>OU745243.1:20000000-25000000 GCA_916618015.1 Xestia c-nigrum
GAAGTTGTGATTCTAGTGGGTTCAATAAAAACGTTAGTCAAGTCAAATGACTTAAAAAGATAGATCGGCCAAGTACTCCTTGAATCTAACATAAATCGGATTTGGAGTGCAAACAATTTCGAGCTGTTTTCATGGAATTGAAAGTGCACCTCCCGGGAAAAAAAATGTGCCGGCGCCCATGCCCCGTTCTCATGGTTGTTTCAATGTTTGTCCACCCCCGAAACAAAATTCTGGATACATGCTTGGATGTATGTACGTCTTTCTTATTGCAGATTTTCTTGTTGTGATGTTAGCTGTTTGACGTAATGCGCTGGATCCTGGCCGATCAGATCATGTAATATCTGTCTCTATCATCGGAAAACCTGTACTACCCAGTTTTATTAATATACTACCTTCTCATGAACTATCTCTGTTTTCTGATCATCCACTTACTAAAATAGGATATTGTGGTACTATTTGGGAAAGCTAATGCGACAACAAAGTCGGTTCTGTAATCTGCACGACAAGTGTCATACATTAATTTTGAGAAACCGGCCTCGAAAAACAAGAAAACAGTCTAGAAATGTGCAGTAGATGACGTTTATGGCGCCTATTTTCCAAAGGCAGATGTATTGTCTTGATAAATTGGTTTTCGGAGGATACATTCATTAATAAGCTATCAGAAAAGTATCAGTTTAATATCCTGAATGGCGTAGATTTCTCACAATCGGCACACTTTATGGTGTATAGGTGAAACATTTCAAGGAAAACTTCGGTTAGAACTTTTTGAATCGTTATACTTATCTCAAAAACGGTGGCTCTTAGGTAAAAAAGTAATGGGACATTTTTATATACAATTAACTGATCTGCAATTTAGGTCTGAGCTAATTTTACTCTTTTGATTCCCTCGCTAACGCTCAAGATTCTAAGTTTTGAATCACACACTGCGCTCGTGGCTCAATTTTAGAATCTTTCGCTTGCTCGGTCATCACAATTGAGCACGCGGTTAAAAAACAACTTTGCACTCTTGTATAACAAATAACTATTCTTATTCTGGCAACAATATAATTTCCCTAAAAGTCACTGTCGCGGCAGCCATTACGTTTTCGCGGTATAGTCGTGAAATCTAGATCTATAGAAAATACCTCAAGGTGACGACTATTATTGTGGTAATTTTATTATGTTTTTTGTTTACTTACTATGTTATTTTGGTCCATGGGTCGTCTTCTCTTATAATTTCTCAGATTTTGTTCTCATTTTCGTTATTTTGCGTTACGTTACGAAACTGAGAAATTGTTAAGCTTAGTTCACAAAGACAAAAGTACAGTAAATTTTCTCGTTTTGATATTTTGAAATGGCTACTTGTATTGTATTGTATAACGGGCTGGTGTCCGCAACACCACGTCAAAGCGCCTATTTTCCGTATTGGCTATAATCTACCACGCAGGCCCAGTGCGGGTTGGTAGATGTCACATGTCTTCGAATTTTTGGTTCTAGGACATGCCGTTTCCTCACGATGTTTTCCTACACCGTTTTTGAGAGCAGAAGTGATGAAATAAATTACACAAAGTAATGCGTAAATGGCTACTTAATTTTATAAAAATGTTTGTAAAAATTTAGACACATACGAAGCTGACATTAACAATTCTATAGAATCAATGGTAAAATGGTTGGAAAACAATAATCTTAAGATAAACTTTGAGAAAACAAATGTACTGCGTTATGCCCAAAGGTCATCAATACCAAATGAAAATATCCACTATTGTAACAACAACATGGACAAAGTGAATGTAAGTACCTAACCAAATTTCTTGGAGTGACGATTGACAGCAAATTAGATTGGAAAGCGCATACGGAAGCTTTAATAAAAAAAAATAGTAACATCACATATGCACAGTTTAGTGTCCTCTAACTAAAGATATGCTGGACTAATGTTTTGGGGAAATTCAACAAATAGGAATGTTATTTTTAAAACACAAAAGAGGTGCCTGAGTAGGGTTGCCAACTTTTTTTACAAGAAATATAGTACATTCAGATCTATGAAGAATATTATAAATCAAAATAAATAAGGAGCTCATTTTTTATTAAATTTATAGATGTTCCATTTCTATCTTCCGCTACTGAAAGAGTTTTTTCAGTAATTAATGCTAATCACTGAAAAAACTCTTTCAGTAAATGCTGAGATGGAGAAATTCGTGTGAGCTTCTAAGTATAACACATTATAATGTGTTTGCATTTTGATGCTGAAAACAGTATTTTGTTTATTTTTAATTTTGTTCAACATAAAAAAGTATAATTTAGTTAAAAACAGTATAATATTGTTTAAAACAGTATAGTTGGCAACCCTATGCCTGAGGGATATGTTTGGACTTCAGGTTACAGAGAGCTGCAAACCATTTTTTAAAGCATACAAAATACATACTAACCATTCCGTCGATGTACATTTTAGAGACCACCATGTTTGTGAAATCAAACCCTTTAGTATCACATAAAGTAGTTCGAAATAGACGCGACAATAATAAGCTATGTATCCCAAGATCCAGGACAACTCTAAGGCGCAAAAGTGTTTTCTGTATGGCGCCAATTCTTTAACCACTGATAAATTAAGAACTTGATTAAAAACCCTACTGTTACAGAATAGTAGATTGTATCATAAGGGAGCAAAATAATATTTTTACGGCGAGGGCGCTTTTTTGAATCCAGAGCGAAGTGAGGGATTCTAGTACTTACTACGTACGTTACGTACGTGTACGTTACGTACTTTAGTAGAATCCTGAACGTAGCGAGGGATTCAAAGTACGTCGCCCGAGCCAAAAATATATTTTGCGCCCGAGTGATACACTCTACTTTTCATCACCCACTATGAGAAAATAAAAGGCGCCTCATATTTTATTGTAATATTGATATTTAATGAAACAGAGTAACAACTAAATTGAAATTAAGTAGTATCTAATAAAAAAACAACTAAAAACTTATATTTACATTTGAGACATTTTCACAATTTTGTAAATTAATTGTTACAGTTTTATTAGGAATAGAGATTGTTGTAGATTTAATTTTATTCTGCGTGTTTGAAATAATGTCAGAATGTGGCTCATTTTGAGGAAAATGTGACGGTGAATCTCTTTGTTTGGATGTAGATGGGCGCGGCGACAGTGGCATGGATGGATTAACTGAAGGTTGCAATTTAATGTTTTCCACGATGCGTTCACATGTTTTCGCCTTGTTCTCAATGGAATCTTCTATACCTATATCCCTCTGCTACAGCACTCGACTTCCATCCTCCATGTCGCTTGAGAACAGTTAAGTCCGCTCCAGAATCTGCCAACAGGGTAGCAGAAGTGCGACGAAAACAATGTCCTGTATATAGCTTGATATCTGGTAACTTCAAATAAGTAGCGATTTCTTGTGGCATGTAAGAAATTTTATTTTTTCCCATAACTTGTTTGAAGCACTTGCCATTTTGATAACGGATGAAAAACCGATTGGTCTTTATATCAGCAGGACGCAGGTCCAGGTATTTCTGTACAATAGTTTTGTATTCTCCTCGGATTACGAAGGATCGGTCAATTTTTGTTTTTGTGTCTGTCAGCTTTACTAACAGTAAATTATCCGAGTGATTTTCGACATCATCAACAGTTATTTTTAAAAGTTCATTGCCACGACAAGCTCCATGTACTCCGAAAATTAAAGCCACCTGTAACAAAACCGAATGTGAATAAGACAAGTACCTATCTATCGAAGTACAGGTTACAATAAAATGCGCATTTTAAAACACTGGTTATACTTTACTAATCCACCATATATACATACATAGTTACTTACTTTTACGGCAAGAAAGATGTTGTCGGGTGCCTCATTAAGGAAAGTCTCCACGTTTTTGACTGAGAACACTTTGGATTTTTTAGGTTTAAATCCATCAGACATCCTCTTCAGATACGCTATTAATTTCGAATATGTGTCCAGTTTTACGTCGTTATTAGAACTGACTGTTGATTTTAGCATTGAGTAGGTACTCCAAAGTGTGGAAGGTTGTTTAGTTTTGGCTAAGTACTGGAAGTAGGCCAAAAACACAGATTCTGAAAAATTCTTGGCGCCTCTTGAATTTCTCCATTCAATAAAATTACCATAAGCTTTCATATATTTCTCCCGGGATTTTGCAGGTAGTAGATTATCCATCACATTTCTTGCGTCAGTTCTAATACTATCAGGAGTTAATTCTATACTTTCACTGTCACTTGAAGAACTCATTTTTCAAAACAAAATCATGAATTTCTATCAATCCGTGAAAATTGACGAAAACGCGGGCTATAGTTCGCGCGTTTTTAATTTTATTTCTTTTTTTTTTTTGTATTCAGCCGGCGCGCGGCGCTACTATGGGCCGTCGCACCAGCCAGTCTTTATTCAAACAATATTTGCGTTCGATTTCTTGGGCGCTGAACACAAGATGTTCCAAATTCAAAAAGTGCGCGGCAAAGATAATTGCGGCGCACTTATAAAGAGGATTAAAAACTCATTACTGCCCGCTAAAAGTTTCTTATAGAAAACACCACCTTTGGGTGCACTTAAAGGCGAACCAAGTCGTCTTTTTCGAATAGATGGGATGAAAAATATATTACAGCACTGACGAATTTCTAACTGACAAATTAATTTGACTTGTTTAATGACATCCTAATTTTCATTAATAATTGCTTTGACATATGATATTTCATTATGTGTTACTATGATCAGCGTATGACACTATTTCATTGTTTTATTATATCTTTTAGTTCTTAAGTTACGATCAGATAAAATCATTAATAATAGCATTATGGCCCTCTTTATTATAACCTTGTATAGATTTGGGTGCAACATGTTTCAGGAAGACAGTCTTTTTATAACTACTTGAAGCCTGCATTCTATTAGGTGAAGAGATAGATGGAGTATCTGCAAAGTTTATATATAGATTTAGTTACTTTTGCTGCTTCAGCATAAGAAACTGAGCCATGTACCATGTATGATTTAAGCTGTTTTTGTTGGGAGAATTCAGGATAAGATTTGTTAATGGCATAGTGAAATCCAGAGCACAGACAACAAGATACATCTATTTCCCTTCACAACTATCTCCAGGATAGCCGAGGTTTAGATCTGCACTGAACTTTAGTGTGCCCAAAACGACAGCAATTAAAACATTGTACAGTAGGGAAATTATATAAATTCACAGGTAACGCATTGCAACACATAAAGATTATTTTAGAACCTGTCCATCAAAAGTAACAACTTTTGATGGACAGGTTCTAAAAGAATCCATAGTCTATGGATTGGGATGGCTTCCAAACGGTTGTACCATCAACAACAGATTTAAAATTAAGGCGTCTGACTTTTAGAATTGGAACGCAACCAATTGAAACAGTAATATTATCAGTAACTTCTTCTGGGGACCATTCTGCAGGAACACCACGCACTAGGCCCATTCTAACAACGTTAAAAGTAGGTATAAAAGTGTTGTAGTTATATGTTTCCAGACTGCTGTGTGAAATAAAAGAATTTGCATCCAGAAAATTAGAAAATGAAAGAGAAATTTGATTTCGCCCATTTTTTTTTATGCTAGCATCTATACATATAATAAAATCGTTGAGACCAAAAAAACTGTACATTGAAGATTTAAAAAAAAAAACCGATCAGGGTGACTTAAAATAAGTAACTGAACATATTAAAACCATTTTTAAAATTCGTGTTTGTTTGTTTGTTTGTTTGTTTGACCGCGCATCACGTAAAAACTGCTGGACGGATTTTGATGAAAACTTCACTAATCTATTTAAATAAACTCAGAATAACACTTAGGCTATAGAAATTATGGAAAATTTTGGAAAAAGGGGGGGGGGGGGGTAAATTTTGTATGAAAAAAAAAAATTAGATTGTTCTACATTAATGAAACTCAGATTAAATACTTATTATTAAAAATAAAGAAATACCTGTTTCAGCATTTAAAAACTAATTAACTTCATACACCTATAGAATAAAATTCATTGAATTGGAAACCTTTAAAAGTTGCTGTAAATACTTCAAATCTAATACAGGTAAATATAATTTCTCAATTTTCTTGAAATTTCAATTTTGAAGTGAATACGCCCAAAATAGCGGAACGCAAGAAAATCGGCATTCCTCGGTATAAGTAGTTGGTAATACAGGGTGGAAACGGTAAACGGGGCAGTAAGGGGAGCTGCAGATACACAAAAGTGGTCTTAGGTAACAATCCGTAATTTTTTCACAAAATGTTTATCCCCATTCACAGATTTAATAAAAAAATAAAGTACAGTTAGCAAGAAAATTGCCATTTTACTTAAAACACTTTTTTTGATGCCAATCGATCTTCTTTCCGACACTAATCAAGAAGTTCTTCCAAACCAACCCAATTAGAGTACTCAAAAATTCAGAAATCGCAAAAAAATAACTTTCAGCGGGGCAGTATAGGAAAAATAGTTAGCCAGAAAATTGCTATTTTACACAAAACATTTTTTGATGCCAATCATTATTTTTTATTTTACATAAGACATAAAGCCGGAAAAGTTACAAATACATTACAAACGAGTACAAATCCTACTACCTATCTACAAATAAAAAATGCTTTGTCCTGAGGGACTATCTGATGGATCAACGCACAGCCTAAACCGCAGATTGTAGAAACCTGAAACATGGAGGGTGTATTTTCTGTATAACGTAGGCATACGATAAGAAAGAATTTTGAAATTATACCCCTAAGGGGGTGAAGAGGGGGGGCAAAGATTGTATGGGAAAATGTGATTCCTTGGTCCAATCTACTTCAAACTTTGCAATCAACAATATTAACAGAATTGATGGACGCGTTTCATATTGCATTGAAATTCATCCCCTAACGGGATTAAAAAGGGGTAGAAAGTTATTTTGGCGGTGATTTGTTTCGAATTTGATATCAATCCTTCGAGATTTTGATATAAACTACAAGTTATTTTGATACATGTTTCAAAACCCAATCCGATTTTATTCCAAAAAGGTTGAACTCACATAAAAATTTGGTGCAAAATTGCAAATAATCTTTAAAATTGGAATGTCTCGAAAGTCATCGTAAAATATTAATACCGCATTTGAAGGTTTCTAAGCTTTGAAGAGGTTGTGCACTTTAAGACACGGCGTCATAGCGTAGGGACGGAGAGTTTGAAATTTTAAATGGTAAGCAGTTGTAAGAGGTCCGCAACGGTTTACAGCAGCTATATCGTGTTGCGGCTCATTTAATGCACCTTGATCAGAACTGCAGACCTAGCTGGAGTATGACTGTCATCGAGTGTCTAAATATGAAGACGTAAAGCTGTCAATAGAAGCCTTTAAAGCTGTTTTTGTAAACATGGTAATTTATTATTATTCAAATAAATACGTAGTTAATCACAAGTATTTGATTTTGAACAAAATTGCCCTTGGGTACGTAAATTGACTTCAATGCATATCTTAGGAGATACACCGTAACTCTTAAGATATGCATAACTCCGCAGCAAAATAATGATCATGTACCGGCGCGCATTTTCATTGTGAAGGATGTGTTGGATGTGCTCTTTAAAAATTGTGTTATAGGTGCTTACGACCCACTCTCTGTAGCCCTCTCTTTCTCTTATGTGACGCAGACGAAGTTGCGCGGGTCAGCTAGTTTATAATATTTTGAAAGGCGTTGTGTTTAAGGAAATTACCAAATGTGATTGGGTGCAATGTAGTACCATCACCAAGGGGAAATGATTTTCCTCTGTAAATGAACAATGTATGGTGCACTGTCGGTTTTCTCGTATGTTTTACGACCGATTTGCGCGGGAACAGCTACGGATGGAGCATGAATATCAGCAGCCACGGTTGGACTTGTAGGATCCGTGCAACCACAACCCGGTGACTCGGAACCGCGGTTATTTCGGGTGCGACGTCGTTTGTTACAGTGCAGTGCCGAGGACGACCCAACAGTACTCATGCCTGACTCATTGCTAATAGTAACAAAATTGCCTGCCGGGGGAACGAAGTCCCCCGGGTCTGGCGGGTCGTTCATTACACGGCTTCAACAATAAATTAAGTAAAAACTTACCACTACCGAAGAAAAAAACTACAAAATTAAAAACTGATCCTATGTTACCATATTTTAAAAGTAATTTATTACAATTCGAAAAGGCCGCGTCCGCCAAGTTGAACGTTTCCCGCGCTTTTTGTTAGGAAGAAATGAGCTTTTGTGTTTAGTTTTGAAGATTTTTTGAGGTTATACGTAGCTCAGGTTATTTCTATGGAAAGAAGTAACAGAGAACTGCCAATGACGAGTATGACGAAGATGGACTCGAATAAGAACCTGTCAGATGACTACACAATGTTCAAGAAACGCACTGGGGCCTAATTCTGCTATTTTAATCAATTGGTCACTTCCACACGATTCATTCTCATCCCATTGTCATTTTGCTTAAAGTTCGTAATCTGCTAAATTCACAATGGTCGATACCTGGTCGGTCAATGTTCTCGTATAATAATAAAATTGTTTTTAGAGATACTAGAGATTCGTAGTGATTATTTTCGACTCTGTGGCTCAAAGGGCTATAAGACTTATATTTTTCAATACACTTCCTCGAAAACTGGTTATTTTCGCATTACGAGTAAGTTCAAAATGCAGTGAGTTTCACACACACGTGCGTTTTTGATATTTTTTCCACACCTGTGCGGAAAGTAAAATTGTCACAGATAAGTAGGTAAGTATACTTACCCAAATACTTAGTTCAAAGTAAGAGTAAGAGGTGAATGTTTTTTTTAATAAATTTTGGCAAAGCAATCTACGTCTTTACACCGTATTTTTTTTTAATATTCAAATAAAAATTCTATATCATAGTTATAGTCTGGCAAAAGAAAGTAGAGACTGAAAAAGCGCGGGAAATTTAAAAAATCTCAGCCTAGTAACCCCAAATTTTGTAGGGAGTACCGGGAATAGGTATACCACCGTTTACCCGAATTTTATTTGCCCTAATATCATTTGCCATAATAGTCAATAGCCATAATATCATACGACATAATACTCATTTGCCCTACTCTCATTTGCCATATTAGTCACGTGCCAGAATCATTGTTTCCCATAAAGTCACTTACCATAACATCATTTGTCATAATCATTGTCAGCCCTAATTATCACATGCCCTAATTATCACATGCCATAATTATGATATGCCATAACATAATTTGCCATCGACATCGGGTGTGTAACGGTTGTTTATATCAAGAGAAATTGGATGCAATTGGGACTTTAGGGCACCCCGACTCGGAAGGGTTAGGTTAGAAGGGTTATTATGGGTATATTCGCGGTTATTTTTTTAAAAACCACACAGAAGTAGGAGCCCCGCGAAGCGGGGCTCCGTCGACCTGGCCCACCATCAACCATGCACAGAATAAATAAGTTTGTCTAATACTTGTTATGCCATTTAAATATTATGTCTAATAATTATTATGGCACATAAAAATAAGGCAAACAATACTTATGGCATTCGTATCTTATGGTATCTAAAATTCGGGCAATTAAAAGTATGTCATATGTCTTTTAGGGCAAATGAAACATTCGGGCAAATGAAATTCGGGAAAATGATGATTATGGCATATAATCTTCGGGCAAACAATAGACAACCCCGGGAATAACCTGACTTGATACTTTACAGATACTTGTTTTTTGTGTAAAACAAAATTTGTACACTACTGCTTTACAGCACATGGACAGGTCCAAAAATGGGAAGCTACGGTAGTATTGTTGTATGTATAGTCGGTTTTTTTAATCAGATAGAGCAAAACTAAAGTTTCTAGATGTAAAATCATGTCTACCCATTATTATCCAAACCATAGAGTTATTTTGTGCGTTACAATTCGAAAATCAGCTAACTTCGTTGGAATAAAATACGACTAATTATTGTATTGTTTAACGGCTGGTGTCCGCAGCTCCACGTCGAAACGCGTATTTTGCGTGTGAGCTATAATTCACCACGTGAGCCTCGTGCGGATTGCCAGTTTCCTCAAGATATTTTCCTTCACCGTTTTGAGAGCAGTGGTGATTAAATAAATTACACAAAGTAATGCGCCTGTCTGGGTTCGAACCAACGACTTACTGTTCGTGCACCGCTGCTGTGACTAGGTGAAATGTGATATTGACTTAATATAAATGAAAACCACAATTTTCTTATAATATTTTTTTATAATTACGAATAAAAACAAAGTATCATTAAAGCGACATACTAACTTATGAAATCAAATACCACACTAAACAATCTTGTTTCTGATTGAACTAGGCGTCTTTCTCCTGTTGTTTTTCATCAAACTACGAAATCATGCGAAACAACATCTCCCACACTCCACTTTTAATCGTTTTATTCATGTTTAAGTTGGAAAAATCCTATTTATAGGTCCCGATAAAACAACAATAATACGCTATCTTAATTTGACAAATTGAGATTGACATATTGTTAAACATTGCCATATGAAAAATTTGCAAATAATTCGAGTCTCTACTTTCATTTGCCAGAGACGTGATTATTTAAAACTAATTTTCACTTTTATAAACAAATTAACATTTATTTGTGTTCTAAATTCAAAAATATATTTAAAACTATATATTCTTCTGTTAAAAAATATATTTATAAAACTATATTTTGTCCCAAGTATAGATCTACGTATTCGACGTGTTGGTTATCAACGATTAGAGGTATTTGTTCTCCGTTGGTCATTGCTTACGTTTTTCATCATTCATTTTCAGGCCTCATTTCATACTTCCTATATTGAGGTCCTTGATCATTTCTTTTAATTATAAATGAGCTTTTTGAAAGTATGATTATGTCGTCTGCGAATCGTAAATATGACAGATATTCACCGTTTATGTTGATACCATGTTTGTCCCATGTTAGTTTTTTAGATAGGTATATGTTCCAGTAGAGCTATGAATATTTTGGGTGATATAGTGTCGCTTTGTCTTACACCTTTCTCTATATAGAATACCTCACCTTCATTTTCTAATTTAACTCGAGCATTGCAATCCTTGTAAATTTTCTGTAATATTGTAATATACTTTTGGTTGATTCCTTGATCAACTAGAGCCGTCCGGGATTCATGTTTTATGGAGTCAAAGGCTTTATATTCACTTGTAATACAGCGATACCAAACACGAATTCAAACAAATTTTCCGATTCTTTCTTATCCTCTTTACGATTCTGATTATTTATCATTAATTGAGTTTTGTAGATGTTTCAGAAAGGCTTTTTGAGCAATATTAGATTAGTCAGCTTGTTTAAGGCGGCGAGTTATATTCACATTTCAAAAACCATTTTTTTCTTACGAATTAGCATGTCCATGTCCGTCAGGGTGGACATGGTTTACGTAAGATCTAAGAAATTAAGATTAGGACGGTAAATAGCAGATGCTCCTCTGAATGCTTCAGTCGTTGTTGAACTAACTATATAAAACAAAGATGTCTGGTTCTTCAGTTTATCTTTAACCATTACATTGAACCAATCCATAACGTTGGTTGTCTTATTATTTTCAAGAACTTTGATGAAAGGTACTGTATAACTAGTTAGTTTTGTAGTCTTTCTTGGCGCAGAGGACTTCATGGCTCGTGGTTTTCTTGAGGTAGCCAACGGTATAAGAGTTATGGCGGTCAAACGTTTTGCTGTTTCTGTGGATAAAACCTTGCGTGTTCTCATTAACGCATTTTTATATTTCATCTGGTTGTTCAGATTAACATCTTGTATTTTAAAATCTTTGCCACCGTTCAATATTTTCATTGAATTATGAGCTTTTTTAAAGAAATCTACTGCGTTAATCTTTCCTTTAGGATTAGGGCGCCTTAATAGTTTGGTTCCAGTAACGTAAAGATGATCAGGTATATGCCTTGGAGCTGGTTGTGGATGATAAAAAGCCTGGCGCACTAGAGGACTCCCAACAGTAAGGTTAGGATGAAAAATAGAACGAGGAGGAAACGTTGGAGGTCGGACAGTATGATTAGGACCAACCAACGATGGAAGATGGACAGTAAACTTACGAATAAAACTAGGACGAGAAAACCTTGAAAAAGTGACTGTGAGGTTAGGATCAAAAACAGAACGAGATAGAAGCGATGGAGGACGCACAGTGCGCGTAGGTATGAAAGTAGAACGAGAAGGGAACGTTGGAGGGCTAACAGTAAAATTATGATGAAATGTAGAACGATATGTCAACACTGGAGAAAAGAACTCCGGAGATACCGTAAAGTTTGGATGAACTATATAACGAAGAGGGAACGTTGGATGACTAACATAACTACCACGTGAATTAGGATTAGAAGTGTAGGAATGTCTTGCAAAACGAAAGGAAGGAGTAAGACTATTTGAAGAATCTGGATAAGTATAACGCTGCGGAAACGTTTGACGACTAATCGTCAGGTTAGGGTGAAATATATAATGAGGAGGGAACGTTGGATGACTAACCGTCAGGTTAGGGTGAAATATAGAATGAGGAGGGAACGTTGGATGACTAACAGTAAGGTAATGATTAAATGCAGAACGAAGAGAAAACATCGGAGGGAGATTTAATTTGGACTTATCACGATGTATTTGAAGAACTCCGCGTGGATTAGGATTTGAAGTGTAGGAATATTTTGCAAAACGATTAGAAGAAGTAAGATACGTTGAAGAATCTTGATAGGTATAACGAGGCGGGGACGTTGTATTGCTAACCGTAAGGTAATGATCCAAAGCAGAACCAGTAGGGATCGGAAGGGGATTTAATTTGTACTTAGCGGGACGTCTTTGAAGAACTCCGCGTGAATTAGTATTAAAATTAAGCAACTGTCTTACCATAGGATCAGGATTTGAAGTGTAGGAATGTTTTGCAAAACGATTAGAAGAAGTAAGATACGTTGAAGAATCTTGATAGGTATAGCGAGGCGGGATCGTTGGATTGCTAACCGTAAGGTAAAGATCCAAAGCAGAACCAGTAGGGATCGGAGGGGGATTTAATTTGTACTTAGCGGGAGGTCTTTGAAGAACTCCGCGTGAATTAGTATTAAAATTAAGCAACTGTCTTACCATAGGATCAGGATTTGAAGTGTAGGAATGTTTTGCAAAACGATTAGAAGAAATAAGATACGTTGAAGAATCTTGATAGGTATAGCGAGGCGGGATCGTTGGATTGCTAACCGTAAGGTAAAGATCCAAAGCAGAACCAGTAGGGATCGGAGGGGGATTTAATTTGTACTTAGCGGGAGGTCTTTGAAGAACTCCGCGTGAATTAGAATAAAAATTAAGCAACTGTCTTACCATCGGATCAGGATTTGAAGTGTAGGAATGTTTTGCAAAACGATTAAAAGAAGTAAGATACCTTGAAGAATCTTGATATGTATAACGAGGCGGGAACGTTGGATTGCTAACCGTAAGGTATTGATCCAAAGCAGAACCAGTAGGGATCGGAGGGGGATTTAATTTGTACTTAGCGGGAGGTCTTTGAAGAACTCCGCGTGAATTAGAATTAAAATTAAGCAACTGTCTTACCATAGGATCAGGAGGAGTAAGATTCGTTGAAGAATCTGAATGGGTTGCAGAAGACGGTAAACTAATTTCAGAAGGGTCCATATTCAAAGAACTGGTCATATCGTCTGAAGAAGCAATAATAATAAGGGGATCAGCTGTACTTTGAGGAAATAATATTTCATTAATATCTGGCCAACGAGGGTTATCGGCGGAAGGATAAAGAGTCGTTAAGAGTGACGAACGATTTGTTGTAATTGGAAGAAATGTAGTTAAAGGAGTGCTGGTCGTATGCAATGTTGTCATTCGAGTTTCGTCATAACTGAGGGTTCTGATGGTTTCACTTATCCAGTTAAGTGCAGGGCTTATTGCAGTAAAGCTTCTTTGAGGAAGTTTGCAACCGTCCTTATCTGTGATACTCATTATACCGAAAATTTTGTCTTCTATAAGTAATGGTACTCCTTGCTCTTGTCTCTCTTGACAAACCTGTATAGTCTGTTTTGTAATTTTGTTGGAGGTACAAATGTAATATCCGATAGGTTGCTCTATAAAACAACGTTGAACAACAGTTTCTGCTAATCTCGGCTTATTGTTGTCCATTATGGGCATCAGTGCTTTCAGTCCAACAGCAGACAGATAATCAAGAGCACTCAATTTCATAAGCTTTCTTTTCCTCCCATCTCGTGAAGTAACAACTAACGCAATATCGTTTCGTACAACGAAATTTTTTGAAAATACATAATTCTTATAATGTGGGCGAACGAAAGACCGTATAATAGGCAAGTTTCCGACATATGCACATTTTTCAGCACAGTATGAGGTAGTCAAAACAACATTGTGTAAAATAAAAGTTCCTACACATCCTTGAATAGGTTTGTGTGTATGTTTTCCGCAAACGAGGCGTTCTAAACTTGTTACAGAAATACTTCGAATGCACACAATAAAAACCGCAAAAATTAAATAAAGTTGTAGTGCTCCGTGCAACATTATAAAATACATTGAAACTATAAAACTTCTTTTATCACCTTCACCTAACGCATTGTTATTGTAAATACTTTTATAACTAAAACTAGCTGACCCGCGCAACTTCGTCTGCGTCATATACGAGAAAGAGAGGGTTACAGAGAGTGGGTCGTAAGCACCTATAATTCAATTTTCAAAGAGCACATCACACACATCCGTCCGCATAATGAAAATGCGCGCCCGGTATATGATCATTATTTTGCTGCGGAGTCATTTAAAACGGTGTATCTTAGGAGATATGCATTCAAATCAATTAATGTGCAATACGAAACGCGTCCATCAATTCTGTTAATATTGTCGATTGCCAAATTGGAAGTAGATTGGACCAAGGAATCACATTTTCCCACACAATCTTTGCCCCTCTCTTTTCACCCCCTTAGGGGTATAATTTCAGAAAATCCTTTCTTATCGTATGCCTACGTCATATTAAAAAATCACACTCCAAGTTTCAGGTTTCTACAATCTGCGGTTTAGGCTGTGCGTTGGCAAAGCATTTTTTATTTGTAGATAGTAGGATTTGTACTCGTTTGTATTTGTAACTTTTCCGGCTTTATGTCTGATGTACATTCGTTTAGTCTACATTTTCTTCGTAGTATTATTTTATTTGTAAATACAGGGTACTATTTCACACAAAACATTTTTTTATGGCAATCGATCCTGTTTGTAATACTCAACGGTTAAGTAAGGAAGCACCCCTTTCTGCCCCGTTTACCGTTTCCACCCTGTATTACCAACTACTTATACCGAGGAAAGCCGATTTTCTTGTGTTCCGCTATTTTGGGCGTATTCACTTCAAAAATCAAATTTCAAGAAAATTGAGAATTTATATTTACCTGTATTATATTTGAAGTATTTACAGCAACTTTTAAAGTTCTACACTTCATTGGATTTTGTTCATTAAGTGTATGAAATTAATTAATTTTAAACACAAAACCCTCTTTTTTACGTCTCTAGATAAAATATTATTAAAACGCTGAAACAGGTATTTCTTTATTTTTAATAATAAGTATTTACTTTGAGTGTCATGATTCTAGAACAATTTAAAAAAAAAATCACACAAACTTTAAACCCCTCCCTTTTCACCCCCTTTTTCCAAAATTTTCCATAATATCTATAACCTAAATGTTATTCTGAGTTTATTTAAATAGATTAGTGAAGTTTTCATTAAAATCCGTCCAGCAGTTTTTACGTGATGCGCGGTCAAACAAACAAACAAACAAACACGAATTTTATATGTTCACGAGGTTTTATATGTTCAGTTACTTATTTTAAGCCACCCCGCTCGGTTTTTTTTAAAATCTTCAATGTACAGATTTTTTGGTCTCAACGATTTTATTATATGTATAGATGTAACTAGCTGCGATTTGTTCTATTTATACTTTGATAAAATACAATACACATACCTGTAAACGAACGGGAGGGCAGCAGAAATACTGAACGGCTGATCATTTTGGTTGGTCGTTGGTCCGCCGCGGCTGTCATTTGTAGATTTGATTTGATTTGTAGATTGACAGTCGTTACGGGTAGTTTGTGTACCAAAAAGCTGACAACCAATCTTACCAAGGGGTAACGTATTACCCAGTGCCTACTAACTGGGTTGTGGTAATTGACGACCCGAATGGCGCAGTGGTAGTGAGGCTGCCTTACGTTCTTAGGGTCCCGGGTTCGAATCCCGGTAGGAGCAAATGTTTATGTGATGAGCATGGACATTTGTTTCCGAGTCATGGATGTTTATATGTATAATAAGTATGTATTTACAAACAAAAAGTATATATGTAGTATATCAACTGTCTGGTGACCACGACACAAGCCTTGCTTAGTGTGGCACTAGACGGCGCTGTGTGTAATGTCCAGCGATATTTATTTAATTAATTTTAAACACAAAACCCTCTTTTTTACGTCTCTGGATAATTAAAAAAGAAAATGCTGAAACAGGTATGTCTTTATTTTTAATAATAAGTATTTATTCTGAGTTTCATGAATCTAGAGCAATCTAAAATTTTTTTTTCATACAAACGTTACCCCCCCTTTACACCCCCTTTTTCCAAAAATTTCCATAATTTCTATAGCCTAAATGTTATTCTGGGTTTATTTAAATAGATTAGTGAAGTTTTCATCAAAATCCGTCCAGCAGTTTTTACGTGATGCGCGGTCAAACAAACAAACAAACAAACACGAATTTTAAAAATGGTTTTAATATGTTCAGTTACTTATTTTAAGTTGTTTTTTAAATAAAAAATCATTACTAAAAATTTAAGGGGGTTTCCATGCTAAACTCTTAAGAGAGGATTTGGTAAAATTTCCATTACAGGACAACGATTTTGAAATCATATTTTTTTTTTGAAGATTTTACATATAAGTACAACTCTTTATACAAATTATCAATAGTCGGACGCGTAATTTGAGACGCAGCTATTACATTTTATTTGAAAACGTTTATAGATACAATGAGACGTGGTTCGGCGCCTGAAGTGTTGAGTGCAGAGCGTTCCGTATGGACGAGCGCGGGAATTAATGTGGCGCCGGCGCCAGGGGCAACGCGTGCGCAGCATTCCACGCGAGCTCCAGGAAAGTGCATCCATGAATAACCACTCAATCAACCAAGTCTCGTAATGCTCGATATTAAGCTATCATGCGCCGCTGCCCCGAAATAGAACCATTCCATTCATAAACAATGCACATCATGAATGAAATACTATCGGCACATAACGCATTTACTAACTAAATTAAACCACTCTATGTACGCCATGTTCTGGACTCTGGTTCGCACAAATGAAAGTACGTATTGCCATAAATCAAGATAACGTGTTGGAGTTATGCGGATGAGCCCGCTATTAAAATGCCAATAATGTGCCAACTTCGATTGCAATGGGCTAGTTCCGATACTAAATATTATAAATAATAATCTGCTGGCATTTCTTGTGCGTAGGAATTCCAACAATATCGCGCGGTAAATTAATTGCGATAACTCTGAACAAATAAATACATAAACTTGGACGCCAGAGTGAGCTCATAAACCCGCTCAGGCTGTGGACGCAGCGCGCTGGAGGGATTTTATCAGTGTTGCGTAAGTACATGTACGAATAGGAACATTGTTTTAACTAAAGTGACAGTGATACGACTCACGTATGTAGGGTATGCTTACTGTTATTCCGATTCGGTATATATGTCACCGTGAAATTGTCAAACACGTTATATTACAATATAACGTGTTTCTCTCTAACGATATTGTAAACTCTCGAATTATTGTCAACTGAACATACGGAAGTATCTCTGCCCCCATAATCAGGACTTGGGGCACCCTCCCGTTAGGTTAGTTAGGTTCCTTTAAACCCTGCACTCGGAAATAGGGGCCCCGCGAAACGGGGCTCCGTCGACTACGCTTTTTAGGGGGAATATAATAGTTATTTGTTATACAAGAGTGCAAAGTTGTTTTTTAACCGCGTGCTCAATTTTGATGACCAAGCAAGCGAAAGATTCTAAAATTGAGTCACGAGCGAAGCGAGTGATTTAAAACTTAGAATCTTGAGCGTTAGCGAGGGAATCAAAAGAGCACGAGGTGAAAAATCTTTGCACTCGAGTGCAACACGTAACTTTTCATCCCACCTCAGCGAGGAAATTGATACTTAAACGCAAAAAAAAATGCGCATTGTTAACAAATTTTGTTAATTCTTTTGGCGTCAAATAAACTTCCTCGTCGCTAGATAATGAGTGGTCATTTTAGGTTTTACACTTGTTTTCGAGTTGGATTCCTTGTTTTTAACCTAAGGTGTTAACAATATAAAATAAAAAAAAAATAAAAAAATCATTTATTTCAGGTCCGAGACCCATATACAGAAAACATAAAAACAAATAGGTAGATAGACACACATACAAACACATAAATTATAGAAATGTCTCACAAATACAAAAAAAAAAAAAAATATTGAAATGTCATAATTACATTAAAATTACATTAGAAACATTATTGAATTAAATTAAATTAAAAAGTAATAGACACAATCAATTCAGAATAATTGTCAAAATAAATTATCATTTCTCTAAAATGTCACTTACAAAATGTGGAATTACGAAACAAAATTAAATAATAAATAAATCAAAACATTGCCATACAATATGTGAGAATTAGGGCTCAACAACATTTCGGTTACAGCAATGCCCTATACAGGGACAATAAATAAAATAAAAATAAAATACATTTATTTCGAGCAACATTAACTCACATGTGGAGTGCACACAAATACAACCAACACACAATAAATAAAATAAAATAAAAATAAAACAATAAAAGGCAACATCTAACCGGCCCTGCTGACGGCAACATGCCTATCACAGCAGTGCCGTATGTATGGGCAATTCATCCGGTCCGCGATCATCTAACACAATATGACACGAAAAAAAAAGGCGCGCGCAAAACATAACACCAAAAAAAAAAAATACACCAAGAAGGTTCCGAGTCTGAGTTCTTAACAAATTAAAAAAAATTGTACGATAAATTCGGCACCATAGAGGTAGAAGTAAATAGGTTTAATGATGTTTTCAATTCACATACTTAGTGCACACGATATTCTAAATTCAAATTTACTTTACCCTCATGACGATAAAAACGGCTTTTGCACTCAGATATCGAAGAGCAAAAATACTCTTTCCGAGATGGGGGGATGAAAAGTGTTTTAAGGTTATGTTATATTAATCGGTATTTCTCAGGAATGGTGCATTATCTTTTCATGAGAGTTGTGCCACTGGGCAAGGTGGACCCCTCCTTCCCTCCACACCTGTACGTGACTACCATCGCATGCATTTCACGAAAAATAATGCGTTTTGTTGTAAGCAGTATGTTCATTTGACAATAATTCGAGACTTTACAATATCGCTAGAGATATTACAATATAACGAATTTGACCATTTTACGGAGACATATATACTTACTGCAACAATGCTTCAGCATCCTTATATTGACCATTATACTGGCATGCCAATACCTCCAAATCAAGCACCGACTGACAAGTGTCTATATATTTATTGTTGTGACAACAAATAATGTCACTAAAACCTTATATTCAAGCATAATCTTTTTCTGATAGATTGCCGACTCTGTTTGATTGTTGATTGTATCAGAAGGCCCCGTTCACCTAATTTAGTGAAAACTATGCTCTTTGTATTAAAGTTCTTCCAAGAATCAAGAACTATTTACATAACATCAGGCCTGTAATCATCTAAAGTACAGGGTAGAGGCGCAACTAATATACTAGTACTAGTAGGTACCCACATTTCACAGTTTTTTACAGTTATGTTAAAGTCCCTCGTAATAGGGGTGGGCCTACTTAAATCAACCGGCCACAAATTCGGACTCCGGCATTTAAGAATTGACGTGAAACATTTGGCATAGGGTGGCACAATCATATCGCTAAAAGCGAACTTTCAAGAGAACCTTTGGATGAATTACAGGAAATACTTCAAACATTCCTAGTAAGCTACTGCCATCAAACTGTGCTCTTGGTTCGATTTTGGTCATCAGGTGTGTAACATGTTGCCATCCAATAAATTTTAAAAAATATTTAAAAGGTAGTGTTGAACTCATAGTTACGAGTTACTCGTGAGATACTAACATCTAGAGACTACGAGGATTGAAAATGTGTTGCCATTTTGAGTGTGTATTTGCCTTGATTTAAGTACTTTTGTAACAATACTATTTGCTAGAGCGCCGCATTGAGCTTTAAAGGCTAAATCGCCGGCAGCCCGCGAAATTCAAATATTCTGACGAAATCCTCTTCTTAGAATCATCAAAACAACCCTCCAAGCTTATAAAGGTTGAGGAATTTTTCAGTCAAAGTCGTTTCCTCCTAGTTCACAAATGAACTTGGAGGGTTGTGAATGTTAATTTTGATGTTTCTAATTCAATAACTACATACGTCTTACGATCGCGAACAATATTTTACAACCTTGCACTGTCCTGCAAATAGCAAAAAAAAAAAAACGATTATACGGCCTACCCTGACCGCCTATTGTAGAAGATGTTATGAGGATATGGCTTTATTAAGCTTATTTATTAAGAAAAAAAAAGGAATGATGTAGGGATTCACACATTTATTAATCCATTTCATACATGACATATTCTAATACACGTAAGTTAATTTAAGTCGTTATTAGTTATTATTTAGTTTTCCCTAAATTTAGGAGGTCCGTAGGTTTCGTGGGGGACACCCTGACTAGTAGAGATAGCTCCGCCTTCGAAGCTCGCGCTGGAGGCTGTGCTGCTGACTGTGACCGGGGACGCGATGCTGCTGGCGATGTTGGAGGAGCCAACGTTGCCAGACGACGAGCTGAGGCCGGACTGGAAGGACTGACTGAATGTTCCACTTGACGCTCCGTGCTGGACTGGCGCCTGGTACTGCACGCTGCCTAGACCCGACGAGAACGAAGAGGAACTCTCGCCTAATCCTGAGTTAACGGACACAGACTGGCCGCCCTTGTTGTAGTCCTGAACGATGTTGTTGATCACGGCCTGGGAGTCTTCCTTGTTCTTGTATTTGATGAAGTATACCTCGGGTTTGGATGGGGGTTTCTGTTCAATTTTGGGAAGGACGACGTCGGGTTGGTCATCAGGTTTCTTGACAAGAACGTAGACAATTGTCTTCTCTTCGTTTTGGGGCTGGATTGGAGCAATTAGATGAGGTGGGCTAGATTCGCTGGGTGCCTTAACGAAGATAATCTTGTAATGTTTCTGGGGAGCAGGCAGTACAATGGGTGCGCGGGGTCTGATTTCTTCTTGTTCTTCGGGGGCGGCGTGAATGTAGAAGTGCTTGAATACTTGAGCGGGCTGCTGCTGCACTTGATAGTAGTTTGCGTACTTGTTAACAGCAGATTGGTACTGGCTTGAGGACTGGTATTGAGTCTGGAATCCGGTTTGGCTGGGTTGAACTTTGACGCCGCTGTTTGAGCCTGAGGTTTGATAATATCCAGAGCCACTGGCCGAAGTCTGGTAGCCAGTGTTTTGTGCTCCATGGTAGCCAGTGCTTTGTGCTCCATGGTAGCCAGTGCTTTGTGCTCCCTGGTAGCCAGTGTTTTGTGCTCCCTGGTAGCCAGTGAACGCGGAGCTGTACTGACCAGAATTTCCTCCAATTTGGTAGGATGGGACTCCGTAAGAGGTGTGTGGCACTTTGTAGTGGTAGCCGAGTCCAACGTCGGCTAGGACTACTCCAAGAGACAGCAATAATACCTGGAACAAGCAAAAGGCTCATGAGCTCAACTGTAATAACCTAGTAAATTATATCTAGTATAAAAAAGTGTCAAGTCAATGAAATGTAAAGAATGTCCAACCGAAATAATATTTTAGGGTTTTGTGACAGGTATAAATGGGCCATAATTAAAGATGTGTTATACGAAAGAAACAGGCTTGTTAGTTGAGGTGTGGGTAATTAGTTGGGAGGCTGCAGCGGACTTGGGCCGACAGCCCGACACCCGTCGACGCCGATCGTGACCACTCGATGTTGCAATACAGAACGCGTTCCAGCGGAATTAGATCTAGTTATATTATTGATGGAATCACTGTGGAATGCGATAAACAAACGGAGCTCAATCGATTGATGGACTGTTATGTCTGTATAAAATAAAGTCAAGCATTTACATGCGGGTTCAATACAGCCTTAAGGGATACCTAAAGCATTTTTGATTCCTACGTGTTTTGTTGGCTATTTACGAGTGTGTTTTACGATGTCTGTTAAATTTTTAAACTAGTTTTTTTTAAACGATACCGTATCAAAATTGGGTTATATATCAAGGATTTGATCCTCGTCTTCGAGTTGATTTATTTTGATAAAAATATACCTACCTACATGATTTTATTTTCCAGCATTTTGAAAAACGTTGACAAACGTAGTATTCATTGAATTTTAATAACACTACACTGGTATTAGATAAGAAATATGGAAGAATAGAAAGTACGGGCAAGGCCACGTCTCGTATGTTGGATGGCTAGAGATAGTACAATGGTTGGTGCGGTCGCGATGGTTGTCGGTTGCGCAACCACCACGCCCAGACTGGGGTCAGCGATGCGGGTGCGATGAACTTGACCGTGGTTGCCGCTTCACATGCTAGGTGCAACAAACAAGTGTTGCAACATCCAACTTTGGATAAAAGTCGTTCAATTAACTGAGCACAGATTACAGTAATTTTCACCGCAGTTTATTTTTGTATACCGCTACAATTATTTTTCTTGTAATTGTGTCTCGTTAGTTGTCTAAATGTAATTGTTTAAGTTACTGAGAATGTAGAGAAACAGCGTGGTTTTATAATTAGAGATGTCTATTTATTGCAGGATCGTGATTTGTCCTGTGTAGCAGTTCTACGCGAGGTACAGGTGTTATTGAGGCGCTACGCGGATCTATTATGCAATGTATTTGCATTAGAGTGCGAATTCACAGGTTTCTTAATTTATCCTTTAATTAAGATTTACTTAGCAGTTATTTGTGTGCATTCAAGTTTTTTGCAGCGGTAATTAACCAGAATGTAATAAAGTTCGGTGTTACTATGTTTTCGTAGCGCTACGATCGGTGGAGGTTGAAATTAATGGTAATTGTATTGAAACTACTCAATTAATTATAACATAAGCATGGTTAATCTATAATGTTCCCACTGCTGGGCGACGGGCTCTTCTCCATGAGAGGGATAACTAATATGAAGCCTCAATAAACTGTGCGACATTATATCTGCAACTTTTAAACAAAATTGAAAACTTGAAAATATAATAAGTTTTGTTAAATAAAGTTGATATCTGTGTCTACATAGACTCTAGTGTCAGATGCTAAATTAGTTTTTTCGTATTTACATAAATTACTCATTAATAATATCTTGCAGGTTTATTTAATTAGGAAGTATAGGTATAACAATATTGAAAGGTAAAAATACGAGGAAAATTCCTAAAATAAAATTCTTTGATATGACGAAATTCGAAGACCAATTAGCTTTTCATTTGATTAACTGAGCAAATATTAATTTCATATTTCCCTAAACGTTAATTTGTGTGGCTTCAGTTTCCGGAAATATCATTTTGGAGAACATTGTTGCGAACTTATTACCCAGCGGTAACAAGTTCGCAACAATTCTCTTTAATGGGACTACAGGAACTGAATTAGCAACTACTGTGGTGGTTCAAACTTCGTTTGGAGTACTGTTACAATAAAGTTCTAATCAGCTTGCACTACAAAGTGGTTGTTACGTCAGTCACTGCGGGCCGAATAGTACGAAATGAGTGGATTCGATCAATTTACAGAAAACCCATTCATTGGACTAAAAAGTAAATCACTATGATGCTAATATGTTGCTTGTAGAAATATTATATTTCGCATGTATTTTAGTTTGGTATTTACTCGTTAAAATATTTTTTAGTAAGAGTGATAGAAACTTCGTTAATTTTTTATCGAGTAAAGTTAATAGTATTATGTTTACAAAAAAACACTATCATACTAGCATATATCCTGTAGAAAATCATATATTTTTCTGGTTTTGCTTACTGCAGTGAATCATATACTTTCAGGTATTATAAAATTCGCGTTTACCTCCTGTAGTCGCCTTAAGTTGCAAATTGCAGTATTTACAAAATCAAAATTTTGTCACAGAAGCGTACTTGGGTACATACTACCTACATTTTCCTGAATGACGGGTTACTTAAGAATGTTATAACGTTCTATTGATTTTTAGTAGGAAATTAAGAAAACACTTGGCATTTTCATAATAAAGGCAGTACCTATAAGCAAAGCGATGTTCGAAAAACCAGCAGATTTGGATTGCTGTATTTAAATAAAATAAAATAATAATAATAAAAAATAATTTTGTATTTAAATGTATGGAGCAGTTAGGTATAGACAAATATTCACATCCGCTTTGCCACGCCTTTTGCATATCGAATGTCAAAGGTCTTAAATTCTAAATAATAACACTTTGGCCTAGACTGTTTTTTTGTCTTTGATTAGTCAAGGCTGGGTCTAGCTACTCCGACTGCTATTTATCGTAGAGGTTCTTAGTTATTTTAGATTCACAGATGTATGGAGATCTGTTTGTCAAACCTAATACAATATGCATTTTTTTTGTATTCATTTATTAAATAATCATTTCTTATAACTTAAAAGTTATCCATAATTAGTATTAGGTACCTTTACGAAAACATTTATCCAGAAGAGTAAATCATCTATTTTATACTTTATTTATTATTATTACTTTTTAGTCCGGTGAACTTTTAATAATACCTATAATAAAAATGTTAAAAGTGATGATAATTTGTTTAATTTATTCAAAAAATGTCGTAAATTCTTTAAGTTTTACATCGACAAGATGATACGAGAAGTTTGCCGCAACTGTTTGTCGCGAAACTGAGATCAACTTTTATGTAGTTCAAAGCTGCGCGGCAACGTTACAGCCGAACGTCGTAGGCTTGAGGATAGAGCTTGTCTTAAATCAGTAAAATGTAATAGACCAACCGGAAATCCGCCATAAACGAGGTAGATGGTGAAGTAGAAGAAACGAAACATTCCAACCGAACCTGTCGTCATGTCTGGTTTGACACATAGCCAGGTGATGGACGGTTAAATTATCAAACTTGCTTACAATACCTATGTGATATAATTTCCTCTATATACTAATTATTTCTACATTGACTCTATAGGTATTGATGGACTCTAGACCCTAAGAGTCTAGAATTCGACAATCGTTATTGTGTTTCAAGATGGTTTACATGAGTTGACCGTCACGAAGCAGTTCATCATAATGTTACTATGGTTCTAAGATCAGTCCACAAAATATACATATATTCATAATTAAAACGCAATCATGATGTAACATAGGTATTATAACACCTCAAAATGTGGTCATTCACGAATTCAGGGTCTATTATAACTTGGAGATTTATAAAATTATAATAGTGTGAAGGTCATTGAAGCTAGAAATTGATGGTCAGCATAAGATAAACAATGTGTTATCCGGTTGCATCGATGTAGGTACCTACCTGCACCATGCACATTGTTACTTTACCAACAAGAAACTATCAATACAAATCGAAAGAATTGTGAATACATCATGAAAAAAATGCTCCACTTATGATATATGTATCTATCTGTTACCGGATTACGGAAAAAAAAAACACACGGTGACGATGTTTTCTTTCTTCCAACTTTCGGCAAATGCACTGCATTATTGTCACATCATGTTAATGGTCTATTAGTGATGTTCACATAAAACGATGTACCTACTTGAAAGAATTAGCCAGACAACGAAAGTTAGAAATGCAAACACTTATTTGGTGTTAACAATGGCATCTATTGGGCAATTTTCGAGCTATAACGCTAGATTCTCGGCTACTTTTGATTGACGTCTTGTAACATGTGGCAATGGACCTTGGAATGTGGTTGACATGCATTATTGCCTATAAGACTTTATTGAGATGAGGATAAGACTGCATTTAAATTAATAATCATAAGTTTAAGCTTTTTAAGGGCACTGTCACAACATACTGTCACTACGAATGCTTTGAGCATTCAGACCTATCAAAATGAGGAGATTGATTGACCAATAACGTTATTAATTATTAAATATTAATTAATTACGATATATTTAAGAGCCGTAAAATTATTAGTATAATTTCAATTTCACACTCATCGATATTATATCGCCACAACTATTGCAATATTAGTGAAACTGTACTTAGTTAATTTTTTCACACAAAATTTGCGTTTCTTTTCCTTTCTATATTTTTTTCTGTAAAAGATATAAAAAGAAACTCTTGTTTGTTGAAGTTCAATTCCAAAATAATTGCAAAGAAATTATTGAAGAACTTAAATTAATGACTTTATAATATCTCATGTTTTTTAAACTTTCGATAAAATTATGTGATAAAATCAATTAAGTAATACTTAACAATTGTCACAAAAACATGAAATATTAGCTGAAATATATGTTTTTTCAATACAAATACTTATTACCACTAATAATTAGTCAAAAATATAATAGAAGCACATTTCGCAAAGCTCATGAAGTTTCAGTCGCGTTAAAAAACTAATTTTTCACTTTGGTATCATTTGAAAAACTCTAATTTCCACAATTCCATTTTTCAAAACCTTAACACTTTTATTTAGAACCAACACTTGAACACTTTTGATTAAGTAGATTTTTTATGTAATATTAAAAATAAAGAAAATGAGGTACGTACCCAAGTAACCTTCATGTTGGCGCTGCGATCGCTTGTCCTATACCGACTCTTCTACAGGTGATGCGGTAAGTGTCGCCTCACTCAATGGCCCGAGTCTTAAATACCTGCCCAAGAAGACCCGCCTCTGTTGAACGATGAACGAACCTACAAGGTTATGTCAGCGAGTTCATGCGAAACAATGAACTATGTCATAATGTTTATCACTCAAAAGTTCATTTTTTTCGGTAAAGCTTTTGAGCTTTCTTGTTGTAATTTTGATGTTATAGTTTATTTTATGACGTGTTTGAGTAAAAATACTTATCCTAGTGAAGTACTTTGAGAAAATGTTCGTTTTGGTAACGTTTTAGGAAACAACATAATAGTTGGCTCCATAGACGACACTATCACCTGGTTACTAAATTAATACTAATTAATAAATTTAGGGATCCTTAATTTGCATTTTATATTGAACTCTGGGCTTTTTATTCCATTGAGTCATTGTTAGTCTGGTTTGATAGGTAGTTCTAAATGCAAAGATAAGCAGAGCTTTTGTTTGAGACAATAAAGATTTAATTTTATTTAAGTTAAACGTTAGAACGTTTTGTCTAGCCAATTAATCCATAAGGAACAATATGCTCATGTTATGCAGATTTCCTTATATGCCTGACTTTGGAATACTTAATTTAACTTGGTCGAAATGGGACCGATATTGATCTGCTAATAATGACCTCATCGGAAGACTCCGGTGCGTTTGTGACTTTGTATGGCAGACGACAGATCTGAACCTAACTTTAGAACCTAGCCCCGCAAGTTAATTATTATTGTGGGTGTCTTACTATAGGTACTCGTCTGACAACCAGACTTACCAAGGTGTATCATATTACCCAGTGCGAACTGGGTTGTGGAGGTCAGATATGCAGTCACTCCATGTAAAATACAGATGACCCCAACGTAGATGGTAACCAGCGAGGCAGATTATGATGATACTATGCAAGAAAAGTACTTCGGTAGTTTTTTCAGCACCGCTTATACTGAATGATTTGTATCATTTTAATTCAATTTTCAGATATACTTTAACTATTTTTTTCCCTACAAAATGCCACCAGTAGTTCTATTCTATTGGCTCTGTCCACGGTCATATATCTGGTGATGCACATGGCACCACCAGTTGGGTGAGGGTAGGATTATCACCAACAAGGTACTAACTAAGGAGTTGCTTTGATTAGTAACTAGTATTAAAATTTAAAAATCTGTTTAACCGACTTTCGTTGCGGATCACTACCAACTAATGTACGTTACAATTTAACGTGAATATCAATTTTATTGTGACGTATACTATAGACTTTCCTAAATTGAATTGCTATTTTCGCGAGAAATAACGATTATAACTTGGAGATATGATCTTTTTCATAAAATATGAGTTCCAGAATACTATGTTTGTAACAACATGAGATTTTAATCAGAAAAGCTGGAGAACAAAACTTTATAATGTTTTTTTTATGTTTACATATTAGCGCCCGTGACTATATACATTCTTATTATACATATAAACATATGTATAATAAGAATGTATGTAGATGTATTTACAAAAAAAAAGTAGGTATATATGTAGTATATCAACTATTTGGTGTCCACGACACAAGCCTTGCTTAGTGTGGCACTAGATGGCGCAATATTTATTTTATTTACTTAACACGAACTGTTGACAACGTACCGTAGGGTACGTTGTCAAGCTTTTGTCTCAAATTTAAAGGTTCTAAACAATAATTACATTAGAAATCCAAGATTGAAAGGTCAAGTGCGTCTCTTATGTGTTTGTAACTACACACAGTTCTGAATATTTACTTTGGCTGACCGTTAAACAATTGTAGGATGGAACCTTCGCCTTTGCTATGAGCACCCAGAAATGTTTTTTTGCTGACAGTAACAATATATTGGTGTATGAATTATTACCTATTATTATATTATGTTCCGGTCGGGGGAAACCGAAGCGTACAAAGAAGTCAATAGTAGTTAATTTAACATTACAAAAATAGCTCTAAGTGATGGAAAAAATACCATAGTATATGTTATAATATTAAAAACTGCACTCGAAATAACATACCATTACTGACCCAGGGCTTAGTCAAATAGAAACCGCTTTCAAATCTGTTCATTCTTTCAACAACTTTCAGCTATATCGATATGCTTTTTTGTAGTGAAAGATTGTCACTTTATTCAGTCTAAGCTCTGAATTTCACAGTGTTTTACATCTGTGATAGTGAAAAATAGAGAACGTGTTTATTTCGGAACTTAAGAAATATTCCAGGACTTATTATTCTACGATTAGGGTCTCATAAATTCTAGGATTAGGAGCCTCTTGGTAGTAGTAGGAACAGTGGGTTTTTAGTCGGTTAGAGTCCGACATAAACCCTCCGTTTGCCCTAGGCGGAAAGTATCCATGAGGATTTTCCCACTCAAAAATAAAAGGATTAGAAGCCTCTTAATCTAAGATGAGGGATCCCTCTGTGAATATGGGATCCAGTCTATGTCCTGAATACGCTGATTGGTCGACTGTCCTGTTCACAATGCTCTCTAAATTCTTTTTATCTTCCTGTTCCTTCATAATATATTAAAGTACCTTTAAACATGTAATTTGATCACTCAAGGTTTAGCAAACTACAGATTAAACAAGAAAACGGCTATAGCAGTTGGAAATTGTTTATTTATTATGATCAACAACATGCATACAATAAATCATTTGTTTTTTTAACTTTGTAAGTTGTTTCTTCCGTAGTTTTAAACGTTAAAAAATATAGTCATTGATTTATTAATGACTGTGAAGTTTACTTTGATTGCCGGGGTTGCGGGCCTGTTCGAAAGAGATACCGCGGCCCCGGAACGTAAAAGGCGAGGAAGGAACATGGATGGTTTTTAGTCAGTAAGAGTCTGACACTCCCTCCCGCTCCGCCCAGAGTGGGGGGGTCATTTGATGATTTCCCATCCTTAAAAAAAAAAAAAAAAAGTTTACTTTGATATATAATGTGGAATTAGAAATAACAGCGGTATGGGCAGATGGTAGTGATTGCCTTTCCCCCTTTTTTCCTGTTGTTCCTACCTATATTAAAACTGCCAGAATAGCCTTCATATGTACATTGTATATACATAAGTCCTAGGGATATTTCTATTTAAACAGTTTCTCGTTGGTGATTGACATGGTGACCGATTTATATTACCATGGTACGAGTCCTCTTTTTAGCACCCATTAACTTTCTGATCCTCCTAAATTGTATCTTCTCGAGCTAATTCGGGTTAGGGGTACGAGTCCAAATCATCACGAGGATATTTTCATAATTATTTTTATTGAACTGTCTTCGAGAAAAGCTCTTTGAAAAGAAAAATAGCCCAGGTATTTATGTCGGCATGTCTTGAATCTTATTTGAGCTAGAAGAAGAAATTAAATTTTTAAAGCCCTTCTGCAGACGTATCAATCATGCAAATTAGTTTATTGGTAGGAGACTCCTGCAAGAGTACCTAAATACTGTATTACTGTATATCTAAGCCCCTTCGTACACAAGGCTACAAAAATCTTCGATACTTGACGATTTTAGTCTTCAATAAAATACGAAACACGTCTCCCATCAATTCTGTTAAAAAAGGCTTATGCAAAATTTGAAGTAGATTGAATCACGTTGTCCCATACAAACTTTGCCCCTCATTTTCACCCCCTTTTTTTTTTTTTTTTGGGATGGGAAGTCATCACATGACTTCTCCCACTCTGGGCGGAGCGGCAGGGAGTGTCAGACTCTTACTGACTAAAACCCATCCATGTTCCTTCCTCGCTCTTTATGTTCCGGGGCCGCGGTATCTCTTTCGAACAGGCCCGCAACCCCGGCAGGCTTCGGCCGTTGCGGGCCCCTCCCCTTATGCTGACATCTCTTTGAGGGGCGCGTGGAACACGAACGCGCCGTCGACACGGCCTGTCGTCGTCGTTAGACGGACGGACGGCTAGTTAGCCCATAGCCAACCGTCCACAGGCCCGCATATACGGTGGCCGGTAGCCACCACGTGGCCCCCGACGCCCGGTGCGTCTCCCGCGGCGGCCGGGAAGAGAGGATCTCTCCCTCTCTCGTTCCGCCACCTCCTTCGCTAGCATGACTGCTTCGCAGAAGGAGGTGACGGCTTCCCATTCAGTCTCGCTCCGGACCATGGATTGAACCAGGGCCAGACGCGAGAGGTCGCCGCCGCCGATCGCCGCTACGAGGACACGGCGGTGCTCCGTCCACGCTGGGCAGACTTCCACCGTGTCCTCCGGTCGATCCTCGCAGTGGAGACACCCGGGCGATTCCTACCGCCCGATTCAGTGCAGGTACCTCCCGAAACATCCGTGTCCGGTGAGGACCTGCGTCAGGCGGAAGGTGAGGACGCCGTGGCGCCTCTCCAGCCACTTCTCAAAGAGGGGACTTACCGCCACTATCGTGGCGTGCCCTCTTTTTCACCCCCTTAAGTATAGAATTTCGGAAAATCCTTTCTTAACGGATGCCTACGTTATACACAAAACACACCCTCGAAGTTTCAGATCTACAATGAGCGGATTAGGCTGAGCACTGATTTGGCAGTCATTGGCTCCTGATCTGATATTCCCGAACTACTTCGTCCCCGTTCCGAATCGAGTTACCCTCCCATAAGAAATTATCACTTCAAGAACTGCTTGTCTGTTATTATCAATCGAAGAGTTTAATTATAGATACATCTCCCCAGTAGTAATATCCCAATTAGTAACCCACTTCCGAATAGTCGATAGACTAGAAGATGTGATAAGAATATTTGAACGTATCCTCTTAAACATCTAAAATCAGGTTTAAGATCCATTTCTTTTATAGTAAGGTTAAGGTCTAGATGTAAGGTCAAACTCAATACATGTCAATAATATGCGTCAGTCAGACCCAGGCCGGTTACGTCATTGATTTATTAATGTATTTTTAAATGGTCAAGCGACCCGCCCGTAAACCTCCAGTTTTTCGGAATAAATTCTCAAAATGGTTGTGAAAACCGCATCTAAATCGGATGCGCGGTCATACAGCTGTTTGCGAAAAGTGATTTTTATCATTTTTGCAGATAGAAACAGTTATAAGGAAATGCTATGCAGACATTAAGGTAAATCATTTTGCAAAATATATGTGTCCTCTATTTATTTCAAAATTAGTCAATGAGCTAGATGAGCAGTTTACCTCGATATTGGAATATAATATCTTTGATGCAGCCTTGTAGTATTTAATTGTATTGCCCCTGGAATTTAATTTACCTTGTGGTATACAAGCATGCTTGGCATGCTAATCTGTCAAACTTCCTCGTGCATAAAGCTCCTGTCGAAGATTTTTGATTTCTTAGTGTTTTATTTTGATCACTAGCTGACCCGCGCAGCTCCGTCCCAGCAAAAAATCCCCGTTTTTGCAACATTTTTCATTCCTGCTCCGCTCCTAATAATTGTATGGTGATGTTATATAGCCCAAAGCCTTCCTCGATAAATGGACTATCCAACACAAGAATATTTTTTCAATTCGAACCAGTAGTTCCTGAGATTAGCGCGTTCATCCAAACAAACAAACAAACTCTTCTGCTTTATAATATTATAGTATAGATAGTATAGATAATTGGGTGCCTTACCTATTAATTGTACCACGCTGCTTAGTTCCACCTCATTTCGTAACAAGCCGTCTTGATCTGTGCGAGTGTCAACCAGGAAAGTGACCCGCTGAAGTCTCACGAACGTTGCTTAAAGTTGGGATGTTTTTAAGCGTCGAAAGTAGTGATTGCTAAACTCTAAGCTATGGCTTGGAAAACCACTAAAACTGTCTTAAATGTATTCGTTTAAATTGCGTAATAACATTAATTAGTTACGCGATTATTGTCTTTGTCTTCGAACGTCATGCATTTTAAGTTATAGATATTCAGACGGATTTATAATTCAGATAATTAATTTCCATACAAAAACCTTTTTAACATTTCATCAAGAAATCCGATTTCAGAGCTGCAAGTCCAAGGTTTCATTATCATTGCCGACTCCCTATAGTTAAGTGTAGGTTGAATTGTAAGTCATACTTACAGCCAAAGGTCGTAACACGGGGTAGTAGCACATTTTCTGCTCTGTTTGCAGTCTCGAATAAAGACGTATCAAAACGGTAGTATGCGTGTCAAATTGTTGTTATATCTCTTTATATTACTACTACTAGTCTTCCGGGGAAGAACCTTCTACCGCAATTCCCATGTTGTAGGCTAGGATCGTTGTATAGGTTTAATGAGGAATAAAAGCGGTTGTATTGATGTGATTACGATATTTTCAACCGACTTCCAAAAAGAGTAGGTTCTCAATTCGACGGTTTTTTTTGTTTATTACCTCAGAACTTTCGACTGGGTGAACCAATTTTGATGATTCTTTTTTTTTTAAAAAAAAAGCTGGTGCTTCCCTTGTAGTCCCATTTTTTGAAGAATTGATGCTGATCTTCGCAGATGTACAATGGAACTCTTCAAAAATTGACGGCAAATCTACAGTGATTGCTGCAAACCCCTGCAGGGTTACCTATTGTCTAAACAACATCATGACGTAACATCACGCCGGTATGCTCTAAGAGGGGACGCAGATGTATATAGTTTTTTTATTGGAAAGGATGTAATTCAAGGGTAGTTTGATGAGAGTTTGGTTTGGTTCTGATTATGTCATCCATGACAAAGTAACGGAACTCTTCAATTCATAAGAGCAAATTAACGATACTCGGCCGAAACTTTTACAGACTATCCGGATATGGAGTCACCTACCGTAACGTCGCTGTTTTTAAGTAATTGTCGTAGTCGAATAAGATGATCAATAGAACTCCTTAAAAACAGCTTACAGTAAAGGTGAACGCACACTTATCCGTGCCGAAAGAAACATCACTTTTTTTTTGCGGTGCCAGCAGATTGTGGGAACGGCTAGCATGGCATTTGTAAAACGATAAAGAAATGTCACAACAAACAAACGCATACAACCCTCCAAGTAGTTCATAAGGGTAACTCAAAACTCAAACTCAAATAATTTATTTCAATTAGACCATTACGGCACTTTTTAATGTCAAAAATACAAAACTAAATCAAAGCTACAGTCACAGTCACAAGGCATAATAACTTGAGAAAGTACTGTAGTTGCCCATTCTCTAGCGTAGATCTCTAAGGTAAGAGTGTAAAGTCTAAAAAGAGAGTAGAGAGGTAAGAGTCGAAGAAGGACTTTGACCGTGAAAAATTCGTTCATCGACTCTTATGAACTTGGAAGGTTGTATTGATGATTTTGGTGATTATAATTCTGTAACTTAATACGTCTTACAGTCGCGACCGATATATTTATGAACATTAAACTTAGCACAGCCCTGCAAATTGCATAAATCGTAAGAAAATTTTGATTTCGCGGGATACCCTCACAACATAATACTATTAATTTTACTCGATAGATAAAAATCACGCACTGGTCTCTAAAAAAATATTTTAACGATTGAAAACCATACTAAAATATATGCGATCATTCTGATTAGACAAATAATTCTACAAGCAACTTATTAGCATCATAGTGTTTTACTTTTTTAGTCCAAGTGCAACATTTATTTGTAAAAGCTTTCGAGTAAAGGCAAGGTACTTCGAAAAAATCATTTTATTCAAAAAATAATTACCGAATTTAAAAAAAAATACAAAAAAGTAAAAAATAACTTTAGCTTCTGCAGTCGCTGACCTTTGTTTAATTGATTTAGTATTTTGTCACCGACTTCTGAAGCTAATGTTACTTGTTTTTTTCAAATAAGTTTCTATTAGCATAGACTGTTGCTAGGATGATGCCAGTAACAGTAAAGCACCTATCCTGCCTCTCTTATTTCGGACATAAAGCTGACAAAGCCGACGCCGACCTCTCACATTAGGTGGGCCACTTGCTTGATTCACACCTAAAAGCATAAAAATAATTTAGTTTTGAGATTGAGTGGACGAATAATACTTAACGTATTAAAATCTTACCATTGATGAGATAACCGCTGCGCTAATAAAATGTCTAATGGTATGAACTCGAACCGGTTTCTTCGTACAAATATTTCTTATATTATGTCTACTTAAAAATATGTCGCATATCATCGGGTCAAGTTGATAGAAAAGTTTGAAATGTTGACCCAACCAGAATTGAGTCGTGGCTGATCACGTGATCTAAGGGTCATTGGGTTTACCCGAGAGCTTAGAATATTAAATTAATTACTATAAAAGGCGACAACGCGAAGAATTTGAAAAATGTCCAAGTAACAATCAATTATTCCGTGACGAGAATAGACAGGAAAGTATTGTGTGTACTTTGTGTTTTTTGTTAAAATAATGTATATTGTTATATACTAATATGCGCCATTCCTTAATTTTTAAAACTCAGAATTTTGAGCGCTTACGTACCCGTTAACTTCCATAAAACACGTGCCCTTTATGATCATGTATCAAACATAATCGTGTTTTTGTATTGATTTCGTATTTGATTTGTATGATCGGGGTGTCACGCACCCCACGTGACTGCTTACTTTGAATCGTTCACGTGGGCTACCAATAAAGGTTAAGGATCCGTCGCCCACAAACCGCGCCCTTCACGACTTCCTGGTCTACTTATTAGCTGAAAAGGAGTGACGCAACAATTGTTTGTTGATTTCGTAGAATAAATTGTTTGTAAGAAAAATGATCCCTTTCAGGTGTTCAGTCATTTAAATCTTTGAAACATTAATTACACAACATTACACCACGCGGCGCCTGTTATAGAATAGGCAGACGTGTATCTAAAAGGACATCCAGTTTTCGTCAGGTAGGTCTAAGTCCTATGAAATGAAGGGGGAGCTTATTGCCATCAGCCGGGCACAAATCCAGGTTCCGTGGCTGCTACTGAAAATGCCTAATGGAAAAAACCCAATAACACTTTGCTCGACCTGTAATCGAGCCCAGGACCTCAAGCTCAGTAGCCGCGCTTGGACTAAGGAGGCAGTTACAGTAAGATTTTTATGCAAATCAATAGTTATTGGGAGTTAACGTGAGGTCTCATGGCTAGATTAAGTGACAAACTTCTAGAAATTTTAAAATTACATAAAATACTGGTTTGATAACCTGTTCAACAACATATATCTATTTTCAGTTCGCAGATCAAAAGCGAAATATCGTTGCGTGGGCTCATTAAGGAATGCTATAATTTTATTAACGGCTACATCCGATCCGAACAACTTTTTTCATCAATCGTTTTTTCATTCCTACTTTATTTATTTCCATACCTATCTATAATTTTACTTTTAGGTATTTAAAATTTGGCAAAAGGAAATTCCCCTGAATTTATAGGTATAAATGTGATAGTGAGAAGGCATATGCCCAGCTGGACTACTGTAAGCTGATGATGATGATGAATATTTCTATCGGAGATAAAGATGAAGTATAATGTCTAACCGTCATTTTCAATAACTTACTGTTCGGTTTCGGTAGGTTGCTGTCTCTATCTGTTTGACATTTTCTCGATTCTGTTATTACTATAGTGTCAGAATAGGCGATCATTGATGTCACAATGATCAAGTTCTGTCAAGTTTTGACAAGTTTGGTAATCTACTAATATAATGGCGTCATTATGACTTCTCAATGAACAACCAGTGAGACTCCATTGAAAGAAATGTCATAGAATATTAATCTCGTACATGAAATCTGGCATGAATAAATGTTCGCATTTAGTAGTAGATATCGAAAACTCTTTGTACAAATGGTCTTATAATAATGGCAATACGAAAATGCCATTAAAACACAATTTTATTACGAGACCATCGACCGACCATTGTGAATTTAGCAGATTACGAACTTTAAACAAAATGACAATGGGATGAGAATGGAATCGTGTTAGAGTGACGAATTTATTAAAATAGCAGAATTAGGCCCCAGGCGGTTTGAAATAAAACGTCACAGAAAATCTTTCTTTGATTTTGCTACGAATGAAGTGTCAGGTAGGTGACGCGAATAGGATATTTCAAGCTAAGAAGATCATTCACTTGGTTCGATGATTTGGGATGAAAAAAAGTCGGCAGCCCCGAATGTATTTCAGGACTGGAAACACTTTTTTATAGGACGGCAATGCCGTAACAAATTTGGAAACAAAGACATACAACGATATAATTCTTAAAACCTTTTTTGAAGTCGGTTAAAAAAGTTGTGTTTTACCGCCTGCACAGACAAGTTCGCTTGTCAACTTGTGACGATTGTCACTTGTTCAGCTGCTTTGCCTTTTCTATGTAAAAATGAAAGCGTCAAAAGTACCAAAAAGATTGGAAAATCTAAAAAGTTCCATACAGAAAAGACGTATAAATAAATAAACTCTTACTAACTTTCAGTTGATAAGTGAATCTATTATATTTCAGAGAATCAGAATGAATTCAGTCGCACTTCGTTAGGTCACCACTGCTGGCCATCTACACTAGTTTTCCTAATCATCGAGGACAATACAACAACAAGCATAATATATTTGTAATTATGTAATTATGTTGGTAATTATGCTTGTTGTTATATTGTCGAAAGACGATTAGTCCCACCCGACCCAGACTTTCAATGACAGAGTTACATGAGCATGGACCCTATATTGTGAAACCAATAAATCGTTATGTACCTAATGAAGATATATTACATAAAGTTGTAAAAGTGTTCAAATATAAGTGCTCATGACGAGACACAAATGTAACGTGGGGGAAACCGTCATGACTTCCTAGATTCGGAAATACTTAATATGTATGTCGCCACGTGACATCTACAAACCTGTACTCTTCCCACGTGATCATTACATGGTATAATATTTCACATAAAGGAAGCCTGTCGCAGCAGTGGCACCACATTAGTGGCTGATTATGTGAAGTTAGATTGAGCTGAAGCCTAGCCTAGGCACTAGATTTACCGATAGCTTTGGGATGTTAACGGACAAGTAGGTAAAACTAGAGTGATTAAGTTTTAGGTACTTCATCTTATCGAAACGCACAACAGACAAATTAAATCCACGAGGTCATTGACTTGTTACTAAATTAATAAGGTCCATTGGATGGGCAGGTTGCCACGAAAATAATTATTTACATAATGTGTGATGTTTTCAACTCATTTCTAGCATGTTATAAATTAATTTAACGTTTTTTTGTGCAGATGGTGTATCACAAAAAAAAACCTTAATAGACCTCTCTTCTAAAGTATTTATTTATAAAATTCCAGTCCATAATTTAAAGAGTTTTTTGAATGATGACAAGATGAAGAGCCAAAAAAAATGGCGTTGTGTTGCCACAACACAACGCCTGATTGTTTTTGGACCGGAATTGATTTCAAAACCCGATGACGAATCAAACATTATAAACTCGAAAATCTGGATAAAATCCCAATGTTCAGTGAGCTTTATATTATTATGATTGCATATTTATTTTTCCTTTTTTACTCGTTCTTGTGAATATATTTTTTTCTTCAATGTCATTCACTCTTGTTTGATAATAATAGTTATTGTGGCCTAAACTGCGGTTGGTATTTAAAATCATGTTCCTAGACTAAAATAAGGATCTCTAAAAATATCCGCATTCATACGATATGATTATAAACTAGTTTGCTCATCATAGTAGTGAGTCCATTTCTTATAGCGACTCAAATCCGCAAATTCACGGTCATAATATTGATTTGCATTAATGCTCTGAGAAATTAGTTTTTTTATAAGTCAGATTTTTTTAGTAACTTTATTGACAAACCTAACTATTCGTTGAACTGACGAATAATAAATGTAAAAAAGGTAATTAAATGTATTCCTCATTGGAACCGTGGCATGATCCATTTCTTCAAATTACTCTCTTGTCTAAATTCAAGGATAGGAAATATAAAAAAAACCGGCCCAGTGCGTGTTGGGCCACGCTCAGTGTAGGATTCCGTAGTAGCCCGTTCTCACAATATAGAACGATTCTGTTGTTCTTAAACTTTTGATAATTTAATAAGGTTTTTTTTATTATTTTGGATTTTGTTTTTAAATGCAAGTCGTAACCCGTTATAAACAAGCAACGACTTCATTATAGTCACTTTAAAGGATTTATTCTAAGGATTTTGTATTTAGTACAAAAATATTCAACACCAAAGTTCAACCACTGTTACTGCTAAACTATAGTACCTTTTGATACAAGTGGAGAAAGTTTATTATTGTCGTTCGAGGCGGTATTAACACACGAGCCGTAGGCGAGGGTGTTTTTGAGCCGAGAACTGCAATAACAAATGTCCACGTGTATCAACGACGTTTTTCAATACACTTTTGAAGAAATCAAATAAAAGAATGTAATTAATATTTGTGTCATGAATTATTATTATGAGACTATGATTTAATCTTTTTTTCCGCGCTTTGCTTTCGCCAGGTTGAAGGAGAAGTAAAGGTATGAAGGTATTATACAGCCTTATATAAAATAGTAGTTTAAGCGACTGTGCATAATGAAGGGCATTACAACACGAGTGTGGGTATCACACGAGTGTTGTAATGCCTAATTATGTATAGTTGCATACACTACTTTATCTACCGAAATATCATAAGGGCTCTATGATGGGTTCAGGAACCATAGGGAAATGACCAGCATTGTTACCAGTGTAATGCAATAAAAAATAAATTAAACATATACAGAAGCAAATAGTTGCATTCGTCGCTGCATTTACGATATCTGCCGGAGTGTTCATGTCAATTTTTGAGTCACTATCAATCATTTTCGACAGAAATAAAGAACTTATTAGAAAATTTGTCTACTCGTAACTGGAAATAAAAAGCTAACGAACAAATGACAACTCGAAATGGCGGCGTTTCGGATATCTGTAATTTTTTTTTAAATCATAGGCAAACGAACTAAGTCACTATTCTTGTGTCACTCGAGATCAAAATGTCGTGCGATTTATAATTAGAATCATACTGAATTGGGGTTTCGTATCGATATCTGATTGAATGTAGATAGGTACTAGAATAGCACACTCACTTGAATTTGACACCTGTTCCAAATTTAAACTCATAACCTACTGTTTTCAGTAGGTTATGAGTTCATTACAGTTCTGTTTGTTTCTGTTGGTTGGTAATGCTGGTCATTGCCTATGGTTTTTGAACGCATTAGAGAGGGTTTATGATATTTGGGTAGATAAAAAGTATTTTTATATATTTTTGAATTTAGAACACAAATAAATGTTAACTACTTAATTTGTTTATAAAAGAAAATATTAGTTTTTAAAGAATCATGTTAATCTATGATATTGAAGTTATAAACACAATTTGAATATTCAAAAAATTATTAAACCGCCGTAAACACGTAGATCGCTAAACCCAAATATCTATAGTCAGGTGTGAATGTTTTTTTAATTATGCATTGACCAGTTTGGACTAAGTATAGGTAGGTATAGTTATCAGTGGCAATTTTACTTTCTGCACACGTGTAGAAAAAACATGAAAAACGCACGTGTGTGAAATACACTGCATTTTGAACCTAATGGAAGTGCGAAAAGAACCAGTTATCGAGGAAGTGTATTGAAATACTTTTTCACTTCTCATGCTCTAAAAGTACGCCGTTATAGCCCTACGAAGCGGGATTAAAGTGACCGTTTATTCCCTAGGGAGTAAAAAGTAATTTAAAAATGGAACGATCTTTTACTCTGAAACATAGCCATAAAAGAGTAACTTGACAAAGGTTTTATTTAAATTTCGAATTGGCATGCAAATAGAAAGCGGTTTTTTGAAAAAAAACAAATGAACTCATCAACGCGAGACAAAATTATGGTTGTTGTGTGCATCGTTGATTTTAAAAAGCAATGCCTCGGTTTAGCAACAGAGGCATTGCTTTTGCAGTAATATAGGTACTAATTAGATGTGGAGTGTGGATCATCTTCATTGCGAAAATGTTGAGAGTTTGTGTTGTGTTTTCAATGGTTAATCGGTGACTGACCTGCTAGAACAAAAAACTGACCACTCAGTTCAGAATTTTTGTCGAGTGTAAATTTGTTCAGTTTTAAATGACTATTTTTCTCGCACTCGAAGTGAAAAGTACAGTTTGCACCTCGAGACTAAACGCCAATATAATATACCTTCGCTTTCATTGCCTCCCTCGCAAGCTCGGGAGTCAAACCATAATGGCTTCGTTTAGTCCCTCGTTATAAAATATACTATTTCATGAATAGTTATTGAATGGACTTACTTAAATGAACTTAGAAGAGTTACAGGTTTGCATTTATTTTTTTAATTGTAATTCTGTAAGTACAATGTAGCAGGAATATTAATATCTTCATTTTTGGTATGTGTGACAGCGTAAGCCGATAAAGGATTTATTACATCACATTCCTACGCACATTTTGAATTTTAAGTTCAGTATTAGGACACTTGTGTTTATGAATTTTCGACAAAAATTAAAATTAATTAAAATCTTTGATATTTTATTAAGTTTTTGATCAACGCTATAGATGATAATTATGATGGTCATCTGTGACGCGAAGGTGAAATATTATAAAATTAAATGCAGAGCGGACCGCTGGCGCTGGTTCATTAATCTTATGGTCAAGGAGGTTGACTCACTTCCGGATAACGGAAATAAAAAGTCTGCCCTTTGGCATTCGGAGCATTGTTTTTGTCTGGGAATGTTTGAGCATACATCGTAAGCGTCGTATGCAGACTTTATTAAATCAATAATAAGTATTTAAGGGCTTGCTGATAACAAAACTACCAAATGGGTTTACCCCTTTGGTAGTTTTGTGACATAAAATTTTTATGTGTGATTTTGCGACGTTTGCCTGTGCTAATTCTATAGAATTGAAATATAAAGTTTGAATGTCGAATCAATTCCTTTGAACCTAAAATGCGAAAATTTTCTTTCTACCGGAGGACATATATGACTGAGTAGGACTGACATAAGCTTCCGAAAAACTTGTTGAAACTCTAAAGTTGTACCTACATTGTTGTAGGAATGCGAAATGTTTTTAAAGCGGTGGTCACTTGTTTCATCGTTCTGGTTTCCAACTGTTTATGATGTGGTCGATGCTGGGCGTTGGGCGATGTTCAATTAATTTGTTATATTTTTCTAAGATTTTGTTACTCAAGTAACATCTTAGCAAGTTGTTGCCAGTGACTTCGTCAGTGTGTTTTTGTGTTGCGTTATTGTTTATGGATCGAAAGAGCTGCAAGTCACGGGAGAGGCTTTTGCTCAGCAGTGGCATGGATGGCACAGGGTAACAGTAACAGTATTTTAAAACAAAAATACAGTACCTATATAATTTTGTCCATGTCCTTCTGATTGTCCTCCTTTTCATCAATGCAAACCTGTAACTCTTCTAAGTTCATTTAAGTAAGTCCATTCAATAACTATTTGAGGAGTAACAGATCAAAGTGTATTAACTCCACCCACCGTAATAAAAATTGTAAAAACGGATTTTTCATCTATTTCAAACCTTGTTACTAATGTCAAATTATGACGCATCTAACTGTATTACTTTTTATTATAAAAAAAAAAAACATACAGACGAATTGATAACCTCCTCTTTTTGGAAGTCGGTTGAAAAGAACCAAAAGTGCACATTGTTTCAAAAATATTAAATCCAGGTTTGTGTACGTGTGCTCTCTTTAAAGTACTATGGATTTATACGTTTATCTCAAAAGTTACATTGACGGAGTTTACACTTTGATCTGTTACTCCTCATTTATGAAAATTTATTACAATGGGATAAAAATTAACATAAAGGGTTGTATTGTTGATTTAAATGATTATATACCTCAGTCCAGCCATATTAGCTCGTTTTCCCTTTTCTTTTTATAAAGATAACTTTGTGGTTTAGACGCGAGAATATACTAAGAGGCAGGGTGACGTTTACATTTTATTAAGCATGGATTTAATGTGCTTTCTATTGCTAATTCACTAAATTGACTGTGTATTTAACGAAAAAAATATATACGAGTATATATATATACAAGCAGAATATGAAATACTTATTATTTAACTATTTACACAACAATATAACAGCTTACAACAGCTTTTCTATCTATCTGCCTAGCCTTTTCCCAACTATGTTGGGGTCGGCTTCCAGTCTAACCGCATGCAGCTGAATAAAAGTATTTTACATTGAGCGACTGCCTATCTGACCTCCACAACCCAGTTAATACTGGGAAATACACTTGGTAAGACTGATGTCAGACTTTTTGGCCAACTTACTACCTGTTACGACTGTCAAAGATGGACAAATGACAACCGGGACCAATAGCTTAACATCCTTTCCGAGGCACGAAGGAAACTCGGTATGTAAGGGTGGTCACCCATCGACAGACCAACCTAGGCAAGCACAGCTTAACCTAAAGATCGACCCGAGCGGATATTTCTTAGCCACGAGCTCCTCTCTTAACTAACTTAGGACCCATGATAATATTTATCTGTGGTGCTAAGCAACTGGGCTCACCCCAGTTGTAAGCGTCCCTTTGTGCCTGTTGGCCTTGTTTCGTTCAGTCTCCTGCTGTAAAACAGTTAACTATAATTTTCACTTCATAGTCACCCCATGTGACTATGAAGTGAGAATTATTGTTTTCCTACTTCTCCGATATACTTTTCGAATTAAATTCTTTGCGGGATCCAAGACAGTTAAATGGTTTCTCTATAATATATGACTTTGTGGAACTTGATTTTTAGTAGTCACTATTGATTTTGGCTTTCAGAAATTACAGTGGTTTGGGAATAGTCTGGCGGACTTGTCCCAATTCCATCTATACAAATAACCACATACAAATTTGAGTAACTAGAGTAAATAAATATACTAGTTCGGCACCTGGGCATTCTGCCCAGATAAAGTGCTATTCAGCAATAATATCGGAGATATCAAAAATGTTCTAAGCTAACGAACAGCATGTGTGAAATGTTATTGTGAGCCGAACAGGCAACATCAATGTTGAGGATTATCTTCATTCATTCATTTATATCCCATTTTCTTTGTAACCAAAATATCGCATTTTCTTATCTATTCTCAATCAATTGTACACCTAGATAAGACTTAAGTTAGCAATTAAGCGGTAATCTGGCGTCTTTGTTGTCAATGTGGGTTTACCTGTAATTGGCATATATCTGTCACCGTAAAATTGTCAAATACGTTATATTGTAATATCTCTAGCGATATTGTAAAGTCTCGAATTATTGTCAAATGAACATACTGCTTACAACAAAACGCATTATTTTTCGCGAAATGCATGCGATGGTAGTCAACTTACGCGGTGTGGAAAGAAGGAGGAGTCCCCCTTGCCCAGTGGCACAACTCTCATGAAAAGATAATGCACCATTCCTGAGAAATACCGATTAATATAATATAACCTTAAAACGCTTTATATTCCCCCTTAAAAGCGTAGTCGACGGAGCCCCGCTTCGCGGGGCCCCTATTTCCGAGTGCAGGGTTTAAAGGAACCTAACTAACCTAACGGGGGGGTGCCCCAAGTCCCAATTATGGGGGCAGAGATACTTACGTATGTTCAGTTGACAATAATTCGAGACATTACAATATCGCGAGAAAAAAAACACGTTATATTGTAATATAACGTGTTTGACAATTTTACGGTGACATATCTATTAGAATTTTGTGAGTTAGTATAAGTATGTGGATATATGTGCTGGGGGTGAACGTTAAGTAAAGAAATAAATTCAATGTTATGGGTTTAGTGTGTGATACCTACATTAGTCATCAACTGCCTTGCCCCAATCAAACTGGGTTCATCTGTCAGTCCATCGGAATCAGCAGTCTGTCTATCTGACCTTCACAACCTAGTTACCGGTTAATACGATAGGTACGCCTTAAAGGTCAGCGTCCACATGTCCGCATCGTAAGCATCGGACGCACCGCATCAAACAGATCGTAGTATTCTTTGTATAGAAAGTCACACAAGTGCGTCCACTGATCTGCACTTTTCAATAATACTACGATGCGCAGTGGCGTGCAGTGAAGCTCCAGGAAGGGTAGGCCACGAAGGGTAAGGATAAAATTTTGACGGATAATACTAAATCTGACGGATAAAACCAATTGGGAACCCCTCCTCAGTGTTCCAGGATAGACCGGGAAATTCAAATTTTCGTACGTTTTTGCAATTTGCAGGCCAATACTAGATTGTATGTTGATTTAAATATGATTCGCGACTGTAAGACGTTTGTAATCATATTTTAATCAACATAGAACTTAGTACTGGCCTATAATTGCAAAAAACGTAAGAAGATTTGAATTTTGCGGGCTTAAGGAACATCCACCTTGAATCCTGGCCTCGTGTAACAGCCAATCACAGCCCAGCTACAATGGCTGCATTCTACACATGTGTGCGGTTCATACACACGAAAATATGCACCAATGTGCCGCTGTGTGCGTGAAATTATCAATGGGTTTTAGGCTAGTCAAGCCTATTCCGCGGTGGCTGAGCTTCGTAGTAACTTCTAGTGTAGTGTTTGTTACGTCACAGGGGCACAACAAATTGCTATAAGTATTTTAACAGGAGATTTGAACTTTTTAATTGTTAAATATTTTGTATTACATTATTACATAGTTTAAAAAAATGTATTCGGCGTATTGGTAGGGTAGGCTAAGCCTAACTGCCTCTTCAGAGTGCCCGGCCATGACGATGCGTTGGATGCTTTCGATGCGGACAGGGGAGTGAAAGTTCCAAGTTTTCATGGATAATGCTGCCATCTGTGTGTTTAGGTACACCCACTTCTCAACTGTCATGACGAGAATAGCTATTTTAGACTACTTGCTGGTGAAGTAGTGACTAATAGCTCACTAGTTCGAATCCTCTGAAGTTATTTTTGTATTTATTTGGTTGAACACAAACTAACAGCACCATACAGTTTGGGTACGCAGTTTTAAAAACGATAACCAGAGTTGCGCATCTATCTTGTATTATATAGTGTATTATCTATGGATGCGGACATGTGGGCGCTTACCTTTATTCTTAAACATCCGTAATTTATTATACCCAAAATATTCTAGTGATAAGTAAGTGGAACCTGCTGTAAAAACACGATTTTTGATAAAATTATTTTATAATACTGGTTTTTCAACTGCAATATGGCTACGTGGGTATCGTAATCATAAGCTATATTATGTTGTTTCCTTTTTTGTGATTCTAATTCTAATATGTTTATACTGTGAAAGGTCAAACAGTGGCCTTTATTTACGCAGTTGATTAAAAAAAAATATAAATATATTTCTATGTAAGTATCAAAATCATAATGAAGATGAGAATATCAGAGATATCCGGAAATCGTTGTTTATTCCAGGTTCGTGTAAACATAAACATCCTACCAATTTGTAGATAGGTAAATTGCGACTTGCCACCACCGCGCACCGCCGAATGTAAATCCTCATACCTTGGATGACTATTAAATAATGAGTTGATCTGCCTTGTTAAATAGAGCAGAAAAGACGATTAACATATTTTCCCTGTCAGGACAATTCGACGTAACCGTCAAATTGGGCAATAAAATAAGATTTTTTATTGCTATGTTTGCAGCCTAGCTTATGAATAAATATAATTATTTTACTCAAGAACTAAACTATAATCCGAAAGATATTTTGCTCCTAAGATTCTTTAATGTTTAGCGTTCTGTACTGAAATGGTGGTATAAATGGTATATGGTATGGTATATGGTAATAAACGGAACCCCTTTTTTTTTTTTTTTTTTTTTTTTTAAGGATGGGAAATCATCAAATGACCCCCCCCACTCTGGGCGGAGCGGGAGGGAGTGTCAGACTTTTACTGACTAAAAACCATCCATGTTCCTTCCTCGCCTTTTACGTTCCGGGGCCGCGGTATCTCTTTCGAACAGGCCCGCAACCCAAACGGAACCCCTTAAGGGAGAAACGTCAAGGTAGCCCGCAGGATTCAAATTTTCTTACGTTTTTTGCCATTTGCAGGTCAGTGGCTTGTTGTATGAAGTTGAAAATGTCGTTCGCGACTGTAAGATTTATGTAGTTACAGAATTATGATCATTGAAATCATCAATAAAACCCTCCAAGCTCACATAAGTATTAGTTCCTATAATTTGACCTTGCCAAAATCGTTCATCGAGTTTATGAACTTAGAGGGTTGTATTGATGATTTTGATGGTAATAATTTCTGTAACCACATACATTTTACAGTCGCGAACGATCTTTTCAACTTCATACAACGAGGTATTCCTCAGAGCGCACCTATTTCTAAGCGCAACCATCTAAGCGCAACTAAATCGTTCCTTAGAGCGCAACCAAACATGATAAAAAATAGAGAGGGGTATGATGAATTCATTAATTATATCGATAGACATTACAAGTTTTAACCTGCTACTGGCCTTCAAATTGCAAAAAACATAAGAAAATTTGAATTTCGCTTTCACCTTAAGTTCCATCTGCTTATTTTCAGGAACTATGTAATTATGTGTGCTATCGACTAGAGAATAGTTGCAAAAACCATGCAGAAAAACTATAGAGTTTTCATTACAATGAATCTGAAATGAAGGATGATTATCATATTAAGTGGAGTAACTAGGTCAAATAGGAATTGTATGAAGAATAAAATGAATGAATTGAATGAACCTTGCGGACCAACGCTACTGTATCCTTCTGCGTGTTCGTCATCTGGCAGAAAGAGGCGGAGGAGTGACGAATCATGTCAGCGAAGAAGTCGTCCTCCCTGACACGATTCGTCGCACGAGGATCGGAGGACGAAGCTCCACTGCGACATGATGGAGGTGCCGGCGGGCGATAGAGCGGGAAGTATATATAAAAGCTTCCAGTTATGAAGATATTGGGGGTCAAGTTTTTTTTTAAATTACAAGTTTTTCGCTAGGATTTTTACTTTAAACACCTCCGTGTACTATCCCCCTCCTCCGTACTATTCAATCCATACATCAGCACAATGTTTGGAGTGCGTTACATTGAGTTCTACCACAACAGATGATTTATCACCCAAAAAAATACTTCCCCAGCAAAATAAATTGCGTAAAGTTACTTAATTTGATGTACAAAATGCTTGGTTGACGGCTTCGTGATGAGATTGTTACATCATCAGCCTTAATGTTCCCACTGCTGGGATAGGCTTCTTCTCTATGAGAGGGAAAGGACTAGTATCCACTACTTGGGCCCAGAGATGAGTTTGTTAATACCCTGTTTATTTGTCATTTATAGCTTTATTTTTTTCACTTAACTTGGTAGCTAAATCTTTAGCTTTTTGTTGAGGGGATATCTGTTATACATATGGACAAAAAGGTATGTCTCTAATTCACATAAGCACAATAATCCTTCTTGATTATCAACAAATAAAAACCGTATTACCAATTAAATATAAAAGGGCTTTACATTGGCCCCAAACAGGGCAAAGCCGTACTTACCTAGGGCACCAATTTGGTGGCTAAGAAAAGAAAGAACACAACGTGAAAGTTTAACAACCAAAAGACTCGTAAAATGAGTTTAAATAAGTTTCTATATTACATTTTAATACTTACTCTATCCTACTTAAATATTTTTGAAGTGAAACTTCTTTATCGGGGTTGGAAAAAAATTTAGTGTAACATTTTTTCGTTACGCGTCACATTTTTCTGTTACGCGCCATCTTTTTTGAAAAATAACGCCATAGAGAAGTTTCACTTCTTACGAGTGTACGCTAGTACACGCACACATTTTTTTTTTACAATAAAAACACCAGCATCTGGAGTTCGTAGAAAAACATAATCAAATTTAATGCGGGTAAATCCAGTCTAATAATAATTGCCAAACATCAAGTTAAAAGTGCTGTTGGCAAAAGTATATTCGTTATCAGAAAGCTATTAGATAAAGCCACCTTATCAACGTAATTGATCCTTCTACAAACAAAGTATCGACCAAACACTTTATCATTATATATTATCAGTTTCATAATTATCACACACACATGTACGTTGTTCCTTGTAATTTATGCAAAATTTTAACATTCTTGGTATTTCCTAAAAACAAGTTTGGTATCCGTGATGAGAAGTGAACTATGCGGTCGTTAGTTCGTCGACGTTGACAATACCAGTTATACAACGACACCTTTGTACATTAGACGTTGAAAACAATAAGTTGGGGCCAATCAACAGTCAACAGAAATAGAAGAAAGTAAAAGTTCAAAGTAAGTGGAAATTGGTATTAGAGCTAATTCTGGTGCATCTCGAAAGTACTATATAATTATAGTACGCTCAACCTTTTACTTTGAGCTTAATTTACGGTGTACGTATGCTGCATAGGGTAAGGGATAAGGGGCAGGTAAATCACAAGAATCCGGCTTTAACATAATTTAATAAAACTAAAGAACGGACTAAATACAATTCGAGTGGTTCCTTAAATGTGGTATCGTCAAGAACAATACTAATTATTGTTCTTATACGAGTAGTTCCATTACGACGATGGTGATGCCTAATACACACATCAAAAGTGTCTAGGGATCAACATATATTTTTGCAATAACTTTTCTCCTGATTGATATTAATTAAAATTTTCTTTAAGGATTCATCAAATAAAGTGTTTTCGTTTGTCACAGTAACGATAAACCAAGTCACCTTTGCATTAATATTGAAATTTGCCATTTTCCTAATAAAGGGATTTTTGACATTTGAACCACTAACACAAAAGTTCGAAAAAAAGACTGAAATAACAGTTTTCTTTAAAATTTTATTGGGTAACTTAAACAATTAATAATCCGTGTTTCTACCGCGAACACTAACAACACAAGAACATCGGTTTGGCATACTCAAAATGAGTTCATCCAAATCACGCTGTGGAATGGCCGCCCATGTTCGTTGCAACAACAAAAAAAGGTCTTCTTGCGACTGGATACCCTCCATATTCGGCAGAGCTCTTCTCTGTAGCATATCCCATGCATGCTCAATCGGATTCAAGTCTGGCGACTGAGCAGGCCAGGGCAGGACATTGATGTTAGCTGCGGCGAGAGTCTGTCTTACAACTCTTGCGGTGTGCGGTCGTGCATTATCATGCATTAACTGAAATAAGGAACCGATTTGCACTTGTAGAGGAACGATGACGTCTGATACAATCGTCTCAGCATAAATTTGAGCGTTGAGGTTGCCTCTGATCCAAATCAACTCAGTTCTTCCGCCGATCCAAATACCCGCCCATACCATGATGGTTCCACCACTATAAGGATGGACTTCCTGGCAGGATTTTAATCGCTGTTGGCGTCCAGGGGTTCTCCAGTGTCGTATACGTCTTGTATCCGGTCTCATACCAAAACGAGACTCATCAGAAAAGCACACGAAACGCCATTGTTCTTCTGCCCAATTTCTGTGTTCAAGAGCCCATTGATATCGAATCCTACGATTGTGCATTACTATAGGTGGTACCCATAGCGGTCTTCGGGAATGAAGGTTCACTTGCACAAGCGGTTTCTGACTGTTTGGTCGCTAATTAAGTTCCCTGAAGAGTGATGAAGCCTCACGGCTAACATCATGGCGGTTATTGTTGGAGCTCTTCGAGTTAAGATTTGAATGTATCGGTCTTGTCTCCGTGTGGTGCAGCGATACCGTCCTCCATGGCGCTCAGCCACGGTACCAGTGCTTCGGTAACGTGTCCAAAGTCGACTGATAACACTCTGACTTGTATTCAGAGCTAAAGCCACAGTACGTTGCCGGGAACCAGCTTCTATCATTCCCACGGCTCTGAGCATTTCTTCCCTGCTTAAATGACGTCGCCGCTCCATAATAACGTTGGTTTTAATCAGTAGTAGGGAAACAGTAGCACTAATAATGTCTTCAATGCGTTGTATGTTTTTATAGGGAAAATATTGACAGCTGATTTTCATCTTTTACTCGAATTTGATTCACAGTTCCTGATTCAAATTATGAAATGCACCAAAAAGGATCCATATAAATTTATAAAATCATAAATTTATTACAAAGCCACATCTCAATCTCAAGAAATCCGCATAAAAATGCTTGATCCCTAGACACTTTTGATGTGTGTACTTCAACAGTTCAAGAAGAAAATCATTTGTTTTTGGTTTCTTTATAGTTCTTAGAATTGTGATAGTAAGTATCGCATTCAATACGCGGGGGTCGTGCAGTCCATGGCCCTTTACGGGACCCCAGTGTGGACGCGTTCCTTGAGGCGATTACCTGAACTTTAATTACATTACCTGAACGCGCCCCAAAAGGTGGTAGCCGAAAGCTGGTCCGTGGGTACCGCAATATCTCCGGCGAGGTGGCGAGCCTCCTTGCCGGATTGCCGCCATGGGATCTGGAGGCGATAGTCTTCGCGCGCCTGCTTGGGAGGCGCGCGGAGGCGCTACGCCGGGGGGAAACTCCGCTGCCGCGGTAAACTGTCGCTCTGGGGCCTCTGGCGTGATCTCATGCCGACATGGAGAGAGCGACAGTCGCAACCCCGTGCAACGATAGTGGCGATAAGTCCCCTCTTTGAGGAGTGGTTTGAGAGACGCCACGGTGTCCTCACCTTCTACCTGACGCAGGTCCTCACCAGACACGGTTGTTGCTGGAGGTTCTGCACGGAATCGGGCCGGAGGAAGTGCCCGGGTGTTTCCATTGCGAGAATCGACTGTAAGATACGGTGGAGCACCCGTTGGAGGTTTGCCCCGCGTGGGCAGAGCACCGCCTTGTTCTCGTAGCGGCGATCGGCGGCGGCGACATCTCGCGTCCGGCCCTGATGCAATCAATGGTCCGGAGCGAGATGGAATGGGAAACCGTCACCACCTTCTGTGAAGCAGTCATGCTAGCGAAGAAGGTGGCGGAACGCGAGATAGAGAGAACCTCTCGAGTCTCGCCCCAGCCGCCGCGGGAGACGCACCTGGCGTCAGGGGTCACGTGGTGGCACCGTGGCACCCGGCCACCGTAGGCGCGGGCCTGTGGACGGTGAGCTATAGGCTAGCTCGCTGTACGTCCGTCTTACGACGACGGTGCGTTCGTGTTCCACGCGTGCTTCAAAGAGATTTCAGCATAATGGAGGGGCCCGCAAGGGCTGTAGCTTGCCGGGGCTGCGGGACTGTTCGAGAGAGATACCGAGGCCCCGGAACATAAGGGGCGAGGAAAGAACATGGCTGGGTCAGTAAAAGTCTGACACTCCCTCCCGCTCCGCCCAGTGTCGATGAAAAAACAATCTAAATCAATCAAACAAAGGTCTTCTGAAGCTAAAGTTATTTTTCATTTTTCTTGTGTGTAGTCGGTTTTATTTTTTGCAAAAATGTTTTTATTTTGACAATAGACAGGCCATAAACATAGATTTTACGAGTAATAATCTATTTAGTATTTTTAAAATAGTTTTAAATTAAATAACAGCAAGAGTTCCTGAGTTCGATTCCTAGGTCGGGCAAAGAGTTATTGTTTTTTTCCATCAAGGAATTCTCAGTAGTGGCCAAGGAGTGTTTGTGCCCGGTTGATAGCCGCAGTTTCGTCCCCTATTACATGGGACTTAAGGGGCGGTGGACCATCCGTTTTTCATACAAACGTTATACCAAAATAATATGAAAATAAAACATATTCTTAAGGTAGTGTGTATATGTCACCGTAAAATTGTCAAATACGTTATATTGTAATATCTCTAGCGATATTGTAAAAACTCGAAATATTGTCAAATGAACATACTGCTTACAATAAAACGCATTATTTTTCGTGTAATGCATGCGGGGGTAGTCAACTCACGCGGTGTGGATGGAAGGATACCGATTAGATGGAAGGAGGGGTCTCCTTCCATCTAATCGGTATTTCTCAGGAATGGTACAATATCTTTTCATGACAGTTGTGTCATGAAAAGATATTGTACCATTCCTGAGAATTACCGATTATTTTGACCTAACCTTTAAACACTTTATATTCCCCTAAAAAGCGTAGTCGACGGAGCCCCGCTTCGCGATTTCCGAGTGCAGGGTTTAAAGGAACCTAACTAACCTAACGGGGGGTGCCCCAAGTCCCGATTATGGGGGCAGAGATACTTCCGTATGTTCAGTTGACAATCATTCGAGATATTACAATATAGCGATATTGTAATATCTCGAATGATTGTCAACTAGAGAACTAGAGAGAAACACGTTATATTGTAATATAACGTGTTTGACAATTTTACGGTGACATACTCGTATATATATTTCGATTAGATATGACGAGATATGAGGAATTTCAAAATTTCAATAGAAAATTATTTTTTTCATAACTCTTGTATATATCAGTGTACATTCAAAATATGTGTTTGGGAACCTGTATATTCTGTAATCCAATCGAAATAAATACACACTACATTAAGAATATGTTTGATTTATAAATTATTTTGGTATCATTTGTATGAACTTCATATGCTCTGCAGGCCTCTTAAAGATAAGAGGCGAAATAAAGGCGTACTATTATAGGTACACTTCTGCCTAACCCCTCGGTGATCACATGCGTGATGTCATTTTAAGTAAGAAGGTATAAATCCAATCTCCGTCGCCGAGTATTTAACCACTAGAATAGAATAAATTAACTTCATGTTGTTGCTATGCTTAATTGCTATTTTGTTGTGATGCGAATTGCTATTTTAATTCTTCATAACTTGATTAGTACATTTTTTTTTTTTCTAATAACTCTGGAAAGACATGACGAGGAATTTTCCAAGATGGCGATGTTATCACCGGCACCAAATCACCAGTAAAGGCGGTCGGAGAATTCAAGCTAAAGGTGGATGACATCACGAGGTAGGCTCTAATTTAAATAAAGGATACTTAATTATAATTATCATGACACATGTTTACGATAAATTAAGATGAAAGCGTCAGGGTAGCCCGCGAAATTCAAATTTTCTTACGTTTTTTGCAATTTGCAGGGCTGTGCTAAGTTGTGGACTTCAAGTTCATAAGCTCCAAGGAACGAATTTTTCACGGTCAAAGTCGCTCCTCGACTTTTATGAACTTTGAGGGTTGTATTGATGTTTTGATGATTATAATTCTGTAACTACATACGTCTTACAGCCGTGACCGATATTTTCATCAACATACAAGGTAGTACTGCCCTGCAAATTGCTAAAAACGTAAGAAAATTTGAATTTCGCGGGCGACCTTGGAGCATCAGCCTTAAATGAAACTTACCCTGTTTGTCTCGTTGGTCTAGTGGTCGTAAACGCAAGTGCGACGACTGAGCATGATGAGGTACCTTCCAGGTTCGATTACCGGGTTGGGCAAAGTATTTTTGGGATTTTTCAACCAGGAATTTCTCAACAACCAGGCACATATCCACACAGTGGGCCTGGTTGATGACAAAAGGTTAATGAAGAAGAATTAAACATAACAGGCGAAACAGAAGGCCTGAATTACTGTCATGCGGACGGTCCGTCGCGTACGAGTATACATTGTGCTCTTCATACAGCCTTAAGGTCGTGGCTCACTTGACGAGCACCGCACCGGCCAGCACCGCTCCAACCCAGCAAGTAACTTGCCATTCGAATTAGGTAATTAAATCGTGTGTCGCATAGCTTATTTTATAATGTCCATATGAAAAAGTTTACGGCGGGCGGTCATCGCGCTTGCCCGTTCACAATTGATATCTTTTTTGGCACTAACAGGCAGAAAATCAACCAATCAAAGCGTCAATCATTATAAAACAGTTGAGTAAGAACATAATAATTATGTAAGGATTTTATTTTTCTGTCAGAAGTATGCAAACATGCAAACAAACATACATCATGCATGCTGGATGCTTGTTGCATGCGTGGTGTATGCTTGTTGGCATGGTTAATACTTTGCGAAAGCTCACACATGTTCACAATCAACTATGTTCAAAACAAATATTAGGTCTTTACCTATGAAATTGCCGTTTTTAATTAAATAAGTTAACACCCTTTTTCAACCGACTTCCAAAAAGAGGAGGTTATCAATTCGTCTGTATTTTTTTTTTTGTTTTTGTGTTTGTTACCTCTGAACTTTCGACTGGGTGAACCAATTTCGGCAAATCTGCAGTAATTGCTGCAATCGCTTGTAGGTTCATTGTTCATACTACATCATGACGTAACATCACGTCTGTATGCTCTGAGGGGGGTACGCAGGTGTGTACAATACTCCCAGATTTCGACAATGTTTGTTGCCTCTGAACTTTCGACTGGGTAAACCGATTTTACTGATTCTTTTTTTATTTGAAAGCTGGTGCTTTCTGTCTGGTCCCATTTCAATTCGGTTAAGATCTGACGCTGATCTTCGGAGATATAAATGGAACTCTTCAAAAATACACGGCAAAGCTGCAGTAATTGCTGCAATCGCTTGGTTGGTTAGAATTCCTTAATTTCTATAGGCACACTAGCAGCGATTTGGGTAGTTTTAGGAAGAGTACGTTCTTGGAGTGATCCCATTTAAATTTGGTAAAGATCTGATGAAGAACTTCGGAAGATAGGCGACGGGAACTCCTCAATATGATAGCAAATGTACTGGGATCGCTGAAATCTCATGTCTCTCTATTGTTTACACCAGTTCATAACATAAAATCACGCCGTTACGCTGTGAAAGGGTAAGCACATATGAACCACTAAAGTAGAGTGAACAATAAAAACTTTTTTGCAAAAAATATAACCGACTTCACACAAAAAAGTGAAAAATAACTTTAGCTTCAGAAGTCGGTGATAAAAAAAACTAAATCAATCAAACAAAGGTCACCGACTTCTGAAGCTAAAGTTATTTTTCACTTTTTTGTGTGAAGTCGGTTTTATTTTTTTTTTCTATTTTTTTATTTTTATTTATCAAAGTAATAAATTACCCATGCAATCAATGCATTTTTTGCCAACGTAGTGGTAGCTTATTGATGCCCTTTTTGAAAAAGTCTGTTGGACGGGAGGCAACAAATTCTTCAAAGGCATTTTGAACAGCCTCTCGGATATTGAACTTTTTCCCCGCCAAGAAGTTATCCAAATTCTGGAAAAACTAGAAATCTGTAGGGGCAAGGTCTGGTGAGTACGGTGGATGACGGAGAACTTCCAACCTCAGCTCTTGTACAGAGATCGTCTGCTGTGCCGCATGAGGTCGCGCGTTGTCGTGCAGGAGCAGCGGAGCCGAACGATTGACCAAAGCTGGTTGAAGATTTGCGAGCTTCACGATCATTATGGTCAGTCCTTCACAGTACACCTCTGCAGTAATGCTCATCCCGTTTGGTAAGAAGCTGTGATGAATGACACCGGCGCGGCACTAGACCACCAAACAGTGACCATCACTTTATTAGGGGTCAGTTTTCGTTTAGGTGCTGAACCATGATCTAACCAACTTGCTGAGCGCTTGCGATTGTCGAACAGAATCCATTTTTCGTCGCAAGTAATAATGCGTTTCAATATGCCTTTGTTTGTGTGCCTGTTGAGCGGTGCAAGGCTCAACTCGACGCGTGCTTCGCGCTGGCGATCTTTCAATTCGTGGGGCACCCATTTGTCAAGCTTTTTTACCTTGCCAATTCGACGCAAATGGACCAATATTGTTTTGATGCTAACACCGAAAGCTGCTGATAATTCAGCTGTAGATTGAGAATCATCAGCTTCCACTATCGCCTTTAATTCGTCATTATCGACTAAAGTTTTTGGTCGACCACGGGGTTCATTTCTGAGGTCGAAATTTCCGAACGGAAGTGGGCAAACCACGGGTGGTGCGACCGTTAGTAGTATTTGCTCCGTATACGTCGTTGATGTTGCGTTTCGCTTCTGCCGCTTTGCTGCCACGACGGTACTCATACTCCATAATCACTCGAATTTTACTCGAAACGAACAAATGCAATGAAAACAGAACGCCATTAAACAAATGACTGAGTTTCAAAAAAGAATTCCATACTTATTTAAAAAATTAAAATAATTTGAACTTATAATTCTTAGCGAAAAAAGAAAAAAATGGATTTCAAAATAGCCAGTACGGCAGAACGGCAATTTCATAGGTAAAGACCTATTATGTTATGTAGTAGGTACCTGCTTCAGGAGATATTGTTTTTGTTGTAATCGTCGAAATAAATTGGTATAATATCCAATTCTTTGGTATATCCGATGTCTTACCTTATAGGACTTAATTATTGCGCTTCTTTGTTATGCCTATAAATATGTTTTAATATCATTATGCGTAGAAGAATTTTAATGCTTAAGTAATCATTATTGTGTTATGCTCAATAATATGATGTATGTTTTTGACTTTGGGATTAGATGCAAACGACCGAAATTTAAATTTTAATGTCAATGTCAGATGTTGATTCTACTTTTGATTTTGTAAAGGAAAAGATTAAAGGCACTGCAGTTTTCTTTTATTTTATCATTACCTTCTATGCAAAATGATTTGCTATTATCTACAAGTTATTATGAATCAATCACACTTACCGGTATATTTTACTTTGGCCAAAATAATCATCAACTGTATAATGAGCAGGGCACACAATACAGAATGCTCGGTTGCTTTAAAGTTTTTGATTCTCAACCATTGATGTATTAAAAATCCTTCTTTTAATATATCAATGGTCTCAACGCTTTTTCCCAGGCTTTTCGGCGTTTTTGGATCTGTTGGAAATAAATGTCTCCCTTGATTTTTGCAGTCTGGAACACAGCACTACGTCATATTTTAAGGTATTCAATTATTTTAGATATTTGTTTATTTATAAAGGGTAAATAAGTATGGATTTTGATAGGGTAACAGCATTGAGCTATATAATATCTATATGGGTGATAGGACTAAATTAAGCAAAGTTGATTATGCGACATCTGGTGGGATGAAAAGGCAGTTTTTCGCCCCAATGGAGGTGTTAGATTGATTATGCATTGACGAACCATGAATCATCTTTGCTACAAAGTACTGAGTGAGTTGCTGGTGTACAAGGCGTATCTAGTATCTAGTTAATGAGGGTTTATTGAATTATATCTGACACCAGATGTCGCTACGTAGGCGTCTAGAATAAACAACTGTCAAATTGCACTGAATTGTATGCTACTGAAACTTTTTACCGTTCATCGTATTTGGATTGTGTTACAATATAAATATGGAAAACGGACAAAGAAACGTAGCTGAACTAAAGATAAAGCTCCTTAGTGCTACAAAAGTCGGTGGTACAAGGAAAAACTTAATGAAAAGTGGTAACTTATGTGGCTACATTAATAAAAGGTAACTTATACAGAGGCATTTAAAAGATAATTAAATGAAAAAAATATTGTTGGTAGATGTTTAGACCTTAAGCCAATGCCGCCATCTTGTGGTTTTGTCATTTCAGAAAACCCTCATAGAATCGAAGTCTGCTTTCCAAAACCGCTAACCATAATGATCATCTCAAAAGCTCGTCTTGTTTACTAACTATTATCAATGCGTAAGTTTGGATGGATGGATGCTGTTACTCAATCACGTCAACGAAATTTCGGACAGAGATTATAAAATGGAAAACAAAGGCATTTTTTTCTCAAACATTCACCTCAAAATTTTCACGCGATCAAAGTCGCAGGCAAGTATTGAGCGTTTATTGAAGAAACTCCAACAGCCGAAGGATTTAATACTTTGAGTGTGAGTTAATTATGACTCCCCCACGAAGAACAGACAACTCCTCTACCATCTCGGAGACTGGCAATATGTAGATCACGGCATGCACCTATGTGGGCCATGGCTAAATAATAACAGTCCCACTGCTCAAACTTGCCGATCCCCTCCGTGCCTCAGACAGTCGTAACCGATAGAAAAATCTCGTATCACGTACCCAGTACTAACTGGGTTATGGAGGTGATATGCTCACTCAAATGTCTCGCTGATGGTGGCGCGTGTGTCGGGTCATTTAGTTCCCTTCAAAATGGTTGAGTTGAATGGTGCAGGTGATGCATGCGTCATGTTCGTGAGCGGGCGCTGTCGGTTGGGATTGGTTAGCTTTTGGTTGCCATGGCTTTTTTGAATTAATTATTTTATTTTTGAATTGTTTTTTTTTTTACTATGGACACTTTTATCGCACTCGGCTACATTGTTCTCACAAAATGTACCATCTCAACATGAATGATGTGACAAAGATTTTGTAACAACGTTATGATTTAAAAGAGTGTCCATGGAGTTTCTTGCTAGTTCTTCTCCATAGACATATACGCTAGGGAATGGGCAACAACAGTACCTACTTTCACAGTTTTTAGGTCTTGTGACTAAAACTGTAGTTGGTTTACCGCTAATAATTTAGTACTAAATGGGAATAAAACTAAGTGCATAAGATTTGCTTTACCAAATGTCAAAAGTAGTGATTGTGACATAGTATTGAATCAAAAGAAACTTGAATTTGTCAATAAAACGGTTTTCTTGGGAATTACGCTCGACCACAGGCTACAATGGGGTCCTCATTTAACATCTCCTGCAGGCCGGCTGAGCTCTGTTAGAAAAATCCGTCAATTTACTGATGTAGATACGGCGAGGATAGTCTATTTTAGTTATTTTCATAGTATTATGTCATACGGTATTTTACTAAGGGGACGGGCTGCAGACATCGAGTCTATTTTTATTCTGCAGAAAAGAGCCATCAAAGCCATATATGAATTACGTAGACGCGATTCTCTAAGAGAACTGTTTAAGGAAATTAATATCATGACAGTACCTTGTCAATACATATATGAAAACATCATGTACGTTAGGAAAAATCTGCATTTATTCAGTAAAAGAGGTGACAGACACCACTATAATACTAGAAATAGGGACCAACTAGTTCAGCCAGGTTTCAGCCGGGCTAGCATGGGCAGGGGATAAAATTTTCTCCACCTGTCATTTCCACTGACTTGTCCCTTGTCAGTGGAAATAACCGGTGGAGAAAAGTTTTATCCCCTGCCCATGCTAGCCCGGCTGGCTTGCTAAAGTAGATTCATCTTTCATGGGGTACTGTTTAAAATGTTACAATAAAATACCTTCCTACATTCTACAACTGAATGAGACGCAATTTAAATCTTGTGTAAAACGCACACTATGTAGGCAAAGCATATTATAAGCTGGGAGATTACATTGAGGATAAATATGCTTGGCTAAATGCTGGTCCTGCTCCGCAATCATGGGTGGAAACTTATTGGACAATATTATTGTGGTAGCTGCAGAAGATTGTAAAAATATTCTTGCATTGTATAGATTCCATCTCTCTCTCATCTCTTAGTATAATTGCATTTTTTTTTTTACTCTGGACGCTCTTATTGTGCACGTCTTTCTACATCGTTCTCACATAAATATGTATAATCTCAACATGAAAGATGTAACCAAGTTTTTGATTGAAAAGAGTGTCCATGGAGTTTCTTGCCCGTTCTTCTCCATAGAGATCTGCGCTAGGGAATGGGCAACTACAGTACTTTCTCAAGTTATTATGCCTTGTGTCTGTGACTGTAGCCTTTTTTTTGTTTTATCGACATTAAAAAGTGCCGTAATGGTGTAGTTGAAATAAATGAGACTAGAGTTTGAGTTTTGTAGCTAGATTTAATTTTCATCTTTGTTTCGATAATTATCGAAACACGCGACTTACTTGATAGGCTTACTTGTAATAAATGCTTGATTTTGATTGTAAATTAATGTTATTCAGCTGCATCCGGTTAGATGGAAAATCGACCTCATGATAGTTGAGAAAAGGCTAGGCAGATGATGATCTGACTCCCATCCAGAGTATGGGCTGCTAATAATGAGAAATCCCAGACTGAAAAACCCAATAACACTATGTTCGCTCAGGAAAATGAACCAAACACCTAATGTTAAGCACTACGCTTGGCGACCACTAGGTAAGTATACCAACGAGACAGTTTAAGGAAAAACAATGATTCCTAAAAATAATTTGGGTGTTTCCATTATTTATCAGCAGTAGGCTACAAATTCTAGGGTAATTCACTGTTTTGCCTGTTTATATTCTCATCAATGGGGAGATAACAATATTCATAATAATATCTCGTCACAGTCCCCGTAGCGTGTTTAGCACAATCATAAATGTGATGTTGTTGTGTGTTGTAATGTTCTCTTATAATATCTACTTACATTTTAATTTGCTTTTCTGCTCTTTTTGGTTTTTAGGCGCCAGCATTGGAATAGAAAAATGTTCAACAAAATACAGTGTAGTAACATCCGTCACCAAACATTATTTTAACACACAACTGTACAACGTACAGGTTTTTCTCATTAAAAGTAAATAAAAGATGAAAGTATTGTACCTAATTGGTCATTTGAAATGTCAGAGATAAGTACGTGTAAGTTCATCTTTATCTCTGTAAACTTGGCCTATTGATAAGGTACAAGTAGTTCTTGTACACAGGGATCTTAGATCCTGTCTGAGGAACATATTGACCGAATTATGAGGGTTATAATTTTATTAAAATATGTTATCAAAATATAACTAGTGACTGCCCGGCGTTAGTGGTGGTTATCGCTATATAAATACATTTCGACTCTGTCACTCGAATCAGGAGATACTGCTTAGTAAAGAAGACAACATAACCTAGTGCCTCAGCAAAATATTAATAATAGGTACTAAAAACCATGCTGATGAAACTTAATTGAAATCTCTCTGTCACTAAAATTAATTTTAGAAATTAATTCAATTGAATGATAATTATGCTGCGCAGGACTATCAGCGATGAGCTGAGTGGGAAATGGTAATACATCGAAGGTGCAGAGTGCAGACGATTCGATGATGAGCTTGCGCGGGGTGGGCCATGCGCCCGCGTCTGCGCACAGATTCCGAGCGGCCGTAGGGAGTCGCGCCAGTAGCGCGAACAGCCCCGACCGGCACACACGATGATCGCGCACAAGCACGCGCTCGCCGCCGCGCTGCTGTGCGCCCTAGCCGGCCAGCTCGGCGCCGGAGCCAGCCTGCATTGTGCCATGAGGAGAGAGATCTCGCCCTGCACGTGCCGCCGCGAGGACGCCGGGACTGGTGCCATCCTCGTAGTCTGTCAGCGTATCAGTGCTTATGAAGAAATCGCAAGGGCTTTAACAAACAAGTTCAGCCCCGAAACCAAAATCGGCTTGGATATCTCCTACTCCCAGCTTCCGGATTTTTCTGACCACAGCATCAAAGAACTCGGACTTTCTATCACACGACTCAAACTTAACTTCGACAATTTAAGGCAAGTCGATTACGAAGTATTCTAACATCATCATTGGATCTAAGTTCGGTTCTCTGTGCAGTTTTTGTAATGTGTGCGGTAGTGAATCTACGCAACGGCTACGTACTGTGTGTAAGCTCTTTGTTGTGTACAATAGCATTAAAATTGTGTATCACGATACAAACAATGTGTAAGTTGAATGAGAGAACAACAGGTCTATGATAAGAGCGCACACCGATGAGGATCGGCTGTTATCGAGAGAGTGGGCGGCACCCTTGCCAGGGCTGGCAGCATTCGGCTGCCATATCATGCGACGCGTACGCATCGATGATAGAAACAATCAAAACTGGCATTCATTCCATATCTCGTTTCTTTATGGAGAAAATAGGATCTAACCGCTGGGTAAATTTCCCCTCGAAGTGGGTTTATTATTGTAACGTTTCTTATCAGTTTCATATTACTTACTACAGCTAATGTAAACGCAAACACGAAAAGTGTGGGCATGAGTTAGGTAACGCGTATTCTGCGAGTGACAACAGTATCGAAGAGCACGAAGTGCGCCAGTCTAAGTTCTCACATTCCGGAACTCACGCGCATTTAGTAATATTTCGACTCCCTTGACCATGGCAAGGCAATCGAGCCTAGTTACTTAACCTCATTATTCAGAAGGTACTAATAAAAAAGCAGCATTACAATTTCATAATGTCGTGTTACAATTTTCAATTTCAGGAAGACAAAGATATATTAAAGTACCTTTAACATTTGGAAATATAGTTTTTATCGGGATTTCAAGCAAGTCTAGGTTTTGATCGCGGACTGTCCTCAAAAAGATTTTATAGATCAGGCACAATTGCCGACATCAGTATTTTGCATTTAATCTTAACAAATGGGGCTTGCAATAAATATTTAAACCCCAATGTAGCAACATTGGGGTTTCTGGAAATCAAATACCTACGCAGTTTTGACAAGAGAAATAGGTCTTCTCGCTTTTTAGATAGACTTTTGGTGGGATGTAATATTTTCTGCGGGTTATTCCTTACAAAACAACAATTAAGTCGCCCGTGACCCATGAGCTCGGCTCTTATTGACCACTCAATTGATCTTCACAGATTTTTCGGGTCATCCTAATTATTTATTTTTTCTTGTCTTTTATTGAAAACGCTTCTTGCAAGTTTTATTATGTTTGGGTAGGGTTGTACATTGACTTGGTTTATATTCATTGGAAAGTAGTTTCTCTTATGGATTATTTATTAATTCCATTAGTAACCTTTCGTTAGTCAACTCTAGATGTGTGGGGATGGCATCTAGGAGACGTTGCCCGGGGTTATCTAAGGTCGCTAAAAGCAGTAAAATTGAATGATATCATGTTGGTCGTGTCGTATTCACTGTATTTACTCATTAATGGTGAACTAACAAATTACTGTAGTCGTTGTTTATGTATTTCTACACAGTCCACATTATTTAATGTAGGTTTGAAAAAGTATTGGTTTCCAAAATGTGATATTTCCCGCACCGATATTCTGTATTATCTTTACATTGTTATATGCTTGAAATAAAATGAAAGCAATCCTTCCTTTCATGTTTGGTTTCTATCGTAGGTATTCGATTGAATCATTCACAACAACAGTGATACAAATAATACGAATGCCTATGTTTATTGAAGTGACGATGTCGTATCAGTCTGAAAGTCTTTTGACAATGATTTTACCACTTTGCTCAGTGTTGCGTAAATAAACAAATTACTATTATTATACTTCTTAATGGGCTCACTTAATTATATCTAAAACCCTGAGGTCTCTTTTTTGGGCATAAAACCCATTTCACACCTACGCAAAATCGACTCTTATGATTTCTTATTACTACTGTACTACTAATATTTAATACGTAGCAGGTATTTAGAAAAAATATTAAACTTCCTTTTCTTCTTCTATTCGATTCTGCGCAATTTTTGCACACAGACATCTTTTTAAAAAAACCGACCAAGAGCGTGTCGGGCCACGCTCAGTGTAGGGTTCCGTAGTTTCTCGTCCGTCACAATAAGTGTTCAATCCAATCCGATTTTAATAATTCTTTTTTTTGTTTTAAAAAAGATACGTTCAGGATAATAAAATATGTAAACGAAGTTAAAAAAAAATGCTTGCATATACGATTATACTACAAACTTAGTCCAGAAATTATTTATTACAACTTTTTGTCTTTTTTGTACAAAAACTTGTTTCCATCCAAGCTCAAAATGATTTTCCTAGAAAGTCTTTATAAAGTGCAACTTTTCAGATTTTTTTCATATTTTCTAAACCTAAGGTTCAAAAGTTAGAGGGGGGGACACATTGTTTTTTACTTTTGGAGCGATTATTTCCGAAATTATTGACATTATCAAAAATGATTTTAGTAAACCCCTATTCATTTTTAAATACCTTTCCAACAATGTATCACACGTTACAGTTGAAATAAAAAAAAAACAATTCCCACTTTACATATTATAGGGGGGGGGGGGGCTACCCTAATAAAACATTTTTTTTCTAATTTTTACCACTTTGTCGGCATGATTGATACACACATTGGTATCAAATTTCAGCTTTCTAGTGCTAACGGTCACAGATATTAAGCGAGGACGGACAGACGGACAGGCAGACCCTAAAAACGGTGCCCCACTCCAGGATTTTTCCTGTGTTTAGGTGCCTTTTCAAACATTAAACTCACCTACACAAACATCTTTTTGATCCGGAACCACTACCTACATGTAGGGCTTACAAACAAGGGTGCATCCCTTAAGCAAGCCGAAATGACACTTGATCGATATTGGGGCTTATAGTTAGAACTTTTTCGGAAGATTTATTTTGATAACCAGATTTAAATGTTATAACTTTAAATACCAATGCTTCCAACAGCATCATATTTTGCGTGCGTTATAATGAGTCCAAACCGTGATCTATCACCCCAAAAAAAAGATTGTTTCTCAGCAATATTTTGTTTGCGTACAGAATGCTTGAAGAGTCGGTTTACACTTCGTTTTTGTTCCGTGTAGGAATCGTATTCGCGACACGCAGCGCATGCAGTCAGTCGCTCAAACACTGCTCCAATCGTACAGTCTGATCTTCCGCAGCAGTACTCGTCATAACAATCCACATTCATATACTATAATATGTACGCTCGTTGACTGACTTTTTCGTTTAAATAAGCTTCAGAATATAACTATTACATCCAAGTGAAATGATGTGATAATATGTTCCGTTCATTGCAGCAACTTACCAAGTTCAGCGCCATCTATCCAGCTACCAAGAAAGAGTTTAAAAAGAAATTCGCGAAAAAATAGACATCCTTAACAAAAATTCCAACCAGGCAATAGGTAAGAACACAATTATTATCCTCCAATTTAAAATAAGGAAGTGAAACAAACCAAAACTAAAACAAACCAAACAACGATAAAGACAAATATTTCAAAGCAAATTAGTAGTAATTGCAAATATCGCAAAATAGAAATGAATTTGAACGTATCGCTTAGGTAATTCCTCAGGTTTTACACTAGTGATTGATTCATGACCATTGATATTTAAAAAACTTCATGACTTTATTTTTGAGGATTTTTTTTTTGTTTTCTTTCAGCAGACGCCTGCATACTACAAAATACTGGCCTCGTAGAAATTGGCATACAAAATTTAGAACGATAGAGAACCTCATTTCATTACCTTTCAGCAGACGCCTGCATATTACAGAAACATACTGGCCACCTAGAAAATCGCATATTATTATTTTTTCAAGTTAATCGATCTTGTTTCTAATGCTGCTGGTGCAAAACTTCTATCGGATTAATCATCGTTGGAGTACCTACTTAAAAATCAGAAACCGCAAAAAAAAACCTAAAAGTTACATAAATACCGTCTTCGTGATCATTCGTCTTTTATTTTATTTAGTTTTCAGATTCACTAACTCTTTCTCAGGATCTGAAATAATCTCGAGCGAGTTTTTGATCAGAATTAGGATCGAATAACGCAGACAAAACAAAATGGTTAAATTTTCAAATAAAATGAAAAGTTTTTTGCAATATCTGACTTTTTTGTACTCCGACCTGGATTGGTCCGGTAGAACTTTTTGGTCAGTATTAGAAACAGGCTCGATTGACATTAAAAAAATGTTTTGTGTACAATAGTCATTTTCTTGCTACTTAACTGTACTTATTTTTCTTTAATAGGTAAATAGGGATCACAATTTCACGAAAAACTATGGATAGTCTCCTAAGAATAATTTCGTGAAGCTGGAACGGTTAAGGTAGTTATACTTTTTGAGTACCTAATCCAACCTGGGTTGGTCTGGAAGAACTCATCAACAAAATGTTTCGTGTAAAATGGCAATTTTCTTGCCAATCGTATTTTTTTTTGTTCAAACTGTGACGGGGTTTTTTTCACAAAAAAATATGGATGGTTTCCCAAGACCAATTTCGTGTAGCTGCAACGGTTAAGGTAGCTTACTTACCCCTTACTGTCCCGTTAACCGTTTCCACCCTGTATAAAATGTGTATAGATTATATTATATTGTATTCTGAAAGGTGCAGACGCCTACGAGATCAACGCAAGTAGCAACACCGCTACGTCTATGAAATCATTCAGTTCTGTAGCAGTGTTCGCAGGGCGCAGTATCTGTTTTATTTTTTGCACTAAGACTTGAATCATGATTATTATATTATTACTAGCATTATTTATTTACATAATGCCGTTTTATATTTATATCGGTTTGAATAATTTTATCATTTTTGTTCTGCTTCCTTTATTGCACTTAACTCGATGCTTAATCACATTAATTAAGTATATTTTAATAACATATATATAAAACGAAGAGTTAACAGTGTCCGAAAGAAAATTCACATACTTACTCAGCATATAATCACATGCAACTGCCTAAAAAGAACCGCGTCAGGTGTTGGTAGACTAAGCTACTGGCTAATATGCCATAAGCCGTCTAAAATTCTCGCGTCAAAATATCAGCTTTTTCCAAAAAGTCGGGGGACTTTTTGTTCGTTAAAATCTCTACTTTCTGGTGTTAAAAAACACATTACCTGAGTAAATGTTCTCAGAAAATGCAAAAAATTTAAAGAAACTCAAATTCGATGGTTTTTTTAAACACTATTTACAATTCATCAAAAAATGTGATTGCTGCAATTTTTTTTAGTTAAAATGTTTATTTATTAAATTCGAATTACATTCATGTCGTAGAAAATCTCATAACATATAATAAAATTATACATGTAAATCGTACTATTGAATTTAGATACTTAATTCTGATTACGTTATTCATATTTTTTTTTTCAAAAACGTTTTTGCTGTTATTTATCTTTTGTTTACCTTATCTGAAATTCTAATCAGCTATTCATTAGTTTTTATCTTAAAAAAACGAGTTCTTCGATATAGCTGCTATAAACCGTTGAATTGCCTTTTGTCCCCATCGTTGGCCGTCAATGACAGTCACTCCTGCCAGGTCTAAAGTTCTCATCGGAGTGCATTAAATGAGCCGAAACCCGATATAGCTGCTGTAAACTTTTGGGGACTTCTCGCTACTGTAGTTCATTTCCATCATCAGATCATCGATGAAAGTCGTACTCTAGTGAGGTTAGGTAAAGGTTCTCATCAAGTTGCATGAAATGATCCTTACGCGTTTCGAGTCGTACAACAAACGCACTGCTTTGGCGCCGCAGCGGCGCGACACGAAACGTCTAAATCGAAAGCGCCCTAAACACCATCAAACCTTTTTAGCAGAATTGATGGAAGACGTGTTTCGTATTTTATTGAAATTAACTCCTGACGGGGTTAAAAAACGGTAGACAATTATTTTGGACATGGCGGTGATTTGCTTCGAAGTTGATATCAATACTCAGGGCTTTTGATTTAAACTACATTTTATTTTGACATCTGTTTGAAAACTCATTAAGTTATGCATTTTTATGACACGGCCTCATAGGGACGTAGCATGGGACGTAGTGTTAGAGAAATGGAGGATTAAAACATTTTGGTTTCAAAATTGTCACCAAAGGTGGAAGGCAGTTGGCCTTGCAAAAGATCCGCAAGACCAGGTTTACAACAGCTATATCGTGTTTAGGGCGCTTTCAATGTTCACTATTTATACGAAATAGATACGACTTACACCTATGTGTGCAGCCGTATGCAGCCGTATGCAGTGAGCCAGCATGGGCCAGCTGTCGAGGGAAGCCCTTATTTGGAAAACCATAAGTAGAATATATGAGCGATTAATGAAAAAGATTTCCGAGAAATTCAAATGTTACCTACTTGAATCTAGAGTTTGTTTGTTTGGTTTAACGCGCTTATTTCAGGAAATAGTGGTTCGAGTTAAAAACATATTTTAGTGTTGTACAGCCCGTTTATCAAGGAAGGCTCACATTACCAATAGGAGCGGAATGAAAAATTTCCCAAAAACAAAGATTTATTCCTTTTTCTTTGCTTCCGTTGCAAGCGCTGCATAACGCGATTAAAGTTACACAGCAATCACGTACGAAGGCATTGTTCCTCTTAAGGCGATTACATGAGCAAAACGCGAGTTTTATAATAACTAAAAGTATATGATTCACTGCTATAAACCAGACCAGAAAAATATATGATATTCTTCAGGATATATGCTGGCATGATACTGTTTCGAAAACATAATACAATTAATTTGGCTCGATAAAAAGAAATCACGAACTTATCTCTAAAAATACCTTTCAAACAATAAAAAACATACTAATATGCATGCGATCATTCTGATTTTTTGGCAAATAATTCTACAAGTAATATATTAGCATGATTCTGTTTCAGTTTTTTAATCCAATCAATAGTTTTACGAAAAAACTATTGATTGGATTAAAAAACTGAAATCGATCATCGATCGAAACCTCTCATTTCGCGCGCAGTGGCTGACGTAACAACCACTTTGTAGTGCAAGCGGATTAGAACTTTATTCTAACAGCATTTCAAACGGAGTTTGAACCACCACAAATAGAGTTGCTAATTTAGCTCGCCTAAGCGCCTTAAGCATTTAAAAAAAATGTCCGCGATAGCATGTCTATTTTTTAAGGTTGACGCCCGCGTGATGTTTGGAAATGGTCCCATGGGATGTTACTACCGGGATAGAAAGTATCCTATGTTTAATTCAGAGCATAATTCTATCTATGTGCAAAGTTTCATCGAAATCCGATCAGTAGGTTTTGCGTGAATGACTCACACTTTCTCTAACCCTTACTCGCAGACGAAGTTGCGCGGGTCAGCTAGTCTGGTATAAATTTCAACTTGCTAGGCCCACCCGTTCCTGATCAAATCAGTGGTGACAGACGGACAAGAGTGTAATACCGTGTAAGGGTTCCTTTTTTACCTTTTGAAGTAGGAAACCCAAAAAATCGTGAAGAAACCTGGACTTGTAAATAACGTAAGTCTGAAATCGTCAGCCCGTCTTGAGCTGGCGTGATGATCAATGCTCGTTTCATCTCTGATGAAAAGAGGCATTTGCCTAGCAGTGGGTCAAAAATAGACTAGTATTATGTTACGTTTACGGCCCCAGATAAATTAGGTAATGAAGGTCTTTATGCCATAGAAGTGGCGGCTCCGACTTACGAATATGAAAGTGTTCGTACCTAGGCGCATTACCTATGAGCAAACCAGCATGACCTAGAACCAATAATTCCAAGACAAGTGACATCTACCAACTGGGACCGCGTGGTCGATTATATAAATAGCCCATTCCCTCTCATAGAGAGGAGGCCTGTGTTCCAGCAGTACCTAAACAAACATTAGAGGTTGATTGTGCTACACTATTTAATTACCAGCAAAATTAACGTCGATCTTAGAATTAGACTGTAAAAGTGTTTGGTAGAATAAAATCCCAACATTGTTATTATAAATCTATTGAAGACTAGTTACCTAAAGGGTGTAAAACACCTCTTAGCGAAGCCGAAAGGCACTGGTTCTCCCCGTCATTGCGATCATTTTTTTGTTCTACACCATACCTGGGAACCTTCTAGTTACAGAGATATTGGGGGTCAAAGTTACAACTTTTTGACAAGTTTTGCTTTTAAATACAAGTAGGTAGGTATTTACTGTAAGATTTTTACTTTAAACACCTCCACGAACCCCGTACTATCCAATCCACTCATCAGCACAATGTTTTGAGTGCATAATATTGAGTTATACCACACAACATGATTTTTCACTCCAAAAAATATTATTTCCCAGCAATAATTTTTGCGTAAAGTTACTTAGTTTGATGTACAGAATGCTTGGTTGACGGCTTCGTGATGAGGTGGTTTACACTCTGTATTATAATGTTCTTTATGATGCACTTTTAGAGAGTGCAATAGGTGCTGAGGAAGAGGAGTTCGTGGCGAAATAATAACAGCCGGTCGGGTTAAGCTTAAGGTTAAGGCGTGCTTGCCTAGGTTGGTCTCTAGATGGGTGGTCACCCATTTTATACCGAGTTTCCTACATGCCTCGAAAAGCAAGTTAAGCAGTTTGTGCCGGCTGTCATTTGTGGATCTTTGACAGTCGTTACAGTTCAGTTGCCCAAAAAGCCTACCAACCAATTTTACCAAGGTATCGTATTACTCAGTAGGTACTGTGTTTGTATAGAGTGAGTGAGTATGAAAATGACTATGACTTAAACAAAAACAAAAAAACTATGTACCTATACAAAAGATAAATATAGTCAGTAATTCTGTAACTGCTACTATTTCTGTCACAACCTGAAACTCGGTTTCTATTTACTACCTCGCTGAAGCTCGGTAGTAAAACTACCTCGTCTATAATGGGATTTTAGCACCGTGTGTTACACCGTACTTTTCACTACAATTGCGAGAAAATAAAATAACCATATTTATATGATAGTTTATTTTATTAACAATTAAATGTACAAAATGTAATTGTTGATGTTTTTTCCCGGCAACGTAGTTTCAGCTCTCTGTGAAGACGAATATAATTGTAGTGAAGGAGGAGTGCGGTCAAATAGGTACTTAGGTGAGAGTACCTATTCTACCGCACGTTCCGTTGTATGGTGCGGAATTTTTCACTTCCGAACAATGTATACAGGCTTCGTAAATGAATTTTTCGAGCAAATGTGTTGAAATAGTTATTTTCAACACACTTGCTCAAAAAGTGCATTTACGAAGCGTACAAACGTACGTAAAATAGGTACTCTCACCTAAGATAAGGCCAATTTAATAGATCACATTTGGCATCTTTCAGTTTTAGGTTTATGGTGAGGTGACGTGCTTAAAAAACTTCGACTAAAATGAATGAATTGATACGGACTTCAATCATTAAGATGTGAGTAAAATTACAGTACCCATGAGTACTTTTTCGTAATAACTGAATAGGAATTGTAATTTTATTTTAAAAAATAGCAGTCGAATCCATGTTCCATTATTATTTTCTATCGTAATAAGACAAATACATAATTTAACAAAATATATTATTAATTCATTTTCGATAATATCGCCTACATTCACATCTCGTTCAAAATCGCGTTATATTATTTGCTTTGTTTTTCCCACGATCTCTCCAGTTCTCTGTAGTGATTTCTACAAACGCAGTTTGTAGCAGAGTCGACATTTTAGGAGTAGGTACTGAAGTGTGGTACATTACCGCATTTGACTCTACTTATCAACTTTCGATTTTTTGGGATTTGTCCCTAATTTTTCAAAAAAAAGATTTCACTGACGTAACATTGTAGCGACGACGTTCAGTTCTTTTTAGAACAGAAATTATTTATTATGTTTAAAATGGTTAATCAATTAAAATAAATCGTGAAATTACCTTCTTATGTCATTATTAGAATAAATGTGTAATCGTTATTGAAAAATGTTTCGCAATTGTACATAGAACTGTACAATTGCGAAACATTTTTCAATAACGATTACACATTTATTCACTTTGAAAATATAGATGGTAGAGGTTACGTTGTTGAATATTGATGAAGTAGTCAAATGTGATCTTCTATTATCATGGCCCTACCGGAAGTACCTATTTTACCGCTTTCTCCCTTGTATAGCGCCAAGCGTATTCTTTACGGTTTTTTTAAATATCCTAATTAGTATATTTTATAACGAGGGACTAAATGAAGCCATAATAATATATGCGAGGTGGTTTGAGGTATATTTAATTGGCGTTTAGTCTCGAGGTGCAAACTGAACTTTTCAATTCGAGTGCGAGAAAAATAGTCATTTAAAATCGAACTAATTTACACTCGACAAAAGTTCTGAGCGGATATTTTTCTCCTCAATAAGGTCAGTCACAGATTAACAATTTAAAACACAACACAAACTCTCAACATTTTCGCAATGAAGATGATCCACACTCCACAGATAATTAGTACCTACATTACTACAGTGGCTAGCAACAGAGGCATTGCCCATACCTACTTTTCAAAATCAACGATGCATAAAACAACAATAATTTTTCCCGCGTTGAAGAGTTCATTTGTTCGTTTTTTCAATAAACCGCATTCTATTTGCAGGCCAATTCGAAATTTAAATAAAACCTAGATAAGTTACTCTTCTGTTACCATGTTTCAGAGTAAAAGATCGTTCCATTTTTAAACTACTTTTACTCCCTATGGAATAAATGGTCACTTTAATTCCGCTTCATAGAGCTATAGTTACTTTTTGGCGTAGGTACGTTTAGAACATGAGAAGTGAAAAACAAAAGATATCTACTAAGGAGTTTCACATTACGACAATGAATAAGCTGACTGATCGTACCTCCTTGGAAGCGGTTTTGCTCTATACGCTTGTCTCACTTAATGCAAAAGGGTAAGTGAAACGAAAGATGTAGTTCTAATTTTCACCTCGTGCACATGGCGCCATTTGCAAATTCGCGCCATTTTCATATTAGGAAACTTCAATGGTTGTTGCGACTTTCCGACTGATAAACAAAATAATAATATGAGTTCAGCTGAGGAATCAGATAGGTATATTAAATATGGAGACTACTCTGTTTTTAATATGTCTGTGCTACTCCACCTGCCTTTTTAAATAAGGTCCAAATTGCAGAAAACAGTTTCTTGCCGCCGAAATCGCGAGAGAGCTATTTAATGATTTACAATAATTATATAGTGTGGTATAATGAATAATTTTCTCGCAAATGTGTTGAAAAACGTTGTATGACACACGTGCAGGAATTGGTATAATATAAAAATAAAACCAACTTACCGCACTTATAGTTTCATAAATAGGGAACTATTACGTGACGACCAGTAGGTCGTGAGCATTGTTTAATTCAAATGGATAATCAAATTATTATCACTTCTAATGAAGTGCAAACGGTAGCAATATCTTTCATAGGTATCTGTGGATAAGGTACCTACTGGAGATTGAAGTTCACTACCCTGTGGAGTTCTTAAATTGTTTCGACCCAACAGGATTACCACCACATGTACTCCAACTAAAGGTTGGTGCATCAATCATTTTACTGCGTATAATCTGCAACCGCCCAAACTAGCAACGGGACAAGATTGCAGGTCTGCCCACTTCAAAAAAATGTTATTGAAGCAACTATTTTTTCATCCCCCCATCTCGGAAAGAGTATTTTTGCTCTTCGATATCTGAGTGCAAAAGCCGTTTTTATCGTCATGAGGGTAAAGTAAATTTGAATTTAGAACATCGTGTGCACTAAGCATGTGAATTCAAAACATCATTAAACCTATTTAGTTCTACCTCTATGGTGCCGAATTTATCATACATTTTTTTTTTAATTTGTTAAGAACTCAGACTGGGAACCTTCTTGGTGTACTTTTTTTAATATATTTTGCGCGCGCCATTTTCACGTCATATTGTTAACACCTTAGGTTAAAACAAGGAATCCAACTTGAAAACAAGTGAAAAATCTATAATGACCACTCATTATCTAGCGACGAGGAAATTTATTTGACGCCAACAGAATTAACTGAATTTGTTAACAACGCGCAATTTTTTTATTGCGATTATTCATTTCCTCGTTGAGGTGGGATGAAAAGTTACGTGTTGCACTCGAGTGCAAAGATTTTTCACCTCGTGCTCTTTTGATTCCCTCGCTAACGCTCAAGATTCTAAGTTTTGAATCACTCGCTTCGCTCGTGACTCAATTTCAGAATCTTTCGCTTGCTTGGTCATCAAAATTGAGCACGCGGTTAAAAATCAACTTTGCACTCTTGTATAACAAATAACTATTACAGGCTTTAATCAAGGAGGAACAGTTTTTCCCCCGAATTCCACTTATCCCTTCAGATTATCATTGTGGATTCAAACGACTATAATTTCCCGTCAAAGTTTGCTACGCAATGACTATCAACGAACCACAGGGCCAAACAATAAAAGTAGCTGGGGTGGACCTAAGGATTGTTTCTCACATGATTATATGTGGCGTGTTCTAGAGTCAGTTCACTGTAAACCTATAGTTTACAAGGTGGTCTCAGACTTATAATACCCAGATGTAAAAACGAGCCCAAGTTTGGGCTTGCAGATTTATTATACCTACTTACAATTTTATTGGTGAATAGACGATCGATACTTTTCTGTAATCTTTTTCGGTAATCATTCCTTGCTTCTTTTAAAACGATCACTAAATCTGTTCAATAGTCTGTTTTTAGGTTTACGTACACAAAGGCTCCAAATGGGGGTCTGTTGCCTTCGCTCCTTTCGCTCATAGACGTTCGTCCGTCCCTCTGTCACATTATACTTCAGCGGCTAAACCTTTGAAGCTATAGGCTTCATGTTTGTACTCGTACTATTGATATATTATACTGATTCAAAGTCAAATAATAAATAGGTAAATACAAATAGGTAACAAAAAGTGCTATCGCACTACACAGGACAGTTTTTTCCTTAAAAATGTAAGGAAAAAACTGTCCTGTGTGCAAAACTGAGTGTAAAATGCATGTGGAATATTTTTTCGAGCTTATTATCGTTTGGGACGTTTCCAAAACTTGCCTCGAAGATAATTTATACCAACTTTCGAGTTAATCAAGCCACGCAATATATCACCCCGAAGCGCACTTGGTCTGTTTTCTTGGAACATTAACTTTCAAACTAAATCTCATAAAAAGCATGTACACCTTGCGCGGTTTCACTCGCGTGTTTAATGGTGAACGAACGGTTACGAGAGGTTTTTGAATGCCCGTTTAAAAATTATGGGTATTGGTACTAAAACTAACCAATACCCATATTTTTTAAGGCTGTTTATCGTATTTAGTATTTTATAGAATACACTAATTGTTAAAAGAGCTATTATTAAACGGATAGAAGAAATTAAATCCACACTTAGTCAAAATTGTGTTACAAAAACATCGATCGCTGAGAGAAGCTATATAAACACTGTAGAATTTAATTTGTTTGTTAAGAATTATTCTAAATTATTTAAAAAGGTTTGTTTTATAGCGAAGTCACGTTACTTGAGTTCAAAAATTAAAAATAGTAGTAATGTAATTAAAATGATATGGAACATTATACACACATTATGTGACATCAGCCTTGCTATTGGCGATAATAATTATTACATTAAATTTAGACAATCACGTTGCCACAGCCTTTGAAAATTTCTTTGCGGATATTCCCGTGTCGACTACTAAATCGCTAAACTCGTCACCTGCAGCTGCCGAGTCTTTACTAAAGGAAAACGTTTCAGTCTGTGATTCCGAATTTAATTTTCATTATGTAACCTGTGAAGATTTAATAAAAATCTTTCACACCTGAAATGTTAAAAAGACCGCCGATATATGGGGTCATTCTGCGGACGTTGCTAAATCTATTATAAACATTGTAGCTCTTTCTTTAACAGTAATATTTAACGAATGTATTGACCGTGGTGAGTTGCCTGATGTAATGAAATATAGTAAAATAATACCATTATTTAAATCGGGTAGTACATCAGACCCCACAAATTATAGACCTATTCTACCAACTTTAAGTAAAATTTTTGAAAAAATAATTTTGGAACAAATGCAGTGTTTTTTTAATACTTAAACATAAGTTATTGCATAAAAAACAGTTCGGTTTTACAAGGGGTCGTACAACTACCGATGCCAGTGTGGAACTTTTAGGACACAGTCATAAATCAAATCGTTTATAAAAGCTATGCCTGAAAGCCTACTATCATGTTAATCACTACCTCGAAGATATAAAGGCTTGGGATTAAGCTGCTCCAATGAAATTTGCTCTGCGAATATCAGAATTTCAGACTTCGCTTGATTATTATTGATTCCTTTCTATTATACAATGTGACATTGAATGATTTGACATGAATGGATATTATTTTTTACTTTATTGTTTTATAGCTGACACACGCAACTTCCGTCTGCGTCACGTAAGAGGGAAAAAGCTACCTACTACTGCCTACCTACTACTACCTACCTACTACTACCAACCTACTACTACCGACCTACTACTACCTACCTACTACTACATTTTTTTTCAAAAGAACCTTCTCCTGACAAAGAATTAGTGAAATCGGTCCAGGCGTTGATGAGTTATGCGCTTACCAACACATTTTGCGATTTATTTTTATATTATAGATTATGTTGTGTGTGTGTGTGTGTAATTAACATGAATATTAATTACTTGTTACTTTTGACATTTAACGACTTGACATGAATACTTAGTTCAGTGTTTTATTATTTTTTACAACTTTTTTTAATTTTTTTATTGTTTAATGTGTGTGCATTTGACATATCGTATTTTTATTGACATTCATTTTGTAAATTATTATTAATTTTCTTTTATTTTGGTGAATGTGTGGGTCACATTTTTTTATTTTTTTCTATTTTTACCCGTCAACCGTCTGGCAGTTTTAGTTCTATAAGCGACCTACCCAAATGTCCTTTCTTTGGTATTGTTCGTCGTTTCGTTGAGCTCCTTGTGTTATAAGTCGAACTACACGATAACTGACAAATGCTTGCACTGACTGGACAGGTTCACTCAAATGTGCGTGGTCCTTTCTTCAAAAGACCATCTCAGACAATACGAGTAATACCTACATGATCCTCATGTGAATAGAGTAAGATTATGTCTGGACTTCAAAAGACCTCTGAGTTTGTTTCGGCTGTTTCTTCTCGGAGTAGTCAGGTACGAAACACCGGCCCAACCTAGTTTAAAAAAAAATCACGGGTAAAAGTGTTTGTGAAAACCTACTTACAAATTAAACATCATTTTATCATTTATCATTTAAGAGCCCTCTTACAGTCCACTAGCGCCGCCAATCGAAAAAATGTCATAACTCGTAAATAGAATCAAAAATACAAAATGTGGTCACACATTGTCACCACTTGAAATATAGCTGTTTAGCTAAATCGTGCATTTGTAACAAAAACGGCCGTTTATGTTTTGAATGCACGATTTAGCTAAACAGCTATATTTCAAGTGTTGATAAGGTGTTATACAATTACGTTATTGCCTTTTCCACAGTAATAATAGAACATATTTTGTATTTTTGATTCTATTTACGAGTTATGACATTTTTTCGATTGGCGGCGCTAGTGGACTGTAAGAGGGCTCTTAAGCAAAACTTGGGTAAACAGTTTACTGGATACAATCATATGAATCAATCTCCACAAGAGGCAAAAATTATAGACATTTGTACAGAATTGTACAGTGACAGTGCTCTTTATTCTGATAATTTTACCATAGAATCAGAAAAAAGAAACAGCTGCCTAGAAGACATCCCTCCCATAACGGGATATGAGGTAGACCGGGTGCCCACATCACCACATTGTCCCACACCTAACTAAGTTATTTATTTCAATATTACAAGCAGGCAAATCCGCAAATCCCCAAATCAGATGTTCCACTCAAATGTTATACTTCTTCACAAAAAAGGATACAAGTGGAATATTAACAACCCCTGCACCCGCTATAAGGTTAATTAAATACAGCAAGACCAATACATCGACCGTCGAGTCGAAAATGCCTTCTAGTCCATGAATGCATTTATAAAGGGCTACTGCCTTCCTATTCCACTGAAGCCAAAGCTCATCGACATGTGAATCCTGCCTTATTAGACTCTCCGATCGAATGTGTAACAAAGACAAGCATCGCCGATGATGGTGATAAGTCTGCGAGGTCAAAATTAGAAGCCACGGATCACATTTCTTGGATGAAGCTGGACTGATGGGTAAAGATGATCAAATAGTGGATGCCTGAAGACGGCCGCCATAGCCCAAGAAACGCCTTCGTGAACTCATTCTTAACGGATTGGTCAGAAAAGGCCAAACAAACAAGATTGGAAAGCCACGGCGGAGGCCTCTGCCCAGTAGTAGGATATAACCGATGCTGTTTATTTATTTGCTGTATTTGTCCGCCTTCTGGATAAAGGTATTCCCGAGAATGGGTCAGGATTAGTCTTTACTACCGAGTCCGTTTTCTTCCGAGACGTTTATATGTATAATAAGTATGTATTTACAAACAAAAAAGTATATAAATGTAGTATATCAACTATCTAGTGTCCACGACACAAGCTCTGCTTAGTGTGGCACTAGGTGGCGCTGTGTGTTAATGCCCAGCGATATTTATTTATTTATTATCTTTGTCAAATAAAAAAGCTTCAAAGCTACCGTTACATTAAATGTTCATTCGATGATAATGTGCAATCACGCTTTGTTCGTCAGCCGAGCCTAGCGCTTCGTTTAATTGTATATATGCTGGTCTCGTTTTGTAATTTAATTACCCTTTGGCCTTAGCGAGAACGTCAATTATGCATCGTTCGACTCAACAAGGAGTGGACTCGTGGTCACGTCCATAAGATGGGTACTTAATCTTTTATCTTATAGATGAAGTACTTTGAAAATGCAAAGGTCATGGACATTCTTTTCCTCGTTAGTTGATAGATAGAAAATGTTCAGTTTTTACTGATAATGTATGTAATTGATTTGTATTAGTTAGAATGTTTGTGCAGTTAGTAGAATCTACGCAGCTATTATCTGTAGCAGACAGATAAATAGCTGCGTAGATTCATCCATCAGTCCATCAGTATTCCCTAGTCTTTTGTTTTAATGGATATTATTAATGTAATCCTTCATTGAATGAAGACAGTCTGCGGAAGGCCCACCGCAGGTCAAAGTCCTCTGTCAAATTTTATATGCGATTCCTAAGCCTCGATTCACTGCTTAATCCTATTGCGTTGCTTGTAACTTGAGCTATACTTTTTGGGTATTCGATGCAGTACCTAGATCAAAATATACTCAACCGTGTTTCGCGAGTCTGTCTTAACTTTTTGATTGATACTCTCTCGACTCTTCGATCGTTATAATGGTGTCTCATTGTCGGTTTTTGTGTCAGTAATACGTATTTCTTTTCAATTCGACCGTATTCTTGTACCTATGTAACAATTAAAACAAAGAGAAATAAAGGGTGGGAAACACCTTTTAACGAAGCTGAAAGGCACTTGTTCTCCCCGACATTGCGATCATTTTTTGTTCTACACCATACCTGGGAACCTTCTAGTTACGGAGCTTTGGGGGCCAAAGTTCCAACTTTTTGAGAAGTTTTCTATTTTACTGTAAGATTTTTACTTTTAAGATCTTTGTGACCGCCGTACTATGCATTGAGTTCTTAGACCACAAGCCATGATTTATCACCCCAAAAAAGAAGCTTTATGCAAAAATTATTGCTGGGAAACCCCAGCAATAATTTTTCATAAAGCTATTTAGTTTGATGTATCTACAGAATGCTTGGTTGACGGCTTCGTGGTGAGGTGGTTTACAGCCTGTATTATAGTCAGACTGATATAGATTGATGCAAAAAACCAAGCATATTCTACGTTGCACTTATTATTTTAAAAATATTAAAAATTTCGAGATTAACCCTGGTCTCTGATTCAAGTCTTGTACTTTCGGGTATGGTCAAGAGAGATTACATTGAAAACCTACTGCATGGAAGTATCAACTGCAAAGAAGCAAGATAGTACCGAATTAGTTTGATTAATTTATTACCGATCAGGAAAACAGTGGGTAGCCTGTTTTACTTGGCTAAAAACCCATTCATTATTAAAATAGATCTTAAGGAATGTCTATCAAACAACAGCAAAGGGTCGGTCCCAGGCGACAGCTACATGAACTAGATAAATCATAATAACAACGAAATTGTAAAACATTGTAAACAATACCTAAACGTTCGAGAAAGTTTTAGTTTACTGTGTTAAGGAAAACAAACGACAGGTCAAACGGCAGTGGGACCTTTGGTTGTAATCTAACAGTGCTACGTCATCCTAAGTGGGAAATCACAGAGGGTTTGCAGATGCCACTACTATGTAGGCAGACAGGCTAACGTAATATGACAAAATATACATAATCATATTTTATTTTAATTGAGCCGTCCGCACAGATAACTAATGTGATTGACTAATTGCCATTCATTGGTGTCAAAAAGTGTGATGATGCGTTGGTTGCATCGGTTCGTGGTGGAGCGCGTACGCATGGTGCGGGCGACGCCGGCGCCGCCGGCGGCTCGTCGGGCGTCCATTCGACCGTTTGGCGCCGCCCCTGCATTGATAACCCCGGAACGTTGACCTCCTCACATTTTATTTATTTTATTTATTTATAACATCTATAGGGTGTAAAACACCTCTTAACGAATACGAAAGGCACTTGTTCTCCTCGTCATTGCGATAATTTTTTTGTACTACACCATACCTGGGAACCTTCTAGTTACGGAGATATAGGGGGTCAAAGTTGTGAGATTTTAACAAGTTTTTTTTTAATACCACTTTATATCGCATGATTTTTGCTTTAAATATCTCTGAGACTCCCGTACTATTCAATCCATCTATCCGCACAATGTTTTGAGTGTGTTACATTGAGTTATACCACAAAACATGATTTATAACCTCAAAAAAAAAAGTTGTTTCCCAGCAATATTTTTTGCGTAAAGTTACTTAGTTTGATGTACAGAATGCTTGGTTAACGGCTTTGTGATGAGGTGAAATACACCCTGTATATAACAATCTTACTATAGTTGTATTAAATCTATTACAAAAGGTTTTTTAGTTATCTACTTGAGAACATATGTCTTCTCTAGAGCTTTCCGCTGGTGACGGTTCTGTGCTTGTCTCATTCAAGCAGTATCCGCTGCTCTTATAACGCCATCCTCCATCCATCTATGACGCTGTCTCCCTTTCAATCTTTTGTATTGTCTTGGGTACCACTCTGTTACATTCTTAGAACATTTATCCTTTTTATTCTGGACCGTATGGCCTACTCACCTCCATTTAAATTAGGTACATTATTAATTTAAGTTCGGTTTCTTACAGTATCTAGTTTTATTTTAGCTTTAATTTTAATGTTGAGTAGGTTCGGTATGCTTTGTTGGCAGGTTTTTAGTTTGCGTATACTAAGGTTGGCAATGCTCCATGTTTGGCATCCAAACATCTGGATCGGTTAAATACATGAATCAATTGCTTATTTTTTCTTAGCTTTAAAAGGTATGATGTGTTGATTTGGCGTTATCTCCTTGAGGAACCAGCATCTTTATCCCGCATCAAAATCCGTTGCGTAGTTTTGAAGATCTAAGCATATATTTTGGTACATAGATTCCTTATGTGGTCAACGGGGTGCACTAAGAAATAATTTTTCAAAATTTAACCTCCTAAGGGGTTTAAACGGGGAAATAAGGTTTACATGGGGAAATAATAATAATCATCATCATTTCAGCCGAAAGACGTCCACTGCTGGACATAGGCCTCCCCCAAGTGTCGCCACATTGACCGCTCCCGTGCGACTCGCATCCAACAGATCCCCGCAACCTTCACCAGGTCATCGGTCCACCTAGTGGGAGGTCTTCCAACGCATCGTCTTCCGGTTCGCGGTCGCCACTCTAGAACTTTTCCACCCCATCGGCCATCCGTTCTTCGAGCAATGTGTTCTGCCCACTGCCACTTAAGTTTGGCAATTCTTCGGGCTACGTCGGTGACCTTGGTTCTCTTGCGGATGTCTTCATTTCTGATTCGTTCACGCAAGGAAACTCCGAGCATCCGAGCATAGAACTCTCCATTGCCCTTTGAGTGACTTTAAGCCTTTTCATAAAGCCCATAGTGAGCGACCACGTTTCGGTCCCGTATGTAATCACCGGCAACATACACTGGTCATAGACGACCGATTTGACGACCCGAATGGCGTAGTGGTCTTAGCCTTACGTTTTTAGGGTCCTGGGTTCGAATCCCGGTAGGAGCAGATTTTTGTGTGATGAGCATCGACATTTTGTTTCCTAGTCATTGATGTTTATATGTATCATAAGTATGTATTTACAAACAAAAATGTATAACTCAAACTCAACTCAAACTCAAAGCATTAATTTTAACTAGACCATTACGAGAGCAGCGGTGGCCCAGTGGTGGCGGCCACGACTTACGAACAGTAAGTCATGGGTTCGAACCCAGACAGGCGCATTACTTTGTGTAATTTATTTAATCACCGCTGCTCTCAAAACGGTGAAGGAAAACATCGTGAGGAAACCGGCATGTCCTAGAACCAAAAATTCGAAGACATGTGACATCTACCAATCCAGACTGGGCCCGCGTGGTAGATTATAGCACATTCCCTCTCATTGAGAGGAGGCCGTGTCCCAGCAGTGGGAACATTATAGGCTGATGATGATGATGATGATGAGACCATTACGGCACTTTTGAATGCCAAAAATACAAAACAAAATCAAAGCTACAGTCACAGTCACAAGGCATTATTACTGCAGTTGCCCATTCCCTAGCGTAGATCTCTATGGAGAAGAACGGGCAAGTAACTCCATGGACACTCTTTTAAATCAATATATTTTTACAAAATCTTAGTTACATCATCATTCATGGTATATGTAGTATATCAACTATCTAGTATCCACGACACAAGCCTTGCTTAGTGTGGCACTAGGTGGCGCTGTTTGCTAATGTCCAGCGATATATTTATTCATAGACTTTTGTCTTGAGACACTGCGGTAAGTAGAACGAGAAGATACCGCGCAACTTCCCGAACGCTGCCCAGCCGGGTCGGATTCGACGATTGACCTCTTATAATAATATTAGTAAGACCTTTTTTATTTGAAACTTAACAGCAGTACTCCTATCGATAAATGAGTAAACTTTTGTGTAACCGCTTTTTTCAGAATTCACTTGCTAAGGAGGAAATGGGGTGACGAAGTCTGAAAATCAACATGGCTATTGTTTGTATGATGTATCGCGTCGAGTGTAATACAAATACAACGATTTTAAGATTTTATGTGGCGTCGCGATGGGTTCGAAAAGTCTAAAAATCAATATGGGTGTGAATCAGGGGTGCTGATTACGAATATGACATTTATTTCGAGATGCAGGAGATGGAGTCGACTTCTATTCAGGGTTATTGGAACTCGTTCACGCAAAAACTACTGCACGGATTTGGCAGAAATTTTGCACACGAATGGTTTATGACCTGAATCAACACAAAGGATATTTTTATCCCGGTAGTATGATCCCATGGGACAACATTATCGAACGGGCGAAAGCTAGTTAAGGTTACACAAGTTGGTCATTCTTCCATTCAAACGTAGTATGGTAAATTACTTGCCTGTTTGTCGGTGAAGGTTCAAAACAAAAAATTGTTAACCTAGTTTTGTCATTATCTAGCCCTGTATGGAAGCAGAATTAGAAAAAAGATATTGATTTGGAAGTTATGAGTGTCGAAACTTCCATATTTTAACACTTATCTAAACTAATCTTTGGGTGTTAATAAATAATTTGTGTAGTATGAAAATGGAAAAGTGAAACCGTACAGCGATAGATATTTTATTTCTATAGTTTTTCCATAATACCTAAGATACGCCCAATGGTCGTCGTTCATACTAGATAAATATACATACCATTTCGCTACGTACTCCTCATCCTCAGCACCTACTGCACTCTCTAAAAGTGCATCATAAAGAACATTAAACTACAGAGTGTAAACGATCTCATCACGAAGCCGTCAACCAAGCATTCTGTATATCAAACTAAGTCACTGTACGCAAAAATTATTGCTGAGAAACAACTTTTTTTGGGATGAAAAAGCTGTGTTTTGTGGTAGAACTTAATGTAACCCGTTCAAAACATTGTGCTAATGTATGGATTGAATAGTGCAAAGGTCGTGGAGGTGTTTGTGTAAAATCTTGTATATAAAAAAAAATGTCAAAAATTTGGAACTTTCACCCCCAATATCTCCGTAACTGGGAGGTTCCCAGGTATGGTGTAGAACAAAAAAAAATCGAAATAAACGGAAAAAACAAGTGTTTCGGCTTCGTTAAGAGGTGTTTCACACCCTTTAAAAATTAGATAAATTAAAAACTTTACCAAATAGCATGCATTTACCCCCATTTGCCCCAAGCCAAAGAACAAGCAAGTTTTTGAAACGATTTGTCCTCACACCAGGTGTTTACTAAAGTCGCGTAACTAAGCTCCATTATGCACTCTCACCGTTGGCATCTCATTTCTCAAATCTTCTCAAATAATAACGCATTGTTTCATAACAGATTTAACAATCACACGAGTACTATTCTTTTAAATTTAATATTACGTATAATAATAACAATCCTGGGCCTGAATTCCTGCTCTGCTGATGTCAGTCGCGCACGTTCGGTCGCGTACATCAGCGAGAAATACAGTAAATGATAAATTATACTTATTCAGCAAGTAGGTTTTCTCAAACACACGTAATTTTTTGTAAACTAGATGGGGCCGGTGTTTAGTACCTGACTACTCTGAGAAGAAACAGCCGAAACAAACTCAGAATAGTCTTTTTTATAGTCCAGACAATCTTGCCCAATTCACATGAGGACTATGCAGATTAGTGTCTGAGATGGTCTCTTGAAGAAAGAACTATACAGATTTGAGTGAACCTGTCGAATCAGTGCAAGCATTTGACAGTTATCGTAAAGCTCGAATTGTAACTCAAGAAGCTCAACGAAACGACGAACAATACCAAAGAAAGGACATTTGGGTAGGTCGCTTATAGTACTTAAACTGCCAGACAGTCGTGGAAAAAAACAAAAAAATGTGACCCACGAGGTCCTCACATTCACAATAGGTTAATAAAATAAATAATAATTTACAAATCGAATATCAATAAAAATACGATATGTCAAATACACACATAAAATAAACAAAAATAAAGTAAAAATATAATTAAATACTGAACTAAGTTTTCATGTCAACTCATTCAATGTCACAGTGTATAAAATAAAGGAATCAATAATAAGTCCAAAATTTCAACATTTATTATAGAGCAACATTATTGGAGCCAGTTTAACCCCAAGCCTTTTTATTATCTTCGAGATAGTGATTAACATGATAGAAGGCTTTCAGGCATAGCTTCCGTTTTATAAACGATTTGAATTTATTTGGGCTTAGTGCTTGAATAAGTGACCAGTCAGTTCACCAAACATTAATTCACAAACTTTTACTTGACAAGCAACGATTAGAAAACACATTATTTGTCATTTCATCACTATACAACAACAACTTTAACAAATAATTCTCTTCGCAAAAGAATTATCCGATATTTTTTTTTATTTAATAACGTATTATTTGACAAACAAATCATAAATTTTTCGTGACATCTCATAAAACAACGTTTGAAATAAAGACATTACACAAATTGATTGAGACATTCCAAAAAAAAGAAAACAAATGAATTTGTCGCGAATTTACCTTTAATTTAATCTCGACGTTTCGACCGGATTGCACCAGCCGTGGTCGCAGGGAGACTGAAGTATTGGAGGTACCGCGACAGCAAAGTGAAGGCGTTTATTCAACTACCCTCACTCATCTTCATAAATGTTAATTAGGGCCGGTTCACACTAGGACAGCACACTACACTAACAGTGTCCGTATATTGAGGCGATTTCACTTGACGAGTACACTTAGTGATTACTGGATTCCAAGCTGAAGAGAGTTTGAAGCCGTCTTCGCGATTGAAATTAGGGTACTTCTTGATCTCAATCGCTTCCCGAACCATTCTCTTATAATAGTGCTTCTCATGGGCAAGGATTTTTGGGTTGTGTAACTCCATCCAGTGGTTGGGTCCTGAGTCTATCACATGTTCCGCTATAGCAGACTTGTTCGTTAGTCGATTCTTGACCGCTGCTATGTGTTCTTTAACACTTTCAGCGACTGTTCAAATGATGTAGTACCATTCCAGGTTCCTGGTGTTTATAAGATCGATTGCAGCTGCGGGCGTTCCTACATAGGCCAAACGAAGCGAACCGTCGCTGAAAGGGTTTCGATCATTACGAACGTAATAGGGGGCTCCCGTGATTTTACGTAAGAACCGGTTCTGAAGGACCTGCATCTTATAGAGATGTTTAGGCTTGGCGTGAGCATACATGACACAAGCGTAAGTCATGATGGGACAGATCACTGCGGTATAGAGACGTAATTTGCACCTGAGAGACAATTTGCTCTTTTCCGTTATTATTTATTTATTTATTAAAACTTTATGCACAAGTAAACACTGTACAAAGGCGGACTTAATGCCTTGGGCATTTTCTACCAGTCTACCTTAGGGTGATGCAGAGACAATACAAAGTAGGTGCAATAACAGAAACAAAATAGTTAAAACATAAAACTAAAATACAATAATAAATACATATATACATACATAAAGCAAAATATAAAAAAAGGTTATGAGAGATTAACAAAAAAACTACAAGTTAGTTCTGAGACGACTCTGCCAACTTCTTGTGAATGTGATCTCGAGCTTTCACTTTAAAAGTAAACCGATTGGTTACCGTCCTGATATTCTGAGGGAGCGCATTCCAAAGAAAGACCGCCTGGACAAAGAAAGATGACTTTATAAAGCCAGAGCGATGAGAAGGACAACGAAGAAGACGATTGGTCTCGGACCGAAGATTCTTGTGGTGTGCAGAGCATAAATATTGACAAAGGGAAGTCAAGTAAGAAGGAGAAGTGGGATTATGAAGAAGAGAAAATAGGGTTGTCAAAGCCCTCAACGCTCTGCGCTGCCGGATAGGTAACCACTTTACTTTAAGTCTACTCATCGCGAAAGAAGCTCGGTCGCGAGCTGCTTTGATATGAGGCCCGAAGGACAGATGGTTATCGAGTATTACTCCTAAATATTTGGCTTGCTTCTCCCAGGGGATAGGCTTGCCGTACATAGTGATCGGAATAGGGGAAGTGACTTTCTTGCGCGGTCTCGAAAAAAGAACGGCCTGACTCTTATCGGGGTTGACCTCGATTCTCCATTTCCTAAACCAAGTGGCTAAGACGTTGGCTGAGGTTTGGAGGGTTTTGGCGATTGCGTTTTTACAGCGACCGGTGTAATAGATAGCCGTGTCGTCCGCGATTAGGGCTAACTGAGCCTTTTTGCTCTTGCGGATGTCACTGGTGTACAACGTGAACGCGAGTGGAGAGATGACGGAGCCCTGAGGGACTCCAGCGCGGACAGGGTGAGGTGAAGAGAGCGATTTTCCTACGCGGTATCGGAAAGTGCGGTTCGACAAAAAGTCGCGCAAGAAGAGCACGAGACGGTCCGGCACACCTAGTTGATATAGCTTATATAATAAGCCGTTGTGCCAGACTGTGTCGAAAGCTTTCGCTATGTCGAAGAACAACGCGCCCGTTATCGACGAACGCTGGAAACCAGCGGTCAGGTGTTCGACGATGCGGTGGGCTTGTTGAATGCACGAGTGTTCGGTCCTGAAGCCGAACTATTCGTTGGGAATGAGGTTCTTAGCTTCGGCGAAATCTTTGAGACGCTTATAAATAAGTATCTCATAGATTTTTCCGAGTACTTTCAGGAGACTGATAGGACGGCTCGTGTGGTTAGTTACCTAACCTGGAGTTTTTATGCCGCCCATGTGCCTCTGAGTTGGCTTAACATGCCGTCGAGTAATATAGATGAGAATATTGAGATGGATGTTCACTGTGACAAGAGTCGATAGGGAAAGTAAGGAAAGAGTATTTTAGAGGGAGTTTAAATCTGGCGGCTGTTACAGAGAAATTGAAAGGACGTCGTCTGTATTGGAATGGCCATGTAGTGAAAAGCGGTAGAAACGCATGTAACTAAAAGAGTAATGGATATGGACGTTGATGGATAGACAGCGAGAGAAAGCCCTAAGATAAGATGAATTTATGTGATGTAAAAAGACATTTGCGTATGTGCATGTGTGTGTCTTTGTGCTATGAAATAAAAAGGAGTATTGTAATGTATTGTATTGTACAACGGGCTGCTGTCCGCAAGTCCACGTCAAAGCGCGTATTTTGCTTATGGGCTGTTAACTACCACGCGGGCCCAGTGCGGATTGGTAGATGTCACATGTCTTCGAATTTTTGGTTCTAGGACATGCCGGTTTCCTCACGATGTTTTCCTTCACCGTTTTTGAGAGCAGTGGTGATGAAATAAATTACACAAAGTAATGCGCCTGCCTGGGTTCGAACCCACGACTTTCTGTTCGTAAGTCGGGGCCTCCACCACTGGGCCACCGCTGCTCTCTGTGATGTAAAAAGGAGTAAATCATAACGAGACAGAGAATGGAAGATAAGAAATTGCGTAGACCCCAAGTGGAACGGAACAAGGGAAGATGGTCTCAGGTCTGCACGTTTTTGTAAAATCGACTCCTTGTTGATGTCGGTTAAAATGTAGCCTATATTACCCGGGCCACAATAGCGAATCGATTGACACCTTATTCATCCAAATCGAATGAATAGTTTAGCCGGAACGGAGGTACGGGAGGAACATACGTAAATACAAACACATAGACGGCTAAAATCAAAAACCTTCCTTTTGTAGTCCATAGTCGGGTTAAAATAGATTGAAATAACTAAACGAAAAAAAATACCAGTTAGGTAAACCTATATTACTGAAAATGTTTTTAGATAGGTATAGGTAATAATTTATGATACTAGGAACCAGTGTGGATTATGTTCATAAATTGATAGAACTATCATATTTGTAAACAACATTATTTGATACAATAGACTCTGTGCTCATCGAGTAAGATAAAAAGTTATATTTGTCTCAAGAATTATATTTACCCTTCGGTTGATGACTGCGCTCGCGTGAGATATGTTTCTCAATAGAGGTTAGCTTTATCGATTACAATTAAGAAATAAGCACATTGCAAATACGATATAAATTACCTTTGAACGACTAAGGTCCATGTTCACCAAGTAGATGACAGTCTGATTATCTAAAAACAGCTGTTTTAGATAATCAGACTGTCATCTACTTGGTGAACATGGACCTAAAAGATTTTTGCAGCGGCATCCGGTTAAGTACCTATATGAAAAAAAAGGCGCAACATTGACAAAATATTACCTATACATGAAGGTACACTCGGTACATATAACATACCGCAGTTTATAAGAGCTTTGTCTTTATTCATTAATTCATATCTATTGCGTACTTACAAGAAAAAAGAAATAATGATCGCGTAATGTGTGGACGTCAGCAATGTTTTCCTCTAAAATAATGTCAACTACATGACGCGTTGAAAGTATTTAAACAGAAATGGTCAGTAACACTATCAACGGAGTTACTATTTGTTTTGAGTTCCCAATATCTCGATATTTTAAATACAAATAGTCAACATGGTAAGGATCCCGTGAGGCGTAAAGCAAAATACGGTAAATCCCGAATTGTGAACTTGCCTACCTACTTGTAATGTGTTGTAGGTTGTCAGATATAGGTATCATGTGCAGTTACCGTGCCGGGTTATCCACAACGATGCAGATGTACAAGACCTGCGTATGCGCTTTGTATTCCGACTTTTATGAATATTTACATCACGTTTAGTATAGGTACTTATACTTTTTAGCACCTGAATTTCCGAAATCTGTTTGTATACATATCATAGTCATTGTTCTATTTCCTTATTTCAGCGAGTTGAAAGAGAGTGTCTTCACAAAACTGGATTTGGTGGACTACTTCAGCCTGGCTGACAACTCGTTGACTGAGATGCCAAGGCATGTACTCCAGCACCTGCCGCACGTGAAAACCCTCGATCTCTGCCGAAATAAAATCACGAAGCTCACCGAGGATGATTTCAGGGTAAGGAAATAAATCTGTAACTATATAAAAAACTTTCACCACAAGAATAATAATAGTAGCAATCATTCATATTTTTTTATCTGTGTTCTTTAAATAGAAACATAATGTGTTGGCGATAGCCCCAAATGCAACAGCGTGTTTGAAATTATATGATTAGTAGTTTTTTTTTTGTTTACTGTCTCTGTGTCTCCTGGAGAGTTTTCATGACTCTTGTCCAGGCTTCGAAATTAATAGGCAAAATAACTTTGGTATTTTCCTTATCCATCTTGGTAATGACACTGTAGGTATTGGTAAGCACTTACTCGTTTGCTAGTGGGTACAATCGATAAACATTTTAATTTATTTCCATAGGACATACAGGAAGTGGAACACTTGCTGGTAGCAGATAACCAAATATCTAAAATCGAAAGGGATGCAGTACCCAGAGCATTGAAGCACGTTCATCTTGGAATCAACAAGCTTAGTTCACTGAATGGAGCTCTAAGAGATTTAGATGACTTGGAATGGATATTCATCAATGCCAATAATTTAAAATCTATTGACAACGAATTACCAGTCGTAAGTATAAATAAACCACACTATAATAATTCAACCTTGAAAAGGGGGAATTACTTTAACATCAATGTGTTTGTTTCAGAAAGCGAAACGGATTGTTCTCATCCATGCTGCTCATAATGAATTACAAAACTTACCGAAAGATTTGAAACAAATGCCCTCATTGGAATCGCTGTACTTCTACGGAAATAATATCAAGCTGCTAGATGGAGCACTCCAGAAATCCAGAAGATTAATGAGGATAGGATTATCATTCAACAAAATAGAAAGCGTTAGTACATTTATGTAAAGGTTGTTTCTGTAGATGTAGTTTTGTTGACGATAGCGTTTAGATGCCTTTGATCAACTATCCAGTCAGGTTATAGAACGGACTTCTACCTTTCAGGAAGTTATTTAATCTCATAACGCATAATTTTGCCAGACGGGAGACGGGAGGGTTTTAGGAATGTGATTGAATCAGAAATGAAGAGGTTTGCAGAAGAATCAAATTTTCTCCAGATATCAAATGCATTGGAAATCTAGCGATTTTTATTCTTCTGAATCGACGTAGCCCAAAGATATACGAAACTTAAAAGTGGCAGTAGACAAAATACGGAGCTCAGCTGCAAAGATAGCGAAACGTAACTAATATTTGTTAGCACAAAATGTATCAACGATCCTGTGAAAAGCGCTGATGGCTATGCTTGTCACATCACCTAGCAGTGGGCGTGTTTCGTTTGCATGATATGGATGACGATGATGTTAAATTATATTCCTCCAGGTTACTGTTTCGTTTGTAATAACGTCTTTTGTTATTTTAGCTAGCGGAGGACGAATTCACGGAAGCAGAGAAGTTGGCTGAACTGGACATTGCCTACAATCAACTCAAATCATTAAATGGTTCTTTAAGAAGTTTGAAGTCATTGCGATATTTAAATCTAACCCACAACTACATGACAGAATTTTCTTTGCAAGAAATCAAAGGCTTAAAAAGATTATCTGTAATTGATCTTTCCCACAATTGGATAAGTCTTGTCACAGGAAACATGGAGGTAATTAACTAACAAAATAACAGAATTCACCGTTTTCTATTAAACATTTAATTTTACCCATTCTATAATTAATTTACAGAATTTAGTGGACGTTGAAACCCGTGTACTGGAACTAAGATTAGATCATAATCGCATCCTTAGCCTGGGCGGTGCCCTGATGGGCCTGCATGGTCTCCTGAGACTCAACCTAAGCCACAATCAACTCCAACTTATTTCACCCGATGACCTGATAGGCCTCGAAGATCTAAGATTGCTCGATGTATCTTATAACCAAATAACTACACTGGAAGAAACATCAAAGGTTTGTTCAAATACTGGAGCAATAAGTGTTCTTGTAACGCTTAGCGAGCTTTTGCGAGTTAAAAAAATGTCAAAAGATTTGAAAGTATTACAGCTGTAGCGATGTACTACTTTACTTACATTTTTTGATTTATGTATCCTGTTTTTATTTCCAGACATTTTTGCCATCACTTGAAGAATTGATTGCCCATCATAACAATATCACACTCCTTGATAAAGACTTCCATGGGTTGCCGTCGCTGTGCATAGCCGATTTGTCGTTTAATCAAATTAAAACAGTCAACTACGACGTTGTATCAAAATCTCGATGTACTATTAACGGAGTTCCAAGCGTTTTAAAGATTTATCTCCAAGGTACGTATAGCTTTTATTAGAGTAAAGACTATCGTCAACAAAAGAATATAACAGAGCATAATATTAATTAGGAATAACTATATATGTTCTGGCTTGCATGCAATGCTGTTGGCGGATATGAAAATAAAAAGCAATGCGAACTTAACGAGACCTGTTGAAAATTAGCAACCTGTAGTTGTGTAACTGCCTTAACGAACTATTTTGCTCTTGCGGATTATTTTCAATGTTGTTTTGGACTCCATTAGCAGATTATATACTTTTAGACAATAAGTGCATGTGCTCGTGCCTTAAAGCGTCATTTATACCTTAAAAGCTAGCGGAAGGTATTTTGTGTCCCGTTGCCACTACAAGTATAGGATATCACATTACAGATAACCCTGTGCTATGCGACGATCGCCTGTACGAGCTGATCACGGTTCTGGAGAGCTTGAACGCGCGTATCAACGGAGCGTCGACCTGTGTGGCACCACAGACGCCCGCGCCCATCCCCATGAGGGCGCTGAACGACGTGGTGCCGCCGCAGGAGACGCCGCCGATCATCGTAGTGGCACAACTGGGCGGCGGGCTGCGTGCGGCGGCGGACAGCGTCGATCGAGACGTCGCCGCTCCGCAGGTGCCCCAGCTGATGTACCGGCGCGTGGGAGCGCTGTTTGGCCACTTACTGACGGAGCGCGAGGGCGGCCTGCCCGTCGTGGTGGAGCCGCCCGTCACGCACCCGCCCGCCAACACCAACGTGGTGGTGAAGTGGCCCGATGAGCGGAGAGCGGACGAGACGCACCCACTGGTCGACCACCTGCGACTCCGCGACCTGAACGCTTCGCCGCAGTGAGGGCTCGACCCGGGCGCCGCGCACGCCGATGACTACGAATAGATCGCTTCGCCTTAAAAATATACTGCCAATAATGTAGGCTAGGGCAGAGTGTATTCTGATTCGGTCGGGCGCATGTACATTTTGAATTAGATAGATACCATCCCATTCTGTTAGGTCTGCGATGTAAATAGGACGATGCGTTAGGTACACAGACACCGACAGTGTCTCCTAAAAAATGATCCTATTCTGAAAACGTCGAGTAAATGTGTAATTTGACTTTAGTATGTAGCAAGTATTATATCCGGATGGTTAAATACTACGTAGCAAAATATAAGGGGCACTGGTTGAAAAGTGATATTGCATAATATGATGTTCTTTCTAACTTCATAGATTGTAGAACATTGCTCGTGACCAAAATTGTAATAAACATCAACCCCTATTCATGGTTGCTAAAATATTGTCCTACAAGAATATTATATGTATGTGTACAAAATAACACTGGTTTTACAAAAGGTTTTAGATATTTTAATATAAATGTTACTAACATAAATTACTGTATATTTTTTAAACTGTCTACCAAAGATAAAATACCTAGTAGAAGTTACATCCTAAAAATCTAGTAGTTAAGTTAATCTATTTAATTGTAAGGTTTGTCACTCAAATAAGATCACTATGATTAGTGATCGTTATTGATCATGCTGATCATCGACCGCTGACTTATGACGATGACGTCGGTTGTGCCAACATTAGCGTAGTCAGCTTACTTTCACTGATAAGGCACAATCCAACAACAAACTCACTTATCCTCGCGCGAATGTTCCTAGGCTAAGATACAAATACGCCATAAGCGCTGATGCTACGATCAGCCCAAATGCAATGATTTAATGTTCAATCCAACCGGTTCGAACGAACGAAGTTCCGGACACCGGACACTGAGAGAAGTATCGGCCAGTCAGGTGTCCGCAAGCCGGTTTGCATTCAGATTAACTGATCTTTTAGACGGATTGAAGCGTAATGCTTGTGCCAAATTTGGCCTGTTTAGTCCCTTAACTCATTATCGCAAGATGAACATTTGAACAGTTTTGCTAGTAGTATATTTGTAGGAACTTAAAAAAACTAAACAACTATTCACAAACAAGTGACACTGCAGGACAAACCTTAGAAAATTATGAAAAATTGTATGTCATTGCCATAACACAAATAATTATTAAAGTTTATTACCTTTTCTGCTATTCAATCGAGAGGGAAAAATTATAATCTTAGAAGAATGTATTATCGGCAATCTATATAATCTGGTATTCTATAAAGTAGGTACACGTTCAGCTAAAGAAATAAATATAATTTATTCCATACTTTGCCTAAGCTGGATGAAATATTTTGTACATTGTCTAGACGTGCATTGTATAAGTAAAATAACTAAGTAGAAAAACAGAATAGAATACTTAAATTATATGCTTTGCCGATAACACATACACCTAATGTACTTTTGATGTGCCATAGAGAGTATGATTATGTTACAAACACGATGAAAAGTTGCAAGTGGACCCTGGGCGGAAATTACCATATCTTATTGATGCTACAACTTTATTATTAAATAAAAGAAAATATTCGTTTTTATTTACAAGATACCTGTCCTGTAAAGTATTTAAATATTGAGAGCATCAATATGTTTGGACTTTTTTACCGGTGTAAGCTTCAACTTTCCACCTTGTTAGATATTTATTAATATGAGGAATAATAAAATGTTTAGTAGGCTCCTCATACAATTTTTGTTTTGTTTTATAACGTTTATAAAATCTAGAACTTAAGTAAGTACACCTACATCACTATTAAGTAGGTGCCTACTTGTCATTAGCCATAGTTCATTACGTGTTATTCGATGGCTCTCTACAAAAATCTGATAAACCAGTGTAATTCTTGTAGCTGTCGGGATGTCTGGAATGGATGCGTGATAATTATTCTGTGTGTGTTGAAGTCTGCTCCAATCTCAATTGTCAGTGTGGCATTTATCAAAAGAGATTTTTTTTGCAGAAGGCCGAATGTCAGTGGTCAAAAAACCAGTATAAGCTAGCCTCTTATTGTATTTAACCTCTGTACTAATCTGGGCCAGCTCAAAGTCAAAGTGTTACCAGTTACCACAGAGATGCGATCTACTGTAAGTTTCACCACACTCACAAATTAAATTGGTTCAGACTACTTAGTTGACAATTAAAAAAAAATAACAAACAATACTAAAAGCCTGTCAGCCAAAGTACATAGATTACTGTTCCTTCGAGCTTTTCGAACGAAACCGTACCTAAAATAACTTATGTAATTTACTACTATAATATGTTAAGAATTAGATATTTTGTTAGTGTAATTTAAAATGTCGATTAACAATAACTAATAAAAGATATAAGGTGTTAACCATTTTCATTTTATTTATTTAATGCCCATAAATAGTCCTAACTTGCAGTGCACAAATCAGGTCACTACACACACCTCCGAACTCAAAGCGGCCAACGGACAAAGAAGAACAGCACATCATTAAGGTGGATGATCCAGAGTAGACAATTCTAGGGTAGACTATTTCATGAAAAAAACATTCTTGATAGTTACATGAGCTTGGGGCCTTTGATGATTTTGATGATTATAATTCTGTTACTACATAAATTACGTCTTACAGCCGCGAATCATATTGTAATCAACATAAGTACAACTTAACACTGGCCTGCAAAATTGCAAACGTACACACTAGTGTGGCAATTTGGTGTGACTATGGACCACCAAACGACGAATTTCGCGGGCTACCCTGGGCCCTGGAGCATACACCTTAAGCGTATGCCACACGGCCAAACCGCCAGCTTGTGATCGAGCGAGTGAGGCTGGCTGTCATCATTTCATCTCTATTCATACTTTGGTTCATACCACGAACAATGAAATTACATTTACCTGTATTAGATTTGAAGTATTTACAGCAACTTTAAAAGGTTTCCACTTCAATGGATTTTATTCTATAGGTGTATGAATTTAATTAATTTTAAACACAAAACCCTCTTTTTTACGTCTCTGGATGTTTTTTTTTAAATGCTAAAACAGATTTTTTTTATTTTTAATAATAAGTATTTACTTTGAGTTTCATGAATCTAGAACAATCTATTTTTTTTTTCATACAAACTTTACCCCCCCTTTTCACCCGCTTTTTCCATAATTTCTATAGCCTAAATGTTATTCTGAATTTATTTAAATAGATTAGTGAAGTTTTCATTAAAATCCGTCCAGCAGTTTTTACGTGATGCGCGGTCAAACAAACAAACAAACAAACAAACACGAATTTTAAAAATGGTTTTAATATGTTCAGTTACTTATTTTAAGTCACCCTGATCGTTTTTTTTTTTAAATCTTCAATGTACAAATTTTTTGTGTTTCAACGATTTTATTATATGTCACAATATAAACTTATTTGCTCTGAATAACATTTAGTACAGTCACGTCTAATAATATGTAAACACTTTCGTTAATATTATAACTATTTTCGCAAGAAATAACAACTGTAACTAGGAAATTGGATATTTTTTCATAAAAATATGAGCTCCAGAATACTATGAACGTAATAACATTAAATTTTAATCAGTACATTAGGAGAAACACAATTTAAACATTTCTTAAGTGTTTACATATTATTAGACGTGACTGTACCTAATTACCTATAACGTTCATTTCAAATAATTTTCGATTTGTATTATGCTCTTTACCTATCTAACCTGACCTAACTTTCATTTGACTAGTTTTCATATTTACTCATTTTCAGCTTCAAGTTCTTTGATGAATAATTAAAAAAAAAATTGACACTTAAAATTAAAAACACATGTTACAAGCCAATCATAATAAGTAAGCACACGAGTGTTTGTCCACAAATGAGTGTGAACAGAGCGAATGCAATGTGTATTCTTGCTTTTCCGTTCTTAATAGTACTTTTTTTTCCGTTCTTTATACTATTATGTATGTAAGTAGGAGCCAGTCTGCTAATTTCTTCTTTATTTCCTGCCGACACATTTTAGCAATGTTTAGCTTTTTGTTTGCGAGATTGTACAGTTTGCTGCTCAAGCTATTTAATTGGTGTTTGGCAAATGAGGTCCGGCAGGGTATAGTACCTATATATATGGAAGATTTGCTACGCTTATTGGCGACAGGTAAGGGAACACTTTTTGTCTTCTCTGGGTGGATTTGAGCACATAGAGCTGGCGGACAGTCAGAACTTTAAGCTCAGAGAATAATGTTGAGGTGGGGAACCTGTACGGTTTCTTGGTCATTACCTTGAGTACAGCTCTCTGTGCTCGCTCCAACCCGAACCCTCGATCAGGTAGGTCTTGGCTGCACCACCCCACACTGTTATGCAGTATTGGATAATGGACTGACAAATATGGCTAGGTAGAATAGTTTCAGATTTTCCAGTGTTGCAGAATCCCTAAGAGTCCTGAATATATCTCGCGTTCCGCCACCTCCTTCGCTAGCATAGACTGCCGGCCCTGGGTTGTATATTTTACCACGCAAAATCTTAAATAAGTAAGTGGCGAGAGCTATTTCCCTTCTTACTTCTAGTTTATAATAGCATACCATGCCCAGCACAAATAGAGTAGGATAAGCCTAAGCAAAAGTACCGTTACGTTGGGAAAACGGCGGTTGCAAAAGACTCGGTAGGGTGCTTTAAAGCTGCTGAAAAGAAAGTACCGATGTTTATCACAAATGTGCACAAAGATCATCATAAAGCACATTGAAATAAAAACCCGTGAGGTACTCGTAGTTCAATTGGAAAAACTATCCCTACGAAAAGACGTTGACTATAATGCGTACAAGTTTTATATACTCGTACCTGAAGCCAAAGTACCTGCATTCTTGAATGAGAACATCTGAATATAATATTCAGACGTTTTGTACATTATAGTGAAAGACGCAAATTCTCACATTGTTTAGGAATGTTAAGTGCGATCGTGGATAGTAGTGATGTGGAGACGGTTTACTGTCTTGGTGACTTTAACGCACATCCGCATGGACTATTTTTTACGGACTTGCTCAACTACTGTAGTGATAATCACTTTTCATGCGTTGATGTAGATAGACTGGGTTTGACGTCGAACACGTATACGTATGTCAGTGACTGTAATGGGGCTAGGCGATGGCTTGATCATTGTCTCTGTACAGAATCGGCTCAAAAAACTGTTCGTAGTGTTATGTTATGTGGTCGGATCATTATCCATTGTAGATCGAATGTGACATTAAATATAACTAGCTTCTGCCAGCGGCTTCGCCCGCGTGAAGTTTGATTATTGTCCCATGGAATCTTACTGCCGGGATAAAAAGTATCCTATGTTTTAATCCAGGTTATAAACTATCTGTGTGCAAAATTTCATCCAAATCCGTTCAGTAGTTGTCGCGTGAAAGCGCAACAAACAAACTTACATTCACATTTATTCTCCGAACTGCTAAGCTATCGGGAGTTACACGTGTTATTGTGAGTCAACTATAAAAGATAGACATAATAATATGCTGTCTTGGGATATTTTTTATATAATTTTTATGTGGAATATTTCCGTTATACATGATTTCTATGTAGCTTTAACCATTAAGGCTGCACACGCGACGGAAGCTAAAAAAACCAAGTAACTTCTCCCGTTTTCCCATCATTTCCTTTCACTGCTCTGCTCCTATTAATGGTAGCGTGATGAAAAGTATACTATTACCTGCTCAGGAGTATGTAGAATAATTGTACCAAGTTTCGTTAAAATCCGTCGAGTAGTTTTTTTTTTCTATAAATAACATACAGACAGACAGACAGACAGACAGACAGAAAGACAGACAGACAGACAAAAATTTTACTGATTGCATTTTTGGCATCAGTATCGATCACTAATCACCCCCCGATAGTTATTTTGTAAATATATTTCATGTACAGAATTGACCTCTCTACAGATTTATTATAAGTATATTTTGTAAATATATTTCATGTACAGAATTGACCTCTCTACAGATTTATTATAAGTATAGATTAGGCCGAAAGCAAAGCGGGTTATTTCCCACGACAACCGAGTTGTGTGGGGAGAAAAAAGCTCGGATGCTATCAAAACCTACAGGCAAAAATGTCATCGGCGATTGCGAAATATGTTGACTTTCCTCGCATATTGTCCAATTGTTGTGATCGCATGTGTAGTGATTCGAACCACAATCTAATAATTGATTGCCTGTATCAGGATGTGGTATCCGCTCTGAGGAAAGCCGCCATTATTAGCAATGAGTCGCGGGTCACTGGTAGGAGGAAGCGCGTGGTGGGTTGGAATAAGCACGTCAGCGGGGCTCACTCGTACGCCAGGCTTAGGTTTAATGAGTGGCTTAATTGCACCAAGCCTACATTTGGCGTGATTTATGAGGAAATGTGTGACTCTCGAAAGATCTTTAAATCAAAATTAAGGTGGTGCCAAAATCACCAAGACCAAATTCAAATGGACATCCTAGCCGAGTCGCACACTAAAAAAGACTTTCTAGACTTCTGGAAGTCTACAAAAAAGCACAACCTTAGGCCTGGTTTGCCACTGAGCGTCGATGGCGTGTCTGTTGCATATTGCCAATGTTTTTAAATCCCAGTTTTGTGTCGAGCCAAGCAGTATTCCACCCTCTGAGGGGGTCGATGCTGAATTACAAAGCATGACCAGGGGTAAGTCTCCAGGACATGATGGACTCAGCATCAAGCACCTACAGCATGCTGGTCCCCACCTGCCACGTGTTTTGGCCTTGTTCACGTTTTGTCTTCGCCATTCGTACTTGCCGCACGAGCTGATGAGGACGATCGTAGTACCAATTGTCAAAAATAAGACGGGTGATATTTCCGATAAGAACAATTACAGACCGATCTCATTAGCGACAGTCATCGCGAAGGTATTTGACAGCATGCTTAATGCTCAGTTCAATACAATAACTTTACATGATAACCAGTTCCGGTTCAGGCCCAAACTGTCTACAGATAGTGCTATACTGAGCTTAAAGCATGCTGTCAGATATTACACAGACCGGAATACGCCTGCTTACGCCTGCTTCCTCGATCTGTCCAAGGCTTTTGACCTGGTCTCGTACAAAGTGCTGTGGAGAAAGTTACTCGATAGGCGAGTTGCGCCTGAAATTGTAAAAATCTTCCAGCACTGGTACGGAGACCAGGTCAACAATGTTAGATGGTCGGGAGCTTTGTCGGACTCGTACAGGTTGGAGTGAGGCTGGATGATGTTTGTTTTAACAACATAAGCTACGCTGATGATATGGTGCTGCTGAGCGCTTCAATAGGTGGACTCAGAGAACTGATAAGCATTTGCGAAGCATACGCTCACTCACATGGCTTAAGATATAACGTCAGAAAGAGCGAGCTTATGGTTTTCAAAGCGGGTTCTAAGTGTCCGGCAGAGGTCCCACCAGTAAGGCTATGTGGGGTGTCCTTGGAGCGGGTACATACTTTTAAGTATCTGGGCCATATTGTGACGTCCGACCTGAAGGACGACGCTGATATTGAGCGAGAAAGGAGGGCGCTGTCGGTGAGGGCGAATATGATTGCCCACAGGTTTGCTCGTAGCTCCAAGGGTGTGAAGATCACCTTGTTTCGAGCCTTCTGCACATCTTTTTATAGGAGTAGTCTGTGGGTGTCATATTCGCAGAAATCCTACAGCGCTCTCCACGTTCAATATAAAACGCATTGAGGGCGCTGCTGCGGCTGCCTCGTTTCTGCAGCGCATCGGGAATGTTCGCAAGCGTCCGTATTGACTGTTTTTATGCCAGCATGCGCAAGAGGGCAACCTCGATAGCGAGTAGAGTGCGGGGCAGCGGCAACAGTCTTCTTACCGTTGTTGCTAACAGGTTGGACGGACCTTTCATGCAGCACTGGCAGGCTTTACATGCACCCATATATCGGGCCTGGGGCAGGTAAAAAGAAAAAAAAATATGGGTTGATCTATCAAATCAAATGTAAAATTAATTTGATTTTGACTTATTGGATTTAATTTGTTTTGACTTAATTTAATGTATATTTATTGACTTAGATTCTGGATTTTATATGATTAATTTGATTTAATATGTTTTTGATTTGATTTTTTATTTATTGACTTAGATTCTGGATTGAATATGATTCATTTATGTTTTTGATTTAATTTATTTCTAATTAATTGAGTTTTGTTTTAATGTTATTTTATTGTGATGATAATTGGCTTTATTTGATGTTTATTATTACTTGGCAATGGGTGTTATTTACCTAAGAATAAATGAATTTATTTATTTATAGCAGGGATGCTCGCCTTTTGAAAAATAGTGAGGCGAAGGTGCTGCACAGATTTTATTTTATTAGCTGGGCCAACATAGCCACAGAAAAGCTTTACCTTTGCACAGCAGATGGACACGAAGTAGAATAACAAAAGAAGTCTCCATAAGTACTGAACAATTTCTCACGAACCGAAACCTGTTATAGGCAATCTAGGTAAGTGGGTGTATACCTACAAACTTCAAATAATATCAACGACTAGCACTTCGCCCGTGCATCTTCATCCGCAATAATTTTATTGTGATAGCTCGGCTAATATGCATGAAATAAATATCGCTGGACATTACACACAGCGCCATCTACTTAGTGCAATAAGTCTTGGACAACAATTTTTTTTTTGCGACAAGCCCGCCACGCTATTCCCAAACCACTGTTACTTCACATAGTTGATATACTACATAGATACTTTTGTTTGTAGGTACACATCCATGACTCGGAAATAAATGTCCAAGCTCATCATACAAACATTAGCCCTATCGGAATTCGAAGAAAGAAAGTTCAAGCTTTGTTATTATACCGCTGATTGTTATCCGGATCGTCACAAACGTAATTAATAGCCTAAGCTACAATAACGCCCGCGAATAAAGATATTTTTATTTCAGTGAATAACAATTTAAGGGGCCGGCGGAGCGTGCGTCGTTCATCCAAACGTATTAATACCAACATAATCGTAAACAAAACATATTCTTAAGGAAGTGTGCATTTATTTCGATTGGATTACATAATATCTGGGTTCCCAAATATATATTACTTACGAATGGACACTGATTTAAAAAAGAGTCATGAGAAAAATAAGAAATTTTAAATTCCTCCCCTAGTAGCAATTGCCCTTGGCTTTCTTATGCCAACAGTTGGGAATGTATTGGCAGACGGTTAGTTGTTCCGCCAACCTAAACTTAAAATAGGCCCATTGTCATAAACATGCACTATTTGCCCAACGAATAGCCAACAAAGGGCCTTCTGTTACTATTCCTACTGTTGGGTGATTTTTACAGGGATTTCAGTTATTATAACAACATAGGGCCAATTAACGATGGGCCTGCTGCATCTATTCCTACTGTTGGGAAATTTTTGTAGGGATTGAAATTACTAAAACAACATTGGGCCAACTAACGACGGGCCTGCAGCTTCTATTCCTACTGTTGGGAGTTTTTTGAAGGGATTTAAGTTATGATAACAACTTACATCGGTCCAACTTAAACCTTTCAATGCGCCTATTAGGGATGATACGTATACTGGTACAGGTATAATTGCCCAGTATGAGCTTACTAGTACTCTCTTAACTCTTAGTAACTCTTAGATTTACGAAACATATTTTTATATTTTTGTTTATATTTAAGATTTATGGTTTATACTGTAAACAAAGTGCAAAATTGAAAATTGAGGATAATTTAAGAAGGCCATTCCGTCACTAAATGTCCTTGGTGAGCGGTAAGATCATGCCGAAACCGTAATGATAATATCGTAAAGGTTCAAAAGTTGTACCCCAACCTCGATAGATGGCGTTGTAGTCCGATTAGAAGTCGCTATCGTTGTGTAACCACGATTTGGTTGGGTTTGAGTGAATTTTAGTAAATATATCAGCAGCTTAGATCAGAACCCAATTTGGTTTTATCAACCGACTTCCAAAAAGAGGAGGTTCTCAATTCGACTGCATTTTTTTTTCTACCCTATTAGTGTTCACACAAAGTTGTTAGTTCAACACTACCAGCTCGGTAGTAAACATTGATAGTAGCTGAAGGCCCAATTACTTACTTGTGCTTTCGTAGGCAAATCCACGTAGGCCATCAGTTTTGGGCCCAACCCGCAAACTGCCCGCCAATTGTATGCATTTGCCAACTAACCAGAGGTATGTGGCACAACTAAATGCCAACAAAAAATGCTACTAGGGTCATATCTCGTCTAAATATCATTGTCCTTTCAAAATATTTATTTGTCAGATCATCGATGAAAGTCGTACTCTAGTTAGGTTAAGGGTTCTCATTAAGTTGCATGAAATGATCCTAAGGGCGCTTGCAATTTAGACATTTCGTGTCGTTCCGCTGCGGCGCCGAAACAGTGCGTTTGTCGTACTGCGTATGGACGTTCGATTGATTTCATACAAAGCACGCGGTACGGCAACTGTGCGGGGTCGATATCCTCTGTAGTACCAGCACCGACACGAAACGTCTAAATTGAAAGCGCCCTAAACACGACATAGCTGTTGTAAACTCTTGCGGATCTGTTGCAAGGCCAACTGCCTTCCACATTCATTGAAATACCTTTGGTGACAATTTTGAAACCAAAATGTTAAATCCTCCATTTCAAATTTCTAACTCTACGTCCCTATGAGGCCGTCTTAAAAGACCATAATCTCTAAAGGTTTCAAACCTTTAAATATAATAAAATCAAAATCAAAATCAAAGCATTTATTTCAAATAGGCCAATAACAGGCACTTTAGAATTGTCGAAACAAAGATGAAAATTAAATGTAGCTACAGTCCCAGTCACAAGACATAAAAATTGTGAAAGTACTGTAGTTGCCCATTCCCTAACGTAGATCTCTATGGAGAAGAACGGGCAAGAAACTCCATGGACACTCTTTTAAATCAAATTATTGTTACAAAATCTTGGTTACATCATTCATGTTGAGATGGTAGATTATGTGAGAAATATGTAGCAAGATGTGCACGTTAAAAGTGTCCATAGTAAAAACAAAATAATTCTTTCAAATAAGCCATGGCAACTAAGAGATGACCAGTCACAACTGACAGTACCCGTTCACGAACATGACGCATGGATCAGCACCATTCAGCTCAACCACTTTGAAGGGAGCTAAATGGTCCGACACACGCGCCACCATCAGCGAGACATTTGAGTGAGCATGACATACTCTCAACCGGCAGGGCACATTCAAGTCAAACTAAAGTAGGTTTCCAGTGAATGATAGCTTTCTAGTACATAGTACTCACACAATATGGGCTATGCGATTATATAATACTAACATTGAATCTATACAATGCAAAGATAGTTGTACAATCTTCAGCAGCTCCAACAATACCATTTAATGCTATCAAGTTTTGCGCCCCTGTCCTTGTGGAGCAGGACCAGCATTGAGCCAAGCATTTTTATCAGCGATATAATCGCTCAACTTGTAATATGCTTGCTTACATAGTGTGCGTTTAATACATGTTTTAAATTTCGTCTCATTCAGTTCAAGAATACTTTGTGGAATTTTATTATAGCATCTCAAACAGTACCCCATGAAAGATGAGTCTACTTTAGCGAGTCTAAAGCCTGGCTGAACTAGTTGGTCCCTATTTCTAGTACTGTAATTGTGTCTGTCGCCTCTTTTACCGAAAAGATGCAGATTTTTTCTGACGTACATTATGTTTTCGTAGATGTATTGGCAATGAACCGTCATGATGCCAATATCCTTAAATAGTTCCCTTAGAGAATCGTGCCTACGAAGATTGTATATGGCTCTGATGGCTCTTTTCTGCAGAATAAATATAGACTCAATATCAGCAGCCCGTCCCCATAGCAAAATACCGTAAGACATTATACTATGGAAGTAACTAAAATAGACCAGTCTAGCGGTATCCACATCAGTGAATTGACGGATTTTTCTAATGGCATATGCTGCTGAACTTAAGCGCCCCGCAAGAGATGTTAAATGAGAACCCCATTGTAGCCTTGAATCAAGCGTAAGCCCCAGGAAAACCGTTTTATCTACGAATTCGAGTTTCTCTTTATTCAATATTATCTCACAATCACTACTTTTAACATTCGGTAATAAAAATCTTATGCATTTAGTTTTTTTTTTCATTTAATACCAAATTGTTTGCTGTGAACCAATTTTGGACCTGAAGTAGGGCATCATTCACGTCATCTAGATTTTTGGCCCGTCTATTTATCTTAAAAATTAGAGAAGTGTCATCAGCAAACAACACCATATTTTGAGATTGGTGTTTCAACAAATAGGGTAGATCATTTATATAGACTAGAAAAAGGAAAGGACCCAATATTGAGCCTTGCGGAACCCCCATTTTTACATTCAAACCCTGTGAATTAACACCGTTTATTTGAACATGTTGTTTTCTATCGCTCAAATAAGATTTTAGCAGGCTAAGTGCAAGTTAACCCAGTCCGTAATGCTCCAGTTTCAAAAGTAATGTGTCGTGATTTACGCAATCAAAAGCTTTGGAGAGGTCACAGAAAATTCCTATTGCGTCTTGGGACTCTTCCCTCGCAGCGAATATGTGCTTTAATAGGGTTACACCGGCGTCAGTTGTACAACGTCCCTTGGTGAAACCATACTGTTGATCATGGAAGATTCTGTTGGTATTAAAATGATAGAGCATTTGATTAAGCATTACTTTTTCAAAAACCTTGCTAAAAACTGGTAACACGGATACAGGTCTATAATTATTGGCATCTTTACTGTCCCCGGATTGGAAAAGAGGTATGACTTTACTGTATTTCATTAAATCAGGGAAAACTCCTTGGCCTACACAGAAATTAAAAATTAAAGCTAAGTACGGGGCTATGGTCTCAAGTATAGATGTGCAAACTTTGATAGACATTCCCCATAAATCTTCAGTCAGTTTGATTTTAATTTGCCGGAAAGCTTTAATAACTGTCATGGGGTTAATGTGTTTAAATTTAAATTCAGCCAGGCAGCCAGACACATTCGCCTTTAATAAGCCAATTGAGGCTTCAGGTGAGGAATTAAGAGCCTCCGTAGTTTTTATTGGTATTTCGGTAAAAAAATTAACAAATTCTTGAGCTACTTCCTGATTAGAGCTTTTAAGACCACATGCTGTATCTAATGTAAAAGTATTATTACGTATTTTCTTTCTGTTGGTCTCGTTATTTATAACTTTCCAAACGGTCTTTATTTTATTTTCTGCTGTTTTGATCTTGTTGCTAATGTGCAGGGCTTTAGCAACCTTGCAAGTATTTCTAAAAATCTTTGAATACGTAGCAACATACTTGCTAAAAGTTTCAGTGTTTATAAAAGGCTTAAGGCTGTAAAGCTCAAATAGCCTTTCCCTACTTTTTCTGATACCTCTAGTTGCCCAATCACTAAATATAAATTTAGGGCAAATACTAATTGTCTTCTTTTCAAAAGTTTTGTTGAATTCCGTGTGAACTAATGAAAAGAAACGATCATACAATTGATTTATATTAATATCCTCTTGGCTCATTACACTTAACTTGTTCTGTAGGGAAATATTATACCTCTTTAATTTGCAAGAACTTATAGGTCTAAATTTAATCTGAACTTTTTGCATTAGAGTTTTACACCTAAAAGTTACAATTTGTCCGCTATGGTCAGACGGCAAACAATTTATTATGGCTTTATCTAAGTAATCACAATCGCAGAAAACATTATCTATACAAGTAGCAGAAGAAGTTGTGATTCTAGTGGGTTCAATAAAACGTTAGTCAAGTCAAATTACTTAAAAAGATTTAATAACCGACTGCTATTTGAATTTTCTTCTAAAATATTGATATTGAAATCACCACAAATTATTTTTGGCTGCAAGTTTTGCCAGGACATCTTCCATTATAGATTCAAATATGGAAAAGTTTTGATAGTTTGGGGGTCTGTACACACACACATATGCTTATCTAGCTCAACACAGGACAGTTCGACACAATGTTCAACCGAGAGACCTACTATGTCATTACATTGCTTATATTTAAAACTATTTTTTATTAATATTAGGGAACCTCCACAAAGCATAGTTTTACGGTTAAAGCAGCTACCCACCATATAGTTCTCATAATTAATAAGCATTTGGTAATCCTTTAGCCAATGTTCAGTAAAACAAATAATGTCAAACTTACTATTTTCTAAAAACAATTCAATCTATATCTATACATATAATAAAATCGTTGAGACCAAAAAATCTGTACATTGAAGATTAAAAAAAAAAACGATCATGGTGATTTAAAATAAGTAATTGAACATATTAAAATTTTTAAAATTCGTGTTTGTTTGTTTGACCGCGCATCACGTAAAAACTGTCGGACGGATTTTGATGAAAACTTCACTAATCTATTTAAATGAACTCAGAATAACATTTAGGCTATAGAAATTATGGAAAATTTTGGAAAAAGGGGGTGAAAACGGGGGGTAAAGTTTGTATGAAAAAAAAATTTTTAGATTGTTCTAGATTCATGAAACTTAGAGTAAATACTTATTATTAAAAATAAAGAAGTACCTGTTTCAGCATTTTTTTTTTAAATCAGCCAGAGACGTAAAAAAGAGGGCATTGTGTTTAAAATTAATTAACTTCATACACCTATAGAATAAAATCCATTGAAGTGGAAATCTTTAAAAGTTACTGTAAATACTTCGAATCTAATACAGGTAAATGTAATTTCTCAATTTTCTTGAAAATTGATTTTTGAAGGGAATACGTCCAAAATAGCGGTACTCAAGACAAACGGGATTCCTCGGTATAGGTATCTAGTTGGTAATACAGGGTGGAAACGGTAAACGGGGCAGTAAGGGGAGCTGCAGCTACACAAAAGTGGTCTTAGGTAACAATCCGTAATTTTTCACAAAATGTTTATCCCCATTCACAGATTTAATAAAAAATAAAGTACAGTTAGCAAGAAAATTGCCATTTTACATAAAACAAGTTTTTTGATGATCTTCTTTCCGACACTAATCAAGTAGTTCTTCCAAACCAACCCAGGTTAGAGTACTCAAAAAGTCAGATATCGCAAAAAAATAACTTGCAGCGGGGCAGTATAGGGGAAATAGTTAGCCAGAAAATTGCTATTTTACAAAACATTTTTTTGATGCCAATCATTATTTTTTATTTTACGACATAAAGCCGGAAAAGTTGAAAATACTTTACAAACGAGTACAAATCCTACTATCTACAAATAAAAAATGCTTTGTCCTGAAGGACTATCTGATGGATCAACGCACAGCCTAAACCGCAGATTGTAGAAACCTGAAACTTGGAGGGCGTATTTTTTGTATAACGTAGGCATACGATAAGAAAGAGTTTTGAAATTATACCCCTAAGGGGGTGAAAAGGGGGGCAAAGATTATATGGGAAAATGTGATTCCTTGGTCCAATCTACTTCAAACTTTGCAATCAACAATATTATCAGAATTGATGGACGCGTTTCATATTGCATTGAAATTCATTCCCTAACGGGGTTAAAAAGGGGTAGAAAGTTATTTTGGCGGTGATTTGTTTCGAATTTGATATCAATACTCCTTCGAGATTTTGATATAAACTACAAGTTGTTTTGATACATGTTTCAAAACCCAATCCGATTTTATTCAAAAAAGGTTGAACTCACATAAAAATTTGGTGCAAAATTGCAAATTATACTCTTTAAAATTGGAATATTGGAATGTCTCGAAAGTCACCATAAAATATTAATACCGCATTTGAAGGTTTCTAAGCTTTGAAGAGGTTGTGCACTTTAAGACACGGCGTCATAACGTAGAGTTTGAATTTTAAATGGTAAGCAGTTGTAAGAGGTCCGCAACAGTTTACAGCAGCTATATCGTGTTGCGGCTCATTTAATGCACCTTGATGAGAACTGCAGACCTAGCTGGGGTATGACTGTCATCGAGTGTCTAAGTATGAAGATGTATAAAGCTGTCAATAGAAGCCTTTAAAGCAGTTTTTGTAAACATGGTAATTTATTATTATTCAAATAAATACGTTGTTAATCACAAGATCACAAGTATTTGATTTTGAACAAAAATGCCCTTGGGTACGTAAATTGACTTCAATGCATATCTTAGGAGATACACCGTTTTAAATAACTCCGCAGCAAAATAATGATCATGTACCGGGCGCGCATTTTCATTATGCGGAAGGATGTGTGTGATGTGCTCTTTGAAATTTGTATCATAGGTGCTTACGACTCACTCTCTGTAACCCTCTCTTTCTCTTATGTGACGCAGACGAAGTTGCGCGAGTCAGGTAGTTTCTAATAATTTGGAAGAAATGCCTTGGATATTTTGGTGGAATAATTTTAAGGTGTTCTGCTGAGGCCCTTTTTTACTAACTAATGGAGTGCAAGAAGATACCTTGCTGTTGGTAGGATTAACAAAAATATTGTTAATGGTACCTTCTGTTGTCTCACTCTAGTTTAAAATCATATTAAAATTTGGAGTGAGGCCGGAGACACCCGTGCCATCCTCAGACAACAAGACCCTATCACTAATAAACCCTAATTGAGAATTTTCCATGGTAACAGATGGATCTTCCCCAGTAAAATGTGTGTAAACATTTATAGCACTAGTGCTATATACATTTGTGCCAGTCACCTGTACATTGGTAGAATTACTAATTGTCGCAGTGTTAATAATATAACTAAACTTAGACATACTATTTATGTCTGTGTGAATACTATAAGCTAATAGCCGAGCTATTTTGTGTCTACATCCAATAGGTAGATACACCTTACCCCGTGATGACTTAAGATTACCAACTATAGTGTTGATATCCAGATACATAAGCCTGTCACTATAGTGACCTACTAAAAAATGTACATGTTTGTTCAACATATGTATATAATCGTTTTTCCTACTACTTAAATTTTCAAAATATGGAAAAGCACACAATATGATTTTATTACAACTTAACTTTAGCAACTCAGAAACACAGTCGGTGATATCTTCCTTTTTTACATTAAATATTACCAACACATAGAGTAATACATTTTATACACTTTCAAGCATGGACCTAAAAAAAAGGCTTTCAAGTATTCCAATTTTAGAGTTTTGGCACCGAGGTTATAAGTGGGTTCAACCTTTTTTGAATAAAATCAATCAAAAAGGATTTAGTTTCAAACATGTGTCAAAATTAAACATAGTTTAAATCAAAAGCTAGTAAGGTATTGATATTCTATTAACTTCGAAGCAAATCAACGATAATTTCAATAAAATACGAAACACGTACGTCTTCCGTCAATTTTGATAAAAAGGTTTATGTAAAATTCCAAGTAGATTGGACCAAGGAATCAAGTTGTCTCATTCAAACTTTGCCCCCCTTTTTTACCCCCTTAGGGGTACAACCTTAGGGGTAATATCTTGGAAAATTCTTTCATATCGGATGCCTACTCGTGCATCATATAAAGATCACGACCTGCTAGTTTCAGGTCTCTACGATCAGCGGTTTAGGCTGTGCGTTGATCCATGAGTCACTAAACCTAAATCGTCCGTCATTAAATCGCTATTTTGTGCGTATTCAACATTCACCTCAAAAATAAAATTTCAAGGAAACTGAGAAATTCTATTTTCAATACACTTCCTCGAAAACCGGTTCTTTTCGTACTACGATTAGGTTCAAAATGCAGTGTTTTTCGCCCACGTGCGTGTTTCATGTTTTTTTCCACACATTTGCAGAAAGCAAAATTGCCACAGATAACTATACCTATACTTAGTCCAAACTGGTAAATACATAATTTAAAAAAAACATTCATGAATGAAAAGAATGAAATGAATTGAATGTTATTTTTTTTTTAATTTAGGAAATGCGATCTACGTCTTTCTTTGTAAACATTTTTTAAATATTTAAATTGTGTTTATAAATTCAATATCATAGATAAACATGATTATTTAAGACTAAAATTTACATTTATAAACAAACTAGCGGACGTCAAATTTTTCTCGGCGCCATCTTGGATTTTCACTTTGACCTCTTTTTCGTAATCAGCGACCTCAAAGACCATGAAGGCGACACTAATGACGAAAAATACTAAAATTTTCCGGGGCGCCATCTTGGATTTTATTTTTGACATCATTTTCGTAATCGGCGGCCCCAAAAACCATGAAAACTAGACCTATGATGAAAAACCAAAAAAAAACATCGGCGCCATCTTGGATTTTCGCTTTGACTCCATTTTCATAATCAGCGACCCCAAAAACCATAAACACGACACTCATGATGAAAAAATCAAAAAAATTTCCTTGGCGCCGTCTTGGATTTTCACTTCGACCCCATTTTCGTAATCTGCGTCCCCAAAAACCGTGAAAACGACACCCATGACGGACACCTATTTTTTTTCTGGACGCCATCTTGGATTTTCTTTTTGACCTCAGTTTCGTAATCAGTGACCCCAAATACCATGAAAACGACAGCCATGACGGAAACACCTGGGCGCCATCTTGGATTTTTACTTTGACATCATTTTCGTTAAAAAGTCAAGAGTAAGTCAAAATGCGTATCTAAAGTTTCATTAAAAACTATTTAAGGCGCTTAGACGAGCTAAATTAGCAACTCTATTTGTGGTGGTTCAAACTTCGTTTGAAATGTTGTTAGAATAAAGTTCTAATCAGCTTGCACTACAAAGTGGTTGTTACGTCAGCCACTGAGGGCCAAATAGGGCGAAATTTAAGGTAAAATAAATGTAATAGGTTTAAGTCTTGGACAAATAAATATTGTTATTGTTTGTTTGTTGTCAGTGACCCTGAAACCCATGAAAACGACACCCATGACGCTTAATTTAAAAAAATCCGCCGTTAAGTAATTTAAAGGCGTGATGCTATGTTTACTCCACAGAGTAAACCTCTGTGGCCATTAAGTCGGGAAAATGTCCATTCGCGCATTTGTCTTTTCGCGCAAATAGGTTCGCACAAACGTCTTTCACGCAACTGTCTTGATACACTTATAATAAGGAACCGAACAAATAATGGTTTTTTGTAAAACAATTTTATACATTTTTGTTTGTTTGTTTGACCGCGTATTACGTAAAAACTACTGAACAGATTTTGATAAAATCTTGACAAATCTACTTAAATAAATTCAGAATAACATTTAGGCTATATAAATTATGGAAAATTTTGGAAAAACGGGGTTCAAGGGGGGGGTAAAGTTTGTTTTGTTTATTTTTTTTATATTGTTCTAGAATCATGAAACTCAGAGTAAATATTTATTATCAAAATTAAGAAATACCTGTCTCAGCATTTCGAATTCATCCAGAGACGTACAAAATTGGGTTTTGTGTTTAAATTAATTAACTTCACACAAGTATAGAATAAAATCCAATGAAGTGTAATTTTAAAAATTGCTACATGTACTTTAAATCTAATACAGTTTAATATAATTTCTCAGTTGCCTTGAAATTTGATTTTTGGGTTGAATATTGAAAACGCACAAAATAGCGATTTAATGACTGACGATTTAGTTTTAGTGACTCATGGATCAACGCACAGCCTAAACCGCTGATCGTAGAGACCTGAAGCTAGCAGGGCCTGGCCCCTTATTCACAACCATTCGATACGTTTCCGTGTCGGTAAGGATCCGTATTCGACTATCTCATTTCCGAACCGAAGAACTGTCAAAACGCTATTCACAGATCCGAACGGATGCGCTTTTTTCTATCTGATTGAGATAGTGTTTATGGGGAACGCTACAAAATGGTAGTAAATAGATAATCGTGGTAGAAAACTTAAGATAGTAATTTAAATTGGTTTATTTGAATATTTCGTTCTGTTTAATTAGGAAATATACAGCTAGTAACTTAATAGACAGCAACGATACAAAATTATTTTTATTATTTTACTAAAATTAACTAAAAAATAACCGTTTTCGAATAAACCTGCTTTGTAAACAGCCGTCTATGAAATTGCCAAAGCGGAAAAAATGTTTTTATTTTATTAACACTTAGTTTTCTGTTCTCTTAAAAGGAAAAATTACTAAGTATTTGATATCAGTTTGTTAACTAAAATCTATAACGAATATTACATTTCTGTAAACACATAGATTTTATGTAAATGCGGATACATCATTAAAATTCGGTCAATAAAACAACTAATAAAACACAAACAACACCAGACAATTATAAAACTTCATTAACTTACTTCAGGCAGTGTTTAAAAAGTTTAGTATTTTTATTTTACTGAAATACGCTAGAAATATGGTTTATTTCTTCGTTTAAATTTTGTTCGATATGACTCCCGATAGCAAACAGCTGTCGGAAAGATTCGAGTCTTCTTATCGAATTGAACTGTCAAAATTATTCGTTTTCGGATTTGTGAATAGCGTTTGAAGGACATCTTCGATATCTGAGACGTTCGATTCGGTTCGGAAGCGAGTCGAATGGTTGTGAATAAGGGGCCTGATCTATATAGTTATGATGTAGACATCCGATATGAAAGAATTTACCAAGATTGTACCCTTAAGGGGGTAAAAAGGGGGCCCAAGTTTCTGTGAGACAACATCAGGGGGATGTTTCAGGGGCCCGCGAAATTAAAATTTTCTTACTATTTTGCAATTTGCAGGGCAGTGCTAAGTTGTATGTTGATAAACACATCGGACGCGACTGTAAGATGTATTAAGTTACAGAAATTGAATCATCAAAATCATCAATACAACCCTTCAAGTTCGTAAGAGTCGATGAACGAATTTTTCACGCTCAAAGTCCTTCTTTGAGTCCTGTGATTTAACAAGGATTCCGTTTTTTTTTTCATTTTTTGTATGGTACCCTAAAAATGTAACTGAAAAAAAAACGAAAAAACTCGATTGAAAACCAAAGCAAAAACACAATAGTTGTAAACAGCCTGTGCCAATTCCATTTGCCACTAGTTCCTCTGAAAAAATTGATATTATCGTTAAACGTAGTGATGATGATTATCGTAGACAAGCAGCGCCACCACGAACTGTCAACCTAACGTCAACTAGACGGCAGGTTATCGATCCAAAACATAGTCTGTCGTCTTCTCACTTTTTCATTTTGAAAATGAAAGGGACAGGTAGTTTTCAAACCACAGACAAAACCGTGAGGGTGAATCAAGATCAGTAATTATTAACTAGTTACAGTAACACTATGAACCACTTACTTTAAAGAATAATTTTATTAGTTTCTGTTGTTGATTACTGCTCAACGTATTTAATATTTGCTCATGAACATGCATGATTACACACTGCACAAGATCCCTGGCGTTCTGTACTTGTCTATGCGAACTGAACATGTACATAATCTGTACCCTGTGAAAAAAAAAACGACAATTGACTTTCTTGTTGCGTTGTGCGAAAACTGCGAAATACTGCCAGCCCGTTGCCCAGTACGCTAGTGTCTCGGTTTTGGTCCGTCGGGAGCCCTAACAGCAACTGTGAACAACCATCACAATGAACTCTGAGGTAATTTTCATCACCTAGAATCAGTGCGTGTTACATTTGCGACATGGTGCCACCACGGGCCTTCCTTCATTTCTCAATACAGTGAACGAGCGAGTTTGCCCAGCACAATGTCGGACGAACAGAGAATGAGTTTGTACGATTCTTCGTACGACTCGTACCCTGACAGCCTGTTTGATCTGTGTATGGACCATATAGTGACGAACCTTAATACCATTACCTATTTTGACCCTGTGAATCGCTGGCGTCGACTGAAAGAAGATGTGATATTACCTGCTGAGATATGTGAGAAATTCATTCGCGCATATCAGAAGAAATTCCGCATAAATGACAATATTGCGAATATTTTTCGCGATAAGCTTCGCACTCGGCTGAATACTGTGAAATTACGAAACTCCCGAATCACCGACGAAGGATTGCGATGCATGATGGAACATAAACCTTTTGAAGTCGAACTAAACCAGTGCGAGTATCTGTCCGAGCCATCCTTGGATATTATCAGCACTCACAGCCAGAACCTGCTCTCTTTAAAGTTTGGTCCGTTGACATATGTTTTTCCTCAGGATGAGGGCCCCTACGAGAGGCAGCGGGGATATATCATCTATGCCCCTAATTTAAAGAGACTTACAATCCAACGACGAGGTCTTGCAATATTTCCACTGCTTCTGTTGAAGCCACTTCAAAACTTGACACACTTGGACCTTTCCGAGTGCACATCAGCAGGCTCCATCTGGTCACTGAATGAGATACACAATCTGCGATTCCTCGTGTTGCATGCTGTTCCTTGGACCAAGGATCTTATTGATTGGATATGTTCAATGCATCACTTGAGGCATTTGGACATATCACAATCAAATGAAAGACATGGAAAGTACTGCTCTCCTAATGACGTTTTAACACAAATAGTCGAGAGTCTACAACTATTGGAATCATTGGATATATCTGGTACAAACTTGGCTGGCACTGGGGCCGCAGCTGTTGCTGTACAAGGACCCTCTACAGACAGTATGGAGGTCGAAGTACGTTGTGACATACCAGGACTGGTGAGCCGTGTGAACCATCCGCTAGAGTTCCTTGGCTTGTATGGCACTCATCATGGAGCCTGCAAGCGGCATGACATACCAGCTAAAGTGGTAAGTGTCTTCTTTTATTGTTAAGTCTATTTTCACTCACAGGTGTTTTTGACATGTTACTGGATGGAAAGCGAGCCAACAGCCCACAACTGCAACCATTTATAGAAATCTGCATAAATAGAAGCATTGTCGATGCCTAGCCATTCCTAAAGCATTTGGAAGCATAAAGTGGTATCAAGTTAGGGTTTATTGAATGATTTATACCTGCACTACTTATTTCATATATAAAATAAATGTAGATATCAGCTAAAATACCAAATGACTCATGTATTACCAAGTGGCACTTATACACTACAACCTGTAAAATTGCTCTCAACAGCTACAAGCCGGCCGGGGTTTGATAGTACTTCCCAGACTTAGCATCTTCACTACTTGCTTTCATTAGTTTCAAGTGAGCTCTATTCATTTTGGAATGTAAATTTAATGAATAAAAATATAGAGTGCTTTTTGTTTAACAAGCAGTAACAATCAAAAGTTTTAACATCAAGCTTAAGTCTCATCCTATCAATAAAATAAATTCAAATTAACACTAACAAACATTTTTGTAAATATACTAAATTGTTTGTTAGTGTTAAAAATGGATCAACAAACCAACTAAGTTTTCACAATCTAATTGAGAGCTGCAAAACAGAAGAGTATTGGTTTTTATTCAAGACAGTAAACAAACATAATTTGATTCTTAGAGCAATCAAAAAAGTATAGAATTAGACAAATGTATGAGATTTTAAGACTTCATGTGTTCCGAAGAACAGAATTGGGCTCTTTCACCATATAAGGAGAGGCTGTTATTGTACCATAATTCCATTACTTGTCCAGTATAAAAATGCCTATAGGATGTTGTTGAGCCTACCCCGCTTCTGCTGTGCGTCGGGATGTTCGTGCAAGCTCGTATGTGTATAAAGGATGAGTGATATGCCTGTGAAATGTATTTTCTATACTGAGGATGATCAAATTCTTTTTATTACATCATTAGCAGCAAATATCAAGCATGTATGGGAAAAAGGATGAATGTAAATGGAAACTGTTGTTTGTAAACTAGAAGTCTTAGATGTCATAACATAAATACAGTAGGTATGTGGTGGTATTTAAACTTGGTGGCAGGTTGTAGTAGAAAGTGCAACTTGAAAAGGATTTGCGTTTTAATTCAGCCGATAATCTCCGATCTTCCGGTTGAACAGAGCTTGCCTAGATTAGTCCATGGATGGGAACACCCATTACATACCTAATTTCCCCCTTGCGTCGGAAAGCACGTTAATTGGTCCCGGCTGTCAACTGTAGATCTTTCACAGTTGTTGCAGGTAGTCAGTAGCCGAAAGTCCAATCACTTATACCAAGAGTGTATTACCCAGTACAAACTGAGTTAGTGAGGTCAGGACTGGCAACCGGCCCCAGCATAGTTGGGGACAATAATAGAATTTAATAACATGTTATTATTCTTTTGGTATGCATGGGTAATCAATAATTTAGGAGCATGCAATCCATAGGATTTACAAGAAACACACACAAAGGGTATATCAAATTGATGCTTTCTTTGTTTTTGTATTGTAATATTCACACTATATATATTTTATTCAACAATAGTTTGAGTTGTCTGCTACTTACAATTAAAAAAACCGACAAAAAATCACTGCCTAATTCAATTCTCCTCATATGATTGAAGTCGGTTAAAATGTAGCCAATGCTACCCAGGCCATACAGTGGGACCATTAACAAATCACCGAATTGACATCTTATTCATCAAAATTGGATTAATAGTTATGGCGCTACCGAGGAACATACTTAAATACAAACACATGTACATAGACTGCAAAAGTTATAACCTTTGCTCATTGCTTTGCCGTAGTAAAAACATATCTTTTAGTAGCTACTGTACTTTGTGTAGGAGCTCATCTGAGGAAGTGCTACCCTACCACCATGTTGTGTTTTAAATTTTGAAGAATAGGGGCTAATTACAGACAATAGAGATATTTCATTGTTGTCTCTAGGAATGGCATGGATAGCAATTTTGGCAGATATCCATAGATCATGGTGATAGAGCAGCGGGTTTGTTGGCCAACCAGTAGGTAACATAAAGAAATACTTGATCACTTCTCCAATTGTTACTTTATTAGTTTCTTTACATTCTGATATTTAGATCACTGGCGATGCCAACGAAGAGCAGATCTTAACTGCAGCTCGCGCCTACATGGAGAGGCCGGCCATGTTGACTCGGGTCCTCAACGACTTATATTATCTGTTCCGCTATGAGAACAATGCATATGTGGGGCGCGCACTGTGCGTCGTCCTTGATGCTATGGACCAGCACGTCATGGAGAAACATATTCAGATATCTGGAAGGTATGTGATTAACATTAGAATATTAGTGATTAAGATTATACTAGAATATTTTGCTCAAACAAGAAATATTAATGTAAAAAAAAGACCCACTTAGGGTCATAATTTCAATGTTATTGTTTCTGTATAAAAGGTTCCATGTTTAGACGTTTTACGTTTACGAGTGTGCATTTTTCTACTAGTCAAACCCTTTCATTTGATAGGTACCCATATTGAGGAAATTGTAATTAAATAGGTACTCCATGCGGATATTCTTGGACTGATTTTCATCAAACTAAGAACACTCCCGACTAATTTACCTTTCCAACAAAATAAAAACAAAATCGGAATCGGTCCATTCGTTCGGGAGCTACGATGCCACAGACGACTTCGAACTTATAACACCCCGTATTCTTTGCGTCGGGTGTTACAAACACTGGACTGGATTGTTTTAAAAATGCCATCTACAAGCACGTGACACGCAATAGAATATGAATTGTTTAAATGTTATGATTGAATAAAAAAACATATTTTTTTCTTAATAATCTCATTCGAGTTATTCTCGGACTAATCAAGGTTTTAAGTTATTTATGGCTATTGTAAAATATTTGAGTTGACCGCATATTATTCTTAGCTCTTAACCGTTCATCGCAAATATTATAAGTGGATAAATGAAAATGGATGAACGACGACGTTCGAATCGACGGACAAATGGGATCATTAGTTTCGGAGATTACCCCCTACATACAAACAAATACCTCTTTATCAAATTAGTACAGATGTTCTTATCGTTTTGTGTTCTAATGTTGAGACTTGGGTACATACTTCCACAGGCTTTTAAAACGTAGTATCACAATTTTAAAAATAAATTTTTTCGTCAACTATTGAAACAAAATGACACAATTTGACCGTTTGGCATAATAGAATATTCTCCCTTTCTTTCATCAGGGCCTGTTTTAGGGCACTGTCAGGGCCTGTTTTAGGGCACTGAGTTGCCCAGCATTCCGAGCTCATCCCGGGCGTGATCGATTTGGTAGAAATCAGATACCTACCGTATTCACGACGCGGCAACGCGACGCTTCGATTCGATTTGGGAAGTCGGTATGTCTATCTCGCTCGGTTTCGTTATGCCTAAAAAGGACAGACATTAGTGGATGCAGTACCGGCTCCTTCTCAAGAACCGGGTCTGAATTTTCGGTACTGGACTTAGAATCGGATTTTCCCGGGAAATTCGATACTTTCCGTACTCAGCACTTACGTAAAAAAACTTTTTTGCAAAAAATAAAACCGACTTCACACAAAAAAGTGAAAAATAACTTAAGCTTCAGAAGTCGGTGACCTTTGTTTGATTGATTTAGTTTTTTTGTCACCGACTTCTGAAGCTAAAGTTATTTTTCACTTTTTTGTGTGAAGTCGGTTTTATTTTTTGCAAAAAAGTTTTTATTTTTCACTTTTTAGTGGTTCGTTTGTGCTTCACAGCGTAACGGCGTGATTTTTTGTTATGAACTGGTGTAAACAATAGCGATACATGAGATTTCAGCGATCCCAGTACATTTGCTATCATTTATTGAGGAGTTCCCGTCGCCTATCTTCCGAAGTTCTTCATCAGATATTTACCAAATTGAAAAGGGATCACTCCAAGAACGTACTCTTCCTAAAACTACCCGAATCGCTTCTGGTGTGCCTATAAAATTTAAGGAATTCCCTCTATTTCTCCAGGATCCCATTAAATGGAACTTAACACATCTAACTGTCGAAATCTGGGTGTATTGTACACTTCTGCGTACTCCCTCAGAGCATACAGGCGTGATGTTACGTCATGATGTAGTATGAACAATGAACCTACAAGCGATTGCAGCAATTACTGCAGATTTGCCGTCTATTTTTGAAGAGTTCCATTGTATATCTCGGAAGATCAGCATCAGATCTTCAGCAAATTAAAATGGGACCAAACGACAAGCACCAGCTTTCAAATAAAAAAAGAATCATCAAAATCGGTTCACCCAGTCGAAAGTTCTGAGGTAACAAACATTGTCGAAATCTGGGAGTAATGTACACATCTAGGTACCCCCTCAGAGCATACAGGCGTGATGCTACGTCATGATGTAGTATGAACAATGAACCTACAAGCGATTGCAGCAATTACTGCAGATTTGCCGTCTTTTGTTGAAGAGTTCCATTGTATATCTCGGAAGATCAGCATCAGATCGACAAGCACCAGCTTTAAAAAAAAAACGAATCATCAATATCGGTTCACCCAGTCGAAAGTTCTGAGGTAAAAAACACAAAAAAAAAAAAAATACAGACGAATTGATAACCTCCTCTTTTTGGAAGTCGGTTGAAAATGTCGCTACTAATCTATTGTTTATAGGCCACGTGTGCGTGCAGAGAACATATAATAATGTAAATATCTGTTGAAAAATGAACTTAGAAATTCTTAAATACAAAAATAAAATAAAAGTATCTAATATAATTTAAATTCGAGGTAGGTATATATCACTTTGTTTTTTCCACTATAGAATGTCTTTTACATCACATATTCCTATTCACTTGTTTCCTTCTATCAGTATCGTTAAATAAACAGAAAAACACAACTATAATGCTTTTACAAGATCAAAATAACAAAAACTTATGAAATTCAACAAAATTTGGGGATGAAAAACAAATTTTGCAAAAAAAAACTAAAATGCTTTTTTGAGATCATGATAGCAAATAATAATAAAATTTTACAAAATTTGAGGATAGCAAACTTTATTCTCTAATAAAAGTAATTAAATACTGCTGAGACCATGGAGGACCTCAGTACAATGCTCGATGACCTAAGTAGGTAGAGCTTCCGAAAGAAAAAAAAGGAGGAGGTTCTCAATTCGGATGTTTTGTATTTTTTTTTTTTTATGTTTGTTAGGGCATAACTCCGTCGTTTGGCATCCGATTTGAAAAATTCTTCTTTTTGGTTGGAAAAGGTATACTTTCCAAATGGTCCCACAGCCACCAAGTCGGGATCTGATGATGGAATCTTGGCGAAATCGAGGGAACTCTTCAAATTTTGTAGGATAACGTACAGTGATTTTAGTATTTTCTACTACAAGTGAAGCATTTGCGTTTGATAAAAACCATTCTACTATCAGATCTGATGATGAATCCAAATGAATCCAAGAGTCACGAAACTCCATAATGAGACAATGCATCCTAGTCGTGTTTGGGCTTGTTGTAATTGTAACGGTTTGTACTTTCCATGTGTACCAAGCACAGTCATGTGAACCACTAAAAAGTGAAAAATAAAAACTTTTTTGCAAAAAAAAAACCGTGGCAAAAAAATAAAGCAATCAAACAAATGTCACCGACTATAGAAGCTAAAGTTATTTTTCACTGTTTTTTTTTGAAGTCGGTTTTATTTTTTGCAAAAAAGTTTTTTTTATAATGAACATGAACAAAACCAACGTTATGTTGAATGCCCATGTAACATCCATGTGATTATGGGAGCAGAGATACTTCCGTCGCATGCATTTGACAATATTTCGAGAGTTTCCTTACAATCTAACGGTTTTTACAATGTTACGCTGACATAATTATTGCCAAACTTAAGTGGCAGTGGGCAGGGCACATTGCTCGCAGAACAAATGGGGCCGAAAAGTTCTGGAGTAGCGACCGGGAGACGAAAGACTCCCACTATGTGGACCGATGACCTGGTGAAGGTTGCAGGAATCCGCTGGATACGAGTCGCACGAAACCGGTCAATGTGGCCGACACTATGTCCAGTATTATAAATGCAATAAATGTAACAAATCAAAACTCAACTTATATTTCTTATAACTTATCCCTTATTTACATTGTTGAATAGCTTTTTTTCTCTCGGTTATAATAATAATTTTCGTTTAAAAATGTTTAATTTTACCATTATTGTATAAGAAGTAGTTTCTGTACTATGATTTTTAACCTTATATTGAAAAAACGAAAGAAAATAATACTTTACCGAAAGAACCTACTCTGGGATGATGTTCCGGTACTAGATTGTTCAAAAAAAAATCCCGGGATTTCCCGGGAGCATGCCCTCATAGACATACGACTTGTCGAATCGAAATTCATTCTCAGCGTTTGTGAATTTGGGGGCAGGATTATTTGATGGCCAAGCCACCAAGTTGATAACAACCTCTGGAATGTAGGTAGGTACCTACCTACCCCAGCGACGATGTGTGACCAGTCGTTATTCTGCATCGGTATCTAACCCCCTACCGTAAAAAAGCCTCTACCGTATTGGACTTAAGTGTAGCAGGCTTGAATTCTATCGCGTAGCATGGCGTTCTATCTCTACTCTACCAAGACTCGACAAAGCTCTTTTCCATACTGACAATCGACAAAATGACAGATAAATGACAGATTTTCGAAAGACTTCTACCGTCCTTAGCATGGCGATGTTTGACATTGTGGAAAAGACAGTTCTCTAGTCTCTAGCGACAAAAGTCTATAACGTCGAGCATGGCGATATTTTTTTGTCTACTTTTGACAGTTGTTGTAGAAATCGTTTCTTGACTTCTAATGTCAAAAAGTCTACAACACATCAGACCTAGACAAGCGGGTTTTTACAAAAACATATTAAGTATTTTTTTGTACGCGATTTGGTGAAAAACATTTCGGGGTCCTACCGTCGCCATTTCCTGTTTCTATGCTGAGAAAAATGAAGGGAAGGTCAAAAGGAACGCTGTACTAGCTCTAACCGGGGCTTTCAATCTCTCGGAAAACGAGTTCCTCGATAGAAACTATATACTTAGTAGGTTACCAAATAGATGGTGCAATATCGGTGCCAGGAGCTGAGCGAGGATCTGTTTCCTTACACATCACATGGTCTGCCTGTTCTCGTTAAAGTAGGTAAGTTCAATCCAGGTTAATTACGCCTTCCAACTAGTTAGGTACCTTGTAAAAATAATGGGCAATCTTATAAGTGGATCAAAGTTCTGCTGACAGGATATTACCAAAGGGGTGTTGGCTAAGATCAAAACATTTGTATTGGCCAAACTACAATAAGCAATTTTTAATGCAATTTGTTGTTACAATAAACACAAAGTCAGTTAATTTCCCTCATAAAAACCAAAGTTTGAGTGGCCCGAGTTAGATAGTGTGATAGATCTTTAAGTTCTGTTGTTTCAGGCTGAAACTGCGATGGATCCTGTACCCGAACACTAAGGCAGGAAGGCAGACTGTGGCAACTAGGTACCAGCGAAAGTTCAGCCTCCCAAGACATATTGGGAGCCATTAATTCTACCCATGTACAACTCTGTTACATTGTGATAATACGAAAATAAACATAAACTACATCTTTCCAATGTTTCATTATTATTTTTGAAATCGAAAATTCACTTTGTTTGTCATTATAGTTAGAGAGCCGACGTTACTAAACCTTGTCTGATAACGACTCCCAGACTGATTATGTACTTAGAAAATACCAACGCAAATCTGAAAGATCATCAATTTCCGTGAAAGAAAAACGACTGCTGCGTTTTCCAAACAGTGCAGAAAGTGATTGCTGCAGCCCACCGCGCGTTTTGTCAGCAATCACTTGGTTCCTGTCGATTTGTACTCGTGTCACAATCATGTGCGAATCATTTTACAAGACTTGGGAGTCTTTATCACACAAAATACGAAAAATACATATTTTTTAATTGCGCCTCTCGGTTTTTTGCATTGCAGCATCGCCATTTCGTGTTCCCCCATTAATAATAAAGTAATTAATTAAATAATTATTATACAGGGTGTCTCATTCAAATCGGTCAGTATGGGAAAGTCTGAAACTATAAGACATACGAAGATCTGTTCTGAGGAACCATGTCATCGATTTTAATAACAAGAAAAACTGCATTCATACATTTTAAAAAACATCTGTACTCCGTTCGGGAATCGAACCCGGTTATTTTGAAAAAAAAACCTGCTCTATTTCTATTCAGATATCGATCGTGTAGGTCTTAAGCAGTAAATGTCTGTGTGAAACATGATGTCTAAAATGAATAAAATGCATTGTTTCCACATACTTTAATTTATTTTAGTAGGTGCTTGAACTGACCACGTTTACAATATTAAACAAGTTCTGGTGTTTAAAATTGACTCTATGGTTGTTTGTACCTCTTCGCTGATGTTGCAACTAGATACATACACCGCTTTACATACATATGTCATTAGCATTGCATTAAACCATTCCGGAAGTTTTGTTATCTGCGATAATATTATCTAATATCGTGTTGAATGTTGTATTGAAAAAGACGGTGGTCACTTCAAGCACCTACTAAAATAAATTAAAGTATGTGGAAACAATGCATTTTATTCATTTTAGACATCTTGTTTCATACAGACATTTACTGCTTAAGACCTACACAATCGATATCCAAATAGAAATAGAGTAGGTTTTTTTTCTTCAAAATAACCGGGTTCGATTCCCGAACGGAGTACAGATGTTTTTTAAAATGTATGAATGCAGTTTTTCTTGTTATTAAAATCGATGACATGGTTCCTCAGAACAGATCTTCGTATGTCTTATAGTTTCAGACTTTCCCATACTGACCGATTTGAATGAGACACCCTGTATATATCTTCGGGGAGTCTTATCAGACTAGGTTTAGTCAGTTTAGTGTCGTCGGCTCTCTAACTAGTATGACATAAAGTTTACACTTCATCTGAGTCCGACACAGATTAAAAACTATACGAGTAATACGTTTTGTTGTTGCTTTGAGTTGCGTTCAAAAGGTGATAAAACCTGCGCGTTTGACACATTTTTTTGGTTAACTAAACGTAAATATTATCGTAGGATTTTTAGAATATCTACATCACTAGCTGCGTCTCCGTTGCCATGGAAAGTCATTCAATGTCTTTGCAAACTCGAGTCTATGGGTCGCCGCATGCTCGGGGATGCCCAAGACTCAAAACATGTCAAGTTGTATGGAAAAGAGCTTTGTCGAGTCTTGGTAGAGTAGAGATAGAACGCCATGCTACGCCGGCAGGTCGCCTGTAGACTGTTCAAATTCCGATGGAACTATTTTTTTATTTCGAAAATGTACCTTGTGTTCCTAATTTAAAAGTTATTGCAATGTTTAAAGTGTGGTACTACGTCTTCAAGGCCAGTGTGTACCCATCCTGTGCATACAGTACATATTTTTAACAGCCATCATAGGAAACTGGTTTTTTCATAGACACAAAGGGTAAAATAACAAAAACTTATCTATAATTATTCAGTTTTTGCAACCATGTCAAAGCAACTAACGTAAACTAACGTTTTCACGCACTCACCGTTGTCTGACTTAAAAGTATATGCGCTTTTTAGTGCCACCCTATTCTACATCGTAAAGGGGAAAGAAAAAGAACGCATCGGCATCAAGCTGAAGAGGCGCATCATCACTGCGCTGCTTGATGGCATGGAGGCACATCTCGGAGATGATACCATGATGAGGAATGGATGCCTCACTCTCTGCCAGTTCAAAATTCCGTCTGACGTGGTAAGTTGTGTACCTTGTGTCTTCGCAGCACTGAACCCTATTTCGGTTATCGGGATGACAGTGAGGGGAGTTTGAAGCATGAATGTGGATTTCTTACTTAACAAAGTAAAATAATACAATTTTGTAATAATAGTGCGATCATACATACTCAAAATTCAAAACACAAAGTACATCGTTATGAATAGTTAAAAGTTTGAGTTAAATAACGATGTATGTGCTAGTGAATGTTTGTGAATACGGGGTCTGGAATCGCCAACCTGCCTCGAGCAAGCGTGGTGTTAACCTTTTGACCGCCACAGCATAAACGCTCGCGCGTGCCCTCCACGACACGCCACAATTTCATGTACTATTTTGTCACATATTTGTGTCGTTTGGCGTACAGGGCACGCGCTTGCTTGTCACGTATATGTGACAATGGCGTCCAAAAGGTTAAGATTAAGCTTAACTGCGACAACTCGAGTAGTAAATAACGAGCGGAAGGACTCGATGACTTGTGAAGATGATATGATATGGTTAGAAAGTAAAACGAGTATGAGGAGTATGAAAGATGCTGCACCGACCCCTGCATATAAATTGAAAAAGGATACAGGAGAAAGATAAGTTTCTGTATGGAACTCGATGTGCCATATTGTCGCCTGTGTTCTACCGATTTTTATTCTTGAGGTGTTATTTATTCATAATGATGAGAAATAAAACACGTGTCGACTACTTCTCGACCTCCGTTTCTTCGCAGTAAAACCGATCGATCAAATTTAATGTTTACTTATTGGCGATGGACACCTAGTGAAAATAAGTCTCAAACATTGCTACTTTGCTTACTTACACTATACAGTGGAATATCTCGCTCGGGTATGCCATTGTTGTTTCGTATAAAGGCAAAATGTAAGAGAACTTTTCCATGTTTTTTAGATACGGTTTGAAATTATATCTGTGTGCAGAGTTTCCCATATGATTTTTCCCAATTCGTTTCAAATTCGTGTAACTACGTCACAGGATATTAAATGCAATATTGAAAATTTTCGGTCTACAGACGTAGGTATGTAGAGTTTTCAAAATGAAATTGCAGGCAGCCCACGAACTTTACAGCGCCTCACATGCAATTTTCACGTACCTATATGTTTTTATCGAATCAAGTCCCGAGCTCTGCGAGCTGTCCGAGGCCAAAACCGCCGCACTCCCCGCTCAGGCCCCTCCCACCCTGTTGCACCGGCGGCGGGTCTAACTAACCACCCACTCGTACAACACCCCACCAGCATTGATTTATCGCTATCGCGGACGTTTTCATCTCAGTTCAAGTTCATCTGAAATGTCGAACGAATAACTGTATTTCAAACAATTTTATTGCATTCGGATTGACCGAGGGCTGATGCTGATGATGATATCACGGCATAGACTTACCTAACTGGACCGACATAGTCTAGAATTTCTCCAAGTTTTTCTGTATTCTAAGAAAACCTTTGCATAATAAAGTAGAATATAATTATGTACTTAGATATAGACGTGTGTTGTAGTGTAGACTGATGTTGGTATTTGTCAAGAATTTCGATCTATAGTCGATAGTCAGTAAGTCAGAGAGGTAAATTTCGCACTTGGAGGGGTTAAGGTCCAGGCCAATGGATTTAAATTTAATACTCAGTCATTATTCACTTACGTCGCATGGCAGCATGGCAGCGTGATTATGAAGCGCATTGAATAAAAGGCAATTAATGCAATAAGTGGTGCACTTGGAATTAAGAAAACAGATCATAGAAACGATGGATGGATTGTGTGAGAAATAGTAAGGAAGATAAAGAAATAAATGATAGCGGGACGGTTGACAGAGGAGAATTGAAGAAAAAAACATGAGACTAGGGCTGTAGGGCGACGACTTGGAATTATGGACACATTTTTTAGGTTTGTTTTAGTCTACTTAGCTAATCAACATTTATATTCGCAGCTGTTCGAGTATGAGCGTGTGGTTCGCATTCTTTTAAACGGGGTTGCTGACGTGAACCAGGAGGGGTTCGTGCAGCGTATCGCTATCTACTTACTGAACTCGCTCGCGTGTCAAGTTGATGGCAAGCAGAAGACTTTCCTCGGCAACCAAGGAGCCATTGGTGTAAGTACTATCGTTTTTCAGGTTTCCCTACCCAAAGGGTAAAAACGGGACCCTCTCACTAAGATCCCACTGTCACCCTTAATTTTTCAAATAAGCAGGGCTGGTTCGAGGAGACACGGGAAAAGAGCACATGGAAAGAATGGGGGAAGCTTTTGCCCAGTTGTGGGAAAGAACGGGCTCTACAGCACTACAGCAGCTATTATATCGTAGCTCGTAACTATCTCGAAAAAAAAAAAACCTTATTTTCTTGCAACTTAGGTAGGTACATTTATTGTTAAACAGCTTTAGGATGTATTAATTGTTTTAATAAAATAACGAAACCTGCAACTAATTTGGTTTCCATCATGCTCTACACAATTGTGTAAATGTTAATCAAATAAAATATTCGAACGGTAGTTGATTTGCCACTACACCCTACGCTTTCTTAATTGATTGCAATAGGTAATATGCAAGAAATTCTTTTTTCTTCTTCTTTAATAATGTCTTGTATTGCCCCATATAAACACTGCACACTGTGGTGCACGTGTTTAACTGTCTAATACAACACAGAATTTATAACTTAATATTTTGTGTAGTACTTAGCGTGTTTTTGGTGAAGCGGAACGTAAATTCAAAACTCATCGTCGCCGGTTGTGGAAAGTCAAACGCTTTGTGTCAAAGAAACACACACACACTTTTATTTGAAAAGTACTTAATATTTCACAACGATGTTTCATAATATTGTTATTCCAATGATTGCTTGAATAAAGCACATAGGGACATTTAGTAAAATTATTATAATAACATATAAACAAGGCAGATAGAGGGAAATGAAGTCAACCGCTTTGACAGGAATGGCCGCGTATGAACTGTCCTAGAAAATAGTAGCTAAGTTTAATTTTGGTTTTGAGCGACAAGTAGTCGCTGAACATAACTTTTAATTATTTTCTTGAGTTGACAGTACTGTACTTTACTGATTTAAGTGAAGAAAAATATATTACATGCAAATTCCCGAAACGTAATTATAATCAGCCATTAGCTCGCTGTGTGAGAAAGTATAGTAAAAATACACCTTATATTATCCAATTTAACTTTGGTAACATATCAAATTGCGAATGATACGTTGCGTGCGGTCTCATATCAATCATGACTTATTTCTATTAAAGTAGGTATATGATCTGCAACGTGTGAGTGTTGCATTCCCGACACAATTGTTACTCTCAAATTGCAGGAAACGTCTCTACTCGTTCCTCTTATCAGTTTAAAGCGACCAGTTATCAGTTTAACTCTTTAATACCAGATGTGTATTGCAGTCTTCTTGTCATCGATTGCTCATACATTTTTGATGAAATTGATGCCTTTGTGAATGTAATAAACGGCACTAAGAATGAATCCGCACTCATTTAATAGCTTACATTTTGCGTTGACACAACTAACACATAACTTTAAGAAACGTCTAAAAAACTAACTTTGCTGTGCGCAAAACATAATGCAATGCACGCTTTTGCAAATTCCATTTTTTTTTGTGTGCATTCCAAATTACTATAATTATTTATTTGGGTCTCATTATAATGTGTAATTTAAATATCTCTATATCTTAATATTGAAGACATAAAACTGTCTTAATATTTTTTTACTTATCCGAAGTGCAAACAAATAAAGTGAGGACATGCATGTCCAAGGACCAAAAATTCAAAGACGTGTGACATCTGCCAACCTGCACTGGTCCCGCGTGATGTATTATAGGCCATTCCCTCTCATACAGAGGAAACCGTGTATCCCAGCAGTGGGAACCAAAGAGGGTGTAAACGGACCATCATAAGTAACTCTACAAAAAAATACTGCTGGGAAACGACGGTGAAAAATAACCTTTTACGGTAAAACTCATTGTATCGCACTCAAAACATTCTGCTGATAGGCGCATTGAATAGTAAACGGGTTCTGCAGGTATTTAAAGTAAAGTTATATGACTAAACCATATAAGCTAGTAAAAGAAAACCTGTGAAAAAAAAACTTGGGAATAAGTTGAAACTGTGACCAGTATCTCCGTAACTGGAAGGTTCAAGTATGATCCAGAACAAAAAAAAAATGCAATGATGGGGAGACTAAGTGCAGCCTTTCGGCTTCGTTAAGTGTTTATTTTCACTCTTTATAGGCTGATCATGCATAGGCAAACAAGGAGGAAACTTAATATCTGAACACAAAATGGCGGTCAGTTAATCGTGTAACACAAGCATATACACTTCTAAACAGAACATAGTAAAGCTACTTGGCCGCATGGGTAATTTAGCTGAAATATATCTTGCCTGGTGTGATCAGTCACACTAGCCCACCAATCAAACTAGGTCACATAGGCACTTAGTTTGTCGTGGCAGGATACCTAGGGAGTTGCGCCGTGGATATTGATTTATGCATTTCATCGCGCCGCACCCCTTACCACCCTGCGCGGATTGTGAACCATGTGGAAGGTTGACCAACCCACGCTGCGCCCGGCAACGTTTAGAATCTCGAAATGCATTAATATAGTTAATACACACACATATGTGTATGTATCTTACCGGTTCGATGGAGCTCGTCCGGGCACCAATAAACACTGTTTTATGCATATAGGTATGAGTCGTTTAGATTTGGATTGGATTAAGATTGATGTTCTGCAGTTTGCTAAAGTAATGGTTTATGCACTTGTGCTCACAATACTAAGCTAAGATCAGATGTTGGTGGTGGATTTTTTTATAGACATTTGTCATGGGTTTCGACGAAGGAGAGGTTTATTAGGTACTTAAAGACAGCGTTTATGTTAATTCGGTTACTATGGTAATTTGCTCTGCAAACGGTGAGGGAGTATGTCCAGAGCTCTGTCACTCCGTGTGTGCCTCATGAGATAATTACCTACCGCTACGCGCATATTGAATGTGCAAGTACGGTAGGGCTGACGCGCTCCAGCCGTGCTCGTCTGGTCGCTTGCATCGCGTACCTCTACTCGTATTTCGTGTTTGTTAACTGACTGATTTATTGATCATTAATGAAAATAAAAAGCAGGACAAACTGTTAATGCGCGTATGGATGTTAATAAATGTACGTATGTGTGTTAAAAAAAATCGAGTAAGAAATATATGAGACATTAAATAGTAGTAAAACAATTGTAAGAATATGTCACCGTAAAATTGTCAAATACGTTATATTGTAATATCTCTAGCGATATTGTAAAGTCTCGAATTATTATCAAATGAACATACTGCTTACAACAAAACGCATTATTTTTCGTTAAATGCATGCGACGGTAGTCAACTTACGCGGTGTGGAGGGAAGGAGCGGTCCCCCTTGCCCAGTGGTACAACTCTCATGAAAAGATAATGCACCATTCCTGAGAAATACCGATTAATATAACATAACCTTAAAACACTTTATATTCCCCCTAAAAAGCGTATTCGACGGAGCCCCGCTTCGCGGGGCTCCTATTTCCGAGTGCAGGGTTTAAAGGAACCTAACTAACCTAACGGGGGGGGTGCCCCAAGTCCCGATTATGGGGGCAGAGATACTTCCGTATGTTCAGTTGACAATAATCCGAGACATTACAATATCGCGAGAAAAAACACGTTATATTATAATTTAACGTGTTTGACAATATTACGGTGACAAATATAAGTTTCAATTAACATTTAAGGCTGATGCTTTGGGGTTTTTCGCGAAATTCAAATTTTCTTACGGTTGTTTGCAATTTGCAGGCAGGAACGATTTTGACCTTCAAAAAGTAGTTCCTCGACCATGAACTTGGAGGGTTGTTGCTTGGTTGGGTGGCTTGTGTTTTAATGATTATAAGTCTGTAACTACATACAGTCACAAACAATATTTTAATCAACATATAACCTAGCACTGGCCTGCAAATTGCAATAAACGAAAGTCCCTGACGCTTTCACCTTAAATATTAATACATTTAAATACAAAAATGTTGGTAGTATTTTATTTTAGTACCTGTGGCAACCCTAGCGATTGGGCATTAAGCAGCAAGACGCCGAATAACAAACGCTAACGCGTGGCGTCAAGGCACAATTTAGATCGACCGCGCCTAGTTTAGGCATTTAAAATGTCGGCGTTCTTCAAGATCAAAAGAGTGCAACTTCTGTACGCTACACCCCTCCACCTCCCTTAACAACTAGAGTATTATATCATTTTTTCCCACGTACCGCGCCATTTTCAATTTGTACTAATGAACTAAAATTGTTCGCCGTGACAATAAATTGCCTTAGGAGGGCGTGTCAGTGCAAATCATTCATCTGCACCTGGATGCATTGGCTTTATTATACCTGTCTTGCCTTAACGAGCTTTGTGTATGTCAACCCGCCTTAACGTGATCGAATTAGGTATAAAGGGACCAGAATAATAGGCTGAGCGAAACAATGGATTTCTCGATTTGCAGATTCTGTGCAATATCATGATGATGATGATGATGAGAAGCTTTCTTTGCATTTAATGTATGCTACAATAAATAAAATGAATACATTTCATAATTATGGTCTATTTTTCGGTAGGGACACAACACTGAGTTACATTATGTTTATTTGCCCTAAGACAAATGCGAAGATTTTTTTAAGATAGATAAATGCTCTTGCAATCTATTATAAGAAGAAAATGTTTGCGATTTGGCGCAAAAATAACTCAAAAACAGGGTATTGAGAATTAAACCGTGATCATTAATGTTAGCTTTGGTACTAAAATGAATGACTGAATCCAACTGTCGAAATGTTTGGCGCTGATTTTAAAACATTGCTGAGCTTTGTTACCATAATTAATAAATGGTCTGGAAGAAAATTGCCATTTTACATAAAACAAGTTTTTTGATGCCAATCGATCATCTTTCCGACACTAATCAAGAAGTTCTTCCAAACCAACCCAGGTTAGAGTACTCAAAAAGTCAGAAATCGTAAAAAATAACTTTCAGCGGGGCAGTGTAGGGAAAATAGCCAGAAAATTGCTATTTTACACGAAACATTTTTTTGATGCCAATCATTATTTTTTATTTTACATAAGACATAAAGCCGGAAAAGTTACAAAAACATTACAAACGAGTACAAATCCTACTATCTACAAATAAAAATGCTTTGTCCTGAAGGACTATCTGATGGATCAACGCACAGCCTAAACCGCAGATTGTAGAAACCTGAAACTTGGAGGGTGTATTTTCTGTATAACGTAGGCATACGATAAGAAAGAATTTTGAAATTATTCCCCTAAGGGGGTGAAAATGGGGGGCAAAGATTGTATGGGAAAATGTGATTCCTTGGTCCAATCTACTTCAAACTTTGTAATCAACAATATTAACAGAATTGATGGACGCGTTTCATATTGCATTGAAATTCATTCCCTAACGGGGTTAAAAAGGGGTAAAAAGTTATTTTGGCGGTGATTTGTTTCGAATTTGATATCAATACTCCTACGAGATTTTGATATAAACTACAAGTTATTTTGGATACATGTTTCAAAACCCAATCCGATTTTATTCCACAAAGGTAAACTCACATAAAAATTTGGTGCAAAATTGCTAATACTCTTTAAAATTGGAATGTCTCGAAAATCACCGTAAAATATTAATACCGCATTTGAAGATTTCTAAGCTTTGAAGAGGTTGTGCACTTTAAGACACGGCGTCATAGCGTAGGGACGTAGAGTTTGAAATTTTAAATGGTAAGCAGTTGTAAGAGGTCCGCAACGGTTTACAGCAGCTATATCGTGTTGCGGCTCATTTAATGCACCTTGAGGAGAACTGCAGACCTAGCTGGAGTATGACTGTCATCGAGTGTCTAAGTATGAAGATGTAAAGCTGTCAATAGAAGCCTTTAAAGCTGTTTTTGTAAACATGGTAATTTATTCTTATTCAAATAAATACGTTGTTAATCACAAGTATTTGATTTTGAACAAAATGGGTACGTAAATTGACTACAATGCATATCTTAGGAAATACACCTTTTTAAATAACTCCGCAGCAAAATAATGATCATGTATCGGGCGCGCATTTTCGTTATGCGGAAGGATGTGTGTGATGTGCTCTATGAAAACTGTATTATAGGTGCTTACGACCCACTCTCTGTAACCCTCTCTTTCTCTTATGTGACGCAGACGAAGTTGCGCGGGTCAGCTAGTCACTAATGAAATGAGTAGTCATTTAGCAATCTTTATAAGTATTAATACTCGGTTTTCAACCGACTTCCAAAAAGAGGAGGTTATCAATTCGTCTGTTTTTTTTTTTTTTTTTTTTTTTTTTTTTTTTTTTTTTTTTTTGTGTTTGTTACCTCAGTACTCTTGACTGGGTGAACCGATTTTGATGGTTTTTTTTTTGTTTGAAAGCTGGTGCTTCCCGTTTGGTCCCATTTTAGTTTGCTGAAGACCTGATGCTGATCTTCGGAGATATACAACGGAACTCTTCAAAAATACACAGCAAATCTGCAGTGATTGCTGCCATCGCTTGTAGGTTCATTGTTTATACTATATCATGACGTAATATCACGCCTGTATGCTCTGAGGGGGTACGCACATGTATAAAATACACCCGATTTCGAAAATATTTGTTACCTCAGTACTTTCTACTGGGTGAACCGATTTTGATCGTTCTTATTTTATTTGAAAGCTGGTGCTTCCTGTGTGGTCTCATAATCATCAAATCAGTAGCTGATGATGGGATTCTGGAGAAATAGAGAGAATTCTTCACATTTTATAGGCACACTAGAAGCTTTAGGTTGTTTGGGTAGTTTTAGGAATTGTACTTTCTCGAAGTGATCCCAATTCAATTTGATGAAGATCTGATGAAGAACTTCGGAGATATGCAACGGAACTCCTCAATAAATGATAGCAAATGTATTGGGATTGCCGAAATCTCATATCTGTCTATTGTTTACACCAGTTGATAACCTAAAATCACGCCGGTACGCTGTGAAGGGGTAAGCACATGTGAACCACTAAAAAGTGAAAAATAAAAACTTTTTTACAAAAAATAAAACCGACTTCAGAGAAAACAAAAAAGTGAAAAATAACTTCAGAAAAAACGCTTCAGAAGTCGGTGACAAGAAAACTAAATCAATCAAACAAAGGTCACCGACTTCTGAAGCGTTTTTTCTGAAGTTATTTTTCACTTTTTTGTTTTCTCTGAAGTCGGTTTTATTTTTTGTAAAAAAGTTTTGACATTACGTTTGTGACGTTGAAATCGGATTCAGTTTCTTTCTATTCATATTATTCGCCTTTCATTCGTCATGCGTCACTCTGACTGAATTGACACATGCGTCTGATCGGAACACAAAATTAATCAGAAATTATCAGAAATTCACTCGAGTGAAGCGTCAAGACAGAACGCTTAGTCATTAGCTGTTGAGCGTGAATCTGAAGTCCTCAGAAACCTTGCACGAGGCACGATCTCAGTTAAGGAAGATCCATGATCCAATTGTATTAATGGAAAGTGATCATCGCTTGTTTGTGCCGCCGGCTTATGTGGTACTTGAAGACTATCGTACCAGTTTCAGGACACTTATTCAATACATCAGTATGCATATACGTCGCATCCGTTGGTCGAAGCGGATAACGTGATTTTGTTAACACATTGTCTGGGCTGCCAGTCTCGACATAGATAACGACGCTATCGTTAACTCTCGATCGCTAAAATAGCAATAACAAAATTCGGTTGCAATAATATGCTTGCGGAAAATGCAAGTCTTTACATCCAAGATGCGGTTTTCGCAAGCATCGTTATTGCAACTGGAATGCAATAATTTTATTCATTTACGAGTCACGAATTAACCTGTATCTTGATTTCTCTTCTTAGCCGTTATCTTCATCGTTGAAGGTCGTGTCTAGTCTGAGGTGTTGATCACTCGGTGTACTCTTCCATGTTTCTCTGTCCTCGGCGGCCTTAAAAGCTTCGGCTATGATAGCACAGTGACGTCTACTCGGTCTGACCAACGGGTAGGTGAGCGCCCGCGTGGTCTTTCCCGTCCATTGGTGCCAAGTACTATTAGGTAAGCTTCTCGAGGCTGTCAGGGTTTCATCAGCCCTTTGTGAAAGGGGTTGAAATGAAGCTTATTATTAACTTGGCAATTTAGTCCCTGACCTGGCTGAGGAGTTTGGTCAAGCTGTTCTTTTATAGTTAGTTATTTAACTTGCCTTGTTAGTTAAGCCGGAAATACACTTATGTGGTGTGGCGTCGCCACACCACCCCTCTGGCCAATCGGTGGTGAGCAGTCAGTCACGCCAGAACGCGCCACGACACGACACGACATACAATTATGTCTCTAACCATACTAAATGTATGAAACCGATATGCTTCTGGGCGCGCCACGCCACACCACGCCACGCCACGCCACGTTAGTGTGTTTTTGGCATTAGTTGGTTAATCTTGCAACTGAATTTCAAACCAGTTCCCCACAACTGATTGAGTTGGAATTTCGCACACCTTTGGTTTAGACGTCAATACACTTTTTTCGCCTGCTCAAGAGAAAACTCTTCAACGGTTAATAGCGCACGGTCACGAAATTTTGTTCACCAATTAGTGTTGATAGATCAACCTATGTTTTAATATTTGCAGCTTTTTGTTTGTTCGTTTTTTAGGCTTCTTGCCTTGTTAGTTGTTTATTACTCACATAAAAAAAGTTTGCGATCACCTTGAAAAATCGAAATCTTTTGAATCTGAATATTTATTAAAAAAAACACACACTAATTGAAAGTCTACTTCGTTACCTTTCTAATGACATAAAATACAGAAAAAAAACCCGTATTTAAGTGGTTTTACAGCACAAAACCCAACAAACAATTACCCAAATTCGCTTAAGAAATAATGAAAATCAAACTCAAAATTCTTGATCGAATTGTTTATTAATTAGCTGTATTAATTAGCTGTTCATCGGTTTTTCACGGACCATATTAATTTTACCATGAAATCTTGTGGTATAGCGTTCCACTTCTCTTCAATGGCAAGTTGAAGCTCTCGGAGGCGCGTAGGAGCAGGGCTCGAACTCTTCTTTTTAGCTCATCCCAGACATGCTCAATCGGATTGAGATCAGGACTACGAGCTGGCCACTCCATCGCGGTGATTCCAACGTCTTCCATGTAGTCGCAAACTGTTCTAGCGACATTAGGAGAAAATCTTCTCCCATAAGCCACGCAAGCGACCTCACATGTCCTTCGAGCACTTCTTCGATGTATCGTGCAGCCGTCAAACCTCTCGATCTCGGGCCAGTATTCGCCCCAGTGATGAATACAATGCCAGTTTTAGTGTCCAACATTATGCCACCCCTAAACATACACAATCCATCACCAAAAGCCACACGTTCGCTTATGCAGCGCAGCATTGTGAAAATCGCTCTGATGACCGTCTGTAAACCCTAGAGCGTCCATCATGACTATGTAATGTCAATGTTTAGATTAAAAAAAAACAATAATAAACCAAAAAACAAGGGGTGTGTGATTTAACTGCTCTCAAGTGTATATTGCAACATGAAAAAAATTAGTCAAAAAGTGACAGACAATGCCAAGTCAAAATAAATAGAGTGCCGCAGCCAATGATATTATCCTGTCAACAGCCGTCAGAAATATGACACCGCCCCAACTCGGCCTCTCAATTACGTCATCGCGCGCGTCAAGTGGCCGCGCCGACTATAATGCTTATAGCTCGAGTTCTACTAACTCTTATCTCAAACTGTAAACAGTTTCGTGTTCTTGAATAACGAGGCCTTGTGTTACAATATAAACAGTTATTTCATAACTACTTTAGGATTAAAAATAGCATAAAGAATGAGAGAACTAGTCGCAATTAGATCTGTTGTCGTATTTTATTTTGTTTTGGTAAAACTACTGAATCAATTTACACGAAACTTTAGAACTAATATAACGAATATACATGTAATATAATGACAGTGTTTTTTTAGGAGTCTTACATACAAAATTCTTACAAGATTCCAATTCAAAGTTCTAATAAGTTGAACTGTCATATTGGAATTATGCCGTTCAACGCATGACTTTGTAAACGATCATCCGTGTTATTATGAACAGATATCAATATAAAATGTTTTTAGGATACTACCTATACCTTCTTCAACTGATTTCTCATCATGAATCGAAAAAATATACTACGAATATTGTTGAATACGAAAAAACTAAAAAGAAGGATTTATCCTATTTCCACTCGATAATTTAGGTTTTCAAACTAGAATCTTATTTGGAAGCAAACAAGGACAAGGTGCTAAATCTATTTCTGTACACACATTCCGTCCTGTCATGGAAAAGATAAGAAATATTTATGTTTCAAGTGGTCATAAAATTTGTTCTGATAACAAACATCCTGTAGGGTGGGGAACACACCACTACATTATCGATAATATGTGTACCTATCGAAAATAAAAGGACAGTAAGGAAAATAAAATACAATATAGATCTACATGTTTAATTTATCATATTGTGCAAGTTATTCACGTAATAATTAAATAAATACAAATGAATATTTTCACATAATAATAAAAAAATTAGAGGAAACATAATTCTGTTACAAACAAAACATAGATACCTCATATACCGATTGGCATAATATGTTACGCAATACGGAGTATGTAAGGAATAAAAAACGATTTATTACTTTTACGTATGGGTATAAATATTTGGGTAGACATCATTCTTATACAAACAAAACACATAAAAAAGTTGAGCACACAAAAAATAATGACTTACACATCACGAGCATCTTCCGCAAGGGTAGGCGTAGGCGGCCGCAGAGCGCGTGACGGGCTCAGCCTATGAAATGAAAGATTTTTGTTATTACAATTATTTTGACTCAAAAAAAAAGGGCATAGTGGGGGCATCTCTCCTTAGGCCGTGTATAGTCCGAGAGTCTGTGCCGAGCCAGTTAAAAATTCAAGGCACAACACCTCAAACAAAATAAAACTCAAAAACAGACACGTCTAATAAGCTAAAAATTCTCAATGTTCACATTCTATAAATGAAACAAATCATTGAAATCATACACTCAAACGAAAAAAAATATTTCAAAGGGCCTATTCATTCAACATTGTAGTAAAAACATTCAAGCAACCTTCTCAGAAACAAGCTCATAAATCGTCTTTGTTTACATGTGCGGCCGGCGGCGGCGTTATCGACGATGACGTAAGCGCGCGGGACGCAGGCGACTAGTACGAGTGGTTTCGAGTTACAAAACATCTATTGATTGGACTAAAACACTATAATGCTAATATATTGTAGAATTATTTGCCAAAAAAATCTGAATGATCGCTGGGAGTAACTATGATGAATTGCTGGAAGATAACAAAATCTAATTGTAATAACTGAGAAAACACCTATTTTGTATCAAAACAATACAATTTCAAGTATATGCGACAGATCTCATTCATCATCTCACACAAAATAACAACAATATACAGAACAAAACAATCACTCTTCACAGCACAATATGCAGACAAAAGACATGCTAAACTCAACAACGGATACTTCTATAATTATTTTCAATTTTATTATATGAATAGATATAAAACAAAGAGAACCGAGCCAAAACACAGAGGTTTAAAGCAATAAGCAAAAATATGACGACACAATTCTATCCACCCTAAAGGGGTGATGAGCCGCCAACGCATAAAAATTTCATCCACCCTAAAAGGGTGATGCGCCGGCAAGCGGATAATTGTAATAACTGACAAAATACATTAAGTCTATGCAATCTGTCTCATTGTCTCACTGATTTGTCTCATTACAGATTCAGTAATTTAATCAAGATGATGAAAAAATTTACCTCACAAGCCGGTTTCTCCAAGTCATCGAGGAATTCCGGTTCATCGTATACTTCCTACTAATCCAATTCATCCTCAAATACGTCCAACTCGAGCCCTCATCCTTCGAGTCAGCACAGTGGGCAGCTCCTCCAAATTGTAGGGAACCTTTCACCGATGTTCCATTTCTGAAATAATAAATAATATTTTTGTTTTTACTATGCTATACTTTTTTGTCTCAACCCATACCATCCCACAGGCAAAGACCTCCCGGAAATATCACTGACTTGTCTCATTACAGCATATTCAGTAATTTAAATCAAGATGATGAAAACAATTTACCTCACAAGCCGGTTTCTCCAAGTCATCGAGGAATTCCGGCTCATCATGTACCCTCAGACACGTCCAACTCGAGGTACTCCGGTCTAACGCGTCGTCTTGCGTCGTCCACACTCCCTCAGCAGCTCCTCCAAATTGTAGGGCACGTCACCACCTTTCACCGTCGTTCCATTTCTGAAATGATCAATGTTTTTGATTTTACTATGCTACTTTTTTTCTCAACCCATAGGTACTGTCCGACTGTTGGGCAAATACCTCCCAGAAATATTTTACTTTGTAAAATAAAGTTATCGATACTATCGAAAACTATTGTCGACTTGACCAACGGTCTAGTGGTCGTTATACTCATGTTTGAATATTGGCAGTCACGTGATATAAACATCAACATTAGAAAACATCGAAATATGAGTAAAAATAGAATAAATACGCCAGGAATATATGAAATTATGAATTATCATTAGTTTTGACGATTTTTAAGACCTTAGAAAGATACTAATTCATTGAAAATTATTAGAATTCTTATCAAACAAAGGCGACGCCGACTATAACTTTGTTTCTTCAAAAGAGTAGTTTTATGGTATTGTTTCAAACAAACAATTAGATACACACTTGCATTAGATACTAAGTAATTATAATACATCCACTTATAACATGATTTTCACACCAAATCTAATCTGATTCAAAAACAGTTACGCCGAATTGGTCTGGCGGTTGACATTGACCTTCACTAGAAAATAGTGGAAATATAAATATATCTGCAGATATATGCCTCGAATAAATGAAATAATGAATTATCACTATATTATACGTTGCTACTAATGTTTCCAAGACCATATTTACATTATAGGTGAGTCAAATTCATATTTTCAATTATACATTCAATGACGGCTGACGAAATCGAAATTAGGAAAACTTTGTTGGCTCATAAAATAATTTTGGGACATTGTTTCAAGCAAATGATTATCTAAAAAGTTGCAATAGGCCCTTGTAACATAATAAACACTTACTTACCAACGTTTTACACAATAACACCCACTAAAACACAATAAATACCACGCCCGAACGTATGGCCCGACGACCATTTTTTGCACTGACATTTTTCAACTTCTTTTATATTTTTAAAAGTGTTGCCCCGTTTAGTGTTACTAAAGATTGCTGTCATTGAATCGACTATTTATCTGGCCACAGAAGGAAACCTTCCGCATTCGATTTAGAGCCATATGCGTGATGAAAATAAGGTTTGAACTTGACGGTACGAGGTGGAACGAAAACGTTCCAGCGGGACTCAACGGAATTTGACAGGTGGAACGTTTTCGTTCCAGTCGGGCCGAAGAGGTTATAACACATTTTTACTTATAATATGCACTGGCCAGCGACATACGTACGCCGCCTCCTTGGTCGCGGCCTCGCGGCGTTCATAGTAGCGAGCAGTAGTAGGCACTACAAATGTACCCTCTGAAAACCAATTTATCAAAACAGTAGTATCTGCCTTTGGAACATGGGCGCGGTCATCTTCTGAAAATTTCTTTAAAGTTTTCTCGTTCTTCAATGCCGCCGGCTCTTCAAAATAAATGTATGACACTTGCCACGCAAATTACTGAACTAACTTTGTTGTCTCATTAGCTTTCCCTGATCCTTAAATGACGTTCCAATAGAAGAATATCTGAAAGGGTAGCTTAAAATACACTTGATATAGACAGATCTTACCTGATCGGATCGACCACGACCCGGCGCATTAACTCAAACAGCTAACATCACGTAGCAGTTACAAGAAAATCTGCAACAAGGAAGACGTACAGTCAGCAAAACAGTTAGGTATGGAGGCTTGCAATCTTACGACTGTTATAAAAATGTAAAGTCTGTAAAGATCGATTTTGGTTATTTTTTCACGCAGAAACTACTGATAGGATTTGGATGAAATTGCAAACAGATTGATTATAACCCTTTTCCATTTATAATAGTAGTAAGAACATTGCTAGCAATTTGCAGACCAGTACTAGGTTGTATGTTGATTACAATTTGATTACGTACGGGGGCTATTGGTGCGTATCATTATTATAATAATGAATAATTATTGTTATTATATGTTTCTTCATGGGTGTCATTTTCGTGGTTTATGGGGTCGCTGATAATGAAAATGAGGTCAAAATAAAAATACAAAATGGTGCCGACGATTTTTTTTTATTTCGTCTTCATGGGTGTCGTTTTCGTAGTTTAGGGTTTTTGTACTCTCTTACGAGAGAAGAACTTATAAAAACTCGAAATATACTATTTTTTTCTGCCATCCATATTTCGTGGCCTACCCTTCGTGGAGAACCACTGCACGCCTTTGCAATAAATGGCGCTGTGTGTAATGTCCAGTGATATTTATTTATTTGTATCAAATTATTCTTAGCTTCTTTAGTTAGGTAAAGCTAACCCCGGAAGCTCTTTAGGCTGCCCCTCTTAGGTGAAGTTGCTGCCTGATAATTATACTCAACATAGTTTATAAAAAGAGCCTTTTAAAAATGCACAAATGACCTAAAACTGAATTCTTAATGCACAAAACTGGCTGTGTATGTAGCATCGACCAACTACAGTAGCAATCAATACGGTTCGTGGAATAAACTCCCTTCACGTTAAATTTTTAATTCACTTTGCCGTTTCGTAGCAACGTGAATGTAACAAAACTACACCGAACACTAACTAACAACTAAAAAATTAAAGTAGGCCAGCTAAAGGCTTTTGAACTGTCGAACATCAGAAGTTTTCAAGTTAGGGGACTTAAATCGTAACTTTTCTATAATGGTATACCCACATTACATACACATAGTGCTATTCCTTTGCATCTAATTGGGACATTTCCTTGTGCCTATGATAAACAGAAAAGGGCGTAAAGAGCCCCCGACACAGTCAAATGGTTTGATTCAAGCATTACGTGTTTGATTAAACCGTTTGATACAGTACGTATCGTAATTACCCAAAATAATACTTTACAAAAATCTGGTGACCATGGGAGTATATTTGTAATAAAAACAGTCTTGCTTACAGGTTTTATACAAATGGAAGAATTTAGCAGGACCAATAATTATAAAAGTTAAAAAGCTTTATCCAGTAAAAAACATGACACTGATGTGCATTTACGTATAAACCATTACTTACCATTACATGACGTTTTCTCGTACAGTTCCTGTCAATAATTAATAAAGAAGGCGTGTAACAGTCGATGTTCGATTGTTTCAGAAAATGCTGAACTTGATCTCTGACCGCCTTGAGCGCCGCATATGCGATGACGTGCTGGAGGTGGCCTGGTCCACCATGTGGAACGTCACTGATGAGACTCCACAGAACTGCCAGCGCTTCCTGGAGAACCGCGGCATGGAATACTTCCTGGCTTGCCTCAAGGTAGTAGTACGGGACTTAATTCGTAACAAATCGCTTTATTCCGGCTGAAAGTCGTATCAAATAATAGTTTAACCATAGCACTGCAGGGATCTGCGCGTCAGCTGCTCCAGAAGTGGGGGAATCTAAAGTTACAGCATGTCGAAGTTGTAAAAAAACATGGTTTATATCTCCCCAAAACGTTATGAATCATTATGAAAAAAAAATTGTTTTCTGCGGATGTGATGGTAATATATTTTCTCTATAGTCTGTGTATAGTATCAGTAGAGTAGTATTTCTGTGTAGTATACTATATCTGTTTGCGAGCGTACTCGTACAACAGCGTAAAAATATCACGAGGTACACCCGTAAACTCATCGAATCCAAATTTATTTTAGGTATTCCCTGACAAGGAAGAGTTGCTGCGCAACATGATGGGTCTCCTGGGCAACGTCGCCGAGGTCGCAGTGCTGCGTCCACAACTGATGAACAAACTGTTTCTGTCAGTGTTCTTCGAGCTTCTCGACTCCTGCAGCGATGGAATTGAGGTCAGGACCATTACTTTAAATACATTTTCTTTTCACAGGATATTAACATTACTGCCTGCAGAGTTAGACATGAGTTTCGCGTTTGTACGTTTCATCACCTAACGACCTTCTGATGTCAGCCGTTCTGTCAGCTTTTGTGTTACTCTGCGGACTGTAAAAACTGTGTTCAGAGCTACTTTCAAGGAAATGGACGTATTTCAAGTTTGTCAGCGATAACTGTAGAAGTTATCGCTGACAAACTTAAAGTCTACGGTAAGGTACTCGATGCACAAATCGTGGAAACTCTAAATTAAACCATGAGTCTACCTGAGGCGGCCTCCATCATTTTGTACGGTTTTTATCGACCTTTAAACATTTTCTGAATTAGAAAACAAAAATAAAAATAGCGATTATTCGCTCGATTGTAATTAGTGTATTAATTGGAACACGTAAAATAAAAGTTTTATAAATATTCATTATTAATGACAGTTAACACTAATATTGTAAACATCCTAATATTTTAAAAGTCAGCTTGCATAAATTATTTTTCATAAAGGTCTCACATCTCAAATGCACAACATTTTGCCAGGGTGACGCACACATATCTTATGGCTATTGGACCTTGGGACAGATAACCATTCCCCATTCAGACTTTGAAGCCCATTCTCTTGAAATATTATTTCCCTATTTGAATCGTAACATGCGTAGAATAGTTCAAAAGGTGCGATGTTCAGAATAATATTTAAGATATTTTTCACTCAAAAAGGTTAATAAACTTGACTATTCATTAATTCATAACTTTTTACTGACTGCATATTTTGTGGTTGGATTCCGGATAGAATGTCTCGTAGACTAATTCATACCATAGGTCTCGGTAGTGGTGGACATTTGGACCAATTTCCATACACTTTTGTTCATTCTCCTTTGCATCGCCAAAGAAATTTCGTGTTGGGAGTCACAGAAAATTTTACGGAAGGCTTACGGTGAATAGACTTTCTGTTTTGGTATTTTATATTTTATTTTTTTATTTTGAAAAGCGTGATATTAAATTTTTTGACTCCAGTTTGAGGGAAATTTAGTATCACCGATGTTATAATAAAAAACTTCAAAAATAACCCATACAATAAAATTATGAATGCTGGAAGGTCAAGTTTTGGAAAAATCTCCATAAAGTATAAAAATGACATATATCTCCTTAGCTTTAAGTCTTATTCATAAAATCCCCTAAAATGGGTTTTAAACACTCATTAGTTAAAATGCTCATTAGAGCTAATAAACCGATTATAAAATTCTCTATTCATAAACGTTCAATATATCCGACATAGCTTGAAAATGGAAGATATGTCTGTTAAGCTCGTCGACTATATTTACTTGAATACTTATGGTTGAATGCCGCGATATAATAGTTAGATGCGACTTCCTAAGTTCATAACAAAACAACACAACCTGTGAACACAACTGTAATGTTTGACAGCGCTCACGGTGATATTTATTTGGGCATGGTCAGTGGAATCGCAAGATAGCGCATTTCATGACGTCATCTATGACGATTCAAGGAGTATCGAAATAGCGCTCACGCTAATTCGGAACGGGTTTATGGACGCTCAAATCAATTACAATTCGGAATGCAGCCTTGGAGCCGCCTTTTTTATTACTTACATTTAATTCAGCTGTTGCATATTTGCTGGCTATATTTCTGTTTATTAGAGGTTTATAGTTGAGTCGTCCCTGTTTTAAGTTACGAAGCTGCATACTATATGTATATGGATTGTGATGATATATATGTAATGTATTGAATACTTACAAAGCTGTTTAGCGTTATTGAACGTTACGAATAATGCTTTTTGGGATTCTCATTACAAGTTAATAAACCTTTTTTTACTTTATATGAATAAGACTAACAAAAAATTACTTTATTTAGGGAAAGTAAGGTTCAATAATAGTTAGTAACCAAGTTCCAACTGAACCGAAACCGAAAAACCACGCCAAAGTTGATCAAAAGTCTAAGTGCCGGTTTTCTTTGACTATCGCGTTTTTGTGCACTCGGAATTTTTGCTGGAAGATAGAATATTATTTGATTGTTATGCGGCGTTTAAGTAAGATTGTAAGAAAATAAGACGACAATGGCCAGATTTGTGGAAAGAAAATTCTTGGATTTTGTACTACGAAAATGCGTCTTCGCACAAGGGCACATCGTGAACGAAGTTTTGACCAAATACTCAACAAATACCATCAAGCAATCACCGTATTCACCAGATATGACTCCAGCCGACTTCTTTCTTTTCCTTAACTCAAATTACCACTTCGTGGCACCCGTTTCCATTCGGTAGAAGACATAAAGAAGAATTCGCGGCGAGAACTGAACTTAATTCCTGAAAAAGGGTTTAAAAAACGTTTTGATGATTGAATTATTTGCTGGCGTAAGTGTATCGTTTCTGAAATACTTTGAAGTTTGAAGGTAATGAATTAAATTTGGATGAATAACTAAAATTTTGTGTATTATTGATCTTTTCCCAGTACTTTCTTGACAGAGTAGTGTAATATCTTACTTCTAACTTGTGATGGTTGCTGTAAGCTTCGTCGCTGACTACACTCAAGGTAAGCGCTAGAAGGTAACATTCTGACAGTCATTTCGCAAATTCATTCAGCCGCTATCCTGTATCGACTAGTTGAAGCATAGAAGGGCAGGTTACCAGGTATGGAACCAACAAAACAACACCTACCAAGGCGCCATCAAAACTGTATGTATGTATTAACAAAAACACAAAAAAGTGAATTAAAGTGTTTGAAAGATTTTTGTATGAACCGTGGCTGGATTAACTTCCGCCATTTTGTTTTTTTTTTCAAAGTAGCTGCCACGCATAAGACCTACCTATATTAATCAATAGCTGGTATCAATACACACAAGGTTTGTATCAGGCAAAATGTTCTAAAAACTACCAAAGTTTAAGTCCATTCACTGGTATGGTGATGGTATTTTCAGCACAACTTTGATATGATCAGACACGCATAAAATGTGTATCAATCGATAGCTGGCAACGATACAAACACTTGACTTTGTTGGTTTGATTCAGTCGTTTGTCGCCGACTTTAAGAAGTCGGTGACGAAAAACTGAATCAAGCTCAAATTAATTTTCGCTTTATTGTGTTTTGAAGTTTATTTTTTACTAAATAGTTTTTACTATTTTTATATTTTTAGTTGTAAAGTCCTAAACAAATATTTGCTATGCATTTATTTTAGATTCACGACAGATTTGCTGTCTATTATTGAAGAGTTCCATTGTCTCCGAAGGGGACCAATACATTTTCTCAATCATCAAAATCGGTTCACAGTTAGAGAAGATATCGCTGAACGTACAAAAAAAAACCAATTGATAGCCTGGAAGTCGGTTGAAAACGTTGAAAAACGATTGAAAGTCGTTAAGGGGCGGCGGAGCGTGCGTTGTTCATACAAACGTAATACTAAAATAATTCGTAAACCAAATATATTCTAAGTGTGTATTTATTTCGATTGGATTCTAGGTTCCCAAAAATATATTTTAAAAGGACAATGATATTTAGACGAGATATGAGGAATTTAACACATTGAACGCCGACTCAACTTTAGTAGTTGTTCCGTTTGGGCCGTGGAGCTCACCGGTGAGCGACAGCAATACTAGGTAGTTCAGGCCGTGGGGCTCACCGGTGACCGCGCGACGGACTCGTGTTTGAACTAAATTTTTTCGCTGGAGGACACAGTGCCGGTACAAAACTATATTGAGCGTGCCCGGCGCGGCCCTGGAGAACAGTTTACGCATACTAGCTCGTTTCGACACTAAGTAAAAAAAAGACTTTGTTAATTTTTTGGCTAAGTATACAAGACTAGCTGTCCCCGCGGTTTTTTTTTGGTTACTGCTCCGCTCCTATTGGTCATAGCGTGATGTTGCTTGCGATTACTAACTCGTGTCAAAAGCGCGGCCGCGCGCAGCCCTTCCGGGGAAGGGCGCGGGGTGTGACCGGCGCCGCAACCCCCGCGGCCCCGCGCGAACGAATTGCAGATTTCCAACGGCTTGCGCCGTGGTGGTCACCGGTGGACGTCAGCAATTATTTTGTTAATTCTTTGAATAGTAATAAAAAATAATTATTTAGATTGAGGTTTTTGGCTATTTTGAACCATATGAGCCAATAAAATATAATGTGTAAAATTTGTTGAAATCGTAAATTGGCGTCAGCCCTTATGAAAAGTATAGAGGTGGTCACCGGTGACCACCACGGCGTTCAATGTGTTAAACTTATTTTTCTCACAACTCTTGTTTAAATCAATGCCCATTCATGACATATATTTGGGAACCTAGATAATTATGTACCTAATCCAATCGAAATAAATATAATACACTTCCTTAAGAATATGTTTTTTTTACGAATTATTTTGGTATTAGGTTTGTATGAACGACGCACAATCCGCCGGCCCCTTAATCCTTTCCACAAATATGAGGAGAAATATGAGGAAATACTGTGATACAGTGCCCACCTTGCGACAAAACAGTCCTTAGAAATGTAACTTAACTATTTCATAGCAACGTGCGTCGCGTTACTATGAAATGCGTTGCTACATGACGGAAAAGTATACTCACGGCTACTACTCACGAATAGTGTACTCACGGCTTTCAAACTGTTACATAAACATCAACAATTGCTGATGTTATAATTAGAATAATGTATAATGAATTCTAAATAATAATTCATCTTTTCATTCTGATATTTTTGCTTTTACTATAAGTACAGGGTTAGTTTTCAATGACCAGCCCAATAAAATCTCTTTTTTAAACCTTAAATTGATGAAATACGAATGAAATATTCTATTGAAAACATCTAAAAATATTATGAAATGTTTTTGTGCAAGCAAAGGGATTTTAAAACTAATTTTTTCTCCAGTGATCGTAGGGCGTTATTGCAATAATTGAGCATAAGTCTGCCTTAGAAAATATTAATGATTTTTCATTTACATAACCCAGATTACATTCTATATTTTACCGGAGATTCAGACGAGGACGCATGAGCACCCAACTCCCACACAAATGAGGCATTCTCCTTTGGCTAATCATTGAAAACTAACTCAGTATATTATAAAAGGGTAAGAAAGTCAATAGATATTAAAAGGACTGCTTAGCTTCTCCCAGTCACATTTTGCACCATAGTATTTATTTTTTTTATATTTAAAATGATGTATGGACAATGTTTCATTTGTCTTGATGATTTGTGTCGAGTGCAGCATCTACGGCCGTCGGAGCGGATTCTTAGGCGCCTGGTGCCTAGCAGACTCAGCCTAAAGAACGAGGTGCGCCAAGTCAACAAACCAACATAGTAATTTAAGTATATTAGGGACTTGTTATTCAGCTATTTTCTTTTTCTTCGCTTATTTTTGTAAACATGATTTTGTTATATAAGACATGAACTTTTTACTGCCGTTATTGCTATTAAATACGTAATTATAATGACTTTAATAATATCCAAACTTAAGGGGCCGGCGGAGCATGCGCTTTTTATACAAACGTAATACCAAAATAATATGAAAATCAAACATATTCTTAAGGTAGTGTGTATCTATTTTTCGATTGTATTATAGAATATCCATGTTCCCAAATAAATATTTTGAAAGGACAATGATATAAAGACGAGATATAAGGATTTTAAAATTTCTATACAAAATTTAATTTTCTCACAACTCTTGTTTAAATCGGTGTACATTCAAAATATGTATTTGGGAACCTATACAGAGTTACTGGTAATTCCTCGTATTCCTTGCAGGACGTCATAGTTGAGTTATAATGCAAGAATTTAAGCCACCAAATGTTCTACCGAAATTCAGTGGTTCTTGAGTTGGGTCTATTTTTAGTTGTTTTATGAAAAATCCGAAATTAAATCATTTAAAGCCAATTTTAATACGATTTACGGCACGAAAGTACTGAAATTTAAGTTATTATCATAGCTGATGACGCAGCAGACCTTTTTAAATAACTAAACGTTCAAAACATCCTAAACTTAAAATCACTCAATTTTATTTTTTTGTAATTTATGGCAATCCTTCATAATAAAATGTTGTATAGTGAAAAAAAATTAACACTACGCCAGATATACAAAATACTAGAAAAATATCACAAGGTCTGCTGGGAACATGCGACGCTACTGGTGTCCAAAAATTGTGTTTTTGGTATTTAAGATCTATCATGAACTGCTTAGTGTTCTACATTATTTAAATCAAATCAGACGGATTCGATAAAAAAGCCTATTTGAAAACGCGGTCAGGCAAAGTTACTGAAGTTAATATTTTTGGAATCACAATAACCAATGTTCTTACTATTTTAAAGATGTGATCGTAAAACGTTGAGGCAAACATTTTGGACATGGGCTCTTGTAGTAACATGTTCGCTCACAAAGTTACAAACAGCTTTGCTGGTGTGATTGATATTGATTCAAAATAAAATAGTGTTCACGAAATTGTTTAATTTGCTTTTCCGAATACCTTTTATAATATGAACGCCTTCCTGTACTAAATCAAAAACGATTTTCATAATGTAGTCCATGACATTTCAATAAGTTTTATACCATTTTAAAAAGGTGATGGACAAGGATATTTTCTAGTATTTTGTACATCTGGCGTAGTGTTAATTTTTTTTTTCACTGTTTAACATTTTATTATGAAGGAATAGCAAAAATTACAAAAAAGAAAATGTTTCATTTGTGATTTTTGCTTAGTCTTGGATTTTTTTAACGTTTAGTTATCCAATCAAAATAAATTCACACTACCTTAAGAATATGTTTGACTTATTACGTTTGTATGAAATTCGAATGCTCCGCAGGCCTCATAACCTGTATCGCTTAAATAAAACAAAACGCAGTTTTCAGTAACGCTTTTTCATCCTCCACATTTTTGGCACACTTGGTGAGTAAACTTGTTATTTGTATCAAACCAATATTAATCTTTACAAACAAATGTAAAAACTATCTGTTTGTTATATCAATAACAGTATATTTATGCATAAATGCATAATTATGAAAAATTAAAAAAAAAAACTTAAAACTTATTTTAAGTTTTATCTTTCTGTTTGTTCCAACTAAACTCCGAAACGGCTAGACCGATTCAAATAGGACTTTTTTTTTAAATAAGGTTCTTGCAGTAACCCTCAAAATTGTTAACAAACTCCGATTTAAATAAGGAAGTAATAGTAATATAATTATTGTTTATTTTTGCCATGTTTGCTTACTCAATTTTTATTTTTCTTTTATTTTAGCTTTTTACAGTCCATTTGATGGGTTACCGAAGGCCCGCCTCCACTTCGGTAGAATTGGCAGAGATGTCACTGTGTTGCTTTGTTTTTTCAATATTATTTAACACTTGTATCTTGATGTTCACCAAGTTTCATTTTTGTTGTCTTTTTACATGATTTTATTGAATTATTATTACATCCTGTTATCTTGTGCATCAATCATAATAGGGTTATGACAAAACGAAATCTGATAGGTCCGTCAGAAAGATTTCAAAAAAAAATATAAGTAAGAAACATTTTTTTCACCACTCCCGCACGAAAAAAGTGTCTTTCCTCTACTAAAACAGTGAGGAAAGTTGGTTTTTCCTCACTGTTTGATTTGAACCTTGCCTGATTTTTTTTATGTTAAGTTTTAAAGATATTTTAATACACTAAAACACAACAGATTATACTTATTATAAGTACTAATATAACTGTACTATATAATACATACTGTATACTGTATATTACTGTACTAGTTTGATAAAACAACGATAAATGTACCCAATAAAAACGTTACTTTTTACTTTAAAAATTGCAGTGTTTTTACATTTCATTTTTAAATTATTTTTATTTCATAAGTAATAAAGAATTATTTTGATTTGCTTTGTGACTCTTTAATTTATTTACCTATGATGACTGAATACTTTCTTGCTGGGAGTGGTGAATTTTTTTGTATGCAACATGTGAACAAGTTCATTTGCTAGTCGTTTTGTTGAGTCTTTCGCTTACTCAGGATTGAAATATATAATCACTCGCTTTGCTCGTGATTCTATTTTTTAATCCTTCGTTCGCTCAAGACTCGAAATCAAAACTCATAGGAAAAACGAACTTTCCTCACATGTTGAATAAATAACTATTTTCTTATTTCGCGTAAACAAATGATTAGAACGATATAGTGCGTCGAAAACTCGTGTGACGTCACATTTGAGTACATGTTTTACCGGAAAGAACGTCATAAACCCCAATCATGATCTTTGACGCGTTTTATCTTGCACAATTTCTATTAATTTAATAGAACTTTTTTATGTGGCAATAGACTCAAATAATACCCGACCAGTAAGTTGCCACCTGCACAGCTCTGTCGTTGGCTTCGTTTAAATCCTTTAAGTTGCAGGTGGCTGTGCAGGATGGGCAAGAAAGGAGGTGGGGCATATCCTGCAGAGGGGCTACACACTGACATTGTATTTAAGTCGGGTCGATGATACCCCATTTGGCCAGATCACTTCTTCACTAACCTGGCCCCTTATTCACAACCATTCGATACGTTTCCGTGTCGGTAAGGAACCGTATTCGACTATCTCATTTCCGAACCGAGGAACTGTCAAAACGCTATTCACAGATCCGAACGGATGCGCTTTTTTCTATCCGATTGAGATTGTGTTTATGGGGAACGCTACAAAATGGTAGTAAATAGATGATCGTGGTAGAAAATGATAAGAAGTAAATAAAATTGGTTTAAGTATTTGAATATTTCGTTCGGTTTATACAACGTGTAACGTTAAATGCGCAAAACCTGAAAACAGTTTGATCAGAATCACGAGCAGAATCAATTGAACCACTTTTTAATTTAGGTCAAATTTTTCAAAAAAATCTTCATTCAAATGTTTGCCCTCTCTATTTATTAATACGTCAAGTCATCACGTGCGCAAACCCGCAAAAATAGGTAAACAAACAAACAGGTTGTCGCCCAATAAAAAAATCTCATACGCGGAATAATAATAGTTCTTACCATTAAATCTAATTGCCAGTAAAAACTAAAACAGCAAATAAATAAACTTTAGATTTATTTTTTAATATTTTCTTTTCTCTCAGAATTAGGTCAATTGAATTAAAAATCATTTGGGGAGTCTGAGGTTTTGCGCATTTAACGTTACACGTTGTACAATGAAATATACCTACAGCTAGTAACTGAATAGACAGCAAACGAAACAAAATGATTTTATTGAAATAAAATAAATAAGTTTTAAAATAAACTTTATTTCGAATAATAACAGCTTTGTAAACAGCCGTCTGTCAAACTGGCAAAGCGGAAACGGTGTTTTTTTTTTAGTTAAGTTTCATTTTTAAGCTATTGCATAGCTTCCATAGATATAATAAAGAAGGAGATATGGCGTGGAGTTCAAAATGTATAGAAAACCGATGAAGCCACACTTGCCCCTCCATAACGCTAATATTGCACACACAGTTGTATCAAAACAATACTACGAACAAGTGCACACACGCGCCATCGATAACTCTGTCATTTAAATATAAACCTTATTCTTTAGTCTATAGCGTACTTTTTCCGTATAATTTACTCACTTGTGTGTTGTCGGGACACGGGGGCGGATACGACACAGTGCTTGACTGAATCGAAGAGTTATCGATAAATATGTCGATACGTTTTTATAAAGGATTTGGAAATAAAGTAAGTAAATAAAACAATATGAAACTACAAAACATTATTTAATTCATAAAAATAATTTAAAAACAATTACAAATCAAATGACACAGTTACACGTAGTTCAAAATCAAAATCAAAGCATTTATTTCAATTAGGCCAGTTACAGGCTCTTTTGAATTGTCAAAAACAAGACAAAAATAAGTTTAGAACCACATCGGCCTTCCAACCGGATTACAAGAGTTAAAAAATTGAAGAAAAATCTGAAATAGTAATATAACAATCCGTAGTCCACTTTCTTGTCGATAGACTTTGTCAAACCTCCACGAGCACATCACTAGCTCGCGCTCAAATACGGCGGACCGGAGCAGCGGCCGCATCATGCGACATTACGGTTTAATGATGTTTCGTTATGTCAGCTGTACATTGCTTTTTCAGTCACTCAGTGACAGACTGAGGTGGTTGTAAAAGAGCAATGTATTTAATGCAACCATAATACAGTCGGAGTAATACAAGAAAACAAAAATAAAGCAGTACAACTCAGATATACTTTAGGGATTGTGGTTTTTCGTGAATTTTAAGACAAATATTGTAAAATACTTGAACTTACCTGTTGTAACTGATGCCATGACTTCTAAAGTTTTTGTCTAGGCTTTTATTTTTGCACGAAACCACCGAACAAGACGGCATAATCGTTTTTTTTTACGAACGCGTTTGACAACACACTAACTCGCGGTAACGGCCATTTTTTCAATAGCTGACCGACGCGCTCAGCTCCACGTGGTCGCCGACACGCCCCCTTGCCACTTCTCCTGTTTTTAATATTTCTATGATAGCTTCTATCGCGGGCCTTGAGCGTGGAGACCGAATCCTGAAATTCCGTAACAAAAATAACCTAACACCCCCCGTAAAAAACAAATGCAATAGCTTTACCGCGGCAGTCCCCGAGAGCCACACGTCTTTTTTAATTAGAAGGAAAAATTACTGAAAAAGTATTTGATATCAGTGGTCTACAATTCTTGCTTGTTAACTAAAACCTTAACGCATTTTTGTAAACTTATTGAATTTATGTAAATGCGGATAAGACATCAATGAAATGAAAAATAAATTATTCGGTTTCGGATTTGTAAATAGCGTTTGGAAGTCATCTTCGATATCTTAGACGTTCGATTCGGTTCGAAATCGAGTCGAATGGTTGTGAATAAGGGGCCTGGGCCCGTAAACGGTTAAGAGATTTCTAGTTCGACCACTGTAGTTCCTGTCCAAGAGGACGAAGTTCTGCGAGATAGACGAAGTGAGGAGGGAGACTTTCCAAGCCTGTTCTTCAACAAAAGAGTACCTCCTGAAACATTTGATGAAAAAAAAACACGTATCCAATCTTTATCGATAATGTAACTGACGGACTATAAGTACAGATTTTTTTTTTCAGGTATCATCCCTATTGTACCAAAACCTTAGGTTCAAATGTTGTTGTTTTTGTTAATGTTTAAAACCCATTTTGTCGTATATTGAAACTGATAGCATTTTTATCATTTGCATTTTTGTTTTTTTATTTTTAAGTGAAGGTACGTCTATAGATATAAGTTATTTATAAGAATTATGGTGAAATCGATGAGATGTACAGTAACGAGCACCAATATGCAAATACTTAACAACTTTTAACAGTGCTTAACCTATTGTTCTGTTTAAAATTTCATGTTGTTGCGAACATTTTCTCGCGAAAATAGCTTTGGGGTTTAAACTTTTTGGCCGGATTTTTACCGTATTTTTTTGTTAGCGTCCACGCTTTATTCCTGTATTAATCGATAGCTTGTATCAATACAAAGAAGTTTTGTTAAAGACAAAATGTTCTAAAGTGTCACGTTTCCGAGATATGACCATCCACTGATAAAATATTCAGCACAACTTTGATTTGATCAGACACGTTTAAAACGTGTATCAATTGATAGCTAGCATCAATACACACAAGTTGTTTGTATTGATGCTAGCTATCAATTGATACACGTTTTATGCGTATCGGACCAAATCAAAGTTGTGCTGAAGATACTAAGTATCAGTGATTGGATTTAGACTTTGAAAGGTCGTATCTCGGAAATGTGACATCGTAACATTATTGATACCAGCTATCGATTAATATAGGTTTTATTCGTGGCTAATACTTAAAAAAAAAATCAAAATCGATTCGTACAAAAATGTTCCAAGCCCTTTGGAAAAGTGTGTGCATATTTTTTGCTTGTGACTGTAAATAGGGCAAGCGACCGACACTGTCACGTTTATTTCGACAATTTACCAATTGGCTTTAAAGATGTTTATTATTAATAAACAACAAAATTTTAACGATTATTTCATTTAAACTGCAACCACGCTCTTCAATGACCTACTTTTTAACAAATCTCAGAAAAGGTGTTTGGTCGTTTTGGTCCATATGACCAATGGACTTGAATCGTACATCTATGGATAGGTCTTTTCAAGAGGGAAACAGTTATTGTGGGGTTATACTTGATTTGTTGTCCGATTCGAGATATCGGCTTATAAAATATGTATTTTCAGTATTTCGGATAGTACGCCAAAAATCAATAAAATACGTATTGTGTAGTGATTACTAAGCTGGAATGTTTAGTTAGGTTTCGTTTAGCTTTTTTTGGAGCTCTTGGTTAAATAAAAACAGCCGCCCGGGTCGATCTTTGGGTTAAGCCGTGCTTGCCTAGATTGGTCTGTGGATGGGTGTCCACCCTATATACTGAGTTTCCTCCGTGCCTCGGAAAGTACGTTAAACTGTTGGTACCGGCCGTCATTTGTAGATCTTTAACAGTAGTTACAGGTAGTCAGTGACCCAAAAAGTCAGAACACCAGTCTTACCAAGGGGTATCGTATTACCCAATACTAACGCGGTCGTGTTCCACGCGCGCCTCAAAGAGATGTTCGCTAGGGTCAGCTAGGGGCGATGCCTGCCGGGGCTGCGGAACTGTATCAAAGAGACACCGCGGCCCTGGAACACAAAGGGCTAAGAAGGAACATGAATGGGTTTGAATCAGTTAAAGTCTGACACTTACTTCCGCTCGTAAGGGGTCATTTGATAATTAAACATCCGACAAAAAAATGTCTATATTGTATGAACCCTATAACAATGAAGAGATTTATACTTTTCATTTAAGATCTAAATTATTAAAATTGGTTCAATAGTTTGAAAAATGTATCAGTACTTAGTAGACATTTAATCACGAAATGATTTAATTTTGAAGATACGCGTACTCCGATCGGACAACATGTCAGGACTACTTAGCGCCGTAAATATTCGTGCTCTTTGAGAATATACCTTTCCATCGATATGCTATTTATATCTATTGGGTCCAGGACCAGAGTCCATAAATTTGTATCCATATCTCTGCTACTAATCGGTTTTTAAAGATTACGAGTAGTTACTTACTCTGAATTTATAATCATTGTGTAATCAAAATAATTATAATTCTTAAGGGGCTGACAACACCTACTTGTTGTTATTTAAGCAGATTTTTAAGAAAAACTATTTGTTCTATCACATCAAAAAAAGAGTTAATATTCGTCATATTTCAAAGACCGTCGCACGCACTCGATCGGTACATAATTGGACGAAATCGGCTCCATAGAAAATTAATGCGAAGAGTGGTCTTAACCCGGCGTCATTGTGGTACGAAATTGTTACAAGGAGGTTGAGGTGGGTCAATATGACCCGTGTAGTAATGTACGATATTTGCATATTTACACTCTGATCTTAGGAATAAAAGAAAAATAGAATATTCATGAAACATTTCATAAATTTATTATTACTTTTACTTAAATCCTTACAAAATGTAGATCCTTTAGAGTTTCATCACCTTACTACACCGTACTACACTAAAATATAATATTTTCAGTCTCACATGGCATTAAATTACACCTTACTAACAGATCTTTTGAAAAAGTTCACAGTGTCACAACCTCGACATCTGTGTTATGTTTTACGGCCTATAACTAAGTTCTAATTTCATGTAGCTGTAGTCATGTTTCGTATCACTTGGCTGGCTACAAACACTTACGTAATCCTCTTCATCCACATCATTATTATCAGAAAAGACTTCTTCTGAATCAAATTCCTCATTTTTCCGAGAGTTTTCTCTATCCATGTTTCTAAAATTCTAAACCTTGATGCAAGGACAACATAATAATATCACAAACATGATTCAATAAAAAAATAAGAAAACTAAATAAACAACGAGAACCAAAATTCAGTAAAACAGTCATATAAAAAAATAAAACGCGAAATCGTTACGTTAATTGTAAGGATGGGTCATATTTCCTTTCTGACAAAGCTGCGCGTTTGACTGCCAGCACTGTCAGCTCAACCAATTTCTTTTCGACACCTTAGCTACGGAAACCTCCAGCAACTGAGAAGAACAGCAATGTCGTGCGCGACTTAAAACAATATTTGCATTCTTAAGTACGCTGGGTCATTTTGACCCAACTTCAATGACGTCGGGTGTATGTCTTTATTTTTTTTACCTATGGGTCTGCAATTAAAAACATGAAGTCAAAATGTTCATTCCTAAACTAGCGGTTTAGGAATGTTCATTCCTAAACCGCTATGTTGACTTCATGTTTTCTCAAGCCATTTCACAAATAATCCACACATTTTTTAATTTATTTTTTCTAAAACTTGGCCGCTCAGTAACTATCTCGCCCTCCTCCGATACAAATAGACAGTTTGCGCGCATTTTAGTGTTGACAGCCCATTAAGCTGGTTCGAGCTTAAAAACCGATTAGATTAAATCAATGAGGGCTATTGTTTTTGAGTTCACCAGATGGCGCCACTGGCGAGTAAGGTCCCGCCATTCGTTCTATTTGATACTTTAAAGTATTGTGTATACTTTCATTAGATGTTGAAAATCAAACTTGTTACTTAAAATCTTCAAGTCATTATTAATCAAGAATGGCTCAGTGGTCTAGACTACAATCGTGAATATTAGTAAAAATACGTGATAAAAAAGATGCAACGCGCGAACACTATGAGATCTGACATTTCGGAAGACCTTACTCTACACTAGCGCCCCTGGCGGCGAATTCAAGTGCGATAGTCCCCATTTAAAGGGAGTGTTATATAAAATTTACATTCGGTAAAATAGTCGAGTGCAATTAGACAATGAGGTGGAACGAAGTTTATAGTAGGCAGATTTTCATGGGACTTTTTTGAACAGATCAAAATCAGGTCACACTATTACTCTACAATATGAATTCGTCGAATTTGAAGTCATCGACGGAAACAAAATTCCAAAATAAAAAAGTCTCGAGCGGCGAAATTATTATTTTTTACTTTCTTCTCCATTCCTCCAGGAACTCAATAAAAAAAGTTCCATGAAAATCCGACCACTATAAACTTCGTTCCACCTTTTGAGTATTTTTGTCTAATTGCACTCGGCTAAAAAGCGAAAGAATAAAAGATAACAAATATAAATTAAATCCAGGATGCAAGATAACGTAACACGCGTATTAACCCGCAGGTGAGCTATAATGCCGCTGGGGTGCTCGCCCACATGGCATCTGATGGCCCAGACGCCTGGACCGTGGCTGAGCCAGCCCGCGACGTGGTTCTCCAGCGCGTGTCCGCTGCCGTTGAGCGCTGGGATATCCGCGCCGAGCGCAACATCAACTATCGCTCCTTCGAGCCGATACTGAGCTTGCTGAATGCTCATCACACCCCGCAGTGCCAACACTGGGCTGTGTGGGCACTAGCCAACTTGACTACTGTCTACCGTGAGTATTTTATTTATAATTATAAAGCCGAAGAGCTTGTTTGTTTGGTTGAACGCGTTAATCTCAGGAATGACTTACTGGTTGGAATTGAAAAAATCATTTTGTATTGGAAATCCCATTTAGGAGTGGAGTATAAATGAAAAATGTTGCAAAAATGGAGAAAATTGATTCCCTTTGTGAGCTTTTTTTTTCTCTTATGTGACGCAGACGAAGTTGCATGGGTCAGCTAGTTGCTTAATATAGTATATCCTGTTTTATACAGACATACATTCAATTACCGCGACAATAAGCTCTACAAGTGATAGTCTCAGTAGGTAATCCTACTGACAAACGTAGCATTAGTGATTAGTTGCTCAATATATTTTGACATCTATATCAGGGAATTCACGAAATAAAGAAACTGTTACTTATGTTAGTATTCCGCCGAATTACTACAATTATATTGTACAAAAAGTCTGACCAACCAGTCTTAACAAGTGGTATCGTATTACCCAGTACTAACTGGGTTGTGGAGGTCAGACAGGCAGTCGTGCCATGTAAAATACTAGTATTCAGCTGCATTCGGTCATACAGGAAGCCGAGCTCAACATAGTTGGGAGAAGGAGTTGTACTTGAAGATTAAATGAATAAATTGTTAATTCCAGCGGACAAGTATTGCACATTGGTGGAGGCCGAAGGAGGCCTGCGTCTGCTGCACGACCTGATCGTTCACCCAAACCCGTTCGAGCCCATCAAGAAGCTGGCGCACACCGTGATCGACAACTGCGCCCGCTATGCCGCCCGCGACTCCGCCAGCCGGCCGCCGTCTCCGGACAACTAGCTGGTAGTCATCTTCGAGGTACCTAATCCTCGACAGCGTGATTAGAGCGTATGTTACCTGATCGTGACGTGCTGCGCGTGCGCCGCCGTCATCATCTGGTCAGTCGACCACTACACTCGTACTCTTTAGTGAAGTGGTAGTCAACAGTTAACACATCTACACGCATGGACTTTTAACAAGCCAAAAAACTAAAATTCATCTTTGTAGATTATCATTGTGTTAGTACGATAAGTAAATTATGGTAATAAACCCTAGATGTAAGCGAAATTTTATCCCTATTTATCAAAATTATATCGAGCTTAAAACGTCTCGTTTTCGGAAACATTGTAAAATCATGAACAATAGTTCCACCATTGTTTGTGACCCCTAATCCCCCTTTAGATTTCTTACGTGTAAGCTATTTTCCTATAATTATACTATCATTGGATAGTTTAGGTATTACGCTAATAAGGATATACGTATATTGATGAAAGGAGTTTGAACATGTCCTCCTGCCAACTGTCACAACTGCCTCATAGCAGATTCACGTTTCGGCAAGTAAGACGCAAGGCAAGCCAGCCCCATTCAAAAAAGTTCAAACTCCTTTTGTTTTTGCTTTGTAAAAATATGATCTGTATTGTAATATATAATTTGAAGTTTAGTTGGTAGAATCATAAATAATATAGATAATATAATCATTTATTAATATTTATTAGAGGCTATGCCTGTTAGTAGAGTAATTACCTACTGTATTATAATCATCAGTTGTAGTTCTTCTCTTGTATATGTCATTATAATATTATATTGCATGTTAAACCCTGTAAGAAAAGCATGTATTCGAGATAGGATTTACTTAGTGTTAGCATTCTGAACAGTTCGTTCTAAAACATTTTTATTGGAGTTAAGAGTGTTAAAAATATAGTGTTTGATACGGAAATTAGGGATGTCACACATTCGATGCGTCGTTTCGAATGTCTGTTTTTGTTTGTGACGCAGTGCGATATGTTTATTTTATCAAAAACAAAATTTATGTAAAGATTCTATCTCTCTTGTAAATAAATAAGCCAGAAGGCTAATTCTCACATTTAAAAATGTTCAGAATGAATGACATATTATATGACTTTAGCGAAATTAGACGACAATTGGCCTTCAGGCGAAGGAGGCAATGGGACAATCAGAAATAACATCTTGAGGATCCACAGCATCCACTAAAAAATATTTCAGAGTTGTGGTCATCACGACTTCTATTCTACTATAAAAGTTATTTGATATGTACAGGCTGTTCACAGAAGGCAGCTCTACAACTTGTTAAATATACTAACTCGTAATCATAATAATATTAACACGAAGCGTGTGTTGTTTTATTGGTTTGAGCAGCTATTATTATCGTCTTTCATAACACTTGACTTACTCGGAATATATAATAAAAACGCGGTAAAACCACACAAATCTTATGTTTTAATGTTACTCACGTTATCTTGTTACAGAAACTCTCATGTATAACGAAATATGTTCTCTATCAATCCGTTTGACATCTGTAATCACGGCAACCATTCAATATAATCAGTGACGTGTTTTAAACTACCGCATTAGCCATAGTGATTTAATCTCGCTTTTGTAAAAATGTTCAAAAACATGCGACGAGCGAAGCGAGATCGATATTTTTTCACGTCAGATAGATATTTTCTCTTTTGGCAAACATTAATAAATAAATGATGTTTCTTTGTTGACTTATGACTAGAGATCGGATATTTGGATGAATATTTACCTAATATTAAGTACACCTTATCCTTTGGTACAAAAGTATGGAAGCAGCTTCATAAAATGCTAATTTTATCCCAGGATCGCGGTATTTCGTAAATAATAGTGTGTATACAATGAAGTATTCATAAGCATAATTAATATTTTAAACATACTTAAATACAAAAAGAAAACTTTTTAAATAAAAAACACAATTCTTTAATATCAATCTTAAAATAATTATATGTTGCTGTTAAATATTCGAGTAGGACAAAACAAATTACATTAAATTTGCAATATGGCAATTCAATTGAAGTAAAACTATAAAATGAAGCAACAATTTGTATGGAAATTCTTGTGTAGTTCAAATAATTCTTGTTTATATAATTATGACAATTCTTGTTTAAATTATAACTCTTTCTTTTTTGGCTTCGCAGTAGTCGGGTAAAAACCCCGACTAAAGAAAAATCATGCTCTAATTTATTATATTCGGGATTAACAAAATAAGCTTGACTCTTATTGTTGAAGTCGGTGAAATTGTAGCCAATGTTACCCGGGCCACACCTAATTACGAATCGATTGACACCTTATTCATCAAAATCTGATGAAAAGTTTAGGCACCACGGAGGAACATACGTAAATACACAAACATGCTTACATGGACTGCTAAAATCACAACTTATCCTTTCGGCGTCGGGTAAAAAAAAATGGGGTTCTTTTCGTACAGACGCGAGCTCCATACAAGTCAATACTTACTCAAGCTATGTAAAAGGATCCGAATGTCCGATCCCTTCATATGACATAAAATTTAGGATACATGACATTGAAACCGAGATAGTTCGAAAATTTGATCACGTCGGATTGACTAGTTACAACTAAAAATGTTTCTTCTTTTAAAACTAAAACAGATAAAATACTGAAGCCACTGGGGGGATAAAGAAAATAAATAGAATATCGGCACGAATATAGTTACACAAATACAGACTATGTTTTGTTGTAACTACTTTTTCATTTAAAAGAAAAATGCTGAAATCTTGATGAAGGTACATAAGTCCGTCCTGTTTCCGTTGCCAGGATAATGAATAAATATTTTGATACATGATTCTACTAACTATCAACTTCTAATACTAGTCATCTCTTTGTTGTGTGGATTTAAGCATTACTTCTAATAAAAAAAAAAAAACATAATTTAATGCTCATCTGAACACACTGAGGTAATAAATACTAACGAAAAGCAAAGTTGTATGTTCCATAACATATATTAGGACACCGTTCTATTTATTTTGGTTATGTATAATTGTTATAATTAACATAAAGTAGTGATGCTGCTATTACTTAGCTCACTTCAGGCTATATTGTTTTTTATTTATTGTTAACTTGCATAACGCAGATAGCACTATTAAATCAATAAACACGACATGAATCACGTGCATGTTTGGAAAAAATAACCTTTGAACATAAAACGGAGTTGCAACTAGAACTACATTAAAATAAAAATACAATGATAATTCCCTGATTTCATTAATATAGAGAATAGATTTACAATATATTTCGTGACTTCTAGTATAATGATTGTCTATTTAAACACAATAGTAGTGATACTGTGAAGCTCTGTGGCTTCACAACACAAGATAAATAAAAAAATTGAGTTTAGTTCACGCAGAAAAAGAGCATCGACCTAAAAGTAGAATTAAGACATTCATAATAAAAATAAAAATAAATCAGATCAGTGTTTAACACACTGGAGCAAAAAAAAAAACAAATATAAACTACCTAAAAAATAAAAAAAATAAACATTATCGTTAAAAGTGGAACTCGAATCGTTATGAAATCCGTGGATTGTAAATGTATAAATTCGAATATTAGGAGAGATGTCCAAGAAATCAGCTGAACAGATTGAGCTCACCATAAAGATGGTGAGACGAGTGATTAATAGTGCGAGCAGTATATTATTGGTGTTATGTAACCGCCAACCGTATCGATGTACTTTTTTGCGTCATTTTTGTGTGCTAATTGTTTTAATATACAGAGTTAATGTTCTGTATATGTAGCTATGTATGCAGCTTCATCGGTATTGTAATAGAATCGGTTACTTTAAAATATATTCAATAATTCTCGGTGTCTATCTCATGGATTGATTGTCAAGTGGCAGGAACACACACGCTTGCTTGGTTTTGCTGCAAAAACAGTTCTCAGTAAGGGATGAGGCGAGGAGTGCGGGCTATTAAAAGCTTCGCTTAGTTTGAGAGGCTGTTCTGCTTAGCTCTGACATTCATTGACTTTGGATTCGACGAATCGTGACAGTGTGTGTTTAGTTTTCGCAAGGCCAGTTTATAATAGATTTATATTCAATTGTTAATATATTATTATTGTCACGAGACACATTAGGGTCTCATTGCACTATGCTGTTTGAAGGTATGGACTATAATATACAGGAACAGTATACGTAAAATGAAACTAATGGAATAGTATTGCGAGACTAGTCGGCCTGTATATGCAAACAGCACTTTGTTAGCAAAATCAGAATTTTAATGAATAGATTTTATCTTACACGTTTTTTCAAATCAATCTTAAGCAGTCTAAGGCCTTAGCCACATTTGACGGAAATTCCGTCGCGGATCTTTCGCGTCGGAACGCCATTAGACGTTATTGCATATAAATGACTAATAACGGGCACACTAGGCGAGCGGACCGCGACGGAACGTTCGATCTTCCGCGTAGTGTGGTGCCCTCTATTAGTCAATACAATAACATGTATTGGCATTCCGACGCGGAAGATCCGCGACGAAACTCAAGTCAAGTGTGACTGAGGTCTAAGGCCCGGACTCCAGCAAAGCGAAGATGTGCGAAGTTGAGATGAGAGTTGCTTAGCAGAGCTAAACGTGTTGTTTGGACGAAATTCAGTGGGTGGTTTACAGCACATCTCATCTCCGCATTGATGTAGTCCGGGACCAACCATCGGTGTTTTAATATTTAAAGAAATAGTATTACATGTTAATCTTTATGTGTACAAGTCGGTATTGTATCTAAACCGACCAATAGGTGTTTAATGTGTTAAGATCGCTGTACACCTCAATTCGGCTCTGGATCAGCATCGCCTCACATTATCGCCATCATGCAGTCGTCAACCGTACGCAGGCACACAAACCTCGCAATGCCATACATCAAAATAATGTCTTGTCAATAACGAGCGACTGCCTTGTTGATGACGGTTTGAAACACATTGCGAACATTTGCTCAGAACAAAAAGTGAAACCTGACCGCAGCTTACACGTTCCTCATCTTCAAAGTGTCGACGCGGTGGCGGCTCGTTGAGTGAGAGCAAGCAATCATCACTCCCATACTCCGTATGAAGCATGCGTGGGCGTCAGCAAGCCCTCTCGCCGTAAGTCCGCTGCTGGTTGACCACCAGTAACTGGTTTGTCGCGATGATGAAAGGATAGTGAACGGCTTGTGTTGAACCGATTCCGATCCGAAGCCGAGTTGTTAGGGCGAACTTATTAAATATTAACTTTGTGATGTTCACACATGATTGTCTCCTAGTATTTTTTTCTGATTTGGGTTCCTTGTTGATCTGTTTTATTAGGTTACTTAAATATTTACTTGACACTCTGATTGAATTCTATGTCATACGATTTTATTGTGACTGCCGTTTTGTTGTTCATTATGTTTACTATTTATGCAACACACAATCTTAATAATCAGTTAGCTCGTGCTAATCTGCCTAAAATGTTCATTGCCAGGCAACACGGGATTAAACTAGTGAAGTTTAATAATAACTTATTATTAATAATTTCGCAACATTTAGATTTAATTCTATTTGAACCGCATACGTTTTGCAACTTGCGACTGTTTTGGCCTAACTGAATTATTGATATTGTGAATTGGATCGTTTTGACAGGACCATGTTGATCATGCATTCATCCTAGAAAACCTATTACTTATATTGATTTGTCGTTTTAGAGATTTTTGATGTTATCAAATAAATAACTAAAAAGGTAGTTGCGTTTTTTTTTAAATTATTGTTTTGACTGTAGGTAAGCATAGTCTAAGGATGTAATTGTTACGTATTGGTGGCTTGTGAAATTCGAGAATGGAGAAAAGGACTGGCCACTTAAGTACACAAGTGTGTAATCACGTTGAATAACTAAATTTCTCTTCAAAGAAAAAAGTGTCGCCAAAGGTTGAGTGGAATCTAAGTGGGAGTTCATGAATAAAGAGAGCTGTGTTGTGTCTGGCAAACAACCTTTAATCTTTGAACATTGCATTGGGGTTATAGACGGGCAATTTCTCAACAAAATAATAATGTTGTGCCGAGTGAACCGCCGCTTACCTACTGTGGCAACCAGACCTTGTCAGAGTCGCCACTTATTCATTGAGTATGCACGTTCTCATCAGGGCGTCTACCGTGCGGTACGGGTCACAGTTGGAGGCTGGTCGGCGGTCCTCAAAGAATCCTTTCTTGTCTTCGGAGACTAGTCGCGGTATCCTGATACTGCAGTAACGGCAAGCGACTCCTAATAAATAGTTCTAAGAATTAGGGGATGTATTTTGGGAGGATTTAGATACCGTTTTGATGTACATCCCGCCCGGTGCATGAGGAGTTGGACGGAAGGAAAACGAGGAAGAGATTGATACAATCCGCTACCGTACTTGACCTTACAGTAACCGATACTCGGTTCCGGAGGTTGATCTTATATTACCTATAAGTGAACCAACCGTCAGCTGCTCAAGTAGCGGTGGCTTGATAAAAAAACTAAAAGCAACCTACCACCTAGCTAAAGATGTGACTCAGGTTGGCTGGACAAATCTTCAAAATAGCTCCCATTTTACTAGGTCAATAGGTCACTTTATGTGACGGCTAAACACCCTTTTTTTTTTTTTCCCATGTCCATGTCCCTTCCTCGCCCTTTATGTTCCGGGGCCGCGGTATCTCTTTCGAACAGGCCCGCAACCCACGGCTAAACACCCTTATGTCAGAATTTGTGACGCTACAGAATCATAGATAATCGATCGAAAATGGGTCCAGCCATCTTGAAAAACCACTTTTCGCTGATCTCTCAATCTCTGTAACGGAAGTGATTATGACGACTTTTTGCATATCAACGGGCGCCACATAAGTTTGTGACAGGCATCGAGCTTAAAGTTTTGTGATACGTACAGTGGTTTAGTAGAAAAATGCAAAAATTTGCGCCAGCCATCTTGAATTTACGTATAAAACTTTTGGCTGGCACTTCCGAATCTCAATAACGGTAGCGTTTTCGAATATGGTTCCTTTACTAAAACTTGGTGACGCAATGTGTGACGTTAATAACGTTTGATTTATGGCGTCACATGCAAGGGTTTACGAGAAATCAATAAGAACCTAATGTCCAGCCAACCTGAGTTCAAGCTGGCTGGACACCTGTATCTTCGCTGCCTGATGCTCTAAGACCTTCAAAATATGTTCAAAATGGTGTGACGGGGACAATAATGATAACCTGAATTAGTGACGGAGAAACTTTGTGTAGTTTCAAAGATATTGATATTTTAAACGCGAGTTTTATAATGCCTGAAAGTATATGATTCACTGTAATAATCAAAACAAGAAAAATATTATGAAACTGTTCAGGATATATGCTAATATGATAGCGTTTTAAAATCAATACAATTAATTTTACTCTATAAAAAAAACACGAACTTGATCTATAAAACTTTTTTCAACACACTTGCTCATAAAGTGTCTCTAATTTCACCGCAATTAGGCACATAATGACACCTGTAATCAAACTGTGACTTTTTCATTACTATTATTCACAAGTGAGTTATAGGGTTTTTTTTTTAATTTTATTGGTTGAATTGCTTTGTTCTTAAAAAAGTTTCGATACAAAAAAGATCGCGTTCAATAGTACAAATAAATTAATGTACCTATTGCTTGCTCATTTCATGCAACTTCGTATCTACATAGATAATTTCAACTTATAAGTTTCTAAAAAATAAAACTTTCACTCAAATGTAACTTTTGTTTTCTCTGTAAGTATTAAATAAAACTTTGAATTCCCCATTTCGTACGTGGATAAATCGCTATCCGCGAAAAGCCAAAAAAAAGAAACCTCATTCTTTTAGTCTATGGCCGATCGCCATTGTTAGATGCGCGCGCATAGGAAAACGGATTAATTATTCCCGCCATTGCGAAAAAAAATTCACAACTTGTTTTCACTGTTGAAATTACAGTTATTTATTAATTCAAATGTCTACAAGTACTAGTTATGAAGAAAATGATTTATTTTGTACACCGCCCGATATAAGATGTGCAGCCCTTAACGTTATCGAAAGTTTACTACCTGAAAACTCCAAAGTCAAATATCTATTTTAGTATTATTTTATTCTCAAGTGTGTTGAAAAACGTCGTATGATACACGTGTGTGTTGATGATTACCGTCCTCGGCTCTCTTAAGACCCTCGCCTAACGGCTCGGGTCTCAATAGCGCCTCAGCGGTAATCACCAACATTACACACTTGTACCATAATGTACTATTTTAAACGAATAGAAACCATACTAAAATGCGATCATTCTGATTTTTTGGCAAATCATTCTACAAGCAACATAAGTACTTAATGCTTTATTCTACTTACTAATCAAATCAAGCTTTTTTAAATCGATCGAAACCACTAATTTCGCACTATTCGGCCCGCAGTGACTTACGTAATAACCACTTTGTAGTGCAAGCTATTTAGAACTTTATTCTAACAGCATTTCAAACGAAACTTAGCTCCTGTAGTCCCTTTTAAGAAATTTTACAGATTGTAGCTTGATGTGTTAATGTTATCACTTACCAGCACTGAACTTTTGAATATATTCTGTTTCATGGCTACCAGTCAAACGTCTCCGATTATCCTTTCCTCCATGAGGATCGTAAACCTTAATGTGCTTTCCGTGAACCGATTTCAATTTATGAATTGCGCTCTCGATTTCCCTGCAATTTTATATTTAGCTACTCAGAATGATTTGGTAACACCTAATCGAGCTACTCGATAACGGACAAATGACTGACACTGACTGGACAGGTTCACTCAAATCTGTGTGGTTCTTGCGTCGAAAGACCAACTCAGACTCATCTGCATAGTCCTCATGTGAATTGGCCAAGATTATGTCTGGACTTTCAAAGAGACTTAGGCCTCGACTTGTGTTTGTTTCGGCTGTTTCTTCTCAGAGTAATCAGGTACGAAACACCGGCCGGCCCCAAGCACACAACTTAGGTACCTACATCTCTCTTAAATTTATATTGTTTGCTGCTTTGAGAGTTGCAAATCGGTTTTCATTAATACAGGTAGACCTATCCATGTTTTAAGCATCGAGTGGAAAAAGGTGCAAAACATCATCCGTATACTGAACTTCATTGAAGAAAGTTATAACCACACACACAAGGTTCATGTTCACCAAAAAGATGATGGTCTGATTATCTAAAAATAGCTGTTTAAAACACATTGTTGTATGGAAACATGTGAACAAAAAACAGCTGTCACAGCTGTTTTTTAGATAATGAGACTGTTATCTTTTCGGCGCACTTGGACCTAAAGGTAAGTTGTATAAACAGAATAAACTGCAACACTAACTGAATACCGTTCTCCTCACGCATCTTTTTGGTAGAAAAGTTGGTGTGTGCACCAGAACCATCCCAGCCCTGAAACGGTTTAGGATCACAGCAAACGACAACTCCATAATCCTCGGCAAGCTTTTCGCAGATATAACGCGCGACCCAGAGGTCGTCAGCAGCATTCACTCCAACAGATGGACCAACTTGGTACTCCCATTGGCACGGACCAATCTCGGCATTGGTCCCATAAAGTGGAATGCCAGCAAATAGACAACATCTGTAAGTAGTTAACATACCTATGGGTATTACCTCTAGTAACTATGGGCTCATGCTCGGTACAGGGTAGGTACTGTTGAGCTTGTCCGGACTTTAAATTATAGGAGCGGTTAATTATTCGCTAATAACTACATTTTTGTAATCACGTTATGGACAGATTTTCTATCATCTCTGCTCAGTCGTGCAAAGCGATGGCGAAATTAATTAACACGAGACGGATGAAATGGCGGCAGGGCAGGTCAACAACCTTTCTTGTATGGATCAGAAAGGGATGAATGAATGGCTTTGCATGAGGCTGAAATGAGAATGCTAAAGGGGGATGTGTGGTAGGTACGTGAATAGGAGGAAGTCTGGATGTGGCGCCAGTGACTGAAAAGTTGTGTGGTTGGTTGTCATGGTATCATTCCTCCATTTTTGCATTCGAGGAAAACGCGGTTTAAACCCACCCACATTCGTACTCAAAACTTTTCTCTCTTTTTTCTTTCTCTTATGAGTAGAGGAAGACCAAGGAAACGGTGGGTGGGAAGGATGATTTGGCACGAAGAAGTGTGTGAGTGATGAGATGACTAGACTTCTCTATTACTTCTTATGGAAGAAAAAGACATACAGCGCTGACCTTGGGATATAAATGGGGGATAAGGGCAAGCGAATGTTGATGTTATAGACAGGTAAGTTTATAACCTCGAGTATCGACCTACCTCGTGTGTGCGCTAACAATGTCCCTGGCGATTATTTTATCGGCACCCACACCGCAGTAGTATTGTTCTGATCTCATGGGGTAGCCGCCTTTGGGCCAGCCTAAGGGCCTCATATCCGTGGCTTCAAGGAAAAAATACTCTTGCTCAATACCGAACCACGGCTCTTCTTCCTTGCACTTCTTGTAAGCTTCTGCGCATTTTACACGATGGTTGGATGCTGTGCAGGTGATAAATAAAACATGTAAGTACTACAAACTACCTAAGAAAAGTCTTGAGAATATGCGGATAGACTTAAAGCTTCTCGGGATCTAGATGCCTCACGCCATGCCGGACATCTGGTAGGCCGTCCGGATCACGGATTAGATATCTGTACAAACGCTTGGTGGAGGCTTTGAGGTGGGTCCCCGCACCTATCGTACTTAAATCCTACTAATATTATAAAAGCGAAAGTTTGTGAGTATGGATGTTTGTTACTCTTTCAGGCAAAAACTCCTGAACGGATACGGATCAAATTTAGCACACATCGTTTATAACCTGAATTAACACATAGGATACTTTTATCCCGGTAATAAGATCTCATGGGACAATTTCAAACTTCACGCTGGCGAAGACGCTGGAAGAACCTTAGCACTGAGGGTACCTATAAAGCACTGTTATCAGCCACGGGCTCCCGAGCGCAGCGAGGCGAGAGAGTTAACTCCTGAGCCGAGCGAGCGAGTTGAGCTCTAGAAACCAGAGAACAGTGCATATCTTCTCATAGTATTCCACTGGCCTTTTTCCATTAATTTAGGTGTCGGTGCAGTTTCTCTTCTTCTACCATACTTCTCTGTTAGGTACGCGAGTCATCTCAGCAGTGACCTCTTTTCTAGCGGTTTTGTGGTGCATATTCTACTAACTACAAAAAAACAACAATGTAACAAATGTGATGAGGTTTTTAAATTTTGCACTAACTTGGTACTACGGTAGGTACTAATAATTATGGCTTCCGTTTTTTACTATTTGAGGAGCAGAACCCCAAAAGTAATCCTACTAATATTATAAATGCGAAAGTTTGTGAGGATGGATGTATGTTTGTTACTCTTTCACGCAAAAACCACTGAACGGATTTGGATGAAATTTTGCACACAGATGGTTTACAACCTGGATTAACACATAGGATACTTTTTATCCCGGTAGTAAAATCCCATGGGACAATTATCAAACTTCACGCGGGCGAAGCCGCTGGCAAAAGCTAGTGTTTATCTAATAATAAGTTTTTCTAGTTAACCGCAGTTGGCTGCAATATCAGCCAAGCCAAGAAAATTATACTAATTCTACTGATATTCGATGTAGGTGGGTAATTGTTTATACATGCCTGTGGGTTTCATGTTCTGGTCGTATGTGTCACACATAACGAGGAGATGGTTGCCGAATCGGAACGGGTCCCTGTATATGGCACGAGGACACAAAAACAAATCAGCATTCTCTAAACTCGCCTGTCCAGTTCCGGAGCCATCAAAGGTCAAGATTGGGAGATCTATTAGGAAAAATAGTAAAGATTAGACAGGATTATGAGCACTGTATAAATATCTTGATTCTGAGGTTGAATTACTATAGCAACTCGCTTTTCTGACAGGATTGCTATACCAGTAATCAAAAACGTACCCAGTGGCTTTTATAGTTCAAGGAAGCATCTATAAACTAGAGTCTGCCTGTCCTGTAGTAGGACAAGGACCGGACAAGTATGCTTCACACAAAAGATTGCCGTTTTTGTAGACACTATAGACAGTAGGGCTTTGAAACCGAAATGTGCATCTTTAAATTCACGCAGCGCATGCCATGGAAGCTCTCAAAATGCCAGATTTATTATTTCCAAATTTGTTGATGAATTTCATCGCAACATTTATACTTACAGGCGGGAGCCGCCATAACAAATTCGCATATTGAGATGTCATTTACTACTAGTTATTCATGGCTTTAGATGGACTTTCGTTGTTGATTTTACATAGGTTAAAAGGCAGTAATTAAACGAAGACAATACTTTGAAACCTTTTAAGTTTTCATTAAAAGCGTTCGTATTCTTATTAGTTCGTAGTCTGCAATCCGTTGTGTAGGCATTTTCTAGATTTCTAGGAAAATAGTCGTATGGCGGCAAATATTTTTCAGATTCAGTACGTTTCATTCTCGAATCCAACCCCTCCAGTAACTTTTTATCGAAATCCTCCATCACGAGTGATAACTTATCTGCAAAATATGACTATCATATAAAATCATCGTCATGTAGCTTAGCGTATTTTTTTGTTAAGTGGGACGCTCCTCTTGGTTACCCTCCGCTTGGGGCAAGCGGAGAGTTATGTCGGACTCTGACTAAAAACCAACCGTTCCTACTACTACCATGTGCCGGGAGATAGGTTCAAATACATTCGCGCGCGCACCTCCGACTGATATCAGCCCACTTTCACGGCGGACCCTATCGCCACGTGCAGTCAACGACCGCAAGTTCTCCATCACGGCGCCCACAGGCCCCTCCTTATGGCGGCCGGAGATAATTAAGTATCCATACGCACGGCTGCCCTTCTGGTGCGGGTGGAGTGAGAGACACGCTGTCTTTCCCTTTTGGCCGCTTCCTTTGAATGCATCAAATCCTTGCAAAAGGTGGAGACGGCATTCAACGCACTCTCACTTCCGACCATGGATTGAACCACAGCCGGAAGCGAAATATCACCCCCACCGAAACCATTTTTAAAGTAGGTAGGGCTTTCAGTATAACCAGATGCAGCATACGACCACCGCGCATGTGTAAAAAAAAGGCAGTGGTAAAAACATAAATCTTCGTTTCTTTGCAGTTTATATTCTTTAGACTTTAGAGCAAAAACCGAGATTTTTGACGATATTAGCGATTGGAATCGCATTAGGAGAATCAAAGATATTTACCAAAGTAATGAGCCAGTTTTGAAGAGAAGGATGTTAAGTTATTTAAATGTGGATGTCAAAAATTTGTGGGGTTCATTTTCTTGACCCACTTACTGTGAAAGTCGGAAAACAGCACACTTCTTCATCACGTAGGCACTCTCTCACTTAAACCTTGTACCAACCTCCAGCCTACGTCATCTATCAACTCTGATCATCGCAGTACACAGTTGGGCATATACCTCTTCCAACGTGCGCAGCAACACTGTCTTCCGTCTTTGCATCCAGTCTGACCAAACTACCCTTTTTTGGGGTCGTTTAGTCATAAATCTGAAAGTTACTTACGTCTGATCTATCACTGAAAAAGCTCACACAGCAATTTCCAGTTTGAATGGGGGTCCTTTGATCAAATGTACCTCGGTGTGCCTCTATAAAATTACTTTTATATACCTACCTATAGTTGCAGCAATTAGGAATATAAAATGAAGTTACCTTTTATAAGCGGTTTATTAATGTAGTCCAAAGTTTTTTCTTTGAAACGTAAATGCTCGCCACTGCCATCAACCCAGATATACGTTGCAATAATCTTGTCGGCGGGCAGTGGGAGATCGTAGTACTTGTCAATCAGATGATCAGTAAAACGCCGTGGACCATTATTTTCAGGGACTTTGAAGTCATCTGTTAACATGTAATTCTGTTCAGTTCATAGGTAATCAGTTTCCGACGTCCGTATTTTTAAAACTTCTTTAGCCACGTTCAGCTGTTTTTTGGTGAACAAAAATCGTGGAACTCTCATGACCGTGACCTAACGCTTCGTAGCACTCGTAGCCGATCGCTACGGCGTAGCACCACTAGGCGTGCGTGGGGCACCACTCGTAGCAGATAAGTATATAATTATGATGTAGTATATCAAGTGTCTGGTGACCACGATACAAGCCTTGCTTAGTGTGGCACGTAATGTCCAGCGTATGTAATGTCCAGCAATTTATGTTTATTTTTAAAATATAGATTACTTAGTTTTCACTTCTATCATCGCTCACCAAAGACTGCCCCACATATTTTTTTGTTAATGCAAAGTATGTCAAATTAAAATGTAAATAGGCTAATGTGTATGTCATTGTGTTCAGCGATAGATGTTAGGACGTTACCGAAAGTAACAGAAGAAAAGAGAAAAGAAAAATGAAAGCAGTAGCAGCTCGGAGTTAGTTGGTTGTAAAGTACAAATACACACTCCGAGCATAATGGGAGGCAAGCCTATAGGCTTGCCTCCCATTATATGAGACTCAAACATACGAGTAACAGGCCTGGCAATATCAATGTACAAGGTGTACTAACTCCGTCTGTGGTCAATAACAAAACAAGTTGACAACATATTGTGGTTTTAGCATCAGCCACGAATCGCAACTTGTTGTTAAATGTCCTGGGAGATCCTCTCTATACCAAAAAAAATGTTAATGTTGGATTACATGCATTGATTTAGATTTTTGTTAAAACCGAAAACATTTTATCGCACGAGGATTTGGATTCATGGCCAAAAGAAACAAAAAACCTACCTATCTGATTTGATTTACCTACAAATAAATTAAAATGGTAAACCAAACCAAAGCAACAACTTTGAGTGACACAAATTATTTCACACCACAGAGCATCTATATTATTGTTTCACACAGAGTATATTATATAACTAGCTGACCCGCGCAACTTCGTCTGCGTCACATAAGAGAAAGAGAGGGTTACAGAGAGTCTGTGGGTCGTAAGCACCTATAACACAATTTTCAAAGAGCACATCACACACATCCTTCCGCATAATGTAAATGCGCGCTCGGGACATGATCATTATTTTGCTGCGGAGTTATTTAAAACGGTTTGCAATGTGCATTGAAGTCAATTTACGTACCCAAGGGCAATTTTGTTCAAAATCAAATACTTGTGATTAACAACGTATTTATTTGAATAAGAATAAATTACCATGTTTACAAAAACAGCTTTAAAGGCACTTAGACACTCGATGACAGTCATACTCCAGCTAGGTCTGCAGTTCTCATCAAGGTGCATTAAATGAGCCGCAACACGATATAGCTACTGTAAACCGTTGCGGACCTCTTACAACTGCTTACCATTTAAAATTCAAACTCTACGTTATGACGCCGTGTCTTAAAGTGCACAACCTCTTCAAAGCTTAGAAACCTTCAAATGCGGTATTAATATTTTACGGTGACTTTCGAGACATTCCAATTTTAAAGACTATTTGCAATTTTGCACCAAATTTTTATGCGAGTTCAACCTTTTTGGAATAAAATCGGATTGGGTTTTGAAACATGTATCAAAATAACTTGTAGTTTATATCAACATCTCGAAGGAGTATTGATATCAAATTCAACAAATCACCGCCAAAATAACTTTCTACCCCTTTTTAACCCCGTTAAAACCCCGCGTCCATCAATTCTGTTAATATTGTTGATTGCAAAGTTTGAAGTAGATTGGACCAAGGAATCACATTTTCCCATACAATCTTTGCCCCCCCTTTTCACCCCCTTAGGGGTATAATTACAAAATTCTTTCTTATCGTATGCCTACGTTATACAGAAAATACAACCTCCAAGTTTCAGGTTTCTACAATCTGCGGATTTGTACTCGTTTGTAATGTATTTGTAACTTTTCCGGCTTTATGTCTTATGTAAAATAAAAAATAATGATTGGCATCAAAAAAATGTTTTCTGTAAAATAGCAATTTTCTGGCTAACTATTTCCCCTACACTGCCCCGCTGAAAGTTATTTTATTGCGATTTCTGACTTTTTGAGTACTCTAACCGGGGTTGGTTTGGAAGAACTTCTTGATTAATGTCGGAAAGAAGATCGATTGGCATCAAAAAAATTGTTTTATATAAAATGGCAATTTTCTTGCTAACTGTACTTTATTTTTTAATTAAATCTGTGAATGGGGATAAACATTTTGTGAAAAAATTACGGATTGTTACCTAAGACCATTTTTGTGTAGCTGCAGCTCCCCTTACTGCCCCGTTGACCGTTTCCACCCTGTATTACCTACTACTTATACCGAGGAAAGCATTGTTTGTTTGTTTGACCGCGCATCACGTAAAAACTGCTGGACGGATTTTGATGAAAACTTCACTAATCTATTTAAATAAGCTCAGAATAACATTAATGCTATAGAAATTATGGGAAATTTTAGCAAAAGAGGGTGAAAAGGGGGGGGGGGTAAAGTATGTATGAAAAAAAAATTGATTGTTCTAGAATCATGAAACTCTGAGTAAATACTTTTTATTAAAAATAAATAAATACTTGTTTCAGCATTTTTGAAAAATTACATCCAGAGACGTAAGAAAAGAGGGTTTTGTGGTTTTGTGTTTAAAATTAATTAATTTCATACACCTATAAAATAAAATCCAATGAAGTGTAAACCTTTAAAAGTTGCTACATACACTTCAATATAATTTCTCAGTTTCCTTGAAATTTGATTTTTGAGGTGAATATTGAATACGCACAAAATAGCGCTGTTAGCTTTAGGGACTCATGGATCAACGCACAGCCTAAACCGCTGATCGTAGAGACCTGAAACCAGCAGGGCGTGTTCTGTATATGATGTAGGCATCTGGTATAGAAGAAGACTTCCCAGATTAAACCCCTAAGAGGGTAAAAAAGGGGGGCAAAGTTTGTAAGAGACAACGTGATTCCTTGGTCCAATCTACTTCAAAAATTTGCTTAAACCATTTTAACAGAATTGATGGTAGACGTGTTTCGTATTTTATTGAAATGAACCCCTATCGGGGTTAAAAAAGGGTAAACAATTATTTTAGCCATTGCGCTGATTTGCTTCGAAGTTGATATCAAAACTCAGAGCTTTTGATATAAACTACATTTTATTTTGACACAAATGTTTGAAAACTCAATCCGATTTTATTCAAAAAGGTTGAACTCTCATAAAACCTTGGTGCTAATACTCTAAAATTGGAATTTCTCGAAAGTCACCGTATTAAATTTACTTTTTTACTTTAAAATACGTTACTTTAAGACACGGCCTCATGGGACGTAGTGTTAGAAATTTGAAATGGAAGATTAAAACATTTTGGTTTCAAAATTGTCACCAAAGCTATGTCAATGAAGATGGAAGGTAGTTGGCCTTGCGACAGATCCGCAAGAGTTTACAACAGCTTTATCGTGTTTATGGCGCTTTCAATTTAGACGTTTCGAGTCACGCGGCACGCCGCGCCGCCGCGCCGCTGCGTGCAGTGCGTTTGTTGTACGACTCGAAACGTGAATTTAAAGCGCCCTTAGGATCGTTTCATGCAACTTGATGAGAACCTTAAACCTAGAGTACGACTTTCGTCGATGATCTGACGATGGAGATGAAAGATAGTAGCGAAAAGTGCCCAAAAGTTTACAGCAGGTGATTTCCCATCCCAAAAAGGTATATCGTGTTTCGGCTCATTTAATGCACTCCGATGAGAACTTTAGACCTGGCAGGAGTATGACTGTCATTGACGGTCCAACGATGGGGACAAAAGGCAGCTGCAAGAAGTCTTCAACGGCTTACAGCAGCTATATCGTGTCCCGGCTTATTGCATGCACCTTGATGAGAACTTACGATCTAGCTGGAGTATGACTGTCATCAAGTGTCGAAGGAAGCAAACGTAAATGATAATAATATAAATTTTATTTCAGATCAAATACAATCCATTTATGTACGAGTTATTAACCTAATGTTAGTAAAAAAATAGTAAAAATAAGAAAAACACTATCTACAAAATAGAGACGACGTACACCTATCGTCGGTCAAATCACGAAAGGGCGTATCTGAGTTTTACCAAACTTTTCAGGAGAGCGTTTTTTAATAAAATGTACAACTATTAACAGTCGTAACAATTTACCAAATTCTTATATAAGGTTTATAGGATACTCGTTTTGATTAATGGTTAATACAGTTTATATATTTAATTTACTTTTTTGTGTAAAATAGTTGGCTGTGGAGATATTCGTTTTTTATTTTTTATAGTTTCACTTACGCCCCTTTGTGATGTTCAATTAATATCATTTATTTTATTTACGCCCCGTTATTGGAATAATTAAATAAAAAACAGGTTAATATACTGAAGTTTAATCTTATTTTGTAATATAATAATCTGAAAAATACTCTTACATGAAGTAAGTAATAAAAAAGGGTCGAAGAACCAATCAAAATAAGTAGTCATTCTTATACTCATTCATTAAAGTTAAATTATTTTGTACTTAAATAATCTTAAATCGTGGGGTAAGTTGTCGTAGTAAAAAACATGTTCTCGATTGCTTATTATCGGTGTATCTCCGTTGCACATTTTTATTAGGTCATTACACTTCTCTTTGGATTTTTTTTTAAAGAGTGGTTTAACTGTTCGACGTTTGTCCTCAACCAATGCACATTACAATTCGTTTCACTGGTATACATTCGTATTGCATTTCCATGTGACTAGTTTCAATGAACGGTGTAGTAGGTGGGCTTCTCAATACTCTAAACTCGTCCACTTAAATGACTCAAGTTTGGACATCTCCCTTTTTCAACTGTAGCAATTTAAGTTTTGATGCGAGGTCTTTGAAATTTCTGAAATCATCATAATTCAGAAGTCTAACCTCTTATGGCTTTTTGCGTGCCAATCGTATGATGGGTTCCAGTTGACTGGGTACTTGAATGTTTCCAACCTGATTCATTGCAAATGCTATCGCGCTGTGGGCAGAATCGGCCTCACTTTGTCCATAAAAAGTACAGAAGTAACGTAAACTTATTTCTTCAATCGATTGACAATTATTAATCAAATAAAAAGCATTGTCGCCATTGTGGAATTCTCATTCTGGCCTACACAGCCGTCGCTGAATATTAACACTTCTTTCACTCCATTCCTATCACAATTTGTTAAAAAATTATGAACACTAGTAGACATTTCATTTGCACCTCTCTTACTGATCGTCTCGTTCCATAAGTTGATACACAGCCTGTGGAGTTTAGACCATAAATCTTAAAGTTATAATTTGCCAAACGTCTTTTTATAAAAAATGGCACTTTCTTTACATTGTGGCAAATAAATTACTTGTTGCAAATCAAACGAAACACAACAAATGTTCGTATTTTGTGTAGCTCGAATCTTGCACTATTTTTTGATTCGTCGTATTTCTTCTTTCTCCTTTATATGTCTATCATATTTCTCTTGAAGGTTATCTTTAACTTCACTGGTACCTTCCCAGTATGTATTACACAAACTACATTGGTCCTTTTATGGACTGTGAAAAGATAAATTCATGTTTTGGAATACGTTTCTATAAAGTGTCACACTAACGGTTTCTTTATATTATTCCTGCAAAAACCTATACTTAGTACATTTTTTTCAATGTTAAATCACGGTGTAAATATTCTTTCTTACTGTCTTTTCTACAATAATGGGACTCCACAGGCGGAAATCTATTAATATGGTCAGTAATGAGCGCCAAAAAAAAATTATAACTTTACATGTACAGGCGTATCTGATGCTACGCCTATTCGTGATGTTTTAAATTACAGGAATAGTAGATAGGGCCCTTCGCGACTACTCGTAAGTCATTAAATACTGCGATTTTGGTTACGCCTTTTCGTGACATGATAAAACTTGACATTTAGAATTCAATGGTGTAAATAACTCAAAATCCGAAATTTTGTTGGTTGCGCCCTTTCGTGATTCGACCGACGCTATGTGTACAGCCGTCTCCAGTGAGCCAGCATGGGCAAGCTTTCGAGGGAAGCCCTTATTTGGAAAACCATAAGTAGACTAAATGAGCGATTAATGCAAAGATTCCGAGAATTTAAATTGTTACCTATTTGAATCTACACTAATATCATAAAGCTGAAGAGTTTGTTTGTTTGGTTGGGCGCACTAATTTCAGAAAATGGTGGTTCGAGTTAAAAACATATTTTAGTGTTGGACAGGCCGTTCATCAAGGAAGGCTAACATCACCAATAGGAGCGGAGCATCAATGAAAAATTTCCCAAAACAAATATTTATTCCTTTTTCTTTGCTTCCGTTTCAGACTCACACTTTCTCTAACCCTCACTCGCAGACGAAGTTGCGCGGGTCAGCTAGTAATAGTATAATACCAGCCTGTTACTGTCCCAGTGCGGGCCAAAGGCCTTTTCTCATACATAATTTATCTCCACGCCTTGCTCATGGCATATTGTCAATTTTAGGTATGTATTATGTAAGATAAGCCTTGCTACATGCGCCCTCTCCGGCTGAACTTCTGTGGAAAAAAAAATGCTTTTTCAAATGTTTCTGTGACTGAATGTGATGCAGTGCATATAACAGCAACTAGCGCACGTCACGCGTTTTCACTCCGTTCCCGTGAGTATACAGGGATAAAGCCGGAAACACACTTACGTGGCGTGGCGTGGCGCTTGGTGTCGTTGTGGTGACTGTGCACACTAATGTGTCGAGTCGTAGCACGTTCTGGCGTTATTTCTGAACAGCACATGTTGAACCTTTATCAACAGGCAAGCACTGCCTGTTGAAGGTTGGTCTGTGGATGGGTTTACACCCATTACATACTGACCCATTACATACTGAGTTTCCTCCGTGCCTCAGAAAGCACGTTAAGCTGGTCCTGACTGTCATTTGACATCTTTGACAGTCGTTACAGGTAGTCGGTGGCCTAAAAAGTCTGACAACCAGTCTTACTAAGGGGTATCGTATTACCCAGTACTAACTGGGTGGTTGAGGTCAAATAGGCAGTCGTTCCATGCAAAACACTGTTATTAAGCCGACTCCAACATAGTTGGGAGAAGTCTAGTCAGATGATGTTCTTATAACACGCTGACAGACAGTCGATGGACGGATGAACGGGCAGGGCCTCGATTCTGCTATTACAATAGTGTCAGAGTAGTCGATCATTGATTTCATAATGGTCAGGTTTTGTCAAATTTTGCCAAGTTTTTTTAGTTCTACTATCATAATGGCGCCATTAAGACTTTTCAATGGTCAAGCACAGACACTTAATTGAAAGCAATGTCATAGAATAAAAATCTCGTACATGAAATCTGGCATGAATAAATGTTCGCATTTAGTAGTAGATTTCGAAAACCATTTTGTACTGAGGGTTTTATAATAATGACAATACGACAATGCCATTAACACACAATTTTATTACGAGACCATTGACCGACTATTGTGAATTTAGCAGTTTACGAACTTTAAGCAAAATGACAATGGGATGAGAATGGAATCGTGTTGGAGTGACGAATGTTTTAAAATAGTAGAATTAGGCCCCAAGTCCCGTTAGTTAGGTACTTCGTGTATCAAAGTACTTTTCAGAAGCGGAACCATACAAATTTGTATCAAATAAAAAATGGTACAATTGGAAATGATAAAAGCGGTGTAAATTATGAGTACCTAACTGGAGAAAATCATTCTTAGTATTTGATAATATTTCCTTCGTCTTCTTCCAGCTGAGTACAAGACAAGTAAATTGTTCTATGACCAATACACTGATGTATAAATTGGTCATAGAACAATTTAGGTACTTGCACTTCTCAGCGAGGACATATCTGAATACGTCCTTGCTGATATCGTATTATAAGAATAGCTGGTACTCTTCTAAACGCGATTTAACATTGTTGCACGACTGCCCTAACGATTATTTCTGGTGCCACCTGCATCGTCGTGTGTTTTCGAGTAATGTCTGTATTGGTTTCAATGTACCTATTGTCAATTATTATTATCAAGCAGAAGCAGAGGTTGTAGGAAGAGAAGCTGATTGCTCTCGTTTTAGTTCCATTCGATTGTTATATGAATCAGACGAATAATTTTCTATAAATACACTTCACACTAATATTATAAAGACGAAACAAAAAAAAAACTAATTAACGTATTTGGATGTGCACTGATAGTCAATGACTTGGTTTAACAAAAAGGGTTTCATCCCGTTGTAGGTGTGACCCGTGGGACATTAATAACGAAATTCACGCAGGCGAAGACGCGGGTATACTGCTTTTTACTCATAATTTTCACCGCAATTTCCAATAGTCCTTTTTTCCATTTTATATTTTTTTTTTATTAAACATGACCGCAATATATCGTGGATTATGCTTACCGGGATAATAAGGGGGGGGGGGGGTCAACCCCCTCCCCCATCCCCCAATCTCACGTGAGATTTTTTAAAATGTGGGTTCTATGTCTTATAGACGTATCTTTTGACGTATGCGTTATTAAAATCTTAATAACTCATTTTAAATTAGTAAGAGCATGCACTGAGTCGAGTAAAACATTTACAAGAATAAACAAAGCAAGTGAACCTGTCCGTGTGTCGCTGCTACTCAGCTCGTACGCTCTCGTTCATCGAGTCGCGCGTTCGGCTGACAGTGGCGCGAAAACAAAGAACGGGCTACACTGTACCGTAAATTCAGATTAAATTGAGCTATTTGGTATAAAACAAATATGGTGGTTTGACAGTCAGTAGATGTATATCGTCGAAGTAAGAATGAAATTATTTTCTTTCGTAGTGAATGATCTTAATCGTATTACGATATACGCTTAAGATTAAATCTTAAGCATGTACATGTAATCTGGATTAAATGGATGAAAATAGTATAATATTTTTTGAATCAATCAGAAAAAAAATTGCGTGATATTTGCAGAGACTCCCCCTCTCTCCAACGTAAGATTAGATGAGATTTGACTCGACCCCCTCCCCCCCTTAAACATCTCACGTAATTTATGGACGCCCCCTAACGGTGGCGTGGAAATATTGGATTATTCATGTTTGGGGTTCGGTCGGGATTGCTTTAATATCAAAGTAAACTGTCTTAGACTCAAAGATAATATTTAATTAGCACCGTATGACTGTACACGACATGATTCAGGTTGAATATGGAAAGCGAAAAAGTGCTTCGTCATTCCATAGACAATAACATTATATTTTTAACCATAGACTACAACATGCCCCTTTTTAAAAGAGAGCTGTCAGACTGACATTGACATTACAATTATTTGACAGATGACTTAATCCAAGTTAAACACAACCATAACAATTTACATTGAAGAATTAAGATTTTTAAAATACATTTCATTATAAACATTACTAATATAATTATACAATAATATCATAGTAAGAGTAAGTGAGTGCTTGCCAATAATACAATAAAAATACAATTTGCATTTGAATTAAATTGTGATAATATTATTGTGAACTTGTATTATTTTCTATGTATTAAATCTTATAAATCAAGTCTTTGTGTTTTCTTTAACAATCTTCCCCTAGAGCTATATTGTTTTTCAGCATTTACAGCCTCATCATTACATGGTAATGGAGATTGTTCTACACTACTTGGTATATTTAATTCATTTGGACTTTGAAGTAAGTTCTCTAAGTTTCTACGTTGAGAAGACATTGGACTTTCATTATCAAATTCGTTATAGTCATGTAGACTTTCAGGTGAAACTATGTTTCATCGATATCAACAAATATAGGTGACTTTACTATGTTTTCTGACTGGTTTTCTGACTGACAAGAATGATTTGACTCTATAGATAAGAATGAATCTGACTCATTGTTCAGTTCCTGATTTTGTAAACTTGACTCAGGACTTGACTCATGATAAGTGAAGATAAATGTATAACTATCATCCTCCTTTTCTGAAAATTTTGACTTGTTTAGTTCATTATTTAATTGACTAGGACTAGGACTATCCTTAAAGTTGACTTTTTTGTTATTATTTTGAGAGACATTTTTCTGACTTGACGTTTGACTTTCTGACTTGAACCTAAAACGAATATGCTGACTATTCCTACGGTAAGTATTATTATTATAATCTTTGACAATAAATGATCTTGGATATTTGGTTTTAGACATAATAGTACCTTTTGTCCATATAATATCCTTAGGATTTTTCTTAAAATAAATATTGTCATTTATTTGAAAATCCAGATAATTTTTACAGTTTTTGTCATAATAAAACTTGGTTTTTTGACTTTTTTCTTGTTTCTTTTTGTTATGTTCCGAATGCTTTACAATCTTAGGTCGTAAGTGACTAATTTTGTTAGGTAGCTGAGATCTTAACGTTCTAGACATTAAAAGCTGTGCTGGAGAGCTTAAATTTCCTCTCGGTGTATTTCTATATTGCAAAAGACCTAAGTGAGGATCAGATCCAGAATCATCACTTTTCCTTAGTATATTTTTTATTATTTTTACTGAGACTTCAGCTAAGCCGTTGGATCTTGGAAAATTTGGACTTGAGATAATGTGTTCAACGTCCCATTCATGCAAAAATTTTCTAAAATCATTGGAGTTGTATGGCGGTCCTCCATCTGAAACTAGTTGCATTGGAATGCCATGACGTGCAAAAATAGATTTTAGGTGTGCGACAACATTAGATGTTCGACTGTCTTTATTTAAATTTGCTATTTCAATGTAGTTAGAATAGTAATCTACTACCAATAAGTATTTCTTATCTTTATATTCAAATAAGTCGGTAGCTAGTTTTTGCCATGGAAATAAAGGTTTTTCATGAGTTAACATTGGTTGTTTTGATTTATTTGCAGAATAAATTGAACATGTTTCGCATTGTCTAACTTTACTTTCAATATTTTGATTAATATTTGGCCAATAAACTACATTTCTTGCTAAGTTTTTTGTTTTTTCAATCCCTTGGTGACCCTCATGTAATATATTTAATATTTCTGTACGCATTGTCTGAGGTATGATAACAGAATTGTTTTTGAAAATTATATCATTAATTACATGAATTTCCTCTTTTATGTTCCAGTAAGGCAATGTTAAACTATGACAATGTTCCTTACATTTAGGCCATCCATTTTTATAATATTCTATTATTTTTTGAGAAACTAAATCTTGTTTAGTGTGTCTTGTAATTTTCTCAAGTTTTTCTGGAGAAATGGCTAAATTAGAGGTTAACAAATTTATGTGAATATTAATATTTGAATCTAAATCTTCCAAACTGACTATTTCTTGGTTAAATTTATCATCTTTGACTGGAGCACGAGATAATGTATCAGAAACATACATCTCTGATCCTTTTGTATAAGACACAATAAGATTATAAGCTTGTAAAGTGATCATCATACGTTGTAATCTTGTTGGTACTTCTGACAAGGGTTTTTTGAATAATGTGACTAAAGGTTGGTGATCTGTTTCAACTTGAATAGGTTTTCCATATATGTATTGGTGGAATTTTTTACACCCAAATACTATAGCATATAGTTCTTTTTCAATCTGTGCATAATTAATTTGACTTTTGTTTAATGACTTTGAAGCATAAGCAATCGGATTTTTGTCATGTAAAATAACTGCACCTACTGCATTTTGTGACGAATCGACTGACAATCTAATTGGTTTTTTCATATCATAATGGACTAAGACTGGATATTGACATAACATTGACTTTAATTTTTTGAATTGTGTTTCATGTTGTTCTAACCATTGCCACTGATTATGTTTTTTGAGCAATTCTCTCAGCAAAGAAGTTTCTTCTGCGAGATTTGGTATATAGGAACCTAAATAATTGACCATTCCTAAAAATCTTTGCAGTTCTTTGACATTACTTGGACTTGGCATTTTCGAAATTGCTTCTACTTTTGACTGGTCAGGTGATACACCTTTTTTATTGAAAATGTGTCCTACATAGCATATTTCAGACAAACCAAAATGACATTTGGATTTATTGAACTTCAAATTGACTTCCGACGCTCGTTTGAATAACGATTCTAGTCTTTCATTGTGCTCTTCAATAGTAGACCCATAAACAAGTATATCGTCTACAAATATAATTATACCTGTTAAATCTCCGAATAATTGATTCATTGTCCTATGGAAAATTTCACCACTAGAGTTGATTCCGTATGGCAGTCTTAGAAATTTGTATCGACCGTATGGAGTGTTGAACGTACAAAGTTCACTACTTTCCTCGTCTAAACATATAGTCCAATAGCCTGAACTTGCATCTAATTTTGAAAAAATTGATGCACCTGCAACTTTAGATCTAAGATCATTGAATGTTGGATACGGGAAATGAGGACGTTTAATAGCCGTGTTTAAGTTTCTAGGATCAAGACATATTCTCAGTTTACCATTTGGTTTTTCGACTAAGACAATTGAGTTTACCCATTTAGTTGGCTTATCGACTTTTTCTATGACCTGTAGTTCTTCCATATATTCTAATTCTTCTTTAAGACGTTTCTCTAATGAATAAGGTATTCTTCTGACTGGGCAGACTTTAGGTGGAACACTACTATCAATGTCTAGATGAGCTTTATATGGTAGACAACCTAGACCCTCGAATGTTTTAGCAAACTTGGAAATAATTTCTTGTACTGACCTTTGCTGGATTCCATATATTCTTTTCACAATACCTAATTTTTCACATGAATTCCAACCCAATATTGTTTTACATTCACATTCAACAATAACAAAATAGAGTTTTGTGGTTATTCCGTTTTCAAATTTACAGTTAAGAATACATGTACCTAAATTTGGCACTAATTGTCCTGAAAAGGAAAAAAGTTTATTATTTGTTCTTGAAATATTAATATTTGAGTGAGAACTGGACATAATTTTATCTAACATTTTCTTGCTTATGACATTTGTATCTGCACCTGTATCAATTTGACATATAAGTTTGACATTATTACAATAAACATTTATTTGCCAATTTTTTGTAGATTCACAATTTTGAACTGAATTTATGACAAAATTATTAGAAAAATCTTTTGACATTGGCTGTTCATAAGAAATATTACTAACTTTATGGTCTGATTTCCTGAAAAAACAAAATTTAGCAAAGTGTCCTTGTTTTTTACAATTATTACAGGTTTTTTCCTGTGCTGGGCATTTATATCTGTGAATTTGTCCACATCTGGTACAATTCCTGTCTGATGATTTATTCCTGTTGCTTGACTGATTTCTTCCATGACTATTATTTCTCCCATGACTATTTTTATGATGTCTCGAATTACTTCGGTAGGGTGTTCGACTTCTATTTTTATAATTTTGTTTTTGCTCTTTGATCCCTTGAATATTCTCCTTTTTAATTTCTTGGTTGTTTAATTTATTTGATCTTTCTTGAGACAATTCTAGACTTTTTGCTATTTTCATCACCTTTTCAACTGTAAGATTTTCTTCCTGTAAGAGTCTTTCTTTTATGTGTGTGCTAATCATGCCTATTACGAGCATGTCCTTGATCAATTCTTCTTTCAAATTACCAAATTCACATGTGGTAGCCTGGTTGTTCAATATGGTCAAATATTCATCCAAAGATTCTTCGGTTTTTTGGACTCTTGTGAAAAAATTATACCTTTCTACTGTTATGTTTAAAAGAGGACTGAATTTTTCGTCGAATTTCTTTAGGATGTCATCTAACTTTGTTGTATTTCGATCTATATTGAAACTATTAAAAATTTCTATTCCGTCATCACCAATAGCATTTAGGAAAATTGCTGTCCTTTTCGAATCCGTTACTTTTGATAAATCATTAGCATCCATAAAAATTTCAAATCTAAGTTTCCATTTTTTCCATTTTTCTGCCACGTTATCGCCATTTTGTATGATAAACGGTTTCAATTGCACAAAGAACGCTTTGTCCGCCATGTTGGTGACTTGGATGACTTGACTTTTTTACTTACAGTTTTCTCGACTTTTATTGGCTTTTTCGTTTTCCTTTTAATTTAATATGACACCAATTCTGACACCATGTTTGGGGTTCGGTCGGGATTGCTTTAATATCAAAGTAAACTGTCTTAGACTCAAAGATAATATTTAATTAGCACCGTATGACTGTACACGACATGATTCAGGTTGAATATGGAAAGCGAAAAAGTGCTTCGTCATTCCATAGACAATAACATTATATTTTTAACCATAGACTACAACAATTCAGAAGAACACAGCTTTTGGAACAGTTACCTACATCTCAAAAATGATGTTTCTTAAGAATAAGTATAAAATCAGTTTTTATTGATAATAGCGCGACCTATTTTGTTAAACATGGTTTTTATGATTAAACTAACCGTTTCACTGAAAACGCCAAAAATCCCTATAAAATCCAATAAGACCTTTGACCTTGCATTTTTTTTTGCAATGGTCGGATCGATGAGGACTTTTGACACATAAGTAATGGTGTTCCCAACATTAACCGTAGGTACCCCTATTTTTTATCTAATTTGACTTCGCTGGCTGCGCAGACGACATCTATGTTGTCGAATGAGAACTACGGTATTGCACATGCGACATCTATGTTGCCGTAAGAGAGCTATGGTGTTGCACAGACGACATCTATGTTGCCGTAAGAGAACTATGGTATTGCACAGATGACATCTATGTTGCCGTGTGAGAACTATGGTGTTGCACCGATGACATCTATGTTGCCGTATGAAAACTATAACGTTGCACAGATGACATCTATGTTGCCATGTGAGAACTATAGTGTTGCACAGATGACCTCTATGTTGCGGTATGAAAGCTATGGTGTTGCACAGACGACATCTATGTTGCCGTGTGAGAACTATGGTGTCTACCTGCGACTTCGTTACGATGCGCGATGCTACTTCTGTTACTTGTATTTTTACCTGCGCGCGGCTCTTTTAATTAATATCGCATTCAATATGTAGATGGCGTTGCAAAATAAAAGTTTTCATTTAACGAACCGAAACTGCCGAAACCGAACCTTCGGTCGGTCGCAGTTTTTACCCGACTGCGGCGAAACCAAACGGAAGCGTTATGATGTTAGCAGTTTATGTAGGTATGTATTTTTGTATTTACGTGTGCTCCGGCCCGGGTAACATAGGCTACATTTTATAACCGATTTCAACAAAATGAATAGTCGATTTTATAAACCGCTATTTTAACTACATAATTATAATAGAATAGAATAGAATTTTTATTTTGCAAATATGGGTATACAATCGTTGTTATGACATATCAAAGCTCAGCCATATTTTACCTTTCGTGCATCAATTGGAGCTCGATTTTTCAGCAGTCGGGATATACATAGTTGTGGTTTTTGTAGGTAGTTGCAGTAGTAGCTCGCTGCTAAATAATAACAGCCGCTCGGCCCGATCGTTAGGTTAAGCCGTGCTTGCCCAGCTTGGTCTGAGGATGGGTGACCACCCTTACATCCTGCGTTTCCTCCGTGCCTCGAAAAGCACGTTAAGTTGTTGGTCCCGGCTGTCATTTGCCCATCTTTGGCTGTCGCTATAGGCAGTCAGTGGCCCAAAAAGTCTGACAACCAGTCTTATCAAGTGGTATCGTATTATACCCAATAATTAACTGGGTTGTTGACGTCAGATATGCAGTCGCCATGTAAAATACTGGTATACAGCTGCAGCGCGTTAGATTGGAAGGCTAGGCAGATGATATGTAGGAAAATATTAAAATAAACTTCTTTATTATATTTTTGCATTCTTAAAAGACCGCTTTAGCAGAACATAGTAAATAAAAATAAAAATATAAATATCGCTGGACATTAACACACAGCGCCACCTAGTGCCACAGTAAGCAAAGCTTGTGTCGTGGTCACCAAGTACTTGATATACTACATTTATACTTTTTTGTTTGTAAATACATACTTATTATAAGTACATATAAACATCCATGACTCGGAAACAAATGTCCATGCTCATCACACAAACATTTGCTCCTACCGGGATTCGGACCTTAAGAATGTCAGGCAGCCTCACCACCACTACTCCATTCGGGTCGCCCGAATGTAATTTTCATAGTAAGTAATATGAATCAAGTTATAAATTTAAAATTCTTGCAATGGCCTTTATGTATAAATTAATAATATAATAGTCCATAATTAATATTATCCGTGGTGCTAGGAAACTAGGCCTATCCCAGTTGTAAACGTCCCTTTGTGCCTATAGGCCTTGTCAGCAGGAGACGGAGGTAAGTGGAAATTACGGTTTATTCCTTCTCCTCCGCTATACTTTCTGATTAATTTCGTTGCGGGATCCAGGACAGTTAAATTCATTCTCCTAAGATACAGGTACCTAGTTTAGGAGCCCAGAAAGCTGACCATTATTTTAAAATTGATATTGTACAACCCACTGTTTCCATCGCTTTGTACTGTGTTTGTGTTTCTTGTTATGTACTATTCAACTATTATTATTTTTATTATATTATTCTCTGGGACTTCGTCGAGATTCATTTACGCGGCGCTTTTCTGTTGATCGCCACTGTTGATTCTGGCTTTTAGGAGTTACAGTGGTTTGGGAATAGTGTGGCGGGCTTGTTAACCAGTCCTTCCACTAGTTCAATACTTATACGTTGCATTTGGTTAGACTGGAAACCGTCCACAAAGTTATTGGAAAAACGCTAGGAAGACTATGATAATTCTGTAACAGTTTTGTACCTACTTGCTGTTAAAGACAGCAGTTTTGGGCCTGCTAGTACAGCTAGTGCTGTAGCTTGTTTCATCCAGTTTGATTTTCTTAGTCCAGTCCAGTCTGATAATAGTCTAGAATCGTCATCAATCGTGATCTTCAACTTTTTTCATTTGTTTCGGCAATTTAATGACCGCCATTTCGATCTTAACTGGCACTAACTATACCTATATCCCGAAACAACAGTATTTTTTTTGAACTAGTAGGATTGTTTTCTAGAATCAGGAGAGTAGGTGATTCTCTCAACATTGGGTCTTAAATTAACTCCTACCTAATTGCTGGAGTCAAATTGTAACAATATGTCGATGGTAGATATAGTTACAAACGATCTAGACATACAAACGACCAGACAAAGCAATGTAGTTTCAAGTTGTTGATAAAATCATCCTTAGAATAAGTACAGGGGATGCCCCTGAAATACTTATATTCTCATCATTAGCCAAGCCCTTTCCCAAGCATGTTGAGATCTAGAATTTGATTGGTAGGTACCCAAACTATAGGTGTCTCGAGACTACCTGAACGAAATATATGAACCTCGGTTCTTAGCTACATTCTTTTCGTTAACGGAACAATATTCCTAGGTACTATCCAATCTAAGCTTATTGTGTGTGAGTTTGTTAATGAAATAAATATGGACATTGGGCAACAATAACATTAAAGCATTATTAGTACAACAAAGTATCTTTATTTTTCATAATATCTCGTATTTTATAACAACATTTCTTATACACTTACAATTTATTAATTCATACATATAATTTCCGATGCATGCAAAACAATTTAAACATCTTTTACATATAGCATAAATAATTTATTCAGACGATAGGAATATAATATGTTGTGCTCTACACAAGTGTACATGGTGTTCACGTTTAGACATACTTCATAAGTGCTTGAACTCTGAAAGGCTTCTGCGGTTTCCCATTACATTATACTCTAAAATATTTATACAAATGTAATTTTGCACGATTTAACTACCTTTAACATAAATATACTGGTAGAATCTTATACACGATAACATTATTATCCCGAACATCATTATTTTAAAATTCCTCTTGTTAGTATATAATATGTCAACCAATTCATGTGTTCTCATTCAGGTTATTCGTTTACTAAAACTAATTTGCAACTATGCATTAAATGAATTTGTTAAAAATAATGATATGTGGTTATTTGTATACAATTAAACTATTTAACATCAAAATAACAATTTTTAAATATCACATAATATTCGTAGAAATATTTACCTACTTATTAAATATATTAATATCTTATATGGTCCTTTTAAACGCACTACCTCTATCACGTGTCGGTTTAATTATTATCATTTATTAGTTGTCTGTATTATAGCTATTGTAAATTGAATAACCTATTCTATGGAATACCTATAGGCCATATATTATTCGGTTAACCGTCGCTAGTGAATATAATTATTACTTGATTAGGTAAACGTCTATTCAAAAAGTTTTACTTGGTGTTACTGTGGTACATGTAATATCACTAAATGGAAGAGGGTTTATTGCACATTTGGTGCAGGTACATTACAGCTTGCGTTGGCAACCAGGCACGAACGAAATAGACGGATTGAGTGATGACGATCGCTAGCTGACACGTGGTGCAGGAGTGGCCTGGCGGGGGGGGCGCCACTGTTATTCGTTGAGTATGCACGTGCGCATCAGAGCGTCTATCACAGCGTACGGATCGCAGTTGGACGCCGGCCGACGGTCCTCCAAGTATCCCTTCTTCTCCTCAGCAACCGTCCGAGGTATTCTGATGCTGCTGCCGCGGTTGGCGACTCCTATAAACAAAGCAAACATAAATTGTCATGCCTAATGCATATGCACACTGATATTATAAAGAGGAAAGATTGGTGTGATTGTATTTTTGTATGTAACGAATAAACTGAAAACTGCTGCAGCTGCACCGATTTGAAACATTCTTTCAGCAATGGACACTATACATTACCAGCGAGTAACATAGGCTATATTTTTTCCTCTTACTCCCAAGGAAGCGGGAACTTCGCGGGTGAAACCACATGACCTCCGCTAGTAAGTTATAAAACAGCATTGAATGAGTGCACTCACCGGCGCTGAAGTCATTAATACTGGCTGTTTCGTGGAGACCAGTCAAACGTCTCTCGTTGTCCTTTCCTCCGCGAGGATCATACACTTTGATGTGCTTCATGTGAACCTTAGACAGCTTGTCAATCGCCTTCTCGATTTCACTGCAATTACGAAAACATTGTTGTTAATACAAACGTTAATGATTTACAACGTTCACGAAGTGATCCAGTAAACACAATGTGATGAAACGCAAAAGGTTTAGCAACTTGTCCCAATCAAACAAAGGATGACTCACTTGTTACGAAAAACAGGCGTTAATTAAAAAGTTATAGATAGTCAACAGACAGCTGCGGGTAAGATAATTGCCAAAGTTAAACCCAATAATAAAACAAGCCAATATTTCTTAAACGGAAACATGACCGACTTATTGAATGCTGCAATCGATTTCTCATAATGGACAGGTTTACCATTTAAGGATCTGTCTCGTATAAATCGACCGCCGCTTAAAAGTTATAGTCAGTCAAAGTAATTAGAGGAGCTTTACATTTCTCAATGTCCCACAAAACAGTCTAAAAGTATTTTTAAATGGCAAACGCAAAGTTCCTATTTTTGGTTCGCTCTCTGTTATTCGGTTATCAACGTAAAAAACTGAATTCACTGAATACTGAACTTTTCAAGTGTATCATCACTTGTGTTTTTAAGAGTAATAATATACGAGTCTAACTTAAAACTGGTAAGATATAAACGACTCTTTCCTGTAACATTCAAACGAGGCAGTGACACTTACATAATACCGTTGTCTTCACGCATCTTTTTGGTGGAGAAGTTGGTGTGTGCACCAGAGCCGTTCCAGTCCTGGACTGGCTTGGGATCAAAACTGACGATGACTCCGTACTCTTCAGCAAGCCTGTTCAGGATGTAGCGGGCGACCCAGAGGTCGTCGCCAGCGGTCACTCCGACGGAAGGACCCACTTGAAACTCCCACTGAGAGGGCATGACCTCGGCATTGGTGCCAGAAAGAGGAACGCCAGCGAATAGGCAACATCTGAAATTAAACGTAAATACATGAGCTGTTTATAGCTTTTCTAAGAATATGAGTCCATTAAAATTTAGAGGCGACGTTTACAACGTAAATGCCAGTTCTCTGGAATAGCAAAAAATATTTTCCAAAACAGAATCAGCCTGTAGTGTTCCGACTGCTAAAACACAGTCCTTGTCTCAGTGAGAGGGAGTTCATGAGCCAAATCCACCACGCGGGCCTAGTGTATGTTGGTGGATGTCTCATCAGAACACCTTTAATTATTTGGTTCCACTGGGAACGAATTTACGAACATAGATCCAAGTAATTAGTGATCTTTACCTCTGAATATTTTCTAATAGTTACCTGTAGTGTGCCTCGACCAGATCCCTGGCGAACACCTTGTTAGCGCCAACACCGCAGTAGTAGGGGCCCTGTGGTGGCGGGAAACCGCCTGGGGGCCAACCGAAGGGCCTCAGGTCGGAGTCCAGCAGGATATACTCCTGCTCAATGCCGAACCATGGCTCCTCATCCGTGCTCTTATCGGCGGCCTCGGCACACTTGATGCGGTGGTTAGTCTCTGTGGAATGAAATCAAAATTATTAACCAATTTAAATGAGAGCGAGTTCTTTTGGTTTCAGAAGTTGGTGGTAGATTCAATCGAGTTCAAGCCCTAAATGTCTCACAATAATAAAATATATAATTACCACATGTTTTAGGTACATAGGTACTAATCTGTGAATAATACGTAATCTTTGCAAAATTTGGCCTTTTCTTATCTTTTTTGTTTACTAAATAAACGACGGTCGGTCATATTCGTACAAGACACCTCACCAAATCGATACGCAGGTCGTCGTGACACAATTACCATAAACGCGTAATTACGAGTGTGACCCCTCGATGACTAACGTGAGTCGACTTGATATACGAAAAGACAAGATTGTAAAAGAATAAAGACAGAAGGCTAATATTGATAAAAACAATCCTAATTAAAAAAAAAATACCTTTTCAGGAGTGGGCAGTCTTCTAAATAAGTTTGAAAAAGGAAGCTCAACAAGTCCGATAACGAAAGTTGAACGCACCTGTAGGCTCCATGTTGTATTTGTACGTGTCACACATGACGAGGATGTGGTTGCCACGTCTGAAGGGGTCCCTGTAAATGGCACGGGGGCACAAGAACGTATCCGAGTTGTGCCCGTCCGACTGTCCGGTAGAGCTGCCGTCGAAGTTCCAGATCGGCAGATCTGTAATGAAAATTAACATAATAATAACATCACACCTATAATCCCGGAAGGGTTAGCAGAGATGTACCTAATTGTACATCTTGCAAGCTTGGCCAGTTATGTTCAAGTCCCATCAAGCAGGTACTAATCCAGATTCCGTGGCTGCTACTGGATTTGCAGGACCTGGAAATCGAATCCAGGAGCTCATGCTGAGCAGCCGCGGCCACTATCTATAGGCTTGGCTCTAGACCAACGAAGCAACGAACAATGTGTTTCCGCGATATAGCTGCTACAATACCTAGATGTCAACGTATACTGTGGAATGCGATATTCTGATTTCGACAGCGGAAATATGAAATGACGTAGGTAATGCCATTGAGCGCGTTGTTGGATTAGCAACGTTCCACTCACTTTAGGATGAAACCCAGGAGCACAATCAGTCTCCGAATGTCACTCAGGAGTCATTTCAAAAACCAGCTCAGCCCTCAGTTTCGCTCATTTGATGTTCTTTTTGGCATCACGTAAAGGACAATGAAAATATGAATGCATGGAATGTTTACATAAACAACGCTTGAATTGATAGAAATATAATCCACCTGTGTACTAGAACTGCTTAGTCTAGGGGACGTAAGTGCGCCAACCTAGTATTATTGTGCAAGTTACAACTATACTACTCAACAACTATAATACTCATTCAAAGTATAGTTTTGTCATCGCTACGTTGTAATAACAGTATGTATGAACTGTTGATACAGTACATATACACTTAATTGACTGTGAACAACAACTTTCCAATGAACTAAGAACACTGAATGAGATCTATCGTAACATTTCTACGACTGCTTGTGGACAATATTGCTTTGAAACCTTTTAAGTTTTCATCAAAAAGTCCTTACTCCTAGAAGAGCGATGTTCATACTGATGATATACACGTGATATACTGGATGTGATATCATTTGGATTGTTTTTATTAAAAAAAAACTACATTTGAAGCTTTGCTTACGTTTTTGGTAAAAAAAACCCTAACAATAGACACGATATCATTATAAATGGCCGTGATAACTGCGGGCCAACTAACAATTGTTTTGTAAAGCATCTTGTTTACAGATAAACACAGCTCGTCTCACTGAAGGGTGAACTAAATACGTAAACTCTGCTAATTACCTCCTTAATGAGGATGTAATAAAATACACTGCGTTCATTGGATGTGCCATAAATTTCAGTCACTCATGTTTACAAGCCTTTATGAATTAAACCGTGACCGAGTTTTCAGTAGCAGGATTTGAAACATCAGGCATTTAAATATGTATTCGCCTGGAATCCTCTTTATTCCATAGCCCATGGGTTTAAAAAAAAAATATTCCGACTTCTGTATACATACGAAATTTCAGCTTCCGAGGTCTAAGTTTGCATTCAGTGAGCCAGCAGTCTCATTGTACTGAAGGAATAAAGAATGGCGATGCCATTTTTCAAAGCAGACCATTTTATCAATTGTAACAATGGGTTTAGAAGTTACTTCAAAATCTTTCGAATTGTGGCGGCAAGATCAGTGTGTCCCGTATTTTGGAGGCTGGACATTATAACTTACGTACCTAGTTATAGAACACTTACCTTTAGGTTGCTTCGGAATGAAGTTCAATGTGCGATCCTTGCATCTCAAATGCTCGCCAGATCCATCGATCCAGATGTATGTTGCCAGAATCTTGTCCGCGGGAATTGGGAGGTCGTTGTATCTTCCCAACAGGGTTTTAGACAGCACCGCATTGGGTGAGTTGGCGAGCACCGGGCCCGACATTATCTTCGGGTTGTCTGTTAATTGAAAATGAGTTTAGTTATTACATTGCCAGAGTAGAAATTGGACGGCCCTATCAATAATCTACCGCAAGAACGGTGACAGTTTTTTTATCACCTTCATTGGAATGTAACTAAATCACAAGCTTTTTCCAAGTTGTTAATTTTTTCTTTTTTTAATTATTTGGGTTCATTCTCAATGTTGGCAATGGCTAGTCTTAAACTTAGACAGGAACTATAACACTGTCTCCTTAACCCAAAAAACTGCAGTGCTCAATCAATTTCATCCAATTTGCTTGATGATTATGGCAATTTACTTACACTTTAGACATGAACAAGGAAAAATACGTAATGAACGTAGGTGAAGTAAATAGGTACATAAACTAAAGATAACTTATTTATTTACGAGGTCGTAAGATGTGGGTTGACGGGCTGCGAGCTGCGGTGAGAAAATTATCCCGATATAGAAACTGAGGCTAGAAACTTTGTAATGATTCCCTTTGAAACAAAACTTTGCAGTTGTAAAATACGGCACACCTTGCCACAAAACTTTAAAGAATAGGACAGATCATCACTAAAATCTGTTAATTAAGGAAAAAAACTTGATCATGTATTTGTAGGTAGATTAAAGAAGAAATTAAGCATCAGATTTTGAAATCTTACTAATATTCAAGAAACTTGTAAGATAGATAGATGTTTGTCACTCTTTCAGACAAAATCAACTGAACGGAATTGATCAAACTGTACAGTTATAGTATAGCTTATAAAACAGAATAATTTAACGCTACTCATAAAGATACTGGAAACAATTTAAGTTAAGCAGGCAAAGCTGCGAATTCCATATTCCATAATGGTCTACAGAGGGTACTTTGACTCGCGTAGAGTTATTAAATTTTCAGTATTATACTCCTGGAACCGACTGGCTACCTAGTACGAGTGCTAGTTAAAAATTCACATCGTTTTTGACAGCAAAAGCTAAAATTAAGTACTTAGTTATACGTACCTAATGTGGACTTATAAGATACCTTTTCGACAGAAATATAAGGAGTTATTTAAATGATTTAAAAGTACGTTCAATCCGTAATATTTGTGAACCAAAATAATAAATATAAATTAAGTATATGTGTAACTAAGTGGGTTATTATCAGTTTAATCAATCTGCTTACCTTCTATTTTTGCGTGAGCGTCAGCCATCTTGACGGCTTATAAAATGTATAAATCTGCAACAAAGAAAAAATAACATTAGCTCTCTGAATGTAATTACTTACAACATGATTTAACGCTAAGCAAAAAATTATGACAGATAGTGTAAATAATATCCCTATGTTATTGGAGGAAAAAATAAACTAAAATAAGTCACTATCGGTAGTTCAACAGGAAATAAAAATAAGTGGACAATAAAATTGGTTACCAATCAAACAAGCTTTTACGAGGACGTCTATCAACAACGATTCATCTACAGACGAATACGACTGGCTAATATTTGATATTTATAATTATACATAATTTATGTATCTTCATTGACATTTTCAGAGATTATATAAATTAATGCCCGATTAATCACAAAAGAAACATGTATTCTAGATATTAATATTTTTTTTAAACATACAGTTATATGTATAAGATTTAAATATATGTTAATTTCCTGAATGATAAATAATTTAGTATTGTCGTCATTCCGGAAGGAGTTCCCTTCCGGAATTAATTTTCTTCATCTGCCTAGCTTTTTCCTAACTACGAGTATGTTGACGTCGGCGTCCAGTCTTACCGGATGCAGCTTATAACTTATTAATAGACTATTTTTAATTCATGTTGGTATTCTCTGAATCAGAATTCTTATGCAAACCAAATTATTACATACATTGATTTTAGACCAAATACAAATTATTTAAGAATTTTGAAGAAATGTTGTCAAGAATGCAAAATGTTCTTCAATAGTTTTGTTTTGTAGGTAACATTTACCTGTCCATCTATAAAATAAACAGTCCCTTGACATGTAAGTAATGAAGTAATTTCACGAAATCGATTGGCGCCTTGCCCAAACCGCTCTGACGCGTACGTTGCCCGTCACTCGACGTCTCACGCAATGGTCTGCGAGTGTGTGCCCGTCGCACAAGTTTCTCACAAATAAAATTGACATCCACACAAAAGACGAGGCATTATGGGAAATGCGGGGAAACAGGTTAACCTTCATATTAATAGAAGTAGAACAGGAACTGAGTTCAATTAAAAAATACATTTCTATCAATAAATTACTTTCTTAATGTGTCATTTGACAGAAGAATAGCTACAAGAATAATTTAATCCCATCATTAGAAAAACGCATTTTCCTAACCGAATAATCTTTTGACTCAACAACTATTGATTCTAAATGCACGTTCCCTTTATAACATATCGCGTCATTAATACGTAGGTAAGTACATATGTGAGCAAATAAACTGGGAATCAGCAACCGAAACTATTGGCAAATGTAGTGGATCTAGGAAAATTCCCACCCGCTCGGAAAATTTCTTATTACCTGCTGGCTTATTCCACAATCGACGTTATTACTACGCGCATTACTATTCCGAGTATTTAGTTGATGAGTAACAAAACGAACAAGTTATTATTACGAGTGAATTTTTGGAGTTCATAAATTAACTACCGACCTTACCAGTGACCATGTTTCGCACGTATTTTACGATACAACAAAACATGAAGATTTATTCATTATGTATACGAGTTAAATACTAATGTATGTATTATGCACATAAACCTTCCGGACTAACGGAAGACCTCATCAGAATCCGTTGCGATATTTATGAACTACGTGATCACACATGACATGATAGATAGTCAGGAAAAGCTATTTTAATTTATATCATGCTTAAATAAATAAAACAAAAAAGCCAACGATAGAGTAAAAACACGCGAAAATTCCCAACAACAACAACGTTTTCCATTGGTAAGTAGGTAAGCATTTCGGCCCTTTTTGTAACCCATAGATAGAACTCGAGGTTAAGCAATCGGGTCGATAAACATAACAGCCATTAGCGTGAATTTTGTTTGATATTCACCGCAGCCCCAGAGTTTGCCGTCGTTCGTTTCTGATTAGACTCAACATACATTAGCTGGAGTGCTTGATTACTATGGTTATAACTTTACACACTGTCTGACCATGAAAATTTTAATGGGAACTTCTGTTAATTTTCCTTTTTACACCTCTACGACAATAAATTGAACACTAATTTTAGGTGAAAACTGACTATGTAAATGATATTACTAGTGTGAATCTTTTGTACAAACGTATTGTACACGATTAACAAACATTACTAAGATCAGAACCATTTTCATCCAGTTATTACCAGCTGGTAACAAACGAAGGTGTCATTGAAAAGTGCTAATTATATTCAGTTATGTACCTATATGCCTACATACTAATTCGCGACACTTCAGCTAGTATTTACTAACATATAAATAAGTATTTTACGTTATTTTAAAGATCTTTAATAACATAGATTAGATATTATTAATGTGTGAGAACAATAATGATTGATATCAAGGCGGCTATTACATAACAGGAACAAACATATTTAATCAAACAATTAATAGCAATGTAAGTAAATATAGGTGACATGACAGTGACAATAATGGCACGATTGTAATTCAATAGCATTAGTAACATGCCAACTAGAGATAATAATAGAAATAGCGCATAGATATATAAAACTTGTATTATTCCTTAACACGTTCATGATTCGTGAATGAACAAGTCAATCTTGAAGTCCATATTCTACAGTCGATCACATAGCATCATTATAGAAAAAAAACAGCTTTTATAAACATTGTAAAATTTACGATTTAACATAACCGCAATTAAATTTGCCCTATAGGAAATGCACACTAAATCTTAGTAGCGACGCGGGCTACTATTTATAAAACAACGATCACTGCACATTCCTGTTTTCAATTGTAACTACAATACATCGATGTTTTCGATGAAAACCTTACGCACACTCTCGTTATCAAGTGTTGACATTTCACATGTTTCTAACTACATATATATAGATATATATATCTATATGGGTTAATGTAATGGCTCATTTATATTATGCCGATGTGTTGATAAGCAAAGTGACGCAATTTTTCACTGTGGAAACGAATGCATAGCTGTCAGGGAGAAGTATTTAAGTGTAGTATGTGATTTGTCGTTAGTATGCGGTCCGTGGCTGCATCACAATAGCTCACGAGCTGGAGCGTGATGTGTGACTGATTACTGACTGCCACTAGTATTGTTCTTCTCTGTCGGCTCACCAGTCACGTTGACATCTATGTGATGTTCATGCGTGAGTACCCGGTAATGATGGGACCACAAAGGTTTTATGCGTTAGACTTTAGTATACGTCAACTTAACTCGTTACTCAGTGTGTTGTTGTATAGCTGTGTGTTTTGTTTAGTATTTATAATACAGTTCTCAAGTCCTTGGCCTTGTCAGTAAAGGAGGGCGATGACTGTTTCACGCATCGTGCGAGTGTTTGGCCGCTGGCTGCGGTGTGCTCAGCTGATGTTCACATTGCTGTCGACCCGACGCACGGGGCGCGGCGTCTTTAGTATTTAGAACGTGTTTATATTTACTTTACGTGCGGCAAAAAATATAATGCGTGAATGAACAGGCCGGCCCGCGACGGCACCGAATCAACAACAAGAATATCTATGCGTGTAATGGGGAACTACTGAAGTAGTATCCCATTAAGTAGTACCCCATTACACCCATAATATTATTGAGATTTACTCGTGAGATATATTTATAAACTGCCCTTTATTTGTCAGTTTTATCTTTTGTTACCGCTGAAAAATGCTATGTATCTTTCAGAATCTTCAAACAATGACTCATGCGGAATAATCTCCAAAGTCGTTGCTAACAAAGAAAACTTCGTAGCCGTAGCTACGCACTTATTTAAAGTATCGAAGATAAATGCGGCCAGTACAGATGAAGAAGAATTCGGTCATTGATATCTAAGCAGTTCAAATACCTTTGTGTTCGGTTCTCAAGAACATGATACTGCACTTTGCTGTAATTCCCTTATGATTCCAGAGTTTATTAATAAGTATGTAAATTTATCTCTGAGCTCCGTGAAAACTATAATGTCGTCATTTATCATTTCCACGGCACTCTTGGATGAAAGACCATCTAAATTATATGCACTTTGTGGCTGTCCTCGCTGGTTCACCTTTATACGTAGGTACATAAACGAACAAAGAAAGACGCTAAAAACGACGACTCTCAGAGGTACGATAATTACAATAGTCCTTGTACAAATTGAAATAGCCTTCTTTCAGAAACTGCAATGGAAAACTAGCGCAGAGCTGATAAGTAATGCGCGAATAAGACGTACTTACGTAGTTTTCTCGAGTAATTGTCAGTAAGTGTGTCATTATCGGGTGTTATATGTATATAGGTCGAGAAATAACACGGGCCGACTTACTCGTTTCGTCATTAATAAAACTGGAACTATCAAGTGTTTTTGCGAGACACCCAAACGGTCTTGACCTACCGATATTACGACGGAGCCGAACCTCACCAGTTTACGGTTCGATGTTTTATTGCATAATAATTATTATGTTGTCACGATATACGGTAAATATTATTGATATTTATGACAGAACTCTTAATTGGTTGGATGGTAGGAAGTAATTTTTTTTTTAATATTCAAAGTTTGGTTGCTCGGAATTCAAACTATGTTCCAAGAAACATTTAGTCTATTACGACATTACTATTAATATAATAATCTTCAGCATTTAATCACCAATTAAGTTAATCAGTAATATTATTAGAACCAAGAATAATATCTGCAATAATTACGATAACAAACCAATAAACACTATGATTGGAAGCGTAAATAGGTACGTTCTTGAAATTAAATGACGAAATAACAGTTTATTTTAGATTTTTTTAAACCGAAATGTTTGCGTTAGCCCTTGGACTAGTTTAGTTTAGTCAACATAAATAGCAAACGGTTATGACTGTCTGTTATCCTAACAAACAGTATATCATTGAGTTTCATATTATTATTCCAGGATGTTAGTAGTACATTTTCAATAACATACAAACATATCAAGGTACATACAATGTGAGCTACGTCGTCTAGATTCAATGCTTGGATTCCAATTAATTGAAAGTCAGATGAAATCGATCAAACACAAACACTTTCTTGTGACCATTGTCGTATCGTACCATAAAATAATGACCTAATTATCTATGTACGAAGGAAACTAGATTAGTAACAATAACGAATAGTAATCGCTTTCGTTTTTGGGTCAAGGGATCAACAACGCGGGTGGAGATTGATAACAGTCAAAACAAGTGAAGTGGTTGAACGATAACAATGACCACACCAAAGTCTCAGATTGCACAAATTATAGATTTTTTATCGTTTTTTTTTTTGTCACATGATTCTCATCCAAGGACATTCAGCTTATGTTAATTAAAATATTAATTCTAAAGTCGAGGTTGCAGTCAATAAAAACGACGCAAATGTTTCCGGAACTGTAGTGGCTAATAAGTGACTGTAGCAAATGTGGCAATTACCTTGCGTTTTAAATGGTACCTAGGTACTTTGTGTACCAACACGGTAGGTACTACCAATCCACTGCTACAAGTTTATAGGTACGCGGAATTGTAATTAGGTCGGACAGTTAAACATTTATCTTTGGATTTTTTTAACTGTACCGTGTATTAAACGATGAGCTTGGTATTTTCACTAACAGGATTTTTCTTGGTCGAAAAATCCTTTAAACTCTTGTTTTCTTAAAATCTTAGTAAGTATACTCATTAAATCATCCTGTTGTAAAGTAAAAAATTGTATAGGTAATATAATTTTGTTTTATTGTTAATTTAGCATTAAGCACTTGTTTTGTTCTGTGCGAGACCAATAAAATACATTTTCTTTATTGTTGATGCTAACTTAAAATCTCAATATGATTATCAGTCACAATTTAAATATTTAATGACCTAATCAATTAAAACAAATTCTCACATGATTGGGGAAGCCTACCGTGGGACTAGACGAGTTCTTCAAACAAATCGTTATATTAAAGACCGAATGTTTCCGTTCAGTAAATACCTCATTAAGTGTCTCATTTGTAAATTACTTCACTAGCAATAACAATGAGGACTCATTGCATTACGTAGTTAAAGGTATTTTCCATTTAATCAGGGAAACTATTTAACTCAATTTGTAATTAGTTAAGCAAATTATCATCTTCAATGAAGTACGGTATGGTTATTAATAATTTACTTTTATAATTGGTATGCACTGCACGTGTTATTTTTATTGCAGCGAAGTTGAAATCTGTACAAAAAAAAATTTTGGATATTCTGACGAAGAAAATGGTGTTTTACTTCAAGCATAAAACAATAGATTATAATTGGAAAAAATTAGAAAATACTGTTGGAAATCTTATCGAAGTTTTCAGCCACGACCTAGGCTATTGAAAATATACCTACTTCCTTCGTATTCATTACTTGATTTCTAGTTCTTTGAAAGTTCATGTTTTTTTGTCTTTTGTTTTTCTTTTTTTTATTCGTTCTTTTTTTATCATATTCATTTTGAGGTGGGCCAAGTGAAAATAAATGAATGTAATGTTATGTTGTTATGTTATAACTAGCGGACGTCACGCGGTGTCACCCGCGTAATTCCCGTTCCCGTGGGAGTACGGGAATAAAATATATCCTTGTTAGTCGTGGATAATGTAGCTTTCGAATGGTGAAAGAATTTTTAAAAACGGTCCAGTAGTTTTTAAGCCCATTCATTACAACCAAACAAAAAAAGTTTTCTTCTTTATAATATTAGTGTAGATAATAAACAGATAGTCACTGTAGTACTGGCCTAACGACATCGACGTACGAGTTTTGAAATCCCATCGAGAGTTGAACCGAACGGTTTTGTATGGGATATTACTCGCGATATCGTGCATGGCATTTATGTAAAAGCCCTTGACACAGTTTGCTCAGCCGAAGGGACTACAGTACACGAGGTACATGGAAATATTAACAATCCGTTTCGGATAAACAGCGAAATTGGTGAACTTTAAGAACATTTATTTATGTTGCAGTTATTCAAATTATTTAGGATTTAGGTGAAAAGTCAGATGAACCACATTACGAGGCCTCTCAGAATAGAATTAAAACGGTCGGTGGAAGGTTCTGGGCGCAAAAATAAATTGGTTTATTTACTAAACAGCAGAACGACGGACGAAGAAATGATTCATTATTTTCTTTGTTTTTATTGCACGGGAGTTCCCTGAAACCGTCACTCATACGATAGTGCGCTACTTGTGAGAGTGAGTGACCTCCCGTCCTCACTGCGCACTGAACATACTGAAACACGCAGCGCGCCGCATCCGGCACATGTACACTTTTTTTAACCGTTTTATTACTCTTGAAAATCCTAAATTCGGAACTGTACAGGCTTAGAGAAAAATGTGTGTGTGGCATTGAGTGATAGCTTTCTGGAGTTCCGACTTTCCGACGTTCTCTAGTCCCGTCAGTTTAGACCAGGAAAATAAACTTTAGAACACAGATATTTTTATTGAAAATAACTTTACAGGAGTTTTTGATTTGTGGATGAGAAACTTTCAGCTACCTAATTGGCTTTACTTTTACCTTACTTTTCAAACATTTACGATCAAAACCTAAATGAAGTTATGTTAGAATGAAAGTGATTATCTTTTTAACGTTTAAGTAACCGTTTCTTGGTTGAACACTATATTCTACTAGATTCGATATTTTAGATTATACGGCAATAAATAATACAAATTAGTTTTTAGAACATTTTACGTCACTGATGCAGACAAAAAATGTCTGAAGTTTAATTAATAAGTAATTGCATCGAATGTGTAACTACTGAGTTGTTGCATATAACTCCGTGATGTACCTACACTCCTCGTCTAGTACTCCACGAAAGTAACGAATAGCTTGTAATGTTTCAACACATGCCAATAACGATAAGCGTCTATTTTTATAGACAACATCGCGCCTATATCGCTTTTAGTATTAGCAGGGCTGTTGGTGCCAACACATTACTTGAATCTACTTTTGGCATAGTATAATGGTAGATACTCAAGTTCCTGTAGTGTCGTTTTATGGTGAGTTGTTTGTAGGCGAGCACTTTATCTACAAATAATACATTGGCCTTATCCTACCGATTATTACGAGCATTTTTACTTCTTATCAACTACTGCCACATTACATGTTTTATTTCACACTCCGTTCGTCAATAATTAGGGCTATTCTTAAAGTACTCACGGGATTATTTCCGTGATTTTCTTTAGTTTTCGATAGCTTTCGTTTTAGCACCCGATATCTATTTCGACGCTGTTGCAAGCATCATGATCGCGGGAAACTAAAAAAAAACACGGATATAATCCCGTATATCCCGTTTTTTTTACTTTAAGTGTAGTGAAAAACTGTGAAAGTCTAAAACAATAAGGGCTATTGTTTAATTTTCAACGTTGAATTACGATTATAAATATTCATTATTACGATGAAGTTCATGAACGAACGTAGAAATGTAAGGACTGTTTTTAAAAACATTACTAAGTATGTACCTACATAGAAATTTGACATGCTAATATGCTAACCGTTGTGATTCTCCGTAACTAGCTCTGAGCTGCATGTGTCGCACTGCGAGAGCTCGCCTGCTTATTGTTTACATCGTTATTCGATAAATTACTATATACACCAAACAACATTTACTAAGCTGTTAATATTAATTCGATGTAGAATTACCTATTAGAACTTGTAGCCAACATATTTTTACGACATCCTAATACTATCTGATCTACATTTTAGAATCAAAATGCTATAGTTCAAACTGTCACGTTTACCTTTACGAACTTTTATAAATGAAGACTCACACTAGTCTTTATCTTTATCTTTGGGCGGGTTTCAGTTGTCCTACCAGTTACAAAAATCCAGTTTTCTCTTGACCAAAAATGACCCGAAACGAGTTGCTTACAAAACTTTTTCTGACATAAAACTCGTACGATTTACAACTTACTTTTTATAGATGTAATAAGAGAGAGAATAAGAGTAGTTACGAGTTGGAATCGTAACATATTATGTAAAAGTTTGGGACAGTTCGACTGCGCTGGATTTGTTTCAATAATTTCGCTAAGGATAAGTTCGCAAAGCAGGTAGACCGCGAGCGCATTTGGTGTTAACTACAAATATTTTGGTCGGAGTTGATGTAATTCGCATTGCAGCCGGAGAAGGTGGTCGAGGCGCGTGCACTGCGCGGGCACGTGCTGGCACCGGGAAGTTTCCACAACCGGCACGAGCACGACACCGCTCGCCTCGTACACATGCACCACTCCGAACGCACTCCGAATATTCCAAAAAAATCCTAAAGCTCCCCTAAATCTCAATAATAAATATATTATTCACAATACCTTTTTTCGAATTCCTTGACGCGATCGCGGTGTAGCGCGCGTAAACGAGCGTAGTGTTGTCGAGTGCGATGTATCGGTACGCTCAACTGATTCGATCGCTTCGCTTAGCGATCTAAGGATTGACTGGTGTTCCGGCGGAGTGTTGGTGAATATATGCGCGCGCATCTCCCCGGGCGTGCGCCGTGGTGGGAGCACGCCGCTGCGTACAAATGCGCACGCGAGGCATACTATCCTAGCTCTTAGCAAGCGAAACATAAGTGCCAAAATGGAACGGCTCGCTATTGCCCATACATTGTTAGTACTGCATGACAAACTGTCACCAATTCATTCAGTGCCTATGCCGCGAGGGAGCGTCGCCCAATGCGGAATCCCACCCATAGTTAGGTCTTCCCGCTCAAGGTACATTAATTTGAATTGAATTGGGTTACGAACAGGTAATGAAGTTCAGTTTAAACTTTATGAAACTTTGTTATGAGTTAAGCTGAATTTCAATAAGTGTTTACCTTAAGTAGCTTCTCTTTGATCATGGTTTGAGGCATCTACTGTTACGATTTGTAATATTGATGCTCATTTGCGAGGAGTACGGGAATACGTTTATAATTAATACATTAATCATTGACTACGTAATTGTTGTCAGTTAAGTACATACTTAACGTTTACCTCGATGCTACTTAAGTTGGTATTTCTATACGATTGATAGATCATCAAACCTAAGATTGTCACAGTACACCTACTTATACTTAAAATTTTATAAAAAGGAAAAATAAGTTTCGGAATAAACACTACTAATTTGGTAATAAAAAGGCTACAATAATCACTTATTAAATGACATTATATGCTGAATTTAGTATTGCTATGTTCAGATGTAATTAAAAAAGTACATAATCATTGTGGTTATACAGAATATACTAGACGTAACGTAACACGTATATATAAGAGCAAAAAATGATGTAAATACTTTATTTACGATCGAACAATCTACTTGGTTTATGGGTAGATAACTTGTTACTACTTTTAAACTTTGAGTGTGCTGAATAGCTGATTTTATCTTACAACACTCTTTTTCCTCATACACTTCAAAAGGAATAAAAATGGATAATAATAGGCGTTAAGTTTTTGTTGGGTCTACATTACAATTAAGTAGTATTTTTGCCTGCACACCAAGTAACTGACAGTTTAGGTTATTTTATCATAATTATACATTTTAAAGTAATAGTTGTCCACCGAAATCGAAAACAGAGTTCGAGCAACCGACGCCGACGGTCAGGGCTCCACAGAGTGGAACCTCCTAACAATGCGACCGTGTCCAGGAGTACCGCTTTCTGATTCAAGCCCTTGATCCAGCTGGATCAAGAGCATCTCGTTAGCCTCCACAGGTATTGGTCGAGGCCCTTGGTATAGTTAAGCCACTGTGTGAGACGTAGATAGTTCTAGTTATGAAGATATTGGGAGTAAAAGTTCTTACTTTTTGACAAGTTTTTTTTTTTTACATTTTTTTACTTTAAACACCTCCAGGACCCCCGTACTATTCAAACCCCATCAGCACAATGTATTGAGTTCTAATACATAACACGATTTTTCATCTCAAAAACAGGTAATAGTTTTTGCATATAAAGTTACTTTAGTTTGTTGAACGCTTGGTTGAAGGCTTCCTGATGTGGTTGTTTACACCCTGTATGTAGTGAATAAATAATAATAAGTGACTTTTTCCACTGTATTCATACAATGTGTGAGGTGTTGAAGTGCCGTCCGGTTAACAATGCACTCTGTAACGACGTATTTTAATGATCTCTTTTCAGTGTAAATACCGACAACGCTTCTTTCAGGAGCATTTCCAGAAAATTCTGCGAGTTTTCCGAGAAAATGGAAGAACTAGACTGTAAAGAAATAAAATAAAACTTCGTCAAAGTTGGGCGATGACCTGGGGAATAGCACGGCAATTCTCATAGATATGAAAAACGTCGCCATCGTAGCGCAAACTTGAGGGAGGACTGTGTACTGCAGTCCACTGTTGGACGTAGAATAAAGATAACCGCGTCTTTCGGTAAAATAAAAACGGTATCCCGATTTCCTATTTTCCGTCTGAAAATAAATCTCAGAATGTTTTAAAGCTATAGCCTATTGCGATAAATTTTTAACACACTGTACCTATAATGTCAACACAAAGAGTATTGCTAGCATACACTGTCAAGTTTTGTATAAGGTACATCGTAGGTAGCTGAGTATTCTAGATAAGTGAAATGTCTTTATTGACTTCAACTTAACATTCGAGCTTACATGGAGAAGTCTCTATTACTTCCAAAAAGTCAGAAGAAAACGCTGCTACAATATTACGCGTGGATCACTAGGGCATACGTTACGCTAGTGACCCTCGTCAATCATACGAATATCGCATTTCATGTTATTTCTAAGTTTTCGCTGGAATTGGAGTTTTTTACACAGCTGTAAATGTCCTACAAAAATATTTAATATATCTATGATGCATAATAGTACATTTTGATACAAGTGGATAAAGTTTTTTATTGTAGTTTGAGGTGGTATTAACACACAAGCCGTAGGCGAGGGTGTTTTTGAGCCGTGTACCAAACGACGTTTTATATAAACTTTTGAAGAAATAAAATAATATAATGTAAAATAAAATATAATACATATTGTATTTTTTTTTATTTCCGCATTTTGCTTTCGCCAGGTTAAAGGAGAAGCAAAGGTATGAAACCGTTATGTTTTTTTGTATTTTTTTTTAAATTTAGAACACAATTAAATGTTAATCTATACTATTACTAATATTATAAAGCAGAAGATTTTGTTTGTTTGGTTGAACACGCTAATCTCAAGAACTACCGGCTCGAATTGAAAAATTATTTTTGTGTTAGATAGTCCATTTATCGAGGAAGGTTTTAAGCTGTAACATCACGCTACGATTATTAGGAGCCGAGCAGGAACGAAAAATGTTGCAAAAACGGGGATTATTTATTCTTTCGTTTTCTCTCATAAGTGACGCAGACGAAGTTGGGTGGGTCCGCTAGTTTGTTTATAAAAGTAAATATTACTTTTAAATAATCATGTTTGTTTATGATGATATTGAAATTATAAACACAATTTGAATATTCAAAAAATGTTTACGCCGTAAAGACGTCGATCGCTTTGGCGGAATAAAAAAAACACCTCTGACTATAGGCATTGAACCAATTTGGACTAAGTAAAGGTATAGTTATCTGTGGCAATTTTATTTTCCGGACACGCTTGGAAAAAATATCAAAAACGCACAACGTGTGTGAAATACACTGCATTTTGAACTTAATCGTAGAGCAAAAATAAACAGTTTTCGAGGAAGTCTATTGAAAAATGTTATATCTACACTTATCTGCATCTTCACTAATATTATAAAGAAGAAAAATGTGTATTTTTGTGTGTGTGTGTGTGTGTGTGTGAATTTTTGTAATGAATAAACTCAAAAACTCCTGTGCCGATTTCAAAAATTCTTTCACCATTGGAAAGTTACATTCACCCTGAGTAACATAGGCTATATTTTATCCCCGTACTCGCACGGGAAGGAACTACGCGGGTGAACCCGCGTTACGTCCGCTAGTCATAAATAAATAGCAGATGTTTATGATGATCATATTTTTATTATTCGTGAATCTAGTATCATCACACTCGTACTATACCTCCATTATAAAGAAGAAAGAAAGAAAAAATGTTTATTTGACGTCAGTATTAAGCAGACACACAATAATAATAAAAAAGTTACAAAAAGGACAAAAATACATATAATGGACTGTGTGCTTCACGGCTGCGCCAAAAAGGTCCATTTCAGCATTCATGCCAGCCAGGTGATGCTGTCTGACGCTGGTACATCTATTCATGTAAGTACTGAATTCATAGTTTTATTTCTTACACTGTGTTTAATGTGCAGATAGGCATAAACTCCACCATGTTATGGATGATAGAGTTAAGTCAGAGAAGACTGTGTTTTTCGCCAACCCATCATTATTATCAGAAGAAAAAGCACAAAAAATAGTAATGGTAAGTTTTAGAGTCAGCTGCAATGTTTTAAGGCGAATAGGAGTTCAGTAGCATAGTAGGTAAATACTAGTTGTTTTTCCAAACTTTCAACGACGTAGAAGGACACTAGGCGCCGCTTGCTATTAAAGTAAGCTGTTTGATATATAACAGCTGTCGCCAATACGATAGTGTGTTGAGAAAACTGCACCATAACATAACAAACTTTGTTTCGAAAACTTTTTGTCCACGCGCGATATGTTTTTACCTACCTGTAATGTTTAGTTTGATTCAATTCAACGGTTGATACCTATTTATTGCGGGTTTCTGAATCGAGTTAAATAAGTTAAGGCCTTAGGTGCTTGAGTTAAGTTTGAATTTCAAGTGCAATGAAGAAATCACCTTACGTAGAGTTTGATTGGTGTCTAGCCATCAAATCAGGAACTTGTGGTTTATTCACAGACTTCAAACTGTTAACAGTCTATTTTTCACTGTATTATTTCGAAACTATATGACTGTAAAGTGTGTACACAGACTTATTACGAAACCGTAAACCAAACATGTTGTACATCGAGTAACTTTTCGCAAAAAATATTGCTGGGAAACGACTTTATTTATATGAAGAACACGTTTTGTGGTAGAACTCAATGTAACGCACTCAAAACATTGTCCTGATGGATGGATTGAATAAGTACGGGGGTCGTTGGGGTGTTTAAAGTAAAAATATTACATTAAAAACTTGTATTAAAAAAAAAACTTGTCAAATGTTGTAACTTTGACCCTCAATATCTCCATAACTGAAGGTCCGTATGATGTAGGACAAAAAAAAATGATCGCCATGACAGGGAGAACCAATGCCTGTCGGCTTTGTTGAGAGGTTTTTAAACCTATTATATATACTGCCACTTACAGGACATCTTCCATAATTATTATCATTATTTGGATCTCCCAATATTTCGACACATGTAGCGTTATAAAAACATGTAAAACAGGTTACATTATCGTGCGTCCGTCCCATTTATGTATCTTTTGTTTTCTTAGGGCCAGTTTCACCGGTTCCGGATAAAGTGTCGGTTAGTTATCTGATAGTTAATACTATCTACCACTTAAAGGCTGGTTATAACTAATACTTTATCTACCAGATATAGCAAATCAAAAGTGTTAGTTTATCTGGCAGATAAGTTCCTAATAGGCTAACCGACACTTTATCCGCAACCGGTGAAACTGGCCCTTAATGTGTTACGGCTAATAACTGAAGTGCACACCTAGTTTTAGCCAGGTAAGGTATATATGTACTGAATATGATGACCATTTCTCGCCACTATTCATTTTTTTAGTCTTGTTTCAATCCGCATCACACCTAATAATGCACCTAGTAATTGTGTACCTCGTAGTACCAACATTCCCCAGTTGAGTTTAATCCGAGGTTATTGAAGGAGCTATTATAACCAATCAGGTACAAGTACGTGGCTGCTACTTCTCAGAAATTCTTGATAGAAAAACCCAATGGGTTCAAGTTCTTTTGCCTGGGACTAGGACCCAAAAGCCCAGCAATCAGGCTCCGTAATAAACTTTTATTCACGAACATTTAACTAATTCTGTATTGTATAATTATCACTTGCTTCGTTGAAGGAAAATATTAGGACGAAACCAACATGTTTGAGAGATCTTTCTCGATGGGTAAAGCCAGCAGAGCAGCGGTGGCCCAGTGGTGGCGGCCCCGACTTACGAACAGTAAGTCGTGGGTTCGAACCCAGACAGGCGCATTACTTTGTGTAATTTATTTCATCACCGCTGCTCTCAAAACGGTGAAGGAAAACATCGTGAGGAAACCGGCATGTCCTAGAACCAAAAATTCGAAGACAATGTGACATCTACCAATCCGCACTGGGCCCGCGTGGTAGATTATAGCCCATTCCCTCTCATTGAGAGGAGGCCGTGTCCCAGCAGTGGGAACATTATAGGCTGATGATGATGATGATGATGATGATGGGTAAAGCCAAGTCACGGGCCCAGAACTCACCAGACCCCATATTCACAAATGTTCGACTCGTTTCCGATTCGACAACTCGTATATCTGTCTTCTTCTGGCATTACGAAAACGACCCAGATAGACATACGACTTCCCGATTCGGAAGCGAATCGAAGCGTTGTGAATACGGGAGCAGGTTAGACACAAACCACACGAGAAAGACTTTACTAAACTACAATGGGTCAGGTAACTCATAATTTTAGTAAGACCGATCACCCATTTCAATTTTATCGATGCAGTATCGAAAAATTATCAGTTCTGTATTTAATGGGCAGCTCTCACGAACCATCAAATACCCATTACGTACAAAATGATCACTAAACAATATCGAATGGCTTCGTTGCAGTTAACATGAAATTCAGTATAATGCTTTTAACGTCGCGTGACATCGCCTCATCTTCGTAGCTAGTGAGAATCGTTAAAAATGAAATGGACGACATGATTATAGGTATACGCAATACTTGAACGTGTGCACTCTGTTTGCTGTACTAAGTACCACTTTGCTGACTGCAGGGCTTATATTTCCTCCGTTAACTTTTCTCATATTTGCAGTTTACCCACTTAAGGGAGAAAGAAAAGTAGTCAACATAAAACATGGAGTTAAAAAAGTTTTTATTTCCATATTTTAACCAGCTGGTTGAAGACAGTTTTAGTTTGTTTTCAAATGCCATGAAAAAAGAACGAAACCCTTAAAATAAAAATAAATATGTTTTCACATTTTTTTTAAAAGACAAAGACTTTGATTTCATGGCACCTGGCCCTGTAAGGTTAAATGTTATAAAAACACCCACACACCACACTATAGCCCACCCGCACAGTCATTTGTTTCAAGGCGAGGGGTTCTCAATGAGAAGATGGCGGTTCCCCTCGCAAGACGTGATTGCAATAACCGCGGGTCGACCTCGAGCCCCGGCTACGCGTTTGCTACGAACCCCTCCAATCATGCTATCAGATGTCCCGGTTTCACTTGATATAAACATTCATTCTAAACATCTAGGTTAGATAGCACCATCTTTTGTTTTTTACAACAAAACCAAATGTCAAACAGTTAAACATGGCAACCATCCGTCACCTGTAAGTTATTGAGAATGCCCGTCAAAGCCTCAGATTTAATCTAAGGTCAGACCCTTATTTCACTAGCGAGTTGCGAGCGAGTAGAAAGCAGCCTAATATAGTAAGTAGAAAACAGCCCGTAATATAAAATATAGTTTTTATATATATTTTTTAATTTAGAACCTAAATAAATGTTAATTTGTTTATAAAAGTAAATATTAGTTTTAAATAATCATGTTTATCTATGATATTGAATTTATAAACACAAATTGAATATTAAAAAAATGTTTACGCTGTAAAGACGAAGATCGCTTTGCCGAAATAAAAAAAAAACATTCAATTCCAATCACCTCTGACTATAGGCCTTGAACCAAGTTGTACTAAGTATCGGTATAGTTATCTGTGGCAATTTTACTTTCTGCACACGTGTAGAAAAAATATCAAAAACGCACGTGTGTGAAATACACTGCATTTTGAACATAATCGTAGTGCGAAAAGAACTAGTTTTCGAGGAAGTGTATTCAAAATATCTTTCTTTAGGTAGACGCTTAGGATAATGCAGGAGTAGATTTTGTAGACAAGCTACATCACTAATTTCCAATTTTAGTATTTTTGCAAAGGATAAAACTAATCTTAATGACCTATTACTTACCTTTGATTGTGCATGTGTAGTTATTATAAGGTATTTCAACTTTGCTATTAAGTTACTACACATATTCGGTTCGCCTATTACAACATGTGCAAAAGTAATTTTTCGACACAATGTGTGTTCCGTGTTGTGTAGACAAATTGTTGACATAAGTTTTCCACAGTTTGCTATGCAAAATGTAAAAGCCTGTTTTTTAATTTGTGATGTGGCAGCGGCTGTGGCACGCTGACCCGTTGGTACCGGATATTTCCATTATACAATTAGTTTTCGTGAATCAGTGTGTTGTTGGACATAGGAAAAGTTTTACTTTTCCTCAAAACAATCGGTGTGTCAGATGGGACATCGACCAATTTGAGAAACTTTAGAGAAAAATATACAAAGATGTTTTTTAGTTCCTTTTCTGCAACTGCATGAATGTATATTTTTTACTATAACTTCTGCCAGCGACTTGGCTCGCGTGAAGCTAGATAATTATCTCATGGGATTAGATCCCATAATAATCAAACGACATATTATATGATAGTACTAACATAGGTATTAAGCTACCGGGATAAAAACTATCCTATGTGTTAATCCAGGTTATAAAATATCTGTGTTCAACATTTCATCCAAATCCATTCAGCGCAGTTTTTGAATATTAATATTTTAAAAATTAATGACCAAATAAAAATACATAATAATATTACGTACGTGTTCCATAATTATCTAAAAAAAAACCACCTACTGTATTCTAAAAAATGCAACAAACCCTAATTTTGTAAATCGGTGTTTTTTGTTAGCTTAATCGATTTTTGTTAGCTTAATTGATTTTTGTTAGCTTGATTGATTTTTGTTACGTTAATTGATTTTTGTTAGCTTAATTGATTTTTGTTACGTTAATTGATTTTTGTTACATTAATTGATTGTTGTTACCTTAATTTATTTTTGTTAGCTTAATTGCTTTTTCGATACACTTCCTCCAAAACTGTTTTTTTCGCACTACGATTAGGTTCAAAATGCAGTGTATTTCACACGTGTGCGTTTTTCATGTTTTTTCCACACATGTGCAGAAAGCATAATTCCCACAGATAACTATACATAAACTTAGTTCAAATTGGTTCATTGCATAACTAAAAAAACATTCACCTCTGACTGTAGAGTAAGAGGTAAATGTTTTTTTAATTAATTTATTTATTTATTTATTTATTTAAACTTCATGTACAAGAGTGGTACATAGGCGGACTTAATGCCACAAGGGAATAATGTCGGAAAATACAAATTGTGTTTATAAATTGAATACTTATCGTAGATAAACATGATTGATTATAACTAATATTTACTTTTATTTACTTTTATAAACAAGTTAACATTTATTTGTGTTTAAATTAAAAAAAAAAAACAAAAAAACATATTAGGCTGTATAACGGGGTCATACCTTTGCCTCCCCTTCAACCTGGCGAAAGCAAAGCGCGGTAAAAACAAAATTTAAATCATAGTCTCGTGACATTCATGACACAAATATTTTACATTATTTTATTTTATTTCTTCAAAGTGTATTGAAAAACGTCGTTTGATACACGTGGACATTTTTTATTGCAGTTCTCGACTCAAAAACACCCTCGCTTGCGGCTCGTGTGTTAATACCGCCTTGTACTACAATAACAAACTTTCTCCACTTGTATCCAAATGCACTATTTTGTTACCTTAATTGATTTTTTGCCATCGACTGCCCTCGCTTTCACACAATGTACATAATCGAAGTGCTAATGACTGAATCGCACATTCCTGCAGCAGTCGGTACTTAATATTTACGTGGTAAACGCTAGGGCTGATTGCAAAGAAAATGAGTTTGTTTTTCTACCTTTTAGAATCACGGTATGTTCTATATTAGTACGCTATGTACTTCTGTTCAACCCACCCTTTGAAACAAGGGATCATAGAGGTTATAGCTCATAAAACATGCAAATAGGCTGCTATACGACATTGGAACACTCAACGAAGCGGACAAACCCAGCCAAGCTAAGCTTTATACTAATTAATAATACAATGTATTGTATTGTACAACGGGTTGGTGTCCGCAATTCCACGTCAAATCGCGTATTTTGCATATGAGCTATAAATCCACCACGCGACCCCCGTGCGGGTTTTAGATGTCACACGTCTTCGAATTTTTGGTTCTAGGACATGCCGGTTTCCTCACGATGTTTTCCTTCACCGTAATAATACAAAGTAAAAACTATATTGTTTTTTTTTAATTTATTTATGTCTGAAATTTTACGGCCGGTCGGGGCTCAAAGGCTTTTAATATTATAAAGCAAACATTAGATATATTTCATTTTGTACCTAAAAAGTATGTGTTTTAAATTGTATTTTTGGGCTTGGTTTTTTATTGGTTTTGAAGATGGTTATCATTGCTAATCTAACGGCAATCGAGGTATTTACAAGCATATCGGAATATAGGCGTAAACACATGTTTTCATCATCAATGTATGCGTCATACAGTAAAAATAATTTATTGTTGTTACCTTTACCGGTTTGTAGTATAAAATAAAATTTACTTTTACAGTCTGATAAGTTTTTATCAATTCTCAGTTTTATATTGTAATGTATAAATCCTGTGATTATTTTACTTTATTTATTACACAGGAACTCATTGTCACTGCATTGAACCATATTTCCAGAGTTTATTGTACAGTACTGTAGTTTTTGGCTGCAATACTGTCTAGTATTTTCTGGGCAATCAGTCTAACTCTCCACAGTCCAGGGCCTCGATTCTGCTATTACGATAGTGTCAGAATAGGCGATCATTGAAGACAGAATGATCCAGTTCTGTCAAGTTTTGACAAGTTTGATAATCTACCAATATAATGGCGTCATTATGACTTCTCAATGAACAACCAGTGAGACTCCATTGAAAGAAATGTCAACGAATATTAATCTCGTACATGAAATCTGGCATGAATGAATGTTCGCATTTAGTAGTAGATATCGAAAACCATTAAATTTGTACTAATGGTTTTATAATAATAGCAATACGAAAATGCCATTCAAACACAATTTTATTATGAGACCATCGACCTACCATTGTGAAATTAGCAGATCACGAACTTTAAGCAAAATGACAATGGGATGAGAATGGAAACGCGTTGGAGTGACCAATTTATTAAAATAGCAGAATTAGGCCCCAGTTATTGTATTTTGGCAGTCAGATATAACATCTATTTATAGTTCTTTACCTGGGTCGATTCAAGTCCCTTGTGGCTGCGTTTCAATATTTAATACGGGGCGACTGACTACCTGCGCCTCAGAGGCTATTCGTGCTGTAGAAATATAGCCTCTGCAGTGATTTTATGAAATAACTGGCTACTAGATTCGTATTTAGAATTAGCAAACAGATTTGGAGCTTAACGGAAGACTTCAATGGAATAACATGTAATATGCGAAAGTTTGTGACTATGGATGTATGTTTGTTACCCTTTCACGCGAAAACTACTGAACGGATTTCTATGATTATTAGATAAGATAGTTATTTGCACAGAGATAGGTTATAACCTGTATTAAAACATGAGGTACCTAGTTTATGCCGGTAGTAAGATCACTTGGGACAATGAAGCCGCTAGCAGAAACTAGTAATTATTATATTTCTAAGTCTTTGTGTGTGTTTTTATTCAAACAAACGTTGTTGTTGATCCTTGTAGCACTAAAATCTATCGATTATATGTGGAAGTCATCATCTGGCTGCCTTTTTCAAGTTGGGGTCGGCCACGGTCCACCTTCCAGTCTAACCGGATGAATCTGAACACCAGTATTTTGCGACGTATACAAAATTGCAGATGATTGCGCTCTAATAGGTATATTTACCTAACTAAGATTCAAGAAAACAGAAGATTCAAGCAAAAATACGACAAAAAAGAAAACTATAGCGAAAAAATATATATCTACTATGTAATCTGTTAATAATATATATTTTGTAAATAGAGCAAAGATGAACCGGAGCTGTATTGATGATTTTAATGATTATAGCTTAGTAAAGCCATATTTTTTACGCAATCATATTTTGTTGCACATACGGCTAAGATGTCTTGATTGTTATGACAATAAATGTATCCTAGCTTGTAGTTTAAGTTGTTTAGTTTATTTTAATTGTCCTATTATGTTATGTTGATTTAAATAGTCTGTTCACTTCCTTCGATTGATAATAAAAAGAACAGGAACTGATTATAATCTAGCTACGAATATTTTGCTTTTAATTCAGGTCAAAGGTCAGACGAGGTCGCATTCACGAGTAGCCGGTCCCGCGACAAATACGCCTCCTGCATCAAGATTACTTTTGCGCCGTATTTTTGTTCAGATGTGACTGTATGCTCCTCTTTTGGCAATGCCGAGTTTTTTACTCTAGAATACGTGCGTGTTTACAGAAGGTATGAACTATGTGTATAACATGTAAGTAAATGACCGCCAATTAACTTAATTACAATGTTTATGTTAAAAACGGGCTAAAACCAGTGGTAATGTCGTAGCGCGTGTACAAAGATAAACACTAATGAATAAAATCAGTCTCCATGATTACTACGAGTCAAGATAAACCGACACGTCGGCGTCGCCGCAATTACGGCAATGTCAAAGGCAAGACATTGATTAGGTTACAACCACTTCTAACCAGAGCTGTATCAATTATTTTTTTTAATTAATCAAATTAATTGTGAAACTTACATATTTGATGTCGTAACATTAGCTGGCTAGCTTACGTCACTCGTAAGTCGCAAAAAAACTCTTGGATGAAGAAAGTATTGAACTGGAAATTGGGGAACAAGAAAGGGGCGACCTATAGGGAATACCCAACAGTGGCTGAAATCCCAAAGTTTCGAAGCATTGGCGAATTTATACATTTTTTTTTTTTTTATTAATCTGAATCCGTAATAGGAAATCATAAAGGCTCAGATTTTTAATTCGCTTATCTGAGCAGCAAACACAACTGCATTTTTCAAATATTATGCGTAACAATATAAACTCACGCCACTTTTCCACTGGGGTAGGCAGAAAAACAGCACACCATCTGCTACAGACCCTTACATAGTTTCTTTTCGCTTAGTCTACGTTCATGCTTGAGTCCGGTTGCGAGTACAAAGCATCTGAATTTCTATAAAACATCACAAATTAGACAAGAATAATTATGTTTTTCTCATTTCAGAGTTTTCACTGACAATTGCCTTTTTATATTATTAGGTACTAGCTGACCCACGCAACTTCATCTGCGTCACATAAAAAACGGCTATTAAAAAATAAGGGTTGATCGTAGAAGGAATTTAGGATTGTACGTATTTTTGTATGTTGTATCATAAAAAAATAAAAACTAAATGTCTAAAAAATAAAAATTTAGGGGTGGACTACCCTTAACATTTAGGGGGATTAAAAATAGATGTTGGCCGATTCTCAGACCTACTCAATATACTCACAAAATTTTATGAGAATCGGTCAAGCCGTTTCGGAGGAGTATGGGAACGAAAATTGTGACACGAGAATTTTATATAAAAGATTTCCTTATTTAACTTCTTTTCCAGAGTGATTTACATGAATGTTGATCGAAACAGAGGGAGAGGAAGGCCAAGATGGATGGTTGGTGTGGAGAATGATTTGAGAGAGAAATGAGTAAATCATGATGCGGTGACGTCAGACAGGAGAGAATGGAAGAAGAAAACGCGTGATGCACCGACCCCAAACAGAATAATACAAGGGTAGGAAGATGATGATGATGATTCATTTAAACATCCTATTTATTTTCATGTTTATTAAAAAAAATGAGCTTCGATAGATAGTCATCGAAGCTCTTGGCAATAAGGCCATTGGCCGTCAGGAAAAGACGAAAATCAGCGCAATGATAACCGAGTCCATAATCGACATGTCCCGAACTCCCGAACCTCGTGAGCAGTCAAGATAGTTTTATTTTTATTATTATTTATTTATATCGAACACCAACGATTCAGATTGTTGTAATAACACTTACGAACTATGTAAGTAACATTCTCATTCAAATAACCTATAAGTAACGGCCTCCCGCTTCACCAGACTTGCAGCGGTTCAGCACCCCAGGAACGGGGAGTCAGGTTTAAAATCCACTATCTCCTTTAAGTTAGTCCCCCCTTCATTAATCCTAACATTTTGGCCAAATCATTTAAAATCACATTCTTTGCATTTTTTTCACTGCAGCTTTTTTCAAACCGAGACGGCAATTGCATCGGTGTTTAAATTACTTACTTTGTCCGTTGGGTTGGGAAGAGACACAACGAGCGTCCACATGTTGCAGTCATGACTTATGTACACAACAGCTAATGAATTAATTATTACTATGTAGGTCACAATATGAAAAGAGACCCTAGCACGAATGTGCGACGTTAAATCTGACTTGGAACTGAAATACAACTTTTTATTGCCCTTATTGATGTTGAGTAGCGTGAATAAATAGTTTTAGCGAAAGAGTATAAATTATAGGGAAAAATAACAATACAGTAAAAGCCAATTGGCAGGAAACGACAACGTGGCAGACCCAGAAGGAGATTGCGGACTGATTCATCCATAAAGGATTGACCTACAATCGCATTGGATCGCGAAAATGTTAAGAAATAAGGGAGGCCTTTGCCCTGCAGTGAGACAATATAGGCTCAATACTAGTAGCTCCTAATAGTTCCCTCGTTCGTGTTAATTTCACAGAAATTGCAAACCGTTATTAAGCACGAATCGATGCACAATAGCCAACACTGTGCAATAAATAGTCTGCTTCAGTAATGACTTTAGAAACTGCACATCGATTATTTTTATTCAGAGTTTATACTACCTGAGTAAAGTCATAGTAGGCATGAATACGGTCAGTCAACTTTAATAAAAGAACGAAGGAGGCTAAACCAAACTGCCAATTTACTGTCAATAATTGGAGTTGCAGATCAAGCTCAAGCGACGAAATTGCCTAACTTGCAGATGCTTCCAGAAAATAGTTCATAGCCTTTGTTTGCAATAAAATGGTTATTGTTGTTATTTCCTACTACTCGGAGACAAGGCTCCTCTCTTTGACGAGAAGTGTGCCACCACGCTGACATCTGGGAGTACATAATATGCTTGGTCACTATGTTTTCCGTCACCTCAATGGTGATTAAAAACGACAACCATTTCAACCAGGCCACCAATTCTCAGAACTGGTTATACGCCTAGGCAATTAGCAAGATAATTTACTCAATCCTAGGACTTTTTATATATCATTATATCTTTCGTACTTATGTAAAAAATTCTGGATTAAACCACCATTATTGTTCAAATTATTATAACTCATAATCGCTGCCTAATTTAGATTCTTCTTTGAATACTCAGCAATAAATGTCATTAGCCTACCTACTTATTTCAATGTCTTTTAATGTAAGTCGGTACCTGTAGATACTTACCTTTTTTAACAAATTACCTTTAGCACACAAGTTTGTCACATAAACGAATTAGTTTTTATTGTTCCTTTGTTGTTAACCTGTAATATTCCTCCAATGGGCAATGGATATGGCCTTCGACTCCTCCCTGTGAGTGACAGTCTCATGCCGATCTCCCAAAAGTGCCTCCAGGTCCTCCCACCAGCGGTTTCTAGGTCTTCCTCGGCGACAATGCTCTCGCACCCACCGTGTGACCACTCTGGCTCATCTGTCCCGATGCAGTCTGTCTGCATGATCAATCCAATCTCTCTCCAGCCTATCAGACTTATCCAAGTATTGTTCAGACTCCATCAAAAAGCGCGCGTCAAAACATACACATCGTATGTAGGTGGTAATGTCTTGAGTCCGACGATGCAGCCACGCCGACGCACGCAAACAGGTAAGTAGGCCCTGACATTGAAGGGTCCTAAGATTTAAATGGCATAATAACATAACGTTACGCCTATAATCCCCAAAAGGGTTAGACAGAGCTGTACCTAATTACAGTAGTTACAGCCACATTTTGAAAGTTATGCTTAAGTCCCATGTAATAAGGGCGAGCCAATTGCCATCAGCCGCGCTTAACTACCAATTCCGTGACTGTTAGTGACATTTTTTTTTTTCGAAAACCCATAATTCTATAATGTTTGTCTTATAGCATCGTATTGGAATAGTCTGTAAGGATGTTATAATTGGTGTAAATAAATAAATAATAATAAATCATCGGTTTGCTCGACCTAGGAATCGAACCAAGGATCGCATGCTCAGCAGTTGTTGTGTTTGCTTGCTTGCTTGCTTTCTGTCAGTGGTTTTCTTTTACTGTTTAAATAGAAATGGAAGTGTCTGAATGATTTCGAACCTACAATCCTTTCATACGTCTTTAATATCCACTTAACATAATTTAATTTTAAAATGTAAAAGTGAAATTAGCAACAACATCAAGTGTCAATATTTAGTTTTAAAACGTTTATTAATATTGAACATTTAGGTCAAAGCTAAGAAGTTAATAATAACACTAAGAGCACGCAACCCCTGCCCTATAAGCATGTATAATTACTAAACATTATTGTCAACATAATCATTATAAATGTTCAATACAAAACAAATTAACATACAGCGAAGATATTTTGAACATAGTCACGACAACACTAATAAAACTTAATTGAAAACACAAAGAAAACCTCGTGACTTTGGAATCGGAGAGTTTCGTGTGGAAAATCACTTCACTCACGGATTTAAAATGAGCTCCACGTGTAGTGAGCATGCCCAATTCGACATCATGTCACTTCATGATCTTTCATAATTTCATGTTATCGGAGAGCCGAAGTTGGGCTGGGAACAGAATAAACTCTGAGAGTGCTGACGAAAGTCTTCCACAAACATAATGTTCTCACTCTAATAGGACCGGTTTTAAACTAATTAATGAGACATTTTCTTAGCCGATAGTAATACTTAAGTAGAATAACTCAGTAACTTTGAATGAATGACGTCGCGCTCGCTTCGTTTAACTTAGAGCGACGCATTGGATCGATAACAAACAATTATTACGCAAAATAACTTCTCAGTAATTTAAAGTGGGTAAATGTTATGTTCTCGATTCAAGATATTACAGTTTCCAGTAAATAGTTATACAAATTACCAAAGGGTGACCGATGACTATGAACTTTGGATAAGTATTTGTTTTGAGGAAACTACCGTTTATAGAATGAATAACAGCCATGCCATGCTGACTGACAGCCAGGTTTCCTTTCAATGACGTCAGTGTGTCTAGACTGACATAAAGGCGACTTATGAGAGGGTTCTACATGGTCGTATCAGCTGACTGACTCAGTGCTTACGGCCCCATTTTATGCATTGTGAGTCGTGGTTTCGAACACGGCCAGGCGGTTTATTTTATTCAGGGTTCACCAATGCTCTTAAAACTGTAACGGAAAACATCGTGAGGGAAACCGTATGACCAACAAACAAAATAAATCGAAGACATAATATGACTTCTGCCAACACGCAATAGGCTAGCGTGGTGACTAATTTCACGCTCCCTCTGACACCAGCCTGTCTTAGTGACGATGTTTTGAGCTGATTGAGTGTTAGAAAAAACCATAAATATCTAGAGCTGGAAATGGGAGTTTTGTGTTCGATTCCCTTTTTTACGGATGAATCATCAAATAACTTCTCCCACTCTGGGCGGGGCAAGAGGGAGTGTCAGACTTAAACTGACTTAAACTCATCCTGTCCCATCCTGTTCATTCCTCGCCCCTGCTTGCGAGCCCCTTCAATATGCTGACATCACTTTGAGGCGCGCGTGGAACACAAACTTACTAGCAAAACCGAAGACATGATTGATCTGCTCACTTCCTGGATATTAAACTGTCTTAAACAAGAAAATCGAAATGTATGAAATACCTCTACCGGCGTGATGTTATGTTTTATATAAAACAATTTAATTTACACTTTATATGAGCATACATTTATACGTCAATAATTCCCGAGGCGAGGGCAATACATGAATATTGAATGGAACTGTGTTCGGTGGTGCAGCAAACTAACTGAATTATACAATACGTCCTTTGTTTACCCACACAGCGGCAGCTTAGCGGGATGAAAACCAAGTAAGGCATGGTATACAACGTTCCGGTCATAATTCAGAAAATCGGAATAACTGATGCAACAAAATAAAACAAATTTTCCAAGGGGTAGGCAACTGGATATTTTAAACTTTTATGCAAGATGAAATTATTCCAATTGCCTATTCACAGTGTAAATAATTTCATTTCATTTCGTTAGTTCGGAAAAAACCCACTCAACTTAGCTCCTATTGTGCTGAGTCAACGGCAGATGCTGAAAAATTTTGTCGACCCCACGATCCAATATTTATAAATAATAATAATAATAATTAGTTTTAGTTAATGATTATTTAAGTTTTTTTGTTATTGATTGAAAGGTACCTGCGAGTTGTAACATAAAACTAGAGTATTTTATATGGGAGCTACATCTGCAAACAAACTGCTTTACAGTTTGCCAGAAGTAACATTTTTTATAATATCATTTCTCCACGAATAAATGGTTTATTTTTCATTGCATTGGGTTGGCTTTGCTGCTCAACGAAAACTACCAAATCGAATATATGCGGCAAGCGAGCACCCCCTTTTTTATGGGATGGGAAATCATCAAATGACTGGAGCGGGAGAGAGTGTCAGACTTTTACTGACTTAAATCCTTCATCGCCTTTACGTTCCGGGGCCACGGAATCTCTTTCAAACAGTCCCGCAACAGGCAGGCTTCGGCCCTTGCGCGCGCGGGAAACGCGCCGCCGACACGGCCTGTCGTCATTAGACGGAAGGACGGCTAGCTAGCCCATAGCTAGCCGTCCAGTCCAGCACCCCTAATGCGGTGACTGACCACAAAGCTATTCAAAGCGTTAAGTGGTTCTGATAAAGGGTTGAGCAACTATTCATTACCGACTTGTGATAAGAGAGATTTTCGATTATCTACTGGATAATCTTTGTATCTATTAATTAACATAATGTGTCTAATTCGATAAAAGCATGGGTTGGTCGACAACATTAATTCACTAATTTACGGGCGAAAAGATACAACCCATTATCTGATGGTCCGACGAACAGGTAAAGGGTATAAAAGGCCTTGGCGGCTCGCGGCGGTGCTTTATAGGTACTTAACCCTAAATGTAAAACAACCCCGATAGCCCGAGTGGCCTGGCTCATAAGTGGCCTACTTAACTTGACTGGATGAGTATAGATGACCCAATCTACGGATTTAACTTTCAACTTAGCCTTCTAGACAATGGTGTCGATTCTGTTGTGCACAAACTAAACTTAATTTAGACTATTGCTATCTTTTACTAAAAGGCAGTGCGAGAAAAGGACGGCTATAGCTATGCACTAAGTTAGAGATGTCAAACTAGTTTATACCTTGCGCTTCCCCGTGTTTTTAGTCAACATGTTTTTACGTGCACCCTTCATTTGTATGGAAATATTAGTTAGAATTAAATTTGACAGCTCTAAATTACGTCCGTCCCTTTCTCGTTTTGTTAGTGAGAAAAAGATAGTAATAGCCTAAATTAAGGTTAGTTTGTGCACAACAGAATCGACACCAATATGAATTAATGAACTTAACTTGGTAAGAGTTCCAGTTTCCAGATTCGATTCTGGCTTACTTTGGATGTAAATAAATGGCCCGGGAGTTTTAGAAAAAAGATGTGATGTGATGTGTGGTATCTCTGAAATTTGGTACACTATAATCTGTATATGGTAATGAATCATTACCTAAAATTGCCCAACTCTCTGACGCTGGCGTCCTAAAAGATACAGGGTTGTAAGGTTATTTTTTTCAGGTTGAAGATAAGCCTAAAAATCGGCCCATTAGGTATTGACGCGGCATGAAATTGCTTGTTTTAATAAGAAATTTGACTTGCTACCTTCCGAAGTTTGTATTTAAAAGATAGTAATACGTAACTTACAAACACGACTAACCCATAGTCACACCAAGTAACAAACAACTTAAGTAACTTTACGATAATAATATTGCTTGGAAACGACTTTTTTTGCGGTGAAAAATCATGTTTTGTGGTAGAACTCATTGTAACGCATTCAAAATATTGTGCTGATGGATGGATTAAATAGTACTAGGGTCGTAAAAACACATATTTAAAAAAGGGGCCAAGTGCGTGTTGGACTGGCCCATGAAGGGTTCCGTAGCAGCAAGTAACAAAATATAAAAGATGACTTATTAAAAGAAAACTACTTACTAGATCTAGTTCAAACCCACTTTCGGTGGAAGTTTGCATGGTAATGTACATAATATATTTTCTTTATTTTTATCATTCTCTTATTTTACAAGTTATAGGGGGGGGGGGGGCACATATTTTATCACTTTGAAAGTGTCTCGCGCAAACTATTCAGTTTAGGATAAATGGTATTAGAAACCACAATATAATTTTTGAAGACCTATCTGTAGGTACCCTTACAAGTACGGGTTTGATGAAAATATTTTTTTTTTGTGTTTCAGTTCAAAGTATAGGGAACCCCAAAAATTTATTGTTTTTTTTATATATTTTTGTGTGAAAATCTTAATACGGTTCACAGAATACATCTACTTACCAAGATTCAACATGATAGTGCTTATAGTTTCGGAAAAAAGTGGCTGTGACATTCGGACGGACAGACAGACAGACATGACGAATCTATACCGGGTTCCTTTGCCAATTGGCAAAAAAACGGAACCCTAAAAATAGGTGTGAAACAATTGAAACTTGAACCCCAATATCTCCGTAACTAGAGGGTTCCCAAGAAAATGCACGCAATGACGGAAGAACAAGTGCCTCGCGGCTGTTTTACAAGCTTTATATACCGTTAGATATAGTATATTTTAGATAAGGACCAACTTTTTTGTAAAACTGTAACATTAATAAATACGTGGCAAAATAATAACAGCCAGTCGAATCGGTCTTTGGGTTAAACCGTACTTGCATAGGATGATCTGTGGATGGGTGGCCACCCATTACACACCGACTGTCTCCCGTGCCTCGGATTGGTCCCAGCTGTCCTTTGTAGCTCTTTGACCCACGTTGTGGAGTTAAGAGAGGCAGTCACTGCATGGTAAATTCTGGTCTTCAGCTGCATACGGTTAAACTGGAAGCCGACCCCAACGTAAAACAAAAAGGCTGGGCAGATGATGGTTTACTGTTTGTTTTGAGTTAAATAATGAAAGGGGACCATGTCAGTATAAAAGCTTATTACAATTATTCCACTAGATGCTACCTACATATTTATATGAAAGTATGAGCATCGTTCATCGCTCGTGCCTATCGATCGTCAGATAGCAACTCATAAAGGGCTGATAGTCGTGGGGTCGCCGGTCGTCCTGCCACTATTTCATTCATTAGCTTGCATCATCTTCATCATCTGCCTAAGCCTTTTCCCAATCATGTTGGGGTCGGCTTCCAGTCCAACCGGATGCAGCTGAATACCTATATTTTACATCTGACCTCCAGAATCTAGCTAGTACTGAGTAATGTGATACCCCTTTGGTAAGTCTGGTTGTCAGACTTTTTGGGCCACTGACTACCTGTTTCGACTGTCAAAGATCTGTAAATGACACCCGGGACTAACCGGCTTAACGCCTTCCGAGGCACGAAGGAAACCCGGTATATAATGGGTGGTGACCCATCCACAGACCCTAACTTGACACTTATTTTACATATGAAATGAACTTTAATTTTTGTTTATGTTTAGTTTTACTTTAACCCCGTAGCGTCTACCATGTTGTTATTTTTTGCATTTTAATTCTGACTCATTTAAGTAGACCAATAACATGTTTTTGAACGTTTTGTCAAACAAAACAAAACTAAACAATCTTCCTATCGAACTTTAGGGAAGTGCTTCACATCATATTTCAACATAACTTAGGTCTCATGTAAACTTACTGTTTGTCTGTAAACAAACTCGTAGCGAGGAGTAATTTGTCAAAACTGTGAACAAACAACGTCTGGAAACTGTTTAATAATTTATAAAACAATCTAACAGACTGGGACAAGAATACATGATGCATCACGTCGCCTATCACACACTTAGGTCATTGACGTAGGCTTTATATGTATATTACACTATTTATAGCGTAGGAAATGGAAATATTTTCTATTTTACAGGATTATTTACATTAATTGGTTCTCACAGGAAAACCTTTACAGTATGTGTACATGCTGCCTTTTGTTTCCGTTTGTTTTTAATTTCCAGGGTTCATCCAAACTAGGTATATTTTAACTAATCAAGTTTGTTTACCATTATGTGCTCTGCAATTTATGTATGTTCGAGTTTATAGGCAACCAAAGAGAGGTATACATTACTTTGCTTCCACACTGCTAAGCGCCTTCTACGCCAATGCCACGCCAACAGTACGCCATTGCTACTCCTTACTACGCCCTTGCTGCGCCATTGCTACGACATGGCTACATCAAGGCTACGATACAGCTACGCCAATGCTACGATACAGCTACGCCAATGCTACGCTACTGCTACGACAATGCTACGATACTGCTACGTACACGCTACGCATCTGCTACACAACGTCTTCTCATCTTTGCCACTAATCTTATATACAACGCAGCGGCTACGCTGCACCGACGTAATAGCTACGTGATTGATTCCACGCAAATGAAACTATACGCACTGCTATAATAGGAAATTAAAATCTATTTAACAGTTTGCCTCTTAGTAAATAAAACCAAAGTACAACCAACATAGTAAGTACCAAATCGATTTTGCTGTTGAAGTTGATTGGAATAGTGTGAGTCAGTTTTTGAGAAAGTTATTGAAAACAATGTGTATTTTTTAAAACACTTCCTCGAAAACTAGCTCGCATCGCACCACTATTACGCTCTACGTATGCAATATGTTTCACACCGTTTAGATTTTTTCATTTATTTCTACAAATGTTTTATTTTCACCGATATCAACTAACAAATTGTTGAATTTTATAGGCGGTGATTGTTTTCTAATCACAGCTAATTGGCGCACGTTTATATGAAAATCTAAATTGTGTTTGTTTATTTATTTATCGTAAATAATAGTACATTATGGTACAAGTGTGTAATGTTGGTGATTACCGCTGAGGCGCTATTGAGACCCGAGCCGTTAGGCGAGGGTCTTAAGAGAGCCGAGGACGGTAATCATCAACACACACGTGTATCATACGACGTTTTTCAACACACTTGAGAATAAAATAATTCTAAAATAGATATTTGACTTTGGAGTTTTCAGGTAGTAAACTTTCGATAACGTTAAGGGCTGCACATCTTATTATATATCGGGCGGTGTACAAAATAAATCATTTTCTTCATAACTAGTACTTGTAGACATTTGAATTAATAAATAACTACAATTTCAACAGTGAAAACGAGTTGTGAATTTTTTTTCGCAATGGCGGGAATAATTAATCCGTTTTCGCGCGCGCATCTAACAATGGCGATCGGCCATAGACTAAAAGAATGAGGTTTCTTTTTTTTGGCTTTTCGCGGATAGCGATTTATCCACGTACGAAATGGGGAATTCAAAGTTTTATTTAATACTTACAGAGAAAACAAAAGTTACATTTGAGTGAAAGTTTTATTTTTTAGAAACGTATAAGTTGAAATTATCTATGTAGATACGAAGTTGCATGAAATGAGCAAGCAATAGGTACATTAATTTATTTGTACTATTGAACGCGATCTTTTTTGTATCGAAACTTTTTTAAGAACAAAGCAATTCAACCAATAAAATAAAATAAAAAACCTTATAACTCACTAGTGAATAATAGCAATGAAAAAGTCACAGTTTGATTACAGGTGTCATTATGTGCCTAATGGCGGTGAAATTAGAGGCACTTTATGAGCAAGTGTGTTGAAATAGTACATTATGGTACAAGTGTGTAATGTTGGTGATTACCGCTGAGGCGCCATTGAGACCCGAGCTGTTAGGCGAGGGTCTTAAGAAAGCCGAGGACGGTAATCATCAACACACACGTGTATCATACGACGTTTTTCAACACACTTGAGAATAAAATAATACTAAAATAGATATTTGTCTTTGGAGTTTTCAGGTAGTAAACATTCCATAACGTTAAGGGCTGCACATCTTATACCTATCGGGCGGTGTACAAAATTAATCATTTTCTTCATAACTAGTACTTGTAGACATTTGAATTAATAAATAACTTTAATTTCAACAGTGAAAACGAGTTGTGAATTTTTTTTCGCAATGGCGGGAATAATTAATCAGTTTTCCTATGCGCGCGCATCTAACAATGGCGATCGGCCATAGACTAAAAGAATGAGGTTTCTTTTTTTTTGGTTTTTCGCGGATAGCGTTTTAGTCATGTACGAAATGGGGAATTCAAAGTTTTATTTAATACAGAGAAAACAAAAGTTACATTTGAGTGAAAGTTGTATTTATTAAAAACTTATAAGTTGAAATTATCTATGTAGATACGAAGTTGCATTGTATTATTGAACACGATCTTTTTTGTATCGAAACTTTTTTAAGAACAAAGCAATTCAACCAATCAAATAAAAAAAAACCCTATAACTCACTTGTGAATAATAGTAATGAAAAAGTCACAGTTTGATTACAGGTGTCATTATGTGCCTAATTGCGGTGAAATTAGAGCCACTTTATGAGCAAGTGTGTTGAAAAAATTATTATTTATAAAAATAAATTTGCTTTTGTCAACAATTTAATGTTTATTGGTATCCTAAATTCAGAAATATTTCAGTTTGTTATTTTTAATCGTAGGCATTATTTGCGAATTCATATCTTTACTTCTGTACCAACCTGCACAGACAAAAAGCTAAAAAACAGCACGGAGAAAAAAGCAAATGAAATCGTAACTTTTAAATGATAAATGGCAATAATACTTTCGTTTCTTTTTTTTTTGTTCACGTGTGATTTGAAAAACGTGAATCAGGTTTTCCTGAAATTCTGGACGATAAAAATGCTCTTGAATCTCGTTTTTTGTCACTAAGCCGTGTCAATGATCTTGCAAAGTCGTCCACACGGCGATAACGTTCGCGTATATTTTCTAACCGCATGTCTTTGTGGACTCTCCTTGAGATCGCCAATCATGCTAAATTGTTCACAAATACACGTGATAGGTACTTGGTAACTAGAGCTAACCGGTCGGAACAGACGACAGGTGACAGTAGTATTAACGCACTAGTCACGAAATGTAGCGATCATGCACTGACCGCATGTTCCCAGAAAGGACATAGAGGTTGCTCTTAATTTTGTCGGTGACTGCTACAATTTTCCAACAAAATGTGTGGTTAAGCTGTGATATTTCGAACCCTAATAGTAGCTAAAAGTTATCCTACGAACTTTAAACCAATCTGTACAGTTCGTTTTGGCATTTGACCTTTGTTATTCAATAAAATATTTTGAGTGTAAGTAAATAATAACAAGTGCAAGTAAATTGCACTGAGCGTTTCTAATGATACCAGAATTAAAAATCACAACAGAATGTGATATGAATAATAAAGAACACAAATATGGACGAACGTGACCTATCCCACGCCATAATTATTTTTAATAAATGCTCTCTAATCTGCTCCGATCCTACTTACAAATTAAACTGTTACTGCTAAAATTAACTAATGACTTATGTAATCTATATAGGCCCTTAACTTTCCGTCAAAATGACGCGGTTCCCATGGGAGGGCGATGTTCTACGGTAAATATTGGCTCAATAACAAAGTTCCGAGATAATTAGCTCAATTAACTAATTGCCTACATAGAAGAGGTCCTCTACGTAGAACGCAAAGTTGTGAGAACATTACGATATTGAATCCTGGAAACACTTAGGTAGTTAACTAATGTGTCTGAGTAATCAATGATATTTATTAACGATTTCTCACGATCGTAATATGTTTTAATAATGTTATCAGAAAATAATAGACGCTAAAATACTTTAGAAATGAAAACAATCATTGTCTGCAAGTATTGTATGGACTAGGTAATATGTCTTCCTCGTTGGTGTAGTGTAGTTGTCGCAAGCGAGTGGTGGTTCCATTCCCATTTCGGGCAAATTGTTTTTTAGTTTTCTCATCACGAATTCTTCAGTAGCAAACAAGGAGTTGATGGCGATGGAAATTAAATTCCGCGGGATTTAAACATAACATAACTGTCGTAATATAGAACCCACTATTAGTACGTCTGTGTCCAACCCTTGGGGCATTAGAGCCCTGCGAATGTTTGTTCCATTGCTATCTAATACTTATGAATTGCTTAAATATAATATTCTAGACCCTACGTTAGAAGCAAAACATATTCAATGTAAAAGATATTAAGAAACTCCCGTAACGTAATAAAGCAAAAAACTCGGCATATTTCAAAGCCGGTGACACGCGATCATCTTGTGTTCTCCCGTGTCACATGTCCAAGAGGTCTCACAAACCCAAATAATAATTTACAATTAATAACAACAGTGATAACACTCATCCATTGACGTCTGATTTAGTTATTTTGGCTGTACACATATCACAATATGTTTATGCAATAAACTACCTAATTTACCTAACGGTGTGGTATCTTTTTATTTGTTTTTTTTCCTAAAGCTCTCTATAATATTCCACAGCACTATACATATTTTGTAGGTCGCTGGGTTTATTTTCCTTCTTAGTTGGTGTGTGTTGCCAAGCAAGTCTGTGATTTCCGGAATTTTATTTTGCAGATGACTTTTAAGTCTAAAGGGGCTCGTACCTGCATAAACAGCTGTACAGGTCAATGCTCAAGGTTAAGCGGTTGTTGCCAAGGTCTATATGTGTATAGCTCCAATATTCATTACATACCGGACTTTTTTCATGCCCCGGAAAGCACGTTAATAATGGAGTGAAAATTCAAATGTCCTTTTTTTAAATTTACGCTTTAGTGTTAGGCTATATGCTGAACAAAATATGATTTGCGGCCGTAACACGCATGTATTTACAGAATTGTAATAATCATCAATACAACCCCTTCAAGTTCATTGAACCCGCATGACAATTTCATGAATAAGTCACTTACTGGGATTTAATGAACTTGTTAGTAGAGGGTTGCATTGTTCATTTTGCGGCCTACCCTTGCGCTTTCGCTTTTAGCCGTTGGTCCCAGCTGTCATTTGACTTTGAGCTTTAGAACTTTGACAGCCGACTGTCAAAGTTCTTGTGCCGATACAAGTAGTCAGTGGTCCGAAAGTCTGACAACCAGTATTTCCCAGTACTTACTGGATTGTGGAGGTCAGATAGGATAGCATCATTATAAAATATCGGTATTTAGCTGTATCGGGTTAGAAGAGGCAAGTCCGCCTGTACACTCTCACACTCTAATTGTACATGAAGTTAAAATAAATACAAGGCTAGGCGAATGATTTGACTTTTTTGAGCACATAATCGTTTACGGAATTAAACATATTTTTATTTAGTTGCGCTTCATGTATCGCTGTTAAAGCTTTTTGACTTGCATTGATTTGAAGCCGCCACTGGTCCACCGGCAACAAAGTCGCCAACACAATGTTGGATCGGCGGGTTTCTTATGTAGAATCTATTACGTTGCCACAGCAACAGTCAAAAGGTAACTTTGCCACAGCAACAGTCAAAAGGTAACTTTTACGCTAAAACAATGTCCAAACAAAAACATAAAAAAATGGCAAAATGTCTTTTAAACGATGATGAAGATGAAACATTAGGCTGAGCCGATTAGATTATAATAAGCCTAATCAGTTTTATATAGACAGTCACAGACGGCATGATAAATATTGACAAGTGTTTGCTTCTCTTTTTATCGGTTATTCTGCTGTCGCCGTGAGCATTATTTGGACATGATAATAAAATGCAACTGTGCCGCGTTAAGACTGCAATGATATATAAGCGATAATCAGTAAGTACAATAATAACTGTCTTTTGACCTTATAAGAGACAGGTTATGTTACATAACGCATTGATTTATTTATTTTTGAACTTCTTCAATCATATGTTTTAGTTATGAACCTGATTCTTTATTACAAATGAGAAAGTAACTCTGTCTATAATGTTTTCAGTTTCACGTCTAAAAGATTCAGGATTTCTGTATTACCGTTAGTAGGATATGATATTAGATGTTTAATATTTAGAAATTGTGAGAACAAGGTAGTGCCACATATTATAATTTGGGATTTTTGGAGAAACAATAGCGTACTTCACGCACAACGAAAAAACAAAATGGGCGGTTATAATCATGTGACTTGTGTAGGTACTTATAACTGTATATATTGTATAAATACTATATATAACTATATACTGTAAATATTTTACTAGAACAAAAGTCCTCGTATAATGCACACCACTTATTGTTCTTATTGTTTTAAAAGTACCGTTGGATTTGCTTAGACTTACCTACCTATCTTATTTACGTTATTCAAACTTATTGATAAAAATAACACGATTGTAAATGATGATCGTATCAAAAGTATTCTGAAGCGATTCAGAACCAGTTGTCAACAGTAATCTTGATTTTTAATATAAGTCCTGCCTTTAGTTTACGTATCTCAGGGGAAATCACAATACATAGGCGTCAAGGGTCTGGATTGAGCGCCCAAGTTATTTTATTATGACTATTTTAATTCGCGTTTGAGAAATTCATGGTCTCGCTTTAAGTTTTAACTATTTTTAACTAAATTCCCTTTTTGTCAGATGCGTACAACCCATACGTACCACTATTGTACATGAAGTTTAAATAAATAAATAAAATAATTGCGAACCTGGCCCGAAGTAACAGAACATAAATAAAAACACATGCATCCACATTTTCAATCACTCAATTTTCTAGTTTTTCAAAGGGGAAATTATACTACGAGTGGTATTCCTTAAAATTTTCGGGTCGTGAACTTAATAATACTACCCCATTTACCGTTTCCACCCTGTATAGCACTTCACCTTAGTTGTGCTACGTCAGTAAGGTCAGCTTATAACTGATCAGCTAACATTAATAATCGATAAAATAATTTCGTTATAAGATTAGCGCTTATCTATTATTAACCTAAATGGGCTGACTGCTGGGCAAAGGTCTCTCCTTTAATCTTCCACTCTTTATTTTAAGGGGCGTTTTCTAGGTCTCCTTCGGTGAAGACACCCGTCTTCAAGCACCCACAAATGACAACTCTGGACCGTTCGCCATATTAACTAGAATAAATTAGAAAGAATTGAACACAAACAGGATTTGAACCCGCGACCTAACTAATCGTGATGACGCGTTTGTTATCAGCCCCTGAATACAATTACCTACGACAAATGTCAGTCCCGTCTCGCATGCTCCGATTAGAGTGCGGGGTAGGTACTCGACTATTTTTGTATCACGATGTTGAAAACATATGAAAGTAAGTACATATTTGGATTTGTATTGTACAACGGGCTGGTGTCCGCAACACCACGTCAAAGCGCGTGTTTTGCGTATGGAAGTATTTGATTTGCTCGTATTTTCTTTACACTACATGCAACTTAATTTAACTGGGAAATGAGGTATCTGTGCAGGATTATAGGTACTCACACCTCTTTCATATTATGAGGAAAGATACGCCTCAGCATACGATTCCCAGCATGTTAAGCACGTTTCTGTCCCGCTGTAAGTCAAAGACATTTCAGTCTGCCAGTTTTCTAGACAGTTTGCTAATGTGCAGTCTTCAGGAAATATTACCTGTTAACAAAGGTGACATTCATTTATACTAAAGAGCTAAATTAACTTGCAAAAAAAAATAGAAAATGTATTTTTTCGGCAAAAGTTCAAACACGAAAGTACACCTTGTACCTACCTAGTACCTTGTGACATACAACATTAACGATAAAAAAACAGTATAATATTTTTGTGCATGTAAAAATAACCTATCACGAGCATTATTATTTTATGCAGAAGATAATGCACGGAATATTAACGTCGAAATGCAAAACAAAGATTACTCAAAAGCGTTTCCGACGTCAGAGAGTTAAAAAAAAACAATTTTTCTGGCGTGTTTCTAGCGATACTTGAATTGTTATTTTCCCTCAGAGAGTGATGACATTATGTATGAATTGACCTTACAGTTTACAGAAATCGACATGCCTTATCTTGAGTTCTACGCTAACGATGGATGGAGAGAACAAAGGAGGTCTGACTTCAGAAACTGTGCCAATGACTACTGACAAAGTGTAAATAAAACAATTGAAGAATATAATTGTTTGAAGATAAATTATTTATCAGGCCGTTGTTCATAACAGCTGCAGACCTTTATCTAACTAGTCCATTATGAGTTATATTCTGTAGAATATTATATTAGTCATATATGTATATGGAATGCAGTACCTATTTATGTTTCACACAAATAGAACCTAAGATAAAATATAAACAAACGTCATTATTATCCATCGACACAACAATTGCTTTTATAATGGAACCGGAATTTCTCTAGCTATATGCACACAACAGATCACCAAAATTGAGAATACTACATTTACCTTGTCAAAAAACCATTGTTTAGCGTTTGTGTTATACATATATATGTGCCTACAATTTATCTTTATCTTTGTTATCTCTTTTCACAAAGGTTCACATAGTTTTAATAAACATAATTGTAAGAATAAACGTTTTAACATAATGCATAATATTATGATCCTTTGTGAGAGACTGGCGTCCATACTAGGATACCCTTTTTTTCTATTTTGGATAGGAAATCATTAAATGTCTCCTCCCACTCTGGGCTGAGCAGGTGTCAGACTTTTACTGACTAAAACCCATACATATTCCTTCCTCGCCCTTTATGTTCCGGAGCCACCGCCAACGGTATCTCTTTCGAACAGTCCCGCAGTCCCGACAGGGTACTACCCTGTCTGGAGGATCACCAGGCTCTCACCTCGAATAAAATGTAGTTGACATACAATACAATTGCTAATTTGATCATTCTGAATTTTAGAAAAATGATTTATAATAAGGGAAAAAAGAAGACATATTTCTTGCCCATTCTTCTCAATGGTACGTGCGGAACACTAAAGCGACAAAAGAGACACTATGCGGACAATAAAGGAAACTTATCAGAACTGTCATCGTGCTTTCATGTAAACAAAATTATCTTTTCAATTGTATATAATGGTTATAAAATATGGGTTCCGGTCTATCAATAATGATCGTCAGCGTGGTCAAAATATGTCAAAAGGCCAAAAGCTCTTCGAGGCCGGCCAAGTAGGACAAAATAGTAGGACCACGAGAAAACGCCCCATATATTGAGGATGAAGACATAAATCTTCGTAATTTTTTAACCAATTAATGGTCCGTAATTTTTAACCATTTAATGGTTCGTAATTTTTTAACCAATTAATGGTAAAGGATTAAACACTGTCTTAAGCTGTAACGGTTCACAACTGAATTTAAAATGTGACTTACGAGATATCTTCCGTGATTTTTAATTGTATTAATCTCCCGATATTTCGACGCTGTTGCAACCGCCATGATCGCGGGTTGATCACGGAACATATCCCGTGAGTGACATTTAATTTTCTATGGATTGTTTTCTTAACCAGAGCAAATTGTAGGAACCTAAAGTATGGCGGATGTAAAGGATCTTCGGACTTTTGGTTGCTAATGAAGTCAGCACTGTATATTATTATAAACCGACTTAAAAAAGGAGTCGAGATTCTCAATTCATCGGAACCATTTTTTTATGTATTTTCCCCGATTACTCGAAGATGGCTGGAGCGATTGGAATTATTCTTTTTTTGTCTTCCCAGGTGGTCCCATAATCATCAAGTCCTGGAAAAATTGAGAGAACTCTTCAAATTTTATAGGCACACTTGATGTGATTTGGGTAATTTTTGGAAGAGTACTTTCTTAAAGTGGTCCCATTTCAAATTGATGAATATCTGATGAAGATCTTCGGAGTTAGGCAACGGAACTCCTCAATGAATGATAGCAAATGGACTGGGATTGCTGAAATCTCATGTCTATCTATTGTTTACACCAGTTCATAACATAACATCACGCCGCTATGCTGTGAAGGGGTAAGCACAAGCAAGTCTACCACTAAAAAGTGAAAAATAAAAAACTTTTTTGCAAAAAGTAAAACCGACTCCAAAAAACATAAAAAAACTTTTTTTGTGTTTTTTGGAGACGGTTTTACTTTTATTTATTATGAGTAGCTGTCAATGTCGAGTAATATTAGAGTAAATGATTCGGATTGGCGAGTGATCGTTGTGTTCCCTAGAGAGATCTACGCTTTGGAAAGGACAAATAGAGTACTTTCACAAGTTATTATGTACTGTGACTGTGGTGGACTGTAGCATCGATAAAATAAATAAAATAAATAAATATCGCTGGACATTAACACACAGCGCCACCTAGTGCCACACTAAGCAAAGCTTGTGTCGTGAACACTAGATAGTTGATATACTACATATATACTTTTTTGTTTGTAAATGCATACTTATCTATATAAATAAAAATGAATTGTTGTTCGTTAGTCTGATTAAAACTCGAGAACGGCTGGGCCGATTGAGCTGATTTTGGTTTTAAAATGTTTGTCGTAGTCCAGGGAAGGTTTAAACGGTGAGAAGTGGACAAGTAGACAGGTAGGTAGGTAGTAGTAGGTAGGTAGGAAAAAATGCATTGCAACGCATGCCGGGTACAGCTAGTTATACATATAAACATCCATGACTCGGAAACAAATGTCCGTGCTCATCACACAAACATTAGCTCTTACCGGGATTCGAACCCAGGACCCTAAGAACGTAAGGCAGCGTCACTACCACTACGCCAATCGGGTCGTCAAATTGTTTTATTTTATTTTATTGTTTTATTTTATTGATTGTTTTATTTATTCTTTTAACATTCAAAAGCGCCAGTGAATGTCTAAATGAAATGGATGCTTTGATTTTGAGTTTGATTCCTGATGATAAAACCCCATATAAACGTTTTGCTGGACCTGGGAATCGATCCCAGGACCTTATGCTCGGCAGTAGCCTGTGTCCATTAGATCAACAGTAACAAACAGTAAGTAATGGTGCTAACATGTAAAGGTCAAAACGACATTACACTCAATTGTTTACTAACGCCGAACAATTGTGTGAAAAAACCCATGATGTTTTTGACATTGGACCAAATGGATTTGTCACAGCAGTTTTTCAGGTCACAGCAAGCATCTTAGGATAATTAGTCGATTTACTTAAAGTGACTTAATTATTGTCAGTGTCTTAAACGCCGTAACTTCAATAGACAGCAATCTCAACGGCTGTAAAATACGCGTCCTTAGCGAAATCAATCCTTTTTCCTGCTCATCACCAACCTTTACATGAAACCTTTTGTGTTAGGCTGAGTATTTTATTGTGTTTTCATGGTTAACCCTTGTCACGGTAACCACGTCCTTTTTTTGTGAAATCATAACCTTTTGACGTGGTTGCATGCCGGAAATGTATGTTCTCAGGGCCCCGATTCTTTTATTGCAATAGTGTCATGATAGTCTTTCATTGATCTCATAATTGTTCATTTTAACAAGTTTAGTGATCTACTAACATCATGGCGTCATTATGACTATCCAATGAACAATCACGGGCATTGCATTGAAAGAAATAGCTATAATAGTAGTCTCGTACATAATGACAAATGAATGACTGAGTTACGCTGTAATCTGCGAACACTTTGACAGTTCCTTTGAGAATTAGAGGGGAAATTTGCTCAATTAGCGCTATTTTATATTGCTATCTATATAGGTTTCTTATAAAGATAAATAAGATAAATCTAAACACCAGCCGCTAGAAATAAAAATAAATAAACATGAAGTATTAATGTTACATTTGACTTTGACAGCTAAACAGATACAATGAGTTGGATAGTTGCAAATTTATCCACGTTCCACATTACTTTTTATGTTTTTTGCTATTTACGAACTTCTTACTACTTCAGATTGCTTTTATCACAAATAAATAATATGTGAAAATATATATATATGAAATCTGACATGAATAACAGTTTAAATTTAATAGTATATTTTCGAAAATCATTTCTATTAACAGGTTTATTAATAATGGCAATACAACAATGTCAATAAACACAATTACGAGACCCTTGATCGAACCACTATGGGTATGATGAATTTAGCAGAATATGAACTTTAAGCAAAATGGCAATAGCGATCCCATTATCATTCATCAACAATTATGAGATCAATGAAAGACTATCGTGACACTATTGCAATAGCAGAATCGAGGCCCTGGAACCTGACTATACTGTATTCTATTGGACTGTTCATCATTGTTGAATCACGCTGGCAAGCTGCCTATTTTTTACGGATGAGAAATCAAATAACTTCTCCCACTCTGGGCGGAACTTTTAGTAACTAAAACCCATCCTTGTTCCTTCCTCGCCCTTTATGTTCCGGGGCCAAGGTATCTTTTTCGAACAGTCTGGAATGCTGCCTGCCACGCTTTCATCTTGTTCATTTGCCTTGCTACTTCCGTGTAGGTAATCAGAACCCGATACGATTCAAGACAACGGTCATGGCGTTATTATGTGCTCACATAATAACTCTACGGTAACCCGCGAAACTCAAATTTTCTTACGTTTTTTGCAATTTGCAGGACAATGTCAGTTTGTATGTTGATTAAAATATGTTTTGCGACTGTAACACGTATGTAGTTACACAATTATAATAGTTAAAATCATCAATACAACCCTCAATTTTATGTAATCTGATCTGATTGAATAGCTATTTCATAAAATAATTATTCAACTGACCTGCAAATTGCAAAAATAAGTAAGAAAAATTTAATTTCGCATGCCACCGTAGAGTTTAACCGTATTAACTGTAAACCGCTGCGATGTGTGCTCTCGATTCTCTCACCTTCCACCTTTCCACGGTCGGCTTGGGCTACATCACCCTTTGCCTGGCTGAGAAATGCTATTATTCTATTTTGTTCTAAATCTACTTCACGTGAGTAAATGAGTACATTTACTACTTTATCTTTCATATTATTCTTCACACAATCCATCCATCGTTTCTTTGGTCTTCCTCTCCCTCTTCATCCATCAACATTTATATTCATCACTCTTTTCTTCTTCTTCGTCACAGCAGTGGCACTCATTTGTGAGCGATCGGTTAAAAAAGACTGTTTGGTGCAGACAATGGCTCTATGAGTCCCACCTGACCCTTTGAAGGGACAGTGGTATAGAGGTGGATCGTCGCCATACCTCCGGGTTCTATGCTTCACTGTCCAATGATGGCTATGTCCTGGGCCTGGATCATGAATGTTTAACTGTAATGAACTCTGGCCCTTAACGCAGGCCAACAGTAACAGTAAGGCCTGAATTCTTGTCGCGCGGACGGTCGTTCGAATATACGAGTATACATTGTGTTCTATATAACACCACACTGCTACGCTGATGACGTCAGCGGCGACCGACCGCCGTATTTTGTTCTCGCTGACGTCACGACCGACCGAACGCCAGCGCGACATGAAATCAGTCCTAATTTATATATTGTTTAAGGGTGGGAAGACGTAATAGAACAAATAAGCATCGTTTGTAGTTTTAACTGCGTATACAGTACAAATAAAAATTGCCTCACGTTCATGCCGAGTATTTGATAAAGGTAAAGGACACCTTATCACTGCGACCTTCATTTTGTATGAAACTGGGTTGTTAATGAAATCGTTCAAGAATTTGAATTGATTCGGAAGTAATAGTAGGTTTTTAGTACATATTTTAAAGTCGTTTTTAACCGACTTCAAAAATTTTTCTTCATTCGGTTCTATTTTGTTTTTGACGTGATAACGTCTTATAAATTGATAATACCAGCAACACTCATGAAAAATAGTAACGTTCCATTCCATAGTAACGTTCCATAGTAACGTTCCACCCCCTTTTTTGTATTACATAAAATAATGATTATGACGTTATCACGTAAATCTATCGTCCGTAAACCGACTTTACAGACAACCAATTTTTTTTTGTTTGTTAGCTCATAACTCTGTGATTTATGAACCGATTTGATTTTTTATTGAAAAAAGATAAGGTAATTTCATCAAATTCGGTTCAGTAATTTGTTTTTTTTTTCTCCTTTAATACATGTTTTTCTTCGTGGACTTGATATGTTGATTCCTTAATTATTTCTAGTTACAATATAAAACGTTAACTAATGACAACAATCGGTGTGGTTGAAATAATCAAAGTAAGAAAAAAATCATGCACTTCTGAAAGTAAAGTTATTTTAATTATTTGTGTTTTTTTAGAAGAAGGAATAAAGTAAACTTTCTGCAAAAGAAGCGCCTTCTTTTGCAAAAAGTTTATTTTATTTAAAAGCTCAGTAATTTTTTTTTTTTAGGTATCCTGAAAATATGACATTCGACCTACAAATAAGCAAAATCAACAAGCTTTGAAAAATAAGTGTGATGTCTTATTTTCGTATTCATTTCTAAAAATTATGTCAATTGAAACCCACATCATGCTGTGCATAAAAACTAAGTAGTCCACTATCTTTGGTAGTATGGGATTCAGAATGACGTCACTTAGCTAACCATAAATTTTCATCGAAAATAAACAACACTTAATACACTTTTCATAAAATATAAATAATCAATCAACTTAACCTCTCCCAAGTTGAGTAAGAACATCGTATTTTCACATTCCAGCGACCAGCATTTTCAAGCTGCCTTTTTGAACTCTTTGGTTTTGGTCCATTTTGTATAATGTGGCTCTCTTATCAAGAATCCTGTGTCTTCTTATTAAATAATAATAATAATAAAATTTGTTTTGCTCCCACAGGTCGAACAATCTATTTGGTATACAGTTTAACCCACAAATTACATTGTAGCTTGTTCGACCGTACAGTTACAATATAAGGTGTTACAAATATTGGAGGTACAAAGATTTGTGGGAGTCAGGAGTTCAAGATTTATGACAATATTTGTTTTTATGTACGTTATTGTGGGACTATTGTAGAAAAGAATTACCAGAAAAAGTGGTAATAAAAAAAACAAAAAAAAAAAATGCGTGAGTGTGTTTGTGTGTGACGTAACGTAGTGTGTGAAGTCTAAGGTGTCATGATAGTATGAAATGGCCGACCACCTTGGTATTTTACAGAGCAAAAGAGCAAAGGGTCGTCGTTATTTGCATCTAGAGAGTTCACTGAAGACGGAGAGAGGTCACTGATAATGACAGCGGCTTTTTATACCCAGCAATAATCCACGCACGAGTTCAAATCCTTGTGTAAAACCTAGTATTCGATATTCCTAAACCTGCCACGCCCGATTTACGCCTAAACTAGGTTTTTCCTATGCAAATTAGGACTCATCACAATAGAACAATCATAGAGCACACCGTAATGGTTTGGGTTAGGACTTAGGTTACATCTGTGACAAACCACGCGCGAGCCTAGCGAGCGTAGGGAGCGGTACCGCGTAGCGGCCGGCGAGCGTAGGGAGCGGTACCGCGTAGAAGCCGGCGAGCGTCTCATCCAAGTGTTGCGCATTATAATTGGTTTGTTTGGGTTAGGGTATCCTAACATGATAAACCAGTAAACCGGTTAAGCCTAGGATAAACTAGTTTGGCTTGAAATCGGGTTTGACCGGTAACTATACACTATAAGCTTACTGGAATGATTGACACAGAAAGAGGTCGCGTATGTTGCTTCTAAGAAGACCATTAATGTTTACACGTTTTAATTGAAGCGAAATGACTGCATTGCGTTTGACCATAAATATGGTGGACATTTGAAATGAATACTCTTGTGGATAAAATATACTCTTTATTATTATGTATACCATTCAAAAATAACATTTAACGTAATTGTGATAGTGACGATTTTGTAAACTTTTATTTAGTACTGTCCCACTGTTGGCCAAAGGCCAATTCCTTCCATGTGCGGTGCGCGTCCAAATCGTCGCGCCACCTTATTGTACGTACCTTTGGGACATTTTAATATAATTCAGACTGCATGTCGCCGCAATGTTAAACGAATAAAGGTTACAATTAGAAATTCATCATAAATCTTATCTCATTTCTAAAAATAAGAAGGATTAATTTTGTTCTAGTAACTTTTATCTTAAATAATGAGAAATCTCACATTTGACCTTAGATTACATGTCATATTATTTTAATTTTTTTTTGACCGTGACACTATCGTTTTATTAAATTTACTTTTAAACTGAGCCATAGCAGTGATATTGTATGTGCTTTACGATTGAGAATGTGTTGTATTTTTTATTTTTTATTTTTACTTTTTATTTTAATATTAATTTTTTTCTTCTTTCTGGTTAGCACAACGTCAAACAAAAATGAATTATGTAGGTTTTCATATAAATTTGTGTGCCAGATGTAAGTCACAATTGGCTGTATTTATGTACCAATAGATTGGTATATAAATACAGTTAATATAGACACAAACAAAGAAAGACTCTTTACTGTATTTTCTTTCTCATTTATGTTCAATGCATGCCGTGGCAGCCTTTAATTAAGGCTACACTATAAACTGTTAGATTCAACATGTGTTCTTAAATATGTATTTTTGGTGTACGCTTTGTTGGTTGTCCTTAAATAAATAAATAAATAAATAGCTTCGTGATGTGACCGCCATCAGAGTGCGAACGCCAAGTCAATGTCTCAAATTCTAACCCAAGGCACGCACCTCTGATTTATCGAATTCATATGGGTATTGTATTATCACTGGTTTCGGTGAAGGAAAACATCGTGAGGAAACCAGCATGCCTGAGAGATATTTCTCGACGGCATGTAAAGCCAAGTCACAGGCCCATGGGCGGCATAAAAACTCTGACAATATCTTCTATACTAATATTATAAAGCAGAAGAGTTTGTTTGTTTGTTTGGTTGAACGCGCTAATCTCAGGAACTACCGGCTCGACTTGAAAAATTCTTATTGTGTTAGATAGTCCATTTATCGAGGAAAGCTTTAGACATCACGCTACAATCATTAGGAGCAGAGCAGGAATGAAAAATGTTGCAACAACGGGGACGTTTTTTCCCCGTCGTTTTTTTTTTATGTTATTCTCTTATGTGACGCCGACGAAGTGGCATGGGTCAGCTAGTTATTCAATAAAGATGAAGAAGACTGAGGAAAAGAGGAACCGAGGAACCTTCAGATTCACTCAGACTTGCGACTGAATTTTATAAGGTTTTTCTGAGGTTGTTGTCAAATCAACCGCAGTCGAGCATAAGACGTAGAAGTTCTCTAAAATTAAATTAAAATATCGGTGTCAATGAGTCTTCAGAATTAAATTCTGTCAACACTTCAACATCATCTGCCTAGCCTTTTCCCAACTATGTTGGAGTCGGCTTTCAGTTTAACCGGGTGCAGCTGAATACCAGTATTTAACATGGAGCGACTGCCTATCTGACCTCCACAACCCAGTTAATACTGGGTAATACGATATTGGGTACGTCTTGGTAAAACTGATTGTCAGACTATTTGGGCCACTGGCTACCTGTAACGACTACCACAGATGGACAAATGACAACCGGGATCAACAGCTTAACGTGCTTTCCGAGGCACGGTGGAAGCTCGGTATGTAAGTGTGGTCACTCATCCATAGACCAATGTAGGCAAGTACGGGTTAACCTAAAGACCGATAAATAAATCAAAATAAATTCTGTCAACACTTATTGAACTAATCAATTTTCTATAGACAAATTCCGGGAAAGCCCCAGAAAACGGGCGTTTCATTGGCGAATTGACAGGGTATTTACCACAATTACCACTTAAGTACCTACCTAGGTTTTATAGGTCAACGTTAGTTACTAAGAAGGATTCATTTTCTATGTCTTAGTTAGTTAGCAAGGTCTTACAATAACTTCATAAAATCTCACACGTGCTATTATAAAGATAAAAGGATGATACAAAGATAACAAGCTTTTAACCTTTAATACATTTAATAGAAAAAGCATAATGGAACATAAAGTGAAAGCATACAAATTCACTTAGCCTAATTGGACATAAAACATTCAACAATGTAACTGTTGAGTGCTTTACCCGCGATGACTGCCAACACGTTGTTTTAATGCGAGGTTTAGGAAAATCTGATTTTTAAGGTATTTTTATCCTTATGACATTCATAATACTTTTTCTTTTCCCGTCCATTTAAATCATATGGTGTGATATATTCTTCTTCTAGCTTATACAGGCTGTAGACAAACTCATCACGAAGCCGTCAACCAAGCATTCTGAACATCAAACTAAGTAGCAAAAATTATTGCTGGGAAATGAATTTTTATTTTGAAGTGAAAACTCAAAACATTGCGCTGATGGATGGATTAAATTCTAAGGGGGTCGTGGAGGTGTTTAAAGTAAAAATCTTACAATCAAACTTTGACCCTCTTTGGTTGCCAGGTATGGTAAAAAAAATTGATCGCAATGAAGGGAAGAACAAGTGCTTTTCGGCTTTGTTAAGAGATATTTTCCACCCTTTATTCAATGACACTTGGTAAAAAATTTAGGATAATTATTTAATTTATTTATTTATTTGACTGTGATTAAGGCTAGACAGCCTATTGCAGTTAAAATGAACACGAAAAAAATTCTAAAATTATGTACACATCTAGAAGTACTTAACAAGACGAGGTATTACTCGTAGCGCTCCCGTTTTGAAACGCTCCCATCTAAGCGCTCCCGTTCTGTTCCTCCAAGCGCTCCCAAAAGGAGCGCTTCGAGGAACGATTAAAAATATTAAAATTTATTTCCTCGAAGCGCTCCCACGTTTAAAAATAGGGAAAAGCCTGAAGTAATGAATTATATCGATCATTTTTAAAAACTCATATATGCATCATCGACATCGAAGTTGCTTAACAAAATTACGAAATTGAGAGAATAATATCTTTTTGCTTTCGGCACTCTTATGTGTATATAAGGACCAATGTGTAAATAAATATATCACTGGACATTAACAGAGAGCGCCACCTAGTGCCACACTAAGCAAAGCTTGTGTCGTGGACACTAGATAGTTGATATACTACATATCTACTTTTTTGTTTGTAAATACATACTTATTATACATATAAACATCCATGACTCGGAAACAAATTGTGTAGGTATTCAAAGAGGATGTTATAAACAAAACGCATAGATAATATAATTAATATAAATTATATACGTATAATAATCACATTGCATCCATGGAGAAATCGATGGCGTTGTGAAGCCACTAGTATATGCTCTATTATGTGATAAAAATAAGTCAACATATAAATTATTATTTCTGTTGTTGAAAACAACAGTACCAAATATGCAGGTTGATTTTTTTAAAAGCGACTTTGAGGAAGCCGCAATCAGCGGTTTTTTAGCAGTTTCCAAATGCAGTTGCAAGTGGGTGTATTTTTCACTACAAACAAGCGCTTAAAAGAAAATCTCGAGACCTAGGTATATCCAAAAATAGTATTTTTAGGAAGCATGTTGCTTTGTGTACTGTATTACCTCATTTACCTGCCTCAGATTTAGATGATGCATTTCTTTATATAATGAGTCAGTCTCCACAGGACAAAAATATCACAAAATTCAATGATTATATGGTAATTCCCAATGGTTAGAACACCGGTTTTGGAAAAACAAATTTACATGTTACGGTGAAAAGAATAAAACAAATAATTTCGTGGAATCACATTATTCAGACATTAATAAAAAAATCAATCAAAAGCAAGGTGTAAATTTAGCCAAACTGCTAAGGTACTTACAAAACTATTGTAACAATTTTGCTAAAATAAGATTAAAAATGAACATTTCCGAAAATCAAAAACATGCCCAAGAACGAAACCATGTAATTGAAAATATATTACATCAATTCGTGTCTGGCGCTATTTCTATAGTACATTGCCTAGAGATGTTAAGTTTTTAATAAGTATTTTTGCACCCGTTAGTAATGATTAATTAATCAGTAATAATTAAGATTATGAAACGATCCGTGATTTTTAATATTAAAGATTTTTATATTATTATACTACTCTTAGTAAGATTAATATTGTTTCAATGTGATTGCTGGGTTCGTGTGAATTCGTTAAACGCGACTCTCTAGGATACAATGGGGACTCACACGCCGCGCGCGGAAGTTAGTATCGCTATTTTTGGCAAAAATTAATTATAAAAATGTTTTAACCATTTTATCAATCGCATAGGTAGCATCACCGTTGAGCGCAATACGTTACTGGATCCCGGCTCAGAGCAGGTGATTTTAGTCAGTAGGTGGTTTTAGTCGGTAAGAGTCTGACACTCTCTCGCCCCGCCTAGGACAAGGAAAGTCATTTCTACCATTGACGTAAACGATAGACACCTCATTGCCTTATTTCTACGAAAAACTTCCGAAAAAAAACATTGAGGTGTGCGGGGAAGGGGGTAGTAATGGGAAACATAATGGAGAGAAATCATAAGCTTTCTAAACAATAAAAAAATATGAATAGGTACATATGTCGGTACATTATATTCATCTATTTGGTGGACTAAAGGATTTACAATAAAACAACAACAAAAAAATTACCAAACCCGTGCGAAGCCGGGACGGGCCGCTAGTTGTATACTATAACAATGTGTTCTACTTATTATCGATAATTTCAGTTAGTATAGTCCCATCTCTATCCGAAAGTTAATCATGGGAGCGCTTCGAGGAAATAAATTTTAATATTTTTAATCGTTCCTCGAAGCGCTCTTTTTGGGAGCGCTTGGAGGAACAAAACGGGAGCGCTTAGATGGGAGCGTTTCAAAACGGGAGCGCTACGAGGAATACCTCAACAAGACATTACATAAAGATAGAAAGCACAAAGGTACCTTCTGAACTGCATTAATCATGTGGTATAAATAAATACCGAACAGGTTCTAGGTTTTTTTGATAATCTGTAGTTGTACCTACCCATGTCACCTGATCAGCGGTACCTACTCGTACGTATGTGTTTTATTTATATGACCTACGCCAACATAACAGGTTGTATCTAAGTCAGATATTTGACACCCAGAATATTTATGTTCGGATAAATTATTCGTTTGTAGTCCTTCATACTTATTCATAGGTACAGTTATTTTGCTTGCTTTTTTCTTCGTTAATTTCACTAAAGGCGACTACAGGAGCAAAACGCGAGTTTTAAAATGCCAGTATTCACTGCAATAAACAAAAGCAGTAATATATATGATGTCCTTCAGGATATATGCTAGTATGATAGTGTTTTGAAAACAAAATACAATTAATTTTAATCGATGAAAATAAATCTCTAACAAGTTACATGTAATTTAAAAAGAATAAAAAACCCCGACACATAAGGTCATTATTTCTGGTATTTGTTTCTTTTAGTCAAGCCCTTACATTTGATACCCATATTGAGTGAGTTGTGGAAAAAAATGTAAATCACCATTTTGTGGTAGCGGCCATCTTGGATATGTAATTTATTATAGCGTATAGTGTTCTACTAGTCAATCCCATTCATTTGGTACCCATATTGAAGGAGTTATCCTTATTTTATGGGTAATAACTTGAATAAATATGTACTTAATCCATCAATTTGTGGCGGCGGCCATCTTGGACTGACTTTTCTCAAAATAGCTAAGAACACTTCCGACTGATTCACCTTTCAAACAAAGAAATCGAATTCGGTTCACCCGTTCGGGAGCTACGATGCCACAGACATACACACACACACACAGACACGTCGGTTAAAGTAAACGTAGGCTCCAACTTGTTAAACAAACTAAACCTATTCAGTTATTGAAATTAAGCAAATCAAAACCATACACTATGTGCAACGTTGTGAAGTTTCAAACTTCTTTTATAGATTTTAAATTGACTTCCGTGATAAAAAACCGGTCAAGAATGTACTTTACGGTCTTGATTATTATTATGTTTCTAAAAGGGGAAGGTGAAGTATGATGTTCAGAGGATTATCTGTGGTTATGTGTTCTAGGTTGTCTATGATTGGTCTTGAAAAAAAAATGACAAGTGTGCTTGCTCTGTAATTACTTAAATACTTTAATCACATAGTAATATATTTCATTCTTAACCATCACACATAAAACATGGCCTGTACACCTATATGCCTGATCACCGCCATCAGATGGATAGATTTCAATGCAAATATTGTTAGCATCGAGATCTATGTATTAATAAGTTCATGGCAATAGTAATATGTTGTAAGATATAGTAAACATTATTGCACGTCATGTAATGGAGATACAACAACTACCTATAAAGGGCTCGTGTGACCTTCGGATAAGACATTTCGATATGCGTCGAAATTGGGTCAATTCTGTTATTTATTTGATAGTTTTTTTAGATACCTATTGTCAAAAATATTTATTAAGCAACAATAAAAAATATTGCAGTAACATACATTGATTTCTTGACCGCTACACCTTATGAATAATCTTTTAACCAAACGTTAGGTTACCAACTGCTGTAGGTATTAGGCACTTACTTTGTTTGAACACTAGTGCCTATAGTCGCCTGGCAGTCTGGTAGTCACGCCACCACTGAATGCTCTTTTTAATTGTGTTTAATTCAACAGGATATTGTTGTTGTTTTACTCATTAAACAAACTATGTCCAGTTTTGCTCCCACCGTTTTATTTGCTAGCTGCTCATTCGACTTTGCCCTGCTGGTTTTTTTTTCACACCTGATAAAATATTTCACAACTCGCTTGGTGTTGATATTTAACAAATATCTCAAATAAGTATGTATAAAACTATCGTTTCAGTAACATGCGAAATCATTTCTATATTTCTCAGAATGCTGGTAGTGGTTGGCAGAAAGACAAGTTATAACAACAACAACAATATGTAAGAGCAATTCCGTTTAAAGACTATTAACAGGCCTTTGACATTGTGAAGCGTGATCTGCCTATCAATTTCATTTCCATCTTAAGTAATCTGTCCCTCACTGCAATATGATAGTAATTTGCAACCTTAGACCGTTTAATTTATTAGGGATCCTACAAATACATGACTATAATACAATGCGGTATACTCCAGGGATGCATCTTATCGCCTAGCTTGAACCACGTAACCTTGGGAGCACTGGATCAAAGACAAATACGTAATTGTTAGTTTATTGATAAACAATAACTTCCGATCGGTGGGTATAATAAACAGCGAACACACAGACTAGACAATTCTAAAGCGTATTAGAGAGCAGGGAAAGAGCTAACCGCACAAAGATGTTGTTTGCTTCTTCAGTTTTTGACAGTAGGTATCCTTAACTTAACAATATTAAGGAAAATAAAAGTGCAAATACCCGATATTTAATTACACACTGTTTGAACCTGTTTTTTTTATTTTTCGAAATTCTTTTACTGTAAGACAGCCTGTCAGGCCAGATAGAATGTATTGGGAAAATACAGGTAAAATAAAATGGCTATGAATTAATTCATCGACAGATATGTCAAGGTTATTCGGAAGCAAGCAACTGAATTAAAGACCCAGAAACTACCTACTGTCAGCAAATCTTTCATGTTTTATTGTATGACTTACTAGCTGACCCACGCAACTTCGTCTGCGTCACTTATGAGAGAAAAACGAAAGGAAAAAAAAGAACCCGTTTTTGCAACATTTTTCATTCCTGCTCCGGTCCTAATGGTCATAGCGTGATGCTTTATAGCCTATAGCCTTCCTCGATAAATGGAATATCCAACGCAAAAAGAATTTTTCAATTCGACCCGGTAGTTCCTGAGATTAGCGCGTTCAACCAAACAAACAAACAAACATACTCTTCTGCTTTATGATATTAAGTATAGATGTATAATTATGTTACATCATCGCTGTTTACATCGCAGTTTTTATGTATGTATCTACCAGATAGCTACTCTATCTGTAGAAACTAGAAACCGACCGTAACATTAGAATATTATAGGTACCTACATTACTCAACCTTTACGTAATTCCTTATTGTTGTTATTTGTTACTGCCTTTGGTTTTTGAGTAAAACCCTAAAATTCCGTTCACTCAGGACACTAAAGGTTCCTCTACCTAACCTCTGCCAAATGAAAACGACTGATCCAATTTGGTTTAGAAATGCCAAAGATATTCACGGGGTAAATAAACACACTTGTTTAATTAAAAATCTAGTGCTTATTTTAAAGGAGGTATAGGAAATAAGTATAATAATTACTCCCGTGAAAATTCAATTATAATTGCTTACCAAATCGTACGTACTGAAAATAACAATAAATTATTATCAGTAATTTCCTGTGTAAGGCATTCGTTTTGGTTTCGAGTTAGTGTTTACCTTTGTTTTCTTATATTAGGTACGTTTTTTCTGTGACAAAACACCGACTGTTTTCTTTCCATAAAAAACTACATAAATTGGTTTGATATATCTACGTTACAAGAACAAACAATCACACGAATAAAAACGTAACAAGTGAATAAACAAACATAAAACTAAAAATGTATTTGTTATTATAACTCTACCGTAAACGAGAAAGTTTCATGTAGTTGTCTTTGTGCCTGACATGCAACAATTACTTTTATCTCTGAACGGGTGACTGCCACGAATAAAATGGAACACAATATACCCACGGACTGCGGTAGTAATTGAAACAAGGATCATGCGATCCTAACATTGAGTTTATAAACATTTACAGGACGATGCAAACAGAATAGTTAATACTTGACATTAATGACATTGTTATCGGATCCATATTCTGGGCTTACAAGGGCCGAAGCCTGCCGGGGCTGCGGGACATAAAGGGCGAGGAAGGAACATGGATGGGTTTTAGTCAGTATTAGTCTGACACTCCCTTCGCTCCGCCCAGAGTGGGAGAAGTGATTTGATGATTTCTTATCCGAAAAAAAAAGATCTGTTTCCAAAGAGTGCCAAATGAGTGTCCGTCTGTCATAAGTTTAAGTCTCAATCTACACTAATATTATAAAGAGGAAAACTTTGTTTGTTTGTTTGTTTGGTTGTAATGAATAGGCTTAAAAACTACTGGACCGTTTTTAAAAATTCTTCCACCATTCGAAAGCTACATTATCCACGAGTAACATAGGATATATTTTATCCCCGTACTCCCACGGGAACGGGAATTACGCGTGTGAAACCGCGTGACGTCCGCTAGTCTCTTATACAGCAATAGGCCTACTATATGCCCAATACAGAAACACTTGAGTGTCTGACTGTTATTTTCAGTGTCTCTAATTCTGCTTGAGGGGGTTTAGAGACCTAAATTCCCCATAAAAGAAACTCATTTCATTTTCGGCGTTCTTACGGAACCCTTTGTGTGCGAGTCTGATTTGCGTTTGCCCGGTTTTTACTGCTGGTTTCAGTTAATTTATTAAAAGATATGACAAGGCAACTTACGTAACCAGAATAATTATGACTAGTGGCAAATTGACTGTTGTCAAAGTTATTCTAGTGAAAATAATAAAAATTGTTAAAAATAGTTTTTTTTTTTGGAAGAAATATTAAACAAATTAATCAAATTTGTAAAGAAGTACACAAAGATTATACATAACATTATTGATTATTTATACATTTAACATTATTGGTTATTACATAAACATTATAATGAGCAATCAACATGTAATTATTGATGTTTCATCAAGTTTCATGTAGATTGTAATCGTGGAAGTCCATTGACTGTTTCTGATAAAATAATTTATTGATGTTTGGTGATCGTCAAAATTGCTTGGGGATCAGTGGACATATGGGGCAAAAAAAATTAAAAGTCATTTGAAGTCTCCGACAGTAGGTACTGCTTTTTTTGCTTTGGACCGTACGGACCCGAGAACCTTCTTGTTACGGAGATATGTGAAGTTGCAAATTTTTCGCAAGATTTTTTAATGTTATGACTATACTTTGCATCCACTAGCACTTTGTTTTGAGTGCGTTACCACTGTAACGCACTCAAAACAAAGTGCAACAACAAAGTGCAACAACAAAGTGCAACAACAAAGTGCAAAAACAAACTTTTTTGGGGTGAAATCACGTAAGTGACTCACTAGTCACTTACGTGATTTCACCCCAAAAAAGTCGTAATTTTTGCTTACAGTTACTTAATTTCATACACAGAATGCTACTCGTATGTTGATCGCTTCTTGAAGAGTAAATTTACACTTTGTTTACAAGTTTAGTTTTAGTTAAACCTAAATCTGTTCAGCTAAATCTTATAAAGGGTCATTGTGCTTGTCATTATTTATGTAAACAAGTTTTAATGGTTGAAAATACCAGTAACCAAGTTACAGGTATTTTCTTTTATATGTATATTTTATAACCACTGTCCACTGGTATGTCAGTTAGTTAATTGCTAAAAGCCTTCATAGTAGCCGAACGAGCAGTTTTGGTGGAACCGTAATTTCATTTGTCCTAAGTATTTTCGTGTTTCACTGTATTTCAGTTTTCACGCGAATCACGATGAAAATCGTGAACAATTAACTAACCTATCTCTGTGTATAATTATCTATAGCACCTACTTACTAAGTGGAAATTTACAATTACTAAACCAACACAACAATTTACAACGTCAAAATGATAAAATTATTTTTAAACTTTATATCGGAAAGTAAAATAAATACGAGTCAACTGCTTAAAATACGATAGTTGACTGTTGATAAAAATCACAAATACTACAGCAGTTCAACTAAACTGTTTCGTTCGTGGATGACTGAATTTTATAACATGAAAACCTCCTGAAAAATCTTTCCTTAAGATTCCTTATCAACACTTGAAAAATTTAATTGAATGCATCTTTTGTCGGCACAAAGTTGTTAAAAACAGCTGTTCAAAGTGATTTCCTTTGTAGACTAATCTTTATTAATAACTTAATACAGTACCTAACACTAATTACTTCGATTGTATCCTCACGTTGTGCGTCATAGAGTCTTTTTATCAACGCGGTATTATATCATTGTATATCTCGAAACTGAGGCAGGGTCATTAACATTTTGTACTTTTTATCAAGTTGTCGATAACTATCAGCTTATAAGAGAATCAGGATTTTATTAGCACAAGCCTGCCGAATGCGGAACTATCACGCAGATGGCTCGTGCTCCACAGTCCACGGGGAGTGTGATAATGTTTGATTAATCATCACTTGCCGATGGCGTGGCCGTGGGCACAATTTTTCCTCGAGTGTAAGCACAATCTTGATATAGGTAACTACCATCAAAATATTTATACTTTTTTACCGAAAGATAGTGTAGTACCGCTAGCAAAAACAAAATCCGTGCGCCATGTATAATTACCTTGACGCGTGTAGATGTTCAGAATATATTCTCACAATTTTTTTTCCTGCTTGGACGTTAAAAACAAGGTACTGTAGGTACTTACCTGTTAAATGTTTTTAATTTGTTTGGTAGATAATAATTGTTTCCTTTGCAGAGTGATGAGCTCATAATGAACCAACATATTGAATAGATTAGTTTAAAAATACTTTTTTATTGCTAAATTGTATGCATTTGTTTTATTCAGTATCATGCATACATTTTTATCATTTTAAAATATTTCTATATAAACACTGTAAAAAAAATCAAATAGTAGCCCACCAGCGCTGGGAACAGGGTCCGAGATGCCGATGGGCGGGGCCTCCTTTTTTTTTTTTTTTTTTTTTTAAGGATGGGAAATCGTCAAATGACCCCCCCCCCACTCTGGGCGGAGCGGGAGGGAGTGTCAGACTGTTACTGACTAAAAACCATCCATGTTCGCCTACGCAGGGCAGACTTCCACCGTGTGTTCCACCGTGTCCTCCGGTCGATCCTCGCAGTGGAGACACCCGGGCGATTCCTCCCGCCCGATTCGGTGCAGGTACCTCCCGAAACATCCGTGTCCGGTGAGGACCTGCGTCAGGCGGAAGGTGAGGACGCCGTGGCGCCTCTCCAGCCACTCCTCAAAGAGGGGACTTACCGCCACTATCGTGGCGTGCCCTATGGGCGGGGCCTCCTTACTTGAGTTTGTACTGCTTTCTGAATCAAGCCCTTGATCCAGCTGCCACGCGGGTGCCTCCGAAGATGTTAGTTGAGGCCCTTGGCTATGAAGCCATTGGCCGACACGACTATCGACAAAATGACTGCTGTTCTCATTTCTCACAGGTTGACAAGCATTTATTATAATTTATTCATTAATGGTCGAATTCCAATTTTCAATCTTTATGCTCTCGGTACTTAGTAAAATTGGCTATATAAATATCAGATAGAGCCATGTAAAGTTGAGATACGAATGCGGATATTCTATTTATAGTATAATCGTTTTTATTTGGTTGTGTTTTGGTTAGTGATACCTTTCACTTAATACAGAGGGTGAATATGCCAAACATACATGATGTGTGTACTCGAAGTGAATTGAATCAGCCATCACCGATAAAAAATAACATCGGTTACGTTTTAGGGAAAATTAACATAAATTTTACTGACCTGACGATGACAGTTTAGGGAAAAAAATACCGATCTGCTCTGACCCCAATTAGAAAACAAATGATTTTGACGACCAATGGCAAAAAGTTTTTATTCTGAATACATAAAACGTACTCGTATTTCTGCAATTTGTTTTGCTTACACAGGGTGGCGGCCCAGGCAGGACCGGAACGTTTTTTACCCAAAGAGTCGAACCAACCAATCCATTCATCCGAATGCCGAGTCGTTTTTGTAACAAATAATACCTTGTTTTTGAAAAGGGAAAATATCGTAGAAATGAAGGTTTTTCCAGTTATTATAGCTCACTATAACTTTTGTCTGTGGCTTTAGTCATTGGCTAAAATTATCCCACGTTCTTAAAGATAAGATAACACTCATGGTAAATGTAGCTGTCCAATGTGTACTAATCCAGGTCCAGTTGAAAACCAGCGAAAACCATCGGGCACTAGTTGTCCGACATTTTGCTGAACTGGGCCTATTTGGCGCAGCCGTGAGACACACAGTTTTATTTTTTTTCTTTTCGTTTAGTTTTAAGTTTTTATTAATGGTTTTGGTTTCCTTTTTTGATTCATTTAGTATTTTTAGGGTTCCGTACCTCAAAAGGTAAAAACGGAACCCTTATAGGATCACTTTGTTGTCCGTCTGTCTGTCTGTCTGTCTGTCTGTCTGTCTGTCTGTCAAGACCTTTTTTCTCAGGAACGCGTGGAGGTATCAAGCTGAAATTCATATCAAATACTCAAGTCTATGGTCTCTTGGAGCTGTGAAAAAATCAAACTTCTAAGTCAACGCGATCAAAAGATACTCCCGTTTATGCCGCAAATTTTCGACACTCGCAAGGGAATCAAAACCTACAGGGTACTTCCCGTGAACTCAGAATCTTGAAATTTGGTACGAAGCAACGTCTTATAACACAGATAAAGGAAAAATTGCGAAAAGCATAAATTTTTAGTTACATCATATAATAAAAATATTTTTAATAATTTTAAACTTATTACCCCTTTACTCATGAACGCGTAGTGGTATTATATTGAAATTCTTAACAAATACTCAAGTCTATAATATCTTTAAGCTGTAACAAAATCAAACTTCTACGTCAACGCAATCAAAAGATACAGCAATTAAAGCCGCATATTTTGAAACTCGCAACTACTCGCAAGGGAATCAAAACCTAAAGGATACTTCCAGACGACCTGGAATCTTGAAATTTGGCATGAAGCAACGTTATAAAGTACACATATAGGAAAAATTCCGAAAATCTTAAATTTTTAGTTACATCACATAGTATATTTTTTTTTAATAATCATAAACTTACTAGCTGACCCAGCAAACGTTGTTCAGCGATTAAAAAAAAAAACAGATGTTGGCCGATTCTCAGACCTACCCGATATGCACACAAAATTTCATGCAAATCGGTTCAGCCGTTTCGGAGGAGTTTGGAAACAAATACCATAACTTTTACTTATATACCTACAGGTTTGTACGGAACCCTCGGTGCGCGAGTCTGACTCGCACTTGGCCGGTTTTTTTATACTGTGTGCACTTGTGGCGTGTGCCAAATAAACGTATTTTCTTTCTTTCTTTCTAAAGTTTTATCAGAATCTGATCTGTCGTTCCGATGATTGCCTTCTTACATCCAAACTTTATATTGTGCAAATAATTTTTAATAAAATTATTTTCACAATGCTTAATTATTAAATGCTAATGTGGCCGATGTGAACCCTACGTGACATCCAACAATGCCGTTTTGTGCTACTTGGGCGTTACCCAGAACTCTACGCTCAGCATTCGCAATTGCGACCACAAGACCAGCGGCGCACAATACCAACAACTTGAACACGGTCCAAAACTAGATACCTAATAATCAATAACACAAATAATTATCTCTAAAGCAAATAAAGTACCTATCTTTCAAAAACATATATTAAAAGTGTTCTATCTTATCAAGTTATCAGCATCCGGAGTTAAAAGTGCTAATTTTACCTTAGCAACAGCATAGTCAGTGCGAGTCAGCTGATTTTGAAAACGAAAACAAAACAAGAGTCCAAGAGTCAAACCGGTAACACTCAGAAGTCAGCAGGTATCTAATAAAAACGAAAAAAACCCATTAATACCCAGTTACCTAACTAATAAAATTATTTTTAGTACAAAAAATAAAAGTAAAGTTGCTACGATGAGATCAGAACATTCAAGTTATTTTTAAGATAAAAATAAAAAGTCTAGTAGGCGTCATTTTGGATGAAATCCGAGCGCAAAACAAAGTACACTTCACGTTCACTGTTTCACACAATAGAATGGCAATATATCAAAATAACTAGTTTGCTTAAATTAACTTAATTATATTTGAGTTGCAGGTTCGTTTCGACAATCTAACTTTATCACCAGCGACCCACCTCGATTCACCACCATTCTTCTAGCAATCCTCGCGCAGTAGAGATGGCGTCTCCTCTTTTTGGATCACTGACCACCTGTAACGATTGTCAAAGATCTACAAATGACAGCCGGGAGTGCCGGGACCAACATTTTAACGTGTTTTCCGAGGCACGGAGTAAACTCCTTATGTAAGGGTGGTCACCCATCCACAGACCCAACCCAGGCAAGCACGGCTTAACCTGAAGATCGACCCAAGTGGCTGTTATTATTTAGCCACAAGCTCGATCAGGTAGTTTAAGCAAAATAAATAGCAGATAAGTATAAATGCTCAATCAATTTGCATCATAAGAGACTTCTGTAATTTTGCATCAGCCATCATTATCTGCAATTATTACTCGGAACGACTGGCAATCTGACCTCCTAAAATGTATAAGACTGGTTCCACTGACGACGGGTAAATACATTAACAGCTCACTTACTTAGCAGCTAACTTACTAACGTTTAAGTAACTGTCAGTTAATAAATCACGTCTTGCAGCTATCGGTGTTTCTATTAACAAAGTTAGCCTGAAATATCTGATCCGAGTCACCTACCTGTCACTTGATTCACAGAAAAGTCAAACATTTTTTAGGTAGATTACCTTTTTTTTAAAAAAAATCTACCTGTTGTTCTCTTACCTACGGAGATATATATATGTTTACGTATGTATATGGGTGGCAAGCGAAATTTAGCCACACTACAAGTCGCAATTTTATTATGAACCGATTGCTTTCAAACTTGGCCAAAAAATCGAAAAGTCAAAACTTAGGCTAAGTTCGTGAATAGGCGGAATTCGTCTATGGGTGGCGGCAGGTGGGCGGATTTTCTAAAATTAGTTTTTTGGCCATAACTTATTTCTTATGGGAAATTTTTGAACCGTTTTTCATTTTTATCATTCTGAGTAAGAATACAAATAACTTTAAAATAAGACTTTTTAAGGCGACTAAATTGGACCCCTAAATTGGGGAGTGGATTGAAATTTTCAAAATTTTTGCGTAAAATAATCATATCTCCGAAATAGTAAACATTTTGGGCGTCACAAATATTATTTTTTAAAGCACATTATTTACTCTACAATTGTTACCTTTGAAGTTTAGCGATAAAACTTATAGTTTTCTAAATAAAAAAATATAACTAAAAATTTGAGGGCGTTTTCATGCTAAACTCTTATGAGAGGATTTAAAAAGGGTAAACTTTCCATTACAGGACAACGATTTTGAAAACATCATTTTTTTGTAGATTGGATAGAGGTAGTCAAACTGAACAGTGAGTTATTGAAAATGGCCATAAAAGGTCTTGGTATTATATAGGGCGGGAAAAAAAATCTGCTGTTCAGACCATTTTCACCAATTAGGCGAAAATAATGGTTTGGTCCCATAGTAAAAGTTGTTTGTTATCATGAGTACAATCACGTGTTTATGAATCGTACACTAATTGCCAATCACTCTATATGATAGAATTATAGATGATCATCCATGAATGGACCAGCCTCGACAACCTTGACGATCGCTGACAACCTTGAACTAACGTTCGGCTTAACCCCGACGATCGACCTGTGCAACTGTTATTATTACTTACCTTCGGCGATCTGACCGCGTAATTTCGCGATGTTATGTCGAGAAAGCTGGTCTTCATATTGTGAGTTGGAGCACAAACCTGCCTGACTAGTAACCAGGTAAGTTACAAAAAAATGAGGTAGTCGGCGACTACCTCATTATTTTGAGAAAGTATGGTTACTGTTACCGTAAAATGGAAAATAAAAAATGATTCTGTTCGTACCTCCTTTTATTTTTATTTGAGCCGTTGGTGCTGGTTGTCATTTAAATAGTAAACTGTTACCCTAAAAAAAGGAAAGTAACTTATTTAGTCCCGCGCGGGCGCCAATAGTTGGAGGGACTAAATAAGTCTTTAACCCGAGGTAAACACTGTACTTTTCATTACGAATACAAGGAAAATAAAAATAAAAACACGAAACAACACGAAAAAAAATGAATATCGCATTGCCACTTTCCCGCCTATTTTGTTTTTTTTTTCTGTGCTGGCTTATAACACCGCGTCGTTTTTGCGGCGTCCGAGCGCGGTCAGCGCGCCGCAAGCGACCGGACCGCGTGCTTGCGCCCTACGCGCGCTGGCTGGCTAAGTTTGACGTGTCTGTGTATGTGTGTGTGGAAACATCATTATAAAATTCATAATTTCATCGTGATGGGAAGCCGAGCCTGAATATTCAGTCTGCGTTTTGTCCTCGAGCCGGCAACAAGCGGAAAAATAAAATACATAAATAAGTATAATTGCATAAATTGATAAAAAATGCTATGCTATAATTTGACAGGTGTCAGTTGAAAGTGATTCTCCCTAGGGCTGAAAAGTGTTACTTTCAACCCGATCCTCAGGCAACTTCAGACCTACTTTCCGAGTATGAGTTATGAAAAATCTTTGACCCGAAAATCTGACAATCGGTCTGAGCAAACAGTGTCGTATTACCCACTCCTAACAGGTTGTGGAGGCCAGATAGGCAGCTGCTCCATTTAAAATACTGGTAGGTAATCAGCTGAATCCTGTAAGAATGGAAGGCAACACAAACATACCTGGGAAAAGGCCAAACTAATTTCAATTAGACCATTACGGCACTTTTGAATGTCAAAAGTACAAAACAAAATCAAAGCTACAGTCACAGTCGCAAGGCATAATAACTTCAGAAAGTACTGTAGTTGCCCATTTCCTGCCAGGCAGATGATTCCAGTTTATTTAGTATCCATGCAGCATGTCTTTTTATTTTCTGCGTCTCATCTCTCGTCCTCAATAGCCATCAGCATAAAACCTCTTCCTAAAACTCAGAATCAAAAAATTAAAATAGAAAAAAATATCACATGGCGATTTTTACCTTCAGAAAACTAGTGTTATTACGCGATAAGATAGGTTGCATACGAGTAAATTGATTTTAAAACATTTATTCAACTCTGACCCATCGCCATTTACCTGACCTGGATGTGTCTGTCACGTGAATTTTATAATAGGCTATAAATAGTAGCCGGTGCCACAATGATATCAATTGTGAATATGTTATTGATACAAATACGAACTACTACTTCGGAAACAGTAAGTAGGAAATGTAAATAGCACTTCTAGGTAGGAATTAATATCCATAGAGATACAACTGCCAACTAGTTATCTGACAGAATCCATTACGTTACTACTCGTAACATCACCTTAAATGCTCGAAGTGTTTGGCAGTGGTGGTACGTAATAGAACACATACACAGCTACATTTTGATGGTTGTGTTTAAGTCCCATTGTATATAGCATGCAAGCCTATTGTCATTAATCGGACAAAATCCAAACTCCATGGCTGCTACTGATAAATTCCTGATGGTAGTTCCAGTAACACCTTGGCCGACCTCATTCACGGCTTGCGACCACTAATCGTTCTTCTGAAAATCTTTACCAAGTAACAACATATATAAAAAAAAATCAATGCCACTTTTCGTTGTAATTTTATAACTCAAGAACGGGCTCACCTATCAGGCGGGCTGACCAACAGCTTAATGGCTTTCCGGGGCACAGAGGAAACTCGATATGTAAGGGTGGTCACCCATCCACAGACCAACCTAGGCAAACACGGCTTAACTTAAAGATCGGCCCGAGCGGCTGTTATTATTTAGCCACTACCTCCTATCCAAACCGAAAATCAGAACATTGAAGAAAAGACCAGGGTGATAATAAGTAACTGACATATTAAAACCATTTTATACTAAATTCCTTATATTGGGTATCGGATCGTTTGTTGCCCGTTCTTCCCCATAGAGATCTACGTTAGGGAATGGGCAACTACAGTACTTTCACAGTTTTTATGTCTTGTGACTGGGACTGTAGCTACTTTAAATGTTCATTTTGTTTCGACAATTCAAAAGTGCCTGTAACTGGCCCACTTGAAATAAATGCTTTGATTTTGATTTTGTTCATAAATTCGTGATTTTGCAATTAAAAACCCTTCCAGGTACACATGCATATGAAGCATTCCCTCTGCGTCGAGTCCTTTTACGTCAACTCCTGAGTATTCTTGGTTTTGATACATTGTCTTTTGTTTCGCCTCGACTTGGCTGTCGCATCACAGAGTACAGACAAATTAAAGATCTTAAATTGGGTCTAACAGGTTGGAAGGTCAACTAGTCAAAAGATTATAATAAATTCTAATCTCGGACGGTAATTAATTACTTAATTCATAAGTAATTGCAATTTAGAACATGGCAAAAACGGAAAATACCTCAGAAGGTAGGTACATGATCACGTTGCGTGGTGCTCGAGTGGTACGGCCACGTGCGTGGTACATAAAACAACACGAGAAGTTTTATGAAACCTATCAAACGCCAGTCTTGGTCAAAAAACGAGTGGGAGTAATTAAAACACTGAAAAATAACAATACAAGCCTCGTGATGAGGAAAATTTTCGTATAATTTAATAATAATGGAAAAAACATCTTTTGTTTTTAAGAGGCCTGCGGAACGTGCGTTTTTCATACAAACGTTATACCAAAATAGTTTGTAAATCAAACATATTCTTAAGGTAGGGTGTATTTATTTTAATTGGATTACAGAATAATATAGGTTCCCAAACACATATTTTAAATGTACAGTGATATAAACAAGAGTTATGAGAAAAATCTTTATATAATAAATTGTCCTTACAAAATATTTAATTAGGAACATAGATATTTATACTAATATTATCTATACTAGTTGAACGCGCTAATCTCAGGAACTACGGGCTCGAATTGAAAAAATATTTTTGTGTTGGATAGTCAATTTATCGAGGAAGGCTATAGGCTATATAACATCACGCTATGACCAATAGGAGCGGAGCAGCAATAAGAAATGTTGCACCGTAAATTTGTCAAACACGTTAGATTGTAATATCTCTAGCGATATTGTAAACTCTCGAAATATTGTCAACCGAACATGCGGAAATATCTCTGCCCCTATAATCGGGACTTGGGGCACGCCCTCGTTAGGTTAGTTATTGATTTATTAATATTTCCTACTATAGCAGGTATTCGCCTCGTTATAAGTCCTAGTTTCCCCACACAATAGTCTCCGAGCTGATTGCGGTCAGTGGTTAACCGAATGCGAATTGATTGCGTCCCAGAAAGTTGCAGTAATTATGAAGGACGTCGACCAAATACAGGATCCAATTACATTAAAGCGTCCTAATTAATGGGCGTAACGATACCCATCTTAATATGATATGTGTTTTTTTGGGATCGACCGCATGATCGTTTTTTGTACAAACTTCACTGACGAGGTGGGTGTAATCGAAGCACTGTAACATGAAAAAAAAAACTATTGTCTAATCTCATTCTTGAAGTATTGAACTACATTTAGGTATCGATATTGATGTGTATTAAGCACGTGACAGCATAATCTGAGTTCTGATTTCAATTTGACTTTGTACGATTAGCGGCACGTGTCGTTCTTGTCTTATTTTAGCTCAAGATATAGGTACAGGACTGATAGTATAGTTCTAAAAATATTTGCCATATCCACGTATACTCGTACAAGGTGTCGCTATGCAACGTGTTCAAATTGAAGGGTGTGCTACAGACCATCAAACTGCACTCGCTTTTTCATGGAACCACCATCGTAATCAAATAATCAGCTTTCTCAATCAGCTGATTATTTTTTACTATTACGATGGTTGTCCCATAGAAAAAGTTGTTTAGTTTGATGACATGTAACACACTCTTGAATTTGATCAGGGAGCAAAGCGTCACAGGGACTGGTACGTAGGTACTGTAGGTAGTAAACCTGTACAGCCGACTGCGTCACTCGTTGTAACCATTCGAAGATGTGGACTATTAGAAAGAAGAACCTTTGGTTACTATTTTGTTTTCTGAAAACTGTACTGTTATAGTGCTGCCCCTCACCAAAACAAACAAAAAAGAACATTTTAAATAATGTTGTGCAAAGATTAAATTAATTATGGAAAAATCCCTCAACAAATTGGGATTCTCCATAAATAAATTAAGCCATGTCTTAGCAGCTACCTGACTGAATAAATTTCCATCACAAACAAAAACATATACCCACTAAACAGACAACAAAGTTTATTGGGTAATTTACCAATAATTTATTGGGTAATTAATGTTGCCCCTACGTAGTTACAATCGATTTTTACCAAACTAATATTTATTTGGAAACCTTCGTGAAAAAAGAGCATTACGAAGTAATTTACTGAAGTATTCTGCAAATGAGTATATTAGTATTCAGTAAATGAGTGGCAATGTTAGTCCCTTGGGAGCTCTACATTCTTCATCGAAATCGATCCGTATCTACTTGTTATGGATGGAATCGTATAAAATTATGACTCAAGGCATCTTTAAATGGACCAAAAACGAATTGATGGAATTACGTTCCTGTCCAAAGGTACATCTGTGAAAGCAAAGCTAAAAACTCCATGGTAAAGTAGGGCAACCTAATAGACTGTCGTAGGTATACGTTCCCAATTCAAAATATGATACGAGTATCGTACGAGTTGGCACACTTTTTCACTTGTTTTGCACGTCTTTGTTTTAGTTGTCGAAATGGGAAAGTTACGAGATGGGCCGGAGTCCCAGTTAAAATATTATGACCTGCCCAATATTAAGTTTAGACTTGAAAAAAGACTAGCCTGTGAGTTTGTTTCGTTATGTTTTGTCAGAAAGATCAGATAGGGAACACCGACCTCGTCCAGTTTTAAAACATCGTAAACTGTAGATTGATGTTTATAAACTAACTTACAGAAAAATATAATAACTAGCTGACCCACGCAACTTCGTATGCGTCAAAAGTACTACCTACCTACTACTACCTACTAACTACCTACTACTACCTACTACTACCTACTACCTACCTACTACCTACCTACTACTACCTACTACCTACCTACTTCTACCTACTACCTACCTGCTACTACCTACCTGCTACTACCTACCTGCTACTACCTACCTGCTACTACCTACCTGCTCCTACCTACCTGCTCCTACCTACCTGCTACTACCTACCTACTACTACCTACCTACTACTACCTACCTACTACTACCTACCTACTACTACCTACCTACTACTATCTACCTACTACTACCTACCTACTACTACCTACTTCCTGAATTTTCTGCGTTCTTTTTTTATCATGTATGGTTGCGCTCCGAGGAATGATTTAGTTGCGCTTAGATGGTTGCGCTTAGAAATAGGTGCGCTCTGAGGAATAACCTCGTATTTCCCACTTAGGTACTCGTATTTCTGTGCCATTTTATGAAAAAGTAGCGGAAAGGGAAATTATATGTAGTTAGACGCAAATATCCTACCGCGACGTATTATTGTTTACAAGTGCTTTTATAATTAGAATACGTGATCCATCGATTGGCTTGTTAAGCAGTGTAACCTAACCGAACGGTGTCTGTATTTCCCTCTAGTAATGAAGTGAGCGTGTGTCTTTTAGTTCGTCTAGTAGTAAGTACTTATTGAGTCTTACAAGGTAACAAAACTTACGAAACAACTAGTTTTTTTTTTTTGGGGTCGGAAATCATCAAATGACTTCTCCCACTCTGGGCGGAGCGGGGGGAGTGTCAGACTCTTACTGACTAAAACCCATCCATGTTCCTTCCTCGCCCTTTATGTTCCGGGGCCGCGGTATCTCTTTCGAACAGGCCCGCAACCCCGGCAAAACAATATGATCTGTTACACTTTCAAAATACCCCTCCAGAGTATCAACTATCAATCAAGTATCAACTTGTAAGGTCAAATCAAAGACAAAAATGTGGCAAAAAAGTCTGCAACCAACAGGTTAGGCGCTATATCCACACGATAAAGTTGAAAAAGTATCAGTTTTGCATTCATTGTCATGTTCTCATAATACTAAGTATACAGGGTTATTTGTAAAACACCAACAACCTCGCAGGAGTAGATTACTAACATCATAAACAACAACATTTGTTCCACGACTTTTGGGAAAACAGGCAAAAAAAAAACGACTTCTCATGCAAAACTCCATCAGCTGTTCGGACATATGTATGGAGAGTTGATTTTTTTTTGTCTGTTTTCGGAAAAGTCGTAGAACAAATGTTGTTGTTTAAGATGTCAGTAATCTATTCCTGCGAGGTTGTTGGTGTTTTACAAATAACCCTGTATATTCTATAGTTACGACTTCACGTGGTAGAGTATATTTGTATTTTTCCAGAAAATTAACCTAAAACATATAGTATACCTTACAGAGTAGGGTCCATATTGCAATGTAGACAACATAAAGCGACGTGGGTTCTTATTAACGTAGTCATATTGTAAAACGTAAGCGGAAATGCATTCCATAGCACAAATTATTTTAAAATATAAATAGGTTTACATATCAACTTGTTAACATACTTAGCAAGAAATAGCAAAGCTAAATAAGCTATCGTACCCGTCTAAAATTAATTTAATTAAACTTTATTTGGTCGTAAAATGTTAGAATTAGTTAAATCCGCAATTTCACTGGAAGTAAAATGTTTCTTTCAATTTATTTTTTGCCCCAGTCATCGGTAGCGGTAGGTTGTTACCATTGACTACATAACCTTAATATAGACATCATCATCAGTCTACAGCATTTCACCAATTACGATTCTCCAAGAACATTATCATTCAGTTCGACTAGGCAGCTCTCATCTAGCTGCTACCAACCACCCAGCAGATCCTCGCTCTAGAAGTCTAAATCTAGCCGAAGGGCATCCCATCTCATGCTTGCCGATTCGCTGTCTCCACGCCAGTGCATACCGTGGACGGCGTGACAGAGCATTTTATATAATAACACTAGTCTATTATTGTCCCACTGCTGGGCAAAGCCTTATACAGAGAAGGCACAAACATTCCCTTCATCACCGTCAACTTTCTCAAGACGGTTATCGATTTCGGACATATATTAGTTATTTAAGTCCCGGTTTCTTTACGATCATGTTTTCCTTCACCGATGTCTGTGATGTTCAAGATAAAGTTGGAAAGTACCTACATATGAATTAAAAAAGTCACACACAAAGTGTGGGTTCAAATCCAAGCAAGTATCTAACTTGCTTGGATTTGAACCCACACTTTGATATGAGAAGCGAGGCGATAACCACTGAGCCATCATGATGTACGTAGCTAGTAGGAACAAGATACCATTCAATGTTTAGTGACCGACCTCAAGCAATCTTCTCTTCGCCGCATTCAACATTGGAATCTGTATCTTGCAACCATTGGTTACGTATGAATTTACGTTGAATAAAGATAAAATGCTCTGCCCTCGGCTTTGCGTGACTGTAGCACTATGTGACTATGTTCTAGTAATAACTAGGTACCTTCTAACAATACGTACGTAAGTACATCCAATTTATGTGATTAGAGCGTACGACATTACCGGAAAAGTTACTTGCAACTGCAGCATTTCAGAGTACACAGTAGATATGATTGACATGATCAAGTGTACGTAATTGGTATGCTTTTATTGTAAAACCCGTCGTAGTGCACGCACGGCCCATCATAGGCACTTAATCCATTAATAGACGAGTACTTGCAAACCATTATTGTGTCCATACACGTAATGCACAGTGCACTTTATAGGCTTAGCGTGTCATGTGAGCATTGTTGTAATAATACACTGACACTTTTAACGACAAAATAACTATTATGAGTATGACTTTTGTTCTCTTTGGATGCCCCAAATATGTAGGGTGACTGGCAATTAGTGAACGCAACTTAAACACGTGATGATATTCACCCTATAATTATGTATCATTGCCCCCGATTTCGGCAGCCCTATTGAATAAGAAGTGCCCTATGGCATAGGGTAAAAGAAGCCCTTCTTTTACCCCATGCCCATAGGGCCTGTGCCCTTCTTTCTCCACGTCCTAAGCTACCCGTCTGTCAAATTTCATAACGATCGGTTCAGTGGTTGGCAAAGGTGGAACAGAAATAGTTACCCATTCACATTTATAATATGTACAATATCGTACGAGTAACCTACTTGCGGCTTAACTCTGAGGCATGGTCACAGTGATTCTATGGAATATAATTCTTTCAAAAGTGTTCTGAGAACTGCCTGGATGAAACAGGCAGGGAAGTGTGAAAGAAAGGGGAGGCCTATAAACCAAGATTCCGGATTCCTAGCTTTCGGATTAAGGGAAATTCCGGGCTGAAATGATTATGATTATAATATCCTTTAATATCTTTTAATATCCTCTATTAGCTTCACAAACTAATAAAAAAATATTACGCAATACGAGGACGTTGGTTAGCTACAAGCCCTATAAATATACAAAAAATACGTTCAGAATAAGGACAAAGATAACAAACAAGTTTAGCTTACGAGGAAAATCCTTATGTATGTATGTCAAAGACGACTGCAGAGAACTTGGATCATGGTTTTGAGAACAAAATTTGGAACACTTATTTCATTTTATAAACTAAAAACAAACTTTAAAAGGACATCAAAAAACTATTTTCCTCGCTGTCCGCTGAAAACGTGTCAGAGCAACTGGCGGCGTTGTCATGTTTTATGAAAACATGGCTAAAAGCTAATAAGGCGGTCAGATCAACCCCAAACTGCCCGAAAACATAGCTTTTTCACAAGGTAAGTATATTTATGCAGCTTACGCTTGACGATCTTCACAATGGCCTAGGAAGATGTGATGGCGCAAGAGTATCGACACATCATGTTCCGCCCCACAAGGACTAGATACCGATCTTCCAAAGGAACAAAAAACTTTTTTTCAAAAAATAAAACCGACGTCACAAAACACAAAAAAGCTTCAGAAGTCGGCAAAAAAAAACGAAATCAATCAGATAAAGATCACCCACTTCTACAGCTAAAATTATTTTTCACTTTTTTGTGTTTTCAGAAGTCGGTTTTGAAAAGTTTTTATTTTTCACTTTTTAATGGTTCACATGTGCTTACCCCTTCACAGCATACCGGCGTGATTTTCTGTTATAAACTGGTATAAACAATAGAGAGACATGAGATTTCAGCAATCCCAGTACATTTGCTACCATTTAATGAGGACTTCTGTTGCCTGTCTCCGAAATTCTTCACCAAATTGAAATAGGATCACTCCGACCCAAATCGCTTCTGGTGTGCCTATCAAATTTGAAGAGTTCTCTCTATTTCTCCGGGATCCCATCATCAGATCCTGACTTGATGACTATGGGACCACCTGGGAAGTATACCCTAAAAACAACAAACTAAAAAAACGAAATCAGTACAGCAATCTTCGAGTAATCGGGGAACATGAAATTAAGAACCTCCTCCTTTTTGAAGTTGGTTAATAACGACTATATGGTAGATGACTCAAATATCCGTTTAGCCTATTCAAGATTCGGCTCAGTATCGTTAATTTGCTACCTACCAAGAATTGAAGAGTTCCATTACTTTGTTATGGTGGAATCCATAACAAAGTAATGAAAATCATCAGAACCTTACCCAACTCTTATCAAACGACCCTTGAAGTACATCTTTTCTAATAAAATAGAAAAACAATACATGTCAGGACAATAGACTTATTCCCAACAAATGGGTGTATTGCACACATCTGCGTACCCCCTCAGAGCATACAGGTGTGATGTTACGTCATAATGTTGTTTAAACAATAAACATCCAAGCGATTGCAATAATCACGACAAATCGTCTATTTTGAAGAGTGCCATTTTCATCTCCGAAGATGAGCATCAGATCTTCATGATCTTCAGATCTGAAATGGGACCACACGGGAAGCACCAACTTTCAAATAAAAAAAGGATCATTAAAATCGGTTAATCCAGTCGAAAGTCATGAGGTAACAAACACAAAAAAAAAGAAAAAAAGTACGGAAGTCGGTTTAAAAGGGAAACAAATAATAAAGGCTACCGGAATACTAATTGTGTATGAACGAGTACCTGCATACTCGTGTGATATACATGGATATACCTACCTAGCTATGTGCGATAGTATTACACTCACCAGTTAGATTGTTATGTTTACGTTCGCCAGTCGACCTTGCCAATGTAGGTAATTTACCTCAACGATAAAGGTAGCCACAACACTAGTTTCACAAGTAAATTAAAGATAACTATTCACAAAAAGATTCATTGCTTGCGAAATCGAAAGTATACAGATTATAAACAACCTCATCACCAAGCATTCTGGACTGTACATCAAACTAAGTAACTTTATGCAAAAAATATTGCTGGGAAACGATTTTTTTTGGGTGAATAATCATGTTTTGTGGTAGAACTTAATGTCACGCAGTCGGTACATTGTGGTGATAGATGGATTGAATAGTACGGGCACAGTACGGGTGTCTTGGAGGTGTATCTTACAATAAAAACTTGTATTAAAAATAAAATTGTCTAAAAGTTTGACCCCAATACAAAAAAAAAAATACAATAACGGGGAAAACAAGTGCTTTTCGGCTCTGGTAATAGGTTTTTTACACCCTTCATGTGCAGAATTGGGCATGCAAACCTTTCTTTGGCATGCAATACTCGGCTGCTGCCCTTCTTTATCTTCTTATAAGCTGTGCCCCGCGGTCTCAGCCGCATAAATCGTCTTTCAAATCACACTGATAGTTCCAGAGATTAGCGTGTTTAAGCATGCAAACGAACTCTTCGATTATATGAATTATATTGAAAAGAACAATCATTTATTGAATTTATTATAGGTAATACCTTTATATCTACTAAGGTCTACAGGTATTATAATGAAATTCAATAAATGATTGTTCGATAGAGCTATCCTCCTCGTGTGAACAGCTGGGAAACGCTAGTCCTAAATTAGACATAGAAGATGATCGAACATTCGAATAGCAGAGCAGCATCTGTCATCTACTTTCTAAAAGGTTGCCGAACGATGAACTTCATTAACACATTCTAAGATAATATTAGATTAGGCCCATCAAAAGGCGGGATGAGATACTAGTCCTTATCTCTCTGTATGGTAATGATGATGATGCCGTCAAGTCTGTGTTGTGTGCCGCCACCACTTTCAAATTACCTACGGAATTGGGTTGGGAAAGCTCCCGACCTAATTGGACAAGAATATCGATGTGATTGACATCCTAGGTACTTAATTTTATAAATGTGAAAATTTGTGTAAATATATTTGTTACTCTTTCGCGCCAAAACTACAGAACGGAATTGAATGAAATTTTGCACACAGATAGTTTATTACCTGGACTAAAACATGGGGTACTTTTTATCCCGGTATGTAAGGTGACATGGGACAATTATCAAACTTCTCGCGGACGAAGCCGCTGGCAGAAATATATACTTTCCGCTATGGTAGGTACCTCCTATATGGGAATTTCTAATAATATCTATACAAATATATATATATATGTACTCTAGATGAAGTTCATGCATGCGTATAGTTTTTGCCAACAATCTAGGTACATTAGTTGAGTGAGTTGAGTGAGTGAGTTTCTGTTATCGCAAGTGGTACATTACCAGAGATAGGATTGATAGAGTTTTATGCCTTTCCAGGAAATAATAAGTAACATTGTGAATAATACGTCTCTCTAATTTAAAATTAATTTGCAACTCAGGTCTTGAGCAAGTTTGGTGATCAATGCTAGTGCCTGCTCTGTTAAGAAAAGGCCTTTGCCCAGCAGTGGGACAGTGATGGCCAGCCTATTATTATTATTATTTAGAATTTAAATATCCTTCAAGTTTATTTAAATAAACTGCACGTGTTCCGATCTCTGTCCATAACACTTGCAGTAACTATAGATTGAAAATTTGATTTGTTTGTAATACATAATCTTCTCAATGTTGTCAAATGATGAAACAGCTGAATAGATTTTGTTTAATGTCAGTATTGAATCTAATCGTTTCCTCACTTTTTTGTGTCACCCGGATACGGAACGTCAGTCAATCCAATATCCTTATTTTTTCCAGATTTCTTCTCCTATTTTTTTGAATTGACATTCATCTTCGTAGGTTTTTTTTTTATATAAACACGACTTTTTAACATGAGGAAGTAGATATCCTGAGTTCGATTACCAGGTGGGGCAAACTGTTATTGGATTTTTGACATCAGGAATTATCTCAGTCGCAGTCACAGAGTCGAGATAGGTAATTTATTCTTTGTTCATCTCACTGAGTTTCGGCCCACATATCGAAATCCTGGTTCGTCCCAAACAATATACTTCCTAGATCTGGGTCTGTATAATGCCAATAAACTCCCTAAGACCAGCAAAACAGATTATAGCCTGATTTGAACCCGATAGTTATATGAACTTATTAATATGACTTGCGCAAACATTGCATAGACTATATAAAGCAGTGTGCACGAATCAAGAGTTCAACGACCTGAGAGTGTAACTTTATTTACCACATATCGTATCACAGCGAAAATGTCTGGCACATTGTTGCTTATTGTTAGGTATCGAATGAATTTACAGTTAAAAAAACCTCTTTTTGAAAAGTATTTTCTAAAAGTTATTCTCGGATCTTTGTTTGCTTTGATCGGATAATATAGCATCTCTTTTCGCCAACAGTTTTGCACTTTTTAGGCCCGAACGTCACTAAACTCAACTAGATTCAGACCATTTGATTGGCTTACTTTAGTTTTATGTAATTATTGATTCTTGAGTGAGGTTCCGTATACGGGATTCAGTATTGTTCCTAATTTAGTCATATTTTGTGTCTTTTTTAGCCATGGACACGAGAAAAGAAGACTTACAACTAAGTCAATATATTCCAGTCTTTATAACATTGTCACTATCGCTATAACTACAGATTACAAAGATCAATACAAAGATCTCCGCCGCGTCTGTCAGTTCGCGATAAAGTACAAAAAATACTGCACCGATTTTCATGCTATTTTCACCATCAGATAGACTTGTTCTCGAGGGAGGTTTAATTATAGTAGTTTATAATTTGCACGTAGGCGAAGTCGCGAGCTTGAGCTAGTTGTATTTTAAAATTATTCCAGTTGCTAGACGTGCAACTAAATGTACCTAAATGGGACTCATAAAAATATATTTATTTTTAAACACAATGTTATATTATGTATAAGTAAGTATAAGTACCACATACTCTTCGGTTGTCACTCAAAGCAAAACGATTACGGTTTTCCTTTATCACCGTAAATAAATGGTTTCTCCTGAGTTTCTTAGTTTGTTTGAATGACTTTGTTGATTAGCTACTGACTTAATTAACGCTGTTCGGTAAATGAATGGAGCTAATAGAAGCGAGTTAAACGACGACGGATAACTGTAATGTATGTTTCACGGCAACACGTCTTATAATAGATCTAATTAAGTACATAATAGACGCTGAAACTATGCCTTGAAAATATAATAATAGAACCTTGTCGGCGCTATTAGGCAGACCTCTGCTTAGGTCTTCTAAAATTACACGCGTGATATTCTGTTATGTAGTAGTTGTAGCTCTTTCTAGTAGCGTCGTAAGTCGCTTCCCCGTTGAGAACAAAAACTTCGTAAGTTTGGTATTGATTTGTGGCACAAGTCCCATCTCGTATAATGTAAAGCCAGATTTAGGTTAACTTCTGAGAAATTAAAGTAAGAAAAACGGTATGTGTTTAAACTATCTGCATTCATAATCATTTTCTTTTATGATATCCGCCGTAATCCCGCGCATGTGACATAAACCATTACATTGGATTACTCGTAATCTTGTATATTCATGATACCAAACGATAGTGCGCACTCACTATTGATATGCTGGTTCAAGACTTACCTACATACAGAAATTCTCGATCTTAACAAGTTACATTAAATAAAACATTAAAAAAAACTTCGACACATAGGGTCATACTCGTAACTTCAAGGTATTGGCCCTTTCATTTGGTACCTACATTGAGGAAGTTGTGGAAAAAAAAAATAACTCACCATTTTGTGATGGCGGCCATTTTAGGCAAGAAAGGGCATGAAAGGGCTCGACTAGTGTTGCGGGCCTGTTCGAAAGAGATACCGCGGCCCTGGAAAGTAAAGGGTGAGGAAGGAACATGGATGGGTTTTAGTCAGTAAGAGTCTGACACTCCCTCCCGCTCCGCCCAGAGTGGGAGAAGTCATTTGATGATTTCCCATCCCAAAAAAAAAAAGGGCTTGACTAGTAAAATAATTACTTTACGGTATAGCGTATAGTACCTACTTATTTTACTAGTCAAACCCTTTCATTTCATACCCATATTGAGGGAGTTGTTGAATAAATATGTAATCGGCCAATTTGTGGTGGTGGCCATCTTGGACTGATTATTATCAAACATAGCTCCCAGCTAATTCACCTTTCAAACAAAAAAGAAACAAAAATCAAAATCGGTTCATCCCTTCGGGCACACAAACAGACAAGTTAAACTTATAACACTCCGTCGTTATAACGGGGTTAATAACCGAAGTCACATTGTATATGCCTAAGATGACGGACGATTATCTAAAAACAGCTGTCTAAAACACATTTTTGTATGGAAACATGTCACATTGACAGCTGTTTTTAGATAATCAGACTGTTATATTCTCGGAGAACATGGACCTAAAACATTATACATTATACCCGACAGCTATTATAATAATTACACCATAGTTCATCATAACGCAACTAAATACTACAATTTTACAGCTTTACAGTTTTACTCCTGGGTAAAACTGCAAAATGAACGACTGTGTTAGACCAATCATCCGGTATTTGATTGCAATATTTTCACAAATCTTGAAAATATGAACCACTCTGTTACACAACAAATGTGTACCTTACTCAGATAAATAAATACGTTACTGTAGTTAATAAATAACCATTATGTATAGTTACTTACTATTTAATATGCTCGCTGCATCATAGGTAAATAGCGGCACAGAATATTCTCTAATCTTAATACCTATTGTTTATATCGTCTTTGGCTTTGCATTAACAATTATTTGTGTACCTGCATTGTTAGGGCGAGTTAGTTATCTTGGACGTCACTGACATTTCGTAATAATAATCATATTTATTTATAGCAGATACTGAAGTCTATAGTCCCTATTAGGTGTATAAAAATCAAGGTCCTGAGTCAACACGATAAAAAGATATTGTGTAAATTCCAGAAAAACTTGCAAGAACCGTTTAACACTTTTTTTTATTTTTCGGAATTTTCCGTTTCCTTGTAAGAAGCTGTAAGACCTTGCTTTTAACAAAAAATGTCAATTCTCGTTCATTTTACGTTTGTAACACTCTAGCCTGTATCTTAAGACACCAGGTTCCAGGGTTTACTTTCATTAATATGGGTAGGGCAGGGCAATTGTTTGTACATTCAGTATACTTACTATAAAACACAATCGTTGGAATCGTTTTGTTAATCACTACTTCCATTTTGAAAAAATCTGAAAATAATAGAACTAATGTCGATTTTCTTATCACTATAGGTTACCCTACTAAGATTAACAGTTCTATGATGGAACTACTGTTGATTTTTATAGTCACTAGTTCTTTTTAAAAAAATCGGAAAATTATAGAAATAGTGTTTTTTTTTTGTTTAGGTAGTTCCATATTATTATGACACTTGTTATTTTTTTAAGAGTCTAAATGCACTATTTACAGTTGCATTTTTTGCCACCTTGTGTATGTTTGCCACATAATTGACTATTAATATTATGGTATCGAGGCAACTACTACTAATTTAAGTCAGCCTCTACTTATACCGGCCGATCATGCGTAAACCCAATAAGACTTCCAATCCAGAGGCAGAAAAATGGTAATTTTGGGCCTTTTATGTCCCCCGGGGCGGCCCAAAAAAACCTCTGGAGATGATGATGATCACTGATAACAGTGATAACGGTAAAGAGGTCTTAAATAAATATCGTTGGACATCACACAACGCCATCTAGTGCCACACTAAGCAACGAGGCTTGTGTCGTGGACACCTGATAGTGTTGATACACTACATATATGCTTTTTGTTTGTAAATACATACTTATTATACATAATTATAAACATCCATGATTCGGCAACAAATGACCATGCACATCACACAACAATTTGAACTCAGGTATACTTAAAGTCCTGAAACGCCAATGAGCAAGCATAGTTATCAAATGCTCGTATCATCTCGACATCGAGACAGTGATAGGCTATTTTATAGTTTTATAATTATCATTGTTAAAGAAAGGATAAACTGCTTTTAAATAGTATATTTTATAACGAGGGACTAAACGAAGTCATAACACCCGACGTGGTTTGACTCCCGAGCGTGCGAGGGAGTCAATGAAAGTGAGGGTATATTACGTTTGCGTTTAGTCTCGAGGTGCAAACTGTATTTTTCACTTCGAGTACGAGAGAAATAGTCAATTTAGTACAAAAACAGTAGTTTGTTATTCCTCCAGTGCATCAAACTTTCAAGTTTTTAGGTAAATCTTCCGCGATTTTGGTGGCATAAGATTATATCTATGATGTCTCTCTGCTCGACGTTAAACTCTACACTATCGCTGAAAAAACCTAAATTTTATTTAAAACCAAACCACAGAGCATCTATTTAACAATCTATATATACGAGAAATAGAGAGCCCTTTTTAGGGATTTTTTGCCAATATGTCACGCTGTCGCGCCCTCTGAAGATCTTTCTCCTAACCATATCTAATACCCCCCACCCCTCCTCCTCCTCCAGTTTCATTTAGTTATTTTTGGATAATTTGTATTTTAAAGGTAGCTAATAGGATTCCGATTAGACAAAACAACATATGTAAAACAATTTTAAATAAGTACACTTTCGTATATTTCAGTATAGCTCAATGATTTCAGTTTTGACCTGTTTATACACTTTGTTTTTCATTTCGTCATTGTAATCATAAAACTCTGCCGAACAAAACTCGGTTAATACACAACACTATACAAATTCAATACAACCAATACACTATGTAGAAACAACACACAACACAAATTCAAAATGTTTCAATGGATATTTTTCAAAAATATTATTTTTCCGAAACGAGACAAGATGTTTGACATTGACGCTTCATTCGTTCGTTTTCGTTCAGAAATATCCTTTCGTCAAGAAATTTATTTTTGCAGTACGATTTATTTAGAAATTTAAATAAATATAGTGAATTTATGGTTCAATAATTATCATTAAATTAAATTAAAGTTAATAATAAATTAAAATAGCAATATTCAACAACTATTGTAACTGAAGCAGATTTGTAGAGAAATCAAGTGCGTCATATATGAATTGAAGTAAAAAAGTTTTCGGGAGGTGAATAAAGTGATCACTTTAGTCCCGCTTCGTAGGGCTATATTGGCATTCTTTTAGAGCATGAGAAGTGAAAAAAAGAAGACTGTGTTTGAAGACTTTTTTGATGCAATAAAGCTTGTTAAATTATGTTTTGAGTTCTATCACTGTATGCAAGTAGGACTTGAAAATATCATAATTATTTATGGTTTAACAAATACACTGCTTTTTAAACCGCCTTTTCGACCGTTTTCAAGAAATCTCCGCCATATGCCAATGACGGCAAAACTGTCAGTATCCTAGCAAATTACCTTTCAAGCAAGGTTAGGTGATATTCTATTCACTGCTTGCTTGCTGAAAACATTGTGAATAAGCTAATGCAAGATAATCAAGATATAAATTAAATGCTCGTGAAGTACGAACGAGATACGAATACTAAAATCATACTAGATACTCATTTGATCGTAAATCTCACTTTGTTATCAGCTAGCCGCAATGTTGTCGGTCAGCTACTTAAATACCTATAAATCGCCAAAATTCTTGGCCAACCGATAGCATTCGGGGCTTGGAATAGAGTAGGTAGTTATTTCCAACACTTTCATGTCTCCATTCATAACATGACATAACATCACGACTGTAAATAATCCGCGAAGGGATAGGCAGAGGGGTGTACTACTCGTATTAAGTCCTTGATACGAGGACAGCCTATCCGGAAGACTATGCAGATAATAGTACATTTTGATACAAGTGGAGAAAGTTCTTTATTGTAGTTAGAGGCGGCAATAACACACGAGCCGTACGTGAGGGGGTTTTTGAGCCGAGAACTGCAACTGCAGTTTTCGAGGAAGTGTATTGAAAAACCATTTTGGATCCACCTTTTGCCGCAGGTACTCATTACCTACTCAGAATTTGTTAGGCGAACAACACTACTTACACATAATTATACTTACATACAGCGACTGCTAAAAACTTCTACCGCCCTAGGCTAATTATGAGAACGCGCCCCCGCCAGGTACCTATGATACGGTCGGCCTAAAAAGTAGTATATTAGTTTTGACTTTGTTCACTAGTGTGAAAATTTTAAAGTGGTTTGAAAGTACGTAGGTTTTTAAAAATTGAGCTCTCCTCTCCAGAAAAGTTAGCTTTTCTTCAGAAATAGATGTTATTTAACCAAAAACAAGCAAGGCAAGCAAGCGAGCGAAGCGTGCTCGAAAATTTTAACACACTTCTTGGTCAGGTTAGAATTGTTTCGACCCTTTTATACAAGAGTTATTTAGTCGACTTGCAGAAAATCAAATCGGGCTCGAAAAAACTACACCTTGCCTTGGACAGGCTTGAATTGTTTCGACCTATTGGAGTGACTTGGTCGTCTTCTATTAGACAATATAAAAATCCAAGATAGAGCAGGTTGCAAGAGCGAGCAAAGCGAGCTCGAATATTTTGACATGTTGCCGCGTTTAAATTCAGATGTTATTAATAATTAGAGAGATCAAAATGTCCACATGCTCTATTTTATGCAACCTTGTGTATGCATGCCAAAATTACCTACTAAGGCCTTTATTTCAGCCTCGGCCTATCGATTGACCGGTCGATCATTCGAAAATCCAATAGGAGTGCCAATCCAGAGGCATCTTTGTGATAAAAGTTATTCGCAGTGTTTAAAATACAGAGAGAATGCATAAGTTTCTAGTGGTAGTACGATCATTTTCAGGCTGAGAGATATTAAACTTCTCCTTTTCAAGCCAAGTCAAAAACCCATGGGCGACATAAGAACTCAGACACGTTCCCTACGCACTAACCACACGAGAAAGAAACAAAGAAGCCTTAAAATATTTCAGTTTGAGAGTACTACTCTACGTTACAATTTATGTATTTACTAAAAACTTTTGAAAAGTGCATGATTGCTTGCATGCTGCATGCTTGCTTACATGCTGCATGCTTGCTTGCATGCTGCATGCTTGCTTACATGCTTCATGCTTGCTTTTATACTGCATACTTGCTACATGCACGATATATGCTTGTTTGCATGTTTGCCTGCTTCTTACAGGGAAATAAAAACCAAGTGTTCACAATCAACTGATTTTATGAATTTTCTGTGATTTGATAGACGAGTCTTTCCATTATTATGCAAATGAAATGTATGCCAAAAGATAATTCTAACTGTAAACTTTCTGAGATTTATGATAGTTCTGCCTTTATAGACTATCGATATGAAAATTATGCCAAAAGATGATTCTGACTGTGAACTTTCTGCGATGAGTTGGTTCTACTTTTGAATCTTATGCAAATGAAATTTATGCCTAAAGGTGATTCTGGCTTACAAAATTATGAGTATGAACGTATGATAAATGAGTATCTGCCGAACTATTTTCTGCGAAATGAAGTTTATGCTATCAGTTGGTATGCAAAATAATATTATGACGGAAAAGTTCTGCTATAAAGGGTGGACCCCTCTCAAAGTCTGTATCCACCTTTACATACAATGAATGCACAAGCATCACAAGATCGCGCAGTTAAGATTAATTTATCTGCGAAATGAGAAACAGAACTCAATTATTTAAAATTTTCCTTAGTGAGGCCCTGTTCCCACTATACCGTGACGACAAATAATCGTGTAGTTTTAATGTCATGGCTTGTGTAGGTATTTAAAAAGAAGTGTCCACATATAGAACGACGCGATAACAGTCCTCCATCACTTTTGCCCACTAAAAACCAAAGATTAATATTAATCGTCACGATATAGTGGGAACGGGACCTAAGAAACAAGAAACAGAGTTACTTTTTTTGCATCGACATAGCAGTTAGGTACTCTTTTTTAAAAGACAATTAGAAGAGAATGTAATAAGAATGATTTTCTTGTATCTAGCACACAGGAGAAGTCTAGAGTAAAATAAAATAAAAGTATTTTGCGAGGTAAAAAATACTGCGTGATTATAGAAAAACATATTTTTCCTTCCTTTGTAATAAATCATACACTAACGGCATTAAAATTCTGAGTAACTAAAGTTTTCCATGACTATTAAAAAATATATATATTTTCATCTGTCTTATAAGGCAATAATTAAGAATAGGACATTGTTGGCAGATTACCTATTGTGTGTTGGACATTTAAAAATAAACATCTTAATAAGTGCTTAAATTATGTAATCTTTTTTTCTGTAAATACACGCAATAGTTAGCATACCTATTATGTATTTTGCGTGTATTAACAGAAAAAAAATTAAGTAACTGAAGACGTTATTAAATGATGATGAATTAAATGAATGACTGATGATGCAGGGACTCATTACTATGAACACACGAGACATAACATCCCTGAACATAATATTACCGAGTAATGCGGACGTAAATGTACGGAACAATTCCCATGGTACCTAATGGTGTTTCTGAAAGGATTTCAGTTATTTCAATCACCATGGCTAGTATTTCCACCTTTGTTAAATAATCATCACACTTACGGTTATTGGACTAGGCTAGAATAGTTGTAACAATGTCAGGGTCGGCTCCCAGCATAACCAGATCTGGCTTCCAGTTAATACGTTACCCATTGGTGAGACTGGCTGTCAGCCTCTCCGGCCACTTAATACGTAATGACTGCCAGATCTATATATTATTGACAGCCGGGACCAACTGTTTAACGTGGCTTCCGAGGCACGGAGGAAACTCGGTATGTGGTCCTTTATGATCAGAGTGTAACTTTCAATTCGTTTACAAATCAAAATGCCTAAAATTAATGTATATGTCACCGTAAAATTGTCAAACACGTTATATTACAATATAACGTGTTTTTTCTCGCGATATTGTAATGTCTCGAATTATTGTCAACTGAACATACGGAAGTGTCTCTGCCCCCATAATCGGGACTTAAGGGCACCCCCCCGTTAGGTTAGTTAGGTTCCTTTAAACCCTGCACTCGGAAATAGGGGCCCCGCGAAGCGGGGCTCCGTCGACTACGCTTTTTAGGGGGAATATAAAGTGTTTTAAGGTTATGTTATATTAATAGTTATTTCTCAGGAATGGTGCATTATCTTTTCATGAGAAAAGATAATAAATAAAGATAATGCGTTGTTGTGCCACTGGGCAAGGGGGACCCCTCCTTCTCCACACCGCGTGAATTGACTACTATCGCATGCATTTCACGAAAAATAATGCGTTTTGGTGTAAGCAGTATGTTCATTTGACAATATTTCGAGTTTTTGCAATATCGCTAGAGATATTACAATATAACGTATTTGACAATTTTACAATTTACATTAAATGAAAGGAATACATACCACGAATAAAATGAAAATCTAAACACGGCTCAAAGCCCTTTATTCTAATTATGTACGCGCGAGATGTATCTATAATAAAATTAAAATAGACATATGTGTTCTTGAAGTTTACTTTTCAAGCTGAGGGGAAGGGACTGAATCGCGAGCCTTATTACCGAATCTTTTGATCAGTACATAACCGCCCAACCATACTCATCTGTGTTACTTCATATGAATTTTCCAGTTTATCGGTCAACGACCCAATGCCATTTCACAAAAAGCAAGATATATGATAGATGATGGTACCTTTTACTTAGGAACGTCTATAATCAGTGAATAAAACGAATAGATACTCCAGAAATAAACTACATCAGCGAAGGTTAAAAGAGTCACGGACTTCGAAGAATCTTCTCTCTATTGGATGATAGCTCTAGTTCTCGAGTTTTCCGTTCCAATGTCGCCTCATCGCCTGCAACGTGATTTAGTTGGCTTCCGATGGAGTCGGATACTGGCTATCATGATCGTTATAGCAGGAGTTTCGAGGCCGCCGCGCAGGTCCCCTCGTATCCCAATTATACAGTTTATGCACTTGTTCGATCCACTTTGCGACTAACTCGTCCCTATTGACGTCATGCGAATTTATTCATTATTATATACTCGTAGTGCACGTTGTGCTACCTACCGGGGCTGGCTATATGCAGCGATGTGATGGAATATCGTATTTCGTACCGAATTAATTAGATAATTGGACACGCATGAAATTAACTTCCTAAGTATAAATGAGTGGGATTTGGCAAGTACCTCAAGAGACCAAAGATCTAAAAGACAGTAACTCTAAGTATTTTCCTGAGTTTTAGCTAGGAAGGCAGGTAATCTATGTAATACTTGCATTTCGAATTTAAGTAGGTACCTATAATAAATTATTGTCTTCTCTATCTACTGTTTTGTGGTTCCCAGCATAAGTAACGTAGGTCTCCACTTCTTCAATTACATGCCTGCCTACTCACCAAGTTGTCAAAATTCGACCGCAACTCATTAATTTTTTTATTGTTTCTGCACTCCTCATCAATATTCTTAAAAATCAGAAATAAAGATTTTTCTTTACGACATAGGTAGGTACTTGAATATTTCGGGAAAATCAAAGTAGGTAGGTACTACTACGATGTACTAAGGTCCATGTTTACCAAAAAGATGACAGTCTGATTATCTAAAAACAGCTGTTTAAAACACATGTCACAGTGGCAGCTGTTTTTAGAAAAACCGACCGGTACCTTTTCGGTGAACATGGGCCACCTTGTTTCACCGACTGCTGGGAATAAGGCTTGTGTCCCTTTTCTGCCTACTTTGTCTTGCGTTGCGTGCGTCCCATCCAGGATCCAGGTCAAGAACTTGAAGTAAAGGAGTTAGGAAGGTACATATCTAAATACTGACTCGAGTCCGAACTTAACTGTTCATTGGTTGCTGTCTCTATCCACTACTTTACTAAATAATCGGATTACATAGATATGATCTGAGATGGCAATCGAAATAATTACTTCGTAAAAGTTATTGATACTCTGTATCTAACTAAGCTGATGATGACCTTCTATGGGTGTATCTAGTCAAAGAATACACGATAAAAAAGTGTGTGTTCCTGTTGATATAACGGCCATTAACATTGTCATGTAACATTCTGTCGCTATGTAGGACAGGTTTTGTGCTCAGGTGTTTTGTGTGCATATACATAGGTATCTACTTATCTTATACTAATATTTTATACGGGTTATGTTTGGATAGGTACAGGCACGCCGTACGAGGCAATTTTTAGAACTAACACTTACTCTTACGTTTTCAAAAAATCGTTCTCTCTTTGAAAACTGTAATTACCGTCTGCCATATTTCTCTTCCATGTGGAGGAAGCAATATTTAGGAAATATCAGTAAACATCGGGTGGTTGATTCTTGTTCATAGTTCTTGGATCATGTGGTTTAATCATTTGGGTTGTTGAAAAGTGCTTTACTGTCTATCGGAAAGGACTTGAACTATCATGTAGGCATTCTGTGGAAAGGGCAACTAGAGGAACCGAATGAGGTACTTACTGGAACTTTTGGCAGACGAATCTTTTATTGAAGAACATCCATTCCGCTATCCCAATTTATTTATTTTATTATTATTCGGTATTTCTTTCTGTATTACGAGTAGCTACCTTCTCGTCATCTAATGAAGGTTAATTTCGCTCCATAATCATCCTTCACACGGACAATCCATCTTTTATTTGGTTTTTCTCTATACATAAAACCATTTTAAATCAGCCCCTTTAACTTTGATTAACTAACTGAATAAATTAAACAAATTTTGTAATTAAGTACTTAGGTAAGTTCAAACCTTAGGTCAGTAACTTGTATATTTTATAACGAGGGACTAAACGAAGCCATAATATACCCGAGGTGGTTTGACTATGAAAGCGAGGGTATATTAAATTGGCGTTTAGTCTCGAGGTGCATACTGTACTTTTCACTTCGAAAAAATTAGTAATTTTAAACCGAACTTTACACTCGACAAAAATTCTGAACTGCGCTCAGTTTTTTCTTCAATCAGGTCAGTCACAGATTAACAATTAAAACACAACACAAACTCTCAACACTTTTGCAATAAAGATGATTCACACTCCACAGATACTGCAGTGGCTAGCAACAGAGGTATTGCACATAGTTTTCAAAATCAACAATGCACACAAACAACAATATTTTTTCTCGCGTTGAAGAGTTCATTGGTTTTTTTTTTCTTAAACCGCTTTCTATTTGCAAGCCAATTCAAAATTTAAATAAATCCTTCGATAAGTAACTGTTTTGTTACCATGTTTCAGAGTAAAAGATCGTTCCATTTTTAAATTACTTTTTACTCCCTAGGGAATAAATGGTCACTTTAACCCCGCTTCGTAGGGCTATATTGGCGTACTTTTAGAGCATGAGAAGTGAAAAATATACATATAAACTCCAACTAAAAATACTAAAGAATATCGTATCATTTTTTTTTACAAACAAGATATTGGCAGTGCTTCGTCTGAGAAGAAACGTTGTTTAAAGTCCAGAATTGTTTTAGCCAGATCATGTGATGTAATGTCTGAGACTGAGATGATCTTTTGAAGAAATATTGCACAGATTCGACCTGTCCAGTCAGTGCAAGCATGTTTCATTAAATGTTTAGCTCAACTCGGAGTTCAACGACCCGACTAACAATATCAATAAAAAGATATTTGGGTAGGCCACATAAATTATTTGTGATAGAATGATAAGAGTTTGTTTAGTTTTAAAATAAACAAACCGGCTTACCCCTTTAAGACATAGAGGGTTTATTTGTTGTTCTCTGATATTGAAAACCGGTTCTGCAGGCGATATCATTTTTAGGCCACGGTCAATAGAGTGATACGCTTAGAATTGTTTCTTATTTCGTCGTATTAAATGAACAGTTATCAAAATATTTTGATTAGATTTTGTTATTGATTAGGCTTACAAATTAGTTCATGATCAGCCATCAATCAAATGAAACAAGGAGCGCTACTTTACAAAAAAAATATACTGTTTTCAAATATTGCGATAGAAGGAAAATTTGTTGATAAAAGTGTAGCTATACGAAACATTTTTGAAAGGTACCTAGATACGTAGGTACCCTGGATTCACCTACTTATCAATAACTGAAAACAGTTTCAGTAAGACAAATAGCAGCGTTGTGTCGATAACCTGAATCATTTTACCAAGGTATAGATATATTTTGCAAAAAAAAAAAGCATGAAGAACCTAATTTTAACGAAAATATTTAATTATTTATAATAATAACATATCTTTTTAATGAGACTACTAGTGCCATCTGGTAATTGTAACAAGAACAATTATGATACACATTACAGACCGAGGGAGGTCTGTATGTGAGGGAACATACACCCACCCTTCTCCACTTCACATTATTAGTTTTGTTGATAAAACATAGATGGCGCTTCAAAAGCTTACGAAATGGCTTACTTTGCTATTTATTAATTCTTTTCCTCATTACTCATACTCGGAAAGTAGGTAGGTCGGAAGTTGCATGCGGAATGGGTTGAAAGTAGTACTTTTCAGCCCTAGGGAGAATCACTTTCAACTGACAGCTGTCTAATTATAAAAAAATACTAGTTCTATTTTCACCTTTCTATTGAACCATGTTTCGACTTCTATACAGCCTCTAAATTACAGCGCGATGTAAAATTGAAATAACATAAAATTCGGTATAAGTAAAGGAAGATATTTTTTTAAATTACTTACTTTTAATTTAGTTACTTACAAATATTTCTTTGAAATAACATAGATTTATAACATAGAAAATTAACAATAAAAAACGGTTACTGTAATAAACAGCGATATTTACTTAGTGTACATAGTGCTGGCCCAAACTCCATACATTTCTGGAACATCTCCTTTGCTCTGTGAATGTCGAAATTTTGGACTTCGCTGGTTTATTATTTATTCCTGTCTTTTATACACTGTGACATTGAATCATTTGACATGAATACTTAGTTCAGTTTTTTTTTATTATTTTTTACTTTTTTTTTATTATTTTATGTGTGTGTAAATACATGAATATTTACATTGTGACTGTGACATTTAATGATAAATGATATTTATCCAGCAAGTAGGTTTTTTCAAACACTTTTAACGTCATTTTTTTTAAACTATATGGGGCCGGTGTTTCGTACCTGACTACTCTGAGAAGAATCAGCCGAAACAAACTCAGAGGTCATAGTCTCTTTTGAAGTCCAGACAATCTTGTTTAATTCACATGAGGACTATGCAAATAAGTGTCTGAGATGGTCTTTTGAAGAAAGAACCACATAGATTTGAGTGGACCTATCCAGTCAGTGCAAACATTTGTCAGTTATCGTGTAGCTCGACTTATAAATCAAGGAGCTCAACGAAACGACGAACAATATCAAAGAAAGGACATTAGGGTAGGTCGCTTATGGTAGGTACTCAAACTGCCAGACAGTCGTGGGAAAAAAACAACAAAAAGTGACCCACAACGTCCTCACATTCACAATAATTAAATAAAATAAATCCGATTTTGATGATTCTTTTTTTATTTGTAAAAGCTGCTTTTAAATAAAAAAATAATCATCAAAAACCCAGTCGAAAGTTCTGAGGTAACAAGAACAAAAAAAAAAATTACAGACGAATTGAGAACCTCCTCTTTTTGGAAGTCGGTTGAAAATGTCTTCGCAGCAGGATACATTCGTTCATGAGCTATCAGAAAAAGTATCAGTTTAATATCCTGAATGGCGTAGATTTCTCAATATTGGCACTTTATGGTGTAAAGGCATTGAGCTTAACATATACAGGGTGTCTCATTCAAATCGGTCAGTATGGGAAAGTCTGAAACTATAAGACATACGAAGATCTGTTCTGAGGAACCATGTCATCGATTTTAATAACAAGAAAAACTGCATTTATACTTTTTAAAAAATATCTGTACTCCGTTCGGGAATCGAACCCGGTTATTTTGAAAAAAAAAAACCTACACTATTTCTATTTCGATATCGATTGTGTAGGTTTTAAGCAGTAAATGTCTGTATGAAACATGATGTCTAAAATGAATAAAAATGCGTTGTTTCCAAATACTTTAATTTATTTTAGTAGGTGCTCGAAGTGACCACCGCCTTTTTCAATATTCAGAATAACCGGGTTCGATTCCCGAACGGAGTACAGATGTTTTTTAAAACGTATGAATGCAGTTTTTCTTGTTATTAAAATCGATGACATGGTTCCTCAGAACAGATCTTCGTATGTCTTATAGTTTCAGACTTTCCCATACTGACCGATTTGAATGAGACACCCTGTATATCTATGTGTAAAGGTGGAACATTTCAAGGAAAACTTTAAAACTTTGATTTCTCAAAAACCACCCAGCTTGGACCCCAAGTTATCAGGGTCAAAATTGTTGCAAATAAGGTCTAGTACCAGTTTATAAAAGGAATGTAACATCAATGTACGATCGAACAAGCTATTTGGTTTACACTTTACAATGTAATTTGTGGGTTAAACTGTAAACCAAATAACTTGATCGACCGTACTTGAATGTACCTATAATGAAATTCAATTTCAATGTCAGAACAATTTCAAATAATAAAGTGAGCCGCAGAACGTTCTGACAGTCAGAATAAAGACGGAATCTTATGGTTACCTAATATTTACCAGAGCAATGTACCTTCAACGTAAGTATCTCATAAAAATATAATCTGAAAATATATTGAGACGAGTAACTAACGAGAAAATCAACAAAACAAAATTTTGACGCCTACCATTTTTAAATAGCAATATCGCACCTCCTCCGCTCAAATAGCGTCGTTAGTCAAAATATCAAACTTATGAGAAAAATGTGTTTGAAATTTGATTTGGAAGTTTTCTAAACGAATGGTACAAAAAAATAAAACCGTCTTCAAAAACACAAAAAAAGAAAAATAACTTTAGCTTCAGAAGTCGGTGACCTTTGTTTGATTGATTTACTTAGATTTTTGTCACCGACTTTTAAGCGGTTCACTTGTGCTTATCTACCCTTTCACAGCGTAGCGGCGTGATGTTATGTTATATACTGGTGTAAACAATATTATACATGACATGAGATTTCAGCAATCTCAGTCCATTTGCTATCATTTATTGAGGAGTTCCGTTGATTATCTCCGAAGTTCTTCATCAGATCTTCACCAAATTGAAATGGGACCACTTTAAAAAAGTACTCTTCCAAAAACTACCCAAATCACATCAAGTGTGCCTATGACATTTGAAGAGTTCTCTAAAATTCTCCGTCAGGATCCCATCATCCGATCCCGACTTGATGATTATGGTAATGTGGTATGGTAATTCGAGTAATCGGGGAACATACATACAAAACAAAAAAAGGTTCCGACAAATGGAGAACCTCGTCCTTTTTGAAGTCGGTTAAAAAGAGTTGGAAATATTGACACGTACCTTTTCATAGCAATATGAGTAGGCAAAGTACTAAGGGCAACTTTCCCAAAACCTTCCTTCAAACCTTCTTGTTCATGGAGGTACATTGAATTTAATTAAAGGTACATTCAAGTACATTGCTGGTACATTCCTATTATATTTAACATTCATTTCTGCAACAATACACACGCACGTCATCCTGACCCACACGCATAAATAACCCTCAAAATGCCGTTGCCACTGCCACAGAACCCATGCGTCAGGGAAGCATTCCCATTTCTCTTGTGTTCCAAAGGAGGCACTATTGCGCACGAATAGCCCTTCCCCAGACGGTGCGGCATTTTTCATTATATTTGTTTATTATTTCGCGTATTATTTCATATATTCGTCAGGCATTTTTCACTTATTTATAAAAAAGGCATAAGTACTGCGCAACAACCAAGGATTCCAACCACGAGGCCACCGGTTTTTCAAGACATTAGAAAAGATGAAGCATGTCCTGTGTGTTGCCTGCTACCAACATTAAGGTAAGTCATTTCTGTAGCGGCGTTCCCCTACCCTTAATTGTTTAGGTAAGAGATTTACAGATTGGTCACTGCAGTTCATGTCCAGGTGGCAGGTGTTCTTCCAGAATGATGAAGGATTTTTTTCCATCTTGTCGCTCGGGTCGCAACTCAGCTGTGAATGCTGCCTGGCGCCATTGTCCATCAGGTAGGGTTGCCAACCGTACTATAATATAATAGTAGGTAATGTACTATATTTCGGCTCTGCGTACTAATACTGTTGAAGAAATATATATATAGTACGAAAAATACTATATTTTCAACACCGAAATCTAATAAACAAATACTTAAAAAAAAATTACAAATGTGCAAAAGAATCACATTATCTTTTGACTGATGCATCATCATTCTTCAAAAAACATCTGCCAAAAGTAAAAGATTGTAACGAGTTTACTTGACAAAACTACATGCCAAAAGTGGCGATATATTAAAAAAAATATCGAAAACAACTTGCCAAAAAAGTAATTTCAGTCCTGCTCTTTTTTCCCACCACTTCGGCATTTACAGAAAGGACATATTCGGTCATGAATTCAAATGGCGAGATGAAAGAAACGGCCATTAAAATTTTTTTTTGGTTTTATTAAATGTAATAAAGCTGAAAAGACACTTTTCTTTTAAATGCAAGAAGTGCATCAAAATACTTTTTTAATAAAAAAAACAAATTAAACAAGAACAAATGAGTGTTTGTCTATTTTAGGCTTCTATATTAGTCGTAGCTTATTTTGAAAAATACTTTGCTGAAGAAATGTTGGCAACCCTACCATCAGGGCCAATGAGTTAGTGGACCTTGTTATTAATAAGGAAATGTAAAAAGGAATTCGTCGAATTAAGAACACAGATTTACGTTTTTTAATGTTTATTCAATTAAATTCGTAATTACGATACATCTAGAAATACCCTTGTAGGGTCCAAAAGAATTTTACAAGTAGTAAAACTACTTGTGAAGTACAAGTTGTACATTTTTCTGAAATGCTTGAATGCTTTTTATTGAAATGTGTTTGCTACATTTTTATAATCATAATCTCCAAATATGAATAGGTTTTTGTACCCATGGAAAAAACACAAAACGTATTTGAGATGAGATGAAGTCTCACTGAAATAATTGTAACTTCATCTTACTGGGTAATAATACTGTTTTACATCAATACGTAATACCTATTACAATGTTTTTTTTGGTTTCTTATTCTAGGTAGAATAGTTTAGACTGCTATTGATATAGCGCCTTTAGACAATTATTATGATTACACAATTAGATCAGTTAAAACACCTACTAGGTATATCGGAATTCTAAGTTTTCAGCTAGGGGAGATCATTATTAGAAAAAATTCGAACGTGATTCCGTCAGTTTTTTTTTTCAAAACAGTTTTTTTTTTCAATTTAGTTTTCTTCAATGTTACAATTAAATTCGTTATAACGATACATCTAGATTTACCCTTACAGGGTTCAATAGAATTTTACTTATAAGTAAGTAGGTAGTGAAACTACTTTTTACGTACAAGGTTGTTGTGTTATTTTTTACTGAAATTAGGAGTATGCCTAATAAGTTGAGTTTAATGTTTTCAATAACTTTTGACATGAATAGGTCTCCTCTTACTGTCTTTAACAGACCTTCTGATTGAAACCTTTGCCTAGGTCATAGAATAAATAATAAGTAGTATGTATGTCATACTGACGTAGGTACCTACCTACTTTTGAATACTCACTGAAATGTTTTATGGAGGTGGATACCGCATGGAAAGGAGGATACTGGGTACTACTGTTTTACATGAAGACAACATTACCTACTTATAATGTTTTTTTTTCTTAGTACCCTCGTAGGGTAGAAACACTTATTTCAAGATGTCTTTAGACTGATACAGCGTCTTCAGACATCGAGTATATTGTATAATGTAGACACTTAGATTGAATTAAAAAATATGTACAGGTTAAGAGCTACGTATAGTACCTACTACGTCGGAATTATAAATGCCTTCAGGTTGTTTTTGGCTTTTATGCATTACTACTTATGTAAGCATCTATGCACGAAGTATTTACTATCCATAGATTTCGGCCTGACAAAAATCTTAGGTAAACCTATGTAAATATATATTAATATACCGTAAACGGTAGGTAAAAAAATAGAATAAAAGGTAAATAAGCTAAATTTTGTGGACAAGAGTCATCTTAAAGCTAGATAGGATATAACATAAAATATAATTTAAATTATAAATTAGGTTTATGAAACTGAGATCTTTAAAATAATATACTTTGTACCAACTCTAGGCGTTAAACTGTTACCGTGTTTTTTGTTTTCTTTTAGATTAAATAATATAAGAATTCAAAACTAAATGATTTTATTACTTAGTCTTAAAAATGTTACCCTTAGGAGTCCGAGGATGTAAATATTCTCAAAAAGATGTAAAATGTCAAACTATTATGCAAGTAGATCATTATACTAATCAGATCAAAAAAAAAGTAAGTTAGTGGAAGTAATTTGTACAACCTAATATTTTGCCATTTAATACATTTAATAATAAACTAAGGAAATACGTAAGTTTTTTAGAAATAAGATTCGTCTTAAACCTGCAAATTATATCTAACTGAGATCATCAAAAAGAAGATACCTACTGTATTTGTCGGGTGCGTAATATAAAATATGGCATAATAACAAAGTAATTATAATGTCACTTGAAATAACGTTCACATGATATTTTTCAAGCAACTTCTTGTGTTTTAAGCAAATTTATAAAGATTAAGTTTTTCCTAAGTTACTTACAAATAAACTTTGTCGTCACTTATAGATAGATACTTAACCATATTTCAAATTCAAATTACAAAATTTCATTTGTTAAAATTAGGCAAGATATTGAGTAAAGTGAGCGAATACTAAGTAATAATGAGCTATCAGATATGTTATATCACAATATTTGGAAGGACGAAAAATACCTAGCCATAAAATTTAGATTCCAAAAGTTTAAAGCACACAACAAATAAACACAACCATTTCAAGGTACTTAAATGCAAAGCAGCTATAACATGAAAAAAAGTCTTAATTAAATAATAATATTTGGCCACTGAGATTTCCAGTTAGACGGACGATCTTTTACTCACGGCGCTGAAGAATATGGTACCCAGCGTTTGTCTCGACCACATTAGATATCTGGCCAGGAGCTAGAGCCAGTGCAGTGTTTTTAAAAGATATCAGCATCTTACCGCTCTTGAATTGAGACTGTATATCTCCTGCATATTGGCCTGACGTGCAATCGGAAAAAGCGACCGCTGCATCCGCGAAAGTAATAAGATCCTTGAGAATTCTCTCGTGAATGTCTGCAACAAAATTAACAAGTTGTAATAAAATATAACATTGAGGCCTTTGCTCAAGAGTGGAGCAGAATAGGAACAAAAAAATATCCGGTGCAGTATGTGGGGACTGGCGATAAAAGTGAAAATTAAGTAATCTAGGTATATCTGCTACGGACCGTGCCCCGAGCACCCGTAAATAAGCCTAAAGAAGTTACCTATCACTTCAAAAATGTGGGTGATCAGAAATAATTTCAGAGCGCCTGTTCTTGGCGTGGTCGGGGCACAAGCCGTTGTTCTTGGGTTTTTCTTTAGGTACTACCTTCAACATCATTCCAAATGTACATTCATTGATGTTCAGCACTTCTATTTTAAGTGATACTTTCTAAATAACTAACAACAATTACTGTAACTATAACTTTCTACATCTAGTACATTCATAAAAGTACCTATATCGCATTTCTGGATTTGTCCCGGTACCTATTTTGTTCGGTAGGCATTTGAAAAATTTGAAATACATTTTGATACAAGTGGAGAAAGTTCGTTATTGTAGTATAAGGCGATATTAACACACGAGCCGTAAGGCGAGTGTTGTTAACAAATGTCCACGTGTATCAAACGACGTTTTTCAATACACTTTTCAAAAGTGTATTAGAATAAATAAAATAAATAATGTAAAATGTTTGTGTCATGAATGTCACGAGACTATGATTTAAATTTAATTTTTTCCGCGTTTTGCTTTCGCCATGTTCAAGGAGAGGCAAAGGTATGAAGCCGTTATACAGCCTAATATAAAAAAAAATTTGTAATTTGTGTTTGAATTTAGAACAGAAATAAATGTTAATTTGTTTATAAAAGTAAATATTTGTTATAAATAATCATGATTATCACGGATATTGAATTTTTAAACACAATTTGAATATTCAAAAAATGTTATAAAGAAAGACGTAGATCACTTTTTCGAAAAAAAAAACATTCAGCTCTGACTCTATAGTCAGGGGTGAATGTTTTTTTTTAAATAATGCAATAAACCAATTCGGACTAAGTATATGTATCAATTATCTGTGGCAATTTTACTTTCTTCACGTGTGTGAAAAAAATATGGAAAATGCAGGCGTGCAGAAAGCAAAATTGCCACAGATAACTATTAGTACATATACTTAGTCCAAATTATTTGTGTTCCAAATTTAATGTATTTCGAGGCACATTGTGTTAAGTAAATATTTAATAAAAATAAACGCATAGGTATATTACCACACACAAGGTCCATGGCCTCGTCCCTCGTCCTATTGATGGGTTTGTTATATTTATCCATTGGCCTGCGGCTCTCCTTGTGCTTCACCAAAATGTGACTAAACCTGTATCGGTCAGGGTTCATTTGTGCTTCCAGATCAATCCTCTGGCTATGACGGTGTCCCTTTTCCCGAGGGATGTCTTCGCGATGCACCTTTTCGCGCATTTGAGGTCGAGTCTGACCTCGCGATTCTCGCGAACGCCGAGCACGCGGGGACCGAGAACGCGAACGGTCACGACCTTGTTCATCGGACACCAAGCCAGCTAGGGATAACAAAAAACCATTTTATTCTCTAATCACATAAAACGAAATAAAAAATGAAAAGTTCAATGCAGGTTACGCTAAGCAAGCTTAACCTGCAATGAACATAAACATTGGAGCTGACTCCCTCGACCAGGCAAAAAGGAAATTTCACCACGCGTGATATTTTCTTTTGCCCGATAGGATTGAGGACCATATTTTTTGCATTTAATTTTTTGTTTTTCAATTTGTAAAACTCAGAGATTAAAATTGTGTAAATCTTGCCAAAACTCAATATACATACAGGGTGACTGGTAATTATTGTACGAAACTTAAACACGTGATTGTGCTCATGATAACAATCAACTTTTACTATGGAACCAAACCTGAAATAACGAATAAAAACTGCTATTCAGTACATTTATGATCGCCTAAAGTACTGAAAAGCCAATTTTATTTTTTGTTACACTAATTGCCATCAGCCTATATACAATAAGAATAAAGGCCAGCAGAGGGCTACACCCTCTGCTGGCCTTTACTGATTTTTTGGGGATATTTCAATGTACCTATTATGACTAAATATAAGACTTAGCAACCACTCGCGTCGATTTACCGAAACAGCAGGAACACCCTGTCAATTCCATACACACATAATAAAGGTTTTAAAAAATACAACGTCTAGCTAGGTACTAAGTCTTGATCACATTAAATTGGCTTTCGCTGTTATAGACAATGGTCCTCCATCCTTTATGTTTCCACTGCGGGGTAATTGCGTAACACACTCACCTATAAGCTCCATGTTATTCATGTTAACAATTTAACAACATGAATTGAAACCGTGTCAAAATAGTTAACTGTCGAAGTTTAGGATTACACTCGTACAAGGAATTTTTTCAAAGTCTTTCGGAATACTTAGATAGGAGAGTGTGTAACGTAATAGCTGTCTTAACATGGTTACATTACATCATGGTTCACTAGGAAAATGAAATGAAAATGGCTCCTATTATGTGGCTGGGTAGGTACTTTCATTGATGACTAGGTACTGCCTCATTTGTGAGTAGGTATGCCAGAGTTTAGACTTAATTAAAATACCATTAGGTAAGTATATAAATGTAAAAGTATTAAAAAGTATATAATGTGTCTCGATATAAGTACCCGATTATACCTAGATATACATACAATCAACAAACAGATAGGTACTCAACAAAGTACCTACCAATCATGGCAACAACATAATGCACAATAATATTTCACCGTAAAATTGTAAAGCCCGTTAGATTGTATTATTACTAGAGAAATTGTAAACTATAAAGATTGTCAAACGAGCATACTGCTTACAATATGACGCATTATTTTAATGGTAAGTAGATTATAATCTAACGAAGCGAAACCGTAATATTGTGAAATGTATGCGATGGAAGTCAACTCGCGCAGTGTAGAGGTGGGGGAGAGAAGGCTGGGTTCCCCTTGCTCCATGGTACCTTTCCATGGTACCTGCTCTCATTAAAAGATAATGTACCATTCCTGAGAAATAATTTAATATTACCAATGCTCAAAACTTTTATATTCCTCTAAAAAGCGTAGTAGATGGAGCCCCGCTACGCGGGGCCCTTATTTCTGTCTGCAGGGTTTAAAGGAACCTAACTAACCTAACGTGGGGGTTCCTAAAGTCCCGGTTATGGGGGCAGAGATGCTTCAGTCGCATACATTTTACAATATTACGGTTTCATTGCGATAGATTACAATCTACCAAAAAATAATGCGTTATATTGTAATGCTGGGGCTACACTATCGCATTAAGCAGTAGTTATGTTCAGTTGACAATGTATCTATGTAGTTTACAATCTCGGTCGAGAGATTACAATCAAACGTGTTTGACAGTTTTACGGTGACACATAGATCCCGTTATTTACTTTCAAAGTATGTAATAATAATTGAAGATAATGGTCGCATCAGAGCCAGATTTGAAGACTTTTTCTCGCAAATCTGAACCTGAATTGGATGTTGTTCTACTAAGAATTGCATGCAAAATATAGGAGATGGATATGATAGGTATGTGCATGGTGTGAGAAGAGAATGATATTGACAACTACCTAATAAAAATGTACACAAGTAAGCAGGTAGCTACTTAAGGGACAATCTGAAAATGGATCGATAATCTGAAGATGAATCAGGGCGCTGCAACCGATAATCGGGGAGAGAGTCAGGAACACCAGGTCGAGACGAAAATTTTAGTAGATAGGTATGATTGTGGCAAATATAACAGAACCTAAAGAAAACGAAGAGAATAATGAGAAAAATAAATAAGAAATCCTATGAAATACTTTAATAATATGGTTTTAAAGGTACAAACAGATACATGCTACGATCGCGGCTAAATCATGCTGCGCTGATTGTAACAAAATTAGGATAAAGAGCTTTTTGCCCCTATTACAATTTACAAGGGGTTTGCATCCAACATGATTTGTAATAATGACATTACGATTGAGGTCAAACGAGCGCTATTTTATGTTAAACTTAATTTCACCAGTCAGACTACTCATCTAAAGACTTTGACGACATTGAGTGGCACACACTACATTTTTTTAAATCGAATTCAAAGTAAATTATGCGATTTTTAAAAGCGACTCTCGTTCATAATATAACCCACGTTTAGCCTCTCCCACAATTAGACTCGATCTACAGACTTGATTCACTGACATAAGACATTTGTGTCCTAAAAAGCGATCCTTGAATCAAAGCAGTAGAACCCTACATGAGAAATCATAGCACACTAGACTTAACAAGTAAAATAATCGGTATGGTCAGAGATGTAGGTGGTCGGAGCTGACCTTCTTCAATCGAAGATGCAGCCTGAGCTAGTGAAATCGCAGTTGAATGTAGCGCCCTGCTGATTTGTGGATTATGGTATCTCAAGTATCTTGATCCTGCGCACACCCATTTAGAGGCATCGCGGAGCGCGAAGAAGAGGCCGGACACTGGTGACGCGGGTCTCCGCGCTAGCGAGCACAGATAACTTGAAGCGGACAGGATACAGTTCGCTGCTGAGCCGAGTGAAATCGTAGAAGCGCAGAGCAAGTTCTCAGCAGGGCACAGGATGGCTGATGGGGACCTTAAGGCCACCTGAGCCGTACGGGTTGACCGCTGCGTTGATTGGAGCATGCGCAAAGCATGACGCAGCCAATTATGTGCTGTCTTTATCTCATCTGTTGTGAGCGCTGTAGACCAGAGTGATTTATTGGGTGTAGTGGTTGCAGCATCCGCTGCATTGGTTTTCAATTGAGAATTGACTGTCCTAATGCATGACATTTTCAGTTTCGACAGGAAACCTATCTAAGTATTTAAAATAACGGTATATTTAGAAAAGCCATCAAAGAGCTTTAGTTGTGATGAACTTTCTAATAAATTTTCCCTAAGTTATGGAGACTGAATATCGGACTCTTGAGGGATCCGACAGTTAGTACTAGGTATTGACTATCTATTTGATCTCTCAACACATTTTGTTGCTGAACGTTAAAAAAAACCAAATTAGTTTAACTCAACATAAGTACCCAACCAGCAAAAACTAAGCTTACAACAATCTCAAGACTACCTACTGTTTTTTTGCTCTTAAATCACTCCTATATATTCGTATAAGCCTGGGTTTGGGCACTTATTATAAGCTTATTTAGTTTAATATCGTTCTAATATCAGTCTTATTGAATGCTGTTTGCACTTACTGAAATCTAGCTTAAAATTAATTTAAGCCGACTGGCTAATATTGGACTAAGGTTAGAACCATTTGAGGCAATACAAGCTTGGGTGCTGCGCGCGGACCTCCCTAGTGGTGTCAGCGATACCCTGGTGCTGGCACAGGGGAGGTCGCACGAGGCGGCGGCCGACAATATGACACGCGGGGTTGCGATAGTCGTAGAGAGGATCCGGCAACTGGGTCTCGAGGCGGCACTGCACAAGTCCGAGGCCATGTGCTTTCATGGGCCTCGGAATGCGCCACCGTCGGGATCCACACTGACGGTAGGAGGGGTATCCATCGGCGTCGAGTCGACGTTGAAGAACCTAGGACTCGTCCTCGACAGCCGGTGGAACTTCGTGGAGCACTTCCGACGTTTGGCCCCCAGACTGGAACGGACCGGGGCTGCCTTCAGGCGGCTCCTGCTCAACCTTGGGGGGCCAAACGCCTCCTGTCGCAGGCTCTACGTGGGGGTCGTGCGGTCCATGGCCCTTTACGGGGCCCCAGTGTGGGCGCGTTCCCTGAAGCGGCGTGCCGCTCATTATCTGAACGCGCCCCAAAAAGTGGTGGCCGTAAAGATGGTCCGTGGGTACCGCACGATCTCTCGCGAGGCGGGGGGCATGCTTGCCGGATTGCCGTCATGGGATCTGGAGGCGATAGTCCTCGCGCGCCTACACGAATGGCGCGTGGAGGTACTACGACGGGGGGAAACTCCGCTGCTGCGGCAAATTGCCGCTCAGCGGACTGACCTCCGGCGCGATCTCATGGCGACATGGAGAGAGCGACTGTCGCAACTCCGTGCAGGGCACGCCACGACAGTGGCGGTAAGTCCCCTCTTTGAGGAGTGGCTGGAGAGGCGCCACGGCGACCTCACCTTCCGCCTGACGCAGGTCCTCACCGGACACGGATGTTTCAGGAGGTACCTAATCGGGCGGGAGGAAACGCCCGGGTGTCTCCACTGCGAGGATCGACCGGAGGACACGGTGGAGCACACGGTGGAAGTCTGCCCTGCGTGGGCGGAGCACCGCCGTGTCCTCGTAGCGGCGATCGGCGGTGGCGACCTCTCGCGTCCGGCCCTGGTTCAATCCATGGTCCGAAGAGAGACGAATGGGAAGCCGTCACCTCCTTCTGCGAAGCAGTCATGCAGAGGGAGAGATCCTCTCTTCTCGGCCGCCGCGGCAGACGCACCGGGCGTCGGGGGCCACGTGGATGCGGGCCTGTCACCGTAGATGCGGGCCTGTGGACGGTTGGCTATGGGCTAGCTAGCCGTCCGTCCGACTAACGACGACGACAGGCCGTGTCGATGGCGCGTTCGTGTTCCACGCGCGCCTCAAAGAGATGTCAGCATAAGGGGAGGGGCCCGTAAGGGCCGAAGCCTGCCGGGGTTGCGAACCTGTTCGAAAGAGATACCGCGGCCCCGGAACATAAAGGGCGAGGGAGGAACATGGATGGGTTTTTAGTCAGTAAGAGTCTGACACTCCCTCCCGCTCCGCCCAGAGTGCGAGAAGTCATTTGATGATTTTCCATCCTAAAAAAAAAAAAAATTACAAAAAAAAGGCAATACAAGCTCATAATGATTTTACGTCAGATCAAACTTAAAAGTTCGTATGAGTGTTGGTTTCAAAGTTACAATGAAACAATTAATAAATCAAAACAAATTAAAGTTGCTGTGACGTTAATGTGTCAGTGTATTTAAGTTTTGCGGCAAGTAATCGTATTGGAATATATTATTTACTTTTTAGTACACCAAACGGTCTTAGATGAGTATTGTCTTTTGTGTTGTAAATATATTGATCCAAAATCACTCTAATATCATACTTATCCAGTGCTATTGATCTTAAAATAATTTAAAATAAGATCAGAAATGCACGTACTCACAGTGCTCTTACGCAATGCTGATATTAGTCTGACATCTTACAATAGCATTTAGCAAGTCTTAAAATCAAACGAGCTTGCAAAATACGCATATTATTATATTAGCAAGTTTTCTCAAGTGCGACTAGTCTTAGTAAATGATCTTATATATGTCACCGTAAAATTGACAAATACGTTATATTGTAATATCTCTAGAGATATTGTAAAATATCGAAATATTGTCAAACGAACATACTGCTTACAACAAAACGCATTATTTTTCGTGAAAATGCATGCGATGCCCAGTGGTACAACTCTCATGAAAAGATAATGTACCACTCCTGAGAAATACCGATTAATATAAACTAACCTTAAAACACTTTATATTATTATTCCCCTAAAAAGCGTAGGCGACGGAGCCCCTATTTCCGAGTGCAGGGTTTAAAGGAACCTAACTAACCTTACGGGGGGGTGCCTCAAGTCCCGATTATGGGGGCAGAGATACTTCCGTATGTTCAGTTCACAATAATTCGAGACTTTACAATATCGCTAGAGAGAAACACGTTATATTGTAATATAACGTATTTGACAATTTTACGGTGACATATACATATATGAGACTTGGTTATGAGACTGAGCGTTCTTGAGGTCATACCGGCTTGTCTAAAAGTAATATAAGATCGATGGCATGTTCTGAAACAATTATAAGAGCGCTTAAAACCTACCACTCTTATATAGTGCGAGTTCTGAGACTCTTTTGCTGGTTGGGTACCTAGCATGACTAAATAATAACAGGCCCGAAAGTGTGACAACCAGTCTTACCACGTGGTACCGTATCACCCAGTACTAACTGAGTTGTGGTGGTCAGATAAGCAGTCGCTCCATGTAAAATATTGGTATTCAGCTGCATCCGGTTCGCCTGGAAGCCGACCCCAGCACAAAAGGTTAGGCATCATGCATAACCTTAATCAATCAAGCAATCATCTGATGATGATGGTAATTTTGTTCACCACGATCAATGCCACTCGGTAACCCAGGTGTAAATTGTTGATTCGAGCGAAATATAATTTCTTCGCAATTTTAGAAAATCCTACGATGGATCTAACTCAGAATATCACATTCGCAAAAAGTCCCGTTGACGCAGAATAACGGTACCTCGACACGACAAAGAAAAAGAACTACAAAATTCTAGATAAAAAAAAACCCCATAACACTTTGAACAACCCGGGTATCGAACCCAGGAACGAGCCGCCTCTCGCGAACAAGTTAGCTTTTTAAAAGACGCAGATAATTTAATGTCAGGTCTGCAACCCCGTCAGATATCGAGCGACACTTCCCTTCGCCTCTACAATCAAATCAACTAAAAACTTGATACTACCCCATCACCGATTTCCAATTAAAACCCATGTATTAGTAAATGGTTACAGCAGTTAAGATTTATGAAGCGACTAAAGATCTCCTATAAAACTGTCAACAACCATCATCGCTGTATAGTTATAAAATCTTTTTTACACAATAGCTAGATTTTGACGAGAGCTGGTAATTGAAACTTAAACGAACATCGTAGCTTTTCCGAGTAAAAGTTATACAAAGTGGAAATCTCGATACGCAGTAAAATGACCTCAAAATGGTGGGGCTTCACCCTCCATTCCGCGCGATGCGTCACGGTGCTCACTTGACGTAATGTCATCCTATAACCGTCCAACAATGTAATTGAATTTAGGATGGACGTGATAGATCAGGAACGTACGTCCTGCAGATATGTAGCTGCAACACCAAACTGTATCCCCCGATTTCGTTATCATTCGTCGTTTTTTTGTCATGCCTCCTACTATGGAAGCAATTTTACAGACGTATTCACGTCAAACACAAAAAAACCAATAGTATTAAGTTTAAGATCCAATCTGTAACAATATACTTAATATTATTAAGTTACTGTAAGTAAGACATTAATATTTAGGAGGAATCAACAGACACCCAACAAAATACCTACAGGCCTTCCTTGCCTAGGTAACCCACCCATTTTGTAGGTACACGAATTTGGTTCCGGATTTTTATATTATGCACCTGTTTAGTTGGTTTAGCCTAACCTTTGTATAACGTTTAGCTCTTGTGTGTAGTTTGAAGTTATTGGATCAATAAAATCCATGTCAATGTCCAAACTTTGTACATAATTGATGCACGTGAAAATGGATGCGAACCGCTCGCTATCATGTCCAAAGGTGTAGGTACACATTACGCGCAATGGACGCGCCTTTAGCTTTCCTACAAAATGTAGATCTATTACAAAAGAATTTCAGCCGCCAAACCGCGCCGTGACATCTTCCTGCACTTACCTTCCATCAGCCCTTGTCCTGTCTGATGATTATTGCAGTGATGTATCAATCTGTCCGTACCGGGTTGACTGCATCTTACTAATAGGGTGAAGTTACTATTACTTACCAATAATAAAATGCTTTTCCAACCTAACGTAAAACGAAAATTTTGGTTATCAAAAGATATGTCTGAACCAAAATGTTCATTTGAGTATTTTACCAGTGGTTGCACTCCTGCAGCGTGCGGGATCCCGCATTCCTATTGTAATTTTATAGAACTGAAAGAACATACCCTACCTAGGTACATGTTGGAATCGTTTCCATAACCTCTGCAGTACATTATGGTACAAGTGTGTAATATTGATGATTACCGTTACCGCTGAGACGCCATTGAGAGCCGATTTGACCGCCATTTTGATACAAGAGTGGAGAAAGTTTGTTATTGTAGTTCAAAGCGGTATTAACACACGAGCCGTAAGGCGAAGGTATTTTTGAGCCAAGGTGAATGTTTTTTTTTAATTTTATATTTAAGCCTTTTTTCGGACATGACAATATTTCTATAATTTTCGTAGATGTTTAAATTATGCAATGAACCAATTCGGACTAAGTATAGTGCATTTTTCATGTTTTTTCTGCACAGATTGTGTAGAAATTGCACGCGTTTGAAATACACTGAATTTTGAACCTAATCGTAGTGCGAAAAGAACCAGTTTTCGAGGAAGTGTATTAAAAAAGAAAACCCTACAACTCACTTGGGAATAATAGCAATGAAAAAGTCACAGTTTGATTACAGTTTTCATTATATGCCTTATTGCGGCAAATTTGGTGACATTTTATGAGCAGTGTGATGGAAAAGACTTTGTACCCCTTCAGATATTTTTATCTCCCTTTTTATCCAATTTAATTAATAAAATGCTAATTTCGAGATTTAAAACTTTAGTTATCCTTTGAAAAAGTTTCCAACAGTCAATAACTTAAAAACTTGTCGTTTCAATTCTTTAAAATTATATTACTGTTACAGTAATTTTATTGTATGTGCGGGATCCTGCGCAATGCGGTATTGCAATCCTTTTGTTTGATATGCTTCATATCGATCAGCGTCGCAGGTTCCCCGCGCATCTTCCATCTTCCATCCGCGCCCCTCCCTCGAGGGCCCGATATCCAAATCATAGAATGCCATATATACCTACTTGAACATACCTATAAATACAGTTTTCAGTGTTTTTTTATAGTCATTTAACTAGGTACTAGCTACTGGATTATTAATTACAATAAAACAAACCAAGGGGAAATATTGTAATAGCTTCTACTTTCGAGTGCATTGTTTGGGCATTGGATGATTGGACCAAAGAGCATACGGAGGGGGGGGAGGGCGTCCACGGTCGGACCGTCCTGGGTCGACAACTGCCCTAGAAGCCTCAATTTTCAAACAACTAATTGCAAGCACTATTTATTTTAGCTTCTAAGAATTTATTTTTCACCAACAATTTAGAAAACAAAAGGGATCACGATATGTTTTACTTTAAAAAAATGCATCTAATAATTACCTACCTACTATTAAATTGTGCAAAAACTAATAATTTTAAACTAAAGTAGTGTGTTCTCTTACCAGTGCTCCTGCCTGGGGCTGGAGTAGAAACTCTTGGAGGGCGCCTGCCTCTTTCACCCGAAGACCCCGATGACCCGGACCCTGATTCTCTCGAATATCCCGAAGTCGAAGCCATTTTCGACCTCTTGTTACGTTATTACAACGAAACGCGATTGGAAACAAGTTAATTAAGTACCTACTATTTTAGATCACTCAATTGTATTTTAGTACTTTTTCCTACAACGGAGCGTGTAGCGACCTACCTGGCCGACAGTCGAACACCGATTATTGATTTTTCCGCTGCCGACTCCCAGGGGTTGTTAATTATGTTCAAAAGCATAACTAGTGCACATAGTACATGTAACTCCACCCTAAAATCCACCTCTGACGTCATATCAGAGTGAACTTTATAGCTGTGGACTTAAGGTTGATTCTAATTTTTAAAACAACGTAGACAGCGTTAGTGCAACGTTCCAACATTTCATGCAGGAAACGTTCAGAAACTAGATACACTGAACGGCGTCGGGTGGGAATTTTATTTTTGACGACAAAGACAAAAACATTAGAATAACTTTTAACGTTGTTAGCGCTACCGTTTGGAATAGCCAAATTATGGAAAATTCGTAAGGGTATATTAGAATTAGCACGGTGCCACAGCATAGTCCGCGAAATTCAAATAATGGGTTTTTCCGCAAATTATATCTCTATGTTATTTTATATTAAATTTAAAGTTACGGTACTAAGGGAATAAAGTTTAAGGTGAAAGCGTCAGATGTCGTGCGGTGTCCCACAGGGATCGGTTCTGGGACCGCCCCTGTGGAACATCGGTTACGACTGGGTGCTGCGCGCGGGCCTCCCTAGTGGTATCAGCGTCGTTTGCTACGCAGACGACACCCTGGTGCTGGCACAGGGGAGGTCACACGAGGCGGCGGCCGAAACTATGACACGCGGGGTTGCGATAGTCGCTGAGAGGATCCAGCAACTGGGTCTCGAGGTGGCACTGCACAAGTCCGAGGCCATGTGCTTTCATGGGCCTCGGAATGCGCCACCGTCGGGATCCACACTGACGGTAGGAGGGGTATCCATCGGCGTCGAGTCGACGTTGAAGTAGGTACCTAGGACTCGTCCTCGACAGCCGGTGGAACTTCGTGGAGCACTTCCGACGTTTGGCTCCCAGGCTGGAACGGACCGGGCTGCCTTCAGGCGGCTCCTGCCCAACCTTGGGGGGCCAAACACCTCCTGCCACAGGCTCTACGCGGGGGTCGTGTGGTTCATGGCCCTTTACGGGGCCCCAGTGTGGGCGCGTTCCCTGAAGCGGCGTGCCGCTCACTATCTGAACGCGCCCCAAAAAGTGGTGGCCGTAAAGATGGTCCGTGGGTACCGCACGATCTCTCGCGAGGCAGCGGGCCTGCTTGCCGGATTGCCGTCATGGGATCTGGAGGCGATAGTCCTCGCGCGCCTGCATGAGTGGTGCGTGGAGGTACTACGCCGGGGGGAAACTCCGCTGCCGCGGCAAATTGCCGCTCAGCGGACGGACCTCCGGAGCGATCTCATGGAGACATGGAGAGAGCGACTGTCGCAACCCCGTGCAGGGCACGCCACGATAGTGGCGGTAAGTCCCCTCTTTGAGGAGTGGCTAGAGAGGCGCCACAGCGTTCTCACCTTCCGCCTGACGCAGGTCCTCACCGGACACGGATGTTTCACGAGGTACCTGCACCGAATCGGGCGGGAGGAAACGCCCGGGTGTTTCCACTGCGAGGATCGACCGGAGGACACGGTGGAGCACACGGTGGAAGTGTGCCCTGCGTGGGCGGAGCACCGCCGTGTCCTCGTAGCGGCGATCGGCAGCGGCGACTTCTCGCGTCCGGCCCTGGTTCAATCCATGGTCCGGAGCGAGACGGAATGGAAAGCTGTCACCTCCTTCTGCGAAGCAGTAATGCTAGCGAAGGAGGTGGCGGAACGAGAGAGGGAGAGAGTCTCTCTTCCCGGCCGCCGCGGGAGACGCACCGGGCGTCGGGGACCACGTAGTGGCTACCGGCCACCGTAGATGCGGGCCTGTGGACGGTTGGCTATGGGCTAGCTAGCCGTCCGTCCGTCTAACGACGACGACAGGCCGTGTCGACGGCGCGTTCGTGTTCCACGCGCGCCTCAAAGAGATGTCAGCATAAGGGGAGGGGCCCGCAAGGGCCGAAGCCTGCCGGGGTTGCGGGCCTGTTCGAAAGAGATACCGCGGCCCCGGAACATAAAGGGCGAGGAAGGAACATGGACGGGTTTTAGTCAGTAAAAGTTTGACACTCCATCCCGCTCCGCCCAGAGTGGGAGAAGTCATTTGATGATTTCCCATCCTAAAAAAAAAAAAGGTGAAAGCGTCACGGCAGCCCGCGAAATTCAAATGTTCTTACGTTTTTTGCAATTTTCAGGGCAGTGCTAAGTCTGACAGACAACCCTCCAAGTTTATAAGAGTCGAAAAAGGACTTTGAGCGTGAAAAATTCGTTCATCGACTCTTACGAACTTGGAGGATTGTATTGATTGATGATTTTGATGATTATAATTCTGTAACTTAATACGTCTCACAGTCGCGACCGATATGTTTATCAACACACAACTAAGCACTGCCCTGCAAACTGCAAAAATCGTAAGAAAATTTGAATTGCGCGGGCTACCTTGAAGCATCTCCCTTAAGGTGAAATCGTCAAGGTGGCCCGCGAAATTCAAATTTCTAACGTTTTTTGCTATTTGCAGGGCACAGCTTATTTGTATGTTGATAAAAATATCGTTCGCGGCTGTAAGTAAGACGTATGTAGTTACAGAATTATAATCATCAATACAACCCTCAAACTTCATAAAAGTCGAGGAACGACTTTGACCGTGAAAAATTAGTTCCTCGATTTTTGACCCTGGAGCATCAGCCTTAAGTTGAGCCTTAACTTAAAACATAAATAGTTTTTCACTTTTAATAATGGTTTTAATGATTGAAAATGAAAAGTATTTGTTCAGACTAGAAAAACTCATCAAGTTACTTAACCGCATCGCTGATAACTTTAGGGCGGTTAAATAATATAAGAGTGCTTCATGTTTTGGCGTTTTAAAGACAGAGATAGGAGGGCGCTGTTGGTGAGCATTTTCGAATGAAAGGTTTTCTGTTTGAGTAATAAAAATACGTGTGGCACTCGGGACTGCCGCGGTAAAGCTATTGCATTTGTTTTTACGGGGGGTGTTAGGTTATTTTCATTACGGAATTTCTGGATTCGGTCTCCACGCTCAAGGCCCGCGATAGAAGCTACGCAATAGCTTAAAAAAATATGTCTCTAGATCTGAATCGATCGCGTTGAACTGACTACGTCACTAGGTGCCAAAGGAAAAACGCTTGGAAAAAAACTTGGTGTGACGTCACATCCGCTCTTTGTCGTTTGCATAAGCTTCTGAATACAACCATTACATCGAAGTGAAATGATGTGACGATCTATTCCTTGCTGTAACGTACCAAGATCAGCGCCATCTATCAAGCTACTGGAGAAGAGTTGATAAAGAAAATAGGTAGGTATCGGTAGTTCTGATTTACGCCTCGTGCCAAAAGAGTCATGAGACGGGCTATGGCTAAAACTTAAAATCTATTCTAGTGAAGTGGAAAACTCTACCTATTCTACGGTCTTCGAAAATGGTGTCGATATTGTTGTGCACAAACTAAACTTAGTTTAGGCTATTGAGAAAAGGATAAAAAATGAGAAAGAGACGGACGTAATTTAGAGCTGTCAAATTTAATTGGAACTATTATTTCCATACAAATTAAGGGTCCACGTAAAAACGTCGACTAAAACAACGATTTTGAATGAGACGCGTACGCGCGCGTTCAGCGCGTACGCGTCTCATACAAAATCATGGTTTTCTACGGGCATAAGCTGAATAGAGCTGAATAAGAGTGCGTAGTCCCTAAAAACACAAGGAAGTTTATACATTTCTAACTCAGTTCATAGCCATAGCCGTCCAAAACACTGGCTAGTAAATGTCTGTGGGTTCATTTGTTCTTGCATTTTTTTGATTTCTGTTTGATTGATTGCTGTCAAGCAAACAAGAAAAGAACAAAATATAAAGCACCCACAGATTGGACATTATTTTATTTTAAAACGTCACTGAATCCGGCTCCGTAGGGCAAAAATTACACTGCTTCTTATGCAGCGCCATTTATATGTTTTTGTTGGAAGTTGACCCTGAAAACACCTCATTGAATGACTTCTTCATGAAAAAGTCATTCAATCGACCGACCTTTACGAACGTGGAGGGTTGTAGTAAAAATTTGAATTTTGTTACCACATTCGTCTTACAGCCGCGATTCATATGATTATAATCAACATACAACCTAGCACTGAAATCATCAAAACAACCCTGAAAGTTCATAAGAGTCGAAGAAGGACTTTGACCGTGAAAAATTCGTTCATCGGCTCTTATGAACTTGGAGGGTTGTATTGATGATTTAGATGATTATAATTCTGTAACTTAATACGTCTAACAGCCGCGACCGATACGTATATCAACATATAACTTATTACTGCCCTGCGAATTGCAAAAAACGTAACAACATTGAATTTCGCGGGCTACCTCGGCCTAAAACGGTTGACGAGGGATCAATTTCCTTAAGTTCAAACTGAAAGTAATACAATTTACTGTGCTTTTCCCAGTAATAACTACTCAGTGTACGAGATACTTTAACTAATTTGATCCATGTACATAGTTATAAGTTTTAAACATAGGACGAAAAAACAAATATTTGGATCATAGTCAAATATAGGATCTACAAAAATTAAATCGACAGGCGTACATATTTATAATTTTTATTCACATCAATTTTCTATTTTTCTAACCAGAAATAGAGATTTTTGTACAAAGAACCAGCATAATTTATTTATTTTACAAAATAAAATTAACAAAACTGCCCCGTATTTTGTCTTTAGTAAAATCAAGAGGTCCACTAATTGGTATTTTATAATGGCTCTACCTACTTGTCATGTACCAAATACTAGCCAAATGGTTGATTTCTGAACCTGGTTCCAAATTTTGTTTTCTAGCATGGTCTACCAAAGTACCAAAACTTCATTGAGCCATAATTTTCGTTCTAAAAATTGTCAACTGGCAACTCTGCCTTTTGATTGCTGTCACCATCAGGCATCAAATGCATACTCCGATCCGATTAAAAATTATTTTATATCGTCAGCAATTTACGTAAAAAATTCATTGTGATAGGCGTGAGTAATCGAAATAATTAAAGTGCAATATTATAAGTGTGAAAGTGGGCTATCGGTAACGGTTTAAAACGTGGTTTTTGTTGTTTTTAGGCACGCGTCAAATTATCTGCCTTCTATGGGCGTTCCATGTTTCGTGTAAAAAATGATTGAGTTTACGATAAAAACATTGGATTCCAATAACCACCGGTTCTCAGTCGAAGATGAGGTAAGTTCTTTTTTCATAATTTTTCAACAGGTTTTTGACATAGGCCTCTGGCCAACACCCTTTATTATACACAGACTGGTGTATTATAGCTTCAAATTCCGCCGTCTCTTCAGTGTGATGGTACGAATGTTTATGGAATAATTGACGCCGAAAATAGCTGTATGTAGTGTATGGTCTCATGGTCATTCTCTTCTGGTTGGGAAATGACTATAGTGTAGGTGTTACATACACCTACTATAACCGGGTGATAAAATAATAGATAAATAACCGATAGGTCGCCAGCGTATACTTTAATCACAAGAATTTCAGGTTAATCCTAAAAATAATCATCAATTTCAGACTTAGTAAGTAGTAGTAGTCTTGTGCCTGCTCGGTAATTTTTGAGATTGCTCCGTACTAGTTCAATTCGGACAGTGAACTAGTTCGTTAACATTTCCATAGAGCATAGCGCGGACCATAGAGCAAGTACACTCTCTAGGTTGAGGTAATAACAAAATTTACCAAATACATTCTATAATGATATTGAAATACAGCGCTTCTCATCTGATTGTAGCAAATTTTTTGCTCGGGTTCGGGTAGCATCGTTATTCGTCGGCTATTCTCTCTCGTTCTCATTCATTGACATCAAATGACTGATCTGTCAAACTATCAGTGACTGTTTCATTTCTTGTTCTCTTACATACAATCGCCCGGTTCAGAAATGTACGAGTTCGAAAAGGGCTATTTGACCTAATAGATCAATTACATGTCCGCATTCGGAAACGTTTCTTCTAGTACAGTGCGAAGATACAAATGGATGGTCAAATCCAAAACTATGAAGAATGGTAACGAAAAATACTCACAGGAATCTTGAGGTCTTGATTTTGATGAAAACTAAAACTGCATTGGTTTCCACAGATTTCGGAATACAGTGACTGACCGTATTTTGGGAAAGTCAATATACCTAGCCAGGAGTAGAACCTGTTGACTAAAAAACTACACCTTTATTTCATCATTTGTTATAGTCGCTATAAAAAGACGAAAGACGTCCACTGCTGGACATAGGCCTCCCCTAAGTGTCGCCACATTGACCGGTCCCTTGCGAGTCGCATCCAACGGATTCCCGCAATCTTCACCAGGTCATCGGTCCACCTAGTGAGAGGTCTTCCAACGCATCGTCTTCCGGTTCGCGGTCGCCACTCCAGAACTTTGCGGCCCCATCGGCCATCCGTTCTGCGAGCAATGTGACCTGGTCACTGCCACTTAAGTTTGGCAATTCTTCGGGCTACGTCGGTGACCTTGGTTTTCTTGCGAATGTCTTCATTTCTGATTCGATCACGCAAGGAAACTCCGAGCATAGCCCTCTCCATTGCCCTTTGGGTGACTTTAAGCCTTTTGATAAGGCCCATTGTGAGCGGCCACGTCTCAGTCCCGTATGTAAGTCCCAGTCTTTAATCGTATGCAACTGAATACCAGTATTCTACATGGGGCATATGCCCATCTGACATCCACAACTTAGTACTGGGTTATAATAAATATCATTGCTAAACCTCTTACGAACAGATGGTGGATCGTTAGTAATCACTTTAGGGTTAATTATGAAGTACTAAAAAGAAAACAGTCATAAGTAAACATTCAATTTATTTACAACTGCATGTTTACAAATGCTATTTTATAGCACTGCTGCATATTTTTCTCCGTTTTCATGGATAGTGCTTATTTCATTAGTTAAATCTGTTGGGCACATTGCATCATTTGCATCATGCTTTTCCATATAAACCGGGGTCTTTAAAGAATAAAGAAAGTTAATATGTACATTACTAACAGCACAGGCCAAACTCTGCCTGGAGAGGTTTCTGCACAAATGGTGCCTAATTTCAAGTTCTGTCCAGTAAAGTCAGTTGATGTCTATAGGAGAGATAATTTTCAGCCTACAAATTATTATTAAATGACAAACATCACTAGATTAAAAAAAAAAATTGCATTGTCACAAGAATAACTAGTACTACTTATTATTATAATATTTGTTTGTTATATTTTGTGAAAATTAATGGAAATTCTAATAATAACCACAATTTTCAGTGTGCTCAGAATGCCTGTTAATACAAATTTTGTAATTTTAAACCCTAATGAACAAAGATTTTTTTAAAATTGAATTCAGCATTAAAAGAGCCTGCAATGTAAAAGTTCCTTTGTAAGTGGACATTGGTCTTAATAATTATATTTGTTGTTTTTTCCTTCCTTGATCTATAGTACTTTGTTGGATCAAAGTCCATAATTAATGAGATCTGATCTGTAGGTAATTTCACAAACAATAGTCAGTAGTGCATTTTGTAATAAATGCCTAGGAACAGGTTATGAGAAGAAAGTGAATTGTCAACAGGAGAACTGTTAAAGTAATCATATTCTATTGGTTTTTAATAACTAGTTTCTTATTTACTCTATGTTTAGTAGGAGTTAATCTTGAATAGGTTTTTCTTATTTAAATAATTAATCTCCGCCCTTATAATATGATGGCCAAATTATCAGACATAATTCTATTATTTTGCTGGTGACTCTGAATTTTTTGAATAGATATAAGTGTACTGTTTAATAATTAAAACAACGATTTGTAGCTGCTAATTACTATCCAAAGAGTACAGTAACTATAGAGAGAAAGAGTGACAACTCTGTGGTAAAATATGCATGCATGGAAAGTGCTGCTCCCTTAAGTTTGGTGGGTGAACTAAAGTTCTGATTTACACACACTTACCTGAGGTATGTGTGTGTACTGTGTATTTATACTTTTACGTATGTGTGTGTGAGCTAGTATGCATGCATACTTCGGTAATATAGCTGTTCAAAACAATAAAAAAACCAATGAAAACCAAAGTTATATAGATTATGAACTAAAAATAAAACAAATAACAATAACAAGTAACAATTTTAACAGAATTAGCTGAGATAAACTCGGGAAGCGCCTCAACGTCTTACGTCATGGCCCAATGGCGACTATGACTATGAACTCAGTTTGACAGACAAGACGGCTGTCAAGTTTGGTTATCCCACCAAACTCCAGATGTCGTTGTCGTCTATGTAAATTGATGACAGTGCTAAGTGTGCCCCCCCTGTTACTATTCTAGATTTATTATATTTACTCTTAAACTAGTTAGTAGTTAAAGGGTTCTTAGTCTGTGTGTCACAGTGTTGCCAGTGTTGGTTCCCCTGATCTGGGTCGCGTTCCAATGCCCCTGTATAATGTATGTTACATCTATCCCTTTTATAACAAAAGAAAAATTTTGATAATATGAGGTCCTGGTGTACACACATCCTTCTTTATTATCTAAGACATCATATGATCTAAAATTATTATTTTTGTATTTTTTTCCCTTAAGCCATTTATTACTATTTGGTTCTTTTTTGAACCATACTTCTTGTCCTATTCTAAAGTCATCTTTGTATCTTACATTTTCATTATATTTTTTCTCATTTCTAAGTTTTCCTTTTTTAAATTGTATCTATCTCCACATTCATATTTAATTTGGATTTCAAGTATTGGCGAGTCTCTGGTAATTTGGTCTTTGGATTTCTGTTCATCATCAGCTGTGCAGGTGATACATTTGTTCCTGAGACTGGTGATGCTCTATACTGAAGTAATGCTGACCTAATATCTGTTTTATCCTCACTACATTTTGTAAGCATTTTCTTTGCAATTTGTACTCCCTTTTCAGCCATCCCATTGGACTGTGGGTATCTTGAACTTGAATATATAAATTTAAATGGTAATTTCTGATGGTATTCCGAACTGTGAGAAAATTTCTATTATGTTGTTACTAGCTTCTGCCAGCGGCTTCGCCCGCGTGAAGTTTCAAAATTGTCCCATGGGATCTTACTACCGGGATAAAAAGTATCCTATGTGTTAACCCAGGTTATAAACCATCTGTGTGCAAAATTTCATCCAAATCCGTTCAGTAGTTTTTTCGTGAAAGAGTAACAAACATACATCCATCCTCACAAACTTTCGCATTTATAATATTAGTAGGATAGGATTTTGATAAGTTTGGCATATGAAGCATTTTCTAACAAATCTTAATATATATAAATCTCGTGTCACAATGTTTGTCCTCAATGGACTCCTAAACCACTAAACCGATTATAATAAAATTCGCACACCATGTACAGTTCGATCCAACTTGAGAGATAGGATAGTTTAAATCTCAAATTATGAGACGCAGACGAAGTTGCGCGAGTCAGCTAGTTCTTCTATATGTTCATCTATCTTTGGCCAATAATACAAGTTACGAGCATTTTGTTTCATTTAAGTAATGCCTAAATGTCCTTCATGTAGTTTTTTATTTTTGACATTCTTAATGTTTTTGGTATTATCAATCTGTTATTCATGAAAATTAAAATCTACTGTAATGTCCTGTCTGAATTTAAAATAATATTTAATAGCATCAGATACCTTGGCTACTTTTTCTGGCCACCCATTTTTAACCCTGTCTGCCATTTGTACTAATTCCTCTTCCTGTCATGATTCTGATATTAATTCCTGCTTTTGTTCTTGTGAACACTGTAAATAGGAAGACAAACCAATACAATGCACTACTTCAAACATGTAAGAGTCATCATTATCGGTTTCCTCCATAAAAGATCGCGACAACAAATCTGCCACATATATTTATTTGGCATGTATTTAATGCAGCAACTAAGTAAAATGAATATAGGTTTTAAAAAAAAATAGAATGGGTACCATATATAATGGGTTGGCAGCTAATAAGGAGTATCGTAATAAGTAAAAGGTAGCATATTAATATATCAGTTATAAGCTCCGTTTTAATTTAAACTAGCATCAAGTTTTTCTTTTGGGAACTGAATTAATATCTAAGCGAAAACTTAATGATGAAAATAAAATAGAAAATGGGCATTCATAAATAATACAAATCAGATTCTATTTAAAATTGTTTGTATGAAGAATAAATATAAACTAGCTTAAATATTATACATATATTGGTGCCGATTCTCTTGTACACCGAACTAACTTAAACTAAAACTAAAATTTCTTAATTTTAGTTAGTTGGTTTCGGTAAGTTATTCTGAAAACAAAATTCTCTAATTTTAGTTTTAGATTTGACACAATTAAAATCGAGTTTGACAATTGCTAAATTGAATAGACCATAGACTAAGATTTGTCGGAGATTAAAATAAAAACTGAATGAAAGTGAACGAAATGATCCGAATTGCAAAAAAAAACCCTAGTGAAATCGAACAATTATTTAAAATTGTTTATCAATAATCATTAATGAAATACAGGGAGTATTATAAGTGCGTAAAACATTATTGTTATTAAATATTTATTTTTCAGTTTTTATTATCTGTGACCATAGTAATCCTGCTAGGGTTGAAAATCGGAAATGACTTAAAATTTTGGCGAAACTTTTCGGTTTTCAATATGATTAAAACCTATGATTTTATCATAATCGACAAAACTGCCGTGTTTAAAAATCTATGAGGTAGCATGATTTGTCCTGTTATTTATTTCAGTCTAATTTTAGCTTATTAATAAATAAAAATTTGATCTTAAAAAAATATGTTCGGTTTTGTAGTTGAAAATAACCGTTATTTTCGTCGGCGTTTGGAAGGAAAGCCCTATCTTTGTTTTGATTGTCATGTCAGATGTCACACGTCAATAATATTATTATTTTGTTGGTCGGTTAACATAGGTAATTAATTAACAAATAAATACTCTTTGATGTTCGATTCGTTTACGAGTAGTAGTAAAGTAACGTATAGGTACTTGTGTACACTATACTAGTATATACTCTAAAAGGTAAAACAAGAAGAAAATCAAGCTGATCCCAAAGTATTGTGGAATGCAATAAACGTATTGAGTATTGAGAGCAGTGGCAACAATGTAAGTTGTTTCAGTAAGATGAAATGTTATACTGGATTGGATAAGAACATGCATAATTTTCATGTATTCTAAACTTATTTAATTTCAACAGATTTGGAGTGTGTGGGTGACAAAATTGAAAACAAAGGCAAGAAAGGCGAGGGATTCCATCAGGGCTACTAGTGGAGGACCAGCAGGGGCAGATCCCAATGACATTCAACGCATGTTATCCAGAAACATGTATTAAATATGCGGTTTCAATTTTGTGATTCATAATCGCTACTCTTTTTTGTTAATTGTTGGAGCTGCTGAAGATTGTACAACTATCTTTGCATTGTATAAATTCAATATCTTTAGTATTATATAACCTCATATCCCATATTGTGTGAGTGCCATGTACTAGAATGCTATAATTCGCTGGAAACCTTCGTTTTTATTTTTTGACTTGAATGTGCCCTGGCGGTTAAGAGTATGTCATGCTCACTCAAATGTCCCGCTGATGGTGGCGAGTGTGTCGGGTCATTTAGTTCCCTTCAAAATGGTTGAGTTGAATGGTGCTGATACATGCGTCATGTTCGTGAACGGGCGCTGTCGGTTGGGACTAGTCTGGTCTTGGTTGCCACGGCTTTTGTTTTTAATTTTTAATTAATAATTTTATTTTTGAATTGTTTTTGTTAGTTTTACCTATGGACACTTTTATCGTGCACATCTTGCTACATTGTTCTCACATAATGCACCATCTCAACAGGAATGATGTAACCAAGATTTTGTAACAACATTATGATTTAAAAGTGTCCATGGAGTTTCTTGCCCGTTCTTCTCCATAGAGATCTACGCTAGGGAATGGGCAACTACAGTACTTTCACAGTTTTTATGTCTTGTGACTGGGACTGTAGCTATATTTAATTATTATCTTTGTTTCGACAATTCAAAAGCGCCTGTAACTGGCCTACTTGAAATAAATGCTTTGATTGATTGATTGATTGATTAAGGTTTAAGGAGAAAATAAATATTTTAACATTAAAGAAATAAAATGTTTCATTTAATTAAAAGAAGTGACAAGTGATTGCTGAATTTTCCACGCATCAGCAAGGAAATCTGTGCAGGTATCCTCCGCAATAGCACTCTGCTCGCTATGCTCGGTGACATTAAAGTCTTCTTCATCTGCAAAGATACACTTAATTAGATTTCTTATTTTGAAAACAAATAAAACAGAATTACATATAAATCAAATCAAACACTTACAATCAAATTTTTCCAATTGTACAGGGTGCAATATGCCAGAATAATTTTTGTAGCATTTTCTGGTTCTGTTCACTAGGCGCCTATTACACATTTCTACCACATTTCTTGCCCTTGAGTGGCACTCAATATAATGAAGCATCCCCTTCCGTACGTGGCACCACCATGGGAATCATGAGCCATGACTGTATAGTGGGTATCCGTTCCTAAAATAAATAAAACTTTATATGTACTTAGTTAATAGATATACCCAATAGGTATAAAGTTTACAAGTGACCTACCAAGAAGCCACTGAGATCTTTCCTCATGTATTTACTATTTACTAACTTATTTCTTTAATAAGTAATGCCTTGGTGTAATGTATCACGTAATAAAAGTCACTATGACAAAAACAAAATCCAGGAAATGTAATTCTTACTGAATTACAGTTCCTTGTATGTATGCAGTAATTAACTTGTTTTAGCAAGTGAATTACTGCATACATATAATATATAGGACACAAAACCGTTCTAACCTTTAGGTGTTTGGGGATAAATCCTTCATCCAAACGAGGATTCAGCTTATCCACCAAATAAAGTGCCCCCGATCTAGGTGTCTTTTTATTGAATTTCTTCTCTGCCATTTGGAATGCGTTGGATTGCTCTTATCTTTCCAATTGAATCCTCTCTTGATAGTTTCTAAAACATAGTTATTTCTTATTAGTTATTACACAAAACCTGGAAGGGGCTTTGATTATGAGAAGTGTATGTAAAGTAGCATGTGCATTAGATGTTTAGTACGCAAATCCTGGTCAGTGGGTCGTCTTATCGGCGGATTTCCCTTGTAAGTTTTCATGAATGCATTTCGTATTGTATCATAATAAAATAACACTAAATTTACCTTTCTGCCGAATCGACAACTGCTGCAATCACATAAGCTTCCATTCTGAACTCAAACACATCCAAACTTTCAAGAAAAACGAGAGAAATCTGCTTTGTAAATTTTAGTTCATGACAACTAATTTTATTCCACATCTTTTTAGTCTCGATTAAAAATAGTCTGATTTAGTTTGACAATCAAAGTTTTAGGTGAAAAACGTCAATTTCAGAATGGCGAAATTGCCATTTTCACTAAATTGAATAACTTAGTGCTGTCAAACTATAATTGATTTAAGTTATGTCATTTTAATCAATTTCAGAATAGGAAACGTCGTTTGACAGGAATAAACTAAATTTTAGTGATTTTTAGTCTAGTTTAGAGAAATTTGTGACAAGAGAATCGGCACCATTGTGTGACTTTTAATAGCTTTAAATAAACTCTAAAATGGCATGAATAAAAAATATTTTGCGGCTTTTATTTTCAAAATTATAGGTGAATAAATTAAAAACATAAAAAGAGTAATTACTTTTATTTATTTTTAGAAAAGATAACGCACCATTCCTGAGAAATACCGATTAATATAAAATAACCTTAAAACACTTTATATTCCCCCTAAAAAGCGTAGTCGACGGAGCCCCGCTTCGCGGGGCCCCTATTTCCGAGTGCAGGGTTTAAAGGAACCTAACGGGGGGGTGCCCCAAGTCCCGATTATGGAGGCAGAGATACTTCCGTATGTTCAGTTGAAAATAATTCGAGACAATACAATATCGCGAGAAAAAACACGTTATATTGTAATATCAATTTTACGGTGACATATACATTGTTTGTATAATACGATGCTAAAGTCTTTACTTTAATGTTCTGCTTTGCCCAACAATATCCTTCTGTCCATTCTTTGAGTTCAATGTTGTGTGTCTCTGGGAATAAGTCTTCAGAGATTTGGTTTGACCATTGGGCGACCATACCACTCGCCAAAACAAGGAAACGTGAAAGGGGAAAACGTTCCCGCATCGTAAAACTAACCCGCCACCCCGCACTACACTCGTATCCAACCACCGCGCCTTCCGCCGTTTTCATGAAATTATGATAAAAAAATATTAATAATTAACTCTTATTCCTTTTTATTGTACTCGTTTTAACATTTAGAGCTGCCCGCAAAGCGGAGCCTGAAAGTGGGTTTTTAGACGGCACGAAATAGTTGGAAATATTTTATCTTTGCCACCCTACTAACATTATTAGTCGCCAAGTAATTATATATAGCTCCTCACCTAATATTTCAATTGACTGGTATAGTTTATTTGCTACCTAAACGCAGCTGCTAGTTTTTAGTTTTTATAACACCCTTAATTTTGAACCTTACATAATATAATAGTCGCGAAAATATTTAATCGCTGGCAAGTTATTTTAATTGTTGCAAACATTTAGTCGACTTTTAAGTTATTAGTCACTTGGAAAATAATAAGCTTATTTATTTTCCTTTTACCTAATTAATATGGAAAATCAATATTATATTTTAATAATTTCAACTTCAGTCTCTGTAGCCGTGTTGATGGTATTTCATGAATTCCCTTTTTTTTAAAATGTCTTATGGTTTATGGTCATTTAAAATAGTACATTTTCTGCCATAGATGTAAAGTGAAATTTTTTCGTTGACCAGACAACACTCAACAATTCCTTTTCTATCTGTATTTTTTTTTTCCGCTGAGGTTAAACTTACTGGGTTACCTTCCTGCATTCAGCAACATCCTAAACCATCTTTGGATGCATCACATTGAATCGTTATCTCTAACTTACTATTAAAATATTGTAATACTGGTGCTTGACTTATGTTATTTTTTATACTACTAAATTAATTTTCATGAACTTGGTAGTGATTGCAATGGTGCTGCCATGTTTGCCAATCCTGGTACAATTGTAATTATTTTTTATTTTTCGGCCTTTTAAGCTCACAAATGGCTTTTATTCGTTCCGAATCTATTTTCATTCCATTTCTAGAAAAAATATGACCAAAGTATTTTACCTCTTCTAGTTTATACTGAAATGTATATTTAATGAATTTTATATTACAATTCTTAGCTCGCTCTAAAACTTGTGTTAATACCTGATCGTGTTCCTCATCACTATTAGCACATATTGGCAAATCATCGCAATATATCACAACTCGAGGTTGCAAATCGAATATTCGAATATAAGACAGTTCAAAAGTGCCTGTAACTGGCCCACTTGAAAAAAATGCTTCGGTTTTGATATTGATTGAAAGTTGCCATTAGTACTAATGTTGCATCATGAAAATAATTATTGTAAAACCAAATCATTTAAAAAAAGTATCCATGGAGTTTCTTGTCGGTGCTTCTGCATAGGGAAGGACCAACCCGAATCATACACCCTTTTTCGATGTTTTGTGAGTGCCCATGTAGCTCTATGTGAAATAAAATATTTCTATTATGTAGTACTACCTTTGTCTGCTACTTAGCAGACAGCAGTGATGGTTTACTATGGTTTGAAGAGTATGAGTGTCAGAGATATTAAGAGATGGAATGTTTCACATTGTAAAAATATTGCTATACTTACTTGAGTGTTTTACTCTTTGGTGTGATTGGTTGGTTCAATTCAAGGAGGTTACGGCAGAGCCAAAACGAAGGATTATGATTTTGGCAGGCTGTGTATGTATGTTTGTATTTACGTAGCACCTAAACTATTCATCCGATTTTGATAAATAACATACATATGCTACATTTTAACCGACTTCAACAATAGGAGACGATTTTAACTTGTAAACCCTGAATATAATTAGAGCTTGATTTTTCAGTACTTAGCCACATTTTTTTAATAATATTAAGAATCCACTACCCGTCTGTCTGTCGGTCATCAGGCTGTATTTCATAAACCGTGATAACTAGACAGTGGAAATTTTTACAGATGGTGTATTTCTGTTGCCGCTATAACAACTACTACAAAACTAGAATTTAAAGTCAAATACCTATACAGGGTGTCCCAAAACTCAACGTCAAGCCGAAACGGGGTGACAGGATTGATCATAACCATCACGAGAAAAATCTGAAAAAAAATCTATCCCATGCAGTTTGAAAATTATGGGCATTTTAAGAAAAACCTAGAAATTTGATCAAACTGTACCATTTTTCGGTTATTGTGGTTATTATTTTTTATTTTTGTTCATTTGAACTTTAGAAACGTAATCCTAAATAACATTTCTAGAATCCCAATAAAAAATAATGACACAATTGCCTTAAGTTCCCGAGAATTGAGACTATTTGTTAAACTACGAATTTAAAATTTTCAAGATTCGTCGACTTTGACAGGCCCTCCTATAAAAAAAATGTACTAGAGTGCCTTGGCAAGTAGCATTAAAAGTTGGCGCATTTAATCAGAATTCTAAAATGGTACAATACTTGTTAGTTCCATACAATAGAAAAGAGTAAAAAAATTAAAACCTCAAGTAACCCGATTTTTGCTATCAGATTTTACTCAGTTAAAATGTTTTTAATTCGCACAAGCTCTAGGTAGGTTCTTAATTTTAAGGCAAAATGATGAGAGAGATGGATAATGGGTATGTTTGCCATGAGTGAGCGAGACAGATAGTGACGCCACGCATTGACACGGAGATGCGTCGTTTAAACGAGTGCGAATGAAACAGATAGATGCTATGGCATCTATCTGTTTCATTCGCACTAGTTTCAGCCAAGCAAATGGCTACGCTACCAGTCCGACACCAACCAGTTAGTACGTTTCGCTCATTCGTCTACTGCGCACGTTCGTATTCGCTTGTGTTGATTTAGTACTGACAACTTTGGCTTCTCTTTTTGGTCTTGAATCTTTGTGAATTGGACTTGTTGATAACATACCGGCAACTTTGGCTTCTCTCTGGACTTTTGTGTTGGCATCCTTTTTATCTACCATGCCTACGCGCTACACTTCACAAGAATATGCGAACATGCACCTCATTTATGGGGAATGCAGATGCAACGCAAGTGCTGCCGCTAGACTTTATCGTGAAAGATATCCAAATTTAGAGCGCTACCCGGATCACCGCGTGTTTGTTAATGTGCACCGTTCACTCACAGAGGGCGGCCATTTCCCGAATCAAATACAGGCTGGAGGTAGACCTGTGTTTCCTTTCCAGGAAGAAGTATTGCAAGAGGTCGCACGTGACCGAAGTATTTCCGTACGTGGAATTGAAGAAAGAACGGGAATACCGAAAAGCACTGCTCATCGTATTTTACAAAGAGCCGAAATGCATCCGTTTCACGTACAACGAGTTCAAAGTCTTCTACCTCGAGATTATCAGGAAAGGATTTCTTTTTGTAGAACAATGCTACAGAGGCATAATGAGAATCCCCAATTCATCCAAAAAATTCTCTGGTCAGATGAATCGACATTTAAAAAAGATGGTTACATGAACTTGCACAATTATCACGAGTGGCATGTGGAGAATCCACATTTAATGCGAGAAGATAGATCCCAGTATCGTTTTAAAGTAAACCTGTGGACCGGAATTTTAAACGGTAAAATTATTGGGCCTATTGAACTGCCTGAGAACTTGAATGGAACTAATTACCTACATTTTTTAAGAGAAGATTTACCAACCCTGTTAGAGGACGTACCACTAGCAGATCTTCGCGACATGTGGTTTCAACAAGATGGCTGCCCAGCGCATTTCGCAGTGCAAGTAAGAGATTTCCTTGACCAGGAATATCCGGGAAGGTGGATTGGACGTTCGGGCACTATCTCGTGGCCCGCCCGTTCACCAGATTTAAATCCCCTGGATTTTTTCTATTGGGGAGTTCTCAAAGAAAAAGTTTACTCAAAGCCCATTGAGAACGTAGCCGACCTGCGTGAACGCATTTCTCAAGCAGCTGAGGCGATCAACTCTCGAAGATATGCCCGACTAATAAGTAGATCTTTTTTAAGAAGATGTAGGGCTTGTATTGAGGCTGATGGTAAACAATTTGAACATTTATTGTAATAAAAAACGTTATTTCTCTATCATCTGACTTTTATTCCAACAAACCTAATTATTTTACTAATTTTACTAACTTTTTTTCGCTTTGGTAAAAGTGGCGTCACTATCTGTCTCGCTCACTCATGGCGAACATACCCATTATCCATCTCTCTCATCATTTTGTCTTAAAATTAAGAACCTACCTAGAGCTTGTGTGAATTAAAAACATTTTAACTGAGTAAAATGAGATAGCAAAAATCGGGTTACTTGAGGTTTTAATTTTTTTACTCTTTTCTATTGTATGGAACTAACAAGTATTGTACCATTTAAGAATTCTGATTAAATGCGCCAACTTTTAATGCCACTTGCCAAGGCACTCTAGTACATTTTTTTTATAGGAGGGCCTGTCAAAGTCGACGAATCTTGAAAATTTTAAATTCGTAGTTTAACAAATAGTCTCAATTCTCGGAAACTTGAGGCAATTGTGTCATTATTTTTTATTGGGATTCTAGAAATGTTATTTAGGATTACGTTTCCAAAGTTCAAATGAACAAAAATAAAAAATAACAACCACAATAACCGAAAAATGGTACAGTTTGATCAAATTTCTAGGTTTTTCTTAAAATGCCCATAATTTTTAAACTGCATGGGATAGATTTTTTTTCAGATTTTTCTCGTAATGGTTATGATCAATCCTGTCACCCCGTTTCGGCTTGACGTTGAGTTTTGGGACACCCTGTATAACCCATCCCATACAAAAAATACAAAATATTCGTGCGCGACTCGCACTTGGCCGGATTTAGTCCATCAGTTAGATTATCAAAAAATATTTGACCCCTCTTTTGTTCCGTAAATCAAAATTCACGAAGCTACGACGCTTTTAAAATTCTCAATACGTCACGCCTAGGTATAATTTTTAGAGCGTACTGACGTTATGAGCTTCCGAGTTCTGATGCGTTTCATCTTTGTCAAAATTAATTGATTTACAAAAATAATACGTGTCCATTATTTTTAACCGACTTCTAAAAAAGGAGGAGGTTCTCAATTCGGATGTTTCTATTTTTTTTTTTATGTTTGTTCGGTCATAACTCCGTCGCTTGCCAACCGATTTGGAAAAATATTTTTTTGTTGGAAAGGGTATTCTTTCCAAATGGTCCCATATCCACCAAATCGGGATTTGATGATGGAATCTTGGCTAAATCGAGGGAACTCTTCAAATTTTATATGAAAACGTGTTGCGATTTTGGTATTTTCTACAACAAGTGAAGCATTTGCGTTTGATAAGACCCATTCTACCATCAGATCTGATGATGAAGCCAAGAGTCACGGAACTCCATAATGAGACAATGTACCATAGTCGTGTTTGGGCTTGTTGTAATTGTAACGGTATGCACTTTCCATGTATCAAGCACATGTGAACCACTAAAAAGTGAAAAATAAAAACTTTTTTGCAAAAAATAAAACCGACTTCAAAAAAAAACAAAAAAAGTGAAAAATAACTTTAGCTTCTGAAGTCGGTGACAAAAAAACTAAAGCAATCAAACAAAGGTCACCGACTTCAGAAGCTAAAGTTATATTTCACTTTTTTTGTTATTTTTTTTAAGTCGGTTTTATTTTTTGCAAAAAAGTTTTTTCCAATCAACGTTTCCCAAAGTGGGCGATAACGCCCCCTTGTGGGCGCTGCAGGCCTAAAGGCCCCCCCTTGAGGCCTGCAGCAAGAGACCTAGAAAAAAATGGGGGCGTTGTGCAGAGGCTTAGGGGGCGATTTGTAATTTCATCTGGGAGGACTCTTAGACACCGACTGAGCTTCTCGACTACAACTTCTGAAAATCAACTAATATTAATTAAGAGATTGCTCAAACTATCTCAGTTCGATATTTCTCCCTGTTTAGCCCATAATATAACTGTCCTGTTTTATTGAATAAATAAAAGCAAAATAATTTAATAAGGAATAAAATTATTACATAAATTAAAAAAAAAAACATTAAATTTTTAATTTAAATTAAAGTTATAGTAGCTAGCTAAGCTAACATAACAGTTGTTAGTTTTTAGCAGTTTGTTACTTGTTATTATTGGTTAATTTAATCTATTAATCCTTCTATTTTTTTTTTGTTTTTTTAATTAATTCTAATTTTTAATAGAAAATGGGGCCCTAAAAATAATTTATTCTCAAAGTGGGCACTAGACAAAATAAGTTTGGGTAATTTATTAATACTTCTATTTTTTTATTTATTTTTTTTAGTTTTTTTAAGGATTTTTTTAATTTTTAATAGAAGGTGGGGCCCTAAAATTAATTTATTCTCAAAGTGGGCAGTAGACAAATTAAGTTTGGGAACCTTGTAGTTTTTTGATTCTATATTCATTGTTCATATAAACGTCATTATGTAGTGGAGCTCTACTAAATATAGTTCTTAGGATGTATAAACTACCTATTATTATAAATAAGAATTATTTAATTATTTGTTTGTTATGATTTAACTAAAGAACATCACGAACGATTTTAAAACTTCTTTCACCATTAGAATGCTAAACGATCTTTATCGAGTAACATAGTTTATACATCATGCGAATTGGCCGAACTATCACAATTTTCGCGGACGAAGTCCCGGGCGAAGTGCTATCTGTTATATTTTTTCGGTAAATATGTTTGCGCGCTAGTTAAAAGTTGTTGCGTGTTGTTGGTGAGCAAAGCCGCGGGCATAAGCTAGTCCTAGGCGCGGGACAAATACAAGAGGCGTCGGGCGGAGGTGTGGTTCGGGCGCAGCGCGGTCGAGGTGATGGCGCAGAGCCGTCGCAGCGCAGAACAGGCGCACTAACGGTGCCGGAAAAGCGAGGCGCGGGCGTATTGTAGTCTTTAAAGTCTATCACACGCATTCTCTTCCGTATCGAACACGCGACCGCGGCCACGCTGCGTCCGCGTCAGTAATATACCTGCATCCATACTCACAAACTTTCGCATTTATAATATTAATAGGATAATGCAAATAAAGCCGCGCCCCTGTGCCGCCATGCGCCACACTGTCCGCCATACGCCATACTGCCCGCCATGCGCCACACTGCCCGCCATGCGCCACACTGCCCGCCATGCGCCTATCTAAGTGAGGTTCGAGTCCTTAGGGGCCATCCATTAATCACGTGAGGCTCGAAAGGGGGGAGGGGTTTTGGCAAAAAATCACGCAATATCACGAGGGGGTAGGGGGGAGTAAGATATCACATGTATTTATATTTTCGAATTTATTTTTAAATTCTTTGTAGGCTCTAAAAATACACGTGATTTTGGACAGGGAGGGGTTAGTCTTTAACCTCACCATGTGTCACCAAGGGAGAGGAAGGAGGTTAAAAAATGATAATCATGTGAACGTGATTAATGAATGGCTTATTTGACTCTGTTGGGGGAGGATTTTGAAAACCGTGAAATATGTGTCCAATTTTCAAGTAATTCAACCCCGAGTCGCCCTCTTAAGGGTGGAATTTTGATTTAGTGGATATCTTCAAAAAGAAAACATCCTCCAAATTTCTTGACTGTACGAAATCTATTTCGACAGCCGTCAAATCAAATCCATAGTAAATTGACACCACTATCGGAAGAACTTTACGCTAACAAATATCAAAACGGGCATTTTATTTTTTAATACTTAAGCCCATTTTGATCAGCTATTTGCGCTGCGCGTTGATATATCAGTCAGTCAAACTTTGAATTTTGTAGTATAGAAGATATTTTTGACTGAGTTTTAAGCGCGGGCTACTACGCCAGTTAGCGAGAGAGCCGGGTGAGACTCGTTTCTCCTCTTTTCATACTGTCTTGGCTCGCTCTCTAGCTGGCAGTGTGGCTTGCACTTAATCTTCTTAAGTTATTTTTTTTCGCTTCTGCGTTTTCTTTTTATGTAGTGTATTGTTGTGTTTTAATTTTCTTTTAATGTTATTATTTTGAGCTGGCCGCACTGCAACTTACTGTTTGGGGTTTATGTTATGATGAAAATAAGAGTTTTAAAGATATGCTTTTCTAGCAATTATTGAAAGATTTAATACTGCTACTGGTTGAATTCTTAAGAGGTCAACATATATTTGAGCTTAGATTTCCTTCTACATAAACCCAGAATAGTATATTATTTCTTGTGTCTGTGTATTTTTTTTTTGTTTTGAGTTAGCATAACTTAAAAAACGAAAACAGAGTTAGCTTCTTTTATTTTATTTGGAACAACAAACAATTACATAATAAAGCTTACAGACAGAAAACTTAAATCTAAGAATTATGCAATCGGCAGCGTTATTCATAGAAAACAGATTTTAAGTGCATAATTACCCCCCATTTTATTTTCCCTTTATGTTGTGGATTTGCTCATGCGTTCGTTCAAATAATGTCACAAAACAGATAAAAGAGGTTAGAAAGAAAACAGTTCCTGATTTGTATTAGAAAGTGTGTTGCCGCTTGTCTCTCACTCTTTAACTCCATTACAAACAATGTTGATGAATTATATGGGTTACATAACGTTATAACAGTATAAAGATTTCCTATGTTTACTTATTTATTACATAATTTTGGCTGAAAGTGAACAAATATGAAAATTAGGTCAAATGAAAGTTAGGTCAACTGAACGTTATATACAAAAGAGCATTACACAAATTGAAAATTATTTAAAATGAACGTTAATACTAAATGTTATTAGAGAAAAATAATTTTATATGACTTGTAACATTAGATCACATGAAATTAGGTTATTTGTTTTCATAGCAATATGAAAATTATATGAGAACGTAATTTCAAGTGAAAATATACCATCTGTTATTATACTGTTACATCGGACCTACTAGAACATTCGAGAAAGTACGTGATTACAGTATGTGTACGTTGGAATTTCGAGTGCTTTCCATTATTATTACTTTTAAAGTTACAGGTCTCATTACTTTTACAGTTAGGTACAAATTCGCGACCTATTCATAAAAAGACATAAGAATTTCGTTTCTACACACCTCGATATTTTTTGTGTGTCTGTTGGCGAATATAAAAAGACCGCGCCACACGCGACCGTCAGTCTTGTTTTGGCTACACAACGAAGCGAATCGAAGTGAACTAGAAGTGCGATATCTAAGCGAATAGTGAACTGTAGTGTATTTGTGATTAAGTTTACAAACAAAAAGGATATATGTAGTATATCAACTATCTAGTGTCCACGACACAAGCTTTGATTAGTGTGGCACTAGGTGGCGCTGTGTGTTAATGTCCAGCGATATTTATTTATTTCTATTTATATAAATAAAAAACTTACACTTACCCCGCGAACTTGCTATTGATTGTCACTCTTAACGCAAAAACTGTTCTTGACGTGCTCTCACACACGCTTCGTACGTTGTCACAATAAGTGCGCGACCGTTGGTCGATTGACAAAATACATATATGAGCGTTCAGTTATATGAGCGGCGCGCCTGCCCCGCCCACAAGGCCTTCCTAACCTCTTTTATCTGTTTTGTGAATAATGTATGTACTTACGACATCGTATGTACATTTTTTTGAAGATATTAATTGATTGTTTAGTTGTTCCGATTCCGATAAAAGTTCATCATGCTCTCATTTGCGTTCGTTTTATAAGCATAGAACAAATAATAAAAAAAAAGACGTGTGGCACTCGGGGACTGCCGCGGTAAAGCTATTGCATTTGTTTTTTACGGGGGGTGTTAGGTTAATTTCGTTACGGAATTTCTGGATTCGGTCTCCACGTTGAAGGCCCGTGATAGAAGCTATGCAATAGCTTAAAAATACGCAGTGAAAATCGCGGGCGGAAGCTAAATAAAATAGGAGCTAAGACACTGCCTTGAAGTAAACCGTTCTTTAAGATGCGCTGTCTGTTGTTGTCAGAGTTCAAATGGACTATAAACCGTTGATTGCTAAGCATTTCATGCAGAAACAGGATGCGTATACGGGTTAACCTGGTCATAAGTAAGGTCATTAGTTTGTATTAGCTTATCAATGACCGTGTCGTAAGCTGTTGATAGGTCAAGCAGGACGACGCAACAGCGTGTATGGTCTAAACGGCTCAACATGGCGGCCGCTTTCAATTTATGACGTTTAAAGCCTAGTTATGTTGAGCCACAATTTTGCCTGCAGTTTATGTTTATTCACATTTCGTGCCAATACGAAATAGAAAAAAAAAGAGTTTTCTTATAACTATGTTTGTCTTAATAAAAAAGGGCTTTATACAGGGTTACTGGTAATTCGACGTTATCATAGCTTATCATAGATTATCATAGCTGATGACGCAGTAGACCTTTTTCAATAATTAAATGTTCAGAAAATCCTATAAACCTTTAGCGAAAATCACTAATGAAACAATGTTTTTTTGTAATTTCTGCCATTCCGTCATAAAAAGATGTTGTACTTGTAGTGAAATAAAAACAATACTACGCCAGATGTACGAAATACTAGAAAAATATCCTTGGCTTATCAGCTCTCTAAATGATATAAATCTTATTGAAAAGTTATTGACTACATTATGAGAAATGTTTTTGATTTATTAAAAATGGAATAAAAAGGTAAAAGGTATGCGGAAATTCAAACAAAACAATTTCGTGAATTATTATTATTTTTAATCAATTTTACTTGTAAAACTTTAATAATTCACTTTTTACACGTCTTGTTCGACTAAGATGTTCTACCAGTGTGCCACGTGTTTTTTTCGGTGGACTCGTTCTAGTGATCATGAACAAAACATGTTGCGTGTTCACCAAAATGTTCGCTCACATTTGTGAGAGCACACGCAGTAGCAGTAGACTCGAGTCAGCCAACACGCATGCTCTGTTCGCGCATTCTAATAAATAGTCTAGGGGACCGACCTTCATTCGTCTGTTTGACTAATAAATTATATTAATTGATAAGCTTAGTAACGTGTTGTTGAATAAAGTTACGTCAAGACCATGTGATCGTCTTAGATTGCCAAAGGTGCATACTTAAGCAACCTCAACTCAATACCATCTTTACTTAAACCGCAATGTGCTTGTTCATCTACTAAGATTCCTTAATAGTATTAAAAATTAAATATTCGCATAGACTGACCAATTTCAGTCGAAAACAAGATTTGCAGACTGTTTGCAATAGGTTTTTTTCTCCTCATTTTCAATTTTCTCACAAGGTCTACTGGGAACGTGCAACGCTAATGGTGTCCGAAAATTGTGTTTTCGGGATTCAAAATTAACTACATAATGTTTTACATTATTTAAATCAAATCAGACGGATTAGATCAAAACTAATTGAGCTTATTTGAAAACGCGGTCAGGCAAAGTAACTGAAGTTAGTATTTTTGGAATCACAATAACCAATTTATAGTTTTTAAGGATTTTCTTAAAGGTTGAGTCAAACATATTGGAAATGGGCTCTTGTACTAACATAATCGCTCACAAAGTTACCCACAGCTTGCCGGTGTGATAGATATTGATTTAAAATAAATAGTGTTCACGGAATTGTTTAATTTGATTTTCCGAACACCTTTTATGAGATGAACGCCTTCCCGTCCTAAATCAAAAACGATTTTCATAATGTAGTCCATGACTTTTCAATAAGTTTTATATCATTTTACATAGCTGATATGACAAGGATATTTTTTTTAGTAATATGTACATCTGGCGTAGTATTATTTTTTTTCACTGTAAAATATCTTTTCATTAAGGAATGACAAAAATTACAAAAATATTTTTTTTTCATTAGTGATTTTTACTAAGAGTTTTGGTTTTTTTGAACGTTTAATTATTAACAAAGGTCTGCTACGTCATCAGCTATGATAATAACTTAAATTTCGGTACAATCGCGACGTATTTTTTTTTTAATTGGCTTTAAATGATTTAATCAGGGATTTTTCATAAAAAAACTAAAAATTTACCTGACTCAAAAACCACTAAATTTCGGTAGAACATTTGGTGGCTTAATTTCTTGCATTATAACCCTGCTATAATGTCCTGCAAGGAATACGTCGAATTACCAGTAACCCTGTATACAGGGTGTATTTCACCTCATCACAAAGCCGTTAACCAAGCATTCTGTATATCAAACTAAGTAACTTTACGCAAAAAATATTGCTGGGAAACAACTTTTTTTTTGAGGTTATAAATCATGTTTTGTGGTATAACTTAATGTAACACGCTCAAAACATTGTGCGGATGGATGGATTGAATAGTACGGGGGTCGTAGAGATATTTAAAGTAAAAATCATGCGATTAAAAGCGGTATTTAAAAAAAAGCTTGCAAAATCTTGCAACTTTGACCCCCAATATCTCCGTAACTAGAAGGTTCCCAGGTATAGTGTAGAACAAAAAAATGATCAGAATGACGAGTAGAACAAGTACCTTTTGTATTCGTTTTACACCCTATATAGTGTTATCAATAGCCCAGCTAGGACAAAAGACCTCCGAAACTGTCTCAAAACCAACTGCGAAATACACTAAGCTTGCTCCTAAATAGTAGCTTTTCAAAACTATCTTGGGAGTCATACACATCTTTCATTCTTTCTTTCATGGCATAGCTCAGAACTGGAAATGAATACAATCAATCTACCCCATTACAACTGGCAGTTGTGACAACAGTTGTGTTCATAATTCTTCATGTACTGGTAATGTACCATATTAAAAACAATCTCTTGTTAATAAATTAAATAACTATCAGATTAAATTGGAAGATAGTATAAATATTTATGAAATTGACTCAGCGCTTACAATCAGAAATACAGGCTCTTAATAAGTCACTACAGTCTTTATTATATAATAAATATGAACGCTCACAAAATCAAATTAAAGAGCATATTCTTGCAACAAATGCATTGGTAGACAAAGTGGACTCGCTGACTCTCAGCAACGTTCAGTGTACTTGTCAGAGGGTATCCAGAAATGATGTCCAGTCTGAGACAACGGAGGATCCGTGCCCAGCTGTGAGAACTCGGGGCTGTGTTTCCAGCCAAGATTCAATACCTGACTTGGGTAATTCTGTCTCACCTAATAGTCTAGATTCAAATCTTTCAGTTATGTTCTCTGAAAGTATTGGTAGAGGGCTGGGGAAATTAATCAGTAATAGCCTGAGTTATTGTACCCAAAATTATTGTATGTCAGGGTCGACCTACAAACAGAGTTCTAAGATAAAAAAGGAAGATATCACTGACTGTGTATCAGAGTTTTTGAAGTTAAACTGTAGTAAAATCGTATTGTGTGCTTTTCTCTATTTTAAAAAATTGGGTAGTAGAAAAAACAATTATATACATATGTTAAATAACCATGTACATTTTCTGGCAGGTCACTATAGCGACAGACTTACGAGGGCGGGTCAATAAGTCCGTGACTTTTGGAATAAAACACAGATTTTTTGATAAATAAATCATTTTATTTTTCAACGTAGTCTCCCTTGAGCTCTATACACTTTGTCCAACGCTTCTCCAATGTTTTTATCCCTTCCAAAAAATATGATTTGTCGAGGTCCTCAAAATAGGCCTTTGTTTGCGAGATGACTTCATCATTGGAGTCAAATCTTTTTCCACCAAGCCATTTCTTCAGGTTTGGGAACAAGAAGTAGTCACTCGGAGCCAAATCTGGAGAATAGGGCGGATGAGGGAGCAATTCATAGCCCAATTCATGGATTTTTGCCATGGCAACTGCACATGTGTGCACCCTTGCATTGTCTTGGTGGAAAAGAACTTTTTTCTAGGCCAAATGAGGTCGGTTTTTCTTCAAATCGTCATTGAATCGGTCCAATAATATTCCCCATTGATTGTTCTTCCCTTTTGAAGGTAGTCAATGTGGATTATCCCGCGTGCATCCCAAAAAACAGTCGCCATAACTTTATTGGCTGACAAACCCACCTTGGCCTTCTTTGGCGCCGATTCACCCTTAGAAACCCACTGTTTTGACTGTTGTTTGGTCTCTGGTGTGTTGTGATGGATCCATGTTTCGTCCACGGTCACAAAACGGCACAAAAACTCCTCCATATTGCGATTAAACAACGCCAAACCTTCTTGTGAAGTTGTTACACGATTGCGTTTGTGGTCGACTGTGAGCAAACGCGGCACCCATCTTGCGGAAAGCTTTCTCATGCCCAAGTGATCGTTCAAAATTGAAACCACTGAGCCATGCGAGATCCCTACGGCTTCCACAATCTCTTGCACTTTCAATCTTCGGTCGGCCAACACCTAATCGTGAATTTTTTCGATTGTTTCGGGTGAAGAGACCTCAACTGGGCGTCCAGGCCGTTCGGCATCTTCAGTGCTTGTACGGCCACAACGAAATTCAGTAAACTACTTTTTTAACATTGAAATCGATGGTGCAGAGTCCCCATAGTATTTATCAAGCTTAGCCTTGGTCTCGGTAATGGTTTTTTTTCGCAAAAAATAATGCTTAATAAGCACACGAAATTCACTTTTTTCCATTTTTTCCTCAAATTACTGGGTAGTCTGATAAAGATAGCTGTCAAACACAAACTAACTGACGTAGCAAGTTCAAATTTCGACAGGAGTCAACTGACAGATGCCTGTTGACAGGAGTAGTGTTGCTTTTTCAGTTAAGAGGTCAGAAATTCAAAAAGTCACGGACTTATTGACCCGCCCTCGTATATACCTAGATATCAACATGTCTTGTTGGTAAACTTAAGTCGACACGGGGTAAGGTGTATCTACCTATTAGATGTAGACACAAAATAGCTTCGCTATTAGCTTTTAATATTCACACAGACATAAATAGTATGTCTAAGTTTAGTAGTATTATTAACACTGCGACTATTAGTAATTCTACTAATGTACAGGTGACTTTAAATGAATAAAGCAGTGCTATAAATGTTTACAAATATTGCTCAGAGGAGGATCCATCTGGCACCGTGGTGAATCCTCAATTAGGGTCTATTAGTGATAGGGTCTTGTTGTCTGAGGATGGCACGGGAGTCTCCGGCCTCACTCCATATATTAATATGAATTTAAACTAGAAAGTGAGACAACAGAAGGTACTATTAATTCTTGCACTCAATTAGTTACTAAAAAGGGCCTCAGCAGAACACCGCAAAATTATTCCACCAAAATATCCAAGGAATGACTTGCAAATTATTAGAAATTGAATTGTTTTTAGAAAATAGTAAGTTTGACATTATTGGTTTTACTGAACATTGGCTAAAAGATTACCAAATGCTTATTAATTATAAGAACTATATGGTGGGTAGCTGCTTAAACCGTAAAACGATGATTCGTGGAGGTTCCCTAATATTAATAAAAAATAGTTTTAAATATAAGCAACGAAATGACATAGTAGGTCTCTCGGTTGAACATTGCGTCGAACTGTCCTGTGTTGAGCTAGATAAGCATGTAATTGTGTGTGTGTACAGACCCCCAAACTATCAAAACTTTTCCATATTTGAATCAATAATGGAAGATGTCCTGGCAAAACTTGCAGCCAGTAATAAATCTACAATCATTTGTGGTGATTTCAATATCAATATTTTAGAAGAAAATTCACATAGCGGTCGGTTATTAAATCTTTTTAAATAATTTGACTTGACTAACGTTTTTATTGAACCTACTAGACAGCATCTTCTGCTACTTGTATAGATAATGTTTACTGCGATTGTGATTACTTAGATAAAGCCATAGTAAATTGTTTGCCGTCCGACCATAGCGGACAAACTGTAACTTATAGGTGTAAAACACCATTGCAAAAAGTACAGATTAAATGTAGACCCATAACTTCTAGAAAATTAAATGGGTTTAATATTTCCCTACAGAACAAGTTAAGTGTTGTCAGCCATGACGATATTAATATAAATCAATTTTATAATCGTTTCTTTTCAATAGTTCACACGGAATTCAACAAAACTTTTGAAAAGAAGACAAAAAGTATTTGCCCTAAATTCATATTTAGTGATTAGGCAACTAGAGGTATCAGAAAAAGTAGGGAAAGACTATTTGAGCTTTATGGCCTTAAGCCTTTTATTAACACTGAAACTTTTAACAAGTATGTTGATATTCAAACATTTTTAGAAATACATGCAAGGTTGCTTAAGCCCTGCACATTAGCAACAAGATCAAAACAGCAGAAAATAAAATAAAGACAGTTTGAAAAGACATAAATAACGAGACTAACAGGAAGAAAATACGCAACAGTAGCTTTACATTAGATACAGCATGTGGTCCTAAAAGCTCTAACCAGGAAGTAGCTCAAGAATTTGTAAATTTCTTTACAGAGATACCATTAAAAACTACGGAGGCTCTTAAATCCTCTCCTGAAGTCTCAGTGGGTTTATTAAAGGCGAATGTGTCTGTCTGCCTGGCTGAATTTAAATTTAAACGCATTAACACTATGGTAGTTATTAAAGCTTTCCGGAAAATAAAAATCAAACTGACCGAAGATCTATGGGGAAAGTCTATCAAAGTTTGTACAACCATACTTGAGACTATAGCCCCATACTTAGCTTTAATTTTTAATCTGTGTGTGGACCAAGGAGTTTTCCCTGATTTAATGAAATACAGTAAAGTCATACCTCTTTTCAAATCCGGGGCAGTAAAGATACTAACAATTATAGACCTGTATCCGTGTTGCCAGTTTTTAGCAAGTTTAAAAAAAAAGTAATGCTTGATCAAATGCTCTATCACTTTAACACCAACAGAATCTTACATGATCAACAGTATGGTTTCACCAAGGGACGTTGTACAACTGACGCCGGTGTAACCTTATTAAAGCACATATTTACTGCGTGGGAAGAGTCCCAAGACGCTATAGGATTTTTTTGTAATAAATAATAATAATAATAAATATCGCTGGACATTAACACACAGCGCCACCTAGTGCCATACTAAGCAAAGCATGTGTCGTGGACACTAGATAGTTGATATACTACATATATATACTTTTTTGTTTGTAAATACATACTTATTATACATATGTATAAACATCCATGACTCGGAAACAAATGTCCGTGCTCATCACACAAACATTTGCCTACCTTACCTACCGGGATTCGAACCCAGGACCCTAAGAACGTAAGGCAGCGTCACCACCACTACGCCAATCGGGTCATCGCCGCTTCGTTGTGACCTCTCCAAAGCGTTTAATTGCGTAAACCACGACACATTACTTATGAAACTTGAGCATTACGGACTGGGTAAACTTGCACTTAGTTTGGTATTGTTGATGACACTTCCCTGATTTTTAAGATAAATAGACGGGCACAAAATTTAGATGACGTGAATAATGCCCTACTGCAGGTCCAAAATTGGTTCACAGCAAACAATAAGGTATTAAATGAAAAAAAAAAACCAAATGCATAAGATTTGCTTTACCGAATGTTAAGGGTAGTGATTGTGATATATTATTGAATAATGAGAAACTTGAATTCGTAGATAAAACGGTTTTCCTGGGGATTACGCTTGATTCAAGGCTACAATGGGGTTCTCATTTAACATCTCTTGCGGGGCGGCTAAGTTCAGCAGCATATGCCATTAGAAAAATCCGTCAATTTACTGATGTAGATACCGCTAGACTGGTCTATTTTAGTTACTACCATAGTAATGTCTTACGGTATTTTGCTATGGGGACGAGCTGCAGATATTGAGTCTATATTTATTCTGCAGAAAAGAGCCATTAGAGCCATATATAATCTTCGTAGGCGCGATTCTCTAAGAGAGCTGTTTAAGGATATTGGCATTATGACGGTACATTGTCAATACATCTACGAAAATATAATGTACGTCAGAAAAAAATTGCATCTTTTTGGTAAAAGAGGTTACAGACATAACTACAGTACTAGAAATAGGGACCAATTAGTTCAGCCAGGCTTTAGACTCGCTAAAGTAACTCATCTTTCATGGGGTTCTGTTTGAGATGCTATAATAAAATTCCACAAAGTATTCTTGAACTGAATGAGACGAAATTTAAAACATGCATTACAAGTTGAGCGATTATATCGCTGATAAAAATGCTTGGCTCAATGCTGGTCCTGCTCCATAAGGACAGGGACGCATAAATTAATAGCATTAAATGGTACTCGTATTGTTGGAGCTGCTGAAGATTGTACTTAACTATCTTTGCATTGTATAGATTCAATGTTAGTATTATATAATCGCATAGCCCATATTGTGTGAGTACTATGTACTAGAAAGCTATCATTCACTGGAAGCCTACGGCAGTTCTTGACTAGAATGTGCCCTGGCGGTTGAGAGTATGTCATGCTCTCTCAAATGTCTCGCTGATGGTGGCGCTTGTATCGGACCATTTAGCTCCCTTCAAAATGGTTGAGCTGAATGGTGCTGATCCATGCGTCATGTTCGTGAACGGGCGCTGTCAGTTGTGACTGGTCATCTCTTAGTTGCCATGGCTTATTTGAATGAATTATTTTGTTGTAACTATGGACACTTTTGACGTGCACATTTTGCTACATTGTTCTCACATAATATACCATCTCAACATGAATGATGTAACCAAGATTTTGTAACAATATTTGGATTTAAAAGAGTGTCCATGGAGTTTCTTGCCCGTTCTTCTCCATAGAGATCTACGTTAGGGAATGGGCAACTACAGTACTTTCACAGTTTTTATGTCTTGTGACTGTTTAAATGTTCATTTTTGTTTCGACAATTCAAAAGTGCCTGTAACTGGCCTACTTGAAATAAATGCTTTGATTTTGATTTTTTGATTTTGCTGGTAGGAGACAAAATAAAAATCTAATTAGTCTGTCATTTAGGCAATCAAAAAATATTTGAGTCGTATTCTTTCTTTCGTTACGTAATTCAAAATTGACGAAGAAACGACGCTTTTAAAATCCTCAATAAGTACGTCACGCCTTGATGTATTTTTTTGGTTGAGTTCTGACGTCGCGAGCTCCCACTCCGGAGTTTAGATGCGTTTTATCAGTCACTATTCATTGATTCAAAAGAACAAAAAATACGTGTCCATTTTTTCCAATACCTGCCGGACTAATTAGATTTGCAATTGTTTGATACTGTCGTCATGCCTATTACTACTACTGTAATAACTATTGTCGGTGAAGTACTTTAAAAAAAATGTTTTATTTAGTACTCAGTATTTGTAAAATATACGAAGTAATGCTTGCAACAACCGTTTCACGGCCTACCATATTTAAAACAATTATAACTTACTTCTAGTATTTTTTCTCTCTAGACTATGTACTTTAAAAAAAATGTTTTATTTAGTACTCAGTGTCTGTAAAATATACCAGGTAATGCTTGGCACAACCGTATATATATACATATATTAGCTTTCGCGTGTGCAAACAAAGCAAAAACATTTTAATAAATCTCTGAAAGCTTTAATTAAATTTACCAATGCAAGCCGTGTGGGTTGGGCTGCGTCGTACCCATCCTCCATAAAATCGATTCCGCGATCGTACTGCGCATGCATCAATTCTAGGAAGATAGACGCTGAGCTAAATTGACTATACCTATATGTGTTAATTTATTGATTGAACGTAGGCAAGGCTTGTTAAGGACTTGACTGGCTCCATTTTGCCTGATTGCGAAGATGTACTGAGTCTGTATGAAATATTAAAACTTCAGTTGTTCTGATACTTTCTCGTATACAACCGCTTGGAAAAGCCACATTAGGGCCGGTAACAAACAAATGGGGAAACAAACACTAACTTTATATCTGTTTCTTATTGTATTGACTACAGTTTTGAAACAAATCAGTAAGGCATGGGAGCGGCCTTGTTGCAACAAAAAGGTTTTTGAGAAAATTATTTTGCTGACGTGCTTTTTAACTAAAATATTTGGATGCAAAAAAAAATCTCAAAAAATTAAGGACAGTTTCCTAAAGTTATTTTCCTGAAGCTACTAATAAAATAATATTTTAGGACATTTACTTAGAGAAGAGGCCTGTCCCAGCTGTGGGAGCATTATAGGCTGATGATGATGAAGACATTTACTTTATACGTAACGTTTTAGATTATTATTTTAGTTACAAACCACGATATTTTTGTGGTTTAAGGTTCTCATAGATGTCGAAATTTACGACTGTCCGATAATGGAAACACGTGATTTATTTTCCTATGATAAACATTTTGTTCGAACAAACTCATATTCATCTGCCTAGCGCGAGATCGCGAGTCGCCGCCGGCCGTTCGCCACCCCTCAGTGGGGTAGCGTCCGGGCGTGGTCGCTCGCCGCCCGTCAGTTTCAATTATGAGTCTGGATGCATAATTGGTAGATACGTATAGAGGTATATCGAGAAGTGCGCTCGGCTGCGCGCGATCGATCCAGGTCCCCGGGCCGAGCTAAGTCTGTACGCGGGCAGCGGCTGTATCGTCGCCCCCATCTGCTACACCTACATTCGTTCGAATATCTATATGCATTTCCAATTCCGAGGGCTGTTCGCCTGAAATCAATTACGTATTACGGCTAGCATGTATAATACATTATACATTTGCGTACGTTTCCGCTAATATTATCTTAATGTGGCGTATCGTATTATGCATCTCGACTTTAAATGTCTTAAGAATTTATTTTAAGCGGGAGTCTGAGAATTTTACAAAAAAGTTATAGTCCGTGAGGTAAAGTTGCATTTTAGGTAGTGTGTTTTCGACGATATCGGTAGCCATCTTGTTCAATAAATTTCAAATGACTGCTAAGTAAGTAAACCCAGCGTCAGCTGACGCGCCCGCAGTAGGTGTAGGATTGGAAGGTTAGGATAGGTTAGAAAAAAAAATTGGTTAAGTTATAGTACGCCGGCTTAAACTTAAAAAAAAAGTGACATAATAATGAGTTAAAAAAAAAAAAAGCTACATATTTTTTTTCGTTAACAGGTGGTGTAAGATATTGCTTCTTGCTAAACATGATGCTAGATCTTATACGTCAGCCGCTCGTATGAACTAGTAAATAATGCACTCCTGATAAAAGGCTAAAAGCCAAGTAGACAGTGTGTGATAGATTCCCGCCACCGCTATGCAGCTGAAAATTTTTTTAAGCTCATGATGTCAAATATTTTTGAAAAAAAGGTTCAGCCGTCTAAAGGCGCATTCAATTAAGACGTTTCGTGTCGCGCCACTGTAGAGCCGAAGCAGTGCGTTTCTAAATCTGGCTGTATTGTAAACTTCTGCGTACTCCCCCAGAGCATACAGGCGTGATGTTACGTCATGATGAGTATAAACACTGAACCTACAAGCGATTGTAGCAATCACTGCAGATTTGTCACTGAAGATCAGCATCAGATCTTCAGCAAATTAAAATGGGACCACACGGGAAGCACCAGCTTTCAAATAAACATGGAATCATCAAAATTGGTTCACCCAGTCGAAAGTCGAATTGGCGACCTCCTCTTCTTGGAAGTCGGTTGAAAACTGATTTTAATTTCCTACCACGTGCTCACACTTATGACACCACTTTGTTTTAGGCCACTTTAGGCTTCGCTATTTTGAAATTTTTCTTGATGTCGTACAGTGATAATGATGATATTGATTAGATTTGGACAACCCGTCAACTTTTCTTTAAACCCAAAAAAAAACTATAAAAGATATCTAGAGCTTGCCCCACCGTCTTTTGTGAATAGATCTTTTCTGAAACTATAAGTAAATCGCGAAAATGGATGGATAGTGGGTAGATTTTAACCAACTTCAACAATAATAAGGTTCGTTCCCCAATAAATGGATAATGGATTTTAGTTGCTCTTTCACAAATAAACTACAGATCGGATTTGGATGACACATAGGAGACTTGTTATCTCGATGATAATAATATGATCCCTTGGGACAGTTATCGAACTCCACGTGGGTGAAGCCGGAGGCCTAACCTAGGACATGTTAACGATGATGGAGCAAGAACTTTACGGATTATTTCAAAATAAGAGTCTTACTCAGTGGATTCTTACATACATACATAAATCATAACACTTCTTTTTGGATCTGCCGTTGTCGACCAAGAATGGTTGTCATTGAGCTATTATTGAAACATCGAGTTCAAAGTTTTATTTTTGTTTTTCAGATCACGGTGGAACAGCTTAAGGAAAAGGTGCGGGAGCAGATGGGCATAGAGCCTAGCCTGCAGCGACTCATATTCTGTGGCAGAGTACTTCAGGATGAGAAGAAGCTCTCCGAATATGGTACGGGTTTCCAGTCATTTAGATCTCTTATGAAAAAACCTGCCCTCCAGGTTTCATTCACGGAAGGCTTAACATACGTGCGCAAAGCGATTAGGGAGTAACACTTAAGTTTATGGATGATAGTGATGACGAGTAGTCGACCCAGTCGTGGTTGACGCTTAGGCGGTACGGCAACACGGTTCGGATATAAGTATATGTCTTCAGATTTGATCTTAAGGCAGAATTTACCATATGAGGTCAAGTCTCGTTTATCGAAGATAGAATTTACAGTATGAGGTCAATTCTGCCTTGAAACATTGTTCTGTAGAATGTTTTAAATACTGGTAGTCAAGATTTCTCAAGAGGTCAAAAATTGTTTCAAAAACTGAGAATATTTATTCCTTTTGAGGGTTTCTTCTCTTTTATGTGACGCAGACAAAGTTGCGTGAATCAGCTAGTCCAAAATATAAATGTAACATGATTATAGAAACATTTTTGGTCACTGAACTATAGATGGAAAAATAACGTGTCTCTCTATTTCGGCTCCCAGACGTCCAAGGCAAGGTAGTGCACTTAGTTCAGCGTGCACCTCCCAGTCCCGAAGGCCGGGGGGGCGCCCCAAGTGCACCCAATGCCACTGCAAATGCCGAAAGTCAAAATGGCACCAATATGCAGCAGCAGATCAGGAGGCTCATGGTAATTATTCTTTTTCTACTATAATAATGAAGGGTTTTCCCTAACAACAGTGGCCTCATAATGCATCATGTTAACTATCTAACTACGCAGACGCAGTTATTTTTTAATCGCACCAAAAGGTGCCAACTTACGTATTTACATATTTATGGTTACGTACTTACGTATTATCGTTTCTATCCTACTTGTTCCAAATTTAAAAAATGATTGCTGCTAACTCTATTTTAAAAATGAAAATAATTTCATAAAGTGATTTGGCGGGAACTTTGTTGATTTTTTTGACAAAATTTTTGGAAACTATAAAGTGTGATACTGTCTGATTTTGAGTGCTTCGGCTTCGAATTAAAATGGAATCATCTAGCGACACATTAACTCCGGAAAACATTCTAAATGAAGCCGACAGTGTTATAGAAACTTCTATTTTTACTGTTTGATATGAGTTTCTTTTATCTGCTATTCCTATAGGTAATAGTTGAAAGAAAAGCAGATTATGCACCTCGCCTTAAGTAATTTATATTGCCCTCGTGTCGGTTAGATTAGAGCCCTCGCTAACGCTCGGGCTCTAAATCAGGCACTCGGTGCAATGATAAATTACATTGTGCTCGATGCAATTATCTACTATTAAAGGTAAATAATTTCAATTTCAATGTGTGTTAAACTGAGCGTTACTAGAGGTCTATGATCATTTGCTGGATACTCTGGGGCGCATTTTTGTCCACTCCTAAATTCTCGTACTATATATCATTCTAAACTGCATTTTTTTTGTTACAATTTGAGTCGCTCGCTGGCCCTCCTGATTTCATCATGGAGCAACAACAAGCCATATCATCGCCAACCTCTGGCCGTCTCGAATTCATCCGACGGATGATAGCTGAGATCAAAACATCACTCGCCACCCTCAGAGCACACGTCGAAGGAGAGGTAAGACTTGGTATATAAGGAAGTTATCATAATGCATCCTGTTACAATATAAATAAGGTGTAGTAGTATTTTTATTATTCAAAAGTAATTGATAGTGTTTGCAGTAATGGCTGTATCGTGTTTATGTCCCAGTCTATCCTTTTCCTTTTATATTGGTTGCATATAACCTTGTATCGATCCATGTGAGAAAATTAACCACAATAACATGGACATACTGAATAAAATATAAAGGCTTATAATTATTATTGATTCCTTTTACTTCAAGGTCTCAATCGTGTTGTGCAATAGTAGTGTGACACAGGTGATGTCGCATTCAGTTATTGGTAAAGGAAATCTTTCGATCAGACATTTTACCGAACTAAATAATTTGATAATTAATATTATCAAAACGTACAAGTTCAAAGTATAAGTCTCTGTTTTACATTACAATGGAATTTAAATAGTATAGTTTACCCTATTTTAGAACTATACTTCTTGATATATCCCTTTGAATATTGCATGTCATTTTGAAACGGTCCTGAATTCTATGCATGTTAATGTTTTTGTTTTTTGTTATATTTTCAGTAACTTTCAACCGTTCTTGAGGATTTCATGGTCAAACTTAACCAAGTTAAATTACAATAATGACTTAATAGTGCGTTTAATACTTTTCAATGATACGAACATCGAATCCACAGAACGTATTTATAGTAGATTTAAAATATGTATCTATGTATACTTATATTCTGATAGATCGAATTATTTTCGTTTATAGTTGTTTATGTTGTCAATGTGCCTACTGTAGGAAAATAGGAGTTCACCAGCAAGCGGTGAAAATCCCTCGGAGCAAATGGATACGGAACCAGCTACCGGTACGCAGCACGACGAGGTAATCTGTTGTTTTGTTGTTGCGGTATGAGCTGTCGAGCATGTCATCTGTTTTATTGATAATAATATTTAGTATTTTGTAATGTCTTAGAGTTGTAACACGACGGCGGAAACTTAAGTCATGGAAATGTTGATACCACATTCTTGATACTACATTCTTGATACTTCAAAAACAAATAGGTTATTGCATTTTACATGTGAGTAGTTCTCGGAAGACCGACCTTTGTAAATGTTTAATGAATCCGATCGATATAATGGGGGCTATCAGGCATGAATCGGCCGCCAAAGGCGAGTACTAGGTCTTCAGAAATGTCAATGTCATACGCCTTGCGCGCTTTTTTTTATCTTTTTATCACGCATTTATTAATTCACTGATTGTTGTCAAGATTCCATTCCTGAATAATTATTATGACTGAAGATTTTATGTAGCAAGTAACGCGCTAAAGTAACTTTGTTTTTTATAAGAGTCTAGAGCTGTTTGTTCTGCACTTAGGTCCATGTTCACCGAAAAGATAACGGTCTGATTATCTAAAAACAGCTGTCACTGTGACATGTTCCGAAACAAAAATGTGTTTTAAACAGCTGTTTTTAGGTAATCAGACCGTCATTTTTTGGTGAACATGGACCTTAATGTGTCATCAATAGTCAAGCACTGTTTAGGAGCACGTGGCTAAATAATAACAGCCGCTCTGATCAATCGCCAAGCCAAGCCGCGCATGCCAACGTTGATCTATATTCGTAGATCGGGGGATGGGTGACCACCCATTACATACCGAGTTTCCTCTGTGCCTCGGAAAGCACGTTAAGCTGTTGGTCCCAGCTGCCATTTGTAGATACTTGACAGGTAGTTAGAGGTAGTCAGAGTAGAGTTACAGGTAGTCAGTGGCCCGAAACTGACAACCAATCTTACCAAGGTTCCCCTTGATACTACTGGATTGCACAGCACGTACTGACTGTGTTGTGGAGGTCAGACGTACAATTTCTTAATATCAATTAACAACTAAAAAAAAACCAAGTCAGAATTTATGGCCGTCATAAAAACTGACTTCAGGTTAGCCACTAACCACACGGTGATTAAAGTAGAACAACTAAAAGTTTGTATCAAGATTTGTATCAACAATATCTGGTAGGGGCAATAAATTGCTCCCTATTACATTCATTTACTACAATTGGTCCGCCGCGCCGTCGTGTTATGGCGTGATTTTCTTGCGTGGATACGTTTAATTTGTTTTAAGTCCTCCGATAGTCCTTAGCGAGCTTATAAGAGGCTTGATATGTTTGTTGTGTTAGATATTTTGTAGTATTATTAATTAATAATTTTTCACCTTTAGTTAACAATATTTTTCTTGAATAAGTAGTTTTGTTTTGGAAAATAGGGAAATGTAAGTGTATAATGTGTTAATACTAATGGGCTCTTCATAATACAAATTTTAAAATAAATTAATGTATAGTCAGCAAATAAACTTAATCAGATGCACAGATTGATAATTTAGCAGACCTTTTGCAAATCATATCACCAGCCAGCCGAGGAGATATTGATAAAAAAACATTAAAACATGTGTAACTTAACTTATCAACATTATATTGGTATGGGCATTGTTCTTATTCGTCATGTTATTAACATACTTTTGAAAATATTTATTATATTTTAACTGGCCGAATGTTTGGACGCAGCCTGAACCTCTTCTTGACGAAAACGGTGATGAAACCACGGATGCTGCTGCCCGTGCTCAGAATGCACGACGAAGGTGAGTGTCTAACAAAACAAGGTTATGGTCAAATCTGAGCGAAAAACACAGTTAATTTCACGCGCATTCTTTCATCCTATCATGTCAGCGCTCAAGCGAGGCTTTATATTTATTTGAGAAAAAAAAAAACAACTACAATGAGATGTTATACAATATTTATAAACTTATGGAAATAGGACTTATTGCTCCACAACCAACACGTATACGGTATACGATAGGTGACTTAAAATACAAAATAATATGCGGGGCAGTCTTTGGGACTGCCGATAGACGTGAAAACTCGTAGCGGATCCGCTATGGCGTATGACGGTCATGCGAATTCCATGATTTTGGTTTTCTCAAAAAGTGCTCAATGCGCTAGAAGTTTTCACTTCAAAAAACAGCTTGTAAGCGGTACAAAAAATACTGTATTGTATAGTCGCGAAACCAACCCCAATATAGATGCGAAAAGATAAAAAGGATACGATCTTCCACCATGATAGGACATTGCCATTTATTGACAATAGATAAGATGTAGAGAGGTATTGCGTGTCAAATTCCACTGCGTTTTCCGCACAGATTTGCCCATATCCTAGACTTAATCTTTTATTATAACTTTTTATCATACTAATATACAGCATGTATTAGAAATGTGTGTGGCCAAACCTTTTTGTAGACTATCAAAATGATCAACTTTTTCCAAACTAAGTACGTATTGTTTTCAATAAGATCATTACTAGCGGTTTTGAATATCAATAATAAAAGGATGCAGCTACAGTCCCAGTCACAAGGCATAATAACTTTGTAAGTACTGTAGTTGCCCATTCCGAAGCGTACTTTTCTGATACATGCTTTTTATGTCAACAAAATAGATAGTATGCGGGTAGTTCACCACAACCACATACATTCTCAAACTAAGTATTATTCTTGGCAGTACTAAGTTCTCATTTATAACAACTGTGACACGCTTGAGTGTTTATATTTTCAAAAAGATAATGTTTTGAGTACCCGAGATAAAACATTGGCAGAAGGAATTTAATTTCTGTCCTGCATTACCATTTTCTTTGTTGACATGCTCGTTGTACTCAGGGACGGTACTTAAAAATAATCAATCAGTAACTAAACAATGATTTCATAGTCATTTTATTTCTGGGTTTGCATCACTATCAAAATACAAGGTGTAAACCACTTCATCACAAAGCCGTTAACCAAGCATTCTGTACATCAAACTAAGTAACTTTACGCAAAAATTATTGGTGGAAACAACTTTTATTTTTGAGGTTATAAATCATGTTTTGTGGTAAAACTCAATGTAACGCACTTCAAAATTGTGCCGATGGATGGATTGAATAGTACGGGGGTCGTGGAGGTGCTATATCTTACAAAATAAACTTGTCAAAAATTGTATCTTTCTTTAGTCCCCCATATCTCCGTAACTAGAAGGTTCCCAGGTATAGTTAGAGCAAAAAATGATCGCAATGATGGGGGAGAACAAGAGCCTTTCGGGTTCGTGAAGAGGTGATTTACACTCTTTATGTATGTATGTTCTACTTGGCATCATCGATTTCCAAGTTGAAACAGTGCCAATCGTGGTCGGTGCGTGGATGGGTGACCATCATTACATACTGAGTTCCCTCCTTGTCTTACCAATCACGTTAAGCCATTGGGTACCCGTGGTCATTTGGAAATCTTTGACAGAATTTTCGAGTTAAGAGAAGCTCGTATTTCATTGAAGCCTAATGGTGTGACTGTCAGACCAAGTTATGACCTATGGGGTCTCGATCCCAAGGCCCGCACCTCTGATTTTTCGAATTCATGTGCGTTTTATCTAATTATCATTGTCACTACAAATATTGTTGTCGTCTTGGAAAGCCAAGTCAGAGGCCCCACATCAGGTTAGATTCTTAGGCTGCCAACAGACTGACTGCATCGCCGCAGTCGATATATTCAACTGCATGCAGTTGTACATTCGACTTCGTACAGTCATGTTATCCGTCGTGTGCAGCAACCGCATAGAGCTAGTGTGCAGTTGCAACTGTCTGCGGTTAGCAATTAACTGGCTACAGTCGTGTAGTGTCGACGTACGCTGTCCATCGTTAGCTGTATGCGGTAGCTGCACACGACAATAGCCGACTGCGTAGAGTTGATATCATGACTGAACAAAGTCGAACGTACAACAATATGCAGTTGAATATATCGACTGCGCTTGGTGGTTGCGATGCAGTCCGTCTGTTGGCAACCTGATCAATCGATAAAGAAGAAGACGAAAAGCTCGAAAGTCTGACAACCAGTGAGTTGCTTGTGGAGGTCTGATGCGCAGCCACTCCATGTAAAATACCGGTAATCAGTCCTCGATCCAAAGTACACCTCTAAAATAAAAACGTTGATCGATACTGTTACTGCTTGGTTGATGTAAAATAGCTGTGAAAGGGCTTATTGGCAATTATATTTTAGAAAGCTGACAGTCCCTAAATATTATATCTTTTTGATTTGTGAAAGGTGTGTGAATGGTTGAATATTTTATGTTATGTCCCTGTGTGCGGAAATAAGTATGTATCTAAAATTCAAACTAAGCGTTAGAATAGCTTTCTATGCTCCTTGCTTTAAATGCTTTTATTTAACATGGCTTGGTCTCTGCAAAAAACTATCTGCATATAGCTACAAAATAAAGAATGAGAATCTTATTTAAAATTATGCACCTCTCCAATACATACAACATAATTCATTGGTTCGTATGAAATGTTTTTAAGGAGCGCATAATTTTAAATGGGACAATTTAAAGCTGCACAAAGCGCGTGAACAAAAGCGGAATCTACGCCGCCGTTTACATTCCATTCTCCTGACACCTTTGAGTTTCAATAAAATCGATGATTTATTTCATTTATCGATAGTGAGCTAGCATCATCAATTTGAATTCGGAAAAGAATCGATTCGTTTCTGAGCACAAAGAGGTCAGGACTACGCTTAATCGTCTTGCTGATTCTCTAAATGATACCCTTCATTTTAGATTACAGAATTTAGTTCAGTTTGCCATAACGACCTTATACATACGTTTGGGGCTATACAGTATGGCCGTTAAAATAAAGGACGGAGTTCAAAACTGAACATGTAAAAGAAAAACTTTTAATATGGCACTAACAAAGAAATGTACAAAAGAAATTGCTATTACTAGCCGTACATTTCGATTGGTAAGAGCTAAACTTCCCAATGGAACTGAACACGATCAACAGTGTCAGTGTCATGATTGTTATTGGATATTGTTAATAACAGTCCATGGGGCCTACATGATCGCGTTTAATTTCATTGGTGAAAGGAGAATGACCAAAGTGGACCAAAATTTGAAAAAAAAAAAGAAAAGTTCTGCCCCCAGATTTACTACATAGCTCATTTGAAAGACTGGTTAAAATGCTTAATTTTCTTCTATGGAACTGAAAAAATCTGTCCCACGGAATCATAGATATGAGCTGAAACGTGAACTTGAAAAAAAGTAGCACATTCACTTGCACATTCAAAATTGTTGAATTAGTCTGTAACTGTGGGTTAGAATTTGATGCACATTGGCACACATAGTAAGTCCAACATTATAAGTTAACCCACAATGGAGTCAACCCTGGGGGCAGCAGTTTTTTTTTTGGACCAGAGCCCATACATTTTTGGTCATTCTCCTTTGTCCTTAGGAATTAATTTTGTATGCTACAATAGATCTTTTTTTCTTATTTCTTGGTTCGTCTAATAGTAAAAGTTGTTAATTTTTTATTTATTTTTTCTGCCATACTGTATACGATATCGTTATGAAATTGTACTACTTATTCTGATCTACACATATCATTTCCATTTTACTAACACAGTGTCTTACTAACATATTAAAATATCAGGCATCGCATGATGATGACTGATATTTTGATATATTTATACATGTCACAACCTCCCACCGAAAGGAGCTACAGGGCTATTCGAGCTTTACGCGCCCGCCACTCTCGGCCACGTGACCTTGGCCAATTGATCGATGAATTAGAGGCACTTCAAGAACAATTCGCCCCTTACCGAGCCAATTACGTCAGGATGCTTCGAGCTGCTAATAACCCTGAGGTTAGTACCATGTTTCATGTTTTTACATATCAAATTGAACTAAAGTAAAAGAGCTTAAGGAAACGTTTGCAGGGAGTTTAGTCCTAGTGAGATAAAGTTGACCAGTGTAAATAGAAAGCTTGAATCTTTGGGAGATCCAAATGTACTCAAAAATCTACGTAAAAGATTTTGGATAGAAGCATAAGATGCTTAGACGCGGGACAAACACGAGTGGCGTATGGCGAATGGCGTTAGCACGGGTGCGCGGGGGGCGAGAAAGTGGCGCCATTTCCTCGCCCCCCGCGCACCCTCAGCCGCGCTAGCGCCGCGCCACCGCCATACGCCACTTGTATATGACCCGCGCCTTAGGTTACAACTGCCATAAAAATGGTGATCTGGATAGTTCAGAACTACTGTTTCAATAACATAAGATCACGCCTGTTATTCTCGAAGAGTTTGGCAGATGTGTACATAATAAAAACGGAGTAATAAGTCCGTCGCTTAGATTATCAAAAAAAATTTGACCCGTATTTTTTCTTTTGTCACATAAACCAAAATTGACGAAGATACGACGCTTTTAAAATTCCCAATACGTCACTGTTTGGTATCATTCTTAGTGAGTTCTGACTTCACGAGCCCCCACTCCCGAGTTTTGATGCGTTTTATCTTTGTCAATATTCCTTGATTTACAAAAACAAAAAATACATGTCCATTATTTTCCAATACTCTAACTGACGGACTAAATAGATTTGCAATTTAGTGATGGTGGAAACTAGCCTATTATGATTCAAGCAAGACGTAATCGGGGGCGAGGCTATTGTAATCAACCGGGGACAAATCCATACTCTAAGGCTTCTACAAAAAAAAATACGAATAAAACAATTTAACGACCTGGGGAGTAAACCCAGGACAGTATGCTTAGCAGTCGTGATTGCGATCACTAGAACAACTAGTAGGTATTCTATAATAGGACATGGGACGCTAAGTTGTGGTAATAAATTCTTGTTTATTATTTACTAATACACTAACGATATTTCAATCCAAAAGCCACCCGTATATACTGAAGAAGAGCGCGTCAGTGCGCAACGCACGGTGGACATGGTGTCCGACATAATGCATAGCTTCGCGCACGCCTACCATGCCGTCAGCGACATCAACTTCCAAGTAGGACAGCGCAACCCGCGGCTCACGTCAGAAGTGAGCGTGGTACGCCACCCGTTCCCAATGCAGGTACGTCCCTATCTGTTCAGGGCTTAAGCAGATATGCTTATATAACTCTTAGCATCGGTGATTTACGATGATTTCATCATTGCTGTATTTTCTTTCGGCGCCCCTGTGCGTTCAGTCGGAATTACAAATCTCTGCAACTCGTTGTTGGTTTTCAACAACCTGTCTGTTAAAGCCCTTAATCGATCACATTTTGTCAATAGCTAATTATATGATTAAAATATGTGTGGTTTGGTAGGCACACATCAATCTGGTGCAGTCTAACCGGCGCACGCCACAACAGCAAGGACAACAAGCGCCAGCGGCACCTCAAGCGCCCTCTGCGCCAGCAGATACATCAGCTACAGCTGCGCCGACTGCACCGACTGCGCCATCCGCACCATCTGTGCCCTCTGCTCCGACCGCACCTTCTGCGCCCTCAGCGACATCCATGCCATCGGCGCCGTCTGCACCATCAACACCAGCCGCGCCATCGGCGACGCAGGCGGCGACGCAGACAAGTGGCCCTGGACACGCAAGGGCTACAGCTACTCAGACATCTGCCGACGCTTCTAACAGTAACACGACTACGACCACGAACAGACCGAGCGGCACCGCACACGCCGGTAGGACTCTCCAACCGACTGTCAATATAAACATTCAGCCAGATCCCATCACGTATCAAGTAGAGATAGAGACAAGGGTCCCAATTGCTTTCCCCTTAGAGCATGCTCTGCTGAACGGCTTGAATGCCGCCGCTGCGATGAACGCTCTGGAACAGGGTCAGCAGGGTCCGCAGGGTCCGCAGGGTCCGCAGGGTCAGCAGGGTCAGCAGGGTCAGCAGGGCCAGCAGGCACCAGGCGCGGCTTCCTCCGCCGCCGGGCAGGCCACCAGGCGTCAAGTGCTCCTCGGTAAGACGCTTTCAATAGAGGGAACCTCCTCGTCGTGCTCCATGTTATCTGCCTCTGATATCAGTTAGTTTACTCGTCGCCTAGCTGCGAGTAGAGGCCACCGGCTCAATCTTTCATAGAGTAATGAGGTAAAGAAAAAGTCCTAAAAGTAAATAATCTACAATATTTCGGTAAATTTATTACTTTATTATTACTTTATCTAGAATAGTCAACTATAAATCAGTTAATAGATTGTTGCTTAATAAACTCAATTGTAATATACCTACTCATTATATTAATTTTCATGTATTTTGTCGTAGATTTTGAGAATTTATTTAGAGGATTGAGCCAAACTGGTGGTCTTAATGGAGTAGAGGTCGTGATGAGTATGGAGGAGATACCTCAGAACCAACCCGCCATCGCTCTCGGCCACGTCTTTACGGGTGGTAATCATCCTAATGCTCAACCGGGCACACAGCACGAACCGCCTAATGTGGGCGAAGGTAAACATCTGACTTTATAATTTACTTTATAACAAAAAAAAAAACAAAATTATTGTGATACACTTTCCATTTCTTTTCAAATCCACGCCTTAACTTCTTGCGTTTGTGTAACATCAAAATCCTGTCTCCTCAGTATACCTGTCCACGCTTCCGTTTGGCGGGCCGCCGAACGCTGAGTTGCTATCGACCATCGTGCAATCAATGGTTCGTCAGGGAATGGTACCTGGAATAGAAGGGGTTACTCTGCACATTCCGACGCAGCAGAGTATTGTTCCTCAGGCGACAGCTACTCCGCAAAATCAGTCTGTTCCGATGATGGGTGTCCAGAGCCCCGCGTGGGCCCCGCACCCTCACCAGCTCGTGGAACAGGCCGCGCACGCCGCCGCCGCGCAGGCCGTACTGGCACGGCAAACCACTGGCCGCGCCAGCCACACCGCAACAAGCCAGCAAGCCGCTACAGGCGCAGCTACAGCTAATGCTACACCCACAGCTACAGCTACAGCCACAGCTACAGCTACAGCCACAGCTACAGCTACAGCTACGGAGTCCAACACACAGAATGCTCCACGTAAGTTGACAAAGTCAAACAATTGTTTTAATAAGGCCTTTAACAGGCACGTTTGAACGTCAAACTTTACAAGGAAAACAGATAGAATTGATTCTATATAGTTGCTTGTGGGATTTCTGAATATTTTACAAATGGAAAGATGGTTGGTGGATTCGAACTCGGAAAGAAATGCTATGAGATTACCACAAATGGAAGGCAAACTGACGTGATGTTACATTTCCGTCCCGCGAGATGACCCACTCGCTCACAGGTTTAGTGTACAATAAAGGCTGCAACAGCATTTATCATCTGCCTACCTTTTAGGGTCAGCTTCTAGTCTTAACAGAATGTAGCTGAATATTTTACATGGAAGGACTGTATATCGGACCTTTGGTCACTGAGTAAAATTTGTACCTCTTGGACCTGATTGCCTGATTAAAAAAAAAGCAGGCGTTACGCGGTTTCACCCGCATAGTTCCCGTGCCCGTGGGAGCATGGTTATAAAATATAGCCTATGTTACTCGCTGATAATGTAGCTATCCATTGCTGAAAGAATTTTTCAAATCGGTCCAGTAGTTTTTAAGTTTATTCGTTACTTACAAAAATACAAATACGGACGACGGAATACTGTCTTGATAATAAATAATAAAGTAACATATTTGTTTGTCTGCAGCGAGCCTGCACTTCCGTCGTGCCACTACCACGACCCGCGCCCAGGCCGTATCCCTGGCCCACTTGATCTACGACAGATTCTTGCAGTGCGACAGCCAGCATGCCCGCCGTCGGCTGATACGCCGCAGGTAACATCGCAATTCGCGACTCGACCATGCTTACGGACGGTTTCGTCTTTAACCTTTTAACCGCCACAGCGGCAGGAGGGCACGCGCGTGCGTTTATACGCACGCGCGTGCCCTCCACGCCAAGCCACAATTTCATCTACTATTTTATCACATATTTGTGTCGTTTGGCGTACAGGGCACGCGCTTGCTTGTCACGTATATGTGACAATGGCATCCAAAAGGTTTATATTGAGATTTATTTATAACATTCCACCTTTCGGTATCAATTTTATTATTGTAAAAACCGCATCAACATTGGTTGTGCAGTTAAGAAGTACGATTTGGCCAGAAAAATCTCGTAACTATACGTATTAGGCTCATTTTGGTAGTTTTCAAAGAATAATCGTTCTAAAGAACCCAAATTTTGAGACATAAATGCTTTATTCCATAACCAGACAACTCTCTTGTTAAATTTATGTCTGTATAAAGTTTGCGTGCCGGGGAATTAAACAGAATTGTTTGATAGGGAGCATCAGCAGCAGCAGATTGCTGCCCAAGAGCGCGCCCGCGCCGAGCGAGTTTCTGCTCAGCACATCGAGTATCTGATGCATCGTGTTCACCACATTAATGACGTGAGTACAATGAAATTTCCAATTTCTTTTAACTCTTGAAGCAGTATTACTAATGTCATTTCGACGGTCAGACGGAGCTGTCCAGGACGTCTAGCTCCATCTCTTTCCACAAAGAAGTAAGATTAAAATTAAACTAGTATCGGAGGTCATGCAAGGCCGTCAATCATCAATCATAAGACTCAAAGAATCGGACGCAAGACACAAAAAATCCTCTTACAGCTCTCCTCTAAAATTAGACGGATTTTTGTGAGGATCTTCAGTCATCGGAACTAACGTTTACATCTTGTTTTTCTTCAATACCTTTCACAAATCAATTTTAAAAATGTTTAAAATCTGCTCCGTCAATTTCAGTAGAAAGCCAAAAGTTTGTAAAAAAGATGTTTGTTTTTTAGCATAATACAACAAGAGTTCAGCAGTAAAACAATGAAAGCACACATTCGCGAAATCATTTGTAATGAACAAAAATAACATGGTCTCCGACAAACAGAACTGTTTTGTTCTAGTACTGATATCTAAACCAATATTATAAAGAGGAAAGATTTGATTTTTTGCCTGTTTGTTTTTTCCGATTTAACTAGAAAACTTCTCAAACGATTTTAAAAATTCATTCACCATTAGAAAGCTACTTATGTTATATTGATTTTCGCAGACGAAGTCTTCTGCATAAAGTAGTTGACACGGAATTTCCACTGAAGGTATGTTTTGGTTTTCAGGAACACATGAATATTATGGTGCGCCTGCTCGGCAGCTCTCCGTCGCAGGAGTCTTGGTTCTGCGCTTTCTTGCTGACTGTTGTAAGTATAATTTAAAATTATACTATTTCTGTAAATTTGTAAACAAAAAAACATTTCTATGCGTCACAATTATCTATTTTGTAACGCCATTGATATAGGGGCCAAACAGATTTTGTGAAAAATAGGTCATATGCGGAACCTTGCAGACCAGTGTAACTCAGACTATATCCACTCTACTCCTTCTGAGACATTTAGATCCATGTTCAACAAAAAGATGACAGTCTGATTATATAAAAACAGTTGTTTAAAACACATTTTTAAATGGGAACATGTCATAGTGACAGCTGTTTATCGATAATCAGGCCGTTATCTTTTCGGTGAACACCTTAATCATCATTACTGCATCGCAACAGCGAATAGCATAGTGGTGTGCCCGTCGGACTGCCGAGTCATAAATCTCCAGTTCGAACCCAAGGAACCTCTGATTTTTAGAGATGTTTAGCCAACTCCGACGCCCATAAGCGGCATAAAAACTACTTGACACAAGGTTAAGTACAAACCACACGATAAAGAAGAACTGACCCTTATGAATAAAGTTATACATATATACGATAAAGCGGAGAAATATATTTTTTTAACGTAAAATCCGGACGTTTTAGATAGTACCCCACATTTTGCCAATTATATTTCAAGTCCTATGTGATTGAGAACAAAATAAAAAGACACTCACACACTTCCATATCGAATTAAAAATAATAAAGAAAATGCAAATACCCCTTTTCCAAAATCCACAGGCCCGTCACTTGTTCATGCCGGAGCCTCTGCAGTCGATGAATGGGGAGCCTGTGCTGATCCCCCACGAGTTCACGCAGCTTCGCGTGTTACTGCGCAACTACATACAGAACCTGACGACTCGCGCCAATGCCGACTCTTCCGAGAATTCCATTCTGGGAGTCACTGATTTCTTCGTCAACGAGTTCATGGATTTCATTAATGAGATGGTAAGTTTGTAATGAGATTTGAGTTAAGTTGAAGATTCGATCCTTCACCGTTTTGAGAGCAGAAAAACATTGTGAGGAAAACCGGCATGTCCTAGAACCAAACAAATCGAAGACATGTGACATCTACCGATCCGCACTGGGCCCGCGTGGTGGATTCTAGCCCATTTTTTTTTAATTTAGCCATTCGTCTTCGTAGTTTTTACTCGATAAAACAGGTACTAGTATTTCTCAGCCAAATTGGATTAAAAACTCTGAAACGATACTATTTTATTAAAGGGAAACCGAAACCTTTATAATTTCCTTAGTTGTAATTCCGTTTGTCACAAAGATTTTGCTTGAGATCTCTGCAATGGCATAATGTTTCACACAGTCGATGAGTTCCTAGAAGACAAACTGTAATTTAATGATATTTTATTTATTTCAATTTATTTGTAAGTAACTTAATTGATTTGTTTAATCTATTTAATTTAATTGTTCTGTTTGTCTGGTAAAATTTATTGTTATTTTTTTAAATTAATTTAAATGTTTTGTTTCGTTTTGTATTGTTATAATTGAGTTTAGTTATTAATCTTGATTGTTTCTATTATTTTTACCTATTATTCATAAGAAAATAAATTATAATTAGAATATTTGTACGCCGTTGACGGCAAGACATAGGGCTCATTTTATAAATATTGACATCTATACTTTTGTTACCTATGTTCTACAAATAAAAAATATTTGAATTTGAATTTGAATTCATACTAGTATTAAATTATAATATAGGATCATGAGTGTTATCCGCGAACGGTTAGGCAGAGGTGTGACGCGCACACGGATTATTAAAGTTATAGATTCAATTTCTTTTAACCCCTGACACAAAAACGACGGGGTGTTATAAGTTTCACGTGTCTGTGTGTGTGTGTTTGTGTGTCTGTCTGTCTGTCCGTCTGTGGCATAGTAGCTCCCGAACGTATGAACCGATTTTGATCTTTTTTGTTTGAAAGTGAATTAGTCGGGAGTGTTCTTAGCTGTATTAGATAAAAATAACTTGTTTCGTAATACACCTTCTGTCTTTGTACAGGATAACATTACTCCACTACGTGATGAGTTCGATGCCTACTGCTCCATCCGGTCACTGTTCCGGGCCCGCTTGCCCGCACTGATCGGTGCCGTGATGTCTGAGTCTATGGGAGACATGTATGCCGCACGATTCTACGCCATATTCTCACGGCTCTACACTGATTTCTGCACACTGATCTCGCACTTGTGCGTTGAAGGCCTCGATGGCTTGAGGCAGCTGTACAGGACTTTCTTGGTAAGAGTCTGCTTTAATAAAGTTGTTTTTGATACTTAGAGGAAATCTTTAACATGAAAATGAATTACATAGTGTAAAACAATAAATATTTCGAAAAATTTTGGGTACAAAATGTCATCCATACTGCTTAATAAAAACGATTGTTCAGTGTTTCATGTCTTGGTCGTTTCTACAGGACATCAGAATTCGTTACTTCGATGAAGCCATTCAGGCAGTGGTATTGATTCTTGCCAATGAAAATTTGAACGCTATCATCAACACTCTGGGTTCGCATTGTGCTCACATTCAGCAGCACCTGCATCGTCGGCCAGGAGTGTCCTTGCCAACGGTAAGTTAGTTTACAATTGAATTTGTGAATTTGTTATGAAATTGGTTCATTCAACTAATGTTGTAGGATCCACTTGAGGATGAGGAGGAGCCGATTCCGATGGAGGTGTCGCCGGTAGCTACAGCTGCTCCAGAAGAGGCCACAAACAACTCAGGCCCGACTAATCGTGATGTTAATAATGAGACCGCTCCGTCTAGTGCGGCTCCGATTCCGGAAGAGGGCGTAGCCCCGGCCGCGAGCCAGGCCACTACATCGGTCGCCTCCGGCGCCTCCCCCGCCTGCGCCTCTCATACCATGACCTCCAATACGGCTCCGCAGTCGCCTGCTACGTCGCCGAGTCGTGTTATGTGAGTTCTAAGGTACCCCTCGGACCAAAGATTTTAAATCGGCCGATAGCTCAGTAGGTAACGTCTCTTTGGGCAGAACGCCCTGTTTCTATGTAGTTCTCGAAAGGCCTTGATGTTAGTGTTTTCCTTTTTCGCCTTTTCGCTAGTTATTTTCTATACATGCTTAGACGGCTTGTGCTGACCATTCATTACACAATTCCTGATAGTTTAGGCAAAAGTGTGGCGGTAGTACACTCATATTTTGCCAGTTATGCTTAAGTCCCATGTAGTAGGGGCTGATCTTATTGCCATCAGCGGCACAAATCAAGACTCCGTGGCTGCTACTGAAAAAATCCTGATTGAAAACTCCAATAACACTTAGACCATTCATTTTTCATAAATCGTTCATTGGTTCACCTTTGTATGCTAACCTAACTTCATTACTGCGACATTAATATTAGCAATATTAAGTCTTTTTACTTCATGCATCAAAATAGGCCATAATCTCCTTCAAAATCCTACTAAACTATTGACTGATTAAAAGTGAGTTCTCCGCTGGGGTGACTTTATATAATAAGTTCACTTGTAGTTAGTTGCAAACCTTGCTCTGTAGGACAATTATTAATTTGTTTTATTCATATAGGACTCCTAAAGAAAGGAGTGAACCTGCAACTCCAACGCGCAGCACGAGTGACCAAAACATACGATTCGTAAGTGATACCAATTTTAGTTCAAGTATTAACATAATACTTCAACAACACCTCACAAAAGTGAAACCCTACTCGATTAAAACACACATAACTGTAGATAGTTCTCTGAATAACGTACGTTCAAATCACCAAATTAGAATTTTAAATTGCTACGGTATTTAAATATTTCCGAATAAATAGCACCTACTTCAAGTCGGAAGAACTTGGAGCTGTTATAACGTGTTGACGTAATCGATTAGTGATGAAACGTGAAAGTAAAAAAGTACAATAGTTGGCGTAATAGTGGCGGAAATATTGGCACATTTGTATTAGTTCGCGTTGCACATGCACTGCTTAATGTTTGGTTGTACCGGGCACTATGCAGGTCCCTCCGCTGATGATTCTGCAGCATTGGGGAGAAGAGTGGGTGCCAGTATTCACTCGTGATCAACAGAATCAGCGCGCGGAGCCTCAGGAACCGTACAGCGATGCGTACATCTCCGGAATGCCATCGCGCAAGCGTCGGTGTCTGCGCCAGACTCGCCCACCGACTACGCTCAATGGATTCATGGAAGGTGCGTAACGTGTTCTACATTATCAAGTTGCTATGTTTTTTATTGTCGGAACTTGTTTACTAGGCCGCGGAAGTAACAGGGATTATGTGAAGTTGATCATGAAATTTAATATTACAATTGTGAATATTGAAGTTATGAATATTTCGAATCAAATTTCTTGTCAGGATTTTTTAATTTATAACGTAACTGACCGGACATAAAATTCCAATTGTTTTTTTTTTACGATTGATTTCAAGCAACGTAGTTAAGACGTACTGTCAAGACTCACTGATATGTGAACATTAACTGACTTCCTTATGTGATTTTGTCTCACTGTGTTGTTCTATATTTTTCTTGTTACGAACGTATTATGATAGCCAGTCCATTCTTGGTGGTTTCTTAAAGTAACACTCCTTATTCCACGGAATTTTTATTTGGCTGTGTACATAAATGAATATAATGAATGAAGAATAATGAAGTTTCGGCAAGTTATTATTTAAATTGACTAGCTAACCTAATTCCGCTTCACAGAGAGCCTTCGCGAGGCTGTCAACGACCGGCCAGCCGCGGTACCAGCGCAGACTTCGGACAACGCTCCCATGCGTATTGCGTTCCGCGAGTATATGCGCAACTACGTGCGCGAGCGAGCCGCCAACTCCACTGACTACGACCCCACGCGGTTTACTTCAGCCGCACGATTCATCAACATGAACAGGTATTTACTCAACGAAATATTTCATCATCATCATCATCATCATCATCATCATTATTTCAGTGGAAATACGTCCACTGCTGGACATAGGCTGAGTGATGCGTATAGGGGCGAAAAATTCTGGAGTGGCGACCGCGAACCGGAAGAAGTTGTGTTGGTAGACTTCCCGCTAGGTGGACCGATGATCTACTAACTTAAATTTAACGGGTGTCGTCAGGCTTGGTGTAACGCTATCTTATGTATAAAAAGAAGAAGAAGAATTAATATTTAAATAACAATCGAAAGTGGCACCTCGAAATTACAAAAGTTAAGTTCTGAAAACGGAAAAACAAGTTTTACTGCTCGTTACATGAAAGAGGTAATATTATGTGGAACGTCATTAAAGTCGTATCTATGAATGATTAAAGGTATTTATCTACCCAAATATCATAAACCCTCTCTAATGCGTTCAAAAACCATAGGCAATGACCAGCATTACCAACCTGCAGAAATGAACGGAACTGTAATGAACTCATAACGCAACTGTAAACAGTTGCGTTATGAGTTTTAAATTTGGAACAGGTGTCAAATTCAAGTGAGTGTGCTATTCTAGTACCACCCACATTAAAACAAATATCGATAAAAAAAAAAAAAAAAAAAAAAAAAAAAACCCCATTCAGTATGATTCTAATTATAAATCGCACGACATTTTCGATCTCGAGTGACACAAGAATAGTGACATTGTTCGTTTGCCTATGATTTAAAAAAAAAATAACAGATATCCGAAACGTCGCCATTTCGAGCTGTCATTTGTTCGTTAGCTTTTTATTTCCAGTAACCCATTCTTTATTTCTGTCGAAAATGAGTGATAGTGACTCAGAAATTGACATGAATACTCCGCCAGATATCGTAAATGCAGCGACGAATGCAACTAATAACCTGTTGGCACAAAAATCAAGGGCCAAGTAACAATGCAGGTCATTTCCCTATGGTTCCTGAACCCATCATAGAGCCCTTATGATATTTGGGTAGATAAAGTAGTGTATGCAACTATACATAATTAGGCATTACAACACTCGTGTGATGCTATTAAGAAACTCGCCTTCGGCTCGTTTCTTAAACCCACACTCGTGTTGTAATGCCCTTCATTATGCACAGTTGCATAAACTACTATTATCTACCCAAATATCATAAACCCTCTCTAATGCGTTCAAAAACCATAGGCAATGACCAGCATTACCAACCTGCAGAAATGAACGGTACTGTAATGAACTCATAACGCAACTGTAAACAGTTGCGTTATGAGTTTTAAATTTGGAACAGGTGTCAAATTCAAGTGAGTGTGCTATTCTAGTACCACCCACATTAAAACAAATATCGATAAAAAAAAAAAAAAAAAAAAAAAAAACCCCATTCAGTATGATTCTAATTATAAATCGCACGACATTTTCGATCTCGAGTGACACAAGAATAGTGACATTGTTCGTTTGCCTATGATTTAAAAAAAAAATAACAGATATCCGAAACGTCGCCATTTCGAGCTGTCATTTGTTCGTTAGCTTTTTATTTCCAGTAACCCATTCTTTATTTCTGTCGAAAATGAGTGATAGTGACTCAGAAATTGACATGAATACTCCGCCAGATATCGTAAATGCAGCGACGAATGCAACTAATAACCTGTTGGCACAAAAATCAAGGGCCAAGTAACAATGCAGGTCATTTCCCTATGGTTCCTGAACCCATCATAGAGCCCTTATGATATTTGGGTAGATAAAGTAGTGTATGCAACTATACATAATTAGGCATTACAACACTCGTGTGATGCTATTAAGAAACTCGCCTTCGGCTCGTTTCTTAAACCCACACTCGTGTTGTAATGCCCTTCATTATGCACAGTTGCATAAACTACTATTATCTACCCAAATATCATAAACCCTCTCTAATGCGTTCAAAAACCATAGGCAATGACCAGCATTACCAACCTGCAGAAATGAACGGTACTGTAATGAACTCATAACGCAACTGTAAACAGTTGCGTTATGAGTTTTAAATTTGGAACAGGTGTCAAATTCAAGTGAGTATGCTATTCTAGTACCACCTACCATTAAATCAGATATCGATAAAAAAAAAAAAAAAAACCGAATTCAGTATGATTCTAAGGATTTTTCTGGCGGGAACTTTAAAAAAGAGCGGTTCAGATTTTTCTTTAAATTTTTCATTTTTAATAAATATACCTAATTTCTTGCTTAAAAGTTATTAAAACAATAGTGCTAGGTGGGCAAAGCAGTAATAATGGTGGGAAATGAGGGGGGCGGGGATAACCCGCCCACCCCACATAAACGTCCTCGGCATGAGGCCGGAGATGGAGGGACTGGAATGGACTGTGGTGATGGCGGCGGCGGTGAGCATTGTGACTATTCACCTTTTATAAAACCTGACTATAAAAGACTATACCCAGAAAATGCCACTTATGTAGACTTTAAAGTGTTCATTGAAGCTTCCAACAATAAGGATAGAATAGGCAATAAGAGCCCTATCTATCTCAATCATATATTCTCCAGCGAAATAAAAGGTGTGACGGCTATACAGCGAATAAACGCAAATAAAATAGCAGTTATATTTAAACAGTATAATACGGCCAATAATTTTATTAACAACAGCGCTTTTCTTAACAAGCATGGCTTGAAAGCATTTATTCCGGCTGCGCAAATAGAAAAAACAGGCATAATTAGATTTGTACCAGCAAACATTTCAAACAAAGAATTATACACCAAACTATCATCAATTTATGAAATAATAGCTGTAAGAAGATTTACAAAGAAGGTAGGACAGGACCGAGTTCCACTACAAACAGTCAGCATTACTTTTTTATCTAATATTCTTCCGGACAATATACAATATGATCTGTTTTCATACAGAGTTTTTGAATATGTACCCCCATTACAGCAATGTTTCCGTTGCTTTAAATTTAACCACTCGGCTAGGATATGTAATAGCAAACAAAGATGTTCCATTTGCGGAGGTGAGCATTTATATAAAGAATGTGATAAACCAACAGAGATCTGCTGTTGTAATTGCAGCGGGCCTCATCTTGCCATTTCTAGACTATGTCCAATAAAGTTGAATAAAATTTTAGAAAAGAAAAATAAGATAACTTATGCAAGTGCTACAATAACGAAACAACACATGAGTAATAATAATGAATTTCCACCTCTACCACCTCCAAAAATGAAACCAACTGACAATGTAAATAAGTCTGTAAATAAATCTGTACATACATCTGTAAATAAGTCCATATCTGTAAATAATACTAGTGTAAATAAATCTAAAGATGTCACTCCTAAAGTAGACATCAAAGCCCAAATAGTTGCCAACAACGATGTACTTATGGCCCTGGTACAGACGTTGGTGGAATTGGGTAATAAGGGAGATAATACGCCTACAACTGTAAATAGTATTAAAGAAACACTACTTAAAAATCTCAAGTAATGGATCCAAGTCATACACTGTCTAAGCTACGTATTGCTCAGTACAACATTCAAAGTGCTAATAGTAAAAAACCCTTATTGATTCAATTCTTACAAAAACAAAATATTGACATTTGCTTACTGAATGAAACATGGTTTAAAGATAATAGTTTTAAAATACCTGGATATAATATTTATAATAAAAATTCCAAAAATACTCATAATGGTGTAGCAATACTGATTAAGCCATATTTAAAGTACAAAGTTTTAAACACCAGATTCTATGAAGATATTCAAACTGTTGCTCTGTCCTTATCTACTGTACATGGTAGCTTGACTATTCTCTGTGTATACTGTCCTCCTTCTAGTGGCCATATACGGATCAATAGATTACGTTATATTATTAATGATCTTCCAAAGCCCATATTTGTCAGTGGTGACTTTAATGCACACCACATTGCATTTGGTTGTCTATCCACTAAGAGCAGAGGTCATGATTTATTTAATATCATTGATGACTTGGATTTATGTATTTTAAATGATGGTAGCTTTACAACTGTTAACAACCCGAGACGGAATCCATCTGCAATTGATGTTAGCTTTACTAGTGCTAACCTCGCATCAATATGCGAGTGGTCTGTGCATGATGATGCCATGGGCAGCTATCACTACCCAACAATAACAGAGATTTCATTGCAAATAGATAAATATTATATTAATCCCCCTGTTGATAGGTTTATATATAAAAAAGCAGATTGGGAAAAGTATAAAACTATATCTAAAACAGTATTCAATGATTTAGTCCTAAAATTGTACGATCCTATTTCAACCTATAATGATTTTTGTTCTCGATTGGGTACTTTAAAAGATATGACCATTCCTAAACTAAATAAATCAAATAATTTTAAAAGCAGACCTCCAGCTCCTTGGTGGAATGATATTTGTGAAAAAAGTGTAATTGCCTCTTACAATGCATTAAAACTATATAGAAGTGAACCTACTATGGAGAACTATTTAGAATATAAAAGAAAAGATGCACTTAAGAAAAGAACCATATCGGAACAAAAAAGAATAGGTTGGGATAACTTATGTAACACATTTAATAGAACTACTCCTATAAGTAAGATTTGGAATCTTTTAAAAATGTTTAAAGGTATAAGAGCTGGCAATAAATCATATAAAGATGAGTTTATATCTCAATTTCTAGATAAATTATCCGACAACAGCAATCTAAATAATGTTAATAGTTTAGGCAATATTTTCGAATTAAATAATGATAATCTAAGTTCAAAATTCTTGCTAGATCCTTTTACATGGTCTGAATTTAAAATGAGTTTGTCATCTCGGAAAGACACTACACCTGGTTTAGATGATCTCCCCTATTGTACTATTAAAAATTTAGATGAATCAGCACAAAAAATATTTCTTAATATTCTTAATTTACTTTGGCATTGTAAATGTATTCCACAATCATGGAAAACACAATGTGTCATTCCAATACTCAAACCAGATAAACCTTCAGAGCTTGCCAGCTCATATAGACCAATATCACTGTCCTCATGTCTAGGTAAATTATTTGAAAACATGATTAAAAATCGATTGGATTGGTATATGGAATCTAACAGCTTCATTCCACATGTACAATATGGATTTCGTCGAGGGCGAAGTTGTGCAGACAGCTTCACTTCATTAATTTCTGACGTGAAACATGCAAAGGATAGAAAGTTACACACTGTTTGTGTATTTCTAGATGTTCAAGGTGCTTTTGACAGTCTGGATCCGGCTATACTTGTACAAGTTATGTCTAGGTTAGGTGTGCCTGGCCAACTATGTAAATGGATATATAATTTTTTGAATAATAGAACACTGTATGTAAGACATAATAATACGTTGCACGGTCCAAAATGTGCATCTAGGGGTACAATGCAGGGTGCTACACTATCTCCTTTGTTATACAACATATACACAAGTGAAATCTGTAAATTTGTTAATAGTAATGTAGAAATTTTGCAGTTTGCTGATGATATTGTTTTGTACAGTAGTAATTATAATGTAGAAATTGCAATTGATAATATTAACAGAGCCTTGTCCCAACTATTTCACTATTACAATGATGTGCTACATTTGAAAATTAATCCCTCCAAAAGCAGTGTTATGATATTTGGAAATGAAAATACAACTTCAAAAGTAGTTTATAACGGAGAATATATAAACCCAGTTAATTCAAAGAAATTTTTAGGAATATTAATAGATAGGAAATTAACCTTTGAGGAACATATTAAATATATATCCAAGAATGCTTTAAAAGGTTTAAATGTAATGAAATGTCTTGCAGGTGTCTCATGGGGTGCAGACCCGAAAATATTATCAATTTTGTATAAAAGTATAGTTAGAAGTCATTTTGATTATAGTTCACTAGTGTATATAAATAGTACTCATGTAAATAAACTAGATCTATTGCAGAACAGGGCTTTGAGAATTATTTCTGGTGCAATGTGCTCTACTCCCATAAGGGCCATGGAAGTGGAGACTAAAACAATGCCCTTAATTTTGAGACGCATTCGACTTGCAAAGAGATTCTGTCTTAAATTAATTGCTGCAAATAACAGGAAAATAATGAACAAAATTGTACCTTTTGTAAGTAGAACTCTTGGTCCTCTAACAACAGGAGAGGATCTCTTGAATGGTAAATCCCCAACATTGTCTAAAATATTGCTGGAAACAGAAAACAGTTTTACTGGTATTAGAAAACAGTGCCCATGGCCATGTTACTCCTTCTCTTATCAGTGTATTTCACATCCCATTAAAGAATTACAAAATCCCATTAATAATAATTCAGATATGTTACAGTTTTTGGCAAATAATAAGAATTATCATGTTATTTACACTGATGGCAGTAAGGGGAGTGATTATGTACGTGCTGCTATATATGATCCACATGCTAAATTCTCTCAAAGCTTTGTTCTGTACAATACCTGTTCTATATTCACTGCAGAGGCATATGCGGTTTATCAGGCATTAATGCATATACGCCAAATTAGCAATTGTAAATACTTTTTGATTGTTTCTGATTCACTGAGTTTGATAAAAGCCTTAACTAACCTTACAGTTTCGTTTAAGTCAAATTATATTCTGTATTTCATCAAAGAAATAATTCATCAATATTATCTTAAGCACATAAAAATTGTATTCCTGTGGGTACCTTCTCACCGAGGTATCTCTGGCAATGAAGTAGTTGACAAAACCGCTTATGAAGGTAATAATGCTACTGATGTCACAAATGCAATGGACATTCCTATGACTGACTTCCTGCTATGCATTAATGAAAATATAGATAAGTTATGGTTAGAAATGTGGAAGAAAGACCAAGACATCAAAGGAAAGTGGTATGGAAGTATTCAAGTAAAATTACCTGTTAGACCCTGGTACAATAAATTGAAGGAAGCCAGCCGAGACTTTATCACTACGATAAATAGATTGCGCTTTGGCCATAATACTGCTCCGTCACACCTTGCTAGACTTGGCATTATTACAAGCAATACATGCCCACATTGTGAATCCCAAGAAGGAACCATGGAACATCTTATTTTTGACTGTCAAAACTTCTTGCTTGACAGATTAGTGTTGGCTAGTGAACTAAGTGATGTGAACATTAAGTGCGATTCTTTATCCCGCCCGCCGCCACTTGAAGAGTTATTAAAAGAAAAAAATACCTACAAACCAATATATAAATACATTAAAAATACTTTTCAAACAATTTAAAAATGAAGTGAAAGTGTAGTGTTTTAAAATAAAATAAGATTTGACCTAAAGGTCCAGTTACCAGGTCATAAAATTCCAAAAAAAAAAAAAAAGTATGATTCTAATTATCGCACGACATTTTCGATCTCGAGTGACACAAGAATAGTGACTTTGTTCGTTTGCCTATGATTTAAAAAAAAATGACAGATATCCGAAACGCCGCCATTTCGAGCTGTCATTTGTTCGTTAGCTTTTTATTTCCAGTAACCCATTCTTTATTTCTGTCGAAAATGAGTGATAGTGACTCAGAAATTGACATGAATACTCCGCCAGATATCGTAAATGCAGCGACGAATGCAACTAATAACCTGTTGGCACAAAAATCAAGGGCCAAGTAACAATGCAGGTCATTTCCCTATGGTTCCTGAACCCATCATAGAGCCCTTATGATATTTGGGTAGATAAAGTAGTGTATGCAACTATACATAATTAGGCATTACAACACTCGTGTGATGCTGTTAAGAAACTCGCCTTCGGCTCGTTTCTTAAACCCACACTCGTGTTGTAATGCCCTTCATTTTGCACAGTTGCATAAACTACTATTTAATGTGTTCTAAAACGCAAGTGTAGACATACTTTCGACACTCCAGCAAATGAGCCATGGCCTGTCAGGGCATCCAATTGATTAGTAGTGTATAGAAGAAAAACACAGAAGGCCGAACTTGGAATTCCGTTTAATTTACAGATTTGAACATGTATGAAACAAACAGAATTGAAAAAGTCTTCTCTCAATGTCGGCTTTTCCCTGCATTTTGATGGCTTTCGTATACGTTTGATTAACTCTTGCAGTACTTAATTACTGTGCTTCAATTTGATTAAATCGTGTGATATAAGGTGAACGCACACTTATCAGCTGGGAGCGGAAACTAATAGCAAAACAATTGAAAGCAATAAGTTTTGCTTTGTTTGATTTCTTTGGGTTTTTTGTATTTTCTTATTCTTTATTCTTTTTGTTTCGATTTACCACATTTTTAGAGTATAATTGGAACGAAACAAAACTCATTTCAGGCTTTTGTTATTTTTTGGATGCCATTGTCACATATTACGTGATAAGCAAGCACGTGCCCTGTGCGCCAAACGACACAAATATGTGACAAAATAGTAGATGAAATTGTGGCTTGGCGTGGAGAGCACGCGCGAGCGTTTATGCTGTGGCGGTCAAAAGGTTAATTCATTCACATTAAGGGTAAATAATATATATTAAAGTTCGTATGCGACGTCGTCGAAAGATCGCGTTATCCACGCGGGCGAAGCCTCAAACGGAAAGCTAGTGTTCTAATAAACTAAAAAATTAAAACTTAGCTATAGATAGTCTGTATATCTACAGTCGATGAAAAGCAATGACCAATCTCTAATACATTCAATTGTTTTGCTATTAGATTCCGCTCCCTGCTTATCAGAGACGAAAGAGTCGAATTTTGGAATTAATTGTATAAAATCTTATAAAACCTTGCACACTTTTCCGAATAGATGACGTTATGCGGAGGAGAAAAAATTATTTAGGCGCGGAAATTGTGCGTCCACTTATAATGCTATATAATCAACGTGGATGTTCAAATTGTATATTCTTAATGCATAAACTCATTCATGCATTCACTACAATGCATACTATACTCTATAACGCATATTTTTTTACATAAGTGTTTGTATATAATTTCAGGACAACCAGCGTAACGCAGCCACAGGAGAACGGTAGCGGCCCGGCTAAGGAAGAGGAGTGAATCGTATTGTAAGCCATTGTAATCGGCTTAACAGTAGTAGCTTCGCTTTATAGTTTACGGTGTTCTATTACAGCTTGCAATTAGGGCTAATAGTTTCTAATGGTCTCTCAATGTTTAATATTATAATACATTCATTCAGATAATAGGAAAACTAAATACTGTACAGTAGAAACCCAACTATCCGGCCTTCGGTTCACGGGATTTGTGACTTTCCGGATGGTTGAATACGATTTTTAAGTCCAAATATTACAATTAAGTTTAACAGGAGTTTAACAATCAAAAACTCGACTCAAGTCTCTCAAATAGATACTGGCAAATACAATTACATTCACGCCTCAAATCTGCATCGCAGAAATACCAATAATAGTAAAGAGCAAGAAGAGGTATTTATTATTTTGTACGTAAATTTATTTAATGTCCTGGAAAAATCTTAATGATCTTAGTCAACATTTTGTGCGGATGATCGGGTCTCTACTGTAATATTCAATACACACACTAAAATTGTTTTTTCGGAATGTTTACACTTTTAATGTTGTAGTAAAACATAATGTTAAAGATTTAAGTAATCGGTATGATAAAGTAGTGACGGTAAATTGTTAGGAATATAATAATCGCCTAAGTAAGCGAGTTATCATATACTTACAGTAATGATCATATATGCCATAGGTTTCTGCACTTTGCTCGTGTATTTCATTCTAATAGTGATGATAATTTGTTCTCTTCGGATTTCAATGATGCTTTTAAATTGAGAGCTACCCAGGGGGATTCCCCTGTGTGTGTGAGCTTCCCACTCACAGCTAACACTGAAGAATTATTGGTCACTTAGCGGCCATGCACCTAACATCAGAAGCATTATTGATATTTGATGCAGATTTAACCCATACGCCTCCTCGGACTTTAATATTATAACTTTCTTGAGACATTGATATTTGTGACTATTTATATACTATTTTATTGAAATATTTATAAGGGATTTCATTTATATAATATTTATTTATTCGTAAATCTATTCTTTCTGGTATCTACAGTTATTCAGTGTTTATTATAATAATGATTACCCATATATCACATAAATGTATAAGTACAGATAATCCCCGGGTTTATTATGATATAATACCCGTTAAATATAATGGTTTACAGATAGAAACAGCATAGTAACTTACAAATTATATTCAATAGTCTTTAGCCATAATATGTTTTCAGATAATCTTGGTGTTTACTATAATATCATCATAACCATAGGTACTAGACCATAGATTTAAATGTTAAAATAGAATGTGGATTCAATATCCATTTTTAAAGACAGTACAGCCTATTAAAACAATAAAAAAAAAAACAAAAAAAGATATTCTGTCCCAGTCCTGGGCTTATTCCTCCTTCCACTACTTCCACACGTCGTAAACCCGCGCATCCTTCTTCCATTTCTGCAAGAACCTACCCAATATTTCCCATTATCTCCGTGGCCTGCCGTGATCCCGCCTCAATGTATCAGAGCAACAGTTTTGTTTTAATTTGGCCTACAGTTTGATACGCGGCAGATGTCCTACCCGGTCCCATTTGAGTTTAACAGCCAAAGCAAAAATAGCTGATGCTGCTCACATCAGCAATTTTTGTTTTGGAGCGTAGCATTGTGTTTCCAACACAATTAGTTAAGACCTAGTATACTACGCTCTGTTGATCGTTGGCTAACTTAACTTTTTATGTTAGTCAAGTACCAACTCTGTGTAGCAAACAGTGATGCTCCACGATGCGTAGTCGTTGCGACACCTGAGCGTTGACACGGTGTCATTATACGTATAAAAATCTGAACGACTTGTTACAAGTTGCGACAAAACGACGCGCGGTTTCGTACCGGCAACGTCCCGTGTGGCTTGACTCATAGGTTAAGGTACCATAGGTTCTGTGTCTATCTAATAATAATATAACTCAACATACATTAATGTTAACACTTAGTTATTTGTAGCAGTGATTGTTCTAGACTTTTGTGCAAATAATATCTCGCCTCGAAAAACAGGTCGTGTCTTATCACAACAGCTGCACGGATCGATGTTCAAGGTCGATCCGTGTATGAATTACCATCCATTACGGACCGAGTTTCCTTCGTGCCTCGGTAAGCGCATTCAGCAGTAATTGGTCACGGCTGTCATTTTTAGATCTTTGACAGTAGTTACAGACAGTCAGTTGCCCGAAAGTCTTGACAACCAATCTTACCAAGGGTTTTTCCCAGTACTTACGGGGTTATTGAGTTACAACTGCCTTCATGTCAAATACTGGCATTCAGCTGCAACCGGTTTGATTGGAAGTGCACCCCAACATAATTGGGAAAAGGCTAGGCAGATGAGATCAGATGAGATAGCCAGTCTGCGCTGAGATTCATGGCGGAAATTTGGGCTGTAGCACCATATTGTTCTGGAACAATTACCTACATCCATAGAACTCAATAGTTAAAATTGGTGTTTATTGTTATAATAAGTACTTTTAATGTGTATTAGATACTAAAATCTGTGTTTTATCCGGTAATAATAATCAATATTGTCGACATTTAATCCCACATCTATTCTGAAAATAATTCCTGTCATGAAATATCTAAAACTCAGAGTTAAGAATAGCTAATAATTAGAGGCTGGATTATATGCAACTTATAATCATCGAAATATGCATACAAATGTGCACCATTAATGCATATTCCATTTCATGAATGCATGTTCCTGGACATTTTATTAATCGAGTACTGTTCCAAAATATCAGAAGAACGATGGCGCCTTCTTTCTTTCTAAGAATTCTTCTTCTTCTTTTTTCTTTATATATTTTAAAACTATTGTTCAACATTCACTGAAAGCAAAGGGCACACTATTTGAATTTAGGTGTTTTTGCGACTATCACCTCTGGCACATTGTAGCATTTTTATCCGTTAGAAACAATTACAATAAATTAAAGGAAACATGGCCAAAATTCACGATTACCCCATTTTAGCTTAAATATGCATTATCCTATAAAAACTAAATGCTTTTTTTTTAAATTGCATGTGCAAATATGCATTGGCATATAATCCGGTCTCTACTAATAATAATAATTATATTAATTCATTATTTATGTAGTGGCACCGAATCATTATTTAAGTTCGGTACGCCTTTTTATGTAGCAGAACTCGCTTATTGGCGTAAGGCACCGTTCACACGGCGACAGTCAGTACCTCCGGTATTCTAAGTGCCATCTTCAGGTAGAGAATCACAGTGATAGTCACTCTGTAGTCACGAGCACTAATATGTTTACATGTCGCAAATTCAGAAGTGATTTTACCGTGAAAAGCGATTGTGAGTTTGAGGTAAGACCTATTTCATTATAGTATGGGTCCCATAATAGTGTGGGTCGGATATTCGTGAAAACATACAAATTAGAATCATCACAGAAAGAGATAATCACTTTTGCAAATTGGTCTGTGTATTCTTATTACAGCTCGTGAGGAAACCATGCCTGAGCGATATTTCTCGACAGCATGTACAGCCAAGTCAGAGGCCCATGCCCATGGCCGGCATAAAAACGTTGACACCAGATAAAAAAAGAAGATCGGGTCTGAGGCCCTAGGAGGTCAATTTATTTGGATCTATCCGTCTCTATCGCGCACGTCTGCAGATGAGTGCGAGTAAGAGAGACGGATCCGAATATACGAAGCGTTAGAGAGTAGGGCCTCTGTATCATCAATTTCTCACCGGGATGAAAAAGCCGTGTGGACATTCACTCAATCCCCTTTCTATTGATTATTCTGTGTTGGCGAAACTATAGCCGCGATTCTGTGGCACGAGAAGTCATCACATTATTGTAAACTTGTATGAAACTTGTTTAATACGCCATTCAATTTAAACCGTAGGAACGGACGGATTTTGACGTGAATCCCAAATTATTATAAACTAGTGACACGCCCAAGCTTTGCATGGGTATAATTTTTTAACAAGAAAATGAGCGAGAATAGGAAATAATCTTGGCATGAGAATAGGCTAGTTTCCACCATCAATAATTGGAAAATCTATTTAGTCCGTCAGTTATAGTATTGGAAAATAATGGACACGTGTTTTTTGTTATTGTAAATCAATGAATATTGACAAAGATAAAACTCATCAAAACTCGGCAGTGGGTGGGGGCTAGTAAGAACGCACTAAAATAATGCCACCACGTGACTTATTGAGAATTTTAAAAGCGTCGTAACTTTATCAATTTTCGTTTATGTAACAAAAGAAAAAATACGGGTCAAACATTTTTTGATAATCTAACTGGCGGATTACTAGAGTTTTTCAGTACACAAGCCTATTATAACCAAAAGAAAAAAAAACGGCCGAATCGGCCGATCCGTCCTAGTGATCGAGTGATGCTCTGTCATACATGTGGCAATTGATTTTTATTCTTATTTATGATATTGTACTGGACACCGCTGTGTGAATGGGTAGTTAATTATTTGTTCTGGTTGAACATTTCAATAGAGATCCTTTTATTTTTCCCATATGTATTGTATGAAAATTGTGTAGATGAGATTCATTATATTTTATGAAGTAATCAATATAATATTTACCTACTTTACTATAAAATACATTTAAATAATAAGTCCGTTAGGTACCCTTCGCATCTGGCGTGGGTGTTCGTAAAGTACGACGCTGTTGTTCTCTCACAGTTATTAGAAAGTGGTTTCAGACTAGCATTATTTCTTACGCGTTGAAGCTAGTATTGGTTAAAGCGATTAAATGCGCGCCTAATCTGGCGCTATCAAAACCAACCTCACGCACATGTGCCTATTCTGGCGTGTTCGCTCGAACCGATGGGTTCAGTCAGTAGCAAAACTTTATACGAGCTTATAAGCGCACTGTCTCGTCACACTCCTCCGAGTTGTACGTACAGTGCGGTAAAAGGCGCGGCAAAACGCGCTAGCGTGCGGTTCCAAGAACGATCTTAACGCGCCGAAAAAGTGCTAATCTAAAACCGCTATTGTCTCTGACAGTTGCTATCGACCAGTAATTTTGATCACCAGACCAAACCTAGTGCGAGAGATATCTATAACCGAGGCTGTTTATTTACGGTGATCATTTTTTATAGTAATTAAAAACAAAACTCGTTTTGATCGTGCGAATCTTTGAGTTCTGTGTCCGGTTATCACGTCAAAACTAAGTGATTTCTAATTATTATTTGCAATACAAGACCGTAGTACGTAGCAATCGTGAGGGCGACCAGAGAGGTCAACCTCATGACATGCAGGAAGATCCTGCAGACCTTTCAAAGGAAACATAAATTTACAATAAAAGCTGTGACGTACTATTCTGTAAAAATTAAAGAGTTTCGAAAACTCAGTACATATTTGAATCTGACATTGTAGCATTGCTGTGTATATTGTCGGCGTTTAGCCGTGTACCCAAGTTTAATAAGAAATGCAGATACAATCTCTGGAACTATCATGACTGCTTTCGCTCAATAGAGAAAGGAACAAACGACCTCGGTTTGGTTTACCTGTCGCACCTCGTTTACTAAGGTTCATTATTGTGTGATACGAATTTTGGAGTACTCAGTCCTGTTTGAATATTTGGTCCATGGTTACGATTGTAAAGATAACTGTATTTTTGTCACAATTGTCAGTGACAGCAACTTAACAGCACCCGTATTGCTACGGCAGGATCATTGTGATTCGACAAGTATGCAGTCGGAATAAAATATCTGTGTAGAACGCTTTCAAACCCTGGAATAGATGCTTTTAAACTGAAGTGGAACCCGCGCATGAAAGGGATTCAACAAACTTGTATGGACTTGTATCAGGCGCGAAGTCGTGGACACGACTCCGCTGCCACCCGGCAAAAATAATATAATTCAAAAAGGGGCTTGAAGTATTCAAGTTTAAGTTACAATTTACATTGGCAACATAAATTCGCAGACAGCTCGCTGTCAGCGGGGTTACCGCCGTAAATGCCAATGTAAATTATACCTGAAAAGGAATGAATAAAGCGGATATTTGAATTGCATTCTTTTTGTTGGGCGGGGGCGGAGTCGTTTATGTGGGCTAAGAGCTTAAAGTCATTAAAACAATGTATTTGACACCATTCACCATACTAATCAAATGACACACTTTTACGAGCTTTCAAACCGATTTACCACCGCAATCTGTGTTGTCACTAATAAAAAATAAAATAAATAATAATATGTTTTGCTCTGCGTGTAAAATAGAAAATTAGTCAGATTTGAGATTTTAATAAAATACTGTCCAAATTTTGTCACTGTACTATCTCCTTCGTTTGATGGTCTATCATTAGATGTACGAGATATTGGCAGAATTGTGGTGACTCTTCCACAAAAGCCATTAACTAAGAGTTGAAGTTGAAGTCACTAATTTACAAAATCATGACAACTATTTTTGGGTTCAAAGCAAGTCGAATTTGACAGTAAATAGATAATTTTTCGGGATTTCGGGCCAAAAAAAGGTGTAATTTTTAGAGAAGTTGTCTTGGAATTCAGCGCAAACCACACCGCCAGCTAGCGAGCGAACGATCGGGACAGGCGAGGCACGTTTCATACTTCGTTTCGACTGTTTTTCGTTCACGACGTGAACCAAATAATTATGAAAAGAGGTGAAACGATGCCTCGTTCGGCTCGCTCGCTCGCTCTCTAGCTGGCGGTGTGGTTTGCGCTTGATTGGTTAATGGTGTCAACAACCCAATTGGACGAACACAATCCCGTCCCGCGCTGGTTATGCTTCAGTAGGTCCTTTTGTGATACACGTTAACGCAACGTCCAGATGCTAAGGTTTCCTATGTGTAGTAATTTCAGGAATAAATAAATAAAAATATTAAATATGTTTTATTTCAAATCCTGTGATTACAATCCTGTTATGTAAAGGACGAATACTTACGAAGGCTCTCTTTGTACATACAGACAGATCAGAATCAGAAATATCAGGCTCTTTTCAATACGAGAGTGCCTTCGATTTGCTGAAGGAATCTTATCAATGGCGATATCTCATATATCGTTTGCCTGGCGTTTTAGGCCTGCCTGTATACATATGTGCCGGTTTCTTTTTCAATGCACCTCTGCCGGGCTAGCATGGGCAGGGGATAAAACTTTTCTCCACCGGTTATTTCCACTGACAAGGGACAAGTCAGTGGAAATGACAGGTGGAGAAAATTTTATCCCCTGCCCATGCTAGCCCGGCTGTATTTTTGAAGAAATATGCAAAATAGGGGCAGGTGCTGAAAACGTTTGGCTAGCACGGCCCCCTTTATTTGCGTGTAACTTGAAAAATATATAGCGTATTAATATACATCTTAAACTCAAGGAATTATACTCTATCAACAGGTTATATGTACCGCAACTGATATTGTGAATTCGTTATAACAAATAATTATAGATGTAGTTAGGGGGCAGAGCTGAATTTTTTCTTGTAAGAAATAATACCTCTCATGCTCTGTGGATTTTTTTTTATCGACTTTTTATTGTTTTACTAAAAAAAAGACCCGTATTTTACATTCAAATACAAATATAGAAAAATATGTAAGGCGTAGACTCGGAATTTTAATTTTATTTCGATGTGTATTATTTAAGAGTACTTTTAAATACAAAATCAGTGACATTAGTCTCCTAGTTTTTTTAAATTCACTCGCAAAGGTATAACTTAAATTAAAGCTGTACAGTACATGTTAAAGCTGTTTATAGGGCTACAAAAAGAGAAGATTTTTAAGAGACGGATTTTAGCATAAAAGAATGAGATAACAGATTTTTTGGTTTGTTAGATAGGTATCATTTAAACAAAAATATTTTAAAAACATCGTTTTGAATATTAATACTTAGGTGGACTCGATTCGCAATTCTAGCGAATTCACAAAGTTGTTAAAAGATTTTTATGGCTTGTGGCACATCATTAGCAAGAGGAAATGAGGGAGTTGGAAGATCCCGATCGCTTTTGATTTCTTTTTGTGGCCAAATAAACAGCTGTAACATGTAGGTACAGCTTTAATTTCAAGTTTTACCTTTGCGAGTGAATTTAAAACAAACTAGGTGATTAATGTCACAAATGTAGGTATTTAACATCTGATTCCTCCCTTGAAGTCATTATTTTGTGAACAGTCTGAAAGTCGCAACCATGGTTAAATGGTCGCAACAATTTTTGACGTTTCAATGAAAATGGCGCGAATTTGCAGATGGCGCCACATGCACGTGGAAATTAGAACTACATCATTCTTTCGTCTCACTTACTCTTTTGTATTAAAGTAAGACAAACGTATTGAGCTAAAGCACTTCCAAGGAGGTTCGATCAGTCAGCCTATTTATTCTCGTAATGTGAAACTTCTTGGTGGAATACTTTTCTTTTTATTTTTTTATTTTTAACTGTGTTTTGTTTATCAGTCGAGTTAAACTCGACTGATAAACAAAACACAGTTAAAAATTACGCACCATACAACGGACCGTGCGGTAAAATAGGTACTCTCACCTAAGTACCTATTTTACCCTTATAAAGCACCGTGCGTATTCTTTACGGTTTTTATTAACTTCCAAAAAAAAAAGAAAAGTATTCCACCAAGAAGTTTCACATTACGAGAATAAATAGGCTGACTGATCGAACCTCCTTGGAAGTGCTTTAGCTCAATACGTTTGTCTCACTTTAATACAAAAGAGTAAGTGAGACGAAAGAATGGTGTAGTTCTAATTTCCACGTGCATGTGGCGCCATCTGCAAATTCGCGCCATTTTCATTGAAACTTTAAAAATTGTTGCGACCATGGTACAATAATATAATTTGACCATGGTTGCGACTTTCAGACTGTTCACAAAATAATGACTTCAAGGGAGGAATCAGATGTTAATATGGAATCTACTCCTACTAATGTTTTGAATGAGGTTGCAGGAAACAGTTTCTTGCCGCCAAAATCGCGAGAGCGCTATTTAATGATTTACATTTTTTTTTATCTAAGCGTGCTATCTATATGTCACCGTAAAATTGTCAAATACGTTATATTGTAATATCCCTAGCGATATTGTAAAGTCTCGAATTATTGTCAAATGAGCATACTGCTGACAACAAAACGCATTATTTTTCGTGAAATGCATGCGATGCCCAGTGGTACAACTCTCATGAAAAGATAATGTACCACTCCTGAGAAATACCGATTAATATAAACTAACCTTAAAACACTTTATATTCCCCTAAAAAGCGTAGGCGACGGAGATCCTATTTCCGAGTGCAGGGTTTAAAGGAACCTAACTAACCTAACGGGAGGTCGCCCCAAGTCCCGATTATGGGGGCAGAGATACTTCCGTATGTTCAGTTGACAATAATTCGAGACATTACAATATCGCGAGAAAAAACACGTTATATTGTAATATAACGTGTTTGACAATTTTACGGTGACATATACATATAATAAAATCGTTGCGACCACAAAATCTGTAGGTACATTGAAGATTAAAAAAAAAACCGATCAGGGTGACTTAAAATAAGTAAGTAACTGAACATATTAAAACCTTTTTTAAAATTCGTGTTTGTTTGTTTGTTTGACCGCACAACACGTAAAAACTGCTGGACGGATTTTGATGAAAACTTCACTAATCTATTTAAATAAACCCAGAATAACATTTACAGGGGTGAAAAGGGGGGGTAAAGTTTGTTTGTATTTTCGATTGCTCTAGATTCATGAAACTCAGAGTAAATTCTTATTATTAAAAATAAAGAAATACCTGTTTCAGCCTTTTTTTTAAAAAAATCATCCAGAGACGTAAAAAAGAGGGTATTTTGTTTAAAATTAATTAACTTCATACACCTATAGAGCAAAATCCATTGAAGTGGAAACCTTTAAAAGTTGCTGTAAATACTTCAAATCTAATACAGGTAAATGTAATTTCTCAATTTACTTGAAATTGGATTTTTGAAGTGAATACGCCCAAAATAGCGGAACTCAAAAAAATCGGCTTTCCTCGGTATAAGTAGTTGGTAATACAGGGTGGACACCAGTGGACACGGTAAACGGGGCAGTAAGGGGAGCTGCAGCTACACAAAAATGGTCTTAGGTAACAATCCGTAATTTTTTCACAAAATGTGTATTCCCATTCACAGATTTAATTAAAAAATAAAGTGCAGTTAGCAAGAAAATTGCCATTTTACATAAAACAATTTTTTTGATGCCAATCGATCTTCTTTTCTAATCAAGAAGTTCTTCCAAACCAACCCAGGTTAGAGTACTCAAAAAGTCAGAAATCTCAAAAAAATAGCTTTCAGCGGGGCAGTATAGGGGAAATGGTTAGCCAGAAAATTGCTATTTTACACAAATCATTTTTTGATGCCAATAATTATTTTTTATTTTACATAAGACATAAAGCCGGAAAAGTTACAAATACATTACAAACGAGTACAAATCCTAATATCTACAAATAAAAAATGCTTTGTCCTGAAGGACTATCTTATGGAACAACGCACAGCCTAAACCGCGATTGTAAAATTAACCTGAAACTTGGAGGGTGTATTTTCTGTATAACGTAGGCATACGATAAGAAATAATTTTGAAAAAGGGGGGCAACGATTGTATGGGAAAATGTGATTCCTTGGTCCAATCTACTTCAAACTTTGCAATCAACAATATAAACAGAATTGATGGACACGTTTCATATTGCATTGAAATTCATCCCCTAACGGGGTTAAAAAGGGGTAGAAAGTTATTTTGGCGGTGATTTGTTTCGAATTTGATATCAATACTCCTTCGAGATTTTGATATAAACTACAAGTTATTTGATACATGTTTCAAAACCCAATCCGATTTCATTCCAAAAAGGTTGAACTCACATAAAAATTATGTGCAAAATTGCAAATACTCTTTAAAATTGGAATGTCTCGATAGTCACCGTAGTAGACTTTTAGTCCGGTAGCGCTAGGTTTTGAGGTTTCAAAAATATTAAAGTTGTTTGTTTTTTGCATATAGTTTCCGGATCATTTACCCGACCTACTATATAAATTTGTGTCATTTTAGGAACTAGCGTTGGGAGAAATTTAGCTATTTGTCTTTTTAATCACTATCATACGAAAAGAAAATTATAGTTGAAAAATTTACTTCCATTATAATAACGAAGTAGTAACTGATATACATAGGCATTTTGTGTCATCTCTGTCCACGGGAATCCTTCTAATTAACAAGTACCTAACATGTCGCCCAACTAGCTTTATCTATCTATCTAAAAGAATATTACAATTTGTGAAATAGGTGTTACGCGGTTAAGAGTAGGTACTGATATCTGTCGTTCAATTTATTTTGTGCCGAATTCATCCACGGTATTTATAGATATTTCATTTTTTTTTGTTACAAAACCCTATAATATCCACAAAAGAAAATTCAAGTTTTTAGAGTTTACGTGTTTTTGATTATTATGGTGAAACAAAACACCATTCATAAGATGTGTCGTTTTTATCCACGCAATCTTATCATCTTATCATTTGAAAGAAAAATAAACCAATTTCTTCGCACGAAGGGCGGCCATTCGGTTCATGTTGCGAAAAACAAGTGCATGCGTTTATTCAATTTGATTAAAAAAAAGTTTTAGTCCCATCAAAGGGGTTTATTTAAACCAAAAAATTCTGTCATTAATTGTTGTAAGTTAAAATATGATATCGATTAAAGTAATTAATTGACATGTCTCGAACTTTGTTTGATAGAACTACAAGAACTATATTTCTGTCCTTTTCATTTCGTGCATGACGTCATTGACGTGTCATTTGTTTTTGGTTGAAGTTGAAATACATATGGCAGTCATGGTACAATAATATTATTTGACCATGATGGCAGTAATGTCCGTATTCTTGAACCGTTTGACTCCTGTCAATTGTCAAAACGTCATAAGAACAGAACAGCTTTTTTACATTTTAGTCACCGTAGTAAGTGGCTCGTCGGTGTAAGCGACCGACTTGAGAACATCGAGTCGCTGGTTCGAGACTCTCGTCAGATATTTTCATTTTGTATTTATTAAGATGGTTTTAATGCTGTAAAATGGTTCGCAAGTTTCATCCCCAGCTGGTTTTTACTTTTTGTACACAGGTTTGATTTTTAAGCTTTAAAATGTCCAAATCATTACAAAATAGTTTACTAGGTACACTCTTAGTTTTTTTAAACCATTAAACGTTAAACGTTTGTGTTACTGGCAAAGGTTATCCTTGAAAATTACTTTCTCATAATGTATATCTGATGGCTAATTAGTAGCCAAGACAATCTTAACTTCGGTGTTCAAATCGTCAGCTATTTAGGTCAATAACTCTGAACAGACATCGAATTAGTAAAAGTTATATAATACTACTTATACGGGCTAAAAAAGGTTAACGGGACAGTAAGGGGAGCTACCTCAGCCGTTGCAACTACATGAAAATGGTCTTAGGAAACTATCCATAATTTATCGTTAAATTTTGATTCCCATTCTCAGATTAAAAAAAAATGTACAGTTAGTAAGAATACTGCCATTTTACACAAAAAAAAATTGATGCCAATCGATCCTGTTTCTAATACTGATCAAAAAGTTCTTCTAAACTATCCCAGGTTGGAGTACTAAAAAGTCAAAAATTTCAAAATCTTTTCCCAAACATTTTGTTACAAACAATTTTTTTTTGATGTTACTCGATACTATTTGTAATACTGATCAAAAACTTCTACAGGACCAAATCGGGTTGGAGTACTAAAAAGTCAAATTCAAATTCTTTCTTAGGACCTGCTATGATTTCGATTGAGTTTTTGATCATAAACAAGACCAATAAACATCCAAAAAAATAATTTGGTTGAAACTTTGCAATTTCCGACTTATTTAGTACTCCAAGCTGGTTTGGTCCAATAGAAGTTTTTGATCAATATTAGAAATAGGATCGATTGACATCAAAAAAATGTTTTGTATGAAATAGCATTTTTTTTGCTACCTGCAGATTTTTTTGAAAATCGGTAATTGTGATTCAAAATTTTACGAAAAATTATGGATAGTTTCCTATGACCATTTTTATGTAGCTGCCCTTACTGCCCCGTTTACCGTTTCCACCCAAGACCTCGAGCAATCGAAAACATTGACGACCAACACCCACGACTAAAAATGATGTATAACTTTGAGAGTTGCCACTGAAAAGCTCTCTTTTGCGTTGTAAGTTATTGCTGTTGATTACTCCGAAAATCTTGACTTCGGTGCTCAAACGTTCGTTCGAATTGTCTTAATAACTCTAAACGGAATACGATTTGCCAATGTCGAAAGCGGCAAAGGTTCTTGTTAAAAATCTCTTTCTTATGTAATATATATTATGGCTATTTGTTGCCTAGACAAGCAAAAGTTCTCCTCAAAAATCAATTTCTTATGTTGTATATGTTATGCCTATTGGTTGCCTAGACAATCTTAACTTTGATGTCCAGATAGTCAGCTATGTAGGTCAAAAGCTCTGAACGGACTGCGAATTAGCAAAAGTTAGATAAGTAGGAAAATTTGCTGTTGAATAGCTCTCTCCAGCGGTGTAAATTATTTATGTTGGTTACTCCGAAAATCTTAACTTCGGTGATCAGTTCGTCTATTTAGCTTAATAACTCCAAACGGAATAAGGTTTGGCGAAAGTCGTAAGAAGCAAAGGTTCTCCTTAAAAAACTCTTTCTAATATTGTATTTCTTATGGCTGTTGGTTGCATAGACAATCTTAAATTCGAAGTCCAAATAGTCGCCCATTTTCGTCAATAATTCTGAATGGACTGCGAATTAGCAAAACTTATAGAAGTAGCAAAAGTCGTCATTGAAAAGCTCTCTTCAATGGTACATATTTTATTGCTATTGGTTACCCAGAAAACCATAACTTCGGTGCTCAAAAAACCATAGTTTTTGAGTCTTAATAATTTTAAATATCGTGGATGAAAATGACACAGTGTTGATTTTACATGCATTAATGATCTTGAATATGTGAACTCTAATAATTGTAATATTTTTTTGAAGCTTTTGTAGCTTGGAAAAACAAAATAATAACTTTAAATTCCGTGGTCTAATTTGGCACAAATTTTTTTTTAGTACTGTTTTTACGTACTGACCCTATTGCCAGTTTGCACTGGACGAAAATGACACAAACTGGGTTTGCACACTCCGCAGACTATCCCAGATAAGATATCATGATTATTTTAAACTTTAAATCAATTTTGGCAATTTTAATTTGATTAATAAAAACTTTTTTACAAAAAATAAAACCGACTTCAGAGAAAACAAAAAAGTGAAAAATAACTTTAGCTTCAGAAGTCGGTGACCTTTGTTTGATTGATTTAGTTTTTTTGTCACCGACTTCTGAAGCTAAAGTTATTTTTCACTTTTTTGTTTTCTCTGAAGTCGGTTTTATTTTTTGTAAAAAAGTTTTTATTTTTCATTTTTTAGTGGTTCACATGTACTTACCCCTTCACAGCGTACCGGCGTGATTTTCTTTTATGTTAACTGGTGTAAACAATAGACAGATATGAGATTTCAGCGATCCCAGTACATTTGCTATCATTTATTGAGGAGTTCCCGTCGCCTATCGTCCGAAGTTCTTCATCAGATCTTTACCAAATTGAAATGGGATCACTCCAAGAATGTACTCTTCCTAAAACTACCCAAAGCGCTTCTGGTGTGCCTATACAATTTAAGGAATTCCCTCTATTTCTCAAGGATCCCATTAAATGGAACTTAACACATCTAACTGTCGAAATCTGGGTGTATTGTACACTTCTGCGTACTCCCTCAGAGCATACAGGCGTGATGTTACGTCACTATGTTACATAAACAATAAACAACCAAGCGATTGCAGCAATTACTGCAGCTTTGCCGTGTATTTTTGAAGAGTTCCATTTATATCTCCGAAGATCAGCGTCAGATCTTAACCAAATTGAAATGGAACCACACGAAAAGCACCAGCTTTCAAATAAAAAAAGAATCATCAAAATCGGTTTACCCAGTCGAAAGTTCAGAGGCAACAAACATTGTCGAAATCTGGGAGTATTGTACACATCTAGGTACCCCCTCAGAGCATACAGGCGTGATGTTACGTCATAATGTAGTATGAACAATGAACCTACATGCGATTTCAGCAATTACTGCAGATTTGCCGTCTATTTTTGAAGAGTTCCCTTGTATATCTCGGAAGATCAGCATCAGATCGTCAACAAATTAAAATGGGACCAATCGACAAGCACCAGCTTTCAATCAAAAAAAGAATCATCAAAATCGGTTCACCCAGTCGAAAGTTCTGTGGCAACAAACAAAACACCATTCATAAGATGTGTCGTTTTTATCCACGCAATCTTATCATCTTATCATTTGAAAGAAAAATAAACCAATTTCTTCGCACGAAGGGCGGCCATTCGGTTCATGTTGCGAAAAACAAGTGCATGCGTTTATTCAATTTGATTAAAAAAAAGTTTTAGTCCCATCAAAGGGGTTTATTTAAACCAAAAAATTCTGTCATTAATTGTTGTAAGTTAAAATATGATATCGATTAAAGTAATTAATTGACATGTCTCGAACTTTGTTTGATAGAACTACAAGAACTATATTTCTGTCCTTTTCATTTCGTGCATGACGTCATTGACGTGTCATTTGTTTTTGGTTGAAGTTGAAATACATATGGCAGTCATGGTACAATAATATTATTTGACCATGATGGCAGTAATGTCCGTATTCTTGAACCGTTTGACTCCTGTCAATTGTCAAAACGTCATAAGAACAGAACAGCTTTTTTACATTTTAGTCACCGTAGTAAGTGGCTCGTCGGTGTAAGCGACCGACTTGAGAACATCGAGTCGCTGGTTCGAGACTCTCGTCAGATATTTTCATTTTGTATTTATTAAGATGGTTTTAATGCTGTAAAATGGTTCGCAAGTTTCATCCCCAGCTGGTTTTTACTTTTTGTACACAGGTTTGATTTTTAAGCTTTAAAATGTCCAAATCATTACAAAATAGTTTACTAGGTACACTCTTAGTTTTTTTAAACCATTAAACGTTAAACGTTTGTGTTACTGGCAAAGGTTATCCTTGAAAATTACTTTCTCATAATGTATATCTGATGGCTAATTAGTAGCCAAGACAATCTTAACTTCGGTGTTCAAATCGTCAGCTATTTAGGTCAATAACTCTGAACAGACATCGAATTAGTAAAAGTTATATAATACTACTTATACGGGCTAAAAAAGGTTAACGGGACAGTAAGGGGAGCTACCTCAGCCGTTGCAACTACATGAAAATGGTCTTAGGAAACTATCCATAATTTATCGTTAAATTTTGATTCCCATTCTCAGATTAAAAAAAAATGTACAGTTAGTAAGAATACTGCCATTTTACACAAAAAAAAAATTGATGCCAATCGATCCTGTTTCTAATACTGATCAAAAAGTTCTTCTAAACTATCCCAGGTTGGAGTACTAAAAAGTCAAAAATTTCAAAATCTTTTCCCAAACATTTTGTTACAAACAATTTTTTTTTGATGTTACTCGATACTATTTGTAATACTGATCAAAAACTTCTACAGGACCAAATCGGGTTGGAGTACTAAAAAGTCAAATTCAAATTCTTTCTTAGGACCTGCTATGATTTCGATTGAGTTTTTGATCATAAACAAGACCAATAAACATCCAAAAAAATAATTTGGTTGAAACTTTGCAATTTCCGACTTATTTAGTACTCCAAGCTGGTTTGGTCCAATAGAAGTTTTTGATCAATATTAGAAATAGGATCGATTGACATCAAAAAAATGTTTTGTATGAAATAGCATTTTTTTTGCTACCTGCAGATTTTTTTGAAAATCGGTAATTGTGATTCAAAATTTTACGAAAAATTATGGATAGTTTCCTATGACCATTTTTATGTAGCTGCCCTTACTGCCCCGTTTACCGTTTCCACCCAAGACCTCGAGCAATCGAAAACATTGACGACCAACACCCACGACTAAAAATGATGTATAACTTTGAGAGTTGCCACTGAAAAGCTCTCTTTTGCGTTGTAAGTTATTGCTGTTGATTACTCCGAAAATCTTGACTTCGGTGCTCAAACGTTCGTTCGAATTGTCTTAATAACTCTAAACGGAATACGATTTGCCAATGTCGAAAGCGGCAAAGGTTCTTGTTAAAAATCTCTTTCTTATGTAATATATATTATGGCTATTTGTTGCCTAGACAAGCAAAAGTTCTCCTCAAAAATCAATTTCTTATGTTGTATATGTTATGCCTATTGGTTGCCTAGACAATCTTAACTTTGATGTCCAGATAGTCAGCTATGTAGGTCAAAAACTCTGAACGGACTGCGAATTAGCAAAAGTTAGATAAGTAGGAAAATTTGCTGTTGAATAGCTCTCTCCAGCGGTGTAAATTATTTATGTTGGTTACTCCGAAAATCTTAACTTCGGTGATCAGTTCGTCTATTTAGCTTAATAACTCCAAACGGAATAAGGTTTGGCGAAAGTCGTAAGAAGCAAAGGTTCTCCTTAAAAAACTCTTTCTAATATTGTATTTCTTATGGCTGTTGGTTGCATAGACAATCTTAAATTCGAAGTCCAAATAGTCGCCCATTTTCGTCAATAATTCTGAATGGACTGCGAATTAGCAAAACTTATAGAAGTAGCAAAAGTCGTCATTGAAAAGCTCTCTTCAATGGTACATATTTTATTGCTATTGGTTACCCAGAAAACCATAACTTCGGTGCTCAAAAAACCATAGTTTTTGAGTCTTAATAATTTTAAATATCGTGGATGAAAATGACACAGTGTTGATTTTACATGCATTAATGATCTTGAATATGTGAACTCTAATAATTGTAATATTTTTTTGAAGCTTTTGTAGCTTGGAAAAACAAAATAATAACTTTAAATTCCGTGGTCTAATTTGGCACAAATTTTTTTTAGTACTGTTTTTACGTACTGACCCTATTGCCAGTTTGCACTGGACGAAAATGACACAAACTGGGTTTGCACACTCCGCAGACTATCCCAGATAAGATATCATGATTATTTTAAACTTTAAATCAATTTTGGCAATTTAAATTTGATTAATAAAAACTTTTTTACAAAAAATAAAACCGACTTCAGAGAAAACAAAAAAGTGAAAAATAACTTTAGCTTCAGAAGTCGGTGACCTTTGTTTGATTGATTTAGTTTTTTTGTCACCGACTTCTGAAGCTAAAGTTATTTTTCACTTTTTTGTTTTCTCTGAAGTCGGTTTTATTTTTTGTAAAAAAGTTTTTATTTTTCATTTTTTAGTGGTTCACATGTACTTACCCCTTCACAGCGTACCGGCGTGATTTTCTTTTATGAACTGGTGTAAACAATAGACAGATATGAGATTTCAGCGATCCCAGTACATTTGCTATCATTTATTGAGGAGTTCCCGTCGCCTATCGTCCGAAGTTCTTCATCAGATCTTTACCAAATTGAAATGGGATCACTCCAAGAATGTACTCTTCCTAAAACTACCCAAAGCGCTTCTGGTGTGCCTATACAATTTAAGGAATTCCCTCTATTTCTCAAGGATCCCATTAAATGGAACTTAACACATCTAACTGTCGAAATCTGGGTGTATTGTACACTTCTGCGTACTCCCTCAGAGCATACAGGCGTGATGTTACGTCACTATGTTACATAAACAATAAACAACCAAGCGATTGCAGCAATTACTGCAGCTTTGCCGTGTATTTTTGAAGAGTTCCATTTATATCTCCGAAGATCAGCGTCAGATCTTAACCAAATTGAAATAAAACCACACGAAAAGCACCAGCTTTCAAATAAAAAAAGAATCATCAAAATCGGTTTACCCAGTCGAAAGTTCAGAGGCAACAAACATTGTCGAAATCTGGGAGTATTGTACACATCTAGGTACCCCCTCAGAGCATACAGGCGTGATGTTACGTCATAATGTAGTATGAACAATGAACCTACATGCGATTTCAGCAATTACTGCAGATTTGCCGTCTATTTTTGAAGAGTTCCCTTGTATATCTCGGAAGATCAGCATCAGATCGTCAACAAATTAAAATGGGACCAATCGACAAGCACCAGCTTTCAATCAAAAAAAGAATCATCAAAATCGGTTCACCCAGTCGAAAGTTCTGAGGCAACAAACACAAAAAAAAAAAAAAAAAAAAAAAAAAAAAAAAATACATACGAATTGATAACCTCCTCTTTTTGGAAGTCGGTTGAAAATATCAACTATCTATCAACCACTAAACATCGAATTACTGAAAATGCTATGGTCAGATATGACACAAAATGCAATAGTAAGTTCCGTAGGTACGACTGTATCTACAGGCAAAAAATTATAAACTTTAGAATTTTTGAAACTTATGGCATCAAAATTGCCTAGCGCCATCGGACTATTGAAGAGGTTGTGTAAACGTAGTGATTATATACTCTGTGAGTTTGTGCACTTTAAGACACGGCGTCATAGCGTAGGGACGTAGAGTTTGAAATTTTAAATGGTAAGCAGTTGTGAGAGGTCCGCAACGGTTTACAGCAGCTACATCGTGTTGCGGCTCATGACCTAGCTGGAGTATGACTGTCATCGAGTGTCTAAGTATGAAGATGTAAAGCTGTCAATAGAAGCCTTTAAAGCTGTTTTTGTAAACATGGTAATTTATTCTTATTCAAATAAATACGTTGTTAATCACAAGTATTTGATTTTGAACAAAATTGCCCTTGGGTACGTAAATTGACTTCAATGCATATCTTGGGAGATACACCGTTTTAAATAACTCCGCAGCAAAATAATGATCATGTACCGGGAGCGCATTTTCATTATGCGGAAGGATGTGTGTGATGTGCTCTTCGTAAAATTGTATTATAGGTGCTTACGACCCACTCTCTGTTATCCGCTATTCCTCTTAAGACGAAGTTGCGCGGGTCAGCTAGTAATTAATAATTATCTCGACTATGGTAAGCCTTCGACTTCGTCTTAGGCTTACATTCATCTACTCGTTTGTAAAAACCAACTTACCGCACTAGTATCATAAATAACTATTAAAATCTATGAATGGGGATCAAAAATGAACGAAAACTACAAAGAAACAAGCATTTAGTTACCTACTTACTTATTTATTTAAAACAAAAGATAAAAACTTAAGCTTAAAACATTAAAAAAATAAAGGTTTCCGCATAGGTATTTATCTGATACAATAGTCTTTTAATTGGATTAACAAATTAATGTAAAATACTTTAAAAAGTAATAGATTATGTTTGAGTTAGGTACCTATACTATTATCATCTAAAGGGTATGAATTAGCGATAAAAAATAGGTTATTGATGTTCCGAATCCATTTGCTGCAAGAAATAAAAGAACCTATCGATTGTGGTAAATGATGGCATCATCTTACTAAACATGCAGGCTTGCATTGTGAATTTGGATGGCTGAGATAGCGGCCGTATTCGAAGCTCTACTGACCTTTAGAGGAGGCATTACAATTTTTCATCATCGTTTATCGTCGTACGCTCTTTTATTTTATTATTTCACGATACTTTGCGATTGCTATCAGGTTCTTACACGGTTTACTGTCTACCCTTGAGACTCGTGATTATATGCTTTCTTTCAAAGTTAATTGTACCTACTGACACATTATGAGTTTCACTATCATGCAGTAAGTGTCTGCATCTTGCTGTAGGTGCGGTGAATTCTATGACCCATTTTTCGTTATCTGTATCGCTGGTCTCAATGGTACTGGCGTCATCAGAGCACGAGCAGGAGCCTACAATTGGAGGCTCTACATTTATAGGTTTATCGGCGCAAGACAATTCGGTAAAGGTAGTAAGTATCCCTATCGCTTGATTCTACCCCTTTAAAGAATCTCTTGACATCAGTCCCTGAATGAAGACTGCAATAATCTACTATTTCTCCTTGTCTCTACGTTATCTGTACTTCTTATCGAGAGAGAGAGAGATCTTACTTCTTGAGAGCATGGCAACAGGTCCGCATCACCCCAGTGAGGCATTTAGGATGACAAACTTTGGACTTAGTATCAGATTTCCAGAAGTTATTGAACCGGGCCCAGGGCTAGATTGACTACTTCCAGAAGTTTTTGAAACGGACCTTGGAGATGGCGATGAACCCTGAGTAGATTTTTTTCAAAGTTATATTCTACAGTGAAATAATCCACATTACACACTTTTGGTTCGGATTCTTTTATGAGGGCAACCTAATCCTTCACAGACACTATCTCCACCAGATGATGCATTCTTGCAGTCTTTACTACAAATAGATTCACAAGACTCTCTCTTGGTCAGTGACGCTCTCATCTTTTCTATGCAAGCGCATTGAGTAGACAAACCTTCGCGCGTAGCCCCCTGAGAGAACACGCCTTCATGCCGCAAAAAGTCTTGAATGGTTGCAGCCAATGAACAGTTTTTGCTTCCACACGGCCCTATTAAATCATCGATTATAAATTCTTTTTCGTCTTCATCTACAAGGTTTTCTATGTAAGCCCTTATATCTCTCGCTATTTTGCATTCTGGTTTACCACACGGGCCTCGGATATTAGCAATGTCGAAAGTAGCGACCCCAGATGCTTTGGGTTTTTGTCCAGTTTTGCTACAAAGCGGGCACGGGCTCTGTTCAGCTTCACTCTTAAAACGATCAGCGAACGCCCCCTTAGGCCAGTTTGTCTCTCGACAGTAACAAAATCTATCAATATCGGTAGCTTTTACACTTGGACTTATTGTTGGCCGTGGTGTTAACATCCTCAAATTATCATTACAGGACACAATGATCTTTCTTACGTAGTCACTGATAAAATCGATGTCCGGAAAAGTCTCAGGTGATTTGTACATCGATTCGGGAGGTTTATCCGCATGACCCAAACAACAATAGTCTTTTTCATCAAAGAAGGCCAGATTTGCTCCAGGAGCATTTTTATAGTCGGCAAAGACCATTTTAGTTGGCTTTGGTTTTGGTTTGGCAACAGTAAATTGGGTTTCTATCTTTTTACAATTTGCCTCAAAATCTTCATCTGTCGATTTCAAAGTACACATGTAAGACGTCGTTTTGGAATTAATTCCAGTGTAGAGAAACTTTCTGCTAGAAGGATCCTCAGAAAGTGTTCGAAATGACGTTGTGAGCTTATCGCCCAAAATTGACAGTTTTATTTGAATTGATAATTTTGCTAACACTTTCCCTTTGCCTTTTTGAAATATATTAAAATCATCTCTTAGGATCACAGGAGGAGGATTCCTACAGTTAATTATATCTGATAAATAAATAAAAAAAATCGGGTCCCAAGGTATGCTAGTTTCACCAATAAACATTAACTTATCTTCCTTGCTCCATAAAGACAGTTCCAAAGGGCAGTTCTTCATATTTTGCATTATTATTTCTGCGCTACTTGAAAATAACAAAGACTGGCCGGATTGTATCAATGGTTCTGGTGGCGGTTCTTCTACTTTACCCTTTTTTCCTTTTTTGGGCTTTTTTGGTTTTGGTGCTTTTTTCTTTTTTCCAGGAGGATCAGGTGGCAAAGGGAGCGGTTCTGGCATAATTATATACATTTGCTTTGGATCCCTAAGTTCCAGTGAAAATATTTCTGCAAAATCAGCTTTTATAACAAAGCCTCGAGTGTCTGTCACATAGACACCCTGTACTTTTTCAAGCACCACCTCAAACAGGAACATTGCAATTTTGACTATCGGCAACGACATTTTAGTTTATTTTTGTGGTCTATGAATTTTATTCAGAAATGTGAAATATATAAATTAAATTATGTACATCAAAGATATTCAAATATATTGTCTTTTAAATTTCTTTGATGTACATCATAAATCAGTTTGTTTTTGTTATTGACCCTGTCAAATGATAATAATATGATTGACATAATTTGATGGCATTTTTAAGATAAATTTTTGTCATATTTTTCAGCCAGATGCATAATTATTAAGATAACAACCTCCACGCTGGACTTTTTTTAGTGTCACGAAATACAGCGATCGTTAATAACTTCTATAGCATTCGCCAATTGTGGCGTAACAGCATGTCTACTTCTTCTAACTTCTCTATTACTTTTAATCTGATGGCTAGATTATCGATATTTTTAATAACGTTTTTTCCTTTTAATGTTTACTATAAAGGGTATATGTATAACACCTCTTCACGGAGCCGAAACGCACTGTTTCTCCTCATCATTGAAATCGTTTTTTTTTGTTCTACACCATACCTAGGAACCTCCTAGTTACGGAGATATGGGGGATCAAAGTTATAATTTTTTGACTAGTTTTTTTGTAAGATTTTTACTGTTAACACCTCCACGACTCCCGTACTGTTCAATCCTTCCATCAGCACAATGTTTTAAGTGTGTTACCACAAAACATGATTTATAACCTCAATATAAAAAGTTTATTCTCAGCAATATTTTTTGCGTAAAGTTACTTAGTTTGACGTAGAGAATGCTTGGGATGAGGTGGTTTACACCCTGTATGTGGCGTTGTCTATTAGACCATGGTATAGGGAAGTAGCTAGCAGGGTCATGGTTTTGCTATGGCCTACCTCAAAAATTACCAACAACTTAGTATTAAAATTATGTTACCTAGGTAAACTGTTTGATCATACTGGTGCCCCAATCTCTTCCACTCCGTTACATATTTTTTTAGGCAACCCCCCCGAAGTTCCTGATCCGAGTCAGAACTTTTTATTAAACTAGCTGACCCACGCAACTTTGTCTGCTGAGAAAAAAAACGAAAAAACCATCCCCGTTTTTGCAACATTTTTCATTCCTGCTCCGCTCCTAATGGTCGTAGCGTGATGTTATATAGCCTAAAGCCTTCCTCGATAAATGGACTATCCAACACAATAATATTTTTTCAATTCAAACTAGTAGTTTCTGGGATTAGCGCGTTCAACCAAACTAACAAACAAACTCTTCTGCTTTATATCTAATATTATAGAAGAGATAGTATAGATTTACCAGAGCCTTTGCCTCGTGGTACATTGTTTAGCGATTCATTTCGCCGACAACTACTAGGCTGGTGAAAGCGTTGTCCAGCGTGCTGTCCCCTTGATTGAGGACGAAAAAATCTATAATTACTAAAGGGCAATTGCTTGATAGTTATAGATTAGTACATTTTGATACAAGAGGAGAAAGTTTGTCATTGTAGTACAAGGCGGTATTAACACACGAGCTGTAAGGCGAGGGTGTTTTTGAGCCGAGAACTGCAATAAAAAATGTCCACGTGTATCAAACGACGTTTTTCAATATACTTATGAAGAAATAAAATAAAAGAATGAAAAATATCTGCGTCATGAATTATTATGAGACTATGATTTAATCTTATTTTTTACCCCGCTTTGACACAATTTGAATATTCAAAAAATGTTATAAAGAAAGTAGATCGCTTTTAAGAAAAAAAAAAATGTTTTTTTTAATTATGCAATGAACCAATTTGGATTAAGTAGGTATATGTATCAATTATCTGTGGCAATTTTACTTTCTGCACATGTGTGGAACAAACATGGAAAATGCACACGTGTGAAATACACTGCATTTGGAACCTAATCGTGGTGCAAAAAGAACTAGTTTTCGAGGAAGTGTATTGGAAAGTACATTTTGATACAAGTGGAGAAAGTTTGTTATTGCCGTTCGTGGAGGTAATAACACACGAGCCGTAGGCGAGTAGTGTTTCTGCGCCGAGAACTGCAATAACAAATGTCCACGTGTATCAAACGACGTTTTTCAATACACTTAAAATAACGTTTTTGTATAACCGAATAGTACCTACCTACTTTGATGATGTTTATTCAACAAAATGTTTCTATTTTATGACGGAAAACTTCCAATAAAAACTCGAAATAAACGACACTATGTAGGCATGAACTTCCGATTACGTTAAACAAAATTGTTCACTTAAAAACCCTTTGACTTTGAAAGTATGATGTCACAGGCAGTTCAACAGTTTTCTGGTCTTCTAGGTACATAAATATCACAAGCAAATAACACCGCGCACACTACGTGCATATTACACGATGAATAAATATAATATGAATAAACGATTATTTATTATTATTATTTTTCCTTTATTCAAATTCTAACAAACTTTTTACATTTTTAAATATTAACTTAAGAAAATATATAAAAAAAAAAATAAAAATAAAAAAAAAATTGTAGCCCACCGGTATCGGGAACAGGGTCCAAGCTACCGGCGGTCAGGGCTCTAGAGAGAGTAACCTCCTAACAATACGAGCCGTGTCAAGGAGTACCGCTTTCTGAATCAAGCCCTTGATCCAGCTGCCTAACGAGAGCCTCCTCAGGTATTGGTCGAGGCTCTTGGCAATTAAGCCATGGGCTGAAACGACTATCGGCACAATGATCGCTGAGTCCACTTCCCACATGTCGACAACCTCGCGAGCCAAGTCAAGATACTTGATTTTTTTATCTTTCTCGGCTTTCACGAGGTTCTCGTCATGCGGGACCGTTATGTCAACAATCATTGCGCGCCGCTCTGATCGATCCATCACCACTATATCAGGTCTATTAGCTATAACAGTCCTGTCAGCGGATTCCCATTCCCTCTCGCTCCGGACCATGGATTGAACCAGGGCCGGCCGCGAGAGGTCGCCGCCGCCGGTCGCCGCTACGAGGACACGGCGGTGCTCCGCCCACGCAGGGCAGACTTCCACCGTGTGCTCCACCGTGTCCTCCGAAACATCCGTGTCCGGTGAGGACCTGCGTCGGGCGGAAGGTGAGGACGCCGTGGCGCCTCTCTAGTCACTCCTCAAAGAGGGGACTTACCGCCACTATCGTGGCGTGCCCTATACAACGAAAGCCTCAATTTGAAGTGCATAAGTCTTTTCTACATCCTGCGGACGCAAATTTCGGTCATGCGCCTGTACCTCCAGCAAAAACCACAAGGTACGCACTGCGACCCATGACGGAATAACACAGCGGACTGCAATAATGTATTATAATATTTATAATGAACGCACTTTTTTATTCCTGTCAAGTCTGTTTTTTTTTTTTTTTTTTTCCTTCGCCCTTTTCGGGCAGGCTAAGGTCTTGGACCACCTGTCAAGTCTGTCAATATCAGATTTGACAAGGTTGTCCATGGCTGTCTCAGCGTCATAGATAAAAAATCCCAATATTTCTATAGCAACGGGAATATGTCACTACCTACAGACCTACTAGAGGACGTTTTCGAACGAAATGGCACAAACATCGACAAAATTAGGGGAACAAAATAAAAATATGAAGGCGAATCTGAAAAATCAAACCTTATAATAGATTTTTCAGATTCATGTGCGTAGTTATTGTATAAATATCACTGAATTAAAACATCTTGAGGAAACCAGCGTGCCTGAGATATATTTTTTGACAGCATGTAGAGCAAATTCAGAGACACCATGCACTAACCACACGAAAAAGAAGTATTTTGTCCTCACGTTTTGGTCGAATTTAGGATGTTGTAATAAAAAAACCACATCATTTCTCATCCTGAACTAGTTGATATCGTAGAAAATTCCAAGAAGTAAGTAATTATAATATATGTTTTTAACGTTGCTAGTGATTCGGATTCACAGTACAGGTTGGTGCAGCAGCAGTGAAGGCTTTTTCAGGCAAGCAAGCTGATTGACGAGATGCGATGAATTTTCGAAGGGTTTTTAGATTAAATAAAAGATGCTTAAAGAGCAAAAGCAAAATTGAATGTCATAAAAAATACATGTAAAAGATTGGAGGAGAGGGGTCATAGTCTATAACCACTCTCAAAATATTGTTCCCTGTGACTCATAGGGAACAATCAAGTGAAAGGTGTGTGACGTGTTATGACGTAGGACATTGGTTTTATTCTTCACACCGAGATGTCGCCCTCAGTCTTGAATGCAGAAAGTTAAACAGGATTTGGAACACAGGTCCTGAATCATCTGTTGAAAAGAGGACCTTCTGTCCTGACAGTGCTGTCGTGCGTAGATAGATGTCGTTATGATGCGTAGTTCACGTTAGACGTAATAGATGGCGCCAGTAGTGATTCCTGTAATGCAATTATACATTCGTAGTAGTACTATCTTGCTGGTGGTGTAGTGTCATATGAGCACGAAGTCCTTAGTTCGATGCCCAGATTGTGTGACCCGCGCAAATTTGTCTGCGTCGCATAAATTGAGATGTAAGCAATCCTATCTTTAAAGTTGGATCAAACTGCACACGCTGTACTTTAATTAAAATCGGCTAAGTAGTTTCCATCGCGAACAAACAACGTGACACGTAGGTAATTTATATATATTAAGAAGACAAGAAAAGGAACAACCTGCGTAGAAATATAAGTTGTGACCCAAAACGAAACTCTGGTTTTCATCTCACTTTATTTAGAATCAACAACGCGTATATTTTATTCCTATAAAATATATTTCCTATAGCATTAATAATTCAACAGAATCCACTTCTTTCCAGCCATAGACGTAATCCTTCTAAACCCATTCGCCTTTCTTCAGACTGCATCTTTTTTTAACTTTTGTTAGGTAATATTGTTTGACAAAACCTACATAAATAGTTGGGCCTTAAAAGCACGTATCCCAAAAGTTGGCAACGTCACAAATAGCTGTCAAATATTTACATATTTTAATTAATTTGGCAATTTTATTGTGTGAAAATAAGAAATATGGCACTGTGGTGTACTAAAAAATTGAACATAAATTGCAATTAAAACCCTAAATTTGATGTTGTAAATGTTTCAGGTGTACAAAAGGCATTTGACAAGTTCCCAAATACTTTGTTTACATTTAAAACTAAATATTCGGTGTTACGATATTAATTATTGCATTCCCTAATAAATTTTTTAGTGCACTACAGAGCCATATTTCATATTTTCATACAGTAAAATTGCCAAATCAATTAACATGTAAATATTTGACAGCTATTTGCGACGTTGCCAACTTTTGGGATACGCGCTCTTAAACCTTAAAATAGACGTTGGCTTGGCAAGTACCAACTTGGCAGATACCTAGGTAGGTACCTAATAGGATGGTTCACTAATGTTTCACCAAAACTTCTTTGACGACATTTTAGTTTACAACCGACGCGTGACGTTTCATACAATTTATTTCACAAACAACTTATTCAGAAAATGTTATATTTTATAAACACCCACTTTACAAACATTAATTTGCCAAATGCTTCTTTGTCTGTTGAAATGTCACATGATGTATTGAATCATAAGGTTTTTAGAGTTTTGGGAAAATCACGTTTACCTAACTTACGAGTATCTAAAGGGTGTAAAAACCTCTAAACGAAGCCAAAATGCATTTGTTCTCCCCATCATTGCGATTATTTTTTTGTTCCACACTGTATCTGTGAAACTTCTAGCTGCTTGGTGGTTGCATGCATGCTGCATGGTTGCTGCTCGCTTGCTGCATGCTTGCTGCTCGCTTACTGCATGCGTTCTGCATGCTTGCTGCTTGCTTGCTGCTTTCTCGCTGCTTGCTTGCTGCATGCGTGGAGTGTGCTTGTTTGCATGTTATGAAAAAACTATGCATTTCCTTAATGTTTTCTCAGAAAAGAGTAAAATACTAGCCTGTGAATTATTTTGTTTTAAGATAAGATAAGATAAGATAAGATAAAAATTTATTTGCTCAAACATGTGTACACATACAATAATATATATTAAGTGTATGCAGGATAACATAAATAAAATTGGTTCAGACATGTTTGCCATATACTATGGCGTGCAAATGTTTAGAATTACAATTGTGATTTTAATATATCCTTCAATCCGAGAAAAACAAATTAACACAAAATATTAACATGGTCAAAATAAAATAAAACATAATTTAATCTGCGACTATAAAAAACAGCTAGTATTAATAATAAATGTCAAACCATAAAATTAGACCATAAGTAAAAATTATAAAGGAATTAATAATACATGTCAAAATATATAATAATAAGCACAGACATGTCAAAAAGTAGATAACAACTAGTAGTAATAATAAATGTCAAACCAAAAAAATTAGAAATCATAAGTAAAAATTAAAGAGGAATTAATAAAACTATGTCAAAATATATATAAGCACACACAGACATGTCAAAAGTAAATTATAAAATCATAATTCAATCTATAATAGTCATACTTCAGAGTCAAATTATACAAAAACGGTTATGATTGATTATAAAATGAAACAGAACAATATTTAAGATATCTAATCAGAATTTTTCATCTAGAAACTCATTCAAATTATAATAAGACTTATCTGCTAGAAAATTATTTACTCTGTTTTTGAATGCAACATCATTTAACTGCTTCCAGTTTTTCGACTTATTACTTAAAATACACTTTTGCGCATAAGTGCCGTTTTATATTGTGGTAGGCAAATTTGGGTACTGTCACGTCTATTACGAGGGAATCGATCTGCCATACGAGAAAATAGGTGAGGGTTGGATCTTACGAACATCGCATTTTCTAATATATAAAGTGAAGGTAGGGTCAAGATTTTGTACTTCTGAAAATAAGGCCTGCAACTCTGAGTGGTTTCAAGTTTGAACATCGACCTAATACAACGCTTTTGAGTTTTAAATATAAGTTCCCGGTCAGTCGAGTTACCCCAAAAGAAACGTGATTTCTCCAAAATCTAACTAAAAATGAAAAATGTATAAATGAGTAAAATAATATTTATTTAACACTTCAAGCAAAAAAGTACAGAGGCGGACTTAATGCCATAGGCATTTTCTACCAGTCAACCTTTAGGTGAAGCAGAGACAAGCAGTGGTAGGTGTCATTTCTGAAAAACTGAGAATAATTTTAAATTTTATTTAATACTACGATACACTACAAAGATATATAATTTACAATACATATTTATCAAATACTATAAAAAATATTTTAAAATAAAATTAAATGGACATTTACATGGATATACTAAAATAAAAAGACAAATAATGACGAAAACATTACCGTTGTGACGAAACTGCTAGCTTCTTCCGAATGTACTCGCAAACTTTAATTTTAAAAGATAAGCGATTAGTTACCATCCTGATTTCTTGGGGAAGCGCATTCCACAGAGAAATAGACTGGACGAAGAATGACCGATGAATGTAGTCAGTGCGGTGAGAGGGACAGTGAAGAACACGATTTTGCGAAGAGCGCAGGCTTCTGCTGTGGTTGGCACAAATGTATTGAAAGTGGGGAGCAAGGTAACTAGGGGAAGTGGGAGAGAAAAGAAACGCCCCTTGCTCCTTACGAAGCGCCCTATGCTCCCTACGCTGACGTATGTGCAACCACGACCGGTGCTCGGAGACATGATCATATTTACGCAGATTGAAAACGAATCGAATGCAGTTATTTAGAAGACGGTCAAGTTTGTCGAGGAGATCTGCATTCACGTCAAAGTAGCACACATAACCATAATCGATGATGGGAAAGAATAAGGACTGTACAAGCATTGTTTTCATATTTGAGGGTAGAAAGTTTTTCAAACGGTACAGAGCCCGCAACGAACCAGTAACCTTCTGGCTGACACGAGCGACGGGTGTATGCTATTTCATGGTGCTGTCAATGTGCAAGCCAAGATCCTTTACATCGGTGCTAAAAGGAACAATCGTACCGTCGAAAAGACATCATCTGATGCATTTGATAAAAGAAGTATTTGCTAAATAAATGTTTGTAGGTTAGACGAATATTTTTAAAATAAAACATTTGCGGAATAATATGTTTGCGAAATAAATAGTATACGAAACGTTGGTTGTAAAATGTAAATTTGTCAATGGACTTTTGGTAAAACATTAGTGAACTAAATTTATGGATAGGTGTTCAAAAATGATATTGAGGTTTCTAATATCATTTTTTTCTAAACTGAATAGATTGCGCGAGAGACACTTCCAAAGTGGTAAAATGTCCCCCCCCCCCCCTGTAACATCTAAAATAAGAGAATGATAAATCAAAAAAATATATATATAATGTACATTACCATGTAAACTACCACCATACGTCATAAATCGTAAGCCGCAATTTACCTTTCATTTACAACGAACTGCAAGAACTTTTATACTATGTTACTTGCTGTTACGGAACCCTTCATGGGCGAGTCCGACTCGCACTTGGCCGCTTTTTTAAATCATGACAGATTTCTGTCCAGTCTGCCTGTCTGTCTGATCGCAATCTGCAGCTGATTGCCTGACCAAATTTAGTTCTGTTTTTGAAATTTTTTCCCAAAGACCCGCCCAAAGGTGGAAAGTAGCACTTTGCACTTTGGCGTCGACCATGGCAAATGGCGTCTATTTTTCCGATTGGTATAGAACCTTTAAATAGTTACATCTCGTAAACCGTGGGCGTCCGACTATTGAAAATTTGTATAAAGAGTTGTACTTATGTGAACTCTCTTTCCAAAAAAATAATTGATCTCCTGTAATGGAAAGTTTACCCTTTTTAAATCCCCTCATAAGAGTTTATTTGCATTGAAACGCCCTAAATTTTTTAGTTATATGTTTTTATTTCGAAAACTGTAACTTTGCTAAACTTTAAACGTTACAATTGTTGAGTACTTAAACAATTAGCTTTCATTAAAAAAAAATTTTGACGCTCGAAATGTTTACCGTTTCGGAGATATGATTTGTTATCCCCTTTAGTCCCTTAGTTAGGGGTTGCATGAAAAAATTATAATCTTAAAGTTATCCGTATTTTTACTCGGAATGATGGAAACATAAAACGGTTAAAAAAATAGAGAGACCAATAGGTACCGTTTTTTTTTTTGAGGAAATCTTCCTAAAAGATTTAGTCTAAAACTCTGTCATTAATATTGTAAGTTAAATATGATATCGATTAAAGTAATTAATTGACATCTCTCGAACTTTGTATGACAGAACTACAAGAACTATATTTCTGTCCTTTCCATTTCGTGCATGACGTGATTGTCGTGTCATTTGTTTTTGTTGAAGTTGAAATACGAAATGTTCGTATTCTTCTGTATTCTTAAACCGTTTGACATCAGCTGATAACTGTCAAAACGTCATAAGAACAGAACAGCATTTTTACACTAATTGTCACCGTAGTAAGTGGCTCATCGGGTGTAAGCAACCAACTTGTGATCAACGTGTCGCCAGTTCGAGCCTCTTGATATTATCTATTTGTATTTCCTAAGATGGTTTTAATGCTGTAAGATTTCAAAACCAATAAACCATGGTTCGCAAGTTTCATCCCCAGCTGATTTTCACCTTTTATATATTTTAAGTGATCTGAGAAAGAAAATAGTTATTGCAGAAACTGAAAATTACAGTTTGTGAAATAACTATTTTCTTTCTAAGATCACTTAAAATAAGCTTATTAAATAAATGTGTGCCAAATTAGACCACGTTATTTTAAGCTTCAAAAAAATATTACAATTATTAGAGTTTATTTGCACTTTTTTACGTACTGACCCATTTTCAATTTGCACTGGACGACCATGACAGGAGTTTACAAATTGGGTTTGTAAACTCCGCAGGCTATCCTACATAAGATAATTATAATTATTCTAAACTTTAAATCAATTTTGCCTGTTTTAATTTGAATAAAAGTAATCAATAACAAATCATCGAATTACTGACAATGCTATAGTCAGATGTGACACAAAACGCCATAAAAAGCTTCATCGGTACGACTGTATCTGTCACAATATTTCGAGAGTTTGCAATATCGAAATAAAGCGGAAGTACGGAAAGCGAAATAATGAATGATGTAACGACGAAAGCACGCAGCAACGCATGTACTGTAACAATGAATGCATTTTACCCGAAATAACAGAAAACTAACGTTCAGTGAAACAAAATCAATATTATTACACTTTTTTCACATTTTGTGTATTCGCTATTTCCAGAACTGGTGATGTACAACGATGGTCGACTCCTTATCAACCTTATCACTTAGAGCAAAGGGTGAAAAGCAGACCGTCAGCTTTCCGTAATTTTACATATAAAAAACGCGCGGGTGCCGTCTGTATGTTCGTAAGTACGTTCGTGTGTCACTACAGAAACACAACTACAAAAATAGTTTGGACAGCGCAAAACACACGTGTGCATGCGGTCTAAGGATATTTTGACAGCGAGCAACCGCTCCGTGTTGTCGTCTGTGGTTTCGCTCAGGAATCGGATGCTGCGGAATACCAGTATTTTACATGGATCGACAGCCTATCTAACCTCAACCACTCAGAAAATGATACCCCTTGGTAAGACTGGTTGTCAGGCTTTTGGACCAGGTTACTTGCTGACTCACGCAAATTCGACTGCGAGTGAGGGTTAAAGAAAGTGTGAGTCAACGTTAAAAAATAGACATATGCTATCGCGGACTTTTTTTTTAATGCTTAAGAAGAACAATTTCTTCGTGCATGATTGCTCTGTAACTTTAACCGCGTTATGCAGCGCTTGCTACGGAAGCAAAGAAAAAGGAATAAATCTTTGTTTTTGGGAAATATTTCATTGATGCTCCGCTCCTATTGGTGATATTAGCCATCCTTGATAAACGGGCAGTCCAAAACTAAAATATCTTTTTAACTCAAACCACCAGTTCCTGAAATTAGCGCGTTCAACCAAACAAACTCTTCAGCTTTGTAATAGTAGTGTAGATTCAAGTAGGTAACAATTTACTGTCTCGAAAATCTTTGCATTAATCGCTCATATATTCTACTTATGTTTTTCCAAATAAGTGCTTCCTTCGACAGCTTGCCCATGTTGGCTCACTGGAGACGGCTGCATGCACACGTAGGTGTAAGTCGCATCTATTTTGTATATGTGACCGTAAAATTGTCAAACACGTTATATCTCTAGCGATATTGTAAACTTTCGAAATATTGTCAAACGAACATATACTGCTTACAATAAAACGCATCATTTTTCGACCTAACCTCTAAAGCTTTGAAACCTTCAAATATAATACGGTGACATTCCAGAAATTCAAATTTTAGAGCAAGCACCAAGGTTTTATGTGTATTCAACCTTTTTTGAATAAGATCAAATTAAGTTTTCAAACAAGTGTCAACATAAAATGTAGTTTAAATCAAAAGCTCTGAGTAGCTCTGATCAACTTCGAAGTAAATCAACGCCATGGTCAAAATCTATACATATAATAAAATCGTTGAGACCAAAAAATCTGTACATTGAAGATTTAAAAAAAAAACCGATCAGTGTGACTTAAAATAAGTAACTGAACATATTAAAACCATTTTTAAAATTCTTGTTTGTTTGTTTCTTTGACCGCGCATCACGTAAAAACTGCTGAACGGATTTTGATGAAAACTTCACTAATCTATTTAAATAAACTCAAAATAACATTTAGGGTATAGAAATTATGGAAAATTTTGGAAGAAGGGGGTGAAAAGGGGGGTAAAGTTTGTATGAAAAAAAAATTGTTTTAGATTCATGAAACTCAGAGTAAATACTTATTATTAAAAATAAAGAAATACCTGTTTCAGTATTTAAAAAACAAAATCATCCAGAGACGTAAAAAAGAGGGTTTTGTGTTTAAAACTAATTAACTTCATACACCTATAGAATAAAATCCTTTGAATTGGAAACCTTTAAAACTTGCTGTAAATACTTCAAATCTAATACAGGTAAATGTAATTTCTCAATTTTCTTGAAATTTGATTTTTGAAGTGAATACGCCCAAAATAGCAGAACTCAAGAAAATCGGCGTTCCTCGGTATAAATAGTTGATAATACAGGGTGGAAACGGTAAACGGGGCAGTAAGGGGAGCTACACAAAAATGGTCTTAGGTAACAATCCGTAACTTTTTCACAAAATGTTTATCCCCATTCACAGATTTAATTAAAAAATAAAGTACAGTTAGCAAAAAAATTGCCATTTTACATAAAACAATTTTTTTTATGCCAATCTATCTTCTTTCCGACACTAATCAAGAAGTTCTTCCAAACCAACCCAGGTTAGAATACTCAAAAAGTCAGAAATCGCAATAAAATAACTTTCAGCGGGGTAGTGTAGGGGAAGTATGTAGTTAGCCAGAAAATTGCTATTTTACACAAAACATTTTTTTGATGCCAATCATTATTTTTTATTTTACATGAGACATAAAGTCGGAAAAGTTACAAATACATTACAAACGAGTACAAACCCTACTATCTACAAATAAAAAATGCTTTGTCCTGAAGGACTATCTGATGCATCAACGCACAGCCTAAACCGCAGATTGTAGAAACCTGAAACTTGGAGGGTGTATTTTCTGTATAACGTAGGCATACGATAAGAAAGAATTTTGAAATTATACCCCTAAGGGGGTGAAAAGAGGGGGGGGCAAAGATTGTATGGGAAAATGTGCTTCCTTGGTCCAATCTACTTCAAACTTTGCAATCAACAATATTAACAGAATTGATGGACGCGTTTCATATTGCATTGAAATTCATCCCCTAACGGGGTTAAAAAGGGGTAGAAAGTTATTTTGGCGGTGATTTGTTTCGAATTTGATATCAATACTCCTTCGAAAATCTCGAAGGAGTATTGATATAAACTACAAGTTATTTTGATACCTACTTGTTTCAAAACCCAATCCGATTTTATTCCAAAAAGGTTGAACTCACATAAAAATTTGGTGCAAAATTGCAAATACTCTTTAAAGTTGGAATGTCTCGAAAGTCACCGTAAAATATTAATACCGGATTTGAAGGTTTTTAAGCTTTGAAGAGGTTGTGCACTTTAAGACACGGCGTCATAGCGTAGGGACGTAGAGTTTGAAATTTTAAATGGTAAGCAGTTGTAAGAGGTCCGCAACGGTTTACAGCAGCTATATCGTGTTGCGGCTCATTTAATGCACCTTGATGAGAACTGCAGACCTAGCTGGAGTATGACTGTCATCGAGTGTCTAAGTATGGTAATTTATTCTTTTACAAATAAATACGTTGTTAATCACAAGTATTTGATTTTGAACAAAATTGCCCTTTTTTTTTTTTTTGTTTTTTTTTAGGTTGGGAAATCATCAAATGACTTCTCCCACTCTGGGCGGAGCGGGAGGGAGTGTCAGACTCTTACTGACTAAAACCCATCCATGTTCCTTCCTCGCCCTTTATGTTCCGGGGCCGCGGTATCTCTTTCGAACAGGCCCGCAACCCCGGCAGGCTTCGGCCCTTGCGGGCCCCTCCCCTTATGCTGACATCTCTTTGAGGCGCGTGGAACACGAACGCGCCGTCGACACGGCCTGTCGTCGTCGTTAGACGGACGGACGGCTAGCTAGCCCATAGCCAACCGTCCACAGGCCCGCATCTACGGTGGCCGGTAGCCACCACGTGGCCCCCGACGCCCGGTGCGTCTCCCGCGGCGGCCGGGAAAGGAGGATCTCTCTCTCTCTCGTTCCGCCACCTCCTTCGCTAGCATGACTGCTTCGCAGAAGGAGGTGACGGCTTCCCATTCCGTCTCGCTCCGGACCATGGATTGAACCAGGGCCGGACGCGAGAGGTCGCCGCCGCCGATCGCCGCTACGAGGACACGGTGGTGCTCCGCCCACGCAGGGCAGACTTCCACCGTGTCCTCCGGTCGATCCTCGCAGTGGAGACACCCGGGCGTTTCCTCCCGCCCGATTCGGTACAGGTACCTCCCGAAACATCCGTGTCCGGTGAGGACCTGCGTCAGGCGGAAGGTGAGGACGCCGTGGCGCCTCTCCAGCCACTCCTCAAAGAGGGGACTTACCGCCACTATCGAACAAAATTGCCCTTGGGTACGTAAATTGACTTCAATGCATATCTTAGGAGATTTCATTTACATAAGATTCGTTTTAAATAACTCCGCAACAAAATAATGATCATGTACCGGGCGCGCATTTTCATTATGCGGAAGGATGTGTGTGATGTGCTCTTTGAAAATTGTATTATAGGTGCTTACAACCCACTCTCTGTAACCCTCTCTTTCTCTTATGTGACGCAGACGAAGTTGCGCGGGTCAGCTAGTAGTTAAATAAAATACACGTCTTCCTTCAATTCTGTTAAAAAGGTTTATACAAAATTTGAAGTAGAGTGACCCAAGAAATCACGTTGTATCATACAAACTTTGCCCCCCTTTTTTACCCCCTTAGGGATACAATTGTAAATGCCTACATCATAAAAAGAACACACTGCTAGTTTCAGGTCTCTACGGTCAGAGGTTTATGATGTGCGTTAATCCATCAGTCACTAAAGCTAAATCGTTGACTAGTCGTTTCACTTTCAAAATGAAGGCTCGAGAGCTTATTCGCAAGGAGTTGGCAGATTCGTCTCAAAACTAGGTTATTGTCATTTTTCTTATCTCTCTTAACTTTATATATTTTGCTATATGTATGTATGTATGTATTTATTTTATTCTTATATATTTGAGTTGTAAATAATTTCTAGTCTTTTTTTCCATAATTGCACCTACTGTGTATTGTCTCTGCATCACCCTAAGGTAGACTGGTAGAAAATGCCTTAGGCATTAAGTCCGCCTTTGTACAGTTTTAATTGTGCATAAAGTTTTAATAAATAAATAAATAAATAAATCATCAGTCATTAGATCGCTATTTTGCGCTTATTCAATTTTCACCTTAAAAATCAAATTTCAAGGAAATTGAGAAATTATATTAACCTGTAATAAAGTAGAAAAAGTATTGCCAAGTCTCAAGTTTGCGACTTCTTTATTATATCGCTTCTCGGCATTTTGGCTAAGAAGCGATATAATAAAGAAGTCGACTTCGACTTCTTTACACGGCGGTTTCGTTGACTTCGACTTCTTTATTATTATTATTATAGTTAATGTTGTGTGACTTGGCCGTTGAACATTAACATTGAACATTAACTGTAATAATAAAGAAATCGCAGTAAGGAACCTTAGACTTGGCACGACTTTTTCTAGATTTCATTACTTTTTAGAGACAAACAAGCAGCTCCATCGAGACTTGGCTAGTTTTTTACAGAAAGTTTTTGGTGGGATTTCACTTATTGATTTATTTTATTAGATTTTCTTATTTCACACAGTTTTTTTCTTTTTAGGAGTAGTTTTTTATTATTACAAATCTTTCTTTCCTTTTTTTTCGGTTCAGATTCTTGTACAGTAGCAACAGTTTTTCGTATTGCCCATTCGCGTTCATTATTTATTCTTTTAGACGTTTTAATTTCTGAAAGATCGGCGCGGTATTTACGCCACACAGATTGGGAATTGTTCTCTGTACACGTATGCCCGGGGTATGATCTCTAATTTTGACTTAATAGGCAATAATTCGTGAATCAAATTATTAGCGAATTTTCCCAATCATTACATCATTGTTTTTTTTTTACTGTTTCGTCATAAAATTCCTAACCTATTCAAACCTTCGAATTATTATAATAACAACCTGCTAACCTTAGCAAACCTCACGAAATAATAAGCGAAATCAACGAAATGCAAATAATCCCTCCTAATCCCTAGCAAACGTTTTCAAGCGCAGTAGAAGAATATCGTAAACGACTGTAACGCGGCCGGTTGCCACTTCGCTATATAAGATTATCGGAAAAACAAACGTAAGCGCGTTTTAAAATATAGTCAGCGCCATCTAGCGACGTTTGCGTGTATCACAGCCACTCTTAGTCCAATGCATTATATACTCGTATTGACAAAATTTTGAGCAAAATTATTATTTTAGTGTAATTTGTTTATTTAATTTGTGTAATGTTCGAGAAGAATAAAGTTTATCGTTCGACTATTTCTTCTTGTAGACTTGTACGTATAAGTATAAAAGCCAGTCTAGTCTTATCCAGAGTTTTCCTTTAATTTTATTTGTATGTGTATTAAAAGCAGAAGGGGAGGCATTCGCCCAGCAGTGGGACGCTATAGGCTAGATTAAATTAGAAGATGTGTCCCACTACGCTGGATTTTTGCAAAGACAGTCGATATTTTTTTATGTACCAATAGTAGAAGGGGGCATTACCATATCTCTAATACAGCTGATGATTCTTCATTAGAAACTTCAGACCTTCGATTTTTGACATCAAATGAAGTGGCCCACCAAGTTGAATATTTTTTGTAAAGGCGGTATGTCGATCACTCTAATAGTTTGGTTGGGTTCTTGTGTTTTCTAATCAGGGTCATCAGGTACTCCAGATCTTCGATTATCCTAGATTTTATAAATTTACCTTTATGTGGCCTTTAAACCCTAACTCTGTACCAAATTTCAGCTCTCTGAGTTTATGGGAAGTACTAGTTCTATTTTAATGATCATGACTGCGTGAGTGTCATAAATGCGAAACTTTGCTTTCGCTTAACTTCGGAACTCAATGACCTACAGGCTTGAAATTTTGGATTTTAAGTATGTGATTATACCTTACTAGGTGACGAAAATTTCTGCGTCCTGGTCTTATTCAGAGGTTCTCAAATAGGGGCCTGAAAATGCGGCGAAATGGTTCCAGTAAAGGATGGTACGGCCGGCAGTGTTTGCTTCGCGCTCGACTTGGCGGGAGCACTGCCGTGCGCGTTTTGTGAACATTTCATCAAAATCCGTTCAGTAGTTTTTGCATGATGCGCGGTCAAACAATCAAATAAACAAAAAAATTAAAAAGTGGATGGTTCTAATATGTTCAGTTACTTATGTTAAGTCACCCTGATCGGTTTTTTTTTATCTTTAATGTACAGATTTTTTGGTCTCAACGATTTTATTATATGTATAGATAATCTATATGTATATCTTTATACAAATAACAAAATCATAAAAAAATAAGAGACGCAGACTTAAGTGACGCAGACGAAGTTGCGCGGGTCAGCTAGTTAAAAAATACAGCTATTCTATTATAATTTATCAACGTAAATTCGTTTTTAAAGCATCAACGAAAATTGTTGGCGCGTACTGAGGTAGCCGGTACTTGTGGACTTACCAGCAACGATGACCCATAAACCAATGTGTATTCAGTGTGACCATGACACTACTGATTCAATATTTCCCAGTTCAGGTCAGGGTTACCTTTAATTCATAATTTTAATTGTGAATTAAAGGTAACCCTGACCTTTTAAAATATTGATAAACCGTAGTTCTAGAGCTAACGACAATAAACCTAGTCTGATAAGACTCCCAGATGATATTATATGTATATGTCAATCGTCGCATTATCACGGCTTCGATGTAAAGTCATCGATGTAACAATTTTGGCAGAATAGTGTTTCGATCTGACATAGGGAAACCCGTCGCAGGTATATCATAGAACACGCCGTATTACATAAAGGCGCGCCGGATTGCAAAACGTCGCTGCTTACGTAGCAGCGACGTTTTGCAATCCGGCGCGCCTGCGACGCGACGTTTTCACGTTCAGCCAGATAACAATGCGGCTGAAATAAAGCGCGCCGCATTGAATGAGAACTTCGCGTTCGTAAAGCGTAAACGTTTACACCGCTTTACGAACGCGAAGTTCTACCGCTTTGAAAGCGTGCGAAGCGAGCTCGGTACTTAGGCTACCCGATGTTAGGTTTGGTTAGGTTATTTTGAACCCTGTAGACAGAAAAAAAAATACAGATGAATTGCGAACCTCCTCTTTTTGGAAGTCGGTTGAAAAAGGAGGCCCGCGATGCGGGGCTACGTTGACTACGCCTTACTTTCAGAATTTTCAATATTTTATTCGGTCGTTTCTTTTTGTTGGTATTACGGCTAAACGTTGGACGCCGCTTTGTCGATCGCATCGCCACCAAAATTCGGCTGAACGTGAAGATGTCGCATTACATGGGGTAAATATTTGAATATCGAAGATAAAAATACCTACGCTCAAAAAAACAATGTTTAAAACATCGATTATATCAAAATGTCAAAAATTATTATACCTACGCTTAAAACATCGAAGATTGGCAAAAGGAGATGGGCAAAAGTGGTACCAAAAAGTCTCATGCATCAAGATTTAATTATTTCCATATTTTTTTACGACATTACGCGTCTGGGAATTGATTTTTAAACGGAGAATTTAATTTAAAGTATAAGTATGAATATGGTTTTACTCCCTTTACATGACGTTTACACAACCGGTCATAGAGATGTGGAATGTTATAAAACTATTTTGATAAATCGACTAACCTGTCATTCCAACCGTTTTTTTTTAAAACATTTAACGAATTATTCGTATTACATTTGCTTTGTTTTTGTTGAATAACATAAACAATTAAGTAAAAGCGGTACACCAAATCGATTTGATATTACTAATTGACGCAAAATCGATTTTCATAGGTACTAAAGATTTGATTTACTGATCTCACATTTGATGTGTCGTTTACGTCCGTATATTTTAGATAAATTATTAAATGTATTGTGAAGTATTTGTTTGTATTTTGAGAACTTATTTCTGTTCATTCTGCAAATAAGTCAAGTCGTCAGCAAAACCAATGTATCAGAAGGCTCATTTTCTACTTGTATGGTTTATAGGTGATCTTGGATGTTATAAAATTACTTCGAAACTCCAGTTTTGTTTACAAAAATAACTTTTGTAGAGTTAATATGATAAGTGTAGACCTTTAAAATCAAAGTTGGATTTTGATGCAGCATGATACGGGATTCCATATATCCATGCTCATTGTCCTTTCGAATGATTCAAAATATCGAATCATCTGATGCCTAAGTTCAAAATATCAACATTTAATTTATCTAAGTTCATAATATCGACGTTAAAAATACGTACTAATTAAAACACCGAAAACAAAATTCTTACCAAAGAAAGAGGTTTCTGTCACGGCTCCGGCGCTCCAGGGCTCCGGCAGTCCCACGCGAGCTTAACGCCGCAGATGGTCAAAACGCTCACCACCGCAGCTTCAAGTTGTGTTAAAACCTCCTGCTCTTCAGTTCGCGGGCTGCCTCGCCCCTCAGCGCCTACGCGATTCTAAATTACACTCTAGGGCTAGGGCAGACAAGACTACGTGGAGTCGGTTATGCAGCGATACGTTTCTGTCACTAACTTCAGTAGCACAACATATTGACTTTCAAGAAAATATTTTAATTTAAACACCTAAATGGTTTGACGACCCGATTGGCGTAGTGGTAGTGACGCTGCCTTACGTTCTTCGGGTCCTGGGTTCGAATCCCGGTGGGAGCAAATGTTTGTGTGATGAGCACGGACATTTGTTTCCGAGTCATGGATGTTTATATGTATAATAAGTATGTATTTACAAACAAAAAAGTATATATGTAGTATATCAACTATCTAGTGTCCACGACACAAGCTTTGCTTAGTGTGGCACTAGGTGGCGCTGTGTGTTAATGTCCAGCGATATAAATGATACCTTCGTCCAACACCCTAGTCGCCCCCGACGATCCGATCACTATCTTGCAAGAGAGTAGGAAAGATACCAGTACCTACATTTCGTAGAATGTACAAATACAGACCGAAGACATTCCGACCTCGCCGCAGAGGTCCGGCGCGTAATCCCCGTTCAATCCCTCCCCGACCCTTGCTCGAGCCAGCCCGCGATGCTGAGCTTGTAGTATTAAAACAGTCCCTAAATAAAGACAACCAGATCCAGCCTGTCCCTTTGCTGCCCCCAGCGACCCCACAGGCCTCATTTTGGCCTTAAATTCAAGGCATCCACAGGCTGTTAAATTTTCATGATATTTGAGAACTATTAAGATAAAAACACTTTATTTCATTGTTATAATTAGTCAATTAATGCTCATAACCTGAAAAAATAATGTAAAAATCCATTAATAATTATTACAACGTTTTATTTTGTATAATATTTTAGTAAAACCATATTATTTCGAAGGCGCGTGTATTATATGATAATATCACCTATAAATATTAACAGTAAAATAATACCCGCAGTACCTACAATTTACCAATAGAGGTAAAATCAACGTGAATAAAACAAATGAGACATTTATCATGTCATGCACAGAAAACGTTTAGAGACTATGACGTATGTAACATTGCAGGAACTTGTCAGTTTTTTGTTCCTATATTTCTTTGTAGATTTAACATCAGCCATTAGTAAGCCATAAACCATCTCCTAGCTGTCTAAGAGAATTAATGGAGCTGGACAGTGGATAGGAAGATAGCTAGTCCAGCCATTGTGCAGCCGCTGTCCATCAACCAGTGCTCTAAAGTGCTGCTAAAGAGCTACTGTATCGCTCAGGGCTGGTTAATTTGGGGCCACATTCAGAATTACAAGGGCTGGGTAGCAGGCTATCCAGCCCTTGTACAGCAAAAATAACAGCCTCGAGTGTTCAAAAATTCTGGTGTCCAGCCTTTAACTAGCTATTTGTGCTAGTTGGGATTTCTCAGTTTTTCTGTACTTTTAAATAAAGCTAAAATTAATGGCTAACACCAAAATATTGCCTTATGTTTTTGTTCGGGAGACTTAGAAAAAACATCGTAATTGTATGTAACTCACGATACAATAATTATGGAATTATCCAGGTGACCTGGTTAAGTAGATAGATTTTGTACACCTAAATAGAAAATATAGTCTTCAGTATCTGGTATAAATTTCTACTAGCTAGGTCCACCCGTCCCTGAGAAAATCACACAAACAGACGGAAAGACAGACGGACAGACAAACGGAAGACGGACAGATAGACGGACAGACAGACGGACAGACAGACAGACAGACAGACAGACAGACGGACAGACAGACGGACAGATAGACGGTCGGACAGACGGATGGACAGACAGACGGACAGACTGACAGGCAGACAGACGGACAGATAGACGGTCGTAAAAGGATTCCTTTTTTACCTTTTGAGGTAACCCAAAACAAACCTTCATTTTCTTTGTTCTGACAACCTCTGACCCGCTGACCTCGGACCGGATGCATAAGAAGAGTGCGGGCCGGATGCGGTGCTAACAAATGTAATATCATTTACTCTCTTCAGATGTACAGTCATGACCAATAATATGTAACACTAAAGATTTTTAAAAGTGTGTTTCTCCTACTATACTGATTAAAATTCCATGTTATTACGTACATAGTATTCTGGAACTCATATTTTTATGAAAAGAACATATCTCCTAGTTACAATCGTTATTTCTCGCGAAAGTAAGTAGCTATAATATTAAGGAAAGTGTTAACATATTGGTGCTCGTGACAGTACGGATGGTCTCTGAATTAGATGAAGGTCAGAGATTGATTTTGCCTTCCTGTATTACGTTAATCTCATAGTAACAATTCAACGAGGCATGACAGATTTTACTTATACCTTAGCTCTCCAATTCCGCAAGGGGTATTAGTGGAGGTGACTATAATTCATTCACTATATTTGTAGAAACAAATGGACGGAGTACTCTGAAATAATATCATTAACTACACAATGAATGAGATTATTACACATTATCCCGTCTGTTTTCTTCAAAAAAATTAAGTCTGATGTAATTATCGAGCCATTTCTGTAAAATTACACAAGGAAACCAATAATACAGCTAATTACCTCATTAGCAGTGCTATAAAACACTAGATCAACTAGGCCCAGTGCCAATTTATTATCACTCTTTATTATCTCTCCCGATTCACTTCGCCACTGCTACAAAACAGCTTCGCCATTACTGCTATAAAAGTGCTCGTACGCCGATGCCGTTTGTCACGACGTTATTTGCCAATCATGAAGCGTGAATTATTATGAACTAGCTGACCCGCGCAACTTCGTCTGCGTCACTTAAGAGAAAAAAAAACAAACATCCCCGTTTTTGCAACATTTTTCATTCCTGCTCCTCTCCTAATGGTTGTAGCGTGATGTTATATAGCCTAAAGCCTTCCTCGATAAATGGACTATCCAACACAAAAAGAATTTTTCAATTCGAACCAGTAGTTCCTGAGATTAGCGCGTTCAACCAAACAAACAAACAAACTCTTCTGCTTTATAATATTAGTATAGATAATACTAGCTTTATACCCATGACTTCTCCCACGTGGTGATAGGCAATAGTCTCACGGGATTGAGCCACCGGGATAAAAAAATATGTCGTGTACAGGGTGTTAACCACCTCATCACGAAACCGTTAACCAAGCATTCTGTACATCAAAGTAAGTAACTTCAAAAATTATTGCTGGGAAACAACTTTGTGCTAACTGTACTCAAAATATTGTGCTGATAGATGGATTGAATAGTACGGGGTTCGTGGAGGTATTGAAAGTAAAAACTTCTATTTAAAAAAAACTTGCCAAGAAGTTATATCTTTGACCACAGAAATATTATATCTATGTCTTTGACCCCCAATATCTCCGTAACTAGAAGATTCCCAGGTATGGCGTAGAACAAAAAAATTACCATAATGGCTTTCAGCTTCTTAAAGAGATGTTTTACACCCTTTATCTCATTACCTTAATCTCCTTGTGCCAAAGATTCAAGTAGTTTTTGCGTAAAAGAACAAGTATCCATTCATCAATTCTCAAAATACTCACTTTCCACGCTAACAATAGTAGTAAGATATTTGTTTTATTTTCAACAACATTTTCGTATTCAAATAAAGGCTCCCATAACTGCCGATAAACTGTTTTGCAGTTTGCCAGACTTCGTTATTTTTCATAAAGATTTTAAAGCATCATCATCTGCCTAGCCTTTCTCTTTACTATGCTGGGGTCGGCTTCCAGTCTAACCGGATGCAGCTGAATACCAGTTTAAATGCAGCGACTGCCTATCTGACCTGTGGAGGTCAGAGTACTGGGTAATACGATACCCCTTGGTAAGACTGGTTGTCACACTTAAAATACAGGTTTTAAATAAATTAACAAAAAACTGTTTCATCCGTCAAGGGAACACTAAGTCTAAAGTCGTCGATTATCGTTCTTGTGATTGCCAAGTTAAAATTAAGTTAATTTTTGCTAATTACGCATTTTGTGTTAATAAGACAGCCAGACTGTGAATATCAATTAAGACGGAAACTTGATGTTGCTTGTTGGGATCCCAAGACAGTTTTTCTTACACGCAACATGTGCATTTGATGTAATCGAAGAATTTTAAATTTTGTTCAACAAAATGAATCACAAAAATTATAAATTCTTAAAATGGACTTTATTCTAATGGTTACAAAGACCATTTTAAGAATTTATAATTTTTAAAGTGATTCATTTACGATTCTGCTAAAGCGGCCATTTTAGACCCCCTGGACCTCACTCTCAGCAGTGGCGCTTGCTACCACTCGACCAACGAGGCTGTCACAATTGTACCTTAAAGCTAGTCTTTGAGATAATATTTCAATTCTGCTAGTCTTTTTTTTTTTTGTGTGGGAAATCATCAAATGACTTCTCCCACTCTGGGCGGAGCGGGAGGGAGTGTCAGACTCTTACTGACTAAAACCCATCCATGTTCCTTTCTCGCCCTTTATGTTCCCGGGCCGCGGTATCTCTTTCGAACAGGCCCGCAACCCCGGCAGATTCTGCTAGTCTTACGCCCAGATTTCATAGAAAACTGCTTAAGAGTTCTATTATTTTTTTTTACGCAAATTCATGATTTTTGACGCTGTCATTTTCAGCAGCAGTAAGATATTTTAATTATTTGCTTATGAGTTATACATTTTCATATTTCTTTTCGTGTTATTTACTATAAATATTTTACGAACTCAATTTGCTAGAAAAACAGTCGGCGATGGAAGTTTGACTCAAATTCATATAGTTAAATTCAATTCTTATAAAAGCTAAAATTATTAAAAGATTAGCTGAATGTTTTACTTGAATGTTGGAGTTCAAGAATTGAGTTAAATTCCTTGAGTTGTCACGAACAAAATCGTAAAGAAAGCCTAATTTCAGCCATAAATGTCTTGATTCAGTGGTCATTATATTCCAAATAAACTCAATTTTATCAAATAAATTAATATGACATAAAACTTCGATCTATAATAAATACGTTCCATTCGTTTTCGTTTGTCTAATAAGTATAATAAGACAAAATTACAATAAATAAAATAAAAGTACTCTAAATTCTACGACAATTCAGCTCGCTATTCTGACGCAAGCGCTGGACGAGGAAGCATCTGGGCTCAAAATTTGCATCAATAACAATCCACTCGTGTACGCCGATCGAGAAATCATTTGATCCAGGATAAAAAATCAAAAATTTGCAAAAAAAGTGTAATATGACTCTTAAGGTGAAAGGGTCATTGTAACCCGCGAAATTCCATTTTCTTACGTTTTTTGCAATTTGCAGGCCAGTTCTAGGTTATATGTTGATTCAAAATATTGTTCGCGAGTGACGTATGTAGTTACAGAATTAAAATCATCAATACAACCCTCCAACTTCATAAAGGTCGAAGAATATCTTTGACATTTAAAAAGTCGTTATTCAATTTTTATAAACTGACTCGCGTTTAATATTTTAATCACAATCGACTGGCTTGCAAATTGAAAGCTACCCTGAGGAATCCACCTTAAGGTGTTTGGTCTATTATTATACCACTTTAGCTGATGCACAATACAGGGTGTAAACCACCTCATCACAAAGCCGTTAACCAAGCATTCTGTACATGAAATTAAGGCGATTACATGAGCTAAACGCGGGTTTTATAATTACCAAAAGTATATGATTCACACCTATAAACAAGACCAGAAAAATATATGATATTCTTCAGGATATATGCTAGCATGATACTGTTTTGAAAACACAATACAATTAATTTGGCTCGATAAAAAGAAATCACGAACTTATCTCTAAAAATATATTTCAAACAATAAAAAACATACTAATATACATGCGATCATTCTGATTTTTTGGAAAATAATTCTACAAGCAATATATTAGCATGATACTGTTTCAGTTTTTTAATCCAATCAATAGTTATTTTGTAAATCGATCGAAACCACTCATTTCGCGCTATTTGGCCTGCAGTGGCTGACGTAACAACCACTTGGAAGTGCAAGCTGATTAGAACTTTATTCTAACAGCATTTCAAACGAAGTTTGAACCACCACAAACAGAGTTGCTAATTTAGCTCGTCTAAGCGCCTTAAGTAACTTTACGCAAAAATTATTACTGGGAAACAACTTTTTATTGAGGTTATAAATCATGTTTTGTGGTAGAACTCAATGTAACGCACTTAAAACATTGTGCTGATGGATGGATTGAATAGTACGAGGAGGTGTTAAAAGTCCAATCTTACAAAAAAAACTTGTATTCAAAAAAAACTCGTCAAAAAGTAGTAACGTTGACCCCCGATAACTCCGTAACTAGAAGGTTCCCAGGTATGGTGTAGAACAAAAAAATGATCGCAATGATGGGGAGAACAAGTGCGCTTCGGCTTCGTGAAGAGGTGTTTTACACCCTTTATATGATATTGATACATAACTGATTCATAGCACACAAGTGATCACGGGCGTAACGACTACGCACTTACTTTTTTATACTATCATAAACGGGGAGGTAAAAATAACGAACCACGATACTGTTTTATGATTACTTTAATTTACTACTAGAGCCAAAAACGTATACATAATTTTAATATAAACACAACACAAGGAGCAAACATTTCCATACTTAAACATAATATAAAGCGGTGTGTTAGGGAAATGCGCGCCACCTCAGTGATGCGTTGAGCTTCACTAACTCATTAATTATACGGTGTTGCAGTGATTTGAACCGCAGAACGAGCACGAGTTTAAATCACGTGATCGAGTTAACTGTGATCTAACAGTTTGACGTCATTTACACGAAAAGTTATCTTTCTAGTTCTTTGAAAGCCTTGTGAAGTCATTGAATCCCTGAAGCTTAGCGCAAACTTAAACTCAAATACATGTTATACTGCACTGACATAATATTAAGCTATATAGACAACACATTTTAACATTACAGATCTAACTTAAGTACAGTGAAAGTAATCTAATACACCGTATACAATCAGAAGAGTCTAAGTCTGTTAACTAACATTGAATAATATTTGATTATAAATCTTAAACATTTACGAGTACTATAGATTGAATATGTTATATTGATATATTATGTTTTATATATGGCGTAATATACGCCTGATCTACTAACATTGTATTTATTGAATATAAGTAAGTATATAGTTATGGTTTTTTTTATTAATTTGGATATGTAATGGGGTTTCTGCACTACTATTATAACATTGTATTTGTTGAATATAAGTAAGTAGATATATAGTAATTCAATATCATATTTATTCAATTTACGACAATAACATCCATATTTAATATGTAGATTAAGTATATTTTTAATATAATATTGATATATGAATGGATCTTTGTCCAACACTAAAAACATCAAAGTGGGAAGGGACCCTAGAGGTCGGTACACGTCGTATTACGGTCGAAAGGGAAAGTGGTACGCTAAGAAGCGGTTTCTGAAGAAGAGTTCAAGCACAGAACTGCTCAGTCTATAAACTGGGACATGGCGAAAATAGAGTTAACAAGGTTAAGGCAACATTTTTGTCTTTTCGTTTCAACAAGAGTAGAATCAAGAATTTCCTATACATTAAATCCAATCAGATAAGCTCGCACACGATATATATTATATCTCTATGCCTTAAAGTTAACCGAGAAAGTAACGCGCCAATCGAAAAATATATAAGTTACTAAATAGTATTGTCGAATTACTTTTGCCTTAGAAGAGACAGTTAAGTTAGGGTAAAGAATTTAGAAGTATTTTTTAGAAAGAGATCACAAGTTAAATAGCACATTTGATAAAAACATTTATTATATATCTTAAAGGTATATTAAGGTATTTAATATCTACTTTATAGCATCACATCGAAGAATTCAAAAAGTTAATGTTGATATGAATATTATCATGGAAACAGGGTACTAACACAGCAAACGCCGCAACTTTTAGAAGAATTTCTTATTCTGTTGGAGTGAACGTTGCCAGGGAAGGGTTCAACAAATGTGCACACGAACGAATAACTTGGAATCGGGCACACAAAATCTAACTACTATGAAAAGCTTTATAGAATTATATATATATCCATTTATTATTTATACGCTAATTGTGAACATTCGCAATTATTTACGAATGTTCCAATTGATTATTTTCTTTGTCTGTTTTCCTTATTGTCTTCGACAATAATATATGACATGATTTTTGCCTTTCATCACTCAATATTTAAAACTCTCTCAAAGTACTTTGATTTCATTTAATTTGATTTATAATATCAAGCGCATTTTCGCGTGATTGTGGTATGTCATAATTAATTGCAAGTTAAGTTTGAGTGGATGCAATAATTAAATTTGTTAATTAATGGCAACTGCCCAAACACATGCGCTCTACAGTCTGTTAATCGAACTGTTAGGATTCTCACATCCTGCCAAAATTATGGTCGCTAATGTTAGACTCAATAGATGAAGTGCTAAGTTATTAGTTTGATATATCATTAACTGAGGATATGACTATCTTTTTAATTTACGCCGCATGCTATCAACTTGATAAAATGAAAATAAAAGTAGACGCTTACTAGCATTAAGCTATGTTTCATGAATATTAATAGTTCATCCCTGCCACTCATAGCAACTACGATTTTCTGGCGATCGCAAAGTACGGTCTCGTACCTCATACATTCTGCATATATAATATTAAACATATATGTATCGTTTATATATTCATTTAAATACTATATCAATAAAAATGAAGGCAAAGATCAGAATAAAGTTATTAAGTTCACAACACAATAATAATAATGATATTAAAACTAGAATAATTATAATATCATAATAATATGTAGGTATAATACGATAAATCTTAATATATAATTATCATTCTTACATCTACAATTTCTCACTTGTTGGACACCCTTAATTGTTACCTAATTATGCCTTCACATTTTAATATTCAACGAAACATTATGCACACATAATTCATATATTATGCTTGACTGTTGGTAATATTTTACAGCGTCTTCTACATTTAAAATGAGTATTATAATACAATTTATGTAAGCAATATAGAGATTATAGTACAAAGAGATTAAAGTATGCGAGTTCTGTTTCAAGTGAATATAATAATGTGTAAGTAGCAACATTGTTCACTGCAGTTACTGTTCTTGAGTTTATTTTATCTAATGATGTGCCTTGTCTGTGTTTCGTGCCAGTCATTTCTCTCTCTATACAATTATTTGTCAAGGTTGACTTACATTTTCTTGAATAGAAAAGTGGGTTAACCCCTTAATTTTGATAAATTTTATTTTCGTATAATTTAAATTTACTAATTTTAATACCGGAATTTTGAAAACAATTATATTAGTCAAAGGACTGTTTTAGTTAAAGATTGAGGAGACTAGACGACTCGACGTCATCTTAGCTCGCACAAGTTAATTGCAACAACTTTGTTGTGGCGATTACTGTTCCAACAGCAATTAAAATACCTAGCTTTACACACGGTATACCGTATATTAAGAATGCAATTGTTTTTTCTTCCGAAGAAATTATTTAATTTAAGATAAATATTTTGTCGCGTGAATTATCATTTTCAACGCGATCATATATTATTTTTAATTAATTTGGCACCATATTAGAGTACTGGACCAACCGGTGAACGTTCACGAAATTACTATCACATTTCAAAAAATCTCATTTACTTAACTTTACTAATAATAGAGCATGATACATACTCAAATACTCTATATAATCTTTACTTACGGCCAACGTAATCACGCTAAACGAGAAATCTCAGCTATCGGTGCCAAATAGCTGTTCAATTTTAATATTTACCCGAAAAAAAATGTATTTGATTTAGTTGTTTTAAGTTCCCTACAATGTTATGAATTAAATTGTTGATAAGTTAAATAATCTATGCGTTTTATTTGTTTTTTTTTACGATGTAACAAGCATGTATGTACTTGACCTGAGATCTAGTGAAACTAATGTGTTCAAATGACATTACAAAAGTGTGTATACTTATATGTATGTGCACATAGCTGTAGTGTTGTTAAGAAGTGCAACTGTGCCAAATATAGACATAAAGCATTAAATCATAATCGTGATATGCGACGTGTAAATTTTGAGTTGTTCTAGTTGTGATACGACGTTACAGGCGAACTCGCTACTGAACCAGGATCGAAATTATAAGAAACGAAATAAAACAGAACAGCACCCGAAGGTCATCATAGCATAGTGTATGTTTCTTGCGATACACGTTGTTGAAGTTTCTTCGTAAATCAATAAAAGTGCACAGTGACAGACTGCATGCATTGAAAAATAAATTTTGTGAGATGCTAGCGAAAGATTTCGAAAAATTGTGAGTTAGGCCGATGCATAACATTGATAATAATAAAATGATTTGTAAATGTGTTATTAATTTGGTGTTATTGGTTTATTGAAAATAATTTAGAAATTCGGATCGAATAATTTACTTTAACAAAGAGAATCTCATGTATTAGGTGAGAGGAGCGCCTCCAGCGGCGAGGCGCAAGCGGGCGGCGAGTGGCGCAGGCGCAGGCGAGGTCGAGGGCGCCAACCCGGGCTCGGTTTACGCTACGCGGCTCTAACGTATATCAAATTCTCTTTATGTACGTCCGGTAAACAGCTGGTGCTGGAAGAAACCATAATAAAAGAAAATATTAAAACAAAGCGCGTGCCAGATCAGTGGTTGCGGCCGGGAGTTCGCGCCGCCACGGCGCCGGCAGCGCGGTCCCCGCCCGCCCGCTACGCTACTCTAGTCACAAGGCTACTCTACTCTACGCGAGCCGGTCTCGCCAACAGCACTACCAGGTACGTGAACCCGACTACGAAGAATACAATCCTCAACACTACACAATACGTACCTATAAGCCGGAAAGCAAACTAAAATATGTACTCAAAGCTTACAGCGGGTGGGTTTACTGACGCCTTAATATTCAGAACCAAAAGTGTGTTCGGCACGAAATACCTCCACTCTCACTTTAAGCACATAATTTATTATGCTGACTGTACAACAATGAAGGTAGAATTCAGTAAAATTAGTTTGTTTCGCGGGTAACTATTACGCACGCTCTGTTGTGAATTTGATAGCCAATGTTGATTTTTATTAGTGAATAAATTAAGTAGGCCAGGCAATGCTGAATGAACCTCTTACAAAATTCATTTAGTAATTATTTAACTGATTATCTGAGACGAGAGCTTTAGACACAGATCATTGTTGAAATAATAAATCATCATACATTGTCAAAAAACATTGTAGGTATTTCAATTCAGTGCATAGATGGAAAACATTATAATATAAAATAATTATCCTTACCGAACCTTGTGCATATACTTAACATTTCAGTTTTGTCAGAATACCTGCCTACTGTTCGAATTGGTTTACAAAACATTTCTTAACGTAACAAAGTATTGGAACGTCGATATGTAGTGGCTGGCCGGTAGTTTGGTACCTCATACTTGGGTTCACACTGTTGTTCAGCTTCCTAGCTAACTCTCAAGAATGCTCCGTCGACACATGCGACTGGCTCGCACCTTGCATTATTTTAATATTATTAAATATTTGGCACATAGTCGTCGCACTTTTGATAGCCAACGATTTCTCAAATGCCAAAAATATGTTAACGCGAACAACAGAAAGAGTTATTACTACTTTAAAGTAGTTTATAGTTTCTAATAAATATAACAATACCATATCACAGCACCGCTATACAACATTTTGCTGTATACTATCAGTTTGGTAACATTATACTGTTATAATAAGTTATTCAATTTATAAACTCTTACATTTTATTACAATTGGACATCATCAAACCTCTTTTCTTCACCCACAGTGATATGTTCACATTATACTGATTAAAGCTTACACATGTTGTCCCACATCACACCTTTACTGACATTCTTTACACATTAAGTGAACTGATTTATTCATTAAATCAGTGACGTCGGTTTCGACTTTAAAATTGTGGAAAGTCCACGCGTTTCTGAATACTCCTTCAATTTCTTACGCTTTCACAATCTAACAAAAATCAATATTGATAGACAGCATAGAAAACAAACAAGTTTTTATTTCTATGATAGTAATTGCAACTAAATTTAATATGGTAATACTTAAAACAACATCGACATAATAAGATAAACTACTAAACATCAAGGGACCGGAAGGGGATCACCCTAGTCGGTGAGCCCCTGGGGCCAGGTACACGAAGCTGCCGGAGAGACGCGGGGGACTCCTACGGCTAGTGCGCTCTCCGGATTTACATTTTTTTGGTATGGTGGTATTTAACGCGTGAGGGTGATATTGAGCGACGGGCACTTCCTGACAGCCATAGCGGTCTGATGCAGCGCGTTGTAGCCGGCGGCGGTGGCACCCTGAAGACTCCAGTTGTTCGAAGTTGAAGCGTGTGAGTGGTGTCTAGCGCTGCTTGGCAGGTGCCTTACCATGCCTGTGCTGAGCTGTTGCAGAAGTCCAGAGCCTTGCGAGCTGGCGGCCGAGGTCCGGCGAGAGCGTATGGACTGCATTGATGATGTCAGCAGAAACGGTACGCTCGAAGATGTGTTTGGCATGGAGCCACCCTACACAGCAGGAATATGTTAGTATTCACATGAAATTCGTGGGTGGCTTGGCGGTGGGAATTTGTGAAAAATAGGATTATTGAAATTTTGAGGGTTATGAGGTTGGATCTAGGATAGATATGTGGATCTCAAACTAAACAATGCAAAGTTTTAATTGATTACTATCAGACAGGGTTCCATTATAGGTAAAGATCGTGGGTAAATGTTAATTAATTTATATTTTTTTTAATGTGTGTGGAACAAAGAAGAAAAGATGCATTTTAAAATTGAATTATTACATTAATGTTGAATAAGTGGTATAATCTAAAATAATAGGGGATAGAATACAATTGCTATAAGGATATGATTTTTTTGTTTTATCTATTAATTATATTTTATATAATTTATTACGACACATAGAAACCTCGTTAGTTTGATAATATGATTTTATATTTATTATGATTGATCCCAATTAATGGATACAATAATCATACCGGCTACTGTCAGCTCTACTTATTAATATGTAATTCAGGTAGATTATGTTATTTTGATCAATACAAAAATTAAGAGAACAAAGTACAAGTTTATAACCAAGATAATAAATATTATGATACTAGTCAATGAGAGATTATTAATTTCAGATTTATTCTAGCTAATACTTAATATCACCGCTAAACCACCTGAACAAATAAATAATACAATTCAATTGTTTTTTAAAGATTTTTTATTCTTAGCCTATATTATAAATATTCAACTATAGCATGCCTTACATTTAATCAGATACGTACGTCAATATTTAGCGTTTAAAGCGTGGTGAGCATGTGAAAGTTGTTTTGAGTCAGTATTACTCGGATCTACTCTACAGCGAAATACTCGCACGCAGATGTTGCCAGATAATATTGTATAAAAGCTGTAAACTCGTAATAAAACTAGTGTGAAATCATGTTAAATGTAAAATATTTAAGTAACGGCAACATCTTAGTGTACTTTATACATAGTAGTAGCAGTTGGAAAACATCAATGATTGGTGCTGCGAGCCGCAGTGGCTCAGCGGCGAACAGTAGAATGGAACCATAGTATACTCACGATCATGCTCCGTGCAAGCTGCGAAGAAGAACAAATAGCAACAGTAAATGAGACAGCGAATACGTAATACATGGCTTACAGCCTTGACATGAATGAACAAATGATTACCTTACTTGAGATGCGTTTCCTCACATAACACATTCTTATTCTTATTCTTATTCTTATTCTTTATTGCACACAAAAAAAACATCAAATATACATGTAACTTGCAATAATATAGCTTATGTACAAAGGCGAGCTTAACCCAGAGTTGGGTTTTCTTACAGCAAACCTAATTTTTGAAAGCGAGATTTGCAAAAGAGGATATACTTACGTATGTGCATTAACATTACATTCTAAATAAACTTAAAAAAAAAAACTACATTCATACAATAAAATATATGTAATAAATACAGCATAGATATATATTATACATACCTATAAAATCCGATACTTATATACATACATATTGATCAAGTAGACAGGAAATGGTCCTTTATTCCCTTCTTGAACACCTCTAACGACGGGCTATCCCGCAAGGAGTGTGGAAGTGAATTCCAAAGGCGCACAGCACGAACAGTGAATGATCCATCATACCGACTTGAGGAGTGGGGAGGAAAACGAAGGAGAAGAGATGATGATGAGCGACAAGGTTTACCTCTAGGTACGAGATACTGAAAGCGTTCACGAAGATAGGAACACAACACACAACATTCAATACGTAAGAAGACCTATCTTCTCATGTACCTGCTGAATTGGTGGATCTACATTGTATTGCAGTACTCTTCAAGTACATTTACCGAGTTGTAATGCCAATTGGTAGCGCGGAGTGACAAATATTGAAATTTTACTTAGTAATTTGTAAATGTTTCCTGAAATTGTATAACCGGATTAATTTGGAAAAGGTGCGACAATGATGGAATCGACGTGTCCGCAGGTACACACCCGAACAGTGATTAGAGGAATAGTAGCATTCACCAGAGGAGGGAGGAGCTACCCTCCCAGCATGGCACTCAACGACACATTGACGCGGACTGGCGTTCATGCTTCGCGACGATTACTCAGTCGCACATTGAAATGGACATGCAGCACTTCATTATTTCTTGAAGTTTGGTGTTTGTTCGGGCGTCTCGCAGGATTGGAAGGATTAGTATTGATGCGATGCGGTGAGCGGTTCCGACCACGTGCATATGCAAAATGATAATGTGATGAAATATCAAATACTATCTGTCCCAGTCGGTGTGGGTAGAAGACACAACCGCAGAAGATAACAGAACCACATTCATGTAAAGCTGGACAATTCCACATTCAATAAGAGGATCAGGGAAGACACGCAGCCAGGCAGGCGTGCGCGTACGATCATATCACTTACGACGCATTGAGACGTGGACGGCACGGATAGGCTCGAGCCTGAGCCACCTCCGCGGCCTCTGTACTGGTGGGCCGGCTGAAATAATGTTGGTCACTATCACTACCCTCGTTACCACGTGCCCTTACTCCAAGAACATACTATCGTATACACTAGAAGCCCCGTTCCAAGCTATACTAAATTTAAAATCATTAATAGTGTATGTATGTAGGTCATATTATGTAGGCACATACTATTAGAATTATCTGTGTCAAAAACAAGCGTGCAAGCATTATGTGTTTGAACGTGTGCAACTTACAGTCGGCGGTGACAGGTTGACGGTCGAGCCGCGGCGCTCCTGTGGCCCGATGCTCGAGTGGCGGCGTGTGGGCAGTCCTGAGGTGCTGCCCGGGGTACCACCGGGCGACGAGGCACACGATGGCGCGATCTTGATTTTGGGCGTCATCAAAGTGTTGTCCGAGAGACGGCGATTAGGAAACGCGTTCGACACGCGAAGGAAATTGTTGTCATTATTAGTAGAGTTACTCGAACCGAAGAGCCACTGACCAATCCCGGAGCCTGAAGAAAGTTTCTTTAATACCCTTTGACTGGTTGTCTGTTTTACAGAACAGGTCGGAAACTCGTCATGCTTACTCTTGAAACCTCCAACACTTGCGCTAGTACTAGCAGCCGGTGGTGGCGGTTGCGGTGTCACTGAGTTTTTACGTGCCATGTCCTCAGCGGAGGATGTTTTGCGTTCAACCCTTAAATTCGGAATGTTAAAAGGTGGAGCATTCATATTATCTGTGGACATCTGGTGCCGAAGTCTTTGCCGGCGGTTCTCGGGGCTCGGCACCGGAAGGTTGTCTGCTTTCAGCTTGTAGCGTTGCTGCCTATCGATGCTCTCCAACATGTCGTACAGGATCTGAACACATTCAAATAATTACGTTCATTCATATAACCAAGGTTATACAGAACGCACAGTCAGTATAAATTCTCTGAAAACATACCTCCATCAGATGAGTAAACTGGTCGACGTTCAGCGCTGGGTTAATTGTTTGTGGAGCAAGCGAAGGTATCATTTTCGTTGCCATCACACTAGCGTTGAGTCCGAATTTCCTTTCCGAGAGCAAATTCTTGTAGAGTTCTGTAATCATTACGTGTAATCGTCTAAAGACATAATTATGGAAAAATAACTGATAAATGTATTAATTCGCTTCAGTCAAAAAATAATGACTGGCTTCCGCATATAGGATATTCGCAAATGGAGCAAAGATCGCTGCGCCAGACCTTAAGTACGACGCGAAGCTGGTCTTAGCTAAATGTGTAAACAACGATGAATAAACTCTGCTTCGTATGTACAGAAGTATACTCACTAACAACACGTGTCACTATTTCAGGGTCGGAGATCTTCATAGCCAGCAGGGCTGGAACCACCTGCTCCAGGACGTGGCTCCTGTCTAATTTTAAGACGCTCTTTTCCAAGAAGCATAGGACCAGGCTGACGATCTTCACATCACTTGCATGCTTTTCAAGCAGGGCCTTCACTTTAGTCAGAATTTTGGTGGCAAGAGGCTTGTTCTCAGGTGCTTCGCATATATACTGCGAGGCCACCAATGAGGCCGACTGTCAACATAATAAAAAGGAAAGATTAAGTAATATTGGATTTGTCACGAGAATTTTATATTTACAGACATGATTTAAACTTTTATCGAGGAGAAAAATAATACATTACCTGGATTTGGAAGGTGTTACTTTCCAGGGCATACCACAGTATGGGCAATATATGTTCATCAATTTCTTCGTGCACGCCTTTTTTCATAATTATATGCAAGTGTTCCAATAGGCAGACGGTAGCTTGGATGCTTCTTTGTGTTTTAAACACTTTCCTAAAACAATTTAAAACCTCCATATAAGTATAATATATATATATATATATATATATATATATATATATATATATATATATCCTTTATTCTATAACAAATAATTTAAATAATTATTACTATCAGAAAAAGGCACATTTAAGTGTCACAAAATAAATTTTCAAATAAAAATGAGCATTTCAGGGAAAGTGAATCGTTGGTGCCTGTACTAATGATTAAAAATCATCGTTTCATAGTCCCGCAGTTACAGCACCGCTATGGATAGACACGACCGGTTTAGCTCTGCGAATGTATCACAGAGTATATAATCACAAGAATGTATTTTTTTTTTTTAAATCAAACGGAATTTCTATTTGGATAATATTTTCGTATATAGACTAAAAACATGTTCCAGCCATGCATTATTTGGGGAGGTTTTTAATAAAAACCAAACGAGGTTGCGGTAAAGAAATGTTATCAAAACAGAAATCTCAGAAAATGGAAATAAATATATTTTAGTGGATAAATCCAAGTTACATTTTTACTAGCTTCTGCCCGCGACTTCGTTCGTGTGAAGTTTTGATATCGCAACGCATCGCCTGCTCAACGGAAGCTTTTTTCCCCGCTTGCAATATTTCTTATTACTGCTCCGCTACTACTGGTCACAGCGTGATGTTATATAGCTTATAACCTTCCTCGATAAATAAACTATCCAACGCAAAAAATAATTTTCAATGGAAACCGGTAGTTCCTGAGATTAGCGTGTTCAACCAAACAAACAAACTCTTCTGCTTTATAATATTAGTATAGATTAAACTTAAATCATTGGGAAACCCGGTTACTAAGCGTGTTTGTATATATTTACTTTGTCCAGATGAGTATTAGTGGAAATAAATGGTGAAATTACAAATATCTTCACTAATTGCAACAAAGGTTTGCCTTGACATGAAACCGCTAGTAAACACATTCGCGGTACGAATGTTTCTTCATGCATTATATCTATGATTGATATTGCAGGTTACTATTTACTGTTATCGTATGGGTGAAGGTCTATAAAGGGTGTAAAACACCTCTACACGAAGCCGAAAGGCACTTGTTCTACCCATCATTGCGATCATTTTTTTGTTCTACACTATACCTGGGACCCATCTAGTTACGGAGATATGGGGGGTCAAAGTTACAACTTTTTGACAAGTTTTTTTTGTAAGATTTTAACTTTTAACACCTCCACAACCCCCGTACCTTTCAATCCATCCAGCAGCACAATGTTTTAAGTGCGTTACATTGAGTTCTACCACAAAACGTGATTTATAACCTCAAAAAAAAGTCGTTTCCCAGCAATATTTTTTGCGTAAAGTTACTTAGTTTGATGTACAGAATGCTTGGTTAACGGCTTTGTGGTGAGGTGGTTTACACCCTGTATTAGACTGACATTTAGACTAAAATATATGGCACGCAGAAAGCTATTGATAAATTAGAGTATCTGAATAGAGAACTAGTGAACTAGTTCTGATGTAATGACTATATTGAAAGCCGAGTTTTAAACTAACGTGTTTTTAAGAGTAACAATAATAGTCCCAGCAGATTGGAGACTTTTTATCGGCCTATAGTTTAGTCGGACTCAGAAATCGGCAATAACAACGCTTTCAATGAAACTAAATGCGATTCAAGAGTAAAGTCAGTGTCAGTATTCCATGGCAAAGCTGCCACTGATGAAATTGGCCATAAATACAGAATAAGTTCTTACTTTATTGTTGAAAACATGTGGGTTTTGAACTCTTCTTCGGTCGCCTTTCTGACCAGCCACATCACTGACTGTAGGACAGATGCCAGCACTTCATTGGAGTCAATCTCATCTCTCAAGGCCGGCCAGACGTGTTGCCAGCGGAGATACTAAAATACAACAAATAACTGATACCAAGGAATAAAACAACTGCTGAAAATAAATTAAATAACGACACCCTTACGCCTGCTTTCTAAAAGGCTCATCTACTATATTCAGTTTATCCTTCTAATGATGTGAAATAGTAACAGTATTGTGAATTTGAATGTGTGCTACCCGTGGATAGTCCATGACCTGGATTTATCTCGGCAGTGCCTTTGGTCAATAGGAACGTTGCGTTTTCCGTATTTTGACTGCCACGCACACTTTTACGGTCAAAAGCTAGTAAAGACACGAATTTGCTGACAAAGATAATATTATCAGCCATCCTAAAAACAAAACCACCATAAAATATTGATCAGCCTTTGAAAAGACAGGTTTGATGTAGGGGTCAAACGACTAAAGCTGCTTAAATATAGTTACTGTCATGTCTTAACATACATTATTCCTTCCATTTTGCCTTCAATAGGTATAGTTCAACACTTTAGTAGTATTATTTGATAACAAGTTTATACAGAAATTAACGAATAAAAGAGTTCTCACACATTCGCTATAATAGAAACTAAGCCTGAACTACTGTCACGCTGACGGTCGGTCGTGACGTCAGTGAGAACAAAATACGGCTGTCAGTCGCCGTTGACGTCAGCGTCGCAGTATGTTACTATATAGAACACAATGTATACTCGTATGCCAGAGACCGTGCGCGACCGACCGTGTGCGACCGACCGTCAGCGCAACTACAATTCAGGGTGCAAATGTTCTGTCACACATTACTCACAAAATCAAAAGTATGTATTCACTAAAAGCACGTAATAAAGAAGTAAAGACTGCAACAAGATTTCAAAACAACTCTTTTCATCGTTTTCTCAGCAATTGCTTCTTTATTGTACACAATGAAATTGATATAAGAATCCAACAATAGACGACGTAATATTCTTACTCTTAAGCTTTATTGTCTGACATTGGAAGTAGCGAAGAAAGTGCATTCAATGTCAAGGTTACTCAATAGACAGCTTTCAACATAATACAATAATGGAGCAGGCTAGCAGGAATATCGTATTGTTTATTCATCACCATTATGTTTCACTGAAAACGAGTTTCTATTAAATTACATTTCCAAGTTCAAGTGCAGAAACACATCCGATCCCACTCAATTAAATGAAACAATTTTATTACGGATTGCTATTCCATTATTCTATCTTTTTCATTCCACGTTGTTTTAAACTTTTTGTAGTCAATTAATAAAGTAGAACCAGTACAATATACAAACTGTGTATAGAGAACTTCAAAGAAAGACTAGTTGGGCAAAAAAATACTGGAGAATGAAGTCAATCGGTATCTTTTGTGTCGACAAACTAAGACGGTTTACAAAATTGATACTGAGTACAAGTGACTTACCGAAAGACAAAGGGTAAGTACTTTTAACATTTTCTAGACGTTCATTTAGTATTGTTGAAAAAAATAACGGAATGAAAAAGATGGTCTCGCGTTTTAATGAAAAGATTTAATTTTTTGTTAATGTTCGAAACGTTTAAATGAAACTAAGGACCTTATTACGAGTTTTTGTTCTTCAGCCTATTCCCTGCATTTTAAATGGAGACATATAAGGAATTGGTTATCTTTACAAAAGATTAAGATCTTTGTAGCTTCTGCTCGACATGATAAAAACAATCTTTTCTTGTATCATGATGGATAAAAACAAGTTTTTGTTTTCATATAATTTTCTTTAAGTATAGAGTATTATAAATACTTTCACGGTTTGAACTTTGTAATAAGTTGGAACATCTTTTAACCAAGCGTTGAATTTTATCTCAGCTTTTTTAGTTATCATTTTGATCCGTTTTTTTATTTACTAAGTACTTAAATAAATATTTTAGAAGTTAGCGAAGAAAATTGAAAATAAGCATGAGACACACTTAGCATAAATGCTCGATCCACAGTGTTTGAGTCCGAAAATAAAATTTAGCGATGAGAGATGACTTTCAGTAATTACATTTGCACGTAGTAGAACCGTGCAAAACGTCAGTGGGGAATCGAATCTTGCGTAGGATCTATCCGTATAGGTACCTATAGAGTACAGGTGATATTAATGGCCTATAAGCATACAATGAGTTGTTTTGAAGCAACGGTAAAGGTATAAAGGTATAATGTTATTCAATCAAATATTCAAATTAATTACAACGATGTTAAATTGACGAGTATTCGTATTTGTTAATACAGGGTGACACCAACAATTCGACAATTTTAGTTAAACTGCGGATACCTCATGTCAGTCGCGGTCTGCATTCATTAGAACATGTCCTCTAGATTAGTCACAGTACGTTACTTTCAAATTTTCATCATTTTCCACATGATGTAAATAAGTAAATAGGCTAGCACCGACTGGTTGATGACCCCCATACAATATGTTGCAAACTTGACTATTTAAAAAACCGTTACCAAATTCGTTATTTACAATTAATTTTCTGACGAAAACTAGTGCATATTATACCCAAGGTTAATAAATCTATAAACACCTATAAACGAGCAATTCTTGTACATGTCACCGTCAAATTTTCAAACACGTTAGATTGTAATCTCTCTAGCGAAATTGTAAACTCTTGAAATATTGTCAAATAAACATACGGAATAAACATGGCCCCCATAATCAGGACTTGGGGCACCCCCCCGTTAGGTCAGTTAGGTTCCTTTAAACCCTGCTCTCAGAAATAGGGGCACCGCGTAGTGAGGATCTAGAGTCTACGCTTTTTACGGAAATATAAAGTGTTTTGAGGTTAGGTTATACTAATCAGTATTTCTCAGGAATGGCACATTATCTTTTCATTAGAGTGGTACCATTGGGCAAGGGGGACCCCTCCTTCCCTCCCCCTCCTCCACACCGGGCGAGTTGACTTCCATCTGATCGCATGCATTTCACAATATTACGGTTTCACTTCGATAGATATTACAATCTGCCGAAAAATAATGCGTGTTATTGTAAGCAGTATGTTCAGTTGACAATATTTCGAGAGTTTACAACCTTGCTAGAGAGATAGCAATCTTACGTGTTTGTCAATTTTACGGTGACTTATATAATATATAATTTGTGAAATTGATTGGTTTGTGTTGATTTTCATGAAATTTAGTATGGTTGGGGTTTCGGGGGCGAATAATAGCTTTCGTTTTTAGAGCAAAGCTCGGTCATCCACATATTTATAAATGGTGTTCAATTTCGTTAACAGTTCTAAGCTAGTTTGTTTTAATAGACGTTCCGATTTATTCAATAGTGTGGAAGTATTTCTTTGAACTACCAGTGTTTTCATTTTAATGTCGTAATGTCGTAGCTGCCCTGTATCAGAAAATGATACTGGATAATTATGATGATGCACGTTCTCCTCTGCTTGTCAAGCAAAGTCACCTGCACCCAACAGGTCTTCAAATACTTAAAAAACAAAGCAGTTCCGGACCAGATTCGTAGTTGTCAGACAAAACTCGAGTAGAGGAATAAGCGATTTTCTGGAAAACCTATAATTTAAGTAATTTGAAATCCAATATTTTAATTAAGATAACTCAACGCTTAAAATGAAGTTCCGTAGTGAGTAAGGTAGAGATATTAATATCAGCTCGGTTGATTTGATGAAATAACACGGACAACATGAACCGCTAGCTCTGTTTGAGATGCAAAATAAATATTGAGTTTGAAAATAACACTCAATCTGTTTACTTCGTAGATCGTCGGCTAATATATTTTCTAACAACAATTTATTAAGTCATACGTTATACATACATATATTCATATGTACCTATCTATATATAAGCTTGTATTTACACATTTATTTTAGTAAGTTATGGAGATTATAATTTTAGGTGAGGAGTTTTCTGTAAGCTTGTATTGTGTCGGTTTTGGTTCAGAATTGAGTGATTTATTAAAACCTAAACCAATTGACTGACAGCCAGTTAATTTCATTCAATATACGTTGAAGAGACACAAATCATAATAGTCTTAAATATTTCATTCGATGTCCCCTCGGTGCCCGTGTCTATCGAGCGATCTCGATAGTCACCGAGTGACTATCGGGGCGCAAAGCGCGCGTTTCATTTCGCTACTCGCTAGACGATTCTCTAGGCTGTAGGCACTCAATGTGTGCTACGAGTCGCTTGATCTAATTCGCGTCTTGATTCGCATCGCCCGTGGCTTAGTCATTCATTAAAGAAGTTTAAAAAAAACATGACTTGATTATTGTTGGCTTAGGTACTATTCATTTATCAATCATTCACAGTATTGTTACTTCGCTGGACTGCAAACTTACCTCAGGTATTATTGGCATAGTTTCAGGGAGGGTTTCTCGAAAGAAGAGGTTCTTCCCCGTAGCATCCTTCAAAGCCAGAGAATCCAAAAATTGTATGGCGTAAATAATTTTCTCATCTTCACCTCGTGATGCATTAAGGCTATATAATTTGAAAATAATTGTAATTAAATGGTAAAAAGTAAAAAAAAACCAGCAATAATCTGGAAGAATTAGAATAGCAGCAACTTACTTGAAGTACTTAATGAGTGGTAGTAGTTGAGTAGTTGGACGAGGGGGAGGGTCTCTTGACAACAGACGCAGCACAGCCTCCTTCAGGGGAATCGGCACCCTGGGCAGCACTAGGCGAACCTGGTGGTCCAGCTGTGACACACATAGTGCATATTATACAGACTGCTTCAGTGTAACATGGATCTAAATGAAATGAATGGCGCTTGGTAAAACTCTTTTCAAATTTAGTACATTGCATGAAAAGGCGTGATACGAACATATTCAGCAGTATTTGTTGGAAACCAAAACCCAAGGCAATTTCGGCCTTCATGATCATATTCGGATTGATTCAGCATGATTCAGGCTAAGCTGAGCGGTTTCTTTTCGAACGATTATCTCCACTTATTTAGTTTTGACGCGCAGATGTTCCGACACGTGTCGACCCGATCATTATATAAGTACAAACAGTTTGTTTCAAAAGGACTTTTAATTAATAAGGCGAACTTCAAAATCAAATAAGTACCTATATCACGAAACTTTTCTAATTATTGTTTTATGTAGATAATTTCCATTATTTTCAGGAGAGGCTGATGCCGAAAAAGGACCGTTGTCTTATCCAATATAGGGTAGGTACATCATTTTTTACAAAAATAAAATCATAATACGTATTTTATCAATTTGGAAAATAGATATATATTTTTGGTGTTTTATATTATTATGTTGGCTCCGGCTGTTATTTGTCCATTTTTGACAGTGTCAGTGATATCGTATTTCCCAGTATTAACTGGGTTGTGGAGGTCAGATAGGCAGTCGCTCCATGTAAAAAACTGGTATTTAGCTGAATCCGGTTAGACTGGAAGAAAACCCCAACATAGTTGGGAAAAGGCTAGGCAGATGATGATGATGATGATATTATGAAGACTTGAGTGCACAAAAAGAGTCACAGTACGGGGCGCCCACCCCTGATTGAAGATCACGACCGCTCTGCCAAAGTGTGACGGCAAACCTATGGGTCCACAGGCAAGAGTGTGACGACGAAAAAGAAGAAGTATTGAACTCGTGCTGACTTCGTAAACACCCAGTGGTCCACAGGTAATAGTGCCACCTTGAACATCATCACCATTACCTCTGTCTTTGCTGCAATTACCGCTTGCACTAAATTCAAATTATAACGTCACGATTTAAAAATTATGAAAGAATGTACACAATATCAAAGATCTGAAAATAAGAAGACACACTTAATTTGTCTTGTGGCAACCACAAACATTCTACATTGTGTCCATGTGTGGTTGGTTAGGTCCCACTCTTTCTCTCAACGTGGAGGTCCCAGTCCTGACAGATTATGATCAAACTATTCTTCATCGTTCGACATTTATACTATAAATTAAGGTAACAAAAATCAAAGAACAGTGCTGCTACCCATTCACTTTCACGAAGATTCACCATTCAATAATGTTCTGGACATAAACCCAGGAATTAGACCTGAAAACTACGAGTATTCGTTCTATTATTAACTAAAGTCTTAATACAATTTTTAGTTTTACCATTGCCTGGCCCGTTCCCGACTAGCTACCTATTGTAAAAGATAGCCTCTGATATTTATCAGAATCTCAGCAACAGGCACGATTCGAAACAAAAAATAAAGATAGCTCGCTAAAAGAGCTTTTTATTTTAGCGAGCAAAGATAAATGTTGCAGCAATTAGACATATTGAGACCAGTATTTTGGCGGGTAATTGAAATGTCACAGATGTTGCCCATTCTATTGACATTACTGTATTGCAAGATTCGGCAGGTTCACTAATGTTTCACCAAAACTCCATTGACAAATTTTCATTTTACAACCAACGTTTCGTATACTATTTAATTCGCAAACAACTTATTCCGCAAATGTTTTATTTTAAAAGCATTCGTTTTACAAACATTTATTTGGCAAATAGATCTTTTATCAAATGCATCAGATGATATTTATTCATTATTTATCTCCTTACTTCCTCTTACTGTGGCCAAGACACCTTTAGCCATCATCGGTCCTATGAGTCTGTGGGGTCGGCAGTAAGAAAACCATTTCCTGTGTACATTGCACGACGTACACAAAACCCTCTTCCTGCCCAAATTCCGTCTGTCACCGTAGGTCTCCTATTGACAAACTTCCCTCTCGTATAACCAACGTAACCTACGTTTGGTATGGTTTGTATGGTAGACTAGGGCGTTAAGATAACTTTGACTAGGGTGCTAGGTAGGTAATTACTATAGGGCTAGGATAGTTAGGGTGCTAGGTAGTTACTGTAGGGCTAGATTTGGCGTCAATTTGTATATCGCTAATTCGCATGTTATTTACTTTCTATAAAATTGCCTCAAGCTAAATATACAAACGCGCATTCCAGTGCCAACGATTAAAATTCCTTCGTTATAATACACATGGCTTGTAACATACTCGTAATTATTATTACTACATTGTGTGCTAGACAAATAAACCATAAATTCTTTCTCTTTAAAACTTTTTTAACACTGGCAAATCATTTACAGAAACATGTCGAAATCTGTATTCCTTTCTATCTTCTCTAACAGGGCCTCGATTCTGCTATTACAATACTGTCAGAGTATTCGATTATTGATTTCATAATGATCAAGTTCTGTCAAATTTTGACGTTTGTTAATTCTACCATCATAATGGCACCATTATGACTTCTCAATGAACAACTCTAGAATATTAATCTCGTACATGAAATCTGGCATGAATAAATGTTCGCATTTAGTTGTAGATTTCGAAAACCATTTGTACTAAGGGTTTTATAATAATGACAATACGACAATGCCATTAAAACACAATTTTACTACGAGACCATTGACCGACCATTGTGAATTTAGCAGATTACGAACTTTAAGCAAAATGACAATGGGATGAGAATGGAATCGTGTTGGAATCCTGCATCCCCTGGAATCTTGCATCGTCAGACAACATGTTTAATGTCAATATTTCGCCGGCTTGGACGAACAAGGAGTATTTATTACGTATGCACAATGGCCCAGCCAAAAAAACAAATTCCTTTATGTTCGGTTCCTACAATATCAATCGTTTCACCAACAATATAATGCAACGCGGCTAGATTCCTGTGAGGCTCGGTGTTTGAAGCGTAACTTTAATAACGTTTCGTTTCCTGAAAACGAAGTAAGTGAAAGACCAATGATGCAATAACTAGTGTGTACTTTTGTTTGCAGTCACCTTGAGTATGCGTCTCAAGTTTGGAATCCCAATTATAACTTATACCTAAATAGATTGGAAAAAAAATCTGTAAAAGATTTCATCTACTTCCTCTTTCTGAACGTAGAAAAATTGCAGACTTGGCGTTTTTATTTAGAATCGCTAACGGTTCAACAGAGCTTCCCGAACTGCTGAGCAAAATTGGACTTCGGATTCCTTCTACTTTTCGGCGCCATACCCGTCTATTGCATACTCCTGTGGTAGGATCAAAATACAGATGTAACTCATCCTTAATAAGAGCTAGTCATACGTATAATGCGGTTTGCCAAAGCGTCAACATCGATATTCTCAGTACTACTAGCATCTCAAAATTAAAAAGGACTCTTTGTAATTAATTTTTTGATAATGTTAAGGCGATTACATGAGCTAAACGCGAGTTTTATAATTACTAAAAGTATATGATTCACTGCTATAAACAAGACTAGAAAAATATATGATATTCTTCAGGATATATGCTAGCATGATACTGTTTTGAAAACACAATACAATTAATTTGGCTCGATAAAAAGGAAACCACGAACTTATCTCTATAAATATCTTTCAAACAATAAAAAACATACTAATATGCATGCGATCATTCTGAATTTTTGGCAAATAATTCTACAAGCAATATACTAGCATGATACTGTTTCAGCTTTTTAATCCAATCAATAGTTTTTTTGTAAATCGATCGAAACCACTAATTTCGCGCTATTTGGCCCGCAGTGGCTGACGTAACAACCACTTTGTAGTGCAAGCTGATTAGAACTTTATTCTAACAGCATTCCAAACGAAGTTCGAACCACCACAAAAAGAGTTGCTAATTTATCTCGTTTAAGCGCCTTAACTAATTGAATGCAACTCGCGCTTTTTGAAACACTTTTTTACTTAGTTTACTGTATTTACAAACACTGTCTGTCTCTTAAATATTTTTGTTTTTTTATAAGCTCTCTTCTCTTCTATCTGTGAAACTTTTAATTGGCGTCCTTTTTTAAATGTTAGTGTGTAAATTTTTAGCTGTAAGTTTTCCTAATACTGTAAAATACAATAAATAAATAAACAATGATGCAACATTATTTCCACTACATTGGTAAATCTATCTTTTTCTTTTGATGACTAGATGGCGCTGTGTGTTAATGTCCAGCGATATTTATTTATTTTATTTATTTTACGAAAGACACGGATGATTTTGTGAAGTAACTTTTTGTTTTTCGTTTTCCGAAATCGGTCTACTAAGTGTAATATTTTTGTGGCATAAAGTCCAGTGAAATGATAAATAGCCCGAAGGAGCGAAAAAGGAAGCGGCTACCTAACAAAACACACAACTAAGGATAGTACGAGCTTAGTTTTCGGTTTTCGTCAGTAAAAGTATGACTTTCCCTCTCGCTCCTCCCAGAGTTGGAGTAGTTATTTGATGATTTCCCATCCATAAAAAAAGGAAAGAACAATCCTGTCTGTAAATGTTTGTCTAGGGTAAATTACTTAAAGGTGAATTTCACCAATGAAACTGATCGCTTAAAGTATACGTAGATGTTTTCGAATTTATTTATTTCCTTTATTAATCGGAAATAACACCATCATCTCAGATCATGTTACAATTGTTTGCCAACAGCATCCTCCTATTAATGTCCATCAAGCGTCATAATATTCATTCACTGCTTTCAAGACCTGTCATGTGTACTGACTGGATAGTGACTGACATCATCATGACAGCGTTATGGGTCAAATCAGGTTGTGCATTCTGAAATATGCCAACGACACAAATATCGGGCTTTGCACTATAATTTTGGTTATATTCAGAGTCACCGTATTTATTATTGCAATTCATAATCAATATGTTAATACAACACACAACAATATTTCAGTAACATTAGTAAATTGATGAAAACAAAGCATTATTTGACAGGTTTATGCGACGTTACCAATTTTCGAAATGCAGCCTCTTAATAATATTCTTTTAAATTCACTTTAGAGCTTCACACAAGTGATCCTAGCAAAATGAAATTCACGTCGATTCGATGACACAATTGAACTGGTTTTCAAGCTAGAACAATAGAAAAGGTCTTTCTTTTAAGAATGTCTCAAAAGCTTACGGAGATAGGAGAAAACATTCATGAAAGACGATCCTTTTCAGAAAACAAAGCGTACATTACTTATTCAAAATCGATGACAAATCCTGGAGACCTTTTATGTATACCAGTATATCACCGTTGAGCTACGTAGAGGGGTGTTTGGAGTTAGTGTTTCTTTCTATCTGAATTTCCTCGAGTTCTAGCTCTCAAATTAAGCTGGTTTTCCGTACCCTTCTTTAAAAGATACGAATCTTTTTGACCGACCAAACATAAACTATTGTAGGAAACGACCGGAATCCAACGAGTTCTTCAGTTTAGAAACTAGGTCGAAGATAGTTTAGCATGTAGTCCGCTAGGAGCTCCAAGTGGAGCAATAATACCTAGTGCACGTAAGAGTCGCAATGAGCCGTAGCGCATCGTATTACAGAATGAAAAGTAAATGGCCTGGTAGATTTCCAAGCTTGAAATAAAATACACGCAAATGACGTAATCGCCCGCCTATCAATGAGTCCAATCGCCAAGAAATAAAACTGTATCCACAGAGGTTTTAGCCGAGTAGTTATTTGTAGAAGCTTGAAATAAACCGTTTCCAGTAAAGTAGTAAGAAATTGAGTCGTGGCTGCAAGACAAAACTGTCGAAGAATCGGAACCTACACAAAGTAAGCCAAACAATATCTTTGAATAAATAGTAACCGGGCAATATATATATATATACGTATACTCAATAGTTTCATCAACATATTATTGTGTTGCTGGAAACATGTTCCTCACACTATAATGTTGTTAAAACATGTTGCTGAAACAATCTTGAGCGTCTTCGGTTGAATAATATGGGGTTTTAGTCTGATAGCGCTAGGTTTTGAGGTTTCAAAAATTTTAAAGTTAGTTTTTTGGCATATAATATGTATTTCCGAACCATTTGCCCAACCTACTATTTCAATTTGTGTCCTTTTTGGAACTTGCATATGCTCTTTGTCTTTTCGACCACTATAAGACGAAAAGAAAATTATAGTTGAATAACGAAGTAGTAACTGAACTGATATACATATGCATTTTGTGTCATCTGTCCACGGTAATGTCTATATTTAACCACCTTGTTTGTACCTAACACGCCGCCCAACTAGCTCTAAAAGAATATTACAATCGTTGAAATAGGTGTTAGGCGTTTTAAAGTAGGTACTGATATCTGTTGTTAAAAATATATTGTGCCGAAGTCATCCACGATATTCATAGTTTTTTTTTTGTTTCAAAACCCTGTTAATGAAAACAAAAGCAAATTCTAGTTTTGAGAGTTTATGTGTTTTTGATTATTATTGTGGAACAAAACACCATTCATAATTTGTGTCGTTTTTATCCACGCAATCAGGTTTTTTTTAAATGATACAGGCGATCCCCCGACTGCGCTATTTTCAAAAGTGCCGGCCAAACCAAAATAAACTTATTATTTGGATAGAGCATATTAAAGTAAATATTTTTATTATTACACCTATTGTATTTTATTGTACAACGGGCTGGTGTCCGCAACTCCACGTGAAAGTGCATATTTTGCGTATGGGCTATACGACGCGCGGGCCCGATGTGGGTTGGTAGATGTCACATTTCTTCGAATTTTTGGTTCTAGGACATGCCGGTTTCCTCACCATTAGTACACCTAAGTCAATGCACCGAGAAGTTACCTATTAAACCACAAAATATTTGAGGTCACTCAGATTAGAGTTATATTTTGCCAGGCAACTAAAATAAACGCAATGATCAAATAGAACCAATGGAAATTAAATGCCAAGTTTTAAATAAATTATAGTGATTACTATGATGTAAATTGCTACTGGACGATGAAGACGGTAATCAAGGGAGATCTGTCGAGCTTCTTGAAGCCTAAACTCATCGATGTGTTTATTCTGCCCATCCTAACCTACGGTGCTCAGACCTGGTCACTCAACTAATTACAAAAGTGCTGGCTTGGGGTCACTCAAAGGGCGACGGAGCGCAGCATTTCGGATGTAAAGAGAACAGATAAAATACGGAACACAAAGGTGCGCTCAAAAACGGGGTTTACAGATGTAGGCAAATGCCGTCTCAAATGGGATTGGGCAGGTTATGTGAGCCGCATGCATAACGACCGCTGGGCAAAAGTCTCAACACGATGGTTGCCTGAAGATAGATGGCGCTGTCGAGGTAGGCCTAGAAAGAAGTAACCTGATGATCTGAATGCGCATTACGAAGTCATATTTCAAGGTGGCGTAGAAGAGCTTCTGGCGTTTACCCTGCAGTGGGACATTAAAGATCACATAAAAAGTATAAAATCTAGCTATCTAAGTAGCCCAAAAGAAATGCCTAACGCGTCCAGATCATCAACCTGAGGATGGACGGTGCCGCCAAGGTTGGCCTAGAAAGAAGTGGCTTGTTCTAGATGCTGCGCTCCGTTGCTCTTCAGCAAACCCCAAGGCGGAATGTTTGCAATTAGTTGAGTGACTAAGTCTGAGCACCGTAGGTTAGGATGGGCAGGATAAACACATCGATGAGTTTGGTCTTGATTACCGCCTTTATCGATCTGTAGTATTTATATTATAGTAAGCATTGTAATTTATTTAAAACTTGGGCATAGAAGTTGGGAGGCATATTATTTTTTTATATCCACAAGTTCTATTTAATTATTGCCTTCATTTTAGTTAGCCGGGAAAAAAAAATACCCCAATCTGGGTGATCACAGATTTTTTGTTATTGAATAAAATTTCGGTGAATTGTCTTACGACTTGGGTGTAATAATAAAAAAAAATGTTTCTTATGTTATGTTTTATCCAAATAATAAGTTTATTTCGGTTTGTTAACTTTTGAAAGTAGCCCAAAAATGTATGGAGCCTGAGTGATCTCCTTTCTTAGGGACCCTATTGTCCGTTTACACTGGACCAAAAGGACATAAACTGGGTTTGCAGGCTATCCTAGATAAGACATCTCAATTATTTTAAACTTTAAATCAATTTTGACAGTTTTGATTTGAATAAAAATAATGAACCACAAATCATCGAATTACTGAAAATGCAATTAGTCAGATGTGACACAAAACACAATATTAAGTTTCATAGGTACGACTGTATTCACAGGCGAAAAAATATTTTTTTACAAAAAAATAAAACCGACTTCATAGAAAACAAAAAAGTGAAAAATAACTTTAGCTTCAGAAGTCGGTGACCTATGTTTGATTGGTTTAGTTTTTTTGTCACCGACTTCTGAAGCTAAAGTTATTTTTCACTTTTTTGTTTCGGTTTACCCAGTCGAAAGTTCTGAAACACAAAAAAAGGTACAGACGAATTGAGAACCTACTCTTTTTGGAAGTCGGTTGAAAATAAGCAACTTTAAAATTTTTGAAACTTCTGGCATCAAAATAGCCAAGCGCAGCCTTATCGGACTATTCAGTCACCAAGCGGATAGACAGAAAGACGGTTCAAAAGCAGGCTGTACACATGTATAGGTCACCGGTGTTGTATCAAGCCGCACCGAACATGTGAGCACTCCCAAAGTCTCAACTCTCCGCAGGTGACAAGGAATCCATAATAAAATTGAAACAGTACTTACATATTCCATCTGCTTCACGTACAACAGGGGGTTGTTGTTAGCTTGTATCAGAGGCTTCCCGTTGTTAAAAACGGCGCAGATAACCAGCCCGAGCGAGAACATGTCTGATAGAATGCTGCAGCGGCCGTTGATTTGCACCTCAGGAGCTAAACATTAAGCAAATCACATAATGTGCAGATTAATAGTTCACAAAAGCCTAGTACAGTAACCATGGGGTTGGTTAAAGTTCTAAGGTAATAAAAGCCAAATCTAAAATCCCTGAAACAAAACCAATTAATATCCGTGAGCTGAAAAAAAAGTTTCTTAAACAAACATGGCATGAAAAGTAATTACGTACAAAAAATAGCACGTATGTTTTTTTTAACTTTTTAGATGGTCGTTTTTAAATTTTATTCAAACCAGAAAATTGAGTTTTTTTTCGGAGTGAAAGTATTTATGAATAAAGAACTTTTACTGTGGAACTTCTGGAACAGCGGAACGGCCGATTAAATACTTACACAATGCAAAATTAATGTATGAAGCAAATGTTGAATTTTTTTTTTTTTTGCTATTTATACAGAGGGTATGTTCCTACCCGTGCATGTTACTTACCTGTTATAATGAATGAAACAAGATAAATGTTATTTCTTTCGCTTGTTCAGAATAATCCCGCAGTAAATGTTTATAATATTCATGACTATTTTCACACCTGATAGATGGCCAATGAATTATTGGAAGTGTACTTTACCGGGTAAACGATTAAAAAGTAAGTATCATTATTTTTGTTCTTTTTTCCATAGTTTTAGGTACGTTTTGAAAGCAATGCAATGGAAACTTAAATAAAAAATTTGATATGTCAGTTTTTTTATTTAAGGGTTGAGAACTTATTCGTTTTGTAAATCATTCGTTTTTAAAATAGAAAATAAGTTGTTAGGTAGTTTCTACCTAACTACGGCAATGCCGGAAGAAATGGTTATTAAAAGTATGGTTTTTGTGGATGCAGTTTTGTAAAGTATTTGATTTTATATCAGCTACGATTTTTTTTTCTGTTTATTTTTTTATCTTCAGTAGGTTTTATTAAATGATTTACATTACAAAATTGTTGCATAACTGTAGCAGTAAGTTAAAGCAGGTACTTTTTATCAAACTTTGAAACCTGTAGACAACCCTTAAATCCGAAGATATCTTCCGAAGTTTTGTTTGACAAAACAAGCTACATCGTGAAAAAAAAAACGTTAGTTAAAACGTCTTTTTTCTTGTGTATTTTTATTGAAAAATGGCGTAGCTAACTTTTAACATTTCAGAATGTATCTTCATAAGCATCGGGTATTCGTAAAAGTCATTCATATTGACTATACAATAACTGTTTTCAGATTTTCAATAACATTTTGTATAATTAGCTCGTATATTAATTACGTAATGATTTAAGAGAAACTTGCTTCAAAGATATCTGTTACACAAAGAACATGACGTCTTGAAGGGATCGTTACAAACGCGAGTCTTACATGTACGTGTAGACACTTTCCTCAAATTAATGTTAATGAGACAGCGAGTAATAAATAACAAGTACCAATTTTATTTATTTGTAACATCCCACGCAAAAACGACCCCGTCGTTTTTGCGTCGGGGGTGTATTTGATAATCATTTTTAGTTAAATTCCACAACAATGATGACAATTTTTGATGTAATTTGTCTTGAGTTTCCAAAACAGTCCACGACCTCAATCAATCATTTACATCGCACGCTTCATGATTACGTGAGGCTTTGTGACATTTTTAATGCAGGTTTATTGTTTCCTAGAATATAAAAGGGAAGGACCCTTCCCCCCAAACAATAGTGAAAACTATTTTTACGAATTGCGCAACAAATTTGGATGATAATTTTTTTGTTTTACTTTATTTTATCAATCTTTTCACCCTGTATGGATTTCTTCTCTCTGTATTCCATTCTCTCTCTCTCAATTTTTACAACATGTATTTGAAATGTGTGGTCGTAAAAAACTTCCATATCTACTCCACCCAATAAAGAAGAGCTGGGTATTTTTTGCGATTACCCCACGGAGAAACTTTAGATATTTATTTATTTATTTTTAAACCCTGATTCCCGATCTTCATTTTGTTACTTTTTTATTTGAATGTACAATATGCCCGATATTTACACGTTAAATCGACGTAGGCACAGATATTATAGACGTAGGGTATCAATTGTAGGTACGTACCTTTATTCAGAAGACTCTGCTACTGCTCAGCTGAGTTAATAGTTAAAAATGCTTACCTAGGAAATCTAACTCAGGTTGAGATAGTCTTGGCACCTTCATGGACCACGGTGGAGCTGGCTGCATAGTGGTCGGGTCTTCAGGATCGACGGGTTCTGTAAAAAAATATTGTTTAAGCATGGAATATCTAGTTATAAAATAATGTATCAAACCCTAACCGAAATAAGTATTCAAAGCATTTGTTTCAAATGGCATCCAAGAATTATAGCCAAAATATAGGATTAAGCTGCAGTCAGCCACAAAGCAAAATAGCTTGTGAAAGTACTGTAATTGGCCATTAAAAAAAAAGCCCTTTATGGAGAAGAATGGGCTCGAAACTCCATGAACACATGTATGGATTAATTGTTTAATTTTATTAATACCTATACTATCTATACTAATATTATAAAGCAGAAGAGTTTGTTTGTTTGTTTGGTTGAACGCGCTAATCTCAGGAACTATTGCTTCAAATTGAAAAAATATTTTTATTTTTGTGTTGGATGGTCCATTCATCGAGGAAGGCTTTAGGCTATATAACATCACGCTACGGCCATTAGGAGCGGAGCAGGAATGAAAAATGTTACAAATACGGGGAATATTTATTTCTTTTGTGTTTGTTACCTCAGAACTTTCGACTGCATGAACGGATTTTGATGATTCTTTTTTTATTTGAAAGCCGGTGCTTTCCGTTAAGTCTGGTTAAGATCTGGTGCTGATCTTCGGAGACATTAATGGAACTCTTCAAAATTAGACGGCAAATTTGCAGTGATTGCTGCAATAGTTTGGATGTTTTTGTTTATACAACATCATGACAGAACATCACGCCTGTATACCTACTCTGAGGGAGTACGCAGATGTATCAATACTCCCAGATTTCGACGTTTAGGTGTGTTAAGTTCCATTTATTGGGGATAAGTCTATTACCGAGACATGTAAGAGTACTTTTTCGGAGTGATTCTGTTTCAATTTGGTACAGATCTGATTAAGAACTTCAGAGATAGGCAACGGAACTCCTCAATGAATAATAGCAAATATACTTGGATTGCTGAAATCTCCTGTCTGTCTATTGTGTGCCTACACCAGTTCATAACAAAAATTCACGCCGGTACGCTGTGAAAGGGTAAGCACATATGAACCACTAAAAAGTGAAAAATAAAAACTCATTTGCAAAAATGAAAACCAGACGGTTTTAATTTTTGCAAAAGTTTGTTGTTTTAATTTTTTGTGTGAAGACTCACACAAAAAATTGAAAAATAACTTTAGCTTCAGTAGTCGGTGATAAAAAACGAATTCGATCAAACAATATGTATGACGCAGACGAAGTTGCGTGGGTCAACTAATCTTTATTAATCTATACTAATATTATAAAGCAGAAGAGTTTGTTTGTTTGGTTGAACGCGCTAATCTCAGGAACTACTGGCTCGAATTGAAAAATTCTTTTTGCGTTGGAAAGTCCATTTATCGTAGAAGGCTATATAACAAGTTATGACCAAAAGGAGCGGAGCAGCAATAAGAAATGTTGCAAGCGGGAAATTCATGCGAACGAAGTCGCGGTCAGAAGCTAGTATTTTATATCGAGGGACTAAACAAAGCCCTATTATACCAGGTTGTTTAAACCCCGAGTGTACGAGGGAGTTAAAGAAACCGAGGCAAAAGAAAAAGGTTTTCGGAGGAAAAAGCAAGGGCATATTAAGTTGGCGTTTAGTCTCAAGGTGAAAACTTACTGTACTTTGCACTTTCAGTGCCAGAAAAATAGTCAATTTAGTACAAAACATTTGTTTCTTATTCCTCCAGTACTTCCCAAACTTACGAAACTTTTAGGTAAACCTTCCGTGATTTTGGCGACAAAAGATTATCTATTATGCCTTTTGCTCTTTGCTCGAGCTCTAACTCTTAACTGTCTCTAGATATTTCTAATAAATTCATTTAAAAGCACTCGCCGAAAATTCGGAAATATTCGCGGTCAGTTTTTTCTTCTAAACCAGTCACAGATTAACAATTTAGAACACATGGCGCCACCTTCTTTGGACCATGGAACTATAACTCTCAGTATTTTCGCTATAAAGAAATATGGTCTACACTCAACAGATATTATATTTACTTTATGTTTGAGTTTGTCAGTGTCACACGAAGAACTTCGAAGAACGAATTACTTTTTGCTCCCTGGAGACTAAAGTGGTCACTTTAGTCCCGCTTCGTAGGGCTATATTGTCGTACTTTTAGAGCATGAGAAGTGAAATAGTATATTATCCATTCGTAGACAAATGATTCACTTTTGCCGTTTATTGACGAATTGTGATTATCAAACGTACCTAAGTACCTACATTGTCAGTATACATGTGAAAGCTGTGAAATTCCGAGCTTTTAATATCGCCTACGGACCAACGCTTTAAGAACGTGGGCTTATTAACTCATTCAATACAAAAAATTGGGTGCGCTTTTGTCGGGCACACGGCTGCCGTTGGTTTAACATGACACGTCTAAATGTATATGTCAGCGAGATGAATTTATTAGGCCTGAATTCTAGTTGCACTAACGGTCGGTCGCGTACGGTCGGTCGTGCTGTTAGCGAGAACAATAAACGGCTGTCGGTCGGCACTGACGTCAGCGTCGCAGTATGGTGCTTTATAACAGAACATAATGTATAATAGAACTGGACCGACCGTGTGTGACCGACCGTGCGTGACCGATCGTCAATGCGACAAGGTTTCAGGTCGTACACGAGTGGATTGTTCTGGACGAAAATTTCGTGTCCAGGTCATTCCTCGTCAAGCGCTCGCGCCAGAATGATATGAGACAGAGGAGCGAGCTGAATTGACGCAGAATAAAATAGCTCTGTAATTTTATTTATCGTAGTTTCGTGTTATTATACTAATGGCTGCTGAATAAAGACATTTATGGTTTCAATTAGGCTTTCTTTACGATTTTTCCGTGAAAACTCAAGGAATTTAACGCAATTCTAAAACTCCAACAACCAACTAAAACATTAACTTATCTTTCAGTAATTATAGCTTTTATAAGAATTGAATGTTACAATGTGAAACTCACGGCCCAGTAGTTTCCGAGATTTCGTGATGAGTGATCAGTCAGTGAGTGGACTTCTCTTTTATATGTCACCGTAAAATTGTCAAACACGTTAGATTGTAATCTCGATAATAGCGATATTGTATTGTATCTCTACCCCCATAATCGGGACTTGGGGCACCCCCGTTAGGTTTTTTAGGTTCCTATAAACCCTGCGCTCGGAAACAGGGGCTCCGTCGACTACGCTTTTTAGGGGACTACACTATAGTGTAGCTGGGCAACTTTTGCTTTAACGTTATTCCTATGTTATAACATAGGAATGACGTTAAAAGTTGTTCAATCTGATGAGCACTCTCTGTTGATTTATAAAAATCGAAGATCTGGAACACCTGTTGTGGAACTCCAATAGCCCAGCTACACCATAACACATATAGGAATGACGTCTTAGCAAAATTTGTTCAATTTGATGAGCACTCTCTGTTGATTTATAAAAATCGAAGATCTGGAACACCTGTTGTGGAACTCCAATAGCCCAGCTACACCATAACACATATAGGAATGACGTCTTAAAAAAAATTGTTCAATTTGATGAGCACTCTCTGTTGATTTATAAAAATCGAAGATCTGGAACACCTGTTGTGGAACTCCAATAGCCCAGCTACACCATAACACATATAGGAATGACGTCTTAGCAAAAGTTGTTTGGTCTGTTGGGCATTTCCTGTTGACTTATAAAAATCGAAGATCAGAAACATCTGATGTGAAAATTAATGCAAAGCTATCCCTAATTTCACTGTATAATTATAAAATAACAAAAGCTGGGAGTACCTCCACGCGATGAAGGTGGTAACAGCTTAGGACTGATTTCCGATGACGATGGTATATCATTGAAAATTTTACTCTACTGGCCAAAGCTCCCATTTATTATTTTATTTTATCCAATAAATATGTCTTCGGGCTTATGTTATTTGAGTGTTCAATTTCCTTTTAAATTTATCTTCGTGACTCGGCAGCCTACCCGGTAACGCAGGGGAGCAGTCACTTAGATTTTAATTGATCAGGTATCTTCACAACAAAACTATAACCATGCCTAGAAAGAGGTCAAATCTTTCCCAATGTTCCAAAGGAGCTAAAAGATTGAGGATCATAAGATCCCAAGAATCTACTGAAGAGCGTCAGGAGAGACTTGATGCTGTACGAGAACATCAGGCTGCCACTTGCTCTGTGGAAACTTCGGATCGCGAAGTACGCCTCCGTTCTCAGCGTATTTACGCATCTCATCCAAGTCTCTAGATACCATTAAAATCCGCCGCATTAAAATCGTAATTAATACATAAAATCCAAAAAAAACATGTCATATAAAATAATAAATAACCACAATGTACAATAATTATTAATTTAAATAAAATAGAAAAACATAACCACAATTTAAAATTCAAATTCATTCTTAATGGTACATAAAAATTCATTGAAATATTTTAACATGAGCCTAACAAAAAAAAAGTAATTCTTATGTACGTATACGTATCTCTTTCATTAGGTTATATTTATGTAATGCTATAGCTTGCTGACCAATTTCGGCAAAGACCCTACCTACCTATTATTATAAAAAAGAAGATTGGATGAATAAGTCAGGTTTCATCTTCGATCACGAAAATATTCTTACTCGAAAGGTTTCCTTTACCTTTAGCCGAAGTTTATACTTAAAGCCAAGATATTTTGTCCGATGCTACTGATTAGGCTACACGATTTTCCTTTCAAAACGTACATTGCGCTAGTATTCCCTAATGGGATGGACAGAAGTGAATAGTATCCCTAAATTTTGTCAGTATGTAGGGCCCTTTTCAAAATAATAACATAATGCGAAAATATACAAGTATATTTTTGTAACGTACCTTACAAAAGTTCGGTCTTTTATTTTTGTGGGTCATATCTACCCCATGTTGAAAGGATTTCAAATTACAAAATAAATAAAACTTGCGTTTTGTTCGTTCTAATTAGCATTGCTTGACTGTTGCAGGATAATAATGCAGAAAAATATGTCAAAAGAATTCAAATTGTGAGAAACTCAACGTTAAAATAAATGAAAAATGTTTTGAAGTAACGCAACCATTCGTTTATTTAAAACGAAACCTCAAACTGTACCTCCCTAAAGTTATCTTATGTCTCTAGAAACAGCTCAGTATTTCACTTAATTGTACACTGCACCGCGTATTTGCGACGTAGTTTCATGAGAAATTATTATAGATATGATGATGATGATGATTGAGCACCACATCCAGCCAGGAGCAAGTCTGACCCGGACAACCCGGATATACCAGCCAGGGGGCAGGATTATGTTAGGAAAGACATGCTCTGGGATGGCAGAGGAAGCCCGACCACAGCCAGTCGGGCACAATCAGCCGACTATGCAGCCAAGAGCCAATATAGGAATAGTGGTAAAGAGAGGTATCCATAGGAATGAGCATTGGTGTTTTGACCTTCGTTTGAAGCGATTCTATTCGTTTTTGACAGGTCTTATTTGAAAACATTATGTTCGCGTATACAGGGTGTAAAAGACCTCTTCACGAAGCCGTCAAACAAGCATTCTGTACACCAAACTAAGTAACACTGCGCAAAAATAATTGCTGGGAAACGAAATTTTTTTTTGGACCTAAAAAATAATCGGATTTTTGTAGCGCGCAATGGTTGGCGCGCTATCGACTGTTCCAATGTGTGCGTTGTGCCTACACGCCACACTGCACACAGCCAGGCGGCGCGGCTCCGCCCACCGCGCATTACTAACGCTACTCAGCGTTAGTATTAGGTAAATTAACTTCGATTTAACTCATCATCATCATTTCAGCCGAAAGACGTCCACTGCTGGACCTAGGCCTCCCCCAAGTGTCGCCACATTGACCGGTCCCGTGCGACTCGCATCCAAGGGATTCCCGCAACCTTCACCAGGAGGTGGAGGTCTTCCAACGCATCGTCTTTCGGTTCGCGGTCGCCACTCTAGAACTTTTCAGCCCCATCGGCCAACCGTTCTACGAGCAATGTGTGCCCACTGCCACTTAAGTTTGTTTGTTTTCGATTCAACTACTCACAAGAAAAGATACTTGTTTGACAGTAGGTACATGTGCATCGCTTTATTGTCATCTACTTAACTGATCTAGCGACAGTGGACACTGCACGTGAAAACAGACGTATGTTCTAATCTTCTACCTACTTCTACTGCTCGAGTGGCCTCCATCGTATTTCTTTAGGCCTTACGATATCTCAACGGAACATGTACTTACGAATTTCTGCGATTAATACTGATAGCCGGCATTCGGCCGGCGTTTCAGCCGGCGTTCGAGAACGAGACTGCAATCGGCCAAAACACACTCGCTCACAATTACTCACAAACACAATGTACAAGACAGTAGCAGCACTCTACCTATCACCTCTCTAACTTAATCACCATCACACAACACGAAACACGCACGATTATGCTAAATGCCATGCGCAATGCGAAATGTCTACAAACAAACAGAAAAAAAGAAACATGGACGTAAATAAAAAGTTGCGCAATAAAAATACACATGCACACTCGATGGTGCCAGAGACGGAACTAATACATTTTGAATTTCTTTGTGGGATAGGTTTTAGGTACGCTAGCGTGCGCGGCTCGGCCGGCGGTGTCCTTTGATGCTTTGATGTACGCCGAAATCAAACGAGTACACCGCCGCCGCGCTGCTACTTAAAAATAGATTAAATATCCCTATATCCCGATTAAAAATGCATTCCTCAAGTACATATGTCATGTCGATAAAAATATATAATAAGTTACCAGAGGAAATAAGAAATATAAACAAATACAACATCTTTATTAATAAATTACAATTATTTCTATTAAACAAAAGCTACTATAATGTGAACGAATACTTGAATGATAGATTTTAATTAAATATATAAATAATTAAATAGGTACAAATTTATCGCCAAGACTAGTTAATTAAACCAAAGGAATTAGCTACCTGCCTACTAAAAAATAGAAATATATGTTTGTCAATTGTATGTTATTGTTTTTGTGAGTTTTAATTTTAATTTTTGGCTGTGTTAAATGTGTACGACTGACATTTTAACTTTTAATTTTAAGTATTTTGACATTTATATTTCTTTATTTTATTTCTAATTTTTCTGTTTTGTCTATCTAATTACCAGCACTCTTTGTTATGATGAGGTCGAAAGAATTCTGCATTCTAATTCATATTCATGACCATATCATTACCCTCCCCCCTTCCCAAACCCTCCTCCATCCCACATTTCCTCAATCACACACACACACACACATACACACATATTCCAACACAAAACATAAACACAAAAGACGTAATTACGGTTTGCCTTCTAATTAATTAATTGATAAATGATATTTATTTTGCAAATTGGTTTTCACAAACACTTTTACACGTCCTTATTTTTTAAACTAGATGGGGCCGGTGTTTCGTACCTGACTACTCTGAGAAGAAACAGCCGAAACAAACTCAGAGGTCATAGTCTCTTTTAAAGTCCAGACAATCTTGTTCAACTTACATGAGAACTATGCAGATTAGTGTCTGAGATGGTCTTTTGAAGAAAGAACCATACAGATTTGAGTGGACCTGTCCAGTCAGTGCAAGCATTTGTCAGTTATCGTGTAGCTCGACTTTTAACTCAAGGAGCTCAACGAAACGACGAACAATACGAAAGAAAGGACATTTGGGTAGGTCGCTTATAGTACTCAAACTGCCAGACAGTCGTGGGAAAAAAACAACAAAAAGAGACCCACAAGGTCCTCACATTCACAATTATTAAATAAAATAAATAATAATTTACAAAAACAAATGTCAATAAAAATACGAAATGTCAAATACAACACATAAAATAAACAAAAAATAAAGTAAAAAATAATAAAATACTGAACTAAGTATTCATGTCAAATCATTAAATGTCATGACAGTCACAAGTAAATATTCATGTCAAATAAACACACACATCTATATAAATAAAAATGAATTGTTGTTCGTTAGTCTGATTAAAACTCGAGAACGGCTGGGTCGATTGAGCTGATTTTGGTTTTAAAATGTTTGTCGTAGTCCAGGAAAGGTTTAAACGGTGTGAAGTAGACAGGTAGGTAGGTAGGTAGTAGGTAGGTAGGAAAAAATGCATTGCAACGCATGCCGGGTACAGCTAGTAAAAAATAAAAATAAGTAAAGTAAAAAAATAAAATACTGAACTAAGTATTCATGTCAAATCATTCAATGTCACAGTGTATAAAGTTAAAGGAATCAATAATAAACAAGCGAAGTCCGAAATTTCAACATTCACAGAGCAAATTGGAGCAGCTTAATCCCAAGCCTTTTTATCTTCGAGATAGTGATTAACATGATAGAAGGCTTTCAGGCAGAGCTTTCGTTTTATAAACAATTTGAATTTATTTAGGCTTAGTGCCTGAATATGGGTCGGAAGTTTATTGTAGAAACGTATACATTGGCATCTGAACGTACCCCCTATTTTTTTGAGCCTCGTTGCAGGAACAACAAATTTATGTTTGTTCCTCGTATTTATGTTGTGGATATCACTGTATTTTTTAAACAATTTAATATTTTTATGCGCGAACAAAAGGTTTTCATATATAAACTGAGAGGGCACAGTGAGAATATTAATCTCTTTAAATTTTTCTCTGAGGGAGTATCTGGGACTTAATTTATAAACAGAACGAATAGCCCTTTTTTGCAAAACAAATATTGTCTGAATATCGGCGGCATTGCCCCACAAGAGAATACCATACGACATCACGCTGTGGAAATAACTAAAGTAAACTAAACGAGATGTCTCTAAGTCAGTTAGATCACGAATTTTTCTAACGGCGTATGCTGCTGAGCTAAGTTTTTTTGCCAATTTGTCTATATGTGGGCCCCACTGAAGCTTATCATCCAAAGTTATGCCTAAGAACACTGTGTTATCCTCCATTTTTAATTCTTCATCCTTGATTAGTACCCTAGTTTCCACTTGTCTTACGTGGGGTATCGTAAACTTAATACATTTCGTTTTTTTCTCATTAAGGAGTAGATTATTAACATTAAACCAATTAACGACTTTTGCCAGGGCGCTATTAACATCGTCCGTAACTAATTTCTGGCGTTTGAGTTTAAATAAAAGAGAAGTGTCATCTGCAAACAATACTATGTCATGGTTATCCTTTATGAGGTAAGGCAAGTCATTTATATAAATCAAAAACAAAAACGGGCCGAGAATTGAACCCTGGGGCACCCCCATTCTAACTACGGAACCGGGAGATCTTTTCCCGTTAACATCAACTCTCTGAATCCTATCACTCAAATATGAAGTAAGAAGATCCAGAGAGGCATTACGGATCCCGTAGTGGTGTAGTTTCCTGATTAATGTATCATGAAGAACGCAATCGAAAGCCTTAGACAAATCGCAAAAAATGCCCAAAGCATCGCATTTATCTTCCCAGGCATTATAAATATGTCCTAAAAGTTCAACACCGGCATCAGTAGTTGAACGACCCCGCGTAAATCCGAACTGTTTGTTATGCAATAACTTGTGTTTATTAAAAAATCTTTGCATTTGTTCTAAAATTAGTTTTTCAAAAATTTTACTAAATGTGGGTAGTACTGAAATGGGTCTATAATTAGTGGGGTCCGATGTGCTACCCGATTTAAACAGTGGTATTATTTTACTATATTTCATTAGATCAGGAAACTCACCACGGTCAATACAATCATTAAATATAACAGCTAAAGAAGGAGCTACAATGTTTATAATGGATTTAGCAACGTCCACAGAATGACCCCATAGATCGGCGGTCTTTTTAACATTTAATGTGTGAAAAGTTTTAATTATATCTTTACACGTGACATATTCAAAATTAAATTCTGAATCACAGACTGAAACATTTTCCCTTAGTAAAGACTCGGCAGCAGCAGGTGACGAGTTTAGCGATTTAGTAGTCGATACGGGAATATCCGCAAAGAAATTTTCAAAGGCTGTGGCAACCTGTGTGTCTGAATTTAAAATTGTATCGCCAATAGCAAGGCTGTAGTCACTATTTCGGTTGCAAGACCTTCCCGTTTCGCTATTAATAATGTTCCATGTCATTTTAATTATGTTATTGCTGTTTTTAATTTTAGAACTTAAATAACGCGACTTTGCTATAAAACAAACTTTTTTAAATATTTTAGAATAATTCTTAACATATAACTTAAATTCTACAGTGTTTATATAAGTCCGCTCTGCATACAGCTCATAAAGTCGTTTTCGACTCTTATGAATACCAATAGTGGCCCAGTCGTTGAAGGAAGCGTTACTACTAACCGAGATAGTCTTAGGAATAAAAGTCGTATTAAATTGTGTGCAATACATATTAAAAAAGTCGTTATAATGTTGGTTGGGATCATCATTGGTTGACAATAGTGGTAATTTAGACAAAAGTTTAGTTTTAAAATTTTCCAGGCGAGTTTTAGTTTTTGGATTAACAATGATATCCTTTTTAGTGGCTTTGATGCTTACATTTGGAATTTTGATCAATTGCCCACAATGATCTGAATCTATTAAGTTTATAATTTCTTTGTGGGTAGGTAAAACATCTGTGTAAATATTATCTAGGCAAGTGGCACTAGTTGGAGTTATTCTAGTGGGCTCCAAAAATATGTTTTCAAGATTGTATGAATGGAACAGGCTCAAAATTTTAATACTTAACCCAGAATTTTCTAACAAATTAATATTAAAATCACCGCAAATTATTATAGACTTCCTAGAATTACAGAGTTTATGCAACACTTCATCCATTACCTTTTCAAAACAATCATACAATCCTGAAGGAGGTCTATACACACTTAATATGATAAACTGCTCCAATTCTATACAGGCTATTTCAACTGTTCGCTCAACAGATAGGCTTACAATATCCTTGCGGTCTTTACATTTAAGATGATTATTTACTAGGATTAATGCGCCGCCATGTATAGCATTTACCCTGCTGAATGAACTACCAACCTGGTGATTACTAAAATTGAAAATAAATTGATGACATTTGAGCCAGTGCTCCGTTATGCAGAGAATGTCTATGTTGTTACAATTCAGGAAAAGTTCTACTTCTAATTCTTTGTTCGAAAACCCTTGAATATTTTGATGAACCAGGTTGATACTGTTTGAACTCTCAAAACGTTTGCTCGATTTATTATCTGGCTTCCTTATAATATTGCAAGAGGTTGCAATTAATATTTACTTGCATATTTTTCTTTATTTATCTTGTTTCCCGTTTGACGTGTTCCAAATTCCGAACTATGGTGTATTTAACGTTATAGTGAACTAAGAGAGCCCTGACACTCATAACACAAGTTTAATCTTAGCTTGGGTGTCAGAGGTGTATTACGTCTGTGTTAAGTACAATTCTCAACTTAAATGTTAATTATATTGTTGAAAGAATGTAGTGACATTGGAATTGTAAGCTGGAAATAAAGATTTTTATTATTATTATCATCAAAATCCTTTCAGTAGTTTCTGCGTGAAAGTATAACAAAAATCGATCTTTACAGACGTTTACATTCATAATAGTCGTACGAAGATTGCTAGCCTGCTTGGTAAACTGTTTTGTTGATTGTACAACAAAAAGATGACGGTCTGAAACACTTTTTTGTATTGGAACATGTCACAGTGACAGCAATTTTTAGATAATCAGACTGTTATCTTCTCGTTGAACATGGACCTAAGGTATTCCTGCTTACCTACCAAGCACCTGAGGAAAGACGTATCGAACACGTTTTAATGTATGAGTGATTACTTTCAAATTTTTCTAGGAATTTCAAAACTTATCTTTTGGCAGTGTTCAATGATAACATAACATCACGCCTGTAATCCTCGAAGGCTTAGGCAGGGATGTACCGAATAGTACACTCACATTTCAAACGTTATGTTGCCCGACAAATCCGTTTTTATAAAAAAATCAGTATTCAAAAAAATAGTACATTTCTACTTGAATCTGCAGTTTTTAAATTATTTGTTGTGGGTTCTTCGATATTGCAATTCGGTATCTCAAAAATCCGCGGAGTAAACTTGTGTTTAAAATCGCAAAACAACCAACCCATAATCCTCGTTTTTAAAAAAAACATCTGAAATCAAAAACCGTTTAATGCAAACAAATAAAATATCCTTTAATCGATCAGCTGAGTACGCCGCGCGGGTAGGTTACCTACCTAACACGGCCGCTCACATTCATGCGTTGAACTCAAATTACTCGAGGTCACGCGCCCTGCGGGCACAGCTGAACCGTGCGCTTGTGTGCGTGAGACGACCGCGGCGTTGTCAATGTGTATGTGCGCTTGGCTTGCGCTTACATTGCATTTCGTCAACTTCAAACGCATAATTTGTTAAGAAAATTTTAAAATTTTGGTAATGTTTGTTTGGAAGAAAAATTTGTGATGACGCCTAGAATTTGATGATGCAAAAAAGTAGAAAAAAAAAATGACACTTTGACCCCCAATATCTCCGGAACCTGTGATTTCCCAGGTATTGACTAGAAGTAAAAAATGATCCCATTGATGGGCAGAATATGAGGTTTTCGTTTTCGTTAAGAGGTCTTTTACACCCTTTATGTTTCATCGTCAGTAGTAATTGTTTCACTGTCAGTGATGACTGATGACCGTAGGACAGAATGAAACCGTAAACTAATCAAAAATGAAGATATTTCCACAGTGCAAGATCCCATTGTGAGAATATCGGGTAGGATACACCTCAATACGTATTGCGTACCCCGACGCACAATATTGAGGCATAACGTTTTCAAACAAAGAGAACGAAAATTGTAGACAGGATATCGGCATTTTCTATGTCGAATGGGTCATAGACATATTGAGAGACATATGAGATTTACATATTTTTATGTTTACTCAAGGGTAAAAAGTTCTTTGAAGTTCGTAAAAACGACGCTATAATGTAAGAAACAAAAGTAATGTAGAATAATTCTCGAGTGCAAAACTTGTTCGTAGAGACTTGTACAGTGACAATAAATTGTCGTTTTTGTATAAGCCATTTCAATAGGAAGGAAGATTAAGATGGTGATTTTACATACTACAACAACTACTACAACACTAATACGGTATTAAATAACTTCAGGATCTTTCAAGTTTAGATCTATAGTCCGGTAGCGCTAGGTTTTGAGGTTTCAAAAATATTAAAGTTGTTTGTTTTTTGCATATAGTTTTCGGACCATTTACCCGACCTACTGTATAAATTTGTGTCATTTTAGGAACTAGCGTTGGGAGAAATTTAGCTATTTGTCTTTTTAATCACTATCACACGAAAAGAAAATTATAGTTGAAAATTTTACTTCCATTATAATAACGAAGTAGCAACTGATATACATAGGCATTTTGTGTCATCTCTGTCCACGGGAATCCTTCTAATACTAAAACAAGTACCTAACACGTCGCCGAAAATCTTAACTTCGGAGATCAGTTCTTCACCTATTTAGCTTAATAACTCCAAACGGAATAAGGTTTGGCGAAAGTCGTAAGAAGCAAAGGTTCTCCTTAAAAATCTCTTTCTAATATTGTATTTCTTATGGCTGTTGGTTACATAGACAATCTTAAATTCAAAGTCCAAATAGTCGCCCATTTCCGTCAATAGTTCTGAATGGACTGCGAATTAGCAAAACTTATAGAAGTAGCAAAAGTCGTCATTGAAAAGCTCTCTCCAATGGTACATATGTTATTGCTATTGGTCACCCAGAAAACCCTAACTTCGGTGCTCAAAAATCCATAGTTTTTGAGTCTTAATAATTTTAAATATCGTGGATGAAAATGACACAAATTTACAGTGTTGATTTTACATGCATTAATGATCTTGAATATGTGAACTCTAATAATTGTAATATTTTTTTTAAGCTTTTGTAGCTTGGAAAAACAAAATAGTTAAATAACTTTAAATTCCGTGGTCTAATTTGGCACAAATTTATATAATGAGCTTAAGTTGGCCATCTGAGAAAGAAAATAGTTATTTCATAAACTGTAATTTTTTTTTAGTACCTTTTTTTACGTACTGACCTTATTGCCAGTTTGCACTGGACGAAAATGACACAAACTGGGTTTGCACACTCCGCAGGCTATCCTAGATAAGATATCACGATTATTTTAAACTTTAAATCAATTTTGGCAATTTTAATTTGATTAAAAATATTCAACCACAAAACATCGAATTACTGAAAATGCTATGGTCAGATATGACACAAAATGCAATAGTAAGCTCCGTAGGTATGACTGTATCTACAGGCAAAAAATAATAAACTTTAGAATTTTAGAAACTTATGGCATCAAAATTGCCTAGCGCTATCGGACTACTACACGACTAGCTAAAAATACGAAAGGATGAAAGTATTTTTTAAATTGGGTAAGAGTGACTACAACTCTGCTTTTAGATCTAGACTAGTAACCGATTCTCCCGGTTGACCTTTACCGGAATCATCTTATTTTGTTAATCCGTCTGCGCCAAACTGATACCGATTTGGAAACATTTAATAATCTCTAAGGTTAATTGTGTTTAGGACAGTAATATGAATTTATTTCAGGATTTTCATCGCTTATACTATCACAAACAGCTTACTTTATTAACTGTCTAAATGGTTACCGACAACGTTGAAGATTCAATACCAGAGGTACTGTAAGTGCCATTCCAGGTAGCAAGGTCCCAAAACTACTAATTAACCAACTGTATAGATCTGTTAAATCACAAAGATCGATATAGCACCGAATCGTTTGAGAGTAGGTACGCGTGGGCACACATGCCCGTTGGCAACAGACATCGGTATTGCAATATCTTCTCATATGCATACCTAGCGATATTTGTATCGTGGTTTCCATGACAAAACGCCCTACCTGTAGTGGTGTATGTGCTGTAGTGTAGTGTTTGGTTATTGTTCTGATATCTTCAATGGTCAATTCATGTTATCTTCTGAAAATAGAATACTGTCAGTATGTCTGTCGATATCCATAGTCCTAGCACTCCATATTGAACGTTCAATGTTGGTATTATACACACATTAATAGTAGGGTCGTGGCCCACTTAACAAGCACTGCACCACCACCGCACCAGCACAGCTGTTGACGGCGTTACCTTGTATTACGGCTACGGCGCATTTTCCGCGCGCCATCCGCGAGGTGTAAGCACGCAGTCCGTGCGCCGTCCGCGAGGCGTAAGCTCGCAGTTCGTGCGTTGGTTAGGATAGTCCGGGAGGTAGTGAGATTTTAGATAGTGTTTTACGCCGATCTGTTGACGTCTTGTTCAATAGATCTCGAAAGACTAGTAAGTGAACCCAGCGTCAGCTGAGGAACCCGCGGTGGGTATAGCATTGAGAGGTTACGGAAGTGGTGAAAAAAATGGAGTGTACGCCGAAAAATTTGACAAAGTGATTGTTTAAATTATCAAAAGTACGAAAACAACAATCAGCTGCGTGGGTAGCGGTCTTTACAAATTCATGCAAACGATAAACGACACCCATGACGAAAAATTAAAAAAAAATCGATAGGTGTTCAACCGAACATAGCATTATTATATTATTTTTCATGATACCGAAAATAACGGTAACGGGTTAAAGTTAACTATTTCAAGTATTAACGTGACCATATAATTACATAATCTGAGAGTCTTATCGAAGTAGGTTCAGTGTCGTGGGCCCTCTAACTAAATATGTAACTGTATGTTGTTTCGCGGGCAATCGCGGGCTACTCGGAGTTAGCGCGCAGCCAGCACGCGGTACGCTCGCTGGCGGTGCGCGAATGCCGAGTCGCTCGCTAGTCGAGTCATGTGGTAGTGGCAAGCACGTTGATCGCCCGCCGTAAGCCTTTTCGTATGGACATTATTAAATAGGCCATACGACACACAAATTAATGGCACTTGCCAATAGTGCAGAGTTATTTTAATTACCGATGTTAAAACATTGGTAATTAAAGTACTACCAACAAATAATAAAAAACTGCAAAAATAATTTAAAAAAAAGCTGTGAATGCTTGAAGGTCAACTTTTGGAAAAATCTCAATAAAGTATGAAAAATGACATATCTCCTAAACTATAAAACTTAAGTTTAGGAATGATAGGTTCAGTAATTAGTAAATGACCCCCTATATATGCGAATTTGCTATGGCGGGTCCAGACACAATCATCCTGTATAAGTACACTCGGCGTCACAAAAATATATCACCTCTTCGAAAATAAATTTAAAGCATCTCCCGCCAGCATCAAATGCATTAAACTCAATTAATATTGATATCAATTGAAAGTATGTTAACGACCTTTAAATTAACAACAGTAAGAATTCCTAAACACAACAGATGTCATTAGCTCGTAACGTTACAAAAAAATGTTGTCAAAATACGCATTACAACGGCCACTAATTGGACCTCCCTATAAAGGTATAAAAGGGGCAACCCGGGTTAAATGTGGGTCCCTTGCCCGGTTAAGCAGAAGCCAGTCTACTCAGACTGAACTGCGAGATGCTCTACATAAAAAAAAAAAAAATGAGGGTCATTCGCTATTTAACCTTTGAAGTGAACACACGTGAACAGCTACAGCAATAATAAATACCCCAGAAGACCGCTCAAGTCATTGCACTACTGGAGTCAGGGATGCGGCAATGTGATGTTGCTCGGAAACTTAACTTGAGTCGTTTTTCCGCGTCGTCCGCGTCGAGTGTTCTAACGCTTCCAAGAAACTGGTGGCTATATCCGAAGACACTAGGGTTTGAGTTGTTTTAAGGACTTTCTTTTAATTTTAGCTGGTAAAATAAAATTTAACTTTTTAATCATTTGCATTAGCTTGCCTTCTTTATTCCTTGGTAAACAAAAAACCAAATCTATTGATCTGAAATTTAAATAAATTGCCTTTCCAACCTTATAGGGTTAAAATGACTATGAAGGGAATTCTTAAAGAGGTGCGATAGAGGTGCGCCGAGTGTACACAAGATACATAACATTATATTTTTATTATTATTATATAAAGCGATGACGTCGTTTAATCCGAGAAGAGATGATGAGAGTCGAATTGGAATGTTGGAAGCTGGTTCCCGGCAACGTCCTGTAGGTATAGCCCTTGGCACTGCAAAAGCATTATAAGCTGCCTCTGGACACGCTATCTTATAACGGGCAGCGTGGTCGAGCAAGATGGCGGATGATCTCGCATCACTACTCGCAGACAGTACCGGTACATCCCAAATACTGCTAGACGGAATCGTACCATAACCGACATGATGTTTGTTACGAGGCTCCACAGAGCTCTTTAGGCTCTTTAGGCACAAATTGAGAGTGGTAATTATTCTGGCCCTTTTCTCAAAGAGTCCATCCTGCCTGCATTATATCATTAAATAGAGAGCAATGCTTTAAGAGAGGTAATAAATTACTTTCACTTCTCAATTTAAATGGATTACATCGAGCATGTCATATTTGATTAAGAGCTGGCTGAAGTTATGATGTTTAATTTCCCTTGTGGCAAGCGGGCCTTCAAATGTTTTCCATCGCAGTTCAAAAGTTGAATAACAAAATACACGGGGCCTCGTATCGCAACGATAACGAAACATTCCAATGTTAAAATCGAAATGTATGAAACTGATATGTCTTATTCTGTTTTTAATTAAGAGGCCTGTGTAGCATGCGAATTTCATACAAACGTAATTCCAAAATAATTTATAGATCATACATATTCTTAAGGTAGTGTGTATTTATTTTGATTGGATTACAAAATATATAGTTACCAAAACACATATTTTGAATGTATGCTGATTTAAACAAGAGTTGTGAGAAAAATATTTTTTCTATAGAAATTTTAAATTCCTCATATCTCGTCTTTATATCATTGTCCTTCCAAAATATTTATTTGGGAACATAAATATTCTATACTATCGATATATATACACACTACCTTAAGAATATGTTTCATTTCATAATATTTTAGTATTACGTTTGTATCAAAAACGCATGCTAATTTAGTGCTAGGTTTAAATTTTACTTTAGAGCTCGAATCTCGCTTTAGGAATGCACCTAATAACCTCCATCACTTTCGATTTTGCAAGTCTCCGTTCCCAAAGAGTAACCAACGGACCCTATTACCGTCCGTCTGTTCATCCGTCTGTCTGTCAGCAAACTACTCATACAGACACACACAGACAGACATTGAGACATTGTAAGCATTGTTTTTTAGTTTTAACAGTTGAAAACTAAACCACTAGTGTCACTACGGGATATCTCTTGTTATGTAATAATGAACATTCCTCAGATTCCTATCTTAAAACATTTAAAATAACGCTAGATTTCTACCTCAAAACATTTCAAATAACGGTCCTTAGATTACTATTACCTACAGCAAAAGAAAATGTCACTTTCATAGTCTTCAAGCACAAAAGAAATAAAAATACAGTTTTATACCATGTCTTGGAAAATCCCGGCCTTTCTCAGCAAGTTCCACAGAACTCACATTCAATCACTAAAGGAATGGAAAATATAAAACAGATGATTGCGGGAAATAACGATTCGATATGACTCGATTAGATAAACACAGTTATTCTCGATAAAATGAGTTTTTATGAAGTCAAAAACTGATTTTATCGAGAATAACTGTCGGTTTAAAAAGTTACTAAAATCCCACACAATTAATACATACAAATAATAAAAAAAAAAAAAGAAAAACTACATATCACTTAAACTAAAAAAAAAACAATATCTACACAAAATATATAATTATGTATATTTATATAATATAAATCATGTATGTACTAACTAATATTTAATACAATAAACTAAAAACAAAATGGTAATAAATCTGCTCATAACAGACTATGCTATCAATGCCACATCCAGTAAAAATCAAACTACATCCATGTTGTGTTTTGTTAAACTTATGATCGAGTTTGGGTTATTATTTATCTGTGTACCCACATAATCTGTGCGCCCTAATTATAAATTGTTATTCAAGTATGTTTCTCAGTAAGTGAATTTATGTAATTCTTATGAGAATAAAGTTGTTCTTAAACCTAAAATATATCTAATCGTGTCCTATCGAATCCTACGTACTTGCACTGAAGGATAAAAAAGATACTCTTTTTTATCAAACTGTGGTCAATGGCCACAAACATTTGAATTTGTTTTTTTGATTTCTTTTTAATTTGTTTTATTCAAGAAATGTTTACGAGCAGAATACTAACTTGCAACCAAAGAGCTTGCGTGCGGTGTGTAAACGTGGAATAGGCGAAAGTAGTATGTAAGTATCGGTAGCAGGTGCTGTTCTGTAGTTCTGCCTTGTATTTATGGACGGATCATCCATGATAAGTGCTTCGGTTGTCTGTTACCCACTTTGAATTTCATAGTTCAATATTTTATTTATTTTTAGTGGTTTCGCTTGTCGAATAGCATAACTTGGTCTACAACTATCTGTAACCTACAGCAAACAAAAATGTTACTTGTCAGTAAAATAATAATTTAATGTTTTTATTAAGTACAGTATATATACCATAAATACTAAATTAAATAACCAATTTACTCGGTCTTCTCACAGAACCACAAACATTCGAACATTATCGTCTTCCATTCATCAGCAAACCAGTCCATTCCAAAGTTAGTCTCCACGAGCGCGTTGAGCATGGAAGCACACGCGGTATAGGGGAAGTGGATCGAACATAAATCAATATATAACATAAAGTATGTAATATAAATTGTTCAATGTCCCATTTAGGTCGACTCGATTGGCATAGTGGTAGTGACGCTGCCTTACGTTCTGAGGGTCCTGGGTTCGAATCCCGGTAGGAGCAAATGTTTGTGTGATGAGCATGGACATTTTTTTCCGAGTCATGGATGTTAATGTATATAATAAGTAACAAACAAAAAAGTATATATGTAATATATCAACTATCTAGTGTCCACGACATAAGCATTGCTTAGTGTGGCACTGGGTGGCGCTGTGTGTTGATGTCCAGCGATATTTATTATTATTTATTTTATTACTACAATGCGACTAATGCGACTAAATGGGACATTAGACAATTTATGTTTAATAAGTAATAAAAATAAAAAGCAGCAAGGTATGTACGGAAATTCCAGTTAGGTATTTCATAAATAAAAATTAAGTACGCACCTACTCTGTATTGATACATAGTAGGTAAAAGTATTGATGTAATTATGTAAATAAGGTTACAAAGAATAAGTTATGAGCAACGGCACCCGAGCTAGACTAGACTAAAATACAGGTGTATTTTAGATCGCAGTTGATTACCACGAATTATGTATTAAGTCTGTGATCCTTAATAACAACAGTTGGACATTTGAGTTTTCATAAACGATGCTTATAATTATGATGACGAGGGATGAATCGCATATGACTCATAGAGTGATGAATCTGTTGGAAGGATGACCGAAGAAAAGATATATGGATAGTGTGAGGAAAGATATGAAAGAAAAGGGAGACAATGGTAGCGTGAAGGTTGACAGGGAAGACTAGGAAAGTAGGTAAAGACGTGTTGCACCATCTTTCGGTACATTGTTTTTTTCGGATGACAAATCATCAAATGACTCCTCCAGCTATAAGCAAAAGGGGAGGGCGTGTCAGACTTTTACTGACTAAAACCCATCCGTGAACCTTACACGCCGTTTATATTCCGGGGCCACGGTATCTCTTTAGAACAGTCCCGCGTGGGGCAGGAGTCCCGCAGTCCCAGCAGGATCTCTCAGTACCTAACATGGGAAAATGTTACGGTAATGGTAAGATGATTCATAAAATTGAACGTCTCTTAACTTTAATCATCGTTAATAAAAAAAAACCGTGACATACTTTTTTTTGTTTTTCTTTAGCAAAGAAATTTTTTTTCGATTCAAAGAATCTTCAAAACTCAAGTTTTACTAACTGAGCTTCATTGTGTTTTTGAAATATTCCACGGAAGTTTATTAGTAATTTCGGATGTTTAAATTGTTTGGAAATAATAATTATTAAGCGGAAATTGAGTTTAAATTCATTGGCAATCGATCTGTCTTTATCTTTTATCAACTTGTTCTCAAAACACTTTGACCCTTGTTCCTCAATCATTCGACTTGCGGTGTTTCTGCTGTTTAGTTTGTACAGCTTAAATTATTCATGCTGCAGCGCTTGTCTTTTCGTTTTCTGTTCCTCTTGACATTTTATTGAAATGCTTAATAAATGTTTAGGAAATATCACTAATGGGACACGAAAGTTCTCGAAAAATGGAAGGAAGACAGAGGAGACTAGAAAACATAACTTATTTTCGTCACCAAAGAGAAACGGATTTTAATTAAATGTGCAAACAGAGACATTTGTACAATTCTAACGATTTCTTTGTATTAAAATGACTGCTAAAAAAGAATGTTTCTATGTCGAAATATTTAATTTTGTTCATTTTAAAATATTATTAATTTTCCTTTCTTGTGACCAACATTTATCTAAACTGGAGCGTTAATTAGGTGCTAAAGATTGTGTTCCTTTGTTCTGAGCAACGACATTGAATTATTTACCATTAAATGATTTAATAAGAGGATCGCGGCTCCGTGAGAACTTCACAAAGCTCTCTGAACTACTTTGATTGAGATAAATACCTCTAAGCGATGTTACAACTACTTTACATCTATAATTATACGTTAACTTTGAGAGGTTTCAAACACAATATTAATTGATAGGGTTGCCACAATCCTTTGATACTCTGGCGCCGTAATATACAGTCTATTTAAATAATCTCTGTATTTACTCACGACGATTTCCTTCACCGTTTGACAGTGGTAGCGACAAATAAATTACATAAAGTAACTTTCAATCAAATTTATCCATAGCCTATTTCATCATCATCTGTAACGACTGTCAAAGATCTACAAATGACAGTCGGCATCAACAGCTTAACGTGCTTTCCGAGATTCGGAGGAAACTCGGTACGTAAGGGTCACCCATCGACGAACCAACCTAGGCAAGAACGGCTTAACCTAAAGATCGACCCGAGCAGCTGTTATTATTATTTAGCCAACGAGCTCCTCCCTCTTCCATAGCCTATTTATATCTAAGTTATTATGCACCCACGCATTTCAACTGCGGCTCTGTACGTCAAAAAATATTTCAGAAAACTTCCTTTACTTGTCAGCCTGGTGGACGCCAAGTGGTTTCCATTAGTCGAATGGCGTGCTTGGCAATTTTATTTGCTCAAGTACGTTATTTGCAAGATTTTTGTGCGACGTAAAATTACGAACTGAAACACTTAAGTACTAGCAATTAATGCTGGGGAATGTCTTCTAACGAGTCCCGCCGTATAATTACGAGTATGATAAAAAATCACTACAAGAGGTAGTTTTAGTTACCTAAGTATACCTACTTAAATCGCTTTATGATTTTTTCTTATTTTTTCTACTTGTACATTTATAACATTCAAAGCATTGCGGCATCAGAAAAAATCGCACAGTCAGCGAAAATTTTAAAATGCATTTAACGTCCGTTTTCAATAACTGACTGTTTGGTTTGTGCTATCTAGCAACCTACCGAAAAAAAAATGTCGGTAAAATAAATGTCAAACAGAAAGAGATCTGTCTGTTTGACATTTATTTTACAGACTGATAGAAGCAAAACGTCATAGAAGAGCTTTCTTTTCTTCTTTCTTTCTTAGACGACCGATTGGCGTAGTGGAAGTGACGCTGCCTTACGTTCTTGGGCTCGAATCCCGGTAGGAGCAAATGTTTGTGTGATGAGCACGGGCATTTGTTTCCGAGTCATGGATGTTTATTTGTATTAAAAGTTGTATTTGCAAACAAAAAAGTATATATGTAGTACAAGCTTTTGCCCGCGACTTCGTTCGCGTGGAATAGTCACTTCCGGCAGTTTTTTTTTTTTAAATACTATCCTATGTCCTTTCTCAAGTTCCAAACTATGTCTGTACCAAATTTCACACAAATCGGTTCAGTAGTTTAGGCGTGAAGCAAAGACAGACAGACAGACAGAAAGACAGACAGACAGAGTTACTTTCGCATTTATAATATTAGTTTGGATATCAACTATCTAGTGCCACACTACTATGTCCAGCGATATTTATTTATTTTGATTTTTCTAAGAATAAAATGACACGCAGATGGTGCAGTTAACATATTTCAAGCTTACTTTGTTTGTAGAAACACCGACAGATACTGTAGTTGGCTTACAACTGACTGTTATACGTAAATTAAGTTATAGAAAACGGCTTTAAATGTCTTTTTTAATGAGAATTACTATTTCGATCAAAATAATATGGTTAACTTTGTTTTGTCTCCCGCTGCCGACGGTATGGACTATACGTTTCTGACCTTGAAATGGCACAGTTATTTGCAATTCTCTGCCTCATAATTGCATCGACCGCGGACGCCTGTAAAAAGCGTTGTTTTCATGGACAATAATCAGAGTCCAGTTCACTCTACCTACACAACTTTAATGACTTAAACTCGAGATTAATGTGTAGGTACGTGCCGGTCAATGTGGCGACACTTGGGGGAGGCCTATGTCCAGCAGTGGACGTCTTTCGGCTGAGATGATGATGATGATGGTGACGTCTCAGTGCCTACAAGGGTTGTTGCTGATGCAGGCTTTTTACTGTATTTTATTAAGATGCTGTTTGCATTCAAAATCAGCATCGATTGTTGCTGCTGCTGATGCAGATGCCACCACATTTTACCTTCTAGAGAAACACGGCATTGGTTTATAAATTTTACCTCTGCAAGGAAGACTGGGTCGGAATCTAACACATAGTGGGTCTATATGTTAGATTCGGGTAAGGATTACTGGATATTACATGACTTCGATAACTTTTGGTTCTAGGATTTGATGAAATAATTAACCATAATAATAATACTACATTCAATATTACTACTTGGGTTCGAATCTGTTAGGTGGTCCCGATTGTGGCGCCATTTGTGTATTCGCGTGTTGTAAGTCTATGACCCCTTTATACTATATAGCTGCCTGAAATAAATAAATGGGATGAACTATGCCATATCGAATGTCAGGTGAATATTTCGATACATTGAATATGCGATGCGTTGATCGCTCAATGAACAAATATTCGATGTATTGAGTGACGATCATAGAAATTTAAAAAACAGGAGAAGTGGCAAGGCGGCGTGTCGGTGTCCGCGCGACAGGCACAAAATCCCTCTCTTCTTCTCTTCCCTGACCTCTTGTGCCAATCATAAGTAAATGGTTATACTATTTTGCAATAAACACATTGCTCCTCAACCACTACCTAAGTTTGTCGCTAAGCGACTGGACAAGCAATGTAAAATCATCAAACGATAGTTCAATAAACACATGTTAGTGATGTGGTTCTGTACCGATGTTTTTGTGTGGGTAAGATAGATAGATAGATAAATCATTTATTTAGTGCACACAAAAGACAAAGCACAGCACCCAGAAATACAATTAAATAAAGCAGTTCACTTAAAACAAATAAAAACATATTTACAAAATAAGTATAGTAACATTATGACAAACTTCAAATAATAAAAAAATAAAAAAATAACAAAGAGGGTATGCAAGGTGCGGTGTGCGTCTCAAGGTTACACCAAATGGGAGTCCAGCTCAGCATGTGTCAGGCATGCACCTGACGCTGATATTCTGCTGGATCCCTGTAGTGACGTACGGACGTCGAGCAGACGAGATAAATTCGTGTTGTGATAAAGTGTTTCATGCGCGGAGTGAAATTACGTAAGTATGTCAGCTGGTAAGTTGTACGGTGCTTGGTAAATACACGATGTGTTTGATGGCATAAGGTTTATAATTGTTGTGTAAGTACTACGCTCTGATTTAAAATATGCGGGTGTGTTTTGCTTTTACCAAACTGCATGTGTAGTAGTTGCCGTGTGCATAGGGATAAAGTGGAGACACAGGGTTCCGATACATTTATGTCTAACGGGCATATCTCCTTCTTCTATGGTGACGATATTTTGAATGTTCGATTAAAATATCTTTTGGTAAACTTACCAAGAAACTCCAGGCCGAACAACTTCCAGGTTCCCCGCTTCGTGACGGTGATGGTCATCGGGCACACGTTGCGATGCATCACCAGCAGGTGGTAGTGCAGGTAGCAGAGAGCGTCGATCAGCTGTGGACGAAGAACGTGGTCAGTGATGTGGTCATCGCTTCCTATCAGGGGAGATTGACGTCGGTGCAGACAAGTCAAACTTCGTAATGAGGAAATGAAAATAGGAAAGGCATGGGGGGCGTCTCCATGGTAGCGTTAAACGTTTAACACAACCTTGTTGGAAGCCGCATTAGAAGTTTCACTTCAAAATGTATTTGTGTGAATTATATAACTATTTGTAACCCTTCTTAGAACTCTCCCTGAAACGCAAAAAATATGGCTCTTTAGTCCACTGATTCCACCATTCGGGACTTGCGGGATAGTTTACTAAATTCTTATTTTTATTTGTACTTCCCTTTTTGAATTGGATATTGTTTACAATTTGTAAACAAAATCCAATTTTAAGCAATTTGTAATGGCGTAGTGGTAGTGTGGCTGCTTTACGTTCTTAGGGTCCTGGGTTCGAATCCCGGTAGGAGCAAATGTTTGTGTGATGAGCATGGACATTTGTTTCCGAGTCTTGGATGTTTATATGTAGGATATTAAGTATGTATTTACAAACAAAACAGGTATATATGTACTATAATTATCAACTATCTGGTCCACGACACAAGCCTTGCTTAGTGTGGCACTAGACGGCGCTGTGTTTAATGTCCAGCGATATTTATTTATTTATTTAATTTCAAGGGTATTTATTTTTTAAAGGAAAATTCCTTTCACCTCATAAGTAAGCCGTATCTCCGTAACTAGAGTCACTAGAAGATTCCCAAGTATGGCGTAGAACAAAAAATAATCGCAATGACGGGGAGAACAGGCCCCTTATTCACAACCATTCGACTCGCTTCCGATTCGGAAAGTCGTAAATCTGTCTTCTTCTGGCATTACGAAAACGACCGAGATAGACATACGACTTTCCGAATCGGAAGCGAGTCGAATGGTTGTGAATAAGGGGCCTGGTATCTTTCAGATTCGTTAAGAGGTTTTTTACACCCTTTATAAACGTAGTCTAAGTTAGAACTTATAATATCAGCTGAATACCACTAAAAATCAGTCCAGCCGTTTTAGACATTAGCTTTAACAAACAGACAGACCGCCATAAAATGGAATAAAATGTGTTGCTGTCATAAGTGTGCTATTTATTTTCATTTTCTTTCAGTAAAAAGCTGTTCTTTTCATATAACAAACAGACACTTGAACTTTTAATTTATTTCAATAATGTTTCGTATTACATAATTTACAAGGCACACGATTAAAATAACAGTCCTGTGAACAAATCAAGAAACCTTACAAAAAAATTGGTTCGCGGAATTCGGCTGCCGGCTACATACATACGAGTAATAGAGAATTATTTTCAACTGTTAACTGAATTGCTTGTTACTAAGGCAAGTTGTTTCCGTGTTTACCAAATAACATTGCCAAAGAAAGATACCAAATTGAACAGTTTAAAAATGAATTTGTCACGGCAAAACCAAAGCGATCGTGTGCATACCTACAAATACTTCGTCGGGTTCATAGGACTATGCCACTTATCTTTATCATCATCATCATCATCAGCCTATTAATGTTCCCACTGTTGGGACACTGGCCTGCTCTCTAAGAGGGAATGGGCTATAATCCACTACGCGGGCCCAGTGCTGATTGGTAGATGTCACATGTCTTCGTATTTTTTGGTAGAACCAAACATGTCAGTTTCCTTACAATGTTTTCTTTCACCGTTTTGAGAGTTGCGGTAATGAAATAAATTACACAAAGTAATGCGCCTGCCTTGGTTCGAACCCACGACTTACTATTCGTAAGTCGAGGCCGCCACCACTGGGCCACCGCTGCTCATAATTATCACACATTTGGTCGGTAAATTCGACCTGTTAGAACCCACGAATACTACGAAAGCGAACACCACATAATCACAAGACGATCGCTTTGGTTAGAAAGCTGGGTTCGATTTGCAGGTTGGGCAAAGTGTTATTCGGTTCTTCCATCAAGATTTTTAAGTAGCAGCGACTGATTCTGGAGTTGTGCCCGGTTGATAGCAATAGGCTGACCCTCTATTGCATGGGACTTTAAAACATAACCGGCGTAATGTGTACTATAATCTCAACCTCTGCCCAACCCTTTTGGCATTGCAGACGTAAAGATATGTCAGTAAAAATAATTTTATAGTGCTGATACTACACTATAAAGGGTGTTAAAGACCTCTTAACGAAAACGAAAACCTCATATTCTGCCCATCAATGGGATCATTTTTTACTTCTAGTCAATACCTGGGAAATCACAGGTTCCGGAGATATTGGGGGTCAAAGTGTCATTTTTTTTTCTACTTTTTTGCATCATCAAATTCTAGGCGTCATCACAATTTTTTCTTCCAAACAAACATTACCAAAATTTTAAAATTTTCTTAACAAATTATGCGTTTGAAGTTGACGAAATGCAATGTAAGCGCAAGCCAAGCGCACACACACATTGACAACGCCGCGGTCGTCTCACGCACACAAGCGCACGGCTCAGCTGTGCCCGCAGGGCGCGTGACCTCGAGTAATTTGAGTTCAACGCATGAATGTGAGCGGCCGTGTTAGGTAGGTAACCTACCCGCGCGGCGTACTCAGCTGATCGATTAAAGGATATTTTATTTGTTTGCATTAAACGGTTTTTGATTTCAGATGTTTTTTTAAAAACGAGGATTATGGGTTGGTTGTTTTGCGATTTTAAACACAAGTTTACTCCGCGGATTTTTGAGATACCGAATTGCAATATCGAAGAACCCACAACAAATAATTTAAAAACTGCAGATTCAAGTAGAAATGTACTATTTTTTTGAATACTGATTTTTTTATAAAAACGGATTTGTCGGGCAACATAACGTTTGAAATGTGAGTATACTATTCGGTACATCCCTGCCTAAGCCTTCGAGGATTACAGGCGTGATGTTATGTTATCATTGAACACTGCCAAAAGATAAGTTTTGAAATTCCTAGAAAAAATTTAAAGTAATCACTCATACATTAAAACGTGTTCGATACGTCTTTCCACAGGTGCTTGGTAGGTAAGCAGGAATACCTTAGGTCCATGTTCAACGAGAAGATAACAGTCTGATTATCTAAAAATTGCTGTCACTGTGACATGTTCCAATACAAAAAAGTGTTTCAGACCGTCATCTTTTTGTTGTACAATCAACAAAACAGTTTACCAAGCAGGCTAGCAATCTTCGTACGACTATTATGAATGTAAACGTCTGTAAAGATCGATTTTTGTTATACTTTCACGCAGAAACTACTGAAAGGATTTTGATGAAATTGCAAACAGATTGATTATATCCCTTTTCCACTTTTAATAGTAGTAAGAAGATTGCTAGCCTGTAAACCTAACTGTTTTGCTGACTGTACATGGACCTTCTTCGATCTAACTAAACCAATGACTGAGAATTTATCTGTTTCCTGAATTAGTTAATTTCACTAACACTCATACTTTTTAACTTACTTCAAATTAAATCACTTTAAAGCAGGTTTTTAAATAAACTGAACAGCATTTACTGAATAATTTACACCTTAGTGAAAATGTTAAGCAATTAATACTCGGAAAGTATGTTTTTTTTAGTTAAAGGATCAAAATTATTGTGCTTGCATTTTAGAACCCTTTACAAGTACCTTTACTAGCTACTTCATGAAAGCAACAAACTCAAACACTTGGGGAAAAATGTCTAAATTTGCGTCAATCATAAAATTGCAAGGAAGTAGGAATTCTAACTACACCAGCACACGTCCTAGCATTAGGTACAGCGGCGCGGGCGCCGAAGACGAGTGTAAAATTCATTAATAGATTTTCAACTTTATCGCTACAAGATTAGGTTCAAGGTTCACTGGAAAATTTTTCGGATTTCTCTAAATGATTTTAAACCACAAAATGTTAGTGGTTAAGTTCAAAATGGAATGTGAAAATTTGGCCGAAGAAGTTTAAAGATACCGCCTCGGGAGTCGGGACCTACAATCCAACGTTGTGTATGTAGTTGTGTGCGATGTGGTGTGTGTGTAGTTTCCGACAAAGAATGTAAGTACCTAATTTCATGAAGATTTTAAGGATTATTTTTTATTTAGTAGTTTGGTTTCATATGTCATCAAATGTGCATGCCTGATAGCTTTCGCGAAAACTTTTACTTCTTTGTGTTTTTTTAGTGTGATTTCTGTGTTGTTTTAAGTACCGGCCTACTTGTGTTGTGTGTAGTTTGTGTTTGTGATTTTTAAACATGCCATTCCACCAATACACTGCAAGGGAATACGTGAACATGGTGTACTGCTACGGGATGGCTCGGGGAAATGCCACCGCAGCTCGTAGGTTCTACAGAACCGAATACCCGACCGCGTTCCAGCCAAGAGACTCGCGTATTTTCACCCGAGCAGTGCAGCGGCTGCTAGATAACCAGCCTATTGTACCTGTTCGAGAGGGAGTCGGCCGTCAAGTACGACCCGCGACCGAACAGGCCATCCTGCAGGTGATGCGTGAAAACCCTCGATTGGGCGTGCGCACAGCGGCCAAAGTGTTGCGGAGGCGGCATGGCCATCGCGCTCGGCACTCAGTGTCGCATTCCACTGTGCACAAGGTGTTGAAGAGGGATAGGCAGAGACCTTACAAAGTCCATCGTGTGCAAGCACTCGTGACGGGCGACGCAATACGCCGCATGGATTACTGCAGGTGGCTCCTTAGGCAGGATCGAGGATTCGTAAAGAACATTGTGTTCACGGACGAGAGCACGTTCACCAACAACGGCATGTGGAATCGTCGTAATTCACACTATTGGTGCTCCGTGAATCCGCACCAAATGCAGGAAACGGGCTTCCAGACTAGATGGAAACACAATGTTTGGGCAGGCATTGTTGGAAACCAGATTCTGGGCCCTGTTTTCCTGCCACACCGCATGGACGGAGCTGCCTACCTCGATCATGTAAGGGGCTACCTGACCGAAACACTGGACGACATGCCACTGCAGCGCCGGCGAGACGTGTGGTACCAGCACGACGGTGCACCCCCGCACATCGTGAGACCGGTACGTGAAGAGTTGACACGGCTGTTCGGAGACCAGTGGATTGGGAGGTACGGACCTCATGCTTGGCCTGCACGATCACCTGATTTAACCCCTCTGGATTTCTTTTTGTGGGGTTACGTGAAGGATAGGGTGTTTGACCGCCCCTGCGAGACCGCTGCTGAGATGCGTCAAAAAATCATTGATGTTTTTGATGAACTGAAGCAGCGGTCAGAGCGAGAAGGAATCCTAGAGAGGGTTCATGAAAACACGCTGACGCGAGCGCGCGTCTGTCTCCGCGTGGGTGGTCGGCAGTTTGAACCAGAGCTCGTGAGTGTCGAGAGGCGAGAGGGCACCGATCCTGGATAACAGCGACAGTGATGGTCAGTAGGTAAGTACCTAGTTTAAATAAAGTATTTTTACGCATGTAGTACTGCAGTACCTACGTACCTTCCCGGGGGCACGTTGCGCGGCCGCCCCGCACCACGTGTCGCGGTAACGTTTGAACTCGAGCGGCCGTATAATACCTACCTACAAGCCTAAAGGTACAGACGCCAGCACATCATGTTACCACAATCTGTCGAATTTCTGCAAAAGATTTTCAACTTTATCACAAAGAAGTAAGGATTCACGTTCGATAGGCAAAATTTTACAGATTCGGGTAAGTTGACCTGCTGGCGCCTGTACAACCGTCAGCACGGTTGAACTTGGTTTTTGGTTTCAGATGTTTTACATTAAACGTTGATGATGAGTGGTTTAATAAATGTTTATAAAAGTTTACATAATAATTTTAAATTTTATTAACAGAATTGCAATGATAAATCAAACTCGAACGACACTCACATCCTATCCTATCTACAAACAATTGACACAGACGGCGATTAACCAGTTTTGACCCTTAAGCCTTGAGCGTTAAGATTGAAAAGTGGTCAAACGCTAAGTTTGTTAATTCGTAAAAAATAGCTCCGTAAGTAGCAGCGCGGCGGCGGTGTACTCGTTTGATTTCGGCGTACATCAAAGCATCAAAGGACACCGCCGGCCGAGCCGCGCACGCTAGCGTACCTAAAACCTATCCCACAAAGAAATTCAAAATGTATTAGTTCCGTCTCTGGCACCATCGAGTGTGCATGTGTATTTTTATTGCGCAACTTTTTATTTACGTCCATGTTTCTTTTTTTCTGTCTGTTTGTAGACATTTCGCATTGCGCATGGCATTTAGCATAATCGTGCGTGTTTCGTGTTGTGTGATGGTGGTTAAGTTAGAGAGGTGATAGGTAGAGGAGTGCTGCTACTGTAAGTACATTGTGTTTGTGAGTAATTGTGAGCGAGTGTGTTTTGGCCGATTGCAGTCTCGTTCTCGAACGCCGGCTGCAACGCCGGCCGAATGCCGGCTATCAGTATTAATCGCAGAAATTCGTAAGTACATGTTCCGTTGAGATATCGTAAGGCCTAAAGAAATACGATGGAGGCCACTCGAGCAGTAGAAGTAGGTAGAAGATTAGAACATACGTCTGTTTTCACGTGCAGTGTCCACTGTCGCTAGATCAGTTAAGTAGATGACAATAAAGCGATGCACATGTACCTACTGTCAAACAAGTATCTTTTCTTGTGAGTAGTTGAATCGAAAACAAACAAACTTAAGTGGCAGTGGGCACACATTGCTCGTAGAACGGTTGGCCGATGGGGCTGAAAAGTTCTAGAGTGGCGACCGCGAACCGAAAGACGATGCGTTGGAAGACCTCCACCTCCTGGTGAAGGTTGCGGGAATCCCTTGGATGCGAGTCGCACGGGACCGGTCAATGTGGCGACACTTGGGGGAGGCCTAGGTCCAGCAGTGGACGTCTTTCGGCTGAAATGATGATGATGAGTTAAATCGAAGTTAATTTACCTAATACTAACGCTGAGTAGCGTTAGTAATGCGCGGTGGGCGGAGCCGCGCCCGCCTGGCTGTGTGCAGTGTGGCGTGTAGGCACAACGCACACATTGGAACAGTCGATAGCGCGCCAACCATTGCGCGCTACAAAAATCCGATTATTTTTAGGTCCAAAAAAAAATTTCGTTTCCCAGCAATTATTTTTGCGCAGTGTTACTTAGTTTGGTGTACAGAATGCTTGGTTGACGGCTTCGTGAAGAGGTCTTTTACACCCTGTATTTTTTAATGTTCTAAAACATTTAAAAAAGTTAAAACATTTAATACACTCTGTGTGTATTCTTTTTAATGCAATTTGATATCAAAGAGTTTTAAACACTTAGCTCAACTCGCTATGAGAAGTTATCACAGCAAAAGCAAAACAGAAGTTTAAATGATTACAGAGCGCTTTGAAATTTCCTCCTCAGTTTAATAGAGACCAATACGTAGATTATTTTTCTGTACCAAACTACATAATGGTGTAGAAGACTTAAACATATCTTGATAAGTAGTCAAGTTATGGCAAAGTTTCCGAAGTCAATATTATGAACCGATCTTTATAATTAAGCAATTTGAAGCACGGGAATTTATAATCTTCATCCAACTCATGAAAATATAAATGCCACCCTATTTAAAAATAGGTGGGCGTTTTGGTTGTCTGTGGTTGGCTTTTTATTTTTTTGATATTAATGATTCAGTGAGGTAGGTCTAACTTCGTTAATCGTCGAACCCGACTCGGCTGGGAAGCGTTCGGGAAGCTGCGCGGTATCTTCTCGTCCAACTTACCGCAGTGTCTCAAAACGAAAGTCTGTGTTGCCATTGATTACTTTATATGGGACCGAAACGTGGTCGCTCACAATGGGCTTTATCAAAAGGCTTAAAGTCACCTTAAGGGCAATAGACAGGGTTATGCTCGGAGTTTCCTGCGTTATCGAATCAGAAATGAAGACATCCGCAAAAGAACCAAGGTCATCACCGATGTAGCCCGAAGAATTGCCAAACTTAAGTGTCAGTGGGCAGGGCATATTGCTCGTAAAACGGATGGCCGATGGGGCCGAAAAGTTTTGGAGTGGCGGATTGCGAATCGGAAGACGATGCGTTGGAAGATCTCCCACTAGGTAGACCGATGACCTGAAGAAAGTCGCCACATTAACCGGACCGGTTAATGTGGCGACACACGTGGGGGGAGGCCTATGTCCAGCACATGCAACTGCGGAGCATGAGGTACTGGTATCGATTGCCAGATTGACGAAATGTTACTCGTGTTTGGTCTGCTTCTCACTGCCTCTGCTTAATCTTTCGGGACTTAAAGGCGTGTTGTAAAAAGCAATGCTTGGCAGTTTAAGCATTGCTTTTTGCGATAAATAGAACGTTAGATGTCAGTACATCTAAGGTTCTATTTATCGTCTGTAAACTATTTGAATAATTGACACATAAACTATCATAGGTGCAGTTCCACATACTGGGTACTGCACACAGGGCGGCTGTCCGACAACTTGCAGGCCACTTGCAGGCCGAGATCAGGAAAGTTACTTAGTAAGTACTTTGACCTCAAGTTATTTCTGTCACTATCGTACTACAAGTCCAAACGACAGTCGTTCAAAGTACGTGATACTATACTGTTTATAGATTTCGATAGTAAAGCAGAAAATTGCATACGTTCTAAACATTTCATTTGACTGACCAAACAAGTGCAAAGATATAAGACTTTGAAATACGATGATGATTTGCTACCGACAAACAAACGAGCTCCGTAACCTCATTTAAAAAAAAAAGTTTTTTTTTTTAAAAATTATTATGTATGTAAATTAGTTTTGTATTCGTAACAAGACGATTCTGGCCGACGGATGGGGTCTAGATAGAAGTCGTGTTTATCTATTAGATATGAACGCGTCTACTTTTCTTATTGAGGAGTTCCCTCGTGAGAAGATGATCCTGGCTGCAGGTCTAAGTCAGTTATAAAAAGAAAAAATCACCAAAAACAAGGGTGTGTGCAAAATTTCAGCTCAATAATTGGGGGGGAAACTGGTCTGAAATTCAGTTGCAAGATTTGACCAATTCATACTAACAAATATCTAACAAAGCAAGTTGAATGAAAGCTTATAAAAATACCAGTCTTCTTCTAAACGAGTCAAGGGCAATTAAAATTGTGGCGGCCCAGACCTGAACTACTATTCTGGTGCATTCGGTAGCGTCCATCAGTTCTTGCAGCGAACTAACAACAGGTCTTGCAGGACCCGATATAAGTTGCCCCATCGTCTGTGGAACAGAACAGAACAGAACCTGAGAATCCTGCTCTGTTTTTAGAAGTCAGATGAAAAGGCAAGGCTATTTAAAAATCTTAACTTTTATTGCAAAAAGCATCCGCTTTTTACTATGGATTAAATTAATCTGACAGCTGCGTAGGCGTCATGTAGGAAAAATTTTACTAGCCCTACCTCAGTTTTGAAAGCAATGAAGAACAAGATATTATTACCACTAGACTGGTCGTGGACAACTCAGAAACTTGCTTATTATCTACGTTTATGTTGTAACTTATCAAACAAAACTAATCAATTTGTAGGTACTACCTACAAATTGATTAGTTTTGTTTGAGTAAAATTACTTAGGCTAGTATTACGCTGTTCTGATTTATATAATTTTATTAAACCCCGACGCAAAAACGACGGGGTGTTATAAGTTTGATGTGTCTGTGTGTGTGTGTCTATATCGTAGCGCCTGAACGGATGAACCGATTTTGATTTTGTTTTTTTTTTGTTTGAAAGGTGCATTAGTCGAGAGTGTTCTTATGGTTATGTTTGATAAAAATCAGTTCAAGATGGCTGCCGTGACAAAATGTCGGATTACATATTTATTCAACAACTCACTAAATATGGGTTTCAAATGAAAGGCCTTGACTAGTAGAATACTATACAATATGATACATTAAAAATTTTGATTTTTAATGTATCATATTGTATGGCCGCCACCACAAAATCGCGAATCAACGAATAACTTTGTTTTTTATTTTTTACTTTTAGTACATTGTGTCGAGGGCTTTTTAATTTTAAATTAAATTTTACTTGTTTTTAATTGTTTGAATTTGTGATCGGTTGATGACAATAACTTACTTATAAAAATCCATAAAACCTGCATTTTTTGTTTTGTTGAACTTTATTAGAAACGTTATTTGGAGAAGGCGTGAGGCACACAGTGTTATTTTTTTCTTTGTTTGATTTTTCGTTCTTAAAACAACTGGCGAATTGTGGTTGTTCTCCGGGATATGTGAAGTTATTTTAAATTTCATGTAGGTACAGTGCCGACCAAAAGTCGATAAGCAATCTCACAAAGCAATAGCTTGACGTTTAGTTTGACTTACGACCTTCTACTTTCAACAAAATAGATATTGTCAGCAACTAGTTGTAGTTCATAATTTCAATGCCAATATCTAAGACATGATGGCCTAGCGGTTGGGCCCGTCCAGAATTAAGAGCGAATCAGTAAGCCGTGAGTTCAAATCCCGCACAGTTACTTTTAGTCTTTTTGTAAGTTTTTACTCTACAGAAATATTATATTATTTAACTTGTTTGCTTTGTTCACACATTTCGTAAAGTTAGGGAGGTAGATCTTATTAAAAACATAACTTCAAACTCAATACAAACTAACATACAACTAAAGAAAAAAACAATGTCACATAACCTGAGGAACAGATATAAAAACAAACTTGAAGTCATCAGCGTACGCACTAATTACGGTAGAAAGACCATATTGTTTGAAGGAGTTAACCTGTTCAATGGATTACCGGACGATATTAAAGAGTGCAACAACGTGAACATATTTAAAAGTAAGCTGAAGGAATATGTATGTACATTGTAACTTCTAATACTCCGGAGAAAATCGTATTGTACTGTATAATCATACTAATATTACTTTGTATCTCATTATAAGCGGACTGTATGTTCTTATGAGAAATAAATTTCTTTAAACCGAGATAGAAAAATAAGTCAAGAATTTTGTTAGATTTCTGTGAGGTAGACATGAGTTTTATGAATATTTTAACTTGATCGGAATGAACTTTGTCGTTTGGTTGTAGTCATACAGAATACACTATATAATGTGGTATTTGATGGTCAGTGACGTGTGGTTTAATAGATAGCGGTATTGTTGTTGGTGTGATTCTTAAAATGCGGGCAAATATTAATATTAAGGCGAGGGCGACTATTATCGCGAATTATCCGCGCTTCATAAAAGTGGCCTTAATAGGACTAAATGTGAGTATTATAATTATTTATGAATTGTAACTTAAACATTAAAAATTTAAAAACGAATGGGTATTATAAATTGTTCATTTATTTGGTGACCTGTGGTTTACTTAATTCGTTATTTTTTTTTCAATCTATCATGCAAGATAAATAATTAGTGTTTATTATTGGATTTATAAATGCAGAGTGAATGAAGTCACTTTAGTATTTATTACAGCTGCCTAACATCATTTTTTTTGTTTAGAGAAATGCAGTAAGTCTCTGGATCAAAAGGTATGAGGAAGAAGGGAGCCTTGCAAGTAGACAGCGAAGTGGAAGGTCGTCGCTTATTAGCGAAGCGCAGCGACAACATATCGTGGGCGAGTATGAAACCAATGGTTTCACACCTACGACACACTCGGAGTCACCGCAAACTGTTCGCCGTGCCCTCCACGCTGAAGGCTTGCATCACAGAAGATCAGCTAAAATGCCCTTCTTGACAGAAAGACATAAAGAAGAACGATTACATTTCGCACGGGAATATTTAGACTTTCACTGGATTACTTCCATTTTGTTCCGGTTCGCGGTCGCCACTCCAGAACTTTTCGACCCCATCGGCCATCCGTTCTGCGAGCAATGTGCCCTGCCCACTGCCACTTAAGTTTAGCAATTCTTCGGGCTACGTCGGTGACCTTGGTTCTCTTGCGGATGTCTTCATTTCTGATGCGATCACGCAAGTAAACTCCGAGCATAGCCCTCTCCATTGCCCTTTGGGTGACTTTAAGCCGCATACGTCTACTTGACTGCATTGAAAATAATGGGGGTTATACAAAATATTAATCCCTAATGTTCTAGTTTTAATTAGACGTGTTACAAAATATTTAGCGATATTAATAATTCCTAAATTGAGGTTTAGTTTCAATCTTCTTTTCTTCAGGAAAATGAACACTTAAACTATAACCTCATGATAAATGATAAATGATAAATGATAAATGATAAATGATAAATGATAAATGATAAATGATAAATGATAAATGAATAATAAATTATGTGTTAGTTTTCAGTAAGCTCTGTTGAATACCGATAGATAGAAGTGGGTATCAACAATTATATTTGTGTTATTAGAATATCCTTGTTATGTTAATAAAAAATAACTTCAAAGTGGGTATATAGACAAACAAAAAAATCTTATGAACGGTAACAAGAGAACTTCTTATATCTAGGTAGGAATGTGACGTTACAAATCTTATTAAAGTTTTTAATTATATGAATAAATGAAACGAATAAAACAATTTTTGTTATCTGTCAGCACGACTTTTTTTCCACCTTCCAACACCGAAAAAATATTACACAATCTCATAAATAGTTATGATGGGTTATTAACTTATATTTAAATCTTTATAAAAAATAAATAATGAGCATGAACCCATTTCAAAATAAATACCTAAGTAAATAGTTTTTGTATAAAATACAAATATAAATTAAAGTGGTTACAAAAAAAAAACCCGTATGTAAACGGGATTTGAACTCAAGACACGTTGATCGTGAATCCACTGCTTAACCTAAACAGCTATCAACACCTGGTTGATATGGTCGAAGTTTACCTATCCAATGCAAATACGATCATGCGTTTGCTGCGTGTATAACAAAAGAGACGGTAATATATATCTTTTTGTTTCGTGGAGAGCGACGCGACAACTTGCGACAGTAGGCGACTCTGTGGCTGTGGTGTGCGTAGGTACTGTATTGAGACAGTTTACACATACAGCCGCACGGACGCTCGGCCGTGCGTTCACAGCAATATGATCCTTCGCGTGCCTGTGCGCTTATGAACGCTTACTGTACCAGTCATATGAAAATACCTAACATCAGAAAAATAAAAACAAACAAAGTTTTCACGGCTAGAAATAGCGCAATGTTTCATATTCCTATTTAATACAATAAAATATTTATCTTAAAATAACCGACGGCTGAGCTTAACCAGGTTTGTCAATTTGTCACGGTCGGTAGAATATTTCGGGCATCAAAAAATATACCAATAACTCGTGGAGAATTGAAAATACCGAATCGGTAACAGGAAATTAAGCCTTTTGTTCTATGCAAAAGCTTTGGTATTGAAGGTTTTTGAACATCAGCTGACATAGTTCAACGAAATAAAATGCTGCTCTGAAAAGTTTTAAATGGCCTGATGTTTCGCTCGACTACCAGTTCTTGAAGCCTCCTTTAGGCGGCTGACTCAAGAACCTTTATTTAAAAGGCAGTAAGTATAGGTCGTTTTGTGGAGGTTTCGGTCTCTGGAGCATCCACGGGCAGTTTGGCTTGGTAACTGCTCTGCTAACGATTTGGTTTGTTGACATGAGACTCCTCACTTCACTGGTAACTTATCTTATATTTCTAATTTAACTTTGATTTATTTACTTATTGTTTCCCCGCATCAAAGTCATTTAAAAGAGTGGCAATGGACATTGGGAATAAAGCCATAAAAAATTTTGATCCCGAACAATTTAGATTTTGACATACGAATGCTACTTAACAGGCAACACTGGACATACCGATATGTTACTCAATCGCTCCTTATTATGTGAATTTGCTCAGCATAGACCATCTGTAGGAACCATAATGACCTATTCTTTCAAATCTACTCCCACTCGTCCTTTTCTTTCTTTTAACTCTTGTCAAAAAACCAAGTAAAATAATATAATATGGGGTAGCCAGATTTTTGTAGAAACTCCTCCAAATGGGAAGCTTACCTAACTTATAATAAAAAAAGAAAATCGTTTCTTTCATTGTAGCAGATTGTTTCCTTTGTTGGTCCCATTTCCTTGTAAAATAACAAAAGGTAATATAAACGGTTTTTTATTAAGAATGAGAGTATAGTACCGAAATAATCCGAGTAGGTAGAATTCTTAAGGAACGTATGTGTATAACTTTTAATATAGAGACGTTTTTTTCTAGATGTTTTTGTGTTTGACAGCTCGAAAGTGCCTATTATCTGGCCTACTTGAAATAAAGGCTTCGATTTCGATTTTAGGCTTATCTTTTAATTTTGCTTTATGATTGAGGGAATTACGGAGGTAGTTAAACTAATGCGTTAGTGCTTTTATTACCCAACCTCATCAGTTTGTTATAATACTGTAAAAGTTAAATCAATCCATAGACTTTTTGACATAAATTAGAGATATACAGTTATTTGATTTAAGATATTTTATTTATTTATTTAAGAGATTTTTTTTTGCGAGATTGTCTGGAATAAGCCGCGCAGACAGAAGATCGAAAGGCAATGGCAGAAGGCCTTTGCCCAGCCGTGAGACAACTAAGGAAAAAAAAATGTTAGCGAATTATTTATTTGGAAATAAATCCTTAAACGTAATATATATAGGGACATTTAAAAAACGACTTATCATTAATACTACATCCAGAATTCATATTTCTTTACTTTTAGAAATATGATATTTGTCTTGTGGAAATAAAATATTAGGGAACATGGAAATTTACGCAATTCTTCTCTCTGCAACAATAGACATCGCTAGATACAGCTTCAGCTGATTCAAAGACAATAGATAAGTTTTGGAAATGAAAGGGAACTTTCTCCGATTACGTTGTAGCGACCGTTATCCGTCAGTACTCCACTTCTAGAACTTCTTTTAAATAAAAGGCAGCTTACTCGTGTATCTTTCAGGGTTCTCTAGTAACTAAAAACCCCTCCCTTTTGGCTGAACCTTCCAGAAAGAAAACCGGTCAAGTACGAGTCGGCCCCGCGCAAGAAGGGATAGGGGAATCCGTACCCGTCCCCCCTTAGCTAATAAATTAAATTAAAAGGGGTATTTTACTAACCCTACGCAAAAACGACGGAGTGAAATAAGTTTGACGTGTCTGTGTGACCGATTTTGACATCATTTTTATTTTTTTCGAAAGGTGAATTAGTCGAGACTGATCTTAGCTATCGTTGATGAAAATCGGTACAAGACGGCTACCGCCACAAAATGGCGAATTAAATTTATTTCACAACTCCTTCATTAGGGATATCAAAAATGAAAGGGCTTGACTAATAAAATAGTGCACACTTAATATATTGAAAGGGAATGAGGAATACTAACTATTTATATGAGAAAACTGGAGTGATGACTGGTACCTAGGACAAAACGAATTATTTTCAACCGAATTCCAAAAAGAGGAGGTTCTCAATTCGTCTGTATGTCTTTTTTAATTTTTTTATTAAACATTTAGTCCATTATTTATACACATTTAAATTAAAGAAGATCACCCAGATTGGGCTATTGTCAAAAATGTTTATATCCATAAAGCTCTATTTAATTACTGCGTTTATTTTGGTGGCCGGGAAAAAAAAATATTACCACGATCTGGGTGACCTCAGATATTTTGTGGTTGAATAACTTCTCGGTGAATTGAGTTACGACTTAGGCGTAATAATAAAAATGTTCATTGTGGTATGCTCTATCAAAATAATACGTACGGTTGACCGGCTTTTGAAAATAGCCCAAAAAAGTATGGAGGCTGGGTGATCTCCTTTTATAAGTTATTTGTTGTTATACCGGCAACAGAAATAAGTCCACATTTTTGTGAAATTTTAAATTGCCCACCTATTACGGATCATGAGATTAAGCCCACTAACACACTTTGGTCCATATTCACCGAAAAGATAACAGTCTGCTTATCTAAAACAGCTGTCACTGTGACATGTTCCCATACAAAAATGTGTTTTAAACAGCTGTTTTTAGATAATCAGAGCGTAATCTTTTTGGTGAACATGGACCTAAAGACACTAGACAGAGAGCGGAGGTTTAGTAGTAGGGTCCTGTCAGTTACCCTTCCAGTTGAAACACCTACAAATGATAGCCGAGACCAATGAGATGCATGTTCACCCATCCACGAACTGGGCTTGGTAAGCGTAGCCTAACCTTAGATTCGCCCAATGCGGTTGTTACGACTTAGCCACAGTTTTCAATATATTTTTTTTTTTTTATGTCAGCCTGATCTGTCCCACTGCTGGGCAAAGGCCTCCCCCATGGCTTTCCAATCCTGTTTGCAATATGCCCTACCTGACCAATCCGTCAAGAACGTGTCCAGATCTTCACGCCAGCGTTTTTTGGGCCTGCCTCGGTTACGACGGCCGTCTTCAGTCACCCAATCTTCGTCATCTGTCCGGCCTCATCCTAGAGACGTGACCCGCCCAGTCCCATTTCAGCTTCGCAGACTAGTTTTCAATTAACTATGGTTTATTCAAAACCTACTACGTTAGTTCACGGCTCGATTTCAACGTGTGCATTCAAGAGTAGCATTTAAAGCTTTGGTAATTAAGTAATTAATAATAAACCAATCATAGCAGCTAAATCGAAACATCCATATTTTACGTCAACGGAAATTAAATGTATACAGCATAGGCGGATGAAGTTCTGAATTAATTTCAATTGAATACTACTAATTCAAACGCTGGGATGTGCCTTGAAATGAGAAATTTATTCATATTACGGTTGAAATCTGAGTGCTTGTGTGGTAATCAATTTGTCACATTGCTCAGTCATGTTACCCATTTTAGTAGATGTTTTCTCGGTTATAGCATTATAGTACTTTAAATGAAAACGATATAGTATAAGGAAGTTGATATTTAGAGTTATAACGTGTAGTGCAAAGACGCTTCAAAACGGGGAACCACATTTCTGAATACCTGTGTTTTTAATAGTTTACCAAAGTGCACAGACAGATCCTTTTGTATCAATAAGGTCGATAGTGTACGTGCGGTAGCATGCCATCTTTACAGATTCCCAGAACGGGCAAGTCAATACGGATCAGTCAGATCAGAATAGGTAGAGTTGTTTTAAAGTTCTGAGGTAACAAACACAAAAGGAATAAATATTCCCGTTTTCGCAACAATTTTCATTTATGCTCCGCTTCTTTTGGTTGCAGCGTGACGATATATCTACATCTACACTAATATTATAAAGAGGAAAACTTTGTTTGTTTGTTTGTTTGGTTGTAATGAATAGGCTTAAAAACTACTGGACCGTTTTTAAAAATTCTTCCACCATTCGAAAGCTACATTATCCACGAGTAACATAGGATATATTTTATCCCCGTACTCCCACGGGAACGGGAATTACGCGTGTGAAACCGCGTGACGTCCGCTAGTCCTCAATAAATGGACTGTCCAACATAAAATGATTTTTCGAATTTCAACCAGTAGTTCCTCAGATTAGCGCGTTCAAACAAACAAACAACAAACAAACTCTTCAGCTTTATAATATTAGTGTACATTAATTGTTTTCTTTGACTAATGACCTTGCTTTCATCATTTATTGTATGGAGCACAGGTACCTACAAGATACATTCTGTAGGTCTAATGACCAGGTAAGTGTTACCGGTTTTTATAGTAACGGAAATATAATGACTTAGCTTTCAAGTTTTATCTAATTGAGCACGGGTGCTACCACATTTCACATTCTGAAGATCTGATGATAACCTTATTTACACCTTATAGGTTCTCAGACCGGTGTAGATGTCACCGTTAAATTGTCAAATACGTTATATTGTAATATCTCTAGCGATATTGTAAAGTCTCGAATTATTGTCAAATGAACATACTGCTTACAACAAAATGCATTATTTTTCGTGAAATGCATGCGATGGTAGTCAACTTACGCGGTGTGGAGGGAAGGAGGGGTCCCCCTTGCCCAGTGGCACAACTCTCATGAAAAGATAATGCACCATTCCTGAGAAATACCGATTAATATAACATAACCTTAAAACACTTTATATTCACCCTAAAAAGCGTAGTCCAAGGGGCCGGCTTCGCGGGGCCCCTATTTCCGAGTGCAGGGTTTAAAGGAACCTAACTAACCTAACGGGGGGGGGTGCCCCAAGTCCCGATTACGACAATAATTCGAGACATTACAATATCGCGAGAAAAAACACGTTATATTGTAATATAACGTGTTTGACAATTTTACGGTGACATAGACATAAAGTTGGATCTCTGATGATGACTAGAATAAACAAAAAACATAGTTTTGTTTTAATGTTGCCATGATCTGAAAAGTATAAAATGTTTGAATTCACAAAAAAATATCTTAAATCCCGTGGAAAGTAATTAAAATCCAAATATCGTGAGGTCGGTTGGTAGTTATTTGGAATTGTTGTTGGTTTTGATAATAGTGCATGTCTAGTAGACTTTCTTGAACTACGCACATATTTTCGTCTTCTGGTTTCTGTGTAGTAAGATTCTTTTTCCGGTCGTCTTTGTTCTGTATTGCCTGTGATATCATTATCTTATCTTTACATACATTTACCATAAAGTTGAAAACTAATTGATTTACAAAACAAAAATGAGAAAGTTTATTAAAATTTTTGAACAATAGGTACATTTTATTTTTGATGACCTTACGTTTAACATATACATTTTACACGGAAAATGTGTGGAGGGATTCGTAAAAATTCTTTAAACATTGGGTGTTTTTGAGATTTGAGAGACGTAATCCCCTTAAGTAAAGATATGGGTAAAAGTAAGACGCCAATAAACCAGCTTAACATCAATGAGGTATTATAAATAGACGCGTCATGCATGAACATCACGGCTATATAGATAGATAGATAGCTACTTAGACGCACGAAGAAAGGGAAAGAAAATTAAACGTCATCTACGGAATTTTTGTTGTTAGAGAGAGATAAATATATTTCTTTAATTCCGTTGTCATCTTCCCTTAACGGCACGTGACTTACCTCAGGTGCCAGCCGCCATTAGAAGGCATCGAAAAAAATAAAATCAAATACATTTTTCTTGATACTTACGCATGAAATGATACGTTTCTATCTTTCACAGTTAAAGTATAGTTTTTACATGACCTAAAAACACAGGACGGCATTTTTTTTTCGTTGTTTGAGGAAGTTATACACAAAAGTTATTTTAATGTCACGTACTGCCGCGGCACTGGTTGGTACGCGACTAAATGAACATCCGGCAATTGCCTTGCATTCATGTTGCCACTACAGAGCGCACGTGAACGTGAACGTATCTATAGTTTTATATATCAGCGTTAACATTGAAATTTTTCACTTGACAGTTGAAATCTAAATCCATTTAAAAATGTCTGAATACCTTCATGCAGACTCTGTGAGTGTTATTTTACTGATATGAAATTCGATTCCCAATAAAAAGCCCACGTTGATTTTTGACAGTAGGGGCTTATGAAATTGTATTATTTGTTCGTGACAGTAATTGAATGGATATATTTTAAAAGGATTTCCAACAATATTCATCACCTATCTACTCTTTTTCCAACCATGTTAGGGTCGGCTTTTCGTTCAACTGGAGGCAGCTGAGTACCAGCGCCTGCCTATCTGACCTTAATAACCTAGTAAGAGTGGTGTTCTGTGTAGTACTGGGTTCGACTGGTTGTCAAACTTTCTGACCACTGACCAACTGACAACCTGTGACGACTGTCAAAGATCTATATATGACAGCCGGGACTAATGTCTTAACTTGCTTTCTGAGTTGTTGTTGTCTTAACTTTCTCTGTTTTTCAGTTAACCGAATTGATAAAAACTACTTAGTTGTGTGGTTCAGAACAGCACTTTTGGAAATAAATATAATTTAATTTCAAATATCGCATTCGGCTAACTTACGAACACCTGTCCTCACCCACCCTATCGCTATGACGAAGTCCTGGTCCTTGCCTCCCCGACCCTTGTTCGAGTTAGCTCGCGATGCTGAGTTTGTAGTTTCAAAGCCGCCTCTAAAGAATGATGCCGAAATACTGAAGGCTCGTACTCCAGAGGGGTCCTAATCGATTTGGTTGCTTAGTTTTCTAGTTTTTCCTTCTGGGTCGAGGCCTAACATTCAAGGCACCCACAGGACAGCCCGGCTAAGCAGAACGAGATACATTATACACAAATCTAAAAACGTACACAATAATAAATCATCCTGTTTGCGGTTGCCTCTAGGAGTAACGCCCGATTTGTCACGGTTCCGATTGGTCAACAAAAAGATTTTCCTTACTCCTATGAAAATCACATGCTGAATATATGCATCATATTTAGTGCCATGCATAAAAATACAGAGAAAATTTGTGATTTATATGTTCGTAACGCAAAATAAATTTTAAGGAATATTATAAGCCATTTTCATAAAACACGATGTGTTTTTCTTTCGTAGACTAGAATATTGCCTTCATAGTATTAATCACCCGTAATTACGAATAGTGCAAGCTGTTGATTATTCAATATTCACACGTAATATTAAAAGTCGTAGAAAAACAAAAAAAAACAAGTTGTCATACATTTTTAAGAAATTCATTTTCCATTCGTTTTCAAATTCTTTATGAAATAAAAAAAAATGTACCCCATCTTAAAGTTTCCAGGCAATTAAATCAACAGCCTGTTTAACTTTAAGCCGAGCCCGTAAACTCCACGTGAGACTTCCTTAGCTATCAAAGTCAAACACATAAACTAATCATATTAGAAATTGAAATCTTCCACTGGTAGAAACAAGTTTATCATAACTAGTAACTAAACTAGTGTTCTACGTACAGCATATTGTTAGGGCTCCTGCAGCCTGTGACAGACATTAGTTTAGTCATTGAATACTTTTTTTTTGTTAAATAAAAACCCAGTATCATATATTTTAGTAAAAAAATCATATACCCGTGTGCACAAAAAGATCGATTAATTTATTTAATTAGTTTGTATTAATGTTAAAGGTACAATTGAGGAACTTTTTAATATTTGATATTAAAAAGAATATTTACCGCATTTACCTTACCCAATTTGTACTTAATTCTGCGACCTTTCTTTTAATCATTATCTGCCTAGCATTTTCTCAACTATGTTGGACCTGCCTATCTGACTTCCACAACCCAGTTAATACTGGGTAAAACGATACCACTTGGTAAGACTGGTTGTCAAACTTTTTGGGCCACTGACTATTTGTAACGACTGCCAAAGATGGAATCTTCTTTTAATAAGTAACTTATCCTTATTTTACTACCTACTCTTTTATTTTCATTTCATAAACTAGAATAACTAAGTTTAAAACTAGTTTCACCTACTTTTAACTCTAGGGCTACTTCTACAGTTAAAAGCAGGTCAAACTTGTTTTCTAGACTACGCTTGAAGACAAATCATTATTAAAAAAATCCATCCGTCTACAACACGGCATGGACTTTAGAAGTTGTTTATGAATAGAAGCAGCACTTTGGAAACTAGAACTTTTTCTTCTAACTTCCTTGTCGTGCTTGATCATTTTTTGTTCTAGACCATACCTGGAAACCTTCTAGTTACGGTGATATTGGGGGTCAAAGTTCAAACATGATCACAAGACTTTTTAAATACAAGTTTTTGATTTTATTACTTTACCTTCAATACCCCTATGACCCGTTTACTACACAATGCATCCTTCAAATATTTCCTCTTAAAACTTAGCCACTACTACTAATACAGACAAATATAAGTACCGGATCATTCTCCTATCGTTATTTCTTACTCGCCATATCAGAAATACACGTATAATATAACATACATTTATTAGTTTAATCTTATCCATTCCCAGTGATGTTTTCCTTTAAAGAACAGAACACAACTAAAGTAATTTCATCTATACTAAGAGGTGGAAGTTTGCATATGGAGGGTAATCTTTGGAACGACTGCTCCGATTTCGTCATTTTTCCGAGTGTTAATTTTTATGGTACATTTAAACGTCCGAGTACATTCCGTACAAAATGGGAGCTGATCCACAAGCAACGGCTAGTCTACACTAATATTATATTATAGAGGAAAAAAATGTATTTTTGTGTGTGTATGTTTGTAATGAATAAACTCAAAAACTACAGTGTTGATTTAATCCCACGAGAATGGGAAATTCGCGGGTGAAACCGCGTGACGTCCGCTAGTTTGTTATAAAATGCCTTCAATCTATTTAAACGACTACATTTCTTTGTTAAATACTGCAACATGACATTAATAATAAGCTAACATTACGTTGGTAGAAACTAAGACGTATAAAAATGTAGCTAAAACGAACACAATATTTTATCGCATCGTAATATTTCAACATTTTATTCTAGCTTATGTTATAAAAGCAAGGAATACTTAATGGAGTGACCTATTGCAATACGTTTAGTTGAACAAACATTTGTGAAACTAACTGGAAATCGATAGTCGGTAAGTTGAACAACACTATAAATTCTTTAGTTTTTTTAAACAAGGTCGACTTGCTAGTGGCTGCCTGCCTGAGCTTAAATACTAACCTTTTTCTTTTTCTACTAAGTTTTGTAATTCGTACTTAATAATGTAATGTCACTTAACCGTTTTTTTTTGTATTTACTTACTTATTAAATGAAAGTTACAAGTCTTAATTTATAACAATGCCCCACAAAACCGTTTTGACGGTTTGTTTGAAGGAAAGGAACACGATAACGGAACGGAATAACTACTTTAACTAAGGTTAATAAAGGGTGTAAAACACCTCTTTACGAAGCCGAAAGGCACTTATTCTCCCTTTTATTGCGGTATTTTTTTGTTTACATCATAACTGGGAACACTCTAATTACGGAGATATTGGGAGACAAAGTTCCAATTTTTCGACAAATGTTTTAAACAAGTTTTTATTGTTACATTTTACTGCAACCACCTCTACGACCACCGTACTATTCAATCCATCCATCAGCACAATGTTTTGAAAACGTTACATTAAGTTCTACCAAAAAATATGATTTTTTACCCCAAAAAAAAGTAGTTTCCCAGCAACAATATTTGCTTAAAGTTACTTAGTTTAATATACTGCGAATGCTCGGTTGGCGGCTTCGTGATAAGGTGGAACCCTGAAAACTTTTATTTATTACACTTAATAACCTTTTAATATCACGTTACTATTGCGAGTTATAGATAAATTCTTCATCATTCTCCTGCCATTAACTCAATGTTGTTAAGTTCGGCGCGAAGTTATAATGTATACAGTAGAAAACTCATTTTTAGAACTTCCTACGTGTGTGTACTGTACATAATGTATATTAGTGCTCGTAAAGGTTAGCCTACGCACACGCCACCGCGCCGGTATCATTTAAAAAAGAAATACTGACATGGCTTCAAAATGCATCCGTCCATAACGCTGTCAATTAATTAGAAAAGTGATCACGTCACTGCCCACGCTCCAAGGGCAGGTCTAAACCTTTTCCACGAAAATTTTAGTAACAGTGCTCCTATGTAGATGTGAACAAAAGTATCGAATTGCCTGATAGTCGTAGTCGTATTTTCGTTTGCGCAGATCATTCATTGCGGCGGGAGGGTGTATTGAGAATTACCTGACACGAACTGACACAAAAGTAACTAAAAAATCCCTCCGGCAAGCCGCAGGAGGAGGTAGATTTTGAAGAAGTATTCACTCGTATTAACATTTGGAAATTTATATTCTCGTTTTCAGGGTGGTCATTAAGGGGGCAATTGTTCATTATTTTTGCGATAGAGCGGACCGTTTGCGAGATATAAGCAAATTAAGAATTAGAACCAGCTACGACTTCATGACGCTCGCTCGCTACGCTCGCATTTTACATTACACACCCACTTTCTGTCACAAATTTCGTCGTCGCTCCACCGGCTTTTGGCCTACGCTCCTCATGTTAGCTAGCACAATTTATTTTCAAACAACTGCAGTCTGCAAGGCAACATCCGACGACTAACGCTGACGGCTGACAAACCGTTGGCTTGGCGCGATTTTGCCGTTCCACAAAAAAAAATCGTTGTTTTTTTTTAAATGTCAATGCATTTATTTGCATATTAATCAGCAATAAATTATTGTGCATATTTATTACACACCAAAAGTATGTGAATGTGTATTTTTTTTTATTTTATTTATGTAAAAACATATACAAAAAATACACTTCTACAGTCAACGGAAGTGAAATGTCAACTTTGACGTCTACCATGGCAAATGGCGTCCTTTTTTCCAATTTTAAATAGTAAAATCTCGTAAACCGTGGGCGTCCGACTATTGAAAATTTGAATGAAGAGTTGTACTTATGTGTACAATCTGCAAAAAAATATGTTCTTTCCTCGTCCTTTACGTTCTGGGGTCGCGGTATCTCTTTCGAACAGTCCCGTAGCCCCGGTATTTGTACCATTCTAAGGTGTACACAACGAATGCGTTTCCGCCGATGATATTCCTAATAAAAAAATCCACGCACATGGGAACCTGCACCATTCTGACCTGAGGTACAGCAAAAGAAAATAAATGAAAAAAGACATAGTTTGACGGTCACGGTGACGGTAGTCATCTTGCAAATCAGGGATTACAATTAGTTTCAATAAGGTTTAGTTCGAATGACGTCAGATTACAAGAAGATTATCCCGGTCTACTCATTTAATTTCAATAGAAAGACCACGTACGTCTATTATGTGAAGGGTCGATCAATTTAATAAAACCGAATCATATTTGGCCTCGTCCGTGATTCATGCCTACAAGGATAACATCAAATTAATAATTATATTTATGGAACTTGTACTCGATGAACAACAGTTGAATAAAATAACACTATGCCAACAAAAAATAACAATACTATCTGCTTTGAAAAACTGAGAAACTCCCATTACCAACTTTTTTCTCCTGCTATTCTATTAAAAAAAAATTGTCACCTCCATGTACAAAGTGTAATTACTATTGTGAGAAATTTCTTACCTTCTCCTAGACGGTGGTGCGAAGTTTGTCAGAGCATTTAAGATTTTAAAGCGTACGGAAAGGTTTGATATAAAAAGATTGGCAACTTTCAGCAAAAGACGTACTAAGTCCCTCCTAAACTGCAAAAAAGCAAAATATAAGTAAACTAAGAGTGATCCCATTTCAATTTTGGTGAAGATATGATGAAGAACTTCGGAAGATAGGCAACTGAACTCCTCAATAAATAATAGCAAATGTACTGGGATCGCTGAAATCTCATGTCTGTCTATTTGTTTACACCAGTTCATAACAAAAAATCACGCCGATACGCTGTGAAAGGGTACCTAAGTACATGTGAACCACTAAAAAGTGAAAAATAAAACTTTTTGCAAAAAATATAAACGACTAACACTTTAGCTGCATACTTTTAGGCCCAGAAGGCACCTACGCTGCTACCGACGACGCTATGAAAGCAGCGTGGTATTGGGCCAATACATAGAATATTGTCTGGTCAGAGGAAAAAAGATGACTACCTAAATCCATTCCCTCTCACCGAGAGGAGGTCTGTGTCCCAGCAGTGGGAACAGTACTAGGCTGATGATGTTGATGACCTAAATGCAAATATCATACTAAAATGTATCCCGATTACTGTGATTTGTATTGTACTAATAGTATTTTTTACAGAGACTTTCAGCTGAATAATGGAAATCGTGGAAGTGGCTAACAAGACCTCGTCAGTGGGAGCGGTCTAGTGTAGATGTTCATTAATGGAGCTGTGTACCAAAACTTACAACGTGTGCCTTCATAACTGCTTTAACTTTCTGTTTGTTGGACTGAACTGACGGTGACGATACTGACGGTATTTCTTTACACAAGGGGTTAGAATCCTGAATCCTTTACTAAATCCATGGTAAAAGTTCGCGTCACGATTCACATCATGTTTTAGAAAACGCAGTTTTAAAATCACTCTGGAGTCCACCACAAACGCGAGAGGTTAACTATTAGTCAATGAAGACTTCGATTACCCTCCTTCTGGCTCCATCCTCATATTAGCTCCAATATGCCGAATTATTGTCATCCGAATTATATCTATATACTTATAATAAATCTGTAGAGAGGTCAATTCTGTACATGAAATATATTTACAAAATAACTATCGGGGGGTGATTAGTGATCGATACTGATGCCAAAAATGCAATCAGTAAAATTTTTGTCTGTCTGTCTGTCTGTCTGTCTGTCTGTATGTTATTTATAGAAAAAAAAACTACTCGACGGATTTTAACGAAACTTGGTACAATTATTCTACATACTCCTGAGCAGGTAATAGTATACTTTTCATCACGCTACCATTAATAGGAGCAGAGCAGTGAAAGGAAATGTTGGGAAAACGGGAGAAGTTACTTGGTTTTTTTAGCTTCCGTCGCGTGTGCAGCCTTAATGGTTAAAGCTACATAGAAATCATGTATAACGGAAATATTCCACATAAAATTATATAAAAAATATCCCAAGACAGCATATGTCTATCTTTTATAGTTGACTCACAATAACACGTGTAACTCCCGATAGCTTAGCAGTTCGGAGATTTGTTATTATTATATTTGTTTACTCTTACGTTTATATCATCACGCTATGACCCACATAAAACATAGGATACATTTTATCTATACTAATATTATAAAGCAGAAGAGTTTGTTTGTTTGGTTGAACGCGCTAACCTCAGGATCTAAATGGTTCGAATTGAAAAAATATTTTTGTGTTAGATAGTCCATTTATCGAAGAAGGTTATAGGCTATATAACATCACGCTACGACTATGAGGAGCGGAGCAGGAATTACGACGTTAGAGGTGTTCAGGAAGGGAATAAAGGACCATTTCCTGTCTATATGATCAATATGTATGTATTATATATGTATCGGATTTTATTGGTATGTATAATATATATCTAAGCTGTATGTATTACGTATATTTTATAGTATGAATGTAGTTTTTTTTTTTTTTAAAGTTTATCTAGAATGTAATGTAAATGCACATACGTAAGTATATCCTCTTTTGCAAATCTCGCTTTCAAAATTAGGTTTGCTGTAAGAAAACCCAACTCTGGGTTAAGTTCGCCTTTGTACATAAGCTATATTATTGCAAGTATTATGTATATTTGTTGTTTTTTTGTGTGCAATAAAGAATAAGAATAAGAATAATGTTGCAAAAACGGGGATTTGTTTTCCTTTCGTTTTTCTCTCTTATGTGACGCAGACGAAGTTGCGTGGGTCAGCTAGTAATACATAATTGTATAACGGGCTGGTGTCCGCAACTCCACGTAAGGGCGTGTATTTTACATTATACATAATACTTGTAGTATAAAATTGACTACAAAGATTTTATAACATTGTTTGTGACAAGGGAAGTAAATGTAAGTGTGTTAGAAACTTGCTTTGTCGCATCCTCTTACTCCTCCAATGCGATTGTCTCACTCTTAACCTTATGGCATTGAATAAATAATCAGCCTATAACATATTACCATTTGTGGAAAAAAAGGCGTCCTCACTATGAGGATATGATTTCCAAGATTTTCTCTATGAGAGGGAATGGACTATGTCCTCCCATACTAAAATACGAATGCTGTAACATAATATTATTGTAACCCCAAATGATTTAAAAAGAGTTACGATGGTATTTCTTGCAGGTTTTTCTCCATAGAATCGACCAAAGCCAACCGTGCACCTTTTTCGACGTTTTATAAGTGCCCATCTAACCCCATGTGAAATAAAATATTTTGATTTTGATTATGACCCAACAGGTAGACCCAGTGTGGGTGAGAACAATGGTGATGAAATGAACTACACAAAGTAATTCGCGGAGCTGAGTTCAAACTCGCGACCTAGCATTCGTATTTTGGGACCGATCCCTCTCAAAGTATCTTATTCACGGGACTGAATATAGGTAACTATATTAAAGCGAAGGTTGTTCTCCAATTTCCACGAGCCGTTGAAATCAAGGGAACGTTTATTTTATTTATAACATGAAAAGGTTTCTGATGTAGTTCAATCAAAGGGTACGATGAGCATAGAAAGCTTTTTATTTACAGTAGGTGTCTCTGAAGCAACTGACTACTTATTCTCAGAAATGCAAAGCAAACATTGAAAGACAACCTTGAACGAGCTTAAGCATAGATAAGCTTTAATCCTGTGATAAAGTGAATGTCAAGTGCATTTATAAACTTCCTAAGATACACCCACGTCAAAACATCTGTTTTTATTGAAGGTTCATGTAAAAGGAAAAATACGTAGAAAAAACTTGTCTCCTATATAAAAGACTGACCTTGATGCTGAAAAAGTAAATATTTACTCTAACTCGTTCATTTCAGCGTGTTTTTCGCATATCTATACTAATATTATAAAGCAGAAGAGTTTGTTTGTTTGTTTGGTTGAACGCGCTAATCTCAGGAACTCCTGATTCAAATTGAAAAAATCTTTATGTGTTGGATAGTCCATTTATTGAGGAAGGCTTTAGGCTATATAACATAACGCTATGGCCATTAGGAGTGGAGCAGGAATGAAAAATGTTGCAAAAACGGGGATTTTTTTAAATTTCGATTTTCTCTCTTATGTGACGCAGACGAAGTTGCGTGGGTCAGCTAGTAATCTATAACATTCTAGCTATGATATATTATGTAATCAGGAATACTTTCCACGCTTGTTTTGTAGCGTAGCGTTCGAAGATGACTAAATACTTCATATGATTTAATTAGTTGTCATATTACGAGTATAAAACATATGAATACGGGTATTTATCGCGAATTTACCTTTAATTTAATACCGACGTTTATTTAATTCGCGATAAATACCCATATTCATATGTTTTATAATGTGTTCTGATCGTGAAAGTTTAAAAAAGACAATTGGTTGGCATATTTTACAAAGAACTATCTTAAGCCCACGGCTTCGCTCGCCTTATGAACGTAAATTATACCACGAAAACGTTTTAACACTCATATGACACTCGAGAATTATTTAAGTGGAACAATTTTCGGGATCGAATCACAAGTTTCAAACATTACTCTCTACATAAAAACTTTTACTTCTTTATAATAAGATAAAAACAATGTGACCACAATCAATGTGTAGTAGCTCTAAATTAATTAATCTACTTTTTTGTTGTACCCGTGCTTAGATGCTTCAACATAATTATATTTATTTGCTTGAAAGAAAGAAATAAAGAAAACATTCATACCTGCAGTAATCCGTAACGATGCTCGAGTTCCGTGAATCTATACTCCTTAGAGAACGGTGGTGGCATGCTCGGCCCGTTCAAGTTCAGCTCCGGAGCCGACGGAGGCGCCAGACCGATGGGATGCGGCTGGATCGGTGGGGGGTGACCAGGCGGCACGTGGCATTCCTGTTAAAAACGGCCTTGTTGTGAATGGAAATACTTACAGACAGTGTTGCTACGTGATTGTAACGCTAACTGGCGTAGCGCTTGCTACGGCTGGCGTAGCATTTGCTACGTTTGGCGTAGCATTTGCAACGTTTGGCGTAGCATTTGCTACGGCTGGCGTAGCATTTGCTACGTTTGGCTTCCGTGGATGACCACACTTATTTGTACTGCAAGGGTTATATTTTAGCGGCCATGAATATACAGGGTGTAAACCACCTCATTACGAAGCCGTCAACTAAGCATTCTGTTCATCAAACTTAGTAACTTTACCCAAAAATATTTGCTGGGAAACAACTTTCTTTAATTGGGTGAAAAATCATGTTTTGTGGTAGAACTAAATGTGACGCACTTAAAACATTGTGCTGATGGATGAATGGATAAGAGCGGGGGTCGTGGAGGTGTTTAAAGTAAAAACCTAGTTGAAAAGTTTGAAATTTGACCCCCAATATCTCCGTAACTAGAAGTTTCCCAGGTATAGTGTGGAACCAAAAAATTATCGCAATTATGGGGAGAACAAGTGCCTGTCGGCTTTGTTAAGAGGTGTTTTATCCCCTTTATTTATGATTGTAATATTTTCATGTTTCGCAGTAGTGCCAACTATTAAGCTAAATTTGATAATTCATTGAGGCTATTACAATCCGGGTGATATAGACTTGGCCAACTACAATAAAAAACGTTGAATTCAAAAGTATTACACTTTTATTGGTGACACTATTCACATTTTGTCCATATAACCTGAGTCACACATAAGTGTAATAAAAGAAAAATACAGAAAACCTCTCATGCATGAGGTTACTTTTTAAGTTTATCTCGGACATCACATACGGTGAAGGAAAACATTGTGAGGAACCCCGGACTTATAATGAGATAAGTCTGAAATCGCCAACCCATCTTGAGCAAGCGTGGTGATCAATGCTCGCGCCTTAAATATTGAGAAGAGGCTTTTGCCCAGCAGTGGGACAGTGATAGGCTGGTATTATTTAATTATTGTTCAGAAATCACAGGTTCATTGTTGACAGACTCAATGCTGGTCCTGTTCCACAAGGACAGGGGCGCAAAAATTGATAGCATTAAATGGTATTGTTGGAGCTGCTGAAGATTGTACAACTATCTTTGCATTGTATAGACTCAATCTCTTTAGTATTATATAAACGCATAGCCCATATTGTGAGAGGACTATGAACTAGAAAGCTATCATTCACTGGAAACCTACTTTAGGTTTTGACTTGAATGTACCCTGGCGGTTGAGTATGTCATACTCACTCTAATGTTTCACTGAGGGTGGCGCGTGTAACGGACCATTTAGTTCCCTTCAAAATGGTTGAGCTGAATGGTGCTGATCCATGCGTCATGTTCGTGAACGGGCGCTGTCAGTTGTGACTGGTCATCTCTTAGTTGGCATGGCTTAATTGAATGAATTATTTTGTTTTTACTATGAACACTTTTAACGTGCACATCTTGCTATAGTGTTCTCACATAATTTACCATCTCAACATGAATGATGTAACCAAGATTTTGTAACAATAATTTGATTTAAAAGAGTGTCCACGGAGTTTATTGCCCGTTCTTCTCCATAAAGATCTACGTTAGGGAATGGGTAACTACAGTACTTTCACAGTTTTTATGTCTTGTGACTGGGACTGTAGCCACATTTAATTTTCACTTTGTTTCGACAATTCAAAAGTGCCTGTAATTGGCTTACTTGAAAATGCTTTGATAAAAAAATACTGTCTTTCAGTAATACAAGTGAGAGGGCGCAGTTATTAGATATCATAGTACCTCAAAGCTATATATATACTCAATACTCCTGGTTGAAACGGTAAACAACCACGTCGCCTAATATTTTCCTCTCATCTATTTTTACGGCAGTCCTTGTTATAAAAATATAACAAAACGTGAGTATGTTTGGGCATGATTCTAATCTTAGAAAATAGTGTATCTTTACTGTGAATAATGTTTGGACTTGATTCGTCAATTTGTATGTTTATCCTGTTTAACCTTTTGACCGTCACAGCATAAACGCTCGCGCGTGCCCTCCACGCCAAGCCACAGTTTCATCTACTATTTTGTCACATATATGCGTCGTTTGGCGTACAGGGCACGCGCTTGTTGGTCACGTATATGTGACAATGGCGTCTAAAAGGTGAAATATTGGCTTGTGGAGGTAGAACTTTGAGGTGAAAGAGTAAGGATTAAAATACCAAAAATAGATATTTTCCTACGACGGCGACGGTGTTTTAGCCTATGTTGGAATAATAAAGAAGTCATTTGTAATATTTTTAAATAAATATAAAGTAGGTAACTGAATTGTATGTATTGATAGAATTATCTTTAGTATTACTCCAAATTAAAAGTAGCAAAACATAGTTTCCGCGACTTCTTTCAGATTCTTGTCATTTCTTCTCTCTTTCTCTCTCTTTTTGAATGAGCAGCTAGAGTCTTTTCACAGTTGTTAAGCCTGTGGCTGGACTCTAAGTAGCATGTTATCAACTACTCGAAATAAACGTGTATCGTGTTTATTTGAAAAATAGCTATGAGTTTCATAGCAGACATTATACGAGTACTTTGTAGGAATACACAATGTTTATAATGTAATTAACACTCTCCACAAGTATCATATAACCCAATACTTACTGGGCTCTAGAGGTCAGATAGGCAGTCGCTCCATGTGACGACCGTAAAATCTTGGCAGGTGATGATGACTCTCCCCTAGATTCAGAAACGAAAATCATCGACTAATTCAAATTAAACGAATCCGCACTGGGCAAAAGCTGTTATTGGTTGTATTAATTATCAACAGCCAGAAATACAAGCGAAATTGTAGGCACGTGCAGTTATTTGCTAACGCAGATTTACTTATAACGAGCAATATAGTAATTACAGCAGACTAGGGACCGCCTATTAAAGATGCATATATCTTTAACGTTCGTACTTTGCTGCTGGGACACGGGCCTCCTTTCTATGAAAAAAGTGAAAAAAAGAATGGGCTGTAATCGACCACGCGGGCCCAGTGCGGTTGGTAGATGTCACATTCTAGGCCATGCCGGTTTCCTAACTTGCTTCACCGTTTTGAGATCAGTGGTGATGAAATACATAACACATAGTAATGCGCTTGCCTGGGTTGGAACACAAGAACTCTTGAGTCGGATCCGATGCCACAACGCCGCTCCACTTTTCAAGCGATGTGTCAATATAAAAATCTATACCTGGTCCCTTTTTCACAACCATTCGACTCGCTTCCGATTCGCAAAGTCGTATATCTGTCTTCTTCTGGCATTAAGAAACCGAGATAGACATACGACTTTCCGAATCGGAAGCGAGTCGAATGGTTGTGAATAAGGGGCCTGGTATCTTGACAATTCTATTGGACAACCAATGTTATCAATAAAGCAAAAAAGATTTATTATTGTTGAATGCTCAATTAAATTGAATTGGAATGCAGAAAATTAATTCACGCGTACATCAATTTCATTGACTTAGAACACGCGGAGTACAAACGAACAACTTTAAAATTGAAAATTATTGTTTCCGACCAAACTGATTCAACAAATCGTTTTAAAAAGATTTAATTCGAATTAATTCGAATGAAGTGTAAAATTTGTCAACATGTAAATAAATAAATATCGCTGGACGTTAACACACAGCGCCACCTAGTGCCACAGTAAGCAAAGCTTGTGTCGTGGACACTAGATAGTTGATATACTACATACATACTTTTTTTTTTGTTTGTAAATACTTACTTATTATACCTACATATAAACATCCATGACTCGGAAACAAATGTCCGTGCTCATCACACAAACATTTGCTCCTACCGGGATTCGAACCCAGGACCCTAAGAACGTAAGGCAGCGTCAATACCACTACGCCAATCGGGTCGTCAAATATGGATATGGAATAGTACTCGCGCAAGCTGTTACTGTTTTTGTTGTTCATAGTACCAAAATGCTATAGGATAATAAATGTATGATCGATTTAAAGATCGCTCTTTACGTCACCGTCACGTTACCCATTCAAGTTTGGGCTCCGTTTTAGTAATGACAACTTTCGAAATACGATTTAGTTCTTAATTATACCAGAAATCAGCTAAGATTTGAAGTTTTAATGTTCACCCATTCGACTATCTAAGACCACCGCCGTACGAACCCTCGAACCAAAAAAACTCTAACGATAAATCCAATTCAAGTGAAGTGATTGGAATTTTAGATGGACATGTAGTAATACTCGTAGATTGAGTGCACAGCCCTTTGCGGAAGCCCTCTTCGTCGAACAATTTGTTGATGAAACGATTTGCGGTGAAACTTGTGCTTAAAGACCGATTTATAAAGAGCTGCCGTTAACCGATAATTTGAAGCGTATTTACCGCATTACACTTTGAAAAGTTCCCGACGTAAATATTGCGAAAGCGGTGGCATGCGATAAATCAGACACTACTTGCGTCAATTACTAGTTCTAGTTGGTGAAGATTTGTATATCTTTTGTGTGTTAGTTTATTTTATTGATTTATTTATAGGAAAAAACCTGCGTTTGCATAAATGATCATAACAGTTACACCTAAATCATTTTGTCTTGACTAGAAACCACTGTAGTTGATACAGATTTTTTTAGGCGCGTTGAGCACTTTTTGGGTGAACAAAAATCATGGAACTCGCGTGACCGTCACCTAACCCTTGTAGCACTCGTAGCCGATCCGCTACGGCGTAGCACCCGTGCGCAAGACACAACTCGTAGCAGTACTACGACCAATTCACAAGTTACTTAGTTTTCACTTCTATCGACAGTCCCTAGACTGTTAAGACTGCCCCGCATTTTTTTTATGCATGTGTGCATAAAAAAAAATGCGGGGCATTATAGTAGCCAAGTAATGCTAACATAATTTGATAATATGCAAATTAAATTGTTGCAGCTCAAACCAGGAACGGCCATGATTGCATAAATGACTGGAGGGAGTCATTTTCAAATATCTTTATTTACCATGAAAATAACAATAACAAAAATGCACTTACCCTAAGCTACATTAACACACTAAGATTAAAACACTTTATTAGGCTAGCATTTCGCCTTTCAAAGCTTATAAAAGATAGGTAGTTTACGCTGGTAATAACATAATATTAACACACAGTATTATGGGTATTTAATAACAAAAGTGTAAATAATTTAGTTAATTATAATTTACTGCTTGCATGTAGGTAAGTCGAGAAGAATATTTGTAATAGTTAACTGATCACGCAGTCTACTTATGTAAACACAAGTAAACGCGCGACCAGCGAACCATCAGCGGACGGAGCCTCCCTGCCGCCCGCGCTCTTGCATATTAGTGACCGATGCCGGGACGGCATTGAGCGACTCAGGGGTCAAGTCGCTGGGCGCCCGCACCTCGGTTGGTGGAAACAAAAGGTAGTGATGAGGTAGGCGGTAAGTGCCGTATCTATCGATATACGGTAATTTGTCTACAGTTGATGAACATAGATTTGTAATCAACGGGTTATTAGTATTAATTTTGTTTTTATTATAAAATTTTAGTGAAATCTTAAATATGTAATTAAATAGCAAGGGAAGTTTAATGGTTTTATGTAACCTCTGAAGATTTGTTTTGAACTTAGTTTTGTAGGATGTTTTAACAGCTTTATTTTGTATAACTTGTAGTAGATGATGGTTTGAAAGACATGTGCCACTCCAAACAGGACAAGCATACGTTATACACGGACGGACAAGCGTAGTATATATCCTCAATTTAGTACCGCTACTTAATCTGTTTTTACGGTTCATTATAGGGTTTAAAGCACCAAGGGCTTGGGCGCCCTTCAAACGTAAGTCGGCAATATGTTTGGACCAGTTTAGACGATTGTCCATTCTTACCCCAAGATAACGCACACTTGTTTTCCAAGGTACTTTATGGCCTGCTATTTTTAAGGTTCTTGTGGGGGGTTGCCTAGCACGAGAGAAAAATATTGCTTCAGTCTTATCCTCATTTATTTTTAGTTTCCATTTCTTGAAATAATCCTGAAGCAATTCTATAGAATATTGTAGGCGACTTATAATCAAATCGGTATCGTCAGAAGAGGTATAAGACGCAGTATCGTCAGCAAAACAGGCTAATTTCGTTCGAGGCTGGATAGGGATATCATTAACAAAAATGAGAAATAAATAGGGTCCTACAATAGAGCCCTGCGGAACGCCAGCTGGGATACTTTGTGGCGAAGAAATGGTGTTTCCGATGTGTACCTGGAATTTCCGATCCGTAAGGTACGATTGTATAAGTTTAATGAGGGGCATAGGCACGTCAAGATTGAGCAACTTATGTAGCAGGCCTTCGTGCCACACAGTGTCGAATGCTTTCTCGATATCCAGCAGAAACATACCTGTGGACTGCTTGAGATTTAGGTGATGGGAAATGTGTTCGCACACCCTAGCCAGTTGTTGGGTAGTTGAGTGAGTAGCACGAAACCCAAACTGCTCTTGGATCAGAAACTGCCCAGTCGCATGTAATAGTCTTGAATAAATTATAGACTCGAACATTTTGCCAATAGCCGGTAGCAGACTTACAGGGCGGTAATTTGTAGGTGAGGTATTGTCTTTTCCAGGTTTTTTAAGTGGTATTATTTTTGCATTTTTCCAGATCTTGGGGAAATAGCCCAGGACAAAGCAGCCATTAAAGATTTTTGTAATGTATACTATCGCTTTCTGTGGCAAGTTTTTTAACAGTGCATTATGGATCGCGTCATGACTTGGAGATTTACGGGATTTAAGCCTAGTCAGAGTTTTACGAATCTCAAAAGGCCTAACCGGCTTTATTAAACCAGAAGCAAAATTATAATTATTAATGACCGACATGGATTTCGATACCTCAAGTCCAGAATCACAAACCCAGTTACTGGTAAGGCTCATATTTTTATAAAAGGCTTCGGCCAACGCGTTACATTGTTCAACCTCAGTAGTCGTCAGAGACCCATCGGAAAGCTTAAGAGGGGGTATGTTCGCAGATCTAGGTTTGAGGGATTTAGTTACACGCCAGATATCTTGACTGGGGTTATCAACTTTAGCCAGTTTGGCATTCCAGACGTTATCAAGATGGTTACGGATATTTGAATTTATGAGAGCTTGAAGAGTGTTTATATTACTACGGTTAAGCCTTCTAAGGTAACCACTGGGCAGTTTCTGTTCAATTCGACGCAAATAGTTTTTGTAGCGAATTATTTTTTTAATATACCTGGGTAGCTTGGTAGGGGTATCGCTAAACCCAGCAGTCGTGGACGGTATAGAAGAGTCTCTAGCATCAATGATAGTTTGTTGTAAGTGACCTATGGCCTTATCAATCTCTTCATTGGTGTTAAACGTCTTAGAACTAAGTGTTATATTTTTATTGAGGTGAGAACGATATTTATTCCAATTCGCACAGTGAAATTTAAAGAACTGGGTTTTTACCTTGCGACTCGGGAAGCCTCCAATAGTAAAGAATATGGGGTAATGGTTCGATGAGAATGCTATAATCGTTTCGACATCACTAATGCAGCCTACATTCAAGGATAAAACCAGGTCCGGGCGGGTAGGTTTGCGATTGGGGCAGTAGTTTACTTGGGTAGGTAGACTAGGACTGTGTATAACGTAGTCGGATTCAAGCATATCTTTGAAAAGAGTTCTGCCTCGCGTGTTAGTGTAGCTACTGAGCCAGTCTGAGTGGTTAGCATTAAAGTCTCCCATGATAACAACATGGGAACCTAAGCCGAACATTAACTCAAGGTCACTACGAAGCAATGGCAGATTGGGTGACTGGTAAATGGACAACACGATATGATCAATGCCTGATATTTTGACAGTGTTACCGACAACTTCCATATTTTTAGTCTCTGGAAGAGTAACGACCGAATGATTAAGATTATTTCTTACAAGAATAGCAACTCCTTGCCCACGGCCAGTAAGATGTTTATCTTGGCGATAACAGGTAAAGCCAGGTGTAACTAACATTGAATTTGGGGCTAATCTAGTTTCACAAATACCAATTATATCAACAGACAGAACGCTTACCGCCAAATCGAGTAACTCATGGATCTTTAGACGTACTCCATCGGAGTTCCAGGATAGCAATCGGAGTTCTGCAGAATCAAACATATTTACCAAGATGGGAGAGAACCAACATGACCTTGTCCAACCAAGACGTGCAAGCAGCAAATTTTGACTTTATGTTTTTTAGTGTTAATAAGATTTCAAACATCTCCTTTGTAGTTCCATCATTTGTGTCAGCCGTAGGGTGGTCTATGGTAACCTGATTTTTGATCGATGTCTTGTCGCGAGATCCTAGTGTAGGCCAGGATTCTAATCTCTGATTAGAAGTTAGTGTTGGATGCTGCAGAATTGGCGGAACCAGCGTAGCTTTCGTAGCCATCATTGAAAGTACGGGCTTGCGTTCTAAAGCCTTCTTTTTCTCGATGCTGTCCAGATATGCTAGTCTGACACTGCACTTGCTATAATTCGCCGGGTGATCTTCATTGCAATTACAGCATTGCGCAGGCTCAGTACGGTCGGACTTGGTACACGAGGCAGTTGCGTGAGGAGCAACACATTTCACGCAGCGGGGAGGCTTGTTGCAGTTGTGAGATGCGTGACCAAACTCTTGGCAGCGAAAGCATTGGGTGCCATAAGCTCGGTTTGGCTTGAATTTGCTGACAGACACCACACAATTACACAGGTACCTTATTTGCCGAAATCTTGTAATGTCAGCTCCTGCTGGTAACTGCACTAAAAAGGGAGGACAGGGATTGTCCAATCCCTTGCGAGACTTAAGGGGTTTTACTGATGCACCGGTGAAACCAATTTTATCCAGCTCATCCGGTAATTCTTGCTCGACATAGGCTGGAAGTCCACGAATCACAGATTTTGGCACTTTTTCATCCTTCCGGGTGAAGGTTACACAGGAGGCATCTTGACGACGAAGACCATCCTTAACTGCCCGGTGGCCATCAGCAGTGTGACATAAGATGGCAACCTTCCCTCCATTTCTGTACTGTAGGTGATATTGGTTCGAAAACTCAGAAATTTTATCCTTTAGGTCCTCATGGGTCCATTCAGTCTTCATATCCACGATAATAGGAGGAATGTGACCGGTCTTCTTGACTTTGGTGGCTGCTTTGAGGTAAAATTCATTGCCAGCGGTCTTGGCGACTCCATCTACAGGAAGTTCTTGAAATTTGTTGTGTGTTGGAATGTCTCGGGTGCTGTCGAACTTTGCGTGTTTTGCGACAGCTGGTCGCTTTGGCGTACGCCAACCATCCACATTTTCGGTCGCTGGTCTCTTGGAGTTGAGACTACCGCTTGAGTTCGATCTTAGCAGGTATCTTTCCGTTAGTACCAGGGGCTATGTTCGAAACACATTTTATCGACAACGATTATCGAAACTTGGAATCACTATTCAGGGTTGAGTAAGAACGAGAGGTAGTAAGTGCGAGCGTGCACACGAGACAAACGCGCGACGCCGAATGACGACTGGAGGGAGTGGGAGCGTCGAAACTACATCATTTTCAAATTACTCGTACATATTGGTCGACTGATGGTAACATAATTTCTACCTTAGTTCAATGCAGCATTATGTACAATTCCCGGTAAACAGAATTACCGGGAATTGTCCATATTGATAAAGTAATTTTTCAAAGCAATTAATCGAATATCTTACTCGTAGAATGTCATATTATGATTTACCAAGAATTGATACTTATTGTAAAATTTTATATTATAATGAATATTGTTATTCTGGGAAATAAAAGCTTTATTTATTTATTTATTCTTCGAAAACAGAAAAATTGGAAACAAAGAAGTAAAAAACATCAGCACCATTTTAGTATTTAATTCACTTTTTAACTGACTTTTTTTAGTAAAATATTTTCTTACTCCTTTCATAAGACTTTGTTTGCGAAACTGATGCATACGGTATGATTTGGCTAGATTCTCTTAGATACCAACTCCCTAATGTAACGTAACATCGGAAGTGCCACAAAGGATTAAGTAGAGCGTAGGTAATTTAGCAGAGGTTAATATTTTACAAGAATAAATTCTCTGGAATGCTCACTTTTATTTGAATATTCTTTTTGTGAAACTTAGAAGTGTCTTTTCTGATAGTAAAAGTTAATATTATTATTTAATTAATAAGATGTAACAGAAGCCGGCCCAATACCGGCACGAATGACAATTCTGGCTAGCTACTACAATATATTTTTGTTACAACGTCCACTGACCACAACTTAGCAAGTGAGTCCACGACCACCATGTTCAGCGGAGTAACATACATACTGATACTGATACTGTTAGCCTGCTTCATCTCACTGCTAGGCAAGGGTATCTCTCCATGACTTCCAGTTTTTTCTATACGGGGCTAATGTGGACCACTGCCCGCGCAGTATGACCACCGTAAACACGACACAGCAGTGCAAGTACATAGGATTCGATAGGACTCGATTAGATAAATTTGACAGTTATTGTCGATATAATGAGTTATGACTCTTTATAAACTCATTTTATCGAGAATAGACTCGATTAGATAAATTTGACAGTTATTCTCGATAAAATGAGTTTTTATGGAGTCAAAAACTCATTTTATCTAGAATGACTGCCAAATCTATCTGTAATTTATGTACTTGCACTGCAGAGTCGACAAACATTTTGTTCATCTGTCATTTTGTCGATTCAATGACAGACGAACAAAAGATTTGTCGATTCTCTTTCGTGTCTACGGTGGTTATACTAAGCGGGCTGGTCGTTGGTTTTATCCAGCTCGTCCCGCCATCTTCTGCGAGGTCTGCCGCGATGCCTGCTGGCCCTGATACATCAGGGCTCCAGAAAGTGGTTATTTTGGCCCACAGCTCATTGGGCATGCGGCAGACGTGGCCAATCCAGTTCCACTTCAGCTTAGACATAAGACGTAATATTAAGATACTAAATAATGTAGTAGTATAAGATTAAGCTTTAATGATAGTAGCACTAGTATCATTTATTATTTACAGGCGATTTCTTGAATTCGAATCGCTCTATCACACATTTATATTCGACGGACGGTGGGTTAACATTTTGTGCAAGAACTAGGTTAATTATTGAATACGAATGCATTTCACATAAATAGGTATACATATGCTATTCAAGTATAACGTAAGCACCATGGGTGTCTTTGATTTGCTTAATTTTGATGACTTTGGGGTTCGCATGGTGATTACGGCTGCAATATTGATTTAATTGGGTTCTCTGATTTCTCTTTTTCTAATGAATTCTCGTGCCTTCTCTGTTAAGAAGATGTTTATGCCCAGCAGTGGGACAGTAATAGGCTGGCATTATTTAATGTTCAGCTTAGGAGGGGGAAGTGGTTTGCAAAACAATAAACGTCTTCCTGGAGGAGGGATAAAATTTATAAAATTCTGCTTACGTAGTCCTTGAATAGTCCCTTAGATTAATATGCTTCGAATCATTTTTTGTTACACTTGGGGCGAGTCCCATCATCGTCATCATCTGCCTTTTCCCAACTATGTTGGGATCGACTTCGAAATTAACCGGATGCAGCTGAATACCAGTATTTTACATGGAGCGTCAAAAAAGTAAAAAAAGAAAGAACCAAAGTATCATCAATGATACGAACTGTGATGTTACTCTGTGTGTGTGTGTGTGTGATTCTGAGATGTAAACTGTTGTCAAAAGCTGGCAATAATCCAGTAGCTTTTATGCAAAAAGTAGTGCGCTCGTAGAGTAGAAGCGCACTACCGAGCTTTTGTGTATTGAAATGCGTAATGTGTGCTTCGTATTAAAATAAACTAAAGTGAATGCCTAACACGGTAGCGAATCATTGCTAGAATTCAAATCGAAACCAAACCAGGATTCGATTAAATAGCATTTGATTTCTGGATATACTTCTACTAATTTTCCTTACTCATATAAAACTCAAACCTATACAGAATGGAACAACTATAGAATTTCGCTAGCAATCTTATTAAAGTCTCATAGAAATTCTAAAGCAAACCCGTATTCGCAAATCTGCGTTTAAAGACTGGAAACCGACGAATCTTTCATACAAGTCAAACACTATAAAACTCACTCAACTCCATCTTGCCTTTGTCAATAGCTTTTGATGTTTGAGCTTTATGTTAGTCGAGATAAGCTATCCTTTCAGGTTATAAAAAATATTTCTAGTGCCCGCGGCACGAACAGTGATCTAACTTTTTTAAGAAACGGCATGTTACATTTTTATAAACAATAGTCGTTGTTGGAAACGGAAAAATTTTTTTTTTCCTCAAACGAGCAAACGTTATTGTCTCGGCGTTAGAACGTCAAATAGGCTTCTAAGCTTAAAATATAATATAACATTTTTTTTGACATTATGCAATGTTTTAAAGGCATTTTTTGAAGTGCGGTTTTTTATGAAGAACTCTGTTGTTACTATTAGCGAATCGTCTCCGCATATTTTGCACGGGTGCGATCTAATGATTATTAAATCATTGAGATTTTTGTTGGAGCTGGTGGCTAAATTATAACAGCCGCTCGGGCTAAAGACTAGGCAGATGATGACTTTATTTTATATGTTTGTTATTGTTTGCATCATTGGTTGAGTGGTCGCAAGCGCAGCTGCTGAGCATGAGGTCCTGGGTTCGATTCCCGGGTCCAAGTGGTATTGAGTTTTCCCCATCAGGATTTCTAAGTAATAGCCATGAAGACTGGATTTCTTAAAAAGACTTAACGAAGCCAAAAGGCAGTTGTTCTTCCCATAGTTACGACATTTTTTTTTTCTAGAACAAACCTGGGAACCTTTCAGTTATAGTGGGGGTCTTCTTTTTTAAATACTTGTTTTTAAATATAAGCACTTTACTTTAAACACTTCCGTTACCCCAACACTATTCAATCGATCCATCAGCACATGCAGCAGCATTGAGTGGGTTATAACGTTGAAGTTCAAACGTGATTTTTCACCCCAACAAAAAAAATATTTTCTAGCAGTAATTTTTGCATAGGGTTACTTAGTTTGATGTACTGAATGCTTGGTTATTAACGGTATTGTGAAGAGTCTGTTTAAACCCTGTATTATTGTATACCTTCGACCTTAAAAAGGGTGTGCCTGTACAATCACTGATAGCCGATGGCAGTGTCAAGTCCCAGAAGACCTGGTTGTCACCATTTATCGTGCACGGCTTCAATCCCTGAGAGTAACAGATTTTTTACTCGACCTAATAAATCAACCTGAGTGACAATGATTCAAGTCCGGACAGTGTGTAGAATAGAGCGCTTTTTAAAGCAACGAGATTGATTTCAGATCCACTTATTGCTATCAGACAGTGAGATTTAAGAAACTTTATAAAGGAGAAATATCATACAAAACACATGACCTCTTGTCTAAGCGACGCCGACGCCTTGAATTTTGATCGCTAAAATTAACTGAGTGAGTAATGGCCAGTTGGTTTTGCAGGCAACGCACAGATTTGTTAGTGTGTTGTTGATGTGTTTTGTGTTTTGGTATGTGTTATTGTTTGGTCTACCGTAAGAATATTTCAAAATCTTTAAGGCCAGGGTGTTTTATTACTAAAGCGGGGATTTTTTTTTGTGTTTTGGTACAAACCCGCCACACTATTAAAAAACCAACGCCATTCTTAAAAGCCAGAATTAACATTAGGGGCCACCAGAATAACGCCGAGACAATGAAGCTCGTCGAAGCCTACAACTGGGATAAGCCCAGTTGCCTGGCACGGATAAATATTATCATATGTCCTAAATTGTGAGCTGTTTTATTTGATTTTACTTATACGTATGGAAAAACACTTAAACGCATGTTTTTTCTAGTTTCTACAAGTTCCGTATCTATGCTAATATTATGAAGAGGATAAATTTGTATTTTTGTATGTAACGAATAAGCATAAAAATTACTAGACCGATTTGAAAAAATCTTTCAGCAACGGAAAGCTACATTATCTGCGCGTAACATAAACTATATTTTATCTCCGTACTCGCACGGGAACGGGAACTACGCGGGTGAAACCGCGTGACGTCCGCTAGTAGTAAATAACTCCGGATGTAACCTGGACTCTATGCAACATAATATTGCGTTCATTCTCCCACGGACAGTACTCCCATAAAATACGATGTGCAGATTATTTATATTCGCAGTCAGATGTAAAACATTAAGGAAAACACGAGGAAACAAGTTCGAATGAAAATAATTTTCTCTGAAGTATATACGACCTGTGAGAAAATTGACAACACAAGAATATGGGAGAAATATTGAGATTTTAACTAACACTTACTCTGTCTGCCAATTACTTTTTAAGTAAAGTTTTCTGAATCTCCCATGCAAGCGCTCCGAGACGCGGCAATACTCTGTACGTATAATGTAAAATGCCCAAACATTTTGTCGTTTGTAATGGGTCAAGGACCAAATTTTCTCTAAAGTATAATCATACGGTAGGTTGAACTGACTAAGGCGAATCAAATCTTGCCAATATTACTAAGGGACGTCGGAGCTTCAATTATATTAGCCGTATCGTTCGAGTTTGTAGAAAAAATATATCTTAGGAGACGAGAGTTAGAATAAATAAACGGGATCAAAGCAGGCAATTTATTAGGTACGAAGGATAGTCAGGTAAATATCTAGAATAAACCCGAGGTTAACATAAAAAAAATCACAGCAATTTATGGTTTGGTGAATTGGTTAGAGGTAAAATAAATCTGCTGTTCAATACACTAGTAGGTACTGTGTGAACATTGAAAAGAGAAAAAAAAGCTACTTGTAAGGGTGCAGAATCACGAGGGTGCTGAATTCATCATACATCATAATAATTTGCGCGTCAATGTCTTTTTCACCCTGGATAGTTCGAGTGCATTTTAGCAGAGTTGCTTCTTCTTTTCCCCTGTCGTTGACTTCGTTTAAATCCTGGAAGTTGCAGATGGCTATGCAGGATGGGCAAGAAAGGAGGTGGGGTCAATCCTAAACGGGCTCCACACTGACATTGTATTTGGTAGCTAAAGGGCCAAAATCAAGCAATTTATAGGATGAGACCGACTTTCAAGGTCCTAATCCTCAAGTATGAAGCGCTGTAATTGATTCCTAACTATCGGTTTCAATAATCTTATTGACAGGGGTTGTGCACGACGTGCCATTAGTATGTAATGTTGGATATTAGCAGAAATTATCCGCGATAATACCGTGCTATTTGCGCCGGTGGAGTTAATTAGGAAACCTATTATCACATAGGTACAATCTACCTACCGTAAAGCTGATTATAACAGCATTCTGATTTAGATATTAGCAATATCTGACCTTGACGGACTAGGTTTAATTAGTAATTAGAGAATATCTAATCGCATCACTAATGCGATTAGTGGGTAAGATGAAGATCAAATAACCACACTCCTTGATTATGTATAATTTGTGCTTAAATACCACCTATGTCAAATATAATTAAGTTTCCGTATCGATCTGTCCTTATTTTATTACTCTAACTTAATTACGATAATTACTATAAAAATACTCTTATGCAAGTATTTAAATCTGGCAGCAATACAGTACCGACAGGCCGTGTCGACGGCACGTTCATGTTTCACACGCGCCTAAAGAGATGTCAGCAAAAAGGAAGGCCCCTTCCTTTTTGCTGACATCTCTTTGAGGCGTGCAAAGGCCGAAGCCTGCCGGGGCTGCGGGACTGTTCGAAAGAGATATCGGGGCCCCTAAAGGGCGTGGAAGGAACATGGATGGGTTTTAGTCAGTAAAAGTCAGTAAAGCTCCGCCCAGAGCTGGGAGGAAACAAAAAAAAATGCCGGGCAAAGTATTATTGAAGTTTTCATTAACATTTATGTGATAAAACTTAAGACGACGGGTATTTATCGCGAATCTAAACACGCGTCGTCTTAAGTTTTATAATGTGTTCTGATCGTGAAAGTTTAAAATAGGCAACATTTATGTGAGTCAACGTTAGCCCAGAAGTTTGGAATTGTGTCCGGTTGATTGGAATAAGTTTAGTTTAGTGTTTATCTATATTATTAATATTATAAAAAGGAAAGAATTGTATATTTGTATATAACGAATAAACTTAAAAACAACTAGACCGATTTGAAAAATTGTCTCAGTAATGGATAGTAACATTATCAGCTAGTAACTTTTTATCCCCATACTCCCACGGAGACGGGAACTTTACGGGTGAAACCGCTGACGGCCGCTAGTATAGTTATAAAAGTGTTGCTGTTCATCCACGTTCGTCAATTTATCGTATTTTTATATAGGATGTGGTGTCTTGTTCACGTAGCCACATACCTAACCTACACACAAGTATGTAGGTAACAAGAAGGAACCCGGTCGTAAATCAACCTCATTTATGGTCTACGGCGATATTTTTTTAGTTTTTTGTCTATTTTGTAAGTTTTTGCCTGGTGTACTTTCCATTAAATTCTATTTAGACCTGCACGTTGGTCTTAGAGCTTGATGCATACAAAAACGTAATTTTTATTTTTTAAGTTGTCCCACACGAGGCGGTTTCTCTTGTTGTCGTGAATGCGTTTTACAGACATTTACACACAAAAACACCAACACAAACAGCCAGACTAGATTTTTGAACTGAAAACTTCATTGGGCGAGTTGAACTTGTTTTGAGTGAACAACAACCATGGAACTCGCGTGTGGGTGGCTGATTACGAAAATGTGGTAAAAGTTAACCACGTCAAGTACTAACATGACCATATAATTATATAATCCGGCAGTCTTATCGAACTAGGTTCAGTGTAGTGGGCTCTCTAACTAAATATGTGACTTTACGTTTTTTTGCGGGCAACTCGGAGTCCGCGGTCCACGCGGACCCCGGGTTGCCCGCGAGTCGTGTCGCGTCGTAGTGGCTAGCGCGTTAACCACCCACCGTAAGCTTTTTCATATGGATATTATAAAATAGGTTATGCGACACACGATTTAATGCTTTAATTTGAATGGCAAGTTAATAGCTGGGTTGGAGCAGTGCCGGTGCGGTGCTTGTGAAGTGAGCCACGACCTTTACCCTTCTGTCAAATTATCACAAAAACCCCAGGGTTAACATTAAACCGCAGGTTAATTTTTTTACGCTTCCTGCTGATTGATGATCATTCAAAATAGACGGAACGCTAGACTCGAGTCATCGTTGAACTTGATGTTAATGTGTACACACGTGTGAACATTCATGCAAGATACATATGCATCTTGCATCTACGCAAGCGTGATGATTCGTAGCATAACGTAACCGTTCTACGTGTCGGACATCGATAAATTCGCACGCGAGTGCCTTCATTAGGCATTGTGGGGATTCTGGAGGTATGGTGTACGATGCGCTAGTCCCATTGATTGTTGATCTGGCACATACTGGCTTAGGAAAAGCCCAGAGTTTCTTTGTTCGTTCAGAGTAATAGTTAGTTCATGTTAGTGATTGAGACCAAAGCACTGGTGTAGAAGTCAAAAAAGCTAATTCTCTGGTTGCAATACTGCGCCCGCAGTTTATTTGACACAATGCACGCCAATTGTTACATGTGATGTGATTATAGAATCGTCATGATTCTATGATCTAATTTCCTACATACACAATTATGTCCAGTGTTGTGTAAACCAATCATGAACGGTGTAGCGAATTGACTCACGTGCATGCTGCAATTGTGTGGAATTGCATTCAACTGTTGAACATAATAGGCAGTGTATGTAATTAGTAAACACTTGTGTCAACTACGAATTAACATAATTGTAACTAACTTAGAAGCTGTTTTGTCCCATAAGATAGTATGCCATATGGACTAAAACGGATAGTAAGTTCCTTTTAAAAATATTTAAACACGTTGCTAAATGATTTTTTAAACCCTTTCCTTTCTCTAGCTAACCTAGTTTTACGTCTTTCAACGTGTTTGGCATAATTCTTTCGATAGACCATGCCTTTACTACTTCAGAAGAGCTTGTGTAATAAGAGCCGCACGGGGAGATCTTTAGTCTAAACCGTGCTTACCTACATTGATCTATAGATGGGTGACCACCCATTACATGCACAGGTTTCCTCCGTGCCTCGGAAAGCCCATCAAGCAGTCCCGGCTGTCATCTGTAGATTTGACGGTCGTTACAGGTAGTCTGTGACTCAAAAAGTCTGACAACTAGGTCTTTCCAAGGGGTATCTTAATACCCAGCACTAACTGGGTTGTGCAGGTCATATAGGCAGTCGCACCATGTTAAATACTGGTATCCAGCTGCATCCGGTAAGACTGGAAGCCGACCCCAGCATAGTGGGGAAAAGACTAGGCAGATGATGACGTCATTCCTACTTCTGACCTTACGAAAATCAGTGGCCTCCGCCGGAAATGGAAGTGTCCATAGACTTTGTAATATAACATTGTTATCTTGTGGTCTAATAGAGAAAAAGAAAGAAAATATATGTTTAAAATGTTATTTTGTTCGTTACTCGGAGTGTCTATGTGAATTTTACTCGCGTTACTATTTTAATTTATTTATACACCTGAAGACTTATCTTAAGTTACCTTTTGCGTAATGTTTTCAATGGGTGAAGGGTACCCAATTAACGCAGACGTCCCGACCCAGTCCCGAAATAAATATAAGTAGGGGTTTTAATACAGTTACAAAGCAAGGAGTTAAAGCCTTGGCCAAGAGTGGAAAATGGTTTTCAACTTAACCCGAATACAGAATCTTGAGTACAGAAACAAAACTCTGACACGGTTAAAATGGTTGGAATTTCAACCTATTGCAAATGGCCACTAACATGGCCAATTGGCCATGAATGTATTTTTCCACTTGGGTGGATTGCCAATTCTAGGGCCAACCTGATGAGATGAGTTGCCATTTTAGATCCAAAACTGAAATGTGTCACGTGGGTTGTAGAGGTCAAATAGACAGTCGCTCCATGTAAAATACTGGTACTCAGTTGCATCTGGTTAGACTGGAAGCAGACCGAAACATAGTTGGGAAAAGGCTAGACAGATGATGAAAATAGGAAAATGAAAACGCTGTTTTATGGTAGAAATCGGTGTGGCTGTTCATTCATCATTGTTATATATTCATAGAGGAACTATCCTTACTGCTCTCAAAATATCTAAGATTATGAATTTAAGAATGTAAAAGTTAGCGTAAGTACTTACATGCCAGGTCAAGATATTATGAAGGCTACCGATAATCGGCTCCGATGCAAAGGCGATGCTATTAGTGCCTTCTTCCATGTGGTGGACGATATCCAAGAACTTCGGATGCTTGTTCTTAAACAGAAGTCTAACGCCATCGCGGATTGCGTCCAGCATTAAGTCCTTGTGCTTCGGCTTCACCACTCTGTCCGCGATACGCTTGTCGAACACGAAGACCGAGAACTCCTGGGGACAAAATATTTGAATTTAAATAGAGAACGTTCAAGTACACTGAAGGAGACAAAATAACGACAAAAGTAACCGGCAAGATTCTAGAGCTGCAGATGGCCTGAAATGCACATAAAGTACAATGTATGTATTAAAAGCTGGTAGGAATTATGATTAGATTAGTTTGTGGTTGTACAAGGATCTTGGGAACCCCAGCCCAGTGACCTGATGAGGCTTCCATCTTTTCTTTTTCTCACAATCAGTGCGGCCTCAAATCCTCGTTGCCACTAGCACGATGCTCTAAAATCCAATAGTGCCATCATATTTAGATATTCCTTTACATGATGCTTAAGGTTTACTAAAACGGATATTGAATCGTTTAGAGCGTAGCTATTGTTGTTAACTACAGAAAACAAAAAAAACACTTGATTTAGAAGATAAAATATTTTAGATCATTGTGCCGAGACGAATCACAAACGAGGGAGGTATGTGCTCAAGGTTAAGTCACGTGTTTCCAGCTTATTGACTTGTTCGGGCCGTGGCCTATCTTCGTCAATTTTGGTTGACGTTACAAAAGAAAAAAACAGGACAAATATTTTTTAATAATCTCACTGACGGACTATTTCGATTTTCTGTCTTCTACTCTATTGGAGGAGCGGTGGCCCCAATAGAGCAGAACTAGTCGGGGCTGCCACAGTGGAGGCCACCACTGTGCCACCACTGTGGCAGCCCCGACTTACGAACAGTAAGTCGTGGGTTCAAACCCAGACAGGCGCATTACTTTGTGTAATTTATTTCATCACCACTGCTCTCAAAACGGTGAAGGAAAACATCGTGAGGAAACCGGCATGTCCTAGAATCAAAAATTCGAAAAGACATGTGACATCTACCAATCCGCACTGGGCCCGCGTGGTAGATTATAGCTCATTCCCTCTCATTGAGAGGAGGCCGTGTCCCAGCAGTGGGAACATTATAAGCTGATGATGATGATGATGACTCTATTGTACCTCGGACAGAAGAGAAGGTGTCTTATACCCATGACTCAAACTTTAGCAGTTTGACAATAAAACAGTATTTAACACACAGAAAACGAGATAGGTTAGTTAACAGGTTTGTGTTCACAATTTCTTCGTAATATGTATGTGTAGACTGATTTTGAGCGAAACGTGTAGTCACCAATTTAATCGATTACTGTAATCGAATTTATTCGAGCAGATATAGTAGGCTATATCTACTCGAATACCTGTAGATACAGTAGGCTGTTGCGTAGGCGAAACTGTGATTGTGATAGTCGAAAATACGTAAGTAATTATTTATGAAACTGAAAGCTGAACACGTTCGTTAAATAACGTTTAATTGTTTTCGTCGGACTAGTGAGTACACAGGATCCCGAATATTACATAATTATAAAATTCAGAATATTTGTTTGCACCGGTTCTTCATTAAGAACCAAAGTAAATAAATTGCATAATTAAGAAACAAATTACGACAAATTCTTTCGCTTAAGTCGTTACTGTTTATATCAAAAGTTTTTACATCCAAGACTTTACCGTAGCCCAGGTACTAAAGAGAGATAGGTATAAAGAGGAAAATAGAATTTTGTTCCAAACAACTACGGTAAGAATTTCTCGTCAGATAAATGAATACTTCATTAGATATTATGATAATAGGAGACTAGATTGTAATACTCGTAAATCAGCTAACTTTTTCAGTGCCGCCTGTAGTAAACTTAGTTTTTACTTTCCTCAGCCTTAGGATTGTTACTGTGTCTAGGGAATATCTCGTGTAGACAACTACCTGACTTTACTTTTGGGGCCATCTGCAAATTACGTCACACAAAGGAGAATGACCAAAAATGTATGGGCTCTGGTCCAAAAAAAAAACTGCTGGCCCCAGGGTTGACTCCATTGTGGGTTAACTTATAATGTTGGACTTACTATGTGTGCCAATGTGCATCAAATTCTAACCCACAGTTACAGACTAATTCAACAATTTCGAATGTGCAAGTGAATGTGCTACTTTTTTTCAAGTTCACGTTTCAGCTAATATCTATGATTCCGTGGGACAGAGTTTTTCAGTTCCATAGAAGAAAATTAAGCATTTTAACCAGTCTTTCAAATGAGCTATGTAGTAAATCTGGGGGCAGAACTTTTCTTTTTTTTTTCAAATTTTGGTCCACTTTGGTCATTCTCCTTTCATGATTATTTGACCCCCCCATTCTTGTCATAGCTGTTCACATTTGTGAGACCCCCAACCCAAGTGTGACGTCACATGTTTTCAATTTCACATCTACTGACGAATTATTGAATTTAAAAGCGGTTCCGAAAGTAGTTTTGTTTCGATTTAAATTATTTTTTAATAAAATAAACATCAATTGATTAAACATTTCTAAAACACGTGTGACGTAATTTACGAATGGCCTCTTTGCTACTTCAAAGAAACTTAACAACTCGAGACACACAGGGGTAAATCGTACAAATTAAATGTTGTGTTAGTCAAGTTTTTTCAAAGATAACCTACGACTACGAAAAGTGGTGAAATGTCCCCCCCCCCCCCTGTAACTTCTAAAATAAGAGAATGATAGAACTAAAAAAAATATGAGATGTACGGTCGAACAAGCTAATTGGTTTACAGCTTAACCCACAAATTACATTGTAAAGTGTAAACCAAATAGCTTGGCCGACCGTACATTACCATGTAAACTTCCACCGAAAATTGGTTTGAACGAGATCTAGTGAATAGTTTTTTTTTAATACGTCATAAATCGTAAAATCGTAACTTTTATGTTATGTTATTTGCTGCTACGGAACCCTTCGTGTACGAGTCCGACTCGCACTTGACCGCTTTTTTAATATAAGATTTGTACTTTGAGATGAATTGAATTGTACGGGGTCGTGGAGGTGTCCACGACCCCGTACAATTCAATTCATGTAGCAGCACAATGTTTTGAGTGCCTTCCGTTAAATTCTACCACAAAACATGATTTTTTCCTCGTTTCCCAGCGATAATTATTGTAAAGTTACTTGATGTACAAAATGCTTGGTTGACGGTTTCGTAATGTCTGTTTACCACCCTGTAGACAGTCAACAAAGTGGCAGCGATGCCTGCCTAATGTACCTGATGAGATAGTACGTAGGTATCGGCACGAGGAGTGTGGATGCTATTTTAATGAGCGCTGTGAATAGTCTGCACGGGTATCGGTACTCTGGGGTATTGGTATCGAGAATACTGACGACCTTAAATATAACTTTAGTTCCAATCATGGTGCAAGGTTAGAGGATCGCGTCCAGGGACATGTGTCTTCGAGCGAATAATTTCGTTATTCTCTGTACTTGGTACGAGTGGCTGAAGGTTACCTATCCATTAGGAGGTATATTGAGAAACGACGGAACTGTGCGGTGTAAAAGAGTGTCCCTGTAAAAAAAACCGGGCGACACCGATGTTACAAGGCGTTTGAAGTGAAAGAAGTCAGCGAACGCAGTAGTAAATTTTTTTTTTCTATGTTGTAGCAGACCCCCGCAAACGTTGTTCACAACAAATTATGGTGTGAAATATACTTGACAACATATTCTCATACCTACCAAATGTACATAAAAATACGCAGCTATACAACACCAACTTCTGAAAGACAACTTTGGCTTAGTTATATCACGATAGGAAATCCATTTGGTCAAGAGTCGATGGCGCCAAGTTTGAGGCCCAGTTTCTACTAAAATACAACCGAGCAGATCAGTGAGGAGATGAGCAAGATGCGACCTATCACAGCAGGCGACGAAGACGCGATATGGATTTCAACCTTCTTTATTATATCTATGATTTCATATCCCCAAACGACTTTCTCTGTTCCGTTGGTATCTCATATGATGGAAATCGGACCTTGAACCTCGCCTGCGCAGACGGCCGCGGGGACGGGGATCGGAGAGGCAGTACCAAACCCACATTCACAGCGAGAGCACGTCCAATTCGATAAAAATATTACGTGTTTTAATAAAACTTTAAAAAATAATCTGTTATTGATTTGATTTTGGTTCTTATTTTATATTTCTAGTGCTTTTGTTAACATATGTATATCTACAAAGTTAGAAGAACATTATTGAACTGAAATCTTTCTAAAAGTTTAACTACTAGTTTACGACCGTGCTTTCAGATCCGACCATTGGTTTTCCTAAGTCATTCTATTCCATTGGCAAGATAACACCACAGCCTAAAAAACTCATTAAAGAAAATCCTTCTTAGTACCCGGGGATGTACGGCGAAAGCTCCAAGTTAATTAAAAATGGCAGTATGAGGTAGAAAAATATCATAGATAGAAGATTGTCTAACGACAACCAGTCTTATTGAATCGAGCTATTACTATCTGTGTTAGACGAAGGTTTTAAAAAGTCTTAATTTAAAAAGTTAATTGCTGATTTGTTGCTGTTTTTGTTGTTTATTGATGATTTTGCTCATTTTGGGTACAAACTAACGAAAAATAATGCGTTAAATTGTAAGCAGTAACATACTGCTATAATATCTAAGTATGTATTTACAAACAAAATATACTTTTTGTTTGTAAATACATTCTTAGTATTATTTATTATATCAACTGTCTGGTGACCACAACACAAGCCTTCCTTAGTGTGGCACTAGATGGCGTTGTGTGTAATATCCAACGATATTTCTTATTATTATTTTATTCAGTCATTCATCCGATCATCGTAGCGTCATCCAATTCTGAGTTTACCAATTATGACAAAGGAGATGATTTTTTTGATCGGAGATTAGGCCACCCACATAAATTGTAGCATTTAATTATGAAACATACATTGATTTCTTCCTGATAGCTCCTAATTACAGAGGTTAAATTAGATAAGCCGTCTTTAACCCGAATAAATGCGAAAAATATGCAAAAACACTTACGAAAACCAAAATAAACAGAAAAAGTAAAATATCTCAAAATATTGAAGTTGTCTTTCAACCAATAAAAAAGTGAGATTAAAACGTTACGTACGTTGATTGTTTAAACCATCTATAAATAATGCGATTTTAGTGTAAACATTTACAAATAACATTAATTTTGTATTCTTTTCTGATTCTATCATAATTATAGCAGATATTATGGTTTATTCCATTAAAATTAGGGGTGTATATTTTGTTTTATCAAATAGGGAAATGTTTGACAGGAATTTAGGTCATTGCCAAGTTTCGAAATGCACCCTCACAATGCAAACAAATGTTCGAATTGTTTATTCGACTATTGTTGAATGTTAAAATGAATAGTATTGCAATGGTTAGTGAGTTACGCAAATAGGATACTACCTAACAAGCTACCTAGCAAGCCCGAGGTTGTTAAAGCAATTGATAATTGACAATAGGCTCCCTAATGAGAACCCTATTGTTCCTCTCTTCAAGCAAATACAATTAACCTTGGCCTTGATGGCACACTGCGTCAATGTTACATATCTATAAGCCAATCGATTTCATTAGTTTCCCTTTTGTTATGAAATTAACAGGCAATTGCTAGTCACATGATTTGCCGCTCACATATCATCATACGCCTAGCCTTTTCCTAACTAGCTGGCTGGTTTTCTTTTAAGTAGATGTAAAAGCATGTCCATCTTCACTGTGGGCCTATTTGCTAAATATGTACTAGTAAAACAAAATTGAGATTGATAGGGTTAGTTCAAAATATTGAACTTTTTAAGGTCCGCTAAATATGTGTCTGTAACTTAAGCTCTCAATCCAGACGCCAACTTTAAGAGGCATAGCAACTTTACTAGAGCACTTCTTTTGTTAATCATTTTTAAATAGATATTTAAATGCTAGCGCGTGGTAAACGTAGGCGAAGCGAGCTGTGGAAAAGTGAGCGAAGCGAGCTTTTGAAAAATGTGCGAAGCGACCTCGAAACTTTCGGTATTCTGCCTGTAATAAATTAAGTTTCTTTGAGCGCTCATTCGGAACGATGGCCCTGTGCATCATTTCTGAAGGACACCTAGGTTAGTATCAGGTGAAAGTCAGGCGCCAGTTTGAATGTTTGGCTTTTTGGAGATCTTATCATGGAATTTAAATTCTAAATTACATTAAAATCAAAACGCATTAAAGTTTATTGTCACTTGCCTACATCCTCGAAACAAATCACAACCGTTTCCAATTTTTGTAAAGACTTTCTAGAGAATTGTCATAATGAAGCATTTTGGTGGCTTTTATCAGTTCTGCACATCGCTGACGTTTCCACCGTCGATGTTGCTCAGAAGTCCCCGGTCTCTCCGGGTTGACTTATCAATTTCTGATGGCAAGATTGGATAGCACTTTAGTCGACCTGGGAATCGGCGTATGTAGTTGTTGTCCTTGCCACTAACGAGTCACTCACCTCACTAAACCAGACTAGATCGAAAAGGGTAATTTATTAATCAACTAACTAATTACTAATTAACTCACGCATGTTATCAAACTGAACCTAGTTATAAGATAATGATACTAGCCTTTATGACGCGCCTAGGATTATACAGTGACATGTCGAGCCTATATAATTATGAAAGGCTTCGTAACTACTACCTAGATAGTATCATGTTCCATAACCACTTCACTTGCAAGTAATAAATATACATATATTACGAACGATATTCAATTTATTAATATCAAATAAATTCATATGTATATGACGGCGAGAGATTACAGGGTGGTCATCATTATCGTCCCTTGGTACGGGTTCCATGAGGAAGGTAGGTACTCGGGCAAATCAGTGAAAGATTGGTTCAACACAAATCACAAGTTACTTTTATTACGCAGTAATTACAATTAGTAGCAGATACAATAAAAATACTGTTTGTACGGCGGACGTTGGATCGTATGATCTGAGGGTCTAAAATGGCCGCTTTACCACATTCATATTGTGATTCCGCTAAAAGTGCCATTTTAGGCCCACTGATCTGTATGGTATCACCTTGAGCAATGTCTGTCTAGAATAGGCTTGTTAACTGAAAAAATCTAATTAGTCCGTCACTTAGATTATCAAAAAATATTTGACCCGTTTTTTTTCTTTTGATAGGTACTGAAACCAAAATTGACGACGATACGACGCTTTCAAAAAAAACTCAATACGTCACTGTTTGGTATCATTTTTAGTGAGTTCTGACGTCACGAGCTCCCTAATCCCGAGTTTTCATGCGTTTTATCTTTTTCAATATTCGTTGATTTACAAAAACAAAAAATATGTGTCCATTATTTTCCAATTCTCTAACTGACGGATTAAATAGATTTGCATTTTATTGATGGTGGAAACTAGCGTAATCTAGCATCGACTCTGTCCACGTGTATGGCGGGATAATAAAGCGCCACCACACGGCGTCCACTGTACTCACCAATCAACCAATGAGAATTGAGTTATATTATGGTTCGATAATATCAAGAAATCAACGGTTATAAGAAAACAATTTGATAATGTTGTCATTTGAAATCGCTTGCGAGGTCGACATAATAATATATATTTCACTTTATAAATGCGCAAATAGCTCTGTCGGTTACTCTTTAACATCATAAAAGGAATTTCTATAGAAGTTCACACGTGTAGAAGATAACTTGCACTGAACTATTTTATTGAGTCTGGCATCGTTAAAAGATTATTTTTCAACTCGGTACTATATTCCGATTCATTGATATTTTCCGACTTCATACGGCCGCGAGCAGACTCTATCAACTGACTTTCCTGGAATAAAAAGCTTTACCGAAACTTTTTCCTTGAAGTAGCTTCGTATTCTGGAATCAGAAGGTCACTGTCAAGATGTTGACAGTCTTAGAGCTATTGTCAAAGTAAAGTGGCTGCATTAGTGCCTCGTTTTCTGGCGATGACACTACATTCACGAACTAGGACAGAACCTACCTACTTGCACGAGGCCCATCAACGTCCGGCCCTGGTTCATTCCGTAGTCCGAAGTGAGACGGAATGGGAAGGCGTCACCTCTTGCACTAGCATGACTGCTTCGCAGAAGGAGGTACTGCGAAGCAGTCATGCTAGCGAAGGACGTGGCGGAACGCGAGAGGAAGAGAACCTCTCGCCCCAGCCGCTGCGGGAGACGCACCGTAGGCGCGGGCTTGTGTACTGTGAGCTATGGGCTAGCTCGCTGTCCGTCCTTGTCATGACGACAGGCCGTGTTGACGGCGCGTTCCACGAGCGCCTCAAAGAGCTGTCAGCAAAATGAAAAGGCCCGCAAGGGGCGAAGCTTGCCGGGGTTGAGGGACTGTTCGAAAGAGACACCGTGGCCCCAGAACAAAAAGGGCGAGGAAGGAACATGGATAGGTTTTAGTTAGTAAAAGTCTGACACTCCCTCCCGCTCCGCCCAGAACGGGAGAAGTCATTTAACGATTTCTCATCAGAAAAAAAAGTGGGTCGTAAATTCACATTGAAACGTATTTGACAAAAAGAATTGGCATCTTTCATACAAATCCTGTCTTGAAAATTACAAATACTTAATACAAAAAAATTGCCAAGTTGGTCGACCCGTCTTCAAGTATTCTTACTGCGGCAATTTATTTGTAAGCGTATGTAATTATGATTGTAACGTCACAGTAGGCTGCACGCTATAGGGTTAAGAAAACATCAAAAACGAATGGCACTAAATTACGCCGACACTGAGGCACTATTGCAACACACAAAACGAAACACACATAAACACACAAACACACTAACACCCAGATACACACACACACACACAAACACCCAAACACACAAAAAATATTAATATTTAAGGAACCAAATAAATTGTATTTTGCCGTGGAAGAGCGGAGTCTCCTAACACAGGCATTATTTGCTTGAAAAATATTTTGTATTCGTTTTTGTATCAAGCTAGTTAGCCTCATCAAGATCAAAGTGTACCACCGCTGCGCTATCGACTACAATAGTAGTCTTATTTTAATCTTTTTCTGAACCAACCACGAAGTAGGTATTTAATTTAATGATGAACAGCAAGACTAAGAGGCCGGCTGATACAGTAACATCTCTTGACAATGTACCAAGTTTACGTAACAGGGACGCAGACAAAAGTACGTAACAGTAATTCTTGTAGTTGGCTCCCCAACTTGGAACAATAACACCTTTTACTTAACTAGTATAAGTAACTTTAAACATAAAGTGCTGCATACGAATCCTTATGCCCCGTTCACGACCTCAGGTAACGCGGCTTGCATCAAGCGACACGCGCGTGATTTACTTCTTTCTTTTGCACGGGAACCATTGCAATGACTAGTGGCCGGCTCTTAATAGACCGACAGCGCTAGGTTTTGTTGTTTCTAAAATATTGAAGTTATGTTTGTCGCATAAGTTTCCGGACCATTTGCCCAACCTACTGTGTTAATTAGTGTCATTTTAAGTACTTGCATAGGGACAAATTTGGCTAATAATCTAATCGATCACTATTAGACGAAAAGAAAATTGTAGTTGAAAATTTTACTTTCATTATTGACGAAGTAGTAACTGATATACATAGCCATTTTGTGTCATCTCTGTCCACGGTAATCCTTTTATTTAACCACCTTGTTAAATAGGTGTCAGGCGTTTTAGAGTACTGATGTCTGTTGTTCAAAATATTTTGTGCCAAATTCATCCACGATACGTATAGTTGTTTTTTTATTACAAAACCCTGTTAAATTCACAAAAGAAAATTCAAGTTTTGTTAGAGTTTAGGTACGTGTTTTTGATTATTATTATAGTATTTGTGTCGTTTGTATCCACGCAATATATTGAAAAAAAAACAATACTTTTTACAGACCCCATTGTCAGGTTGCACTCTGGACGAAATGGCACAAAATGGGTCCGCTCACTCTGAAGGGCTATCCTAGATCAGATATCATAATTAATGTGACACAAAACGCAATAATACGCTTCATAGGTACGACTGAATTCAAAGGCAAGAAATAAACAACTTTAGAATTGTGAATGTGAATGGTGTGGGTGTGGGACTACTGAAGAAGCCCTTATGGCATCAAAATAGGCCAGCGCTATCTGACTATAAACAAACTCTTTCATTTGTGTTATCCACAGTCGCAACACGCGTGTCATTTGGAGAGCGTAGTTCATGGTCAGGTGATTAAGCTCTGTTCATATCAAAGCGTGTGGAAACGGTGCGTTTATACACCCGCAACCTGTGTAGCGCAGTGACAGTGTCATATTTAAGGAAAAATACATAAAGGCCCGTAGAGAAAGCCGATCGTTTGTAATGCCAATCTATACGTCACTGAAACTTTGTAATAGGTATTAAAATTTGCAGGTTTTTTGATAACACTTCAATATTTTTTGACGATATTATATCAAGGTGTGGGGTGTTTTCTGGGTTGTGTATTTAGTTCTTTAAAATTTGTTCATGAGATTTTTGTACGAGTTAACTATACATACACCCTCTTAGATGAATTGATACTCTTGGAAAACGGCACTAAATTCTCAGACGCTTACTTATAGGTGAAGTCTCGCACGAATCCCGTTACAAGTTCAACAAGTTATTGAATTATTATGCGAGAATGAAGCGTCTCGTGTTAGTCTAGCCATACAGCTTTTTCCTGGAACGAGGGAGTAGCTAGACCTCTCACAGACTTGTCTGTGCACAAGACTTTTGCTGTGAAAAATATTTATTTTCTTTTCGTTTACCTTTTTTAAGGTCAGAAAAAAACTGTGATAGTTATTAACCTCTGACGCAAAAACGACAGGATGTTATAAGTTTGACGTGTCTGTGTGTGTGTCTGTCTGTGGCATCGTAGCTCCCGAACGGATGAACCGATTTAGATTTTGTTTTTTTTTAAACGGTTTTATTTTATTTTTGTTTGAATGGTAAAGTAGTCGGGAACGATCAGTCAGTTCACCAAACATTAATTCACAAACTTTTACTTAACAAACAACGATTAGAAGACACATTATTTGTCAATTCATCAGTATACAACTGCAAGTTTAACAAATAATTCACTTCGCATAATAATTATCGGATAAACTTTTATTTCATAACGTATTATTTGACAAACAATTCATTATTTTTTCGTTTTATCTCATAAAACAACATTGGAAATAAAGACGTTACACAAATTGATTGTGCCATTTAAACAAAAAAGAAAATAAGTGTATTTGGTTTCCTTTAAGCACAAATTTGTGACGGAAATGAATCGCTGCAGAACCGACTCTCGACGTCTTTTCTGCCCTACCCCTAGAGTGTAATTTAGACCCAAGTAGACGCGGGGGAGCGAGGCGGCCCATGAGCTCAAGGGCAGGTGGCTTTGACCACCGCCGCGTCAGCTGCGGCGGCGAGTGTTAAAACCCTCTGCGACGATAAGCTCACGTGTGACCGCCGCCGCGCCGGGGCCCCGCAGCGTTGAAGACGATACAGAAACCGTGCCTGCTGCTTGGCGCATGCATGCTGCTTGCTTGCTGCATGCTTGCAGCTTGCTTTCTGCTTTCTTGCTGCTTGCTGCTTGCTTGCTGCATGCATGGAGTATGGTTGTTTGCATGTTGTGAAAAATCTATGCATTTCCAAAACTTTTTCTTAAAAAAGAGAAAAAAAAATAATAATAGCCTGAATATTATTTCGTGGAAACGTGATTTATCTAAATAAGAAATGATAAATGTATAAATGATTAAATTTCATCTGATGCATTTGATAAAAGAAGTACTTGCCAAATAAATGTTTGTAGAACGAATGTTTTAAAAAACAACATTTGCGGAATAAGTTGTTTGCGAAATGAATAGTAAACGAAACTTTGGTTGTAAAATGAAAATCTGTCAATGGAGTTTTGGTGAAACATTAGTGAACCGCTGGCTTCACCTGCGTTTATGTCGCAAATTACACTCGGGGAACGTACAATCATTTCATCCTTGTGGTAAATTTACTGTGACCTGCATCTATCTAGGTCATGGTATGCTTTTCATCCAAATCCGTTTAGCAATTGAGAAAACTGTTAGGTAGGTTGTGTGTTTTGTTACATTTAAAAGGTGCTTGTTTTTTTAACCGATTTCAAAGAAGGGGATGTTCTCAATTCGTCGGAACCGTTTTTTAAGGTTTGTTTCCCGATTACTCGAAGATGGCTGGGCCGATTTGGTTTTTTTGTTTGAACGGTCCCCACGATCATTGATCCTGGAGAAATAGAGAGAACTCTTCAAATTTTATAGGCACAGTTGAAGCGATTTGTGTAGTATATGGAAGACAACTTTTTTAAAGTGGTCCCATTTAAATATGGTGAAAATCTGATGAAGAACTTTGGAGATAGGCACCGGAATAAATGATAGCAAATGGACTGGGATTGCTGGAATCTATTGTCTGTCTATTATTTACACCAGTTCATAATATAAGATCACGCCGGTACGCTGTGAACCAGTTAAAAGTGTGAAAACAACGTTTTTGCATAAAATGTAAATTCAAAAATTAAAAAACAGTGAAAAATAACTTTTTCACTCCTAAACTTATATTGTCACTTACGGGATATCTTCCGTGATTATTCACTCCTCTTGCTCGAAAAGACCGTCATAATAGCGTACCAGAGGGGGCGTAAAATTGCTCATGATAGCCCTAGGGAAAATATTTTTTTTTTTAAATTACATTTAATTTTAATCAAATAAACGATCATATTATTAAATATGGTTATTTTATTTTCTCGCAATCGTACTGAAAAGTACGGTGTAACACACGGCGCTAAAATCCCATTATAACTCGGTTCCTATTTACTACCTCGCTAAAGCTCGGTTGTTAAACTACCTCGTCCATAATGGGTCATTTTAGCCCCTTGTATCACAATGTACTATTATGTGTTTGATTGGCTTAGTTTTTTTTTACCGACATCTGAAGCTAAAGTTACTTTTCAAATTTTTGGTGTTTTTTGAAGTTGGTTATATTTTTTTGCTCTTCAATTTTTCAGTCGGGTTTTTCTAGTTTTAGGTAGATTTCCTTTTTTTTTGAAAAATATGTACCTATTGGTCTCTTACCTAAAGACGAGGATATATATGTATACGTATTTATGTGGGTGACAAACAAATTTTTGCCACATTCTACAGGTCGCAATTATGAAACCAGCTTTCAAACTCGGCCAAAAAATCGAAAAGGTTAGAACTTAGGTTAAGTTCGTGAATGGGCGGAATAAGTACATGGGGGGTGGCGAGGGAGGTTTTCTTAAATTAGTTTTTTTGCTATAACTTGGTAAATTCTTGGTAGTCCTAAAGTAAATTTTTAAACCGTTTTACATTTTTATCATTTTGAGTAAAAATACGGTCAACATTGAATTAAAAAAAAAAACGATGCAGTCCTAAATTGGGGAGGGGGTTCAAATTTCCAAAATTTTGCGAAAAATAATGAGTAACGACGACATTTTGTAACAAAAAGTGGGTGCGTAATGTAAAATGCGAGCGTATCGAGCGTGCGTCATGAAGTCGTAGCTGGTTCTAATTCGTAATTTGCTTATATCTCGAAAACGGTATATTCTATCGCAAAAATAATGAAAACTTGGCCCCCTTAATGACCACCCTGAAAAAAAGAATATAAATTTACAAATGTAAATATGGCTGAATCCTTCTTCTTATCCTCCTGCGGCTTGCCGAAGGGATTTTTTCAATAACTTTTATTTTCAATGAACAGATTTTCTCCCGCTGCTGGACACTTAAAGATACTTTTTCACTTCTCATGCTCTAAAAGTACGCCATTACAGCCCTACGAAGCGGGATTAAAGTGACCGTTTATTCCCTTGGGAGTAAGAAGTACTTTAAAAATGGAACGATCTTTTACTCTGAAACATGGTCACAAAAGAGTAACTTGTACAAGGTTTTATTTAAATTTCGAATTGGCTTGCAAATAGAAAGCGGTTTATTGAAAAAAAAAACAAATGAACTCTTCAACGCGGGAAAATTTATGGTTGTCTGTGTGCATCGTTGATTTTGAAAAAGTATGTGGAATGCCTCTGTTGCTAGCCGCTGCAGTAATGTAGGTACTATAATTATCTGTGGAGTGTGGATCATCTTCATTGCGAGAATGTTGAGAGTTTGTGTTGTGTTTTAAATTGTTAATCTGTGACTGACCTGATAGAAGAAAATCTGACTGCTCAGTTCAGAAGTTTAGTCGAGTGTATTTTTTTCGGTTTTAAATGACTATTTTTCTCGCACTCGAAGTGAAAAGTACAGTTTGCACCTCGAGACTAAACGCCAATTTAATATACCCTCGCTTTCATTGCCTCCCTCGCAAGCTCGGGAGTCAAACCACCTCGGGTATATAATGGCTTCGTTTAGTCCCTCGTTATAAAATATACTATTAGCACCACTTGCTCAAAAAAGTGTCATTCTATGCCACGAAAAGCGAACATAACAATAGTCATTTTTAATCTGTTCAAAACAGGGAAAGAAAATTGTACTGAATTTCATTCATCCTCTAGGGAAAAATGTGATTTAAATTTGGAATACTATACCGAAATTTATACTGAACTACATCTGTGTTTACACCATTGAGTTTGTATATAAAGCATTACACATCTTTTTGAAAAAGGAATACGCATTTATTGTGCAGTTATGATTATTAACTAAAATTACGAAAACCGACGAGGCCGTATGAGCTTGATGCCTTTGCTTTTCCGACAAAAAAATATTAGTAAACAAAAACGTTAAGTTTATTCTAATTTATTTTTATAAATAATTTGATGTTCTAAAATACGTTACAATGTTAAATCAAAGCGACAGTGACAGTGAATTGTCGGATTTCATCAGAGCAAACGCTTCCAACTAAATCCAAGGAAAATTATTTAAAAACTTATGAAGAATTTTCAACTTGGAGAAGTGCGAAAGGCCTATCAATTTAGAACTATGTTCCTCAGGCGCAAGAACAGAGAAATACTCAAATCAACTCATCAACAATAAATGTACCAAACAAAAATGTAACTCTCTCTATCAATAATTGGACCAATGTTTCGAATGTTAACTTTTACTTTTAATTGACATTATTTTTAATAAATGATTATCTCATATTATTATTGTGTTATATTGTGTCGCAAATGGTACGAAAAGTAGAGTATTTTCCTCGGTGATAAAGCTGTCTTAGTCTTGGGTGAACTTAAATCCCTCGCTACACTCAGGACTCGTCTTAAATTCCTCGCTTCGCTCGTGATTTAAGTTTTTAACACCCTCGCTGCGCTCGGGAGTAAACTTCGAGTCCTTCGATACGCTCGCGATTTAAATCGTCACCCGCGACAGAAGACACTGCTTTATCTCCTTGGTTAATAGTCTACTATTTTCATTGTGTGTTTTTTGTTTGTTAAAAGAAAACAAAATATATCTTAAACTCGTTCGTTAATGAGCGGGTATGATTGGCGCTCACGGGTTGTTTAACTTTCTTCCAAACGTACTTGAAAATTCGTTCGCAAAATAATTATTTTTAGGCCCCATATTTTTTCCATTTTCATTCCACAAAGTAACAACTTTTTACTAAAAAAATATTACCAAAAGAAAATTAAATATACGAGCCTCATCCGAAAAAGCTTGTAATAAATAATATTTCAATGTACCTATTGAAACGTTTGCCAACGAAAGATTCTATTTTCACAAAATACCTTTTCGAACAATATTATGAATGAATACCAAAATAATTTACTAACCATCCATCCATTAAACGTGAGAAAAAATCTGATAATTTTATTTAAGTAATAATTCTATTAAAGATACAGTAATTCATTTATTATTTAAATGTTATGAAACACTGGAATCGTATACATAAACGTTGTGTGAGTCTAAGTTGAGCTTGCCTTAGAAACTGACAACGTCAGTACATGGCGGGTCCTTGCAGATCAAACGGTACCCATTGTCATGCTAAGGGTCAACGCAGACAGAGAGGAATAATCCCCGCGCGGTCTCGAGCATTTTCTTTACTGATCGCGTTTTTTGTCAGGTTCAAGCATTTATGTATTTGTATTGTATTGTATAACGGGCTGGTGTCCGCAGTTCCACGTCAAGGCGCGTATGTTGCGTACGGGTGGGAACTTCACTCGATCCATCCTAACTCCCCAAGGAAGGCCAGCAGCGCCCCGATGTTGCTGGCAGTCTCGCGGAGAGTACCTGGATGACCGAAGTACGTTGGCTTGTATGTTGCAACCACTGGGCAGTGTAGAAGCACGTGGGCCGCTGTCTCGTCCTCCTCCATGCATGCGCGGTACAGGGGGCTGTCTGTGACTACTATGACAAAGAGGTGTTTGTTAAAAGAGCCGTGTCCGGTGATGGCGGCTGTAATTGTGCGCAGCTGCGGCTTGGTAAGCCTAAGCGCGCGTTTAGTGAAGCGGCCATCGATGGCAGGAAGTGCCTCCTTGGCTTGCCTACACTCGCAGTGGTCAAGCCACAGCTTGTGGTGTAACTCACTAGTTCGTTTCCTTACGAGTGTGCGTAGGTATCCGAAAGGGAGTGGTGCGATGGGTTCTGGTCCCACCGCTGCCATGCTCGATCCCCTTCTAGCGAGTTCATCCGCCGCGTCGTTGCCGCGGGAATCGCTGTGTCCTTTGATCCATTGGATGGTTATGTTATTGACATCACCAACCTGGTTCAGGCGTTGATGACACTCGTGTATTAACCCAGAGTTCACTGTGTGGCTGTTTAGAGCCAGCAGCACCGCCATGCTGTCCGACAGTATACGGATTGAGTGGCCCACAACCTCCCTGGCTATGATGACCGAAGCCGCCAGGGTGATGCCCATTCATTCTGCCTGAAAAACCGTGTTGTGGGCCCCTAGAGGTATGGCTATGTGGATGTTGAGGTCTTCCGAGAAGACTTCCGCCCCAGTGCCAGTACCTGTTTTAGATCCATCTGTGAAGATCCGTAGTTCCGCGGTGTTTAATCCCTCGCAGCGGTGGTCCTCGTGAAGCTGGATTTTGTATTTCTTATCGAATACAAATCGTTCCGGTATCCGATCATTTATTGCCTTCGCCAGCGGGAACTCGTCATGGAATTCCGTCAACACCGCATTGTGCTGCCCCAACATTGCTTCGAGAGCCGCAGTCGCCTTTGCAGGCGTTGCAGTTTGATGGATGCTGTAGTTAGTTTAGTGCGGGGCCACCAGACCACGGCCCCAAATGTAATCATGAGTCGGATCACCGCGCAGTATAACCAGAGTATAATTTTAGGAGATAGGCCCCACTTCTTACCTATCATCCTCTTGCATTGCCAGAAAGTTATGCAGGCCCTGTTTATTTTATTATCTAGGTGACTACTCTAGTATCCTCCTCCTGGCTATCATGGTCATTTGCTGTTCCCCTTCAAGTCGATCCACTCGTTTGCTCAGCATGTTAGTTATCCAGTGTATCAGTACCTGTTCTACTCCATGGCGAGAGAGCTTGGTGTAGATGCTGGAGAAGTTTGTTCTATCGAAGGCTCCCTCGATGTCTATGAAGGTGCCTAGGCAGCCGCCCTTCTGGTGAATCGCCTCTTCTATCCGGCGACTTACCCGAGCTGTATGCATGTTGGTTAGTATCATGGAGTGGGATAGTTTTCAAAGCGCCGTCCCTCAGCTCTCTCTCGCACATTTTCTCCATGGTTTTAAGTAGGAAAGAGGTCAGGCTGAAAGCTCGGTGGGAATTTTGGCGTCGGTATAGTCACTCTTACCTGGCTTTGGAATTAATATAACCTTCACTTCCCTTCATCCCTTTGGAATGTGTCTGAAGGCCAGACACGCTCTCAGTATCGGTACCAGTCTGCGGGCGACAGAGATCCCACCCCACTGCAGTAAGGCTGGAAAGATCCCGTCCGGACCAGCCACCTTGAAAGGATAGAAGCCTTGGATCGCCCACAGGACTTTCTCCCGCGTTACGACTTTATGTGCATAGCGCCAGTCATTTTCTGACGGTGTTTGGGTTACCTCTGTCCAGTCGATAGCCTCTGTGAATGCGCAACCTGGGAAGTGAGTTTCGGTGAGGACGCGTATCGCTTCTTCGTGTGAGGTGGGAAGTATGTTGTCAGGTTTGCGGAGAACAGCAGGCCCAGTCGGGTTCTGCCGTGCTAAGATCTTCCTTACCCTGTTTGCTTGTTGGCAGGATTCGATGCTGCTACAGTATTTATGCCATCCAGTGGAGCTCCTGTATCTGATGCATTTTTTATAGCATTTCTTGGCCGCGTAGTACGCGTCCCAATCCCTATCAGCACAGGTGTTCATGGCTCTGTTTAGGGCAGACCTTACCTTCCCTCGCTTACGTTCCAGCTCCGGTCTCCACCATGGTTGATTCCCTGGTGTTGCGGGCGAGTGGTCTCCGGGCAGGTTAAGTGGTAGCATATATTTCGTGAGATGACTTCCACGCTGTAGCATGTACTTCATTGTAATAATTTTAAAGTTTATTTTCAAGTGCGTTAATAAAATCCTCACCGCTGCGCTCCGTTCTGTCTGCGCTGAGCCTCTTGCGACCACAATACAAGAACACAAATTGAATTAGGATCGTCTTGTTCTGGATAATTATAAGCCGCGGAAGTCTACAGGTCAGCGCAAACCAAAGAATAGCTTTATCATTAGCACAAGAAACCCCGAGAATAGCATTTTTTACGACAGCAATATCTAAAACAGGTTAAAAGACAGCTATTTTTCTCGACTGTCTGTATTTGTATTGTACGGATAAATTACAGTAGTTTGTGCTATATTTGGTGCTGTTGTCATCATAACTTCATCCATACCATTATATAAATGCGAAAGTAACTCTGTCTGTCTGTCTGCTACCTTTTCACGACAAAACGACTGATCGGATCGTAATGAAAATTGGCAAGGAGATGTATTTCAACCTAGGGAAGGACATAGGCTATATATTATCACGCTAATTACTTACGGGGGTGAGCAATATGCATTTCGTCTATATTTGTCAACTGTTTGACAACTGACAACCGTCATAACATGCATTGTAATAGAATAACTATTTTTAATCAAATGTCATTGGAACAAATAGCCCATCGGTGACGGCTACCGCCTTTCGAACAATGAGTTGCAAGTTCAAGCCTCAGTAAAGACATGCAATACTTTTTGATTTTGTGTAATGCTGTAAGATTTCTGATAATAACTTTGGTTGTAAAACCACCCGGTTTTCACTTTTTGTAACAAAGTATTTTGTTTTTTTAAAGCTTACATATTTCCAAATCATAGTTTTATACATTTTTATTTAACACTTCAACGACAGTTTGCGAATCACTTAGTTCAAATAATAAATCTGTAAATATGGCACTTAAGCTGTTAAAGGATCACACACGGAACCCTTTTTCTCCTATTTCATAAATTTTCGTCTGTCTGTGTGTCTCTAAGTAGGCCTTTTATTATAGCATCATGTGTAAATTATAAAACCAATGTGGTTCGATTCAATGCACAAATTAATATTGTGCATAACTTAGAGAAGGTTTTCATTTTTGTTTCTTTGTAACCGGTGCTCTCCATGAAAAGATATTTTATGACTTTAAAGTTTTTAAGGAGAACTTATCATCATGATCTAAGGATACATGCAGTGACATCTATTAAATCAAAATGGTACTAATGAATAAAAATCACAAGATAGAGAAGAAAATAATAGTCAACATGACCCAAAATGCTTTAAAAATCTGCATAGCCGGTAGAGTATGTTCGACCGCTTTCCATGCATATGTTCTAGCAGTTTAACTTCGTGCTCTATAGTTAATGGCGTTGTTCATTTGACTCCATTTTCTGAATCACGGTGTTATGATTTTCCGTGAAAGAATGATCCTGACATTCGCCCGTTTCAGATGTCTCAAGTTTGGTTTTTTGGAAGAGGTTTTCAATCCAACGCCTGTTTTTCTTTATGTATAGGTACCTATATTATGCTTGAGCAATACTTAAATGACGTGATAAAAGTTGTAAGAATCCGCTGGATGTGAGTCGCACAAGACCGGTCAATGTGGCGACACATGTCCAGCATTAGACATCTTTCGGCTGAAATAAGGATGAATGATGACAATTCAAATGGAGTAAGGCAGGTCACCTAGCAGGACGCGGTGATGTCAGGTGGAGTAAAGCTGTGACCAAGTGGCGTTCTAGAAATCGAAACAGAAGTTTTGGTTGTCCAGAGGTGAGATAAGTAGACGATATTGTTGCCATTACGGGGATATCCTGGATGAGATTGGCACACGAGCGTGGAGCTTGGCACAAACAAAGAGAGGCCTGCACCCAGCAGTGGGTGAAGTCAGACTATGGATGATGATGATGATGACTTTTTCCAGAAAAGTCCGATATTCATGATTATTTTTTATTGAAAAGCGTGTATCGCAAAGTTTGTCCCATTTTATATTGAAAATAGTCGTGTTCAAATCAATGTCATGCACTTCTGATTTTTCAGATTCATGTGCGTATAATCATGGCATGCTGAAACATCGTGAGGAAACCAGCATGCCTGAGAGATATTTGATCGACGGCATGTAAAGCCAAGATTGAGGACTTTGGACGGCATAAAAACTCTGACATCAGGTTAGGCACTAACCACACGATAAAGAAGAAGATCGTGTTGGGGCTTATTTCATAAACCTATTTGACAACTTTAGACCTGGCTGAAGTTTAACTGTCATCGAAGGTCTAGCGTTGGAGACGTAAGACAGTCACAAGAGGTGCGAAACAGTTTACAGCAGCTATATCGTGTGTCGGCTCATTTCATGCACCTTGATATAAACTTGAGACCTAGCTGGAGTATGAGTATCATCGAAAGTCTAACGATGGACACGAAAGGCAGTCACAAGAGGTCCGCAACACTTCAAATCTGCTCTATTGTGTTTAAGGTTCATTTCGTACACCTTGATGGGAACTTTTAAACCTAGCTGGAGTTTGACTGTCATCGATGGTCTAACGATGGAGATTGAAGGCAGTTGCAATAGATTCTCAACAGCTTACAGCAGCTATATCGTCATTGGGCTCACTTAACGCACCTTCATGAGAACTTTAGTAATAGCTGGAGTATTACTGTCATCGAAGGTCTTATGATGGAGGCTTGGAGACGAAAACATTTGCAAAAGGTTTCCAAGAGTTTACAGCATCTACATCTACGTGTTGTGTTGACCTGCTTGGAGAATGACTAACATCAAAGGTCTGACTTTGGAGAAGGAAGGCAGATGCGACAGGTCCGCAACAGTTTGAAGGAGCTTTAACGTGTAGCGGCTCTTGCCATGCCACTTGATGAGAACTTTCGACCTAGCTGGAGATTGCTGCCTAAGGATAGAAACGTAAGGCAGTCGAAGGAAGAGCCCATAATAATTGGAAAAACAAAAGTATAATAATTTAGCGATTAATGTAAACCTACGCAGACGAAGTTGCACGGGTCAGCTAGTTATAAATAAATCTTATAAAACTGAAGAGTTTGTTTGTTTGGTTGAACGAGCTAATCTCAGGAACTGCTGGTTGAAATTGAAAGTTTTTTTGATAGTTCATTTATCGAGGAAAACCTTCCTCGATAAATTAACTACTTATCCAAAAAACTTTCTAGCTATGTAACACCACGCTACGACCAATAGGAGCGGAAAATTAATGAAAAATTTTGAAAAAACGGGGTAATAAAATATCTTTTGTGAGCTAGTAATAGAATGGCCAGTTTGCCAGCCACGTAAAGTGATACATGAATACCTACTGAGTTGTATTTAGTTACACTGTATGCCAACTTCAACAGAAACGTTTTGAAAACCACTTTATAAATTCATTAGCCCTGTTGCCACTGTGTCCCGAGACTCACGAGTGAGTTGTGGCACTTACTGATTATCTAAATGCGCGCCAGCGTCAGGGAAACTCCAACACAGATCGCCGGTCCGCAAACACTTCCGTACAGCGAAACACAAAGCTTGCTTACTCCACAAATTGTGAGGTACTTACAGCAATTAGGAAGCTATAAAATACATCTCTACAACAATTTACTTTACAATTTAGAAACTAAGCAAATACGGTTTCTCTGCTATAAAGTGCGGGCGAGCGATGACGTTTTGTTAAACTGTAAAGTCATTCATTTTTCGACACTGACAGGCTCCTGTGAATTGGGCATAAAACACTTTGTTCATAATGCATTACGTGGCGTTATTTGGACTCTTGCGGCAGGAAGCTATATCATCTCTACTCTCTGTCTAAGAGTCACGCCACACGATGCGTTAACAGTGCGGTGCAGAGACGGAGCAGTGCCGCTACAAGCGCGCCGCGCTTGTGACCTACGGGGTTAGGCGAGGAGGGGCGATGTGCTGCGGCGCCGGAGTGACAAAGAGCCACCACATGTTGTTAGCTACAATTTCTTGAAAATTATATTTATCTTTCTTACGATGAGTATCGATAACATTTATATTAATATCTTTAGTACAAGAAAGACCTGCATTATGGAACAAACAAACAATGATACACTGAGTCATTGACGTTGCGGCTCCGCGCCGCACCGCTGTAAACAGCGTTGTACTACGGTGACACCGCACCGTAAACCTATCTTGTGGCCTCGCTCTAAGTCATGCGCTATTTTTTTATGTTGTAGTTGCCAATTTTGAATGTTTTGGGGCGATTTATGGCTATCGCTTTCAAAGCTTTTGTGTTTACAAAGCACTTATTTTCCATAAGCATTCCCGTGTTTTATATTAGTTGTACATATTTATTTTATTTCTCCGTCCTCATTATCGCGAATAAACTATTTCACTTTGTGGCAATCCTCTGAAAACATTTTAAGTTTGTACCTTTCACAGCTTAAGTACGTACCTTTTTTACCATCTTCTTGCAAAGAAAAAGATTTAGGGGATTAAGAGTTGCCGCGCTGGCTCGGTAATAGCAGACGCATAACTTTGGTAAAGCTAAGATGAAGGCAAAACTACGCGGAGTCCAGATTTGTAATGTCAAAAGGCTCGACAGTAAAATACCCCAGGTGATAAATCTTTGCCTTAGCCATATATTTATGCGTTTATATGCTTTCCGGAGACGAAAGAGTCAAAACTTATTAATAAAAATCGTATTCCGTGCCGTCGCCGTGCCGTTTCCGTTGCCGAGACGGCCGGCTGGAAATCACCCAATAAACGTCACGCGAAGGCACTTAACTTAAAATAACATCGATGCAGTGAAAATTCACTCTCGTTCACAGTTACGAGCACTTTGAAAGTGTGTGAGGGTCATAAAAATCTATTGTATTGGTCGCCACTCTGGTGTGATTAGATTTTATAACGGCTAGTTCCTGTTACTTTCAAAGACGTATAGCAGCTCTATACGTAGCAACGGTTTTGGCTTTTTTGTACTGTTTTGTCGGAGGATTAAGTCAACATGAATGGCAAATTGAATGGCTGATGTGCGTGAGGTCCACAATTTGCTTCCTTGGCCAGACAAGTATATGCAGTATTTTAACAGAACAATTCCCATTTTTTTTTATTAACGCCCATAGAAATTTGATCCAAATTATAGCTGTCATTCAGTCCAAATAAAATCCACATCATCTAGATTTCTAACTTTATAAATTAAATGAATTTGCTTTGCATCGTGGGGAATTAATTACTTTCTCAATTAGTTTCCAATTCTCTCATTTAAATTATAGTGACTAAAATTTCTAATTTGAGTATCATGGATGAGCTTTCAAGAGATACCTATTATGATGTTTCTGTTCTCAATTATACGGTCTTGACTTTACATTTCGGGGATCAAAACGTATGTAATTTGGCTTGAGAAATAGGTCAACGTTGTGTCTTTTAAGATCGATGATGAGAGGAAGGAAGAATTGTGTGTTAACAAGACATGATATAATAGAGATATAGGTTATAGGTACAAAAAGATTTTGTGAGTTGACTTTATTGAAAACGCTTTTTTTAACTATGCATTTGTTATTTTAAAGTTGTTATATAAAATTCACGGTTCAATATTTTCGTACAAGTTTTATATCTGAAACCACCCAAACTAATTCTTGTGAATTTGAATGGTTGATTCCAGCTAGGTTCTTGTTCTGAACCCGATTGATGGCCCTGTGCGCAGTAGTGGTACCCGTGACTAGTGGCTTAATATAATTCACCTGAATAAAACATAATACAGTTTCCCAAATACTAACAAAGCGTACTTAATACAAAACCAATAAAGGTAACTCACCAAATTCCTTCACACTCATTGGAGCGAAGCGGTCAATGAAACACCTGTGCCCAACAGTGAACCTTTATGGACCTTTATAACTGCTGGATCGAAGTAAAATCAACCTTCTGGGAACGCAATAAGAATCCAATTTGTTGGCAGATCTCTGCGTGACCATTTCGAGTAGACATAGTCACTCAACTTTCCCTCGAGATAAGCAAAGGCTCATTTTTATTAGATACGAAACAACTACGGCATTCGGACGATTTCTGTTAGGCATGCGAAAAGGGACCTCTTTGTATGAGCTTTGTACTAAAGAATAGTTTTCGAGACGAAGTATGAAAAATGGAAAGGCCTTGGGCCCTGATGAAATACCAGTAGAAGTGTGGAAGTGTTTAAAAGAAGACGGATGTATGTGGCTGACTTTATTCTTCAATAAGTTGTTGTATGAAGGAACAATCCCACAAGAATGGTGCAATAGCTCGCTTGTGCCCATCTTCAAAAATAAAGGTGATGTACAGGACTGTAACAACTATCGGGGGATAAAGCTCATGTCACATAGTATGAAAGTATGGGAGAAAGTGATAGAGAAAAGGATAAGAGAGGAAAGTAAGATCACTGAAAATCAGTTTGGGTTTATGCCAGGTTGAGGAACAATGGACGCCACTTTTGCACTCCGCCAATTGTGCGAGAAGTACAGACGTGTACACAAAAACTTGCACATGGTGTTCATTGATCTGGAGAAAGCGTATGATAGGGTACCTCGGGACGTGTTGTGGTGGGCCTTGAAAGAGAAAGGTATACCTGGGAAGTATGTAGAGTTAATTCGTGCTATGTACAGTCAATCTTGTACCTACGTCCGGTCAGCTGCTGGCAACACCGATGAGTTCAGTGTGGCTGTAGGTTTGCATCAAGGGTCGGCTTTAAGTCCTTACCTATTCTTGTTGATCATGGACGCTTTGACGTCGGACATCCAAGAAGAGGCACCCTGGTGCATGCTGTTTGCCGATGACATTGTTCTTGTCGGTGAAAATGGACCTGAGATCCAGAGCAGACTGGAGAGATGGCAACGGAAACTGGAGAATGTTGGCTTGAAAATCAGCAGAAGCAAAACTGAATACATGTTCTGCGATTTTGGCGGTCTCTCCAGCTCTGGAGCCATAGCGCTAGATGGCGCGTCTCTTCCTGTCTGCTCCGACTTTCGGTATCTTGGTTCACTCATGCAAAGCGATGGCGAAATAGATCGTAGTGTAAAGCACAGAATTAACACGGGATGGATGAAATGGCGGCAGGTCACGGGAACAATCTGCGACTCCCGCATTCCCCTAAAACTTAAGGGGAAGATTTATAAAACAATGGTTAGACCTGCTGTGTTGTATGGATCAGAATGTTGGGCCACAAAAGGGATGAATGAAAGGCATCTGCATGTCGCGGAGATGAGAATGCTAAGGGGGATGTGTGGTGTTACGCGAATGGATAAAGTAAGGAATGAGTATATTAGAGGAAGTCTGAAAGTGGCGCCGGTGACTGAAAAGTTGTGTGGTAATCGGTTGTCATGGTATGGGCATGTGATGCGGAGGAGTGAGGAAAATGTCGTGAAAAAAGTTTTGAGTATGAATGTGGATGGGTATTTGAGTAGAGGAAGACCAAAGAAACGATGGATGGACTGTGTTAAGAAGGATATGGTAAGAAAAGAAGTGTCTGATGAGATGACGAAAAATAGAGGAGTGTGGAAGAAGAAGACATGCTGCGCCGACCCCAAATAAATTGGGATAAGGGCAAGAGAATGATGAATAGTTTTCGAGACGAGATAAAAATCTACTGCACAATGCGAACGATCTCATTAAAGATCCCCACTTTTTTTTCTTCGTTTTTTAGTTTTTAGGTACTGTCTTTTCAGGTGTTTTACAGACAGCTATTCATTTTAATCTGCCTAGCCTTTTCCTAACTATATTGGGGTCGGCTTCCAGTCTAACCAGATGCAGCTGAATACCAGTATTTTACATGGGGCGACTGAATATCTGACCTCAACAACCCAGTTAGTACTGGTTCATGAGATACTCCTTGGTATGACTTGTTGTCAGACTTTTTTGGCCACTAACTATCTGTTACGACTGTCAAAGGTCTACAAATGATGGCCGGGCTCAACCGCTTACAATAAGCTAAACAAAAAGTTGGATAAACTGAAGATCGAATTCTTTACAGTTTTACACAAACCTCGGGTTTATGTTGTAAAGGTTTTGGTGGCCAATGTACATTTTTTTTATTTATATACCTAAGTATTTAATTGGTACTTTTTGAACACCTGATGAAATGACGAGTATGAGTGAATAAGACATGTTGCGCCGATCCCTAATAAATTGGATTAATGGCAGAATAATGATGATGATTTATTCAATATATACTTTTTTATCCCTCAAATGGACTTTATTTTATAGGTAATGTAAAGTCGAACAAGCTATTAGGTTTACAGTTTAACTCACAAATTACATTGTAAAATGTAAACCAAATACCTTGTTCGACCGTACCATGCAACCAACAACCACACCATTTACTTGTAAAGGATTATTACTTATTTATTAGCGGATGTCACGCGGTTTCACTCGTGTAGTTCCCGTTCCCGTGGGAGTACGGGGATAAAATATAGCCTATGTTACTCGCTGATAATGTAGCTATCCATTGCTGAAAGAATGTTTTAAATCGGCGCAGTAGTTTTCGAGTTTATTTATTACTCTTTATAATATCAGTGTAGATTAAATAAATGTATTTCTATTGTACATTCCATCATTAGCATGTTTAATACAACAATTTTTCCAATAATTAAAATCACGACATACTCATTAATAAATATTAAAAAAAATGGAGTTTTTATCGTTGAGTTATCCCGGGAGTTCACCGAGCTGTCAATTTGTATAATGAATTGTTTTTCAGGTGTTTCATATACTTTGTAACACAGTCACGGGAACAGAACTCGGTCATCACGGCAATTGAGCTATAAATGAAGGAATATTTTTTTCAACACACTTGCTCATAAAGTGGCTCTAATTTCACCGCAATTAGGCACATAATGACACCTGTAATCAAACTGTGACTTTTTCATTACTATTATTCACAAGTGAGTTATAGGGTTTTTTTTTTTATTTTATTGGTTGAATTGCTTTGTTCTTAAAAAAAGTTTCGATACAAAAAAGATCGCGTTCAATAGTACAAATAAATTAATGTACCAATTGCTTGCTCATTTCATGCAACTTCGTATCTACATAGATAATTTTAACTTATAAATAAAACTTTCACTCAAATGTGACTTTTGTTTTCTCTGTATTAAATAAAACTTTAAATTCCCCATTTCGTACGTGGATAAAACGCTATCCGCGAAAAGCCAAAAAAAGAAACCTCTTTTTTTTAGTCTATGGCCGATCGCCATTGTTAGATGCGCGCGCATAGGAAAACTGACTAATTATTCCCGCCATTGCGAAAAAATATTCACAACTCGTTGTTTTGACTGTTGCTGTTATTTATTAATTCAAATGTCTACAAGTACTAGTTATGAAGAAAATGATTTATTTTGTACACCGCCCGGTATAAGATGTGCAGCCCATAACGTTACCTATGGAAAGTTTACTACCTGAAAACTCCAAGGACAAATATCTATTTTAGTATTATTTTATTCTCAAGTGTGTTGAAAAACGTCGTATGATACACGTGTGTGTTGATGATTACCGTCCTCGGCTCTCTTAAAACCCTCGCCTGACGGCTCGGGTCTCAATAGCGCCTCAGCGGTAATCACCAACATTACACACTTGTACCATAATGTACAAGTGTGTAATGTTGTAGAGTAGCGGTGGCCCAGAGGTGGCGGCCCCGACTTACGAACAGTAAGTCGTGGGTTCGAACCCAGTCAGGCGCATTACTTTGTGTAATTTATTTCATCACCGCTGCTCTCAAAACGGTGAAGGAAAACATCGTGAGGAAACCGGCATGTCCTAGAACCAAAAATTCGAAGACATGTGACATCTACCAATCCGCACTGGGCCCGCGTGGTAGATTATAGCCCATTCCCTCTCATTGAGAGGAGGCCGTGTCCCAGCAGTGGGAACATTATAGGCTGATGATGATGATGATGATGATGATGACCATAATGTACTATTAAACGCTGGGTTAAATTTTTCGTTTTCATAATTAATCGCGGCAAGTAAGTAACCAATCCTGTTTTTCTAATATTATGATAGTGATATACATAATGCTATATTTATGTTTTTCTGTAGGTAAATTTTGCGTTTGTTAAAAGACTTTAAAAAGTTAGGTAATTATGCATGTTTATTTAAACTACAAAAAAAAACGGTACAATATCTTCAAATGTACCCAACCTTGCTTTTTATGAAATGAAGACAAAATTAATAATATTTAAATGTGCTAAACAGTTAAAAAAGAACCGAATTCAATTAATCTTTTTAATTGTAATAAGTGTAAAATAACAAAAATGCATACTTTTAAAGATATTGAAGATTTTCTAACCGACCCTTTTTCTTTGCGGTCCAGTGTAGATGGTAGGTGTTCCTCATCTATTCTGAAAAATCATCAAAACCAACTTAGAGGTCTTGTATAAGCACAGATATTGTTTCGGTCACATCCTGTGAGGACAATGCAGATTAGCATTTGAGATGGCCTTGAGTACATAGGTTTGAGTGCAACTGTCCAGTATAAGTATACTTGAGTGTCGCTTTGATCGTGTTGCCAACCTATCAAAACCTACTGAGACTTCGAAAGATTAAAAACGTTTTATGTTTATGATAGCGTCGAACATTTCATTGTCTACCAAAATGTATACTACGCCGTATAAACGAAATAAAACAAAGAGTCGAAAAGCTCTTCAAACGGTATTGTTATATCAACTTATCGTTTTCAATCAAACGTTTCTGTTATATTATAATAACAAGTTATGGCTTCTATTGTGCACTCAGAAACAAAACAGAACTACACTTGAAAGTCATAAACGGCGTCATAAAGGAACAATAAAGATCTTGGGGTTTTATTCGGCATGAAAGGTTTCGTTTGGCGGATAAAAATCGTTGAACGATTCCAGCTAAGGGGCGTTAAGCCCTTAATAGGGGGAACTAGTGCTCATTAACGAGTTTCTCTCGGGTGCCTCGTCAAACCATCAAAGTCACGTTGGCACGTGTAACAACGCCTTTATTGCATCACCGTTTTTCTATTATTCTAGAGAATAAGTGCTTGCCCACATGTTATTTCATTTCATCAACAATTTTTACATCGTGTTGAAAACTCATTTAAAAATAAAACAACAGGGATTTTAACGCTTACCATTGAAAAATAAAATAACACAATTAAAATTTGGATAACATTTAAAAATAAATAGTACAATTAAAATTTGGATAACATTTACCTAGATACAGTTAAAAATACAATACTTAATACAATAAAATTTGAAAAAAATAATTTCAATAAAATAAATCAAGTTGATGTTAATGTTCCGCGTTTCAGCGACGTGCGTCTTGTCATAGCCACTGCACAGAAAATAAACAGGAGTTGCTTAGAGTATGTTACAAGTAATCGTTATGGAAGGAGAAGTATTCGACGTATTTTGACGACTCGAATGGCGTAATGGTAGTGACGCTGCCTTACGTTCTTAGGGTCCTGGGTTCGAATCCCGGTAGGAGCAAATGTTTGTGTGATGAGCATGGCAGTTGTTTCCGAGTCATGGATGTCTATATGTATAATAAGTATGTATTTACAAGCAAAAAAAAAGTATACATGTAGTATATCAGCCATCTAGTGTTCACGACACAAGCTTTGCTTAGTGTGGCACTAGGTGGCGTTGTGTGTTAATGTCCAGCGATATTTATTTATTTATTTATTCAGTCCGACGAAGCTATATAAAAAGTTACCGAAAAAAATAAGAGATGCTCCTTTAATGAAATCTTTAACAATAAGTTATATTTGTATTTAGCCAACCAGCGATAGTAAATCACTTCACGCTGTATGTTTTCGATAGTTCGAATAACAATTACATTTATGTTTAATAATTAAAGATATCTTTGTTGAGTTTCTCATACTTCTGTGAACTATGTACTTATATTCTTTTCGAGATATATTTCTTTAAATCAAACCATCATTGGAACGATACGCGTTTTGGTTGACGCAAGTCGCATTACTTATGGTCGCGGGCGGAGCGTTACGTCCACTGTTACTGCGCAATATACGCGTGGAAATAACGGGCTATCACATCTCTTAATAATTATTGCGTTATTAACTCCGTCGAAATTCAAGTACACATTAAGCGTTAAACCAACGCTTTAAACTGTAATGTAGACATGTTGAACAGAAAGCTAGTGTGGAATACGTAATATATGAAACGATGTTTTTTTTAAGTCTAGTCGAGAGCCGGTGTTGTACGTGATTACTGCTACCAAGTAACCAGTTTTAATAGGTACTGTTATTAATAAAAGACTTGAACAACATTGGTTTTGTGGTGACAAACCATGACAGACTCATTTTGATTAGACTTTCATTGACGTGATTAATAATAATAATCATAATCTACACGAAGGATTTTGAACTTAATGCTTACATCAGGTTATCCAAGTCAAGGATTGAGCTATGCTGGTGGTTACATACTAGTCAGATTAATTTGAGTCCTTCAACTCATAAAAAAGAAGAAGACGAAGGAAAGGGAAACAAGAATCGTAATTAAAACACCCGATTAACAAAAACACAATACAAAAAGTATCTTGAGATTTGGCTTTGCGGTAAGTCTATTATTTTTACAACTATGTCGAGGCCTCGTTGCGCTGTGTATCTAAAACGAATTCCCGCAGCACATGTGTTGGCTTGTTATTATACCGTTCCACAGAACGCAAGATCAACAGGAGACACAGACACAGGATACTCAACTCGGTCGGCGCCGACCCTCAAATGTCCTCGAGGTCGATGGGAGGATGCCTTCACGGGTCGGAGACTGTCGGGGACTGTCGGCGACGGTCGGGCATTGTCGGGGAGTGGTCGGGCCTACTTTCACTTACTACACAAACTCATAATGCCCCAAATTCTACGAAAATATACCTCGGTGAAACTGAACGCGATTCCACTAAAATAAAAGGGTTTTGAATCGTGTCGTCGATACAAACAAAAGCGGTCAGTTTACGGTTATTTGTTTAACCATTTAATGACATAATTGTCCAATTTATATTATAAGTTATGCTTTAAAACGAAAAGAGAATCAATTCGCAATTTGTGGTACACAATATGTGCTGATTTTCAATTAAAACAATTTGTTCCCTTTCTGTTAATATTCGTATGAAAAGTGTGGTTAATATCCGCATTTTTCACATGAATACACACACATGACATCCATCCAATCTTTAAAATGAATACCGTGTGTGATAAACACACCTAAAAAAAAATCTCATCATTTATAATTACTGTTGTCACTGACACATTGATTGATACTTAACCGAAGCAATCTAATATTAGCCATTTAATTGAAATTTCACTTACAAGAATTATGGCTTCCAAGAATTTGCAAACCAGCTACGTGATCAAAACAGTTTAACAGTTTTCAGTATTGTACTAAAAAAAAGTGTCTGGAGTTCACAGCGAAAGGTGACTTGCAGACACTTGTAGCTCCAAACACGTTCGAGTTTCGTGCCCGCTACGCTTCGTAGCCTCGTAGCCTCGTACTACGCGACCCAGCTACGCGCTACGCCACCCATCGACACTTTCACCGCCCGGCCTTTTCAACCCTCCAAACTCTACAGGTTGTTTCATATTACGATGTTGTTACGGAATTCATTGCCTTTTAAGGCTTAATAACGACCCACATAATTTTTTGATTACTGCTCTCAGTTCTTTTGGAATGAACCGCCAATAACGTTGTATTTAAACGTATATTAACTAAGTTGTTTCTCGTAATCATTCTCTCTGGTAATAATTGGGATTTGTGTGTTTAATAAATGACGTTTCAGTAAATATTATGAAAATCATACCAAATTCAATGGATTATTCCAGCAGTCAACAAATTAGCGCGTTGGCACACTTTTGATCTGACTGTGACAATGACTCTGTAAACTCTTGTACCGGGGCCGTTAGAGCGCCTATCCACTAAATAATAATTATAATGTAACACCTGTTGGTGTCTCACATACGCGTAGAAAACCGCAGGGAGGATGCGTGGTGGAATTTGTATAATGTAGGAATTCTTAGAATGGCCCGCGTGTCTTATATGACCGTATATTATACGGTTTTCACACGTCGTGCTTACTTGCTGTGACTGTTACCATAGGCTGATAAAAAGTTCGTTTTTCCTAATTCATGTTAATATTAGGATTGAGGTCGGCTTCCCCCGAAGGGGAAAGATTTCGCGCCCCGCCATCTGTATGACCCTGTAGGCTTCGTCTCAGACTGGTCGGCCTCAAACCGACTGTAATAAATGAATTCCTTAACTTACAGCTGTAATGGTGTAGAACACTGGTTCCCAACCTGTGGTCCGCGGACCACTGGTGGTCCGCAGGAGCCTCGACTACGGTCCGCGAAAGATTAAAATGTTATTCGTACTTTTTAAAACAGAAGATGCAAGCTCAACCCAACCTAATTGAACCTATCAAAGACAAAATTCTAATTCTTTTTGAGAATCTCATACTTAATGATTGCTAAATTTTTCGACTTCAATTCGATCGCTTTTGTCCAATTTTTGTATAGTGTGAGTTCAAGGTTCACTCCCCTAGTTATAATCCTGTCGGTGTCCATGCGTTTATCTAGGACGCTATGGTCCCTGTTAACAATGAACATACCAAAGTGGTCCCTGGCCTAAGAAAGGTTGGGAACCACTGGTGTAGAACAAAAACAATATCAGTCCAATGCCTCGAATCATTATTAGATTAAAGAAAGGATTGAAAGAAATAGTAAATCACACTACCGAATTTAAAGTTATTGAAATATATTAAAAGTGGTAAATTGTTTATGAAATTACTTCTAAATGATAAGTCATCTCCACCTAACTTACTTTTGCTGTGCCCGACAGGGTCCATGATTGTCTCTAAATATATTATGTATGTCTTAGCTTACATTGTGGAATTCAATAAAGTATTGAGTTAAAATTTTAAAACATAACTGGGAGATAATACGAGTAAGTATTATTATTTATATGGCAACCAATAGTTTTTGTTAATAACCCGTACGCTAGCGTAACAGGTAATTGGTCAGTCGTGACTCACACGATGCTTCACATCTACACCTGGTGCACTCCAAGAAACACTTCCTTAAGTGGCGCAGGCGGGTTATCAGCGGCAAACGTCGACATCATGGTCCTAGTGAGCATTGTCCCTAGCAGTTCTTACGAACTGGTGAACGTTACAAGTCGGCTTTTCAGCGGCAGAACGTCAATTATCATGCTAACCAGTAGTTATGGTCCCTAGCTAACAATCCTAAGACTGGTTATAACGTAGATGTGGTATCAAACCGTTCCAATCCCACCCCATGGATCATGCGTTCGTTTTGTACACCTAGTGCTAGTTCTAGAATTACCAGATAATGGAGTTGATAATTCAAAACTCAAGAACTATTTTGCAATAGAGTTGGAGATCAACTATATTGAAATCCTATTGACAGCTCCAGAAACACCCATCCCTTCGCCACTTCTTAGTGTTAAGGCCGAGGAGAAAAAGTAGCGCAACAAACTCCTCAGCAACACGTGTGTGTTTGCTGGTGAGCGTCCGATATCAGATTAGTCTAAACTCAACTAAACTGGGCCCTTAACCCGTATGTATCTAACTTATATATTCAACCATTCACATTCTCGCAACAACCCACTAGCACTGGACTCGATTTAGCCTCTTGGCACTAACAAAGTCCTAACTTAGCTCAAATAGCCTCAACCCTACAGCAGTCTCAGGCCGACTGTCTCGACTTAGCTCCACCAGCTTTTTCCCCCGGTACCGCCCACGATCTTATGCCCAAACATCCTGAATATGGTGAACACATGTTGCGACCCGCACTTAGAGATTGGATATCTTAATATGTTTCTTAGGAGTTCTTTGAAAATATTTCTTTTGGATGGCTCTTGTGTGGGACAAGTTATTGTTTTAGAATTCTAAGAAGGTATGAAAGGTTTACTTATTAATGACGGTACCCTGTCAAGTTGACAACTCATAAAATAGCAATGTTATGGCTCTGAAAGTGGCAGATACCGTTTGTGCTGTTTTTGAAATAAAAGTCAAGAAAATACATGCTTAATAATTAGGTGTATGTGTTGGGCAGTTACATTGCTAGTTGTGGTATTACACCTATTTATACAGTCCACCTGGACCATTATAAAGTCAGAATCGAGTTCAATGGTTCTGAAGGATTCAGGAAGAATTCTGTAAGAATGGTCCTGAAGGATCAAGGAATAGATTCGACAGGGACTTTATACCGGCACCGCGAAACTGTTATTACGTGTGTGTGAGGCGCCGACACGTTTTAATAGTAAAATGGAGCAATTATAGAGCACTTATTATGATGAGCTCGTTACATAGATATCGGCTAATAGACCGAACAGGTATTCAGTGAACTTTACGTTGTGCGTTTACATAATTTCTAAAAAATATTTTCAATTTTCTCAACAAAGTTTTTACTTTGTTGTGTAAATTGTAAATAATTTTGTAGTTATTTAACTGTAACTATTTGTTCATCATTCGTAATTATTTATAATTACGAACGATGAATAAATAATTACAGGTAAATAACTACAAACGTACGTGGACGTTGAAGTATTTAATATGGCAGGATAATCACAGATTAAATTGTTTAAACCACTTCAAACAAATATTATCTCAACAGTGTTTTCAGGCTATAAACAAACCATCCTTCATTCAATCCATTGTTCATTCGGATCAAAAAATCACAACCGTGAGAATTAATCAATTTCTCGAAATAGGGCCACTTTCATCAACGTAAAATATAATTCTAAAATATCATTAAAAATAAAGGGCAAACACAAAACTTTCGCCACAAAACTCGCCCGCGTACTGTTTTATCTATCTTATCTGTGAAAGTAAATCAATTTAGTTGACCCGTATGATACTGTGTAAGTTGTGTGTATATTATTTAACAATACTAATAACTCTGTTGACAAAACTCATCGTCAAGTTGGGCATGAGTTTATTTTCGGAACGACTTCAAAGACATTTATAAAAGAGACTAAAATCACACATTATTCTACCGGTCTGTGATCGTATATCCGTGCGTGTGACTCTCCAGGAAAATCAGTCGTGCTTACAAAGAGCACGCAATAGCTTTGCTACTTCAATTGCAAGAAAATAAAGCAAAAATTTAATAAAAATATTTTTAGCAAAAGCGGATCAAACGACGATTGGTTTTATATTTTGCTGTTCATTTTATTTTGGTCAACGTTCAGTTGTTAAAAACCTATTTTTTTTTGTTTCGGTTTTTAAGGAAATCCCATTCCGGATCAGGGCCGAGTCGTTGGTTCCAGATTCCCCATCAGGAGAATGCCATCCGTTATCCTAAAATTAGTAGCAGACACTATCTTTCTTCTTAGAATTATTAATCTTATTATTAATCTTTCTAGTAGCAGTAACTTCTTCTATCTTTCTTCTTAGAATTCAAACAATGTGGTTTAAGCAGATCGTAAAGCATATTATTCTGTCGTACTAGTTTTACCAACCTTTCTATATTAAATGATAAATAAATGATAAACGGTATTTATATAGCAAATTGGTTTTCACAGACACTTTTACACGTCTTTATTTTATTAACTTGATGGGGCCGGTGTTTCGTCCATAGAAGAAACAGTTAAAACAAACTCAGAGGTCATACGTAGCCTTTTTAAAGTCCAGACATGATCTTGTTCAACTCACATGAGAACTATGCAGATTAGTGTCTGAGATAGTCTTTTGAAGAAAGAACCATACAGATTTGAGTGGACGTGTCCAGTCAGTGCAAGCATTTGTCAATTGTCGTGTAGCTCGACTTATAACTGAAGGAGCTCAACAAAACGACGAACAATACCAAAGTTATATAGGGCATTTGGATAGGTGGGAAAAGAAAGAAGAAACAAAAAATGTGACCGCAAATGACAGCCGGGACCAACGGCTTAACGTGCTTTCCGAGGCACGGAGGAAACTCGGTATGTAAGGGTGGTCACCCATCCACAGACCAACCTAGGCAAGCATGGCTTAACCTAAAGATCGACCCGAGTGGCTGATATTATTTAGGCACGAGCTCCACGGACCAAGCTGTCTAATATATAAAAATCTCGTGCTTGCTATTTAAGTCCTCCGAAACGGCTTGACCGATATCAATGTTTTTTTTTGTGTAAGTATATTTGGTAGGTTAGAGAACAAGTCGTAGTCTATTTTATAATCCTACGTGACAAGGGTGGATCACGCGGACGAAGTCGCGGGCAACAGCTAGTTAGAGGTAAAAGGCACATACAATAATGAATTTTACCAATATCAAAACTACTTGAAATCGACATTATTCTAAAATTATTGGATGCATACATGTTTTTAACTCAGAATGTTTAAACTTCGTTTAAAACTATTTAATGCAATTTTTTCAAAATAATTGAATTCGTCTTAGGTATTACATAAATTATAGATTTTTGTCGTATTTTTTTTAAATGACCATAAGTTCTACAATAAGCCAGATTTAAAGTATGAAGGGAAAATGGATTTTAGTTTGTGAAACTTAACAGAGCTGAATTTCGATAAAAAACAATCTACTTGGTCAAAATAAGGAATATTAACACGAAAGTAATAAGATGCTAGTAACTAGATCCGATACTTTAGCAATTTGGACGTATACGAGTATAAGAGGTTCTTTTTCTTCAGGACGTAATAACTACGGGTTCAAGGCCTCAACTCCAATACCAAACTGGATCCTTTTCACGTGTATTCCGAGACACTTTGCTGTTGTCTATGTTCACAAAATCCCATCTTATAAGTAGACAGCCTCGTGTACAAATCAATGTATTTGATTTATATTTGTCTCGGATTTCACAAAATTCTAGCTACCAGACCTAGACTTATTAAAAAAAACATGTTTTGTTTCGCTTTCTCAAAAATGTCTTTTTAGCCTAATCACAAGCGCGAATGCTGAGCATGAGATATTGGGATCTGTTTCCAAGTCGGGAGAACTGTTATTAGGTTGTTCGATCAGAAATTTCTCAGTAGCAACCATGGAGTCTGGATTCGTACCCCGGGATAGCAATAGTCTCACCTCTTATTCGTACCCCGGGATTGCAATAGCCTCACCTCATATTCGTACCCCGGGATCGCAATAGCCCCACCTTTTATTCGCACCCCGGGATCGCAATAGCCTCACCTCTTATTCGTACCCCGGGATTCCAATAGCCTCACCTCTTATTCGTACCTCGGGATTGCAATAGCCTCACCTCATATTCGTACCCCGGGATTGCAATAGCCTCACCTCTTATTCGTACCCTGGGATTGCAATAGCCTCACCTAATATTCGTACCCCGGGATGGACATAGCCTCACCTCATATTCCATGGAACTTAAATATAACGGTGAGATGCATTTACATCTATCATATTTGTATTATGGGGCCGGCGGAGCGTGCGTGTTTCATACAAAAATTATACCAAAATAATTTGTAAATGAAACATGATTGTATGTTGATGAAAGTATCGGTCGCGACTGTAAGAAGTATGAGTATAAGACCCTCCAAGTTCACAAAGGTCGAGGAACGACTTTGGCCTTGAAAAATTCGTTCAAATTTCGCAGGCTATATGACGCTTTGACCATAAGAGACGAAGTGAAGCTCCTGTGAAAGGCACTGGGCCGTGATTTACCATACGAGCCCAGTGCTGTTGTCGCCCGTCTTTCATTTCGTGGGAGTGCCAGTATTCACGTCGCATTGTCTTTTAAACAAATATTTTTAATGTTTTACTGACGTTCCGATATAACAAAAGAATAAGTTCAGGAAGTAAAGAAGGGCAGGCATCCGAATTTTCCTCGAGAAAAAACTTGAATTTTAATTGACTAAAATTGACAACAACGTTGAATGTTCTTCAAAAAGATAACGTACACAGATCCAAACTGTTAATAGAGGATTTCGCCTTCTCCACTCACAGAAAGAGTATTCGTTTTTCTCCAATCACAGATAGAGGATTCACTTCACTCGTTGGATAAGAAACTTGGGAAACTTAAGCCTTTCTAAAGTATGTAAGCTGGTGCGAGCTCTTAAGTATTTATTTTCCTAATCCTACCTTAGATCCTAATCTTATGTGAAATTCTGAACCTTCCTTTTCATTGTATTTATCTAAATCTAAAAAAAGCTCATGTTTGTTTGTGAAACAACAAAAACAACATGTTTGTCTGGTATTTTGTATATTTTATTGTTATAGTCAGCTGCAGATCATTGAAAGTTAATTTGTTATTCGGAAGCTCTTTATGAAACACTAAACTGTCAAACGTACGTACTATGATGACACTTCAGCGGAAACTGACGCTCACTCGTTCGAACATCAGAAATACTACAAAACTAATAGTATCAAAGCCATGTCAAAGGTGGTATTTAACAAATATCGGTTTGTAAAATACCATATTAATTTGTGTTGAATATAGTTTTATTTTGATACTGAAAAAGAATAATAGGCGAAATTGCTCTTGCGTCCGTTTTTATTGTGGCGACTCTCGATTCGCAGTCAGAGAGGAGCTACAGATATCTAAGAATGAGAAATAACTTTAGATTATTTATACTGTTATTTCTTCAATTTATTCACTTTCATTGATACTGCATGTCCAAATATCATGTTACAAGCCTATAAACGTTTTTTTTTCAAAACATTGAAATCTGAACGGCCGTATTAATTCTTACAGTAGTTCTGAGGGTTTACAGATCGTTAATTCTACCACAACGACCAATGTGTTAACATATATGTATTAATATAATTATGTGTCTCTTAAAAAAGAATATCTCTTGCCTTGACACCTTTTTTCGATTCAGAATCAGAGAGGAGCTACAGTTCGGTACCCGGTCAACTACCTAGTTCTATCAAATAAGACCAAATAGACTAGGAATTGGTTGAAAATAAACTCTCAACTTCAATGTCTAACTAGTGACTTATTTAGATTCATAACTCCGAACAGACTACGAATTTGCAAAAATTATGTTAGTAGCAAAAGTTGTCTTTGCAAATCTCTATCCAATACGGCCTGCAAACTCTTTCTCTTTCTATTTGGTTATTAACACAATTTTAATTTCAGTGTCCAGCTAGTCAGCTATTTAGGTAAACAACAACAAACGGAATACAAATTGGCGATAGTTGTTTAAAGCCATAGGTTTTCCAATATATCTTAAGTTTGGTAAACAAATAGTTACCTATTTATGTCTGTGACCCCGTACGGAATACGACGAAAGTCATGTAAGAGGCAAAGATTTTCCTTAAATTAGCTCTATCTAATGATGCGAAGAAAATCTTAATTGATTTCAGCTATAGTCTAACTTCAGTGTCCAAATAACCACATAGTTAAATCAATAACTTATTATGGTAGTAGCAAAACACAAATGGTCATTAAAAAGCTCTCTGCAATGGTATAATTATATGTTAATGCAATTGGTCACCCAAAAAATCCTAATTTCGGTGCTCAAATAGTAATGTTTAGGCCAATAACTCCTAACGGAGAACGATTTGGCGGAAGTCTTGGTAGTGGCAAGGTTCTCCATAAAAAGTTCTATGTAATAGATTAATTTATTCATTACTATTGGCAACCCAAAAATCTTCAATTGGTTGCCAAGACAACCTTAACTTCGGTGCCCCACAAGTCCATACTTAGGTCCATATCTCCGAACGGACTACGAATTGTCACAAAAAGTATTAGAAGCAACGGTTCTCCTTAAAATACTCTTTTCAATGGTACGTATTCAGGATCTAGACGACAAATACCCATATATCGGCGCCCATTCTCCAAATCCTGACGGAAAACTCAAAATCGCATCTCCAAGAAATCCTGCCGTAATGTAAAATTTTCTAAATTAATATACAATTTTGTCTAATAAACTGTCGGTTCTATGAACATGTCAAAAACCCTTCTAAAATATTACTAAATTTGAAAAAGATATTTTATTACCTACCCGGAGTCTGAGATTAGACTTTGAATACGAGTATGTGTAATACGGGACTTGCCACTAAGATGTCTCAGTTTCGTAGTTCGATAGACTTAACTAGTTAGTGTACGACGGATTTGATTTGTTTTTTTTTTTAATTTATAGAATGTCATACGTACATCCGGTCCGGCGTAGAGGGAACCGCCGGCCGGGCTCATTAAACTTTACCACAGTATCAAAGCTTGGACATTTTGGGGATTGGACATTTTGAGAATTAAACATTTTGGGATTTGGACAATTTGACACCGTTGGAAATTTTGAGAATTGTACAATGTACATTATGACCCAAAACGATTTGATCTTCATCGAATATAACAAGTACTTTACCTATAAGCTTTTCATATTGTTTTTTTTAACATAAATAAACTCTATGGGCGAATCTCTATGAACGAAATCTCAAATAGCGACTTTAAAATCGCTGTTAACGTCATCTAGCCTACAGGCTTACAAGACATACAAGCATACAAGGCAAATGTACAACTCGTACATTTTCAACTCACACTTTGGTTCTTAACAGAAATGGCTTATTCTCGACCCGCTGTTTTATTTCGGTTTGGCAGGTCCGTGATTTAGAATCTCAATTTTCGTACTTCTACACTATAATGTTAACAAAATTAAGTTGGATTAATGACGTGTCTGTGTTGTCTAGGCACACTGAGAATAATTATTGATAGCCTATTGTGAACCTTTCTATTGTTAGAAGGAAGGTCCATTTTCGATACCACCATCCATCCATCGACTTCCTGCTGGTACACTAACAGGAACTACTTTTCAACTGTACTTGAGGAGATCACTCCGTCCGAATAATTCTTTAAACTCAAAACCAAAATATTTTTCGGATTACGGTTCGGGTTGGTCGTTTCCTATCGAAAAAAAACCGGCGGCAAACTCCATGGTTAAAACTAGATTGTAAGACCTACCATTGCAAATGGGCGGTAAATTTATTTCCGTATTTGAGTGTTCAAAAATGCCTTATAACGGTCTGTTTGACTCCTATGTATGACTCTCTGTCTATTGATCGTACGTTTTGGAAACGTCGTCCATTTTGAACTAACATCATCATACATTCGATTCTATTAAAAGATTTCGGGAAAATTCGTTTGACGCCGATGCTGAACAGCACACCAGTGAATGCGTCGTGGTCTGTATTTTATAAATCCGTTCGTCATTTCATTGATTGGATGAATTCTAGGAAACTCCTTTATTCGTCCTATTTATCCGATTTATCCTAAAATTGTTTGATGTATAAATGTGTGGATGCATTTATACTTCACTTTGGAATGGATGGATGGTTTTTACTCTTTCACGCTTTAACTAGTGAACAGGGGCCTAAGTCTGCTATGTTAATAAATTCGTCACTCCAACACGATTCTATTCTCATCACATTGTCATTTTCTTTCAAGTTCGTAATCTGCTAAATTCACAATGGTCGGTCGATGGTCTCGTAATAAAATTGTGTTTTAATGGTATTTTCGTATTGCCATTATTATAAAACCATTCGTACAAATGGTTTTCGAAATCTACTACTAAATGCGAACATTTATTCATGCCAGATTTCATGTACGAGATTAATATTCTATGACATTTCTTTCAATGGAGTGTCATTGGTTGTTCATTGAGATGTCATAATGACGCCATTATAATAGTAGATTACCAAACTTGTCAAAACTTGACAGAACTTGATCATTATGACTTCAATGATCGCCTATTCTGACATTATCGTAATAGCAGAATCGAGGCCCAGATTTGGGTGAAATTTGCTCACAGATACTTTATAACCTGGATTAAAACATAGGATACTTTTTATCCCGGTAAGAAGATTCCATGGGACAGTTATCAAACTTCACGAGGTGGAAGCCGCTAGCAGAAGCTAATGTATATTATATTTGCAACACACGTCTCTCAAAAATAGGCTGCTAACAGATAAATAATGAAGGTCTGATATCAGACAAAAGCCTTTTTGTTCTGTTTCTTTAAAAAAAGGTATGTGATTTAAATAACAAATGGAACAGCAAAAATCTGGTAACAAATTGTCGAAAGAATTTCAACCATAGGCTGCGATAACAGCCGTAACAAAATAGTTTAATTTTGACACGTCGTTGATTTCGATTTCAGAACTCAAATGTGAATTGATTTAATCATATTTCGGAGTAAAGAAATAGGTATCTTAAAGTTTGGTTACCTTAATATAGGCACGTGGAAATAATCCGTCATCTTTCAAAGCAGTAGCGAAGTACTTTAGTTTTATTGAAGCGTATAAGTACGATTTACAAACCGAAACTTCGTAAGATCAATACAACAAAATTTGGGCGCTGTCTACGGCAACATTTTCTTTATCTTTCTTTGTATTTTGTTCAGTTATTAACCGATACCGCTTGTTATATTATCTAATAGAAATGATTGTTATTGAACATCACGCCCATTTTTCAAGAGGGATAGGTAGAGGTGAGCTTTTAGTGGGTGCACCCGAATTTAACGAGATGTGTTTAAGACCGATAATGGTATAATGGTCATCATCATCTGCCTAGCCTTTTCCCAACTATGTTGGGGTCGGCTTCCAGTCTAACCGGATGCAGCTGAATACCAGTATTTTACATGGAGCGACTGCCTATCTGACCTCCACAACCCAGTTAATACTGAGAAATACGATACCACTTGGTAAGACTGGTGACAGACTTTTGGGGCCACTGACTACCTGTAACGACTGTCAAAGATGTACAAATGACAGCCGGGACCAACGGCTTAACGTGCTTTCCGAGGCACGGAGGAAACTCGGTATGTAAGGGTGGTCACTCATCCACAGACCAACCTAGGCAAGCATGGCTTAACCTAAAGATCGACCCGAGCGGCGGTAGACAGATTTGTCTACTCCTAACAAACAAGCAGGCATCTTGCTGTTTTAAAACGTTTCAATACAAAATGTACGGAGGCGACACGTAGTGAATTATACTTAAGCGGCGTGGCTTAGGGATCGTTCACACCAATGCGTATAATCAGCCGCCGACTGTGAGTATCCAGTACAAAATGTATGAAAGATTTATTTCAGCCGCCGACTGATTCGCTTTTATTTTTCAAACATTTGCGAAATCGGCGGCTGACTATACGTTTGGTGTGAACGATGCCTTAGGCACGTCGTTTCGTCGCGTCGCCTGTTCCGCGTCGCTAGCAGTCGCGACTGGAGCGGCACGCAAGCAGTATGACGTTTTGTTATACAGCAGGAGCAGAAAAATGCGTGACTATAGTGAATGTAATGTGGAGTTCTGAAGACCGTGTTTTACTTTGACATTTTATACAGTGTTGGAAAATGATCAGGATATTTGCATAATTTTTCCGTTATTTTAAAATATTTATGCTCTTGTGACATTTTCCACCTAGGGTGCACCCAATATCTTCGGTGTCTCTGGACCTTGATACGTTGCAGCAAAGCAAAAGCATCTTCGTCGTCTGAAGAGGAAGACATGCTATCACGATAAAGTCAGCCTGTATAATGACTAGTTGCGGCGTCTCTTCGCCTCTTTGATAAAATTTAAATCGCGTGCCTTATCAGCTGTTCCATGCCTGCTCTGCGCCTGTGCCACGTCTTCACCGTACGCCGTTTCGGTATAATTTGCGCCGTAGATGACATTTTAACCCTAGATTACTACTCTACGTCGCAGAGGCGCCCACGTTTTTGATATATTGCTCTCTCTTTTTATCCTTCGCGCGTATGGCATTCACGTTCAAGGACATCTCAGTCATCGCTAGCACGTGTCGCAGGACGGTGGTTGCGTTACGGTAAGTGTGTTAGTTTTTTTGATATTATTACCCTTGGCGCTCCAAAGACGTAAGAGTAGCTTGTATGTAAGTTTTGCGGTCTTAATCAAATTGCATCTAAAATATTTCTTTTTGTTACTTTGTTAGTTTTTTTTAGTTAATTACTACATAATTTACAATTTTTAAGAGAAGTGTATACTTAAAGTTGTTTTATTCAATTTTTAAGGAGAATACTGTTTAATTGCCTAAGTTCCAAACATTTGTTCCTAAGATTTATTTGATTAAAGATTTTATAATAAAAATATATAAAAAAATATGATTTTCACTTTTTAGTAATATACACAATTATAAAAACAGTCAAAACATATCAATCATACTTATGGGTTTTGGTTAAAATCATTATCAATATGATACGCCTCGTATGAGTAGTTTCTTTGTACGTCGCAACATGAGTAGTAATGTAGGGTTAAGTTTAAAGCGGTATGTATAACGGGCTTGTGTTCGCAACTCCACGTCAAAGCGCGTATTTTGCGTATGGGCCATGTATCCACTACGCGGGCCCAATGCGGGTTGGTGGATGTCACACGTCTGCAAATTTTTGGTTCTATGACAAGCCAGCTTCCTCACGATGTTTTCTTTCATCGTTTTTAAGAGTAGTGGTGATGAAATAAATTACACAAAGTAATGCGCCTGCCTGGGTTCGAACCCACGACTTACTGTTCGTAAATCGGGGCCGCCGCCACTGGGCCACCGCTGCTCTTATTTAAGTACTTAAGTGGGAACTACTACTACTAACAAGTACTAGTTCTGGATAAAAGCACAAGTTACGCAGTGGACAACATACTAAGTATCACCCTCACAAATTTCAAGAATCAGAATCAGAATGTTTAATTGTCAACATAGGTAGTTACAGAGTCAGTGAGATGTTACATTTCATGTGCTCTATGTTTTGCCATTTGGCGTACAAATATTATAATCAATTTAAATTAAATTCAGATAAATACGTACTTGCACCAAATACATTAGGTATATAAAATTATAACAAAACATTAATTCAAATTATAAATACAAGAATGTCAAAACAAGTCCTACAATAAATGTTCCCTAAATATTAAAAATAAAATTAAAGAAATAAGGTAAATGATAAATGTAAGAAGATAAAAATTAAATGTACTTAGATAATGTCAATTATAAAACTGTCATCAGCAAATAGTACCATAGGATGGTTTATGTGTGCGGGAAGGTCATTTATGTATATCAAGAAGAGGGGAGGGACTAGTATACTGCCTTGGGGTACGCCATATTTTATTGTTCTACTGTTGGATCGATATTTCTTCTCGTAACCATTTTTTGCGCATATTTGTGTGATTTCCACAAATTGTTTTCGATTTATCAAGTAGGATTCCAACAATTTATGTGTATTCCCCCTTATACCATATTTGTCAAGTTTGTTTAACAGTATTGCGTAATCTACATAGTCGAAAGCCTTGGTCAGATCCATAAAGATAGCACATCCATAAAGATTTCTTTTGTCTACGTTTGATAGAACAGGGAGAAGCAGGTCACGTATGGCCATATTAATGGTCTTCTGTTTTCGAAATCCTTTTTGTAATGTGTGTGTGTGTCTGTTTAGTTCTCTAATTCTAAATAAACGCGAGCGAAGCCGCGGACTAAAGCAAGCCCTGCAATAAATTAAAACAAACGCGGAAGTTCAAGTGAAATATAAACTTGAGAGCAGTTCGTAGTAATGGCGGTCTAGTTCGTAACGCTTCACGTACCAAGAACCAATTTATTGTATAGAAACTAAGTTGCTAGTTTGACACCTTCTAAATCACTTGTTTCAGGAGTCAAAGCTTATCGAAACTCCAAACGGTTGCTTGCGAATACAACAAGTTACATTAAATTAAAAATTTAAAAAGCCCCCGACACCCTTCGTGGCGGCAGCCATCTTGGATCTGAAATTTGTTATAGCGTATAGTGTTCTACTAGTCAAACCCTTTCATTTGATACCCATATTGAGGGAGTTGTTGAATAAATTTGGAGATCTCTATTTTGTGGCGGCGGCCATCTTGGACCGATTTTTGTCAAACATAGCTTAGAACACTCCCAAATAATAATTCGCCTTTCAACTCAAAAAAATAACAAAATCAAAGTCGGTTCATCCAACTGAACTACAATGCCTCAAAACTTATATTGTCCCTTACGGGATATCTTATCTCTTATCTTTATCTTAGTGTCGAGTTCCAATAGTGCGCGTAGCAAAAGACAAAGAAAGAGGGTAGACAGATTTGTCTGCTCGTAACAATTTTATTTTCCATCCACCCGCATTCTCCAGTCAACCCGCGATCATGGCGCTTGCAACAGCGTCGAAATATCGGGACCTCAAAACAATAAAAATAATCACGGAAGATATCCCGTAACTAAGTACACAACATAAGTTGTGCAATAGTAACAATATAAGTTTAGGTTTAAACCGTGAAAGCCTAAAGCAGTGTTTACAATGCCACAGACACACACGACACACACAGACACGTCAAACTTATAACACCCCGTCGTTTTTGCGTCAGGGGTTAAAAAGCCAACGAGAACATAATCTTATTTTAAGTGTTAAGTTAATAATGCCATGGTAGAAGGCAATCACGGTGATAAGTAATCAGTAGAGTTTTAAGAGCAATCCCCGACCCGCCTTTATATTTACGGGTAAGCAACAATATCTAAAAGTTAGAAATTGAAATTGGCGTTGGATAAATTAGGATTTTATTAAATCTTGTAGGGGATGTAGAGACAACGGAGCAGCAGCGTGAGCACGGTTGCCAGATGAGCTTAAACCTTATTACAACGTAATAAAGTTTTATCATCACAAAATTCTATTAGAGTCTTGTCGTTCCTGACAAAGTACCAGTTAAAATCTGTTATATGAAATGAAAAGTGGTTTTGGATGAACAGTGTTTCTCAAAACATCAACATATCGTGAACCCGTGATCCACTATTTGATTAATACAATTTTAATGAGCAATATTCGCAGTATAACTATCACGTTCTCGGAAACGGCTCTAATATGATTCCATTGGAAGTTGCAATATTGGGATTTATGTGGGCGAATAATCGATTTAGCTAGGTAATATATCGGGGAAACACTATTTCCACTATATTCACCGGATCATAGCTAGGTCGCCTATAATCCAACAAAATAAAATGTAAATGACACCTCCGGCTTATAATTATTAACGGGTACAACATTTGAAAATAATATCAAATAATTATTATAAAGGATACAGTACTGTACTATGAATATATCAGACATTTATTTTTGTATTGAAAAGCATGAGACTAAACCCATTATACTGTTCCGTCCGAGCGACCAACTCTCTGGCGTGCCATGAACGTAGCAAATCACCACCGGAAAAGTATCCTCCAGCAATTGTTTATGATAGACATCTCGTAATTTTCCCATTTCGACAACTAAACAGAGGAACATCACAAAAGTCCCATTCCATAACGATTTTGATCTTCATGTATTAACTCCCATTTCTTATTGTCGGACAATCAATACGGTTTCAGGGTTGGCAGGTCTACGGAGGATGCAGTAACCAACTTAGCCGATTTCATATCCGTAAACCTTGGTCAAGGACAGGCATGTACTGGTATCTTTCTGGACCTCGCCAAAGCATTTGACACGATGTCTAGGAAACTCCTGATAAAAAAATGTCACTGCTGGGAGTTCGTGGCGTTGCTATGGCCTGGTTTACCTCATACCTCAATGACAGAACCCAAAAAGGGGAACATTTTAGTGACTCAACAATAGCCCATTTTGGTGTGCCGCAGGGGAGTGTCCTGCGACCTACCTTATTTATTATATATATAAACGGACTTTGCGCCATGAAAATCCCTCAAGCCAACATTTTTACTTACGCTGACGACACCGCAATCGTATTTTGTGGGAAAACTTGGGATGACATAAAGGCTGCAGTTGAAACCGGGATTAAAGCTGTTGCAAACTGGCTGCAACATAATCTCCTGACGCTTAATGTGGATAAAACGAAGGCAATACATTTTGCCATCTCGAAACGCACGTCCCCTAGCAGCGTTATTGTCCACAGCTACACTTCTCTTCTAGCCCAGAAAATTGTACTTGCCAACAGACAAGATTAAATATCTCGGAGTCTTCGTAGATAACCGATTGTCATGGTCCCCACATCTGAGTGCTTTAAGGGGTAGGGTGCGAAAGATGCTCCATATCTTTATGCGACTGGGTAAGATAGCCGACGACTCAGTACTAAAGATGATTTACTACTCTCTGGGTCAGTCAGTCCTTAACTACTCTAATAACATGGGGTGCGGCTAGCAAAACCTCATCAATAAAGGTAGAAAGAGCTCAGCGATCTCTGCTTAAAGTTGCCTACAGACGACCGTTCCGGTACCCCACTAACACATTATACTCCGAAGTGGGAGCTCTAAGAGTCAGACAACTTTACATCCTGTCTGTCACTCTAAGATTTCACAAAACCTCCGTGAGCACTTGCAAACGGTCCAGTCGAAGGGAACACTGGGAAAGGGTGCGATGCCGTAAAACAATCGGTAGAAAGTCTTACGGTTTTTTGTACGGGACCGCACATTTATACGAAACTCAAATTTATAACCGACACAAAATTCTACGACTAACACATAACAAATGTAAAAGTACAGTTACAAAATGGCTTCTTAAATTGGATCATGATATGACCGAAATCATTTCATCCTAAGAAACACAATGGGCTCACCTTGATAAGTACATATGTATATGTATTTAGAATTATATACCTATTCACAACTATGCATCACAAAATTCCATAAACAACAGGTAGGTATAAGACATTAATTCAAACTCATGCTCACAACACCACCACAACTTCTAAATTCACCCCCCTACACACACACACACACACACTAACTTACACTCACACACACACACACATACGCACACACAACATTCATACAAATTTACATAATATCATAACTAATCATAAGTAACCTATAACTGCTTTCTTCATGTATTCCTTTTTTTATATTTTAATTTACATTACAAGTAGATTAGATTAGATTTAAAATTTATTGTAGCGGATGCATTTATGTAACAATAAAATGTAAACGGAACGAAGGAGCCTGGAATTCACGACACAGGGAATCCTAGTATGAGTTTCAGGAATCAATGCACTGAATGTATTCTTCTGAACAATAAATTATCCTTAATCTTCTTCTTATTATTTTTCAATACTCTAACTGACGGACGAAATAGATTTGCAATTTATTAATGGTGGAAACTAGTCTATTGTGTGACTTAAGGATAGCGCAAAAGCATTGTGATGGCTAACTATATAATAATTAAGCCACTATAATGGCTTAATTATTTTACATAATTATATTAACCTATTGTTGTAGCAAATTACTAATTTGCTGTTAATTAATTAGGAGCCGTCAACTGAAATCGCAATAGGTGGAGTTAATGATTATTATCCTTAAGGATGTAAGTAACATGTAGATAACTGTGACGAACCGAATGGAGTAGCGGTGGTGAGGTTGCCTTACGTTCTTAGGGTCCTGGGTTCGAATCCCGGTAGGAGCAAATGTTTGTGTGATGAGAAGGGACATTTTTTTCCGAGGCATAGATGTTTATATGTACAATAAGTATGTATTTAAATAAATAAATATCGTTGGACATTAACACACAGCGCCATCTAGTGCCACACTAAGCAAGGCTTGTGTCGTGGACACCAGATGGTTGATATACTACATATATACTTTTTGTTTGTAAATACATACTTTTTATACATATAAACATCCATGACTCGGAAACAAATGTCCCATGCTCATCACACAAACATTTGCTCCTACCGGGATTCGAACCCAGGACCCTATGAACGCAAGGCAGCTTCAGTACCACTACGCCATTCGAGTTGTCAAATATTTTTTATTGTATTTACGAGTACAAACCTTTGATTTAAGAATCTTATTTTAAAACTAGCTGTTGCCCGCGACTTCGTTCGCGTGAAAATATTGATGGGTCATGTGTGAGACTGCATCGTTGTTCGAGTTGTCGCAAGCGCTACTGAGCATGAGGTCCTGGGTTCGATTTGCGGGACGGGCAAAGTGTTATTGTATTATTTGTGCCCGGTTGATGGGATTAAGCTAAATGTGCGAAATGTGGGTGTAGGATTAGATACACCAGGGGAGGGGCCCGCAAGGGCCGAAGCCTGCCGGCCGGGGTTTCGGGCCTGTTCGAAAGATACCGCGGCCCCGGAACATAAAGGGCGAGGATGGAACATGGATGGGTTTTAGTCAGTAAGAGTCTGACACTCCCTCCCGCTCCGCCCAGAGTGGGAGAAGTCATTTGATAATTTCCCATCCTAAAATACCTAACAGTGGCGCAGGGTGAAAATAGTGTCAGGGGAAGCCGTAAAAAAAAAAGGGAAAACTGTTATTTTTGCTTCTGTTAACTTTTTCCCCATGTTAATTTTGACCTCATTTTCACTATCAGCGACACCAAAAACCACGGAAACGACACCCATGATTAAAAATCCAAAAACTTTCGTCGGCGCCATTTCTGATTTCATCTTCATTCATCAAAAGTAAGATCAGAAATGCAGAAGAGAAAAAAAAACAGAAATCTACAAAATAAAAAAAATCTAGTTGGTATCAAATACGATATCGACAATTACTCATTCTATCTCGTTCTACTATACATAATTTATTTATTTATTTATTTTATTTATTTATTTAAACAACACATACAACTATTATTACAGGTACCTAATACAATAGAGCAGTTATATTTAAAGTTAAATTATTTATGTTTTGAATAAATTAATTAATTTGACAAACTAAAGTAATTGCGCAAAATGCGGCCCGTGTGAATTCGCTCAGTGTACAATTGAAGCAATCAATCTGTTGTGACACCATATTGAGTGCACGCAGCGCGCGCGTCAGCGGCGCGTGCTGCAGCAAGTTGGTGCAAGCGGGCGGCACCCACAGGAGCGGCGGCTGCCATACTTTCTTTTTCTGCTCCTGCCGTAAGTCCATAATCTTCGGCTTACCTAGGTCCCTACAAAACGGTAAGTACTGCCAGCCGCGAAGTCACGTGTGCTATTAACTTGTGTCGGCCTATACTATTAACTTGCACTTCCGGTCTCTCCTGCTGCTGTTATTCCTGAACGAATGAACAACTACAATGCAAAACTCCTTCCCCTCTTTTACCCCTTTGTGGGTTGAAATAAAAAAACCAACGACTTACTAACTTCGATACTTTTTGGTGACTCAAAAAATAAAAACTTTAATTAAAAACAAAATTTTACTCTTTTTTCACTTCTCAAGGGTTGAAATTCTAATAAAACCGTTGCGTCAGCTTCCAATCATAAGCCCAAATAACAAATTTTGTACTTTTTACGTCGAAAATTAAGGATTTTTCACATTCAATTTCATCCCCTTTATAACCCTTCGGGGTAGAAGTTATCAAAAACGCTGAAACACGTATAAAATAATTTTCAATCGTCAGCCTAAACACAAAATTAGAAGATCCTAACTTTAAAACTGACGGACTTTCATATAAGCTTCCATCCCCTATTTTATCCCCTTGGGGGTAGAATTGATCAAAATCCTTTCTTAGCGGATGCCTACGTCATAACATCTACCTGCATGCCAAAGAACGATGCCCATCTGTGCCCCAGAAATGCCCAGGTAAAGCATATTACAAGATTGCTCTAATAAATAAAACTAGAATTATGTTGTTAATTTGAAATCATATGAAGCACTGGTTAAAAAATAAAAAAAATAAGACATTCTTGTTGACATTGCAGTACCTACAGTACTTAGCATCGGCCATTGGCATCGTTTCAATCGTGCTTTTTTTATTACGGTCTGGAATCACGTCCTTAGGCCCATGTATATTTTCATTCGTTGTGATAGATTTTTTACCAATGATGATAACAAATACATATATTATTATAGTGTTGCGGTTTTATTTGCGTATTATTATTGATACGATCGGTAAGACAAAACTTAACATGATTGATATTAGTCATAAGTGATTACTAAATAATCGAATAATAATATACTGCTTTACAACACAACCAAATAAAAATACATTTTATATTACTACTGCTAGTTTTTTACCAACGCCATTTATGGGACTATTTGTTTGTTCACCTTATGCCTTATTCCTTTAGTTCGGGGCTAAATAATTGGTATGATAAATAAAATTAATTCAAGCAATTAATTGATGTCAATTAAATGTAAAAACACATGAAAAGATAGTATTATACAACCCATGCTATTTTATTGCTATGTGCTTTTATAATCTCATAAGAAACACCGGTTTGTCATGAGTACATATTTGGTCTCTTTCCATAATTATTATTATTTACTCGCTTTCAGATACATATTGGCACTATACAATGGAGACAGACTAGATCATTCCAAATAAGTGACATGTTTATCTGATAACATACAGAAAAGTATATAAAAGATTTAAAGGTTGTCTTTAAAAGATCGCTTTTAGCGATAAGACCGCCCATTGATTGTGTTACCTCTTGTAAAATGTTTAAAACTGTTGTATATTCATTTTTATGGTGTACGTAATAAAGAGTATTCTATCTATCTATCTAAAAGAACACTAATCTGGCTTAGCTTATGTAATGACCATGAAGTTCCTAGTGAAAAACTAATAGCAATGCTGTATGTAAACGATAAAATGTATAAAAACCAGTAGGAAGTTATCATGTTTAATGTCCAATATCTTTTGAATCGGTGCTTTATATGACATTAAATCTAGATATCATTTAAATACTGTTAAAAAGTTATCATATGACATAGAGCTGCAATTTGGGCATTGCATGGCATTGTTGACTTTCAGCTCCATACTAATATGGGCATGGTCCTTTCAGCCCGATCCGTCCAGTGGTTCGGGCTGTGCGTTGATAGATCACTATGTCAGTCAGTCAGTCAGTCACCTTTGAATTATATATATTTAGATGTAACAGTATAAACAATTGTTGGTTGGCCTGAAATAAATAAATAAATAAATAAATAAATACAAACAAAAAGTATACAACATTATTTTTTGTTTATACTAAACCCGAAAAGGGGTCATTGTACTCATCATTTTGAACAACTTTTTCTATGGGACGAACCTTGAAATCGCGAAAAAAAAATCAGCTGTTCCCTACATTTATGTTCGCATAACTAGTCAAAATGTAGGGAACAGCTGATTTTTTTTTCGCCCTTCGATTTTTGTGTAAAGCGAAGTAAAGGACACGTGCCTTATTAAGCATCATACTGCTCTGCAGCCTTTGTTTCAGTCTAAATTATTTAAGAGGGAAACGCATGTGTAATGTTTCAGTCTAAATTATTTAAGAGGGAAACGCATGTGTAATGTTCAATTCCCATACGCTAGTTTGACGTCATGATAGCACAATAAAGCTTGTTATCATGTGTAACAACCACAAGCCAGCAGGTGCAGTCAAGGACTTGAATTGATAAGCCACTTTCATTACATTCCATTTTTGCACTTTTATACATTTACGAGTACGAATATTACCGACTATAAACCCGATTTATATTACACGGCTAAAATCCGAATAGTGGCAAGTGGTTCATCAATTAAAGTCCTCGACTGTACCTAACAATAATAATTAACCAAATGTGCGCAAATCTACAACTTCAACTAATGTTAGAGTTGTAGTGTAAGTGCAGAAGCGTAGTCATTTTAATATCTAGCACTTTTAACAACAAACTCAAAAAAGAATCAGTTTTTCAACAATTTTTTTTGATGTAGGTGAACACAAAAATGTGCGGAGTTTTTCGCTTTGACAAAGTTGTTTTCATGGTAAAAGTTTTTTGACATTTTGTTTAGTTTACCAGACAATTCTCGGAAGTGACTGTACTGTACTGTACCTACTTTTTCGGTGGTAGGTGGCATATAACTGGCAAAATATGGGTGTACGATAGGTGCACCTATGCACAGTTGCACACCCCTTCAGGGTTACCGGTTTATTCACCCAGCGCTTAAGAGGCCTGCGGAGCATGCGAAGTTCATACAAACGTAATACCAAAATAATTTTATAAATCAAACATATTCTTAAGGTAGTGTGTATTTACTTCGATTGGATTACAGAATATCTAGGTTCCCAAACACATATTTTGAATGGACACTAATTGAAACAAGAGTTATGCGACTAATAATTTTTCTATGGACTAATAAAATTCCCCATACCTCGTCTTTAAATCATTGTTCTTTCAAAATATATATTTAGGAACATAGATATTCTGTAATCCAATCGAAATAAATACACAACACCTTAAGAATATGTTTGATTTTCATATTATTTTGGTATTACGTTTGTATGAAAAACGCATGCTCCGCCGGCTTCTTCGGTATCGGCCACTAAATACTATTTTCCCTACATATTACAAAATTAATTTTACCTCTCATTACACCTCCACGTGTAGGAACTTAAACATCATATAACTGGAAGCGATCGTGGAATGGAACGGAACTAAATTATAATGCGGTTAGCATTATAATTTAATCCGGTCGAGGGAACCGTTATCGTCAGAAACGGCCGTCCGTTTCGTCCTTGTTTGTTTTAAGAACAACTGTTTTTGGTCTCCAGAGTTCCTTTTGAAGAACTTAGCTTGGTAGTCGAACGCCCTTGGTGCCACAATGTAGGGTCAAAAGATTTCACGTTTTTTCCGAAGCAGCTTGCCATTCCACTTTTGCAACTTACTACAGCCATTGTTTGAGAGTAGTATGCAATTATTGTTTATTTTATTTTTTTATTACATTTTTTTTACATTGCTTTTTAGCATTTTTGGAAAAGCTTACAGACTAATAACATCATAATAACAAAATATATACTTAAATTGCTAATAACAAACCTCCACAGATAAATACCAAAAAATAATACAAAAATAAAAAAAATATATATACAAATAATATAAAAAATAAAGCAAAAATTTCAAAAACTTACCACTGTTGCATTATTATTTACAATTAACAGTAAAGTTGGTTTATTCTATACTACTGTTGTTAATTTTTTTTTGTTTATAACTAGACAAATTAATGTAAGTTGCATAAAGTCCTTAACTAAGTTATAGGCATAATTATAGACATCGAAGCCAATGGTTATATAATTTTAACCAATCTGAAAGTACACAAAAACTAAATTTAATAAAATTGTAAGTTAATTTTGTCTTCTATCCGGTCGGATGACACAATAGTTATTTTGCTCTAAAACTATTTGCACTGTTTTGATGAAAATTGAGATATACCTGCGTTAGTTTACTCTGTGCAACGCTGGTTTTCAATTTTATCGTTCATTCAGTTTCATTTTGTAAAAAAAAAACTTTTTTGTTGACAATGGAAAACGATTATGAAGTTATCTGTATGTCAAATCTAGGTCAACCGCTGTGTTAGAATGTTCGAAATACCTAGAAATAAACAATGAAATCACTTGACACAGTCACATACAACACGTCGTTTCTTTCTAAAATTAGAGGTTATCTGTATAGTACGAGTAGTCCGGGAAGTTTGGAAAAGTGGTAACTTTATAGATTACGATGTGGTCAATTTTTACCTCGTATCTTTGCTAAAGTGGCACCTAAAGTCAGTTTAATGACAACAATAATGTCCTTTCCGACTCATATAAGAAAAATCATTCAAACAGTGTTAGGAGCTAATGTAGGTCACCTAAATGAATAGCGAAACTAATAATATGCACCACCCGCTGGTGTTCGTCAGTAATATTAATTAAGACGTGCTTTCATATAACTTTACAACTTGTGTTGTATTTGTATTTTCGCGACAATACAAAATCATTTCACAGTAAGTATTTGAAAATGATAAAAACTTTTTTACAAATATAAAACCGACTTCAGAAAACCAAATCAAACAAACAAACGTCACCACGGTTTAATTTTTTGTAAAAATGTTTTATATTTCACTTTTTAGTGGTTCACTAAACTGACTAAACTACTTATGGGGGCGTCCATAAATTACGTGAGGTGTTTCTTTAAATTTTCTGTCCCTCCCTCCCCCCCTGGTGAGATGTCGTGAGATTTTACTCAACCCCCTCCCCCATCCCCCAACCTCACGTGAGATTTTTCAAAATGTGAGTTCTTCGTCTTATAGACGTATCTTTTGACGTATGCGTTATAAAAATCTTGGCAGCTCGTTTTATGGTGGTTTGACAGTCAGTAGATGTATATCGTCGAAGTTTGAATGAAATTATTTTCTTTCGAACGAATTAGTGAATGATCTTAATCGTATTACGATATACCCTTAAGAGCATGTACAATCTAATGGACCAAAATAGTATAATATTCTTTTGTTTCAATCAGAAAAAAAAATTGCGTGATATTTGCCGAGACCCCTCCTCTCTCCAACGTAAGATTACATGAGATTTGACTCGACCCCCTCACCCCCTTAAACATCTCACGTAATTTATGGACGCCCCCTTATAGTGGTTGTAATATGAATTGTAAACAATAGACAGACATGAGAATTCAGCAATCCCGGTATGCTATCATTTATTGAGGAGTTCCGTTGCCTATCTCCGAAGTTCTTCATCAGATCTTCACCAAATTGAAATGGGATCACTTCGAGAAAGTACGCTTCCTAAAACTATGCAAATCGCTTCTGATGTGCCTATAAAATTTGATGAGTTCTCTATATTTCTCCAGGATCCCATCATCAGATCCTGACTTGATTATTATGGGACAACCTGGAAAGTATACACTAAAAAAAAACAAAATCGGTCCAACCATCATCGAGTAATCGGAGAACATTTAATTGAGAACTTCCCCCTTTTTGAAGTCGGTTAATAAAGACGTGACTACGGCCGAGTATCGATAATTTGCTCCTAAAAAAATAATTACATGTCACGGTAATAGGCTTATCCCCAATAAATGGAACTTAACACACCTAACTGTCGAAATCTGGGTGTATTGATCACTTTTGAGTACCCCCTCAGAGCATACAGACGTGATGTTACGTCATGATGTTGTATAAACAATAAACAACCAAGCGATTGCAGAAATCACTGCAGATTTGCCGTCTATTTTTGAAGAGTTCCATTATATCTCCGAAGATCAGCGTCAGATCTCAACTAAAAATGGGACCACACGGGAAGCACTAGCTTTCAAATAACAAAAAAACATCAAAATCGGTTCACCCAGTCGAAAGTTCTGATAACAAACACGTAAAAAAAACAGTCGGATTGAGAACCTCCTCTTTTTGGAAGTCGATTAAAAATAGAATACTCGTATTAAACATGTACTAAATTCATTGCATTTTAAGCGACCTGCATTTAAAATACAACAAAGGAAATGAGTGCTGCCTGGGGGATAAGAGGCAGTTAGCAATGGGTATTTTGCTTGACCGGAATTAATTGAAGATGGCGTGGATGCCTTACGCTCATCGGGGCTCTGCATTCTGTCGGATATTAAATTGCTTTCATTATACCAATGAAACGCATCCAGAATAGAGAAGAATGACTATACAATAATTATGCCATTCCGTGAAGTTTTGTAAAGTAAAAGCAATAATAATACCGTTTTGGGTTCTGTAGTATATCATCATCATCATCATGATCGGTCTGTAATGTTCCCACTGCTGGGACACGGCCTACTTTCAATGAGATGGAGGGCTACAATACGCCACGGGAGCCCAGTTCTGATTGGTAGATGTCACATGTCTTGGATTTTTTGGTTCTAGGACATGCCGGTTTCCACAAGATGTTTTCCTTCACCGTTTTGCAGCTGCCATCGTACATAATTGTCTTGGTCAAATCAGCTCAGTCATCATACGCTGATGGATTTTAGCAGTGCCTACATACATACAGGGTGTAAACCACCACATCACAAAGCCGTCAACCAAGAATTCTGTACAACAAATTATGTAACTTTATGCTAAAATTATTGCTGGGAAACGACTTTTTTTGGGGTGAAATATCATATTTTGTGATAGAACTCAATGTGACGCACTTAAAACATTGTGCTGATGGATGGATTGAATAATACGGGGGTTCTGGAGGTGTTAAAAGTTAAATATTACAAAAAAATGTATTTAAAAAAAAACTTGTCATTAGGTTGTTCCTAAACTAGTTTCCAGGTATGGTGTAGAACAAAAAAAAATATCGCAATGATGGGGAGAACAAGTGCCTTTCGGCTTCGTGAAGAGGTGTTTTACACCCTTTATTTCAGGAAGGATTGTAGCAGTTAGCGTACTGTTGTAGTAGGTGTCTACCCCCGTGGTAAATGACGTTAGTTTATGGATTTGTATAAACATGCTTTGGTAGTGATTGTATGGAAGTATCAGTGTCCAAAGCCAGTCCGTAATTTCCCTGCAACCATATAACCGAACTTCCAGAGAGGTGCATTTGAGGATTTTAAGGAGATGTTTGCTGAAGAAACCCACAAAACGCTATAGGTGGTTAAGCTAAAAATAAATAGTGAAATGAATAATCCAGCAACACGTCTCGATGCCATTCTATTATTAACACTAGTGACTTCATATAAAATTTAAATTAAATATATTATCCAACGTGCATACTGACTGACTCCACGGAGAAAATCTTAACTAAGTACTTTAGAAAGTTAATTAATATGACTAAGTTAGCATCACTCAAGGTAGTGACATGTCTCAAGTTGAACTCAAGATAATATTAAATGCATACTGCGTCAAAGTGGTGCTAACTGTTATGAATTGGTACTTTTGAGCATTCCGAATATAACTAACACTTTTTCTCCTAATATTAAATTGTAAATAAAATAAAATAAATATCGCTGGACATTAACACACAGCGCCATCTAGTACCACACTAAGCAAGGCTTGTGTCGTGGACACCAGATAGTTGATATACTACATAATATATACTTTTTTGTTTGTAAATACATACATATTATACATATAAACATCCATGACTCGGAAACAAATGTCCATGCTCATCACACAAACAGTTGCTCCTACCGGGAGTCGAACCCAGGACCCTTAGAACGTAAGGCAGCCTCACCCACCGCTACGCCATTCGGGTCGTCATTGACAAGTCTATGCAGGAGATACTTTTTCTTCATATTTATTGCCATATTATCTGATATTATTTTATTGAGATAGTTTCGATCGCAGCGTTGTAAGTGTGACACTGATCGACAGATGTGAATCAGGGTTTTGAAGTTAGACATTGTCATGTGTATCAGAGATCCAAACCGTGAAGGCCTTGCATCTCTTACGTCGTGGGTTCTGAGCTGGGATAAGTTATGCCTCAATAGGTTGGTATTATTATTAAGTGACTAAAAACCGGCCCAGTGCAAGTCGGACTCGTGCACGAAAGGTTCCGAACTTATTTTTAAAGTGAAAAAACAACTACACACATCAAAAGTGTCTAGGGATCAACATATATTTTTGCAATAACTTTTCTCCTGATTGATATTAATTAAAATTTTCTTTAAGGATTCATCAAATAAAGTGTTTTCGTTTGTCACAGTAACGATAAACCAAGTCACCTTTGCATTAATAAAGAAATTTGCCATTTTCCTAATAAAGGGATTTTTGACATTTGAACCACTAACACAAAAGTTCGAAAAAAAGACTGAAATAACAGTTTTCTTTAAAATTTTACTGGGTAACTTAAACAATTAATAATCCGTGTTTCTACCGCGAACACTAACAACACAAGAACATCGGTTTGGCATACTCAAAATGAGTTCATCCAAATCACGCTGTGGAATGGCCGCCCATGTTCGTTGCAACAACAAAAAAAGGTCTTCTTGCGACTGGATACCCTCCATATTCGGCAGAGCTCTTCTCTGTAGCATATCCCATGCATGCTCAATCGGATTCAAGTCTGGCGACTGAGCAGGCCAGGGCAGGACATTGATGTTAGCTGCGGCGAGAGTCTGTCTTACAACTCTTGCGGTGTGCGGTCGTGCATTATCATGCATTAACTGAAATAAGGGACCGATTTGCACTTGTAGAGGAACGATGACGTCTGATACAATCGTCTCAGCATAAATTTGAGCGTTGAGGTTGCCTCTGATCCAAATCAACTCAGTTCTTCCGCCGATCCAAATACCCGCCCATACCATGATGGTTCCACCACTATAAGGATGGACTTCCTGGCAGGATTTTAATCGCTGTTGGCGTCCAGGGGTTCTCCAGTGTCGTATACGTCTTGTATCCGGTCTCATACCAAAACGAGACTCATCAGAAAAGCACACGAAACGCCATTGTTCTTCTGCCCAATTTCTGTGTTCAAGAGCCCATTGATATCGAATCCTACGATTGCGCATTACTATAGGTGGTACCCGTAGCGGTATTCGGGAATGAAGGTTCACTTCATGCAAGCGGTTTCTGACTGTTTGGTCGCTAATTAAGTTCCCTGAAGAGTGATGAAGCCTCACGGCTAACATCATGGCGGTTATTGTTGGAGCTCTTCGAGTTAAGATTTGAATGTATCGGTCTTGTCTCCGTGTGGTGCAGCGATACCGTCCTCCATGGCGCTCAGCCACGGTACCAGTGCTTCGGTAACGTGTCCAAAGTCGACTGATAACACTCTGACTTGTATTCAGAGCTAAAGCCACAGTACGTTGCCGGGAACCAGCTTCTATCATTCCCACGGCTCTGAGCATTTCTTCCCTGCTTAAATGACGTCGCCGCTCCATAATAACGTTGGTTTTAATCAGTAGTAGGGAAACAGTAGCACTAATAATGTCTTCAATGCGTTGTATGTTTTTATAGGGAAAATATTGACAGCTGATTTTCATCTTTTACTCGAATTTGATTCACAGTTCCTGATTCAAATTATGAAATGCACCAAAAAGGATCCATATAAATTTATAAAATCATAAATTTATTACAAAGCCACATCTCAATCTCAAGAAATCCGCATAAAAATGCTTGATCCCTAGACACTTTTGATGTGTGTAAATATTTTGCAAGCGTCTACCCGTTGCCGTTATTAATATCGAGCAAAGAAGGGCAAAAAAATTAACGTTTGTTGCATGGGCGCCCCCTTTTAATATTAATTTTATTCAGTTTTTAGTATTTGTTGTTATATTGGCAACAGAAATAGATCATTTGTGAAAATTTCAACTGTCTAGCATCACGGTTCGTAAGATATATCCTGGTGACAGACATACGGACGGACGGATAGCGGAGTCTTAGAATTTTTACCCTTTGGGTTCAGAACTCTAAAAAAGCATCTACAGAAGCTTCCTTTACCTTCAGCCACAAGGTACACGCTTCTTGCGACAACGACTGCGGTGTAAATAAATTAAAATAATCACCGCGAAGCCACTTGCGGAGATTCGATACTAAAAAAAAACAAAGAGCAGGGTGCGTCGTCATATCGGCCGAAGCCAAACGATGATTAGTAAGTACTTGAACAAAATGATTTGAAAAGAGTAACCATGGAGTTTCTTGCCTGTCCTTCTCCATGGAATCGACCAATGCGAACCGTGCACCTTTTTCGACGTTGTGCGTGCCCATCTAGGAATATACAGGGTGTATTTCACCTCATCACAAAGCCGTTAACCAAGCATTCTGTCTGTATATCAAACTAAGTAACTTTACGCAAAAAATATTGCTGGGTAACAACTTTTATTTTTGAGGTTATAAATCATTTTTTGTGGTATAACTCAATGTAACACACTCAAAACATTGTGCGGATGGATGAATTGAATAGTACGGGGGTCGTAGATATATTTAAAGTAAAAATCATGCGATAAAAAGTGGTATTTAGAAAAAAAGCTTGTCAAAATCATGCAACTTTGACCCCCAATATCTCCGTAACTAGAAGGTTCCCAGGTATAGTGTAGAACAAAAACTTTTTTACAAAAAATAAAACCGACTTCAGAGAAAACAAAAAAGTGAAAAATAACTTCAGAAAAAACGCTTCAGAAGTCGGTGACCTTTTTTTGATTGATTTAGTTTTTTTGTCACCGACTTCTGAAGCGTTTTTTCTGAAGTTATTTTTCACTTTTTTGTTTTCTCTGAAGTCGGTTTTATTTTTTGTAAAAAAGTTTTTTTTTCACTTTTTAGTGGTTCACATGTGCTTACCCCTTCACAGCGTACCGGCGTGATTTTAGGTTATGAACTGGTGTAAACAATAGACAGATATGAGATTTCGGCAATCCCAGTACATTTGCTATCATTTATTGAGGAGTTCCGTTGCATATCTCCGAAGTTCTTCATCAGATCTTCATCAAATTGAATTGGGATCACTTCGAGAAAGTACAATTCCTAAAACTACCCAAACCGCTTCTAGTGTGCCTATAAAATGTGAAGAATTATCTCTATTTCTCCAGAATCCCATCATCAGCTACTGATTTGATGATTATAAGACCACACAGGAAGCACCAGCTTTCAAATAAAATAAAAACGATCAAAATCGGTTCACCCAGTAGAAAGTACTGAGGTAACAAATATTTTCGAAATCGGGTGTATTTTACACATGTGCGTACCCCCTCAGAGCATACAGGCGTGATGTTACGTCATAATATAGTATAAACAATGAACCTACAAGCGATGGCAGCAATCACTGCAGATTTGCTGTGTATTTTTGAAGAGTTCCGTTGTATATCTCCGCAGATCAGCATCAGGTCTTCAGCAAACTAAAATGGGACCAAACGGGAAGCACCAGCTTTCAAACAAAAAAAGAACCATCAAAATCGGTTCACCCAGTCGAGAGTACTGAGGTAAAAACACAAAAAAAAAAAAAAAAAAAAAAAAAAAATACAGACGAATTGATAACCTCCTCTTTTTGGGAGTCGGTTGAAAAATGATCAGAATGACGAGTAGAACAAGTGCCTTTCGTATTCGTTAAGGGGTGTTTTACACCCTTTATTATGTGACATATTTTTTCTGTGTTTTTTATTTATTTTGAACAGTATTAGAAATCCATTCACAACATCTTACAAAATATACTTTACTTCCTATTTCGATAAGTGAACATGCTGTATCACGTCGAGAATTCTAGAACACAGTTTGTTTACGCCTAAACGCCACCATTTCACGGTAGACTTGACGGATCCTTTCACACACCGTGTAAGACACGTTTTTTACGCAGCTGACTAATATCATTTTATTTAAAGTTCTTTGGTCAAAATTATTAACACCATCATTAAACTCCTGCTTTTTATAGTTTTTATTGTTAGGTTTTTATTTTAAACACCTTTACAACCCCCGTACTATTAAATCAATCCTGCAGCCAAAAAAGTCGTTTCCCAGCAATATTTTTTTTGCGTGAAGTTACTTAGTTTGATGTACAGAATACTTGGTTGACGGTTTCGTGATGAGGTGGTTTACACCCTTTATAATACTTATTAATTTGGGGTCGTTGCAGCATGTCTATATTAAGTTATTTCTATAGCTATAGAGCGTCAATACTGGATACGCACCACCATCACCGCAGTCCACGTGCCAATACTAAAGAATGGCATTAAAGGTCAACCTCCCACACGTGCATATATACCAATAATAATTAACGAAAAGCAAAAATAAACAACGCACTCCAATATTTAGATAGCAAACCAACATTAATTAATTTGATGAATTTGTTAAACAACGTAGATAATTATGTACAAATCATTCGAACGCACGGTGAAAATTAATATTGACAAACCATGCGGATTCAATAGGCTCAATGTTCGATAGTGACCTTGATCATGAACGTGAAGTTAGTTCGGATATCCCAGCCAAGTTTACCGTGAACACAAATGTAATTGATACGCTGCAGCTATGATTGAATAATAATTTCCAGGAATAGAATATTGAAACCTAATAAAATAATGGCGTAGGTAAATGGATTTTTGCTTTCAGTCAGGCATTAAGTATTATGTTCATGAATATGCCTAACTTAACTACTAATACGAGACTCAAAGTTTTATTGAAACTTTGGATAAACTGCAATTTGCTACCCTGGTACTTGTCCAAGTTTATACTTCTGGTTAAGTTAGATCAATGTAATTATGCCATTGTAAAGTGGTTTCCCGTTTCCACTCAAATCCCCCGTAAGATAGAACATTCTTTACGATTTATGAAACTACTGGCTACTTACTATTACTCTTGGGTACTTTTATCAAATTGATGGTACAGTTTCATCTGGCAGAGGCATTTTCCAGTGAATTTCTGGTTTGTCCAACGCTAAGGAGCCTAATTCTACTATTTGAATAAATTCGTCACTCCAACACGATTCCATTCTCATCCCATTGTCATTTTGCTTAAAGTTCATAATCTGCTAAATTCATAATGGTCGGTCAATGGTCTTGTAGTAAAATTGTGTTTTAATGGCATTGTCGTATTGTTATTATTATAAAACAATTAGTACAAATGGTTATCGAAATCTACTACTAAATGCGAACATTTATTCATGCCAGATTTCATGTACGAGATTATTATTCTATGACATTTCTTTCAATGAAGTGTCAGTGTTTGACCATTGAAAAGTCATAATTGCGTCATTATGATAGTAGAATTAACAAACTTGTCAAAAATTTACAGCACTAATTGATCATAATGAAATCAATGATCAACTACTCTGACACTATTGTAATAGCAGAATCGAGGCCAAGGTCAGCTGGTGTTTTGTTATTTCTAGCTTGTTCCACTATCTTGTTCTGTTTGTCTTTATTTACATAAACTACAAATATTATAAATGCAAAAGTTTGTATGTTTGTAACTCAATTACGCTAAGACAGTTGAACAGATGCAGATAAAAGGACAATGGGCAATATTGTATGAGTTGTGTCTCAACTCTTGTAACAAGTTGGGACTAGTAGAAACATTTGTTCAGTTAAGCTTTTTTGACGTGACAACGTCTTATAAATTGGTTTGCCGGGTGACACTTCAAGAAACTGCGTTACGCTCCGCTCACGTTATGCGCTCACAATGAGAGCGAGTGAGAGGCACGCGTCCCTTCCACTCGGGCATGGTTAGCCCGCCTAAGAGCGAGAGAGACAGACATAAAAAGTGAAAGGCACGCGTCCCTTCCACTCGAGCACAGTTAGCCCGCCTAAGAGCGAGAGAGACAGAGCGAGAGAGAGAGAGTGAGAGACACAGGTATGTATGTGTAAAGGTAAAAATAAAATTTTGTTAATATGAAATTCAGTGCGAGATTCTTTGTATAAATAAATGTTTTAAATATAATTCTTTGTATAAATAAATGTTTTAAATTGTTACTATTATTTCATCCTTCTTCCTACTATACGAATGAATATTCACATTAAAATTATTTTACCACTCAAAGTCGTTGTCACGTAAAACTTTCGCCCGTATCGGTATACGGGCGAAAGTTGGTTGGAAGGCAAAAATTGGTTGCCTGTAAAGTCGGTAATTTACAGGCAACCAATTTTTATGATCAATATTTTGATTTAAATAATTCTTTAATCATACTTTAATAATGCGTTATCTACTTTCAATGTAAAATTCTAATAATAAAATTTTGAACGAGTTTATATTGACATACTTTATAAACACAATACGGAAACAGAAAAAAAATCATTATAATACTATTTCTCGAACAAAATAATGTTATGATAGTACATTGTGATACAAGGGGCTAAAATGACCCATTATAGACGAGGTAGTTTTACTACCAAGCTTCAGCGAGGTAGTAAAACTATGGATTAGCCTACTATGGATTAGCGGTCACAGTGGATCACTTGGTAACGATGCGGCTGATGAACTTGCCAGAAGAGGATCTAACACAAAAGCCTACGGACCCGAACCCATTATGCCCATTCCCTTCAAGCAGCTAAAAAGTTTATTAAAAGATCACATCCGAATACAAGCGGGGAAATGGTGGACCTCGACACCAGAGTGTAGACAATCCAAGAAAGCTATGCTTTCCCTGGATACAAAGCTGACCAGGCGCCTTCTGCGCCTGGACAAAGATAGCCTGCATCTGGTGGCGGGGACCAACACTGAATTAAAACTTCCACACCCTATGAATCACTGACAGTCCCCTGTGCAGAGCGTGCATGGAGGCGGAGGAAACGGTGGTCATGTGCTCCATGAGTGCAGAGGCGTTACCAAGATTCGCGAGGAGACCCTGGGAACGCCAGGATCACTTGCGGAGCCCTGAGGAGACCGGAAAGTTTGATTTACTTCTGAAGGGAGGTGGGCTGGTTGGAGGTATCGGCAATCATGGCTTACGCACAATGATCCATTTCAAGGACTAAGTGCGGAAACCTAAACATAAACCTAGACAGATACATATATAGTTTATAAAATAAACTATCCGTGTTTTATCTGGTCCAAACAACCTTAGTAGCGGTAGTTAAAAATAAGAACTTAATAAATACCATGTTTTCTATTTGTACTTACTCTTGTTCTGTTAATTTGTTTAGATTAAAAATATACCTAGTAGGTAGACGATACTAATGTATTGTCAAAAATTGTAGGTCATTATTGTGACAACATAAGCACTGGTCAGTTATGAAGGAAAATATTGACCGGCAACTATCTCGGCCTTGATAAATATTGATTACTTCAGTAAAATAATAATGTTACTGAACGTATTTGAAAGTTTCAAATTATGTCTAGGTATAAGACCTAGCTCATTTTTTGTTGTAGAAGGACTGCACTGACTTCCATACAGGTCTATATTTGTGATGACCTTATACAGGGTCTACAGGAGCGTGGCGCACTCGGTGACTATACGGGCAGGCCGTGCTGCAACTAAACAAAATCTACAAAAATGTTTCACATAAATTGAACCAAAGAAAATTTGCATTCACAGCTTGACCTGGTGCTCATCGAGGTAGAATTAGAAATTTTTAGTGACCACTTGCGGTAGCAAACTGCATACAAATGAACGATGGCTTTAGACTGAGGTCTCTTTAAAATGTCAGATGCTACCGACGTGCGGTGACGTCAGGACAGACGTCATGGCCTGAATTAGAAACAGAGCGGTTTCAGACTCGCGTATTTTTTTGCGCGTCTAAGCCATATCGCCATACGTCTCTTGATTCTTGCGCTTACACGAGCTTACAAGCTCGACAACGCTCGTACAACTCACGCGTGTGGCAGATGACACCCGCCTATACGCGCTTCCAAAAACAAGCTTATACGCGCCGAAAATGCGTTAATCTGATACCGCCTAAACCTAGGGAAGACGTGTGAGCGAGAAAGCATCCATGTACTTCCGAAAATAGCATTCGGGCGTCATCGGACCCGCTACGCATGTGGTCAGGTAGATCGAAGCCTTAGTGAAGATAAAGTATGATTGCTGGCCGAGCTCGAGACGGCCACATTTCTCTCAATTAAGTAATTGTTTCTGAAAATTTCCTTACTAACGAGAAGCTAACATTTGTTTTAAAACTCGCACCGAGTAGAAAGTTTGTGACAAATGAGAGTACCAACCTTTTGTTGGTTGTACGGTCAACGCCAATAAAACTTAAACATTTTCGGATTTTATAAAACGTTGATATTGTTTTGAGTTCACAAGACTAGTAATCAAAGTATCTTTTATTTTTTTCGTTTACATTTTTCGTCTGAATTACTTAAAAGCTACATTAATTCTCTTTTCTGAAAGTTAGTGTAGAGTCAACTTACATTTGTCACTGGCTGTACTTTTTGCCACCGGACGCCCAACGGTTGAGTGATTAAAACACCGGCATCGTTTGTTAAAGCTGTCAGCAGTAGGCACATAAAGTTGGCTCTAACGCCACCGGACATTGACGTGGGATTATTTTCCAAAAAATGACGCCCATTTTATTTGCTGTCAATCACATAGATGGAATACGATAACAGTGTTCCGACCGTTATGAGCGGAAACAACAATATGTTGTTAAAAAACTGTTGAAAGTCACGCGATGAAGCTCCTTAATGAACATTTTGTACAGTTTTGTTAAAAGGTTTTCGTAAAAGTTATAAATAGGGTGTAAAAGGCCCCAACTCAAAGCCGTCCACCAACTTTTCTCTATATCAAAATAGGTAATGTCTAGCCTGTTTTGTGACGTACAACAAGCTGTGATAGAATACGTTCCGCAGAAAGTTTCGTGTTATGCAAAATTATCTAAAATTTTGAACCATCTCAGCAAGCAGGCTACCTAACTGTCGACAGAAGTGATAACTTAAACTAATCTATGTTGAACTAATATTGAAACTGTTTAAAAATAAAAGCCCCAAAAGATTCTGCTACAGTCAAAAGGTCCATATAACACCATAGTATACACAGCAAATCAAACAGATAGATATTAAGTATTTTATCAACTTTGAAGCAAATCACGACCAAAATACATTTCTGGAGGCCTACCAGTGATCCACTTTAGGACCAAAACTGAACTGTTCGTCTAATTTGTACCATGACGTCAGTTTTACGATTCAATTTTAGGCCTTGCCATCTGACAGCGATTGACCACAAACTGTGTCGCAAGTTTTGGTTTACAATCATTCAATTTGTACTTTTTTGGTACCGTGACGATCGTGTATTGCAACCAATCACTGCAATACCCTAGGCCGACGAAACTTGGACGCTAAACAATTCCGTCAATGCTTGGTAGTGGCTTGCACCTAACTCTGGAAGTAAATATTATCTTGATGGGCTGGGTACTAAGATAACGTACATTAGTGCTTGAAGATCTTATAAGTAATCAGCTCTTTTATAGAGACTGTAACATAACCTCTTACAGAATTTATAATATACTAGCTGTTGCCCGCGACTTGATCCGCGTAAACCACCCTTGTCACCTTGGGGTATTTATTTATTTATTTGTGTATTTATTTATTTATTTATTTATTTATTTATTTATTTATTTGTATATTTATTTATTTATTTAATTATTTATTTATTTATACATTTATTTATTTATTTAATTATTTATTTATTTATCCATTTATTTATTTATTTATTGGATGTCCAACAGAAACCACACAATTACATTATAGTATATAGATAACAGGGGAAATACAAGTGTGCGCTTCCAATTATAGGAGACCACATCATTCACTTATAATCTACGTAGGTACAGTAAATTTGATAAGGTAAACTATCTAAACAAATCAAAATACATTACACAAAGATATACAAAAGAAACAAGACGAATTACATAAAAGATGAACTATAATAACAACGAAAGTGAAAAATAACAAACCATTTCGAGTTTCATTTCGATTTTTTTGTCCTCGGCGCTATGGATTATGGATTTATCAATAGGAGTACTCTTGTGAAGTTTCGAATGAAATAGTCTAACTAATCTTGTTTCCCCATACTAACTTTGGAGGCCCGTTTCATTCCCTTACAGTGTGAATTTTGAAAAATCCTTTCTTAGTGCACTCTTAGACAACATAAGGAACCTAATTGCCGAATTTGAAATCTATAGACCCAACGGTTTGGGCTGTGCGTTGATTTTTAGACTTTGTCACCCCATTTACCCCTCTTGAGGTTGAATATTGAAAAAACCTGAAACCCGTTTCTACTCATTTATGAATAGGAGTACTCTTGTGAAATTTCGAATGAAATAGTCTAACTAGGGGCCCGTTTCACCCCCTTAGAGGGTGAATTTTGAAAAATCCTTTCTTATTGCAGCCCTAGACTACATAAGGAACCTACTTGCCAAATTTCGAATCTGTAGACCCAGTGGTTTGGGCTTTGCGTTGATATATCACCCAGTCAGTCAGTCAGTCAGTTCACCATTTTATATATATAGATAGATAGAAGATAAATAAATAAATGAAGTTTCATCCTTCAACGATCAGCGGTTTAGGTTGTCCGTTGATACGCCAGTCAGTAATTCAGGAACTATCCTAAACTCCTTCCTTCGTAACCGTTCCGATAATCGAGTCACCCTCCCATTAGAAGTTATAACTTCAACGAAAAACCGTAGTCCACCTCGCGGGCTCAGTATGGGCTGACGGGCTGATGCAAGCCTTTGAATGTTTGGTCCCTGGACTTGATCGAAAAATTGAAACTAATCCTATCATCGTACCTAATTAATTACTTAAATTAATTTCTAACTTTATTAATTAATATCCAACAATAACTAAAGTGTGGCTCAGGTAACCAAACATATAAACATCAACTGAAAACTGTTTCCGCAAATAACCTCGAAATTGGAACTAGAAACTTGAATTTGGTGTAAATTACTAACGAACTACCCATAGCTACCGGGTTAGCCATTAATGATGGGAAAATCCCAACTTCGTTTGCCTCTGAACTCCGGTAGACTTAGGAGGCGCGCTTCGATTCATGTAAAAAAATTCCTTGTGTGACTGTAATTATATCAGCACCCATTTCACAGTAACGCAGCGGCAAATAAGTATAATGAAGGCAATAAATTGGCCTTCGTAAGAGCTCTTCTTTATAAAGTTCCTGTTGTGATTTTATGAAGATAATGCAAAGTTATTCATACCATTAACTAGAAATACCAAAATCTGTCAATCATTGAACGCGAGACTTACCTACTGAAGATTGTTTAAAGGGTGTAAGACACCTCTTCACGAAGCCGAAAGCCACTTGTTCTCCCCATCATTGCGATCATTTTTTTGTTGTGCACCGTACCTGGGAACCATCTAGTTACTGAGATATGGGGGGTCAAAGTTACAACTTTTGACAAGTTTTTTTTGTAAGATTTTGACTTTGATTAGCACAATGTTTTAAGTGCGTTACATTGCGTTCTACCACGTAACATGATTTATAACCTCAAACAAAACAGTTGTTTCCCAGCAATAATTTTTGAGTAAAGTTACTTAATTTGATGTACAGAATGCTTGGTTGACGGCTTTGTGATGTGGGGTTTACACCCTATAATGTGCTCATAGAAAAGAATACCTTTATTTCTTTCTGTTCTCAAGTCTCAGAATAAAATGGCTGTGAAATACAGACTAAACTAAAACAAATAAAACTAAACCCTTCAATATTCGTCTCGTTCGCATCACACTGTTGATATTAGGAGAACTTTTTGAATGCTAGTCCGATTCACACCAAGCCGATATTTATCTGAAACTCTAACTAAGAATACAATGTTAAGATAATTTATTTCAACTTAAGCTGTAGCGGTCTACATCTTCACACTTGTTTTTTTGCATTATTTGTCTGACACGTTCACGGGTTCCGTTTCCTCAGCGCATGCGGGAATTCACTTTATTGTAGGGAAATGTTTGTAGCTGTCTACCTGTATGTCTACCGCTGCTGGTTACACAGATTCGCACGTTTCGGTATTGTTGGAGTGAAATTTGTGAATGTGACATTCAGATGATTCGTATCGACCTCGAGTTGATTTTCAAATTAGTTTAACATAACATTGTAACGTCCGTATTTTCCGAAGGGTTAAAAAGACGTGTATACCCACTTATTATGTTTGAGTCCTCAAAAATGGGGTCAAAGGTGATTTAATGAAACGCAAGTTAGATGTGGACAAAAAACAGATGTAAAACCATGTGTGATGTAACAGATGTAAAACCAAAAAAAACTGGATAAATGTAAACAAACAATGTACGAGTAATGCTCGTTTTAGTGAACAACAAAGGTACTCCAAGTTCTTGTTTAGCAAGCGGGATACCTAGCTGTTTTCATTAGTGTTTCACGGGGTATCTTTACTTGAAATAATTTAATTACCCACTTACATTCAACCAACCTGAGCGAAGGATGATCAACAATGCAAATTTATTCCACCGATAATAATAACAAAAACCCGGGATCGCAGTTATATGATAGTGTAGGTACATTGTTCGTGCATTCCCCTTTTTCTTATAGTGTCGACGACAATCTAAATTGAGTCAGCCCACGAGTTGGGCAATTTTAGGAGTGTCCATCAGCTCCTGTGATGTGAAAACAACAGAAAGGGTAGGAAACGATATCAAATGTCCTATCGTTTGTGGGGCAACACCACATAATATACACTCCAGGGCATCTATGAGCCGGGTCCCCGGAACGTAAAGGGCGAGGAAGGAACATGGATGGTTTTTAGTCAGTAAAAGTCTGACTCTCCCTCCCGTTCCGCCCAGAGTGGGAGTGGTCATTTGATGAAAAAAGGGCATCTATGAATATCTATTCGAACAGGTTCTCCTTGATTGTGCCAGCCGGACATTGTTCATTAGATACTTAAATAATAATTACTGGGAATTTGCGATATGAAACATTTTCAGCATGTGAATGTGAACTTGTACTACTTTCTTTACAGTATTCTGAAAATAATGAAATTGAATACGTCATGTGGCGGACTCAGCATAAAATATAAAAAGAACATTTTACAGAAATAAGCTTTTATTCTTATTTTAGACATATTATTCAAGTAACGTATTGACGTTGCCAGGTAAAACTTTGAAAGGGAAAAATATATTTCTAAGGACGTAACGTTTTTATGAATGACATTATATGTCGAAAGTATTAATATACGTTACCATCTTCATTCGACATGTCTTCCTGTAACTTACACACAATGGTATTTCCTGAATATAAACCGATTTTCAGAATTTGTTTGTGTAGGAAATCGTAGGTTCGTCATTTCCTATTCTACTCTAACATATAATTAATACAATGTTGATTTTGTATTTAAGCTTCTTATAAGTAGATTTGTTAAAGTGAGTTTATAACTTTGTACCTATTACTTTATTTGATGTTTGTCTGGAAACTTTATGCATGTAATTCTGTCTCTTTTTGTTGGAGTACGCTTGTATGCCAGTCGACTGAAATGAAAGACCTTTTTTTTTTTTTTTTTTTTTTTAAGGATGGGAAATCATCAAATGACCCCCCCCACTCTGGGCGGAGCGGGAGGGAGTGTCAGACTCTTACTGACTAAAAACCATCCATGTTCCTTCCTCGCCTTTTACGTTCCGGGGCCGCGGTATGTCTTTCGAACAGGCCCGCAACCCCGGCAGGCTTCGGCCCTTGCGGGCCCCTCTCGAAATGAAAGACCTTGTGTGTTTATGTGCTATTGTTTATAGTTGGTGTTACAGCTGTCGCTAAACACACAATGTTCCTAATATAAACTGCGGAACCTCATCCCTGACGTGCAGTTATATGCACGAGTGTTTGCATGTAGTAACATCAAGTAAATTGTAGCTAAATAAACTCGGCAAATGTTGTTAGATTAGAAAAATGTATTGGAAATAAGAGTAAATAAAACTGTGGCGTTCTATCGAGAAAGAGTAATCTATTCCTTGCCCAAGAATCACGGTATTTAATTGAATTCTAAGTAGGTATAACCTTTTTTCGTTTCCTCTATTGATCTGATAATTAAGTAACTAATCAGATCGATTAGTATGTTTTCGAATTTAAAATTCCGTACCATTTTTTTGTTGTAACATCTTACACTATTGCTGTGCATTAATTTAATTGTTAACAATTCAATACTATGCCGTGGTAATAGGCTTATCTATACTAGATATATATGTTATATATATTATATATATAATATTATTAAGCAGAAGAGTTTGTTTGTTTGTTTGGTTGAACGCGCTAATCTCAGGAACTACGGGCTCGAATTAAAAACTTCTTTTTGCATTGGATAGTTCATTTATCGAGGAAGACTATAGGCTATATACCATTACGCTGTGCTCAATAGGAGCGGAGCAGCAATGAAAAATGTTACAAAATCGGGGGAAATTTTATTCTCTTTGTGAGCTTTTTCTCTCTTATGTGTGTGACGAGAAGAAGTTGCATGGGCCAGCTAGTCTTACATATTCCCCAAAAAAATGGAATTTTAACATAACTGGCAAAACATATGTATACGTAGGTACATACATCTGCGTAAACATTCAGTATACAGGGTGTAAACAACCTCATCACGAACCCGTCAACCAAGCATTCTGTAGGTAGATCAAACTACGAGTAAGTAACTGTACGAAAAAATTATTGCTGGGTAACAACTTTATTTTTTGGGTTCAGAAGTCATGTTTTATGGTAGAACTCAATGTAACGCACTCAATACATTGTGCTGATGGATGGATTGAATAGTATGGGGGTCGTGGAGGTGTTTTAAGTAAAATCTTACGATAAAATTGTTATGAAAAACTTGTCAAAAAGTTGAAACTTAAACCCCCCAAATATCTCCATGTCACTAGTTAGTTCCCAGGTATGGCGTAGAATAAAAAAAATAGTGCAATGATGGGAAGAACAAGTGCCTTTCGGCTTCGTTAAGAGGCAGTACACATAGGTGTTGTTATGTAAATGTGTGAAAAGTGAAATGCATATGTGATTCCAGCAGATTTGCTGTCACGTATTGAAAAATTCCATTGTGTGTCTCTCCAAAATCATCAACATCAGATCTACACCTTGACCGGACAACCACGGAATCATACTGTTTCAATAAAAATAGAAATTTCGAAATCAAAGTACAATTGACGAAGAAGTCACTGAACACACATAGTTACAAAAAAAGAAACTGATCAGTAAAAAGGGAAAGAGAGATGTAAACTCCCTTTTCTACGCATCATAATTATTACCCAATATAAATCGTAAAATTTCCATGTATATTAATTTGTCGTCTGGGATTGTATTTATGCAAACATTTTGTATGTTTGTTTGTATGTGGGATAATAATGGTCGACTAAACATTAAATATTTTTGCAAATCAAAATAATGAGTAAGCAACAAATTAAGTAGGTAAACCGATTGTAGTAACGAATTTAATAGTTCTATATTCTAAATGAAAAAACATGTGCAAGTTAGGGTGCAGCAAATAACTGGTATATGTATAAATTAATTGGATCAACAATCTAAAACATCAGTATGTAATTAATATGAATACCCGTTTAACTTCTTAACTTAACTTGTTGGTTTTCAGGAAATTCTACATATTATTATTATCCTTTATTCAAATTCTAACGAACTTTTTATATTTTTAAATATTAACTAGAAAATATATAAAAAACATTTAAAAATATAAAAAATTGTAGCCCACCGGTATCGGGAACAGGGTCCAAGCTACCGGCGGTCAGGGCTCCAGAGAGAGGAACCTCCTAACAATACGAGCCGTGTCCAGGAGTACCGCTTTCTGAATCAAGCCCTTGATCCAGCTGCCTAACGAGAGCCTCCTCAGGTATTGGTCGAGGCTCTTGGCAATTAAGCCATGGGCCGACACGACTATCGGCACAATGATCGCCGAGTCCACTTCCCACTTGTCAACAACCTCGCTAGCCAAGTCAAGATACTTGATTTGTTTATCTTTCTCGGCTTTCACGAGGTTCTCATCATGCGGGACCGTTATGTCAACAATCATTGCGCGCCGCTCTGATCGATCCATCACCACTATATCAGGCCTATTATTATTATTATTATTTACCAAACTTTTGTGCTTGCTTTGTAATGGCGGCAAACTTGTATGTATGCTTGCTAACGTCCACGGTCTCTGCCTTACCTATTCCCAAGTATGTCAGGATCGGCTTCCAGTCTTACCGGATGCAACCGTATACTAGTATTGCTTGCCTGTCCGAGCCCCACAACACAGTTAGTACTGGGTAATCGGGATCCCTTGGTAAGACCGGCTGTTAGATTTTCGGGTTACTACCTCTAACGACTGTCATAGATCTACTTGACCGTGTGGACCCAAGACTAAAATTGTTTTCCGAGGCACGGTGGACACCCGGTAAGTTATGATGGTAGTCCATCCACAGACCCAGGCAAACGCAGCTTAACCTCGAAGATAAACCTTAGAAAAAATATAATATATTTATAGAAAATATTCTAGTCGTAATGAAGAAACAAAAGTTTAATGTCTAATATAGCTTTATTCATAATATTCAAGTAAAAAGATTAATATCATCAAACAGTCATGGCATGTTTTATTTTTGTTATTTCAATCGCAATCATTCCAATTATTCAACATTTACTCCAGCATCATTAATTATTACTCGGTTATGCTCAAATCGGAGCTTCAACGACTCGCTTTTCCATTTACTGATTTAATTTTTCTCCTTTTTCCGAAAAGAGACTAGAGAATATGGCCGACTAATCCAGTGAATACGCCAATATTCCCGTCTTATTTATGGGAACAAAAATAGATTCCAATTGGATTGTTAAGGTTGACTTTTCAATAAATATATTGCTTTTTCTATTTTATACGCAGCATTTTCTGAAATGATTAGGTTTCAATGATATACAGGGTGTTTGGCAGAACGTTGAACATACGAAAATGGTGGATAGGTGGGGTAATCTGCTACTTACTCAGCCCTAATTTATTTGGCCCTGGCCCACCGGGTATTTAAAAAGATTTTTTTTCTTTTTTGTTGTTTCACCACTTTCTTAACTATAAAGTGTAATTAAAGTGTAAAAGATTAAAAAAAAAACAAAATATTGCCTGTTTTACCCATTTTTAATCAAAAATACACTTTAAAGTTAAGAAAGTGGTGAAACAACAAAAAAGAAAAAAAAAAATTTTAAATACCCGGTGGGCCAGGGCCAAATAAATTAGGGCTGAGTAAGTAGCAGATGACCCCACCTATCCACCATTTTTGTTTCTTCAACGTTCTGCCAAACACCCTGTAGACTGAAGAATATAGACTGTAGAAGCTCGATTGTTCAATATAATTGATTATAAGGTATATCTTGTAGTAATTTATAGCTGCTCACCTACAACATAATACCCCATAAAAGCCTGTTTAATAATAAATTGTACACCTAGCTGATAGCTGATTTTATTTTCTATAAGCCAAATAAAAATGGGCTAGTTTAAAACATCAATAAAAAAAATGGATACATATTTCTTAGAATCTCAAAACTAAACCAAAATGCTTTGTTCTAGCCGATGATAAACCGGATACACCTAAGTTTAACCACCGGTAAGCGGCTGAATCTAGTTCTAGCCGCTATGATAATGGCTAAACCTAGTTCTAACAGAAGATAGGAGGATTCATCCAAGTTTAACCGCATGTGGCCGGTTAAAACTAGATGCCGCACTTCGGCTATAAGCCGTAACATATCATCAAACATCGTATACCAATATTGGCATCATGACGGTTCATTGCCAATACATCTACAAAAACATAATGTACGTCAGAACAAATGTGCATCTTTTTGGTAAAAGAGGTGACAGACACAATTACAGTACTAGAAATAGGGACCAACTTAGTTCAGGCAGGCTTTAGACCCACTAAAGTTGACTCATCTTTCATGGGGTACTGTTTGAGTTGCTATAATAAAATTCCACAGAGTATTCTTGAACTGAATGAGAAGAAATTTAAAACATGCATTAAACTCACACTATGTAAGCAAGCTCATTACAATTTGAGCGATTATATCGCTGATAAAAATGCTTGGCTTAACGCTGGTCCTGCTCCACAAGGATCGATGCGCAAAAAATTATAGTATTAAATGGTATTATTGGAACTGCTGAAGATTGTACAGCTATCTTTTTTAGCTGTACAATGTACCTACTCTATCTACTCTCTTTCGTATTATGTAATCGCATAGCCCATAATGAGTGTGTGAGTACTATGTACTAGAAATCTATCATTCACTGGAAACCTACGTCAGTTCTTGACTTGAATGTGTCCTGGCGGTTGAGAGTACGTCATGCTCTCTCAAATGTCTCGCTGATGGTGGCGCGTATGTCGGACCATTTAGTTCCCTTCAAAATGGTTGACCTGAATGGTGCTGATCCATGCGTCATGTTCGTGAACGGGCGCTGTCAGTTGTGACTGGTCATATCTTAGTTAAATAAATCAATTTTTCAATTTTTTATTGACACACACAAGTTACAAATGATACAAGCAAGAAAACCAAAACAATGAGCATACTAAAAGGAGTTACTAGAAGAAACCGTGGGCCCCAAACTAGGCACAGCCTGTATCTTGGTGGCCCAATTCAGACAGTAAAGGCAGATTGTATAAGTGACTCTTCAACGTGACGCAGCACAACAGGACACAGGTAACAGTTAAATTGAAAATTATAAATAAATAAAGAAAATATATATATAAGTACCTACCTAAAAATAAAAATCTTATAATTTTATAATATCAACCTATCTAAATAAATAAATTAATGTAAAATAAAATAAAAGCGAAGATGAACATACAAAACGGTCTAAAGTCATAAATTCAATCACCATTATTAATTCAAATTAAAATTCATCATTCGGAAAAAAAAAAAAAAAATACATTAAAATCATAAATAAATTCAATAAATCAAACTAAAACTAAAAACATTAAAATCATAAATTCATTCAATAAATCAAACTAAAACGAAAATCATCAAAATCTCAAATTCAAATCAATCATCATTGCAAACATGATGGCAGATTGGCAGGTATGTGTGCAAGATTGACTGTGCGTGTGTGGGTGTGCGTGAGTGCGCGTGTGAGTGTGTGTGTGTGTGTGTGTGTGTGTGTGTGTGTGTGTGTGTACTAGTTATTTCAAGGGGCACAAGAGATTTTCTGTCTCATCATAGGTCAGGTCCTGAAGCCATGTCTTTATAGTAATCTTGGCTTCGAGTATATTCCCAGGGATCTTTAGTGTGGATTTATTGACAGAGTTAAAGATTCGAATAGGGAGAAAGAGTGAAAATCGCGAGGCAAATACCGTTCTAACTCTTGGGATTGGAAGTCTATCAGCTCCTATTCTACCTCTTTGGAAGTATGTGAATTGTGTTCCCGACGCAGCAATCAGTTTAAGAAGAGACTTTTGGATATAAAGCTGTCGGACACGCAAGACTCCTGCCTCTTTGTATAGATCATCTGTTGAATAACGACGCGGTTTTCCAAGGAAAACTTTAAGAACAGCCCGTTGAGCACGTTCAAGTTCAAGCAAATAGGACTTAGCCGCGCTACCCCAGACGCCTACACAGTACTGCAGTAGCGATTGACAGAGTGCTAAGTAAACTTTTCTGCATATGTCTTTAGGGGCACTGGCACGTAGGGATTTAAATAGATAAATGAACTTACGGATTTTTTTAGAGAGAGACGAGATATGTTCCTTAAAAGACAAATTCTGATCAATAGTGACACCCAAATATTTCGTTGATTTGACTCTGGCTATACCATTACAGCAGCAATTTGTGGCATGACAGTGGATTTTATGGATTTTGATATGATCGATCTCCGGACAGCAAGCACGAGTGGTGGAAAACGTTCTAAAATTTGTTTTTTCGACGTTTAGGGTTAAGAGATTTCTATCGAGCCAGTCAGATATAGTACGCATACCATTTTCTACAGCGTCTGTGGCGTCCGCCCATGTGTCTCCGTGAAATATGATTGCTGTGTCATCTGCGTAACAAATCATATCTGACCGTGGGATCGTTAACCTCAAGATGTCATCCATGTACATGGTGAACAATGTCGGCCCGAGGACACTTCCCTGTGGGACCCCAAAAGTTACTGGAAGGCTTTCACTAACATTGTCCCCGATCACAACATACTGCTGTCTATCCATTAAATAGCTTCTAAACCAGTCCCAAGCGACGCCTCTTACGCCAAGGCGATCTAGCTTTTTTAATAGTATTTGAATGGAAACTGTGTCAAATGTCTTGGCTAGGTCAAGAAAGACACCAATAGCCCGTTTCCCCTGATCAACCTTTGAAGAGACAATGTCAGTTAAAAGCCCTACAGCTTGCTCTGTGGACTTCCCGCGTCTAAAGCCGTACTGGCGTCCGGACAATAGGCCGTGTTTTTCGAGAAAACTGATAACACGGTTGTTAACGAGCGTCTCTAAGATCTTTGACAGTACACAAAGTAGAGAGATAGGCCTGTAGTTGTCAGGGCAGTCTTTTTCGCCCTTCTTGTGAATCGGCGTTACAGCGGCGACCTTCCAGGACTTAGGAAATATACCCGTTGACATGCTCAAATTACATATATTCGTTAGGGGGTTTAAAACAAATGGTTTGATATGCTTGAGAAGGAATGGACGGATTCCGTCAGATCCAGGTGCGCTGTCATCTTTCAAATCGGAAATGAGACTGTCAATTTCATAGTTATCTGTTGGGTGAAAGAACAGGGAGTCCCTGGATCGGTCTGCAAGAGTGGCATCATTGCGGAGTTTGCTCTCTGTAGTATGGAGTTCGTTTAAGATATTGAGTGCGCTTACCTACCGATACGAAATGACTGTTGCAAGAGTTAATGGATGATGTGCTATTCCCTGCAGACTTTAAGAGTTCCTGATTATCGTTAATTTTTTTAGGAAATTCGCAAATGTCTTTAATTACTCGCCAGAGCTTTTTGGGTTGGTCACTGTGATTCTCTAACTCTTTACTCTCATGCTCTACCCTGCGTTTATGAAGGATGACGTTACAGTGGTTTCTATATCGTGTATAAACGGCTTTTAACTGTAGGTCTGATGGTTGCGCCTTCACTTGAGCATGCAGCGTGTCTCGATGGCGCATGCACCGTATCAAGCCGGGAGTGACCCACGGCTTCAAGTTAAACTTAGAGCGGCTAATTTTGTTTTTTTCCGTGTGTTTGTTAATGTTGTCCGTTAATATTTTGTTGAACAGGAACACCGCGTCATCTACATCTGTTATGGACGTCACTTCGACCCAATCGCGTTTACTAATATCCTCGGCGATTTTAGCATAGTCTGTTTTTATTTTAAATCTGTTGCGCGGTGGATTTCTAGCTTTTAGCAAGTTGGTGCCTAAGATGACAAGGTCATGGTCTGTTATAGAGGATTTACTCCTAGGAGACTACTCCTTGAGTTGAGCCTTTGCTTCTGATAAACGCGTGATCTAAACAAGCTTCGCCTCTTGTTGGTTTAGTGATTGTAGGCAGGAGCCCGTGTTCCGACAGTAGACATTGATAGGCGATGCAGGTGGCATTGGGATTATTATCAAGGAGGTTTATATTCATGTCACCTGTGACAATCACGCATGGACTATTCAGACCAGTTAGCGAGTTTTCCAGTGAGCTCAGAAATCTATCCGTATTACTAAATGAAGGTGAGCGATAGATCCCCAGTAGTGTAGTATTTGTGTTTATTGTGACAGCAAGACAATTGGCGTCGTCAAAATTCGGCTCGCTAACTGAAACTGGCCAAGTATCTCTAACGTATACAGTCACCCCACCACTTTTATTGATAACTTTCCGTGTGTGAAAGCAGTTGTACCCTGGCAACTGATTGACTATAGAGTTGTCGTTGAGCCAGCACTCTGTTAGCACTATTACATCGAATTGGCAGTCAAAGCGATGGAGTACCGTTACAAGCTCAGGAAAGTTCTTCTGTAAGCTTCTTATGTTGCAAGTTAGCACTTTAAAATCGTGCTCTACTAATATATTCCGGGTAATAATAAGTTGCCATGGCTTATTTGAATTAATTATTTTGTTCTTACTATGGACACTTTTGACGTGCAGATTTTGCTACATTGTTCTCACATAATATACCATCTCAACATGAATGATGTAACCAAGATTTTGTAACAATAATTAGATTTAAAAGAGTGTCCATGGATTTTCTTGCCCCACAGAGAACTACGCTAGGGAATGGGCAACTACAGTACTTTCACAGTTTTTATGTCTTGTGACTGGGACTGTAGCTACATTTAATTTTCATCTTTGTTTCGACAGTTCAAAAGTGCATGTAATTGGCCTACTTGAAATAAATGCTTTGATTTTGATTTTGTAGTCAATCTCAAAACTCAGGATTGTACGGTTAAGCTGTCGATAACCTCATTGGTTAACTTGCAAAATGCCATTTAAGAAAAGGATTTTAATTTAACTGAAGTTAACTTACTTAACTGAAAATAACAAGTCATTAAAAAATATCTTGAAACACCGTGTTTCTGCACGATATCCATAAACTTGGACTGGTTATTGTAGGTACTCATCATTATGAACAAATTTTACTTTGAGACCAAACTCTGAATCGCGAAAAATAAATCATCAGTTCCATACATTTTGTCGAGTTAATGCGTATTGTAGGTAACAGCAGATATAAGTCTTTTCAGATAACTATCAATAAAATAACAAAAATGTCTTTTATGCCCGTAGTTCATGGAACAGAAGTAATATCGCCTGTACAGAATTCCTTTTATTTGGTTCTGTTTCATAAGGATTAGAGTGCCGGTAGTGGGCTAGCAGCTCGTGATTCCGTTAATGTTTTCTAGCGAAGAGAATTTTTATTATTGCAGATTGTACGCCAAGTGTGCCTGCACAATCCGTGTTCGGTTTTGTATTGAATTTTATTTGAACATTTAATCCAGGACAGGTAAGTGCCTGAACAAAAATCTATTTTCACTTTATCGTGGTTAGAGTCCTGGTGTCAGAGTTTTCAAGCCGTCCATGGGCCTCTGACTTGGTTTAATTTACTTGCCGTCGTATAAATCTCTAAAGCATGCTGGTTTCCCCTCGATAGTTATACAATAAGCACCTGTATCTGAATGATCAGAGGTGCGTAACTTGGGTTCAAACTCAAGACTTGACACTGTGATGACTTGGGAGTCTGACCGTCGCACCATTAGACTGTCACAAAAAACATTGGAACTGGTACTTAATCAAGCTATTTATCAAAATAAACAGATTTCTTTAATTCATAATATTTTGTTTGCTGGCACATTTTAGTTTTCAACAACCAAGTTTTCTAACCAAGTTTTAATAAAGTTACGCGCAGATTATTCTCGCGGCGTGCCGCCCGCATAGGGAGGCAAAGGCGTATTTTTTGGCCTCTATTTTATACTTTGCAGCTTTACATACAGATAATTCAATTTGTCATTCAGGCAGTTCAAGCCATCTTGCAACTGACTGAATGAATGACGATGATGTCTTGCCTGGTTAGCCAAGGCAAGTGTCACAATTAGGGAAACAAATTTCCCTAGGTGAACATAAAATAATTTCACTGGAATCAGCCCTAAAGCTGTCCACTCCATTCTAACCCTCAACCACTAAATTAGATAATCAGCTATTTACGAACGAGCAAGTTATTAAGGAGGTAATGGAGCGAGCAACAATAGAGAAAAAAATGTTGTGTTTGCTGGACTGCCAGAGCAAACTTCTCCCAACTTAGAAGAGAAGATATCTGGAGATGAAAAATATATACCTCACAGGTGTGCCAAGATCTTTCAAAACCTATAATTTTTTTTAGAATAGGGAAATACACGCCTGGAAAACACCGTGGAGTTAAAGTATGTTTTAATTCTTCTAGTTCCGCAAAATATCTTCTACGTAACAAAGATAAGCTACCTGAGGACATAAAAATATTCTCAGACCAAACTCCAGCGCAACAGCAATATCTAAATAGTTTGAAAGAAGAATTGGCTCGTCGTCAAAACAATGGTGATAATGATCTTACAATTAAATACATCCACGGCACACCAACGATAATAAAAAAACTCCTATCAATAAATGAGCCTAAGTCTACTATTTAATTGTAATACGTATCAAGTACTCAATGACTACCGTAATATCAATGCCATCAGATAAGAACACCACCAGCCACCAGTTAAGATCACTACCAAAGCCAGCACACATTATTCTTATTACGGAAACCTGGATACACTCGGAGGCCCAAGCTTTGGCACTGCAAATAGAAAATTACACCCACTATCATTATTATAGAACTGACTCAAAGGGAGGAGGAGTTTCAGCATATTTCCACAATGATCTGAGGCATAGCTTATCAGAGTCAAAATATTCAGGAGGCAACAATTACCTGTGGATAAGTTTGGAACGGTACGCGCTTGAAATAAGAGTCATATAATTATATATCCTGGAAACACTAACTACAAAGACTTTCCGCAAGAATATGACTAGCAACTGCAGCAAACGAAGAGGGCGATTGTTTTCGGGGATTTCAACACCGACCTGTTTACTAAGAAAAATAAAGAGACTAAACAATACAAAGCAGTAGTCAAGGAAGCTGGCCATATACTATTGAACAAAATAAGCAGAAAATACTGTACGATAGATTCGGAAACTAGAAAGACTATCATATTAGTACCAATTTAAAAGACGACTACTTTCATATGGCAATATTTCAATCTTTCATGTCAGATCATAACCAGATGTATTTAGAACTTAAGAAAGTTAAAACACCTCCAAAAATGAAAACCCAATATGAAGCAATAAACTATACAAAGTTATATGACCTCATAGAAGCAGCTAATTTTGAAAATCCAAACAACGATTACACAATATTCGAAAATATAATAAAGTCAGTTACGGAAGACAGCAAAACTACGAAGACCAAAATCCTCAACCCACCGCAAAAAGATAGGTTTAATAAGGATATCATTGCCTAAATTAACCAAAAAAATATACTATGGGCGGAAGTTCAGAATAACCCTAACAATGACACACTAAAGTCAGAATTTACAAACAAAAGGGACAGTCCCTTCTGTTGCTAAATTAATAGAAAAAACAAAAAAATCCTGCTATTACGAAGAGTTTTCAAAATGTACAAAAAAACCCAAGAAAATGTGGCTGTCATTAATACCCTAACAAGCAATAAAGCGAAACAAAGTTGTGTTCCTCCAAATTTAATGGTTGATTCTAATTACATTAAGGAACCACGTGATATTTTTCAAATATTTAACAAATACTTTGCTACGATAGGACCCCTTTTAGCGAACGAAATGCCTGAATCATTATGACAATTCTGATCGTGCTTTACCAAACCCCCTTCCCCAAGACACTGAGAAGCTCTCTAGTCTTAGTCCATGTTCTGCTAATGAAGTAACAAATATTATAGCCAACCTTGATCCAAATTGCAGCACCGTTCTAGACGGAATAAATACGAAAGTAATAAAAAAAAATATATATGCGGATGATCTTAGTAAATGTCTTAATAAACTACTAACTGGTGGGAACTTTCGTGAAACACTAAAAATTGCGAAAGTAACGCCAATCTATAAATCAGGAAATACCACAGATCCTGGAAATTATCGACCAATTTCAGTATTGCCTGTAATGTCGAAAATACTAGAAAAAATTATCCACAACCGATTATAAAAATATTTAAGTTCCATAAATTATGTCACTGACCGGCAAAATGGATTTAGGCCAAAAAGTAATGCTACTATTGATCTCATCACTAAAATCAAACAAAATATAGATCGTAAAAATATAGTCCTGGGTATTTTTATCGACTTAAAAAAGGCATTCGACACAGTCAGTCATAAACTGTTCCTAAAAAAACTTTTTTGCAAAAAAATAAAACCGACTTCAAAAAAAAACAAAAAAGTGAAAAATAACTTTAGCTTCTGAAGTCGGTGACCTTTGTTTGATTGCTTTAGTTTTTTTGTCACCGACTTCAGAAGCTAAAGTTATTTTTCACTTTTTTGTTTTTTTTTGAAGTCGGTTTTATTTTTTTGCAAAAAAGTTTTTATTTTCAACTTTTTAGTAGTTCACATGTGCTTGATACATGGAAAGTGCATACCGTTACAATTACAACAAGCCCAAACACGACTATGGTACATTGTCTCATTATGGAGTTCCGTGACTCTTGGCTTCATCATTAGATCTGATGGTAGAATGGTTCTTATCAAACGCAAATGCTTCACTTGTTGTAGAAAATACCAAAATCGCAACACGTTTTCATATAAAATTTGAAGAGTTCCCTTGATTTCGCCAAGATTCCATCATCAGATCCTGATTTGGTGGCTATGGGACCATTTGGAAAGAATACCCTTTCCAACAAAAAAAGAATTTTCCAAATCGGTTGGCAAGCGACGGAGTTATGCCCGAACAAACATAAAAAAAAAAAAAAAAATAGAAACATCCGAATTGAGAACCTCCTCCTTTTTTAGAAGTCGGTTAAAAAACTGGAATCCATCAATTTCACTGGCAATGCTCTGAAAATGTTCGAGTATTACCTAAAAAAATCGTTCGCAAGTGGTTAAACTTGGCAGTCACCAAAGTGATGCATTAGCTGTTGGGTGTGTCGTCCCGCAGGGATCTATTCTAGGTTCCTTGCTCTTCTTAATATTTATAAACAACATTCACGAAATTAAATTGCATGGTCACCTTACCTTATACGCTGATGACACTTGTTTATTCTACTTTGGATCATCCATCCATCAAATTATCTCACAAGCCCAAGACGATTTAAATTCTTTATTTGAATGGTTTCAATAGTATCTCCTAACAATAAATATCTTCAAAACTTGTTATGTTATATTTAAGGCAAAGAATATAATAATTCCGCCACATGACGAACTAACAATTAATGATGTGCCTTTACAGCAAAAAACCTGTGAAAAATATCTCGTACTAAGAATTGACAGCTCGCTTACGTGGAATGCTCACATTAAACACATGAAAAGCAAACTTTCAGCACTTACAGGCTCACTGCGCCATATGGTTCGTTGCCTTCCACCATAATTGCAGTACACCATCTGCAATTTCCTTGTGAAGCCGCATTTACTTTATTTGATTGAAATTTGGAGCAGTGCCGCAAAAACTAAATTGTCAGAACTACAAATTACTCAAAAAAAACTCATAAAAATACTATTTAACTATCCATATTTAACATCAACCAGTAACATTTATAAAGATACAAATATAATGAATATCAAACAACTACATATTTATCACACATGTATTATCATCAAAAAAATTCTTAAAAAACAATATAAACAAATCAGTCAACATAGCACACGGCGAGCTAGCTTGGTAGTTTTACCCAAAACTAGAACTAACTACGGCAAAAAAATGCTTTTTTATTACCCTCTAGTATAAGAAATTTGCACTCATTCAGTGCATTCAAAACTCAACTTAGTGAGTACATAATGGCGGATCGAGCACTTCTAGAAAAATGAAGGCATTGAATGGGTGTAGTCTAGTTTGTAAGTTGTAATTAATGACGACGAACAATGTGTAATTTATATGTATACTTTGGTATTGTTCTCAAGTGAGCGACTCTTGTCTTTATTGAGAATAAAGCTTCTTTAAACCTAAGTTGGGTCTCCATACCTAGACATAACTTGCCTTGGCTAATCAGGGCAAGAACGCTAGCTTCGAGTGTAACTATAGTGCGCCGGTACCAGCACACTACAATAATAAAATTACATAAAGCGGTAAACTCGTCGCTAACTTAAATAGCCATCGATATCTCTCTTCCATACAATCTAGAAATACAATTTTCGGAAGGTCTAGCCTTTTAGTCTATGTCGCGCCGGTCCATTATTTTTAATTTTGCATTGAATATTGCCAACCATTTTCCCATTTCAATTTGTTCATGAATATTTAACGAGGTACGACTAACGGTGGGCGCCCCGTCTTATCCACGGTAGTCTAGTTGGTATAGTACTGTAGAGGTACCTACCTAAAGTTTACTGAAAATCGTTTAAATTATGCATGATTTTTTTCTTCGTTACTAATGACGAAAATCTTAGGATTAACAAAAAAAAACTTTTTATTCAATTGTCTTGTGATTCAAATACCTACTACTATGTTCACATTAGAATCCTCTATATAATTTAATAAAAACAGAAATAATTCTGGTTATAATTATAATAGAGTAGGTAATTCAATTAAAACATCTTACGCTTGTTTCTTCCAATATTTGTTTTAGATTTATTTTCTAGCGTACCTATGTAACTCGTGATTTGGGATCCAGAAGCGAACGAGTTGATTTTCGAGTTTAAATGTTTTTTTTCCAAATATGAATATTATGTACTACATCGTCCTCGAGATGTTTCTATGAATATCTTCGAGTGAATTCTTATGTATCTACTAATGGATTCGTGTATTGCGTGGGCGGATGACCCTGCTGCCTACTTAAGTACTCTGTGTAAATTTTATTTATAACAGAGCCATGAAATTCATGTCATAACTCGCTCAGTAGTCGGCGTGTGAGCTACCATGTTGATGATGTTTGTGTAAACAATCCTACGCAGATGACATGGTGCTGCTGAGCGCGTCGATTTGTGGATTACGTAAACTCTCATATCTGTGAAGAGTGTATGGGTGTATGAGTGTGAGTAATTCATGGTTTTTCAGGGTGTCAAATTCCCTCAGCAAGCACCCCATATTAGCTTGAATAATAAACCGTTGGAACGGGTGCATCAATTTAAAAGCTTAGGGCACTCATGGGTAACAGCCGATCTGAAAGACCATGTGGACATTAAGCGAGAGCGGAGGGCATTGTCTAAGAGAGCAAATACGATCTCCCGTAGGTTTGCATGTTGTTTTGCTTTTCAAAGCTGCACCACCTTATACACATGCAGCCTATACGCAAGCTGCTTACAGTGCCCTTCGTGTCCAATACAACAACGCGTCCAGGGCAGTGTTGGGGCTGCCGCGCTTCTGCAGCGCTTTGAGCATGTTTGCGGAAGCGCGTATCGACTGTTTCCACGCCTACATGCGCAAGCGGTGCAGGTCCTTGGTGCGCAGGGTGCGGGCGAGCTCCGACACTGAGGACAGTGTCGGAGCTCGTCCGCACCACTGAGCATCCATCGCCGGGAGGTGATGGTTGCTCAGCGACTGGAATGCCCCTACGTTGCGCATTGTTGTAACAGGCATGTTGCTGGTGCTAAATTTGTCATTTTACACATCTTTCATGTGTGTTATTGAAATTATCATTAAATTTTTACTTTTGACATCATTAAAGTCGTTAATTTAATTCATTGTTACATTCAACTTTTTTTTGTAGTTTTGACATTAATATATTTTATCTGACCCTTTAATTGTTGCTAACGTTTTAATTATTTTCTAAATTGAATTAACTTTACCTTTACTAGCTGACCGCGCAACTTCGTCTGCGAGAGAGGGTTAGAGAAAGTGTGAGTCAACCATAAAAAATAGACATATGCTATCGCGGACTTTTTTTAAATGCTAAGAGGAAATTCCAATTTTAGAGTATTAGCACCAAGGTTTTATGTGAGTTCAACCTTTTTTTTGAATAACATCGGATAGAGTTTTCAACCATGTGTCAAAATAAAATGTAGTGCTCTGAGTAGGTAGGTATTGATATTCAAGCTTCGAAGTAAACCAACGCCATGGCCAAAATAATTGATCACCCTTTTTTAACCCCGTGGGTTAATTTCAATAAAATACGAAACACGTCTTCCATCAACTCTGTTAAAAAGGTTTATGCAAACTTTCAAGAAGATTGGACCAAGGAAACACGTTGTCTCATACAAACTTTTTTACCCCCTCAATTCCGGGAAATTCTTTCATATCGGATGCCTACATCATATATAGAACATATCCTGCTAGTTTCAGGTCTCTACGATCAGCGGTTTATGCTGATGGATCAACATCCATCAGTCACTAAAGCTAAATCATCAGTCACTAGATCGCTATTTTGTGCGTATTGAATATTCACCTTAAAAATCTTATTTCAAGGAAATTGTTAAGTTACATTTACTTGTATTAAATTTGAAGTATATGTAGCAACTTTTAAAGGTTTACACTTCATTGGATGTTATGCTATAGGTGTATGAAGTTAATTAATTCAAACACAAAACCCTCTTTTTGCGTCTCTGGATGAGATTAAAAAGAAGATTTTTTTTTTATTTTTAATAAAAAGTATTAAATGTGAGTTTCACGAGTACAGAACAATTTTTCTTTGGTTAGGTGAAAAGAAAGTAAAAATGTATAACAAATATGCCCCTAAAACAAATATGTACCTTCTTTTCACCTCCTTTTTCCATAATTTCTATAGCCTAAATGTTATTCTGAATTTTTAAATAGATTTGTAAACATTACATCAAAATCCATTCAGTAGTTTTTACGTGATGCGCGGTCCAACAAACAACGAAACAAACAAAAATTTAAAAAATGATTTTAATATGTTGAGTTACTTATTTTAAGTCACCCTGGTCGGTATTTTTTTAAATCTTCAAGGCACAGATTTTTTAGTCTCAACGATTTTATTATATGTATAGATGAATCAAGCAGTTGACCGTCAAATTAACAATAGGTTCGCATTCTTATGTGTTGTATGTAATATATCTAATATGGGTCAATGAACTAAAATAAATGAATTTTATTTATTACTAGCGGACGTCACGCGGTTTCACCCCGCGTAGTTCCCGTTCCCGTGGGACTACGGGGATAAAATATACCCTGTTATATAGGTGAATGTAGCTTTCCAATAGTGAAAGAATTTTTAAAATCGGCACAGTAGTTTTTGAGTTAATTCATTACAACCAAACAAACAAAGTTTTCCTCTTTATAATATTAGTGTAGATTTAAAACAAGTGAAAACGTTTCGCGTCCGGTCGGCCGGTCCGGCCGTCCGGAACGCGGAAGGTCAGTGCGACTGTGATCACGATTTCAAGTTCATAATACGAAATGCCATGCCAATTGTGAATTCGTTTATCGTGTGTGAGCGATGTTTACGCTTATTTAGGTTCCAGAATACATTGCATGAATTGATATTTCAGAGCGGAACTTTGAGAATTTACATATTTTGCTTTCAATTATTTTTTACAAATGGATGACCTTTTATAGCACCTCTTAATATTTCGTATTGTTCCAATAAATAAATAAAATTTGACCTTTTATTTAATTATTACTAGCGGACCCACGCAACTTCGTCTGCGTCACATATATGAGAGAAAAAGCTCACAAAACAATTAATTTTCCCCGTTTTTGCAACATTTTTCATTTATGTTCCGCTCCTATTGGTCATAGCGTGATGATATATAGCCTATAACCTTCCTCGATAAATGGACTATCCAACACAAAAAGATTTTTTCAATTCCAACCAGTAGTTCCTGAGATTAGCGCGTTCAAACAAACAAGCAAACAAACTCTTCAGCTTTATAATATTAGTATAGATTTAGCTTTAAAGATAGTATAGTTTTTCCGCGAAACTGCAACGTAATTTTCAAACGTCGACTATTCAACATTCCATAATTTCATATTTCTCGCAATTGGTGTTCAAAGGACCAAATTTAAGCAGTGATAACTACGAAAAGAACGCCGGACATGTAGCAATAAGCTACTGAACACATTATGTCTCTCCTCTTGAAATTAGTTGAAAAAGTTACTAAATGCTGGCGTCGTATGTAACTTTAATGACCGCTGTTATGACTTTTCCAAGTTATTAGTATACTTGGCAAAATTTTAAACAAATTAAATGAAGTTTTTGTCTGCTCTTAAAAAAGACCTCTGAGTTTGTTTCGGTGCTCTTTCTCAGAGTACCGGATATGGAAACACCAACCTCAGCTAGTTTTCAAAAAACTTGATGTTGACAAGTAGGTAAAAGTGTTTTTAAATCATGTTACAGAAATAATTATAATCTATCATTTGCTGATTTTCGTCAAACATTTCAAACAATATGACACAATACCACTCCCAAACTGTATCACAGTAATTACTAAATAGAATTAAACCTAACACCAAAATAATGGACAAATACCATGTATATTTGTATAGGGACAACCTGTGCCTACCCTAAAGATAACAGGCGTGATGTTATTTTAGACAAATATCACGTTGTAAACTTGGAACACACCCTCAAAGTTACCACGGATAGTGAGGTAGGTTGGTAGATACTTGGTTAAGTATCGATCTATAAGTTACCGTTTAACCACCGATGGTTGGATTTAGAACCGCAAACTCGAACAAACTGGCCGATTCCGGTACTTTAGTCGCAAGTTTAGTTAACTTGTTGCCTGTTTCGTGTCAAGGGTCGAAATACATGTAACATGAGATAGGAGACCGGATTAACATGTCAAACCGGGTTGGAGCGTGATGCGATCGCGAGCTGAGTTCTTTATTTTTTGGGTTAAAAATTCTCCCTGTCAGATTTTTGCCGGATAGACAAAAAATTTGAATGGTTTCCTATCAAAACTAGATGGTTCACTAGAACTGTTCGTGTAATCTTGCTCAGAGAAGTTTTCCTCGAATACTACGATAGCTACACGGTTTTCAGGAGAATTCGTGCGAAGCGAGGCCGTTGTTCGCAGTGACAGATGATGCCTTCATTACATAAAACTCGAATACGTACGTAGTTTATATCAAATTTTAAATTAAACCTAAAAGATTGTTGTTAATTTGGTATTTGAATAGAGAAATGATCAAACTGCTTATTGCAGCCCTGCAAACTCAAACCTTTACAAGTTACATTAAATTAAACATTTAAAAACCCCTGACACATCGGGTCATACTAGATTGACATGGCCTGCCCAATCCCACTTCAACCGAGCAGTCAGATCATGTACAAAAAAAAAAACATTTCAAAGCTTATCCAAAATTCAGGTAAATACGCAATAAATCCAGTGCACAGTTTTTTGCATTCGAACTAACAAAAACAACAGTTTTTATGGTCAACAGTGCCATGTAGGTGCTAAAAAAATGTAATCGCTTTTTTCACCACGCATTTTATGTTTTTTAAACAAACTGGCTTGAAAGTCTACAAAAGTTTTTTTTTCAACAAACAGCACTAGTCATTTGTACAATATATAACATTGCAAGTACATTTTATGCGGTGTTTGTGCGTTTTATTTCAGAGTATGCATTTATAGAAGTGTTTCTCAAACAACAAGCTACGTTTTGCTGATTGAATCCGCCGATCTTCTTTGCATGTTTTCATAAGCTTTTTTAAAGTATGTATTTTTATTATTTCTTTCTCAAAACTCATTTTATGTTATATTGACCCAACGGTTTGAGTTGCTTGTTGGCTGTCATTGAATTTAAGATAAGTAATTATAGATATTGTACTGACTACAGGCGACCTATATGAGATTAACGCAACTGCACGGCAACAGCTAGTTTTGCCAAGGCATTGTTAAATCAGTCACTAGCTGTCAGATTCTACGAGGGAACGGTGAAGTCCATTGCACACTTGGTTTGAATGACAACATGTTGAAAGCTTGCTGAAGTCTGAAGTGCCTGCGCCCCGTCGGATAGTTTTTTTGGTGTCCGGATGAGGGGTGCACGTCTGTGCAATCGTTTCGATTATGGACACGCGTTCGAAGGTCCTTGCACTATTTAATATTTATTTTTTATCTTTAATTAATAGCTCCTAGGTACCAGTTATTCCCCACATACCTCACCTCATTTCGTTAGTTAGTATTCCTCATTCTCATTTAATACACTTAATACAAATAAATTCTACTAGTCAAGTCCTTTCCTATCGGAGCTGCGAGACTGTTCGAAAGAGATACCGCGGCCCCGGAACGTAAAGGGCGAGGAAGAAACATGGATGGGTTTTAGTCAGTGAAAGTCTGACTCTCCCTCCCGCTCCGCCCAGAGTGGGAGTAGTAATTTGATGATTGCCCATACGAAAAAAAAAGCTCTTTCATTTGATACCCACATTGAAGGAGTTGTGAAAAAAATGTAATTCACAATTTTGTGGTGGCGGCCTCCTTGGATTAAAATTTATCTAGTGTTTCTCCGTTCGGGAGCTCTGATGCCACTGAAAGGGTACTCCCTTTCTTGACCTAAAATTTTTGGTCCAAAAATCATTATCTATAACACGTTTGCTATAAACTTCAGTAAGCATAATGTTCAAAATACCTAAATTTTGTTTTACATATTAATCTTTACTTCTAAAAGTATTTTGTCATAATATTGAATAATATAATATTTGACAAGACATAAAGTCATAAATGTCCTAAATATTGGATCATATAATCTGTATTATTCCGAAAGTTTATTTATACAGTGTTAGTCTTATTACATTTGCTAAAATTAAGGTTTCAGGGACAGAAACGAATCGCTGTAAATCCGACTCCACGTAGTCTTTTATGCCCTACCCCTAGAGTGTAATTTAAAATCGCGTAGGCGCGGAAGGTCGAGGTGGGCCGCGAGCTGAGGAGCAGGTGGTTGTAACAGACGCCGCCGCGGCTGTGGCTGGCCGGCTTAAGCTGGCCAGCAAGCCGAAGCTGCGGTGGTGAGCGTTAAACCCATCTGCAACGATTAGTTCGCGTGGGTCAGCCGGAGCCTCGCCGCGCCGGAGCCGTGACAGAAACCATGCCTGCTGCATGATTCTGCATGCTTGCGTGCATGCTACATGCTTTCTGCATGCTTGCTACATGCTTGTTGCATGTTTGCTGGGCTTCGATTCTGCTATTACGATAGTGTCAGAATAGGCGATCATTGAAGTCATAATGATCAACTTTTGACAAGTTTGGTAATCTACTAATATAATGGCGTCATTATGACTTCTCAATGAACAACCACTATGACCCCATTGAAAGAAATGTCATAGAATATTAATCTCGTACATGAAATCTGGCACGAATAAAGGTTCGCATTTAGTAGTAAATTTCGAAAACCATTTGTACGAATGGTTTTATAATAATGGCAATACGAAAATGCCATTAAAACACAATTTTATTACGAGACCATCGACCGACCATTGTGAATTTAGCAGATTACGAACTTTAAGCAAAATGACAATGGGATGAGAATGGAATCGTGTTGGAGTGACGAATTTAATAAAATAGCAGTATTAGGCCCCTGAATGCTTGCTGCATGCTCGCTACTGCATGATGTATGTTTGTTTGCATGTTTGCATACTTCTGACGGGACAATAAAATCCACAATATGTTCTTACTCAATTGATTTATAATGATTGATGCTTTGATTGATTGATTTTCTACCTTTTAGTGCCAAAAGAAGATATCAATTGTGAACTTTCAGCGATATGATGGTTCTACTTTATAATTCTTACAAATTTCATTATAGCAATATTGTTTATAAATGTGTTGTGTTAAGGAAAAGTCACAACAAAAGCTTAGTAACACAAATTTCTTTTAAAAATAATATTAGGATCAATTCATTTTATTTGAATTTAGGATTTATAACTGTTATTGAAAATGGTTTTAAGTATTTTCAAATATTTTTGATTGTAATATTTATGACAAACGGGTTAAGGATCGAAGGGTTTAGGGCATATTGTATTTAGGGATTTCAATTTTATGGCATGTGATATTATTATGTGATACAAAGTTCGGGTATAATTCGGACCAATGATGATTAGGCCAAACAAAATAATGTCACTTTAGATTATGGATTAAAAAGTTAGCTAACACGATAGAGAACCCACAAAAAGACACACACACACACACTCACATACACACACACAGACACATCAAACTTATAACAACCCGTCGTTTTTGCGTCTGGGGTTTAAATTCGGATGCGGAGACAAACGGCCTAAGAAATAGAAGCAAAATAAATTCTCACAACATTTCTAAACGTTTGTAAAGTCCTTGGAACATCAATAACAATCAATGTTTCCAAGAAATAAACCACAAACCATAAGTGGTATTCTGTCGTATTGGAAATAAGTAGTATTTGCTTATATGTCGTGCGAAAATCCGTCGACTGAATTGACCGACCTTATAGTAACTAGAGCGAGGCAATATTTGTTAAACCTTCGCAACTAGAAGTTACTTAAATTATTAATATACCTAACCCTTTAAAGTATAAATTGGCATATGGAACTCTTGTGCCAAGTCTCTGTGAACACGGAATAAGCACCTGTATGCGCGTTTGGTTTTTTGAAACGAAAAAAGTGGTGCGCTTGGGAGCCAATGCAAGTTTATACCCGCCAAAAAATATGCTTATAGTCTGATACCGCTCTGTAGCAACAATATAAGTTGTTCCTCACATGCCACATAAGTAAACCTATAACGCATATCTTTAATTTATGCCTGTTAGTTCGCTTATAACTTTAGATCAACTTATCACTTCAATTATTTTTTATCATATCTTACCAATTGAGGAGGCCCAGTAGTCAGTTCTTTAATTGAGTTTGGCAACTAGTTATAAAGTGTATTTTGTTTATAATAAAAGATTTACTAGTTTTTGTTAATCTGAATTTAGGTGTTACCTACAATTTCATGTTAATTTCATTAATTTCATGTTAAAGAGTGGGTCTAAAAATGAACATGGACAAGACGAAGGTCATGTTGAATGCCCATGTCACACCCATTCCTATCAAGATCGGAGACTCTACACTCGAAATTGTAGACGATTATGTATACCTAGGACAAACGGTCCAGTTAGGTAGGTCTACCTTCGAGAAAGAGGTCAATCGTCGAATCCGACTCGGCTGGGCAGCGTTCGGGAAGCTGCGCGGTATCTTCTCGTCCAACTTACCGCAGTGTCTCAAGACGAAAGTCTATGACCAGTGTGTGTTGCCAGTGATAACATACGGGACCGAAACGTGGTCGCTCACAATGGGCCTTATCAAAAGGCTTAAAGTCACCCAAAGGGCAATGGAGAGGGCTATGCTCGGAGTTTCCTTGCGTGATCGAATCAGAAATGAAGACATCCGCAAGAGAACCAAGGTCACCGACGTAGCCCGAAGAATGGCTAAACTTAAGTGGCAGTGGGCAGGGCACATTGCTCGCAGAACGGATGGCCGATGGGGCCGAAAAGTTCTGGAGTGGCGACCGCGAACCGGAAGACGATGCGTTGGAAGACCTCCCACTAGGTGGACCGATGACCTGGTGAAGGTTGCGGGAATCCGGTGGATGCGAGTAGCAAGGGACCGGTCAATGTGGCGACACTTGGGGGAGGCCTATGTCCAGCAGTGGACGTCTTTCGGCTGAGATGATGATGATGATGATGATGACAATTTCATGTTTACTGCGTTGTGGTACTTTTAGTAGGAAGCATTCAGTAAAAGATTATTAGCTGCGAACCATTTAGCGAGATCGGTTAGACTTTCGTTGACATGTAGTATTCGTATCCCTTCTATTTATTTTAAAAATTAGCGAGGTGTCATCAGCAATAGAAAGTCGTTAGCGCTATGTATTACTTGCATGCATGAATGTCTAAGTTAAGATTCATTATACTTTTTCCTATGGGAACCAATCAGTAGCCTTTTTATTTTATACCCACTCGCCACATATATCTCAGCCTGCCTAAAAAAAAAATTTTTTTGAATACCTGAACAAATTAAATTCAAACTCATCAAAAAAAGCGTGATTCTATTTTAAAAAAATTGTGTGTAACCAATTGTGACTAAACGTGCAAACATTACGTACGAACCCGTTCCAAAGCCGGGCTTAAATCAATTTAGGCAATCAATTACACTAAACAAAGACCGACTGGGCCACACATTGATGGGAAACAGCTCACTCAATTCGCGGGAATTGTGCCTACATTTTTCAGGCTTCACTATTTTGTTAAAATTTACTCAAGATACTGTTGTGTGTGGCATTTTTTTCTCCATAATCTTTTACTTATAAAAAATAAGTTGAATACTAAAACCCAACTATGACAAAAATAAAAGAAAACTTTTATGCAAAAAATAAAACCGAACATCACGCCGCTATGTTGTGAAGGGGTAAGCACAACCACTAAAAAGTAAAAAATAAAAACTTTTTTGCAAAAAATAAAACCAACTCCAAAAAAACACAAAAAAGCGAAAAATTACTTTAGCTTCAGAAGTCGGTGACCCATGTTTGATAGATTTACTTAGATTTTTGTCAAAAAAGTTTTTATTTTTCACTTTTTAGTGGTTCACTTGTGCTTACCCTTTCACAACGTAGCGGCGTGATTTTATGTTATAAATTGGTGTAAACAATAGATAGACATGAGATTTCAGCAATCCCAGTCCATTTGCTATCATTTATTGAGGAGTTCGGTTGGCTATCTACGAAGTTCTTCAGCAGATCTTCACCAAATTGAAGTTCTATAAGAAAGTATTCTTCCGAAAACCGCCCAAATTACATCAAATGTGCCTATAAAATTTGAAGAGTTCTCTCAATTTCTCCAGAATCCATCATCAGATTCCGACTTGATGATTATGGGACCACCTGGGAAGACCCCTTTCAAACAAAAAAGAATAATTTAAATCGCTCCAGACATCTTCAACGACAATCGGAGAACATACATAAAATAAAAAAAATCCCTCCGGCAAGCCGCAGGAGGAGGTAGATTTCGGAGAAGGTGCTGGAGCGTCCGACTATTGAAAATTTGTGTAAAGAGTAAAGTTGTACTTATGTGTACAATCTGCAAAAAAAAAAAATGATTTCAAAATCATTGACCTGTAATTGAAAGAGTTTAGCATGGAAACGCCCTCAAATTTTTAGTTATAATTTTTTATTTTGAAAACTATAAGTTATATCGCTAAACTTAAAAGGTAACAATTGTAGAGTAAACAATTTCCTTTCAAAAAAAAAATTGCGACGCTCAAAATGTTTACTGTTTCGGAGATGTGTTTTTTCACGCATTTTTTTTTTTAAATTTCTACCCCCTCCCCAATTTAGGGGTTGCATCAAAAAAGATTTTATTTAAAGTTGTCCGTATTCTTACTCAAAATGATACAAATAAAAAACGGTTCAAAAATTTCCATAGGAAAAAAGTTATGGCCAAAAACTGATTTTAGAAAAACCGCCCGGCCTCCCGCCGCCCCCCACAGATGAATTCTGCCCATTCACGAACTTAGCCTAAGTTTTGACCTTTTCGATTTTTGGGCCAAATTTGAAAGCAATCGGTTCATAATTGCGACCTGTAGCGTGTGGCTAAATTTAGCTTGTCACCCATATATATACGTAAACATATCTATCCCCGTAGGTGAGAGACCAATAGGTCGATTTAAAAAAAAAAAAAGAAAATCTACCTAATAAAATAAAGGTTCCGATGAATTGAGAACCTCCTCCTTTTAGAAATCGGTTAATAACAATACATTGATGTATTTTTTTCAGTCATCGTATAACACGTGCCGTTTTTGTCGTATTTCGTTTTCAACTTAATTTTATATTTTGAATGTTCTAGGTTTTTTACTTATGACAATATGAATGAACTCGGAAAGTTCCCACTCGATAGGCGGTTAAAATAAAAATAAAAATTTGCGTCCCCTTTTTCGGATGTAGCATCCGCCATATTGATTTTACCGACATATGCGCACAGTTATAACGAATCGATTGAAACATCATTCATTTAAATGGGCTCAGTATTTTAGGCACTATGGTGAAACAAAAATGTTACAAAAACACAGATACAATACTGTTAAAATCATAACACTTCAATTTGGTTTTGTCGTAGTCGAGTAATCAAGTTGATGTTTTGATATTTTTAGATCTGCCATGCAAAATTGTTTCGATCGTTTCACAAGTTTAGATCAAGTTTATTAACTAGATAGAAAGCAAAATGTAATCACAATGATGAGCGTTTTTAAGGTTTGTTCTTAGATAGTACTTTTACTTAAATTATAATATAGTTCTCAAAGACCAACTTAAAAAGCAATTAAGGTAATTTTTATTATTATAAGCCTACATTGTCCCACTGTAGGGCAAAGGCCTCCCTTCCCTCCTTCCACATTTCGCGATCTTGTGCGATTGTAGGCCAATCCTTTGCGAAAGAGTCTAGCTCATCCCGCCATCTCCTTCTGGGCCTGCCGCGTTGTCGTTTCCTGCTATTAGCCACTGAGTGGTAATTTTAGCCCATTGCTCCTCCGACATGCGGCAGATGTGACCAGCCCAGTTCCACTTTAGCCTGGCAGCCGTAATGCCAACATCAGCTATTTGGGTTTTGGAGCGAAGTATAGAGTTTCTGACACGGTCCGTAAGTTTGACACCCAGTATGCTTCGCTCCATAGCTCGTTGACAGACCCCAAGTGCGGACTTCTGACGATTTGTGAGTGACCACGTCTGCGCTCCATAGGTAAGGGTGAGGAGAATGCACATGTCCATGAGCTTTCGCTTAAGTGCGAGAGGGAGAGATCCCTTCATAAGATGTTTCATCGACCAGTAGCTCTTCCAGGCGTTCTCGGTGCGTCGAGCAACTTCTTTATCTTGTCTTGCCTGGAAAGAGACTATCCGGCCGAGGTATATGTACTCATGGACATATTCAATCGCCACACCCCCAACCTCTATGTTATGCTCTGTGCTGTTCGTCATGAGTTTTGTTTTGTTCATATTCATTGAAAGCCCGACTTGGAGACTGGCGTGGCTCAGTTGATCGAGCATTAGCCCTAGCTCAGCTGCTGAGGAAGAAAAAAGGACGATATCGTCGGCGAAACGAAGATTAGTTAACTTCTTTCCACCGACGACAACACCCTTGTTCTGCCAGTGTGGGTTTATCTCTTGGAAAACCTCTTCCAGCGTAGCTGTGAAGAGTTTGGGAGATAGTGGATCGCCTTGCTTGACTCCTCTCTGAATGGGAAAAGTTGGCCCGGTGGTAGATAGGCGTATGAATTGGAAATAAAGAGATGCACAGTGTACCAGTAATTATACGTATATTGATATAGAACTACATTCAACGACTTTTTTTTATACGATTGACATCAGCTTAAATAAAAGCTGCCAGAACATGTGTCAGATTATGAGTGGCCAGCGAGGGCCACAAGGAGTATCTACCTTCAACATGCCCCCTTAATCTGCCACATGTCCACACACCGTCTTCAAATACCAAGACATCATAAAATGACACAAAAACAAGAGATTAAAACCATTACTAATAAATCTAAAAAATTAAACAAAGTACATAATATCAAACTTAAGTCACACTTTCGTTACCCGCCCTCTTAATGGGTAATCTCGTTAAAGCGTTTTTGAATTTGGGGCCTGGCAGAGACTTAGTTAACATATCTGCCAGCATGTCTTGTGAAGACACATACGTCACCTCTACTGACTCATTCAATATTGCTTCGCGAATAAAGTGAAACCTAATATCGATATGCTTCGTTCTATTATGGTTCATCTTGTTTCTCGCTATGTGATGTGCAGACTGATTATCGTTATAAATAACAACAGGTTTAGCACAAGTATTATTTGTTATACTATTTAACAAACTCCGTAAATAAATCGCTTCCTTTGAAGCTTGGCTGAGACCTATGTACTCCGCCTCAGTTGACGACAGAGCTACACACCGTTGTTTACGACTCTCCCACGTTATTAAATTTTCGCCTAATATAAACATTAGACCCGTAAAAGATTTTCTGTCATATGACCCACCCCAATCCGCGTCCACGTAGCCAAGAAGTTCTAATTTACCTGACTTTCGGAAGGTTAGGGCAAAATCTGATGTCCCTTTTAGATATCTTAACACCCGTTTTGCACACTTATAATGTATTTCATCATAACAATTATTAAATTGTGATAAAACACTAACAGCGTGCGCGATATCTGGCCTACTATTTTGAGCTAAATAGTTCAGACATCCTATCAGATTTTGATAGGGTAACCTATTATCAGAGTCTGAAGCTTTTTCTAGTCTGATACCCGTTTCCAGGGGGGTGTTGACTGGTTTACAGTCCGTCATTTCAAAATCCTTTAAAACATTAATAACATATTGTTCCTGATCGAGATAAATGTTGTTTTCGTCTCTCCTAAGTCGCATACCTAAGACATGTCTAGCATGACCTAGATCCTTGACTTTTTTTAATAACTCGGTTTTCAATTTTTCTTTTTCCTTTTTGTGTATATCACTACAAAAAATAAAAATATCGTCTACGTAAATAACTATAACTATTCTATCCCTATCCCTATCTCCTAGTAACTTTTGGTATAAACACGGCTCTATTTTCGATTGCGTGAAACCTAGACTAAGCATCTCCCGGTCAAGTTCATTGAACCAAGCATTCGATGCTTGCTTGAGACCATATAACGACCTTTTTAACTTGCATACCTTAGTCTCTTGACCTTTGGTGATAGCACCTACAGGTTGCAACATATAAATGTCTTCCTTTAATTTACCATAAAAGAAAGCAGTCGTCACGTCCCACTGATCTATGTCCCAATCATATTCTACAGCTAATGAGAATAAAAGTCGCAAAGTCGAGCTCCTCACTACGGGAGAATATGTTTCGTTATAGTCTACCCCACGTACCTGTGTAAATCCTTTCGCTACCAGCCTAGCTTTGTACTTTGAGATCTTACCATCACTATCTCGCTTAATCTTAAAGACCCATTTACATTGAATCGGCTTCTTATCACGTGGTAAGTCAACAAGTGTCCACGTCTGATTCTCCTTCAACGATTGTAGTTCATCGTCCATGGCCTTCTGCCACAGTGCACGATCAGGTCTAGCAAGGGCCTCCTTTACAGTCGTCGGATCGCCGTCAATTTCTGCGAGAACGTTGATGCACGTGTTCGTATAGTCAACCAGTTTCCGCGAGCGCAAGTTGTATCTCGGTTCTATACTCGTCTCTGTACTCACTTCTTCATTCGTAGCGGATTCGGTACTTCCTGTATCTGCATCCTGAAAATCTACCTCAACATTTGTATGGACATCAGGAGGTGCATCCAAAATCGCAGGTTCAATTCGTTCCTCCTCAATGGACAAAGGAACAACTGCGTTCTTCATTACATTTGTACCAGGAAACACATTTTCCAAGAACTTCACATCCCTCGCAACTGTTATCTTACCAGTCTGTGGGTGCATGAGTCGGTAACCTTTCGTAAGATCGGTATAGCCAATAAAAATCAAGGCTTCGGTTTTCATGTCTAACTTTTTCCTTTTCTGCTTCGGTTTTAATGCAAACGCCAAACATCCAAAGATTTTTAAATGACTCAAGTTTACTTTCTTGCCGGACCAAAGTTCTTCAGGTACTTTATTCAAAACAGCCTTTGTGGGGCTTCGATTCTTTAAATAAACTACAGTACGTACTGCCTCAGCCCAAAATTTCTTGCTTAAATTCGCCTCACAAAGCAACGATCTTGCTTTTTCTATAATTGATCTGTTCGCCCTCTCAGCTACGCCATTTTGCTCAGGCGTATAAGGAACTGTCGTTTGGTGCTTTATACCAGCTGACTTGAAGAACCTGTCGAAAACATGGTTGCAAAATTCAGTACCATTATCAGATCTAAGGCATTTTATCGATTTACCAGTCTCTTTCTCTACTTCCGCCTTATACTCTCGGAATTTGTCAAAAGTCTGACTCTTATTTCTTAAGAAATAAACATACGTCTTGCGCGTATAATCATCGATAAATAGCAACATGTATATGGAACCAGCAAATGATGGCTCTTCCATCGGACCGCAGATATCCGAATGTACTAACTCTAGAATCTGTTCTGCTCGTGTGCCTTTGTTTCTGAATGGGCTTTTGCACGTCTTACCTTTAATGCATGGAATACATGGCTCAATGTGTTGTTTACTGTCGAAATCCATACCAGTCACCATATCTTTTAATTTCAGCATGTAATTTTTACCTAAATGCGCTAACCTTTTGTGCCATAGGTTTGACAGAGGTTTATCTGACAATGTCGCGTTGACGTATTGTTCTTTTTCATTTAATTTGAAAATTCCATCAACCTCATTGCAAGTCGCAACTATTTGGTCGGTTTATTTTTGATAGTGCAACCTCTTTTATCAAAATTAACCGCGAAATCTTTCTTTACAAGATCGCTCACTGATATCAAGTTCATGGATAGTCGAGGAACATGTAGAACCTTTTTCAGTGTGAAATCTGAACTTCCGCTCACTTTAACATCTCCTCTACCTTCAACTGGTATTTCTTCTCCATTGGCCACTTTAATCTTCAAGTCACTCTTTACTTTTTCCAAGTTACATAACTTTTCGACATTCCAGGTCATATGGTTTGAGCAGCCACTATCCACATACCAGCCACTTCTCTTTGTGGCACTTGTATCTGCCGTACTCAGGCACACACCGGCATGAAACTGCTTGCACTCAGCTGCCTTGTGTCCTGGTTTATGGCATTTAAAACATTTGCGGACTGGTTTCCGAGCATTGTTTTTAGATGCCTTTTTCTGTTCAGAAAGAAATGCTTGCTCACCAGCTCCAGCTTTATCTTCAGCTTGTCTGTTAGCTTCTTGCAGCAGTTTAGTTTTGATCTGCTCTAAGCTAATTTCCTTTCCACTATTATCTATTGCCATTATCATCGGGTTGTAGTCTGATGTTAATCCAGCAAGTAAAATGGAAATGATCCAGTCGTCTGATACTTTCGCGTCTATTGCAGCTAATTGTTGTGCTATGGATATTACTTTTGACACGTAATTCTCCATACATGAAAAGTTTTCCAACTTACATGACCATAACTGACGCTGTAGTGCTATTCGTCTGCCCCAGCCTTTATCCTCATATGCGACACACAGATTGCGCCATGCCTCACGCGCGGTCTTCACGTTGTACACGTGGGCAAAACATGAAGGCTCTAACAGCAGACATATGGTAGTTCGTGCTTTTCGATCAGCTTCCTTGAGAGCAGGACTAATCTCCTCGGCTTCCACAGCCTCCCACCAGTTTTTACATTCCAAATAGTTTTTAACATGAAACTTCCAAACCTGGAATCCTGCAGCTCCGTCAAGCTTTTTAATTCCAAAAATGGAACCTGACGAACCGTTTACGTCATCCGTCAACATCATCGAAAAAATCACAATTATTTGACTGGCATCAACTGGGCATTAACTGGGCAATACCTGGGTATTTACTGGGCATTATCTGGGCCCATAACCAATTGGAAATAAAGAGATGCACAGTGTACCAGTAATTATACGTATATTTTATACGTATATTGATATAGAACTACATTCAACGACTTTTTTTTATACGATTGACATCAGCTTAAATAAAAGCTGCCAGAACATGTGTCAGATTATGAGTGGCCAGCGAGGGCCACAAGGAGTATCTACCTTCAACAGTATGGCTGCTGTGCTGTTCTGATATATTTTTCGCAACAGCTGTATATATGTAGGTTTTATGTTTTGTTTGCTGAGTGCAGAAAATATTGCGGTATGTGTTAAGCTGTCAAAAGCTTTTGAGTAATCTACGAATGCAAGGTATAACGGTAGATTGAATTCCTGGTGTTTTTCAATGATCTGGTTTAAAGACTGTAGGTGGTCAGCAGTCGAAATGCCGCGGCGGAATCCAGCTTGTTCTGGAGGTTGATGGAGGTCTAATGTTCCTGATATGCGGTTTTCGATGATTTTGATAAAAAAATTGTAAAGGTGTGAGACTAAGCTGATGGGGCGATAATTCCCAATATCGGATTTGTCACCTTTTTTGTGTATAAGAATTATGTTCGAATGACAGAAGTTACTAGGAAAGATGCCTGTTTTGAGAATAGTGTTGAAAAGGTTGCAAATGAAAGGTAGTATGGATGGTTCTCCAACTCGAAGTGATTCAGTGGTGATGCCGTCTTCACCAGGACTTCGGTTATCTTTCATGCCACTAAGAGCCCGATGAACTTCATAACCAGAAATCATTGGAATATCATCAGGGCATGTGTAGGTTTCGTTAGCTAAGAGTTGTGGAGTGGTATTATCAGAGTATAAGGACTTATAGAACTGTGTGCATATTTGAATAACTTTGGTCCTATCTCCTTGCTTCACACCACTAGTGTCCCTTATGTGTGTAATTGTAGACCTGCCAGTATCCATACCACGCATGGCAGATCTTAAGGAGCAGTTGTTGGTTAGAGCTGCCTCAGCGAGTTGTGTGTTGTAATTTGTAATGTCTTGTCGTATGCTTCTCTTCACTTTTCGATCGAGCTCTCTGTAGTCTAAAGACTGAAAATTATTTGCCTGTCGTTCTTCGATAAGGTGAATTGTGTAATTGGTGAGTTTCTTTTGTTTTTTGTTACGATTCTTGATATTTTGGCTAGCGATTTTCAAAACGTGTTTTATGTTTTCATATTGTTCTTGTGCTTCTTCTGAAAATTTTGTTTCTAATAAGTTAAAACTATTTTTTATATCTAGCTTAAATGTTTCTTTGTTCGAGATTAATGTGGTCTTATCTAAACGTTTTATTGAATTTTGTATTAGTTTGTGACGGTGAATCTTCATTTCAAAATATAAATTAATACGGACTGGCCGGTGATCAGAGCTAAACTTAATTTGGTTAAGTGCTTCTACATTTTTGATTATTTGTTTGCAGGACGACAAACAAAAATCGATCTCGTTTTTTGTATATTCCGTCGGGAGAAAACCAAGTCCATCGACGATGGGGTTTTTTGTGGAAAAAACTGTTGCTCACGCTTAGGTTTTGACCAAAAGCAAATTCTAAAAGTCGCTGACCTCACTCGTTACGGACTCCTGAACCATGTGGGGCCGATTTTTGCGTTATAGTCTCCCATGACCAATGTCCATGTTCCTCTGTTTTCGTCACATGCTTTGTTCAGCAAATCATAGAAATCTTCAATTTCATCGTTGCTGTGCGAAGATGTTGGAGCATAAACCTGGATAATGGTTAGTGATTTAGTCTCAGCAACACGAAACTTGAGTACAGCAATCCTATTGGAATAGGCGACAAATTCCATTATGTTATTTTTCCAGCGTTTGGAAACTAGAAAGCCCACCCCGTGATTCGTGTTGGTATCCCCATTGTAATAAAATATATTGTCACTGCGCTCTATTGTATTTTCGCCTTCTCGTCTTACTTCAGCTAGGCCTATGATGTCCCAATTGACATGTTCTAGGGCATTTTCTAATTCTAAAAGTCGTTCCTCGGTTCGCAAAGTTCGTACGTTGAAAGTTAAAATTTTCAATCTATTCGCGTCATTTTTGCTAGCCGGAGTCGTTTGGCAGTAGACCCTTGCTCGGAGATTATGATCCCCAGCTCCAGGGTGCACCTGCGTACTGCCAATAGCCGTGCACTGACTGGAGCTGCCGAGCACTGGGGGATTGGCCTTGGTTGTGTCGTTCATTTTTTTGGGAAGGGGTTTAGACAATTAAGGTAAGATGTTCAATTTAATTTTCCCTCAGCAGGATAAAAATGGCACATAAATCTATTCACTGGCTTTTAATTGAACCTTTGTATTTTTGTATCTATGGCAAATTTGGCGAAGTAACCGATTGTGTGCTAATGTAAGCTCATTTTAATGAAAGTAATTTACTGTTTCTATAGAATGTTCGTTAAAAGTTTCCTCGAACGTTATTGACAAATATTTTACGGTCCTCTTCATCAAAGGCGTTTTCCAAGCGTTTACTTATTTCTACAAAGAACAAATAAAATAAAAATTAAAAATTTTAAAAACCCCCACACTACGCACTAATAGTTTAATCCATCCAAACTAATATTATAAATGCGAAAGTAACTCTGTCTGTCTGTCTTTCTGTCTGTCTGTCTGTCTTTGCTTCACGCCTAAACTACTGAACCGATTTGTGTGAAATTTGGTACAGACATAGTTTGGAACTTGAGAAAGGACATAGGATAGTTTTTATTACAAAAAATAAAATAAAAATAAAATGTATTCCGGACATACAGCGCCATCTATTGGTCAAGAGTCAGCAATGTGGGTAAAACCAAAAATCTGCCGGAAGTCACTATTCCACGCGAACGAAGTCGCGGGCAAAAGCTAGTAGAAAATAATTCATTAATCCGTCATTTAGTGGCGGCGGCCATCTTGGACTGACTTTTATCGCACATAGCTAAGAACACTCCCGACTAATTCATCTTTCAAACAAAAAAAACAAAATCCAAATCGGTTTATCCGTTCGGGTGCTACGACGCCACACACACAAAGACACAGACACGTCACACACGTCAAACTTATAACACCCCGTCGTTTTTGCGTCGTGGGTTAAAATTAAATAAGGTAAACGATTACTTTGTCTTATTTTTATAACTTAGGTATCCTGCCATATTTTCCTTCCTTGCCATATTTTAGTATCCCAATATTGCCACATCACGTGACACACATTATTTTGCAGTTAAGGTATCCGAAGTTTTATTTATGTATCTTAAGACGATACACTGACAAGTATCATACTTGACTTTTATGCTTCGTTAAATATGTTACAACTACCAGTACTGTACTGTACTGGGCCCTGTTTTTCTATGTGAGCTCAGAATATATACTGAATACGCGGTAACTATTTGAATTTGTGTTTCGGTGTCTCTCCCACCGTACACCCACACTTAGCTATTCATAAAAAAAAGAAAAAAAAATCAAACAGGCCTCGATGGGCACAAAAAAAAACGTCAACAAATGTGCACGTTTCGGTTTGGTCATTTCCATGGAGAAGAACCCGCAAGAAACTCCATGGTTACTCTTTTCAAGTCGTTTGGTATTACAATATTTTTATGGTACAACATAAAAATAATACTCGTGGGCAGCGTAGGCCAGACAGTGGAACTTTACTTATTATTTACGAAAACCAGATACCTAAGTTACATTTAAGTTTCACTAAAACCGTGCGAATATTTTTATACTACGGCAATTAGCCAAATACAATTAGAGAACAATCAAATCCTAAAACAAACACATAGCATACTCTCATGCAAATATTTGAGTTAATGACAATGTCTCAACTCAACTAACTTAATTAATTGAAATCACTAGTGACAGCTTAAGTGCTGATCAAAGCCTAACTACCGAACTTTGATGGAATATTCGGCCCGTCTGTGGTGTGAGTGTTTGATACCCGTCTGCAGTATTCATTTGCTGAAACTAAGGGGCGGGACAAATTCAAGAGGCTTCGGGCGGTGGTGTGGCAGTGCGGTCGCGGCGCCACTTCTTTGATATTTCATACAAGATGTATTGAAGAGGTGTGGCGTGAGACATACTAAGACGGCACGGCGCGGGCGCCACTTCAGCAGTGAGAAGTGCATGAACAGGAAGAGAACAAGACGGCAGAAATGCGTGATAATATAGAACTTTAAATACTAGAATGCGCCCGCGCGTCGCCTTTCCGAAACCGTTGCGCGCCTGTTCTGCACTGCGCCGTTGCCGGCGCCACGCCATCAACTCACCCGCGCCCCATATCAATAATTTGCCCAACTTGTGTTTGAAGAAGTATGTTGGCATAACTGGCGATTTTGATGTGGGATTAATAACTTTTAAGAATAGGTAGCGTTTTCCGACGCTGATGATATTTTATAAAGTTTGAAACGTTCAATGGAGGACAAAAAATGGTCATATTGTGATGCATGGTGTGTGTTCACGCACAAGAGCTCACAGGTTCAAAAATCGTGTACGTAGCGCGTTCGTGCTAGCGCCTCAGTTGTCGGGATGAATCCCAATTCTAGTGAAATCAGTACATAGCATTAGCTCCTGTATACACTGTGTAGTAACAACCGTATTGTGGTAGGCGTTTTTAGTTCATTCGGTTTGGTTGATTCCATTACTTGGTTGACCTCTCGTTTCATGCTATATTCAGAGTATCATAATTTTAAAATTTGCTGCCATCGTTGACCTTCCCTTGCGGCGAGCATGGATGGCCGTGGCCCCGAGATGTATATTGAAGGACGTTTGTGTACAGCCTGTTTTGAAGTAATATAAGTTTAGATTGCCTCGCGAAATAAGTTTCCATCTCCTATTTCCGTTCACCTACTTCAGCCTTCTTTTACGCCATTTGACGCTCGTAAAGTAACGTTCCGTACTTACCAAGAATATCAAACGTTAAAAAGTGTCATCGTAAAATGTTAGTGCTGTACAAACGATTTTTTTAAACGATAAAATACACATACGGTTCATACCTGTTGATATTACGACCAACTGGGTTCAACAATTTAACGAAACAATACCAACATCGTTACTTGTAATGATATACAATTTCAAAAATCAAACAACGGTTTCGACATTTCAATTACGAAATGTTCCAAAGTATCAATTTTCTAGCTCTTTTCCACCGGACGAATGAATATTTTATGACTCAATTAACCTGGGCAACAGCGGAAAGACTTTGTTAATAACCAAATTGTTTGAAAAATAAAAGATCTGTTATTGATTTGCGTTTGATCAAGAGATTTATAGCTAGGAGCGTTTGAAAAAAAATACGGCCAGAAATAAATGAAGTTTGCTTTTTAACGTTCGCTTGAAATTTATTTACAGGCTATTTCAGCTCAATGTCATCGTTTTAAATAAAATAGTAGTTCGAAAATTTTAGGTAAATTTCAAGTAATTGACATTGACTGCCCACAGTTATTGGATGCGTCCTTGGTCTCGTGCTCGGGTACTATTCCCATGTCAAGTAAAGTGTTATTGGGTTTTTAGTTTAGTTTAGTTTAGTTTTTAATAAGAAATTACTCAAGAGCCGCCGCGGAGGATGGATTTGTGCCCGTTGGATGGCAAAAGGCTCGCCCCAATTAAAACTTATCCGGCAAAATGTTGTGGTGTACTATTCGGCACCTCTGTCTTCGGGTATTACAGGCGAATGTTAAGTATTGACCGCAAACTTAGTCCTTAAACTACTGGCAAAATGTTTGAATTAGAAATTACTTTTATGGGATTCTATGGCCAAAATAAACAAATAAAATTAAGGGTATAAAAACCTAGGCTGTTCTCCCTGTCATTGCGATATATTTTTTTGATCAATCGTGGGTCAAAGTTCCAACTTTCTGACAAGTTTTTATTGTGAAATTTTTATTTCAAACACCTTTACGACCCTCGTACTATTCAATCCATCCATCAGCATAATATTCTACCACAAAACATGATTTTTTACCTCAAAAAAAGTCGTTTCCCAGCAAAAGTATATTTGCGTAAAGTTACTTCGTTTGATGTACAGGAAGCTTGGTTGACAGTTTCGTGATGAGATTATTTACTCCCTTTATTGTAAAACTGCTTATTTCTGGTACAAACAAAATTCAACGGTCCATCGTATGGCATAACTTTATTAGTTTTATGGTCTACTGAGGTCCATGTTCACCAAGGAGATAACAGTCTGATTATCGAAAAACAGCTGTCACTGTGACATGTTCCCGTACAAAAATGAGTTTTAAACAGCTGTTTTAGATAATCAGACTGTTATCTTCTCGGTGAACATGGACCTAAATATGTGTTACTTAATTAATTTATCAACGTAGTATTTAAAGGCCTCGACGTAATCGAGTATCTTTCCTCTTTTTCCAAATATCCTCAATGTCTAATTGAAATGGTGATTTATGATAGGTACTAGTGCGGTAAGTTGGTTTTTACAAACGAGTAGACGAATGTAAGCCCGAAACGAAGTTGAGGGCTTACCATAAACACGAGTTTTTCCCGAATATGTTGGGGTCGACTTCCAGTCTAACCGGATGCAGCTAATACCAGTATTTTACATGAAGCGACTGCCTATCTGACCTCCACAACCCAGTTAATACTGGGTAATACGATACCCCTTTTTTTTTTTTTTTTTTTTAAGGATGGGAAATCATCAAATGACCCCCCCCACTCTGGGCGGAGCGGGAGGGAGTGTCAGACTCTTACTGACTAAAAACCATCCATGTTCCTTCCTCGCCTTTTACGTTCCGGGGCCGCGGTATCTCTTTCGAACTCTTTCGGCAAATACGATACCCCTTGGTTAGTCTGTTTGTCAGACTATTTAGGCCACTGACTACCGGTAACGACTGCCAAAGATGAAAATAACAGCCAGGACCAACATTTTAACGTGTTTTCCGAGGCACGGAGGAAACTCGGTATGTAATTTTATAAACCTGTACTGTTCGTATTTACTTGGTATGTAGGTAAGCTATCCGCTTGAAATTTTATAAACCATTTATAAAACACTCGTTACAGGTATCTAATCGAGCTAAAACTTTGCACACACCTTTGGATGTGGTGAATACATTTTTATGACAGACACGACTCCATCCTTTTTCATGGACACTACTTCATCCGTTAGGCAGTTTTCATGATATAAATTATGAAAACTATAATGGTTATGTGGGGCTTGCACCTGCTAAAAAACAACGCCATGAGCCTACTGCCAACTTTGTGGATGGGCCGCGAGAACTGCTACGCATGAGCATTGTAATAAAACACTTATTTTTAAGCATATTTTTCAGAAAAAGAACTGCTTAAATAAAAATAAGAGTAAATCCATACAAAAAACTTTTCAGTTTGTAGATCTATAAATAAAAAGTTCCGTATAAATAATTGGTCTCAATACAAAAAAAAATTACCAAAAAATAAAACCAACTTCAGAGAAAACAAAAAAGTAAAAATATCCCTAGATTCTGAAGTCGGTGACCTTTGTTTGATTGATTTAGTATTTTTTTTGTCACCGACTTCTAAAGCTAGAGTTAGTTTTCACATTTTTGTTTTCTCTGAAGTCGGTTTTATATTTTGTTAAAAAGTTTTTATTTTTCACTTTTTAGTGGTTCACCTGTGCTTACCCTTTAACAGGATACCGGCGTGATTTTCTGTTATGAACTGGTGTAAACAATAGACAGATATGAGATTTCAGCAATCCCAGTACATTTGCTATCATTTATTGAGGAGTTCCGTTGCCTATTTCCGAAGTTCTCCATTAGATCTTCATCAAATTGAAATGGGATCACTTTGTGAAAGTATACTTCCAAAAACTACCCAAATCGCTTCTAGTGTGCCTATAAAATGTAAAAAGATCTTTCCATTTCTCCAGGATTCCATCATCCGATTCTGATTTGATAATTATGGGACAACCTGGGAAGTACACCCTTTCAAACAATTAAAAAACAAAAAAACGGGTCCGGTCCAGCCATCTTCGAGTAATCGGGGACCATTGAATTGAGAACCTCCTTATTTTTGAAGTCGGTTAATAACGACGTTATGGTAAGTGCCTCAAATATCCGGATATTATTTAAGAGTTCCGTTCCTTAATCATGGATCCCAGAATCAAAACTAATCAGAACCTAACCAAATTCTCATCAATGTATCCTTGAAGAACATCCTTTTCCCATAAAAAAAAACAATACATGTCCCGTTACATTTATTGGCTAATCCCTAATAAATGCAACTTAACACACCTAGCTATCGAAATCTGGGTACATTATACACTTTTAAGTACCCTCTTAAAGTATACAGGCGTGATGTTACGTCATGCTATTGTATAAACAATAAACAGCCAGAGGTTTGCAGCAATCACTGCAGCTTTGCCGCGTATTTTTGAAGAGTTCCATTTATATCTCCGAAGATCAGCATCAGATCTTCAGCAAATTAAATTGGGACCACACGGGAAGCACCAGCGTTCAAATAAATAAAGAACCATCAGAGTCGGTTTACCCAGTCGAAAGTTCTGAGATACCAAACACAAAAAAAATACTGACGAATTGAAAACCTCCTCTTTTTGGAAGTCGGTTGAAAACTAAAGAATAAGAATGATCTCAATTGGTTTTAATAGTACTCTCTTTTAATTCTTTATTTATTTATTTTATTTAAAGAGAATTCAATAACAGTTTTCTAGAGTCACTCTTAACTAAAGCTGACAATGCCATATTTAGAAGCACTACTGTCCAGCACGAACCATCAATCCACCATAGTGAAAGCTCAATCAAGTTTGTAGAGCTTCAAGACTTGGGCTACTTTACAAATAGGCGCAAAACTTAAATACGGGCCGCTGACTAAGATCTATATACTCGACAATTTTGTTTACTAAGTCAACAAGTATTAAGTAAACTTAACACGGCGAAGTAACAGGTTGCTTAGCGCTTCGTTTTCCAACCTCAGAGGCAAATCTTACTAACAAGAGATACTTACTTAGGTTTAAGTTGTTTTAAGTAAAATTGAAATGGATATTGATTTCAGGGAACGATAGGATAAAGACGTAACTTCGGAATAGGCAGAAGTGAATATGCCACCGTCGAATTGTCAAACACGTCATGTTGTATTCTTTCTAGCGATATTGTAAACTCTCGAAATATTGCCAACTTAACATACGGAAGTATCTCTGCCCCCATAATCGGGACTTGGGGCACCCCCCCGTTAGGTTAGTTAGGTTCCTTTAACCCCTGCACTCGGAAATAGGGGCCCCGCAAAGCGGGGTTTCGTCGACTCTCTCTTTAGGGGAGTATAAAGTGTTTTAAGGTTAAGTTAAGGTTAAGGTTAGGTTACATTAATCGGTATTTCTCAGGAATGGTACATTATATTTTCATGAGAGTGGCATTGGGCAAGGAGGACCCCTCCTTCCCTCCACGCCGCGTGGGTTGACTACCATCGCATGCGTTTCACGAAAAGTAAAGCGTTTTTTTGTGAGCAGTACTCGTATGTTCGTTTGACAATATTTCGAGAGTTTACAATATCGCTAGAGAGATTACAATATAATGTGTTTGACAATTTTACGGTGACTTATGTAATGATACATCAATACATCACTCAAACATTTTGCCATTAAACGAGCACAAATCCAGACTAGATTTTACTTTAGGAATTTCGTAGTAGCTGCCACGTATAGTATAAAGATATTTTTTGGTTTTGATGTATTCTTTCAGCAAATCGAAATCGTGCCGAATTGACAGTAACCACAGAAAACCATTTTATTTTTTTTATTTTTGCCTCTTTTTGGGAATTTTTCATGTTCGTGTTTTTATTGTAGCGTTTACATTTACTCATACACACAAACAGCTAGACCCGAAAAAATTGTGTGTTGGTCATACAAAAATATTAGTTTGATAAATGATAAATGATGTTTATTTTGTAAGTAGGTTTTCACAAACACTTTTACACGTCTTTTTTTTAAACTAGATGGGGCCGGTGTTTCGTACCTGACTACTCTGAGAAGAAACAGCCGAAACAAACTCAGAGGTCATAGTCTCTTTCATGCGGGGATCGAAACACAATGCAGCAGCCAATAGTTTAGCGAATGTGGCAACCATATCGTCAAATAACCAATAGCGACCTCTGTTAATCACTTAGCCCTAAGGCAGGGCATGGCTCTTGCCTGTGCTGCGGGACCTGCCGGGGCTGCGTGACTGTTCGAAAGAGATTCGTGGCCCTGGAACATAAAGGGCGAGGAAGGAACATGGATGGGTTTTGTCAGTAAATGTCTGACACTCCCTCCCGCTCCACTTAGAGTGGGAAAAGTTATTTGATGACTTGCCATCAGAAAACAACAACAAAAAATAGGCAAAGCATGCCTGAAAGCATTTTTATCGATACTAAATTAAATAACAAATTGTATCGTAATATGTTAAGTATACAAACAATATTTTTAAGTATAGACACACTACAGTAAATAACTATCAACTTAATAATCAGCTTGAAAAAACATCGTCTTCGAAAAATATAATATTTTAAAGTCTCAAGCCAAAACGCATATCTTTAAGCACTTTAATATTAAGCGTAATTTACATGGAAATAGCTGTAAGGTAAGAATTTTAGCAAACATGATGCTTTGAAATGTTTGGCCACAGGTGTGGCAAATTTCTTTCCACTTTGAGGCAAATTTTCCGCATCTTTACGACGTGTCTCGTTTGTGCTTGTCACTTAAGGTACAAACTACGGAAAGCCTGACGCTAAAGGTCTAGTTAAAGTATTTTTTTTTCAATTTTTCGATTTTGAATCGAAAATCCAATTATAATTTAATTGTTTGGTACAAACTCGTGTCTCGTGTGCCAGAAATACATACTGAAAGAAGTCTAAAACTAATATTAGTTTAAGACTTCTTAACGAAGCCGAAAGTCACTTGTTCTCTACGTCCTTCCGATAATTCCGATATTTTTTTTGTTCTACACCGTACCTGGGGACCTTCTAGTTACGGAGATGTTGGGGGTCAAAGTTACAAATTTTTGACAAGATAATTTTATATTTCTTTTTGAAATATAAAATTGCAAGATTTTTACTTTACCACGAACCCCGCGGGTAATATTAAATCCATCCATCAGCATAATGTTTTAAGTGCGTTATATTGAGTGAAACCACAACACGTGATTTTTCACCCAAAAAATAGTGGTTTCCCAGCAATATTTTTTTTGTAAAGTTATTTTGTTTGATGTACAGAACGCTTGGTTGACGGCTTCGTGATGAGGTGGTTTACACCCTGTATATGCTATGTTTCATGTTCGTGTTCGTTAGCATGCTTCTTCGATCTTATTTCTTCAACGACTGTACCGTTTCTAAAATCTGAGAACTCAAATCACAATTACTCAAAAATGTATGGTTATGGAAGCATCAATAGTTTAGGTACCTGCTGTATCTAAAGCAATGCTACCCTGTATAACAATGGAGGAATGCTGGCAGTTTAGAGTTACAATATATCTATAATTACAATGTAAATATACAATACAAACAATTAATACATTTACAATATATGTATGGATGAGGAGCTCCTGGCTAAATAATAAGAGCCGTTCGGGCCGATTTTTAGGTTAAGCCGTGCTTCCCTAGGTTGGCTTGTAGATGGGTAACCACCCATTACGTATGTACCGAATTTCCTCCGTCCCTCGGAAAGCACGTTAAGTAGTTAGTCCCGGCTGTCATTTGCAGAACTTTGACAATTGTTACATATAGTCAGTGCCCCATAAAGTCTGACAACCAGTCATACCAAGTGGTATCGTATTCCCCAGTGTTAACTTAGAAGGTTTTGGAGGTCAGATAGGCAGTCGCTCCATGTTAAATATCAATATTCCGCTGCAACCGGTTAGACTGAAAGCCGACCTGAACAAAGTTGGGTAAAGGCTAGGCAGATTATGACAATATTTATTATGTATAATAAATCTTATTATATACATATATCTGGAGGTCTTTTGAACTAATATTAAATCTTACTTCAGACACTGATCTGCATTGTCCTCACGTGAATTGAGCAATGTCTGGACTTTAAGGAGACTATGAACGCTGAAACTTCGTTTCGGCTGTTTCTTCTCAGAGAACACAGCTCTCAGATCGTCAAAACTTACAGAATTTTCATCCAGGGACCCTACACTAAGACTGCATGTACTAATTCAAGCCTCTTTCATCTCGTTAATCCAGGCCTAAGAATGTATGTAATCGTTTCCGTCTTCTTTATCTTCTAAGATTTTTTACGTAGTTAGTTACAGAGCTAAGAAAAGCCAGTTAAAATACACTTACCTACATTATACAATAAAATAGTAGATAGGTCCCTGCCTAGTGCATAAGGCCGGTCTAAACATAAACCTATCTCGATCTAGGTTACATTCTCTCAGGTGTATCTAATATACATAGAGAATGGACAGCCAGCATTTTACTAGAGGCTTTTACCGCAAAACAAATACGTTCGACAAGAATATTGCTATATGTAGATATATAAAGGTTGTAAATAAATATTTAAGGAAACCGAAATTAACTTGTCGAAATTGCGATTTTTTTTGTTCTTAACTGTACCTACCTGGGGAATTAGCTACGGAGATATAAGAGAACAAAGTTCCAACTTTTTCACATTTTTTTTTTCAAATAATCTTTTTAATTGTCCTAAAGGTATACTTTAACTCTATAATCCGATTACTATTAAATGAGTGACTGAGAGCGTTGCATTGAATTTTAGAGAAAAAATATATTTTTCACCTCAATAAAAGTCGTTTCCAAGCAATAATTTTTGCGTAGTTACTTAGTTTGATGTACAGAATGCTTGGTTTACGGCTCAGTTATGAGTCTGCTTAAATCCTGTAAGTATATACCTACTCATAGTAGAAGAAACGAATTAAATAAATAATGGCGATATTTAATTTGTTATACTTCAACCATGAACACAAATTGATTCGTCAGCAAGCATATCTAAGTTTATTTTAAGCCACAACTGCACACACCTTCTTCGATTTTATTCCACAGATAAAGATATAAGCACAAGTAAAAACATTCCACATGGATAAGGGGAAAACAAAGATATATTATTATGCTGCTTATACAGCCTACAGGAGAACATATGAAAAATTACTAAAAATCAATTTCACGAGTGATGAAAGCTTTACTTTTCTTTCACCTTTCACGTCGTCCGACTTTTAACTTTTAATTCCCCATAAAACCAACTATTACTTTGATAAAGAAAAGTCCTTTTCAGCCTTGAACTAGATCCAAGACTCCATTAAGCTTAGGACAGTTTCTTTACTTTATTATCAAACAAGCGACCCACCGTTACTTTGCACGGAAGCGATCAATGTACATGTCAACCCATTGAGTTTCTTGTACTTTATCTAAAAGCTAAAAATAAATAAGGATGTTTTTTGATAAAATCTTACGGGATGTATTCTCTAAACGATATTGAAAACTTAAAAAAGGGTCATCACTTAAACATTATTGTATTCGGCCACTTCACGGCGGAAACGCGTATTTTTTAGATTTCCCCGGTCACATTCCTATAATCAGTTCAGGCAATCTATGGACAAAACCAAAAAACTCTTAGGTTAGGTGAAAACTCTCCCCTTACGAGAGCAACCAAATTGTACGAGTATAACGCTATATGGCGAAGAGCTGAACTCGGCATAAATCATGATTGTCTGAACTTTCAAATGGAGGACATTTGAATTATCATTCCAATTATTAATAATGTAATTATCGTTGCATTTTAATTTCAGTGTGCATTTCGAGACCATTTATTCTGCAATAGTTTTAATTTTTATATAAGAAATTGTAATGTTGCTCGTTGGTAATCCAAAATAAATAAATCAATATTTTTTGTAGGATTGAAAAGACCCGATAATTTAAGGAATCAGGTTGAGCTGAAACGAACTTTTTTGTCACGTTTTACAATTTGCTCATTTGGGTAGTCGCACTTCTGTTCAATGTCTATTGGTAAAAAAATCATGTTATGTTTCAATTAAAGTATGTGTTTTTCAATTTACATCCATATTTGTCCCACGCAAAATACACATGATTATCATAATATCCGGGAGGACTGTGGGTATCGTGATTGAACTCGATTTTTTTTTACGCCCTCCCCCCTGTGCGAACCTCACGTGATTATAGAATGACCCCAACTGAATATTTCAGAAGAACTATGCGGATGTATAATAATGTGTGTATTATAGTTATAAATATTTTCTTATTTTTGTCTTATTTTTATTGCATCAACTGTGTATTGTATCTGCATCACCCTGAGGTAGACAACTGGTAGAAAATGCCCAAGGCATTAAGTTCCCCTTGGTACGGTTTTTACTTATGCATAAAGTTATAATCCATACTAAAATTATAAAGCAGAACAGTTTCTTTGTTTGTTTGGTTGAACGCGCTAATCTCAGAAATACGCTACGTCCTTATGGAGTGGAGCAGGAATGAAAAATGTTGCAAAAACGTGTTTTTTTTCCTTTCGTTTTTCTCTCGGTCAGCTAGTAAAGAATAAATAAATAATGCATCGTGATATGAAAATTGAGTTGATTGGCATAGTCAGCTTATAAACATTCGCACTAGTATTACTGCTGGTACAATCCAGCCTCCTCTCTGCGAGAGGCGGTCATAATCCAACACATTTGCTGGCTTCGAGATAGTACCAATCTAAACACTAATAGGCTAAGTTATGTGTCCAAATGTATTTACACGAGAGATTACCATACCCGAAACATCTCGAAGCGTGTTATGAACGTTATGAGCATATCAATTATGTACCCTTCAATCTGATGTTTACGACGATTTTCGGACAACGGTAGTGCAGACGGAATGCATCATGCAAAACACGTTGATTATTTGACCGCTCTAGTAATCGCTTTTTGGGTTAAAAATTGGGGAATAGACTGTCACATATTTATCGTCTGCTCTACAACGTAAACGATTATTTCCCTGGCCTAAACTCAATACTCATTTGCGGCTGGCATACATCTATAACTCGTCGTCTTAGCATTCATGTGATCCTTCACACACTCCGTCGATGTGTTATTTGGTCTTTCTCTACTCTGATAGCCCTCCACGATTATACTCAAAACTTTCCTTACGTCATTTTCTTTTACATTATACTTTTACATTATATATTTCGATTACACTACAACGTTACTGATTTTATGGATGCTTTTGAACGACAAAAAGGAAATAAATGTGACTGTCAGTGTTACTCAATAGTCTTTGGACTAAGTAGACTAGAACTATTGGCATTTGAACTATACTGATTAGACATTTATTTCGTGAGTTCAGGAAGCTCTCTATCGTCATATTTCCTTCCTTATCTTATGTTTTCTACCAAATGTCTAGCATTCCTCAGTCAATGTCATTCCAGCGACAAAAGAGTCTTAAGTACTAATATTGGTGTATACTTTATAAGCTATTGTAAGTGTTCAGTGCCAGCCATAGGTCGTTAAGCTCGCTAAAATATGGCTGAGATACACGGCTCTAGTTCATGCATGGAGGTCAGCTCAATGTCTCGCACTTAACTTGCTATTCATACCTGTGTATGTATGTTCCCTACAAACCATGTAAGTTGATATTGAGATACAAACACAATCTATATATTTGTTCAAAAACGGAACACCTACATAATCAAAATGTGTAAATCAAGGGTACTTTTAATAACATACGAAAAATTACAATCAGCATGGATTTACATAAAAATAATAGAATGACACAACTGAGAGAGGCCACACAAACCATAACAACGGGGTATATACCCAGCAGTGGATGAATTCAGGTCGTGGATAATGATGATAGGTCTTCAGTCATGTACTGACTCCATGGTAGAAGTATGCTTCACGAAACACTCGAAAATAAAGCAGGCCTTTAATATAACTTCCAAGTTTGTTTTCAAAGAAGTAAGTTTACAAGGCAAGGTTACAGAGAAAGGTACAGTTTCATTTGCAAAAGCAAATGAAAGTGTTCCTTGCTCCTGATTTTTTAATTATGTCAACGTTAGTGTGAAATGGTGCAGTCAAAATAACTGCAATTTTCCCGGTTAAAATCAACAGGTGGAAGGAAAGAAATAAAAGAGAGTTTAATTAAGATCCTTGAACTTATTGGTGATGTTATAGTGAGTTTTGGTGTTGCAGGAGCAAACGGCGTGAAGAAAAACGGAGTATACGAGCCTTAAAGAGATTGCAACAGGTGGCGTTGTAATTACTACCTACCCCCTTGAGATAGCCCGCAACACTGTTCCCATACAAATGTAACTCCTGAAAGTCAGAATCAACAGTGGCGACCACCAGAAAAGCGCCGAAACAATAAAGCTTGCCAAAGTCCCAGAGAATGAATTTAACTCTCTTGGTTCTCGCAACGAAATTAATCAGAAGGTATAGCGCAGGAGTAGGAAAAGTCCGTAATTTCCACTTCCCGCCATAATTATCAAAAGGAGACAGAACGAAACAAGGCCAATAGACATAATGGGACGTCTACAACTGGGATAGGCCCAGTATTGCCTAGCATCACGGATATATTAACATTAATGGGACCTAACTTGTGACCTGTTATATTGAGATAGTGACAAATGGGTGAAAAAGTAAGTTGGTCTGTAGATGGGTGACCTCTCATAACATATCGAGTTTTCCCCGTGCCTCGAAAAACACGTTAAGCAGTTGGTCCCGGCTGTCATTAGTAGATCTTTGACAGTCGTTACAGGTAGTCAGTGGCCCAAAAGGTCCGACAACCAGTCTTACCGAGAGATTTATCGTATTACTCAGTACTAACTGGGTTGTGGAGGTCAGATAGGCACTCGCTCTATGTAAAATACTGGCATTCAGCTGCATCTGGTTAAACTGGAAGCCGACACGAACACTAACATATTTGGGAAAGGGCTAGGCAGATGATGAGAACTCTGCATAGTTTGGAGTATGATTGCTATTATACAAAACTAACACTTACGACCAATTTTATAATGCTAACTACACCTAAACTTCCTTATTTTCTGTGTACTTTGTCCTATATAATAATTATTATTTTGTATTTACGACTATTATATATTTATTCATCATCATTTTAATCACAAACGATGCAATATAGTGAAGAATAATATCGATCTAGCTAGGTTTTATATCTGAAAAAATCATTTTCTCTATTTTCACCTAAGTAGAGAGATGAACCCAAAAAGATATAAAGTACGGATCGTTTGTGAAACAGCACCATATTTACACTACAGGGATGAGTAATGTAATCCTTAAATATATACGTATAATATAATAATAATCATGTATAACATCGTAGGTACCTATCATTGTCATGTGGACGGGGCCTCAAAAACCGCTTGTGGGAAGTATTTTCCGGAATAAAAGCCGTTTCCCGATGGCAATTGATCGAATAAGCAAATGCGCATCTAGAATATTTCAGCATCCACGTATGGAGAAATTGGATCTCCGGTTATCAAATCTGCTACAAGAGAACGGGAAAGTGTAGGAACTTTCAATCCAAAACGTATTTGTTTGTGTTTACTATAGGCCAGTAGAAAAACGCTGAATAGGGCTAAAATCGCAAAGCATGATGTAGTTCTGCATTTTTAATAGATCAGTTAGGGTGATGTGAATCCGAATTTACAACTTCGACTTGAATTTGCAACTTGTGTCGCTGCGTACCACGCGTTAAACTTTATAATTGATGACTTTCCTCATAGAACCAGCTTTTAGCCAATATTTTGCATCGGACAGAAGCAAATCTTAAAATTTTTATTTTTATTTTTTATTGTCTATTGTCATGAAAAAAATTCCATCTTATAAGGTTTTAACAGAGGTGGCAGTTGGGCTTAAATTGATGTAAAGGAGAGTAAACTAAAGTATATGAAACATGGTCCAAATGGCTTGTCAATTGATTAGATTTGTTCAAATGGCGCGGTGGCCAAAATAATATTAACGATATTTTTCGCATAAAAAGACTTTTCATTCAGTCATATCTTTTTACTGACTGCATATTTTTGGTTGCGGTTTGGTTATAATGTCTCAATATTTTGTAGACTATTTGGACCACCTTAGTTCATTCTCCAACTTCATAAAATTAATGTTATTTGTCAAAAAATAATATTTTTTTGAATTTTCGAGAACAAAACGCAAAAAAATGTAAAATTTTCGCAGTTGTCACAAGTTTTTCGCAGTTGAAAATTTTGAATCACATCACCCTAACTGATCTATACAACATATTAAAAAATCACTTCGACAAGCCACAGGAGGAGGTATATTTCGGAGAAGGTTTCGCCCATATTTACATTTGTATCTAAGGTATTTATAATTTTTATGTTCCTTTTTTCAGGGTGGTCCTTAAGGGGGCCATTTTTTCATTAGTTTTGCTATATAAGCAAATTTAGAATTAGAAACAGCTACGGCTCGCGCTCGCTACGCTTGCATTTTACATTACACACCCACTTTCTGTCGCTCGGCTTACGCTCCTCGTGCCAGCTAGCAATACTTTTAGGACATTTTTTCTTACATGAAATTCGAAATCGTCTACTGTAATTGAACGTTTATTCTTTTTAAATGCTCCCATAAGAAATTTTTATCCCTAAACTTCAGAGTAAATAAATTGGTATAAAAGAATATTTGCCATGGTAAAAATATGTACCGTTTCAGAAATACGATTTTTTTCCAAAAAAAATTGGAAATTTCAACCCCCTCCCCAAGTTATGGGTTGCATCAAAAAGTTTTAATTTAAAGTTGTCCGTATTCTTACTTGAAATGATAAAAATGTTAAACGGTCCAAAAAATGTCCACAGGAAAACAGTTATGACCAAAAAACTGTTTTTAAAAAACCGCCCGCTGCCCCATTGACGAATACCGCCTATTCACTAACTTAACCTAACTTTTGACCTTTTCGATTTTTTGGCCAAGTTTGAAAATAATCCTTATTTTATTTCTGACGAAATCTACTTAAAATGCACAACTACATCAAGCTTTGCGTTTTTATGTAATTTCTACTGGCCTACTACTCGATATTTTATTATTATATTTTATCCATTTCCTATGAAAATAATTAAAACAAATCTCAGTTTTCAGCATTTGCTGTCAAAAGTTTCGTGGGTTCACAATGGTTTAATAAATACTGAATTTTTAATCTAGTGAAAGTAATACTACCACTAGATAATTAGGTATATCGTTAGTAAAATATACACAGGGATAACCTTACCCATAACAAATACTTACACAAATATTATAAGCCTGAAATAGGCAAATCCCTGACTCACCTTTCACGATATATATTAAATCCTCCTCTCCTGTTTTACTGAGGCCGGCCAAACTGTCAGCCAATAATCCCACGCGTCGTACGAAGGCATATCAGCTTATTTTGACTTCAATCGATACCTTTGTTGTTACGTGCCGTGCGTGTGTTTATCAAAACAAACATTTTCTTACATTCTATCTCAGATATTTCACAGAACACGGGAAATGTATCGTATAAGCTGGAAACGTATAATATGCTCCTGTCCTTGTGGTAATGAAATTCAATGGACATGACCGCTGCTGACGGGATCAAGTAATTGTGGCATGTATTACATGGATGTCCGGGCTAAAACGTATGTGCTGTGCACACATCGCAACTGAGGGGCGCCTGCGGTAAACCCAGTGCAGTCAAAAAGCCACCGAGAGCGACGACAAACCATTCCATTGACGTAGGTACTCAATACAATAAAACAACTTTACTTTCGACTAGGTTCCAAGTTCTACAATGTTTCGGGTTTTCGCGCAAAAGGTCCCGTCAGTACTTTCACTTTGTGTTATTGCGAGTTAATTCTTTGAACTAATTTATGCACTCGTACTTATATAAGCTTTTATAAAATTTTATCATATTTAAAACTTTGCCTCAACAGCGGTGACTTTGAAGCTAAACTTTAAATGGTTAACTTTTGTCTTTGTTTCATGTTGTAAAGTAAGTGCTATGACATTAACTAGGTACCTAATTTGGTGTTGATTTACTGTTTTTAGTACGTACCTTTAAAGTGTTTTTAGGGTTTCGTATCTTAAAAGGAAAAAAAAGGCAACTCTTATAAGATCACTTTGTTGTTTGTTTGTCTGTTAAGTCCCTTTATCTCGGGTTATAAGATCATTTTGTTGTTTGTCTGTCTGTTAAGACCCTTTATCTCGGGAACTCCTGTAGGTATTAAGTAAAAAGATCAGAGAATCAAAATTGATTAGGTACTTTCCGTTGACCTTTTTTTCGGTTGGGAAATCATCAAATGACTTCTCCCACTCTGGGCGGAGCGGGAGGGAGTGTCAGACTTTTACTGACTAAAACCCATTTACGTTCCGGGGCCACGATATCTCTTTCAAACAGTGCTGCAGCCCCGGCAGGACTTCCCGTTGACCCTGAAAATTTAGCATGAAGCAATGTCTTACAGAACATGAAAAGGAAAATATCTGAAACCGTAAATATGTAGTTTAATAACAAAATACCTACAAGTTTATACAGAACCCTTGGTGTGGGAATCCAACTCCTACTTGGCCGGCTTTGCTTTCCGTCTATAAGCACGCGGTTCACACAACAGCCTTGTCAACTGAAAAAACCTAATTAACCCGTCAATTAAATTAACAAAAAATATTGGACCCGTTTCTTTTTCTTTTGTTACGTAAACCAAAATAAACGAAGATAGTCGTGGTATAATTTTTATTGCGTTCTGACGTCACGAACCCCCACTCCCAAGTTTTGATGCGTTTTATCATTGGCAATATTCATTGACTAACGAAAACAAAAAAAAACGTGTTCATTATTTCCCAATACGCTGACGGACTAAATAGATTTGCAATTATGGATGGTGGAAACTAGCCTAATCCGAGACAGCACGGTTGGTATAAGGCAGTGGTGAAGCGGGTTGCCCTAACCTATACCACAAACAAGGCTGTCAGCTGTACATGTGGGTAATTGTTGTTATTTGCATCACATGAACATAACAACGGTATTTCATTAACAAAATGTTTTGACTCGAGTTCATATTCAGCTACATTTATTTCAGAATGCGAAACGCTAAAAGTGTAACAATTTGAGTTCAGTACAAATCTTTCTCTACTGAATAATGCATTGCGAGTCTATTTTAGTGGTCAGTGTTCATATTTCACTGGATTATAATCGTCGAGAGAGCAAATTTCGCTTAAAAGTTGCACAACAGCAAGATGCCTGTTAGTGTACTGATAACGAATGACCCAATTCAAATTGAGCTGTCTTTCAAAGCTTTAAGGGCGCTCGGGATGACAGCACAAATTTAGATTTTACCCCAGCCACCCATCTTCTATCCCGCTCGCACATTCGAAAAGATTCTGTTACGTGATGCTATTGATGGAAGGACGACATGTTTAAAAAAAAACCCTCGGGCAAGCCGCAGGAGGAGGACGTATATTTCGGAAAAGGTGCTGGAGCGTCCGACAATTGAAAATTTGTATAAAGAGTATGTGTACAATCTACAAAAAAATATGATTTCAAAATCGTTGTACTATAATGGAAAGTTTACCCTTTTTAAATCCTCTCATAAGAGTTTAGCATGTTTTTAGTTATAATTTTTTAATTCCAAAATTATAAGTTTTATCGCTAAACTTTAAAGGTAACAATTGTAGAGTAATCAATTTGTTTAAAAAAAAAAAATATTTGCGACGCTCAAAATGTTTACTGTTTCGGAGATATGATTTTTTTTCCGCAAAAAATTTGGAAATTTCGACCCCCTCCCCAATTTAGAGGTTGCATCGAAAAAGTTTCAATAAAAAGTTGTCCGTATTCTTACTCAGAATAATAAAAATGAAAAGCGGTTCAGAATTTTTTATGGGAAAAAGTTATGGCCAAAAAACTGTTTTTAGAAAAACCGCCCTCCCGCTACCCCCATGGACGAATTCCGCATTTCCGCCCATTCACGAACTTAGCCTAAGTTTAGACCTTTTAGATTTTTTGGCCTAGTTTGAAAACAATCGGTTCATAATTGCGACCTGTAGAGTGTGGCTAAATTTTGCTTGTCACCCATATACATACGTATACATTTATATCCCCGTAGATGAGAGACCAAAAGTAGATGTTTGTATTAAAAAAAAAAGGAAATCCACCTATATAATAAATAGAGTGTTTTACACCCTATTTATTAATTTGATTATCTGCCTCTTTGGTTTAGTGATCGCAAACGCGGGTTAAAAAAAAAACAATAAAACGGACTGATGTACATTGCGTTATACATAGATCGACTATCTTGCAAAGTTTCATGACCATTAAAGATTTTAATTAAATAATATCCCTTTTTAATCCATTTTAGAAGTAACTATGAGGTAATTTTCCATCAAGAAAATTTAATGGAACAGAAATATACCTCAACTTTGCTATTTATAACGCACACATTTTGCACACATTTGGGCGGACTACCGCCCAGCCATCAGCCATTATGTATTCAATTTGTTCAATACATTACCTAATTTGTTCAGTCGATTAATAATTATTAAAACTTTCTTCCGTTGTAATCATTTTTGGAGTGATAAAATATTATAATTTATCTCTTCGTTGCATACATTGACTAAATATTTGTTTCCTGGTTTAGAGTATAATTACTGTTTCGTTATGTATAGCAATTGACCTTTGCACTTTTATCACATAATCTTTTTCATTCTCCATATATTTTATTAAATTAAAAAAATCCATAACATATATATGACATGATATCTATACATATAATAAAATCGTTGAGACCAAAAAATCTGTACATTGAATATTTACAAATAAAAACCGATCAGGGTGACTTAAAATAAGTAACTGAACATATTAAAACCATTTTTAAAATTCGTGTTTGTTTGTTTGTTTGTTTGACCGCGCATCACGTAAAAACTGCTGGACGAATTTTGATGAAAACTTCACTAATCTATTTAAATAAACTCAGAATAACACTTCGGCTATAGAAATTATGGAAAATGTTGGAAAAAGGGGGTGAAAAGGGGGGGTAAAGTTTGTATGAAAAAAAATTTTTAGATTGATCTAGATTCATGAAACTCAGACTAAATACTTATTATTAAAAATAAAGAAATACCTGTTTCAGCATTTTTAAGAAAAAACATCCAGAGACGTAAAAAAGAGGGTTTTGTGTTTAAAATTAATTAACTTCATCCACCTTTAGAATAAAATTCATTGAAGTGGAAACCTTTAAAAGTTGCTGTAAATACTTCAAATCTAATACAAGTAAATGTAATTTCTCAATTTTCTTGAAATTTCATTTTTTAAGTGAATACGCCCAAAATAGCGGAACTTAGAAAATCGGCATTCCTCGGTATAGGTAGTTGGTAATACAGGGTGGAAACGGTAAACGGGGCAGTAAGGGGAGCTGCAGCTACACAAAAGTGGTCTTAGGTAACAATCCGTAATCATTTCACGAAATGTTTATCCCCATTCACTGATTTAATACAAAAATAAAGTATAGTTAGCAAGAAAATTGCCATTTTACTTAAAACAAATTTTTTGATGCCAATCGATCTCCTTTCCGACACTAATCAAGAAGTTCTTCCAAACCAACCCAGGTTAGAGTACTCAAAAAGTCAGAAATCGCAAAAAAATAACTTTCAGCGGGGCAGTATAGGGGAAATAGTTAGCCAGAAAATTGCTATTTTACACAAAACATTTTTTGATGCCAATCATTATTTTTTATTTTACATAAGACATAAAGCCGGAATAGTATATTTTATAACGAGGGACTAAACGAAGCCATTATACCCGAGGTGGTTTCACTCCCGAGCTTGCGAGGGAGGCAATGAAAGCGAGGGTATATTAAATTGGCGTTTAGTCTCGAGGTGCAAACTGTACTTTTCACTTCGAGTGCGAGAAAAATAGTCATTTAAAACCGAACAAATTTACACTCGACTAAAATTCTGAACTGAGCAGTCAGATTTTCTTCTATCAGGGCAGTCACAGATTAACAATTTAAAACACAACACAAACCCCCAACATTCTCGCAATGAAGATGATCCACTCTCCACAGATAATTATAGTACCTACATTACTGCATCGGCTAGCAACAGAGCCATTCCACATACTTTTTCAAAATCAACGATGCACACAAACAACCATACATTTTCCCGCGTTGAAGAGTTCATTTGTTTTTTTTTTCAATATACCGCTTTCTTTTTGCAAGCCAATTCGAAATTTAAATAGTTTTATTTAAATTTCGAATTGGCTTTGACAAGTTACTCTTTTGTGACCATGTTTCCGAGTAAAAGATCGTTCCATTTTTTAATTACTTTTTACTCCCTAGGGAATAAACGGTCACTTTAATCCCGTTTCGTAGGGCTATAACGGCGTACTTTTAGAGCATGAGAAGTGAAAAAGTTACAAATACATTACAAACGAGTACAAATCCTACTATCTACAAATAAAAAATGCTTTGCCCTGAAGGACTATCTGATGGATCAACGCACAGCCTAAACCGCAGATTGTAGAAACCTGAAACTTGGAGGGTGTATTTTCTGTATAACGTAGGCATACGATAAGAAAGAATTTTGAAATTATACCCCTAAGGGGGTGAAAAGGGGGGCAAAGATTGTATGGGAAAATGTGATTCCTTGGTCCAATCTACTTCAAATTTTGGAATCAACAATATTAACAGAATTGATGGACGCGTTTCATATTGCATTGAAATTCATCCCCTAACGGGGTTAAAAAGGGGTAGGAAGTTATTTTGGCGGTGATTTGTTTCGAATTTGATCTCAATACTCCTTCGAGATTTTGATAAAACTACAAGTTATTTTTATACATGTTTCAAAACCCAATCCGATTTTATTCCAAAAAGGTTGAACTCACATAAGAATTTGGTGCAAAATTGGAAATACTCTTTAAAATTGGAATGTCTCAAAAGTCACCGTAAAATATTAATACCGCATTTGAAGGTTTCTAAGCTTTGAAGAGGTTGTGCACTTTAAGACACGGCGTCATAGCGTAGGGACGTAGAGTTTGAAATTTTAAATGGTAAGCAGTTGTAAGAGGTCCGCAACGGTTTACAGCAGCTATATCGTGTTGCGGCTCATTTAATGCACCTTGATGAGAACTGCAGACCTAGCTGGAGTATGACTGTCATCAAGTGTCTAAGTATGAAGATGTAATTAAAGCTATCAATAGAAGCCTTTAAAGCTGTTTTTGTAAACATGGTAATTTATTCTTATTCAAATAAATACGTTGTTAATCACAAGTATTTGATTTTGAACAAAATTGCCCTTGGGTACGTAAATTGACTTCAATGCATATCTTAGGAGATACACCGTTTTAAATAACTCCGCAGCAAAATAATGATCAACTACCGGGCGCGCATTTTCATTATGCGGAAGGATGTGTGTGATGTGCTCTTTGAAAATTGTATTATGGGTGCTTACGACCCACTTTCTGTAACCCTCTTTCTCGTATGTGACGCAGACGAAGTTGCGCGGGTCAGCTAGTTATGAAATAATCCTATTCATTCTCTAGATTTTTTCATTAAATTAACGATGCTTGAAACATGATACAGGAGATATATACATATGATCAAAAAGCCTGGAACATAACATTTCTACTAAAACGGTGAAAAGAAATTCCTTGAGTTAGACAAACATACGAGATAATTATCTTTCAGAACGCATTTTAGTACTTAGTTCATTCCAGAATCCTAATGAACAAGAATTCTTTGGAAACTTCAGAAATATTAACCAGTAAAGTGGATGAACCCGTGAATTGTGAGTTCCAAGGTCTCTATTGGGTACATTCCATTTGTGTGTGAGCTTTTATTGAGCCGCTAATATGATTCGAGGAAATGCACTTTATAAGCAAGCAGGTGAAGCTCATATCTTCAGTGCACTTTTTCGACAAAGGCACGCAATAAAATGTAAAAAAAATTGGCCAAGTGCAAGTTGGACTCGTGTACCGAGGGTTCCGTACAACTTAAATGTATTTTGTTTATTAAACTACATATTTATCATCAGATTCAGATTTTTTCCTTTACCTAAGAACTATATTTTTGGCTTTGCTTTCCTTGTGAAAGTGCAAAATATGTGACATAAATGGTTAAAACCCGGACTGGGATTAGCTGTTATCACCATTTGAGTACCTACGCGGTGGACAACATGACGGTATATTGAAAAGCTGAAAAGTTGTAAGCACACAAACTGGTGACCGCGAACCGGAAGACGTTGCGTTGCCAGGCCTCCCACTAGGTGGACCGATGACCTGGTGAAAACTGCGAGAATACGCTGGATACGAGTCGCACGGGATCGATCAATGTGCGACACTTGGGGGAGGTCTATGTCCAGCAGTTGACGTCTTTCGGCTGAAATTATGATGATTACTAACCTTCCCATCAGCCCTCCGGATGGCTTCGTGGACGCGCCAGCAGAGTCCCGGGCCCGCAGTGCTGCTGCACTCCGTGGCGATGTCGAAGTGATGCAAGATGGGGTTGTTCACCAGCAGCTCCGGCACCACAGGTGCCGGCTCCGGTGGTGACGACTTCATCTTGGTAATGAGGCCTGACACCCCATTGGAAAGCTTTTTTCCAAAGGATGCCACCGGCTCGGAATCTGAATCCCCTGTAAAAAAATAATTAATTTTTAGATTCATCACCAGACTTGTTTTCAAATAAAAAGAAACGTTCGGGGAAGGCTTTGGGAACTGCCCATAGAAGTGAAAAGTTGTAGCCGATTCGCAACGGCGTAGCCGACTTCGAGTGCTACAAAAAGCGTACGTGACGGTCACGCAAGTTCCATGTTTTTGTTTACTCAAAAAGTGTTCAAAGAAAAGTGTTTTCATTTCATGAATAAAAGCAATATGTTTTGCAAAAATGTGTAATGTGTGTGTCAAATTCTGTAAGCGTGTGTCATCTGCTGGGCAAAAGCCTCCCTCTTTTCTTCGCTCTAGGGGGGCTTACTTACTCGCCAATATTAAACTTAGGTTTCGAGCCTGATTTCCGTATATGCGTAAAATAACTCCTACTGATTCCAAAACGTTCTTAAAATACTTTAACCAAAAAAAAAGAACTTTGTGTATACATATTATGTGAGAAAAAATGTTTACGGTTTTGTGCAAAATGCACGGACTTATCAGCAACAGTGGCAAATCTTATGAGTCATTTAAAAGTGATAAAATGTTAGACAAAGAGGTATGGTCTACACAATGAAAGTTATTATTTAATACTCTTACCTAGAATATTATAAACTCCTAGGTTTCACAAAGAACCTTAACACCTGTCGCAGTCCCCGGAGAATAAAATGATAACTACAGAGACGCAATTTTTCAGGAAAAATAAAGAAAAACATGTTTTTGTTGATTGCTCCTAAAATACTGGACGTAGAATGATGATTTTTAACTTTGTGGGATAAGTTATGTTTTGTATGTTCGAAATGTTTAAGTAAAACACGCCCAATAATTAAAATATGTAGATATGTTATTTAAAAATATGAAATTTGTCGCAATCAATCATCGTCTATGTTGTCTTATGTTGTTTGTTATTTCAAATTAACGATCTCTTGCTGTTGGCATTGCGAATTTATCCCTGACATAAAGTTAACGGCTTGGTAATTTCCTCAATTCACAATAATCGTCCCATGCTGTTAGATATTACAGTTAGTTACAAACCAAGCCATAATTCTAAACTGCGATGCTCAGACCTGGTCACCTATCCAATGGCAGGATATTACGAGATTTGCGCAAAAGAAGAAGCCCCATATAGGCTTGCTGAACGGTTGTATTTTATGGAGACTTTCGTCAAATCTTGAAAATTGTACCAGAGTACCCGACGCTGAGAAAGGAACGCTGTTTGCCTGACCTTGAACTTTTGACGCCTTACCGACTGAACAGGTTTTAATATTGGCATACAGGAGGACCATGACCTGGATCGACGGTCCTGTGGAATTATTGCCGTTAGGGTTCTTATAGACGAGCGTCACGACGCGTCGTCGACAAGTGGCTACGGCTGCAGTTTTTCTGCCGTTGGCAATGTGCCACCCGTCTGTAATAACGCTTATTATGCGGCTAAGCCCATCAGGCAAAACTACAAAAGCTTAAATTTATATCACGTCGCTAGTTAAAAGAACACTGAACAAACAAAATCGCTCGTCACTAAAAAGGTAGCAAACAATATTTATTATTTTATTATTAAATGACTCTTTCTGTTTACAATATTTACCATCTCATAATTATTGTAAACGATTTACGATTTACGATGAAAGAAGGTTCTTGGTCTCTGTAGAAGGCTTCAATTGAAAGAATTTTCACTTTGATGATTGGGTTCCTAACAGGTTATAGGAGAGACTCGTTAGGGCTGATTTACGTTTGCACGTATTTACTTCAAGAAGCAAGCTAGGTAAGTGTTCAAAAGTGAAGTCACAGTTTTTATAGTGAATTGTCACAAATAGATATCAATCTCGTTTCTCAGTTATACATGAAATCAGCGAGCGCCCCTACGCCGCCTAACTAGTGAGTACAACAATCTGTTCGAGAATATTGACATCTTTGCTGTTCCTACAGGAAAATTCAAAGGCATTGTTCGTAAAACCATTTTCGATTGAGTGTTTTTTTTTTCTTTTAACTCATAAACCAGATTAATGTAAAAATGTCATTTCATGTATTTTTTTCATTTCGCTTTTTTTTTTATTTGTATGTCTGTTTTGTTTAACATTACCACATTTTGTTTTTTTTTTTTGGTAGCATTTAATTGTTAGCGCAAGTCGCATTGTGTTTAGATTTAGAATTAATTGTTTTTGTAATATGTGGAAAATGTCGTTGGTTATACATTTACTCACACCCTAGATATAGTTTTGTGTAATACTGTAATGTGTTTATAACCGTTTGTTTTCCCAAATCTATACATATAATAAAATCGTTGAGACCAAAAAATCTGTACATTGATGATTTAAAAAAAAAAAAGACCAGGGTGACTTAAAATAAGTAAACAACATATTAAAACCATTTTTTAAATTGTTGTTTGTTTGTTTGTTTGACCGCGCATCACGTAAAAACTGCTAGACGAATTTTGATGAAAACTTCACTAATCTATTTAAATAAGCTGAGAATAACAGTTAGGCCATAAAATTATGGAAACTTTTGGAAAAAGGGGGGATAAAGTTTGTATGAAAAAAAAAATTTTTGATTGTTCTAGGATCATGAAACTCAAAGTAAATACTTATTATTAAAAATAAAGAAATAAATGTTTCAGGATTTAAATAAAAAATCATCCAAAGACGTAAAAAAGAGGGTTTTTTGTTTAAAATTAATTAACTTCATACACCTATAGAACAAAATCCAATTAAGTGTAAACCTTTAAAAGTTGCTACATATACTTCAAATCTAATACATAAAAATGTTATTTCTCAGTTTCCTTGAAATTTGATTTTTGAGGTGAATATTGAATACGCTCAAAAGAGCGATTTAATGACTGACGATTTAGCTATTTAGCGATTTAGCTTTAGTGACTCATGGATCACACACAGCCTAAACCGCTGATCGTAGAGACCAGCAGGTTGTGTTCTTTATATAGTGTAGGCATCCGGTATGAAAGAAATTTCGAAGATTGTATTGCTAAGGGGGTAAAAAAGGGGTGCAAGTATGAGGCAACATGATTCCTCGGTCCAATCTACTTGAAATTTTGCATAAACCTTTTTAACAGAATTAATGGAAGATGTGTTTCGTATTTTATTGAAACTAACCCCTACCGGGATTAAAAAAGGGTAGACAATTATTTAGGCCGTGGCGGTGATTTGCTTCGAAGTTGATATCAGTACTAAGAGCTTTTGATTTAAATACTACAATTTATTTTGACACATGTTTCAAAGCTCAATCCGATTTTATTCAAAAAAGGTTGAACTCACATAAAACCTTGGCAATAACACCCTATTATATAAAGGTTTCAAAGCTTTAGAGGTTGTGCACTTTTAAGACACGGCTTCATAGGGACGTAGAGTTAGAAATTTGAAATGGAGGATTAAAACATTTTTGTCTCAAAATTGTCACCAAAGGTATTTAAATGAAGATGTAAGGCAGTTGGCCTTGCAACAGATCCGCAAGAGCTGATTTACAACAGCTATATCGTATTTAGGGCGCTTTCAATTTAGACGTTTCGTGACGGCGCCGTTACTGCAGCACATATCGACACCGCACGGTTGCCGCACCGCACGCTGTGTATGAAAACAAACGAACGTCTGCACGCAGTACAACAAACGCACTGCTTCGTCGCCGCAGCGGCATGACACGAAACGTCTAAATTGAAAGTGCCCTTATAAAGGATCATTTCATGTAACTTGATGGAAACCTTTAACCTAACTAGAGTACGACTTTCATCGATGATCTGACGATAGAGATGGAAGACAGTAGCGAGAAGTCCCCAAAAGTTTACAGCACCTATATCGTGTTTCGGCTCATTTCATGCACTCCGATGAGAACTTTAGACTTGGCTGGTGTATGACTGTCATTCACGGTCCAACGATTGGGACCAAAGGCAGTTGCAAGAAGTCCTCAACGGTTTACAGCAGTTATATCGTGTGCCGGCTTATTGCAATCACGTGCGAAGAAATTGTTCCTTTGAAGCATTTAAAAGAAAAGGTTGACTCACACTTTCTCTAACCCTCACTCGCAGACGAAGTTGCGCGGGTCAGATAGTAAATAAAAAAAAAACAGCATCTACCTGCCCTTCTCTGAACTATGTATACTATTCAAGGTGTAGTTTTGAATCCTAGTCAAAATACAAAATACAGGACCTTGTCACAAAAGTCAAATCAATTTAAGTTAAGATACCAGGTCAAATACATACTAATTCCCATACTAATACTAATATATATGTCGCCGCAGGAGTCTCTATCTGCTAAGATTTAATCTAATTAATAACACTCGTAAACTATTCCATGATAATATTGATGAACCTGCCATCTCTGCTTTGGCAGTTGGCTTTAACAATTATTTACAAAAATCATTATTCGATTGACAGAAGGGTTAAGCGCCATCTATTGGCATTTGTATTAACTAAGACTTAAATAGATCTTCGAGTGACAATTTAAGAGATTAAGTAAACAAGTTTAGCTAGAACTACAGTTAAAATTAAGATAGCTAATATTTTATAACTATTGAGATTTTACCAGTTTGTCATAGCTCGTTCGTGGACTACAGTTTCTTTGATTGTATGGCAACACTCCACATGTGGTGGATGTCGCCATACAAACGCGCTAAGTACAATTTTAATGGTCAATAAGTCAATTTATAATTCTAAACTATAACTAAATCAGTTTTACTGAAACTAGCTACAAACCAAAATAAGTTATTACTAATATATCACTAATAGATTGCTTTGTAAATAATCTTATTGGATTATTTACAAAGCAATCTATTAGTGGAAGACTTATTCTTTGTATTAATTTGACTTGGCTTCCGTTTTGTCGGAAATGGTTTAATAACAAGTGTAAAAAGGAATTGAGCTAGTAATTAAGCTTAAACTTAATAACACCTTTGCATTTGTGAATATTAGTATTGTTTAATTATTACAATAATTAAGTGTGAAGTATTCTGATATTGTTTGTAAGTTTTAATGACCTTACGATGTAATGAATTACTGTACTGAGTGAGTGAGCAACTTCCGGTGACTCTAAAAAGACGCGTTGAAGACGCAGTGTCTCGTTGAGTAAAACAATTGAATTATTAAGAAAATAGTAATGGCTTTTGAAGTGAACATTGCAAGTTTGTGTAAATGAGAAATGTAATATTGGTTGATAAGAGTGTAAGGAGTTTCTTTGTCCGTTCTTCTCCTTATTAACAATATTGGCGAACGGGCTGCTTGACTCAGAATGTTTATTGTGCCTGTACCTAAATGGTTTCTTAGAAATAAACGTTTGGAGTTTGAGTAAAATGTGGTGTGTGATTTCAACTACCCATCTACCTATCTACTAACAATGAAGAATACAAACAATGCAAAACAATAAGTATGGCGGCGAATGGCGCCAATATTCGAGGACTGTTGCTCTCCAGGGATTCCCTGTCGTGATATATACTATTATTATAACAGGATAAAAAATGTTTTTTTGGTGTGTGTATGTTTGTAATAAATAAACTCAAAAACTAGTGTGCCGATTTCAAAAATTATTTCATCATTGGAAAGCTACATACAACTTGAGTAACATAGGTTATATTTTATTTCCGTACATCCACGGAAACGGAACAACGCGGGTGAAACCCCGGTACGTCCGCTAGTCTAAATATATATAATTCAAAGGTGACTGACTGACTGGCCAATCTCCTAGTTACAATCGTTATTTCTCGTGATAATAGCTATACCTAATATTAAGGAAGGTGTATACATATTATTAGACGTGACTGTACACTGAGCGAATTCACACGGGCCGCATTTTGCGCAATTACTTTAGTTTGTCAAATTAATTAATTTATTCAAAACATAAATAATTTAACTTTAAATATAACTGCTCTATTGTATTAGGTACCTAAACATGTAATAATAGTTGTATGTGTTGTTTAAATAAATAAATAAAATTAATAAATTATGTATAGTAGAACGAGATAGAATGAGTAATAATTGTCGATATCGTATTTGATACCAACTAGATTTTTTTATTTTGTAGATTTCTGTTTTTTGTTTTTCTCTTCTGCATTTCTGATCTTACTTTTGGTGAATGAAGATGAAATCAAAAATGGCTGCGACGAAAGTTTTTGGAGTTTTAATCATGGGTGTCGTTTCCGTGGTTTTTGGTGTCGCTGATAGTGAAAATGAGGTCAAAATTAACACGGAAAAAAAGTTAACTGAAGCAAAAAAAAACAGTTTTCCTTTTTTTTCTACGGCTTCCCCTGACACTATTTTCACCCTGCGCCACTGTTAGGTAGAGGTGTATCTAATCCTACACCCTCATTTCGCACATTTAGCTTAATCCCATCAACCGGGCACAAATAATACAATAACACTTTGCCCGTCCCGCAAATCGAACCCAGGACCTCATGCTCAGTAGCGCTTGCGACAACTCGAACAACGATGCAGTCTCACACATGACCCATCAATATTTTCACGCGAACGAAGTCGCGGGCATCAGCTAGTAATATTATAAATTCGAAAGTTCTCTGTCTGTCTGTTTGGTTTGGATCGTAATGAAATTTGGCAAGAAGACATAGATAAATATCTTTGTAAACATAGCAGAGTTATAATATGATAACTCACGCAACAAAATCATTTTATAACGACGACGAGAGTCCATTAGAAGATAATGACTTTCATTGCGAATGTACGTCATATGAAGTGTCACATGACCACCATGGTAATCCATGATCCATCCTTTAGAAGTCATCGACTTTAGAGGTGTGTACGAAGCCGTGGCGGGTCGCTGGAAAGTAATAACTTGTAGTCTGCCCACGACGTTGTACGCGCTTTCTGACTTTCCCCTAAGATTTGCAAAAAATCAAAAAATTTAGAATGCTAGCATAAGGTTCTTGTTTTCGCTTTCAGTTTTTATTATAGTTCGTTAGGCATATTCTTTGGCATGTTCTTCTAACAATTTTTTCTGGACTTTTATTTTAATCAGTGTTCACTTTCAACGTTAGGTTATTTTATTACTTAAACCTCTAAGACGAGATTGCTTTTGCATCGTAACTATCTCGTTTCTAGGATGAAGTTTCAATCACAACACATTTTCACTCAGTTATGCTATAATAAAATTAATAATAAGTACCTGCTTGCTTGGAAACTTACACGTGTGTATGAGTAAATTCAATTTCCGTAGACCCTTTCAGAAGTGAGAATTACGTAGAAATGTTTAGATTGTCTGAAAACCGATTGTAATTCAATCATAAACCAATTCACGTGTTTATTAAAATTTGTAAACAACGTATTTTCTACGGCAAAATTTCAGATAACATATTCTCAAATTAACCTTAAAAAATGTAAAAACCGGCCACGTGCGGCTAAGCATGAAAGCTTCCGCACCATCGTAGTAAGGGAGCTTTCGGTCTCATTGTAATAACTCCATGGGGTGGTGCCGCTAGAACACACTTGTTAAAGTTAGAGATAGCCCAAATTGCCATAATAAAGGTAAGTTGTTTTCTTCCGATACGGTATCCTACAGTAGATTTATACCAATGCTGTTAGCTGACACGCAACTATTTATTTTAGTGACAGTTACTGAAAAGCATTCTGAACTTTTTTGCGACCCAAAAGCATTCGCAGACATTGGTATTTCACCAATGTCTGTACGAGAACTAGATTATATGATCAGTCTAGTACATCACTATTTTCTGGATCGTATTTATACAAGGTGTAAACCACCTCATCACAAAGCTGTTAACCAACCTTTCTGTACATCAAACTAAGTAACTTTCCGCAAAAAATATTGCTGAGAAACCACTTTTTTATGGTTATAAATCATGTTTTGTGGTAAAACTCAATGTAACGCACTTAAAACATGGTACTGATGGATGAATTGAATAGTATGAGGGTCGTGAAGGTGTTTAAAGTCAAAATCTTACAAAAATACTTTAAAAAAAAAACTTGTCAAAAAGTTGTAACTTTGACCCGCCATATCTCCGTAACTAAAAGATTCCCAGGTATGGGGTAGAACAAAAAAATGATCGCAATGATAAGGAGAACGTCGAAGTAGCAACTTTTTTAAAGCTTTATATCAACTATCAGTTTTAAAGGTCGCAACTATACTTTAAATACCTCCATGTTTTAAATGTTTACTATTAACTGCATCAATCAGCACAATATTTTGAATGCGTTATATTTCGTTTTGGTAATTGAGTTTTAAAACGTGTTTTTTACCCCAAAAAGAAGTCGTTTACTGTCAAGTAACTAAGTAGTTTGATGTGCAGAATGCTTGGTTGACGGGTTTGTGAAAGGTCTGTTTACACCCTGGATCAACAAAACATTGTTCATCTATTCTCTTGCCAGGGGAGAGTGCAAAAAGTAAGTGTTCTCGTGGTTCAAGGCGTTGATACATTGCAACAGAATGATTGTTGAAACCCTTGAACTTAGGAGTCGTGGGGTTTTTGGGACCGGGACCGGGACCGGGATCCTGGAGTCACCCTAAAGGCATAGAACGATATAATGAGTACTTCTACATAATAAGCAAATTATTCTTCACAATACAAAATACATTGTCACTCTCTCACTGACACACAATACATTATTTTATTACTGTGAATCAAGGGGCACGGCAGTACCCCCGCCAAGTCGAGCGCGAAGCAAATACTGCCGTACCATCCTTTACTGGAACCATTTCGCCGCATTTTCAGGCCCCTATTTGAGAAACAACGGCCAAGTCACACAACATTAACTATAATAATAAAGAAATCGCAGTAAGGATTCTTAGAACTGACACGACTTTATCTAGATTTCATTACATTTTAGAGATAAACAAGCAGCTCCATCGAGACTTGGCTAGTTTTTTACAGAATGTTTTTAGTGGAATTATTATTTACTTTAAGCTTATTACAGTACAGGTATAAAGAGCAGCCACTAAACGAGTTATTGTTAATCAATTGGAAACCTTGGCAGTGGCGAAGCGTAAAAGTCTTAGAAGAAGATAATTGATGTTTTGAAATATTCATAGATTTCGGGGTTGTTGATAAAAAAACGTGACTTATCGTCACGTTTTTTTTATAATTATTATTTTCAATAACCCCGAAATCTATGAATATGACAACCATGACGCAAAAAAACCGGAAAATTTCAAGGAGCCATCTTGCCATTTTTATTCCTTTTTTATTAAATGCAGCTAAAAGTCAATTTGTGTATTGTAAACAAGTCAATAAAAATCAAAATACTTCCAAATACGTAATCAGCCATTATATTATATCGCGTTCTCTCCTTCACAATATTCTATTTCTGCCTCCGTCGTAACTCGATAATATTTGGCTTGCCTAATTCCCATCTTTTTTTTTCGGATGGGAAATCATCAAATGACTTCTCCCACTCTGGCGGAGCGGTAGTGTCAGACTTTTACTGACTAAAACCCATCCATGCTCCTTCCTCGGCCGGGCAATGTTCCGGGGCCGCGGTATCTCTTTCGAACAGTCCCGCTGCCCGACCGCAAAATCGCGCGTGCGCGTGAACGAATTCCAGATTTTGGCGCTATCATCTGATTTTTTTGTTGACATAAGAAGTGTAAGCTATTTTTGTCACATTGTTTTCAATCATAAGATGTATTGTCTGTACTGTAATGTGATACCCGCAGATGTGTATGAACTTGACGTACTCAGTCAGTAAACACTACAGCGGTTGTTCCCGTAGGGTAACCGGTAGGAATCATCTTCTTAGGTACCTTCGTGTCTGTGGTGTGTTTGTCTTGGATGGTGATGGAGTGATGGTGATGTGATGGGGGTGGCTAAGTATTACCTTAATCGAAATGGGTCATAAAACGAAGTTACACGACTTTGTTTCTTAGATGCTCAAATTATTAGGTGAATAAATATGAAGAAGATTTGATGTTTTCAGTCTTGCTCTCAACATATATATATATATATATATATATATATATATATATATACATTTTGTTTTTGTCTATTTGTTCTAAGTCATGCATGAAACTTGTATGTAATGATTTTTTTTATTAATTAGTTATGATACAAGGAGTAGCATACTGTTCCATTACAATTTTTTAATCAAAAGGATTTCATACGGAGGTTTATAATAACAAATTTTCCACATAATTACTTATTACCTTGAGGTTAGCAAATAAACTAGACTACCACTAAAGACTCTGGTACCCAGTCTCTAGTTATCGTACGTAGGGGGAGTTAAAACGTCGAACGTTCAATACATTGAATAAATATTGTGACCACACCAAACGCACTTAATTCGCAAAGCTTTTAAAGGGTTTATTTTCGCCATAATTGCTTTTATAACCTTGAATACGTGAATATAATATTATGGTTTGAATTGGTTTGTATCCAAAATTTAAAACATTAATTTACGTGGCCACTGTATTTTTTAATTTAATTTTCGTTGACGCTTTTTCAATTACTCGCGGTATACGGGCAATAATTACGTAACAAAAAGTGGTGAGATATAATTATTACAAACTTGAAAGCTTTTTGATAATCGATGAGTGTTATGAACTCTTCTTAGTAAGCGATTGCGAAGACGTTAGCCTGAACAGATTTGAGAACACTTACATCTAAAAGTTTCGGAAAAGGGTATACCCACACAATGTTTAATAATCAGGTTGCATATTTTACGAAAGTGTACGAACGTAAGCGCAGAGAAGGGTTGGAGCCTTTTACGAATATAATCAAGAAGATAACAAAATAGTGTGGATCTTAATTTCACCCTTGAAGATAAAGATAAAGAAGATAAAGAAGCATTTATTTGTTTAACATGTGTGACATGATACATGGATATGCACATAGGGATGGAACGAGGTTTGAAGAAACCTTGTACCATTATTAGTTGGGGCTAGACAGCAAATTATATTTCACATACCCAAAAGGTACGAGCCTGAATCATCACAATTTATATATTTTTTTATGTATCAAAATTGACCATCCTAAGACAAAACTAAAATGTTATATATAACTGAACGATTCTTGTTATTTAGACTACTTATTTAACGTCCAAAATTATGCTCAAACTTTTCTTCATCTATTTTTTTAAGGATAGAAACTTCTTTGTATTTTGTAACGTTGAATTCCACTTAAAATATCAGACAATCGCCTGGTAGGCAACCTTGAGCCCTGCTTAAACTTGCTGACTACGTTAAGTTTTAAGTTTGTTTTTCTTTTTTTGTATTTCTAGGTATTCTTATGTCGACACGAGGAAAGAAAGCTTTCCTAAACAAATGGATTAGGCGTTTTATATTTGCGAAAAATTGATATGAGATCGAATTTACGTTCAATTTCGTATACGTATTTCGCTAGTCACCGGAGCCACGGCAATAACATTAAGACTTGAGCCTCTCTTTATCCGATTTTCTATATATATTTCTTAATACATTTATTACTGTTCTGCAGGTAAACATGTGAGTCGATTTTAATGGAAAACTTTATGTTCGAACAAATAATATAGTACCAATCCAGTACTACCTATTATTTACCTTCTCTTAGTAAACGGTTCTTATACATTTAGTAAATCGAATTAGTAGATCAAAATTTAAACATAGTTCATCATTCTTGCGATCCGCCATTAGAAAAAATATTTTCAAAGGTCTTCAGATCTTATGAAACAGATTATGATATTTATATAGATATTAGTGGTACGATGAAATTGTCTAAATGTTGCTTTTTCTGACAAAAGGAAAATATGAATCATAGAACCAAAAGGTACGTAAGCTAGGATTATACTCATTAAAACTCAACCATCATTATCCCTTTTGTCTTCTTAACTTTTGTCGGACTAACCGCTTTGTGGAAAGGAATACAGATCAGAAACAAAGATACAAAATGTCAATAAAACCTCCCTGGCCCAACAAGGGATAGTGTAAAAAAAACCTTACGAGATTACGCTGTAGACGGTTCAGAATACCTTCTTATATTTACTTTAGATCAGTGGCAGCTCATGGATGTTCCCGAGAGCTTGGAGAAGGTGCATCAGCGACACGTTTCAAATGTGAGTGCCTTTACTACTTAAACAGTTCGGCTTCGTTCGTGTCTTGAATGGTGCAGGCACGCGCGCATTTCACCTGCTTCCAATATGTCAGTCACCGTGACGCGATATGCCTTAAAAATCTTCCTTAATTGGTTCTCTCCGGAGATGCTGTTGCAAAACATGTGTGTGTCAAGCAAGAACTTACCTCGTGGCATGTAACACTTTACTTCTGATCTTTCAAAGTATCATACCTAATTTAATGACATTTTGTTTCGAGGATTCTTAGGGACTAATGGTATGCCTATTTTCACTACACGATCAAAATTAGGTAAGTGCGAAAATATTTCGTCTTAGTGCGAACATGACTGAGGGATATGAAAAGCATGTGACTAAAGGAATCACATGCATGTCATGGATGTTTATGAAGGAGAGGGTCAGAAAAAATGAATGGATTGTGTGAGGAATGACAATAAAGAGAAATAAGTAAACGATACCGTAGCGTCTAACAAGGGAGAATGAAAAAAAAAACGTCTCGCGCCGACCATGTAGAATGGCATAAGGGCAGGAACATGTGTAGAGTTGAGGGTTGAGAAGCCAAAGACTTGTTAGAGAATCAGTTCACTTTATATTACGGACACAGTTGGGACACAATTAATACTTATTATAGTATTAATTATTAAACTAATTTAGATATATTGTTTCAATCGATCCCTTTGTGTGATCCGTGTGGAACGTACAAGCTATTAGCTGGCAACTGGTTGGGCGCGGAAATACGACTTACGGCATACATACGAGTGATGTGCGTATATCGCATCGATATATAATTCTTAGTGATGGAATTCCAACAACATGATGATACCTATTCGTTCGTGTTCCAATCGCGCCTCAAAGCCATGTCAGCAGAAAAGAAGGGGTCCGAAGCCTGCCGGGGCTGCGGTACTGTTCGAAAGAGATACCGTGACTCCGGAACATAAATGGCGAAGAAAGAACATGGATGGGTTTTAGTCAGCAAAAGTCTGGCACTCCCTTCCGCTCCGCCACGAGTGGGAGAAGTCATTTGATGATTTACCATCCGAAAAAAGGGGTTAATTCAAGCGTTTAAAATTCAGAAATGGCGAGTTATCTTAGGCAATTTTAGAAGCCAAGTAGTGTTAGTGAAAACTAGCGTAAAACGTTTATATTCCTCCGACATGAACTGTAGGACTGAGCAAAGTACTTCTAATGAAATTTGAACTTTATGATAAATATTTTCGAACTAAATTCTGTCAAAAGATGAAATATCTCTATCTCTTAGGTCAACACAGTTGGCTGGCCGACTCGTTAAAACTTTAATTGCAGATATGACATTATCTTTATTAATCCGCTGATAATAGCCGTGTCAATTTACGATTAAACTATTATCACCGTTTAATTAGCGGGCAATGCTGAGTAATTATATTGAAACGTGGAGCTATTTCACTAACAACAGTACGATCATTTTGAACGTTCATTGGCAAGGTCATTATCGATTACATACCGGTTTCAGATTTGATACCTACTAATCAAGTAACTAACTCCAGTACTGTTTCGATTGAAATCACCGTTACAATGACTCTCATTTGGTAAAGTTTAAAGATCGTAGTAAATCTATAAACAATCATATCGTGCCTAAACAAATTTCTGTCCTCAATCAGTCAAAAGTAGGTTATTGTTAAAAGACATGAATGTCACCCTACATACTCATTAGTCAAAAGCACGTGAACGTTTCTTGTATTCAATTAAGCGATATTAATATCATCTGGAGGTCAAAACATCTTGTATATTAACCTCGTGACCAAATGCGTCCAACTACGTGACCAGAACGAGAAAAATACAATAATAAATATATTTTTTTCCAACTTCTTTTGTATTGGCCCTTATCACATTCAGAGATGCTTGTAGACTTCCACTATTATGTACCTTTCCTTTACTACGAGTATTTTATTTGAAAAATGTACCTCGTAAATGGTTTATACTAGTTAGAAAAAAAAAGATCTCTTTCTCACCGAAAACCGTAACGTCATCGCCGCTCCCGTCACTATTACAGACCGCAGCGACATATGTGGTGTCGCTGCAATTCTATGACATTATCGGCGGACGTTGTGCTGTGGTCGACCATCGTCCACAGATCACAACACCGCTGGTTGTCAATAGCATAGCGAAATGAAAACTTCTTTAGAAGCCCTTTTTGACTGAACATAAATCATGAAACTCGCCACCAAACGCTTTTAGCACTCGTAGCTGATCTGCTACGGCGTAGCACCACTAGGTGTGGTGCTACGCCGTAGCGGATCAGCTATTCAGATCATCACGTGCGCGGGGCACAACCCGTAGCAAATATACAGCGTGAAATTCTAATGGTTGTTTTCCCGTGGCAGGACGATTACCCATCAGTAGCAAAGCAAAGTTAAACTTAAAAAAAGTTTTTTTTTTCAAATTATTATTATAACTTATTCCGCCTTATTATAAAAACTTCCATAAGTACCAGGATTAAACCAGAACTAAAAGGTCTAGGTTTAGTACGGTACTAACGTTAGTTCGTTCATTCGTATTACAAATCGAAGACCAACAAAGGACTAACTAGTACCAAAGAAAGTCTCTGGTCTTAACATTTTCCACAGATTATAAGCAACAAAATATTTAAACTATTCATTCATTCGTTCAGAGTTCTATGCGCCGTTCCTTTTTACAAAATGTTGTAAAGTTAATTAAAGAAAAAATATTTCATACGTTGACGTTTGACAATTTAGTACCATAGTTAAACTAGGGGTCACGATGGTCTAACTTTGGTACCATAGATAGTTCTAGGACTAGCGATAAACTTTGTTTTGTAATAACGTTTTTTCAAGTTCATGGTTTAAACCTAGTACTAAACCCGGTACTATTTTTAAGACCACGTTTTGTAATAAGACGGATTGGGTTTTGTGTTGTATTAAGTCAGGAGTAGTGATCAGCTGATTTATACGCGAGTGCAACGACCGCACGGTTGTTCTGGACACCCCCCGCGCCCGGCCCGCGTTCCGCGTAGTTATTACTGTTGGTTTAAGTCGCTTTCGAGTTTTGTTTATCACATTGTTAATCTTCCATTTATTGGGTCATTTTTTTTATATATTAATCAATTGTATTACCGATACAATCTCATTTCGCTTCGGGAAAACAACCAATAAATTTCAGCGTGTAGATTACTTAGTTTTTATTTTACACAAATGACTCGATGAGTGCAATCGAAGTTGTGACTGCGCGTATGGCATTTGTTCGAAACCACTGCGGTATGTCACTGTTGTCTGTCGTTCCGATTGAGCGGCGTCGTATAGTGTGTTTGCATCTACTTGTCAAAACAATGCACCGTTATTTCAAACGTGGTACATTTATTTTTGTTAAGTATTTTCTCCCTCTGACAACAGATAAGTTGGTTGAAGGAGATAGCACCCTTAATTTAAATTATTGTTTGTTAGTTTTGAAAATGTATAAAAGAAAATGATAAATCGATTACTTGAGCAGCGTCCTACAGAGCTCTACGATCTTTAAAAAATGTTTAAGAGCATCGATAAATGAGTTCTTATATAAATATCATTAAGGCTACGTCTGATCTCGTTAACCTCAAGATCGAAATACAGGTTTTCAATTATCCCTAAAACGATACAAATACATATTGAAAACCCTTTCAATAACGGATATTTGTTCTCGATTAGACACATTAATTAGCGTACGAACAACGATTGATGAAGTGGAATTTATTTAAGCCGATTTGATTTCAGCTACAGAGCTCTATCGATTAGGGGATGGGTGATAATATTGTAGCCAGTAATCAGCTGTGACTCGATATATTGTTGACAAAAAGAACATTCTAAGTGTCATTGAATATTTTTAAACATTCTATGCATCATGAGAATTAAACTAACGAGATTTTATTATACTATAGGTACACATCTGCCCAACTCCTCGGGAATATCAGGCGTGACTAAAGGTATGTAACTAAATGCATTTCATGAAATTCAACCACGAAATAACCCCAAGTGTCAAAAAAAATGTAAGCAGTAATTTGGACTGTCACAATTGCCAATTAATAACTTGATGTAGGTAAGGATAATTGTCAAGGGCGATCGGAATGACAGGTCAAATTAGAACTTTGCCCCCGCTTTCCCACATATGTAACCCATGCTACAGATCTACGGACTAAATATTCCTTCGACACACTTTGGTTCTCATACTGGCCTTGAGCCGCATGCTCCTACTTCATAACTCAATAAGCGCTTCCTGTAACTATTATACTGAAAGGGAACTAGAACTCTCACTAACCTCCTACATTCCGTCATCACTTACACACAAAACAGTGGAATCAATGAAATGAAAAAAAAAACACTAACCGTGAAAATGCCAATGAAATCTGTTGTGTAACATTATTAAAAGCAATTATGAAATTGTTACACAGCAGATTTTGTTCAGTTTTAATAAACACCACGTTTTATATCAGGAAATTGAAAAAAATAGTAAACATGGTAAATACGCTATGTTAGTTTAAAAACTTATATATTTATAGTTCGCGCCACGAGAAGATATAATTTTTGTAAACAAAGAATTTCTACCAAGTTACGTAGCGACAATTCAATCAACAAGAAATGTTCCCAAATTCAATCAACTCCAATTATAATACTTTGAAGTAAGATCAGGCTGACGCTGTCATTTTTGGATTTAATCCAAATGTAGCGAACCCGAAATTTACAAAATGAATGTGTAATGTATGTGAGTGTTGTGTGTTGTGTGTATGTGTTGTTGTGTATGTGTATGTAATGTGTGTGTGTGTGTTTGCGTGTGTATGTGTGTTATGTGTGTATGTGTGTGTGTATGTATGTGTATGTGTGTGTGTGTATGTGTGTGTATATGTGTGTGTGTGTTGTGTGTCCTCTCGTGGCGGGGACTATAGTATCATCATCATATCAGCTCGGAATCACCTACTGCTGGGTATAGGCTTCCCCTTGTTCCTGCCACCATTCCCGGTTCTGTGCATCTCGTATCCAGGGGCCTAATTCTAATCTTTTAATAAATTCGTCACTCCAACACGATTCCATTCTCATCCCATTGTCATTTTGCTTAAAGATCGTAATCTGCTAAATTCACAATGGTCAGTCAATGGTCTCCTAATAAAATTGTGTTTTAATGGCATTATCGTATTGTCATCATTAATAGAAAACCCTTAGTACAAATGGTTTTCGAAATATGCTACTAAATGCGAACATTTATTCATGCCAGATTTCATGTACCTACGAGATTATTATTTTATGACATTTCTTTCAATAAACTGTCAGTGTTTGACCAATGAAAAGTCATAATGGCGCCATTATGATAGTAGAATTAACAAACGTCAAAATTTGACAGAACTTGACCATTATGAAATCAATGATCGACTACTCTGACACTATTGCAGTAGCAGAATCGAAGCCCAGGTGTTTCCCGCCATTTAATAATTCAGTAAATATAGTTCCAACAATTAAATATTTTAATGCTAAAAATACATTTCGTTGTATTATTTAATTTCTCACGGCTCCAGTTACAGGCAGGCAGTATCTTAGTATTTGTAAAATAGTTTTTGTAAATACTAAGCAATTGAGCGAGTTTAACATGCTTGTTGAAAAAAGATTTAAATTATGTATTAGTGTCGAAGTAAGCCGAAGCTTTTAAGGCAACTACAGGAGCTAAACGAGAGTTTTATAATGCCTGAAAGTATATGATTCAAAGAAATAAACAAAACCAGAAAAAAATGTAATATTCTTCAGGATATTTGCTAGTTAGATAGTGTTTTGAAAATACAATACAATTAATTTGTCTTACTTCTGAACTTATCTCTAAAATGTTGTTATTTTTTTTTAACCAATCAATTGTGTTTTTTTTGTAAGTCCGTAGTGACTGACGTAACAAACACTTTGCAGTGCAAGCTAATTGGAACTTAATTCTTACAGTATTTCAATTGAAGTTTGAACCATCACAAATAGAGTTGTAAATTTAGCTCATGTAGTCCCCTTAAAACCGATGACATTTATAAAGAAATGCGGAAGAGTATAGTGCACCGAGTGATCGATACACAACGTCTTGAAGTTATGCTAGCCTAGTACTTTTCGGTGGGTTATCATGTATTATTATTTACTGAAGAATGAAATTAATTTAGAAAAATCCCTCCGGCAAGCCGCAGGAGGTAACAATTGCAGAGTAAACAATTTGCTTTAAAAAAACATATATTTGCGACGCTCAAAATGATTACTGTTTCGGAAATTTCAACCCCCTCCCCAATTTAGGGGTTGCATTAAAAAAGTTTTAATTTAAAGTTGTTTCTATTCTTACTTAGAATGATATAAATGAGAATCGGTTCAAAAATTTTCTGCAGGAAAAAAGTTATCGCCAAAAAACATTTTTTAGAAAAACCGCCACCCCGCTGCCCCCCAAGGTTGAATTCCGCCCATTTACGAACTTAGCCTAAGTTTTGACCTTTTCGATTTTTTGGCCAAGTTTGAAAGCAATCGGTTCATAATTGCGACCTGTAGAGTGTGGCTATAAATTTTGCTTGTCAACCATATACATACGTAAACATATAAATCCCCGTAGGTGAGAGACCAATAGGTAGATTTTTTTTTTTTAAGAAATCTACCTAATAACCATTTTTATTATTATCTCCTTTATTCATTATACATCTTACTTTATATTTTTTTAAATATTTCTTCAAAAAGATATAAAAACTTTTAAAAATATAAAAAATAGGGATCCGCCGATGTCGGGAGCAGGGTCCAAGTCACCGGTGGTTAGGGTTGCAGAGACAGGAACCCTTGTTATTATTGTTATTAATGTGACTGTACTCCGTGACAGCCATGTCGAAGTGAAACAAAAGACAATTCATCAAAACCAAGAAAAATCACAAGTCGACGTAAACGGGCTTGGCGCAGCGGGAATGATTCCCTCAGACTAGACACGACCTTCAACAATGAAGATAGCGGCTAAGGCGATTAGTGCCTTGGGATTATTAACACCAAATTAACTTACCATAATTATATCTATAGAAGTTTGTTGAAATACATCAATTACTAATCACCGTTTATCTCTAACTCAAAATCTTACTGTATGTTTCTCTACCTCGCCCTTAAAAATACAAGCGTCATATTAAGCTATATACACGTGGTACGTTGATGCAGGTTTGCACCCACGTTCATTACTTTTCACTTCTTCCATTTTGAAGTTCAACGCTAACAAGAAATTTTCTTATAAGTACATGGCCGTGAACTATGTAGCAACAGTCTGTAGAATGTTTGCAATTAAGGTGAGTAAATTCAGTTTCTTTTTCTCTAATTAAATTTATATTTGAAAATTACATCAATGTTTTCAACCTAAAAGTACAAAATACTCAAAAAAACTCTAGGTATTATATACGTTAATTCAGTATTTTACAAATTAGAAACGCCGTTTCCTAGGTGAGATAAAAAAGCTTCGTTACAATAATTACAATAAAGTAATTTGTATCACATTTTTGTTTCTTTATAAAGAAAGCTAGATTTATTTTTAATCCCCATAACTAACCCAAAGAAACTAAACTGATAAACTTCAAAATAACTCGTTTTCGTAATTTGAATCGCTTTAAACCATCGATTAGAGCCAGAAGGCAGAGGGCGGGGTCCCAGCCCAGGACCCGAATCTCCGGGCCTCCGCGAACGGGACCATGTCGCAAAATCAATAAACACACTTGTGTAGGAAATTTTGGCGAATCTTCAATCGGCTTGCCATTAGTTTTACGTGGGGAACCACGTCTTTTCTTTAAATTGTATGCTTGTAAATTAACTGGTTTTTTGGTATAAAAAAAATTATAAGCTATAATCTATGTTAGTGTAAATAATTTATCAAAGAAAAATTTCATGTCAAACATGATTCCATCTCTCAGCGACATCTTGAAATCAATGGCGCAATTGCCAAGTTTATCATTTACCAGATTGTTCTTGCTTCAATTAGATTACGTGATTGGCTGACCCTTCCATCGTAAATACGTATATCAAACCTAGCTGTCGCTCGCGACTTCGTACGCGTGGTAACTATGATGAGAATGCGTGAGAAAAAAGTGAGTCTATGTCCTTCCCGAGGGTTTAATCTATCTCCTTGCCAAATTTCATTACGAACCGTTCAGCTGTTTAGTCAAACTCAAACTCTTTATTTTATTCATAATTGTGTACATTTAGTTGTAACATAATATGTAAGTAAGCTAGTTCCAACACGAAACCCGGTTAGGGCACGGCAACATAACATATTGTACAAAACGAGCATCCAGCGAGTGGGTACACTGGATAAAAAGGTTGTTAAACTAATAGAATTACTATCGACGATATTTTACTCGTATTAGGCACATTTGAACTAATATTCAGTTAGTATAATATTAAAAATCTAGTATCGTTTAATATAATATTGAAATTTCTGCTTTGTTTGGGTGTGGTAGGATTACAGATACTTTACTTTCACTTGAAATAATAAATAAATAAATAAATAAATATCGCTGGACATTAACACACAGCGCCACCTAGTACCACACTAAGCAAAGCTTGTATCGTGGACACTAGATAGTTGATATACTACATATATATACTTTTTTGTTTGTAAATACATACTTATTATACATAATAAACATCCATGACTCGGAAACAAATGTCCATGCTCATCACACAAACATTTGCTCCTATCGGGATTCGAACCCAGGACCCTAAGAACGTAAGGCAGCGTCACTACCACTACGCCATTCGAGTCGTCAAATGAATTTTATACTTAATGTTGTTAGAACAAAAGAAGGTTATTTGAAATATAACATTCGATCACATTGAATTAGGTAATTTGTTTTTATAGCATATGAAAATTATATATTACCCATTTATTTTTACATTTGCCTAGCAGACGTCATGCGGTTGGCCCCGCGTAGTGCCCGTTCCCGTGGGAATACGGGCCTATATTACTCCCTGATAATGTAATTATCCATTACTGAAAGAATTGTTCACTTCAATCGAGTAGTTTTTAGGTTATTCGTAACATACAATAATTAAAATCTTTCATCTTTATAATATCAGTATAGAAGTATAGATTAATTTGTATCAGTTATTAAAATTTCATTAACTTGTGTGGATTAGTCTAAAAAACACAACTACTTTAACATTCATAATAATTCGTAAGTATTACTCAGATATCCAGGCTCAAAAACCATAACTTTATGGGACTAACATTACCTGTTACCGAAAGCGTATGTCGACGCTCTTGAAAGTCTTTTTGAAATACGAAACTCTCAAATAAAGATTGTCTCTCTTCTAGACCCTCTTTGCTATTGATCTGCAAAAACTCTGTTTAAAGACGTTACTGTCTGGAATTTTCTTAGTATATTGTGTGCGACTAAAAGAAATCTCATTACTTGTGCCCGACATCTTTAACTACACTTATACTGTGTCTGAATAGCATTCACAATATACAAAAGCAAACTGTGCGGGAATAGAACCCGCGACCTGTACCACTAAATCCAATTGCTTAGGCAGCATCCTTTTAACAGAATCCAATCTATAGTAACTCCCTGTTTCTGAGCGTGCAATATGTATTATGAGTTTTTTTCCTTTCTATACAAATGGTCGTAAGCATTAGGTTAAAAGGAGTATGTGCAGCTTTTATTCGAAAGTTTATAGAGCTTTTAAGACTTTTTCCTATTGTATTTAAAAAAAAAATCCTTGTTCAATAAAAGCGCTTAGTTCAACTTCAACGGAATCGAGAATAATGTAAGATGTTATACGAGAAAATAGACAGTATGTATTTAATTTTCTACTTCCTAAGTAAATAACATATGTTTTCCAATGCAACTAGAAAAAATTCTCCTCCATTGAACAATTTTCAAGACGTGAAAGCTACGCAACCGTAGCGCTGGGCTACGCCGTAGCACGAGAGCTACGGTTTTGTACGTAGCGAGGTTTTCATGGTTTAAATAAGTATGTGTACCGATAGTCAGTCATTCTTGAGAGTCGAATTCTTCATGTGATTCCCTTTGGCGTCACATATTTAATTAGGGATGTGCGCGGTGTTGAGTGAGGCACCAAAGGAATCATAACTTGGATATGGACAAACAATGAAAACCTCGCTTTAGTGTTGATTTATTTAGAAACTACGATAAGTACAGGAACCTATATTTTCTTATAAACTAATAACTTATATTCCATCTTTTTAACTCAATGCAATACTTGTACAAAAAATGGCGAATGGATGCGTCCATTCGCCATTTTTTGAACAAGTATTGCATTAGGGAATAAAGTTTTAGGTGGTTGTCATTTTTTTACAGTAAATTATACTTGCCGTGAATGAAAACGAAATCATGCCCCAGTTAGATTAGGTGCTAAAGTAATGTAAAAAACCTATTATGGTCAATTATTTTAATTTTGCGGGTTCTTTTTCCTTCTGGACGGTGTAAGTTGACTCACTCAAGAATCACCCTAGGATGGTGGTTTTTATTTCTCTATGATCTTGGTATATCTCTCTACGATTGGCATAGAAAACCACGGTGGTAATACAATTTTACCAAAAAGGCCTATTTTATATGTTTTTACTCATATAAATGACTCGTCTTACTGTAACAACCCACAAAACCTAAACCCCCATCTAGCTTAATATTTAGTAGTTCTATCTAATAGTAGACGATCGTATTAGCTGAGGACGGATGTGGTCGTTACAATACACGTATATCCATCCATCCTAACTAAGGAACAATACGCTCCCAAGCCGTTGGTTATACGTATAAGTAGACAAGCCCCCCCCTCACTCCCCTCCCTCACTCCCCTCCCTCACCTCACACTCCACAAGTCGCTCAACAAGTGAACCAATGTCATCAGGAAAATTGAATTCTACTGAGTCACTAGATCTACATAAAGCATCGTGAAATTCGTGACAAGTCGGTTTAGATACAATGACCTACTTCCTTCTATTTCAAGTTTCATAATCGATATTGTAATTTTCGTGTGTTAACATGGTTTAACGATACGCTTGTCAGGCGCGGGTTGGGTTCTCTGAAGTAAGTCAACTCTCAGTTAACGCCCTTTTAACACGATGCTATTGGCTCGTGTAGTAGGCTTAACGGCCTTAATTAATAACCAATTTAATTCGAAATCTCTAGATATAAGATCGAAAATTCAATCCAGACTTGTAGTAAAGTGTATCTAGCTAAAACGATCCACTGATTGCAATAGCAATCTTCCCTACCAATCGATTTTGAGGGGATGGATCATCATGGACTACAGACAGCCCTCTGTTCGAAAATGACAGTTTGAGTGTGTCAATATCATATCTGTCAAATTTGACGTTTGTTTTGATCGGTGTAATTGTAATACTAGAATTTCCTAAGAAATCAGATTCACTTCACGGATTTTATTTGATGAATGGCACTTTCAATATTGTCCAGTGATGGAAGTTCTGGCTCAATTATCGGATTGGGATTGTACTGAAAGTGACGCGAGTGAAGAAATAAGACGAGAACGCGCTTCTTCGCGGAAAATTAAAAGGGTGAACGTTTATGTCAAAGTCGTATGTCCTAAGTATCGTATCACATAATGTGTATGATTCCGAATGGTCATTTATAAATTTTTTGCATTGTAGGTCAACGCCTACATACCATCCAACATTTGAAGCACAAGAGAATTAATCCAAATTGTGCAGAAGCTTGTAATTTGTATTACAAATTAGTTCTAAACAAATAAAATAAATAAATAAACAAAAATCGCTGGTCATTAACACACAGCTCCACCTAGTGCAAAGCTTGTGTCGTGGACACTAGATAGTTGATATACTACATATTATATACTTTTGTTTGTAAATACTTATTATACATATAAACATCCATGACTCGGAAACTAATGTCCATACTCATCACACAAACATTTGCTCGTACCGGGATTCGAACCCAGGACCCTAAGAACGTAAGGCAGCGTCACTACCACTACGCCATTCGGGCCGCCAAAGGTCTAAGTTCTAAGAATAGGACTTATGACTTTTATTGAAAACGGTGTTATGTTTTTTTTTGTATTATTGATTATAATACTTATAACAAACGGATTTAGATTCATATTATATTTAGGGATTTCAATTTTATGGCATATGATATTATGTGATATAAAGTTCGGGTAAATTATCATTCGGACTAATGATAATTAGAACAAAAAAAAATGACATTTTGGATTATGGATTAAAAAGTTAGGTAACACGATAGACAACCGGTGCTCAATCAACAAATCATCATCATCGTAGGGAGGAGGTAATATTCTCATTACCTGGGTCAAAATCTTGAATTATATGCTTCATAATTATTATTCATTGTGGAGTACATCGAATCATTCTAGTCTATCATCCCGGACCATTATCCTCCTCTAAAGAAGAGGGTGTAGGCTGTTATCAATACTATATTTATATATGTCACCGTAAAATTGTCAAATACGTTATATTGATCTCTAGCGATATTATAAAAACTCGAAATATTGTCAAATGAACATACAGCTTACAACAAAACGCATTATTTTTCGTGAAATGCATGCGATGGTAGTCAACTCACGCGGTGTGGAGGGAAGGAGGGGTCCCCCTTTCCCAGTGGTACAACTCTCATGAAAAGATATTGTACCATTCCTGAGAAATACCGATTATTATAACCTAACCTTAAAACACTTTATATTCCCCTAGAAAACATAGTCGACGAAGCCCCGCTTCGCGGGGCCCTTATTTCCGAGTGCGGGGTTTAAAGGAACCTATCCAACCTAACGGGGGGGTGCCCCAAGTCCCGATTATGGGGGCACAGATAGTTCCGTATGTTCAGTTGACAATAATTCGAGATATTACAATATCGCTAGAGAGAAACACGTTATATTGTAATATAACGTGTTTGACAATTTTACGGTGACATATACATAGAGAATGTAAGCAGACTCATCACGAAGCCGTCAACCAAGCATTCTGAATATCAAACTAAGTAACTTTATGCAATATTTTTGCTGGGAAACGACCTTTGTTTGGGGTGAAAAATCATGATCGGTGGTTGAACTCAATGTAACGCACTCAAAACATTGTGCTGATGGATGAATTGAATGGTGTGCTGTGCAGGTGTTTAAACTAAAAATCTTCCATTGAAAACTTGTATTCAAATAAAAACTTGTCAAAAAGTTGTAACTTTGACCCCAATATCTCCGTAGCTAGGTTTCTTGGTACGGTGTAGGACATCAGTCTAAGAAGATTTTTACACCCTTTATAATTATAGTTGATCACAACCTCCTCCAATGTGGGCCCAGTGCGCATTGGGAGATGTCACCCGTCTAGAAACAGTATGTAAATACTTGCGTGAAACTACTGCAAGTTTGCGGATTATCGCAAAAGACAAAATCAAGATATAATTTTTATTCGTCGACAATACCAGAATTCTAACAAAGAGGGTGAGGACCTAACATTCCCGTTTGGCTCTTTACGGGTTATAAAAGGCCTGCTGAAGTACTTTTCCTAGTCAGACAATTTGCTGCGGGCCGCCGACCGTTTCTCGGAGCGACCAAATTGTTTTATTGAAACAACTTGGAACGCTGGCAGGGCTCTCCCTTTTCAATAAAAATCATCGCGTTATACCATAATTTACTTTCTTAATAACAATTTAATTTGGAAAGCGATTTTCAAGTAAAATTATATTATTTGCATGGGTAAGAACGGAATGCTGAACAGAGCTCACAAGTTAATCCGAGCTGATATAATCACACTTTTATAAGTTAACCCATGTTTAGGGCCCATCGGTATACAATCAACTACCGGATAATATCTTCAGCGCGACGTCTCACAATGCTGTTAGAGCTAAACTCAGTGGCTGGCCAACCGACTAGGAATTACTCGTATAGGACTTAAAGGAATGGTTTTAGGTAATAATGACATGTTCCCTTATTATGTATGTTTCTATTATTCTGTTTATTGTGTGTTTTAATTCATGATAATTTTATTTCTTGTTATTTTTAATGTACAATGATTAGTGCTTTTACTTTTTTCAAAATATGACCTGTAATTTTTGCCAGTTTAATAAATAAACTAAACTGTACATAAAGTTAAGTTTCAAAGCTTACACATTTGCTACCTATATAATTCCGTAACTGAACTTCTCAGTTACGTCAAACAATAAACCAGTTTAATCTAGAGCATGGGTCGGAAATTCTACAATCAGAGTTTGTGCTGGTTCAGAACAATTATAGTAGTCAATGGCACCCATTAGAGGGTCAGCCGTCGTCCGCACTGGGGTTTCAATCCTCTAGATATTAAATATATTCTCTGGCTAAGTTGACCAATTACATAAAGAGCAAATGTCGCGACCAGCAATTCCAATCAATTCCTTGTGTGGGCAACTGTCTAAAATGCATAGCACGTTGAATTCCGGCTTGCATATCACACGTCATGCATTGTTGTATCTACAATAGAATCACAGTCTGTGGAGAAGATAATTCCATCTGTGGTTTCGTGAACCACCTTGGCATAATTTAGTGTTTTGTTAGCTATGCCCTATTTCATACAGGGTTTAAACAACCTCATCACGAAGCCGACCAAGGTACATCAAACTAAGTAACTTTATGAAAAACTTATTGCTGGGAAACGACTTTTTTTTGGAGTGGTAAATTATGCTTTGTGATCGAACTCAATGTATGCGCACTCAAAATTTTATGCAGATGGATAGATTGAATAGTACAGGAATCGTGGAGATTATTAACTAAAAATCTTACAAAACAAATTTTTAATTAAAAAAAAAAAACTTGTCAAAAAGTTGGATCTTTGACCCCCAATATTCTATATATTATTCTGTAACTACAAGGTTCCAAGGTACGGTGGAGAACAAAAAAATGATCGCAATGACGGGGAGAACAAGAGCATTTCGGCTTCGTTAAGAGGTTTTTTTACACCCTTTAAAATTAATTATTGTAGAATAACTCACCGACCTCAGACCTGACACAGCCTAAACCACTTGTTCTAGAAGCAAGAAGTATAAAAAATCTTCACACAATGAAGCTGAGGATTCAGGAACATTTTTTTTATGACACGTCGTTATTTTTTCCGATGGAAAATCCCACAAAGGACGTTGCTGGGTTACATAATGTATTACATAATTAAACGAATGTACTTTTTAATGCCCGTCTGACCACTCGTTTTTCCAGATGCATGTTGTTCCGATTGTCATCATAATTTGGAGAATTTATTTTTATAATGATTTAGTATAACATTGAAATCTCGACGTTCAGACAAGAATGTGACGAATATTGTTTAGGTACATGAAATTCATGTTGTGGTAAGTAAGGGGAGGTCTCAGTGTACACCTATACAGTGAAGCGTAATGGAATTATATGTCTTGGATGGGCTCGTGTTTTGATACCCTTAATAGTGCAAGTTGTTTAGGTAATTAGGTCACTCTGCTAGTGGCAATACCTACATTCTAGAGGGAATTAACTAGACAACTGTTGAATTATGAAACGTGTGGCACGTACTTTGATGATAATCAAAATATATATAATTCAAAGGTGACTGACTGACTGACTGACATAGTGATCTATCAACGCACAGCCCGAACCACTGGACGGATCGGGCTGATGCAATAGGATATGATAAAATAGGGGATGGAAGCTTATATGAAAGTCCGTCAGTTTTAAAGTTAGGATCTTCTAATTTTGTGTTTAGGCTGACGATCGAAAATTAATTTATGCGTGTTTCAGCGTTTTTGATAACTCCACCCCGAAGGCTTATAAAGGGGATGAAATTGTATGTGAAAAATCCTTAATTTTCGACGTAAAAAGAACAAAATTTGTTATCTGGGCTTATGATTGGAAGCTGACGCAACGGCTTTATTAGAATTTCAACCCTTGATGGGTCAAAAAAGAGCAACATTTTGTTAATAATTAAAGTTTTTATTTTTTGAGTCACCAAAAAGTATCAAAGTTAGTAAGTCGTTAGTTTTTTTTATTTCAACCCACAGAGGGGTAAAAGGGGGGATGAAGTTTTGCATTGTAGTTGTTCATTCGTTCACGAATAACAGCAGCAGGAGAGACCTTTTGCAGCAGTGCAAGTTAATAGTATAGGCCGTACACAAGTTAATAGCACACGTGACTTCGCGGCTGGCATCAGTACTTACCGTTTTGTAGGGACCTAGGTGAGTCGAAGATTATCGACTTACGGCAGGAGCAGAAAAAGAAAGTATGGCAGCCGCCGCTCCTGTGGGTGCCGCCCGCTCGCACCGACTTGCTGAAGCGCGCGCCGCTGACGTGCGCGCTGCGTGCACTCAATATCGTGTCACAACAGATTGATTGCTTCAATTGTACACTGAGCGAAGTCACACGGGCCGCATTTTGCGCAATCACTTTAGTTTGTTAATTAATTTATTAAAAACATAAATAATTTTACTTTACATAAAATTGCTCTATTATATTAGGTACCTACCTAAACCTGTAATAATAGTTGTATGTGTTGTTTAAATAAATAAATAAATTATATACAGTAGAACGAGATAGAATGAGTAATTGTCGATATCGTATGTGATACCAACTAGATTTTTTTATTTTGTAGATTTCTGTTTTTTTTTCTCTTCTGCATTACTGATCTTACTTTTGATGAATGAAGATGAAATCAAAAATGGCGCCGACGATATTTTTTGGATTTTTAATCATGGGTGTCGTTTCCGTGGTTTTTGGTGTCGCTGATAGTGAAAATGAGGTCAAAATTAACACGGGGAAAAAAGTTAACAGAAGCAAAAAAAACAGTTTTCCTTTTTTTTCTACGGCTTTCCCTGACACAATTTCACCCTACGCCACTGTTAGGTAGAGGTGTATCTAATCCTACACCCACATTTCGCACATTTAGCTAAATCCCATCAACCGGGCACAAATAGTACAATAACACTTTGCCCGTCCCGCAAATCGAACCCAGGACCTCATGCTCAGTAGCGCTTGCGACAACTCGAACAACAATGCAGTCTCACACATGACCCATCAATATTTTCACGCGAACGAAGTCGCGGGCAACAGCTAGTATAGTATTATAATTGTTTTTTTTTTAAGTTGTTTCACACAAGGAATTTCTCCTGTACCGTGACATTGTTTTGAAATACACAAACATGAATCAAAAACAATATTCCAGATGTATTAGTCTGACTACAAATACTGCACTATCAATGTTTACACAAGAGTAATTGTTTAAAGTGTTATTATAGCAAACAAAAATAATTATAATTATGTTAAATAAAGTAAATTGAAGCTAAAATTATACCAGCATAAATAAATAGAATAAAATGAAAAACAATTAAAATTATCTTTATAATATTTCTTAATTAGTTGCATGATAATATAGTGAAATGATATTGTAGCATGCAAAATAAAATTATAAAACGATGTATTAGAAATAGTCAAATGTATTTTATCAGAAATAAAGGCTATTTGAATTTGAATTTGAATTTGAATTGTTTAAAGTGGGAATAGAATGTTCATTCACTTGTTTGGCCAAAGCAAAGTGAAAATGTACTGGCAGCTTACAGTATTAGGGGAGGTCAGGTCTAAGTGGCCACGGGAGGAAAAGCGGGCACGCGTCAATATTCGATTATCAGAAAATATGGGACGATGATGCTGCTATTGTGTTGCATAATAAACCTGCCGTCTTATACCGAGCTGTGACGAAAATATTTGCGTTTTCCATTAAAAATGCAAGGTAAGGGCAGCTTGTTCATATCAAACCTGTTACCTTTTAAAGTTATTTAATATATTTTTCATCCCCCCATCTCGGAAAGAGTATTTTTGCTCTTCGATATCCGAGTGCAAAAGCCGTTTTTATCGTCATGAGGGTAAAGTAAATTTGAATTTAGAACATCGTGTGCACTAAGCATGTGAATTCAAAACATCATTAAACCTATTTACTTCTACCTCTATGGTGCCGAATTTATCATACAATTTTTTTTTAATTTGTCAAGAACTCAGACTCGGAACCTTCTCGGTGTACTTTTTTAATAGGTATGTTTTGGGCCCGCCATTTTCTTTTCGCGCCATATTAACACCTTAGGTTAAAAACAAGGAATCCAACTTGAAAACAAGTGAAAAACCTAAAATTACCACTCATTATCTAGCGACGAGGAAGTTTATTTGACGCCAACAGAATTAACAGAATTTGTTAATAATGCGCATTTCTTTTGCGTTTATCCATTTCCTCGCTGAGGTGGGATGAAAAGTTACGTGTTGCACTCGAGTGCAAAGATTTTTCACCTCGTGCTCTTTTGATTCCCTCGCTAACGCTCAAGATTCTAAGTTTTGAATCACTCGCTTCGCTCGTGACTCAATTTTAGAATCTTTCGCTTGCTCGGTCATCAAAATTGAGCACGCGGTTAAAAAACCACTTTGCACTCTTGTATAACAAATAACTATTATTTTTTCCTTTGCGTTTGGTCGCAACTCGTCTGATGAGGAAATCGGGACATTTGCGCTACGGACGCGCTCGTCTATACATTTATCGTTGCGCGACTAAATGGCCACTGAGGTTTACCCTGTAGAGTAACAAAACATTACGCCTATTTTTACTTGGAGGGTGGGCAGATTTTTAAGGTTGAAATGGATGGGTGGCGCCAAGATAATACTTAGTTTTTTTTTTCGGATAACGGAACTGGGGTAAAAATAAAAATTGAAGATAAAAATACATATAATTTTCAGTGAATTTTTGGGCCAGTCACGTTATTTACTTACCTCCGTGACCTATTTAAGTGGCCAATCGCCTAAAGTGGTTTAAAGACAAGTTTTTGTAATCTGCAAATCTAGTGCATTTTTTTATATTGCACAGATAACATTGTATAAATTCTATAACTGTTAGTTTAAAATCGTATTCTAAAATCTATCACTTGCCTCTTTTTTTAAACTCAAAGTTAAGTTGGTCGCGTTGATCGTATCTTATCGCGGTAATAAAATAGCAAAAATTGAAAACACTTTATTTCAACATAACAGTCCCAACAAAAACGGTTCGATAACCAACAAAGTAAGTGTATCAGACCAATCAGGGACGATTTTTGTCGGTGTTATGCAAGGGATAAGCATAAAAGAGATAACGGTCGTCTGCGTTCGACGGGAACTCGGCGTGGCGTATTGTTTACTGTCATCCTTTTTGTACAACACAAAACGGACAAAAAGATTTATTTAACCCTTGGTCCACATTCAACTGGGATAATTAAAATGAATTAATTGGTCTTTTTGGCGTTCCCCATCCCCTTGGTAACGGGTTGAGTAGGTGTTCAATTTTTAACACCTGACTAACTTTTTTGAATTGAGCCTTGAGTCCTTCCCGATATTGCTCGGTTGCGTTGTATTTGGACGGACATTATAATAATGATGCTTGTAGTCTAAGATCCCGCTATACAACGACCTTCACCGAGATGCTTATTTAATGAGACGTATTTTTTATGTTATTAAATATGCCAATAAATATATCCTATATGGGTTGCCTAACAAATTTCAGTCCAGAGTATTTTTAATTAATAATTTAAAAACATTTTTTTTGTAAACATTGCACCGGTGTGATTATTAAATAAATTTGATACCAATCGAAAGTTTGAAGCCCATAGAATATGCAAACGTTAGGTTGCCTATTTTTTTCCGGTCACAACCACGGGTTGCCAGGTGTAAACAGGTAAATCTATAGGTACTAGCATTTTGCAACGGTCTGATTATTGAATCAAACTTAGATGAAATGAAAGATTATTTCATAAGGAACACGGTGGTATAGGGTTGCCTGCGAAAAATCAGTCCCGAATTAGGGTTGTCGAATTTTAAATAATAAAATATCGCTGCGAGTGAATGTGTGTGAGAGAGAGGTCCCAGACCAACCATCCCACGCGGTAGAAAAGGACGCAGCGTAGCAGCTGTTTAAAGTCCGCCCATTTAAAGAAGGAGAGTGCGCATGCTATTTGTGCTTGGAAATGAAAAGGATAGCGATAGACTCGAATATGCTGTCCATTATTTTGGAGTCATAGATATAGTATTATATAGATGGCGAGAAAGCGTGTCGCTGAAAGGGACAAAAAAAAAGTACTAGTACTAGTAGGAAAAATGTACCCCATAATTAGTGATAAAATTAGAAATAGGTACCTACACAAAGCCTGAAGTTTAGACCGATGAAATCTGTGTCATCGAAAGCGACAGAAAGAAAACCGGGGAAGGGCGAGTCGGAGTCGCACACCGAGGGTTCCGTATAAACTTACCAATGAAAACAGTTCCCGCAAAAAATTTTTTGTGGAACTACAAATTTTCAGTTTTCGGATTTCAGAAATAAAAAACCGATGTGACTTTAATTGATTAAAAAATAAAAAATTAAATAACTATTTCTGTATATTAATAATTAACTACTCCAAAATAATGCACAGCATATACGAGTCTATCGCTATCCTTTTCATTTCCAAGCACAAATAGCATGCGCACTCTCCTTCTTTAAATGGGCGGACTTTAAACAGCTGCTATGCTGCGTCCTTTTCTACCGCGTGGGATGGTTGGTCTGGGACCTCTCTCTCACACACATTCACTCGCAGCGATATTTTATTATTTAAAATTCGACAACCCTAATTCGGGACTGATTTTTCGCAGGCAACCCTATACCACCGTGTTCCTTATGAAATAATCTTTCATTTTATCTAAGTTTGATTCAATAATCAGACCGTTGCAAAATGCTAGTACCTATAGATTTACCTGTTTACACCTGGCAACCCGTGGTTGTGACCGGAAAAAAATAGGCAACCTAACGTTTGCATATTCTATGGGCTTCAAACTTTCGATTGGTATCAAATTTATTTAATAATCACACCGGTGCAATGTTTTAAAAAAAAATGTTTTTAAATTACTAATTAAAAATACTCTGGACTGAAATTTGTTAGGCAACCCATATAGGATATATTTATTGGCATATTTAATAACATAAAAAATACGTCTCATTAAATAAGCATCTCGGTGAAGGTCGTTGTATAGCGGGATCCTATACTATTGGGGTTAAATACGTAGCTTCCCATTAATGAAATAATATTCGGAATACTACATCCAAACTTACAAACTTTACCTCTAGATAATATGACCATAGGTTTTTTACTAAAACCGTGTAGTTTACATAGTTCGTAATCGTAGTACATAGTTACATTTGTGGCTCCACAAATTCGTGAAGTACAGAAACTATTTTAATTTTTTCTAAATAACGAAAACGAAACGATAGCATAACATACTGTTCACAGGGATCAATAACAAAGACACTAAAGTACTGAAGAACAGCAGTGTGGCACTTTTTTTATAAAAATAACCTGAAGTTTGTACCTGCTCCTGCTCATTGACCCGCTGGAGCGTTTCTTTTCGTTTCGCTTATGCTGGGGCTACACTATTGCGATAACGCGAAGATTTGCGTTGTCGCGACACGTCTGGCCAAAGAATTCGTCCTATCGCGATAAACTTCGAGAATACAAAAGCCCTTCGCGCCGCTGTCGGTAAATTGCCGCACATCAAAGGGTTTTGTCGCGACAAAGTTCGTGCAGTTGGCTACACTTTAGTTGACTGCGAGACGCCGACCAGTTTAGACGTGTTTCAAAATCAAAATCAATCAAAATCAAAATCATGGATTGGAATAATGAGTCCGATTGTTGTGTACAGATAACATCCACCATTGCCTTTTATTCCCCTTTTGACCTTTTTATTTTTGTTCAAGTAATAAAGATGCAGTAAATAATTATTAGCCGCCATATGATACAGCGCAACCGCCTCTTCCATGTTTTCCCGCAAATGAATTGTCGCGACGATTTAGATTATCGCGACAGTAGAAAGGTTTTTTCAAGTGTGGCCAAGGACTTCGTCATAGATCGAACACGAACTTTTATCGCGACAACGCGAACACGAATCTTCGCTTACAAGTCTGGCCGTAGCATTAAGTGCCGCTGTTTTTTAATTTAAAAAAACAATCGTCTTTTAAACATGTTATGAAATATGTTCAGGAAACATTCAGATTTAACCACAAGCTTGGTACATCAAAGACCTGGTCAGAGATTGATATGGGAGATCCAGGATCGGGTGGATTGGAAAATGTTACCTATGATGTGAGAATTTGATTTAGAATTGGATCGGAAACTGAAGTCGTAAACCAGCGACCAACTACGGCAAAATTCTGGCTCTGACAAAATAGTCAGACCTGCAGTACAAGTACATAGGTATCGATAGGACGAAAGTAATAAGTTATAAAAACTTTTTTGCAAAAAATATAACCGACTTCACACAAAAAAGTGAAAAATAACTTTAGCTTCAGAAGTCGGTGACCTTTGTTTGATTGATTTAGTTTTTTTGTCACCGACTTCTGAAGCTAAAGTTATTTTTCACTTTTTTGTGTGAAGTCGGTTATATTTTTTGCAAAAAAGTTTTTATTTTTCACTTTTTAGTGGTTCATATGTGCTTACCCTTTCACAGCGTAACGGCGTGATTTTTTGTTATGAACTGGTGTAAACAATAGAGAGACATGAGATTTCAGCGATCCCAGTACATTTGCTATCATTTATTGAGGAGTTCCCGTCGCCTATCTTCCGAAGTTCTTCATCAGATCTTTACCAAATTAAAATGGGATCACTCCAAGAATGTACTCTTCCTAGAACTACCCAAATCGCTTCTGGTGTGCCTATAAAATTTAAGGAATTCCCTCTATTTCTCCAGGATCCCATTAAATGGAACTTAACATATCTAACTGTCGAAATCTGGGTGTATTGTACACTTCTGCGTACTCCCTCAGAGCATACAGGCGTGATGTTACGTCACTATGTTACATAAACAATAAACAACCAAGCGATTGCAGCAATCACTGCAGCTTTGCCGTGTATTTTTGAAGAGTTTCATTTATATCTCCGAAGATCAGCGTCAGATCTTAACCAAATTGAAATGGAACCACACGGAAAGCACCAGCTTTCAAATAAAAAAAGAATCATCAAAATCGGTTTACCCAGTCGAAAGTTCAGAGGCAACAAACATTGTCGAATCTGGGAGTATTGTACACATCTAGGTACCCCCTCAGAGCATACAGGCGTGATGTTACGTCATGATGTAGTATGAACAATGAACCTACAAGCGATTGCAGCAATTACTGCAGATTTGCCGTCTATTTTTGAAGAGTTCCTTTGTATATCTCGGAAGATCAGCATCAGATCTTCAACAAATTAAAATGGGACCAATCGAGAAGCACCAGCTTTCAAACAAAAAAAGAATCATCAAAATCGGTTCACCGAGTCGAAAGTTCTGAGGTAACAAACACAAAAAAAAAAAAAAAAAAATACAGACGAATTGATAACCTCCTCTTTTTGGAAGTCGGTTGAAAATGAGTTTTTATGGAGTCAAAAACTCATTTTATCGAGAATGGCTGTCAAATTTATCTTATCGAGTCCTATCGATTGCTACGTACTTGTACTGCTGCTGCGCTCATACGGCTACATGGGGGTCTCGTAACTATCACATTTCGACAACTAAACAAAAGACGTGCAAAACTATTGAAAAAGTTTCCCAACTCGTAAATATTTTGAAAGCGCACAGGATACTTAACAGCTTAAATTCAAATTTTGCCCCCGCTTCCTCAGGCTAGAACGTTCTATCTCGCTCGCACTGTCAAGAAGATTTTTTTAGGGTGAACTAAACTATTGATGGAACGATGACAAATATTCATCATCTGCCTGGCCTTTTCCAAGTATGTGGAGGCAGCTGAATAAAAGTTTTTTATTTATTTATTTATTTATTTAACACTTCAAGCACAAAGTACAGAGGCGGACTTAATGCCAATGGCATTCTCTACCAGTCAACCTTTAGGTGATGCAGAGACAAGCAGTGGTAGGTGTCATTCCTGAAACTTTACGAATAATTTTATTAAAACTACGATAAAAACTACAAGGATATATAAAATACTATACCTATAATTATATAAAATACTATAAATATATATTAAAGTAAAAGTAAACAGCGCTTTGTACGGAAATACTAAGATAAAAAGACAGACAATTGGGAAAATATTACCGTTGTGACGAAACTGCCAGCTTCTTCCGAATGTACTCGCGAACTTTGATTTTAAAGGATAAACGATTGGTTGCCATCCTGATTTCCTGGGGAAGCGCATTCCACACACACATTTTATATGGAGGAATTGCCTATCTGCCCTCCACAATCCAGTTAAAACTGGGTAATACGATACTTCTTAATAAGACTGGCTGACAGAGTTTCAGGCCACTGACGACCTGTAACGACTGTCAAAGATCTAGACAGCAGATTTCCGAGCCACGTAGGAAACTTGGTATGTAATAGGTGGTTACCCATTTAAGGACAAACCTAGGCAAGCACGGCTTAACCTAAAATTGACCCAAGCCGCTGTTATTATTTAGAAACAAGCTCCTAATCTCCTCTCGCTTAACCATAATGAAACATGAATTAAATTCGGTTCTTAAACATTTAGACAGACTTACTGCAATATAACTGACAAATCAACACGAGGAGACAAATATTTTGGTTCCCTTTTTAAAAACGACACGACTCCTTTGCGATTCCGAGCACTTTAAACTAACACAGCAAAGCGTGGTGTACGGTGAATTAACATGACATGTTATGCGTTTTCACTCCATATTTCTTGAAATTACTAGCCCAAAAAGAGGAGCTCGTGGCTAAATAATATCAGCCGCTCGGGTCGATCTTTAGGTTAAGCCATGCTTGCCACCCTTACATACCAAGTTTCCTCCGTGCCTCGGAAAGCACGTTAAGCTGTTAGTCCCGGCTGTCATTTATCCATCTTTGACAGTCGTTACAGGTAGTCGCAGTGGCCCCAAAAGTCTGACACCAGTCTTACTAAGCGGTATCGTATTTTCCAGAATGAACTGGGTTGTGGAGGTCAGATAGGCAGTCGCTCCATGTTAAAATACTGGTATTCAGCTGCATCCGGTTAGATTGGAAGCCGACCCCAACATAGTTGGGAAAAGGCTAGGCAGATAATGATAATAACTAGCCCAAAAAGAGATTTCTATCAAAAATCAAAATCAAAGCACTAATTTCAAGTAGGCCAGTTACAGGCACTTTTGAATTGTCGAAACAAAAATGAACATTTAAAGTAGCTACAGTCGCAGTCACAAGACATAAAAACTGTGAAAGTACTGTAGTTGCCCATTCTCTAGCGTAGATCTCTATGGAGAAGAACGGGCAAGAAACTCCATGGACACTCTTTAAATCAAAATATTTTTACAAAATCTTGGTTAAATCATTCATGTTGAGATGGTATATTATGTGAGAACAACGTAGCAAGATGTTTACGTTAAAATTGTCCATAGCAAAACAAAAACAAAATACAACTCGAAAACAAAATAATTAATTCAAATAAACCATGGCGACTAAGATATGACCAGTCACAACTGACAGCGCCCGTTCACGAACATGACGCATGGATCAGCACCATTCAGGTCAACCATTTTGAAGGGAACTAAATGGGCCGACACACGCGCCACCATCAGCGAGACATTTGAGAGAGCATGACATACTCTCAACCGCCAGGGCACATTCAAGTCAATTTTTCAACTACAAGATTTTGTTCTTGTATAACATATGCAAGACTCGAATGAATTTAGAATTTTTAGCCGGATTTTCTGGCGCCATTTTGTTTTACTTTTTTTATTTAAATTACGGCCACGCATAATACCTATATTCATCGATAGCTGGTGGTAATTCAAACTAGTTTTTTCTGAGACAAAATCTTCTACAGCGTCACTTTTCTGAGATTTAAGCTAGTTGTTAGTTTTGTTTGTTTTGATGCTTGCTATCGATTGATGCATGCTTTATGCGTGTCTGATCTAATCAAAGTTGTGCTGAAGATTCTATCGGTGAATGGACTTAAACTTTGATAGCTCATATCTCGGAAACATGACACTTTAGAAGATTTTGCCCAATACAAAGTTCGTTTGTATTGATACCAGCTATCGATTCATATAGGTCATATGCGTGGCCGCTACTCCAGAAAATTAAAATAAATCTAGGTATACAGTTTGGTGTTGCAGCATCATATATATCATCTTCATCTTAATTCAATTTCACCATTGGATACATAAGGGTTCAAAAAATTCATTACGCCAAATGAGGTCAGTTTTTGTCTCGTACATAACTTCTTCTTGTTTCGACACCAGCTATCAAATAATTTAGGTCTTGTAGCCGCTACTTTGAAAAAATATCAAATTGGCGAAAGAAAATCCGGACAAAAAGTTCAAACCCCTTTGCACGAGATAAGTCGTGTGCTATTTTATTAAAATGTTTTTCTTGCACAAAATGAATTTATTTATACAGATATCTCTCTCGATAACAAGCACGTTTACCTACTAACATTTTTGACGTTGACATAAGATTTTGATTTCAAACTATTTCAAAAATGATTTTATCAATAAAAACTACAATATTTTGGAAAATTAAAAATACGGGTGCTTTATTTTTTAATCTAAATTCATGTTTCATAAATAAGTAATTTCTTTAGAACATAAATCGATGTCAATCGAGTTTTATGCGCGAAAACAAAGAAATACATCCCACACGTCTGAAGGCCGTGGCCGCACTGACAATTTGTGCATTGGGGTCCTAGCGAGGGTCGGGGGGCAGGGCGGTCCTAGCTGTGACTGGTTAGAAAGCTTGAAATTCCAGAGAAAAGCCTATTACGATGAAAATAACGGATTAAAAAAAAAAACAAAACGGATGAACACTGCGTTATAAATTTTTCGACTATCCTGAAAAGTTTGATGACCTATTTGAATGTTTTTAATTGAATATTTTCAATTTGAAATCAAACCCAAACTCAAACTCAAATCATTTGTTTCAACTACATCATTACGGCACTTATGAATGTCGATAAACGAAAAAAAAGCGAAGCAACAGTCACAGACACAAGGTATAATAACTTGAGAAAGTACTGTATTGCCCATTCCCTAGCGTAGATCTCTATGGAGAAGAACGGGTAAGAAACTCCATAGACACTCTTTTCAATCCAAAATGTAGTTACAAAATCTTGGTTACATCTTTCATGTTGAGATTATTTATATGTGAGAACGATGTGGAAAGACGTGCACAATAAGAGCGTCCAGAGTAAAAAAATGAAATCAACAATTTAAAATAAAGCAATTCAAATGATCCATGGCAGCTAAGAGATGACCAGTCCCGACTGACAAGAGATTTTTTTATGGAATCGGTTCCCGAAACAGATGAACCTTAGAAGCAGTCGTCAACTTTGCCATAAGTATATTAATCCCAAGGTGAGAAAAAAAACGTGAATGCTCCAGTAATATTAAAACGAGACCCATTCAAAAATCACGATTTTGGGTTGTACGGGTCCTTAACCTCTCATACATTGAATCCTATTTCGTCAACCATTAATTTCAACTGTTTTTTGTACAGTACAGTCAACTGCCAAAGTTACAAGGATGTGTTATTTTAACACCATTTCATGGGATAAAATCAAGAAAATAATTACCTACTGGTATTTATTTAGGTCGTTTCAACTTAGAGAAATCTTAAAACATGGACATTTTGTAATAAAACCAGTCAATATGAAAGGAAATGGCGGAAGCGATTTTTTCCAGCCTTTTGTTTTGCGCAGAAACAAGGGGTATGTCTCCACCGATCACAGTATCAGATCACGTTAGCCACGGATCACGGCGAGTTGTATCCAGTGATATCGTTATCCGTTTCCCTTGTTATCGTGTTACTCATTGATCACGATATCCGTGGCGACATGAAAAAAAAATTAAACAAAATGGATACTGATCACGATGTACAGAGACAGGGCAAAATGGAGGGAGCTCGATCAAGTCCATAAGTTCAGCACCATTTCATGTCAATTCTCAAGAAAGACATCCAGGTAGTCCAGTTATTTCTTTCTTGCTCTGCCGCGGCCCTATCTTACGGTTTCATGGAATCAATTTAATAATTTCATGACGAAAAAATATTATGCTGTACAAACAGCGCACCCACTTTATTAATTTTACCTACCCTACACTTAACACTAACATAATGGTCATCACATTAGATCATACATTTGACAAATATAAGTATTCTTACCAATAACCTTAATTTAATTCAAATTGAAGTGCACTGCACTCTTAAATAAATCGTCTAAAGAATAAAAAAATGTTACACGAATAAAAATTGTACAAAGCCACCCTTCTTCAACCTTCCCAATATTTTCGTAATAAATAAGAGAAATAATTAAAATTAGAGATTCAATTAAGTCTTGAAACACAAAAGAAACTCTGTTAACACCGCAAGGCTGTGGTAAGAACTTATTCATTACATTAATGGTTTCAAATCAAAGAAATTCAAACATTTACAAGCGAAATTCTTTTAAATCGCTTTGTTTCTAATAATCAATGTGTTGGTAATTACAGCGAACGTCTTATTTGCTACTGTTACCACTTAAAGTCTAGTTCTAAGTTTGTACTAGTCTAAACAAAACCTGGAATACTTTACTGTCTGGCTAACATTTCAAAAACTATCAAACATTTTTTGCAAAATGTGTGAAGAAAACCGTTCCAAGTACTCTGTCTTATGTATGTATCGTGAACTTGATAGATTAATATCGATGTGCCCAATCCTTGTATGTCCCTACCCATCCATGACATTATTAAAGTTTCAATCACACATTGTGATAAACCCTCGTATATATGAGTAGGTATGTCGTCGGGACCAGTTGGGATGGTTGTATATTGAGCCGCATAAAATTAAAAGTCATAATTTATATTCGCATATTTTCTGTTTGCAGAGATGTTAGGAACCACAAGGAACCTAACACGAAAAGGATGACTAGGAACTCATTTCTCGCTCACCCTAGTTACCGATATTTCCTTTGAACATAACATAACTATAAGTCGCGTTTACTTCTTATCCGAAATAAAGGTTTTCCAAACATTCTATGCATTTTTGATTTTGTGGGATTATTATTTCTGGTTCGTATCTAACATTGACTGCTACCCAAGCCTTTAAATATTAATTTAATAAGAACGATAGAAGTGTTAAAGTCTGTTGACTCAACGGATATCTCCATGCTTCAAAAAACGGACTTGAAATATACGGTTCCTATTAAAACAGGAAAAAACTTATTGCCAAAATTCCCTGTCGTGAGGGATAATAATTTATAGACTGTAGCCAGAAAGAAAATACTAATATTATGGAAATTCTTGTTTAACGTAAATTGCTTTTGACACACTTTGTATCTAATAAAAACCAAGCAAACTAAGATATTTTAGCAAGTTTTTACAAAAACCTGTGGATTTATGCTATAATCACGTTGCAAGATCTTTATAAAGGTAAATAAGTTTATAGTGTCATGTCATATTAAAGGCTCAACGACTACTCGTGAAAGAGGCTCTACAAGTGGTCGTTTAACCGAGCCTGCTCAAGCACTTCTGATTACTCCATACTGCGAAACGCATGAGCGGTTTCCTGGCGTGAAAATACCATTAATACTTAATTCGCTACTTTGCTTTTTTTGCTGGTGAATAACTAGAAGAGTAACCAAATAGTACATTTTGATACAAGTGGAGAAAGTTGTTATTGTAGTTCAAGGCGGTATTAACACACGAGCCGTAAGGCGAGGGTGTTTTTGAGCCTAGAATTGCAATAACAAAGGTCCACGTGTATCAAGCGACGTTTCTCAATACACTTTTGAAGAAATAAAATAAAATAATGTGAAATATTTGTGTCACGAGACTATAAATTAAATTTTATGTTTTTCCGCGCTTTGCTTTCGCCAGGTTGAAGGAGAGGCAAAGGTATGAAGCCGTTATACAGTCTAATATATAATTTATTTTTTATTTTTGAATTTAGAACACAAATTAATGTTGATTTGTTTATAAAAGTAAAAAAATGTTTATCTAGGATATTGAATTTATAAACACTATTTGAATATTCAAAAAATGTTATAAAGGAAGCCGTAGATTTCTTTTCCCCGAAATAAAAATAGTAGATTATGCACCGAGGGGCTAAAGTTGTGTCTTATGTCACGGGCGTCATATTGAATCTCGAGCGCAATGAAGGATTCGAGGGAGTTAATACAAGAATCCTGAATGCAGCGAGTGATTCAAGCTAGCCCAAGGCAAAGACACCTTTAGCCCAGAGGAGGATACCTCCTCCTGACTTCCTCCTGCGCCTTGCCGACGACGGGATGTTTTCTTTTTCACTTTTATAGAGCGTTGCAGCCATTTAAGTCCTTTTTTCTATAGATGCAGCTGGTTTATCTTGTACTGTATAGCTACCTGCCCCCCTCTCATGTTTTTGGAGAGGTTGAATATCAGCTGTAGTATCCAGTAAAGTATTTCAGTTTCTAACAATATATCAGATATAACAGATACAAATTGAACAATGCAAACCTTGTAGGTACAAGTATTGTTCCGATAGAATATTGAGCTGTATTCACTGGTCAGGTACCAATTAGGTACCTATCGAGACAGGTGACTGACAGACCCACCCACGTTTTCTTTGTTCCAGGAATGTATACATAATTTCAAATACCAGTTGTTTTTTTTTTCTATTCGGTCGAGTATTGGGAATATAATTCCAGTGGGAGTAAAACAATAAAGTTCGAAGCTAACTTTAACACTTGCATTGAAATGAACAATTTTGTTGTACCTTTACATTAAGAAATTGTTCATTCAATGGTTACTTTGTTTCAAAAGTAAACCAAGTTAACTAATTTTTAAAGGGAAATTATATGTGCGGCAACAAAAGTTTTCTTTCGCACATGCAACCTAGCGTCTTTTTTTATATGTGGACGACGAGTTAATAGAACAGCTTCAATTATATTAATTCATCATCTCTACTATTCCAACAGAATATCAAAAAACCAGCGTCAATTTACGAGCGTAAATTAATATGACTCCGAGCTACCCATAAATCTATTTACTTCTGATTTGATAACTCAGCGACTAATGTTGTAAGTGAGCTACTTTATATATTTTAGAGATTCAACATCTGTCTGCTAATAAAATCAAATTCCAGCCTCAAAATTAGCAATCAAAGTTTTTCATTCAACAACTAAATTAATAAATCATATTCTTTTTTCGTGAAAGTTTGCAACACAAGCGCAGGAGTGTACCTGACGCTCGTTGGGAATCAGAGGGGCGCGACCGGCCATTTGCACCAATGAGCGAGCTCTATTCGGTGCGTGCAGCAACGAGTTCACGTGTATTTGTTTACATTAATGACACGATTAAGGAGTGCTCGTATTCTTATTTGTTAAACGTTTGTGATAGTGGTTATGATACGGATTTGTATGAAAGTATTTATTAAGCATGTCGTCTAATAATGAAGTCCCTTTGTACTGTTCTGATGAAGACTTGGAAGACGTTCAGGAGGCGAAGAAAAGGCGTGGTGAATCGAGAAATTGGATGTTTGTGGAGAAATTTTTGAATGTTCGTGCCGCTGAAAAAGTCGTAAAAGTAGAAAATACTTGGTCAATATTAACTACTCATATGACGCTAGATGAAAAAAAAACGCTTTTATAGGTGCAATAAAGTACCACGCAAGGGAGAGCAGTGTGTTGCACAGATGTATTTGTTATTTGAGGCGAACTCGGACGCGGTGTTACTCTATCGCACTGATTGCGAGCATAACCACGATTCCATCAAAAGTAGTTACAGTTTTGGTATTTGCGACGAAACTAAATTGGAAATTAACAAGCTTTTCGACCTCTGCTTAAAGCCGAAAGCCATTGTACACAATCTGAAGAAGATAGATGGACTTAAAATACCTACAAGACAGCAGCTCTACTACTCTATGGGCCGTCCTCAATTCACCTAGGAGAGTTAGAAAAATGGATAATTAACCGCACAGATGTTCCTGACGATGAAAATAAAGTTTTTGTGATAGCTTATCATATTTTAGAAAATGACCCACCTAGCTTCCGCTTCGTTTTGTCTTCTAAGAATTTATTAAAACTGTGTCTTACTGCCGAAATTTTACATGCGGATGCTACCTACAAATTAATCTGGCAAGGGTTTCCTGTTCTAGTAATTGGAACAACGGACAAAAACCGAAAATTTCATCCTATTTGCCTAACAGTATCTACACATGAACGCAAAGAAGATTTTGAAACTGTGTATAAGGGATTGAAAGACAGTATTTTTTCCATTTTCTCATATGCATTTGACCCAAAGGTTTTGATATGCGACGCCGCAAAAAGCATACAAAATGCTTTTATTGACGTGTTCGGAGAAGAAACTATAGTAAGAATGTGCTGGGCACACGCTAACAAGCAAATGTGTACGAAATTGGATCAAACAAGTGAGAAAAGTTCACGAAAAGCCATATTGCAAGATATAAACGCATTGCAGTGTGCTACTTCTCCTGAAGTGTTTACCGCCGCTTCAAAAGTTTTCTTGGCGAAATGGCATGAGCAAAAGGCATTTATGACATATTTTAAAAAAGAATGGCTCACTAAAAACCCTAATTGGTATTTAGGTGCAACACCTATCTTATCACCTGTGACTAATAATGCTCTCGAATCTTTTAATAGGATTATTAAAGATGAAAATACCCTCCGCGAGCGTATACCGTTGTCCCGTTTTTTAGTAGTTGCAGAGGACATGGTTACTAGTTTGTCACAACAGGCAACGGAAGAACTCTTTGCGACGACACCGGTGTTAAAATTAGCTGACTGGACAGCCGGATATCTATGGTGTAAAACCGATACCAAAATTAGAACAATACTATCAACACCAACAACTAATACCTACCTCAGGTGCGAACTACACGAGGACTACTTTGACGGAGAAAACATTCAACGATTTTGATGAGTACAAAAAAGTGTTTTTTTCTTCTTGGAAAATTACATTACCGAAAAAAGAAGAGGAGTGGATTAATGGCCACTGTGACTGTCCAGATTTTCACCGCAAGTATTCTTACAAGCATTTGGTGGGTCTGGCTATCAGGATGAAACATGCATTTCCGCCGCCAGAAGCAAAAACACAAAAAATTGGTGTAAAGAGGAAGCGTGGGAGACCAGGTAAAGCACAACCTGCGCTGATTATTCCGTGACAAATAACAATGTTATTCATTATTTGATTGCCTTACATTATTGTAACTTAGGACATAAGTACAATTATACTTAACATAAAAACCTATGCTACTGCCATTAAAATTATCTGATTTACAAATAAAATAGTTGTTTGGTTTTAATTTTCCCTAAAGTGTGTCCAAACACAAACAAACACAGAGTTGCAGATGTTTGTTTATGATAATAATATTTTTTGTATGAACATACAAAAAATATTATTATCATAAACAAACATCCCCACCCAAATGAACATTTGGGTGGGTATAATAGTCAATTACTTATGGTAACATTATAAATAGATAGGCGAATACATGAAATTATAGCTTTCATTGACCATTATTTGATGACAATAATTAGGAAATTTTATGTTCAAATATAGTAGATTCACTCATCAATGACTTATGCTAAAGTATAAAAATAAAGGTGACTCTATGAAATTAGAGTACGATGATATTATTTTATAGATGAAGTTGATACACTTATTAGAAGCTGGCAATGAGTAGACATATCACAAATTTAGTTGCTTAAGAATTATCACCATGTTGCTTCATATTAACAGTAGCTTGTTTTACAATATATGGTCGCTTATAAACCATTTATTAGACGCTAAAAGTTCGTCGCTGACCTATTAATTCATTAGACAACTAAATATATTTGCAGACGAGAATGACATTTTAAAGAAGCTGCCTTAATTAGCACCCATTTTTAAATAAACTGCATTTTATCCACGAACCGATTTGTTATGTTATGAAAAAGTAACCAAGTACCCAGAAAAAACTACTGAACTCACTTTCATGAAAAATTTTCAGTTTTTATTCCAGCAATGAGTTCTACGAATTGTTGGTAATAGTAGTTTCCTTTATTATTTTTTATAATAGAGGTATTATTTACATTTTAAATGTTCATGACAAAAAATATAAAAAGCCTATGAAAATACACAAAATAGTGGGAATTGCCCACCGTTTTCAATGGCCCATTTAGTTTCTGGCACAATAGTACTTTTATATTTTTTTGAACTGAAACTTCGCTTCCTTTTCGACGTTGTCACTGGCAGACCAGGCATCACAATGGGCGAAGTATATTAGTGTACCATGGGGTGCATGTTTTAAAAGTCGCGTGACACGATAGAAGAAGGATGTAGTCTGAAACACACAACTCGCGAAGCTTAGTGGCCACGTGGCCACGTGCCACCACAGCGGCCATATGACGCCCGCTATATCTCCCGCTTACTTGTTGCTAAATTAATGTTTACTAGCTGTTGCCCGCGACTTCGTCCGTGTAAACCACTACCAACCTTGTCACCTAGAGGTATAAAAGTAGCCTTCGACTTGTTCTCTGCCCTACGTGAGCCCCACTGTAATTTTGAATCAATAGTTAATCCAAGAAAAACTGTTGACTCAACAGGTTCCAACTAGAACAACTACATTGAACCAATGGACAATCTATCTAAGATTGTCCATTGGTTCAATGTAAATAATCTACTCTTGAATGGAAAAAAGACCAAGTTGATTAAATTCTCAACTCCTAATGTGAGACAGTTACGTGCTAATGTTCAACTTAATGGAATAGAGTTGGAACCTGTTGAGTCAACAGTTTTTCTTGGATTAACTATTGATTCAAAATTACAGTGGGGCTCACATATTGAAACCTTGTCAAAAAAACTTAGTTCGGCCGCCTACGCTGTCAAGAAAATTAAACAAGTAACTGATGTTGATACGGCCAGAATTGTTTATTTCAGTTATTTTCATAGCGTCATGTCGTATGGGATTCTTCTCTGGGGTGCCTGTGCGGACATCGACGCTATCTTTGTTCTACAGAAAAGGGCTGTTAGGGCCATTTACAATCTAGGTCCTAGGGATTCCCTCCGAGAGAAATTCAAAGAGATCAATATTCTGACCGTAGCCTCTCAATACATTTTTGAAAATTTATTATATGTTCATAAAAATATATCAAATTTTAAGAAAATGTCCGATATTCATAGCTTGAATACTAGGAATAAGCACAACCTCGCTGTACATCGCACTCGCCTCCACAGGATAGGCAACTCGTTCATGGGCCAATGTATACGCTTTTACAATAAACTTCCCATTGACATTAGAAATTTATCAATCAATCGGTTTAAAATGTGCATTAAAACCAAACTATGTAAGAAAGGGTACTATAAAATAATTGATTATTTAGATGACAAAAAGGCTTGGGATTGAACTGCTCGCTCTGCTTAGCTTTGTGTAATTTCTATACAATATTGACATAAAATCTGATAATTCCCTTTGTATATTTCCATTTTTTTTTAAATTATTATTATTATTTTATTTTTCTACAATTTTTGACATATAAATTTGACATTATTATTATTATCCTTTTTTGTATGTTCAAATTATTATTTAATTCAATGTAAAACATTAAACATATTGTACATGCTTTAAAACAGACTTTGATCCCCGAGTTTGTTTCGCCATTTCTTCTCAGGGTAGTCAGATACGAAATGTCGAACCCATCTAGCTTAAGTTTAAAATGTGATGACGTGTAAAAGTGATGCCTATATCCTATTTACTGAATAAACAATTTCATTTCATTTCATTTCATTTCATTTCATTTCATTTCATTTCATTTCATTTCATTTCATTTCATTTCACCAAATATACACATTTTTATTTTATATTTTTCATTCCAACCCCACAGGGGATAATGGAATTTCGGGTCTGCCACATGAAATCTTATAATCATTGTTTTTTTTTTTTATAATTAAGTCAGAAATGTACATAGTGTAAACAATTGTTGGTTAACCTTAATAAATAAATAAAAAAAATAATACACCTAACCCGATACACAATACAAACAATACCCATGTTGACTTTGTCACCCCATTTCCCCCTCTTAGGGGTTGAATTCTGAAAAAACCTGTAACCCATTTCTCTTCATGTATCAATTGGAGCACTCCTGCGAAGTTTCGAATGAAATAGTGTAACTAATCTGGTTTCCCCATACAAACTGTGGAGCCCCCGTTTCACCCCCTAAGAGGGTGAATTTTGAAAAATCCTTCCTTAATGCACCCATAGACCACATAAGGAACCTACTTCCCAATTTTGAAATCTGCAGACCCAGCGGTTTGGGCTTTGCATTGATTTTTGAACTTTGTCACCCCATTTCCCCCTCTTAGGGGTTGAGTTCTGAAAAACCTGAAACACATTTCTCTTCATGTATCAATTGGAGCACTCTTGCGAAGTTTCGAATAAAATAGTCTACTAATCTGGTTTCCCCATACAAACTGTGGAGCCCCGTTTCACCCCTAAGAGGGTGAATTTTGGAAAATCCATTGGAATCTGTAGACCCAGCGGTTTGGGCTGTGCGTTGATATATCACCCAGTCCGTCAGTCAGTCAGTATACCATTTTATATATATATAAAGATTATGAATGAATACGAGGCTTTATTGCATCCAGACAAAACAAGCAGATACTCTTGGTATTTAAGATAATGATACTAGTCTGAACAGCGTTTCATTGATCTAAATTAGCTTAGGAACCAAGGAAATTATCCCTAGTTTTGTTCTCTTACATGAGACAAAAAAATTGCAAAGTTGACTTCGTATTTGATTAAAATTAAGTATTTGTATAATATACAGTACAGAACTGAACTGTGGTAACAACCCCATTTTAGTTCGTGAGCCCGAGAGAAAGCAAAATTTACAGGCAAACGTTTTCGGGTCGATGGCAGTCCCAGGTGTGGCTCAATTTCATTTTATAGCGAGAATATTCACCAAAAAGACACCCCCAACAGAATAATTAGGGTTATTGATAAATCAGGTCGATAATTTTAAGTTTTTGTCTATCGTGTTTCGGTGGAATGAAAAAATTGTGCATACCCCAGCTTTTACACGTTCGTCGCTGTCAGCCGACAGCGGCAGACTGACCTGTTATTAGTGGTGGGCGTTACGACGACGAACCGTTTTCAAAAACCGTATTGTGTTCTGCGACGATAAAACCGTTTTACGTCCTAGGTTCAAACTGTCTTCGTTGCATAAACCAGTCTTCGAATCACTGGACCCGATTTTGTATTTTACGCCTATGAAAATACAGTCGAGTACGCAGTAATTCAACTGTCTCTCTCACTCGTCGCCGTTGCGTCGTCGTCCTTTTAACGTTCCGCGTTATATTGTAGTCTTTAGTTCCGCGTTTTGTACAAAATAGTCTTTAAAAATAGACCTTAAAAACCGCAACTATTTCATTCTTTAAGCCGTCTTCAAACCAGTTGCGACCGTTTTCTGCAACCGTTTTTGTCGTTGGAAAAACGGTTGCGTTTCGTCCCTCAAAAATTTGACTACGACTCACCACTACCTTCTATGACCGTTTATCGGAAAACAATGCACTTTTGTAAAGGTTGGTTTAACGTATGGAATACGCTTACGGTTTTTGAAGTTACTCCAGCTTTAATTTGAAATTATATTAGAATATTCTGAACATAAGTTGAAGTAAATAGAGATGAACATTAAGTGGTATTTTTCTCGTGCAAAAGCGATGCATGGATATCTTCTTGTATGTATGAGTGTCGATGAAATTTAATGCTTAATGATGGAATGCTGTAATTATTGCAAATATTGTAAAGTATTCATTAATATTGTAAATATAAAATATTATTCTGGTTAATCAGAGCATTACGGACCGCAAACGTACGAGTATTTAACAGCACTGAAATAAATTACAAAAGGAAGTTCTTGTAATTATAAATCTGCACAAAATCCATGTGATATACATATTTTCATTCAGTACGAGAAGCAGCCCGTAATATTAAGGTGGAAGCTCTACGGTAGCACGTGAACTTATATTTTTCTTATTTCTTTGCAATTTACAGGTCAGTTTTAGGTTGGATGTTGATTGAAATATGATTCACGGCAGTAACACGTATGTAGTTACCAAATTGTAACCATTTAAATCATCAATACAACCCTCTAAGTTTATGTAACCTGATTGATTGATCTAGTCATTCAGTATATTCAAGTAAAATTAATATAAGGTCGCGTGCATCGTTCCTAACTTTTCAAAGAATGAAGCGATTAAGACGAAACAAAAACGAAATGTTACTCCAACTAACTGGCAATTTCCAAACCCGACGCGGGCAAAGCCACAGGCTTAGGTTAGTACATAATATTTCACACCTTTTAACAATGACGAGCTCTTTTCTGTCAAGTCTGTAATTCTTCACCTTCCCTACAGTTGTAAGAAAGTAAAACACAACAGAGTACTTTTATGGCTGTATCGTAATTGTTAAATTACAAGACTGATTTTTACTCGCTGCTATTTAACTTGCAATGTGTTTTATTAAAATAAAAAAAACATATTTTTGTGTATGTATGTATGTGTGTTTGTTAAGGTGGAATTTTGAAACTCAAGTTTGTAGCACATATCTATAACCGATTGAGTTGATATTTTCTATGCATAAGTACTTTGCGTGAGAATGTAATATTATGTTCACATGGAGCTGATCTGCCGATAGAGATCGTGACCGTCCGGATCTTGTGGCCATCTGGAAGGTGGCCATAAGAACTCTGTAATGAAACGCCGCAACCACGTCGGGTTTAGACTCGTTTGATTCGTCTTGACGAGTACTTGGGCCGAAATGGTAACCAGGGTTTGATGATGTAATTGGGAGGTTGCCATAGCATCTCCAGAATATAACGACGTAACCGCATCGTGTTCGAGCAGCGGTGGTCCAGTGGTGGCGGCCCCGACTTACGAACAGTAAGTCGTGGGTTCAAACCCAGACAGGCGCATTACTTTGTGTAATTTATTTCATCACCGCTGCTCTCAAAACGGTGAAGGAAAACATCGTGAGGAAACCGACATGTCCTAGAACCAAAAAATCCAAGACATGTGACATCTACCAATCCGCACTGGGCCCGCGTGATAGATTATAGCCCATTCCCTCACATGGAGTGGACGCCGTGTCCCAGCAGTGGGAACATTATAATTATGCTGATGATGAACCGCATCGTGTTTGGACTCGTTTAATTATTCGTCTTGAGAACTTTGGTCCTGGGGTGTTTAATAAATACGTTTTTATTTTTTCTCTTTTATTTAGATAATTAGTGTTCAAAACATCACATTGTGTGCTTACTACAAATTACTACGTGCTACGAAAACCGAAAAAACAAACAATTTTGTCGGTGTTATTGATATACACATACACCACTACAAAATTACAGCGTTTTAGTAATAACGGTCTCTTAGCAACACCTCGGACAGACAGGGGTCATATAAGGGGGGTGTTTAAGGGTACGTTTTCAGGACTACGGAAGCCTAGAAATGGTCTTCTTCTTCATGTCTCAAAAAGTAAAACGAAAACATCTCGAATAAGCTGGCAGTTTTGGCAGATCAAATATAATAAGTTGATTTGGAACAACTTCCTTTCACCGTACGGAATTGAAATTTAACAAGGTAGTTCAGTTTTGATGACAATACATTTTTTTGGTAAGCATGATCTGATTCGACATCCAAGATTGGCTCGGGAGGAGGGAGGGAATTCAACGGCTCAGACATAATTTGCTACCTAGCCTTTTTCTAACGGCTTAAAGTGCTTCCCGAGGCACGTAGGAAACTTGGTATTCATTGAGCTGTCAACCATCCACAGACCAACCTAGGCAAGCACGGTTTAACCTTAAGATCAACAGGAGCGGCTGTTATTATTGAACCTCGAGCTCTTCACACAAAATTTTGTATTCGAGTTGAATTAAGATAGCTCGTTCTAAAGTTCACCACAGCATAGCTTACTGGGCCCAGGGTATTGTGCAGACGAGATAAATATTCTCCAAGGTACTAATGGCTTTAAGATCAACAGGAGCGGCTGTTATTATTGAACCACGAGCTCTTCACACGAAATTTTGTATTCGAGTTGAATTAAGATAGCTCGTTCTAAAGTTCACCACAGCGTAGCTTACTGGGCCCGGAGATAGTGTCGGTGAGATAAATATTCTCCAAGGTACTAATGGCTGTTTTGTATAAAAAAAGGTAACAACAAATCATCTTGGTAGTACCAAAGGTAGCTATTACTTATATACCTATGACTCACATGCGAGTCGTGACTGCACTGCTAGATAAGAACATGACTAAGACTTATGGCTGCGTTGGAGTTCATAACTAATAGAATATGATTACTGTTGAGATACAGGTTCCAGAGATGAGAGATAGTTGGCGGAAATCAAGGCATCCAAGTACTGATTGGTGCATGTCCTATATATTTGAATTGTTCGTTTAAATATATGCCGATCTCTTCAAAGACTCGAAACCGTTTTAAAACTGTGGCGATGAAATATAATATCCGAAATAGGTAAACTTCCTGCTTCGGGTGGTATACTAACCTATTTAAATATAACTCGGTATTTAATAAGCCGAGGCATTTGCCGAAAGACCATCACAGCCAAAAAAATGAAAACTGAAGAGTGTTAAGTTTCTGAAAAGACTTGTACACTGTCCAGGTCCAAAGAGCTCATCGAGACGAACCCAATGAGTCCAAACACGAAGTGTTTACAACACAGCATCGAGGAGTTCCCTGCTGGACTAGCATTGGCCACAGCATCATACCTCGACTACAAATATCATGAAAGCGTGTGCAAGTTTACGCAACAAATCAAATTAAACGAGCGGAAACTCGAGCGTTGCAACCGTAGCGTGATTCCAGAAAGTACAGTGAACATCAAAAGCAAACGATGCTTCAGGGCTGTGATATTGATTTATTTGAAAAATTCACAACGAAACGAAATAACAATAAAAATTAACTTACTTTATTTTAAACTATTATAATGCAAATATTTCAAGATTTCATAAATATTCATTAACTTTTTTTGTGGACTTTACTCTGTGAATTTACCTTCCGGGTCCAATTATAATGATTGAAAATCGACTTTCAAATTTTTAGACTAGGTAAGAGCTGACAGCTTAGATCGCACATCATTAATTTATATTATACCTAGATCATTCTACCATTCTGGCTACTGAGTACCGTTCGGGACGAATTATTATTCGATAAGATAATATTTGCTAAATCAATCTCCAATTCCATCAAAACTATATTAGGTTCCTAAAACGTCCTTCAAATTCTTCGGACTTGTTGAATGTCGCTTATATTCCGAGTATTTCCGTCCATGTCGGTATTATGTCCCATGAGATAGGGAGCGACCCTATTACGGTCATTGATCGTGCAAAATTCCGACCCCCTGTTGCTTCTTTGGTAATGATAACTCAACGTCAACATAGAACATAAACTTTGTTTATTACGTTTTTTTTATTTAATTTAGTTTAATTAGTAAAGAAGAATAGAAAAAGAGATAAGATAACGATAAATAATTATACTCTAGAGAAATAGGTCCGCCTAGACCTCAGTAGTTTCTAAAACAGTTATTCTTTTACATTCTGCCCATTTCCTCTTTTTGTATTAGTTTTAATTATAATCAACTTGATTTTCTTATATGGACCCTTAGATTAACATCGAATTTCTGAAGAAGTTGTAAGTTTTCCTCAAAACGATAGAATGTAATTAAGGTTTTACCATTTTCGTACGTAAAAATCTTTTCATAAAATTATTAAGTACATTTATTTTTTATGTGCTATTAAACAAATAGAATATTTCATTTCCTAAAATCTTTGTTCGAGAATCTAACATCGTAAAGACATTGGTCGGGATTTTATAGTCAACCCGAAAAGAAACTTGATATGAATAGCTGCAAGAAAATATGATACAGAATCTTAAAAAAATTAAAAAGATCGTTCAAAGGAACGGTAACGAGGTAGCCATGGAGGCCCGAACGCCCTCAGAAATCGATCCTTTGACCTGCTCGCTCCCGTAAAACGTCTATGTGCACCGCTGAGCCGACGATAAATCCAGATTAGTTCCGAGTAAGTATATAATTGATACGTAACCGCAGGCTCACAGACCAGGAACCAAAAAATAAAATACAAAATAACTGGTTCAGTATTCTAGTTAGAGCAATATAGAGACACCAACATTTTAAGACCCACCAGAAAAGTGGTTGTATCGTTTACTCTAATCGATTTCAATCTAATATTCTACGCCAAATAAACAGAAAATATTCCTTTCATTTTAAAAGAGGCAAAATATTTTGTGATGATCGAAATTCTTCATTTTGATGATTATTTATTAATTCGTTCCCAAAAAAAACCCCAATGTTAAACATGCCGCGATTTCTTCCACGCAACCGTTTATCGGACTGTATTATAAGAATGAAACAGTATTTAAAACTATTTCATGACCCTACAAAAGTACAATGAAGATAGCCGCTCTCTAAAAATATATTTAAAGTTCTGGGTAATCAGTGGAAAATATAACATTTTTTAAATTTGCGTGAAAATAGGCTGAACCAATTGGCGGATTCTTTCGTAAAATTACAAGAAGAATTTAGCTGAGGCCGTCCGAAACATACAAAAAAAGTAAGATATAGGAACCTGATTTATGTAAAATAACTGTAGTAAAATAAAAAAATATGGCACCGAAAGCCGTAATTTTCATTCAATGAGTTAGCCGTTCATCAATACAATTAATTTAATGTCCACCGTGGTTCTCCAAATTTTTAAACATGTTTGACGGCTACCAATAAATTGAAACATTTACATTCACACGTCTGAATAATAACCAATATTAATTGAATAGTTTGAAAAAAAATGTATGGCTACAAAAAGCTTTTCTTAAAATTGTTTAATTAGAAAAAAGTAAACCAACTTTACCTTTTGAAAGAAAGTGTACTCGTTGCACAGTAGTTCGTCTGCGTGCTGCTTAAACTAGACCAACTGAACTTAACTAGACACTTATCTGTAGCACGAAGGGCTCACGGTGCCGCGAGGTGTGAATGGGCCGTTTAGGGCGCGAGGAACCTTGCAGGCTAAGGTTACGGTGGTCCTAAAATAAAATGGCGCGCGGAGGTCCAAAAATCGTAAAGTACTCACCGGAAGATTCAGGTACCGGGGAGTCAGATCCGACGCCGGAGTATTTTTTAACAACTTTGGTGATAGTTGAAAACAGTTTGAGGCTTGTTCTGTACTGTTGGGTTTAACTACATAGCGCGACGAACGCGCTTGTTCGCGAAGTCGAAGAGCGGCTGCGGGCGTGTTCCCACAAAGCCGTTCTGTGCGACAGTGAGCGGGCCTGAGCGCCGCCGCTGCTACCGGCGCTACCCCCGCACTACACCTCGCCCTCGACGTGGCTACCTTTTTTTCGCCATTTTCCCATACGCGAGCCTGTAAGTTTTCAAAAAAAAAAAAAAACACAAAAACAGGGTTAAAAAAAACCCTAGTAACCCTAAACTCTATTATTAAAAAAATGTTTTATTTTGTCATAAGTGATACTTCACTCATGCCTGCACTGTTGCAAGCAGCAATCTAAGCAATCTTAACAGTTATATTGATTAAGAAAATTCACTTAATCAGTCAATTTTCGCTAAGAAATCCGAAAGAATCTTCACGTAAAATTAAAAAGGTAGAAAGTATTGTATCTCAGACGGGGTGGGTGCTTAGCCGCCCCGGCAGATTCGGGTTTCAACATCACTCATGCTCTCATGTTCATTAGGTATGCGTAGCGCTACACCGCTAAGTGAAACTCCTTGCTTAATTCAGAGTTTTCTAACAGCTATGTAGCAAGCGCAAATCACTATCAAATTAAACTGTCATCACTTGAGGTGAGTTGGTAGACAATTTAAATACAACCTAAAAAATACATTCGGTGTAAAGGTTTGACCAAAATATTGATTTAGAATTGACAGTTTTAATCATTTTATTATAGTTCATTTGTCAGTGGAATTGACTATTCTGACCATTGTGTTATGAATCTTTTCTTCGCCAACTTTTATTTTCTTAAAAAACGGAGTCGACTAGTCGGCCGTAGACGAATGAACGGAGGAGCTGAAACAGTGAGGACGCGGTGAAAGTAATTAACTAGCGGAAATGTTTTGATCAGTGTTAAGGCACTTTCAAATAAGACGGTTGATGTAGGACTGCTGCAGTCCGGTTATCGTACTGCGAATATGCGGTTGTAATTTTTCACACAAAAAAACGCGCGGCAGCAGTCCGACAGATGATATAATTATTTGCTGTTTCACTGTACATTTTCGTATAAAAAAACAATGAACCTAAAGTAGGTTATTTATTTTCTCATTGCAGCCAGAAGTTGCAAACATGCGTATGTACAAGTTTTTGTAAAACTACAAAATCAAAAAGTCAAAATCAGAGCATTTATATCAAGTGGGCCAGTTTCAGGCACATTTGAACAGACTGTCGAAACAAAAAGCAAATTCACACCAAATGGTGTAGTCTGCCGACTGTGAGTATTCAGTACAAAATGTACGAACGATTTTTTTCAGCTGCCGACTGATACGCTTTTGTTTTTCAAACATTTGCGGCCGACAATTAGACCGATAGGTTTTGAGGCATCAAAAATATTAAATTGCTTGTTTAATGTGATTTGACTAATGAGTAATAAATCAATGTGCGCACTTTATATGATGGAATGGTAAATATAACAAATATATACGATCCGTAATGCTCCTAAAAACGATGCTTATGTTGATTGACGACCCAAATGGCGCAGCGGTAGTGAGACTACCTTGCGTTCGTAGGGTCCTAGGTTTGAATCCGGTTAGGGGCAAATGGTAGCATGGGCGTTCGTTTGATTGGAATCAAAAAGCACCTATGTGGCATATCAACTACCTGGTGTCCACAACACAAGCCTCGTTGCTTTGTGTAGCACGTGCAGCACTAGATGGCGCTGTGTAATGTCCAGCGATATTTATTTATTTATTAAATTTAATACTGAAATGGTCGATGTTTACAAATTTGTTTCTCCTCTATCCTTAATCCGAGATATTTTTCGTTGGCTGATCGTTTTATTATTTCGTTGTTTAGTACAAGAGGCGATTAGTTCGGTATATACTTGATTTTAGGGGTAGAAAACAGCAGTAATTCGTGGGTTCAACGCCAGAGGGGCGCATTACTTTGATATAGGTATTTATTTCATCACCACTGCTCTCAAAACGGTGAAGGAAAACATCGCGAGGAAACCAGCATGTCCTAGAACCGAAAATTCGAAGAGCCGTGGTGGATATAAGCCATACTTCCCATAGAAACAAGGCCTGTGTCCTAGCAGTGGAAACAATTTATAGGTTGATGATGATGACAACAATTAATAAAACAGTTAAAAAGGACTGGTTTTTAATTCAGCAGAACTAAAAAATGATACTACAAAATTTGGATGCACAAGATAATTGATGCAGTTTACTTTAAAAGCTTGGACGGATCTCTGTAGAACTCCATTTCAAGCTATTCGTGTCTGACGTGCCACTGAAGCTTCCAATCTCATCAGTTGCCCAATTTCATGTTTGCGTTCAACCTGTGCGCTTAAAAAGATTTGCTGAACTGTCCGTCCAATTTTCCATTAGCATTCAAAATCATTTTTTGTTTGTCCGAGAACCAAAAAATCGAAGACATGTGATATCTACAAATCTGCACTGGGCTCGCGTGGCGGATTAAATTTCCCATGCAGTCTTAGGTATTGAGAGGAAGCCGTGTCCCACCTGTGGGAACATTATAGGCTGATGATGATGATGATGATGATTACAATTTTTATTTGCATGTATCTCATTATACAATCACCACTATATCTGCATATCAAACGTCCTTTAATGCATATGCGGATTAAAAGTAGCCCAATTTGTATAATGGATTTCAGTAATTTAGGTGTGAAACAGTTACAGACAAGCAAAATTTATTACGTATAAACACTAATATTACTCGTATAAACACTACTATACTAATATTCTGGTTAACCGACTAAATGATGATCGCCCCAATTCTAGGAAACAATTGACTTTGATACACAAGCCCGGGTAGTACACGAGTTAGGTATGTGCATTTCATCAAGGTTATCGCGATCAAGGTCAGGTTCAGAAGCGTAGTTCTATTGTTATAGCAATGAAATCTTGCTGTTAATCTTCATTACGCTGTTTGACTCGATGACAACTATCTACAGTGCTACGTGATAAGAGTGTAACAAAGTGAAAAAATATATCAAATGCCATAACACTTTAGTTTCGACAGATCTAAATATGAGTTCACTCAAATGAACATTCATAACATAAAGTGAACGCTAACATTGAAAATGTATTTCATAATATTTTTGCAATCTCAATTACAATACAATATCTCAATTAGTTAGCTTAGTTTTTCAACGAAACATTTAAGCGTGAAATTGATTGGAGGTAGGTTACCTACAGAAGGTTCAGTACTTACCAAAGTAGGTGTACCTAGGCTATCTCAAGGCGAAATCAGGTCAAAATTGATCTTGCGGTCATGACGCGAGTTCAGACACAATGGCTCCACGCGTTACTCGAGCCACGCTATAGATCTTAACAACTCCATATCGCTACTACCGCTATGACAATACGCATCATGCTTGAGTTTGTGTCTCGTGGTGAAGAAGTTATCCTGAAAATTCATCACTGGATTTTTTTAAGAGAAAGACGCCACACTATTCTCAAACTCCTGTTACTCAGAATCAACAGTAGCGCCACCACAAAACTACCAGGCAGTTGTTGAATATTGATATGACAATTAAGCGAGGATGCAACAAGTTTCAAGGAAAATAAATTACACTTAAAGTCACCAAGACCTGTGACAAATTGGGCAACACAGTGATCCACTCCAGCCATGTCCTGGCTAGCCGTTCACGATCGGATGGAAATTGTGACGGTCTTTGATGGAATTATCCCACCTACACTGCCATTCAGATAAAACTTAAAGTGAGTTTCGTTAGTGGGTTGCGGTTTATTATGTTCCGTGCGTTTTCACTCATTTCATGGCGTGTTAACCTTCTGTACGTCTATCTATATTTTGTGGCCAGGTACGAAGTTCGCAACATCAAAACATGATACAGACTTCCTAGTAATAGAAATTCTATCTGCCGACTGTGTTTGTTGTATGGATGTAACCTTGAACTTCGCCAATGTTTGTTATAAGCTGTTTTAACAGGAATAAAACAATTCTACGGGTACTTTTCTAGTTGCATTTTCTTGCTGCGATTGTGATTCTTGCTATTACACTTCTCAGTTTCACTCAACAAAAGAATTGTTTGAATAAGGAGATTTTATTGTTAACATCTTGTCTTTGTCCGTTTAAAAATGAAGTATCATCACTCTCTCATCATATTCTTTTATTTTTCGTTATTAACTTTCTCATAATATATTATACATTATTTACTATGCAGACCTAAAATAACAGTAAAAATATGTACATGTATAAAAACCATGCAGATAAGAATTATATTTTAAGATATCCTATACTAAGTTGTGTATAAAATTGGTTTTATCCATTTATTATTTCTAAAATCCCAAATAACTGGGGTTTGTTGTTATTATACTATTTTGTCTATTGATCGGCAGGTAGGGTTAGGCACGTTAAAGGAAAGCGAATGTAAGTACCTGTAAGAGCGTATTCACACGGCGTATTCAATACGCGCCAACGAGGAGTGTTTCACGAACGCGCGCTCACGAGGCCTTTAAAGTTTCGTTGCTTGAACTTGGCTTGAACTTGTGTTCATCTAAGTATTATATCTATGTGCAAAGTTTCATCGAAATCCGATCAGTAGTCTTTGCGTGAATGACTCACACTTTCTCTAACCCTCACTCGCAGACGAAGTTGCGCGGGTCAGCTAGTCTAAAATAAAAGTACAATATAAGTCAACATTCTTGCAGAGGTGGATGCAAACGAACTGTAAAGTGGTGCAGGAAGCAACATGTTCATGAAATCTGTTCGGCAGCCGTGAGGATACAAATTAGTCAAGTTTTAATGCAAATGCTTAAGCAAACATTTTCTCTGCAGGCAAAAAAAAATGTTGTTTATTTCTGTTCCACGCGAAGCACGCTCTTCTGTGGTAAGCATGATATAACTTGCTCAAAAGTCGCTCTGTGGTGGCACATCACTAAATGCTAGGATCATCCTTTTTTTTTCATTGCTGGGTGTCAAGTGGACTTCATTCAATTTTCTCTTGATGTTCTCGGTTTGTCCAATCTCTAAAATATATTTCTAGTGGAAGTGTAGTTTATTTTATTACACACGATTCCTCAGCTCCATGTTCCAGTGCTCCAGTGTTTAAACACTGGTATTCAGCTGCATCCGATTAAACTGAAAGCCGACTCCAAAATAGTTGGAAAAGGCTAGGCAGATAATGATGATTGGGGTCGGTTATAAAACACCAGTATTTTACATGGAGTGACTTCCTATCTGACTTCCACAACCCAGTTGGAACAAGGTAATACGATACCCCTTGGTAAGATTGGTCTCTGACTTTAAGGGCCACTGACAACCTGTAACAACAGTCAAAAATCTAAGGCACGACCCCAATATAGTTGCTTTGCAACATAGTCAGTACGCCAAGTACCAAGAAAGCGAGTCTCAAACCCTGCAAGCAATAACTGCAACTATTAATTTCGTAATTCGAATAATCATCGGGCCTAAGGCAGCTACTGAATACGAAGATAGTTTAACGATACAAAAGTCGGTGGGTAATGACGCGTATCGAGTCACGAACTGCAGCACATTATTTAAATACTTTATCAGCTTCAAAGCTGCTCTTTTGATACGGTGAGAACAAAGTAAAATCTGTTAAATCTTCATTATTTTGCACTGAAACATAACCTGTGTTAGAAGAAGTTTCTTTTTTCTGCGTATTACTCAATGAAAACAACGGATTACTGCGTTGTTATTGAGTAAATACGCAGAAAACTGTTATAAAAACAATCTGCCCGCACAATACACCTACTTTCTCTCTTAATCCACTTAGAGAAGGCCACAGCAAGTATAAAAATATCATCATCATCATCATCAGCCTATAATGTTCCCACTGCTGGGACACGGCCTCCTCTCAATGAGAGGGAATGGGCTATAATCTACCACGCGAGCCCAGTGCGGATTGGTAGATGTCACATGTCTTCGAATTTTTGGTTCTAGGACATGCCGGTTTCCTCACGATGTTTTCCTTCACCGTTTTGAGAGCAGTGGTGATGAAATAAATTACACAAAGTAATGCGCCTGTCTGGGTTCGAACCCACGACTTACTGTTCGTAAGTCGGGGCCGCCACCACTGGGCCACCGCTGCTCTCATAAAAATATAGTGGTAATAAAAGAAAATTATTCCTAATATAGAAGATAGTTTAGAAGAATTAAAATTAAGACACATTTTGCTAACATTTAAAAATAGTTTCTGGAAGTGAAAGCTTCTTTAGGCGCGTTGCACTTTTTGATTGAACGAAAATCATGGAACTCACGTGACCGTCACCGAACGCTGTTTTCACTTCTATAGACATACCCGAAAGCGAACGCCCGATGTTTTTATTTTTTTGGCATAATATCATCTCGCAGATCAACGTAGGAGGCTGCAGGCTTCTGTTTAACCGGACTATCTTATGGGTGCTTTAAGAGTTACGCCTTCCGCCCGGGACAATGGGACATACAACCGCGAGCTAACCCGAGGGCCACGAAGAGAACGCCTATAGCTATTTTCACTCTGCATTTGAAAAGTCACCTTAAAAGCGTTGAAAACACATTGAACCTACTTTACACAAGGATAACGTTGATATTGTATAAATATATACACATCTATTTGTTGACGTCTGTAGCGCATAACTCTCTTAGCGATATTTTCGTGGCCCAGGCATAAGGGGTACGAGCGCCGACTTGGGGCGTCGCTGGAGAGGGCAGCAAAAACAAAAACAACAAATAAATAATCTTTAAGACATTTTTATACTTTGCGAAAGATTCACATAATATGTCAAAATATTCCAATACCATTAGGTTGTAAATTACACAGTTTTACGGAAGAGAGGGTTTACGTTTCATATTTCCTTACTGAATCCTAACTATTTTTGATATAACTACTGTTGATTCACGATGTTCGATGATCGAATCAACCACTAACTTTCTGATATTATTGATGCTAACTTTCTGAATGCGCCCTCTTCAATCACTAGATTTGGTAAACTTCGTTAGGTGGCTCCTCCCAAATGATTGGACGAACACTTTCGAACCCGGTTTTGCCTCAAACAGATTTTCTGTTTTTTAAATTCGTCTTTGCCGTCGCGAACCCAGAAAAAACTTAAAACAAGTTCCTTTCCGCGAAGCCGAGCTGCGGCATGGATTGTTTTGCTTTGACTGGATAGGAGTTCCGTGACGTAAATGGTTTGAGATTTCATTGCTTCCACATCCAAATGACCCGTATTCAGTTTATCTTGGTCGATGTTTCTGTTCGTGACTAGTGTTTTTTGTTCTGATCTAGTTGTCACAAGCACGAATGCTGAGCATGGGGCAAAGCGTCATTGAATTTTTCCATCAGGAATTTCTCAGTACCAGCTACGGAGTCTGAATTTACACGTGGTTGGTGGCAATAGGTTTGCTCCTGTTACATGGGACTTAAACATAACTAGCGAAATGTCGGCGCACTGATAGGTACACCGCTGCTTAAGTCTTTGGGGAAAACAGGCGTGAACATTATACTATGTTGCCTCGTTTTCATTGTAGTGGCTAATAAACCTAGGTATACAGAATTTGACGAAATTGGAACAGGGCTTGGTTCATTGCGCGTCTTGCTTAGCTAATTTGGTGCAGTGTGGGATGTGGCGGTCTTTAATATCATAACTAATGATTTACCCAATTGCAGCACTGATTTAGTGGCGGCCATGGCGGTAATGCAGCAAGGTGGCTCGCCGCCTCGCCAGATATCATGCGATACCCACGGAGCAACTTTATGGCTACCTTTTGGAGCGGGTTCAGATAATGGGGGCACACCGGCTCAAGGATTGCACCCACTCTGGGGCCCCGTAAAGGACCATGGACCGCACGACTCTCGAGTAGAGCCTGCGGCAGGAGGCGTTTGGATACCCTAGGTAGTCCAGGAGCCACCTGAAGGCAGCCCCGGTCCGTTCCAGTTTGGACGCCAAACGTCGGAAACGTGCTTCACGAAGTTTCACCGGCTGTCGAGGACGATGGATGCCCACGAAAGCACATGGCCTCGGACTTGTGCAATGCCACCGCGAGACCCAGTTGCCGGATCCTCTCGACGACTACCGTAACCCCCTGTGTCATATTGTCAGCAACTCATTAAATCCTGAGATTAACTCGTTATTTTGTCGGAACTGATCGGAAATTACATCTCGGGCACTCTGTATTTCTTGTTTAATCGTTTACCTTGACCTGTCTCACGGAAATCCAATTAAGATGTCATCATTTGCTTGACCTCGGCGGCAGTGTGGTGTTGTTAGTTCAGATTTATAAGGAACAGTTACATTGATGTCTGTGGGTGATAAGGAACGGGGCGAAACCTTTGTATTGGGGCTCATCTGACATGTGTTCTTATTGCCATTCATAGGCTGTTTACGAAGGGAGCTAGAACCCTTTCTGACGACTTTTATTTGATGCTCATACTTTGCAAACTATTTGTTTGCAGGGTTTGATCGAACCTAACATATGCGAGTCGGAGTGCCCCTAGACCCGACAAATAAGTACAGTAGAATAGCTCTGGACATTTTGGGTCCTGTCGGCTAATTTTAGCGGAATTATGGTGCTGAAGATGCCAGTAGCGCTGAAGATACTCCGGGCATTAGTATGTCCGCAGACACGGGCGTACTCTCTCTTCCCACACACTCTCACAATCCTATGGGACTATAATCAAACCCACGACCCCCCGCTCAGCAGTCGATGCGGCCACGAAACCAACAACACAGATACCAATAAATAAGAAAATGTAGTGTGCAATACACAAATAATCGTTTATTTGTGTATTGCAACCTCCAGGAAATTGACTCGTGTCAATTTTACATTTTAAGCGCAAAAACATGGTAAATGAAAAGATTAATAAAAAATACATAACGCTCACAGTTATTGGGATTGTAATTTACGTCAGTTTCAGTGATTTAAAGCGTCGGGTTTAATTAATAGCATAAGGTACCGAGCTATCGCTAGCACGAAAAGTAATTTAAAGTTGTTTGTGAAAATATTTTTCATATATAAAGACGGGTCACCTGCGCACGTGCAGTCGAGTGGGTGGGCCGTATAAGCGACGCGCCTCAATCGGCTATGAACGCTTCAAAAAGTGTCCATATTATGTTCCTAAGTTCACGCGAACCGCACTGTTTGTGTGAGTGTGAACGTACCTCTAGATTATTGCAGTACCTAATACGGTTTGTGATGGCAGGACGTGTTGGCCAAAACCAACGACCACATGGTCCATATAAGTCCACAATCGAAAGAATGGGAAGTCATGAGCAGACGCAAACTCACAAACAATTAATTACATGAAGTAGCCTAGGCTGTGTCCTTCTAGAAGGTGGTTTAGAAAATAATATAACATTTTGTATAGTTTTACGTTTGCCTGGCCTTTTCCCGACTACGTTAAGCCTATTTTCAGTCTAAGGCTGAGGCTACATTAGGCCGCGACGCGACCTGCGACACATGATCGATTAAAACAAGTAAAGGAATGCTCACGTATATGGCTACACTGTACATCAAATATTATTAGCGATCTTTGATTTCTTTATGCGAATGGAACCACATTACTGTAATCACGGCATCGGCTACACCAACATAGCGGAATTGAAGCGAATTCATTAGAAAATACGCGGGAAGCTCGCTTGTAATGTAGCCAGACTTTCTCGTTTCGCTCTTCCAGTCGCATCGCAAATCGCTGCCTAGTGTAGTCTTAGCCTAACAAGATTCAGCTGAATACTATGTAGTAGGTACCTACGTTTTCTAAAAGATACTGCTTATCTGACCCCATAAACCCGTAACTCAAAAAAACTGGGTGTAAAACTTCTAGTAACACAAGTTAAATTAAAAAGAAACCTCCGACTCATCGGGTCATAATTCATACTAGTATACTAGTTAAGTCCACTGCTTAAGCCGTTTTACTTGATACCCATATTGAGGGAGTTGTGAAAAAAATATATAATAGCACCTTTTTTGTGGTGGCGGCCATCTTGGATTTGAAATTGATTCTAGCGAATAGTATTCTACTAGTCAAGCCCTTTCATTTGATACCCATATTGAGGGAGTTGTGGAATAAAGATGTAATTCATCCGCCATTTTGTGGCGGCGGCGGCCATCTTAGAGTGCTTTTTATCAAACATAGCTTAGAACATCATCATCATCATCATCAGCCTATAATGTTCCCACTGCTGGGACACGGCCTCCTCTCAATGAGAGGGAACACTACTAGCTTAGAACAGTCACGCCTAATTCGCCTTTCAAATAAAAAAAACAATATCTAAATCAGATCATCCGTTCGGGAGCTACAATGCCATAGACACAGACACAGACACATCAAACTTATAACACCCGTCGTTTTTGCGTCGGGGGTTAAAAACAGTAGAAATGATAACCGTGACCAACGGACGTGGCACGGAAGGATCACGATATGTAATGGATAGTCATCCACTATGGAACTTCACAATAAACTTTTACATTCAGACTTCGTACGGAACAGACAAATAGGTACGTACGTAAAGACGCAAAATTGAATTTATATCACCTTGCTTTTGCCCGCGGCTTTGCTCGTTATGTACGGAAATGATTCCATCCACGGGAACGTTATAAGGCGACTACACGAGGTAAACGAGAGTTTTATATTGCCTGAAAGTATATGATTCACCAAACCAAACCAGAAAAACCAGAAAAATATATGATATTCTTCAGGATATAATCAAGTACCATAGTGTTTTAAAAACATAACACAATTAATTTTAATTGATAAAAAAATACCACGAACTTATCTCTAAAAATGTCTTATGACGAGTAAAAACCATACCAATGCGTTCTTTCTGTTTTTTTTTGGCAAATCATTCTATAAGCAACATATTAGCATCTGATGTTTTATTATTTTAATCCAATCGATAGATTTTTTGTAAATCGATCGAAACCACTCAATTCGCACTATTCGGCCCGCAGTACGTAACAACCACTTTAACACGCATGCTGATTAGAACTTTATTCTAACAGTATTTAAGACGAAGTTTGAACCACCGCAAATAGAGTTGCTAATTTAGCTCCTGTAGTCGCCTTAAATATGAGTACTCGGATGATAATGAACCTTCCCATTAGTGAAATAAGTTTCAAAATCGGATCTATATTTTCTTAGATTACCCAACTTAACAAACAAACTGTACCTCTTCATAAAATTATAGTAGCTAAGGTGTGCTCACTTGTAACGTTTGTGAAATATCACTGAAACGAAATTAAACCTCACTTTCTTCAAATTTTGGCCGACTTGACGGAAATCGAAAAGTAGTATCATGATGAAAAGTTTGCTTGCTCGATTACATGATAGGTGGAAATGTAATAACTGAAAACAGAATAGACGCAATGTAGCTCTACTTTACGGCACCAATTTTAAAAATTCTTTCACAATTTTGAAGACAGTCATTATTGTTGGAGTATGATGCCGAACAGTGAAGACGTTAAGTAGACTTGTAATTTGTGTTATATAGTGTACTTGATGTAAGTAGATGACAGATTCCTTTCATAGATAAGCTGCTAGTGCATAATACAATGGCATGACGACAGTGACAAAAAAATGCATACGAGTATCTATTTAGTCCGTCAGTTAAAATATTGGAAAATAATAAACACGGATTTTTTGTTTTTGTAAATCAATGAATTCATATTGATTAAGATAAAACTCATCAAACTCGGGAGCTGGGGGCTCGAGACGTCAGAACGCACTAAAAATTATACCACGGCGTCACGTAATCAGAATTTTAAAAGTATCGAATCTTCGTCATTTTTGGTTTACGTAAACCAAAACGGAAAGAAAAAATACGGGTCAAACATTTTTAGATAATCTAACTGTCTGACTAATTTGATTTTTGTCTTCTACTCTATTGCACGATTACACCTAAAAAACAGAGCCACCATGGACAGTTGGTATTGAATTTTGTAAAATTAAAAGTATACTACATTTATCATAATAATAAATGATTTCGTGACGGTAGGTGTACCGTAGATCAACTCTGCTAACCCATGGGGAAACCAGCGTGAGGTTGTTTCATTTTGTATGTTTTATTGTTATCTTTGAAAGACGATGCAGTAACGACAAATAATACAGATTGAATATGAATATTAATCAGAATCAACCTTAATATAGATCTTCACTTGAACATCCTGTATATCACAAAACGCAAGTAACGGAGCGTTGTAAAGCTTTACTTTAGCTTATTCTGAAGCTTTTTGCACCACATATAGATTTTGTACCAAAGAAGATTGGCAAACGTCCATAGTTACACAAGTCCAGTTAAGGTTAGATTAGCAAACAATCAAACCACTGTTAAAAAATACACAAGTTTCGAAAAAAAAACATTAATGGAAATGGAAGTTAAAATAAATTTAATTATGTATATAATATAATTATAAGTTCATAAGTTTTGGTTTTGACAGTTAAAAAAAATAAAAGCCGAGCCCAAAATGATAATTAACCAATCTCGAATCGATTACCGATTTAAAGCGATTAATTAAATCAATTAAAACTATATTTGGAATGATAATATAATCATATTTAGTTGGTAGTGTCACAAGTAATCGAGGTTATTAGTGTAATGTGTGGTGGAATTCAAAATAAACAAAACGCATTTACTGCTTGAATTTAATAAATTAAACTTCTTCCATTTTTATTCGTCGTTCGTCGTTCTCTGTTTCATCTGATTCTCTGGGCATCCGTCTTGACTCACACAGTGTTGTCACTCATCATTCAATCAGTGAACTCACCTTCATCATCATCATCAGCCTATAATGTTCCCACTGCTGGGATACGGCCTCCTCTCAATGAGAGGGAATGGGCTATAATCTACCACGCGGGCCCAGTGCGGATTGTTAGATGTCACATGCCTTCGAATTTTCGAACTCACCTTACATTCCCAAATTAGTATCTACAGCGAAAGAGTGCAAAAGCGAATAAAATATTTCTTTATCATAATTATCATTATTGACAAAAATGATTTTATTCGCTTTTGCACTCGAAAACAGACCACTTTTTCATCAGTTTTGAAATTTTACCTGGAATTATTATGAAGATAAAATGGATTTGGTCGCTTCGGGGAACGCACACTGCAAAACAAGTTTATATTGTACTCAATTTAGTAGATGGATTAATTTTATTGTATAAAATATTCATTTGTTCGACAACTGAATTCATATTGTGAACAAGTTCTGGGAAGTTAGTAATTTAAGCCATTTCCTGTCGGTAAAAAAAATTAACGTCAATGATCGCCACCATTCTAAAAAATAACGTATTCGCAACATTGAGCAAAAGAAAGGATCTGTAACTGACATAATAACAGTTTAAAATTATATAAATAACAAAATACCGCAGGACTTATATTCAAATAACAAAGCAGAAGACAACCTTTTTAAAAACGTGCAATTGAAGTTAGTCCATGCAATCCACAGACAAGAGTAGCGGAAATTGAGCGGAACCACCTCACCTCGCCGCGTCTGCGTTCCGTACACCCCAGTACACGAAGTAAAGAAGTAGCACTCATACTCTAACAGGCGAATTCTATAACTCAGTGACGTATAACTGTTACTTAATATAACGATGTTATTTTTAAGTTACTTTTTTTATAACTTTCTACATATTTTTTTTAAATTTAGGTTTTAAGTATTAGCCGTAAGTATGTTGATTACTATTTATCGATTGTGTTTGAAAATCACTATTGTATTGGGTTCATCCTGTAAAGATAGTGTGTAAGTTTAATAATCTATCTATACTTATAATAAATCTGTAGAGAGGTCAATTCTGTACATGAAATATATTTACAAAATAACTATCGGGGGGTGATTAGTGATCGATACTGATGCCAAAAATGCAAACAGTAAAATTTTTGTCTGTCTGTCTGTCTGTCTGTCTGTCTGTCTGTCTGTCTGTCTGGCTGTATGTTATTTATAGAAAAAAAAACTACTCGACGGATTTTAACGAAACTTGGTACAATTATTCTACATACTCCTGAGCAGGTAATAGTATACTTTTCATCACGCTACCATTAATAGGAGCAGAGCAGTGAAAGGAAATGTTGGGAAAACGGGAGAAGTTACTTGGTTTTTTTAGCTTCCGTCGCGTGTGCAGCCTTAATGGTTAAAGCTACATAGAAATCATGTAAAACGGAAATATTCCACATAAAATTATATAAAAAATATCCCAAGACAGCATATGTCTATCTTTTATAGTTGACTCACAATAACACGTGTAACTCCCGATAGCTTAGCAGTTCGGAGAATAAATGTGAATGTAAGTTTGTTTGTTGCGCTTTCACGCGACAACTACTGAACGGATTTGGATGAAATTTTGCACACAGATAGTTTATAACCTGGATTAAAACATAGGATACTTTTTATCCCGGCAGTAAGATTCCATGGGACAATAATCAAACTTCACGCGGGCGAAGCCGCTGGCAGAAGCTAGTAAATAAATAAATGTTTAGCCTACCTACCTAGGTACTTGAAGAAATAATGGTATGTAACATTTTCTAAATCTCTTTGTTCAACTTCAAGGAAAGGTATCTAGCACTTAACTTTGCTTTTCCCTTTTAAATTAATAATTCAATGAAGTTATTCTACTGCTACAGTATCTCCGAGAAATTGTTAGAATGCCTGTCTGCAATAGAACTGTGCATTGATCTGAAACAACTTGTTTCCCGCTACTCGGAAACAAGTTGTTTGCTATTCTAACGATTGTACAAAGAACGGTACCGGGAATCGTTACTGTCTTAAAATGAACATCTTTTTACTCATGAGTAATCTCAAAGTTGGAAAAGTCTTTGGGCAACGCGGATAGAAATGAAAACCAAGTAAGCTACATCTGCTTCGGCTGTGCACAGTGCACGCCTAAGTGGTGCTACGCCGTAGCGGATCGGCTACGAGTTCAGAGAAGCGTTAGGTGACAGTCACGCGTGTTCCATGATTTTTGAAGACCTAAAAAGTGTTCAACGCGCCTAAAATAGATACATAAATTTACAACAAACTGATAATTCGTACAATTGTTCAAAATATAATTATAAATAAAATATTTAAGTTCCCCATCATTCCTGTGTATGCAAATATTTTTATTCAAGGTCACATGTCAAAATATAACGTAAATAATAAGGCCTGAAAGCTAGATCATCATCATCATCATCATCAGCCTATAATGTTCCCACTGCTGGGACACGGCCTCCTCTCAATGAGAGAGAATGGGCTATAATCGACCACGCGGGCCCAGTGCAGATTGGTAGATGTCACATGTCTTCGAATTTTTGGTTCTAGGACATGCCGGTTTCCTCACGATGTTTTCCTTCACCGTTTTGAGAGCAGCGGTGAGGAAATAAATTACACAAAGTAATACGCCTGTCTGGGTTCGAACCCACGACTTACTGTTCGTAAGTCGGGGCCGCCACCACTGGGCCACCGCTGCTCTAGAGAAAAGCTAGATATAGTCCGGTCAATTTAGACATTTGGTGCTACATTAAATTTCCAGTGTATGAAAAAAAAAAGCTGAAATGTAAAAAAACATGAGTTTTTCGCGATTTTCAGCAAAACGGTAAGTTTTATCATAAAACTACCCCAGACAAAAATTGTTGATCATAAAAATATCTACAAAAACAAATCAATCCTTCAAGTGTTTAGACATTTTTATGGACAATTTTATGATCTACAATTTTTGTCCGAGGTATTTTAAAATAAAACTTACAGTTTCCCTGAAAATCGCGAAAAACTCATTTTTTTGATTTTTTTTATTCATACACTGAAATTTATGTAGCACCAAATGTCTAAATTTACAGGATTAAATCTAGCTTTTGGGCGTTATTATTTACGTTAGTAAAACAAGCCAACGTTATCCAAATTCACAAACTTACAAACATATTTATGTAGGTGGTACAATTTGGGAAACATTACTTAGCACGTAAACTTTACTATTTTATCACTTGGCTATGAAAAATCCCAAAAAAGATGTGCTCCAAAGTTGATAAACTTTTCATTTACCCACTACATGACCTCTACTGACAAATGAACTAAATGTAATACGATACACGTACATACTCATCCGTAAATAAGTCTTCATCATAATATCGTTCCGAAGATTAATATAAATTCTTGAACTGCATATCACCAACATATTGAAAAATAGTCGTAGACATATTAGAAAAGTATGATAGCATGAAGAATTTCATCTGAAGCGGAGCCCTACCTACGTATACCTATCACTTATACCCATATTCTGTTTCAGAATTCAATAGGAAAGAATGTGAATGAGGAGCCTGTGGCTAAATAATAACAGCCGCTCAAGCTGATCTTTAGGTTAAGCGTGCTTGCCTAGGTTGGTCTGTGGATGGGTGACCACCCTTACATACCGAGTTTCCTCTGTGCCTCGGAAAGTACGTTAAACTGTTGGTTCCGGCTGTCATTTGTCCATCTTTGGCATTCGTTAGGTACAGGTAGTCAGTGGCCCAAATAGTCTGCAACCAGTCTTACCAAGGGGTATCGTATTACCCGGTATTAACTGGGTTGTGGAGGTCAGATAGGCAGTCGCTCCATGTAAAATACTGGTATTCAGCTACATCCAGTTAGACTGGAAGTCGACACCAAGATGGGAAAAGGCTAGCTGGAAAATGAATAAGAAAGAATGTTTAACTTAATTATATTGAGCTGATAAAGTAAATATACGAAACATACCATCATGCCTGTAATCACGAAGGGTTTGGCAGAGATGTACTTAATAGTACACCCACATTTGGCCAGTTATAGGTAATAATAATAATAATCAGCTGGATCAAGGGCTTGATTCAGAAAGCGGTACTCCTTGACACGGCTCGTATTGCTAGGAGGTTCCTCTCTCTGGAGCCCTGACCGCCGGTAGCTTGGACCCTGTTCCCGATACCGGTGGGCTACAATATTTTATATTTTTAAATGTTTTTTATATATTTTTTATATTAAAATTTAAAAATGCAAAGACTTTGTTTAAAAATGAATAAAGGGAATAATAATAATAATAATAGGCAATTGGATATTTACAATCCAATTGACAGAAAGCTGACTATGACGGCCAGAGGAAATGAGGGTATATCTGAGTTGGATTTAAAATTCGACATTCCCAAATACCTGGATAATTTTGCAGATTTAATTTAATAACCAAATAGTTGCGATCTTGAAGGCACGTTGTCGTGATTTTTTTATAAATAAAGTTGTTAAACAAGTCGTACTTTCAGACGGTATAATCACGATTCGAAATTCGGCTCGGGCTTGTTGTCACCTCGTTTTGTAATATACGTACTTGCCACCCTTGTTTCGAAATGAACTATTTTTGCACTAATTTACTTGACAAACCTACTCATAAAACAAAAACAAAACAAATAAAATGACATTTTCACGCTCACCTCACAAATTATCGACATTCTGGACAAGATCTATCCATCCCTCCGTGAACAGATCAAAGTCAGGTTAAGCGTTCAAAAGAGCGTTTAGCGCAGCAAGTGTATGAAGTGGGGGACGAGAGACTGAATTCGAGTGGCGCGCCAGTTCGAATTCCAGTTACGGCAAACGAGCTTCCCTTTATCCCGGGAATAGTTAATCGAAGTAAAACAAGGAACAATAGACTAGTGTCCACCATCAATAAATAGTAAATCTACAGGGTGTAAACCACCTCATCACAAAGCCGTTAACCAAGCATTCTGTACATCAAACTAAGTAACTTTACGCAAACATTATTGCTGGGAAACAACATTTTTTTTTGAGGTTATAAAACATATTTTGTGGTAGAACTCAACGTAACGCGCTTAAAACATTGTGCTGATGCATAGATTGAATAGTACGAGGGTCGTAGAGTTGTTAAGGCTGACCCCACATTTGGCGTGCGCGATCCTCGGGCGTGCGAGTAGCGCGAGCGCCGCGCGCGCGCTGCATGAGCGTCGGGTGTTGCCGCCGTGTGACGTGCATGCAGCGTGCGCGCAACGCGCGCGCGGCGCGCTCGCGACGCTCGAGTCGCGTTCTTACCCCTTCGCCCGCTATCCCCGCCGCCGTCTGTCTCGAGCGTCGCGAGCGCGCCGCGCGCGCGTTGCGCGCATGCTGCATGCACGTCACACGGCGGCAACACCCGACGCTCACACAGCGCGCGCGCGGCGCGCGCGCGGCGCTCGCGCTACTCGCACGCCCGAGGATCGCGCACGCCAAATGTGGGGTCAGCCTAAAAGTCAAAATCTTCCAAAAAAAACTTGTATTTAAAAAATAACTTGTCAAAACGTGGTAACTTTGACCCCCCATATCTCCGTAACTAGACGGTTCCCAGGTAATGGTGTAGAACAAAAAAAATGATCGTAATGATGGAGAAAACAAGTGCCTTCCGGCTTCGTGAAGAGGTGTTTTACACCCTTTATTTAATCCGTCTATTGGAGTGTTAGATAATAATGGACACGTATATTTTTTTGTATATCATCAATGAATAACACGCATCAAATCTCGGGAGCCCCCAGCTTGTGACGTCAGAACGCACTTAAAATTATACCACGGCGCGGCCGCGTGACGTATTAAGAATTTAAAAAGCGTCGTATCTTTGTTAATTTTGGTTCTCGTCAAAAGAAAAAATACGGATCATATATTATTTGATAATCTTACTGACGATGACGGGCTTATTATTCATTCATCAACACTTAACACTACCGAAAAATCGTTCCATCAACATCATTATCTGCCTAGCCTTTTCCTAATTATGTTGGGGTCGGCTTCCAATCTAATCGGATGCAGCTGAATACCAGTATTTTACAAAAATCAAAATCAAAATATTTTATTTCACATACACTTATAAAACGTCGAAAAAGGTGCACGGTTCGCGTTGGTCGATTCCATGGAGAAGAATCGGCAAGAAACTCCATGGATACTCTTACATGGAGCGACTGCCTATCTGACCTCCACAACCCAGTTAATACTGAGAAATACAATACCACTTGGTGAGCCTGGTTGTCAGACTTTTTGGGCCACTGACTACCTGCAACGACTATTAAAGATGAACAAATGGCAGCCGGGACCAACAGCTTAACGTGCTTTCCGATGCACGGAAGAAACTCGGTATGTAAGGGTGGTCACTCAACCACAGACCAACTTAGGCAAGCACGGCTTAACCTAAAGATCGACCGGAGCGGCTGTTATTATTTTGCCACAAGTTCCATCAACATACATAATAATATTTGACAAAAGGAGAATTACGGCAAGCGTAAGTACTTCAATCTGTGTTTGAAAAGGCCATGAAAAAATGAGACCTCTCAAGCTTTTGAGGCGCTATGATATAATGAACATAATATCACGCCTGTAAACCGAAGCGGGTTGGCAGAGGTGCATAATAATAATGCCTAATAATACACCCACATTTTTCCAGTTGTGATTAAGTTTTTGTAATAAAATCCTAAAAGTGGATACAAATCTAGACACCGTGGTTGTAAAGAGAAAATCCGATATCAGAAACCCTATTTCAGTTTTCTTGACCTGGGAATCCAACCCGGGACCTTATGCTCACCAATTGCGCTTGCAATAGATTGGTCGACGAAGAAAATATGAATATCGCTGGACATTAACACACAGCGCCATCTAGTGCCAAAAGCGCCATCTAGTACCACACTAAGCAAGGCTTTAACTACATTATACACTTTTTTGTATGTAAATACATCCTTACGAAAAGTACTAGGTGGGCATGAATCCAAGAAGATATTTATTGCATTCCACCTTGAGTTCGGTATCAGGACAAAGTTATTTTGCTCATCCGTGATTCGTATTTTAAATAAAACATTGATAATCCATAAAAATGTACTAGGCTAGCAGAAATTCAAGGAGTAGTGTTTTTTTTTTTTATATTCCGGATATCTAAGTAGTCACACAGATGGTATTCCAGTCACAGTAAACTTGTGATTGGAATACCATCTTCAATTCCTGATAGCCTAGTACTTTTGTTTCGATTGCTGTTATATCTTGTCTTAATAACTGTACCAAACGTTGATAAAGTTTAAAGTTCCACACAAAAAGAAACGTTGGACGCGTTACACTATGAAAATATTATTTATTTTGATTTTCATAAACTCGTCCCAAATGGGCCATCGACATGTGGGACGGGTTGTTGCATTACTCATACTTGTTATACACATAAACATCCATGACTCGGAAACAAATGTCCATGCTCATCACACATACATTTGCTTTACCGGGATTCGAACCCAGGACCCTCAGCCTCACCCACCATAACGCCATTCGGGTCGTCAATATGATATTTTGATGTGGTTGTACTTTTCATTTTTTTTAACGATATTATAATTGTATGAATAGAAAAACCAGCCAAGGGTCAAAAATCCCACACAATATCCACTTAGTCACTGTACTACAAACCGGCCTTTGAAACTGAAATACATTTTTTAATGCAAGCACATCATGATTTCAAATAAAATACAAAATGTACAAGTGGAACTTGTCATAAATTGAGCTATTCTAAAGTAATATACAATTTGCTATAACACAATAAGTCTTTATTTTAATCAATGAACATTACATTTCGAATGTCTTTGACATAACAATCCCCAATTCAGTTGTAGAGTTTTCAAAAACTAAGGTTGTATGCTGAATAACAACATCAGTTTTCACAACAGACCTGACGTGTGAAATCCGGTAAAAAACGTAAAAAGCTATCACGGCCGTAGTCAATGTCACTGCCAACCGTCCAGACTCATAAAGGTTCGTGAGTGATCGAAATTCTGAGTGCAAAATGTGACGTAGAACTTTTTCGCACCCTGATTCTGTATTTTTAAAGTTTTAAATAAATGTTTATTCAAGCTGAATATTTTGACGTTATATTATTTATTCTGTGATACCGTCATCAAATCTATCTATACTATATATAATATTATAAAGCAGAAGAGTTTGTTTGTTTGATTGTTTGTTTGTTTGTTTGGTTGAACGCGCTAATCTCAACAACTACCGGCTCGAATTGAAAAAATATTTTTGTGTTGGATAGTCCATTTATCGAGGAAGGGTTTAGGCAATATAACATCACGCTACGATTATTAGGAGCGGAGCAGGAATGAAAAATGTTGCAAAAACGGGGTTTTTCTTTTTCCTTTCGTTTTTCTCTCTTATGTGACGCAGACGAAGTTACGTGGGTCGGCTAGTAAATAATAGGTAACAGCACAATTAAATTTTTTTTTTTCGATTACAATTTCTGTAAAATATACGTATATTAAAATTGACTCATGCATAACAATCTAAAAAAAGATTTTGTTAAACAATAAGCCAAGTTAATAAATTATTATGGCTTCCAACATTTGCGGCAGTAACCGCTACGACAGTACCGCCTACGCCGTAGCGATAAAAACCGTAGCGCTACGTAATGTTGTAATCAGTGTTTTGTAATGTAAGCTACGTGTCACGGTAGTTTCGGCAGTTGGGTAATAGATTTCTTTTACTAACTTCCACGTGATTTTTTAACTTTCAAATCTAGACGTTTAAACTTTTCCGCAATGGGGAAAAACTGATTTTAATAACTCGATTTCATGTAGTTTTTTTCATAAGCCTTTTCTTTTCGTATTCCGCTCAGAACTATCATAATATAAAGCAGCGGTTTTATAAATCCTTCTGTCATACTCGTTGCTTGTCTCGTTACTCGTATTGCTTTGTTACGGTATCGATTTATTTAGAAGAACCTACATATTTCCGGAATACGTTCGCAATGGAATTTATTTCTGTGTTGAAAAAGCTACGGTTACTGTCAATGTCACAGGTGTATGGATTTTTTAGAAGGAACGTGTGAGAGATTATAGTGCCGCCTACGTGTTGATAGTTCAAGGGAAATTTATAAAGAAACTGTGTTCTGGGAGCAGAGATATGACTTTGAGTGAGGCCATTTAGTAAAATGACCAGGAGGATACCATAACGTCTTAAAGCTGTATTGTTATAATCTCATTCCAGGGTGGGACAGGAATAGAACTAAACAGGACGTCTAGCGCCGTCTCGTTTCGAAGCCGAAAAGCACTTGTTTTTCCCGTCATTGCAATCTTTTTTTTGCTACACACCACAACTATTAGTTCCGGAGATATTGGGGGTCAAAGTTCCAATTTTTTTTAGATAAAATTTTTATTGTATGAATATTTCGGCAACCCCGTACTGTTACATACCAGCACACTGTTTTGAGTGCGTTACATTGAGTTCTACCACAAAATATGATTTTTCAACCCAACAAAAAAGTCGATTCCCAGCAATATTTTTTTGCATAAAGTTACTTTATTTGATGAACAGTATGGTTGATTGACGGCTTTGTGATGAGATTGTATAAACCTTGTATTAAAATATCAAACACAAGTAGCAGAAGAGAAGTTAACACACTATTGTTCCGCACGGCTTCGTAAAGGTTTAGAACAAAATTGTCTGGAGTGATAGAAAGTTACGTCGGAATTCTTGGAAAATCCAACAGCCATGAGACTCGTGTATCCTTCAGACGGGGAAAATAATAAGTGCATGCTTCGATGTGTTTCTTTATAACTCTTACATTTTGAAATATAAGTAAATAAATAATAAATCAATTTATTGACACACACAAGTTACAAATTATACAAGCAAGAAAACCAAAACAATGAGCATACTAAAAGGGGTTACTAGAAGAAACCGTGGGCCCCAAACTAGGCACAGCCTGTATCTTGGTGGCCCAATTCAGACAGTAAAGGCAGATTGTGTAAGTGACTCTTCAGCGTGACGCAGCACAACAGGACACAGGTAACAGTTAAATTGAAAATTATAAATACATAAAGAAAATATATATAAGTACCTACCTCAAAATAAAAATCTTATAATTTTATAATATCAACCTATCTAAATAAATAAATGAATATAAAATAAAATAAAAGCGAAGATGAACATACAAAACGGTCTAAAGTCATAAGTTCAATCACCATTATTAATTCAAATTAAAATTCATCATTCGGAAAAAAAAAAAAAAGAAATACATTAAAATCATAAATTCATTCAATAAATCAATCAAACTAAACCTAAAAACATTAAAATCATAAATTCATTCAATAAATCAATCAAACTAAAACTAAAAACATTAAAATCATAATTCATTCAATAAATCAAACTAAAACTAAAATCATCAAAATCACAAATTCAAATCAATCATCATTGCAAACATGATGGCACATTGGCAGGTATGTGTGCAAGATTGACTGTGCGTGTGTGGGTGTGCGTGAGTGCGTGTGTGAGTGTGTGTGTGTGTGTGTGTGTGTGTACTAGTTATTTCAAGGGGCACAAGAGATTTTCTGTCTCATCATAGGTCAGCAGTACAAGTACGTAAGAATCGATAGGACACGATAAGATAAATTTGACAGTCATTCTCGATAAAATGAGTTTTTTACTCCATAAAAACTCATTTTACCGAGAATAACTGTCAAATTTATCTTTTCGAGCCCTATCAATTCCTACGTACTTGTACTGCAGGTCCTGAAGCCATGTCTTAATAGTAATCTTGGCTTCGAGTACATTCCCAGGGATCTTTAGTGTGGATTTATTGACAGAGTTAAAGATTCGAATAGGGAGAAAGAGTGAAAATCGCGAGGCAAATACCGTTCTAACTCTTGGGATTGGTAGTCTGTCAGCTCCTATCCTACCTCTTTGGAAGTATGTGAATTGTCTTCCCGACGCAGCGATCAGTTTAAGAAGAGACTTTTGGATATAAAGCTGTCGGACACGCAAGACTCCTGCCTCTTTGTATAGATCATCTGTTGAATAACGACGCGGTTTTCCAAGGAAAACTTTAAGAACAGCCCGTTGAGCACGTTCAAGTTCAAGCAAATAGGACTTGGCCGCGCTACCCCAGACGCCTACACAGTACTGCAGTAGCGATTGACAGAGTGCTAAGTAAACTTTTCTGCATATGTCTTTAGGGGCACTGGCACGTAGGGATTTAAATAGATAAATGAACTTACGGATTTTTTTAGAGAGTGACGAGATATGTTCCTTAAAAGACAAATTCTGATCAATAGTGACACCCAAATATTTCGTTGATTTGACTCTGGCTATACCATTACAGCAGCAATTTGTGGCATGACAGTGGATTTTATGGATTTTAACATGATCGATCTCCGGACAGCAAGAACGAGTGGTGGAAAACGTTATAAAATTAGTTTTTTCAACGTTTAGGGTCAAGAGATTTCTATCGAGCCAGTCAGATATAGTACGCATGCCATTTTCTACAGCGTCTGTGGCGTCCGCCCATGTGTCTCCGTGAAATATGATTGCTGTGTCATCTGCGTAACAAATCATATCTGACCGTGGGATCGTTAGCCTCAATATGTCATCCATGTACATGGTGAACAATGTCGGCCCGAGGACACTTCCCTGTGGGACCCCAAAAGTTACTGGAAGGCTTTCACTAACATGGTCCCCGATCACAACATACTGCTGTCTACCCATTAAATAGCTTCTAAACCAGTCCCAAGCGACGCCTCTTACGCCAAGGCGATCTAGCTTTTTTAATAGTATTTGAATGGAAACTGTGTCAAATGCCTTGGCTAGGTCAAGAAAGACACCAATAGCCCGTTTCCCCTGATCAACCTTTGAAGAGACAATGTCAGTTAAAAGCCCTACAGCTTGCTCTGTGGACTTCCCGCGTCTAAAGCCGTACTGGCGTCCGGACAATAGGCCGTGTTTTTCGAGAAAACTGATGACACGGTTGTTAACGAGCTTCTCTAAGATCTTTGACAGTACACAAAGTAGAGAGATAGGCCTGTAGTTGTCAGGGCAGTCTTTTTCGCCCTTCTTGTGAATCGGCGTTACAGCGGCGACCTTCCAGGACTTAGGAAATATACCCGTTGACATGCTCAAATTACATATATGCGTTAGGGGGTTTAAAACAAATGGTTTGATATGCTTGAGAAGGAATGGACGGATCCCGTCAGATCCAGGTGCGCTGTCGTCTTTCAAATCGGAAATGAGACTGTCAATTTCATAGTTATCTGTTGGGTGAAAGAACAGGGAGTCCCTGGATCGGTCTGCAAGAGTGGCATCATTGCGGAGTTTGCTCTCTGTAGTATGGAGTTTGTTTAAGATATTGAGTGCCAAGCGCTTACCTACCGATACGAAATGACTGTTGCAAGAGTTAATGGATGATGTGCTATTCCCTGCAGACTTTAAGAGTTCCTGATTATCGTTAATTTTTTTAGGAAATTCGCAAATGTCTTTAATTACTCGCCAGAGCTTTTTGGGTTGGTCACTGTGATTCTCTAACTCTTTACTCTCATGCTCTACCCTGCGTTTATGAAGGATGACGTTACAGTGGTTTCTATATCGTGTATAAACGGCTTTTAACTGTAGGTCTGATGGTTGCGCCTTCACTTGAGCATGCAGCGTGTCTCGATGGCGCATGCACCGTATCAAGCCGGGAGTGACTTATGGCTTCAAGTTAAACTTAGAGCGGCTAATTTTGATTTTTTCCGTGTGTTTGTTAATGGTGTCCGTTAATATTTTGTTGAACAGGAACACCGCGTCATTTACATCTGTTATGGATGTCACTTCGACCCAATCGCGTTTACTAATATCCTCGGCGATTTTAGCATAATCTGTTTTTATTTTAAATCTGTTGCGCGGTGGATTTCTAGCTTTTAGCAAGTTAGTGCCTAAGATGACAAGGTCATGGTCTGTTATCGAGGATTTACAGACTACTCCTTGACTTGAGCCTTTGCTTCTGATAAACGCGTGATCTAAACAAGCTTCGCCTCTTGTTGGTTTAGTGATTGTAGGCAGGAGCCCGTGTTCCGACAGTAGACATTGATAGGCGATGCAGGTGGCATTGGGATTATTATCAAGGAGGTTTATATTCATGTCACCTGTGACAATCACGCATGGACTATTCAGACCGGTTAGCGAGTTTTCCAGTGAGCTCAGAAATCTATCCGTATTACTAAATGAAGGTGAGCGATAGATCCCCAGTAGTGTAGTATTTGTGTTTATTGTGACAGCAAGACAATTGGCGTCATCAAAATTCGGCTCGCTAACTGAAACTGGCCAAGTATCTCTAACGTATACAGTCACTCCACCACTTTTATTGATAACTTTCCGAGTGTGAAAGCAGTTGTACCCTGGCAACTGATTGACTACAGAGTTGTCGTTGAGCCAGCACTCTGTTAGCACTATTACATCGAATTGGCAGTCAAAGCGATGGAGTACCGTTATAAGCTCAGGAAAGTTCTTCTGTAAGCTTCTTATGTTGCAAGTTAGCACTTTAAAATCGTGCTCTACTAATATATTCCGGCACAACTCTGGTCTATCAATGGTGCGGCAGGCTAACGTAAGCGTTTCGTCGATTTCGTCTGATAGATCAACTTTATCCATCATCTAGGATCATTGTGAAAATACTGTAAGATCGTTTAAATGAGTTTTTTGCCGCTTTTGTGCCAGAGAGAGGGGATTGTTCGCGTTGACCAGTGTGTTTGGAGAGGAGTTTGCTGTGTGTCTGATGTGAGTGAGTGTATGACTGGGTGAATGTTTTGTAGATATGTTGATTTAGTAACAGGAAGTGTGAGAATTCGTTACTTAAATGTAACACTTGATTTTTGGAGGTGAGTGTAGTGATTAGCTTTGTGAGTGTGGAGAGTTTGTAGCAAGTGCGTAAGCGAACATAATGATTATTAACTAAAGTACATCGTAAATTAAAGCAACCGTTTGCATTCGTAAACCGAATCATAAAGTAATACTTATAATAAATATTTTTTAACAAAACAGGGTTAAGAGAAATTTTGAAAAACATAAAACAAAAGAATTGGGTTTTTTTACATACACAAAGTTCAATTCGAAACATCTGGAAAGGGGAGGTGAAGTTGAGGGGATTGTGCCAAGAAAGTGGTCCAGGTCCCTATTGTTTTTAATTTGTATTGCTGTCTTCCCTTCTGTTTGACGAACGAGTACTTGGCCTCTGCTCGTCCAGCAAAACTTAAATCCAGCGTTCTTAGCCCGGACTCTGGCTTCCCGAAATAAAATACGATTTTCTTTAGTGAGATGTTCGTTAATGTATATCTTCCTGACAGGGCCCTGAATCTCAATATCCTGGGATGATAGATTGCGCCTTGTTTTGAATGCTTTTATAATTTCGTCCTTTTTGGCTCGGCGCAGTAGTTTGACTATGACCGGCCGGGGAAAATTAGAGTCAGGGGTGGTCGTTAGGCCTTTCTTCTTCAAGCCGGCCCGAGCGGTCCAGTCGATGTCCTCTATAGCTAAATTGACTCCTATCTTAGTTGCTGCAACCATAGCAATATGATGAAGATTTTCATTGATAGTTTCTTCCACTCCTATAATCTCAATTTCATTTCTCATGCCCGCCTGCGACTGCTGGTTCAGTTGATCCTTTAATGAGCACATCACGGCATTCATGTCAGCCACTTGAGATGAGTTTTGTTCCAGCGCAGCGATGCGCTCCTCAAAAAGGTCTAAACGGGCATTACATTTGTCCATTCCGTCAAACAATTTTCCTAGAGTGAGTTTGACCTCTGTCATGTCCGAGCGCATAAGGCGAATTTCTGTAACCAGCTCAGAATAAGAGATGGAACCCTCAAGCCCATCCCGGCTGGGAGAACCGATAGCCATGCGTTTGTAAGCGCGAGATTGCGTGTTGACGCGCGAGACGACCTGCTCAGCAGGTGTAGCAGATGAGCAGGCAGGCGTGTTGCTGTTGTCAGTCCGTGGTGTTTTAGAGCGGCAAGAAGGACATACCCAGTTATCATATTGCCTTGTGGAGTCAAGTGTTACATTTACACAGATCGGGTGGTAGTTTTTCTCACACAAAGTACAGTTAATCGATCTGTTCGAAGTAATATCTTGTTTACAAGCATCACAAATTGTATTCATTTTAGCAGAAAGCAAAATAAAGTTCTCGCTCGAAAACAAAGGCGGTGAATCAGCTAGCTAGAGTGCCGAGCAGTACACGCGTAGAGTGCGTGGAGGTGCGTGATACGTGTGCGAGGAGCGTAGCAATAGTCCGCACGCACAGAAGTGGCTGCGATAGCGATAATGTGACGGGTGGACCGGTCGGCGCATGCGGTGACTCACCCGTGACAAGCAGCTGATCAGTATTTACTAACTAAGATTTCACTTATTATTGTGATATCTTCGGTACTATGGGTCTGATTTAAAATTTCACTATCACAGAGCACACTAACTTTTCTTGAACTTCACACTGATATAACTTCTGACTTTATATGTACACTATTTAATACTTTTTATGAATATTAAACACGGAGAACGTTATTTGTGCTGCGCACGCGAACGAGTCGAGCGGTCGAAGGTTCAAAAAGTTTTTAAACTGATATGAAAACAAACAATAAACGTGGTAGTGGTATAGTTGAATAACATTGCGATTTTTATTTACTGAATGCGTGTGAAGAGGGATCTTTACCTTATATTATAAAGAGGAAAGATTAGTATTTTTGTAAGTTACGAATAAACTTAAAAGCTACTGGGCCGATTTGAAAAATTCTTTCACCAATGGATATCTTCATCATCAGGGAGTAACAGGCTATATTTTATCCCTGTATTCTCACGGGAACGCTAGTATCTGATAATTTATTGTTATCTTTCGAGCCTCCCGTCCGTTATCATTTGTCGTTTCATGAAAATAACGTTCACAATTGCCTCGTCAGGTGAGGTGCTTAAATTAAAACAATGCATGAACATTGCGGAAAAAGGTATTTCGAGGATTGTTTTAAGCTTTTACTGTCAAAAACTAAACTTACATTATCACTTACGGGATATCTTCCACGATTCGTCGAAATATCGGAAGCTCAAAATAGCGAACAATCACGGAAAAAAAATTCTCGTAAGTGGATGCATAAGTTTGTTATATCGAGGCTTCATAATACTGGTTTATTTAACTCGTTTACTTGCTCTGAACCTTCCTTATTTAGCTTTTATTTAACTTGTTTTATTTTGGTCTCCTTTCGACGTTGAATTAAATGACATCCCACGAGTATGTCTACGATGTCTGGGGTGTCCTATGATTTGTAATTAGACTCGTTTCTTGATTTCTGAATATAGTCCAATAGTGCTAGGCTATTTTGATGCCATTAGTTTCGAAAATTCTAAAGTTACTTATTTCTTGCCAGTGGACACAGGCGTACCTATGAAGCTTATTATTGCGTTTTGTGTCACATCTGACTTTTGTATTTTCAGTGATTCGATGATTTGTGATTGATTATTTTTATTCAAATCAAAACTGGCAAAATTGATTTAAAGTTTAAAATAATTACCTAAGATAGACTGCGGAGTGTGCAAACAGAAGGTGCATACCCAGCTTGTGTCATTTATGTCCTGTATGTCCCGTTATTTGGGACAAGCCCGCCACACTGTACCCAAACCACTGTTACTCCTGAAAGCCAGAATCAACAGTGGCGACTACCAGAAAAGCGCCGAGACAATGAAGCTCGAAGTCCCAGAGAATGAATTTAACTGTCTTGGATCCCGCAACGAAATTAATCAGAAAATATAGCGGAGGAGTAGGAAAAAACCCTTATTTTTACTTACAGACTTTAATAGAGCATATATTATAGATGAACTCTGTAGTTTAAATCTAAATCTGGCCTAATAATAATATACCGTATAGATCGATTCTGTAGTTTGATTTGACAATGTACCTACCTCAAAAACTTACTCGTAGTTTCGAGTAGTTTGTAACCATTGCTAAACTGTCTAATACTCGTATTAGAGACTATTCGCATAGCAATCTACACAAATTAGTATTTTCATTTTATTATATAAATAAACTAGCGACCTGCCCAGGCTTCACAAGAGTATCTCTGATACACCTCATCACGAAGCCGTCATCTAAATATTTTGTAGATCAAACTTAGAGTAACTTTACACAAAAATTATTGCTGAAAAACGAGTTTGGGTTGAAAAATCATGTTTTGTGGTAGAACTCAATGTAACAAACTCAAAACATTGTGATGATGAATGAATTGAATATTATCCGTGGTGTTCGTTAAGGTATTTAAAGTAAAAATCTTACAGTAAAAACTTGTTTAAAAAAAAACTTGTTAAAAAGTTGGAACTTTGGCCCCCAATATCTCCGTAATACTTACTAGGTATGGTACACAAGCATGCAGTGCAGTGTTGCATTGTGGTTTGTACACAAGTATTTGTTTGTTTGTTTTTGTTCCCAAAGGCATTTACGGGGAGAAGAAATGCCTTTGGGCTTCGTCAAGTGGTGTTTTACACCCTACAAAGTCGATGACTTCTGACGTAAGGATGGATCATGGATCATGGTGATCATGTGACACTTCATATAACGTACTTTCCCATTGAAAGTTATCTTCTAATGGACCCTCGTCGTCGCTATGATATTATTTTGTTGCGCGAGTTATTTTAATTCTGTTGTTTCCCAAGATGTTCATCAAAATGAAAGTGTACGTGACAATTTTGGTCACAAGTTAACGCTGAAGAAATGAGTTACATATTTATTTTGATAACTGGGTTGTAGGTTGTCAGATACGCAGTCGCTCCATGTAAAATACTGGTGTTCAGCTTCATCCGTTTAGATTGGAAGCCGACGCCAACATAGTTGGGAATATTTAAGGATATGTTTCTTGTACTGTGTGGTGCATGCCCCAAAATATCGATATCTGTCGTCTTAATTCCAAATATTGTCATTCAGATAGCTGTTTTTTCGTATTCGTAAATTGTTCTTAAATTGTAGCCTCTAACCTTTTCAGCTATTTTCTCTTTTATTGAGTACTTTCTGATATCCTAGCGAACAAACAGACGTTCTGCCCGGGGAGTACTTAATATACGAGTATGCATCTTCACTACATATTATAAAACAAAGTCCCCCGCCGCGTCTGTCTATCCCTATGTATGCTTAGATCTATTAAACTACGCAACGGTTTTTGATGCGGGTTTTTTAATAGATAGAGTGATTAAAGAGGAAGGTTTAAGTATATAATTTGAACGCAGTTTTTTATAAGTTGCGGGCATCGGCTAGTTAATATATATACAAGCTGATGACTACGGCTTCGCCGACGCGGTTAAAAAATTACATATTCAATAAAACCATCCTCGAGAACCACTCCAAAAAAAGCATGAAAAACGGTGCAGTCGTTTTTGACTTTATCGCGAATAGACAGGAAAACGCGGCGAAGGACTTAGTTTTATAATAAAATGTGTAGTGATGATAGTGTAGTAATTATAATAAAACCGCAGTTTGTTTTAAAACTGTCTATTTGTCGATTGTCGCCGGTTTGTTTGTTCGTTTGAACGTAAAAACCCCTCATTGGATTCCAAATTAAAATACTGTTAACTAAGCAGCATTGCATTGTGTTTAGCGTTATTTCGAGCAATAGACGCAAAAGATCATTTAAATTAAATTTAGTCAGTAACAGCTCATACGCGATTTCTATGAAAAAGTTACGTTTATAGGCTTTATTCGTAGTGTAGTCGGGATACCTGAAAGTTAATTATGTGTTAATTTTCCTTTTGCCTTTACTCCTTGCATGTATGTAATAAGTACTGCATATATCAGCACCTCTTACTGGCAACGAAAGAGAAGTTCTGCGAATTTAGTCCCATTATAATAAAGTCACCATTATTTTATAACAAAAGTGGGCATAGTGGAAAGGCTGACATAATAACATTAATAAAATTAAAATAAAATACGATTTGAGTTTTTTTCTGAGGCAATTACTAAAAATGAAAACAATGTATTAAAATAAGGGAAAGATATGCGTCGGTAGATTATAGCTGCTATTAAAAACATCAAACTCACTAGTTAAATATGAGAGGACTAAACGAAGCCATAATAAACCGGAGGTGGTTTGACTCCCGAGCGTGTGCAATGAAACCGAGGGTAAATAAAGTTGGCATTTAGTATAGAGGTGCAAACTGTACTTTTTACTTTGAGTGCGAGAGAAGTAGTCAATTTAATACGAAAACACTTCATGTTTCTTATTCCTCCACTCCATAAAACTTTCGTAAGTTTCTAGGTAAATCTTCCACGATTTTGGCGGCAAAAGATTATACAGGGACACTCTTCAATAAAATTTAAAACCGAACTTTACAATCGACAAAAAATCTGAAAGGACAAATCCTGCTCCAACTGCACAAAACTAAAAGAATTAAGTACCATAAATTATAGTAGAAAAGGTAAGAATTTGTAAAATTATTAACGTACGATACCAGATTTTCGGCCCGTGATTTCGTCCGCGGATCATGTTGCAGCGACAACGGGTTCGTCCAAATCGAAGATGTGAAACGTCTGATGTCGAATTCTAAGAGCCCGGGGAAGGGAAAATAACGGATCTTTCCCTTCTGAGCAACACAAACCGTGTTTTTCTTTTTGCCATTTAACAGCTTCACAAAAAGTAAATTTTGAACCATACCTCCGATGGGGGAATATGCGGCGTATTCAACCATAGGAGTATACGTAAATGCACTCCGTTCCTTATCAACCAAAGGAAGGTCGCCATGCCCTACGGCTATATCTTGAGATACATCCGATTCTTCAGATGATATCGACATTCTGTTCAGACAATGTCGAAGTCGATCAGAATACAAACGTTCGTTGCGCTCTTCTTCTATCTCTTCATGCCGTACTCCAGCAATTCTTTCTCTCTCACTTTCTAACTGATTATGAATATTTTATAGTGTGGGCAATGTATGATAATCTAGAGCAGCAGTTAGTCGCGCATAACGTTCATCACTCGTTTCAAAAGACCTGTTAGTAGATGTGCGAATACGCTGAGAACTCAAGCGTGATTCTGTATCGGTAAACGTTTTCGATTCGCGAGACAATGCATGGCGCTCACGATCAGCGGACAGTCGCGCATCACGTTCCGCATTTGTCTCTAGAGACCTAAAAGCAGGGGTATATACGCTGGGAACTCAAGCGCAATTCACTATCTGTGAACGTCTCCGACTCGCGAGACAATGCGTGATATTCACGATCAGCAGTCAGTCACGCATCTATATTCACTGGTCTCTAGAGACCTGGATGTAGGTGCATAAATACGCTGTGAACGCAGGCGTGCTTCGCGATCCGAAGACTTTCCACGGAGCAAGTCTGTGCTGACGCTCTTCGGTAGATTCTTGGGATCTTATGATCCTCAATCTTTTAGCTCCTTTGGAACATTGGGAAAGATTTGACCTCTTTTTAGGCATGGTTATAGTTTTGTTGTGAAGATACCTGATCAACTAAAATCTTAGTGACTGCTCCCCTGCTTTACCGGGTAGGCTACCGAGTCACGAAGGTAAATGGAAAAGGAAATTACACACTCAAATAACATAAGCCCGAAGACATATTTATTTGATAAAATAAAATAATAATTGGGAGTTTTGGCCAGTAAAGTCAAATTTTCAATGATATACCATCGTCATCGAAAATCAGTCCTAAGCTGTTACCACCTTCACCGCGTGCAAGTACTCCCAGCTTATGTTATTTTATACAGTGAAATTAGTGATAGCTTTTTTATAAACAGGTCTGTACTCCCAGCTTATATGTTATTTTATACAGTAATATTAGTGATAGCTTTGTTATAATTTTCACATCAGATGTTTCTGATCTTCGATTTTTTATAAATCAACAGGAAATGCCCATCAGACCGAACAACTTTTGCTAATACGTCATTCCTATGGGTGTTATGGTGTAGCTGGGCTATTGGAGTTCCACAACAGGTGTATTTTTATAAGACAACAGTCGAGACACCTCATCATGAATAACTTTTGCTAAGACGTCATTCCTATAATTATAGCCTATAGCTGACCCACGCAACTTTGTCTGCGTCACATACCTAAGAGAGAAAATGAAAGGAAAACAAAATCCCCGTTATTGCAACATTTTTCATTCCTGCTCCATTCCTAATGACCACGTGATGATAATATAAAACCTAAAACCTTCTTCGATAAATGGACTATCCGACACAAAAATACTTTTTCAATTTGAACCAGTAGTTTCTGAGATTAGCGCGTTCAACCAAACAAACAAACAAACTCTTCTAATTTATAATAATAGTATAGATTTTACTCGAAAATCGAATTTACCCCTCAACCTTGCCATACAATATTACCAAATTACAGAACAGGGCAAAATAAACTCAAAATATTCGTAACTTTACGTAACTTTAATCGTAATTTCTTTTTAAACTAATAATTTAATTTCCAAGGTGCATAATTGAGTATACTGTTAGTCTAACTTTGTTATGAGTTTCTGATTAGAAAAAGTAAACAAAAACTTCTTAAATATGGGTATTGATTTTTATTACGCTGGTAACCTTATATTGACATAAATGTATGTTGTTGTAATTTGAATTCGTTTTGTTTTGTGCCAGACTTAAATGTGTTTGTGAAAAGCAAAGAGATTACATATGTACCTGTTTGCTTTTTTCCCGGTGATCTTATTGTTACAAGGGAATAGGTCCGTTCTTTTGGAAGATGTTTTTGTCACTACGTACTACGATTTTTTATCTATATTCTAGTGTATATGATGTATAAAGGGTGTAAAACACCTCTTAACGAAGCCGAAAGGCACTTGTTTTCCCCATCATTGCGATATTTTTTTTGTTCTACACCATACCTGGGAACCTTCTAATTACGGAGATATGGGGGGTCAAAGTTACAACTTTTGGACAAGTTTTTTTTTAATACAAGTTGTTCTTGCAAGACTTCGACTTTTAACACCTCCACGGCCCCCGCCCTATTCAAACCATCCATCAGCACAGTGTTTTAAGTGCGTTCAATTGAGTTCTACCATAAAACATCATTTATAACCTCAAAAACAAAAGATGTTTCCTAGCAATATTTTTTGTGTAGAGTTACTTAGTTTGATGTACAGAATGCTTGGTTAACGGCTTTGTGATGAGGTGGTTTACACCCTGTATATACCTGTCGCAGGCATTTAATAAACACAGTATATTCGTTTACGAAACACTTAACACACACTGGGAGACAATAATATCTGCATAAAGACAAACAATAATACACAAATTCTTTCTTCAAACAATGCAAAATACTTTTCGAAATATCTAACAACTATAATATGGGAATATCGAATATTGGAACATTGCGATTACACACAAATATAGTTTTGGAAAAATCTGATCACTATTACACACACTACACAAATTCACTGTTTGATTTCCTGCTTGTTCTTCGCACAGACGTATAAAGAGTAACAGACCAAACATTAGCTAAAATTAGCGAAGTCATTACACACACATATGAAAGAATTGTCTAAACAGGACCGGACTAAGGCCTGTATTAGTAAATATTGTAGGACGTTATAGGTACCTACCTACATGTTTTCAAACTTTTATCATTTGTAATATACTGTTACATCGGATCAAAATCAAAAATCAAAATCTAAGCATTTATTTCAAGTAGGCCAATAACAGGCACTTTTGAATTGTCGAAACAAAGATGAAAATTAAATGTAGCTACAGTCCCAGTCACAAGACATAAAAACTGTGAAAGTACTGTAGTTGCCCTCCTAGAACATTCGAGAAAGCCAGTGATGACAGTGTGTGTACGTTAGAAGTTCGAGAGCATTCTATTATTATTAGTTTTAAAGTTAGGTAGGTAGAAACTCGCGACCTATTTATAAAAGACATTAGAATTTAGACCATACGCTTAAGGCATACGGTTCATATTTGTTTGTACAAGTAGCTAGTAATAATAATTACCTACCTGCTATACTTTTGTTAGTGTTTTTTATGACCCTCTATAATATTCGTGGTTATTCTGGTGTGTGTGTGTTGGCGAGTATAAATACATCGCTCAGGCTCGCGACTGTCAGTCGTCCCGATAAGAGCGTCGCTTTTGACGACTCTGAAAAAGCAGAATGCCTAGCCGACAGCTTGGAATCTCAATGTTCGCCAAGCACTCTACCAGTAGACAAGCAGCACCTCGATGAGGTGGATGCAGAAGTTGAACGTAGAGCATCGCTTCCCCTTTTTGAAGATCCCGATGACCCCCTTCCCGCCATCACCCCGGAAGAGGTCAAGGATATTATAGATAAGTTAAAGCCTCGGAAAGCCCCAGGCGCCGACGGTTTCACAAATAGAGTTTTTAAAGCCCTCCCCGCTAGGCTCATAGTCCTTTTGGCTGCCATCTTCAATGGCGCCCTGAGCAATAATATTTTCCCCCAAACGTGGAAAGAGGCCACTGTTATAGGTATTCCCAAACCTGGGAAACCGAAAGCCCAGCCTTCCAGCTACAGGCCGATCAGTCTCCTGAGTGCTCTCGGCAAAATCTATGAAAGGCTTATTTATAAGCGTCTCAGAGATTATGCCGAGACAAAGGGCCTCATCCCAAAAGAACAGTTCGGCTTCAGGACCGAACATTCTTGCATACATCAAGTCCACCGCATCGTCGAACACGTTAGCGCTGGTTTCCAGCGTGGAGCGATGACGGGGGTGATGTATTTTGATATCGCGAAAGCCTTTGACAAGGTCTGGCACAACGGGCTGATATACAAGCTATACCAGCTCGGTGTGCCTGACCGCCTCGTGCTCATCTTACGAGACTTTTTGTCAAACCGTACCTTCCGCTACCGTGTGGGTAAGACGTTATCCTCTCCCCATCCGATCCGCGCCGGAGTCCCTCAGGGCTCCGTTATCTCTCCCCTCGCGTTCACGCTGTACACCAGCGACATTCCGATGAACAAGAAGGTTCAAACAGCCCTATTCGCTGACGACACCGCGATCTATTACACTGGCCGTTCTCCGGATAACATCCGCCGCATTCTCCAGAAAGCTGCCGACTCGCTTGGCGCTTGGTTCCGTAAGTGGAGAATAGAAGTTAATCCTGAAAAGAGCCAGGCAGTTTTATACTATAAGGCACGCCTTAAGCGTTCGCCAGGTCCCCCCATCACTACGAGTATGTTCGGTAAGCCTATCCCCTGGGAGAAGCAAGCCAAGTATCTTGGAGTTATTCTCGACGACCATCTGTCGTTCAAGGCCCACATCAAAGCAGCTCGTGACCGGGCTGCCTTTGCTATGGGCCGGCTCCACTTCATGATCACTAGGAAGAGCAATTTGTCACTCAAGTGCAAATTGCGTCTTTACACTGCAGTCATCCGTCCCATCATGACCTATGCTTGCATAGTATTCGCTCATGCCCACCCGCGTCATATCCACAGGATGCAGACCTTGCAGAACCGATTTCTCCGTAAGATCACCGGAGCCCCCCCTTACGTCCGTAACGATAGTCTTCACGTAGACCTTAGAATCCCCACCGTTAAGCAGTTCATGAAACGCCTTTCCAAGCGTTACTTCGACACTGCTATTAAGCATAGGAATCCCCTAATCGCATCGGCCGCCCGGTACGACCCATCGCGTATTAGCTCCGTCCAACGTCCGCGTCACACACTAGTCGCCCCCGACGATCCGATCACTATCTTGCAAGAGAGTAGGGAAGATACCAGTACAGTTCGTAGAGTGTACAAATACAAACCGAAAACCTACCGACCTCGCTGCAGAGGTCCGACGCGAAATCCCCGTTCAATCCCTCCCCGACCCTTGCTCGAGCCAGCCCGCGATGCTGAGCCTGTAGTAATAAAACAGTCCCCAAATAACGACAATCAGATCCAGCCTGTCCCTTTGCTGCCCCCAGCGACGCCCTGAGCCGAGGTTCGTACCCCACAGGGGGTGCCCTTAGAGCGCTGTCGCTTAGTTTTTAGTCATTTTCGCCCTGGCTGGAGGCCTTAAATTCAAGGCATCCACAGGACTTGCCCGGTTAAGCAGAAGCCAGTCTCCTCAGACTGAACTGCGAGATGCCCATTCCAAAAAAAAAAAAAATCGCGACTGTCAGTCTTGTTTTGGCTACACAACGAAGCGAATCGAAGTGAACTTGAAGAGCGATATCTAAGCGAATAGTGAGCAGTAGTGTATTGTAGTGTACTTGTGATTAATAAAGTTATTGTGTTGTTTAATCGGTAGTAATTAATTTATCTCATACCCAGCTCGTAATAATACGTTGGTAAGCATTCTCTGTGACCCTCTGTAACGGTCGCAATTAATACAATAGTGTTCCGACGACACACTAATACAGGAGACTGACATCAGACGCAGTAGTTGACGACCCGATTGGCGTAGTGGTAGTGACGCTGCCTTACGTTGTTAGGGTCCTGGGTTCGAATCCCGGTAGGAGCAAATGTTTGTGTGATGAGCACGGACATTTGTTTCCGAGTCATGGATGTTTATATGTATAATAAGTATGTATTTACAAACAAAAAAGTATATATGTAGTATATCAACTATCTAGTGTCCACGACACAAGCTTTGCTTAGTGTGGCACTAGGTGGCGCTGTGTGTTAATGTCCAGCGATATTTATTTATTATTTATTTATTTATTAGTAGCACCGGAACAGTCATAAGCAATGTTCGGAATACCCAGTGCCATTTGGGGTTAACGACCTGAAATATTACATAATTATTATTGATACACCTACGGGAATGCGAAGTTTCAATGCATTTATTAATACTTTAACACATAAACACCCAAGAAGGAAACAATTTTATTGACTGCATTTATCTTCTATAGTTAAAAATAAAATACGTTGTTTATATACGACTCGAATGGCGTAGTGGTTGTGAAGCTGCCTTACGTTCATTGGGTCCTGGGTTCGAATCCCGGTAGGAGCAAATGTTTGTGTGATGAGCATGAACATTTGTTTCCGAGTCATGGATGTTTATATGTATAATAAGTGTATTTATATGTATTTACAAACAAAAAAAAAGTATATATGTAGTATATCAAATATCTGGTGTCTACGACACCAGCCTTGCTTAGTGTGGCACTATATGGCACTGTGTGTTAATGTCCAGCGATGTTTTTTTTTTTTTTTTTTTTTTTTTGTTATTTGGCAATGTGCAGAATGTATTCCCTTTAATCGCACAATAACATTTTTCCAGAACGCTCTCATCCGTCATCGTCACCTAATGCCCAAAAGTAGTCAGTTTAGTTACATTTCATCAAGTTAGTTACATTTCATTTTTTCGACATGGCTTGCTTGGATATTAATATTTTTAGACAATATTCAAACATAATTATGTTACAAAGAACTTGTAAACCTCGGATATCATGCAGGCATGATCACAATACCGCCATAGAAAACCACAAAATAGTTGTGCTTCTATGAGAACAGAAATAATTTTTGGAAGCAGTTCGTTTTATTGGCAAGGTTTTATGCAGGTTAATAACATTTTCCTTACTCTGTAAACAAAAGACAAACAAAATTATTATGAAGACCAGTATAATATAAAAAATTGTTACTATAGTAGCATACTTATTACATACATGCATAGCCAGAGGCAATTCGTTAAACAGTGTAGGAATTGATCCACGACATAGTCTTGTTCGAAAGACAGTCATCATATCAAATGTTCCTCAAAACGCTTCGAACAGAGTACACCACCACAGTAGAGTGGATTGGGTTGGATCTGCATGTTATCAATCCAGTCTTTCAAGGTTTCCAAAAGATGAAGATTTAAAATCTTCATATTTTGGAAACCTGGAACAAAAATATTACTATTATTTTTATTATTATTCTTTACAGCGTTTGACAATCATTCGAGAGTTTACAATCTCTCTAGTTACATTACAATCTAACGTGTTTGACTATTTTACGGTGACATAATATACTAACACTTTTTTTTCCACGAGGCCGAGCAGAAACATCGTCACCTTGTTTTAGATATCATTATGAATTACATAATTATAGGTAACGTGTATTTGCGACCGGAAGTAGTTACAAGAAAAATAAATAATTACCCGTGTTACAACTGACTACTGTAATAAGTAACAAACGCAATAGAATTGCCCGTATAACTACTTGTAGTGAGATTGTAGTAACACGGGCACGTCACGTGTGAAATTGTGTTTAACCTGGTGAACAAAAAATTCCTAGCGTTGTGAAAAGTTCGGTATCAAACGAAAAAAAAGGATGATCGGGTTTTCAGGGGAGCTCGAGTTTGTAAGAGGCACTGTTAGTATCGCTTGTGAAAAAATGCTTTGAGCGCCGCGGCTAAATGTTTGTAACTATTATTAAAAGCTTTTATTAAGTTTCACCTGTCGCGATGTTTTTAAAAGCTTTTATTTAGTTTCACCTGTCTCGATGTTTTTATTAATTATTAAAAGCTTTTATTTTGTTACACCTGTCCTGATGTTTCTCTGGAATGGAATCTTTCGGTTACCGATTGAGCTGAAATTTTGGTCGTAAAAGTATACCACGGGGCAACGCTATTATTATGATAATATGGAGCTGGTCTGATGCTGGAGCTGGAAGGTGGCCATAGGATCTCTGTTATAAAACGACATAACGCCATTAAATTTGTTCGATTCATCTTGATGAGTACTGCGTCTTAAGATTGATATCTAGTGTCTGATGATGGATTTGGAAGGTGTTCATAGGAACTCCATGATTAAACGGCATAAACCACCTCGAGTTTGGCCTCGTTAGATTTGTCTCGATGAGTATACTTTGGTCCTAGATGAGTCTAATAAATACTTTTTCTTCCTTTCTCTTTTCTTCAGATAATGTGAGCTTAAAATATTACATTGTGCGTACTACGAATTACTACGGGCTACAGAAACACGTCACTCCGCGCAACGAACTATGCCGTAGTGAATCCCGAATCATCTTAATATATATAAATCTCGTGTCACAATGTTTGTCCTCAATGGACTCCTAAACCACTAAACCGATTATAATAAAATTCGCACACCATGTGCAGTTTGACCCAACTTGAAAGATAGGATAGCTTACATTTCAATTTATGAGACGCAGACGAAGTTGCGCCGGTCAGCTAGTAAAATACTAAAAAGTTAAAAATAAAATTAAAAGTCAAATATCTTTCTTTAAAACAAGGTTTTATTTAAATGCGCCAAAAAGAATACTTACCTGCAATAAACTTAAAACTTTAACAATCAACTTATAATGTCATTACACAATTTTTACGACATAAAAGCTTGTCGTGTGATTTACCTGCGTAGATAAATAAGTAAATTATTTAAATAACTTGATCTTATTGATTATAATTAAAAAAAATATAATTATCAAACTAAGGAAAGAGTACCTAGATAAATCTCGCGACAAGCTTATATATCGTTCAAATTGTAAAATGACGTTATTAAATGATAATAATAGGAACGCTAGACGTTAGATGCGTTAAATAGAATACCTAAAATATACAGGTATTCTATTTAGCGCATCTAAGTAAAAATATGTTTAAATTTATTTTTTAACTTTCATTTCATTTTTAAACCAAGTTTAATACACTAGCCAGGGTTTTTCGATAACACCTATCACTCACATGTTCTGGGTCACATGGTGAACCATGGATCAGTGGTACACAGATGACCACACTCACATCTGAGCCATTTAGTAATGTAATAATAAAATAAATATATAATCGTGTTTTCCCTCACTCCCGCGGTCGCCACGCAGACTCGCTCACCAAAAGACGCGAAAGCGCGTTTTAGTTTTCGGGAGTAAACACTACCGATAAAGAAATTTGAATATTGTTTACATTTCATCTATTAATGCTGTTTTCCTATTGTTAGGTACAGGCGTCTCGGCAGGGCCTCGATGACCTAACTTTTCTTGGTGGACTGTATTTGTTCAGGTTTTAATGATTTTTCAGGACCAGGGGGTGTGAAGAATAAAAGAAGACTTGGTGGAAACAACTGCATGCAACGTGACGACTTGTGAAGGCGGCTGATTATCGATGATTGATTCTAAATTTCCCTATGCGCTCTTTTATAGCCGGCGACAGTAGCGCTGTCGTTCGTAGGCGGTGAGCGGCCGTCACTAAGCTAGCCAATCAGAAGCCTGCACACGTATGAGAGCGTGTGTGCGTGTGGATATCTATGTATGTGTGCATGCAGTTGGTTTATTGAAGATCAATTTACAAGGTTTAATCTTATTACATAACTTATAGCTACATACATATGTGCCTAGCACTTGTTATGTTTATTTTCTTATTGAGAAACACGTAAGTACAATTATATGGCGTATAAACAAAGGGATAAACTTAAATAACTAACATGGGATATTACAATCAAAGCTTATTTTCTACGTCTATAATATCTTATATCTAAGCTGTTATTTACAATCTCCCCCTCGTGCGTAAGCTCCGTAACGTTTATTCCGCAGTTGTGATCACGATGAGGCGAGAGGCCGGGCGGCGAATTAATCCGGCTGCTGTTCGGATCTCGGTGACTCGTACTCGTCCGTCTGGACCTGGATATACTTTCATCACTTCACCTCGAGGCCACACTCCTCTGGGCATCGTGCCGTCGCATATAATGACAATGTCGCCGACTTTCACGTTTTTGTATTGTGCGTTGCCTAGTCTGGGCATCAGCAGGGGTTTGTATTCCGCCGACCATCGTGACCAGAACGTGTCAGCTAATGCTTGAACGGCCTTCCAGGAGTGTGAGTCCGTTGGCACGTCTTTGAATGAGCCGAAAGGTGTCATCCCACTTGAGCGCCCAATAAGAAAATGATTGGGTGTTAGCGCTTCTTCATCTAGGTTGGGATTCACTGGGGTCAATGGCCTCGAGTTGATCACGTGTTCGGCTTCAAGTAATAATGTGTGGAGTATGTCATCGTGGGGAAACTTCTCTTTGAGGGTGACTCTCAACGCGGTTTTCACCGATCTGACTAGACGCTCCCAGGCGCCACCCATGTTTGGGGCACCGGGAGGTATTTTCTTCCAGGTGATCAGTTTCTCGGATGCAAAGGCTTTCATGCTGTCTTCGTTGTTTTGCATGGCTTCGGTGATTTCTCTTTCAGCACCCACGAAATTCGTTCCATTGTCGCTATATATCACAGTCGGCGTGCCGCGACGCGCCATCATTCTACGCAGGCTCATGATCATGGAGGAGGCCGTGAGGGATGTGGCCAGCTCCAGGTGTACTGCGCGCGTGGTGAGGCATGTGTATAATGCGCCCCACCTTTTCTCTAGCCTTCTTCCGACTGTGACTTGTATGGGCCCGAAGTAGTCTACCGCTGTGGCTGTGAAGGGCGGTTGACCTTGGGCTAGCCTTTCTGGAGGTAAGTCGCCTAAGGGGATTTTAGAGGGGGTACCCCTATAGGTCCGACACCATTGGCATTTGTTGCATATGTATCGTATAGCATTGCGCAGTCCTATTATGTGATATCTTTGTCTCAGCTCATTCATGACAGTTTGATGGTTGCCATGGTTGAAGGTTGCGTGCGTGTGATGCACCAACAGCTGGGTGAAGCCTTCTTTGGCGTGTAGGACTGGCAGGTTGCATTTTTCTTTTGTTCTGCTGTCTAGGCACAGGATTCCGTTGCGGTCGATCTTGACTGAGAGCTTGTGGAACGGTGACTTCTTTGGGGGCCGCCGCCCAGCCTCTATTGTCCTGATGTCTTCGGCAAACGAGTTGTGCTGGCTTCTCTTAGCGAGCAATATCTCTGCTAGTTTTATATGGTTTGGTGCTAGTTCTTTACTCGTGTTTCTTTTGAGTAGTTTGGCTTTGAATACCTCAGCGGCGAGCAGAACGGTGGCAGCGACGCGTACTAATCGAGCGTACTTTGAGAATCGTTCTACTTCGGGTAGATAATCGCTAACATTGTGCCTAACTGTCACGTGAACTTGCTTCAAAACCCTTTCTTCCCCTGAAGGGGGTGACGGCGCCGCGACCTGCTTTTCCTTAGGCCATGTCGCGGGGTCGTCCCTAATAAAGCTTGGTCCCGTGAACCATCTATGTTTTGAGTTGAAATTGGCGGGTATACCCTTCGTAGCGTCGTCCGCTACGTTTTCAGCGCTGGGCACCCATCGCCAGTTGGCCGGAGTGGTCGTACTTTCGATTTCGGCTAGTCTATGCGCGACGAAAGACTTAAAAGTTCGCGGGTCTGACTTTATCCAAGCTAATACGGTCTTGGAATATGACCAATAATGGCTTTTTATTATTTTATAATCCGACTCGCGCTTGACTGATTCGGCCAGCCGGCATCCTAATACGGCGGCTTGAAGTTCTAGGCGAGGTATGGATATAGGTTTCAACGGAGCTACCTTTGCTTTACCGGCTATTAATTTTGACGTTTTGTTTCCGTCTGTACCCGAGCTCACGAAATACACCGAGGCTGAATATATTTTTTCACTTGCGTCGCAGAAAATGTGTAAATCTCCCTCTTCAGAGAGTGGGGCAGGTACGTATCTGTCTATTTCTAGATCTTTTAATGATTCTACATTTTTTATGAAGGAGAGCCATGTCACGTGATGTTCTTTCGTGATGGGATCGTCCCAGCCTATGCCGCTGCGCCATATTTCCTGAATGAGACATTTGCCTATCATTGTAATCGGTGAGACTAAACCTAACGGGTCAAAAACGGACATGACCGCGCTGGTTACCTGTCGCTTGGTAGGCAGAGTTTCACCTTTAATGACGCTCGCGGGCGTGCTTCGGAGGTTGACATTAAAACCCAACGTATCACGTGCGTGGTTCCATATGAGACCTAATGTTCTTTCTGTATCACTTTTCCCTAGTGTGGTCGCGTCGCTACTTCGTTTATCAGTGACGTCACTTATCACGTCGGGTACATTCGATGCCCAACCGCGTAATTCGAAAGACGCGTTTAAGTGGACTTTGTACATGGCGTTTATTACTTGTTTCGCCTTGTCAGCGTCGTCGAACGAACCTAGATAATCGTCCATATAGTAGTTGCGAACCGTGGCTTTCGCGACCTCTGGGTGATCCAGGCCGTGATCCTCTGCGTTTTTATTTTTAACGTATATGGCGGTGCAGGGTGACGACGCCGCCCCGAATATTAACGACGTCATCCTGTATTCCTGTGGGGGTCCCTCCCTGTCCTCGCCCCTCCATAAAAATCGCAGACTATCGCGGTCTGAATCGATTATTTTTATTTGTAAAAACATTTCTTTAATGTCGGCTACTACCGCTATTCTACCTTCTCTGAATCTAATTAAAACACCGAATAATGATTGGAGCAAATCTGGACCCGCTAAGAGAGCGTCGTTTAGGCTTCTGCCCCCGTACTTGGCCGCTGCATCGAACACCAATCGCACTTTTCCCTTTTGGGGATGTACCACCGAAAAATGAGGTAGGTACCACGTGCGTGGTGACGTGGCCGGGGTGTCGACCCGCTCTGCGTAATTAGCTTTAATGAGATGGTCTATTTGTTTCGTATACTCGGTTTTTAGGTTAATGTTTTTATCTAACTTGTTTTCTAAATTGTGTAGACGGCTGAGAGCTTGTTTTTTGTTGTTTGGCATTATCTCAGCGTCCGTTCGCCATAATAGGCCAGCTTCGTACCTGTTATTGTTAATTTTATTACAGGTATTTTTTAATATCGCTAAGGCGCGCTGATCCGGGTCAGACTTTGGCCTGCGTGGCTCTATACCTAATGATTCAATGCTAAAGTATTCCCTGATTAATTGTAGCGCGGGGTCCTCGTGTTGGGTCGGTCGCACGTGGTTTACTATGGCTACGTTGTTTCGTGGCCGTGCGCTTTGACCGTGTAGTACCCACCCTAGCTTAGTTAACGATGCTACGGGTTGATCCTTAGCACCGACGCGTAATTCTCGTGACGTAATCAAGTGCCAGTTGTCTTGGCCTATGAGAACGGTCGGTTTCGCTCGTTCATAGCAGAGCTCGTCTTCTAAATCTACTAAGTGGCTGCACTGACGCACTAGGTCTCTGCTTACCCCCTGAGGGGACAGGTTTAATGTTCCTATGGTGCTTGCACGCATCGTCTCTATGTTTCTATTGCATAAACCGCGTATGGATAATGTCACGTGACAAGATTCCGCGTCGTCAATCCTGCTACCACCTACCCCTTCTAACATTAAAAGCTGGCTGCGACCCCTGGGTACCACACTGTCCGCCACATCTCGTTCAACTAGCGTCATGGTTGAACCTTCATCCAGTAGGGCGTAAGCAGTGGTGGTGCCCACGGGTCCGCTTATTTCGACCGGCACTATTTTTAGGTAAGTGTTAGATTCGCGTACGTGATTTATCGAGGTTACGTTTCCGCGGGTAGGCAGGGACGCGCTTTCGCTGCCGTGTCCGTGTAATAGTTTATGGTGTGATGCTTCGCACCCGTTTACTCCGCACGGTACGTATTTACATCGAAACGGGCGCCCGTGCGCGCTATTTAGACATCTAAAACATAACTTGTTTTGTTTAGCCGTATTCCATCTATCTGATACGGAGAGTTTATTAAAATCCGCGCACTCGGTGGCTTTATGTGAGCCGGCGCACATGGAACATTTTTTATTGTTGGGCTCTGCCGACGCCTCTATGTCTGAGCGTGATGGGCGGGGCTTTTGTTTGCTAGACCCTTTTTTGACTGGCGGCTTGTTCGCGGCGGCTACGGTTTTGCGGCGGGACGCGTTGTTTTCCGTGTCCGACCGATCGCTCGAGCTGTCGGTGCCGTTGTCGCGCGAGCGTGATGGTTGCCGACCCTTGGCGCGGGCCGTGTTTACCGCGCGCGGTTTTGTTCTATTTTTCCTATCATCTCGCGCGGTTTCGTAGGCAAACATTGCTCCGCATTGGTCTGCCATGACGTTTAGGAATCTAGCTAGTAACTCTAGTTCTGGCGCCCCGGTGCGCTCGGCTCGGAATTCGTACCATTTATATTTTAGAATGACGCTGAGTTTTTCTACGATTCGGCTAACTAACTCGGGTGAATACAGGTACTGCGGTTGATTGAGTGATTTTATTGCCGCTACTGTATTCGATATTTTGCTCGCGAAACTGCCTATATTTCGTCCGTCTTCCGTCATGCGGGGCATGCGTTTAATTGTTTCTAGTTCGGAGAGAATGAGTAGCTCTGGCCTACCGTACCGTCTCTCTAACGTATCGATTATTTCGTACGGATCTGAAACAGTAAATAATAACGCTCTCGCTGTCTCGCGAGCTGCGCCTCGGAGCGCTTTTCTTAATCGCGCTACGTTCTGTATGTCTGTAAACATTTCCGAGGTGTCGTTGAATACCGACCTGAATGCCATCCACTCGGCAATAGCCCCGTCGAAGTGGGGCAGTTCGTGGATGAACTTAGGCGCCGCGTTGTCTGACCTACCGGAATTTACCGCCTGTACTATCGCGCTAGCCAGCATAGCCATGTCGCTGCTGTTATTTTTATTCAGCGGCACGTCATTGCTAGCGCGTGGTTCGTTCCTAGCAGCGTCGGGTGGCCGGGTGTCTTGTCCCGGGTTTTGAGCTCTATCTGTTATTGTTAGCCTACTTTTTACGTGTTGTTCCGCTATCCATCCTTCTACACGCGACTTTTCGACATTGGGCTGCGGCTCCGCGTCGTTGGAATCTTCCAGTTCGATCCTGGCTATTTCCAATCGACTCATGGCAGCTGCGGTCGCAGCCCTAGCCCGTGCTAGTTCGGAATTATGTAATTCTAACTCGGCTTTTAACATTGATAGCCTACTACTCGCTCTGTCCACGGGGACGTTGACTATCGTGCCCGGCGCACTCCTAACCTGATCGTTCGTGTCTTCGACTTGCGCGGCACTGTCTTTGATTATTCTGTCGATAGTACGCGTGCTGCTTTCACCGGTCGTGTCCTCTGTGCCGGTGCCCTTACTCCACGTGTTTGTTTCGGTCGACGTAGTCGGACCGGACGCCACTGTTGCTTCTGTGGTAGGCGTGCTGGTTTTGCTTGAGCGCAACACACGCGCGTTCTCCATTTCGCACGAGGGGGGCCCTAAGCCTAACAATTTACTTAAAATTAACACTTTATCACTGGTTCACTTGCACTTTTTAGTATCTTCTTCACGAACCTACCTTGCCTAGCAGCCTGGCCGGACTCCTACCGTGGTGATGCCGGACCAGGAATGGGAATGAGTGAGGAAAGGAAGGTAGGAACCTCCCGGCAGAGGATACGGGCGCTCACAGGTGCATCAGAATGCGGGAGGAATGCCCGCACTCGTCGTTGCGTACCAACTCGTGGTCCTAGAGCGTTACCGCACCGTACCGGCGGGGTCTGACTGTTACACCTGGGGTAGGTGCGTGGAGTCGTCAGTTCGTCCACTGTGCTTCCGTACGTATTGAAGAGGCCGTTTATCACCGTTAGGTGGCCACGTACGTAGTGATGATTGCTTCCAAGTAATTGACGGTGGCAAGCAAACCAACCGCCAACACTCGCACTTGCTTGTTTCTTTCTTCTTAGCTTCTTTATGAAGACAGGAACTCGTCTGCTTGAAAACCGTCTGCTTGAAAGGGCCACGTCTTCTTCTTGGATGTAGGCTTGAAACTGGAACAGCGATCCGGCTCGAAGGACCATTTGTTAGGTACAGGCGTCTCGGCAGGGCCTCGATGACCTAACTTTTCTTGGTGGACTGTATTTGTTCAGGTTTTAATGATTTTTCAGGACCAGGGGGTGTGAAGAATAAAAGAAGACTTGGTGGAAACAACTGCATGCAACGTGACGACTTGTGAAGGCGGCTGATTATCGATGATTGATTCTAAATTTCCCTATGCGCTCTTTTATAGCCGGCGACAGTAGCGCTGTCGTTCGTAGGCGGTGAGCGGCCGTCACTAAGCTAGCCAATCAGAAGCCTGCACACGTATGAGAGCGTGTGTGCGTGTGGATATCTATGTATGTGTGCATGCAGTTGGTTTATTGAAGATCAATTTACAAGGTTTAATCTTATTACATAACTTATAGCTACATACATATGTGCCTAGCACTTGTTATGTTTATTTTCTTATTGAGAAACACGTAAGTACAATTATATGGCGTATAAACAAAGGGATAAACTTAAATAACTAACATGGGATATTACAATCAAAGCTTATTTTCTACGTCTATAATATCTTATATCTAAGCTGTTATTTACACCTATATTTGTAGTTGTTGAGATATTTAATTTCGAATTTTGTTGTGGCAATATTGTTAATAGTGGTTGCTAATCTTTACGATGCTTAAAAATCAACATCTAGTGAATTAGACTTTTATTTCTTTCTTGTTCAGATTTTATTTGATCTACTGTAAACCAAGGGGTGATCCACTCTGTTCGAAAGAGATACCGCGGCCCCGGAACGTAAAAGGCGAGGAAGGAACATGGATGGTTTTTAGTCAGTAAGAGTCTGACACTCCCTCCCGCTCCGCCCAGAGTGGGGGGGGGTCATTTGATGATTCCCCATCCTTAAAAAAAAAAAAAAAAAAGGGGTGATCCACTGAGAATCCAGGACCAGTACACAGTGGATCAAAGCGCACTATGAAAAAAACTTATATGTGTATGTCACCGTAAAATTGTTAAATACGTTATATTGTAATATCTCTAGCGATATTGTAAAGTCTCGAATTATTGTCAAATGAACATACTGCTTACAACAAAACACATTATTTTTCGTGAAATGCATGCGATGGTAGTCAACTTACGCGGTGTGGAGGGAAGGAGGGGTCCCCCTTGCCCAGTGGTACAACCCTCATGAAAAGATATTGTACCATTCCTGAGAAATACCGATTATTATAACCTAACCTTAAAACACTTTATATTCCCCTAAAAAGCATAGTCGACGGGCCCTTATTTCCGAGTGCAGGGTTTAAAAGAACCTATCTAACCTAACGGGGGGTGCCCCAAGTCCCGATTATGGGGGCACAGATAGTTCCGTATGTTCAGTTGACAATAATTCGAGACATTGCAATATCGCGAGAAATAAACACGTTGTATTGTAATATAACGTGTTTGACAATTTTACGGTGACATATATATTTCTTAATAGTATTAAGTTGGTCAGAAACGCCAATAAAATTGTAAAACTGAATAACCATATGTGCCTCCGGCCATTTCTCGTACAATTATGACTATTAGCATATAATATATTTATGATGCGACAACAAAAATTGATCCACTATTGACCATGTTACCCTATTGAAAAAATATCCTGTTGCTAAAGTCAAAAATTCGTACTTCGAATTTTACTCTCAATTTTAACTCGATAAATTCTGATTAATTGAAATAAATATCAGATATTTTACAGTTGATAAACTCAATACTCTTATTTCTTTGTAGCGTAGATTTTATTTCAGTTTAAATATTTAACACGTTATTTACGATAGTTTGCGATTCTTGTAAAAATGAATCTGAAATAAATTGAACATTTTACGAGTATGTAAAAAAACAGACTTAAAAAAACAAAACACAAAAAGGAGAAAAATAACTTTAGCTTCTGAAGTCGGTGACCTTTGTTTTATTTTATCAAATGGGAACAACAGACAGTTGCATTATGGAATATTAGCCCGCTTATGTACCACTCTTGTACATGAAGTTTAAATAAATAAATAAAGAAATTTTACATCATGTTTATTATTAACTTAAATAATAATAATATAGCCCACATCGTTATTCACAGATTACCATTAATGACTAAACCTTTACTTGCGCGGCTAGCTGTTTATGCATGACAGTTAAAACACATTTCAAATACAAAAAAAAAGAAATAAAATATTATGCCTACTTATGATAAAACTAGCTGACCCACGCAACTTCGTCTGCGTCACATAAGAGAAATATACATATAAGAGGGATATATTTTCGTTTCGTTTAAACGAAAATATATCCCCGTTTTTAACCGACTTCTAAAAAAGGAGGAGGTTCTCAATTCGGACGTTTCAATTTTTTTTTTTATGTTTCTTCGGGCATAACTCCGTCGCTGGCCAACCGATTTGGAAAATTATTTGTTTGTTGGAAAGGGTATTCTTTCCAAATGGTCCCATAGTCACCAAGTCGGGATCTGATGATGGAATCTTGGCGAAATCGAGGGAACTCTTCAAATTTTATATGAAAACGTTGCGATTTTGGTATTTTCTACAAGTGAAGCATTTGCATTTGATAAGAACCATTCTACTATCATATCTGATGATGAAGCCAAGAGTCACGGAACTCCATAATGAGACAATGTACCCTAGTCGTGTTTGGGCTTGTTGCAATTGTAATGGTATGCACTTTCCAAGTATAAGTATCAAGTACATGTGAACCACTAAAAAGTGAGAAATAAAAACTTTTATGCAAAAAATAAAACCAACTTAAAAAAAAAACAAAAATTGAAAAATAACTTTAGCTTCTGAAGTCGGTGAACCTTGTTTGATAGCTTTAGTTTTTTTGTCACCGACTTCAGAAGCTAAAGTTATTTTTCACTTTTTTTTTTTTTTTAAGTGGGTTTTATTTTTTGCCCAAAAGTTTTTTTGCAACATTTTTCATTCCGGTCATTTTGATCCGCTCCTAATAATCATACCGTGATGTTAAATAGCCTAAAGCCTTCCTCGATAAATGGGCTATCCAACACAAAAATATTTTTTCAATTCAAGCCGGTAGTCCTGAGATTAGCGCATTCAGCCAAACAAACAAACAAACTCTTCTGCTTTAAAATATTAAGTATAGATTACTTAAAAACGTTTATAAATCAATCGAAGTGTCATACAAAAGGCTTCGAAACTTTTGCATGGAGCGTGTAAATATATATCTATGTGTTCGAGTTCTTTGTTGTATGATGCTGCCATTCGCCGAATTGATAAACGTTCGCCAGTATTACATCGGCAGGTACCTATTATCCCCCTGAAATTCGGAGAGAGGTTGCCTGCTCCTTCGAAAAACATAAACAAGAGACAGATAAACGCCATTCTCTTTATAACGCAGGAAATTCGCAAGGCAGGCTGAAGAGTCGGAACAGCTTCCTTAGGTCGAATATTGCACCAATCAACCACACTAAGGTTGGTGAAGCCCGCCAAAAGCTGTGGCTCCTTAAATATCCCCCTCCGGCTCACTATGTTGAGCCTGCAGAAAAACTCCACGCGGGTCACCAACTGCCATGGCCCACCTGGAAGACTCTAAGCCGACTTAAAAGCCAAGCGGGCCGCTGCAGGTTCAACTTGGTCCGGTGGGGGTATTCTGATAATGCTGAGAGCGACTGGGGAGCCTTGTCTCAAATCATGGCCCACCTCCTGACATGTTCTTTGTGCAAATCCACCTGCACTCTAAGGGACCTGTCCGAAGCCACCACCAGCGCCGTCGACGTGGCTGAGTTCTGGTCGAAACAAATTTCACAAAATAACAACGGGAATCATCGACACGAGGAAGAAGAAGGTACCTATTGCAAATAGTGTACCTGCTCGCACTTGGCTTCTATGAACAGCTCTGAGGTCAGCATAACACAGTACATTATTCAGGTCAATATAGTCAAAATTGCCATTAACAATATTAAATAAAGTCATTGCTTCTAATATTTTGCGTATGGAGCTGAGCGTCTGTATCGAGCAATTGGTCATAAGGCAGATACGCTCTGTGACATCTATAATACATTGCCCGAAAGAATTAGCGTTATATATTTTCAAACATATCTATACATTTTTTATAAAACGGGTTCCAGATGGGCACCGCGTATTTAAGCTGTGAGTGAACTAGAGTTTTATAAAGGCACAGGTACGAAGAGGTCCGTTTAAAGTCGTGAGTTGATTATCTTTATAAACCCACTAGCTGACCCACGCAACTTCGTCTGCGTCAAAAGTACTACCTACCTACTACTACATAACTACTACTACGTAGGTAGTAGTAGTTATGTAGTAGTACTACTACTACTACATACCTACTACTACCTACCTACTACTACCTACCTACTACTACCTACCTACTACTACCTACCTACTGCTACCTACCTACTACTACCCACTACCTACCCCTACCTACCCACTACATACCGACGAAAATAATTAAAAAAAAAAAAAAAAAAGTATCCTATGTCCTTCTCCTGGTTCTAAACTACCTCCCCACCAATTTTCAGCCAAATCAGTTCAGCCGTTCTTGAGTTATAAATGGTGTAACTAACACGACTTTCTTTTATATATATAGATACATCTTGTATGCTTTGTTAATGATTTGTTCAATTTGTAAATCCAAGCAGAGTTTAGCATCATACAATATACCCAGGTCACGTACCGAGTTTACCTTGGTCAGAGAGATACTACATAAGGAGTACACAAACCTAATAATGTTTTATTTTTGGTAAAAATTTTATAGTTGTATTTGAAAATGCTTAGAAGAAGCTTGTGGAACAATAGTCTGTCAGTCTGTCCAAGTCCTCTTGGAAAAGTTAGCAATCGTGAATATTTCGGGTACACTTCTCTTCGTTATTCAACAGTCTTTCGAAAAGCTTCGCCAAGGCGCACATAATAGAAATAGGTCGGTATTCCTCAACATTTGAATAAAAGTAATCAACCACAAATCATCGAATTAGTGAAAATGCAGTAGTCAGATGTGACACAAAACGCAATAATAAGCTTAATTTCTTCAGTAGGTACGACTGTATCCACAGGCAAAAAATAAACAACTAGAATTTTTTAAACTTATGGCATCAAAATACCCCAGCGCTATCGGACTATATAACACCGAAGACAGAACAGATTGCAAGGAATTAATTTAGTTCAGTTCAACGCTGCACTTGTTTGAAAACGAACTTTTAATGACAAATAAGTACAATAATCACTTCTTTCTATTTTTATAAATACGTTTTTTGCTCTTTTGTTTAATTATTAAACTTTACAAAGAGCAAAAATCGTAGGTCAACACACTCACAGCGCCACCTAGCGTAGTGGATTTGTTTAATTGATATCCCCAATAAATGGAACTTACATACCAAACTGTCGTGTGGTCTGCGTATATTGTACATGTACACATCAGAGTTCCCCCTCAGAGCATACAGATCCCCCTCAGTCCAAACAATAAACATCCAAGCGACTTCAGCAATCATGGCAGATTTGCCGCCTATTTTTGGAGACTTTCATTGTATATCTCCGAAGAACAGCATCAGATCTTGACTAAAAATAGGACCACCCCAGCAGCATAGTCTTTCAAATAAAAACAATAGCTTAAAAAGACGTGTGGCACTCGGGGACTGCCGCGGTAAAGTTATTGCATTTGTTTTTTACGGGGGGTGTTAGGTTATTTTCGTTACGGAATTTCTGGATTCGGTCTCCACGCTCAAGGCCCGCGATAGAAGCTATGCAATAGCTTAAAAAAGACGTGTGGCACTCGGGGACTGCCGCGGTAAAGCTATTGCATTTGTTTTTTACGGGGGGTGTTACGGAATTTCTGGATTCGGTCTCCACGCTCAAGGCCCGCGATAGAAGCTATGCAATAGCTTAAAAAAGACGTGTGGCAGTCGGGAACTGCCGCGGTAAAGCTATTGCATTTGTTTTTTACGGGGGGTGTTAGGAAATTTTCGTTACGGAATTTCTGGATTCGGTCTTCACGCTCAAGGCCCGATATAAGCTATACAATAGCTTAATAAAAAATCGGTTCATGCACGACGAAGTTATCCGCGAACACACATAAAAACATCATCATCATCATCTGCCTAGACTTTTCCCAACTAAGTTGGGGTCGGCTCCCAGTTTAACCGGATGCAGCTGAATATCAGTAAACTCAAACTCAAACTCAAACTCTTTATTGCATTCATGTGTACATTTAGTTGTTACATACTACATAAGGAAGTTCCAACATGAAACCCGGTTAGGGCACGGCAACATAATAGATTGGACAAAACAAGCATCCAGTGAGCGTAAAAAACGTATATAATTTATAATTTATATAATTAGGTATGTAGTTATACGGTCGAATTGATTTTTTGTAAGTGGGTTAAAAATAAGGGGTAAGTGAAGTTTTTGCCCGCGTCATAGATTTTAGTTTGATGTCTTTGTTACAATGTTTTCTCAGAAAGGTCAAAGTACATAAGTCAGTGTAGGGCAGGAGGTCAGTCGTCTTAATCTAAGGAGACCCTCGATCGATCTAGTCTGGTTTAGAAATCTGAATTTTAACCCAAACGAGGTGATTAAAGTTTCATACGTTTTCAATTTTCACATGAACTTTGCAAGCACAGTAAGAAGTCAAAATGGACTTGAGTGGGACTATTTAAGGTAAACTTCCACCCGCACTGGACAAAACACATCAAAATTAACAGTATCCAAAAGTAATGTAAATTAAACAAATATAAATATAAAAATTAAAGAAACGAAACTGGTCCTGTACGAGGCCAAAAGGCTCCTATCTCAGCATGGTGCATTAACCTCATTACCTTACTTTGATAAATGATGACTCATCAGTATGGAATGTTAGATCTAAACAATTCTTGGAATCTAAGATTAAGGGGTGTTGTTTACCGGGGTTGCGGGCCTGTTCGAAAGAGATACCGCGACCCCGGAACGTAAAAGGCGAGGAAGGAACATGGATGGTTTTTAGTCAGTAAGAGTCTGACACTCCCTCCCGCTCCGCCCAGAGTGGGGGGGGTCATTTGATGATTTCCCATCCTTAAAAAAAAAAAAAAAAAAAAAGGGGTGTTGTTTACAGATAGCAAGTACAAATTTCCGGGAATTTGATAATGACTTTTGGCCACCTGGCTTGTTCTACGCCGGACACTGTGTGAAGGGGAGAACAAGCGCCTTTCGGTTTCTTTAAGGCTCCAGGGTAGCCTGCGAAATTCAAATTGTACTGTCCTTTTTGTAATTTTCAGGCCAGTGCTAGGTTGTTAGTTGATGAAAATATCGTTTGCGACTGTAGGACGTATGTAGTTACAGAATCAAAATCATAAAAATCATGAAAACAACCCTCCAAGTTCATAAAGGTCGGGGAATAACGAATGAGTATCTTCTATCCAGCTCAGCACCAAGATACCAAATTATAGTCTTGACATCCGAAAATAAATCCGGAACACATCTATATCTGCCGGGGTTGCGGGCCTGTTCGAAAGAGATACCGCGGCCCCGGAACGTAAAAGGCGAGGAAGGAACATGGATGGTTTTTAGTCAGTAAGAGTCTGACACTCCCTCCCGCTCCGCCCAGAGTGGGGGGGGTCATTTGATGATTTCCCATCCTTAACAAAAAAAAAAAAAACACATCTATATATATAAAAGAAAGTCGTGTTAGTTACTCCACTTATAACTCAAGAACGGCTGAACCGATTTAGCTGAAAATTGTCAGGGAGGTAGTTTAGAGCCAGGAGAAGGACATTTTTTATCCCGTTAGGTAGTAGTAGGTAGGTTATAGTAGGTAGGTAGTAGTAGGTAGGTAGGTAGTAGTAGGTAGGTAGTAGTAGGTAGGTAGTTGTAGGTAGGTAGTAGTAGGTAGGTAGTAGTAGGTAGGTATTAGTAGGTAGGTAGTAGTAGGTAGGTAGAGTAGTAGGTAGGTAGTAGTAGGTAGGTAGTAGGTAGTAGTAGGTAGGTAGTACTTTTGACGCAGACGAAGCTGTTGCGTGGGTCAGCTAGTTATTTATATTAAAACCTAAAAAATAAGGCAATGTAAAACTACGAAAATGTCGACGTATTGGAAATTTCTTAAATGACGCCAATGAATACTCTCAACAATGAGTACTCAAACAACTTTCATGACAATTGCATTAAATACTTTAAACAAACCACACACGTTGAATATGCTAATTGAACATTTATCAAATCAAATACGTACGTATCAATGTACTTCAAAGTTCAAGTCAATCGGTTTTACCTAGGGAAGCGTGGCGAGGGTGGCAACCCTAGGCAGCATCAAAAAACCTATTTCCTGTAAAAATCCTTATTTATGATATAAGAATATCTTATACACACATTTTATGAACATAATTACAAACATGTTTTCATTTTGGATGTTTCATAGAATGTGTTTAGAAGAATAAATTAATGAACTATTTAATCCCATAAGAAGAATTTTCTTTATAAGTTACGTTGGAAATATAAACAGTACCAAGAAGATCGGTCCAATCCTGGTATAATATTTTATGAACATTAATGTTAATATTTTTTTGGCTTTTTCATAGAATGTAGTTATTTTCTGAAGATTTTTCTTTAAAAGATACATTGAAAATATAATTAGTATCCAAGAACTGGTTCCAATCCAGACAATCTTAATTAAAGTGAGATAAGTTTTCCGATAGGACTTCTCCGGGGCGAACAACAAGGAATAAAAAAAAATCGTCTAGGAAATCACGAACTCGATACACTTGAGTTTTTGAAACAGTAAAAAGTATATTTTCAGATGTAATTGGAGAACAAAAAATGTTATACTACGAAAACACAGTGCTTCGTTATGAGTACAGTTTAGGAAAATTGACGCATTTAAATATTCGCGCATGCTACTCGTAACAATGTTTTGTTGACTAAAGTTATTAATTAATTGCAGTTGTTTCTGTTCAATTCCTCACCCCCACACTTCATCAATAATGAGAGACGACTCGAATGGCGTAGTGGTAGTGAAGCTGCCTTACGTTCATAAAGTCCTGGGTTCGAATTCCGGTAGGAGCAAGTGTTTGGTGTGATGAGCACAGACATTTGTTTCCGAGTCATGGATGTTTATTCTGTATAATAAGTATGTATTTAATCTAGTGTCCTCGACACAAGTTTTGCTTAGTGTGGCACTAGGTGGCGCTGTGTGTTAATGTCCAGCGATATTTATTAAGCTATTGCATAGCTTCTGACGCGGAACCAAACGTCCAAACGTATAGGACCCAACATCCTCGAGCCGGCAAAATGCTATGCAATAGCTTTACCGCGGCAGTCCCCGAGTGTCACACGTCTTTTTTTATTTATTTATTTATTTATCGATCCTGCAGAAAAGTTACCTCCTGATCATGAGATGCCCCAGTCACTGTGAATCGACTGCAAGCACAATTTGCGCTACACATCCAATCTAGCAAGATGAATTATAAATCAAACCAACTTAAACACAATGCGAGTATGGAGCCCCAACACAGGATGTAACGCCCCTTCTCTCCTACTCGTAGTACACAACTCCCTGCATCCTACAGGACTTAAGTGAGGCAATGACATTAAGGCTGTCCAGGTCGTGTACTGAGCAGACGAAAATATATGATTCATCGATTTGAGAAGGAGAAGAATGTGAAGCAAGAAATTAAAAGAAATCAGACGTTTTACGAAACAAGTTTGGCCACCCTTAGCTCCATAATATCTCAAAAATCAAAATCAAAATATTTTATTTCACATGGCCTGGATGGGCACTTATGAAACGTCGAAAAAGGTGCAAGGTTCGCGTTGGTCGATTCCATGGAGAAGAACCGGCAAGAAACTCCATGGTTACTCTTTTCAAATCATTTGGTATTACAATATTATTATGTTTCATTACAGCATTAGTACTAAAGTATGGGGGGACAGCGTAGGCCCGACAATAGGTCGTTGCTTGCTACACAAAAAATGTAAAACAAAAGGAATATTTAACAAAAGTTAAACAGCATCCGGGAATCTATGCAAGTAACAAAATTAAATGCTACTGGGTGTATGTGAGACTGGATGTAAGCCCGTGATGGCTGACAGAGTTGTCAACGTGCCGGAAGGCTGGCTTTACGGTTACCGACCTATATTCCTTTGAATAATTGGAATGAATTGTACCACAATTTGTCTACCTTACAAATAAAAGCAACGAGCAATAAAACATACTTTGTTTTAACATTTTACGGAGTAAAATGGAATGAATAGAAAGCTCTCTGTTTAAACAAATAAATCAATCACAAAAATACCAATGATTCCATGTCATCGTTTTGCCTGGAAAATTGCAATAAAATATTGTGTTCTGAAATTGAAAACTGACAACCAATGTAATGAATGGAAAACATTGTGTGAGTCTTTTGATCGTAAATGAATGTGAATGATTATTTCAATAAAGTCGAAAGTATTGTTCCGAGTTTATTTGATTTTCATACAAATACGAGTAGTGATCAGTAATCTGCTATCAACGCGGCACCGTCGTTCCTTGGCAATAGCGAAGCGCGGACTGATAGTAGAAACAGCTGTAAGCCAATCGCATTCAGGAAACAATAATTCAAAGAGCGCCATATCATTCTTTTATTCAAACAAATTGTATTTAAAACGAGATCTAAACATTGTTTTCTGAAATAACTTGTGTCTTAAATTCAAAAATGAATCATAACATAAAAAAGTTGTCAATATTGCTTGAATTTTAATATTAATAACTTCTTTTACGACGTGTGCGTGTTTCTGCAGTATAGACGCCGACTCGGTCGGCAACTGACGTTGCAACAACCAAATGTACTAATAGCAAGTTAACGTAGTATATGTGTGTAGTTGTTTGAAGCAAACAGAACATATAAGCCGTTGGTTTGAATAACATTTATAATATTCAATGGTCGTGTTTCTCGCATTTTTCTATCAAACGCCTTTTTTTATGATGGGAATTCATCAAATAACTTCTCCCACTCTGGGCGGAGCGGGAGGGAGTGTACGACTTTTACTGACTAAAACCCATCCATGTTCCTTCCTCGCCCTTTATGTTCCAGGGCCGCGGTATCTCTTTCGAATAGGCCCGCAACCCCGGCAGGCTTCAGCCCTTGCGGGCCCCTCCCCTTATGCTGACATCTCTTTGAGCCGTGGAACACGAACGCGCCGTCGACACAGCCTGTCGTCGTTAGACGGACGGACGGCTAGCTAGCTCATAGCTAACCATCCACAGGCCCGCGTCTACGGTGGCCGGTAGCCACCACGTGGCCCCCGACGCCAGGTGCGTCTCCCGCGGCGGCTGGGAAGAGAGGCTCTCTCCCTCTCACGTTCCGCCACCTCCTTCGCTAGCATGACTGCTTCGATGAAGGAGGTGACGGCTTCCCATTCCGTCTCGCTCCGGACCATGGATTGAACCAGGGCCGGACGCGAGAGGTCGCCGCCGCCCATCGCCGCTACGAGGACACGGTGGAGCTCCGCCCACGCAGGACAGACTTCCACCGTGTGCTCCACCGTGTCCTCCGGTCGATCCTCGCAGTGGAAACACCCGGGAGTGTCCTCCCGCCCGATTCGGTTACCTCCCGAAACATCCGTGTCCGGTGAGGACCTGCGTCAGGCGCATAGATATATAATATTTCTGTGGTCAGGCGGAAGGTGAGGACGCCGTGACGCCTCTCCAACCACTCCTCAAAGAGGGGACTTACCGCCACTATCGTGGCGTGCCCTAAGGGGTCCCCCCCCTTTTTTTTTTTTTAGGATGGGAAGTCATCAAATGACTTCTCCCACTCTGGGCGGAGCGGGAGGGAGTGTCAGACTCTTACTGACTAAAACCCATCCATGTTCCTTCCTCGCCCTTTATGTTCCGGGGCCGCGGTATCTCTTTCGAACAGGCCCGCAACCCCGGCAGGCTTCGGCCCTTGCGGGCCCCTCCCCTTATGCTGACATCTCTTTGAGGCGCGCGTGGAACACGAACGCGCCGTCGACACGGCCTGTCGTCGTTGTTAGACGGACGGACGGCTAGCTAGCCCATAGCCAACCGTCCACAGGCCCGCATCTACGGTGGCCGGTAGCCACCACGTGGCCCCCGACGCCCGGTGCGTCTCCCGCGGCGGCCGGGAAGAGAGGATCTCTCCCTCTCTCGTTCCGCCACCTCCTTCGCCAGCATGACTGCTTCGCAGAAGGAGGTGACGGCTTCCCATTCCGTCTCGCTCCGGACCATGGATTGAATCAGGGCCGGACGCGCGAGGTCGCCGCCGCCGATCGCCGCTACGAGGACACGGCGGTGCTCCGCCCACGCAAGGCAGACTTCCAAGGGGTCCCCCCTTAGTTAGTAAAATAAATTAAAGGGGTATTTTACTAACCCTATACTTCACTTTGAAGTTAACGCGCTATTTATAAGTTAATACCAAGGGCAAGAAGATGATGATGATGATGACCAAGCTGCCCTGACAAACGATCCAGATTTATTCATTGTATCCAAGTTAAATACATAGATAAGTATTTAAAAAATAAACTTTAAAAATTTGTTGATACAAATAAACTTTCCGGGACAACTTCTCAATCTCCATCAAAAATCGTTACATAACACGGTCTGCCAGTCATACACAGACCTACATGAAAAGCCATTTGAATTCTTGTTATGTAAAAAAGTATAAATCATGCTAGTATAGAGTTGATAAGACAAGTACAAACTCACAATCCCCGCAAAGAACATGCACATGCAGAGAATGTGGTAATAATGCACAAGCGTAATTGAAACTAAAGATTTTTCCATTATAATTTAAAATGTCTCTGTTGTTTTCCTTTGACTCCTTAGTATTAAAAGGTATTCCCATACAACACATAGTGTGTCGATTCCAAATAAATGAATGAATAATTCAGGATTGACATATTTCTGTTGACATAAATCAGAAACAATCTCACAGTTACTGTCAAAATACATAAATGTATTTAGTTTCAATCAGTACTGTAACTAATTCTATATGTACTGTCTAATAAGCTATTGCTTTGTCATATTAGAGCATATTAACAGCAGTTAGGGCTTATAATGCTGTGCGAAATGCATTAGTATTTATTGATACACACAACAATAGTGCATTAATATGTAAAGCCATTGTTAGTATTCCTTCACTGTTAATTTACCTTTGATATAGCATCACTGACTGAATTAAACTGATCTTTATTCTCGTCACAATTAGGTTTATTTGCGTTGCTAACAATGACAAGCCCACTGTCACGTGAACTAGTGGCTAACATCTGTTGCAAGCTGCTATTCTATAGCACAGATATGTGAAGTTACACACATTGAAATATAATTCAATTCCACGGTCCATATTACTAATTTGTGTCGACCGTTCTGCCGCCTATAGGGTGTCTCACGGCAGAATTAGAATTTTGAAATTAAATATTTTAAAACTTATTTGCGGGAAAGAGCACGGAAGATTTACCGTTAGTGTGGATTTTGTCAGTGGTGATCTTGCAGTGTTCGGGCGCGCATCAGGCACACACTATGAGACGTTCCTCAGGAAAGGAGAATCGTACTCATAATGTTTCGTAAATTAAATATAGACTGCCGATGATCTCATAATTTAGTACTCCGCGCGAACTTAATTAAGAAATCATTCTATGAGGGAACATAATTGTACTTGAAATAAAACCATCGATAATTTAAGTAAGCCCCCGATTCTTCGGAGTTGCGCGCGTATTATAGGTTTAGAAGTTTCGAGCCCTAAATCAGCCTCGACCAGGTCCAAGAACTTTAAGACGCAATAAGCGAAGTTGATCCTGACGTTCGTTGCAGAAACTGTTAACTGAGGTGAGTTAATTCAGAATGTGAAACGCAATCGGAAATTCAGCAGTTCCATGAAAATTAAAATGAGCATGACGTCTTGACAAACCTGACATGGCTGACATGACATGCAACGTAACATACGTTGAAATAGATTCAATTGAATCTGTTTTAACCCATGTTAGTTTAGACGTGCCGCGAGCACGATTTCCTAGAACTGTAGTTCAATCCAACCCACGATCGATTGAAATAACAAAACAACAGGTTGCACTTCAGGAGTGGTGGCAGAAGTGAAAATCTGAACATAAACGTTGTGCATTTTTGATATTTTGGTTTGGTTATGGAATTGCTTTCATTATCAGATTAAAAGTACTAACATTTGCGTGGTTAAATAAAATATTCATTTATGGCGCTATCGTACACAAACATCACAATTTATATTACATTAAAATAAAAACAGAAATATATACCTAATTATGTACCTATATGTGTATTATGAGTCGCATTTCACTCTAGCGAAGCCGGGTTTTCATGTAGTAAAAGTAAAAAAAAATGTTAAAGAAAATGAGTGAGTACTTATAGTACTCACTCATTTTCTTTTACTATTTTTTCGTCACTATTATCATTATTAGCATTATTAGATGCATTTTGTAGATTTTCCATATTTAAACACTTTACTCTTTATCGTATTTAACAAGTATCGCGCCATCAGGAATCACCATCCGTGGATCCGCGTAGTAGGCTGTAGTACAAACACACAAGCACACTGGTGGCGGTCTACTCTCCATCAGTGTTACGAATTTTCGATCAAGTCACGTGTCCTGACTCGAGTTTAAAATTTTTACCCATCCCAAATAGTCCGGTCAAAGTATACATACCAGGTTACCAAAATTCGCATAGAGCTGAAAATTGGTAGAGATGGTCAGGATACCATTAGAAAGAAAGGGTGAAAAGTCCCCAAAAATCCCATTGTTGCTAAAAAAGTTATTCACGGTCAAAGGTCGCGAAAATGGGTTTTTCGCTTTTTTCAGCCAAACGGTGAGTTTTATCATAGAAATAGCTCAGACATAAATTGTAGATCGTGCAATTATCTACAAAAATTGTCTCTATACTTTTATTCGTGTGAGTCACCGTTTCCGAGATATGAGCGAAGAAAGTTGTATGCTCCATAAAATGCATAAGTACGCCACGTTTAACTTTTGACGTCATTTTAGGTAAATACGTTCAGTATATACGTCGACATTATGGTCACAGAGTCTCTGTCGTATTTGATGGCTATGCTGATTGTGCAAGAAATATTAAAGCCGCAGAACAACGTCGTAGAACAACAACAACATCTTCATCTTCAGATGTTTTATTTGATCAATTTATGACCGTTCCCACTACTCAACAAAAGTTTCTTGCAAATTCTCATAACAAGTCTCGGTTCATTTCAATGTTGAAAGATAAATTGACGAATGAAGAAATACTTGTCAAGCAAGCTGATAATGATGCTGATGTCCTCATTATTGAAACAGCATTAGAACAGTTCAATTTGACAAGCACAACTATGATTGTTGGTGAAGACGTTGATTTACTAGTTTTATTGAATGCTCGAACTCCAGCTGACAGAACAATTTATTTTTTAAAACCTGGAAAATCTCAACATCAGTCCAAAATATATTCATCCCAAAGTTTATCTGCATTTGCAAAGTGCCAAAATCACATTTTGTTTCTCCATGCTATAAGTGGCTGCGATACAACATCTGCATTTTACAGGAGAGGTAAAACGTCTGTTTTTAAAATGTTTGAGAAACAAGATTTACTTGATTGTGCCGAAGTTTTTAAAAATATAAGTCTACTCCAAAAGACATAATTATTCATGGAATTCGCTTTCTTCTTGCCATGTACGGAGCTCCAAAAAAAATTACCTGCATTGATAAGTTCCGCTACGTGTCTTTTGTCAAAAATACTCGTAACAAAAAGCAAGTGCAATTGGCTTCTCTTCCTCCAACCTCGGCTTCTGCACAACAACATCTTCTTCGGGTATATTATCAAGTTCAAGTGTGGCTTGGTAATCAATTAGACCCAAAAGACTGGGGTTGGATGTTTACTGATAATGCATTAGAACCTGTCCAAACTTTACTTCCACCTGCACCGGAAAAACTCCTCAACACCATTTTTTGCAATTGTAAAAAAGGATGTAATGCCAAATGTGGCTGCAAAAAAGTTGGGTTGTTTTGTTCCTTAGCCTGTACAAGTTGTCAAGGCCAGCTTTGTTCTAATGCTGAATCTCCATTAGAAGAGGACTCATTTCATATAAACGACGAGACATCCGATCCATCGCTTTTGGACGAGTTTATTTTCACTCAGCTTGAAGAAGAAGACGAAGAACAAGAAGAAACAGATGTAATAAATGATTATAATTCGCACCAATAATTTTATCACATTCTTTACAATTAACGACAATTTTTTTATTATTTATTAGTACAGATCGGTTCGTGGAATAGGCCTACCGGGGAAAGCACGTTAAAAAAAACGCGTCAAGTACACTACCTCACAGGTGACGTGGAAACGTGTGCATTTTATGGAGCATACAACTTTCTTCGCTCATATCTCGGAAACGACGACTCTCACGAAAAAAAGTATAGAGACAATTTTTGTAGATAATTGCACGATCTACAATTTATGTCTGAGCTATTTCTATGATAAAACTCACCGTTTGGCTGAAAAAAGCGAAAAACCCATTTTCGCGACCTTTGACCTTGAATAACTTTTTTAGCAACAATGGGATTTTTGGGGACTTTTCACCCTTTCTTTCTAATGGTATCCTGACCATCTCTACCAATTTTCAGCTCTATGCGAATTTTGGTAACCTCACCTCTGTTATTTGGTCTAACTTGACCGGACTAAAATAGTCTTACGAATTTGAAGTTTTGACTCAAATAAAAGAACGGCCAATTGCGTGTCGGAATACGCAAATGGAAAGGTTGAACAATGATACAGGAACAAAATGTGTTGGTTCAATTTTAAAACAATACATGTTTAGATGCTTCTATAAAAATGTATCATCATCATCATCATCATCATCAGCCTATAATGTTCCCACTGCTGGGACACGGCCTCCTCTCAATGAGAGGGACTTTAGTTTTATCTCAGATGCACGGTAAAAGTTGTGGGCAAATGACTGTGAGTCACAGCAAATTGCAAAATCCTACTAACTAACACCACACTGTGGTCCTCCTCGTCACTTCGGACTGGGATGCAGGTACACAACTGTTTTCTTCACAATCACCCTAGCAGATGGATTGCTTGCGACAAACCTCGTCTCAGATAAGGGCGAGGAGTGAGCTGGTCCTCGCCCTGTCAGTCAGCGCTCCATGGCGCCTTTCCGCCCACGCTAAGAGTACTGGTTGGAGAGCTTTGATGGTCCTGAGGCCGCATGAACGTTTCCGTCCGCTCTGCTTTTACTGCATCGCAGAGCAGGCCTTGTTGGTGGTACAAAACTCTCCTTGGAATCACTTCGTTGTGCCACATGTATAGGGACGCTAGTGACCATGCATCTAAATTCCATGTCACCAATTAAGCTAGAGCTAGATCCTCATATAGCGCGGACTGCCATTACCCGTTGTGGTTTGCCTATTAGAGCAATACCCAGATTTGTAATTTCGCAAACACAGGCGCTCCGTTGAGAGGCATTGATTTAATTACCCCCTTATTTACCCGCCTACAGCTATTATGTGGACCCCAAGATTTAGTAAGAGCTGGTTTAGTGCGCCTGTGGCACCCATCACCCTTAGCACAAGGCGTTGAAAATGCGCTTCAATATTTCAACGACTGTCGAGCACGAGCACAAGGTACTTTTTGGTCGTTTGAATCTGAATTTGGACTTCACTGATGGTAATGTGAGATCCACTCGGGGGAGCTTTACGGGGAAACATTTAGCCTCTGATGCGCGTTTTTCTAATAACCTAACCTAACCCATTAGGTCAGGGTGCCTTGGTTTAATTACTGGGACCATCTCGATGTGCAGATGGTTAATCATTGTTTTTCCCTATAATAACTTAACCCATTTGGTTGACCAGTTTAGTATTACAAGATGTCATCATTAGTTGCCTGATTTTTAAGAAATAGTTATTGTTTTATTCCCAAAAGCAACATTAACCAACGGCCATTGGTTAAACCTAGCATGATCCAAACTCTAATAGTAAAAGAATAAAAAACTTCGACTTAGATGATTTGTTTTGTCACAGCTCCAAATGACCATATTGTACCAAAGTAATTGATGTACTTTTTGAACATGATCTTATATCTGAGCTAAAAGGCCCTTGACACCGATAAAAAGACTGACGGACTACGAAGTAATCCTATAAGGGTCCCGTTTTTTTTTATTTGAAGTACGGGGCCCTAAAAAATTTAGAAAGTTGAAGTTGTAATAATAATCAACTAAATCAATTAATCAAAAATTGTGCAAAATAAGTCTAACCTGAGATCGAAGAAAAATCTATATGGTTATCAGCCCAACGAGTTAACGGAGCTTATTGTACCGCTCATTAGAAGCCTCATTGTATGCCCGCCCATTGTTCAGCATTAAGGGGCCGGCGGAGCATGCGTTTTTTATACAAACGTAATACCAAAATTATATGAAAATCAAACATATTCTTAAGGTATCGTGTATATATTTCGATTGTATTATAGAATATCTATGTTACCAAATAAATATTTTGAAAGGACAATTTTATAAAGACGAGATATGAGGAATTTAAAATTTCCATCATCACCATCATCATCATCATCATCAGCCTATAATGTTCCCACTGCTGGGACACGGCCTCCTCTCAATGAGAGGGAATGGGCTATAATCTACCACGCGGGCCCCCCAGTGCGGATTGGTAAAATTTCCATAGAAAATTTAATATTCTCAAAACTCTTGTTCAAACCGGTGTACATTCAAAATATGTGTTTGGGAACCTATATATTCTGTAATCCAATCGAAATAAATACACACTACCTTAAGAATATGTTTGATTTAGAAATTATTTTGGTATTACGTTTGTATGAAATTCGCATGCTCCGCAGGGCTCTTAAGCGATCAAGGCCGATATTTCCAACGGCTATTACTGTATGGATTGTACCGTTCACGAAAGATTGCAGCCTTGATATCAGTAGATAGGATTTAAGTTGCTATTAATTATAATTAATTGTGATAATCTCCCTTAGAATATATTTTCTATTTAACGGTTCAATTGAGGGTTCGTCTCGCTATTATCAGTATAGGTAAGCCACTTCTTTTTCCTCCTCTTTCGTAGGGGCCTTTCTTTCTCATTATAAGGTACAGTTTGGCAGCCTAGTCAATATTCAGGAGCTTGTCACAAAATAATAAATAATAATAATGATAATAATTTACGACAGATAAAAATACAGGGTGTAAACCACCTCATCACAAAGCCGTTAACCAAGCATTATGTACTCGTACATCAAACTAAGTAACTTTACGCAAAAATTATTGCTGGGAAACACCTTTTTTTTTGAGGTTATAAATTATGTTTTGTGGTAGAACTCAATGTAACGCACATAAAACAATATGCTAGTGGATGGATTGAATAGTACGGGGGTTGTAAAGGTGTTAAAGGTCAAATTCTTACAAAAAACACTTGTATTTTAAAAAAAAGTTGTCATAACGTTGTAACTTTGACCCCCCATATCTCCGTAACAAGAAGGTTCCCAGGTATGGTGTAGAGCATAAAAATGATCGCAATGATGGGGAGAACAAGTGCCATTTGGCTTCGTGAAGAGGTGTTTTACACCCTTTATAAGTTACAATACCCGGTCAAATAATCAATAAAGCTTCTATTGTAAATTGTTTTTCGGAATAACACGATAATAATAGAAAATCACCCACTGCGCGACCTGTCTCTGTGTGTTTATTTATGTGTGAGAAGACGTGGTTATAGGTGCAGTTACAGATGGGCTGCGTTTAAATACGGGTGGTTTACACTTACCGATTTCTGTAAATAATAAAAAGACACCTTTCCATTTTACTGTCGATTCGGTTCGAGAATCATTAGATACCTCGTATATTGATACCTATTAATCGTAAAAAAACCGAAACCCGTTTTGAATGATTATTTATTGCAAATTTGTTAGTTGTAAAGAATTATGTTAAAAACCAAATAGTCTGATTTTCGACTTACACGAAATTATAAAGTGGATTCTTTAGAAACACAATTCAAAATCTTTCTCATTTTTTCACATTTTACCCCACGTCGGGCACCAGGTTGCTATGAAAGAGAAGACGGCCGGTCTCTCCGGGAGGCAGTAGCCGAGGCTCTCCAGCAAAGACGGGGTCTTCAGAACTGTTGTGTGGAAGTCCTGGAAGTTGATCACCCCGTCCAAGTCTGGGTCCATTCGCTTCAACATAATGTCCACCAACTCCTGCAACAAAAATATTGATTGTCATTTTTGCTTTAAAAAAGATTTTGATTTCATCCATTACATACAAAGGCCTCGTAAAAGAAAATAAAGCCGTTGGTCCGGGTTGGTAACGAATGTTACGATTAGTTAATGATTTATAGATCATTAACTAATCGTAACATTCGTTACGGGTGATAAGAAGGCCAAAAGTTTGGCAAATAGTATCTTAATAGTCTTAACATTCGTTACGGGTAATAAGAATCCCGAAAGTGTGGCAAATAGTATCTTAACTAGTCGTAACACTCGTTACGGGTAATAAGAAGCCCGAAACTGTTGGTTCTGTCAGGACTCCGGCGCTGTGGGGTATGCGTTGCCTTACGCGAGCTTATTTATTGTCGCAGATGGTTTTAACGCTCACCACCGCCTCCTCCTCAGCTCGCGGGCCGCCCCACCCCTCTGCGCCTACGCGGGCTTAAATTAAACTCTCGGGTAGGGCAGACAAGACTGCGTAATTCGGTTTTGCAGCAACTCGTTACTGCCACAAAATTGTGTAGCACAAAATGTTGACTTTTGGTTTATTTAGGCCCCTATTTCCGAGTGCAGGGTTTAAAGGAACCTAACTAACCTAACAGGGGGGTGGCCCAAGTCCCGATTATGGGAACAGAAATTTTTCCGTATTTTATTAGTTGACTATAATTTGAGAGTTTACAATATCGCTAGAGCGAAACACGTTATATTGTAATATAACGTGTTAGACAATTTTACGGTTACATCTATACATCATGTTATCCCCGTGAATAGAATTTTGCTTCAGCTACTGGTATAGAACTGCGATTTTTGTGACTTTACGAACTTGATTTTACGGCAAAGGTCTCCATTTTCTACTCGGTGTTGAGTTTCCCATCCGCGCCAATCGAGCAATCTTCCTTTAAGTACTCTCGCTTGATAGTGTCCATACACCTTTAGATTTCAGGCGTTGAAACAATTATATCGGCTGTGGCCGCTTGCAACGGCGAGGTGAAAGGTTGCCCCCCTTGGATTTCAAGAGCTATTTTCCATTTTGTCAGTATTCATCAAGGTTCACTATTTAGTGCTATTACGATAGTAATACAATAAAGAAGGTCACTATAATTCAAGAATTAATTAAATATTTGCTCGCATCTGTACGCTGAGAGAGCACCAATTGTCTTTTCTGCCCATGCTGTGGAGACTTTTAAACAAAAAATGTATAAAATATAAATAATTATACCAGCCTATTACTGTCCCACGGCTGGGCAAAGGCTTTCCATCACTTCCTTCCAATTCTCGCGAACCCGCGCGTCTTCCTTTCAGTTTGGACGGAACTTGTCCAGTTCGTCCCGCCATCTCCTTCGTGGCCTGCCGCGACCCCGCCTCACTGTGTCAGGGCACCACTTTCCTGCAATTTTGGCCCACAGTTTTTTGCGGCAGTCATGACCTGCCTAGTCCCATTTCAGTTGGGCAGCCTATCGAACCGCGTCAGTTATACCTGTTTTGGAGCGCAGTTTTTGTTTCGAACCCGCAGTGTAAGTTCGTAGGATTCGATAGGACTCGATTAGATAAAGACAGTTATTCTCGATAAAATGAGGTTTTATGAAGTCAAAAACTAATTTTAAAAATTTGTAAAATGTTATCTAATCGAGTCCTGTCGAATCCTACGTGCTTGCAACTGCCGATCCGGTAATTGAACACCTAATATACTGCTCTCCATTGCTCGTTGGCAAACCTTCAGTTTCGACTTCTGGATGTTAGTCAAACACCAAGTCTGGCACCATAGGTTGAGACGGGGAAAACACATTATGTCCATAAGTTCGCGTTTGAGTGCCATATGCCACTCACCCTTAGTACTCATTCACGTTGACTCGCGGGCGCGGTCACAAAATATCAAACATATGGCGTAATATCCAAGTGTTCACGTATACAACGCACGTGCGGTCTAAGTAGTAAGTAAGCATACTAGCGACGGGCGCGCGCGGCGTGCTCGCGGTAATATCAAACGCGTGAGATGTTTGTGTGTGTTCACGTCGAACTAGCGGCGGAGCGAGCAATTCACTCGCGACGTCAAGTAAGTTCAATCAGTATGGACTTGTCGCTGGAAACGGACTCGCGCAAACGCCTGGCGGCCAATGTGAACACGAACTCGGCCCGTCTCCGCGCCCGCACCTGCTGCCGCGCCCGCGCGTTCCTACGTGAACAAGTACTTAAATAGCTCCTTCATGGACCAGTAGCTCTTCCATATTATAAATTATATACTTATAAATAAAAATGTTTGATATTTAATGATATTAGCAGTTCTACAGGTCTATATTTTATTTGTGTGTATTGTTATAGGACAAAGTATTTTGAAGTTTATGACGAAGTTCATTCAGTTTTGTGTGTTTTGTTTTGTTGTATGTCAGGTGTACAAAATAACAGTTAGTAAGAGTGTATTGTTGGTATGGAATGTTTTTAGAAATAATATATAGACACAAGTTTGTAAACCCGGCTGAGTGCCCACACAAAATATAATCCCCAAATAAACAGTACCCGTTCCGAGGAAAGTTTCGGATCCATCGTATTGTTACCGAAGGAAAAAAATTAAGGAGTAAATAAATACAGTTAGTGTAATGTTCTGTTCGAATAAGTACAAAAGTAACTCTTAGGAACTAAAACCTGCACAACTTGTAGTAACGCAGAACATTCAGCTGGGGCTTTATGTGTGCGCTTATAAGGCTTCCCGCGGGGATTCCTGTGCTACGCCGTAACTCTACGCTACGCGGTCGTAGCGTTCGTAGCGGGCTCAACGGCGCCGGACCTGAGCTAAAATACACAAACTCGTAAAACTTTACAGAGCGGATGTTACTCACCGGCCATCTGTTTGAGGTGTCGTAAGTGGAATTATATAGGAGAGGAAGAGCGGTTTGTGTCCATGTGGTGAATACAAATCACTGTAATTAAGTCAAAGGAAAATTCTTAATGAATACGGGTCCTCATTACATGGGATTTAAACATAATTGGCAAAACGTGGTTATATTTAGGTATATCTTTGCTTAATTTTCAATGATTACAATCATCATATTTCATCGCCATTATGATGGTGATTACAATTAAACATGATCACAAACCTCACTCACAAACTTAATTTACTTAGTTAAGGCGTTATAGAGCCTAACTTAAAAACAGCGTCTCTGAGTGATCCGAGTTTTATTTTATTTAAATTTTCTACTAAGTCCCCTTTAAACTCAATGAAAATTTATTAACACTTGACTAAAAGATTTTCACTGCTCTATAATGTTTCATTTTGAGGCATCGCGACAGTCGTCTTAGGCACAAGTTTTCAACCGACTTCCAAAAAGGGTTGTAGTGTAGTCACCTCATTTGATCGACCACTACGTCGTTCATCTTAGCAGCTCGTACAGGCTCGTTTAAGAAGACTGCATCTATGATGGGCAGAGAGTGCGTGGGAGCGGCATTGACATTCTGAAGGTCGTTGGTGATAAGCCGTGAAGCATCATTTCGTCGCATTGGGTACGTGTACATTTTACATATACCCGGTGCATCTGGTGAGTGCAGCAGTTACATGAATTAAATCTTGTTTTTCGTTTGTTACTAACATAGCTTTTAAGTAGTGTATTATTACTAACGCCATATGAATCAAGGTCTAAAATAAAGTTTTTGATGTGATAACGTCTTATAAATCGATGAACATATCATTGGTCATAAGCATCGATAAATTGGTGGCAATTCAAGTTTCAAACGCAATCCTATTTTCCCAGCACCAAGTATTAAAAAAACCCTTAGATGAAAGGAACCTGAGATTGTTTTCAAGATATTGAACTAGTTCTATATCGTCTGATATCTTACTACTGATAGTTTAACCTGCTTTTCTAAAGTCATCCGTTCGAGTAAACAAAGGCTCCAGTTTGGACGCTGATGGCTAGAAGTGCTATTACGAGTTAACCTATACATGACAGAATTGTCACAGATTTTAACCCTCTAGGGCTATTCAAAAATAGATTCTGATTTGATTTATTCGTAAACGAGAACGTGTTCCATTGGTTAGCACGACATGCGCCAGTGGAATTGCTAGTAATGAATAATGTTCTCAATACTAGTAACGTTCTGCTTTTGGTGCGTGTGGTGGCAAAATGGCAAAAAAAAACATGTAGTTGATTCAGTGTCTCACTGACTGGTCATCGCAAAGATTCCATAATAATCCGTGGTTATCACTATTGTATTGTATTGTATTACGGGCTGGTGTCTGCAACTCCACGTCAAAGCGCGTATTTTGCAAATGGGCCATAATCCACCACGCGAGCCCTGTACGGGTTGGTAGGTGTCACATGTCTTCGAAGTTTTGGTTCTAGGACATGTCGATTTTCTCACGATGTTTTCTTATAACGTTTTGAGAGCTATCACCATCTTATCTTGACTATTTAAAATTATAGATTATCGATCTTGTTTTGAGAAGAGGCGTTCAATCTGCACCGGAACATTAATTTCCTGGAATGGTTTTTAGGTACTAAATCTCAAGATTCAAATTAACTAGAATCCTGTGATTACACCAAACTTTAAAAAATACAAAAATATAAATTTTTCACTTTTTAGTGGTTCACATGTGCTTACCCCTTCACAGCGTACCGGCGTGATTTTCTGTTATGAACTGGTGTAAACAATAGACAAATGTGAGATTTCAGCAATCCCAGTACATTTGCTTTCATTTATTGAGGAGTTCCGTTGCCTATCCTCGAAGTTCTTCATCAGATCTTCACCTAATTGAAATGGGATCACTTCGAGAAAGTACGCTTCTTGAAATGACCCAAATCACTTCTGGTGTGCCTATAAAATGTGAAGAGTTCTCTCCATTTCTCCAGGATTCCATCATCAGATCCTGATTTGATGATAATGGGACAACCTGGGAAATGTACTCTTTTAAACAATAAAAAGAAATAAAGTCGATCCACCCATCTTCGAGTAATCGGGGAACATTGAATTGAGAACCTCCTTATTTTTAAAGTCGGTTTATATAGACGTTATGGTAGGTGACTCACATATCCGGATAGCCTATTAAAGGTTCGGCCGAGTATCGTTAATTTGCTCTTAATAATTTAAGAGTTCTGTTCGTTTGTCATGGTTCCCGTAATCAAAAGGAATCGGAACCTAACCAAATTCTCATCAATGTACTCTTGAAGTAAATCCTTTCCAATAAAATAAAATAAAACTATACATGTCACGAAAAAGGGCCTATCCCCAATAAATGTAACTTAACACACCTAACTGTCGAAATCTGGGTGGGTGTAATGCATACTTCTGGGTACCCCTCAAAGCATACAGGCGTGATGTTACGTCATGATGTTGTATAAACAAAATCAACCAAGCGATTGCAGCAATCACTGCACATTTGCCGTGTATCTTTAAAAAGTTCCATTTGTATCTCCGAAAATCAGTATCAGATCTTCAGGAAATTAAAAAAAAGGAACCACACGGGGAGCACCAGCTTTCAAATAAAAAAAGGACCATCAAAATCGGTTCATCCAGTCGAAAGTTATGAGGTAACGAACACTGAAACCTGAGTGAATTGTACACATCTGAATACCTCCTCAGAGCATATAAGCGTGATGTTACGTCATGATGAAGAATGAACCTACAGGCGATTGCAGCAATCACTGCAGATTTGCTGTCTACTTTTGAAGAGTGCCGTCATACATCTCCGAAGATCAGCATCAGATCTTCAGCAAATAAAATTGAGACCACGCGGGAAGCACCAGCTTTTAAATAAAAAAATAATCATAAAAAAGCGGCCAAGTGCGAGTCGGACTCGCCCGTTTTTGCCATTTGGCTACAGAACCCTAAAAATCGGTTAAAAAGTTCTGAGGCAACAATCACAAAAAAAGACGAATTGAGAACCTCCTCTTTTTGGAAGTCGGTTGAAATAAAAAAAAACGTGTGGCACTCGGGGACTACCGCGGTAAAGCTATTGCATAGCATTTTTTATCGACTTATGCAATTATAATTATTTATTTATTTTATTTTTCCGCAAAAACGACGGGGTGTTATAAGTTTGACGTGTCTGTGTATGTGTGTGTGGAACATTCATTATAAAATTCATAATTTCATCGTGATGGGAAGCCGAGCCTGAACAGTCAGTCTGCGTTTGGTCCTCGAGCCGGCAACAAGCGGAAAAATCAAATACATAAATAATTATTGATATAAAATGGTTACAAAGAAGGTCTAACATCAAATATATAGGTACGTCACCGTAAAATTGTCAAAGACGTTATATTACAATATAACGTGTTTCCTTCTAGCGATATTGTAAACTTTCGAAATATTGTCAACTGAACATACGGAAGTATCTCTGCCCCCATAATCGGGACTTGGGGCACCCCCCCGTTAGGTTAGTTATAGTTAGGTTCCTTTAAACCCTACACTCGGAAATAGGGGCCCGTCGACTACGCTTTTTAGGGGAATATAAAATGTTTTAAGGTTAGGTTATATTAATCGGTATTTCTCAGGAATGGTACATTATCTTTTCATGAGAGTTGCACCACTGGGCAAGGGGGACCCCTCCTTCCCTCCACACCGCGTGAGTTGACTACTATTGCATGTATTTCGCGAAAAATAATGCGTTTTGTTGTAAGCAGTATGTTCGTTTAACAATATTTCGAAATTTTACAATATCGCTAGAGATATTACTATGTAACGTATTTGACAATTTTACGGTGACATATACAACCTACAACTCCTAGTTACGACAAAATATTAAAAAGAAAACTAGCTTGTCATTGTCATTATCTGACATGGGGTAACATGAGGTGTTAGGTTATTTTCGTTACAGAATTTCTGGATTCGGTCTCCACGCTCAAGGCCCGCGATGAAGCTATGCAATAGCTTAAAAATATTTATCTTGTGAACAGTACCTATTACACCTCCCGACTAAACAGTTTTCCCGGTAAGCAGCAAATGGACCACAAGCATACGTTTCGCGCCTCGGTGAACGACTAATTGCCTAACTACGATTCCCAAATGTCCCAACACCTACACGAAATGTTCAAATGCAAGCGTTGCCAAATTGAGAGTGGCCGTGGCGCTAAATACTTGGGATACCTGGTCATTACATAGAGTGGAGGCACAATAGAAATTATACTAGTACGAAACAAATTTTGGACTGTTATGTGCAGTGCGACTTGAAATCGTCAGTGACCTCTGACAAGTAACGTTCTCATCTGCTGAAGACATGTGGATTCCTCTAACCATTCACAAGAAGAAACCGCAATTATCGTATCATTAAATTCAGTTTCAAGTCCGCAAATAAAAATATTTTAAAGTTGCGATCTCCTCACCATTTGTCGCGCACAGACTGTCCTAATTGGTCTCGGGATCTCAGCAGAGGGTACAGGCTACAGATACAAACATTTCAAACGCAAAGCCAAAAGAAAACTCTGACTTCAAATATACTGATTTAATATTCTTTACTTACATACTTGCAGTAAATATTTATAAGTCTTTGCCTCAGAAAGTTCTCTCAGCTCATTACAAGTTTGCTAACCATTGAAGAGGGAAAACAGCACAAATTTATAAATATACCGAAAGAAAGAAAACGTCTAATTCAGCAAATTTTACTCAAAGGAATGTTTCTTGTATTTTTAAAAAGAAACAAATCTGCATTCACAGATTTTTGTCAATTTTCCTTGCCAGACTTGGGCATCGAACTCGGGATGGATCGACTAAAGTTCGAAAAAATAACATTTTATACCGTTTTTTAACATCAATCATATGGATCAAATCTGTCTAACAAACTTGAAAAATTAAATGAAGGGAAAACCATGAATAAAAGTGCTGCAGCTTATTGAATTTATCCCAGTGAATTTATAACTGTTACTAAGATTTCGTGGTTTTCCCTTCATTTAATTCATCATGTTTGTTAGAGAGATTTGATCGATATGATGGCCCCTATCGATGTAAAAAAAGACAGTATGTTATTTTTCAAACTTTACTCGGTTCGATTCCCTGGTGTGGCAACCAAATTTTCGAAAAGCTGTGTTGCAGGTTCTTTTTTTTCTAAATAAAGGAATGTTTCCTATGAGTAAAATTTGCTACCTCCAGTATTTCGAGTACTTTCCCTCCAGGTGGCATTAAAGAAATTCATTCTGTATATGAATGTGATATGGAGAAAAGTGATAGTCACAAGTTCGAGTTATTTAACTGTATGAGATTTTCCGTTTATAGCCTGACATAGACACCTTTGCTTTTGCAACGAAAAAAAACTTATATTCGTTTTGGAATAATCCTGGTACTCTCGTACGTCGTTTGCCACAAAAAGAAAGTCCAAAACCTAACGAGAGCCTCCACAGATATTGGTGACGACCATTCCTTATTAACGGACCTAATTATCTTTATGTCTTGTTAGGGTTCCATAACTCAAAAGGTACAAAAAAAGAACCCTTATAAGATCACTCTCTTGTCCGTCTTTCTTACGTATGTTAGTAAATCTATAAGGTTTCCCTGTTGACCTAGATCACGAAATTTGGCAAAAACAAAGGTCTTACAGCACATGTACCTAGAGGAAAAAATCAGAAAACCGAAAATATTGAGTCCCGTACGGTATAAGTATCGAATTACCCTTGAACGATAAAACTGTCTACAGAAAACATGTTTCACCGACGAACAGTAATACGAGAAAACTATTAGTCGATACCATTATTTAGCAACAGCACGTTTCGCCGAATAACGCTAGATAGAATGAATGGTTGGCCGATACCAAGATTTGCCGATGTCATGGTTCGCCGGAATACGCTTGAACTAAATAGGTAATCCTTTATCGATAGCAATTTAGCGACAGCACGTTTCGCCGAATAACGCTAGATAGAATGAGTGGTTGGCCGATACCAAGATTTGCCGATGTCATGGTTCGCCGGAACACGCTTGAACTAAATAATCCTTTATCGATAACAATTTAGCGACAGCACGCTTCATCGAATAACGCTAGATAGAATGAATGGTTGGCCGATACCAAGATTTGCCGATGTCATAGTGACGATGATGACGCCGGAACACGCTTGAACTAAATAATCCTTTATCGATAGCAATTTGCATCGAAAGCACCTTTTCTTACACCGCCTATCCCAAATAATTGTCTTTAGTTTCTCGCTCATACAATTTTGACAGACATCGATTAAATTGCATTAACTGCTATTTCCATGCGTTTATCTTAATAATGCATTAACAATTGTGATATGCACAACTGGTTACGGAAACAAATTAGATGATGCTCATTATTATTACATTGTAAAAATGGTAAACATTCTCGCTGGTCAGTGTATTATTGCAAATATGTAGGTAGTTATAAACTATTTCCGACTTGAGCACAAAATACATAATAGTCACTTGAATCAAAACTAAGTTTCCGTTTATTTTCGTTGTTATTGCGATCAGTCAATTAATTTGAAAATGAGTGCTTGAAATGTAATGAAATCAAAACGCTTCGCTAGTGTACTTATTATGGATGGATATTCATATCACCTCAACAAAAGATTGGACGACTAATATTACTGGAGATGTACGCTGAAAAGTTGTAAAGGTTGTGGTGCTACTGTGACAACAACATTTTGCACAAATGAACATTCAATTTTAAATCAAAACAATGGACATGGGCTTCTGAGTTACGAAGTAGTTTAATAACAAAAAACAAGCGATTTTACTATTATATGAACATACTAGCTGTTGCCCGCGACTTCGTTCGCGTGAAAATATTGATGGGTCATGTGTGAGACTGCATCGTTGTTCGAGTTGTCGCAAGCGCTACTGAGCATGAGGTCCTGGGTTCGATTTGCGAGTGTTACTGTATTATTTGTGCCCGGTTGATGGGATTAAGCTAAATGTGCGAAATGTGGGTGTAGGATTAGATACACCAGGGGAGGGGCCCGCAAGGGCCGAAGCCTGCCCGGGTTTCGGGCCTGTTCGAAAGATACCGCGGCCCCGGAACATAAAGGGCGAGGATGGAACATGGATGGGTTTTAGTCAGTAAGAGTCTGACACTCCCTCCCGCTCCGCCCAGAGTGGGAGAAGTCATTTGATAATTTCCCATCCTAAAATACCTAACAGTGGCGCAGGGTGAAAATAGTGTCAGGGGAAGCCGTAGAAAAAAAAGGGAAAACTGTTATTTTTGCTTCTGTTAACTTTTTTCCCCGTGTTAATTTTGACCTCATTTTCACTATCAGCGACACCAAAAACCACGGAAACGACAAAATCAAAATCAAAATCAAAGCATTTATTTCAAGTAGGCCAGTTACAGGCACTTTTGAATTGTCGAAACAAAATGAACATTTAAAGTAGCTGTCACAAGACATAAAAACTGTGAAAGTACTGTAGTTGCCCATTCCCTAACGTAGATCTCTATGGAGAAGAACGGGCAAGAAACTCCATGGACACTCTTTTAAATCAAAATATTGTTACAAAATCTTGGTTACATCATTCATGTTGAGATGGTATATTATGTGAGAACAATGTAGCAAGATGTGCACGTTAAAAGTGTCCATAGCAAAACAAAATAAAATACAACTCAAAAACTAAATAATTAATTCAAATAACCCATGGCGACTAAGAGATGACCAGTCACAACTGACAGCGCCCGTTCACGAACATGACGCATGGATCAGCACCATTCAGCTCAACCATTTTGAAGGGAACTAAATGGTCCGACACACGCGCCACCATCAGCGAGACATTTGAGAGAGCATGACATACTCTCAACCGCCAGGGCACATTCTAGTCAAGAACTGCCGTAGGCTTCCAGTGAATGATAGCTTTCACACCACACCCATGATTAAAAATCCAAAAACTTTCGTCGGCGCCATTTCTGATTTCATCTTCATTCATCAAAAGTAAGATCAGAAATGCAGAAGAGAAAAAAAAACAGAAATCTACAAAATAATTAATTTAATTGGGATCAAATACGATATCGACAATTACTCATTCTATCTCGTTCTACTATACATAATTTATTTATTTTATTTATTTATTTAAACAACACATACAACTATTATTACAGGTTTAGGTACCTAATACAATAGAGCAGTAATATTTAAAGTTAAATTATTTATGTTTTAAATAAATTGATTATTTTGACAAACTAAAGTAATTGCGCAAAATGCGGCCCGTGTGAATTCGCTGTGTACAATTGAATTAATCAATCTGTTGTGACACCATATTGAGTGCACGCAGCGCGCGCGTCAGCGGCGCGTGCTGCAGCAAGTTGGTGCGAGCGGGCGGCACCCACAGGAGCGGCGGCTGCCATACTTTCTTTTTCTGCTCCTGCCGTAAGTCCATAATCTTCGGCTTACCTAGGTCCCTACAAAACGGTAAGTACTGCCAGCCGCGAAGTCACGTGTCAAAGTGCGAGTGCAACGTGCAAGTTAATAGTATAGGCCCTATACTATTAACTTGCACTGCTGCAAAAGGTCTCTCCTGCTGCAGTTATTCGTGAACGAATGAACAACTACAATGCAAAACTTCATCCCCCCTTTTACCCCTTTGTGGGTTGAAATAAAAAAAACCAACGACTTACTAACTTCGATACTTTTTGGTGACTCAAAAAATAAAAACTTTAATTAAAAACAAAATTTTGCTCTTTTTTCACTTCTCAAGGGTTGAAATTCTAATAAAACCGTTGCGTCAGCTTCCAATCATAAGCCCAGATAACAAATTTTGTACTTTTTACGTCGAAAATTAAGGATTTTTCACATACAATTTCATCCCCTTTATAACCCTTCGGGGTGGAGTTATCAAAAACGCTGAAACACGTATAAAATAATTTTCAATCGTCAGCCTAAACACAAAATTAGAAGATCCTAACTTTAAAACTGACGGACTTTCATATAAGCTTCCATCCCCTATTTTATCTCCTTGGGGGTAGAATTGATCAAAATCCTTTCTTAACGGATGCCTACGTCATAACATCTACCTGCATGCCAAATTTCAGCCCGATCCGTCCAGTGGTTCGGGCTGTGCGTTGATAGATCACTATGTCAGTCAGTCAGTCAGTCACCTTTGAATTATATATATTTAGAAGATTATTTACGGTCCCTGTACCTAATAGCCGTTTCTGGGGATCGAACAGCAAAGTTAAGTTTGCCCTTTAAAAATTCCTCGGACGGGATCGGGACGAAAACGAGTCCATCTCGCACTTGCCCGGTATTTTTATTGATAAGTAATTTTCTGTGTATTGCAATACAGTTTTTTACCAAATTAAATGTACTCACCCATACGCATTAGAGATTAGGCCCATGACAACATAAAAAACTTTTTCATTTCTCATACTCGGAAAGTAGTGTTTGTTTGATCCGAGTAGAGAGTGGAAAGTGCTACTTCCCACCTTTGGCCGGGACTCGAGACTCATAGTAATTGAAAGTGTGGTAGGCTCATAAAAATATCAGTAATTGTTATACTCGTTCATACTGTGCTATACGAACGAAAATGAAAGTGTGGTAAGTTAATATTGTAGAAGAGGCGGTGATAAGCAAAACATAAGTAAACACAACTGTTTCTCTGTTTATTATTATACTGCCATTTCTATTACTGTTATAGCTTACTGTAGCAATTACCACTCTTCCCCACTTATGTAGCAAAGGTGCTTTTCTTACAATTAATTTAGAAGAGAACGAATACAATATAAGCCTTCGTTCCATGACCACTTAATATGTCGTGATCCTAACATCCTTATCAGACTCAAAGTAATTGTTGCTACGAGCTCAGATAGGGTCACGACCCAACAAAGAGCAACAAAATCAATAAGCAATTAATTGATAATGAAATAGATCACAGCTCAAATAGAGTTCAAAGTTGCAACACGCTACATTAAATGATCTACTGCAAGCTATCTTGAGCTTTAATACATTCGTGATTTAGTTCATACCGGAAATTGTTTAAGCACTATGCTGTTCAATGTACGCTGACCGCCTGCATGAAGCGGTATAATGGCCTCTCAAAGCCCATCTCGAGTTGATTAAATGCTGGTCTAAAGCGAGAAGTTGTTCGGAATTAATGCTACCGCTGACTGTTTCAAAATCAGAGTAGAGCCTGCGGGATTTCCTGTGAGCAATGTTTTAAATAGGGCAGAAAGCAATCAGGATTAAATAATTTGTTGGTAGTAGCTGGAAATTATTTAATGCTATATTATATGCTTATTTTTTGCCTAGAATGCGTTTTGTAGCATATGTTGTGTTTAATAAAGTTTAAAAAAAACTGAACAAGTGGACAAAAAGTGGGACACTAAGGGTTTTGTACCTTTATCTATAAGCAAAACGAAAAAAAAACACGTTTCTTCTATGGGAACCTTCCTTAAATATTTATTTTATTTTTATTTATTTTAATGTGAATATGCGAGTCACGTGAGCCGCATGCACAATGACTGATGAATGCTTGCGTCTGAAAAATGCTCACGTGACCCACCAAATCCAAATTCAGCCTAGCAGTTCTTGTCAACGCGATATCCGTTATGCCCTTTTTGGCGACTTGTTACGAACTCGTTCTTGTCTTTAAACGCCTAGAATGCTGCATTCCATAGCCCTTTGGCAGACCTCGATGTGGAACTTTTACAACTCTCTGATCAACCAGGTCTCAGCTTCGTAGGCTAGGACGGGTAGAACACACATGGCGTTTGAGACTCGGTAATCGATTTCTGAAAGTCTCTTACTTGCCGGTTTTCGAAATATACTAACTGGGCCAAGAAGATATTATACTCATCAACAAAATGAATTTCATGCCCATCTACCTCACTTCACGATGAATGCTGTTGGTGATTAACTGAATTTTGGACTGATTTATCGCAAGTCCCACCAACTACTAACCGTGATTAGTTCTTAAAGCATAGTTTGTAGTCCCAGGGTTCTCAAGGAGATACTGCGACCCCGGAACATAAAGGGTGAGGAAGGAACATGGATGGGTTTTAGTCAGTAAAAGTCTGACACTCCCTCCCGTTCCGCCCAGAGTGGGAGAAGTTATTTGATGATTTCCCATCCCAAAAAATACAAAAAAAGGGCACAATGTCGTCGGCAAATCGTAGGTTTTTCAACCTCTTATTACCGACTCTCACTATACAGATCATAGTGAGAGTACAGCAAATTAGACTCAATAAATTGACGGGCTTCATGGTATTCCAAATCGTTTTCCATCTAATCTGCTTTGAGTATGTCAATCAATATTACTTTTATAGCTCAAAGTAATCATGATTTACTCAGCAAAAAATGCATGCTTTAAAATGATTGATCGAAACCTGCTAAAAGATGTCAAAGAGAGTTACTAGTATTAAGTATTAATTTCTCATTGAAATCTAAACAAATTCAAGGAAGTATTTAGGTCAGATTAGACTGTGAACTGAGACCCAGTAAAATATGCTAGAGGCAAATTAGTTTTTGCGAGCAGGTTAATTTAAAAAGTAGGTTTTAAATACACCCCCGGCTACAGGTGCTACGGTTCTACAAGTTCGAAAACTTAAGAACAAAGCACTGATTTGTAACAATTAAAGCACCCCTCCATAGTAGCCCACGGCTACGCTACTTATGAACCAAAATACTGGCAAACAAATAAACCGTGTGAAATCTCACACACCATCCTGCGTGTATGAGATTTTTGGCACGTTGTCACTGGAACCAACGTATATCATGTCTTTTCTACACTATTTTCACAGAAAGTTACACTACCAACCAACAGCGTCCATTTATATTAATCTCATTCAAGCGTCAAAGATCCATGCAGGACCGTAGCAATGGACGGTCAACTGCAGTCCTTTGAGTATCAAAACTACACTACCTGCATATTTGACAATAATTATTCATACTCATACAATCAAAACTCAAAGCTTCATGGAGTGAGCAATCGGAACAGATGGACCCGATACAGGTCGGTGTGAATATGCATTCAATTATACCGCTTTGGAGCAGGTAACAAAAACGTTTTTTCAAAAGTTGAAGAACAAAATTTTACGTTATTGCGAACTAAGAATCTTCAACCCCATAGGACAATATCAAAAGCGTTAGCTCACACGTCCTGCATCGAACCATAGATACAATTTTCAGTATGAGTTACGGCCAGTTTAATTACTTACTAAAAGGTTACGGAAGCTTTCTCTAATTAAGTAAAACGTCACAGAAAGTTTACTAAGTTTTTTCAATGAATCAAGTGAAAGATAAGTAACGTGGATAGGATATTTCGAGCTAACTTTGTTTATAGAAACGTAAGCATATTAACTAACAAAAACGGCCAAAAATAATACTATTCAAAGGACATTTTTTTAAGAAACCGAAACGGTTACCACTTCCCGATCCAGTAGGTTGAATTAGGTCTAAAATCTTAAATTAAGTTTCTGCACGTCACAGTTGCATCGCTTTCATCAACAGCAAGTTTTGTACTTAATCATAATCTGAAGAAGGATAGAAAGTGATGTTTAACAAAAACGGAAGCCTATTTATATTTCTGTTAGATTTACATAATTATATACTAAAGCTGCGGTAAGACTGTGCTTCCCTTCACCCAATGATATTATAAGTAAAAAGACGTAGATAGGTTATCTACAACAAATTAGATCTTCAAAAACGCCACACTAACGCACACATGAATATGTATATTGTCATAGCACACTGCATTACGATTACAAATCAAAGTAGGATAGTATATATCAGGGGTGGCCAACAGGTCGATCGCGATCGACCGGTCGATCGCGACTGTTAGTCCAGTCGATCGTGGCAAGGCAAAAAAATTAAATACGTAGACCAGACTGCCCAACGTAATCACCTACTGCTGGACGCATCATCTTGTATAATTTGTCAAACGCTGTTCCTGTTGATTTCTGGGCATTGGTTTCCAACGAAAAATATCGAAAATTGAAGAAATGTGTTGAACAACTTCATTCGTGTTTTGGTTTAACATAGATATTTATTTATGTGAGTCAGCATTTTCCTACTTATAGCAAACAAAAAGTAAACACCGTTCTCGCTTGACAGACGCTCACACACGCACATTGGATTCTTTAAGGCTGGCAATCTCCAACTACTAACCTGATTATGCTAAACTAGTGGAAGATAGGTACTCAGACGCAATGCTTACACTAATATTATTTGTAAATAAGTAGTTTAAGTACTAAGTATAATTTTGACATTTATATTTATTCTCTTAATAAAATAAAAAATGCTAAGAACATGATTGTGTACTGAACGATTTCTAGAAGTATGTAATTGGTATGGTAATTGGTAGATCGCACAGGGTCTCGTTAGTGAACAGGAGATCTTGGGTCCAATCAAGTTGGCCACCCCTGGTATATATGATTTAATTATTGCGAACGAAAAAGAGACATTTAAAACGTCCGTTGACGCCGTCAAAGTGACACTGAACTAAAGGTTGGCTAATTAGCCACATTTTAACATGCCGCTTGCTGAGCGCTTATAATCTATGTACACCGTTTATTCTTATAATATCACTAGCTGTTGCCCGCGACTTCGTTCGCATGAAAATATTGATGGGTCATGTGTGAGACTGCATCGTTGTTCGAGTTGTCGCAAGCGCTACTGAGCATGAGGTCCTGGGTTCGATTTGCGAGTGTTACTGTATTATTTGTGCCCGGTTGATGGGATTAAGCTAAATGTGCGAAATGTGGGTGTAGGATTAGATACACCAGGGGAGGGGCCCGCAAGGGCCGAAGCCTGCCCGGGTTTCGGGCCTGTTCGAAAGATACCGCGGCCCCGGAACATAAAGGGCGAGGATGGAACATGGATGGGTTTTAGTCAGTAAGAGTCTGACACTCCCTCCCGCTCCGCCCAGAGTGGGAGAAGTCATTTGATAATTTCCCATCCTAAAATACCTAACAGTGGCGCAGGGTGAAAATAGTGTCAGGGGAAGCCGTAGAAAAAAAAGGGAAAACTGTTATTTTTGCTTCTGTTAACTTTTTTCCCCGTGTTAATTTTGACCTCATTTTCACTATCAGCGACACCAAAAACCACGGAAACGACAAAATCAAAATCAAAATCAAAGCATTTATTTCAAGTAGGCCAGTTACAGGCACTTTTGAATTGTCGAAACAAAATGAACATTTAAAGTAGCTGTCACAAGACATAAAAACTGTGAAAGTACTGTAGTTGCCCATTCCCTAACGTAGATCTCTATGGAGAAGAACGGGCAAGAAACTCCATGGACACTCTTTTAAATCAAAATATTGTTACAAAATCTTGGTTACATCATTCATGTTGAGATGGTATATTATGTGAGAACAATGTAGCAAGATGTGCACGTTAAAAGTGTCCATAGCAAAACAAAATAAAATACAACTCAAAAACTAAATAATTAATTCAAATAACCCATGGCGACTAAGAGATGACCAGTCACAACTGACAGCGCCCGTTCACGAACATGACGCATGGATCAGCACCATTCAGCTCAACCATTTTGAAGGGAACTAAATGGTCCGACACACGCGCCACCATCAGCGAGACATTTGAGAGAGCATGACATACTCTCAACCGCCAGGGCACATTCTAGTCAAGAACTGCCGTAGGCTTCCAGTGAATGATAGCTTTCACACCACACCCATGATTAAAAATCCAAAAACTTTCGTCGGCGCCATTTCTGATTTCATCTTCATTCATCAAAAGTAAGATCAGAAATGCAGAAGAGAAAAAAAAACAGAAATCTACAAAATAATTAATTTAATTGGGATCAAATACGATATCGACAATTACTCATTCTATCTCGTTCTACTATACATAATTTATTTATTTTATTTATTTATTTAAACAACACATACAACTATTATTACAGGTTTAGGTACCTAATACAATAGAGCAGTAATATTTAAAGTTAAATTATTTATGTTTTAAATAAATTGATTATTTTGACAAACTAAAGTAATTGCGCAAAATGCGGCCCGTGTGAATTCGCTGTGTACAATTGAAGCAATCAATCTGTTGTGACACCATATTGAGTGCACGCAGCGCGCGCGTCAGCGGCGCGTGCTGCAGCAAGTTGGTGCGAGCGGGCGGCACCCACAGGAGCGGCGGCTGCCATACTTTCTTTTTCTGCTCCTGCCGTAAGTCCATAATCTTCGGCTTACCTAGGTCCCTACAAAACGGTAAGTACTGCCAGCCGCGAAGTCACGTGTCAAAGTGCGAGTGCAACGTGCAAGTTAATAGTATAGGCCCTATACTATTAACTTGCACTGCTGCAAAAGGTCTCTCCTGCTGCTGTTATTCGTGAACGAATGAACAACTACAATGCAAAACTTCATCCCCCCTTTTACCCCTTTGTGGGTTGAAATAAAAAAAACCAACGACTTACTAACTTCGATACTTTTTGGTGGCTCAAAAAATAAAAACTTTAATTAAAAACAAAATTTTGCTCTTTTTTCACTTCTCAAGGGTTGAAATTCTACTAAAACCGTTGCGTCAGCTTCCAATCATAAGCCCAGATAGCAAATTTTGTACTTTTTACGTCGAAAATTAAGGATTTTTCACATACAATTTCATCCCCTTTATAAACCTTCGGGGTGGAGTTATCAAAAACGCTGAAACACGTATAAAATAATTTTCAATCGTTAGCCTAAACACAAAATTAGAAGATCCTAACTTTAAAACTGACGGACTTTCATATAAGCTTCCATCCCCTATTTTATCTCCTTGGGGGTAGAATTGATCAAAATCCTTTCTTAACGGATGCCTACGTCATAACATCTACCTGCATGCCAAATTTCAGCCCGATCCGTCCAGTGGTTCGGGCTGTGCGTTGATAGATCACTATGTCAGTCAGTCAGTCAGTCACCTTTGAATTATATATATTTAGAAGATTGATTTCACCTAATACCTTATACATTACTTTGTGTAATTTATTTCAATACCGCTGCTCTCAAAAACGGTGACGGAAAACATCGTGAGGAAACCGGCATGTCCTAGAATCAAAAACCCGCACTGGGCCTGCGTGGTGGATTATAATAGCCCATACGCAAAATACGCGCTTAGACGTGGAGTTGCGGACACTAGCCTGTTGTACAATACATAGTTTCACCTGCTGAAACTCCCACCTAGACACGACATGCCATGGCTGACCACGACCCAAGTTATCAATGTTATACACCATGTTTCCCGACGATATCGACAAACATCGGCCGGTCATTGTACTCGCCATTTACTATGAGAACAAACCCTGAATCGCGAAAATAGTTTTGGGAACATTACAATTGTATTTTTTAGATCGTGGAATAGGTTCACTTGGTTAAAAAACACACTAGGTACACTACTTCACCGGTGGCGTGGAAACGTTTGATTGTTATGACGACACAACTTTTTGTACAGCTATATCTCAGTAATGGTGAAAATCAGTTTTATCGAAAATTGCATCATAGATCTACATATTTCGGCTCGGCTTCCCATCACGATGTAATTATGAATTTTATAATGAATGTTCCACACACACATACACAGACACGTCAAACTTATAACACCCCGTCGTTATAAGTTTGATTTAAACGGGATGTTATAAGTTATAAGTCCCGTTTAAATCAAACTTATAATTATTATATATTTGACGTGCCTGTGTATGTGTGTGTGGAACATTCATTATAAAATTCATAATTACATCGTGATGGGAAGCCGAGCCTGAACATTCAGTCTGCGTTTGGTCCTCGAGCCGGCAACAAGCGGAAAAAAAAATACATAATAATTATAATTGCATAAGTTGATAAAAAATGCTATGCAATAGCTTTACCGCGGCAGTCCCCTAGTGACACACGTCTTTTTTACAATAAACACAGATTGTACCTATTAAAAAAAAATAACTGTCAAAAAGTTGGAACTTTGACCACCATAATTTCCGTAACTATTATTATGTTGAAAAAAAAAACGGAAGACGAGAAGAACAAGTGCCTTTCGGCTTCGTTAAGACGTGTTTTACACCCTTTATGTATTACTGTACCTACAAAATTAATTTACCTTATTATTGTCCGAGTTCCAGTTCATATTATAGTTTTTGACGTAAAAATTTTAGTGACACAAGCCGTTTTCACCTACCACTGCCTCCCTGACATCGGCCGCAGTAATTCCAAGCCAAGGGAAAAATTAATATTACCTACAACTTGTTTAGTTTGCGTTTATGGAATTGCTCTCATTTTAATTAACAAGCTATTATTTTATAGAGAGGTACGTTGAAAGGAGGTTGGCGAGTTGGGTACCTCATCAAATTGAAACGTTTTAAAATCGAGTATTATGCAAATTATAGTTTTTAGTTATTTTCCCAGCTAAAATGATTTACTGGTGAATAATTGAAATAATTAAAAAACCATTTCTTTTGAATGAAGACCTGTTACAAAAACAAAACGCATAAATGTAAAACAAAGTGTTGGAGTAGTACACACGTATTATTTTTAGTAGCAAATCAAATCAAAATGAAATCAAACATGTTTATTTATTAGAATATGGTACAAAATAGATGTTACACTATCGGTTGCAGCATAACCTGCCATATGGCGTAAAAATATTTTCATACAAAAACAAAGCTTACAAATCACTAACTCAGAATCGGAATGTTTTTTTTTTAACTAGGCATGAACTAATACAATAGTGTTTTGTCATGTATACGATTGTAGGACTTATGCTCTATACATAATAATAAAAAATAATAATAATTTTATTTCAGAAAAATTTGACATCCATATAAATTGTTAGTAAACATGATCTTAAAAAACTATGTTAGTAGAACATGTAGGTTTGACATATAATGCATAAAGGGGCAATCAAATTTCCCCGCAATGATATTCAGGAGACTGTTTGAGTTGACCCGGACCCTCTGCAGTAGCGACGCAGCACGCTTACGTCTGATAGCTACGAAGCCATCAGTGTGCGCATCAGCAAACATTCCCGACGCACTACAGAAGCGTGGCAGCCCCAGCATCCTGAATGCATTGTTATACTGAACTCGAAGAGCATTGATGGCTCTCTGCGTACAGCTTGTCCAAAGATTACACGTGTAGAACGTCTGACAATATGCTTTGAAAAGCGTTGCTTTCACTTGACATGTACAGCGAGCAAACAATATAAATATGCTCACATCTCTTGAATAAATCCAGCGTTGGATCACAGTTACGAGGTTTTATATAGTAGAAATAATGAAACAGATAAAAAACATCACCTACCTGTCTTGTGCAGAAGTATACTCAACTGATTGCAAACTGTAATGTTAAAGTAACGTAGTGGCTCTAAATAAGAGTTCACGCTCCATTTATAACATTACAGATGTCACAAACGACAAAAAAATTCATGTCGGGACATACATTTTTTTATATTTGACGTAAGAGACAGTGAATTTTTCGGCGAAATTAATTATAAATTAATTTAATATGCCTAAGTCTTACCACTACATATTTTGTGATACTCTATTGTAGCATCGAAAAAAATATGGATTTCTGACAATCTCCTGATGGAATAAGGACATTAAGAAAACGAATATTGAACGATTAACGTAGATTTATTTGAAAAACAATCATAACACACTACCATTCACCGAAGTCAAAAAAGGACACTTTGCAATAGCTGTCAAACTCGTGAGTTTGACAGCTATAAAAATGTTTACAGAGTCAGTTATTTTATTTGCATTTACGAAGACTTTTCCAAAATCTCCTTTAAAAATTAAGTCGCTAAAACATCATTATTATTGAGTGGGTTATATAGGATGGAGTGTTGAGGTGGTGGGCAGCTATCTTAACCATGGTAGCTACAGGAAAACTCGACTTAAGACTCAATCCCTAACTTATTGATATTTCGATCTGTATTTAAAGATTTTGCATTAAATGTACAGATTGTAAAAACCACCTTTAATAAAATCTATTTGCTTCAAAACAACGAAAAATTCAATGGGACTAACTGAGGACCATCAGAACATAAACTATTTTCGCAATTCAAAAAAAAATTGACATCCCGAAAATTGTGCCATTCCATTTCGTAGAAAATGTTTCCTAATTTACTCGGAACTCGGCCTCATCGAAAGAATTGCTGCCATTTTTTTAGGGTTCCATAGTCCTGACATGGAACCCTTATAGTTTTGCCATGTCCGCCTGTCTGTCCGTTTGAGGTTTTGCTCAGAGACAAAAATGTATAAACAATAACGCCGACAAAATTGTGAAATAGGAAAATATTTTTTGTAGGTAGTTCTCATGTAGGGGTACATGAGGACTGAGGATGTATTTTTTATTCGTCTTTCCCTTCGTGTGGAATACCGTTGAATAGTTCTTTTAAAACGATTTCGGAGTTGCTATTTCTATTTTTCATTTTAATGCTCGATTTACGAAATATTAAATTCAAAGTACAAATATTTGTTCCTGTAGGGTGTCCAGAGGGGGGGTGATAGTACATTGATAGTACATTTCATGAACTTTAAAGGGAAAGTATAGCGGTTAAGATTACTGTTTTTATTATTTATAATTGCTATATGTAGTTGTTGAACTTGAGTGTTGGATAATTTTTACCAAATACCAAATCCTTAGAATAAATCGTTCTACATATATTGTGATAACGGGCTACTACGGAACTGCGCGTGGCCAGACACGCCCTTTGCTGGCTATTTTGTTTTCATCTAGATTCTTCTAGATAATCTGATTAAAATCAAACAATTTTACTCGGAATACCTATCCATCAAACGAATTTCTGCAAACTCTTTCTGAGAATTTCTCTATTTTATTTATTTCGACGAATATGTGGATGATAGTACTCTTTAGTACTTAGTCTCTACCTAAAGTTATCGACACCACTATCGGCACGTACCTTTGTACGTCTCCCTTTTTTTTCTGCTGGACATAATCTTCTTTAATATCACGCCACTTATCGATTCTCGGTAACTCGGTTCCGGATAGCCTTCACGGTTAAAGAAATTCATATCACAATCAGAAATTCACAGAATTCACTCGCTGTAAATGTATTACTTGAATTGTAGTGGTGAATGTGATGATTAGACGTCACTATCGTCGTTTTATTGGACCAAAAAGTATGAATGAAAATAGTATATCCTATGTTCATTTTTATTCGCAGAATATCGTAATTGTCAGTATCGTCTCCTTAGTACGGTATAGGACAGGGCTGTAAGTGAATTTATTTATTTACATAAAATTTGGTCGTATAAAAGGTATTACAGATAGTGTAGTACAGAATACATTCGCCATTTATTAACAAAGGAATGATTTTTTTAAAACATATTTCTTGTTTAGCGTAACTCACATCTTTTATCTTATCTAAGTATAATATAAAAATGAGTCACAAAATGTGTTGGTAAGCGCATAACTCAACAACGCCTGGACCGATTTCACTATTTTTTTTTTGTTGTTTGTTATTGTCAGAAGAAGGTTCTTATGAAAAAAAAAATGTAGTAGTAGGTAGGTAGTAGTAGGTAGCAGGGATGTTACGGAGCTCCGATTCCGATTCCGATTAGTCGGAACTTCCGATTGATTTTGAACCTCCGATTCCGATACCTGTTCCGAAACTTTTCAATCAGAGGTAATCGGAGGTCGATACCTTGCAGCGCGGGCGGCGGCATACGGCTGGGGTCAACGCGTATAAACCTGTTTATACTTGGCCCACGGGGTTAGCCCCTCGTAACGTGCTTTCTGTCGATTTAAATTACCAGCATACTTACACTACTTACATACAATGCATAATTATTTTATTAATAATGATTGTTTTTTTTTTAGGCCTCGTCAGGCGTTCTATTCGTTGTATTTGAAATAAAAAGACTGATCATCAATGTATGTATTACTAGCTGACCCACGCAACTTCGTCTGCGTCACATAAGAGAGAAAAAAGATAGGAAAAAAAACCCCGTTTATGCAACATTTTTCATTCCTGCTCCGCTCCTAATAATCGCAGCATGATGTTATATAGCCTAAAGCCTTCCTCGATAAATGGACTATCCAACACTAAAAGATTTTTCCATTCGAGCCGATCGTTCGTTATTTCATTAAGAATCCTACTTTCTCACACATTCTGTTCTTCAGCATCCGCCTCCAATTCCGATTCCGATTCCTGTTCCGATTCCGATATGTCAAATCCAAAACCTCCGATTCCAATTCCGGTTCCGATATAATCACATCCGTTACATCCCTAGTAGGTAGGTAGTAGTAGGTAGTTTTTTCCCTCTTATGTGACGCAGACGAAGTTGCGTGGGTCAGCTAGTATATATATAAATTAATCCCTATTTCCCTTGGGCACGCCATCACGCGTAAACGGCTGGACCGATTTCACTTATTCATGTAGGTAGGTAGTAGTAGATAGGTAGGTTATAGTAGTAGATAGGTAGGTAGGTAGTAGTAGTAGGTAGTAGGTGACAGGACAACGCCTGTCAGGTCGGCTAGTATCATTATAAAAACAAAATAAATAGTGAGCCAAATACAGGGTGTATAAACTTTGACCTCCAATATCTTCGTAACTAGAAGGTTCTCAGGAAATTATCACAATGACGACCGGAAGAACCAGTGTCTTTTGGATTCGTTACGAGTCTATTTACAATCTTTATACAAACACAGTCATTATCACCAAGAAAATTACATTCAAGTTCAACAAACCTTAAACATAACATACACATTATTTCAAAAAAACAATAAGACTTCAACGTAATTTCAAATAAAATCATCATCTTCCTGCCCTTGCCCCATTTTATTTGGAGTCGGCGCAACACGTTTTCTTCTTCCATTCTCCCCTGTTAGACGTCACGGCATCATGTACTCCTTTCTCTTTCATATCAGTCTTTACACAATCCATCCATCTTTTCTATGGCCTTCCTCTCCCTCTCCATCCATAAATACTAATGTCCATCACTCTTTTAGACACATGCGTTTCATCCCTCCTCATTACATGTCCATACCAAGCCAAACGACTTCCTTTCAATTTTTCAGTAACAGGTGCCATTTTCTAACTTCCTCTAATATATTCATTCCTTACTTTATCCATTCTTGTCACTCGACACATCCGCTACATGCAATCGTTTTTAATCCATCTTCTTCACAGCCCAGCATTCTGATCCATACAATACGACAGGTCTAATCACGGACTTGTACATTTTCCCCTTTAACTTGAGGGGCATCCGTGGGTCGCAAGTTGTTCCAGAGACCTGTCGCCATTTCATCCATCCTGCGTTGATCCGGTGCGTTACGTCCCGGTCTACTTCGCCATTTCCCTGAATAGGCCACCCAAAGTACCGAAAATCAGAGCAGACCGTTATGGGCACAGGACTGGAGAGACCGCCGAAATCACAAAGCAAGTATTCCGTTTTGGTTCTACTTAATTTCAGGCCAACATTCTCCAGTCTTTGCCACCACACCTCCAATCTGCTCTAGACCTCTAAGCCACTCTCGGCACCCTTGGTGCAAGCCGACTGAAACATTGAAGCTGCCGGTAGTGCCTGCTATAGACCGTACTTGGGTTCTACATCGACTATACATAGCACGGATCAACTGCACATACTTCCCAGACACACTTTTCTCCTTAAGGGCCCACCACAAAACTTCACGTGGTACCCGGTCGTATGCCTTTTCGAGGTCAATAAACACCATGTGCAAGTTTTTATGTGCATCTCTATATTTTTCGCACAGCTGGCGGATAGCGAATATGGCATCCGTCGTTCCCCGACCAGGCATAAAACCGAATTGGTTCTGTGAAATATCACTCTCTTCTCTCAGTCGCCTTTCAATAACTTTTTCCCAAACTTTCATACTATGTGACATTAGCTTCATTCCTCTATAATTGTTACACTCCAGCACATAACCTTTGTTTTTAAAAATGGGCACCACCGAACTGTTACACCATTCGTCAGGTATGGCTTCTTCCAGCAACAATTTATTGAAGAATAAAGCTATAACCACGTCCATCCGTCCATCCACAATAACTTTCATACTTCAACCGGTATTCCGTCCGGTCCTAATGCTTTACCATCCTTCATTCCATTTACTGCAATCTTTACTTCATCCACGCTAACCTTCCTCACTAATCCCTCATTCACTGGTTTATTTTCGAGTACCCCACTCCAGTAATTCTCCTCATTCCTTAGTCTTTCAAAGTAACCCTTCCATCTATCCTTAATTTTCTCATAAATACGATGGCTTTCTCATATTGATGGTGTTATTTTATTTTTTAAATTTGCCATTTCGTCAAGGAAAAATTTATGTTTTTATTTTAATTTGTTTTTTTATTGATTACGCTGTCCTCACTGACTCATCTAAAAAGTCCACCCCGTACATACCTTTACGCCATTTCAACTTAAGAGGCCTGCGGAACATGCGAATATCATACCCAAAATAATTTGTAAATCAAACATATTCTAATGGTAGTGTGTATTTATTTTGATTGGATTACAGAATATATAGGTTCCCAAATACATATTTGAATGCACACTGATTTAAACAAGAGTTATGATAAAAATAAATTTTCTATACTTAGTAATTTTAAATTTCTCATATCTCGTCTTTATATTATCATTGTCCTTTCAGAATAGTTATTTGGGGACATAGATATTCTATAATACTCGTAGAATTGAATGTATACACACTACCTTAAGAATATGTTTGATTTTCATATTATATTGGTATAACGTTTGTATGAAAACGGCATGCTCCGACGGCCCCTTAAATAGCTGTGAGTTACATCACCAAACACCATCACCAAACACCATCACTAAAATATTGGTATGCAGTCCTCAAAATACGACATATTCTTCCCATCCCATTCTTCTTGTTTTTGAATGGTTAGGTAATTCAAATTCAAAACATTCTGTCTGACTGACTAGTATAACCAAACAACTAGGCTTTGTACTAGTAGCTATCAACCGCGCGCGAGCTCCAAAGAGTCGGTGGCTTGCTTATCGAGAGTTTTATTTCAGTACGGAATACGCTCATACAATGATTTCATAATTTAGTCCGCGCGGAGTAGGTACTAAATTATGAAAATATTTTATGTTGTATTTTATGTTTAATTATGAAAAAATATCCCTGGACATTACACACAACGCGCAGCGTTACTTAGTGCCACAATAAGCAAAATGGCTTGTGTCGTGGACACCAAGTAGTTTATATTCTACATAATTATATACTATTTGTTTATAAGTACATGCTTATAATACATATTAATATCCATAACTCGGAAACAAACGTCCATGCTCATCACACGAAAACTTGCTCTTATTCGAACTGGGGACCCTAAGGACGTAAGGCAGCCTCAAACCGTTGCGTCATTCGGGGCGTATTGTGCGCTTGTAATAAACCCACCGATGATTTCAGCAAGCCGCGAATTCCTCGGAGCTGGCACGCGGACTACAGTTTAGAATATTCAAGGAAATACCGGTTTTCAGTGTTTTCCCAGGAGTTGTAGATTGTTCCCGGAACTTTGTTGTACAAGCCGTTGCTCCAATATTACTTAGAAGAACTTAAGATGTGGGGTCGTCAGCCTCAATTGACCCCTGCGCAGGGCAGTGCACTATCTCATGATTCTCGTAATGTTGGTAACTACTTAGTCTAGTGTGTAATCGTAGTAGTAGACAATAAGGTGGAACGAAATTAGTAGTAGGCGGATTTTCATTGGACTTCTTTTATTGAGTTCCTGAAGGAGTGGAGAATAAAGTTAAATAAAAATTTTCGCCGCTCGCGCCTTGTTTTTTTTATTTTTCTTTGGAATATTCGTGACCTACGTTCATCCTTAAACGCTAACTTGGCGGTTTTTTGGTTCATTCTTGTCGATGAAATGCATATTTATTTTCAAGTATTTTTTGTAAATTTCCTATTTTTAGCAATTATTTAAAAAATATCGAATTTTAACACTAACATATCTTTTGGAATTGGTAACTAATGTTTTTTCGCAGATAACTGGACCAGAAATATTAATTAATAATATCGCTAATATCGCTGGAGATTAACACACAGCGCCATCTAGTGCCACACTAAGCAAGGCTTGTGTCGTGGTCACCAGACAGTTGATATACTACATATACTTTTTTTCTTTTTTTTTTTGTAAATACATACTTATTATACACTAGCTGACTCGCGCAACTTCGTCTGCGTCTCATAATTTGAGATTTAAACTATCCTATCTCTCAAGTTGGATCGAACTGCACATGGTGTGCGAATTTTATCATAATCGGTTAAGTGGTTTAGAAGTCCATTGAGGACAAACATTGTGACACGAGATTTATATATATTAAGATATAAACATCCATGACTCGGAAACAAATGTTCATGCTCATCACACAAACATTTTCTCTTACCGGGATTCGGTGCCTTACGTTCTTAGGGTCCTGGGACCCTAAGAACGTAAGGCACCCTCACTACCACTACGCCATTCGGGTCGTCAAATACCACTTTCATGATTGTAGTGATTTAAAATAGGTACATTCAGAAATGCCACAAAAACATCTATGTCAAAGAAAGCATTTTTTTTTCAACATACTGGTATGAAACTCAATGTGCACATTATTGTCCAAAATCTCATGTTATTAGCTAATAGCTTCTGCCGCGACTTCGTTTGCGTGAATTTCCCGCTTGCAACATTTCTTATTGGTGCTCCGCTCCTTAATCCAGCCTTCCTTGATAAATGCAAATCAAGTAAAACCCAACGCAAAAATATTTTTTCAATTCGAGCCCGTAGTGCCTGAGATTATAGCTCGGATAGTTGAGAGCAGCGGTGGTCCAGTGGTGGCGGCCCCGAGTTATGTTCAGTTAAGTCGTGGGTTCGAACCCAGGCAGGCGCATAATTTATAACATCACCGCTGTTCATTACATTATTACATTTATTTATTAAATGTCGTAGACGATAGTTAATCGTGTCGTCCTATGTGAACACCTCCATATAAATACAAAAGCCACGACACTTAAAACTACACGATTAACTGTCGTCACGACATGGTGGTAACGGGGCCAAAAAATTGAAAACAAAAATAATGGCAATTAAGGGGTTTTTTTGTCGCGCTCACGCCTTAAGTACATCGTATGATTTCCCGCTTGCACGAACCGTATTACCAAAGAAAATAGACGCAACAAGGAGCCTAACGAAGCATCGTTATTTGTGGTATGGGAGCTTTTATTAACTTTTTTCTCTATTATAATAATTAAACAACTTATCCACTTCACAAAATTGTTAATCAAATAAATTTAAAAACAAAATTATTACAAATTACAAAATAATTGGACAGTAGACAATAAATTCGTCAACTTTATGACAAAAACTTTAGACTTAAAAAAAAATGGTTAGGTTTGGGGTATGATGTTTGTAGACAAATCAGTTAGAAATGATGCACACTGAAACCCCTTAACGGGTCTAGGTCAACTTAACCAGTAAGCCTGTATATATTTTTTGTTATACAGGGTGTAAACCACCTCATCACAAAGCCGTAAACCAAGCATTCTCAAACTAAGTAACTTTACGCAAATATGATTGCTGGGAAACAACATTTTTTTTGGGGTATAATATCACGTTTTGTGGTATAACTCAATGTAACGCACTCAAAACATTGTGCTTATGGATGGATTAGACAGTACGGGGATCGTAGAGGTGGTTAATATCTTATAATAAAAAATTTTATTAAAAAATCTAGCCAAAAAGTTGTTACCTTGAGCCCCAATTTCTCCATAACTAGAAGGTTCCCAGGTATGGTGTAGAACAAAAAAAAGATCGGAATGAGGAGGAGGACAAGTGCTTTTCGGCTTCGTAAAGAGGTGTTTTACACCCTTTATATGGATAGCAGTAAAATAACGACGACGATGACGACCCGAATGGCGCAGCGGTAGTGAGACTGCCTTACATTCTTAGGGTCCTGGGTTCGAATCCCGGTAGGAGTAAATGTTTGTGTGATGAGCATGTACATTTTGTTTCCGAGTCATGGATGTTTATATGTATAATAAGTATGTATTTACAAACAAAAAGTATATATGTAGTATATCAACTGTCTGTTGACCACGACACAAGCCTTGCTTAGTGTGACACTAAATGGCGCTGTGTGTAATGTCCAGCGATATTTATTTATTAATAAGGATATTGATAAGAGGCATTAAGTCCGCCTTTGTGCAGTGTTTACTTATGCATAAAGTTTTAATAAATAAATAAATAAGATCATATTTACGTTATCCGTTGTAGAAATATTTTGAGAAAAATGGCCTCCTTTAACTTATGTTAGACGATTTCCTGATTATTGCGAATTACTTTTTAGTCACTTCACTCGTAAATATGGCTTTCTTAAATATTTTTAGATCCACCTAACTGTAAAAAAAAATATCCCAAATAACCAATTGCATAAAAAAAACTTAGTCTTAAAATTCCATATTTTAGAAATAATTGCAAAAAATAGGAAATGTTAAAAAAATACACAGAAACCGACTAAATTAGCGTTTGATGGATGCACGTAGGTTACACTGTTACCCTCCAATATGAATTTGTCGAATTTGAAGTTATTCATTATCAGCTAAATTTATTTTTTATGTTTTCTGCACTCTTCTAGAAATTCAATAAAAAAAGTCCCATGAAAATCCGACCACTATAAACTTCGTTTCGCCTTTTGAGTATTTTTTGTTTATTTGAACACGGCTATCTATAACAATCAGGATTTTCAAAATAAAATTAGTCAGTTACGCACGAACACTAGAAAACATTTTGTGAATTACAGTTATTCCATATTATCACAAACAACGTCAGTAATTCTCTCAGCCTCTCGATTCTGTTTCACGACTCACATATAGGTATTCGATTTTCATTTCAAAGACAAAAAATGCAATTTTATTTTTATCAAAAACTAGCTGACCCACGCAACTTCGTCTGCGTCACATATAATTATGAGAGAAAAAGCTCACAAAGGAATAAATTTTCCCCGTTTTTGCAACATTTTTCACTTATGTTCCGCTCCTATCGGTCATAGCGTGATGATATTTAGCCTATAACCTTCCTCGATAAATGGACTATCCAACACAAAATGATTTTTTCAATTCCAACCAGTAGTTCCTGAGATTAGCGCGTTCAAACAAACAATCAAACAAACAAACAAACTCTTCAGCTTTATAATATTAGTAAGTATAGATTAAAGCGAATAAGTATTTTAAACTTTAGGTGAGTAACAAATTTTTATTTTTTTATTTATTCGAATGTGACATTAAAATGTTTCCCCCATTAGCAACTGGCTTTGTTTAAGGACCAAAACTGGTCCTTTAGGTGACACAGTACTTATGTATTTTATGTTTTTTTTTCTTACAACTTTAGATTCTGCTGTAATTTTGTTATAAACTATTTGATATGATTTTAAGTCGCTACTGAGTCGTTCAGATTAATGCCACCTATCGTCGTATGTGATATAAATTCCTACCTAAATATATATAGACGAAGCGACTGCCATAAAGTGAGATGTAAACGGGAAGGAAATAAAACTTGTGACGTTAAAATTCGTCGCCATTTCAAAGCAAACACCCAGGTTCTTTTATTACTTTAGTTGACATTTTAGTCTGATAGCGCTGGGTTATTTTGATTAAGTTTAAAGAATTCTAAAGTTGCTTATTTCTTCTCTGTATAGATGACACAGTCGTACCTATAAAGCTTATTGCTACGTTTTGTGGCACATCTGATTATACCATTTTCAGTAACTCGATGATTTGTGGTTGATTATTTATGTTCAATTCAAAACTGACAAGATTGGTTAAAAGTTTAAAATCATTATGATATCTTATCTAGGGTAGCCCGCGGAGTGTACAAACCCAGTTTGTGCCATTTTCGTCCAGTGCAAATTGAAAATAGGGTCAGTACATAAAAACAGTGCAAAAAGTAAATTAATTATAGTTTATTAAATAACTATTGCTTAGATCACTTACTTAAATAAGCTTATTAAACAAAAATGGCCAAATTAGACCAAGAAGTTTAAAGTTATTTAACTATTTAGTTTTACCAAGCTACAGAAGCTAAAAAAAATATTACAATCATTACAGTTCACATAATTATTTAATATCATAAATGTAAGTAAAATCGACGTCGTAAATTTGTGTCATTTCCATTCACGATATTTAAAATTATTAGAAAGAAAGAAAGAAAAAGCATATACTAGCCCGACAGGACAACAAATTAAAAATGGTAAAATTGTGATTATAACACTAGTTTGAAGTAAACATAATGAGAGAATTAAAAAAAAAAACGAAATCTTAAGAAAAAACAAACAAAATACAAAACAGAATTTGTCCTGTACAAGACCAAAAGGCTCCTAACTCAGCATGGTGCTGTAACATTTAAAAGAAAAACATCACAGCGCTGATATTCTGATAGGGCCCAAAGTGATGCCACGGTCAGATACGGCTAAGAATAAAAAATAAATAAAGTATAAACAAAGTATTGTTAGCTACTGTTATTATTTTATTTAGATATATTAAGCAATTCTCTCAGTATTATTCATTTTATTAATCGTGTATTTGTTTAGTATTTTATTTTGTAAAGTTGCCATGTCCCAAGTGAAATAACACTGAATAATAGTTGTTTAGTTGCTAAACTGACTTTAGCTGTCAAATGGTAGATTACTTATCTATGTTCACTTGGGAGCATGGCAGTTGAGTTCGAACACTCGTCGAGTGAAGATGTATTAATCGTGACCAACAAGTGTAATCAGTGCTAATAAAGTGATTATAAAGTTATACCGACTTTACTTTTCTTGACAAACGCATAGTGGATTACAGTTCAGAAGTGGGATAGCACTAAGAATACGTTGGTTTCTTAGTGTTACTGATCGCCCTGGCAAAAGTGCAATAAGTTATAAGGTACTGTTCCTTTTTGTCTTTTTACGTATTTAATTATTATTCGTTAGATTATAAATTTTGTAACCCACATAATATTTTTTTTTCTGTACGTAATGAAATGGTGTGATGTTTTAAAAAAATGCCTCTAGACAAGTTGCTACTTCAAATCAAATTTGAATTTAATAGTGATAGTTAACCTTAGTAACGAATAACCTTAGATTTTGTTTTGAAATGAAACACAGATAGTTTATTATTTTATTTCACAATTGAAAATCAGTAGTCTAGATAACGGTTTACTCGGTTACAAAATTACTATTCCAGCGAATCAAATGGAGCGTCAGGCAAGTAGCCGAACCAGGCACTTGGGTACTCCTGATCCCAAGTCGACTTCTGGTGCGAGGCGCAACCGGTGCGGTGCGAGGCACAGCCGGAGTGGTGCGAGGCGCAGCCGGAGCGGTGCGTGGCGCAGCCGGAGCGGTGCGTGGCGCAGCCGGAGCGGTGTGAGGCGCAGCCGGAGCGTTGTGAGGCGCGGCCGGAGCGGTGCGAGGCGCAGCCGGAGCGGTGCGAAGCGCAGCCGGAGCGGTACGAGGCGCAGCCGGAGCGGTGCGAGGCGCAGCCGGAGCGGTGCGAGGCGCAGCCGGAGCGGTGCGAGGCGCAGCCGGAGCGGTGCGAGGCGCAGCCGGAGCGTTGCGAGGCGCAGCCTCAGCATTGCGAGGCGTGGCCGGATCGGTGCGAGGCGCAGCCGGCGCGGTGCGAGTCGCAGCCGGAGCGATGCGAGTCGCAGCCGGAGCGGTGCAAGTCGCAGCCGGAGCGGTGCGAGGTGCAGCCGCAGCGGCACGAGGTGCAGCCACGATGACATCGGCCGCAGGCATAGCGGAAGCAAAAGCGTCCGCGTTAACGCGAGGCTTTCTCAAGGTAACACTCACGTTGCTGAACAGGTTAGTGATAAAATTTTACTAGCTCAAATGTTAAAAGAAGTTGTTCAGACCATGAAAACTGATGGAAACAATGAACGTTTTCCTGTTTTTGATGGAAACAATGATCAGTTGGGCGGGGAAAATGTTCTACAGCCTCTATTTTGTGCTTTCCAGGCCTTATTCCCCTTTCATTAAAAGAAGTTACATTTTGAAAGTTTTAAAGTTATACCAGAAGTTCTAAATATGTCCAATGTATTCTTTAATTTCTCAAAACCTTCCTCTATCGTTTTTGATGGAATAATAACGTCATCCATGTAAGCGAATGCATCTTTAAAACGCGCGTTACCGAGAATATTATTGATGGCTCGTTGAAAATTAGATGGGGCGTTAGCTAATCCGAAAGGCATCCTATTAAATTCAAAGTGGCCATCAGGTGTGACAAAAGCTGTTAAATGTTTAGATGTTTCTGCCATACAAATCTGATAGTAACCGGATGCGAGATCTAAGGTCGTGTAAAACTTAAAACCTGATAAATTGTCTAATTGATCGTCTATTCTTGGTAACGGATAGTGTTCTTTAATTGTTTTCTTATTTAACCCTCTAAAGTCTATACAAAGCCTGTAATCCCCAGTTTTCTTTTTTACTAATAAAATTGGAGATGCATAATCTGACGTGGATGGTCGTATTATTCCCGAATCCTCTAATTCCTTAACCATTCCCCTAACAATTTGCCGCTCCGAATGAGCCAATCTATAAGGCCGATACACAATGGGACTATTGTCACTTAGGTGGATATTCATCTCTATCCCCTTGACACATCCTAATTCTTTGGTCGAAAATGCAAAACAATCTCTATAACCGTTCAGTAACTTAAACAATGACTCACGGTCTTCTTTCCCTAATGCATCTCCTACGTTTATTAACGAACTGTCTATTATAGGATTTGGTAAATCTTCGTTATTTCCTACAATTCTATTAACGCGGTATGACTGCATTTCTGTGAACGGGACTGCACGAACCAATAGTGTATCTCGTTTCAAAGGAAACACTAGCGAGCGCAATCCTTTTACAACAACCCGACCTTGACCATCCGTTAATTTAATTAAACTCTGAACGACTTCGTACTCCCTATTAGGTTCGCAACTTAAACTGGGTTCTGTTAGCACATCACCACTATATTTAATTTTAGAGTAAACATTGACATCGGTATATCCATTTATATTACTATCGTCTAAAACGTGTAATGAAATTCTCACAGCCTTTGGCTTGTTTTTATCGTGTATCTGAAGCATTTCGTTAGTTTTAATAACGATAACGTGACCTTGCTCAGTAAACGTTTGACCTAACAATAAAGGGACTTGTAGTAAGTAATCAGAGACTATAAGTATTGGTACTACTGCCTTTACGGAATCTATTTCGATATTTACATCACATTTTCCTAAACAATTAACCACGGAATCGCCAAAACCTCTCAAAATTGGCAAGTCATTCGTTAACCATGTGGTTGTTAATTTACGGGCAACTGACTCTCTCAGCATGGAGCATTGACTCCCAAAGTCAATAAAACAATCTAGTGTTGTACCATTAACTAAAGCTGGTTTAAAATATTTGCAGTCATTTTCATTTTCTGCGGATATACCTAAAACCGCTTTAAGGGATGTATCCTTTTTATCGGGACAGTCGTTAACTAAATGTCCTACTTTATTACAAGCAGTACACCGTTTGATTGATTGTTTACACTTATAATACGGGTGACCTTCTTCACCACAATTGTAGCATTTAGCTGTGAATTCTGTTATATTAGTTTTAGTTCTATTGTTTTTATTACGTTTATTGTCAATTACGCTTGCCTGCTGTACCGTTTTGTCGATTCTTTTGTTAATTTTAACTCCTTTCAAATACACTAGTAACTTATCGAGATCAGAGTACTGGGCTGCTTCCGCGCTTGTTCTTATAGAACGATCTTCAATCCCAAAAAGTATGCAGTCAATGGCATTCTTTCCGACAATATTACATCTATTTAGCAAAACTGTTTTGTTATAAAAATATTCCTCTAACGACTCTCCAAAACGCGCTTTACACGCAAGCATATCTGACAACAACTGGGCGTAATTCTCGTCACTTGGGAAAGAGGAACGTAGTTTATCTTGCCATTCAGACCAGGAAAACATGACGCTGGGAAGTCCTTGGTACCATTTTTGTGCAAAACCTACAAGTTTTGGCAGTGCGTAATGACTTGTTTGTCTGTCTGACCAGTTATAAATTTGTGCACACTCATTTACTTTGGTTATCCACATTTCTATCGTTTGATTCCGTTTCGATGGGTCAAATTCAGGAATTACATTAAAAACAGGAAAACGTTCATTGTTTCCATCAGTTTTCATGGTCTGAACAACTTCTTTTAACATTTGAGCTAGTAAAATTTTATCACTAACCTGTTCAGCAACGTGAGTGTTACCTTGAGAAAGCCTCGCGTTAACGCGGACGCTTTTGCTTCCGCTATGCCTGCGGCCGATGTCAACGTGGCTGCACCTCGTGCCGCTGCGGCTGCACCTCGCACCGCTCCGGCTGCGACTTGCACCGCTCCGGCTGCGACTCGCATCGCTCCGGCTGCGACTCGCACCGCGCCGGCTGCGCCTCGCACCGATCCGGCCACGCCTCGCAATGCTGAGGCTGCGCCTCGCAACGCTCCGGCTGCGCCTCGCACCGCTCCGGCTGCGCCTCGCACCGCTCCGGCTGCGCCTCGCACCGCTCCGGCTGCGCCTCGCACCGCTCCGGCTGCGCCTCGTACCGCTCCGGTGCGAGGCACAGCCGGAGTGGTGCGAGGCGCAGCCGGAGCGGTGCGTGGCGCAGCCGGAGCGGTGCGTGGCGCAGCCGGAGCGGTGCGTGGCGCAGCCGGAGCGGTGTGAGGCGCAGCCGGAGCGTTGTGAGGCGCGGCCGGAGCGGTGCGAGGCGCAGCCGGAGCGGTGCGAAGCGCAGCCGGAGCGGTACGAGGCGCAGCCGGAGCGGTGCGAGGCGCAGCCGGAGCGGTGCGAGGCGCAGCCGGAGCGGTGCGAGGCGCAGCCGGAGCGTTGCGAGGCGCAGCCTCAGCATTGCGAGGCGTGGCCGGATCGGTGCGAGGCGCAGCCGGCGCGGTGCGAGTCGCAGCCGGAGCGATGCGAGTCGCAGCCGGAGCGGTGCAAGTCGCAGCCGGAGCGGTGCGAGGTGCAGCCGCAGCGGCACGAGGTGCAGCCACGTTGACATCGGCCGCAGGCATAGCGGAAGCAAAAGCGTCCGCGTTAACGCGAGGCTTTCTCAAGGTAACACTCACGTTGCTGAACAGGTTAGTGATAAAATTTTACTAGCTCAAATGTTAAAAGAAGTTGTTCAGACCATGAAAACTGATGGAAACAATGAACGTTTTCCTGTTTTTAATGTAATTCCTGAATTTGACCCATCGAAACGGAATCAAACGATAGAAATGTGGATAACCAAAGTAAATGAGTGTGCACAAATTTATAACTGGTCAGACAGACAAACAAGTCATTACGCACTGCCAAAACTTGTAGGTTTTGCACAAAAATGGTACCAAGGACTTCCCAGCGTCATGTTTTCCTGGTCTGAATGGCAAGATAAACTACGTTCCTCTTTCCCAAGTGACGAGAATTACGCCCAGTTGTTGTCAGATATGCTTGCGTGTAAAGCGCGTTTTGGAGAGTCGTTAGAGGAATATTTTTATAACAAAACAGTTTTGCTAAATAGATGTAATATTGTCGGAAAGAATGCCATTGACTGCATACTTTTTGGGATTGAAGATCGTTCTATAAGAACAAGCGCGGAAGCAGCCCAGTACTCTGATCTCGATAAGTTACTAGTGTATTTGAAAGGAGTTAAAATTAACAAAAGAATCGACAAAACGGTACAGCAGGCAAGCGTAATTGACAATAAACGTAATAAAAACAATAGAACTAAAACTAATATAACAGAATTCACAGCTAAATGCTACAATTGTGGTGAAGAAGGTCACCCGTATTATAAGTGTAAACAATCAATCAAACGGTGTACTGCTTGTAATAAAGTAGGACATTTAGTTAACGACTGTCCCGATAAAAAGGATACATCCCTTAAAGCGGTTTTAGGTATATCCGCAGAAAATGAAAATGACTGCAAATATTTTAAACCAGCTTTAGTTAATGGTACAACACTAGATTGTTTTATTGACTTTGGGAGTCAATGCTCCATGCTGAGAGAGTCAGTTGCCCGTAAATTAACAACCACATGGTTAACGAATGACTTGCCAATTTTGAGAGGTTTTGGCGATTCCGTGGTTAATTGTTTAGGAAAATGTGATGTAAATATCGAAATAGATTCCGTAAAGGCAGTAGTACCAATACTTATAGTCTCTGATTACTTACTACAAGTCCCTTTATTGTTAGGTCAAACGTTTACTGAGCAAGGTCACGTTATCGTTATTAAAACTAACGAAATGCTTCAGATACACGATAAAAACAAGCCAAAGGCTGTGAGAATTTCATTACACGTTTTAGACGATAGTAATATAAATGGATATACCGATGTCAATGTTTACTCTAAAATTAAATATAGTGGTGATGTGCTAATAGAACCCAGTTTAAGTTGCGAACCTAATAGGGAGTACGAAGTCGTTCAGAGTTTAATTAAATTAACGGATGGTCAAGGTCGGGTTGTTGTAAAAGGATTGCGCTCGCTAGTGTTTCCTTTGAAACGAGATACACTATTGGTTCGTGCAGTCCCGTTCACAGAAATGCAGTCATACCGCGTTAATAGAATTGTAGGAAATAACGAAGATTTACCAAATCCTATAATAGACAGTTCGTTAATAAACGTAGGAGATGCATTAGGGAAAGAAGACCGTGAGTCATTGTTTAAGTTACTGAACGGTTATAGAGATTGTTTTGCATTTTCGACCAAAGAATTAGGATGTGTCAAGGGGATAGAGATGAATATCCACCTAAGTGACAATAGTCCCATTGTGTATCGGCCTTATAGATTGGCTCATTCGGAGCGGCAAATTGTTAGGGGAATGGTTAAGGAATTAGAGGATTCGGGAATAATACGACCATCCACGTCAGATTATGCATCTCCAATTTTATTAGTAAAAAAGAAAACTGGGGATTACAGGCTTTGTATAGACTTTAGAGGGTTAAATAAGAAAACAATTAAAGAACACTATCCGTTACCAAGAATAGACGATCAATTAGACAATTTATCAGGTTTTAAGTTTTACACGACCTTAGATCTCGCATCCGGTTACTATCAGATTTGTATGGCAGAAACATCTAAACATTTAACAGCTTTTGTCACACCTGATGGCCACTTTGAATTTAATAGGATGCCTTTCGGATTAGCTAACGCCCCATCTAATTTTCAACGAGCCATCAATAATATTCTCGGTAACGCGCGTTTTAAAGATGCATTCGCTTACATGGATGACGTTATTATTCCATCAAAAACGATAGAGGAAGGTTTTGAGAAATTAAAGAATACATTGGACATATTTAGAACTTCTGGTATAACTTTAAAACTTTCAAAATGTAACTTCTTTTAATGAAAGGGGAATAAGGCCTGGAAAGCACAAAATAGAGGCTGTAGAACATTTTCCCCGCCCAACTGATCAACACAAAGTCCGTCAATTTATTGGTTTATCAAGTTTTTTTCGGCGTTTTATTAAGGGTTTTTCTATTATCACCAAACCATTAACTCAACTCCTAAAAAAAGATACCGCCTGGTGTTGGGGAAGTGTCGAAGAAGAAGCTTTCCAAAAAATTAAAAACTGAGCTTATAAAACGTCCCGTTCTCGCCTTTTATGATCCGACCTACGAAACTCAAGTTCATACAGACGCATCTAAGTTAGGAATCGCCGGGATATTAATGCAAAGGTCTAAAAAGGATTCCCCATTCAACGCTGTGGCTTATTATAGCAGACAAACATCCCCCGAAGAAGCGCGCTTCACTTCTTACGATCTAGAGACTTTAGCTGTTGTAATGTCGGTACAGCAATTCAGAGTATATTTATTAGGCCTCAAATTTACGATAGTTACTGACTGCAACTCTGTTCGAGCCACTTTTGAAAAAAAAGACATGATACCGCGGGTGGCAAGATGGTGGAATTCTTTACAAGAATATGATTTTAATATTATTTACAAACCAGGCTCAAATATGTGTCATGTCGACGCCCTTAGTCGAAACCCTGTTCAACAAACCGAATATACAGAAGTTAGATTAATCGACACCAATTGGATAGCTACTGCACAACAAAATGACTCTGAATTACAAAGAATAATAACTATACTTAATGATAAAGAAACAGATAATATAATCGAAATTAAAAACAACTTTGTAGTCAAACGCGGAATGCTGTACAGGCAAACGCCTGAGGGTGACCGCTGGGTTGTACCTAAAGGAATACGGTGGCATATACTGCAAACGAATCATGATATGTTGGGACATTTTGGTTTTGAGAAAACTTATAATAAAATTAAAAGTCAATATTGGTTTGCCAAAATGAGAAGATTTGTTCAAAAATATGTCGATTCATGTCTTGAGTGTGCTCATACCAAAATCCCCGCGGGTAAAAAGTCTGGAGAGTTACACCCAATATCTAAAGTAGATCGCCCGTTCCACACACTTCACATAGATCATTTAGGCCCGTTCGTGCGCAGTAAGAAAAATAATTCTTACCTGCTATTAATAATAGATGCATTTACAAAATATATCATACTTAACCCAGTGAAAACTACAAAGAGTATACATAGTATAAAAGCATTACAGACTTACTTTCACACTTTTGGTGTACCTCAAAGAATAATATCGGATAGGGGAACCTCCTTTACTTCAAAAAAGTTTAATGAGTTTCTTAATTCATTAGGTGTTAAACATGTATTGAATTCAGTAGCTACGCCGCGAGCAAACGGGCAAGTTGAGAGGTACAATAGAACCGTCCTCGTTGCACTCGGTGCTAAAAACTACAATAAAAATGAAAAATTATGGGACGAGGCAGTTTCCGAAATTCAATGGGCATTAAATAATACATTTAATAAGGGGACGGGAAAAACACCGGCAGAGGCGTTGTTTGGCTTAAAATTAATTGGAACTAATGATTCCTCTCTTTCGCTTACCACAAATGGTGAGGAATCGCATGATGAAAGCACAATAGAAATCATTCGAAGTCAAGTCTCCGAACATATAGCGAAAAATCAGGTTAGTCAGAAAAAGTCATTCGATAAACACAGAAAGAAAGTTGCCTATGCTGTAGGTGATTTAGTCAGAATAGAAAGAGAGATCCCTTCCTCTGGTCAAAGTCGAAAACTTGTCCCAAAACTTCGTGGCCCCTATCGTATAGTTACGGTATTGGATAACGATAGGTATATTGTCGAAGATACTCCGTTATCTCGAAAGGGTAACCGCCCTTTTACTGGTACTTTCTCAGTGGATAAGATCCATCCATGGTTAGTCTTTAATAGAAGTAATTACGGATCTGATAATGATTCTACTAATGACCAACAGACTGATGATAATGAAGATAACCTCGCCAGTTAATGTACCTGTTTGATTGTTGTAGAGATATTAATGTGTTGCCCATGATTTAATTGAAATAGTAAGCTGATTAAAATGAGTTAATGAAATCCCAAAGATGAATTTTGTGTAATCGTCAGACCACTGAAAATATACAATAGAGGTTTCTGGGCTTAGCAATACTGAAGACATGAAGGGGCTTCAGTATTGATTGTAGATTTATGTAGAAGTTACAGTCAGACTACTGGAATGCAGAGGTTTCAGTAGCATGACTTAGCAATACTGAAGACATGAAGGGGCTTCAGTGTTGATTAAAGATTTATGGTAAAGTTACAGTCAAACCACTGAAATGTAGAGATTTCAGTGGAATGACTTAGCAATACTGAAGACATGAAGGGGCTTCAGTGTTGATTAAAGATTTATGGTAAAGTTACAGTCAAACCACTGAAATGTAGAGATTTCAGTGGAATGACTTAGCAATACTGAAGACATGAAGGGGCTTCAGTATTGATAGTAGAGTTATGTTGAGTTACAGTCAAACCACTGAAATGCAGAAGTTTCAGTGGAATGACTTAGCAATACTGAAGACATGAAGGTGCTTCGATATTGGTTGTATTTTGTAAAATAATGATGTTATCGTTTAGATGTAATAGTGTTCAATTGTTTTAATGATTAAATATTTACTGAAAAGAATTAAATATTGAACAAGCTAATATTATATTCTCGGGACGCGAATGTGTCAGGAAAGGCCGACTGTTAGCTACTGTTATTATTTTATTTAGATATATTAAGCAATTCTCTCAGTATTATTCATTTTATTAATCGTGTATTTGTTTAGTATTTTATTTTGTAAAGTTGCCATGTCCCAAGTGAAATAACACTGAATAATAGTTGTTTAGTTGCTAAACTGACTTTAGCTGTCAAATGGTAGATTACTTATCTATGTTCACTTGGGAGCATGGCAGTTGAGTTCGAACACTCGTCGAGTGAAGATGTATTAATCGTGACCAACAAGTGTAATCAGTGCTAATAAAGTGATTATAAAGTTATACCGACTTTACTTTTCTTGACAAACGCATAGTGGATTACAGTATAAACGAGCAAATATAAATAAAAATAAATAGAAAGGCAAAACAAAAATAATAGTTACATCGACACCCCACGTAACCGTAATATTCGTCAATCTGTGCCATAACTTTTACTGGCAACACAGACAAACAGAGACGCGGGCGCACACTTCTCTATGTAATCTGTGGCGCAGGCATACTTGTTTTGTTTGGGTACAATGTCATCAAAGAGAATTCAAACGTATAATTAAATTTTAAACTCTGTAATTCAAAACACTACTCGTGTATTCTGTTACTGTAATCATAATCCCAGATGGTGTGCAGTGATTGTGTAACCCAAGTACTAGTATTATATTTTATTATAGTGGGGCTGTCAACACGTTCAAAACAAGACATAATAATTTTATTAATACATAACACCAGTGTAGTCGTGAGTTAAGGAAGGAAAAAGTGATATAAAGACCAAAACCTATGATTTTTTGAACACCTAAGTTAGGATTTACTGAGTGGTTTTTCAATGACAACTTTAAATGCTACTAGTATAACTTTTGCTAATTCGCAGTCTGTTCCGAATGATTGATGAAAATTGAAGATTGTCTTGGCCACTAATTAGCCATAAGATATACATTACGAGATTGAGATTTCCAAGGAGAACCTTTGACAGTAACGCAAACGGTTAACATTTAAAAAAAACTAAGAGAGTACCTATGATAAAACTTAAGAAGACGCGTATTTATTGCGAATTTACCTTTAATTTAATCCCGACGTTTCGACCGGATTGCACCAGCCGTGGTCGCGGGGAGACTGAAGTATTGGAGGTACCGCGACAGCAAAGTGAAGGCGTTTATTCAACTACCCTCACTCATCTTTATAAATGTCGTGTGTATGTTGTGTGTGTGTCGTGTGTGTGTGTGTGTATGTAACGTCGGGATTAAATTAAAGGTAAATACGCGATAAATACCCGTCTTCTTAAGTTTTATAATGTGTTCTGATCGTGAAAGTTTAAGAGAGTACCTGGTCTATTAAACTTTTTTGTAATGATTTCTAAATTTTAAAGCTTAAAAAAATCAACATACTTGTGTCCAAAAAGTCCAGCTGGGGATGAAATTTGCGAACCATGGTTATTGTTTTTGAAATCTTACAGCAATAAAACCATCTTAAGAAATACAAAAAGAAATATCTTACGAGAGTCTCGAACCGGCGACTCGTTATTCACGGGTCGGTCGCTTACACCAATGAGCCATTTACTACGGTGACAACTAATGTAAAAAAGCTGTTCTGTTCTTATGAAGTTTTGACAGTTGTCAGATGTCAACGGCTCAAGAATATGGACATTATATGAAAAGCTTCAACAGATAGCAAATGACACTTCAATGAACGTTCTTATCATATTTTAACTTACAACTAATGACAGAAGTTTTCGGTTCTCATCAACCCCGTTGATTAGAATATAACTTTTTTTTTATCAAATCGAAATCAACAGACGCATTTGCTTGTCGCAACATGCACCAAATGGCTGCCTGCCCTCGTGCGAAGAAATTGATTATTTTAATTTAATTTGGTTTTTTTTTTTCAAAATAATAAGTTTAACGGATATAAACGACACAAATTATGAATGGTGTTTCGTTTCACCATAATAATTTAATGAGTAAAATTAAATTTAAAATTTAACAAACCCCCGACACTTAATAATGTAGTCATTAATATTCTAAATAAAAAGTAAATTGAAAAATAATTCGTTAGGTCTTCGGTACCAGTCATCACTCCACTCTCCTCATCTTATTTCATTACCTAGTTAGTATTCCACATTCCCTTTCAATATGCTAGTGTACATTATTCTACTAGTGAGAGGGCCGCCATCTTGTGGCAGCAGCCATCTTGGAACGATATTCATCAAACATAGCTAAAAACACTTCCGACTAATTCACCTATGGAACAAAAGAAAACTAAATTGAAATCAGTACATACGCGTGGGAGCTACGATCACAAAGACAGACACACACAGACGTCAAACTTATAACACAACGTCTTTTTTGCGTCGGGGGTTAAAAACACGTAAACTCTAAAAAGTAGAAATTTCTTTTGTGGATTAGGGTTTCGTTACAAAAAAATTAAATGTCTATAATTACCGTGGATGAATTCGGCACAAAATAAATTGAACGACTGTTATCAGCACTCTAAGGTCCATGTTCACCAAAAAGATGACGGACGATTATCTAAAAACAGCTGTTTAAAACTCATTTTTGTATGGGAACATGTCACATTGACAGCTGTTTTTAGATAATCGGGCTGTTATCTTCTCGGTGAACATGGACCTTAAGCCAGTAACACCTATTTCACCAATTGTAATATTGGCGACGTGTTAGGTACTGGTTAAATATAAGGATTCGCGTGGACAGAGATGACGCAAAATGCCTATGTATATCAGTTACCACTTCGTTATTGTAATTAAAGTAAAATATTCAACTGTAATTTCCTTTTCGTGTAATAGTGGTCGAAAATACAAATACTTAGCCAAATTTCCTCCAACGCAATTTCCAAAAAAGACACAAATTAATAGTCGGTCGGGCAAATGGTTTTGAAACTAAATGCCAAAAAAAAAACAAACAACTTTAATATTTTTGAAACCTCAAAACTTAGCGCTACCGGACTATTTGTAGGATTCTAACTTACAACGTTCACCGAGTTTCTAGGTAGTTCGCGAATAATCGTTTATATGGTTTGGAATATTAATAACAGAGTTATAAATTATTTTTTTCTTACACCAACCGCATGTTTGTCTCAGTCACCTTGAGCGAACAAAGTTTTTGAACTGACAACTTCTTTAGGCGCGTTGAACACTTTTTGGGTGAATTAAAATCATTGAACTGGCGTGACCGTCACCTAACGCTTCGTAGCACTCGTAGCCGGTTTGCTACAGCGTAGCACCACCTAGGCGTGCGCGGAGCATCGTAGCAGATATTGATTACTTAATTTTCGCTTCTATCAGTAGTCCCCAAAGACTGCCTTGCATGTTTTTTTTTGTTGTTGGTGGTATGTCTCATTTAGCACTACAAGTACGGTGAAACAAGCTATTTGGTTTACATTTTCCAATGCAATTTGTCGTTTAAACTGTAAACCAAATAGCTTGTTTGATCGTACACGCCCTGAATCCTAAGTCTAATAATCTCATGTTTGAAGGGCATTATTGTGGTTTTCCGAGGGCGTGCTCTGACGTGTACGTGGTTTCGCTTTGGGATGACTTTTCGGTGTCGCACACGTCACGACATGCGTAACAGTTCTCGCGGTCATCCACCAAGGCCACCGTAGGCTCACGGTGGTGTTTTTAGTGGGTGCTAGCTCCAGATGATGCGGTATGCGTAAGACTTAAGTAAAATATAAAACGACCAAGTGTGAGCTGGACTCGCGCACTGAGGGTTACGTATAAGCTTGTAGGTATTTGGTTATTAAACTATATACTCGTATTTATGGTCTTCATATTTTTTACTTAACATGTGCTGTGAGACATTTTTTTTTGTCAAATTTCATCATTCTAGGTAAACGGGAAGTACCCCATAAATTTTGATTCCCCTGAGAATGTCGATTTATACGTATATTTGCGACCGGTATATATAAACGGTCGAATCTTTTTTTACCATAACAAAAATGTTTAATTTTTACACAGTTCCAAGGGATTTAGAGATAAATTTTATGATTGATTTTAATTTGAACTTAATACCTCCACGTGTTCCCGAGATAAATGGTCTTGACAGACAGACAGACGAACGGACAACAAAGGGATCAAGGGTTGCGTTTTTAGGGTTCCGTAGTCCTGACAAAGAACCCTTATAGTTTCGTCATGCCCATTGGTATATCCGTCTGTCCGAGGTTTTGCCAAGAGATCATTAGTAGGTACTAGAAAGTTGTAATAACCGGATCCAGCTGAATACCACTCTTTTACATTGATCCGACTACCTTTATACACAACCTCCTAAGTTAGTTACTAAGTAACTCTTTGGCTTAGATTTCCAGGCTTCTGACTGCCCATAAAGAATGTCAAAGATCTCCATAATGAGTGTTTTTCGAAACATGGAGGGTTTAGTTACCTAATGGATCGCCTTCCATGAACCAAACTGGCCAGTGCTGCGCCGTACGGGCTCTAGCGCGGTTGAATATTCACTAAACCCAGGATACTAACCGAATAATCTATAATATATCTATATATCTTTAACCGAGCAACTTTTGTGTTTATGTTTGTATGTAACATGAGAAAGGGTATAGTCATAGTTACACGTTGTATAATCTGAATCTCGGAAACCGTCCAACGATTTTCATGAATGAATTTAGTATGCAGGGGTTTCGGGGACGATTAATCGGTCTAACTAGGTTTAATTTTTACAAAAAAAAACGGAGCAATGCTCGATCATTCAGATATTTAATAATTACGTATGCTCAATTGAAAAGATTAGTTGATACCACCAATCAATAGACACACTTTTTATGAGCTGCCAATGCGCGATTCTATATAGGTTTTTTTTAATGTTACAGCCAATGACATTATAACAAACTACACCATTTTGTTATAATACATTCCTCAATAGAATATCTCAAAAAAGACATTAAGAGCTGCCATCTGTCAACGTCCTTGTATCGCCAAAAACTCTTTGTATCACTGTTGATGCTGAACAAAAGATTTGTTGTGGGCTTACAACATTACAGCAAAGAAGAGAGACGGATTGAGACTTAGATTTGAATGTGAACATTCTTGAAAGTATGAGCATTGTCCCTCTATCTGACACCGACCAAAATGCTGTTTAATTTTGCATGCTCATATCGGTTGTCCTCTTATGACTTTGAATGGACTGAAGCCCCACTATAGTCTCAGTCAATGACGTCGCTCGTTTAATTGTAAACTTGGTACCAGTAAGTAAGTACTCGAGTCCAAATTTTCAATGAACTGTTTATTAACATAACTCCAACCAAAATATTCCACTGACTGTAACTTTAAAGATTACAGACACACGTGTCACGGTAATTTCAGTCGTTGAACAATAGTATTCAACTTGCTGAAAAGATGTTTACTCGTCCGGCTTTTGTCTAAACTTATGTAAATACCCTGAATGGAGTCCCAAACGCCACAAAGGATTACCTCATACGGTGCTCTTAAGACCATTGTCTTTGGTTTGGTCACTTATAATTCCCCAGTGGGGCAAAACATTTTAGCTATTTACACCACAGGAAGATGACGTCAAAGTTTTGCTTTGTACCTCAATTTTGTAACGTTTGACGTTTAAATTCATTGATGATTCCTTAAAAGCGGAAACAATTAACTAGGCTTTATTGATAATCTCGATGAACCGTTTAGGAAAATTCAATTATAAACCGGACTACGGCGAAGGTTTGAACTGCTACTGAGGGATGAACATACAAAATACCAAGTATCATGTATGTTCCCTCTAATTTCTGAACCATTTATTATGATTTGACAAATGAGCTATCGTTGGAAGCGTCTTGATCGCCCGCTGTAGGCTTTTCATTTAATGGATATGACGCCATCGAGAGAATATAAAGAAATTAACTAAACAAAGCGGCCAAGTGCGAGTCGGACTCGCCCATGAAGGGTTACATAACAGCAAGTAACATAGCATAAAAGTTCATGCAGTTCGTTGTAAATTATAGGTAAATTGCGGTTTACGGTTTATGACGTATTACAAAAAAACTACTAACTAGATCTCGTTCAAACTAATTTTTCGGTGGTAGTTTGCATGGTAATGTACATCACATATTTTTTTTAGTTTTATCATTCTCTTATTTTAGAAGTTACAGGGGGGACGGACACACATTTTACCACTTTGGAAGTGTCTCTCGCGGAAACTATTTAGTTTAGAAAAAAAATATATATTAGAAACCTCAATACCATTTTGGAAGACCTATCCATAGATACCCTACAGGATTGGGTTTGATGAAAAAAAAAATTGAGTTTCAGTTCTATGTATGGGGAACCCTCTAAATATTTTTTTTCTATTTTTTTCTTACAGTTTCGGAAAAAACTGGCTGTGACATACGGACGGACAGACAGACAGACAGACATGACGAATCTATAAGGCTTCCGTGTTTTGCCATTTGGCAACGGAATGAGCCGATACCATACGACTTGACTCGCGGTCGACTCGGAGTCGGCGCGCGGGTAGCATGCCCCGTCCGCGCGCCGTCAGCAAGGCATCCGCGCGTCAATCGCATAAGTTGCCCGCGAAACAACGTACAGTAAAACCGTGACATATTCAGTTTCTCTAACTGAATATGTCTGCTCTGTAACGTATTACTGTACGTTCGCCCACGAGAATTAACTTGGTTCGATAAGACTCCTAGATGATAATATGAGATCCTGCCGTTTTGCCGAAAAGATTTTGACAAAATTTCTTTACCCTAACAAATTTTAGCAACCTTTTTTATACCATTGCAATATTTCGAAAGATTTTAGTACGCATAATATTTTTATTTGGTCAAATTTTTACTTGGCAAAATATTACCAAGTATAATGTCATTATGGCATTTGGTCTGTAATCAAATGATTTATTACAGCAAACTATCTTCAGACAATAAACGTTTGGTGAAATGATTTGTTATGACAAAAAAAAATAGACAAAACGACTTGCATAAATGGAAAAAAAGATTGTTTTTAGTAGATTACCCGGAACTCAACTATTTAGATTAGGTTAATTTCGTCTTTAAACAAAATGGGTAGGTTAGGTTAGGTTAAAACTGTGACTTCCTACGCCAGAAACGACTTGCATTAATAGAAAAAAGAGATTGTTATTAGTGGGTTACCCGGAACTGAACTACTCGTATTTAGATTAGGATAATTACTTATTTTAAAAAAATGGTTTGGTTAGGTTCAAACTGTGACTTCCTACTAGTTTAGGTTAATTTCGTCTTTAAACAAAATGGGTAGGTTAGGTTAGGTTAAAATTGTGACCTCCTACGCACGAGCCGAGCGAGCGCAGCGAGCGATGCCGCGGCGGCGGCTGGCGAGTGCCAGAAACGCATGCATTAATAGAAAATAGAGATTAATTTTAGTAGGTTACCCGGAACTGAATTATTTAGATTAGGATAATTACTTATTTAAAAAAATGGTTAAGTTAGGTTAAAACTGTGACCTACTGCATTAAATAGAAAAAAATGGAAAACTGATAATACAACATTTTTGGCTTAAGTATTTGATTTTGCGTAAAAACTTTTATTCTAATTGAAATATTTGACTAAATAAAAAATGTTAAAAGTACTAGTTGGTAAACAAGTTATAGTTTAAACGTTCATTTCCCAAACATAAGGTTTGCGTTACAATTTTTTGTGAATAGACTTTTTGCTAAGTAATAATTAGAAAAATGAAATTACGCGAAAAATTTTTTGGGAAGTGAAAATTTGTCAAATTCCTTTCGGTCAAACAATAGACCCTGATAATAAAATAATTGGTCACGTTAACACTTGACATGGTTAACTTTGACCTCATTTTCGTTACCAGAATGGTTTTTAGGTACATAACAATTTCAAACGAGAATTCATTCATAATTCACACTTTTATAGCGTGATATTTCAGTAGTCGATTTTTAGATTTTGATTTTATTTATACCTTAGACAAGAGGTAACTTGTAAATCATCGTAGGTTGGTTGGTAGGTTTCCTTAAGTTATAAAAATACTTCCAACGTGACCCTTTATTAAATCCCGAGTTTAATATCCAGGAACCAATAAGGAATGTCAGATTTTCTGCTAGAAAGCTTTGTCGCAGTTCCGCCATAGAAAATCGAAGCCACATTCAATCGACCGACAGTAGCAGCTGGTTACCTTTACTGAGAAATATCTTAATTTGTTTTGAGATTCTAGTTGGTAAGTTTTCTACAAGTACGGTGTAAACCTTAAGATTTCCCAACTCTTCTTCTTACTAGACAACTGCTTTCCAAAAAGCTTCAAAGTAGACTCATCGAATCTGCGCGATAGTGAATGTGACATTGTGTGGTCACGTTTCATTGTGCTAGGGTATTTATCATAGGCTTAATCAATTGAGGCAGTATGCTAACTCGGCCTGTCAGTCAATATGGCTGAAACAATGGAGGCAGTTTGCTACCATGGCCTATCAATCAGATAAATTGGATATCTCCATTACGAATATTCACTACCTCACCTATTTGTGTAGATAATTGAGTTCGCAAATGCACAGTTTACAATTATACCGGTCAAACTACTGGCTGATTTAAACTTCTGTCACTACACAAATTGTTCAGAGAAATGATGAATGATGCCTGATCAGGGTGCATTTAGACTATCGCCTCGGAAACTCACCTCTGTAACGAAAATAGGTTAACACTATACAACATTTCCAAAGAGATTTATAAATTAAAACTTGCTAACTTTAACTTGTTTACAAACATTTGCTGCAGTGTTGAAACATGTAGACTCAAACTGTTTAAATTAATCTTATTTTAGCTTAATATATATATTACGTGTCACGTTGTTTGTCCGTGATGGACTCTTAAACTACTTAACCGATTTTAATCAAATTTGTACACCGTGTGCAGTTTTATACAACTAGAAAGATAGGATAGCTTACATGTCAATTTACGAAAACGAAGTTGCGCGGGTCAGCTAGTTAGGTTAAGTATAAATATGTAAAAATTAGTAATCCTCTGGCTGCTCTGATGGTCTAATCTAGTCTAGCCAAACTGCGGACCTTGGGCTCCTGGGTTCAATTTTAGAGCATTTTTCAGTAGCAAGCCGCTCGCTCCTTGTTAATTAAAACTAGAAAATATGACAGGTTACACAAGAGTTTAGTTCAGTTAGGTTGGGCTTAGATCGTCCAAAAAAATCGAATGTACATATTGCTACCCCGCAGTATTCTTAAAAAAATCCTAATTCAATTTTTTTGATTTTGCCAGAAAAAGCCACTACCCAATGGACTCCTAACTGGAACTTTTCAAATGTAAATAAATAAATAAATTTCGCTGGACATTAACACACAGCGCGACCTAGTGCCACACCGAGCAAAGCTTGTGTCGTGGACACTAGATAGTTGATATACTACATATATACTTTTTTGTTTGTAAATACATATTTATTATACATAAACATCCATGACTCGGAAACAAATGTCCATGCTCATCACACAAACATTTGCTCGTACCTGGTTCGAACCCAAAACCCTGAGATTGTAACGCAGCGTCACCACCACTACGCCATTCGGGTCGTCAAAATAATAAATATGGTTCTAGCGTTATGGCTTGCTTCCTGAAAAACTCTTCTCTTTAATAATTTACCAATAAACTAGAAGTGAAGTAAAACAAGAAGGTACGAGTATGAGTAATGAAAAAAACAGATCGAAGGCAGTAGTTGCAACCAGTACACGTGTCTTTATATAAAGCTTAGCTAGTTAAAACTCTTTACTTAATTACAGCTTCATTCCGGCACGAGTAAGCCAGATATACTCGTATCATCCACATTGGTAATTAAGGCAACTACGTCACAGTTATATAAGAACTGGCTGACCTTGCAAATGTTATCTTATACGAGTATATAAAATTCTCGTGTCACAATTTTCGTTCCCATACTCCTCCGAAACGGCTAAACTGACTCTCATAAAATTTTGTGAGCATATTGAGTAGGTCTGAGAATCGGCCAACATCTATTTTTCATCCCCCTAAATGTTAAGGGTAGTCCAACCATAAATTTTTTTTTTTTTTTTTTAATCAACATTTTTTGTTTTTATTTTTTTATGATACAATATACAAAAATGCATACAATCCTATATTTTCACCCTTCTACAATCAACCCTTATTTTTTAATAGCCATTTTAGTAATTTAATCATTTTTCATCTCCGGTCGATAACTGATCAATCGTCATTTAATTAGTTATCCCCGCCAGATGTCTACAGAAAAAAACTGTAGTAGTAGGTAGGAAGGTAGTAGTAGGAAGGTAGTAGTAGGTAGGTAGTAGTAGGTAGGTAGTAGTAGGTAGGTAGTAGTAGGTAGGTAGTAGTAGGTAGGTAGTAGTAGGTAGGTAGTAGTAGGTAGGTAGTAGTAGGTAGGTAGTAGGTAGATAGTAGTAGGTAGGTAGTAGTAGGTAGGCAGTAGTAGGTAGGTAGTAGTAGGTAGGTCGTAGTAGGTAGGTAGTAGTACGTAGTAGTAGGTAGGTCGTAGTAGGTAGGTAGTAGTAGGTAGGTAGTAGGTAGATAGTAGTAGGTAGGTAGTAGTAGGTAGGTAGTAGTAGGTAGGTAGTAGTAGGTAGGTAGTAGTAGGTAGGTAGTAGTAGGTAGGTAGTAGTAGGTAGGTAGTAGGTAGATAGTAGTAGGTAGGTAGTAGTAGGTAGGCAGTAGTAGGTAGGTAGTAGTAGGTAGGTCGTAGTAGGTAGGTAGTAGTACGTAGTAGTAGGTAGGTCGTAGTAGGTAGGCCGTAGTAGGTAGGTAGTAGTAGGTAGCTTTTTTCCTCTTATGTGACGCAGACGAAGTTGCGTGGGTCAGCTAGTAAGGCTATATAAATTACTAGCTTTAACCAGCGGGTTCGTTCGCGTGGATGGCGAAAAATATCCCAGGGAACTTATAACGGGGATCGGAAGTACTCTATGTATTAATCCAGGTGAACAATGTCTCCCACACTGCTTATTTATATGACGACCCGAATGGCGCAGTGGTAGTGAGGCTGCCTCACGTTCTTAGGGTCCTGGGTTCGAATCCCGGTACGAGCAAAAGTTTGTGTGATGAGCATGGACATTTGTTTCCGAGTCATGGATGTTTAAATGTACAATAAGTATGTGTATACAAACAAAAAAGTATATAAATGTAGTATAATTATCAACTATCTAGTGTTCTACGACACAAGCTTTGCTTAGTGTGGCACTAGGTGGCGCTGTGTATTAATGCCCAGCAATATTATTATATTTATAGTATCCGAGGTGCAGCGCGCGGATTGGTGAAGTGTAAACCACCTCTTAACGAAGCCTTGTTCTACACCATACCTTGGAACCTTCTAGTTACGGAGATATTGGGGGTCAAAGTACCAACATTGACGAGTTTTTTTTTGTAAGATGTTTACTTTAAGGTTACCTTCTACCATGCAAGTAGTTAATTTTCCGTTCCGTTATACATTCCGTTTCTATTGTTTCTATCCTCTATCAATCATAATAATTATGTCAAGGATGTGTTATCTACCAGTAATCATACAAGGTGTATATTCATACAACCTCATCACAAAGCCTACCAAGCATTCAATAGGTACATCAAACTAAGTAACTTTACGCAACCATACATTATTACTGGGAAACTACTTTATTTTGGGGTAAAAAATCATGTTTTGTGGTAGAACTCAAGGTAACGCACTCAAACATTGTACTGGTGGATGGATTAAATAAGACGGGGGTCGTAGAGGTGTTGAGAGTAAAATTCTTACATTGAAAAATTGTCCAAAAGTGGGTACTCTGACCACTTCATAAAGAACTAGCTTGTGCCAGCGGCTTCCCCCCGTGAAGTTTGAGTATTGTCCCATGGGATCTCACTACCGGGATAAAAAGTATCCTATGTTTTAATCCAGGTTATATACTACCTGTGTGCAAAATTTCATCTAAATCCGTTCAATAGTTTTCGCGTGAAAGCGTAACAAAAAAAAAAAAAAGTTTTATTTCAATACTTATGACATAACAATCAAATAATAGGAAGTACCTTTTGAGCAAAAAATTACTTGTAGTAGGTACTTCCGCTCTTCCGGTTTACATTAACATCACATAAGTAAGAAATTTAACAATAAAATCAAATTCAAAAATAACAAAAAGAAAAATTAAATATCAAAAAATTGAATTGAAAAATAAATAACACTAAAATTAAATTAAACTAAAATCAAATTACATTAAACTAAAATCAAATTAATTCAAATTGAATTCAAATCAAATCAATTCAAATTAAATCAAATCAAAATTGGATCAAAATTAAACCAGAATTCAATCAGAATCGAATTAAATTAAATTAAAAAATAATATGAATTACAAATCATAATTCAAAATAATAACATAATAAAATTAAATCATAGAAACAATTAAAATCGAATCAATAATCATAATTAAATAAAAAAAATAAAAATCCAATTCAATTCAAATTCAAAACAGCATCAAATATAAAAATTCAAAAGAGAACCAAAATCAAGTTGACAAAATAATTAAGTTGTACAGTTGTTGTTGTGTATGTCTGTGTGTTGATGACCAGTACAGTGGAATCGGCCCTGCAAACGAGCACACAATTCGTGAGATACATCACGAACTATGTGATCGCGTGCAGGATTGACTCAATTTTTTCGTAGCTTTTGTTCATCAGCCATTGAGTGAGTGTTTTTTTGCAATCGTAGTATGTCATAGAGTAAATGTTTTGTTCTTTATTTAGGATGTTGTATACGCGTGATGATTGTTGGATATATTGTCTCCTTGCAAATTTGGTTTTAACTAGCGTTTCTAGAGCGACATTATTCTTTCTCCTAAATTGTGCCCTAGAAGGGATGAAGGGAAGGGATTTATGTTGTTTTAAAGCCATCTGGAGAATGCATATTTTTCTAACCGACAAAAGAGTTGAGTTTAAATAAAGGCTTTCAGTGGGGAATCTTATAGGTTTGAAAAACATAACCTTCAGAAGGGCACTCTGCGCCCTCTCCAGTTCCAAAAATTTTGTTTTTTTTGCACCGCCCCAGATTGGTACAGAGTACCTACATGATTATGGACTGGCCCAGGAAGATGTATATTTGCCTGATCAGATCTTTGGTAGCTACGTGACGAAGTAACTTGAAGGTCCATATTAGTTTCCTGATTCTACCCATTATTAGATCTAATTGCAAGTGCCACGAAAGTCGTGGGTCGAGCATGACACCAAGATATTTAGTTTTATTGACTTTGTTTATTTTTAGACAAGTGGAGGCGCTGTTGGAAGAGTCGGAGCATGTATGTATTTTAATCTGGAGGTCTTGTGATGGATGGGAAAGATTGTAGATGAAGAAACATATATAATTAGTTTTAGAGACATTTAATGTTAAAAGGTTGCGATCGAGCCAGGCAGCTATCGTACACAATCCATGAAAAAACAAACTTACATTCACATTTATAATATTAGTAGGGATAGGGATGATGCCTGTCTAAAAAGTATGATCCTGTTTAGTATGTCAGTTAGATTTTCAAAAAAATTGGATGCGTGTTTTTTGTTTTATCAAATTAATCAAAATTGACAAAGATAAAACGCATGGGGGCTTGTGATGTCACTTTTCAGTATTAAATATACTCAAATGTGATGTCATACGACGCACTGTATACTTAGTGGTAATTTTTTGTTTTTGCGAAAAAAGAAATATTTTTTTTGTGTAAATCTACGAGTATATGACGGTTTTTTTTGTCTTCCACTGTATTGTAAGCCTATTTTTGTTCCGCATTTTAAATGTATTTCCGCTATTTGTGTACTACGAGCCGGTATTTCGATATTACCTTAACTTATTGCTTAAATTAAGCAATAAGTTAAGGTTAGGCATTTTAGGTAAGTCTCATTTTTAGAAAACAGAAGCGTTTTTCAATACGGATCTTCCTCACCTTAACTAATCTAGGATAAATCGCAATATTGCAACTTAATAAACAGAATAATGTCATTTGAGTATGACTTTTGTTGTCATTGTTTAATTTTTTCAAGTTTTAAAATCAAGTTCACGACATTTCTGCTACGAAAAATTAATCAAGAGTGGTCTCAACAATTGAGTAGTACCTATTACGTAAGTCGCCTACCGTTTTCGCTCTTTCTCCACGATTTTACAACTTGGCAATTACTCAACTCTGAAAGAGTTCAGTTCAGTAACTATACTTTTAGCTCCAGCAGTGACGATGAAGATATTATTGAATTTATCAATTATTCTACGACCCGACGACGTATGAGATTTTATAGAACAAGAGAGAATCATTTTCAAAAATGGACTCAAGGTGAATTTTAGGACCGATTTCGTCCAACGAAACGTACAGTATATGTTGTGGTAAAAGACGAAATCAAATGGCCTACTACGAGGTAATATTTCGCAAGAATGTCTGTACCTACTACCTACATTGATTCCTTCCAGCCTTTTTTATCCTTTTATCAACTTACAAATGTTGCTATTCTATATGCGACATAAAAAACCTATTAGTAAAAAAAAAACTGTTTAGGCTTCGCTATTAGGCTTGGCTCCTATTAATTCGCGTACTTGCGTAAGAAAATTATTATTTAACCAGCAAAGAGTAATTATTTCATTACTTACCATAGCATGTTGATTTTTGTGGGTCAAAATCAATAACCTCAGAACAACTTTTTTTTTGAGGTAGGCACACGCTAATCTCAGATCGGAACTTAAGCGACAGCAATACGTCACTTAAATTAAGAAAAGTTAGGGTGGACTTTATTTGCCGCTTAACTTTAATCCAATATTGAAATACACATAAGTCGTTTGTTTTCTTTAATCCTATTATTATTATTATTTTATCTTTATTTATTTTTTATTTTATCTTCGAGATAAGCTATGATTGAAATAGCGGCCCTACATCTGACTCAACATTTAAGTTCAACTCAGAACCTTATTGTTAGCAGCGTACGAACGAGGCGTGCGCTCATAACATTGTTTAGGAAGCTTGATAAAAGGTTGATCTTAACTTGCACTGTTCTCAATGTGAGGATTTAAAGCTCGCTTAATATTAAGACTATTATGAGGTTGCTTTCAACCAGAACTAATTAGTTTTTCATCCTACTGCAACATCCAAGCCTGTTTTTCATCCTGAAAAGAAAATCTTTTTATACCGGTTTTAAGTTTATCCATGATCACTAAAGCTTGCATTGTTTGTAAGTATTAAGGTTTATTTAAGTCAAATCTTGCAGCTGTATTGTAAATCAAGTATCCCTAACCGATTGCTGGCATTTTGCGTAAACAAGTTTAGTTTGGATGACAATGCATGGGTAACTGAGTGACGTCATTCTAAACCCAATATGGCGGACTCCCAAAGACGGCGGACTAGTTATTTTATGCACTCTCATGATATGCGTATCAAGGTTTTGTTGAGAAAAAATATTAGTCTTAAAAGACTTAAATAACAACCTTTTTTACGTTTCCGAAGAGTAACTAACGGAACCCTATAACTAAACTTCCGTTGTCCGTCCATCCATCTGTCTATCTGTCAGCCAGCTGTACTCTGTTGCATGCCATATACAAACAGGCATCGGCCAGTTGCATATGGCATGTAATAAAGTACACAGAGTAGCCGGATTACTCTAGCACCCGAAATAAAATAAGTTTTTGTATATGTAGTAGTCTGACAGCCAGTCTTACCAAGTTTTATCGTATTATGAAATAAATAAAAATAACCGTTCGCTGACCAAACTATAGTACATTTTAAGCTTATGTAAATGTAATATCCATCTAATACAAAATAATAAAATTTTAAAAACTCTAGTTGACAAGGAAATAAAAATAAAAAAAATCCCTTCGGCAAGCCGCAGGAGGAGGTAGATTTCGAAGAAGGATTCCCGAATATTTATATTTGTATATTTATATTCTTTTTTTTCAGGGTTGTCATAAAGGGGGATATTTTTCATTATTTTTGCGATAGAACAGACCGTTTTCGAGATATAAGCAAATTAAGAATTAGAACCAGCTACGACTTCATGACGCGCGCTCAATACGCTCGCATTTTACATTACGCACCCACTTTGTGTCACAAATGTCGTCGTTGCTGCGCCGGCTTTCGGCGTATGCTCCTCATGCTAGCTTGCAAGACTTTAAGGTCAATTTATTTTCAAACTAGTTGACCCGCGCAACTTCGTCTGCGTCACATACTTAAGTGAAAGACAGGGTTACAGAGAGTGGGTCGTAAGCACCTCTAATACAATTGACAAAGAGCACAGCACATAACACACATCATTCCGCATAATGAAAAGTGCGTCCGGTACATGATCATTATTATGCTGCTGAGTTATTTAAAACGGTGTATCTCTGATATTCATTGAAATCAAATTACGTACCCAAGGGCAATTATGTTTAAAATTAAATACTTGTGATTAACAACGTATTTATTTTGATAAGGATAAATTACCATGTTTATAAAAACAGTTTAAAGGGCTTCTCTCGACGTATTAACGTCTTCATCCTTAGACATTCGATGACAGTCATACTCCAGCTAGGTCTGAAGTTCTCATCAACGTGTATGAAAGGAGCCGCGACACGATATAGCTGCTGTAAACTGTTGCGGACCTCTTACAACTGTAAGCCATTTCAAATTTCGAACTCTACGTGCCTATGAGGCCGTGTCCTAAAGTGCACAACCGCTTTAAAGCTTAGAAACCATGCGGTGTTAATATAGTACGGTGACTATCGAGACATTCCAATTTTAAAGAGTATTAGCACCAAGTTTTTATGTGAGTTCAACCTTTTTTGAATAAAATAGGATAGAGTTTTCAAACATTTATCAAAATAACATGTAGTAACATAACGGTCTGATTATCTAAAAACAGCTGTTTAAAACACATTTTTGTATGGGAACATTTGCGAATAGGACAGTTTTTGACCGCTGGACATTTTGGGAATTGGACATTCTGCGCCTAAACGTTCCATCAATTCTGTTAAAAATTTGAAATAGATTGGACCAGTAGTTCGTTGTATTATTTTATTAGTAATATGTATTATACAGGGTGGAAACGGTTAACGGGGCAGTAAAGAGAGCTACCTGAACCGTTGAATATTAGAAACAGGATCGATAGTCATCAAAAAAATGTTTTGTGTAAAATAGCAATTTTCTTGCTACCTGTACGTTTTTTTAAATCTGTGAATGGGGATCAAATTTCACGAAAAAATTCGGATGGTTTCCTAAGACCATTTTCATGTAGCTGCAGCCGTTAAGTTCCCTTTACTGCCCCGCTGAAAGTTATTTTTTTGCAATTTCTGACTTTATGAGTACTGTAACCTGGGTTGGTCTGGAAGAACTTTTTGATCAGTGTCGGAAAGAAGATCGATTGGCATCAAAAAAATTGTTTTATGTATAATGGCAATTTTCTTGCTAACTGTACTTTATTTTTTAATTAAATCTGTGAATGGGGATAAACATTTCTCGAAAAAATTACGGGTTGTTTTTCTTAAGTCATCACGGGGTAAGGTGTATCTACCTATTGTATGTAGACACAAAATAGCTCGGCTATTAGCTTATAGTATTCACACAGACATAAATAGTACGTCTAAGTTTAGTTATATTATTAACACTGCGACAATTAGTAATTCTACTAATGTACAGGTGACTGGCACAAATGTATATAGCACTAGTGCTATAAATGTTTACACACATTTTACTGGGGAAGATCCATCTGTCACCATGGAAAATTCTCAATTAGGGTTTATTAGTGATATGGTCTTGTTGTCTGAGGATGGCACGGGTGTCTCCGGCCTCACTCCAAATTTTAATATGAATTTAAACTAGTAAGTGAGACAACAGAAAGTACCATTAACAATATTTTTGTTAATCCTACCAACAGCAAGGTATCTTCTTGCACTCCATTAGTTAGTAAAAAAGGGCCTCAGCAGAACACCTTAAAATTATTCCACCAAAATATCCAAGGCATTTCTTCCAAATTATTAGAAATTGAATTGTTTTTAGAAAATAGTAAGTTTGACATTATTTGTTTTACTGAACATTGGCTAAAGGATTACCAAATGCTTATTAATTATGAGAACTATATGGTGGGTAGCTGTTTTAACCGTAAAACTATGCTTCGTGGAGGTTCCCTAATATTAATAAAAAATAGTTTTAAATATAAGCAACGTAATGACATAGTAGGTCTCTCGGTTGAACATTGTGTCGAACTGTCCTGTGTTGAGCTAGATAAGCATATAATTGTGTGTGTGTACAGACCCCCAAACTATCAAAACTTTTCCATATTTGAATCTATAATGGAAGATGTCCTGGCAAAACTTGCAGCCAGTAATAAATCTAAAATAATTTGTGGTGATTTCAATATCAATATTTTAGAAGAAAATTCAAATAGCAGTCGGTTATTAAATCTTTTTAAGTCATTTGACTTGACTAACGTGTTTATTGAACCCACTAGAATCACAACTTCTTCTGCTACTTGTATAGATAATGTTTTCTGCGATTGTGATTACTTAGATAAAGCCATAATAAATTGTTTGCCGTCTGACCATAGCGGACAAACTGTAACTTTTAGGTGTAAAACTCCAATGCAAAAAGTTCAGATTAAATTTAGACCTATAACTTCTTGCAAATTAAAGAGGTATAATACTTCCCTACAGAACAAGTTAAGTGTAATGAGCCAAGAGGATATTAATATAAATCAATTGTATGATCGTTTCTTTTCATTAGTTCACACGGAATTCAACAAAACTTTTGAAAAGAAGACAAAGAGTATTTGCCCTAAATTTATATTTAGTGATTGGGCAACTAGAGGTATCAGAAAAAGTAGGGAAAGGCTATTTGAGCTTTACAGCCTTAAGCCTTTTATAAACACTGAAACTTTTAGCAAGTATGTTGCTACGTATTCAAAGATTTTTAGAAATACTTGCAAGGTTGCTAAAGCCCTGCACATTAGCAACAAGATCAAAACAGCGGAAAATAAAATAAAGACCGTTTGGAAAGTTATAAATAACGAGACCAACAGAAAGAAAATACGTAATAATGCTTTTACATTAGATACAGCATGTGGTCTTAAAAGCTCTAATCAGGAAGTAGCTCAAGAATTTGTTAATTTTTTTACCGAAATACCAATAAAAACTACGGAGGCTCTTAATTCCTCACCTGAAGCCTCAATTGGCTTATTAAAGGCGAATGTGTCTGGCTGCCTGGCTGAATTTAAATTTAAACACATTAACCCCATGACAGTTATTAAAGCTTTCCGTCAAATTAAAATCAAACTGACTGAAGATTTATGGGGAATGTCTATCAAAGTTTGCACATCTATACTTGAGACCATAGCCCCGTACTTAGCTTTAATTTTTAATTTATGTGTACACCAAGGAGTTTTCCCTGATTTAATGAAATACAGTAAAGTCATACCTCTTTTCAAATCCGGGGACAGTAAAGATGCCAATAATTATAGACCTGTATCCGTGTTACCAGTTTTTAGCAAGGTTTTTGAAAAAGTAATGCTTAATCAAATGCTCTATCATTTTAACACCAACAGAATCTTCCATGATCAACAGTATGGTTTCACCAAGGGACGTTGTACAACTGACGCCGGTGTAACCCTATTAAAGCACATATTTGCTGCGTGGGAAGAGTCCCAAGACGCAATAGGAATTTTCTGTGACCTCTCCAAAGCTTTCGATTGCGTAAATCACGACACATTGCTTTTGAAACTGGAGCATTACGGACTGGGTAAACTTGCACTTAGCCTGCTAAAATCTTATTTTAGCGATAGAAAACAACATGTTCAAATAAACGGTGTTAATTCACCGGGCTTGAATGTAAAAATGGGGGTTCCGCAAGGCTCAATATTGGGTCCTTTCCTTTTTCTAGTCTATATAAATGATCTACCCTATTTGTTGAAACACCAATCTCAAAATATGGTGTTGTTTGCTGATGACACTTCTCTAATTTTTAAGATAAATAGATGGGCCAACAATCTAGATGACGTGAATGATGCCCTACTTCAGGTCCAAAATTGGTTCACAGCAAACAATTTGGTATTAAATGAAAAAAAAACTAAATGCATAAGATTTTCATTACCGAATGTTAAAAGTAGTGATTGTGAGATAATATTGAATAAAGAGAAACTCGAACTCTTAGATAAAACGGTTTTCCTGGGGCTTACGCTTGATTCAAGGCTACAATGGGGTTCTCATTTAACATCTCTTGCGGGGCGCTTAAGTTCAGCAGCATATGCCATTAGAAAAATCCGTCAATTCACTGATGTGGATACCGCTAGACTGGTCTATTTTAGTTACTTCCATAGTATAATGTCTTACGGTATTTTGCTATGGGGACGGGCTGCTGAAATTGAGTCTATATTTATTCTGCAGAAAAGAGCCATCAGAGCCATATACAATCTTCGTAGGCGCGATTCTCTAAGGGAACTATTTAAGGATATTGGCATCATGACGGTTCATTGCCAATACATCTACGAAAACATAATGTACGTCAGAAAAAATCTGCATCTTTTCGGTAAACGAGGCGACAGACACAATTACAGTACTAGAAATAGGGACCAACTAGTTCAGCCAGGCTTTAGACTCGCTAAAGTAGACTCATCTTTCATGGGGTACTGTTTGAGATGCTATAATAAAATTCCACAAAGTATTCTTGAACTGAATGAGACGAAATTTAAAACATGTATTAAACGCACATTATGTAAGCAAGCATATTACAAGTTGAGCGATTATATCGCTGATAAAAATGCTTGGCTCAATGCTGGTCCTGCTCCACAAGGACAGGGGCGCAAAACTTGATAGCATTAAATGGTATTGTTGGAGCTGCTGAAGATTGTACAACTATCTTTGCATTGTATAGATTCAATGTTAGTATTATATAATCGCATAGCCCATATTGTGTGAGTACTATGTACTAGAAAGCTATCATTCACTGGAAACCTACTTTAATTTTTGACTTGAATGTGCCCTGGCGGTTGAGAGTATGTCATGCTCACTCAAATGTCTCGCTGATGGTGGCGCGTGTGTCGGATCATTTAGCTCCCTTCAAAGTGGTTGAGCTGAATGGTGCTGATCCATGCGTCATGTTCGTAAACGGGTGCTGTCAGTTGTGACTGGTCATCTCTTAGTTGCCATGGCTTATTTGAATGAATTATTTTGTTTTTACTATGGACACTTTTAACGTGCACATTTTGCTACATTGTTCTCACATAATCTACCATCTCAACATGAATGATTTAACCAAGATTTTGTAGCAATATTTTGATTTAAAAGAGTGTCCATGGAGTTTCTTGCCCGTTCTTCTCCATAGAGATCTACGCTAGGGAATGGGCAACTACAGTACTTTCACAGTTTTTATGTCTTGTGACTGGGACTGTAGCTACTTTAAATGTTCATCTTTGTTTCGACAATTCAAAAGTGCCTGTTATTGGCCTACTTGAAATAAATGCTTTGATTTTGATTGATTTTGATTTTGATTAAGACCATTTTCGTGTAGCTGCAGCTCCCCTTACTGCACCGTTTACCGTTTCCATCCTGTACGAGTATTACCAACTACGTAAACCGAGGAAAGCCGATTTTCTTGAGTTCCGCTATTTTGGCCGTATTCACTTCAAAAATCTAATTTCAAAAATATTGTGAAATTATATTTACCTGTATTAGATTTGAAGTATTTACAGCAACTTTTAAAGGTTGACACTTCATTGGATTTTATTCTATAGGTGTATGAAGTTAGTTAATTTCAATCACAAAACCCTCTTTTTTATGTCACTGGATGTTTTTTTTTTTTAAATGCTGAAACAGGTATTTCTTTATTTTTAATAATAAATATTTACTCTGAGTTTCATGATTCTAGAACAATCTAAATTTTTTTTTTCCTACAGACTTTACCCCCCTGTTTCACCCCCTTTTTCCAAAATTTTCCGTAATTTATTATCCAGAGTTTATTTAAATCGATTAGTGAAGTTTTTATCAAAATCCGTCCAGCAGTTTTTACGTGATGCGCGGTCAAACCAACAAACAAACAAACAAACAAACAAAAATTTTAAAAATGGTTTTAATATGTTCAGTTACTAATTTTCAGTCACCCTGGTCGGTTTTTTTTTTTAAATCTTCAATGTACAGATTTTTTGGTCTCAACGATTTTATTATACAGGGTGTCTCATTCAAATCGGTCAGTATGGGAAAGTCTGAAACTATAAGACATACGAAGATCTGTTCTGAGGAACTATGTCATCGATTTTAATAACAAGAAAAACTGCATTCATACATTTTAAAAATCATCTGTACTCCGTTCGGGAATCGAACCCGGTTATTTTGAAAAAAAATAAAACCTACACCATTTCTATTTAGATATCGATTGTGTAGGTAATCAGTAAATGTCTGTATGAAACATGATGTCTGAAATGAATAAAATGCATTGTTTCCACATACTTTAATTTATTTTAGTAGAACTGCATTCATACATTTTAAAAAACATCTGTACTCCACAGATGTTTTTTAAAATGTATGAATGCAGTTTTTCTTGTTATTAAAATCGATGACATGGTTCCTCAGAACAGATCTTCGTATATCTTATAGTTTCAGACTTTCCCATACTGACCGATTTGAATGAGACACCCTGTATATACACCGTGAAATTTTAATGGTTGTTTTCCCGCGGCAGGACGATTACCCATCAGTAAGCACTATCGAAAAGCAAAGTTATTATTTTTTTTTTTTTCAAATTATTTTTGTAACTTATTGGGTTTTGTGTTGTATTAAGTCAGGACTAGTGATCAGCTGATTTATACGCAAAGTGCAACGACCGCGCGGCTGTTCTGGACACCCCCCGCGCCCGTCCCGCATTCCGCGTACATATTACTGTTGGTTCAAGTCGCTTTCGAGTTTACTTTATCACATTGTTAATCTGCCATTTATTGAGTCTAATTTTTATTTTATATATTAATCGATTGCAGTCTGCCAGGCAACATCCGATGACACGCTGACGGCTGACAAACAGATGGCTTAGCGCGCTTCGTGGTGTCGCTTCAAGTTGCCCGGTAAGTTTACCCTTTTTAAATCCTCTCATAAGAGTTTAGCATGGAAACACCCACAATTTTTTAGTTATAATTTTTATTTCGAAAACTATAACTTTTATCGCTTAACCTTAAACGTAACCATTGTTGAGTGAACAATTTGCTTTAAAATAAAAATTGCGACGTTCAAATTGTTTACCGTTTCGGAGATAGCATTTTTTTCGCAAAGTTTTTGGAATTTTCAAACCCTCCCCAATTCAGGGGTTGCATAGATTTATTTTTCATTTATGGTTCGTATTCTAACTCAGAATGATGAAAATGTAAAACGGTTCAAAAATTTTTCGTAGGAAATAAGTTATGGCCAAAAAACTGATTTTAGAAAAACCCAGCCACCTCCCCATGGACGAATTCTGCCCATTCACAAACATAACCTAAGTTTTGACCTTTCCGATTTTTTGGAAAAGTTTGAAAGCAATCGGTTCATAATTGCGACCTCTAGAGTGTGGCTAAATTTTGCTTGTCACCCACATACATACGTATACATTTATTATCCTCGTCTTTTGGTGAAAGACCAATTATAGGCAGATTTAAAAAAAAATAGGATATCTACCTAAATGTAATGTTAATTCTTCTAGGTAAGTTGTACTATAATCTTCAGCAACCAGTTTGCTGGTCAGGTTGTCCTTCGACATAGGCCTCCTCTAGTTTCTTCGACTCATCTCTGTCACGAACCAATCTTCTCCATCCTTTTGGTCATCTACCTTTTTTGTCTTTCCGTGTCTAGAATACCATTCCATTACGTCTCTCGTATTCATCGCCGTCCATTCTCCAGTTTCATTTGACTTTTCTACTTTTAGTAAAACATCGCTTACTTTTGTTCTTTTTCTTATCTTTGACGTCGTCTACCTTTCACGTTGCCTTATATTTAGCATGCTTCGCTCCATATTGCGTTGGCAAACTATCAGTTTTTGGCTGGTTTGCTCGTAGCTGTCCCAGTTTGACACCCACGCATGAGGCATGGGATGATCCACGTGTTATAACGTTTGCTTTTCACACATATTTGTAGTACTTAAGTAGTCATCATTATTACCTTGCCCTTATCCTAATTTATTGGGGTCGGAAAAATTTTTGTTTAGGAAAATTGAAAAAAGGTCTCTATTTTATTTTTAGCCGAAAAAACGGATCGGTGCAGATTTGTCATTTTTAGATCTTTGACAGTCGTTACAAGTAGTCATTGGCCCAAATAGTCTGACAACCAGTCTTACCACAAGGTATCGTATTACCCAGTATTAACTGGGTTGTGGAGGTCAGATAGGCAGTCGTTCCATGTAAAATACTGGTATTCAGCTGCATCCGGTTAGACTGGAAGCCAACCCCAATAAAGTTGGGAAAAGGCTGGACAGATGATGACATAGAAATACTGCGGTAGTGTACCTATTTCGATTTCGTTGTAAAAAGACAATACCCTTTTGTAACTTTCATCAGATTAAAGGCCGAGCTTCGTGTTCATAAAGTATAAAAGAATTTTATTAAATTTTCGGTGTATGTAACCTGTAACGGCCATTTTCAATTACTTACTAGAAGATAAAATGGTAGATAGCACAGTGTTCTAAGGCATAATTTTAGATTTACATCCAAAAGCTTCAGTGGGGCCAGCATATAAAGACAAATTGTCGTAAAACTTAGCTCTGCAGCATACAAGAATTCGTGATTTAACTGATTTAAAGACAGCCCGCTTAGTTTACATAAGTTATTTCCATAGCGTGATGTCGTACGGTATTCTAATGCCACCGATATTCAGACACTATTTTTTGCAAAAAAGGGCAATTCGTTCAAGTTATAAATTAAGTCCAGGAAAGGGTATCTACTGAAAAAAACCCAGAGAGAAATTTCAAGAGATTAATATTCTTACTGTGCCCTCTCAGTATACAAGATGTAAACAACCTCATCACGAACCCGTCAACCAAGCATTCTGTACATCAAACTAAGCAAAACTAACAAATAACAACAATAATAATAATAAAATAACTAAGCATCAAACTTTATGCAAAAATTATTGCTGGGAAACGACAATTTTGGTTGGCAATGAAGACAGGGGGGCGGCAGGCAGGCTTCTTCAATAATGCTCGAAAATTCCAATTAAAGGTTTTACTGTTCGGTATATTACAATAATTTTACAAGAGTCACTGTCGTAGGTACGCTCAGTCGGTCCGGCGGAAATGTGCTCTTTCGCGCCGCAGTCTTTGGAATATCAGAACAAAATCTAATGGCAATACGTAGGTGTTAGGCACTGATATTCAGAATTGTGTTAATACAAACATTTGCTCCTACCGGGATTCGAACCCGGAACCCTAAGAACATAAGGCCGCCTCACTACTGCTGCGCCATTCGGGTCTTCAAATTCGGTCGGTCGGGCATTGTGTGCCTGATATCAAGAAAAATAAATTACGATTAAGATTATCATTTAAGGGTCCTAGGTGACATTCGTAAATCTTGGTAGTTCTAACGGAGGGTCCTGAAGTCTGAAAAACTATTTTACCCCGGAAAGACTACAGTTATACCATGTAACTGGGTTTAGGGTTGAGGGGGTAATGTAGGCAGCTGCTCCATAAAATTCTGGTGCAAGTCACCACAGGATGGCAAATTTTCACAACAAGCGATTAGAATTTCTTAAAAAAATTGTAACATTTTATTTCATATTTATAAAAACAGTAAAAGTTCTTCTGGACACGACGCGCATTGTTAAGAGGCTTCTCTTTAAAGAGTCTTGAATATTGATAGCTCGAAACCTGTTCCAGAGCTACTACTTTTTAATTTTTTTAATGATTGTAGGTTGTTTTCGAAGAATTTAAAAGTTAGAACATATTTTCTGGTATTGGTTTTCCGAAGCTTTTACGCTTGCACTCAGAGTTCTGGAGTCTGCCAAACAACTATGGCTCCCGTTCAGTTGAGGGAATAAATAGCAAAAGGAACAGGTAGACAACTAAACGTTTTCTCCCATACAAGCAATAAATAAAAGTCATAGTCTAGCCCGAGTAAGTAATAAGCACCGGGCGTACAGGGTCATTAAAAATACGTTCCCTAAGGTTCATTTTTCTTTGCTTCATACACGATAGAATCTGGTTCAGTGCTTTAACGTAAGTAAATGACACACGTGATTGCCCAGGAAACACGAGGCTAGTTTTTCAAGGTAGGATAGTAAGGTAGAACCTTTGTTTAATGTTGCCTTCCTTAAAATATGCTGGAGCTGTTTAAATAATGCGTCATGTTCGTGAACGGGCGCTGTCAGTTGAGACTGGACATCTCTTAGCTGCCACGGTTAATTTTGATTACTTTTATTTTTATATTGTTGATTTAATCTTTTCTCTGAACGCTCTTAATGTAGCACGTCTTTCTACATCGTTCTCACATATATGTATAATCATAACATGAATTATGTAACCAAGATTCTTTACAATATTTTGATTTAAAAGAGTGTCCATGGAGTTTCTTGCCCGTTCTTCTCCATAGAGATCTACGCTAGGGAATGGGCAACTACAGTATACTTTCTCAAGTTATTATGCTTTGTGTCTGTGACTGTAGCTTTGATTTTTCTTTATATTTTTGACAATCAAAAGTGCCGTAATGGTTTAATTGAAATAAATGCTTTGAGTTTGAGTTTGAAAGTTTGAATGCCAGAAAATCTAAGCCATTGCAGTGACTGAGTTAAGAACACGTTCGTGAAATAAAACTAATCATTCATTTTTTTTCATTCATGAAATAAAATGAGTCATTTAAAGTAAAAAAAAAAACAATTCGAAAAACGTAAGGGTAGTATTTAAATGAGTGACTGTAAATTAAAGTTTAAAGTGTAAAAATATTAATTTAGGTTATAGTATTACCAAGTGAGCGACTGACTGTGAGTGACGAGAAATCAACCGAACAGTAATTTGAGTTACTTAAAATACAAAATGAGAAGCTTAGTCGACGGATCCCAGCTTCGCGGGGGATTTCTGAGTGCAGGGTTTAAAGGAACCTAACTAACTTAACGGGGGGGTGCCCCAAGTCCCGATTATGGGGGCAAGATACTTCCGTATGTTCAGTTGACAATATTTCGAGAGCTTACAATATCGCTAGAGAGATTACAATCTAACGTGTTTGACCATTTTACGGTGACACATACATATTTATTGAAGAATTGGGGTTGTCCAGTTGTCCTTTTTATATTTTTAGTCGCTCGCTTAGTAATGTAGTCGCACAGATTGAATTTTAATGACTGAAATGGATTTATCACAACCCGCTGTTTGTAAGCTCGTTTGGGATTTTATTATTAATCAATATTCGTTGTTAGTTTAGTTAATTTTTCACTTAGGTACTCAAATTCATACCACTCAAGTTATTAAAACAGTATGTCATCATCAGTCGCTAAGTTTTTTTTTATTCGATCGTTTTATAATTCCCCAAACTAAAACAGTTACTCCGCAAACTATACCAAATCCCACTAGACGATATGACGACGTACTAGAAGATGTTTGTATACCCATTGTAATAATTTTTCGCACATTGTTTTGTAGTGCTGAACCACAAACGTATACTTTTTCAGATGAAATGGTGGCATTTCACAGACATTCTTCTTCATAGAACAATTGCAAAAACATAAAATTAATATCTGTATTTAGTTTTGGCATCCTCAGAAACCATGTAGTTGCGGACAGCAAAATAAAACGCGGAGTCACTGTTCACCAGCCAATCGAATTCTAGCTTCGTCGGTAGGTAGTAAAATCATTGGTGTTACTTGATCAAAAATAGAACCCCAAAACGAAGCCAGAGCTATAAGCGCGCTAGCTGATTACCACAAGCTTGCTATCCAAGTTTGAAAAAGTACCCTCTTGTAGCCCTTATTAGAGATGAATTTAAATTCAAATGTTTATTGCTCAACACAGTTATACACATTCACACATTTCCAGATGTCAAGTGAATACGCGGGTTTGTCTCCACCGATCACAGTATCAGATCACGGTAGCCACGGATCACGGCGAGTTGTATCCACTGATACCGTTATCCGTTTCCCTCGTTATCGTGTTACCCACTGGGGTTTGAATACGCAGTGCACTGTCTGTGTTGTTTGGTTCGGGCATGCAAAAATCATCATTAAAGCTATTTAAAGCTATTAAGCAATTTCATAAATACCAGTTATTAAATTGTAAAAGAAAATAATACCGAATTAATACTTTATACAATTACATATAATTCAAATTAATACGTTATAAAATGTCATAAATTCAAACATAACGGAATACCCTATACAATGTCACAAAATCAAATTAATGCGTTACTTTACGAAACATACTGGCGATTAAATAATCTGATTTAAATTATGTTTCAACAAATGATCACCATTTCATTAAAAAGGTTTTAAGTTAGTTGACATTGGTTGTGTAATTTTTTGTTTATTCCTAAGCAGTGGTATGCCGTATTATGCTCAGTGTCATAGATTTTATCATGACTTGTTATTATGAAAAGAATCAAAACACTGACGAACAGTAGATCATACATCGCTTCTCACGGAGAAAAACACTCATAAATATTTCAAACCGAGTAACATCTGACAACTTAGCGGGCAAATTGTGACACTGAACGTTATCCTGTCAGGTTGCGGGAAAAACGGATGAAGAAAAACGTGCTTCATGAAGTCTATCTCTACTTTAAGAGCCCTCTTACAGTCCACTAGCGCCGCCAATCGAAAAAATGTCATAACTCGTAAATAGAATCGAAAATACAAAATTTGTTCTATTATTACTGTGGAAAAGGCAATAACGTAATTGTATAACACCTTATCAACACTTGAAATATAGCTGTTTAGCTAAATCGTGCATTCAAAACATAAACGGCCGTTTTTGTAATAAATGCACGAGTTAGCTAAACAGCTATATTTCAAGTGGTGACAATGTGTTATAAAATTACGTAATTGCCTTTTCTACAGTAATAATAGACCACATTTTGTATTTTTGATTCTATTTACGAGTTATGACATTTTTTCGATTGGCGGCGCTAGTGGACTGTAAGAGGGCTCTTAAGAGGGCGTATCTAGAAAGTTGGCTCCCTCGCAAATACCTGTCTAACGTGTTTTAATTAATTTCAAAATATTTTATATGGAAATAAGAAATGTGGCTAATTAAAGAACTACAATATCAATAGTGAATTGCACTTAAAACACTTGAATTTGATGTTGTAACCGTTTTAGCTGTAGAAAAGGCATTTGGAAAGCCTCCAAATAGTTTTTAAACATCTAGCACTGATTTTTCGGAGTAACGATACTAATGTTTACGTTTAAATCAATATTCTTGTTCACTAGTTAGCCACATTTAGGTCCATGTTCACTAAAAAGATAACGCTCTGATTATCTAAAAACAGCTGTTTAAAACACATTTTTGTATGGGAACATGTCACAGTGACAGCTGTTTTTACATAATCAGAGCGTCATCTTTTAGGTGAACACATTTTTCCATACAGTAATATTTCGAAATTAATTAAAACAAGTATTTGACAGGTAATTGCAAGGTTGCCAATTTTCTGAATACGTGCTCTTAACGCAGTTTAAACCCAGCTACGGCATTATCAACGTCACAAAAAGTAATAAAAGCGCTCAGCAATATTCAATACTACTAAATCAGATTCGAATCGGAATATCTGCGGCAGGCTCGGAAATTGTTACAGTGCAGAATAGCTATAGGAGCCGCTTATACGAATGGGATTATTGAGTTAAATTGGTGAGACTTATTTTTTTTACAACAACGGTTAATTGTTTACTATCTTTCAATCTATCCATGCTTTGTCCTGAATGACTGATTGACGGATCAACGCATATGCTTAAACAGCTGTTCGTACAGACCTGAAACTTGGAGGGTGTGTTCTTTGTATGACGTAGGCATCGGATATGAAAGGCTTTTTTGAAATTTTAAGAGGGTAAAAAGCTTGCCCGCTTTGAATCGGGTTCGAATATCTTGGAAGTATTGACGACCCGACCCGACCCGACCCGACCCGAATGGCGCAGCGGTAGTGAGGCTGCCTTACCTTCTTAGGGTCCCGGGTTCGAATCCCGGTAGGAGCAAATGTTTGTGTGATGAGTATGGACATTTTTTGTTTCCGAGTCATGGATGTTTATATGTATAAAAGGTATGTTTTTACAAACAAAAAAGTATATATAAGTACGTATATCAACTATCTAGTGTCCACGACATAAGCCTTGCTTAGTGTGGAACTAGGTGGAGCTGCGTGTTAAAGTCCAGCGATTTTTATTTGTCAGTCATCGTGTAGCTCGACTCATAACTCAGGGAGCTCAACGAAACGACAAACAGTACCAAAGAAAAGACATTTGAGTAGGTCACTTATACAGTTGTGGGATAAAACAAACAAAAAACAAAAACGTGACTCACATGGTCCCCATATCACAATATTCAAATTAAACGAATAATTCTTTTCAACAATTAGATAATAAAAATCATTAAATTGATGAAATGTCACAATAACAATTAAAACGTAAAATACTTACGGCGATTACATGAACTAAACGCGAGTTTTATAATTACTAAAAGTATTTGATTCACTGCTGTAATAGTACATTATGGTACAAGTGTGTAATGTTGGTGATTACCGCTGAGGCGCTATTGAGACCCGAGCCGTTAGGCGAGGGTCTTAAGAGAGCCGAGGACGGTAATCATCAACACACACGTGTATCATACGACGTTTTTCAACACACTTGAGAATAAAATAATACTAAAATAGATATTTGACTTTGGAGTTTTCAGGTAGTAAACTTTCGATAACGTTAAGGGCTGCACATCTTATATCGGGCGGTGTACAAAATAAATCATTTTCTTCATAACTAGTACTTGTAGACATTTGAATTAATAAATAACTGTAATTTCAACAGTGAAAACGAGTTGTGAATTTTTTTTCGCAATGGCGGGAATAATTAATCCGTTTTCCTATGCGCGCGCATCTAGCAATGGCGATCGGCCATAGACTAAAAGAATGAGGTTTTTTTTTTAGGCTTTTCGCGGATAGCGATTTATCCACGTACGAAATGGGGAATCCAAAGTTTTATTTAATACTTACAGAGAAAACAAAAGTTACATTTGAGTGAAAGTTTTATTTTTTAGAAACTTATAAGTTGAAATTATCTATGTAGATACGAAGTTGCATGAAATGAGCAAGCAATAGGTACATTAATTTATTTGTACTATTGAACGCGATCTTTTTTGTATCGAAACTTTTTTAAGAACAAAGCAATTCAACCAATAAAATTAAAAAAAAAAACCCTATAACTCACTTGTGAATAATAGTAATGAAAAAGTCACAGTTTGATTACAGGTGTCATTATGTGCCTAATTGCGGTGAAATTAGAGGCACTTTATGAGCAAGTGTGTTGAAATAGTACATTATGGTACAAGTGTGTAATGTTGGTGATTACCGCTGAGGCGCTATTGAGACCCGAGCCGTTAGGCGAGGGTCTTAAGAGAGCCGAGGACGGTAATCATCAACACACACGTGTATCATACGACGTTTTTCAACACACTTGAGAATAAAATAATACTAAAATACTTAGATATTTTTGTCCTTGGAGTTTTCAGGTAGTAAACTTTCCATAACGTTAAGGGCTGCACATCTTATATCGGGCGGTGTACAAAATAAATCATTTTCTTCATAACTAGGACATTTGAACTAATAAATAAATATAATTTCAACAGTGAAAACGAGTTGTGATTTTTTTTTCGCAATGGCGGGAATAATTAATCAGTTTTCCTATGCGCGCGCATCTAACAATGGCGATGGGCCATAGACTAAAAGAATGAGGTTTCTTTTTTTTGGCTTTTAGCGGATAGCGTTTTATCCACGTACTAAATGGGGAAAAAAACAAGTTACATTTGAGTGAAAGTTTTATTTATTAGAAACTTATAAGTTGAAATTATCTATGTAGATACGAAGTTGCATGAAATGAGCAAGCAATAGGTACATTAATTTATTTGTACTATTGAACGCGATCTTTTTTGTATCGAAACTTTTTTAAGAACAAAGCAATTCAACCAATAAAATAAAAAAAAAAACCTATAACTCACTTGTGAATAATAGTAATGAAAAAGTCACAGTTTGATTACAGGTGTGATTATGTGCCTAATTGCGGTGAAATTAGAGCCACTTTATGAGCAAGTGTGTTGAAAAATATATGATATTCTTCAGGATATATGCTAGCATGATAGTGTTTTGAAAACATAATTCAATTAAACTTATATTGTCACTTACGAGATATTTTTCGTGATTATTTATTATGTTGAGCTCCCGATATTTTTGTTTTGATATTGAATTAATTTGACTCGATAAAAAAAATAACGAACTTATCTCTAAAAATATCTTTCATACAAAAAAAAAACATACGAATATGCATGCGATCATTCTGATTTTCAACCGACTTCCAAAAAGAGGAGGTTATCAATTCGGAACTTTCGACTGGGTGAACCGATTTTGATGATTCTTTTTTTATTTGAAAGCTGGTGCTTGTCGTTTGGTCCCATTTTCATTTGCTGAAGATCTGATGCTGATCTTCCGAGATATACATTGGAACTCTTCAAAAATAGACGGCAAATCTGCAGTAATTGCTGCAATCGCTTGTAGGTTCATTGTTCATACTACATCATGACGTAACATCACGCCTGTATGCTCTGAGGGGGTACGCAGATGTGTACAATACTCCCAGATTTCGACAATGTTTGTTGCCTCTGAACTTTCGACCGGGTTAACCGATTTTGATGATTCTTTTTTTATTTGAAAGCTGGTGCTTTCCGTGTGGTCCCATTTCAATTTGGTTAAGATCTGACGCTGATCTTCGGGGATATAAATGGAACTCTTAAAAAAAAACACGGCAAAGCTGCAGTAATTGCTGCAATCGCTTGGTTGTTTATTGTTTATGTAACATAGTGACGTAACATCACGCCTGTATGCTCTGAGGGAGTACGCAGAAGTGTACAATACACCCAGATTTCGACAGTTAGATGTGTTAAGTTCCATTTAATGGGATCCTGGAGAAATAGAGGGAATTCCTTACATTTTATAGGCACACCAGAAGCGATTTGGGTAGTTTTAGGAAGAGTACGTTCTTGGAGTGATCCCTTTTCAATTTGGTAAATATCTGATGAAGAACTTCGGAAGATAGGCGACGGGAACTCCTCAATAAATGATAGCAAATGCACTGGGATCGCTGAAATCTCATGTCTCTCTATTGTTTACACCAGTTCATAACAAAATATCACGCCGTTACGCTGTGAAAGGGTAAGCACATATGAACCACAAAAAAGTGAAAAATAAAAACTTTTTTGCAAAAAATAAAACCGACTTCACACAAAAAAGTGAAAAATAACTTTAGCTTCAGAAGTCGGTGACAAAAAAACTAAATCAATCAAACAAAGGTCACCGACTTCGGAAGCTAAAGTTATTTTTCACTTTTTTGTGTGAAGTCGGTTTTATTTTTTGCAAAAAAGTTTTTATTTGGCAATTAATTCTACAAGCAATATATTAACATGATAGTGTTTTAGTTTTTTAATCCAATTAATAGTTTTTTTGTAGACCGATCGAAACCATTCAGTTTGCGCTATTTGGCCATTTTGTAGTGCAAGCTGGTTAGAAATTTATTCTAACAGCATTTCAAACGGAGTTCGAACCACCACAAATAGAGTTGCTAATTTAGCTGTCTAATCGCCTTAACAGTAATTATTCATGTCAAAATAATACGTACAGCATAGCTCTATGAGCGCTTTCAATTTAGACGTTTCCTGTCGCGCCGCTGCAGCACCGAAGCAGTGCGTTTGTCGTACTGCTTACAGACGTTCGTTTGTTTTCATACGGCAACAGTGCGGCGCGTTGATATCGCTGCAGTACCGGCGCCGCACGGTTGCCCCGACGCGAATGTCTAAATTGAAAGCGCTCATAGAGCTAAGCTAGTGGCTAAAGGATTCAGTCAGAAAAAGGGTATAGACTTTAAGGAAACCTTCTTCCCGGTGCTCAGGTACTCAACTCTCCGATTACTATTTGCTTTGACTGTAGATCAAAATTTAAATTTGAAAAGGCTGAAATGATTATTACAGAATATTCTTTTTAACTATTGTTAGGAGCGTTAATGTATTTATGTGTGTTAACTAGACCACATATAGCTTATGCTATTATGCAATATAATAATTGTTTTAATCCGATACAATGGAAACCTTTTAAATACTTACTACTTTAATCCATAATGTTTGGTTTTACAAACATTATGGATTAATAGTAGTTTATGCGACTGTGCATAATGAAGGGCATTACAACACAAGTGTGGGTTCTTAATAGCATCACACGAGTGTTGTAATGCCTAATTATGTATAGTTGCAGACACTTCTTTATCTACCCAAATATCATAAGGGCTCTATGATGGGTTCAGGAACCATAGGGAAATGACCAGCATTGTTACTTGGCCCTTGATTTTTGTGGCAACAGGTTATTCTGTTGCATTCGTCGCTGCATTTACGATATCTGGCGGAGTGTTCATGTCAATTTCTGAGTCACTATCACTCATTTTCGACAGAAATAAAGAACTTATCAGAAAATTTGTCTACTATATAGTTACGAACTGGAAATAAAAAGCTAACGAACAAATGACAGCTCGAAATGGCGGCGTTTCGGATATGTCTTTTTTTTTCAATCATAGGCAAACGAACAAAGTCACTACTCTTGTGTCACTCGAGATCAAATGTTCGTGCGATTTATAATTAAAATCATACTGAATTGGGGTTTCGTATCGATATCTGATTTAATTTAGATAGGTACTAGAATAGCACACTCACTTGAATTTGACACCTGTTCCAAATGTAAACTCATAACCTACTGTTTTCAGTAGGTTATGAGTTCATTACAGTTCCGTTTATTTCTGCAGGTTGGTAATGCTGGTCATTGCCTATAGTATGTTTTTGAACGCATTAGAGAGGGTTTATGATATTTGGGTAGATAAAGTATGTAAAAGGTCAGAGTGATATTATAGGATATGTTGATTCAAATTAAGTATCATATGCATTTGACAGAAAGTCATATACTGGGTTCATGAGTGTAGAAAGCAAAAAACTAATTCTTTATCCAGCACCGAAGCCGATTACATGGCTATCTCTGAAGCATCTAAGGAGGCAATTTACCTACAAAACTTGGTTTCAGAAATTAATTGTAATAAAGTCGATAATATGGTACCAGTTACTTCATTAAGTGATGACCAAAGTTCACATAAGTTAGCATCTCATATCCTTTGTTTCACAGAAGAACTAAACACATAGATGTAAGACATCGCATTTTGTTAGGGAGTGTTTAGCAAATAAGTTAATAAAAATATCCTATTTATCTACAGCTGAGATGCCAGCAGATATGGTTACAAAGAGCTTGTGTCATGTAAAGCATTATGAATGAGATTGTGACAACCCTAGTTGTCACAATTAAAACTTCAGTAAGGTATTCTCAAAAACTTTTATTTGAAATGTTCTGTATGTATATTTGGGTTGCGATTATTTTTATAAGTCGGGTGTTATTTATAATCTATGGCTGTATAATATTTTACCTTGACCACAGCGCACCTACCGTTATATTGAAACATAGCTTTGAATAAATTATTTTTATTTAATAATCAGTAGGTACAAAATGTCACATAAAAATTAAAAATTGAAAGTTTTAAAATACTGAACTACGTATTCATTTCAAATTAGTACATTATGGCCGGTATGCATAGTCATGGATTTACTTGAGTCCGACTTGGCACGCCTACTTTCCACCCCATTCGACATTTTGACCGCTATAATAGTTTATTTATAATTTGACATATACGACCACTTTTCAAATGTCAACATTTGACAGTCTTATAATAAATAATATTTTCTTTTAGTCATTAAAACGGAAAATGTTTATTTGTTTTTATAATATCTTAGATTATACAATTACTTTAGTCGCCTTATGTTAAAAATCTAAAATTATTGAGCGGCTTGGGTCCAGATTTTAGTCTGTGAGCAGTGAGATTTAACTCAGTGTGTGGGAAGTAGTTAAGAAGTTTTGCAAGAACAAACGAACAATACGGGCTGAAAGTAATCATAATCCTCTCCGGTGGTCGGGTAAAAATCTCATCTATGAGTTACTTTCCATTCCTTAGCAGCTGAACGGATATGACCACGCTTACTTATATCATGTCATGATTTAAGAACCATTCAAAGGAGTGAAAAAATACTGCACTAGCCGTAGCATTATCATTTTTTTCCTTTACAGTAGTAAAGCAAAGGGCTTATGTGCAAAAGAGCACGCTGCACACAGCACACCGCACGCCGCATCCACCACATCGCACGCCGCATACACCACACCGCACGCCGCATCCACCACATCGCACGGCGCATACACCACACCGCACGCCGCATACACCACACCGCACGCCGCCTACACCACACCGCACGCATGTCAACATTCCGCTCACGTGGGCGTAATGTAACGCACTTAAAACATTGTGATGATGGATGGATTGAATAATACGGGGGTCGAAATGGTGTTTAAAACATGAGCCTATTTAAAAAACAACTCGTGATAATGTTGGAATTTTGACAAACGCTTACACTTAGATGGGACCTAGACTAAGAACTAATCTGAACGTAGTTGGAAAAAACCCGCTGCATTTGGATACCAGTAAATTACATTGAGCGACTGCTTATTTTACCTAGGGGCTACCGAAAATAATACCCCACTCAGGTCAACCTTTACATTAAGCTGTGCTTGCCTAGGTTAGTCTGTGGATGGGTGGGTGACCACCCATTACATACCGGGTTTCCTCTATGCCTTGGAAAGCACGTTAGGCTGTTTGTCCTGGTTGGTCAGTGCGCCAAAAAGTTTGACAACCAGTTTTACCAAAGAGTATCGTGTAACCCACTACTAGCTGGGTTGTGAAGATCAGATAGGCAGTAGATCAATGTAAAATACTGATATTCAGCTGCATCCGGTTAGACTGGAAGCCGACCCCAACATAGTTGGGAAAAGTGTAGGAAGATGATGACTGCGTATTTTAACTCCACAAACTACTGTTTTAACCACAACTGACTCGTTAACACGATACCCTATGATAGGACTGGTTGTCGGACACTAACTACAGGATAAAATTATATTTAAAGTAAAATAATTGGTATCAAATAGAAACTTCTCCGTAGATTACAAGACTAGCCATAACACTGCCTACCCGTTTTAGAAAACATTATCCCACAGGTAGGTGGTGCCATCTGTCTTGATCATTATACAATTCACTGAAATTTCAGCGTTCAGTTCATGCTGAGGGTTGAGTTAGTTCCAGCTGTTCCCGCTAGGAGCACTATGGTCTTGAAAAGGCTATTAAATTCCTGTAGATTGACACAGAGGGCGTAACTTAGGTTTTCACGGACGGGTTATATACAAAGAGATGGGTTGTAGGGATGTTGACTTGTTAGTTCACCAAACATAAATTCAAAAAGTTTTCTCGACAAGCAACGATTGGAAAAAAACATTATTAATATGTACTTTCCAAGTTGGTCTAGAATATCACAGACATCGGTGAAGGAAATCATCGTGAGGAAACTTGGACTTATAATGGGGAGAAAAACTCAAAGGTCGACATAGATGTCGCTAACATCGACTAAACCTTGGTCAAGTAAATATTGACGAAGCTGTTATCAAACATATTTTATATTTATAATGTGTTATTTTTGGACTGTTTCACAATTAAAACCGGCGGAGTAGAAGCAGGGAAAAAAACCGGTTTGATTGAAAGGTAATCAATAAATAATTTTAAGGTTATATTGATAAATAATCGATATTCTCAACGAATGTATTAAGATCATATGTTTTCGACTTTCAGATTAGAAGCATACAACTGAAATTTTAATTTGAATGTCAACACATAGCCTGGCACATCTCTCAGTGACCCACAATATTGGTGCCCACCAACTTCTTCCAACAAATACATCAATGATGATTCGGGACCTTTTTATTAACAAACGTTCTAATCGCTGTTTGGCGGATGTTGATTCGACTTTTGTTTGTGTGAAAGAAAAGATTAAAGGCACGCCAAAATCATCAACAGCTGTCTAATGAGCAGGATACAAGAGGATATAGGAGTGCCCGGTTGCTTAAAACTTTTTGATTCTCAACGTTTTGCTCAGGCTTTTTACGTTTTGGATCTTTTGGAAATAATTTTCTCCCTTGAGTTTTGCAGGCTGGAGCCCAACATTGCGACATAATATATTTAGTATTTAATTATTTTCGATATTTGTTCATTTAGAAACCGTAAATAACTATGGATTTTGACAGGTGTCAGGACAAAATTAGGTAAAGATGATTATGCGACATTCGCCCCCGTATTCACAAATGCTTGGAATGAATTTCGATTTGACAAGTGGTATGTCTATCCTTTTCTGTCTTAACGAAAACAAGCTTGATAGACATACAACTTTCCGAATCGAAGCGTTGTGATTATGGGGTCTAGTGGGATAAAACGGCAGTTCTACACCCCATTAATGTAAGTCTGAAATCATCAACCCGTCTTGAGCAAGCGTGGGGTGATCCCGTGCCTTCTCTGTGAAAAGATGTCTTTGCCCAGCAGTGGGACAGCAATAGGCTGGTATTGTTATTTTTATAATGCAAAAAAAAACAAGGAAGTGAAAAATAACTTTAGTTTCTGAAGTCGGTGACATTTGTTTGATTGATTTAATTTTTTTGTCACCGGCTTTCTGAAGTTAAAATAATTTTTCACATTATTGAATTTTTTATTTTATTTTTTGCAAAAAAGTTTTTGTCCATATTCGCAGTCAGATGTGGAACATTGACAAAAAGGCGAGTCAACAAGCTTGAAGGACAATAATTTACTCTTAAAGTTGCCATGACCCGTGAGAAATTGGGCAACACAGTGATCAACCTCCAGCCATGACCTGTCCAGCCGCTCACGAACGGATGGAAAGAACTGGTGGAGGTGTCTGCCCTTGATGGAATTGTCCCACCTACATTGCCATTCAGATAAAAGCTGATGAAATGCTTCACTTGTTGTAGAAAATACCTAAATCGCTGTACGTTATCCTATAAAATTTAAAGAGTTCCCTCGATTTCGTCAAGATTGCATCATCAGATCCCGGCTTGGTGACTGTGGGACCATTTGACAAGTATACACTTTCCAACAAAAAAAAAATTCAGATCGGTTCGCAGGCGACGGAGTCCGCAAGCAAACATAAAAAAAAAAATTAAAAAAATAGAAACCTCCGAATTGAGAACCTCCTCCTTTTTTAGAAGTCGGTTAAAAAAGGTTTAAGGCCACTAAAACATTGAATTAGGTACATTCACTTCATTCATGAAGTAATTTGATCCATATCGATTGATGGAAAAAAACCATAGAATGTTATTTTTTCGAACTGTAGTCGGTTCGATTCCGGCGTATATGGCAAGCGAATTTCCAAACATCTGTGAATGCAGATTTGTTTATTTTTATAAATAAAGGAATGTTTCATGTTATTGTAATTTCCTATCTCCAGTATTTCGAGTACTTTCCCTCCAGGTGGCATTGAAAAATTGTACATGAAAATAGCAGTAATAGGATTTTTATATTAATAGAACTCATTGGAAGTATGCTATTTTGGTTGTTTTAATTAGCCAGTTTCTAACAATAATCCAGAGATTTAATAGAATCTGTAGGATTCTGTAGGAGTTTTGTTTTTTCTACCTATTTTATTATGTCTAATTTTATTACACATTAATTTTCAATAAACAATACAATTATGAAATCCAATACTTACAAACAAGATTTCAAGCTGTATACAGGACATTATTTTCATCGTACAATTTAAATTACACAAAGTAACGTGCCTTGAATCTATTCGAATTTAGAACCCCTCAGGGCTGTCACCACTGGGGCACTACTGTTTCCGTTTTGGTCGTGAGGATAGACCCGCATGTGATTATTTCTAAGGCTCAGTGGTTCCCAATCGTTCTTGCACCAGGGACCACTTTTGTGTCTTTATCGCAGGGACCTTAAGATCATAGAGAAACATGGACACCGAAAGGATATTTTCTAAAGGGTGCATTTTTAACTCACACAATGCAAAAATTAGAAAATGAGATAAAAACCGATATTGCGTCGCAACATGCTATAACCCTAAGGGCTTATTCACACGTACCACAACCACACCTCAACCACACCACGTGGCCGGGCGTATATTTCGTATTGAAAATGAATAGGACTATTCACACGTACCACTTCTTACAGTCGTTATCGACCATGTGTGTCATACTGACCACATCGCAACCACCAGCGACACTGCGAACTAGTGGCCGACCACATCGCAAATACAACATTGCGTCGACGCAATGACAGTGCGCGCACGCCACCCGCGCTCTTCCCCTCTCCGGTTCATTCATTCTGCGTTCGACTGAGGTACCGCGTGGTTGTGCGATGTCTGACAGCGAGACTTTTCCTCTTAAAATTGCATGAGTTTGCTCAGTCAACACGTATTTTCGCTATGAAAACTGGAGTCGAACTGTGTCTGCACACCATGTAATTCCATCTTAACCACTGGCGACAACGCAACCACATCGACATTTTGTCGGTACGATTACGACAAAATGTCGATATGGTACCGACCATTTTTTATTTAACCGTGCCGCTGCAGCTTTTTGTAGCAACTGCAAAAAGTTGCAGCGGCACTATAATATTCACACGTAACCACTGCTTGACAGCATTTTGACGACGAGGTGTGGTTGTGGTACGTGTGAAGAAGCCCTAAGTTAAAGTAGTATTGTTTTTTTTATTGGCTTCTAAAATTGACCGTTTGTAAATATCATATTCGTACAAAAGTTATAAAAGCGTTAATATCTCTGTATGGTATAATTAAAATAGAGAAGGATATAAGAGCGATTAAACATACAGAAACAGGAATAAGTTATTAGAATTTGCAGATAAGCTTATAAATCTTACAAAAACGAGCGCAGCAAGCTCAAAAATTTTTAGGTTATCTGATATGTTTTCAAATAAGCTGGGTTGAGCTGGCCATCTTATGTGCAAGTTATAAAGTACGAATAACCACTGGTAGTCCGGATTTTATGTTGGAAACTATTAGTGTCTAATCGAAATCATAAAAATACAAAGTATTAGTCTAAGATCCCGCTATACAACGACCTTCACCGAGATGCTTATTTAATGAGACGTATTTTTTATGTTATTAAATATGCCAATAAATATATCCTATATGGGTTGCCTAACAAATTTCAGTCCAGAGTATTTTCAATTAATAATTTAAAAACATTTTTTTTTTAAACATTGCACCGGTGTGATTATTAAATAAATTTGATACCAATCGAAAGTTTGAAGCCCATAGAATATGCAAACGTTAGGTTGCCTATTTTTTTCCGGTCACAACCACGGGTTGCCAGGTGTAAACAGGTAAATCTATAGGTACTAGCATTTTGCAACGGTCTGATTATTGAATCAAACTTAGATAAAATGAAAGATTATTTCATAAGGAACACGGTGGTATAGGGTTGCCTGCGAAAAATCAGTCCCGAATTAGGGTTGTCGAATTTTAAATAATAAAATATCGCTGCGAGTGAATGTGTGTGAGAGAGAGGTCCCAGACCAACCATCCCACGCGGTAGAAAAGGACGCAGCGTAGCAGCTGTTTGAAGTCCGCCCATTTAAAGAAGGAGAGTGCGCATGCTATTTGTGCTTGGAAATGAAAAGGATAGCGATAGACTCGTATATGCTGTGCATTATTTTGGAGTAGTTAATTATTAATATACAGAAATAGTTATTTAATTTTTTATTTTTTAATCAATAAAAGTCACATCGGTTTTTTATTTCTGAAATCCGAAAACTGAAAATTTGTAGTTCCACAAATTTTTTTTTGCGGGAACTGTTTTCATTGGTAAGTTTATACGGAACCCTCGGTGTGCGACTCCGACTCGCCCTTCCCCGGTTTTCTTTCTGTCGCTTTCGATGACACAGATTTCATCGGCCTAAACTTCAGGCTTTGTGTAGGTACTGTAGTGAAACACACGTAGGTTGGTTAAACACTGATTTATTTACAAACACCCTCATATACAATATTATAATCTTAGCCGACCTACCGTCAACTACTTAATATAAATATACTACATCTCTTCCCTTCTAAGAAAACAATGCAAGATTTTATTATAAATAATAAAAGAACTAACTAAAACTAACATGTTGTTTACCGAATGTACTTACTACTACTAACACTACTACTACTTACTAATTACATTTATACTTATTTCTATATTTATTTATAATTTATTGTTACCCAGTTAATTGTAATACTTCCTAATCACGACCTAAGAAAAGATTAGTCAGCATTCGTACAGTTCTTTCCTTAGACCTCTCAATAGGAACCGCTAGTGGCGATGGTGTAGACGAATGATCGCGAATGTCACCTGGACTTTCATATTCACCACTCTCGTCGAGCAGTAACGAATGATTGTTGCTAGCTGGACTTGCCTGCGCTTGGGTTTGGACTTCAGCCTGCACTCTCTGTCTACGTCTTCGGAGACCTGTAGCCGTCACCACACTTGGTGTCTTGCTACTGCCTACCCTGTCTGGTGGTTGTCTCGTTGACTCCCCTACTGTTTGTAGGGGACGCCGGACGCCTGTCGTTCGGCTAACCAACTGACTTCGAGTACGTCTATACCGGCTACCGCGTTCGTCTTCTACAATATACGAGCGTGGTTGTGTACTACGTGCCACTATTGTTACCAGTTTCCTGTCGCCGTTACTGGTCAAAGTTGCCTTTTCACCAGATGATAAGCTTTTTAGTGTGTTCGCCGATTTGTCATAATTTATTTTAATTTGTTTTCGGTTTGTCATTATTCTGTCATAGTTCTGGTCGTTATCTACCTTCTCCGTTAGCAACTTAGCACTAATAGGTAACCTTGTTTTTAGACGTCTGCCCATTAACATCTGTGCGGGTGAGTCTATATTATGCCGTGGTGTTGCCCTAAAATTTAACAATGCCAAGTTAAAATCCTGTCCCGAATCCACACACTTCTTTAGTAAATTTTTAACTGTCTGTACGGTTCTTTCGCTTTTACCGTTTGACTGTGGATAATGTGGCGATGCTGTCTCATGTCGTATTTCCCAATCGCTCATGAACCTTTTAAACTCCTGTGAGCTATAAGCCGGTCCATTATCACTCACCAGCTCCGCTGGTATTCCGTGCCGCGAGAATTGTTCTTTCATAAAAGTAATAACTTGTCTAGAGCTGACACTCGACAATTGCCCGACCTCAACATAGTTAGAAAAGTAGTCGACTAAAACGATGTAATTCTTCTTTTTATATTCGAATGTATCCGAAGCTAGCTTGTGCCAGGGCAGTGCCGGCACATTGTGCTGCAGCAGCGGCTGGCGGCGAGGGCGGGGCGCGTGCAGCGCGCACGCTGCGCACGCTCGCACCACGCGCTCCACGTCCTCGCACATTCCTGGCCAAAACATAACTTCGCGCGCGCGCCGCTTGCATCTTTCTATACCTAAATGTCCTTCATGGACTCGTGACAGCATGTTTTCTCGTAACGCACGCGGAATAAACACACACTCCTCCTTGAAAACTATACCGTGAACGCAATGTAGTTGCTCGCGATACGGCCAGAAAACATTAACACTTTCGTTCACATCACGCCTATTTTTAGGCCATCCGTTCGTAATATACCTAATTAACCATCTGCCGTCACTTGCTAATTCTGTTTCTTTTTGAATCGCTTCCATATTTGATTGGCTGAAAGGCACATTCTCTAACATAAAGCAAGTTTGTACTTCAACTTCTGCTGACACTCGGTCATGCATAATTTCTTTTAAAGGAGCCCGCGATAGCGTGTCCGCTATATACATATATTTGCCTGGCGTGTATACCACCTTAAAGTCGTAACCTTGCACTCTCATCATCATTCGCTGCAACCGGGCTGGAACCGAAACTAATGGCTTGTTAAATAATGATTCTAGTGGCTTATGGTCGGTATGCACGGTGATATCAGACCTGCCATAAATATACTGCCTAAAGCGCTCAACCCCAAACACAATAGCCAGCATTTCTTTTTCTATATGTGCATACCTGGTCTGGGTGTCGGAGAGCGTGAGCGAGGCGAACTCTACCGGGCGGCCGCTCTGCAGCAGCACGGCGCCCAGTGCGACACTGGACGCGTCCACCGACAACACTATCGGCTCACTGTCGCTATACAGTGCCAGCACCGGTGCGCTGCTAAGCTTTGCTTTTAGCCTGTCTACAGCCTCTGAATGTTGGGATTCCCATGACCACTCCGATTCCTTTTTTAACAACGACCTAAGTACATTCACACTCTCCGAGTAGTTTTGTATAAACTTAGCTAAATAGTTCACCATTCCTAAAAATCTTTCCAGAGCCTTCCTATCTGTCGGGTACGGCATCTCCCTAATTGCTTTGACTTTTGAGTCGTCTGCCCGCATTCCGTTTGCATCAAACTTGTGACCTAAGTATGTAATTTCCGTTACACCAAATTTACATTTGTCTCGATTAAATTTTACACCAATATCCTTTGCACGTCGCAAGAGGCACTCCAATCTTCTGTCGTGCTCATCCCTAGTGCGCCCCCATACTATTACGTCATCAATAAATGATTCTACTCCTTCTAAATCTTCTAAATGCTGCCTAAGCTTCGCATGAAATACCTCTGGCGCACAGTTTATACCGTAAGGTAATCGTAGAAATTGGTACCGGCCAAACGGTGTGCTGAATGTGCAAAGGTCGGCACTCGCGTCATCTAGCTGAACCATCCAAAACCCGCAGCGAGCGTCCAGCACGCTGAATACTGTAGCACCGCGCAAGCGCGCTGCCAGCTCTGGCACGGTCGGCAACGAGTACTGCGCACGTCGCACCGCGCGATTAAGAGGTCGTGGATCTAAACAAACACGAATGCTGCCATTTTTTTTCGCGACCAAAACAATAGCATTAACCCAAGAGGTTGGATGTGTAACCTTTCTAACTACACCCAGCTGTTCCATTCTATGTATCTCAACCAACAATTTATCCTTAAGTCCTAAAGGAGTTTTCCTAGTCGGGCAAACAACTGGCTGTACATTTTTATCCACCACGATACTATACTTCCCAGGTAATTTTCCCAGTCCTTGAAACAAATCATAATAGTGATCAATATTAATTGCATGAATTTGACTTATTAATCCTAATGCAATACAACCCTCCAAACCGAGTACATTCTGACAGTTTAAATCAGCAACAACAAATGACAACACATAACGTGTTTTATTAAATACAATCGGCACATTAGCAATGCCTATAATTGGCAATTGATTACCTGTAAAGGAATGTACACGTTTTGTGAATGGCTTCAGGTCTGTTATTAATAATCCTAAGTTCAAGTAGGTAACTTTAGAGATAACATTAATCATTGATCCTGTATCTATTTTTAATGAAATGTTTATACCTTGGCATTTTACAACTTCTATCCATTCCATTGACGACTTACATTGTTGTTTGTCCTCTTCTAGCGTATTAACAAAAAACAATTCGTCCCCGCTATCATCACTATTTACAGTTTCTACACTGAGATTTAACACTTTACGTATTGCTTTCTTTTGCTCACACACTCGCGAGAAGTGACCTTTCTTTTCACAAACATAACACTTTGCGTTCCGCGCCGGACAGCGCTCACCGCCGTGACACCACCCGCTACCGCACAGCTCGCAGGTGCTGCGCTGCATACGCGCCGGCCGCGGCCCCGCAGCGCCGGCGCCGCGCCGTCCTCTAGCACGCCGTCCGCCTCGTGCGCTGCTGCCGGTTTGAACTGCATTCACTTGCACACCCGCTGATACGCCATCGATGCATTGACTTTCCTCTTTTGACATCTCTGCCGCCTGGCAGATTTGTATCGCCTTTGATAATGATAAATCATCTGTGCGAAGAAGTCGATCCCTCACAGTGTTGTTGACAATACCACACACGATCTTATCTCGCAACAAGCTCTCGTGCAATTCACTGAACTCGCACTGCTGACTTAATACCCTCAATGATGTTATGTATTGGTCGATGTTTTCGCCGTCTTCTTGATTGCGTGTAAAAAATTTAAACCGCCGTACAGTGATATTCGGTTTTGTGCCAAAATACTTGTCAAACTTTTCCAATAGACAATTAATGTTGTCTTCACTTTCACCTTCATCGAACGTGAACGTTGTAAATGCCTCATAACCTGCTGACCCAATGAGGTTAACCAACAAACTAGCCTGGACTTCCTTAGGCTCTTTGCTCACTCCAGATGCTTTAAGAAAAACTTCGAACAACTTCCGCCATTTGTGCCACGCGTCGGACCGCGCGGCCGGACCGCCGTCGAGCGCTAATTCCGCTGGAGGACGTGCGTGTTCCATTATTACTAATTAGCTTTACTCTCACTATTTATCACGGCACTAAGATATGATAGGTTCGAGTCCGTTTTAACTGTTTTATGTGTTAAAAAAGGCGCACCGCTGTCACCATGTAGTGAAACACACGTAGGTTGGTTAAACACTGATTTATTTACAAACACCCTCATATACAATATTATAATCTTAGCCGACCTACCGTCAACTACTTAATATAAATATACTACAGGTACCTATTTCTAATTTTATCACTAATTATGGGGTACATTTTTCCTACTAGTACTAGTACTTTTTTTTTGTCCCTTTCAGCGACACGCTTTCTCGCCATCTATATAATACTATATCTATGACTCCAAAATAATGCACAGCATATTCGAGTCTATCGCTATCCTTTTCATTTCCAAGCACAAATAGCATGCGCACTCTCCTTCTTTAAATGGGCGGACTTTAAACAGCTGCTACGCTGCGTCCTTTATACCGCGTGGGATGGTTGGTCTGGGACCTCTCTCTCACACACATTCACTCGCAGCGATATTTTATTATTTAAAATTCGACAACCCTAATTCGGGACTGATTTTTCGCAGGCAACCCTATACCACCGTGTTCCTTATGAAATAATCTTTCATTTTATCTAAGTTTGATTCAATAATCAGACCGTTGCAAAATGCTAGTACCTATAGATTTACCTGTTTACACCTGGCAACCCGTGGTTGTGACCGGAAAAAAATAGGCAACCTAACGTTTGCATATTCTATGGGCTTCAAACTTTCGATTGGTATCAAATTTATTTAATAATCACACCGGTGCAATGTTTAAAAAAAAAATGTTTTTAAATTATTAATTAAAAATACTCTGGACTGAAATTTGTTAGGCAACCCATATAGGATATATTTATTGGCATATTTAATAACATAAAAAATACGTCTCATTAAATAATCGTCTCATCTCGGTGAAGGTCGTTGTATAGCGGGATCCTATACTATATGCAAAAACCCTACTGTTCTAAGGAGACCATCGATCTGTTACTCATGTTCGGTTCATTTTGTATCGTACCACGTTCATCTCCCTTTTTTTTATTTAGTTTTTCGATCATCGTTGAATCCGTTTACTAATGAATACTTTTTTTCCTTTTATAATATTAAAGGAAATTAATTCATTAGTGAAAAAAAAATTCAATAAAAAGTCTAAAAAAAAATATTTTTTTGTTTAGACTTTTTATTTCGAGTGAAAGGCAAACATTTTCGTCGTAGTCAAAACATATTTTGACTACGAATAACAACCACGCATAAAACCAATATTAATAACAGGTACTGGTATTTATTTTATTAATAGCTGGTATCAATACAAACAAGTATTGTAAGTCATTGATACCAAATAAATGCGAAAGATTGTGAAGACGGTTGAACGGACGTTCGTTTCTCTATTACGCGAAAACGTCTAAACGGGTTTGGATGAATTTTGGCACATAGCAGTGGCGAAGGTTCCATATAACTCGATTCCTATCGGATTCTTTTTGAAAAATGGCAGAATCAGTATTCTTTAGACAAATTATATAATCACATTAAAGACTATGTTCTCTGGTTTACCCTCTTACAAAAAAATACCCTTCGCTACCGGCACATATAACCTGGATTAACATATTGGATACTTTTTATCTTGGAAGCATTGACGACCCGACCCGACCCGACCTGAATGGCGCAGCGGTAGTGAGGCTGCCTTACCTTCTTAGGGTCCCGGGTTCGAATCCCGATAGGAGTAAATGTTGGTGTGGTGAGCATGGACATTTGTTTCAGAGTCATGTATGTTTATATGTATAATAAGTATGTTTTTAAAATCTAAAGTTTAAATGTAGTATATCAACTGTCTGGTGACCACAACACAAGCCTTGCTTAGTGTGGCACCAGATGGTGCTGTGTGTAATGTCCAGCAATATTTATTTATTTAATTAGTATGAACCCGTGGGATACTCGTACTTAGTTACCGAAATTCACGCGGATGAAACCGTGGGCGAACCTAGTAATTAAGATTAACTTGTTTTTCTCGAAGTGAATTATATAGTTTTCAAGAAATAAATGTCTTTAGCCGTTAAGGGTTACGGTCCCAAGAAAACTAAACGGTCAAAGTTAAAATCTATTCAATACAACTTTGAGTTTGTTAGTAATGAGTAAAAGCTGTATTAATCAATAGCTGAAATCAAAACAAACAAGTTTTGGGATAAGATGTAGATCTTCTATGGCGTCATGGCGTCAGGATTCTGAAGTATACGAGTAGGTAACTATTAAAGTTTCAATCGCCATCAGTACAACTTTGATAGTGGCTGCTATATTAAACATAAAATAAAATGACGCAAAGTTAGGCAGGCCACTATATTCAAAGTCTTTGGAATCAAGGATAGCGATAACCGCGCACGCGTACCCTTTTAGGGTAGTGTCATAACTAGAATATTATAACTTACCTTAACGGCTTCTTCCACATCATCGTCTCTGGAAGACTTGGCCAAGCTCTTCTTCATCAGCTGATACATGGTCTCTCTTCTGAGATGGCCTTCGCTCAGGAGGTCGTAGCACTGTAGAAGCGAAGATGGAGACTGCAGTTAAGTTAAATTCAGGGTTTAACTTACAAGCACTAATATTTGTATGAGATATAGCAAAGGGCTTGGAACATATTTGTATAAAGCGTGGCCGGATTTTTTTGCACCATTTGTATCATCTATGCTATGTATACTATATAACTAGCTGACCCGCGCAACTTCGTCTGCGTCACATAAGTGAGAAAAACGAAAGTAAAAAAATCCCCGTTTTTGCAACATTTCTCATTCCTGCTCCGCTCCTAATAATGGGAGCGTGATGTTATATATTCAAATTGAAAAATTATTGTGTTGGATAGTCCATTTATTGAGGAAGGCTTTAGGCTATATTAGGGGCGGAGCAGGAATGAAAAATGTTGCAAAAACGGGGATTTTATTTCCTTTCGATTTTCTCTCTTATGTGACGCAGACGAAGTTGCATGGGTCAGCTAGTCATGTCTAAACTGTCACGTTTCCGAGATATGAGCTATCAAACTTAAAGTCCAAAATACTGACATTCAGTTGCATCCGGTCACACTGGAAGCCGGCCCCAGTTTAGTTGGGAAACGGTTAGGCAGATGATGATTGCAAAATGTAAAAGCAATTTTCTTGTAATAAAGGGTGTAAAACACCTCTTAACGAATACGAAAGGCACTTGTTTTCCTCGTGATTCTGATATTTTTTTTGTTCTACACTATATCTGGGAACTTTCTAGTTACGGAGATATTGGGGGTCAAAGTTGCAAGATTTTGACAAGTGTTTTTTTTAATACCTTTTTTTATCGCATTATTTTTACTTTAAATATCTCTACGACCCCCGTACTATTCAATCCATCCATCTGCACAATGTTTTGAGTGTGTTACATTGAGTTACACCACAAAACATGATTCATAACCTCAAAAAAAAAGTTGTTTCCCAGCAATATTTTTTGCGTATCGTTACTTATTTTGATATACAGAATGCTTGGTTAACGGCTTTGTGATGAGGTGAAATACACCCTGTAGGTATGTCGATTTCAACTCTGAGGTAGCAGCGCGGTATTAGTCGTCGTGCGTACAGATAAGAAAATAATCAGCGTTAATGCAAAATTATTTAACTTAACATTACATTTTTACAATTACGTCGAAAAGTAGGTGAATTTTGATGTATGGTGGTAGGTATTATTTGACAGATGCCTCAATAAAGGTCTGATATAACTGGGATTTTCAATTGGAGTCCCCTCTTCTTGTCTTACTTTCAGTAGAATATATAATAAACAAGGTGGAAGACAATACGGGTAAGAAAATATCCTTCAGTAATACGTGTTGTCAGAGTTTCTGGTTAAACTACAAGTAACGACTGTCAAAGATCTACAAGTACAAATGACAGCCGGGGCCAAGGTTTAGTTTGCTTTCCGAGGCGTGGCGGAATTTATTATTTATTTATTTATTTACACTAAACATACAAATATCATTACAGGCTTTAACCTGTAATGTGCTACAATATTGTAGCACATTTCAAATTTAGATAGTTCATCCGTGTATTTTAAGTATAGCAAATTCTAAAGGTATCACTAAACTATTCTTGTCAATTCACCCAAAGCAAAACAGAATATAATATCTAAGTCCTCAGCAATGTGGTGATTGTGTGTGTGCGTGTGTGTTGATATTTATTTTCTACTTATTAGAGCAACATTTCAGACTCGTCCAATACGATGCTATAAAACACAAAATAGAACAACATAAAATAAGTAAAATTACACCCAGTAAAATATTAAAGCTTTATGTGTTAAACATGACAAAGTTTATACTTCAAATCTCGTGTTTTACCCAAATATATCTTCCGATATCGTCATAATATTGATAACGAGATATGTTGTTATAAATGGTCATCCAAGCTCGGCACACTTCAGTGGGTGTAGTGTAGACCTCCGATTGACCCCTGCGGGTGTTATTACTTAGTCAGAAGCATCAACATAATTATAGAACAACCCAAACGGTGTCAATTTCAAAAATCAAAGCTGCCATGACAGGACTCAAAATACATTTACAAGTAAATAAATAAATATCGCCGGACATGGTGACAGTGGGTTTCTCATAAAAACCAATAAAACAAAAAATAATAATAAACTGGGTTGTGAAGGTAAGATAGGCAGTCGCTCCATGTAAAATACTGGTATTCATAATTGGGAGAAGGGTAGGCAGATGATGATGATGATGATAAATAAAACGAATATTGAAAGTGACTTATACATTTTGGGAGTGCGCGGAGGTTTATTGGACTCAAATAGAATCTCTAGATAAACAAAATAACGAACTTGGGTAAGTAGATATTCATTATTTAACATATGAAAACGGGTATTTACCGAGAATTTATCGTAAATTTATACATAAAGTAAAGGTAAATTCGCGATAAATACCCGTTAATAGGTCAAGATGTGTTCTGATCGTGAAAGTTTAAAAAAGACAAGTAGATATTCAACAATGCCTATGCCTTTAGTATGGCACTGGCCGGTTTTACCTGCAGTTTGACTAATAAAACATTTTTGAGGTTCGAAGTAGACATTATTTCACTGTTTTATTAACAAGGGTTTACAATGCACATCTTGCTACACTGTTCTCACATAATATACCATATCAACATGAATGATGTAACCAAGATTTTGTAACAATAATTTGATTTAAAAGAGTGTCCATAGAGTTTCTTGCCCGTTCTTCTCCATAGAGATCTATGTCAGGGAATGGGCAACTACAGTACTTTCACAGTTTTTATGTCTTGTGACTGGGACTGTAGCAACATTTAATTTTCATCTCTGTTTCGACAATTCAAAAGTGCCAGTTATTGGCCTACTTGAAATAAATGCTTTGATTTTGATTCAATATACATCAACCTTATAAAATTAAGATGGACGCACCCGTTCGCATGTCTGCAATTCACTGAAAACAATACCACCAAACGGGTCTAAGGCTATTCTATATTACAAGCTGAAACCAGCCATACACATTACAAAAATTTCATTGACACAGATTGGATGGTTTTGGAGAGCAAACTTATGTGATTTTAAGGTATTAAGAAGATGAAAATCAATCGCAAATACCATTTTAACATCATCATCACCATTCCAGCTGAAAGACGTCCATTGCTGAATACTAGGCCTCCCCCAAGAGTCAACATTGCGTGCGTTTCGCATTCAGCGGATTCCCGCAACCTTCACCCGGTCATCCGTCCACCTAGTGGGAGGAGGTCTTCCACCGTTTTTCATTTTAGTTTTATGCATCAATTTTTTGTTATATTGGTGTTTATCCAGAAAGACTGCTCAACAACTGCCCGTTTTGATGTTGAAACGTCTCTTAACTTTAAACGTTGTTACGTATAGACTTCACCACTGCAGAGCCATCGTAAACCTGGCCGTACTGCTGGTGATACGATGGGTGTTCTAAAGTTAAACGATACCACTGAAATGAACGTAGTGCTGTGCTCTAATGAAGATGTTAGACGGACAGAAAATAATAAACAACTCCCATTCATATCTCATGCGTTTGTGATATCTTTGTATCTGTTAATAGACAGTATCGTCACAGAAAAATCCTCCATTTTTGAAATAAAAGAAATCAAAGGATGTGATTCCAGAAACAGTAAATACAAAGATTCGGACGTGTCTGTCATAACAAAACCACAAAATTCCCTTTGTTGATACACTTCTAATAATAGATACACTGAGCACGAGAATGTTATGTTGTAAAGGATTTATGATCGACCGGCATGGCAAAACACAAGTATGACGTCAAAATCCAATGTATAATTTCAAATTAGTATTCAGAGTGTCATTAATTTAATATTAGTATCGAATAGTCAAATCAAATAAAAAAATATGTTTGTCTCAAACGTTCACTTTTTGCTTTCCTTATAAGTCTCGAATCAAAAGATGAATAGAGAAGCTTTTTACATGAATATAACCTCCTTACAACAAAATATATTAGTACATACTTTTACGAACAGTTTGACTGTCGTAAAGTAAAGTAGCATAAAAGACTTAACAGGACAGCTGATATATACACGTTCGTAAAACGTTGTATATTGTTCGCGTATATCCCTAAAATTGACAACTGACAGGGGTCCGCTTGCCTTTACTTAAGAAAAGATTTTCTTTTAATCAAGAAATTCTGAAAAGGCACAGTCATCATCTGCCTAGCGTTTTCTCAAACGTGTAACAGAAAGGGTATAGTCATATGAAAGGGTGAGCTCCGGAACATCAAACTGAACAACTTTCTCTTTTTTTTTTTTTTTTGGAATGGGCATCTCGCAGTTCAGTCTGAGAAGACTGGCTTCTGCTTAACCGGGCAATGTCCTGTGGATGCCTTGAATTTAAGGCCTCCAGCCAGGGCGAAAATATCTAAAAACTAAGCGACAGCGCTCTAAGGGCACCCCCTGTGGGGTACGAACCTCGGCTTAGGGCGTCGCTGGGGGCAGCAAAGGGACAGGCTGGATCTGATAGTCATTATTTAGGGACTGATTTATTACTACAGGCTCAGCATCGCGGGCTGGCTCGAGCAAGGGTCGGGGAGGGATTGAACGGGGATTTCGCGCCGGACCTCTGCGGCGAGGTCGGTAGGTTTTCGGTCTGTATTTGTAAGCTCTACGAACTGTACTGGTATCTTTCCTACTCTCTTGCAAGATAGTGATCGGATCGTCGGGGGCGACTAGGATGTGACGCGGACGTTGGACGGAGCTAATACGCGATGGGTCGTACCGGGCGGCCGATGCGATTAGGGGATTCCTATGCTTAATAGCAGAGTCGAAGTAACGCTTGGAAAGGCGTTTCATGAACTGCTTAACGGTGGGGATTCTGAGGTCTACGTGAAGACTATCGTTACGGACGTAAGGGGGGGCACCGGTGATCTTACGGAGATATCGGTTCTGCAAGGTTTGCATCGTGTGGATATGACGCGGGTGGGCATGCGCGAATACTATGCAAGCATAGGTCATGATGGGGCGGATGACTGCGGTGAAAAGACGCAATTTGCACTTGAGTGACAGTTTGCTCTTCCTAGTGATCATGAAGTGGAGCCGGCCCATAGCAAAGGCAGCCCGGTCACGAGCTGCTTTGATGTGGGCCTTGAACGACAGATGGTCGTCCAGAATAACTCCGAGATACTTGGCTTGCCTCTCCCAAGGGATAGGCTTACCGAACATAGTGATGGGGGGACCTGGCGAGCGCTTAAGGCGTGCCTTATAGTATAAAACTGCCTGGCTTTTTTCGGGATTAACTTCTATTCTCCACTTACGGAACCAAGCGCCGAGTGAGTCGGCGGCTTTCTGGAGAATGCGGCGGATATTATCCGGAGAACGGCCGGTGTAGTAGATCGCGGTGTCGTCAGCGAATAGTGCTGTTTGAACCTTCTGGTTACTCGGAATGTCGCTGGTGTACAGCGTGAACGCGAGGGGAGAGATAACGGAGCCCTGAGGGACTCCGGCGCGAATCGGATGGGGAGAAGATAACGTCTTACCCACACGGTAGCGGAAGGTACGGTTTGACAAAAAGTCTCGTAAGATGAGCACGAGACGGTCGGGCACAACGAGCTGGTATAGCTTGTATATCAGCCCGTTGTGCCAGACCTTGTCAAAGGCTTTCGCGATATCGAAATACATCACCCCCGTCATCGCTCCACGCTGGAAACCAGCGCTAACGTGTTCGACGATGCGGTGGACTTGATGTATGCAAGAATGTTCGGTCCTGAAGCCGAACTGTTCTTTCGGGATGAGGCCCTTTGTCTCGGCATAATCTCTGAGACGCTTATAAATAAGCCTTTCATAGATTTTGCCGAGAGCACTCAGGAGACTGATCGGCCTGTAGCTGGAGGGCTGGGCTTTCGGTTTCCCAGGTTTGGGAATACCTATAACAGTGGCCTCTTTCCACGTTTGGGGGAAAATATTATTGCTCAGGGCGCCATTGAAGATGGCAGCCAAAAGGACTATGAGCCTAGCGGGGAGGGCTTTAAAAACTCTATTTGTGAAACCGTCGGCGCCTGGGGCTTTCCGAGGCTTTAGCTTATCTATAATATCCTTAACCTCTTCCGGGGTGATGGCGGGGAGGGGGTCATCGGGATCTTCAAAAGGGGGAAGCGAAGCTCTACGTTCAACTTCTGCATCCACCTCATCGAGGTGCTGCTTGTCTACTGGTAGAGTGCTTGGCGAGCATTGAGATTCCAAGCTGTCGGCTAGGCATTCTGCTTTTTCAGAGTCGTCAAAAGCGACGCTCTTGTCGGGACGTATGAGGGGTCGAGAAGAGACCTCTTCCGAGGTGCGCAACTTCCTTTGAAGCTGCCAGAAGGCTTGATGAGTGGGCTCGAGTTCGCTAAGCGTCTTGTCCCATTGACTCGAGCGAAACTCACTAGTGCGTTTCTTTACAGCACGCTGTAAGGAACGCATGTGAGCTTTGTTCGCATCGCAGGGCCAAGAGCTGTAGGCACGTATGGCCGCGTTCTTCTCGGTTATCAGTTCACGTATATCGTCGGGAAGTATCCAGCGGCGATCACTCACCGCTGGTACTTCACGAGAACAATCCTTCAGTACGGATTGTACGTGTTCTGTAAACGAGTCGATTGCAGCCTCGGTGTCTGCGACTGAGACGATATGGTCGGGAATACCATCTAGAAGTGGTGACGTTTCGGATTTCAGCATATCGCTTACTTTCCTCCAGTCGGTAGTGAGAATAGTGGGAAGGGGCTGGCTGGGGTCAATGATACCCGAGCGAGGAATTAAGTGCATGAGCACTGGACGGTGATCGGAGTGGAGCTCGTGTAACGTCTCAATCATGTGTAACCGAAGGTTCACATTCTTGAGCAGCGCTATATCGAGAACGTCGGGAAGATGACTGACAGTGTCAGGATAGTGCGTGTGCTCCATAGGAGCGACTGCGTCGAAACTAAGAAATTGGCCTAGATCGTAGAGGACTTTCCCTCTCGGGTTCGTCGTTCTACTGTTCCAGGCCGGGTGTTTGGCGTTGAGATCGCCCGCGATGATCACGGAGTCACTCAAGCCGAAAAGAAGGGTGAGATCGCTAACCAGGAGGTTATGATCTTCCCATGTATTAGTGGGGGCCAAATAAGCAGAAACTAAATGTACCGGTTGATGACCGGTCATAGCAAGCCGACAGATTGAAACCTCAAGTAGGGACTTTAAAGGAGGGGGATCGATGGGAATACAATGCAATTCCTTGCGAAAGTAAATGAGGGTGCCACCCTTGTGACAACGTAGCCTATCATTGCGAACTATGCGGTAGTTGGCAATCTTGGGGTCGCGGTGGCTGGGTTTGAGGAACGTCTCCTGGATGAGGAGAACGTCAACGTTATGGTCACGGAGGAAGGCGGCGATCTCGTCGCGCTGTCCTCTCATGCCATTGGCGTTAAAATAACCTAATCTAAGGGACCGGGGTTGGGTGCAAGAGGGATTTGGTGTGATATCCATTACGGCGCGAAGTTGAGGTTACGAAGGGTTGACTTGATGACTGGATAGGCATCAATAATGTCGACGACCTGCTGGAGGTCCGTTGCAGCTCTGAGCTCAGCGACCATGCGGTCGGCCTCAGCGGTGCAGAGAGGTTGGAACCTCATCAAGTAATTCAAATTGGATTCCTGTGAAGCAGGAGCGCGGGTAGGAGCAGCGGGAGCTCGGGTTTGCGGAGGGGCCTGAGGGGCCTGAGGGGCGGCCAGAGGAGTGGGCGCTGGGACAGGGTTGTCCAAAAAACCGGGCATGGGGGGGTTGGGTTTTCCCTTCGCGAGGGCAGGGAACGCTTGCTGATGGTTCAGCATGTTCCAAGGAGAAGGCCTCTGCGGGCTGAGACGCTCTGGGAGGACCTTGGACGGGACTTTGAAGGAAGAGGGAGCTTCCCTCTGCTGGCGTTGGTTGGCGCGATTCGCCAACTTGCCAGCGGACTGTTTTGGGGCTTTGGGGCAGCCCCTGTAGTTAGCCGGGTGGCCAGACTGTCCGCATAGCACGCAACTAGGCGGCTCTGTGCAGAGACTCCTGTCCTTGGGACGGGTGCAGTCTGCCGTGGCGTGGTCGCCGAGGCACTTTACACACCTATGCGGTGCGTAACAGTACTTCTGGCTGTGGCCATAGAGTTGGCAGCGATGACACTGCCCTACTATCTTAAGTTTCTTGGGCCTCTCGATAATGATGCCCGAGAGCGAACACACCGATCGAACCTTGAAAATGGGATGGTGCCCTTCAACCGGGTCACATATTACGAGCACCATATCGTACTCGTCACCCCCTTGGGACCTATTCTTGTGAAGGCGGTGGACCGCCGAAACAGGGATACCCTGGGATGTGAGATCATCCAGGATGTCGGAGGAGGGAATCTCCTTGGGGATCCGCTTAATGACCACACGGGTCGGCTTCTCCTCAGGGAGGCTGTAGGTGTGGAAGGCGACGTTCCTTCCACGAAGCGCGTGAACGAGATTACGGAAATCCGTAGACGTGGGGGTCTTCACTTTGATACCCTGGAGGGTAGACGTGGCGTTAGTGTATTGGATCTTGCGATCCACACACATTTTTGAGATCTCTGTCCATCTGGATTTCTCCTGGATGTATAGAGCGGGTGGCTTCAGCTGCTTCTTTGAAGAAGGAGCAGCTGAGGAGGGGGCTGGCTGTGAAGCAGCCGTGGGGCTTGCAGGGCGGCTGACAGGAGCCGCACCTTGCGGTTGCGATATAGCCATAGGGCTAGGCGGGCGACTGCCCTGGGGGGCAGCTTGAGGAGCGATGGGGGCTAACGGGGACGGGGAGGCTTGAGGAGCAAGGGGAGGCGCGTTGAGGGCTGTGACAGCCTTCTTGGCCTTATTGGCCTTAGCTTTCCTTCCCTTCTTCCTCTTGCCCTTTTGCACCAGCTGAAAGTCCTCCGATTCAGAGGACGAGGAGTTGGTGCTGGGGGAGTCGGGGGAGCTCTCAGCGGCAGAGGGCGCGGACTCAACAATCTCCATATCAAAGGAGGAGGGTTGAGTGATCGGAGCGGGGGAGGGCGAACGCGACGGACTTTCCCTCGGTGGGGTACGAATGGCCTTGAGGAGGGCCCTAAATCTATCCTCCTTAAAAGGAGTAAGGAGATCGGCGTACTTCTCCTTCATGTAGTCGCTGTCGTCAGTTAATAGCTGCGCTATTAGCTGATCGAACTGCCTATTCAATATAGCATTACGTTCCTTCGCCATCTTGGCATGGGGAACCTAACCCTAAAAACCTAATTTTGGTAGCCTAACTAGGAGCTAACTACCTAGTCCCGAGGAGACACGTAAAACGTGAGCTCCCCGGGCAGACAGTTCCCCGTTAAAAACGAACCCACCCTTGTGTTTTTCGTAGTGCTAACTGGCAAGAAGAAAAACACAAACAAACTTGCCAGCGACACGACTGTCTGAGAATTGCCTGAAGGGCCTAATCTGAATTCCTCTCTAACGATACCAGTACCTAGGTCCCCGGGTAGGTGCGCCCGGGGATGTGTGGCCTCTCCTGAACTTGTGCGAACAGTGAGGTGAGTACCTAAGGTGTGCCCTAAGCTTGTAAACCTGTCGCCAGTCTTATTGTGCGACAGGGCCCTAGTCCCGCAAGGGGCTCTAGTGCGAAGGGGTAGACACTCCCAACCGACACTAGGTGTGTAGCTGTGAACGAAGTCGAAGACTAGGTTTGACGAGGGAAGCCCCCAAGGCCAAGGTCCTAGCTCCCGATGCCAATGGGATGCCTCGCCCTGAAGGGGTCCGGCGGGTAGGATTGGGTCACCACCCTCTTGACTTCGTTAACACCGTTAGGTTTCCCGTCAAGAACCACAAAACCGTGGCTTTTCCCTGAAGGGGCAACAAAAACGCGGACGATAAGGAAATAAGCCTCGAAAGATGCTGTTTTTTTGCCACTGAGTAACACCGGTTAGAATGTGTACTAATACGAGTATCAGACACAAACTAACGATGCACTACGGGACGGTAGGCACTGGGCCTTGATGCTCGGCGAAGCGGCGAAGCTGCGACGAACAGGACGGGAGGCGCGGTGGGGCGCGGAGAGTCGACGGAGCGGGGCGGAGCGCACGTCTGCACGCTACGGCGGCCGAGCGTCGAAAGATGATTTTGAACAACTTTCTCCATGGGACCACCATAGTTATAGCGATAAACTAATCAGCTGTCTCATACTTTTGGTCGAGTAGATATTGGAATTTTGTATGGGGGCCGTTGATCATTTCATGGTCTGTAGCACACCCTTTCATATAACTATACCGTTTCTGTTACACATTGCATAGACACATGGTAAATAACATAACATCACGCTTATAATTCGACGACCCGATTGGTGTAGCTAGTGACAGTGACGCTGCCTTACGTTCTTAGGGTCCCGGGTTCGAATCCCGGTGGGAGCAAATGTTTGTGTGATGAGCACGGACAGGACATTTGTTTCCGAGTCATGGATGTTTAAAATGTATAATAAGTATGTATTTACTAACAAAAAAGTATATTTGTAGTATATCAACTATCTAGTGTCCACGATACAAGCTTTGGCCAGCGATATTTATTTATATATTATTATAATTATAATTCACGAAGGGCTAGGCAGCGGTGTACCTAATAGGACATCCTGCAGTGTTCCGCTACATGAATCCTTGCTTCGTTTTTAAAGATGGTAATACCTTTTTTTTTAGTATGGGAAATCATTATATAACTTCTCCCACTGTGGGTGGAGCGGGAGGGAGTGTCATAATTATGTTCCGGGGCCACGGTATCTCTTTCAAACAGTCCCGCAACCCGGAAGATGGTTCCTTACGTATATTTTCTTTTCTGCTTAGCGTTATTTTTTTTTTCAAAATTTTATTCGAAGAAAAATTATGACATCCCTTGCCTTTATGACGGTTTTGTGATTTATGACTGTAAGACACGAGATGAAAACTAGATGTTATACCAAAAATATGTACGGTATTATGTTCGGCGTATGCTGCATTGCTTAAACTGCCAGTGATCCATTTTCGGTGAAAGTACGTTTTTATTTATCCTGGTGGTAACCACTAACAGAAGGCAATTTGGCTCCTTCCCGATATCCTTAAGGCTTCGACTAACTATATGACTTCTATATAAGCACCGCATAAAGCCATAAATTAAGGTTCTGCGAATACTTTCATTTGGTTACATCGACCATTTTGTCAAATGACCTACATCAAGGTTTGTCAAGAAGTACCATATATTTCCTTATTTTCGTGACCATTGAAATACGTGAAAAGACCAAAATCTATGAGAAAAAAACCTACTTACGTTTGTAATTATTTCGATTATATAGATATAGGATTTGACTAAAATTACAATAAGTAGAAAAATTTCATTCTACTGTCGATGAAATAAATATAAGATTTATGAACTTCGTCTGAAGCTTCAACGACTAAACCTTTAAAAAAAAATGTGTCTGACATAGAATAACTTTTAATTTTCTAATTTATTGCTTAGTTTTTTTTTCTACTTTATTACCTAGTTTTAATAGGTAATTTTATTTCGATATTATTAACTTTTAAACCCCGACGCAAAAACGACGGGGTTTAAGGTTTTTGTTACAAGTTTGACATGTCTGTGTTTGTGTGTGTCTACATCGTAGCTCCCGATCAGATAAACTGATTTTGATTTTGTATTTTTTTTTGTTTGAAAGGTCAATTATCGGCTTCTTCTTAGCTATGTTTAATAAAAATCAGTCCAAGATGGCCGCCGTCACAAAATGGCGGATTACATATTTATTCAACAACTCCCTCAATACGGATATCAAATAAAAAGGGCTTGACTAGTAAAACGCTATAATAAATTTCAAATCCAAGATGGCCGCAGCACTAAACGGTGTATTTTTTTTCAACTCCCGCAATATGGGGTATCAAAATCAAATGAAAGGGCTTGACTAGCAGTATAGTAATGTTCAAATACAAATTATGACCCTATGTGTTGGGTTTTTGAATGTTTCATTTGATGTTACTTCTTATCTTCTTTTTTTTAAAATAACGTGTGAAATTATTTATAGACATTTTATTTTTCGTAACCCTAATAACCCTAAAACCCACGTTCGAATTAATAGATGCAACTGATTAACTGTATTTTACAAGAAAAAACAGCATATCTAAAATTCACAACCCAGTTATTTTTATATCATAAAGGAAAAGGACAGCGGCAAAAGAAAAACTCTAAATTAATTAGGCCGAATAGTAATTCATTTCGAGATATCACTGGTTCGATCAGGACGGCAGTCCGAATGTTAATTTATCAAGAATACTCGGTTTGACAGTTATCTACGGTTCGAAGCATAATTTATTGATGTTGGACGTTTCTTTGTTTACAAATAAAGCATTTTGGACACAGTTGCGGCGCGGAATTGAACTTACTTTACTTTATCGTGTGGTTAGTACTCGTACCTAACGAACATAAAGGGTGAGGAAAGAACATGGATGGGTTTATTCAGTAAAAGTCTGACACTCCCTCCCGCTCCGCCCAGAGTGGGAGAAGTTATTTGATGATTTCCCATTCTAAAAAAGAAAAGAAAAGAGTTTTTATGCCGCTCCTGGGCCTCTGACTTGGCTTTTCATGCCGTCGAGAAATATCTCTCAGGCATGCTGGTTTCCTCACGATGTTTTTCTTCACCGGAGCAAGGTATAATTATACAATACGCACATGCATTCGAAAAATCAGAGGTGTGTGTCTTAGGTTCGAACTTGAGATTTATGACTTGTACGTTACGACCACTAATATACAAGGTGTAAACCACCTCATCACGAAGCCGTTAAGCAAGCATTCTGTACATCAAACTAAGTATCTTAACGCAAAAAAAATTTGCTGCAAAACAACTTTTTTTTGGGGTGAAAAATCACTTTTTGTGGTATAACTCAATGTAACGCACTCAAAACATTGTGCTGATGGATGGATAGAATAGTAAGGGAGTCGTAGAGGTGATGAAAGTAAATTTTTTACAAAATATACTTGTAATAAAAAAAATCTCGTCAAGAAGTTGGTACTTTGACCCCCAATATTTCCGTAACTATACCTAAGGTTCCTAGGTATGGTGTAGAACAAAAAAAATGTCGAAATGAGGAGGAGAACCAATGCTTTTTGGCTTCCTTAAGAGGTGTTTTACTCCCTTTTTGCACTTTTTTAAATGGGTTTATCGATTTTATTGATTTGCGTTTTCTTATCGCTAAAAAAGATGACGGTCTGATTATCTAAAAACAGATGTTTAAAAAAAAGTTTTTGAATGGGAAGATGTCACAGTGACAGCTGTTTAGATAATCAGCCCCTCATTTTTTCGTTGAAAGGACCTTATAATATTTTGGAAGCTATGTTGTTATAAAGTAGATCTTATCTCAAAGTAGCAACGGTTATTTCGCGAGTAAATTGGTTTTGATTTTTGCTTAAGTACTGTAAACGTATTAGGGTCAATTCACAAAGCGACGCTGCGCGCACGTTATAATTCACAACTCAAAATAAAACTTAATTTACTACACGATAAGATACACATTTCACTGCAATACGTCTGTAAGGATCTGTTCACACCTGTGAACTCACCCGTAGTTTAAAGGGTTTCCTTCGTGAAAATCGGAAATCGGCGTCTATACCTGCAGGTTCTGACCGAGGCTGTTGCTATCCTTCTTACATAACAGCATAGAAGCTGACACAGATACTTACAGTGAACGCATAATTGATGCGTTCCTCCAGATCACCTCGGAGGTACAGAGACATGGCTTTGGCGAAGGTTGCCATGGTGACGTGCGGCGATGTCCCGCGGTCCAGAGCGACCATGACGCGTTCCATCATGTAGGCATCCGTCATGCCGAGCCCGTTGTGCAGTACGTCCCTGAAGTGGTTTCTGCGAAGGAAAAAACATTTAATTACAATATACATAAAAGAAAAAAAATTGACCAGCGTTTGGTTGACTCTTGGACCTATTTTTTTGTCAAAGAATCAGCATTGTCATCCAACGTGGCAATGCTCCCAGCATTCTGGCACTTTTACTGTTGACAGCGATGTGGACGGATTTATTGACGCCCTGTATCTGTTTTGATATTTTTATTAATAATATAGGAGCCGCCTCCACGAACGAGAAAATGGCTGCAATATTATCGTCTTTGCCACCTTTTTCTTAACACTCTCATAGAAATATGTCCAAATTTTTCTTTACACTTTCATAGAAATACGTCTAATCGTCGTCTATTCAATAGTGCGGGGTTAATGAAGGTATTTCAAGTAAAAATCTTGCAATAAAAATATGTATTTAAAAATCTTGTCCAAAGTTAAAACTTTGACTTTCAATATCTCCGTAACTAAAAGGTTCCCAGGTATAGTGTAGAACAAAAAAATATCTAAATGACGAGGAGGACAATTGCCTTTCGGCTTCATTATTTTACACCCTTCATATGTGTGTATAAATGTTGTTATCATGTAAATTAAAAAGTTACCCTTATGGGTCAAAATTTCAATAGGGAATTAACTAGAATTAGCTTTTTTTAAAACAAGCTTTAATTTAAATGTGCTAGAAAGATAAAAATAAACTTTTCCTTTAAAATTTTAACTATCAACTTACAACGTCATTACCTTTGCAACTTGCACCGGCTATAAATACGGTCTCAGACAATGTAGAGAATATTTCAAGAACAAGTGCGAACGTCACTAAATGCACTACGGTTGCAAAATGTCCACCGAAATGTGCAAAGGTTGCATTCAGGGTACCAGGCAAACATGAATACCTAAGAGATGAGCTGTCTGCAGTCTTTTTTCTCGCTCTAACAACAATCAGTGTATCACCTTCCTGCTTCCACGATGCTGTTATTGGGTGCAATGGAAGATGCGCAGTTAGCTCTAATGCAGTCTCTCTCTAGGGCATACGGCAGCTGTACTTGTCAGATTTTAGTATTTGATGTTGACTTTTGCTGTCATCACAGTTATCAATGCATGTGTTGGAATGCTTATGTTAAAATTACAAAGGTTATGAAACACTTTTAAACAAGGTTTTGTTGAAATAGGGCCATATTCGTGTTCCTGAAAATATACAGTTGTGATAGATTTCTATATTTTCTAAAAGTGTAACTAACAATAACAAAAATATAAGCTAACCTCGACGAAAAACGTGTGAAACATTTTTAATAAAAATATTAAAAAACATTTTCTAGAGCAATAGCAATTTAAACTGCAGTAAACAAAGTATCTAAATAATTACTTGTGATAAGTTGATAACGTAGACAGTGTCATATTTCTACAGTGTTAAACTATAACAATATAATTGCAAAACTTATTGGACGTAAATTCCGTTTCTAGACAATGCTTTGATCGTAAATATTCAGGTCAACGTGGCCTTGTGATTCCAGAGGTGATTGACTTATCAGGATATCTTGCTTCCCTGACAAAGACTTGTCCAAACCAAACGAAGTGATGAAATTAAGGATGTCAACCTTGTGAACTCAATTGATATTGAAATAGATTAGACCAATTTATTACAACAATTTCAATTACTGGCCATAGTAAAAAATCTACAGAACCAGAGAAGTGTGGTGTGGTATGAAAGGAGCTAATTTCAACAGCAGATACAGGAAAAAGTTCTTGTGAAACCATCCAAGTCTTGTCAAGTTATTTATTGATTGAATACATAACTGCAGCACACACATTCACATGGGTTTATAATTTAATCAATTATTACTTAATATAAATAAAAATACGGTTTCTTTTTTGAAAATGTGCAGAACACCTTAGTAATAATGATCTAGAACACTATAAATGTTTTTAAAGATTCACAAAAAAACATACCAACCTTATTTGTTTCTATGGATTAGATTGTTTCATAAAATAGTATTGACCGGTCCATAGCAATTTTGGCAGAAATACAGTTTGAACTCTAATAATTCTCAGAATTTATAGTTACAGCTTCCTTTTTTATATTGAGTAGAAACATTGGACAGGAGCTGAGCTAAGAAACAACTAGTGAAATAGGCCTTCGCCCTTGGACAGGGCCAAATTCAGTTTGGTTTGTTTTTTTTTCTGTGTGTGATATGTACCTACATTGTAATGTATGAGTACAATTTATATTTTTCTTTTCTTTCAAATTAAGACATTGCACTCGCGCTCTCTTTTTTAAATATTTTCTTCAATAAAAAACATGTAAAAAAGCAGCTCGTGCCCATACTGCTTTTTTACATGCTTTTTTATATTTAGTTGCCTCCCTGTCCCATGACATGCTCATACATGTCAAGGGACAAGGAGGCAACTAAATTAAAAGTTACACATATACTGTCAATTAATAAACAACTGTTTTGATAGTATCCGTTTTCATAGTCCTTTCACATTTTATTTTCACGTTGATTTTAAGTCTTTATTGTCATCTTTATTTTTCTTGATTATGTTATGGTTGGTATTCACAACAATGGTGGCACCAATTTTAAAGTCAAAGTGACCTTTATTCTGTTTGAAATAAGTTTGCCAGTGGGATGATGTTTAAAATGCTATGAAAGTCAATTCTGGCGTCCATTTTTTAGTAAATTGTTAATTTAGATACGTTAGGTCTTCTTTAACGTGGGGTTACGTTTAAGATTTTTGCTCTGACTTGGCTTTAAATGCCGCCAAGAAATGCCGCGCTCGATTTATGCTGGTTTCCTGACGATGGAGTTCAGGTTGTTTTATTTTATAATGTATAGGTACTATGTAAAGCTCGATTGCCACTGACTCACTGACTGACTGACATAATTGTTCTCCCAGATGGTGAAAAAAAGGTGGGTATATAAGGCAAACATAATATTGTAGTTGATTGTAGTAAAATGGTCAGTTAAAGGTGTCATCGTCACATGACATCGTCCATTTTGGTACTAGTATGAATGTAAATCGTTTTCACTTTCTTGTCGATGACTGTTACGAGCCATTTGTAGGGGCTATCCATTACTTACTATCTAAAAAACGATCCACAAAGTTTCTAATCACCCAGAAAACCGATGACCTCTAGCTACAATCTGGTAACGACATACTTGATATTCAACATTCAGGTCAGTTTTCAATCCTTACCCGAGGGTGCAATAGCCATCAAACATTCGAGTAGCATTATCGTTAAATACTATTATATTACCCACTTTTGTTCTGCTGGGTACATTATGCTGCCGTTAATAGCAAAATAAAAAAGAAGGGTTATGATTTTAACGGTGTTGGGTTATTTTTTTCATGGTTTTTTATGTGCGCCTCTTTGAGCTAGTTACTCAGCAGTAGCGGCTAAGTGAGTTTGGGTATATCATATGTGAGAGTCAAAATGGCTGGTGTACCATAGCGAATCAAATTATACCAATTACCAAACAAATGTACTTAAAATGTACTATTCTGTAGTTCGGTCTAAAAAATCTGTACCTCCTTCAGAACAAAATTATTTCAAAATTAAGGTACACCCGCCATATTGACGTCAATATGGCTGGTGTAGATACTTAAATATTATATTATTTAACCATTATTCATAAAATTCAATATCACCAAAAAATTGTACCTAAAAAGTACCTCAATTAAAAAAACACGCACACTTGATCAGTTGGATAGTTCCTGAGAAATAAAACAACCGTGTCTTGTGTATAAGTAAACAAGATTAGTCATCATTCTCCTGCCCTTATCCCAACTTATGGGGTCGGAGCAGCATGTCTTTCACTTCCATAATTTTCAATTACTCGTCATCTCAGCAGTCACCTTCTTTCTGGCCATATCATCATTCACACAGTCCACCCATCGTTTATTTGGTCTTCCTCTACTTTTTTAGCCATCTTCATTCATACTCAACACTTTCCTCACTATATTTTTTTCATTTCTCCGCAACAAACTCAAACTCAAACTCAAATCATTTATTTCAATTAGACCATTACGGCACTTTTGAATGTCAAAAATACAAAACTAAATCAAAGCTACAGTCACAGTCACAAGGCATAATAACTTGAGAAAGTACTGCAGTTCCCCATTCCCTAGTGTAGGTCTCTATGGAGAGGAACGGGCAAGAAACTCCATGGACACTCTTTTCAATCAAAATATTGTTACAAAATCTTGGTTACATCATTCATGTTATGATTATACATATATGTGAGAACGATGTAGAAAGACGTGCACATTAAGAGCGTCCAGAGAAAAGATTAAATCAACTTAAAAAATAAATAAATAAAAATTAACCGTGGCAGCTGAGAGTTGACCAGTCTCAATTGACAGCGCCCGTTCACGAACATGACGCATGTATCAGCACCATTCAACTCGACCATATTGAAGGGAATTAAATGACCCGACACCATTTCACCGAGACATTTGAGTGAGCATGACATTCTCTCAGCCGCCAGGGCATATTCAAGTCAAAAAAAGATAACTAAATGTAAAATGGTGGCTTTACAATACATAGAACTCACACATGTTGTATGCAATTATATAATATTAAGAGATGCAATCTATACAATGCAAGGATATTTTTACAATCTTCTGCAGCTTCCACAATAACTTGACTGGAAATCAATTAGTTTGCTCCTATGGTTGTGGAGCAGGACCGGCATTGAGCCAAGCATTTTTATCATCAATGTAATCCCCCAACTTATAATATGCTTGACTACATAGTGTGCGTTTTACACAAGATTTAAATTTCGTCTCATTCAGTTGTAGAATGTGGGGAGGTATTTTATAGTAACATTTTAAACAGTATCCCATGAAAGAGGAATCTACTTTAGCAAGCCTGAAACCTGGCTGAACTAGTTCGTCCCTATTTCTAGTATTATAGTGGCGTCTGTCACCTCTTTTACTGAATAAATGCAGATTTTTCCAACACATGTCCATACCACGATAATCGATTACCATACAACTTTTCAGTCACCCGCGCCACTTTCAGACTAAAATGTATGTAGTTACAGAATAATAAATCATTAGTACAACCCTCTAAGTTCATATAAGTCGATGAACGATTTTTGCTAGGTCAAAGTCGTTCCTATACTTATGTGGAGGGCTGTATTGATGATTTCGATGATCATAATTCTGTACCTACATAAGTCTTACACTCGCGAACGATATTTTCAACGTCATACAACCTGCCACTGGCCTGCAAATAGCAAAAAACGTAAGAAAATTTGAATTTTGCGAAATTCAAATTATCTTCGACCCCATAAGTTGGGATAAGGGCAAGAGAATGATGACTAATCTTGATTACTTATACACAAAACACGGTTGTTTTATTTCTCAGGAACTATCCAACTGATCAAGTGTGCGTGTTTTTGACGTGATAACGTCTTATAAATTGATAATACCAGCAACACTCATGAAAAATAGTAACGTTCCATGTTCCATAGTAACGTTCCACCGTTCCACGTGTTTTATTACATAAAATAATGATTATGACGTTTTTTGCGGAGTTTTAAAACAGGCCGACTCAAAAGTGTCCTTGTTACGTAACATCTCAAACGGTAAATGATAAATGATAAATGATAAACGATAAACGATAAACGATAAACGATAAACGATAAACGATAAACGATAAACGATAAACGATAAACGATAAACGATAAACGATAAACGATAAACGATAAACGATAAACGATAAACGATAAACGATAAACGATAAACGATAAACGATAAACGATAAACGATAAACGATAAACGATAAACGATAAACGATAAACGATAAACGATAAACGATAAACGAAAACGATAAACGATAAACGATAAACGATAAACGATAAACGATAAACGATAAACGATAAACGATAAACGATAAACGATAAACGATAAACGATAAACGATAAACGATAAACGATAAACGATAAACGATAAACGATAAACGATAAATGATATTTATTCAGCAAGTAGGTTTTCTCAAACACTTTTACACGTCATTTTGACGTGATAACGTCTTATAAATTGATAATACCAGCAACACTCATGAAAAATAGTAACGTTCCATAGTAACGTTCCACCGTTCCACGTGTTTTATTACATAAAATAATGATTATGACGTTATCACGTAAATCTATCGTCCGTAAACCGACTTTACAGACAACCAATTTTTTTAATTGAGGTACTTTTCAGGTACAATTTTTTGGTGTAATTAAATTTTATGAATAATGGTTAAATAATATAATATTTAAGTATCTACACCAGCCATATTGACGTCAATATGGCGGGTGTACCTTAATTTCGATATAATTTTGTTCTGAAGGAGGTACAGATTTTTTAGACCTAGGTACTGAATAGTACATTTTAGGTACATTTGTTTGGTAATTGGTATAATTTGATTCGCTATGGTACACCAGCCATTTTGACTCTCACTATCATATCACACCTTTTATTCATGAAGGGTACCTAAAATTAATCTTACATTAGGTCCAGTCATATTTGCCAAGATTGGAGTCGCCATAGCAAATTCGCATATAGAAGAAGTAATTTACTAATTATTAGACCTTACTTCCTCCAACTAAAGTTTCATAGTTAAGGAGATAAGTAAATTTGTATACTTTACTCATTGAGATTTTTACAAAATTTGACCTTCAAGCATTCGTAACTTTTTTTGCAATATTTTAGTAGTATTTTTATTATTTGTTGGAACACATTAAATTTCTACCTCATCATCAACATCATCATCAGCCTATTAATGTTCCCATTGCTGGGAAACAGGCCAAGGATCCTCTCTGGGAGAGGGAATGGGCTATAACAATTCACAACGCGGGCCCATGGGGACTTGTTCGATTCCTCAAGATGTTTTCTTTCACTGTTTTGAGAGCAGTGTTGATAAAATAAAACACACAAACTACTGCGCCAGCCTGGGTTCGAACCCACACGCCTTACTGTTAGTATGTCGGCGCCGCCATTTCTGGGCCACCACTACTCACAACTACCTATCTACTAAATTTGCAAAAAAAAATTGTGCAATTCGCTTCAACAAACCTTTACTGAATTATATTTTTTTTAAATAACATTTTTTTACTACAAACTTGGTACCGTTGAAATGGTGACAAACTGGAGAACTAACTTAAATTAAAATTAATTATTGAAACACCACATCTTTTTTATTTCAGGTTGCATTCTATCGTAAAGATTTTGTTTAGGTATATCTTTCTTGGAAAGCGTACTTTTTAATTTTTTGACCCTAGTTTGAGGGAAGTACAGGGATGTTTTAATCACCAATGTTTATGACTACCAACAAATAATAAAAATATGCTAATAGTATAGCAATAAAAAAAGATTTGAATGTCAACTTTAGGAGAAACCCTCAATAAAGTAGAAAAATTTAGAAATTTTCTAAACTGTAAAACTTTAGTCAGCGAAAGTATAAGTTTCAATAATTAGTAAATTACCTCCTCTACATATGCGAATTTGCTATGGTGAGTCGAGATCCAGTCACCCCCCACACCCACATATTAAAACAAAAAAAAGTTATTGACCTACTCTTGACCTCAATCTAGAAGGAACATCGGGTTTTAGTTAGTAAAAGTCAGTCACTCCTTGAGAATAAAAAATATATAGCAAAGCGCTTCTTGCGAATGTGTAAAACATTGACAAGTAGGGGTGATAGCCTGCAGTACGTCTGGACTCCCGTATGGTATAAGGGGCGAGTATACTCGTATTGTCATCAACCGGCCACGATTCCGGACACCCTGGCAGTTACTGAGAAACCTCATGAAAAACCCACTAACACTTTACCGACCCAGGAATCGAACCGAGGACGTTATGACCAGCAGTCGCACTTGCTCGCCACTTAATGCTATTATTACCTCGTTAACTAGGACAATGCCGAGAGGTAACTACGAGACGGGACACCTCAGAAGGACATACACTGACCTCATGTTCTACAGAAAGGTCAGATAACGTAGTACCTTCTCGCCTAAAGGTATAAGAGACGTAGCAGGTGGAGTCCTGTTGTTATTGGAACCTATTAATTGAAAAAGTTTGTTTCTTGATGTTTCTATATTACGTTACTAATACATAGAGACGCTTCTGTCTGCGTTGGATTTTATACTTAAACATATACATTCCTTCACTAAGTGACATAACCGACTTCACACAAAAAAGTGAAAAATAACTTTAGCTTCAGAAGTCGGTGACCTTTGTTTGATTGATTTAGTTTTTTTGTCACCGACTTCTGAAGCTAAAGTTATTTTTCACTTTTTTGTGTGAAGTCGGTTATATTTTTTTCTAAAAAGTTTTATTTTTTACTTTTTCGTGGTTCATGTGCTTTCCCTTTCACAGCGTAACGGCGTGATTTTTTGTTATGAACTGGTGTAAACAATAGAGAGACATGAGATTTCAGCGATCCCCGTACATTTGTTATCATTTATTGAGGAGTTCCCGTCGCCTATCTTCCGAAGTTCTTCATCAGATCTTTACCATATTGAAATGGGATCACTCCAAGAACGTACTCTTCCTAAAACTACCCAAATCGCTTCTGGTGTGCCTATAAAATTTAAGGAACTCCCGTTCTATTTTTCCAGGATTCCATTAAATGGAACTTAACACATCTGACTGTCGAAATCTGGGTGTATTGTACACCTGCGTACTCCCTCAGAGCATACAGGCGTGATTTTACGTCACTATGTTACATAAACAATAAACAACCAAACGATTGCAGTAATTACTGCAGCTTTGCCGTGTATTTTTGAAGAGTTCCATTTATATCTCCGTAGATCAGCATCAGATCTTCAGCAAATTAAAATGGAACCAAACGAGAAGCACCAGCTTTCAAATAAAAAAGAATCATCAAAATCGGTTCACCCAGTTGAAAGTCCTGTGTTAACAAATACAAAAAAAAAAAAAAAAAAAACCGACGAATTGATAACCTCCTCTTTTTGGAAGTCGGTTGAAAAAGGTCGCGAAGATTTGGTCTGGTTTGGGCCGCTTGGTGGAAATGAAATAAATACTAAGTTGGAATATTTTTAGGGCTGTTGTAACTTAATCCAAAAATCAATCCGTTGTGTAAATTTTGCAACATTTTCTTCTAACGGACCACACTCAGAAGCGAACTTCTTCACTTACTTGCTTAACCCAGAAGCCTTTGTAATTGACCTCCCTCATTGGTAACGGGTAGTTAACCTAACCCTCATCAAAGTAGAATCCCCTATGGAAACCACATTCTGACATCGGATAGCACTGTTGACATGACCCGTACACTGATTACTTAATCGTAATTGTATTACCTATCCTTTTGAAAACGAGAGATATTTCTACTTATGCCCTATTCTATAACCTGATGAACGTATAAGCAAGCATTCTGGTCTTCGATGGAATTTGGTAGACACCTAAGCTAAAGAGTTTTTTTGAACGCATTTAATAGCCTTATTCTTGACGAAGATTATCCAAAACCAAAAAATCGAAGACATGTGACATCTACCAATTCACCTGCCCGCGTGGTTGATCTTCCCATAGAGAGGAGGCATATGTCCCAGAAGTGGGAACATTCATAGACTGATGATGATGGTCGAAATTAAGTGCTTAGACTACCTAATCACATTATTTATTATTTAGAAAAATACCTTTACTATGTGAAACAGAAAATTTGTATGATGTACTGTCTGAAAGTTCAATGCTCTTAACTTGTAAGGCAAAAGTTATAAGGGTATATAAATTTCTGGCGAATTGCTATTGTGCCGGATGCGGTGGGTGTTAAGTGGGTTGCAGACACAACAATGACATGGTTGATGTTTTCAATATTTTTCAAATCTAATAATAGTTTATTTTTCATGTTTATTCTCGCTCCCTGGAAGCATTTTCCTCTTTTACGTACTTTAATTCCTGTAGGTAGTCTATACAACGATGTTTTGAAAGGCTTTAACATGAAACATAATTTTGACTGTTTAAACTTAATATTATAAAGAGGAAAGATTTGATTATTACAATTTAACTAAAGGCCTTCTCAACCGATTTAAAAGTATCTTTCACCATTAAAAAGCAACATCTTTACCGAGTAACATTGGCTATACATTAAATTGATATTATTAAATTAGCTCAGTCGTGGGTGAAGTGCTATTACGAAATAAAAACTGAAATGCTGGAATTGTACAAAAGGGATCAAAAGAACGCATTTACCAATTAAAAAATGGCTGAGAGTCAGCGTTGTCAGAGTGTCCAAAATTATAATAGACAGCCTGCAGAAATCATCCATCTCCGATTGTTATTACGATGGAAGATCACTCCTTTCAGTTAAATCGTACTAATTAATGTCTTCGTTCACGTGTGCTTCATAATGGTGAGTGATCTAATTGTGACATTTACGTTTTACCTTTTATGTATTCTATTGTGATTTGGTATATAAAAGACAAATAAGGAATAATGGTCGGGTTACACGAGGCTAATTTTTCAAACTAAGATAGCAAACTAGATGGGCATCGTTTTTTAATTGTACATTTCAGTTAAACACAGTCCCTGCCAAATATCAGCAGAAAGTACCTACTCAGACAAAGAGAAAACAATTTAAATGTTATTCCCATAGAAAGTCTCAAACCTGGTTTAATAATCATCCCAAGATTTCAGATGATACGTTGCCATGGCTACGCGGCTGGAAAAATAAGACACTAGGTAGGTAGTAGTAGGAAAGCAGTAGTAGGTAGGTAGGACAGGACAACGTCTGTCGGGTCGGCTGGTTAACAATAATTACTTATTTAGTTGTCCCAAAAAAGGGACTTATTTTGGGCAGCAGACAGGATGTGCAGGTCAGAGAATCGAGAATTTGACTTAAAGGAGGCCTACGTCAAGCACTGGAATGCGACGGACTGATTTGATAAATATGCTAGTTTCCATAAATAAATTGCAAATCTATTTAGTCCGCTAGTAAGAGTATTGGAAAATAATGGACAAGTATTTTTTGTTTTAGTAAATCAATGAATAGACTCGCATCAAAACTCGGGGGTGGGAGCTCGTAACGCCAGAACGCAATAAAATTACTGATGTAATGTTTAGTGCGTCCAAAATTTTATCGAGAATTTTAAAAGCGTCGTATCTTCGTCAATTTTGGGTTATGTAAGAAAAGAAAAAAACACGGGTCAAATATTTTTTATAATCTAAGTGACGGACTAATTAGATTTTTCCAGTTGACAAGCCTATTGGATGGAACGGTCTAAATGGTCATAAAACGATAGAATATTTTTACCTTGTAATAAGATCAGTACCAGGGCATCTATCATCCCTCTTTTGAATTTTGAAAAATATCACCATTATTTCTGAAAGTGAAGGATAACTGATTTAAATGATATTAAATGCGCAATTAGATCCCTAGAATTAGACTGTTTTTATTATTATGGAAGCCAGATGAGAGCTTGAATTCTGCTAAAACAGCAAAAGCGGCGGGCAATATTGTCTTTTACATGGTTTGTTTGTTGTTTGACTGATCACGTTTTCGGCAACAATCAATAATCTAAGATTTCAACTACAGATTCATGATCGTTGAGTCCTTCAACTAAAATCTTTTAATAAAATACATGGACGACTTAGCTTGCATAGGCTGGTAAATGGATCAAATGAGTTCGGGATTAGCGACCCCAATAGCTAGCAGGGATATGACTAATGATCTTGTATTGTAAACGGGCTGGTATCCGTAACTCCACGTCAAAGCGCGTATTTTGCGTATGGGCTATAAATCAGACACGCGGGCCCGGCGCGGTATGGTAGATGTCACATGTCTTCGAATTGTTGGTTCTAGGACAAGCCGATTTCCTCATGATGTTTTCTTTAACCGTTTTTGAGAGCAGTGACATGACTTACTGTTCGTAAGTCGAGGCCACCACCACTGGGCCACCGCTGCTCTCTGTCTGATGATCTTAAGAAGTTATTTGGGAAAGACGTAGCGGAAAGCAGAGGACAGCCGACAGCCTATCGTCCAAGTAAACCTCTCCTAAGCTCGATGACTTCTTCTTTTCGTGTGGCTAGTGTCTAAACTGGTGTCAGTGCATAGTTCCACCCATGACCCTCTGGTTTGGCTTTACATGCTAATAATAATAGGCTAGTTTCCACCATCAAAAAATTGCAAATCTATTTAGTCCGTCAGTTAGAGTATTGGAAAATAATGAACACGTATTTTTTTTGCAAATCAACGAATATTTACAAAGATAAAACGCATCAAAACTCGAGAGTGGGGGCTCGTGACGTCAGAACTCACTAAGAATGATACCAAACAGTGACGTATTGGGAATTTTTAAAAGCGTCGTATCGTCGTCAATTTTGGTTTATGTGACAAAAGAAAAAATACGGGTCAAATATTTTTTGATAATCTAAGTGATGGACTAATTTATAAGTTAACAAGCCTATTATACAATAAGCAATGAATTCGCAAAAAAGAGGTCTTGGGTTCGAACTTCAGACCTATGGCTCGGCAGTCCGACGGTCACACTAATAGGCCTATCACTGCTTCTTCACACACATTGATCACTGAAGTTCCCATACTTACGTTCTAGTTCGTCGAAAGTGAAATGAGTATCTTTTTGTATTTCCACCCAGGCGACTCCGTGTTTCTTACGGAATCGGATTTCTTCCATAGGGTCCAAAGTGCTGTCTAGAGAGGCCGACATTTTTGCTGCTCAAATTGAATACTATAGTTAAAAAAATTGAATTTATAATCGAAATCTTGTCGGATCTTGTTCTGTGGAGACTATTTGACAATATTTGACGTTGCGCACAGATTAAACAATTTATACCACAGTTTAGCGCTATCAAAGACTGACACAAAAAGTCTTATTTAAATACATAAAAAACAACAGTTATAAAAGGTGTGTGAGTGGAACAAGTCTTTTGAAACTGGCTAAAAATCATCGATTACATAGTTAAGACACGGCGAAATTAAAATTATATAAAATAACTTGCAGACTTCCACTGCTACAACTAAAAGTTAATTCACAAGACATAAATGTAATTTTAACGGGGTCACAAATATTTACACCATAATAATGTCCGGTGCATCCTACTGTGGTGCAAATCGACTTCAAAAATCTGAGTTGCAATAATATATTATAAGTCTTTGTAGCTTGCGCAATCAAAGAAAAAAAAACATCACACTGGGACTATTGTGGATTAAATAAACATATAAACAGATCTGACACACCTCCAGACATAGACAACAGAATTCTTTCCTCGTCTTAATTTACAGTGTCTCCTATACTATGTACAATGTATATGTCGCTCAGTGATAATATAGCAAACCCAGTGGGAAAACTGAGAAATACGAGAAGCCACTGACCTAAATAATTTGTTATTCCAAAAACACAAGAAGCTTTTGTCTTTGAATAGACGTAAATATATTTTTCGCCATCTATGCCTGTCAGAGGAGGACTTTTATTGAATTAACTTCGCCCAACCATTTTTTTTTGTGATTTTTCCCCCTTTTGAGCAGGATTCTGAAAAACAAAATCGTCTATTTTGTGGAACTTGTCAAGTTGCTCGCTACTGTGTGAGTAGTTGCCAAATTATTAGTATAACCACTTTAAAGGATGTCGGCCATAGCACAATCCATTGTCCATTTCTCGGTAGTGGCTCGGAAAAGTGAGTGTGTCCATATAAAGTTGCACGGTCGATATTCGGCCTGGACCCGACACGGTCTAGCGTGATTTAAGTTTCAGTATTCAGTTCAAGATGGCAATGCTTGTCAAGAAAATTTAATTGATTATGTCAAAGTACCTACATTTTTTTTTAAATTATTTTTTTGTTTTCAAGTCTGTTGTAGTGTACTCGTATGTTCATTTTATGCTTTCTGATTTCAGAGGTATAGTTTTTGTTAAAGTATTTTAGTAAAACTTGCTTCTGCCGCGGTTTTGTCCACACTCAAGTCAGATATTAATTCAGACTCAGCCTTACCATCTTTTCGTGTAATAAATATTCAGTCGCTCTATTAAAATGTGCGCCCAGCCTCGCGTCGCGTTGCGTCTCAGTGTGAATTGACCCTAAAAGAAACAGAAAGCCAAAATATCATTCTTCGACTCTTGTACTAGCTCTTGAGAAGCTCATGGCTACATAATATCAGTCGCTTGGGTCGATCTTTAGGTTAAGCCATGCTTGCCTAGGTTGGTCTGTGGATGGGTGACCACCCTTACATACCGAGTTTCCTCCGTACCTCGGAAAGTACGTTATGCCGTTGGTCCCGGCTGTCATTTGTCCATATTTGACAGTCGTTACAGGTAGTCAGTAGCCCAAATAGTCTGACATCCAGCCTAAGCCAGCCTTACCAAGTGGTATCGTATAACCCAGTATTAACTGGGTTGTGGAGGTCAGATAGGCAGTCGCTCCATGTAAAATACTGGTATTCAGCTGCATCCGGTTAGACTGGAAGCCGACCCCAACATAGCTGGGAAAAGGCTTGGCATATGATGAACTCTTGTACTAGCCTCATAGCTTAAACAGAAATATTTTTGGGTGTTTTTTTTTCAGTTTCGTTATGTGTCTCACACGTAAACAAGAAAACCGACATTAGCACATCAAAATAAAGGGTGTAAACCACCTTATCCCAAAGCCGTTAACCAAGCATTTCTGTACATCAAACTAAGTTACTTTATGCAAAAAATAAAGCTGGAAAACAACTTCTTTTTTTGAGGTTTTAATCAAGTTTTGTGATAGAACTCAATGTAACGCACTTAAAACATCGTGCTGATGGATGGATTAAATAGTACGGGGATCGTGGAGGTGTTAAAACTTGTATTTTTTTTAAATTTTGCCAAAAAGTTGTAACTTTGACCTCCCATATCTCCGTAACTAGAAGTTTCCCATGTATGGTGTAGAACAAAAAAATAATCGCAATGATGGAGAGAACATAAGTGCCTTTCATCTTCGCTAAGAGGTGTTTTACATCCTTTATAGTTTTGGTTTATGCGTGTTCGATTGCCGAGTCTAATAACAGTCACGCCTGCCTAGATTGGTAAGTGGATGGGTGGTCACCCAATCATACCGAGCTTCCTCTGTGCCTCGGAAAGAACGTTAACCCGTTGGTCCCAACTGTCATTTGTAGATCTTTGACAGTGGTTACAGGTAGGTTCAAACAAAGACTAATACACGGTTGAAATTTTCAATCCCACGGAACGAAAGTACTCGAAATACTGGAGATAGCAATTTTTTTTCAAAGAAAACATTCCTTTGTTTCAGTAAAAGCGATATTACTTTCGTAAAGCGGTATTACCACAGAAATATTAAAAACAGGGTATTACATACGTAATTAAAATATTATTATTTATTGTAATTTTTGGCCGACCCTATTCCTTCACCATTGTGTTTCAATAGACATAATAATAACTGAACCAATATTTTAAAATTGATAATAGTTTCCAGAGGCAAACAAGTACATTAAAAGTGACTTAACAATAAATTCTAACCGTTTGTTTTCTTTTCAGAGACACCATAATGATCCCAAGCTGCAAAAGCGATGCCTCAAACAAGATACTATCAAATATGAAGACATATAACGAGGAATCATGGCCCAGTGGTTAAGATCTCGTCTTTCGTGCATGAATATGTGGGTTCAAATTCGGGCCGAAACCAATGTGACTTACAAATATGAACATTTTTATCTTAGACATCACTCATCATCATAATAAGGAGCGCGTGGCTAAATAACAGCCGCTCGGAACGATCGTTAGGTTAAGCCGTGCTTGCCTAGGTTGGTCAGCCGATGGGTGACCACTATTGCATACCGAGTTTCCTCCGTGCCTAGGAAAGCACGTTAAGCTGTGGAAACAAATGTCCATGCTCATCACACAAACATTTGCTCCTACCGGGATTCGAATCCGGGACCCTAAAAACGTAAGGCAGCCTCACTATACTGTGCCTTTCAGGTATAAGATGATTACGCTGAATTAAATAAAGAAAAAACAACTCAAAAACATAAAGAAGAAACAAGAGAATCGAAATAATTGTGTGTAAATTGAAACCTCGTGTTCTATGTAGCACAAGAAAAACGTACTTCTTCGAAAAATACATCAGGGATACTAGGAATTGGAAGCCATTCCAAACGAACGTTATAGTGTTGTTTACTAAGTTAATACCAGGCAAGTATTTATAGTAGAGAAAGTCCCAGCAGTAATCAATAAATAAATAATAATATTAAAGCCAATTATTCCATATTTCCATGAACAATTACATGGTGTTAGTAGGTTATTAGTAAATTTACTTATTGTATATTGTTACTGTGGTTAGTCTTCATTTTTCTTCTTTTTATTATGGGAAATCATCAAATAACTTCTCCCACTCTGGGCGGAGCGGGAGGGAGTGTCAGACTTTTACTGACTAAAACCCATCCATGTTCCTTCCTCGCCCTTTATTTTCCGGGGCCGCGGTATCTCTTTCGAACAGGCCCGCAACACCGGCAGGCTTCGGCCCTTGCGGGCCCGTGGTTAGTCTTCTTCCTTTGAAATATGGACCCCTTTTTGGGTAAAGGCCTCCTCCAGCTCTTTCCACGAATCCCTGTCATTGCCTGTATTCGTCCAGTTGTTTCCTGATACCTGGATAATGTCATCAGCACACCGTCTTGTAGGTCTGCCAGCATTCCTCTTTCCCTGTGGACCATTCCATCGTGTGGTTTCTATGGTCCATCTTTTATCAACGTAACGTGTGATGTACCCAGCCCACCTCCATTTTAGTCTAAGTGCATTTTTTTTTTTTGTCTAATATGTTTATTCTTTACTTTGCCTATTTTCCTGAGCTTCATGATGCTCCTTTCCATAGCCGTTTGGATACATTTAATTTTTGTTTTGTTTTATTGGTATAATATAAACCCAAGTTTGGCAACCGTACAGAAGCATGGTAAAATACATGTATCAAATACTGTCTTTTTTAGATCTAAACTGTAATTTCCTTTTAAAATTTATTTGAGCGACCAGATTTTTATCCACGTTATTCTTCTTTTGTCTTCCTCCCACCAGTAATAACAATATAATAATATCCTGATAATTGTGCACAAGTCTGTGCGCAAGCACAGGTACGGTCACGAGCACCAATGTGTATCCACTTTCCTAAATATAAAAGGAATTTTCGCGTGAAATAACGATTGTAACTAGGAGATAGGATCTTTTTCATAAAAATGTGGGTCCCGAATATGTGTGCGTAACAACATGAAATTTTAATCAGAATAGTAGTGTTTACATATTGTGCTCGTTTATTGTACACTCTCTATTCCTTTACTCTCTTAGTACTATAGGACGACACTCTAATGCGACCGGAGAGAGATCAGCGGGCCTAAAACAGCAGCTTTAGCAGAATCATAATATAAATCACGTTAAAAAAATTACTCTTGAAATGGACTTTATGTCCATAAGCATAAAGTCCATTTTAATTTTAATATTTAACGTGATTATGATTCTGCCTAAGCGGCCATTTTAGAACCCCAGGCGCAGGTCCAACGGCTTAACATGCTTTCCAAGTCAAGTTAAAAGTCAAAATGATGTATTTACAGCAAATGTGGTACAAAGGATGATAAAAATGTAGTGCGATGACACATTTCGCCAAAAAACAGAATGCAATACCCGAGGCACCGCGGTATCATACAGCTAACATACAACTGATTCCTACCGAAAAAAATACGATTGGAAAAACTCAATTGCAGTTTTTGCCCAACCCGGGAATATAATCCAAAACCATGTGCTCAGGTGCTCATGTACTTTAGACCTATTTTTGAAAACGAAAGTTATGTTGGTTAAGCTCGTCGTCTATATTCACTTGAATACTCATGGTTGAATGCCACGATAGAATAGTTAGAGGTGACTTCCGACGCATGTCATTACGTCATCTATGACGATTCAACGGACATCGATATCGCGCTCACGATAATTCGGAACGGGTTTATGGACGCTCAAATCAATTACAGCGTAATTCGGAATACAGCCTTGGAGCAGCCTTTTTTATTACATCAAAATCAGCTGTTGCACATTTGTCGGCCATATTTCTGGTTTATAGTAGGGTCAACCTCGTTTTAAGTTATGTAGCCGCTATTGAATACATACAAAGCTGTTGAGCGTTATTAAACGTTTATGAATAACTAGCTAACCCACGCAACTCCGTCTGCGTCACATTAGAGAGAAAAACGAAAGGGAAAAAAATCCCCGTTTTTGCAACATTGTTCATTCCTGCTCCGCTCCTAACAGTCGTAGCGTGATGTTATACAGCCTATAGCCTTCCTCGATAAATGGACTATCCAACACAAAAATATTTTTTCAATTCGAACAAGTAGTTCCTGAGATTAGCGCGTTCAACCAAACAAACAAACAAACAAACTCTTCTGCTTTATAATATTAGTATAGTATAGATGCTTTTTGGAATTCTCATAATAACAAGCTTATAAACCTATCTTTAACTTTTATGAATAAGACTGTAAGATTATAATCTATTTAATTTATTTCTGCTAAAATAATAAATACTGACTTAATTTTACACATCTCTGGCTATCAGTAAATACCACAAAGGAACCTGTAGGCCCCGGGGTTGCAGGCCTGTTCGAAAGAGATACCGCGGCCCCGGAACATAAAGGGCGAGGAAGGAACATGGACGAGTTTTAGTCAGTAAGAGTCTGACACTGCCCCCCGCTCCGCCCAGAGTGGGAGAAGTCATTTGATGAGCTTAAACAAGGGTTTTGTTTTGCAGAGAACGTAGGATAAGTGAAAATTATAACAGTGGTATTTTCTTAAAAAAATCAAATAGACTAAAATACACTACAAACCGAAACAAACGTAAATCTGATCAACGGTTCTCGACACACCAACTAACAGGCCGCCGGAGACATAGCATTACTAATTGTTAGGTAAGTGTCATGTTTTAATTTTTGATTATTAACCGAAAACCAGCAAAATTGGAAAGCCACTAACGCAGTATTGTGTGAGATAACATTAGCTGCGTCATCACCCTTGCTTACCTAACCAATTAGTTTCATTTCAATTACGGAAATAAATATGAAATACAGCTTGTTCACAATACTCACGTTGTCGAGAAAATGCCATGTTTTTAACCCCCGACGCAAAAACGACGGTATGTTATAAGTTTGACGTGTCTGTGTGTGTGTGAGCGTCTGTCTGTGACGTTGTAGCCCCCGAACGTATACCACCGCTTTTGTTTGTTTTTTTTTTGTTTGTTTGAAAGGTGAATTAGTCGGGAGTATTCTTAGCTATGTTTGATAAAAATCAGTCCAATATGGCCGCCGCGCCACAAAATGGCGGATTACATATTTATTCAACAACTCCCTCAATACGGGTATCAAATGAAAGGGTTTGACTAGTAGAGTAATATGTACACTATTGAAAGGGAATGAAGAATATTATATTATTATAAGTACCACACACACACAGCATAGTGTACCTATTTGGTTATGACGTGACGATTTCTTCTTAATCGCACTACCCGTAAGCTGTTAAGGAACTTCGTTCCAATAAAATATACTTAACTAGAAATTATGTTCAAATGTGTCTAGGGTTTTTTAATATTACAGTTTGCATGATATATCGGCGACCGTGGATTCCCGTTGCAAACCATGGCAACGTCTCCATCTCCTCTACAGCCTTCTTTGCCCGAAAAGATCATCGTCATCATCAACCTCACTCAGTTCCCACTGCTGGGTCACAGGCTTCCTCTCTATAAGAGGGAATGCGCTTTAATCCACCACGCAGGCCAAGTGCGGGGCCATGAACATGTCGGGTTCCTTAAGTCGAAGTAATCTGCGGTACCACAGATCTGCAGAAGAATGGACCATTTGTGCCAAAAAAAAAGTCGTTGCGTGGTAAAGTGGCACAAACAATAATTATTATTTTAGAAGTGAATTATTCAAAATACCTAAACCCTATCGCAGTCGATAGCTGGACATTGGCATTTCACAGTTACATGCTGCAGTGTGTACAACAGTTGTCATTTAAATCAAGGAGCGCCTTTCATCAACACAGGTTTAAATTAACTAAATGCAGTGTTATCGGTGTTATTATTCGAGTGATTGGTAATACGAGCCTCAATTTGTACTCAGAATTACTCAAAACAATTACAACTAATTACATTAGAATATTTCGGTAGAACCGTAGAAGTTTGTGTTGTCCTCGTATTTGGTGGAAATTTGAAAACGTCGATGAACCGTACAAAGTACGTCCCTCCAAGGAATACAAATATAGCTATAATTTGCTGGTGAACCTTGAAATAAATGGATTGACTGAGGGATAGGAATTGGATTGCCAATACGGGAAACCTTTTCAAACATACCAATTTAACAGAACTAGAATTCCACACATTGTCCTGTACATGGAGTGTATTGACCGTTCTATCCAATAGTCTCTATCTTCTTTTTGGAAAATCTTCCACTTGAATCTGAGTTTCATAAAGCGCTGATGGATGAATGACACAATACTACAAAGTATGAAATCATTTAACAAATTCATACAAAAATGTGTTGACTTTTATGACACTCCACATGAAGGACTGAAGTGCACTGCCCTTGTCATATCCCACAAAATATTCTCAACAATAACAACTTACAAAAAAAAGAAAAACTGTAACCCAATATTTTAAAAGCTTCAAGTCTATATCTCATAAAAGTCTGTCTGATAGGCATTAGTGTCGATAACGTGTCAAAATGGACCACAATGGCTTAAATTGTGAATAAATGGCGAGTATTAAAAACAATTTCTTCCATCTCTTTATTAGTTACTAGCTTGTGCACTCGGCTGCGCCGTGGAGTTCTCCGAGTGGATAATTGTTCCACGACATCATAACACTGGAATAAAAAGAAGTACAAATACATAATTACCCTATGTGTTAATCCAGCTTAAAACTATTTTTGTGTGTTGAAATGCTTTCAGTAGTTTTAAAAAAAGTAACAAACATCCATCCATTCCCACAAACTTTCGCATTTATCAAAGGATTGAATAACACACATCATCATCTGCCTAGCCTTATCCCAACTATAATGAGGTCGGCTACCAGTATAACCGGATAAAGCTGAATACCAGTATTTTACATGGAGCGACTGCCTATCTGACCTCCACAACCCAGTTAATAATGGGTAATACGATACCACTGAGTAAGACTGGTTGTCAGAATTTTTGTGTAACGACTATCAAAGATTGACAAGTGACAGCTGGAACCAACAGCGTAACGTGCTTTCCGAGGCATGGAGGAAACCCAGTATGTAAGGGTAAATATTTGCTAAAATAAGCGTATAGTTACTGTATTCATACGCATAATTTTCATTTGAGAGTGTCTAAACTTTGAGTGGACTTCTAACATAGAAGCTTGGCTTGGAGGCACGTTTCGCTGACATTGATCCGACATACAACTTCATCCTTAGTCAAAATCAAATTTAACTTGACTCTGTCATCGCTAAAGAAGAATGAACAAGTTCTTTTAACACGATTTCTTTGTCACGTCGTATCTTCCAAATGGCTGGATTGATTTACTCAAAAACCCAAGTGTGCTTAGAAGGTGTGAAAAAAAAGCAAAATTGCGGATTTTCGGCGCTAAATTATAAGTCTTATTTTTTTTTCAAACAACCCTATCGAGAAGGGTATCAGAGCGAAGAGAATTGGAAGAGTACAAGGTGAATTTTTGAAGTGGGCATTGATTGTCAAATCTGAAACTATGAGGAATAGCGAAAAATGCTCAAAGGACTCTCGAGCCCGATTTTGATGAAAACTAAAACTGCATCTTTACGTTTTTGGAAAATCAATATTCCTAACCAGGAAACGAACCAGTTGATTTTGCAAAAAAAAAACCACACACTGTATTATTTATTACACCATTCGATAGTGCCGCTAATAGGGATCAAATTCTGGGAAGTAATGACATGCAGCAAATTTAAGGAAAAGGTTAAATTGTATTTTTTGTTTCGTGTTTTAAATTGTATTTGATCGCTGGCACCCACAGCGCAGTTTTATCTACACAACATTTTGTGCACTTCGCGGTTGCATGCAAAAAGAAAAAGAAAAAAATAATAATTCGAATTTACTAGTGAGTTGACGCCAATAGTGGTTTCATTAGACGTTTCGTTGATTATTAGTGTCTATGATTATGAAAAGTCATTCAATGCAGAGCAGTATTCTGAACAAACACCAGAACTCGGTGAACAATTTATGAGCATGCGTGCAGTAAACGATGGCCTCAGAAATATAAATTAATATAGAATTCATCTATTAATAATAATAGATTAATGTCACTAATCACAGAAATAGATATGACCCACAACAGAAAATTGCTCACCAGTCTTTAATGGTAAACCATCGCATCGCTCAGCCAAAATGAAAAAGCTGTCTGAAGTGATAAATGACAATGCCACCAACATAAGCAACCTACGGGATTATCAGACACAATCTACGGGATAAAAAACTAAAAAATGGCCTAAAACTTTTGGTTTCGATGATATCTCGGTCGACCAATTAAAACATCTTGGACCGGTAGCAGTATCCTGGATGTTATCTCTTTTAAATTACTGTGTTAAAGTTTACAAAATTCTGAAATTATGGAGGCGTGCTTAACTGATTGCTTTTTTTGAGCCAGGAAAATGCCCGAAAGACCCTAAAAGTTACCGACCTTATATCCCTTCTAAACCAAACATTCAAACATTTTGAAAGACTTTTAATCGCGTTACCCCTGTTAAAGAGCCCTTAGAAATTCGAGACAAGGAATAACATTCTTCGTCGCCTGACATCCACCCTATTTCCTTTTCTGCTGGGGAGATTGCATGCTCAGTGTTGCATCGATCCGCTCACGCTAAAGAGATTGCAAAGCACTTAACGATACCTGTCGCAACGTCATGATGTGCTAAGACTTACCCCCCTTGCAATGTTGTTTCTGTGGTCAAGTATTTTCCAGAAGAATAGCAAGTCACAAAGAATAGGGAAAACAGGAACGAGACCACCGCCACGCCCCGTACGGCATAAGAGCCGTAAAAGCATTTTAAGATATATGACCTCCTTAGAAGACGGTGCGTCAAACGAGAGAAGCGAACCTCCCATCCATTCACATTTCATTAACCCGTAAGAACACCTGCCGCCCTGACCGAAACTGCAGTGGCCAATCTGGAAGTTCCTTAACCGATTGCGAGCCCAGGTTGGCCGCTGTATACATAATCTGGCTGAATAGGGTATCCTCGATCCGTTCCAAAGAGATTGCCAGTGTGGAGCCCCTCTGAAGGATATGCTACACCTCCTGTCCTGCCCATCCTGCACAACCACTTGCATCTATCAAGAACAAATTGGAGCTAATGCTACAGCTGGTCTAACACAATTTGGGAGGTAAAGAAGAAGATTTGAATACTGTTACGAATTTTATGAAAAATGAATTGGTTTCTTTAGGCTGCGGCCTGCGGTATGCCATTTCTTCTCAGCATTTGTTCCTTAAGGACGACTTTCTTAGCGACGCCATGAAATGGTGTAATGATAGACTGTGCGTTTATTTTGCATAATCAACGGGTTCGATTCCTGGCTAGGGACATAGATACTTATTCAAAAATTTCAATGATACTCCTTTGAGCATTTTTCGCCATTTCTCATAGTTTCAGATTTGGCCGTCCTCAAGCCACACCCACTCCAAAAATTTAACCTGTATAAATATAGGAACATAATATAGTTGGTCGGGTTTTTTAATAAAAAATTACTTGTTTCTAATGTAAAGCCATTTCGGACAAAACGATGTCTTCTTACCTACAGTGTACCTCCTGTTCCTAACTATGTCCTTTTTTCTTGCGACTCTGTGGGCAACATGGGAAAATTAGGATATAAACAACCATTATAATGTATATGTTACTGTAAAAGCCCGATAAAATTCGGACATTTACCAACTCATGCTGGTAAATCTTAGAATTGACTGGGAAATCTTAAGATTTACCGTACTTCGGGGTTTTACAGTAACATATATATCAGAGTCACATTGTAAAAAAACCATTAGATTGTAATAAACCTAGCTGGATTGTAAACTGTCGAAATATTGTTAACCGAACATACTGCTTACAATATGACGCATAATTTTTCGGTAGATTAAACAATGTCTCGAACTAAAACCGTAATTTTGTGAAATGGATGCAACGGACCTGAACTCGCGCGTGGAGGGGGAGGGAATAGGGGCCTCTTTGCCCCATGGTACCACTCCCATCTAAAGATGAAGCATCATTCCTGAGAAAAACCGATTGATGTAACCTAAACCTCAAAACACTCTATATTCGCCGAAAAAGCGTATTGAACGAAGTCGTTTCTGTCTGAAGGGTTTAAAGGAACCTAACTAACTAAACGTCGGGGTGCCCCTAGTACCGATTATGGGGGCAGAAAATCTAACCTGTCGCGAACTAAAGTGAGCTTTCTTTTATAACAATTTCTAATTCGCTGTTTACGTCATAAGCGGTGGGAGAGTCGGCGACCTTTACTGTTCGCGGAACTACACAGTGTCTATGTCCACATAACTAATAAAAAGCCGGTACAATTCCAATCGATATTCTAGTTTCGCAACAGAACGAAAGCATCTTTCCAAAAGTTATGAATAAAATGTAAACATAAATTTAGTAAATCTAAACATTCTTCCCATGACCCGAAGCGTCATTCCTCAGGCAATAATATTAAACGGATGAAAACTATTCATAAACTTATTTAACATTTATGCGAATTTCAATTTGATGTTTCTTGTAAAATTTACATGGTATACATGAGATAGGAAAATGCAGTCATCATCAAAAAATTTGATATTTTACCGGAGTCAAAAATCACTCGCTCGTCAACCCCAGTCTTCATGTAATTAATATCCAAAATAAGGGTAGACTTGCGTGAAACTCCGTTTTCCGCTTCGTCGCCTGTGTTTGACAGACAAGCGTCTTTAATTGTTTCTAAACGGAAAAATATTAGTTTCACAAAACCTTGGCAAATGATATAAAGCAATTGAATAAACTTCCTGAAAAAATATCGTTGTCTAGTGAAGTGCGCATCGTAATTTTCAGTACTTTCAGTATCAGTGGGAGCTTTCGATGATCTCGGGCTTTCAGTTCTCTTGTAGCCGCCGAAGAGAGCAGCGGTCGCCCGCCCAAACCAACGATCGCGTAGTGAACTTCGTGTGTCCGAGCAAAGAGTTTGTTACAAAGATACAAAAATTAAGATAAATATACAAAAACAGTGATTGACATTGGACGCAGCTGAACTTTTTGTTGGATTTCTTCGTTTATTTGCAGGTAATTAATTTAAAACATTGTGAAGTGTTGTGAAGTGCACTAATTACCAAAGTTTTGGATTTTTAAATTGCTATTGAATTACATAAACCGTGGAGACAAACGCTATGAATTTTTAAAGCGATTAATTTATTAAATAAATTAATAATTATTTAAAAAATATATATTACTTATGGAAAATTGTACGCTATACAGATTTCAGCAATATAGTACACTAGCTGACCCACGCAACTTCATCTGCGTCACATAAAAGAGATAATGAACTTTGTTTAATTGATTTAGTTTTTTATCACCGACTTCTGAAGCTTGAGTTATTTTTCAATTTTATGTGTAAAGTCGGTTTTACTTCTTGAAAAAGAGTTTTTCATTTTTCACTTTTTAGTGGTCCATATGACGTGCTTACTCTTTCACAGCGTACTGGCGTGATTTGTTTTTATTATGAACTAGTGTAAATAATAGACAGACATGAGATTTCAGCAATCCCAGTACATTTGCTATTATTTATTGAAGAGTTCCGTTGCCTATCTCTGAAGTTCTTCATCAGATCTGTACCAAATTTAAACGGAATCACTCCGAGAAAGTACTCTTCCTAAAACTATACACATTGTTTCTTGTGTGCCTATAAAATATAAAGAGTTCGCTCAATTTTTCCAGGATCCCATCATCAGTATCCTGACTTGATGATTATGGGACCACCTACCCTTTCAAACAATAAAAAAAAACAAAATCGGTCCGACCATCTTCGAGTAATCGGGGAACATTGAATTGAGTACCTCCTCCTTTTTGAAGTCGGTTAATAACGACGTTATGGTGGGTGACTCAAATATCCGGGTAGCCTATAAAAGATTTGGCCGAGTTTCGTAAATAAGGTCCGAAAAATTGAAGAGTTCCGTTACTTTGTTATGGATCCCATAATCAGAAGTGAGTGTTTGGTTAGGCAAACACTCATCAAACTACCCTTGAAGTACACCCTTTCCAATAAAATCAAAAAAAGAATCATCAAAATCGGTTCACGCAGTCGAAAGTTCTGAGGTAACAAACACAAAAGGAATAAATATTTCCCGTTTTTGTAACAATTTTAATTTATGCTCCGCTCCTATTGGTTATAACGTTTTATAGCTTATAACCTTCCTTGAGAAATGGACTATCCAACATAAAATAAGTTTTTTTTCCATTTCAATCAGTAGTTCCTGAGATTAGCGCGTTCAAACAAACAAACAAACTCTTCAGCTTTATAATATTAGTATAAATAAATTTTAGGAAAAAATTAAATGTTTTCAAAGCGCCAAGCTTAACACAGTCAATTTTACTTTCATTAATTAAAAATATAGGAACTCGTCTTATTTACGTAAGGTTTATCACGTTTCTTTGGTGCTTAAGTAACTAAATTTCAGATTCAATAAATTGGGAGTTATTTGAAAGTTTGATTCTTTTAACACACGTACACAATTAGGAAGAGTTAAACATAGAAAAATTTTGTTTTGTTTAACTTAGAGTCATCCAAAAAACCGATCTGCGAAAGCTTTGCGTATTACGACCGCATGCTTTGCGTATTAATATGGCCATCTTAGCAAAAACATAAATCACGTATAAAATTCTTAAAATGGTCAGAATCAGTTAATATTATGAACTGTCACTTTGTGACCATTTTACTAATTGTAACGTACTTAGTTCATATTTTTATCCTAATATTTTTCTGGGGGCAACAGTAAGACTTTATTTTCCTTAACTGCAAGGAAGTAAGAAAGATGAAAATGATATATCCCAATAAAAGTTCACAGCGATTTATAAGTATCAAAATAAGAGGGAAATATTAATCCACATGTTAATTACTAACTTGAAGTTCAGACAAAATAAACTTATGACAAAGAGACAAACTTATGACAAATTTGTAAGATCTTAGGACAACAAGATCCCTATTTTCCTGAGTGGACAACTGTGTCTGGCCTTACACTGATGCCACCTAGATGTTTTAGACATCAGTAGAACTTTTGCTGAGAAATACTCCAAGCGTCATGTACAAATATGCCTCGCCTGGCCTTAGGAATAATCTATAAGACGCTAAAATTGGGAGCAATCGTCAATGTAAGAATGCTGCTGAGGACCTAGACAGAGTGACAATGTATAATGGATACATATACTTAAACATAAAATATTGATGTGGGATAGGTACACATTTGCCTGACTCTTCCGGGATTACAAACGAGATTTAATCTGGCTTGACTCGGTGATGGCCGATGGAGCAAAGCTATGACCAAGTAGTGACCGAAGTTACCGGCCACAGAAACCAGGGCCGTCCTGACTCTCGTTGGGTCGACGACATCGTCAAGGTCACGGGTAACACCTGGATAATGGGACGAGGACTGTGGCAGAAAAGCAAATAGACGGCCTATTCTCCAGTGGCTGATTCCTTGCTGATATGATGATTATGATGTAACGCTACGATGGATAAGCCAGAAAGTTTGTAATTGACATAAGCTACCGAAACCTTTATGTTGTTAAAGTTGTTGTGGTTTTATGTATGCCAAGTTGAGGATGTCCGTAAGGATTGAGGAACCATTATTTGTACTTTAATGTAATTAATATACTTATTTAGTAGTAAGTTTAAAAAAAATTAGAATCGATTCTCGTTTGTAGTATAATACTTCAAAATTTATATTCAGAACATAAAGGTGATGGTCAAGGTTTGGATTGATCCCATTGTCATTTTGCAAAAAGTTCGTATTCTGCTAAAATCATAACTTCGTTCGAGTGTGAAAATTTTGATACGTGTAGGACACTGCCTCGTTAATCAAGTGGTCGCAAGCGCGACAACTAAGCATGAACTCCTGAGATCGATTCCTCTTTTATGCCGTAACTAGCTGTTGCCCGCGACTTCGTTCGCGTAAAAATATTGATGGGTCATGTGTGAGACTGCATCGTTGTTCGAGTTGTCGCAAGCACTGAGCATGAGGTCCTGGGTTCGATTTGCGGGACGGGCAAAGTGTTATTGTATTATTTATGCCCGGTTGATGGGATTTAGCTAAATGTGGGTGTAGGATTAGATACACCTCTACCTAACAGTGGCGCAGGGTGAAAATAGTGTCAGGGGAAGAAAAAAAAGGAAAACTGTTTTTTTTGCTTCTGTTAACTTTTTTCTCTTACCTCTTTCCCTTTTTACTCTTACCCCGTGTTAATTTTTACCTCATTTTCACTACCAGCGACACAAAAAACCACGGAAACGACACCCATGATTAAAAATCCAAAAACTTTCGTAGGCGCCATTTTTGATTTTGATTTTGACTTCATCTTCATTCATCAAAAGTAAGATCAGAAATGCAGAAGAGAAAAAAGAACAGAAATCTACAAAATAAAAAAATCTAGTTGGTATCAAATACGATATCGACAATTACTCATTCTATCTCGTTTTACTATACATAATTTATTTATTTATTTAAACAACACATACAACTATTATTACAGGTTAAGGTACCTAATACAATAAAGCAGTTATATTCAAAGTGAAATTATTTATGTTTTGAATAAATTAATTAATTTGACAAACTAAAGTAATTGCGCAAAATGCGGCCCGTGTGAATTCGCTGTGTACAATTGAAGCAATCAATCTGTTGTGACACCATATTGAGTGCACGCAGCGCGCGCGTCAGCGGCGCGTGCTGCAGCAAGTTGGTGCGAGCGGGCGGCACCCACAGGAGCGGCGGCTGCCATACTTTCTTTTTCTGCTCCTGCCGTAAGTCCATAATCTTCGGCTTACCTAGGTCCCTACAAAACGGTAAGTACTGCCAGCCGCGAAGTCACGTGTGCTATTAACTTGTGTACGGCCAATACTATTAACTTGCACTGCTGCAAAAGGTCTCTCCTGCTGCTGTTATTCGTGAACGAATGAAAAACTACAATGCAAAACTTCATCCCCCCTTTTACCCCTTTGTGGGTTGAAATAAAAAATACTAACGACTTACTAACTTTGATACTTTTTGGTGACTCAAAAAACAAAAACTTTAATTAAAAACAAAATGTTGCTCTTTTTTCACCCCTCAAGGGTTGAAATTCTAATAAAGCCATTGCGTCAGCTTCCAATCATAAGCCCAACTACAAATTTTGTACTTTTTACGTCGAAAATTAAGGATTTTTCACATACAATTTCATCCCCTTTATAAGCCTTCGGGGTGGAGTTATCAAAAACGCTGAAACACGCATAAATTAATTTTCAATCGTCAGCCTAAACACAAAATTAGAAGATCCTAACTTTAAAACTGACGGACTTTCATATAAGCTTCCATCCCCTATTTTTTTACCCTTGGGGGTAGAATTGATCAAAATCCTTTCTAAGCGGATGCCTACGTCATAACATCTACCTGCATGCCAAATTTCAGCCCGATCCGTCCAGTGGTTCGGGCTGTGCGTTGATAGATCACTATGTCAGTCAGTCAGTCACCTTTGAATTATATATTACTAGCTGTTGCCCGCGACTTCGTTCGCGTGAAAATATTGATGGGTCATGTGTGAGACTGCATCGTTGTTCGAGTTGTCGCAAGCGCTACTGAGCATGAGGTCCTGGGTTCGATTTGCGGGACGGGCAAAGTGTTATTGTATTATTTGTGCCCGGTTGATGGGATTAAGCTAAATGTGCGAAATGTGGGTGTAGGATTAGATACACCAGGGGAGGGGCCCGCAAGGGCCGAAGCCTGCCGGCCGGGGTTTCGGGCCTGTTCGAAAGATACCGCAGCCCCGGAACATAAAGGGCGAGGATGGAACATGGATGGGTTTTAGTCAGTAAGAGTCTGACACTCCCTCCCGCTCCGCCCAGAGTGGGAGAAGTCATTTGATAATTTCCCATCCTAAAATACCTAACAGTGGCGCAGGGTGAAAATAGTGTCAGGGGAAGCCGTAAAAAAAAAAGGAAAACTGTTATTTTTGCTTCTGTTAACTTTTTTCCCCGTGTTAATTTTGACCTCATTTTCACTATCAGCGACACCAAAAACCACGGAAACGACACCCATGATTAAAAATCCAAAAACTTTCGTCGGCGCCATTTCTGATTTCATCTTCATTCATCAAAAGTAAGATCAGAAATGCAGAAGAGAAAAAAAAACAGAAATCTACAAAATAAAAAAAATCTAGTTGGTATCAAATACGATATCGACAATTACTCATTCTATCTCGTTCTACTATACATAATTTATTTATTTATTTATTTTATTTATTTATTTAAACAACACATACAACTATTATTACAGGTACCTAATACAATAGAGCAGTTATATTTAAAGTTAAATTATTTATGTTTTAAATAAATTGATTATTTTGACAAACTAAAGTAATTGCGCAAAATGCGGCCCGTGTGAATTCGCTCAGTGTACAATTGAAGCAATCAATCTGTTGTGACACCATATTGAGTGCACGCAGCGCGCGCGTGAGCGGCGCGTGCTGCAGCAAGTTGGTGCGAGCGGGCGGCACCCACAGGAGCGGCGGCTGCCATACTTTCTTTTTCTGCTCCTGCCGTAAGTCCATAATCTTCGGCTTACCTAGGTCCCTACAAAACGGTAAGTACTGCCAGCCGCGAAGTCACGTGTGCTATTAACTTGTGTCGGCCTATACTATTAACTTGCACTGCCGGTCTCTCCTGCTGCTGTTATTCCTGAACGAATGAACAACTACAATGCAAAACTTCATCCCCCCTTTTACCCCTTTGTGGGTTGAAATAAAAAAACCAACGACTTACTAACTTCGATACTTTTTGGTGACTCAAAAAATAAAAACTTTAATTAAAAACAAAATTTTACTCTTTTTTCACTTCTCAAGGGTTGAAATTCTAATAAAACCGTTGCGTCAGCTTCCAATCATAAGCCCAGATAACAAATTTTGTACTTTTTACGTCGAAAATTAAGGATTTTTCACATTCAATTTCATCCCCTTTATAACCCTTCGGGGTAGAAGTTATCAAAAACGCTGAAAGACGTATAAAATAATTTTCAATCGTCAGCCTAAACACAAAATTAGAAGATCCTAACTTTAAAACTGACGGACTTTCATATAAGCTTCCATCCCCTATTTTATCCCCTTGGGGGTAGAATTGATCAAAATCCTTTCTTAGCGGATGCCTACGTCATAACATCTACCTGCATGCCAAATTTCAGCCCGATCCGTCCAGTGGTTCGGGCTGTGCGTTGATAGATCACTATGTCAGTCAGTCAGTCAGTCACCTTTGAATTATATATATTTAGATTTAGATTATGGACACAATTAAAAGGCCATTGTGTCTTGTATGGATCTACGAAGGGTTAAGCAGTGATGAAAAAAGTGTATATTTCAATTGCATAAAGTTATGACGGTGACCTCTAGGTCACCTTTTAAGCAAGGATACACCCTTTGAAAAGCATGGAGTACACAATTGAATGCCTGTCACTTTTATGTTTTCGCCCTGGGTGAAACGTGGGTGTACGATCTGTTGATCGTCATTGTAAAAGCAAGTTGAAATGATACGTATTCGGGGGTAAGTGCATCAAGGTTTTGCATCAGCAGAACTGGAACGACAACTTTTAGCTCTAGCTGATGGGACAGCACGTCCTGGGGAGTTGAGAAATTCATCAAGGTAGGTAGTACCATCGTACACTGTGGAGGGCGGAACAACGCCGTGTCCTCGTAGTGGCGATCGGTGGCGGCGACCCCTCGCGTCCAGCCCTGGTTCAATCCATGGCCCGGAGCGAAAGGGAATGGGAAGCCGTCACCTCCTTTTGCGAAGCAGTCATGCTAGCGAAGAAGTTGGTGGAACGTGAGAGAGAGATAACCTCACGTCCCAGCCACCGCGCAAGACGCAGCGTGCGTCGGGGCTCACGTGGTGGCCCGCAGCCACCATAGGCGCGGGCTTGTGGACGGTGAGCAAGGGGCTAGCTAGCCGTCCGTCCGTCTTATGTCGACATGCCGATCGACGGCACGTTAGTGTTCCACGCGTGCCTTAAAGATATGTCAGCAAAAAGAAACGGGTTCACAAGGGCCGATGCCTGCCGGGGCTGCGGGACTGTTCGAAAAAGATAGCGTGGCCTCGGAATAAAAAGGACTAAGAAGGAAAATGGATGGGTTTTAGTCAATAAAAGTCTCACACTCACACCCGCTCTGGGCGGAGCGGAAGGGGTCATTTGATGATTACCCATCCGAAAAAAAGGCACTACGTCTCAAAATCAAAATATTTTATTTCACATAGGCCTGGATGGCCCATCCATCCACTTATAAAACGTCGAAAATGGTGCACGGTTCGCGTTGGTCGATTCCATGGAGAAGAACCGGCAAGAAAGTCTCTCTTACTCTTTTCAAATCGTTTGGTTTTACTATATTATTATGTTTCATTACAGCATTAGTACTAAAGTATGGGGGGACAGCCTAGGCCCGACAATAGGTCGTTGCTTGCTATACATAAAATGTAAAACAAAAGGAATATTTAACAAAAGTTAAACAGCACCCGGGAATCTAAAAGGCCTTCAATGTTCGCTCATTCACAATAATAGGTAAAAAAGCATCTATACAAAGGAAAGTAAATTAAAAAAAAAACGGAATATTTAATTAAATAACTAAATTAAACAAGTGACACAAATGTTGTCATCAGTGCCGAAGAATTGTCCTGTAGTCACTGCGACAATTCCGAAGAAATGTCCTGTAGTCACTGCGACAATTTTTCGGAATATAGAATTTTCCCAACGTCCCAGACTGTCTGGCCCAGACGGCATTCTCCCATTTCTAGTAGCTTATTCCCAAAGGCACCTGCTTCGTAATCGTTGAACGCGCGTGTTGCACGTAATATGAAGTTTTTGAATACCGGACGTTTTCACAGTTGCGACACCGAGAGCCTGGAGTTTATTTTCATCCATCGCTGTGCCTCTATCAATAACGAGCAGTGTCTGTCTAAAGTCACTTGCGAACAAAACGACGACGCCACCCATCACCGCCTGGTTGCCGCGGATACCCGCAAGCGGCGGTTCAACGCGTTTCGCATGCGACTATTACTGCAAATGCTGCAAAAGGACTTGCTCGTTTTTTGGGGTATCTTTGCTAGGTAGCGGCCCAATTTAGCTAAGATTCAGGGGAAATTTGATAACGCTGTCATGGAAGCCCTGTGGATTCCATGCCCCACAGCTACATGACGGCACGGTCAGCGCAGTGGCTGAGCAAATGGCTGCTGCCCTGCGGGTATCAGGTTTGATGTCCTCACCAAAAAAATTTTTGTATGGTAGTAGTTCCTGGCTGTTTGTGTTTATGGCTTTTCATGTTTGTGAACACACCCACGATACAGGAGAAATTTCTATTGTGAGGTAAAACTTTTGCGGTCCTTACGGAGTAGGGCCAGCTAATGATTCAGCACAAATGCAAATATGGGATGGCACAGTATGAGAAATTTACTACGATGCTGCGTGTCGCGGGTTCGATTCTCACACTCATTTTCATCACTCATCTCATTTTAATTTTACTTTCATTTTTAAGATTTTTCAGTTTTATTTCGTACTGTGTAAATTGTTTAAGTTTAATTCATTAGTTTACTGATAACCTGTATTTTCAATGATTAAAAAATGTTTTGAAATGATTTGAAATTATAATAAACAAATACCCTAGAACTTACAAAAAGTAAAAACCGGGTGGGGATCGAACCATGTTTATTACTTTTGGGAATCTAACAGTACCAAAAAACCAACACAAAAGGGGAATACTTACGGCGATTCGAACTTGTGCCTCATAATTAGCAGGAAGGCTGCTGAACCGATACGCTACGTATTACTGTGCAAACGGTCCAAAATAGTCGTTCTATTCTAAGGCATGTTATGACAGTTGTCAGTTGTCAAACGGTTAATAATGCAATTTTGTTCGCCCTCTAAATTATTAGCGTAATAATATATAGCCTATGTATTATTCCAGACAATTATCTATCTCTGTGCCAAATTTCATCCAGATCCGATCAGCCGTTGTGGCGTTATTGAGTAACATCCATACATCCAAACTTTCGCATTTATATCTAATAGTAGTAAGAAGTAAGAAGTAAAATTATCTACTTCAAACTGCACCGCTGCGCTGGTCCCTTGCTACTAACGGTGCATTTTAGTTATTAAATCTCCCGCGCCAATCTCCGCTAAGATTAGTCGCCGCGACCGAATTTGCTGTGTAAAATCTAATTGGATGCCTCAAAAATGAGGGATAGCAGCACATAACAAGGCTTGGCAAAAATATTGGAAACTTGACCCTGGGTTACACAGACAGACAGATCTGGCGTTGGGGAGTTGGTTCCACAATTCCGCATTTTCTCCCTAGCTACAACACTAAGCAATGTTAAAGGATAGATAGGTTTGGGGACTGTCTTAGTAAATGTTGACTTTTAAATTGTGTTAATTCTCAGCTTTATTTAAACAGAACCCTTTTATGATCAAAATGTAACTAATTAACGAGTATAAACAATAAACTTAACTAACAATAAATTAAAAATGGCACCAAAAATGTCCCCCCTGTATTGCCAACTGGTAAAGTGCGTAAGCTCTAGGAAACTGGCGTCGTTGCTTGAAAAATAAGGGTAAGGAAATTTAGGTCTTTCAATTATCATAGTTTCGTATTCCAAGTATCTCTACGAAAGGACAAAAGATGATGTACTCAGAGAGAGTCACAAAGCCAAATTTCCATCCGAAATCATTGCATTACGAGTATAACTGAAGAAAAATATATCGCTAATGTTTTGTTCAGTAAACCTTAATAAAAACTTTTTTACAAAACATAAAACCGACTTCAGAGAAAACAAAAAAGTGTAAAATAACTTTAGCTTCAGAAGTGAGTGACCTATATTTGATTGATTTAGTTTTTTATAACCGACTGCTGAAGCTAATGTAATTTTTCATTTTTTTTGTGTGAAGTCGGTTTTTACTTTTTAGTGGTTCATATGAGATTTTTTGTTATGAACTGGTGTAAACAATAGACAGACATGATATTTCAGCAATCCCAGTAGGTACAATTGCTATCATTGATTGAGGAGTGCCGTTGCCTATCTCCGAAGTTCTTCATCAGATCTTCACCAAATTGAAATGGGATCACTTCGAGAAAGTACACCTTCTAAAACTATCCAAATCGCTTCTGGTGTGCCTTAAAATATGAAGAGTGCTCTCCATTTTTCGAGGATCCCATCATCAGATACTGACTTGATGATTATGACATAACCTGAGAAGCTGGAAAGCCCTTTCAAACATTAAAAAAATACAAAGTGAATCCAGCCATCTTCGAGTAATCGAAAAACATTGAATTGAGAACCTGCTCATCAACCGTCTTCCAAAAGGAGAAGGTTCTCAATTCAACTGTTTTTTTTTTGTGTTTGGGACCTCAGATCTTTCGACTGGGTGAAACGATTTTGATGGTTTTTTTATTTGAAGGCTGGTGCTCCCCGTTTGGTCCCATTTCAATTTGGTTAAGATCTGACGCTTATCTTCGGAGATAGAAATGGAACTCTTCAAAACTACACGGCAAAGCTGCAGTGATTGCTGCAATCGCTTAGTTGTTTATACAACATCATGACGTAACATCTCGCCTGTATGCTTTCAGGGAGTACGCAGAAGTGTACAATATATATATTTCGACAGTTAGATGTGTTAAGTTTCATTTATTGGGGTAAACCTTATTACCGTGACATGTACTGTTTTTTTTTTATTTATTGGAAAGGATGTACTTCATGGGTACATTGATGAGAATTTAGTTAGGATCTGATTACTTCTGCTTATGGGATCCATGACAAAGCAACGAAACTCTTTAATTCTTAGAGCAAATTAACGATACTCGGCCGAATTTTTAACAAAAAATTAAACCGTCTTCAGAATAAACAAAAAATATTTGTACAGTACTTTAACAGTTTTTATGTCTTGTAACTGGGACTGTACTACATTTAGTTTTCATCTTTGTTTCGTTAATTCAAAAGTGCTTGTAATAGGCTTACTTGAAATAAATGCTTTGATTTTGGTGTGTTAGAATGGATATCGATGGCGACGTTCTCGTTGCCTTTGTAAGTACCTACCTATTTACTTACATAGGTATAAATGTAGTATATCAACGAATATCATAAAGTATATATGTAGTATATCAACTATCTAGTGTCCACGACACAAGCTTTGCTTAGTGTGGCACTAGGTGGCGCTGTGTGTTAATGTCCAGCGATATTTATTATTTGTTATTTGAAAGAGCATCGCATCTTTGTGGGACAAAATTGTAGGTGAAATGAGTTGAAGATGCCAGTTACACCAGTGCTTCATTAAAACATGTACTATTTTATTTAGTCAAATGTTTCTTGTGTCATCCGAGTAACATTGTAAGGCTCATCTTAATCAAACTTAAAAAGTCTTTTAGAAATAAATGGTGATCCTCACCATACATATTTTACTATTAATATTTGATACACTACCCGTCCTTCTTTTTCTACAGTATAAGTAAACACTTTCCAGAAGAAAATCGTCGTCTGACGAACTCGAAGCCATGATGATCAATAAAGAGAAATTGACCTGTGTCTTTATGTAGGGTACCCTGCACCGATCCGTACCGACAAGTCCGTACCGAAATACCCGCCTTCAACCTTACTTCTGAAAACATATCAGAAGACAGTGACAGTTGAAATGTAAATGTCGCAATTTAAAAATTTGATTAATTTTGTACACGATAATTGTACGAATATAACCGACTAAAACCGATTTGCATAACATGGCTAAAATACGAATGGTGGCAAGTGGTTTATCATTAATAGTCCTTGACTGACTTTACCCACCGGAAATAAGGAGTTATCAAAAAAATATGGAAGCCTGTATGTAATAAAGCCCCTGTGCTTGTGGAGCAGGACCAGCATTAAGCCAAGCATTTTTACTTGCTTGCTTACATACAGTCTTTGCGGTAGAATAGAAAGCGGTGCGGTGCGGTGCGGTAAGCGGTACAAAATATGTGTGGTGCGGTGAACGATTCAAAAGGAATAGAGAGATTCCATCGTGGTGTCCTGCTGTCAAAAACCACGGCGGAAGTCGAGGTGCACCTTTCTCTTTCTGTCGCATGGGACATAGTAGAAAGGAAGGAGCTGGGTGATTCAAATAAGTGGTGACAACATGTACATTAGTGTTTTGGAAATATAACAATGAGATGTACCACGCTCGTATATACTATAGTAACAAACTTATACTACAGAAACTTGCGTAAGGACGTTTAATTCATGTTTTAAATTTCGTTTCATTCAGTTCAGGAATACTTTGTGGAATTTTATTATAGCATCTGAAACAGTACCCCATATAAGATGAGTCTACTTTAGCAAGTCTAAAGTCTGGCTGAACGAGTTGGTCTTTTACCAAAAAGGTGCAGATTTTTTAGACATACATTATGTTGCAATGAACCGTCATGATGCCAATATCCTTAAATAGTTCTCTTGGAGAATCGCGCCTACGAAGATTATGAATGCTCTGATGGCTCTTTTCTAGAAGAAATATGGACAATATCAGCAGCCCGTCCCTATAGCAAAATACCGTCAGACATGATACTATGGAAGTAACTAAAATATACAAGTCTAGCGGTTTCTACGTCAGTTAACTGAAGGATTTTTCTGAAAGAGATGTTATATGAGAACCCCATTGTAGCCTTGAATCAACCGTAAGCCCCAGGAAAAACGTTTTATTTACCAATTCGAGTTTCCCTTTATTCAATATTATTTGTAACATTCGTTAAAGCATATTTTTTGCATTTAGTTTTTTTTTTTCATTTAATACCAAATTGTTTGCTGTGAACCAATTTTGGACCTGAAGTAGGGTATAATTCACATCATCTAGATTTTTTGAGCCCGTCTATTTATCTTTAGAATTAGGGAAGTGTCATCAGCAAATAACACCATATTTTGAGGTTGGTTTTTCAATAAATAAGGTAGATCATTATACTAAAAAAAGGAAAGGACCCAATATTGAGCCTTGCGGAACCCGCGTTTTTACTTTCAAACCCTTCGAATTAACACTATTTATTCGAACATGTTGTTTTCTGTCACTTAAATAAGATTTTACCAGGATAAGTGCAAGTTTACCCAGTCCGTAATGCTTAAGTTTCAAAAGTATTGTGTCGGAACGGACAAGAAGAGTAACGGACATCCATCCATCTATCCTCACAAATTTTCGTATTAGTAGGAAGGAAGTAGGTTTAACTATATTAATATGTCGGATATGCAGCGTCCTCCTCGACATCATCAATTCATCAGTGTTTATGAGTCTGGTGGGCGTCATTTGGGTGAATTCGAACACGAAACAAAGTATTCACTGTTTCACGCAATTTAATGGCAACATCTCACAATGTCTAGTTTTCTTAACAATTACATTCGAGCTTCAGTTTCGCGACACTAATCTAACTTTATCACCAGCGATCCACCTGGATCCACCACCATTCTCCAAGCAACCTTGACATTTGTCAAGAAAGTAAAGATGGCGGCTCGACCCTACTCTAGATATTTTATCCTCTGCTCTGATTAGACATTACACAGTGCAATGACTTTTAAAGTTTGTTAGATTTTTACAAAATATTAAAATGTAGTAAAACAAACCACATTAAATTAGGGGTTAACAAGTTATTTTAAATTAGCAATCAATTGATTGTACGCAGCCAACAATCATCTCTTCGCTTACTTTCTCTTCCTCCGACATTTATAAAAGGAAAGTGAATATAATCTACTAGCAATCCCTTCTCAAAATTAACTACATTTATCTACCCAAATATCATAAACCCTCTCTAATGCGTTCAAAAACCATAGGCAATGACCAGCATTACCAACCAACAGAAACAAACAGAACTGTAATGAACTCATAACCTACTGAAAACAGTAGGTTATGAGTTTAAATTTGGAACAGGTGTCAAATTCAAGTGAGTGTGCTATTCTAGTAGTTGTATCTACATTCAATCAGATATCGATACGAAACCCCAATTCAGTATGATTCTAATTATAAATCGCACGACATTTTGATCTCGAGTGACACAAGAATAGTGACTTTGTTCGTTTGCGTATGATTTAAAAAAAAAATACAGATATCCGAAACGCCGCCATTTCGAGTTTTCATTTGTTCGTTAGCTTTTTATTTCCAGTTACGAGTAGACAAATTTTCTGATAAGTTCTTTATTTCTGTCGAAAATGAGTGATAGTGACTCAAAAATTGACATGAACACTCCCGCAGATATCGTAAATGCAGCGACGAATGCAACTATTTGCTTCTGTATATGTTAAACTTATTTTTTATTGCATTACACTGGGAACAATGCTGGTCATTTCCCTATGGTTCCTGAACCCATCATAGAGCCCTTATGATATTTGGGTAGATAAAGTAGTGTATGCAACTATACATAATTAGGCATTATGCACAGTCGCATAAACTACTATTATATGTTAAAAAGTGGTAATAACTTGGAATCACACCAGAAACCATCTACAATCACGCTGGCGAGTTCTAAGCTAAAGATTTTTAATTAAAGATTGTGCAAGGACTAAATGAAGCTGTAAGCTTCAAAATGCATCTTGACTTGCTCAATGTATAACAACAAAAGATGTCAAACAGTGAAAAGTGTAAAAAAAACATCGAGATAATAAGACATGTTACTAAGATACGACATCAACTAAGGGAAATCTGAGCTTGAAAAATAAAACGGTCTTCAACGTCGCGCTGCAAGCTCCAGCTTTACATTTATACGATTTTATCGCCCTCAGTAAGCTAGCTTATGTACTCTTTCATAAGACATAGGAGCTTTGCCGTTCATATTTTTTTTATTTTATTCAATCGAGTCTCCGAAGTTTTATTTTTATTTTTAATTATTGACAAAACAATTAAGTACTGTATTGATAAAGATTGTCACTAGGTTTTCGAATATTTTTTACAAATAAAAATGCAACATGAAATGTAATTGTATGCAAGCTTTTACATATATAAGTAAATAATGCTACCGAAGATCTCGTAGTTACAATGATAATTATTTCAGGGAACACATGTTCAACGTTTATTTATGTACTGCGTTTTACAAAAAAAGAACTGTATATTCTACTCTAAGAATAGATTTCACTAAAACAAGGATCTGAATTACAAATTAGTAGCAACGCTCTGTTATGAATGCCTGCCTCACTATAAACATTTTCCCAGAAGATAAATGGGAACATTCACGATATTGATACTTACGGCACCGACATTCAGGATTTATAATCGACAGCTGTACAATATCAGCATTCCATCGAAAACTGACTCCGATATAAGAAGAAAAACCAGGACATGACTCGGCAAATAAAGAATTAAACATGGCAATATTCGCTGTAACCAAGTTTATTGGTTGAAAGACACTGAAGCAAACGGTATGGCCAATGATTGACATTGAATAATTATAATTTTCCATAAAAATTGTTACTTTTTCAATTTCATTGCTTTAATCCGAATTAAAAGGCACAAGTGCGTAACTGACTAATAGAGAAATCTAATTACCGCCCGATTGAAGAATCGAACCCTTCCGTTTGAAAGCCGCATGTCGACGACTAGGACCACGGATGTAATACAATTAATTTTGGTAATAGGGTTGATGTGTGGGTTGGAGAGAATGCGAACAAGTCATCACACACTTGAGAAACTCCACCGCCATTAATTCCAACGCTCTTTTCACTTTCACGTGTTACGCCACAAAGGAAAACAATATATGAAATGAAACAATGTGCCAACTTTAACACTTCCTTCAAAGTCTTGACGACTTCTTTGATAAGTATGTTCCAAAAGACATGCAAAACAACGGTTTACCGTAGGACATATTACATAATATTCCTTAACAGCTCTCCAAAGCAAAATAAAACTGTTTACATCTATCAAAAAATGGGTCTTAAAATATCCTTTTAGAAAGGAGAGTCGATGACCTTTTCCTTAAGAACGATAGCTACAAAAGTATCTGATGAGTTATTCAACCTACAACTCCAAAAGCACTATAATAGATACTAAATTGCTTTGCTGTTCACATCATAAAGAAGAGAATCAATCAAATTCGTGGCTGTCATTCTAACCAAATGTGGCTAAATATTGGTTAACGGACCGAATTGCCATCCAGCCCAATTACTTGGAAACAACGATGAAAAAATTTGAATACATCAACGAACGAAGCTTGAAACTTTTGCCGTGAATTTGATCGAAAACGAGCTATTTAGAAAATAATGTGTTAGCGAACGGAATGAATGTTCGAATTTGATTGTTACTGCTCGTTTTATTATTCGACTTCAAACAGAATTTAGGTACTCTCAATTCACTTTGTATGTATATCATTATGGTACTTGGGCGTGTGTGTTATTTACAGGAATCTTCTAAAGTGTACTTCATTATGGAAAAGATTTAAAACGTTTTCCCTTGCGCATTCAATGAAACTTTAACATACCGAATGTAATGATTTAGTTAGTAATGCGTTGTGAATTTCCTTGAAATTTTTCAAAGCAAAAGTTAGCGAATAACATTGTTACAAAGTTTCAATTTCCTTCATCACTATTTTACACCCCTACTTAACCTCACAAGGATCAATCTCACGGTGGAATATGGCAAATATAAACCGGTCGACTATCGATCTAAATATTTATACAGCTTCTACCTGAGAAGCTAAAAATTAACGATCAACAACCTAAGAGCAAATCGTCTACTCATTAGCCTTTTAGTTGGATAATAGAACCATAATTTTCTTTCGAACACGACCAATAAATTTGGCAAACAAAATAAATGTGGTAAACAATGACATTGTTTTCGGTGGGACTAATCCAGTGTCCCATTTTAAATTAACAAGATTTTTCCAAGTTGTAAATCATCACCTGCCTAATATCTTCCAGTCTAACCGGATGCAGCTGAATACCAGTATTTTACATGGAGCGACTGCCTATATCTGACCTCCACAACCCAGTTAGTACTGGTTAATACGGTACCACTTGGTAAGACTGGTTGTCAGACATTTTGGGTCACTGACTATCTGTTACGACTATCTACAAATGACAGCCGGAAACAAAACAGCTTTCCGAGACACGGACGAAACACGGTATGTAAGGTTGGTCACCCATCCACAGACCAACATAGACAAGCACGGCTTAACCTAAAGATCGACCCTAGCGGCTGTTATTCTTTAGCCACGAGCTCCTATCAGTTGTCAAATCACGTTAACAAATTTGTCAGTTGTATAGGTTACAATTAGGTGCATCCGGCCACGTGCGGCTAAACCTAGATGTATCCTACTTATTTTCGGTTAGTACTAGGTTTAGCCTTCATCATAGAGGCTAGACCTCGAGACGCTAGGCTCGATTGGCACTTTTGACACGCCTTATGACTGGCTGCGGCGAGGTTTCCTGTGCACAATTTTTAGACCTGAACACATTTGCTTCAAACTTTTCACAACTCGATTAGTGAATTCCCTGCCATTGAGACGTTCGAGGTAGTCGTGTGTGCACTCCTTTAGTTACACACACTTTGCCATAAAGCAAGAAATCTAGCTTACACCATCATTTATTCCTGCCTTGTTCATATTAATTGATTCTTATAACCGACTTCTCAAACATCTCCGTGTTAATTAAGTATGTGATTAAACGGCTTCGTTATATTATCAAACAAGTACAGCAGCTTATCGTATGCCCCTATAATCCCAGCTTCCTCCCCATGTTTATTACGCCATCAACGATAATATTTAGCACATCATCAACAGCCCGACCACTATACCGCTGGGCCTCTCTTTACTTTTGCTGCTTGTGTCAAACTCCACAGTCCAGTGCCACACAACGATGTCGTCTGCCTATCTCTCACCCGGAGAACCAACACTTAAACTCTCTTTCAATTTCTTGGATGTCTCTCGGTCTGTATTCCACCTGCCGCTGCCTTGCATCACTGCACTTTTCTGTTTTCGTGTCCTGCCTTATTCCATTTGAGACTGAATTTCCGTTTTTCTTTTTTTAAATATAAATATAGGTATGCATACCAGTTGCATTTTTTATAACAGTTGAAAAATGTCTATGTGGAGGGGTTTCCAAATGGTTTTGCAAAACATCGTCGTTTGTGCGTTTATGTACCTTTCGCCCAGCATAATACAGCTTTCTGTGTGAGCGTCCATAACTCAGTACCATACATATTGCATAGTGGTCAAAAAAATGTTTGAAGTAGCATATATATAATTATTTACAATATATACACACTAACATTATAATAGAAAGAAAAAATATGTACAAATATCAAAAAAAGGGGTTACAGGGCATCGAAAAATTCGTCCACATCGCTGCCAACAGGAAAAGTGCCTAGAAGGCTGGCAGCATTGCCACGTTGGATGGCAATGCTGATTCTTTGGCCAAAAAATAGTCCCGCCCTCTGGTCACGTGAAGAGTCGACCAACCGTTTGGGGATTTCCCGAAATACTAGGTGGGCACTCGGACCCCATGGTCCTAGTGTTTCGACCCCAAACGGCTCAAACACATAATTACCAATTAAATTATTGTATTTGCGCCGTTTGAGGTTTTCAGCACCTGCAGCAGCCGCCCCAGCGCAGCACACCGTGCTAGGAAGATGAGATGGCGCAAGGGTGTCGACGCAAGTTGCGTCCCACACCAAAGGCCTACCCAACTTCCATGGCATTATGGTCATACCATCTGGTCTCTTGCCATCGACGCGCGCCAAGCCAGTTGGTTCTAACACAGCTGGCACTCCGGCGGTGGCAAGAGCACGACGGATGAGATCATTAATGCTGGCGTGTCGCGCTATCCGACCTGCACTCTTAATGCAAGAAAGGCCATGGTGTCCGAGGCAGTATATAAATATATTAGATATTTTTATTTCGGTGCATGTCCGTACTAGGACCGAGCGAAACCACAAACAACAGTTAAAGAAGAAAATTGCCAACTTATTTCAATTACATTTAAAGCCATACAAATGAACTCTTTTTATAAATGCCTGAAATAATATTGAGCGAGCGTAACTTCTTTGAAACCAATTGCTGAATAAATTAAAATTCAAGTCAGACGACATACCTAATTGAAAAGAGGTTCCTGGAATAATTTATTATTTTTTATTGATAATGAATTATGTGGGTGCATGGTACCATACTTTTGCGTGTGTGTACCTTTTTCCCTAACAGACGTTGGTCGGAGACAGTGCCTTCTCCCATGTGCGGGCGGTGACCACCCGGGCATTTTTAGATAAGTGAAAACCCCACTCTTTCCGGTCTGGTTTTGCAAAATGTTCTAAAGATCAAGCACACTATCCAACACAGCACCGCACTGGCACATATGCAGGCCGGCCTTGCCTCGAATTAAAGGCACACTACAAAACACCACTCCAGTACCGCACCAGCACAGCTGTTATTGTTTTCTTGTTACGAAAACAACAATGAGCTGCGTGGGTAGCGGTCTTTTACAAGTCATGCGAGCGATAAACGAAGTGGTTGATACATTGTTCCTGTCGTTATCATTAGCAGTAGGAAACCCGTGACCTCGCTATGTTATCCCATTTCTGTCTCTCTTGACACTCAGAGCTAAATGCCGGGTGAACCACGTCTTTTCCCTCTCTCCCTACTTTGGTGTTGTTCACGCAGGCAGGGCGGCCGCCGTTAGCCCTGACTGAACAGTCTCTCCCTGTTTGCACCGCCACAATAACCAGAGCTTTCTTTTCCTGCCTTGCAGAGATTTCTGCCATGTCCGAAGCCTAGGCACTTTGTGCACTACACTGGAGACTGGTCTCCACTGAACACCTCTGCATTCCGAGGTGTATATTTTCCGCCTGCGTGAATCGCTTCCAAAGCTCAGGGATTTTTTTTCCGTCCTGGGTGTCGTTATTGTTTTCGGGGTCGCTGATAACGAAAATGAGGTCAAAGTTAAATATGCTAACTGTTAATGTGACCAATTAACTACATATCATTCGGAAGTCTTACCGAACTACGTTTAATATGGTGTGTTCTCTGACTAAATATGTAACTGTAAGTTGTTTCGCGAGCAACAGCGGCTGTTTTAGCCGCGGTACAAATGAAAGAGGCGTCGGGCGAGGGTGAAGCATGTACGCAGCGCGGGCAACGTGCGGGCGCAGCGCCGATGCAGCGCAGAACAGGCGCTCTAACGGTATCGGAGAGGCGAGGCGCGGGCGCATTCTAGTGTTTAAAGTCTTTATCGTCACGCATTTTCGCCGTCATGTTCTGTCTCTGTATCATGTCACTGCTAACTGCGGGTGCGCAAAGGGTGAGGGCGCCCGGGAAACGCAGTCTCAGTATATCTCGCGCCACACCTCTTTACATTTGGTATGAAATATGAAAGAAGTTGCACAGCGGTTAGCTTTAAAAGGGTATTTAGGAAGGTTAGCTATCTAGGGTTAAAATGCGTAGGTAATGCGACGCAGACTCGAAGTGCGCGCGCAACAAGCATGCGGTCCGATATTAATTATAAGCAAATCTTCACCATTCGAGAGTAGCGGTGGCCCAGTGGTGGCGGCCCCGATTTACGAACAGTCAGCTCCTTCGTACACAAGGCAAGAAAAATATTCGAAACTCGACGATTTTAGTCTCCAAGCGACTGCTGCCATACAAATCCATTAAAGTTCGTACACGAGTCGCGTCGCCGATATTATGGATTTGTATGGCAAAGTCATGGGTTCGAACCTAGGCTGGCCCATTACTTTGTGTAATTTATTTCATCACCACTGCTCTCAAGAACGGTTAAGGAAAACATCGTGAAGAAACCGGTATGTCCTAGAACCAAAAATTCTGAGACATGTGACATCTACCAACCCGCACTGGGACGTGGAGTTGCGGACACCAGCCCGTTGTACAATACAATCTTCATCATTCCCCTTCCCTTATCCACATTGATTTGGGGTCGGCACGTCTTCTTCTTCTTCCACACTCAACTATAACTTGTGATCTGAGCAGTCGTCTTCCTGCACTCATAAAGACACCACGTCTTCGTCATCATCATTTCAGCCGCGTGGCGCAGCAACAGTGTGGCGTCGATATCGCTGCAGTAGGTACCGGCGCCGCTTTGTATGATAACAAAATAACGTCCGTACGCAGTACGACAAACGCACTGCTTCGGCGCCGCAGCGCCGACAAAACGTCTAAATTGAAAGCGTCCTAAGACGTCCACTGCTGGAAATAGGCCGTTCTCTAAATACTCTTTGCCACATAGACAGCCGGTCCGTATATAGACATTTTAACCCCTGCGTATTCCAACCGTTTAACATTTTGCCATGTTGACTACCCGGTCCCTGAATGAAAAACTTTATAAATCTTCGTCACGCCTTACTTAAAAACAAATGTACCTACTAGAAGCAAAGTGACATACTTTTTAAAGCCTTTTCTTTGTGAATGCTCATAGTAGAGCCATAAAAGTGTGTAACTACACAATATCTGTCTTGGTCTCGTTACATAATCTCCATTTACGATACATTTATGCCGGATATTAACTCTGCGCTTAACCTACAGGGATCTAAGGCGACAAGATGAGTTTTTTGCAAGATATTCCCATGGCAGAGAAACAAAAGTACGTATATGTGTGGCAATTTTATGCCAGTTATGACGAAGCGTTAGTTGGTTGTGTATATGTGGGAAATTAGTGTTTAATCGAATGAATACCTGACATCAGTTTCATCATCATCATCATCATTTCAGCCGAAAGACGTCCACTGCTGGACATAGGCCTCCCCAAGTGTCGCCACATTTACCGGTCCCTTGCGACTTACATCCAACGGATTCCCGCAACCTTCACCAGGTCATCGATCAGACATGAGTTTGTTTACTGAGATTTTTTTTCGGAAAAACCCAATCGCAATCCAGCCCGACCCGGACTGGAAGTCCAACGCTCACCAGTCACGCTTGCGACCACGAGACCAACAGGTCCAACTCGGATGTTGGTAGCCAAAGATTTTACATCTAATGGAACAGGCCAATTAACAGACAGTTCCTAAATCCTTAATCCTGACTTCTGATGAAATTCTATAGTAGAACCAATAACACTGGTCGTCCTAGAGAAATTGTCTTGAGCCATTATCCATTCTGTGCTTTAGCAGTTGGATGTCTAAACGTGTCGAAAATAACAGGAAAGGAAAAAGGTGTCTCGATTTTTATCAACAAAAATGCGACAAAAATTCCGGTATTTGTTTCAGAAAAATCCAATTGAATCAACACAGCCTAATCTCAAACGAAGCCGGGAGCCATCAGTCATCCTGGATTGGCGTAATTGGATACGACTAAACTAGTTATTATTAACAGAGCCTACCTTTTCATATTTCCTTGACATTCCTTGTAAAGCGCCTTATTCTTGGAGTAATATTTGTTAAATCTGTTGCTTTTCCGGCTAACCTAAGCCTAGTGATTAAGAATACCAAGAATCCACCACGAGCAGTAGTTGAATGGGGGTGATAATTTTCATTGTATTAACACGAAAAAAAATATTTAAACAATTCAACGTCTCACGGTTAAAACCGAGTATTTCCTCCGTACTTTCCATTACCATACGTCACGGACTTTAGTGCTTAGTCAACAATAATACACAAACTGGGATGAAGGACAACGTTGTCTACATTTAGGCGGGAGTTTGCGCAATTGGCTTATGCCTGGGCCATGAAAAAATCGCTTAGAGCGTTGTTCGATAGAACCGTCAACGGATTTTTCGTTCATAAATATCAATGTATGAGTAACACTTGTATTATTTGGATTCAATTCGTTTCGTGTGGTTAGTTGCCTAACCCGGTGTCAGAGTTCTTAAGCTGCCCACGGGCCTCTGCCTTGGCTTAACATAATTACCTATTGCAGTCGAGAAATATCTCTCAGGCATGCTGGTTTTGGTTTCGTCACGATGTTTTCCTTCACCGAAGCAAGTGGTATTAGTGATATTTTCATCGCTTTAAACTGACTTTTGAAGTGCAAAGTAAAAACACCAAAAGCCTTCGCTTCGTGGCCTTCACGTGCGACTTAAATGAGCGAAGCGACAGGGGGCGCGGGGTTAGTTAAAGTTTCTTATCGCCTATACACGGGATTAAAGATATTGAAAATACGAGACGCGTTAAAAGCGATAAAAGTTTATCCAAGCCCTAAGGTAGGTTTATCTGAATCTTCAAGACCTAAACTGACTTATTAACAAGTAACGAGAAATTAAATAAATCTATTTTTTGGTATTTTTATTTAAACGAACGTCTTACGGGTGTCAAGCGCTTTAATTTGATGATTGATGAAGTTGTGAAAAAAATTGGATTTGAAATTTATAATTGCGCATAGTATTCTCATGTCATTCTGACCTTTTATTTTATACTCATATTGATGGAGTTGTTGGAGGCCACTTAATTCAACGAAAAACATTAAAACAAACAGTTACATACCTACCTTATCAGCGATTCTTGGGTAAACGTCGTTGAGATCGGTAAGAATGGTTTTGGCCTTTTTTTCTGCCAAGCACTTTTATCACTTTAAGTTAGTTTAATCACACTTTTAGTGTACAATTATAAATTTTAAAAACTTGTGTACTTTGTTCACATGAAACGCCATAAGTTTTTAAATGTTGCCAGCAAACAGAAAAATTACTAACGTTTCTCGACTTTTTTGCCAAGCTATAAATACTCAATGCTTCTTGCCGCTTTGTCTCCAGCTTTGTAGCCTTTTAAATGAAAAATAAACAACTACTACAATAGCGGCTTATGTTATTTATATTGTAATAGAAAAAAAAACTCCTTTTAAATATGGGCATCTGTTTTTTGAATGAGCTTGGTTTCTCAGCAGTCATTTTCTCCATAAAATGAGATATATATCACTTTAAAGCGACCATTAAAAACTCTAAGTCATCAACAGCCAAATACGGGTGCGTGGCAAATAACAGCCCGACGCTTCAGTCAGGAGCTTTGTAGTTTGTAGATCTTACAAAAAATAAGCTAGGTAGATAATGAGGCACATACCTAAGAATCGCACTTCAAAATATAAGTTAATAAAACAAGGTCATCAATAAGGTAAGACTTTCTGTATACCTATGTCGTTATTTATGCATATTTAAGATATGTCTTCTCAACACAATATCTTGTCGCACCCTTGTTAAGATAATCCAAAACCTAGACACATTTTTCAATTGTAGGGAATTATTTGCTTTTGCAATAACCCTTGTTTGGTAGGTAAGTACATAAATCTTAAACAAAACCGTTATCTACACTTTACTGAATATTATATAGAAAGTGACAGTAATTTCTCAATGTTAAAACAATTTGGCTGATTAGGATGTGTCATCTTATTCCGAGGTTTATGTACTACGCCATACGCGTTGACATCGCCGTAGCTACTACTGTTCGCAGACAATGTTCAGTGTTGACAAATTCTCCAAGTACTTGCAAAATGCGGCATTCCCCTCCCTAATAAATTACAATTCGCGACTCCGCATTTATCCTGAACATCATGACGTTAAAATCCGTATTCCCGTAATCTTGGCAATGACACAAATTCAACACCGCCTTCTAAAACTCCGTGTTGAGTGGTTAACACACAAATAATTTGTATTTTATAGTTATCTCACTTTTTACTTTATCGTATCAGTAAACTAATCTATTTTCATCCCAGTTTGCTAGATAGCAGCTGTTGGCACATAAATTTATATTATGCCAGGTTTTCTTCCACTCATGTTACGCATAATTTAATGCGAAGCCCGCTATTCGTCATATTTATTGACATATATATTGTAGGAGATACTTTAGTGGGAATCAATACGAACAAAATATATTTTGACGCGGCCTTGTCGAAGATTTATGGTTGGTTAGATATACAGACAGATCCTCTTTTATTTAGTTTCGTTACTTCATCGACAGATGACGAGAATTTGTGTCACCCTGTGAGATGAGCGAGATTGCGCCAGCCCCTTTGTCACCGACGGGGATCGCGACGATTAAGGACGTTCAATTTAGTTAATTGATTCATTACCAGCAACATTTAACCTTTGATATAAATCTACTAGCCGTACCGTCTATGAACCATTAATATACATACCATCAACATTATTATAAATACTGGAGAGCGATCTTCTCATACTTAAATGTACAATTTATCGGAGAATTTAAATAAAATTGGGAGATGAATGCCATGGGTAACGCGTGCTGTAATGATCATCGCACAGATTTCCAGCATTCTTATCATAGTATACAATTCTTAAACATTGTACAACTCTGTATAGTATAACTGTCATATAACTTCAAAGATGTTTAATTTTTGGCGGTACTTTAATAGCAGATTTAATGGTTTTACTATTTATATTCATGTTGTTTGAAAAGTATAAAATGCCTACATCATCAGCCTGCTGGAAATAGGCTGATCCCCGGTTTTCATCTAGATGTTAAAAGTCTTTTTTGATAAGTTTACCGCTAAACCTAGACTGACCACGACCTACCTAAGTTTACGGATTTGGCGTCTCTAAACTCAAAACTGCACGTACAGCCGTATCAATAGATTCAATAAATATTTCATAAGAAATAATTCAAATGAAGTAAGAGGGTTGTTATTATAATTTTAAAGATTATAATTCTGTAATTACACACGTGTTATTTGCGCGATTCATATTTTCATCATCTTATAATCTGACACTGAGGAAAAAAAAACAAAAAACGTAAGAAAAATTTAATTTCGCGGGGTACCCTGGCGATTACCGTTTGAGCTCCAGTGACACCCATGAAAATGTTTTTTTCAAGATCATAGCGCACTTATAAAGACACCTTTTCGTGCCTTGGCGGTTACAGTGTTTAAGTAGATTTGTGCTATGCATGAAGAATCTCAGATCGAGTTGCGGCGCTGATGATCGCTTATATCTGTGCTTTGACCTTCATTATATGAATTTCAGACACAAAGAAACAAAACTGTTAAAATAAAACTTAAATTTGTTTGAATCAAACTATAACAAGATACGGTATAATTTATTGATTGGCCAAGGATGATCTCTAGAAGTTGTCATCATAAAGTGGGTCACCTCCTTTGATAGCTCCCAGTAACTTTGTAGGAAACAGGCAGCGCCACTTGCTTCGTTGTCATACTTATTAACAAACGTATCTTTCCTATCTCCGACCAGCGCGATCCCTACTCAGGCGAAATAGTTAATTACTTACTGGGATTAGCTCTGAAATATTCAAGGCCATTCTTTATTATTTTTTTGCTTATACAGACATTTAGATGTAAATTCATTCGCAGTCCCACCTTTAGCTGAGTTTTGACCCAATTTGATCATGACATTGGTCTCATTTTTTATTCCGAGCCCATAAATGTGATTCCCAAAAGATTTTTAAAGCTTGCAGCTTTCTTTTCCATATGTACCTACATCTAAACTATATTGTACATAATATATCGTTAGTAAGAATTCATAACGTTCCATGTGTTACTCAAATAAAAATTAAGTCATGTCTGTCAAATAAATTATTGTCACCAGAATCAAAGGTGTGTGCAAAACTTCTGCACAATCGTTTGGGGGGGAAGTAGCAGAAACGATGTTGTATCTAATTTATTAAAATTGTGTTTAATAGTTTTCTTGAGCGATGAATCTATTCATTGTCAGCACTTGAGTCAAGAAATATTGATAACGTTACTTAGAACACATTTCTTTTTATAGGGTCCATCAAAATATATGTATATTGTCTATTATTTACAAGACAGATGTGATAGAGTAGAAACCCAGTGCGGGCGCCCTAGAAATACAAAGGTTCGCTGCCCTTGTTGGTAATTGGGTTATGTTTACCTGGAAGGGCAGTTTTGTTAGGTATTCTGAGACAGGCAGCGTGTATGACCAGACGTATGAACGTAAACTTAGCAAAAGGAACGAGAACAAAAAGGTAGTTCAGGTTGCGTTCCCTACTTACCGATACACATTGCGAACAGAAACTAGGACTGACGACGATTATATGTTCCAAGAACTAACTAACTTTGTAATAATGCTATTCTTAATAAGCTTCACCTGGAACTAACTATGCAAACAAAGAAGTGGAAGACCCACTTCCTAATTTTCAATGTTGGAGCTACTTTGAAAAAAAAAATAGAAAATGGCGGATGTTAATCCAACCACGATTCATACAAAAATCTTCCATCCCTTTGATACACTTGTGTGGTTTGGATGATAATCTATACTATATATCTATACTAATATTATAAAGCAGAAGAGTTTGTTTGTTTGTTTGGTTGGACGCGCTAATCTCAGAATCTACTGGTTCGAATTGAAAAAATCTTTTTGTGTTGGAAAGTCCATTTATCGAGGAAGGCTATTAGGCTATATAACATCACACTACGACCATTAGGAGCGGAGCAGGAATGAAAAATTTTGCAAAAACGGGGATTTTTTTTCCTTTCATTTTATGTGACGCAGACAAAGTTGCGTGGGTCAGCTAGTATATATTATTATAAAGCAGAAGAGTTTGTTTGGTTGAAAGTGCTAATCTCAGGAAGTACCGGCTCGAATTGAAAAATTCTTTTTGCGTTGGATAGTCCATTTATCGAGAAAGGTTATAGGCTATATAAAGGCTATATAACATCACGCTATGACCAATAGGAGCGGAGCAGCAATAAGAAATGTTGCAAGCGGGAAATTCACGCGAACGAAGTCGCGGGCAGAAGCTAGTGCATGAAAAGCTAACTGCCGTCATTCTAAATCCCATACGGCGAACTCCCGAAGATGGTGGACTAGGTAAATCTTCTAAGTATTTCGATGATAAGGTTATCAAATGATAGGATTCGCTGAAAAGAAAATCAGAAATAAAATGAAGTTACTTCGCGTGTGTCTTGTTGTCCTGATACCTGTAATGCTTGTGTAACGATATGTATACAACAAAAAGGAATAATGAATTTGATTTTTTAATTCGGATTATACCTACCGTATTTTATTTCTTTTACTTCAGTTCTATGCCATTTTGGTTTTAAACTATAAAGCTGTTCAGACAACGCTATAATATAATAGCATAGCGATACATATAGCTCATCAATGGTGTCGATTCTGTTGTGCACAAACTAAACTTAATTTAGGCTATTACTATCTAAGAATTGCAAATTAAAGTCCATCATAGCAAAGCAACAAGATTAGCAGCCCAATCAAAACTAATAGTACCAAGATTCAAGAACTATTACGGGAAACGAACCGTCGCTTATTTAATACCTACTCTGATTAATGAGGTTCCAACAAAAATTCAATCGGAAATAACAAATAGTAACTATAAATATAAGTACAAACAATTCTTTAACTCTCTTTGAAATGCACCATCCTGTACTTACATGTTATTTACATTAGTTACTACCATCGACGCGATGTCTGAGTCCGACCCGCGCCGTGTATGTTTTTTATGACCTGTCTACCTTACAAATTGTTATAACCCGTGTATGATAGTTTTTAAATATTCTAGTGTTAAGATAGCTTATAAGTGGATCAACATCCGGACAAACCTATTGAGGTTTTTGTGATGTTCCTATATTTTTATTTTGTTTTGTTCTTTAATTAATAAACAATAAAAAAAAAAAAAAAAAAAACATATTATTGGCTTACTATATGGTATAAAATGGTGCGATACGCTGAATTCACGCTATGCTATATCGCGCGCCGCCTTCTTCCTCCTCTCCCACTAATTTGAACTCTTTCTGAGCTTGCTATATACTATAAATGCTTACGATAACATCGCGTAGCGTGAACGCCATGCTATATTGTAAAGCATTAGGTTCTGCCTTGCTATACTATATAGCTAAATATTAGAGCGTAGTCTGAAAGCCGCTTAACTGTCCGTACCTTTACGATTATTTTTGAATGTACCATAAAACCAGCACCTGGGCAATAAAACTATCATTAGGTGTAACAACGCGTTGTATTTATTATTATCCCGTAGCTACCGCCTCTGGGATGAATCACTCGCTTCAAGTATCCTACTAATTGAAAGTAAACTTTAAATTGGAACATTCCAAGGTGATCAAAGGACTTTTCAACATCATAATACCTACTTGTTTATTGGAAATATGTTTGCAAGGAGTTTGAGAATGGTAGTAGAAAACTAGTGGCGTAAAGTAGCAAGGTTCCAACTAGTTTCAAGGTTCCAACCAAAACACACTCACCAGGTGGGAACACGAATCTATGATAATAATTTCAGAACAGATAGTTCAAGCTCAATGTTCTCAATCCGGCTCGCTCACCTGTCCGCTCGGTTTTACTATGGTTTTAGTACACTCTAATACAGTGTTTTTTAACCTTTTTTCAAGTCACAAGCCCCATATTATGAAAAAGAAAACATTTTTTTTTCATTATTTTTATTATGTTACAAACATTTAACGATAACATTGTTATGCATAATATGCATAATTAGGATTCGGATAACTGCATAAAACATAAAAAACAAGCGCAACCTTCGCATAACTCTTACTCATAGGTTTTTATTTTGTTGGTTTGTGTAAACATACAAAATTAAATGTTTAAATCGTTTAGTCCTTTTATGGAATGATTTTTTTTAACTTTCTGGTTTTTTACTGAGGTACTTTTCACAAAATCTTACGACCCTTCTGTAGAGGCTTCGCGACCCCGGTCTCGACCCACACGAAAACACTGCCTTAATAGATGCCGATTTCCTCATACCGTCACATTTTTAAAAATCTGAAAACACGTTTTTATGGGACGTCATTTTAAGTTTCTCTGCAATCCCTTTAATTTTTTACTCATATCATGAAAATGCATGAAAAGAGGGCCAATTTAATGGACCACATTTGGCATCTGTTATTTCTTATTAAAGGTTACATTTTCTTGCCATTAATACTATAAAGATATAATGGAAATTGAAATGTATCAAGCAATGGGAATATCGCGCATGAAATCGCCGTTAGGGGCGCCCGTGTAAAGTAAGGTCTTCCAAAATGTAACATAATAAATTGTTCACGCAAATGCAGCTTTTTTTCACGTATTTTTACTACCAAAAACAAAATCAAAACATTTATTTCAAGTAGGCCAGTTACATGCACTTTTGAATTGTCGAAACCGAAATGAACATTAAATGTAGCTACAGTCCCAGTCACAAGACATAAAAACTGTGAAAGTATTGTAGTTGCCCATCATTATGGAGAAGAACGGGCAAGAAACTCCATGGACAGTCTTTTAAATCATAATATTGTTACAAAATCTTGGTTACATCATTCATGTTGAGATGATAATATATTATTTGAGAAGTATGTAGCAATATGTGCACGTTAAAAGTGTCCCTAGCAAAAACTGAAATACAACTCAAAAACCAAATAATTAATTCAAATAAGCCATGGCAACTAAGAGATGACCAGTCACAACTGACAGCGCCCGTTCACGAACATGACGCATGGATCAGCACCATTCAGCTCAACCATTTTAAAGGAAACTAAATGGTCCGACACACGCGCCACCATCAGCGAGACATTTAAGTGAGCCTGACATATTCTCAACCGCCGGGGTACATTCAAGTCAAGAAAAGACGTAGGTTTCCAGTGAATGATAGCTTTCTAGGGCTATGCAATTATATAATACTAAAGAGATGGAATCTATAAAATGCAAAGATAGTTGTACAATCTTCAGCAGCTTCAACAATACCATTTAATGCTATCAATTTGTGCGCTCCTGTCCTTGTGGAGCAGCACCAGCATAGAGCCAAGCATTTTATGAGCGATATAATCGCTCAACTTGTAATCATATATATATTTATATAATTTATATATACATATTTTTTTCTTAAGATTAGTTTTAATTGGCAAAATGTAAATAATATTACATCAACTCGTGTTAGTTTAGTAACTTAGTACATAGTTAGTTTAAGTTTACTTCAATGATGTTGAAAGAGCGGAGCCTTCTAATACAGGCATTGTTTGCCTAAATGGAGGCTCCAAACACATTTACATGTAATGTATATCTCATTAGCACAATAAACCATTTTATATTTTTTGTAATACGTTTGCCTACATATTGTGCGTTTAATGCATGTTTTAAATTTCGTGTCATTCAGTTCGAGAATACTTTGTGGATTTTCATTATAGCATCTGAAACAGTACCCCATGAAAGATGAGTCTACTTTAGCGAGTCTAAAGCCTGGCTGAACTAGTTGGTCCCTATTTTACTAATATTCGCATTTGTGCTCCAGATTGAGCCATTTCTGATTAAAAATGACTTGAAGATTTTAAGTGAGTAACAAGTTTGATTTTCAACATCTAATTTGTTAGTACTAGAAGGAAAAAGTATTTTTAAATGTTTAACGTCTGCTCATTTTTGGGGCAATATTGTAAATATGAATCAAAAGTATGCTTAATATACAATACAATAAACTTTTAATGAAGTTATTGGTACTTTAAAGTATCAAATAGAATGAATGACAGGGCCTTACTCGCCAGTGGTGCCATCTGGTGAACTCAGAAACGAAAGCCCTCATTGTGCAGTTCTAATTTCGAAAAAATCATGTAATTTTATGCCAGCCCTTTCAACGTTACATTGTTGTATTAAAAAAATAAGTGACAAACGTGATACATATATTATCTTGGCCCTACTGTATTGTATACTAGCTGACCCGCGCAACTTCGTCTGCGAGTGAGGGTTAGTTGTTTTTAGTAAAATGTATCCTATGTTACTTCTAATACCTCCAAGAATATGTGTACAAAGTTTCATGATGATCGGTTGAGTAGTTTTCGCGTGAAAGCGTAACAAACAAACCTACATTCACATTTCTATAATAGTAGGGATAGGGATTACTAGCTTCTGCCCGCGACTTCGTACGCGGATCCTGTTGCAATTTTTTTTTAATAAAAAGTTTCCTATGTTACTTCTAATACCTCCAAGAATATGTGTACCAACAAAGTTTCATGATGGTCGGTTGAGTAGTTTTCGCGTGAAAGCGTAACAAACAAACTTACATTCACGTTTCTAATATGATAGGATAGGATATAGGATTGAATTTAGAATAACGTCACAACCTAACCTAACCATGCATTGTGATCCAAACTACACAGTCATATATGCAAAATTTCAGCTATCGGAAATCGGGAAGTGGGTCAAAAACTTCAATGTTTTTTACACACGTAGGTATGATGCTAAAAAAAGCGTGTTAAAATAAGTCTAATTTTAGTACTTTTGTAGCAAGTTTACAATACTATACTATTGTATACAATACTAATAATTAGCGTTGCTATTTGTCAAAATATGATATCTAAAACAATACCATTAACGTTAGATATTTTATCTCGGTACTCGTGTCGTTTGGAGATAAACACTTGATAAGTGGGTGCGCACACGCATGTAGGGATCCGTAGTATTAACATGTAAGTAGTAAAATTCATAATCTTCAAGTTCATTTATTTTTCGTTTCATGTGTACATATGTACTTGGTCATAGTTTTGTTTTTAATTGGAAGTATTTTGTTTATTTTATTTTTTTATGGTTGTGTATAGTTTCTAAATCTATACTATATAATATTATAAAGCTGAAGAGTTTGCTTGTTTTTTAATTGAACGCGATAATCTCAGGAACTACTGATTGAAATTGCCAAATTCTTTTTGTGTTGGATAGTACTCGTACATTTATCGAGGAAGGTTATAAGCTATATAACGTCACGCTTTTATGTGACGCAGATGAAATGGCGTGGATCAGTTACTAGCTGACCCGCGCAACTTCGTCTGCGACACAAAAGAGAGAAAAACGAAAAAAAAAATCCCCGTTTTTGCATCATTTTTCATTCCTGCTCCGCTCGTAATGGTTGTAGCGTAATGTTATAAAGCCTTCCTCGATAAATGGATTATCCAACACAACATTTTTTTTTCAATTTGAACCAGTAGTTCCTGAGATTAGCGCGTTCAACCAAACAAACAAACTCTTCTGCTTTATAATACGAGTAATAGTATAGATAGGAAGCCAAAGACATTCAAATAGCTCGACTCTTTAAAATATTTTTAACATTATATACTATTTTCGTTGTGTTCTAAGTCCATATCGTAAGAGATACTTTTATTTTCGATAGAATTTGCAAACTAAGTTTATTTTGGGAGAAAATCATAATGTACAACCATCCATCCAACCATCTGGTGTCCACGACACAAGCCTTGTGGCTTAGTGTGGCACTAGATGGCGTTGTGTGTAAAATGTCCAGCGATATTTATTTATTTATTTTGTCCAGAAATATTTATCTATTTGATCACCACAATCAATACGGTGAAGGAAATAATTGTGGGGTATCAGACATGACCCAGAAACATCACAATAACGGGCATTGACCCACCCGAATTTATTTTAAAGTTCTTAACTTTGAAATCCGAAAATCAGCGTGTTTATGTCTTGAATAGTCATCTATCGTGAACTTCAAATGTTTTTCTAATGTGAAACGGTGCATGGTTCATCGTTTAATTTGGTTCATACGAAGAGGTATTAGGGAAAATTCAATGACCGAAATTGCGATATTAACTGGCACTTACTATAACAGCTCTACATGACATTTAGCAACCTGCACGATTGTATAATAGCCTTCACACACCGAGGAGGCCTGGGTTTCAGAAGTTGATACATTAAAGACCTATAATTATGTTACACTTTTGAGCCAAAAGTATAAGATCATCATTATCTGCCTAGCCTTTTCCCAACTATATTGGGGTCAACTTCCAGTCTTGGAGCGACTTCCTATCTGACCTTCACAACCCAGTTAATACTGGGGAATGTGATACCACAAGGTAAGACTAGTGTCAGACTATTTGGGCCACTGACTACCTATAACGACTGTCAAAGATGGACAAATGACAGCCGGGACCAACAGCTTAACGTGCTTTCCGAGGCACGAAGGAAACTCGGTATGTAAGGGTGGTCACCCATCCACAGACCAACCTAGGCAAGCATGGCTTAACCTTAAGATCGAACCGAGTGGCTGATATTATTTAACCACGAGCGCCTTAGCCAAAAGTATAACATAACATACGAAAAACCTAATTAAAGAAAATAAAATATTTTTGACATTTGATTATTTGCGCTATCAATTTAGATTAAAGTGTCGCCCCACCGGTCTTTGGCTGGTAGTAAATCCACACTAGACCCTTCTACAATTCAAAACTTTTCAGGAAAGGGGAAAAGGGTTTAGACTTCTAAAATAATTATCATTTGTCGATATTTTATTTTTCCCAATTTTTTGGCTATTTTCTTACGCAATTGTATTCAGATTGCTTGTAAGAGCTTACGTCCAGACCATTTGACTGTATTCCGTTTATTTTACAAAGACCTCCGAACAGTAATTAATAAGACTTTCTTATTTCACCACAGAACCCTAAAAACATAGATTTTATCTTTACACATATATCAATAGCGATCATTGTAAAGGCTGTGAACTAAGATAAACGATTTAACTTTATCTCTGGTTTCAGATGTCGCCGTGGATGGGAACATAAAAATGTGTGCCTACATTGGAAGACATCTGTAAAAAGCGAGCAAATATTTATACCTAAAGACAGTTTTAATATGGGCGCCGGTCAGTAATACATTAAAAACAATGAAGAATAACACTCGTACTGTCGATTACCTGAGTGACCCCAAATACCAGTGGTTTGCGAACTTACGAAGACAGTGTTATCTGGAGAACATCACCCACAGCACCATTTTGAATAATAATTATAATGGTAAGTAATAAATAAAACTGTAAACCTTTTATACAGATTTTTAAAGCAAGCTATTAAAAAAAAAACAGTCAAATCATTAAAACCTCACAAGTTTGTAAATAGTAGCTAGTTGTAAATAAACTGTGGAAGGACTTTACCATTTTTCATCTTGGCATCACTGTGTGACAGAGAAAGAAGATAATTCAGTCCATTCATAGTTAAATTGCACTTGATTTCCGCACCGCTGTCTAAGCCTCAGTGATCCTTCCGTCAATCACTATAATGTTGATTATGGCTTGCTGTTGCCGAAGAAAAATAATTGTGAAAATGTAAAATGTTACACTTGTAATGTATACTTTTCACTCCGTAAATATAAATAAACTGTTTTGATCATCAGTGACCGCTTATAAAACATCTATTTATATACTAACGCAAGTTTATCTTTTGCCAATGGACTGTGCGCAAAGTTATGCACAAACACGCGCTGAAAGATTACAAAGATCATGTTTTGGTCCGCCATTACTTTATTTTGTTTGTAATTTTTTGAGATTCTTTATTGATTTAACGAAGTATATAGATACGGAGATATCTATTTTGTTTACATTCGTAACAATAATAAGAACTTGTACATCATGTTCATGTATGACGCGTTTTACGTGAGTATTGTGTCCATGATAAACAAATGCACGAACTGTTGGTGAGTGCAGAAAGATCCAAGGGCAACACTTCAGATAAGACAAGTCATCATTTTGATACATTTTCTCTCAAGGCGATACGAAACTGTTAGGCTGAATTCTTGTCACGCTGGCGGTCGGCCGCGTATGGTCGGTCAAAATGCGGCTGGTGGTTCCCGCTGACGTCAGCGTCGCAGTATGGTGCTGTATATGTCGAACACAATGTTTACTCATACACAACAAACCGTGTGCAATTTTCTCTCAAGGCGATACGAAACTGTTAGGCTGAATTCTTGTCACGCTGGCGGTCGGCCGCGTATGGTCGGTCAAAATGCGGCTGGTGGTTCCCGCTGACGTCAGCGTCGCAGTATGGTGCTGTATATGTCGAACACAATGTTTACTCATACACAACAAACCGTGTGCAACCGTCCGGGTCCGTCAGCGCGACAAGAATTCGGGCCTAAAGATTTCCTTCGTGAGGACATGATGTTCCTATACGGTGGAAAGACATCGAAGTACAAACGGCTTCCATTTGCACAGTACATCATTCCTTACGTTTGCTTACCTCGTGGTAAGCAAACGTAAGTCGATGTTCCTTCATCCTTGAATTAAAACGGAGTACGTAAAAAAGTCAGGTAAATTACCGTTTCCACTAAAATTAAGTGACACCTCACTGTTGGAATGACCACTCTGGGATCTGGGTCCAAGCATTAAAAGAAAATTAACCAACAATGTGCCTTTATTTGGGATTAATTAAGGTGTCACCTGGTTTTAATGAAAACGGGCAACATTCAGTTTCCTGGACCTGTACCACGACTTCTCACAGAAGTACTACTTTAATGTCACGTATAGCGGCATCTCTTTTCCACGCATTATGCTAAGCGATAATGGTAGTTCAACCGACTTTTATACTTTTTGACGTTTACTCCAACAACGAGGGATCATTGTCGGAGTAAACGTCAAAAAGTCGTGTTTACAAACACTAGACTCTAGTGCTTGTAAACACGACTGCTAAGCATGAGATCGAATCCTAGGTCGGGATCCGGCAAAGTGTTAATGGTTTTTTCGTATTTCCATCAGAAATTCCTCCGTAACGGGTTTGGAGTTTAGATTTGTTTGGTGGCAATAAATAGACGTGACTTACGAAATGTTTCCCTGTGAAATATAGGTGTACTATTTTAGTTATACCTCTGGTGTGATGTTAATTTGTGTAATGTTTGTTCGAACAGAAGATGACGTTTGGTGTCCGCGGAACTTCGACGGGTTCTCCTGCTGGGACGAGACGCCGGCCGACACAACAGCCTACCAGCCTTGCCCGCGGTTTATCGTCGGGTTCGACCCAAGGCGATACGCTTATAAGAAGTACGTACTCTTACTTTCACAGCATGTGATCTTTCAGGAAAGCGGGGTCCGAAACTTTTATTTTTCATTTCTTCTTCTCATAATGTTCGTAATTTACTTTTATTTATTAAATAAAACAGGACAGATATATAAACTACTAGCTGACCTGCGCAACTTCGTCTGCGAGTGAGGGTTAGTTTTTTTTTTAAATAAAATGTATCCTAAGTTACTTTTTATACCTCCAAGAATAGTGTACTAAGTTTCATGATGATCGGTTGAGTAGTTTTCGCGTGAAAGCGTAACAAACAAACTTACATTCACATTTATATAATAGTAGGGATAGGGATAGGGAAGTAGGGTTACGGAGAGAAATATCGAATCGAGTTAGTTTGAGCAATCTCTTAATTAATATTAGTTGATGTTCTCAAGTTGTAGCCGAGAGCTCAGTCGGTGTCTAAGAGTCCTCCCAGATGAAATTACAAATCACCCCTATTTTTCTGGGTTTCTTACTGCCCCCTTTTAGGCCTGTAGCGGCCACAAGTGGGCGTTATGGCCCACTTTGGGAAAGGCTGATATAGACCATCTAACTGAAAAATTGTATCTATAGGACCATAACTGTAATCGTGAAAATTTAATTATTAAACTGCCCCATGCCACTCGAACCAAATGTATGGGGCAGCAGATTTATTGTCCCGATTCCGATGCAACTCCCACGGGGAAGTTTGTTCAGTTTATTTTAAGTTTCAAGGTTCATAGGTTTAAGTAAGGGTATTACTACAACTTTCCGATAGAATGTTGTGTGCCTAAGGGCCAACACATTTTATCAGCGGGAATGGTGACAGTCTTAAGTATTGTGAAGCTAATGTGGATTTTGTCGAAACTTGTTGTGGAAATATAAAATGCTTTGAAATTAATTACCACTTGACCTTTTTTAGATTCCTTAATTTAAAAAGGTCAAGTGAAACCCGACGACTCAATTTCTATTACATTTTGTGTAGGAGGTAATCTCCGGAACTAATGATCCAAATCTAAAAAAAATTATCTGTCAGTAAGCTACAGTATTCGTGGGAGCAATAGGCTATTAATTATGTTTCCAATACACTTCCTCGAAAACTAGTTCTTCTCGCACTACAATTAGGTTAAAAATGCAGTGTATTTCACACAAGTGCGTTTTTGCTATTTTTTCTACACGTGTGATTATTTAAAACTAATATTTACATTAACAAACAAATTAACATTTATTTGTGTTCTACATTCAAAAACTTATAAAAATAAAACTATTTTTTATGTTAGGCTGTAAAACAGCTTCATACCTTTGCCTTCAACCTGGCGAAAGCAAAGAGCTGAAACAAAATCATAGTCTCGTAATAATCAGGTACATTTTATATTTATTTATTTCAACCTCTACCGTGCACGGGTAATGCTCGTTACTTCTCCTAACGTACGATGCAAGCACTTGGCTTCAACGACCACCTTTATACTTCACTTTGACCATTTTTCCCGGCGTAGTACAGAGTTCCTAATACTAAGAGGTCAGTTTATACTGGATTTGTTAAAATAGGCGAATGATGGTGTACGATTGTATATTGTGTAAATAGTGTCGGTACAACAGAATCCGATACTTCGATATATTGGATCGATCCATATATAATGGACTCGGAATGATATAGATCGTGTCGTACCACATCGACCTTGATGCATGATCAGTCAATACTAAAGAATTAAAAAATCGCATTTGGATCGAAACAAACGCAACTAGTGCATCCCAGAGGACGATTCGATGCATTCTTTGAATTGCACAGCATGGTTAGTAACGATTCGGATCGATTCATAATATCAATACAAATGCAAGTAAAGTCCATTCACATCTTCAGAAAAGATTAAAGAAGAACTTTTGTGTTTTAAATTATTAAAACACAAAAGTTCTTCTTTAATCTTTCACAGATTTCTTTAACAGATTTTCACAACATATCTATTAAGATATGTTGTGAAAATACGTCTTAGGGCTGGTTCTTCGATCGCCAGTGAACTTTTATCCGAGGAATAAGTTTCATAATTTGACAGTTTTTGTATGGACTCTGTCAAAACGTCAGATTTACTCTTCTGATAAAAGTTATCTACTGATTGAAAAATTAGTTCTAAGTCATATAAATGGGGTTTGACAGAGACACATGACAGGAACAACACGCCTCTTGGAAAAACAGACTGTCGTTGGCGTTCCTTACGTAGATAAAAAAAAATCAAAAGTACCGACAGAGCTTCATATTAAGGGTGTAAAAAACCTGTTAACGAAGCCGCAAGGCACTTATTCTCCCCGTCATTGCGATATTTTTTTTTGTTTTACATCATACCTCGAATCCTTCAAGTTACAGAGATATGGATGTCCGAGTTCCAACTTTTTGACTAATTTTTTAAATACAAGTTTTTAATGTAAGATTAAGCACACTATTTCGGGTGCGTTACATTGAGTTCTATCACAATATATGACCTTTCACTCTCAAAAAAAGTCGTTTCGTAGAAATTATTTTTGCACAAAGTTACTAAGTATGATGTACAGCTTGTTGACGGAATCGTGATGAGGTTGTTTATATTCTGTACAATAGTGATAGGCCTACCACACAGGCAGTCCACTCGTCCGCAATCCCTAGGCGTTTATCTGTTGTCCGAGCTATTGTAAAGCGACCATTGTAACCTACCAATTCTGGACCAACGTCAGTTCGATTTGTTGATTTTTATGAACTTGAATCTCTTGATTTGATCTCGAAAAATCCATTTATATTTATGTACCTTTTTATGCGATATTGAATGTGACTTTCTTAGTATACACATCGATTTGTGCCATATTTACGCCAAGGTATTCAACATATTTTAGTTTTTTGTTGGTTAGTTCTTAGATGTATAGTATAGTATATTATTCAGCTGTATCCGGTTAAACTGGAAGCCGACCCCTATATACTTGGGAAAATGCTAGGCAGATGATGAAGAGTTAAAACGAACAAAAGTAAATAAGTCAATAAAATTATTCCTAAGTGATGCGATTTAGAAATAATTGCAAAATGATCCGTTTTGAGCAAAGTTTAAATTAAATGAGTTTCGAAGGCGAAACTTTATGCGTATTTCTATAATAATGATAAATGATGTTAAAATTTAAATAATGTTCAAAGAAAACCTTGCGAAGCTAAATCTTATTCAAAAAGTTTAATTGTGTAAAGGGTTATTTAATTTTTTTTTTGTTTACCTGCAAAACTTAGTTTTCTACTTATACCAGACGTACGTTTTTCTTAAAACTCCCAAAATACAAACAATTAGTATCAAGATCAAGTTACAATTTGACCCTTAAATAAATGCGGTGCTGTGTCAACTTATTCTTTTGTCATAATGAAAATAAAGGAGTTAGTAAGATTTTACATTCCACAAACTTCTTAGCAAAAAACAAAACCGTCTTCAAAAAACACATAAAAGTTAGAATCACTTTAGCTTCTGAAGTCGGTGGCCTTTGTTTGATTGATTTAATTTTTTTGTCACCAACTTGAGAAGCCAAAGTCAGTTTTCACTTTTTGTGTTGGTTTTATTTTTTGCAAAAAAGTTATTATTTTTAATTTTTTTGTGGATTACATGTGCTTACTCCTTCACAGGGTAGTGGCGTGATGTTATGTTATGAACTGGTGAATACAATAGACAGACATGAGATTTAAATGTACTGGAATTGCTATAATTTATCGAGGAGATTCGTTGCCTATCTCCGAAGTTCTTCAACAGATCTTCACCAAATTGAAATGGGACCACTCCGAGAAAGTAATCTTCCAAAAACTACCCAAATCGCTTCGCGTGCCTATAAAAATAGATAGATATAATGATCTAGACATAGAGAGAAGAGTTCTCTCTATTTCTCCAGGATCCCATCATGAGATCCTGAGTTGATGATCATGGGATCACCAGAGGAAGTATTATACTCTTTTAAACAAAAAAAAAACAAATCGGTCCAGCCATCTTCGAGCAAACTTATATTGTCACTTACGGGATATCCCGTAAGTGACAATATAAGTGTAGTTTTATACCGTGAAAGCCTAAAACAGCATCTTCGAGTAATCGGGAAACATACATAAAAAAAGTTTCCGATGAATTGAGAAACTTGTTCTTTTTGAAGTTGTTAAAAACTAAATTATCTATAAATCATCAAGTACATTAAACATAGCAATTTTTATATGTTGCGGATCAGAGTTGTACATTATCGTTATATTATTCAAAAGTAGTCGCATACGGGATTATTTTTTAAATTTTTCAAACGGCCCGCGGTTAATTCATTTTGGGACGTTCAGACTAAATGCCCAAGAGAATGATGATGGTTTTAGCTTCGAAAATGACGATCTCTCATACAAAATTCAATCATACATTTATTCAACTACGACTTGCGACTTTGGATCAAAACTAGGGAGAAACTGTGGTCGCAAAACGTGACGTCAAGATTGCGCTGGCCATGTGACAAGTCGTGATCCTGATCCCGCAGTGCGCGCACTTGTCAGTTAATGAAAGTGTTAATTATTTTTTATTACCTATTTATGTATTTATCTGAATAAGAAATATAGTATAGTGGTTTATAGTGTTGTATAGTGGTGATAAATCACGAGAAGCATTTAACTTAATAACCACTTCTTTTATATTTTTTTAAATGTAGGTATACGATAAGATGTTTAAATGAATAAAGGAGATAATAATTGTGGTGGAACACTTGGGGGGGTCGCCGCGTCGGCCACAGGTGCTGCGACCACTGGGGCCTAAGCCACGGATCCTTTTCTGGGTAAACCCCTTTGTTTCTATTTTTTCCGCATACTTAAGATTCTAATCAAAAACTATTATTGTATTCAGCCTGTGATAAAGGATTATCCTAACTGAATACCTCAGGGAGTGCACAGCACTAATGGCCACACTATAGTACATGCATCATACATTGATCGTTTTCTAGATTCACATTGTAGTTTACCTTCTGAGATTTTAAAAAGAGATTTATTTATAACCAGCCATCTTTCCTCTGCTTGGACACAGGCCTTCTCTCTACGAGAGGGATTGGGCTGTATCTACCACGCGGGCCCAGTTCTGGTTGGTGGACGTCACATCGTCACCTTTTCTCATTTTACCAGTTCAACGATATTCACCGTGTCATCTACGTTGGTGAAAAAAATAAATGGGTGTGAAGCAATATGCAAAGGTTTATCAATTTCCTTTAAAATCTTGGTAATGCAGAGTGTTATGAAGTTGGCGTGCTGGATGGTACAGTTGATTGCAAGTACGTACAAGACGCGAGTAGCGCCCGCATTATTTAATACAAACGCCAAAAGTAGCAAAAATAATGATCTATACTCTATTTCTATAGCTACTGTCTGTTTGTTTAAAAAACAGATTTATTAGGCACTCGGCTACCGAGTGGCAATGTATTTGTTTAACGCGCCTGGCTTCACTCCGGCCGCCGCCATTACTGCCACTACAGGAACGGTCACCGGCACCTCGGTAGAAACAACGAAAACCTACCTTACTGCCAACGTAGTAAGAACGGGACGCTTTACAGTAACCAACAACTTTTAGTTGATTATTCGGCAACGAAAACGATATTCAATGAAACAATTACGGTTCTTTGAGAGTCACACACGCCACGTTGGCGTTGCTTAGAAACATTTAGTTTATCATAAAAGATCTCGCCTTTTGATCGGGTTTTGAACTCATAAACACAAAAGAAATAGATACTTTGAAAAGAGTAGTTATTTAATATTTCATCATATTTAAAACGACCGTGTAATTGAGCAGCGAATAGGGCCTTAAAATAAACAATGAGCACGGAAAAAACGATGTATAAAAATAGGTACGAGGTCTTTGAAATCTATTTCATACGAATGGCTAGGTTATACAGGGTGTAAACAACCTCATCACGAAGCCTTCAACCAAGCATTTTATATTTCAAACTAAGTAACATTACCCAATTTTTTTTTTTTTTTTGGCGTGAAAAATCATGTTTTGTGGAAGAACTCAATGTAACGTATTCAAAACATTGTACTGTTGGATGGATTGAATATTTATAGTAAGTATGGGGTCGTAGAGGTGTTTAAAGTACATTTAGTAGTTGGGAACTTTTTGACAAGTTTTTTTTTATTACTTTATTAACAAATAAAGTAATAAAAAAAAACTTGTCAAAAAGTTGGATCTTTTACCCCCAATATCTCCGTAATTAGAATTAGCCCAACTAACACACAAGTTCTACAACAAGCCGTACAGCGGCCGGTTAGAGGTTTTTAATAATGTCATAGCCTCTTTAGATAAGTTGTACAAGCGGCAATAGCGCCGCTGTACCCCCGAAAGAGGCCCACGCAATACGGCCTAAGGATTACTATAATTAATTATGTTGTCTGCCTACTGATGTTCTTAAACTAATGTAATAATTTAAGATAAATTGATCTCAATAATTATAAATAAATATCTCTACTACATTATGTTTCTTAAAATGTCGACAATAATTACAATTATATTGATCTCAATTATAAGGATATAATGTTGTTATTTTATGTGATTACTATACCTATAATATACTCTGATAAATGTGTAACATACCCTCTGTTTGTAAATAATATCTTTTATTAACTACTTAAAATTGTATGTTAATCTTGTTTATTGCTGTGCCCTAACAGGGTCCATAATTGTTCTTAGCTGTAAGCTCATTGTAACATCTTTTAAAACTTATGGTACGCAAATTAAAATGAATATGAATATGAATATGAATATAGGATCTACAATGTCTCTACAATGGTTGTACTGAGGTGTTAGTACGGCGCACTCTACCGCTCAGGTAGAGTGTGCCTCAGGATCTAAAAAAAGTTCTTGTTGCGCGACTGTAGAGCTCGAATCATGAATCATATTTAAACGCGACTGTATCTCTGAATTAGAGTTAACAGATCTATATTGGGTCTACAATAATTTTGGGGAAATGAACAAAACTAATTGAAATTTTAACTTATGAGTGATTGATGAATGAATTGGAAAATAAACAACAGTAGTGTTGATTTTTCCTTTTCAACCGACTTCCAAAAAGAGGAGGTTATCAATTCGTCTGTATTTTTTTTTTTTTTTTTTTTGTGTTTGTTACCTCAGTACTCTCGACTGGGTGAACCGATTTTGATGGTTCTTTTTTTGTTTGAAAGCTGGTGCTTCCCGTTTGGTCCCATTTTAGTTTGCTGAAGACCTGATGCTGATCTTCGGAGATATACAACGGAACTCTTCAAAAGTACACAGCAAATCTGCAGTGATTGCTGCCATCGCTTGTAGGTTCATTGTTTATACTATATTATGACGTAACATCACGCCTGTATGCTCTGAGGGGGTACGCACATGTGTAAAATACACCCGATTTCGAAAATATTTGTTACCTCAGTACTTTCTACTGGGTGAACGGATTTTGATCGTTTTTATTTTATTTGAAAGCTGGTGCTTCCTGTGTGGTCTTATAATCATCAAATCAGTAGCTGATTATGGGATTCTGGAGAAATAGAGAGAATTCTTCACATTTTATAGGCACACTAGAAGCGGTTTGGGTAGTTTTATGAATTGTACTTTCTCGAAGTGATCCCAATTCAATTTGATGAAGATCTGATGAAGAACTTCGGAGATATGCAACGGAACTCCTCAATAAATGATAGCAAATGTACTGGGATTGCCGAAATCTCATATCTGTCTATTGTTTACACCAGTTCATAACCTAAAATCACGCCGGTACGCTGTGAAGGGGTAAGCACATGTGAACCACTAAAAAGTGAAAAATAAAAACTTTTTTACAAAAAATAAAACCGACTTCAGAGAAAACAAAAAAGTGAAAAATAACTTCAGAAAAAACGCTTCAGAAGTCGGTGACATAAAAACTAAATCAATCAAAAAAAGGTCACCGACTTCTGAAGCGTTTTTTCTGAAGTTATTTTTCACTTTTTTGTTTTCTCTGAAGTCGGTTTTATTTTTTGTAAAAAAGTTTTTATTATGTATGCAAAATGACAGTGCGAGTGCCACTGTATTGTGAATAAATACATGTTTTAGCAAAAGTTTTCACGCGCCTGCTGTTTGTGCAGTTTTTTGGATAAAAAGTAAATTTGATTAGAGGGTTTGAATTTTGAATTTAGTTTATTTAAGATAGACGTTTTCCGTTTTCCGTTTAGTAATGCTGATATAGGGGCTTTTTGGCCTCGTCCAGAACCTTTCATTTCTTTTAATTTTTTATCTATGTTTAGTTTTCAATAGTCGTGCACGTCGAGACTAACATAGTATAGCCTCGCTTTCATTGACTGGGTATATTATGGCTTCGTTTAGTCTCTCGTCATAAAATACTAGCTCACCCGCGCAACTTCGTCTACGAGTGAGGGTTAGTTTTTTTTATAAAAAAGTATCCTTAGTTACTTTCAAATACACCCAAGAATATGTGTACAAAGTTTCATCCAAATCCGTTCAGTAGTTTTCAAGTGAAAGCGTAACAAACAAACTTACATTCACATTTATATAATAGTAGTTATAGGGATTATTATTATTATATTATATGAATATAGGAAGAATAGGATACTATAACCATTCCAAGTTCATTACCTCTTTTCTAGTTGGTCAAAAGATACAAACAACTCTCAAAGGTCTGACCCGTTCGTTTGAAACCTTGTCATTTGTCAATGATATTACGAAAGTATACAGTCAGACAGATGAGACACTCTCAAAAAATGATAGACAAAGCGATCACCCGACTCTCCGACTCTTGGGTTAATATATTGTAGGTACTTACCGGTAAAAGTAGGTAAATGGATAATATTGACACTAAAACATTTCCTTTTAAGTGGTGTTTTTGACGTGAAAACTTCTTTATGCGCGTTGAGCACTTATGACGATCCGAATGGCGTAGCGGTAGTGACGCTGCCTTACGTTCTTAGGGTTCGTAGGTTCGAATCCCAGTAGGAGCAAATGTTTGTGTGATGAGCATGGACATTTGTTTCCGAGTTATGGATGTTTATTCGTATAATAAGTATGTATTTACAAACAAGATAGTAAATATGTAGTATATTAACTAGCTAGTTTCCACGACACAAGCTTTGCTTAGTGTGGCACTAGGTGGCGCTGTGTGTTAATGTGCGGCGATATTTATTTATTTATTATTGAGAGACTACAAATCATAGAATTCGCGTGACCATCACCTAACGCTTCGTAGCACTCGTAGCACCACTTAGGCGTGCGCGGGGACAACCCGTAGCAGATATAGATTACGTAGTATTCACTTATAGTCTTCAGTCCCCTAAGACTTTATTTTTTGTAATTGACTTATTTCACTACAGCATTTAAATTCTGGTCTTTTGTTAGGTAACAATAGACCAGACTACACTGTTATATGTTTACAAGATGTCAAGGTGTTTATTTGATATTGTTAGCCAAATAACATTGTATAAGAGGTCATCGATTCAAGTGTGAGTGCTTGAGTTGACAGCACATTATTAATTAAAGAGCAAATAATAACAATCGAGTCCTTGATCATATCGATCCGAATCATAAATATTAGTTTTCCTTCACGCACCCATTTTTGCCTATTTGCTTCTGTTGAAAATCAGTTTCATATTTTTACTACTGCCATTAAAAAAGAAAACAAAATGCCGAACAGTTAGTCATGCTCCATTGGTGATAAAATATTCAAAACCATTAGCGGTGTGATCTGGTGAGCTTTTATATAGATTGATTGATAGAAGAAGTTTGGGGATTTCCAATACGTTTTGGATTACTGCCTCGATGGTGTAGTGGTGGTCGTAATCGTGACTGCTGTGCATGAGGTCTGGGGTCGATTCGCGGGTGGGGCAAACTTTATTGGGTTCTTCAATCAGGAGATACTCAGTAGACCCACTATGGGTATGCTCGAAGTTTCCATGTGTGATCGAATCAGAAATAAAGACATCCGAACGAAAACCAAGGTCACCGACGTAACCCGAAGATTTGCCAAACTTAAGTGGCAGTGGGCAGGGTACATTGCTCGTAGGACAGATGGCCGATGGTGCCGAAAAGTTCTGGAGAGGCGATCGCGGACCGGAAGACGATAAGTTGGAAGACTTCCCACTAGGTGAACCGATGACCTGGTGTAGGTTGCGGGAACCCGTTGGAAATGGGTCGCACGGGACCGATCAATGTGGCGACACTTGGAGGAGGCAGATGTCCAGCAGTTTACGTCTTTCGGCTGAAATGATGATGATGAATGTAATGAAATTGGCGAAATGTGGGTGTATACAACTGCCTGACCCTTCGGGATTACAGGCGTGATGTTTTGTTAATTGAATTACTATATTAATTTAATTTATAAACCTGATTCAATTAAAATGTCTCCTGGTATGCGAGCCAACCGTGAAAAGGCTTAGAAACTGACGTTAAAATGGATAAGGCTGATAATTCATGAAATAACGGACATTTCACTTTACTTTGGTACAAATGTTTTCAGATTTTATGTGATTGATATTCACAGAAGAAAAAAATACACTTTATATCAACTTTAAATAATAAAATTTAATGTGAGTTTAGAACAATATCGTAGACCAGTACCTGGGGTACACCCAAACTAAAACGTGTAACAGAAAGGGTATAGTCATATGAAAGGCTACAGACTATAAAACTGAACTACTTTCCCTATGGAACCACCATCGTAATCGCGATAAAATATTCAACGACCCCATACAGAATTCCAATACCTACTCGACCAAATGTATGAGACAGCTGATTATTTTTTTTTCACTTGTCATGCTCTAAAAGTACGCCATTATAGCCCTACGAAGCGGGATTAAAGTGACCGTTTACTCCCTAGGGAGTTAAAAGTAATTTAAAAATGGAACGATCTTTTACTCTGAAATATGGTCACAAAAGAGTAACTTGTCAAAGGTTTTATTTAAATTTCTAATAAGCTTGCAAATAGAAAGCGGTATATTATTGAAAAAAAAACAAATGAAATCTTCAACGCGGGAAAATTTATGGTTGTTTATGTGCATCGTTGATTTTGAAAAAGTATGTGGAATGCCTCTGTTGCTAGCCGCTGCAGTAATGTAGGTACTATAATTATCTGTGGAGTGTGGATCATCTTCATTGCGAGAATGTTGAGAGTTTGTGTTGTGTTTTGAATTTTTTATCTGTGACTGAACTGATAGAAGGAAATCTGACTGCTCAGTTCAGAATTTTAGTCGAGTGTAATTTTTTTCGGTTTTAAATGACTATTTTTCTCGCTCTCGAAGTGAAAAGTACAGTTTGTACCTCGAGACTAAACGCCAATTTAATATACCCTCGCTTTCATGGCCTCCCTCGCAAGCTCGGGAGTCAAACCACCTCGGGTATATAATGGCTTCGTTTAGTCCCTCGTTATAAAATATACTATTACGATTATGATGGTGGTCCCATGGAGAAACTTGTTCAGTTTGATGGTCTGTAGCACATCCTTCCACATGACTATACTCATTCTGTTACACGTTGTATTAGTAATAGAACACAGAAGCTTTCATTCTTTTCGTGAAAAGGTGAAACAGAATTTGTCTACATCTATAGGTACTAATATTATAAAGAGGAAACATTTGTATTTTTATGTGTGTGTATGTTTGTAATGAATAAACTCAAAAACTACTGTGCCGATTTAAAAAAATTCTTTCACTATTGGAAAGCTACATTCATCCTTAGTAACATAGGCTATTATCCCCGTACAAGGCACACCGCATTTCATCCCTGTACTCCCTCGGGAACGGAAACTACGTGTGTGAACCCGCGTGACGTCCCCTAGTCTGAAATATACGTAGGAATCTTATTCCTTCGTGGTAGACATTCAGACAAATTCTTCTGTAGGTAAATGATAATTATCTTGTTATTATTCTTATTTTTCTGAAGTTACCATTTAGGTTTGTATTCTTGTCGCGCTGACGGTCGGTCGCGTACGGTCGGTCGTAACGTCAGCGAGAACAAAATACGGCTGTCGGTCGCCGCTGACATCAGCGTCGCAGTATGCTACTGTATGGAACACAATGTTTACTACAAAGCAAGCACGACAAGAATTGACGACCGTAGTGAGGCTGCCTTACGTTCTTAGGGTCCCGGGTTCATTTTCTCCTGGTAGGAGCAAATGTTTGTGTGATGGATGCGCATGGACATTTGTTTCCGAGTCATGGATGTTTATATGTATAATATTTATTTATTTATTTAACACTTCAAGCACATAGTACAGAGGCGGACTTAATCCTATAGGCATTCTCTACCAGTCAACGTTTGGGTGATGCAGAGACAAGCAGTGGTAGGTGTACATCTGAAAATAATTTGATGAATACTCAGGTACTACAAGGATATATAAAATACTATAAATATATATATATGTATATAATAAGTATGCATTTACAAACAAAAAGTATAAGTATATGTAGTATATCAACTGTCTGGTGAGTGGTGACCACGACACAAGCTTTGCTTAGTGTGGCACTAGATGGCGCTGTGTGTAATGTCCACAGTTATTATTTATTTATTATTTATTTATTTAATTCAGGCTTCAAAGGAAGTGTCCCTCCACTTAAATGAATTTCAAAATTTTTCATTGTTTCAAGGACACAGTGCAAAACACGCGCGAACTAAGTCACAGGAGAAGTGCTAGTTGGATTACGAAACTTTGCTAATCGTCGACAGAAACATAAACTCGGGCAATCTAACGTCCAACGTTTATTTGTCTCTTCGCTTGAAACTTTGTAATCAAAGTTCTAAAGCGATTTTCACGATATTGTCTATTATGATATCACACAACACAGTTTCGAAACTTTTTTCGGTTGTTTCAGAATTGATACTAATGTTGAATTTGATGAATATCCAGTCTATACTAATATTATAAAGCTAAAGAGTTTGTTTGTTTGTTTGAACGCGCTAATCTCAGAAACTGCTGGTTCGAATTGATTTTTTTTGTGTTAGGTAGTCCATTTATCGAGAAATGCTTTAGGCTGTAACATCACGCTACGACCAATAGGAGCGGAGCATAAATGAAAAATGTCACAAAAACAGGGGAAATGTATTCCTTTTGTGAATTTTTTCTTTCATGATAATACGTGACGCAGACGAAGTTGCGTGGGTCGGCTAGTAACTACTAAATAGTTCCATGCATCACCGCAAAATCAAAATTTCGATTCAATTAATGTCAATATAGATCTCTTTAATTGACATTATATTTGACTAGCTGACCCACGCAACTTCGTCTGCGTCACATAAAAGAAAAAAAGCCCACAAAAGGAATTATTATTCCCTGATTTGATGATTCTATTTATTTATCCGCTTTCTTCCAAATTTTGTGACGCGTACAGCCAGTGTGCTCAACTCTCCGTCAGTTTCTGTGATCTGTGATACTTATAACCAGGGACTTAAAAACACCTTCATAAAGGTTACATAAGTGTTACACTGTCATGTTGAATTTGGTAACAGAATTAAATATATAAATGTCACCGTAAAATTGTCAAACACGTTGTATTACAATATAACGTGTTTCTCTCTAGCGATATCGTAAACTCTCGAATCAACGGAACATACGGAAATATCTCTGCCCCCATAAACGGAACTTGGGGCACCCCCCCCCCCCCCCCCCCGTTAGGTTAGTTAGGTTCCTTTAAACCCTGCACTCGGAAATAGTCGACTACGCTTTTTAAGGGAATATAAAGTGTTTTTAAGTTAGGTTATAATAACCGGTATTTCTCAAAAATGGTACAATATCTTTTCATGAGAGTTGTACCACTGGGCAATGGGGACCTCTCCTTCCCTCCACAACGCGTGAGTTGACTACCATCGCATGCATTTCACGATAATAATGCGTTTTGTTGTAAACAGTATGTTCATTTGACAATTTTTCGATGACATATAGGTACTTATAAAATATGTGTTAACCCAAAACACTTATACTCGTAAATATGTAGTTCCAGAAACTGTGCTGTATATTTAAATATAAATGTTACTGTGTACTTACTTTGGGTAGAATTAGAACCAAACGAAAACAAAGAACAAGTAGAATGCTATGCGATTGGGGTGCATATTTTTTTAGTTGAAAATGATATATTTAATTAAATATTGGTTGCATAATAAATATAACGTCTTATAGACATACGTATTGTGCAGTTGCATTAATTTATAATAACTTCAAAATAGGTTGATCGAGATTTTCTCGATTATACTCTAGATTAAACATAGCAACACTGACATCCGTCTTACTTTTCATCGATGAGGAGTAGATCGTCGACGAGCCTAAGTAGCTTACCGAATACGGATTTTATCAACGTTGTTTTCAAAAGCGATATTTACGATGTCACATCAGTGATCTCGTCGTTGTTAACATCTGTGAAGAGTCTGTTAGTGAATCGCATAGCAGATATAAACAGGTTTAACAGTGTTAATAAGTGTTTAGCAGGTAAACTCAGCGTTGCCAAATTTACAATGTACTTAATTATTAAGCATTAGATAGCAAAAATCTAGTCTCAATATTTCAGTTACACTTATTAACACTTAGAAAAGGTAACAGTTTGATTCGGTAACATTATGGTACCTGTTACATCTATAAGTGTTTTTCTGTTGAAACTGTTTTAAAAACAGTGTTAAGAACACGTTATTACGGTTACAGTTTGAGTCCCTGCTTATAACTCGTCAATGTTCAAATAGGGAGTGAAGAGACATCGAAAGGGACAAGTTCCGAATCATTTGCAACTTGTCTGGGACCACCAATCTCTCGTTCCGTGCTACATCTAAGCAAAGGTTTTGGATTTGGTAGCCAACCAAACTGAAAGCTCTTACAACTTCTGTAATATGAATAAAAAAGAATTATTCTAGCAATTCTCGGGTTACAAACGTAGGCCGACGCAACAATTTATGTCAAATTCCATTCGGAAGGAAAGCAACAGGGGAATGGGGATCTTCGAATAAATCCAAAAGTTCAACATTCTATGGAGGACAGAGTTTTGGTTATTATGTGAAGACTACATTGTAATAGTTTTGCTACTGACTGCCTCGTTATTGGTCTAGTGGTCGCAAGAACGACCGCTGAGTCCTGATAGTGCTGGGTTCGATTCCCAGGTCAAGCAATGCGTTATTTGGTTTTTTCATCAAGAATTTCTCAGTTGCACCCACGGAGTCTACCCGGTTGATGGCTTTGCCCACCATTACACGGGACTTGAACTTCACTCGTTTAGATGCAGTTATTATTTGGCCACGAGGCGTGTGCTCGATGAGATTTCCAGCGGGAAGTTTATAAACTGACACCTCTATATTCATTAATTAACATGAGATGGGTTAAAAAATACACTTTCTTTATTGTTCGTCAACGTAAGTAAAAGATATCTTATAGACCCTGTTACCTTTCTGTGACCCTGCGGGTTAGGTTGTGCGATGTTTGTCTTAAGATTTTTGTTAATTTGATTGTTATCTTAATTTTCCAGGCAAGTTTTGCTTTATTTAGTTTTCAGTATTTTCTTTATTTTGACCTCTCCGGTGCAGGGTTACTGTACAGTGTACAGGGCAAATGCCTGCCTCTTCTTTAGCCACACAATTCGTACTTTGAATTTCAAACCGATCGCAATACGCGTACTTAGGGCGCTTTCAATTTAGACGTTTTGTGTCGCACCGCTGCGGCGCCGAAGCGTTGCGTTTGTAGTATTGCGGTGCAGCAACCGTGCGGCGTCGTATCGTAAGCGCAACGCTTATCGACGCCGCACTGTGCGACACGAAACGTCTAAATTGAAAGCGCCCTTAGCGTCAGTTCACAAATTCACACCGACACGTTACAAACGCGACGCGGTGCGACGGTACTGAAAGAGGTCAGTGGTTTCGCGCTACGCGTCGCACCGCAATACGCATCGCTAGGAATTGTGTCTCTTTTCGTGTAGTTAATAAAGTTGTATTTTGAATCGTCGGTCTCGGTGTGAATTGAGCCTTAGTGAACTTTGCGGTAAACTTTCTTTGCATCTCCAAACCTTTGCGAAGCAATGTTAATAATTAGATAAGTACTAACAATCCAGTCAGACAGACTAACAAAAAGAAAACATCAAACTTCTCCTTGTCTGAAGTGATTTTTACTATTTTTTAATGTTTCCACAGTATCTCATTTCAGTTAATATTCACGAAACAAAAGAAGCTCGTATGTATCTAAAGCATATAGTTCTGTATATAACTGCAGTACTTTCTCAAGATATTATGCCTTGTGACTGTGACTGTAGCTTTGCTTTTCTTATACTTTTATCATTCAAAAGTGTCGTAATGGTCTAATTGAAATAAATGCTTTGAGTTTCGAGTTTTAAGTTTGTATAAATTCACCAGTAAAATATTTTGTACTAGCGTTTACCCGCGCTTTTAGCGCTGAAATTATTAAACGTTTAAATCAAATCATTTATTTCTTTGCAATCATGAGTAATAAATACAGTCAATAAAATGAATAAGTAACCATGGTCGTCACATATAGTTGCAGTTTTTTGATACATAATATATTAAACTTTAAATATTTCTTTCAAACTAAATTTTATTTCATTCGATAACTTCTATCGGTTTCTAAGAAAATTTCATCAACTATACAAATATAGGAAGGAGATCGCCCAGATTAGGCTATTTTCAAAAGGGCCGGCCAACCTAAAATAAACATTTTATTTGGATAGTTCATAAAATAACAAACCCTTTTTATTACTACACCAAAGTCGTGAGTCAATTCACCGAGAAGTTATTCAACCACAAAATATCTGAGATCAACCAGGTTGCGCTATTTGTTTGCCAGCCAATCAAAACAAACTTATAACTTGGATAGAGCATAACATAATAATCATTTTTTTTTGTATTAAACCTAAGTCATAAATCAATTCACCGAAAAGTTATTAAACCACAAAATATCTGAGATCACCCAGATTGGGGTACTTTTTTGCCGGCCAACTAAAATAAACTCAATAATTCAATAGACCTTATGGATATATGTAAAATCATTTTTTATTATGCCACCCAAGATCTATACCACATTTTTAGATAAATAGTTTTGATTGCTAAATTATAAAAGCTACTGGTCGAGAAACTCCTATACTTTTGAAAATAGCCTAATAATGTATGAAGGCTGGGTTATCTCCTTTAAGTTGGAAGTTACCGCGGCGAAAAAATAAAACCCCTTTCCTCAAAATTGTTAAAAGATAGAAGAAGCTACTTTCACATTCTTGATATGTAGTATTATGAATTCGAACATAATGAATGGGCGCGTTACAGAGCTGTTCTACTTCCCTACAATAGTAGAACTGTACGAGTAATAACTCGTAATAGCAATACATTGATTACAGCGGGTAGCCCTAGCAAACTCATTTATTATTCAAACAATAAATGGCGATCGCCATTTAATCGTGGTCAATGCAACTAATGTCGTGCGCCGTCGTGAGCCCATTAAATATCATGAATGTGTGTCTAGGCATGCAATTACAAAACTATTTTTTAAAATTATACACTGAGGAAGGACTACTACTTACACTAGTTGAAAAGAAGAATAAAAACAAAAGTATTTAAGTATTAAAAAAGATGAAAACAAAGACAACACTAATTACTACAACATTGAGCCTAAGCAAAGTACAACCAAACGAACATCATACGAAATCATAAAATAAAATAAAATAATTAAGAAAACCTACTTATCCAAACGAAAAACATGTTCGAATTTTCCCCTGGAACAATTTCTGGCAACCAATTTAAGTTAAAACTTTCATTGCACCACGAAATTAAATTGATCAGATAAAAAACACAAACCCTTTCCTCCATTACTCCTGTCCAAAAATAGATTTTTTAATGTCACGCCAACATTAGAACTACCCATGAACGTAATTTGGAAAGAGAATATAAAATCTAATAATGTAAGTGTAATGAAAGCTTTCCCTTAGACCCGCCCATAGGTTGTTAGGTATTGGAAGTAATCTGGCTTTGTTTAGGCGCTCAGTAGGTATTACATACTGAAAATATCATGTTACCAACTATCCTTTTCTCCCAACAAAACTTTATTATTAAACAATATTTATGATTTAATTTTTTTAAATCAATTTATTGATTTCAAAACTTGCACGGACAAAAAGTGAAAACAAGTTTGACTTCCACTATTTGTCGTGTTTTATAATTCGGAAATTACCCGGTCTTTCGAAAATTGTGTGAAACTACTGTAAAGGAGACTTTTTTTTTCATGTTACACCAAAAAAAGTAACCATTTTATTGTAGTTAAAAACCAACCAAGAGCGTGTCGGGCCACGCTCAGTGTAGGGTTCCGTAGTTTCCCGTCCGTCACAATAAGTGTTCCCACTTATGAGTTTAGAAATTATTTTGTACAACTTTTTTCTTTTCTGTACAAAAACTGTTGTTTCCATCCAAGTTTAAAATGATTTTCCTACAAAGTCCTTATAAAGTTCTACTTTTCAGATTTTTTTCATATTTGGGGGGGGGGGGGGAATTATTGACATTATAAAAAAATGATTTTAGTAAACCCCTATTCATTTTTAAATACCTTCCCAACAATATATCACACGTTAGGGTTGAAATTTAAAAAAAAAATCACTTCCCATTTTACATACAGCCCTAATAAAACGTTTTTTCCAATTTTTATTCTACCACTTTGTCGGCGTGATTGATACACATATTGGTACCAAATTTAGAGATACGCGATGTAAGAAAATGTAAAACACCATAATTATCCACTGTACCTCCTTTGTGGTTCTGGCTTCATGGTAGTTGATAGATAAATAAAAACAAAAAAACAAACCCGAAGTCAAATTATGCAATCACTCGTTACCCGTGGTTCCGGTGGGATATGATATGGTGCTATTATATTTTTTTTTTTTTTTAAGATATATTCAGAAGTCCAGGAAACAATCCCTAGTACCATGGAACCACGGGTAATTAAAATTACCCATGGACCCGGTAATGGGTCGATTCACTCGGACCACGAGTAACGACTCATTTTTGCGAGAGAAGTCACGGATTAAGTGCTAGTAATAACATATTCCTGTTTGTTATAGATGCACGGAGAACGGCACGTGGTTCATGCACCCCCATGCCAACAAGCCCTGGACTAACTACACCAGTTGTGTTGACCTGGAAGACCTAGATGTAAGTAGATTACGTTACTAAAGTTTGTTTTCACCTATATACCGATGGTACCGAATGCCAGCCTCATCCAGAATTTTCTCGCAATACAACAATTTCGTTTGCCTATATCGCCGCTGGGCCCCCAACACTTCTCTTTTCATTCCTAGGGCGCGGTTTGGTCCGCGGTTGCCACTCCAGAACTTTTCGGCCCCATCGGCCATCCGTTCTGCGTGCAAAGTACCCTGCCATTGCTACTTAAGTTTGGCAATTCTTCGGGTTATGTCGGCAACCTTGGTTCCCTTGCGGATGTCTTCATTTCTGATTCGATCACGCAAGGAAACTTCGAGCATAGCCCTCTCCATTGCCCTTTGTGTGACTTTAACCATTCTGATGAGGCCCATCGTGAGCGACCACGTTTCGGTTCCGTATGGAATCTATGTCAACACACACACTGGTCATAGACTTTCATCTTGAGACATTACGGAAAGTTGGACGAGAAGATACTACGCAACTTCCCGAACGCTGCCAAGCCGAGTCGGATTCGACGATTGACCTCTTTCTGGAACTTAGACCTACCTAACTTGACCATTTGTCTCAGGTACACATAATCGTCAACAACTTCGAGTGTAGTCTCCGCTCTTAATAGGAGTGGGTTGACATGAGCATTTAACATGACCTTGGTCTTGTCCATGTTAATTTGAAGTCCCACTCTTCCGGAACTTCTACTGAGGTCACCGAGCATTGTACTGAGGCCCTCCATGGTCTCAGCCATGACCACTATATCGTAGGCAAACCGAAGGTGAGTGATGCACTTGCCATTGATATTGATGTCCAGTCCAAAACTTTGAAGACATCCTGCATTGCAGCGGTGAAAAGTTTCGGAGATATGACGTCTCCCTGTCTCACACCTCACTGCAGAAGGAAAGGTTTCGAGGCTTGGTCCTGAAGACTGGTTACAAACATTACACCTACCATAACGTAAATAAAAACATTTCAGCTTGTACTGTGTGAGACTAAAGTAACGACACCCGACGCCAATGAGTGAAGCTTAGAGATTTCTTAAAAGTCTGGACTTAAAAGCATAAGAGTCGGTGAATAAGAAACAGTTGGTGAAACGGGAGACTTTGTTGAGATGTTTCTTTGCCTGCACCACACTACGCGTAAACAAACAAAAGACATTGTTGAAACTTCTTAACATTCATTCCACCAAGTTATAATGAAATGTTTGAGTAAATACTTACCATCCAAATTATTTGTTTGTGTGCCTTTTCCTCATCAATCACTTTCAGAGTACGAAAGTAAGTAGGAAAATGTATTTAATTCTGGGCTGACAGTATGATCAAACAGTTTTTTTCCTCAATTGAGGGTTTGCGGTTATCCCTTCTTAGAAAAAAGAAACTTCAACCCGTACTGAAAAAAAACCTGTAAAAACATTTGTGTAAGAGCGGCTGTCAAAAATCTCGGGACGTTTTAGGCCCTCTGGACGTTGCTAACAAGCGGTTTTCAGATATTTCAGTACCAACTAAAGGGCCATTTAGATGGAGAGAGTACTCGTACGCTACTATCGCAAGCCATAATCGCTATGAGATAATCGTATCACAATGTTTGCATACAGGCAAGAACTAAATTCTCGCCTACGAATATGTCAAATTGTTCATACAGCGAAAATTATAGTAAAAAGATTCATGCTTAAGAGTTCTCGCCTTTTATAAACACGATCTCGTATAATATTTCTTCAAGTTCATACGAGTATCATACAAATCGCTTTGAACCGTTTTTGAGTGCAAGATTTGCCGTTCGAATTCATTGATTACTACAGAGATAGATATACTACTTCCATGTGTTTGGGTTTTATCGAAATAACCCACCTACACCACGGTCTCAAAGAAGATCATTCGGAAGACGAGTTTTTTTATTACGCGGAGTTAATCCCAGTCCAGTATGTTATTAGCTCATTATGTAATGCTCCGAAAAGGACCTTTATACATGATAAAATGAAATGTTCCAAAATTATAATTAAAACAAAACGTTCAAGTCGTTTTTAGGGTTCCGTTGCCAAATGACAAAAATCGGAACCCTTATTGATTCGTCATGTCTGTCTGTCTGTCCGTCCGTATGCCACAGCTACTTTTTTCCGAAACTATGAGAACTAGGCTGTTGAAACTTGGTAAGTAGATGTATTCTGTGAACCGCATTAAGATTTTCACACAAGAATAGAAAAAAAACAATAAATTTTGGGGGTCCCCATACTTACATTTATCTTACATCCACTATAATTTTTTTTTATCAAACCCATACGTGTGGGGTATCTATGGATAATCTTCAAAAATGATATTGAGGTTTCTAACAACCTTTTTTTTCTAAACTGAATAGTTTGAGCAAGAGACCCTTCCAATAAAAAATCCAATAAAATTAAAAAAAAATATGTTATGTATATTACTATATAAACTCCCACCGAAAATTGGTTTGAACGAGATCTAGTGAGTAGTTTTTTTTAATACGTAATCTTTTACATTATGTAACTCGCTGCTGCGGAACCCTTCATGTGCGAGCCCGACTCGCACTTGGCCGCTTTTTTATAAAAGTGAGGACTACTGCATTCGAGACATAATTTACAACCGAAAAGTGGTCTAGTCGTTGAGAGGATCCTGCAACTGGAAACTCGAGGTGGCATTGCACAAGTCCGAGGCCATGTGCTTTCATGGGCCTCGGAATGCGCCACCGTCGGGATCCACACTGACGGTAGTAGGGGTATCCATCGTCGTCAAGTCGACGTTGAAGTAAATAGGACTCGTCCTCGACAGCCTGTGTAAACTTCGTGGAGCACTTCCGACATTTGGCCCCCAAACTGGAACGGACCGGGGCTGACCTTCAGGCGGCTCCTGCCCAACCTGGGGGGCCAAGCGCCTCCTGCCGAAGGCTCTACGCGGGGTTCGTGCGGTCCATGGCCCTTTACAGAGCCCCAGTGTGGGCGCGTTCATTGAGCTGGCGAGCCGGCCATTAACTGAACGCGCCCCAAAAGATGGTAGCCGTAAAGCTGGTCTGTGGGTACCGCACAATATTCTTCCGGAGTCAATTTCAATAACATCAAAAAATAATATCAAGGACCTAGAATATTTAGGTTTCGATATTTGTGCGTAGTGCATACACGTGATGTTGCTGTGTGGGGCATTAGATACCTTTTTTTTTTTTTTTTTTTTAAGGATGGTAAATCATCAAATGACCCCCCCCCCACTCTGGGCGGAGCGGGAGGGAGTGTCAGACTCTTACTGACTAAAAACCATCCATGTTCCTTCCTCGCCTTTTACGTTCCGGGGCCGCGGTATCTCTTTCGAACAGGCCCGCAACCCCGGCAGGAGGCATTAGATACCTTAATTTGAGTTCAACGAAAATGTTACAGCGTCCTTAACTGTGGGTGATAGTACCAATACAACACGACAACGTCCATCCTGGTTGATTAGCGCTGGTATAATGCGAATTTGCTTGTGGTCATCGTATCCATGACCATGATGACGGTTACGATGAACGTTATACGATGCTTATGTGCAAACAAAGCATATTTTTTTGTCATATCCGTTAAAACGGATATTACCATAAATAAGGAGACTATGTGAAAATGGACTGTAATCTTACACGTTATTAGCTGGCGCAAGGAAAAATGTAGGCCAACTCGGTCTTAATTACTATATTATCGCACCTTTATATTAATCAAGAAGCAGGGTTAAACGTTGTTATTTTTTAACAGTAACCATGCCGTCTTCTTAAGTGGAAAATGCCTCGTATTTTGTTTAAGGTTTGTTAAGCTTTGTCGGAATTTCATTTGCATGCCTCTTTGGTCTATTTGGTCGCAAGCGCAACTGCAGTGCAAATAATTATGATTTGATAGAACTCGATTAGATCAATTTGACAGTTATTCGCGATAAAAGTGAGTTTCTGACTCCATAAAACTCATTTTATCGAGAATGACTGTCAAATTTATCTAATCGAGTCATATCGAATCCTACGTACTTGTAGAATGTAGAATGTATGTAGAATATGGTCCGGGGTTCGACTCCCAGGTCGGGCTAAGTGTCACTGGGGTTTATAGTATCTGCGTACTGAAGACGCTTTATACTTACAAATATCATTCACAATAAATAAATTTATCATCCTTTTTATTGGTTTCTTTATTTGCATTCTGCGAATCGGTCTAAAAAAGATTCGTTTTTTTATAATGCTTATAATAAATTTAATCATTAATTTTCGTATTTTTTTGTGTTATGACACTTACGTCACTGTCAGTTACCATTTTCTTAAAATTTCTCTCATAGAGATTCTTACTGGCTTAGTCTAAGGAAGAGAAAGCTTGGGAAGGTTACTTTTGATCATTATTTTTAACCTAACCAAAGCAAAAACGGGGTGCTATAAGTTTGACGTGTGTGTCTGTCTCATAAGGTGAACCGATTTTGATTTTGTTTATTTTGTTTTGTTTCTTAGCTATGCTTGATAAAAATCAGTCCAAGATGGCCGCCGCCACAAAACGACTGATTACTTATTTATTCAACAACTCCCTCAATATGAGGATCAAATGAAACGGCAACTAGTGGAACGCTATAATGAAGCTAGTCCCAAAAAAAAAAGCATAGTCTCAAAATTCATCGGAAGGTTTTTGACGGAATAATACTGGCCGTTTTTAACCGACTTCTAAAAAAGGAGGAGGTTCTCTATTCGACTGTATGTATTTTTTTTTTTTTTTATGTATGTTCACCGATTACTCGAAGACGCCTGAACCGATTTGAAAAATTCTTTTTTTGTCTGAAAGGGTATACTTCCAAGTTGGTCCCATAGAAATATTGTCATGATCTGATGATGGAATCTTGGCGAAATCGAGGGAACTCTTCAAATTTTAGATGAAAACGTGTTGCGATTTTGGTATTTTCTACAACAAGTGAAGCATTTGCGTTTGATAAGAACCATTCTACCATCAGATCTGATGATGAAGCCAAGAGTCACGGAACTCCATAATGAGACAATGTATATCATAGTCGTGTTTGGGCTTGTTGTAATTGTAACGGTATGCACTTTCCATGTATCAAGCACATGTGAACCACTAAAAAGTGAAAAATAAAAACTTTTTTGCAAAAAATAAAACCGACTTCAAAAAAAAAACAAAAAAGTGAAAAATAACTTTAGCTTCTGAAGTCGGTGACAAAAAAACTAAAGCAATCAAACAAAGGTCACCGACTTCAGAAGCTAAAGTTATTTTTCACTTTTTTGTTTTTTTTTTGAAGTCGGTTTTATTTTTTGCAAAAAAGTTTTTTAATACAGGCAATACGCATTTTTATGACTTTCCATCAGGGCTTATCAGTAGTAGTCACGGTCCGTAACTACTACTGATGAGCCCGGTTACGAGTCCGAGAAAGTTCTGGACCCTTATTCACAACCATTCGACTCGCTTCCGATTCGGAAAGTCGTATATCTGTCTTCTTCTGGCATTACGAAAACGACCGAGATACTCGTAGACATACGACTTTCCGAATCGGAAGCGAGTCGAATGGTTGTGAATAAGGGGCCTGGACTCGTAACTGGTTGATGGCAATAGGCTCGCCCCCTATTAGGTACTAGGACTATGAAACAACTTGCGAAATGTGAGTGTACTATAAGGTACAGCTTTTTCCTTACTATTTAGGGATAACAGTCGTGATTTTGTAATGCAGACCATTTCCGATTTTATTATGTTAGCCGCGGCCTCTCAATACATAAATCTATTTTTCGGGAACAAAGACTGCCTTGTTTAAACATTTTTTGCATTTTTATCATTCTATTGGATGGAGGGAGTTCCTGTTCAAATATTGTTAGGGGAAATTGTAAATTATGTTACGGGCGTACGAGATGATGGCTAAAATTCAAATTTTGACCGCGTACCCTCAACCTAGATCATTCTATTCCGCTCGCACTATCAAGAAGGTTATAGAGTGAACTACTTTATTAATGGAACGAAAGAAAGAGGAGCACGTGGCGATAAATAATAACAGCCTCTCGGGTCGATCTTTAGGTGCTGTGCTTGCCTTGGTTGGTCTATAAATGGGTGACAACCCTAAGGGCGCTTTCTATTTAGATGTTTAGTGTCGCGCAGCTGCGGCACCGAAGCAGTGCGTTTGTCGTACTGCAGCGCATATCGACGCCATACGGTTGCCGCACTGCGCGCTTTGTTTGAAAACAAACGAACGTCCGTATGCAGTACGACAAACGCACTGGTTCGGCGCCGCAGCGGCGCGACACGAAACGTCTAAATTGAAAGCGCCCTTACATACCGAGTTCCCTCCGTGCCTCTGAAAGCACGTTAAGCTTTTCTCGCCTCTCTCACTCGCACTCATCTGCAGACGTGCGCGAGAGAGACTGATAGATCCGAATATATGGACGAAGCGTTAGGGATTAGAGCCTCTGCTAGTCAGTGGCCTTAAAAGTCTGACAACCAGTCTTACCAAAAGTATCGAATTACCAAGTATTAATTGTGTTGTGGAGGTCAGATAGACAGTCGCTCCATGTAAAATATAAGTATTCAGCTGCATCCGATTAAGCTGGAAGCAAACCCCAAGATACTTGGGAAAAGGCTAGGCAGATGATGATGACAAGTTCTAACAAACACCTACTAAATTTGCTTCAATAGTCGTTGTGTTGTTTGTATGTGTCGCAATTTACATGGTGGTCCCATGAAGAAAGTTGTTCAGATTGAAGGTCTGAATCACAGCCTGAAATATAACCAGACCTTTCTGGTAACCGCTGTATATCAATCCACATTTCGCTAATTATGTTTTATAGGTCTTATGACTGTAATAGCGAGCATTTTACCAACGAACGGGCCCAAATCGCTACTTCATTTCAACTGCACTTTGCCCAATCTGAGAATCTAACCCAAAACATAATTTTTTATAAGAATTTGGCGTTCATACAATCTGACATTTGTAGAATCTGGCATTTGTAGAATCTGGCATTCGTAGAATCTGGCATTCATAGAATCTGGCATTATAGACTAGTCTGGCATTTCTTATGCCTGTGATCCCCGAAGCGATAGGCAGAGGAGTATCTAAGACGAGTAGTACACCCACATTTTGCCACTTAGTTTTAAGACCCATGTAATAGGGGGCATAAATCCATACTCCATAGCTGCTATGAGAAAATCCTGATGGAAAAACCCAAAAACATTGCCTTTTTTAAACTTTCACGATCAGAACACATTATAAAACTTAAGAAGACGGGTATTTATCGCGAATTTTTTATTTTGTACCCTAATTTCAATCGCGAAGACGGCTTCAAACTCTCTTTAGCTTGGAATCCAGTAATCACTAAGCGTACTCGTCAAGTGAAATCGCCTCAATATACGGACACTGTTAGTGTAGTGTGCTGTCCTAGTGTGAACCGGCCCTAAGTAACATTTATGAAGATGAGTGAGGGTAGTTGAATAAAGGCCTTCACTTTGCTGTCGCGGTACCTCCAATACTTCAGTCTCCCCGCGACCATGGCTGGTGCAATCCGGTCGAAACGTCGGGATTAAATTAAAGGTAAATTCGCGATAAATACCCGTCTTCTTAAGTTTTATAACCCAAAAACATTGCCTGACCCCTGGAATCGAACTTGGTCCTCATTTTCATCAGTCGCGCTGATGACTACTCAACCAAAGAGGTAATCAGTTAATATATTTGCGAATAATCATGCTTGATAATAATCCTGTAGACCACGAGAACGTTCCCGATTGCTGACACTACCATTTTATATTCCCTTTCAGAGATATTCACCAAAAACAATAAAACTCTTACTTTATTCAGCTTTTCTTATTGGCAAAATTCCGAATGTAGATTACGCTTTTATTTGGGTGCCACTTGAATAGTTTTACATATTTCATATAAATGTAGGGCGAATTATCATCTATGACATGGAATATGCTATCTACTGCCTACTTTATAGAAGGGTGTAAAAAGACTCTTAACAAAGATATTTTTGTTTTTCTAGATACCTATTACGAGTCAAAGTTCCAAATTCTATACATTCTTTTTTTTAAATACTTCGATTTTTAGATGCCAGACCTTCACGACACCGATACTATTCAATCCAGCCATCATCAGCACGATGACGTGAAATTCATTGAGTCCTACCGAAAAACGTCCTTTTTCGCCCATAAAAAAAAACATTTTTAGCATTTCTGTTTTGCGTAGGGTTACTTAGATTTATGTACAGAATGCTTGGTTGACGTCTTCGTGGAGAGGCTTCATCGATTTTATGAAAAATATTTTTTGGTTTTAGCGCACACAGCATTCTTTCTAACTTCATGTCTATTTTGTCACACCCAAAATTCACTTTCTTAAGTAAGTGTCAGTTGGGGCTTCATTGACATCGACTGGTTGATTACAACCACATGTATACCATTCAGTTTATTTCCCGAATTTACTATATTGTATTCATCCTTGTAAACAGCCTCCCAATTTATACAAAAAAAAAACACTTTCTCCACGCGCCCACATATCCATCTCTTCGACTTTTCGCTTAAATGCTTCACTCACATTACAGTCACCCCTTTTTGCGACTGTTCCGCCATAGATGCAATGAGATATTCTACTAGATATATGAGTAATCCAAGAAACGCATGAATCATAGCGGCGTGTAAACAAAGCATCGTCGGCAACTCGGCAGTGTCGGCGCGGACATGATAGATGACGAGTTAGGCTGTGGTCTCTCGGAACAAACACCACCAACCACGGCTGACGACCGACGACCCTGTAGTCTACTGTCACATATAGTCTTTGACTGTCACCGACTACATCCCCGAGTGCTAAGTCCATTAATACACGATAACACGGGCACGGTCATGTCCTATGTCGTCCGCGTTGGCCCAAGGTCACACGCCGCACGCATCTTTCGGTATAAATATGGTGGATTTTAATTAAAAATTTAGAAACTACATACCAAAGACACAGGCGAGTTGGTCTATGCAATAAGGTTTAGCAACTATTATTGAATTAATATTCTACCCTGTAACCACAAATCCACAACCGGCGCCGCCGTGTCGGTCGACCGTTGATGTCAGGGCACGCGGTCGGCGTTTAACGTCTTATAGACACCCTAAGCTTTAGGTGAGAGATCCGCTTCGCCACCTCACGGCACGGACGCGGAACGGAGTGGTGTCCTGTGATAACCGCCTTACACGCGCAGCAGCGCCACAACGAAGCTCGTCACTCGTCACAAGCCAGCGATTCACCACACAAATGTCAGAATGTGTATACACAATATTTTTAAACCAACACACAAACTCCTGTTGTTTGTTCACGGTTACTGTTGCTTACCTACACGGAGTTAATTGAAACGTGCGTTCGGTACTTATACCTTTATGCATTGCTCATGTCAATATAATTTTATTAAACACCAATTTATTAAACCAAAAAAATAACGTGTGCGTCCATGGACGCTCGACAGAAGTGATAATATATACTAATATAAATTGAACTATTTTATATTGCAATTGTTTAACGAGAAAAGCTCTTCTTTTGTCCCATGATTGTTGCCATGGTGGTCATGAGACATGACAACAAATTCATCCCAATTGTTTGGCACATGTGACACAATTTCTTTACGAATCCATTGAGCGTTCTTGTAATTCCCGTACAAGAAATAAGAAAGCGAACAGAAAATGTATGCGACGTCCTCCACTACTGGTACAATAATAAAGTTTATTATTTTCCCACTTATCTTAACCAACTCTGCTCACATTTTTAAAAATAGACACAGATAAATTTATAAATGTAATTAAATTAAACTTCGAAAACTAACTAAAAGAAAGAATCAAACAGATATTTTTACAATTAAAAGTTTTTAAGTGAGATCAACTTTTCTTGAATTAAATCGGATTAAGTTTTTAGACATGTCTTGTGTCAAAATAAAAAAAGGAATTTAAATAAAAATCACTATGGACTATTTATACCAACTTCGAAGCAAATAACCGCCAAAATCACTTTCTACCCCTTTTTAACCCCGTCAAGGGATGAATTTCAATAAAATACGAAACACGTCTTCCGTCAATTCTATTAAAAAAGGTTTTTACAAAATTGGAAGTAGATTGGACCAAGGAATCACGTTGTCCAATACAAACTTTGCCTCCCCTTTTCACCCCCTTAGGGGTAGAAATTCTGAAAACCCTTTCTTATCGGATGCCTACATCATAAAAAAAACACCTGACATTCTCGAACTCCTTCGTTACTGTTCCAAATCAAGTCACCCTCCCATAACAAGTTATCACTTCAAAAATTATTATATTTGCAATTTTAGTTGCTTTGAAATCGGACCAAGGCGGACAAAGACAGCAGCTGTGTACTGCTGTTAAAAAAATCCGCCCAACTACTGGCTAGTCTATTTTAGTTTTTTTCTTTTATAGTATCATGTCGGATGGCGTTTGACTATGGGGTCGGGCTGCAGACAACGAATTTTATTATTTTAGAAATAATATATTTATTATAATATGTAATTTTTAAAGTTATACCAATTGTTTATTGAGTACATGGCGAGTTTCCTCCGTGCCTCGGAAAGCACGTTAAGCTGTTGGTCCCGGCTGTCATTTGGCCATCTTTGGCCGTCGTTACAGGTATTCAGTGGGCCGACAGCCAACCAGTCTTACCGAGTGGTACCGTATTACCCAGTATTAACTGGGTTGTGGAGGTCAGATAGGCAGTCGCTCCATGTAAAATACTGGTATTCAGCTGCATCCGGTTAGACTGGACCGACCGACCCCAACATAGTTGGACATAGTTGGGAATAGGCTAGGCAGATGACGATGATGATGTAATTTTTAAAGTAGTTATACCAATTGTTTGTTAAGTTCTAGCACGTCTCCCGTGAAAATGATAATAGCTCGGCTAATTTGAATGATATGAATATAATTTAATACCAAAGTTACTTCCAGATAGTTTAGCTTTGTATTGGTGAGAATATGGTTTAAATTGGTCTAGTAGTTTCGCTTGGACCTTATGCGGTACATACAAACAAAAAAAAATCCTCTTTATGATAATAGCTAGAGAAACTAATTTTATCTATTATAATAATTAGTATAGATAAAATTAGTTTCTCTAGATGGAAGTGCCACATTTGGGCCCGGATGTTATCGGCCGGATACTGTACTTAAATAAACTGATATTAAAATAAACGTTATCATTAACCAAGTTATTTTTGTTCTAGTTCCGGAGTATCGTGAACAATATCTACGTGGTCGGATATGCCCTGTCGGTGGCCGCTTTGCTGATCTCAGTCTTCATTTTCCTCTTTTTCCGGTACGTTTCCAAGATATACAATAACAATATTCTTATTTTTAAATATGTTCTACATTCGTATCTTTTCCATAGAATGTATGTTTTATTTATCTACCAATCATCACAGTTCATTGAAATTCATACTAATAAATAAAATGGAAGTGGTTACCAATATCATAATAACAGATTTTTTCTGAATGCATACGAAAATAATACGACACTTATACAACAACACTTTTTTTTTTATTTTTGTCGGTCTGTTTGTTCTGGCTTATTCACGAAACGACTGGCCTGATTTTGGCGGGCCATCAAAATAAAAATAAAATCAGACAGATAGCTGACAGATAATGTACGATCTAACTTAGGCTACTTTATTTTAGAAAGATAATTAGGGTTCTTAGCATAAAAATTAAAACCCTTGAAATTGACAACAAAATCCGATTCAAAAAGAAAACTAACACATATTAAAAAAAAAACACTCTAACGACTATTGCGGGCAACCGCGAGTTTCATATATTATTGAAAAACAGTTTGAGTGTAATATATCTGTTCCGTAAACAAACTTTTATAATTTTGATTATTACAAGCTGTTTGACCGATTTTTTTTAATGGAACACGTAATTGGTAATTTGTTAGTTGCATAGCTAGGCAACATGTGTTGCAAGTTTACATGTAAACTGTGTAAAATGAAACGAATAATAGCAAGACATACACATACATAACGCAGTCACATTGTACCATAAATACGTCAAAATGTGGCTTTATACTGATATTGTATTATATTGTATTGTATTGTACAACGGGCTTGGTGTCTGCAACTCTACGTCAAAGCGCGTATTTTGCGTATGGGCTATAATCCACCACGCGGGCCCAGTGCGGATTGGTAGATGTTACATGTCTTCGAATTTTGGTTCTAGGACATGCCGGTTCCCTCACGATGTTTTCCTTCACCGTTTTTGAGAGCAGTGGTGGTGAAATAAATTACACAAAGTAATGCGCCTGCCTAGGTTCGAACCCACGACTTACTGTTTGTAATTCGGGGCCGCCACCACTGGGCCACCACTGCTCTCTCTTCATACTGAATGTTTAATGTTAATTTCAAATGGGCATTGTAAAAGAAACACTTTGAAACTCGAAAATCATATTGGATGGCGTTAAAAACTTATGAAAATGAGTTTTAAAGTTCTGCGACTAGCATTCACAAGATTTATAAAGTCATTAGGTTTTGCTGCTTGATTTGTTATTCCTTAAGGGGGAACGTCAGGGTAACCCGCGATATTCAAATTTTCTAGCGCTTTTTGCAATTTGCAGGCCAGTGGCAGGTTGTGTGAAGTTGAAAATATCATTCGCAACTGTAAGACGTATGCAGTTACAGAATTATGATCATATCGTATAAGTATCGCTGGACATTCCACACAGGACCACCTAGTGCCACAATTAGCAACGTGGCTTGTGTCATGGACACCAGATAGTTGATATACTACATAAATACTTTTTCGACACTATATGAATCCCATTAGTCGATTTCTGCAAATTGCTTCCCGTTGGAAGACATAAAAGAGCGAGATACAAAATAACAAATCACAAATAACGCGATGTATATCAAAGCTAAGCCATAAACGGGCCAAGAATGGAATAGAGCGGCTGTGTCATGCACATGTATTAACAATAAAGAGTATATAAACTTTCTGAGAACCATACTCTCGAGCCTTGAAGTAATCTTCCATGCAAATATCTGTTCGAAGTTCGAAACTTTTGTGAGAAGTACTTACTGCTTCATTTTCATTTACCAAAAGTGTAAACAAATGGTGGAGCTTTAAAAGTCATTAATTAAACATTGTTCCGAAAAACTTTCTCTGTCCCACCACAAAATCTTGTTTAATTGTTGTTTTAGATAAAATACGACATAATTATGGTACTGTAATCTCTTGGCCTATTGTGAGTAGAAAGCTTAGTTTTATAATTCAAGACAAATGTGGTTTGATCCGTTATTGTCGTATAATTATTATTTCAGCGTTATTCTGCTGAATGTTTTTCTTGTCGTTTTATGAAATAATTTATTTAAATAACCTTACTGTGAAACTGACTTAACCTAGTCCCGGAATTCTTTACAGTTACCTAACAGTTTCTTCTTAAGAAAAAGTGATTGCTTTATACAGCACATACCAGAAAATTGTGGTCATATTGGGGGTGATTCATACCATCAAACTGAGTAATTTTCTTAATGGGATCACCCCAGGAATCATAAAAAGATAATCTGCTGACCTTTCTACATCGATTGACTTAGAACTTTCCGTGCATTACGTTTTTATTACTATTGGAATCAAATAATATTAGCTAACAACTTCGGACCCATATGAATGATGTGTCCGAGGTGCTAGACAACTGGGATTTTCCCAGTTGTAAAAATCTCTTTGTGCCTATTAGCCTTTCTTTGTTCTGTGTCTTGCTGATATTGAGGGAAATGGATATTATGGTTTTCCTTATCCTCCGATATACTTTTCTGATAAGCGAAAGTTGTTTAGTTCCATTTTTAGGTTAGTTTTAGTTGTTTAGTTTCCGAAATATGAACAGGAAATACGTCTAAACAGCGTGTTCCAGAAAGGTTTGCCCTTTCTGGTACACGCTGTTTAGACGTATCACCAATGCAACCTTGTATTTCTTGCATAAAGGTGGACACCGGGTGTAAATAGTCTTATCAGGAAGCCATCAACCAAGCATTCGGTACATCATAATTAGTAACTTTTCTTAAAAGTTATTGCTGGGAAACGACTTGTTTTTTTTTGGGTAAAACTCAATGTACCGGACTCAAAAACATTGTGCTGGTGAAGGACTAAAATCTTACGATAAAGACATGTATTTAAAAAAAAGACATGTGGCTCTCGGGGACTGCCACGGTAAAGCTATTGCATTTGTTTTTACGGGGGGTGTTAGGTTATTTTCGTTACGGAATTTCTGGATTCGGTCTCCACGCTCAAGGCCCGCGATAAAAGCTATGCAATAGCTTAAAAGTTGTGGAACAATTAGACTTTGACCCCTAATATCTCCGTACGAAGGTTCCCAGGTATGGTCTAGAATAAAACAATGATCGCAATGACAAGGAGAACAAGTGCCTTTCGGCTTCGTTTAGTGTTTTTCACTCTTTATTTGTCTTGTGGTACGTAAATATTCGGTACACTGTTTTTCCATTCCTTAGTACTCTTGTGTTGGTTCAAAAATAGTTCTTGATTGATGTTCCCTATCCAAGAACTTGTATCGTAACCGTGCCTTTTGCGAACTTGTTCAAAACATGTGCAATTTTCATTTTGCCATTTTATGTTTGGTTGTAAAACTGTAAATAATTTAGTGTCATAAACAATCTATTGATAGGGTTTCGGATGCATAAATTGTTTTACGACATTTTTATCATTTCACGCTGATAAAAGAAAGGTACTACTTTCAGGTTTTACTTAATTTTCGAGCGTGTATAAAGTAGGTAGGAATATACCGAACGTTGAAATAAAACTCACAAGTCAAATACATTGTGATAAGTTCAAACATGCAGTCAATCGAACGTCACGAAATATCAACAGCGGCTGAAACTCGTAAACTTCTGAAGTTTCAATGCATTATTGATCTGATTGACAGGTATATACTGGAAACGTTTAACATGACATAACATTACACCTGAATCCCCAAAGGGTAAGGTTGAGGTTGTGATCAATTATAGTACCCTCACATTTTTCCTGGGCCTCGATTCTGCTATTACAATAGTGTCATAGTAGTCGATCATTGATTTCATAATGGTCAAGTTCTGTCAAATTTTGACAAGTTTGTTAACATTACTATCATAATGGCGCCATTATGACTTTTCAGTGGTCAACCACTGACACTCCAGTGAAAGAAATGTCAAAGAATGAAAATCTCGTACATCTGGCATGTTCGCATTTAGTAGTAGATTTCGAAAACCATTTTTGTACTAAGGGTTTTATAATAATGACAATACGACAATGCCATTAAAACACAATTTTATTACGAGATCATTAACCGACCAATGATCGACCATTGTGAATTCAGCAGATTACGAACTTTAAGCAAAATGACAATGGGATGAGAATAGAATCGTGTTGGAGTGACAAATTTATTAAAATAGCTGAATTAGGGCCCTGTTTTTATTATTTATTTATTTATTTATTTAAACTTTATGCACTTAATGTACAAAGGCGGACTTAATGCCTTGGGCATTTTCAATGCACAATTTATTATGTCCCATGTAATAAGGGGCAAGCCTAATGTCATCAACAGGGAACAAATCCAGACTCTGTAACTGTTACTGAGAAATTTCCTGTTGGAAGACCCAATAAGACTTTGTACGACCTGGGAATCGTACTCAGGACCTTGCACTCAGCAGTAATTTGTAAATCAAACATATTCTTAAGGTAGTGTGTATTTATTGCGATTGGATTGCAGAATATATAGGTTCCTAAACACATATTTTGAATGTACACTAATTTACACATGAGTTATGAGAAAAATAAATTTTCAAAAGAAATTTTAAATTCCTCATCGTCTTTAGACCATTATTCTTTCAAAATATATTTATTTGGAAACATAGATATTCTGTAAACCAATCGAAATATACAGCGTGAAATTTTAATGGCTGTTTTCCCGCGGCAGGACGATTACATCAGTAGCACTATCGAAACGCAAAGTTAAAATTTAAAAAAAAGTTTTTTTTTCAAATTTTTATTATAACTTATTAGGTTTTGTGTTTTATTAAGTAAGGAGTAGTGATCAGCTGATTTATACGCGAAGTGCAACGACCGCGCGTCTGTTCTGGACACCCGCCTTCCGCGTAGATATTACTGTTGGTTCAAGTCGCTTTCGAGTTTTGATTATCACATTGTTAATCTGCCATTTATTGAGTCTATTTTTTTTTATATATGAATCGATTGTATTACCGAAACAAACTCATTTCGCTTCGGGAAAACAACCACTAAAATTTCAGCGTGTATACACACTATCTTATGAATATGTTAGATTATCATGTTATTTTGGTACCTATTACGTTTGTATCAAAAACACAAGCTCCGCCGGCCCCTTAAGTTTATTTCTGAACCAAAGGTTAACAATTAAATGTTACACTGTTCAAACGGAACGTTCGTGATAGTTCAGGTTCTCAATTGCACGAAATACGTCCATCAAATCGCAGAAGTAGGGAAAAGTTTCGCTGTATAACGAAACGAAGTGAACTTTCACGTTCGGTACTGCGTCACATCTGCTTATAGTGGAACCCTGTACTACAAAATTGTGCACCGATGTAATACCATCGGGGGAAAACAATGAACACTATAAAACGAGTGGGAGAGCAAGAATTTTCAGCTCTACGCTAGAAATGGCCACTTGTACACTGCACGAAATGACATCTAAAATTGAATGAATCGAATTTTGTCTTAGTCTTTTTTAGTCGGAAGCGTGGCGTCACGGGTTTTTTACACATAAACACTCTGGCGCTGCGACATTACTGCGCAAATATTCTACTGTGACTCTAAATTGAAGATACAGAAAACTCAATTTGCTTAATTATTCACCTCTGTTGCTCTGTATACAATGTACAGTTAACTTTAAAAAGATGTAAACATTCACAAGAATACATTTAATATTTATAACATGTACTCCATGATATTGTGTCCCGCCAGCAATAAATAAAAAAAAAATAAAAAATAAAATAAAAAATTGCCAATCTATTATGTCCGTCAGTTAGAGTATTGAAAAATAATGGACACGTTTTGTTTATGTACTCGTAAATCAATGAATACTGACAAAGATAAAACGCATCAATACTCGGGAGTGGGGGCTCGTGACCGTCACGTATTGTGAATTTTAAGACCGTCGTATTTTCGTAACAATAGAAAAAATACGGGTGAAATATTTCGTATTTTAAAATCTAACTGACAGACTTATTAGATTTTTTGTCATCCACCCTAATTAGAACCTAATTAATGTATAAAAATATGTTTTATGAATCCTTGTCGATGTAAGGCTGACTGTTCAAATTGGACTCTTGCTCTTAACATTTTACAATTACAAGACTTGCATGTAGGGGTACTACTAGTTCTAATGTCCTTTCTCGTTTTATAGCATGGTACATTTATCTTAGTGTTCTGTGCAGACTAAGAGATAAACAGTTGTAAAAAGTATAGCATATTTACCTACTACGATTTTATGATAGAAAATTCTGTGAAAAAAAATCGTAGTTTATTGACTATCTAATTATTTACGACTGTTTGTTTACCTTTTACACATTTTTTTTATTTTTTTTAATAAGAAGATTTTATAAAAAGTCGTAGCTTATTTGCTATCTATTTATTTACGACTGTTTATCTTTTATACTTAATATTTTTTTATTCTTTTATATTATTCTATAAAAAAAAAAACAAAAAAAAAATATTAACAGTCGTAAGGTAGCAAACAAACTTACGATTTTTTATAGAATCATCCATAAAAAAACCTATAAAACATAAACAGTAGTAATTATGTAGATGGCAAATGAAGCTACGATTTTTGTTATAGAATGTTCTGTAAACAATCGTAGTTTATTTGCTATTTACTTAATTACAACTGTTTATCTTATAGGTTGATGCTATATAAAATCGTAAGTTTTTTTGCTATCTAGTTATTTACAACTGTTTATGTTCTAAGGAAGGAAAGAAAAATCCTTGGTTGGTTTTGTAGCTAGGCCGCTTCATCTAACATACCATAATGTCGGTTATTTGCTCGTAAGCTCCCGTAAGCCCAAATTGCGAATCTTGCTTATGACCTGAAAATAAACACATAACATAACGCATGTAGACCCCGACGGGGAGAGTAGAATTGTACGTAAGGAAAAAAAAAAACCAAATGGTCAAATGGTCCCATGTGCTGCATGTAAAAAATATTTTTGTGCAAAGGAATATTTTTGAAAAAAAAATTGCAACAACAAAAAATTTATAAAAAAATAGAAAAAACTGTTAACGAAATAGAACACCATTTATAAATTTTGGTGAACTAACCTCAATGTATCATTTGCACTAATTCTCATCTACGAATTTTGTCAAAGGTTTTGAAGTGACGAGTTGGCAACTGCTAGCCTATTAATCTAAACCATTTATAAAATGCTGAAAATGAAAAACTAATGTCCTGTGACTAAATAAATAAGTACTGGATACATTCGATTGAATATTTGTATGCAGACTGGGAACGTCATGAGCTTAAAGCAGTTTAATTTACTACCGTATTGTCGGCGTTCATCACATCGACGGTCATAAATTCAATTGGCGTAAGGGACAAAGTACAGGTTTTCAGTACGAGCAAAAAACAAAAAAAAATATGCATTATCTACCATAACTTTTTAATTTTTAAAGCAATTTTTATGATGTCTTTGGCAAAGGAACTTGAAATAAAGCTCTCTTTTGTCTGGTAATACTCTAAATAACTTTAATTTAATCGTTTCGGAGATAGTGTCCTTTACTCTTGCTTTAATATGAGAATTTTTCCCTTACACCCATACATAGTTTGTGTTAGTTGTCGTAAGATGTCGTAAGTTACTATAATACTATAGTCTTATTAAAAATATGCCGTAAGTAACATGTACCCAAATAGAAACACCCCAAAAGGGATGTAAATGTGGGAGATCGGAATCGGATCGGATGTGACTTTATGGTTATGTACATAAAGTCCGTTTTTAGAATTTAATTATTTTGGCGTTAGGGGTTTTTTATTTTGAGCCATATGTCGTATGGAACAAAACGGAAACTTCGTAAACCTTAAAACAATTTTCAATTTTCTTTTTGTTTTTAAAGTTTGAATTTTTTTTAAACCAGTGTTCTTTAAAGCAAAATGCAGCGTTTTATGTACCAAAATTGCAGGGGTGTAAAGGAATTATTTGAAGAGCTACAAGAATTTAAAGTATGCAGAAGGATAGAGGAGAAAAAACCAAGTACGATGGTGTAATTTGTTTTTTTGTCAAATGTCCCTTACGCCAATTGAATTTATGACCGTCGACATATTAGTTACGCTTCAACAAATAGATAAATATCGATTGTGAAAATGAAATAGAGGTAACGGCGGAAGTTCAGCAAGCCACCCTTCATATAAAAACTTTTATAACTTCAATCTTACGGAAAAAAAAAAACAAAAAACCGGTGCGAGAGGACTCGCCCATGAAGAGTTCCGTAGCAGTAAGACATTTTACCACTTTGGAAGTTTCTCTCGCGCAAACAATTCAGTTTAGAAAATTAAAAATAACTTCAATATCATTTTTGAAGAACTCTCCATAGATCATAGGTACCACACGTATGGGTCTTCCAAAAATAATTGAGTTTCAGTTCTATGTATGGGGAACCCCCAAAATTTATGGTTTTTTGTTCGATTTAAATTGTGTGAAAATCTTACGCGATTCACAGAATACAGTTCCTTGCCAACTTTTAACAGCATAGTTCTTATAGTTTCAAAAAAAAGTGGCTATGACATACGGACGGACAAACAGACAGACATGAAGAATCCATAACGGTTCCGATTTTTGCCATTTGGCTACGGAACCCTAATAATACTTTGTTCAACTTGGGGAAGACCATGAGGTGTTTCCCAGGTCGAGTAAAGAAACTTTGTTCTAGCACTTGCGACTATGATTTCATAAAGGCTCATCTTGCGATTGGTTTACGTTCTGCTCCGCGTTAGTTCTAGCCCCGGTGTGCTCAGCGACTTATTCCATGTTTTCTTCCCTTAGGGCCCTCCATTGCACTCGGATACGCATCCACATCCATCTGTTTATGGCCTTCGCTATCAACAACGTCCTCTGGATCGTCTGGTACAAAGCTGTCGTCAACAGGGTCAGCGTCGTCCAAAACAATGTGGTAAGTTTTGATAAAACCTTTTAAGGCGATTACATGAGCTAAACGCGAGTTTTATAATTACTAAAAGTATATGATTCACTGCTATAAACAAGACCAGAAAAATATATGATATTCTTCAGGATATATGCTAGCATGATACTGTTTTGAAAACATAATACAATTAATTTGGCTCGATAAAAAGAAATCACGTACTTATCTCTAAAAATATCTTTCAAACAATTAAAAACATACTAATATACATGCGATCATTCTGATTTTTTGGCAAATAATTCTACAAGCAATATATTAGCATGATACTGTTTGAGTTTATTAATCCAATCATTAGTATTTTTGTAAATCGATCGAAACCACTCATTTCGCGCTATTTGGCCCGCAGTGTCTGACGTAACAACCACTTTGTAGTGCAAGCTGATTAGAACTTCATTCTAACAGCATTTCAAACGAAGTTTGAACCACCACAAATAAAGTTGCTAATTTAGCTCGTCTAAGCGCCTTAATGTGGTTACTTATTTATTGATACTTGTCAGAATATTTGCATGATTGACTGAATTGTATATCGGGCTGGAACTCTAAGGCCTGAATTCACTGACGGTCGGTCGTGACGTCAGCGAAGACAAACTACGGCCATCGGTCACCGCTAACGTCAGCGTTGCAGTATGGTGCTGTATAGAACTCAATCAAAAGCATGAGTGACTGACCGCCAGCGCGACAAGAATTCATGCCTGCTTATATCCTTTTTCTTTCTTTTTTTTTTTTTTTTTTTTATACACAAATAGTTTTTTTTTCCAATGCGAATAGACAGAAACTATAAAACCACCTGCTGTTTTTAGGGTTCCATAACCAAAGGGTAAAAACGGGATCATAATCTCAAGAATGAATGTGGCCAGTCATACACACACCGGTGGAGAGTACTGCGCTCCGCCATTACTACAAATCCAATACAGTTGATTGTGTATAACTTAAAACAACGCATATTAGTGCGATACTCCGAGTGAAGTGCCAACGTTTAGACTCTAAACTAAAATATTACGAATCAAAATATTACGAGCACAAAATACAAATGTCGCCAAAAGGAGTCCTGTAAATGAGAAGCTTTTTCACCCTTCTACTTGATTTCGTCTTATTTTTGGATTTAAATAAAAATTCGAATGAATTACCTATCCAAACAGAATCCCAATTTATATTTCATTCTTTGGTCGTTTTCAAAAACATAAGCCAAGCAATTTCACTGTTGTTTAACGAACGAGAAAATCCTAATTGAATTTATGAAAGCGTGGCCACAGAATCGTTTTCATTTTTACTTTTTCGTCGTTGTTTATGTTAAGTTTTAGAACCTGGCGTTAATTTGTGGAAATCCGTGATAGGCAATGGAATACCGCAAATAGATCCTGTTTTGATTGTTACCCTTTTTTAGGATGGGAAATCATCAAATAACTTCTTCTACTCTGGGCGGAGCGGGAGGGAGTGTCAGATTTTTTGTGACTAAAACCCATCCATGTACCTTCCTCGCCCTTTATGTTAAGGGGCCGCCGTATCTCTTTCGAACAGACCCGCAACCCCGGGTTTGTGGTTACCCTTACCGGCGCATAATTGTTTGAATCTGAATTGATGCAGGCATGGTGTCAAGTGCTGCACGTGGTCACCAACTACTTCATGCTCACTAGCTACGTCTGGATGTTCTGCGAGGGGCTGCATCTCCACATAGCCCTAGTAGTGGTAAGTATCCTAAACACCCCGTTCCCACTATGTCATGACGACAGATAATCGTGTACCTTATGTATTTAAATGGAGATTTTCAGATATCGGACGACTTGATAACTATCGTCCATGACTTTTGCCAACAAAAACCAACGACAAATTAATCGTCACATATAGTACAGAATGGGGCTGTAGCCTGTAAGGTCTGTGTCAATGCTGCTATTATGAGAATATACTATTTTTAAAATGTAGGAAAGCTAGGCCCCACAATAAAATATTAAAACCTTTTTAACATTTTTATTTTAGCAATCATCAAGAAGAAAGTTGTATAAAATAAAATACTTGTTCACTCGTCAGACCTGTCGATTAGATGAGCAAACTAATTAAAATCAGCTGACGAAAACGTTGATAACTTTTAGACTATTTCACAATCAAATCTATCAAGAGCAATAACAGCCAGTCCACTGTCTTCAGTCTGCAGTACGCCTCAGTCAACTTCTCTACTGGCGTCTCATTCCCATATCACATTCAATTCGTTAATAGTCTATTAATACCGTCTTAATTACTAGTTTATTACGTTGAATGGAAAAAATTAAAGTGTTTATAGCATTCAACTGTACGATATTCCTCTACAGAAAGTTAACCAATTTAACTAGGGCACAATCTGACTACCGACCTCAGAGATGATGATGACATCGAACGGGAGCGAAGGGCACTGTCTGTACGTGCTAATATGATTCCTCGCAGGTTTGCACGCTGATCGAGTGAAGTCAAAGTAGCATTATTCCGTGCGTATTGTACTTGATTTTACGTGTGTAGCTTGTGGGCTCATTTTACACTAAAGGCGTATCTATAGCGCTCTTCGCGTCCAGTATAACAACCCTTTTAGGGTGCTGTTGGGGTTACTGCGCTTTTGTAGTGCTTCAGGGATGTTTGCTGAAGCCCGCGTTGATTGCTTTTATACAGTGATGCGTAAGAGATGCGTATCCCTGGTACGCAGGGTGCGAGGCAGCTCCAACAACAACCTAAAAATGACCTCGGGCCGACTGGATTGCGCAATCGTTAACCGGTGCTGCAAAATTTCTGCTGGACCTGCAGTATAGTTACTTTGTGTCCTATTATTAGGTTTTTAGTAAGCGAAATTGTTACTAACGCTGAGTTAAGTTGCTTGAATAAATAATTGAATGAAAATGAATTATAATAGGCATATTTATGTACGAAAAGTACAGTTTACACTCAACTAGTTTGGACCAGTAGATTCAGAGCAAATTGGCTGTGACAGACGGACGGACAGACAGACGGAACCCCCTCCACGAGAGTTCAACTCGTACTTGGCTGGTTTTGACACCATCAGAAAATAGAGATCCTCCTCCTCTTAAGTCCTTAATTCTTAAATTAAGGATTTAAAAGGAAGAGGAGGAAAGGGTTTTATATAAAAGTCAGAAAGCATTTTGTTCGTTCTCACTATTAGATCTTACCTCTACCTACATAAAACCACAAACTATTGAGTAAGCCAAAAAGACGCTAAGTTCTATTCACCTAATGGAAATGAACTTTTAGAGGCATGGAATATTATGACAAAACTTTAATGTCCTTTTCGTCAAATATGACTGACGCAAACAAAATATCAAAGTTCGCCGTGAAATTGTCATTTAGCGCGTAGTGAAGAATACTACGACGAATATATTACAAACACGGGTAATATAAATCCGCTGTGTGCTTAGGCAGGTCAGACATATTTTATGTGTTGAAGACGTAATTTCTTTTTGTACGTAGTGCTATATTTTAGGCTTACGTCGTCTGTGTGTGACTGTGATTGCCGTTCTACCAGCTACGCCCTGAACACGAACGAAAAGACTACTGCCGATTTGTATTAATCCTATGCACACGTATGTTTTAATTTTGTTTCTTCTCCTCTGTCTAATGACCGGAGATCGAAATAGCTAGCGCATATTTCCCTGAACTTCTTGGAAGTAAGTAAAGTGTGGATCATAAATGGACCTTAAACGAAAAAAACGTGCCGACCCCAAATACCATGGGACAAGAACAGAAAGATGATGATTTCGGAACTTAAAAATCTTTCCAGGATTTTATAGGGGGGTCTTATCTACACGTTACTTACTTTCGTAGAGTTTACACAAGTATACTCTACATATAGGGTGACTGTTAATTAGTGTACGATACTTAAGCTACAGTCAAACTGGAACGAATCCCGTGCGGTACGCGGGACGCGACCTCGTGCGATTCGCTCGCTCGCTTAGCCTCTCAGACTGTCGCGACTTCCCGCGTGCCATTTTTGTCTGACTCTCATTGAAGAAAGATGGCTTTTAATTTTAAAGAAGACGTTTTGCTATTGTTGGCCGTGGCTGAAGAAGAATCTCAAGATTTTAAATAAGTATAGTGCATTTGATGCCTTTTTTTGATAAACTTTTATCTGAGTTTGACTAGAGATAGAATAAAAAGTATATTGCTTTTAAAACTTTATGTTTTTAGGACGAAGAAAAATCAACAATCCTTCGTGTTACATTTCATCTTATAACTGCTTATGTACTACTAATATTTAACATGGTTGTTTATGAAAGCGTAATTAAATGTTATTATTTGTATTAGACACCGGTTTCGTGATTGTCTTGCTCTTTGGCATAGGCCTCCCCAAGTGTTCTCCACAACGATCTGTCCCTTGCTATCCTCATCCAGCATTTTGACCAGATAAGCAAACTTAAATGTACTGAACAGCGGTTTTTTTATTCGCGGTTTCAGGTTTGGTCCCATAGTAAAAGTTGTTTGTTATCATGAGCACAATCACGTGTTTAAGTATCGTACATTAATTACCAGTCACCCTTTATGTTATGAGTTATGCCTTTGATTACGTCAACCAATAAATTCGTTAATTTGATTGAAAATTCCAAACGTACCAACAGCTAGAATGTAACACCTCATGATAAATAACTACGTCAGTAATCCATAGAATAGTAAGCGGTAATATAGTCCTCTGTAACTTTAACACGTGTACAGTAAGTTAACCTGAACGGTTGCATAACAGATATTTCGAAAGTTGCGCTACGTACAGTAAAAGTTCGAACTTCGTGAGAAATATTTCACAACACTCGAGAACATTTTATCCATTTTCATATTTCCTGTTTTCTTGGTATCAGTTGCCACATACTAGGCTGTTTCTCTTATTTTGTGGTACGACTTACAAAGTTTAGAGTACTCATCCAATATTTCGTCACCAGTCATAGTATAAAAAATAATACGATATTTATGTATCAAGATTTTTTGTTAACTCGTTAAGTCGTTTTTGAAAACTCAAAAAACGAGAGTAAAACATATTACAACTATGTTATGCTAATTATGTTTTAGGTGAAAACTACTTCCAGTACAAGTAAAATTTAATTAAAAATTTAAAAACCCCCAGACACAATATACTGAAAGTTAAGTAGAAAATAATTCCTTAATTCGCCGTTCTGTGGTGGCCGCCATCTTGGATTTTTAATTTATCATAGTGTATAGTATTCTACTAGTCAAGCCCTTTCATTTGATACCCATATTGAGGAAGTTGTTGAATAAACATGTAATCCGCGATTTTGTGGCGGCGGTCATCTTGGACTGATTTTTTACACGACTGCCCAAAAAAAAGAGTGTTATTTTTTCAGGGTTCATGTATGTATGTATGTATGTTTGTGAGTTTCTTTATTCCACCATAATTATCAAATATAGCTGTATCAAGAACACTCCCGACTAATTGACCGCTGAAACAAAAAAAAACAAAATCAAAATCGGTTCATCGGTTCGGGCGCTACGATGCCATCCACAAACACACACGCACACACACAGACACGTCAAACTTATAACACCCCGTCGTTAATCGTCGGAGGTTAAAAATTGGAAAAAAGGAAAAGTGCAGGATGGTTATAATCCTTGTTGGCGCTATTGGACCTTAGAGAAGATCCCAACCAACCCAAGAGTGCAGTTGATATTTCACTTTAATCAACTTATCAGGTAAAGACGAGAAAACACAGAACTAAAATCAACGTACCAATTTTGATATATCGACGAATATTTTCTGGACAAGCAATGCCAACTTGAACTGCACACATAAAGTGGCCATACTATGTACAGAGACAACGTTCTACATGCTGAACTTTTGCTAATACTCCATGAGTCATTCACCACCGGATAACCAACACTTCTTATATTACTGAAATCCAAGCTATTCGTCATGGCACGTACGTTGTATATAAATACGAGTACCTGTAAAACTTTCCACAGTATGTGTTTACCATCATTTATAATTATGAGTGTTATGAATGGCCAATGCTCAGGTGTTCGTGAAAGATGAGGCGGCCATGCGATGGTTCGTGTACATCGGCTGGGGAGGCTCTCTGCTCATCATCATGATTTACGCAACAGTCAGATTCTTCACACCCGGAGCTACAGAGAGGTTTGTGATTCTGATTTACAGTTATTTATTACCATTCTAGCAGCGGAGGCCCAGTGGTGGCGGCCTCGACTTACGAACAGTAAGTCGTGGGTTCGAACCCAGACAGGCGCATTACTTTGTGTAATTTATTTCATCACCGCTGCTCTCAAGACGGTGAAAGAAAACATCGTGAGGAAACCGGCATGTCCTAGAACCAAAAGTTTGAAGTCATGTGACATCTAATGCGCCTGTCTGGGTTCGAACCCATGACTTATTGTTCGTAAGTCGGGGCCGCCACCACTGGGCCACCGCTGCTCTCAACGCCAACCCAACGAAGCCGAAAGGTACTTGTTCTCTCCATCATTGCGATATTTTTTTTGTTCTACACCATACCTGGGAACCTTCTAGTTACGGAGATATGGGGGATCAAAGTTACAACTTCCAGAAAAGACTTTTATTAAATACTAGTTTTTATGTAAGATTTTTCCTTTTAACACATCCACTACCCCCGTACCATTCAATCCATCCATCAGCACAATGTTTTAAGTGCATTGCATTGATTTTTCATTATTCGTTCGACCCCAAAACATGATTTACAACTTAAATATAAAATGCGTAAAGTTATTTACTTTTATGTACAGAATGCTTGGTTAACTGCTTTGTGATGAGGTGGTTTACACCCTGTATTAGTGTTATTTGCAAAAATATAATCTAGATGCAATTTATAAACACGTCACAATGAAAACGTTTATACAGATAAGTATTCGCTGATATAAACTTCGAAGTATTACGCTCCGCAACAAAAAAATAATGGTTTTAAAGCGGACCACTCTGTAAAATTTATTCGTGGTCACACAACTGACAATCTCTTTTTTCGTCGGTTAAAAATAGCATCACATTTATGCATCTCGATGCGCTATGCGTTTATGGATTACAATATAAACCGAGCAGACGAATATAAAAACTAACAGCCTGTATAACGGTCTGAGCCGGTGTAATGGCGGCAGTAACACCCGTGAAACTATTTCGTTCTAAATTGAAAATGGAAAACACAATATCCTGCAGAATTGTGGTGCTTCACCGAAAAAACAAAACATTTAGGCATTGTATCCACAACACTATGTTTATTTATTTAGAACTACAACAAACGTGGAGTTTAATTAAGTTAATTCACCCAATGAGTGTAGTACAAGTCCTATTGCCGATTTAAATAAATAAATTTAAATATCGCTGGACATTAACACACAGCGCCACACTAAGCAAAGCTTGTGTCGTGAACACATCTAGTGTTCACGACACAAGCTTTATTTGATATACCACACATATACGTTTTGTTTGTAAATAGATATAAACATCCATGACTCGGAAACAAAATTGTCCATGCTCATCACTCAAACATTTGCTCCTACCGTGATTCGAACCCAGGACCCTAAGAACGTAAGGCAGCGTCACTACCACTACGCCATTCGAAAATAACACATAACATAGTAATACGCCTAGAATTACGGGCCGCAAAGGTTCGACAGCAGCCGCATTTCACCAGTTTTTTGAATTCCCATGTTTAAGGGGCGACCTATTGCCATCTACAGTTAAAAAAAACCAGACTCTATGGGTGATAATGAGAAATGCCTGATGGAAATACCAAATATCTCTTACCCCGACCCGAGAATGTCTTATCCAGCAGGCACCCCACATCACATCATCATCATCATATCAGCCGAAATCCCTCCACTGCTGGACATGGCCTTCCCAAGTGTCGCCAGTTTTTAATAAGTGGGAGATTAATACACAACCCCTTATCATGACCATCCCCATATTATGATAGTCCTAACTGTATATTTAACCATTTTTAATGTTACATAACATTTTAGGTGCTGGATGGACCAAAGCGATGCATTCTGGATAATCATAGTACCAGTCTGCCTTTCTTTGATTGCTTCGTTTGGTGAGTATCTATAATAATTATATTGTTTACGAATTTACCTACTGTTTAAATATTGTGGCAGATTTCAATTAAACAAAGGTGTCTTTTGATAAAATATGCAAGCATACATCAATAAGTACAAAGTTATATTATTCGGGTAATAACAAAACATAACATTCATTTATTCTCAAGCAACTTTCGTCCTTATGGTGCATCCACGACGCAGTTACTTTTCGTGGAGCAACACTGTGCAACACGATGCCATTTGGTAGCAATCTGTAACTTTTGTAGCTACTTATGTTACTATTGGTTGATCATTATTATCGCATCCAGACCGCGAGTAACATAAATTAACAAAAAGTTACAAAGAGTAACTTTCAGCAACTAAACGAGTTGCACAGATTTGTTCTATGTTATATTTACATTCTCTAACAATGTTATCAATTCTTACCTCATGTTGACTGTTTTTGAAAGTGAGGAAACATTACTCAACATAAACTAACACGGCAAGATATAATAACACTAAATAACTTTTTATCGGATGTTGCCCAGTAATATTTGTAAACCAATACATACCTTACAGACTAACATAAAGATGATAAAACATAATTTGTGTTAGGAATAACCCTTAAAACTATGTTAGTAACACTTCATTGTGCACTACGTCAGTATGTCACTGTGCGTTCATGTGGGACTTGCCCGTGGAAGCGACGCGACGGAACACCACTCAATACGGCCAGAAGTCGTAGAAGGGTGTATAAGCAGATACACAGGTTGTACACATTGTTTAGAATAATAAAATAAATATCGAAATCTTTTCCTTTTAGTAAAAGTTTCGAAACAAAAAAAGTAATTTAATTACTTACATCTTATTTTCCTGCTACGGGCTTCATTTTGAGAGTGCTTCATATTACATAATTGCGTACCTACACCAAAACAGTCACAAATTGTCCAAATTAGCTGTACAATGTCACCTGTTTCGGTCATTTGACCCTCCCTGAAGGGTCTGAGAAGAATGTTCTAGTTACAACCGTCTTGCTGAACCGGATGACCGGTTCTTTATTGAATCTCATCCCTAGCAAATTGGACAATCCATTTATCTCTGCACATTTTATTGGGCATGTCGAATAAACTGTTTATTTTCAATACATAATAGTTTGTTTAGGGCATAGCCCGCTTGTCAAAGCGCGACAGAAATTCTAATTAATAACCGACTTCACACAAAAAAGTGAAAAATAACTTTAGCTTCAGAAGTCGGTGACCTTTGTTTGATTGATTTAGTTTTTTAATCACCGACTTCTGAAGCTAAAGTTATTTTTCACTTTTTTTGTGTGAAGTCGGTTACATTTTTTGCAAAAAAGTTTTTATTTTTCACTTTTTAGTGGTTCATATGTGCTTACCCTTTCACAGCGTAACGGCGTGATTTTTTGTTATGAACTGGTGTAAACAATAGAGAGACATGAGATTGCAGCGATCCCAGTACATTAGCTATCATTTATTAAGGAGTTCCCGTCGCCTATCTTCCGAAGTTCTTCATTACATCTTCACCAAATTGAAATGGGATCACTCCAAGAACGTACTCTTCCTTAAACTACCCAAATCGCTTCTGGTGTGACTATAAAATTTAAGGAATTCCCTCTATTTCTCCAGGATCCCATTAAATGGAACTTAACACATAACTGTCGAAATCTGGGTGTATTGTACACTTCTGCGTACTTCCTCAGAGCATACAGGCGTGATGTTACGCCACTATGTTACATAAACAATAAACAACCAAGCGATTGCAGCAATTACTGCAGATTTGCCGTATATTTTTGAAGAGTTCCATTCAGCATCAGATCTTCAGCAAATTAAAATGGGACCAAACGACAAGCACCAGCTTTCAAATAAAAAAAGAATCATCAAAATCGGTTCACCCAGTCGAAAAAAAAAAAAAAAAACATACAGACGAATTGATAACCTCCTCTTTTTGGAAGTCGGTTGAAAAATAACTGTTGGCTTCCAATATACATATTGTAGACCAAGCAGAAACACATTGTAGACAAAGCTCGTGTGCGTGATCGCTTAACAAATACAACGCAATTTATTATTGAATTCTCAATAATAAATTGACTTGTTTTATATAGGTTCAGCTTTTGAAAAATTCTATCTCAAACAATCTTTTACGAGCAACATTGTAACTAGGAGGCATTTGGAGATAACTCATTAACTCCCAGCCTAGTTAATGTTTACATGTGACCACCGCGCGAGCTTTCTGTACCAAATAAAAATCACTAAGTCGAAGCAGTAATCACGGAGAATTCGGTGTACATTTTTCCTCCAAAGCTCCTTTTTTAGGAGGCTAGACAGACAAGCGTAAAGAAAAATAGACCTACGCGTCAGTGTTTTATGTATCACCAACTGACTGAATATAGCTACTTGACTTGAAAATATACTCTAAAATAATTTAAGAATAAGTAACATTCGTGTATTCTCCTTCGTCTCACCCGGTGAGAAGAACAGGAATAACGTGAATCAAACTTATTCTTACTTGAGTGTTCCCCGACCTGACATTAACTATAATAATGTCCTTTAGAAACGTCCAAAATCCCGTTCGTCATGGTAAAGCATAACTCGTAACATAATATAAAGGGTGTAAAACACCTCTTCACGAAGCCGAAAGCCACTCGTTCTCCCCATCATTGCGATCATTTTTTTGTTCTACACCATGCCTGGTAACCTTCTAGTTACGGAGATATGGGGGATCAAAGTTGCAACTTTTTGACAAGTTTTTTTTTTTAATACAAGTTGTTTTTTTAAGATGTTATCTTTTAACACCTCCACGGCCCCCGTATTATTCAATTCATCCACCAGCACAATGAGCACATGATTTATAACCTCAAAAAAAAAAATTGATTCCCATCAATATTTTTGCCGTAAAGTTACTTATATTGATGTATATATACTTGGTTAACTTGGCTTTGTGATAAGATGGCTTACACCCTGTATTATTAGAGGAGAGAATAAAAAATGTCAATCCTATTTGCTCAAATTGCATGGACGCAACAGTCAATAACCGAATTTCGATTATAAGGTCCATTTAAAAACATATCTCGTATAATAATAGTGCCCCACTCCATATTTTCTTACTTTTAATCTCAGATTTGTACTAAAGCTTTATTGCTTGCTTGAATTCGTATAATGAACACAGGGCTAAATAAAAATGCCATGGCACAATCTCATTTACTCTTGGAAACATCGCGTAAACCATTACGCTACCTAAAATTGCCTCGTTTTTCTTAATATCAATTAATGTGCACCAGTTTAGTCAAAAAGCCTTGAAATACGGGGGAGTGTGTATGTGGGTGGTTCGCCTAGTTCGTGCAAATTCTATGACATTTCATTATAAAATTAAAAAAATATTTTTAAGCATATAGTACAAAGGCGGACATAATGCAGGGTATAAATTGTCGAATAACATTGTTTTTCTTTCTGATATCATTAGATAATCCTTCAATATTTTGTGATTGTTGTTGAGGAAAGTGTACTTAACTTTCATTCCATAGATAACAATAAAATTTCTATTAAGAAGGTAATTATTAGAACGTCAACAAAGGAAATGATTGTGAGTCGTTACATGAAAGCTAAAGTCAATAAACTAAATTGCTTTAATTAGTTAATTAAATAACACTTCTTTAGATATATATTTAGTGATCAAAACATAATGTTGGCCTCTTCTTCTTGGCTTTCTTACTAACATCAGGCCCACTCCCAGAGGGGCCTGACCTTTCGGGTATTGGGCTTTATGTTTTGTCAACTATACCAGTTTGCACCAGTTATATTTAAGTCCTACGACCGACGTAAACATAACTGACTCCGTGGTTGTTACTGAAATACTCCTGATAGAAAAACCCAACAACACTTTATCCACGACGTGGGACGCAAATTGATAACCTCATGGTTAGCAGTATTCGCTTGACTAGATTATTTATCTAAGCCTTATATGTCTAACAGCTGTGGAAGAGAGGATTATGATCACTACGCTTTTGCGAAAGTTCATGGCTCATAATTTGCCTCAGGACTAAATTAGATTTAAAAAAAAGAAACACAGTTACTAAAACTTCAAAAATGTACATTATAGCGGAAGACGTTTCCGAACGCTCCCATTTCCCTGGCCGTAATAGGGCCAATAGGGGTATAGCACCCGATAGATATTCACCAACGCGCTAGCATGTAAGCTCCAGCGCCTCGCGCCGACCAATCACGGATTTGTCGTCGCATCGCTACTCGGCCGCTGATTGGCCATCGTAGTTTTAAGTTCTTTCATTATGTTGGTAATATTTTAATGTCTTGATGTTGGTAAGAGAGGGAGAGAGACTTTAGATGGCGGACGTTTAACTTGTGTAACTTTTGTATTTTAGTGAGTTTAATAAAAGTTTAAGCCGTTTCAAAGACTTTATATTGAGAAACTGACCCACCCCGACTATAACATGTATTAATGTACCAAAACAACGCATAAGTATGACTTTGTCAAGGCCTCAATGAAACAATGTATATGTTGTTTCTCGATCAAAACGTTTACTCGTAGGTCAGCTAATCGACGTTGTTGATAACTAATTAGAAATTTAACATCGGTCCCTTATCTCAAGTTAACTTGTTACCCTGGGAATACAATCCGAAGAATGATATGAGTTTGTCCGGGTTATATTTAGCAGAATTATCGCCCAACAACAGCTGACGGAATCAATGGAGGAATTTACATAGTTTAATTGCTGAAAACCTCAGTGATTGTTTTGGCAAGTTTACATACTAGGTTTTGCTCGCGGCTTCGGTCCTATTATGTACGGAAATTAACACACGGGAAAGTTTTAAATGTAGCCTATGACACTCGGAGATAATATAGCTTCTAATATAGCTTCTATTTTTGGGAATCAGAATTGAATGGAATTTTAATAAGAATTAAGATTACCCCCTAACCTAGATACGAACTGACAAAAATAAATGTTAGTATTATATATGTACTTTACTTAATTCATACCTGCATTAAGAATGCGACCTATTCACACCTAGCTGAATGGATTAAAATGTTATTTGGTATGCCCGAAACTAGGCCAGTTCAAAGGATACTTTTGTCCAAGTAGCAGATCATTTATGAGGCACAATTTCCGATATCTAGGTATGCGGTCGAAGCCGCGAAGTAAAGGTAATTCGTGAATTAATTATTAGCAAGTTTTTACCCGTTTTTAAGTAATTAACCTGCCAAATGAAAGCCTACAATCAAACCTCTTGTCGTATTTACTTGTAGGAGTTACACGGTTTTAATACCCCGTCAATAGGATAATTTTATTGTACTTGACCATACCTACTCGCAGTTACGGTGATATTAAAAGTCAAATTTTCAGGTTTTTCAAGATGGCGCGGCGGTATATAACCGCTGGTTGTGCGCCCGATCTCTCTTCGGTAATGTGTCGGATTGGAAAACAGAGAGAGCACCTATGTCCGCACACACACGTGTGCAGTATGGTACATACTCGTAATACCCGCGCCGATGAATCTCCGCTGAGATTGGCCGCCAATCTGCCATGACCGAAAACGGCCAAAGACAAAAAAAAGAGGAGGTCCTCAATGCGACTGTATTTTAGTTTTATTTCATGGTTCTTTTTTTATTTGAAAGCTGGTACTTCCTGTGTGGTCTCATTTTCGGTTTTGACCTGACGCTGATCTTCGGGGATATAAATGGAACTCTTCAAAAATAGACGGCAAATCTGCAGTGATTGCTGCCATCGCTTGGTTGTATACAACATCATGACGTAACATTACGCCTGTATGCTCTGAGGGGGTACTCAGAAGTGCACATATTACATTGGGAATAAGCCTATTGCCGTGACATGTATTGATTTTTTTTAATTTTGTTGGAAAGGATGTATGTACTTCAAGGGCAGTTTGAGGCCGAATCTTGTCATCTACCAGAACATACTTTGTAACCGACTTCAAAAAGGAGGAGGTTCTCAAATCCATGTTCCCCGATTACTCAAAGACCGCAGGACCATTTTTTTTAGTTATTGAATGGGGAATACTTCCCAGGTGGTCCCATAATCATCAAGTCAAGATACTGATAATGGAATCCTGGAGAAACAGAGGGAACTCTTCAAATTTTATAGGCACACCAGAAGCGATTTGGGTAGTTTTAGGAAGAGTACCTTCTCTTCCTCACTAGTTGGGAAAAGGCTAGACAGATAATGACATTGAGCGCTCCCGTACATCGTAATTTTTCCCACCAACAAAAAGTCGTTTGATGTACAGAATGCTGTTTACGACTTTGTGATGGGTCTTTTTATTACACCCTATATTTATTGCCGATTCGATTTTTTTTACGACCTATCGTCGGTTCGTACAACATTTGTCGCTATGTTGCTTGCATCGCTTGATATGTGCTGTTCGTAATGTCAAATATGACCAATATTCCCAAAAATCTCTCCAAATAATATTAAACCATAAATTATTAATAATTAACTTCAAACTCGAATGAGAAAATTTCACAGTTTATGGTAACTATATGCGTTGGCGAAAGTACAACACAGAAAACACTAACGGAAAATAAGTGGAAGGCTTCGGAGGCTTCCGTATGTTGCGCAGTGGACACCCACAAATTACAATCAACGCACAAAGAAACGTGACCGACTAAAAGCCTGCCACCTTACACTCACCTGACACTTTCGACCCATTTAACCTGTTAACCGGGTAGGTGAGAAACTAATTAATAAATATTTACTTTTCACGCTTATTGATTTCTGATTTCTATTGTTATTTTAGGGTTGTTTGTGTTACATAACGTCGCCCCTGTATTTCTTAAGTGGGCAAAGACTTCAGCCCGCTTTGACCAGTTTTAGTGCAAACACTGTTCGTGAAGAAATCGTCATGTTCATGACCCAAAAATAAAAGGCATGAATGTGAGATCCACCAATTCACACTGGACCCGCATGGTGGTTTGCGGTTTTTTATTTCTACTTCTTTATTATTGATTTGCCGCCTATGAACCAGGGCTTTTCGTATAATTATTAGTGATCGAAAAGACAAACAGCTAAATTTTTCCTTACACAAGTATCTAAAATGACACAAATATATAGTAGGTTGGGCAAAACTATATGCGAAAAACAAACATCTTTAATATTTTTGAAACCTCAAAACCTAGCGCTACTGACGGACTGAGTCGATACAAGTACTTACAAATCCGAAAGTATTATGCAGTAGCTCCGTGTAAACTACAGATGTTGCTACGTCTGAATCTAACATTAGTACTTAGGTAGTTTGGCTAGGCAGATGGATGGTATGGTGACACAACAGTGAAGTCAAAACTACACATAAAGAAAGAAATAAAGAAAGAAAGAAAAAGCATTTATTAGCCCGACAGGACAACACATAAATAAAAAATAATAATAATAAAATGAAAAAAATAAAATAAAAAAAAAAACAAACAAATAGATACATAGCTGCCAAGACAAGACGTGTCTCATTCTGTGCATGTTACGGTTTGTGAAAATATTATTAACTAGTTGACCCACGCAACTTCGTCTGCGTCACATAAGAGAGAAAAACGAAAGGAAAAAATATCCCCTTTTTTGCAACATTTTTCATTCCTGCTCCGCTCCTAATGGTCTTAGCGTGATGTTTTATAGCCTATAACCTTCCTCAATAAATGGACTATCCAACACAAAAAGATTTTTTCAATTTGAACCAGTAGTTCTTACGATTAGCGCGTTCAACCAACCAAACAAACAAACAAACAAACTCTTCTGCTTTATAATATTAGTATAGATAGATTCATTATATATTGGTTTCTATGACAATAGATGCCGTGTGCTCAAGAAAACAAAAAAATATGGACTAAAGCCAAATCATGCGTGACGCATGCAAGTGTCCATACAACTGCACCCTAATGAACGTAGTATAGATTTTTTTTGCACAGTTCATTAGTGCAAAGTTTAAAGATGGACGATATTTTTCTACAGCAAAAACAACGCAAGACTCGCAGACTACCTGAAGTTATTACTAGGTTTAGGTAATAGCAATCTTTATCTAAATTAGGGACAGGTAATTTATTGCCAACATGCATTTAACATTCAATGCCGGCATTTAAATAAATTACAGATTTAATACAATATGAATGTTAAAAAGTCTTAACTTTGGCATAAATCCCGCCAACCTTCCGCTTCGATCCAATTTGTGGAACAACAAAAAAGTTCTGAGGAGTCACGTGGCTACTTTAAATTGGGTGGACTGCTGACCTTAATAAAAACCATGGATTGACAGCACTATTTCCAATAATCCAATTTGTCAAATCATGTTTCAACTTCGAACCCAAAGGCATCTTTGATTAAAGTGCAAATATTGTATGATGATCGTTTTTTCGGTGAACAACATGAGGAAACCAGCATGCTTGAGATAATTCTGAATGGCATTTAAAGCCAAGTAAGAGGCCAATGAACGGCATAAAATCTCTGAAAAGTAGCGGTTAATTACCCACCACACGGTTACCAAAAATATGAAATTTTCAACAAACTAATCAAAATTGGCAGCACTACCCGAGCAAAAGTCGAACAAAAAAATTGTTTAACTTTGTAAACAAACTGCGATCATGAATCGTGTGTCGGAGTCTGATATTATTCTTATTATATGATAGTATGTAATCAAAATGATCGTTAAGAATCCTCGTCGTCGAATGATCGGTAGTTTGCAATATTTCGCCTCTGAAAAAGATATTCTTTGCGTTGAGAACAATGGCTGATAGGCTGGGCTCTTGGTTTATTTTCGATTAGAAAAGGTTTTATGCAGGTGCTCTTTCACCCAGTCAGTGATAAATCAGTACTCAGCTGCATCCGGTTAGACTGACCTCGACATAATTGGGAAAAGGCTAATGATGACTTTCGAAAGAGTTAGTTAACTTAATTCTGCATGTTGTATATTATCTCGATTAAGACAATGGTGTGTTCTTCCAGTATTCCTGGTGAACGTTGTGCGAGTACTGCTGACGAAGCTGCACCCACCTACAACTCGGCGCGCCTCTGTGGCGGCCAGAAAGGCCGCAAGAGCGGCTCTCATTCTGGTAAGTGTACATTTTCAGGAAGGAGGACTTCCATAGTTCTCTCACACCGAAGGGTCATTTAAGAATACTGCTAAAAAATGTAGTGGTATGGGCGTTATATTTCCCGATAGATGCGTCTTCTTTCACAGGGTAGAAACTGTAAAACAGGCAGAGCTACATGAAAGTGGTCTTAGGAGACTATCCATAATTTTTCGTGAAAGATCCCCATTTACATTAATACTGATCAAAAAACTTCTACTGGACCAACCACCGTTGACTTACTAAAAACTCAAAAATCGCAAAAAACTAAAAGTTATATACTGTGTCAGTGATCATTTGTGTTTTTTTTGTATTAAAAAAAAAACACGCAATTTCTTATGACCTACAATGATTTGAGTGAGTATTTGATCAGAAACAGGATCGACTTACATAAACAAGTTGGTAAAATTAAAACTTTCAAACAAAATCTATGGGGACAGTTTTTTAGTACTCCAACCTGGGTTGGTCCAGTATAAATTGTTAATTTGTATTAGAAACAGGATCGAATGGCATAAAAAAATTAATTGTGTAAAATTACCATTTTTTTGCTAACTGTAATATATTTTTAAATCTATAAGGGAAACAAAATTTCACGAAAAATTATAGATGGTTTCCTAAGACCATTGTCGTGTAGCTGCAACGGTTAAGGTAGCTCTCCTTCCTGTCCCGTTTACCGTTTCTACCATGTATAACAAAAAAAATCAAGAGTCTGCCTTTCAACCAGACATTAAGCGTAACCACGCGGCACAGAATAAAGATCCGCCAAAACTCTGTAATTAAAAGTGTAAAAACGGAAACCGGCTATTCTTTTAACGATACATCTTGCGAACCCCTGCAAATCTGATGATATTGTTATAGGCCAACAGATAAAAGGAAAACACTCTTTGTTCCGCTTGATTATAGCCGGTTATGCTTTTCCTGTTCTTTGTTTTTCTCATTTAAAATAATGTTAAAGAAACGGGAAAGGAAATGCTATTCGATAGTTAAAAAATAAGGAAAGTTGACTAAAATATTACAAAAATAAAGAAGGGACTTTAAACTGATAGGTTTAGTTAGAAGGACCGTTGACCTGGTGAAAGGTTGCGGGAATCGGTTGGATGCGAGTCGCACGGGACCGGTCAATGTGGCGACACTTGAAGGAGGCCCATGTCCAGTAGTGGACGTCTTACGGCTGAAATGTTAATGATGAGGAGGCCAAGATCTATAAATACTACTTAGCACGTTACCTAAATAGATCCAGCTAAGCTTTCCCGACTCGTGTTAACTACGAGTATAGTAACGCTTATATATACATAAATATCGGCTTATGAAGGTAATGAAACTAAGTACCAAGCATAAGGTTTACTACCAAGTAACATTACTCTAATATGCTGCTCTGCTCTACTAATGTTATGAGACCTTATTATTCTAATTTAGGTTCTGTGCTCAATGTCCTACAGTCAAAATATTTTCATCCTTGAGGTAGGGAAAAATAAAACATTTTACCTTCAAACCCTTGGATTATCTAAGATTGTACTTGTAGTACTTTCGCGTGTGAGAGAGAGAGAGATTAAACTCATATTTGTAATTCATGAAGTACCTACATATTACGCAATCTCCTTTTTACTGAGAAGGTAGATATTCGTATTTTTTATAAGTGAGTACCTTGAGTATTCTACTATATTATTGAGTATTCTACTATATTATGAGCAATTGCTGAGTCGTGCGTATTGCTATTGTAGTATCTCTCCAATTTTTACAATAAGGCAACGCTTTGCGATCGTTTTTCCAACTTATTCTTTGTGTTTTGCGTAAAGGGAGTATCTCTGCTACAGCGAAGGAAACTTTCTAAAGCGCTACTATACTGGCGAGTTATGAATTCGTGATTTTACTTTCAAACATCATTTCAGATAAGAACACGGGAATATAGTACCTTTACGGTTCAACTACCACTCGTTAGTTTAAGTCTTTCTAGAGTTCATGTTTGTTTGTAACTGACTAGAAACGTACCATCACCGCTTAGTCAAGAGCTTATCCGACTGCGGAGAAAACATTGAAAGAAACTGCTAAGACAATGCGACGATGCGACTTGCGACACGTCGGCTCTTGCAAAAGAAACAAATGACGCACGCGTGCCGCCTGAGGTCGAGAAAGAGGTGCCGTATTATCGTCTTTACTGTACCAACCTATTATTGCCTCTAATTTTTACCCCAAATAAGCGCGTTATAGTAGCGACTACCCGCCATTTGCCGACCCATCTATCTTTAAGCCATTATAATTGAAGATTCCGTAACAGAACTCTCCCGGTTTCTGGAAGGATTATTGGGAACATGTCAAAATCAGAGTTATGTCAAGATTTGATTGGCTATTGTTATTACAGTCAGCCTTCAGAATCTTGGAGGTCTGACATATTTGTCCGGGTCGACATATCAGTCGTTAGTACTTTGTGTTGCTTAAATATAAATTGAAGCAATCATATTATGATTTAGCCGATCGCTTAATCAAGTCCGGCGCGATTCGGAATACCCCTAAGAAAAATTCGGCACTTATTAAACGAAAATAACGTGTAACTGTTCGTGCACAACAATCTTAGAAACCACCCAACCGATTTTAATGACATTATATATGTGTGTATGTTTGGTTCCAGCCTGAGAGATAGGAATTGTATAGATTGGATTGGATTTATTATATACGACTGTAATTCCCGACGAGTCAGACAAAGGTTTTCTCATACAATATCTAGAACACCCGCATTGTGAGCAATCAAACGGACACAAATCCAAACAACGTGGCTGCTGCTGCGAAAATAGGCATGATTTTATGTAATGTAATCTGTAATGTATCGAAAAATATCGGATAGGCACGTGTTTTCAGTTTCATCAAGTTAATAAAAATTGACGAAGATCAAACGCGTCAAAGATCAGAGATCAAAGTGGGGGCTTGTAACGTAATTTTCCGGTATAAAATGTACTCAAATACCACGTCACATGAGTTTTTGACGCACTGTAAAGACGCAAGTAATACTAAAAACACGAAAAAAGAATAAATATGTGACCAATATTTTTGGGAAATCTATATGACGGATTAATTCGATTTTATTAGTCATCTACCCTGTTCCTGGTGGACAAACCCAATACACTTTGCCCGTCCCGAGAATCGATCCCAGGATCTCATGTTTAGCAGTCACGCTTGCGACCACTGTTCCAACGAGACAGTGTATCTTACGTTTCTTGTAAAAACGTAAGGTAGGCCAATATTTATGATTCTTTTTTTGTTTGTCCGCAGGTACCACTGTTTGGACTGCACTTTGTGTTGCTCCCATTTCGGCCACTGCCTGATTCACCTTGGGAGAAAACTTATCAGATTATGTCAGCACTTCTTACAAGTTTACAGGTAAAATTATATTGCTTAGATCTAAAATTATTGTCGCATTTGAAGCGTTAGAACGAACTCGCAACCGTTATTGTAAAATAAGTGTATAGCGCTATTCTCAGGACCTGAACTGCAAGTTCTTGTAAAAACGATTATTTCTCTTTTTTACTGAGAGGAGACAATTTATTTAGGCCCACCCGATTGTTGCATTTATTATTCATACTAGCTGACCCGCGCAACTTCGTCTGCGTCACATAAGAGAAAGAGAGGGTTACAGAGAGTGGGTTGTAAGCACCTATAATACAATTTTCAAAGAGCACATCACACACATCCTTCCACATAATGAAAATGCGCGCCCGGAACATGATCATTATTTTGCTGCGGAGTTATTAAAAAGGGTGGATCTCCTAAGATATGCACTGAAGTCAATTTACGTACCCAAGGGCAATTTTGTTCAAAATCAAATACTTGTGATTAACAACGTATTTATTTGAATAAGAATAAATTACCATGTTTACAAAAACAGCTTTAAAAGCTTCTATTGACAGCTTTACATCTTCATACTTAGGCACTCGATGACAGTCATACTCCAGCTAGGTCTGCAGTTCTCATCAAGGTGCATTAAATGAGCCGCAACACGATATAGCTGCTGTAAGCCGTTGCGGACCTCTTACAACTGCTTACCATTTAAAATTTCAAACTACGTCGCTACGCTATGACGCCGTGTCTTAAAGTGCACAACCTCTTCAAAGCTTAGAAACCTTCAAATGCGGTATTAATATTTTACGGTGACTTTCGAGACATTCCAATTTTAAAGAGTATTTGCAATTTTGCACCAAATTTTTATGTGAGTTCAACCTTTTTGGAATAAAATCGGATTGGGTTTTGAAACATGTATCAAAATAACTTGTAGTTTATATCAAATCTCGAAAAAATATTGATATCAAATTCGAAACAAATCACCGCCAAACTAACTTTCTACCCCTTTTTAACTCCGTTAGGGGATGAATTTCAATGCAATATGAAACGCGTCCATCAATTCTGTTAATATTGTTGATTGCAAAGTTTGAAGTAGATTGGACCAAGGAATCACATTTTCCCATACAATCTTTTCGCCCCCTTAGGGGTATAATTTCAAAATTCTTTCTTATTCTTTCTTATCGTATGCCTACGTTATACAGAAAATACACCCTTCAAGTTTCAGGTTTCTACAATCTGCGGTTTAGGCTGTGCGTTGATCCATCAGACAGTCCTTCAGGACAAAGCATTTTTTATTTGTAGATAGTAGGATTTGTACTCGTTTGTAATGTATTTGTAACTTTTCCGGCTTTATGTCTTATGTAAAATAAAAAATAATGATTGGCATAAAAAAATGTTGTCTTTTTTAAACTTTCACGATCAGAACACATTATAAAACTTAAGAAGACGGGATTTCCAGTTTATTTCAACAATGTGTATAGACCTACATTTCATTTGTAATCAAGAAAACATAATAGCCTTATTGCATCAAAACTTTTTATGATGTCCGCTCTAGTGCAGCATATATGACCATTAATGACATCGAAGATGAATGCACGTAATAACGTAAATGCATGTAAATCGTAATCTTCGTCCCTATTTTCAATTTCTTCACTTTCTGAGTGGCTTTCTGAGAGGGGTGCAAAAATAGTTTTGGGCGCGGAACCCTCATTTACTTTGCCTGCAATCGCTCTTGACGCGTTTTCTGATCCTGTTGATATCATTATTGGAGAACTAGGCTTCATTAATTCCAAATATCTATTTTTCACTTTCTCCTGTTACCACCACTCTTATTCAATCGTTTTCAATCGCTTAAATTCATGTTCACCATATTTACTCAACAACAGAATTTCAACAACTTATAAAGTTATTGATCAAGTAGCTTTTAAGCTTTTTTTTATCTGGAAGCGCTCTTATAAAGTACTACTTAAAATAGTCTTGAGCAAAACCATAACGGCAAAAACTTATAGCGATCTGAGCTAAGTACGTTATAATATCTTGTTTACTTACAAAATGCAACTATAGGATCAAAATTGTATTCCATATTATTTAGTTTTACTGTAAGATAGTCTTGTAGCTAACTACAAGACATAGATATATAAGAGAACTAAATGAGCTTGAGTATGTTAAGGCTTGGCAAATGCTATTATAAGTTAAATAGTCTACCGCAATGCCTTTATTAGTAAATACGTTATTAGTAAATATAGACTTATAGTCTTTTTTATAGGATTACTTTGCTAGTTGGGCTCCCACCATACTGTTATTATAGGTCATGGTAGACAACCAGGATAATGAAATATGCATTGTTTGTGTCCAGGGTCTCTGCGTGGCGATACTATTCTGCTTCACCAATAGCGACGTGGTCCTCGCAACGAAAACATACATATCACGATTACGGGCAAATAACGAGAGCATTCCTATGACTGGTAACACTTACCCTTTGACTGGGTCGGTTTTACTTACTTATTTCATTAGTTGTAAGATAACTTTAAATATTATTAAGTCCGTAGCGGTGCTCGAACTCAGCGTCGTTTGGACCGTAGGTGGTAACTAATTCTCATCAAAATTCACTTTTATCAAGTTGCATAATTAAAATCACCAATTCGATCTTGCACTCGATTATAGCCTGCTATGTAGCTTGACTAATTACAATTAACGCTGAGCTCGTTCAGATATTATTCGCAATTAGTGGCCAATTTAGAGCAACCCGCGTAGCATGCCAACCGAAAAAACTGTATCTTCGAAAAAAGAATCGACAAAATGACAGATGAGCAAAAGCAAATTGTCGTTATCTGTCATTTTGTCGAATATTTCTTCGCAGTTACTCGTTTTCACGGTGGGCATGCTACGCGGGTTGGACGAGTTTGAGTCTTGTAAATCTGCTTGAAAATCGCCAGTAACTAAGTCCGCACAAATGGATTGTACTTATTCGGCCAACAATTTTATTTGTGGCATTATTAGGTACATGCCACAATTGCCACTACTTTTTGTTAACAAACATTATTAAGCATGTAAATCGGTATCAGTATTTTAGATCGCAAACATCTAGCTGCTAATTGTGATCTTATCTGGCACAAGCATTCATATTGTATCCGTTTTAACATACATATTAATTACTCATAAATACGTATTACTTAATAACCTTGGTATTCAAAGGAATCTTTTCAGCATATTTAATACCTTCTAAACAGCCTGATCGCAGAAAGTACCGACGAAATGCCATTATGAAAGCTTTTCATTTATGTAACTTCACAGAACCGAAAATAATTTAATATTAGATATTTATTTCAGGCGTAAACATGTACAAGTATGGCTCCCATCACTCAATAAGTATGTCAAGGAAAATATACCCTTACACGTATAACTATAACGTACATTTTACATTTTTCAGGTGTAACCGGGGCTGAGAGCTTAGTAAACACAAGAGACAACGTTGTATGACCTTACATGTACTTTTAGTTCATAAGATATTTATTTGTAAGTGATATGTTATTAAAATTATGAATAATTTAAATATACTCAAAATGGAACTGGCAAACTGTAAATCGTAATAAAAGATTACGAATTCATTCTACTTTCAATGTCGTAGCTATTATCCTCATTTGTTTTTCAGCACAGTAGGTAAGTCCACTAATTAACTGAATGCATACCAGAAAAATGAATAACTAAACATGTCAAAACGAATAAAACAAAAAATCACACAAAACCAGATGACTTTTTTTATCGAATTCACACAAAAAATGTGATTCGTACATCGGATTAATGATTTATAAAACAAAAGTACCAATTGTTTATCGTGCATTTGCGTGCAACTCAGTATTTTTCGTTTAACTTTGAAATATTTCTTTCTAAAAAAGGAAATGCAGAGATGTCGATTTAATAACATAATTGTCAATTTAGACAAAACGTAGCCAGCGCAACAGCGTCCTGTAGTTTCTGACCACCTCCATGGAAAGAAAAGACGTGCCTCGCTAGGTACTTTCTTAGGAACGACAGCTGCGTAAATTACCCTAGCAAATTGGGCAAAAACACAAAAAAAAAGCGTTATTAAATCTACCAATTCTATTTGTAACAAAATATAGTTTCTCACTCTCTCGGTGAGACGATTTTATACAATATTAGTAACTTAAATATTATTCATAAATAAATATAAAAGTACAAGTTACAAGCTTAATAAATATAATTTACTTGATCACTTATAAAAAGTTTATAAGTTAAGTATAATGTTAGTAGTAGGCGTGTACGTACGTCTTATCAGTCGCAAAAATATTTGTGTCACAATATTTTTAACGAGGTAGGAATCGATTCAAATTAATAACTTAATCTAAAAATGCAAAAGGACACGGAATGTTTCATAAAAATAATATTGTTAACTAAGAAATGGTTAGCTGTCGATCCAAAACATAACGTAGGTTAATATCACAACAAAGACAAGAATGGTAAAAATGACTGGTTCAACTAAGAAGTGGTAATTTTTTTTTAATGCATGGTTGTGGCATCAGAACCAGTCTAAAGTGGCATGTTATTCCACAGAAACTCAGTACATATCGTTCGTGACATAAATTTTCTTTAGTACTTATTTCAAGAATAATTTCCACATTCTCATTCCTGAATAGTTGTGATATGTGACCAAATGTATCCTCCAACTCGTTGAACCAGTCACCCTGTATAATATAAGTAAAATACCAAAATCTAAAATCGGCAACGTATAATCAGATCCTGGCTCACCTTTTTCATCCCTAATGTACCTACTTGCTCGCTCAGTTTTACCTATAACTATTGCTTCATGGCATCGCTCATTTGAAACACAGAAAGCAACATTCTGCTTTTTTTCATATTAGAGAAAATTCACTTTCAATTAGATGGTAATACCATCTATTCTTTATACTGTGCTCAATGCGCAATACACGCGAAGTGAACATTTTAAGCCCCGTCGTTTTAATCATTTACGATAGGTAATAATTATGTCGGCAAAATCAATGTAATGAATATATAAGAAAAAGAAATTATTCAAATTATATTGCCATCTTGGCAAGTTTCAGCTATACTCGTTTAATTACTTAGTTCACATTTGGTGGCCTTCTGTTATTAAGTGATCCATTTGAGCATATCCTAAGCCAAAGAGAATTAATAACTTCTACTGATGATTAACTCAGTTATTCTTAATCCACTGAAACTGCGAACTAATTACTCAGCATATTTCGATGCCCCTATCTAAAATAATACCCATTTCAACGAGGATCGCAAACGTGATGAAGATAGCGTAGAGTACTAAAAGAATGGCACCAAGGCTTCTTCGGAGGGTGAATTTGCCGATGAACAAGGTGATCCACAAGCAGGCGACAGCTACGAGCAGCGAGCCCACCACGAAGTCGATACCGGCTGAATTGATGAGCACAGCCGTCTCGTCCAAGCCCTGGACGATGTTCGACAACGTCTTGATCAACCACGGCAATCCCAACGCAAACAAGATCGCCAAAGAATTAGCTCCCAAAGCGTTTGAAACTCCAATCCCTCCTTCGCCTGTAACAAATATAGAAGTGGAATAAATATTTCGAACTTTATCAGATTAATCAGCGAAACGCTTAATAGACATATCAAATATCAAGAATTAAGGCAGATAAACTTAAAGATATTAATCTAAAATTATAAATTTTTTATTTAAATCCTGTTATCGATAAAGATACCTAGATAAAAAAGTAATTCGCATTGCTTCGCAAAATTGTTTATAACTAATACACAGAACACGTGAATAAATTTTATACAGAGATCGCTATTTTGCGAATAGTGCAGAAGTTATCTGCTAGATGGTTTACTTAGTTTTCACTACGAATAAACTTTGAATACCTAGGAGCATTATCAATGATGCTTTTTCTATGTGTAAGGGAGTAAGTGGCTCCGGGGTTGCGGGCCTGTTCGAAAGAGATACCGCGGCCCCGGAACATAAAGGGCAAGGAAGGAACATGGATGGGTTTTAGTCAGTAAGACAACTCTGACACTCCCTCCCGCTCCGCCTAGAGTGGGAGAAGTCATTTGATGATTTCCCATCACAAAAAAAAATAATTAAAAAAAAAAGTAAGTGTCTTCGCTTCCTTTATTTTAATGGCTACATTTGTTTCTGTACAACGAGGTCAATTTTTTGAAAGAAGTTGTACTCGCTATTCTGAAAATCGTATCTACAACGAAGGAACTAATTATAAAGGATGTTAAACACCTCTGCACAAAGCCGAAGGCACTTGTTCTCCTTGTCATTGCGATATTTTTTTTGTTCTACACCTGGGAACCTCCTAGTTACGGAGATATTGGGGGTTAAAGTTCAAATTTTTTGCCAACTTTTTTTTTAAATACATATGTACAAGCTTTTATTGTATAAAAAATATATATAACACCTCTACGACCCTCGTACTATTCAATCCATCCAGCAGCACAATGTTTTAACTTCTAGAATGTCTTAAGTTACACAGTTCGACTTAAGCTATTGTCTTACTATTGTGTCTCTAATTAAGACATTCAAAAGGTTAAGCGCGTTACATTCAATTCTACCACAAAATATGCTTTTTCACCCCAAATAAAGAAAATCCCAGCAATATTTTTTCCATAAATAGTTACATGTACATAATGCTTGGTTGACGGCTTCGTGATGAGATTGTTTACACCATGTATGTTTTGTAAGGAAAACATTGTTCTTTATTATCATTTCAAAATCTTCCTTAATTTGAATCTTATCTACAAGTTAGATGATCCACGCAGACAGTAAAACTTCTTATGAGACCTCTTATCTGCTTATAGTAATCATAGATTTATGTAAGTACTAATGAGGTCGAAATCGTGGTCACGTAATCTATATAATCTTCAGCTTCCGATAAAGATAGCGAATTTTAATATTTTTAGATAATAATAAATATGAAATTGCACACGTACACATTGACCGGCCACCTGACCAGCAAACGGGAACAATAGAGATACAATAAAAGTAACGAAACAATAATACCGCAAAGCTAGTCGACGCAAATATTTAAATCGGCAATTGAATAAACGAGAAAATCATATAAACTTGAGTTTTGGTGACATAAAAATATCTTGGAATATATTTGATATAACTGCTTCTGAACAAAATGTAAAGCATTATGATGCGAACAACAAACCAATAAAACTGAATGATTGACAATAGCAATATTCGCATAGCAACCTAAAATTTCGCAAACGCAATTCAAAGAACGATATGAATGAAATATCTTAAATTAGATTTCTCCTTGACGAATTCCCACAGTACGTACCTCGCCTTGACATGATGAAAACGGAGCAGGCCTCGGGCAGACATCCACCGAATGCCAAAAATGTCATTCCCATCACTGATTCCGGAATGAAGAAAGTGTGTCCTGAACAAAAATAACGAATAAATTAATAAAATACTCAGGTATATAAAGGGTGTAAAAAGACTTTCTTAACGATGCTTAAAGGCACTTCTCCTCCCCGTCATTGCGATATTTCTGGCCTTACATGGGAACCATCTAGTTACGCAGATATTGGGGGTCAAACTTCCATTTTTTTCAAAAGTTTTTAATGTGAGATTTTTATTTTAAACACCTTCACGAACCCCATACTATTCAATCCATCCATCAGCACAATGTTTTAAGTCCTACCGAAAAACGTGAATTTACACCCAAAAAAGTAATTTCCCAGCAAAACTTATACGTAAAGTTAAGTACTTAGTTTGATGTACAGAATGCTTGGTTGGGTTCGTGAAGTGTCTGTTTACCACTTTTATGTTACGATGTTATCAAGAACCAACAAAAAACGTAAACAAAGAAAGTAGCGAGTTCCATTTTATCCTTGACATCAGTAATTTATGGCACTAATAATTTAAGGAATTCCTCTAAGGTCAAATTAATTACAATTATCATAATTGATCAATCATTGGTCATAATCAATTTGCAATTTCATTCGTGCTGGATATCAAGGTTAATGTGTTTAGCCTTTAGGTTTTTTCCATGTACACTATTTTCTTACTGCTCTACTAACTAGTCTTTTGTCTGTCTTTCGACGTTTATGTTCTTTCGTGATCTAACCAATTGAACTTGAATCCTTTTTAAATCTGTAAAAATACAATCAGGTATTTTTTTAAAGGAATTCGATTAAGGGAACATTGTTTATCAGTGGTTTTAACAACTGGTTTTTTATGAACTTATCGATGAGCCCCTTTAATCACAATTCGCAAGTAATTTAAACTTACGTGACCTAATATTACTTGTGGACACACGAGTACAGAGTCATGTTCAACCCTCATGTACCACAAAATATAGTCCAGTCTCCGAAATCCGGGTATCCGTGCGCAACACCGAATTTATCCGAACAAGGACAATCTAGCTTAAGGAGGATATACAGCTAGCTACTTTCTTAGAAAAACCCTTACAGGTCAAATGTAATATCATTCGTAAATAAACAGTCAGGGTTTACTATCCTTGACCTGATAAAAATATTACAATACAGTGACTCCTGACCTGAGTCACTGTTTATATGTTAATAAATATAATGTCAATAAAATAGTAGCAATTAAACAATTGCTACTATTTTAAACACCATTGATCAAGGAATAAATGATGAAAATGTCAACACAAAGTTTTTAGTGAACAATTTGACAGAAAAACTTACCAATCACAGTCATACTCCAGGAAACACAGTAGGAGTTGGCGCCGATCCACACAATGCACATGAAGAAAGCCAGAGGGTACCACTTCTTGAACCTTATTGGTGACGGGATGGTCAGCGTCAGCAGCAACTTCAAGGGCCAAGTATAAATCCACCAGCATCTATACAAGAGCGAGTTTTCTTTGGGAAACCGGAATACACTCTTCTCTGGTTTAATAACCACATCTTCTTCAGCTGAAAAATATATTTACATATAATAATAAGGAACTATTTCATTATTATATTTCGGTGCCGAATCCGAGAATATAAAAAACAACAGCCATAGCCTATTTATGTGACTGTCGAAATGCCAAGTTCTCAAGTTCGAACCCAAGGCACGCATGCACCTCTGATTGTTGCTGTATCACTTGCCTCGGTGAAGGAAAACATCTTAAGGAAACAAGTTTGCTTGAGAGATATTTCTCGACGGCATATACAGCCAAGTGAGAGGCCCAATGGCGGCATAAAAACTCTGACACGAGGTTAGCCACAAAACCACACGATTCATAAGAAGAAGTTCATCTTACCATTATCTACAACGTTCACTTTCTCAGGATTCGCCACACTGACGTCGGTAAACCCTTTGTTGTCAACGCCTTCTTCAACTGACTTTCCATTTTCAGTAGGAGTCACTACCGCAACTGAAAGTAATTAAAGGTACTTTCAATGTTTCTTATATGAAATCTCAAAAAAATTAAATTGTCTACAATCCGTTGGTAAATGATAAGTAATGTACCTTCTAAATTGTTCTTCTTGAAGTACCTGGCCACTAACCGGTCATAGCAGGCGAACATTCTCATGCTGTTGAACATGACGATGAAGTAGAGGACATACAAGATTCCTAGCACAACTGCCTCGTACCAGTCGATCTGCCCGTCCCACACAAAGGCTACCAGGACACCCACGTTAAACATGTAGATGATCACGTCTCTTGTGACGGGTCTTGGTTCTAATGGTATATGCTGGAAAATGCATTAACAAAATTTATTATAATTTATTTCCAATCGTGTCATTATTATTTAAAGTAAAGAAATAAATAAATTTATTTATTTAAAGTAAAAAATTGGTAGATACCCTGATAGCAGCGAGACCCCCTACGGCAGCAACTCCGAGAGCGTTGAAGATGGCAGAGCCGACAATGGTCCCGATACCCATGTCAGATTCAGTTAGAAAGGTGGAAATAACGTTGACAAAGAACTCGGGACAAGAGGTGGCGACCGCCATGAATGTAGCTGCAGCAACATTCTAAAAGATAAAGATCAAGTTCACAAACAATTTTATGCATGCGTAGGAGATAGACCACAGAAACCACTAGCAAAAACGTAAAAAATAATGTTAGTCATATTTACCTGAGGAATTTTCAAGTCGTCACAAATAAGTTCTACGCAAGGGATAAAATAATCATTACACACAATTGCCAGAAGTGTGAATGCGTAAATACCAAACAGAACATAGAGAAGGAAAGCCCCCGATCGCAGCTGATCGTCTGAAATCGCAAAACACGAATTACATTCCATGGTTATCCAATCAAAAATAAAATATCGTTCGAAGTAAGACAAGTTTTCAAAGCAATTTATATTAAATGCCTTTGTAACTTGAAAAGGGTAAAACGATTTACAAGAAATTACTTAATAAAACGTGAATGAATCAATTATTTCATGGCATTTCTATTTGACAACCGTGGAGATAGAACTGTGGATGAAGATTAACGCACCGGTGAAGAGTGAATCAGGAAAACTTTCGATGGAATCTCCTGGCGCGCACTGCTGCTCGCGCGCGATGCCTTCGTCCGTGAACTCCAGCCTCGTGCGCAGCCACGGCGTCCAGTGCCAGGTCGAATGCTCCTCGTCCAACTTCCGCATCAGCTCTTCGTCCACAAACACGATTTTACCATTTCTACTTATTGGGTGTACTGAACTGCCGAGCGCGGTCTCATCTATAAGTAAACAAAATACACGGTAGGTAAGTATATATTATATATTCCACTCTCTACATATAAGTATCCAAATACTGTGTGAAGTGTCCCGCGGGAAATCGATTACCAAAAAATGAACTTCATGTTATCTAGTTACAAAGGTAATCGATGGGATGTTCGGCTACATAAGCCGAGCCATGATATAGTAGTACGCTTAAGCACACGCTTCCGAACTTCATAAACATCAAATTGAGCATTCAATAATGTTCATCAGCGAGTACTGTATCTAACTAGTTCTAATGGATGCCACTACTACAATTCATTTACACAATAAAGGGATACTTATTGTATGGTATCTAACTATTTCGTAAATCTATATTTCAAAAAACTTCAGCGGAAGAGTTTCCGTAATTACATGTTAAAAATATAACTTACTGAAGTCCTCAAAAGCCTGCGTGCAGCTGGCAGCTAGGACTAACGCCCACAGGACGGTCCACAGGTTGCGTGTCATGGTGTCCACTCTCCGTACGACCGTTCCAAACTTATGGAACTGGAAGAAATGTTGCACTTAATACCACACGACATCCACACTTGTGTACAACATGTTTCGTAACCCTGTTTACAAGCTAACAGCCTACTGAAATAGGGACACATGTTGACAGTATACCAATCACCGAGTTTAGCAATAATTAGCACGTTTTTTATACCTATCGCTATAGACGCACTAGATTCATATCGAATTTGATTGATTACATCAATTAAGATAAGACCGTGTATCGTAATTATTGCCGTTCTACAAGCGAAGTGACAAGCTGCTAATCCTAGTCGTTAAGAAAGACGAAACGTTTCTTAGAAAGTATATCACTCACTGAGTATATAATAGTAGTTACAACACTATTTTTTGGTGTTTATTAATTACTCACGTTAGAATATCATGTTCTCAAATAAAACTGCGAAATCTGATTGTTTACCCTTAATAAAATTTTGTGACACAAACTAATTCATAGTTAATGTCACACAATTTTATTATTTGCGTTGCGACAGTGACACTAGAGTTTTCAAAACGGGTTACAATTGGTCACATAAGCCAATTCTAGGGAAAAAATAATCAATTGTGAGATAGTGGCTACTTGAAATTGAAAATAGTAATGTGGCGCTACTTTGTTACAGACTGATAGTTACGGACGTCGTATCGGACAGTCAACGATAATAACACAATCATTTTAGATATTAACTGCTAACTACCAATCGATAGCCTATTTATTACTACACATGTTTGTCTTAGGGGCTAATAGACAAATAACTACACAATGATTTCTTAATACAGTGATAAAATAAACCAACACAAAATACTTTGCGAATGTGTACTCACTTCTGATCGGCTTGCTTTTGTGTTGACAAGGCGGCAGCGGTAGACTGGTGTTAAGTTAATAAAACATTATTGTTCATTAAATATCTACGTTACTAGAGCGATAGCTGCCACTCCGCAATTCCAAGGATCTCAAGACACTGAAAGAAAGATATCAATGCCAGAGGTTTTTAAGTAGATAATCTTATTTGATAAGAGACTCCTTTGTAGCGATTAGTAGAATTCAGTTATTATATTATACGTCAGTAATACACGCACGTTGTTTGTGTACAAGAATGCAATCTCTCACCGATATGTTCCTCATGTTTTCCTCATTAGCGGCGGCCTGCTACCGGCGCGTGAACATGTTTGCATAGCAGACGCTCTCGAAGAAAACGCTGCCAGTGATGGCGGAACCCACTCCAGTGCCCACTCAATCATTGTTATGATTCGTCAGAATATATAATCAAACGAGGTCGATAACTCGTGTTTGTAGCTATTGCAGTCAAATGCAACTAGGTACTTAGCGAGAATATTAACACGTGGCGGAACACCATTTATTTTTATCTAAAGCATATAAACATTGGTGCTGGAATAGACACGTATTTTCGCCAGCTGAATGGGTAGAAAATATGTGTTTTTTTCTTTTAATATCACTTTTTAACAGTAACAATAGAATATAAGCGTTAATTAAATGCTTCGCGGTGTACTTACATTTTTTTTCAAATATTTGTCAAAACATATTAAAAAACTGATAAACACTCAAGCTCATCGAGGCTGAAATGGTTCTTCAAAAATTCCTAACTAAATATTGAAACCTGGCCCGGCTTGGCTGGACAGAAGCAAAGAGAAGCGGCTCACATTACTCTGCTTTAGAGTATTAATGCTATGCTGCAACACTAACAGTACCGTCGTTTCAAAATGGACGCTCCTTGGGACGATAAACTCCAAGCCGAATTCTTGACCAAAACAACTCGAAGAAGTACTTACACTGCGGTTATAAAGATGACAGATGCTTAATCATTCACAAATAATGTCGTTGACATATTTTTGGGTGAACAATTCATGATTACCAAAGTAACTTCAATAACGTAAAACACCGTTCTCTAGGCAAGTCAGAATTCAAGTAGTCATATTCTTTTACAATTGTTGCTTGGGTAATAGGTTCGTGGTTATTAGTTTCGCTAACTACTTTAGCACAATGACCTTATTAACAGCTCATCATGTTGTCGATAGTAGTTATGCAATCATCTTCAAGTCGTACAAAATGATTGCATGTCAAAGAATGTATATAGTGTATTTTTATTGTACTCTATCAGACATAATTTGACCCAAAGGTTGACTGGTAGAGAATGCCTTGTGGCATAAAGTCCGCCTATGTACCTGTCTTGTACCTGAAGTTTAGATAAATATAAAAAAAACTAGCTGACCCGCGCCACTTCGTCTGCGTCGCATAAGAGACAAAAACAAAAGGAAAAATTTTCCCCTCTTGTGCAACATTTTTCATTCCTGATCCGCTCCTCATGGTCGTAGCGTGATGTTTTATAGCCTATAGCCTTCCTCGATAAATGGACTATCCAACACAAGAAGATTTTTTCAATTTGAACCAGTAGTTCCTGAGATTAGCGCGTTCAACCAAATAAACAAACAAACAAACAAACTCTTCTGCTTTATAATATTAGTATAGTATAGATGATGGCGCTTCTAACGATGGATTAAACTTACGATGATAGTACATTATGCGTTATTATGACGCAAGTGTGGCAAAATTGTCATTACTTTAAAAAAAAAAAAAATATTGCAAACCTAAATAAACTCTGTGCTAAAACATTAAAATAAGATTTGCAGAAGCCCATGCCCATAAATAGACTGCTGTAAGCTAATGTACCTAATGATAATGATCATGGTGATGTTTAGTTCGTAAATTGAATGATGTGGTTCGCTTAGCTTTTAGCAGGAATTCTTTTTCTCAACATAATTTGATAAAAAAAAATATATATATAATGTGCAAGTTTTCTTTGCCATTACATACGTAAGTATATCCTCTTTTGCAAATCTCGCTTTCAAAATTAGGTTTGCTGTAAGAAACCCAACTCTGGGTTATGCTCGCCTTTGTACATAAGCTGTATTTATTATTGCAATTAATATGTATATTTGTTGTTTTTTATGTGCAATAAAGAATAAGAATAAATCTAATGGGACAAAGTAACTTAAATATATACTTAAAAATACCTTACAAACTACACAGTACGTGGCCCTTGTGAACTCAGTCAGTGTAGAGGTAAATATGTCTATGGTGTCTGCCACTGTGTTGAGAGTACGCAAAGTGCAAGTCAGCGGTGCGCGCCCTAGCAGGTTAGTGCGCGCCCTTGGGACCACCAGCAGCTTCGGCCTGCGCCACCGCCGCTCCACGTATCTATCTGGTAAATTAAACCCTATTTCTGATAGCATACCTGAATGTTGTATACTACCTCTTAAAACTTTAAAAATATACGTTGCCAGTGCCACTGCACGCCTTATTTCTAATTTGTAGTAGCCCACCATACCGAGACAGATTAAGGTAGGATAAGAATAGGTAGCAATAGAACAAACGAAAGTCCTTTACTATTTAAAGGTAACTGAACGGTACAATACCATTTAATTTGTTTTGTCATTATAATCACTAGCCTTTACTGGCTGCCTACATCATAATCTGCACTTGTGCGTAATCCATGCGATTACATAATGCGGTATTAGAATTTACTGGCGAGGTTATTCGTCCCTAGAAGGAGTTCTACACATTTGTCCTTGTCAGTACATGGGTTCAGGCAGTATATTTTACCAAGAAAGCCGACCTCGGCTGTGCAGAACCGAATTTATGTCTTACTACTAACACATACAGACACAACCTTCGTAACGAACCTAAGATCAAAGAGTAGTGCCAAATGAGTGGTATGCAACCAAAATACCTACTAGAGTAGTTTTGATACCGTTTGCCATTGAAAACGAAGATCTTTGACCAAGAATTTCAACCATTCAAACAATTTTATCTAATAAAGTGTTCAACTAACATCACTTTCATTTTCAAAAAGAAATCAAATCAATGGGGGAAACCGCGCAATCTACAAGGAAAATACAACACTCGGCTTATTTTTATCTTGATTACGTGCGCACTTAAACCCTTAGGGCAGCCATACACGGACAGACAGCAGCAGTCCCCCCTAATTTTAAAGAAATAAAAAATATTTAAAAAATTGCACGCCGTGAGTGCGACAAATAGGTTACCACTCAGCATGATGCTATCTTTGTGTAGGGTATGGGAGATATCATCCACATATAAATAAACTATTCCGATCTCTGGTTATGACCGGCCGATTCAAGATGCGACTGCATAGCTATTTAATAGTTACAATTTACAATCGTCCATCAGCACGGCACAATACCGTCGTGCAGTCATGGGGCTGGAAGGGAAATGGGTTTCAACGTACTGAGTGGCACACGAGCCACGCACGCTTCGAATTTTTACAGCTAGAGCCCTAAAGGATGGCCCGCACCGTCACGCATCTTTTCAACTGTGGTGTGGCATGGCATTCTGATTTATATAGGGTGTAAACCACCTCATCACAAAGCCGTTAACCAAGCATTCTGTAGATCAAACTAAGTAACTTTACGCAAAAATTTTTGTTGGGAAACAACTTTTTTTGAGATTATAAATCATGTTTTGTGGTAGAACTCAATGTAACGCTCTTAAAACATTGTGCTGATGGATGAATAGTAGTACGGGGGTTGTGAAGGTATTAAAAGTCAAAATGTTACAAAAACAACTAGTATTTCTAAAACTTTGACCCCCATACCTCCGTAACTACGAGTAGAAGGTTCCCAGGTATGGTGTAGAACAAGGAAATGATCGCAATGATGGGGAGAAAATGTGTATTTCAGCTTCGTGAAGTGGTGTTTTACACCCTTTATTTATGGTAGAACGACGCAATGTCATCACTCCGACTATGCATCGTGACACAACTCCAGCAGTGCAATTCCGAGACTGCACGAGATACGCAACAGTCATTTTCCAGTGTCCGTGATTGAATTATCTGGATTTATGCTATCGTCTTCTCCTGAACAAAATCAGCAGTAGTGCTGCTTCCTCAAAATCAATATTTCAACTGCAACTTATTTTCTTCAGTGGTTAATTTGATTCTTCAGTGGTTGACAACAACTTCGAACGGTCCGCGCTAGTTGATTGATCTGACCGTGTATGGCGAGCCTTAGCAAGTCATCCTTTAATATAAGTTGTTGCGTTATTCATTGAACGACTATGTAGGTATGTATGATTAATTCCTTGGGAAAACTTTAACCAAGGAGAGAAGCTCGGAGTTTGGACTATCATACGGGTTATCATCACTTGGTTTCGTTTTGTTTGGCCGCAGCTTGCTTGATCTGAACTGCTGGAACGGCGCGCGGCGGGTGGAGTGCGCTTCCCTTGAAGAAACCAACGCTACTATGTTGGGGTCGGCTTCCAGACTAACCGGATGCAGCTAAATACCAGTAGGCTAAAATGACCCATTTATAGACGAGGTAGTTTTACTTTAGCGAGGAAGTAACCAGAAAGCGAGTTATAATGGGATTTTACCGCTGTGTGAACGCGAAAAAAAAATCAGCTGTTCCCTATATTTATGTTCGCATAACTCGTCAAAATGTAGGGAACAGCTGATTTTTTTTTCGCGATTTCAAGGTTTGTCCCATAGAAAAAGTTGTTCAAAATGATGAGTACAATGACCCCTTTTCGGGTTTAGTATAAACAAAAAATAACCCTGTATATTAAACTAGCTGATGCCCGCGGCTTCCTCTGTTTACAAATTATATCCTAAAAGCTTCCTCGAGAACCACCCTATCCATTAGTGAAAACAGCATAAAAATCAGTGCAGTAGTTTTTGAGTTCATCGCGAACAGACAGACAGACGCGGCGGAAGACTTTGTTTTATATTGGGTAGCGAAGTTAGCTAAGGGTAACACAAGGACAGCTAATATATCACCCATTTTAAGGAAAGCAGCTGATTACCAATCACCATGTATATACAATTACGGGGGCTCTCCCCCTCCAGGTCCAAAATGTGGTGATTACGGCTTTCCTCAGTGGGTCTATGTTGAGCCACAAACACTGATAAGATAAAGATAAAAAAGTCCCCACATTTGCAATCTGGCAATGCTGTAGGTATTTAGACTACTTAGCCTACTAACTACTGGTATCTCTTATGTTGGATTGTTGTGTCCGGAATGCAGAGCTAGTACAAAAATGTCAAGAATTACCAAAAACGATACAAGTGAAACACAATACATACTTAGCTACTCACATTAAAAAAATACGTAGGAATCACTTACATAGGTTCTTAAAATGTAAGTAACGTTTTTATCTAATCTAAATATATATAATTCAAAGGTGACTGACTGACTGACTGACATAGTGATCTATCAACGCACAGCCCGAACCACTGGACGGATCGGGCTGAAATTTGGCATGCAGGTAGATGTTATGACGTAGGCATCCGCTAAGAAAGGATTTTGATCAATTCTACCCCCAAGGGGATAAAATAGGGGATGGAAGCTTATATGAAAGTCCGTCAGTTTTAAAGTTAGGATCTTCTAATTTTGTGTTTAGGCTGACGATTGAAAATTATTTTATACGTGTTTCAGCGTTTTTGATAACTTCTACCCCGAAGGGTTATAAAGGGGATGAAATTGAATGTGAAAAATCCTTAATTTTCGACGTAAAAAGTACAAAATTTGTTATTTGGGCTTATGATTGGAAGCTGACGCAACGGTTTTATTAGAATTTCAACCCTTGAGAAGTGAAAAAAGAGTAAAATTTTGTTTTTAATTAAAGTTTTTATTTTTTGAGTCACCAAAAAGTATCGAAGTTAGTAAGTCGTTGGTTTTTTTATTTCAACCCACAAAGGGGTAAAAGGGGGGATGAAGTTTTGCATTGTAGTTGTTCATTCGTTCAGGAATAACAGCAGCAGGAGAGACCGGAAGTGCAAGTTAATAGTATAGGCCGACACAAGTTAATAGCACACGTGACTTCGCGGCTGGCAGTACTTACCGTTTTGTAGGGACCTAGGTAAGCCGAAGATTATGGACTTACGGCAGGAGCAGAAAAAGAAAGTATGGCAGCCGCCGCTCCTGTGGGTGCCGCCCGCTTGCACCAACTTGCTGCAGCACGCGCCGCTGACGCGCGCGCTGCGTGCACTCAATATGGTGTCACAACAGATTGATTGCTTCAATTGTACACTGAGCGAATTCACACGGGCCGCATTTTGCGCAATTACTTTAGTTTGTCAAATTAATTAATTTATTCAAAACATAAATAATTTAACTTTAAATATAACTGCTCTATTGTATTAGGTACCTGTAATAATAGTTGTATGTGTTGTTTAAATAAATAAATAAAATAAATAAATAAATAAATTATGTATAGTAGAACGAGATAGAATGAGTAATTGTCGATATCGTATTTGATAGATTTGATTTAGAACTAGATTTTTTTTATTTTGTAGATTTCTGTTTTTTTTTTCTCTTCTGCATTTCTGATCTTACTTTTGATGAATGAAGATGAAATCAGAAATGGCGCCGACGAAAGTTTTTGGATTTTTAATCATGGGTGTCGTTTCCGTGGTTTTTGGTGTCGCTGATAGTGAAAATGAGGTCAAAATTAACATGGGGAAAAAGTTAACAGAAGCAAAAATAACAGTTTTCCCTTTTTTTTTTACGGCTTCCCCTGACACTATTTTCACCCTGCGCCACTGTTAGGTATTTTAGGATGGGAAATTATCAAATGACTTCTCCCACTCTGGGCGGAGCGGGAGGGAGTGTCAGACTCTTACTGACTAAAACCCATCCATGTTCCATCCTCGCCCTTTATGTTCCGGGGCCGCGGTATCTTTCGAACAGGCCCGAAACCCCGGCCGGCAGGCTTCGGCCCTTGCGGGCCCCTCCCCTGGTGTATCTAATCCTACACCCACATTTCGCACATTTAGCTTAATCCCATCAACCGGGCACAAATAATACAATAACACTTTGCCCGTCCCGCAAATCGAACCCAGGACCTCATGCTCAGCAGCGCTTGCGACAACTCGAACAACGATGCAGTCTCACACATGACCCATCAATATTTTCACGCGAACGAAGTCGCGGGCAACAGCTAGTTATAATATAAAAGAAAGTCGTGTTAGTTACACTATTTATAACTCAAGAACGGCTGAACCGATTTGGCTGAAAATTGGTGGGGAGGTAGCTTAGAACCAGGAGAAGGACATAGGATACTTTTTTTTTGCTTTTTCTTAATTTTTTTCTTCGGTAGGTATGGTACCCCATACCTACCACCTACCACCTGCCTACCACCTACCCCTACCTACCGGTAGGGGTAGGTGGTAGGTAGGTAGTGGGTAGTTGGTAGGTAGGTTGTAGGTTGGTAGTGGGTAGTTTGTATGTAGGTAGTGGGTAGGTGGTAGGTGGGTAGTGGGTAAGTGGTAGGTAGGTAGTAGGTAGTTGGTAGGTAGGTAGTAGGTAGGTAGTAGATAGGTGGTAGATGGTAGGTCAATTCGAATTAAATATTCATAGTTGACAGGACAACGTCTGTCGGGTCGGCTAGTGGTAAAATGAAAACAAAATGTCACTTTCGTTACGACTTTATTAAATAAGTTGACACGATTATGAAAACATTCAGTGATAGATCACACAAACGATATTTTAAAACAAGTAATTGTTAATATTGGTACCTACCTGTATTTATTTACTTTTAAGCCGGAAACACACTTACGTGGTGTGGCGTGTCACGCCATAACCCCACCACCGTGCACCGTTCTGACCAATCGGTGGTGAGCAGTCAGCGCCACGCCAGAACGCGCCACGACACGACACGACACGACCTACAAATATGTCTCTAACCATACTAAATGTATGAAACCGAAATACTTCTGGCGCGCCACGTAAGTGTGTTTCCGGCATTACATTCATTCAGAAAAGGAAGCCTTTTGACGTCCTAAATTGACATATATCTTACCTTCAACCTTATAACCTGTCTACTACATTGCTCATGCAAAAATCATCATCATAATCAACTGCCTAGACATTACCCAAATAGAACTAGTGCCGACCCCAACAGGGTCGACTTCTAGTCTAACCTAATAGTATTATACATGGAGCGACTGCCTATCTGACCTCCACAACCCAGTTAGTACTGTTTGTTCATGCTAAGACATATGCGGGAAACACTACATTTGTGTAAGTACCTAATATAACACACATTTTGTGCAAATGACAAACTTATCTATACAAATATTATGAAGCAGAAGAGTTTGTTTGTGTGTTTGTTTGGTTGAACGCGGTACTCTCAGGAACTACCGCCTCGAATTGAAAAATTCTTTTTGTGTTGGATAGTCCATTTATCGAGGAAGGTTTTAGGCTATATAACATCACGCTACAATCATTCGGATCGGAGCAGGAATGAAAAATGTTGCAAAAACGGGGACGTTTTTTTTCTTTCGTTTTTCTCTCTTATGTGACGCAGACGAAGTCGCATGTATAATACTACTAGGTGACCACCTAGTAGTATTATACATGGAGCGACTGCCTATCTGACCTCCACAACCCAGTTAGTACTGTTTATTCATGCTAAGATATATGCGGGAAACACTACATTTGTTTAAGTACCTAATATAACACACATTTTGTGCAAATGACAAACTTATTACTACCATAAATGGCATAAGTAGCCTATTTTTCTATGTGCTTCTAGATTCCTACTCACTCAAGTGACTACATAATTTAATGTCAATTTAGCTATAGTAGAAAATATTACGATTTGTAGACACTGTTTTTAGCTTTCACGGTTTAAAACTAAACATATAATATTGCCAGTTTTTCGCATGTTTTTGAAGACAAACACGACGTGGATCGTTACAAGAACATCTATGACCGTCTAATATCTACGACGACGTTCAAAATAATCACTATTGTATTTTTCTAAAGACTTCTGATTGATCGGATTGATATTGGCATTATCCATCCACCTTTTCTTGGTATTGCGTTCATTCACGTATATTTTGTTCGGTGCCTTGCCAGTCCTGTTGACACAGGAGTCATACACCACTCGGATCATAAAGAACAGTATCAGGTCGAAACCGGATATTAAGGTGAAGCCGAGCATGAGACTCAGGAGACCGCCGAACGCAGCTGAAAACACAATGGAATGAGGCAAACCGCACTAACAGCTATAAGCAATAAAAAATAACTGCTATTGCGGTTCATTGAATTTATTTTAGAGTTTTGCGCTGAGGAGATAGATCACTTGTCAATCCGCACCAAATTTCCATATGGAATATCCATAACATAACATAACATCATAACACAACATCATAACATAACATCATAACATAACATCATAACATAACATCATCCCTGAACCCCAGACTACGTGGCCGCTACTGAGAAATCCCTTAAGGAAAATCCAATAACACTTTGCCCGCTCTATAAATCGAACCTAAGACCTAATGGTCAGCAGTCGGGCTTGAGACACTAGACCAATGAGGCAGTCGAATATACTCAAACTCAAAGCATTTATTTCAATTAGACAATTACGGCACTTTTGAATGTCAGAAATACAGAAAAATCAAAGATACAGTCACAGACCCAAAGTATAATAATTTGAGAAAGTACTGTAGTTGTAAATACTTGTTTTATAAAAATCTCCGAGATTTAATTAGCTGGCATTAAATTAAACTAAGAGTACGTTAGGTAATTACAATAATTATAAAGTAGCTACGAATCAAAATTAATTATTCATACTTGAAATTATCATCTAATTTAGAATTATACAACACAAGATTTGACTATTGTTATAATGAAATTCGTCTAAAGATATTACGGTAATTTTCCAACCAAACCAAATAATGACGGAGAATTCTGTTAGCACTGAATAAATCCGTCATCTCCAGCTGAATACTCACCGAGAATATTTTGCCAATTTAAATAAACATCCCGTCTATATCTGGTAGATACCAAGTCATTGAAGAAAACATTCAATAGAGATCGATTTTTTATATTGATGTCATCACTGGAATGAAACAAGAAATGATCATACTTATATTATCGAAGTGTATAGTATTGTCTGCATCAATGTCTAGACGAGATTTTAAAATAACTTACAAAAACGCGACTTGTTGCAGTCATAAAAGTATCAAACTGTCGGGTGGTGATGGAACGTACTGAGGGCACGTTCAACCAACGTTGGTTGATGAGTTTGAAATGTAAACTAGCTTATGTTCGCGACTTCGCCCGCGTAGAGATCCAACAGAATCGTAATACCGGGATATAAATTGGAAACTACGAGTATCTGTGTGCAAAATTTCATACAAATCTAATGAGAAGTTTTTGCGTGAAAAAGTAAAAATAGGTAAAAAGAGGTAAAAGTTTGTAAACATATAACGAAATGAAGGGGGCAATCTTCAGAACTTATCCAATTCTAAAAATTCAATTAAGGGCAGTAAGGTCCACTATTCGTGAGTGCTTTAGGCTATAATTATATGAATAGCAAGCTTAAATTAACCGAGCTTTCACAGTTTTTGCGGACTTAGTCGCGGGCGTATTGCTAGTTTGTAATAATAACAGGAATTTAAAAAGATGAATATGGAACTGGTAAACTTTAACAGCTATCCAAATATATAACGCAACTAATCATTTTGTTTACGATTGCGATGTTGGTCCCATGAGTTCATGTTCAGTTGCAGTTTTCGGCTTAAAAACACCCTCGCCTTCGGCTCGTGTGTTAATTCCGCCTCGAACTATACTAACAAACTTTCTCCACTTGTATCAAAATGTACTCTAGTTTGATGGTCTCATCCACAGTCTCGACCACACCTTTGTAACTGAGGCTATAGAAAAAAAAACTTACAAAAAAGGAAGACCGGTGAGAAAGACGCTGTCTGCTAAGTTCCCCAGGGCGACTTCTAGAGGGTAATCGTAATGTTCACACTCTGGAAAACATCGCAGCTGGCTCCTTTTCTCTTCTGTTGTATTTGTTATTATTATATTTGGTCGTTCTTGTTCCACTACAAGAAATTAATCATTTAATTAAGAACATTATAATTTATTTAATTAATAGGTATTACTAAAGTGTACATTTAGATGCAGTAGTGTTATTTTTTAAACAATTGTATAATACGTGCTAAAAGTAAACGACAACTAAAATTGTATTTAAAACAGTTGCAAGTAACGATAATGTCGAATTTAAAAATAAGGTAGCGACCTGCCTGATCTAGGTTTATTTAAAGCTATGTACCACTTAAAATTAGATTATTTAATTAATACAGTAAAAGTTTTAAAATAAAATAACTCTATTGTTAGCTATGTATGTATAACAAAAATCTAATTGGTACAAAGACTTTTAAACTTAAATATACGTGTACAATTAAATACGAGGGTGAAACATAATTCATCAGATGCAATAGGAATGTGTAGCTTAACCTTGGTTAGAATAAATAAGTAGCTACATTTTATGGAAGAGTGGAGTTTCCTAGCACAGGCCTTAGACACCTGTTTTGCCAAGAAAAACATGGCAAAAACAATAATTAAATTTTTCATTTTATTTTCATTTCAACGGTAGCGAGGCTGCCTTACTTTGGGTCCCGGGTTCCGGGTTCGAATCCCGGTAGGAGCAAATGTTTGTGTGATGATCATGGACATTTGTTTCCGAGTCATGGATGTTTAAATGTATAATAAATATGTGTTTACAAACAAAAAGTAGCATAACATGTAGTATGTCAACTGTCTGGTGACCACGACACAAGCCTTGCTTAGTGTGGCACTAGATGGTGCTGAGTGTAATGTCCAGCAATATTTATACTTATTTATTAATATACTTACTGAAAATAGTATCTAAACAATCCATGTCATTGAAATTACAAAGCCGGAAAGATTCTGAAAGAAAATGCATTTTTTATCAATTCAAACGGTGGACACAAATTAAGGGAAAAATTATGACACAATGAGTTTTAGAAAAGATGGCCACAGTATCGCACTTTCAGTAAATAGAGACCGCTCTACAATTAAAAAAGAAGTCAATTGCGAGTCGGACTCGCCCTTGAAGGGTTCCGTAGCAGCAAGTTATATTTATTATTATGTTAAATTGCGGTTTACGATTTATGAAGTATTATAAGAAAATAACTAACACGATCTCGTTCAAACCAATTTCCAGTGCAAGGTTACATGGTAATGTACATCATATATTTTTTATAGTTTTATCATTCTCTTATTTAAGAAGTTACAGGGGCGGACACATTTTGCGACTTAGGACTTCCTAAGTCGTAAAATGTGTCTCTCGCGCAAACTATTCAGTTTAGAAAAAAAATATAATAGAAATCTCATTATCATTTCTAAAGACCTATCCATAGATACCCCAAACGTACGGATTTTATGAAAAAAAAATGAGTTTCAGTTCTAAGTATGGGGAACCAACATTTTTTTTTTGTATGAAAGTCTTAATGCGCTCCATAGAATACATCTACTTACCAAGTTTCAACAGCATAGTTCTTATAGTTTCGGAAAAAAGTGGCTGTGACATACGGACGGACAGACAGACATGACGAATCCATAGGGTTCCGTTTTTTGCCATTTGGCTACGGAACCCTAAAAAGCAGAAAGCATGAACTCAATTTTATAAATTTTCATAATAAGATCAACACAGAAATCGCAAAATAGCATTGTCAGACAGCGCACAACTTGATCCACTGAGTTTGGAACATAATTATATTTTTTTCTTTTTCAAATTTGCCAGTAGTGTTCCATTCTATGTATTAAAGATAAGTTTGATCTTACGAACATTTGGTTAAGATGGGGTGGTGTTCACTCTATTCTTTACTCTGGCCAAATATAAAAACCACGCTCTGCTACCAACATAAACCAGTCAAAAGTCGTTTTGTTCCACATTTATACTTATTTGTTGTTAGTTAATCAGCATTAGGTGTTCAGTTATATTTACAGGAAAACTATATCGTAGCAAAAAACAATCCTTTTTTTGTGACACAAAACGCAAATAAGATTTGCATGGGGTGCCCAAACTAAAATTAAGGTTCGTTAACCCACAAGCTAATTTAGCAAGCATATGCAGCATAAAAACCTGTATTAGGTTTCGTAAGCCAAGTAAACTCTTAAATGTAAGGTTTACTTAATTGTGTTTCATGTCTAGAGCCACTTATTTTATGCCATTTATTTTTATGAATGCTGGTTAATCTGAAATTGGCGTCTGTGTAAGTCCAAGACTCTGGCCCAATTCTGCTATTTTAATAAATTCGTCACTCCAACACGATCCCATTCTCATCCCATTGTCATTTTGTTTAAAGTACGTAATCTACTAAATTCACAATGGTAGGTCGATGGTCTCGTAATAAAATTGTGTTTTAATGGCATTTTCGTATTGCCATTATTATAAAACCATTAGTAGAAATGGTTTTCGGTATCTACTACTAAATGCGAACATTTATTCATGCCAGATTTCATGTACAAGATTAATATTCTATGACATTTCTTTCAATGGAGTCTCACTGGTTGTTCATTGAGAAGTCATAATGACGCCATTATATTAGTAGATTACCAAACTTGTCAAAACTTGACAGAACTTGAATCTGGTCACGCGCAAGTGCGGTAACCTAAGCCCCATGATAGATAGAAGTCCAAGACTGTAAAACTTATTTATACCTAAATGCTGTACACAGAAGGTGTTGGTGAACCTATAGCCATAAATAAATAAATAAATGAGAAGCTCAGTAGTTAGGGCGTGAAGCTTAACGCTATTTAAGCAGTCATTTTGATTCAGGCCCCGCAGGATGCAATGAAAATTGAAGTTGCTATACCGCCAGTTAGTGCCAGCCTGAAGAGCTTATGTCGGAAACTTTTCATAGAATAGTTTTAGCGTTGTTTCATTACGCCATACCTAATCAGCTATCTAGTTATCATGCTGAATATAATTAATAAATATACCAGCCTATTACTGTCCCATTGCTGGGCAAAGGCCTCTGGGAAGGCAAAAGCATTGATCACCACGCTTCTTCAAGTCGGGTCATGGTAAATATGCTTGCCGAAAAACCCTATAGGTTGCTACTAATACGCCACCGCGCACAGACCAGAACAACATGCAGCATCGAAAGGTCATTCAGCATTGAACGTAACTTTTCTTTTTCTTGAACTATGTGTGCCATATTATTTATGTACTAGGTACTGTACAACCCGCTTTTAACGCTAAGAATCTGCCTAATTATCTTAATTATAAACTACTGCGGCTGTTAATCCCCGTACTGAACCACTACTAAATTGAAAATCCGTGTAGTTTATGTCCCTGGAGCAAGGAGACAGCGGAGACATGCGTATACTTTGAGTAAATGATTGTTGTGAACTTGTGACCTTTTCACTTTCAGTCGGAGTACCTCGTTATGTTTTTACTACGTAAGTAACACACGTTTTGAAAAGTTTTGCATAAAATTACAGTACATCATCACGCCTATAATCCCTCGAAGGTTAGGCAATACCTAGTACACACAAGTTTCGCCAATTATGTTTAAGACTCATGTAGTAAAGGGCGAGCTTATTGACATCAAATGGGTATAGATCCAGGCTCCGTGGCTGCTATAAGGAAATTCATCCTTATGGAAAAACCAGTTACACATTACCTCTTCGTAAGTACAAATTCTTAAACGTCTAATTAAGTGGGCATAAATGTAATAGAAGATAAAATTAGGGTCGACCATGATATGACGGCTAAGTTATGCGATGTTCTTCTAGAATATGTAACATTGAATACAAAATAACTTTTACATTTATGAAGAGGTGCTGTACGTCACTCGTGTTTGAGTCGACCTGATTTGAATAACTAATGTATCTATATTTTGCCATCCAGCTATGTCCCGCCCGCACGAGCAGTGTAGCTAACTATTTTAAATGTGTGAAATATTTACCTTCTCTGGGAAAAGACAGGGGTGTACAATTACAAGCTTTCTTGAACCATTCCACTTTCTGATATGCCATGCAGTTATGGAAGGAGTATTGACGAAATTTACCAACTTTTACCTGAAAACATTACATAGAAACAGTACAATAGTATTTAAAACAAAACCTTAAGGGGCCGGCGGAGCGAGCGTCGTTCATACAAACGTAATACCAAAATAATTCGTAAACCTAACATATTCTTAAGGAAGTGTGTATTTATTTCAATTGGGTTACATAATATCTAGGTTATGAATGGACCTTGATTTAAACAAGAATTTTGAGAAAAGTAAGTTATCTAGAGAAATTTTTAAATTCTTCATATCTCGTCTAAATATGATTGTCCTTTCAAAATATATGTTTGGGAACCTAGATTTTATGTAATCCAATCGAAAGAAATACAAAATTTCTTAAGAATATGTTTGGTTAACGAATTATTTTAGTAAGTACTACATTTGTATGAACGACGCACGCTCCGCCGGCCCCTTAAATAAAATACAATATATGATATCTATCAATATTCTGGTAACACGCCCGAAAAGACGCCATTTAAAAGAGCTGACCTATTGCATGATTTGGTGCCCTTTGATCTCGTAAAGATTTGACGTAAAGGGGGAAAAGCAGTTTTCTAGATAAACCCATTATCTAACTTCAGAACAAAATATGTTAAAAGATATTTTTTTTTTCAAAACCACAATTCAAACAAATCCAACATTTTGTCTTCCATTTATTTGTAGGTATCACTGTATGCGTATGCATTCAAAAAGTATGAGGTATATCAACTATCTGGTGTTCCCCTTAGTGTGGGACTGAAATCGCGCTGTCTAAAATGTCTAGCGATATTTATTTATTGAAACACAGTCATAATTTTAATAAATGAAAACATAAAATCATAAGTAATTATTTTTTGAGTTCAACTCGTCTTTCTACATCAGTATGCACTTGTATCAGTACTGTTTTATTTATTGATATTTATGTTATGTCCACGTGTACAATAATATAATTAAACAATTATTATCTGTAGATTTAGCGGATTTCCTGTCGTCCAAGGTTGCTTTCCAAGATCTCATTAGTATCGCAAATACTTATTGTTGGGAGGAAACATTATTTCATTACATTCTCGAGTTTCACAGTTCAGCAGAAAATAAAATATAATATTATGGTTGTTATGTAAGTATATTCTTAGGTTTATCGTTTGTTTGTATGTATTATATTTTCTCATCTTTTACACACTATGTCTACATCTCTTTTTATCTACTCTCCTTTCGCAGGTATGCTGGAAGAGATATCTTTAGAAATAAGCATCATCTTTGTACCTATTTTCTATTCCTTTCTGTTTTTCTGTATTTAGTGTGTACATAAATTGTTAAATAAATAAAAAAATAAATTGTTGTTATGGGAATATCAAACAAAGTCCCCTCATCACCTGCCTAATCTTTTCCCAACTATCAATACATACTATTGGTAGTCTTGTCTTTGTCTTTTTTATTTTTACTACAGACCCAGGTTGGCCGCAGCAAGGAAAACCTGCTCAGGTAGATATTCATTGAAGACTCTGCCCTGGGGTGTAAATGTGGGTGCTATTTCACAAACGATGGGGTACTTATATCTCGTCCTGTGTCTCCTGTTGTTTGCTCACTACAGGAACTTATGGACGCTACCGAAAGCACCAAAATGGTAGCTCTGTTCTAGTTAACACAGTTTAGAGTGCCATCGACGCTCTAAGAAGAAAACATACAGTATGTAAACCACCTCATCACAAAGCCGTTAACCAAGCATTCTGTACATCAAACTAAGTAACTTTACGCAAAAATATTGCTGGGAAACAACTTTTTTCTTTTGAGGTTATAATCATGTTTTGTGGTAGAACTCAATGTAACGCACTTAAGACCTTGTGCTGAAGGATGGATTGAATAGTACGGGAGTCGTAGAGTTGTAAAAAAAAATCTTACATAAAAACTTGTATTTAAAAAAAAAAACTTTTCAAAATGTTGTAACTTTGAATGTTCGTAACTAGAAGGTTCCCAGGTATGGTGTAGAACAAAAAAATGATCGCAATGGCGGGTAAAAAATTGCCTTTCGGCTACGTGAAGAGGTGTTTTACACCCTTTATGTGAACTATGTCGGTTTCTAGTCTAACTTGAAACTGCTGAATAACAGTTTTACATTAAGGGACCGCCTTTCTAACCTCCACCAACTGGATAATACGAAACCGCTTGGTTAAAGTGGTTTCGAGCTTCCCGACTACCTGTACATAGTCAAAGATCTACAGAAGAAAGCCGGGATGGCTTTTTAAAAGGCACGAATCTTGGTATGTTATGGGTCACTTTTGTTAGTTGTTGTTTAGTTTGTTTTTTTTTTTGTTGCTGTTGTTTTGCAAGTTATTTGTATTTTGTTGTGAAAAGTCAATCCTATTATCACGTCTGCAGAGTTTCGCTAGGTAACTTTATTTGAACCTGAATATGTGTTTGTTAACAGTGAGAGCAGCTTAGATGTCTCGTTAGACCATGATGCCGTATGAAATTACATTTGTAAGTTTATTCAAAGTCTATTCTTTAATTGTTTTAATTTTTTGTTGGAAGTACTACTAGTCCCTTTATATTTTCAGGAACAGGAATGCGCAGTACAATTTAAGCCAAAAGGCAAGAGAGTCGTTCAATTTGATTAAGTACACTTAAAAATCAACAAATCCCGGTGTTGCTAAAAATATAATACATTTTTTCATTTTTTTTATGTTGTCGGCAAATAAAGTACCTATCATAAGCGTAGCAGGTTTCCACCATCCACATCAGTCTTTCAATTCCAGCACCGACACAGTAGACCGTAGGCTAGCAGGTGCCACCACACCGTCCCTATTCCTTTAGAAGAAATATGGTTTGTCGCCTGATGAGGAGCTTTACAAGCCGAGAGCAGCGCAGCGCGCGGTCGTTCACCTAGCATCCTGGTTTCAACTGATCGCCTAGTCAGCAGAGCCATATCATTCGCTGACTAATGTCATAATTTTCGATAGCCATTAACAAACAGCCACAGATAAGAAACAACTCATAATAACACTACTACGTAAAATATATAAGAAAATGCGTCAGTAATTAATTACAATTAACATTGATGCCTAAGTTTTATATAATTTGATGATTATATGGGAGATAGGTAAATCGCCAAGGCTCCATATCTGTTGTATGTGCGTCAATAACGAAGTGCGTTACTTACAGATAAATTAATCGCGGTAATCTTATTGTTTTAATAGATCAATCGAAAGACAAATGAGATTAAGGAAATATAACCCTGATGTCTCCTTGATATGGTGGACACCTGGTTCTTTTTCGAATTGGTCATTTTGACGAAAGCAATGTTAATGCTGCGAAACCAAGTCAAGTTACCATCGTTAGCCACTATATGTATTGCTAAAACTATTTATATCTACCATGACGGCGTCTGCGTAAAGAATAAAACATATTGCGCCCCAAGTCATATGGGACAAGGTCAAACCTATAATTGAAATCAAATATAACAGCTCACAAGTTAGGACCCTTATTATTGTTAATAATTTATCTGTGGTGCTAGGCAACTGGGCCTATCGCAGTTGAAAACGTCTCTTTGTGCTAATTGGTCTTGTTTCGTTCCGTCTCCTGCCCGCGTAGCATGTCCACCGTAGACACGACAGAGAGTCGACAAATCTTTTGTTTAACTGTAATTTTGTCGATTCAATGACAGATGAACTCTCTCGTTTCTCCAGTGGTCATGCTAAGCGACCTGCTGATATGGAGGGAATTGGAAATAACGGTTATTTTTCGTACTCCTCCGCTATACTTTTATGATTAAATTCGTCGCGGAATCCAAGACAGTTAATTTTTTTCTCTGGGACTTCGTCGAGATTCATCGTCTTAGCGCTCTTCTGGTGATCGCCACTGTTGATTCTGGCTTTCAGGAGTTGCAGTGGTTTAGAAATAGTGTGGCGGTAATGTCACAAAAAAAAATATATAGGGTACAAGGGCAGGAAGATATGACTCACCTCATCGCTATAATAGCATTGCCTTTGATCAGGACTAAAAGACCTAATTCCGGCAGTGGTGTAGGTCCGCTCAGGAGACAAGGCTATCAGCAGCTCCGTCGCAGGGTTCACCATCCGGACCGGAGAGTCCAGATCAGGGATGTTGTACGCGTTGTCTATAATCACCTGTTCGTAAAAACTTAATCATATCAGGATCATTTATAGGGTTCCGTAAGTACCCAAAATAATAACGGGACCCTATTACTAAGACTCAACTGTCCGTCAGTCCGTCTAGGCGTCTGTCTTTCACCACGCTGCATATCATAAACCGTGATTGCTAAACAATTGTGATGTCTCTTTCCGGTATATAATCTAGCAAAATGTGACGTCGCACGAGTTTTCGGCGCACTGCATTGTCTTCAATTTCTGTTTAATTGAAAAAAGAAAAAACATGCGTCCAATATTTTTTAAATCTATCTGACAGACTAGTTAGATAACACATAAACTACGACTCGATTACCAACAACGCCACCCCCACCATCAACTGTTTAGCGTAGGTTTCAATTAATTACGATGGTCTATGATGGTAGTTATTGACAGCTACAAATCAAGCGATGGGAAGGGTTTCACGAAACTTCAAAGTAAAGCGAAATAGCCTGATAACTCTTGAACATTTCGCGAATTCATAAGCTAAGTGAGGAATACTTGTACAAATGTATCCAGACACGAGCACCAACACCTACACGTAAAAACTTAACAACTTTTAAAAGTGTATTTGTTCAACTGTTCTAATTCAAATTTTTTGCAGGTACAGTCGGGGACTCCCACTAGCCGTGCTATGACAATTAAGTTTAGTCGGAGTCATCATCTGCCGAGCCTTTTACCAACTATGTTGGGGTCGACTTTCAGTCTCAACAGATGCAGCTGAATACCAGTATTTTACAACGAGCGACTGCCTATCTGACCTCTACAACCAGTGGCACTGGGAAATACGATACTACTTGGTAAGATTGGTTGTAAGACTTTTAGGGCTACTGACTACCTGTAACGACTGCCAAAGATGGACCACTGACAGCCGGGATCAACAGCTTAACGTGCTTTCCGAGGCACGGAGGAAACTCGGTATGTCAGGGTCCCCATCCACAGACCAACCTAGGCATGCACGGCTTAACCTAAAGATTCCACTTGAGCGGTTGTTATTATTTTGCCACGACCTCCTCGAGTTTAGTCGGTAGTATTCGTACATATTACAGAGTGGCTTTATTCAACCTTTATGAATATAAGACTATTTTAGATTATAAGTAATTTGTCATCTTGTTTCCGAGCATGCGATTTGAATTCGTGTTAATCGTGTAATCTCGTGAATGTATAAAATTGCAAAATTGGAAAGTAGTGAAAGTTGCACATAAATTAAAGTCCGTGACTGTACATATGAATTGCCAAGGGCCTCGGCCATCACCTGAGGAGGCTCTCGTTAGCCATACACTTGAACTTGGTACTTTGAAGCGTCGAGGACAAGGCCCGTATTGTTAGGAGGTTCCTTTCTCTGGAGCCCTGACCGCGGACCCTGTTCTCGATACCGGTAGGCTACAATTTTATATATTTTTAAACGTTATTTTTATATATATTTTTAAAAATGTAAAAAGTTTGTAAAATTGAATAAGGAAATAATAACTTTTATAATTGTGTTATTTAACCTCAACAAACAAACCCCCATTTAATTACTGTAAATTGATATAATAATTTAAAAAGTATCTTAATTTCTTTGTTATTTCTCGTCACCTGGTTTATTGGCGAACCTTACTTTTACTACGTTAAAAATGGCGTCCAAGCCAATTAAAGTTTCCCCGTCTTTTAGTTATGTTTCCAGAAGCAGACGGGGACTTGAAATCGTTTGCTAACTACTATACACCACGCAGTTAACTATTTTCTGGGAGACTCGTTAAATACTATCAAAATGGTAACACAATCTGATCCCAGAATGCAACTGTAATTTTGACTTATTTGGATTTCAATAATTCAAATGCAATTTCTGAACCGAATAGTCTAAAAAGAAGAAATCCGGGGAAAAGGTACTTATCAAAGATCAGTTGTTAAGAGAGGAGTTATAAGCATAACATAACACATCATTACAACTGTAAATCCTCAAAGATTTGGGTACAGTTGTAGATACCTAATCACTCATATCGAGTCCCAAGTAACGGGAGAGCCAGGAGCCATCAGCCGGGCACAAATCCCAGTTCCTTGGAATCCACACTAGAATCAAAGAGTTCCCATAAAAGGCTTCAAGACCATAACACCCCTTGTGCATGATAATATACATATAAGTGGTCAGTTCGAAAAATAAACTTTCAGGGGATATCTGTTTGCATAGGATGATGTAAACTGTACCTACTTTGGGTCGCCAAAATTATCTTATTAACATAGAGGAGCACATTGTGAAGTTGGGAAAATACCCGAACGTGCCTCACACGGTGTTCAGAAGCATCAAATACTTATTATATTAAATAACCTGGCTAGGACCCAACCTATAAATTCTTACATGGCTTAAATTGTTTTGAAACGAACGCTTAAAATTGAGAAAATTTATGCCCTAGCTAGGTAATACAGAAAGTCAATGGCATACTATCCCACCTGTACCCCCCATGAATTAAGCTGAGGTATTACCTAATATTATAAGTAAGTATCCATAGTTCACCTGTTACGTTAAAGTTCTATCTAATAAAGGGCAAGCCATAGCCATAAGCCCGTCAATAATCGAGGAAAATCAACTGTGAATTCTGTCGTCATATACAAAAGCTAGTTGATAATAGAAGCAGGCCGCTCAAAATTCAGTTGGGAAATCAATTTCCCAGCAGAGACAAACCTTTTTTTTTTTTTTTTTTTAAGGATGGGAAATCATCAAATGACCCCCCCCCCCACTCTGGGCGGAGCGGGAGGGAGTGTCAGACTCTTACTGACTAAAAACCATCCATGTTCCTTCCTCGCCTTTTACGTTCCGGGGCCGCGGTATCTCTTTCGAACAGGCCCGCAACCCCGGCAGCAGAGACAAACCTCCGCTTTCATTTGAAGGCAAATAAAAACAAAAAGAGATTAATCATACGATATACCCTGTACAGATACTACATAAGTTCGAGCTGTTCTTGATTTGAATATTTGAATTATGACGACTTTTTACAAGGTCTAGGTGTAGGGGAACTTGGCTCATTTTTACTAAACTACTAGAGTCCAAGAAAAAATCGGAATTTTTGGTTTTGAGGTGTTTCAGAAGTAACAGTGACAGAAGAAAGGAGAGACCTCCCGGCAGTGGTTGATGTCGGGCAAAAATGATGATTTGGCGTTTGAGCTATATTAGACTACAAACATAGGTACCTACTTAACCTATTGCTTTTAATTCATCATTTCCCCGCTTTTATTTGTTCCATGGAAGTAGGTTATTAGATTAAAACACAGCTTAATTGAACTTAAATATCACGAACATGTACTAAATGAGTGACGAGACAATCATTTATTTTATGTAACAGGCGGTTCTGCAATAACTTTCGGAAGATTTGAGTTATTTTACCAAATTTAAGTTAAAACCAACAAATTACAGCTGATTGAGTAACAAGAAGGTGTCTCATACAAATAAGGATAAGTATTTTAACATGTAAATAATAAATATCCGCAGTGCAAATATACCTATACCTAACTATATCTATGTAATCGCGCTAATCGAATCAGATGATGGTCTCAAAACAACATTGACTTGCTAAATTGTTTTTGGACAACTGTCCTTGATAGTTAGTAATAGCTTCTTTTTGCGTAGAATTAAGGAATATAATATGTCCCAGCAGTGGGAATTACCGAATATTCAGTCACGTTTTTCTGACGTCTAGTTTTAAATCTACTACGAGAAATATCCCAAATTCACTGAATGACAACGCCATATTTGCACAGTCAAAATCAGGGTCTAATTAGTTCAAATGCACTGAGTTCCTCCTAAAACGAATATATTGCATTAAATGATAAATGATATTTATTCAGCAAGTAGGTTTTCTCAAACACTTTTACACGTCATTTTTTTTTTTAACTATATTGGGCCGGTGTTTCGTACCTGACTACTCTGAGAAGAAACAGCCGAAACAAACTCAGAGGTCATAGTCTCTTTTGAAGTCCAAACAATCTTGTATTGTATTGTTTACCTATAAGTAAAATAAAATAAATATCGCTGGACATTAACACACAGCGCCACCTAGCGCCACACTAAGCAAAGCTTGTGTCGTGGTCACTAGATAGTTGATATACTACATATATACTTTTTTGTTAAGTAATTATTGCACTGTTATTTAATTTTACGAATTAATTATGTCCCTGTATACAGTGTGAACAATATTGTTGGTAGACCTATAACAAATAAATAAATAACGAAAGAGAGCGGAAAGGAAGAGTTTAGAACATTGAGTTTCTTAGGGGATGAAAGTTTATCATACGATGTGATGGTAGTCATGGAAAATCCCACAAGCGCTCGGTTGCTCTGTTAATAAAATTAATGTCTGAGCCAAAAAAATATTACAACATAACTAAGTGTTGTAATATTTTTTTGGTCCGAATAGGAAGGTATCCTGTAAGTATTTAAAAGCGAACGATTCGATTCAGAATCGAATTCAATCAGTTTTTTAACTAACGCCAGTCAAGTCAGTTATTCAGTCAGAGGCTTACAACTTGTCTATCTCCACCTCCGGACTACCTATTCCTTCTACACCGTTCCACACTGCTGAGACAAAAATTATCTCCCCATGAGAGGAAGAAGCGAGGTCCCTCATCCAGTACGTCCTTTCGTCTTGTCCACGTCCATACGTCTGGTCATACATGCACGCCGGTTGCAAATTCCACGCACCTGACCTTTCTGAAGAACCTCCTTCTAAGGTGCCGTGCCGGGGCTGGGACTGTTCGAAAGATATACCGTGCCCCGGAACATAAAGGGCGAAGAAGGAACATGGATGATTGACATGATTCTAGTCTGTCAGTAAAAGTCTTTTTTTGATGATTTCCCAACAGAGAAAAAACCCGTCCCGACGTTGCCACTGATAATACCTCGTAAATAGGCTGCCAATTTTGTGTGAAGGATAATATGATACGGAAGAAAGGAAAGTGTCTGATGAGATAAGGAGTAATAGAGAAGAAGTATGGAAGGAGAAACACCGCGCAGACCCAAAATGAATTAGGAAAATGGCCAAGAGAATAATGCTGAGTCGCTTTTCATTCTTCCTCTCCATAGAACAAACCATCTAATCATACAATATTAATTCAATAATGTTACCTATGTTGAACAAATTAGCAACACGGCTTATAATCTGCAACAATGTTATCAAAGTAAGTCGCGATTTTGAGCCTTTCCTGTCTTTTAATTGTCGATATGAAATACTATATTTATATTCTTAAAACTACTTAAATAAGTATAGGTATTATATACATAATACGCAGATTGAATTTCTTGGAAAGTTATCATCAAATCTACAAGGTAAATCAAATGGATACAATGTTGAGAACAAAAGATATTTCGCTGGTTTTTAGGATTCATCACAAAGTTTTGTTTATAGCATCGTCCTGCTCGCTCGTGTCCCATTCTATTTTTGATCGCCGCAATACGTTTTCTTCTTCCCGTCTCCCCTGACAAGATGTCACTACATAATTCACACCTTTCTCTTCTACATTATCCCTCGCACAACCCATGCATCATTTCTTTTTTTTCTGATATTGATATTGCTCTGTTGGAATCGCTCACGCGCTGAGGCGAGCGTTGAAAGTTTCATGAATTCTTTGGCATTTATCTTTTTGCGCACAGCACTAGGACTGCCAGCTAAGCCCCTTTGTACACAAGGCTACTGAAATCTTAGCCACTTCATACACAAGGCTACATAAATCTTCGATACTCAACGATTTTAGCCCCTTCGTACACAAGGCTACTCAAATCTTAGATACTCAACGATTTTAGTCTTCAAGCGACTGCCGCCATACAAATGCATTGAAGATCGTACACGAGTCGCGTCGCCGACATTCGTCCCGCGACTCGCGTCGTGCTTTTTTTTTTTTTGTTTGGGCAGGAGTGGGAAATCCCCGCGGACACCTCGACTATCCCACAGGAATTTCTCCCGTGAGACAGTCGAGGTAGTGCCGGACTCGAACCGGCTAAAAACCACTCCTGCCTAGCCAGTGTCCCTCTGACGTGATCAGAGTCCTTTGTTTCTGATTTTTTCTTTTCTCGCTACTGTTTGATAGGAGGCCGAGGAGACCACACTCTATTACGCTATAAGTTTCGCTATTTTTCGTACCATAAACTACTATTTTACTCAACTATTTTGTTTTAACTAATTTAAATTATTATTTTTACTGTTTTCTAAAATTATTAACTATTTATACCACTGTTACTATATTTCCTTAATCCCTTAGCTTATTTTACTATTTTCCCATATTGTCTATAACTTACCCTTATTTATGCCCTTTCGACTTGTGTTCTGCTCTTTTTATTTTGTGTGCCTAAATTCAATTTTGATCGATTTTCCTAAATTATTTAATTTTACTTGTTTAATATCTAAAGTATATATTTAATCATATATAATAAGATATTATTTATCTATGTTTTTGTAGATCATTTTGAGGCCAAAAGAAAACGTACCTAATTAAAATATAAACGACTAGCGGACGTCACGCGGTTTCACCCGCGTAATTCCCGTTCCCGTGGGAGTACGGGGATAAAATATATCCTATGTTACTCGTGGATAATGTAGCTTTCGAATGGTGAAAGAATTTTTAAAAACGGTCCAGTAGTTTTTAAGCCTATTCATTACAACCAAACAAACAAACAAACAAAGTTTTCCTCTTTATAATATTAGTGTAGAAAAGTACTAATTTACTAAAACAACGGCCGAATTCGTCGCCCAGTCTGACACAACTTGACGATTCCACTAGAGTTGACTTACGGTCCAGACTAATTCCAGCCACTTTCTTATGAAAGTGACTCCAATTATCGTTCTCCATGAAGCCAACCCTAGTGGTTCGCTCAATGCGTCTGCTATCTGGTTGTGTCAAACCGGTCATCGCTGTATAGTGTATACGTGAAAGTGGGCGCATCGACAACTTTAGCAATATGCTATTGATGCTCTAGCGAATGCGTCCCACTTCCTACGTATTGGGCACAAATCACTGAACGCATTGTGCGAGTGATCCCCCAGTTTGGCTCTGGTGCAGTTTATGCACACCACTGCTTCGACCCTGTGCTTGTCTGGGCAGTCCACTCTAAGATGTGGACCGCCACAGTGGCTGCACAGGTCGGCCGACTCTGTACAAAGGCGCTTGCCGTGGCTGTACGAAAGACAGCGGGTGCACTGCACCAGAGGCGTCTGATCTTCGACGCGCACTCTCTGGAGGTCAATACGGAGCTTGCCTCCTTCGAGTCTCGCGTCGTGCTTGTCGCGCACTACTAAACTTGCCGGACGAGATTATCGCTCCCATCGCGCCACTGTTACATTTGCGATTTCGTCCCTGCAGGGTCAAAGGAACAAAAGCCCACCTTGCATCTGCAAGGTGGGTTGGTATTGGAAAGCAAGGAAACAACAAACTGTTCCAAACAACTTTAGTATATTTAGTTAATAACTGTAACCATACAGCTATAACTTACAATTAATAATAATTAAGGCTAATCAAAATAGGTAAATATAAAATAGGTTAATGCCAGCCAGCACAAACTTCAGTCGGTGAAACTATGGTTATGAGGGATTGGAGATAATGCCAGTACTGTTCCCTTTTATTTCAAAGTTTAAATACAAAGAGAGAAATAAAGTGTGATCTGCTTAGCGACTGAATAGGCAATCCGCGTCTTGCGACTCAATGTCGTGTGTACGGACCACAGAAATATTAAAAACAGGTACGGACCGAGCGCTACTCGAAACTCGTGACTTGATACTAATGTGGTATACAACATTAGTATCGAAGATTTGCGTAGCCTTGTGTACGAAATTAACTGTTTTGTTGGCATAGTGGTCACACGTGCGACCGCTGAACGTAAAGTCCTGCGTTCAATTTAACGGGCGTGTACATTTTTGAGTTTTTGTATTAAGAATTTACCAATGGGACTATAACACAGCTGGTGAAGCATGGGTCTACTATAGTATACATCTGCCGTCGTCACTGTTGCTGACAACGAGAAACTAATGCTCTGGCATACGCCCTCAGCATTTCATCATTACCTAGCGGATACCTCGCGGTTTCACCCTCGTAGTTCCCATTCCCGTTGAAGTTCTGGGACAAAGTATAGCCTTTGTTACTCAGTAAATACGTGGCTTTATAATGCAGAAAGATTTTTTTAAATCGATCGAGCAGTTTTAGAGTTAAATCGTAACAAACACACAAACAAACAAACAATTAAATCTTTTCTCTATAAAATATTAGGATAGAGGATAGATATTCACGTGTCATTTCACAATTAATATTTGTATTAATCGATTGGATTAATTAATAAAAGTTGATAACAATTTGAATTTCGGTTGGTTATCTTGAAAATATTTTGTAATGACTAGGTGCTGAATGATAAATAGGTGCTGCTCACGCATTTTGAGGAGACCTGTGTCCCATTGCTGGGACGGGGTATTCCCTAGAGCGTGTTTCTATAAAGCAGATAGGCTACAAATGTATTAGTTAGTTAGTTAGTTCCAGTCCTTGAAAAAACCTGCCGGGGATGCGGGCCTGTGCGAAAGAGATACCGCGGCCCCGGAACCGAAGGGCGAGGAAGGAACATGGATGGGTTTTAGTCAGTAAAAGTCTGACACTCCCTCCCGCTCCGCCAAGTCATTTGATGATTTCCCATCCCAAAAAAAAAAAAAAAAAATATGTCCTTGAAAAAACATCTACAGTTAAATCTATACCGGTACTCACTTAACTCAGCAGAAATACATATAAGAAACTGAGTATTACCATTACACTGTCCATAGCTCGGCAAAGGACAATTAACATTTACAAAAAACGCGAGCGCAGGTTTGAAACTTGAATAGCAAAAATAAATTATTATTTTTGTTCCCTACTTTAATGTTTTTTTTTTTTAATTTTTTATTGTTCATTAAACACGGTGTTAAATATTTAAATTTCACTATGACACGTAAAAAAACATGACGTTTAATTTAGGTTTCGGTTAAAACTCACCATTGCCGAAGAAATTTTGTTTTACATTATCAATAGTTTAGAAGATGATAATAAAGATATATTTCAGGACGATAGTTTGAGTCCACTTTGGTTTTGCTTGGCCTTGAATCCTCTTTGCACACTACTGGAGGATTCAGGTCTAGGCTATCGGTTGCGGAAAGATGGACGGATCGTATCTCACCTCCTTCGCATTACATGGATTACTTGAAAAATTTAGCCCCCAACGATTTGCAACTAATGGAGCTACTGAAGGTAACTAAAACTTTCTGTAGTGCCATCAGAATGCAATGTGGTGTGGAGTGTGGACAGATGTGCGGTTTTGCATGTAAAGCGGGAGATTGTGGAATCTGTGGGAACCCAGCACTCAGATTCCACAAATCTTAGATCACTCTAAACTCTAAGCTACCGATCGGAAGCGCTAGGCATCAATGTTGCTGGCATGAAGCAATCGTAGAAGCAGAGCTGCTTTGGCCGCCTGAAATAAAGCATAGTCTTTTATCATGTTGAAATAAGGTGCGCGCCTGCAACGTTTGATGTGTTCACTAATAGAACTAGACGCCTTGGATACGAAGGTCCGTAAATTATTGAGGGCATATCGAATGCATTACCCGCGATCTTTCTTCGATTATGTATGAGACTGTATATTCGGGGAAGTGTGCGGGTCGAGGCTTTTTAAGTGCTAAGACTCGATCTCCACAATCGTGATGTGGAGATGCATCGACACCTGGTCGCGATGGTCAAAGGCCTCACCCCACTCTCCTTGGCTAAAGAGAACAGGCGCAAACCTCCAGTGCTTGACACCACTTTATTCGGGCCCTTCATGGACCCGATGTAGACCGATCAGCGTCCGTAGCCTGGCTACGTTCCGGGGACCTATTCATAGAAACCGAAGGTTTTGTCTGTGCAATAATGGATGAAATTTTGGTGACGAAAAACTACCGGAGATTTATTGTGAAGGACGGCACGGTTCACATATGTCGGACATGCAACCGTCCAGGCGAATCAATCCGTCCTATTATCTCCGGGTGTTCTCGTCTAGCTAACGGAGAGTACTTGCATATACATAGGTAACCTTGTTGCCCGGATTATCCATCGGCAACTTGCTCTAAAATACAACCTAGTGTTATCGAAGTGCCATACTATAGGTAAATGCCCGACCCAGTTCTCAATAATGGCAGTATCCAATCATTGTACTGGGATCAATCCATCATCACTGACAGGACTGTTGTATAGCTAATAGGCCTGATATAGTGGTGATGGATCGATCAGACGGGCTCGCAATGATTGTTGACAAAACGGTCCCGCATGATGAGAACCTCGTGAAAGCCGAGAAAGATAAAACAAATCAAGTATCTTGATTTGACTCGCGGGGTTGTAGACATGTGCTAAGTGAACTCAGTAATCATTCTGCCGATAATCGTATCAACCCATGGCTTGATTGCCAAGAGCCTTGACCAATACTTGAGGAGGCTCTGGATCAAGGGCTTGAATTAGAAAGTGGTACTCCTGGACACGGCTGTATTGATAGGAGGTTCCTTTCTCTAGAGCCCTGACCGCGTAGCTTGGACCCTGGTCCCGATCCCGGAGGGCTACAATAGTTTATTGTTTTGACATGTTTGTTTTTTATATCTTTGAAATTAATATCGAAATGTGAATGAATTTGTTTAGAAATGAATAAAAGAAATATGTGATTACAACTTTTCAACGGTGTTCTGTGACAAGCTTATCAGTAAATTGCAATCGAGCAACGATTAAACACACAGCACGCGGTTATCAGAATGACCCAAATGCAGTAGGGCTATAGCATAATGTTATGTGTTGTATGTTTATTACATTTTGAAGATTTTCAAAAATTTTAAACGTATTGTAATTATACGTGACACAACGCCATTTACGAGAAAATGATTGTACTTCTTATTGTACTATGGCATCTGAGGTTCAACCAGCGCAACGCTGGACGGTGAACGGTACCTTCAAGACAGTTACGATCCACCTGCGTAGTGGGGGCTGTCAGAGATTGGTCGGTTTCGAGAAAGGACCTATCCCTATCCCTACTATTATATTATATATATGTGAATGTAAGTTTGTTTGTTACGCTTTCACGCGAAAACTACTCAATCGAACATCATGAAACTTTGTACACATATTCTTGGAGGTATTAGAAGTAACATATGATACTTTTTTATTTTAAAAAAAGCTAACCCTCACTCGCAGACGAAGTTGCGCGGGTCAGCTAGTACTAAAATAAAACAATTGTATGAATTCATTTTTTTAAATCTAATTTAATTTATTCCAATTATTTTTTATCTAATTTAATCAATTCTAATTTAATTTAATCTTTGTTATTTATTTTAATTTAAGTAATTAAGTGTAACCTGCATATTTTTCCAAACTATGTATTTATTGTTTTAATTAACGATTGAATTGTATATTTATTTCCGCATAATATAGTGCATGCTGTGCTTTTCTATAAGTGATGAGGCGCTTAGACTTAAATTTGTAATATACAAATGATATTGTAACAGTGTACTCATTGTTGAGAAGCCATATAATAAATAAATAAAAGGACCGTAGCTGCCAAAGCTCAAGTACTCAAGTACTACTACTACCAAAACCTAATGCAATCTAATACCGTTCCAATACCGTAATATAGTGTTTTGCTGTACGCGTTACTCAAAAAAGCCCACGGTTCTACAATTCTATATACTTGCAACATAAGATAAAGGAAAATAACATGAAATACGTCTAGAAAAATAAAGGAAAGTTAATAAAAATAAATAGAAGTGTTTCAACAACCAACACAACTCAGACTACCTACAATTTCATTTTTTTTTCTAAAATATGAGGAGGTTATAATATTTGGCGCGTATTTTTCTATTGCACACCGTTTTTTCCATATTTACTAGACCGACCAGTACCTACACTTTTTTGGAAGGAAGTAATTTATTACTTTGATCATACCAATGCTCCCTGCGATGCTATCGTTGCGCTGTAGTAATCCTCAGGGTTGGTGTACAGCAGCACCGTCAGTGCTGTCTGATACCCGCAGGAGGCCACACGTCGAGGAGTCGCCATTAGCGGCACTGCATTATAACTGCAACACAAACGAATCTTTAATTATTTATATTTAAGATCTCGAACAAATCACTGCAATAAACAAAACCAGAAAAATACTTGATATTCTTCAGGATATATGCTAGTATAAAAGTATTTTGAAAACATAGTACAATTAATTTTCCTCGATAAAAAAAGTCACGTACTTATCTCTAAAAATTTCTTTTAACGAGTAAAAACCATACTAAATAAAATACATGCGAGCATTCTGATTTTTGGCAAATAATTCTACAAGCAACACATTAGCATCATAGTATTTTATTTTTTAGTCCAATCTATAGATTTTTTTGTAAATCGATCGAAACCACTCATATAGCACTATTCGGCCCGCAGTGACTGACGTAACAACCACTTTGTAGTGCAATCTAATTAGAACTTTATTCTAACAGTGTTTCAGACGAAGTTTGAACCACCACAAATAGAGTTGCTAATTTAGCTCATATAGTCGCCTTAAGTAGATGGCTTGTAGGGTCGGTGGTCAGAACAACCAGTCTTACTTGAGGGACACTTATTTATTATTTATTTATTGGCCTATCTACGAGTACAATGTCTGTGTAAAATATCCGGTTAGACTGGAAGCTGACAGCAACCAATGTCTTCGAATTGATGGATTACTATATGCTGATAAATAAATAAATAATTCATGCCTACCGCTGACGAGGAAGCTACTAAGTACCTATCGATTATTTTCTCGCTTAAGAAACAAACTTAAGATAATCTTAAAGCAATTTTCGCTACAAATAACGATTGCAACTTGGAAACAGGATACTTTTCATAAAAAATATAACTTTTAGAATACATGTCTCTAACGACATGAATTTCTTTTTCAGAATAGCAGGAGAAAAACACTTTTAAAAGTTGTTATGTGTTAACGTATTGGAGCTCGTGACTGTACACAATAGATATAGAACCCGTGTGACAAAATGAGACACACAATATTAATAGTTGATTGGTGAATGTTATGCCGGCGGGAACACTATCTCCACCATAAAACAAATAGTTATAGTTTGAGCTACCCAAAAAATACACATCCAGCGACGCTCGCTTGGCGGGTAAAACACATTGAAAGTGTTGCGCTTAGGACTTGATAAGCATCCTAGCAAATGACTGGATGTGAGTAATCGCCTGTCACACTCGCTCACAGCCTAGGGACCCAACTATCTACTCGTTGCACACCAACTAGACTTCCATAGTTTTCGCTAATCGTCGCAGTGGAATCGATGCCTCGTGTGCTTACGCATTTTATTGGTTTCTTTTATTTCAACTCTCCTGATCACATGCCAAAGAAAACATCACGTGCCTATCAAATTCCCATCAAATCTATGAAAACAAAAATTGTGTATATTAGTGCGTAGCCAACTACTACACACGAAATTCAAGTATTTTTAGATGGGAAAAATGTATTGCAACATTTCATACCTAAATTAAAATGATAATTGATATAAAACCGATGTTAGAGTTCATCGTCATCTGCCTAGCCTTTTCCTAATATTAATTAGTCATTAATACTATAAAGGGTGTAAAACCTCTTCACGAAGCCGAAAGGCACTTGTTTTCCCCATCATTGCGATCATTTTTTTGTTCTACACCATACCTGGGAACCTTTTAGTTACGGAGATATGGGGGGTCAAAGTTACAACATTTTGACAAGTTTTTTTTAAATAGGTACATTTTTTTTGTAACATTTTCACTTTTAACACCTCCACGACCCCTGTACTATTCAATTCATACAACAGCACAATGTTTTAAGTGCGTTACATTGAGTTCTACCACAAAACGTGATTAATTAGCTCAAAAAAAAAAGAATAATCAACTCAATTATTTTTGCGTAAAGTTACTTAGTTTGATGTACAGAATGCTTGGTTAACGGCTTTGTGATGATGAGGTGGTTTACACCCTGTATAAAGTTATTATGAAATGTCGACATTTCATAATCTACGGAATAATAGATTGTTACACGAGGGTCGAAAGGAATAAATTCCCATACGAGGTATTTAGACGCCCGACCGCAGCGAGGGCGGCTTTAGTCCGAGTAGGAATTGATGTATTTCTCTTTCACCCATGTTAAGCACTCTACTTTTCATTTCGAATACTTATATTCGAAATGAAAAGTAGAGTGAGAGAGTAGAGACATAAAACAACTATTTTTTACTTTCCTTAGAAAGTAAAAAATAGTAGTTTCATTTACTTATCTGCTCGCCACTTCAAAAAGTCATTGTAGTATCTTTCCTTTGAAATTTCTGTCATGATATTTTAATTGCATTTGCATCGTCTTTGACAGAATCTAGGGTCAACATTTAAGAATCACTTGAACTCATTTTCAATCATTTTCAAAATTTACCTCAAATTGCCTGAGACACAGGATTACCTAGTTCGGGCTCAAAGCATGTGTGAACTTGACACAGATTTAAGAAAAACTTTAAACGTTAAGCTCACATTTTGGAATAAACTTTATTATTAATAAGATATAAGAAAAAACCGAGTTTCCATACTTTCCATATAGCTTACAGAGTTGGTATATCGCCAAATTATATTATTCATTTAAAATTTTAACAATGGAACACATCGAATATTGCCGCGAGCGGACGCGGATTCGGATCATAGTTTTATTTTTATTTTTTAAGTATGTAGCATTTTTTTCTTAACTATGTTACATTTTTTGCAGCCGATTACCTAACCATATTTAGTTCTATTTTTGAAATGTATTCCCACCCTAGGGAGGGAGGCAATTACCATGAATCTTTCCCGCCCAAAGGTTTCCAAGTAGCATTTTCTACCCACTATTCGGGTCAAACAAACACTACTTTTCGAGTATGAGAAATGAAAACGTTTTTATTTCATAACAGCTCCTCATCATTAAATAATGAATTGGGATATCTCCCAAGAACCGACTATATTTTGTTTATTACATAACCAATGCGCGTGAAGGACAATATGCAGAGAACTGAAAAAAAAATCGATGATAATACGCAGTGAGCAAGCATGGTGGACAATGATAGTTCCTTGTCTCAGTGATAAGAGGGTTTTGGCCTGTAGTGTCAGTAGTCGTCAGAGACTCCCTATCAGTGATATGTTTTATGTACAACTATGTAGTAATAAAGACGTTAGAGAAGTAGTAAAGACGTTTTCACTTAAAAAATAAAGCAGTTCATTATGAAAATATTTCATAATGAACAAAATTATTGAGGAGTTTTGCTCCTCAATAAGTTTTGTTCATTATGAAATATTTTCATAATGAACTGCTTTATTTTTTAAGTGAAAACGTCTTTAGGCGCGTTGAGCACTTTGGGTGAACAAAAATCATGGAACTCGCGTGACCGTCACCTAACGCTTCGTAGCCGAGCGGCTACGGCGTAGGGGCGTAGCACAACCCGTAGCAGATATTTAGTTTGCACTTAAATCCGCAGTCCCCAGACTGCCACGCATGTTTTCTTTTACAAAATGGGCCTGTTCTTGTCCTCGATCACACCTGATGGAAAGTGATGGATGATGTGTACTACGAGTGTACTAATTGTACCTAAGTGCAAAGATAGTATTTTCTGTAAGTTTTTTTACCTACCGAGTAAGTTGAGGTGCGGTTCCAGTCAAACCGGATGTAGCTAAATACCAACGTTTTACATAGAGCAACTGCCTAACTGACATCTACGGGTAACACGAGACTCCTTGGTTAAACTGATCTGTATTCCTCTATGTGTGATGAAACTATGAAGCCCACATAGAGCATAGCACAACTCTTTAGTTTTGGTTGACATGCGTTATTCGAATAAAACTTAAAAACGACGGACTAGGTTATTTCGTTAAGTTACAACCTACAAATGAGAAAAAATATAAGTATTATCAAGGAGTGCCGATGCGTTGTGATTTCTATCAACAAATGACGACGGAACTTCATTATAAACTTTATCCCCCCCTATTTAACACGTTTGGGGTAAATTTTCGCAAATCCTTTCGTGATCAATTTCCTTGTTCAGCTGATTGTCGATTCAGTGCATTGACAAATCGAACGTTTAACTGTTTCGATAGGGGAAGGTGAAGTCTTAAGAAGTTTGTTTTCATCAAACCAAGTTATCAAAGTCTAATAGTTTCAAAGTATCATCCATTTTAAGGTAATGGGGGTATGTTCCTAAAAGGGGGTTTTTTATTAGATAAAATTAATCACCTTGTTTAAAGAACTCTTATATAATTTATTTTGTTCACTACCATACATGCAACCCTTGTATATTCTCTGAGAACGAATTAAAAAAAAATAGATGTTGGACTGAATTATTATAATTATCTTCTATGATAGACTTTGTCGGAATCAACCTATCGCAATGAATCATCCAATATTTTTATCTTCACTATCGACTAGATTGTTTATTAATGGTAACTACCATTACGATTAAATAGTTGTGTTTAATATTATGACTCCCGGCAGTAGATAAAAACAATCGCACACAGTTGTATGACGCAAACATCATACAAATGTGTGCGTAACTAGGCAAAATAGATTCCAGTTCATTAGATTTGTGATCTGAGATCTAATTACCGAAAAAAATTGGTTTTGTTTATAAAAATATCATAAAGAAGGCCTTTAATATCTCTCCATTAGTAAATCTCGATATTTTTATTGCTGAGAAGTTAAGGAAATTGTTGGGGAAACGAGGTACGAGTTATTTGCTAGGTACGCAACTTTAATTGCAATCCAAATCATTCTTCAATTCATACTTATTACTATGTTACTTGCTGTTACGGAACCCTTCATGGGCGAGTCCGACTCGCACTTGGCCGCTTTTTTTAAACTCATCCATGTTCCATCTTCGCCATTTTCATCCATGTTCCGTGGCCACGGTATCTCGTTTGAACAGTCCCGCAGCCCTAGGCTGGCAGGCATCGGCCCTTCCTTTTTCTGACATCTTAACCTCGTCAAACCGGGTATAGCATGGATATGAACCGGGAACAAGACTTCATATTGCTTCATACACGACTGTTGACCGAGCCGGCACCGGCCCGGGTATAACCGGCCGTGATCATACTTTAAGTTTTGTTACGGCTTTGCGTTACCGTGAACCCAGGCAGGCGCATTACTTTGTGTAATTTATTTCATCACACTTCTCTCAAAAACGGTGAAGGAAAACATCGTTAGGAAACCGGCATGTCCTAGAATAAAAAAATCGAGGACTTGTGACATCTACCAACCCGCACTAGGCCTGTGTGGTGGATTATATCCCATACGCAAAAGCGCTTTGACGTGGAGTTGCGGACACCAGCCCGTTGTACAATAAATTATGTTTCCGTGCGATAATTTCCGTTATTCAAGCAGAAGATGCCATAGGGAAAACTAGTATAGTAAAATCAGAAGTCCGTGGTAAGTTTTCCCTATAACTTTGCCAATCAGGTTGCATACTTCTTCAAGATTAATTTTATCTGCAGGATTACATGCCATCAACGAGAGTCTACCTGTATTTTAAATAGATTATCCTGAATTATGAATTCTTGAGATAAGATCTGAGTGCATTGATAACTGATAAGAGTAGACAACTTTCATTTTAATCACGTTTCTACTGTTAAAATATCAGTTACTTTGGAAACACTGTCATCATAGAATCCCAGATTTTGTTATTTTACAACTAAAAGTAAATTGACAGAAAAAGCTAGTACGATTTTTATTTGTTGCCCTTTAGAGATTTTACATAAAATCCTCAATATTTTGTGACATTGTGGTTCATCCTTTTTGGAGCTGATTTAAATAAACGTAGTAATTCCTTCATAGAGTTCAATAGCTTGTAGGTTCATTGTTTGTACTACATCATGACGTAACATCACGCCTGCTCTGAGGGGGTACGCAGATGTGTACAATACACCCAGATTTCTACAATGTTTGTTACCTCTGAACTTTCGACTGGGTAAACCGATTTTGACGATTCTTTTTTTCATTTGAAAGCTGGTGCTTGCCGTGTGCTTCCATTTAAATATGGTTAAGATCTGAATCTGATCTTCGGAGATATAAATGGAAATCTTCAAAAATACACGGCAAAGCTGCAGTAATTGCCATAATCGCTTGGTTGTTTATTGTTTGTACAATATCATGACGTTACATCACGCCTAAATGCTCTGAGGGAGTACGCAGAAGTGTACAATACACCCAAATTTCGACCGTTACATGTGTTAAGTTCCATTTAATGGGATCCTGGAGAAATAGAGGGAACTCCTTAAATTTTATAGGCACACCAGAAGCGATTTGGGTAGTTTTAGGAAGAGTACTTTCTCGGAGTGATCCCATTACAATTTGATAAAGATCTGATGATGAACTTGGGAAGATAGGAAACGGAACTGAATGATAAATGATAACAAATATACTGGGATCGCTGAAATCTCATATCTGTCTATTGTTTACACCAGTTCATAACAAAAAATCTAGCCGATGCGCTGTGAAAGGGTAAGCATATGTGATGTGAACCACTAAAAAGTGAAAACTAAAAACTTTGTTGCAAAAAATATAACCGACTTCACACAAAAAAGTGAAAAATAACTTTAGCTTCAGAAGTCTGTGACCTTTGTTTGATTGATTTAGTTTTTTTGTTTTCTGTGTGTGTAGTGACCTTTGTTTGATTGATTCAGTTTTTTTGTCACTTCTGAAGCTAAAGTTATTTTACACTATTTTGTGTGAAGTCGGTTATATTTTTTGCAAAAAAGTTTTTATGTAAAATAAAATTACCTGATGCCCGTGGCTTCGCCCGCGTCAGATTATATACCAAAACCTTACTCGAGAACCACTCTATCCATTGGTGAAAACAGCATGAATATCGGTGCAGTAGTTTTGGAGTTTATCGCGAACAGTGCGACTTTGTTTTATAACATGAGGTGATATTGGTAAACAGAAGGAAGATACAGACATACATTTTCGCTTGTTAAATTAGTAGGGATTAAAAAAAGCCCGAAACTTCAATGACTCGTAATATCTCTCTGAAATCAAAATAATTTAGAACAATATTTGAACTCCTGGTAAAGAAGACTTTCAAATAAATGGCTCATCTTGATGATGAATCGTTACACGTGCCTAACCCCTATAAAACGTTAAAAGCTTCTGTTATTTTGAAAGTACTTGGTGACTAATTCTCGAGAAAGTTGCAAAATTCTTAACAAAAGTTGGTTTTTATTATAAAACTGAACAAATAATTCGCTTAGTAGAGAAAAGAGCTCAAGGTTATGGAAATAGCCCACTTAAGTCCGTAGGTACAGATGCCAGGGCTGCGGGACTGTTGGGCTGCGGAATTGTTGGGCTTCGGGACTGTTCGGGCTGCAGGACTGTTCGGGCGGTAGGACTGTTCGGGCTGCGGGATTGTTCGGCTGCGGGACTGTTTGGCTGCGGGGACTGTTCTGCGGGCTGCGGGACTGTTCGAAAGAGATACCGTGACTCCGGAACAAAAAGGGCGAGGAAGGGACATGGATGGGTTTTATTCAGTACTAGCTGACCCACGCAACTTCTTCTGCGTCACATAAGAGAGGAACGAAAGGGAAAAAAAAAACCGTTTTTGCAACATTTTTCATTCCGGCTCCGCTCCTAATAGTCATAGCGTGATGTTATATAGCCTATAGCCTTCCTTGATAAATGGACTATCCAACGCAAAAATAATTTTTCAATTCGACCCGGTAGTTCTTGAGATTAGCGCGTTCAAACAAACAAACAAACTCTTCTGCTTTATAATATTAGTATAGATAAGTCTGACACTCCCTTCCGCTTAGATGATTTCCCATCCGAAAAAAGGTACAGATGCCAGCACTTCAAGCTACCCGAAACTGTCAAATTTTCCCGATCAACATTGAACCTAACACTTAAGCAATAAAGTTGAAAATCTGTTAAAGAAATTTGACAGATTGTAGAGCTTGGTTTGTGTTGGCGTCGTGTGACTGACACTGGCTTGACCACTAGGGATTTTAAATCTGATAACACAAAAAAATAGTCGCTAATTTGTCGAAATTTGTCGCCAAATATCAAAATTTGTCGGTCACTGGTTCAAAAGATGTAAGGATTTATAGGTGGCCGAACTGGACTGAACCTAGCGAAGATCTGTTTTGTTCCAAATTTAGTCTCTAATGTGTCGCTAAGCTAGAGAATTAGCTGGTTCTTAGTTTAGAAGATATAATGAGTTCAATTATTAAGGTATAGATAGTCATAGAGCTAGATCGGAGAGTTCACGACAAACTAGCAAATCTAGCTCTTGGAGTATACCTCACTAATTTTGGTAGTTCATTCTGCAGAGTAAATGCTATACACGGCGGCGCATTAATCCTAGTAAGTAATCATCTTAAATTTAAAGAACGCAAGGATATTGTTAGCCTATCTGTTGAGCGAACAGTTGAAATAGCCTGTATAGAATTGGAGCAGTTTATCATTTTAAGTGTATATAGACCTCCTTCCGGGTTGTATGATTGTTTTGAAAAGGTAATGGATGAAGTGTTACATAGAATCTGTAGTTCTAAGAAGTCTATAATTACTTGTGGTGATTTTAATATTAATTTGTTAGAAAATTCTGGGTTAAGTACAAAAATTTTAAGCCTGTTTCAGTCATACAATCTTGAAAATAAATTTCTTGAGCCCACTAGAATAACCCCTACTACTGCCACTTGCCTAGATAATATTTACACTGATATTATACCCACCCAAAAGGCAATTATTAATTTAATAGATTCAGATCATTGTGGGCAATTGATCACAATTCCTAATGTAAATATGAAAATCACTAAAAAGGATATCATTGTTAATCCAAAAAGTAAAAATCGCTTGGAAACTTTTAAAACTAAACTCTTATCAAAACTACCACTTTTGTCAGCCAATGATGATCCCAATCAACACTATAACGATTTTTTCAGCATGTATTGCGCACAATTTGAAACCACATTTGTCCCTAAGACAATCTCGGTAAATAGTAACGCTTCTTTCAATGACTGGGCCACCATTGGCATTCATAAGAGTCGAAAACGACTTTATGAACTGTATGAAGAGCGTACTTATATTAACACAGTAGAATTTAATTTGTACGTTAAGAATTACTCTAAATTATTTAAAAAAGTTTGTTTATTAGCAAAGTCACGTTACTTGAGTTCAAAAATTAAAAATAGTAGTAATGTAATTAAAATGACATGGAACATCATTAATAGCGAAACGGGAAGGTCTTGCAACCGAAATAGTGACTACAGCCTTGCTATTGGCGATAATATTCTAAATTCAGACACTCAAGTTGCCACAGCCTTTGAAAATTTCTTTGCAGATATTCCCGTATCGACAACTAAATCGCTTAACTCGTCGCCTGCTGCTGCCGAGTCTTTACTAAGGGAAAACGTTTCAGTCTGTGATTCCGAATTTAACTTCCAATATGTCACCTGTAGAGATATTATTAAAACTTTTCACACCTTAAATGTTAAAAAGACTGCTGATCTATGGGGTCATTCTGTGGACGTAGCTAAATCCATTATAAACGTTGTAGCTCCTTCTTTAGCTGTTATATTTAACGATTGTATTGACCGTGGTGAGTTTCCTGATCTAATGAAATATAGTAAAATAATACCATTGTTTAAATCTGGTAGTACATCAGACCCCACTAATTATAGACCCATTTCAGTACTACCCACCTTTAGTAAAATTTTTGAAAAATTAATTTTGGCACAATTGCAAAGTTTTTTCAATAAACATAAGTTATTGCACAAAAAGCAGTTCGGTTTTACAAGGGGTCGTTCAACAACTGATGCCGGTGTTGAACTTTTAGGACACATTTATAATGCCTGGGAGGACAAATGCGACGCTTTGGGAATTTTTTGCGATTTATCTAAAGCTTTCGATTGCGTTCTTCATGAAACATTAATCAGGAAACTACACCACTACGGAATCCGTAACGCCTCTCTGGATCTTCTTACTTCTTATTTGAGTAATAGGATTCAGAGAGTTGATGTTAACGGGAAAAGATCTCCCGGATCCGTAGTAAAAATGGGGGTACCCCAGGGCTCAATACTTGGTCCTTTTTTGTTTCTTATTTACATAAATGACTTGCCTTACCTCATAAAGGATAATCATGACGTGGTATTGTTTGCAGACGACACTTCTCTTTTATTTAAACTCAAACGTCAGCAGCCAGTTATGGATAATGTTAATAACGCCCTGGCAAAAGTTGTTAATTGGTTTAATGTTAATAATCTACTCTTAAATGAAAAAAAAACTAAATGTATTAAGTTTACGATACCCCATGTAAGACAAGTGGAAACTACTGTACTAATTAAGGATGAAGAGCTGAAACCGGAAGATAGCACAGTGTTCTTAGGCATAACTTTGGATGCCAAGCTTCAGTGGGGCCCGCATATAAACAAATTGTCGAAAAAACTTAGCTCTGCAGCATACGCCGTTAGAAGAATTCGTGACTTAACTGATTTAGAGACAGCTCGTTTAGTTTACTTTAGTTATTTCCATAGCGTGATGTCGTACGGTATTCTCTTGTGGGGCAATGCCGCCGATATTCAAACAATATTTGTTTTACAAAAAAGGGCAATTCGTTCAATTTATAAACTAAGTCCCAGATACTCCCTCAGAGAAAAATTTAAGGAGATTAATATTCTTACTGTGCCCTCTCAGTTTATTTATGAAAACCTTTTGTACGCACACAAAAATATTAATTTGTTTAAAAAATACAGTGATATCCACAATATAAATACGAGGAACAAACACAAATTTGTTGTTCCTGCAACGAGGCTCAAAAAAATAGGGGGTACGTTCAGATGCCAATGTATACGTTTTTACAATAAACTTCCGAGCCATATTCAAGCACTAAGCCTGAATAAATTCAAATCGTTTATAAAACAGAAGCTATGCCTGAAAGCTTTCTATCATGTCAATCACTATCTCGAAGACAAAAAGGCTTGGGATTAAGCTGCTCCAATGAAATTTGCTCTGTGAATGTTGAAATTTCGGACTTCGCTGGTTTATTGTTGATTCCTTTATTTTATACACTGTGACATTGAATGATTTGACATGAATACTTATTTCAGTATTTTATTATTTTTTACGTTCTTTTATTTTTTTATTTTATTTTATGTGTGTGAATTTGACATGATTATTTACTTGTGACTGACATTTAATGAATTGACATGAATACTTAGTTCAGTATTTTATTATTTTTTACTTTTTTGTTTGTTTTATGTGTGTATTTGACATATCGTATTTTTATTGACATTCGTTTTTGTAAATTATTATTTATTTTATTTAATAATTGTGAATGTGAGGACCATGTGGGTCGCATTTTGTTTTTTTTTTTCCCACGACTGTCTGGCAGTTTGAGTACTATAAGCGACCTACCCAAATGTCCTTTCTTTGGTATTGTTCGTCGTTTCGTTGAGTTCCTTGAGTTATAAGTCGAGCTACACGATAACTGACAAATGCTTGCACTGACTGGACAGGTCCACTCAAATCTGTGTGGTTCTTTCTTCAAAAGACCATCTCAGACACTAATCTGCATAGTCCTCATGTGAATTAAGCAAGATTGTCTGGACTTCAAAAGAGACTATGACCTCTGAGTTTGTTTCGGCTGTTTCTTCTCAGAGTAGTCAGGTACGAAGCACCGGCCCCATCTAGTTTAAAAAAAAATGACGTGTAAAAGTGTTTGAGAAAACCTACTTGCTGAATAAATATCATTTATCATTTATCATTTATCATTTATCATTTATCATTTATCATTTATCATTTATCATTTATCATTTATCATTTATCATTTAATTGAACACATTATATCTTCTAAACTTAGCCCCGATTAAAATTGGGACTCGGCGACAAATTGCGACTAATGGACGACAAAATATGGGAGAAAACAGATCTTCACTAAGGTGCTCTAGTTTTTGAAATATAAATGTGGGCAAGCTGGGGAGACTCTCCATATCGGCCAACTATAAACCCTTATATCTTTTGAACCAGTGACCGACAAATTCTGCTATTTGACGACAAATTCTGCTATTTGGCGACAAATTTCGACTAATTAGCAACTATTTTTGTGTTATCTTAATTAAAATCCCTGATGGTGACCTAGCCAGTATCAATCACACGTTGGCGTCTGTACATTTACGCAGAAATATACAGGGTGTAAACCACCTCATCACAAAGCCGTTAACCAAGCATTCTGTACAACAAACTAAGTAGCTTTACGCAAAAATTATTGCTGGGAAAACATTTTTTTTTTTTTGAGGTTATAAATCATGTTTTGTGGTAGAACTTAATGTAACGCACTTAAAACATAGTGCTGATGGATGGATTAAATATTATGAGGGTCGTGGAGATGTTAAAAGTCAAAATCTTACAAAATAAACTTGTATTTAAAAAAAAAGTTGTAACTTTGACCCCCCATATCTTCGTAACTAGAAGGTTCCCAGGTTTGGCGTAGAACAAAAAAATGATCGCAATAATGGGGAGAACAAGACGTGCTTTTCGAAAAAAAAAAGAAAAGCAGTAGATGATATGAGATGGTGTACCCGGCATGCGTTGCAATGCACTTATCTTACCTACTACCTCCTTATACTTTTTACCATTCTACCCTGCCTATTTATATCTCGTTTGAATAAACAACACGAATTTGTGCTAACCTAGTACTTTTGTTCGCCAGAAAGATGAACGGCTGAATTAGAAAAGTTAAGATAGTCCCTAAATTCTTTGCGCATTTCATTCATAAGAACCTAAGCTTCTCCTGACAATAACAAACACAACAGAAAATTATTAAGCGAAATCAGTCCTGCCGTTCACGCGTGATGCCGTGACCACAGGAAAAAGGGATTAATTTTATAAAAATAGACTAGCTGATGTCCGCGGCCTCGCTCGTGAACAAAGTATATACTAAATCCGTCCTCGAGAACCACTCTATCCATTAGTGAAAACCGCATGAAAATAGGTGTAGCAGTTTTTGAGTTTATCGCGAATTAACAGACATACAGACGAAGCGGAGGACTTTTGTTTTATAATATGTAGTGATGATACATAGTAATAGGTCTCATAGTAAAAGTTGTTATTTACCAAGAGTACTGTTTGCTATTCATTTCACCTAACAAGCAGTTTGCTACGTCAATACTTACTCTCGATGGTTAGCATCGACGGCAAAATAGTTGAAAGTGCAGCAGAGACTAAGCAAAGTGAAGATTTGCTTGAATAAGTCGTCGCAGCGGTAGACGGCGTTCTTCCACATACATCGCTGCACCAGGTTGCTACACGATGATGCTGGAGACAACTGGAATGATAATGATTACTTTGTTAAGAGGCTGCAAGACAGAATTGTTTTATTTAAGTAGTTCTTCAAGTAACTATTTATTGTAGCACATCAAAAAATGTAATTTTTTGCCTTTTCAAAGACTGTGGACGGACACAATACATAATTGAATGAAATCGGCTCGATAAATAATAATTGCAAGAAGTGGTCTTAAAATCATCATTAAATGGATCTACGTGTTAATTTTTTGGCGTATGGGTCTGCAATTAGAAACATAAAGTAAACATAGTCATATTTAAACCACCAACGAGTCATCTTTCACAAATTATCCACACTTATTTTTATTTCACAACGAATTTCCTATTATCTTCTTAATCTTGGGCGTCCAGTAATGGTGTGTTCTCGTTTACTCCGAGACAAATAGACAGTGTGTGAGCATTTTGGCGTTGACCTTAATTTTACTTTCCATACCTACATAGCTTAAGTATCAGAAAAGTGTGATCATACACAGACAATGCTTCCGTAAGTAGTAAACTTGCCTTACAAATCAATTTTTTTCTCTCTCTGGAGACGCCCTTGATACTTATCTACACTAAAGAGTACATTGCAAACATTCCTGCAGAGGTTTGAGGACAAGTTATTATTACGATAAAAGATCACAGATATGAATGGTTCCAAAAATCTACTTGATGTTTTCAACTGTTGGGGAAATAGAATTACGTTGAATACAAGTTACGTTAAATTAAAAATATAAAACACCCACGACACACGTAGGGTCATAATTTCACAAGCGTTTTTATTTAACACCCATATTGAGAGTTGTGAAAAAAAAATTCACCATTTTGTGGTGGCGGCCATCTTATCACCTTTCATTTGATCACCATATTGAGGGAATAGTTGAATACTCGTAAATATGTTATCCGCCATTTTGTAGTGGCGGCCTTCTTGAACAGATTTTTATCAAACATGCATACACAACACTCCCGATTACTTAACCTTTCAACCAAAAAATATCAAAACAACATCGGTCCATCCGTTCGGGAGCTACGATGCCACAGACAGACAGACACGTCAAACTTATAACACCCCGTCGTTTCTGCGTTAGGGCCGTTGGGGGTTAAAAATAGTTAGAAGTATAAAGTGTGGAGTGTATCTACTTAATCGCAACCCCAAGAACGTAGGAAAAGCTTACGCTAAAATTGGTGAAAAATATTTATTATGCTACGAGTATTTAATTCAAATACTTACCCTTAGAAATAACTGGTCTACTGTAATGTTGTTAAAGTCCAATACAGTTTGTAGTCTCTGTAAATCTTCCTTCTCATCGGCATCAGCTGTGAAGGTTGAAAACAACAATGGTACCAGTCGAAAAGTATCGAACACAAAGTCTGCAGTAAAATTGGCGGGAAGAGTCCTGAAAATTAAAATAGAAAATTGTAACAAGCAAGAAAATGCAATAAAAAGCAGAGTTTAAAACGCTTAGAAAAGCTATCTACTGCTCCATGAAGACTAGACCAATGGCCAATGACTGGATATCTACCCATCTCCCTGAACATCAAACTCATCAACATGTGCATCCTGCTCTGGTTAGGACAACCTTGGTGCTCACACCTAGTTGCTGATCGATTCGCAGAAGTTTCGCCTTGCTTGGAGTATACCAAAGTGCAATGAAAACGCAATATTTTGGGCGTAATAATACAAGACGTGGTTCGAAACAGAGTGCTCCAAAACGCATAAAGCAAATGGGATTGAGCAGGTCACGCCAGCCGCGTACATGTTTGACGGTGGAAAAAAGTCTGTAGACAATGAGTGAAGAAGGGCGGCGCCGTCCAGGTAAAAAAAGTACAAGCCAGCACAGAAAGACGTGGCAAGAAGACCGGGACGAACACCGCCAAGGTTCTTTTGGTTCTGGAGCAATCTTTCCTTCTGGCGGTTCCGTTTAGATGATTAAATGATTTGTTTGTGTTAAGGAGGTCCAACGCGATTTTCTACTACTATTCTTGTTTATCGCGAATCGATGACTCAGATGTTGTCTGACAAGTTCGTAGCGACCTGAACAGCTTTTAAGACGATTGCAATAAATTGCTGAATTCTATTTCACAATCATGTTGGTAAACTCATGAAGGTGGCAAGGATTTACAGATTTTCAAAAATCCTCAAAGAGCACTACTTGACTACCAGAACATTAACAAAAATGGCGCACTTACAAATTATCCGCCAACTCCCTTGCAGCCTTTTTGGAAACAATGTTCAAATCGCAGATAGTCACAGCAGGGAACGGCACGTCCCAAATCGCCCCTTGAGTGCTTTCTATGACCTGAAATATTTCACGTCTAATCAAAACAGGGCTGATTTACTTACACTAGGCAACATCTATACTAATGCCTGAACAGAGCTTTTTTTTAACTGGTAATGTGTGAAGGTTTGTTAAATCTTGCAACTGAATTTAAAAAAGTACTTATCCCTGAAACTGTGCACACCTACACGTTTAATTTGGATGACAATGCATGGTTAGCTAAATGATGTCATTATAGACCCAACATGGCGGACTCCCAAAGATGGCGGATTGTTAATTTTCAGGCAACCCCATTACATGGGTACCTATTAATTACAGACAGGTATCGGTAGGTTGTTCCATCTCTGTCTGTTTTTACATTATGTTTACCGACCGATCGAAACAAAACGTCACAGAAAAGCTTTCTTTGATTTTACTATGAATTAGAGCCTTAATGACACCAGCGAGTTGCTAACTTTCGGGATTTTAAACTGCGGGATTTAAACTTCGGATTTTTAAACTTTGGGTTTTTAAACTTCGGGATTTTAAACTTTCGGGCAACTGAACTTTCTGGATTTTGAACTACGGGATTTAAACTTCGGATTATTAAACATCGGGATTTTAAACTTTCGGGCAAATGAACTTTCGGGATTTTAAACTTTCAACCCGACAACCATTCGGCGTTTAAATTTTCGGGATTTCGTCCATCGGTATTTTAACATTCGGTTTTTTTAATTCGAAATTTTGATACGTACCCATATTATGTCGGCGTTTAGTCTCGAGGTGCAAACTGTACTTTTTACTTCGAGTGCGAGAACCATAGTCATTTAAAACCGAACAAAGGAGATGGGCAAAAGTGATACCAAAAAGTCTCATGCATCAAGATTAAAATGTTATAGTAATTATTTCCATATTTCTTTACGACATTACGCGTCTGGGAATTGATTTTAAAACAGGGAATTTAATTTAAAGTATAGAAGTATTGTTTTCCTCCCTTTACATGACGTTTACACAACCGGTCATAGTGATGTAGAATGTTATAAAAAATATTTGGATAAATCGACTTTTCTGTCATTCCACCGTTTTTAGGGTTCCGTTGCCAAATGGCAAAAAAAGGAACCCTTATATATTCGTCATGTCTGTCTGTCTGTCTGTCCGTCCGTATGTCATAGCCCTTTTTTCCGAAACCTTAAGAACTATGCTGTTGAAACTTGTGTGTAGATGTATTCTGTGAACCGCATTAAGATTTACACAAAAATAGAAAAAAAAAACAATTAATTTAAGGACTACCCCATACATAGAACTGAAACTCAAAAAAATGTTTTTTCATCAACGGGGGTGGTTGATGAAAAAATGTGGTATAATGTGTCCCCCCCCCCCCCTGTAACTTCTAAAATAAGAGAATGATAAAACTAAAAAAATATATGATGTACATTACCATGTAAACTACCACCCAAAATAGTAGTAGTTTGAACGAGATCTAGTTCAGTAGTTTTTTTTAATACGTCATAAATCGTAAACCGCAATTTACCTTTCATTTACAACGAACTGCAAGAACTTTTATACTATGTTAGTTGCTGTTACGGAACCCTTCATGGGCGAGTCCGACTCGCACTTGGCCGCTTTTTTTATTATAAATACCTGTAACGTTTGCTTTAAAAACATTTAACGAATTATTCGTATTACATTTGCTTTCTTTATGTTGAATAACATTAACAATTAAGTAAAAGCGGTACAAATCGATTTGATATTACTAATTGACACAAAATCGATTTTCTTACTAAAGATTTTGTTGTACTGATCTTTATCCCTAAACGACATTGACATATTATGTGATGTGACGTCTAAGTTGAGATAAATTAAGTAATAATTGTATTGTGAAGTATTTGTTTGTATTTTGAGAACTTATTTCTGTTTATTCTGCAAATATGTCAACCGAATAACGCCGTCAGTCACCCGGCAAAACCAATGTATCAGAACGCTCATTTTCTACTTGCACGGTTTAGAGGTAATCTTGGATGTTATAAAATTACTCCGAAACTCCGGTTTTGTTAACAAAAGTAACTTTTGTAGGAGTTAATATGATAAGTGTAGACCTTTAAAAACAAAGTTTAATTTTGATTCAGCATTATACGGGATCCCATATATCCATGCTCATGTCCTTTACACTTGACAAAAATTTAGAACTAGGCGGTAAGTTTTTTTCTTCTATCAGGTCAGTCACTGATTAACTATTTAAAACACAACACGAACTCTCAACGTTTTCGCAATGAAGATGACCCACACTCCACAGATAATTAGTACATTATTGCAGTGGCTAACAATAGAGGTATTGACGGACGAACGTGTAAATGTGGGCATGTGGGCCGAGGAGAAGCCAAGGCACACATACGTAAGTCCATCAATACCTAGTAGTGGGCAAGGCTTATAAAGTACTTTTCTCAATTAATATTACTTTTCAAAATCTACAATGCACACAAACAACGATTATTTTTCTCGCGTTGAAGAGTTAATTTGTTTTTTTTTTTCGATAAACCGCTTTCTATTTGCAAGCCAATTCGATTTTTTTATAAAACCTTCGATGAGTTACTCTTTTGTTACCATGTTTCAGAGTAAAAGATCGTTCCATTTTAAATTACTTTTTACTCCCTTGGGAGTAAAGTGGGCACTAGTCCCACTTTGGTCCCCCAAAGTGACAATTTTTTTTTTATTTCTTTAATCATTTTGACATTTTTTATTATTTTTTGACAATGTTGACATTTTCTTAATTTTTATTTTATTGTATGCTATTCCAATGACATGCCACTTATTTAAAATTATAATTCTATTGTAAACCAATTATTTGCATGCCTATGTGACGTTAAAATGTGGAGAACTCTATTCTAAAAGAACACCTTTTTACCTATATTTGATTTGAGTGGCCACACGGCAACCGTGCGGCACCGGTCCCGCAGCGCATATCGACGCCGCACAGTTGCCGTACAGCACGCTTTGTATGAAAACAAACGAACGTCGAACGTCCGTACGCGGTACGACTGCTTCGGCGCCGCACAGCGGCCCGACACAAAACGTCTAAATTGAAAGCGCTTAGAGCATGAGAAGTGAAATAGTAGATTATTAACCAAGGGGATAAAGCAGTGTCTTCTGTCGCGGGTAATATGAGATAAGCATTTATTAAAAATAATGACAATTAAAAGTAAAAGTTAACATTCGAAACGTTGGTCCAATTATTGATAGAGAGAGTTACATTTTTGTTTGGTACATTTGTTGTTGATGAGTTGATTTGAGTATTTTTCTGTTCTTGCATCTGAGAAACTTGTGTTTCATTGTAGATAGTATACGTTGGAGATAGTGGTGGTGGTGCATCGTGAGTTACGGACGAAGATAAGATGCCGGAAGTTGATGGTTGTGGCTCTGATGGATTAAGTTTTATATTTTTGTTAATTTGACTGCTTATTATGGTTTTAGAACATTAACTTATTTATAAAAATAAGTTAAAATAAACTTAACGTTTATGTATTTGAAGAAAACAAAAACGCGGCAAATTCCTAGACTAAGCTCATACGGCCTCGTCGGTTTTCGTAATTTTATTTAATAATCATAACTGCACAATAAATGCGTATTCCTTTTTCAAAAAGATGAAAAATGCTTTATATACAAACTCAATGGTGTAAACACAGATGTAGTTCAGTATAAATTTCGGTAAGTATTCCAAATTTAAATCACATTCTCCCCCTAGCCTCTAGAGGATGAATGAAATTCAGTACAATTTTCTTTCCCTGTTTTTAACAGATTAAAAATGACTATTGTTACGTTCGCTTTTTGTGGCATAGAATGTCACTTTTTGAGCAAGTGGTACGAAAAATATGTTTATCTACCCAAATATCATAAACCCTCTCTAATGCGTTCAAAAACCATAGGCAATGACCAGCATTACCAACCTGCAGAAATAAACAGAACTGTAATGAACTCATAACGCAACTGAATACAGTTGCGTTATGAGTTTTAAATTTGGAACAGGTGTCAAATTCAAGTGAGTGTGCTATTCTAGTACCACCTACATTAAATCAGATATCGATAAAAAAAAAAAAAAAAAAAAAAAAAACCCCAGTTCTGTATGATTTTAATTATAAATCGCACGACATTTTGATCTCGAGTGACACAAGAATAGTGACTTTGTTCGTTTGCCTATGATTAAAAAAAAATGACAGATATCCGAAACGCCGCCATTTCGAGCTGTCATTTGTTCGTTAGCTTTTTATTTCCAGTAATCCAGTTACGAGTAGACAAATTTTTTGATAAGTTCTTTATTTCTGTCGAAAATGAGTGATAGTGACTCAGAAATTGACATAAAAACTCCGCCAGATAGCGTAAATGCAGCGACGAATGCAACTAATAACCTGTTGGCACAAAAATCAAGGGCCAAGTAACAATGCAGGTCATTTCCCTATGGTTCCTGAACCCATCATAGAGCCCTTATGATATTTGGGTAGATAAAGTAGTGTATGCAACTATACATAATTAGGCATTACAACACTCGTGTGATGCTATTAAGAAACTCGCCTTCGGCTCGTTTCTTAAACCCACACTCGTGTTGTAATGCCCTTCATTATGCACAGTCGCATAAACTACTATTTATTATTTTACTGCAAGCTAGGTCCACACTCAGCTCAAAGTCGACAGTTGTGTAAAGCATTGCTTTGCTAGCATTTATTTTGGTTATTCCTAATCTTAGTGAAAAAGTGGATTTAACTCTAAGAATAGAAATGAAAGATCGTATTACCTATGTGAATTACCTTTTAATATACCTACTTACTTAAATCTCCAAAAGATTATGAACGTGATTGGTTATCAATAATCGTATCCCGCGTCATCGTAGAAGGAATACATAACTGATAAGTATCTTAAAAAATGCAATGATGATCGATTGGCTTTTTTGGCTTTAGTAATTTTCGCAGATAAGCTATGCTTTGCCATCATTTTGAAGTACATACCTACCTAATACCTATCACCACTCACAAGGTGGCTTAAACGAGCTAGAAAGAACGCCAATCATTTGTGGTCATATAATAATTAAAACAATTTCAAAACCCAAGGACGAATATAGGTACTGTTAGAAGAAAAAAACAGCTCTGAGCCATGCCTACCTATGTCTAAAAACGACGCTGTATGAAGCCGAAATGTCTCAAAATCTTGTCATATGATCAGCTTTAGTAAAAGTACGGTAAGTGCCTTACTTACACATGATGCCTTGGTAATCCTCTCTTGGGCAGAGGTGTACCCCACATTTCGCCACTTATGTTTGAGTTCCACGTTTGGGGGGTTAACCAGATACCATCAACCGAGTGGACATCTGGACTCCATGACTTCTTTTATTACCATGGAAAAACCTAATAACACTTCGCTCGGCCCGATAATCGAACCTAGAAACTCATGCTTAGGTAGTTTTACAGAAAATACAGAAAATAACTTACGGTTACTATAGGATTTCTTGCGTACCACTTGTATGCGGTGACCACGAAGTAAGCCGCAATACCGACGCTGATTAACACTGCGAATGCCCAGCAGCACCTAGGTCAGAACCACTTCAGTTTCATTTGATGTAAACATAATATGTATAAAACAGGGATCAGAGATGGTTGCGTGTGGAGATCTCCTAAATCTTATACAACGTTATTTTTTAGTCGTTTTAATCCCTTTAAAGGCGGATAGCACTCATGAAAATGAACAACTTTTACTATGGGACCAAGTATGAAATCTCGAAAAAAAAATCAGCTGCTTCATACATTATTGGTCGCCTAACTCGGAAAAATGTAGGCAACGGCTGATATTTTTTTCGAGATTTCATAGTTGGTCCCATAGTAAAAGTTGTTCACTTTCATGAGTGCTAAAAGGGATTAAAACGACTAAAAAATAACGTTGTATATATCTATGTCACGGACTTTTTCCAGATTTTTCCCCGTTCGAAAAATTTACCATCTATTAGGCCTCATTTCACCTCCTTAGGTACGGACAGACGCGCAAAAATACCTGGATCCCCAGGCTGAGAAGAAATACCTGAACGGTGGAAAATGATGACGAATGAGTAGATGATAGACCACTTCCTCCAGCGCGCAGGGCGCAGGCCATCAAGAGTGGTATTTTATAAAACCCTAGCCTATGATGCCTAAAACCTATTAAAAAACCTATACGAGATATACCACTACCTTTCACCATAACTGAAATCTTCCATCACAATGTATTTGTACCCATGCAAGTCCGTCCTTTTACAAAACTCCACGAACTTGTCCATACAGAATTGTTTCCTCGTTTGTTTCTTACTCCAATTATTACCGGACGAAAACTTTTTGTGTGTAATTTTGGATTTCTCTGATGCTACCTGAACCATTTTGAAAGCTTAGAGGCAACTGTGTGTTGTGAAATGCCCGCACAATGTGAACAAGTGGTGTGGACTACACACGAGTTACTAATTATAAAGCTAGATGATCTATCAGAGATAGCGCGACCACTTTATAAATATTTAAGTAAGTACCTGCAGGTCATGGACGACACGGCTTCACAAAGCGTGTAGTGGATCAATTTTTTTCGCTTTAGACATTTTTGTTAAGGACCGAGGCTGACCCGAACTTTTATTCACTAAATTCACACATCCAAAATAGGTCATGCTATTGTAGATGTTCATATGTGGTGGTGGCCATTTAGCTGCCACCAGAGGTTCCTGCTTGTTAGCTACTGTTATTCTATTCCAGGTTCGCCAACACATTGACCTATATATGTTGCTACTATATCTGCTAGCTGCTGATAGGCATGATGATGCACAATAACCTATTTACCTACCTAAGATACTACCAGTAAGTACTTAATGTCTACCGATTCAGGTACTACAAAATAATGACTTACACCTTATCTCAATTTCACTGTGGTAATTACTATCCTTAACTACATGGGGTTGTCCACGTGGGTGGTAAATAATAATTTAGTTCATATTGCATGCAGCTAATGGCTGTAGATAGTTTCGAGAGCCACTATCATGGCCCGATCAAAATCGTTTAACCTTGCTTTATGGCTTTTAATTATTCATCAAAAACCTGGTAAGAAAATAAATTAAATAATCAATCATACAGTATTTTGTATGGTTAATTGATTGCTTTTCTAAATAATTGAGCTACCATTCAGAATAACTGTACGACCTTTAAACGAAAAAGAGCCGAATCAGCTAGATCAGTTGTCCTCACGTCTAGGGTAGGTACTTATTATACCTAACAATTTTGACCATAAGTATAGTTTACAACTGACGTTTATGTAACGGTACGGGCTAATGTCATCTTTTTTTTCTTGTTCCGTTTCAAAAAAGGGTGACAACGGAACCTAATTACTAAGCCTGCGCTGTCTGTCTACGGCGGGTTGTGGGTATCATATTATGATCTGTAATAGGTAGACAGTTGTTTGCACGGAATGTGTCTTTTTGTTGCCGATAAAACAATAAAGAATGAATTAAAATATAAGGGGATCTCCTTAATTTTCAATTTATTTTTACTACGAAGGTACGGAACTCTTCTTGCGCGAGTCTGACTCGCACTTGGCTGGTTTTTTATTTAGGAATTCGTACCCAAAGGGCGCCAACGGAACCCTATAACTAAGACTCCCCTGTCTGACTTTACATTCCCAAACAATAGAGTACATAATTTTAAATATCTTGGACATTTATTAACCTCTGACCTGGAAGACGATGCAGACATTGAAAGGGAACGTAGGGCGCTGTCTGTTCGTGAGAAAATGAGAGCCCCCAGATTTGGTCTGTGTTTGAGGGGCGTCAAAATAGCCTTATTAAGGGCTTTTTGTACTTACTTTATACCAGCAGTCTGTGGATGGTTTACACGCAGAAGCAGTACAGCGCTCTACGTGTCCAATACAATAACGCGTTCAGGGTACTCTTGGGGCTGCCTCGCTTCTGTAGCGCATCGGGGATGTTTGCCGAGGTGCGTGTGGATTGTTTCTACACAGTCATGCGCAAGCGGTGCTCATACCTGGTGCGCAGGGTGCGGGCTAGCCGCAACAGTATCCTGAACGCCGCAGTACGTGAACCACTGCTGCTTTACGTACTGACTAATGATAACATATTGTTTTAATTTTATAATATTTTTTTCAACACACTTGCTCAAAATAGTAATTTCCTTTGGCATATTGCAAATTTTATTTTTGCCGATGGCTTGTCGAGTACATTCCCCATTCCGATAGTTTATAAAAAATCGATGTTTTCCATGTTGGTGGGACGTACCTAATGCTTGGTATTTATGAATGACTAGCTGTGCCCGCGCGGTTTCACTCGCGTGTTTCTTAAGTTGGTTTTTATTAAATGAGATTTAGTGTGCAGCAATAAAAAAAAATACCATCCTGAAACACCTAAACTCAAATAGGAATAGTTCTCCCACTGCCAGGACTTCACAGGTGGTTCCATAGGTGCCATGGCAAGACATTTCAGTAACGTATTTACGCATCGAACAATCACAGCTCCTGACTGCTCCTGGGTGAAAGGTTGAAACCTTTCCCAGTTGTAAGACACGTGGCGCACAATGCTGGCTCGAACACGTGGCCCAGACAGCCGCATTACTTTGTGTAATTTATTTCATCACCACTGCTCTCAAAACGGTGAAGGAAAACATCGTGAGGAAACCGGCATGTCCTCCAAAAATTCGAAGACATGTGACATCTGCCAAACCGCACTGGGCCCGCGTGGTGGATTTGCCCATACGCAATAGATGCGCTTTGAAATTTAAAAATGACGTTCATTGAAGTTTCCTGAGAATCGGCTTATTTTTACTCCCCGTTTGTCCCTTGAAACACCTGGAACTCAAATGGCAATAAATAATATCATGTAGTAATGTGGTAAGTAATATTATTCTTTGCGTTTGGTTGACATAATAATAATTACTAAATAAGAACTCCCTAAACAAATAACGAAAACTTTGATGATAATCTTTCCTCTAAAAACTTGTGAATTGGAGAATTTGGAGAAACGCCCGCGTCGCGTCGTTGCCGAACTAGCACCGTGTAAAAAATAAAGTCTCACAGTTTAAGCAAAGACAAAATCTGAAAATGAATTATTAATTTATTTTCAACTGTACGAACCTTTGGCTAAATTCGCGTCGAATTTAGAAATTCAAAATTTAAATTATGAATGTAATTGTGACTATTCTACATTCACATTTTAAAAGTATTTTTATTTACTTTAATCATTTATTGTAAATTTTGTTTTGCAATGTCTGGAATCTTGAGCGTGAGCGAGGGAATCAAAAGAGCATGAGTTGAAAAATCTTTGCACTCGAGTGCAACACGTAACTTTTTATCGAGGAAATGAATAAACGCAAAAAATGCGCATTATTAACAAATTCAGTTGATTCTGTTGGCGTCAAATGAACTTCCTCGTCGCTAGATAATGAGTGGTAATTTTAGGTTTTTCACTTGTTTTGAAGTTGTGTTCCTTGTTTTTAACCTAAGGTATTAACAATATGACGTGAAAAGAAAATGGCGCGCACAATACGTATTAAAAAAAAGTACCAAGAAGGTTCCGAGTCTGAATTCTTACAAATTAAAAAAAAATGGATGGTAAATTCGGCACAATAGAGGTAGACCGTAGAAGTAAATAGATTTAATGATGTTTTGAATTCACATGCTTAGTGCACACGATGTTCTAAATTTAAATTTACTTTAGCCTCAAGACGATAAAAACGGCTTTAGCACTCAGATATCGAAGAGCAAAAATACTCTTTCCGAGATGGGGGGATGAAAAATATATTAACATACCCTAAATCAGAAAGGACTAAACTCATAATTTGTTGCTTAATTCAGAGGCCTAGGCAGTAATTCCTTTTCCTATGTCCTAAGTTATACATATTTATTATAGATTCGTAATAATGATACTTAGTAATATTTTTATAGTTGTGTTGGTTGACGTATCCGTGTGGGTAAAAACCCCTAATTAATAAAGAATAAAAAAATTAAAAATGCTTTACAACACATAGGCGGCAATCTTTCGTAGGCCTAGGGCAGCTAACGTCTCAAATCCGCCCCTGCATGAGATAGACTTAGACATATCTCATGGTTATGTCATCGTATAATGGGGCCGCATTGAATGCGGCCAACAAAAAAAACTAAATGATGGGTTTATCGATGTTTTTACTTATACTAACTTACATACTAGGTATAAAAGTATAAAAATATATCTCTGAAAACTGAATGTTTCACCGAGCCAGGTCATACTTTTGGTGCAACGAAACCATAGCGACTTCTATTTCGACTTCAACGCCATCTAGAGAGCTAGGGGAGATAAATTGCTTTGAGTGAGCTTTTCGATATTTTACTATAGGTATAGGCTTGGGTACTTGTGTAGTGTGTCTATTGAAAAAATGTAATTAGACCGTCAGTTAGGTAATCAAAAACTATTTGACCCGTATTGTTTTTTGTTACATAAACCAAAATTGACAGAGATAAGATGCTTTTAAAATTTTCAATGCGTCACGGCGTGATATATTTTTTAGTGCGTTCTGACGTCACGACCAGAGGCTTCGTCCCTAGTTTTGATGCGTTTATCTTTGTCAATATTCATTGATGTATCTACAAAAACAAAAAAAAATGTGTCCTTTATTTTCCAATAAAGCACGCATGATAATGCATAAGCAAGCTATGCATACCTATGCTAAGCATTTTCGCATGATGTCATCCAGTGATACTTGGAAATACAGTTAAAAGTATCTACTGAATTTCAGACATCCAGCTCAGCATCGTTGTGAATGGTGTCGCATCGTACATAAAATTATGCAAATTTTGGAAATATTATGCAGATCATTATCATCTGCTTAGTCTTTTCCCAACTCTATTGGGGTTGGCTTCCAATCTTACCGGATTCAGCTGAATATTTTACATGGAGCGACTGCCTTTCAGATCTCCACAACCCAGTTAGTACCGGGTAATACGAAATATTATGCAGATAGGGATCGAACACTTAGGTATTTAGAAAGGAACCATTTCCATAGATTTGACCAATTTTAATTGACAATACAGGGTGTATTTCACCTCATCACAAAGCCGTTAACCAAGCATTCTGTATATCAAACTAAGTAACTTTACGCAAAAAATATTGCTCTGGGAAACAACTTTTTTTTTTTTGAGGTTATAAATCATGTTTTGTGGTATAACTCAATGTAACGCACTCAAAACATTGTGCGGATGGATGGATTGATTAGTACGGGGGTCGCAGAGATATTAAAAGTAAAAATAATGCGACTAAAAGTGGTATTTTAAAAAAACTTGTCATAATCTTGCAACTTTGACCCCCAATATCTCCGTAACTAGAAAGTTCCCAGGTATAGTGTAGAACAACAAAATTATCAGAATGACGAGGAAAACAAGTGCCTTTCGTATTCGTTAAGAGGTGTTTTACACCTAGCTAGTTACGGAGATATGAGGGGTCAAAGTTACAACTTCATGACACGTTTTTTTTAATACAAGTTTTTTTTGTTAGGTAGGTATATTTTGACTTTTTAACACCTCCACGGCCCCCGTACTTTTCAATCCATCCATCAGCACAATGTTTTAAAAATCTGAAGATGATGAGAATGAAGTTACTCCAGCTCTTTAGAACTTATTTCAAAATAGCTGACCGTTGATGAAGATTTATTGGAAGGTTAGTATTTTAAAGTCACGTGTCAAATACTTGTTGTCTTATTTGCTGTTTAGTCGATGTGTTACATTGAGTTCGACCACAAAACATGATTTATAACCTCAAAAAAAAAAGTTTTTCCCAGGAATAATTTTTGCATAAAGTTACTTAACAGTTTGATGTACAGAATGCTTGGCTAACGGTTTTGTGATGAGGTGGTTTACACCCTGTATTCTCAAAATAGCCAAAATTGTACATTTAACTCGAGAAGTGCATTTTATTCTTAATGAACTTTTTGTGATTCGTTCGATAAAAAAAATAACAACCTCTCACCACAACGAATATACAGTCTCAGTTTCGTCATTGGCAAAAAAACAAACAATGAAGAAATTAGTTAAGATGTTTAAATAAGTGTAGGTACATGGTGAACATAAAGAAATTATATACTTTATCTACCCAAATATCATAAACCCTCTCTAATGCGTTCAAAAACCATAGGCAATGACCAGCATTACCAACCTGCAGAAATGAACGGTGCTGTAATGAACTCATAACGCAACTGTAAACAGTTGCGTTATGAGTTTTAAATTTGGAACAGGTGTCAAATTCAAGAGAGTGTGCTATTCTAGTACCACCTACATTAAATCAGATATCGATAACAAAAAAAAAAACCCCAATTCAGTATGATTCTAATTATAAATCGCACGACATTTTCGATCTCGAGTGACACAAGAATAGTGACTTTGTTCGTTTGCCTATGATTAAAAAAAAAATGACAGATATCCGAAACGCCGCCATTTCGAGCTGTCATTTGTTCGTTAGCTTTTTATTTCCAGTAACCCATTCTTTATTTCTGTCGAAAATGAGTGATAGTGACTCAGAAATTGACATGAATACTCCGCCAGATATCGTAAATGCAGCGACGAATGCAACTAATAACCTGTTGGCACAAAAATCAAGGGCCAAGTAACAATGCAGGTCATTTCCCTATGGTTCCTGAACCCATCATAGAGCCCTTATGATATTTGGGTAGATAAAGTAGTGTATGCAACTATACATAATTAGGCATTACAACACTCGTGTGATGCTATTAAGAAACTCGCCTTCGGCTCGTTTCTTAAACCCACACTCGTGTTGTAATGCCCTTCATTATGCACAGTTGCATAAACTACTATAATATAATATAATGATTACTCGGGTTGAAAAAAAAATGCATTTCATTTTTCATTACCTAGTCGTCTATTAATGTTAACAATGAATGGAATTGAATAGGATTAATTTACCAACCTAATAAATTTTAGATCTTTTTCACCTTTTTATGATTTTTGGTTGTTTTTTTTGTGTAAGTACCTACTAACTTAAATATTATTGTAAAATAAAACAGGCAAAACCAAATCTTAGCTTTATTTGTTTTGTGTGCTTGATTGTACATCGGCTATTTTGAGAATATAAATATTTAGCGAATTAAGGTTTAAGACAACCACATAAACTGACATGCTGTTTTCGGTGCAAATACTCGTAGATGGTACGGTGTGAACCCGATCAGGTAGGTACTTTCAAGGAAAAGGAATAAAAGAAAATTACTTTGATCATACGCATAGAATTTATTTATTTTATCATTTATTCTTTGGGTTCAATTCTTTTACCATATTGAAGGTACAAACAAGTTACCAAATTTGCGCAGAACAGTCTACACCTGCAGCAGGTCAATGAACGTCGATTCAAATTCCAACCGAGGTATTTGAGGATAAACATTGCATTTTCTAAGCATTTTCTAGATCAATATTTGGAGGACATGACGACATTCACTAACTGTACTGGTTGTTCTCTGTAAGCGGGAATGGTCCCTCCATTCCCGCTTACAGAGACCTTTACCACAAATTTACAATACAACAATTATTTGTTCCTTTATTTGCCCTAGCAACACAAATGTTGACCACCTAAACTTTTTGAACGTTGAAACCATTATGTGCAAATAATACCAAAAGGTTCCAACGTTCATCAAACCACTTGTTACATAGCTGAACCTCATTTTTTTATCGTACAGTCTGACTCTTAATTATGTTACAACTTTAAAAAAAGCATCCAGTAATATTTAACTTGACTAAATTGAAGTTTCAATTTCCTGGTAGCAAGCTACTCGTAGAACGCAAAATAACTACAGAGGGCGAAGAGTTGCGATCACCAGCAGGACAATGTAGAATACATGGCACAAGCTATTCAACTAGTATATTGGTCATATGGTTGATGTTCCGGGGTAGCCCGCGAAATTCAAATTTTCTTACGTTTTTTTTTTGCAATTTGCGCCCTTAATAAGTTGTATGTTGAAAAAATATTATTCGTGGCTGTGAGACGTTTAATATATTTACAGAATTATAATACAGGTTGGAAAATCAACAATACAGGTTGCAACCAAACCATAAAGCTCTAGGAATGATTTTTTCAAGGTCAAAGTTCGTCTTCAGCCGCGAATCATGCAAATACACATATTACACTGAGGTCAAATATACAGGGCGGAAAGGACATTAACGCACAAACGATTACTCTATGTATTTCATACTTCAATCATTTCGAAAACCCCTACATAAAAACTTGTTATCCGTATTTTTATTTAATCTACAGCGTGCCTAAAATGGCCGCCTTAGCAGAACCATAATATGAATAGAAAGAAAGAAAGAAAAAATGTTTATTCGTCGCAAAGTCATGACGTGCATACAATATTAATAAGGTAAACATAGAACGCATTAATACAAACACAAACATTCACCACGTTTATCACGTTTAAATTCTTAATAAAATAGACTTTATAGTCAATTACTCAACAATAAAGTCCATTACAAGAATTTTAATTTTTTAACGTGATTCATATTATGTTTCTGCTACAGTGGCCTTTTAGACCCCCTGGTCCCTACATTTTGACTGTGTAGGTGATATTGCACTTTCTAGGAAATAGCTGTTTTTTTAAACTTAATTACTCGTGACATATTAACTTGTTTCGGAGAGATGTACGGAATGCGTGGCAACGCGTGCGTTAGTGCAGCGAAGGGGACAAATAATAAAAAAGCAGGATGGAAACAACCTAGTATTTTTTACAAATAGATAAATATAAATAAATATCGCTGGACATTACACACAACACCATCTAGTACCACACTAAAGCAAGCCTTGTGTCGTGGTCACCAGATAGTTGATATATACTACATATATACTTTATGTTTGTAAATATATACTTATTATTATACATATAAACATCCACGACTCGGAAACAAATATCCATGCTCGTCACACAAACATTTGCTCCTACCGGGATTCGAACCCATGACCCTAAGAACGTAAGGCAGCCTCTACGCTACGCTATTTGGGTCGCAATAGATGAGCAACAGCCACAGTGTAATCTAAGCAAATTAGAAACTGAATTTACACTATATACATCTGAAAAAATTAGTGGTTTTTACAATCATAGAACACAAATTATAAAACTATCAAATCCCGATCCCAAAACAAATAATATAAGTCACATTTTTACAATATTGCACAAATTAGCCGAGTGCAATTAGACAAAGTACAAAGTTATAGCAGTCGGTTTCTCATGGGTTTTTTTTTATTGAGTTTCTAGAAGTGTGAACAAAATATTTCGAGTTTTTTTTTGTATTTCAACTAGAATATTTTTTTCTCGTCTAAGAACAACTTCATCATCATCATCATCATCATCAGCCTATAATGCTCCCACTGCTAGGACACAGCCTCCTCTCAATGAGAGGGAATGGGCTATAATCTACCACGCGGGCCCAGTGCGAATTGGTAGATGTCACATGTCTTCCAAATTTTTGGTTCTAGGACATGCCGGTTTCCTCACGATGTTTCCTTCACCGTTTTGAGAGCAGCGGTGATGAAATAAATTACACAAAGTAATGCGCCTGTCTGGGTTCGAACCCACGACTTACTGTTCGTAAGTCGGGGCCGCCACCACCGGGCCACCGCTGCTCTCCACTTAAAATCCGTCAAATTTATATTGTGACGTGATAGGCCCCTTTCACATTATGTCTTGGCGATTAATTTATCGTTGGCAAAAGTCATGGACGACAGTTTCGTCTTTTATGTGAACACCTACATTTAAAATATATACAAGCCACGACATAATGGGAATGGGGTCATAGTGTGTCTTGTGAGTGTTCATTAAACGCCAATTTAGTCTGTTTATTGTTGTCGAAAACTTTCTTCTCTTACTCTCTAGGCTAGAAGCTCCATAAAAAAGCCCTCTGTGAATCCGACCTCTATAAACTTCGTTCCACAATATTGACTTAGTGCACTCGACTAAATATTCATAGGCTGATTTTTTTTTTTATAATTTAGTCACATAGGCAATTTCTAAACAAATATATTGTATATTCTTAAACTACGCTTACAACTTTATATCGAAAACATACACATACATATGTATAACGATTTTAACCACGAGAGCAAGCAGAAACTGCCCAAGGTATGTTTTAAGCCTTCACGGTTTAAAACTAAACTTGTATTGTCACTTACGGGATTTTGTCCGTGTTATTTTATACTAACAATTGATTTCCCATCTAACCGCAATCTTCAGTCAACGCGATCATGGTGCTTGCGACAGCGTCGAAACATTGGGAGCTCAAAATAACAAATAATCTCGGAAGATATCCCGTAAGTGACAATATTAAATGTACCCAACGTATACTCCTTTCATACAAGCACGCCGGTCGCGAGTGTTACGCACATAATCTTTCTGAAGAATATAACCAATGAGGTCAGTGTATGTCGCCTTTAATTTACTATATCCAATAATACCAAACGTTGTTCCTACTGTTTCTACTCGTATCTTAAATTTCTCGAAATATCGAAAGCTGAAAATAATAATGATTATTTTTCACGGATAGAATTATCCCGTAAGTGACAATTTAAGTTTTGTTTCTATCTTTTTGTTGTAATATTTAAATATTTCTAACTGCTGGCACCATTTTACCTTTAACTAATGTCGGATATAAAGGAATAAACCAAAGCAAATTCAGTTTCATAAAAAAAAGTTTTTTCACATAGTGCGTGGCGTGTCCGATGCGCCCAGCGCGGGCTTAGCAGATGACGTGGGGCTATTTATTATTCATTTTATTTTGAAACGCATACTTTGGCGGGTTTAGAACACAACCTGACCCCGTATTCACAAACGTTCGACTCGGTTCCGATTCGACAACTCGTATATCTGTCTTCTTCTGGCATTACGAAAACGACCGAGATAGACATACGACTTTCCGAATCGGAAGCGAGTCGAATGGTTGTGAATAGGGGGCCTGAGTTGGTTTAACGACCGCGTGTATATGTCAGCGTTACATTATAAAAACCGTTATTGTCAATCGTAAGCGACGGAGGGGGAGGGTAGGGGTTTCCCGCTTGGCCCATGGTACCACATGAAAAGCATATTGTAAGCAGAACGTTCGTTTGACAATATTTCGAGAGTTAACAATCTCGCTAGATAGATTACAATCTAACGAATTTTACAATTTTACGGTGACATGCAGGGTGTAAACCAGCACAAGATCAAACTAAGTAACTTTAAGCAAAAATGATTCCTGGGAAAGACTTTTTTTTCTGTAATATCATTTGGTAGAACTCAATGTAACGCACTTAAAACATTGTGCTGATGGATGGAATGAATAGTACGGGGGTTGTAAAGGTGTTTCAAAATCTTACAAAAACCTTGTATTTTAAAAAGTTGTCAAAAAGATGGAACTTTGACCCCCAATATCTCCGTAACTAGAAGGTTCCCAGGTATGGTTTAAAACAAAAAAATGATTCCAATGTCGAGGAGAAAAAATGCCTTCCGGCTTCGTGAAGAGGTGTTTTACACCCTTTACACGTGATGTCTCTGCTGGGCGGGGAATACCCGTCAAATCAAGAATTAGTTTTTTTATCCTGCCCGAGTTAAAAATAGGTAGGGGCTTTACTTTACGAGCTGTGTCGAAATAACCGAACGGTCAAAATTAAGCGAAGCAAGAAGGCTGGGGATTTATGTTTTGCATGATTATGACACTGAATGTGACCCGACTCTACACTCAATTTACTGTCCCAGTTCGTGAAAATCATAGATCCGGGGCTGGTCTATATTGTATGAACTTACTTCACGTGTTATTCTTTCCCTATTTTTATGTTGCGTTTCATTACCTACTTATTGAATTTCTTATACTGTTCGATAATACTATGCCAGCTTGACTAGCACAACTCTAAATACTGCAACAAACACGCGCTGCATGTGTACAATCATAACGTTCAACGTAAATTATACAATTATTCTTAAGCCCAGGCACGCTCAGCTTATATTTATATTAAATGGCTAAGGCACTCTTTCGGAAGACTGGGTAAAATAGCAACGATATTATAATAAGTACACTTTTGTAAAAGATCCTTAATATCAAAACAGTTGGAATGCAATTTAATTATCACGTTTTTTTTAAATATAGCACTGTAAATACACATCACAAAATTTAGAACCAGGCACTAATAAAATTCACTACATGCTTAGTAATTCGGAAGAAGTTCGGCTGGATCCGAAAAGTTCGCGACAAAATGTGGCCATTCTTTAATAATGTCGTACAATTTGTCACCAGGACTGAGAGTAGATGCCAGTTGGCGATGGGCGAACAGTTTGTAGTCTTTATCCAGCTTGCCGATTTCTACCCCCCTCTTGAGCAACTTTAGACAGGCGTCAATTTGATTCTTGGGAGGCGGATCGTTATTAAATGTACCTATGAAACTAATCCCGATGCTGTATCTGTTGTAGCCCAATGTGTGGGCCCCCACGTAATCCCAGCCACGGCCGAAGTACGCAGAGCCGTCGCCCGCGACTAAAAAATTGTAACCAATGTCGTCCCACTTTCTTGACTCAATGTGGAACATTTGTATGAGGCGCACGCGCAGAACGCATTCACTCTGGAATTGAAAACATCTTTTTTAGAATGTCGCACAACAAACAAACAAATCTGTATTTCGTTTAAAAGATTTTGCACGCGGTTTCACTAGCGTAACGGTCGGAAATTATCCCACCGTTTGAAATAATGCCTTTGACACTCGGAGATAATGTAGTTTCTCATAAGTGTTAGAATTTTCGTTAACGGGAAAAGTTTCGAAGATTAAACACCCAAACTTGACATCATTATAATAATAACAAATGAAATGTAGAATATTTACAACAATCTTCCGCCGCTTATTTTTACTCATTCTTTCTGAGAAGCTCACCAGGGTCAAGGTTAGTGTATGTTCTGGGGCATCCCACATTTGCCTTGTAACTTTTGTTAGTCGCCTTTCACTCATCCTCTCAACATGACCAAACTTCACCGAACCATCTTAAGAATAATGATGTAAATGTTTGCCACTACATCTTCAATGTTCTGAGACTTCATACCTTTTCTTTTTTTTTTAATGACTACAGGCCGTGTCGTTCCACGCGCGGCTCAAAGAGATGTCAGCATTAGGGGAGGGGCACGCAAGGGCCGAAGCCTGCCGGGGTTGCGGGCCTATTCGAAAGAGACACCGCGGCCCCGGAACATAAAGGGCGAGGAAGGAACATGGAAGGGTTTTAGTCAGTAAAAATCTGACGCTCTCTCCCGCTCCGCCCAGAGTGGGAGAAGTCATTTGATGATTTCTCATCCTTTAAATAAAAAAAAATAAAGAAAAACTTCATACCTCAATTGATCATTCAGAGACCGCCCCTAAGACGACCCACTGGCCGAGACACCAGACATGCTTCGCAAGGAACACATTTGCACACCATTAATTCTACTTTCATGCTTCGATTGCCACATCCAGCATTCACTTCCACGCATAGGTGTAGGCACCAGCAATTGTGAACAGCCAGACGAGGCTTTTTTGACATCGATGTGACTAAAAGAGCGCTGGACATGAATTTTCATGGAGGGAGAGGAAGGCCAAGATGGATGGATGGTGTGGAGAATGATATGAAAGAGAAAGCAGTAAATGATGCGGTAACGTCTGACAGGGGAGAATGGAAGAGGAAACGTGTTTCGCCGACCCCAAATAGAATGGGACAAGGAAGACGATGATGGTTGGTCACAACCACATGTATTGCACCATTCACTTTATTTCCCGCATTTACTCTCATCTTCGTCCATTGTAACATCAGATCTTGTAAACAGCCGCCCAAATATACAAATTCATTCACTTGCTCCACTCTCTTATTATTTATTTTCACAACACACGCCGACACATCTTTTTCTCTGTCAAACACCTGCATAACCCTCGTCTTGTTCTCATTTATACACCATGTTTCCGGGCGCTATCTATAAACATTAACCGGTCAATCATTATTGTACTCATCATTATGAATACCTTTTACTATGGGATAAAACCCTGAATCGCGTAAAATAAATCTGCTCTACACAGGCCTCCTCTCTACGAGTGGGAATGGGCTATAACCCACCACCCGGGCTCAGTGCGGACTGGTACATATATCACATGTCTTCGAATTTTTGGTTCTAGGGTATGACGGTTTCCTCACGAAGTTTTTCTTCACCGTTTTGAGAATCGGGGCCACCACCAGTGGGCCACCGCGGCTGCTCTCAGTAAGTATCAGTACAACTTTGGTCCATGCTCACCGAAAAGATAACGGTCTGATTATCCAAAAAACAGCTGTCACTGTGACATGTTCCCAAACAAACAGCAAACAGCTGTTTTTAGATAAGCAGACCATCATCTTTTTGGTGAACATGGACCTTAGATAGTCTCATATCTCGCTTTAGAAAATTTTGTTTCATGCAATAGCTGGCATCAGTACAAGCAAGTCTTGTACGGTTGAATAATGGTGGATAGTTAGCCAGGCTGGGCTCCATACTAACATATCAATCCGCTTTTGACAGTAACTTTTTGGCAACCATCAAATAGAAGAAAACACTAACCTGCGTTCTGCAACTCTCTGTTGCTGTGTGTGATATAATGACCCAGGGCACAGGTTGTCTGATCTTGTCTAACGAGTTCTCTACAGGCTGAGCCAGCCAATCACTTCTAGGTACTATCCTCAGATGATCTGGTGCTATCAACAAAGGGTTCGCTGAAAAATAACACTGAAATGTTAGCAATACAACTATACTATACCATGTACCTGTGCAACAACATAAAACTAAAAACCATTATTTGTTTAAAATAAATATAACCAGTTCACAGTAAATGTAACTGAGATAACCCTGACTCACAAGAGTATTTATTGTAAATACTGTAATAAATCAAATAAACTACACAACACTGCTCCATTAGTACTACTTAATGGAGCAGTGTTTGTTAGAGATTTTAATTTTTCAAAAAATATCAATAAAATGATTGTACCTTTCTTAATATTATTCATGTAGGGATCATAACCATCAAGTACTTCTTCATAGTCTCTTTTTTTTCTACTTCTCGCTATATCTGAGACAATGTTTTCACCACCAGAGTCATCCAATGTTAGTAATGTGTAAAACATCAACAGGAATGTTAATGTTGCCAATACAGTTGAAAATATTATTAAGTTTAGGTTGTCAGAGAACAATCCCACCACCTTTTTGTAGTCTGAAATGATAATATAATTAATGCGTCATTACTTTATTTATAACTACGCCACGCCGTTAAAATTATGTTAGTATTAATGTGCAAGTACAATGCCAATAGATTTGTCAAGCCCACACCTTATTTTAGGGAATTCCCCTAACCATACACCCCATACTTTAGGAAAAATGTTATTAAATTACCTTTTTAGCACAAGGACAAACTGATATAAAATGATAACTTATCAAGTTATCATATAAATCCCAAGGGACTTATTGGTAAAAATAATTTATTTGATCTTAACACTGTTTTAATTTTATTTTATTGGTCTTGTAGAAAAATCTTTGTACCTAATAAATGTATAGCATATAAAAACAAAAATCCTTCAACCAATAGACAAAAGATGCTATTATTATCACTACATTTTAATATGTTTTCATTTTTAATTATTATTAATGAATTTATTTAATAATTTGTTTCGTCTTTTTTACAAAAATATGCTTCTTAATGTTATTAGATAGTAATCAGGGACTTCTATGGTACAATTGAACTTTTAAGGTGTAATAGCAGAATTAAGATTAAAATTTATTTATTTCTTAGTTAAGGTGTCTGACTGAGCACTACACATTTTTATTCAGTGATTCAGTGGAATATTAAATTAAAAGAAAAAGTTGATTGGCAGTGTGGCACAAAAACCTTTGTTTATATAACCAATACATTCCACCATTGTTAAAGTTGACACTCATCACAAAAAGTGATTGGTTAGTCAGTTAATATGCACTTTCATATGTAATTAAAAGCATAATTCTTGTCAATTGTGTTTAAATATGTTGTCCCAGTAACACAAAGCAACAAAAAAATAACAAAAATTGCCTAATTTACACATGTGAGTACATGATTGACATGAGCATGAAATTCAAACAAACTGTTACCACATACTTGATTTTCCAGTACTACTATCTTCTTCTGACATCGATGGTGATAATGGTGGATTGTCATCTTGACTGGAATTGCTAAGTATTATTGACAATATTGCAAATATACCACCAAGTATAACTATGCACACTGCTGAAAATGTTATTTTGTGCCATCTCCTTAATTGAAACTTTTTGATAGCTGTAAAGAGATAAGCGCAATTTTATTTATCTTTTGCAATTCATATTGACATTACAATTATAGTGTTTCAGCCCATTTAGGCAAGAGATAATAAATACAAAACACATTAACTTATGCACAAATGGAAGGTCACGGCTAACCTGTCAGGCTCAGGACACACTGAAAAGACGTAAGACACAGACGGGGCGCAGACAAATGTCTCTTCCGCATCTTTTACATACAAAATGTATAACATCACGACGCAAAGCACACAGAAAAAGCAGGGCGCGGGCACGACGTTTGCCTGGCTGCGCCCTGTTGTTAAACAGATAGAGGGGTCAGGGCTCGGATGCCGCTGGGTGCGAGCGGAAGGGGGACAGGCGCGAGCGGACGCGGGACAGGCGCGAGCGGACAAGGGACGGGCGAGAACAGGGGTGCGGGTGAAGTCTATTGTATGTGCTTTAAAAGGTCGCGACGGTGCCTCGTCAGTGCCCTGTCCACATCCATCTTTAACTGTAACATGTACCTACTACTAAGAAAAGTAAAACCAAAGACATTATGAAAGTTTGTTGAAATAAACTAAGCTTTACCAAGTAAAACTAACAAATGGTGCTGTCATCTTCTGTTTGTTTGAGTGTGTATTTGCTACACTTTGGACTATTTGAAATACGGATCCATGCAATAATTTGATGATTGAATCATCTAATGTAGAACAAACAAATTAAAATCATTGCAATGATGGGACAAGTGCCTTTCGGCTTCATTAGGAGTCTTTTTACACCCTTAATATTGTTGATGATAATCTATTACTGTTATACCTTTAATACTTTAACAATAAAATAAATTCAATTATAATGAGTTTGAAATTTAAGTTTGACATCTTGATTTTAGACACTGTGTGCGAGAATCGGAAGACGCATTGTTTCACCAAATCACAGAAACAAGCAACATCTCTGTCTTATTTGAAGTGAACACAATAATAACTAGGTCCACCTGTTCCTGAGAAAATCGGTAGAGACAGATGAACGGATAGACACATGTTTAGTTCTGGGTTGATCTATATTCTTTTCGACATGCTATTAAGAAGTGAGCTAGTGAGTTCTAACCATAAAGACTCTAAACAGTGATGCCTGTATTCGTTTTGACAATAAAAGGCCTTAATCAACTTACAATTGTCAATCTTTGATTCCTCCCTATACTTCTTAGATGGAACTTCCTCATCTTCTGTTTTCACATACGAAAGATTCTCTAGTCCAGGAGTATTTTGAATCACTTGCTTGATTACAACAGGTCCATTAAAATAGGTGTTGTTACCAATTATAACATTCTCAGAATTGCTCACTGCCACATTACCAATGGGAGAACTGCTGGACTTCACCACACTTGTTGGGATGGTCGCCACAGTATCAATCGTCCTTGAACTTTTACTGTCTGTCTTGTCATCATCGTCACTGTCACTTTTCTCTTCAATAATTTGAAAATCTCCAAGCTCGCCTTCAACTTTGATACCAAGACTCTCATTCACATAGCCTGACTGTGTTTTCAGTGCCATTATCAGTTCAATAGGTGCACATTCACATCTTATATTCTATCATTAATGTGCTACAAATAACATATCTTTGGAAAAGCACTTGTAACTTGTTTAATATCAGGGAAAATCAAAAACACACCCACATTAACGTTGATGGCTGCAGTACTGATTATGAGGTGAAAGTATTTCTTTTTGCAATATACAGTAATTATGTAGGTATTTTCTTTCTTGTATTTTTTAAATTATTTTTCCCCAACATCAACTTTTTTTTTTCATCAACAGGCAACAGGATAAAAGTGTGAGTGAACCACAGAGTATATAAATAATAACCACAGAGAATATAATCACTACGTTTAAATAATCACTACGTTTAGTTAGAGAGAACTTTAATTTTATCATTCCAACTTAAATTTTAACTCATTCATTCGACCCAACACATAGAGGAAAAAAATATAGAGACTACGTTGCTGGGCTTACCTCTAAAGCCCGGTACGGGCGGTACGTGCCAGTGTGGCTGAAATCCTTTTGCTCAGAGAGGCCATGTTTAAGCGTTTGTTTGAACTTGTATCTCAACTCCAGGTAGGTAGTTCCCATTGGGGCAACGTCAGTTGTCATGTCATGTCAGTTGTGGTGTCATAGATGTCAGAGAGTTGGGCCTATGATATATTTCGGTGCCCCACATTTAGTTACTTTATCGTTCCGTACTTTAGAATATATGGTAACACCGGTTCCTATATAGGACAACACAGGCACTCATATCAGTTAGTGGCGCGGGTGTTTAAATTTTTCTCCTACGTTTGATTTGTAATTTTTGTATATATTTGCATAAATAGTTTATTAAATTCCCAGTGTAAATAGTAAAATGGAAACGGAAAGCGATGGGGGCGATGCCCCCATCGATAAAGAACCGAACAAGCGAAAATTAGCTCTCATGGATTCGACACAGACGGCAGCATACAAAATGTTCATGAAGCCGAATTATAAGAGACAATTTCCAGAATGCCATAGTGGTGATTGTATAGTTCAAGTGGAGTCAACGGATAATGAAAAATTGGGCAACAAAAACCCAATTGGACTGACAAAATTATTTACTGAAAATGTTAAAGGCATCATAGGCGTACATCGCGTCAATGCCTACAAAGTTGGGATAACTTTTAAAAAACCTGCACCGGCAAATAGTTTCCTAAAAATGGACCATTTCTTGGGAAAAAATAAATTAAAAGCCTTCGTTCCGGCACACATGACGGAAACAACAGGCGTCATCCGTTATGTACCAAAAACCATGTCAAATGAAGAAGTATACAAAAACATTCAAAGTGACGTTGAAATCATTTCAATTAAAAGATTTATGAGGAAAGTAGATGGAAAACTCACACCATTAGGTACAATAGCAGTTACATTTGCCGCAACAGCATTGCCACAGTATGCCTACATTCACATGTTCAGATACCCAGTACATATATATATACCACCATTGCTACAGTGCTACAAATGCCTTAAATATAACCACTCTGCAAGAACTTGCCGTGGGGAGCAAATGTGCTCTTCTTGCGCCGGTCGACATTCATACAAAGAGTGTGATGTTGAAGAAATTATTTGCATTAACTGCAGCGGCAACCACCTAGCAATTTCAAGGGATTGCCCCATTAAGAAACAAAAAATGGAAGAAAAGAAGAAGAAGTTCCTCAATCAAAGTCAGTCGTACGCCAGTGTGGTGAGTACACCTCCTCCAACTATGTCTGATACAAATGTTTTCCCAGCTCTCAAAAAACCAAACGAAAGGACTTTGGGTGAGAACTCAAAGTCTTTTGCAGAAGAAATTGTAAATAATGAAATTATTATAAACGCCATTGTAAAATCATTAATTAGTCTTGGAAATAATAAAGATAATGCTCCAATTACCAATAAAAGAATAAAAGAAATGTTGTTATCAAATTTAATTATTAATTGATGGATACATTTTTAAACATAGCACAATTCAATGTACAAAGCTTACAGAGTAAGAAGGCCTTATTAAACACATTTCTCTTTGAACAAAAAATAGATATATGTCTCTTAAATGAGACTTGGCTAAAAAATAGTAGTGTAATTCCTCGTTTTACATCATACAACTTTATATATAAAAATTCAGTAAATAAACACAATGGAGTAGGTATTCTGATAAAACAAAATTTAGCTTATAATGTTATAGAAACAACTTTTTATGAGTCAGTCCAAAATATCTGTATTTCCATAGAAACATCCATGGGTAGATTGCATATCCTATGTGTTTATTGTCCTCCCAATAGCAACAGATTTGATACCAACAAAATGAGAAAGGTGCTTCTTGAAATTCCCAAGCCATGTCTTATCATGGGCGATTTTAATGCACACCATATATTGTTTGGATGTCATACAAACAATAATAGGGGTAACAGTTTATATAACATTATTGATGAATTTGATATGTGCGTTTTAAATGATGGTAGAGCAACCACTGTTCAGTACCCAAACAGGAATGCATCAGCTATTGATCTAGCTCTGGTTAGTTCTGCATTAGCTCCTCTTTGTGATTGGCAGGTTCATGACGATCCTATGGGCAGTTATCACTACCCAACCCAGGTAGTTTTAAATGTAAAGCCATCAACATATGATGTTCGACCTGTGGAAGAAAAATATATTTATAGTAAAGCAGATTGGTCTAAATATTATGAATTATCAGAAACGGGTTTCTCTCATTTAGACATAGATAATATGGAACCTCTTCATTTGTATGATAATTTTGTGAATATTTTATATGATTTAAGAATTAATACAGTACCAAAACGAAAATCTGATCAAACTTTGAAAATTTTAAGAAAACCAGCTCCTTGGTGGAACCAAACATGTAATGAGGCAGTTCAAAAATCTAAGGAAGCTCTGTTAGAATATAGAACATCACCAAGCATCCCCAACTTCATACAATACAAAAAACTTGATGCTCAAAAGAAGAGAATATTAAAAGAGGAGAGTATCAACTCATGGCATGAGTTATGTAGTAGTTTTAATAGAATGACACCTGTTGCAAGAATATGGGGTTATATTAAAAAGTTTAAAAGGATAGGTTCTTCTTCAAATAAATACTTAAATGATGATTGGGTACCTGAATTCTTAGAAAATTTATCAGACTCATCAATATTGAATGAAAATAATATAAATGATATTTTAAAAGAATCTGTTGTATCTGAAACCAACTCCTTTCTTAATAGTCCATTAACATTAAACGAATTACACATAGCTCTTAAGAGTAGAAAAGATACAACCCCAGGTCTGGATAACATACCATACATCTTAATAAAAAAGTTACACCCCAATGCCTTACAAATTTTGTTAAATGTTTATAATAAACTTTGGGATACACTACTTATACCAGAATCATGGAAAACTCAATGCGTCATTCCAATTTTAAAGCCCAATAAATCTGTAAACAGTCCCTCATCATATAGACCTATATCATTATCATCTTGCTTGGGTAAACTTTTCGAAAACATGCTTAAGATACGTTTAGATTACTTTGCTGAAACTCAAGGCAAGTTACCAGATATACAGTATGGATTCAGAAAAGGCAGGAGTTGCTCTGAAAGCTTTGTTTCATTTATATCAGACTTAAAAAAGGCTAAACTTAGTCATTCTAATGCCTTATGTGTTTTTTTGGATGTCAAAGGTGCTTTTGATAATGTGAATATTGAATGTCTAATTCGTGTTTTGCATGAATTGGGCTTATCAAGTAAAATATTAAATTGGATTTTTAATTTTTTGTACCAGCGAACTTTGTATGTTAGATTCAATAATAAGCTCCATGGCCCTAGGTTAATTAGTAAAGGCACAATGCAAGAAGCAACACTTTCACCCCTGTTGTACAATTTGTATACATCCCTGATTCTTAAATATGTAAATACTTCTCAAGTCAAAATATTACAATTTGCTGATGACTTGCTTTTATACACAGTTAATCAAAATTTGAATATGGCTGTTAACAATATTAATACTGCATTGGCTCAATTACAATATTATTATAGTAATACTTTAAAACTAGATATAAGTTCTGAGAAAAGTTCAGTATTATTATTTAGTAAAGATTCATTAGCACAGTCCACTGTAAATATTGTATATAACCACAATGTGATTCCTATTGTTAATCATCACAAATTTTTAGGTGTTATAATAGATGATAAATTAAAATTTGATAAGCACATTGACCACATCTGTCAAAAGGCCATGAAGAGCATCAATGTCCTTAGGAGCTTAGCGGGAACTTTTTGGGGCTCTGATCCAAAAACACTTAGCATGTTATATAAAAGCATAGTCAGAAGTCATTTTGACTATAGTTGCTTAGCCTATATGAATGCAAGTACTACATTGTTAAGAAAACTGGATGTCATTCAAAATATGGGCTTAAGAATAATTAGTGGAGCAATGCGCACCACCCCTATAAATTCTATGGAAATTGAAAATGTTATACCTCCTTTATCCTTGCGGCGTTTACAGCTGGCTGAGAGATTCTGTCTCAAAGAGTTATCTTGTAATAATAGTACAGTTCTTGATAAAATTGATTATCCTATAGAGGTCACACAGTCAACTGTCACATCTTCTATCTCAGCAAATACTTTTATTTCTGGTTCACTGCCTGAAATTTCAACCATTCTAGTTAAAGTAAAAAGCCTGACAAGAGACATGTACATCCAAAAGAAGTGGCCAGTATATGAATTCCCATATAATACTTTATTAGCCTACTTTGATATCAAGTGTTTTCTTGATACTGTTAAAAATAAATATGACTTCTTAGAATTTTTGAATGATAAATCACATTTCTATACCATTTACACTGATGGATCTAAAACTGATGATTATGTTAAAGCAGCATATTATGACCCACAAAAGAGAATAACCAAATGCTTTAAAATGCCAAATAGTTGTAGTATATTCACTGCCGAAGGTTGGGCTATACTAGCTGCTTTAACTTATGTAAATACTATTGTAAATATTGATGAACATGATGTAAACAAAAATGTAAATAATATTTTAATTGTAAGTGATTCCAAAAGCGTTTTATCTAGTTTAAGTAATTGTAACTTAAGTTATAAACAAAATTATATTGTACATAGAATTAAGTATACTCTACAAAAGTTGGGAAAACATGTAGAATTTTTGTGGGTTCCATCTCACAGTGGCATAGTTGGTAATGAGGTTGTAGATCAGGCAACTCGTCAGGATCACGACGAGGATCTTACAGAATCTTTCAAGGTTCCTTTCACGGATTATTATCAACAATTTAAAATATTATTTAAGAAGATATGGAAAGATTATTGGGACTTAACAACTGAAACAAAAGGAAAATGGTATTCAGAATTACAGCAAGACTTACCAACAATGCCGTGGTACAATAAATTCAAGTACTCCAGTAGAAAGTTCATAACCGTTATTAATCGCTTGCGATTTGGACATTGTTTAGTTCCAGCTCATCTCTACAGGATGAGAATCATCAGTGAAAATAAATGTACCTATTGTTCTGAAGAAAATGCGGATATAAAACACGTTATATTTGACTGTGAATCGTTTGCCATGCAAAGACTGTTACTTGTCAGTGAAATTAGTGACATAGCAGAAGAAAACTCTTTATGTATTCCCCGCCACGTTCAGGAATTACTTTCGAAAACGGTTTATTTTAATCCGTTATTTAGATATATATTGAATACAATAGAAAAAATTTAGTCGTTCAGGGTTCATTAGATTGTTTGTATATTTTATTTTTTATGTTTAGATTGATATTTTGTTGTTGTTAATTAGATAATTTATTCATCGCCTCTCAGATGTACTTAGCTCGTATGAGCGGTAAATAATATTTTTTTTGAACTTTTTATTGTTTTATGTACTTTTAGGTAAGATAAGAGTAGTATGTTTAATGATTACGACTGAAGGACATGTATCCATGGTCATGAATAAATTAAAAAAAAAAAAAATATCAGTTAGTTTTGAGATATAGATGCTCTGTGGATTTTATTTTTCAAGTCTTCCCTAGTCGCTGGATAGCTGGCGTTGGTCTGACTACATTACTGCAAAGAACAGAACGTCACATAACTTCTCTTGAACCTAATGGTTTTATTCGGAAGCTTATGCAAACGAATGTGTCAGTCTACGAGCGTATGTGACGTGTGTTTTTTCAAGCGTTTTGGATTTGGCTTGGCACATAGTATAGTAACGTAGTCGGATCAACGCCATCTATCGAGTTCATGGAAACTATTTTGGAAACTGTTTTTACTCTCAAAAAGAAAACCTCTCATTAAACATTTTGTTATGGAACCACGTCTTTTATTTTACCTAAGTACCAACTTCTCACAGCCAAGACCCTGGCGCCGCGCGCTGCCAATAGGTTTTCTTTCCGAAATAGACCATCTCAAACTTCTTGGTGCTACTCTGTCCTATGTTGAGCCCAAGGCCAGATTATTCGTTAAAAAGCTGGGCAGAACAGACACACATTATACCAATTATAAAATTGACCATGCCTGGAGTACTATTCCTTGGAGTCACCTTTGAGGTGCATCAGCCAAGCACTAGCGTCCAGCAGCACAATCTAGGTTTCCGTAGTTGCTCGCTCATCAAAATAAGCGGATATGTCTCCAACTGTGGTTATTTTTGGGAATGAGATGTTTTCAAGGCAAGCTTCCAACAAAAAAATATACATGGCGCTGTGTTAGAAGCAGTGTAATTTTTTTAGCTATTTATCGGTGTGTGTTCATATCACGTGGCCCCGTGAGGTCTCATTGGTTATTCGAAACTAGATACATATATGTAGATACGAATAGTTTTAAATTACTACAATAATAAACTTCACTATTCTTAGTCAGTAAAGGATAATATTTTTGTGTTCACCAAAAATCTAAAGGTACATCTATGTATGCATTTCTAAAATATTGATCTTAAACCCGTTTAATTGTTTTACTATAATTAAACTACTCGATCAACAAAATATGTAACATCAAACAAATTCCAAATTAACACCAAGATATAACACTTTTTTATTGTAGTGCGCTGCAAATATTCTATTGTAACAATAACTATTTTATTCTTCCCCGAAAAATACTGATCGTGCACCAAATATTCCTGAATGTTACACAAAATATTTAGTATGCATCCTAGTACCGTATACCCATTTAAAACGGTTTTGTACAACTTTGATGTTACTAAAATAATTATAATTGAAGAACAAATAATGCATTTCGTAAAACATTACTTCTAAGACTTATATTTATTTTACTGAAAATGGTTTTGGCGCGCTTGCGACGCGCATGTCACCGTAAAATTGTCAAACACGTTATATTACAATATAACGTGTTTATTCTCGCGATATTGTAATGTCTCGAAGTATTGTCAACTGAACATACGGAAGTATCTCTGCCCCCATAATCTGTACTTGGGGCAACCCCCCGTTAGGTTAGTTAGGTTCCTTTAAACCCTGCACTCGGAAATAGGGGCCCCGCGAAGCGGGGCTCCGTCGACTACGCTTTTTAGGGGGAATATAAAGTGTTTTAAGGTTATGTTATATTCACAAAGTGTCAAACACCCTTGCCCAGTGGCACAACTCTCATGAAAAGATAATGCACCATTCCTGAGAAATACCGATTGGTATTTCTCAGGAATGGTGCATTATCTTTTCATGAGAGTTGTGCCACTGGGCAAGGGTGTTTGACACTTTGTTTAACATTTTGAATTATTATGGTTCGTACTGATTAGTTTAAAAAACATTTTTAGTAAGCATTACATTTTATAATGTGTTCATTTTTTATTAATAAAGCTACATTGGACATTAATTGGTGTTTGATTCAAATACATTTTGCAGTGCATTATCTGAAGTAAAACTAAAAAAATAAATGCTTGTTTTTAAAATTAGGAGTATTACTATTTTTAGAAATTTGCAACAGTTGTTAAATAGATGCTCGTTATGACATATTTTAATGAACATATTTTGGTGCACATTCAGTATATTTGGTGGAACACAGGCAAAATTAGGTAAATGAAATGGGAATAAATTGAAGTACTTTTAAATACCATCCGTCAGTAAACAACCATTTATACTCAAATACACATTGGTAAAGATAAAATAAGAACAATAGTAATCTCAAATCTGTTAAAATGACGATCTTACGTTAAATGTGAAGGTAATGTTGGATAGGTGGTACATTAAAGGCCCGGTCGCATCGGATGCGTCCAGTGCCTGATCAAGACTTCAGACCGCCCTAGGCTAATTATGAGGACGCGCCCCCGCCAGGTGCCAATATGTTACGGTTGGCCTAAAAAATAGTATATTAGTTTTGACTTTGTTCACTAGTGTGAAAATTTTAACGTGGTTCTTAGTGTTGAAATTGTAGATGCTTAAAAGACAATATGCCATTTAACTTCTTAGTTTTTAATAATGACAGATGTCACAAAGTCATTTTTTTTAAAAGCGCGGGAATCATCGAATGTGGCGGGCGTTATTTTTCTTTCGTTTTCATAAAAATATTAAAAAACGTTGGCTATTGGACATAAGTTGTGTAGATATATGTAAATATTCATTATATTAGTTGATATAATTGTTTATAGATATAGTTCTTCATTTAGGGTAAGTTTTTTCTATTTTATTTTTCTGGCCAGTGGCCACAATGGGCAATGAACCGCCTGATCCGGGGGGCACAGTTCCCTCGGTCGGGCATAATATCACTATTTACGAATCCAGTATGGATACGGACTCGTCCTTAAACCGATCGGAGCGGAAAAGGGCTAGAGCGCCTCGAAAAGTGTGTAAAAATTGTAATAAAAGAAGGCGAAATGGGCGCTCATCAGGAACAACAGGAACAAATAATGAATCGAATTTTCATTGTGATAATGACTCAGTTCAACTTCAACTTCATAGTCCAAAAATAACGTCAAACGTACCGGTAGTCAATTTTATTTCAACAAGAAGCCACTCCACGTTCTGTGGATGGTCCCCAGACTGAAACCCAGAACTCAGATCTTCCCCAGAAGGCGCCACAGGTTGCTAGGGCTTTGTACGAAGCCACAGACCTGTCGCCATACGTTGTACATAATCAAAAAAATGTTGATACAAATAACTCGGCTCAAACATTACACCCAATTACTTTAGGGCACTTTTAAAAAAAAACGCAGATTTAACCACATCATTAACGGTTCACTAAAACGCATTGGTCGCTACCGAATATCATTAAGCTTCTCCCGTTACGTAGATGCAAACTCCTTTATAAATGACCCAAGTTTGGCCAAAGAAAACTCAAACCCAAAAATCCATCTTTTAATGTGTGTCGGATTGGAATTGTAAAAGGCATACCTACAAAATGGTCTCCCCGCTGGATGCGGGAAAATCATAAAGGCTAGACGTCTTAATTATAAAGTAGGTGCACGAACCACCCCTGTGTGGAAACCATCCCAAACAGTCGTGCTCATCTTTGATGGACAAATTCTACCAAAACGTGTCCCTACAATTCAATGTTTTAATTGTTGTCGATTTGGCCTTAAAAAGGTACAATGTAGGTCGAACCCTCAGTGCTTCAAGTGTGGGGCGAAGCATTCTTCTGACACTTGACGAGAGTAATAGTAAATGCTGTCATTGCGGTGGCATTCATTACGCCATCAATAAAAAATGCCCAGAATTTGAGAGACAAAAATCAATTAAGCATCATATGTCCCATAGCTGCGTGTCGTATGCTGAAGCGTCGCAACTACCTCCACCAATATCAAAATTGTATACAGATGTGGTAACATCTGCCCTATCACATAGGTACCACTAAAAATCCTTTTTATTCACAACCTTCGCCCCAGTCACGTAACACATCAATTGTCTCCTCTCAAAGAAAAACGGTATTCCTCAAACCTCGGGATCCCCCAAAAACAACTAAGGGGTATGACCGGGCAGCTCATCAAGCATTGATCAGTAATGAAGTTTCTGTGTCAGGGAATGGTGTTGCATTCCAAAATAAAACAACAAATAATAACGAGACTCAAATTTGAAATTTAATAATCCTGTTAATTAATACCTTGTCTAAAAATAATAATATTGAACCGTCCAACGTTGCCACTGTAATTGACACTCTGTCTAACTTATTTAACCTTAATCATAATGGATCCAAATCTACCCAAGATTGTCCAGTGGAACAGTCGCAGTATAATGAATAAAAAATCTGATCTGTCCTACATATTGAACAAATACGATCCCTTTGCAGTCGCTCTCTGTGAGACATGGCTTAAACCAGGGTTCTCTTTTAGAATTCCTGGTTATGCGTGTCTAAGAACAGACAGAAGCGATGGGTATGGCGGTGGCGCCATACTTATTAAAAATAACTTGTCTTTTCATAGTTTTCCTCTTCCAAGCCTCAGCGACGATATTTCTGCTGTCGCTGCTATTGTAAATAAAATCTGTTTAGTATGTGTATATTATTCTCGTCCAACTATTACTTATTTCTTTCTGAAATAAGTGATCTCCTTTCAGTTTTACCTAAACCATTTTTGGTAATGGGTGACTTTAATACTCAACATCAGTCCTGGCCTCGATTCTGCTATTACGATAGTGTCAGTATAGGCGATCATTGAAGTCATAATGATCAAGTTTTGACAGGTTTGGTAATCTACTATCATCATGGCGTCATTATGACTTCTCAATGAACAACCACTATGACCCCATTGAAAGAAATGTCATAGAATATTAATCTCGTATGAAATCTGGCATGAACAAAGGTTCGCATTTAGTAGTAAATTTCGAAAACCATTTGTACGAATGGTTTTATAATAATGGCAATACGAAAATGCCATTAAAACACAATTTTATTACGAGACCATCGACCGACCATTGTATGCATTGATTGCATTGCATTGTGTGTATTGCATTGTATTGTTGTTTAGCAGATTACAAACTTTAAGCAAAATGACAATGGAATCGTGTTGGAGTGACGAATTTAATAAAATAGCAGAATTAGGCCCCTGGGGTAGATCTAGTTCCAATTACTATGGGGAAAATTTATTGGAAATCCTAGACTCTAATAATTTGTGTAGTTTAAATAGATGTCTCCCAACACGCCAAACGAATCCAGATGAGGGAGTAAGTGCCCCTAACCTCTCAATCTGCACACCTGATTTAGCATCGACATTATCCTGGTGTCCTATACAGTCTTCTTATGGTAGTGATAATAATAATTTAATAATTTCTTTTCCACATAAAAACCGGCTGTTTGTAATCCAACTCCACGTTTAAAGTGATCGACTTCAAAATGAAGATTGGGATACCTACATACAAAAATTGTGTAGAAGAAAGAATCCTTGCTATATCTAATTCCTTACAAATACATGATCCTCAATTTATTATCTAATCAAATAACAAAGATTTTAATAGAGGTGGCAGATAATACTTTCCCTATTAAGAATGGTGCTTCAGGCAAAATTCCTTCACCACCTTGGTGGGATGCTGAGTGGACTCCGGCCATTAAAAAAAGAAAATAAGCAGAGAAAAATTATGGTCATACTATGACTCGTCACAATTTTGAAATCTACCAAGAAGCTGCACGTACAACTCGCAAACTCCTTAGAAGAAAGAAATTTGAAGGTTGGCAAAGATTCTGTGCATCCATCTCGCCAGAAGTAAACGCATTCCTAGTATGGCAAAATATTAGGCGATTCAGGTCAGCATTCAGTGACACAAAAGCCTCAAAACTACCACTAGAATTAGCCAATCAGTTTATGGATCATTTAGCCCCTCCTTCAGCCCCAGAACAGAGATCTTTACATTTCCCCTATGTCCCTATTCCCAATTCTGAAATGAATTCTCTCTTCACACTAAGTGAATTGAAAGGAGTCCTTTCACATGTTAAGGATTCAGCTCCTGGTGAAGATGGTATACCATATTCATTTATAGCTAATCTGTCTGACTCCGTTCTTTTAATATATTTAAACCTCATCAATGCAGCTTTGATATCTGGCAACATTCCATCAAGTTGAAAGTCTCAAACAATTATTCCCATTCAGAAACCAAACAAACCTTCTAATGTTACTTCTTATCGACCAATCGCATTTTCTACAGTTCTGGTTAAAACACGTTGAACATCTTATTAAGAATTGTTTGGAGTGGTATTTGGAAAGCAAAAACTTGCTTGCCACATCACAGTTTGGTTTAAGGAAGGGTAAAAGTACGATGGACAGCCTTAGTGTGTTCACAACTGATATTCGATAAGCCTTCTCTTCTAATAATTCAGTAATTGCTGCTTTTATCGATATTAGCTCAGCTTACGATGATGTCCTGGTATCAATCCTAGAACAAAATCTGAATTTATTACAAGTGTCAAAAATGCTGTCTAACTTCATAATGAATATGCTTTCAGAGAGATCTTTAAATCTTCATAAGGAAGGGTGTACTTTAAAATAACAAAATAATAATAATAGACAACCGACAGGTTTGTTGTGCCGGTCCGAACTCTTCGAGTGCACGAATAAGACTGACTATAATGTTCAACCTCCCGCACAACAACTCTATCCACTTGACTCACAAAGACGTCACTGCGTTGTCAACTTCAAAACAAACTATCCTTGTACTACAAAATCAAAATAAATTCTTTTTGTCATTAAATTTTCGCTTGCTGCGACACGGCCACTCTGACTCATCACACGTGCTCGTGTGTACCTGTGAACAATAGGAACTGTCTTCTGAACTCGTCTATCCTGACTAACTAACTAGGTACATCTAAGATTTAAGTCCAACCATAAATCGGATACATTACACAACTATTGTTTCCTTAATACAATAATCAGACACCCATGTGAAATTCAACATAGTCTAAATCAATTTAAAAGTTAACAACATTGACATTATGATTCGGTGTGGCCCAGTTGCACCATGCAACTAACAGATCACTGTCTGTTCATTCAAATGGATTAATTTTTTAAACTCCAGGTCTATCCAGACCAATAACCGAAAGGCCCAAGTCACGTCCATGTGACTACCTACTAATAGTCTCTTACGCGCCCCAGGTCCCCGCCACACCACAACCCGCCCATCACGCCCTGAACGACAACGTACGCAGTTGCGACTGCGTCTTGTGGATGTAGATTGACCAAATAGCCAACAAGCGCTATCATAAGTCTTTCGAGGTTCCTTCGCCCTCAGAAACATCGTCTATTACATCTAACTCTGTTGGAAATTCACAGGTTGGCATCTTACGGATGCGGTGGTGTGCGTACTTGCACTTAAAATTTCCTCATCATGATCTACCATTAAGCTAAGAGGTCTAGGCTACCTTGATCTACACCATTTATAGTAACGACAGCATAAATATGCCCACTCTTGAGTCTAGGCGAAACAGAATTAGCACTGTGCAGTCCTAACAAAATGAAAACGACTCACCAGATTTACGAAAAATCCCAGTAGGTGCGCATGCGCTAATCACACATGTACACGTGACGTTAGTTAGGAGCTGCGCTCGCTGCACCGCTGCTAGTACCGCCATTCAAATTGCGGTAGCCTCATGTCCTTACTTGAATCTCCTGGTATGTCCTCGTGCGATGGTAACCCTGCAAACAAATACTCCACGACAGAATTTTGTTCCACTCGGTCACTCCTGACCGAACCCTAGATTCATTGGGTCGGTGAAAGTAAAGAACTGTACCGTTTTATTTTCACCAAATCTTACTGTATTGAAATCAAATATCACAACATCACACCTGTAATCCCCGAAGGGTTAAACAGAGGTGTAATAACTTAATAGTACACTCACACTTCGCAAGTTATGTCAAAGTCCCATGTAATAGGAGCGAGCCTATTGCCATCATCCGGCGCAACTAGACTCCGTGGCTGTTTCTGAGAAATTTCTGATGGAAAAACCCAATAACATTTTGCCCGACCTGAGAATTGAACCCAGGACCACATGTTCAGCATTCATGTTTGCTATCACTAGACTAACGAGGCCTTTGATAGAATCTAACGCGGTTAAATTGGGAATACTTGAAATAGGTCAACCCTTGGGCCATGCACCAAAGTCGTTCGAATCAACCTTTAACACTCTACTGCAATAATAACTACTGGTACGGTCAAACACTACTTAACCGATAGGGTACTGAAACAGTGGTGCACAACGTAAGCAACGCACACACTACGCATGTAACGCACACACTACGCAAGCAACGCGTGGACTACATATGTATCACGTCATACACTACGCATCCACTACGTACTCACTACGTATGCACAACGTCTACACCACGCATCCACTATGCACGCACTACGTATGCAATAAGCTTACACTACGTATGCACTACGTATACACTACGTATGCACACCATTAAAGGTCCCAACCCTATAGGTGCCACACAGGCTCAGGTTGCCACCACTTAAGCTTACTCATCATAATCCAAATCCTTATCATCCAAATCCTTATCATCCAAATCCTTATCAACATCGATTGGTACGTGACCCACTGGTACCTTCCTTAGCCTACCCTGTGCGTGCATATTTGTACGCACGCCTAAAACCAAATCTTTCAGTGAATGACGATCAGCGTCCAAAGTCTCTAATCACTAAATTTTCAAGCAACATTAAAATTACTTTCATTCAATATTTCTTTCATTGAACATTCAGTTCCAGAATCAAAATCGAAACACTCACCAAAGTGTTTTACTGTTCCTGATGGACTCGACGATGCGATGATCTGACGATGGAGATGAAAGACAGAGTAGCGAGAAGTCCCCAAAAGTTTACAGCAGCTATATCGTGTTTCGGCTCATTGATTGCACTCCGATGAGAACTTTAGACCTGGCAGGTTACACAGCAATCACGTACGAAGGAATTGTTCCTCTTAAGCATTAAAAAAAAGTCCGCGATAGCATATGTCTATTTTTTAAGTTTGACTCACACTTGCTCTAACCCTCACTCGCAGACGAAGTTGCGCGGGTCAGCTAGTATTTGAAATAATTCGAATGTAATGCGTAGGTACCTGCTATGCCTTTGCGTATATTTAAGGGAGCAGGAGTACACATTTTCTGAAGTTTTTTACTATAACTAGCACACAAAAGTGGTTTTGGTCAGTCGGTCGTCTTAGGGGTTTTGTTACTGTTAATTGAAAACTTAAAATCTTATTTAAAGTCAGTTTCATAACATTCAATGAATTTGTTAGGCTTAAGAGATACTCACGCTTGCTTGCTCTGTAAGTAAGATAGGGGAGTGTAAAATAAGAAAAACATAAATTGAACTTACCTTAAATTGTTTAAGAACCTTATACCATTTCAATCATTGCTAACTGGATAAGATTGACCCTGAGATAATTTAAGTAGGTATATAGATTCAAATCCAGATAACTGCATTACATTCTAGTTGGCTACTTACTTAAGCAATATAATGACGGTATAGCTTTAATATTTGTGAAGCCTTTAACCATTCTAAGAACAAATCCTAAGTTTCTGTATGCTTTTTTGCATACCTAACTATAAATGATCATGAAATATGAGTCCAGTGGTGAAATGAACTCCCAAGTCCCTCACTTCAGTAGCTCTATCCATCTGCACCCCATCCACCGTATAAGCAAATATGATGGGTGTGCATGTACGCGAGAAACTCATGGTCACACAGAGATTACTCTTGCTTCAAGCCGTCTGTCTTTATATTCACAGTCATTCACGTTTGTGATGGGCAAATGTGCATTTGGCTCAAGGTGGTGTTGCTTGTTGCTTGTCAAGAAAACTTGCATCAAACTGTCAGACTTGGTACATATATTTTAGTTCTGTGTTTTCTCATCCGTGTTAGGTTGTATGTGGAACAAAATGTAATTCGTGACCATATAACATGTTTGTATTTACTGATGATTTCATGTTCATCTGTTTGTACCCTAAAGACGCCTTCAACTCCTTAACCGATGTTGATGAAATTTTGCACAGTTGATGTACACGCCAGGCTTTTCTGAAAAAAAAAACTGACTAATTGCTAAAGAGTCGATAAAGAATTCAAAATAGAGTTGGGCATAGTGTCATTTTTGCAATTGCAACATTTGAATCACAATTACTGAAATGATCCCAAACACTGATATGTTTCATTTGACACATTTGGTTCATCAGTTCAAAGGATATAAAATACAGAATGGTTGTATGACATCACGTTGCGTTTAGTAATACTGAGTCAGAGAAATGTATGTGGCAACAATGCTGAATTTTTTATGTGTACATTGCAACCAATGTTTTCATCAAAAAATAATTCAATCGAGTTACATGAATTTGGAGCATTGTATTGATGACTACAATTCTGTAACTACATAAGTCTGACAGTCGCGAATCATATTTTAGTCAAGATACAACCTGACACTGACCTTGTAATAAGAAAAAACGTAAGAAATTAGAATTTCGCGGGCTATCGTGAATTTAGCACCAAACAAAAAAAACAATGTTGGATACCATTTGTTTTTTTAACACACGTCTAAGGACATTCGGTTTTTGAGACAGTCTATGATACCTACCTTAATCGTCGAAATCCATCCAGCCATTTGGAACATACGAAGATAAGGATAATATAAAGAAAAATAAGTTATTTACTACGAATAATAACTACGATGTTAATATTGTACAATTTTGCAATTTCTATTCGTTCAGCAAGTTATAAATAATATTTCCAAAAAAAAAATTGTAATAGTAGGTTGTAGAAAACTGTAATTGTTTGTCCCAATTTAAAACAAAATCCCGATGATGTTTTAAAATTCACCATCTGCCCCGATTTTCATCCAGTCGAACCTGGCAACACGAGAGTCATCCACGCGCAGGCGAAAAAATGGCCGCTGCACCTTCTCAGTATTATAAACGCTAATTTATTTATTACTAGCTGACCCACGCAACTTCGTCTGTCACATAGGTATATGAGAGAAAAAGCTCACAAAAGGAATACATTTTCCCCGTTTTTGTAAGATTTTTCATTTATGCTCCGCTCCTATTGGTCGTAGCGTGATGTTATATAGCCTATAACCTTCCTCGATAAATGGGCTGTCCAACACTAATAGCACGCATGCTTCAATAGCGTACTTTCCCATTGAAAGTCATCTTCTAATGGGCCTCGTCGTTGTTATGAAATTATTTTGTTACGCGAGTTATTTTAATTCAGTTATATATATTTCCCAAGATATTCATCTAAATGAGATGGTGTAAATGGCAATTTTGGTCGCAATTAAACGCTAAAGATGACTAACGTATTTATTTTGATAAAGATTAATACTATGTCTGTAAAAACACCTTCGCAAATGAAGCATTATTTATGACGAAATTTTAAAATCATAAAAATGGTTATTGTGAGTCAATCTTCAAAGATAGACATATGCTGTCGCGGCCTTTTTTTTAGAACTTTTTAAGAGCATTAATTCGCAATAATTCCTTAGCACATTATTTTCATGTAACTTGTACTGTTTAAGCAGCGCACGCAACGGAAGCTCTCAAAAAGGAATCATTTTTCCCGTTTTTGCAACATTTTTCATTTATGTTCCGCTCCTATTGGTCATAGCGTGATGATATATAACCTCTAACCTTCCAGGATAAATGGACTATCCAACACAAAAACATTTTCAATTCCTGAGATTAGCGCGTACAAACAAACAAACAAATAAACAAACTCTTCAGCTTTATAATATTAGTATAGATAATCTAGCCGCGCGTTCGGCTTCGCTCACGTGGCTATGAATTCTATTGGAATTATAATTTAATAAGAAGTCATAGTCACAGGGAATAGGAAGAAAAAATTATAAAAACTGCACGGGTCAAATTTCATGTTCAGCACATTACCGAGATTGTTCCGTGGCTCGTACTCGTAACTGTCATTTACCATTAAACAAGCCAGCATCAAAAAGAATAGTTGTAAGTATCTTATATTTTTTATCAGGTTTATTGAAAAGGAAAATGGGCCCCGTGCCATACCTACATCTGGCACCATCCCTCAACAGTGAAAATACCTAAGTATTCTATATTAAAGTTCATGGTACACTCTTTATTTCATTCGGATTAGCCAGTGGTCCAACCCCATTAGAGTACGGCCGTCGGTCATCGTGCCCCAGGCCTCCGTTGGCGGTCCACCATGCCTGCGCCCCTGCACCACCTGTGTGGCCAGTGGCTATTAGTCTACTATCGGCACTTTGTGTAGACATTTGTAGAAAAATTGAAGAAAAATAAACAACTTTCAACAAAGGAGACTTTAGCTGTGACCGCATGGATGCCAAGCGCCGAACAGCGGAGCCGATGATGCCTCACCGGTGTCTAGCTAGACTGTACATGCAGTTGCTGTTGCCAACGCCCCGCGCGGCACATGCGCATTCGAACCCACGCGCCACGGCTTCTAAGTCTTGTGCGAGCCGCCCAGTGCCGCCATCGGGCGACATTCGGACGCGTGTCGCGGTATCTTCATTATTTTTCAACCACCTCCGAGTTAGTGTTGTGAATAGTGAGTTATTATATACTTTTTTACATATATGGCAACCCACAAATTATCTATACTTGAAAACGAAACGCATATTCGGGAATTCCCATAAATAATCAATACGTTTTGGTACTCGTTTAGAACCGAGTAGGGGAATTACCGCGTCACTTGTCTAAACTCTTTTGATCTTGAAGAAAGCCGACATTTTAAAAATCTAAACCGGGCCCGCGCGACCTAACTTGTGCCTTGACGCCACGCGCCAGCGTAGGTATGTTATTCGGCGTCTTAGCTGCTTAAACACAATACACATTCAATCGGTAGGGTTGCAACAAGTACTAACAACATTTTTGTATTTTATGTAAGTATTATTATTTAAGGTGAAAGCGTCAGGGGAGTCTGCGAAATTAAATTTTTGTATGTTGTTTAAATATTGTTTGCAACTGTTAGACGTATGTAGTAATAGAATTATATCATCAACACAACCCTCCAAGTTCATAAAGTTTGAGGTACTACTTTTCAAATGGTGTAAATCGTTCCTGCCTGCAAATTGCAAAAAAGTAAGAAAACTTGAGTTTTACCTGGCTACCCTTTTTTTTTTTTTTTTTTTTTTTTTTTAAGGATGGGAAATCATCAAATGACCCCCCCCACTCTGGGCGGAGCGGGAGGGAGTGTCAGACTCATACTGACTAAAAACCATCCATGTTCCTTCCTCGCCTTTTACGTTCCGGGGCCGCGGTATCTCTTGAAGTATTAATATTGAAACTTACAATTGTTTTACTTTAATATAATGCTTGTCATTTTCACTTATTTATTTATAACTAGCTGACCCGCGCAACTTCGTCTGCGTCACATAAGAGAAAGAGAGGGTTACAGAGAGTGAGTCGTAAGCACCTATAATACAATTTTCAAAGTGCACATCACATAACCTTCCGCATAATGAAAATGCGTTAACAATTAACGGGGCAGTAAGGGGAGCTACCTTAACCGTTGAGTATTAGAAACAGGATCGATTGGCGTCAACAAAATGTTTTGTGTTTTTTTTTAAATCTGTGAATGTGGATCAAAGTTTCACGAAAAATTACGGATGGTTTTCTAAGACCATTTTCATGTAGCTGCAGCGGTTAAGGTAGTTAGTTCCCTTTATTGCCCCGCTGAAAGGTGTTTTTTTGCAATTTCTGACTTTTTGAGTACTCTATCCTGAGTTGGTCTGGAAGAACTTTTTGATTAATGTCGGAAAGAAGATCGACTGGCATTTAAAAAATGTTTTATGTAAAATGGCAATTTTCTTGCTAACTGTACGTTATTTTTTAATTAAATCTGTGAATGGGGATCAATATTTCGCGAAAAAATTACGGTTTGTTTCCTAAGACCATTTTTGTGTAGCAGCATCTGTTATACTTACTGCCCCGTTTACCGTTTCCACCCTTTATTATCAACTAATTTGAGTACTGTACTGTATTACCAGCTATTTTGAGCGAATTCACTTCAAAAATAAAATTTCAAGAAAATTGAGTAATTACATTTACCTGTGAAGTATTTGCAGTCACTTTTAAAGGTTTCCACTTCATTGTATTTTATTCTATACTTAGGTGTATGAAGTTAATTAATTTTAAACACAAAATCCTCTTTTTTACGTCTCTGGATGAAATTTAAAAAAAAAGCTGAAACAGGTATTTCTTTATTTTTAATAATAAGTATTTACTCTGAGTTTCATGAATCTAGAACAATCACAATTTTTTTTTTCATACAGGCTTTACCCCCCTTTTCACCCCCTTTTTCCAAAATGTTCCATAATTTCTATTGCCTAAATGTTATTCTGAGTTTATTTAAATTTTGATTAGTGAAGTTTTCATCAAAATCCGTCCAGCAGTTTTACGTGATGCGCGGTCAAACAAACAAACAAACAAAAAATTTAAAAGTGATTTTAATATGTTCAGTTACTTATTTTAAGAACAGAATTTTTGGTCTTAACGATTTTCAGTCCGGTCAAATTAGACTAAAAATTAGGGGTGAGGTTACATTAATTCTCACTAGGCTGAAAATTTGTAGGTTTGTTCAATACACTATTATAAAGGAAATGTGAAACATCCTCATCGATCCGGCGCGTGCAAAAAAAAATACGCGGGGTCAAAGGTCACAAAAACGGGTTTTTCACGATTTTCAGCTAAACGGTAAGTTTTATCATAAAATTAGCTCCGAACAAAATTGCAGATCAGATAATTATCTTTGAAAATGTAACAAGACTTTTTTTCCTAAGAGCCACCGTTTTTGAGATATAACGATTCAAAAGGTTGAAAAAGTTGTTATCGAAGTTTTCCTTGAAATGTTCCACCTTTTACAACATAAAGTGCCGCTTGTGAGAAATCCACGCTATTCAGGATATTAAACTGAGACTTTTCTGATAGCTCATGAACGAACGTATCCTCCGAAAACCAATTTATTAAAACAGTACATCCGCCTTTGGCAAATAGGCGACATAAAGGTCATCTTCTGAAAATTTCTTGATAGCTTTCTTGTTTTTCGAGGCCAGTTTCTCAAAATAAATATATGACAATTATCGTGCAAATTACAGAACCAACGTTGTTGTCTAATTAGCTTTCTCAAATGGTACCACAATAAACTCTTTTAGTAAGTGAATAACCAGAAAATAACGATGGTTCATGAGAAGGTAGTATTTTAATAAAACTGGGTAGTACAGGTTTTCCGAGGTACGTGTTCCTTATTGCAGATTTTCTTGTTACCGCTATGTGATGTTAGCTGTTTGACGTAATGCGCCGGATCTTGGTCGATCAGGTCATGTAAGATATGTCTCTACCATCGGAAAACTTGTACTACCCAGTTTTATTAAAGTACTACCTTCTCATGAACAATTGCTGTTTTCTGATCATTCACTTACTAAAAGAGGATATTGTGGTACTATTTGGGAAAGCTAATGAGACAAAAAAGTCGGTTCTGTAATCTGCACGACAGATGTCGTACATTTAATTTGAGAAACCGGCCTCGAAAAACAAGAAAACTTTCTAGAAATATTCAGAGGATGACCTTTATGGCGCCTATTTTCCAAAGGCAGATGTACTATTTTGATAAATTGGTTTTCGGAGGATACATTCGTTTATAAGCTATCAGAAAAGTATCAGTTTCATATCCTGAATGGCTTAGATTTCTCACAATCGGCACTTTATGGTGTAAAGGTGAAACATTTCTAGGAAAACGTCGATTACAACGTTTTCAACTTTTTGAATCGTTATATCTCAAAAACCGTTGCTCTTAGGAAAAAAGTATTAATACAATTTTGAAAATAATAAAATTATCTGACGTACAATTTTGGTCTAAGCTAATTTTATGATAAAAGTTACCGTTTTGGTGAAAATCGTTTTCTTGACCTTTGACCTTGAATATATTTTTATCCACACTTTGGATTCATGTGGATAATTTGACAAAATGTATGTAATAGGGTTCCCAACATTCATGTCAATTTTTAGCTAGGTGTGAATTAATGTAGCCTTGAATGTCTATTTTGACCGGACTATAAGTACACCAACAGCACAATCACTTACAATTCTAATTACATAACAACGAAAATTGGCATTTCAGTAACCATGCAAATAACAGGTATGTATAAACGATGTGACAGACAAAATGCTCGATTGATATAATGTGCATAAGTCTAAATGAATGTCAAAAAGTTCAATGTTCTTGTTATGTTATCCTATTACTTTGACTAATAACACATTTAAAAACACTTAAATAGTTTGGCGAATTATACTTCGTATCTCTCCCGAAGATGACTACAGTTTACATGCAGCAGTACGAGAGTTGATGCTGTCCTAATCACACTTTTTAAAGCTATTTAAATGCTTTTAGAATTTATTTTTAAATAAATACAGAAAAGTAGTGTATTGACTAATTTCTGCAGTTCAATCCGCCATTGCCGTTGCAAGCGAATCTTTGACTCATTACGTGATTTAGTGTTGTCCGACTCACACGTAACTTTGCTTCGTCTGGAAATAACTTTGATTTCGTTACACTATGGGGAAAAGAAAGCGATCTAATAAGGAAGATAGTGACAGTGTCGAAAAACTATTAAAAAAAGTGAAAAAGTTAGTTAAAAAACGAAGAAGAATTTCTTCATCGTCATCGGAAAGTGAACCAGCGTTATCTCCATCGCATTCACTGCCGCACGATTTAACCAGTGATCTAGAACCACACGGTAAGTGAATAAACAAATACCTACACATTTTGTTTTCTACCTTGCCTTTGAGATAAATTTATCAAAAAATAAACACAAAATAAAATTAATATCATGCCTATATATACGTGTTGTCCCGACGTTTATCGTGTGTGGATACTACCTACGTACCTATAACCGTAATTTATCTAGGTACCTACAACACCAATTATAATATCTTGACGCAAATCGTGTGTGGATGCCTAAGGCTAACTTGCAAGTGCCATAAAATGAATATGTTCATTGTGATATCCCGACGTTTATCGTGTGTGGATACTATGGCCGTACTATGTGTACCTACACTACGTGTACAACACCAGTTTAAATATCCCGACGCAAAGCGTGTGTGGATAAAGTACCAACCTATTTCTGGTGGACATCTACTTATGATAATATTTTACTCCTTGGCAGATGAGATCCCAAGTACTGACGCACCATTAGAAGGCGAAGAAACTGTTGTTGAAAATCCTGATGAACTAGACCCGGATATTTTGCAATTATTAGGCTCAGACCCTTCTCTTAATAAATCATATGGAGACAATTTACACAAAGATTTGGCAACGCGTTGGAAACATATCTTAACTAACGGTCTGACTAAAGAGGAAAAAGTTGATATACTAAAACAGTATCTACCTGCTGAAAATTGTATATACATGAAAGCACCCATGCTAAATCCTGAGTTAAAATCGGCACTGTCTGATTCCAACATTAAAAAAGATTCATACAGTGAGCAGAAACAAAATCAAATGGCCAGCTGTATCTCGGCAATTGGCAAAGCATTGAATGTAGCTTTGTCCCAAACCGAAAATATTCCACAAGATATTATTAAAACACTCAGTGATGCAGGGCGGCTAATATGCGACACGCACTACAGAGAATCTCTGTCTAGAAGATTCACTATCATTAATGCCATAAGTAAACAAAAAAGAGAAATAATAAAAAACACTAAAATAGATGATTATTTATTCGGTTCTAACTTGTCTGATTATCTTAAATCCACCAAGGCAATAACAATGTCTGCCTCAGAACTAAGATTCACCGCAAATAGTGCGAGATTCAATCAACAGCGTAATCAACCGAGTACTTCTTCGTATCGTCAAAACGGTGCTTTAAACGCACGGGGGGCACCGCGGGCACCAGCCGCCGAGTCGCGAGTGTACCCCAACCAAACTCGGCGCCAGCCACCGCCGCCGCCGCGGGACCATCGCCGAGCGCAGACGGCCACACGTGCACGGACGACCAACTACTCAGCCCGACGCCGCTAATCACTTCGGCACAGGTAGATAATAATAATATACCTATAGCTGGCCGGTTACAGCATTACATTAATGAATGGCATCGCATAACAAAGGATAAAACTATCCTTTCCTGGATTAAAGGATATCAAATACCTATTATTTGTGAACCACATCAGACATTCATACCTAAAAGGATATTCATGCTTACAGAATCTAACATAATTGATAATTGCATTTCTGAGCTATTGGAATCAGGCTTTATTTCTCAATGTACCCCATGTGAAAAGCAATTCATTTCACCTATATTTACAGTACCTAAGTCTAACGGAAAACATCGTTTCATCCTTAATTTAAAAGAATTAAATAAATTTATTCATGTTGACCACTTTAAAATGGAAGACTATCGCACGGCTATAAAATTAATCGATCATAATTGTTATATGGCAAGTATAGACTTAAAAGATGCGTATTTTTTGGTTGCGATTGCAAAAAGTGACAGGATTTACCTTCGTTTTACTTGGGACTCAAAAAGATATAATAATCAATTATTTGAATTTAACGTCTTGCCATTTGGACTCTGTACTGCACCCTATGTATTCACTAAATTACTTAAACCTGCATTACATTATTTACGTTCATTGGGTCATTTATCAGTAAACTATATAGACGATTTCTTATGCATCGGTAATTCGTATAAAAACTGTCTCAATAACGTCGCAGTGACACAAGAATTATTAATAAAATTAGGTTTTTTAATCAATACTGACAAAAGTAAAATTCACCCAAATAAAAAATGTCTGTTCCTTGGTTTCATATTTGATTCAAGAAACATGTCCCTAACATTACCTTTAGAAAAGAAAAAGCGCATAAAATTAATGTCAAACAAATTGTTAAATACAAACACATGCACAATCAGAGAACTTGCTAGATTCATAGGTCTGCTAACATCAGCATGCCCCGCAGTTAAATACGGCTGGGCATACACAAAGCTTCTAGAAAGAGAAAAATTTCTGGCACTAAACTATTCTGACAATTATAATAAACAGATGATATTACGAGATAACATAAAAAATGATTTAATTTGGTGGAAAGAACATATTGACGCTTCATTTTGTTCTTTTCAATCAAATGATTATACACTTGTAATATTCAGCGACGCCTCAACCACTGGCTGGGGCGTAGCTTGCAATAACAAAACCGCCCATGGACATTGGAAACATTCCCAATCGTCATCACACATAAATACTCTTGAATTACTTGCAGCTTTTTATGGACTAAAAATCTTTGCATCACACCTTAAATGTTGCAATATCTTACTCAGAATAGACAATACCACAGCAATTGCCTATATCAATAAAATGGGAGGTATACAATTTATGCATCTGAATAACATTGCACGTGATATATGGCAATGGTGTGAAAGGCGCAGTATACATGTTTTTGCATCTTATATCCAATCCAAAGATAATTTAATAGCAGACTTTGAATCTCGTCAGGAATATAACAGAGACACAGAATGGGAACTAGCAGATTACGCATTTAGTAAAATAACACTTTCTCTCGGTATTCCACAGTTTGATTTATTTGCTAGTAGTCAGAATCATAAATGTTATAGATATGCTTCCTGGAAATTAGATCCAAATTCCGAAATTATCGATGCATTCACATTTAATTGGAAAAACATAAAATTTTATGCTTTTCCCCCTTTTAGTCTTATCGCAAAAGTCTTACAAAAGATTAAAAATGACAAAGCAGAAGGGATTGTAGTGGTACCATATTGGCCAACACAACCGTGGTACCCAGTCTGGTTACAATTACTCATTTCGAAAGTACTGTATTTTAATCCTGACAAAAAATTACTGTGTTCTCCTTTCAGGGAGGAGCATCCTCTCCACACGGATCTCACCCTGATGGCAGGGAAATTATCCGGCAGTCGCTACTAAGGCGCGGAATACCCAACGCGTCTCTCAATATAATGATGGCCTCTTTCTCCATAAACACGCTGAACCAATATAATACTTCACTAAAATCATGGTGGCTATATTGTGAAGGAAAAGGATTAGATTACTGTAATTCCCACACTAATCAATTATTAGAATTCCTGACTGAGAAATTTAATTCAGGCGCTAGTTACAGCACACTTAATAGTTATCGGTCTGCATTATCAATATTGTTAGGTCAGGATGTAACTTGTAACGATTACATAAAACGGTTTTTCAAAGGGGTCTATCGTGTAAAGCCACCTGCACCAAAATACCAGACCACCTGGGATCCAAAACTTGTGTTAAATTATCTAACAAATTGTTACCCTAATGATTATATTACACTAAAAGATTTGTCTTTAAAAACTGTTACTCTTTTAGCACTAGCATCTGCTCAGAGAATGCAAACTTTAAGCTTAATTAAAATAAAAGATATTGCTTTTGATTCAGACAAAATTATAATTAAAATCGAAGATTTAATAAAAACCTCAAGGCCTGGTGCTTACCAACCATTGATTATGTTGCCGTATATCAAAGAAAACCCTAAGATTTGCCCAGCTTTAACCCTCGAACATTACATAAACACAACTGTTAGTTTACGTCAAGAAGATTCTTTATTTATAAGTTATCAAAAACCACATAAAAAAGTGGGTTCACAAACTTTGTCTCACTGGGTAAAAAAAGTTCTAGAAAACAGTGGTATAGATGTAAAATTGTATGGCGCACACAGTACAAGGCACGCATCTACGTCTGCTGCTAGCAGAGCAGGTGTCAATCTGGAAACTATTCGAAAGGCCGCAGGGTGGAGTGAATCTTCCCATGTGTTTCAAAAATATTATAACAAGAATGTATGTACCCCTAATGAAACTGAATTTGTAGATGCACTCTTTAGTTAATTATTTGTTATTTTATGTTAAATGATGATTACAAACAGATAAGTTAACATTATGTTTCAGTGATTAAAATTTATTAAATAACATATTTCGATCGCTTCAATATTGCATTTTTTCGATGCTCTAAACATCTGCATGTAAACTGTAGTCATCTTCGGGAGAGATACGAAGTATAATTAAGAATCAAACGAACTTACCTTGTGAAGTTTGATATCTAATTATACGAGTGTCTCGACCGAAGATGACTACACTCCCCCCCTCCCTGATAATCCCGAGACCTATCGAAAAAATTATCTAGCTCTAAAAAATGAGTCAAAGATTCGCTTGCAACGGCAATGGCGGATTGAACTGCAGAAATTAGTCAATACACTACTTTTCTGTATTTATTTAAAAATAAATTCTAAAAGCATTTAAATAGCTTTAAAAAGTGTGATTAGGACAGCATCAACTCTCGTACTGCTGCATGTAAACTGTAGTCATCTTCGGTCGAGACACTCGTATAATTAGATATCAAACTTCACAAGGTAAGTTCGTTTGATTCTTAATTATGTGTTTGTATCCCACGAGGTTCTGTTTTAGCGTGCCTCGACAGTACGCAGACGTAAAATAACGTAAAATTTTACTATGATTTTAGAATTTTTAACTACGGAGCAGAGTTAACGTGACCTTACTATTTGTCGTTTCGATGACAGATGATTGACTGACTAACTGACTGATTTATTGTTCATTTATAATTATAAATGATCAATAAATCAGTCAGTTAATAAACACGAAGTGCGAGTAGGTACGCGACTCAAGCGACCAGTCTAGGGTTGCCAACATTTCTTCAGCAAAATAGAGTATTTTTGAAAATAAGCTGTAGCTTATTAAAATATGGAATAAGTATGGAAAAAGCCAGAAATGGACAAAGATTTATTTGTTCCTTATTTATTTTTTACAAGAGTTTCTTTTGTTGCACTTCTTGCATAAAAAAGTGCCATACTCGATGCTATTACATTAAATTAAATTAAATAAATATGTTTATTAATTGCCATTTTTTTATTACTTCTGTTTCTTTCTTCTCGCTATTTCGAATTCGTGACCGAATATAATTATGTCCTTTCTGTGAATCCCGTAGAAGCGGGAATATGTCGCCATTTTTGGCCTGTAGTTTTGTCACTAAACTCACTGCAATCTTTTACTTTTGACGGATGTTTGTTGGTGAATGACGATGGCATCAGTCGAAAGTTAATGTTACTTAATGTTTTTGTCGAGTTTTATATTTCTTTTAATGAATGATTTGTTTGTTAGATTTCGGTGTTGAAAATATAGTATTTTTTGCATACTATATATTTATTCAACCGTATATAGTACGCAGACCCGAGAAATAGTACCTACAATTCTGTATATTATAGTACGGTTGGCAACCCCAGACCAGTCACAAGAGAGCGAAAAATTATCGCGGCATACGAACGCACGATTGGAGCGCGACAGCCCTACCGAACTTGCATATTCAATATGAGCGAAGCGGTAGGTAGTTACCTCATGCCTACATGCGGAGTGAAAGAGACCTGGTTTCAGTAAAATTGACGGTTTGACGTGATGTAAGCAAATCAAAGCAAGGTTGATCTAATTACGCCAAAGTTAAATTGTTGAATTCCCCTATCCTAAGCTTATTTTTAACCCCTGACGCAAAAACGGGGGTGTTATAAATTTCACGCGTGTGTGTGTGTGTGCGTGTATGTGTGCGAATTATACGGACTAAGGTTCCACATAAAGGCTAACATCGCCAATGGAAGCGAAGCATAAATGAAAAATTTCCCAAAAACAAAAAATTATTCCTTTTTCTTTGATTCCGTTGCAAGCGCTGCAGTAACACAGCAATCACGTACGAAGGAATCGTTCCTTTTAAGCATTAAAAAAAAAGTCCGCTATAGCATATGTCTATTTTTAAGTTTGACTCACACTTTCTCTAACCCTCACTCGCAGACGAAGTTGCGCGGGTCAGCTAGTTTTATATAATCTTCGTAAAAGAAACATCAACTCTGTAAAGTTTTCATTTTTTTTCAATACCTACGAGTATACGTAGTTTCATCGAAACAAAGTTTGTTTAATTCTAAACACTGATCATAGGCTTTCCTCTTGAGACACTCCGGTAAGTTGGACGAGAAGATACCGCGCAGCTCCCAGCCGAGTCAGATTCGACAAATTGACCTATTTCTCGAAGTTAGACCTACCTAACTGGACTGTTTGTCCTAGGTATACATAATCGTCTACAATTTCGAGAGTCGAGTCTCCGACCTTGATAGGAATGGGCGTGACATAGGCATTCAACATGACCTTCGTTTTGTCCATGTTCATTTTTCTCTCCTTAGGAAGCTCTACTACATGAGGTCATCAAGCATTGTACTGAGGTCCTCCATGGTCGCAGCCATGACCACTATATATCATCGGCAAACCGAAGGTGAATGATGTACTCGCCATTGACGTTGATGGCCTAGACATGGGCGCCGCCCCCATAGGCGTCCGCGGCGTGCCGGTGAATTTTGTCCGGCGGCAGCGTGACAGAGTTTCACAGAATATCACTAAGTAAAAAACAAATAAAAAAACCATTTCCACTATATCGTCGGCAAACCGAAGATGAGTCATGTACTCACCATTGACGTTGATGCCTAGCCCTCTCCAGTGCAGCGGTAAACAGTTTCGGAGATAGGACGTCTCCCTGTCTTACACCTCGCTGCAGAAGAATAGTTTCCGAGGCTTGGTCCTGAAATCGGACTGACATGGTGGCGTTTTTGTACAAACACTTAAACACCTCGATGTACCGATAGTCAATTTGGCACCGTTGGAGAGAGTGCAGTACAGCCCAGGTTTCGATCGAATCAAAGGTTTTCTCGTAGTCCACAAACGCTAAACAGAGAGCCAAGTTATACTCTTCGGTCTTCTGTACATCCTGCCAAAGCGCATATATGTAGTCCACGGTGCTAAAGCCTTTTTGGAAACCGGCTTGTTCGGGTGACTGGAAATCTTCAAACCTGCGCACGAGACGATTCGTATAAGATCCTGCCATCGTCTGTCTTCAGTTTCGTAAGTTGGCTCTGCCGAATAGCCAGATCTCTTAAAAATACCTTGAAGCCTTTGTTCCGCTCGATCGCGTCTTTAATGCGCTCGGTATTTAAGCGGCGGAGGTCGCTCTTCAAGGATTTCGAGATCTGTCTATTGAGCTGCCGTTATTTCGACGCCTCGTCTGAAGACTGCAGGATCATCTCACACCGGTCCTTCATGAGCCCGAGAGTTTGATCGGAGAACCTCTTTTTCTGATCTGTACGACGTGTCTTGAAGAACTTAGACGCGGTCGTTTGGACAGTTTTCACGAACCCATCGTTGTATTCGTCCACTGAGCTCCCTAGGCACTCGAAACGATTCTGGAGTTCGAGCTGAAAGCTCTCGGGGTTTTGGATTTGGATCTGTGCTGGACGGAGCGTAGACTTCATCAGTCGAGACTAGCTTGATATAGATGTTCAATGTGCCTCTTACCATGCGGTGATCGCTACCGGTTTTCACCGAGTTGATCACAGAGACATCATTGAACATTTGCTTCTTGGTTGACATGATGAAGTCGATCTCGTTTTTTGTTGCACCATCTGAGCTGTGCCTGGTCCACTTTCTGTGCTGTGCTTTTGGGTTTTTATACGACCTCATTTTCGTACTCAGCTATCCCGAAAACGACAACTATGACGGAAAAACTAAAAAAAATACCACTTTCAAATAATAACAGGCGTGATAATGTTATGTTCACATACACTAAAAATCAATGAAATTCCATAAGGTTTCAGAGAGTGTTTTAGTATTTTTTTTTCCATCGAGTTTTTTTATGCAATCGTGTTTGGCTTCAACAGATTTAAAGATAAGTCCAAGTTTAATGGTGTCCAAATATCGAACTCTTAGGTCATGCAAATACTGAGATCTAGATCGCCCAATATCACCTTAACTACATAATACGGGCTTTTATTAGGTAGATTTCCTTTTAAGATAAAAAAATCTACCTACGGAGAAATCCAAACTATCCAAACTAATATTATAAATGCGAAAGTAACTCTGTCTGTCTGTCTTTCTGTCTGTCTGTCCGATTTGTGTGAAATTTGAGACAGACATAGTTTGGAACTTGAGAAAGGACATAGGATAGTTTTTATTACAAAAAATAAAATTAATTCCGGACATACAGCGCCACCTATTGGTCAAGAGTCGGCATCAATTCAGTACTGAAAATTCATCGGACAACACACATTTTCGCCTTTTTCGATCCGCAATAAGGGCTTTAATGCCCTAATTGAGTATACATATCTTCAATTCAAACGCAGAGCTCATTATGTTGATTTTTGAAGAGTTCCCTAGAATATCTTCCACATTTCATTTTTGAAGAGATCCCGCGAGATCGGGAACTATGTGGGTAAAACCAAAAATCTGCCGGAAGTCACTATTCCACGCGAACGAAGTCGCGGGCAAAAGCTAGTATATGAATACGTATGAATATGGGTGACAAGCAAAACTTGAACCAATTGCTTTCAAACTTGGGCAAAAAATGGAAAAGGTCAAAACTTAGGCTAAGTTCGTGAATGGGCGGAATTTGTTCATGGGGGCCGGCCGGTTTTTCTAAAATCAGTTTTTTGGCCATAACTTTTTTCCAATGTAAAATTTTTCAGCCAGCTTTAGTTTTGTCATTCTGAGTAAGAATACGGACAACTTTAAATTATTATTTTTTTGATGCAACCCCTAAATTGGGGAGAAGGTTGAAATTTCCAAACTTTGCGAAAAAAAATAATATCTCCGAAACAGTAAACATTTTAAGCGTCGCATTTTTTTTTTTTGAAACCAAATTGTTTACTCTACATTTTTACCTTTAAAGTTTAGCGATAAAACTTATAGTTTTCGAAATAAAAAATTATAACTAAAAATTTGAGGGCGTTAGTGGATTTAAAAAGGGTCAGGGACTTTCCATTACAGGACAACGATTTTGAAAACATTTGTTTTTTGTTGATTGTACACATAAGTTCTACTCTTTATATAAATTTTCAATAGTCGGACGCTCCAGCACCTTCTCCGAAATCTACCTCTTCCTGCGGCTTGCCGGAGGGTTTTTTTTACTTTGAAATTGTTTCGTCTAAAAGATCAAGTTGGTTTAAGCGATCACTACACTCGATCTGAACCCGTGTGTGCGTGTATCTGCATTGAACAATGCACACAAACATGGGATCGCAACGAATTTGCCTAAACTCTATCGAGTAATATTTGACAAACAATCCATTATTTTTTCATTTTATCTCATGAAACAACGTTTATAGACCTTACACATGTTCATTGTTAACTAAACGTAAAATTATCGTAGGAGGCGTTGAATATCTACATCACTAGCAACTTCCCCGTTGTTAGGGAAAGAATATCTCTTTTTTTTTCGTAGCAACTCGAGTCTACGGGTCGCGCTCTGGCAGAATAGATGAATGTCGAGTTGCATTGAAAAAACTTTGTCTATTTTTGGTAGATTAAAGACGGAATTGGTTATGATGATTGAAAGGTTTAGGTATATGGAACTTCGTATTTTTTACCAATGGAAAACCCCATCGGCAGCACGCTATGTTTAGCTAAATAAACTTGTTTTGTTGCAGGTCTTTGGAAGCATGGAGCACAATGCTCAAGTATGTGTACCTGTTTTTACGAACACTAAAAGGGTTGAAAGTGATCAGACGAATGATCTATATCAGTTTTTTAGGAATAATTCACCCATACCTAATAACTTTGTTACAATTTTCGAAGAAGATGACTATAGTCATCTGATACCTGACGTGGAAACGAAAGAAAGCAATTTAGGTTCTTTGTCGTTCGACGGCAAAGAACCGCTTTCGATAGATAGTAATACTAATGTTGACTGTTTAGTCACAAATGATGTTGACAGTATGGAGGACAATGCGAACATTACAAGGGTTGGTAGTGAACAGAGGAGTTATCTTTATAATTTTTTTAGAAATAATTCACCCATACCTAATAACTTCGATATAATTTTTGACGAAGATGACAATAGTCACCTACCTGACGTTAAAACGCAAGAAAGCAACGTAGTTTCTTCGTCGTTTGAAGGCAAAGAACCGCTTTCCAAAGATAGCAATACTAATGTTGACTGTTTAGAAAGGTCAACAGTCACAAATGATGTTGACAGTATGAAGGACAATGCCGAAGTGTTTCATCCGAATACTACGAGGGTTGGTAGTGAACCGACGAGTGGTATATATGATTTTTTTCGAAACAATTCGCCCAAACCTAATAACTTTGTTATAATTTTCGACGAAGATGACCATACTCACCTAATACCTGATGTGGAAATGCAAGAAAGCACATTCAAAGATGATAAAATGAAAAATTCTGATAACTCTGACTCAAATAACACATCAACAAGTATGGATACAATTTCGAGTACTAGTGAAATTGTAGAAAATGACAAAAAACCTATTCTTCTGATTTACTATCAGGTGCATGAAAGTAATATGAATAACATTTCCGTTAAGGATGTTGGCACAGATGTTACAGCCAGTTCAGTGTCAGAAAACACAAAAACAAAGAATGCCCAAAAAAAGCTAAATAAGCAAAAGAGTCCGAAAAAGATAAAAAATTATCGTTTACATTTTTGGGACAGCAAACTTATGTCGAGTGCAAGGACGAGAAAATACGAAGGAAGAAAATTTAGCAATGGCTATTATAATAACGAACATCGTAAAACATCGCAGTATGAAAAGCGTAATAAAAGACTTCAAGAAAGATTAGCTGTTCTTTACAGTAAGAGTTGCGAAGAAAATATTTTAATAAAATCAAATGAATCCATCGTAGAATATGATAATACAAATCACTCAGAAGCAATATCTGATGTTCATCACAATTTGGAAATAAGGGATTCGTTATTTGATTATACAAAACAAAAGAGTTTCCAGGGCAAAAAAGCCTCAAATGAAAATGAATTAGAGATGAACAAAATCTCTAATTTAAAATGCGCTCAAAATGTTATAAAAACCATGCCCGTTAGTATTAAAATGAGTTTTAATAAGGGGGATAATATTATAAAACAATTATTAAATAAACCTACGGCGATTTCTGATAATTTAAATTGTAAGTCGATTCCTGATACATTACAGAGGCCATATACTGGAACATCGTCATCATTATTGGCTCAAATAAATATATCCTCTGCACTAAATAACGCCAATCCTGTAGCTAAACGGCCAAGTCACAAAAGGGGAATTAGCATCTTAACACCGGAGAAAATTAATCGAAAATATGGAGGCGGAGTCGAGGATGATGAAAATGGTAAAACTAGTGAATCTACTTTCCAACCGACCTGGGAGGCTGTTTGGATAGAATGCACAAATATACCGAACCTTGGCTGGATCTCGGGATTAAAGAATTTTGATAATTTCTACAGCTTTAAAATCCCGGGATGCGGATTGTCTAAATTTTACCCCGAAAAAGAATGTTTCAACAAAATCAACATGTAAGTACTTATTTTATAACTGTTCTTACAAAGTTACGTCGCCATTGCTGACAGCTGTTATTTTAAACAATAAATAATTTATTCTATAATCTATTATATATAATTTTATTAACTAAAGCAATAGGCTATGCTTATGATTTTCTCAAAAATGTTATGATTTGATTAAAATGTAGGACAGGGTCAAATACCGAAAACGCTCACTAAGCGAAAAATGTTTTAAATCTCTTTGACTTTTCAAAATGATTGCCAAGCGCAATTCGTGTCGTTGCTGTTTCGATTTTCGACCACAACGCGTTCTGGCTCTAAGGAAATGCCACAACGCGTTCTGTGCATTTTTCAAACAGCCAGTACATGATGGAAGTAGTCGATGATGCCGGATGTAGTCGAAGATAATGAAATCTAAGATCATCGGCGTATTATGAGAATTTTCACATTTATCTCGATATCGTGTAAGGTCGTTTTCATGGTTTTGGGGGGTAATCATGATAATATTGAGGTCAAATAGAAAATCCAAGATCAGCCGTCCGGCATTTTCTCATTCCCAGAACGCGTTGCGGTCGAAAATCCACGACAACGACGCGGATGTTCACTTTGTGGTCGTTTGAGTTTGCCAGAACGCATTAGGGTGTATTTTTTTTCGCGCATTGAACGTTTTCGGTCTTTGGAGGCTAACATGTAAATCCGAAAGGGACTTGTTCTCCCTGTCATTGCGATTTTTTTTGTCATGGATCCCATACTTGGTATCCTTCTGGTAATGGAGACTTCGGAGGTCAAAGTTCCAAGTTTTACACAAGTCTATAAAAAAAATAGTTTTGAAGGTTAAAACTTGAACTTTTTGAACGCGGGTGCTTTTATGCTCTGAGCATAAAAGCACCCGCGTGCCCTCCACGACATGCTAAAATTTCACCTACCATTATGTCGCATATTTATGTCGTTTGGCTTACAGAGGTCGCGTTTGCTTGGCAGTCAAATATACAAACCCGTTGTACCCGTTTACTGTTCAATGCATCCATCACCAAAGGTTTTGAGTGCGTTACATGGAGTTTTAACGTAAAACGTGATTCTTCAGCCTAAAAAAAGTAGTTTTCCAGCAATCATTTTGCATAGGATTACTTAACGTGGTGTACAAAATGCTAGGTTGGCGGGTTCGTTAAGGTTTCGACACATTTCGTATGTTCTCGTATAGCATTTGTAGAATGAGTCGAACAGTCGAGTAGAAAATTCAGATGCGTCTAGTTAAACTGGAAGCCGACCTTACCGTGGTTCGTAAAAGGTGGTGATGACAATAGTTACGGCAGGTCAGCGAACGCATTTCGAAGGTATTCAGTTCTTATCGTTAAGAACTTCCCATTTGAAGTACCTAGTCGCTTTTATATGCCGAATATCTTAGGCCGCGTAGGTACATAAAGTTTGGTAACTTCTTAAACTATAATGTGTAAGATTTATAGAAATTTCATCATTTTGTTTATTTCAGAGAATTATGCACAAGGCTTAGAAGTCTAAATTATATGGCATGGGCCATTCGGGACACAATTGACCAAGTCCAAGGAAACGAAATAAATACTGATCATTTAAATCCTAGTTATGTAAGTATCGTTATGTTCACAATTCACGCATTTATGCATTGCTTTAAGTGCATTGGTGTGAATAGGAATATGTAAGTAATACAAAACTGTTTTCATTTATTAAAAACATCACTTATTTTACAATTTATTGTTTTATGTACCTAGCATGTTTTGTTGAAACGGAATGCACTCTCAAAACACGTCGTCCTCGATAACGGCGGTAGTGACGTCAAAGTATATGTATAAAAAAACCCTTTTATTTGAAAAGTAGTTAAAGTTTTACTAGGATTGTATTATAACGTTATCAATTGTATCGTTATCGCAGTTTTTGTTTGAATAAAGCACATACAATTAGCAAAATACGTACGTACGTACGTATACAATTAGCAAATTATGTCTCTTTTTCGCTCGCGATAATTGTATCATGCGATACTACTTTGACTTGTAATCGTAATGTAGTGTGCCATAACAATAATTATTAAGATACTCATGTGTGCGTTGGTTTGGTATGCCGTTTTTGAAGATCGAATTTGGTGTAGGTAACGTATCTACACCTTTTTAACCGACTTCTAAAAAAGGAGGAGGTTCTCAATTCGGATGTTTCTATTTTTTTTTTATTTTTTTTTTTTTTTATGTTTGTTCGGGCATAACTCCGTCGTTTGCCAACCGATTTGGAAAATTTTTTTTTGTTGGAAAGGGTATTCTTTCCAAATGGTCCCATAGCCACCAAATCAGGATCTGATGATGGAATCTTGGTGAAATCGAGGGAACTCTTCAAAATTTATATGAAAACGTGTTGCGATTTTGGTATTTTCTACAACAAATGAAGCATTTGCGTTTGATAAGAACCATTCTACCATCAGATCTGATGATGAAGCCAAGAGTCACGGAACTCCATAATGAGACAATGTACCATAGTCGTGTTTGGGCTTGTTGTAATTGTAACGGTATGCACTTTCCATGTATCAAGCACATGTGAACCACTAAAAAGTTGAAAATAAAAACTTTTTTGCAAAAAATAAAACCGACTTCAAAAAAATCAAAAAAGTGAAAAATAACTTTAGCTTCTGAAGTCGGTGACAAAATAACTAAAGCAATCAAACAAAGGTCACCGACTTCAGAAGCTAAAGTTATTTTTCACTTTTTTGATTTTTTTGAAGTCGGTTTTTTAATTATAATATCATTGGACTTAAGTGAAGTTTAGGAAAAAATGACATGCATATTAATATTTATGTGTATGTAATTATTGTGTTAATAAGTATGACGCAGTATCAAAAAATTATAAATCTATTTAGTCCGTCAGTCAGATTATTGAAAAATAATGGACACGTATTTTTTGTTTTTGTAAATCAATGAATATTGACAAAGATACAACGCATCAAAACTCAGAAGCTCGGGGCTCGGGGGTTCGTGACGTCAGAACTAGCTAAAAATTATACCTAGGCGTATGGGGTTTTTTTTCGTCAATTTTAATTTTTGTAACAAAAGTCAAAATTCGGGTCAAATATTTTTTAATAATCTACAGGACTGATTACTTAATTAGTTTTTTTTTGTCTTCTCCCTATTACATGTAGGTATATCTATCCGATTGCTGTCCAGCCAAATAAGCTAACATGTACCATTTTTTGCATAAATTATCATTTTGACACATCAGCAACACAGCAGTGTGACTGTGTGACATTGTCATTTACAAACCACGTCTATTTCCTCAGATTCTTACAAAAAGTGGTCTGATGCACGCGAAGGAATACATATTTAATAAATATGAGAAAAACCAACCAAAGAAAAACCAACCAAAGAAAAACCAACCAAAGAAAAACCAACCAAAGAAAAACCAACCAAAGAAAAACCAACCAAAGAAAAACCAACCAAAGAAAAACCAATCAAAGAAAAACCAATCAAAGAAAAACCAACCAAAGAAATCCAAAAAAGAAAAGAAAGGCACCCCTGCTTAAACTTGGTAAGTCAATACATGAGAGATCAATTTTGTCGAATATCTTCGATCTTGTTCATCTATATTTTGTTTTTAATTTAACAACTACAGAATGTACTAGTAATTAGCAGGGCTTGATTACGCTACCAATTTACAGAAAGTTTTGTTATTTCTGCCTGATATAACGTTAAAGATATCGTCAAAAGTAATTTAAAAAAGTAAAACACCCGATTTACGATACATATCTTTTTTTAAGTTTTTACCGATACCTTAATTGCAAGCCCAGATTAAGTAGGTACAGTCAAAAAAGCGGACAAGTGCGAGTCGGACTCGCCCATGAAGGGTTCCGTAACAGCAAGTAACATAGTACAAAAGTTCTTGCAGTTCGTTGTAAATGAAAGGAAAATTGCGGTTTACGCTTTATGACGAATTAAAAAAAACTACTTACTAAATCTGGTTCAAACTAATTTTCGGTGGTAGTTTACATGGTAATGTACATCACTTATATTTTTTTAGTTTTATCATTTTCTTATTTTAGAAGTTACACACATTATACCACTTTGGAAATGTCTCTCGCGCAAACTATTCAGTTTAGAAAAAAATGATAGTAGAAACCTCAATATCATTTTTAAAGACCTCCGACTTTTTTTTTTTTTTTAATTTTTTTGTGAAATCTTAATGCGGTTTACAGAAGACACCTACTTACCTAGTTTCAACAGCGTTGTTCTTATAGTTTCGGAAAAAGTAGCTATGACATACGGACGGACAGACAGACAGACAGACATGACGAATCTATGAGGGTTCCGTTTTTTGCCATTTGGCAACGGAACCCTAAAAAGAGTTAAGTATGCAGTCTAGAAATTTTCGCACTACCTACTTATTATAAAAAGATTATGATAAATCTGTTTGCAATTTTATCCAAATCCATTCAGTAAATCTGCGTGAAAGAATTACAAAAATCGATCCTCACAAACTTTCGCATTTAACTCTTTTGTTGATTGTACCTTCTTAGTACAGTGACACGGGGCTATTTGGGGTTTTGGGGGCTATTTGGTCCCATACAAACCAGAATGTTATTGGGTATTTGCATCAGAATTTTTCAGTAGCCACTTCCAATCACAGTGTTTCTAGACATTGTAAAATAACTTCTACCATTACACCAACCGACAGTTATCGATATTTTTGTTCGATTTCTGGGTCATCCTAAATAGTCTTACGGTACTATTAAATAACTACCCTTATTTAACTCGCTCGTAATTCAATCTTTTGCGTATGTAAATAAGATTTTAAACATTCAAACCTTTTTTTAGGTTATCGATGAAAATAATGGACGCGAACAATGATGGAAACAATTTAATGCAAGAAAATGAACAGTATTTAGTAAGTTTCAGTTTTTGTTGGAATCTTTGCTTCGCATACTTATTACTATGTGTCTATTGTAACTGGTGAGTTTGCTTAATTAAAAAATACACATAGAGTGATTGTAATAAACTTAGGTAGGTTTACTAGGTCCTCGTATGATTGTGAACTCCACAACTTTTCGGCCTTTGTAATCTCGCGAGATCAAATTATCAACTAACGATGTTTACAAACACACGGAGAGACATGCTCGTACATATCTGCCGTGTTTTTTCGTAACGTATGTAGTACCTATATCAAAATAGACGAGAAAGAAAAATAGGGAAAGTTGATGTTTTATGCATTTTTAATCAATATTTTTAAGGGCTTATTATTTATAAAATATTGCAAGAAATAAGAAAAAACACGATTTTTTATGTAAGTACATCATTACGTATTTTTCGTTTCAAAATACATATACCGAACTATTCAGCCGTTACAGGTAACATTTGCCATTTAGGTTGAAAATAATTTGATTAACAAAACAAAAATGAGAATGTTTAAGCATTAAAATTATAAACAAAACAATTCATTTGTGATGACCTAAAGTACTTATAACATACTAGCGGACGTCACGCGGTTTCACCCGCGTAGTTCCGAGTACGGGGATAAAAATGTAGCCCACGTTACTCAGGGTGAATGTAGCTTTCCAATGGTTAAAGAATTTTTGAAATCGGCATTGTAGTTTTTGAGTTTATTCATTACAAACATACACTCACACAGTTTTTTTTCCTATTTGTAAAATTAGTGTAGTAGATAGATACACACGGAAAATGTATGAAACGATTCATCAACAAACATTTTTAAACGTTTGGTGTTTTTTTTTTTTTTGAGATTTGAGCAATGTAATCATCTTAAGATTAAAACTTTAAATGTAGGCATAAAGTATTCTACCGTTGACTTTCAAAACGGACACATAAAAGTTTTATTTGCTATAATATTTATGTGATTAAGTACCTACTGTGATTATTTGTGAGCTATATATTTTATTAATGCAGATTGTAATTTGCTTATTCAAGGTATTTTCGTAAAATTACGAATATTTGCTTGTTTTATTTTTGTGTATAAATATATTAGATATGTATGATAGTTATGATAGTTTATATGAATAGTTTTATGTCATTTTTTTGCAACCAAATGTGATATGTTTTAAACCCCGATCTAAAGAGAGGAGGGATATATATTATAATTACCTATTAAAACACTATAATTAAATTGAGACATGTTACATGTAGCTGAGAATAATTTGAACATTTCATTATGGTATGGTAGGTTATTATAGGTTAAAAGACTTTGAAAGTTTATTTATTTATTTTATTCAATATAGTACATTACAGCAGAATCCAGTAAGTAAGCCTTCCTGGCCGAGTATGAGTTAACCGGACCGAACCGCAGGTGAGGTCCGGTTATATACGAAGCCAGGATGGCTTTCTTACTGGTTGAGGTTTGTATAATGCTTTTCTCAAAAATGAAAGAAAGTTTAACAACAAATTCGTTTAATTAATATTGAAGGTTACATTCATATTAGGGCAATTACTGATAGATATTGTGATCGATTTACCGGGGGCATTTATATTTGTTTGTTGTACATCTTGATTAACGGACTCTTGGCTGGCAGTAAATGTCTGTGAGACATTAATTTGGTTGTTTGGGAAGGTGGATGCTTGCGATGATGTTACGGGCAGGGGAATAGTGGTCGGTTCTTGGCGAGAGGTAGATGGCTGCGGAGCCAGGCTTAGCTGCTGTTGACGCGATGTAGACGGCTGCGGGGAGGTGGAAGATGATGTGTTTTGAGTATTCAATTTAATTTTTTTATTTATATTGCTTGTAATTTCACTTTTATTTTCTAATGACTCTTCTATGTATCCTTCTGCAACTCGGTCCGATTTCCACCCCCCGTGTCGTTTTATTGTCGTGAGATTGGCTCCAGAGTCAGCAAGAAGGGTAGCAGACGACCTCCGGAAACAATGGCCAGTATAGCTCTCTGGATTTGGTAAATTCAAATATTCTGCTATTTGTTTAGGTATTGCGGCAATCTTATGACGACCGATGTTTTGCCGCAAGCATGTCCCGTTTCTATAATTGATAAAAAAATTATCACTTTTCATATTTTCAGGGCGCAGGTCATGATATTTCCTTACATTATGAGCTGACTCCTTGTGTATAACAAAAGAGCGATCAATTTTTGTTTTTGTTTCTCGTACTTTTACCGAAATTATTTCATTATGGTATTCCACGTCACTGTTTTTAATATTACAGAGCTCCATACATCGGCATGCGCCATTAATTCCCATTATAGTAATAACCTAAAAACAAAAAAAAACTATTTAAATCGAGAATATAAAAATAAGTTTATGTTATTTGGAACCAGATTTAATAGCATATTTATATTATTGCAACCGACTAACAGACCACTTACTCGTACATCACAACAAGTTAAATTAAATAAGTAAACAAAATAAATATTACCTTCACTGCTAAATAAACTTCATCGGGTGCTTCATTTATAAACTTCTGTATGTTTTGGCTGGTAAATACATTCGATTTTTTTCCTTTGTAGCCAGTCGATTGTCTTTTCAACCAAGTTATTAAATTGGAATAATTCTTAATGTTTACATCGTGTTTATTTTGCACTACACATCGAAGCATAGAATACACAGCCCATAAACTTGTCGGCTGCATTGTTTGGCGAAGAAAGCTGAAATATGCCAAGAATACATTTTCAGACCAACTGTTGGCTTGTTTTTCTGCCTTCCACTTCATAAATTTTTCATAATTTTTCATGTATCGCTCCTTGGATTTTGGCGGAAGTAAATTTTCTTTTGCTAATTTGGCCTCAGCTTTTAAATCAGGAGGAGTGCCATCTATTTCCGAATCAGATTCGCTTGAATTCATTTTTTGGGATTATTTAAATTCACGCGGTAAATTAAAACACAATTGTCGCAATTGAATGTGAAATCCCGCCAGTCGTTGTTTTTTTTACTACAAAGTTTGCGTTTAGTTTTAAACATTGTTCTATTTTTACATTACATGAATGTTTTAGTAAAAAATGTAAATTATTGTTTTTGAAACTCCATGTTAATTTTAGAATGGAAAGTTTTAATCCAACATGATTTATAAACTGAAATGACTAAATACAAACATAAAATCCCACACTATACTTCTACAACATTACTAAGTACAAAACGCAACGTGCATACTTTTTCTGCGTCGCGTTATGTGTCACAGACCCATAAAAAAAAAAAAAAAAAAGTGTCACAGACAATAAAATGGATGTTTAAGGCTCCAAAATATATTATGTATCTCATAAAATGTCATACCAAAAAGAGATAGATATATATTTGGAGCCTCCCTCTAACCATGTTATAATGGCTAAACTCTAATCTGTGTCTGGTACTATGTTTTTTTTTTCTAAGCAGATCTAAAGAGGATGACCTAAACCGTGCGAAGCCATAAAAAAAAAAGGGATGAAGGATGACCAAGTGTCCAGTAAGTAAATTACATACTTACTTACTGGACAGTAGGAGATTCCAAATTTAAAATCTCGCTTCTTACCGGACAGTTGTGAATAGTCTACGGTAGAGTTCACTTTCTGGATACTTTTTAGAGATGTTATGTCAACATTACATACCATTTTTGAGAAAACATAAAATACATTATAAAATTATAATTATATGATAGTAATAAGCAGGTTTAAAGGTAATTGTATTAAGGATAAGTAAGTGCATTTATGTAAAATCAATTTGCAGCAATTTTCTACTATTACGGCCTTGTTCGTTCATGGAACAGACTAACAGTTCTAGAATAAGACCCATGATTCTTATTCTAGAACTATAGGTATCTTAGGTATAGTTCACTCATGAGTGAACTTTACCTAAGACTTTTAAATTCTTATCTTTGGCTTATTTTTATTGTAATTATTATATGCAATCGACGCGTGGCGTGTACTTATTTATGCTCGTTTCTATTGGTGCATCCACCGCTGTTACTTTTTGTGGAGCGGTAACTTTAGGTAATAATATGTAACTTTAGGTAATCATCTGTAACTTTTGTGGCTACTTGTTACTATTTGTTGAATATTATCATCGCGTCCATTCCATACCGCAAGTATAATAAATTAACAATATATAACAAAGAGTAACTTTCAGCAACAAACGAGTTGCACAGATTCCATTTGTTCTATGTTACCATAACCCACATCTTGACTGTTTTCACAGAAGTCATTTATAGTTAAGGCTGATGCTCCAAGATAGCCCGCGAAATTCATTTTTTCTTACGTTTTTTACAATTTGCAGGGCAGTGCTAAGTTGCATGTTGACGAAAAATTCGGTGGGGGCTGTAAGGCGTAAATCATCAATACAACCCTCCAAGTTCATAAGAGTCGAAGAACGAATTTTTCACAGAAGTAGTTTTTCGACTTTTATGAACTTCGATTTTTATAATTCTGTAACTACATAATGTCTTACAAACGTAAGATCTGCGCGCTGTATCGCGTCGCTTCGCGTCTCGTTGTGAATTGACCCTATTATTGCCAACACGGCGACACATATACCTACAACGTGTTACGTTAAATGAGCAAAACTTGAAAATAGCTTGATCAGAATCATGAGCAGATTCAATTGAACCACTTTTTAATATTGATCACATTTCTCAAAATATCGTCATTAAAATGTTGCCCTGTCTATTTATTAATAGGTCAAGCCATCACATGCGCAAACCCGCCAAAATAGGTAAACAAACAAACACAAATGGTTGTCGTCCAACTTAAGGTCGGTTTTAGTGCTTGACCGACCGTCGGTGTGTACCATCGGTTTGCGTACGATCGTAGCAATAAACGCGTGCGTACCGTCAGTCGAGCACTGTAATGATTTGTGAATTTTCATACAAATGACAAGCGCGACCGACGCGACGTACGCACCGACGATCGGTCAAGCACTAAAACCGGCCTAAGGGCCCTTACAGTGCTCGACCGACGGTCAGCGCTGACCGTCGGTCGGCGTAGCTATATCTATGCAAGTCTATGAATGCGCACACAGCTACGCAGACAGTACGCGCGTGATTTGGTTTGCGTACCGTCAGCGTAGCTGTGTGTTTTCATACAAAAGACAAGCGCGACCGACGTACGCACCGACGATCGGTCAAGCACTGGTTCCAGCTACGCGGTATGATAAAAATTCTTGTCACTTAATCTAATTGCCAGTAAAACTAAAACAGCACATTCAACCTTTACATCTTTTGCTGCTTTTTTTTTCTCTCAGAATTAGGTCAATTGAATTAAAAACCATTTGGGGTGTCTGGGGTTTTGCGCATTTAACGTTACGTTGTATATTAATAACTATCTAAATAACTTTCTGTTATCATATGTTCCTCAGTATCACTTGGAAACGTTGCTCCACAATAAGTAACTGTGGAAGTGTGGATGCACCATATTAGTGATTATTACTCATTAGGACATAAACTGTCGGTTTAAAAACGGCTGAAAGACAAATAGGTACTCTGTGGATTATGAATTTGCAGTTGTAAGCTATGAAGAACGAGCTCTCTTATAAAAAAAAGCTAATATTCCTGTGATTGGCTGATTGAAGAAACAACAGCCGATAAAATCAGTTAGTACCTATCTCAGAAAATTTCTGCGTTGATTTACGATCATAATTTTCGTATTGTCAGATAACAGGATAAAATTTTTGTCTTGTGTAATCAATAATCATTATAGAAATAACCCGATATCGTACACTCGGTGTTAGTATAACTGTGTCTGACTACATTTACTATATATTTCTACGGTGCAAACTAACCCTTCTCGAAGCCTTTTAGACGGACCGAAAATAAAGTAATACTGCGCAAAAGATATTGCTGGAAAACGTGTGAAAAATCAGGATTTACGTAGTGCTCAATGTAACGCACTCGAAACATTGCTGATGAATCCATTCAATAAATCAGGCGTCACGGAATTATTTGAAGTAACGTTTAACAAAGGAGAAACTCACAGAAACCTTGTAGGTACCTACCTATTTTTGAACCCAAACTACATGGAAACTTGGCCCTGGCGTTACAGGTCTAGAATTTTGCCGTATACATTTTAGGTTATTTTACTATTTAATTTATTGTGATACCTACCTTTATAGTTTTAATAAGCTTTTAAACGAGTTACTTATTGTTGGTTTCATATAGAGTCATTACACGACTGATTTATGTTAATTTAATTAAAAGGAAAAAACACTTAGAAAATTGATCTCATACATTAACGCTCTCAATCATTAAGAGGCTAAGATTTAAATGGATTAGTTAAGCGAAATATTTCTTTTTTTGGTACATACCAGATTCGTGTAACGGCTAGGCCCAAAACCGGGGTTCTCCTTTGACCTTCCATATCTTTGTAACTAAAGACAAAAAAATGGGAATAACAGGAAGAACAAGCGGCTTTCGGCTTTGCTATTTACACCCTTCATGTTTAGCATTAATTATAATATCCGAGTTTGCGGCACTGTCCACTTGCTTTATAGTAATAAGATCTCATTAAATAATATTGGAATGTATCTGATAGAATAAGGTTTATTTATTTATCTTGTACAGGATGTCGTAAATAGTGGTCTACCGTTAACGATTCGATATATCAGATAATTTGCTATAACATTAAAATTTTAACTATCTTTACCTAGCACATTTTTAAATAAACGCTGTCTTGAATTTGCATGATATGTTAAAAATTTGGGTTAAAATAGAGATGAATATTTTTTTCTTTAGAACCAGTAAATTTAAATAAAAAGTCATACTGTTTCATGATAGCTCTAGTACCTATTTAGGCGTAATTAACAGATAACAAAATGAAAAAAATATCATTTTTGTTGAAACTACAACCAAATTTGTAACAAATGGTAGAAATTGCGTGTGAAAAAAACAAAAAAGATTATTTTAGGAACCCGTGTGTCAAAATGGTTGAAATTGTAATAGTAAGCCATCTGCCTCGAAAAACAACTCAAGTTTAAATTGATTTTTAGAGCATAACCTTTCAAGCGCTTATTTTTCAAAGTGTAACGGACGACGAGCCCTACATAAATATGTAACCCTAGTATAAGTAGTTTTTAGGAAAATAACGGGGACCTGTATGTCTGTCTACCCCCGAACTATTATATACTAAAGAGCCTTAAGCCTTACGCAATGATTTGTGATGTTGCATCAGCTTTTTTGGAGGGGATATCGGTCAAGTCAGTACTTGTCCAAACGGAAATATTACGCAATAAGATATACTATTGCATCAGCAAATGGGAAAGTCCATTTTTACGGGCTATGATTGGTTAAAGGTCCCTGAAAGATGCAATAGTGCCCCCACAACTTGCGATGACGTAATAATCTATGTAAGGGGGACCGATTAATTAATCGATAATCGAGTCAAATAAGAACAAATAGAAACAAGTAATAACTTCATTCAACCAGTGAATCAAGGAGAAGTCTTCAAGAAGTCAAGGAAGAGCTCCATATCAGACAGATTGTCAAAGATATAAAGTAGATTCATAGTTCTTATCAGTTACCTAGTGTCGTAACAAGTTAATAAGTAAATGAGTCCCACGTTCCCCAAGTGTTAATTCGTTATGTACGTTCCTTATGTAATAGGAACATTTAATAGTGTAAACTCTTGTGCCCCGCTTCAAATATAAGCTATTTCGACCTCTAATTATATAATATAAAGTGTTAAAGTATTCGCCTTTAATTTACTACAGTCCACTCCCAACATCTTGGTCCTATCGAGCGAATAAATAGTGAAGACAATCTTAACACAAAGGCAGATGTACTTTTTTGAAAAAATGGTTTTCGAAGGATTCATTCGTTCATGAGCCATCAGAAAACTATCAATTTAAGATAACGTGGATTTCTCACAATCAGCACTTTATGGTGTAGAGGTGGAAAAATTCAAAGAAATCTTCAAAAGCTCGATTTCTGAGAAACCACTCAGTTGGACCCCAAGGTATCGGGGTCAAAATTGTTGCAAGTAAGGTTTAATATCCCCCATTTCAAAGCCTGCACCCAATTACCAATCATCCTGTATAAGTCTCCCTGTTTAAGTCTCTTAACATCAATTTAATTACTTTATGTGTATCAAGTAGACTAAGTTGTAGATGTAGAAGTACATGAAAATAAAGGAACTTCGTCTTTATAATGCACCCAGATTTTTACTTATTACGTTTACCTTGCTGTATCTCTACGAGGGTTGAGGCGAATAAAGGAAAGGAGATAAACCAAAGTCAGTCAAGCCAACGAAAAATAACGTGTCTGTTGGGGAGGTCCCCTGTTGGGGAGGTCTGTCCGAGTATTTTTGCCTACGGCAATAAGTCTATATTTATTTATCTACCCAAATATCATAAACCCTCTCTAATGCGTTCAAAAACATACCATAGGCAATGACCAGCATTACCAACCAGCAGAAATAAACGGAACTGTAATGAACTCATAACCTACTGAAAACAGTAGGTTATGAGTTTACATTTGGAACAGGTGTCAAATTCAAGTGAGTGTGCTATTCTAGTAGGTATCTACATTAAATCAGATATCGATACGAAACCCCAATTCAGTATGATTTTAATTATAAATCGCACGACATTTTGATCTCGAGTGACACAAGAATAGTGATTTTGTTCGTTTGCCTATACAGATAATTATCCGAAACGCCGCCATTTCGACGCTTCGTTAGCTTTTTATTTCCAGTAACGAGTAGACAAATTTTCTCAAAAGTTCTTTATTTCTGTCGAAAATGAGTGATAGTGACTCAGAAATTGACATGAACATTCCGCCAGATATCGTAAATGCAGCGACGAATGCAACTAATAACCTGTTGCCACAAAAATCAAGGGCCAAGTAACAATGCTGGTCATTTCCCTATGGTTCCTGAACCCATTATAGAGACCTTATGATATTTGGGTAGATAAAGTAGTGTATGCAACTATACATAATTAGGCATTACAACACTCGTGTGATGCTATTAAGAAACTCGCCTTCAGCTCGTTTCTTAAACCCACACTTGTGTTGTAATGCCCTTCATTATATACAGTCGCATAAACTACTATTATATACTACATGGCACAACAATGAGTACACTGTTAGCGCCACAACACTTATAGAAAAGCACAGCATGCACTACATTATGAGGAGACAAATATACAATTAAATCATTAATTAAAACAATAAATACATAGTTTTGAAAAATATGCAGGTTACACTTAATTAACTAGTCTTAAATTAAAATAAATAACATTGATTAAATTAAATTTGAAATGCTTAAATTATTTTATTGTAGTTTGAATTATTTTAATACATATAATTTTTTTGTATAAGATTATGTAAATATTTGACTACGACTTTTTTTTAGAGCACGTAACGAAGAGTTAAATAGATCAATGTCCCCTTCGTGCTCTTTGTATGCAGCATACATCCTTGATAGTGGACAGAATTGCCTTAAGTAGGTGTGACATCTTGGCATACAGAAAAGTCTCCTGTTAGAACTTCTTGGCAAATTACGTGGCATGTGGAATAATACCCTACTGAGCCAATCTGGACAGTTCAGAGAGCCCGTTACTAGCTTCTTCAGGAAAACCAAATCCAGCATTATCCTGCGTTTCTTCAGCGATACCATCCCAAAATACTCCAGCCGCTCTTGGTTCGAATTGAGCTTTTTCCCCATATTATTCGCATAGGTAAGATGTCACAAGAACCGTTTTTGCAGCCGTTCAATGAGCTTGATGTGGACCTTATACTCAGGTGACCTGACCACACTGCAATACTCGATGTGGCTTCTGACCAACGAATTATACATAACCCTCGTTGGGCAGTGTTCGATATAATAGTTGCACTGTAGCTTTGAATGTCGAACTTAATCGCCGTGACTCAACACGTAAGTCTAAGACCAGTATGTATTGTCAGTGATAACATAAGGGGCCGAAACGTGGTCGCCCACAACGGGCCTCATCAGAAAGCTTAAAATCACCCCAAGGGCAAAAGTATTAAGGTAAGCGACGTAGCCCAAATAATTGCCGAACTTGAGTGGCATTGCTCGCAAAACGGATGGCCGATGGGGTCGAAGTAGTGGAGAGGTGGCCGCGAACAGGACGACGTTGCGTTCGAAAGCCTTTCACTAGGTGGACCGACGACCTGGAGGTTGCGGGGATCCGCTGGATGCAAGACGCACGAAACCGGTCAATGTGGCGACACTTGAAAATGATGATGAAATAAAAAAAATCTGTCTAAGCCTTGACTTTGTTTTCTACTTAAGATTTAGTAAACATTGCACATCATGTATAGTAAGGACTGCAGATCAAGTGCAATGCCATAAGTACTAATATAAACAAGATATAAGTATGTACTTAGACTTATATTAACAAGCCTAATGGCTTGTCTGGACTAAGTTGTTTCACTATAATAATCTACATATCAAATCTTCTTCTTTTTGCATTATAATATTCACAACAGGTGAAAACAGGTGTTAGGCAATTAGGCATCGAGTTAGGGTTAGGAGAGGCTTAGTGTTGGTGAAGACGGGTACTAGGCATTGAGTTAGGAGTGGCATAGTGTTGGAGAAAACAGATATTAGGCATTGAGTTAGGAGTGGCTTAGTCAAACATCATGTGCACTATGTAGGTATGTGTATTCAAAACATCATTAAACCTATTTACTTCTACCTCCATGGTGCCGCATTTATCTTTTTTTTTTAATTTGTTAATAACTCAGACTTGGAGCTTTCTTGGTGTAACAGTTAGCCGCCACAGCTGTGCAGAGTAGCCCAGGAAGATCTAATATATTCACCTCATCGTCAAGTATAAACGGCCAACGCCATCTATCGACATTTAACGCAACTAGTATAACAGCAGCCATTGAGATCTACTGATGCAATCTACCTAATAGCGCCATCTATCAATTTGTTAACACACCACAATGCTGTGGTCATTTTAAATATTAATAACTTGTCCTTTTCTTTGAGCATTCATTTATTAATTGTCAAATATTACTGTAAATTATATTCAATTGTGAAAGTTTACTTTATAAAACAATATAGTTTATATTCTTACGATTATTGTAATTGGTCTGTCAATTTATGTAAGTGTTACGAATATTTTACATTAATAAAAGGGGATGTGAGTTTGACTTCCTGTTGGCGGCGGTACATTTTGGCCAGCGTGGGTCGGTCGACAGCTTCCTTCGGGATTCTTTTTGTAAGATTGGCTTCTTGTTAAAAATACAGAGTAAAATAACCGTGTGTGTGTGTTTCTCAATCACAACTCCCCTTCTGAACAATCCATTACAGTTCAGAAGTGGGATGGAAGAATTCCACGGCCCATATTTCCGAGGCATGGGGAGACGGTCGCCAAGCGTCGATTTTGAAGAAAATGGTGGCCTCCAGGAGGGAAAAAGTCCCGTTTTTTTTTCTCCGCAGTCCTCGTTTCGTGAGTCACCCGCCAACAAAAGACCGAGAATAACGCACCTGGACACAGAGGTCATTCCGAAGTTCGATCCAGCAAGAAAAAATGTAAATGTTATTGGATGGCTTCACAAGATCGATCAACTAGGCGACATATACAACTGGGAAGAAAGGGACAGGGTTTTCGTCATGCAAACTCGGCTACGCGGTGCTGCGCGCGACTGGTACGACGACCTGGAGGATTACAGTGCCACGTGGGACACATGGAAGGAATGGCTTACCAAGGCGTTTCCACGTACCACCGATTTCGTCGACCGCCTAGAAGAAATGCTGGCGCGTCATAAAGGGAATGAGACCATGACCCGATACTACCATGATAAAATATCCTTAATGAAAAAATGTGGGCTGGATGGGGAGAACGCAATGTCGTGCCTCATCCGTGGTTTGCCGGTTGAACTGCGTGCGAATGCGAAAGCATGCGGCTACAAGACTCCTGAAGAATTATATTACGGGTTCCTTTCGTCACTCGAGAACTACGGGGCTGAAAAAAACAGAAGATCCTCCGACCAAAAGCAGATGAAGTCGACTTGGCAACGGGGCTCTGCGGCAGGGAATCCTGCTCCGAAGGTGTGCTATAACTGTCGGCGACCGGGGCACGAAGCTCGGGATTGCCGAGCTGCACCCGCCACTCGCTGCCAGGTCTGCCAGCGCGCGGGACACGCTGCTAATACCTGCTGGTATGCGGCCGGGGGGAGCTCACGTGACACGTCGGCGCCACCTCAAAGAAATCAACAGGTACGGCAGGTTTATCATGTAACCACAGAAATTATTTCAGATGTATACCGTAAACAAATATCTATTAATGGTTTTGAAGCAATTGGCTATATTGATACTGGCAGTAAGGTTAATATAATCACGATGAAAGTTATCGAAAAATCGCGATCAAGTATAATGCCATCAAATGTTGTAATGAGAGGCTTTGGAGGTTTACTTGTAATTTCTCTAGGAAAAGCGTCCATAGATTTAGTAATAGATAATATCAGTTTACTAACATGTGCCGAGATAACAAATGCAAACCTCAACGATATAGATTTAATAGTGGGGCAGCCTATTATTAATCAGCCGAACCTAAACTTAATTATAACCTGTAAATCTGTGAAATTAATTGCAAATGGTGCATACGACTGTCCTTTATCAACTATCCGTTTGTCTAGCCAGGATTTTATAACAAAAGTCCCCTTATTCTTGCTCAACAATGTCGAAGTCCTGCCAGGTTCGAGTGCCGAGGTACGAGTCTACACATCATATGATTTGGCGCCAAGTGAAATACTTGTTACCCATCCACGTTTGTATTCTATGGGTGATGAATCGTACTATATCCCAGAGTTGGTCTTGAAAAATACACCAACATTTCATTTACGCGTAATTAACTTAGGTGATTCTTGTTTACAATGGTCCGCGGGCCGACTGATTACGCGCGCGGATATGTTTACGCAAACGGACGTAGCTTTCGTTACTTCGAGTTGTGCCGCTAATAGTACACAGGATTATGATCAGCCAAATAAGACATTTGTATTGTCTGAACTAGATATTGGCGAAATGGAAGAAAAACATTCTAAATTATTATTAGATTTACTGAATAAGTATCCAAGTTGTTTTGCTGAAAGTAGCAGTGAACTTGGTTGTACGGATTTAATAGATATGCATATTTCTACCACTTCAGAAACACCTGTGTTTTGCAAGCCCTATCGATTATCCTACAAAGAAAATGAAATTGTGCAGGAAAAGGTGAATGACCTTTTATCCGCGGGAATAGTGCGAGAATCAAACTCCGAATACGCGAGTCCTGTAATTCTAGTTAAGAAAAAGGGAGGCGACTATCGGCTATGTATTGACTACCGCGCTCTCAACGCACGTACTGTAAAAGATCGATTCCCTCTACCACACATCGATGATCAGATCAATCGACTATCGGGAAAAATGTACTTTACGGTTCTTGATATGGCGCAAAGTTACTATCAAGTAAAAATGGCGGAAAATTCAATTCATAAAACCGCCTTTATAACGTCGACTGGACAGTATGAATTTTTAAAAATGCCGTTTGGTTTGGCCAACGCGCCGGCGGTTTTCTCACGGTTAATTCGTAAGGCATTAGGGTCCCTAGATAATAAAATAGCTACATATCTTGATGACGTCACTTTGCCCACTGTTACAATAGAAGAAGGTATAGACCTATTGGAAGATGTTTTGAAACTTCTCTCCCGTGCTAATTTAAAACTAAATTTAACTAAGTGCTCTTTTTTGAAAACCAGTGTAAATTACTTGGGTCATGAGGTTACTGAAGGGTCTGTACGCCCGGGGCAAGAAAAGATTACTAGTGTTATTAATTTTAGGCAGCCGCGAAACGTACATGAACTACGTCAATTCATCGGTTTAGCATCGTATTTCCGTAAATTTGTAAGAGGATTCGCTGAAATTGCCCGACCTTTAACCAGCTTAACAAAAAAGGACGTAGCCTGGATGTGGGGTTCCGAACAAGAATATTCTTTTAATCTTTTAAAATCCACGTTGACTGAGCGACCTGTTTTAGCAATCTATGACCCGCATGCTAAAACAGAAATCCATACAGATGCTAGTAGCTTGGGATTAGGCGGCATTCTCCTTCAATATCAAAACAATGGTGAATTAAAACCTGTTGCTTATTTTAGTCGCGTTACTAGTAGAGAGGAAATGCACTATCATAGTTATGAGCTGGAAACTCTCGCAGTGGTTGAATCTTTAAAACGCTTCCGTATTTACGTAACAGGTATCCCAGTTAAGGTGATTACCGATTGTGCAGCACTAAGAACCACACTGACTAAAAAAGATTTGATACCGCGCATAGCCCGATGGTGGCTAACGATCCAGGACTTCGATATCGAAATCGAATATCGCCCTGGCCACCGTATGCAACACGTTGACGCGCTCAGTCGCAACCCGGTTGAAAGCGTTACTGTACGCATTGATGAAGCTGACTGGCGCCTCACGCTACAGTTGCAAGACGATACCGTACAAAGTATTATTCGACAGATTAATGCGGGCACGAATAATCCGGATATAAATAAAAATTATACCATTGTTAACGGATGTCTGTTTCGAAAAACTTTACACGGCGATCGATTCGTAATACCTAAACTGTCAAAGTGGTCATTGTTGCAAAAATACCACGACCAAGTTGGGCACATAGGTTTTGAAAAGTGCGAAAAGACAATTAAATCAAAGTTTTGGTTCTCTGGCATGACTCGGTTTATTCGAAAATATGTAAATGCCTGCTTACACTGTGCTTATGCTAAGGGAAATTATGGCAAAGTAGAGGGCGAGCTGCATCCCATTGAGAAAGTCGCAATACCGATGCATACTTTACATATGGATCATTTGGGCCCATTCTTGAAAACACGCCGTGGTTACTCGTACATACTTGTAATAATTGATTCTTTTACGAAATTTGTATTTGCTCGAGCTGTTAAAGGCACTGGTTCCATAGAAACTATTCAGAACTTAAAGGAGATAATATCCACTTTTGGCAATCCTCATAGAATAGTTACAGATAGAGGTGTCGCTTTCACTAGTCGGTATTTTAAAGAGTTTTCTAAACTAAAACAGTTCAAGCATGTATTAAATGCAGTCGCTTGTCCACGATCAAATGGTCAGGTCGAACGAGTAAACAGAACCATTGTAAACGGCCTGAACACTACTGCTGAAAGTGAATGCACATGGGATGAAAAACTTGCGGATGTAGTCTGGGGTATAAATAACAGTCCTCATGCTGTTACAGGATTCTCTCCCTTTAGTCTGATGTTTTCGCATGACAATTCTTTATTACCTGCTTACCCTGCAAACGTTGATTCAAACATCGACCCTCAAAAGCAGTTACTTGAACGTAGATACAATGCAAAGTTGCGCATTGATAATAATATGGCAATTATGAAAGGTCGCTATGATAAAAGGCATAAGAAATGTAGGAAATATAATGTAGGTGAATTGGTTTTGTGGGAGGGAGGTTTATCTCGTGATCATACAGTTGGGGTCACTAAAAAGTTAGGGAGTGTGTTTACGGGACCGTACAAGATCACTAAAACAGACCATACTATTGACCGATACACAATAAATAGCATTCAAGGGGTCAAAGGATATAAAAAGTTCAATGCAGTAGTTGCTGGTGATTCACTACGCCCGTATAAGTCATCAGTGCCAGACAGCTCTACAGACTCTGATCATGAAATAGATAGGGATGATTTAATAGATTTATTGGAGAGTTAATTATAATACCGTTTGTCTGCACTAGATGTAGTTGTTGTGTCTTACTATTCATAGTATCACTTATTTGTGCTGTATTCCTTACTTAATCATTTAAATATTATTGTTTTAACTTCCTCTCATAATTTTAAATTAAATACCTACTTTATATTATAAATAGTCTTATTATTCCAATTTAAATATTTAACACACCCAAAGGATTTCTCAAGTAGCTATTAAAAATATTGCCCTAACTACAGAACACAACAACTTTAAACTAGATATAGATTAGTGTATTCATTATAGAACAGAATCTAATTGATACCTAAACAAATTATAATACCTAGATAATCTGTGTGATACAGAAAGGTCTTGTGTGAATATATATCCTGCGATACTGTGTGATACAGCAGATAGATCTGTGTGAATACCTTATCCTGTTATACTGTGTGATATGCCAGAAAGGTCTGTGTGAATATCTATCCTGCGATACTGTGTGATACAGCTGATAGATCTGTGTGAATATCTGTCCTGGTATACTGTGTGATACAGCAGATTGGTCTGTGTGAATATCTGTCCTGGTATACTGTGTGATACAGCAGATTGGTCTGTGTGAATATCTGTCCTGTTCTACTTTGTGATACTGTACATAAATCTGTGTGATTATGTATCCAGTTACCCTTTCTGTTACATCTGAGTCAATGTCTTTCCGATTATGCTTTGTGAAACTCCAGACAGATCTGAGTGCACTTCACTGTGTGCCCTGTGAGATGTCAAATAAATTTATGTGAATAATTGAATTAATAAAAACTCGATGTGTCATAAAGAAAGAACACATTTAATTATTTATTTTGTTAATCAAAATATACTGTGGCCTGTTTAATTTCCAGGTACCGCCCAAAATGGACTCCGGTGTCTCTACTTCTGCTGAAGGAGCTGCAGCCCAACGTCGTGGGGGACCACGACAATAGCAGGATGGCCGAGTGTAACAGTTAGCCGCCACAGCTGTGCAGAGTAGCCCAGGAAGATCTAATATATTCACCTCATCGTCAAGTATAAACGGCCAACGCCATCTATCGACATTTAACGCAACTAGTATAACAGCAGCCATTGAGATCTACTGATGCAATCTACCTAATAGCGCCATCTATCAATTTGTTAACACACCACAATGCTGTGGTCATTTTAAATATTAATAACTTGTCCTTTTCTTTGAGCATTCATTTATTAATTGTCAAATATTACTGTAAATTATATTCAATTGTGAAAGTTTACTTTATAAAACAATATAGTTTATATTCTTACGATTATTGTAATTGGTCTGTCAATTTATGTAAGTGTTACGAATATTTTACATTAATAAAAGGGGATGTGAGTTTGACTTCCTGTTGGCGGCGGTACATTTTGGCTAGCGTGGGTCGGTCGACAGCTTCCTTCGGGATTCTTTTTGTAAGATTGGCTTCTTGTTAAAAATACAGAGTAAAATAACCGTGTGTGTGTGTTTCTCAATCACAACTCCCCTTCTGAACAATCCATTACATTGGTTAATATGTTATTGCGCGCCATTTTCTTTTCACGTCATATCAATTTTAGAATCTTTCGCTTGCTTGGTCATCAAAATTGAGCACGCGGTTAAAATAGTAGTTTATGCGACTGTGCATAATGAAGGGCATTACAACACAAGTGTGGGTTTAAGAAACGAGCCGAAGGCGAGTTTCTTAATAGCATCACACGAGTGTTTTAACCATAAAGTTCGGTACGGGCCCCATTCGAGGCCGGGCACTGAAACCTACGCTGGCTCGGTACTGGCCCCGAATGGGGCCGGCGTTTAAGTCATACGACATCCTTATTTTTTATGTTAATATTTAATGTTCTGATTATGAAAGACTATGAGTGTGCGTTAATTAAGAGAGTTGAAGAAAAACTACATATGTTTAAAGCCATTCAAAGTTCTGTATTTAGCGCGCAACATTCTTAATTTACCCTAATAAAATCCAAATGCGTAAATACGTTCATCGCCATTTTGACGGCAGTGCTAGCCGACGCTAAAAATCATAAAAATTGGGGTTTTCGGGCATCCAAGCTCCACTATGTTGAAAATTAATAACTCGTCATTTCATTATGTGACGAATTTAACCATAGTTCAATTTTGGGTAAGCAGTGGTAATGATATATTTTGATATCCAAAGTCGAAGTTTCGCGCCAATCTTGTTTGTTTACATTTTAATTTCACATTTTAACACACAGACACGTTTAGATTCGACAACAGTTATGACGAATATCATTTCAAATATTATAAACAACATGAGAATACCCAGATCTTAGCTTAATTTAATCTAGGACCAATAACATGTAATATTCATAACCACTACTTAATTTTGTATCGAAAAAGGACGACCATTTTATTTTTGTTTTTTTTTTTTATATTTGTGATGTGTGAAAGCGATTATTCAAATCGATTCCTTTTTTGTAAAATTCGATTAACTCGATTAATTCATTGACGGAATTCAGCAAATCTATTGATGTAAAGTAAAACAATTTGTTTATATTTAATTTAATATTGTTTTAAGCTTTAGTTAGGTAATCTTAATAGTTTTTCGTACACGGTACCAACCCAACAATAACTGTTTATTGAACTTTAAAATAAAATTTTAATGGTTTATCCCAATAACTAATCCCAGCGAACACAGTAACCTAATCATACTATTCCCCATTTTGTTTACTAAATACAATTATCATGGTATTAGGAACTAAACCAATTTTACCACACCTAAAAGATCAGTACCAAGATCCCTGGCGCACTGACAACCAACGAAAAGAAATAATAACAATAAATTATCTAGTTTTAAGTACAATGTCATTTTGAACAGCGAGTGCATTCTTAATTTAAATTTTGAAATGGAAAAAAATCGGCGCGAATTTAGCCTTTGATCGGTCTGTGCTGTCACAGACCGATCAAAGGCTAAATTCGCGCCGATTTTTTATTAGTTCCTAATACCATGATAATTGTATTTAGTAAACAAAATGGGGAATAGTATGATTAGGTTACTGTGTTCGCTGGGATTAGTTATTGGGATAAACCATTAAAATTTTATTTTCAAATACTTTTCTGAACTCTATCATTGCAAAGTGCCATTTGCATTGGTGGGCAAATGGGACTATCTAATTTTGTTTGTTTATTTCTCGCCTTTACCGAACAATAATTTTAATGGTCAATTTTCATTTAATTATGAAAGAGAGGCCAAGGGGAAGAGCTCGTTGTTAAATAATAACGGCCGCTCGCGTCGACGTTTAGGTTAAGCCGTGCTTGCCTAGGTTGGTCTGTGGATAGGTGACCACCCATTACATACCGAGTTTCCTCCGTGCCTCTGAAAGCACGCTAAGCAGTTGGTCCAGGCTGTCCTTAGTAGTTATTTGACAGTCGTTACAGGCGCCAAAAGTCAGTCAGTCAGTCAGCGACCCAAAAGGTTAGACAACCAGTCTTACCAAGGGATATCCTACCACCCAGTACCAACTGGGGTGTGGAGGTCCGATCGCTCCATGTAAAATGCTGGTATTCAGTTAGACTGGAAGTCGATCCCATTATAGTTGAGAAAAATAAGGCAGATTATGAATTTTCGTTTGATTTTGAATACTTAGATAGGCTTTGTTCAGTAACAACGGTTTTAGAATCCTTAATATTTAGTTATCATTCAATTTTTCCGATCCTTGGCACACTATATCCAACCTTCAGACATTCCAGAACAAAATTCACAATATATGATTAAAGTAAATAAAAATACTTTACAAATGTGAAGGTATGTGTATCAAAACATTTCACGCGAATTTGGCCAAAGGTTGACCATTCGTACAGTTGAAAATGAATAGGTACTTAATTCATTTTCAGATTTTGTCTTTGCTTAAACTGTGAGACTTTATTTTTTGCCATACGGTGCTAGTTCGGCAACGACGTTTCTCCAAATTCTCCAATCCGTAAGTTTTAAAGGAAAGATTATCATCAAAAAAGTTTAGAGAGTCCTGTGTTTATTTATTATTAATAAGTCAACCAAAAGCAACGAATAATTACTATATGATATTATTAAAAAAAGTAGTATAAAAAGAATCATTTCAGAATTTAAATATAATTATTATTTGAAATTACACCAAGGAGTTTTCATTGCGTCTCAAAACTTTTTTTCCAAACTTAATTTGATTGCGAGTATCGATTAGGCTGAATGCTACATTTTAATCGTAATGATGAAACTCGGGTTTACGGTCAGCACTACGAAGTGATATGTCATGTGATAAGTTGGTTGCAACATTGTTTTTTTTAGTAATATTTGTCAAGACTTTGATCGTCATTTTTTATGAAATAATGTATGAATAATGGCAAAAATAAAAACGCAGATAGAAGGTTACTGTTTTTATTTAGCTTTTTCCAGTTTTTTAGCAAACGAGAAACTTGCCTATGTATATTATTTCCAGCGCATCTACGTTACTTACCTACTTTTTGGAAGGGTGCAGTAATATGTGTTTTATACATATTTGGCAATACACTAACACCGTTTTACCGAACAAAACACGTTACTGGTGATATTAACGACAAACGTATCGTATGGGACAGCTTCCTTGACATATTTTTCATAAAAAAATCGAATGCTGAAAGTTCACGAAAATTCTGTAAATTTTTGACAGATTCGCATCACCCCGCCGATTCAGCTGATGTGTCATGTGTCAAAATCTTGTCGTGCATAGTGGGTAATGCCTAATTATGTATAGTTGCATACACTTCTTTATCTACCCAAATATCATAAGGGCTCTATGGTGGGTTCAGGAACCATAGGGAAATGACTAGCATTGTTACTTGGCCCTTGATGTTCATGTCAATTTCTGAGTCACTATCACTCATTTTCGACAGAAATAAAGAACTTGTCAGAAAATTTGTCTACTCGTAACTGGAAATAAAAAGCTAACGAACAAATGACAGCTCGAAATGGCGGCGTTTCGGATATGTCTTTTTTTTTCAATCATAGGCAAACGAACAAAGTCACTATTGTGTCACTCGAGATCAAATGTTCGTGCGATTTATAATTAAAATCATACTGAATTGGGGTTTCGTATCGATATCTGATTTAATGTAGATAGGTAGGTACTAGAATAGCACACTCACTTGAATTTGACACCTGTTCCAAATGTAAACTCATAACCTACTGTTTTCAGTAGGTTATGAGTTCATTACAGTTCCGTTTATTTCTGCAGGTTGGTAATGCTGGTCATTGCCTATAGTATGTTTTTGAACGCATTAGAGAGGGTTTATGATATTTGGGTAGATAAAGCAACTTAACACCCTTGAATAACAAATAACTATTTCAAATACCGAGAACTGTGCAAGTCTACTCACTAAATTCGAAAGATTTCAACTTTACTTTGTTCTGTCACTTTCACTTCGATACGAAAAAAACGAGAGATAGAAAGAAACAAGTCGATTCAAAATTCTATTTTCAAATTCCATTGTCTAGCAGGTCCAAAAAAAAAATGGTTGCCTGTAAAGTCGGTTTTACGGGCGAAGATTTTACGTGACAACGTCATAGTTGAGTGGGAGAGAGACGCAAGGCATTCGGCGGGCCTCTCTCTCGTTCGGTGACTCATCGTAACGTTACCGGGCGTTACACTTTTTCATAAGTGACTCCCAGCCGCAACCTAATTTAAGACGTTGTCACGTCAAAAGAAACATACAATAAAACGTTCGGATACCGATATTGTAAATTACGTGTTTAGGTTTTAAATGACAATTTTTTGCATTTCGAATAATTGAATTATACAGGGTGTAAAGCACCTCATCACGAAGCCGTTAACCAAGCATTTTGTACATCAAACTAAGTAACTTTACGCAAAAATTATTGCTGGGAAACAACTTTTTTTTTTGATGTTTTAAATCATGTTTTGTGGTAGAACTCAATGTAACGCACTTAAAACATTGTGTTGATGGATGGATTGAATAGTATGGGGGTCGTGGAGGTGTTAAAAGGTGTCAAAATCTTACAAAAAAAACTTGTATTTAAAAAAAAACTTGTCAAAAAGTTGTAACTTTGACCCCCCATATCTCCGTAACTAGAAGGTTCCCAGGTATGGTGTAGAACAAAAAAATGATCGCAATGATAAGGAGAACAAGTGCCTTTTGGCTTCGTGAAGAGGTGTTTTACACCCTTTATCTTTTATAATAAAATCAAGATGAAGAATGTTGCCGCTCAGAACGGGCCTTATCAAAAGGCTTAAAGTCACCCAAAGGGCAAAGGAGAGGGCTATGCTCGGAGTTTACTTGCGTGATCGAATCAGAAATATCCGCAAGAGAACCAAGGTCACCGACGTAGCCCGAAGAATTTCCAAACTTAAGTGGCAGTGGACAGGTCACATTGCTCGATGGCCGATGAGGCCGTAAAGTTCTGGAGTGGCGACCGCGAACCGGACGATGACCGAAGACGGCGAGCCGCAAGGGACCGGTCAATGTGGCGACACTTGGGGGAGGCCTAAGTCCAGCAGTGGACGTCTTTCGGCTGAAATGATGATAAAGAATGTTGAAGAAAAAAATACGAAGTTTGTCATGTATCTACTTATTTCTTTATAGTTTTTAAATCTTTAATATCGAGACCGAATCAACCGAATACCGCATGAATAGTTTTAGAACGAATTTAAAAAGTAATAGTGGGATTCCATTTTTTTTTACTGTTACTCTAGCAATGATTAAGTCAACGTACCTACGCTAGCTACAAAATAGTAAAGTGACAATAATAAACAAATATGAGTGTAGTTGTATGTCATGTATGTTGTTGTATCTACTGTTTTGTATGTATGTTTCGTATTCTTTAGGTATATGTTCTGGCTGCTGAGGTGAAAAGATGTATGTGTTACACGACACCAAAGATATTTGCATCTCGTGTCTTTGATTCCTTCGCTTAGTCGGGGATTCAAAATCAACACTCGCAGAAAAAACCCACTTTGCTCTCTTGTTGCACAAATAACTACGAGTATTAACGACTTTTAAAAATCTTGAGCTTCTAGGGGCAACCACCTCCTGGCGGGACCCATGTTAAGATATACTCAACTATAATAAGTATTTCGTTTCAATTCCGTCAAACTAGTTCAAGCTTGACTAATGACGTATTGGTCCGGTTCAGGGGGGACGGGGGTCAATTATTGCACCCAGCACCCCTCCCCCCTGTATCCGCGTCTGGACCTTAAATAATATATTCGCATAGACCGACCGGCACCATCGAGTGATCGATAGCCGGCACTCTAGAATAAACACATGCACTATGGGTAGGTACGTGTACTAGTAATAGTACTCGTAGTTACCCAGTCAGTTCTGTTAATATCATTCTCACACATCACTTTTATAAGATCGTGTTGTTAGGATAAGATAAATCTGTGATTTCTATGCCTGGATATTTTGATAAGACGACGCTGTGTTAATCGTCCATCTATTTGAATGGGATTCTTTATACATGTAAATATGTTTGTATTTACGATTATTTCTTGGTAGTGCCTTAACTATATCTACATCCAATTTGGATGAATATGGATGTCAATCGATTTGTTATAGCCCGGATAACATAGGCTACATTTTAACCGCTTTCAACAATATGATTCGATTTTAACTTGTAAAACATTAGAACGTGATTATTTAGTAGTCGGGTATTTTTTAGTGGTAGTATACCACATGCATGAATTATTGTTTCGTAATCATCATTTCAACACATTTTTCACTAACATTTTGTATAAAATAAACCAAGTAGGTATATTTCAGAGAAAATAATAGATACAATAACTAAGGTTAGCGTTTTTTACGTTTCACAGTAACAGAAAATCCATTTTCGCCAACCTTTGTTATTGTAAAAAATACATACTTACTTTCAATTTCCTACTAACTTTCAATTCTATTTCAGTTCCATAGGTACGACTTGATTTTCGAGAAACGTGATGACGTACCCGCCTAAACTTTTAACTTCACAACACAAAAGAGGAAAATTAAAATGAAAGTTTTATAAGGGAAACCTCAAAAACTGTTATAAACTTAATATATTAGGAGAAACATTACGTTATTATTCGTCATGAGGGCGAAGTTCGAAAACACGCCAAAACACGTGACGTTTATTTCTAACCAGAAGAGAAAGATTTCACGTTTCTGACTTCAAAAACGGTGGGGGATCAACGTGATCCGTTTTCCACCCTCGTGGACGCGAATTTCCCGTTATTATTATAGTAGGCTTTTAGGTACTTATAAAAAAAACTTAATTTCGGTTCGCACCGTAGTATTTTGTGACTCGATTCACAATTCTGGAGAATTCACAAAGTTGTAAAAAGATTTTAATGGCATGTGGCACATCACTAGCAAGAAGATAGACTAGAGAATTTTTGAGGGAGTTGGAAGATCCCGGTCGCTTTTGTTTTTTTTTTCATAGCCATGTAAATAGCTGTAACATGGAAAGCTTTAATTGAAGTCCGAAACTTTGCGAGTAAATTTAAAAAAAACTAGATGGCTAACATCACTAATTTTGAATTTAAAAGTACTGTAATACAATACACATCTAAATAAAATTAAAATTCAGAGTCTAAGACTTACACTTTTTTTTTATTTTGTAATTGAATGCAAAATTTGGGTAATTTTTTTATAAAAAAATAAAAAGTCGATGAAAAAAAAGCCACAGGGCATGAGAAGTGGTTAGGGGTCTGAAAGGATAGAAGGTGACCAAATTAAAATGGTCGACTGGGGAGACCATTTTAATTTGGCACACGATGCACCAAACACCCTGTATATCATGTTTTGTGGTAGACTCACTGTAACGCACTTAAAACATTGTGCTAATGGATGGATTGAATAGTACGAGAGATGTTCAAAGTCAATCTTACAAAAAAAACTTGTATTTAAAAAAAAAAGTTGTCAAAGAGTTGTAACTTTGAACCCCATATCTCCGTAACTGGAAGGTTCACAGGTATGGTGCAAAACAAAAAAAATATAGCAATGATGGGGAGAACAAGTACTTTCGGCTTTGTGAAGAGGTGTTTTACACCCTTTATACATATACGCCACCGTCTAATTGTCACACGTTATATTGTAACCTCTCTAGCGATATTGAAAACTCTCGAAATATTGTCAAACGAACATACTGCTTACATCAAAAATAAAATTTAAATCATGGTCTCGTGACATTCATGACACAAATATTTTATTTTATTTCTTCAAAAGTATATTGAAAAACGTCGTTTGATACATGTGGACATTTGTTATTGTAGTTCAAGGCGGTATTAACACATGAGCCATAAGGCGAGGGTGTTTTTGAGCCGAGAACTGCACCCTCGCCTTACGGCTCGTGTGTTAATACTGCCTTGAACTACAATAACAAACTTTCTCCACTTGTATCAAAATCTATACTAATATTATAAAGCAAAAGAGTTTGTTTGTTTCTTGTTGTTCTTGTAATCTCAAGAACTTCTGGTTCAAATTGAAAATTTCGTTTTGTGTTGGATAGTCCATTTATCGAGGAAGCATCATAACATCACGGTACGACCATTAGTAGTGGAGCAGGAATGAAAAATGTTGCAAAAACGGTTTTTTTTTTCCTTTCGTTTTTCTCTCTTATGTGACGCAGACGAAGTTGCGCGGGTCAGCTAGTTTACTATAGTCGTTTAAATTTGCGGTCATAAGTCATAAGTCATTTATTTCTTAACAAAAAAGATTGTGTAGAAAAACTTAAAATTACATTACAATACTAAGGTTCCGCCAGTAACAAAACAAACATAAAAAAAAAGAAAATAACAATAGCTCCTTTTTACAAAAAAATAATTAACAGTCGAATAAATTAAAAACATAAAACAATAAAAATGTCTAAAGATAAAAATAACAATTTAATAGCTACTTTTACAATAACAAAATTAATAGACATAAAAAAAAATGTAAGTAAATATGTCAAAACTAAAATAATAATGTCAAAAGATGAGAATAAGAATAGCTCATTTTTACAAAAAAGTCACATAATTACATAAAGAATATAATGGGATAGATTTAAGGCAATACAAATAATAATAATAAAATTCAATAATAGCTAATATCGCATAAATACATGATTGTCAATTGATGAATTCCTCAATACTGTAAAAGCCTTTCCTCAATAAATACGTCCTTAATTTGTGTTTGAATAAATTTGCACTGGTTACGCTTTTAAATTCCAACGGCAACTTGTTGTATATCAAGACTGATTGATATCTGGGGCTATGTCGAACCACTTTCAATCTAGGTTGAATTGTGTAGGGTAAGTCTTTCCTGCGAGTACTATGTCTAGCTTGTCTTTGCTCTTCAGTCTCAAATCTGTGCAAATTCTTAACAAAGTTAGTTAGCAACACAAGAATATAGAGACATGGCACTGTTAGAATTTTAAGTTTTATGAAGTGTTCCTTGCATCGGCAACCTTTTGGCAAGCAAGGGCCACACGGTGGAAAAATAAACTAGACACGGGCCGCACTTGTGAAATTATACCACACACATTACACATAATACAATATACCTACGAATAATTGGTCATATCCCTTAGAAAAAATTAATAGCGCGTTCTTAAGGTTGCACTAGTCGCAGGCTAGAACTCACTAGTTTGCGTGACCAAAACGCACGGTCTCACCATGGCATCGTGCCCAACATAGTAATTTATAGTAAAAGTCGCGAGTAAAAATACGAAAAGGTCTTGGGAAAATAGTGTTATGAAAAAACCACAGCATATATCAATTACAAGTAAAAATTATTGAATTCTTCGATATTTGTGCTTTGTGCCGACAAAGCACAATTATCGAAGAATTAAATAGTTTTCTTTTACTTGGTTTTGGAAAATCGACACGTCTTTCACTACAAATTTATGCCCAAAGTTGCGGTACAATTGGCAATAAAATGAATCTTTGGTAGGTCATTATTTTTAGTAGCTTTTAATTTTATTATTCTGTTTCCGCACAGACAATTATTATCAACTAGCTGACCCGCGCAACTTCGTCTGCGTCACATAAGAGGAAGAGCGGGTTACAGAGAGTGGGTCGTAAGCACCTATAATGCAATTTTCAAAAAGCACATCACACACGTCCTTTCGCATAATGATCCCGGTATATGATCATTATTTTGCTGCGGAGTTATTTAAAACGGTGTATCTCCCAAGATATGCGTTGAAGTCAATTTACGTACCCAAGGGCAATTTTGTTCAAAATCAAATACTTGTGATTAACAACTATTTGAATAAGAATAAATTACCATGTTTACAAAAACAGCTTTAAAGGCTACTATTGACAGATTTACATCTTCATACTTAGACACTCGATGACAGTCATACTCCAGCTAGGTCTGCAGTTCTCATCAAGGTGCATTAAATGAGCCGCAACACGATATAGCTGCTGTAAACCGTTGCGGACCTCTCACAACTGCTAACCATTTAAAATTTCAAACTCTACGTCCCTACGCTATGATGCCGTGTCATAAAGTGCACAACCTCTTCAAAGCTTAGAAACCTTCAAATGCGGTATTAATATTTTACGGTGACTTTTGAGACATTCCAATTTTAAAGAGTATTTCCAATTTTGCACCAAATTTTTATGTGAGATCAACCTTTTTGGAATAAAACCGGATTGGGTTTTGAAACATGTATCAAAATAACTTGTAGTTTATATCAAAATCTCGAAGGAGTACCTATTGATATCAAATTCGAAACAAATCACCGCCAAAATAACATTCTACCCCTTTTTAACTCCGTTAGGGGATGAATTTCAATGCAATATGAAACGCGTCCATCAATTCTGTTAATATTGTTGATTGCAAAGTTTGAAGTAGATTGGACCAAGGAATCACATTTTCACATACAATCTTTGCCCCCCCCCCGTTTCACCCCCTTAGGGGTATAATTTCAAAATTCTTTCTTATCGTATGCCTACGTTATACAGAAAATACACCCTCCAAGTTTCAGGTTTCTACAATCGCGGTTTAGGCTGTGCGTTGTTCCATCAGATAGTCCTTCAGGACACGGCATTTTTTATTTGTAGATAGTAGGATTTGTACTCGTTTGTAATGTATTTGTAACTTTTCCGGCTTTATGTCTTATCTACACTAATCTATACTAATATTATAAAGAGGAAAACTTTGTTTGTTTGTTTGTTTGGTTGTAATGAATAGGCTTAAAAACTACTGGACCGTTTTTAAAAATTCTTCCACCATTCGAAAGCTACATTATCCACGAGTAACATAGGATATATTTTATCCCCGTACTCCCACGGGAACGGGAATTACGCGTGTGAAACCGCGTGACGTCCGCTAGTGTAAAATAAAAATATTGGCATCAAAAAATGATTTGTGTAAAATAGCAATTTTCTGGCTAACTATTTCCCCTACACTGCCCCGCTGAAAGTTATTTTTTTGCGATTTCTGACTTTTTGAGTACTCTAACCTGGGTTGGTTTGGAAGAACTTCTTGATTAGTGTTGGAAAGAAGATCGATTGGCATCAAAAAAAATGTTTTAAGTAAAATGTAAATTTTCTTGCTAACTGTACTTTATTTTTAATTAAATCTGTGAACGGGGATAAACATTTTGTGAAAAAATTACGGATTGTTACTTAAGACCATTTTTGTGTAGCTGCAGCTGCCCTTACTGCCCCGTTAACCGTTTCCACCCTGTATTACCAACTACTTATACCGAGGAAACCCGATTTTCTTGAGTTCCGCTATTTTGAGCGTATTCACTTCAAAAATGAAATTTCAAGAAAATTAAGAAATTACATTCACCTGTATTAGATTTGAAGTATTTACAGCAACTTTTAAAGGTTTCCACTTCAATGGATTTTATTCTATAGGTGTATGAAGTTAATTAATTTTAAACACAAAACCCTCTTTTTTATGTCTCTGGATGTTTTTTTTTTAAATGCTGAAACAGGTATTTTTTTATTTTTAATAATAAGTATTTACTCTGAGTTTCATGAATCTACGGCAATCTACATTTTTTTTTTCATTCAAACGTTACCCCCCCTTTTCACCCCCTTTTTCCAAAATTTTCCTTAATTTCTATAGCCTAAATGTTATTCTGGGTTTATTTAAATAGATTAGTGAAGTTTTCATCAAAATCCGTCCAGTAGTTTTTACGTGATGCGCGGTCAAACAAACAAACAAACAAACAAACACGAATTTTAAAAATGGTTTTAATATGTTCAGTTACTTATTTTAAGTCACCTTAATCGTTTTTTTTTTAAATCTTCAATGTACAGTGCCGACCAAAAGTCGATAGGCAATCTCACAAAGCAATAGCTTGACGTTTAGTTTGACTTACGACCTTCTACTTTCAACAAAATAGATATTGTCAGCAACTAGTTGTAGTTCATAATTTCAATGCCAATATCTAAGACATGATGGCCTAGCGGTTGGGCCCGTCCAGAATTAAGAGTGAATCAGTAAGCCGTGAGTTCAAATCCCGCACAGTTACTTTTAGACTTTTTGTAAGTTTTTACTCTACAGAAATATTATATTCTCTAACTTGTTTGCTTTGTTCACACATTTCGTAAAGTTAGGGAGGTAGATAGAAAAATAAGTCAAGAATTTTGTTAGATTTCTGTGAGGTAGACATGAATTTTATGAATATTTTAACTTGATCGGAATGAACTTTGTCGTTTGGTTGTAGTCATACATAATACACAATATAATGTGGTAGTTGATGGTCAGTGACGTGTGGTTTAATAGATAGCGATATTGTTGTTGGTGTGATTCTTAAAATGCGGGCAAATATTAATATTAAGGCGAGGGCGACTATTATCGCGAATTATCCGCGCTTCATAAAAGTGGCCATAATAGAACTGAATGTGAGTATTATAATTATTTATGAATTGTAACTTAAACATTAAAAATTAAAAACGAATGGGTATTATAAATTGTTCATTTATTTGGTGACCTGTGGTTTACTTAATTCGTTGTTTTTTTTTCAAACTATCATGCAAGATAAATAATTAGTGTTTATTATTGGATTTATAAATGCAGAGTGAATGAAGTCACTTTAGTATTTATTACAGCTGCCTAACATCATTTTTTTTGTTTAGAGAAATGCAGTAAGTCTCTGGATCAAAAGGTATGAGGAAGAAGGGAGCCTTGCAAGTAGACAGCGAAGTGGAAGGTCGTCGCTTATTAGCGAAGCGCAGCGACAACATATCGTGGGCGAGTATGAAACCAATGGTTTCACACCTACGACACACTCGGAGTCACCGCAATCTGTTCGCCGTGCCGTCCACGCTGAAGGCTTGCATCACAGAAGATCAGCTAAAATGCCCTTCTTGACAGAAAGACATAAAGAAGAACGATTACGTTTCGCACGGGAATATTTAGACTTTGACTGGATTACTTCCATTTTGTTCCGGTTCGCGGTCGCCACTCCAGAACATTTCGACCCCATCGGCCATCCGTTCTGCGAGCAATGTGCCCTGCCCACTGCCACTTAAGTTTAGCAATTCTTCGGGCTACGTCGGTGACCTTGGTTCTCTTGCGGATGTCTTCATTTCTGATGCGATCACGCAAGTAAACTCAGAGCATAGCAATAATGGGGGTTATACAAAATATTAATCCCTAATGTTCTAGTTTTAATTAGACGTGTTACAAAATGTTTAGCGATAATAATTATTACTAAATTGAGGTTTAGTTTCAATCTTCTTTTCTTCAGGAAAATGAACACTTAAACTATAACCTCAATATGAGTTACATTTATTGTGACGTCACATAAAAAACATATTCACGAAGTATAAATTATGTATTAGTTATCAGTAAGCAAGCTCTGTTGAATACCGATAGATAGAAGTGGGTATCAACAATTATATTTGTGTGATTAGAATATCCTTGTTATGTTAATAAAAAATGACTTCAAAGTGGGTATACAGATACACAAAAAAATCTTATGAACGGTTACAAGAGAACTTCTTATATCTAGGTAGGAATGTGACGTTACAAAACTTATTAAAGTTGTTAATTATATGAATAAATGAAACGAATAAAACAATTTTTGTTATCTGTCAGCACGACTTTTTTTTCCACCTTCCAACACCGAAAAAATATTCCACAATCACATAAATAGTTATGATGGGTTATTAACTTATATTTAAATCTTTATAAAAATAAATAATGAGCATGAACCCATTTCAAAATAAATACCTAAGTAAATTTTTTTGGTATAAAATACAAATATTAATAAAAGTGGTTACAAAAAAAAAACCCATATTACGTAAACAGGATTTGAACTCAAGACACGTTGATCGTGAACCCACTGCTTAACCTAAACAGCTATCAACACCTGGTAGTTATGGTCGAATTTTAGCTATCCAATGCAAATACGATCATGCGTTTGCTGCGTGTATAACAAAAGAGACGGTAATATATATCTTTTTGTTTCGTGGAGAGCGACGCGACAGCTTGCGACAGTAGGCGACTCTGTAGCTGCGGTGTGCGTAGGTACTGTATTGAGACAGCTTACACATACAGCTGCACGGACCCTCGCCCGTGCGTTCACAGCAATATGATCCTTCGCGTGCCTGTGAACTTATGAACGCTTACTGTACAGATTTTTTGGTCTCAACGATTTTATTATGTATAGACTAGCTGACCCACGCAACTTCGTTTGCAACACTTAAAAAAGAAAAAGCCCACAAAAGGCATACATATTCCCCGTTTTTGCAACATATTCCCATCTCCCATTGGTGGAAGCGTGATGTTATATAGCCTTTAGCCTTCTTCGATAAATGGACCATCCAACACAAAACGATTAATTTAATTTTAATAAGTAGTTCCAGAGCTTAGCGCGTGCAAACAAACTCTTCAGCTTTATAATATTAGCTTATTAATACTCGTAATGAGACAAAACGATACATGTTTAACTTTGTATGTTCAGTGTCAAACAGTGGAGTAAAATTTCAAGTAATGGCTATACGGTCGATCGTGGTTCGTTCATGCATTTATTTTGATATTTCTAACTTATTTACAAAAAATTCAGGGGCCGCGTGTTTCCGACCGCTGCGCTGGTTTAAATGAACGCGTATACTTTTCCTATCCGTTATTTGTATAATAAGTATGTATTTACAAACAAAAAGTATACATGTAGTATATCAACTATCTAGTGTCCACGACACAAGCCTAGCTAAGTATGGCACTAGATGGCGCTGTTTGTAATGTCCAGCGATATTTATTTATTTACCGCTGAGGAGTTTCCCTCTAGAGAAAAAGACCTTGGCTGCAGTATGAGATCAGGATATAATAGTACATTTTGATACTTGAAGTGGAGAAAGTTTGTTATTGTAGTTCGAGGCGGTATTAACACACGAGACGTAGGCGAGTATGTTTTTGAGCCGAGAACTGTAATAACCAATGCTCACGTGTATCAAACGACGTTTTGAAGAAATAAAATAAAATCATGTAAAATATTTGTGTCATGAATGTCACGATTTTTTCCGCGCTTTGCTTTCGCCAGGTCGAAGGAGAGGCAAAGGTATGAAGCCATTATACAGCCTATTTTTTTTTAATTTGGTACACAAATAAATGTTGATTTGTTTATAAAAGTAAATATTAGTTTTAATAATCATGTTTATCTGTTTATAAACTCAATTTGAATATTCAAAAAATATTTACACCGCCGCGCCGCAAGGACGTAGATCGGTTTGCCGAAATAAATAAAAAACATTCACCTTTGACTACAGGCATTTAACCAATTTGGACGAAGTATAGGTACTTATAGTATTCTGTGGCAAATTTACTTTCCGCACTCGTGTGGAAAAATATTTAAAGCGCACGTGTGAAATACACTGCATTTTGAACCTAATCGTAGTGCGAAAAGAACCAGTTTTCGAGGAAGTGTATTGAAAACTAGCTGACCCGCGCTACTTCGTCTGCGAATGTACCCTCATTCGCAGGCGAAGTTGCGCGGGTCAGATAAAGTGTGAGTCAACCTTAAAAAATAGACATATACTATCGCGGACTATTTTTTTAATGCTTAAGAGGAACAATTTCTTCGCACGTGATTGCAATAGGCCGGGACACGATATAACTGCTGTAAACCGTTGAGGACTTCTTGCAACTCCCTTTTGTCTCCATCATTGGACCGTCAATGACAGTCATACTCCAGCCAGGTCTAAAGTTCTCATCGGCGTGCATGAAATGAGCCGAAACACGATATAGCTGATGTAAACTTTTGGGGACTTCTCGCTACTGTCTTCCATCTCCACCGTCCGATCATCGATGAAAGTCGTACTCTAGTGAGGTGGCGCAGGGCGAAGGGCGCGTTCAATTTAGACGTTTTATGTCGTGCTACTGCGGCGCCGAAGCAGTGTGTTTGTCGTACTGCGTACGAACGTTCGTTTGTTTTCATGCAAAGCGCGCGGTATTGCAACCGTGCGGCGTCAATATGAGCTGCAGTTCGGGGCCGACACAAAACGTCTAAATTGAAACCGCTCTAAACACGATATAGCTGTAGTAAATCAGCTCTTGAGGATCTGTTGCAAGGACAACTGCCTTCCATCTCCATTGACATACCTTTGGTGACAATTTTAAAACAAAAATGTTTGAATCCTCCATTTCAAATTTCTAACTCTACGTCCCTATGAGGCCGTGTCTTAAAAGTGAAGCTTTGAAACCTTCCAGTATAATGCGGTGACTTTCGAGACACTCCAATTTTAGAGTATTATCACCAAGAGGTTTTATGTGAGTTCTACCTTTTTTTGAATAAAATCGGATTGACCTTTCAAACATGTGTCAAAATAAAATGTAGTTTAAATCAAAAGCTCCGAGTACTAATATCAACTTCGAAGCAAATCACCGCCATGGTCAAAATAATTGTCTACCCTTTTTTAACCTCGTTAGGGGTATATTTTCAATAAAATACGAAACACGTCTTCCATCAATTCTGTTAAAAAGGTTTATGCAAAATTTCAAGTAGATTGGACCGAGGCTTGCCCACTTGTTTACCCCCTTAGCGGTACAATCTTAGAATATTCTTTTATACCGGATGCCTATATCATATAAAGAACACGACCTGCTAGTTTCAGGTCTCTACGATCAGCGGTTTAGGCTGTGCGTTGATCCATGAGTCACTACAGCTAAATTGTCAGTCAATAAATCGCTATTTTGGGCGTATTCAATAGTCACCTCAAAAATCAAATTTCAAAGAAACTGAGAAATTATATTTACCTGTATTAGATTTAAAGTAGGTATATGCAGCAAAGGTTTTCTTTCAAAGGTTTTCACTTCATTGGAATTGATTCTATAGGTCTATGAAGTTAATTAATTTTAAACACAAAACCCTCTTTTTTGCGTCTTTGGATGTGATTTTTTAAAAACGCTGAAACAGGTATTTCTTTATTTTTAATAATAAGTATTTACTCGGAGTTTCATTATTCTAGAACAATCTAAAATTATTTTTTCATACTTACTTTACCCACCCCCCCTTTTCAACCCTATTTCCATTTTTTTCCATAATTTCTATAGCCTAAATGTTATTCTCAATTTAAATAGATTTGTTTTTAAATAGGTTTGTGAACAATTCATCAAAATCCGTTCAGTAGTTTTTACGTGATGCGCAGTCAAACAAACAAACAAAATTTTTAAAAATGGTTTTAATATGTTCAGTTACTCATTTAAGTCACCCTGGTCGGTTCTTTTTGTTAAAACTTCAATGTACACATTTTTTGGTGTCAGCTTTTATTAAATGTATGGATCATGTTTATCCATCAAATATGAACGCGTGTATCACTGCTATTTACCGCTAAGGAGTTCCCTCGTAAGAAGGCAATCCTAGCTGTTGTATCCGATTACGACAGATTATGTTCTTCAAAATTGAACGAGTATCTATAAGTTTTTTTTATCCGTGCTAACCGTGCCGTGTTTTCAGTCAAAAGGAGATCAGCCAGGCGGCCTTTTTTTTCAAAAAATTGTGGTCGCGTTTTGAATGTAGACTGAGGCATATGGTGAAGCTACCTTGTACTGTACCCAAGCAAAGGAGATCACCCATATTAGGCTAATTTCAAAAGTGCGCGCCAACCAGAATAAACGTATTATTTGGATAGAGCATAACATAACAAACCTTTTTTTATTATTACCCCAGTCATAATTCAATTCACCGAAAAGTTATTCAACCACAAATTATCTGAGATTACCCAGATTGGGCCATTTTTTTGCCGGCCAACTAAATTAAACGCAATAATCAAATAGAGCTCATGAATATAATTTTTAATATGCCACCTAAGTTCAATACACAAGTTTTAAATAAATAGTTATGATTAGGTACTATAATAAAGGGTGTAAAACACCTCTTCACGAAGCCGAAAGGCACTTGTTCTCCCCATCATTGCGATAATTTTTTTGTTCTACACCATACCTGGGAACCTTCTAGTTACGGAAATATGGGGGGTCAAAGTTACAACTTTTTGACAAGTTATTTTTTAAATACAAGAATTTTTTGTAAGATTTTGACTTTTGTCACCTCCACGACCCCCGTACTATTCAATCCATCCATCAGCACAATGTTTTAAGTGCGTTACATTGAGTTATACCACAAAACATGATTTATAACCTCAAAAAAAAAAGTTGTTTCCCAGCAATAATTTTTGCGTAAAGATACTTTGTTTGATGTACAGAATGCTTGGTTAACGGCTTTGTGATGAGGTGGTTTACACCCTGTATAAATGCGACATGTCGATGAAGACGGTAATCAAGAGAGATCTGCCTGCCTTCTTGAAGCCCAAACTCATCGATGTGATTAGGGTCTTTATAGCATTTATACCATAGTAATAATTAATTTAAAACTTAGATTTAGAACTTGGGTGGCATTATAAAAAATGTTCATATCCATAAGCTTTATTTCTAGTGTCCGACCGATGCTTCGGCTTCGGCTTCGGCTTCGGCCACCTTCGGCCAAAAAAAGCACCTTCGGCCAAACCTTCGGCTTCGGCCAAATATTAGCCGAAGCTTTGGCCGAAGCCGAAGGTTTGCAAGTTGTCAAAATTTGAAATTTACTGAACAATGCTAGAGCGAGATGGAGAGTGCGCAGAGCAGAGCAGCGTTTCGCCACACCACCGCGCCGGCCCGAACGCATCGAATAATTTATTACCTACTTATATACGTTGGTCACTCGCCTCGTAATTGGGCTAAATCTCTAAAGCTCTCAGAATATGTAGTATATTCTGAGATTATAATAACTATCGCATTTCTCAAGGTCATCCATCACCTTCGGCTTCGGCTTCGGCTTCGGCCGAAGGTTTTGGTGAACACCGATTAATCGGCTTCGGCTTCGGCTTCGGCCAGAATTGCACCTTCGGTCGGACACTAGAAATTATGTAAAATTTTGGAAAAAGGGGGGGTAAAGTTTGTATGAAAAAAAAATTTTAGATTGTTCTAGATTCATGAAACTCATAGTAAATACTTATTATTAAAAATAAAGAAAAACCTGTTTCAGCATTAAAAAAAAAAAAAAAACATCCAGAGACGTAAAAAAGAGGGTTTTGTGTTTAAAATTAATTAACTTCATCCACCTATAGAATAAAATTCATTGAAGTGGAAACATTTAAAAGTTGCTGTAAATACTTCAAATCTAATACAGGTAAATGTTATTTCTCAATTTTTTTGAAATTTCATTTTTGAAGTGAATACGCCCAAAATAGCGGAACTCAAGAAAATCGGCATTCCTCGGTGTAAGTAGTTGGTAATACAGGGTGGAAACGGTAAACGGGGCAGTAAGGGGAGCTGCAGCTACACAAAAGTGGTCTTAGGTAACAATTCGTAATTTTTTCACGAAATGTTTATCCCCATTCACAGATTTAATAAAAAAATAAAGTACAAGCAAAATAAAGAAGCAAGAAAATTGCCATTTTACTTAAAACAATTTTTTTGATGCCAATCGATCTTCTTTCCGACACTAATCAAGAAGTTCTTCCAAACCAACCCAGGTTAGAGTACTCAAAAAGTCAGAAATTGCAAAAAAATAACTTTCAGCGGGGCAGTATAGAGGAAATAGTTAGCCAGAAAATTGCTATTTTACACAAAACATTTTTTGATGCCAATCATTATTTTTTATTTTAAATAAGACATAAAGGCGGAAAAGTTACAAATACATTACAAACGAGTACAAATCCTACTATGTACAAATAAAAAATGCTATGTCCTGAAGGACTATCTGATGGATCAACGCACAGCCTAAACCGCAGATTGTAGAAACCTGAAACTAGGAGGGTGTATTTTCTGTATAACGTAGGCATACGATAAGAAAGAATTTTGAAATTATACCCCTAAGGGGGTGAAAAGGGGGGCAAAGATTGTCTGGGAACATGTGATTCCTTGGTCCAATCTACTTCAAACTTTGCATTCACACATATTAACAGAATTGATGGACGCGTTTCATATTGCATTGAAATTCATCCCCTAACGGGGTTAAAAAGGTGGCGGTGATTTGTTACGAATTTGATATCAATACTCCTTTGAGATTTTGATATAAACTACAAGTTATTTTTATACATGTTGTAATGTCCGGGGTTCTAAGTCAACTGAACGAAAAGAAAATCGGCAGCATATTATGATAAATTATTTACTCGGATTATGACTCCTTGTATAAACCTTAATAATCCTAACACCTTAATAACTAATTACTCCTAACTACTTAGTACTAACCTTAATGACTAAAACTGAAAGTTTAACAAAGGCAATATATATACACACAAAACAAAATATAAAAGTAACAAAGAAAACAAAAAGGAAAAAATATCGAAAAACAAAAATAATTGTTCTTAGCTGGGATCGAACTCGAAGTCGCGAGATTTCAACCGCACGGCGTGCCCCTAGACCAGCCGGCTCGACGTAAACCGTAGCGAATATGTAGATCTCAATCTCACAATGTCAGTAATATTATTGCTGCTTCAACCGAAACCCGGAACTTGAACATCAATATGTGTCCCACCAACAAGGGCGTTTCCGTAAGCTGAGGACAAAATGGGAACAGTCAGCCTTGCACAACTTTTCTAATGAACTGGCTTACTACACTCGTAAAATAGACGCAAGCACTTACCCCGTTTCTTCTGTTACTCGCACACAAATTCACAATATGGCACCAAAAACTGAGTATGTACGATCTGTAGCAAATTTCCAATTAACGATGACCTTATTTTATTAATCGATTTATGCAATTTCATTCGGAGCACCGTTTTTTCCTGTCCGTCTTCGATTGACGTTTTTTCCGAAGTACTCAATTTACCGCCACCGTCATTTGCAAATTATCTCACAAAAATATGAATTGTAACCATTGCGACGAGCCTAGTAACGCCATCTAGTATTTGTGGCTAGAATCATTACAATATCCCCTCTCCTCTGAAGAATCCAACCGGATTCAAACCAAACGTTTAAGGTCACAAGAATGCCATTTTCCTAAATCTTTGCCTCTGAAACTCTCTAATCTGTAAACGTCACCTGATATCTTCTCTGCTATGACTGCTTTTTCAAATTTAGGGGCCAATTTAGACATGTAAGCCTTATCCGCATTCGATAAGAATTTAGTGCGTTTCCAAACAAGATCCCCAACTTTATAGTCACATATGCGACGTCTCTTGTTGTACTGTTCGCTGTTGGTCTCATGTGACTGCCGCATCCTTTCACCAACTTCGTCATAAATCTTACTCCTGAAGGCTATGTTTCTTTCAAATTTTCCTTTGTCGAAAGTAATCGGTACGTCTGGTTCGAAGCTATAGGGTTTCGTACCCTTAACCACAGTCTCGCGTCCAAAAAACAAATAGGCTGGTGTTTTCCCTGTGACTTCATGAACCGAGGTTCTAATTGCATGTCCTATGTGTGGTATATACCTGTCCCATTCCTTGTGATTATCTTCAACGTACGAAGCTATAGCCGAGCCAATGACTTTGTTCACCCGCTCAGTGGGGTTGGCCTGAGGATGGTAGTAAGGGGTATACCACAACTTTACACCGTACCCTGAAACTAAATCCTTAAACTGGTTGGATACAAATTGCTTACCATTGTCACAAACTATTACATTAGGGGTTCCAAACATTAAAAATATCTGTTCCTCCAGTATTTGAGCTATAGTTGATGACTTTCCATTCCTGAGTGGGTATAGGAAGCAGAATTTGCTAAACCAGCATGATATAACTAGCAGCATAGTATTGCCATGCTTGGATTTCGGAAAAGGCCCCATTAGGTCCATAGATATGATTTGAAAAGGTTCTGTTACCTCTCGTTGCTTCCCCATTAAACCAGATGGCCTACTTTGCGAGTGCTTGTATTTTGCACACACCTCACATTTCCGTACGTAGTTTTTTATGTCCTGTATCAATGTCGGCCAATAGTATTTTTGTCTCGCTCGGTTGACCGACTTTTTAACACCAAAGTGGCCAGCTGTGGGGTCATCATGACATTCCTTCAGAATTTCATGACGAAGCTTTTCTGGAATCACAAGTTTCCAACTGTCGTTTTCATTGGGAAATTGTTTTAATCTTATGTACTTCCACAGTTGCCCCTGGCTGACTTCCCAATCCTCGTCATTCTTCCCGGAAAGCACCAAGTCCTCTTTTGATTTATACCAATCATCTTTATCTTCTGGTTTTATCTCTAATATGTTAATTTCTTCGATCGCTCTTGACAAGGCATCCGGCACAGTGTTAAGTTTGCCTTTGCGATGAACTATTTCGTAATCAAATTGTTGTAAACGCATAGCCCACCTTGCCAAACGTCCATGAGGGTCCTTATTACGGTGTAGCCACTGAAGGGCACTATGGTCCGTAATGACCTTAAAATGACTACCTTCAATATATGGACGAAATTGTTCTACAGCATGCAAAACACTTAATAGTTCTCGCTCAGACGCTGAGTACTTACATTCTCTTTCCGACAGTTTTCTGCTGGTGTAAGCAATGGGAACCTCCAGACCATCGGTTGTTTGGATTAGAACTCCACCAGTCCCCCTGTTAGAAGCGTCACATTGAACAGAAAAGGGCTTTGAAAAGTCTGGTACTCTTAATACAGGTGTCGAAGTCAGGGCAGTCTTTAAATTTAAGAAAGAATCTTCCGCCTCTTTATTCCACACAATGCATTTAGTCTTCTTGCCTCCCTTAGTTAGTTCATGTAGTGGAGCTGCGACAATGGCAAAATTTTCTACAAATCGCCTATACCAACTCGCTAGACCAATAAATCGCTTTAGCTCCGTGTAAGTTGTTGGCCTGGGGTAGTCGAGAATTGCTCTAACTTTATCCGGGTCTGTGCGTAATCCTTCCTTGTCTACAATGTAGCCCAGGTATTTAAAAGATGATCTGGCAAATACACATTTCTCCAGGTTGATGGTTAATCCTGCTTCCTTAAGCTGGTTTTTCACATGTGACAGTGATGATAAGTGGCCGTCAAAGCTGTCGTCGCATATGACAATATCATCCAAATAAGTGAACACTCTACTTTCATATTCTGGCATGAACAAGCGATCCATCAAACGTTGCTGTGTTTGAGATGCATTACTTAACCCAAATGGCATGACTTTAAACTGATAAAGTCCTTTTCCAGCGAGACCGAAGGCAGTCTTTTCCTTGCTTGTTTCTTCTAGCGGTATCTGCCAGAAGGCTGATCGTAAATCAATAGTTGATAGGAACCGAGCATTCTTTAGACTATCTAAGATGGTCGTAACTCTAGGCAAAGGATAAGAGTCTTTTACTGTGACTTTATTTAACTGACGACTGTCGAGGCACAAGCGATTCTTACCCGAAGGTTTCTTGACCAGCAATACAGGAGAGCGCCATGAACTGAAGGAGGGTTCTATTACGTCATTTTCCAGCATATCCTTTATTTCCTTCTCAAGTTCTGCCATAATTGGAGGTGCCAAGGGGTACTGTCTATGTTTGACGGGCAAGCTGTCCCCGGTGTCAATTCTATGCCGGATCAACGATGTTCTTCCTAAACCTTTACCGATCTCTGCTGCCATTTCTTCCAACAATTTATCCAGACGCTCTTTCTGTTGGACTGAAAGCTCATCTCTCGAAATCACTGGTTGTGACACGTTAATTTCCATAATGTCACCAATTGATTTCCCATCCCCTATGGCTAAATTAAATGTCTCAAAAAAATTCATGCCTAAAATAATATCATGTTTTAAACAGTCCATGATATAAAAATCTACCACATTGTATTTTCCCGTAAACTCAATAGGTAAATGAACAATGGAATCCATCGTGTGGTATGTGCCATCAGCCGTTGAAATCATTTCTTTGTCGACTTTATGTTCTGAAAATCCCAATTTCTCAATTTTCGTTGCAAATTTCTGTGAAATTACTGAGACAGTAGCTCCAGAATCCAATAATCCCACAAACCGCTGATTTAAAATTTTTATTTCCGCATAATACCGATTGTCTCGACTATGCTTATTAATATTGCAGATTTTCCCTGTTTTAAAAAAACTCGAAACTGTGTGTAGCCATTGCTGCCAGTCATCCGAGTTAGAATGACTTAGTTTTTCGGGGTACGATCGGCCGGCATCGACTACGATTTGTCGTTTCCCTTATCGGTAGCATTGCATGAACATTTATTAGTTGTCTTCCCAAAACGTCCACATCTGTAGCAGAACAGTCTTTGTTTTGGCAACTTACAATCCTTGAAACGATGCCCTGGTGCCCTGCAGTTCCAGCATTTTGATAAAGGCACTCTCTTATCATCAATGGCTGCCAGCTCTGACGTATTTTCATTGCGCGATTTCGTCGAATTATTTCCCGTATATGCTAAATCCCTCTCTAGAGAATGGTCACTTTGAGTGGGTTCCTTGAAGTTATCACAGCTTAGCTTAGTGCGTTCAATAATCCTTAGAACTGATGTCAATTCACTCACGGTTGTGAAAGTGTCTCGGCATATGGCCTTCTGCAAATAGGGTTGTAAGTTCCTTCTAAGTATCATCAATTTTTGTGTTTCATGAATCGGCTGTGGAAGCCGGTTGAACATATTCTGCATAATGGCCATATAAATCAAAACGCTTTCTTGGTTACTTTGGGTTCTCCGTTTAATCTCCTCCAATAGCTCCTCTTGATAATACGGTTGCTGAAATGTGTCCAACAGAAGCCTCACTAATTGAGCCCAACTTGTTACCGCACCCTTATTGGCCCTAAACCATATTAACGCTTCTTCTTCGAAGAAGTCTATGGCATATCGAAATAAATCTTCATCCACAGCATTCCTCGCCTCTTTAAGCTCATCAATCCTTTCCAAGAATGCGTTCACACTTACGGTGCCCCTGCCACTAAATTTGACGCCCCAATCTTTGATGGGAACCAACTTCCGTTTGTGGAAGCCATCATCAAAGGTGGAAGACCTTATCATACCTGGATGACGTGATGAAGGACCAGGTCTCTCTAAGGTCGTTGGTGGTATCTCAGTGTTTGCAACTGGAGACTGCAATGCGAAATTCTGGTGGAATTCCGTGACTCCATCCACTGCTACGGAAGTTCTCCCTGTGTTTCGGCACTTTTCTAGTCGCTCTAGTATCTGCATAGCCTCTTCGCCCAGGGTCTTCTGCAAGACGTCCTTGTCATGATCGGAAATTACTTCGTCTTCCTCCTTTTCTTCTTGCTCAAGTTGTTTTAGTGACACTAAGGTGTCCTGGATGTTCTTTAGCAAGGTCAAATGCTCTTCAACGTCACTAGGCTCAGAGGGAATAATAAGTTTGGCACGGTTGGATAAGTGTGTCAAACGCGAGTGTATGCGTCTATAAAACGAATGTTCGGGACTGTGCGATATTTCTGAAATAAGTGTAATTATTGCCGATAATTTCTTTCCACAAATTAATATTTCATTATTCGGGTTGTCGATGCAGGGTCTAGGTACCTTTAAGGAAATAGTCGACTGGCCCGACTGCTCTCGCGCTAAAATTTCCCGTAAAAATTTCCGCATAGTCGCCACGGTCTTACAATCTGAAATCCCTCGACAAGCCAATTCAAACTCAAGCTCATCTTTATGCAGTGCGTTAACGTCCATGATCAAACCCAGTTATAAAATGTCAATAAGTAGGTACAGAAAATCAAGTTTAAAATAACACGATAAATAGATCTCTGTCTTTGGTTATAGATATGGAACACAACTTATCAAACTTAAATAGTGTGTTAGTTACAATGTTTATCCAGAATGTACAAATACCATAATATGCTGAATGACTATGACTGTTAAATACTTTGTTTATCTTTCATTCATTTAACCCGTGGGCGCCAATGTAATATCCGGGGTTCTAAGTCAACTGAACGAAAAGAAAATCGGCAGCATATTATGATAAATTATTTACTCGGATTATGACTCCTTGTATAAACCTTAATAATCCTAACACCTTAATAACTAATTACTCCTAACTACTTAGTACTAACCTTAATGACTAAAACTGAAAGTTTAACAAAGGCAATATATATACACACAAAACAAAATATAAAAGTAACAAAGAAAACAAAAAGGAAAAAATATCGAAAAACAAAAATAATTGTTCTTAGCTGGGATCGAACTCGAAGTCGCGAGATTTCAACCGCACGGCGTGCCCCTAGACCAGCCGGCTCGACGTAAACCGTAGCGAATATGTAGATCTCAATCTCACAATGTCAGTAATATTATTGCTGCTTCAACCGAAACCCGGAACTTGAACATCAATATGTGTCCCACCAACAAGGGCGTTTCCGTAAGCTGAAGACAAAATGGGAACAGTCAGCCTTGCACAACTTTTCTAATGAACTGGCTTACTACACTCGTAAAATAGACGCAAGCACTTACCCCGTTTCTTCTGTTACTCGCACACAAATTCACAATATGGCACCAAAAACTGAGTATGTACTCTGTAGCAAATTTCCAATTAACGATGACCTTATTTTATTAATCGATTTATGCAATTTCATTCGGAGCACCGTTTTTTCCTGTCCGTCTTCGACTAACGTTTTTTCCGAAGTACTCAATTTACCGCCACCGTCATTTGCAAATTATCTCACAAAAATATGAATTGTAACCATTGCGACGAGCCTAGTAACGCCATCTAGTATTTGTGGCTAGAATCATTACAATGTTTCAAAACCCAATCCGATTTTATTCAAAAAAGGAAAAAAATAATAATAATAATAATAATAATAATTTGGTGCAAAACAATAATTGCAAATACTCTTTAAAATTGGAATGTCTCGAAAGTCACCGTAAAATATTAATACCGCATTTGAAGGTTTCTAAGCTTTAAAGAGGTTCTGCACTTTAAGACACGGCGTCATAGTGTAGGGAAGTAGAGTTTGAAATTTTAAATGGTAAGCAGTTGTGAGAGGTCCGCAACGGTTTACAGCAGCTATATCGTGTTGCGGCTCATTTAATGCACCTTTTTTTTTTTTTTTTTTTTTTTTTTTGAACTGCAGACCTAGCTGGAGTATGACTGTCATCGAGTGTCTAAGTATGAAGATGTTAAGCTGTCAATAGAAGCCTTTATAGCTGTTTTTGTAAACATGGTAATTTATTCTTATTCAAATAAATACGTTGTTAATCACAAGTATTTGATTTTGAACAAAATTGCCCTTGGGTACGTATATTGACTTCAATGCATATCTTAGGAGATACACCGTTTTAAATACTCCGCAGCAAAATAATGATCATGTACCGGGCGCGCATTTTCATTATGCGGAAGGATGTGTGTGATGTGCTCTTTGAAAATTGTATTATGGGTGCTTACGACCCACTCTCTGTAAGCCTCTCTTTCTCTTATGTGACGCAGACGAAGTTGCGCGGGTCAGCTAGTTTGACAATAATTCGAGACTTTACGTTTAATTTAGTTGGCCGGCAAATAGTTATATGTTATACAAGAGTGCAAAGTTGTTTTTTAACCGCGTGCTCAATTTTGATGAACGAGCAAGCGAAAGATCCTAAGATTGAGTCACGACGCAGCGAGTGATTCAAAACTTAGAATCTTGACCGTTAGCGAGGGAATCAAAAGAGCACGAGGTGGAAAATCTTTGCACTCGAGTGCAACACGTAACTTTTCATCCCACCTCAGCGAGGAAACGAATAAACGCAAAAAAAAATTGCGCATTATTAACAAATTCAGTTAATTCTGTTGGCGTCAAATAAACTTAATAAGATAATGAGTGGTCATTTTAGATTTTTCACTTGTTGTCAAGTTGGATTCCTTGTTTTAAACCTATATGACGTAAAAAGAAAATGGCGCGCGCAAAACATTTTAAAAAAGTACAAGAAAGTTCCGAGTCTGAGTTCTTAAAAATTAAAAAAAAGATAAATACGGCACCATGGAGGTAGAAGTAAGTAGGTTTAATGATGGTTTGAATTCACATACATAGTGCACACGATGTTCTAAATTCAAATTTACTTTACCCTCAAGACGATAAAAACGGCTTTTGCACTCAGATATCGAAGAGCAAAAATACTCTTTCCGAGATGGAGGGATGAAAAAAACTTACCCTAATCTGGGTAATCTCAGATATTTTGTGGTTGAATAACTTTTCGGTAAATTGACTTACGACTTTGGTGTTATAATAAAAAAGGTTTATTAAGTTACACGGTGTTAAAGGTTTATTATGGCCTACAATAAATCGAAAATTGTGATAACGGGCTACTACGGAACCCTATGGTGCGTGTCCGGCCATTTCCATAAACAATCATTTTTAATAATTTATTTACATTTCTCGTATTTAAGTAAATAAAATAATGAGAAGGTGGTCACGATCTACCGTTTTCTTATTATTCGTCTACGTTCTTGCAATGCAAAAATATCAAAGCTGCGCTCAGTGGTGAAAGAGTGCAGTAGTAACTATTAGTGTTTAAATTCTGCTTAATTTTACATTATTTGATATGCAAGGCAACTAAAAGGCAAGTTCGATTCGGTATTCGGCACACCGTACAGGGGCGTAGCTAGTCCTAGTAGGCCGCAGTATCAACTTTTTGGAGGCCCTTTGCCGGACTCGGGTTGAATGCGGAGGAGAAAATCTTGAATGTCAAACAAATTACCGTGATAAGTTATATTTCTTTTATCTTGTATCATGAGGTAAATTTGAGTGGGTGATAAGATTTTGTGATTTTTTTTTCCTCATCAGGGGTCCTCGTTACTCAGGGGTCCCGTATCATTGATACGACCGATACAGCGGTAGCTCCACTCCTGATTCGGTAACGTCTCTTAACTATAAGTAACGATTACGAATAATATAATTTAATAATTGTTTAAGTATTTTAAGGTACGCTCCATTTGTTCGTACACAAACTTTTTCCGCTTGTATTTCGTAATCGCGTGTGCATTCGCCGTTGGAGTAGTGCAGGCACTGACGCCGTCTAAATTACTATACTCTATGACTGACGCTCGCTTTGCGTCGCGTAGCTGTTCGCTCACCGCTACATTTAGTTCGTATACGAGCTTATTCGGCTTGTATTTCGAGATCGTGCGTGCATTCGCCGTCGGAGTAGTGGGGTACTAACGTTCTTGACTTCGCGCAAACTGTTCGCTCATTGCTACATTCACTGTTGATATTATCGATTATGGGTGGTGCCAGTGGATGACATGCTTCGAATAAACGATAGCCCTCAATGAGGGCGCCACTGTCGAGTAAGGTCCAGTCAGTAATTCTACTTTATACTTTAAAGTTACCAATACCTATATAAATAGTTCATTTCATTTTATAACAACATAGTGTAAGGTTCAGTTACATATTAGCCAAAATTAGCAAGCATGAAACTTTTAAAATCAAAAATAAAGATCCTCACTTGCTAACTTTCAATCATTATTAATCTCACCGTGGCTGAATCTTGACCACAATCGTGAAGGTGTAAGTAATATACGTGATAAATAAAAATAAATTAATATTAAGGGGGGTGCTCCAAAGTAGCCCTCAAAACTCAAATTTCTTACGTTTTTTTGCGATTTGCAGGGCAGTGTTAAGTTGTGTGTTGATAAACATTCGGTCGCGACAGTACGTACGTACGACAGACGTATTAAGTAACAGGATTACAATCATCAAAATCATCAATACAATCCTCAAAGGTCATAAGAGTCGATGAAAATTTTCACGGTTTAAGTCGCTCCTCGACTTTTATTAACTTTCAAGGTTGTACCTATTGATGATTATAATTCTGTAACTACTACAAATGTCTTACAGCCGCGACCAATATTTTAATTTTTCATCAATATAGGTACAACTTGCGACTGGCCTGCAAATTCTAAAAAACTTAAGTTTTTTTTTAAAGGCTGTGTGCGACTATGGTCTACGAAAAATATTATTGTACCATGTGTGCGACAACACCAAGTCAACACCTGTCTTACGAGTTACGAATTATTCATCATCATCATCATCATCATCAGCCTATAATGTTCCCACTGCTGGGACACGGCCTCCTCTCAATGAGAGAGAATGGGCTATAATGGGCCACGCGGGCCCAGTGCGGATTGGTAGATGTCACATGTCTTCGAATTTTTGGTTCTAGGACTTGCCGGTTTTCCTCACGATGTCTTCCTTCACCGATTTGAGAGCAGCGGTGATGAAATAAATTACACAAAGTAATGCGCCTGTCTGGGTTCGAACCCACGAAGTTCGTAAGTCGGGGCCGCCACCACTGTACGAATTATTATTATTAGCCACAAAATAATAGTTTATTCAGCTAGTGTTGTTGTTTAGATTTTGAGTGTTTATTTACAGCTTTCTTTATATTTTTGATTCCGTCTCAAACACTATTGTGGACTCAGTTTGTGGAGTGACTCACAAAGGCGACATAACAAAACTCGCGAGCGAGTTGACTTGAGTGAGCTACATGTGTATTGAAGAATAAATACAGTACCAAGTGTATAAGTAGATAGGTAAATAAATATGAATCCCTATTTACCTCGGTCACGCCACAGCTTGAGAACAACTAAACCTATTTCATTCATATTTTTAATGAAATACTTTGTAGAAGGGAAAGGAAAATTAATAAAATTGGAAAATTTCAGAAAACTTAGGGCCTGCGCAGACTTATTGTGCGTGACTGACAAAAAGTCTGCGACAAATTTTGCGTGTTTAATTGTGTTTCACTACGTTTTGTCCACTATAAGGATCTACTGATGGAAAGGCTCCTATTGATCGCCTTTTAGTCGACAAAAAAGGTCAAATACATTAATCACGCAAAATTTGTAGCAGACTTTTTGTCCGTCACGCACAATAAGTCCGTCGTCTGCGCAGGCCCTTAAAGTAACTACTTAGTAGTAATTTAAATTCGCAAGGGCAAAACCAGGCAGGTAGTAGATAGGCAAAGATGCATTGCAACGCATGCCTGGCACAGCTAGTTAATTATGAAAAGGTTTATTGCAATGCATGCTGGGCACAGCTATATACGGCTTAAATGCAAAGGCCGTTAGCTTTAAATTGGTTTTATAACAATTAACATTTATTCAGTACTTACTTTTCAAATAAAGGTGGGCTCCCAATGACTCACCCAATTGTGTCACACTGTGACTCATTTGCATTTTTTTTCTTGAAAACTTGTTTAGGTTACTCAAAATGTTACAGTAAATGATACAATAGGAGCTCTCCTAACAAAAAGCATGAGGCACACTCTTGTAAACAACAGTTTTATTATTCCGGTTCAGGCACCTAAAATGAAATTTTATGAAGCTTCACTCGTTAAATGTTATCATCATTAGGCCCGGACTCCACCAAAGACCAGGCAAGACTTGGGGGAGTTGTGTAACCCACCACTCGAATTTCGTTATTTACAGTTCGCTTATCCGCTTAGCGTTATTAGAAACAGTTGAGTGAGAGGAGAGGGTCTCATATTTATCTTAAGGCCAGTCTTCCGGTTTGTTGGGTCTTTAACCATTAAGTTATTCAAACAAAATGATTAGTTACCTTAGAAAAAGTACTACGATAACATAAAGGTAACTCAATCATAGTATTACACGCATCTACTTACCATCTACCCAGAATTAGCACCTTGAACTTATGCTAGCTTAGTACTTCTGGTGGCTAGGTTACCTTACCAACAAAACAATTTCAGAGCTGTTCATTTGGGTGGGTTCCCAATGAGTCACCAAATCTCGTCACACTGTGACTTGTTGGGTTGTTTTTTCCCAACGAACTTCACTTGGGAACCCACCCAAATAATGGTTCATCATTATCCACAGCCTGACATCTCCCACTGCTGGGTCGGTATAGGTGTGTAGGCTCTCTGCTTATGCCAGCCTGTGAATGAATGTTAATTGAATGAAAATGTAGAGAAAACGGGAATTTAGCCATATTGCTGTAGCTAGGATTTTTAAAAATTAAACAAAAGCTGTTGTAGAACATACAATTATATTTATTGTCAATACTTGGTATTTTCCCCCTAGTTCTGAACATGGTTTTTTATTGATCAAATTTCTTGCGCAAGGATTTTACCACTGTCTAAACTGAACGTTAGGCAGAGCCGACAGACAACTCTATCATTTACCATACAAGAAAACCTTCCAAATGATTAATAATATTTCTTAATTAGTTTATTGATACAATATCATTAAGTTCGCGATGGGCGGTGGTAGGATGGCCGTTGTACGTAGATGTTGCGAAGTTACCGCGTGAAGAGCTAGCGACGACTGCATGTTATGCTGGGGAGAAAGAAATAGTTTAGTCACAAGTTGTACAGCAAAGCATGTTATTTATAAGCAGTGGTAAGGTGGACCTATTTTCATTAACATTCAGTACCTTCAAAAATGCTTAAATAAAAGCCAGTTACGACTTTCAACGCTTCTGGACTCAGCACTGATAGTTTGAAGTTCCGTAAGTATACTATTTAAGACTTAGATGACACTTAAGTGTTAGTGAAAACAGACTTATGACGTGGTACAGAAGCTTAAGGAACTGGCCATAATCGCATCTGGTCAGACCTTAGGCTCAAATGCCAAAAACTTCTTACTTCAATTTCTCCTTAGAAAAAGGAGGAGGAAAAATATAAAGGGAGTAAAACACCTCTTTACGACGGCGAAAGGCACTTGTTCTCCTCGTCATTCCGATATTTTGTTTGTTCTACACCATACCTGGAAACCTTCTAGTTACGGAGATATTGGGGGTCAAAGTCACAACTTTTTTTAAATACAAGTGTTTATTGTAAGATTTTTACAAAAAGTAGCTCCACAAACCCTGTACTATTGAATCCTTCCATCAGCACAATGTTTTGAGTGTGTTAAATTGAGATATACCACAAAACATGATTTTTCACCCCAAAAAAAAACCTTACAGCGTCATCTTTTATACATTTTCATAACATAATAGGACGCCTGTCTTCCTCAAAAGGTTAGACAGGGTATAACTCTTTTTTTTTCGTTTGCGAAATCATCAAATGACTCCTTCCACTCTGGGCGGAGCGGGAGGGAGTGTCAGACGTTGGTACTGGTACAATAGAACTTTTTGAACAGTATTACAAGATCAATAAACTTACTAAGAATTGTGTAAGTGAATAATATGGAGTCCGCAGTCCATGAGGTTCTGTTTCTTGGCCACCATTATATTGTATGCCTCCTCACCGGAACTGATGAACGCTTTCACCCTATAAATGAAATCAAAAGATTTGCTGGAGTGATTGCATATAATGTTCATAAAGAATGTAATTAAGCTTTTTGGGGTAGAAATATGTAAATTTAATTAATGTAAAATAATTTAGCATGCCTGAATCAATATTTTAATTATAATGTATTTTTTAAATGATTCTTGATTAACGCAATCAATTTGAGCAGTCACAGTGTGCAATCATGTTGTTTGAACCGAAAAGGTGCATACAAGACATAAAGCACTTTCAAGCCAATTCCGTGTACACAAGTGTGATGTGATATGTTATCAGAATAACAGAAAACTTTTATATTTTTTGAGTCCAAAGAATTGCAATAGTTTTAATAAAAGCAAGATATGGTAAAAACAAATGATAGTGCTAAACATGAGTCTTACCCAAACATGTGTAAGATCCTGTTGCAGTTCCTGTTCAAGGTCACTATGTAGCTGCACAATCGGTTGTCTCAAAGTGGCCGAAACCCAGACATAGGCGTGTCACCCACTGGGAAATAGGAAGATGAATGTTGGTTCTAGTTAAAAAGTATTCAGCTGACATATTCAAGTTTATAGTTGGAAACTACAAATAAAAAAAAATATTTAAATAACAAAAAAAAAACAATTTGCAAGGCAAAAGGTACATAGGACTTGTCGTACCTAGCTATTGTCTGGCAAATTTTCACTTGCAATGGTTGTCTCAGCAAGTTTCTTTAAGATTTATAGTTCTGATAAGTTCTAGCATTTTATTATATGTATTTATGGTAGGTTCATTTATTCTTTACATACAAGACTTTGTCCCACTGGAAAAAAACAAAGAGGACAGCAAAAGAAATGATGTGTTGATGGCATCATAAAAACAGCTGGGAATAACTGGATGAACACTACCCAAGACAAACAAAAACGGAAAAAGATGCAATGACTCGTTTTACTTTACAGGGGCTATCCACTAATATATTATTTTGTTGTAAATCATTATGAATCAAGTATCAAATGTATTTGTATGGATAGATAAATTTTGTAGTGTTTCTACTTGCTTGGCATTTAATATTGGTGTTTTTTTTAAGGTTTCGTCGCAGGATCTCTACATCTAAGCGGGTGATTTTACAACCCACTCACCGTGAATTGGTGATAAAATCCTAGAGCCTGTATTTCTTTCCCCGTACATGCATGGAGATGGACCGCGCTGTCTAGTTTTCTTTCGTGATGATTTGGAAAGAGAGCTATAGTAAATAGCAGCAAATCGTCGGGGATACCAATTTAGTTGGATGGACCCCAGTTTTATGATCATTCTCTTCACAGGTTATGCTCTTTGAATTAGCTATACATGTTAACAATAAAACCTGTGAAATCGTCCGCCTTGCCTTTTGTTTATCTCGCAGAATTTAAATTCATCACTACACTACGCTTATTTTATCCTATCCAAAGAGTAAACTAATAACATAATTAAAGGCATGATTTGTGTCAGCCCGCGAAATTCAGATGTTCCTGAAATGTATGGAGCCTGGGCCAGCACTATGTATACTTTAAGTAAATATCGCTGTATAATACAGTAACCGTTTTTCATTGTTATATTTCTTTAATTTAATTTTTTTCACAAATTTTCATTGTATATTCAAATTAACTTGGTCAAGGAGAAAACAAAAAATTAAACATGGAAGTTCAGAACACAGAGTATATATTAATCACTACGTTTAATAATTACTACCATAGAGTATATAACCACGTTTAGATCAGAACAGCAGGGGTGCGGGCTGCGTTCCTTATTACACAGAGTAGGTATATAATCACTACGTTTGCATAATCGCTAGCGCTCACCAATATTAAAATGCGTTGTGATTAAAGCTGCATTCCGTATTTGATAATTATCGCTTCCAGCGCTCTAATCAATGTTTTGCGTTCCGATTTAGATTTCACGATTATGACAGTTATTAGCCATAATCAGGGGATCCATAATGGCCGCTTTAGCAGAATCGTAAATGAATCACGTAAAAAAAATTAAATTCTTAAAATGGTCTTTGTAAACATTAGTATAAAGTCCATTTTAAGAATTTCTAAAGTGGCCATTTTAGACCTCCAGATCATTTTTGGCTCACGGAGATATTTATTTGGGGCATGGTCGGTGTAATCACATGATGGCGCCTGTCATGACGTCATCTATGACGATTCAAGGGATATCGATATCGCACTTGTGATTCCGCTCACGGTAGTTCGGAACGGGTTTATGGACGCTCAAATCGATGCTAGTCAGGAGAAATCTTATACCAGCTGACGACTGTGAACGGGGCTGATTGACTTAGATTTCCCGTATAAGTCAGGTATCCCGTTTATGTTATATGCACATTGATATATGGGTTTTTTATATATCAATGTATAAGCATTTGAAATTTGAATTGGCTCGTCATTGGTCAGGGTTACCAGAAAGTCGCTGTCAACGCTATCATTTAAGCTATTGCATAGCTTCTATCACGGGCCTTGAGCTTGGAGACCGAATCCAGAAATTCCGTAACGAAAATAACCTGACACCCCCCGTAAAAACAAATGCAATAGCTTTACCGCGGCAGTCCCCGAGTGCCACGCGTCTTTTTTTTTAGGAGCTCGTGGCTAAATAATAACAGCCGCTCGGGCTGGTCATAAGGTTAAGCCGTGCTTGCCTAGGTTGGTCTGTAGATGGGTGACCACATTTCTTTTTTTTTTTTTTTCTGATGGGTTATCATAAAATGACTTCTCCCACTCTGGGCGGAGCGGGAGGGAGTGTCAGACTCTTACTGACTAAAACCCATCCATGTTCCTTCCTCGCCCTTTATGTTCCGGGGCCGCGGTATCTCTTTCGAACAGGCCCGCAACCCCGGCAGGCTTCGGCCCTTGCGGGCCCCTCCCCTTATGCTGACATCTCTTTGAGGCCCGCGTGGAACACGAACGCGCCGTCGACACGGCCTGTCGTCGTTGTTAGACGGACGGACGGCTAGCTAGCCCATAGCCAACTGTCCACAGGCCCGTGGGAGACCACCCTTACATACTTACTGAGTTTCCTCCGTGCCTCAGAAAGCCCATTAAGCTGTTGGTCCCGACTGTCATTTGTCCATTTTTGGCAGTCGTTACAGGTAGTCAGTGGCCCAAATAGTCTGACAACCAGTCTTACCAAGGGGTACCTATCGTATAACCCAGTATTAACTGGGTCGTGGAGGTCAGATAGGTAGTCCCTCCATATAAAATACTGGAATTGAGCTGCATCTGGTTAGACTGGAAGCCGAACCCAACGTAGTTGGGAAAAGGCTAGGCAGATGATGCGTCCTCAACATTGAAACCTCACATGGCATGGCAGGGCAGTACACATTTCAGGTTGGCCAACTTAATGGCTACAAATAAAATAACTGAACAAGGATGGTGTAGTCTGTGTTCGCTCAGTTGACGTGTGTTGACGCTTGCCTACTGTCCTGTCGAGCGATCTGCTAGATTGTTTACAAAAATAAAGTTTAGTATAACTTTCTTCTGAACGCGTGTTGAAACTATTGAAGTGTCATTTAACTAACCCATTTTTGCATGTGCCTTGTGTTTTAAAATTTGAAGACAGCCAATGGCTTAAGACCGCGGTAAGCTTTCAGTAAAAATTAGAACAGATGGTGAAAACGATTGTTGATTGCTTTGCACTTTGTTGTTACTTTTATGTTTTTATTTTTTTTTTCGTACCTAGCTCAATGTGTAATTAATTTATTTATATGTGTCATAGAAGCTTGCGTGGGTTGGTTTGTGCAGGCCCCCCCATGGTTTTTCATCTTTTACCCTACCTTAAACTATTTGATTGGTACCAGGATTGGAGATACTGGAACTATGTTTGTATTTGAGACAATACCATTATGTGCTTATCCAGTAAGACTGTAAATGTTGTTTGTTAGCATTTGTGTAGACATAATTTATTGCACTTGTTGTGATTAAAGTTGGGATGTACCTAAACTTGGTATGGTTCAGTTGTTAATATTCATACACTATTTTACTGACTTATATGTTACTATACGATGCTAGCTGAAGAGCTGCAATGCATACTACATATTTCAATACCGGTGAATCCGAGTATAGTTAGATCAGTGCTTGTGTTGATTAGTTGCATGGTGGAGCTATATTATTTATTTGTAGTTCTGTTGTATGCTGTACTATAATAAATAAATATGTTCATCAATCACTGCAAATTGTACATGATAGCAATGTAATTTGCATCCAGTGATAGAAATTTTATATCTGCAATATAATTTGCACCTTACTTATTGTTCCGTGGATGAACTCGGAAAATAAAAACAGGATATTGCTGCTACAATAATATCAAACAATTTCTGTTCAACATGAAACTAATAGACTACAGACAAATCACTGCAGCAGGAGTCTAAGTGTTTAGTTTAATCATGTTTTTGGTTCATGGCATCTCCATCCAGATCCAAAATTCGGAATCCAATATTTAAAACTAAATTATTGTAACAATTACAATTAAGATAACCATAGTGAGCACATTACTTATGTTACATATAGATTGGGTGTTTGTAGCTATATGGAATAATTAAATGAATACTACAAAATTAATTTATAAATAGTTATTTGTTATACAAGAGTGCAAAGTTGCTTTTTGACCGCATTCTCAATTTTGATGACTGAGCAAGCGAAAGATTCTAAAATTGAGTCCTGAGCGCAGCAAGTGATTCAAATCTTAGAGTGTTGAGCATTAGCGAGGGAATCAAAAGAGCAAGAGGTGAAAAATCTTTGCACTCGAGTGCAACACATAACTTTTCATCCCACCTAAGTGAGGAAATGAATAAACGCAAAAAAAAATTGCGCATTATGAACAAATTCAGTTAATTCTGTTGGCGTCAAATAAACTTCCTCGACGCTAGATAATGAGTGGTCATTTTAGGTTTTTCACTTGTTTTCAAGTTCCTTGTTTTTGACCTGTGTTAACAATATGACGTAAATAGAAAATGGCGCACGCTAAACTTATTAAAAAAAGTACACCAAGAAGGTTCGGAATCTGAGTTATTAACAAATAAAAAATAAATTGAGAAATTCGGCACCATGTAGGTAGAAGTAAATAGGTTTAATGATTATAAAACATGCAAACTGGCATTTATCGCTAATTTACCTTTAATTTAAGCCCGACGATGATGTTTTGAATTCATGCACACGATGTTCTAAATTCAAATTTACTTTATCCTCTAGACGATAAAAACGGCTTTTGCACTCAGATATCGAAGAGCAAAAATACTCTTTCGGAGATGGGGGGATGAAAAAATCTTTTTATTTTAAGTCGGCCCCTAACTTCTGCCAATTTTTCTTCAAAATTGCGGTTCATGATAAACCTATATTAATCGATAGCATGATTAAGCTGAACCGACATGATCTAACCATACCACCTAACGAAACGCGCGCCTTGTTTCCGCCTGATAAAAGACGGCAACCAAAGAAGCGTCCGTACAAGGATTGTTTCATGTCGGCAGCATTGATGCCTAATACTTCCGATATACCCAAATACCTGTAGGTCTTGGTTGAGAATAGGAATCTAAGAAATATGGAATCCAAGAGTTGAGTTCCAACATATTCCACCTCTTCTCGCCTTACATGCGTGACCCCATATTTATCCACACCAAATTCCACCCAGATGGCGCTGCTAAAAGTTTTAGCCACTTTTAATTGCAGGTTGCAAAGATTTTCAAGTCATCCACGTACAGGAGGTGAGATATAACCTGACCACGCCTCCTCAGCCTGTAGCCTAGACCCGAGTCACCCACCAGTGTGCTCAGCGGATTCAAGGCCGAGCAAAACCGACATTCTGAAATATTCCTCGATCAATCGTGATCGGTTCACCGTTCCCAAGAATCTGCCGACATCATAGATATAGAAGGACCGTTATACACTGCACCATACACGATACCAAGAAGGTGCGAAGAGTTACATTTATTTTGTTAACTCCAGCACTCTTAAGAGCTATGTATGTGTGGCAACGAATCATATATTGTTGGGCAAAGGCACGGCAGGCTCATGCCTGCAACAGACAGAGCATATGCGTCCCAGAATATGCGTGCTTCATATTTATATTCATGAACTGCCTGATGACTGACACATTACCACCGGCCTACGAGCCCGTCCTTTTCCACGTCGTCGTGGTAGCGGCGGTGTCGACGCAACCTTTTCTTTGGTCCGGGTCCGGGTCCGGGTTTTCACAGCGAATTTTACAGTCATACAATACAATAGGTGCCCAAATTCGGTTAAACCATAATTAAGGTTCTTTGCGCACAGCGAATTTTAACGGGTGTGTTATATATGCACACACATGTATATTTTCACTGGAAATAACGTTCACATCATATAATTTTCATATGCTGTAAAAACAAATAAACTAATTTCATTTTGAACATCAGGTACAATGCTTTAATAATAATAGGGGAATTTTTTACTGCACCTCTATTAAGAAATTTAAGCAAACAAAATTTCTCCACTAATAACCTACTGCATATCAAATAAATGACTGTACTACAAATTAACTACCTACTTGATTACCTAAACATGTTGTACTAAAAAATGTTTAAAATACATCAAAATCTGATGGCTTTTTTTTATCTAATTTACAACAAAAATCTAGCTGAAACCACAGGTATACTCATTTTGAAACAATATTACTCACCGTAAAACAAAAATACTGATTTGCACACAAATTTTTTTCTCGCGATATTGTAATGTCTCGAATTATTGTCAACTGAACATACGGAAGTATCTCTGCCCCCATAATCGGGACTTGGGGCACCCCCCCGTTAGGTTAGTTAGGTTCCTTTAAACCCTGCACTCGGAAATAGGGGCCCCGCGAAGCGGGGCTCCGTCGACTACGCTTTTTAGGGGGAATATAAAGTGTTTTAGGGTTATGTTATATTAATCGGTATTTCTCAGGAATGGTGCATAGTCATTCAGTAAAATAGTTAAGCTTTAAAGATCTAACAGTATAGTATAATTGATTAATTTGTTGAGCAAATTTAGTGTGCAATTCAGTATTTTTGGTGATAATTTCGAATATTTTGATTGAAAAAAGGGCATTTACAGTTAAAGTATTAAATACCACCCATAATAATAATCACAAATACGTAATCTACCTATCACTACCCCTTTAATTCTTAACCCAGCTGATAATCACTTGGCTTAGGCCCGTGCTACCTGGTTAGCCGAGCAGAATAAACGAAAAGATTTAAGTAATAATAATAAATATATGTTTATTTTCTCATCACAAACGTTACATTGAACATGAATTATAGAATGTAACAACACAGGGTAAAATTTGTGAGAGACTGGTGCCCGAAATAGGTATACAATACATGTGTTACGGGTCACCAGCTTTTCAAAAATCGGGCCCGCTGGCAGGACGTTTGTTTGAGTAACGAATATCTTCTAAAGTATAGGTCACAGTAAGTCAAAATTTTGGATTTGAAAGGTACATAATAGCATCAAGCTCCTAATGCTATTGTATGATATAAAAGAGTAGTATTTAAAAAAGGGGCTCGCTAGCCGGACGTTTGTCTAAATAACGAATAACTCCTAAAGTATAGCTCTCAGAAAGTCGAAATATTGGATTTGTAAGGTACATAATAGTTTCTAACTCCAAGCACTGCTGGGCGAGCTATAAGTATAATAACAAAAACAATAATCATAAGGGGCCCGCTAGCTAGACACTTCATAGAAACGTCATTTAATCAAAAACTGTTGAGGTACAAAATATATCTTATTTATTTTCTTTAGGTACAAAATGATGTCTTTATATGAAAAGCTTTGACCTATTGATAAATCTCGTTGGGGCCCGCCAGATAGACTCACACCTAATATAATGTTCACTAACTTAACCTAAGCCAGATGATTCACCAAAAATAGAGGGGATCTGGCACTCGGCGGGCGCCACTATACGCCAGTATACTAAACGTTACTACAGATTTTAAATAATATACTAACTAAATATTATACTAATTGAATATTTGTACAAATGTGCATAATAGAAAGAGTTCATTAAACCATAATTAGGTAAACTGAAATGATATCAATAATTCATTATATAATTTCATCGTTATACAAAAAGATAGTATATTAAATTAAATTAGCTCATGTGATCGTGAGAACTTTTGTTATTATATCAAATGGTACGCACCCTTTGTTATTATATCAAATGGTACGCACCCAACGCAACTGTATCGCGACTGTTTTGCCTTCGCAGCGCTGGCGATGACTCTAATGCTACGGCCAGACTTGTAGGCGAAGATTCGTGTTCGCGTTGTCGCGATAAAAGTTCGCGTTCGCTCTATGACGAAGTGATTGGCCACACTTGGAAAACCCTTTCTACTGTCGCGATAATCTAGAACGTCGCGATAATTAATTTGCGGGAAAACATGGAAGAAGCGGTTGCAATGTATCACATGGCGGCTAACAATTATTTACTACATCTTTCCTTATCCTCTCATTATTCCAATCCATGATTAAAAAGTTCAATCAAACACGTTCAAACCTCTCAGAGTATCTCAGTCAACTAGAGCGCGCGAAGTGTAGCCAACCACACGAAATTTGTCGCGACAAAACCCTTTGATGTGTGGCAATTTACCGACAGCGGCGCAAAGGGCATTCGTATTCGCGAAGTTTATCGCGATAGGACGAACTCTTTGGCCAGACGTGTCGCGACAACGCAAATCTTCGCGTTATCGCGATAGTGTAGCCCCAGCATAAGGACCTTCGCCCACGATAACTTTTTGTAGATGTCGCTCGTTTCGTAAACGTGTGACAGCTTTGCTACGAGAATGGTGCATTTCGTCGATATAAGAGATATGTAATGGTTTATCTCTGAAGTAAATATTTCATAATAGTCCGGGAAAACTTACTATCAATGTTTGATACTGCCCAGCCTTTTCCCAGCTTTTTTCCAGCTATGATGGGGTTGGATTCTAGTCTAACCGGATGCAGCTGAATACCAGTATTTTACATTGAGCGACCGCCAATCTGCCCTGCACTAAACTACATCCTATATAATAAAAAGACATGTCCGTTCTCGAATGCCCATCGCGAGCTGCCTGCCCACAGACCTAATAGCGACTAGTCCGGTCAATTTAGACATTTGGTGCTACATAAATTTACAACAAGCTGATACTTGGTGCAATTGTACAAAATATAATTAGAAATAAAATGTTAAAGTCCTATCATTCCTGTGTATGTTTTTTTTATTCAAGGTCAAAGGTAAAAAAAAACAGTTTTTTGCGATTTTTACCAAAACGATATGTTTAATCTTAAAAATAACCCAGAAAAAAGTTGTAGATCATAAAATTATCTACAAAAAATATATCAATACCTTTTTTCGTACGAACCACCGTTTCTGAGATATTTCTATACAAAAAGTTGTAATCGAAGTTTTCTTTGAAATGACCTTTACATCATAAAGTGCCGATTGTGAGAAATCTAAGCCATTCAGGATATTAAACTGATACTTTTCTAATAGCTCATGAACGAATGTATCTTCCGAAAACCAATTTATCAATACCGGTGCCATAAAAGTCATCTTCTGAAAATTTCTTGAAAAAGGTCTTCTTTTTCGGGGCCGGTTTCTCAAAATAAATATATAATGACACTTGTCGTGCAGATTACAGGACCGACTTGGTTGTCTAATTAGCTTTCCCAAATGGTACCACAATATCCTCTTTTAGTTAGTGAATGACCAGAAAATATATATTAAAAAAAAATAGGGGTGAGGTTACATAAATTCCGACTAGGCCGGAATTTATGTAACCTAACCCCTATTTTTTAGTCTAATTTGACCGGACTAGAGCAACCAGTATATACGTCTTTTATAATTTATTGTATTGAACTGTGGAGTAGGTACTAACATGAGTTTGAATGAAAAATATCAATGTTTATGGCAAAGAGTTTATGAACTCAAAATTAAGCAATGCTCGACACCAAAATTTTATCAAAAAATTTAATTATACCCCGAAGCTGATTTAGCTTAATTTACATTACTTAACAATTCTGTTTTTAAAATAACTTAACTTTTTTAGGGGGGCATCTCTGTATGAAGGCCTCCTCCATCTGTTTCCATCTGTATCTATCTTGGGCTGTTCTGGTCCACTCTATCCCAGCCAGTGCGAGGATGTCGTCTCGTCATCGTTGCAATGGTCTACCGCAGCGTCTGTTTCCGTTTCGTGGATACCAGTCACACAGTCCAGTTACTACTGAGTAAATACGAAATCTCTTGGTAAAACTGGTTGACACACTGCCACTGACTACCTGTATCTATAATATACCTGTCATAGATCTGCAAATGACAGCCGGCCCCGGCTTAATATTCCTCATTCCCTACCAATATACTAAGTCAAGCCCTTTCATTCGATACCCATATTGAAGATAATGTGAAAAAAGTAATTCACCATTTTGCGGTGGCGGCCATCTTGGATTTTTCAATTTATCGTAGTGTATTCTACTAGTCCTTTCATTTGATATTGATACGCTAGTACATATCTTTTTTTGCTATTAAATTAAAAGTTCATGTTGATTCTGAATTCATCATTCACACATTCGAATCTGAAATTCGAATGTGACACCTGCCCTCCTTGCTTTTGCGTAGGCGTATTCATCGGCGCTATTTCGGCGCTGGATTGAAACTTTGGCTTCGGCAAAAGGGGCAAAACTTGGGCCCCTTTTACCGAAGCCGAACTTTAAACAAAGTGGCCGCTCGTACATTATTAAAAACAGTGTATTAGTACGATTTTACTAACGGACCCGGAGAGGAAAAGAAAAAAGAAGATCGTGTAATTAATTCACTTAAAAATCTTGCTGCTATCATATTTATGCAGCGGCAGTAGTCGACTTATAAGTAATAGTACGTATATGATATAAGTAACCTAGGTTGCTCATTAAACACGAGGCTGTGGGCTGTAGCCCGAGCCGTAGGTTAGGGCGTAAATCAGCCGAGTGTCTAGTGAGCAAGTTGCTTATGAGTTTCATACGCACTTTTTTTGACACACTTGCGTGGTAAAAACTGGCATAGTATGTACAACAGAAATCGTGAATGTACAATTTTAAAAACGATATTGGATTGTTTGGTGATGGCAATCTCACAGTTTGTGTTACATTGGTACTTGTCACTTCTTTAGTAAAATTCGGAGACGAACGTATATCATACTAACACATTTTAAGAAAATTATTGGGTTTTTTTGTTGCTCTTTCATTGTATTAAACTTTCGTAAGCAGTTTAGTACTTATTGTTACTGCATTTAGTATTTCTGGCGGGGTTAAATCTGTCAATTGATCATCTTCTGTACTTAAACTTGTCATTTATCAACTATCTAGTGTCCACGACAAAAGCTTTGGTTAGTGTGGCACTAGGTGGCGCTGTGTGTTAATGTCCAGCGATATTTATTTATTTTATTTTATTTATTTTTACGATTATAAACCACACATCAATAAATGCAATACAAACAAAATATGAAAATATCACGCTACTACTACTTCCTACTATTACCTATCCTACTACTACCTACTACTACCTACCTACTACTACTACCTACCTACTACTACCTACCTACCTACTACTACCTACCTACCTACTACTACCTACTACTACCTACCTACTACTACCACCTACCTACTACTGCTTACCTACTACTACCTACCCTACTACTACCTACCCTACTACTACCTACCCTACTACTACCTACCTACTACAACCTACCTACTACATTTTTGAAGTGAAACTTCTTTATCGGGGTTGGAAAAAAATTTAGTGTAACACTTTTTCGTTACGCGTCACATTTTTCCGTTACGCGCCATCTTTTTCTTATCCCTACCACGCGTGATTCGAAGTATACTTTCTCCAGCGGAGTAGGGATTGGTAAATGTCTCCAATGTATTTTGCGGCCCGTTTTGAGTAGATACATTTTTTTTTTAAAAATAACGTCATAACGTCGTAACGTCGTAAGAAGTTTCACTTCTTACGAGTGTACGCTAGTACACGCACACATTTTTTTTTTCATAAGAACCTTCTCCTGACAATAACAAACACAACAAAAAAGAATTAATGAAATCGGTCCAGCCGTTCACGCGTGATGCTGTAACCGAGGGAAATAGGGATATTTTTTTAGAAATATAGATATACCTATAATATAGATTGAGAATAATAAATGTTTGTTGGTCTTAATTAGGGACACATTTATTTGCACTGATTTAGACTTTCTCGGTTTTTCATTACACTTAATTAACTTACAGGATTATATCCGTGATTTTCTTGAGATTCTATGAGATCCCGATATTACGAGTATGTATGATGCTAGCCACAGCGTCGAAATTTTAATATCGGGAGCTCATAGTTCTAAAGAAAATCTCGGTTATAATCACATAAGTACTTAAACACATTTATTTATTCCAAAAACGTGAAATAGTACATTTTGATACAAGTGGAGAAAGTTTGTTATTGTAGTTCAAGGCGGTATTAACACACTAAACGTAGGCGAGGGTATTTTTGAGCCGAGAACTGCAATAACAAATGTCCACGAACGTATCAAACGACGATTTTCAGTACACTTTTGAATAAATAAAATAAAAAAACGTAAAATATTTGCGTCATGAAGACTATGATTTAATTTTTGTTTTCCGCGCTTTGCTTTCGCCAGGTTGAAGGAGAAGCAAAGGTATGAAGCCTTTATACAGCCTAATATTGATCGTAGTGCGAAAAGAATCAGTTTTCGAGGAAGTGTTTTGAAAAATATTTTGTTCTTCGTGTTCCATTAAAAGCGGGCCTAAAGCAAAATCTTCATTAGATTAGATTTTTACAAAATCATGTTTAAATTAAAAAAAATATAAACACAAAATTAGAAGATCCTAACTTAAAAACTGACGGACTTTCATATAAGCTTCCATCCCCTATTTTATCCCTTTGGGGGTAGAATTGATCAAAATCCTTTCTTAGCGGATGCCTACGTCATAACATCTACCTGAATGCCAAATTTCAGCCCGATCCGTCCAGTGGTTCGGGCTGTGCGTTGATAGATCACTATGTCAGTCAGTCGGTCTATCAGTCAGTCACCTTTGAATTATTATTTAGATATATATATATATATTTAGATATATGTATATATATATATATATATATATTTAGATATATGTATATATATATATATATATATTTAGATAGAATGAATGAATGAATGGACTACTTACTAGATGTCGTTCAAACTAATTTTCGGTGGAAGTTTAAATGGTAATGTACATCGAATATTTTTTTTAGTTTCATCGTTCTCTTATTTTATAAGTTACACACATTTTACCACTTTGGAAGTATCTCTCGCGCAAACTATTCAGTTTGGAAAAAAATGATATTAGAATCCTTCACGTATGGGTTTGATGAAAATTTCGTATTTCGTCGCATTAATTTCACAATATTACGGGTTCACTTCGATACATTACAATCTACCGAAAAATAATGTGTTATTTTGTAAGCAGTATGTTCAGTTGACAATATTTCGAGAGTTTACAACCTTGCTCGAGAGATTACAATCTTACGTGTTTGACAATTTTACGGTGACATACATATACATAGGTTCCGTTTTTGCCATTTGTCTACTGAACCCTAATAAACAAACTTAACTAAGAGAATGACGTGAGAATCATAAACAAAGGTCCGACTTACGTAGCTAAAGTTATTCTGCAGTTTGTGGTTCTATTTTATGTAAGAAGTTCAAACTTTCATAAGCTTGTCACAACTTATGCATCTTTTGTTTGGCTTTCGTCTCCCGTTTCATCAACTATACCTTCATTAGTATAGCGTTTTATGCAGCAAGGAATATTTGAAATCAGATATCACTTTGCTCAGAATCTGGGATCAAAGCACCTTTTTCCTCAGAATTCAATTTATTCATCAAAAAGAAATGCACACTCTTTTCCGCGCCCGTGGAAATAAGGCAAAACTAACATCCGTACCATTCCGGATGCATTTAAGCCCTAGCGGTTGCCGATTATAGGTTTTAAGAATCATATTTTGTTGAAAGAATTGCTTCAAAAATGAAGGGTAACCAGTAACCACCACCCACGTACCTGTGTTTATAAGACCTTTTTTTTACGAACCAAGAACTGTCCGGGCGTATCAAAGCCATCGTTATCGTTACGTTGATTGACTGTCATACTTGATCGGTGAAAATTTTAACGTCAAGGAAAAATGCAGAATACTGAATTAATACTAGGCCTCGTGTTCATAAATTCTTTTCCCCGTAAAAACTTACTTTCATTGAGACTGGGATTTTCAGCTTGGGTGGTGCATGTAGGTATGTTGATACACTCGACGTTTAGCTGTATACCCCGTGTATTGGCCGAGAAAGCGTTATAGCGTGGTTTTTCCCTGCCAAACAAATTAATATCAACATCTTTAATATTTCTTTAATTCTTATTTCAACTGTCTTATGGTTGACATTTGTTTGCCACTAGCAAATGCTCAAGTAACCTGCGCTGCAAGCCTCTGCTGCCATAGTCAAGTGTGCGCCGCCCCTACATCCCTTACATTGCACCCTCCCCGCGGGGGCTTGTAACAGTGTCGGTTGTAGCGCTCACGGCTCCGGACGGCTCCGCGACGAACGGTCAGCTCGTGAAAGTTCGCCCACTGCTACTCTTACGTATTTCATATTCGTTTGGTTAATCAGTTCAGAATCCCGGGCTTTTTAATTCAAATTGATATTTAAAAAAATACCCTCTAAATATACTCTAAATAATAAAGTTTAAATAAAGTTTATTAAAAGCAGACTTCGAAAAATCTAAAAAAAAAAAACAAAATATAAGCTCAGGTGAGTACCTAACCTACCAACAGTTATTAACATTATTTGAGGTGTGTTAATGTGAAAATATTGGAAAAAAATAGGCGCGTTTTTAGTATTGTATAGTTTTTTTTTTATAATTTCTGCTTTATTGGTGTTGTGGTCGCAACTAGTCGCAAGTGAGTGAGTTTCTCGGTTCTCAAGTTGGAAATAGTTCCAGGATTTTTTGATGGAATCATCCATCAGAATTTTCTCAGTAACGGATCCCGGAATTGTGTCCGGCTGATACCAAAAGGCTTGCTCCTATTTACATGAAACTTAAACATTTCTGGAAAAATGTGGGTGTACTATTAGGTAGGCCTCTGCTAAGTACGGGCATGATTTTATGGTATTGTTGATTAGATTATATTGATAAGATTAGATTTTAAGAAATTGTTGATGCGTATAATAATTAGTCATAAGAGGAAAATCACACTTTTTGGGATCCGTACCACAAAAGTTAAACAATTAACCCCTATAAGATCACTTTCTTGTCCGTCTGTCACCACCGATTTTCTCAGGAACGGGTGGACCTAGGAAGTTTGTTTTTTATAGTGAGCTTTATCTTCAAATTAATCTTTGTTAACAGATCATGGGATCTTGCTGCAGCCAGGAGATGGGTAGCGTCGTGGTAGCTGATCCATATGGGGCATCGGCGGGGTCCGCAGCGTCTTCCACTCGTGCAGCGGAACCCCGGGCCTCATGCAACAAAGTGGTGGACTCTCGCGTCATAGACAGCCTTGTGCTCGAACTCCTCCAGTTAATAGCATCTTTCGTCGACAAGTAAGTGGATAGATATGATCAAATTATAGGTTTTATGTGGAGCTGTAAGCAGTGGAGCCGCGGAGGTCTAAAACGATGCACTTTTGTCAAGTACACGAGTTTATGTTTTTTTGTACGTTTTTAAGACACTTGTGGTCGCAAATGAGTCTGCTGAGATCTGGGGTTCAATTCCCAGGTTGGGCAGTATTCTTTAGGTTTTCCATTAGAACTTTTCTGTTACGGCCCGGACTTCGGAAACGACTGGCATGGCGGTGAAGAAATTATTTTTACGGAACGTAATTTCCGAAATCAGTTGCCTGATTCGGGATAACCAACGTTTGTGTAAATGAACGATTTCGAGTAAGACCTTTGGTTACGAATCACTTTGGTGGTGCATCCGCGATCTTGCTGATGATGTAGATGAGGCAGCGGGGGCCATCCAACTATCCGGTGTGCCACATGCATTGTCACGAAATACTAACCCAAATTCATCGCCAAATTGTATACAGACAGTACAGCCAGCTTATGGTACAGCGCTACACTACGGTGCCGCACCGCCCGTGTGACACCATATAGTTCGAATTAATTTCGGTGCGGTACCGCAGCGCACCGTCAACGCATCGCACCGTCAACGCATCGCCTGGCCTCGCTCTTAGGGAACGAATTTGGGGTTGCGGTTTTTGAAGTAGCGAGTTGGCAACATGGTGTTTAGTGTTTATATTGATGCTAGTACCGAATGGTTAACGTCCCCCACGTTACTAGCCTATTAAACTATATCATGCAGATAAAGCTGAAAATTTAAATTAATATTCTTTGACTAAACTACTGGATAGATTCGATTTATTTTCAACCGACTTCCAAAAAGAGGAGGTTATCAATTCTTTTTGTTTGTGTTGTTACCTCAGAACTTTCGACTGGGTGAACCGATTTTGATGATTCTTTTTTTATTTGAAAGCTGGTGCTTCTCGTTTGGTCCTATTTTAATTTGCTAAAGATCTGATGCTGATCTTCCGAGATATACATTAGAACTCTTCAAAAATAGATGGCAAATCTGCAGTAATTGCTGCAATAGCTTGTAGGTTCATTGTTCATACTACATCATGACGTAACATCACGCCTGTATGCTCTGAGGGGGTACGCAGATGTGTACAATACTCCCAGATTTCGACAATGTTTGTTGCCTCTGAACTTTCGACTAGGTAAACCGATTTTGATGATTCTTTTTTTATTTGAAAGCTAGTGCTTTCCTTGTGGTCCATTTGGTTAAGATCTGACGCTGATCTTCGGAGATATAAATGGAACTCTTCAAAAATACACGGCAAAGCTGCAGTCATTGCTGCAATCGCTTGCTTGTTTATTGTTTATGTAACACAGTGACGTAACATCACGCTGTATGCTCTGAGGGAGTACGCAGAAGTGTACAATACACCCAGATTTCGACAGTTAGATGTGTTAAGTGCACGGCGTGTCGTGTTGAGAACTTTAGAAAATATGCGCCAGCGCTTGATGGTGAGTACGCATATAAATCGCCTGTCAAACAAGTATTGGTGAGAGTCTCCTTGTCTAGTTGACCGCAACTGCAACCGACGCCGACGCGTCGGTGCTTTCAGTTGTGGCGTTCGGCGGCAGCCGCCGATACGTCGACGGCAGTCGTCGACAGGTGTAAGAACCTTAAGCGTTAGCAAGACTCAGCTGACAGGCCGCATGCTTCCGTCCGACCTTTGAACCAGCACTAAGCCCAGGCCGTATGCGCTGCTATCCACCAATAACTCGAGATCACGTCACTCTTCAAAGTGTGCCAGTTGTCGTTCACTCAGGAGATCTTGCTTTTTGTCCAAAAAAGATTTTTCACACTTATGCTTTCGTTTTAACAAAATTTGCATTGGCTGTAGTAATGTATTTAAAATATGGGAGATGATAAATCATCTAACATTACCACGTATGCATCCGGGCACCCCTCGCAGAATGCCTTCGATGATCTTTTGAAATGCCTCAGGGACACACGTCAAACCGTACGGTGGGCGTTTATAAACATATGTATGTACTATGTACCTACGAGTATATGCGTTGTTATCGATATGCTGAGTTGAGACTCCCCGGACACTAAACATTGTTATATGCAGTCTCAAATGGTTTTTAATGAATTTCTACAGAGAATTACTCTGTTTTATTTTTGTATTGATCGTGACATTATAGTCTCTACAAATACGTACATCTCCAATTACTTTGGCGACACGTACGAGTGTGGGTCTATAATCAAAGTAATCTATGCGGTAGATGGTTGTATCTGCCTCTAAGCGTTGCAATTCTCTTTCAACTTGTGCGCGGAGTGCCAGCGGTATGGTGTTGCACGTAAACAGATTCGTTATCTGTCAGTTGTAGTTGAACGGATTGTTTATAAGACTAACTTATCACAAAGAGGTTAATTATGCAATTGCGTTAACATCGACTTTTACCTAATAGACATCCACCAAAATGTAATCGAATAACTCAAGAAGGGAACCGAAGTAGGTACTTACCAATAAATTGTTTGTGAAAACATTTGTTCGTACTTCGTACACTTCATACATATCCTCAGTTGTGTCTGGCCGACACTGTGGTGCTTCCTCACCTCATCATGCTGATCTGCCGCTTATTGAGCTCTGGTTCACTTTTTCTGCTAGCTCCACTGCCTTTGTGTATTGGGGTTTCTTTTCCAGAAAGTTCCTAGACTGCATCACGTTATATTTGATAAACCCGACTGTTCTTGCAAATACCCCGTGAGCGACGCGCCGTGCGCCGCGCGCCGGTTTGTTGGCTTCGCTACTTGAACATGTGGCGACTGGCGATCTCTAAACGTTGCGGGTCCAAAATAATGATCCGCCGCAAGTTTTAATATCAATAGCTCACCAGCTAGACAAAATAATATTGTGCGTATACAAAACAAAATTGAAATTAGACTTATCACAATAAATGTTGATTAGTCTACTCACAATAGTGATAATATGACATAGATCTTCACTCGTCGAGTCATCCCACTTGAGACGTCAGTAAAGGCGGTGGTCAGCGACCAACTGTTCATTCCAATCTAATGCTTACTTAAGCATAAATACTTCGGTCTTCACCATTCGTGTATTTCGTTTCCTACAACATGGCAGTATCACAGAAATGCAGATTATTGTGGGATTTCATAACATTTCCGCACAACTTTGCTACTCACTTTACTAATTACATAATATGCTATTAGTGGTTCTGGCTACGTAATTAATTATGAAACTGAAACGGCTTTTTGTACTATATGAAGCTTTTTATTGTTATTTTTCGATATGGGCAACTGTTTTCGAAAAGAGCTCGTCTAAAATTGTAACAAATAATAATTGTTACTCGAATCTTATTTTAAAGTCGATTCTTGTTAAATATAGGCGAGTAATAAAGTACCTTCTTCAGGATGAGAGCCTCTATCCTCGCTACTTCAAAACCAATGGATCTATGAAGGCAATTAAAGTCTTCATCTGTTTTTCAACCGACTTCCAAAAAGAGGAGGTTATCAATTCGTCTGTATTTTTTTTTTTTTTTTTTTTTTTTTTTTTTGTGTTTGTTACCTCAGAACTTTCGACTGGGTGAACCGATTTAGATGATTCTTTTTTTGTTTGAAAGCTGGTGCTTGTCGATTGGTCCCATTTTAATTTGTTGAAGATCTGATGCTGATCTTCCGAGATATACAAAGGAACTCTTCAAAAATAGACGGCAAATCTGCAGTAATTGCTGCAATCGCTTGTAGGTTCATTGTTCATACTACATCATGACGTAACATCACGCCTGTATGCTCTGAGGGGGTACCTAGACGTGTACAATACTCCCAGATTTCGACAATGTTTGTTGCCTCTGAACTTTCGACTGGGTAAACCGATTTTGATGATTCTTTTTTTATTTGAAAGCTGGTGACTTTCCGTGTGGTTTCATTTCAATTTAGTTAAGATCTGACGCTGATCTTCGGAGATGTAAATGGAACTCTTCAAAAATACACGGTAAAGCTGCAGTAATTGCTGCAATGACTTGGTTGTTTGTTGTTTGTGTAACATAGTGACGTAACATCACGCCTGTATGCTCTGAGGAAGTACGCAGAAGTGTACAATACACCCAGATTTCGACAGTTAGATATGTTAAGTTCCGTTTAATGGGGTCCTGGAGAAATAGAGGAAATTCCTTAAATTTTGTAGGCACACCAGAAGCGATTTGGGTAGTTTTAGGAAGAGTACATTCTTGGAGTGATCCCATTTCAATTTGGTAAAGATCTGATGAAGAACTTCGGAGGAACTCCTCCATAAATGATAGCAAATGTACTGGGATCGCTGAAATCTCATATCTGTCTATTGTTTACACCAGTTCATAAAAGAAAATCACGCCGGTACGCTTTGAAGGGGTAAGTACATAATATATGAACCACTAAAAAATTAAAAATAAAAACTTTTTTACAAAAAATAAAACCGACTTCAGAGAAAACAAAAAAGTGAAAAATAACTTCAGAAAAAATGCTTCAGAAGTCGGTGACAAAAAAACTAAATCAATCAAACAAAGGTCACCGACTTCTGAAGCATTTTTTCTGAAGTTATTTTTCACTTTTTTGTTTTCTCTGAAGTCGGTTTTATTTTTTGTAAAAAAGTTTTTTTCGGTGAATAAATCAATTGACTGTGGTGTTTACTGGGGCATTCCCATTTTGCAATGCTTTTGGCAAGATGAGTCAACTGTGTGAATGAATGGATGTATGTTTGGGTGCAGTATGCCTGAGTGACGGTGTAGCTCCTAATGACGTAACAAAATAATTAGGTTGGAGATTTACTGACCAGTCGAGAACGTCGACTGTCCGGCCATATCGGCTTTCGCGTACGCAAAAGGAGTGCCAGTCAAAAATCAGTCCTATATATAGTTATATTCGTATTTATATATATTGCATACCGTAAGTTTAAAAAGATTTTACTATGAGCTTACAGCTTATTTCTTACACGTACGTATATTTCGTTGTCATTTATACATATGTCTTAAAGTGATTTGTTAAAATGTAGCATCCTAGTAATTAAAACACATGATCTTGTATTGTAGCTTCATATTTGTGGCCGATTCATCAATTCCGTGACTGTTGATATTGTACTGGTAATTTTCTTTAGAAAACCTATACATCTCAAACAATGTTATCTACACTAATATTATAAAGAGGAAAACTTTGCTTGTTTGGTTGTAATGAATAGGCTTAAAAACTACTGAACCGATTTGAAAAATTCTTTCAGCAATGGATAGCTACATTATCAGCGAGTAACATAGGCTATATTTTATCCCCGTACTCCCACGGGAACGGGACCTACGTGGGTGAAACCGTGTGATGTCCGCTAGTTGGTAATAAATTGATTTACCTATTTTAGATTATAAGTTTTACCTATTTTAGTTCAAATTAGGTAAAATGTTCCCCGTTGTACCGGGTAAAAGAGAGTTAACTAAAGAAGAATGAATTAAGAAAAGCAACAACAAAAAAATCTTAAATATTAAGCAATTTTACTTTTAGGTACCTGTTTTTATTATTTTTAATGTCATCGTATATTGTTATGAAAACAGTCTCTGCTATAAAGTATGAACAATTGATTTCCTTAAGTGGTTTTGAAGTCATATACAGGTTGCATCACACGCATTTCCAACAACTTAAGATTTGATTCATGAATTTGAAGTTTAAACCATTCATTGAATTTTAAGATATAAGCTGTGTCAAAGTTGCAATTTTCAATGCTGGCATTCAAATTTGAAAAACTCGAGATATCTCTTTGCAAAAGTGACTGACTCTGTCTGGAACATTAAACTTATTATATTTCCTCTAAAGAAAATACTAAAGTTCCACCAAAAACCATATGCTTAGACAAAATGAGGCCAAAACTAGCCCAACTTTTGTGGAAACGTCGAAATTTATACGTGTACCTTAGGGCCGGCGGCGCAGGCGCACGTAAATGGTGGAGAGCAGCGCAGAGAATTTTTCACTGTCAAACTATTAGCAACATTATCCTCATTGAAATAATATCTCAAATCAATTAATCCGACAATACGCGAAATATTGTTTCATTCAAACTCGGCAATCTAAAATAAAGATAAGGACTTGACTTATTATTGCCAGTGTAAAATGATAAATCGATCAAGCAAGATAAACACATGGTTAGGGATTAATGATTAACTAATCTGTACATTGAAGATTAAAAAAAAAACCGACCAGGGTGACTTAAAATAAGTCATTGTACCAAAACCATTTTTTTTTGTTTGTTTGCCGCGCAACACGTACAAACTGCTGGACTGATTTTGATGAAATCTTCACTAATATATTTAAATAAACTTAGAATAACAACTAGGCAAAACAAATATGGATAAAAGGGGGTGAAAAGGGGGGGTCAAGTTTGTATGAAAAAAACATAGATTGTTCTAGAAACATGAAACTAAGAATAAACACTAATGGTTTTAATATGTACAATGACTTGTTTTAAGTCACCCTGGTCGGTTTTTTTTAAATCTTCAACGTACAGATTATTTATTCCAAATCCCTAAAAATGTGTTTATCTTGCTCGATCGATTTATCATTTAACATTGGCAATAATAATTGAAGTCATTATTATACGAAAGTTCATAAGACATAAAGCCCGAAAAGTTACAAATATAATATTACTAACGAGTACAAATCCTACTTTCCATAAATAAAAAAAGCTCGTCCTGAAGGACTGTCTGATGGATCAACGCACAGTCTAAACCGCTGATCGTAGAGACCTGAAACTTGGAGGGTGTATTCTTTGTATGACGTAGGCATACGACAAGAATGAATTTCCTGAAATTTTACCCCTAAGGGGGTGAAAGGAGGGGAGGGGGTGGTGCTAAGTTTGGACGGGAAAACGTGATTCCTTGGTCCAATCTACTACAAGTTTTGCAATCAACATTTTTAACTGAATTGATGGAAGGCGTGTTTCGTATTTCATTGAAATTCATCCCCTAACGGGGTAAAAAAAGGTTAGAAAGTTATTTTGTTGGCGGTGATTTGTTTCGAATTTGATATTAACACTCCTTTATGTTTAAACTACATGTTATTTTGATACATGTTTGAAAATTCAATCTGATTTAATACAAAAAAGGTTGAACTAACTTAAAACTTGGTGCTAATACTCTTTAAAAGTGGAAAGTGTCGAAAGTTACCGTATTATATTAACACCGCATTTGAAGATTTCATAATTGCTCATGGGTACGTAATTTGATTTCAATGAATATCTTAGGAAATACAACTCCGCAGCAAAATAATGATCTTGTACCGGGCGCGCTTTTCATTATGCGGAATGATGTGTGTTATGTGATGTGCTCTTTGACAATTTATTGTATTAGAGGTGCTTACGTTACGACCTACTCTCTGTAACCCTCTCTTTTTCTTATGTGTCGCAAACGAAGTTGCGCGGGTCCGCTAGTACACATACATTTGTTTCTATTGACTTAGTATTAATTCCAACAATGATAAATATTAACGGCAACGCAATTCTAAAAACTGTGTGGGCGGTGGTTTATTCTGCCCGTGAGCGTTCTGTATCTACTAACTAACTAATAAAAGAAATTAACTTGTCTATTTCATCTTTTTCGCATATATTCCATTTTGTTTGCAGTTCGCACGAGGTATGATGTTTTTCTCTTTTTTAATCATGTTTCTGTAATTTAACATTTTAATCAAGGAGATGGTATAGGATTCTGACCGAAAAAAATGTCCTCGGGTGCGACGTCACTCGTACTTCAAAAGATTTTGCTACTAGGTCAGTGGAAATTAAGATTAAAATCACAAAGCTTGATGTAGTTCTACATTTTTGAAATGTTGTGTAGATGTGTTATGGTGAACAACTTCGTAAAAGGTGAAAACTAAATATAGGTCTAATAATAAATCACAACTCGTTGGTTTTGAGGTACAAAATGTTTACTTCACTTTTAATTACAATTTATATCTCTTGTCAGTCATCGACAGCCCGCTGAGCCCGCCAAAAGATGGCTATGACGACAGTGGCGCCACCACTTGAATCAAATATCGATCTATTTTACAAAGTAATAATGTTATTTAAATTTACAAATAAAGAAAGACTAATTATTAATTAAATGTGTCGTAATTTAAGCGTAGGTATGCTTTAAATAGTAATGGGAAATAATAAGTCTAGCCACAAAATTATGTATTGGACACGTGATTAAACTTCTAATTTTATAACTAAGCAACGCGAAAATGACATAGCCTCTAATAAACTAATTCGTCTTTTTTACAACGCCAACTAAATATTCTATAGAAAGCGTCAAGTAAAATCATCAATTATTGTGACTTGTCCTTCTTATTTATACATGGCCACTTAATTTACTAACTCGGCCACGGATTTTACATCTCGTTACCATTTTACGTTAACGCAATGTCCTCAAAAAATATATTTCAAGCTTCCACAGAAAGCATCATTTATTATAACTTAGCATGTAAAATAATACATCATATTCTTTTATCGTCAATATAGCCACTGCATGATTTGGCGCGAGTACGCTAGATGACAGCGACCGGTCATTTGCGCCAATCAGAGAGCGCCATTCGATTCATGTAACGACGAGTTGAGTTGATCACGTGTAATTGTTTATTGTAGTTCGTGCGTTATATTACAATATAACGTGTTTCTCCCTAGCGATATTGTAAACTCTCGAATTATTGTCAACTAAATATACAGAAGTATCTCTGCCCCCATAATCAGGACTTGGGGCACCCCCCCGTTAGGTTAGTTAGGTTCCTTTAAACCCTGCACTCGGAAATAGGGGCCCCGCGAAGCGGGGCTCCGTCGACCATGCTTTTTAGGGGAATATAAAGTGTTTTAAGTTTAGGTTATATTAATCGATATGACAATTTTACGGTGACATATATATAAAGTGGCCAATATAAGTACTATTTGATGACATTTTTAGCAAACTTTTGACGATCAATTAATATGGGATGAGTTACATTTAAACGTACTGAGTTAAAAAAAATAGAAGCTAAATAAATATAAGTTTTGATGTCATTTAATAGTATTTTAGAAGTTTACTGTTAGAATGCATGTTACAATTAATTTAGATGCTAAAAAATAACCATCACGCTGAGTTGTATTTAGAGTGGTTTACATAGAAGATAACTAGTGGATAAGATAGTATTATTTAGATGCTCGTTAATTGTGGCTGACTTAGTAATTTAGAAGGCAACATACATTTTTGGAGGCAAATAATGATAATAAAAAGAAGCCTGTTTAATTAGCACCCAATAGTAATCTCCATATTTTTCATTTGCTTACAAAGGTGAACGAGCAGACTTCTATAGACTCTGGTTGGTCCAAGAAGCGTTGTTGGTTCTAGGAAACTCTAATCACTTGTCGTGTTTGATGCTTTTCAATTACAAAAGTTCATGGAAATCGAGAAAAAAAAGTTAAAGAAATTGTACGTTTTGAAAATCAAATTCTTCATTTCTGATTATTATATTATCAGTATAAGAAGTATGAAGCCCCCATCACTTAATTACTGATAAACATAAGCGTAACCTTCACGACTATAATCCTTAGAGGGGTCAGCAGACATGTTCATCGTACGCCAGATTTCACAAGTGGTCGCATTAGTTATTATGAGTTCAAATGATCTGTTTGCTAAGTTATGGGAACGAAATCTTCACGACTATAATCCTTAGAGGGGTAAGCAGACATGTTCATCGTACGCCTGATATCACAAGTGGTCGCATTAGTTATTATGAGTTCAAAACGATCTGTTTGCTGAGTTATGGGAACGAAATCTTCACGACTATAATCCTTAGAGAGGTAAGCAGACACGTTCTTCGCACGCCAGATTACACAATTGGTGGACGCAATAGTTATGACGAGTTGAAAACGATCTGTTTGCTAAGTCTTGTAGATGAAATCTTCACGACTGTAATCCTCAGAGGTGTATGCAGACATGTTCATCGTACGCCGCCGCACAGTGGGTCGAAACGATGATTTTAGTGACTTAGGGATCAACTTCGTTTTTTTACATTTTTTTTTATGCAGATCGATAGAACTCATTAATCTCAATAATAACTGTTCTGGTGCGTTTTTTCCTAAACTGGCTCCTTTGGGTGGAAAAATGCATTTTGTTATTTTTTTGTATGGAGCGGGTCAAATAAAATTAAATTCCTGCTGAGTGGCGAGTGATCCCGCTTTGAAACTATATTTTTCTTAAAGCTTGTCTAGTCTGCTATCATTTGATGCTTTGAACATTTGCATAAAGTTGCAACACTGCCAAATAAATGGATCGAAAAAAAATAAAAAATACATTGAATCAAAAGCTTCATTTTTTATTTTCGGATGTTTTTTTAAGTTATAATTGATATAGAATAGTGAGTCAAAGCACTTAATAATACACTGAGTTACTTAAACACTAACGACAATACATGAAAAGGTGCCTAATTTGCTTGAATGACTAAGTTCGTGTTATTTAAAAACGTGGATCTATTCATTTCTATTTGTTTATTTATTGATATATTAATAATGATATATTTATTATATTTATAATTGGCCCGAAGGAGTAATACCTGAAACTGTGAACACTGAACAGGAAAGGCTCGAGATGTGTAATATTGAAGATGTTGAAATCTACCACCATCTACTACAGAAGCTTCAACATCTACATTTACACCTCGAAAACCTTTCGAAGAATTAGGCTCCAGGCAAAAACGAAGATGCGTTGATCAAATAAACAAATACTACAATTGCTAGTTTAAGAAACACTGGAAACGAGGATGTAAGAAAAATAATGAACCATTTGCTAAATCACCCCGAAGATATAGAAAAAGTGAAGCAGTGTTTAAGTGTAAATTAAGCAAACAGTGGTACACATTCATCCGATAAGACACTGGCTATATTAGTTTCACTTAAATTAAGTAAGTGGCAATATATAAGCCTAAGAGAAGCAGCAAGTGAAAATGGGTCTGATTTATACCCTTTCTTATTATAAAACCAAGCAAGCAAATTCAAAATGTTATCCAGGGAACGAAGACATCACCATAACTGAAGCAGGAGCTGCTATTAAACTGCAAGCATTACTCAATTTGACAGTTTCTAGGCTTTTAGATGTAATTGCTTTGGATTTGGACTCGGCAACAGAGTTACTGCTTATAAGCAAATGGGGCTTTGATGGAGCCTCAGGTCAAAGCAATTAAAAACAAACGACTGAGACAGAGTGATCATGACTCCACTATTTTGCCAGTCTAGTTTCTAGTACGTATAAGGCTTCAACAATCTGAAGGAACAATTATTTGGGAAAACGACTGACCATCATCGACTTCCTAGTGTCGTCCGATAATGTTTTAATTTACCAAAGAAACCCAGACAACAGTGGCAACTATAAAGGGTAACATTACAGAAGAAATAGAAAGACGTCAGCCAACAAAAGTCCACCAAGTAGAAGTGAAGCATGAATATAGAATGGTTCTCTCCAAAAGTCAAAGAGCTTCTGCTGAGTTTTCCTTCAGAATCTGATTTAGATTTTATTGATGTACTAGCTTTTGCCCGCGGCTTTGCTCGCGTTAGGAAGTATTATTAATAATTAGGTACAGTTTTTGCTGGTTTACTGTTTCCAATCTTTAATTACAGTTCAATTAGTCGAAAATCTCAAAAGATTTTTACAAACTTTCATCTCTTATTTTATACCCTTAGGGGTGGAATTTATCAAAATTCTTTCTTAGGGGATGCCTACGTCATAGTAGCTTTATGCATGCAAAGTCACAGCCCGATCGGTTTAAAATTGACAAAGTTTCATCCCCTATTTTGTCCCCTTAGGGGTAGTATTGATCAAAATCCTTTCTTAGCGGATGCCTACGTCATAACATCTACCTGCATGCCAAATTTCAGCCCGATCCGTCCAGTAGTTTGGGCTGTGCGTTGATAGATCACTATGTCAGTCAGTCAGTCAGTCACCTTTGAGTTATATACTCGTATATATATTTAGATATAATTGACAAGATAGCCAAGCGATAGTGAATAAGTTTATTGGTAGATTGTAAGTTTCTTGTTTTTTTTTCATTAGTTTGTACGTCATGAGTTCATGACTGAAAGGAAGTAGTAAATTTGTTGTTGTATATTGTTAGTTTTAAGTTTTTACCTTTAGTCAATTTGTATTGGCATGTGTCTTTACTTACTATTCAGTATTAAATCTAATTTAAAGATTTTATAAGTTCATTAAATAAACAAATAGAAATGAGTAGATCCACGTTTTTAAATAAAACGTACTGAGTAAATTCAAGCAAATTAGGCACCTTTTCATGTATTGTCGTTAGTGTTTAAGTAACTCAGTGTATTATTAAGTGCTTTGACTCACTATTCTATATCAATTAAAACTAAAAAGAACATCCGAAAATAAAAAAGAAGCTTTTGATTCAATGTATTTTTTCATTTTTTTCGATCCATTTATTTGGCAGTGTTGCAACTTTATGCAAATGTTCAAAGCATCAAATGATAGCAGACTGGACAAGCTTTAAGAAAAATATAGTTTCAAAGCGGGATCATCCGCCACTCAGCAGGAATTTAATTTTATTTGACCCGCTCCATACAAAAAAATAACAAAATGCATTTTTCCACCCAAAGGAGCCAATTTAGGAAAAAACGCATCAGAACAGTTATTATTGAGGTTAATGAGTTCTATCGATCTGCATAAAAAAAAATGTAAAAAAACGAAGTTGATCCCTAAGTCACTAAAATCATCGTTTCGACCCACTGTGCGCCGCCGGATTTCACAATTGGTCGCATTAGTTATAATGAGCTGAAAACTATCTGTTTGCTAAGCTTTAAAATGTTGTATGTCTGAATCACAGGTTAGAACAGTGACCATTATGCAGATTAGTATTTCAAATGGTCTTTCGAATTAATAATAATATTACAAAATGTTCTTGCTCTTTTTATTAATGAACAATTACAAAGGTCAGGCGCTCGACCTTGGTGTAAATCTTCAGGGAGGAAATGCTGGATGGGCTAGTAGATTATTTAATACGCATTGGTCTCAGGGTGAACATGGACAAAACCCAAATTATATTATACGAACACTAGCACACTACACACTAGACAACAATAGCTCCTGGGGTGACGCCTCAGGAGCTATTGTTGTCAATGGTGGATTGGTGGTCCTCTTGAGGTTGCTCGAGAATATAATTTACCTCGAGCAAACTGTACAGCTGGGTAAGAACAACTTTAAAAAGAAAGGCTATCAGAAGAATTCATCTGGGCGTTGTAGTTGCATATTCCACAGAGCCTTAAGACTAAAGTCTTCAATGAGTGCGTCCTGTCAATTATGACTTACGGAGCCGAAACGTGGCCACGCACAGTACGGCTGGTCCCTGAATTCAAGGTCGCTTAGGAACTATGGAGCGGGCTCTGCTTGAAGTCTCTCTGAGGTATCACATCGACAACGAGGTGATCAGATGCATTTGTTTTAAAATACAATACTTAAATGTAATATTTTGTTATAAAAAAAATATATCTCAGAAGAATAAATACACAACAATTTTATGACATAAAATATACAACGGATACTTTCGAATGAGAATTTTACCAATTCCACAACCCAAGAAACCCTGTAACATATTTTCGAGACTAAATTATAAATTAGATGAATAACTCTGGAGATATGTTTGTACTTACTGCAAAGTACAGATCAATAATGATCGATTTGAAAGAGACCGATTAACCCGAGAACCCGAGAACCCGTGTATTTATAGGGAAAACCGTTTTTTTTTTCACTAAATTAACCTCGGGAATTCCCGGGTTTTTGAGAACCGGGAAAACCCGGTTCGCATGCCCCAGATTATTCTTAAGGGCCCGTATAACCCAAAATCGTGATTTTTAAACCCGTCTCGTGTTAATATAACTAAAGCATTCACCTTGGGATTAATATATGGCAAAGTTGAGGACTGCTTCTAAGGTTCATACGTTTCGGAAACACGATTCCATAAAATTTTCTCGATAGAAAACTACCTCAAAGTTACCTCTAAAATAAATTTCAAAACCAAGTATTCAATTAAAAACGTTAAATTAGGTCGTGAAACTTTACATGATAGTCGAAAACTATATAACGCAGTGTTCATACGTTTTCTTTTTTTTTTAAACGATTTATTTTCATCGTAATAGCCTCTTTTCTAAAATTTCAAGCTTAATAACCAGTCACAGCTAGGACCGCCCTGCCCCCCGGCCCTCGCTAGGACCCCGATGCACCAATTGTCAGTGCGGCTTCGGCCTTCAGACGTGGGGGCTGTATTTCTTTGTTTTCGCGCAGCAAACCCGATGGACACCGATTTATGTTCTAAAGAAATTACTTATTTATGAAACATGAAATTTAGATAAAAAAATAAAGCACCCGTGTTTTTATTTTTCCAAAATATTGTAGTTTTCATTGATAAAATAATTTTTGAAATGGTTTGAAATCGATATCTTATGTCAACGTCAAAAATGTCGCTAGGTAAACGTGCCTGTTATCGAGAGAGATATTTGTCTCAACAAATTTATTTTTCACAAGAAATTCATTTTATTAAAAATTATAATAAAGTAGCACGTGACTTATCCGTGCAAAGGGGTTTGAACTATTGGGCGGGATTTTCTTTTGCCATTTTGTTTTTTTTTTTTTAAAGTAGCGGCTACGCACAAAACCTATTAACACCTAACCAATACAAATAAGTTATGTACGAGACAAAAACTTCTAAATCGTCACGTTTCCGAGATTTAAGCTATCAAAGGTGTGCTGGTAGCGATCACAATGCCATATATTTCGGAAACTTGACGTTTTAGAACATTTTGTCTCGACAATACTTGTTTGTATTGAAGCCAGCTATCGATTTATTACGTGTTTTATGCGTGCCTAATCAAACCAAAGTTGTGCTGAAGATTCCATCAGTGAATTGACTTTAAATCTGATAGCTCATATCTCGGAAACATGACACTTTAGGACATCCTGTCTCACGCAAAACTTGTTTGTATTGATACTAGCTATCGATTAATATGTGTGCCCGCTACTTTGAAAAAAAAAAACAAAATGGCGGAAAAATGTTCCAAGCCCTTTCGCACTTTTGCCTGAGAACTTAAACTTTTGAAAAATTTACCATTATGATCTTTACCACTAACCCGAATTGTTTTAGTCAAGTTTATAAATCGAAGGAATTACATTTTTCGTCCAAATTGTAGTCACACTCACACCCCTCCACATCCCGCGTGGTGCACCACAGTCCTCACTTGGTGTAATGAATTTTTTGAACCCTTATGTATCAAATGTTGTAAATGAATTTAAGATGAAGATGATAGATATGAAACTGAAATACCAAACTGTAAACACAGATTAATTTTGATTTTTTTGGCCGGATTTTTTAATAGTAGCAGCCACGTTTAGGATTTTTATGAATCGATAGCTGGTACAAAACAACTAAACAACTTTGTATTAGGTAAAATATTCTAAAGTGTCACGTTTCCGTGATAATGAGCTATCAAAGTTTAAGTGCATTCACCGATGGAATCTTCAGCGTAACTTTGATTTGATCAAACACGCATAAAACGTCTATCAATCGACAGCTAGCATCAATGCAAACAAATTTTGCACAAATTAAAACGTTCTTAACTGTCATATTTCCGAGATGAGAGCTATCGAAGTTAAAATACAATCACTGAAAACATCTTCTGATCAACTTTGATTTGATCAGAAACCCATAAAGCATTTATTAATCGATAGTTGGCATCACAACAAACAAGTTTTTTCTGAGATAAAATCTTCTGCAGTGTCACGTTTCCGTGATCTAAGCTATCAAAGTTCTGCTAGCAGCGACCACAACGCCAAATAGTGCCTTCCGCCTGACGCAGGTCTTCAACGGACACGGTGGTTGCGGGAAGTTTCTGCACCGAACCAGGCGGGAGGAAACGCTCCGGTGTCACCACTGCGAGGATCGACCGGCGGACACAGTGGAGCACACAGTGGATGTTTGCCCCGCTTGGGCGGATCACCGCCGTGTCCTCGTAGCGGCAATCGGGGGCGGCGACCACTCGCGTCCGGTCCTGGTCCAATCCATGGTCTGGAGCGAGCCGGAATGGGAAGCCGTCACCTCCTTCTGCGAAGCAGTCATGCTAGCGAAGGAGGTGGTGGAACGTGAGTGAGAGAAAACCTTACGTCTCAGCCGGCGCAAGAAACACACCGGGCGTTGCGGGCCACGTGGTGGCCCCCGGCCACCGTAGGCGCGGGCCTGTGGACGGTGAGCTATCGGTTAGCTTAGACTGTTCGAAAGAGATAACATGGCCCGGGAACACAAAGGGGTGAGAAAGGAAAAGAAGGAACATGGATGGGTTTTAGTCAAAGTCTGGGACTCCTTTCCGCTCTGCCCAGAGCAGGAGGAGTAATCTGATAATTTCCCACCCGAAAAAAAGAGCGTATGATTGGCAACTAACGCAACGGTATTGTTAGAATTTCAATCCTTAAGGAGGTGTTTGTTCTTAAAGTTAAATTCACTAATATCATGAAATATGACGATATCACGTAAAATTATCGTCCGTTAAACCGACTTTACAGACAACCATCTTTTTAAAGTAGCGGCCACGCATAATATAAAACCTTTAATATGGGTTTTTATCCAAAGCTGGTAACTGGTATAAATACAAACAAGTTTTGTATGAGGCAAAATGTAGATAATGGCTTAAATCTCGAAAAAGTGACGCTGTAGAAGATTTTGTCTCAGAAAAAACTTGTTTGTATTGACACCAGCTATCGATGAATATATGTATTATGCGTGGCCGTAATTTAAATTAACAAAACACAAAATGGCGGAAGAAAATCCGGCTAAAAAATTCAAAATTCATTCGAGTGTCGCATAATTATGTTTTTATGTTAAACAAGAACAAAATCTTGCTGTTGAAAAATTGTCGATAGAAATCTCTTTTTAGGCTAGTATCAAGAAATGTAGAGTGAAAAACGCCTCGCATGTTAATTCACCGTACACCACGCTTTTCTATATTTGTTAAAAGTGCTCGGAATCGCAAAGGAGTTGTGTCGTTTTTATAAAGTTTCCAAAATATTAGTTTCCTCGTGATGACTTGTCAGTAATATTGCAGTACGTCTGTCTAAATGTTTAAAAACAGAATTGAATTTAGGTTTCATTATGATTAAGCGAGGGGAGGTAAGGAGCTATTGGCTAAATAATAACAGCGGCTTGGGTCAATCTTAAGATTAAGCCGTGCTTGCCTAGGTTTGTCCTTATGTGGGTGACCACCTATTACATACCGTGTTTCCTACGTGCCTCGGAAATCTGCTGTCTGTCATAATTATGTAGATCTTTGACAATCTTTACAGGTAGTCAGTGGCTCGAAATTCTGTCAGCCAGTCTTATTAAGAGGTATTGTATTACCCAGTATTAACTGGGTTGTGGAGGGCAGATAGGCAATTGCTCCATACAAAATACTTTTATTCAGTTGACTCCACATATTTGGAAAAGACCAGGCAGGTGATGAATATTTAATAATAATAATAATAGCGCTTCTACCGGGCTCTTCATGGGCCCGATGTAGATTTTATAGCGTCCGTGTCCTGGCTACGTTTTGGTGACCTCTTTGGGGAAACTGAAGGTTTTGTCTGTGCGATTATGGACGAAGTTATGTTGACGAACAACTACCGGAAATATATTATGAAGGACGGGACGGTTGACGTGTGTCGGGCATGTTCTCGTCTGGCTAACGGCGAGTATTTGCACAGGCACAATCAAGTAGCCAGGATTATTCACCAGCAACTTGCCTTAAAATTTAATCTTGTGGAATTAGAGGTACCGTACTACAAGTATGTGCCCGACCCAGTTCTCGTGAAAGACCATGTTACGTTGTACTGGGATCAGTATATCATTACTGACAGGACTATTGTCGCCAAAAAGCCTGACATAGTGGTGATAGACCGATCAGCGTGCCGCGTAATGATATCGATGTTACCATTCCGTAGCTGAGAAAGAGAAACAAATAAAATATCTCGACTTGGCGCACGAGGTTCGCGACATGTGGAATATGGACTCGGTTACCATTGTGCCGATTGTCGTGTCGGCCAATGGCTTGATAGCCAAGAGCCTCGACGAACATCTGTCGAAGCTTTCTTTAGGCGGTTGGATCAAGGGCCTGATACAGAAGGCAGTACTCCTCGATACGGCTCGCATTGTGAGGAGGTTCCTGTCTCTGCAACCCTAACCACCGGTGACTTGGACCCTGCTCCCGACACCGGCGGAGCCCTATTTTTTATATTTTTAAATGTTTTTATATGTTTTTTAAGAAATACTTTAAAATGTATAAAGTAAGATGATAAATGAATAAAGGAGATAATAATAAAATTTATTTTAGACCATCGAGTCCATATTTAAAACATTACAATTTTTATTATATTTGCCATCGTTCCATCAATAGTGTAGTTCACCCTAAAAAAAATCTTCTTGATAGTGTGAGCGAGATAGAACTATCTAGCCTGAGGAAGCGGGGGCAAAATTTGAATTTTAGCTGTCATTCTGTGCGCCCTTAATTATAGGAATGTATGTAGCCAACTGACCTTTCTAGCTTTCTGTGATGTAGTTTTTCGAATAAAAGTTTTTCATAGAGAAATGAAACCGATCATGCCTGCAGTCTTAAAGCATTATTACCTACTCGTGCAATTCCAGATAGCCGGGGCTGAACGGGAAGCATATTGTTATTCAATTGTTGAGCCGTAACCTACGACAATAAGGTATAATATCAAAGTGCAAGATATTGTTCGTCAATTGATAAAGTAGTTGGAAAGGGAACTTGACCGAGGCGCATTCTTGTTTTTACAATAGGATTGTTCTTGATAGCAGATACTAGGAATTGTACATGAATGCTGGTAAATTTGTTAACAATCCTACTATCTATTTATATAAAATGGTAAACTGACTGACTGACTGGGTGATATATCAAAGCTCAGCCCAAACCGCTGGGTCCACAGATTCCAAATTTGGTAAGTAGGTTTCTTATGTCGACGTACACTAAGAAAAGATTTTTCAAAATTCACCCTCAAGAGAAGTGAAACGGGGCTCCAAAGTTTGTGTGGGGAAACAAGATTAGTTAGACTATTTTATTCGAAACTTCACAAGAGCACTCTTATCGATAAATGATTAGAAACTGGTTTCAGGTTTTTTCAGAAATCAACCTGTAAGAGGGGGAAATGAGGTGACAAAGTCTAAAAGTCAATGCACAGCTCAAACCGCTGGGTCTACCAAATTTGGCAAGAAGCAGGTTTCTTATGTAGTCTAGGGGTGCACTAAGAATGGATTTTTCAAAATTCACCCTCTAAGGGGGTGAAACAGGGCTACAAAGTTTACATTGGGAAACAAGATTAGTTAGACTGTTTTATTTGAAACTTCATAGGAGTACTCCTATCGATAAATGAGTAAACATTTGTATTTCAGGCTCGTCCAGAATTCAAACCCTAAAGGGGTGACAAAGTTTGAAAATCAACATGGGTATGGTTTTTATGGGTGTTTTACAAAAACGACGATTTTAAGATTTAATATGGTGGGACCTGCAATAACATAATCACCTGTTGGGGTGCGATGGGGTTGATTAATATAGGTTTCGATTCCGAGATTATTAAGAGTGCTGATTACGAATCTGGCATAAATTTTGAGATCCAAAAGATGGCGGACTCGTTTTTATACTGTGTTATTGGAGTATCAGGACACTTGCGCGAAAGACATTTGCGTGAAGGACACTTGCGCGAACTCACTTTCGCGCATGGACTGTGGCGCTAACGGACTTTTGCGCGAATGGACTTCTTCTTCTTCACTTCTGCAAAGTTTATCTGTTCTGCTTTGAAATCTACTAATTTATGAGCAACATCTTTATCATCAAAAAAATAATACATATTATGTATTATTTTTTTTCATTTTTGTTGGGACTAGAGACAAAAAAAATAATACATATTATGTATTATTTTTTTTCATTTTTGTTGGGACTAGACCATCTGGATATTATCCAGATGTTGCTCATAAATTAGTAGATTTCAAAGCAGAACAGATAAACTTTGCAGAAGTGAAGAAGAAGAAGTCCATTCGCGCAAAAGTCCGTTAGCGCCACAGTCCATGCGCGAAAATGAGTTCGCGCAAGTGTCCACACCGCCACATACGCCCAAACCACTGTAACTCCTGAAAGCCAGAATCAACAGTGGCGATCACCAGAAAAGCGCCGAGACAATGAAGCTCGACGAAGTCCCAGAGAATGAATTTAACTATCTTGGATCCCGCAACGAAATTAATCAGTAAGTATAGCAGAGGAGTAGGAAAAAGAACTGTAATTTCCACTTCCCTCCATATCAGCAGGAGACAGAACGAAACAAGGCCAATAGGCACAAAGGGACGTTTACAACTGCACCACGGATAAATATTAACGTTAATGGGTCCTAAGTTGAGAGCTTTATTTGATTCCAATAATAGGTATGGCAAAAACGCTTGACCGCACGGAAATTTGCTCTAGTTTTTACAAGGTCCGTATAGTGAACTAGCTGTTGCCCGCGACTTCGTCAGCGTAAACCACCCATGTCACCTAGGGGTATAAAATTAGCCTTCGACTTGTTCTCTGCCCTACCAAATGTACACATTTTTTTAAAATAAAATCGGTGATGTCGTTTCGGAGGACTTCGATAACAAACAATGTGACACGAGATTTTCATGTATTAGATAGTTTTGTCTGCGGCTTTGCTCGTGTTGAATAATTTTAATGAAATAATGAGGGAATTTGCATCATTGCGCAAAACAAAGAGTAAGTAAAATTCAAGATCCAACAGTATTTCAATGATATATATATCTAGGTTGCTCATAAATTAATTGGTTTCAAAGCAGAACAGAGGAACTTTGCAGAAGTATTGTGTAAAATCTTAAATTATTGTCTAGGATGGACTTGCTATGACCGGTAAATTACATAACGATACGTAACTACGAAGACAAACAAAAATTAAAGAAAAAATAGATTTCTGTTCAGTGAAAACCATGAAAACGACACCCATGTAGAAAAAACGAAAAATAATCCTAGGTGCCTTCTTGGATTTTCATTTTGACCTCATTTTTGTTATCAGCGACTCCGAAAACCACGCAAACGACACCCATGACGGAAAATTTACTTCAACGCCATTTTGATTTTCATTTCGATCTCATTTTTGTAATCAGCGATGATGCGAAGATACCATGTAAACGACACCCGAGATGGAAAAACAAATACTTTTCCTCGGCGCTATCTTGGATTTATCAATAGGAGTACTCTTGTGAAGTAATGAATGAAATAGTCTAACTAATCTTGCTTCCCCATACAAACTTTGGAGGCCCGTTTCACCCCCTTAGAATTAATATAGGGTGTAAAACACCTCTTAACGAATACGGAAGGCACCTGTTCTCCTCGTCATTCTGATCATGTTTTTGTTCTACACTATGCCTGGGAACCTTCTAGTTACGGAGATATTGGGGGTCAAAGTTGCAAGATTTTGACAAGATTTTTTTAAATACCACTTTTTATGAGGCATGATTTTTACTTTAAATATCTCTACGACCCCCGTACTATTCAATCCATTCATCAGCACAATGTTTTAAGTGCATAACATTGAGTTCTACCACAAAACATGATTTATAACCTCAAAAAAAAAAGTTGTTTCCCAGCAATAATTTTTGCGTAAAGTTACTTAGTTTGATGTACAGAATGCTTGGTTAACGGCTTTGTGATGAGGTGAAATACACCCTGTATATAGGGTGAATTTTGAAAAATCCTTTCTAAGTGCCCTCCCAGACCACATAAGGAACCTACTTGCCAAATTTGGAATCTGTAGACTCAGCGGTTGGGGCTGTGCTTTGATTTTGTCACCCCATTTATCCCTCTTAGGGGTTGAATTTTGAAAAAACTTGAAGGCATTTCTACTGATTTATCTATAGGAGTACTCTTGTGATGTTTCGATTGAAATAGTCTAACTAATCTTGTTTCCCCATACAAACTTTGGGGGCTCGTTTCACCCCCTCAGAGGGTGAATTTTGAAATATCCTTTCTTAGTGCATCCTTAGACCACATAAGGAACCATCTTGCCAAATTTGGAATCTGTAGACCCAGCGGTTTGGGCTGTGCGTTGATATATCACCCAGTCAGTCAGTTTACCATTATATATATGTCACCGTTAAATTGTCAAATACGTTATATTGTAATATCTCTAGCGATATTGTAAAGTCTCGAATTATTGTCAAATGAACATACTGCTTACAACAAAACGCATTATTTTTCGTGAAATGCATGCGATGGTAGTCAACTTACGCGGTGTGGAGGGAAGGAGGGGTCCCCCTTGCCCTGTGGCACAACTCTCATGAAAAGATAATGCACCATTCCTGAGAAATACCGATTAATATAACATTACCTTAAAACACTTTATATTCCCTCTAAAAAGCGTAGTCGACGGGGCCCCGCGAAGCGGGGCCTCTATTTCCGAGTGCAGGGTTTAAAGGAACCTAACTAACCTAACGGGGGTGCCCCAAGTCCCGATTATGGGGGCAGAGATACTTCCGTATGTTCAGTTAACAATAATTCGAGACATTACAATATCGCGAGAAAAAACACGTTATATTGTAATATAACGTGTCAAAAACGTTGAAAACGAAGAAACGATGATGAGATAGATATACCAGCTGTGCCCGCGCGGTTTCACTCGCGTGTCTCATACGTTGGTGTTTACTAAATGAGATTTAGTGTGATAGTTAATGTTCCAAGAAAAGAGCAATAAAAATACCATCCTGATACACCTCGAACTCAAATGGGAATAGTTCTCCCGCTGCCCACAGATGGTTCCGTAGGTGCCATGGGAAGACATTTCAGTAACGTATTCACGCGTCGAATAATAAACTGCTCCTGACCGCTCCTGGGTGAAAGGTTTCCCAGTTGTTAGACACGTGGCGCACAATGCTGGCTCGAACACGCGGTCCAGACCGGCGCATTACTTTGTGTAATTTATTTCATCACCACTGCTCTCAAAACGGTGAAGTAAAACATCGTGAGGAAACCGGCATGTCCTAGAACCAAAAATTCGAAGACATGTAACATCTGCCAAACCGCACTGAGCCCGCGTGGTGGATTTGCCAATACGCAAAATACCGTACGCGCTTTGATATTTAAATTAGCCAACGGAATTAAAACATCAAAATGACCTTCATTGAAGTTTCCTGAGAATCGGAACCCTTGAAACACCTGGAACTCAAATGGCAATAATTCTTCCGCTGCCATGAGTGATGCACCAAATAGGATAGAGATGGAAATAAGCAAGCATGCGCCATCGCCAGGAATATTTACTATTTGGCTAAGAATTGGCACTCCATTAGAGGTGATAATAATTTGATTATCCATTTTAATTAAACAATGCTCACGATCCGTAAGTGACGTAAAAAACATTATTTGGAACGTAATTTTCTTTTCTTCCAACTATGCTTTAATTTCATCATAATCACACTAAAAACTCTGTACAAAGCGAGTTTTTAATCCTCTAGAGCAATAAAAATGTATGATATTTCATTATTGCACAGTTTATTTTTTAATCGCACCAAAAGGTGCCAATCTCAATGGATTAGCTCTATTCAGCCAGCCGATATCAATACTTTTCTTTTACGTACGTATTATTCGTTTCTATCCTACTTGTACCGAATTTAAAAAAAATGATTGCTGCTAACTCTGATTTAAAAATGTAAGAAATTTAAAAAAAGTGATTTGGCGGGAACTTTGTTAATGTAGCTTGACAAAATTTTTGGAAACGATAAAGTGTGATATTATTTGAGTTTGAGTGCTTCGTCTTCGAATAAAATGGAATCATCTAGCGACACATTAACTCCGGAAAACATTCTAAGTGAAGCCGACAGTGTTATAGAAACTTCTATTTTAACTGTTTGATATGAGTTTCTTTCATCTACTATTCCTATAGGTAATAGTTGAAAGAAAAGCAGATTATGCACCTCGCCTTAAGTAATTTATATTGCCCTCGTGCCTGTTACGTTAGTAATCAGGCACTCGGTGCAATAATAAATTACTTTGTGCTTGATGCAATAATCTACTATTATAGCTATTCTTTTGCAACACCAGACTAAACCAAATATATAACACTAAAATTAAAATACGAACGTAGGTATTCAAGGACACCTTTTCTAGGAAGAACGACTAATACTAAAAGACCTATTATAGTAATACCAAAGTGTGAAATACACAATATGTGATTCGTGAAAAAATAGATATAACAAAATTCCAACCAGGCAATAGGTAAGAACACAATAAAATGATTATCCTCCAATTTAAAGTCACTAAGTGAAACATACCAAAACGAAGACAAACGATGATGTCAAATATTTCAAAGCATATTAGTAGTTACAGCAAAAAAATCCTTTGAAAATTTGTAAACGCATTCATATTTGATGAATAATCGTGATTTCTATCATCGTGCAGTTAAGATCGTCTAACGAGTGAAGTCTTCAACCGGTAATATTGTGCTGATACGAAAATTTGTATACGCGTTCATATTCGATGGTTAATTAGGTTAAATTGGTTATAATGAAACACGTGAATGTCGCAACAGACTCGGCCACAAAAACATAATATATATTTAAAAAAAAAAGGTTTTACAGTGTACCATACCACAGATAATAATACAATATGAGTATAGTTTTTATAATGCATAAGAGATGGCGTTACTGGTAGTTAAAATCAAATACTTTTAATTATTTTGATTCATCATTCCAACACCCCCACTTATCAAAATAAAGAAATAAAAATATTTTGATACAATTCCCAATTTATGCAGAAACTTATAATGTTTAACAGGACATAAACCTTTAGTGAAAATATCAGCTGTCATTTCATCAGTACAAAAATATAGAATTTTTATATATTTGTCGCATCGTGGGTGGCCGAGATGCGAAGTATCGGGTCTTCTTTACGATCCGACATAGTTTCAAATAGTGTGGGCATTGACGTGGGCACTCGAACCAAAGATAATTTAAATTAAAATAACTTTATTCAACCAACGGTTTTACAATACGAGAAACAAACACGTGCGTTGGTACTGAGCGTCTGCCAAGGCTGTCGGAGCTCGACTGTTGCAACACTCCGTCCCTTCTACAGCCTTCACTGCATCCCCTCTACCGACGATCGTGTCCAAGCGGTAGGCGCTTGCGTTTCCGGTATTGTTAGTTCGCAATACTAATTGATAGATGGCGCTGCTAGTTGCACTATGGCGCCTTCAATCCACGACACGGCCATCTCTGACCAGCACCCGTCCTCGGGTGTAGTACCAGACTGATGAAAAATCCCAGTAGATACTCATGCGGTAATAATCACACACATGTACACGCGACGTTACTCAGGAGCTGCGCTCGTTGCACCACCGCTGCTAGTACCGCCGCTCAGGTAGCCTTATGTCCTTACTTGAACCTCCTGGTAAGGTCCTCGTGTGATGGTAACCCTGCAAACAAATACTCCACAACAGAAATTTGTTCCACTCGGTCACTCCTGACCACATCTTTAAGGAAACGCATAACTTGATAATAATTTTACAAAAAAACAGTTATCAATAACAAAAGGTTCCTCTAAGTCTCAATCATAATTACTCAGCTAAACTCAACTAAATCAACTTCGATCACATACAACGCTCATGGCCCGGCTGCCGCAGCAGCTAGTGACACTCATGCCACCCATTTCGTCATCACTTCATGTGATACGACCACACACATCACATACATAGAGTCTACGACTCCCAGGTCATTACAAGACCAAAACAACAATAGTCTCCATTGAGACCCAGGTCCCCGCCATACCACCAGCTGCCCATCGCCCCCTGAACAACTCACAAGTGAGTTGCAGTTACGACTACAGACAAGTGCGTACAGTGCGACCAAATAGCCATGGTATGTGTCTACTACTCGGTGGAGGTACTTTCATCACCGTCCTCTACATTGAACTCTTTAGGTATACTACTTAGAGGCATCTTGCTTAACCTACACTGTGCGTATTTGTAGGCACGATTAAAATTCAAAACTTTCATTTTATGATAATGATCATCATCACCATCGTCATCATCATCATCATAATCATCATCATCATCATCGTCGTCATCACCATCATCTACCTAGCATTCTCCCAATTATTTTGGGGTCGGCTTCCAGTCTAACCGGATGCAGCCGAATACCAGTATTCTACACGGAGCGACTGCCTATCTGACCTCAACAACCCAGTTAATAATGGGTAATACGATACCATTTGGTAAGACTGGTTGTCAGACGTTTTGGGCCACCGACTACTAACCTAGGCAGGCATGGCCCAACCCAAAGATCGGCCCCAGCGGCTGTTTTTATTTAGTCACGAATTTATGACGATCATCGTCCAAAATCTCAATCACTAATTTTACAAGCAACAGTAATTTCCAGGAACATTCAGTTCCAGAATCAAAATCAAACTTAAAACACTCACCAAAGTGCTTTACGGTTCCTGATGGGGGCTCGACAATGCAAAGGTCGACTCACTTCACCACCAGTACTGTAGCACTGTACCAGCACTGGCCTGCTGTCCAGCGACTGGCGATGTGACCCAGTGTGCCACACTTGAAGCACAACACTGAGCCATTGCTGGCCTGCGGGGGGTGCGAGGGCTGCCCAACGCCTGTAGCAGCCGGCACAAGCAACCACTTCTTGATGGCGATCGACTTAGTCCAAAAAAAACAGCCTGTGATAACACACCACGAGCACGCATCGGACTCGGTCTATCGGTATCGAATTCCGGCGACACTATCTTATTATTCACTGGCTAGGTTCAAAGAGATTGTAAACGATACAAACTCTAAACGTTGGTATCGTCTTTGTCTTGCATTTCAAACAGTTAAAGTCACTAATCACATTCGCACTCTTCACTGATCGTCTTTAACACTTAAAACGACGTGTATCCCGGTTTTTCTTTCACATGGTAAATGACACTTGTTTAGTGTCTGTTTACGAGCACCATGATCACTGATAAACTAAAGCTATTGCGGGTGGGTGTTAATAAGCACACTAATCGATCTACCCTCTTTCTTGTTCATTTTTTTGCACTCGGTACCCGACACACAAATCTCATCGCGAATATTTTTACCCGACTACGGCGAAGCCAAAAAGGAGGGTTATGATTTTATTTAAAGCACTTTTTCGGTTACACACTTGATACCGATTGTTATTGACACTTTATGCGCGACATACGCGGGGTATGATCTCATTAGCACGGTTTGATCTCAATTCAGATGTTGAGGAGCCATCAGCGTCCGAAGTAAGTTCTCGTCCCATCGTGACGTCATCGCTGCATTTTCCGTATTTTCTTTAGCTCGAGTGAATCCCAATTCTGATGTCGCATCGTGGGTGGCCGAGATGCGAAGTATCGGGTCTTCTTTACGATCCGACATAGTTTCAAATAGATGTGGGCATTGACGTGGGCACTCGAACCAAAGATAATTTAAATTAAAATAACTTTATTCAACCAACGGTTTTACAATACGAGAAACAAACACGTGCGTTGGTACTGAGCGTCTGCCAAGGCTGTCGGAGCTCGACTGTTGCAACACTCCGTCCCTTCTACAGCCTTCACTGCATCCCCTCTACCGACGATCGTGTCCAAGCGGTAGGCGCTTGCGTTTCCGGTATTGTTAGTTCGCAATACTAATTGATAGATGGCGCTGCTAGTTGCACTATGGCGCCTTCAATCCACGACATATTTATTATTAACAACATCTCTTCTTGGTAGCATTCAGTTCTAGGCCGATCTTGTTGCTTACATCATTTAGCTAATTAATCATTTCCTGTAACGGAGATGCTGTTTCAGAGAAGAGTATGATGTCATCCGCGAATCTAAGATTACTAAGGAGTTTCCCATTTACATGAATTCCTTTCTTTTCCCAGTTCAGAGTTTTCATTATACTTTGAAGCACAGCTATGAAAATTCTAGGTGACAGGGGGTCACCCTGTCTGACGCCTCTACAAATGATTATTTCAGGGCCTGGTCTCTCTAATTTTACACGGCTTTTGCTTTTTTAGTAGATGCATTTTATAAAATCCATAGTCTCCGACGGTACTTCGCATTCATGCATTCATGTAGTGCTTTCCACATGCTCTTATGTGATATAGAGTCGAAGGCTTCGGCGTAGTCGATAAACGCCAGGTAGAGAGTGGTCTATTGCGCTCTGTATATTTTTCTATATACAAATTTAAAGTGTGGATGTGGTCTGTTGGTGAGAAGTTTTTCCTGAAACCTGCCTGTTTCGGCGGTTCAAACTTCTCTATGAACATAGCTAAACGATCCTCAAGACATGAAGCAAATAATTTGTACATATTTGTGTACAAAATTATGTCTGATTGCGCCCATTCTTTCGGAATCGTTCTGTCGTTTAAAATCTTATTGAATAAGGTTGTTATGTATGATGCCAGTATCATTTTTCCCAATTTAAGTGCTTCATTTGGGATTCCATCACTGCCAAATACATTAATTATCCAATTAACTTTTTATATGGAATATTAGATACACATTCATCAGCTTTCTTAACATTAACTTACATTCAATTGGGGTTTTATAAGTTTTGCAATCTGACACATTGAATCTAGAAGCTAACCTTTCAATATACTGTTGTTGATCTACAGTTATAAAATCCATACATGCATCCACACTTATCCATGCATTTTTATTTTTGTCAACATTTATTCTCATGCCTAAATATTGTCTTACGGGTCCCAAATCTTTCAATTTAAATTCTACATCCAAAACATGTTTCAAATTATCAGTTTCGACAGAATTATTAGAGAAAATTAAAAAGTCATCTACATAATTATAAGCCCACAATAATTTTAATTTCACCCTTCGTTTTTGTGAACAAACAAGGTTCATACTGACTATTTTTAAAATTCAATTTACAAAGTAAATCTTGAACTCTTACATACCACGCAAGAACTAGTGTTTGAACTAGTTTCCATCGGACCACAAATGTCTGTAGCGTCTCTGTACTTGTTTCACCCACATGTGTAAAGGGTAATCTTTCCTGCTTCCCTTCGCAACATGTTATAAACTTAGACTTGGTTATGTCAAAATTGTTTGCATACGACATACCATCCATCATATTTCTCATCTTATTCATGTCTTGACTATTGATGTGTCTCAGCCGTCTGTGCCATAGTTTACCTCTTACCACTGGTGCAGCCAACATATAAGTCTGTGTGTGCAATTTCAGCTTATAAACACCATCCGATAAATCAGCCGTGGCTACCAAAGCATTGCTTTTGTTTCGTAAATATAGCAGTGCTTGTCATCAAAACTAACATTATTGCGATTTTTAATAAGTTCACTTACGGATAATAAGTTTGTTGTCAAACTAGGCACGCATAACACATCTTTCACAGTATATTGTATATAATGTCGAATTTTAAATCAGACACAATGTCGACGTCTCCGGAACAAGCAACTGTCACTTTTGATTCGTTTGCTACCACAATTTCAGGTAAACTTGGTATATTGTTCATATTTCTTATCCAAGATTCATTCGCCGTCATATGTGCGCTCACGCCGGAATCCACGTACGCACTCTGTTTTGTTAAACTTTCCATTCAGGAAAACGACATTAAATACACATTTGTTATTATTTTCTTCAATAACAGGCATTGATTTCGATAATGACCATCGGTTTTACATTTATAGCATGTAATTATTTTCGTAAATGAATCTGTCATTGCTGTCACTGTTTTCTTATGAGGTACCGCCATTTCTCTTTGGCTTATTATTGTTGCCAAAGTTAAGTTTATTTCGCGCGGCAAATGCAGCTCCGGTTTCCACGCTGCCATTGCCGCTGGTCACTTCCATGTCAAGTAATTTCGACTTTATGACATCTGCAGTTATCGAAATCTCTGAATGTTCTGTTGCCATGATCATAGGTGTATAACGATCGGACAAACCTGGTAAAAGTAATGAGCCAACCTATTCGTCTGTAGTTGTAAAGCCATTCCCATGCCAAGCCATGACAAGCCGACCATTTGAGTCATCTAGGACGCCATAGAATTACAGTTGTCTAGTCGTATGGATATCAAATATCGCAGCAACAGCAAGGTTATTTTTCTTGAGAAACCAAAATCATCACACATAGTCTTCAATGTAGACCATAATTATGCTGCAGTCTTGATGTTCTTTACATGCACGTACAATGACGGGTCCATTATCAATACTAGCTTTGCCTTTGTTTTTAACCGACTTCTAAAAAGGAGGAGGTTCTCAATTTGGATGTTTTTTTTTAAGCTATTGCATAGCTTCTATCTCGGGCCTTGAGCGTGGAGACCGAATCCAGAAATTCCGTAACGAAAATAACCTAACAAAAAAACCTAACACCCCATGTCACCCCATGTCAGATAATGACAATGTCAAGCTAGTTTTCTTTTTAATATATGGCCGTAACTAGGAGTCGTAGGTTGTATACATTTGATGTTAGACCTTCTTTGTAACCTTTTGAGCCTGAACATTCATCTGCGTTTCGAGCCGGCAACAAGCAGAAAATAAAATACATAAATAATTATAATTGCATAAGTTGATAAAAAATGCTATGCAATAGCTTTACCGCGGCAGTCCCCGAGTGCCACACGTCTTTTTTATGTTTGTTCGCGCATAACTTCGTCGCTTGCCAACCAATTTATCCCATAGCCACCAAGTCGGGATCTGATGATGGAATCTTGGCGAAATCGAGGGAAGTCTTCAAATTTTATAGGATAACGTACAGCGCTTTTGGTATTTTCTGCAACAAATAAAGCATTTGCGTTCGATAAGAACCATTCTACCATCACATCTGATGATGACGCCAAGAGTCACGGAACTCCATAATGAGACAATGTATCCTAGTCGTGTTTGGGCTTGTTGTAATTGTAAAGGTATGCACTTTTCATGTGTACCAAGGACATGTGAACCACTAAAAAGTGAAAAATAAAAACGTTTTTGCAAAAAATAAAAACGACTTAAAATAAAAACAAAAAAGCTAAAAATAACTTAAGCTTCTGAAGTCGGTGACAAAAAAATTAAATCAGTCAAGCAAAGGTCACCGACTTCGGCGGTTTTTCTAAAATCAGTTTTATTGGCTATAACTTTTTTCCTATATTTTGAAATCATATTTTTTATTGTACATTGTACACATAAGTACTCGTACAACTCTATATACAAATTTTCAATAGTCGGACGCTCCAGCACCTTCTCCGAGATCTACCTCCTCATGCGGCTTGACGGAGGGATTTTTTTGAAGTCGGTTTTATTTTTTTCAAAAAAGTTTTTGCATCGTCCACTGGCTTAATTTCTAAATCTGGCGTCGGTTTGATGTATTAGTCCATCCCTTCGAGCACCAACAAATATTCAGCCGCTAAGCTCCACTCATCGTAGTTGTCTCTTCCTTTTAGCTTAGGAACATTGGCAATATAGTTCGTAGTCATGTTTCCGCGATTTAACTTTCACTAATTATATATTTTAAACTAATCATCATTAGCCTATAACGTTCCCACTGCTGGGACACGGTCTCCTCTCAATGAGAGGGAATGGGCTATAATGTACCACGCGGGCCCAATGCGGATTGGTAGATGTCACATGTCTTCGAATTTTTGGTTCTAGAACATGCCGGTTTCCTCACGATGTTTTCCTTCACCGTTTTGAGAGCAGCGGTGATGAAATAAATTACACAAAGCAATGCGCCTGTCTGGATTCGAACCCACGACTTACTGTTCCTAAGTCGGGGCCGCCACCACTGGGCCCACGCTGCTCAGTCGGTGCCGCCACCACTGGGCCACCGCTGCTCTTAAACTAATAAAACTAATATAACTGCTTTAAACTAATATAACTGATATTTTTTTGGGATAAGCCCATACATAACCTACAATGAAACACCTGAATATCGCAACAGACTAGGCCACAGAACATAATTACATTTTAAAAAAAGGTTTTACATTGTACCATACCACAGATAATAATACAATAATAGTATAGTTTTATATTACTCAAAAGATGGCATTACTGCAAGTTAAAATCAAATACTTTTAATTATTTCGATACATCATTCCAACAGCCTCTTTTTGCTGCCAAGATCATCTCACGAGAGGAGTCCACAACACTACCCAACAGATAATAGCACGGTTACGAAAAAATGGTTGAGATAATGATGCATATCAGAAATGATTACGGCCAAACCAAAAGAATAATAATCAACCTTTTTAAAGAAACGCTTGTATAACGTAAAGTACTCGTAATAAAGAAGAAAATGAACCTTCTAGTAAATAAAAACAAAAAGAATAGCTTGTCGCATGACAAAGCATACAAAGGTTTTACTATTGGTTTTTTCTAGCAGTTAACCAATAACACATTGGGATACTAACCGTTTTTTAAATGCTTGTTTCAAGCCGTTTCGAACGGGTAACACTTTTAACTCTCTTGGTGCCCCACCACCTGCCTAAAAAAGTTTCTAGAAGAGTAACTCGAACAAAGCACCTTTACTGGGTTTCCTTAACTTCGTTTTAAAAGGTGGTGCAAAAATAATTTTACAATGTGAATGTGCCATGGTTTTTGCCATTGGCATATAAACAAACGTAAACGTGGAACTATTGTGACTGTTTATTTGATCTTAGGAGTAGGAGTGTTGGTTATTTGAACTGGCCGGCCAGACCCCGGCGATTTGAGGCTCCAGACTTCTTTATTTGGTGGTTTTTGAAATCTTGCGTTTACCAACACACTATAAGCTTTGAATGGCTTGAAAGCCAAAATTAAAGAAGAAATCACCAATTTGAACTCTGATTGTATGCTCAAAATAATGTGCATCGACTCAGGAGGATCTGATCAGTATTTTCTTGCATCTTCGTCCCTTCTGCCACTTAGAATTGCAAAGGAGACAATTTTTTTGGACCCACCTGGTCGTTGCATTTATTATTCATAATTACACCAAAAAAAGTATCTATTTTAATAAAGTATACATAAAACGAAATATTACGTAGAAATGAAACCGGTACCTTAAAATCATAATAAATAAACTATGTTATGATATTTTTTTGCGAGTCAAATCATTCCTGTTGTGGTCAATGTCAATTCACAGAAAGTACTCGTACTTACTTTTTTTCCGTTTACTAAAAAAAGTACGGTATCTACCCATTGGTAATCATATCTAAGAATAAAATGAGATCGAGATACTTGAAAACCCATCCCGTTCCGTGCTTGCAATTGTGATTTCAAGCTCAATATCATACATTTCACACCTTTAAATTAAATTTCCATGAAAACAGATTTATTTTTGTTTTATATACTCGTACCATTCTTCGAAACCGACAGATAGGTACACCCACCATCAGAAATACAGCACATTTCCAACTCGTCATCATCATCATCTCAGCCGAAAGACGCCCACTGCTAGACATAGGCCTCCCTTAAGTGTCGCCACATTGACCGGTCCCTAGCGACTCGCATCCACTGGATTCCCGCAACCTTCACCAGGTCATCGGTCCACCTAATGCGAAGTCTTCCAACGCATCGTCTTCCGGTTCGCGGTCGCCACTCCAGAACTTTTCGGCCCCAACGGCCATCCTTTCTGCGAGAAATGTGCCCTGCCCACTGCCACTTAAGTTTGGCAATTCTTTGGGCTACGTCGGACACACAACTAATCATCATCATCATCATCATCAGCCTATAATGTTCCCACTTCTGGGACACGTTCCTCCTCTCAATGAGAGGGAATGGGCAACTAACTATAGAATAACGGTAATAACATTGATATTGGGTTTCACAATACTACCCTCGCGGAAACGGAATATGGGTCAGTACGATTGCTAATAAAAAAAAGAGCTAGTGCTGTAGGTAGATATTTTACCAGCTAATAAAACAATACTCATGCAACAAATACTAATGATCTGCTATGAATTCGAGAATAGTTTCGATTTTCCTGGAATAGGTGAATGTAGCCGTTTTACACTGCTTGATACAGAAATCATTCCTACATTTTGCAAAAACATAATTGAATTTTACTAATATATCAAACTACCTATGCTCTACTTGCACATGTATTTCAAATTGATACATTTGTTTTGAACCGTAACAAATCGCGTTGATTAAATTGAATTGACAACAAACAGATTATTTATAACTACGAGTATTAACAATGTTTGTTCCTACGTTCCTACGGCTTCTTCACGGGCACAATACACCGTTATTGTTTCTTAGACCGTAATGAGAAGACATCCGGTAGAGGCTCTATTTAGAACTTATTTCTTATATCTATAATGATATTAATTAACGAAATAGTTGAAGCGTAAAATATTGTTCAATATATCCCCATTGCCTTGCTGATATAAAAATAGAGCGTTGTTTAATTATTATTGTTCAATTGTACTTGAGTTCTGTAAAGTGGTTCAACAAAAGCAAATCATTTATCCAGTAGTTATTATTATGATATTCGAGTACCTATTGAACAACCGATCAATTTCATGAATGCACAGAAATTAAATAATCGACTGACCGTGAGTGGGTTTAACGTTTCATAATTAGCGTTTCGGCTTATTAACAATTAACTAGCTATTGCCCGCGACTTACGTCCGTGGGAAACAAATATTTATTTAATGATATAGGTTAATCAACAGCTTCTGTGGATAGCATAGTTTTAAAGTTTTGGACTTAGAGAAAAATTAATATGAGCGGCTCTAGGCATGAAATACAATAGTAAACTTTACATTTAAGAGTTTACTTAGCTTACGAAACAAAATACAAAGAAAAAAAAAATAACAGTAAAAAAGTTATACTTATGTTATAAATAAATTAAAAGTATAACAACGTCAATATACTATTTATATGATACTAGCTGACCCGCGCAACTTTGTCTGCGAGTGATATAGATATAATCATGCTAAGGTAGATTTCCTTTTTTTTTTAATGTACCTGTTGGTCTCTCACCTAGAGACGAGGATATAATATATCCTCCACAATTATATTATATGTATACGTATGTATGTGGGTCACAAGCAAAATTTAGCCACACTATACAAGTCGCAATAAAATTATGAACCGATTGCTTTCAAACTTGGCCAAAAAATCGAAAAAGTCGAAACTTAGGATTAGTTAGGCGGCTGGGGGCGGTTTTTCTAAAATTAGTTTTTTTGCCATAACTTTGATTCTATGGAAAATTTTTGAACCGGATTTCATTTTATCATTCTGAGTAAGAATACGGACAACTTAAAATTATTATTTTTTTGATGCAACCCCTAAATTGAGGAGGGGTTTGAAATTTCAGAAATGATCTTCGAAACGGTAAACATTTTGACCGTCGCAAATATCTTTTTAAAGCAAATTTTACTCTACAATCGTTAAAACTTACAAGTTTTCAAATAAAAAAATCCCTTCGGCAAGCCGCAGGAAGAGGTAGATTTCGAAGAAGGATTCATCTATATTTTTAAATTTTTAAATTTACATTCTTTTTTTCAGGGTGGTCAATAAGGTTGCCAATTTGTTATTATTTTTGAGATAGAACGGACCGTTTTCGAGATATAAGCAAATTAAGAATAAAAACCAGCGACTTCGTGACACGCGCTCGCTACGCTGCTATCTTTGTTTTTGGGAAATGTTTCATTGATGCTCCGCTCTTATTGGTGATGTTAGCCTTCCTTGATAAACGGGCTGTCCAACACTAAAATATGTTTTTAACTCAAACCACCATTTCCTGAAATTAGCGCGTTCAACCATACAAACAAACTCTTCAGCTTTATAATATTACTGTAGATTCAAGTAGGTAACATTTTAATTTCAAAATCAAAATCATAATCAAAATCAAAGCATTTATTTGAAGTAGGCCAGTTACAGGCGCTTTTGAATTGTCGAAACAAGATGAAAATTAAATGTAGCTACAGTCCCAGTCACAAGACATAAAAACTGTAAAAGTACGGTAGTTGCCCATTCCCTAGCGTAGATCTCTATGGAGAAGAACGAAAAAAATATTTCAAAATCGTTGTCTTGTAATGGTAAGTTTACCCTTTTTAAATTCTCTCATAAGAGTTTAGCATGGAAACGCCCTCAATTTTCTAGTTATAATTTTTTTTTTCGAAAGCTATAAGTTTTATCGCTAAACTTCAAAGGTAACAATTGTAGAGTAAACGATTTACTTTCAAAAACGAAAATTTGCGACGTTGAAAATGTTCACTGTTTCGGAGATATGATTTTTTTTTTACAAAAAATTGGAAATTTCAACCTCCTCCCCAATTCAGGGGTTGCATCAGAAAAGTTGGTCGTAATTTTGCTCAGAATGATAAAAATGTAAAAAGGTTCAAAAAATTTCTATAGGAAAAAAGTTATGGCCAAAAAACTGATTTTAGAATAACCCCCCCCCCCCCCCCGCCCCCGCCAAACCATGGACGAATTCCATATCATATCCTCTAGAGCAAATTGCACGTGTCTGTGTATGTGTGTGTGTGGTTCCACCATCATTATAAAATTCATAATTTCATCGTGATGGGAAGCCGAGCCTGAGCATTCAGTCTGCGTTTGGTCCTCGAGCCGGCAACAAGCGGAAAAATTAAATAAATAAATAAATAAGTTGATAAAAAATGCTATGCAATAGCTTTACCGCGGCAGTCCCCGAGTGTCACACGTCTTTTTGTCTACTGCCCACTTTGAGAATAAATTATTTTTAGCGCCTTCATTATTTGATCTACTTAAAACCACTATAACTTTAAATTCCATTAATCAATTATTGATCGCCTAACTAATATTAGTTAATGTTCACAAGTTGTAGTTGATAGTCGAGAACTCATGGAGTTGGTGTCTAAGAAGCCTTCTAGCTAAATGAAATTACAAATCACCCCCCAGCCTCTACACAACACCCCCATTTTTTTTCTGGGTCTCTAACGGCCCCCTATAGGCCTGCAGCGCCCACAACAAGGTGTTATCGTCTACTTTGGGAAAGGCTGCTCTAGAGGATAATAACGGCTCTTGCACTCAGATATCGAAGAGCAAAAATACTCTTTCCCAGATGGGGAATGAAAAATGTAATTATAGTACTCATCAAGACGAATCAAACGAGCCCAAACTGAGATGGGATTATGTCGTTTTATTACGGAGTTCCAGCTCCATCAACAGACCCTGGATACAATCTAGAGACAAAGGACTTTTCAAGACCACTCGAAACGAGCCTTAACTCAAAGCGGTTACGTCGATTCATTAGAGAGTTCCTATTTCCACCTTCCAGCTCCATCATGAGACCAAGACAAATTACTCATCAAGATGAATCAAACGAGTCCAAATTCAATGAGGTGTTTCGTTTAATTAAAAAGTTCCAATTCCAGCTCCATCATCAACTCAGCTCTATGTTTTCATAATATTGCATGGTCACACGATGCGTGCAAAATTTCAGCTCAATCAATAACCGGGAAGTAGATCTTTAATTTGCAAGACTTGGTTAAGTACATGCAGACAAACATCGGGACAGGTGAAACTAAATAAAAACTTTTATCCAAATAAAAGCTTTAAATATTACATTCCTGTTGGACGCGGACGCTGACGCGGTCGATTAATATCCTTGTCACCGACTTTTGCAGCTAAAGTTATGTTTTGCTTTTTTGTGTTTTCTGAAGTCGGTTTTAGTATTTGTAAAAAAAAGTTTTTCACGAAATTCAATTTGCTATTTCCACGAATAAATGCCAGTTTACTGTTAAAATATATAAAACTTTTTGGTTCGCGTTTAGCTTTTCCTCGAATGAGCTGTTTGACGTATGTGTAGGTAAATGGAAAATGCAATATCACACACAGTAAAAGCATATTCTTGGAACAGAGAATGATGCTGGAAAATAATAATGTCAGTTGGAATTACTATACGATTTAATAAAATATTAAAAATTAAAGTGCAAATATTGTGCTAACGGGCTGTTACGGAACCCTACGCTGTGGTTTTTGGTTTTTCTTTGATATCCCTTGATTTGCTAATTTATTAATTTATTATAATTTTTTTATTTTTTTTTTATATATTTTTTTTATTTTTTTTTGATAATTTATCCATTATAATAATTGTATTTAATTGATTGAATTAAAAATCATAAATTCAATAAAATTGTACCGTAAATATTTGCACGCCATGAGAAATGGCAGACATGTCGTGAGCCACTCTTATTTAAGATCTTGCATGCATGTATTATTTTATTTTAATTCTGTATGTAAACACATGTTTGAGCTAATAAAATTTCTTATTCTTATTCTTGCTAAGCCTGACCGTAACGGTCAGACGCCATCGTTTAACAATAGTTAAACAATGGCGTCTACTTCGCTGACAGTTAATGAATTAAAGTCATAAGCATCACCGGGAGAAAAATCTTATCATCGTCTATAATTTTTTTGTGTGATTAATAATTAGTGACTAAAAATCTTCTAATTCAAGAGATAAAAAACTTTTTTACAAAAAATAAAACGTTTCAGAAGTCGGTGACCACTCGGTGTCCTTTGTTTGATTGATTTAGTTTTTTTATCACCGACTTTTGAAGCGTTTTTTCTGAAGTTAGTTTTCACTTTTTTGTTTTCTCTGAAGTCGGTTTTATTTTTTGTAAAAAAGTTTTTATTTTTCACTTTTTTATGGTTCACATGTGCTTACCTCTTCATAGCATACCAGCGTGATTTTAGGTTATGAACTGGTGTAAACTATAGACAGATTTCGGCAATTCCAGTACATTTGCTATCATTTATTGAGGAGTTCCGTTGCATATCTCCGAAGTTCTTCATCAGATCTTCATCAAATTGAAATGGGTTCACTTCGAAAAAGTGTACTTCCTGAAACTACCCAAATCGCTTCTAGTGTGCCTATAAAATGTGAAGAATTCTCTCTATTTCTCCAGAATCCCATCATCAGATACTGATTTGATGATTATGAGACCACACAGGAAGCACCAGCTTTTAAATAAAAAAAAAAACCATCAAAATCGGTTCACCCAGTCGAAAGTTCTGAGGTAACAAACATTTTCGAAATCTGGGTGTATTTTACATATGTGCGTACCCCCTCAGAGCATACAGGCGTGATGTTACGTCATGATCTAGTATAAACAATGAACCTACAAGCGATTGCAGCAATCACTGCAGATTTGCTGTGTATTTTGCAAGAGTTCCGTTGTATATCTCCGAACATCAGCATCAGGTGCTCAGCAAATTAAAATGGGACCAAACGGGAAGCATCAGCTTTCAAACAAAAAAAGAACCATCAAAATCAGTTCACCCAGTCGAAAGTTCTGAGGTAACAAACACAAAAAAAAAAAAAACGGACGAATTGAGAACCTCCTCTTTTTGGAAGTCGGTTGAAAAGGAGCGTCGGTTTCGTCGCTTTTCAACTCATAGTAACTAATGTGACGAATTGTGAAATACATGTCTGATTACCCCACTAAGGATTATAGCCGTGAAGGTTACGCTTAAGTTTATCAGTGATGAACTGATGAGGGCTTCATACTTCTCATACTGATAGTATCGCTTGTATATTATTATGTACCTTATATTGTTTTTTCGTAAAATGAAAAATTTGATTTACATAAAAACTTTTTTGCAAAAAATATAACCGACTTCACACAAAAAAAGTGAAAAATAACTTTAGCTTCAGAAGTCGGTGACCTTTGTTTGATTGATGTAGTTTTTTTGTCACCGACTTCTGAAGCTAAAGTTATTTTTCACTTTTTTGTGTGAAGTCTGATTAGTAATCAACCGTGTTTTCACCACGCTAATTAGCCCAAGACGCGACGCTTTTGTTCAAGTTCTCACTTGTCTGTGACCTGTTATTTTGCAATGGACATTCAAGTTACAGGTATGTATTATAATTTTACGTTACTATTTTGTGTTTTCAATCTACCATTTTTTTTTAAACAGAGTGCTACGCCGCTGCATTTCTTACATATTTATTTCTGTATTTTTTTACGTCCAAACTTTTACTTATGTTCGTGTATACTGGTGCTATTGAGTTTGGTATTAAAATGTAGCTTAAAGTCTCTACTATTAGGTTTTTAAACTTGTATTCACAGTGTGTTGCAGCGGTAAGGTGCACCTAGGGTCTACGCTGCGCGCCTGGGTGCGTAGCACTTGCTACGAAATTTGTATTGTTGTTTGATCCGCATTTAAGTATTTTCTTGTTTTGTTCTAGGTACTAGTATTGAGTGTTCTTTCAAAAGAATGCTTGCACTAGATACTTGGCACTCTATTAAGGACAGCAAATCCAAACGAGCGGTCGGGACGATGTTTTCAAGCCCTGATGCAGTTGCTGCCTGATGTTGAGAACTTTGTACAAGATTTGGAGCTATATGGAAGCAAGTCTCTTGCAAATATTCACACATGGTCTCTAAATACGGAGACTGGCTGAACGAAATTGAAGTTTGCGTTCTGCCAACTTGTGCTGCAGCAAGGAGCCACGAAGCTCAACGGCCAGCAGCAGAGCCTTCGACGAGCACTCAACAGCATCAGCTCAGGAAGGATTTCGAAGATTGCTGCAAGAGATCAAAACGCCGCAGGCTTGTAGAGTTAAGTAAAGTAGACAGTTCCGCAATCGCTATCCATGGTACAACTTGCCCTCTTCTGAACAAAAGGTCCTCATTCATGGGTTGGAAGTAATTGACCACTCATTATTGTCAACAGGTGAGCTTTTGGAAGAAGCCGCCGAATCTTGTAATAAGTTAGTTAAACAGTTTAGGCGTGACAACACGAGGAAAATGTCCCGGGTTGTTACAAATACCGACCTGATATATTTATATTTCTGGTTTAAGAAGGTTAACACGGAAGAAAAAGTCTATTCTATCAAAAGAGGTGTTAAATATGTTGTCAGTGTAGAATAAAATATGTATATAACACACAATAGATTTACGTTACATTGGATGTATAGAACCTAATATGTAAAACTATTAATATGTAAGTAATATATTTTTTGTCCATTTTTGTGTTTGTAGTTAAGTAATTTTTAGGTGTTTACTTTATTTATAATAGAAAAGTGTAAATATTTAAGTTTATTAGTCATAAAATTCCAATAATTTACTTTTAATGTAGTATGAATTTTGCTAAGTATAATAAATGCATTATTTTTTCGATTAACATTATATTTTTAACAGTAATCTGGTATTTTTTATTTTATTGTAACGTAAAGTATTACAAAAGAGCATAAAAACAAAAATTTGTATTCATAACGACGGGTATTACCTTCGCGAAACCCAATGTCCGCCTCTCTAAGGGCGCGGGAGTCGGGACCACTGTGCGCTGTGGCAACTTATGTGTATAAATTTAAAATTGTATCGCCAATAGCAAGGATGTAGTCACTATTTAGGTGGCAAGACCTTCCCGTTTCGCTATTAATAATGTTCCATGTCATCTTAATTATTTTACTGCTGTTTTTAATTTAAAACTCAAGTAACGTGACTTGTTATAAAACAAACTTCTTAAATGTTTTAGAATAATTCTTAACATATAACTTAAATTCTACAGTGTTTATATAAGTCCGCTCCGCTCTGCTCATAGAGTTTTTTCGACTCTTATGAATACCAATAGTGGCCCATTCGTTGAAGAAAGCGTTACTATTAACCGAGATAGTCTAAGGAATGAAAGTGGTACCTATTAAATTGTTTGCAATACATACAAAAAAAAATCGTTATAATGTTCATTTGAATCATTATTGATTGACAATGGTGGTAATTTTGACAAAAGTTTAGTTTTAAAAGTTAACTAGGAGAGCGTTTTAGTTTTTGGATTAACAATGATAATTGCGGCCATGAGAACCATATTGGCCTGACTCATTTTTTTACAATATTGAGTTTTATATTATTTCAGTTCAAATTGATCATTTTGAACTGAAAAAAATCATAAACTCAATATTGTAAAAAAAATGAGTTAGGCCACTATGGTTCTTACAATATTGAGTTTATGATTTATTTCAGTTCAAATTGATCATTTTGAACTGAAAAAAATCATAAACTCATTATTGTAAAAAAATGAGTTAGGCCACTATGGTTCTCATGGCCTCAATTATCCTTTTTTTGCATGTGTAACATTCATAATGGGAAGACAGATTTCGTAGTGTCATCATTTCCGTAAACGATATATTTTCGTGTCGTCTATTTAATATTTTTTTGGCGTCTAAATCTGATAAATCTATGCTTGCCAAACTTTTAACACGCCCTTTTGCAAAGTTTTTTTTACCAATGCGATTACAGCTGTTTCGAGGGCGGTATCCTATAGTTTATGGACTGTTACTTGAATGTATGCTACGTGCATACGGTGCTCCACATCACCGTAATCTTTTAATGTGGAAACGTGGTACTAGATGCAGGTATGGAAACATATAGCTTTTAGCCTAAGCCTGATCGATTTAACGCACACGGCTTCTGGTAGCTCTCCGTCCTCCAGTTGATCTCTCGTCCAGGCCGGCTATACTGGCCGACCGGTTCATGGCGAATATTTGTTGGAGACCAACTAAAAATGGAAATATATATTTTTTTTTGCAAAAAATTAAACCGACTTCTAATAGTGTAGTTTTTTTTGTCACCGATTTCTGAAGCTGGTTTTTTTTATTTTAAATCGGTTTTATGTTTGGCAAAAAAGTTTATTTTTATTTTATTTAAGTACTTACTCATATTTACTCAGTTGAAAATAAATTTTGCGGCAACCTTTTATACCATATAAATTGTGCAGTGACGTTATATTTTGGTAGTAAAAATTGGTTGCCTGTAAAGTCGGTATACGGGCGAAAGTTTTACGTGACAACGACTTTGAGTGGTAAAATAATTTTAATGTGAATATTCATTCGTATAGTAGGAAGAAGGATGAAATGAACCGGTGTGTATGCCTATCTCTCTCACTCTCTCTCTCTCGCTCTGTCTCTCTCGCTCTTAGGCGGGCTAACTGTGCTCGAGTAGAAGGGACGCGTGCCTTTCACTTTTTATGTCTGTCTCTCTCGCTCTTAGGCGGGCTAACCATGCCCGAGTGGAAGGGACGCGTGCCTCTCACTCGCTCTCATTGTGAGCGCATAACGTGAGCGGAGCGTAACGCAGTTTCTTGAAGTGTCACCCGGCAAACCAATTTATAAGACGTTGTCACGTCAAAATTTAATAGGAACAGTTTATTTTGATTTAAAAAGATTTTTACTTTCAATTTTTATCTGAAATGTGAACTATGGTTGTTTCCAAATTACATTTTAGATCTATCAAAGAAATAAAAAATCCTACCCATGTTATTATTGATTCGAGTCGGGTATCATTAGCATAGACAGATACCTCCTTAGATTTGACCAGACCCCGTATTCACAAACGTTCGACTCGTTTCCGATTCGACAACTCGTATATCTGTCTTCTTCTGGCATTACGAAAACGACCGAGATAGACATACGACTTTCCGAACCGGAACCGAGTCGAATGGTTGTGAATAAGGGGCCTGGTTGCAAAGGGGCACTTTGTATATTTATGTGTTTAAAGGTTATGGTCTAATTGAACTCTCCTTTGTTGCAGTGACGAAGAATCACCAGTTTCTTTAATGAAACTACACATCATCGCAGACAAGGAAGAAGGATGGTTCCAGGTGGTGCAGTCTATGATCAATATAATACCGCTCGATAACCCTTTAGGGCCCTCTGCAATAACTATTGTGTTTGACGACTGCCCGCTGCCGTCAAAAGAACAAGTCATTAAGGTAGGTTTTTGGAAAATAAGGTTTTACAGAGTGTCAATATGCCGCATACGCGCCTGTTTAATCGTTTGAACTAGCAAACCAAACTTACTAGCATAATAAATAAATTAATGTGAATCCGTTATTCTAACACGACTGCCAAGGAAGCGCGCGCGCGTTTTTCGCACATATCTTGTATGTTTTATGTAAATTTCTGAATCACCTCGTATCTTCAAAATGGCTGGATCGATTTCGACGATTACGGTATCATTAGATTGGTCTCAAAAACCCAAGTATCCTTGGAAGGGTGTTAACGAAAATTAAACTGGCGGTTTTTTGGCGCTAAATTGTGAGTTGTAATTTCTTTTTACTTAATCTATCGAGTAGGGTATCAAAATGAAGACAATTGGAAGGAGATTACAAAAATACGGAATTATTTTTTGAAGTGGGCATGGATTGCCAAATCCGAAACTATGAGGAATAGCGAAAAATGCTTAAAGGAGTCTCGAGCTCGATTTTGATGGAAACTAAAACTGCATCTTTAGATTAAAAAAAACACACTCTGTATTATTACACCATTCGATGGTGCCGCTAATAGGGGTCTAATTCTGGGCCGGCAGTCTCGACAGAGATAGCGATCGCAAAACTAACGAATTCGATCGCACAGTCTCACCGATCCAGATTTAGCGATATTTGGTAGTCTCTACACTCCAAAGGTAACGAGTGTCTTTGGTTTACTAATAATCTTTGTAGCTAACTCAACGAATTTCGTAAACTTTACGAATATATAATATTCATTTATCTACCCAAATATCATAAACCCTCTCTAATGCGTTCAAAAACCATAGGCAATGACCAGCATTACCAACCAGCAGAATTAAACGGAACTGTTATGAACTCATAACCTACTGAAAACAGTAGGTTATGAGTTTAAATTTGGAACAGGTGTCAAATTCAAGTAAGTGTGCTATTCTAGTACCTATCTACATTAAATCAGATATCGATACGAAACCCCAATTCAGTATGACTTTAATTATAAATCGCACGACATTTTGATCTCGAGTGACACAAGAATAGTGACTTTGTTCATTTGCCTATGATTAAAAAAAAATGATAGATATCCGAAACGCCGCCATTTCGAGCTGTCATTTGTTCGTTAGCTTTTTATTTCCAGTTACGAGTAGTTAACGAGTAAATTTTCTGATAAGTTCTTTATTTCTGTCGAAAATGAGTGATAGTGACTCAGAAATTGACATGAACACTCCGCCAGATATCGTAAATGCAGCGACGAATGCAACTAATAACCGGTTGCCACAAAAATCAAGGGCCAAGTAACAATGCTGGTCATTTCCCTATGGTTCCTGAACCCATCATAGAGCCCTTATGATATTTGGGTAGATAAAGTAGTGTATGCAACTATACATAATTAGGCATTACAACACTCGTGTGATGCTATTAAGAAACTCGCCTTCGGCTCGTTTCTTAAACCCACACTTGTGTTGTAATGCCCTTCATTATGCACAGTCGCATAAACTACTATTAATGTACCTATATTGAGGGAGATGTGAAATAAATAATTATGTAATCCGAAACTCTATGGTGGCGACCATTTTGCACCGATTTTCATCAAACATATGTAAGAACACTCCCGACCTGTTCACCTTTCAAACAAAAAAAAACAAAATCAAAATCGGTTCATCCGTTCGGGAGCTACGATTCCACAGACCGACACGTCAAACTTATAACACCCCGTCGTTTTTGCGTCGTTGGTTAAAAATAATAATAATCATAATTTACAAGTAAGTTGGCGCCAATAGTGATTTCGTTAGACGTTTCGTTGAGTAACTATTTGCATACATATTATGAAAAGTCATTCAATACAGAACAGTATTCTGAACAAACACTAGAACTCGGTTAACAACTCACGAGTATGCTTGCAGTAAGCGATGGTCACATAAATAAATAACGTCCTAGTCACGGAAATAGATATAACCCACAACAGCCAAAAAAAGCTCTCCACCAGCTGCGAACTTAGGGGAGGTGACCGCCAATCAAGTTGTCAAGTCAAGTTTTTATTTCATGTTGTCCGTATTCTTACTCAGAATGATACAAATGAAAAACGGTACATACCAAAAAAAAAAGGGAGGTGACCGCCAATCAATATGCCCACATCGCATCGCTCAGCAAAAATGAAAAAGCTGTCTGAAGTGCTAAATGGCAATGTCACCAACATAAGCAACCCTGTTAATTTTCCAAACACAGTTTACTATCTATTTCCGATAAAATCCAATAAAAATCGCCTAAAACAATTTCGATAATATTACGGTCGACTAATTAAAACACCTTAGGCGGGTAGCAGTATCCTGGATGTTATATTTTTTCTTGTCTTAAAGATTACAAAATTCCGAAATTCTGAAGGCGTGCTAAAGTGATTGCACTTTTTTAGACAGAAAAATGGCTGAAAGACCCTAAAAGACTCATATTGGAAACAGCCTTTAGAAATTCGGAACAAGGAATAACATTCTTTGGCGCCTGACATCCACTCTATTTCCTTTCCTGCTGGGGAGTTTGCATGCTCAGTGTTGCATTGATCCACGCTAAATAGATAACGAAGCACTTAACGAAACCTGTCGCAACGTCACGGGGTGCTAAGACTTATTCCCCTTGCAATGTTGTTCCTGTGGTCAGGTATTTTCCAGTAGATGTACGCCGCAAAATAGGAAGTCGCATATAATAGGGAAAACAGGAACGAGACCACCGCCACCTGTACAGGCATAAGAGCCGTAAAAACTTTTTGAGATATACGACCTTCTTAGAAGTCGATGCGTCAAATGAGAAATGCGAACGTCCCATCTCTCCACATTTCATTAACCCGTAAGAACACCTGCCGTGCCACCCGGACAGAAACTGCAGTCGTCAATCTGGAAATCCCTTAACCGATTGCGATATAATCTGGCTGAATAGGGTATCTGCGATCCATCCCAAACAGATTGCCAGTGTGGAGCCCCTCTGAAGGATATGCTCCACCTTCTGTCTTTCCCATACTGCACAACCACTTGCACCTATCAAGAACTAATCGACAGTAATGTTAGTGCTGTGCAGGTGGCTACATACTGGTATTACACAATTTGAGTTCATCGAGACGTAAAGAACAAGATTCGCATACGTATTGTATTGCATATTAACGTATTGTTACGAGCTGGGTATGAGATAAATTAATTACTACCGATTAAACAACACAATAACTTTATTAATCACAAAACAATTTAAACTTAATCACAAGTACACTACAATACACTACTATTCACTATTCGCTTAGATATCGCACTTTAAGTTCACTTCGATTCGCTTCGTTGTGTAGCCAAAACAAGACTGACGGTCGCATCATCATCATAGCATTCGCTGCGCCCCCGCAAGGGGGCGCGGCAGGCGGTTCCGGGGCTTACGCCCCCTGGCCGCGGAAGCCATACCTGGGTCCGCTACAGCGGAGCCCGTTTCTTTGTTGGACTGATGCGTCCAAGTCCTGTGGGCCGCATGATAGCAACATGCGGCCCTGTGTGTGGTTGCTATGTTGTAAACTGCAGGCGCGCCACAGCGCTGTCACACAGCGCTGTTTTCTTCACAGCACCTCGGCGGTCCGTCCCCGCCAGGTGAGACCTCCGGTTACCCGGAGGAGGCCCGGCGGGGGACAACCAGCGACAGAGGTGCCGACTTATAGCGCACCTACAGTGGATGTGTGGTCCCCGCCCGCCCCACTAGCCAGAGCTAGCCGGTCGTGGTACAGACTAAGGAACTGACGTGTGTGTGTGGGCGGTATTGTATTGTGTAACCCCGCCCAGTGTCTGCGTGTGACGCGGGCCCGCGACTCGCGACCACGCGTGAGTCTACGTGAGTGTAGAGACGTGCATGTGTGGTTTTGTTACGTGTCGTACCTATATTAACTTAGAATACGACACGCAACTGGGTGTGTGTTATTTGTAGAGTCATATTGTGCAGGTAAGCTGCGTGTAGCCTGGTACAGCTTACCCGGGTCAATCCGGTGGAGTGGGGACATCGTCCGCTACCAGGTCGCGGGGGAGGCACCTCGCGTCAGGGGGGCGCGCATGCCAGGGCGCTAGGTGCTTGACGTGAGGCCAAGCAGATGCGTCGGCACGCGCGAACATTCCCGTCGCGAGGCGACGGATGAAGTCGTCCAGGCTCTCAATCCCGAGATCCCGCTGGATGACATCGTTCCTCACATAGCGAGGGGCACCAACTACGGACCGCAGCGCTAACGACTGTTGCGCGCGGAGAATCTTCTTGTTGCCCTCGCTAGTGAGGCCGAACCAGGCGGGGGCGGCGTACGTCAATATCGAGCGTATATATGTTTTATACACGCTCAACTTGACGCGCGCCGGGAGTCGGGACGAGAGCGCTGGGCGGAGCAGGGCGCGGGCAGCCCTAGTCCTGCCCGCGACCTGGCGGACGTGGGGCCCCATGGTGAGCCGACGATCGATGGTCACACCCAGGTATTTGGCCTGGGGCGCCCAATCGATGTCGGCGCCTTGTAGAGTCAGGCGCGGTGGGAGGAGGCGCGTGGAGCTGAGGATTATCGCCTGCGTCTTACCCACGTTCACCGACAGCCGCCACTTTGACAGCCAGTCAGGGAGAAGGTCGAGCGCGCGCTGCATTTTGACCGCCGCGTGCCCCGCGTTAAGCGAGGTGGCGATGTACGCGGCGTCGTCCGCATACAGCGCGAGCGTCACCTGTGGCGTAGTGGGGATGTCGTCGGTGAACCGCGAGTAACACGCTGGCGACACGCAGCTGCCCTGTGGGACGCCCGCCAGCACCGGGCGGGCGTCGGAGAGCGCCCCCTCGACCACCACGCGGAAGCTCCTGTGGGACAGAAAGGATTGGACCACTCTTACCACGCGACGGGGCGCTTCAGAGGTGGCCAGCTTGTATAATCGTGTAAAGTAGGTACAGTCAGCAAGTAGATAGGTAGGTAGGTAATTATTATTACTAGCTACTTGTACAAACAAATATGAACCGTATGCCCTAGGCGTACGGTCGAAATTCTAATGTCTTTGTATAAATAGGTCGCGAGTTTGTACCTACCTAACTTTAAAACTAATAATAATAGAATGCTCTCGAACTTCTAACGTACACACACTGTAATCACTGGCTTTCTCGAATGTTCTAGTAGGTCCGATGTAACAGTATTTTATGAAAAATTAATTAGTTCCTCTAGTCTGCGGTATGTCATTTCTTCTCAGAATTTGATCCTAAATGGTGTAATAATAGACTGTGCGTTTTTTTGCATAATCAAAGGGTTCGATTCCTGACTAGGGTTATTGATATTCAAAAAAATCAATGACACAGTTTTAGTTTTATCAAAATCGGGCTCGAGACTCCTTTGAGCATTTTTCGCTATTTCTCATAGTTTCAGATTTGGCCGTCCACGATCCACGCCCACTCCATAAATTCATCCTGTATAAATATAGGTAAATAATATAATTCGTAGTCGGATTTTTTTATTTTTTAACAAAAAATACTTGTTATCTTTCGTCCGTAACGTCGTTCTTATAAAATGCTTTAAGTCTATGTGTTAATGTGATGTGTACAGCTATATTCAGTTCCATGAAAAAGCCCAAAAATGTGGAGCTGAATTCTTGGAACTTGTTCTCCTCACCTCGAATATGTTCTATGTCCGTTTGTCAATTCGCAGAAGGGGTAGCTTTGACGACTACACTATACAGCCTATCTATCAACCGGAAAAAAGGGGATTCAAGAGCGAGCAGCGAACTTGACAATTTAGCACACGCCTTCATCATGATTTTACTTTTGTTCTTTAATATAGAAATAGGGTTAATTTCTGCCTATGGTTATGAGCGTATAGGACATACGATGTCTGAACGGGCTGGAATATTTGAGGATATTCTGGGATAATAGGGAATATGTATTTTTTTTTCTTACTTAAATCAATAAAGCTGTACTATCAACCCAACAAAAAAAATTAAGAGTTAAGTTCAATGACTGTATGTCGTCTAAAAAAATTAACTTCTACAATTTTCTACGACCGTTCAAACGTCTGTGACTGTCGCGGCAATTCCTGTCACAGCACCTGACGTCATTTCCCGCGTTAACCTTTTTTTTTTTTTTTTTTTTTTTTTTTTTTTAAGGATGGGAAATCATCAAATGACCCCCCCCACTCTGGGCGGAGCGGGAGGGAGTGTCAGACTCTTACTGACTAAAAACCATCCATGTTCCTTCCTCGCCTTTTACGTTCCGGGGCCGCGGTATCTCTTTCGAACAGGCCCGCAACCCCGGCAGGCTTCGGCCCTTGTGGGCCCCTCTCTTTTTGCTGACACTCTTTGAGGCGCGCGTGGAACACGAACGCGCCGTCGACACGGCCTGTCGTCGTCGTTAGACGGCCGGACGGCTAGCTAGCCCGCGTTAACCTTATTACTTATTTCTAATTTTTTACTTTTAATATAATAATTTTACTAAATGTATGTGCTTTACTCAAGCAAACGTTGCCGTAAAAAATTGTAATAACATCTTAATGAAACTTTAAATAGTTTTCAAATAAAAAAAAATCCCTCAGGCCGGAGGGTCCGACTACTGAAAATTTGTGTAAAGAGTAAATTTGTACTTATGTGTACAATCTACAAAAAAAAAAATGATTTCAAAATCATTGACCTGTAATCGAAAGTTTACCCTTTTAAAATCCTGTCATAAGAGTTTAGCATGGAAACGCCCTCAATTTTTTTGTTATAATTTTTCATTTCGAAAACTATAAGTTACTTATATCGCTAAACTTCAGAGGTAACAATTGTAGAGTAAACAATTTGCTTTCAAAAAAAATATTTGCGACCCTCAAAATGTTTACTGTTTCGGAGATATGATTTTGTTTCGCAAACATTTTTGAAATTTCTACCCCCTCCCCAATTTAGGGGTTGCATCAAAAAAGTTTTTATTTAATGTTGTCCGTATTCTTACTCAGAATGAAAAAAAAAGTTATTGCCAAAAAAGTGATTTTAGAAAAACCGACGCCCCGCCGCCCCCATTGACGAATTCCGCCCGTTCACGAACTTAGCCTAAGTTTTGACCTATTCAATTTTTAGGCCAAGTTTGAAAGCAATCGGTTCAGAATTGTGTTTCTTTGACACATACAGTTTGTCGTCACTACCGGCGACGATGCGTCTTGAATTTGCGTACCGTGTCACCTAAAACACGCTACATAAAATATTAAATTGTAAAATAAGTGTTGAATTAGAAAGTTAAATAAGTGTACCAAAATGTTTATATGGGCCATTTTAATGAAATAAATAAATTTTGAATTTTTGCATATTCCCTATTAGGTTTATTTTGTTCATACAAATAAGATAGGAGTACGAGCGAGCGAAGGTAGCTCTAAAATGTTTGTTTTCGCCGCGATTAGATTGGTTTCACTATAGTTGCCCAAAATATCGCACCCTCCCCGTGCCTACAGCTCTGACAATGGAACACGCGAGGTGTAAGCGGTCTATGTTACGCTGTTCACGGGAAAAGATTAGAGGCGGACACTAAATGTGTTGTCAAGGTGATGAACAAGTTTGGAGAGCAACATATAAGTAGACACCATTAGTTGGTAATGCTATACTCGTATGTACAATTTTCTTTCACGACAAGGTACAAGTGCACCCCCTTACACCTTGCTGCCTGTGCCGATGTATATAGCTAGCTAGCTTATTATACATCAGAATAGGCTAGCTATAACACAGCATAGTTTTAGCGTGAAATAATTTCATGTTTATACTAGTAGTAAGATGTTCACCTTTACCTTTACTTAAACCGTTACTCAGATAGATATCTTGGGACCTGAAGAAGACAGAGACAACTTCTCATCCTGCATAGGTAGGTACTTATTTGTACCACGAGGTGATGGCGTACTAACTGCGCTTCAGTCTAAGACGCAAGCAGCACGGCTAGTCATGAAAAACGAATAAAAATCTGAATAAATGCAGAAGTGCCCAGCCGCAGCGCAGCCCTAATATTGTTCTAGAAAATGTAGCTTCTGAAAACTTCCAATCGAATCTACGACGTCGCGGCTTTCCATAATTTCGTTTTCCAAGACCTCATAATTTAATGATACTCGTATTTCGAATGTAATTTTGAATTCGAGAAAAAGTATTGAGATGTTCTGGATATACTTGCAATGCAATCCTTTACTGTAAAGATCACGTAAACTTGAGTAGTTCAATTCGCCTGACGCTATCACTTTGTCAATTTGTGTTAATTATTGTTAATCAAAATTAAAATCGTGCCTTAATCGTTCATAATCGAAATTTTTGGAAACGGGGCTAAATGAGGTCAATGTCAGTACTTGCCAGCCAGGATAGTAACCAGTTGATAGCGCTCACCTTCTGTTGGGAGGGTACCCGCACCATTTACCTCCATGCAGGTGAATTGTAATGTAAGTATTTTATGATGATTGCAGTTACAGCAGATGTTTGGCCTATCGGCTATGCGTGCGCTGGCGGGCGACATTAACGTCCAAGTGGAGCGCAACATCTGCGTCGTGCTCGGCTGCGTCGCGGACAAGTTGGCAGGCCCGAACAGCGTCGCCGTGCTGACCGAGGAAACCCTCGACTATATGCTGTCGTTTTTGGTAAGTTACGCCGCCGGTATAAAATAGAGGCAGTAGGAGTGTTGTTATGTGTCGTCTACTGACTCCCGTGTCTTGGAACCGCCCTTTCCACCCCCCAAACTTGGTCATGGTATATCAACCTTTTGAAAGTCATTGTCACGAACACGTGATAAGCAAGCGTGTGCCCGACGACACAAATATGTGCCAAAAGGTAGGTGAAATTGTGGCTTGCGCGTGGATTTATTTATAAAAAGTCAAAGTTGCACAAAATTGTTGCACCTACGTGAATTTCTGATGCATGGGCCGGTTGAGCGGCCCACATGAAAATTGAATTGTGCTCACGGAATTGTTATTAGTAATTCTCGTCCCAATATAAACTTCGCAGGGTAGGGTTGAAACAACATTGAACTACGCTTTGGCTAGGACAAACTAACTTATATGTGACGCCTGCTGAAGATAAGTTAGATGACTAAGATCTGGAAGTCATACGTATCGCGAAGAACAATTTACAAAGTTAAGCACTGAAGTTTGAAGTGAGTTTAGTGATACTAGCATTAGCTTAACTGCATATGAACACATTTCTTCAAAGTCAAACATTAGAAAATACACGTCAACTGAAAATTCAATAGGCACCCTTCTAGCCAAGGGAATCAAATATTCATCTTGTGTTGACCACTGGCTGCGTCACAAACGATACAAATTGTGGGAATGACGTGAGCACTGTTTATCATTAATTCAAACTATAATTTGAAACCTACGGTCGATGCAATCGATGCACATTAAAAAGTAAGTAGTGGTTGCCGGTGTATGCCAAGCTCCATGAACGTTGATGAATCAAAAGGAGTTTACAATAAGGATGACGATCTTCACATACTTCTTTTGCATCTTCCAGGTCGTATGTTGCATTATCTGCCTTACCGTCATAGGGAAAAGGCACAACGTCATGTTGTGCCTTGTGTTGTAAATAAATTAACGAAGCCGAAAGTCATTTGTTCTCCACGTCATTGCGCCATAGCTGGAAATTACTAGTTACGGAATATATTGGAGCTCAAAGTTCCAACTTCGATCGTATCTTTTTTTTTCAAATACTTGTTTTTAAGCTTTACTATTAAATGCGTCCAATGGCACAATGTTTCGAGTGCGTTACATTGCCGTTTACTTACTCATGTGGTTTTATCGTGAACGTGATTTTTCACCCCAAAATCAGTCGTATCGCCAACATTAATTTTTGCATCTAGTTACTTGGTTTGAAGTGACCGTTTACACCCCGTGTAGGTATAGTTAGGTGTTCCACGTGCTCCTATTCTGCCGCTCCGATCGTCATTGGAACCTTCATAGGCGTGCCACCAAGGCGTTCGGGATTTTCGTTGACGTAGGCATATGGATTGACAGGTGGATAACAGTCCGTTTTGATATGGCACACTATACGGCTTTTTCTTACTCAAGTCGGAGTTTTTCAACAGATATTGGAATAGTCATGAGGATTCTGAAGATTTTACATGGGAAAAATCGGTTCGCCCTTAGTTTGGGGGTGAGGTTTTTACGCCAAGTCATCAGTGTCTGTCTGTGCGTGGCTATGAATTTAACGTCCCATAATACAGGCGTAAGCGTATCTTTAGCTGCCCAGGCAATAGTTAAGCAATAGTTTTGTAACATGGATCGTAAATGCAACGTCACCCTGACGATTACACGCTCGGAGGACAGATTGGTTCGCAACGTTGGGCAAAACAATTACGTGGCTGTTTGCTACTTAATTCCGCAGATTTACCCCTATGAGTTGCAACAGGTCATCGATACCGATATTTCCTACCGGTTTTGAGCTTTGTAAAAATAATGCATTTCTCTAAAAACAATGAAAAGATAAAGTTACAAAATTAGTGTTAAATGGTCACAATGGTGAATTGGTGAATACTATTAAGCCACAATATAAATTCGTCCAAATACAAATTATTCAGAAACAAACAAGAAAACATTTAGGAGAAATATTAAAAAAGAAAACAAGTCGTTAACGTCGAATCTTTTTTTAACTTCTCCACTTTTCAAGGAACTCGACAAAAAGCGGATCAAGTGGAGTTTGTAGTGATCGGATTATCATAGGACTTCTATGAAAATCCGATCACTGTAAACTCGATGCGAATTCATTGATGTTAATCCCATCTTCTCCGCATATTAAGTTATTTTTTAGAATAAAATTGTACTCAGATAAGTTGAGAATTTTTATAAATAAGTAGAGTAAAAGTATATTATAAATTATATTAATAAATGATAGTGCGGAGGATGGGCAGTCAATATGCTACTTACAAATAATCAAGGGCATTCATTGACTACATTCAGACTTATCACTAAAGCCGAGTGCAATTAGACAAAAAAATTATAAGTACCAACTCAAAAGGCGGAACAAAGTTTATAGTGGTCGGATTTTCATGGGATTTTTTTATTGAGTTTTATATAAGAGTTGAGAGATGTAAGTTATAAAAATAATTTCTCTGGTCGCGGCATTTCTTTTTTTAATTTCCATTGGTTTTTCTTTCTCTTTGATGAATAACTTCAAATTCGATGAATTCGTACTGTGAAGTAATCGTGTCATCGTGTGACCTGCGTGCATCCATTAAACGCTATTTTGGTCTCTTTCTCTGTTCATTGTTGTCTATGTATTTTTTTGAAAATTTTCAATTTCTGCAATTATTTCGAAAATATCACCTACCAATTTCAAAAGACAAAGATTGTTGAAAAGTAAATACAAATAATCGTGTAGCAATAGGTAGGTATAAGTTATCAAATTAATATTAACTACTTATATTTGATAGCGAAGGCGCTAGTAATAATACTTTACATTATTTACAAATAAGGCGTGCACTAAAGGTTCTCATTAGTGAAAAATATTCGTACCTACTGTCATGGACTCTGTGAAAATATACCATACGCTGTCTGTTCTAAAAGGTCAACGGGAAATCTCTAAACTGTCGTTTCGTTGACCCCACTAGCTTAGTCTACTGGTGGGGTCATCGGGAAGTCCGCAAGTTGTATTCCCGTTAACCCTACTGCCTTACATACTTCTTTCATGAAAGTAGAACGTATAGTGCAAATGGCAGGAACAATTGGGACATAAGACAAGGATAATAGTCTTACAAAGTTCCAGGAGGCCAAAATCATGAAGAAGTTATATCTTTATTAAAGAAAGAAAGAAAGAAAAAGCATTTATTAGCCCGACAGGACAACACATAAATAAAATAAAATAAAAAATTGGTAAAATTGTGATTATAACACTAGTTTAAAGTAAGTAAACATAAAGAGAAGATAAAAAAAATAGAAATAATAATAATAACGAAATCATAAGAAAACACAAACAAAATACTAAACAGAATTTGTCCAAAAGGCTCCTATCTCAGCATGGTGCTGTAACATTTAAAACAAAACGTCACACCGCTGATATTCTGATAGGGCCCATTAAGTACTTGCTGCTTGCTATTCGAAGTAAATGTATATTTGGTTGTGTGTCATTATTATTTAATGATGCGGCGCACATTGGTTCAAGGGCGGAAAAAACTCCTTTGTTTCAACCTTGTTTAAATTTTTTACAAGACGATTTCTACTAACATTCTATTATTTATGTGTACCAAACATATAATAGAGTGTTAGTAGAAACAAGTCCTAAAATTAATACGGGTAAGTAATTATACAGTATTTAATTATACGATGCCATAGTAGGGTGATCGAGAATTTACAAATTTTGTGCAAAAACTATTGTTATTTCAAGTATGAATAGAACTTACATACCTACTATATGATTATTAAATTTTATTTTTAGGTTAGTTTATTGTGTTTATTATAAAAATACGTAAACATAATGTTATGCTATAATGAATAATTACTCGCTATTACATTTTTAGTGAAGAAGGTCATTTGGCATCTTTTGTTTTCAATCATGAGATCATAACTAAACCCTATAGATTAAAGAATACATCAGGTTTGGCTGCGCTAACCTGCGATCTTAGAAATACCAAGTCATTAACAAATGACGCTCCGTAATTAAGAAAATGTGCATTATACTAATAAGTATTTCTAATGAGGGTAATTAACACTTTATCATGTCGTGTAAGTAAATAGCATTGAACGGTAGTTTTAACTTAACTTACAATTATTTTCTCTTACGATAACAGTGTTATTATTATAGTGATGGATAGCTTGACTATTGCCTATGCCGATTTAGTAGAAATTATAATATCAAGTAATCGTGAGATACGGGTCCCCTATGTTGTTTCGAACGCCACTGTTGCGACACACGCTGTTGCGAATTATTTTTCCACTGCCTCACAGGTTCGAAAGCTCATTTACTCGAATGAAGTAGTCGCGAAAAACGCTGTTTCGAAAAACATTTTCACTGCCTCATACGCTCGAATGCTTGAGATTTCGATTTATTAAGTCATAAAGTGTACAGAAAAATATTTAAGCAGTAATTAAATAAAGTCAACAAATGCGGTGTCAACATCATCATTCAATATTGTTAATCAAAGGGAAAAAAATGTGGCTTTGAGTAACAGTGTTACTAATCGGTATTTTTATCCCAATAGAAAGAAAGAAAAAAGAAAGAAAGAAAGAAAGAAAAAAACATTTATTCGTCGCAAAGTCATGACGTGCATACAATATTAACAAACAGAACGCAATTATACAAACACAAACATTTAGACTTAAACCGAAGATTCAATCAAAATCAAAGCATTTATTTCAAGTAGGCCAATAACAGGCACTTTTGAATTGTCGAAACAAAGATGAAAATTAAATGTAGCTACAGTCCCAGTCACAAGACATAAAAACTGTGAAAGTACTGTAGTTGCCCATTCCCTAACGTAGATCTCTATGGAGAAGAACGGGCAAGAAACTCCATGGACACTCTTTTAAATCAAATTATTGTTACAAAATCTTGGTTACATCATTCATGTTGAGATGGTAAATTATGTGAGAACAATGTAGCAAGATGTGCACGTTAGAAGTGTCCATAGTAAAAACAAAATAATTCTTTCAAATAAGCCATGGCAACTAAGAGATGACCAGTCACAACTGACAGCACCCGTTCACGAACATGACGCATGGATCAGCACCATTCAGCTCAACCACTTTGAAGGGAGCTAACTGGTCCGACACACGCGCCACCATCAGCGAGACATTTGAGTGAGCATGACATACTCTCAACCGCCAGGGCACATTCAAGTCAAAAACTAAAGTAGGTTTCCAGTGAATGATAGCTTTCTAGTACATAGTACTCACACAATATGGGCTATGCGATTATATAATACTAACAATGAATCTATACAATGCAAAGATAGTTGTACAATCTTCGGCAGCTCCAACAATACCGTTTAATGCTATCAAGTTTTGCGCCCCTGTCCTTGTGGAGCAGGACCAGCATTGAGCCAAGCATTTTTATCACCGATATAATCGCTCAACTTGTAATATGCTTGCTTACATAGTGTGCGTTTAATACATGTTTTAAATTTCGTCTCATTCAGTTCAAGAATACTTTGTGGAATTTTATTATAGCATCTCAAACAGTACCCCATGAAAGATGAGTCTACTTTAGCGAGTCTAAAGCCTGGCTGAACTAGTTGGTTCCTATTTCTAGTACTGTAATTGTGTCTGTCGCCTCTTTTACCGAAAAGATGCAGATTTTTTCTGACGTACATTATGTTTTCGTAGATGTATTGGCAATGAACCGTCATGATGCCAATATCCTTAAATAGTTCCCTTAGAGAATCGCGCCTACGAAGATTGTATATGGCTCTGATGGCTCTTTTCTGCAGAATAAATATAGACTCAATATCAGCAGCCCGTCCCCATAGCAAAATACCGTAAGACATTATACTATGGAAGTAACTAAAATAGACCAGTCTAGCGGTATCCACATCAGTGAATTGACGGATTTTTCTAATGGCATATGCTGCTGAACTTAAGCGCCCCGCAAGAGATGTTAAATGAGAACCCCATTGTAGCCTTGAATCAAGCGTAAGCCCCAGGAAAACCGTTTTATCTACGAATTCAAGTTTCTCTTTATTCAATATTATCTCACAATCACTACTTTTAACATTCGGTAATGAAAATCTTATGCATTTAGTTTTTTTTTCATTTAATACCAAATTGTTTGCTGTGAACCAATTTTGGACCTGAAGTAGGGCATCATTCACGTCATCTAGATTTTTGGCCCGTCTATTTATCTTAACACAATAACAACTTTAACATTATAATAATTGCAAGGCAAAGACCATAAATAAAAAAAAAATGCACGTCGTGTGTGCGACAAATAGGTTACCACTCAGCATTATGCTGTGCTATGGGGAACCCACAGAACAGCGCTGGTTTTCAGTGGTCACCTGTCAAAACGTACGGAGGCCAATACAGCTATATTTGATTAAACAAGTTAGGACTTAGATAAGAACATTATCAGCATTAAAAAAAAAACAAAAACATTTCAAATAAAAATAACATAAAGGTACAATAGAAAACCGACTGAATAGGTAACAGTGTAACACAAAATGGTGTAGCTCAACGGGAACAAAGGTTATTATTAACAACGTAACAATCAAAAATATTAGTACCTCAACTGTACATTTTTTTCTATGAGTACTTAACACAAAATCTAAAACTGATCTTTACAAAAAAATATCTAGGTACCTAAGTGGTATTAATTATTAAAGATTGTCTTGGCGGTGTCTCTCGACATCGCCAACGCCTTCAACTCCCTGCACTGGAGCTGCATCAGGGAGGCACTCCGGTATCACCGGGTGCCGACCTACCTCCGTCGTGTGGTCGGGGACTACCTGACAGACAGGGCCGTCATCTACCCCAGTCGCTGCGGAGATTGGAACCGGCGAGAGATGTCGTGCGGTGTCCCACAGGGATCGGTTCTGGGACTGCCTCGGGAGGGCCTCGGAATTTTATCGCCGGGATCCAGACTGACGGTAGGAGGGGTATCCATCGGCGTCGAGTCGACGTTGAAGTACCTGGGACTCGTACTCGACAGCCGAAGGAACTTCGTGGAACATTTCCGACGTTTGGCCCCCAGGCTGGAACTGACCGGGGCTGGCAGGCGGCTCCTGTCCAACCTTGGGGGGACAAACGCCTCCTGCAGCAGGCTCTACGCGGGGGTCGTGCGGTCCATGGCCCTTTACGGGGCCCCAGTGTGGGCGCGCTCCTTGAGGCGGCGAGCCGCCCATTACCTGAACGCGCCCATAAAGTGAAGGCCGTAAAGATGGTCCGTGGGTAACGCACGATCTCCCGCAAGGCCGCGGGCCTGCTTGCAGATTGCTGTCATGGGATCTGGAGGCGATAGTCCTCGCGCGCCTGCACGAATGGTGCTTGGAGGCACTACGCTGGGAGAAATTCCGCTGCCGCGGCAAATCGCCGCTCAGCGGACAGACCTCCGGCGCGATCTCATGGCGATATGGGGAGAGCGACTGTCGCAACCCCGTGCAGGTAAGGGCGGTAAGTCCCCTCTCTGAGGAGTGGCTGACGCCTGACGCAGGTCCTAACCGGACACGGATGTTTCAGGAAGTTACTGCATTGAAAAAGAGATGTCAGCACAGTGAAGGGCCGAAGCCGCCGGGTTGCGGGCCTGTTCGAAAGAGATACCGCGGCCCCGGAACATGGATGGATTTTAGTCAATAAAAGTCTGACAGTCCCTCCCGCTCCACCCAGAGTGGGAGAAGTTATTTGATGATTTCCCATCATAAAAAAAAGCATTCGAGCGTATGAGGCAATGAAAATGTTTTTCGAAACAGCGTCTTTCGCGACTACTGCATTCGAGTAAATGAGCTTTCGAACCTGTGAGGCAGTGGAAAAATAATTCGCAACAGCGTGTGTCGCAACAGCGGCGTTCGAAACAACATAGGGGACCCGTGAGATACATAAACACCTCGAAAATTTAAAACTTATCTATACACACACACACAGCTTACAGAAAGTGTTTTGAAGCAAATTTGTGAAAAATTGAGTCGTAATTTTTACCCGTATTTACGAAAATGTGGCAAACTGCAGCGAGAAATAAAACTGCTTTTATGGCAAAAAATTAATAGTGCCTGAAAAATATTTTTACCGTTGAGACATCTTGATAGATGTAATGAATATGCTCTAGCCACATATAACATCAACCAAGTCTATTTATTTATTTAAACTTTATGCATTTAATGTACAAAGGCGCACTTAATGCCTTGGGCATTTTCTACCAGTCTACCTTAGGGTGATGCAGAGATAAAACTGTAGGTGCAAGAGTAATGAAAATTATGAAGAATAAAATATAACAATAAATAAATATATACATGCATACAATAAATTATAAAAAGTGAGGAAAGACAAAAAACAATTTAAAAAAATGTTGATGAAGAAAACAAACAAATTAAATGTGGGATAAGTTTACGTGCAGTACTGAATATAATTACTATCCTCTTCACGATGATGCCAAAGCTTTATTAGTGGATAGCACCCATCTTCAAAACTATGTCTAAGAAGACATAGTTTTAAAGATGGGTGATATCCACTTTTCTCATCATTATTTAGTTCATTAATATTTATTTAAATAGAAATGCTTAAAAACTGTATATTTTTTATGATATTTAAAATGGAATATTTTCACGTTAAAAAAAAAACGTAAAAAATCTTTCTCTTTGTATACTGGTACATTCATCATTTTAAGGCGCTTAGACGAGCTAAATTAGCAACTCTATTTGTGGTGGTTCAAACATCATTTGAAATGCTGTTAGAATAAAGTTCTAATCAGCTTGCACTACAAAGTGGTTGTTACGTCAGCCACTGCGGGCCAAATAGCGCGAAATGAGTGGTTTCGATCGATTAACAAAAAAACTATTGATTGGATTAAAAAACTGAAACAGTATCATGCTAATATATTGCTTGTAGAATTATTTGCCAAAAAATCAGAATGATCGCATGCATATTAGTATGTTTTTTATTGTTTGAAAGATATTTTTAGAGATAAGTTCGTGATTTCTTTTTATAGAGCCAAATTAATTGTATTATGTTTTCAAAACAGTATCATGCTAGCATATATCTTGAAGAATATCATATATTTTTCTGATCTTGTTTATAGCAGTGAATCATAATTATACTTTTAGTAATTATAAAACTCGCGTTTAGCTCATGTAATCGCCTTAATAAAGTCATCTGCTTAGCCTTTTCCCAACTACGTTGTGGTCGGCTTTCAGCCTAACCGGATGCAGCTGAATACCAGTATTTTACATGGAGCGACTGCCTATCTGACCTCCACAGCCCAGTTAATACTGGGTAATACGATACCACTTGGTAAGACTGGCAGTCAGCCTTTTTTTCCTGACTACATGTAACGACTGCCAAAGATGGTCAAAGACAGCCGGGACCAAAAGCTTAAGGTGCTTTCCGAGGCACGGAGGAAACTCAGTATGTAAGTGTGGACACCCATCCACAGACCAACCTAGGCAAGCACGGCTTAACCTAAAGATCGGCCCGAGCGACTGTTATTATTTAGCCACGAGCTCTTTAATATCATTTTAATGAAGTACTAGTTGTTTTAAAAAGAGAATAGTTTTTTTTTGCTTCTGTTTACTTTTTTTCCCATGTCAATTTTTACCTCATTTTCATTATCAGCGACACCAAAAACTACAGAAACGACACCCATGATGAAAAATCCAAAAATTTTCGTCGGCGCCATTTTGGATTTTCATTTTGACCTCATCTTCATTATTTGAGACCTCAAACAGTAATAAAATGCAGAAGAAATTATTGTCTTAGTCAGTAGGAGTCTGACACTCCCTCCCGCTCCGCCCGCAGTGGGAGAAGCCATTTGATGATTTCCCATCCCAAAAAAAAGAAAAAAAACAAGCTCCCAGTTGGACCAGACAGGGGCACTTGTGCCATGGCGTTAAATGATGATAGTATTTTAAACTTTAAAATAACCACCACTCAATTTTGAGAAATTCAAATAGACAGAATATTCATTTAAATAAAAAAATTAAAAGTAAGGTTCTAAAAGTTTGAAAAACAATCAAGGATCAAGGCGACCAAGGTTGAGGTTGGTGTCTGGTGGACCACGTGGACACCAGATAGTTGATATACTACATTATATACTTTTTGTTTGTAAATACATACTTATGATACGTATAAACATCCATGATTTGGAAACAAATGGCCATGCTCATTACACGGACATTGGCTCCTACCGGGATTCGAACCCAGGACCCTAAGAACGTAAGGCGACTTCACTACTGCCTGCGCCATTCGGGTCGCCATCCATTATGCTCTATTCAAATAAATAATATTTTAATTAGCCGGATTTTTTAAAAATAGCCTAATATGGGTGATCTCCTTTGCTTGGGTACAAGGTAGCTTCACCATATGCCTCGGTCAACATTCGAGATGCGTCCTCAAACTTAATTTTTGTTTTTCCCTTAGATAATAATTTCACTGATATTTTGGAATAGGTAAAAATCGATGGGTAAAAATCAAAGACAGAAAGAAAGAAAAATGAACTGATCATTCAAAATGGCCGAGCTTGTTAGAATAAGTGAGGAACATTAGTACCTACATAACGCCATAAAACATCGAAAATCGAATATACGTAGCCCAAGGAAATTCAAAATTCGCGATATTTTTTGGACAGACATCGTATTAGTCCGGGAGGTATCGTTGCATTTTGGGTAATGTTTTTACACCGTTCGGGTGCTATCTTGTTCAATAGATCTCGAATGACTGCTGCCCAGCGTCAGCAGTGGGTGTAGGATTGGGAGGTTAGATTAGGTTAGAAAAAAAATAAGTTTAAGTTATACGCCGCGCCGTTATACGCCGCCGCGTTAGTATATTACGCCGGCTGATACTTGTTCCATAAATTGTTTACATCATACTGAGCTTAAAAAAATCGCCAGCTGTATAGTGGTGATAAATAAAAATACTACTTCTACTAACAATCCTAAACCCACCGCTACTTGAACAGCTGACGGTTGATTTACTTATTTGGTAACTAGTCGATGCCCGCGGCTTCGCACGCGTAAAATTATATCCAAAAACTTTCCTCTTGAATCACTCTTTCTATTAAAAAAACCCAACGCATCAAAATCCGTTGCAAAGTTTTAAAGATCTAAGCATACATAGGGACAGACAGACGCGGCGGGAGACTTTGTTTTATATTATGTAGTGACATAAGATCAACCTTCGATGACAATATTAGCCGGCTTATTATGACTTTTATTTGCAACGGTACCTCCCGGACTATAATATGTATAATTCTACTGACATTACATGAATAATTTAGGAACTAAATAAACTAACTAACTCATATATGATTTAGCAGTAAAACTCACCGTCAACTGACCTTTGATGTAGGTATTTCAATAGAAATATGAGGTAGATCGGATGAACTTTTAGAACTTTCTATTACGTGTTCAGTTTTTAAAATGGCAGGAAAATTACGGACATACGAGTATTTGACGTGGAGTTGCGGACACCAGCCCGTTATACAATACAATTATAGGTAAATAAACTCGCACTTTTTTCCCATGGCGGCACAGGCAGATACTAATAAACTTAACTTGCTACGATCTTTACATACTCCTTTCGTCTGGTCCACGTTCATACAACTGACCATACACGCATGCCAGCTGTGAGTACTAGGCAACTGACCTCTCTGAAGGACCTCAGAAGTAACCTGCACGTCGATGGTATCACATACACATGAGATAAGTATATGTTTCTATGGGATGGTCACAATGAATGGTCTACAATGCGTGTGGCATTAGTCTGCAGGATCCGGTAACCAATTTACACCAAATGGGCCGTCGTATTCAGTAGTATTTATCTTGCTTACCTAATTCCGATTTAGCTGAAATTTTGCACTCACCTTTGGTTCGGTAGACAATGTTTTTTAAGACATACAACCAGATCCTGCAGCCAGGATAGAAAATTATAATTTTTATTTTTATCATTACCTACGTGATGCTGCAGCCAAAATCATCTCCTCATGAGGAAACTATTCAACGGTTAGTAGCACAAACACGAAACTTTGTTAACGTTTTCAACTTTGATACAAACATGAATTATACAATAACCAGATGTTGCAAATCAGGATTATCTCTTCATGAGGGGAACTCTTCAACGGTTAATAGCACGAACACAAAACTTCGTATACGTGTTCAATTATGACACATAAACATGGTTTGTACCACGACCTGATGCAGCCCCAAATCTAAGGGGGTTAAACATGGGCACTGGCCCAGGGCGGCAGTTTCATGGGGGCGCCAAATCCTTGAAACAAGAATTCGAAATATCGAACAAATGAATTAAAATACTACCTTCTCATGAACAATCATTGTTTTCCGGTCATTCACATACTAAAAGAAGGTATTGTGGTACCATTTATTTTGAGAAACTGGACTCGAAAACTTTCAAGAAATTTTGAAATGATGAACTTTATGGCGCCTATTTTCCAAAGGCAGTAGTACTGTTTTGATAAATTGGTTTTCAGAGGATACACTCGTCATGAGCTATTAGAAAAGTATCAGTTTAATAGCCTGAATGGCGTAGATTTCTCACAATCGACACTTTAAGGTGTAAAGGTGAAACATTTAAGGAAAACTTTAAACGTTCGATTTCTCAAAAACCACCCAGTTTGGACCCCAGATTATCAGGGTCAAAATTGTTGCAAATAAGGTCTAGTATCCCCAATGTCAAAGCCTGCACCCGATTACCAATCACCCTGTATATTTCTTCTGTTTTTGTCACAAATGAAAGTTATTAGCTTTTAGATAATTAAAAGTTTAATTTTATTAAAGGATTATTATTTTAAGCACTAAAGGGAAAAAATCGAAAACTCGTAGATCCGGGGCTGACCTGATACTGCAGCCAGGATATTTTTTCAGCAACAGACCTCTCAACAACGACGCGTTACTTATTTCCAAATTAGAAAAAGGAATAAATAAATTAAAAGAAGAGAATAAACCTTGGATTAAATAAAAAAGATAGTTGTCATAAAAGCTTGTCGCATGAATAGAACCATACCCAATTTACGTTTAAAAGTTTGTTCGTGTTGTCATTGCCAAAGTTCGTGTCCGTTTGGAAAGCAGGCATTAGAGTTGCTGTCGAGTCGCTTCCAGGGCTGGCAGTCTCGACAGAGATAACGACAAAATCGCTAACTTTTGATCGCTGATTAGTGATTACTAACGAATAAATTCGGTTGCAATAATGATGCTTGCGAATAATGAAAGTCTCTACATCCTAGACACATTTCTCGTAAGCATAATTATTGCAACAAACTTTATTCGTTGGTAATCAGCGCTCGACAGTTAGCGATTTTGTCGCTATCTCTGTCGAGACTGCCGGGCCAGACCTTGTTTACTGCGTTTTATAAACGAATAGGTGAACATCCGCATGGTCTTTTTGGCCGAATTTCCCTATTACTGCCAGTTTAAAAAAAAAACTGCTTGCTTCCGTGCGATATGACCAAATTCAGCAAGTGAGACTAGTTAAAGCTTTCAGCTGTTTGAGAATGGAAATAACATGCGGTTCATTACTCTGTGTAAAATTCTCGATCAACCAATAACACGAAACGAATGCCATTTCAGATGTTCCGTCGCGAGCCCCACATCGTTCTGTTCGCCTTGATCGCTTTGGAGAAGTTCGCCCACACAACGGAAAACAAGCTTACCATCAAAGATCGGCTGGACAAGGAAGACGGCAATCCTTTGCTGCTTTTAGAAAAGTTCGCCAATAGTGTGGATTACACATGGCGTCAAGTAGGTTTCTGCGCCAAGTGGGCCCTCGACAACATCTGTAAGTACCGCAACTCAGTCAAAGAATTATGGACTCAAAAACTTTATTACAAAACTTTAAATTTAATACCTGCATTACGGAAAACATCAGACTACAGAGATTTTTTTCGGAATCTGATGTTTATTATGTAGTGCGCCGTGGTTTAGCTTTGTTTTTATTTCTTTGATAAGTTGTCAAGTATAATCAAGACAACAATATGAAAATACTGAGATAAGATTTTATTTTATTTTTGACTTAACGATTAAGCCGTAATTAATGAAAAGGCAATTAAATTTGATAGTAACTTAAGATTCACAAACCTACTTACTTCTAGTAAAGAGTAGCAAGCTGAAGTAATTAAAACTGCAAAGACGAACGTGACAGTTTAAAACATTTAGAAAAGGATACCAACTTCTATCGTACGTGAAGTGGCTTTGAAGTACCACCACATTTGGTCACCAGTCATAAAGTACAGCAGCCATACAAATTTGACAGAAATGGAAAACAAAAAAAAAGAAAATTCTTTCGACACCACTTGCTATAAAAATGTCTGTTAGCGTAAGAGCCTTATCACACTAGCGAGTTGCGAGCGAGTGGAAAGCGGGGCGATTCCGCAGCGAGCTCGTCGCGAGTTCGAAACGTGTGCTCGGCGAACACCGAAGACGCCGCGGGTCGAAGTGTCTGATCCGCGTTTTGTACAATCATTCATTTTTTTGCGGCGTGTTCGCGGCGCACTCGTTTCGAACTCGTCGCGCTGCTTTCCAGTCGCTCGCAACTCGCTAGTGTGATAAGGCTTTAAGTAACAGTTATAGGTGGTTGCTGTGAGTTTTCAAAGGCGGCTCACTCACCACCGCTCTTTGTTCACCTCACGTTACAGTTAAACAAAAGAATTTCTTGCAAACAAAACAAATGTTTGGGTTGTTGTTGAACTTTTTTCCACGATGTATTTTATGTCGTATAACCAGCAAGAACGAGGAAAAATACTTATGCTTTTCACAAGTATTAAAGTAGTACTTCTTATTCAAAAATTGCGACGAAAGAAATATCTTTCGGACAGAGACGACAAACAGTATTTTAAAGCAACCGCCCACACATATACGAGACTAGTGGAATAAAGCTAATGTGACATAGTATGAAAGTTTGGGTGAAAGTTATTCAAAGGATACTGTAAAGGAGAACGAAAGTAGATCACTCAGCCTCCATACATTTTTGGGTTGGGCTATTTTAAAAAGTCATTTTGGAAAAATTTCAATAAAGTATAAAAATTTACATATCTCCTAAACTATAAAACTTTGGTTAGGGAAAGTAAGGTTCAGTTATTAGAAAATGACCTCCACTATATGCGAATTTGCTATGGCGGGTCCAGAGCCAGTCATCCTGTATTTTGCTGCTAAATATTCGAAAAGGATTAAATGAAAATTAATTTGAAGTAAAACGAAAAACTATCCATGAACTTTTTCCGTACAGCGCGCTTCATACTACTCAGCACTCAAACTACTCGTAGGTGATAATAACCTGATCCCTGGAAATGATGTACCTTGACTAGGACTTGGGTTTAGACGTTTATTGCTATAAAAGTTATCGATGCCAGGTCCAGAAAAAATGTAACTGGGATTTAGGTTTTTTTTAAGCGTACGTTGCCTCAAAAATATGCTGTTGAATGGTTATTTAAGAAATCAAAGTCTCCGCTTATTGTATGTGACATCATTATGGTATACAGGAATTAAAAGTTTCGATTTTTTTTTGGTGACTGAAATTCATGTAGGCTACTAAAACAGGCTGCCAAATAAATAAAATAACGCTTCAGTCAATTCCTTATCTATCATAGATAGGCAACAAAGCAAACAGTAGGTACATAACTTCAAACAAATAAAACTATGATTTCAGATGATAAAAGCTTTGGGTTGGTTATGGGAAATTCAGAATCCGTCTCTAGCATTTTTTTATGAAAAAATTTTGCCGTAATTATATTTAAATTTTTGGTCACGTGTGAGTTGTCAATTTTTCAAATGTTTCGGCTTTCTCCTTATTAAGGCAATTAAAAGAATCGCTCTGTATATAACAGAGTAAGTTATTAGAAACTCGAAAAAACTATCTGAAATTATGAATTGAATTGTACTTAAATCCTCGTCGAACCGCTTCGTATTCCAGTCACCGCGGTGGGGCGGCCGCTGAGCTTCGAGCTGGTAGACATGAGAGAGATCAACGTGATAATGAACATGGAGGACGTCAGCGAGTACCTCAAGATATCCTGCGACGGTTTGGAGGCCCGCTGCGACTCCTACTCTTTTGAGAGTGTACGATGCACCTTCCCGGTAATACCCCTTTCTATTTCTTACGATTAGGGTCAATGTTCAGCAAATGGATAACGGTCTGATTATCTAAAAACAGCTGTTTAATAGTACATTATGATATAAGTGCGGTAAGTTGAAAATTACAGCCGAGGCGATATTGCTTGCCCGAGCCGTAGGCGAGGGCTATAAGAAAGCATAGACTGTAATTATCAGAGCGCACGTATGTCATACGACGTTTTATAACATATTTGCGAGGAAATAAATAAAACAATACAGCGAAAACAAAAAGCGCGTGGAATAATTTTATACTTGTTCACAAATATGCGATGCGCGCGTATCAGCGCAAATGCACAAAAAACAGCCAGTATTACTAATTAAGTAAATAAATATTTTTGGTTTGATTCAGATAAATGTTTGTATTTTATTGTTTAAATAAATAAAATTAAAGAATTCAATGTTTATTTAGTATATTTTATCTACCAAAGTCAATTTTATTCAGAAAATATTGACCATTTTTCTGATATAAAAACCTTTTGCTACCGTTAAACCGTGCGATTTCCTTTAAATTACCGCACAAGTACGTAATGAGATACATTACGATATTGAAATTGGTGAAATAAGAGACCCTTTACGAGCAAATGTGTAGGTACACCAAAGCAAATCTACCGCTTAAACCCGCTTTCAACTATTTTCTCTAACCGAGATGTTGTTGAAAGTCCCGGTTATAGTAGTTAATCGGTGTATTTTGAGGTTTGTAAGTATAACAAATTTTATGGTTACTGCTTACATGCTTTATTTTGTTCTTAAAACACGTATTTGTAAGCACGGTTTTGTAAGGATAGGTTAGTAGATGCACAATTATACGTTATAATAAAACTTTGTTATATTGTGTAGAACGAATATATTTTCCGGTAAAGGCTGCCATGATGGATGACAAAAACAGATCACTTTTAGCGCCATCTATTGATGGGCAATGTAACTATTGTGCGATATGATCACTCACTAGTGTTTGAGGTAAGACAGGCAGTTCTACCGTTCCATTACACAATTTTACGGTAGAACTAATGGAAATTTTTGTTCCCACTAGTCCTACGATATAACGTGTTACAAAAACGAAGAACTAGTGGGTTCAACATTTTCCCATTTAGTAGTTCCTCTACCTGATCTATCACACAGTTTACGGCCCAACTAAAGAGATTTTTTGAGACTCGTGACTACACTATGAAAGAGACTAGTGAAGTAGTGACTGCACTATGTAGGGGTTTAGCTGTTCAAATCGTCAATCGCTGAGAATTCTATGATGTGGGCAACGGTAAAGGTTATTGTACCTTATCTTAATTCCTTTTATTTTTTAGCGTGCTTGTTAATAATCCTAAAATGTCGACTACTTTTTCTGTTTTCACTCGTGAGAACACAGGTATAGCAGTGTAGCATCATATATTTTTTAGTCCGTCAGTTAGATTATCGTAAAATATTGGATACGTGTTTTTTGTTTTATCAAATGAATAAAAAAATATTAAGATAGATAAAGAGCGTCAAACATGGCGGGGGCTTGTGAGTCACTTTCCGGTAGAACATGAAATTAACAATTTTGTCTTAATTTTTTGGAAAACTATTTGACGGAGAAATTAATAGTTTTTTGTCATGTATCCTATTCGCTGTGTTACATAAACAATCAAATTGTTATCCATCTGTTGTAGTTGTTGGTTCTCCTATAAATAAATGGCCATGTCATGACCAGATCTTAGAATTTAGAATTGATCACTTAATAATGTTTTAGACCATTAAGTACCTAGAAAGGTGGTATTTCATTGTTAAGGTGAAAGCGTCAGGGTAGCACGCGAAATTCAATTTTTCTTACGTTTTTTTTTCAAGGTCATAAGCACTATGCGCTTTTAAAAAAGTCACCATTAAGCAAGCTGAGTGCGTTCAGTGCGTCCGGTTTTAGTGATGACTAGGTCAAAATAATTAGACCTCTTTTCAAAGAATATTTAAGCGTTAATAAAGCAGTAACAAGGTATGCCACTGATTTCAGATAAACGCCGGTGCATGGTATTATGAATGCCTCATCATAACTCCGGGCGTGATGCAGATCGGCTGGGCTACCAAGAGCAGCCATTTCCAGAACCATGTCAGTCGTCGTCAGCAGATAAGCTATAACACATTGCGCAGTAGCTTTTACGAAAACTTTGACTATACTTACTTATAACCTTGTCATATTTTACTGTAGTAGAAACGGAGCTCGTGGCTAACACCCTGACAGGCAAATCTTTAAGGTTAATCAGCGCTAGCCAAGGTCATCCCGTGGATGGGTGACCGCCCATTACATACCGAGTTTCCTCCGTGCCTCGGAAAGCACGTTAAGCCGTTGGTCGCGGCTGTCATTTGTAGATCTTTGACAGTCGTTACAGGTAGTCAGTGGCCCAATAAGTCTGACAACCAGTCTTACCGAGGTGTATCGATATTTTTTTTATTTATGTAATATTCAAAATGATCAAGTACCGGTAATGTGGAGCTCAGTCAAGCATACTTGGAAAAGGCTAGGTGATGCTGGTGACGCGACAACGACTTCCGGCAAAGTGGGTTACAGTTAAAATGTGACAAAGTATTGAAGTGGTCAACTTTTTCGTGGAGCGATTGTACAAGCTAGGCACCGCGGCGCGTCGTCGCTTGCACTGAACTAACACTTAACGCACTGCTACTTAAGGTTTAAGATAAATTGTACTAATCAAACTAGTAACTGGAAACCAAAGCCAGTTTCGACCTTAAATTAATAACTTGAGACAATTTATAATTTTAAAATGCTTCAAGCTTAAAAATAAAGAAAGTACTCAAATATACAACGGGCACCTCAAATAGAAATATTAATACATGAAATATATTAAAAATTATCCGTTACTTTAAAAACTAACGCTTCTTTTGGGCTTCGTCACATTCAGGCCTTTCAAACCAAGTTTATGGCTGATCCCCATCTTTTTTGCTCTAGAGAAATATATTTAACAGAAAAGAATAGAAAATAGAGTAGAGGATACGTCCAGCTTAGCTTCCAAGCTTGTCACGGCTTGTCAATAATGTTTAATCAGATCCAAGCTGATTACGCCCCGCCTCGAATTGACCGATAATGTCACTTCGAGGTAAACAAAAAAACATTTTTCAAAGAGGTCCTGTATAAAACATGTTCTCATGATAAAATGTGTTCAAATCCTCGACTACCCTCGTCAAGGAAATGTGCGGAGTTATGGTACGGTTCAGAGGCCCTACTCCCTAACGTTTCGTCCATACGGACGGATCTGTCCGTCTCTATCGCGCACGTCTGCAGACGAGTGCGTGTGAGAGACGCGGATAGATACGTCCGTATGGACGAAACGTTGGGGAGTAGGGCCTCAGTTCCAGAACCAGTCGGTGAACTCAATCAGACGGTATTGGTGTTCTAATAAATCAGTGCTCGCGACGCGCCGCGCTGCCTAGCTTGGCAGCCTGGTATCCTGATAGATGAATGCCCGATAGACGAATGCCTTATTCTCGTTATTCATATCGCGATAGTTTTAAGAATAGTATGTATCTAAGCTATGGTTTGCGTGCTGGTCACAAACACAGTTTTTTTTTATAATTGGTTGAATGATGTTTATCCTGTAAATTGATTTGCATTTGTCAAATTATTTCTATAAAAACTAGATGAACTCAGAAGCTACAGCCTTCTGCTCTCGTACAGATGTGAGTGAACTTGTCCAATCAGTGCAAGCATTTTTCAGTTATTATCTTAAAGAGTTAAATACAAGTTTTAAAAGATATCATAGAATTGTTGTGTGTGGCCAGTTCTAAGACATCTATCTAGCAGCCGTCACATAGCCAAGGAGGATGACACTACGTTACCAAGGATTTTAATAGATGTTAAAAGCGATAAAAATGTCTTCACTTCGGCATACCGGTGATATTCATTCAATCAAGCTAGAACATAGAATGCCATAAATAGCTAGTTAGTGCTCATGCCAAATTACAAACTAACATTGTCACAGAGCAAAATTTTGTGTTTTTTTTAACTTTCCCCGAACTGTGAAGTTCACCTGTATAGTGGGTGTGTTTACAAACATTTCAAATCACATAAACCCGTCTCTTTAGGCTATCCGTGTATTCTCCTTGCGCTGATAAACTAAAAACTGTCCAATTGTATCCACATTCTGTGTGATTACTAAAATTACCCGTTGTTTATAACGTGTGTATATAATTTTTCTATTTAATAACCTTTATTTGGTAATCAATCAAACACCACCTAAAGAGAAACACCTTTAATCTTTTTGTGGCACACTTGTGTTTTATTATCTGTTTCTCACAATTTTGCCATTTCGTGTCTCCTTTATGCTGACTCCTAATAAGCCCCCCCCCTCTCCTATTTTAAAAGGCTGCTAGATCTACTAAAGTGCCTACAAATCAACTAAACATTCACCGTGTTTCCAGACGATATCCATAAACTTCAACCTCATGTACCACTGGTCCCATGGTAATAGTATATTTTATAACGAGGGACTAAACGAAGCCATTATACCCGAGGTGGTTTGACTCCCGAGCTTGCGAGGGAGTCAATGAAAGCGCGGGTACATTAGATTGGCGTTTAGTCTCGAGGTACAAACTGTACTTTTCACTTCGAGTGCGAGAAAAATCGTAATTTAAAAGCGAACGAAACACTCTACAAAAATTCTGAACTGAGCGGTCAGTTTTTTCTTCAATCAGGCCAGTCACAGATTAACAATTTAAAACACAACACAAACTCTCAACATTTTCGCAATGAAGATGATCCGCACTCCACAGTTAATTAGTACCTACATTACTGCAGCGGCTAGCAACAGACGCATTGCACCTACGCGTACTTTTCAATACCAACGATCACACAAACAACAATAATTTTGGTCGCGTTGAAGAGTTCATTTGCATTTTTTTTTCAAAAATTGCTTTCTATTTGCAAGCCAATTCGAAATTTAAATAATGCCTCTGATAAGTTACTCTTTTGTTACCATGTTTCAGAGTAAACGATCATTCCATTTTTAAATAACGTTTTACTCCCTAGGGAATAAACGGTCATTTTAATCCCGCTTCGTAGGGCTATATTGGTGTACTTTTAGAGCATGAGAAGTGTAAAAGTTGTTCATAATGATGAGTACAATGACTGGTCGAAATTTATGAATATCGTCCGGAAACACGGGATGTATAAAACAGGAAACAAAATACGATATTACATAACAGGAATATATTGTATATTTCTTTCTTTTCTATTTAGTCGTTACGTCTTTTGACGTAAAATCGATGAAATATTAAAGTTTGTGGGTACTTTAAACCATAGCTTTTAAAGTGTTAATGACACGCTTTCATTCATAGATAAGAGACTGCATTTTATTAAATATTGGTTGCTTTTACAAATAAGCTTTTAACGCTTCCCGCCTGAGGCTAAACTAACCATGGCGGATTACGCAGCAACCAGCTTCCTTGCCCAACGTTAATATGTATTTTAACTAAAGCTGCATTGAGCTAATTGCTAGAATGATTATTATTAATTTCATTAGGGTTTGCGTGGCGTGTCATTAACACTTGTAATTAGGTTAAAGTACTAAGTGGCGGAAGCACGGTGCCGTCTAGCTATATTTTTGTTGTTCTTGAATCTATATGCTCTTACGCAGGTTCTACGGTTGCTAGTCTATGCTAACGGTAATCTATTTGCGCTCTCTGGCAACACCCAAAGAACCCATCGGAATGTTTAGAACTTTGGCTTTCTGGGAAACGTGTTTTTCGTTCCACTAAATTTGTGCCCGAAGGATGACAATAGGATAAAAATATAGGACTCAAACACTGCCAAAATGTTGGTTTAGGATAGGTCTGCCGGGGTAACAAACCTATCATAATAACAATCATTATAGGTTAGTTGAGTTCATTGATGAAATATAAGAAAAAAAAATATATCGCTTGAGTATTGTCCTTTTTGACTTGATGTCATATACCTACGTTACAGATCGGTAGGTTAAGGTCTAATTTTATGAGGTATTTTCAGTTTAAAATAGTCCTTTTTGTTCGTGTCTCTGGCAGCGACATTTTAATTTATTTACCCACAATTCTGCCACTTCCACGGTGAATAAATAGTTTGTTAAATATTTTACTTTTTTTTTAACGTATCAATAAGTTAAATTAAACTTTATTGGGTGTTGTTGGTGCCTTAGTCATAAAAAAATGTATTATACATTTTTTGATTTGTCATTAGTACGTTCACTAGCAAACCACTTGAAATCCATGTTGTTATTGATAAAATAATTTTCATGTTAATAAAATCTACTTGTTAAAATACATGTGCCTCTAAGGGTATGTGGTGGTGTGCGCTAATGGTCGATTATGGCAGTGTTACTCAAATTTACATGGTGACAGAGTGGTGATAGGTGGAGGGTGGTGGTGTATGTTTGTGAGGGTACAGGCAGCGTCCATATTGTCTCTGTAAGTGTTAACGCTACCCGTAGCAAGCAGCTTGTCTAACCAGACCACTAAATTGAGGAACACTGCACCGTCCGGTCAGAGAGTAGTCATTACAGAGTGACCCGTTCTCGGTGGCCCAATTTTTTTTTTAAATACATAATTGTCTCTGCTCCTTTTTATACATCAATCTCACGAGACTGAAAATCTGAAGGACAAAATGTTACACTTTGAACTAAATTGTTTTCTTAAAAATAGTCGTTGCCCATACGTGTTGTTATTTATATAAAAAAAACATGTTTGGCCTCTGTAAACGGACCATCCTGTATAGATAACTAGTGAATAGAGTCTTCGGACGCTTGCACTTGAACGGCACTTCACTGCTGACGTGCGTGGCTGGCTGTAGTGGTCGCGTTTGACTGCGACGCTCACTTCGGTGTGGTCGCCACAGACAGCGCACGGACATGACAGCGCCTGTCACCATCGCCATCAGTAAACTGCCGTCCGTTTTAGTGCCCTTTTTAACTAGTGATTATGTTTGCTTTAGCTACCGATGATTCTCACAAGCGCTGTTCGTACCAGTTTTTTATCGCCCTTCATTCCATCACGCATATTACAAACATCAAAATAGTTGTCTTCTAGTTCGTGATCACGCATCTTCGTCACCATATTTCCCATTAGTTCATCGCTTTTTTATAACTTTAAGAATAAATTAATGAGTTAGGCCCGTTTGCATCATACGTTTAGCGTTAAGCCGATCCCTCATCGCGAACATTCGCCTGTAATACAGCGATCCCTGGATCGATTTCGTACATAAACAAGTGGGTATAAACCGTTGCAATACAGGCGAATCAAAACCGCGTTCAATTTCTATCATTTATTTAAAGTTGGTTGAGATAGAGTGAAATGCACTAAAGTGTATGAAGTGTATGTGTGTTGCAAGCGGGTCGTAGTATGAATTTGCCGTAGTATTTTGTTATTGAAAATGATTACAAAAAATGTAGAATTGTAAGAATAACTTAAAACAACAGAGTAATGAATAAATCAAAAATAGAATGTGAAAAAGGAGATCGCCAGAAATCCATACATCGTTGGGCCAAATGTGAACAGTAATCATTTATGTGTTATTTAATAGATAAAACACATACATGTTAATATCAGAAATATTTTTTTCAAAATTCTGTGGGAATTAGGAAGCAAATAAGTTGTTGGGCCACTAGGTTAGGTTATGCGGCAGATGGTAAGAATTGTATTTATAATGCCAAAATGTATTGTAAAATTACTTACCATAAATATACACATTTATTTTATTGTTCAAAAACATTTTTGTATGTTACTATTAGCATATTATTGCACAGCATAAAAAGGAATTATGTAGGTAAAATAAAAACAAGTTATTTTTTGAATACTTTAATCATCTTCATTTTCATACTCATAATCGGTGTCCAACAAAATATACAATACCAAGTATCCAAGTCCGTAAAATCAATCCAAAGTCGTCAGAAAAATAGCAGAAATTGAGTAGGTAAGCACATCTGTAAGCGCACGAGTACGAAAACGAATTAGAGATGGGCAAAAAATATCGAAGTATCTATATTTTTCCAGACAATTATCGATTTATATCGTCGATATTCGATATTTATTTTAGAGTATCGAATTCGTATCAAATTCGTTTCGTGTCCATATCTGATGACTACTGGTTTGATTAAATTGTGTATAATTATTTAGGCTCAAGCATGAATAAAAATATTGTATTATTTTATTCTTTTTACGAAGTTTAAATGCTTTGGGAATATGTCTAAATAATCATTCGAAAACAGACGATATATCGATATTTTTCACTCTATAATTATCGATACTGTTTAATTATATCGCTACGATAAATATCGATATATTTTTTTCACTTGCCCATCCCTAAAACGAATGTCGGGTCTTGACGGGCGTGACGTGACATTGACATTTTGATAACCATCGATATTTTTTCGTTTTGAAACAGTCGCCCGATGTATACGATTTTGAACGATGTTATTGATAAATAAATAACTAGAACTAAAACATCAATAATTTCATTAAATGTCCGTTTTTTATAAATGATTATAATGTTCATGACAAATGCTAAAACAAAATAGATATAGTTTTTTAGGGTTCCGTAGTCAACTAGGAACCCTTATAGTTTCGCCATGTCTGTCTGTCCGTCCGTCCTCGCTTAATCTCTGTGACCGTTAGCACTAGAAAGCTGAAATTTGGTACCAATATGTGTATCAATCATGCCGACAAAGTGGTAAAATGAAATTGAAAAAAAATGTTTTATTAAGGTAGCCCCCCTATATATAAAGTGAGAAGTGATTTTATTTAATTTCAACCCTAGCGTGTGTTAAATTGTTGAAAAGGCAATTAAATATGAATAGGGGTTTACTAAAATCATTTTTTGATAATGTCTATAATTTCGGAAATAATCGCTCCAAAAGTAAAAAAACAATGTGTTAGAGGGGGGGCTCTAACTTTTGAACGATAAGTTTAGAAAATTCGAAAAAATCTGAAAACTAGAACTTTATAAGGACTTTCTAGGAAAATCATTTTGAACTTGGATGGAAACAAATTTTTGTACAAAAAAGATATAAAGTTGTATAAAATTATTTCTGGACTAAGTTTGTAGTATAATCGTATATGCAAACATTTTTTTTAACTTCGTTTACATATTTTATTATCCTGAACGTATCTTTTTTCAAACAAAAAAAGAATGATTAAAATCGGATTGGATTGAACACTTATTGTGACGGACGGGAAACTACGGAACCCTACACTGAGCGTGCCCCGACACGCTCTTGGCCGGTTTTTTAATAACTTCTCTCGAACTACTAGTTTCCGAACGAACTTAAAATGACCTGACAGCTTGTTTACGGAGCTAGTTTTAGAACGACATTAAATTAAAAACCGTATTTCAAATTATAATTTTAGCTTCATTCCGGTAGAAAGTTATTATTGTTACATGTTATTTTTAATCAGTGAAAAATCATTTTTTTTTTTTCATATACATATCTACCGTTTCTGTACATACTCCAGCCCAATACTGGCTATCTCCTTTCCTCCTATTTTGACAAGTTCCATATCCATTCACAGGGGAATTAATATCATCGAATTGGAGCAACTGTAGTTCTTTAAAACGGCAATTTCATATTAAAAATAATGTATATATGTACGCTTTGTTTGTAATGCCCGTTTTCTAGATCCAAAAATAAATCATGGCTTAAAGATTAGGCTCGTTGATCTGGTCAATCGTCATTTAGTATTGACATTATGTTACTTTCTAAGAATATGTTGCAAATTCTAATAAAGAATAAAATGCACATTAAATAAATAATATTATGTAAGTTAAAGCACGAATAAAATGAAAAAATTTAAAGAGCCAATCAAAACAAGAATATGGCCCTAATTGATAATAATCATATTTATTTATGTAAATTGGGTTTACAAAACACTTTCACGTCAAATCATTTTGACGTTTTGTGTCTGTCTACTCTGAGAACAAACAGCCCTCATATTCATAGAAATAAAGAAAAATAATAATAACACCATACCTATAAGTAAACAATGTCAATACTTAACTAAAAATTGTACAAAATTTTAATAATACCGTACTTGTAAATGTAAATACTGTCAACTTAATCGAAAATATAAATAATAGACTACTGGGAATTGAAAAGGTAAATAATGTCATGTGATCAGAAATACTTGATATAAACTAAAATTTAGGTAATAATATGATATAGAAACCGGGCAAGAGGAACTAAACTTATCTAAACGTACTTCTTTGTATATCTTAAATACCTTGAACTGCTTTCAGAACTGGTAGCTAACAAAATCAAATTTTAAGGCCCTCGAAGTCCTTACAAGATGAGTTCAGTTCCAACTACTTCCTTTGGCAGTGCGTACTGCGTGAGAAGCAATCGATTACACCAAACTTTACTTGAGTTTTAAACAAAGAAAATAAACTCAAACTTTATAATGCTATAGAGATGGTCACTTATACGGTATTTATATTTATGGATTGTCTTGCTACTTACAGATGCGAGTCAGAGTTGAACCCGGACTTTTTGTTATGAATATATAAAAAAACATGGTTTATCAAAACAACTAATTTGATTTAGACAGGCTTTAAGCAAACCACACACTACGCACTGTTAATCTTTACACTGGTCTATCTATAGATTTGATGTGTAATCATACAAGTATAAACTCAATATACATAAAATGTAATCTGCACGAACAAGCATTTCTAGGGAAAGATTGGCATTTTTTTTTCATATATTCAAGTGGCAAATAATGAACTACTTAAATGAAATAAAAACAAAATTTTTAGAAAGCTTGGCAACGCTTAATCTAATAAATAATACAATGTAAGCCAAGTGTTATTACGGCATGTGGTCGTTGACGTGTGCTGTGCGACAATAGGAAGAAATGCTGTTCTAGTTAAATACAGCATGCTGACCAGTGTTATATCTGTCAAATTGTTGCGCATGAGTGTTTGCCCTCGTCTGCGTGTTACATTGGCCAGCTAATACTATTATGGACGTGGTTTTATATAGGAAGGCTACGGCATCGGTGATGATCTGTTCTCCTTGTCGTACGACGGATGTCGGAAGCTGCTGTGGCATGAGGCGAAGCCACAACCGGTGTATGAAGTAGACGGATGGAAGCCGGGCGATATCGTCGGCTGCCTCATCGACATGGAAAAGGAGGAAGCCATTTTCTCTCTCAACGGTCGCCGCATCAGACGATGCACCAACTTGTTCGAAACTACTCGGTAAATAATCATTTTCTTAATGTTTAGGGGCTGTTTAGGAAAGTATAGAGTTAGTATTGTTCCAATAATGCATTTTTTTTGCGTGGTGCTATATGGCCACATTTTTACTCATAGGCGAGTGGGCAACTACAAAAAAAAAACGGCCATATATTTCTGCCTAGGCTTATAGGGAAAACCGCCCCTGCATGCACTACACTGAGAAAATGGAACGGTCGATGGCACCGGTTGATCGCATTTTAAGGCGACTACATGAGCTAAGCCCGAGTTTTATAATTACTAAAAGTATGATTCACTGCTATAAACAAGACTAGAAAAATGTATGATATTCTTCAGGATATATGCTAGCATGATACTGTTTTGAAAACACAATACAATTAATTTGGCTCGATAAAAAGAAAACACGAACTTATCTCTAAAAATATCTTTCAAACAATAAAAACATACTAATATGCATTCGATCATTCTGATTTTTTGGCAAATAATTCTACAAGCAATATATTAGCATGAAACTGTTTCAGTTTTTTTATCCATTCAATAGTTTTTTTGTAAATCTATCGAAACCACTCATTTTGCGCTATTTGGCCCGCAGTGGCTGACGTCACAACCACTTTGTAGCTGATTAGAACTTTATTCTAACAGCATTTCAAACGAAGTTTGAACCACCATAAATAGAGTTGCTAATTTAGCTCGTCTAAGCGCCTTAATATCACGTTCATTTAATTTTGGATTAAAAAGACCAGAAGTTTTAAACTTTTTCTTACAGAGATATCAAAATCATGCCAGTGATATTTACCCTGAGTATTGTGACAATACACTTACAAAACTTGATAGTTTTACGCTACTTTTGTTTTCTGATCAACTTACAAGTGTAATTATTGAATGCAAGATGCAAAAATAATCGAATGCTCGATCGAATAATCGAATAATCGAATCTTTTTGTTTTTTAAGTCGTTCTAAAGTATCCATTCAAACAGCTTAAATGTTTTGTTAAAGTATGTTTTTTTAATATTTTTACTTATTTTAATTTAATTTGAATTTTGATTTATAACTTTTCATTTTGATTTACTACTAACAAAACATTGGTACAAAGTCGGCTGTTTGTTCGGTTGTAGAGCAAATAACATTGACATTACACAACCCAGCAAGGGGTTCTTCGCTGCAGCGTCGTTCATGGCGTTCCAACAATGCCGCTTCAACTTCGGTGCCGAACACTTCAGGTTCCCGCCCTCTGATCGCGAGTTTAAGAAATTCAATGACTACGGAAGACTCACTGAAGAGGAAAAGAGGGTACGCATCTTTTTTTAGTATAAAAAAAGACTAACGGCCGAATACTGCAACGTCTATCAAAATATAATTCACTGAGATCTAACAGATACTCAAAAGTGAATTTTGGCCATACAAAATTCAAAGTTTAGGAGCTGCTCAAATTTTCTTACGTTTTTTGCAATTTGCAGGGCAGTGCTAAGTTGTATGTTGATAAACATATCGGTCGCGACTGTAAAACTTATGTAGTTACAGAATTATAATCATCAATACAACCCTCAAAGTTCATAAAAGTCAAAGAAGGACTTTGACCGTGAAAAACTCGTTCATCGACTCTAAGCAGAACTTAAATTTTGAGTGACGTTTCAGTATTCGGGGGCAAGTATATAAATATGCTAGGGATAATGCTACAAGAAGAAAACTTAAGTTTATCCGGGTTTATTTAGTTTTTTTGTTTGAAAAATCACTTTATTTTTAAAGTTGGAGGTTGTGGAAGAGGAGGAGGTGTAAGGTTATCATTTAAAAAATGAACGAAAAAGTTCGACCTTTACCCAACAAACTCGCTCGGATCATTAAGTTTAATCGAGTAAATCTAGGTTTACTTCTTCTTCTAGTGTGACCCATAACGTAACACATGAAATGTAAAAAAAATCTGTCCGATCCGAAAGCCGATTATAGGTATACAAATAACATTGCCACCATTTCCAATTTTTTTTTAAAGTGACACCATCTTCGGTGTCGGTTCGATCGTCAATTGTTTGTTTATGACGTCACTACCCGAGGAGCGACCTAAGTGTCGCACAGTGGTCCGGATTTTGAATATGGAGGACTTAGGACCCAAGGTCAACATTTCAGGCTAAAAAAAATCACATGGCCACATAAGTAAACGCTCATCAACGTTTGTTCTAGCGGTTTTCATGAAATTGCTTAATTTCGCGAAAAAAAAATGTATGGAGAAAAAGTGAAATATTTTTTTTTCTCGACTTGTTTAAAAGTGTTAGCAATGAAACCTTTTGAATGCTATTATGTTACATTTATCTGATTTATCTGATAATTTCACTAAGAAATCTTTTGCATGCAGTTGCAGCTTTGGCGTTTATACGCGGTTTAACTTAAAATATTTAATATAAAAGAAATTACATGAAATCAGTAGTTTTTTGCTCTTTTAAAGAGGTTACGGGAATAAAAATATTTATATAAATACAAAAAAAAATAAAAAGTAATAATAATTATGATTGAAAATTGTTAATTACTTACATAATTTTTACAGTACAATATACAAAATAATCGAAGGTTGTTTATATTATTTATTCAATCCAGACATAATTTTTGACAATATAACTTTTTTAAATTGTTAATTACATAATTCTTACAAAACAATAAAATATAATAATCCAAGGTCATTTACATTATTTTAACACAGACATCAAATTACAAAATAACATAATTATTGAAAATTGTTAATTACATAATTCTTAGTTAGTACAAAAAATATAATAATCGAAGGTCGTTTACATTATTTATATCAATACAGAGATCAAATTACAAAATATAATTCTTATAGTACAATATACTAATCGAAAGTCGTTTACATTTTATCAAATATAATACATTAAAAAAAAAAATGACTTAAACTTCATTCCAATGGATCTGGCACATTTTCTGGAGCTTCTTGTTTAACTTCTATTTCCTCTTCTTCAACTTCCACTATTTCTTCTGCTATTAATAATTGGATAGCTTCTGGAAACATACTTGATGACTTCAATTTAGTGTATTTAGGTTTCAGATGAGATATATATGGATCTGAAGATATCAAAAAATTGTGCATAATGTCTTCATTATTTTGCAATCTTCCTGTTTTCCTCGTGTGGCGCTCTCTGGTATTTCGGAAATCCTTATTTCTTGCTTCTCCTGCTTCTTCTGACAAAATTCCGATGGGAAGGCAAGAGAAATGTTTGCATATATCAGCGCCATGTATCAGCATTTTGTGTATACTGGAAGACATGTTGTACCAAGGGTAGTGATGTACAAAGAGCTCAGCAGTTTCCTTGCAGTATTCACGGAATTCATCGATATTGACAGCTTTCCCAGAAGATAACACTTGCAATATTACTGCGAAGTGGTTTTATCAAATCAGCATCAATCTTCGTTATTTGAGCAGTCTTTTCGTATTCCCGAAAAAATCTTCTGGCCGTATTCCCGTCATTTGTCGTTCCAAATCCTTGCTTCACAACATCAATCAAAAGTCCCATCTGTTCTTTGAACTCCGATTGCACCATGTCCTTGCGAAACTTCTTAAGGTTCTTGTTGTCACCTCGGGCACTCCACATTTCTAAATCTAAGTTATACGATATGTGTAAAAGACACTCCATGCTTCGAATCCACATATGAAGAGTAGACAGTCCATATTGATATACATCTTCCCGAACAGGTCTTGAAAACATTTGGGAAAGATTATTCATCTCGCTAGGTTTTGCAAGACAAACATTGCAAGTAGCTGCAGATGGAGTACCTGTAATTATCGTAGTCACTTTTCCATCAATCATTGTCATGTGCAACTCATGAGCAACTTCGAAGTTTCCGCAACTTGAAATGGATAAATTTCGTATTTCTTCCTCCATTGCCGCCTGTTCTTGTTTAACAAAGTCAATATAGGTAATATAATAGCATACAAAAGGTTTCATTGCTAACACTTTTAAACAAGTCGAGAAAAAAAATTATTTCACTTTTTCTCCATACATTTTTTTTTTCAATATTTTTTTTCGCGAAATTAAACAATTCCATGAAAACCGCTAGAACAAACGTTGATGAGCGTTTACTTATTTGTCCATATGATTTTTTTCAGCCTGAAATATTGACCTTGGGTCCTAAGTCCTCCATATTCAAAATCCGGACCACTGTGTGTCGCCACCTGCGTCATGTGTCACCATATAAGTTTCCAATTTCAAATTGAATTTTATCGAGGTAGTTTTTATTTAGATACCTAATAACCTTCACTGATCGGACAGGTTTCTTTTATACTTACAGTTCCCGGCACGTAACTTGGCAAGAGTCGTTAGATGCGCCGAAGTCGTTTTTTAGGTCTCTTTGGTGGTCAAGCGGGACGCGGGGTATGAGGTAGCGGCGATCCGAGCGCGCGATTGGTGCGTCAGTAGACCCTTGCCTCCCGCACCGCGTCTACGTCCCGTTCGCTCCCGATTACACTTGCTTGCACCGAAAGTTGAACCCTTTGTTATTGTTGATTTTTGTTTTAAATTTAGTTTTTGTTACGAGTTGTTGTTTTTGTTTTAAATTTAGTTTTTGTTACGAGTTGTTATTGTTTTTTGTTTTAAATTTAGTTCTTGTTACGAGGTGTTGTTATTGCTGGTGTTTACAATGCCAGGATCAAATACCGTTTTACGCAGACATGCTAGAAAAATGGTGTACGATGTGTACTGTTTTATGGAGAAAGAAGCTCGGACAGAAAAAGAGACGGTAAAACGGACTGCAGAAGCAACTAAAACGTCAGAAAGAACTGTTAGACGTATAGTCAAGGAAGGTAGAAATTCCGAATTCCTCACTGTCTTTAGGACACCGGGGAAAAAAAGGAACAAAACAAAGCCAGTTACAGAGATCGACACTTTTGACCAGTCGGTGGTAAGAACATGTGTCCATAATTACCACATAACTAATAAAGAGCTGCCCACAGTTGAAAAATTAAGAAAGAAACTGAAAGACGATATTAATTTTAATGGGTCGGAGCGCAGTCTGCGCAGGATTTTAAAGAACTTGGGCTTCCGATGGAAAAAAGCCGAAAACAACAGAAAACTTTTAATAGAAAAATCTAACATTAGATTGCTAAGGATAGAGTTCCTTAGAACGATTACTAAATATAGGGAAGAAGGAAGACCTATTATTTATACAGATGAGTCGTACGTTGATTCATCTCATTCAGGTATGTAACAATTATTCTTATTCTTTATTGCACACAAAAGGACAAATATACATGTAAATAATTGTAATAATACATAGTGTTATAATCTATACAATACAAGCCCACCCTAATACCTACCCTAATTATCTTATTTTGATTTCGCAATTTGTGTCCTGTGTCCTGTGAAATTGTCTGGACGTTACGAGAGAGACTTATACTTATGTCAAACAATCATTATCTTTTTTTACAGGGTCTAAAGCGTGGTCAGATGGATCACTAAAAGGGCTTAAAAAACCCATTTCAAAAGGGCAGCGGATAGTTATAGTGCACGCTGGATCCGAAACTGGATTTGTTCCCAATGCACTGCTGTTATTTAAAGCTGGAACAAAGTCAGGGGACTTTCATGACAACATGAACTATAATAATTACACGAAATGGCTTCGCAGCCAACTAATACCGAACCTGCCACCAAATGCGGTGTTAATAATAGACAATGCATCGTACCACAACAAGCAGTACGATCCTGCACCTACCTCGAATGCCAAGAAAGCGGACATGCAGAGGTGGTTGGTGGAAAAGGGTATACCATTCGAGGAAAGCATGCTAAAACCTCAATTGTACAAATTAATTAAACTGTACAAAGAACAATTTAAAAAATATAGTATAGATCAAATACTTGCAGAACACAACCATAGTGTTCTGCGATTGCCACCCTACCATCCGGACTTAAATCCTATAGAAATGGCATGGGCGGCAATCAAAGGTTATGTAGCAAACAAAAATGTTACATGGAATGTGACCAGTGCAATGGAGTTTGTAAAAGAAAAAGTTGCATTAATGGGCGCCGATGAATGGTCGAAGTTATGTGCCAAGGTAAAAAACATTGAGGCCGATTATATAAAAAGCGACCATATAGTCGACACAGTCACGGAACGTTTTTTAATTTACACCGGTGACGATAGCGACTCCTCCAGCGACGAGAGTGACGACAGTTTTGTCGAGGATAAAGAGCCCACTCCTTCCACCAGCTCAGGTGGTGCTTCTAATTTGATGCCAGGGGTAGCATTATTAAGTGAAAGTGACGAAGAGGATTAATAGTTTTGCATTTTATGTAACTTTTTAAATAAATATTTATTAAGTATTTTTACTTTTATTTTAACTCCTAATACATGTCACGAATTCCTCTACTTGCATTGACGTTACAATTAAAAATAAATCATCATCATCTTATCATTATTCAATAAACATAGAATAATGACAAGCAATAAAAGTGACCACTTTTTTCTTCCACCAAGTGTACGATGCGCGAACTTACCCCCACTACGTCAAAAGCTTGCCAAGTTACGTGCCGGGGACTGTACCAACAGCAAATATGGCACATCGACGTGTAGATAAGGTTTGGCTCTCTCAACTGCGTCACTCATACTTGAGTGACGCGTGACGGTCGCTTTCTGAAGTCCGACGTGACGTATTGACCACCCGGCACTTTATAGTTGTACGAGGGTCTCGAGCGCGTGGTGGAATCGAAACTAACGCAAGACTCTTGTTTTTCAACGGATTTTTTACTACCAATCCGCCAATAATGTCAAAGTCGTTTTTATTAAGCGCTTTCGGTCGTTCTATTGCTAAAATGACAGACATTATGGCGTATTTTAATTAAGTGGCTAATTTAAATGAATTTGGCATCACAAAATTAACACTAGTAACTTTGACTCTAATTATTTCAAACTAACGGACGTCATGCGGTTTTACCCGCGTAGTACCTGTGCCCGTGGGAGAACGGCGATAAAATATAGCCTATGTTACTCGCTGATAATGTAGATATCCTTTGCTGAAAGGTTTTTTCAAATAGGTTCAGTAGTTTTAAGTTTGATCGTTACATACAAAATTACTAATCTTTCCTCTCTATAATATTGGTATAGATACAGGCTGTAAACTACCTGATCACGAAGCCAAGCATTCTGTACATGAAACTAAGTAACTTTTCATTACTCATACTCGGAAAGTAGGTCTGAAGTTGCCTGACGTGCGGGTTGAAAGTAATACTTTTCAGCCCTAGGGAGAATCGCTTTCAACTGACAGCTGCCAAATTATTTCTATTGAACCATGTTCCATTCTCCTTGTATTCGTAATGAAAAGCACAGTGTTTACCTCGGGTTAAAGACTTATTTAGTCCCTCGAACACTTAGCACCCTCACCGTCTCGGGACTAAATGAGTTACTTTCACCCCTTGGATAACAATGTACTATTTAGCTACGGGGCATAATTACTGTCAAAGGTCTGTAGTTGCAGTAAATATCTGTGGAGTATAATGGGTAGCATCTGCGTGTGCTTATTAGAAGTACAATTTATGACGCGTAGGCTTGATTGATTGTTGGATGGTAACGCCTATTCCTCAGAATTTGGTTTGTAAATGCTTCAGGTGCTGCCGCGCCGCATAATGTTGGAGAAGCTGCGTTCTACGGACACTAGCGACAACGCTTGCAGCATCTGCTACGATGCCGAGGCTTCATGTGTGCTGGAGCCATGCAACCACGGGTAAAGTTACAATTTTAAGTACGCAAATACTAAGTAGCACGCAGTTACTAGTATATAAATCCCTTGAAAAAAAAATAGATAAAAAACGACTTGTAAATTCTGAGGCAACCATACCGCCGCCGATGAAGAAGCGTCTAACTATCGACTATTTTGTAACTCAAGAAATAGCAGAAAGCAATAATAAAAATATACCTGCTCCAAGAGTTAAACTTTATGGTGGTTGGATTTTATGGGATCTTTTTTGTTGAGGTTCGTATTCGCACAGGACCAGATAAGGTGATGTATGTGCTTCTTTAAAACAAATTACAATTACAATATTAACAAAATTCAACCGACTTCTAAAAAAGGAGGAGGTTTCAATATTTTTTTTATGTTTGTTCGGGCATAACTCCGTCGTTTGCCTTGCATTGCAAAATGTTTTTTTTTGTTGTTACTTTCCAAATAGCTCCACACCACCAAGTCGGGATCTGATGATGGAATCTTGGCGAAATCGAGGGAACTCTTCAAATTTTATAGGATAACGTACAGCGATTTTGGTATTTTCTACAACAAGTGAAGCATTTGCTTTTGATAAGAACCATTCTACTATCTGATCTGATGATGAAGCCAAGAGTCACGGAACTCCATAATGAGACAACGTATCCTAGTCGTGTTTGGGCTTGTTGTAATTGTAACGGATTGCACTTTCCAAGTGTACTAAGCACATGTGAACCTCAAAAAGTGAAAAATAAAAACAAAAACAAAAGATTGAAAATAACTTTAGCTTCTGAAGTCGGTGACCTTTGTTTTATTGATTTAATTTTTTTGTCACCGACTTCAGAAGCTAAAGATATTTTATATTTTTTGTTTTTTTTTTAATTCGGTTTCATTTTTTGTAAAAATGTAAAGTACACATGGAAAGTGCAAACCGTTACAATTAGAACAAGCCCAAACACGACTAGGATGCATTGACTCATTATGGAGTTCCGTGACTCTTGGCTTCATCATCAGATCTGATAGTAGAATGGTTCTTATCAAACGCAAACGCTTCACTTGTTGCAGAAAATACCAAAATCGCTGTGTCCTATAAAATTTGAAGAGTTCCCTCTATTTCGCCAAGATTTCATCATCAGATCCCGACTTGGTGGTGTGGAGCCATTTGGAAAGTAACAACAAAAAAAAAACATTTTTTCAAATCAGATGGCAAACGACGGAGTTCTGCACGAACAAGCATAAAAAAAAACTTTTTTAGAAGTCGGTTGAATTTTGTTAATATTGTAATTGCAATTTGTTTTAAAGAAGCACATACATCACCTCTGGTCCTGTGCGAATACGAACCTCAACAAAAAAGATCCCATAAAAATCCAACCAACATAAAGTTTAACTCTTGGAGCAGGTATATTTTTATTATTGCTTTCGGCTTTCCAACAAAAAAAGAATTTTTCAAATCGTATGGCAAACGAGGGAGTTATGCGCGAAAACACATTAAAAAAAAATGTCACCGTATGTTATATTGTAATATCTCTAGCGATATTGTAAAAACTCGAAATATTGTCAAATGAACATACTGCTTACAACAAAACGCATTATTTTTTGTGAAATGCATGCGATGGTAGTCAACTTACGCGGTGCGGAGGGAAGGAGGGGTCCCCCTTGCACAGTGGTACAACTCTCATGAAAAGATATTGTACCATTCCTGAGAAATACCGATTATAATAATAATAATAATAATAATTTATTCAATAAAAAGTTTGCAATGTTACATATATTCTTAAGGCTAGTTTTATACATTTACAAAAGAATTTACCATCTGTAACCGAACTAGGCAAAAGCCTGTATTTCGGTTATCAGCGCCAAACCCCTCAAATATTAATAATTAATGGTAGCCATCAAATAGACATGTTAACCTTTAGTGGGTATAGGTACAACAAAAAAATTCAGCAAAACAAATTAAAATTTTAAAATTGATATTGTTAAAATAAAATTTAAATTAATTATAAAATTGTAGAGGCAGAAAAATATTTAATGACAATCAATAACTATGTATGTTCCTCTACATAAAATCACAAATAAATTAGATCATTAAATTAAAATCAAAGAAGCATAATAAAGAATAAAATCGGAAGAAACTATCTCAAAAATTCAATAATATTAAAACACTTAAAATAAAGTAAATCCATAAATAATATCTTTGAACAAATAATAAAACCATGTCAATAATGTCATGTAGATTAATTTATACAATTCCTAAGATAAAAACAAAGCAATATTAACAGATTTTAAAGTTTGCCAATAGATAAAAATAAAAGAATTTGGGTGGTGTGTGTAAGTACTCGTATGTATGTAGTCCTCTCTTTGTGTGATATGATTATGCGAGTGAATGAGTGTGAGAGGGTGAGTATCTGTGGTAAGCAGTCAATCACTTTGGTATATGCAGAAGCTGTTCAGTCTCATCGTAAGTAAGTTTTTGCAAGTATTCAGTTACCTTTTTCTTACATTGCGTTTTAGTCAAGGGATAGATGTTAATAACTTTGTTTATCTTATTATAGATGTAAGGTCCAATGAAGTTAGCAAATCTAGTGCTGAAACTAGTATTTGTAGAATCTTTCCTGACACAGACCCTATCGTTTCTTCGTTTGTGTAGGGTTAGGGGATTAAATATTTGTTTACTGTGTTGTAGAAGAGTGATACTTAGTAAATAAAGCTGCCTTACAGTCAGGACTTCACAGTACTTGTACAATTGGGTGGTAGGGAAGAAAGTGCGATTAAACGTACTTACTTTTAGCACTGCACGTTGAGCGATCTCAAGGCTCTTCATCGTTGTCTTAAAGGAGCCACCCCAGGAGGATATACAGTATGTCAGGAGCGACTGACAGAGAGCATAATATATCTGCTTCAGCAGTTGTGGATCAGCGACATGACGTAAATTTTTAAAAACAAATATTAATTTGCGTACCCTACCACACACAAGTTTTATATGTTCCTTGAAATTAAGGTTGCTGTCAATTATTACGCCTAGGTATTTAATCGCCTGCACACGCTCAAGGGAAGGACAAGTGCAGGTTGATTTTGATTGACAGTCGTGTGAGACGATTTTCAAGGTACTAGCCACTCCACTTACATTCCTAATGCCGAAACAGACATATTTAGTCTTGTCCACATTTAAAGTAAGAATGTTACTCTGCAGCCACCCCTGAACCATGTCAAAACCAAGCTGCGCAGCACCGAATACCTCTCCCCAGGTATCGGCAGCAAAACAGAGGGCAGTATCATCTGCGAAGGAGATTATTTCGCCATGGGAGAGTTTGAGATCTGTGAGCTGGTTGATATATACCAGAAATAATGTAGGGCCCAAGATGCTGCCCTGCGGTACTCCGTGTGAGATTGGGAGGGTATCACTCCTATGCGTATCGAGACGAACACATTGAGATCGCCCACACAGATAGCTTTTGAAAAGCTCATGCTGTACGCCTCTAATCCCCAACCTTTCCAGCTTACTCAGGAGGATGGAGACAGAAATCGTATCAAAAGCCTTTGCCAGGTCGAGGAAGATAGTGAGGCATTTTTTTCTGGTATCTAAGTTAGAGCTTATGTAATTTGTAAGTTTACTGACTGCTTGCTCAGTCGACTTACCTTGCCGAAAATTATAACCTAACCTTAAAACACTTTATATTCCCCTAAAAAGCGTAGTCGTCGAACACTTTCTAGTGACTCAGCCACTTCTAGCTTGTCAGAAATGGTCTGATTATATATTTTCAAGGACAATTCGTTCTGATCTCGTTGTTGTGTCTTTCCAGTTCCTTTGTTAATAACCTGCCACACTGTTTTTATTTTATTATTAGAAATACTAATTCTGTTAATTATTATTTGTAATTTTGCTTGAACGCAGACACTTTTGATTTTTTTTGAATAATATCTAACATAAGTATGGCAAACCACTACGCGTCTTTAAGGTGATTACATGAGCTAAACGCGAGTTTTATAATTACTAAAAGTATATGATTCACTCCTATAAACAAGACCAGAAAAATATATAATATTCTTCAGGATATAATATATGCTAGCATGATACTGCTTTGAAAACATAATACAATTAATTTAACTCGAAAAAAAAAATTACGAACTCATCTCTAAAAACATCTTTCAAACAAAGAAAACATACTAATATGCATGCGATCATTCTGATTTTTTGGCAAATAATTCTACAAGCAATACATTAGCATGATAGTGTTTTAGTTTTTTCACTTCTCATGCTCTAAAAGTACGCCGTTATAGCCCTACGAAGCGGGATTAAAGTGACCGTTTATTCCCTAGGGAGTAAAAAGTAATTTAAAAATGGAACGATCTTTTACTCTGAAACATGGTCACAAAAGTGTAACTTGTCAAAGGTTTAATTTAAATTTAGAATTGGCATGCAAATAGAAAGCGGTTCATTGAAAAAAAAAAGAAACAAATGAACTCTTCAACGCGAGAAAAATTAATGGTTGTTTGTGTGCATCTTTGATTTTGAAAAGCAATGCCTCTGTTGCTAGCCGCTGCAGTAATGTAGGTACTAATAATTAGTACCTACATTACTTCACACAGCAGCGAAGATGATGAGTGTGAACCATCTTCATTACGAAAATGCTGAGAGTTTGTGTTGTGTTTACAATGGTTAATCTATGACTGACCTGATAGAAGAAAAAACTGACCGCTCAGTTCAGAATTTTTGTCGAGTGTAAATTTGTTCAGTTTTAAATGACTATTTTTCTCGCACTCGAAGTGAAAAGTACAGTTTGCATCTCGAGACTAAACGCCAATATAATATACTCTCGCTTTCATTGCCTCCCTCGCAAGCTCGGGAGTCAAACCACCTCGGGTATATAATGGCTTCGTTTAGTCCCTCGTTATAAAATATACTATTTTAATCCAATAGTTAGTTTTTTTGTAAATCGATTGAAACCACTCATTTCGCTCTATTTGGCCCGCAGTGACTGACGTAACTAACCACTTTGTAGTGCAAGCTGATTAGAACTTCATTCTAACAGCATTTCAAACGAAGTTTGAACCACCACAAATTTAATAGAGTTGCTAATTTAGCTCGTCTATCGCCTTAAATCATAGTCTCGTAATAATTCATGACACAAATATTTTTATTCTTAAAAGTGTATTGAAAAACGTCGTTTAATACACGTGGACATTTGTTATTGCAATTTTCTTAATAACAAACTCGCCTACGGCTCGTGTGTTAATTCGGCCTCGATTACAATAACAAACTTTCCCCACTGGTAAAATGTACCATATTAAATTTACTTTTGCTTTTACTCATTTTAATAGTCTGCGAGTCTTTGTTCCTCATCATAATGTGTTTTTTAATCAAAACCCTTCATAATTTCAGCGGCTTCTGCTCGCTGTGCACTGCTCAGCTGACGGAGTGCCCGTTGTGCCGCGGCCGCATCGTGCGGGTCAAGGCGCAGATCACGTGACTGATATATGTGCTCGAGCCCATCGCTGAGCGGGCCAGCAACGTCACCTTCTTGGAGTCCCCCACTCCACCCTACTGCAAGCGTAAGGCACAAGCATCATCACCTAACGGAAACTCGACGTCCTCTTCTTCTTCGACCACTTTGAACGAATTCCCGGACTTTGGACCGCTTGTTCCGCAAGATACTCACACGCATGTAAGATATCGATCCGACTTATTTTGAGTGTTGTGATTATACTGAGGGTAGTTCGTGTTGTTTTCCGCTTTATCATCGAGTACGTATCATAAACTGAGCTCAACTCGCTTTGCTCCTACATAGCTCAATGCTCCGTCCATTGCACGACCTTTTATAAACCCCATGACGATTATAATTTTCTGTCTTACAATGTTTCAACGCAACTAAGAGACTATTTAAAAAACGTACCTCTATTGAGTTACGCACTCGAAACAAGGAAACGCGCAAGTTGATTCAGTCTTACAAACTAAGCTGAAGAAACAGCAACTGTGCAAGTGTGCATACACCAATAAAGTACCTATATAGTATTTTGTAGATTAAATCCAGGGTTGATGTAGTAATCTTGAAGTACTTGCTGCATAAGGGTATCATATTAACTTTTAAAACTGATTGAATATAAATAAATATAGTAAGTTATTTAGTAAGCATCGTAGTAGCAGTTTGTAATTTTGCGGCACACATTTCGCACTCATTCCGTCATTATTAATAAAAAATAAAATTGATCGTTTATCCGCAAACATTAGAGCTCAAACAACCTTAGCAGTCTGTGGAAATGTTGCGATTATTGAAAATACGATTATTTATAATAAAGACCGTAATGTAGTGGCCAACCCGGCACTAAAACATTATAAACCCTGAATATTGTTAAATATTAAAATTTAAAGTAAACAGGAACTATACGGCAATTCGAGTGTAAATGGAAACACGGTTTTCACGTGTTGTTTTAAATTAGAATCAGAAAAGTAAGATAAAAATCCTCTAAACCCCTCCCAGCAAACCTGCAAAAGGAGAGTTGGATAAGAGAAATATTTGCGTGTGAAAAAGACAATTCAGGAAAACTTAATTACCTTTCATTATAACAAATAGGAAATAAATAGAAGTTTGGCCCTCTCAGGAGCGGGCGCAGAATAAATATTGTTACATACATGCTGTAAACAAACTCATACCAAGTAACTTTCCGCAAAAAATATTACTGGGAAAAGACTTTTTGGGGTGGTAAATCACGTGTTACGATAAACCGCACACAAAACATTGTGCTAATGGATGAATTGAACGGGGTTAGTGGAGGTCATGTATTTAAAAAAGTACCTACTTGTGGAAAAGTTGGAACTTTGACCCACAATATCCCCGAAACTAGAAGGTTCTTAGGTACAGGTACTTCAAATAAAAAAAATATCGATCAAAAGACGAGGAAAACAAGTGCCTCAACTCTTTTATGTTCAATTTTTTTTTCTCTGAGCCTCATTTCAAAACATGAAAAATACAAGTGTGAGTATTTTTGCACAAATCAAATTGGACTTATCAAACCACAAATAAGGTGAGGTTGGTCGTTTTTTGCCATACCTAATTAATATCCTTTACTTACATAAATAACTAAATAAATATGTCTTCTTGGACCTTTCATCAAAGTGTTAAGGGGCCGGCGGAGCATGCATCGTTCATACAAACGTAATACTTACCAAAATAATTTGTAAATCATACATATTGTTAAGGAAGTGAGTATTTATGATTATAGAATATCTATGTTCCCAAATATATTTTTTGAAAGGACAATGTATAAAGACGATATATGAGGAATTTAAAAATTCTATAAAAAACTTATTTTTCTCATAACTCTTGTTTAAATCAGTGTCCATTCAGATTGTTTATTTGGAACCTAGATATTCTATGATCCAATAGAAATAAATAGACACTACCATAAGAATATGTTTTATTTACAAATTATTTTGGTATTACGTTTGTATGAACGACGCATGCTCCGCAGGCATCTTAATATTCCAGAATAAAGTTTAATTTTCCAAAATAAAGTTTAGCAAAAAATCTGAACCTATAGTTCAAATTTTTTGCTAAACTTTATTTTGAGAAACGATGACGGCGTTAGTTCTAATTAGCGCCACCAGCCACATCCTTGTGCAGCTACAATAGTAAGTTCCTTGCTTGCATGTAATACAATTAGCGCCACGCGACCACATCCTTGTGCAGCTACAATAGTAAGTTCCTTGCTTGCATGTAATACAATCAGCGCCACGCGACCACATCCTTGTGCAGCTACAATAGTAAGTTCCTTGCTTGCATGTAATACAATCAGCGCCACGCGACCACATCCTTGTGCAGCTACAATAGTAAGTTCCTTGCTTGCATGTAATACAATCAGCGCCACGCGACCACATTCTTGTGCAGCTACAATAGTAAGTTCCTTGCTTGCATGTAATACAATCAGCGCCACGCGACCACATCCTTGTGCAGCTACAATAGTAAGTTCCTTGCTTGCATGTAATACAATCAGCGCCACGCGACCGCATCCTTGTGCAGCTACAATAGTAAGTTCCTTGCTTGCATGTAATACAATCAGCGCCACGCGACCACATCCTTGTGCAGCTACAATAGTAAGTTCCTTGCTTGCATGTAATACAATGGTGGGTATACAGGGTGGTTGTCTCTGGACCCGCTATAGCTAATTCGAATACAGCAATCATTTATTAATTATTGAATGCTACTCTCCCTAGCCAGAGTTTTATAGTTTGGGATATATACGAGCATCAATTTTTATACTCTATTGAGATTTTTCCGAACTTGTTTGCATTATTTTATTAGTTTTTTTTAATAATTTGTTGGTAGTCATAAACATTGTTGATTCTAATACCTCGGAACTTCCCTCAAACTTGGCTTAAAAACTAAAAAAAAATCTTAACTAAACAGTCTGAAGTAGGGATCAATAATTAGCAAATGGCGGTTCCAGACCCATTTACCCTGTAAATTACACATACATTTTTGAGCCTACCGTGTGACTCGCGATGACTGATTTACTTTTATTTATTTGTATGAACATGCTAACCATAACAGGACTTTACGTTCGGGTCTTAAGACTTTAATCATATTTTTTGCTAAGTATTAGGCTAGATTAATGAACCTAACCATTTGTGTTAATGTTAAAATAAAAAAATATTATCTTCAATCGTATGGTTCCACTTTATTATTAATGTTTTCTTATGCTGGGGCCACACTAGCGGCTAACGTCAATGCCCACTAGCGCGATAATTATTCGGATAATTTTTAACGCGCTAAAGTGGGTGGGTTCACTGGAAAAGTCAACGCGTGAATGCCCATCATTGGCGATAAAAACGGCGTTAATTTAACTTGAGTTGAATCAAGATGGACGTGGATAGAGTTCTGTAGGTATTTCATGAGTTTTATTACTCTCTCGTTATTCCACTCCATAGCTATAGTACGTATTTCAAAGACAAACACGTGCGGTCCCGTCGCGCTCATAACGCGCAATGACACTGACGTAGTGTGGCCGCTTCATCGCATTAATTCTTGCGTTAATCTCTTTATCTACCCAAATATCATAAACCCTCTCTAATGCGTTCAAAAACCATAGGCAATGACCAGCATTACCAACCTGCAGAAATGAACGGTACTGTAATGAACTCATAACGCAACTGTAAACAGTTGCGTTATGAGTTTTAAATTTGGAACAGGTGTCAAATTCAAGTGAGTGTGCTATTCTAGTACCACCTACATTAAATCAGATATCGATAAAAAAAAAAAAAAAACCCAATTCAGTATGATTCTAATTATAAATCGCACGACATTTTCGATCTCGAGTGACACAAGAATAGTGACTTTGTTCGTTTGCCTATGATTTAAAAAAAAATGACAGATATCCGAAACGCCGCCATTTCGAGCTGTCATTTGTTCGTAAGCTTTTTATTTCCAGTAACCCATTCTTTATTTCTGTCGAAAATGAGTGATAGTGACTCAGAAATTGACATGAATACTCCGCCAGATATCGTAAATGCAGCGACGAATGCAACTAATAACCTGTTGGCACAAAAATCAAGGGCCAAGTAACAATGCAGGTCATTTCCCTATGGTTCCTGAACCCATCATAGAGCCCTTATGATATTTGGGTAGATAAAGTAGTGTATGGAACTATACATAATTAGGCATTACAACACTCGTGTGATGCTATTAAGAAACTCGCCTTCGGCTCGTTTCTTAAACCCACACTCGTGTTGTAATGCCCTTCATTATGCACAGTTGCATAAACTACTATTGCTGCACCGGCACTTGAGCGAACGCCAAACGGCAATGTTAATGCCATTGTCAAATTATCGTGTTAAGTCGTGGCTACACCTACGGTTAACGTCCGTTATCACAATAATTAATGGCATTTCTCGTTAGTGTGGCCCCAGTGAGATTTTAAAATGAGCAATGAGGCTGAGAAGTTTAAAATGAGCGTGTATTAAAGTATTATCAACCTTAATGGTGAAAATAAATCTCTCCAGTTTTAATGTCTAGTCACGACAGAACGAGGCAATATTCTGATGTAGGGTTTCACTTTTTTTTTAACTAACATTATCATTATTATCACTTATGCGTAATATTCACCCTCCACCCTACACTGCAGCCCCTCAGTGTAATGTATGAGTAGATGTCGATGTATAGTAGAAACTAAGCTCACGCGTTGATATTATGTTTGCATGTGTGTGTTTCCAATCAGTTCAAATGAATAAATTTATATATTTTGTTCAGGTATTAAAGGAGTCGCAAAAGTTCAACACTGAGTAAAAAACTACGCATATAATAAAATAAACCTAAAAAAATATTCTTCACTATTTTCAATGTAGTAACAGAAAGGGTGTCGTCGTTTTTAAAAGTGTGCTACATACCATTTAACTGAACAACTTTTGAAATGTTGTAAGGCACAGCATTGTTTTTTGTGATTATGATGTTGCTCCCATGGAGTATGTCGTTCAGTTTGATGGTCTGTACTCTGTACGCACACTGTAACTGTGAAATTACGTAACTTTCTAATAAGTTTAGATTTTTGTAGACGCAGGTGACTTTAGTTCAGTTATTCATACCCTTATTATAACAAAAAAAGTAAGTAGATGTATAATATATATTTATTAATATCAGAATACATTCCCAATACTTATTCATAAATGTTGTAGGTACTAAAAGTACATTGATTAATGGTAGAGAACTTATTAAATGTAAGTATCAACGTCTTTAGCGTCAGAAACGCCCACTAAACATTTAAATAATGAATAAATTAACCTTCTTCATGTTTTACTCTCCTATTACCTAATAAAAGAGTTAACCATGGAAAAACAAAACATTATGTAAAGTGGTACGCTATGATAGCTTCTTGGAATTTCCAAAATTATAGGTGGCCTTTCATAGACTGTAAAGTGACCATTTTAATGATATTGTTCGGATAAGAAAAGAGTGATAAACAAAATTTAGATGGTAAGAAAAAAAATTGAATGGCCTACCACTAAATTAAATGAATTCCTGCTTCACGGCAATATTTTGTAGATAATTTTGTATTAACAACAGTATTTACTCATTGACTATTTTATCTTCTGTGAAGATTTGTCCTTCTAATCAATAGGTATTGTATGCTTATTCAATAGTAAATAGCTTACTTCATGCCGACGATTTCAAAGATAGCAAAAAAGGATAAAAAGAAATAAGTAAAGATCTATCGTGTTTTATTTAGAAAGTATTTAATGAAAACATATATGTGCAAATAAAATTCAAAAATAAATGTTTCGTGCCAATATTTTAAATAAAGCTTTATTAAGAAAGTGTATTGTAATAACGATGATTTCAATTTTATATATTCATAAAATATTGTTAGTCAAAATACTGACAAAAACTGGGCTGGCTTTAAAAAAACAGCTTTAGATGTAGTGAGTAGGCAGGGCAGAATATTCAAGCCCCTTGTTTCTAGTATCAATATATATATATATATATACATAAATATGTGTTAGTATAAAAAATACACTAAGTTTAGGAACTAAGCATAGAATTGTAGCCTACCAAAAAGGATAAGACATGATTTTGAAACGAAATTGAGTCCACTTGGTGGACAATGGTAAATTAAAAAATGATATTCAAATCTATATTCATTGATGAGAGCTTTTAGGAAATATTTTAGGTCAAAATTGTGGAATTGCATTATTACGCAATGTTGTCCAAGTTAACTATTCTATATTCTAAGTCATACCAAATCCTTTACTGTTGAAATAGAAATTAAATCTGTATTATTACACAAAGTGCACACCACGATCAGTCGGCCTCATTTACCTTAGATGTCCGTACGAATCAATAGTCCTCTAATATAAATCTAATATTGCATCTGTAGTGTAAACTGCGTACCTGAAACTTAATCTTGATGGTTATTAATTAGACATCAATCATGAACATACAAAAAAATAGTTCTCTATAAAACCAATAAAAAGACATCAAACCTTGCAGAATATTTTTATATAATATAATATATACTTGTGAGCGCTTTTGAAACTTATTGATAAAAGTGCCAATTTCTCAACAACTAGTCACGATTAAAATCGATCAAGGCGGTGCGTTAAGCGTTCTTCGCAAATAATCCCAGAAATCCGTTTATTTTAATCAAATCAAGAACAAAACGTTTATGAACTGATCGTTTATGATATGAGTTAGCATTACTTACATGAAAAATTATGATTAAAAAGAATGATGACCCTGTAACTTTCATCATTTTGTTTGTCGATGCCGATTATGTCGATTTGTTCTACAATGCTCTCCTTATTGTAAATACCTATTACGTTTGTGTAAATAATGACATCATAGGTTGTTATTTGTATTCGCAGCCTATTTAATAGATTTTGTCAAATAAATATGATTCTGTAGTCGATGTAACACTCGTTAGGTCACAAATAAATGTTTATGAAACAATAAAAAGTGTTTTATTTCCAAGTCCTTATAAGCTTTTTATCTTAAAATATGAAAATCACGTGTCTTCTCACACATATATTATAGCTTTCATGGGAACGCAGTACCAGTACAGTAACTGTGCTAGAAATATCCTTCTTTGCCGAAAGACGTTAACTGCTATACTTACACAACTTTCACCACTTCACCAGAAGAGATGACCGTATTCCGGTGATGGCAGCAAACTGCAGCGGGAATGGGGGATATTAAAGTGCACAAGTACTACGGCGACTACAGGAGCTAAACGCGAGTTTTTAAATGCCTGAAAGTTTGATTCATTGCAATAAACAAAACCAGTTGTAAACGTCCCTTTGTGCCTATTGGTCTTGTTTTGTTCTGTCTCCTGCTGATATGGAGGGAAGTGGAAATTACAGTTCTTTCCTACTCCTCCGCTATACTTTCTGATTAATTTCGTTGCGGGATCCAAGACAGTTAAATTCATTCTCTGGGACTTCGTCGAGCTTCATTGTCTCGGCGCTTTTCTGGTGGTCGCCACTGTTGATTGATTCTGGCTTTCAGGAGTTACAGTGGTTTGGACGTGTGTGGCGGGCTTGTACCAAAAAAAAAAAAAACCAGAAAAATACGTTTATGATATTTTTCAGGAAATATGCTAGTATGATAGGGTTAAATACATGCGATCATTCTGATATTTTGTGGCAAATAATTCTACAAACAACATATTAGCATCATAGTGTTTTATTTTTTTAGTCCAATCAGTAGATTTTTTGTAAATTGAGCTAAACCACTCATTTCGCAATTTTCGGCCGGCAGTGACTGACATAACAACAACTTTGTAGTGCAAGCTGATTAGAACTATTCGAACAGTATTTCAAATGAAGTTTGAACCAGCACAGATAGAGTTGCTGATTGAGCTCCTGTGGTCCCCTTAACGTGCTTTCCGACGCACAGAAGTACCACACTGCTAACTTCCAAACTTCGGACTGCTTCACTGTCCACGTAAAAGCGAATGCAGTAGTTAAAAAATATATTTGAAAAAGCAAAGCGTTTCAATCATGTTATTTTTTTATGAAACCAGAACTTCATCAAATTACCTACTGCATATTCGCTACAACGCGAACAGCACAAATTCATTCCTCGTAAAAAAAACAGCACCACACACCACATTTTGCTCGATATGGGTATCGAACCCAGGACAACAGTCTTCTCGGGCCTAGGGCGGTGAAACTTCCATACATTGGCGTCAAACTAATTTTTCATAGATAGTGCTGCCATCTGTGCGTTTGAGGACACAAATTTTTCAACTGTTTTACAACTGAACAGCTATTTTGAACAACTTGTCGGTGAATTTGATAGCCTAGCGGAGACAGCGGTTGTCTTGTGAATAATAGTTCCTAAGATCGACTCCGTAGGCAAGAATTACTTTTTGTATTTATTTGGTTGACCAGAGACTAACAGTGCCATCTAACAGTTGAGGTACACAGTTTTAAAAACGTAAACCAGAGTTGCGCATCTATCTTGTATTGTATAGTGTATTATCTATGCTTGGGCCTTTTTAAGTGAGTTGAGGAAAATAGCCTACGACTTGTTCTCTGACCTACCAAATATACACAAATATTTCATTAAAATCGGTTAAGTTTCGCAGGACTTCCATTACAAACAACGTGACACGAGCTTTTTATACAACCTTATTTTTTGTTTATACTAAACCCGAAAAGGGGTCATTGTACTCATCATTTTGAACAACTTTTTCTATGGGACGAACCCTGAAATCGCGAAAAAAAAAATCAGCTGTTCCCTACATTTTGACGAGTTATGCGAACATAAATGTAGGGAACAGCTGATTTTTTTTTCGCGATTTCAGGGTTCGTCCCATAGAAAAAGTTGTTCAAAATGATGAGTACAATGACCCCTTTTCGGGTTTAGTATAAACAAAAAATAACCCTGTATATTAGATAGCTTTGTCCTCGGCTTCGTACGCGTACGCGGCCTTTCACTGCGCAAAACAGTGAGGAAGTACAATTCAAGATCCAGCCGAATTTAAAAGATACATATCCAGACGTTGCTCATGAATTAGATTTCAAGACAGATCAGGGGAACTTAGCAGAAGTATTATGTAAAACCTGAAATTATTGTTTTCGATGGAAGTACTATGGCCGGAAAATTACTTAACGATGTGATACGTACGATACGCTACAAAGACAAACAAAAAACAAGTAGAAAATAGATTCGTGTAAAATGACTTATTCCTAACTTCCCTAGTTGATTTTAGCAAAAAAATATTCTATGTAGGTACAGAGCAGACTTCCCAATACCATCAAAACGACACCCATGACAGGAAAACCAAAAATTTTGATTGATTTTATGTTTACTCTACACTAAGAGTCTACAGAGTAAACGTCAGTGGCCATTAAGTGTGTTGGCGCTCAGAAGTCCGTTCGCGCAAAAGAACAATCGCGCTACAGTCCATTAGCGCAAGTCTCTTGGCGCGCAAAAGTCCGTTAGCGCCAAAGTACATGCGCGCGAGTGAATTCGTGCAAGTGTCCTTCGCGCAAATGTCTTTCGCGCAAATGTCTTTCGCGTAAGTGTCCTGATACTCCAATAACCCAGTATAGAAGTTGAGTCCGCCATCTTCTGGATATCAAAATAAATGCCAGACTCGTAATCAGCATCCCTAATTATTTCGGAATTAATCGACACCTATATTGATTTTTAGACATTTCAACCCCATCGCACCCCAACAGGTGATGATGGTATTGCAGGTCCGACACATTAAATCTTAAAATCGTTGTTTTTGTAAAACACCCATACAAACAATACCCCATGTTGATTTTTAGACTATGTCACCCCTTTAGGGGTTCAATTCTGGAAGAGCCTGAAATAAAAATATTTACTCATTAATCGATACGAGTACGCCTGTGAAGTTTCAAATAAAACAGTCTAACTAATCTTGTTTCCCATGTAAACTTTGTAGCCCTGTTTCACCCCCTTAGAGTGTGAATTTTGAAAAAACCTTCCTTTGTGCACCCATAAACCACATAAGGAAACTACTTGCCAAACTTTGAATCTATAGACCCAGTGGTTATAAATGATAAATGATAAATGATATTTATTTTGCAAATTGGTTTTCACAAACACTTTTACACGTCCTTATTTTTTAAACTAGATGGGGCCGGTGTTTCGTACCTGACTACTCTGAGAAGAAACAGCCGAAACAAACTCAGAGGTCATAGTCTCTTTTAAAGTCCAGACAATCTTGTTCAACTTACATGAGAACTATGCAGATTAGTGTCTGAGATGGTCTTTTGAAGAAAGAACCATACAGATTTGAGTGGACCTGTCCAGTCAGTGCAAGCATTTGTCAGTTATCGTGTAGCTCGACTTTTAACTCAAGAAGCTCAACGAAACGACGAACAATACGAAAGAAAGGACATTTGGGTAGGTCGCTTATAGTACTCAAACTGCCAGACAGTCGTGGGAAAAAAAACAACAAAAAGTGACCCACAAGGTCCTCAGATTCACAATTATTACATAAAATAAACAATAATTTACAAAAACTAATGTCAATAAAAATACGAAATGTCAAATACAACACATAAAATAAACAAAAAATAAAGTAAAAAATAATAAAATACTGAACTGAGTATTCATGTCAAATCATTAAATGTCATGACAGTCACAAGTAAATATTCATGTCAAATAAACACACACATAAAAAATAAAAATAAGTAAATTAAAAAAATAAAATAAAAATAAAATACTGAACTAAGTATTCATGTCAAATCATTCAATGTCACAGTGTATAAAGTTAAAGGAATCAATAATAAACAAGCGAAGTCCGAAATTTCAACATTCACAGAGCAAATTGGAGCAGCTTAATCCCAAGCCTTTTTATCTTCGAGATAGTGATTAACATGATAGAAGGCTTTCAGGCAGAGCTTTCGTTTTATAAACAATTTGAATTTATTTAGGCTTAGTGCCTGAATATGGGTCGGAAGTTTATTGTAGAAACGTATACATTGGCATCTGAACGTACCCCCTATTTTTTTGAGCCTCGTTGCAGGAACAACAAATTTATGTTTGTTCCTCGTATTTATGTTGTGGATATCACTGTATTTTTTAAACAATTTAATATTTTTATGCGCGTACAAAAGGTTTTCATAAATAAACTGAGAGGGCACAGTGAGAATATTAATCTCTTTAAATTTTTCTCTGAGGGAGTATCTGGGACTTAATTTATAAACAGAACGAATAGCCCTTTTTTGCAAAACAAATATTGTCTGAATATCGGCGGCATTGCCCCACAAGAGAATACTATACGACATCACGCTGTGGAAATAACTAAAGTAAACTAAACGAGATGTCTCTAAGTCAGTTAGATCACGAATTTTTCTAACGGCGTATGCTGCTGAGCTAAGTTTTTTTGCCAATTTGTCTATATGTGGGCCCCACTGAAGCTTATCATCCAAAGTTATGCCTAAGAACACTGTGTTATCCTCCATTTTTAATTCTTCATCCTTGATTAGTACCCTAGTTTCCACTTGTCTTACGTGGGGTATCGTAAACTTAATACATTTCGTTTTTTTCTCATTAAGGAGTAGATTATTAACATTAAACCAATTAACGACTTTTGCCAGGGCGCTATTAACATCGTCCGTAACTAATTGCTGGCGTTTGAGTTTAAATAAAAGAGAAGTGTCATCTGCAAACAATACTATGTCATGGTTATCCTTTATGAGGTAAGGCAAGTCATTTATATAAATCAAAAACAAAAACGGGCCGAGAATTGAACCCTGGGGCACCCCCATTCTAACTACGGAACCGGGAGATCTTTTCCCGTTAACATCAACTCTCTGAATCCTATCACTCAAATATGAAGTAAGAAGATCCAGAGAGGCATTACGGATCCCGTAGTGGTGTAGTTTCCTGATTAATGTATCATGAAGAACGCAATCGAAAGCCTTAGACAAATCGCAAAAAATGCCCAAAGCATCGCATTTATCTTCCCAGGCATTATAAATATGTCCTAAAAGTTCAACATCAGTAGTTGAACGACCCCGTGTAAATCCGAACTGTTTGTTATGCAATAACTTGTGTTTATTAAAAAATCTTTGCATTTGTTCTAAAATTAGTTTTTCAAAAATTTTACTAAATGTGGGTAGTACTGAAATGGGTCTATAATTAGTGGGGTCCGATGTGCTACCCGATTTAAACAGTGGTATTATTTTACTATATTTCATTAGATCAGGAAACTCACCACGGTCAATACAATCATTAAATATAACAGCTAAAGAAGGAGCTACAATGTTTATAATGGATTTAGCAACGTCCACAGAATGACCCCATAGATCGGCGGTCTTTTTAACATTTAATGTGTGGAAAGTTTTAATTATATCTTTACACGTGACATATTCAAAATTAAATTCTGAATCACAGACTGAAACATTTTCCCTTAGTAAAGACTCGGCAGCAGCAGGTGACGAGTTTAGCGATTTAGTAGTCGATACGGGAATATCCGCAAAGAAATTTTCAAAGGCTGTGGCAACCTGTGTGTCTGAATTCAAAATTGTATCGCCAATAGCAAGGCTGTAGTCACTATTTCGGTTGCAAGACCTTCCCGTTTCGCTATTAATAATGTTCCATGTCATTTTAATTATGTTATTGCTGTTTTTAATTTTAGAACTTAAATAACGCGACTTTGCTATAAAACAAACTTTTTTAAATATTTTAGAATAATTCTTAACATATAACTTAAATTCTACAGTGTTTATATAAGTCCGCTCTGCATACAGCTCATAAAGTCGTTGTCGTCGTCGGTTTGGACTGTGCATTGATTTTGAAACGTCACTGAAAAAACCCTAAAACCCATTTCTACTCATTTATCAATAGGAATACTCCTGCGCAGTTTCGAATAAAATAGTCTAACTAATCTTGTTTCCCCATACAAACTTTGGAGCCCCGTTTCACCCCTTTAGAAGGTGAATTTTGAAAAATCCTTTCTTAGTGCACCCCTAGACCACATAAGGAACCTACTTGCCAAATTTGGATTCTGTGAACCCAGCGGTTTGCGCTGTTCGTTGATATATCACCCAGTCAGTCAGTCAGTTTACCATTATATATATGTCACCGTAAAATTGTCAAATACGTTATATTGTAATATCTTTAGCGATATTGTAAACTCTCGAATTATTGTCAAACAAACATACTGCTTAGGTACAATAAAACGCATTATTTTTCGTGAAATGGATGGTAGTCAACTCACGCGGTGTAGAGGCCCCCTTGCCCAGTGGTACCACTCTCATGAAAAGATACTGTACCATTTCTGAGAAATACCGATTAATATAACCTAACCTTAAAACACTTTATATTCCCCTAGAAAGCGTAGTCGACAGAGCCCCTATTTCCGAGTGCAGGGTTTAAAGGAGGAACCTAACTAACCTAACGGGGGGGTGCCCCAAGTCCCGATTATGGGGGCAGAGATACTTCCGTATGTTCAGTTGACAATAATTCGAGAGATTACAATATCGCTAGAGAGAAACACGTTATATTGTAATACTAGCTGACCCACGCAACTTCGTCTACGTCACATAGGTATATGAGAGAATAAGCTCACAAAAGGAATACATTTTCCCCGTTTTGTAAGATTTTTCATTTATGCTCCGCTCCTATTAGTCGTAGCGTGATGTTATATAGCCTATAACCTTCCTCGATAAATGGGCTGTCCAACACTAATAGCATGCATGCTTCAATAGCGTACTTTCCCATTGAAAGTCATCTTCTAATGGGCCTCGTCGTTGTTATGGAATTATTTTGTTACGCGAGTTATTTTAATTCAGTTATATTTCCCAAGATATTCATCTAAATGAAATGGTGTAAATGGCAATTTTGGTCACAATTAAACGCTTAAGATGACTAACGTATTTATTTTGATAAAGATTAATACTGTCTGTAAAAACACCTTCGCAAATGAAGCATTATTTATGACGAAATTTTAAAATCATAAAAATGGTTATTGTGAGTCAATCTTCAAAGATAGACATATGCTGTCGCGGCCTTTTTTTTAGAACTTTTTAAGAGCAATAATGCCTTAGTACATAATTTTCATGTAACTTGTACTGTTTAAGCAGCGCACGCAACGGAAGCTCTCAAAAAGGAATCATTTTTCCCGTTTTTGCAACATTTTTCATTTATGTTCCGCTCCTATTGGTCATAGCGTGATGATATATAGCCTATAACCTTCCTGGATAAATGGACTATCCAACACAAAAAGATTTTTTCAATTCCAACCAGTAGTTCCTGAGATTAGCGCGTTCAAACAAACAAACAAACTCTTCAGCTTTATAATATTAGTATAGATTATAATATTAGTATAGATAACGTGTTTGCCAATTTTACGGTGTAATATCATATAGATTTTCGAACGCTACCCGGCCGAGTCAGATTCCGGCACTCTCGCTAGAATGAACCATCTATCAGACAGAAGAGCTTCCTGACTGGACAGGATTCCTGTCATCATCTGCCTATAGCTTTTTCACAACTATGTTGGGGTCGGCTTCCAGTCCAACCGGATGTAGTTGAACACCATTATTTTACATGGAGCGACTGCCTATCTCTGACCTCCAGAACCTTACTGGGTTCTGTATATACTGGTTTTCTATGTAACAATCGAATGCATCTTCGATTGTAGTGACCGCGCACTTCAAGAACTTCGACGAGGATCTGCCAACTGAGCTGCTGACATCGAATAGAGAAAGGAATCATTAAAGTCTTCCCTCCATAAAATTAATGGTCGTTTTTCCCATACAACTAGTGATAAGAATTAAGACTTGTACCAACCCATCGGTATACCTATAAAAGGATGAAATATTAATTTCTTCCAACTTCTCATAATGTAGGCAGTACCTTATACCTAGTACCTACATAATATCTTTTAAACAATTAAAGGCAAAAATCAAACGGCAAATTTAATTTATATAATCTGCTATATTACATAAAGATCTTATTAAACAGATTTCATTTTCATTTTAAAAGGAATAGGATATAATTCAAAACATGATTTTCGTAGTTGTCAGTTTTCAGATACATTTTAGAAAATAGGTAGTTTTGATTGTGATCCAAACGAAGCTGAAGATATCCATCGTGCCATCTGAAATGATAGAATTGCGTTAATATGCGAAATAAGTGCAATAGCGCTCACACCGCTGAATGTCTAAAATTACAGAATCAAAATTCAAAACACGAGGCAAGAGAATACACAGATACACATTTTATAATAGGTACACGATCAGAATAATAATTTATAAAAACGGTAGATCTTAAGGCTGAAATAAATATACATTAATGAAACAGGTACACGATAAGTAAGATAAGAAAGTGCACGTAAATCAGAAAACAGGAGACAGAGAAAAAATATAATCTTGAAGTTGGCACTGATCTTCAGGATGACTGGTACGCACCAAAGAAGTCAACAAAGCTGGCTGTGATATGTGTGTGACCCTCATAAGGCACAACCACTTTGCTGGCTCCTTGTGGCACCTCTCGCGTTGCGCTCGTCTCGCCTGCCCGAGGAGCCGTCGCCGATGCTTATCGCTCATCAAAGCTGGCTGTGATATGGACTTCATGAACACACACAACAGCCACTTTGAGAGCGACGAAACATTCGTCTCTTCATTATGTCTTGCTCGCATCTAGCACATCGCAGTAGAACCACGCTCGTCGTCATGTCGCTCAGCCTAACTCGTCAAAAATGGCTGTGATATGAGTTGGCTACATTGCACAACCATTTTTACGAATGGGCCACGCGAGCCTGCTTACCCTTCGTGTCGTGTAATGTCGTGGTGCTCTCCGTAAACCGACCACATCAAAGTGGCTGTGATATGATGACGGATACATTTCACCGCCGCTTTGACAGGCTAGGCCCGGGAAACCAATGGCTGTCGATTCAATTCAGGTCTGCACGTGATGTGTTAATGCAGTCATGCTCATCAAAGCTGGCTGTGATAGCTACTTAATGACCTATAACAAACCGACTTTGATGGCAAGACCACATCCATTTCGCCAGAAGTCGGTTTTCCAATTACCTACGCTGAAAATTTAGGAACAGTTTTGGAAACAATTCAGAAAATGCAAGTATGCATTAAGAATCGATTAATACAGAACACATTGTGAATGCACTCACAAGGTACACAATTTATACTTTGTGAGTACATGTCTTTTTTCATATGTCATAAGAAAAAAGTCATTAGGAAGGAACTACACAATAATAAAGTACATGAAATACCCAGTAGATAGATAAACACAAATATACATAAAACAAAACAATCATAACGAAAAACACAGTAAACCAAACAACACTAAAGAAGTACACAGTTAACAAAACACAATAGAAGAGCAGGTACATAGGTTCCTCGTTTACAAATAAAACAATTTGCAAGATGTGAAAAATAAAAAAGATTGAAGGATACGAAGAAAACATTAGAATAGAAAAACGTAGGCAGGATACGAAGAAAACCTTTAAATAGAAACAAGATTGGCAGGATACGATGAAACCTTTAAATAGAGAAAACGTTAGCAGGATCCGAAGAAAACATTAAAATAGACATGCCTACACGTTATTGACCGATGAAAATACATCATTAAAATTCCATCGAACATTTTGATTTTGATGATTCAGATTAATACGAAATATATTCGGCTCAAAAACGTGTCGTTTCTGTAATGCAAGCTTACCGAAACCATCAAGCAAGACAGTTATTTGTATTTGAAACGGACCTTTAACAGAAAAAAAAACTTAAAATAAAAATAGAATAATATGGTATGGTACCATTTTGTTTTATTTAACCTTATAATAATCGGATTGGTCAATTTTATATCAAGAGTGAAAAAATACTGTTTGACAAATTCCCCGGACAGTATAAGATTACATTTAATTGTTCACAGAAATAAATGGATAATTTTATTAGTATAAATTTAATACAATAGGAATACTTAATAAAAATAACTTTTGTACAAGATGTGTTTCTTTCGTCCTCAAACGCTGAAGCAATACTTAATAAAAATATTGACAATAATAAAAAAAAAACTTAAGAGGTAAGTTAAATCAATAATTATAAAAATATATTATTTTTGTGAAAAAGACCAACTGTATTGTGATTCAAAAGACCAGTATTTAGGGCCCGCCTAGTTTCTAGGCATCTAATTAACTAAAAGCTCACATAACTCTTTAGCGCTCGACCCTAGTTGTATTACAAAAGTCTCGGCTCTCGGAATTTGTCCCTGACATCCATCCCATATATTTTCTTAAAAAACCTCAGTCCTTTACAAAAAGTTAACACTTTAGAACATTCAATTAATTTACCAAAACACTTAAATCTAGAGAATTCAAAAGTCATTCGACAATCACAGCAGAATCACGTGTCAACCTTTATTATTACAACAGGAATTAAATCACTGTTATTATATTTTTATTGTAGTTTTGGAATTTCAGACATAGGTACTGTATAGATCGTGATTTGTAAACTACGTACTACTCGTACAGCCGGTAAAGACCAGCTTGCCACGGTTTGCACAACGAAGAAATACTAACAATGATTTTGAACTTGCTTTGAACAAACCAAGTTCAAAATCAACAAAATGAACTGCGGAGCTTTCCATTCACTGTCCACCTTGGTTAAATTTATTAACATTCGACAGAATTTCAGCGCGCGCTTTTAAGCAATGTTGAGTGTGAAGACATTGACATCGTCAAAGTCGCGGGAACACCTGGGAGAACCGGTAACCGTGGAAAAATGGGGAGGCCTATCCCATATAGCAGTGGGTGATTCCGGGCTGATAAGATGATGAGTGTGAAAATCTTAACCAGCTGGGGTTTATTACAGGGCGCGCGCCGCTGCCGGCCCTCAGTACCAGACCAATTTTTAAACCCTAATTCCGATAATGTCATAGACTAGTCATATAACGTATCGGCACAAAGCGTCAGCCTAAATACCAAAACGATTAGTGCTGAATCATAGGTATGATTTTTTAATGACTTCGTCAATTGCGGTAACAAGTAACGAAACTAGTTCTGAACAATCGCGCAAAATTATGTTAGTAAAACGAGAACCCTAAATGATCCAATCAATTAACACTGTTTTCTCCGCGGTAAAAACTCAATGTATTTTTCTAAGGGGAGCCGCAATATATATTCATCCCAACTCACCTGTTAAAACAAGAATAATACTTAAGTTTAATTTCGCAAGTATCAATAAACTCACGAAATTATCTCTACAAGTTGTCAATTCTTTGAAACTTTCTTTTATTTTTCTAGTAAATGCCTAAGTTAAAAGTTGTACTTTTATTGAAACTTTATTTGATAGTGGTTTTCTTGAAATACAATTTGTTGCACTTAGTTTTGGTCGTTTCCTATTAAAAATTAGGTTCATTATTAAAAAATAAGCTTTTCTTTCTAATTTGAAGACGAATAAATTATTTAACGAGACGCGATACAACTTACCAAGTTCAAACTTTGAGAAGACTGGAGCCAAATAACTAATTAGAAAAACTGAAAAGGTTGGGATTTATCGTACCTACTTAAATGATTAGAAAAGGGTAATAAGAGAAAATATGTTCCGCGGCGAAATGTTCGAGAGTGGCCGGTGAGACCGACTGTCCGCGGATCCCGACTGATGGGAGAGAGTGCTGAGGACTGTCTGCTCTGAGGGCTCTAGTCGCTGTACTGCTCACTGTAGGCTTCCCAGTCGAGCGGAGGAGTAACTGCCACGCATGCGCAGCAGCCTCGCCGCAACGCTGCACCGTCCAACAAAGTGTATAGGTGTCTAGCGGCTGCACACAAAGTTGCAATTCCATAGTTCTTCCCACTGAAAGTCGCCCATCCGCTCTAAAGCATATTACAACGAGCTTTTCTATGTGACTTTGTTCGTTATTATTTTCGCTCTTCACATTTTCCGTTTTTACAAGCGACTTAAGTTTCTTTTTTGCAGGAAGGTTTTATTTAGACTTAACTTTTCGTACTGTATCGGTGAGCCTTATAGTACCCAGATAGCATTTTTTGGACGCAAAATATTTGTTTCAGTAACCAATCAAAGTTCCGTTATTGTTTCAAAACAATGCGACTGTGTGCGTTTCGGTTAATATGTGTCGTAAAAGTGTCTACACAGTTTGACCCGAACGTGTTTCAGTAACTCTTTGTAGTCGATGAGTCAACACAACATGTACAGAGTTGTGTCGACTTTATTTTACACACATTGTGTTGACACCATATTATAAATTCAGTAACTTTGTGTCTACAAGTCGACGCAGTGTCGTAACTTTTTTACCAAATACGGCTAGAATAATCTATACTATAAAAACAAATATTTTTTAAAGTTTATGATTTTTTGATTAAATATCATACTATTAGCATAAAAAGTGTACAGTTTGATTAAACTAAAAGGTCTGGAGTCCAGAAAATGAACAATTGTAATTGCAATTATATGATGGCCCATCGATGATTTTCAATGTATTTTGTTAAATTATACGACAAATTTCTTTTCCCACTAATATCTCAATATCGCAACACATTTAAAACTAATTAATTAAAAAAATAATTCCCTGTCAAAATAATAATGGCGAACCTTTCAATTTGTTTCATATTGCACAGAGTTTTCTTTGACATTTTACTTGTTTCTTGTAGGATACGAATGAACGAATGATTTCTGAAATAGTCGGCGCAATGTTACCATACAGCGTCGTAACTTAAAAATGTTACCGTGTCGAGAAGTGCCCCCCCACTTTAGTCGCAGCGACCGAAACATAGTCCTAACAGCGACCAAAAATGTTGTGTAGGTCGACTTTTTAGTGTCGACTTGTTTCGTAACGGCTACCAAAAAATGCTATCTGGGTATTTTTTGTTTATTACTCGGTTTTGTTTTGAGACAATGCTCTGGTCATACAAAAAGCTCATGACTAGGTTTTGAGTACCTGGCACAATTTTTTTTATTGTACCTGCTTCTAAAAGTAAATTTTACTGTAATTTCCTATTACGTAGTGGATCGTCATCGTCATTCTTAATAAACAAGTTTGAATCTCTGACGGGTTCCAACCCAAGTATGTCTGGACTTCATTTGTCAGTGCACAGTCCTTTGAATACATACTAAAATTATTACTAATTGCCATGCGTCAAGTTAGTAGGCTCTTTGAGAGGTTTCAATATCAAATTAAGTCTCTTCAAACTAGCAAGTAACACTCCACCGTACCGTGTCTCTCACAATATACAGGCTTCCTCAACTGCAACTATTGCAAAGAACAGTTCGCAATTAGACTCGACTAACACACGACGACGCACATTGGTTCAAGGGCGGAAAAAACTCCTTTGTTTCGACCTTGTTTAAAATGTCTAGAATTTGGTACACATATAATAGAATAATAGTAGAAACAACTCCTAAAATTAATTCGGGTAAATAATAACACAGTTTTTAATTATACTATGCCAAAGTAGGGTGATCGACAATTAACAAATTTCGTGCAAAAAATATTGGTATTTCAAGTATGAATAGAACTTAAATACTATGATTATCATCTTTTATTTTTAAGTTAGTTATAAGTTTATAGTGTGTATTAATAAAATACGTAAACATAATGTTACAATATGATGAAAAATTACTTGCTATTAAATTTTTAGTGAAGAAGGTCATTTGACACCTTTTGTTTTCAATCATGAGATCATAACTAATCTCCGTTAACAACCGTTAAGTAATAATATACCTCCAGAGATTACTTAAACCCTATAGATTAAGAATACATCAGTTTTGGCTGCGAAAACCTGCGATCTTGAAAATACCAGGTCATTAACTAATGACGCTCTGTAATTAAGAAAAAGTGCATTTTATTAATAAGTCTTTCTAATGAGGGTTATTAACACTTTATCATGTCGTTTAAGTATAAATAGCATTGAACAGTAGTTTTAACTTCACTTACAATTATTTTCTCTCACGATAACAGTGTTATAATAGTGATGGATAGCTTTACTATTGCCTATACCGATTTAGTGGAAATCGTATAATCAAGTAATCGTGAGATACATAAATGCCTCAAAAATTTTAAACTTATGTATCCACACTTTACAGAAAATGTTTTGAAGCAAATTTGTGAAATCTGAGTCGTAATTTTCTACCCGTATTTACGAAAATGTGGTAAACTGCAGCGAGAAGTCATACTACTTTTATGGCAAAAAATGAACAGTGCCTGAAAAATATTTTTACCGTTTAGATATCTTGATAGATGTAATGAATATGCTCTTAGCTACCTCAGATCCCCTTATCAGCAGTTTAGGTTCAGTACCGAATAAAAAATACTGTCCTCTTCACGATAATGCCAAAGCTTTATTAATGGATAGCACCCATCTCTAAAACTATGTCTTCTAAATATTAATAAACTAAATACTAAACTGTTTAGTTTATTAATATTTATTTATATAGAAATGCTTAAAAACTGTATATTTATTTTGCATAATATTTACCTATAATTAAATATTTTCATGTAAAAAAAAAATACATAATATATCTTTCTCTTTGTATACTGGTATATTCATCATTTTAATAAAGTCACCTGCTTAGCCTTTTTCCAACCATGTTGGGATCGGCTTCCAGTCTAACTGGATGCACTGAATACCAGTATTTTACATGGAGCGACTGCCAACCTGACCTCCACAACCCAGTTAATGCTGGGTAATACGATACCACTTGGTAAGACTGGTAGTCGGCCTTTTTGGGCCACTGACTACCTGTAACGACTGCCAAAGATGGACAAGTGACAGCCGGGACCAACAGCTTGACTCATCGAAACTCAGTATTTCAGGGTGGACACCCATCCACAGACCAACCGAGGCAAGCACAGCTTAACCTAAAGATCGTCCTGAGCGGCTGTTGTTATTTAGCCACGAGCTCTTTAATATAATTTTAATCAAGTATTTTGAAGAAATGCAACGTATTTTCATCTAAAAATAATAATTTCCGCTTGCCCGTACAACCTGCACCACTGTGCGACGTATGAACACTATATGCTCGCGAAACGCGAAATAATCCGTCGTGGTTGTGAAACTCCGTAATCAGCTTATGAATGAAATTAGTTTAAAGTTGTTTGGCACACTGCAGGATCATACATCAGGACTTGTTGATAAGCTAACTGAAGGTATAACGAGCGGTCTCCACGTAAATTTAATTCGTAAAACTTTAATGTAGGTACTTAATTTTAATTTTGGCTGTGTTACTGTCACGACTGACATTTTAACTCTAACTTTAAGTATTTTGACATTTATATTTCATAATTTTCATCTTATTTTTTCTTGTTTTGTTTATCTAATTATGAAATAAATATGTTTGTTAATTGTATGTTATTGTTTTGTGAGTTTTAAATAATATTTTTTTTTTATGTGTAATTTAATTTTAATTTTGGCTGTGTTACTATTACGACTGACATTTTATCTTCACACTTTAAGTATTTTGACATTTTATTTCATTATTTTTATCTATTTTTTCTTTTGTTTATCTAATTATTTCGTTTTCATGTACATTTTAATTTTTAGCATGTAAGAATTAGATTTTGCTGTGCCCTGACAGGGTCTACAACGGTTCTTAGCTCTAAGCCTTTTGTTAACACCATGTTTTTACCTTGTGGAATGCAAATAAACGAATACGAATACTGCAACCATCAGAAGCCTTTGCAAGTACTAGGAGCCCAAGTATTGTTAAAGTTTTGCGGGCTTTTGCGAATACACAGGCAATCAGTTTACTCGTAGGAATGAAGCTTCAATAACGACTAGGTATCTATTTCATGAAGATATCAAGTATTTTAAAGTTTAATTAAGTATACCGTCTGAGAACTTTGAATTTTAATAAGAAGTAAGAAAACCCTGTAAGAAAACTACTGGAAAGTAATTCCAAGATTTCACAAGCGATCGTTTTATTCGTAAGAATGAAGCAATAGCAATTTATTTTTCAAACTATATGTACCTATTTATTTTAACAAGCTCTCATAAAATAAGCACACCGCTAGCTTTTTTATTTATAATTCCAAGGGCATTAAGTAATATATTATAGTGAAATCAAAAAACATTCAATGAAAACCCAACTATTACCATAAATAAACACATTGTCACAACACATTTAGCTCTAATAAGGTGTGTATTGTGATCATTTGAACCGTGAAGCAAGCAGGGCTGTCCGCCGGCGACTCCTGTGCACCCAACAGAACGAAGGTAATTAATACGCGTATTGTCTACTCTGCAATGACGCTAACAGCGCAGCCCGAACAACGATGCAAATAATATAGTAGCAGGGCAATCATAGAAATGCAATTGTTGTTACAAAACCATTCAATGAAACACGAGATCGCTCCTATCTCGTGTTTTGCACGAATTAACAGGGTTTTTGGGTAGCATTTCTGCAATTTGTAAAGGAGAATATGGGCCTTTGCAAACGCCCAAACATTTCCTATTATAAGTTATACAGAAATCAATCATTAAAAAAAAAGTGCTACCTTAAGTGATTGGACAAATATTACCAATAACACTGCGTATCTTCAGGCTCATGCTGTATCTTCAGGCTCATGCTGGGAACAGAAATCTTTCGTAACATAATTTTACCCTATCACAAAATTGAAAACCTTAATGATACAGAAGAGTTTAACTTTAAATCCCATCCAACGTAACACGCTCATCATGTACGCAACGCACATTGTTAAGCAATAATTACATGCGTTTATTGAATTGTCAATAGCAATGTGTTCAACAAACAATGCTATGAGCAACATTGTTCCTGCTAATAAGCAGGGGGCGACATGACAGAGCTAACCAAACTATTCATATACATCAATACAGTCAATTAGGAGGACCGCAAGGAGAGGGAGGTTAAATAATTATAGCGTCTGAGTATGCAGGTGGAATGCATATGTGGTGACGACGCTTCAGTGCACCTGACTTAATCCAATTATATTGTTATTATTACAACTATGACTATATTGCAATAACACAAACATTTCCTAGAGTTTAACCAAACATACCACGCCAAACAATTTAATCAAGCCAGGTATTCTATTTTAGATCAATAATAATAGCATATGTACGTATTCTCTACCCCTACTATAATAATTGTGTACCTAATTTTGTTAATCTACTCCAACTTCTAATATTCTTGAAAGATTCTTGAAAATATAATAAGTACGTTTTTCTATGCATTGCAGAAGTCTAGTACTGAATCACTTCGTTGTACTGAAATGCTATAATAGAAAGAGGACAACTCTAACATAAGTTTCTAATTTATTCAACAGCAAATACTGTGATATTTTATTTAAATATCAATAAAATGGATCTGTTAAGATGCCGTGGTTACGTAATTTCGTAGCAGCCCGCGTAGCACGAGGATTCGTGACCTTCGTAGCAGTGAAAAAATGTACTGTTTAAAATTGCGAATTGTTTAATAAAGTTTTTCAAGTTATCGTTGGTGGTACTTACGTATATTAATATAATTTAGGTGCTATACTTTTTTTTTTTTCTAATATGAAGTCTTTGCCTTGGATGATCATCTAGCGTAGGCATTTCGTAGGCGCACAGTATTGTAAAAAATCAACGGATTTTGTTGCGCTGTTTTTTTAACAGATAGAGTGATTCAGAATATAATTTGTAAGCGGGCGAAGCCACGCGCATCAACTAGTTATTAATATAGCATTCATTTGAGACAGGTAGGTACTTCACACTAACTTAGGGTCTGGTGCACTTTGGGGGCCTCATAAAACAGTGTACTTGATTATCGAGTCCAGTTAACGTTATAATAAATAGAAACAACAAAATTTCTTGTTTATTGAAGTACTGGCTGCAGTTGTTTTCTTCAAAACAAAACGTTTACTAAGAGTATTACCGTCAAACTTTACATTACCAATGCGAAAACTATATAATTGCATCTACGAATGTAACAAAATTGATCTAGCTTAAAGCTACATGTACACAAAATACTAATTTCACGTAAAGAGGCTTAAGCGAAGTAATCACTAGCTCACAATGAGGTCTATTTGGGTCTATCCAAGATTAACTGATTCAGTTTCCAATCTCACAGCTGCAGCACTAGCATGACACGGCTTTAGAGATCGATGTAGGGTACAATAAGCAACTGCATAAAGCTCCGAGGTTTTGGAACAGACTGCCACACGGATATGAGAGACATTGGTCTCGATTCTGTTGTGCACAAACTAAACTTAATTAAGGCTATTGTTATCTTTTACTAAAAGGCAAATTGCAAAAAGGACGGCTATAGCTATGAACTAAGTTAGGGATATGAAACTAGTTTATGACTTGCGCTTCACTGTGTTTTTAGTCAACATGTTTTTACGTGCACCCTTCATTTGTTTGTAAATATTAGTTCCAATTAAATTTGACAGCTCGATTACATCCGTCTCTTTCTTGTTTTATTGGTGAGAAAAAGATAGCAATAGCCTAAATTAAGTTTAGTTTGTGCACAACAGAATCGACACCATTGAATACACATTTTCTGCCGCCAGACAAAAATAAAAATTCGATTCTACCACCGTGTACTTATTTTTCTACCTCAACAAAGTCGAAAATCATCAGAAACAAAGTGGTCATTACTGGTCAGAGCTCTAATGACGGACGGACGGACTGAACATGTTTGCCTTTATCGTTTTTAATTAAAGATAACAAAATGAAGAAAAAGAACGCTTGCCTAACTGTATCAAATAATTTCATCAATGATATTATGTATTGTTAAATGCAGTTTATCATAGATTTATTTTCAGTTAACTTAGAAACTTGCAAAGAAATTAAAAACATAACCTACAAAACCACCGTTTAAACGTACACAAGTAAATTAAAGTATGAGCACGCGTGCTCAATTACACAAAAAACCGCACGATATTTTTATCCTGTTACATTGAACTTTCATGTCGAAAAAGGTACAGATCATTTCTACTCGAAAAGTTAATTGGTAAACATTGGCTCTGCATTCCACAATTCAAACGGACGCCACTTTTATATTCAGGATGACATGTGTGTACATAAATAATCAAGAGTGGCATTCGAATTTCTGACAGAGCTTCGATCAGCACTAAATTGAAACATATTGGAACCAATATTCTGCATTCGTTTGTCTGGGGTTGAAACCACACCCACATTCCGATACAATTCCCTTATAGTTATTTGACGAACACAAATATCGTGTTTCGCATTCCCTCTAAAGTCTGAATTAAATTCAGTAACTATCTCAGGATTTAACACTCCTTTGAATACGCGACATGCCAATAGCGTCTATTATTAACATATCGCATCATGTTACGGTTTTCATTATCTGATTAATTGATGGTGACTTTTTGGAGTATCGTACCGAAAATATAATTGATACCGTATTTCGGCTAAGGTTCCGTTCATGTGCTCATTCATCATGTTGGAAAAAAGACAAGTACGCAAATAATAAATATTAAGCTTTCAATTCACGGTAGTTAATAAATTCTATCTTAATCTACTTCCGTTTGATTGCAAGTTGCCATCTTCAGGAGAAAATGTAGTCGCGAAACAAGCGGAAAGGTACTTATTACCAGTTTATGTACCAAGTCCCATTTCAATATCAATTTCCAGGTACATCACAAAGTGCCAACCTGCTTGTGAAGCTCTGGCATATTGCGTGGCTATTGAAGAACTTTCATGAATGTCGGATAATTTCATGTTTATTATATTAAAATCTCTATATTTTCAAGTAAATCCGGAAGGAGCACCTAAGCTATTTATGTCGGTTGCTGCATATTATGTTGCGAAGCGACGCGACGAGAAACATAATACTGAAAATAATTGATGCTTTTCTTAGACGAAGACAACGGCGAAGTCTGAATGGTTATGAATAGGTATGGTTGAATATGAGTCTTGAAATAGAGAACCACGGCGATACATAAAAGATGATGTCTCGTCTTTACCAAAATAATTTCCACTGTGAATTTGTATTATGGCCCAGAGGCGAATGCATTTTTGCGGTATAAAGTGTCGATCGTAATTTTACCGACGCCAACTAGTTCAATCTCAACTTGCACATTACCAACTTTACCATCAAACTGTCCGATGGTTGAAACAAGTGAACTACCCAATCAAATAAGTGATTTAACTATGTTAATTGTATTGCGATGTAATTTCAAGAAAATAAACAAAAAACTGTTTCTTAATCTAGCATTGGGTACCAAATCATATTGTGTCATAATGATCAATTTGATATGGCATGAAAAACGTTAAGTTCTCTGAGGACAATGGCAGCTGACTGCGTATAGCAAGCACGCACCATATTGAACCGCCAATTGAATATATTACGGGCACATCGGATACTGTGACTTAAAAGGGGTCGACGAATGCAGTTTCAATTCTTGGAACTATTTAATGCATAGGTATTATTAGTTTCGAAGATTCAATTTGAATTTTGTGCGAGTCTTTTAGTGGGGTCTCAAATAGAATAAGTAGATAGTTTTTTCATATATTTTTTTGGATTATCTTAGATCCATGTTCACCAAGAATATGACGGTCTGATTATCTAAAAACAGCTGTTTAAAACACATTTTTGTATGGGAACATGTCACAGTGACAACGGTTTTTAGATAAACAGACCGTTATCTTTTCAGTGAACATGGACCTCAATATCGTTTTTTTTTTCTTGATTTAAGGCCCATTTACACGATGCATACAATAATATTGAAGAAATAAATGAGTGACCACGTCTAAACAACATGTCACTAGCCAATTTTCAACCGACTTCCAAAAAGAGGAGGTTATCAATTCGTCTGTATTTTTTTTTTTTTTTTTTTTTTTTTTTTTTTTTTTTTTTTTTTTTGTGTTTGTTACCTCAGTACTCTCGACTGGGTGAACCGATTTTGATGGTTCTTTTTTTGTTTGAAAGCTGGTGCTTCCCGTTTGGTCCCATTTTAGTTTGCTGAAGACCTGATGCTGATCTTCGGAGATATACAACGGAACTCTTCAAAAATACACAGCAAATCTGCAGTGATTGCTGCCATCGCTTGTAGGTTCATTGTTTATACTATATTATGACGGAACATCACGCCTGTATGCTCTGACTACACATGTGCGTACCCCACATGTGTAAATACACCCGATTTCGAAAATATTTGTTACCTCAGTACTTTCTACTGGGTGAACCGATTTTGATCGTTCTTATTTTATTTGAAAGCTGGTGCTTCTTGTGTGGTCTTATAATCATCAAATCAGTAGCTGATGATGGGATTCTGGAGAAATAGAGAGAATTCTTCACATTTTATAGGCACACTAGAAGCGGTTTGGGTAGTTTTAGGAATTGTACTTTCTCGAAGTGATCCCAATTCAATTTGATGAAGATCTGATGAAGAACTTCGGATATGCAACGGAACTCCTCAATAAATGATAGCAAATGTACTGGGATTGCCGAAATCTCATATCTGTCTATTGTTTACACCAGTTCATAACCTAAAATCACGCCGGTACGCTGTGAAGGGGTAAGCACATGTGAACCACTAAAAAGTGAAAAATAAAAACTTTTTTACAAAAAATAAAACCGACTTCAGAGAAAACAAAAAAGTGAAAAATAACTTCAGAAAAACGCTTCAGAAGTCGGTGACAAAAAAACTAAATCAATCAAAAAAAGGTCACCGACTTCTGAAGCGTTTTTCTGAAGTTATTTTTCACTTTTTTGTTTTCTCTGAAGTCGGTTTTATTTTTTGTAAAAAAGTTTTTTTCCATTTAAAACTGTTCTTGGTATAAACCACATGAGTAAGTAAACGGAACAGAGTATCAGCTTCTTAACAACGTGCAAAATTGTTACCTATTTTGGTAGGGTTGTAATAGGTGAAGACAAATTAATCAAATATTTACTTAGGTACACATATTGTACTCCTTGGGATGGTTCAAGAATGATATACTTACTTTTATTTTTTTCTAGTATTATTCATACACGCAGTACAATAAACAACCAAGTTATTACCAAGTTTTTACATTTAAATATCCTAACTTGTCACAAAACAAACAACGTGTGTTGCCCTGACAACCCTGAGATTTTAAACTGGCTGTGACAGCATAAACCGGGTTTTTCCAATTTTGCCAAACAAGCCATCGACAAGCGGCCAGTGGTCACGCACGGAGCAACCGATTCGGTTGTATAAAGCTTATACAGTAATCTGTGCTTATACTCTGTACTCTACTCTGTGGTATAAACAGCACGTACAATCATTTGTTATGTGATTTCCTGTATTTAAATGGATTCTCTCCCCATTTGCAAATATAAATATGAGTGAGGGTGTGTTGATTGTTGCTACTACATAATATTAATTTTTAAGTAGTATCCGCGTGTAAACAGTTGCTTACAATCTTTTGAAGGACAATTATTGCGCTTAAGGAAACTAACTAACCTAACGTGGGGGTGCCCCAAGTCCCGACTATGGGGGCAGAGAATTATTACATTCAATAATTGCACATGTATTTTCAAGAAAATGGCATCATGTACATGAGAATAAATTCTGAGATAATCTAATCTGCGCATTCCTCTCTCTAAGAGAAGTCTCCGGTAGCGACAAATTAATCATTTAAAACAGTTTCAAAACTAATATTATCAGGACGCATAATACTTAAAACAATACGCGCCTCTGTAAACAGGATCTTTATTAGCTATGCACTAGCTGCAAGCGGTAATACCAAAATTATATACGAGCTCAAAGGATATCGTTCAGTCAAGTCTGCGCTTGGAAATATTCGCATGAACTAATTACAAAGCTTCAAAGTAACATAAATGAAGTCCGAGAGTAGCTTCATTAGTAACGTTTAGCTACCAAACTTTAATTTCAATGTAAAATATCCAAATAGATGAGCCCGCTAACCAAAGGCCACATCCTAATAACTTCTAGCTACGGGAAAGCAAGAAAGTTATATTAATTGGGGCATTTATTAGAAAACATTTTAACATAGGAAAGCAAATATTTATCATCAACAACAAAACAAGGAGGTAAGTAGAAAGAGCTGCATGTACTTCGTGTGCATTGATTGTATGGCAATTGAAACAAACAAGGGAGCGATTTGATTGACGCTTCCTTCTCGAGCGCGTCGCTAAACGAGCCCTAACAAGTCGATTAATGGACCTCACACGTCGGACTCTCGACAAATCACTTATCAATGATTTAGTGTTAACATCTGGTTTCTTACAGGAATATAAGAAGTATACACGGTGAGTCCATACATCCTGATTCTGAACACAAGACGAGGGACTAAGGTGTATCAGTTTCATGATTTTGAAAACTTGGACATGAAAACTAATATGAAAAGTTTCAGTATTATAAGTGGGGATGTCTAGGCAGAATAAAAGTTTCAGTATTATAAGTGGGGATGTCTAGGCAGAATACTTGTTGAATTAATTGCTTCAAATGACTAAATACGTTTGATGAGTATTACAACTCGGCAAACATACAATGTATGTATGCCAATATGTAGACCGTAAGGTACATATGGAGCATGTCAGGAGGATCAATGGTTTATTATAGTCACTTCAGGAACAACTATTAGGTATTAAAAGTTATGATGCCCTCAAACACTCAATTCCTTTAAAACTTCTTATTTCTCTTCATTGCTAGTTTGATTATTTTCATTGGGTACGATCTGTACCTAATGAGTTTAGAGAGGCTTAAATTTCCTTTGAAAGCTCAGTCCAAAAAGCTTCTCACTTCGTATATTTTACAAAGAACTTAGCTGGAATAATATTTAACCAAGGATGTGCCGACGGTATAGTTACAATAGCTGTTTCTACGAAAGCATTGAAAGGCTAGAGATTCTCAGATAATATCTTTTGTGTAGTACTTATTTGTCTGGTTCTACCGTTTGATGTTTGGTGAAAAGATATCTCGAAGGACGAAAATAATTGACCTTACGTAGGAGGTGCTTTGTTTGTTATACCTCATCGAACACGTCTAGACGTTAATACCCATTTAACTAGCCGTACAAAGAATCTATAAACATTCATATTCTCAGTAATCTTGAATTGATTAGCAGTTGTTTATGAACACCAACACCTACAAGTCCTACTATTGTTACAATATATTTCAATAGAACTGAGTACCTACGTAATAAGTCTGCGTACAAAAATCGAGACGTTATTTAGCTAATTAGGTGTACTTGAGGTGCCTAGGTAGGTTCTAGGTATGGAGATAATAGTAGAACTATGACAAACAAGACCGATTTCACAAATATTAGAAGACTCTTAGATAAAGGCGGATTGGTGGATTGAGAACCCACTTCAGCCCCTTATGTTATACTCGTAATTTCAAGAAAAACTGGCATTTACAAGTGGAAAGTTCTACATATCGCCGTTTCCTCGTGCGCCGCAACTTGATATTCAATTTGAAATAGAAGTCGCGTTATGAACCAGGATGAACAATTTCCTCAATTGTATTTAAATTAAATCTCTACGTTATTAATAAAAAAAATAACTTAATTTATAAATGAATGAATTAATGTAATTTAAAGGAGTCCGCTTCACTGTCAAAATCTATGACCACGCTATGAACGAATCAGGCACAGAAAAAACAGGGCACGGACCTAAAAAGTCATTAGAGGCATCAGACTAAAAAGCGAGGAGAATTTTTACGTTACTTTCCACACACTTCATTTTTCGTCCCTCCGTACTATCCCTAAAAGCATCGTGTCAAAATTTCATTTAAAAGCTGGTAAACTGGGAAGGCTACTTATGTTAGACTATCCGAATGGGATCATAATGAAATTATTGGCTTTTAGTGCTATACGCATTGTAACGTATCATACACGTATAGAACACTCACCATATGCACTTACGCAGTTTAACCCAATATTCTTTGTATTGAAAAGTTTTAGACTATTAATTCCATTAGATCGTACCGCCACTGAAATATTTTAACTTTGATTGGACACTGATTTAAACAAGAGTTATGAGAAAAATAAGTTTTCTATAGAAATTTTAAATTCCTCATATCTAGTCTTTGTATCATTGTCTTTTGAAAATATACATTCGGGAACATAGATATTCTGTAATCCAATCGAAATAAATACACACTACCTTAAAAATATGTTTGATTTATAAATTATTTTGGTATTACGTTTGTATGAAATACGCATGCTCCGCCGGCCTCTAAAGAACTAACCGTTGCAATGGTTTGACTGTGGGGTCGGTGAGTCTCATACATCGTACTTAAACTAAATATTATAATTATATAAAACTTACACTTAACAAAATTTCTAAATAATATATTTTTAATTTGCTATATCTATTTTTATGTGTTTCACTCTTTATGTCTACCGGCAGACTGTTCAATAGAAATGGTATTCGTTTTAAATTAGTTGGTGATTGATTCGTGGTATGGTGCGGTGTAACAGAATCCTAGATAGTCCGTAGTTCGCCAGGCTCTATATCATATCACCACTGCTCTCAAAATAGAGATGAAAGAAAATCTTTGACTTTCCTGAGAACCAAATATTAACAAGGAAACAATTTTTTTTAATATTCGAAGATATAATTATGACATCCACCAACACGTTTTAGGTCTCGATAAATATAGATATTCCATTAAAAAAATAGCATGTATGTGTGATATGATAAGTCTATAATTCCCATTCGGACGATTTAATTAAAAGACATTTTGCTAAAGTAGCGTTTTGATAATTAAGTCTTTTTGCTAGACGATGCGACCATTTGCTAACAAGCCTTTTCGATACGGAGCCGTTCGCCCTACGACCCTCGATGACGCCGCGCCCCGCTAAGAATAAATAAATCTTAAAGACGGAGACAGCCAATCAGACAGGATTATATTTAACAGATCCTCTGTTCTCTGCAGTACTAATTGCCTTCGTTACTTTTTAATTCTCGTTCTTATCTCTTGACAGTGCCTTTTAGAAGATCCTTAGCAATATTCAGCATTCTTTCTAAATAATAAATGTGTTGGAATGTATGCTACGATTCTTATGGATCGTATGTCAGGATCGAGCATGTGAGTATATTGAACACAGTATCAATGTAAACCATTTGATTTGTATGTATTCTGTTTTTTTTTCCATTAAGTTTATGTATTTTTTTTTCCATTTGCCCAAAATTTAACCGTAAAATTTTTGTGTCTTCAGAAATACATTAATTTTGTAATAATCGTACCTACAATGTAATGTGAAATCCTTACCTACCTCCTTTTGCAAGGAATCTTATTAAGAAATCATTTTATCTAATCGTAGGCCCACGCCTGATAATCTCATAAAATGTGAACTACAATTCTGATAGATGATTGTTGCGGTAAATTTTCACAATAAGATAGCTTATAAACAGTTGTTTTACAGCGTCGTGCTTTATTTCATTTCCTGTACTATGTTCAAATAATACTAATGATGATTGTTTCTCCGAGGATTAAGTATACACGCTGTCGCACTCTGTGTCCATGTTTCAAAAGTGCTACGTACACGTAGCACTTTTGAAACATGCCAACAAAAAATAACAAAAAGAGCAAGTGTTTATAAAAATCAAAAGAAGGTTAATCTATCAAAATTGAACGTTTCGTGACCATACTATTAACCGTTGAGGAGTTCCCTCGTGAGAAGAATATCCTATTTTATCACAAGTACTAAAGGTGTGTGCGAAATTTCAGGTAACTGGTTTGGAATTCAGTTGCAATATTTACAAACTAACTTGATAACAAGGCAAGTTAAATAAAAGCTTGTAATAAAAAGAGAGTGGAAATCAGGAATTCAGTTGCAATATTCAAATATTGCAATTCCCACTCTCCAATACACAGGAACTAACAAAAAAGGCAAGTTGATTAAAACCTTAAAATAAAAACGGAGTTCTGTTTGATATTCGGTTTTTATGCGAAACTCGGTACCTAATCGAAACTGTAAACTTTGTGAAAAAATATTCAAACAGTACCAAAGCTTTGGAAAACGCACAAATATACGTCGAAAATCCTAGTTGTTTGATGTTTTGCTTTTAGCAAAAACCCTAAAGTAATCAATGTGACTGACGGGTATTGAAAAACTAATCTAATACACGTCAAAGCTAAAGGGAAACGTTATGCCACGACATAGTGCAGCATACGTATGTAGATCATGCCGTTCAGTTGATACGAGCGGCACGAAGCACGATGTTCATTAACCGATACCTCGAAATCAGTGGCAACGTTCATTACATCATGCTGCTATTTCCTGGATTTGTCCCAGTTGGCGACATATTTGGATCTAGCGAAATCAGGCCAGTTCAGTACGCTACTACTTATTATCTTTAGCTAATGTAGACATATGAACTGAAAGCCAAGCGAAGATTGCATGCCTAAATATCCATTTAAGAGAGCGGAATTATATTATCTACTAGCTGTTGCCCGCGACTTCGTTCGCGTGAAAATATTGATGGGTCATGCCATGTGTGAGAGAGACTGCATCGTTGGTCAAGTTGTCGCAAGCGCTACTGAGCATGAGGTCCTGGGTTCGATTTCCGGGACGGGCAAAGTGTTATTGTCTTATTTGTGCCCAGTAGATGGAAAAAAGCTAAATGTGCGAAATGTGTGTTTATGATTAGATATACCTCTACTTAACAGTGGCGAAGGGTGAAAATAGTGTCAGGGGAACCCGAAGAAAAAAAGGAGCACTGTTTTTTTTGCTTCTGTTAACTTTTGTTCCCATGTTAATTTTGACCTCATTTTCATTATCAGCGACAACAAAAACCACGGAAACGACACCCATGATGAAAAATCCAAAAATTTTCGTCCGCGCCATTTTAGATTTTTTTTGACTTCATCTTCATTCATCAAAAGTAAGATAAAAAATGCAGAAGAGTTAGAAAAAAATACAGAAATCATGAAAATAAATAGACAATTACTCATTCTATCTCGTTCCACTATACACACTTTCTTTTTCTGCCCCTGCCGTAACTCCATCATCTTCGGCTTACCTAGGTCCCTACAAAAAGGGGTAAGTACTGCCAGCCGCGAAGTCCATACGATTGGTACCTTTGCTATTAACTTGTGTACAGCCTATACAATTAACTTGCACTGCTGCTAAAGGTCTCTCCTGCTGCTGTTATTGGTGAACGAATGAACAACTTCAATGCAAAACTTCATCCCCTTTACCCCTTTGTGGGTTGAAATAAAAAAAACTAACGACTTACTAACTTTGATACTATGTAGTGATTCAAAAAATAAAATCTTTAATTAAAAACAAAATGTTTTTAATTAAAGATTTTATTTTTACTTTTTCACCCCTCAAGGGTTGAAATTCTAATAAAGCCGTTGAGTTAGCTTCCAATCATAAGCCCAGATAACAAATTTTGTACGTTTTACGTCGAAAATTAAGGATTTTTCACACACAATTTCATCCCCTTTTTAAGCCTTTGGGGTGGAATTATCAAAAACGCTGAAACACGTATAAATTAATTTTCAATCGTCAGCCTAAACACAAAATTAAAAGATCCTAACTACTAAATCTGACGAACTTTCATATAAACTTGCACCCCCTATTTTATCCCCCTGGGGGTAGAATTGTTCAAAATCCTTTCTTAGCGGATGCCCACGTCTTAACATCTACCTGCATGCCAAATTTCAGCCCGATCCGTCCAGTGGTTTGGGCTGTGCGTTGATAGATCACTATGTCAGTCAGTCAGTCAGTCAGTCACCTTTGAGTTATATATATTTAACTAGCTGTTGCCCGCGACTTCGTTCGCGTGAAAATATTGATGGGTCATGTGTGAGACTGCATCGTTGTTCGAGTTGTCGCAAGCGCTACTGAGCATGAGGTCCTGGGTTCGATTTGCGGGACGGGCAAAGTGTTATTGTATTATTTGTGCCCGGTTGATGGGATTAAGCTAAATGTGCGAAATGTGGGTGTAGGATTAGATACACCAGGGGAGGGGCCCGCAAGGGCCGAAGCCTGCCGGGGTTTCGGGCCTGTTCGAAAGATACCGCGGCCCCGGAACATAAAGGGCGAGGATGGAACATGGATGGGTTTTAGTCAGTAAGAGTCTGACACTCCCTCCCGCTCCGCCCAGAGTGGGAGAAGTCATTTGATAATTTCCCATCCTAAAATACCTAACAGTGGCGCAGGGTGAAAATAGTGTCAGGGGAAGCCGTAGAAAAAAAAGGAAAAACTGTGATTTTTGCTTCTGTTAACTTTTTTCCCCGTGTTAATTTTGACCTCATTTTCACTATCAGCGACACCAAAAACCACGGAAACGACACCCATGATTAAAAATCCAAAAACTTTCGTCGGCGCCATTTCTGATTTCATCTTCATTCATCAAAAGTAAGATCAGAAATGCAGAAGAGAAAAAAATACAGAAATCTACAAAATAAAAAAATCTAGTTGGTATCAAATACGATATCGACAATTACTCATTCTATCTCGTTCTACTATACATAATTTATTTATTTTATTTATTTATTTAAACAACACATACAACTATTATTACAGGTTTAGGTACCTAATACAATAGAGCAGTTATATTTAAAGTTAAATTATTTATGTTTTAAATAAATTGATTATTTTGACAAACTAAAGTAGTTGCGCAAAATGCGGCCCGTGTGAATTCGCTCAGTGTACAATTGAAGCAATCAATCTGTTGTGACACCATATTGAGTGCACGCAGCGCGCGCGTCAGCGGCACGTGCTGCAGCAAGTTGGTGCGAGCGGGCGGCACCCACAGGGGCGGCGGCTGGCATACTTTCTTTTTCTGCTCCTGCCGTAAGTCCATAATCTTCGGCTTACCTAGGTCCCTACAAAACGGTAAGTACTGCCAGCCGCGAAGTCACGTGTGCTATTAACTTGTGTCGGCCTATACTATTAACTTGCACTTCCGGTCTCTCCTGCTGCTGTTATTCCTGAACGAATGAACAACTACATTGCAAAACTTCATCCCCCCTTTTACCCCTTTGTGGGTTGAAATAAAAAAAAACCAACGACTTACTAACTTCGATACTTTTTGGTGACTCAAAAAATAAAAACTTTAATTAAAAACAAAATTTTGCTCTTTTTTCACTTCTCAAGGGTTGAAATTCTAATAAAACCGTTGCGTCAGCTTCCAATCATAAGCCCAGATAACAAATTTTGTACTTTTTACGTCGAAAATTAAGGATTTTTCACATACAATTTCATCCCCTTTATAACCCTTCGGGGTGGAGTTATCAAAAACGCTGAAACACGTATAAAATAATTTTCAATCGTCAGCCTAAACACAAAATTAGAAGATCCTAACTTTAAAACTGACGGACTTTCATATAAGCTTCCATCCCCTATTTTATCCCCTTGAGGGTAGAATTGATCAAAATCCTTTCTTAGCGGATGCCTACGTCATAACATCTACCTGCATGCCAAATTTCAGCCCGATCCGTCCAGTGGTTCGGGCTGTGCGTTGATAGATCACTATGTCAGTCAGTCAGTCAGTCACCTTTGAATTATATATATTTAGATTATCTATTAGGACTTGGTGTAGAAAACGTTATCAACTATTTATGCATTACGTACTCTTGATGAAAAGAAAACTGTGAAACTTGGATTGTTTTAAGTAATTTATACTAAAAATACATATATCTTTGAATGCTATAGTTAGTATGATAAAGTAATATAATATCTTCCTTCTATCATCCGTGTTCTGGCTGGGTTGACTTGCACGTTAAGGGTAGAAGAAAAATATACCTAAGCTACTCTACTTAAAGGATTATTATTCAGGCAAGCAACTGCTAATGAAAGTGCACTTGATGGAACTGCAATAACTTCCGCAGTCAGTAGTTATGTTTATAAATCATTTATCAGAATGGTGCGGTCCTAAAGTCCTAATTGAAGGCGTGAGTCCCGGGGTTGCGGGCCTGTTCGAAAGAGATACCGCGGCCCCGGAACATAACGGGCGAGGAAGGCACATGGATGGGTTTTAGTCAGTAAAAGTCTGACACTCCCTCCCGCTCCGCCCAGAGTGGGAGAAGTCATTTGATGATTTAAGGCGTGAGTCAGACGATCAAACTGCACAACTTTCTCTATGGGACCAACATCGTAATTGCAAAAACATCTGCTGTCCTATACATTTGACCCCAGTAGGATTAATATTTTTGTACGGCTGAGCATCCGAGTACTTTTTTGCAATAAAAATGAGGGTCAGACAATTAGGAAAGCTGTTCATTTTAATGACCAGTAATATGGCCAAACTCTCCGATACATGCTGTTTATAATTTTTAAATAATGAGAATATAATATTTTCCAATCATAAACCGAACAACGGATTTGAAGAAGGTACAAGCGTGCCACAAGGTACTCAAGGTCTTCGGCCAGCAACGGAAACAGAAGTTATTATGATGGATATACTTTCAAATGATTCATTCACTTCCGTTACACTTATGATAAGCAATGTTTCATACATTTATCAGAGCAATCCATACACGCTTTAAAACTGACTACAAAAGGAGGTAGTCTGTGCTGTTGCACAGAATTATCTCGCCCACCGCCATAATTTTTTTTTGGTATGGAAATTATTGTATTTTAGCACGCAGTTGTTTCGGCACAATAAAAATAAGATACTTAAAAACCTAGTGTTGGTTCTCAGTTATTCATGTTTTATGTATTGGAGGAACAATAGCCCTTTAGAAATCTGCAATTAATTCTTTACTACGGAAAATATCTTTTAAAACTTGTATTTACATCGAAAAATTACCAAAAACCAAAGAGAGAACCAAAAAAACGTTTTTACAATTACAAGGACAGCAATTAAAGAGGAGTATTTACTGTCAAAATGAAAAGAGTTTACTGCCGTCCCATTTTTTTTTAAAGAAGTCTGAATCAACTCCAACATCATATTTGTATTTTTTTTTTTAAAGAAATTAAACGTTTTAATTTGCTCGCGGGTTTTAAATTTGTGAAGGGTATTGTACTGTATTGTATAATGGGCTGGTGTCCGCAACTCCACGTCAAGACGCGTATTTTGCGTGGGGATAAGGGTGAAAACCATCATAAATGGACCTTTACAATTGAAGAAAGAACAACGCAATTTCATCATTGAAACCATTTCTGTTTTAATTCTTTAACTGTTAGCGAAGTAGACTGATTCGGTCGGGGTTCACAGATAACGGGGTAATAAAATGTTCCACAAAATCATTTGGCAACGAAAGACAGGGTGTAAAACACCTCATCACGAAGCCGTCAACCACGTCCATTCTATACATCAAACTAAGTAACGTTACGGAAAAATTATTGCTGTGGAATTTCAGGTTTTGTGGCAGAACTCAAAGTAACGCACTTAAAACATTGTGCTGATGGATGGATTGGATAGTACGGGGGTCGGAGAGGTGTTTAAAGTAAAAATATATTCATGTAAATTGTATTTAAAAAAAACTTGTCAAAAAGTTGGAACTTTGACCCCAAATATCTCCGTAACTAGGTTCCCAGGTATGGTATAGAACAAAAAAAATGATCGTAATGACGAGGAAAACAAATGCCTTTCGACTTCGTTAAGAGGTGTTACAACCTTTTACATAAAGGTTGTAACACCTCTTAACGAAGCCGCCTAATTCCTAATGGTAATAAATGTTAGGTATAAGGCTGTATTTCCACTAAAGATGAGCAGGGATGCGTCGCAAGGATGCGTCGCAAGGATGCGTTGCAAGGATGCGTCGCAAGGATGCGTCGCAAGGATGCGTCGCAAGGATGCGTCGCAAGGATGCGTCGCAAGGATGCGTTGCGAGGGATGCGTCGCAAGGATGTGTCGCACAAGGATGCGTCGCAAGGATGCGTCGCAAGGGATGTCTGTTAGACTAATCTACATCTACACTAATATTATAAAGAGGAAAACTTTGTTTGTTTGTTTGTTTGGTTGTAATGAATAGGCTTAAAAACTACTGGACCGTTTTTAAAAATTCTTCCACCATTCGAAAGCTACATTATCCACGAGTAACATAGGATATATTTTATCCCCGTACTCCCACGGGAACGGGAATTACGCGTGTGAAACCGCGTGACGTCCGCTAGTTAATAATATCGCTTCTTTTTCACAGCTTGATGTATTCTAGCTGTGTGATTGGTTAGTTCCACAGACATCCGGTGCTCATCTCTAGTGGAAGCCCAGCCTTATTCCCGCAGAACGATCTAATACGCACTATGTGAGACAATCGGATTATGTCCATCAAGGTTTTTTTTAATCCCTACAACTACAAGTCACACCTTTGCAAGCACCGCTACTGCAAAGTATACCATTGTTCAAGTACTAATCACGATCATTTATTTCATAGGCGACATTTAAAAGAAAAGTTTGGTTTAATTTCAATTTAAAACAGAGTTTAACAAGTTACAATAAATTAAAAAACCCCCGACACGTAGGGTAATAATTTTAAGGTATTCCAGTGTTTGGTGTTGACCCTTTCATTTGATACCCTTATTGAGGGAGTCGTTAAAAAAACTGTATTTAATTTTAAAAAAATTGGTGGCAGTCATCTTTGATTTCAAATTTAAATATGTAATCTGTCAAGTTGTGGCGTTCTTATCAAACATAGCTAAGGACACTCGCGACTAATTCACCTTGCATACTTACAAAAAAAAACAAATTCAATATAGGTTCACCGTTCGGGAGTTACGATGCCACAGACAGACACACAAACGTCATTTTTACCTTGGGGGTTAAAAAAGAGTTTATTTGTACCTCGCATTAACCTACATACGTCGTCCGGCCATTATTTATTCAAATAATTTAGATTTTAGTTAGGCATTATTATTTATATTTTACTTTCAGTTCCATTTCATAAAGTCTTAGATTAGGAGTAACTCTTGCGTTTTTCTGATTTCGTCTTGGTTTGTTACGTTGGTCTATATCTATAGAAAGGTTGTCAAGTGTTAGTGTGATTCCACTGCGATACGTCATAAGACTTCTTAAAATAAATCCCTTGTTCCTACAAGATCTATTTAAGCGCTGGCTTACGTAATCGTCAATCCTGTTTTTATATATAGTTATTTATCGGTATTGATCGGGTAGAGTAGTGTACATATTTCACAAAGAACAATACCTATAATCGCCGTTGATTCTCGGGTCTTGAGGTATCTTCTTATGAGATGTCACCACGTAAGATGAATAGTGCTCAATCCGCATGAAAGACAAGGTAGTGAGAATTTGTGATGTCAGGGACATCTCACTACTCATGTCTTTCACACAGCAGAGAGCAAACGCTTCGACAGCCGATGTGCTGTGTGCTGCGCTATGCTTGCTACCGCGGCAGACTGTAACTCTGCATTTCCATCGATTTCTTTTTGTTTTTAGGCAATGAATGTAGTGACGTCGTCATAGGAAACTTATCAAAGAAAGAAAATAAAACAAGCCAAGGGCTAAAAGAGTAATTATTTTATTATTTTGTTGAATATGAGCGTAGAAGATAAACGACACGCCACTGCAAACGCCTTCTAACTAAACGATGTAAACAAAATAATTTCATCAGCACTACAGTCGCTACGACGCAAAATGCAAAGTTACACTACGACCGCGTAAAAAGTACACAAGATAATAAATAATGTTATTAAACACAAAAATGCACCTATAAACAGATTATATGTTAATGTATTGCCGTTACATCATTATATTACACGTCGGTTATCAATATTTGCATGTCACCACCACCTATGGTCCACAATGTTACTTACCAATCAATTAGGTACCTAAACGCATCATTAATTAAATCTACATACGTTCATTTATTCGTAAAAATTTAATCCCTTTATCCACTACGTAAGACGTCTTTTGCTAATTCAAAGTTGTTTTATGCAATCCATGAAATATGCGTAGGTAGTCAAAACCAAATTGACTGATATGAAAGCATATTCGTTAGTACCTGTCAGTACCACTTAGGAAATGAAAATAGAATAGCGAATTGTGATACCGAATTGTGATACATCAATTAGAATGAATAGGAAATATAATAGGTATTCACGAAACATACCTACTGTCCGGTATTAAATGATTGAAGCTGATTGAGTGGCGGAATGCATTTATGAAAGGGGAGGGCCCATTTGGCGACAAAATTGGTTTAACATGGAGGTGCAAGGGGAGAGTGCGTCGGTTATAGGTATTCACGTATGGAAAATCGTGCATCCACCCCACTAATTGGTGCCAATTACCGCGCATCGTTAGTTCACCTCTATTAAGAGGGCTAATTCAGTTGGGGATTTATCGGAAAATTAATATCGAGGCGAGTAAAATGTAGCTGTAAAATGTAACATATTTTGATGATACAAGGCCTACGCCATATCAGTTTTACTTGGTGGTGCAATGGAATTTAATGTGATTTAAAAAAATACTGTTTAGTGTAACGTATTATTAATGATCCCTCGCCATTTAACTTTTACTTGGTGTTTTTATGTGATTAAAAAATTAAAACAAAGTCTAAATAACTAACGTTGAAGAAAATAATGAAATGACACTGACATTTGAAGGATTGCCACTTTTATGAATGAAGTATAATAATTTACGTAATTTCAACATCGTGTGTTTAAATAAAAACAAGAAACTGTGGTAAAGTTTTTTTGTAACTTACTTATTATTTCTTATGAAATATTACGACCAATTTTCTAAAAAAATATTTAGGGGTGCGATGTTCGAATACTTTGCTTTTATATTGAAGAAAGTTCGGATAAGAAAAGACAAAGCTTTCCGTTAGGTAGTTCAAGTGGGGTTATGTACTTTAGAATGCATTTCTGCCAAAAACAGATCGATTTACCTCGGCAGGTGAGTTTTATGGAAAAAACACAATAGGTTTTATTCAAGCAAGTAGGCAGAATCGACTGTGTATCGTTAAAGACTATGTCAAGTTCAAGTAAACGAAATAGAAGAACTAATCGTAATGGACTCGCCACTCCAAAGCCTGTCAGTCCGCTATGTCATGTGCAAGTGTCACGACTGCGCGGCAGTAGCCATCTTTGTTAAAAGTTTATTAAAGATGTTAATTTGAGTGTAGCACATACTAACTGATTTTTAGAATTTAATCAACATTACTGAAAATGTATTGTTTGGTTCTTGTAAGCCATGGCTTAAGGACTTACAAAAGTCTAGTCTTAGAATTGTTTGTGTATGTTTTAATAATTATTTTCAAGCCTTCATTCTGATACACAAGGCCACTGAATCAGTGCCAGTTTCTCATTGAGGTTTAAGCATGGTAACATGTGACAACACTATATCGCTGCTGCAACTAATTCGCTTGCAGATAAATTATCATAATGCGGAATGAATAACAAAAAATATAATGAAAAATAAAACAGTATGACAACAAAAAGAGAATGGTAATGAGGCCCCTATGTTGAACGGACATTATGTCGTCGAGGTAAGTGCTGAATTTGACCTACCTGTATATAACCCCGAGCAGCGGCCTGCCTCGCTCCTTGCACCGATCGACTCCTCCAGGGCCGGCTGTCAAAGGTATCATAAAATCCATTCTAATGATTCATTTCAGTACAAAACTATTCGCTAACTTATAATATTACCTAGTTCACAGCTCACACACACTCACACTATGGGAAGATTGGTCAATGTCATTAAAACTGGGCGTAACCGATTAAGTTCAAGGAAATTTAGTTCTAAAATGTTGGGGGAAAATGAAAAATGTTGGGGCTCATGAACTTTTCCAATCACTGAACTACAGAGACAGTTGGGTTTAGTTCGGTAAGATAGAAAGGATTAGATATTTACTGTGACGGCGTATTTTTCACCGTCTTTGATTCTTATCTGCCATTGTACTTGGTAGACATATTCGAGCGTACCCAGCCCACACTTGCCGTCACGTAAACAGTTTCAAGACGATCAAACAATTCTTTAAAAATACTTCCATATAGTTCAAAAGATTATAGCTTTCTTTGTGAACACAATAGAAAACCCCTAGAGGTCACACAAACATTGCCTACCGTACCGTGAGTTTAAGTCTTCTTAAACTCCGCAGTGCAAAAGAGAAAATGTAGCAACTAGGTAGGTACTTCTATAGGGAACAAGAAAACTTTGTGTGGATTGAACCTGTGTCGTTATGTATATGGTTTTTCTATGATCTAGCGTTTTATATAGTTATATTCATAGATTTACAAGTAAGTTAAAGAGTTTTTTATCCAGAAAAAGAGCCCCCAAAATACAGTTGCTTTTATAATCCCATGTAAGGCTGTAATATACCTGAAGCCGTCGAAGGCCATATTTTGATTAAAAAAAAACGTTTGCTAGATAGTTTCAGAAATTCTGATCAATTTCACTTTTTTTGGTTAGTAATTATAATTAGTAAAGATACGACTGAAATAACAACAACAGTCGTTTTTATTCACATAAAATAACTACAAAAGCATTAAATGATTAGCCTCTCCGAAGCCAACGAATAGTATTCGATAGTAGATGATGTGGATAAGTAACATAATAGCGCGTAGTAAGAGCGTCGCAAACAATCTCAAATCACAATCTTCCCATGACCGTTCACATGCAACGTCATAAACATCATTCATAAAAGTTCGCGATGAAGCCATAAAAACTTCGCTTTCGCACCACACGAACTCGCTGTGAACACGGTAATCGCAGTGCAAAAGTATCCTTAAATATAACTTATACTAAGTAATAATAATAAATCAAAGTGATAGAAACATTTTTGAAATTTACCTTTTAGTATTTATAGGTTGTCATTTCCTTGGCTCCGCAGGTCTGGCTCACGTCACCATTTCCTCAAGTAGGTGTCTCTCTCGATATAAACTCTGTAACAACAGAGAAATTGCTTGATTCCTTTTCTAGAATGATACTAGTGAACTCGTTAACATCGAATAACAATTAAATCTAATTGCACAGCATCAGCGCAGCGTAATTACATAAAATACACGATACTTAACATTTTCACAGAGACATTTATAAAGTACATAAGCAATATAAAAACATTCGCTTTGAGCAACTACAACATATAAACAGCTAACTACTTACACATTCAAAGTAATACATTTACAAGACTTACCGAATCAAGATGATGATTCGTCAACCACGCCATGGATAGATATCCCGGGTCCAATCAAGGTAGGTACCTGCACAAACAAAAAGAAACATACATATTTCTAATTCTATCATGTATCGTTAAAAACGGGATATTTACCATGTTTAATATTGATTTGTGTATTATCTATGAGACGAGGAACATTAACATGCTGAGCTATGTGCAGAAGGTCCTACATAGGAATGGATATATAGGGAAGAAGGCACAAAGTAGACAAAAAACTGTTCATAAGCACCGGAAGGCGAGGCTACAAGACAACCAACACTTTTGCCTTATTTCTACGGCACTCAGACATTTCTCGGAAATTCGCCGTAAAGACTATCTTCACTCTTTTCAAGAAAGTGTCTCAGAGGCTGCGTTCGCCGAAGGACAACTTTCCGCTGGAAAAGCCCGGTGTTTATAAAATAGAAAACTGCATTTTTTTCAGTCGAATATAAGAACGGTGAAACAGTGACACTCAATAATCGGCCATAGATCAACATCTTGACCTAGACTGGTAAGAGAAGCCATTGAGATTACCAAGTATGTATAAGAACATCAACCTGGAGGATGAGTTGAAACCGTCATGAGCCTGGAATCCAGTGCTTCAACTGTGTAAAAACAGAAAAAGTTCGGAAGTGGACACAGTGACTCCTCTGACGGTAACAGAATCAAATATCGAGAACACTAATAAATATTACGTATTTAGTGAGTGACCAGGTCACAGTGGTTGTTGTATGTCACATACATTGTTGTTGGAATAGTCAAAGAAAGGAAAGTGCTGTAACACCGTAAATCATGTTGCATGTCCGTGACAGGTTGAGAGGCAGTGCTGTGCGTCGAACCAACATAAACGTGCACAAAGCTCTCTAACATGTTCAAACAGTCTTTTACCCTCCACTTTGAAAACTGCAATGTCACCACCCGGCCTAGGCCAAACATTTTTCCAAGAATTTCAACTGCATTTGGTACCATACGTTTTTTTTTCTTATCCGTGGTCATTTTCTATTTAAAAAACATTTGACATTGGACTTTTTCTTTCAATATTTTAGATTTTGTCTGAAATGATTCTTCCAAATATCCTTGAGAACTACTGAAATCACAGACGATATTCTACGATTATGAAATCGTTACCAACCAGTGGCATAATCACAAGTAGTAAACATAATTTTGAAAATAATGCAGCTTAATTGTTTGGTCGATTCAACTCCGAAAAAAGTTAATATTATAATACAATTTATGTTATAGATTTTTCAATGTTAAAATAAAATATAGGTAAAGGGCTCTAATGAGTCAAGTGATGCACGAAACAAGACAATGTTGCTGTTGCGAATCAATATCGCATTGCGGATGGTAGGTTCTCGTACGACTTCCTTTTGCCGACACTACCTGGATAGATAAATCGTTTTATACGGATTACTCACCGACAGGCGACAGTAACGTATAAATGGAATAGGAACGACGGTAGACGACATGGATGCATTCGATTCAATAAAATCGCAGTAGGAATAATGTAGTTTTACTGTTAGGAATACAGTCTAATTCCTGGTGGACTTTATTTGAGAATCGAGAGGTAGTGAGAGAGACCCTCCGGGGCCAGCGCGTCAGAAAAACAATTTAATTTTTGTTTATTAGGAACGACTGGGACGAACAAAGTAATTAAGTTATCGCTGCTCACTCCTGCTCAGGCGTGACCTGCAGACGTCTGGGACAGGACACGGGTCATACTAACACAGTAACACCTTACCACCAGTGGGACCACGGGTAAAAAACGTTTATTATAAGTTATATGTTGAGATTATGACTTGATAATTTATTAAACGTTTGATATTTTGAAGTGTTGAGATTTTTTACATTTCTTGAGAGGAAATGGTTAGTAGCTTATCCTTTTCTCATTTCTTGGGTATTCAAATGTTGTGAAAAGACACGAATCATTTAAACCAGCTAGTATATACAAAAAAAAATGTATCTACTTAAAGTTATTGTAATCCTCTCTTTGTAATTTCCCGAAGGTTAAGACGGAGTTCGCGAAAATTGGAGGAGCTTGCGTTATTTACGAATCGATCGTACAGCGCATGCGTGTTCCTTTCTTCGTGTACAGGGACGCTTCCCAAGCGTTGCTGAATAATTTTGAATGTACGAGCTATTTTACAAGACGAAACTTTACCTTTCATACTTTATTTTATTGCGAAAGTATAACGCTGTCTTACCTAGTCAAATGAACCAGCTACAAGAATTTGGCACACGGATGGATAGACCATGACCCCGGTGCGACATAGAGTGACGACTTTTTCCCCAATCAGTAAAACGTTCCCGTGGGATAATTGCCGACCTCTACAAAAAAGCTTTTTGGCTTTAAGTTGATCTTTCAAAAAAGCTACTTTAAGTTGAGATTTGGTCTTTCCTTTACTAAGATTAATTTACTGTTACCATATTATTGACTATGACACGTACCTATGTTTGTGTTTGGTTAATCGTGTTGGCATTGCCATGTTTAAACTGATTGTTAAGGGGCCGGCGGAACGTGCGTCTTTCATACAAACGTAATACCAAAATAATTTGTAAATCAAACATATTCTTAAGGTATGACGACCCTTAAATAAACTTATTGATCACGGAGGCCAAAAAAATAAGTTTGTAATTTGTATTTTTTTTTTCGGTATTATCTTCATACCTATCTATTGTTTGATTTCCGCATAGACTTTAGGAAGATTAGGTTTTCTGCTGCTTACTTTTTTATAGGAGCAAATTATAAGTTTTAATACAATAATTCAGACTAAGCAATTCATTAAAACGCCAATAAAAACCACCATTGTTAAAAATAATTCACAAACAACACAAACACCTAACATTGCTAAAAAAGTTTCAAATAACACAAACACCAACAACACAGCATGTTGACATGATAGGTAATCACTGAAATGATTAAGAGCTGCACTACCTGTAAGTAACGAACTAATGATACACACGGAGCCTCGCCCGTTCAGTAAAATGTGTGACGTGAACGAGTTAAACCGACCGAAATTAGCAGTCGTTAACAGTAAAGCCGTCAGCTGAGAAGTTATGCATTTATTTGTTAGTGCGCTTGCACGACACGAGTCGGCGCAACTGCGCCACACCGCGATACCTGCCCTGACCTCGGATAAAGCTAACGGCCCGGTGCATTCGCCGAGGCGGGTTCAACGCCACTTACGCCACGCATTTTTTCGCCAACTTTTACAACCAGCGACGCCATTCAAGTTCGCAGCTGGCGCGGCATTGTTATTGCGACGCGATTAAAAAGGGGTCGGTTTATCATCTGCTCAGGGCAACGGAGCAGACATTCATGCCGATATTAAATAAACAGCACTCTATTTGTCCTGTTTATGCGTTTTTATCGAATTTGTTCTAGAATCAAGATAAACTCGTAATACCAGCGATGAAGGATGGAGGGCTGAGGCGCGAGAGAGACCGGCGGCGGCGGAGCCTAGTCCTAACTCAATAAAGCAGCTGGATTGGTACGGGATTACATTACCGTCGCTTTGAGAAGCAATATAAAGCTCGTAAGAAAACATACCTAGATTATATAGATTTGTTTATTGCTCTCCAGATACATTGAATAAAACCACTTTTAAAACGGAAATTTTTCATAAAATTCAATTTGAAGTCAGCAGATTTCTGAAGTGCTTTTTATTTCCTGGGTTGACAAGGTATTTTTTGAATTAAAATTTGAAGCTGTTCTACCAGTCAAATAGAGTTACAACTTTATGTTGTAGAGTACAATTACTTTATCGGCTAAAAAAAGATAAATCATAACAATGACACAATAAACATACAAATAAACAAAATGAACGGCTACTGGTTCGTTTCCTGCCACAAAAGTACATCGGAAGCTAAGATAAGCAAGAGAGCAATATTGTGGTAAATAAACTCAACTACTCGTAATTGTCAAAATATGAACATAAAGTATTGTTAAGCCATTAGTGTTTAGCTCAGAGAAGGCTTGAGCTAATTGGATAGATTACAGCAAAGCTACGCGACAGAGTTGAGGAGGCCGAGGGAGGCGGAGGTTGGATTACGGCAGCCGTCTCATATTTATAATGCAAACGGCTATTTTCCTTTTTATTACAAAAACCGAGTTAAAAGAGACGTTTCTAATTATACTCTTAGATAATTTAGTGTAACAAATAGTTAACACATTTAAAATACAAAACGAATTTTGGATAGAACTTTATATGATTGAAGTGAATTACATATAACGTTACCGCTATAAGTGATAGAAACCAACTTAAAAGAATACTTTTTGTATGTATTTTCGAAAACCCAGTCTGGGATAGGCCGATGAGTGTTGTGTCAAAAATATCGCAAGTGTTTAAATGAATCGTCGTGCACCTAGTCGACGCCTACCAATATTTTTGTTTTTCTATCAGCTCCAGGCGCCATTCTTGGCAACATTCCCAAGCCGACATTTAACGACATTAAACCTGATGTGTCTACACGCCAGACGAGCAGACACCCGATTCAACAGTCACAAAAATTAAGCTTAGTACTTTTATTTTAACACATGCCTGACAGCAAGTGAAACTAAATTCTGAATAAATATCTGTACTTTAGTATTAATCGTTAAAATATATGGAAGGTATTTTATAGAAGAGTTATGGAAGAAGATCGTTGACCCAAAATTAATTGGGATAAGGGTAAGTAAATGACGATTATTATTGTTCGCGAAGATGTTCCTATAAAAGAATACATAAAAGTGATGTACCAATCACATACAAAGTCACGTTTGTTATTGGTTAAAACGCCTGCGGAGCATGCGTTTTTCATACAAACGTAATACCAAAATAATTTGTAAATCAAACATATTCTTATGGTAGTGTTTTTTTATTTCGATTAGATAACAAAAATTTATAGGTTCACAAACACATATTTAGAATGGAAACTGATTTAAACAAGAGATATGAGAAAAATAAATTTTCAATAGACATTTTAAATTCTTCATATCTCGGCCAAATAAATAAATATTACGAAAGTACAATGATGTGAAATCATTGTACTTTCGTAATATTTATTTGGGAACCTAGATATTCTGTAATTCAATCGAAACATATACACACTACCTTAAGAATATGTTTGATTTTCATATTATTTTGGTATTACGTTTGTATGAAAAGCGCATGCTCCGTCGGCCCCTTAAGTATTATTAATAACTTTATTCGTATGTGTTGTTAGATGCGTCTCACGTAAAGTCAAAAATCATGTTCTGATACAAAATCAACCTGTGTAACTGCCCTCAACTGTGTTTGTTATTATAATAAAGCAAATAATTCTAAACTCCGTTAAATATGTATTACGGACTCAAAAATACACGCGTCTACAGCATCAATGATTTAATTCAATACGGTTACTGCTTAATAAAAAACAACGAACTGTGAGCATGCGACTGTGTCACATTCCATTCGAAAAATCCGTTAAAAACCTATCGATAAAATGCCAAATTCGAACGTTTGTATGATGTAGTATCTCTGACCTAGTGATACACCTAAATCAGGAAAAAACAAACAGGAATATTTGATAAGGAAAATAACGTTACATAGGGATACATTATTCTGCTGATAAACATTTGAATGAATAACCATAAGAATACTGCCAATTGATGAATGATCATGATTTGAGAGGTAGCCAACCAAACATTTCACTAATTTGATTGAAGTAAGCGCGGGGCCTTACGCGCATCACTCACGATCATGACCTTGCTGATTTCGATAGTTACCGAATCGAGCGATTTTATTGACCTAATTGACCTCTGCCGATTTATATTACTACATTATATCAATAAAATATTTACGTACGTTTAACATTATCGATAACATTTTCATAACGGTGATACCGTACACAATGCAGCCAATTGCATGCATGTCTCCTTTTAAACTTGTGGAATTTATTTGTTAATAGGTCACTTCCAAATAACCGTTTTATTTTTTAAGTTAATGTTTACCTGCCCCCAGAAAGAGTCGACAATTCTATTGTTCATCTGTCATTTTGTCGATTCAATGACAGATGAACAAAAGATTCGTCGATTCTTTCTTCGAAGAAACCCGTTTCTACGGTGCGGTGGTCATGCTACGCGGGCTGCTTTGTAAGGTGTCTATTTTTTTTATCGTTGGACATTACACACAGCGCCATCTAGTGTGACACTAAGCAAGGCTTTTGTTGTGGTCACCAGACAGTTGATATACTACATAATACGTACATATTAACATCCATGACGCGGAAACAAATGTCCATGCTCATCATACAACATTTGTTCCTACCGGGATTCGAACCCGGGACCCTAAGAACGTAAGGCAGCCTCACTACCGCTGCGCCATTCGGGTCGTCATAATATATTCGACTATTCGTCTATTAATAATATTAATTCTGGAATTTACGAAATTACAGAAATAGGCAATTCTCAAATAGCAGACGTTGCTTCCTAGTCTAGCGGGAACATCCTCGAATAATTTATTTTAAGAAACTATAAACGAAAGCTAAATAGATTTGGTATTTTTAATTTTATTTGTAAAAACCTCAGTTTGCCTGGAAAATACGCGCTGCAGAATATAGCGTCGGAAATAATGGAGTTGCGGTGTTAATTAAAATTAATGCGCTAAATGTGCACGGCTCCGCCGTTGTCAGTTTCAATTTCCGGCTTAAAGTTTAGCCTGGGCATTCAAAATAATGGTTGAAGCATAAAACATTGTTTTTCTGCTACCGAGTACCTATAAAGGGTGTAAAACAAACAGAGGCCTGCGGAGCATGCGAATTTCATACAAACGTAATACCAAAATTATTTGTAAATCAAACATATTCTTAAGGTAGTGTGTATTTATTTTGATTGGATTACAGAATATGTAGGTTCCCAAATAGCCATTTTGAATGTAAACCGATTTAAACAAGAGTTTCGAGAAAAATATTTTTTCTATAGAAATTTTAAATTCATATTATCTCGTCTTTATATCATTGTCCTTTCAAAATATTTATTTCGGAACATAGATAATTTACAATACAGTCGAAATATATACACACTACCTTAAGAATATGTATGATTTTCATAATTATTAATTACCGGCCCCTTAAAGAAGCCGAAAGGTACTTGTTCTCGCTGTCATAGCGATATTTTAGCTTATAATTACCTAGGTACGTATATTAGGGGTCAAAGTTCCAACTTTATTCTGAATGTATGTTTTTAATGTAAGATTTTTACTTTTAAGACCTCCTCGAACCCCACACTATTGAACGCATTCATCAGCACAATGTTTTAAGTGTGTGACATTGAGTTTTATCGTAACACGTGATTGTTCATCCCGAAAAAGGCCAACAATAACTTTTGCGTAAGTTACTTAGAATGATCAAAGTAGTTATAGTGGAGTTCTGCTGAGGTTTTAATTATCTGGGTAAGCTCTCAATTAGTAAATTAAATTATAACAACATTATACACTCGAGTGTTTTCCACAGTTGATAATACCACGAACGAGGAAAAAGCAGTTCTGTATGCTCTGTCTCGTTTTCTGTCAAAAATGTAGTGACTGTTGTAGAAATAGCTTTATAGAATTTCATGTTCTTTGTCACTGGCAGCCATAAACTCTATGGTGTAGCTTTATGGTTGAGTTCGAGCGCTGGTTTTGAAATATATTGGGAAGTAGATTTTGTTTGTTAAGAAATACAGTTGTAGTGGAAAAATCAAAGCAAAATGTTTTAGATAATATAAAGTGGGTTTTAAATTAATGTGTTAGCAAGTCTACAGTGTTTTTATAAATATATATTTAGAATAAAGTATTATTGAAGAGTGATCATGTGCTTTTATTAGAAAAGAAGGATTCCGTCAGGTGAATAAGAAACTACATCTTTTTGAGAGTTTTCAAGATTTCAAGAGTGACAGTTCTTTATTTGCTTATTAGAATAATATACTTGTTTGAAATCTTAAATTCACTCGAACAAAAACTGTGAGACTTATTGATTGACAGAGCAACATACTCCCTATTGCTACGTTCGCAAGCTCCATTCACAAACGTATAGCAAAACTGAGCACCACGGTAGATAAAAATTCAATTTTTCGTACGTTTTTTGCAATTGGCTGGGCAGTGTCAGGTTGCAATAATGTAAGTATGTTGATTAAAATTAAATTCACGTAAATCGTTACAGATTCTTCCATGAAAAGATTTTCAAGAAAAATCGTATTTCGCGGGTTACCGTGGAGCTAACCGGAAAGGTATGAGTTTTGGTTACCACCATGTACTGGAATTAGCCCGAACGACACCTGCGCGGCACCGCATATTAACTCCACACAAAAGAAACCCTTCTGTTACTAGTAACAGAAGACAACATTAAACATTGACCACTAACTCTAGTCGCTGATTAAAGACGGCTTGGCTTACATACATTCACGTTTCCATTCCGCGGATCACCACAAAACTATTAAATAAACCTACTACATAATGTATCAATAATAATAGCGTACATTGGGGACGAATTTTCACTTGATACGAAACTGGCATCTTTCATGATCTGTCGATTATTTGTCGTTGAAATGTGATGTGCCATGAATTATCGCATTACGTACAAAGAGTATTTACTAAACATTTTGAAAAAAACCCTAAATCCCGTACGAACGGAGTGAAAAGACGTTTGTGACAGATGTTTTCACAGGGATACTTTTCAGTTTATTTAAATAGAAAGACATCATTTTATTCGGTTTTATTCTAATCCTTCCATTCCGTGGGCCTTGAGGTCGTGGCTCACTTGACAAGCACCACACCGGCTCCAGCCCATCAATTAACTTGCCATTCAAATTAGAGCATTAAATCGTGTGTCGCATAGCCTATTTTATTATGTCCATATGAAAAAGCTTACGGCGGGTGGTCAACGCGCTTGCCGCTACCATACGACTCGACTCGCGGGCGATTAGCGTCCGCGCGCCGCAAGCGAGTGGACCGCGTGGTTACAGCACGCGCGCTGTCCGCGCGCTGGCTGTGCGCCGTCTCCGAGTTGCCCGCAAAACAACGTACAGTCACATATTTAGTTAGAGAGCCCACTACACTGAACATAGTTCAGTGAACTATGTTCAGTGTAGTTAATTATATAATTATATGGTCACGTTAATACTTGACGTAGTTAACTAAAAACCTCATTTTCGTTATCAGCCACCCCAAAAACCATGAAAACGACACCCATGATGAAATATAAGATAATTATGCTTTAAATTCTAAGCAGTATGTTCGGTTGACAATATTTCGAGTCCAGAAGGGTTTTTTCTTTCATTTCCCGTCATGGGTGTCGTTTATAGCTTGCATAAACTTGTAAAGACCGCTCCTCACACAGCTGATTGTTGTTTTCACCATTTCTCCGCTTGTATTTGGGTGTAATTCTTTAAAGAGTTTCTTAGCTGCTTGAAGGGAATGGGCACAATGGGTTCGAGTCGGTAGGGTTTTATGTTGGATCCTCTTTTGGCAAGTTCGTTAGCCGCATCGTTGCCGAGTGATCACCTGGAGGTGGTGAAAAACAGCCTCCTCACCCCCCAATCCCACACCCACCGCGGGTGTCTCAGCTGACGCTGGATTCACTTATCAGTCATTTGAGATCTTGAACCAGATGGCAACCGATCGGCGTAAAACACTCTAATGCCCGGTTCCTATAAACAAGAAACGAGTCGTTTTGCTTACGGACAGTTAAATTTTTTACGAGACGTATGTCAAAACCGTTCCTATATAAAACGTTTCGTTAATAAGTTACCGATACATCAGTACCTACGGATGGGAGGGTTCCGAATAACGATCCGTAACCCAAATGTACGCAGATGTCGAGCGATGGTGTTCCTATAATGATAACGAAACGTCAACGTGCTGTCAAAGTTACGAGTCGTTTACAATTTGTTTACCGGCCGATTTCGGTCGGTTGTCCACAAAAGTTTTAATTATTCTGCGTTATTTTCTTGAAATATTTGTAAAATGTCTCGTTCAGATAGTGATTTAAGTGATTTAGAAAGGTTATCGGACTGGAGCAACTCCGAATCAGATGAAGAAAGTGGTTCTAATCAACGGAATTACAAAACGAGGGTCAATCATTTTAGTATCTTGGATAATAGTGAATTCCAAGTTAGATTTTCCAGACGGCTAGATAAGCCGTCTGTACAAAGTTTACTCGTCGAAATTAATCCGCATTTAAAAGTGAAGGGAGCCAGGTATGTATTTCTCAAACTAACCTTAAAATATTCATTTGAAACAACCAAAAAACCATCATTAATTACGCATTTTACTCTTATAACATTAATATGGAATATCTTTCTTTAAGGAACCATGGCATCCTCTTCAACAACTATTATTAACTTTAAGATTTTATGCATTATGGACAATGCTAATATCAGTGGCTGACTTTGTTGGGGTATCTAAATCTTCGGCTTGTCGTATAGTATTTGATGTAAGCTGTGCTATAGCACGGTTATACAACAAATACATATACATGCACCCAGATACAGAAGAAGATTTTTATGAAATTGCCCGCATCCCACGGGTTCTTGGAGCAGTTGATGGTACACACATCAGAATTCCATCACCGTGTAAGTTTTTGTTGTATCTTCTAGGTAGGTATTTCTTTTAATTCATCAAACCTTGTAAATCATAATGATAAGATTCGAATTGAATTCAGTACCTATGCCTAAATTTGCTTTTTTTTTCAGCTCAGTGTGAAAGTGGGTTATACGGAAACAAATGGCTGGTTGCAGACAGCGCATATCCAATGAAACCATACCTATTAACACCTTTGTTAAACCCTCAAAGTAGAGGGGAACAGCTTTATAATGAAGCCCACATTCAAACTAGAAACTGTATTGAAAGGTTTGTTCATTCTGACTTGTTTCGGGTCTCTTGGTCTCATGCTCCATGTCGGACAGTGTTATTGCTATCCCAAAGATAACTATTATTTTTTATTGATTCCAGGTGCTTTGGAGTGTGGAAAAGGAGATTTCCAGTAGTAGCTTTGACATTGCGTTTGAGTCTGCTACGAGCCAATGCAGTAATCATAGCTACTGGTGTGTTGCATAACATCTGTTGATTGAACAGTATATCAGATGTACCACCAGAGGTAGAAATTCCTACTGCAGAGGTAGTGCCTGTACCAAATACTACTGAAGAACAAAAAGAGAAACTTTACACAGAAAGAGCAACACTGATTTCATATTTCTTTAATAAGTAAGTAATAACAATCTGTACCTATAGCGCTAAGCTGAGGTGTCAAAATTGCAACTTTGTCTGTGTTACAGTAATGTGCACTGGCATTGTTTAATAATTACTTTTATCTTATTTCAGTTTATCATCATGATAGTTTTGACAAGAACGAAAAGTAAGAAAATCCATATATCAGCAAGTCTGAAGAAATTACTGTTAATAAAGGACACTGGCTTAGGTATAGGGAATATTTTAAGTAGCTTTATTAATATTAGTTATTGAGAGACAAATTATTGAAATAAAGTTTATTTACTTAAATAGTTTTTTTTTTTGAATATTCTAAAAATTATTATGGCACTGAAATGCATAATAATATCGTTTATTTCGGGCTGCGCTCATAGTGTTAGTAACAATGGTCTTAAGTACTAGTGTTAGTAGACATACATACACACAAAATACGATTTAATTATATGTGGAGTTTCATCCAATATCACAGCATTGGAGACTCCCATCTATCTGTGAATAAAGTCAAGCCAGTCGCTCTCAATCGCGTTTTGTTCACTCCAGTGGCAGAATAACACAAAATATTTAAAAAAATAAAATAATGCTGTTTCTTTAGTAGCAAAATTATAAAATAAACATAAAAGCTAAGTTTTCTGTATGCAGGCAGGAATATGTTATATCATGTGCAATAAGCACAAGGATTTACTCTGATTCTAAACATTCTTAATTGTACTAACGAAACGCAAGGAGGGTCGAACACGTGTTGATGGAGGGCTCTGGTAAGTGGGTAACGACCATCCGTTCGTCGCAGGTAGCTGACGCAAAAAAATATAGGAACGCCAAAAACCGTCCGTTACTCGTAACTCAAAAACGAATGGTACCTTTTGACCAATAACGAACCGTTGTTTATAGGAACCGGGCATAAAATGCAACACCATCTCCCGGACTATCACAGCCAGCGCACAGACTGTGAGCTTATGCCTCGCGGACGGCACGCGGACACCGCGCCGCCCGCGCGCGGACCGCGTGCCGTAGCCTAAATTCGAGACAACGCCGGGCAACAGCTGTGCTGGTGCGGTGCTAGTGAGGTGCTTGTCAAGTGTGCCACGACCTTTAAGGCGCTTAGACGAGCTGAATTAGCAATTATATTTGTGGTGGTTCAAACTTCGTTTGAAATGCTGTTAGAATAAAGTTCTAATCAGCTTGCACTACAAAGTGGGTGTTACGCCAGTCACTGCGGGCCAAATAGCGCGAAATGAGTGGTTTCGATCGATTTACAAAAAAAACTATTGATTGCATTAAAAAACTAAAACACTATCATGCTAATATATTGCTTGTAAAATTATTTGCCAAAAAATATGCATATTAGTATGTTTTTATTTGTTTGAAAGATTTTTTTTGAGATAATATGTTCGTGATTTTTTTATCGAGTCAAATTAATTGTATTATGTTTTTAAAACACGGTCATGCTAGCATATAGCCTGAAGAATATCATATATTGTTTTGGTCTTATTTATAGCAGTGAATCATATACTTTTAGTAATTATAAAACTCGCGTTTAGCTCATGTAATCGCCTTAAGTCGTAAATCCATACGTTTCAGATCAATATTTAACCGGTACAAAGGCACAAGTAATTAAAATGAGTTCTTTACGTGTACTGGTGTATCATAAATGAATGTGCTTTGCATTATTTTACAAAATCTATTATTGTTTTATTTCTACTCTAATCCCATAACTATCCAGCACAGCTGAAGAACAAGAGACTTTAACATGTTTCAAAATAGTGATTGGAAAAAAATATTTAAAATAATGATTCAAATAAGCTCATTACGTCAGAGCACGATAACCAATAACAATATGTTTGTTATGACAGTGATAACAGAGCGCTCTGAGGACGTCATCCTCTCGCCATGTTACATGTTTGTGTTGTATTATGAATATCTCACTGTAAAATTGTAAATACCGTTAGATCATAATCTCTCCCAAGATTGTTCACAATTTAATGCATTATTTTTCGTTAGATTGTAATCTATCGAAGTGAAACCGTCATATTGTGAATTGGCATGCGACGGAAAACTCGCGCGCTTAGTGGTTGAACATCATGTGCCTCGCGCCGCCATATTTGTTTGATAATTCATTCGTTGCTGAATGTAAACAAACAGTGTTTTAGCAAATTGATTTCGTGTTGAAAATAAGTCTCACTGTAGTAAAATGAATCTGTGACTATTGTGATTAATCAAAGAAGTGCAGTTTGAATAATAAATAAGTTAGTGTTAGTCACCGAACATATACTAAATTACATACATTTGCCGTGTTTAAATTTTTGCGCGTTGATGTGGATGTGAACCTACGTAACGTGCTTATGTGATCTCATTTGATAATATTCACAATACTGCCGGATATTGAGCCTGCCCATCAAAAAGCTCAAGAATACTGTAGAAATACCAGTTATTGTTAATCAGAATGAATTAACCATAGCTAGAGTTACAAAACTATTACAGTAAATTTATCGACAACACAAGGACACCCTTCGCGCGACAGATTGTAATTTAACAGTTTTACTTCCATAGATTACAACCTAACGAAAAATAAAGCGTTAAATTGTAAGCACTATTTAAAGGTTTACATTCTTTCGGCAGTTTACAATCTTGCGAGATAGATTATAATCTAACGGTATTTACAATTTTAAGGGGATATATATGAACCACTGCTATCATCGAATGGACCCTAAAATTGGTCTATTAATTAAACTCGATTTACAGCTGAATTATCTACAGCTATCGGCTATTAGCCTACAATTACCGGAGGGCTGAGGGACGATTGGATCCTCCCCTGTCTCGGTAATTAACACGTTGTGCTTGGCATGAAGGGAGACTGTAAATTGAACCGGTTACTACACACTTCATTACATTTTTTAAAGGTTTTGCAATTCAATTATGAATATATTTTATAGAGTTTATTCTTATGATTCTGATGTTTTTATCTTTCATATTCGAGAGCAAGCAACGTCCAACAAAAGAAAACACTCACCAGTTTTGTCCTGTATGGTAAGATTTTTGTAGATTATTCATTATAACACTGTGTCAACCAATCATTTTGATCCTGAACGTACCTATTTTTTTTATTTAGCACATGTTTATTTTGCACCACAGATGATTAAACTTTAGCGGAATGTCAAGTACACATGTTAGGCACCCGCGTCCACAAAACACAGTGAGGCCGCGCCACAGCGGGTGCTCGGACTCTCGGACCATGTGCGTACGAGTGGGCAGCTTGGCCCGGCCGGCCAGCCTAACTGTCCCGTTATAACAGCGTTTGTTACGAAGCTAAGAACAAAACCCGCATCATACTGCGACTTACTCTACGTTGTAAGTAGTAACTGACTTGGCATATCCCTTTACCGCATACAGACCCATATTTGGTACAACTCACTTACTGATTGATATATTCAGATCCACTCCACCTTTCATGCCAGATATTAATTATTTGTATAGAATATAGTGTATTCGAAGTCATGATCACAAAAGTTTTTCCAATCTTACCCTCACATTGCTTATTATTCAGTCCTAAGTTGAAAATGCAGGATAAAGTGCGTTTTTGAGATTTCGGATCGGAAGAAAAATCATTTCAGTGAAATTAATGGAGTAAAAAATCCAATTTTTTGTAAATTTTCAAGAAGAACGTTCTTTTTACATATAACCAACAAAAAATTTAAGTATACTCAACTAAAAGACAGTTTTTTATCCATCCAAACATTGTTCCAAATTTGGGACACCATGCACTTATGGTAATTTTTCTTTGGCATATTTGGTACAGTATGCAGTAAGGTAGTTTTTTGTGTTTGGTCAAATTTGGAACAATGTGCAGTAAGGTAGACTACACGTTTTCGGTGTTCAAAAAAATCTGGTACAACTTTAGGCGATCCTATTTTAAAAGTTGTTAAGTTTTTAAGTCATAATCACCACATGTAGTGGTAGCTAGACAACATGAAGACTCGTGGGCGAAAAATTAACATAAGTCACACGTGAAGTGTAGCAAATGCCGACTACACTTATGTTTCAATAAAGATAGAAACTGTTTTCAAAGTTTTCATACAGAATGATGCACAAATTTTTAGGCATTTTTTTATTTAGTTTGCTCATATTAACCTCAATAATACGTAAAATACGGCATTTTTAAATACTTTAGAAGTTTATATTTAAATATCTTTTATTAAAGTTGATTTTTGTAAAAATATTATCTTTGTATTATTTCTAACAAATACTTTGTTATAACAGTGAAAGTTAATGCAAAAGACATACATACATTTTTATTCGAAATATATACATAAATATACACTCATGTATAACCCCTAATGCATATTGTACCATTTTCGACCAGTCAGCCTAGGGCTACGTTACTGCATGTTGTACCAAATATGATACATTGATATTATTGGGACTTTTCTCGGTTTTCCCAGAGTTTTAATTTTTTTTCTTATTTTTCCTATGATCGAAAAAATATATTTACCCATGTAAATTAATATGAGCTCAATCAAAAAATCCATGCGGTAAAGGGATATGTCCAAGATTCGCTAAACGAACGCTCAAAGCGCAGCCGCGCCCATCATTTCGTCTCTGGAATTATTTGTGAATTTAGTTGCGACGCAGTTCAATTTGGTGCAGTTGTATTGATTAATAATATTTACAATTATTACTCGATTATATTGTTAGATTCTTCTCATAAGCTACTAAGTTATATCATTCCATTATTAAGTGGGGTTGATTGGTAACCTATACAATAAGCTTTATATTTTTAATTAGTCGAGTTGCGATGAGGAAGATTACAATAAATAATAACAATACCTCGAGCGAATGTTAGGGCTAGGTAATCAATTTATTGTGAGTCAGTTTACTTGTATTAAAAACAATTTAATTAAAATCTGGTCATGCTAATGGTCAAGTGTTCGAAATGAATTCAGGTGAGAGCAAATTCCAGATTGTTTTAAATAAAAATAAATTATGAAAGTATATTAATTCCCGGCCAATTTTAGTTGCTTACCTGGATCAAGCTGATATATTCTTGTTATGACGTCATTGCTGAGAAGATCGACTAGTTACTTCACCCCATTTCTTCTATTAGGCAGGTACTGCGGTAATGCAGCCAGTTTACCTGTGCACAACCAAAAAAAGAGGGATCTTTAATACCATAAACATAAGTATAACAAGAAAATTTTAAAATAACAAATTTTTAATTTTGAGTGTATATACTTAGCAAAATTTTTTTTTTTTGCTAGCCTGTTCTGTCCCACTTCTGGGCAAAGGCCTCCCTCCACTCTTTCCAACTCTCGCGAACCCGCGCGTCCTCCCTCCAGTTTGGACGGAACCTGTCCAGTTCGTCCCGCCATCTCCTTCGTGGCCTGCCGCGACCCCTCCTAGTGGGGCAGGCAACTGGTGCCCTGACACAGTGGTGTCAGGGCACCAGTTGCCTGCTATTTTGGCGCACAGTTGGTCAGACGTGTCCTGCCCAGTCCCATTTGAGTTGGGCAGCCTTTTGAGCCACGTCAGCTGTTTGTTTTGGAGCGCAGTATTGTGTTTCGAACTCGATCCGTTAATTTAACACCTAGTATACTTCGCTCCATTGCTCGTTGACAAACCCTGAGTTTGGACTTCTGGATGTTAGTCAAAGACCAAGTCTGTGCTCCATAGGTTAAGACGGGGAGAATACACATGTCCATGAGTTTACTGAAACGTAAACTCATGGACATGTGTATTCTCCCATGGGCATGTGCTATTGGCAACTCTCCCTTGAATAGTTCCTTCATGGACCAGTAGCTCTTCCAGGCGTTTTCTGTACGTCTTGTGACTTCTTTATCTTGCCTCGTCTGGAAAGAGACTACTTGGCCCAAGTAAAGGTATTCCTGGACATGTTGTATTGTCTCCCCGTCTATTTTTATGATTTTAGGAGTTTCATTACACATAACTTTGGTCTTCGACATATTCATCTTCTGTCCAACCTCACGGCTTGCATCGCTCAGACCTTGAAGCATAAGCTGAAGTTCTGTGTATCTGAGGATGCAAAGAGGACAATGTCGTCGGCGAAACGTAGATTTGACAGTCTCGTCTCGCCGAGGACAATACCTCTCCAATCGCAAAATTGAGTTACTAAAATTAACCTCAAAGTTGTCATAATTAAAACCATTAAAATAACCGAATGAAAGCATTAAATTGGCCATATTGGCGTCCACAGAAACATTATCTCTATTTCATAAATTGCTTTTGAAACAAGCTTATTTTTTGTAAGTACTCGTCCGTGGGTTTAAGAGGCCGTATATCTGTATTCGAAGTATTCGAACAGGGGCGCCATAATTATGTTTGCCAAACCACCCGCTTAGCGTTACCGTACACGCCTACGCGCTACGGCCCGGCGCGCGGCGCGCGGCGACAGATAATGAACAGGCGGGCGAAACAGCGGGCCGTCGTTTACCCGAATGTGCCCATTTTAATGTCCCCTACAAAACGAACCTTTAGACGACCCTATTTTAGAGTTGTTTCAAACCATAACTATTGATGTCTGTCTACCTTTTTGAGAACAGGTAACTTAAACTATTTTGTTTTGTTTCTCGACAATTGCTAACCAATAAACGAGTAAAAATAACATTTTTGTTCAGCAATTGAAAAAGCAGTCAATATTTGTTAATAAAATATAGCTAATTATCCAATAGGTAATTCTATTAAAATGTAAGCTCCAACCCAACCTTGTGTCGTAGATTCTAAGTCAAAGTGACATTTAAATAACAACGCAAACTCCCAAAAGCTACATTCCACAATTGTTCATCGTATAAATGTTATGTTTAGTGTTAACAAAAACTGTGGAATGTGTTGCACAATTTCCAGCCACTTATGCCATCGGCTTGGGGTAACTTTTAGAATAAAGGCGCGGCGACTACCTGCGCCCCTCGACTTAAAACAGGAAGGTCTCACCCTATTTCACCTTCACCCCACTGTGACGCCAACTTCGACAAAATTATCCTTTTATGTCGAAGCTCTTTTGAGCGTTCTAATAGGTTATCCTCTGGTAGATACTCGTACTTTTATTTCAAATAAAAAAGCAGTAACGTGTATATTTCATTAAAACATCTAGGAAATAAATGATTGGAGATTAATTGAATATTAAAAGTAAAACAATAATATAGTCCAACTTGTTTCTAAATGTTTTATAGTAGTCTGATATCCTACCTCTTAAAACTAATACTACTACTACTATGTCTTCATCTCTTTTTATCTACACTCCTTTCGCGGGTATGTTGGAAGAGATTTCTTTAGAAATAAGCATCACCTTTGTACCTATTTTCTATTCCTTTCTTCTTTTCTGTATGTAGTGTGTACCTACATAAATTGTTAAATAAATAAGTAAACGTTTAGTAATAAAATTTGAACCCTAAGCGCAGCTTACCTATCCTACTTAAAGCCTAACCTATCTAAAGCGATTCATATTTTTAGCCTATTAAAGTTCTTCTGAAGCGGTCATTTTAAGCCCCCTGGTCTACCTCATTTTCATAAATCGTGACTACGAGCCTACGAGGACAAAGCTTTCTTTAAGGCGACTAGATGAGCTAAATTAGCAACTCTTTGTGTGGTGCTTCAAACTTTGTTTGAAATGCTGTTAGAATAAAGTTCAAATCAGCTTGCACTACAAAGTGGTTGTTAAGTTAGTCACTGCGGGCCAAATAGTGCGAAATGAGTGGTTTCCGTCGATTTACAAATAAATTATTGATTGGACAAAAAAACTAAAACACTATAATGCTAATAGAATGCTTGTAGAATTATTTGCCAAAAATTGCAAAAAATTGATAAAATCGCATGTATTTTAGTATATTTTTTTTGGTTGAAAGAAACTTTTAGAGATACGAGATGTTCGTGATTTTTTTAATCGAGTCAAATTAATTGTATTATGTTTTCAAAACACTATTTAATTAAGTACCATTTATCCTGAAGAATATCCTATATTTTTCTGGTTTTGTTTATTGCCGTGAATCATATACTTTTAGGCATTATAAAACACGTGTTTAGCTCATGTAGTCGCCTTAAGCTAGGATTTCATTCCCACACTTTGAAGTTACGCCTTTTAATCTTATGGCGCAAACGTCATCACTTCTAGGGGTATCGGAACAGGATGTGAAGTTCCTTAATACTCTATTGGAAAGAAGAATCCTTCGTAAAGGCGGTGTTATCAGGTGGCAGGACAGTAAATGTTGTTGTACGGTTTTCAGGGATAACTTTAACAGTGCGATTCAGAATTTTGATGTATATTCATAATCTGTGTCGTAGATGGTGATGTGGTGTGTGGTGGTTTTTTACATGCTGCTACACACTAGTGATTACAATACGTGCTAGTACGCACTACGCACCTAATGATAATCAATGGTGCACGAGCCAGCAGCCCACTCGCCGAGGACGGCTGCACGAAGTGACAGACTGCTACTTTAGGCAATTAATTAATTAACAAAGCGGATGTTGCCGACCTCGACACATTCGTTTCAATTGACAAAATTAGTTCATTAAACCACACTGGCCACGTATAATATAACTCGCCAAATTCATTTAGTAATGAATCATAGACCAGGACTTGTTTTTGACGCGAGGGTACCGAAGTCCGAACGAATGTAGAGTTAAAATCGACGGATAGATTGAACATGGCGTATTCACCGTCACGTTAGCATGTTAATGTTAAATGCGTGCAGCGACGCTCTACTTGATTCAACGGCACATCGCGTGACCGATATTGTCTTTTTTTGAGACCCCGAACCGGAATGGAAATCGTTTAATCGCTGCAGATTTCATCGGAGGTCTACCGACAGTGCACTGATAAACGAGCAGAAACCCAAAACCGAAGTTTAAGTTTTACATTATTGAACATCTTCTTGTTTAATATTCTGAATGTCGAATCGGTCGTTCGCATCCTAAGCGGCTGCAAATTAGAAACGACTGTGATCCACCGGATGGCCGGTTACGCATTCAAAGTTATTCATTCAAATTCAATCATAAAATTCCAAGTCACGTAACTTGACATTTCAAGTGTTCTACTCGGTGTCGACGATGTCAATACCGTCAAGTAAATTCGTTTCTGTACACCAAACAGAATATATATTGATACCCAGACTGACAAAAATTCTGGCGAAATCGAAGGATGTAAAAATTTTATAGGTACTATAAAATTTTTGGATAAGACATTTTCATGTATTTTATTAGAATCTTTAGAAGTTAAAACGCTACAATGACTCACAAAAACAAAAATTAGATAGTCATAGCATTTCACAAATTCAAATAGAATCCAATATAATGTTTGTTTAGTAGGTAGGACACATTTTTGTTATCGAGCTCAAGTTTGGGTTAGTTACATATATGTATGGTCTGCGTTTAAATAATTTATTCTAAGATCGAATAAAATTGTTTTCTGTTTGCTCTCTAGACATTTGTACCTTGGGACAGACTTGCCCATAGTAGCTATGGAGCGGTCTAGGGAAGAGAAACTTTAATTTAAAAACTTATTATTTTCAGTACACGAATAGCTGTATTCAGCTATTCGTGTACTGAAAATAATAAGTTTTTATACAGACTCGTTTGACGTATTTTTTTGAGTCTGCGTAGGTAATTCATTACTTATTGTTTTTTTATACTTATTAATACTTTAAATCAAGACTACCTAGGTATGTGATGTGTCATAAACAAAAAGTCGTTCGCTTCTTAAGCGAGTCAAGCAGCGGTTTCCGCAAAAACAATGTTAAATCACAAAAAAGAATTAAGAAAATTGGGTTTCGTGATGAAATTATTTTCAATTCCACGGGAAGTATTGATAGAAATGATACTTTAGTTAAGTTTTAGTTTTATTTATGACATTTCCTATCGTGACGGTTAGTAATAAGTTACCTACTACGCTTAAACGACATAGTTTTCTAATGAATTTTAACTTAATTGATTGTTACACTTTGATACTAGACATCTTTATTTTCTGCGTGTCGGAGGCGACGACGTCTATTTTCGGGCGGAAACGTAAATGCGTGTTCAGTAAGATTTCATTTTCAAAAGAAGTCAAAGACTGAGATTACCTACGTAGACAGTTAATCGTCAAAACAGTGACGTCACATCCTGCGCTAACAATTCTATCAACGCAACGGTCGTCACTCCGATAATTGTGACCGTTTTAAACTTTTAACTGACACTAGTTAACGCTTACTCACCGTGTCGCTTTTATAACAACAATATAAATAACTCAAAATTTGTAACAATTTTCATCTTAAAATAATGAGAGTCAAGTCGAAGTAGTTTCGAAAGTGAAACTGCATACCAGACAATGACTGCAATGGTGATTAGCTGTCCAAGTGAGAGTCACACTGTTGGAATAATTCTATTGTGCTGTAAAATTAAGTAATCCAGTCAGTCTAATAAATAAACAAAGTATAGTTATGCATTTGCAAGCTTAGTCGTTTTTTAAATACAGTCTCACCAAAAATCATATTTAAAAGAGAAATTGATAACATCAAGAACATGGGCTCCGTTTTGTCGACTTGTGACACAAGCTTAAGTTCCGTTATGAGACAAACTAAAGTTATGTGCCACTGCCATGTCTGTAGAAAGACTGATGACTCTTGGAGTAGACGAATGGAAATCACGTTACGGCAAGCCTATCTTAGAAAAGTCGGAGAGGATATGGCGGAGATCTGTGTATTCTAAAGCAACTTGGAAGAGACCTACACCTACCTAGCAATTGACAACGCCACAGCGTTTGCCTAAATTTAAGGGAGGCGGCCTTTTAAAGCAGTCTTGTAATTGTTCCGCAAATGAAATCATAGCATGACCGAAAGGTAGGGCGAAACGGCAGGTGTGGGCCCTGACAGCTCGGCACTGCTAGCAATGCTCTGGTGATCGAATAGAATACACTGAATGTGTTGTTGTACTATATGCATATATATTCAGTGTGCTACATCTCTAAAATACTAGAGTGAAATAGTAAAAGAGAGGAATATAGTGAGTCGATGAAGCGTGGACGTGGATAATAGCTTTCCAAACGACACGCGCGGCGCACAATGTCGAGCGCGCAAAGTGCTGTTACACACGGACGACAGCCGGCCGCCGCGCCGCGCCGCCGTGCAACCATTCATTGCACTCCTGTGTTACGAATTAATGAACTAGAATATTGTTGTCTCAAATGAGTTAGCATGTTGTTAAGCCTATTGTTACGTATGGTCAAGAAACGACAGCTGAAGTGACAATATTACAAATTCAATGACTTCCTCATGACTTGCTTCAGAAATTTAACCGTTAACATATTGAAATTTTTGTTTTTGTACTACATAAATGAAATTATGTATGATATATAAGTATGTGAATCCAATGCAAGGTTTCGATGTGTACGAGATGAGCTTTCTTCGCATACCGCGCGTCGCGTGTCCCGCTCGTTGCGGCTGCAATGGCTCCGTTGCACTCCACTTCGCACGAGGCCTGCGTTCGCACAACTAATGAGTCCAGCACACAATATACACATCTTACCGCTGCCGCAAGATCCATAATTAAAGAACAATATGGCAAAACCTACACAGGGTACCTCTACCTCAAGCAAATGTCTATGGGGTCAAGTAAGTCTGAACTGTGAAGTTTTACTAGTTAGCTACATGGCGAAATCAAGTAGCGGGTTCCAGAAAGAGACATAACTTACTAGTCTCAACTGACTGCGTCTCTGGGTTCTACCCACCGGTACTAGTTTCACATACATTTTATATCACATTGCGTATCTTTCCCAAATGGAACGAACGAAAGAGACAAATACACGTCCTTCTCAGTTCCCCATAATGCGCGCGCATGTTTTCCCTGCCCCGCAACTTGTTGAAGATCCTTCATGGAACGTACACTACCGTATTATAAATGTAAACGTTTTTGTTTTGCTACACATGGCTAGATGACGAAAAAAAACATTATTGACGCAGTCAACCAATCTTTGATTGTCAATAACTACAGCAAAACTAAAACGAAAGGATGATATTATTTCCGAAAACTATGCAAATATCTTCCGTATCAGTACCTAGGTACCTTGAGATTAAAGATATTGGGAGATGATTGATTTACAGATTTCTGGATACTCTTGGAAGTCTAAACTCGTTACTTTAGATCGATAATTTGTCGGTATTAGTCTAAGATCCCGCTATACGACGACCTTCACCGAGATGCTTATTTAATGAGACGTATTTTTTATGTTATTAAATATGCCAATAAATATATCCTATATGGGTTGCCTAACAAATTTCAGTCCAGAGTATTTTTAATTAATAATTTAAAAACATTTTTTTTTTAAACATTGCACCGGTGTGATTATTAAATAAATTTGATACCAATCGAAAGTTTGAAGCCCATAGAATATGCAAACGTTAGGTTGCCTATTTTTTTCCGGTCACAACCACGGGTTGCCAGGTGTAAACAGGTAAATCTATAGGTACTAGCATTTTGCAACGGTCTGATTATTGAATCAAACTTAGATAAAATGAAAGATTATTTCATAAGGAACACGGTGGTATAGGGTTGCCTGCGAAAAATCAGTCCCGAATTAGGGTTGTCGAATTTTAAATAATAAAATATCGCTGCGAGTGAATGTGTGTGAGAGAGAGGTCCCAGACCAACCATCCCACGCGGTAGAAAAGGACGCAGCGTAGCAGCTGTTTAAAGTCCGCCCATTTAAAGAAGGAGAGTGCGCATGCTATTTGTGCTTGGAAATGAAAAGGATAGCGATAGACTCGAATATGCTGTGCATTATTTTGGAGTCATAGATATAGTATTATATAGATAGCGAGAAAGCGTGTCGCTGAAAGGGACAAAAAAAAAGTACTAGTACTAGTAGGAAAAATGTACCCCATAATTAGTGATAAAATTAGAAATAGGTACCTACACAAAGCCTGAAGTTTAGACCGATGAAATCTGTGTCATCGAAAGCGACAGAAAGAAAACCGGGGAAGGGCGAGTCGGAGTCGCACACCGAGGGTTCCGTATAAACTTACCAATGAAAACAGTTCCCGCAAAAAAAAATTTGTGGAACTACAAATTTTCAGTTTTCGGATTTCAGAAATAAAAAACCGATGTGACTTTAATTGATTAAAAAATAAAAAATTAAAAAACTATTTCTGTATATTAATAATTAACTACTCCAAAATAATGCACAGCATATACGAGTCTATCGCTATCCTTTTCATTTCCAAGCACAAATAGCATGCGCACTCTCCTTCTTTAAATGGGCGGACTTTAAACAGCTGCTACGCTGCGTCCTTTTCTACCGCGTGGGATGGTTGGTCTGGGACCTCTCTCTCACACACATTCACTCGCAGCGATATTTTATTATTTAAAATTCGACAACCCTAATTCGGGACTGATTTTTCGCAGGCAACCCTATACCACCGTGTTCCTTATGAAATAATCTTTCATTTTATCTAAGTTTGATTCAATAATCAGACCGTTGCAAAATGCTAGTACCTATAGATTTACCTGTTTACACCTGGCAACCCGTGGTTGTGACCGGAAAAAAATAGGCAACCTAACGTTTGCATATTCTATGGGCTTCAAACTTTCGATTGGTATCAAATTTATTTAATAATCACACCGGTGCAATGTTTAAAAAAAAAATGTTTTTAAATTATTAATTAAAAATACTCTGGACTGAAATTTGTTAGGCAACCCATATAGGATATATTTATTGGCATATTTAATAACATAAAAAATACGTCTCATTAAATAAGCATCTCGGTGAAGGTCGTTGTATAGCGGGATCCTATACTATATTGAATCCATGGATGTCGTATTCTTTAAAAACACCAGATTATATATTATTAATAAATCCGTTTTACAACTAGGTAAGTACATATCTTTTAGTGTTACTAGCATGTATGAGTAGACATGGTTTCCGAAAGAATATTATTATAAATCCGTAATGAGTAACACGTGGATCTAACGAAGTTAGCCGTTGGGTCGAGAGGCCCGCGAGGCGGGCTGGTCATTGGCACGAGGCCACGGGGGCTTCGGCCGCACCAACTGGTACCAATAACTGACCTAACACTAGGCGCACCTTTGTAAACTGCACACGAGGGTAGCGTTGCACCTGGCGTCGGTTCCGCCGCTCCTTTTTACGCTCTACCTATCTATCGTTGGCAGTTTATTTTAATCGTGTGCGTGCACGCAGATGGCGCGAGCGCAGTGATCGCAAACCCGCCTCATATCACGAACGAATATGCACCCAATGCAGGATTGCACAGGGTGCAAATAGCATCACGTCGGCGTTCAAGCCTAAGTTGTAAACAAACCAGGCGAGGGCAATGGCTGCCTGCCACTCCCCGCGCTGTACCGCGCCGGCGACGCCATTCAACCGGGAAGTTCAAGATTTATTTTTAGCGTTCCACGAAACTTCCAATGCTGATAAATAACGGAGTCTGATGATGATTACAATGTTTTATTGTATGTTATACCTAGTTTTTAAGGGAGTGTTTTACGCAGAAAAAAAATTGTCGCTTAAATTAAAATTAAGTACCAGAAACATATAACAAATTTTGATGCATTCTCCTTATATTGAATTATTTCAGAGAGGTTTCAGGTAAGCACAAGTATTTTGGTGTTATTGCAGCCGAAATGGACAGTTTTCAGGCTACGAAAGATTATTTACTTACATAAAATTTGTTCAGAGATAAATCTCTGGAATGTGGCGTGAGCACAACAATAACAAGGACCTGGGGCAAAAGCTTATCTATTGGGAAATAAAAAAAATAGGTACCTACTGTCGTTGCCCGACGTGAAGTAGGTACAGCGTAAATCAACAGGACTTGTTCACAGAAAATAAAACGGACGAGCTGCTATATTTATAACCGGTTTTGTGAAAGTAAAATATATTCTATACAATTTGTGTGGGGTTGGCTATTGTCATCGATGCGAGGGGTGACTGAGTCAATAGTCCAGGTGCAAGCATGGGGCACTTGGCCACTGCACAGTAGCATCCAAGTAATAATAAATATTATGTCGTGGACGCATTCATCGCTTGGTTACTACGTACTACGCCTATCCATCGGCAATGACATTGGACTTTCCGCGGGCGGTGAACCGCGCTGGGGCCAAGAGCGCGATACTGCTTCCGAAAATTGTTGTCTTCGGCAGCGTCGTCGGCGGCGGCAGTGGCGGCGGGAGTCAATGACCCGAGGGCGAGGAGAGCGCGGGAGGGTGCGCGCGCACGCAGCCGCGCCCCGCCTTTATTTATTACGCTACGCGCGGCGCGTTCGGCGCCGACAACGCGCGGTGGGGCGGAGGCCGCATTCCGGGCGGCCGGCGCCGCGGCCCGTTGTGCGCTGCGAAAATAACGCGCACAGTACCGACTTAGCGGCGAACCGACGTCAGTAATCCAGTCACACTTTAAAATAAACTGTCTCAAACTTACTCAGATTTAGGAAGCAGACGCGAACACGTGCGCCAACCGCGTGTACCACCACTGTCTCTCAGCTCACAGGCACCAAAGTCACTGTCCATAACGGCAAAAGTCATAATGAAGTTGAAATCAAGCTTCCCGAACATGCTGAGGCGTCTCATGTCTCTACATAAGTCAACACATAAGTTCACATGGCGCGCGCGAACTGTAGCTCCAGAGCGGCGGAAAGCGCGTTAGCTTCGATGGCGATATGACGCATTAGTGAGCGCGCGGCGCGGCTATACAGAGTGCGCAAGCAGACGGGGTAGTGAAAAAGGCGAGGGGGCCGCGGGAGCGCCCCCCGCGGCGGCTCCGTGCTGCCCTCTGCGCCGGGCTCATCGACCGCGCTCGCCCTAACCACGACACGATGTTGCTTCCATGCCACAGTGCCACTCTCACTGTACCGCAACACGACACGACGCGCTCGCCCGATCGAGCCCACGTCCAGCCTGACACACTACCGCTCCAACTAACACTGCTACTAACGCTCATAAACACAGTCATGCACCTCCGCGCCTAGCGCCTCTCCACTCTGTCAGCAGCACAGACTGCGCTTAGCTACGGCATCCACATAAACACAAAATATTTTATCTCTAGTAAATGATAGGCTCTACCCACGCCTACTTGCTTGAGTTTTAACTATACTCGTAGCGCTCCTTTTACCGTTTTTGGTTGGAGCACCGACCAATTTTCAGGTGCAGGAATAGTGAGAAAATGACAATAAGACCTCTTTCTCAAACTTTTCTAAAGTTAAATCCAGTAAAAAACGATATTTCAGACCTTTACAGTTATCGATTCATAAGGTGTCACAATTAAGACAGGCTAGATCGGCATTGGCTTCTGCGTGTCTAGCGACCGACAGCGAGCGGCATCGGCACCGCGCGACGTGCCAACAATCACGCGTACGGTCCCGACACATGTTTATTTGATAGATGAGACATCATAGCTATTAGATCACTCATCATTACCAACTCTGTGGTGTTCTCTCCATAGTGCAGTAGTAGTAGCGTTAAGAGGAAAGGACGGCCGCAACATTTGAAGAAGAGATTATTAAACGATCTTTTGCCGTCGTGCAAAGGGCTGTGCTCAGCAGATCGGACTGATTATTCCTATGCAAAATAAACGAAACCACTAACGCATATTTTCCCGTTTTCTTCTTAAAAACTGGACGTTTTCCGGACGACTGATTATTGCGTCTGTATGGACAAATCTACGCCCGTATTTCCTCTTAATGTAATACTTCCACCTGGTCACCTGGTACCATGCACCTCCTGCTGATGTTATGGCATCCAGTCATAACAAGTATAAAATTAAGTGTTTTATTGATTGCAGGTATCGCTCTAATTATAAAATTGTTCTTAAAATTCATCAATGTCATAAATGGAGCCCTGTTAAAATAATTTGGGTAGACCCCAACTGCATCTCCCGAACTATTCGAGCAACCCACCTCATCCACGCAATGCTTTACAACTCCAACGGCGTTAGCTTTTTCTGCAATATTCAATGAACAAGTTTTTTACTCACTGACGCTTGAGCAAGTACGCCTTCGAATAAGAACTCTTGCGCTTGTGGGCTCTCTAACGAGTAGTCATTTAGAACCGGCCGCGTCGTCAGTGCAATAGGATTTCATACGAAATCAAAAGTGCGCGAAGTGACTAGTGCTTTTCTACATCCAGATTAATGGATCACAAAGGTTACCGTTATTCAAATTATTTTTAGGTGTTCTATTATGAACTCTATGTTGTTGTTCTTTCACGATGCATTTTAATTAAGGCAGCGGCTATATTTTGTTGTTTACTACAAAATTTACATGCACGTCTTCTGGGATACGTTCAAAATCGCTTTTCCATCGGTTTGGAAAATCTATCGATTAGTATCGAGGGCCTTCTCCTTGACGCTGTTCTAGAACGGCGCTGATCCAGACCGTCGACCGCCGTGGAAGACGTTTCTTATGCTTCATGCTTTTACTGTTACCTCAATTTCTTTGTAATCGGCGCAGTACGTCTTTTACTCGACTCATTAGCCGTCATCTACGAGTCACCTCATTTCTAATCAAATCATCTTACAGACAATGACGGCAAGGTGCAAAATCGTCAAAAATCAAACGCAATTAATCAAGACTGACTTGTTGGTATGGTGTGCAGAAGATTTGCAAGACATGATATTTGTCATGTACAAGCGGAAGCAAAATCAACGGTTATAAATATTAAATACTATGCCTTTCTTTCAGTTGGTCCATTTTATTATTCATAGGGCTTCTTTGTCTCTTCGATAATGGTGGTGATAAACTTATCTTCATCATGTGCCTAGCAAAGACTAGGCAAATGATGAAGTTATCACCACCAATTATGTTGGTCGTCTTCCACTTTCAATTGGATGCAGCTGAATACCAGCGACAGCCTATTTGAACTCCACAACCTCGTTACTACTGGGTAATATGATACCCCTTGATAAGAATGGTTATCAAACTTTAGAGCCACTGACTCCTTGTAACGACTGTCAAAGATCTACAATCGACAGGCAATAGCTGACCGTGCTTTTCGAGGCATGAAGGAAAATTGGTATGTATAAATGGGCAAGCCACAGTTAATGTGTCTATTCGAATGGCATTTAGAATGCCATTCAAATAGAAAAACTGGCAGAATACGAAACAAAACTTAGTCAAAATTCTGCAAGTTAGTTGCATGCATAGTGACCACTGGGTAAAGTCACTATACGGTGAGTACGAGACGACCGCAAGGACTGGTTCGAGAGGGCTCAGGAGGAGAACACCTGGAAGAAATTAGAGTTGGCCTCAGCCTTGAAGTCGAGCAGCATCGGGTAAATAATAATATGCCAATGACGTTTCTTTTGTAACAAAATGGTTAGTGTAAATAAGCGGCACATAATACACCAATAAAAGTTTGGTTCTAATTATATTATAGCATTGGTTCAATGTAATTGAAAAAAGGCTTTACCTAGATATACTCGTACTGGATGAATACTAGCAGTCTGGCACCCTGAGGATATGTCTTAGTTTCGATACTTATTAAGTACTTATTCTAGACATTTTTATTAACAAAAGAGTTTTGTAAAAAAGGAATTGCCTATAGGTAAGCAGCTGGCGTCGCGTCGGGTCCCAAAAAGATGTAACGATAAGGAAGAACAACAAAAATGGAGTAACTTTTTTATGGCTTTGTGGCCTCTTCATATTATTTTGATTGATATTTATCTGCGATTCATGTTTGCAAAGTTCAAAAAAACCTAACACAAAGGGGATGAAGCTGCTAACGGGTGAAAGTGATGAAACAAAGCGAGCGAACATTGATCCCCTTCGTTCAAAATCCGTCCGACTCGGGTGCCCTAGTTTCAGAGCTCGCTTCGCTCGCTCTTGCTGAGTAAGTTTTATTTTTCTGAGTATGTTTTATTTCAACCGTTTGTGAGATTCTTATGTCAATTGAGAGTTCCCCTGGTGACAAAAACACAAGCTATTTTTTACCTCAGCTTGGATACGAGTGCTCATTCATCAAACCAAAGTGTTATCCTGACTTGGTGATCATGGGACCAACTGGGAAGTATAGGTTTTCAAACAAAAAAAAACTTAATCGGTCTAGACATCTTCGAGTAATAGGGACCATACTTACATAAAAAAACTATAATAAAAATAATAATAAAAGATTCCGACAAATTGAGAACCTCTTCCTTTTTGAAGTCGGTTAATAAATTATTTAAACAGTGATTTGGGCAGGTATAGTAGAGTCGAGCTTTGATTTGGCGGGAAACTTTTATAAGATGTTATTAATAGGTTTATCATTACACAGTGTTTCACGAGCTCACGGCGGCGGTCTGACAGGCGACAAAGAAAGCATACTCTGCCTACGCAGAGCACACTGAAATAGCTGCGCGCGCGCCGCCTATGAGTCAGCGCAGACAATGGACCTGGTGTCCTCACCAGTAACAGCTTTCGCCGACATCAACACGTCACTGCAACTCATACGGAAATTACTTTAACTAAATCTGTTATATCTTGGCATAACATTTTCACCACAAACAACTAGAAGTCCTGAGAGTGTTAAATTACACATTAACACTTTATTCTATTATCTTTAAAAAATAATTTAATTTAGAAATATACAAACTTTTAAACTTCTTCTCTGAAAGCCGGAAGAAGGCATTGAAGGAACATCATTTTTTTATGCATCGTTTTCTATTTCGCGTTAATGTTGGTCTCGTAGTAAAAGTTGTTCATAATGAGAAGTGTTATCATCCCTAAAAAGTATAGGATAAACGAAAGCTTGAAGGTGGTATGTACTTTTATAAATAAAGTTAATCTGCTTACTTTTAACGGACTAAACCGTCACAGGCGATACTAGAGCATGAGGTCTTGGTTTCAATTCACAGTTTCTGCGTCGCGTCGGTCGCTGGGGTTTTTTTTCGGGGAAGCAGTTTGGAATTATTAAATGGTATTAACCCGCTTTTTGGAGAGCAGCGGTGGCCCAGTGGCGGCGGCCCCGGCTCGGTTCGAACCCAGCCAGGCGCATTACTTCGTATAATTTATTTCATCACCATTGCTCTCAAAAATGGTGAAGGAAAACATCGTGAGCATGTCTTAGAACCAAAATTTCGAAGACATTCGACATCTACCAATCAGCACAGGGCCCGCGTGGTGCATTATAGCCCCATAAGCAAAATACGCGCTTTGACAAGATACAATACAATATAACACGCTTGGTGTGCAACGAAAGTTCTTCTCATCAAATAGTAGATTTCTGCATAAAAGTGGCATAGGTGATGTGTAAACAAAAATAGGATCAGATTTCGTTTTTTCTTTGCTTTTGTATTCTTCATTTGCCATAAAACACGTCAATCGTTATGTAAAGTCACGAACACTAACTAAGGAGAATGACTTGCCCCACTTTGTACTCCGTTTGGTGTTATTTACTTAAATAGCTGACTAGATGGACACTGATATCAAAATTGTATTTATATTAATTGAGTTTACGGGCCACTAATAGCTATAAGATATACACTGTTGGATAGAGATTTGCAAAAGAGAACTTTTGCTACTAGTATCATTTTTGCTAAATCGACATAAATGTGTGTATAATTGGACACCGAAGTTAACAATTTCTGAGCAACCAATAGCGATAAGATATACACTATTTGAGAGAGATTTTCTACTAACATAACTTTTGCTAATTCGTAGTCTGCTCGGAGGTATGGACCTGAATAAGTAATTAGTTGGACACCGAATTTAAGAGTTTATTTACAACCAATTAGGAGTTTACGGCAACTTATAGTCATAAGATATCTACCATTGTATGAGCTTTGCAAAGAGAACTATTGCTACTAGTACCTTTTTTGCTGATTCTTAGTCTCTTAAGAATTATTGACCAAAATGTGTGTCTGTTGGGCACCCAAGTTTCCATTTTCTAGGTAACCATTAGCAATATGATATACACCATTCGAAAGAGCTTTCAATAAGAACATTTACTACTGTAGAACGTTTGCTAATTCCTAGTCTGTTTGGTTTTATTGATAAACTAATTAGTTGACTGGGTACCAAACTGTAGCTCCTCTCTGATTCTAAATCGTGGAAAGTTGTCAAGGCAAGAAATATTCATTTTGAAGAGATAAACAACAAAAACAACTATTAATACATATCTTAACGCTATTGATCGTTGGGGTAGAATTAACGATCTATAAACCCTCAGTGGGCCTCAGTCACTGTAAACTGTAAAAAGGCAGTTCAGATGTCAATGTTTAAAAAAACGTTTGTAGGCTTGTAATAGTATGATGTTTTAAAAATACAGTATCAATGAAAGTTAATAAATTGACGAAATAACAGTATTAAATATATAATTTCTCATACTTAGAGCACTGTAGCTCCTCTCTGATTCATTCAATGAATAAAAGTCTTCTAAATGAGATCTGTCTTTTTTAAACTTTCACGATCAGAACACATTATAAAACTTAAGAAGACGGGTATTTATCGCGAATTTACCTTTAATTTACGAACGAACGTCACGTTACGTCGTCGTCGTTTTTTTGAACGTCGGGATAAAATTAAAGGTGAATTCGCGATAAATACCCGTCTTCTTAAGTTTTATAATGAGATCTATCCATTGGTATAAAATAAAATATCTTAAAGCTATTGGACACAAGGGCAATTTCGCCCATTGTCCTTTAAATTTCAAATTTTAAATAAGACCAATGTAACCGTAGCAGTAGTATGGCGTTGAAAATACTATATTTGTGATAAAATAAAATTACAATCAACAAAGCAAGAGATCACTTTTTAAAAATTGTTACGTTTTAGAGTTAGACATACAGGGTGTAAACCACCTCATCACAAAGCCGTTAACCAAGCATTCTGTTCATCAAAATAAGTAACTTTACGCAAAAAGTATTGCTGGGAAACAACTTTTGTTTTTTGAGGTCATCATCAATCATGTTTTGTTGTAGAACTCAATGTAAAGCACTTAACACATTGTGCCGATGGACGGATTGTATAGTACGGGTGTCGTGGAGATATTTAAAGTCAAAATCTTACAAAAATAACTTGCATTTAAACAAAAACGAATCCAAAAGTTGTAACTTTGACCCCCCATTTCTCCGTAACTAGAAGATTCCCAGGTACGGTGTGGAACAAAAAAATATCGCAATGATGGGGAGAACAAGCGACTTTCGGCTTCGTGAAGAGGTGTTTTACACCCTTTATTATTGATTTTGACTGTACAGACCAAAGACAATTACTGGCCTATTATTTTAAGGCCAAAGAAGGCGCTTCAGTTATATTACAAAAAATAATCACTAATTAATTTGACGACCCGAATGGCGTAGTGGTAGTGACGCTGCCTTACGTTCTTAGGGACCTGGGTTCGAATCCCGGTAGAAGCAAATGTTTGTGGGATGAGCATGGACATTTGTTTCCGAGTCATGGATGTTTATATGTATAATAAGTATGTATTTACAAACAAAAAAGTATATATGTAGTATATCAACTATCTAGTGCCCATAACACAAGCTTTGCTTAGTGTGGCACTAGGTGGCGCTGTGTGGTAATGTCCAGCGATATTTATTATTATTATAAAGTCTCCGTAGGCCTGGCAAGTGACACCGAACTAGTATCCCAAGAAAGAGGCACACGTTTACGTTTAATTGTAGAACTTTGCCGGTTAATGATGACGGGGACATTAACACCGTGATTCGCGCTAATATACGAACAATTTTATTTATAATAGTCTGCGATACATTGTAATGCCAAAGCAATCGGAATACAGAACAAATTAACGAAAACCGGTCGTGGACATCTCAAACAACACATTTATATGGAAATATTGAAGCAAGCAATGTGTCGAGTTCGTTAGAAAATCTCGAATCATAAATTCTGTGTCATAATCTCTTACAAGTTTTGGAAATGAATTTGTATGAGGATTTCAAGAAACAAATTATTTTCTAATTTTACAAATTAGTTATTACTTTATATAATGCCCATGGCCGTAATAGGTGACCTGTAACCGGACGACTTCAAGATAGCGTTTCCAGCCGCCATTTCAGTTCGTCAAAGTGCGGTTACTCAAATATTTCTCGAAGCGAGTGCTTGGCAAACATGCCTAGTGGCACATACTAATGCGATGCTAATCATTACGCCGGACACATATTAATTTCAGTACGGCACTTTAACACGACGACGCGACCGCGACACAAAGCCCACCAATCAGTAACGGTGTAGGGTCTTCGACGAAACGAAGTCAGTGTAGCGGGCCTACATGCCCATACTCCATAATCAGAGAAGTGACTTCTTTCCACTTGCATTCTTTTGCAAGCCACATCCACCAAGTTCGTTAGTTAAAAAAATTAAACCGACTCCAAAAAAAACAAAAAAAAGTGAAAAATAACTTTAACTTCAGAAGTCGGTGACCTTTGTTTGATCGATTTACTTAGTTTTTTGTCATTGACTTCTGAAGTTAAAGTTATTTTTCACTTTTTTGTTTTTTTTGGAGTCGGTTTTATTTTTAACCGACTTCTAAAATAGGAGGAGGTTCTCAATTCGGATGTTTCTATTTTTTGGAAAATTCTTTTTATGTTGGAAAGAGTATTCTTTGCAAATGGTCCCATAGCCACCAAGTCGGGATCTGATGATGGAATCTTGGCGAAATCGAGGGAACTCTTCAAATTTTATATGAAAACGTGTTGCGATTTTGGTATTTTCTGCAACAAGTGAAGCATTGGCGTTTGATAACAACCATTCTACCATCAGATCTCGGAAATCCATAATGAGACAATGTACCCTAGTCGTGTTTGGGCTTGTTGTAATTGTAACGGTATGCACTTTCCATGTATATCAAGCACATGTGAACCACAAAAAGTGAAAAATAAAAACATTTTTTGCAAAAAATATAACCGACTTAAAAAAAAAAACAAAAAATTGAAAAATAACTTTAGCTTCTGAAGTCGGTGACAAAAAAGCTTAATCAATCAAACAAAGGTCATCGACTTCAGAAGCTAAAGTTATTTTTAAATTTTTGTTTTTTTTTTAAGTCTGTTATATGTTATGCAAAAAAGTTTTTTGTAAAAAAGTTTTTATTTTTCACTTTTTAGTGGTCCACTTGTGCTTACCCCTTCACAGCGTATGTTATATTAAGAACTGGTGTAAACAATAGATATACATGAGATTTCAGCAATCCCAGTCCATTTGATATCATTTATTGAGGAGTTCCGTTTCCTATCTCCGAAGTTCTTCATCAGATCTTCACCAAATTGAAATGAGACCACTTTAAGACAGTACTCTTCTAAAAACTACCCAAATCACATCAAAATTTGAAGAGTTCTCTCAATTTCTCCAGGATCCCATCATCAGATCCCAACTTTATGATTATGGCACCACCTGGGAAGTATACCCTTTCAAACAAAAAAAGAATAATTCAAATCGCTCTAGCCATCTTCAAGTAATCGGGAAACATACATATATTAAAAAAAAAAACGACGAATTGAGAACCTCTTCCTTTTTGAAGTCGGTTAGAAAGGATGTTTGGATAAACCATGAGTAAATAACTACTTACCTGGTTAACGGTTGTCTATTCTCTTTATCACTTATGACTACAACATATTACAACAAGTTTTGGGTCTCATGATTTAAATACGTTAATGTCATGATTTTTGATAATTTTATTTCTGAGATTGTTGTGTGCCAGGAAGCTACACTGTGTCGGATGGCCGAATGTCATGATTTTAAAATATAAATAAAATCTGTTGTGATTTATCAAAAATAAACATAAAATATTAAGAGTTAAGAGCCCTCTTACAGTCCACTAGCGCCGCCAATCGAAAAAATGTCATAACTCGTAAATAAAATCAAAAATACAAAATGTGGTCTATTATTACTATTATATAATACTATTATATAATAGAACATATTTTGTATTTTTGATTCTATTTACGAGTTATGACATTTTTTCGATTGGCGGCGCTAGTGGACTGTAAGAGGGCTCTTAATAGGACTTGATGTGACCAAAGAGTTTAACTGTAATAATGAAGTTCAGATTTGACGAATAAGGCGACACGAAAAAACAATATAGGGACAAATATACTGTTATTATTTACACGGCCTCGCTAATTTTTCCAGTTAACGTATCGCTGAAAAAATAAAAGTAACCAACGTTTTGGTAGTCTGGTCATGCCAGGACGAACTTCAAAATAGGCGAGGAAGTATATCTCTAACTTGCATTGATAGCTGATAATTAGAGGTATTGTACTGCAAGTACTGTTTCCGCATGACAAGTATACCGTACTTAGTATATTTATTTCTAAAGTTTTAGAACTACAAACTCTCATTCAACAATGCCATAAGTACCTGACGACGTTCAAATTCTTACCAAAAACATAAGTGTGTATTTAGGAAGTAAGTCTCATGCGACAACATTATATTGCACAAAGCACGACACAAAACGCAGTTTAACAACGAACTATAAAAATGACGACGTAGTCTTATCTACCATTTTCTAGTTGTAAAACAAATCTATTTTTTTTTTTAATATGGTCCCATTTTTTAGCAGCATTAGCAGCCGTCACACCAAAAAGTCTAAAACGGTATAGGGTTTTTCTTCCGAACCAAAACACGCTGTTGCAGTTTGCCAGATCGCATCATGGACGTTTTTATATAATTGCCATAACGCAAATTTCGTGTGGCAGATTTAAAGATAGCAGAACGCGTTATGCGCGCTTACCTACATTGTTCACTCGTTAACCGTTATCAAACTTTGGGAATAACATATTATACAACAAATGGTTAGTCATTCTTGGTGAACTGCTAATAGCAACATAATATATTATATTTACGCAAATAAATAACTGCAATAAGAAGTTGATAACGAGTTAATACGAATGCGGCCACGCAGTTACAGGAATGGCTTCAATGGCTTGTGAATATCTTTGCACCGAGCCTCGGGCAGACTGGCCCAACGGCATTCTCGACCGCTGCCACAGCACCGTACCAACTATCCTCCGTTCTTCACACCAACTATTGTTACTGGCTACTGAGATAACAACTATACATATTTTATTTCAAAATTAGTCTTTCGTCAAAACACAATTTGTAAGGGAGCGGAACAAAACCAGAATGTGTTTCAAACTCAACACTTATTTAATTGTTTTTAATCATTTAGGTATTAGATGAAACTTGATTATTCTTTACAATATATACACACTAACATTATTCAATTTATGTAGTGATAAGATCATGCATTTTCTTTGCGTTTGAAAAAGGTTGTGCATTTAAACAAGAAAGTGGTGGATTAAACAAATCTTAATTCGGTACCTCCCGAATTAAAATATGTATACGATTACAATCACCACATACCTCTAGTGCCTACCTAAATGCGTCGCGTGTTTACTTCAACGAGACATACGTGGGAGTGAGCAGGGCTAACAGCAAGAAAGGGACAGACAAGTCGAGCGTGGGAACAGTACTCGACACACGAAGTTTGACTGCATTTGAGCCTGAGGCGATTCAGGCAACAAGTTGCTGGAAAAAAGTTGCCTTGTAAGTACTCAGTCATGACTTTCAAAAGCTTCGCAAACGTAACGGACGAACCTTCTTGATGTACCAATGTATCGTAGAGGGTATAAAAAGTATGGCAGTTAGCGGCAACAATGAAGCCCAACCCGGTTGGGCTGAATTTATTGTTGTTGCCATTTAAATTCAGGGTAAGCAAGTGAGTTATGCATGAAATAAGAAATATGCATCAAAGACAAAGAGCAAATAGTTTAATTGAAATTCAAAGTATGTACTACTTTGGGTGGCAAAAATGCGATTTGACACAACGACTACAGCGACAACAAATCTCGTGTCAAAAAGAATCGCGCCTCCTTTATTGAAGCTTATAATAAAATATTGAATACATCATTTTCCGCAACAAAATAGTCACCTTCCCTAAAAAGCCACTCAGAGTGCAGCGGAAATTGCAGGAAAAGTTCGTTATATTGCAGACGTCGGATGAAAAATATGATTTTGAGTTCCGGTTATGCAGCATTCGCACACCAGATACACATAACTAGAAATATATTCCAACAAATCAGGTTTTAATTTTGTTTATTTGAGAGCGCTATTTGTTAATATTTTTGAAGTCAACTGACGAAGAGAAAAATAATAATTACTCCGGAATAAAGTACTTTTTGAATATTATATATTTTAGCTTTAAGTTTTCTTAAAATTAATAAAATAAATTATTGAAACTATTTTATCATTTCGCCGTTTTTCCCTGTTGCCATCCCATTCTAAAGTACTGACGATTTACCGCCCAAAATCATAGATAGTTGTAAGCAACATAAAGTTGGTGTGAAAGTGTTAAGAAAAACTGAACAAACAAGAATAGTGTCATTACTTAGTAGGGAAACAGAAAATACTAAATAAAAAACCAACGAACTAAAAACCTGCGATGAACATGGCTTTCGTGGATCAGTCAACTAGCAGTAGTGGCGAAATTATTGGTTTTTTATAATTGAATTTTTGTATAGACTTGCGTCAAAGTTTAAAATTGCCGTCCCTACATTGTGCGACTACGAGTTAGTCGTTTACCTAAATATATCATCTGGGATAGAGGAGCCTTTTCAAGAGTTATATCGCATTATTCACTTATTGCGTCTCATTTCTATCGACCCGCCCCACCCAGGCGCGCTTGCCGCCCGTCCTAGTGTGCCTACCTAGTGTAGTACCTCTCGACAAAAGCTTCGTGATTTCGGCAGACAATCTACATTCACCCCAAGGGCGAGCTAGTGCGGTCAAATTAAACTAAAAAATAGGGGTGAGGTTACATAAATTCCGACTAGGCTGAAAATTGTACGTCTTCCTTATTGCAGATGTCCTTGTTACCGCTATGTGATGTTAGCTGTTTGACGTAATGCCGGCGATCCTGGTCGATCAGATCATGTTATAACTGTATCTATCACAGGTCTCTATCATCGGAAAACCTGTACTACCCAGTTTTATTAAAATACTACCTTCTTATGAACAATAGTTGTTTTCTGGTCATTCACTTACTAAAAGAGGGTATTGTGGTACCATTTGGGAAAGCTAATAAAACAACAAAGTCGGTTCTGTGATTTGCACGACAAGTGTCACACATTTTTATAAAACAAGAAAACTTTCAAGAAATTTTCAGAAGATGACCTTTATGGCGCCTATTTTCCTGCCTGATTTTCGCGCTTGTTTTGATAAATTGGTTTTCGGAGTATACATTCATTCATGAGCTTTCAGAACAGTATCAGTTTAACATCCTGAATGGCGTAGATTTATTACAATCGGCAATTTATGGTGTAAAGGTGGAACATTTCAAGGAAAACTTCGATTACAACTTTTTCAACCTGTTGAATCAAAATATCTATGAAACGGTGGCTCGTAGGAAAAAAAAGTTCAATTTTTGTCTGGGGTATTTTTATGATAAAATTAGTATGTTTTGATATTCTGATGACCCAGTAATACTGGCTAATCCTATGGATTTATATTGTACAAAAAGTATTTTATAAGTTTCAGTTTCGGTCGCTGTCATATTGTTAAGATTCTAAAAGGGCCTCTTCGTAACGAAATGTTTATAATGTTTCCCACCTGTAAACTTACATAAAAAACACGGTTAATTCTTAAAGATGAAATGACATTTCAATAAATATAAGAATCAATAATTCTACTTTCGAAACACATCCTCCACGTTGTAAAATAAAATATCATGTATATTTCAACATCATGAACAGGTCACCTAAGATGACGTGCCTAAGAGGCTAAATACGTCTCTTGTTAAATAGCCGATTTTTTTTTCTCAAGAACTGTTTCAGCTTTGGACAAGAACAGGTTTGAAGAACGACTTTTGATATTAATTATTGAAAGAAAAGACAACACGCAACGCCATCATCATCTGTCGAAAGTTCGGCACCGACTCAAGAGTAAATGCTATCGACTGACAGCGATCAAACCAAACATACATCAGTACAACACTATTACAATTAAGTACTGTAGCAGAAGACGTGGTAATAAACAACACCCAGATTGCCGGACTTTTTGAACAAATACAAAACTTTTTTTATATTTATGATAGCAAAGTATTTGTAATTTATCGTTGGCAGTATTGAGACTTTCAGAAAGTATATTGCGAACGTCTCGCAGCCCAGCACCCAACAATTTAATTGTGCAATTGTAGAGATTCTTTGTAGCAGGGTCAATCTACTCGGTCAATTGAAACGGTTAAGTGTCACCTCGCTACCATTCGATTCATAAGATCGCATCTTCAATGTCAAACTCAAACTCAAATCATTTATTTCAATTAGACCATTACGACACTTTTGAATGTCAAAAATACAAAATTAATCAAAGCTACAGTCACAGTCACAAGGCATAATAACTTGAGAAAGTACTGTAGTTGCCCATTCCCTAGCGTAGATCTCTATGGAGTAGAACGGGCAAGAAACTCAATGGACACTCTTTTCAATAAAAATATTGTTACAAAATTATGGTTACATCATTCATGTTATGATTATACAATGTGAGAACGATGTAGAAAGACGTGCACATTAAGAGCGTCCAGAGAAAAGATTAAATCAACTTAAAAAATAAATAAATTAAAATTAACCGTGGCAGTTGAGAGTTGACCAGTCTCAATTGACAGCGCCCATTCACGAACATGACGCATGTATCAGCACCATTCAACTCGACCATATTGAAGGGAATTAAATGACCCGACACACCCGCCACCATCACCGAGACATTTGAGTGAGCACGACATTCTCTCAGCCGCCAGGGCATATTCAAGTCAAAAAAAAAAAACTAAATGTAAATGGTGGCTTTACAATACATAGAACTCACACATGTGGTATGCAATTATATAATATTAAGAAATGGAATCTATACAATGCAAGGATATTTTTACAATCTTCTGCAGCTTCCACAATAACTTGACTGGGAATAAATTAGTTTGCTCCTATGGTTGTGGAGCAGGACCGGCATTGAGCCAAGCATTTTTATCATCAATGTAATCCCCCAACTTATAATATACTTGACTACATAGTGTGCGTTTTACACAAGATTTAAATTTCGTCTCATTCATTTGTCTCATTTGTTTCTCAGTATGTGGGGAGGTATTTTATAGTAACATTTTAAACAGTATCCCATGAAAGAGGAATCTACTTTAGCAAGCCTGAAACCTGGCTGAACTAGTTCGTCCCTATTTCTAGTATTATATGGTGTCTGTCACCTCTTTTACTGAATAAATGCAGATTTTTCCAAACTTACATGATGTTTTCATAGATGTATTGACAAGGTACTGTCGTGATATTAATTTCCTTAAACAGCTCTCTTAGAGCAACGCGTCTACGTGGCTCTTTTCTGCAGAATATATATTATAGACTCGATGTCTGCAGCCCGTTCCCATAGTAAAATACCGTATGACATAATACTATGAAAATAACTAAAATAAACTATCCTCGCGGTATCAACATCGGCAAATTGACGGATTTTTCTAACAGCACATGCTGCTGAGCTTAGGCGTCCTGCAAGAGATGTTAAATGAGGGCCCCATTGTAGCCTTGAATCGAGCGCGATTCCCAAGAAAATCGTTTTATTGACAAATCCTAGTTTCTCTTGATTTAATACTATGTCACAATCACTACGTTTGACATTTGGTAGAGCAAATCTGATGCACTTCGTTTTTTTCCCATTTAGAACTAAATTATTTACAGTAAACCAATTATGAACCTGCAGTAGGGCGTTATTTACGTCATCAAAATTAGTGGCACGTCTGTTTATCCTAAATATTAAAGAAGTATCGTCTGCAAACAACACCATTTGCGGGCGATTGTTAAATAAATGGGGTAAGTCATTAATATAAACTAAGAAGAGGAAGGGACCCAATATCGAACCTTGTGGTACACCTATTTCTACTTTTAAACCCATTGAAATGACACTATTTATTTGTACCTGCTGCTGTCTATCACTCAAATACGATTTAACTAAACTGAGCGCAACTTTACCTAAACCGTAATGCTCAAGTTTCAAGATCAGGGTTTCGTGATTTACGCAATCAAATGCCTTCGAAAGGTCACAGAATCTTCCTATGGCATCTTGTGCCTCTTCCCACGCAGTAAATTTGTGTTTTAATAAAATGACACCAGCGTCAGTTGTACAACGTCCTTTGGTGAAACCATACTGTTGCTCATGTTATATTTTATTGGTGTTAAAATGGTGAAGCATTTGATTGAGCATTATCTTTTCAAACACCTTGCTGAAAACTGGCAACACGGATACGGGCCTATAGTTATTCGTGTCTTTACTGTCCCCGGATTTAAAAAGCGGTATTACTTTACTGAACTTCATTAGATCCGGAAAGACCCCTTGATCCACGCACAAATTAAATATTAAGGCTTAATACGGAGCTACAGTCTCAATAATTGAGGTACAAGCTTTGATAGACAAACCCCATAGATCTTCAGTTAATTTGATCTTGATTTCCTTAAAAGATTTTAAGACTGTTATGAGGTTTACATGCTGGAATTTAAATTCATTTGGACAGGCTGAAACGTTTGCTTTCAGTAAATCAATAGAGAACAAGGGACAGGAGTTTAAGGTTTCTGTAGTTTTAATTGGGATACTGGTAAAGAAATTTACAAATTCATGAGCAACTTCACTGTTGGAGCTGATAAGGCCACGTGATGTCGCTAGTGTGAAGTCATTACTTTGTTTTTTTATTTCTATTTGTTTCGCTGTTGATTATTTTCTAAACCGTCTTTATTTTATTTTCGGCTGATTTAATCTTTTTGCTAATGAATAATGATTTGGCTACCTTGGAAGTGGTTTTAAAAATTGTCGAGTAAGTAGCAACATATTTGTTAAATGATTCTGTTTTGATGTGAGGCTTAAGGCCGTACAGCTCAAACAATCGTTCCCTACTTTTCCTAATACCCTGTGTTGCCCAGTCACTGAAAATAAACTTTGGGCCAATAGTTTTAGTTTTCTTTTTTAGATCTAGTGCATAAAATAATAAGATTCAGCACTATCACTAGACACGTGAAAAGATATGCGGGGCAGTCATTGAGGGCAGCCGATCGAAGTAAAAACTAACTCATATACAGGGTGTCCGGTAATGAATGGATAACCTTGAAATGTCTTATAGTACAACTTATGGCCGTTCAGAAAAAAAAATGAAACAAAATATATCATAAGTAGTACCTAAGATATGATTTTTTTAAAAGAAAGGTCTAATTTTTTTACCTTGTTTTACTTTTATGACCACTACGATCAGAAATGAATGGATTCCATCGGTTTGTTGTTAATTTATTATTATACACGAACTATGCTAATAGATAAACAGTGAATAGTATGACTAGCTATTGCACTTTTTTATTAAAAAATTAACAAATTAATTAATTTTAGAAAAACTTTGCAAAATTTATTTTTTAAACAATGTTTAAACATCTTGGGTATAAAAAAATGTATGAATACATGAATGGCCAATAATTTTAAAATGATGTCACTTTCAAGTAGATTTTATAATGGTACAATTCATAAATGTATCTACAATAAATAGTGAATTATTGCCATTAATGTAGAAAAGGAGAAAATTTTACTAAATATCAAAATTTGTAATATGAGAACATTTTTTAAATTAAGTTGTACCTGAACTTTGGGGATTAATAAAAAACAACATTTAACATAAACAACACTTTATCATACATTCATTTATAATAAATGTTCAAACTGTCGGCCTCCCACTCTTATGCAGGCCCTACATCTACGGATAAATGATCTACGGAGCAGTCTTGTGTACCGTCGCCGCGTCGTTCACAAATTTTTGATGCGGCTGCTTTGACTCGTCTTCTTAATTCTTCTAAAGACCTTAGGCTTACGGTATACTTCCTCTTTAAGGCAGCTCCAATAAAAAAATCCGATGGATTTAGGTCCGGTGAACATGGAGGCCACAAAATTGGCCCTAGCCGCCCGATCCATCTATCTGGGTACGTGTTATTTAAAAATGCATGAACAGATACAGCATAATGCGCAGGACAGCCGTCATTTTGCAACCAATATGACTCCCTCAGCTCCTCGGGCACTTCTTCTAATAAATTGGGGAGACCATTTTGAAGAACCTCCAAATAGCTTTGCCCTGTTAAATTCCCCGGTAATTCAAATGGCCCAATTATTATTCCACTTAATATTCCAGTCCAATAATTGATTTTAAATTGATATTGTGATCTATCTTCACGAATAAGATGGGGATTTTCAAGTTTTAGTTCTAGTAAAATTTTCTCCTTTTCTACATTAATGGCAATAATTCACTATTTATTGTAGATACATTTATGAATTGTACCATTACAAAATCTACTTGAAAGTGACACTATTTTAAAATTACTGGCCACTCATGTATTCATACATTTTTTTTATACCCAAGATGTTTAAACATTGTTTAAAAAATAAATTTTGCAAAGTTTTTCTAAAATTAATTAATTTGTTAATTTTTTAATAAAAAAGTGCAATAGCTAGTCATACTATTCACTGTTTATCTATTAGCATAGTTCGTGTATAATAATAAATTAACAACAAACCGATGGAATCCATTCATTTCTGATCGTAGTGGTCATAAAAGTAAAACAAGGTAAAAAAATTAGACCTTTCTTTTAAAAAAATCATATCTTAGGTACTACTTATGATATATTTTGTTTCATTTTTTTTTCTGAACGGCCATAAGTTGTACTATAAGACATTTCAAGGTTATCCATTCATTACCGGACACCCTGTATATCTGCTAAGTGGTGCTACGCCGTAGCGGATCGGCTACAAGCGCTACGAAGCGGTCACGCGAGTTCCATGATTTTTATACACCCAAAAAGTGCTGAACGCGCCTAAAGAAGTTTTCAGTTCAATAAAACATAAAACAGTATCATCAAAGACACGTTCTAAATAATAACAGCCGCTCGGGCCGATCTTAAGGTTAAGCCGTGCTTGCCTAGGTTGGTCTGTGGATGGGTGACCGCCCTTACTTACCGAGTTTCCTCCGTGCCTCGGAAAGCACGTTAAGCTGTTGGTCCCGGCTGTCATTCGTCCAGTATCGGTTCATCTGTTCGGGCGCTACGATGCCACAGACACACACACACAGACACGTCAAACTTATAACACCCCGTCGTTTTTGCGTCGGGTCTTAAAAATATATGTTTAAAATGGAATCGTACAGGGTCTTACAATCGATGGGTTAAATGTATTTCATGAAGGTACTTTATTACGCACCTGAAAGCTTTAAAACATTGTTTCCACATGAGCTAGTTTTCAACACCACTATTTCAGCCATCAGCTAAGACCACTGCCGACTAATTCTGCTTTCAAACAACAAAACCAAAATCAAAATCGGTTCATCCGTTTGGGCGCTACGATGTTACAGACCGAGATACACACACGCACAGACACGTCAAACTTATAACACCCCGTCGTTTTTGCGTCGGGGGTTATAAATATATTTTTAAATTGGAATCGTAAAACGTCCTACAATCGATGGGTTAAATGTATTTCATGAGGTACTTTATTTCGCATCTGAAAGCTTTGAAACATTGTTTCCACATGCGCTAGTTTTCAACTCCACTATTTGCGGATTATGGCACAGCGCCAAGTCAATTCTACGTATCTTTAAGAATCAATACATTTTGATAGCTTATAATATTTTATTTATTCATCCGTTAGGGTTAGTTGAAATCTAAATTACATGAATAGATTATTAAGTTTATTCTTGTACAAACTGTCACTCGAAAGAACTGCTAGAAGTTCTATCTAGCAGTTCTTTTCAATTGGTTGAAATTCAGTGCTATCCTAGCTGCTTATTATCCCGCGTAAGTTGTAAGTATCTACCGAGTGGAACGGGTAATGACAGTATACGTAGGTAAGAGATACTTAACAATTTTCGCTGCATGCCTATTAACTACTTCGTTGATTATAGTCCTTTTGACGACATGCGTTTACGTTCATTTTGCTATCAACAACTACGCAAATTGACCAATTTACTCCGAAGCTTGTTTATGCTTTTGAGAATGACAGTTCTGGCAGTTAACTCCCAGAACTTTTAGTATGTCTGAAATTAAGCTTGTGAGTTTCAATATTTATAAATATGGATGGAGCTTTGCTGGGTGAGTTTACGGAGCGATAGTCAACGTAACGATATTGCCGCTTACACTCTATTCCTGACTTGATATAATGTATAACTACGTGATACAATAACTGAAACAAACAAAGCACGTTGCTGCCTGTACAAAACGGGATTTAAACTAAACATGCCAAAATTAATCCGTTTAATTTTAATTAGTTGGATGATTAAAACCAAGTCCCCACTTTGATCTATCATCGACCTGTATGGCGCAGCGGTAGTGAAACTGCCTAACGTTCTTAGGCTCCCGGGTTCGAATCCTGGTAGGAGCAAATGTCTGTGCGATGAGCATGAACATTTGTTTCCGAGTCATGGATGTTTATATGTATATGTCACCGTAAAATTGTCAAACACGTTGTATTACAATATAACGTGTTTTTTCTCGCGATATTGTAATGTCTCGAATTATTAAGATAAGATAAGATTTATTTATTTCTGAGTATATGGTACATTAGGATCTTAAAATTAGTCAGTTTCACATACACTACCGTTACCGGTGTAGAAATATTAAAATTAAATTAACTTACAAATTGACCAAGTATGAATAGAAATGTCAAAATTTAGTAGTTACACAATGTCAAATGGTCAAATGATTAAAAATAAAAATATAAAATCAAAAATGAGCAATACAATGTCAATAGGTGATAAAAATAATGTCAAAATTTATAATTTAAAAATTCATTAACCGAGTAGAAGCAGTTGTCTAAAAGCCAGGGAAATATTGCTTTCTTGAATTTATTAATGGGCAGCACTCTGATACGTGCAGGTAAATTATTAAATATTTTAATCGCCATGCAATTGGAATTCCTGCTATACAAATGTAGTCTCTGACTAGGTGCAAGTAATTTATTTGGGCTTCTGCTTTTCACTCTTTTAGAAATGTGTTCATACAAAGGAAACATGTGTGAATACCTTTTTACAAACATACATAGCTCAAAAATATATAGGCAAGGAAGTGGAAGAATTTTTAGCGCTTTAAACAATGGCTTGCAATGGTCTAAATATTCGGCACCATACACAGCTCTGACACATTTTTTTTGTGCAATGAATGCTCTATTCACATCTACTGAATTTCCCCATATCACGAGGCCGTATCGCAGTACTGATGCAACATAGCTATGATATGCCTTGAGGGCTATTTCTTTGCTGGCTATTCGCCTCAGTTTCCGAAGAGCAAACACAAATTTGTCAAGTCGAGTACAGACTTTATCAACATGTTCTTTCCAATTTAATTTTTCGTCAATAACTATTCCCAAGAATGATGTGGAAGGTACGGGTTCCAAAATTGAATCATTGTGACATATTTGAGGTGGTTTTACCAAAGAATTATTCGTTTGAAATTGTACTAACTTTGTCTTATCAATGTTTACACGTAAATTATTAGATTCCAACCATTTAATTGCGTTCAATATATCAGCGTTAGTCTCAGTTTCTAGATCATTCCTATTTGAACATTTTATTGTGATAGTAGTGTCATCAGCAAATAGTGTACAGTTATGTTTCAGGCTCTTACAAAGGTCATTAATGTATATTATAAATAATGGAGGTCCTAATACGCTTCCCTGAGGAACACCACAACTATTTATTTTAAGGTCAGAACTGTATGTTTTCTTTGTGTTTTTTGTAATTTTTGATACTACTGTCCTTTGCTGTCGACTTGATAAGTAACTTTTAAGCCAGTCATGTGCCTTGCCTCTTATGCCGTATTTCTCCATTTTGTTAAGTAATCGATCATGTGGGACAAAATCAAATGCTTTACTCATATCTAGAAATATTGATAATACAGACATTTTGTTATTGAGGGCTTCAGATATCAGTTTGACTAAGGTAAAACAAGTAAGTGTCGTTGAACTATTCTTTCTAAAACCAAATTGGTTATCAGTAAGTATGCTGTTTTTATCTAGAAAGTTGATCATTTTCCCGTACATTGCCTTTTCAAAAATCTTTGATAGGATAGGGATCATTGCAATGGGTCTATAATTGGACATATCCGTGCGTTTACCTTTTTTAAATATAGGTTTGACTATAGATTGTTTTAATCTAGAAGGAAATGTTCCTGTCTCAAATGACAGATTAATTATAAAACTTAAAGGTGGCGCTATACTTTTACTGCTCAGTTTTATTATTTTTGTGGTTATTTCATCATATCCAGTTGCGTTGGTATCATTTAAAGTGATGATTATTTTTTCAATGTCTTGTTCATTTACAGGAGTCAAAAAGATACTGTTAGTGTTACTGGTAATGTCAATGTTACTTACGTTAAGACTATTGTTAAATTTATTGGAAATTTCTATAAAAAAGTTATTAAATTGATTACATATGTCATTAGGATCGCTAATTATATTATTATTTATTATTAATTCATTGATGTCATTTTTAAAACTATCATCATTAATTAAATAATTTTTTATAATAGACCATGTCGCTTTACATTTATTTTTTGAATTATTAAATGGTTTTTGTTATTTAATAACTGTGACTGTGATATACATGTTTTTAAAATTTTGGAATAGGTTCGGTATCTTTTTTTGTGATATTTTTTGCTTATAGCATCATGTTGGTAATTATAATATAAAGTTCTCTTTTTTATGCACGATATTTTTATACCTTTACTAATCCATTTATTTTTTATCGGTTTATTGTCAACTGAACATACGGAAGTATCTCTGCCCCCATAATCGGGACTTGGGGCACCCCCCCGTTAGGTTAGTTAGGTTCCTTTAAACCCTGCACTCGGAAATAGGGGCCCCGCGAAACGGGGCTCCGTCGACGACGCTTTTTAGGGGGAATATAAAGTGTTTTAAGGTTATGTTATATTAATCGGTATTTCTCAGGAATGGTGCATTATCTTTTCATGAGAGTTGTGCCACTGGGCAAAGGGGACCCCTCCTTCCCTCCACACCGCGTAAGTTGACTACCATCGCATGCATTTCACGAAAAATAATGCGTTTTGTTGTAAACAGTATGTTCATTTGACAATAATTCGATAGACTTTACAATATCGCTAGAGATATTACAATATAAAGTATTTGACAATTTTACGGTGACATATATATTTACAAACAAAAAGTATATATGTACCTAGTATATCAACTGTCTGGTGACCACGACACAAGCCTTGCTTAGTGTGGTACTAGATGGCGTTGTGTGTAATGTCCAGCGATATTTATTAATTTGTTTATTTATATGGCGCAACGGTAGTGAGGCTGCCTTACGTTCTTTTTTTTTCAGCTTGTTCGTGAGATCCTTTACATTCAAGAAGTTCTCTCAGCCACCGAAAAAGGCACTTAAAAATACGATATGTTTTTGCTACGGGAAAAAATCAAAAAGGGTCATGTCAATATTACACTGTGTGCGCGCAGTCCGGGTTTTGCGAGAACTTATCCTGGCGCTCTGAGTACGCTTAGATTTACAACATCGAGCTCGTTTTTACCAACTTTAACGACGGTTGCTTGAAGCATCCGCAAACGCAATTAAGTTCAAGATAACAATACTGCTAAGGCGGAGACAGGTTGCTGGTATAGCGTATAATCGATCTGCACATAAGGCCGGGTAGACTAAGCAAAGTACGTATTTAACGCTACCATCCTTTACGCGAAACGAGCCGTGCGCACACGTCGTGCGCGTGAACTTACGTGAACCCAAACCTGAGCGAAGTGTCACAGTATAGGCGTGTAGGCAGTAGGTCAACTTATTTATATTAAATTGTTAGCTTGATTTATAATAATACGTACCTAGCAATTGCGAAAATCTAACGTGTTTATGTTATAAATTAATTTGAATAGATATTGCAAATGCAAAATTCTGTACGTCATAATTTATTTAATTATTTCCCTAAGTTTCTTTTTATCTCACGAAGCGCTGTAATTGTTTGCGTGAAGACGAGTAGCGTCAATGAGTCTGACACACACACACACTGCCGACATCTTTATTGCACCGCTCCTGCTGTGGTAACTACACTTGGTGACCACAAGAAAGCGGTTTTAATTTGTGAGATAAGCTACTGATGTTTTTGTCCGTTGCCAAATTAGAATCACTATACGACAAAAAAAAATCTAATTAGTCTGTCAGGTACTTAAATTATTAAAAAATATTTGACCCATATTTTTTCTTTTGTTACGTAAATCAAAATTGACGAAGAGACGACGGTTTTAAAATTCCCAATACGTCACGCCTAGGTATAATTTTTAGCTAGTTCTGACGTCACGAGCCCCCACTCCCGATTTTTGATGCGTTTTATCTTTGTCAATATTCATTGATTTACAAAAACAAAAAATACGTGTCCATTATTTTATAATAATCTAACTGATGGACTAAATAGATTTGCAAGTTTTTGATACTGTCGTCATGCCTATTGTGATAATGTATTTCTACTACATACTAAAAATGGAAAAGTTACGACGATGAAATGTTATTTTCGTATTACTTATATCTGGCTACTTTCTTGTTTTCATTCCTTTTACTTCACAAACAAAAACATAAAACTAACAAAAAAACTATAAGTACTAATATATTACACTACAACTAACAAAAAAAACTGTAATTACTATTATTACACTAAAACTAACGAAAAAAAAAACAACATTAAAACAAAAAGTAAAAAAAGCATCTGAAGTCGGTGACTTGTTCGTTTATTTTTTTTATCCTACTGTCTTCTTTTTAAGGTTCCTTTGCCAAATGGCAAAAAACGGAGCCCTTATAGATTCGTCATGTCTGTCTGTCTGTCTGTCCGTATGTCACAGCCAGTTTTTTCCGAAACTATAAGTACTATGCTGATGAAACTTGGTAAGTAGATGTATTCTGTGAACCGCATTAAGATTTTTACACAAAAATAGAAAAAAACAATAGGGGTACTCCATACATAGAACTTCTTTTTCATCAAACCCATTCGTGTGGGGTATCTATGGATAGGTCTTCAAAAATGATATTGAGGTTTCTAATATAATTTTTTTCTTAACTTAATAGTTTGCGCGAGAGACCTAAGTGGTAAAATGTGTGTCCCCCCCCCCCTGTAACTTCTAAAATATGAGAGCGATAAAATTAAAAAAATATATATGATGTACATTACTATGCAAACTTCTTCCCAAAATTGGTTTGAACGAGATCTAGTAAGTTGTTTTTTTTTAATACGTCATGAATCGTAAACCGGAATTTACCTTTCATTTACAATGAACTGCAAGAACTTTTATACTACGTTACTTGCTGTACCCTCCATGGGCGAGTCCGAGTCGCACTAGGCCGCTGTTTTTGAAGTCGGTTTAGTTTTTTTGCAAAAATGTTTTTTATTTTCCATTTTTAGTTGTATATCCTCCTATACAAATATTTGCTTTCCAAACTTAAATCTTAATTAGATATTATGTTTGTATTAGGAAAGGAACATTTTGGCATATTGCTGTAAATCGTTGAGGAATTCCTTCGACAGTCTTTGATTTCCATCATCAGACCAGGCACTTATAACCCATATGGGTGCAAAGTTCTCATCAATATAAATGAATCAAGTCCAAACACAAGGTAGCTACTGTAAAACGTTGAAGAGTTAATTCCCTCGTCTTCATCATCAGACCCAATAACAGTCACTACCCATCTAAGTGTAATGTTCTCGTGTGAATCAATCACACCAGGTAATTGCTGTGAATTGTTGAGGAGTACCCTCGACAGTCTTTCGAATCCATCATCAGATCGACTACAGACCTTCATAAAATAGTAGTGCTCTAAAATAATTAATGAAAAAATTAACAAACGCAATAGTCGCACAATGATTTTCAAAGGTTCTCTTCGATTTCTCTGGGATGCCATCATCAGATTCTATCTCATATTCCTTATCATGGTACCACCCTTGGGATACCTCCATTCCAACAAAAAAAAAACATCAAAAAAATCATAAACGACGAAGTTATCCGCGAAAACGTCGATGCCACTTAATTATAAGTATAATAATTCCTTTATTCATTTTTATACATATTTATTACATTTTTAAATATTTATTAATTTAATAATTTATTATTTTTTTATTTATTAAAGGGATTAAACTCTTTTCCAAAATTTAACTACAAATAATTGTTCTTAGATATGTTATTAACTTTGCAAATTTTTTTTTTCATACAGCTTCAAGAAAAATAAGAAAAACATAAAAAATAGTCTTACAGGCTCTTGTTTTATTTTTTTTTTGATCGAGTGAAGTTTTCGATGACATGATTTGAACCACAAATTATCAAAGTAGATAAAGTCAACTACAATATATTTATTTTTTGCTTTAAAAATCGCTATTTGCTTATTTACTATTGAATCAAACTTATGTAAAATTGGAATACCTGCCCTTAACGACATTTTATTTTAAAACTAGATTTATTATTTTTATAGTGTTTCAGTGTTTTACCAACAAAAAACCAATCAATCTTAAATTAATCTATACGATGTAACCAGGCTATATTAAACTAAGAAACTCCACACAAATATTGCTACATAGGAAACGATTTGTTTCTGTGGTGAAAATCATGGGTTGAATCCTACAGTAGCAGGCCTCAATATTTACGCAGTAAAACATTGTGCTTATAGATACACTGAAGAGTACAGGGGTCATGCAGGTATTTAAAATACAGAAATAATTTTGAAAACTTATTAAAACAAATGCTTGGGTGGGTATAGTTTCGCAAAACAATTTCGCAATGACAGGAAGACCAAGTATCTTTCGGTTTTGTTATATGGACTAAGAGATTTAAATGTATATGTAGAGCGGACATTGGGGGTCCTTTGATCTCGAAAATTTTCCTTTTTGACACACGCATGCTACCTGACTAGCGGGCGTATGACACTAGACAGATTGATTTGTTACCTAGTATTGTAGGGCCAATTTAATAAATCACGTTTCACATCTGTCTGTTCTTAGTTAAGGTTACCTTTTTTCTGGCATTATTACAATAAATATGTAATCTTAAAAGTAAAGCCGTTGTGCAGTTCTAACTGCTAAAAAATAAATAATACTTTATACCAACCGTTACAAGGTTATGTTGTTGTACTGTAGTAACAAGTATTTGGATTACGACTTACTTCGTCTTGTCGTGTCTTGTATTTGAATGTCTTTGGTGAAGGGTCTTGCCATACTGCCTGTCTGCAGCTGCATTAAACATATAGCATAGTGCAGATTGTTGTCAAGCAGTTACAATAAAAGTTAACAAACAGACAGACCCTCAGACGTAAAACAGAAATGTTGTTACATCTATACTAATATACTAATATAATATTATAAAGCAGAAGAGTTTGTTTGTTTGGTTGAACGCGCTAATCTCAAGAACTACCGGCTCGAATTGAAAAATTTTGTGTTGGATAGTCCATTTATCGAGGAAGGCTTTAGGCTATATAAAATCATGCTACGATTATTAGGAGCGAAGCAGAAATGAAAAATGTTTCAAAAACTGCACTGAAAAAAAAAAGTTGTTGCCACAATCAAGATTTGGTTTAGATTGACTAAGTAACTTGTTTGCATCTGAGCCTATCAAGCACAATGATCACAGCAACTACTTTTATTTGATTGAGATATCTTGGTTAGAGTTATCACAAAACCTATTTGCAGCAATCAAGTCAAAACATAGTTCCTCCAACCAAGTTTATTCAGTGTACCATATACACGCACACATACACAATAAGTTGATTGCCTTAAACAAGTAGCTTGTTCACCCTAATAAAGTAACTTGTTTATACTAACCAAGTAGCTTGTTCACCCTAATAAAGTGGCTTGTCCATAAACACGCACACATACACAATAAGTTGATTGCCTTAAACAAGTAGCTTGTTCACCCTAATAAAGTAACTTGTTTATACTAACCAAGTAGCTTGTTCACCCTAATAAAGTGGCTTGTTTAAACTAACCAAGTTGTTTGTTCCCCCTAATAAAGCAGCTTGTTTATACTAACCAAGTTGCTGGTTCACCCTAATAAAGTGGATTGTTTATACTTACCAAGTAGCTTGTTCATCCTAATAAAGTAGCTTGTTCACCCTAATCAAGTGGCTTGTTTATAGTAACCAAGTAGCTTGTTCACCCTAAAGTGGCTTGTTTATACTTACCAAGTAGCTTGTTTGCCCTAAACAAGACTCTTGATACATTTAATCATGTTTCTTGTTCGGGGTTATAAAGATAATCTTGGCAGCTCCAAACAAATTAGATTAATGTACCAATCAAGTGGAACTTGATTTATAATGTCACATAATGCTAGCTCAGCATTCGGTATTATTATTTTGTAATACCGAATGTTGATTTAGTATTGTGTGACAAAAAAAAAACAAGTTCCACGTAATTGGTACATTAATGTAACTTGTTCGGAGCACACAAGATTATCTATAAAAACCCAAAGAAAAATATATGTCAAAAATTGTTAGGTAACCTACCTATCTCCTAAAAAAGTTTGTTACACTACAGTAGGGAAAATTAAATTAAACGATATAATTATTATACAATCATAATATATTGTTAGGTTACAGACAGGTTGGTTTGGTGCATCGTTCCTCCACTTTCGCTGGCTTCCAAGCTTTATTTGTAGAAAAACTCACAGATGAGCGAAGAAGGAGCGGTATGGCCATAAATGCCACTAAATTTGTTACTTCTTCATCGGGATCTAAAATAGAGAAAACAAATTGTCATATCTGTCACTACTTAATCAACTAGATTTTAAACCTTTCGAAGAACCGTGAGAAACTCTTCCTTTTTGTAATAAAAAAAATACACTTACGATCGGCAAGCTCAGCAATTTCCGTATAAAAATTATCTTTGGTTTTTCCCTGGTTTAGCAATCTGATGATGTTTGTCTTCAACAATGGGAAATTTAATAGCAAATTTTTGGTGTGGTTTGGATGAGCACCCTCAAAATCATGCTCCAACTAGAAATAAAAAAACACATCAATATTGGTGGACATTAAGGCACAATGGTCCGCTTTAAGGACTAAGTGCGGAAACCTAAACCCCATAACTGAACAGAAGTGTCCGAAAAATCGTAAGACAATCCATTGAAAATAAATATTTAAAAATCTGTGAAAATTTCAACCGCCTGCCTGGCGACAGACGGACATACAGACAGACAGACAGCGGAGTCTTAGTAATAGGGTCCCGTTTTACCCTTCTTTGGGTCAGAACCCTAAAAAGACTTGAAAAAAGTTTTTGATATAACACACATTTCATCCAAAATAACAGGTAAGTAATGTGACTAAATAATTATAAACACTTACCAAACAATAACCAAATAGCGTTTTCAGTGCTGGAAAATCATCAACATATTTCTCGATGGTCGGCCCTGTTTCACCAGCATGTAAATTTCGGATTCTGTTCACAAGTTTGTTTCTACCTAAAAACGTGCCTGCAAGCTCAGCGACCACAAGCGTGCACGCTAGATAAAAAGATTTTAGTTAGGATGCATCATAAACACAGCAAATTGTTAATAAAATTTAAAGACAAAGACTTACCAGTTAGCAGGTATCCCACAAATGAAAAATAAAAAGTGTTGTGTCTAGATTAATTCTTGTTTTTCACAGAAAATGAACTCTCTCATTAAATGATTAGTCTAGATTAGATTAATTGATGTTTTTCACAGAAAATGTAATGAACAAAAAAAACGGCTGCGGCTGGCGGCTGAGTGACGGCCACAGAACATATATTATACTCTAATGGTGAAGGCGTGCCGTCCACGCCGCGCGCCGTATGAGTCGAGAAGGAACTTGCTTGAGAGTAGAAAGTCAGAGATGGCGCGTGCGGCGTGGCGGCTGGCCGCTGGGCTGGAGGCCAGGGTTACCAACTCCTAAAAATATTTACCCCTAAATATTATAGAAAAATACTAAATTTTTATCCCTGATTCAACTGTCGCGCTTTTTTTTTTATAAACTGTGACTGGAAGTCTGGCTGGAACGTACCCGTGCAGCGCTGCACGGAGAATTTTAGAACGAAACGCATTTGCGGTAACAAAACGTCAACTGTCAAACTGTCAATAATTGTTTTAATTGTTTAACTTCTGCTGGTAAAATAAAAAAAAAAACATGGAACGTGATGATGGTTTTTACACGGAACCCAAGTAAAAGCAAAAAAAAAGATAAAAAGCTTCAAAAATAAATAAGAGCGCATGGGAGTTCGACTACCAATTGTGCAAAGAAGATGTTATTGACAAATATGGAGCAAAATGTTACAGTACACTTACCTAAGCAGGATTTCATTTTCAATTGCATGATGTTTAAAAATAAATGTGAACTTTTTTTTCTGAATTTATATTACTATATTTTTGCAGCTTTTTTGAGAAAAATACTAGGTATATTTGTCCAAAATAAAGGTGGCAACCCTAGTGGAAACCCGCAGTGACTTGGTTAGGACAAACAAGCTTCTTGTTTAGGGCAAACACGCAGCTTTATTAGGGTAAAAACCTTACTTGATAACTGCAATCAAGTTGTGTTGGAGTATTTTTAATGATTTATTTGATAGATACAACCAAGAAGGTTGATTGGGGCAAACAAGCTTCTTGTTCAGAGCAAACACGCACCTTTATTAGGCTAAACACCTTACTTGATAGCTGCAATCAAGTTGTATTTGATAGATACAACCAAGAAGGTTGATTGGAGCAAACAAGCTTCTTGTGCAGGGCAAACACGCACCTTTATTAAGGTGAACTATCAAGTCGGATAGAATTTATCATATAAACTTGATTAGGGCAACCAAGCCACTTGTTTTGCAAACATTCTACTTTTTAAGGGTGAACACCCTACTTGATAGCCGCAATCAAGTTGTGTCGGAGTATTTTGACCGATGTTTTTAATAGATACAACTATCAGACTTGACTAGGGCAAACAAGCGACTTGTTCAGGGCAAACACGAACCTTTCTTAGGGCAAACACCATACGTGATAGTTGCAATCATGTTGTAATGTAGTTTGTTTGTATGATGTATTTGATAAACACAACCAAGCAACTTATTTAGCGCAAACATTTAGCGCAAGATTAGATCAAGTTGTATGATTAATACAATTAAATGCAATGATAGATGCTATCAAGTCAAACCAACTTAATAAAGTTTCAATAATCTTTATTGAAGTAATCAAAATGCTTGATTGACACAGCTAACTTACTTTGTTACAGTTAACATTTTTTGAACTTGTCTCTTTTTTAACTCTTCTACTATGATGTCTTGTTAAGGGTAATCGAGAAACTTGTTTGAGCGTTCAATCAAGTGAACTAGTATTGCTGCAATCATGTCGTGATGATCAACTTAACTAAGATTTTGATTGGTCTAAACAAGATATCGTCAATCAAGCTAAAAAGTCACTTGATTGAATCGCATTTTTTTCAGTGTGGGTTTTTTTTTCCTTTCGTTTTTCTCTCTTACGTGACGCAGACGAAGTTGCGTGGGTCAGCTAGTGGTAAATATAACAGCCACACTGATCGATCTTCAAGCTTAAGCAGTACTTGCTGAGGTCGGCCCGTGGATTGGTGACCGTTCTTTACATATCGATCTCTCTGCTAGCCTGGCAAAGCACGTCAAACGTAAGGTAAAAAGTCCGAAAGTCTGACTTAACTGGGTTGTAGACGTCAGATAGGTAGTCGTTCCATGTAAAATACTGGTATTCAGCTGCATTCGGTTAGACTGGAACCCGAGCCCCAAAAAATATGGGAAAAAGCTAGGCAGACGTTAGCAACCATGGAATACGTTTTTTTTCCCGATTCATGGCAACTTTTCAGGAGCCATAGTCGAAGGGAATGAGTTTTCAAAAACACAAACTTATAGGTACTTATTATCAGTCAAGTCTGCCCGTTTTCACACTACGCAACATGTCAACGTATTAATTACGCACATAACGCAAAAAAGCGTCCTCAACTACAAAGTTATGACACCAATTCGCCAATGCGTAACGGCTTAGACAACTAGCTGGTTGCCTAGCAACAGATTTCTAACAATATTGACAGACGCGAAACTTCATCAGAAAAAGCCATAGACTAGTCTCATAATGTGGGTTTCGAAGCTTCCGAATTAGTTATAGCATATAGGCGTTAGCATTAATACAAATTTCCATGTTTCTAACTTTAGTTTAGGGACGAACGTTTTTATAGCTTTTGTTCGTAATTTTTCCCAATCCATTTAAAGGAAAAACTATCAAACATCCTTCCTACACTCAATTTTGTTATGCGGACTTGCGCAGGTTGTGCAATTTTTCATAATACGTGACCCATCCGCTTAGGCAGAGCGTTATCGGTCAGTTGAGTGAATTTAAGGTTTGAATTAGGTAAGTAGGAACAGTAAGGTGCTACCGTGTGAGTCTACAGCAACATCATAAGGATTCCAGAATTAAAAACCTGGATCGGTGTTTAGTTATTTCGGTCAAAAATAACTTCCATGAGTGTTCAGTTTTAGGAGCACACAAAATTGGAAAAAAATCTTCAGTACAATCTCAAAGGCTCACGTTTGCAAGGCTACAAGCGTTATCTTGAACATATGTGCAGTAAGTTTGACAAAAAGTTAATAAAAAGCTCGTCGATCGCAAGGCAGTTGACCTTGCTGGGTGTTTACATCGACGCGCATCGGTCGCGGGCGCGTCACGGCCGCGCGTTGCACCGGCGGGCGCTGGGACACAAACAACCTACATACCCATACCTACACCAATGCTAACGTAGTTCTATCTACATAGTGGTTCGAGTATGCAGGACGCCGCCCGGCCGTGTCCGGTTAGGCGCGTCGCGTTCCGATCCATGGATGGCACTGAACTCCTAGCATGCCCATTGTCAGTCTTGAGGGTTATATTGCACCTAACTCAAATGAGGCGCCATAATTTGGCTATAACTGTTTCGAGTTACTAGGCAGCGGGACGAAGACACCCAGTATCCAAATGGAATATTGCAAAGATGAAAAGATTTTTCTTACTTTTACGGAGATTCGATATTCAATTCTTATACGCAACTAAACTTTCTTTTAATATAATGACCTTTTCTAAGTAAACAACAATATTACAATTATTTTTCAGGAGAAACCGCTGAAATCTTGAATCCTTTTGCATTTCTCAAGAATGATTTATGGAATAAAACTTTTTCTGCCGAATACATCTTACTTGTAGTTAACAATTGAAAGAGTACAAAAAAAGAGAGGTTTCTAGTATCATTTTTTTTTCTAAACTGTATAGTTTGCGCGAGGGACACTTACAAAGTGGTAAAATGCGGGTCTTGCCCTGTAACTTCTAAAATAAGAGAATGATAAAACTAAAAAAAATATATGATGTAAACTTCCACTAAAAATTGGTTTGAACGAGACCTTGTACGTAGTTTTTTTTTAATACGTCGTAATTCGTAAAACCGCAATTTACCTTTCATTCAATCAACTCAAATAGAACAAGAACATTTATATTATGTTACTTGCTGCTACGGAACCCTTGGTGGGCGAGTCCGACTCGCACTTGGCCGCCTTTTTTTACTATTTTGTTGGTAGTCATAAATATTTGTGAAAAAAACACCTCGGAACTTCCCTGAAACTACGATTTGAACTTACGAATTGTATCGTCGGGCTGTGTGCAATTTCTTTTGTTTTTTATTTAACTATTTGAGCGGGAGGGGGGAGATGGTAAATAGAAGAACACATAAATTAAAAATCAAACGAAATTGCAAACATCTCGACAATACAATACACAAGTTACTTAGTTTTGGCTTCTATCGCCGAAGACTGCACACATGTTTTTTTTTAAACTAGCAACTACACTCGGTTCCAAAAATAAGGTCAGTCACATAAACCCGAATATCTCCCAAAGTACGTATGCCATCCTAATGAAACGAAGACTGTTCAATTGAGAATTTAATTATACAGATAAAAAATAAAATAAAACTTAGTTGTACCCACAATATTAATTTCTAAATTAAAAAAAAACGAAAGTAGCCATATTTTTCTTAAGATTACATTTTTTATGATTTTTGCTGTTTTTCATCACTGTCACAAAAAAAAAAAATCGTGAACGTCTTCCACGTGCATAATTATTATTCTGTGAGGTGAAGCATGGCAGTCACGCTAGAGGAATGTACCAGAATCCTAACCTTTTTTGGAACTTGGGCGGAGCCAGCGTGAAACAGCCAGAAACATTGGTGTATCTTTGTCGACTGTTCAGCGGGTAGTCCAGCGGTACCAAGAGACCGGATCACACCTTAGAAGACCAGGAAATGGCAGACCAAGATGCACAACGGCCAGGGAAGCCAGACAACTGGTGGAGACCAAGATGCACAACGGCCAGGGAAGCCAGACAACTGGTGGCTACAATGCTCCGAAATCGTTTTCAAATCGCTGTTGGTCTAAAAACTCACTTTATTCGCTTTGGAGGTGGCAATTTAAGCGCTCAAACAGTTAGAAGACGTCTTGCTGAAGCAAATTTGAAACCATTGAGGCCCGCAAATGGCCCCAAACTGGAACAGGGAGATCGAATTGCAAGACAGACATACGTGCGCGAGCACCTAAACTGGACACTAGACGATTGGTCTAGGGTAATGTTCACGGACGAGTCTTAATTCATGCTTTATAAGCATGATGGTAGGCAGTTGGTGTACAGAAGACCAGGGGAGCGCTTCCACCAAGCGTGTTTGGAGGAAAAAGTGGCGTACGGTGGAGGCTCCGTACAAGTTTGGGCTGGGATTTCTGCTAAGTCCCGCACCGAGCTGGTACTCATTCAAAATGGGACTCTAAATGCAGAGAGGTACGTGGAAGAGATCCTCAATGAACATGTAGGTCCTTTCATGGCCAGGATGGACTGGCATGGCATATTAATGCATGATAATGCGCGTCCCCATACCGCCAGAATTGTACATGACTACCTTGAAGAGGTCGGTATCGAACTCATGCAGTGGCCAGCGCGAAGCCCGGACTTAAACCCCATCGAGCACGCTTGGGACGAGCTTCAGAGATGCGTGAAAGGTCGAAACCCCCCACCAATCACGCTTCCTGAGCTCAAACAAGCACTGGTGGAGGAATGGGAAGGTATTCCTCAGCACCGGCTCCGAAATTTGGTGAACAGCATGCCTAATCGCCTGGAAGCAGTCAGAAGAGCTCGTGGAGGCAATACAAAGTATTAAATGAAGAAAGTGATGAAAAATAGCAAAAAAAAAACACCATTAAAAAAATGTAATCTTAACCACCACCGTACCGTTGGAAAGGTGCCAAACTAGGGAACTTAATAAGATAAAAAATAATTATAGAAACACCGTAGCTTTAGCGTTGAATTGAATTTGTTCGTAAAGCTTTTAAGTGCGTTCTGTTTTATTTTTTTTACCGTAGTTTGAGGGAAGTGTATTTGATCACCAATGTTTATTACTACCAACAAATAGTAGAAAAATTTACTAAACTAATGCAAAAAACCGTTATGCATGCTTGAAGGTCAAATTTTGGAAAAATCTCAATAAAGTATAAGAATTAATTAACATAATCATCTTTTATTTCTTTCATTAACATAACGGTTCAATAATTAGTAAATGACCTCTATATGCAAATTTGCTATGGCGGGTCCAGACCCAGGTCACCCTGTATTATTTCTTATTTCTTTGTTTTTTAATTATTATTTGTTTTTTGTTACGTCTAGTTTGGGGTATTAATAAATAATTAGAAAACGATTAGACAAAAGAAATATTATCAAGGTTTTAGTTTTCATTTCGTTAGTGGCCGCTCGCTTAGCTCGCTTTTGTATGCAAAGTTCTCCTATTAATATTGTCATCCATAATGTTTATAGTTCATTCAATTAATTTTAAAGCAAAGCTTTAGTGGTATAGTGGAAACCATTATTTTTATAATTCTTTAATTATCTTTTTAAATGTAAAACCTTATTTTTAAAGTCTGTTTATATTATTCCCCATTATGAATTGCATTATTATTATTATTTACAAAAGGAAAATAGTCAGTATGCGGTATTACTGTTGTGGTTCAACACTTTTAAAGCAAACAAATATCAGCTATAACAATGACTAATTATATAATTTGTAGCTAATTTTATCTTTGTGCTATGATTGTATAGTTGGTTTGTCATATCAATAGAAACTTTTTAAGTACAAGGTGCTTGTGTGAACAAACGGGTATAATAGCAGCTGCACATACGAGTACGAATAAACTGCGAAAAAACGGGTTCTTATTTTCTAGGCGGAGTACTATAAGAGCTTGCCTTTAGTCACTGCATGATGCAGGCCATGTCCCTAGTTTGCCATATCTTTGCTCAACTCATGTAAACCAACGACAGCCATAACTCGTGCTAGTCGAGAAACTTTATTGAAATATCGATGCCGTCCAATTTCCGCAGAGTTAAGGGCTTCAGGCGACACGTTGGCTTCACTTGCAATACGTAGCGTAGCCATTTGGTTCTCCAGTTCCATTTTATAATCAGTACATGTGTGTGTTTTTAGAAAAGGAACACGACTGTACGGTCACGAGCACCAATATGTAAACACTTAACAACTTATTAAAGTGTTTTTCTGCTACCGTTCAGCAGAAAATTTTATAAAACAAATGAAGACGGGTATTTATCGCGAATTTACCTTTAATTTAATCCCGACGTTTCGACCGGATTGCACCAGCCGTGGTCGCGGGGAGACTGAAGTATTGGAGGTACCGCGACAGCAAAGTGAAGGCGTTTATTCAACTACCCTCACTCATCTTCATAAATCGTCATCTCATCTTTATAATGTGTTCTGATCGTGAAAGTTAAAAAAGAAAATTTGATGTTAGTGTTACTAACATAGTATTTTGAAGCTCACATTTTTATGGAAAATATCCTATCATTTAAGTTGCAATAAGTTGTTGTTTATCGCGCCAAATATGCTTTTAAAAGGTAAGTGTACGGTCGAACAAGCTATTTGCTCAAATTAAATTTTGCAATGTCATCTGTGGGTTAAACTGTAAACCAAATAGCTTGTTCGACCTGGTGTTCCTTACTCTACACGCTTATATTGTGACAATGATTATAATCTAGGTACTTGATGAACTTGAAATGATCGTATGCCGGAGGATCGTTAAAAGTACTGTGCTGTAAATGCTGCCATGTAAGAATAAACGCTCTATAGATACGGCCTACCCCCTTTTATGAAGAAAACATGAATGCAAACAACGTAGAGCTTTAAGCACAAAATATCATAATCCTACTAATATTATAAATGCGAAAGTTTGTAAGTATGGATGTATGGATGTTTGTTACTCTTTCACGCAAAAACTACTTAACGGATTTGGATCAAATTTAGCACACAGATAGTTTATTACCTGGATTAACACATAGGATACTTTTTATCCCGGTAATAAGATCCCGTGGGATAATTTCAAACTTCAAACGGGCGAAGCCGCTGGCAGAAGCTAGTTATGCATATTGCCAGTGTTACTTAAACAAGGTGTTGTAGATCCAATTCAATACCTCTTTTCATTGGTGATTCAAACATCCAACTATGTAGATATCTTTTCCAAGAAAAATGGATCAATAAAAATGGACTTCCCACACAAAATATCGCATCGGCTGACGCAATTAGTATGAAGAGTCTAATTATTTTTATCTTATCCAATCGGAATAACTCATGGATTCCAATCTAATAATACTAACTATGACTCGACTTCTACTTAATTGAGGGCTATTTAGTCTGACTTAAATACTACTTATAATTCTTCTTGTAACTAAGCATTTTTTATAACAATTAACAAAAAGAAAACCGTATATGTAATTGAATATCATCAACAGATTTTAATAATAAAGTTGTTCCGAGTGTCTTTTAATGTCGACTGTTATACCCAGTTATAGGTATCAGGCTATTTATCTATTCCTTCAATCAATCGATATAACTTATTTTGATTAAATTTGTATTTAATAAACCCAGATAATACGTAGTATTTAGCTGCTCGTCGTGAAAAATAAAACATGGTGAAAATAGAGAATTGAAACTAAAAATTTCCACGAGCTTGGTCAAAGGAAATATTCAAACGATGTGTGTATATGAAATAAAATCATAGAAACAGATATATTGATTTACTTCGTTCCAAATAGACGTAGCACCTAGTTTCTGAAAAGTCGATCAAGTGGCGGAATTGTTAATCCCACGCCGGAAATAACAAAACCCGATTAAACCACTTGAGAACCTAGCGAAACTGAACGTTCTGAAAAACTTTGGCTAGAATTATTAGAGTCTTTAAACATTGTTGAAATAACATTTTTTTTTTACATTGTTGATTTAATCTTTTCTCTGGACGCTCTTAATGTGCACGTCTTTCTACATCGTTTTCACATATATGTATAATCACACATGAATGATGATTGTAACCAAGATTTTGTAACAATATATTGATTTAAAAGAGTGTCCATGGAGTTTCTTGCCCGTTCTTCTCCAAGAGATCTACGCTAGTGAATGGGCAACTACAGTACTTTCTCAAGTTATTATGCCTTGTGACTGTGACTGTAGCTTTGATTTTATTTGTAATTTGACCTTCAGAAGTGCCGTAATGGTCTAGTTGAAATAAATGCTTAGAGTTGAGTGTGAGTTTGAAAATACATTGATTGCGCTATAAGATTTGAGCCAACTAACAATTTATATTCCACAAATAGACCAGTCTTTAGGTTCTAAACAAGTGGTTAACTGAAAAAAAACCGTGAGTTTTGGAAAAGAGCAGAACATCAAAATTTTATAGATTTTGATGTTCTGTTTCCGAATTTCCATTTTGCCACTACGTATGTTTTCCGCTAGCGCCGCCACATTAGAAATATGGTGACTAAAAACAGTTCTTTGAAATGATAACTTCTTATGGGAGGGTGACTCGATTCGGAACGCTAACGAAGGAATTCGGGAACGAAGAAGTTTCTGAATGACTGACGGACGGATCAATGCACAGCCTAAACCGCTGATCGTAGAGACCTGAAACGGGGTGAAAAAGGGGGCCAAAGGTTTTATGGGACAACGCATTAACCTTTTTTAAAAGAATTAATGGAAGACGTGTTCTTTATTTTTGGAGTAGCGGTGGCCCAGTGGTGGCGGCCCCAACTTACGGTCAGAAAGTCGTGGGTTCGAACCCAGACAGGCGCATTACTTTGTGTAATTTAAATAAATTACACAAAGTACTGTGTGTAAGTAACTTCACCGTTTTGAGAGCAGCGGTGATGAAATCATCACCGCTGCTCTCAAAACGGTGAAGAAAAACATCGTGAGGAAACTACAGCATGTCCTAGAACCAAAAATTCGAAGACATGTGACATCTACCAATCCGCACTGGGCCCGCGTGGTAGATTATAGCCCAATCCCTCTCATTGAGAGGAGGCCGTGTCCCAGTAGTGGGAACATTATAGGCTGATGATGATGATGTTGTGTTTTTTATTTTATTGAAATCCATCCCCTAGCGGGGTTAAAAAGGGATACAAAGTTATTTTGATTCTATATATACTTCTTAGTGTTTTGATTTAAATTACTTTTTATTTTGGCATATGTTAAAAAAAACTCAATCCGATTTAATTCAAAAAAGCTTGAACTCTCTTAAAAACTTTTAATTGTAAAAATATGTGTTTGATTTGTTGTGCATTGTTACATGGATCTTTTGACAAAATCTGAACTAACGCCGCTATTTTGTTAACTTATTTTTAAACAATTTGAATATTAAAATTTAGTGATGTGCCGATTATGACTTTCGCCGACTAGCCGACTAGCCGATTAGTCGGTTGTAAAAAGACCGACTAGTCGGCTCAGCCGATTACGGTTTCGGGGATTTCCGTAACGCTTCGTTTACGGCTGATTCTCGCGCAATCGCATACGCCGCCTGCGAGCGTGTCGGAACATGTTTTCTTTACTTCGCATTGTTCCTTCATTTTTGCTTGTGTAATGGTCGAGAGCGGTGTTGTAGTGTAAAAAAATATTTTTTTGTGCATAAGTAAAGATAATACTGTTATTATAAAATAAAAAAATAATATATAATCAAGGTTTTTATTTCATGTAGTTCCCCCGCATGCATATTATTGAGAAATACATACAACGTAAGAAGCCGGATAGTCGGCGGTCTTTGCCGATTAGTCGCCGACTAATCGACGACTACAATAGTGGCCGGATAGTCGGCTTTACCGACTAGTCGCCGACTAGTCGGGCCATCTCTATATTAAATAGTTAACTAGATTAGTTTAAGTTATCACTTCTGTCGAGCGTCCCGAGACGCACACTTTTTTTTATTTGTCTGGTTCCGAATCGTTTTACGATAAAACATGGAAATAAACATACATGTTTACATGTTTATTCTATCCAATCAGATGTTTAAAATAAAAACTATAGATATTTTGACAAAAAACCAGTAAAGAGAAATTGATAATTTAACTGCATTGAGTTGTTTTATTTTATTTTATTTATTTAAAATAGGTGCACCAACAGTACATACATAACACATTTATAATTAAAGGTCCATTTGGTATGGTTCTAATGTACGTACCAATTATAGGTGTACACAACATTCATAACAAAATAAAACAACTATGACTTAAAACTAAAAAAGAGATCAAATAACAGACTTACAATAACACACTTAAAATAATAAAGTACAAAAAACCAAAATAAAATTACAAAATTTAAATATAAAGGCTGAAAACAAAAATAAAAATTACTTAAGGCTATTTAAATGTTGGTTCAAATGGGAGCGCAACAGGGTTTTGAACCTGGGTAGAGAACCAAAGAACACATCCAAGTCAGGCAATTTTGAGTTGAGTTCATTGTATTGATTGCACATTCTTGATATTGGTGAGTGTCTCCCGATGTTGCTTCTACTGGTTGTTTTGCATTTTATTGGATTATTTTGAATTGTACTTAATTGACTTATTCGTACTTATTTGTTAAATCGATTTAACGGAACTGAATTAAATTAAATCAATCAAAATTATATTGAATAGAATCAATTATTGTGTTATATAGGTACTATTTTTTTATTAAATGGAATTTAAGTAATATGATTTTATTAAAATGAATGATAATTATGATTGTTTAATTGTTTTGACCTTTTTTCTTTTAAAATTAATAGTTTTGGCGTACGAGCGCCAGAAAGTATACAAACTTCAATGCACAGTTTTAACCTTCTCCAATTTAATTACTCGGAAAAAAGACATTTTCAAAAAACTGGCAGCGTGGGTGGCAAAGATACGAAGTGGCAAAGTTGAAATTTGGAAACAGAACATCGAAATCTATAAAATTACAAATTTCGAAAACTCGCAGTAATTTTTCAAATGTTGACTGTTAACTACCAAATGACTGTACTAAAAGAGTACTGTTCAGTCTTTCTCGTATGAAGAGGTTTGTTTTCGTCCTGCAGTTGAAGTTGCTTTTCAGGCTGATATTACTATTTATACTACACCTGCTTGGAAAGTGCCTTGATACTTTATCAAATTTACGGTAGAAAGTACGTCATTGCATATCGAAAAAATAAGCGGGGAGAAAACGCATCTGAGCGGGAGAGAAAAGTGTATGAAAATCCATTCCTTACGTGGTTTTTCTTTTTTAATTTTGGGTAAGACTATGCGCCGGTAACCTAAATATCAAAAGCCAAAAAGTTTTTACAGAGAGTTTTTATCTCCAAGTTCGCAAAATGACACTGGCCACTAGCTGTGTGTTGGATGGTGTCGGGCTGGCAGTGCGACCCTGCGGCGGCAGGATAAACAATTTGAAAAAAGAACATTTGAAAATTGCAGACGCCATTGGCGCCATTTTCAATTTGTGTGTTGTCTGAGGATTCAGCTTTCGTAGAAAGTAAAATAAAACTATCAAAATGATAAGTAGTGATAGTGATGATGAATCTCAAACAAACATTAATGGAAAAAGTGTTACATTAAGCTTCACTAACTGCAACAATTTCAATATAAATTTCAATTAGTAAAGATTATTTGTATACTTACCTATTTATGTGTTTTAATTTTCATGCTTATAAATGGTATTTTTATTTTTATTGTACTCTATCACACACAATACTGTCTTATTTGACCCTAAGGTTGACTGGTAGAGAATGCCTTGTGGCATTAAGTCCGCCTATGTACCACTCTTGTACATGAAGTTTAAATAAATAAATAAATTTAGTTTTTTATTTTCCTCGTAGGTGTAGTATAAAGCACTATGTATCACTCGAGAGAAAGTGCGATTCCCGATCTCGGGTGTTTTAAAGCCCTCACCTACGGCTCGGGCTTCAAACGACACCCTCGACGGTAATCGGTCACTTTCTCCTCTCGGTGAACAATGCACTATTTCAGGATAGTCAGCAGTTAACATCTATTATGTTTTCGCATAGTTGTTATCGGTTACATTTCAATACACGTCAAAGATTACTGCAACATATTGACCGCGGTAAAGTCAGTATGGCTGACGTCATACGAACTTGCTTGGCGTATTTGGAAATGATAATGTCCATATGAATTCGAAAGCTTGCTGGCGGGTTTCCTTGAAGCCATAATTATTAAGTTTAAGAAAAATAATAATAATAACTTCTTACGAAATAGTCACGAAGAAAATTATTTATAAAGACTCGTTGTCGACCGAACTATAGCTATTTAGCAATAGTCACGTTCGCCAAACCTTACAGGCGATTTGCTCCGCTGAGAGCGCCTTTTCAGTCCGCAGTCTGTAATGGTAGGTACAATTTGGTTGTAACAACGTATCGCTGCGGCTTTAAATCGAATCGAATCCTTTAATGTATTGTAATGCAACCTCGGAGTACGGGGTGATGAGCGTCTTTTCAAGGTCTTTCGACCTTAAAATCTCAAAAGCTTCGTATTGATTGAGTGTCTAGCTAATCTTAAATTATTTAGAAAAATCACTATTATTTAACTATCAATGCCAATTTCATTGCATGGAAATTAGTCAATTTCACATATACTTAAACATAATTTTTTAAATAACGGATTTTGTAAATTTTGTTCTCCACATTTGCTGTGCCACGTCGATTTTTTCTCTCATCCCTAAGGTTACGTGTCGCAGGAGACATATCATACGTGTGTAACATCTGGGCGGACGGACATTCAGTCAGTCACACGAACATAACGAATTGTAATTCCTTTTTTGCCATTGGCTACGGAACCCTAAAACAGAGCAACACTACAGCGCACGGCGCCCAGGCGCGCCTTCGCGTTTTGCGGTGTTTGGTCGAGCAAAACGGTTTTATTTGAAAACCGTTGCATACTTACACACCGTCATACAAAAACGGTAACCCAAGGTTTATGTAGGTACAACTTTGATTCATGGACTGTTGAGCCTCTAATATAACTGTCTTTAAATAAAACACAAAAATACATTGTGGTGGCAGATGACATGATAACGTGCATCATACCGTACTACTCGTACCACCGCAGTGTTCTCTACGATGGAAAGGTTGTGACGAGCAACATTAACCGCTAACTGATCAAGCCGCTCAAACTAATCTTCTCATGCATCCGCACAAAACATACAAAGGATTATCCCATCTCGTGGTTGTTTAGTAGCCAGCCAGCAGAGTGGTATTTGGATAGTATCGGCCTAGTGTGCGTACGAGAGTCATTTCTAAGCATCGCTACTCATGAAAGCTATTATAGGTACCACAACGATCCCGGAACACGGCTGAGATGTTTTTCTACGATCTGTGAGCCTACATGCCGTGATCGTTACGGATTACTTTCATAACTTGTAGAATTCACAAGTGGCAATGTCAAAGCTCTGTCGTTTATAACTCAGATGTACCTATACTTAATGTTTAGAATGTTGTCTGTGTGGTTCGATGGTTTTAACGAAAATTAAAAATTGACTTCAATAATATCTATAAGTTTGATGGACACGTATGTCACTTCTCCGCAGACGTGTATATGAGCCTTTGGGATCGAAAGCAAGCAAACGACGCAGTAGAGAAAGCTCAGCGAGACGTAAGTCCCTGCGCCTTACTTTGAACACCAAACAACGCATCAAGGAGGCTACCATCCAGGACAAGAAGAGAAGAACCGATCCAACATAAGAGTAAAAGAGACAACAAAACGGTCGCGGAATGCGGCGCACTTAATTTTTGTAACGGACTACGGGTCGAAAAGCGCGCGTCGCGGCCGTGAGGCGCATGTAGTACAGGCCGTACGGGCCGTATGGGGCAGGTGGGGGGAGCGGCTGTAGTACGACGGCCCGCGCTTCTCGTAAAGGAAGCGACCCTGGCGCGGTCATTGCTCGCCGCGACCGCATTCCTCTCCCCCGCCCCCCACGCTTCCCCTCTCCGGCGCCTGCGCATCAATGAACGGCTCGCGCGCAACTGCCGCGTCCACACGCCCCGTCTCATTCCCGCCACTGTCTGCTTTGTCCGCTGCTTACTCCCCTTATTTTTATCTTATCTCGTTCAAATGACAACCGTTGTTGTGTGCGCAAAATATTATAACAATAAATAAAAATGTAAGTAATCCAGTCATGAAAAAATATTACACGAAAAATAAGAAGCACTTAATTTGTACTTAAAAATACTTTCATTTTCAACCAATTGCTGGCCGTTCTACTAGCTACAGGCAGGTTATTTATAAACACACCTGTTTTGTTTCAATTTAATACTATAAGGTCGCATGTTATTGTATATTTCACTCGGTATAATAAAATCAAGAGACATTACTTTTTTCAATATTCGGTGTGTAGTGATTTTATGAGAAAGCGATACCTACTAACTTATAAATCTTATAATACACGTAGTATCTTGTTCCAAATTTTTTACCGTTATTGTCAGTTACGATTTCAATATTTGCGCATTGTAACCTATGAGGCGATATAGCATGTCCTCGGCAGATTGAATGATTTGTCACTCTACAAACGGCATCGTGTTTTACAACGCACGCTGGATTGAAAAACGCCGAAAGTAAATTCATGATAGGTACTTCTTTGATCGCATTCATTACGCTTAGACTTAACGCTACTACTCGTACGCTCAGAGTAGACTGTAAAGGTAACTATGATTTAAGGATAAACAGGTTACATTTAATTAAAATAATAAAAAAACCCGACTGCAAATTGTATTATCATAATGTGTTTAAATCTTAATATATATAAATCTCGTGTCACAATGTTTGTCCTCAATGGACTCCTAAACTACTTAACCGATTTTAATCAAATTTGCACACCATGTGCAGTTCGGTCCAACTTGAGAGATAGGATAGCTTACATCTCAATTTATGAGACGCAGACGAAGTTGCGCGAGTCAGCTAGTGTATATATATGTCACAGTCAAAACTGTTAATCAGTCAAAACTACTTTTGACCGGTGAAAACCAGTCAAAACTACTTCAGACCGGTGAAAACTAGTCAAAACTACTTTTAAAACAATTTTATAGAATAACTAACACTGACCTAGAAACTTAGTAGGTACGAGTAGTTAGGTATTTAAGTGACCCTTTGAAATACATCAAGTAGGTAATCACAACTGAGACGATCTAAAAACCACCTATTTTTTATGCAGAAAACGCATTTTAACTTCATAAGTATTTTAAATGACACCAGTCAAAAGTGATTTCGATAATCGATCACGTTTGACTGGTTTCAGACAGTTTTAATAAAAGGTTGTCGCGTAGGGCGTAGCTTTTATTTGGCTTTTCTTTCTATTCACGCGACAAACTTATAAAAACTATTATTTTTAATTTTTATTTACTTAAACTCAAAGTTAATTTACTAAACTCTAAATTTATTTTCTTCTTTACGTGCATTTTATAAAAGTTAATTTTTTAAAAGGTTTGTTACTTATTTAATGTTAAATTTCCAGTTTTGTCGTTATCATTGAACTCATATAAAAATAATCGTGTTAGTGCCATCTTTGAGGAGTTCCCTCGTGAGAAGAAAACAATCCTGACTTCAGGATGAGCTCATGATAGAAATTGCGATTATCCATCAAATATGAACGCGTCTACAAATTTTCGGATCGGTGCCGTTAACTGTTAAGGAGTTCCCTTTTGCAGAAACGATCCTGGCTGCAGAATGAGGTCATGTTAAAATTCATCTTTATCTATCAAAATTTGAATGCGTATACAAAGTTTCATGACCGCGATATTAAAGATTGAAGAGTTCTTTCGTGAGGAGACGATCCTGGCTGCAGGATTAAGTATTGTCTGTCACAAAAAAAAAAATATCACCAGAACCAAAGGTGTGTGAAAATTTTCAAACCAACCTGTTCAGGGGAACTGGTTTGAAATTCAGTTGCAAGATTTCACCTACACATACATTAACTAATAGTACCTAAGTTGAATAAAAGCTAATAAAACCAAATAACACAGCAAGTTGAGTAAAAGCTGTTAAATCTTCCTTGGTACTCGTGTAAAAAGGTCAATGCAAAGTTTAAGTGATGACGCAATATCGCGCTGACGCTGTTCAGATTCTGCGCTACGTCACAGCGCGTATAAGCTACGACCCCGTCTAACCGCAGATCTATGACACGTGAAGGTGAGCGTCCACAATGTCAGCATTGTACGTATTGCATCAAACGGATCGTAGTATTATTCGTACACACCAGTGCGTCCACTGATCCGCTCTGTACGGGATGGCTCTAATCTGTTCAATAATATTATGATTCTTTTGATGCGTACGATGCGGACATGATCAAAGGTCGATTTAAGAAGCGCGTTTATGAGCATTTGCAAGCGCCTTTTGTCACACGTGCAACTCGTACGATAGTCCCGCTTATAAGCTAGGATAACCGTGAGCCTCGACAGACGCCTCCGCGCGCCCACTCACCTCGCGCGGATACTCCGAAACGTACTCGTGTACAAACGTGTTTTCAGTTTACAGGAACGTAAAACGTGGCACGCATATAAGCGCGCAAGCCAATATATTGTATAGGCTTACACGTGCAGAAGAATACGCTGGTCTTTAACCGCTCTAACCACTGCGCTACGTCGCGTAGCAACAGCGCGCCGCGGCGCGTACCTTATGTGCTACGGCGCGTAGCCCCAGTACTACGGCGCATAGCTCCTGTACTACGGCGCGTAGTGGTTGCGCTACGCAACGTAGCCGCTGTGTTACGGTGCGTTTCAATACACCTAATCACAAAATAGTAGATTTAGTTGTGGAAGCACTTTTGCTGTTGACTTTGCTGATTCATGGTTTAAAATATATTTTTATCATGCGGCTATGTCGTAAGTTGCGTGGTTAAACATTATAAATCTTTTATAAACTAACGATTTAATGTTAGGGAGATTATAGTAACCCACAACATTTCAATTAAGAGTCCTATTACAGTTTGTTTGCTATTTTTTTTATTTTTACGTCCTGTATCAAATTATTTCGATCGACATACACGAGTGGATTGTTATTGACGAAAATTCTGTATCCAGCCCCCGTATTCACAAACGCTCGGAATGAATTTCGATTCGATAAGTCGTATGTCTATCCTTTTTTGGAGTAACGAAAACGAGCGAGATAGACATGCGACTTCCCGAATCGAAGCGTTGTGAATAAGGGGTCTGGTGACCGCTGGTCCGCTGGTGACCGCTGGGCGAGGAAGGACCAGACTCCTTCCTTCCTCGCCCAGCGCTCGCGTCATAATGACTTTAACTAAGGAGCGAGCTGAATGGATGCAGAATTTAGAGTGCTTTAATTTTATTTATTGTAACGTTGTCTTATTATACTGACAAACGAAAACTAATGAAACGTATTCAGTGAAGATCGACGTTTTATATCATACTAGCTGACCCGCGCAACTTCGTCTGCGAGTGACGGTTAGTTTTTTTTAAATAAAAAGTATCCTATGTTACTTCTAATACCTTCAAGAATATGTGTGCAAGTTTCATGATGATCGGTTGAGTAATTTTAACGTTCACATTTATATTATTACTAGGGATTAATTTATTTGATAAAATTGAGATTATTTGGAATATAATGTCCGCTGAATCAAGACATTTTAGGCTTTTGTGAAAACTCAAGGAATTTTACGAAATTCTATAACTCCAACTTTCAAGTAAAACATTCGACTTATATTTTAGTAATTTTAGATTTTATAAGAATTTAATGTTACTCCCCTCTCATTGAGAGGAGGCCGTGTCCCAGCAGTGGGAACATTATAGGCTGATGATGATGATGATGATGATGAATGTTACTTAAGCATTGAATTTAAGCGTCAAACTTCCATCGACTTCTTGAAAATTGAGTTCGTAATTTTTTTTATAGTAAATTAATTACAAGAAACAAAATATGAAAATGTGTAACCCCAACTTTCAAGAAAGAGAAGGGCACTATCGTTATTCATAAGCAAATAATTAAATTATATTACTGCTGCTGAAAATTACAGCGTCAAAAATCATGAATTTGTGTAAAAAGTGTAATAGGACTGTTAATTGGAATTATTCGAGCTACGTTAGTGACAAATACAATACAAACCATGTCGCTAAAAACTAGGTGTATGCGCAGGCAATAAGACCCCCTACGTGAGTTAAGGCGATTACATGAGCTAAACGCGAGTTTTATAATTACTAAAAGTATATGATTCACTGCTATAAACAAGACCAGTAAAATATATGATATTCTTCAGGATATATGTTAGCATTATACTGTTTTGAAAACATAATACAATTAATTTGGCTCGATAAAAAGAAATCACGAACTTATCGCTAAAAATATCTTTCAAACAATAAAAAAAACATACTAATATACATGCGATCATTCTGATTTTTTGGCAAATAATTCTAAAAGCAATATATTAGCATGATACTGTTTTAGTTTTTTAATCCAATCAATACTTTTTTGTAAATCGATCGAAGCCACTCATTTCGCGTTATTTAGCCCGCAGTGGCTGACGTAACAACCACTTTGTAGTGCAAGCTGATTAGAACTTTATTCTAACAGCATTTCAAACGAAGTTTGAACCACCACAAATAGAGTTGCTAATTTAGCTCGTCTAAGCGCCTTAAGAAGAGAGAGAGTTAGGGAAGAATGCATAATAACGAACGTGTAACAACTACGTTAGACTGGACACTGCTTTATGCGAAGGCAGTAAACACTTGCAAATATCACCTCTTCTTGGTTTACTTTAAATAATTCAGGTGTGACTGCCCAGATAAATTGTCACACGAAAGAAACCTGCTGCCTACATTTATACATTGAAGGTTTTTTTTTACTTTTTCAGCTGTCTTTCTGACAAGACCTTGGCTGAATTTCAAAATCCTACTACTGAAAGTATACAAAACACTGTTTCCTATTTTTTCACCAACCAATTTTTAACAAGAGAAAGAAAATAGAATTCAATATTCTTGACTGAATGAACGAGTTACATTCAAATAAAAAAATAAAAAACACATAGGGTGTCGGGGTTTTTTTTTTAATAATTTCAATGTATTTTTTTCCTTAGTACACATTATTCTGCTAGACAAGCCCTTTCATTTGATACCCATATTGAGGGAGTTGTGAAAAAAAAATGTAGTTCACCATTTTGTGGAAAAGGGCATTTTGGATTTAAAATGTATAATAGCTCATACTATTCTACTAGTCCAGTTCTATTATTTGATACCCATATGGAGGGAGTAAATAAAGGGTGTAAAATACCTGGGGTGCGATGCCAGAAGTCCTCCACGTGTGCTCGGCAGCTGCTGGTTCCTCTCGATACGTCTGGAGGAAACAGCAGCCGCTGGGCCGGTGCAGCCTGGGCGCGGCAGTGTCCTTCCTCTTGGAATGAGAAGAAATTCTCATCCCTTGGGATTGGCACTGCCGCGGCTAATGAGTCTGGCAACATGTGTGGGGTCCTACACGGACCAACGGTGGGTTCCTCGGCGTACCCTCTGTTAAGCAGAGGGCACAGCGGAGGAGTGTGTTACGGCGGGCTCGGTGTGCACTTACCCTGCCGCCGAGCAGACAGAGAAGGATGCGTCCTTCTCTGTCACCGTTGATCTCGTAATCCCGTATCGGAGTGCAGTGGATCACGTCTCGCGACTCCGAGTCCTTTTGGACAGGGACCGAGGGTCTTGGCTTAACCGCCCGGACTGCGAGGTAGAAAACCTCTATAAAAAGTTACCCCGAATCCCAAGCGGCGACGCAGCGCGAGGGCATGTATGGCTGACGGGTGTGCCTATTGGACGAATCAGTCGCTACTGCTTATCCTCGCTGGGGTACCTGCAGACCCCCTGGCGAGTAATAAAAACTAAGAAGCTGCCCTTCTAGGTACAGGGGTCTCTGCCTAGTTAGGAGTATATTTCCCCCATACTCGTGGGTTCAAATATGGAAGATAATAAAAAACAAACCAAAACCGCCGGAAACGGCAAAGGAGGAGAGGAAGAGAGGAGGAGCGTGGTGTCGGAGTCCGACGCCACATTAAGTGAAATGAGTGTCGCGGGAGCCTCGGTGAGCTCCCGCTGCGTGAAGGCCGGGACTGCTACGGAGACGAGCAAGTTCTTCCGTAAGCGGTCTAGGACGGATGGCGACCAGTCGTCGTCCTCGGAGGACGAGCAGATAGCCTCTGCTCGCAAGATCCCCACCAGCAAGCGCGGGGGGATTGTGTTGCTCGACGAGGTGGGCAAGCTCTTTGAGAGAGTCATTGCAAACCGCCTCGCCGAGCATCTTGAGGGGATGGGGCCGAATCTTGCGGAGAACCAGTTTGGTTTCCGCAAGGGGCGCTCTACAGTGGACGCCATCATGCGCGTGAGAGCCCTCACGACGGGGGATGCGATATCCCGGGGCGGGGTTGTTTTGGCGGTGTCTCTCGACATCGCCAACGCTTTCAACTCCCTGCCCTGGAGCTGCATCAGGGAGGCACTCCGGTATCACCGGGTGCCGACCTACCTCCGTCGTGTGGTCGGGGACTATTAGACGGACAGGGCCGTCATCTACCCCAGTCGCTGCGGAGATTGGAACCGGCGAGAGATGTCGTGCGGTGTCCCACAGGGATCGGTTCTGGGACCGCCCCTGTGGAACATCGGTTACGACTGGGTGCTGCGCGCGGACCTCCCTAGTGGTGTCAGCGTCGTCTGCTACGCAGACGACACCCTGGTGCTGGCACATGGGAGGTCGCACGAGGCGGCGGCCGACAACATGACACGCGGGATATCTTCTATTCTAGACGTGCGATTTTGAAGCTGTTTTCGGCTTTTTTAGACCAAACTAGGCGTCCGCCTGTGTTCTGACCATATCGCGCGCACTTTACACGCGCGTCTGGACTCCATCCCTTATTTTCGGAGAAATTCCTTAAAATTAATTGTTTTTCAAAATTTTCCTTCACATTTCAATTTAGATTATAGTTGCAATAGTGCTCACCCTTCTTCCCTGAATTCTGGTCCGCGTTCCGTGTCCCGGTCTCCAGGTAGTGGGGTGAAATTCCAAATTTTTTCTTTCGAAAACTGGTTTTTTGACCAAAACTAAAAATTTTTGTTCGGCACATAACAAGTTTTATTCCATAATTCGCTAGCCCGCGCGGAGACGCGTCTCTGGACACCTCGCCCGCGCCCCTAGCCCGAATAAAACATACATTTTTCTAAAAAATAGTTATTTTCATACATTTCTATAAGTACCAAAATCCACCTAAGGGAACGAGTCAAAAACGAAAACGTTGATATCTTCTATTCTAGACGTGCGATTTTGAAGCTGTTTTCGGCTTTTTTAGACCAAACTAGGCGTCCGCCTGTGTTCTGACCATATCGCGCGCACTTTACACGCGCGTCTGGACTCCATCCCTTATTTTCGGAGAAATTCCTTAAAATTAATTGTTTTTCAAAATTTTCCTTCACATTTCAATTTAGATTATAGTTGCAATAGTGCTCACCCTTCTTCCCTGAATTCTGGTCCGCGTTCCGTGTCCCGGTCTCCAGGTAGTGGGGTGAAATTCCAAATTTTTTCGTGTGGTCGGGGACTATTAGACGGACAGGGCCGTCATCTACCCCAGTCGCTGCGGAGATTGGAACCGGCGAGAGATGTCGTGCGGTGTCCCACAGGGATCGGTTCTGGGACCGCCCCTGTGGAACATCGGTTACGACTGGGTGCTGCGCGCGGACCTCCCTAGTGGTGTCAGCGTCGTCTGCTACGCAGACGACACCCTGGTGCTGGCACATGGGAGGTCGCACGAGGCGGCGGCCGACAACATGACACGCGGGATATCTTCTATTCTAGACGTGCGATTTTGAAGCTGTTTTCGGCTTTTTTAGACCAAACTAGGCATCCGCCTGTGTTCTGACCATATCGCGCGCACTTTACACGCGCGTCTGGACTCCATCCCTTATTTTCGGAGAAATTCCTTAAAATTAATTGTTTTTCAAAATTTTCCTTCACATTTCAATTTAGATTATAGTTGCAATAGTGCTCACCCTTCTTCCCTGAATTCTGGTCCGCGTTCCGTGTCCCGGTCTCCAGGTAGTGGGGTGAAATTCCAAATTTTTTCTTTCGAAAACTGGTTTTTTGACCAAAACTCAAAATTTTTGTTCGGCACATAACAAGTTTTATTCCATAATTCGCTAGCCCGCGCGGAGACGCGTCTCTGGACACCTCGCCCGCGCCCCTAGCCCGAATAAAACATACATTTTTCTAAAAAATAGTTATTTTCATACATTTCTATAAGTACCAAAATCCACCTAAGGGAACGAGTCAAAAACGAAAACGTTGATATCTTCTATTCTAGACGTGCGATTTTGAAGCTGTTTTCGGCTTTTTTAGACCAAACTAGGCGTCCGCCTGTGTTCTGACCATATCGCGCGCACTTTACACGCGCGTCTGGACTCCATCCCTTATTTTCGGAGAAATTCCTTAAAATTAATTGTTTTTCAAAATTTTCCTTCACATTTCAATTTAGATTATAGTTGCAATAGTGCTCACCCTTCTTCCCTGAATTCTGGTCCGCGTTCCGTGTCCCGGTCTCCAGGTAGTGGGGTGAAATTCCAAATTTTTTCTTTCGAAAACTGGTTTTTTGACCAAAACTCAAAATTTTTGTTCGGCACATAACAAGTTTTATTCCATAATTCGCTAGCCCGCGCGGAGACGCGTCTCTGGACACCTCGCCCGCGCCCCTAGCCCGAATAAAACATACATTTTTCTAAAAAATAGTTATTTTCATACATTTCTATAAGTACCAAAATCCACCTAAGGGAACGAGTCAAACACGAAAACGTTGATATCTTCTATTCTAGACGTGCGATTTTGAAGCTGTTTTCGGCTTTTTTAGACCAAACTAGGCGTCCGCCTGTGTTCTGACCATATCGCGCGCACTTTACACGCGCGTCTGGACTCCATCCCTTATTTTCGGAGAAATTCCTTAAAATTAATTGTTTTTCAAAATTTTCCTTCACATTTCAATTTAGATTATAGTTGCAATAGTGCTCACCCTTCTTCCCTGAATTCTGGTCCGCGTTCCGTGTCCCGGTCTCCAGGTAGTGGGGTGAAATTCCAAATTTTTTCTTTCGAAAACTGGTTTTTTGACCAAAACTCAAAATTTTTGTTCGGCACATAACAAGTTTTATTCCATAATTCGCTAGCCCGCGCGGAGACGCGTCTCTGGACACCTCGCCCGCGCCCCTAGCCCGAATAAAACATACATTTTTCTAAAAAATAGTTATTTTCATACATTTCTATAAGTACCAAAATCCACCTAAGGGAACGAGTCAAAAACGAAAACGTTGATATCTTCTATTCTAGACGTGCGATTTTGAAGCTGTTTTCGGCTTTTTTAGACCAAACTAGGCGTCCGCCTGTGTTCTGACCATATCGCGCGCACTTTACACGCGCGTCTGGACTCCATCCCTTATTTTCGGAGAAATTCCTTAAAATTAATTGTTTTTCAAAATTTTCCTTCACATTTCAATTTAGATTATAGTTGCAATAGTGCTCACCCTTCTTCCCTGAATTCTGGTCCGCGTTCCGTGTCCCGGTCTCCAGGTAGTGGGGTGAAATTCCAAATTTTTTCTTTCGAAAACTGGTTTTTTGACCAAAACTCAAAATTTTTGTTCGGCACATAACAAGTTTTATTCCATAATTCGCTAGCCCGCGCGGAGACGCGTCTCTGGACACCTCGCCCGCGCCCCTAGCCCGAATAAAACATATTTTTTTCTAAAAAATAGTTATTTTCATACATTTCTATAAGTACCAAAATCCACCTAAGGGAACGAGTCAAAAACGAAAACGTTGATATCTTCTATTCTAGACGTGCGATTTTGAAGCTGTTTTCGGCTTTTTTAGACCAAACTAGGCGTCCGCCTGTGTTCTGACCATATCGCGCGCACTTTACACGCGCGTCTGGACTCCATCCCTTATTTTCGGAGAAATTCCTTAAAATTAATTGTTTTTCAAAATTTTCCTTCACATTTCAATTTAGATTATAGTTGCAATAGTGCTCACCCTTCTTCCCTGAATTCTGGTCCGCGTTCCGTGTCCCGGTCTCCAGGTAGTGGGGTGAAATTCCAATTTTTTTCTTTCGAAAACTGGTTTTTTGACCAAAACTCAAAATTTTTGTTCGGCACATAACAAGTTTTATTCCATAATTCGCTAGCCCGCGCGGAGACGCGTCTCTGGACACCTCGCCCGCGCCCCTAGCCCGAATAAAACATACATTTTTCTAAAAAATAGTTATTTTCATACATTTCTATAAGTACCAAAATCCACCTAAGGGAACGAGTCAAAAACGAAAACGTTGATATCTTCTATTCTAGACGTGCGATTTTGAAGCTGTTTTCGGCTTTTTTAGACCAAACTAGGCGTCCGCCTGTGTTCTGACCATATCGCGCGCACTTTACACGCGCGTCTGGACTCCATCCCTTATTTTCGGAGAAATTCCTTAAAATTAATTGTTTTTCAAAATTTTCCTTCACATTTCAATTTAGATTATAGTTGCAATAGTGCTCACCCTTCTTCCCTGAATTCTGGTCCGCGTTCCGTGTCCCGGTCTCCAGGTAGTGGGGTGAAATTCCAAATTTTTTCTTTCGAAAACTGGTTTTTTGACCAAAACTCAAAATTTTTGTTCGGCACATAACAAGTTTTATTCCATAATTCGCTAGCCCGCGCGGAGACGCGTCTCTGGACACCTCGCACGCGCCCCTAGCTCGAAAAAATTTTGCCCACCCACCCGCCCTCTGGTCTATAGGAAGGTAGACGTGGGATTTTCGGTAAAATTTTCGTTTTCAAAATTGACTTCACTACTTAATTTTTGGCCTGTAGATAGGGAATTTCTAGGGATAACTCGTTTTTTTTTTTTTTTATATTCTGACCAGTTGTAAATATTTTTATCAAGAAATTTTAAATTTTATTTATTAAGTTATTTGTTGTGACAGTCACCTCAGAGGGCGACTATAATTATTTGACTTTGTTGTATTTATATTTTTGATTTTGTAATTACTTACTTACTGTGTTCCCCCCTTTACAGGGTCACAGAAGTTCCAGTGTCCTCTTTGATCCTTCCTCTCGAGCAGATATTGTTGTTTAGTTCCCCTCTTTACAGGGTTCGACTCTAGCAATACCTGCTCCCAAAGTCGTACGATGTTCCACACCCCATCCAGCACCGTGAGGGCCCAGGGCTCTAGTGGCTCGCCGCGATCCGCGGAGAAAAAGATGCCTTCGTCTGCTGACGCAAGGAGGAGAATCTCCTTCGGAGACGAAATTCCTTCTGCGTCGCAGGGGGGCTCTGCCACTCCGGGGACGCGCCGAGCCGCTATTGATGCCTCGGCACCGCTCAAGAAGCCTGAGGCTAAGTGCCGCAGTCGCACCGAGGAGGCGAGAGCTTGCCTAAATAAGGCCAAGCTAAATTTGGGCAACTCTCGCAACCTCAAGGCCGAAATTAAGACTGCGGTGCTTGGAGCCATAAACAGGCTTTACGAGCTGGTGAAGGAGGCTGAGCGTGATAAGGCCCCCACCGCACCCGTCGCCGTACCGGAACGCGCGTCCACTGCCGACCCCGGTCCCCAGTCCGTTCCTGAAGGTCTTGTTAGCCAGACTGAGCTCGTCAAAACGATTAAAGAGCACATGTCCTTAATAAGGGAGAATTCCGACGAGCTGACAAAGCTGCGAGACAGTCTGGCTAACAGGGATTTTGTTGCGGAGACAACTTACGCCAATGTCGCAGCTGTGGCGAAAAGCCACACCAGGGCGCAGGCCCCGGAGCGAACCACGCTGCACTCCGTAGTTGTCTCCTCAACACAGGAGATGGACACCGGGGACGAGATTCTGGAGAGAGTCAGGAAGGCGGTCGACGCGAAGGAGGGCTGGGTACGTGTGGAGAGAGTGCGAAAAGCAAAAGACCAAAAGATCATTATGGGGTGTGAAACAAGGGAGGAGAGGTCGATACTGAAAAAACGACTGAGGGCGGCCGGAGAGAACCTCGTCGTCGAGGAAGTGGCAAATAGGGACCCGCTTCTGGTTCTTAGGGACGTGTTGTCAGTGCACAGTGACGACGAAGTGCTTAAAGCCCTTAAGAACCAGAACCGGGAGATCTTTCACGGCCTCGACGACGGGGACCAAAGAATGACGGTTAAATACCGCAAAAAGAATAAAAACCCGCACACGAATAGCATTGTGTTGAGTGTGTCCCCCGCGATCTGGAGGCGGGCACTCGAAGGGGGCAAGCTTCGCGTAGACCTCCAGAGAGTGCGCGTCGAAGACCAGACGCCTCTGGTGCAGTGTACCCGCTGTCTGGCATACGGACACGGCAAGCGCCTGTGCACGGAGCCAGCCGACCTCTGTAGTCACTGCGGCGGTCCACACCTTAGGTTGGACTGCCCAGTCAAACAGACCGGAGAAGCAGCGGTGTGCATTAACTGCACCAGAGCCAAAGAGCAGGGGGAGCACTCACACAATGCTTTCAGTAATGAATGCCCAGTACGCAAGAAGTGGGACGCCTTCGCTAGGGCATCTATAGCTTACTGCTAAGGTTGTCGGAGCGCCCACTTCAAAGATGTACAGACTGAGGACTTGTTCGGCACAACCAAATAGCAGATGTATTGATCGAACCACTAGGGTTGGCAACACGATAAGTGGTAACCGAAGTCAGCTTCGTGAGAAGCTGGCTCAAGTTAAGCTAGTCCAGGGGTCAGCCCTGGTGGCATCGTCACGTTGTGTCGAACATGATCTCGAAAACTACAGTGAGCTATTAACTAATAAAATAAAAACAAAATTCCCAATAATTCAAGAAGAAATTAAAACACATAAAGTAAATAAATACATAGTTAATAGTTGCTATAATATATATGATAATAAAGTATATATTAAGTATATAGCTTAGGTATCATAGACATAATAATCAAGAAAGAACAAAAATAACGCTGTAGTTTAGGGCATAAATATACGGTATAATAAAAGTCATAAAATATACAAATTTATCATTAAAATAGTGTTAAAATAATTATATCGGGAAGATTTTCATAAAATTAGAACAAATAAATATAGTAGTAACAATCATATAAGTAATATAAAAAAGTAAATAACAGCATATTTAAATAGAAAAAAATAAATATCTAAAGTATAACAGAAAGTAAATAATATGGTCTCTCCGGCCACCAAAAGCGTAAATAAGTCTAATAAGACAGATATAAAGGTCTCTGATTATGTTAGAGGAACACTGGCTGGGGCAGGAGTGGTTTTTAGCCGGTTCGAGTCCGGCACTACCTCGACTGTCTCACAACCTGTGAGATAGTCGAGGTGTCCGTGGGGATTTCCCACTCCTGCCAAAAAAAAAAAAAAAAAAAAAAAAAAAAAAAAAAAAAAAACATGACACGCGGGGTTGCGATAGTCGTTGAGAGGATCCGGCAACTGGGTCTCGAGGTGGCACTGCACAAGTCCGAGGCCATGTGCTTTCATGGGCCTCGGAATGCGCCACCGGCGGGATCCACACTGACGGTAGGAGGGGTATCCATCGGCGTCGAGTCGACGTTGAAGTACCTAGGACTCGTCCTCGACAGCCGGTGGAACTTCGTGGAGCATTTCCGACGTTTGGCCCCCAGGCTGGAACGGACAGGGGCTGCCTTCAGGCGGCTCCTGCCCAACCGAACGCCTCCTGCCGCAGGCTCTACGCGGGGGTCGTGCGGTCCATGGCCCTCTACGGGGCCCCAGTGTGGGCGCGTTCCCTGAAGCGGCGTGCCGCTCATCATCTGAACGCGCCCCAAAAAGTGGTGGCCGTAAAGATGGTCCGTGGGTACCGCACGATCTCTCGCGAGGCGGCGGGCCTGCTTGCCGGATTGCCGCCGTGGGATCTGGAGGCGATAGTCCTCGCGCGCCTGCATGAGTGGCGCGCGGAGGTACTACGCCGGGGGGAAACTCCGCTGCCGCGGCAAATTGCCGCTCAGCGGACTGACCTCCGGCGCGATCTCATGGCGACATGGAGAGAGCGACTGTCGCAACCCCGTGCAGGGCACGCCACGATAGTGGCGGTAAGTCCCCTCTTTGAGGAGTGGCTGGAGAGGCGCCACGGCGTCCTCACCTTCCGCCTGACGCAGGTCCTCACCGGACACGGATGTTTCGGGAGGTACCTGCACCGAATCGGGCGGGAGGAATCGCCCGGGTGTCTCCACTGCGAGGATCGACCGGAGGACACGGTGGAGCACACGGTGGAAGTCTGCCCCGCGTGGGCGGAGCTCCGCCGTGTCCTCGTGGCGGCGATCGGCGGCGGCGACCTCTCGCGTCCGGCCCTGGTTCAATCCATGGTCCGGAGCGAGACGGAATGGGAAGCCGTCGCCTCCTTCTGCGAAGCAGTCATGCTAGCGAAGGAGGTGGCGGAACGAGAGAGGGAGAGATCCTCTCTTCCCGGCCGCCGCGGGAGACGCAACGGGCGTCGGGGGCCACGTGGTGGCTACCGGCCACCGTAGATGCGGGCCTGTGGACGGCTGGCTATGGGCTAGCTAGCCGTCCGGCCGTCTAACGACGACGACAGGCCGTGTCGACGGCGCGTTCGTGTTCCACGCGCGCCTCAAAGAGATGTCAGCAAAAGGAGAGGGGCCCGCAAGGGCCGAAGCCTGCCGGGGTTGCGGGCCTGTTCGAAAGAGATACCGCGGCCCCGGAACGTAAAAGGCGAGGAAGGAACATGGATGGTTTTTAGTCAGTAAGAGTCTGACACTCCCTCCCGCTCCGCCCAGAGTGGGGGGGGTCATTTGATGATTTCCCATCCTTAAAAAAAAAAAAAAGGGTGTAAAATACCTCTGAACGAAGCCGAAAGGTACTTGTTCTCCCCATCATTGCGGTCTTTTTTTTGTTCTACACCATACCTGGGAACCTTCTAGTTACGAAGATATTGGGGTCAAACTTCCAACTTTTTGACCATTTTTTTATACAAGTTTTTATTGTAAAATGTATGTAACTCTGAACACTTCCACGACCCCCGTACTATTGAATTCATCCATCAGCACAATGTTTTGAGTGCGTTACATCGAGTTCTATCGCAAAACATGATTTTTCACCCCCAAAAAAAAAAGTCGTTACCCAGCAATAATTATTGCGTAAGGTTGCTTAGTTGAGGTTGAGGTTATTTAAACACCTTCTATGTAAACAGCCATTTTGTGGCGGCGGCCATCTTGGACTGATTTTTATCAAACATAGCTAAGCTAACACTCCCGACTAATTCACCTTTCAAACAAAAAAACACAAAACCAAAATCGATTCATCCGTTCGCAGCTACGATGCCACAGACAGACACAAGCCCACTCACACACACAAATAAAATATTTTTATTAAAATATATAAATATTCGAATGAATGCTACATAAATGCCAGCTAAAAGCTGATTCGCATAAAATGCATGTAGTCTTTGACTACACCTGCCTGTAGTACAGGGATTTTATGCTGTATAACTCTTCGCTTAGTCAGTAAACCATGTTATTTAACGTGTTCTTAAAACAGTTACCTATGGAGAAATGATAAGCGGAGCGATTCAACACATTTTCAAGTTTAATAAGTTTACGGGAGCCAACGAAAGCGTCCACTGCAGGTTGTCCGACGGCTTCGCGCGTCGTAGCCGGGCCGCGGTCAACGCTCGGCAAACTGCCGGACTTACAGGTTGGACATGGGGCAATGGAATCCGCGGGGGACAAAAAAGAAACGCGCCCGCCGCCCGCCGCCACTCGCTTCTCGACTACTAAACAACGGCCATATGAAGAACTATGAGCATGTCCAATAACGACGCTGCCACCTTTATATAAGGTCTACCTATTCCAACACGAAATATTTTCATAGAATAATCTAACGGCTATTAGACCGATAGCGCTAGGTTTTGAGGTTTCAAAAATATTCAAGTTGTTTGTTTTTCGCATATAGTTTCCGAACCTATTATATTTGTTTGTATCATTTTAGGTAGGCACCAACTTGCATAGGGAGAAAGGCTATTTGTCTTCTCGATCAATATTATACCAAAAGAAAATTATAGTTTAACATTTTCCTTTCATTAAAATAACGAAGTAGTAACTGATATACATAGGCATTGCTGTCCACGAGAATCCTTATATGAAATTATCCTTTTTATGAAATGATTATATGTAAGTATAATAATTTCAAATTTTCTTTAGACTTGTGCAATAAACCTTGAACTTACCATTTTCCCTTACTAACCTTACCTTTAACGACGTAGTTATGACATGCAAATAAAATAATAATATGTAGGTACGTCGCGGCGACGTAGTAAACTAGCATAATGGATGTTGCAAAATAAAGAGACAGTATTTACTTTTTGTGTACTCAGACAGACGTTAGATTTTTTTTTTTTTTCGAAATGGTTTAATTACATACAGCCGTTAGATGATTCCCTGGAAATATTTCGTAAATGAATAGATTCACCTTATAATGTCACTAAACACTATGCTTTCTAAAATGTTTATATCGTTTAACGAGTCTTATCATATTTCAAGCAATTATCATCTCACATTGTATGGACATAATGAAATACATATTTCAATTTTAGTTACTTACCAAACATTTTCTGTGTTTTTGGACACATGGTGTAAGGTTCTTTTTGTTGTCAACGTACCTAGCCTTTTCATAATAGTTCCTTCTAAAGATTTCGCCCAGTCCCATCGAACGATAGACCCATTTGTAAACAACACAATATTCTTGAAAAAAAAAACTTTCACGCACTAATTCAAAAACATGCGCCGTTCGACCCTTCTGAGAAGACCTTTCTTGCACGCCCGTTTCTCGGAAGAGTGGCCGCTTTTTACGCGCCAAATTCTTATTACAATGAGGTACGGACGCTACTGCGCATTCCGAGCCTGAGCCTTGCGACAGCTCGCCTTCAGCAATCTGGAATGGTTACATCCCGCTATGGTGCCATTGAACCCATCGAATTCCATGGAACATTTAAATAATTCCGTAATTTTAATATTTTGTACATTTCAAAACAAATAAACGCTTAACTACGCAGGTTTCACTCATAAGTTAATGCTTCTTATAGATTGAATAATAAATTTTAAATTTATATTAATTTATTATTTTGGCCTCTGAAAGTGAAGTTTAATTTGGGAGTTGAAGAAAATACAGAGAAATCTACTGAATGCCGCCGTTAGAAACGCTGAACGTTACAAACATATAAATAAAGTTTTAAATACGCTCAGTTAGTTGATGATGAGTGCGAGTGCCAATAGTTGAAGGCTGCACCCCACCCAATCGTTGAACTATAGTTCCGGATCGGTGTCATTGACCGGCCACCATCGGAAATAGATACTCCTCCCAGAGTTCCGGCGGGGTCCTCCGTGAGTAAACATAAGTGACTTGATAATGCTAATCATATAGTCTATGTATTACGTGTACGTCATACTTTTTAACTGTGCACAAGTGAAGCAGAATTCAGATAAAATACGTTTTAGAACAAAAATGAGTCCTTGTCCAATGTCCAATCACACTTTTTATGCCATTTAGTAGAGTAAGAATTAGAATTAAGGTACATACAGGTATTGTTATACATATTTATAAATTGTTCAAATGCTCTATTATTTTCCTTTTGGAGAAAAGAAAAAAGAGAAAACATAAAAAAAGAACAATTCAAATACGGAAGTAGGAATAGCAGAAGCAAAATTTAATTATTTAATAAGTTGTGTATCTGTCTACATAATTTGCAAGTAACTCTTTGAGCCCAGTAACCTCCTTTATTGCTGTAACAGGCGTTGAGTTATAGCAATAGGTGTAAGACGCATCTTGTGAACGGACATTTGGGTCGTCACTCCAGCAGAAAAGATGTGGTCAGAATGGAAATACCGGATTAGCATTGGCTATAACAATGAAAAGTATACAGTGGCTGCAATAAAAAGCTTGTAAACGCCTTTCTTCAATATTTCGAAGGCATTTCATTAACTGTTCTTCTATTGAAATCAGTTGACATGTTTCTTAATTGGGGTGGGATGGGATTAAAATACACCTCAATTAAGTACTTTATAATTGATTCCCTGTGTTTTTAATCGCTTTAACTATTACTAGTCAATTCGTCATACTAATATGTAATTTGTTTAAAAAATGACAATAAAACGACAACTATGTAGTTCCCACATGTGGTTAACGTCAAACACCGCCCGCACCGCCCACCTGTCATGGTGTTGCCAGTTTGCTGTAAGGGGGTGAGAACAATCTATGTGTATCGCGCTGTAGGCGGTCCGGAAAGGTCGCCAAAGTTCGTGACATCTAGGACTCACGGGACACTGAGCTAGCTATTTCCAATCACAGATATTGTTTGTATGTTTCTATAAGGTTTTTGAAAAAGTGTTTCCAGTAATCAATTTGGAATATTGCTCGATTGCTATGAGACTTTTACAGCAACACAAATAAAATTAAATTGGAAGGCTAACTCAAAAGCAACGAAAGATTTGACATTTTAAAGGTAAGATAAGTTATATTTCACGACAAATTCTGGGAATCCAAAGAATCATGCTGCTTAATAATTGTAGCAAAGGGTCTTACAAACAAATCCTGGGAGGAATAACGTCAAACTACAAGTATCTCAGACGACATGTAAATGATGACATGACTGGGCTCTGTGTGCTCTTTCAGGGTATTTGATAACGTTTCAAAGTAGAATTTTAACTTAACTTATCTTGTTTGACTGAAGTTTTTGTAAATTGATCAGACGCTTTATTTCATCAACACCTTGTAGCAATGAAAAGAAAATATGACGTTGACCTTAAACCTGACACGATGCAGATAAGTTACTGCTATGAAACCGATATTTTATTACATTACCTACTTAGGACATTTTTGATATTAAACTTATAATGTGAAGGATACTAAGGCATTCCGAGTCTCATGTGAAAAATGTTCACAGCCAATCAATCAGAGAGCATCCAACTATGACGCTAAAGGTTACACACGAGACAGCACGCTTCGAACAATCGACGTCGGAGATAGTGACATACAGACTAATGATGGCACCGCGGTGCAGCATACGTATTGACTTCAAACATACGATCCGAAAGGTGTCGTGGTGTTCCGCGAGTAGGTGCGTCGCCTGATCTCTCCGGCGGCATTGCAATGCACATCCGGGGCGGTCGATACGAGCGGCGACTTGCGCGGTACCGCGGCGTCCCTCGACACCCCCGCACCGCAACAGCGGCCCCCTCACGTCTTCGAGCCCCCTCCGCGACGATTCACATCGATTCGCACGCTTGATAATTATTAAGAGCTTGCTGCGGAAATTTATCATCTTACACCAGCGAGAAAACGGATCTCGAGTCTAGAGTGGTCGTTTTTACTGTGAATATTTTTATTTCACACTGTTATGAACTAATGAATCATAATTATATGCTTAATTGGAACGTTGACGACGCTGTTTTTGTGACAAAATTCAACATGTTAGAGGATGATAAAACTTACCGACACATTTTTTAAATGTCCTGTCCAGAGATACAACTCGAACGAATTGAAATAATTAAGTTCTCGAAGATCTTTTACAATTACGACCTTAAGAAATTGTCACTGCAATAAAAACCTTAACACAAAAATAACAAGCAAATTGCCTTTTTTTATCGCTGGTTGTGGATATTCACACAAAAACCATTCATTAGAACTTGATCATAATTATACTTTTGGAAACATCCCCAAAGCCCCTTTTTTAATACAAAAACGATTTTATTTATACCTTAAAACAGAACTAAAACAATCATCTCAAACATTTAGGTCCATGTATGCAATCCACCTTAATCTCATGTCTAACAAACGCAGAAACTTTAACGTTCGTGGTATGCAAGGTATTTACATCCTTCTCGTTTTGACACTATGTCAAACAAGTAAAAGCTACACGAAAGTGGGCCGAATGAAAAGTACTGTGAGGATCCCGAGCATGAGGTTAATAGATTTTTCAATCAGGAAATTCTCAGTACGCAACCACGGAGTCAGGGTTTAAGCTTGGTTGACGGCAATAGGCTCAGCCCCTTTCACATTGGACCTAAACGTAACTGGCGAAATGTGGGTGTACTGAGTACTATGACGTCCTTCGTTTGAACTTCGAACTGTATTACTATTATCTGCACAGTAACTACTGCCATCATTTATTTACAAAAGTAGTTTGAAAATCCCTTCCCTACTAATATCATGAATGTGAATGTAATTTTGTTTGTTACGCTTTCACGCGAAAACTACTGAACGGATTTGGATGAAATTTTGCACACAGATAGTTTATAGCCTGGATTAAAACATAGGATACTTTTTATCCCGGTAGTAAGATCCAATGGGACAAATAACTTCACGCGGGCGAAACCGCTGGCAGAAGCTAGTTTTCCATAAAATACAATTAAGTTCTAACACTACGAAACCAATTTCTGGCAGTTTTTGGTGCATCCGAAGATGAAATGAAAAATTACGACCCGAATGGCGCAGCGGTGGTAGTCAGGCTGCCTTACGTTCTGGGTACCGGATTCAAATCCCGGTAAGAGCAAATGTTTGTGTGATGAGGATGCGCGGTTATGGACGTTTGTTTACGAGTCACGGATGTTTATATGTATAATACAAAAACAGGTATCTACGTAGGATATCAACTATCTGGTGTCCACGACACAAGCCTCTTTGCTTAGTGTGGCATTAGATGGCGCTGTGTGTACTATAAAGCGATATTTATTTTATCCACACCGCATGTTGAGGTAACATTCTCTTACTATGTTATCAAATGTTACCAATTAATTGTAACGACGACGTGTTGACTGTTTTCAAAAGGCAATATTACTTAATAAAATAATAAGCGGCAACATAAAGTAACAATAAATAACACTTGTAACCGTTGGTCAAAAAAAAGTAACTGCGGTGTGGATGCTCCATTTGACGTTTCGATGGTGTTTGAATCGATCACAAATTAAAAAAAAGGTTTTGTACTGTTACCTAGTTAGTCTGATGGATGGACTGTGTGAAGGATTGTCTTTTTGAAACTTTCACGATCAGAACACATTAAAAAACTTATGCGGGGGGTATTTATGGCAGTCTTCCCGCGACCACGGCTGGTGCAATCCAGTCGAAACCTCGGGCTTAAACTAAAGGTAAAGTTCGCGATAAATGTGAACCCGTTTGTGTGTAATAGAGAATTATGAAGAAGAAATATTCTGCGCCGACCCCATATATGAATCTAAAAACTATTGTATATATCTTTATGTACAGTCAGCAAAACAGTTAGGTATGCAGGCTAGCAATCTTCTTACGACTTTTATAAATCAAAAAGTCTGTAAAGATCGATTTTTGTTTATTTTTCACGCAGAAACTAATGAAAGGATTTGGATGAAATTGCAAATATGTTGATAATAACCCTTTTCCATTTACAATAGTTGAAAGAAGATTAATAGCCTGTAAACCTAACTGTTTTGCTGACTGTACCTACCACCTAAGTTCACATTATGGAATGCAATAAATGTATTGAGTATTGAGAATCAGGATAAGGCCCCGTTCCCACTAACTACGTCGTGACGATTAATTTATCGTGGGTTTTTAGTTGGCAAAACTCGTGGACGACAGTAATCGTGTCGTCCTATATGTGAACACTTTCATTTAACTACACAAGCCACCGGCCACGACACTTAAAACCACACGATTATCCGGTTGTCACGACTTAGTGGGAACGAGGCCTAAGGGCAAGAGAATAACTTTTACGTAGGTAGGTTCGTGAAGTTTATTCATTCTCCTGTAAAGTTATTATTTTTGACTTACGCGTGACTTCAGTGACGATATTTTGGCTTTAGTTTACTCTAATCGAATAGAGTAAACTCCACAAGTGGATGACAAAGTAAATATTCTTAAAGAAATTGCATTTCTAGATTTATTTTCAGAATTGGATTGCCAGATTGCCTGCTTACTTGAACAAAACAAACATTAATGAAATTGAAAAACTCGTTATGTTGGTCGTAACTCGCAAGTGCGATTGCTGACCACTAGCTCCGGGTTCGATTAACAGACTGGGAAAATGTTATTGGGTTTTTCCAGCAGTTTTTTCTCAGTAGCAACCACGGAGTTTGGACACGTGCCTAGTTGGCAATAGGCTCACCCCCAATTATATGGGACTCAGACACAATTAGCAAAATGTGGGTGTACTGTGTGTACGTCTCTGGCTTACCCTTCGTAGATTACAGGAGTAATGTTTTATGTGTGAACATATTCACTATTTAAGATCAACCTCACACAAATAATAATGGTCTTTGACTGTGTGCGTGTTTATACATCATTGAAACATGAAACATGATGCCAAAATTCAAATTCCTACGTTGCATAGATGACTCCAGACCAACGGAGGCATCGACAAAAGGTGAGTGAATTAATAAAGATCTAAAACTTTTTCTTTAAAGTTTAGAACCTACAAAATAATGTAGGAAATGCATTTTCTGTATATTTTGTGACTAGAAAGTCGCGAATGGAGGCTGATTGAGGACGTAGAGCGCATTTTTCAATCACATCAGCGTATTTCCAGTATTTAAAATTGTAATTTGAAAGGTGTGTGAGCGTAACCCGATGCAGGATATCACCACCTGTTGCGAAGGGCGGCAAATTGGCATAATCGATATTGCTTAACGGGGTGCTGTGTGCTACAAGCGAAGGGGAGACTTGGGGAGATAACAGCAGGTGATCTGAGGTGTTAAGCGTTAACGTTTTAGCTATCTGGTGAATCTGAAACCCGCTTATAGTGTTGGGGAAAATTTGGATGGAGTTAGTGAACTATTAGGTGGAAACTATTTAGGAACTTTTCGTGTTACCGATAGATTTTAGGATATTAAAACTTCGAGCTCTTGCAATTCAATTTGTAGTTCGTATGTTGTCTATCCGTAACGCCTTTAGTTAAAAGTGGTGATTAAGGTTATTGTATTAATTAAGCACGGGACTGCTAGCGAGTAACTGTTTTTTGAACACTTCTTTTCTTTTAAAAATGATTGAATTACTCTTATACCTATACTTAACAGCGACAGATTATTGTTTGAAAAATGTGTAGTTTTAATTATTAGTTAGGTTACCCACCACCTTCCTCCTCCTCCCTTTTATCTACCTTATTTATTATTACGTATATAAATAACCAGATCAAACTTTTCGCAATACCATTTGATTTTATCGTACCCTACCGATAAATGCAACATTAAAGGCACCTCCTATGTATGTGTATGATACCATGGTATGTTTAATTTAATTGTTTGTAAAATAATTGTAAACCTTTTCGTCAGAGACTAACCCTCCTTCCTTATCCCTCTGTTAGTTCAAATTAACAGAATCCAGGTCAAATCGCGCCGATATGAACACGAATTCAGTCATTAGGTCAGGAAGGTATTTGACCTAGTTTTCTCTACAAAATAATGATGCAGCAATGGTTTGGCTAGACGCTGTCTAGATTTACATTCGTTACGTCATCGCCACCACTTATGTACTAGAATTAGTAATTTACTCGGTATTAACGTAAAATGATGCTTTAATACCAGTATGTTGTGTTTACGTAGCGTAACGAAGTAGAATATGATTCCGGCTCCATCGCATCGCCTTACTCGCATTTCCACACGCCACTCACTAATCGGAACGATTATTTCCGGATACAAGATGGTAGTAACGAGCACAAATAATATGTGATGCCAATTTTATTGCATTGTTTCAAAGAATAACGTCGTTCATGTCCTTTTAATACTTTGTTTATTGAACTCTAAGCGTAGAGTAATTATGTGACAATAAGTTAATTGTTCTTTGTTAGGTTCATTTATCTCTGACTAATACGTAACAAACACAAACGAGTTAATCAATAAATTCTTCTTGATTCTATGATGTTATAAGTTAGAATTACGATAGGCACTTTTCATTTAAGAAGATTGGTAAGGATTTAATCACTTCATTGTCAAGTGGTGGGATGGAACTAGGGCTGCCAACATTTCTTGATCAAAACATAGTATTCTTCAAAAAGAGCTACAAACAAATATAGTATTTTATCGAAAAGCCATATGTATAAACAAAGATTCATTAATTGTTCTATAGGTATTTATTTTTATTAAAAAAAATCTTTTGTTGCACTTCTTGCATTAAAAAAAGAAGTGTCATATTGTATGCTTTATTTTTATACATTCAGTTAAATTAAAAAAGGAACATTTTTTTTTCTTACCTTCCTACCAACCCACCCATACGTATACTTACCTACTACTTCTATTTCTTTCTTCTAGCCATTTCGATTATTCATAACCGAAAATGTCCTTTCTGAGAATGCCCTAAGTGGCGGGAATAGAGAGCAGGACTGAAATTACTGTTTTGGTAAGTTGTTTTCGGTATTTTTTTAAAATATGACACCATTTTTGGCATGTGGTTTTGTCCGTAAACTCGAATCACTACAATGTTTCACTTTTGACAGTGATGTTTGTTGATGAAATAAGGTGGCATCAGTCAAAAGTTAATGTTAAAATTTTTGGGCGCTTTTTTTTTTAAATTATGGATTTGTTTGTTAGATTTGTGTGTTGAAAATATAGTATTTTTGCGTACTATATATTTCTTCAAGAGTATGTAGTACGCGAAATATAGTACAATACTATATAATTATAGTATGGTTGGCAACCCTAGATGGATCGCATATGAATAAAATAAACAAGATTAATTTAAAATCTGATGAATTGGATGGATTGTTTTAAGATACGAAAGAATATGGAGTAAATGACGTTTGATAGGTATAGCGTGCAGCGGGGTGAATGAAAGAAGAAAACACGTTGCTGAAAGAAGATGATGGATATTTGACTGTACCTATGCGCGATCGTTAGCTAAACTGGAACAAGTAACAACGATTCTCGATTTCTACGGCCGATATAATCAATTGGTCTACATAATCACTTTATTAGTCGCGGTTTTCCGGTAGATTGCCTAAACGCTTACATAAGGGGCACAACGAAGCGCTTACCGTAAACACTATGAAGGGAACCAGCAAAGAGAGGACGAGGCATACCTACAGCAGTGGAAATGGGAACGCTTGAAAAGTATCCCGGTGATTCCTACTATCATTTTGTGCTCAGGGACGTCTTTTTAGTTTCTGCTATCATCGACAGCCTCATTTATCTCAGGCGATGTGTTAAAAATCGCGAGCTAGCTTCGCTTACTATATTGCATCCTTTATTCTCCATAGAAGCTCCCCTATTTTGTAAATCTTATTAAAAAAATGCCTATAGATCCTCAAACAAGTTGAAGCTGACTGACTGCACTTACGGTTGATGCCCTACGTTTACGGTACAGGTGCTACTATTGAACGAAAGCCAAACCTATCTGGCTAGATAGTTTATGATTGATATACTCTGACCAGGTTTTAGCACAAATTCCACACATCACAGGATTCCAGGCGGAGCTAATTATGCAAATAAATGTCACAAATCCACGACCCGTAAAATTACTTCATTTCCACCGGGCACCGTACCCAACTACCAGTCATAAGGTGTAATCAATTAATCGACGTATACCAAGCGAAGTGTGGTTCTTCGCCCCAAGCTATTATTAGTGATAATGAAACGGGAGCTACAGAAATGCACATCAATTTGCATGGTTCGCGGCCTGATGGCGTCAAATATGTATCACACCCCTATGATACAAGGTATTAGGAATTGTAGGCTTTACACAACGTTGCTCATATAAACGCTCCCATCTGTGACGTTATCTTAAATGACTTTATTTGATAAACAAAACGGTACGAAAATAAATAGAAAAACCGTGTTGCGCCGACCCCAAGTAATATATAAATTTTCCGAGCTTTTGTATCTATTCTTATGCGACCTATTTATTTATGTACACACAAAATACTTTTAATAGGACATTACATTAAGATAGAAGAGCACAAAGGTACTGCCTTATACAACGTGTAACGGAAAGGGTATATCCATCCTTAACCACTAAAGATAACAGCTGGTATAGAATCACTATACGAAGTTTCAGCTCAAAATAAGATACTCAAAAAATTGATACCAATATTTTGGTATCGTAAGATTCTGAAGTTCAAATCATAACAAACGTGTCACTTCACCACGTAGGTCAATAACTTTGCACGTTACTTGCACACATCACTCTCTCTCTCTCTAATAAAGAAATAAATAAATCTCTTCCGTAATCCTGCGCGCCTAGTACCGTCAAGTAGCCTAGAAGAAGGCGGTGCTCCTTGTCGGCGCGCACTGACGAGATCACAAGGGCCGCCGCGCGGCGGCCTCTTTTAGCAAAAGTGCGCGGTGCTACAGAATAGAAAACTTACCTACTTTACCGTGATATAAATATTATTAATGCGTAATTATTGATTTACTTATTTACAGTTTAGTCGTTAATTTCAAGCAAGTAATTTCACGTAAAAACTGAGATAACAAAAGTTACGTAACAAAAATTCGAAACAAAGTTTAGATAAGTACCTAAGCTAGTTTCATCCTATTATTTATTACCGAGTAAACAGTAAAATCTTAAAGCTTCGTTTTATCAAATTGACTTACATTTTAAAGATGGGGTTCGATATCGTGACCTTGGTACATGCACAAGGCCGCTCGCTTGTTCATGGATTCTTGGACATTCTGAAGCATTTGTGGTGTTACCGTCGTGAAAGCGGCCTCAATGCGCACTTTCATTTGATCCACTGTATCACACGGCACTGCGTACACTACGTTTTTAATGTACCCCCACAAAAAAAAGTCCAACGGCGTATGGTCTGGGGACCGTGGAGGCCCAGTTTGGTGCAGACGATGTACCATCCGACTAAAGCACGCCAACGAAGGCAGCTGTCGATGCTCAGATAAAGCGTTCATGGTACAGTTCTCGGGCAGCACGCAAATTACTATGTTCTGCTCCGACACACAGTATCATTTCGTAATATTCGGTATTACTAAATGAAATTTTGCAAACCCAACAATAACAAACACAACAACAAAAAAAAACACAACAAAAACGATAACTTAACAACAATAACAACGAAACCAATGTCAATTTTTAAATTCAAGGTAGCTGTACTGAAATGATGCGCGAATCACAACTATGGAAACGGTATGCACCACACGCGGAACACTTGACGACTGACGAGCAAACAATGCAAAAAAAACCTCCTATTCCCTACTATCCTGTTAATAGGGTAAATGTCCCATTTAGTGTTTACCACTATTAAAAATTATTGTTTTACATCCTAATAAAAATTTCAACTAAACACCAATAATTAGAAATGTCCGCAAAAATAAAATAAGAGTTAACTACATAAATCAAATTCAAAATTGAAAAATCATTAATTTCAATCAATTAGACATGATAATAAACATAAAGATCTGTGGTACGTTTTTTTATTTCAGAATCTGAACCCCGGAGCTTTTATTTCAAAATAACATAAATACTTAATAATCTTTGATTAAAATAATAACATTATCCGAGTTATTCTGAATCTGATCAGAAGTATTATTTACCAGGAGTAAGGAGTAATTTAAACTGCAGGGACTGCAATTGGTTCACATACCCTAAATCGTATGATAGTGTGTCTAACGTCTGTCTATGTGTGTCTAACGTCGAAATTAGGGTTATGTGAGGAAAGATTTTCAATTCGCAATAACAATATTCTCGTTACTCATGCGATCCTAGTACTTTATTAATTTCTTTCCGCAGCTAGATACAGTTTTGCGCATTTTTTTATTGACTTTGATATAAAAACTGCGCTTGGGCAGTAAAAAAGACTTATCAAAGTAGCTCGTAGAAAATGTATTAACTTCTTGTTAATAGTTTTCGTAACCTTATTTTTTAAATTATGAACGGAACCCACTGTGATTTTATTTGTACTAGGAATTGCATAAGTTGCATAGAGGTGGTGTTTTGGGTTCGTTTGGACAAATTACTGTTACTAAATCCTTTTTCTATTCTTAGTTCTAATAATGACTAACAATAATGTTTATTTAATAAATTAATTCCTGTTAAGATGCATGTAACGATTTTTGTGATCAATTCATTCAATGGCGCAAGATGACGTTTTTTCGAATCGATTCGTTTTAATCTGATCTTCAAGCAAATTGATTCAATAGTAAGGTTAATCAGATCTCCTGGATCTTATGTGTTAAAAATATTATGATAAGGGTGCATACTTTAGTAATACGAGTTATAGCTGTATTTTAATAAATTATCGCACGGCGTCTTATTCTGTTTTGTGATATTGTTCTCATTGTGATTTTAACCGACGATTTTACGTTATTTTGAATATCGGTTCTAGTGCACGGTGTTCGGTCTGTGAATTGTTATTAAATTAGGTATTTACTGTTTTGAAGGTACGATAGCAGATATCAATTAATTTATTAACTTTCAGCGAAGTTGACACAATAGTTAAACAATGGCGTCTGACCGTTACGGCCAGGCTTGACAAGTCAAGGGTTAACTACATAATAATCTTCAAAAGAAAAACTACGTAAAAATAAACAAGTGTGTAAATGATACGACGTGACAATGAAAGCACGTATTAAATATTGTTACGTTAAATTTAGATAATTAGACAAATTAATTTTAGCTTGTTCTCGAACATAATCTAAGTTTAAGAAAAGTCATTCAAATTATTTTGTTAGAAAAAAATAAACATGCGGAACCCTCGTTTCAAAAGTATCAGGAGTAAGAGGTTTATTCTTACTTGCAAATAGTTCGCTGACACCGATCAGCTGATTTAGTGCTAGTGATGTGTTTATTGCAATTTGAAAAGTTTGGTTTCTGGTATCAATGTATTTAAAAAATTCATAACTTCCGAACATGTAGAGATAGGGTTAAAGAACCCTTGCCATATCGTTTGTTACCATCCAAAGAAGCCGTGCCTTTCGTATGTATATACCCTTTCCGTTACAGGTTGTATAACCTGCAAAAGGAAAGTTCGATGGAGTTGGTGGTCAGTTGCAGTTGGAGTGGACCTATAATTATTTTGTTGTAAGGCTCCTTAGTAAACTGATCCCACACAAGCGGGAAATGATCTAACCAAGAAACACATTGACATAAATAAATACTACTTTGATCGAATTAACCATTTTAAACGTTTATCATGATCGGCCTATGCATGTTTTGTACTAAATTGGGAGTCGGGGACACAAACACCCTGTCTGTGAAGGGGTGGGCCACAATATATCAGATTGGTGGATGTCACGTGTCGCACGCATTCTTTTTTGGTTCTATTGAAATTTCAAGTAGGAATGCTGGGTTTTTCGCTATGTTTATCGTTCGAGGGCATTGAAACAGGTGGTGAAATAAGTTCTACAAATTAGAGTGCACACAAGTTACATCACGTTAAATAGGGACTGTTACAACTATGGCACCGTCTGCAGCTGCTCTCGTTAGTATAATACACAACATTGCATATATCACATCACATCTTATTGTCTTGTTGTAGAAGGCACCGAAGAAGCCAATTCCTACCAGCTTTCCTTCACTTACGGAACAAGTCAAACACTACACGGTAGTGTCTACTACATAAGCAAACAGAATATGTAGGTATTACATACACACCTGTGTAACACATCACAGTAGAGAGTTTTCATACATTATAGGATTGAAAACATAACAAGAATGCAAAAAAACGTGTCACCAGAGATAGCAACAGGTAGCGCCAAATAGCCCTGTGTTCGGGAGGTTGCAATCGAATATTCGAATTATTCGAATTTTCTTTCCAAATTTATATTCGAATAGTACGAGTAGTTCGGTATATAAAAAGATATTCGAATACTAGCAAAAATGTTACTTGTCCAAAGTCTATGTTGGTAGAACTTACAAATTGTTGTTGGCAACACTTCTAGACGGTATGACTTTGATGACGCCATTATGTTGAGTTACGGAAATAGTCCGGGAGGTATCGTAGCAAGTTCATGCAAGCGGCTGACGCATAATCCCCCCACAACTATGCAGCTGACGATTTCAGTCAGTTTGAGCCGGCGTACTATGAGTAACCTCCAAATCCTACACCCACCGCTACTTGAGCAGTTGACGGTGGTCTCCGAAGATCAGCATCAGATCTTCAGCAAATTAAAGTGGGACCACACGGGAAGCACCAGCTTTCAAATAAAAAAAGAACCTTCAAAATCAGTTCACCCAGTCGAAAGTTCTGAGGTAACAAAACAACAAAAAAAAACAGACGAATTGAGAACCTCCTCTTTTTGGAAGTCTGTGGAAAAATTTCGATTCTTTCTGGGTGTCCCTAATAAAAAAATCTTAATTTACCACAAAGTATTTGAGCATGCTCAGACATAATAATATTATGGGTTTTGCGTTCGTAAGCTTTTCTTTATAAATAGGCAGAATGGCGTATTGTTTTAAACGACAAAAGAAAACTTATCAAATTCGAGGTGGATGCGATAATGATCAGACTCGCTGCGCTCGCTTTTCGAATCCTACTTTTTTCACTGATTGGCTTTTGGGAATACCTCCCCCTCCTCCTCCTTCCTTAGTTACTCTAAAATGGTCTGATTCAGAGTGCAAAAAGAGCTGTTTTTATGGAATTAAATTGCACCTCCTTGGAAAAAAAATTGCAAGCGCCCATGCCCAGTTCTCATGGTTGTTCAATGTTTAACCAAAAAAAAAAATCTGTGTCCGTGCTTGGCTTGCAGTACCGTTTTGTAGGGATCCAGGGCCAGCAGTCTCGACACAGATAACAACAAAATAGCTAACTATCGACTTTCGATTACTATTTAAAAAATCGGTTTCATTATCGATACTTGCGAGAATCACATCTTGGATGTAGAGTTGCGTTTACCGCACGCATCGTTCAGGTAAGTCGAAGATTATCGAGTCGACAGGGGCAGAAACATAAAGTATGTATGGGAGAACAAGGTAGAATGAGTTATGGTCGATATCGTATTTAAAAAATCTAGATTTTTCACTTAATTGACTTATTTGCATGATAAAATCTTTTTTTTTATGTACTCGTAATTTTTCGGTTTTTTCGTCATGGGTGGCAAGATTTTCACCCTTCGCCGCCGACATCATAACATTCATTTTGTACCCAATTATTTTCAGCGGTACTCCTACCACTGTCAGTTTGTCACTCGCATCACCCAAAGTTTGACTGATAGAAAATGCCTATGGTATTCAGTCCGTCTCTGTACTTTGTGTTTGAAGTGTTAAATAAATTAATAACTTTAGCGATTGAAAATATTCCAGAAAATTGTTTGAAGCTGTATTTTTTATCTTCTCATAATATATATTAACTTGTACTTGTACTGCGCGTTTTGCGTGCGTAATAGTTATTTCAGTTAACGCTTTCGACGTTTTCTTGAAAAGATATATGAACTCGCGATGATACTTAACAAGCCTAAACCAGTGCTCTGTAAACTCTTCTTAAGCGTTGTACCAATTAATTGTCTATTGTAGGCCCAAACATAGTTCCATGGTCCGGAGCGAGACGGAATAGGAAGCCGTCACCTCTTTCTGCGAAGCAGTCATGCTAGCGAAGGAGGTGGCGTAACGCGAGGGGCAGAGAAACTCTCGTCCCAGCCGCCGCTGGAGACGCACCGGGCGTCAGGCGCCACTGTAGGCGCGGCCCTGTGGACGGTGAGCTATAGGCTAGCTCGGCGTCTGTCCGTCTTATGACGACAGGCCCGGCAGTCTCGACAGAGATAACGATTGCAATAATTATGCTTATGAGGAACGCGTCTAGGATGTAGAAACATTCATTATTCGCAAACATCATTATTGCAGCCGAAGTTATTCGTTAGTAATTAGTAACCGAAAGTTAACGATTTTGTCGTTATCTCTGTTGAGACTGCCGGGCCCAGGCCTTGTCAATGGCGCGTGGCTTCGTGTTCCACGCGCGCCTCAAAGAGATGTGCAAGGGCCGATTCCTTCCGGAGTGCGAATTTACATAGGCTACACTATTTGAGTCACGAGTCAGACTCTAATACATGAGCTTTTGTTTATGCTTATTACTCGACAATGCCTAATCTATCTCAGTAAAAAATGACTCAAATGGATTAGCTTTTTGACTTAATATTTTCAAAGAAAATGCACAGACAAAACCTAGTACTTACTGTATTATACATATTCACTCAAATAGATCAAGCTTTTGTCGAGATATTTTCAAATATTACGTACGAACAAGATCTAATCGAGTAGTCTTTCTAATTCTGCGTTACTCAAGTACTCAAGTACTTACATCAAATCACTGCAAATAACAAAAACCAACCAACATCAGTGGATAGGTGAAAAGATAGAGGATTACAAGGAAGCATCCTCATTCATAGTCAGGAAGGCCAACTAAATTTGAAAAAAACTTTTTTACAAAAAATAAAACAGACTTCAAACAAAAAAAAAAAGAGGAAAAAAAACTTTAGCTTCTGTAGTCGGTGACCTTTGTTGGATTGATTATTTTTTTGTCACCGACTTCAGAAGCTAAAGTTATTTTTCACTTTTTTGTTTTTTTTTTGAAGTCTGTTTTATTTTTTGTAAAAAGTTTTTATTTTGCACTTTTTAGTGGTTCACATGTGCTTCGTACACATGGAAAGTGCATACCGTTACAATCACAACAAGCACAAACACGACTAGGATACATTGTCTCATTATGGAGTTCCGTGACTCTTGACTTCATCATCTGATCTGATGGTAGAATGGTTCTTATCGAACGCAAATGCTTCACTTGTTGTAGAAAATACCAAAATCGCTGTACGTTATCCTATAAAATTTGAAGAGTTCCCTCGATTTCGTCAAGATTCCATCATCAGATCCCGACTTGGTGGCTATGGGACCATTTGGAAAGTATACTTTTTCCAACAAAAAAATAATTTTTAAAATCGGTTGGCAAACGACGGAGTTATACGCGAACAAACATAAAAAATAAAAAATAATAAAAAATAGAAACATCCGAATTGAGAACCTCCTCCTTTTTTAGAAGTCGGTTAAAAAAGAAATCCGTTAAAACATATTTTATAGTAGTCTTTGCGTCAGACCTCACAAAATACTAGTATTAATATAGAAAAAAATCAAGCAAGTGCTAAAAAACATTAACGTAACATTATTTAGGATGAAGATAATTTCTGCGCCATGGTTCTCTGTCTTCCGATACCATTAGTAATCCTAACTCTGCGAGCCATACTTGTGATGTGATCATTGTTGACTTTTAAGTTCGATATCGAAATACGTACCCATTTTGATAACTTGTGTTACTCTATTTTAAAGGCTCTTATACACCATAAGCAATGCGTTTACTTACGAGTATAGTATGTTTTTTATCTTGTATTTTGTTGGGTTATGCTAAGTGCCATACAAAAAGACTGACTGTTACTAGGTTTAAATTGTAAAAATACTAAGCTAATCGTAAGTTTGATGAACATAATTATCTACGATTTGTATTTTAAATTAGCGGTACGCAAGAAAACATATTTTAGATTTTTTATTATTTGTACTCTCAACAAGTGTGTTGTTTAGTGTGTACCTGTTTCTTACCATATAAGTTAGTTTGTAAATTCGTTTTTCTTTTTTTTTGTCAATCAAATACAGAATATAAAAGAGTACCTACTTAATATAATTTTTGTAATATTAAAATAATAAAATTTCCACCTATTATTGAAGCTAACGATCGGTAGGTAAATATCGGTATCAAATTTAATAGCATTTGTTGCTGCAATCTTAGAATTAATTTTTCTAACAAAGTCTACGCGATTTCGGTCAATTTCTGTACTAGAATGATTGATTAGGGTTTCGTCAAGTTTTTGTCAAACAAAATAAATAAATAAATATCGCTGGACATTAACAGACAGCACCATCTCGTGCCACACTAAGCAAGGCTTGTGTCGTGGTCACCAGATAGTTAATATATTACTTATATATTTTCATGTTTGTAAATACATACTTATGATATATATAAACATCCATGACTCGGAAACAAATGTCCATGCTCATCACACAAACATTTACTCCTACCGGGATTGGAACCCAGGACCCTATGAACGTAAAGCAGTCTCACTACCGCTACGCCATTCGGGTAGCCAAAAGCTACGCCAGTTCAGCCTGATCAGCCTTTGTAAATTCGCCGCCGGAGCTGCGGGACTGTTCGAAAGAGATACCGTGGCCCCGGAACATAAAGAGCGAAGAAGGAACCTGGATGGGTTCTAGTCAGTAAAATTCTGACACTCCCTCCCGCACAGCCCATAGTGGGAGGAGTCATTGGAAGATTTCCCATCCGTAAAAAAGGCCCAAACATAGTAATATGGGTCAACGTCGAAAATACGCAGTTTTTACCTGTACTTTGTCGCAAGGGAAAGTGACTGTGGGCCACTTTTAAGAGAACCGGAATAAGAAGCCCCTAATTACTGAATTTTCTCAGACGTTGGGTAACCGAATGATCAACTTGCGTAGACAGGTGAGCACAAAAAGCTCCCAAGTAATACATAATTTATTAATTAATAGAAAAACCTAAATGCAGGCCGATTTTTCTGAAACGATGATGATATAAGTAATTGGTGATGGTGCTTAGCATCCTAACTAATTTAAGGAAATAATGTGAAAATAAATTTGTCGAATGACGCCTTCATTCCAAAAAGGTTTAAGGGAATTTAAGATATGCTTAGGACACAAGCTACTATTTGTACCCGTAGGACATTCCTGTAGGATAGTTTCCAACATCCACGCGTGCAGACTAGTATTTTAATAAACCAGCACAAAGGAGCTGGTGAAGTAGCAGTGGCCGCAGCGACCAACAATTAGGTTGGTGTCAAATGGATGGCGCACCGGCAAAGGAATGTAAGTAGCAAAGGCTGGTAATACAGGGTGACTTTTAATTAATGCGACAAAATGAAATTGGAGCTTCAGTTACAGTAACATAGTAATTATAAACTGTTTTTTCTACAATCTAAATCGTTAAAAAAAATTACGCGATGATCGTTTTCAAAAGGTCCATTGATGTTATTATCTTTATTTAAGTACGAATTATCGGTATTCCAGTAATATGCAAAATAAATAAGAAAAATTAAGGCAAAATTAGGTAAATGACCGCTATATTGAGCACTGCGATGAGTCGGCAAGATTTTTGATACTTTATTATTTTAACGGTTTTCGTAACACTGATCAATTATTTATTAATTTTATATTTTATACATTTTCTTGACAACACGGAAAAAGCTGCAACTGCTGATAAAGAGCGTAAAAAACGCACTTGTTTTCCCCGTTTTTGCAACCCTTTTTCTCTTTCTAGACCATACCTGGGAACCTTCTAGTTACGGAAATATTGGGGATCAAAGTTCCAATTTTTTTTTTTAATACCTACGTACGTTTTTATTGTTTTTTTTTACTTTTAGCACATCTACTACTACTATCAAATCTATCCACTAGCGCAACGGTTTGATTGAGTTTAGAGAAAAAAAAAGTCGTTTCCCAGCAATAATTTCAGCGTAAAGTTAGTTAGATGATGTACGGAATCCGTGGTTGACGTCTTCGTGATGAGTTGGCATCTTATATTCTCAATACAAGTCCTCATTAGAAATTTAGTTAAATTATTTTAAGTACAATACAAATTCTTACTTTTTCTTTAGTCCAGCACTGCAGTCTTGTCATTGTGATACAACCACAGCAATCTGCAAGAGAAAACTGTTTATTTATTTGACTCACAAAGACAGTGCATTTACTTAAGTACCTACTTTCAACAAACTATGGATGGCACAAAAAAGAAACTTAGCAAACCTACCTAAGGTTAGGTAAGTATCTTAATTACTCCAAATATGGAGACAAACACAGACAAAATGTGGCTATTATACTGAATTATTTGGAAAAGCATCTGACTAGAGTGGTAGCTGACCCCAACATAATTGGGAAAAGGCCAAGGCAGACACAAAATCAAAATATTCAATTTCACACTAGCTTCTGCCTGCGACCTCGTTCGCGTGAAGTTTTGATATCGAAACGCATCGCCTGCTCAACGGAAGCTTTTTTCCCGCCTGCAACATTTCTTATTGCTGCTCCGCTCTTATTGGCCATAGCGTGATTTTATATAGCCTATAGCCTTCCTCGATAAATGGACTATCCAACGCGAAAACAACTTTTACATTCTAGCAGGTAGTTCCTGAGATTAGCGCGTTCAACCAAACAAACAAACTCTTCTGCTTTATAATATTAGTATAGATAGGCAGGGCTAATGTGGACCACTGGTTGTTGGTTTTAACTGGGCCGGCCAGTCTCGGCAGAAATAACGAAAAATCGTTAACTTTCGGTTGTTAATTACTAACCAATAAATTCGGTTTGGAATAATAAATGCTTAGGTACTACGAGAAACGCGTCTAGGATGTAGGGACTTTCATTATCCGCAAGCATCATTATTGCAACCGAATTAATTCGTTAGTAAGTAGCAACCGAAAGTTAACGATTTTGTCGTTATCTCCGTAGAAACTCGCCCTGGTTATTTAGCAGTATAATAGCATGGCATTTAGTTTTTTTTTTCGCGATATCAGTTTTGATCCCATAGTAAAATCGTTATCATGAGCACAATCACGTATGTTTAAGTATCGTACACTAATTACCAGTCACCCTATATAAAAGGGCATCAAAAAAGTCCTACTCAATGCTGTCAGCAGGTCATGTGTCCAACAGACTGGCGGTGTCGCCACATTGTATGGCAGCACTTAGCCTCTGGCCAAAGCACAGTGCCCTTGGGTCACAGGAAGCGTCAGCTAGGCCTTTCGATATTTCCTTAAATGCAGGGTAGCAGGCTAGCAGCATAGCATAGCAGGATAAGGTTGAGAAACAACTTTTTCAGAGTCAAAGACATTCCTACACCTTTATGAACTCGGAGAGTTGCATTGACGATTTTGATGATTATAATTCAATTTATAACTACATATGTCTACAGTTGTGAACAATATTTTCATCAACATAAAATCGAGCAATGGCCCGGAAATTGCAAAAAAAACATAAGAAAAATTTAATTTCTATGGTTTCAAACATGATGGTTAAAACATAAGAAAAATTTTATTTCTTACGTGGTCTACTCTGGAGCATCAGCCTTAAACAGGCTTTGAGCACTCAGACACCACCAACCCCAGGGTTTCAATTTCAAACTGATTGAAAATATATTTTTCTGTACGGTGGCAGTTACAGCACAGCACAAGGAGCTTGGAAGATGTGATGGTGCTAGAGTATCAACACATTTGCGTGTTACACTAAAGGCCTAACCACTAAAGATCTTTTGCCAATGTTGCGTGCCAAGCCATTGGGTTCTAAAACAACAGCTGGAACACTGACAGTGATAAGAACTTGTTGGATGATGTTGTTTATGTTTGCATGCCCTAGAAAACGGCCTACACCTTAGCTTTATGACTAGCCATGGTAAACGAGGCTGTTGACAGCTTTACCACAGTAATAGCCATGAGGGGAATAACAAGTGGCACGAAAAGTGGTCAGCAGTAGTAGCAGATCATTCTAACTTCTCTGCAGAGCAGCTTGTCCCACTGTCTCTGGGTTATATGGCAAGATTCTTCAGCTAGTAACCAAGCATTAATGGCCTCGGAGAAGCAATAAGTGTGGAAGCCAAGATATTCCTGATTATTATCTCAGTGCCATGGACCAAGAACATTATATACCCTGGTAAATTTATACTTGAAATTTTGTAATCCTCCCATGTGAGTAGGAAGTAGAGAATGGAATAAAGTATGTAAGAAGATAAATAATGCTGCACCAACCCCAAATAAATTGGGTTAAACAAAGGAGAATGATGATTTCTGTTAGCCATACTTGGTGATATATCAATTCAAACCTGTGGTTTCCTGGATAGGAAAGGCCCAGACGGATGCCTTAACTTCAGCCCAAAATGATTTATTATCACAATTTGCTTTCAGCAGTCAGTACCTACTTGTTTGGAATAAAAATATAAGTACTTAATGCGAAAGTTGCATCCAATACAACAAGAAAATTAAGTACTTGGAAAATGAAAGCTAGGTAATTGAAAAAAATGCTTGTGTACCAATGTAAGTAAGATTTTTTTATTTTCTCTTTCTAATGAGTTTCTATTCAAAATACATACCAAGTACATAGCATAATTATAATGCCATAGGTTTTGTTTATTTTTCTGTCGAGAACAACTTCATCAACACTTCATATTTCAGCGATATGAATACTTAAGTAATAATAGTTTTTTGGTAGGTATTGATCTGTTTAATTATGTATTGGTTCATAGATTTATTGAACAGTTTATTGCTCGTTCGAACTCGTAAGTCGTACGAAAAATTTTGATTATTGTGTTGACATTGAGGTGTGAGAATATCAGTGAGAAATAGTGATGCAAGCAGTGTTGCCAACTGCTAGCTTTAACTAGTAGCTAGACATTTTCAATATGTTGCTAGATTACCAGTTTTCTTTACCCAAAAAAGTAGCTAGAAGTTGCTAAATGTTACAGTAAATAAGTAGATTATAATTAAATGTCAATTTCTGATAATCAAATCATTTTTATTTTCATTAATTCCAACAAGTAGTTAAATTAAGTCTTGTGTAAGCATACATAAAAAAAATACATATTAAAGAGGAAGATGTCGATGGCTGGGGATCAGTATCTTTCATTGATAGGTATCGAATATTTTTCAACGGTGCCCATTTTATGCAGGATGTCTTTAGGCAAAACACAGTTATAGCAGCATTCACCACTTTTCCTGAGGGAGCCTCTGATGCAGAGGATTGAGTTCAGAGTTATTTACCGTAGCATCTACGACCATAAATTATTTATCTTTGGACTGCCATAGTTCTCGACTAATTTCGATAGATTCACGTCTCATGATGAAATCAATGAAAAGTTGCTAGGAAGAAGTAGCTCAAAAGTATAGCTACAAGTTTAATTAAATTGTAGCTGAATGTAGCTGTCTGTCACCAAATAATAGCTAGAACTAGTTATAAATTTGCTAAGTTGGCATCACTGGATGCGAGCCTCAAGTAGGGTTGCCAACCGTACTTTAATATACAGGGTTATTTTTTGTTTACACTAAACCCGAAAAGGGGTCATTGTACTCAACATTTTGAACAACTTTTTCTATGGGACGAACCTTGAAACCGCGAAAAAAAAATCAGCTGTTCCCTACATTTTGACGAGTTATGCGAGCATAAATGTAGGGAACAGCTGATTTTTTTTTCGCGATTTCGCGGTTCGGCCCATAGAAAAAGTTGTTCAAAATGATGAGTACAATGACCCCTTTTCGGGTTTAGTATAAACAAAAAATAATGTTTTATAGTATTGTACTATATTTCGGGTCTGTTTACTGTTAAAGAAAAATATAGTACGCAAAAATACTATATTTTCAACACCCAAATCCAACAAACACTGTTTGCTTCATTTAAAAAAATATAAAAGCGTAAAATATTAACATTAACGTTTGACTGATGCCATCATAATTCATCAACAAATATCTGTCAAAAGTAAAAGATTGTGGTGATTCTAGTTTACTGACAAAACTACAGGTCAAAAATGGAGACATTTAAAAAAATACCAAAAACAACTTACCAAAACAGTAATTTTAATCCTGCTCTCTATTCCCGACGCGACGGCGCGCGGCGGCATTCGCAAGTAGAAAGAAATAGAAGTAGTAGGTGATTATTTTTTTATTTATTATATATTTTATGTAATGAAATAAAGCATACAATGAGATTTTATTTGTAGCTTATTTTAAAATACTATATTTTGCTGAAGAAATGTTGGCAGCCCTAGCCTCAAGACAAGATAAATTCAAAATTCAAGTCTAGGTGTAATGTAACGAGTTTCGAGAGCGAATAGCGAGATGGCTTGTCGAAAAACTATCGATGTACTAAAGTACGCCAGTACTACTAACCCTCTACCGTACAGCTAACCATATGCGGTTAACTACTTATAAAAAGTTCAGAATTAAAAAACTTATATCGCTTCTTTCTTGATGACATTATTATAATCAATCAAGCAACTATATTATGTTCCCCTGTAATCACAAGTGCTGCCATCTAGTACAAAAAAAAACTTTTTGTACTAGATGGCACGCGTATGGATTGAAAAAAATAGTCCTAGGTATTGCATGTGATACCAAATTTTGATGACGAGATTAATTATAATAATTAACAAAACGATACGTTCTATCATAAGTTAACCAAAGAACTTTTAACTGTAAAGACTACAAACAAAATCTTGATATCTAAAAACCGTTGGAAAGTAAAGTTTAGTGTTGCATAGAGTTCGTTTACTAATATTTTAGGGGTGAAAAACTTCAGAGCGAGAAAGCGACCAGAGTGGATTGTGTCTTTGTCTAACAATTGCCAGTTTTAAGGGGGATGCTTCAAGGTAGCCCGCGGAATTCAAATTTAATTACGTTTTATCCAATTTGCAGGCACTGCAAAGTTGTATGTTGATAAACATATTGGTCGCGACTGTAAGACGTATTAAGTTACAGAATTATAATCATTCAAATCATCAATACAATCCTCCAAGTTCGTAAGACTCGATGCACGATTTTTTCACGGTCAAAGTCGTTCCTCGACTCTTAATGAACTTGGAGGGTTGTATTGGTGATTTTGAAAATAATAATTCTGTAACTACATAAGTCTTACAGCGGTGACTGATATGTTTACCAACATACAACTTAGCACTGCCCTGCAAACTGCCTGGTATAAATTAGGTTTCTGTTCACAGTTACGGGAACTGGGGGGCCCTTGGATTGGGGGCCCTGGGTAAGTACCCAGAGTGTCCAGAGGGAAAGAGGGCCCTGGGTCAATGTTGGAAATCATTTACCGGGCCCTACATGGCCCTGATGTAGACTTCTTAGCGTCCGTATCCTGGCTACGAAGGTTTTGTTTGTGCAATTATGGACGAAGTTATGATGACGAATAACTACCGCAAATACATTGTGAAGGACGGCACGGTTGACATATGTCGGGCATGCCACCGTCCGGGAGAGTCGATCCGACACATTATTTCTGGGTGTTCTAGTCTGGCTAACGGAGAGTACTTGCATAGACACAACCTTGTTGCCAGGATTATCCACCAGCAACTTGCTTTGAAATACAACCTTGTGGAATCAGAAGTGCCATACTTTAAGTATGCGCCCGACCCAGTTCTCGTAAATGGTAATATCACGTTGTATTGGGACCGACCTATCACCACCGACAGGACTGTTGTTGCCAATAGGCCTGACATTGTGGTGATAGCTCGATTGGAGCGTCGCACAATGATTGTTGATATAACGGTCCCGCATGATGAGAACCCCGCGAAAGCAGAGCAAGATAAAAAAAAACAAATATCTCGATCTGGCTCGCGAGGTTGTCGACATGTGGGATGTGAGTACAGCAATAATTGTGCCGATAGTCGTGTCGGCCAATGGCTTAATAGCCAAGAGCCTCGACCAACATCTTAGGAGGCTCTTGCTTGGCAGCTGGATCAAGGGCTTTATTCAGAAAGCAGTACTTCTCGACACGGCACGTATTGTTAGGAGGTTCCTCTCTCAAGAGCCCTGACCACCGGCAGCTCGGACCCTGTCCCCAGCGCTAGTGGGCTACTGTTTTTTTTATATTGTTAAATGTTTTTTTTTTTAAATTTTGTTTAATAAATAAATATTTAAAAATGTAAGAAATATGTATAATAATGAATAAAGGAATCATCATCTTCCTGCCCTTGTCCCATTTTATTTGGGGTCGGCGCAACACGTTTTCTTCTTCCATTCTCCCCTGTTAGACGTCACGGCATCATTTACCCTTTCTCTTTCATATCAGTCTTTACACAATCCATCCATCTTTTCTTTGGCCTTCCTCTCCCTCTCCATCCATCAATACTTATGTCCATCACTCTTTTAGTCACATGCGTTTCATCCCTCCTCATTACATGTCCATACCAGGCCAAAGGAATAAATAATAATAAATATCGCTGGACATTAACACACAGCGCTACCTAGCGCCACACTAAGCAACAATATAATAATAATAACGCAGTAATTTAACGTGTTTGACAATTTTACGGTGACATACGTGACACTACCTTAAGAATAATGTTTGATTTTCATATTATTTTGGTATTACGTTTGTATGAAAAGCGCATGCTCCGCCGGCCCCTTAATTAAAGGAACCTAACTAACCTAACCCCCCAGTCCCGATTATGGGGGCAGAGATACTTCCGTATGTTCAGTTGACAATGTTCAGATGAGTATACAATATCGCTAGAGAGATTACAATCTAACGTGTTTGACAATTTAACGGTGACAAATGCATTGGCTTCAAACAATATTTTCGTAGTTAGTGCTGTCATCTGTGTGATTAAGGACACCAACTTTTCAACGGTTTGACAGATAGTAACTGTCAACGAGAACAGTCTGTTTTAGACAATTTGTCAAGTAGATAGCCTAGCGGTGACAATGGTTGCCTTGTGAATTATACTTCACAAGTTCGAATCCTCAGTCAAGAATATATATTTTTTTATGGTTGAGCAAAAGCCAACAGCGCCATCTAACAGCTTAGGTACATAGTTTTAAAAACGAAAACCAGAGTGGCGCAATGCGCACCTGTCTTGTAGAATACAGTGTATTATCCATGGTGAATTCATGTGCGAAACTCGATTCTAACTCGATTATTATTTTGTCCCAATTTTTATTTCAAGTCAGATAAATGGCGATGCCAAAATCTCACATCCTGACACAATTTGGCTTCGCTACTGACTAATAAACTATTGAAAGAGTTCACCAATCGATAAAAAAAATAGTGGTTCCGCTTTGTGTCGCCCTGCGTGTCGCATGGTATTCTATCGCCATAGTGTAAACAGTCTATGAATGAACTCTATGGTGTCGTCGCCTCTGTGGTGTCGCCAAGATCCATTTCCAAGAAGCCGATTAGTGTTTTGACATAAATAAATTCAATAATTTATGTGTTTAGTTTGATTTACTGAGTTTATTTAGTTAAAAATTAGTTTTCTTTCAAGCCACTTATCATGGTTTGGGGTTTTGTAACGTGCGGGCCTAATGAGGCGCTTGTCGTCTCCGGTGAGTATACTATTTACACGATCATATTTTTGTTGTTTTAACAGTTCTGAATCTAATTTAATACAAAAACACAGTTCTGCCGTCGTTAATTTCATGTCAGATTTATTCTGGATTACTTAATAGGTGTGTCTTTACTTTAGGGAGGTTGAGTATGACATCATTGCACCAATTAAATGAGTGTCTGGCTAGCGCGAAATGTAATTGTATAGGTACATAACTATGTATAGGTATGTATTCCGACTCTATTTAATCTATTCTTTCCAGGGTCACTCATCAAATGTATTAGAAACACTATGAACTGTTTGAGATGTCTGATAAAAAAATATTTTGCTATACAAAAATATGATAACAAATTTATTTATTTATTATTGCATTGTGATTTTCTTGGTCAACAGCAACCTTGTTGTAATAATACAAAGTGTAAAATTAATACGACTGGTTTATCAGGTTGATTTTATAATATCAACTTATTCTAAATACCATTCCCCTAAGCCAACTCCTTTTATACTAAGAATTTGATGCCATTCTTGATTAGTGGTCTACCCTGAAGGGACACTTATGTCATGTTGTTTGCTTGTTTTAGTTGCTTAAGGATATACTGATAGTTCTAATCTCATCACTATTTAAGCCAAATAAATTAAAATGCCATCATTATGCTGTATATCCCAAGAAAACTGAAGCATCTTCTATTTTCTGGACATACCTTTGATGTCCCTGTTCTTTCCAAGATTCATTAAGTGACTTAAATTATTTAAGTAGACTGGGACGTCAATGTGACCACTGCAATTATATAAACATTGGTATTATTGCTCAGAGAATTTAATCAAAATACAGCATGTCTTCAAAAGCACAAGCTTTGCCTGAGCTGGTGCTCTGGCACCAAGTAATACCGCCATGGTTACAGTGGCATAGTTAATAATAACATTACAACTGTGCCATGTTGTGATAACCAAATTCATTGTGTTTAAGAAACATTGATAAAAATATACCTGTGATGTTTCAACTTTAGTTAATAAACTGACCCACGCAACTTTGTCTGTGTCACATAAGAGAGAAAAACAAAAGGAAATTAAATCCCCGTTTTTGCAACATTTTTCATTCCTGCTCCGCTCCTAATAATCGTAGTGTGATGTTATATAGCCTAAAGCCTTCCTCGATAAATGGACTATCAAACACAAAAATAATTTTTCAATTTGTGCCAGTAGTTCCTGAGATTAGCGCGTTCAACCAAACAAATAAACAAACTCTTCTGCTTTATAATATTAGTATAGATAAAACAGTTCTGTATCTTGATAAGTAAATTCTAGTCCTTAAGAAGCTATTGATAAAATTATCTAGAAGCAATGTCGTTTGAGTCATTCAATACTCCGGTGAATGGCTAAAAAGTCCCTCATGCAAAATATTTCCCAATAATAGTTAAGGTTAATGTAATGACTGTTCCTTCTTTTCTGTATGTATGTAATGAAATCCATAAATACATCAAATAAACATAAATTGATTGTACCCACAACGAGGCTCAAGAAAATGGATGGATCATTTAAATGCCAATGTTACAACTTTTATAATAAACTACCTAGCTACATTCAAGAAAATCTATACTTATTATAAAGCAGAAGAGTTTGTTTGGTTGAACGTGCAGGTCAGGAACTACTGGTTCGAATTGAAAATTTCTTTTTGTCTTGGATAGTCCATTTAGCGAGGAAGGCTATAGGCTATAAAACATCACGCTACAATTATTAGGAGTGGAGCAGGAATGAAAAATGTTGCAAAAACGGGGTTGTTTTCCTTTGGTTCTCTCTTATGTGCTAGCTAGTAAAAAAATAAAAAACCCAACCCCAAATAAATTCAAATCTTTTAGAAAATCTTAAGTTTTCCAGAAAGCCTTCTGCTGTTCAAGATTATAAAGAGGACAAAAAAGCTTATTGTTGAATTTTTACCCTATTTTATTACATTAATTGACATCTTATAAATATTAATTTTATGCACAAAGACATTATTTACTTTTTCTAGGACCTATTATCTTATTATTTTCTCGATTAAGTTGACATTATTTACTTGTTCAAGTATGGTATTATTATTTTATTTATTTGACATTATTTACTTTTTAAGTGAGTGACCGTGATCATGATTTTTATTTATATTTTTATTAATCACTGTGAATATGAGGATTATGTGGGTCATTTTTTATTGCGATTTATTCAAATTCAAATTCAAATTCAAATTCATTTATTGGTGTGATTAGTTATGTTTATTTCATGTTTGTCTGGTAGTTTAGGTACTTTATGTAACCTACCAAAAGTTCTTTCTTTGTTACTGTTTGTCATGTCGTTGAACTCCTCGGGTCATGACTACATGAGCTGAGCTATACAATCACTGAAAAATTCTTGCACTGTCCGGACGGGTCCACACAAAACTGTTTGGTTATTTCTTCAATATACCATCTGAGACATTAATCTTCATGGTCCTCATATGACGTGACCATTTACTGGATTCACTTCAAAAGAGACAGTCACCTCTGAGTTTGCTTTGGCTGTTTCTTCTCAGAACAGTCTGGTACCAAACATCAACCCCATCTAGTTAAAAAACAAAATAAAATAATGCGACTTTGTTAAAGTGTTTTGTAAAACCAATTTACAGAAATAAATATAATTTACTGCTGAGCATGAGATCCTGGGTTAGATTCCCAGGTTGGGCAAGGTACTTGTTTATTAGCAGTGTGTGAATTCGTACCTGGTTGAAATCCATAAACAAAGGGGGTGACATTATATTTCCTATTATGAATCCGCTGAAGCGGCCATTTTACACCCCACTGCACTATTTCTCCTCTCGGGTCACTGAAGTACTTGTTGTTTTAAAATGAAGTGAACTCCTAATTATAATGTACTGTTTGAGAGATTCTTAGTACAATTTTGTTGGGCTTACTCCAAAAGTTAATTGAAAAATGTTCATGGTCCTACTGGCAAAATATGGGTGTAAGATACTCATCTGCCTAACGCCTACGGGAATCGCAGTATGATTTTAATATTAATGGGTACTGGTTGTAATACAATTTTTCCAGCTAGCTTTATTAAATTGCTTCGCAAAACTCTTGTTCTACTTCTGTCCAAACTACAAATTTATTGTTTATTATTGCTGTGCTGATAATGGATACAAGAAATGAAATAAGAATGCAGCTGTACTGGATGATCTCCAAGGTTAAGTCTCGCCTTTCGAGGTTGGTCTGTAGATCAGCGATCATCAATTACATACCTACCGAGTTCTTCCAGTGTTTAAGAATGCATAGGCTTTGGTTCCAGCTGTCATTTATAGATCTTTGACAGTTGGTACGGGTAGTAAAAAGTCTTACAACTAATCCTCAAAGTGGTATTGTGGAGGTCAGATAGGCAGCAGCTCCATGTAAAGGTACTGGTTTTCAGGACTGCAACCGATTTGATTTAAGCCGATCTCAACCTAGTTGAGGAAAGGTTAACCAGATGATAAGTGCTGTACTGACAATAATACCAGGTTATAACTTGAGTGGTTTTTAATGTATTATTTACTTTAACTAGATACCAGTTTACGAATAGGAGATTGCTTGGTTTTGTAAGGAGTTAGTGATACAAATATCTTTTCTTATTTGATTCATAATTTCTTGAGTTGTCTTTTGCAATGCTTGTCTTGTGGCAAGAAGAATCTGTCCTTTTTTAGGGTTCCGTACCCGAGGTGTTACCAACGGAACCCTGTTACTAAGCCTCCTCTGTCCGTCCGTATGTCGGTCAGCGGGCTGTATTTATGATCCGTAATAGGTAGGCAGTTGAAATTTTAACAGAATGTGTATTTCTGTTACCGTTATAACAACAGATTAATACAAAATTAAAACGGGTTCTCCTAATACGATAGAACGGAACCCTCCCCCCGGTTTTTAAAAACTATGTATTAGAAAAATTATAGGTACGTGACTGAAAAGTCCTACCTAACCTTAGTCTGGAATCTGAAAAGCCATTGTAAACGGGTCTAGACCAGAGATTTCTTTTCTAATTGAGTAACCTCATTGAAAGCAACCTAAAGACTTCTTGTAACATTGTTTATTACAATATCGACTTTGCGCATCTTTTGTTTAACTTTAATACTTTATTACGCTGCTGAAACAATGCTAATTGCTTAGCCAGGAAACAATTTAAATAATGTCCTTAGAGTATGCCACAAGAGTTTTCTATTAATTGCTTTGCTGATGATGGAATTGTACCTTCCTCACAAGGAAAGAGTGATACAATATCATGCCTGTAATCCCCTAAGGTTTAGGCAGAGGATGGTGTATCTTATAGTACTTGCACCCACATTTCAGTAGTGTTATTTAAGTCCCATGTAATAGGGAGTGAGCTTATTGCCATCAACCGGGCGCAAATCCGAACTCCGTGGCTGCTAACGAGATATTCCTGAAGAAGTTACTAGTTTTCTTTCAAACATTCTCTAGGTGCAATGGCATTTATGTAACGAGTATGAATATCAAGGCATCGTTTTTATCTGTTATCTGCGCAAATGACAAAAACAAGATGAATATTTATCAAAATAGTGCCCAACTGCTTATGAAAAAGATAACTTACGATGATAACATTTATGATTATTTGTATGAATATTTTGGCGAAACGCTGTCCACTCACTTTCCTTTGGCTGTACCCGAATTTCAGCAAAGCGAATTGCGTGTGCTTGCGCTGTCTCGTTTACATAATCCCCATAGAACTTACAACTGCTCAGCAGTCGCAAGGGTTCGATGCTCAGGCCCAGCAAACTCATTTTAAGTTCCCTTTAGGAATTTCATGGTAGTACTCCGGTGTTTGGAGGATGACAACATACTCTGAAGGCACATTAAGCTCGCTACTCTCTTTCTGTGAGAGTGAGAGGAGAGAGTCATTTGTGTATTTCCTAGTTATGGGATGCTATTCACCGCCTAAATGTACAATGTAATGCAACGCTAAGTTGTTCTACAACGCTATGCAATGTTGTTCTCAGGATGCTGTTACTCAAAGCCACTACTGGTGCCGGGCGGACGCGCGTTCGTCTGGCCGAAGATCCAAACGGTCCAGCGTATTTCTCTGAACACGATGACTCTACAGGTCGAGTCACCAACTGTTTATACCAGCCAGGGTGTACCAATATCCGTGACGGGTATAGCACAGGTAACTAAATATATTGTCAAATATTGTTTGTTAAGGTGAAAGCTCCAGTGTAGCCCGCGAAAATGACATTTTCATGAAAATCAGTAATTCAATCAGGTTACATAAATTTATAGGGTTGTATTGATGGTTTTAATGATAATAATTCTGTAATTACTTAGAGCCGCGAATCATATTTTAATCCACATACAACCTGGCACACCTGCAAATTGATAAATGTAAGAAAATTTTAATTATGTGGGTTACCGTGGAGCTTCCAACTTAAGGGAAAATTACTGTCAAATGTCAACCACTACCTCGTCTCAGTTTCTAATCGGTAACCACAGCATTACCGATTATGCTGTGGGCGAACCATTGTTTTCACTTCTTCTTTATTCCTATAGGTAAGTATCTCTTACCTCGACTTACAATCCAGATTTTGGCCTGATTGTGTTTGCTGTAACAGCCTTGTTAGTGTACTGGCTAGTAATAATACCAATCGGGACTGCTGATTGAGGGTCCAAGGTTCAATCGCTGAATTAAGGGCATTTCGACAAATGCTGCTTTTTACGAGCTTTTGGGCCGACCAATTGTAAATACGTGTTAAATAATTCTGTTGTTCTTCTTCTGCTTCATTTTCCGTGTGCTTTTTTAACTCAACTTCCTACCTGCATGACCCCTTACAAGTGTTGACATAAAGAAGCATTAGTAAACACGTGAATTTGTCAGATATAATAACGTGGTCGTATTACTGTCTTACCACATAATTTAATGTAATTACAGGTCAAGATTCAAGGTCAAAACGCCGAGATGCTGCTCTCTGCGTGCGAGCAGTTTCTGGACAAAAGTGAAGCGGAGATACAACATATAGCCCTGGTTACCCTTGAAGGTCATCAGCGTGCTATTATGGGTTCTATGACGGTTGAAGAGATATACAAAGACAGAAAGATCTTCTCTAAGAAGGTTCGTTTTCTGAAAACTATAAAATATTATATTAGATCATCTTTAAATATCGATTAGCAGACCATTTTTACCATTTGTGGACGACAATACGACACTGAAAGACTGGCAATACAAAAATAATGTCCTGTGACTAAAATAATGTGCTGGAAAACATAATGATTATCATACTCTTGCCCTTAGCCCCATTTATTTGTGACCGGCGCAGCATCTTCTTCCATTTTTCTCTATTCTTCGTCATCTCCTCAGACTCCTCCTCTTTTGCCATATCATCGATCTTCACACAGTCCATTCATCGTTTCTTTGTTTTTCCTGTACTCTGTAAATATCCGATTTAATATTTCTATGCTGACTGGTAAGGTCATGAGATAAACGAAGTTTAATTGACTGTCGTAATGTTGTCTCCACCTTTTACAGCTTTTTGTTTTGTATGTATGTAATAGACCAATTTGTATACTTTTTCAGGTGTTCGAGGTAGCTTCAAGTGATCTCATCAACATGGGCATAACAGTTGTTTCATACACCCTAAAAGATGTTCGAGATGAAGAGGTACATACCATTTTTCTTGTAACATTCTTCCTTAACTACCTATTTGATTAATAACCATTTTGATGTTATAGCTCCTGATAAGGAACCAGCTTCCTAATGTTTGATTACATTCAAAAGGATGATAACATGCTGGGTTTTTCCATTAATATTTTTACTATTAGTCACTTTATCACTACTAGACAAGACACTTAACTATTAACTAATTCACAAAATCATTTAACACTGTACCAAGTATGTTATATCTACTTAATGAAACATTTAGTAGAATATTTTTTTCTTTCGACATGGCTACAGGAAGCTAAGGTATGTGGATTTTGAAATGGCGTTGAATGTTTTACTACATACATCATTTTATGGATTTTGATAGATGCCACTATAATTGTAGGCTTTGTAAAGTGTGAAACACACAGAGAGCGGGTGTGGGTTGGACGCGTGTCAGGTCGTCGACATCGACATGACACAGAAGTGCCCGACCCGCGCCCGTCCCGCGCACCCTCGCACAGTGGATCGTCCCCATACAAGAGGTCGGACATAGAATTAAAAATTGAAAAAGTATTTAATTGAAAAAAATTAAATATACAGTTGCATTACTCTATTAAGGAACTACAAAAAATGTTACCACAATTTTTTTATTTGACCAGTACTTTATGAGCAATTCGATGAAAACTGTTATTTTTCTATGGAAATGGTCACAAAAATGTCTGTAGCTCACGATTCCCTCCTTGTTTCGATTTGCGGTTTTCACTACTGTTATTTACCCATTTTATGCCACATTTTCTTCAAGGACACATGGTGCCCCCAGCGACCCCCTTCCGAGATATTTTGCTTTTAATAACTATATTTTTTATTGTATAACTAATGAAATGGTGGTACATTAAGTATATTCAATACTGAGAATAAGTCATCCCTAAGTAGTTCCTTAAATAACAGGTGCATTTGCGATTACTTTAATGACTTATGAACGCTTCTGTTGCCATACAACAAAAGCGTTAATGAGTCCTTAAGTAAAGATTACCAGTACTTGCTTAATCTAATTAGTTATTGTAATTACTATGTTAACAGCCCTTAATCTCTGCACTGTGATTTTCTAATGTCATCATTAGCTTATCAAATTCATTGCTAGTTGCCTACTTGCTGCCCTATATATTTGAGTGTGTTTAGCAAATGTAATTCAGTTGTAATTATAACTTCTATCAAGTGTTGTCATTATGGCTTTCCGTGGGTTTTCTACTTATCTAGATCTTTACGTTGCTCTTCGTAATCATAAAGATATTCGGGACTATGACCATTTGTTTAACACATTGAAGTCAAATACTAACGTCCAGTTAATTTAGTTCTTAGTAGTTGTTTAAATTTTTAGTTTGTTTTAGGGTACATAGTTGTTTTATTTTTAAATTATTTTTACAGTGTTATATTATATAAATAAAAATATATTTATACCTACATATTTTGTTATTGATCATAAAACTCTATTTCTTTTCGATGTGTTATTGTAAATGCGACTCAGTCATTACTAAGCTAATGATGACATTAGAAAATCACAGTGCAGAGATTAAGGGCTGTTAACATAGTAATTACAATAACTAATTAGATTAAGCAAGTACTGGTAATCTTTACTTAAGGACTCATTAACGCTTTTGTTGTATGGCAACAGAAGCGTTCATAAGTCATTAAAGTAATCGCAAATGCACCTGTTATTTAAGGAACTACTTAGGGATGACTTATTCTCAGTATTGAATATACTTAATGTACCACCATTTCATTAGTTATACAATAAAAAATATAGTTATTAAAAGCAAAATATCTCGGAAGGGGGTCGCTGGGGGCACCATGTGTCCTTGAAGAAAATGTGGCATAAAATGGGTAAATAACAGTAGTGAAAACCGCAAATCGAAACAAGGAGGGAATCGTGAGCTACAGACATTTTTGTGACCATTTCCATAGAAAAATAACAGTTTTCATCGAATTGCTCATAAAGTACTGGTCAAATAAAAAAATTGTAGTAACATTTTTTGTAGTTCCTTAATAGGGTAATGCAACTGTATATTTCATTTTTTTCAATTAAATACTTTTTCAATTTTTAATTCTATGTCCGACCTCTTGTATGGGGACGATCCACTGTGCCTCGGTGTGTGTTGTCGTCCATATAAATTCAAGGAATTATACCCGCTGTACTCCCGACCCGACGACACGCGCCTGACCCGTACCCGCGCTCTCTGTGTGTTTCACGCTTTAACGAAAATAATTATGAACTATATCAGACAATTTTCTCAAAGTACCCTTTGGGGTGTCATGAACATGTGACGTTTAAGTGGCTTCTCTATAAATTATGTTGAGCAAAGCGCAGTTTCTATGGCATGTCCTATTTGTTCTTCCTCAAAAGCAAATAAATGCGTGATTTCTTTGCGGCGCACATTTGTAACAGCTTCACGCTACTCTGGCCAATTAGCAATGTTCGTTTTAATTAAGGCAGCGATTTTATGCGACTAGGTCTAAGGAATTGAAAAATTAGGGCATGATGCGTAATTTTTTATTTCTTTAGAACCTGACTTTCATGCACATCTTTTCATAAACACTTTACACATGCACATCGCACACAGCTTTTGATAAACTAAACTGATTTAACAGATCTAAGGTTATTTAGGAATAGGGTGGAGAGTTTCTCATCCTCCAAACACAAGGAATGATCCTCCGAGCAGGGTCTTGGGCCTGGTAGGTAGTCTTCTTGCCTATGCTTGCTGTCGAGCTTTTGTATATTTTAGAACCTCGTGGATAACGTTTTCTAACGTCGCGATGTAGGTTTTGCACTGTGTCCGTTGGTGAGATGTGCGGCACGCATATGGCGTCGTAGATGTCGCCACAGACTAATTACCTGATGTTGAGACATTGAAATAGAGATGTCAGCGTCACATTGTAAAATCCGTAAGATTGTAATCATCTAGCGAGATTGTAAACTGTCGAAATACCTTTATGAACTTGCTGACTAGAAATCAGAACGTCTATACCAAGTATTGTCTAAACCTTATATTGACTAGAAAGTACAATGCCTACCTTGCAATATGACTGTACAGTATTTGAACTAAACCTTATTCTGACTATGAAACAGAATGCCTACCTTGCAATATGACTATACAGTATTTGAACTAAACCTTATTCTGACTATGAACCAAAATGCCTACCTTGCAATATGACTATACAGTATTTGAACTAAACCTTATTCTGATTACGAACAAAATACCTACCTTGCAATATGACTATACAGTATTTGAACTAAACCTTATTCTGACTATGAACCAAAATGCCTACCTTGCAAAATGACTATACAGTATTTGAACTAAACCTTATTCTGACTACGAACCAAAATGCCTACCTTGCAATATGACTATTCAGTATTTGAACTAAACCTAATTCTGACTATGAACCAAAATGCCTACCTTGCAATATGACTATACAGTATTTGAACTAAACTTTATTCTGACTATGAAGCAAAATTCTTGCTTTTCAATAGGCATGAAGACAGTATAATAAAATTGCAAATCTGTTTAGTCTGTCAGTTGGAGTATTAGAAAATAATGGACACGTATTTTTTGTTTTTGTACGAGTAAGTCAATGAATATTGACCCACATAAAACGAAACAAATTTTGGGAGTACGCTCGTGACGTTAGAACGCACTAAAAATATACCAAGGGGTTAAGGCGCTTATCTTCGTCAATTTTGGTTTACGTAACAAAAGAAAAAATACAGGTGAAATATTTTTTTAATACACTTCCTTGAAAACTGGTGCTTCTCGCACTACGATTAGGTTCAACATGCAATGTATTTCATACGGGTGCGTTTTTTGACAGTTTTCCAACATGTGTGCGGGACTAAAAATTGCCATAGATACCTACTTATACTAAGTACAATTGGTTCAATGCCTATAGTCCGAGTTGAATGTTTTTATTTTTATTTTCGGCAAAGCAATATGCGTCTTTACGGCATAATCAATTTTTTAATACTCAAATTGTATTTATAAATGGTATAACATAGATCAACATGATAATTTAAAACTTATAATTTACTGTTTTAGATAAATTAACATTAATTGTGTTCAATAATAAAAAAAACTTTTTTATATAGGTATTAGGCTGCATATCGGTTTCATACCTTTGGTTCTTCTTCAACCTGCCGAAAGTAAAATGCGGAAGAAAAAAATAAAATCATAGTTTCGTAATAATACATAACAAAAATATTTTTTTATTCTTATAGTTTATTTCTGCAAAAGTGTATATAAAAACGTCGTTTGATATACGTGGATATTTGTTATTGCAGTTCTCGCCTTAAAAACACCCTCGCCTACGGCTTGTGTGTTATTTAGTGACTCTTCTGTTTGGTGTTATATGTATAAGTCTTTATTTGCATGTCATATTATTTATATACTACATGTGGAAACTTGTAACTGGCCATATTTTGTTTAAGCTATTACTCGCTGTCTGCTTAGCTGTAAATTTTCCTAAAATCGAAATAAATCAATAAATACCGCCTCGAGTACAATAACAAAATTTCTCCACTTGTATCAAAATTTACTATCATAATTTAACTGACGGAATTATTAGATTATTTGTCGTCTACCCTATATGACGATGCAGCATTTGAACCAAACCTAATAATGACTAAGGTGCCCCAAAGATTAACAGTTCGCCGTCAGTCTCCAATCCCATCAGGCGTCCTGCCATCCAAGGCAAGTCCAAGGCAATAATCTAATTGCTTCCACACATCGTTATTCAGTTTAGCGAAACTTAGATTTAAATTCTAATTCAAAAATATTAGTGTCATGTAATTTGCTGCTTAGAATAGAAATTGCATTTTAGGAACATTGCTTGGTAGGCAATTCGGTCTCCAGGCGATTAACTACTTAAAAATTATTGTATTTTAGGCATTTTGCTTATTAAATACTTTGATCTCTAGGCGATTTACAGCTTAGGCAATTTGCTGTGGTGACATTAATTTTAAGCATTTTGCTTCGTAGAAGAATTGAAAGTTAGACACTCTGATCATAAAGGTCGAAATGTTGTCACCTGAACATACTGCTTACAATATGACGCATTCTTTTTGGTAGATTGTAATTATGTCGAAGTGAAACTCCCCCTGGTTCCACTCCCATGAAAAGATGCACCATTCCTAAGAAAAAAACGATAACTGTAACCTAACCTCATTACACTTTATAATCGCCTAAAAAGTGTAGTCGACGGAAACCCACTACGCGCGGCTACTATTTATGTCTCCAGGTTTTAGGAAGGAACCTAACTTACCTAAGGTCGGGTTGCCCCAAGTCCCGATTATGTTGGCAGAGATAATTTGATCGCATGCATATCACAATTTCACGGTTTCACTTCAACAGATTTCAATGTACCGAAAAATGATGCGTCATATTTTAAGCAGTATATTCAGTTGACAATATTTCGACAGTTTACGATCTCGCTAGAAAGATTACAATCTATCAGTTTATGAAATTTTACGGTGACAGAGACATTCATAACATAATTCCCCTAGTTCCCCTACGCAAGTATTTTTCATGGAGCGTGCATGTCTTTTCGCGATCGCTCTAGATTGGCGCATGGTAAGGCAAATAACTTGTAAAATCCAATTCTGCAGCCAGTCTTCCTTTAGCGGACAATTTGTAATGATTCCAAAGGGCAGTGGACGTTGGAACGTAACCATATTTTTTTTATGGTAGCTTTGTGGTCACGATTAATTTATGCTTCTAAAACAGGCTTTCTAATGAGTATTCGCAGTGTATATGCACCCCTACACTGCGGCACGTACATGCAGAACTGATTCGTATTTAACCTGCGCTAATCCGCATTGTGATAGAAGCCGTAAAAATTGAATTGACGAGATTTTTAAACATGATTTCTTATAAATTCTCACGTAACATGCAGTACTCGCAGTTATGTGTACTACAACTTTCTATGTCTATTCCGTTTCAATGAAATGTCATAATATCACGCCTGTATCTCCCCGAAGGGTTTGACAGAGTAATACATTACCATTTTGCTAATCTACATCTACAATATGTTAATAAACAAACCTGCCCGATCCGAGAGGAAACTTAATAATATAAGTTTCGCAATTAGATTCTGTTTATATTATCCTTTTTAGATAACAATTAAATAAAAACCTAAATAAAATGTACTAAAATGGGGAAACTTACCTACATAGCGAGACAAGGTCGCGGGCGGCGACACTTAGGTCGCTTCTCGGGTAGTGACATCATAAACAAACAAATGACGATCGGACATAACTAACACCGAAGATGGCGTTATCACATTTAATGAGAGATTTTTTTAAGTATGATTTTTGTGCCCAAATTACAATCGTTTACAAACGTAATACAGTAAAAAATCTTTAATTCGTTGATAACTTTCGCGAATATGTTTCTTATTGTATTTGGTAATGTCATTGAGATACCTATAATTATATCCATTCGGATCAGACAGGGTTTCTTGAACATATTGTATAAAAACAACATAGCCGAACTGATTAATCACTGTCTTAAAAACTAAAACTAACTTGAAAGTAGAATAATTGTTGTTTGGTTTGTGTAGTATCCGCCATCAAAATGTGGCATAATGGATTTTCGATGTTTCCGCTCAGCCTTTCGCAGCCTGCTGCAAGACATAGGTCTCCCTAAAACTGCACCACAACACAATGTCGTTCACCTTCCGCTTCCAGTCTGTCCCAGCCGCTTTTTGAGGTTTTCAGTACATCAGCTGGGTGTCCTCACAACGCTTGCCGATTCGCGGCTTCCCACTCAATGACGCGTTTGCTCCATCGGCCATTGGATCTTCAAAAGACATGGTCAACTCATTGCCTATTCTTCAAGTCGGTAGCTCCAGATCCAGATCGATTCCTTCAAAGAAACTCCGAACATATAGCCCACTCCAGCTTGTAATGCCATTTCAAAGGTCATAGTTAGATTATTATATTTTTTAGTGGGTACCAACAGACGTATAAATGGAAAGAACTAAAGTGATTTAGATATTTTAGTTTACTTAGATTCTGTTTTCGTTTTAGTTGTAATTTAATTTTTTATAAGCATCTCAGGCTAGCCACCTTTCTTGTTAGACAATGTATTTTATTGTTTTGAAAGTAAACTTGTTACGCCTTATTTAACGGCTAAACAAATTTAGATGGGCACATGGGTAGACCATGGTGCGATAGGCATGGAATACTTTTATCCTGATGGTAAGTTCCTGTGGGATAATGTTCAATCTCCGCGCCATCGACGCCGCTAATATTTCATAATCTTGCTTATTTTAGAATTATATGTTTTTTATTGATAATAATAGCCCTAGATGCCCGTTACGTTTGGGCATCACTCATAATGCCAAATTATGCTGAAAAAGCTGTGGATGTGTCATTAATTGCTTCTTGGCAGCTTACTTATTGTTTAAATATTGATACGTAACATAGTGGCCCTAATTACTACAAAAGGTATTTCCTAGTAATATGAAACATCACAATACATATCAATCACCCCTCTTGATAATCTTCTACCCGGTCAACTTAGACATGCAAGGTTACAATAATTCGCATAGTGATAAAAATTGGTACGAATGTTGGGAACACCATTACAAATTTTAATAAAATGTGATAAGTCGCCATTGTACCCACGTTTGGAAAAAAAATTGTTCGCAAATACAGGTTGTTTTTAAGCTAAATGGTAGATTTATAATAAAAATAGATGTCACAAATATTCGAAGTTTTAGTTCGCGTTTCGTGGACATGCCGCCGGATTCCTCACAATGTTTCTTTTACCGTTTTCAGAGCAGTGGTGGTAAAATAAAATACACAAAGTAAAATTCTGCCTGCATGGTTTCGAAAGTCAAATCAACTTGAAAGTTGGTGGTGATACTACTGCTCTAGTATTTCTTTAGTTCAGCTTTCTTATCCAATAAATGCTGCTGAGTCGAATGTGCCGATCTTATAATAATAAAGCTGAAATAAAAAAAGAATCTAAATTATTGTCGTTTGGGTTTTTATCAAGCCTTGGCGATGATTCAAATAAAAATGTTGGAAATTTGGAATCCCCATTCGTAAGAGTAACGTACTTGAAGTAATATACAGGGTGTAAACAACATCACCACGAAGCAGTCAACTAAGCATTCTGTACATCATAATAAGTTACTTTACGCAAAAAATATTGCTGGGAAACGACTTTTTTATTGGGGTTAAGTCATGTTTTATGGTAGAACTCCATGTAACGCACTCAAACATTGTGCTGATGGATGAATTGAATAGTACGGGGGTCGTTTAAAGTAAAAATATAACATTAAAAACTTGTATTAAACAAAACCTGTCAATAAGTTGTAAGTTTATACCCAATATCTCCGTAACTAGAAGGTTCCCAGGTATGGTGTGACACAATAAACTGATCACAAGCAACAGCGCGACTATTTTGAATAATATCAAAGTAATTTACAGCCTATATAACTCGGTAAAGATGCAGCTTTTTAATGGTGAAATATTTGTTTTTTTAATCGGTTACTAAGTTCTTGAGTTAATAAATCAAACAAAAATACAAATCTTTCCTCTATACAGGGTGGAATTATACAATGCCATCTGAAGAGAAAGAACTCCTAAATACAGGAGATAGCAAATTTTACTCAAAGGATACATTCGTTTATTTTTAAAGAGAAAAAAATCTGCATTGACAGTTTTTTGAAAATTATTTTGCCACACTCGGCCATCGAACCCGGAATGGATCGACTAAAGTTCGACAAAATAACATTCTGTACCTTTTTGACATCAATCGATAGGGTCATGTCAAAAAGGTACAGAATCATTTCAATAACATGCTAATTCTTGTTAAATTTATCCCATTGAATTTATATCTGTTCTTTAGATTTCATGTTAGTCCTAGTGCGGCAAGCGAATTTTTGAAAAACAATGAAAGTAGATTTGTTTCTTTTTAAAAATAAACGAATGTTTCCTTTGAGTGAAATTTGCTATCTCCAGTATTTCGAGTACTTTCCCTCCAGGTGGCATACACAAAATCAAAATAAATCTAGCAAAACTGTCACCTCGACCCTTGATGCTGCGGTTGCACACCTTGACTGATAAATAAATAATAATAAAATAAAAAATATTTATTTCAGCTTCACGGAATCCATAGAATGTTAGTACAATAAGAAAAAACTAATAGACGTTAAACACAACTGTTTTATGTGAACTTAAAAGAGTAAGCCAATCAAGAATAACAATCAATTTTTGTGTTGTCAAATCATGAACAAGAATAAAAGCATAATTAGCTAGTCTGTGGCAAATCTTATGTTCATTGAAACATAAGCAATACTACACACATCAAAAGTGTCTAGGGATCAACATATATTTTTGCAATAACTTTTCTCCTTATTGATATTAATTAAAATTTTCTTTAAGGATTCATCAAATAAAGTGTTTTCGTTTGTCACAGTAACGATAAACCAAGTCACCTTTGCATTAATAAAGAAATTTGCCATTTTCCTAATAAAGGGATTTTTGACATTTGAACCACTAACACAAAAGTTAGAAAAAAAGACTGAAATAACAGTTTTCTTTAAAATTATATTGGGTAACTTAAACAATTAATAATCCGTGTTTCTACCGCGAACACTAACAACACAAGAACATCGGTTTGGCATACTCAAAATGAGTTCATCCAAATCACGCTGTGGAATGGCCGCCCATGTTCGTTGCAACAACAAAAAAAGGTCTTCTTGCGACTGGATACCCTCCATATTCGGCAGAGCTCTTCTCTGTAGCATATCCCATGCATGCTCAATCGGATTCAAGTCTGGCGACTGAGCAGGCCAGGGCAGGACATTGATGTTAGCTGCGGCGAGAGTCTGTCTTACAACTCTTGCGGTGTGCGGTCGTGCATTATCATGCATTAACTGAAATAAGGGACCGATTTGCACTTGTAGAGGAACGATGACGTCTGGTACAATCGTCTCAGCATAAATTTGAGCGTTGAGGTTGCCTCTGATCCAAATCAACTCAGTTCTTCCGCCGATCCAAATACCCGCCCATACCATGATGGTTCCACCACTATAAGGATGGACTTCCTGGCAGGATTTTAATCGCTGTTGGCGTCCAGGGGTTCTCCAGTGTCGTATACGTCTTGTATCCGGTCTCATACCAAAACGAGACTCATCAGAAAAGCACACGAAACGCCATTGTTCTTCTGCCCAATTTCTGTGTTCAAGAGCCCATTGATATCGAATCCTACGATTGTGCATTACTATAGGTGGTACCCGTAGCGGTCTTCGGGAATGAAGGTTCACTTCATGCAAGCGGTTTCTGACTGTTTGGTCGCTAATTAAGTTCCCTGAAGAGTGATGAAGCCTCACGGCTAACATCATGGCGGTTATTGTTGGAGCTCTTCGAGTTAAGATTTGAATGTATCGGTCTTGTCTCCGTGTGGTGCAGCGATACCGTCCTCCATGGCGCTCAGCCACGGTACCAGTGCTTCGGTAACGTGTCCAAAGTCGACTGATAACACTCTGACTTGTATTCAGAGCTAAAGCCACAGTACGTTGCCGGGAACCAGCTTCTATCATTACCACGGCTCTGAGCATTTCTTCCCTGCTTAAATGACGTCGCCGCTTCATAATAACGTTGGTTTTAATCAGTAGTAGGGAAACAGTAGCACTAATAATGTCTTCAATGCGTTGTATGTTTTTATAGGGAAAATATTGACAGCTGATTTTCATCTTTTACTCGAATTTGATTCACAGTTCCTGATTCAAATTATGAAATGCACCAAAAAGGATCCATATAAATTTATAAAATCATAAATTTATTACAAAGCCACATCTCAATCTCAAGAAATCCGCATAAAAATGCTTGATCCCTAGACACTTTTGATGTGTGTAGCTTTCTCAAATTGGTAAAATTATTATAAATCAATTATCTGCGTATCAAGATCATAAATTAATTAATTCTGGAAAATAATCCTATCCGTTATTAATTTTAGATAAGATTTGCACTGCCATTAATAACAAATTCATTCATCACGTTACATAGATGGCGTCGTAGATTCTTTGTGGCTTCGCAACAAACGAAATTAGCCAAAATAATCTCAAACTGATGCGATTGGCGGCGACAAATACTCAATATTTAGATAATGCAGTTATATAAATATTGAGAATGCAGTTATACAACGTGTAACAAAAAGGATATAGTCAAATGAAAGGGTGTGCTATAGACCATCAAACTGAACAACTTTCACTATGGGACCACCATCGTAATCGTAAAAAAATAATCAGCTGTTTCATACATTTGGTCGAGTAGGTATTGGAATTTAGTATGGGGCGGTTGAATTTTTTTTCGCGATTTCGATGGTGGTTCAATGGAGAAAGTTGTTCAGTTTGATGGTCTGTAGCACACCCTTTCATATGACTATACCCTTTCTGTTACACGTTGTATAGTATGTCAAATCAACGAGATTTCTGTTTTAAATCTAAGTTAAATATTATATTGAGTATCTCAATAAATCTTCCGGGATTAATTCTAAATGCTCGTGAAAACCAAACCAAATCACGTGTATTTTTTATAAAATTGAGATCTGTTGGTAAACACAAATGATACGATCTAATTTTCTAAAACAAATTGATATAATATCTACATTTAAATTGATGCTACAATTCCCAATGTTTACAAACTATACATTTGATGGATTCATATCTTTTAAATGTTCATGTACACTGAGGTCGCCCAAATTGTTCGTTTATTTTTTAATTGTATTCTCGTTTTAAAAAAGTTGATAATGTGCGGAAAAATATAATTGTTTGACGCAAACCCGTAAAACTGGAAATGATAATCAGGCCATGAATCTATACCCAGCCATTTGACAAATGGCGCACTACCTTTAAGTATGCAGATGGGTAGATGTCTCAGAATTTGCTGTTCTGGCCAAGAGCCCGGCATGAATTCCCAAAAGTTGTTGATTTTAGTATGCCTGTATACATAGCTCTGGTTCTCATCTGTTTCGTTTTGGGTCAATTTTTACACAACTGCCAAGGAAGTGTTATACTCGTATCTATGTAGGAAAGATGTTTTCTCAATTAATCAATATCTTTATTGTGGACCATGGTAGGTACACAATACAGGTCTTAAAATAATTCGAATGTGAAAATTTTGGTAGGTGTTAGCATTGCATATCAATAACTTAATCATTAATACCCTAATTGCCCAATCAATAAATCAACATTAATATGTCGCTAATCAAATCCATCGCCACTGCTCTTGCATTGAAGGATAACATCGTGAGGAAAACATGTAATGTCGTTGGCATGTCCCTCGAACAAAAACTTCTAAGACATACGATATCGACCAACTGACCCTCACAGTGAGGCCCCAATGTCCCAGCAGAACGGTATGGAGGCCCCAATGTCCCAGCAGAACGGTATGAGCTGGTTATGCTACAGCGCCTGAAAGCAATCTCAACGACTTGACAGAATGATTATTGTCTTTATTTTTTCCACATTAAATTATGTAAAATAAACTTTTGTTAATACGAGTATGGAGACAGATAATTTATATCAAACGAGTTTAATAATCAGGGACTGAATTAGAAAGGCAAAAATCAATCATTAATTACGGTGAATATATAACGTTTACTTTAAAAAGTACGACCTTGTTTTAAAAGAAATCAATCGCTTGAATTCTCGATTTGTTCAAGCTTATCAAAACCGTAAACCTTTTGTAATTAACCTATTTGATTGTACGCACGTGTGTGAATGGATGATTTTATAAGTGTGTGATAAAGCCCATTGCTTTATGATAACATACTTAAACATGTGTTTTATATTCAGGGTTATCTGCAAGCTCTTGGACAGGCGCGTACTGCGGAGGTGAAACGAGATGCGCGTATTGGTGAAGCAGAAGCACAAGCCGAAGCCAAGATAAAGGAAGCCATGGCGGAGGAACAACGAATGGCTGCCAGGTTCCTTAACGACACCGAAATTGCGAAAGCTCAGAGAGACTTCGAACTGAAAAAAGCTGCTTACGACGTTGAAGTGCAAACAAAGCAGGTACGACCACAGAAAAATGACACAAGATACTAATAGGAAAAAAACGGTCAGACAGACCGAAAAACAACTTTCGTAGATACAGACACCTAAACATATCGATTAATTTGTAAATTATTTTTAGGCTGAAGCGGAAATGGCTTACGAACTACAAGCAGCGAAAACTCAGCAGCGCATCAAGGAAGAAGAAATGCAGATTACTGTTGTGGAGCGTACGCAAGAAATCGCCGTACAGAAATGGGAAGTGCAGCGCAAGGAAAAAGAGTTAGACGCTACCATACGCAAGTAAGCAAGCATTATATTTACTTCAACGTTCACTACCGATCGCCTTTAGATAGTTACCACAAGGTGTTAGTGGGGTGAGAAGGGACTCTTTACGAAGCGTTTTTACGGTAGTGCACCATGTTCAATGCTCCATTACATTTAATAGTACTGGGGTCAATTTCATTTAATAACTAGCTGACCCACGCAACTTCGTTTGCGTCACGTAAAAGAGATAAAACTCACTAAAGGAACAAATTTTCCCCGTAAATGCATCATTTTTCATTTATGCTCCGCTCCTATTGGCCGTAGCGTGATGTTATTTAGCCTATAACCTTTCTCGATAAATAAACTATCCAACACTAAAATATTTTTTCAATTCAAATCAGTAGTTCCTGAGATTAGCGCGTTCAAACAAACTCTTCAGCTTTATAATATTAGTATAGATACAACTTATACAAGGAAAATTTTGGTGCATTCAATATCTCCGGAAAAAGAAGGTTCCAGAACAAAAAAAAATTGCAATGACTAGTACGAGAAGCCGAAAGGCGCTTGGCCTCTCCGCTTCTTCAAGGGTGTTTTACACCCTTTGCCCACTGCCTTCGAGTAATACGTAGTTATGTTATAATTATCACGAAGACCAAGGAAACGATGGATAGACGGTGTGAGTAATGATATGGTGGAAATAGGTGTAAATGATTGCGTGACGGTTGACAAGGGAGAAATGGCGGGAAAAAACGTGTTGCGCCGACCCGGAGTAACATGGGACATGGGCAGGCAGATTATGTTGATGTTGTGAATATTTATTATACATTGTAAAAACCGCTAGATTGCAATTTAACGGGTTTTACAATTTTACGGTGACATATACACGCACATTTCAAGGCTTGTTCTCCGCTATCTCAGTGACTTTTCCAATTAGCATAAATTAGTGTTCAACCTATTTACCTAAGGATAAAGTTTTCCTCTTTATTCCTTTGTACTGGTTTTTCTTCCCTGCAATATTTCAAGGAAAACTTGACTAAAAATGTGTATCCTTCCTCAATTGACATCATAATAGGCAAAATTAATCTGATGTGTGATGCGCAATGAACTGTTGCAATACTGCGCGTCGAGATGAAATATTTCACGATTGATTGCATGACTAGCCATCACCGGGAAAAAGTCTACAATACTATAATTATATATTTATCAATAAGAATTTGTTTTAATAAGAATCAAATTTTTGGAATTCAAATAATACATATATGCCTAGGTTGTACATTTTTGCTGTTGTTAGCCGATAATAAATAAATATCGTAGTAGACACACGAATACAATAACATATCCATCTTTATTTTCTCTTTTCAATGTGGCTCACAAAGTTATTAAAATATATGTAAGAATAACATTTTAATAAATAAAATGCATAATATGTGTACCTTTGTAAAAGCGTCCATGCTAAATCAATTAACATAATTTTTATGAGCTGTCACGAATCTCCCATAGATTTTGTATGTAATTACTCAGCCACCTGTGATTTCAATAATTAGCCGTCTCAATAACTCAACTAGTTATAGATTTTTTCACTTCTCATGCTCTAAAAGTACGCCGTTATAGCCCTACGAAGCGGGATTAAAGTGACCGTTTATTCCCTAGGGAGTAAAAAGTAATTTAAAAATGGAACGATCTTTTACTCTGAAACAAAGGTTTCATTTAAATTTAGAATTGGCATGCAAATAGAAAGCTAGACTGGTCTATTTTAGTTACTTCCATAGTATAATGTCTTACGGTATTTTGCTATGGGGACGAGCTGCAGATATTGAGTCTATATTTATTCTGCAGAAAAGAGCCATTAGAGCCATATATAATCTTCGTAGGCGCGATTCTCTAAGAGAGCTGTTTAAGGATATTGGCATTATGACGGTACATTGTCAATACATCTACGAAAACATAATGTACGTCAGAAAAAATTTGCATCTTTTTGGTAAAAGAGGTGACAGACATAACTACAGTACTAGAAATAGGGACCAATTAGTTCAGCCAGGCTTTAGACTCGCTAAAGTAGACTCATCTTTCATGGGGTACTGTTTGAGATGCTATAATAAAATTCCACAAAGTATTCTTGAACTGAATGAGACGAAATTTAAAACATGCATTAAACGCACACTTTGTCAACGAGCATATTACAAGTTGAGCGATTATATCGCTGATAGAGATGCTTGGCTCAATGCTGGTCCTGCTCCATAAGGACAGGGACGCATAAATTGATAGCATTAAATGGTATTGTTGGAGCTGCTGAAGATTGTACTTAACTATCTTTGCATTGTATAGATTCAATGTTAGTATTATATAATCGCATAGCCCATATTGTGTGAGTACTATGTACTAGAAAGCTATCATTCACTGGAAGCCTACGGCAGTTCTTGACTAGAATGTGCCCTGGCGGTTGAGAGTATGTCATGCTCTCTCAAATGTCTCGCTGATGGTGGCGCGTGTGTCGGACCATTTAGTTCCCTTCAAAATGGTTGAGCTGAATGGTGCTGATCCATGCGTCATGTTCGTGAACGGGCGCTGTCAGTTGTGACTGGTCATCTCTTAGTCGCCATGGGTTATTTGAATTAATTATTTAGTTTTTGAGTTGTATTTTATTTTGTTTTGCTATGGACACTTTTAACGTGCACATCTTGCTACATTGTTCTCACATAATATACCATCTCAACATGAATGATGTAACCAAGATTTTGTAACAATATTTTGATTTAAAAGAGTGTCCATGGAGTTTCTTGCCCGTTCTTCTCCATAGAGATCTACGTTAGGGAATGGGCAACTACAGTACTTTCACAGTTTTTATGTCTTGTGAGTGGGACTGTAGCTACTTTAAATGTTCATTTTGTTTCGACAATTCAAAAGTGCCTGTAACTGGCCTACTTGAAATAAATGCTTTGATTTTGATTTTGATTGATGATTTTTGAAAGCGGTTTATTGAAAGAAAAAAACAAATGAACTCTTCAACGCGAGAAATATTTATGGTTGTTTGTGTGCATCTTTGATTTTGAAAAGCAATGCCTCTTTTGCTAGCCGCTGCAGTAATGTAGGTACTAGTTATCTGTGGAGTGTGAATCATCTTCATTGCGAAAATATTGAGAGTTTGTGTTGTGTTTTCAATGGTTAATCTGTGACTGACCTGATAGAAGAAAAAACTGACCGCTCAGTTCAGAATTTTTGTCGAGTGTAAATTTGTTCAGTTTTAAATGACTATTTTTCTCGCACTCGAAGTGAAAAGTACAGTTTGCACCTCGAGACTAAACGCCAATATAATATACTCTCGCTTTCATTGCCTCCCTCGCAAGCTCGGGAGTCAAACCACCTCGGGTATATAATGGCTTCGTTTAGTCCCTCGTTATAAAATATACTATAATGCACCTAAAAATCTAATTTTGCTGTTGATTGAAAACTACCGATTAGTTTTCAATCAACAGCAAAATTCGATTTTTCAGGTTTCAGACCTAAAATCGGGTGTGTATTTACAGAAGTGGTATCTTGGAGTTATTGGTGTCTACCTACTATTGTTTTATGGACGTATAGTTCCCACCTAAACGTTAACCGTTGTGTTATCACTCACAGGCCTGCAGAAGCTGAGAAGTTCAAGTTAGAAAAGATCGCCCAAGCGGAGAAACTAAAAACTGTGCTTGAAGCTGAAGCACATGCCGAGGCCATCAAAATGCGCGGAGAGGCGAGTATTAACAATATTACTGAGCACTATTTACTAGATTTAACTCTGATAGTATTAGTCTAAAGTTTGCGCGCAGTTGTTACTACAATATGACTCTAGCAACACAATGAATAGGGTAGACTACAAAAAAAATATTAGTTCGTCATTTAGATTATCAAAAAATATTTGACCCATATTTTTCCTTTTGTTACGATAACCAAAATTGTCACGCCTTGGTATATGTTTTAGTGAGTTCTGACGTCACGAGGCCCCATATCAATATTCATTGATTTACAAAAACAAAAAATAAGTTTCCATTCATTAACAATACTCTAACTGACGGACTAAATAGATTTGCATTTTTTTGATACTCTCGTCATGCCTGTACAACCTGTAACGTATTTAGCGCACACCCTCGGACACCCCAATTAGTAGTTTATGTTCGAAGGCGTAAAGAGAAAATAACGCGCACGCGTGGCGCGCACAAGGTTATCAGACCGATGCGCTTTTTTGAACTACCAAAAACGGTGAGCCGGGAGACGCGGGCGATGCTGTTAGTCTCAGACTGACTACCAAAAGTCGATCAAATCTACACATTGATAATTCGTTCTACGTAGAATGATGACATAAACAAGTATATATGTCACCGTAAAATTGTCAAACACGTTATATTACAATATAACGTGTTTCTCTCTAGCGATATTGTAAACTCTCGAATTATTGTCAACTGAACATGCGATAGTTATATTGTAATATAAGTAAATATATACATATTACAATATGACATATATCTGCTACAACATCTAAATTTGTTATATGTTGTATAAGAGCACTTGTAGATTAATTATTTTTTGCTATTAGTTTTTTCACTTTTTTGTGGTTCACATGCGCTTACCCCTTCACAGCGTACTGGCGTGATGTTATGTTATGAACTGGTGTAAACAATAGACAGACATGAGATTTCAGCAATCCCAGACTATTTGCTATCATTTATTGAGGAGTAACGTTGCCTATCTCCGAAGTTCATCATCAGATTTTTACCAAATTGAAGTGGGACCACTCCGAGAAAGTTCTCTTTCGAAAACTACCCAAATCGCTTGATGCGTGCCTATACAATTTGAAGAGTTCTCTCTATTTCTCCAGGATCCCATCATCAGATCCTGACTTGATGATTACGGGACCACCTGTGAAGTATACCCTTTCAAACAAAATAAAAATGATCTAAATCAGTCCAGCCATCTTCGAGTAATCGGGGAACATACATAAAAAACAGGTTCCGACGAATTGAGAACCTCTTCCTTTTGGAACTCGGTTAAAAAGACTAAATTCTCATAATTAATGCACTGGAACCAATTCCGAATTTACATACTCTGAGAGTATTATTATTTGCATGACATGAATAGAAGCATAAACACACCGATTAAATGAGACCTATTTTATTTAATTGAATACTGCAGTTACCGTTACTGATTTGAAGTGCCCTAGTGCATTTACGATTATGGCAACATAGGCTGTAGGTATTACATGTCAGGGCTGCAGAACTGTTCGAAAGAGATACCGTGGCCCCGGAACCTAAAGGGCTAAGAAGGAACTTGGATGGGTTTAGTCAGTAGAAGCCTGACACTCCGTTTCGCTCCGCCCAGAGAATTGTCGATTGGTCAATTTGATGATTTCCCATTCGTTAAAAAAGGATGTATTACATTTTTATGTTTGTACTGTAGGCGGAAGCGTTCGCTATCAAGGCAAAGGCGGCGGCTGATGCCGAACAAATGGCTAAGAAGGCAGAGGCTTGGAAGGAGTATGGATCGGCTGCGATGGTCGACATGATGCTCGAAACTTTACCTAAGGTAACTGAAATCGTTATGAATATAATTTTATCATTTGTGTCTGCTAAAGGTTATATGTTTTTATGTACAATCGTTGTACTCCGGATTTTCCCATAGAAACCTAATCGTTCTTTTTATTGTAAGTTTTGATTAGGGTGAGTATATCCGAAAAACACTCCCATGAAGGCCCGAATGGCGCAGCGTTAGTGAGGCAAATTTACGTCCTTAGGGTCCCGGGTTCGAATCCCGTAAGAGCAAATGTTTGTGTGATGAGCATGTACATTTTTTTCCGAGTCATGGATGTTTATATTAGAGATGAAAAGGATATCCGATAACTACCCGGTATCCGGCTTATCCGGCGGCCTTAGTACTATCCGGCGGAATACCGGATAACTAACTACTATTCGGCCGGATAGGCATTAATTAGTCTTAGTATCACTTAAGAAATATCATTAGTCTTAATTGTAACTTTTTAATCACACAATAGTAAATAAATGTAATAGAAAGAACATGAATTAATTAGTACTCATACTGCACTAAGGGCAAATTATGGTAAATAAATACTATTTTTTCTGCATTGAGAGGTAGCAAGCGGTTTCGCTTCTCTTTATAAACAAGGTCAGCTTTAGAAAAAAGTCTTTCGCTGTACAAACTGCTCCAAGGTGCTGAAAGGTAGATTTTGGCAAAATTTTGTTTTTGGGTATTGTTTGGCATTAGCTGCCCACCAAGAATAAGGGTCACGCAAGTGTGTGTGTGTGCGATGCACCAAACTGCTGAGTTCCACAGAATATCCGGAGGCCGGATATTCGGCTATTCGGCCACATGGTTGCCCGAATATCCGGTATCCGGCCAAACTGCTATCCGTTTCATCTCTAGTTTATATGTATAATAAGAATGTAGTGTGACAATAGATGGCGCTGTGTGTAATATCCAGCGATATAAATACAAATAAATATAATATTAGTAATACTAAGCCTGGACGACGATCTATGGCGCCGTAACCTTGGGATCCACTATAGGGTGATCTAGTTGGATGACGATATACACCACACTACACAGAGCAAAAAAATAGCACTAAAGATTAGTTTCAGCACTGCCAGGACAGACCTTTCCAATCGTATATTCACGATTATCATGCATTCGAAAACTATTTTCTCGTGGCAAATCTATTGTAACATTAACAAAAGACCAAGAAAGAAAAGAAAAAGCATTTATTTGTCTGACAACACTTAACATGACATTGAAAATTACATGAAAGTTGCTAACTGTATTTACATAATTCTTCATATCTCCGAACGTGCTTAATATTCAATCTCCCTAGAACATGTTTGTCTTGCTTTCTCTTTTTAAAAACGCTACGTAAAAGTTTGTTCCTTTATTATTTTTATTTATTTACAAAGGTAAGTTTAATAAGTACAATTAGGAAAGCTTAATTTATTACAATGCCCCACAAAACCGTTTTCACGGTTTGTCTGTGAGAACGGAACAAAGCTACTAGAACTATTATTAGACATTACTTATTTGAGTTATTACAATGAATGATATTTATGTAACTACTTAGAATTACAGTAGACAATAATTTTTATTCGGACGGTAATAATGGAAATTTCTCATGTAAAATATACTTAATTTAATCTCGTTTGGTTCGGTTTAGGTTGCTGCGGAGGTAGCGGCTCCGTTGTCGCAAGTGAACAAGGTCACGATGGTTTCCTGCGGCGGCGGAGAGGTCGGCGCCGCCAAGCTGACCGGAGAAGTCCTCAGCATTGTGCAATGCATCCCCGAACTCGTCAAGGGAATTACAGGAGTCGACATCACCAAGGTTTGTTACACACTCTATACTCAGTGTTGGCTTAATAAACGGTGATATGCAACGTATGTCAGAACTCAGAATGATGTCTATTAATATGTAAAATTTAAAGGTGTGGTATAAATCACCTAACAGAACTACTTGCTGCATCGGACCCATCTCGTAATCGAGCTTCTCATACAAAATGTCGATCATGAATAGGGTATTAGATGACACCAATAAAAAAAATCCCAGACACCAATCTCTTAAAAAAATTACGTTATTTTGGGCCTTTTTTAGGGTTCTGTAGTCAACTAGGAACCCTTATAGTTTCGCCATGTCTGTCTGTCCGTCCGTCTGTCCGACCTCGCTTAATCTCTGTGACCGTTACCACTTGAAAGCTGAAATTTGGTACCAATATAAAGGGTGTAAAACACCTCTTAACGAATACGAAAGGCACTTGTTCTCCTCGTTATTCTGATATTTTTTTTGTTCTACACTATACCTGGGAACCTTCTAGTTACGGAAATATTGGGGGTCAAAGTTGCAAGATTTTAACAAGTTTTTTTTAAATACCACTTTTTATCGCATGATTTTTACTTTAAATATCTCTACGACCCCCGTACTATTTAATCCATCCATCCGCACAATGTTTTGAGTGTGTTACATTGAGTTATACCACAAAACATGATTTATAACCTCAAAAAAAAAAGTTGTTTCCCAGCAATATTTTTAGCGTAAAGTTACTTAGATTGATATACAGAATGCTTGGTTAACGGCTTTGTGATGAGGTGAAATACACCCTGTATGTATCAATCACGCCGAAAAAGTGGTAAAATAAAATTGGAAGAAAAGGTTTAGCCCCCTTATATGTAAAGTGGGAAGTTGTTTTTTTTTTACTTTCAAGCCTAACATGTGATATATTGTTGGAAAGGTATTTAAAAATGAATAGGATAATAGTAATAATACTAAAATCATTTTTGATAATGCCAATAATTTCGGAAATAACCGCTCCAAAAGTAAAAAACAATGAGTGTCCCCCCTCTAACTTTTGAACCATAAGTTTAGAAAATATGAAAAAAATCTGAAAAGTAGAACTTTATAAAGGTTTCTACGAAAATCATTTTGAACTTGGATGGAAACAACAGTTATTGTACAAAAAAGACAAAAAGATTACAAAATAATTTCTGGACTAAGTTTGTAGTATAATCGTATATGCAAGCATTTTTTTATTGTGACGGACGGAAAACTACGGAACCCTACACTGAACGTGGCCCGACACGCTCTTGGCCGGTTTTTACGGATGGGATATCATCAAATAACTTCTCCCACTTTGGGCTGAGCGAGAGAGTGTCAGACTTTTACTGACTAAAACCCATCCTTGTTTGTTCCTCGCCCTTTATGTTCCGAGGCCGCGGTATCTCTTTGAAACAGTACCGCAGCCCCGGCAGGTTATTTTAGGCCCGAAATTCTGATTTATTTTCAATGAATTGCCAAATAAGATGTTTAGTTGCTTTGAAATCAATAAATAGTTGAGTCATTGAGTTGAATAAACAGTGACGTCACAGCGTGCTATTCCCTTACAAAATCTATGAGAAAACTGCGTTTTGGCAGCTCTCAACAAATATGTCAATTTATTGGTGTGTCATTTACCCTATTCACTACCTAATCATGTATGAAACAACCGATTATATATTGGTTCCCATGGAGAGAGTGTTTCTGATGGTCTAAAGCAGTGGTTCCCAACCTTTCTTGGACCAGGGACCACTTTGGTGTCTTTATTGTTAGCAGGGGCCATAAGGTCCGCGATACACATGGTCACCGACAGGATTATATCTAGGGTAGTGAATCTTTAACTCACACAAAGAAAAAAATTGTAAAATGGGATGAAAACCTGTAGAATTAAGGTAGAGAAGGATACAATCATTCATAAGGAAAGAGAAATAATTCCTCTGGTAGGTTCAATTAGGTTGGGTTGAGCTTGAATCTACTGTAGAAGTTAAAAAGTACGAATAACATTTTTAAACCTTTCGCCGACCATGATCGAGGCTTCTGCGGACCACCGGTGGTCCGCGGACCATAGGTTGGGAACCACTGGTCTAAAGGTTAGCACACCTTTCTGATCCACGCTGTAAAGTATCAACATTCATGTCACAAGACCTTCCACTTTCCACGATCATTAAAGCCATATTTTACTGTAACACGCTTTAGCTGTCTCTAATTAACCCAGCCATTTTATCGTGCACGTTTGTGTGGCACATTTTATTGTTTTTAATCTTTATCTGTATATTGCGGATGAGAACTTTATGACTGTTTTACCGTGATAGGGGTATTCTGTCGATTTATATGTATTTATTTGGTATAGTGGAACTAGACATGGCAACAATCAAGATAATCAAGCTTAACGACGCTAGTCTGATGTAGGTTTTACTTACATATTTTATTTGGCACTCAAATGAACGTTACTGAGCAAAACAATTTTGTCTCTCACTACAGATATCGCTAGTCCTTGAATTTACAATATACAGGGTGGAATTGAAGTCATCGGCATTATTTAAAACTAAGGCACTACTGATAATATCATTAATGCAAGTGGAAAACCTAACCTGTACTACTAGTATATTGCTTTTGTTAATTAGTGTTTATTTGGATTAATGAGCCTTTTGCAATGTAACTTATTAGTACATTTTTAAGGTTTTCGATACTTGCATTAATAATATTTTTGTTTTGCGTAATAGTTCCTTTAATGGATTTAGAGAAATCAGTAGTGCCTTAGTTTAAAATAATGCCAATGGCTTCAATTCCACCCTGTATATATTTTTTGCAAACAAGCTGCTTCTCTTACAAATGATTATTTAATTACAATATTTGCGCAGCTGTTTATTGCATGTGTACCGGAATCCATTTATTCCACAAAAATATGTGTTCAAATCAATAGTTTTTGGAATTCGTTTCACAAACTTGTATTATTATGCATTTATACATATGTATTTACCTACTGCGGAACCCTACACTGTGCATATGTGCCACTTCTCGAGTTCCTATCGTATAATTAAAATAAATTAAAGAACGGAAAGACGATACTGGCACCTTAATGACAGTCACTAAAATTTGAACAGTGCTGCCACCGCATGGATGAGTATTCAGTTTTAACCTCATAATGTTATCGTGTTATGTCATTAGACTAAGGATGTAAAATGTAGCTACAAACAAGTTATTTTTATAGTTAATGTTATCGGTTGCAAATTGGCTAGTAAACGACGAAGACGAATAAGTACCTGAAACAAATATAATCGCATAGATTAATAATATATATTTTAAAAGCGTAATAATTACTCCCAAACTCCTTAATATTCAGACAGCTCTTTATATATATTTATCTCATCATCATCATCATCATCATGAATGATGATGAGATATATTTATCTGTTTACTGATTATTTCCATTTTATATACATTTCCGTATCACAACTTCATCTTCATGAGTATTGTCTAATAGCATCTGAATCTCGTCGTATGAATATCGAGTATTCGTGTTAACTATGATTCAAATGGTAATCTACAATATGTATTACAAAACCCTTAACGAAGCCGTCAACCAAGTATTATGTAGGTACATCAAAACTAAGTAACTTTACGCAAAATATATTACTGCTGAAACGACTCTGTTTTTGGGGTTAAAAAATCGCACTCAAAACATTAAACTGAACATTGTAGAATGACCTTACAGGGTTGTAGGGTCATTCTACAAGGTTTTGAATGAATAGTACAGGGGTCGTGGAGGTATTTAAAGTAAAAAAATTACATCAAAAGTATGTATTAATAAAATTACATGTGAAAAAGTTGAAACTTCGACCCCCAATATCCTTAATTTGAAGGTTTTCAGGTTATGGTCTAGACCAAAATAAATTTGGCAATGACGGGGAGAAGGCTTACCACTTTGTTAAATGTCTTGGTTACACCCTTTATAAAGGTGCCTAAGAATTATTGAAGATAAAAGTAAACTTGTGAAGGACTTCAGCCGAATTACTATATTATTTAACAACAAAATAACGTTGAAAGTTTTATGAATCCAGTGACGTTACTGTTTTTCCCCTTTGCCAATTTCAGATAAAGTGTCTTTATGTCTTTACGCTACAAATTTAATGCTAAATATGTTATCATGATAGTTTATCGCGCTAAGGTCATATTTGGAAATGAACTTGCTTATCAATCACCTATGACATTTTCTAGAAATCAGTTATATAATGATCATTAAGATGTTCAAATATTCAGATCTCTGAATATAGACGCGAATAATATTTTTACGTAACTGTATTTAATATAATAAAACCGAAGCGAATACTGACGTTAATGGATTGTCACGGATAGAAGTTTTACCATGATATAAAAGCAAGAATATAATGATTAATATTTATAAAGTCCATTAAAAGTACAAATATTACCATTTTCTGGGGAATAATAGAGTCAAAACAATATCTATGAACGAAACTAGAAACCTTTGATTCATTAATTAATAAGTGCCATCGTAGTAGAGGAAACCCATAAAACTTCATTGAACTAATGGCTCCTCTCTTACCGCTAATAAGACCAAGACTATACACTATATTATGCATGCACTCGTGACTATTATATGAATTATGCATAATATGTAGTTAATAATAAGTGTGATGCAATGTATTGTCATTCACTTTTTGAGATTTGCGTTCTTGTTTCCTATCACCACTATTATCTGTTTATAAAATCCTCCCAGCATTTTAACTCTGACTGCTTTATCATTCCTACGTAGTTTGTAACCGTTAGCTTGTTATTTATTTATCGCTAGCATAATTACATGTTGATAACTTGGCAGGCGCGTATACCTAAACAATATTTTTTTAATAAGTCTCTGAAAATAATTCATCTGCCTAGCCTTTTCCCCTTCTATGATGGGGTCAGTTTCTAATCTAACCGTATGCAGCTGAATACCAGTATTTTACATAGAGCGACTGCCTGTGTGACCTCCACAACCCGGTTAGTACTGGATAATACGATACCCCCTGGTAAGACTGGCTGTCAGACTTTTTGGGCCACTGACTACCTGTAACGACTGTCAAAGATCTACAACTGGGACCAAGTCTCTGAACATAATTGGTGGTTCTAATTAGTATCACGTCAAGGGTCTTATCTTAGTCATATATTATAAAGAAAATATCGATCTGATTACGTACTATCATTTAAATTGTTTACCTAAACATGTATTGATTGACCACACCTCATCTTTTTGGTTTACAAATAACTGTTGATAGTTATGGATCAGTCTAGTGACATGATACGGTTGACACTTTGCTGGTATCTAACGCTTTGCTTGACTAATTTGTCGTTGTCGATGTGCGCACGCGCAGGTTGCGCTGGAGCCGCCCACGTTACCGACGCCCACCGCTCGCGGAGATTCCGCGAGAAAACAGCGATAACTGCGCAAACTAGATTATACTAGACGTCTACCTAATGCTCATGAAGGTGAGGGCATCCCTATTATTGCAGCATCCAGCATCCAACAAAGGAATCATGAATTCATGACGCTTTTGCTTAATGTTACTGTAGATAATGTTGCATGTAGTATGTTGGATTCTTTGTTTGCTTGATTGCGGAGCTGCACTGGTGTCCAATAGGTTGGTAATCGGTTTTCTATAATATGCTAAAACTTGATCTAGTTAATTAAGTATTTACACACTTTCATTTTATTTGATAAGCATAATTTATACCTGCTTCTTTAACTGAAGTATGATTAGTATGTCATTCAATTATTGTTCGTGCGTAACAGTAGTCTTATTACGATACGCAGTAGTATTATATTATTTAGTAACCCATGAATTGTTATATGTACTATACGGGGTGGAAATGGTTAACGGTGCAGTAAGGGCAGCTACCTTAACTGTTGTAGCTACATGAAAATGGTATTAGGAAACTATCCAAAATTTTTCGTAAAATTTTGATCCCCATTCTCAGATTTAAAAAAAAAATGACGTACAGTTAGCAAGAAAATTGCCATATTACACTAAACTTTTTTTTAATGCCAATACATCCTGTTTCTAATACTGACCGTTTCCAAAACGGTTTCCACCCCGTATAGAATGGTAATCGCAACTTCGGTTAGTTCTTAGTAGATTAATTTTGCTTGTATTTTCAGCATTATGTCCGTAAAAGTTAATAGACAAGACTCGTGCGATAATTGAAAAAAAAAGAAGTTAATTTCATAGTCGATGTTCCGTATCGCTTCGATATTAACTTAGATTAAGTATAGAACCGTAAAGAAATTTACCTACTTTTATTTCAATAGCTGATGGTTTTGTGTGCATATATGCACACAAACCATAAAAAAGAAAAAATATCGTTTATGTAAATTATTTACAGATCGCCGGCACTTAGTTTTATATTGTACTTTTAAACAAAAATTATCTACCTGTCAGGTTCTTTCAAAACTGATAGGTATTTTTACAACGGTACGCATGACATGTACTGATGATAAACGGTGATTTATAATATTTGCTTTCCTTTTTTGCAATAGCTTGAGGAAATGGTTTCAAAAGACGATATTATGTTCTCAGCATTACAAATCTTCCAGAAAATGAAAAAGAAATTGAGACATCACTAACGGTTTTATTTTTTTTCAGGGTGTTCGCGCACTTTAAAAGCTGCTTACTACATATACCTACCTACCTGCGTTTATTTTGATTTAAATTGTATTTACGTATTAAAATAAGATAGATATGCAATAATTATTTTTTCGACCTTAGTGCCACTTTTGGAAAATTGTTCTAAAAAGATACCAAAGCAATTAATAAATTCGTATTAAATTTCTTACTAATTCGTTATATTTAAATTAAGAAAATGAGAACAATACTAATACCGTCAGTGTAATCTTATTACTCACCTACTCCATACAGTTTATTGAAGGATCATCTTAGCCAAACGATTGATAAAAAAACGTTACAACCATACCATGTATACAATGTCAGTTTGTAATTCTTGAATGTAACACGATCCAGTGGTAGAAACGTAAATATCTCCAATTCACCAGCTTTGAGTGGAGCCCGGAGCCCAACTTATTAAACATAGATTTTAATTAATTTGAGTTTGTTCCTCTCCCTTATCAGAGTCTGATGAATATTATGATAGCATAAAATTACACTTCTTTTTGCAGACGGTTGTAATACTTTTGTCGATTATTTTTCTAGGCCATTAAAATGGCCAAGCTTCAAGGAGGTTGGTTTAAAATTTCAATATTATTGTACCTATTTTTTCTCTATTAAATGGCTAATTGGATGCAATTTTTTCGCACCTTTACTGGGATCCAACGCTCTTTCATTTGACATACCCCACACGATGATTGTGCATTCATCTACTGTATGGATAAGGTGGTGGTATAGAATTATCGGTAAGTAATTATTTTTTTTAAATACAATACATCCTCCAACAGTATAAACATGTGACTTGCTCATTTTTAACCAACAAGTTATGTTGGTTAAAAATGAGCTCTTTGTATCCGTGTAGTACATGTACACCTAAGTACACATTAACAGACTTTTGGGTGTATCTGCTAGTGATACTTCAAGGCCTTGTATTTGTTTAAACAAGTGGCATTAGTCGGGCAATCCCGTTAAGAAATTATTATCTTTGCAAACATGTCACAAGAATCAGTTGGGCTAAATTATAAAGAATGGTTAGTGCTATCTTAATAGGAATTGGCAATCAACAAAGTAAGTTGTTGACGCGCGTACCTAAAGAATACATGTTACATGGCGTCAGATTTGATCATATATTTATGAGATCGATGTAATATAGTAGAATCGATCTCTTCAAGTACGTGGCAATATAGCATAACTCGCCAGAATTTTTAAATTATTTTTGTTCTTTTATTAGGGCAAATAAAGGCAAAACGAAAAAGTGCACATTAAAAAACACAATTTATGACCAAAAAGCCTACTTATTCTCAAGGTAGAAAATTACAAATGACTGTTATATACAAAAATGATACCTATATTTTTTTAATTAGCTAAACTGTCGTTAGGGTATATAAAAATATTTGGTGTTCAAAAAGTGCAGTTTAGAAATTCTAATAGTTATTGTAATTAACAACGTTCGTAGACATTATTGATGTCCTTTTCTAAAAAGTTTACTGCCTACATAGGTAGTTTTCCACTTATTTGTATGAAAGTAAATATTTATAATCACTTTTGGTGTCCGTTTCGGTAAAACTAGTCAATTCTTTCAGGTCCATAATGTTAAATTGTTATAATTGCGTGTACATACTGTTTGATCTATTATTTAGTTTCTACCTTGTAACCTTCTATATATTTAGAGCTATGATAAGATTATAGTTCTTTGTGAAGAAGAGTATGTAACTCATTATTAAATGGATACCGAAAATCTTGCGTTTGGTTCTGATAGCTTCAAATTTGGAATCACTTTGTATGTGATTGATATTTAACCCAGTTATGATACACCATATAATAATGTAACTGCCTTCCCGTTGTGGCATGTATGTATTTGTGAATGTATGTATTAAGGCAATACTGAATCTCTTTCTCTCTTTGCATAAGGTTGCAGTAGTTTCCATTTCATTTTCAATTTTGCGCTAGCATCAGATGTTTTCCCATGTCAGGTCGCTAGTGATATCAATACCTACGGCTCTTACCTCTTAACATTATCTCTTATGTAACTTGTTTACTTACATATTTCATATTAAGAACGGTTTTAAGTGATTTGAATTATTTTTACCTCAACTATCTTGGCTGTTTGTGCCATACTAGATTATTTTAAGGTTAATTTTATAACAAATTTTATTTAGACTTAGGAGGAATGGTAAGAGAGAAACATTTTCATGTAAAAAAACGCATTTATTATATTTTTTGTATGTAGTTAATTATTGTCAGCACAAATAATTATTTTTGTATGAAATATTTCGTCACTGCCGAACATTTTCGGGCTTAATGTTAGGTAAAAATGTTTTCCGCCACAGCTTATCACTTAAAGTATTATGAGTTTTATTGCATAATTCGATCTCTTGACTGTGTGGACGGTAGTTCAAATAACAGTTACAAATGTAGCACTCCCACCAGACTTTATGCTAACGTCAAGTCACTGCTTTCTTTTATCATGTTGTGCTACTAATTGTGTTACGCAATTCTACGGATTTTGATAGCATCGGAAAGTTGATGCTTATTATTGGTTCTTTTTATATTAATAACATTGCATACATTTACATAGGTGTGTAAATTATGCTTTAGCTAGCTAACATAAAATTTGTCTGTCTAAATTGATGCACTGAGAGTGGCACAATTAATTAATTACTTTTTGTGTGAATCACATTTTTAACATGTATGTACGTGTATTGACGTGGTTTTTATTATATATTCATTAAAACTGTATACAAAGTCGTATTTTATTTACAAGTCCAATCCCATCAAAGGTATAAAAGCCGCAGTTACCCATTTTATTTTGTCTTTAAGTACGCCTAAGGAAGCGTACTTTTTCTTTCGAATGAGTATACATTATCACCATTGTATTCCAATCAAGTCGATTTGCTACAAGCAGTTCACGCCTCGTCACGTTTCGATTAAGCAATTAAATAAAATTAATCTCAAGCAATAGGCATTTCCCTCTCATTGAGAGGAGGCCGTGTCCCAGCAGTGGGAACATTATAGGCTAATGATGATGATGATGATGAATAGGCATTTTTAGATACCCACAAAATAGGTACGATGGACACCTCGCTTGCACTCTGATTTTGGCGGTTTTTCGAATAGGCAGGTGGTTTTGCCCTAAAACGCAAATCAACAAGATTATACGGACAAGTAACGCTGGTTCTTGCTAAAAAGCCTTAAGTACCGCATGAGTTCCCATTTTGACGTGACAACGTCTTATAAATTGGTTTGCCGGGTGACACTTCAAGAAACTGCGTTACGCTCCGCTCACGTTATGCGCTCACAATGAGAGCGAGTGAGAGGCACGCGTCCCTTCCACTCGGGCATGGTTAGCCCGCCTAAGAGCGAGAGAGACAGACATATTTCATCCTTCTTCCTACTATACGAATGAATATTCACATTAAAATTATTTTACCACTCAAAGTCGTTGTCACGTAAAACTTTCGCCCGTATACCGACTTTACAGGCAACCAATTTTTGTTTTTCGAAATGGATTCTCGCAGTTCAACGTTGAGTGGTTGTCGTCTGCTCAACCGGACTATGAGTTCCCCTATTTCTGAATGTTTAAATGGTATTTGAATATTTTGCCGATTAGAAATCCCATTTGGCCCACTGCTTGTTATCATAAATTAGATCTTTAGTGTTGTATAACGCGTGCAAATGATAAAATTGCCAATCAAAATGAGCGCTCAGTTCGAGCTTCCTTTTAAAGGGACATCTTCGTAAAAGAACGCCGTTTCTAGATGATATTATGAGAGACTTTATAGGTGATGTCTTGATATTCGCTAAAAGTAGGTAGGCTTCTTATGGGAAAAACCGAGTCAGATGATGATACATTGTACCATCACCTAACTAGGCTTTTCCCATTTGTTGGGGTGGGCTCTAGTCAAACTGGATGCAGCTGAATATCAGTATTCTTCATGGAGCGACTGCCTATCTGATCTCCACAACCCAGGCTCTTTCCTAGATATACAGGGTGGAATTTTTCAATGCCACCTGGAGGGAAAGTACTTTCCTTAATTTTTAAAAAGAATCAAATCTGCATTCACAGATTTTCCTGGTTTCCTTTGAGTAAAATTGGCTATCTGCAGTATTTCGAGTAGGTACTTTCCCTCCAGGTGTCATTCAAAATTCGATCCTGTATACTACTTATATACCAAGTAAAGTTTCTGTATTTGGCATGTGAAGAGTTTAATTGATGAACAAGAAAAAAGTAAGTAATAGGGTGCCATACCACTATTTTCTTCTAAGCGTGTCGGTGACAATTTAAACCCAAAAATAGTGGCAACGAGTTTGAGCACTTACGGTAGCGTTACGTAACAATGTTGTACTTATTTAGCAAGGTTAACTTTAACTGAGAAAGTAGTACATATAGTCTGGACTGATAATATTGCTATAGTGAACGTGCAGGAACTATAATAGGTGATATACACTATGCGGACAGTAAAGGAAACTTATAGATAAGGCCTGTCATCGTGCTTTCAATAATGTAAACAAAATTATCTCTTCAATTACATTATTTTTGAATTTGATAAAAGTTATGAAATATGGGTTCTGGTCTATCACAATGATCAGCGTGGTCAAAATATGTCTAAAGTTCAAAAGCTGTTCGAGGCCGGCCATGTATTGGCGGTGGAGGAGATTATAATAGTACATTTTAATACAAGGGGCTAAATTGACCCATTATAGACGAAGTAGTAAATAGAAACCGAGTTATAATGGGATTTTAGCGCCGTGTGTTACACCGTACTTTTCACTACCTACCTACGATTGCGAGAAAATAAAAAAAAGTTTATTTTATTAACAATTAAATGTACAATTTGTGCTGTTATTCAAATTTAATGAGATGTTTTTTCCCGGCAACGGTTTCAGTTCTCTGTGAAGACGAATATAATATTGTGTCGTCTGTGGGGTAAACGTAGGATATAATAATATAAAAAGGAATCCTACTTATGATTCAAATAAATAATACAGAAAAAATCATACAATTTCGTGCCAATGCCTTTTTTTTTAGCTGGAATGCAACGCACACATTCTACTAAAGAGTTCGACATCGGAGTTCGACGTTCGGCGCGTTTGGTTCCATTTTTATAAAATATAATGTTTTTTTTTAATGGTACAGTAATAAGTCGATTCTTTATGAATTATGAATAAAGACTTATGCGTTTTCGTTTCGTTTCGAACACCGACTACGAAAATAAAAAGCTTTTTACCCCTAGGGCAATAAATGCAATTTTACGCCCGCTCTGGTACGCTAATACGACGGTCTTTTTGAGCAAGAGGAGTGAAAAAATCTTTGTAATTTTATTTATAAACAGTTTTTGCGGTTTATTCTCCTCAAGAAAAATTGTAGGAACATCGGATATTAAGGATTTCCTGATTTTTTGCTGCTGATGGAGTGAGCACTGCATATTATTGTATTTCTAGATGGAAGCCGATCATTCGGATGTTCGCTGAAAACAGATTGAAAGATAATGTTTAACTGACAAAACTCATACTTACGTACCTAGTTTTGCATCTTTACCTATGGCACTTTTTACCTATTAATTGGCATGAGAGTAGGTAGGTACCTACTATACTTTGGAAAGTAGTAACATTTGCGCTAGGTACCTATTATTGTTATTTGTAGGATCCAGAAATGCAACAATGCATGACTAGCTAGAATAATAATTCTCACTCTTAGAATTAATTCTGTTTACTTGATAAAAATTTCAATGTCGAGCATAGACTTTGAAAAACGGGAGAAGTGGCAAGGTGTCTGTGTCCGCGCGACTGGTACAAGGGGTCCAATCATAAGCAAATGGCTATTCTATTTTGCAATAAATACATTGCTCCTCAACCACTACCTATGTTTGTTGCTAAGTGACTGGACAAGCATTGTAAAAATCACTAAACGTAGTTCAATAAGCGGATGCATTGCGTAGTGCGGCCGCTGCTTCTTACGACGAGCTAGCGATGTGCTTGTGTAGGTACCGATGTTTTTGTGTGGGTAAGTTGTACGGTGCATGGTAAATACACGATGTGTTTGATGGCATAAGGTTAATTGATTGTGTACTACATTCTATTTTAAGAAATACGGGTGTGTGCGCGACTGTATCTATTGCTTTTACTGAACTGCACGTGTAGTAGTTGATGTGTGGTAGGTAGGGGCAAAGCGGAGACACGGTTCCGAATTTCCGATACATTTTCGTCTAACGGGCATAATATATCTCTTCTTTATTATATCTATGATGTGTCGAGTATTGTTGGAGTAAAAGATTCGGATTGGCGACGACAGTCGGTAGCACCATCGTTGTGCACGTTCCTTAAGTTTCTTGTGGTGACTTATGATGATATTATTTTCTTTTTAACCCTAAACAACTAAGAGGAGTGTTATAAGTATGAACTGCAGTGTGTGTCTTTCTGTGACAGAATAGCTCTTGAACGGATGGACCGAATATTTTTTCCGTTTGAAAGGTGTCTTGTCGTATGCCTTACATAATCGAGTCGAGTGTTCTTGCGAAAAATCTGCACAGCCGTTTGAAGATTCTAGTTGTTAAAATGAATTAAGTATTATTAATTATTATAATTTTGCTCTCGTAATAACAATCCATAGAAATATCTTTATCCTTTAATTAAAACAATGCCATTTAGGGATGACGACAGTAGGTACCTATCAAAACAGTGCAAATCTATTAGTCAGTCAGTTTAGAGTATTGGAAAATAATGTACACCTATGTTTTGCTTTTGTAAATCAATGAATATTGACCAACATAAAACGCATCAAAACTCGGAAGTGGGGGCTCATGACGTCAGAACGCACAAAAAATAATGAGAATTTTAAAAGCGTCACATAATATCTTTGTCAATTTTGGTTTAGGTAACAAAAGAAAAAGTACGGTTTAAATATTTTATACTAATCTAACTGAAGGACAAATTAGATTTTTTGTCGTATACCCTATTCTTTGCGTGTTGATTTGCCATGTAGGTACTTCTCACTTTTATGCGCGCAAATCTCAGGGCATAATACCTACCCGTTGACGACCCATAATGAGACTATTGTACCTTCCTAGATAGATACTTGATGAATCATGCATGTTCAATAGAAAGCAAGTCGAAGTAGGTTCGCTTTTCGTAGAACTCGTAGCGAACGCTACGATTTTTCATTTCTATCAGTCCCCAAAGACTGCCCGGATTGTTTTTTTTTAATTTCTTCCTCTCACATACGATTTGTCCCTCCTCATCAAATGTCCATAGTTCCATACGAAACTTTTAAACTTTCTATATTATCCTCATTCCTTGCCTTATCCATTCTTGTCACCAAACATCCATCTCAACATTCTCATCTCCACTTCATGCAATCTTTTTCATCCATCTTCTTCACAGCCCAGCATTCCCATCCATACAGTAAGTACGACAGGTCTAATCATGGCCTTGTATATTTTCTCTTTAATAACTTGATGGGCATCCATGGGTTGCACAAGTTATTCCAGAGACCAATCGCGATTTCATCCATCTTGAGTTGATCCGGTGCGTTACGTCTCGTTCTTCTTCGCCATCCCATCACCATAGAAAAGTAAACCGAGGTACCAGTAATCGGATCGAGGTAGCAGAATCGGAGGTATCAAATCGGTATGGGCACCGGACTGGAGAGACAGCCAAAATCACAAAATAGGTACCTTATATTGTTTAAAAAAAAAACACGCAACAGCTAAAAAAATTGAAGATCGGATTGCCGCTTCCCGCTATTTTGTTTCTTTTTTCTGTGGCCGGCTATTCAGTCTATATTTTTCACTTTCGTCTCTGAAAAAAAAAGTATATTTTTGCCCAAATCTATCGTTATTTTAAAGAAATAAAATTATAACCAAGTTATTTAAAAAAAAATCTTTAATTAATAGGTACTGAATTTTATGTTATTTCAATTTTACATCGCGCTGTAATTTAGAGGCTGTAAGTATAGAAGTCGGAACATGGTTCAATAGAAATGTGCAAATAGAACTAGTTTTATTTTTAATTATTTGACAGCTGTCAGTTGAAAGCGATTCTTTCTCCCTAGGGCTAGGGCGGTAAAGTGTTACTTTCAACCTGCTCCTCAGGCAACTTCAGACCTACTTTCCGAGCATGAGTAATGAAAGAAACAAACATTACTTATTTCAGTTCTGTATTGCGACAAAGTGGCGACAATCCAACAATAATGTGAGAACTCACTCTGTATGAAATCAATTAGTTACATTCCAATGAGATCAAATCATTATTATTATCTCCAGAGCTAAGCATTTAATATTGTCGACAAATTAAACGTATTAGCTAACATATTTCAAAAATCAATGAGTTTTTATAAAATGTAAATTCATCTAAAAATTCAACACTAACAATATTTTCTAGCTTAGAACTAGCTTCCTGTTTAGGTACGGCAGGACTCGAGTATAAAAAGAACTGAAGCGATGATTCCATGAAACGTCAACTTATCAGGCCGACATGTACCTGGAAACAAAGTAAAAAATCGTTAGTGTCATATTCATATCTATCTTATTCCTTTTACAAGGTAAGGCAGGGGTCTTATGAAAAGGCCTTAACAACCTGCAGGATAATAATTGTCTGACGCACTCAAAAATACCGAATTCCGACATTTGTTCGTTCTGCCAATGCAACAATATAATGAGTTACACCAACACATCAAAATGTTACTGTAAAGGTTAGGTCAGAAGGACCTAACCTGTAAAGCGGTGAAACTTTCTCAGGAAGTTTTAATGACTGCATTAAAACTTCCTAAGAAAGTTTCACCGCTTTTTTAAGCTACTGCGATGACGTCACGGCGCAATTTTCATGTCCGATTGCGGGTGATTACGTTTTCTTAAAAAAAGATATTTTAAAGTGACACCTGACCCCGTATTCACAAACGTTCGACTCGTTTCCGATTCGACAACTCGTATATCTGTCTTCTAATTCTGGCATTACGAAAACGACCGAGATAGACATACGACTTTCCGAATCGGAAGCGAGTCGAATGGTTGTGAATAAGGGGCCTGGTGACCCCGACACAAGCTTTGCTTAGTGTGGCACTAGGTGGCGCTGTGTGTTAATGTCCAGCGATATTTATTTATTTATTTTAAAGTGGTTTGCACTTATTATTTTAAGTCTTTTTTCAGTATCCTTGAATGACCCACTGCTGGGCAAAGTCCTCTACCATATATTTTCAGGTACTCTTCAGCCCGGACCAGTTACTCGTATTAAATTAATTATTTAAAATTATTCGCAGTGCGCCAAATGTCGTCGCACGTCAGCGCGGTCGCTTAGCGGATTTTACTTGAACGTTAAATACGTCAGTAATTTTTGAAGATAGAAAAAAACCTGGCCCCCATTTTCTCGAGTTACTTAGTTTTTGGACATGCTGCTGAAGCAAAAAATGTTGGTGTAACTCATTAACAAATTAACATTGAAACAATGGATTACGGATTTCCTTCAAAATCCTTCACATTGCGAATGATCAGTACATATGCAAAAAACCCATAGCAGTTTATACATTATGTCACCGTAAAAACACAAAAAACACGTTATATTACAATATAACGTGTTTTTTCTCGCGATATTGTAATCTCTCGAATTATTGTCAACTGAACATGCGGAAGTATCTCTGCCCCCATAATCGGGACTTGGGGCACCCTCCTTTTAGGTTAGTTAGGTTCCTTTAAACCCTGCACTCGGAACTAGGGGCCCCCCGAAGCGGGGCTCCGTCGACTACGCTTTTTAGGGGGAATATTATAAAGTGTTTTAAGGTTATATTATATTAATCGGTATTTCTCAGGAATAGTGATTATCTTTTCATGAGAGTTGTGCCACTGGGCAAGGGGGAACCCCTCTTTCCCTCCACACCGCGTAAGTTGACTACCATCGCATGCATTTCATGAAAAATAATGCGTATTGTTGTAAGCAGTATGTTCGTTTGACAATAATTCGAGACTTTACAATATCGCTGGAGATATTACAATATAACGTATTTGACAATTTTACGGTGACATATACATTATACACCCAGATTTGAACGTAACAGTTACTTCAATATTATGCGAAAGCAACACCCAGTCCCCATAAAAAGTTTACAGGCAAGCGCATATTAGAATCGCATCCCCACCGTGACTGCGGCCGACTGCACACAAACTGTACAATTACGTTAGTTATGTTGAATGATTTTTGTATTAAACATGGGAACTGCACCTACCTATACTATTAGTATACACACTTAAAAGTACCCACACATTGAATAAGGTTATTTGCAAGGAGACTGTCGCTTAGGTACTTAATTATACATTTTGATACGAATAAGCACAGCTTGGCGAGTCAGGACAGCCTGTAGCCCAATATCAAGAAGGAGTAATACTACAATTGCGAAAGTAAATAGCCACGAGGCCGGTAGATCTCGTACAGTTAACAATGGACAATATTTGAAGCTAATATTGCTCATTTGATTGTTCTAGTTAGAGATACGGTGCCATTGAATTCTACTATTTGGAAATACGAGTAATGCCGTCATGTAGATAGCGTCTTAAACAAATACATGTACAAAATAACACTATACATTGAACGAATATGCTCTCCGCTCGTCATCCTAAATATTTCCTGTCTTGATTGTCACAAATTTACAACTTCCTTAGACTACAACGCTTTGTGGTGGGTTCACTGTGAATCCAGGAGCATAAATTGAACATGCACGATCGATACAAACGTTACGCGTTGTATTCAAAAACAAGTCTTTCATAAAGTAGGTGTCATAGTTAAATACCTATCTACATACCAACTTCGCAATGAATTCCCGTTAGGTTATTTGGATGAAGTCATTGTGGTCGATTTGTCAGCTTTACTTTACGTCATTTTTACGCAGACCGTTTGTTATAACAAATAGTCTGCGTAAAATAGATTAAGCATAACAAACTAATCGAAACAGAGCTAATTGACCAACATTTTAACAAGGCCTTAAATTCAGTCGCTGAGCAAAAGCAAAGTTCTTAGGCTGTTCACACCAACGCGTATAGTCTGCCGCCCATTTTGAGTTTCCAATATCAAATGTACCTACGAAAGATTTTCTTCAGCTGTTGACTGATTCACTTTTGTTTTTCAAACATTTGCGAAGTCAGCGGTTGACTAAACGTTTGGTTTGAACAGGGCCTTAAATTCACTGATAACGCACAGCCTTGCCTGAATTCCTGTCGCGCTGACGTCGGCCGTGCGTACTAGTATACATTGTGTTCTAAATAGCACCATACTGCGACGCTTACGGCAGCTGCGCGTATTTTCTGCGACTTGTTTTCTCGGACGCGACTGACCGTCAGCGTGACAGGAATTCAGGCCTAACACACGCTGGGACTAGAAACATAGGATTTTATACGAGTACCAGGTTCTTTAGAAACAAAAGTGTGCACTAACATTTTGAAAAAAAAAAACATCCCCAAAAATCTATACTAATATTATAAAGCAGAAGAGTTTGTTTGTTTGGTTGAACGCGCTAATCTCAGGAACTACCGGCTCGAATTGAAAAATTATTTTTGTGTTGGATAATCCATTTATCGACGAAGGCTTTAGGCTATATAATATCACGCTACGATTATAAGGAGCGGAGCAGGAATGAAAAATGTTGCAACAACGAGGATTTTTATTCCTTTCGTTTTCTCTCTTATGTGACGCAAACGAAGTTGCGTGGGTCAGCTAGTATAGGATAAAAGTTAGTAATTTTACGCGTTGTTTATTACTTGACCACATTTCCAGAAACAATACAACCAACATTTCTCATTGCACTAAGAGTGTTTGTAAAGCCATCAATATATAAAACCTGGCAAAAGAACATAATTATACACATTATACACACTGTTTCACAGTACGATATTTTTACTGTTTTCTAAACAAAACTTCGACTTTATCGCGTTTTAAGTGGACGTTAACCATAGTTTGCTCTATACACAGAGAGCCGCCAGGTTTTGGGCTGGTGGCGGCGGAGGAGGGGAGGGAGGGGGCGGCTTGGCTTAGCGAGGAGTCTTGGACAGGTTACAATGGTTCGATCCTTGTAACCTGGGCCTCTTGTAGACAAAGTTAAGACTCAAGAAAATCTAGGCTGCAAGAGCGAGCGAATCGAGCTCGAAATTTTTTATATTATTGCCTCAGGTAGTTATACTATAATTGCATAATCTAAGTCTAAGGTATTGCGGCGAGGGTCCCCTTTTATTAGATTTCATATTATTTACACCAACGCTGCTCAACCCCTGGCCCGCGGGCCACAATTATGTCCCGCCAACAGAGGTCAACTGACGAGTTTTCTGAAAACGTTTTTTAAGATTTCAATACAGATCGAAACAAAACGTTTTCTATATACTTATCCAGTAAGCCAACAGCAGCCAGTAGCCAGTAGCTATAAATTTAAAAATATTTTACTTTAAATTATATTTATAACTTTATAGCCACAATAGTAGGAACCACACAAAGACGAAAACAGGAAGTCCTGTCGTCAGAAATTATTTAACAAGTTACTGAAGGTAAGTTTTTATTTATTAGAAAACCCGCAAGGCCCACCATCAAGCAGCCTTGATTTACACACCGCTACCATACCACAACCAGGAAAGTATTTCACAATAGTTTCTAATAATACCTACATATTGATAATAATTATAATATCATATAGTGCAGTAAGCACTGGAACGATATTACACACCTATTCACAAGCGAACCAGACGGACTTGCACTATACAGTAGCTAATATTGTAACCGGAACGATACTGTAACAATATGTTCGAAATTAAACCATAATTTTCAGTTTTATTACAGATCAATTTAGTTTAAAATTAACTACTTTGAGGTTCAATAATATGGATGGTTGTCGCCATAAAAATGTCTGTCTACCTTATACCGTTAATGACACATTTAACATATACATTGGACGAAGCCATACAAATACATCCACCATTAATTCCACCACCACATAATATAAATTAAGTAGTAGATAGCCTACTGACCTTAACCAAGAGTCCATTTTCCACTCAGTTGCGATGAAACGTACTGTATGGATGTAAAAATATTATTCATCAGTACATTATATTGAGAAAAATGGTAAGTAATTAAAACAACTGAAATATCTCCTTACTCTGTCGTGTATTTAACATAGTTGAAACCCTGTACACTGCGCTGTCAAAGTAATAGAATACATCGGTTTGTAAAGGCGTATAGTATCTAATAGACGCAAATACCTGATTAAAAGCTATAAAACGAAATTTATTTTATGAATTATTTCGCGACGTTTGCATGTTTTTTAATTGTCAGTTTTCATGGGCTCAGACATTTCTTATTTTTTTAAGTCTTATCAGATTGTAGAATGGTTTCGAATCATGGCAAGTCATGTCGTGCTGTGAGTTGTTATCTTTGTTATCAACAACATATCAAAAATACATATTTGCTGTTAGTATATTTACATATAGTCAAGTAGAATGTAGTGGAAGTACTTTTAATAATTTTCAGAGCGTTTCGCTCATCATCGATCGGAATCCGAAATATTCTTGATACGAACAGATGAGATTCGAATCTAGACAGGCCGCGAAGGAGGTGGCAGAGCGCGAGAGGGAGAGAACCTCTCGCACCAGACGCGCGCCGCGGGAGACACCCAAAGAGTACAGTATGACGCACCGGGCCTCGGGGGCCATTCCAGCCACCGTAGGCGTGGGCCTGTGAACGGTGAGCCATGAGCTAGCTCGCCGTCCGTCCGTCTTATGACGACAGGCCTTGTTGGCGGCGCGGCGCGGCGGCGCGTTCGTGTTCCACGCTCGCCTCAGTGATGTCAGCATAATGGAAGGACCCGAAAGGGCCGAAACCTACCGGGGCTGCGAGACTGTTCGAAATAGATACCGTGGCCCCGGAACATAAAGGGCGAGGAACGAACATGGATGGGTTTTAGTCAAGTCTGACACTCCCTCCCAGTGGGAGAAGTCATTTGATGATTTCCCATCGCCTCAACCCTTCTTGCAAATAGCAGAGAATGGGTATTTATTCGACTATCATTTCTCGGATTCGTATAGGATGAAAGAAAGAAAGTAAATAGGAATAAATAACGAATGATGGAACGTGAACATTCTAAAAGACACTACAAAACATTCGCAAATGGGTTTGGGGCCTAAACGCCATTTTTTTTTAAACCAGCATTCACGCGTAGAACCAGTATTAATCAAAAGCTGATCTTAATACCAGCAATAATGTATAGTTTCAACGAGCTATCTTTTACCTGTTGACAGGATCATTGTATGTTGAAATAATGGGTGTCTTCAGGAAAACGATTGTTTTCAGCAAAATATGTTAGAATTTATGCCAGCTATTTTTATAAATACAGGTTTTATACCTGGCAGCTACTTTGAAAATAAAGCAAATCGTTACTGAGCCATCATTCACCATTTCGGAGATATTACGTTTTAAACAATTTTGTCTCATCCAATACTTTTTTTTTAATGCCAGTTATTGATTAATATAAGTTTTATGCGTAGCTGCTATTTTAGAAATAAATAAATAACTGCAAGTTAGGCTTATACAGCCTCCGTACTTAAACATAAAAAAAACCCTTTTGAGTAAGTTGGTAACCAGAAAAAGCAGTTTGAGCTGAGTTAAATTAGTATAATTTTGCGATGGCACATCAGATAATGGAATCACCACGCCCGCGCTGATTTAACCAATAAATAACTATATTATCGAAGATTCGAAATTGCGCGTTACCTGACAAAAACAAATCCTGTCAACCAATTGAATTTTGACCATACGCAAACTATGTGTACCTACCCATGATTACCGCCAGTTGTAAAAGCTTATAAATACTGTCAAAACTTGCGCAAAATTATTCATAAAACAGTTTTCAATTTAGTTGCTGACATTGATATGTAACAAGTTTGTATTATTTGATTTTCAGTTCAACGACATATTTATTATTTATATAAAATATTTTACTTAAATTACCTTATTACGATATAAGTAGGCACTTTATACAAATATAATTATATTAATTTATCTTATCGAAACAAGTTTCTTACGAATTGATGTTACTTAATCCTGTGAATTGGTTTTATTTAATTTACCTAACATAAATATTTTATATTTACTTATTAAATAACATTAGTATTAAATAAGGGTGAAGAGCAGCGGTGGCCTAAGTCATGGGTTCGACCCAGACAGGCGCGTTAAATTGTGTAATTTATTTCATCACCTCTGCTCTCCGAACGGTGAAGGAAAACATCGTGAGGAAACCGGTTTGTCCTAGAACCAAAAATTCGAAGACATGTAACATCTACCAACTCGCACAGGGCCTGCTTGGTGGATTATTATAGCCCATACGCAAAATACGCGCTTTGACGTGGAATTGCGGACACCAGCCCGTTGTACAATACAATACAAATAAGGGTGAAAAGGACAGCGACACACAAACGGTTGCCTGCCACGTATTCAATTAATTTCTGAACCCCATCACATACAAATTTAGAATCGGTAATTTTTTTAAACTATGCAGTTCCATACATTTTGACTGTGCAAGTATTGCACTTTTTAGAATACTGCTTTTTTTTTTCAAAGTACCTATCGATGATACATTTCAGTGTTCAGAATTATATACTTACTGGATAAACGGTGACTTTTTGTGCGTCGGTGTTCTTTCCATCCTGTAAACGTTTACTAAAAATATTCAAAGATTACTTTGATCAAATGAATAAACACAATATTATAAATTCCACTCATGAATTTTCCGTTCAATAACTATAAGACAACATAATATAATAACTACGACCACGATTAGAGGTATTATTACTTAATATTATGTTCAAATAGGACAATTCTTCACAAAAGTATCATAAATAAAGGCAATTTTAAAGTCATAGATTCTTAATCGTTCCATTTACATGCAATAAACCAGTATTTATTTTCACTATATTATTAACATTATGCCTATTATTATACTGCCTTGTTACTCTTGTTAGTCAAGTGGTCGCCAGCGCGATGGCTGAGCATGAGAGGGTTTAGGTCTCAGGTCCGGCTGAGTTAATGGGATTTTTGAATTAGGAATTTCTTAGTAACAACTGAGTTGAGTCCAGTTGATAGCAAAATGCTCTCCTCTTATTAGAACTGGCGAAATATGCGTGTTTTATAAAGGTTTACGTCTGCGTAAACTTTCGAAGATTACAGGTGTTGTTTTAAATATAACGTACCTAATTACCTACCTACAAAATAGTTTGTGACATAAATATTTATTCATATGAATTTACTTTAAATTTATACGAAAGTAATTATAATATAATAACAATTATCAACATCGGTCTAGCTTTTTAAACTATATTTGTTCCAGTCTAACTGGATGAAGTAGAGAAGTCTCTATCTGATCTCCACATTGCAGGTAAATCCATCACAGACTATTCGAAACGCATGGCCCATCTGGAAAATTGTTATGTTAGGTACAAAAAAAGGCGATCGTTACAGATATTTTTTCATGGAATGATACCTAATCACTAAAATCATCTACTTATTAGGTTCTATGTTAATGAACTAATAATTTGGCAACTTTCGTAGTTTTTGTAATTACTTGAGCTTTGAAAACTTATTAATTTATCATGAACTTAGGCAAACTGAAAAAAGTTACTGTAATTACAATATTTAATATGAATTATTATATATACCAACATTATATGAATTTCGCGTGGTATATTTCCCTAACCGGCTTTTTGAGCAAGTAGTGGGGGAGAGCTTTAATTCTTCACCAACCTCTTTTATCTGTTTCTTACATCAACCCATCACACAATCTCCTAAATAAATATACCAATAATAAGTCATCAAGAACCAGGTACCTAGTTACTGACTCTGAGGTCAATTTAACAAATCATTATAATTATGTATAAGTACTACATATAAACTGCGGTCCATTGTTCTATTCTATCAGAAAGATTCAAAGATCTGGATGCTTATTTTGAAAGTTATTGTACGACAGGTTTAATTATACAGTGAGTGAAAAAAAAAAAATCGACTTAGAAGCCAAGTGGGCCGCTGCAGGTTCAACTTGGTCCGGTGGGGGTATTCTGATAAAGCTGAGTGCGACTGCGGAGCCTTGTCTCAAACCATGGCCCACCTCCTGACATGCTCTTTGTGCAACTCCACCTGCACTCTAAGGGACCTGTCCGAAGCCACTACCAGCGCCGTTGACGTGGCTGAGTTCTGGTCGAAACAAATTTAATAAAAAGACCATGGGAATCATCGACACGAAGAAGAAGAAGAAGTGAAACAATAGTCCATTAATTTATTTGCTTATTTAGTGTGAGTTCGTCGCGAACAATACCTGCAATTATCATGATCACTGGCGTCAAACGAGCTATACTATACATACGTCACTTTTTATATACTTACTTAATTACCTACTCACAAAATATATAAACACTTTATCTATTTTAATAGGAGCCTTCCTAACTTTCTACTAGGAATTAGGTACCTACTTAATACTAATAACTGAAAAGTTAATAAGGCAATTTTACTGTTATTAGTACCTACTTATGCAACATTTTATAAATAGTATATTTTAATATTATGGAATCGTCTTTTTATTTTACTAATACCTACACAACTAAATATATATATCTCTAGCTGTCACTAAAACCATACCTACCTACTTGTACACTAATTGGTAGTAGGTATCAGCCGCATTGACAACATTTCAATTTTTACGTGTAGTACTCAAGTTAAAAATATAATGCCTAGTCACATTTTTCAATTTTGCATTGGAATTTGGAATACATCATACATCTCGATAGTATTATACAGGGTGAAATTGAATAGATGCGACCAATTTAAATATACAATAATACGTGTTGTCAAGAAAATGTATAAAATATCAAATGTAAAAAACTTTTTACAAAAAATAAAACCGACTTCAGAGAAAACAAAAAAGTGAAAAATAACTTCAGAAAAAACGCTTCAGAAGTCGGTGACCTTTGTTTGATTGATTTAGTTTTTTTGTCACCGACTTCTGAAGCGTTTTTTCTGAAGTTATTTTTCACTTTTTAGTTTTCTCTGAAGTCGGTTTTATTTTTTGTAAAAAGTTTTTATTTTTCACTTTTTAGTGGTTCACATGTGCTTACCCCTTCACAGAGCGTACCGGCGTGATTTTAGGTTTTGAACTAGTGTAAACAATAGACAGATATGAGATTTCGGCAATCCCAATACATTTGCTATCATTTATTGAGGAGTTCCGTTGCGATATGTCAGAAGTTCTTCATCAGATCTTCATCAAATTGAATTGGGATCACTTCGAGAGAGTACAATTCCTAAAACTACCCAAACCGCTTCTAGTGTGCCTATAAAATGTGAAGAATTCTCTCTATTTCTCCAGAATCCCATCATCAGCTACTGATTTGATGATTATGAGACCACACAGGAAGCACCAGCTTTCAAATAAAATAAGAACTATCAAAATCGGTTCATCCAGTAGAAAGTACTGAGGTAACAAATATTTTCGAAATCGGGTGTATTTTACACATGTGCGTACCCCCTCAGAGCATACAGGCGTGATGTTATGTCATGATATAGTAGAAACAATGAACCTACAAGCAATGGCAGCAATCACTGCAGATTTGCTGTGTATTTTTGAAGAGTTCCGTTGTATATCTCCGAAGATCAGCATCAGATCTTCAGCAAACTAAAATGGGACCAAACGGGAAGCACCAGCTTTCAAACAAAAAAAGAACCATCAAAATCGGTTCACCCAGTCGAGAGTACTGAGGTAACAAACACAAAAAAAAAAAAAAAAAAATACAGACGAATTGATAACCTCCTCTTTTTGGAAGTCGGTTGAAAATTAAAAAATATTCACCCTGTATAGGCCTAGTTTAGACTACCATGAAACGAGGACGGTGATATTCTTCAAATCTGGTGTCTTTTTAGATGTTAATTAGTTCAGTTGTTTCTAACGGTTAAATGATTAAGGGCTGAAGCCTGATGTGCATACCTTCTGTTATTTTATTTTCAAAAAATCAGCCATGCATAGAACCTGTATGAATCAACAGCTGATAAACAAAAGAGTATTTTTTTAGACAAATTCTTCTAAAGCGTCACCCTATACGTGGGTGCTCTGAAGAGTTTCCAAGACATTTTTTTTGACGTGACAACGTCTTAAATTAGGTTGCGGCTGGGAGTCACTTATGAAAAAGTGTAACGCCCGGTAACGTTACGATGAGTCACCGAACGAGAGAGAGGCCCGCCGAATGCCTTGCGTCTCTCTCCCACTCAACTATGACGTTGTCACGTAAAATCTTCGCCCGTAAAACCGACTTTACAGGCAACCATTTTTTTTCTACATTTTATCCTTGTAACTCTAAACATTTCTCCCAGCGATGCTCCTATCTCTCTAACCCGTCCAAATAGAGCGTTGAAAATGTTCATTCGAATATGTTTTGGGTCTAACCCACCACGCGGCACCCAAACCGCGGATGCAGCTTCCTTATGCCTAAATCTTAATTTAATATGATGGGACAAACATGTTTTTGGACATTTTCCTAGACTCTGTTATCTCTCTCAAAGTATCAATTAATTCGGCGGTCGTCTACCACCATGTTGAACTTTAGCGATGTTATCGTCAGTAGTTGCAGTTTTTAGACGCACCGAAAGTTCGTCGACTCCCAAGCTCTCACAGCCATGTTTAAATTCAACTGCCCAAAATTTCACTGTAGTGAATGATGGTGCAGACTTCTGCAGTCTGCACCATCATTCACTACAGTGAACAAAACAAAACTAAACAGAACAAACTTTAATGACAGCTCGATATTCATTTTATTCAGTTTCACAAAAAAACTCACATGGACTCAAACGACTATCAAATAAAAACTACGCGTCCAAACAAAATGGCTGAAATTATACTAACTGTCAAAAGATGCACAACAATCACTAACTTTTATTGACGAGTGCTGCTATCTTCACGTTGAGGTCGGAGACTTTTCAGACCACCCAGGTATTTATGCAGGTTACTTATCAAAGTTAGTAAATACTCATTGATGACGCCATCAGTACAACTTGGATAGCTTATCAACTAGATGTGCCACCGTAAAATATTGAAACACGTTAGATTGTAATCTCTCTAGCGAGATTGTAAACTCTCGAAATATTGTCAACTGAGCATACTGTTTACAATATAACGCATTATTTTTCGGTAGATTGTAATCTATCGAAGTGAAACCGTAATATTGTGAAATGCATGCGACGGAAGTACCTATCTCTCGACTACGCCTTATTATAAGTACAAAAGTTTATTTTAGCTGCTACTAAGCAAATTCTATGTAAATTCCGATTTATTACTGCCCACACGTAACCGCTTGTTCAATCATTTTTACCGCCCTTTTAATTATTTTCCTGCTCAATTATATTCACTGATCTATTTCATTCTTTTTTATTACTCTTTTTTCTTTACTTTACTGCTTAGTTTTAACTGCTGAACTAGTTATTAAACTTGCCATTTATAATTTTTAACTTACCAAAACCGCTATTTACAACTGCCTCTTTAAATCAGTGTCTTTTAAAATTCTCAGTACCTACGTCACGCCTAGGTATAATTTTTAGAGCGTACTGACTGACGTCATGAACCCTCCCCCCCACTCCCGAGTTTTGATGCGTTTTATGTTTGTCAATATTCATTGATTTACAAAAACTAAAAACCGTGTCCATTATTTACCAACACTCTAGCTGACAGACTAAATACCGTACCGTACCGTATTTGTGTGGGATACCGTACCTACCGTAAGATACGAATATACCTACTATTACTTACTTACTTTTACTGCTAATATTTAGCTGATCGAAAACATGAAATGTTGTCAATTAATATTAATTATTAAATAGCACCATTTGAAAAATCTACATCGTTGTGTTAAAAATTATATCTTTTACCATCAAATCATCATTTTGTATTACATAATAAAGTGCGTTTTAATTGCTAGTCAGAGAGCAGTATGAATAATACGTTACCATTGCAAACATCATGCCCGCAGCAGAAGATATCAAAATTATAATTTTTTTGTCTGCCTGGCCTGTCTAGCTTCCGATCTGTTTGTTTATTATCCAAATACGCATAAGCCATTTTATATATTTTATTCATTTTTTATCGCAGAGTGGGCTAGCTAAACCTAACTATCGTAACCAAATTAAAAGACCGTCATCAGTCATGAATACTTATTGACTCCATTATTAATTAATTATGTATCAAGGAAAATGTAAGATATTAGCGAAAAGCTATCATGAGGCCGCGTCGCCACATGTATTCTGACTTCCGATTACCTACCTAACCCTTAAACCTTGGCTCTAAAACATTCAAGCACCGAAATTACGACTGACGCGATGACGTAAACAAATGCACTAGGTAGGTACTAGGTACCTATACCTAGTATACCTACTTACGTAAATGATTGCTTATATTTTTTAATCCTAGAAACAGTTTTGGTCTCACAGTTTTATATGGAAATACTGCCAATAATTTAAAATGAATTGGCACTAATGAGATTGTAGCGGTAAATGTAAGCCGATTACGAAGTGATGAATTTTGAAAATGAGCCCTAAAAATTTTACTGTACGGAACTGTCTCACCCGTGATCAGCAGGATAAGAATTATTTACAGATTTCGGGTAAGTAAACTAAACAATGTCAATTAATATTAATGTCTTAAAACTCCAAGCACATAGCCCAAATGCTCCAAGCACGTTTTAACCTGAGACACTACGGAGTAATAGTAATAATGGTAACAACATAATAAAGTAAAAAATAAAATCTTTAAAAACAAAGCACTTATCCATAAGTAGCTTTAACTATTTCATAGGTTGTATAGCCTTAAAATCGCTGTAAAAAAGGCGCAACTTAGCCAAGACAATTCAAAATTCGTGATCAAGTCTGAAAAATGAGTATTTGTTGTCTTTGAAGGTATTTTTTTGCTTAGCCTACCATGCGCGTAATTACCTGCTGGAGTTTTAAACAGCCTAGAACAAATCAATCTATTTTTAATGATATCTTTTATGGCACTCGATACCTGGTAAATGTTAGGCCAGCAAAATAAGAAAATCATTTCTATGAATTTCTGTCGATACCCAAAGTAGGTAACGCAAACATCGTTTTGTCATGGTTTATATATTATTGAACACAGTTTTGGACCACTCACTGTTAAGGGGCCACTCAATATGTAAATATGCATAATCATTTTGAGGTCTATATTCCGCATCAATACGACACCGAATTTAAAGAAAAAAATATAGTCTATTACAGCTGTTAATTTGAAAAAGTGCAAATATTATCGAGAACCCCTTTGTTAATCTATTCAAACAGTGTTCAAGCTTTACACGTGAAACCGTGTCAAGAGCCAGAATTGAAGAGGAAATTCAAACATAAATAAAAAAATGCAGATTAATAAACATTTCTAAGTTATAGGTGGATTAGTTGGTCGTAATTAATTTCAGCTCTTTTACATAAAGGGTGGATTTTTGACATCAGTAGGGGCAAGAGATGCCTTAACCAAAGTAACTAAATTAAAATGTTCCTAGGAGACTGTTTCAATTTTTAAGCAATGGCTTTAGGTGCTTTATCCGATTTTCTATATTAGGTACTCAATGTAGGTAAAGAAATTCTTCACAGAACATTTTCCTGAAGCTACATATCAGCCCACATCAAAAATTCAAACACCTATTTAGGCTTGCTTTGTCCCATTTATGGGACAAAGTAAAAAAAATACCCATAAACTCGAAATGAGCTACAACTACCAATAACCCGTAATCTAAATATTTTGTGAAATCAATTACTACCAAAAATGATAAAAAACATATTTTACAAGATATGACAGTCCAAAACATCAAATTAATATGTATGTCAGTATTTGTACTACTTAAATCAATATTTTATTTGTAATCTTTTTATAACTGCAATCTAATAATGTTTAGCATGATTACACTTTCAATAGGTACCTACTACATTTTTTTGTTACTATTGTATAACTATTGTGTCAACTTCGCTGACAGTTAATTTAAGCTCTGCTTGTTGTAGTTCAATCTTAGATTGTTGATTTGAAGTTAGAGTGAAATAGTAGATCATGCGGCTATCCCTTAAGTTGTAAGTACTGTTAAAAACTAAAATTTTAAATGAATTAAGTAACTTCAATAGCATTAAGTAAAGCAATAATTGATTCCACAAAATAAATAAGACGGTGTTTTGTGACACTTATGCCGCGCACATACTTATCAATCAAAAATAATAACAAATAACCAGCCAACAGACAAAATGGAGTTACTATTAAAATATAATATACATAATATTCTAACACGAAGTGTTAAAAATGTATGTTATACTTTACCCCGTCCATGTTTATAAAACCGTTTTCGGGAACGTTTAGATAGAAAATATTTAATGACTAAAATAAGAATAATGAAAGATAATATGTACAGGAGACTTAGCATTCCGATGTCCAAATTGGAGAAAGGGCTGGGTGGAGCTGCAGATGACCTTGCGCGCCGCAGAGATTGAATGCTTCCACTGCCATACACATTTTGGAGGTACTGGTACACAGCTGGTAGATTCCAAGCACCTCGGGCAAGCCTACACTCAGGGCACCTTGCAACACTTGGGAACTGAATCTTTGGATGCTCAGGATCTTCAGTGACATCACCTGCTAGTCTAAGATTAACTTCATTGTGTGCTATCCATAGCCAAAGCACAGCCTTATCATTTTCTTTGACATCAAATATTCTGTTTCTAGTCGCCATTGCCTGAAAATGTCCAGCACATTCTGTGCAGCCAAAGAAATTCTTGACATAGCCATGCATAGCTTTCAGGACTCGAGGACTTTCTGTACCAGGTTTCTGAGCTGCATTTACAGTTAAAGTATGAAAGAGGGTCCATAGTCCGCATGTATATCCACGGAATTTAGATTGACTGCCTTTGCACCTAACATATTCCAAATTTGATGTATACACTGGTGCATGCACTGTTTCCAATCGCTTTACCAACTCATATATTTCACTTCCACTCCAAGTATTCCTTGTTTCAAGAGTTGTACGTAATTCAGTTATATATTCTTTCATATTACCTCTAAAAGGAAAAGACACTATAATGACATCTAGATAATCTAATAGTGCTTGTAGGGGCTCACCAGTCAAGGTATTGAATCTTGTGATTTCTGTGTGTAAACTAGTTTTAATAGTTTTCTCCAGGTCACTATAATAAACAAGATCAGTATTCAGAGTCACTTGTTTTTCATCAGAGTGCTCATTGGTAAGTATTTCTTGACTACCCGCATCTCTTGTGGGAAAAACATAGTTTTTAGATTTCAAGAATGTATTAACTGCTTTTAGTAATCCTAACTTTTTATTATCTTTAGGGATAAGTGTTGTAGGTTCAAGTGAAGAACTAATCACAATAAGTCCTGGAAACTGTTTAACATTTGCCAGCTCAGCAATTTCACTAGTTTCATGCACTCTTTTAATCCTTACATGTGGGTAATCATTTAAGTCTAAGGCTAGTTCTGAACCCACAGTTGAATTCACATTTTCTAATACAAGGAATGTATAGCTGATATCATTAGGCACACCTTTAACAGCAGCAGAATAGTCACTGACGGATTCAATACTGAGTGATGGTGCAGATCTTAAGTGGCCCATTGTTTGATCATTTTGCATTTTTGTTATTATTTGAGCTTTTAATTTTTCATGCGAGTCACTAATCTGTATTTTATCACCAACATTGCCATTTCCTTTCACATAATTTTCATGCAAATAGCGTAAAGACGGATATGCCATGACCTCGAACTGTCTACAAATTTCGTTGTTTTCTTCTACAGAACAGTCTATAACTGCCAACTTTATCATGTTTTTCCAGTTCATTATTTCGGCCGCCAAGGATTTAAATTTAGGCGCAAAGCCTCGGCAGTGACCGCAATAGCTATTATAAAATTGAGCCACCACTGCATGTTTCTGGCCATAAATTTTCCTTTCGAAATTCCGGTTCGTTAATATGTCAACATGGTCTGACTTACTGTAGAGTCCCTGTTGATCTACATCGCCATCTTCCACAATAACTGCACTATTCACTAATGCAACGAATACAGCAATACATAAAAGTATTTCATGCCCCAGGTTCATGTTGACTCTACTGGGAAGCGATGCACGTCACGTTCAAATATTATGTACTTCAAAAATAAATATAAAAACACGGCTTTCGCCGGTGACTCCGGAGTCCAGACTGATGCAGCGCAAGAACGAGTGCCACCAGCATATGATTAAAATTCAAATACTAAAAAGTGAATGCGTCATTTCTTTACGATTGTTCACAATTTGCTTTCAAATCAAGTGAGACTGAGTTGACACAATGTTAACATTAATGTCAAAGTCAGTGTTAAGTAACATTAATGGTAATGTCAAAGTCAGTGTCACAACAAGTCCACCATAGAGTAAGTTTTTTTTTAAATTTATGACGGGTTACCAGGACTTTTAGGTATTTTCTTGACTTGAACGTGCCCTGGCGGTTTATGTCATGCTCTCTCAAATGTCTCGCTGCTGTAGCTACACGTCTCGTAGCTGTAGGCCTGTAGCCATGGTCAAATAAAACAAGGTCTGGCATTCCGGGAGCGACACGTACCTACTTACGTCACTACTCAGTTGCCACTTTATTGCAATAAAACACAAAATTATGGAAACATTTTCAGTAACCATTCTGTTAAAAAAATATAAATTGCATTTAAATTGTTGTTTTCGTTTGCTTGTCTAAACATATATATTAAATTTAAACATATACCAATGTAATTGTTAATTAAAACTTAGCTGTTTGATCAGGGATTATAGGTAGTTAGGGAGTTATTCTTTCACACTACTGGTAACACTGAAACGGGTTGTCCCATTGACATTCTGTCAATTCGTCGTGTATCGCTATTCTTTTCTAACACATGTGCCGGTCTCGCTCAGTGCCACTAAAACAGTGATTCCCAATATTTTTTTGTGGACGTCTAACTCATGGACCTAAAAAAAAAGGCGGACGTAACTTCATTAAGAAAAAATTGAAGCATCACAATGGCGGCTGCGTAACTATGTGTGCGTGTGTAAAGGGATGCCAGATGATGAAAAATTACCCATTTTTAAACAATATTTCAATAAGATTTCCCTTGCACTTGGTTTTATTACAAGTTTTTGTGACAGATATTGTTAAAATACAGGTAAAGTAAATAAAACAGGCTAAAATTTATTTTATGGGCCAACGAGTTAGAAGTTCATTTTTTTTTTTGTAAATAGTACTCATTAACAGAAGGCTTTTCACAATATTTTAAGTTGCGGAGACTCGCGGTTTACGAGATATAATTTTTTAAATTTTCCATATAAATTGAAAAATAAAACGCAATTTATGTAGATTAGATGTCAAATTTGACGTTTCAGGTTAAAATTTCCTTTATGGGCCATCGGTTTTTGGGTCGGGGTGGACGGGGCAGGGAGGGGGGAGGGGGGCTACCCCTCTGTACCATCCCCATCCCGCGGAGCCCCGTGGTTATGGAGATATCCATGGTTAAAGTTTTGAGGTTAAGTTAGGTTAAAACACAAATTTCCATCAATTTGAACTCTAATTTCCATAGATTTATGGGGCGGGGAGGGCGAGGGTGGGAGGTACCTACCCCCTGTCCCATCCCCACCCCGCAGAGACCCATGGTTATGGAGATATTCGTGGTTAAAATTTTGAGGTTAGGTTAGCGTATTTTTCGACACCTGCCAAAACAGCTGAGCGGGGCTCCAACTTCTGGGTGGTTTAAAAAAAAATAACCTCGAAGGAGGTGGCGGGGTCTGTGTTCGCTCGCTTCGCTCGCTCACTTCGACCCCGCCATCTCCTTCTAACCTAACCTGTGGGGTGCCCTAAAATTCCATTGTACTGTTATGGTTTTGCATCCGAGTCGAGGGAGAACCGGTCGACGGAGCCCCGCTTCGCGGGGCTCCTTCTTCTGAGTGGTTTATAAAAAAATAACCACGAAGGGTATGGCGGGGTCTATACCCTTCTAACCTAATCTATCCGGGCCGGGGTGCCCCAAGTCGGCTTAGGCAAAAATAGCTTGTCATCAAACACCCTATTATAATTTGGTGCTCAATTTACAGGTAATCAATACGACAAAATTGAATGAAACACTTTTTATCGGTCAACGGAACGTGAAACGTCAAATTTGACTTCTAATCTACATAAATTGCGTTTTATTTTTCAATTTATATGGAAAATTTAAAAAATTATATCTCGTAAACCGTGAGTCTCCGCAACTTAAAAAATTGTGAAAAGCCTTCTGTTAATGAGTACTATTTACAAAAAAAAAAATGAACTTCTAACTCGTTGGCCCATAAAATAAATTTTAGCCCTTATTATTTTTATCCAATCATTTTTCCATGCATCATTTGCTGAGGGAAATCTATAAAATATAGAAGAATACAATAAATATTAACATAAAAAATATAAATCTCCCACTTTTAAAGCAATTTAAAACTTGAAATGGTTGCAACACTGATTGATTTCGAGACTTATTTTTATAAACGTAAAATCGAGAAATAAGGTTTAAAATTACATGCTTACCTATGAAACGTGATCCCCTGGCTTTTTTAAATTGAACCACTATGGTTTCGACAACTTTTCACAACACACGAGGGCATACTTTAATTTTTATTACGCAAAATAACAAGCGGGCACACGTAGCATCGTTCAAAACGTAATGGCCGACGGCAGACTTACTATGGTGTGAATGTGTGCGTGCGCACCTGTCAGCATTAGTGCACTGACTTACTATGGGTGCTTCAGTTATTGTTAAAGAAGACGGCGTCCGCCTTTTTTTTTTAGGTCCATGGTCTAACTAGTTTGTTTTTAACCAACTTCAAAAATAAGAAGGTTAGGCACTCAATTCGATCGTATTTTTTTTTGTCTTATGAGTCTTCGCGGATAACTTTGTTTGCTTATGATTCTTTTAAACGATTTTGATGATTCTTTTTTTTTTTTGGAAAAGGAGATATCCCAAGGGTGGTCCATGATAAGGAAATCAGGATCTGATAATGGCATCTCAGAGAAATCGAGGGAAACCTTCGAAAATTGTAGTGGCGACTAGTGCGTTCGTTAATATTTTCATTAAGTAGTTTAAAGCACTACTAATTTAATGAAGTGAATTTGAATTGAGAATTTGAGTGAATCTATGATGGAGCCGAAAGATAGTCGAGATAACTCCTCGACAATTTACGGCAATTAATTACCTGGTGTTTGGGCTTGATTAATTTATATTGATGAGAAATTTACTCCTAAGGTCTGGAGTGGATCTAATGATGGAACCGAAAGACAGTCGAGGTAACTCCTCGACGATGAACCTTAACATGGATATACAGGATTCTTTTTGTCACCGAAAACCTACAATGCGGGTCAAGCTAAAGGCAAAAGTTAGAGGAATTTAATAATTAGATCAATGTTTCACTAGATTGAATTTCCCCAGATTATAAGTTTGAGAACCATTGATAGCGGTTATGACGTAGATGCGTGTCACCCACGTGACTTCTGTCTCTCGGAATGCTATACCTGGCGAAGTATTATTGTACCATGGCTGTAGCTACATTAAATATTCACTTTTGTTTCGACAATTCAAAAGTGCCTGTAACTGGCCTACTTGAAATAAATGCTTTGATTTTGATTTTAGGTCAAATCTTATTTTAATATCGGACGCTGCACTAACACTTCATTAATTTTAAATAGGGGTGAAAAACAGCTTTTTATCCCACCAGACCCCGTATTCACAAACGATCGACTCGTTTCCGATTCGACAACTCGTATATCTGTCTTCTTCTGGCATTACGAAAACGAGCGAGATAGAAACATGACTTTCCGAATCGGAAGCGAGTCGAATGGTTGTGAATAAGGGGTCAGATGTCACATAATCAACTCTGCCTAATTTTCTCCTGTCACCTCAATCCTAATTTACGAAATCTAAATAAAAAAACGAAAATAATTAAATACTGTACGGTTGAACAAGCTTTTTGGTTTACACTTTATAATGTAATTGGTGGGTTAAACTGTGAACCAATTAGCTTGTTCGACCGTACATATGACGCAGTGTTGTTCTCCAGAGTCCAAAATCAAGGGAGACATTTATTTCCAAAAGATCCCAAACGTCGAAAAGCCCGAGAAAAAGCGTTGAGAATTATATTGTATTGTGTCCCTGCTCATTATACAGCTAATGCTTATTTTGGCCAGAGTAAGTATACCGATAAGTGTGTTTGAATCATAATAACTCATGGATAACAGTAGCTTAATATTTTTATCAATAAATATGTCACCGTAAAATTATCAAACACGTTAGAATGTAATCTCTCTAGCGAGGTTGTAAACTCTCGAAATATTGTCAACTGAACACACGGAAGTAGGTATCTCTGCCCCCATAATCGGGAATTGGGTAACCCCCACGTTAGGTTAGTTAGGTTCCTTTAAACTCTGCACTCGGAAATAGGGTCTCCGCGAAGCGGGGCTCCGTCGACTACGCCGTAGATATTATACTAGCGGACGTCATGCGGTATCACCCGCGCAGTTCCCGTTCCCGTTCGAGAACGGGGATAAAATGTAGCCTATGTTGCTCAGGGTGAATGTAGCTTTCTAATGGTGCAAGAATTTTTTAAATCGGCATAGTAGTTTTTGAGTTTATTCAATACAACCAAACAAACAAAGTTTTCCTCTTTATAATATTAGTGTAGATGTAATCACTGGGAACACACACTGATCATAGACTTTCGTCTTGAGACAATGCGGTAAGTTGAACGAGAAGATACCGTGCAGCTTCCCGAACGCTGCCCAGCCAAGTCGGATTCGACGATTTAACTCTTTCTCGAAGTTAGACCTAGCTAACTGGACCGTTGTCCTAGGTATACATAATCGTCGAGTCTCCGATCTAGATAGGAATGAGTGTGACATTCAACATGACCTTCGTCTTTCCATGTTTTTTTAGACCCAATCTTTCGGAAGCTTTACTGAGGTCATCGAGCATTGTACTGAGGTCCTCCATGGTCTCAGCCATGACCACTATATCGTCGGCAAACCCAAGGTGAGTAATGTACTCACCATTGACGTTGATGCCTAGCCCTCTCCAGTCCAGAACCTTGAAGACATCCTCCAGTGCAGCGGTGAACAGTTCTGGAGATATGACGTGTCCTTGTCTTACACCTCGCTGCAGAAGGATAGGTTCCGAGGCTTGGTCCTGAAGTCGGACTGACATGGTGGCGTTTTTGTACAAACACTTCAACACCTCGATGTACCGATAGTCAATTTGGCACCGTTGAAGAGACTGCAGTATAGCCCAGGTCTCGATCGAATCAAAGGCTTTCTCGTAGTCCACAAACGCTAAACAGAGAGGCAAGTTGTACTCTTTCGGTCTAACTGTATAACCTGCCGAAGCGTATGTAAGTGGTCCACGGTGCTAAAGCCTTTTCGGAAACCGGCTTGTTCGGGTGGCTGGAAATCGTCAAACATACGCGCGAGACGATTCGTAAAGACTCTTGAAAACAACTTGTAGACATGGCTTAGAAGTGAGATGGGCCTATAATTCTTCAACCGGGCATTGTCACCCTTCTTGAAGAAGCCCCTCCCACCAATCAGTGAAATCACACTCCTGCATCATGCCTGTTGCGTTTTCCCCTCGAGTATGACGGAATTAAACAGGTTCTGAAGGAACTCAAGTATCTACCGGTTTTCCACCCGCCTTCAGGAGTTTGGCCGTAATTCCGTCATCACCCGGTGCCTTGTTGTTCTGGAGCTGTTTCAGGGCCATCCTTATCTCGTACCTACAGGCTGACGTCCGAGATTATAGCGTCGGGTTGGTCTAGCTCTTGGGGCGTAATGTTATTATGCTCTATCAAAATTATAAGTTTATTTTGGTTGGCAAGCATTAATACAATGGATGGGCGCTAATAATGTAAAAATTAATATTGACAAAACTAAAATAATGACTTTTTTGAGCAAAGGACAAATCATAAAAAACCTGACGTAAAATACGGAGACAAGATTATTTCAGAAGCGACAACAACAATTTTTTTAGGGCTTGAACTGGATAGGGTCATGTCGTGGAAGACTCATACTGACAGTGTGTGTGAACGTCTGATTTAACACTCAATATGCTTTACGTAGTCTCGCAAAGGAGGTAAACCAAAAAGTTTTAGTTATGGCGTATCATGCATATGTTACATCTACATTACGATACGAAATAATATATTGGGGCAACTCCACTAACATAGAAACAGTATTTAGAGCGCAGAAAAGGTGCGTTAGGGCAATGTGCGGTATAAAAACCACGGAAAGCTGCAAACCGATCTTTGCGAATCTCCGTACATTAATTAACAGTACCCTGCTTGTGTAGATGTTATGGACCAGGTGATTAATGCGGGCATTATACATAATGCACGAGCATTATGAATAATGTCCAGCTCTATCGGGCTAAATGATTAAAACTATCCTAACCTCATTATTTATCATATTGCACGGTCATTATTATATTGCTACATGATAATTGGGCAATTTGATAATAAAGCTAAATTTGACGCGGTGTGAGGGCGGGGAGGGAGGCACGCATGGCGTGGCACGCTTTGATCAATCTGAGACCGCCATTCAGCGTGCGAGTCGTGCGACTGACTTCAAGCATTATTTTTTTTGTTTAGTTTTGCATTGTAAGCGAATGCGGATGGACGCGGGTGGGTTTTACATTCGTAACTCAGTATTATATTACAATATAACGTGTTTCTCTCTAGCGATATTGTAAACTCTCGATTTATTGTCAACTGAACATAGATCTGCCCCCATAATCGGGACTTGGGGCACCCCCCGTTAGGTTAGTTAGGTTCCTTTAAACCCTGCACTCGGAAATAGGGGCCCCGCGAAGCGGGGCTCCGTCGACTACGCTTTTTAGGGGAATATAAAGTGTTTTAAGGTTAGGTTATTATAATCGCTATTGCTCAGGAATGGTACAATATCTTTTCATGAGAGTTGTACCACTGGGCTGACTACCAGTTGACTACCATCGCATGCATATCACGAAAAATAATGCGTTTTGTTGTAAGCAGTATGTATGTTCATTTGGCAATATTTCGAGATTTTACAATATCGCTAGAGACATTACAATATAACGTATTTGACAATTTTACGGTGACATTAACTCAAAAACTAGTGGATTCTTAATGTAGAAGTCCTTGATAATTAATCCAAATAGTGAGCCTGATTAATTGAAATGGTTCAATATTTCGTTTATTTTAAGTTAAATGACAATAATAATAAAAAAATAGTCATTAAATATGTTTGTATTACTCTGCCCAAAAGGTGATGGACAATATGTATAATGCCCACTCAATTTGATTATTTGAATAATTCTTATCAAATTGCACTCTCATATTGGGCACTTTTCATAATGACCGGGCATTATGTATAATGGTAAATTTATCACTAGGTCCATAACATATATACAACATTATTTTTTGTTTATACTAAACCCGAAAAGGGGTCATTGTACTCATCATTTTGAACAACTTTTTCTATGGGACGAACCTTGAAATCGCGAAATAAAAATCAGCTGTTCCCTATATTTTGACGAGTTATGCGAACATAAATGTAGGGAACAGCTGTTTTTTTTTTCGCGATTTCACGGTTCGTCCCATAGAAAAAGTTGTTCAAAATGATGAGTACAATGACCCCTTTTTGGGTTTAGTGTAAACAAAAAATAACCCTGTATAAGGTGGCTGTATTTGTCAAGATAAACTTCCACTTATTTGAAAAACTACACAGCTCGCGACACAGATATAAAATAAGCACTAGACAACACAAAAAAAACCAGTATTCCATAAAAACCTCCTAGGAATGGCACCATATATTTATAATAAATTACCTAATGCTTTGTTGAGTTTAAGAGATATAAGTGTATTTAAGAAGCAACTCAATAATCTTTTGTTAAGGAAGACATACCTACTACACTATTAATGAATACCTGTCAGATATAAATGTATAGGTACCTAATAATAATAATGAAGATGAGAGTACTTGAGTCCGATTTATTTTATGAAAATTATATTTAAGTAGGTACTTTGATTTTCCATTTATGAACACATTTCTTAATTATTTTGACATTAGATACTCTGACATTACTTACATAAGTATTACTTTGAATTTGTAAGTAACATTGTAAAATGTATTATTTATGAATTAATAACATTGTGTAACGGATTAATTTGATTTTGACATTGTACAGGGTATTATTTTATTTTACTTATTACCTACCTATTTTTGAACTTATGACATTTTCTTAGGTATTAATTCCATTTTATTTTCTTCCCGACTCTGTTCGTGATATTAATTAGATTTTGTGAAATGTATAATTTTAATTTTGCATGCCTGAATTGGTACAATACAGTGGACTGCGCATTTACTTGACATCTGGAAATGTATAAACGTACTGTGTTGAGCAATAAATATTTGAATTTGGCTTATATTTTGGTTCACTTTTGAATCGCCCAGTCTGGGTGATCTCCTTTGTGGCGGAGACGTTAGACTAACAGCCAATGTTGCCCGTGTTATATGGTAACGGATGCGTTCAGAAATTTACGTGGAAGTAGGAATAAAACGTAACTCTTTAGTTACGTTTTATATACTAAGGTACTAAAAGTAAATGAACACCACTCATTTTGTTTATCGCATTTTTTTATTATGAAACACCATAAAAAGTCACTATAATAGAAACTAAATTTAATTAAGATCTGTAATACTTACCTACCTACACAAAAATGCACAATATTAGCGCGGCATTTCGTATTTTATGAAGTGTTACAGGTATGAGGTCGTAGGGACGTAGCAATTTAATTTTTGTATGAAATGCAAAAACACTTCGTTTTGAAAAAGCTTTCTAAAATTGGTTAGTACTATGATTATGGTATTTATTCTTCAAAGTTGAATAGTTTTTCTTCAATTATGGTATTTTTGTGTTAGTATGGTTCTTTGTTACGATTTTGAGGAACACTTTTTTTTCAACACATGTACATTTATTTTGAGAAATATCTAAGTACTAATATTTCCTACTATTGAGGTTATCTATGTGAACGTTTTTGTGTTAGGGGTTTTAAATAATTTCGTTAAAATCATCACAGTCATCATCTGCCTAGTCTTTTTCCCCAAACTATGTTGGGGTCGGCTTCGAATCTAACTAGATGCGGCTGAATACCAGTATTTTACATGGAGCGACTGCCTATCTGACTTCCACGTCCCAGTTTATCTGGGTAATACGATACCACATTTCGTTAAATATCTCTATAATTTATTGAAAATGTCATTTTCAAACTACGTACCTACTAGTTTATGAGATCGTTTTTAAGTAATTTTTTTCCGTTTAAATTAACATAAATCAGTCTTGTACCTAATAATAATCACTCTTATAAGAAACCAACTTTATGTAACTTTTTAAAGCTAATTAGAAACTAAAATCACAATAACTGAAATAGCAAAATAACCTAAGTAATGTCTGATTTTACAAATTTGGCCATTGCTAGGAGACGTGAAAATTGGGCTCGTAAAACCTTCCCAAATGCTACAATTTATGGCCAAATTCTAGCCCTGTAAAACTTGGGCCTAAAGTTTCTATAGAGTTTGGGTTTCTCCTTTAGCGAATGAACGACTTCAATACAAAACTTAATACCCCTTTTCAGCCCCTTGTGGGTTGAAATATAAAAAAAAACAACCACTTACATTGTGTCAGTTACCTAGAAGTGATTTTAACTAAAAATTAAAGAACTTTACACAAAGGAATTTAGTCAGTAAATTACTGACACTGCCTTCCGCTCCGCTCAGAGCTGGAGGGGTCATTTGATGATTTCCTATCCCTACTGTTCCTATCGATACTGTTATCTCTTGAGGACCTCTTGCAACTGCATTCTGTCTCCATCGTCAAACCTTCGATGACAGATTTTTTTCAGCTAGCTTAATTTACATCAAGGTGTACGGAATAAGCCCAAACACGATTTTTTTATTTAAAATGGGACCAACTCTAATATACGCTTTTCTTAAAAAATAATCATGCAAATCGGACTTCAATGTAAGAAGATGCACCTTCGTGCTTTTGCAATCAAACTTTTTTTAGAAGACTTTAAAAAATAACACACCTCGAACTTGCGAATCAACGTCCACATGGTGGTCGCTGACCCCGACAGGACTATCTTTGGTGATAAACGGTCTAAATTAGATGTTCTATTTTAATGTATCTTATTATGAATGACGATTGTCAGGTTGTCAAACAGTTGAACTTGAGCTCTGTTTTAAGAGATATTTCTTTCCACCTGCCTAGACAAAACTCACCCAGCTCGACTAATATGCATGATATAATAATGAATAATATGATTCCTACCAGTAAAACAATTTTTCAAATTTTATAATTCGTTCTGGAAATTACCCCTACATACAAACACATTGTACCTCTTTATAATATTTGTATAGTTATAGAAGTATAGATATAGATGACATTAATATGTACAGAAATAAATAAAGGGACTATAAGCTACTTATAATTACCATCATTCCTTATAACTAAACCAGTGCCCTTCTTCGATAGTCATTTCTTTGTTGATGTAAACTTAAAACTATTCATGTTGTCTCAAATGCTTAGCTAAAATAATTATTTAGTTGTAAGGTATATCTGCTTCTGAACCTATGAAAAATAATTTAATTGTGTTATCAAAATAAAAATAAAATACAACCCTACCCCTACTAAATAACACATGTGTTTTGAAAATCTTACATGAATATTACGATTTACAAGGTATTAAAGAATTAAAAGAAATACAACAAACAAACTTGCATGATGATAGAATTCTGATATGTGTACAATGCTCCAAAAAACCGTGGGAAGCGGGCAGTTATATAAAATTTTTCTTTGTGCCAGTGCGCAATGTATACAGGATGGAATATTTCAATGCCACCTGGAGCGAAAGTATCTACTCGAAATAGCAAAAGAGGTCACCCAAAATAAACTTAGGTACTACTTAGATAGAGCATAAAATTATAAACAAGTTTTATTATTACACCAAAGTAAATTCACCGAGAAGTTATTCAACCACAAAATATTTAAGATCACCCACATTCGGGTAATTAAAATAAACGTAATAATTAACTAGATAAAAAAAATAATGTTTATATCTATAAGATATAACTATTTATTTTCAAAGATTCAAATAAATAATAATGATTAAGTACTGTAATATAAATGCCACTGGTCCGATGGAGACGAGCATCAAGGGAGATCTGCCGACCTCTTTGAAGCCGAAATTCATTAATATTTTTTTCATGCCCATCCTAAACAACGGAGTTCAGACCTTGTCACTCAACTTATTGCAAAAGTTCCGCCTTGGGGTCTATCAAAGAGCGATGGAGCGCAGAATTCTGGGTGTAAAGATAACAGATAAAATACGGAACACAAGGTGCGCCAAATAGCCCAAAAATGAATGGAGGCTGGGTGATCTCCTTTTACTGAAAGGAAACATTCCTTTATTATTAAAAAACACACAAATATGAATTCAAAGATTTCTGAATTCGAAAAATCGCTTGGTCGGGAATCCAACCGACTAAAGTTCGAAAAAATACTATTATTTGTTTTACATCATTCGATAGGTGGGCAACCAATCGATAAGATAAAGCAGTTTTTAGTTCATGGTTTTTCTTTCATTTAATTTATCCTGTTTGTTAGCGAGATTTGATCCTTACGATTGATGTCAAAAAGAATGGTTTTTTTTAGAACTTTAGTCGATCCATCCCGGGTTCGATGCCCGTGTGTGGCCAGCGAATTTTCGAAAATCTGTAAATGCAGATTGGTTTCTTTTTAAGAATATGTTCTCTTTGAGTAAAATTTGCTAGCTCCAGTATTTCGAATACTATCCCTTCAGGTGGCATTGCAAAATTCCATACTGTATAATATATCATGTATTACTTGCATAACCGTGCTATAGCACAGCTTACAACAAAAAATATACGACCAGCCGATGCTTTTGTTACCCTAACAATTTCAGCCACAGCTAATAGCATTGTCCCAATGCTTTAATCTTAAAAAAAAACACACAACAAGAAATAAAACCGACTTCAGTGAAAACAAAAAAGTGAAAAATAACTTCAGAAAAAACGCTTCAGAAGTCGGTGACCTTTGTTTGATTGATTTAGTTTTTTTGTCACCGACTTCTGAAGCGTTTTTTCTGAAGTTATTTTTCACTTTTTTGTTTTCTCTGAAGATTTTTTGCAAAAATGCTTTTTTTTTTCACTTTTTAGTGGTTCACATGGGCTAACCCTTTCACAGCGTATCGGCGGGATTTTTTGTTATGAACTGGTGTAAACAATAGACAGGCATGAGATTTCAGCAATCCCAGTACATTTGCTATCATTTATTGAGGAGTTCCGTTCCATATCTCCGAAGTTCTTCATCAGATCTTCATCAAATTGAAATAGGATCACTTCCTAAAACTACCCAAATCGCTTCTAGTGTGCCTATAAAATGAGAAGAGTTCTCTCTATTTCTCCAGAATTTCATCATCAGATTCTGATTTGATGATTATGGGACCACACGCGGAGCACCAGTTTTCAAATATAAAAAGGACCAAATCGGTTCACCCAGTCGAAAGTTCTGAGGTAACAGTCGATGAAAAAGATGGTTCCTAAAACAAAGACAAGGTTAATATTTCACGACAAAATGCGTAATGAATTATTGTTGTATGGTTGGTCTTATATCTTAGAATTAAGTTGAAAAATACATACCCTTCACCCTTAGATGCGCATAAATTTATGTGTAAAAGTAACACAGAATTTACGGTTCATAATCAAGAGCGTCTAAATCGAGACGCTCAGGGGAGCGTCTCGATGCGAGCGATTTAGATGTAAGGGTGTTTGATCCTGGCTGGTTGACGTTTAGGACGGTTATTCCCATATTTTGTTGGGTTTCTTCTATATTACTGCTCACAAACATATCTTTGTTTTTACTTATTCTCAGTTCACTTAGTTTTTGTCCTTTTGTTCGGATTATCTTACAGTTTTCATACTGTAACATACAAGTAAATAATTAAAAACAAAATTCACTTATTTTACACAGGTAATTATTATTTTAAAGTACAACAATGTCGAACTATAGCAATCAGGGCAATCGTAATGACCAGTATAGGAATAGGTAGTGCCTATTTGCCTAAACTTCGAAGAAGAACAGAGACAAGAAACGGAGACTTCCTTAGGACTAATTTTTTTCCGATACATCTGTCCCGGAATTTCGATACAACACTTAAATACATTTAAAAAAATGTGTTATTTGGAACAAGTAATTCTTTTTTTTTTAATTGATATAAACTAGTGCTTGACTGCGATCCTACCTGATGGTTAGCCGTGATTTATCTAAAGTTTGCGATTAGACATAATTTATAACTCCATAATAGCCACTTATCCTATATCAGCATATCCTACATTAGTCTATATGTCCCTCTCCCAGAGAGGAGGCCTGAGTCCCAGCAGTGGGAACATTATAAGGCTGATGCAATGCAATGCAAGGATATATCAGCCTAGTGACACACACTGCGTGTGTTTGTATTGTTGTGATCAGAGAGCTCTTCTTAAAATGTGAATGATATAGATGACTTCCGTATTTTTCACAAACTATATCTAATACCTATGCAATTACTAATATTATAAATGTGATAGTTTGTATGGATGTCCATTACTCAATCCCACTGAAAATGCTGAATTTGGCAGTGATATAGGTTAAGGTGTGCATTAGCACATAGGCTACATCCTATTAAAAAAAAAATATAGTTCTCATGGGATACAAAAAAAGTAGTACACGCGGGAAAAGCCGCGGGCATTAACTAGTTTAAAAAAAAACACGTGAGGGTTTCATTTCATTCCTTTCACACCACCGATATTGTCTGGCGATTTTTAGGAGATTTCCATGCAAAAAAAAAACGAAAGTAAAAATTCTCAAAAATCGCCGGTCGATATCGCTTTGTGTTAAATAAATAATTAATGGGCTCTAAAGGAAAAATAAAACACATAGAATATTGTTGTAATAAATATATGTATATTTATATTATTTTTTAAACATGACGTAATTGGAAACCATGAAACAAAATGTACCTACAGAAGGAAAAATTTTAGATACAAACTTATGTTTATCTATCTTTCATATTTATTTTACTGACTTTGAGGGTTGTAATTTTTACTCAAATCAAAGTATAAATTAACCTTTTCATCCCATCTATTCGAAAAAGACGACTTGGTTCGCCTTTAAGTGCACCCAAAGGTGGTGTTTTCTATAAGAAACTTTTAGCGGGCAGTAATGAGTTTTTAATCCTCTTTATAAGTGCGCCGCAATTATCTTTGCCGCGCACTTTTTGAATTTGGAACATCTTGTGTTCAGCGCCCAAGAAATCGAACGCAAATATTGTTTGAATAAAGACTGGCTGGTGCGACGGCCCATAGTAGCGCCGCGCGCCGGCTGAATACAAAAAAAAAACCGGCCAAGTGCGAGTCAGACTCGCGCACCGAGGGTTCCGTACAAACCTGTAGGTATATAAGTAAAAGTTATTTATTAAAAAAAATATACTATGTGATGTAACTAAAAATTTAAGATTTTCGGAATTTTTCCTATATGTGTACTTTATAACGTTGCTTCATGCCAAATTTCAAGATTCCAGGTCGTCTGGAAGTATCCTTTAGGTTTTGATTCCCTTGCGAGTAGTTGCGAGTTTCAAAATATGCGGCTTTAATTGCTGTATATTTTGATTGCGTTGACGTAGAAGTTTGATTTTGTTACAGCTTAAAGATATTATAGACTTGAGTATTTGTTAAGAATTTCAATATAATACCACTACGCGTTCATGAGTAAAGGGGTAATAAGTTTAAAATTATTAAAAATATTTTTATTATATGATGTAACTAAAAATTTATGCTTTTCGCAATTTTTCCTTTATCTGTGTTATAAGACGTTGCTTCGTACCAAATTTCAAGATTCTGAGTTCACGGGAAGTACCCTGTAGGTTTTGATTCCCTTGCGAGTGTCGAAAATTTGCGGCATAAACGGGAGTATCTTTTGATCGCGTTGACTTAGAAGTTTGATTTTTTCACAGCTCCAAGAGACCATAGACTTGAGTATTTGATATGAATTTCAGCTTGATACCTCCACGCGTTCCTGAGAAAAAAGGTCTTGACAGACAGACAGACAGACGGACAACAAAGTGATCCTATAAGGGTTCCGTTTTTACCTTTTGAGGTACGGAACCCTAAAAAAAGAAAATAAAATTAAAAACGCGCGAACTATAGCCCGCGTTTTCGTAAATTTTCACGGATTGATAGAAATTCATGATTTTGTTTTGAAAAATGAGTTCTTCAAGTGACAGTGAAAGTATAGAATTAACTCCTGATAGTATTAGAACTGACGCAAGAAATGTGATGGATAATCTACTACCTGCAAAATCCCGGGAGAAATATATGAAAGCTTATGGTAATTTTATTGAATGGAGAAATTCAAGAGGCGCCAAGAATTTTTCAGAATCTGTGTTTTTGGCCTACTTCCAGTACTTAGCCAAAACTAAACAACCTTCCACACTTTGGAGTACCTACTCAATGCTAAAATCAACAGTCAGTTCTAATAACGACGTAAAACTGGACACATATTCGAAATTAATAGCGTATCTGAAGAGGATGTCTGATGGATTTAAACCTAAAAAATCCAAAGTGTTCTCAGTCAAAAACGTGGAGACTTTCCTTAATGAGGCACCCGACAACATCTTTCTTGCCGTAAAAGTAAGTAACTATGTATGTATATATGGTGGATTAGTAAAGTATAACCAGTGTTTTAAAATGCGCATTTTATTGTAACCTGTACTTCGATAGATAGGTACTTGTCTTATTCACATTCGGTTTTGTTACAGGTGGCTTTAATTTTCGGAGTACATGGAGCTTGTCGTGGCAATGAACTTTTAAAAATAACTGTTGATGATGTCGAAAATCACTCGGATAATTTACTGTTAGTAAAGCTGACAGACACAAAAACAAAAATTGACCGATCCTTCGTAATCCGAGGAGAATACAAAACTATTGTACAGAAATACCTGGACCTGCGTCCTGCTGATATAAAGACCAATCGGTTTTTCATCCGTTATCAAAATGGCAAGTGCTTCAAACAAGTTATGGGAAAAAATAAAATTTCTTACATGCCACAAGAAATCGCTACTTATTTGAAGTTACCAGATATCAAGCTATATACAGGACATTGTTTTCGTCGCACTTCTGCTACCCTGTTGGCAGATTCTGGAGCGGACTTAACTGTTCTCAAGCGACATGGAGGATGGAAGTCGAGTGCTGTAGCAGAGGGATATATAGAAGATTCCATTGAGAACAAGGCGAAAACATGTGAACGCATCGTGGAAAACATTAAATTGCAACCTTCAGTTAATCCATCCATGCCACTGTCGCCGCGCCCATCTACATCCAAACAAAGAGATTCACCGTCACATTTTCCTCAAAATGAGCCACATTCTGACATTATTTCAAACACGCAGAATAAAATTAAATCTACAACAATCTCTATTCCTAATAAAACTGTAACAATTAATTTTCAAAATTGTGAAAATGTCTCAAATGTAAATATAAGTTTTTAGTTGTTTTATTATTAGATACTACTTAATTTCAATTTAGTTGTTACTCTGTTTCATTAAATATCAATATTACAATAAAATATGAGGCGCCTTTTATTTTCTCATAGTGGGTGATGAAAAGTAGAGTGTATCACTCGGGCGCAAAATATATTTTTGGCTCGGGCGACGTACTTTGAATCCCTCGCTACGTTCAGGATTCTACTCTAGAATCCCTCACTTCGCTCTGGATTCAAAAAAGCGCCCTCGCCGTAAAAATATTATTTTGCTCCCTTATGATACAATCTACTATTGAAGTATATCATTTAGGACAATCAGTTTGATTAGTGAACTACTAACGGTTCCGTTTTGATAAATAACTTGTTGAACAAATACTATAAAAAATAAAAAAAACTATTTTAATTTAATCATCGTGATTCGATTCGTCAAGTTCAGTATCAAGACCGAAATTTTCGTTGTCAGATGAGTCATCTAAGTTAAAATACACAATCATAATTTTTTTCTATATTTTCAACTGTCAGGCGATTTCTTTTTATGTTAAAAATAACAAATAACACATTTTTTAAAAATGTATTTAAGTGTTGTATCGAAATTCCGGGACAGCTGTATCGGAAAAAAAATAATCCTAAGGAAGTCTCCGTTTTTTGTCTCTTTTCTTCGAAGTTTAGGCAAATAGGCACTACCTATTCCTATCACTGGTAATGACACATGTTTCTGTGTGGGCGACATAGTGGCATAGTGACATAGTGGTGATAGACCGTTCAGCGCGCCGCGTTATGATAATCGATGTTACCATTCCGCATGTCGGGAACCTCGTGAAAGCTGAGAAAGAGAAACAAATAAAATATCTCGACTTGGCACACGGGTTCGTGACATGTGGAATATGAACTCGGTTATCATTGTGCCGATTGTCGTGACGGCCAATGGCCTTATTGCCAAGAGGTTCGATGACCATCTATCGAAGCTCTCTTTAGGCGGCTGGATCAAGAGCCTGATTCAGAAGGCAGTACTCCTCCATACAGCTCGCATTGTGAAGAGGTTTCTGTCTCTGTTGCCCTAATCACCGGTAGCATGGACCCTACTCCCGATACACGTAAAGTTGAGAAAGTTATACTGATCAAAGAGATAAAAACAACACTCTTCCTTCGTCTGTGAGCGAATCCGAATCGGTCTGACGCCATTTTGTCTACTTCACAATAAGTACCTTCGTTTTATTTCGTATTTCGTATTTATTTCGAATTTCATAAAGAATGCGTGAAACCTTGAATATTGTAGAGACTGGTGCAAGGAAAATAAACAAGCAGAAAACCCTACAATTACCAAATTTCTTTGGGACCATCCTAAGCCTATCAATTGAAAAAAAATACCTGGGCAAGTGGGCATCTGTTTGGATAAACAGTTAAACTGGCCAAAACTGATGAATGATGGATCAAATACAGACGACGGCACAGGTCTCGAAGTCTTCTCCGACGATCTCAACATTATAATACACAGACCCTTTATATTGCTCAACTCTGTCTACCAAACTAAGTGCGTAGGTATTATCCAAGCGACACTTGCCATTGAGGATGGATATCCCTCCCTCTTACCGTAACTTCCCTCTTTCCGTAATTCGTAATTTTCCTCTTAATTCTAGCGAATTTACAAAGTTGTAAAGAGTTTTTTTTTCTATTGGCAACATACATTAGTTAGCAGACAGCTCGCTGTCAATGCCAATGTAAAGTAAGTATAAAGAGAAATACTTTTTTTTTTTTTTTTTTAAGGATGGGAAATCATCAAATGCCCCCCCCCCCCCCACTCTGGGCGGAGCGGGAGGGAGTGTCAGACTCTTACTGACTAAAAACCATCCATGTTCCTTCCTCGCCTTTTACGTTCCGGGGCCGCGGTATCTCTTTCGAACAGGCCCGCAACCCCGGAAAGAGAAATACTTAAACGTCATATTTCAATTATATTCTTTTTGCCGGGTGGGAGCGGAGTCGTGTTACTGGGCTAAGACCTTTATTCGTATTATCCGGATAGTAGTGCAATTGATATCCCGATATTTTAAATCATGGATATCCGGATAGTATTATAGCCCTACTCGTAGCCGATGGCGTGGCACGACTAAAGCGTGTGCGGGGCACAACCCGTAGCAGATAAAACTAATCTATTATCTTTATCTGCTACGGGTAAATAAAAATCATGCAGTGCTGCAGCACTGCATGATTTTTATTTAGCCGCGAACTCAGGGCGAAAATTAAAAATGAAAATAAACTTACATGTTCAATCTGAAGCCTATTACGTTTCGGCTCAATCGTGTTTTCTGTTAATATGTGCACCTTTGATGCCTTTCTTTTTTTTCGTTTAGTAGTTTCCTCTTCCAAAACAACGTTTCGTGGAAACATGCGCTAGAAAATTAAAATTAAAATTTAAATCTTCTTAACGAAGCTAAAAGGCACTTCTCTACATCATTGCGATATTTTTTTTGCTTCTAGATCATACCTGGGAATCTTCTAGTTACGGGATATTGGGGTCAAAGTTCCAACTTTTTTGAATACATGTAAGAACTTCACTTTAACCTTTTGACCGCCACAGCATAAACGCACGCGCGTGACTTCCACGCCAAGCCACAATTTCATCTACGATTTTGTCACTTATTCGTGTCGACTGGCGTACAGGGCGCGCGCTTGCTTGTCCCGTATTTGTGACAATGGCGTCCAAAAGGTTAAACACCTCCACGAGCCCCACACTATTCGATACATGCACCAGCACTATGTTTTGAGTGCTTACATTGAGTTTTACTGTAAAACGTGATTATTCACCCCAATAAAAAAGTCATTAACCAGCAATTTTTTTTTTTAAATAAGCAAAGCAAAGATCCCCGCCCCCTTTAGCGCTAACATAAATGGTCTGTTTGGAAATTAAACGAGAAAACGAATAGTAAAATGAACTTACATGTTCGACCTGATGCCTATCACGTTGCATCTCATCGATCAAATCTTGTGAATGTTCCAACGAAATTGTGTTTTCTTTTATCATGTGGGCTTTTAATGAAGTAAGAATATTCTCAGCCTTTTCTAGAGCAACGGTATGAGGGAAGAAGTCCTAGAAAATTAAAATAAAGCTTTTAAGATATTTTTTAGGGGTCTGTATTTAATAAATATTTATGATTCTGCGGTTGCACAACGACATGCTGTGCTTGGTAGTATAGATGCAGGCCTGCCTTACTGCCTCCCTCAGAGGCGGTATGTTGGCGGGGTCTTGAGGGGGAGTGCCACGGTCGTGTAGATCCTCAAGGCAAGTCTGGGGGTTCACCTTCACGAGGTTGCCATTGCCACCCTGTTCTTAGTGCTTCAGCGCTAACAGCACCGATAACAAAGCGCTGAAGAGAGCGAGAACTCAACAACCGTTTGCGCAAAATTTGCGAAGGCAGTAGTAATATTGGGTGCGTATCATTTGAAATAATAACAAAAGTTTTAACGATCAATATACTTTCTTTTAGTATAACAATGAAAAGATACAATTAATTATTGATATAATTTCAGTTTACCTAGTTTTATATGGTTTTAATAAAATTTTCTATAATGCACATTTGAACAAATATTCAGCCAGTATAATATTGACTTTGTATATTATTTAAAATCTATAGTGACGTCACTACATATTATAAAACTAAGTCGCCCGCCGCGTCTGTCTGTCCCTATGTAGGCTTAGATCTTCAAAACCACGCAACGGATTTTGATATATAATTTGCGGGCGGGCAAAGCCGCGGGCATCAGCTAGTTTAATATAATTTTAAAACGTACTACTTTGTGTTCTAAATTTTTTCAAAAACTGATTGGTCTATGAACGCCTGCCACTTTCGTGTGCCCCCCGACCCCCACTATTTTTGGTGAATCGTTTGGATTAGGTTAGGTTAGAACAGTGACCATTAGCGTGCGAAAGTGAGCGAGCGGAGCAAGCGTCCTCCGGCAGCGGCCGCCCAGTGCCAGATCCCTTCTATTGTTAGAGAATCATCTGGGTTAGGTTAGGTTAGAACAGTGACTATTAGCGAGAAAAGTTAGGTTCTAGTGACAGAAACGAATCGCTGTAAATCCGACTCCACGCAGTCCAGTCTGTCAATGTTCAACATCTGACTGCGAATATGAACAATCTGCTCATCACATTTTGTGGGAGTGTAGTCTTTGGCAAAATGAACGCAATATTATGTTGGATAGTGTACCTACAGGTTACATCCGGAGTTATTTACTATACGGACCTTGTGGAAACTAGAGCAAATTTCCGTGCGTTCAAGCGTTTTTGCCATACCTATTATTGGAATCAAATATAACAGCTCTCAACTAGGACCCATTAACGTTAATATCTATCCGTGGTGCTTGGCAACTGGGCCTATCCCAGTTGTAAACGTCCCTGTGTGCCTATTGGCCTTGTTTCGTTCTGTCTCCTGCTGATATGGAGGGAAGTGGAAATTACAGTTCTTTCCTACTCCTCCGCTATACTTTCTGATTAATTTCGTTGCGGGATCCAAGACAGTTAAATTCATTCTCTGGGACTTCGTCGAGCTTCATTGTCTCGGCGCTTTTCTGGTGGTCGCCACTGTTGATTCTGGCTTTCAGGAGTTACAGTGGTTTGGGCGTGTGTGGCGGGCTTGTCCCAAAAAAAAAAAAAAAAAAAGTCTAGTCTGCCCTACCCCAAGAGTGTAATTTAAAATCGCGTTGGCGCGGAGGGGCGAGGCGGGCCGCGAGTTGAGGAGCAGGTGGTTGTAATACTCACCGCCGGGGCTGAGGCTTGTCGGCCGAACAAGCCGAAGCTGCGGTGGTGAGCGTTAAACCCATCTGCGACAATAAGCTATATAGATGCCGCCGGAGCCCCGCAGCGCCGGAGCAGTGACAGAAACCATGCCTGCTGCATGATGCTTGCTCGTTTGCATGCTGCATGCTTGCTTGCTGCATGCTTGCTTGCTAGCTGTATACTTGCTACATGCGTGCCGCATATTTGCCGCATGTTTGCTTGCATTGCAGGTAAACGCCTACTTAGATGCGTGCATCTTAAAACAAGCCGGTAGAAGAAAAAATATCTATGTAACGCCTGACAGAACTTCATAGCAAAAACTTTGTAATACAAATTAGTTTTAAGAATAGGACTTATGAATTTTATTGAAAAGGGTTTTATATGTTTTCTATATTATTGATTATAATATTCATGACAAACGGATTTAGGGCATATTATATTTAGGAATTTCAGCTTTATGGCATTCTAGCTGACCCGCGCAACTTAGTCTGCGAGTGAGGGTTAGTTTTTTTAAAATAAAAAGTATCCTATGTTACTTCTAATACCTCCAAGAATATGTGTACAAAGTGGTACTCCCTTGATTTGCCTAAAATTATTTGTCCGAAAATCATTATCCATAACACGTTTGCTATAAATTTCAGTAACCATAATGTTCGAAACACCGAAATTATGCTTTACATAACTAACTTTACTTCTAATACTATTTTGTTATAATATCGAATACTATAATAACTGAATCTCCTAATTTTACATGACATAAAGTCGTATGTCCTAAGTATTGTATTGCACATAATGTGTATGATTCCGAATGGTCATTTATAAATTGTTAGTCGCTAAAAAAAATCCTAAACTGTTTTAGTGACAGAAACGAATTGCTGTAAATCCGACTCCACGCAGTCTTGTCTGCCCTACCCCAAGAGTGTTATTTAAAATCGCGTAGGCGCGGAGGGGCGAGGCGGGCCGCGAGTTGAGGAGCAGGTGGTTGTAACACTCCCCGCCGCCGAAGCTGCGGTGGTGAGCGTTAAACCCATCTGCGACGATAAGCTCGCGTGAGGCCGCCGGAGCCCCGCAGTGCCGGAGCCGTGACAGAAACCATGCCTGCTGCATGATGCTTGCTCGTTTGCATGCTACATGCTTGCTTGCATACTGTATGCTTGCTTGCATGCTGCACGCTTGCTTGCATGCTTGCTTGTTGCATGCTTGCTTGCTGCATGCTTGCTTGCTTGCTTGCTGCATGCTTGCTTGCTTGCTTGCCGCATGCTTGCTACATGCGAGCTGCATGCTTGCTTGCGTTACGTGCTTGCTACATGCGTGCTGCATGCGTGCTGCATGCTTGCTGCATGTTTGCTACATGCGAGCTGCATGCTTGCTTGCATTATGTGCTTGCTACATGCGTGCTGCATGCGTGCTGCATGCTTACTGCATGCTTGCTGCATGCTTGCTTGCTACATGCTTGCAAGCTTGCTGTATGCGTGCCGCATGTTTGCCACATGCGTGCCGCATGCTTGCTGCATGCTTGCTTGCATTGCAGGTCAACGCGTGCATACGATTGAACATTTACTTAGAATGGGACTTATGACTTTTATTGAAAACGATTTTATGTCTTTTGTATATTATTGATTGTCATACTTATGACAAACGGATTTAGGGCTTATTATATATAGGGATTTCAACTTTATGGCATATGATATTATGTGATTTAAAGTTCGGGTAAATTATCATTCGGACGAATGATGATTATGACAAAAAACATTATGTCATTTTAGATTATGGATTAAAAAGTTAGGTAATACGATAGAGAACCGTACAAAGTTTCATGATGATCGGTTGAGTAGTTTTCGCGTGAAAGCTTAACAAACAAACTTACATTCACATTTATACATATAATATGGGAGTAGGGGGTACTCCCTCGATTTGCCTAAAATTATTTGTCCGAAAATCATTATCCATAACACGTTTGCTATAAACTTCAGTAACCATAATGTTCAAAACACCGAAATTATGTTTTACATAACTAACTTTACTTCTAATACTATTTTGTTATAATATCGAATACTATAATAACTGAATCTCCTAATTTTACATGACATAAAGTCGTATGTCCTAAGTATTGTATTGCACATAATGTGTATGATTCCGAATGGTCATTTATAAATTGTTAGTCGCTAAAAAAAATCCTAAACGTTAGGTTTTAGTGACAGAAACGAATTGCTGTAAATCCGACTCCACGCAGTCTTGTCTGCCCTACCCCAAGAGTGTTATTTAAAATCGCGTAGGCGCGGAGGGGCGAGGCGGGCCGCGAGTTGAGGAGCAGGTGGTTGTAACACTCCCCGCCGCGGCTGAGGCTGGCCGGCGAAGCCGGTCAGCAAGCCGAAGCTGCGGTGGTGAGCGTTAAACCCATCTGCGACGATAAGCTCGCGTGAGGCCGCCGGAGCCCCGCAGTGCCGGAGCCGTGACAGAAACCATGCCTGCTGCATGATGCTTGCTCGTTTGCATGCTACATGCTTGCTTGCATACTGTATGCTTGCTTGCATGCTGCACGCTTGCTTGCATGCTTGCTTGTTGCATGATTGCTTGCTGCATGCTTGCTTGCTTGCTTGCCGCATGCTTGCTACATGCGAGCTGCATGCTTGCTTGCGATACGTGCTTGCTACATGCGTGCTGCATGCGTGCTGCATGCTTGCTGCATGTTTGCTGCATGCTTGCTGCATGTTTGCTACATGCGAGCTGCATGCTTGCTTGCATTATGTGCTTGCTACATGCGTGCTGCATGCGTGCTGCATGCTTACTGCATGCTTGCTGCATGCTTGCTTGTATTGCATGCTTGCTTGCTACATGCTTGCAAGCTTGCTGTATGCGTGCCGCATGTTTGCCACATGCGTGCCGCATGCTTGCTGCATGCTTGCTTGCATTGCAGGTCAACGCGTGCATACGATTGAACATTTACTTAGAATGGGACTTATGAGTTTTATTGAAAACGATTTTATGTCTTTTGTATATTATTGATTGTCATACTTATGACAAACGGATTTAGGGCTTATTATATATAGGGATTTCAACTTTATGGCATATGATATTATGTGATTTAAAGTTCGGGTAAATTATCATTCGGACGAATGATGATTATGACAAAAAACAGTATGTCATTTTAGATTATGGATTAAAAAGTTAGGTAATACGATAGAGAACCGGGAGTAGGGTTGATATTATGTGACATAAAGTCGGACAAATGATGATTAGGACAAAAAATATTATGACTTTTTAGATTATGGATTAAAAAGTTAGGTAACACGACAGAGAACCATTTTATTATGAAAATTAAATGATGCGAACGTTATTTCAAGTCAAAAAATATACCAACTATCTGTTATTATGCCATATAATACACACCCAGTAATATGTGTGTATGTGTGCGCCCGATAGAAGCGTAACGCGTTACGTAATGAAACGGTTTACCCTCCCACAAGAAGTTATCACTTCAAAAATAAGATGTCAATAATCCGTATAAGAAGTTATGACGAACACATAGTTAAAAACCAAAAGACACAACCTAAAGATTTCGTTGCCGCGTAATTGAGAAGTTTGGTTTTGTATTGAACAAACTTCGTATTGTGTAGTGTGGTAAATTACTTCGGGCCAGGGCCCCGATTCTGCTATTGCAATAGTGTCACAATTGTCTATCATTGATCTCATAATAATTGTTCATATTGACAAGTTTGGTGATTTACTAATACGAGTATAAAGGCGTCATTATGACTTTTCAATGGTCAACCACTGAAACTCAATGGAAAGAAATAATGGCTTAAATTAATAGTCTCGTACATAATGACAAATGAATGACTGATTTACGCGGTAATCTACCAACATTTTGACAGTTTCGTTGAGAATTATGAGCCGAAATTTGCTCAATTAGCACCATTTTGTATTGCAATAAATATAGGCTTCTTTAATAAAGATAATTTTAAACACTTGTAAGAAAATAAATCAAAACACTGGCCGCTAGAAAAAAAAAACAAATAAAACGTCAGTAAATAGTAATGTCACATTTGACTTTGACAGCTAAACAGATGAAATATAATGGAGTTGTATAGTTTCACATTTATCCGGGTTACACATAACTTAATGTATTTTGCTATTTACGAACTTCTTACTACTTCAGATTGCTTTTATAACAAATAAACAACATGTAAAAATATGCATAAATGAAATCTGGCTTGAATAATTACTGTTTAAATTTATTAGTATATTTTCGAAAATACTTTCTATTAACAGCAGTACAAGTACCTACGTAGGATTCGATAGGACTCGATTACATAAATTTGACAGTTATTCTCGATAAAATGAGTTTTTATGGGGTCAAAAACCATATTTTATCGAGAATAACTGTCAAATTTATCTAATCGAGTCCTATCGAATCCTACGTACTTATTGCACTGCAGGTTTTCTAATAATGGCAATACAACAATGCCATTCTAACACTATTGCGAGACCATTGATCCATGATCAATTTAGCAGATTACGAAGTTTTAGCAAAATGACGATGGAGATTCTATTGTCATTCGTCAACAATTATGAAATCAATGATAGACCATTGTGACACTATTGTAATATCAGAATTAAGTTCCCGGGCCACGATTCTGCTATTACAATAGTGTCAGAATAGTCGATCATTGATTTCATAATGGTCAAGTTCTGTCAAGTTTTGACAAGTTTGCTTATCTTCTAATATAATGACCACTGACACCCCATTGAAAGAAATATCATCGAATGGTAATAATATCGTACATGAAATATGGCATGAATAAAATGTTCGCATTTAGTAGTAAATTTCGAAAACCATTTGTACTAAGGGTTTTATAATAATGGCAATATTTATTGCCATCAAAACACAATTTTATTGCGAGACCATTGATCGGCCAATGATCGACCATTGTGAATTTAGCAGATTACGAACATTAAGAAAAATGACAATGGGATGGGAATGGAATCGCGTTGCAGTGATGAATTTATTAAAATAGCAGAATATCTGTTGTTCAACCAGTACTGAACCGAATATTATACCGAGCCGATTCGTACAATATGTAGGTCTGACCCGCTGTGTATGTATAGTAAGTACATCCACATTGGTGCGAGAGCCTGGGGCGACCCTTTTGTCACCTAACGGGCCAAAATACAGACTATAGCTGTTTCTGAGAAATTTTTGAAGGAAAATCTAAATAACACTTTGCACGACCTGAGAAACTCAGGGCCAACGAGGCAGTCTTTAATTCACCTGCCTTGCCTTTACCTAACGGTGCTGAGGTCAGTTTCCAATCTAGTCAGATGCAGTTGAATAACAGTGGTTGGCAGTCATTAGCCACTTGCGAGCAACACGATACTCCTTGGTAGGTTTGGTTGGCAGACTTCCCGTACTAGTCAGTACGGGAAGTCTGACAAATATCTGCAAATAATCACATATAAATAAATTCGATACCTTTAAAACCCGAACTAGCCGTTCGCCATTTTCAGTTAGTCTTATGAAACACATAGGCGTGATGGGCGCTCTTAATACATCTGCAAAAAACACCAAAACCTTCCATAAACTGCCGCGTTTTTTTTCGTGGGGTAGTCGTTGGCAGGTATTAGTACATAACGTCACCTGCTACGATCCTAATATTATACTCCTCTGCTTCATCCATCTTCATAAAATCTGGCATACTTATTAGCACGCCGGTATCATTACGAAGTAGGTACCTGACTTTTCTGAAGAACGTAACTTAAACTTTTGACCGCCACTGCATAAACGATCGCGCGTGCCCTCCACGCCGAGCCACAATTTCGTCTACTATTTTGTCACATATTTGTGTCGTTTGGCGTACAGGGCACGCGCTTGCTTGTCACGTATATGTGACGATGGCGTCCAAAAGGTTAAAAAAGCAGCAAGTACCTAATGGCCTTGCGGTAACGACCCCGGACTTACCGTGCTGTAGATCGTACCTTTCTATAAAGTTCTTTAAAAAGTGAATGAGATGAGAATCATGAGGAAACCGGGGCTTCTTGTCCAAAAATTTAGTTGATATCACATTTTTAAGTCAAATACCGGCACTCCACCAGAATAAATTACAGCCCACTCTCTCTCATAGTGAGGCTGTGTCTCAGCAGTGGGAACATTATACAAAGTCGCTGATTATACTTATGCCAGGGCAGGACCACTTACCATACCGATAATTCATACACTCATGTTGATAATTACTCTCACACTCTTCCAAACAGTCCAAGATGTTACGGATGATTAAATTTATTATTCTGGATCTTCTGTGCATTTGTTTAATTTTAAATAGTGCGTACTTAAATTTGTACCGTACCGAACCCCCTTTTTTTTCTTTAAAGTTAATATCCTTCTGAAACACAAGAAAAAGAATGCGAGTTTCAATTACCTACGTACTTACATATTATCCTTATCTTTATTTCGAACATGCATGGTAGATTGGTGGACGAGCTGCAAAACGTAAGGGAGCCTCAATGGCATCCTTAATGCATTATGGTATTGGACCCAACAGCCCTACGCTTTAATTAAAAAGTCTTACTTTTAAAATATCAAGTAAAGCACTCAGCATTATCTGCATATATCATTTAACCATTTCGTCGTCTTTGACATCTTTCTTCTCAGTATCTTTAGTATTAGGATCTGAAAAAGATTTATTTCCAATCTTTAGATTCCCACCGTATTAAAAAATGGTTCAGTTTTCGTTTCGTTGATACCTAATAACATTTATCATAGGTAAAGAAAATCGTAATAAAACATAATATAAACGGACAGGAGCGGGCGGGCGGGAGGGTAGTTGAATAACGTCGCCTTAGAGTGAAAACCTCGGGAATGCATTTTTGCTCAAATTTATTTTATTACGTTTCTAGGAAGAAAACCTCGCTACGCACGTCCAAATCTGACTCATTTGTTCATTCAATACTCATAGCGCCACCTATGACAGTAAATGAGAACCTCGTAAATACTCGCATCTATCAGTTTCCCGTGAATACCTTGCAACGATTATCGCAGTTTTTTCTTCCTCCTGAAAAGTTTCCTCTTTTACACTTACGAGGTTTTCACTCTAAGGCGTCGATAAACGCCTTCATTTTGCTGCCGCGGTACCTCCAACACTTCAGTCTCCCCGCGACCACGGCTGGTGCAATCCGGTCGAAACGTCGGGCTTACATTAAAGATAAATTCGCGATAAATACCCGTTTACATATGTTTTGTAATGTGTTCTGATCGTGAAAGTTTAAAAAAACCCTCCGGCAAGCCGCAGGAGGAGATAGATTTCGGAGAAGGTGCTGGAGCGTCCGACTATTGAAAATTTGTATGAAGAGTATTTTTTTTTATAGTACTTTTGTGTACAATCATCAGTAAAAAATATGATTTCAAAATCACTGTCCTTTAATGGGAAGTCCCTGACCCTTTCGGGTCAGGTTCGGAAAAAACCTTTTTAAATCTTCTCATAAGAGTTTAGCATGGAAACGCCCTCAAATTTTTAGTTATAATTTTTTATTTCAAAAACTATAAGTTTTATCGCTAAACTTCAAAGGGAATAATTGTAGAGTAAACAATTTGCTTTAAAAAAAAATATTTGCGACGTTTAAAATGTTTACTGTTTCGCAGATTCTTTATGATATTTTTTCGGAAAAAAGTTTTAATTTAAAGTTGCATCAAGAAAGTTTTAATTTAAAGTTGTCCGTATTCTTACTCAGAATGATAAAAATGACAATGGGTTCAAAAATGTTCCATAGAAGAAAAGTTTTGGGAAAAAAACTGATTTTAGAAAAACCGCCCCCCCACCATGGACGACTTCCAGTTTTGACCTTTTCGATTTTTTGCCAACTTTGAAAGCAATCGGTTCATAATTGCGACCTGTAGAGTGTGGCAGAATTTTGCTTGTCACCCATACATACGTATTCATATATTTCCCTGTAGGTGAGAGACCACAATAGGTAGACTTAAAAAGAAAAAATCGAAATCTACCTAAAAAGACAATAAAAATCGTATTTCATTCAGAACGAGACGTTCGAGGTCATTCTTCTCAAAGTGAAAACATTTTCATACGGCCATTTATTGTAAAATATCAGCATTTCTTGTTTGTACTCTCCAAATGGGTATGTAGAACTGTATAGTCACCCTATTTCTTTACGTAAGTTTTTTCTCGTGAAATGGAGGATGAGTTTATACACCTCAGGTAGAAATCTGGCCTAAAATAAGTAATTTGCCTATGGATGAACGCCATAACAATAAACCCGCCTAAAGGTCACGGCCCACTACACAAGCACCGCACCAGCACAGGTGTTGCCCGGTGTTGCCTCGAATTTAGGTTATGGCGCGATAACCCCGCGTTATCAGCGAGGTGTAAGCACGCGGTCCTCACGCCGGCGGTGAAAGTTTTTATTAAAAGTAAATGGTAAAATTATTAAAATTTATATTGATATAATTACTAAAGTAATTACCCCTCTTCATTTATTTGGAATTGATCGTAAAATTGCGGCGCAGGGTCCTCGCGCTATCCGCGAGACGTAAGCTCGCCGTCTCTGTGCACTGGCCGTGATAGTCCGGGAGGTAGCGTTGCATTTTAGTGTTTTTACGCAAATCGGTTGCCATCTTGTACAATAGTTATAATTAATAATTATCTTTTTATTACTTAAATAAGTTATTGCATCACATTCATTTTATTTATAATAATAATAATAATTTTATTAAGGTTCATAAAGTTTTGTAGTACATGAGGGATTTACAGAGTATGCATTTATAATTACATGTAGTAGGTACAACCATTGCTGGGTGAATCACTGCTCTCCTAGCTAGATTGCTGAGCAATCTGTATTTAGGGGAGACAGTTTCGACTCCCTGTTTGAGTATCACAATAACCATGTATTATACTTTCGGCGCATTATAATTTAACAAAACAAAACAAAAATAATTAAAATTAAAATAAAAACTAAATCTTTAAATTTAATTAAACAAAACAAATTACATTGATGATTGCTGGTGTGGTAAGCCGAGTGAGTATGTGATTGTGTATGTGTATGAGTGAGGTGTGTGTGTGTGAATTTGAATATTGTGGAATAGGGTTACTTTCATGTAAGTGTCACTAAGTACTGTTCAGTCTCGTCGTAGGTTTTGTTTAGAAGGAATGTGCGGAGGGCAAGTTTGCATTTGCTGTGTGGTAAATTGTAGATGTATAAGGACGCGTTAATTTTATTGTACAAGCAAGGGCCAAGATAGTAGAAAAATCTCTTTGTGAATTTAAACTGTGTTTGTGGAACAGTACAAATCATATCTTTACGTCGCTTGGTAATATTAATAAGAGGGGTTTTTAAATGTTGCATAAGAATAGTTTGCAGAATGAAATGCTGCCTTATGTTGAGGACCCCACATTTTTTGTAAAGTTCTGAGGTTGGAAAAACTATAGGTCGAAATGTTGCAACCTTCAATATAGCCCTGTGAGACACTTCCAAAGGTTTAAGGGCAGTTTTTGTGGCGCCACCCCAGCAGCTAATACAATAAGTGATTATTGACTGGCATAAGGCGTAATAAACATTACGAATAACAGACTGCTTGGCGACTTGTCGAAGGGTTTTGAAAATATATATTAGTTTTCTGACCCTGCCTGTTACCAAATCAATATGACTTTTATAATTCAGGTATCTATCTAAAGTTATACCTAGGTACTTAATATTATCAACAGTGGAAATAGATGAACATTGACATAAGTGTAAATGTGTACTGTTACAGGAGTGAGCCTTTATAGTGATAGGATTATCCGGTTGTGAAGTCGGTGAAATAGAGAACGTCATCAATTTTGTTTTGGATGTGTTAAGCGTTAGAGCGTGGGATCGAAGCCAGTTAAAGGCAGAATTAAAACCAGCTTGTGCAATAATCTGAAGTTCCGACCACGATTCAGCGAAAAAGGTAAGAGCTGTATCATCAGCAAAAGACACAATTTTTGCATTTGTTAGTTTGAGATTGCAGAGGTCATTTAAAAAGATGAGAAACAGCGTTGGACCAAGTATACTACCCTGCGGCACGCCGTAGCAAATCGGGACCTCCTCGCTAAAATGGTCACCAATTTTCACCATTTGCAACCTATTCGTCAGGTAGCTTTTAAATAATTCAAGCTGTAGTCCCCTGACGCCTGCTCTCTCAAGTTTAAGTAAAAGGGAAGGGATTGGAACGGTGTCGAAGGCTTTAGCGAGATCAAGAAATACGGTAAGCACCTTCTTGCGACTGTTGATTTTTTCTACTATGAAGTTCGTTACTTCATGAACTGCATCACAGGTCGACTTGTTCTTCCGGAACCCAAATTGCTGAGAAGAAAACAAATTATTTTTTTCGAAAAAATCTACCAATCTTTTATTAATAAGGCGCTCAAGAACCTTTGAGAGGGCAGGTAGTACCGCTATAGGGCGATAGTTATTGAACGAGTTTCCATCGCCACCCTTAAAAAGAGGGTGTATAATAGCCTTTTTTAAAGCTGATGGAAAGATAGCAGTCTCAAAACAGAGGTTAAATATGTGGTTTAAAACTGGCGCCAGAACATTGCAGTATCTCTTAAGGACCAGAGGAGAAATACCATCCCATCCAGTGGCAGCAGAGGATCTAAGGGACTCAATTACAGATTTAATCTCATCGATATCCGTGCGATCTAATACAAATGACGATGAAGAAAAGTTAGAATGGGAGCAAGGTAAAATCGGTGAAGTGTGGTCGTTGATAATATTATCAGCAAGTTTTCTACCAATGTCAGCAAAAAACTTGTTAAGGTCATTGCAAGACTGAATAGGAGTGTCCGAGTGTGAGAGTAGTTGTGTAGATGCATATTGTTGTTTTTGTGTGCTTGTGATTCGTTTTATAGTTTCCCAAAGAACTTTTGTGTTATTTCCAGCTTTATCAAGCTCCTGGGTGTCGAATTGCCTTTTAACTTTTTTTAATATTTTGTTGCAGAAGTTTCTGTATCGTTTATAGGAAATTTCAAGCGTGACATTATTAGGGGAATGTTTTAATCTTTTGTGTAGCAAGTCTCTATGTCTCATACACCGCAGCAAACCCGGAGTGATCCATGGTTTGAGGATCTTCTTGTTAGATGGTATCTTTTTGGTGGAAGAGGTTTCCGAAATTGCGTTAGTCATGAGACCAACCAAAGCATCAGTAGCAACATTGCAGTCCGACATGGAGTAGATGGGTGTAAAGTCTAGTGCCGCCATAGTCTTATCCATGGCGTCAAAATCAATTTTAGTGACGGATCTAACAATATTACCATGTGATTTTTTACTGGAAATGCACAGTAAAGAAGAACAATGATCAGTAAGAGTCGTATCGAAGACTAGTGAGACAGATGACCTCGTGGTTTTTAAAAATAAATGGTCCAAGCAGTTGTTACCTCTGGTTGGAAGAGTATGTGTAGGAAGAAATCCGTGGAATGCAAGAGTGTTGAGGTAATCATGGGAGCGAGCGTCAAGTGACATCGGTTTTATGTCGATATTAATGTCACCAGTTATAGCTACAGTAGTGACATTAGATAAGGCGGAAATTAAGTCATTGAGAGAGGATAGAAAATTATCAATGTTGCTTATCGACGGCGATCGGTAAATGCACAGAATAGCAATTTGAGACCCCATCCTGATCGATAATCCGGTGGCGGAACTACCAAAGCAAAGTTCCTCACAGGTGACAGTAAGGTTGGACCTGACATAGACCACAACACCATCACTTTGATTTAAGTTCTTGGCAGTGCTGTACGTAATGAAGTTTTCGATGTCAGGGATGTGGTGATTACTCGAACATAATAACCAGCACTCGGTCAAGACTAAAATGTCACAATCCACCGAGAGGCGTTGTAGTAGTGTTTGTAGACTAAGAAAATTACAATTGATCGATCTAATGTTCTGTGTTAGGATTTTTAGATATTGTTTTGGATGTTTAATAAATATTTTAGCCTGCTCCGGGGCGCATGTGTGTAAATCTGATACAGAAAAATTGTCAACAGTGTCCATAAGGGCATTTGCGTTGTCAAGCATTTTTTAAGGTAAGATCATGGGTCATATGTTGCCTATAAAAACTGGAAAACAGATTTGAATAAATCACGGAATGAGGATGATGTATGAAATGTGAGCGTGTAGTGAAGTGTATAGACTGAAGTGTAAATTGAGTATTGTGTGGGAATGTTTGTGTGCACCACGAGTAAACATTTTCAAAAAATAAGAGAAACAAACTATAGCTACTAATTTTAAAAGGCATTGACAAATGTAAAAATATTTCAAAAAATAAATAACAATTTGATCTTACTAAACAAATTAGTCATATATTAGCTGATTGTGACATTTGCAATAGCTGTTGCTCATTTTTAATTATTATGTACTGACCATCGACGGTTTTCTTTAACATGACACGTCCATTTGATGTCCAACAAAATGCAAATCTATTTAATTTGGCGAAGTTTCTAGCTTCGTAGAATAGTTTTTTAGTAAGCGGTGTAAGCTGCTCAGCAATATAGATAGGGGTCTTAGGTCCATTCAAGCCTAGATGAGTAGAATTAATTTTATCCGTAGAGTGGTTGATATTGAACTGTTTGGCAGCTAGCAAAAAGTTACTTTTCTGTAGTGTGTTTGTAAATTCTATGGTTATATTAGATGTTTTGCTTTCTTTTCTAGACGGTAGTCTTGAAACGTCCCGGATGTCTGCGGGTTGTATGTTGGCTTCCAATTGCTTTGACAGACTTTGAACTAAGGTGTAAAGAGTGCTTTTAGTTTCTTTCTGACACTTTGGAACATTACGAACCTCGATGCAGGTCTTAATACAGTTACGATCTATGTTGTCAAGTCTTTCTTCAAGTGTAACCAGCTTCCTGGCCATAGAGTTACGTTCAATTTCTAAGCTAGCAATTTTAGTCTCCAAAGAGATTAATTGATCTGAAACGGCTGTCATTGATTTCTCGATTTCTTGATTGGTAGCCTCAATGCTTGAATATTGAGATTTAATTTCCAAGATATGCTCCTCAAATTTGTCCATACGGGTATTCTGTGAACTAATTAATTCATTTATCAAATCCTTGAGATCAGATTTGATGTCGTTCTTCAAGCCCAGAAATTTGTCCTCAAAGCGATCCATATAGCTACCATCTTTCATCGGCCGACGGCGTTTATTGCCTCTGTGAGTGATGTGTTCGGGGCTTAAGCCTTCTTCCTGGCATAGCTTTTGGACATCAGACTCGGAGCGAGAAGGTGTAGTTTGAAGAGAAGATTGAGGCGGCGATTTATACATTTTTGTTCGTAATGTAAAAACAATTTCTTGAAGAAAAACTCAAAATATCTGGTGATTTACTTGTGGTTTGATTACACCTCGGTTAAAAAAAGTGTTTTTAAAACATAAAACCACACAAAAAGATTAACATGTGGCCGAGTTCGAACCTACAACCTCGCGGTTCGGTCGCCTTGTAACCGGTCGCTACGCCGCGACACCAATTGAACGCTACTTCATGTGGTCAAAAATGGTATATCCTTGCTAAGAAGCTCAGTAAGTTTATGTGCGATGACCGTTAATGACTCAGTTCTTTGTTCGCGAAGGTCACTCACTTTGCACAAGTACACTGTTTACGGAAAGTTTTAAAATGATTTTTGTTTATAACTCAAGTAGTAGTTTGAGTATGGGAATAGTTTTTACACTGTTAGAAAGGTATTGTATTTGATCACTGAACTATATTACTTTTATAATGATATCTGAACTTTTTACTATTAGTTTAGAATAAAATATCCGGAGGACTCAATAACATGACCGCTCGCGCCAACGTTAGGGGGAGGAGCCAATAGATCTCGAATGACTGAGAAGCGAACCCAGCATCAGCTGAGGCATCCGCGAAGGGTGTAGGTATGGGAGGTCATGGTAGTTGTAAAAAAAGAGTCATACCTAGTACTTCGACTGAAACTTTTTTCGTAAATACATAGTTTACATAATACTGAGCTTAAAAAAATGTCAGTTGCGTTGGCCTGTCGCAAGAACTTGTAAAAGAAAAACGTAAAATAAAGTTATAGTACGCCGAATGAAATTTAACAAAGAGATTTTTTAAATTATCAAAAATATGAAAACAACAATCAGCTGTGTGGATAGCGGTCTTTTACAAGTGCATGCGAGCGATAACGACACTCATGACAGAAAAAAAACGACGAACGCATCATTCTATTATATTTTTCATCATGGGTGTCGTATTCATGGTTTTCGGTGTCGGTGATAACGAAATTGAGGTTAAAGTTAACTAAACTTATATTGTCACTTACGGGATATCTTCCGTGATTAGGTTTTTATTGATCCCGTAAGTGACAATATACCTAAGTTTAGTTTTAAACCGTGAAAGCTTACACAACAGTGTTACAAACAGTGTTTAAAGTTAAACTAGTCAAGTGTTAAAGTGACCAATTATATTTCATCTGGGAGTCTTACCGAACTAGGTTTCGTGTCATGGGCTCTTTAACTAATATGTAACGGTACTTTGTTTCGTGGGCAACCGCGGGCAACAGCGCGCCGACGTTTTGCTTACAGCACATGCACGGCGTGCGTACCGCGTGCCGACGCCGAGTCGAGTTGTATGGCAGCGGTAAGCACGCTGACAGCCGATGCGGTGCTTGTTTAGTGTGCCATGACCTTTACCTGACATTAATCGAACCCAAGACCTCACTCTCAGTAGCATAGTTTGCGACAGGTAAGTACTAGACAAATAATGCAGTCAAATAATAATGTTGTTATTTATAGTACTTATTTAATTTCATCCACTCATTAAAAAAAATACTTTAGCTTCAGAAGCCAGAAACAAGTAAAATGAAATTTAAAATTTAAAAAACATAATAGTCCAAGATCCCAGAGCAATCAGACATAACTATTTTCACACGGATGAAACCTGAAGTTTTCAGTAGCGACTCGTGTGCCCTGAATACCTACGCGCTTTGTGGAACTTGCCGAGTGACACCTGGGCAGGTACCAGGTGAGAAAGGTAACTAAAAATAAGAATTATTTAACTTAAATTCACATGGCTGATTTTTATATATGTCATGTAGAAAATTATTTTAAAGTAATATCATAAGTGTCAGACACTTTTGATGGACCAGAGCTTTTGTCAGACGCTTTTAAGCTACCCAAAAATTAAATGAACTTTACTTATTTTTACATGTCTGATTTTTTAATGTTATTGAAGTATTTTTTTAAAAGTTATATTCAATCAGTCAGACAAATTAGAGTGACCAAACATCCCCTAAGACAAAAATCATTCAGCCAGAAGTAGGAGGGCGAGAGCACTATGCGCATGCGCCTCAAAGTAAAAAAAAAATACTACTTACTGTTACTAAATACTTAGGTACTGTTTTCAATCTGAGATTTTTGTATCTTTATTTCAACAAAATTAACAAGGAAATAATTAATAAATATTAAAGTAAATAAGTTATAGCATATATTTGGGGTTATAATTTTTTATTCATCATAATTATCGAGACAATCATTTGAGATTTCATCGTTCATCCAATCACGGTACTGTCCATCCAAGTCATCATCTTCATCGTCGTCAGATAAGTTGTTGCTGGCAGCTTCATCTACAAAAAACAATTTTAAGTACCTATTACAAATATAAATTTACGAATATATTAAATTTTAAACTTGAAGTTTAAGTAAAGTACCTAATCTTTGAAGAGATTCACTAACTTCTCCTGGTAATTGGTCACCATCAAACCAATGAAAGTTGAACTGGTTTTCTTCAATTCTCCAACCGTTGTGTTCAGGAGTAAAATTGGTTGGTTTTTTTTTCATTAGCATGATTCCAAATGCTTAGGATGTAGTTAGCTCGCAGAAATTGTTGAAATAACTCAGTTTTACATGGTGGTAAATTACTTGCATCAAAATTTTTCAAAGATTTGGGATTAAAATCTTCGTTGACATTTGATACGCTGTAGTTATTTAAAAACAACTGAAGCCGAGTATCAACGTCGAGTATAAGGAATACAATAAATTTCACAGATAAACTTTTGGATGTTTTAGAAAATATCTTTTTGTGTGTGCTCATCGGTAAACAATGCTGGATCACCAAACTGCATAAAAGATCTCTGATATTCATGTTTTTTCATCAGTATTATTAAGAGGTCTGTGTTTACCTTTCTTAAAAAAGGCAGGATTAAAGTCACATCCAGTCAATGCGTGAAATCCTGGCAAACTCCTACACAAAGATGGTCCCAAGTGCTCGTAAACCTTTGTCAAATTAATGTATCTTTAATTATTTCCGGTGCCTGTGTTTAACCATACATTAGAAGCATCATTTTTCAAATTATGCATATGTCCTAACATAATTATTGCTATACCAGTATCAGAACATCTTATAACAAAATTTGCTTGAGCAACAACATTACAATCATAAAAAACAATTTTAGTGTCAGCTTCTTCATGCTCTGGACACGATAAACTGTCATCTTCCTCTGATACAACTTTGTTATCCTCGACGATGTAAGAATGACATTGTTTAAAATTAATAAATATCCGGCTATTCTCAATAAATGGGACCATTTCATCAGATGTCCAGTGTTGAATGAAAAAATCAACGAGGGCCTGTTTAAAATGGATATTTTTCAATCTTTAAAAAAATCTGATGGTCCAGTATAGTAATCCAGTAGAGTAGACTCTTGGCGAAGATCTCTTTCGTAGTCTTTGATGGAAGGAGAGAAATATAGCGCATGCATAGTGCTCTCGCCCTCATACTTCTGGCTTAATAATTTTTGTCTTAGGGGATGTTTGGTCACTCTGATTTGTCTGACTGATTGAATATAACTTTTAAATAAATACTTCAATAACATAAATATTAAGAAATCAGACATGTAAAAATAAGTAAAGGTCATTTATTTTTCGGGTAGCTTAAAAGCGTCTGACAAAAGCTCTGGTCCATCAAAAGTGTCTGACACTTATGATATTACTTCAAAATAATATTCTACATGACATATTACATAAAAATCAGCTACTTATGTGAATTTAAGTTAAATAATTCTTATTTTAGTTACCTTTCTCACCTGGTACCTGCCCAATGTGACTCAGGTTGGCTGGACAAATCTTCAAAATAGCTCGTATTTTACTAAATCAATAGGGCACTTTATGTGACGGCTAAACACCCTTATGTCACAATTTGTGACGCTACGGAATCTTAGATAATCGATCGAAAACGGGTCCAGCCATCTTGAAAAACCACTTTTCGCTGGTCTCTCAATCTTGGTAACGGAAGTGATTTTGACGACTTTTTGCATATCAACGGATGTGGCTCAGGTTGGCTGGACAAATCTTCAAAATCGCTCCCATTTTACTAGGTCAATAGGGCACTTTATGTGACGGCTAAACACCCTTATGGCAGAATTTGTGACCCTACAAAATCTTAGATAATCGATCGAAAACGGGTCCAGCCATCTTGAAAAGCCACTTTTCGCTGGTCTCTCAATCTCGGTAACGGAAGTGATTTTGACGACTTTTTGCTTATCAACGGGCGTCACATAAGTTTGTGACAGGCATCGAGCTAAAAGTTTTGTGATACGTACAGTGGTTTAGTAGAAAAGTGCAAAAATCTGTGCCAGCCATCTTGAATTTACGTATAAAACTTTTGGCTGGCACTTCCGAATCTCAATAACGGTAGCGTTTTCGAATATGGTTCCTTTACTAAAACTTGGTGACGCAATGTGTGACAGTAATAACGTTTGTTTTATGGCGTCACATGCAAGGGTTTACGAGAAATCAATAAAAACCTAATGTCCAGCCAACCTGAGTTCAAGCTGGCTGGACACCTGTATCTCGGCTGCCTGATGATCTACGACCTTCAAAATGTGTTCAAAATGTTGTGACGGGGACGAAAATGATAACCTGAATTTGTGACGGAGAAACTTTGCGTAGTTTCAAAGTCAATCATTTAAATTTTCCCATACAAACATCCATTAATATTGTGAGGTGACCATATTTTTTACATAAATAAAGGATTTCTTTTTAATATACTTATCGGCCGGTAGCAGCCACGCCTGCATTGTATTTGATTTCTCCGTGGGAATAAAAGGTTTTCCTGCAATAAAAAGCGTAAACTTACTTTTGACTACCAGCGCTGCAAAAGAGAGCCCACTTATATTTCGCGTTTAGTTCATTATCTTAGGTAACTGAAAATGATAACTAAACTCGACAGTCTGCAGTGTATGTACTTTTCGAAATGTTATCACTAATCAGAGTAAGACAACTTTTAATATTAATCTGCGGCAAGACAACAAATTAATAAGAGAAGATTCGACCAGTTGTCCTAGTAGTACTAACTTTAAGCAATAGATGGCGACACTAACATCAGCTATCATGGAATTATTACATTCCGTTCACAGATATATTCAGCAATATTACAAATGACGACCACCGACTACATTTGCGATTCAAACACTTAGGGCGGTGGTAAAAACAACGTTGTGGTACAAGGCGAGGGTTACTGAAGTGCAAATGGAGTTGATCGTCGTCATTTGAAACGCTGTATAAGTGCAAATAAATAAATGTGATTTTATTTACAGCATAGGTACATTATTTTTTCATTTAAATACCTTAGAGCATTAGTTATTCTGACACATTAACTACCTATGTACTTACCATGAAAAACACCAATACCTACCTACTAAAAAGAGTAGATATCTGCACGTAAATAATCAATAACATTAAAAAATTACCCCCATTCCAGCTCACTTCTACACTTTTGTCTTCTATTGATTTAAATATCTACAGTTGTTCTTATTAGTATCACCAGTACACGGATTTTCGTCCATTAAAGAAAACACCATTAAATATACTTAGTCCTACATAAAACCTACAATATTGGTAACCCTACCGCAGTGTTTGTATGGGAAAATTTAAATGAACAATATCTTTGAAATTACGCAAAGTTTCTTCGTCACAAATTCAGGTTATCATTATCGTCCCCGTCACAACATTTTGAACACATTTTGAAGGTCGTAGATCATCAGGCAGCGGAGATACAGGTGTCCAGCCAGCTTGAACTCAGGTTGGCTGGACATTAGGTTTTTATTGATTTCTCGTAAACCCTTGCATGTGACGCCATAAATCAAACGTTATTACTGTCACACATTGCGTCACCAAGTTTTAGTAAAGGAACCATATTTGAAAACGCTACCGTTATTGAGATTCGGAAGTGCCAGCCAAAAGATTTATACGTAAATTCAAGATGAATTCTACTAAACTACTGTACGTATCACAAAACTTTTAGCTCGATGCCTGTCACAAACTTATGTGACGCCCGTTGATATACAAAAAGTCGTCAAAATCACTTCCGTTACCGAGATTGAGAGACCAGCGAAAAGTGGTTTTTCAAGATGGCTGGACCCGTTTTCGATCGATTATCTAAGATTCTGTAGCGTCACAAATTCTGACCTAAGGGTGTTTAGCCATCACATAAAGTGCCCTATTGACCTAGTAAAATGGAAGCGATTTTGAAGATTTGTCCAGCCAACCTGAGTCACATCCTGCCCAGGTGTCACTCGGCAAGTTCCACAAAGCGCGTAGGTATTCAAGGCACACGAGACGCTACTGAAAACTTCAGGTTTCATCCGTGTGAAAATAAGTTATGTCTGATTGATCTGGGATCTTACTCTATAATAATGTAAAAAGTAAATAATGTACTAAAAGTTAAATGAAACATAATTGATTAGGTCCTACTCCTACTCCAGTCATCACCTTGCCTTTACTCATTTCGTTAGTTAGTATTCCTCATTCCCTTTCAATATACTAACAGTCTTATTCATAAAAATCCCCTTAAATAAATGATAAATGATCTTTATTTTGTAAGTAGGCTTTCACAAACACTTTTACACGTCAACTTTTTTTTTTAAACTAGATGGGGCCGGTGTTTTGTACCTGACTACTCTGAGAAGAAACAGCCGAAATAAACTCAGAGGTCATAGTCTCTTTTGAAGTCCAGACATAATCTTGCTCAATTCAATGTATGAGGATCATGTAGATATTAGTGTCTGAGATGGTCTTTTGAAGAAAGAACCATACAGATTTGAGTAAACCTATCCAGTCAGTGCAAGCATTTATCAGTTATCGTGTAGCTCGACTTATAACACAAGGAGCTCAACGAAACGACGAACAATACCAAAGAAAGAACATTTGGGTAGGTCGCTTATAGAACTCAAACTGCCAGACGGTTGAGGGGTAAAAAATAAAATGTAACCCACATGGTCCTCACATTCACAAAAACACAAAAAATAAAATAAAATTAATAATAATTTACAAAATGAATGTCAATCTAAATACGATATGTCAAATACACACACATAAAACAATAAATAATAAATTATGAATGTAAAAAATAATAAAATACTGAACTAAGTATTCATGTCAAGTCATCAATAGGTTTTAAACACTCATTAGTTAAAATGCTCACTAAAGCTAGTAGGTAAACCTATAAAATTCTCTATTCATAAACATTCAATAAACCCGTCATAGGTATGTTGTCGTTATAAGACGTTTTAACGTGATTAGCCTCTCAAACTGACGCGACTTCCCGCGTGCCATTTTTGTCAGACTCTTGTGTTTTAGGACCAAGAAAAGGAGAAAATGGGTACATGAGCTAAGCACTCAACGTCCACTATCAGGAGAACATAAGGAGAGGAGGAGAGTTTCACACTTTAATATGTACTATAGAAAACGACAGGGAAAGATTTGATTTATATTTTCGTATGGCGCAGGAATGCTATAGTGAAGTTCTTCTAAACATTTAAAATAATATATGAAAAGAATTTACTAAATTTCGACAACCAATAGAGCCTAGTGAGCGTTTGGTGATATGTTTAAGGTAAAGGAGACAGTTTTTTTAGGCCCACTTGCTTGTTGCCATTTATTATTCATCATCATCATCATCATCTCAGCTCCATCTCCCCCAAGTGTCGCCACATTGACCGGTCCCTTGCTACTCGCATCCACCAGATTCCCGCAACCTTCACCAGGTCATCGGTCCACCTAGTGGGAGGTCTTCCAACGCATCGCCTTCCGGTTCGACATCCGTTCTGCGAGCAATGTGCCCTGCCCACTGCCACTTAAGTTTAGCAATTCTTCGGGCTACGTCGGTGACCTTGGTTCTCTTGCGGATGTCTTCATTTCTGATTCGATCACGCAAGGAAACTCCGAGCATAGCCCTGTCCATTGCCTTTTGGGTGACTTTAAGCCTTTTGATAATACCCATTGTGAGCGACCACGTTTCGGTCCCGTATGTAATCACTGGCAACACACACTGGTCATAGACTTTCGTCTTGAGACACTGCGGTAAGTTGGACGAGAAGATACCGCGCAGCTTCCCGAACGCTGCCCAGCCGAGTCGGATTCGACGATTGACCTCTTTCTTGAAGTTAGACCTACCTAACTGGACCGTTTGTCCTAGGTATACATAATCGTCTACAATTTTGAGAGTAGAGTCTTCGATCTTGATAGGAATGGGTGTGACATGGGCATTCAACATGACCTTCGTCTTGTCCATGTTCATTTTTAGACCCACTCTTTAGGAGGCTCTACTGAGGTCGTCGAGCATTGTACTGAGGTCCTCCATGGTCTCAGCCATGACCACAATATCGTCGGCAAACCGAAGGTGAGTGATGTACTCGCCATTGACGTTGATGCCTAGCCCTCTCCAGTCCAGAACCTTGAAGACATCCTCCAGTGCAGCGGTGAACAGTTTGGAGATATGACGTCTCCCTGTCTTACACCTCGCTGCAGAAGATAGGTTCCGAGGCTTGGTCCTGAAGTCGGACTGACATGGTGGGGTTTTTGTACAAACACTTTAACACCTCGATGTACCGATAGTCAATTTGACACCGTTGAAGAAACTGCAGTACAGCCCAGGTCTCAAACGAATCAAAGGCATTCTCGTAGTCCACAAACGCTAACCAGAGAGGCAAGTTGTACTCTTTCGGTCTAACTGTATAACCTGCCGAAGCGTATGTATGTGGTCCACGGTGCTAAAACCTTTTCGGAAACCGGCTTGTTTGGGTGGCTGGAAATCGTCAAACCTGCGAGCGAGACGATTCGTGATGACTCTTGAAAACAACTTGTAGACATGGCTTAGAAGTGAGATGGGCCTGTAATTCTTCAACCGGGCATTGTCACCCTTCTTGAAGAAGAGCACCACCACACCCCTGCACCATGCCTGTGGCGTTTTCCCCTCGAGTATGACGGAATTTAACAGCTTCTGAAGGGCCTTAAGTACCGGTTTTCCACGCGCCTTCAGGAGTTCGGCAGTAATTCATGTTCCTGGGCATTGCGAATCAAGGACAAAATATGCGTCCCGCTTCAATTTCGCTGCAACTCGTGCTACTAGTCGCGCCAATTTGAACACGTTCATACAAGTTAGTAGGCGCAATCGACGCGAGCGAATCGCGTCCCGCGTACCGCGCGGGTTTCTCTTCAGTTTGAATGAAGCTTTACGATGTTTATATCAAGCGATTAGAGAGTATACAAAAGCAGTTTCTTTACCATCTGTGCTACGGCGATCACTTGGCTAAACAACTGACGAGCTACTCTGATAGGTTAAAACATTATCACTTGGAAACACTAGCCAGGAAGAAACTGGACTTCACCATCCTTCACAAAATATTTAGTGAAACAGATTGCAGTGATCTTTTGATCTCATTAGATATTAAAACTCCAACTCGTAATCCCAGGCATAAAACATATGAGTTATTCTACATTCCTGACTCGAAAACCACCTTAGGTCATTACGCCGCTGTGCCAAGACTTTGTAGGCATTAGAACATTATCTAAGACCTCTAATCTTGACATCTGTGATTCCCTCGCAAATTACAAAAAAAGCCTCAAAAATTAACTATTTGTTAATTATTGTGTCATTTTAATTTTAAGTTGCCTCTGAACTTTTGACTGGGTAAACCGATTTTGATGATTCTTTTTTATTTGAAAGCTGGTGCTTTCCGTGTGGTCCCATTTCAATTTGGTTAAGATCTGACGCTGATCTTCGGAGATATAAATGGAACTCTTCAAAAATACACGGCAAAGCTGCAGTAATTGCTGCAATCGCTTGGTTGTTTATTGTTTATGTAACATAGTGACGTCACATCACGCCTGTATGCTCTGAGGGAATACGCAGAAGTGTACAATACACCCAGATTTCGACAGTTAGATGTGTTAAGTTCCATTTAATGGGATCCTGGAGAAATAGAGGGAATTCCTTAAATTTTATAGGCACACCAGAAGCGATTTGGGTAGTTTTAGGAAAAGTACGTTCTTGGAGTGATCCCATTTCAATTTGATAAAGATATGATGAAGAACTTCGTTGATAAAGATCTGATGAAAAACTTCGGAAGATAGGCGACGGGAACTCCTCAATAAATAATAGCAAATGTACTGGGATCGCTGAAATCTCATGTCTCTCTATTGTTTACACCAGTTTATATAAAAAAATCACGCCGTTACGCTGTGAAAGGGTAAGCACATATGAACCACTAAAAAGTGAAAAATAAAAACTTTTTTGCAAAAAATATAACCGACTTCACACAAAAAAGTGAAAAATAACTTTAGCTTCAGAAGTCAGTGACCTTTGTTTGATTGATTTAGTTTTTTTGTCACCGACTTCCGAAGCTAAAGTTATTTTTCACTTTTTTGTGTGAAGTCGAAGTTTTTATATTAGGTAGGTACCAAATGTGTTATGATTTTAATTCAAATGTAATTTAATTTAATGTTCCAATTTTATTACTTAATGTGTGTTGTTAATTGTGTGTGATAATTTTATTTTTTAAGTGCTACTATAATTTTGTTTTGTTTGCTTTTAACATTTTATTATGCATGCTGTGGTCTCCTGTAAGTAAAGGAGTACGTACACCTACGTGCTACTTTTGTCGCCGATTCTTTTTTTCGTGTTTTATGTACAATTCTTTGTTGGAGATCCTAAATAAATAAGTAAAAATCTGTGTGTTTAAGGACACCAACTTTTCAATTGTTTGACTGCTTTCAACTGTCATAACGAGAACAACTATTTTAGGTCCGTATTACAGAACGAAACTCAAGTCCAGTTTGATCTTAAATCGCCCAATCATAGTTTAAACATAGAATCTGTACTTGAGGATCCGTCTTATTCCAGAACAGCAATCAAACTACATTCAGCTGAGTCGAGATTCAAATCGTTTCTCAAACAGAGAATAGATTTTGTCTATGCATCAGCCTGTTTTCGTTTACATTTTATTTTTTTCGCCAAGTCTGTTTTAAGTTACGCAAAATAAGAATTTAGTTTAAAACCAATTTATTTATGAAATTATGATTTTAACAAAGCATAAGCCTTTTGGATATAAGTTTTAGATAAAAAAGCGACTTTTTGATAAAAAATGTGTTGAAGGATAAGGCAATCGGATTTATTGTATAAAAAACGTGTTCGTAGAACGGAGTGTTTGCCGTATCTATCTGTGGTGGACGTGGTAGAGATTGACACAATTGACAGATATTTACAGATAAACTTATTAATAAATGTGTAAATATTATCAAGCAAACTCTGTCTGTTATTAAACAATGTCTACAAGAAAGAAAGAAATTTGCTTATTATAGAGAAATTTGTTAATTGAGATTATAAAAGAATTCCAGCATATGGTAGAAAACAAAAAAACGGACACCGTAAGCAAGGCGATGAAGAAGACTGCAAGGCGCGTATTGTACGCTAAAATTCAACCTTATTATCCATTTTGTTTGTATTATAAACTTCAATTCGACAACACAATAATTTGACACTGACAAGGAAATCTCTGCTGAAGCGAGGCGTCGACCACACTTGCGTGATCATAGATCAATCTCTACTTAAACCATAATCTACAACTGAGTAATGATCTAGAATAAAGCTAAACTCGGCTGAACTACTATCAATGAATCTATGCTTGAGAAACGTTTTAAAATCAAAACTCGACTTAAAACTAGTTTAAAACAGAGATCAGTGCTTGAGTTTCGTTCTGTAATATGGACCTTAGTCTACTTGCCAGTGAAGTAGACAGCCTAGCGGTGACAGCGTTGGTCTTGTGAATGATAGTTTACAAGTTCGGATCCTCAGTCAAGAATTAATTATTATTTGTATTTATTTGGTTGAACAAAAACTAACAACACGAAAACCAGAGTTGCGCATCTATTTCGTTTTATTAAAGTGTATTATCTATGACAATGGGGGATGTTACATACGATAAAGATATGTGTCGTTTGCGTTGAGTCTGCGCAAAATTCGCGATGGAGTTTTGTATGTCATACGGACATTTGTGCGCCACAGACTCGGTCGCATAAAATGTCTGTCACCTGCGCAGGCCTTTAGCCACATTATCAAATGGTATAAAATATAGTATTTTTTCTTTTTTAAGTCAACGGGTTCAAATCCTGGCTAGAAACATTGATTTTGCAAAAATCCAATGATGCAGTTTTAGCCAAACACACATTATATTAAAGGTAATATTCGCGATAAATACCCGTCCATGTTTAATAACACTTTATGTTGCTAATTTAAAAATTACAAAAGTTGCAATTCAAAGTCATGTGATAATAACAGGGTAGAAATAGTTAGGCCGAAGCATGGCACTGATGCATAAAAGTATACTTTCTATTTGGCACCAATGATTTTGAATAAAATCCCAAACTTATTAAATAATCATTACCAACTATCTTCTTCTATCCATATAAATAAAAACCAAAAGCTGTTTGTTAGTCTCGCTAAAACTCAAGAACAGCTGGACCGATTTGGCTCATTTTGGTTTTGAATTATTTGTGAAGTCCAAGGAAGGTTTCAAAGGTGAGAAATAGGTAGGTAGTAGGTAGGTAAGTAGGTAGGTAGGTAGTAGTAGGAAGGCAGTAGATATGCAGGTAGGAAATATGCATTGCAACGCATGCCGGGGTACAGCTAGTAAAGAAATAATTACGAACAGTTGCACTTCCAAAGCAATTATAGTAACTAAAACTAGTAGGAACTAAAAGAGATATAACATAAAATTTTAAATATACATGGTGGAATTTTCTAATGTCACCTCGAAGGAAAGTGCTTGAATTACTGGAGATAGCAAAGTTTTCTCAAAGGAAACATTGCTTTATTAGAAAAAAAAAACTGCAGTCACAGATTTTCGAAAATGATTTTGCCACACTCGGGCATCAAACCCGGGATGGATTGACTAAAGTTCGACAGACTAACATGGGTAACAATTCCATGAAAAGATAATGCACCATAATAATAAAATGAAAGAAAAACCCTGAATATAGCTGCTATAATAAATTGTTGAATTTTTCCCATCGAATTTATAACTGCTTTTAGATTTCACGGTTTTCCATTCATTAAATTTATTATGTTTCTGAGAGACCTTTATTCATTATTCTGGAAATACTTACATGTTTTGTTAAGGTCACAAATAAAAAAATCAACCACACTATTGTCCAGTAAATTGCTACAATGACGCCGTTAGAACATCACTAACCATTTAGAGCTACAAAACAGCTTTGATGGAAATAAAATATGTAAATGTATTTTTATTGAAACATGAATCTTATTAGAAACATGTTACTTAATACAAGAAAGAAGACAATTACTAAACCTCTAAATAACAATGAATTTCCTGCCTCTAAAGGGATGAAAGGGGGATGTGTTTTTTGTACCTATTCATTCGGCGGTTCTTTGACATTGACATTCAAACTGACAGCCATCTGACAGTTATATATATTTTTTGGGAATAATGAGCTATTAAATATTCGAGATATTGTTATTATGATCAGTTGAAAAACATATTGAGCTAGTTATTCAATTTGATGGCGGTTGATTAATTATTGCGACAGTAAAAAATTACGTTCCGCACTTGTCTTGTGTCTGTCTTTACCTAGAAGCAGATGCGTAGATACGCTGAGAACTCAAGCACAATTCTCTATCCGTGAACGTCTCCGACTCCCGAGACAATGCATGACGTTCACGATCAGCGGTCAGTCGCGTATCAATTCTTCACTGGTCTGAGACCTGACCCGGTATTCACAAACGTTCGACTCGTTTCCGATTCGACAACTCATATAGGTAGGTATCTGTCTTCTTCTGGCATTACGAAACCGACCGAGATAGACATACGACTTTCCGAATCAGAAGCGAGTCGAATGGTTCTGAATATGGGGCCTGGATGTAGATGCATAAATACGCTGAGAACGCAGGCGTGCTTCGCTCAAGTTTTAAGGGTCAAAGAAGGACTTTGAGCGTGAAAAATACGTCTTACAGTCGCGACCGATATGTTTATCAACACACAACTTAGCACTGCCCTGCAAATTGCAAAAAACGTAAGAAATTTTGAATTTCGCGGGCCACCTAGGGATTATTCATAATGCTCTGTGGAGTCTGTGGATGTGAAAGCTACTAATATCTAATCTAAACGTAGTGATTATATACTCTGTGGATGTGATGTCGTACTAGAAATACCACAACATTCTGTTTGGTATTTGGGATAATTTTGGTGATTTGAAGACTAAAAGATTTGAAGGGCTCGGATATATTGCACACATTTGGTAAGTTAAGTTTTTTTTACCAGTCCACTGTACTCCCCGCGTTATTTACATTTTACCTTTGATCATGCATTGTGTACAGACTATTGGATGATACTGACGTCAAATACGATTTATAACCATAACAGAAAATAAATAATCGTATTACATTGCTTTGTGTGGTTTTTTTATTACAATACTCTATCATGTCCAAAATGTAAGGCGTGGTTGAGGGTGAGAGGAGTGGGGTGCGGGACGGGCAGGTAAGGGTAGCTCAATCGATAAAGTTCGTAAGGTCTAGACTGAGCATGCCCGAAATCCAGGTACCAAAGTATCGATTAGCGTCATTGCGCATGACGAGTCCTTGGCAGAGCTAAAATAACGCCCTAGCCTTTGTGCCCAGTCGTATCGCGACGGTCGCACCTCGAAAATCACAGATTTTATATAGGTAAAATTTGATAGATTTAAGTGAAGAATTTTGTGTAACTGTGTATTCGTATTATGAATAAAAGTTAAGTGATCTAATTATTCTTTTGCAGGCAAAATGAGTTCCCGTCAATTTCGAAAAATGAACCAGCGAAACAATGTGCCCCCGCCTCCGGATGACTCTGATGATGACTATCAACCCTTGTATGCGCAACGTTCAGGGTTTTCCAATTACGCTGGGGTAAGTAGATCTCTTTGTTCATAAATAGGGCTGATTTCTTTTATGTATTCAATTTAACTTTAATAGTCTTATTGGTATGAACATTGTGATGCCGAGATTGGTAAAATGTAGTGATGATATGATAAGACATAGAGAAGTATGGAAGAAGAGAACATGCAGCACCTTTCCGGTTTACGTACATTTGCCCTAGTTTTAATTTTACTTACTCGTCAATACGCCGGCCACAAGGTTGGATTTTAATATTTTATAATTAGTGTGCATTTAGGCGACCACGCTAACTAACGTGTGGGAATTGCCAACAAGAACTTTACTGTAACTTACGGGAATAAACTAAAGTATCTTCTGTGAGACTTTATCTTGAACACACTCAACAAACTACAACTACAACTTCATTGTCAATGTACAATCCCACTAAGACTGTACAGCACCAACACCTAATAAATTGGAATACGGGCTTTTAAACTAGGATGATGAGTCTTATAAGGTCTATGTACTTTTGTCTTTACTATGTTTGGCTGAATCTTGCACGTCTCTTGCTTATGGTTACCGTAATGCTATACGGTTTTTATAAATAGTAAAGATCAAAGTTTCTCCCCCTGTTTGTACATAACAGGTTTTTAATGCAGTTTTCAGTATTAGTTTTATCTACATTGCACCCGTGTGAAGCTAGAGTCATTAGTATTTTAATAAAACATACAAAAAAAGACAAATGATATATTGTCCTTCCGTTGAGAAAATCAATAAGTTATTTACGGATATAATTGTATTGTAAATGGGCTGGTCGCAACTCCACATCAAAGCGCGTAATTAGCTTTAGGGCTATAATCCACCAGGCGGGCCCAGTGCGGGTTGGTGATATCTAAATGTCAAGGTGTGGTGAGGGCGTGTCTTCGCGCATGCGCGTTATGCAGCGTGCAAAACGTGACGTACTTGTACTGCGACGTAGAGCTTTATGAACTATAATATATTTATAGGCTATAAAAATCAAACATTTACATGATAAGCGCCTAAGAAAAACGCGCCATCTTAATTTTAAGAAAAACTGACTCGATGCGACTGTATATTTGAAAATCAGACAAGTTTTAGACGTGTTCTTTTGCGTATCGTACGTGGTGCGTCTTTGTCCACCGCCGCCGCGCCATGTCACGTGTGAAAACTTGAACTGATATATCTTTACTGACAGTTGTGATAGTAGCGCTAATAAGCATGAGATAAATATAATTTATGCCTATAAGGATATAGCACCCATGAATAATGTATCTTTCAATAGGTGTACATTTCCTGCCACCACCCCTGTTTACACCCTTAACAACAAATGGTACCTCTTTTATAATATTAGCCTATAAAACCAGACAAATGCAAGTCTGAGTCGCGCATCGAGGGGTTCTTACAAACTTGTATGTTGGTGTTTGTTGTCCAGCAAGTCTTAAAGAAAAGATAATGGTTTGAAGAACAAATTTAAGTATGCAGTAAAATAATACTCTCATACACCAATATACGTCACGGTCAATAGGCATGACGACAGTATTCGAAAATTACAAATCTATTTAGTCCGACAGGTATAGTATTGAAAAATAATGGACACGTTTTTTATTTGTTTTTGTAAATCAATGAATAACGACTCGTGACGTCAGAACTAGCTCAAAATTATACCTAGACGCGACGTATTGAGAATTTAAAAGAGCGTCGTATCTTCGTCAGTGTTCATTTACGTAACAAATCTCAAATAACAAATATTCTTCAAATATATCAAATATTTTTTAATAATCTACCTGATGACGGACTGATTCGTTTACTTTGTCATCTCATTCTCCAAATGCAACTGTATTTTTTTATGTGATACTAGCTGTATCTGGCATGCGATGCAATGCACTTTTACTTGTTACTGCATATATACTACCTACCTACCTACTATTACCTACCTGCTACTACCTACCTACTATTACCTACCTGCTACTACCTACCTACTACTACCTACCTACTACAACCTACCTACTACTACCTACCTACTACTACCCGCCTACTACTACCTACCTACTACCACCTACCTACTACTACCTACGTACCTACTACTACCTACCTACTACCACCTACCTACTACTACCTACCTACTACTACCTACCTACTACTACCTACCTACTACTACCTACCTACTACTACCTACCTACTACTACCTGCCTACTACTACCTACCTACTACTACCTACCTTCCTACTACTACCTACCTACTGCTACCGTCCTACTACCTACCTACCTACCTACCTACTGCTACCTACCTACTACTACCTACGTACTACTACGTACCTCCTACTACCTACCTACTACTACCTAACTACTACTACCTAACTACTACTACCTAACTACTACTACCTAACTACTACTACCTACCTACCTACTACCAGCTACCTGCTACTACCTACCTACTACTACCTACCTACTACTACCTACCTACTACTACCTGCCTACTACTACCTACCTACTACTACCTACCTACCTACCTACCTACTACTACGTACCTACTACTACCTACCTACTACTACCTACCTACCTACTACTACCTACCTACCTACTACTACCTACCTACCTACTACTACCTACCTACTGCTACCGTCCTACTACCTACCTACTACTACCTACCTACTACTACCTACGTACTACTACGTACCTACTACTACCTACCTACTACTACCTAACTACTACTACCTAAATACTACTACCTACCTACCTACTACTACCTACCTACCTACCTACTACCAGCTACCTGATACTACCTACCTACTACTACCTACCTACTACTACCTACCTACTATTACCTACCTACTACTACCTACCTACTACTACCTACCTACTACTACCTACCTACTACTACCTACCTACTACTGCCTACCTACCTACCTAAGGTTATACACTGCGCTTATTAGATTCATCTGCGATAGCGTCCAAATATATTTAGGAATAGAAATAGTTTGTTTAATTTAAAAAGGTTTGCACTACATAGGTAGTCATAGAAGTATCCTGTAGAGCAAGTAAATGCCCGTACCTAATAGGACACTCCAATCTTCCGTAACTTAAATTTATACAATGCACATAAAATAATTATACCTGTATTTCATGAACATCATTGTATCAGCCCGGCATCACCAATCACCCACTGCTGGGTGTAGCCCTCGCCTTTTCCTGTGCGTTCCTTACCCAGGTGTTTCCCGCGACTTTAACGATATAATCGACCCTACGAGCTCTATGACGGCCCTGGTTTCTTAGGCTTACATTTGACCACCACTCGGTCAAAACCTTGCTCTACCGGCCATCTGCACGTCTAGCCAGATGTCCTGCCCAGGTCCACTTGAGGCGCACCGCCCGTTGCGCGTATTACCAACGTATAATACGTAGCAGTAATTACTTTTAATATAATTTAGGGGAAATCAACTAAATTGTCATGAAAACGAACAGATGACAACATCACAGACTTTAACATCAGGTTATAGAGAAGCGGAGGCTCAGTGGTGGTGGCCCCGACTTACGAGTAGTAAGTCGTGAGTTCGAAGCCAAACAGTTGCATTTTTTGTGTAATTTATTTCATCACCACTGCTCTCAAAACGGTGAAGGAAAACATCGTGAGGAAACCGGCATGTCGTAGAACCAAAAATTCGAAGACATCTACCAAACCGCACTGGCCCCGCGTGGTAGAATATAGCCCATACGCAAAATAGGCACTTTGACGGAGTTGAAGACACTTGCCTGTTGTACAATACAATACAATACATCAGGTTATTTAAATGTGTGTTCGTTTTGTGTGAATTATATGTGAGTTGGGAATGTGAGTGTGAGATATATGTGTAGTTGTATATGTTTGACATGTGAGTAAGTGAACGTGTGAATGAGTGAGTTTAACGTTTGCCTGGTACCAAACCAGTTGTTTATTGTGGAATAGGTGCTGTACTGTCTGAGTCGCGCATCGAGGGGTTCTTACAAACTTGTATGTTGGTGTTTGTTGTCCAGCAAGTCTTAAAGAAAAGATAATGGATTGAAGAACAAAGGAGAAAACTGAAATACTATGAAGCTTGGTACTTTATTCAAATTGAAGGCAACCACAGATAATGCGGTATTTATCGGTAGAGGAAAAAATATAATATAACTTAATTATATCCTAATCACGTAAATATCCTGCAAAATAAAGATTTTCATTTTTGAAGTTTTTTATTTTTAGTTCACAGTGCAACACAGGTAGGTTTTGGTAACACCATGTTTTACGTTCCAATGCATATCGCCGCACGAATTTTTAACTATGAGGATGGTCGTACTGAAACACATTTTTAGTAATCAAAGTCCTATGAATGGTTACGCTTACGCTTTAGTTACGCAAATGAAAATAATGCGAGAAATTAAAAAAAAATGAAGGTAAGTTGTACGTACCGACATATTGTTTGTGCTTTGACCAAATATACTTGAGAATGCATTCAGCGTAATTCAGAACGCGCTGCGTTTAATGACATTTGTCATTGTCACGATGCTACTTACGTCTGTGGAACAGTTACATTTGACTGCGTGCGTTCAGTGTGTTATTTGGTGCATTTCATCTCATCCTATTTTTCCACGACTCGCGACTTGTTTGCTTCATTGTATTCGATTGATTCTGTGAACGATAACTTACCGACTTGCTACACTGGACTACGACTTACTTCAAGAGAGGGACTTCGACGATTGGGAAAATCGTGTTTTTGTTTACTGGACGTGAGTAGTACTACCCCAACACGTCTGTAAGGTGAATGATCCCTTTATTCATGGATATATTTATGTTGTGTCAACCCAATTATGACTTTTTTTGGAATTTACATTTTAGATTTTTTACAATGGATTGCTGCGATTGCAATGAACCTCCAGCAGCTAATTAACTCCAACATGTCCTAGACATGGGTCCTGATATTTTCGTATCGTTGAAGAATGGAGAAATGCACCACCAGTTTTGAATTGCAAAGAGGAGAATTTGGTCCGAGTCAACTCTGTTCATACAATGTCATCATGTTGTTATTGCGTGCCTTTTTAATAATTATTAGAAAGTGTGATTGCTCCATAACTGATTATTTTGTCTATAAAAAAAATAACCAGCTAGTCAGCAATGTGGCATGACAATGTGGTACTATGATTTCAGGTTCTTGATGGTGACATTTTGTGTCAAATATGCCTTGATCGTAATCTTCGTGAATTGGACAGACAAAATATGGCTGTAGGCAAGAGGACTATTGGTAGTTGTGCTCATGTTGTTACTGATGTCTGGTATTTGAGATGGGCACGGTATCAAGACAACATTTCCCCACCTGCAACTTTTTTAAATGGAATATTAGTAAAAGAGGCTTGTGATTAATAAATACATATTTATAAAATACTTGAATATTGTTTTTTTTTAATTCTCATCTCTTACCCATATCAGTCACAGACAAGACAATACAATTTTCCGATTAATGCAACATAATCTGGGGTTGCATTCCATTTGATTAAAGTACCACGCTTCAGGCCAGGTCTGCTGGACTGGAGTGCACCACTCGTGTGCTGCTCCCTTACCTTGCCTTCGAGGCCCGTTCCTATGCTACGTCTATGCACTGAAACGCGCCGCGGCCTTAGGGATGTCTCTTTATTCGATAATTTGGCCTGTGCACTGGCCTTAAAATAGAGCGCATCATCTATATTATAGAGATAAGAATATCACAAGCAAATATTTCTACAAATACATTATAACCGGGCAAAAATTCAGCATAGCGCCATCTATTGACATTACTAAAACTTCTCTACATCTACCAGAACTATGCAATCTTTAAATATTATTTTCTCGAAAATGCAGGCAATTTCCAGCTTGAAACTTGAGATTAGGCAGTCTATTGTGCCGTATTATCCGTGGTGATTTTCTTTACAGTGGTTAATTTATATCAGAATAAAGTACCAAAATAGACCATGTCCTTTAAGTATGCAGTAAAATATTACTCTCATACACCAATATACGTCACGGTCAATAGGCATGACGACAGTATTCGAAAATTACAAATCTATTTAGTCCGACAGGTATAGTATTGAAAAATAATGGACACGTTTTTTATTTGTTTTTGTAAATCAATGAATAACGACTCGTGACGTCAGAACTAGCTCAATATTATACCTAGACGCGACGTATTGAGAATTTAAAAGAGCGTCGTATCTTCGTCAGTGTTCATTTACGTAACAAATCTCAAATAACAAATATTCTTCAAATATATCAAATATTTTTTAATAATCTACCTGATGACGGACTAATTCGTTTACTTTGTCATCTCATTCTCCAAATGCAACTGTATTTTTTTATGTGATACTAGCTGTATCTGGCATGCGATGCAATGCACTTTTACTTGTTACTGCATATATACTACCTACCTACCTACTATTACCTACCTGCTACTACCTACCTACTACTACCTACCTACTACTACCTACCTACTACTACCTACCTACTACTACCTACTACTACCTACCTACTACTACCTACCTACTACTACCTACCTACTACTACCTACCTACTACTACCTAACTACTACTACCTACCTACTACTACCTACCTACCTACTACTAGCTACCTGCTACTACCTACCTACTACTAACTACCTACTACTACCTACCTACTACTACCTGCCTACTACTACCTACCTACTACTACCTACCGACTACTTACCTACTACCACCTACCGACTACTACCTACCTACTACTACCTACCTACTACTACCTACCTACTACTACCTACTACTACCTACCTACAGTCGTAGAACCAAAAATTCGAAGACATCTACCAAACCGCACTGGCCCCGCGTGGTAGAATATAGCCCATACGCAAAATAGGCACTTTGACGGAGTTGAAGACACTTGCCTGTTGTACAATACAATACAATACATCAGGTTATTTAAATGTGTGTTCGTTTTGTGTGAATTATATGTGAGTTGGGAATGTGAGTGTGAGATATATGTGTAGTTGTATATGTTTGACATGTGAGTAAGTGAACGTGTGAATGAGTGAGTTTAACGTTTGCCTGGTACCAAACCAGTTGTTTATTGTGGAATAGGTGCTGTAATATCTTTCTGTTCGCGATTTTTCATAATGAACTATTGAACACCATCGTGCGCTATGGCCGTACATAAAAGTGTTTCCTTATTGTTTTAGTTGGACGTAGGCTCATCTCACTCGGAGTCTGAGCGTGCGTCCGAGCGTAGCGAAGATGAAGCCCAAAATAACGCGTGCGCCGTACCCCCTGGCACTGCCCCTAAGAAGAAGAATTTCAAGAAGAAGGGTAAAGGAAAAGGCAGGCATGCTGCGGCTTTTGAGGTACTTTTAAAGTTTTTGAACACACACACAATCGTTGACACTCGCTAGGAATTCCTCATGTATCGTGGGCGCGTCTAAAACAATGATATTTTGGATGAACTTATTAAAATAACAGTAGAACTCGAAAATATGTAGGAATTAATTTTTGCCCAACCCGGAACAAATACCTGTACGTGCGGGGATAGAACCCGTCCCACTCGCTCAATCGCTCAGCCACTGCGCCAACCGTGCCGTCAACTAATTCTAATGGCATTAGTTCACGTTTGCCCACTTCCTGTTTCTTTGTAATCTTAAAACGGGAGAGGCACTTTCTTCTTGCACCATTTGGTGAACAATAGTGCACGGTGGTCGTACTGTTGCTATATTCATTATAAAAGCAGAATTACATTTTCATTGTAGTTTGATGAAGTTGAGCGGTCTCTGAGGGAAGTGAATGCTATGCTGGGATCTCCACCGCCCGCACCAACTAAGAAAACGGTTAATCAGGCATTGGAGGTGTTGGACCTGGACGCAAAACATCTGAACGTAGCAAACGAGTTGAGGCGGATCTTCGGTCCAGAAGAAGGCGCACAAAACAGACGGTAAGTAATTGCTTTTTGTTGTTGATCTTGATACCTATGTTTCTGAAAATGACATTCCATATATTATTATGTAGTTATTATGTAGATACATATTAATCATTCTTAAATAATTTTACAGTGCACGAGTCGCTCCGAATCGCGCCCTGATGCTTAGGCGTGTATTGATTCATCCAAATAAGGAGACGCCAGTCTACGACTTTCATAACTCCGGTGAGTGTCAAATTCGAGGCTTTGAACCTTGTCAAGAAGTCCCGATATTTAAAATCCCTTGATCGCGGAGTATCACCCTGAGTGATAAAGCAAGACCGTTATACACAGTGAAATAAAGAGCAAGTTAAAAAAAAATACATATTATGTAATTATTTGAATTTTCAGGATGGTCCATGCTGAAATACAAAGACGTGGGCGACCGTATGTACTTTGTCTTCAATCACAGTGAAACGTATCAAAAGATGCATCGTGCATTCTTACGAAGGCTTGCGATCGCACGGTCTACCGGCGATATAGTCGCAAATTTCGAACAAGCAAAAGAAAAAATGCATGTGGAAGCACTGCTTGAGGTTTGTGCCAAAAACCTGAGACCTGTTTACAAAAATCATATTTTTTTCAACCATTGATTAACCTCACATTGTTTGTACAGATATCTGACCGTTTATTCCGGATGGAAGAGAATGGCGTTGGCAACGAAATTGTGGAGAACGTTGTGACGTTCCTTCAGTACGTAGCAGAACCGCTGTTTATACTTTCAAAGGTAAATACTTACCAAAAGCAGAAATACCATTTGATTTGTATATTATACTTTTTTTTCTAATACAATTCTTTTAATTATGCCAATAATATAAAAGTAATCTTTTTTTTACAGAACAATATACGCCTCGAATACAAATTTCTGGAAAATCGTCCTTTTCATGTTGCAATGTTGAAGTATATTTACTTACTCACAAACAAAGCTTGTCATCGTACCGCCTTGGAGATAGCAAAAATGATGCTGTTAATTGATCCTCATGATCCGTTGGCTATTTTGTCTGTAATAGACATTCTAGCACTTAGGGCTAGGGAGCACGAGTGGTTGATCGAGGCCATCAAGTACTTTGACCGTCAGCGTGAGGCATCCTTGCTCTTCAACATCAAGTACTCTCTTAGCCTCGCGCACTTCCATGTTGCGGTCAAGAATAATGGTAAGTCTTGTAATTTGCTCAGCAGTATCCGCATCGTATACTGCTGAGCAAATTACAATACCCTACATACCAATTTGCTCAGCACTCTCCCAAATGTGTCAATGTTGCTACTAAAATAAATAAATAAATAAAATATTGTTACGTATTACAATAAAGAAGTTAAAAATAAATGATACAATGCGACTCAAATAATAATAGGAACGTCAATCACCTCGATCTGTTGTCTCTTTTTATTGCTATCGTTTTGAGACTTATGTTAAAAACATTTTTTTGTATTCTTTGGGGAAAACCCTACTTATCTAACTTTGAACCAGTTATTGACAAATATGACGTCACAATGTGGCGCAAGGTCATTTCTATTCATAGTTACATAAGGTAGTTTATGGAGCCGGCCCGTCGGGGGCTTATGGGACCATGACCGTGGTCCCGGATTCACCCTACAAATGATTGAGTGGTATTAATTTTATAATCTACTAGCCTACCCATAGATATAATAAAGAAGGAGATATGGCGTGGAGTTCAAAATGTATAGAAAACCGATGAAGCCACAGTTGCCCCTCCATAACGCTAATATTGCACACAGAGCTCTGTCAAAACAATACTACGAACAAGTGCACACACGCGCCATCGATAACTCTGTCATTTAAATTCAAACCTTATTTGTTAAACAACAGCGTACTTTTTCCGTATAATTTACTCACACTAAAACAATTATCATTGTGTGTTGTCGGGACACGGGGGCGGATACGACACAGTGCTTGACTAAATCGAAGAGTTATCGATAAATATATCGATTATTTTTATAAAGGATTTGGAAATAAAGTAAATAAAAATAATATGAAACCTACAAACATTATTCAATGAATAAAAAAACTTTTTTGCAAAAAATAAAACCGACTTCAAAAAAAAAGTGAAAAATAACTTTAGCTTCTGAAGTCGGTGACCTTTGTTTGATTGCTTTAGTTTTTTTGTCACCGACTTCAGAAGCTAAAGTTATTTTTCACTTTTTTTTTGAAGTCGGTTTTATTTTTTGCAAAAAAGTTTTTTATTTTTCACTTTTAGTGGTTCACATGTGCTTGATACATGGAAAGTGCATACCGTTACAATTACAACAAGCACAAACACGACTATGGTACATTGTCTCATTATGGAGTTCCGTGACTCTTGGCTTTATCATCAGATCTAATGGTAGAATGGTTCTTATCAAACGCAAATGCTTCACTTGTTGTAGAAAATACCAAAATCGCAACACGTTTTCATATAAAATTGTAAGAGTTCCCTCGATTTCGCCAAGATTCCATCATCAGATCCTGATTTGGTGGCTATGGGACCATTCGGAAAGAATACCCTTTCCAACAAAAAAAGAATTTTCCAAATCGGTTGGCAAGCGACGGAGTTATGCCCGAACAAACATAAAAAAAAAAAATAGAAACATCCGAATTGAGAACCTCCTCCTTTTTTAGAAGTCGGTTAAAAATACTTTAAAATCAATTAAAAATCAAATGACACAGTTACACGTAGTTCAAAATCAAAGCATTTATTTCAATTAGGCCAGTTACAGGCTCTTTTGAATTGTCAAAGAGAAAAAGAAAATTAAGCATAGAACCACATCGGCCTTCCGGATACAACCGGATTACAAGAGTTAACAAATTGAAAAAAAATGTGAAATAGTAATATAACAATTCGCAGTCCACTTTCTTGTCGACAGACTTTGTCAAACCTCCACGAGCACATCACTAGCTCGCGCTCAAATACGGCGGACCGGAGCAGCGGACGCACCATGCGACATGACGGCTTAATGATGTTTCGTTATGTCAGGTGTACATTGCTCGTTCAGTCACTCAGTGACAGACTAAGGTGGTTGTAAAAGAGCAATGTATTTAATGCAAACATAATACAGTCGGAGTAATACAAGAAAACATAAATCAAGTAGTACAAGTCAGATATATTTTAGGGATTATGGTTTTTCGTGATTTTAAAGACAAATATTGTAAAATACTTGTTCTAACTTGTGGTAACTGATGCCCTGTCTTTTAAAGTTTTTGTCTTGGCTTCTATTTTTGCACGAAACCACCGAACAAGACGGCATAATCGTTTTTTTTTACGAACGCGGTTGACGACACACTAACTCGCGGTAGCGGCCATTTGTTCAATAGCTGAGCGACGTGGCCAGCTCCACGTGGTCACCGACACGCCCCCTTGCCACTTCTCCTGTTTTTAATATTTCTGTGAGCCTACCCGACAGACGTTGTCCTGCCACCTACTACCTACCTACTACTACCTACCTACTACTACCTACCTAATACTACCTACCTACCTACTACCTACCTAATACTACCTACCTACCTACTACTACCTACCTACCTACTACTACCTACCTACTACTACCTACCTACTACTACCTACCTACTACTACCTACCTACTACTACCTACCTAATACTACCTACCTACCTACTACTACCTACCTACTACTACCTACCTACTACTACCTACCTACTACTATCTACCTACTACTACCTACCTACTACTACCTACCTACTACTACCTACCTACTACTACCTACCTACTACTACCTACCTACTACTACCTACCTACTACTACCTACCTACTACTACCTACCTACTACTACCTACCTACTACTACCTACCTACTACTACTACCGACCTACTACTACCTACCTACTACTACCTACCTACTACTACCTACCTACTACTACCTACCTACTACTACCTACCTACTACTACCTACCTACTACTACCTACCTACTACTACCTACCTACTACTACCTACCTACTACTACCTACCTACTACTACCTACCTACTACTACCTACCTACTACTACCTACCACTACCTACTACTACCAACCTAAGAAACTTCTTCTGACAGTAACAAACACAACAAAAAAATAATTAGTAAATCGGTCCAGCAGTTCACGCGTGATAGCGTGGCCAAGGGAAATAGGGATTCATTTTATATGCAGATTTATTTTTCTTGGATTATAGTGAAGTGACCTGCTAAAAACATCAACTGAAATGAATAAATCGATACGGACTTCAATCATTAACTGAGTAAAATTAAAGTACCCACGAATACTATTTCGCAATAACTGAATAGATACTGTAATTTTATTTAAAAATAATAATTATCGAATCCCTGTCCTAATTTATTTTCAATCGTAAATTTAAGGAACGTCAAGTACATAATTTTAACAAAAAATAGCATTTATTCAGTCGAACTATCAGATCTGTAACTAGTATTGTCATCTTCATCACTGCCGGCAGTCATCAAAAACAAAAATCATTCCCTTTGTTTTCTCTGCGACCTTTCTTCAGTCTTATGTAGTGTTTTCTGCACACGCAGTTTGTAGCAGAGTCAGCAATTTAGCAGTACTGAAGAGTGGTACATAATTACTGCATTCAAATCTACTTATCAACTTTCGATTTTTTTGGTTAACATCCCTAGTATTTAAAAAGAAAAAGAGTTCACTGATATAAAATTTTAGCGACGACGCGGCGACGCGACGTTCAGTTCGTTTTAGAACATTATGTTTAAACGGACGGAAGAACGGAATTGTTTATTATGTTTAAACGGTTAATTTATGAAATTTAATCGTAAAATTACCTTCTTATTTCATTATCAGAATAAATAATAATATGTTATCGTAATTGAAAAAAGATACTCAATTGTGCAGTTCTAACTTTGAATAACCTTTCCTTTTGGCTTTGCCGTAGTCGGGTAAAAAATAAATATTATTTTATGCCCGCCGTTACAAGGTTACGCCGTAACTTTATGATACATTTTGTTTACAGCAAACTTGGCTGAAGCTGATCGGCTCATTCGGGAGGCGATATTAGCTTTCCCACACATCTTGGTCAAAATTTTGGAATGTTGCCACACTTCCCGTCCCGCATTGCTTGGGCATGACATTTTCAAGGCAGACCCGGGGACCCCGTAAGCCTTTTTAGTTGTTTTTGACTTAACTATTTAAGGGGTTGGAATTTTTTGGGATGAAGCTTGGCCTGCTTAAGTTCTGCACTTATATTTCATTTTTTTAATAATAATTTGGTTTAATTAAATAAAATGGCGGTAATTAGGCAGGCCACATAATTCAAAGCCCTTTAACTAAAAAGATGTGTTTAAATTGCTCTTGAATGTTTTAGTTGGAGTGTGGGTGCCTCGGAGGTTTTCATGGTATATGCAAAGATGACTTTCCCGCGCTGGAACGAACCCGCGGTCATGAAATGGCTAATGAGGAACGCCACTGAGTTGTGCACAGAATATTCAACCAACGATAAAATTAAGGTAACTAAACCTTTATCAATCTTTTTTATATGAAAAACTGGCACTTTTCTGTAGTAGTCCATTACCTAAATATTTTACTGTTCTTTTTGCAGGAGACGGCAAATGAATGGGCCGTCAGCCGCCACACCCTGTATCAGGTCTGGCCAGACGAGTATCTGCGACACATGTCTGTGTTCAGCAGCATGTCAAAGCTTATCATTGAAGCTGTACGTATCCGTGTTTTTTTTTTAATTATTCTTAACTAAATACAACCATAATTATTATAACCAGGGCTCTAAATTATAAATAAAAACACATTTTCGTTGATAATCTCATTAACAGGCTCCAGGCTGATCCGTAACTCGATATCTTGATCTGTTTTAAATCACTATAATTCAGTCGAAATAGGGTATTTTTGAACTACCACACTTAACACCGTTAATATTAGACCTTGTAATTAGTTACCATTGATCATATTATGTCAGACCCCCAACAATGATTAATATAAGAGCTTGAAATTAACCGTTGGTCATGTTACGTCATCACTTGCAGCAACTGACGGCAATCGCGTTCAACCAGCCCACGTGCGCGTTCGACCCACTGTTCCACAGGGCTGTGAACCGTTACGAGTACAGCTACAAGTTCGACGCGCCTCGCACTCCCAGCTACGCAGATAGTACCGGGGCTGCCTTCGGTTCACCACTGTACAGGTTCTTCCACTCAATGATCCCGTCCTATTTTGAACCTCCGGTCGACGACTGATCAATGTTGTTTTTATTTTTTATTCTACATGTAATTTTAATTATTATGATTTATATAATAATGAAGTTTATTGTTTTTTATTCTTATTTAATATCATTTATTGTGTAAGTTCAGTCTTTTAGTTTTGTTGTATATATTTTTTTTGTTTTCACCTTTATACAGGGTGTAAGGGTAAACACCGTTGTCACTCAAACCATAGTAGTGGTAGTTGACATACATTAAAAATATAGGACTGAGTTAAAACAAGTAAAATTAAATATTTAAAAAACCACGGAATAATAATTCGTTAGGTCCTAGCTACCAGTCACCACTCCACTTTCCTCATCTCATTTCGTTACTTAGTATTCCTCATTCCCTTTCAATATAGTGTACATTATTCTACAAGACATTTGAGACCCATAATGAAGGAGTTGTGAAAAAATAATGTTATTCGCCATTTTGTGGCGGCAGCCATCATGAACCGATTTTTATCAGACACGTCTAACTTACAATACTCCGTCGTTTTTGCGTCGGGGTTTAAAAACAGAATACGAAATTGAATAAATATCCGACACTGTCCGTAAATTCATGTGCAATGTAATGCGCTCGTGTGACATAATCGCCCTCCGTTCTATGTACCTACACATTACACGTAACATAACCTGTGTTTGATTTAACAACAAAGAAAATAAAAAAAATAATCCAGACCATTAGGTAGCTCGTATTTAAAAAGTTAATCACAATTTTATGTACTTACAGTTAAAAATCACCGGCTAAACACTGATTATATTACACTTACCTACTATGTACATTAATCTTAATAAATGTTGAAAATGGAATCGAAATGATCTTCAGGAAAAGTGGACTTTCTTCATAAAAAGGTTGTTAGCTTTTGATTGGTTTTAGGTTCTAGTAATGAAACCAAACCACTGGTTTCAAGGACAACGGTGTTCACACTAACACCCTGATATACTTTGTGCAATAAAAATAATTGAAGAATGACAATAGGATTTAGTTATAACAAGTAAATTAATTATCTGGGGTAATTTATAAATGAAATGAATCATTTTTATTGCTAAAATGAAGTAATTTTATACTGTAATTCTGAACTTATTATTTAAAAAAAGTATTTCCCCGCACTAGGAATTTCTCCTACATCAAGTGTCTGTTTAAAAAATGTTTTACTCGCAAACACAAACATCCCAAAAATGAATAAAAAGTAAAGGTTTTCTTTATGAAAGCCAACCGGTGTGGTGTTATGTATTTGAGGAGGGAATGTTTTGCTTTGAAAGTTTTTATTTATTGTCTCGATTGTGACAGTCAATATTACTATTGTCAATCAGGCAATTCAAAACTATGCTTTATAGCCATAACTTTGATTATTAGAACGGTCACTTGGCCTAACTAAAATAATTTCATATTTTCATACTAGAAAATCAAGAATCACTTGAGATATCTCCCGGTGTTTACTACACATTATGTTACTGCAATATTTGTTAATAAGATAATAAGTAGGTGCCAATACAAATTGTATATAATCTTAGTTAATTATAATCGTTCAGACGTTTTCTCCTTTACAAAATTGTAAATACAGCAATGGGTAAAAATTGTAGTGAACTTCACTGCTCAAAAAAATATTGAAACAATAAAATGCACAAATATATATTTTTTTTTTTTTTTGTTACCGACTATTTACCTAACTCTAAGGGAGGCGTTATAACACGATTTCGAGGTGCATATTTGTTAACGATGGGTATAATATGAATATGACGCACATTCTGCAGACGAAAATTGTAACATAGTAAAAAAAATAGACTTTACAAAAAGTCACCAAGTCAACGGTGACGTCACGCGCTTCAAGCTCCAGTTGTAACTACCCCCATTTTTATTCTGAATTCTTTAGAAATTATGGATGAAATCACACTGAGACGCGCAAAATGCATCACGACGCTGCGAGGCGCATTCTAGAGCTAAGTGAAATCGTGGTTTGCGAGCAGCAATACGGGCTTAGCAATAGGCGAAGCAAATCATGGGGTATTCGTATTGAGTGAACTCTATTAAGCCACGCGGCGCAGCTGATATTTGTGTATATTTTCATGTACTAAATATAAATAAGCTGTATTGGATCACTAAGCGCATGAACCTCGTCGCGTCGCGACTCAGTGATTTTTATGATAGTTTAGTTTTTTTTTAGTTGTAGCATAATGCAGCCGCATTAGGCCGCAGCACAGTGCATCAATACAAACAATTCCGATTCATATAGTTACAATGTGTGAAAGAGGTTTTTGCATTGCGGTGCGGCCCGCCTTAGGGCTCTTGTTCACGGTCGGTTTTTACCCGTCCCGGCGCCGGTCTGACTCCAGCGTGGTTCCCACATGTCCGATTTAGCCGTAGCTATGCTCGATTGAAGTACAGAAGACTACACATACGAACTGCGCACGCAACAAGATCACGTCTCTTCGCAGCAAAGACCGGATACTTGCACAAGACTTACCGGGCGCCCTCCTGGCTAAAAATTAGTCGTGAGCAAGAGTACTGGCTTTACTATAATTATGAGAAGTATAAGTATGCGGCTACTTTACACATGTATGGGACACCATTTAAAAAAAATAGGTACGCTTACGCTTGTACGTTAATTACTACGGTTATTTCCGAATTTCAAAATGGTTTCTTGTCATTACTTTGTTTCGTTGTTATTTGTCCGTGATTTATTGTTGAAATGGTCCCGATATAAAATAAAAAACATCAAAGGACAACACGAGCAGCGTTTACAGTTTTGCGGATTTGTTCAAGCACGCGGGTAAGCCCCGCTAAGATCTACAAAAATTTTACTAACTTCACTTCATTTAATTCTATCCGTAAAAAAACGCAAATGCAAAATATAATGCAGACTTCAAGAAAACACCAAAAAGTGGGTAGGTATAATTACTTTAGTTTCAGAAGTCTGTGACTTTTGTTTTTTTAATATAAGTACAATAATAATAATAAAAAATCAATTATCCAGATGGCAGTATAATGCCATAATCTAGAACTAATTATTTGTAACGATCATGGCATTTGTAAAAGCCACAAAATGTCGTGTATCGGGACCTCGACTTAATGATAAATCATGACAGATCCCGTGGTAAAGTAGTAGCACGTAATAGTTGACATAAAAAAATGGTATTATATAATATGTTTATTTCGCATTTTTAATGCAGATGTGTTTTTTTTGTTCACAGCCCCGACGATAGAAGAGATTATTATCGAATGATAAATCTTATCGCTCAACAAACTTCTAGCTACCCTTACATGTATAATACGCAGACTGGGGTTGGGCATGGAGTGCAATTTAATTCTGCGGCCATGGGTAACGAAGGGGTGATTTTTCGGCTGCCGGTAGCCAATATTAACCGCGCCGGACATAACGTTAACGCTCAGTTTCAAGCTTTATTTGACCAAGGCATTTGGAATGGGCAGGTCATCAATATGCAGAATATGTTGGGTCCACTCAATAATACCCCTCGCTTCAGTGTCCCCAACCATCCTCAGTATCCTTCGACTTCCCGTGATTGGGCTTTTGATGACAACGACCCGACATTCGAACATTACGACTACTCCGATGACGAATATAATTTCGTAAGAGATGAGGAGGCTATGGCCGCAGCTTTGGCAAAGAGCAAGTATGAGGAAATGGAACAGGAAATGGCGGATGCCATCGACGCAGTTTGCCTCGATGAACGCATCAACAACATCTTTAGGCCTACTAACGCCCACTATTACTAGATTGCTGTGATTTAATATTTTCGTAGTTTGTGTATTAAACCTTGTATTTTTGATATCTATATATTTATTATAACCTACTATTATTCAAATTTTGGATTAACTTTATAAAACTTCCGGACCATTAAGTAGGTGTTTTTGTTTAATAATGTTTGTTAAATGTTTTCTCCACATTAACGCTATTTTTTATATGAATTTAAACATATTAAGTACATTATTTTATGTCAGCTAAATATCACTACATCCTACCTATTAAGTTAATATTGTCGAACTACTTACATAAATATGAGTGTTAATGGAATATTTAAACAGTTATTAAACAGTAGAATATTTGATGTTTAAAAAATAGCAGTCTCAGTATAAAATCGTACAACTTAAGTCGTAAGAGCGCGATCGACGGGCGGTGCGTCACTGAACAAGCTCGCAACGCACATCGGGAAGGAGCGCATCACCCGGTGCCCGCGCCACGCTGATGTGGCGCTTCGAAAACAAGCGGTTCGCTCGTCTATTACGCTCTCACATTTGTGTCTAAAATATAACTCACTTTTAATCATAGAATAATAATATTACTCACCGTTCGTTTTCTCTGTAATCTAGGGAACGATAAAGCCTGTAGGTTCCATGTATGACGTCTGATCAGGCCGACCGCCGAGTTTGAAACATAATTTTAATGTGATGGGTATGTTTACGAAAATGGTTTCTGGAAAGTTAAAATGATGGTCTGATAAAAAACAGGTGTGTTTTAATAAGTAAGTATTTATCTTTGTAATTTAAGGTGATTAGAAATTTTGGAAATCATGGTACGATATATATTAAAGTACCCAAAAGAATAGGTACACATTTTTTTTTGAATGTTGTATTAGATGTGTAGAAATAGGTCAAGCAAAGCTGACTTTGTAGTTCGTAGAAACCCATGTATTAGATTTGTGTAAAAAATAAATAAAAACAACAAAAATATTGTCTCATTTATCCACCGGTAGTCAAGTTAGAGAAACCGTAACATACCAAAATGGAGCCAAAATGCAAAAGAAAATCGTTCCTATAATGTAGGGTTCGTCAGATCAAGACTCTTTGAGTGACGTTAATACTTAGTGATCTATGGTGACGGCTACGAGACATCCATTTGCTACTTACTCTGTCTACGCCTTAAGGCCCCTACTCAAAGCCTCGAAACGACGACTCGAATGGCGTAGTGGTAGTGACGCTGCCTTACGTTCTTAGGGTCCTGGGTTCGAATCCCGGTAGGAGCAAATGTTTGTGTGATGAGCATGGACATTTGTTTCCGAGTCATGGATGTTTATATGTATAATAAGTATGTATTTACAAACAAAAAAAAGTATATATGTAGTATATCAACTATCTAGTGTCCACGATACAAGCTTTGCTTAGTGTGGTACTAGGTGGCGCTGTGTGTTAATGTCGAGCGATATAAAGCGCTGCGTGCAGGGCCCTGCCTGCAGGGACACTGCCAATCGTATTGTGTGTTTGCATGCAGGGCCGATATTAGAATTGTTCATCCTGCCGCAGGGCCTTAAAATATCGGCCCTGCATGTATACACTCAATACGATCGGCAGTGTCCCTGCAGGCAGAGCCCTGCATGAAAAAGCATTAACTAGCCCGTACCTACAGGACAAAATACATAAAAATAACATTATTTACAACTATTGAAACACACGCAGGTATCTACTGCCACAGATGATATAATATTACCTACTGTTAGCTCCAGATTGTACACTTGTTTATTATCCCCAATGTATCGATTGTTTCCAACAAACGTAAGCAATTCCGGTTTCCCCCATGAACGTGTTGACCGCCAGAGCAAAAAGGCACACGAGTGCCCTACACACACCCATCATTTTGTCACATAGGTACCACAGAGTATATAATCTACTTCTAATTTTCACCACGTGCATGTGGCGACATTTAGAAATTCGCGCCATTTTCATATAAACGTCAAATATTGTTGCGACTTTCCGACTGATAAACAAAATAATAATATGTGTTCAAGCGAGGAATCAGATGTTAATATGGAATCCACTCCAACTGATACTTTGAATGAGGTGCAAATTGCAGAAAACAGTTTCTAGCCGCCAAAATCGCGAGAGCGCTATTTAATGATTTACAAAAAATGTAAGTATAGTGTGGTATCTATACATATAATAAAATCGTTGAGACCAAAAAATCTGTAGGTATAATTATACATTGAATATTAAAAAAAAAACCGATCAGGGTGACTTAAAATAAGTAACTGAACATATTAAAACCATTTTTAAAATTCGTGTTTGTTTGTTTGTTTGACCGCGCATCACGTAAAAACTGCTGGACGGATTTTGATAAAAACTTCACTAATCTATTTAAATAAACTCAGAATAACACTTAGGCTATAGAAATAATGGAAAATTTTGGAAAAAGGGGGGGTAAAGTTTGTATGAAAAGAAAATTTTAGATTGTTCTAGATTCGTGAAACTCAGAGTAAATACTTATTATTAAAAATAAAGAAATACCTGTTTCAGCATTTAAAAAAAAAAACATCCAGGGACGTAAAAAAGAGGGTTTTGTGTTTAAAATTAATTAACTGCATACACCTATAGAATAAAATTCATTGAAGTGGAAACCTTTAAAAGTTGCTGTAAATACTTCAAATCTAATACAGGTAAATGTAATTTCTCAATTTTCTTGAAATTTTAATTTTGAAGTGAATACTCCCAAAATAGTGGAACTCAAGAAAATCGGCTTTCCTCGGTATAAGTAGTTGGTAATACAGGGTGGCAGTAAGGGGAGCTGCAGCTACACAAAACGACGCCTTAGAGTGAAAACCTCGTAAGTGTAAAAGAGGTAACTTTTCAGGAGGAAGAAAAAACTGCGATAATCGTTGCAAGGTATTCACGGGAAACTTATAGATGCGAGTATTTACGAGGTTCTCATTTACTGTCATAGGTGGCGCTATGAGTATTGAATGAACAAATGAGTCAGATTTGGACGTGCGTAGCGAGGTTTTCTTCCTAGAAACGTAATAAAATAAATTTGAGCAAAAATGCATTCCCGAGGTTTTCACTCTAAGGCGACGAAAGTGGTCTTAGGTAACAATCCGTAATTTTTTCACGAAATGTTTATCCCCATTCACAGATTTAATAAAAAAATAAAGTACAGTTAGCAAGAAAATTGCCATTTTACTTAAAACATTTTTTTTTATGCCAATCGAACTTCTTTCCGACACTAATCAAGAAGTTCTTCCAAACCATGGTTTGGTTAGAGTACCTACTCAAAAAGTCAGAAATCGCAAAAAAATAACTTTCAGCGGGGTAGTATAGGGGAAATAGTTAGCCAGAAAATTGCTATTTTACACAAAACATTTTTTGATGCCAATCATTATTTTTTATTTTACATAAGACAGAAAGCCGGAAAAGTTACAAAAACATTACAAACGAGTACAAATCCTACTATCTACAAATAAGAAATGCTTTGTCCTGAAGGACTATCTGATGGATCAACGCACAGCCTAAACCGCAGATTGTAGAAACCTGAAACTTGGAGGGTGTATTTTCTGTATAACGTAGGCATACGATAAGAAAGAATTTTGAAATTATACACCTAAGGGGGTGAAAAGGGTTGGCAAAGATTGTATGGGAAAATGTGATTCCTTGGTCCAATCTACTTCAAACTTTGCAATCAACAATATTAACAGAATTGATGGACGCGTTTCATATTGCATTGAAATTCATCCCCTAACGGGGTTAAAAGGGGTAGAAAGTTATTTTGGCGGTGATTTGTTTCGAATTTGATATCAATACTCCTTCGAGTTTTTCATATAAACTACCATGGACCTAAAAAAAAGGCGGACGTAACTTCATTAATAAAAAATTGAAGCATCACAATGGCGGCTGCGTAACTATGTGTGCGTGTGTAAAGGGATGCCAGATGATGAAAAATTACCCATTTTTAAACAATATTTCAATAAGATTTCCCTTGGACTTGGTTTTATTACAAGTTTTTGTGACAGATATTGTTAAAATAAAGGTAAAGTAAATAAAACACATTGGATATTAAAAATATTTACAACTCATTTAATGTTAATAAAATGTTACAAACCCTTTTGTTGGTTTAAATTTTGGCTAAAATTTATTTTATGGGTCAACGAGTTAGAAGTTCATTTTTTTTTTGTAAATAGTACTCATTAACAGAAGGCTTTTTACAATTTTTTAAGTTGCGGAGACTCACGGTTTACGAGATATAATTTGGTTAAAATTTCCTTTATGGGCCATCGGTTTTTGGGTCGGGGTGGACGGGGTAGGGAGGGGGAGGGGGGCTACCCCTCTGTACCATCCCCATCCCGCGGAGCCCCATGGTTATGGAGATATCCATGGTTAAAGTTTTGAGGTTAAGTTAGGTTAAAACACAAATTTCCATCAATTTGAACTCTAATTTCCATAGATTTATGGGGCGGGGAGAGCGAGGGTGGGAGGTACCTACCCCCTGTCCCATCCCACCCCGCAGAGACCCATGGTTATGGAGATATCCGTGGTTAAAATTTTGAGGTTAGGTTAGCGTATTTTTCGACACCTGCCAAAATAGCTGAGCGGGGCTCCAACTTCTGGGTGGTTTAAAAAAAAATAACCTCGAAGGAGGTGGCGGGGTCTGTGTTCGCTCGCTTCGCTCGCACACCCCGCCATCTCCTTCTAACCTAACCTGTGGGGTGCCCTAAAATTCCATTGTACTGTTATGGTTTTGCATCCGAGTCGAGGGAGAACCGGTCGACGGAGCCCAGCTTCGCGGGGCTCCTTCTGAGTGGTTTATAAAAAAATAACCACGAAGGGTATGGCGGGGTCTATACCCTTCTAACCTAATCTATCCGTGTCGGGGTGCCCCAAGTCGGCTTAGGCAAAACTAGCTTGTCATCAAACACCCCATTATAATTTGGTGCTCAATTTACAGGTAATCAATACGACAAAATTTAATGAAACACTTTTTATCGGTCAACGGAACGTGAAACGTCAAATTTGAATTCTAATCTACATAAATTGCGTTTTATTTTTCAATTTATATGGAAAATTTAAAAAAATATATCTCGTAAACCGTGAGTCTCCGCAACTTAAAAAAATGTGAAAAGCCTTCTGTTAATGAGTACTATTTACAAAAAAAAAATGAACTTCTAACTCGTTGGCCCATAAAATAAATTTTAGCCCTTATTATTTTTATCCAATCATTTTTCCATTCATCATTTGCTGAGGGAAATCTATAAAATATAGAAGAATATAATAAATATTAACATAAAAATAATATAAATCTCCCACTTTTAAAGCAATTTAAAACTTGAAATGGTTGCAACACTGATTGATTTCGAGACTTATTAAATTTATTAACGTAAAATCGAGAAATAAGGTTTAAAATTACATGCTTACCTATGAAACGTGATCCCCTGGCTTTTTTAAATTGAACCACTATGGTTTCGACAACTTTTCACAACACACGAGGGCATAGGTACCTACTTTAATTTTATTACGCAAAATAACAAGCGGGCACACGTAGCATCGTTCAAAACGTAATGGCCGACGGTAGACTTACTATGGTGTGAATGTATGCGTGCGCACCTGTCAGCATTAGTGCACTGACTTACTATGGGTGCTTCAGTTATTGTTAAAGAAGACGGCGTCCGCCTTTTTTTTTAGGTCCATGTTTTTATACATGTTTCAAAACCCAATCCGATTTTATTCCAAAAAGGTTGAACTCACATAAAAATTTGGTGCAAAATTGCAAATACTCTTTAAAATTGGAATGTCTCGAAAGTCACCGTAAAATATTAATACCGCATTTGAAGGTTTCTAAGCTTTGAAGAGGTTGTGCACTTTAAGACACGGCGTCATACCGTAGGGACGTAGAGTTTGAAATTTTAAATGGTAAGCAGTTGTAAGAGGTCCGCAACGGTTTACAGCAGCTATATCGTGTTGCGGCTCATTTAATGCATCTTGATGAGAACTGCAGACCTAGCTGGAGTATGACTGTCATCGAGTGTCTAAGTATGAAGATGTAAAGCTGTCAATAGAAGCCTTTAAAGCTGATTTTGTAAACATGGTAATTTATTCTTATTCAAATAAATACGTTGTTAATCACAAGTACTTGATTTTGAACAAAATTGCCCTTGGGTACGTAAATTGACTTCAATGCATATCTTAGGAGATACACCGTTTTAATCTATGACTCGCTAAAGTAGACTCATCTTTCATGGGGTACTGTTTGAGATGCTATAATAAAATTCCACAAAGTATTCTTGAACTGAATGAGACGAAATTTAAAACATGTATTAAACGCACACTATGTAAGCAAGCATATTACAAGTTGAGCGATTATATCGCTGATAAAAATGCTTGGCTCAATGCTGGTCCTGCTCCACAAGGACAGGGGCGCAAAACTTGATAGCATTAAACGGTATTGTTGGAGCTGCCGAAGATTGTACAACTATCTTTGCATTGTATAGATTCATTGTTAGTAGGTATTATATAATCGTATAGCCCATATTGTGTGAGTACTATGTACTAGAAAGCTATCATTCACTGGAAACCTACTTTAGTTTTTGACTTGAATGTGCCCTGGCGGTTGAGAGTATGTCATGCTCACTCAAATGTCTCGCTGATGGTGGCGCGTGTCGGACCATTTAGCTCCCTTCAAAGTGGTTGAGCTGAATGGTGCTGATCCATGCGTCATGTTCGTGAACGGGTGCTGTCAGTTGTGACTGGTCATCTCTTAGTTGCCATGGCTTATTTGAAAGAATTATTTTGTTTTTACTATGGACACTTTTAACGTGCACATCTTGCTACATTGTTCTCACATAATCTACCATCTCAACATGAATGATGTAACCAAGATTTTGTAACAATAATTTTATTTAAAAGAGTGTCCATGGAGTTTCTTGCCCGTTCTTCTCCATAGAGATCTACGTTAGGGAATGGGCAACTACAGTACTTTCACAGTTTTTATGTCTTGTGACTGGGACTGTACCCAACTAGCAAAATTTTAACTTACAAGTGTCCTAAGACCAATAATTTTTACTCTTTTAGCATACTTACAGACAACTGTAAGTGTCGATTTAGGCGCACTTTATAAGAGAATTCTCACTTACAGTCAACTAATAACGCTCTTATTGAAGATTACTTTACACTAACAATAATCTTGTTACTGCTGTTGTAAGACCAAAATAACTGATGATGGTCTTATAACAGCATGGTTTGAGGGAAAATAGACTTAGAGCACTCTTAGGACTGCACTTGCAAGTGTAATTCCCCTTATATTGCTCTCTGGAAGCTCAATAACGGAATATTTATCACAACAACCGAAAGTGTGTGCGCGAGTGCTGTTGAAATAAAAAAAAAACAAGTTTAACTGTCAACTTGTGTAAGTATTATTTGTATTAGTAGTATTTTTATTTCTTGTAACCATTTAGTTCATTTGCTTGATAATTATGTGTCTATGAACTTAAATGACTTGCGGTGTACATTTCTTCGAATGTTTTGTGGAATAAAGTAGAATTTTTTCACAGGCCCACTTAATTATGTATTTAGAATATTAGTAAAAACATAATAACTTATTATAAAAATAAAAACTGACGCCATTAGAGATTTATAAGACCAATTACTCTTCTCTAAGATAACTTTAATACTAAAATGTCTTATTTCACACTACTTAAGTTAATTTTAAGCCTTTTGAACTTATTGAGCTCTTACATAAAAGAACTACTTGCAGCCATTTAATAAATTTAGGGTTCCTTTTAAAACCATGGCTTACAAATTACCATTTTGTGGTAGGTGTAATATTAGATGAGACAAATATGCATCAGTATATTATATGTCCATTTTTATGTCCATGTTTCCATTTTTCAAACTCCATAGTTAACTGTTAGTGTTACAAACACTTAGCGTTGTTTACATGAATATAATGGCCGACATTCTTAGTAAAGTGTTCACAAGTCTTCCATAAGACCAAATAGTCTGATAGAGCTCTACTATTATTCGCTTTCTCTTTAATTTGACTCAGAGAAGACAATTTACACTTAGAACGAGTTGGTTTCATAGTAGTTTTATGCAAAAGTTTATTAAGATCATAAGTGTTATAAACCACTCAATGCAGACTCTACTAAGAAAGAATGTACTTTTAAGATGATTTTTTAAGTGTAAATAATATTCAAGAGCAATTGCTCTGTAAAAATGCGCTTGAAAGACAACTGTACTGATAGATGTGTTACAACGATTCTTTATATACATCTATAAGAGCACGTACTAAGTGTTAGTACTCTTTAAGTACAAAACGTCTTGAATCATGCTTTTATAAGATGTTCTGTCATAGTCAAGACACATGTAAGTCAGTTGTAACACCTTAGTTCTTAAATCAGCACATCTACAAGAGAAAATTGCTAGTTGGGTAGCTACATTAAATTTTCATCTTTGTTTCGACAATTCAAAAGTGCCTGTTATTGGCCTACTTGAAATAAATGCTTTGATTGATTTTTGATTTTGTCACCGTAAAATTGTCAAACACGTTTTAGGTATTGTTATCTCTCTAGCGATATTGTAAATCTCGAATTATTTTCAAACGAACATACTGCTTACAATTAAAACGCATTATTTTTCGTGAAATGCATGCGATGGTAGCCAACTCACGCGGTGTGGAGAGAAGGAGGGGTTCCCCTTGCCCAGTGGTACCACTCTTATGACAAAATACTGTACCATTCCTGAGAAATATCGATTAATATAACCTTACCGTGAATATTTAACTCACACTATATGAAAATTGGATAATGTGATGAGAACCTTTAGAATTAAGATAGTGATAGATACAAAAGCGATCGAATTGAGCTTAAAACACTTTATATTCCCCTAAAAAGCGTAGTCGACGGAGCCCCGCCTCGCGGGGCCTCTATTTCCGAGTGCAGAGCTTAAATGAACCTAACTAACCTAACGGGGGGAGGGGGGGGGGGGGGTCGATGTTTACCTTCCCCGTTTTAAGAGCAGTGGTGATGAAATAAATTACACAAAGTGATGCGCCTGTCTGGGCCACGTGTTCGAGCCAGCATTGTGCGTCACGTGTCTTGCAACTGGGAAAGGTTTCAACCTTTCACCCAGGAGCGGTCAGTAGCTGTTTATTCGATGCGTAAATACGTTACTGAAATGTCTTGCCATAGCACCTATGGAACATCCTGTGAAGTAATGGCACCGGGAGAACTATTTGAGTTCGAGGTGTTTCAGGATGGTATTTTTATTGCTGTTTTCTTGGAACATTAACTTTCACACTAAACCTCATTTAATAAACACCAACGTATGAAACACGCGAGTGAAAACGCGCGGGTACGGCTAGTCTCATCATGGGACCACCTGGAAAGTATACCCTTTCAAGCAAAATAATTATATTTCAAATCGTTCCAGCCATCTTCGAGTAATCGGGGAACAAACATAAAAAATAAAAAAATGGTTCCGACGAGTTGAGAACCTCCTTTTTGAAGTCGGTTAATAAGGTGGAGATAAGTAATAAGCTCTCAGCAAGCCGCCTGTTAAAATATGGCCAATAGGCCAACCTTGACCTCAGTGTCAGTTTTGATAGACGTCTTTACCGATATAGAGTAAAATTTTATTGTTCCTCAGAAATAGACAAGCCATTTGCTTAACAATAGGTACTGAAGCGTTGGAATTAGGCAACTTACTCAGTAAGACTAAAAAAACTCACATACACTTTCAATTAAATTTACTTCTAGGTCGTAGGACTCGTAGGTCACAAAAGCCCGTCTTAAATTTTCCTGTAGTATGGAGGTAGGTGGGCGCGTCAAGTACTGCCCTGGCTTCCGCGTAGCTGGAGGGACGCCGATGCCGAGGAACAGAACGCAGGCCCCGCAGGATAGATGGTGTGATGATGGTGCCGATGCCGGTAGGGGCGTCGGTTGCCGGAGAAGGTGACCCGTCTGTGACGCGGGTGTCGCCACCAGGTGACGCGGCAATGGTCCTCACGGGATTTACCTGGTCAAAAAATCCCGAACTTTGGTCCCTGGAATTAAAGTCCAGAATGTGAGTTGTGGGCTCTCTGCTTATCCTCTACTGACGGTGACCACGGAAGCGTAAGCGAAGCCGGAGCGTAGGGATGGGTACAGTGTGTGTAGAGGTCACCTTCAGAATCGGAGTTTACAATTTTATATAGGAACGAAAGGTGTGTGAAGCAGTTTTAAATTAATTGCAGTAAACATAAATATTGATGCATAGGTAAGCTAAGCTAGATAGATGGATGCCTGGTTTAGGGAAAAGATAAAGTGCGAGAAAAAAGTTGATGAAAAAATTTTTGCAAATCATTAAGATAAGATAAGATATATTTTTTTTTTGTCCTTGACATGACCTTTGAAAGAAAGCACACGTGATTTGTCAACACTTAAGCCACTTACCCGGTATGGGGATTCACTGACTCGATTTATATTGAAGGTTTCCTACTGAACTTTAGTATTACCTATATATAGATTATAATAAAGTTTGGAAAATAGCGCAAACCCCGTCCGCGCGCGTTAATCAACGTTGGAGTGGGAAGGAACTGGTTTGGAGAAACCGAGAGCGACCACCTAGTGTGATGTCTTCCAACGCATCGTCTTCCGGTTCGCGGTCGCCACTCCAGAACTTTTCGGCCCCATCAGCCATTTGTTCTGCGAGCAATGTGACCTGCCCACTGCCACTTAAGTTAGGCAATTCTTCGGGCTACGTCGGTGACCTAAGTTCTCTTGCGTTTGTCTTCATTTCTGATTCGATAGAAGATTGAATCTCGCAAAGAATAATGTTTTTCTCAAGGGACAATTGAACTTTAGTGCATCCAGTGCAATGGCAAGTAGCAAACAGAGGAATGAAGAAATTGTTATTGTAAAAAAAAAATTGAGAGTTGTTCAAATTTAATGAGATGTTTTTTCCCGGCAATAAAAATAAATAATCGTCTTCACAGAGAACTGAAATTAGGTATGTCAGTTCTCTGTGAAGACTAATATAATCTCAGATCAACAAAAATGATCTGAGAATATAATATTGTGTCGTCTGTGGGGTAAACGTAGGAGATAAAAAAAAGGAATTCTACTTATAATTTAAATAAATAATACAGAAAAAATCATAAAATTTCGCGCCAATGCCTTTTTTTTATTTCTTCTGTAGCTGGAATGCAACGCACATTCTGCCAAAGAGTTCGGCGTTCGGCGCGTTTGGTTCCATTTTTGAAATAATGTTTTTTTTTAAATGGAACAGTAATAATTATGAGTAAAGACTGCGTTTTCGAACACCAACGACGAAAATAAAAAAATAATAAACTTATTTTCCTTAGGGCTATAATATGCAATTTTACGCCCCCTGTGGTACGCTATTATGACGGTCTTTTCGAGCAAGAGGAGTGAAAAATTATTTTTGTCGGCTTTATTGCGAGTAAGTACCTATATTTATTAACCGACTTCTAAAAAAGGAGGAGGTTCTCAATTCGGATGTATCTATTTTTATTTTTATGTTTGTTCGGGCATAACTCCGTCGCTTGCCAACCGATTTGGAAAATTCTTTTTTTGTTCGAAAGGGTATTCTTTCCAAATGGTCCCATTGCCACCAAGTCGGGATCTGATGATGGAATCTTGGCGAAATCGAGGGAACTCTTCAAATTTTATATGAAAACGTGTTGCGATTTTGGTATTTTCTACAACAAGTGAAGCATTAACGTTTGATAAGCACCATTCTACCATCAGATCTGATGATGAAGCCAAGAGTCACGGAACTCCATAATGAGACAATGTGCCCTAGTCGTATTTGGGCTTGTTGGGTATGCACTTTCCAAGTATAAGTATCAAGCACATGTGAACAACTTCGTCGTGACAAAAAAACTAAAGCAATCAAACAAAGGTCACCGACTTCAGAAGCTAAAGTTCACTACCTATTTTGTTTTTTTTTTGAAGTCGGTTTTATTTTTTGCAAAAAAGTTTTTATTTTAGTTAATTATTGAATGACCATGACGTGACTCAAACACACAGTTTAAACCATATGCTTTTATTGCAAGCTGTTTTACAACGTGTAACAAAAAGGCATATGAAAGGGACTATTATAGAACATCAAACTGAACAACTTTCTCTATGGGACCGCCATCGTAAAAAAGAAATAGTGACATCTAGGAATGCACCTTTGCACTACTTAGGGATGAACGGACCCGTAGAAGTCGGCTAGATTCACGAATCTTTCATCATTCAATGCACAGTCTGTAGTTCTGCGTAGTCCTTGGGTCGTCGGATAGGTGTCGCTACATCACTCGACTCACTTAAAAACTTCCATATCTGCTGTACTAGCTTTCTTAGGGCCTTATCACACTAGCGAGTTTCGAGCGAGTGGAAAGCGGGGCGAGTGCGCAACGAGCTCTTCGCGAATTCGCAACGTATGCGCAGCGAACACGCGTGGATCGGACAACGCGTACCCGCTGCCCACACGCGGGGCAGCGGGTACGCGTTGTCCGATCCACGTTTTATACAATCGTAATAGAACATTGTTACCCTCGGGCAGACGGTCCGGTCGAGCCATCAGCAGTCACCATCCGTGGATGCGTAGCAGGCTTTAGTACAAACACACACGCACACTCGCGCAAGCGGCCTGCGCTGTGTCGGGCGGCAGGCTACGTCTTACGATTTTTTTACGATCGGGTCACGTGTCCTGACGTGAGCCTTTTTTCCCAGCATCCCAAAAAGTTGTCTTACGATTTTTCGATCAGTTGATGATTGATGATTCGATGTTTTTTTCTACGTTGAGCCCACTATAGATAATACCTAATCGTAAAGTCTTAAAAAAAAACTCATCTTGAAAACTTGAAAGTAATGAGTGGCACACACGATGCGACTTGCTTCAGACATTATTAGTACATTGTTATCCTAGGGTTGAAAGTAACTTATTTAGTCCCGAGACGGGGTTTGGCGTCCAAGCGTAGCGCCGGCGCTAATAGCTCGAGGGACTAAATAAGTCTTTAACCCGAGGTAAACACTGTGCAAATAAAAACAAAAACCACAAACCACTCGAAAAAAAAATGAAGATCGGATTGCCCTTTTCCCGCCTATTTTGTTTTTTTTTCTGTGGCCGGCTATTCAGCCTTTTTTTTCACTATCGTCACTGAAAAAATAGTAAATATTTTATCTTTGTTATTTTAAAGAATTTGTATCTGTATATTTGTATCTAAATCATAACTAAGTTATTTAAAAAAAAATACATTCTTTGATTAATTTCATGTTGTATTTCAATTTTACATCGCGCTATAATTTAGAGGCTGTATGGAAGTTGGAACATGGTTCAATAGAAATGTGAAAATAGAACTAGTTTTTTTTTTAATAATTTGACAGCTGTCAGTTGAAAGTGATTCTCCCTAGGGCTGAAAAGTGTAACTTTCAACCCGCTCCACAGGCAACTTCAGACCTACTTTCCGAGTATGAGTAATGTAAAATTCCATGTCCACACCAGTCCACGCCTGATTCTCATAGTGGTTTTTAAACAGATTTTTACATCGCTTGCAACGACTTTGTGTTTGTACTGTTGACTTTTTGCCAGTTGCCTGCTGTCACGCACGACTTAAGTCGCTGCATGTGTACCTAGCATATTATGATAATGATTAGCACAGAGCATCTATATGTCACAGAGTATATAATCACTACGTTTACTATATGTGATTAGCATTCACTGACGTGACCTATCAATCAAATTGTCTCCAAAGACTACAATTTTAAGGATTTGTATCAAGGATCTATAATTTTCATAATTTAAGTATTTTTAGACAAGCTACTTTATTGTTAAGTCTCTGAGAATGATTAGTGGTCACCCCACGTCGATATTTTGTATCATAGCGACAGAATTTTGTGAAAGATTTTCCTTCTGTGGACTGAGAAGTAGGTATACTGATTCAAGTTTAGTAACGTATCTCGTAGGTATCTCAACGCTTCGCCGGTTGTCATGACTGGGTTCAGAAGAGCCATACAGCAGGCTGTCTGGGCGTTTGACTGCCATATTCCGCGAATTTAAACTTTCCACGACAATCTTGTAGGTAACGAACTGAGACGTTTGAGAGTACCTACCTAAGGGTTTACGGTTTTTCATGGATTTTACTATCAACGTAGGTATCTAATAAAACAAGGAATTCATAAGTACCTACGTATATCCAGAAATCTCACAGCATTCGGAATGTATGTTTTAATTCCGGTTGATGGGTATGACTCCTCATTTAATCCCATTCCGTTTAAATGATTAGTGGCCTTAGAATTAGATCAATTAATCTACATAGTAGGTATGGATCACATGTCCACTTCTCGATCTAGGTGGCTTGTAGCAACTGGGTGATAGGCGTCCTATTGGAGATACCCATATCACACTGACTATACAGACTACTTATGTTTACAGTCAGATGATGATTGTTTGGCAGGTGGCCTTTTACATGAACCGAAGACAAATCGAATTTCAGACCGATAGGTACCTACGATTACTCGACCCAGGGGTCGACTATCGGCCTAGGGGCTGATACCGCACTTAGGATTCCCCGCTTAGCAGGTGGAGTTTACGACGAACCGCTTAAACTTAATTTGATTTTCTTTTCAGCTATACTGTCACTATATCTTAGAAACGTGCTGTGCCTGCATGAGAACGCTGCCACTGTGGTATATCACATATTCATCATGATGTGCTACACTATGCCGCTGATGGGTGCTATCCTGGCCGACAACTTTATTGGAAGATATAAGTATTGTATTAGGAAATGTTTTAGATAGATAGATAGATAGATAAATCATTTATTTAGTGCACACAAAAGACAAAGCACAACACACAGAAATACAATTAAATGAAACAGTTCACTCATTTCAGTTCAGTTCAGTAGTAGTAGTTTTCAGTTTTCTCATTATCATCCTCCTACCTTGATCCCGTATTATTTGGTGTGGGCAGTACGGCACGTCCTTTTCTTCGTACGTCTTTATTTAAAAGCACCTGTATACCTATAGATGAGACAGATTGATGTCCTACAGAGGCCTGCAGTTCGGGCAACGTTTCTACGTTATTTATGTTTGTTGACATTATTGTATTGTATTGTATTGTACAACGGGCTGGTGTCAGCAACTCCACGTCAAAGCGCGAATTTTTGGCTATAATCCACCACACGGCCCAGTGCGGTTTGGTAGATGTTACATGTCTTCGAATTTTTGGTTTCCTCACGATGTTTTCCTTCACCGTTAACATAACATAATCGTTTTTGACATTATTCTTAAAAGTACCTATAAGTACTTGACCATACTGACTATACCGAATGGGGTTTTGAAACGAGGCAGTAAGGGCAGATATCTGAACCGCTATTGATCCTACTGGAAAACTTTCTTAGAATACTGTCCTTACAATTAGCTAACTGCACGAAAATTGAGTAATAGTAGTGTCCGGTAAGGAGCATGTCCGTGCGTCTTTTGCTTTCACCCGTTAGGTCCATGGGAGTGCCAGTTACGAACAAGTTGACTGATAACGGATGTTACGATTGTATGTATATGGCTCGGCACAATAATTCAGCAGTATTTGTTGGACAAAATAGCCGATCCGAAGTTATTACTACTATGTCGCTTAAGGCGACTACATGAGCTAAATTGGCAATTCTATTTCTGGTGGTACATACTTCGTTTGAAATACTGTTAGTATTAAGTTCTAATCAGCCTACACTACAAAGTGATTGTTACGTCAGTCACTGCGGGCCGAATAGTGCGAAATGAGTGGTTTCGATCGATTTACAAAAATCTGTTGATTGGACTAAAAAACTAAAACACTATGATGCTAATATGTTGTTTGTAGTATTATTTGCCAAAAAAACAGAATTATCGCATGTATTTTAGTTTAGTACGGTTTTTATTTGTTAAGAGATTTTTAGGAAATTTCCTTTTTTTTTTTTAAAAATCTTATATTGGTCTCTCACCTACGGAGATGTATATATGTATACGTATTTATATGGGTGACAAGCAAAATTTTGCCACACTCTACAGGTCGCAATTATGAACCGATTGCTTTCAAACTAGGCCAAAAAATCGAAAGCTCAAAACTTAGGCGTTCGTGTCACTTAAACGTTCGTGAATGGGCGGAATTCCTCCATGGGGGGTGGCGGGGAGCGGATTTTTAAAATTACTTTTTTGGCCATAACATTTTTCCTATGGAAAATTTTTGAACCGTTTTTCATTATTACTATTTTGAGTAAGAATACGGACAACTCTAAAATAAAACTTTTTTGATGCAACCCCTAAATTGAATATCCCAAAATTTTTGCGAGAAAAAATCATATCTCCGAAACAATAAACATTTTGAGCGTCGCAAATACTTTTTTTTGAAAGCAAAGTGTTACAATTGTTACACTCTTCTGCAGCTTCCACATTAACTTGACTGGGAATCAATTATTTTGCTCCTATGGTTGTGGAGCAGGACCGGCATTGAGCCAAGCATTTTTATCATCAATGTAATCCCCCAACTTATAATATGCTTGACTACATAGTGTGCGTTTTACACAAGATTTAAATTTCGTCTCATTCAGTTGTAGAATGTGGGGAGGTATTTTATTGTGACATTTTAAACAGTGAGATCTGACGTATTGAACTTTTTTGGGGACCATTTTTTGCGTTTATAGACCACTGTAACCTGCACTGTCGGTCCGCGAACTTATAGGTTCGGAACCGGTGTTTTATTCAATAGCTACTCAATTTGTATTTTCAGAGTAATTCTATATTTTTCAATAATATACCTAATTGGGACCGTGCTAACTTGTTGTGCTGCGATACCTCCGCTCATGTTGCCGCCCACGTAAGTACCTTCCTATCATTACGAGAAGTACAAACAAATTAAGAGAAGTTCAACTAGATACTTGTAGGTTTCCACACTAGCGTGATGTCGTGTCGTTTTGCAAGACGTGGTCTCAGCGGTTCCTTCACAGGCTACCAACGACTAATGATCTGATAACTGCGGTTGCTATATTACTTTATCACTGTTGCTTTAAGCAGCACCAAAAGAGAGAAGTCTGAGTACAGATAAAATATGCGGCAATGAATACACAGCATCATTCTTTAATTTTAGACAATGACGCCAGTAACAATTAGGTCACTGGTCCCCAACTCTCTGTTGAGATATAGTTCCAAAGTATACCGACTCAAATCCCTCCTAGCATTATATTTAGGTAATAACACTTAACAACACCAACTAATAATAATCCCAAAAACATTCGCACCTAAACTGTACCAATGAGAACATATTATCTTGACGTAGCTAATAATAATAACGGGGGCTAAATTATAACGACGATGGCGTGACGCGAATACTTGTGTGTTCCTACGTGTTGATCTGGTAACTAGCACATTGCATATTTTATGTAGCTGGTTCAGTAAACAATCGGTAGGAAGTTTATCTGAAAGTAGACTGAAGAGTGCTCCTTGAGATAAGTTTGATGAAACTTCACTCCTAGCGTCTATCGGCGCCCGGTGGTGGCGGGATGAACTACACCTGAGAGCTGAGATTATATATCTTGGAAACTTCAGACACTTGTTTTATTTTTCATCATACTTCGGCTTAACGCAAAAGTTGACGGTGCAGTAAAAGCTAAACCGAATCGTTGAAGTACGCCTTAGAGTATCTGTTTATTTTTGTATCTTCATAAGTTTCCGCATTGTGGTAGCGAGGGAGAGCATTCGCCTGAGGGTGGGGTCGCTAGTGATTAATTTCAATACCGACGTGGGTACATCAATTTTGGGTTTCCATACTAATTTATACCTACTTCCGAAGTTCTTTTGTCGTTTTATCACTGTGTTATTTTTCATCACTGAATCGATATTAAAAAACTTCAAAGATACTTTAGTGTTGGGTCTGGAAAAAGACATCTAGGCTAGTTTTCATCCTGGCTGATTTCATTAGGAAATGAACACGTCTCACGAAGTCGCGCGAGCACAAACCGTTATAATAAAACAGTAGTTAGATTTTTAAGTATATCTGTGGTTCGGGCAAAAGAGTTGTGTTGTTGATTTTATTTAAATTTACAGAACTACTTCAATGATTGGCCTGCTGCTAATAGCTACTGGCACTGGTGGTATCAAGCCCTGTGTAGCAGCGTTTGGAGGAGATCAGGTGCGTTTTTATTTTCTGTAGGATGCCATTCGTGTCATCGCACGTTTTGCTCTGCGCTTATTAGAGCACGTTCGAATTTAATCATGCTAGACATAGACCAATATCTGCATTTACTATGTTCGATGAAGAACGTACATAAACGTATTGTACGTCTATGGCGCGTAGACTTCCACCTACATTCTTTTCGTAGCAGCTCTACGAGTGAACTCGACAAAATGATTGCTACGAAATAACTTGATACTCGTAGAATGTTTAAGCCGAAGCAACGTTTGACTATTCCGGCATGCAATTTCGGAATTTCGTTTTTTTGTATTCTAGACTCCAAAAATATATATTACATCGCTAGAGACTATTTTAGATCAGTCATAAAGTATTTGAAAAGGAGGAATAAAAAGAAGGGTCAAAAGGAGTTTATAGGTAACCAAGGATAACCCAACGATTTTTATTGTTTTTTTGTTTTTTTTTTCCTACAAAACCCGGAAAATCGATATTATCTGAGGTTCTAAGGCATGGAACTTTTGTTGTTTTCATTTCCACTTCTCTTGACCTGACCTAATGAGATTACTATCTAAAGCTCCAGCCTACGTGCGATGTCCAGTCCAGTTTGTTGGATGGTGCGTCTAGTGTTCGCGAGCGCTACTTCCGAGTAAGAGGTCCTGGGTTCGTATGTCAGGTCGGTTAGTGTTATTGAGTTTCCCCATCGTTTATTTGTCAGAAGACTGGGTCGCTCCCAAGACATGGGTCTTCGATATAACTGGTGAAGTGTCTCACCTGCAGGTATAACAGAAGTGACGTTTGGCATGTATTGAACAGCCAATATTTATGAATTCCATTTGTTTAGGAGACAGTAGTTGTTTTATCTTTCGCATCTCAGCCAAATAGATCATGTAATGGTAAATAGTATTCGCCTATTTGATTCATAAGGGTCACTAAAATACCATACCAATATTATAAAAACATGATTATGACCGTGTCTGCCAGTCCGTTACCTTGTCACGCCTAAATGTCTGACCAAATTTTGATTCAATTTGGCACAAAGATAGACCGTGAAGTGAGTTACAATTCTTTTAATCTCGGCGTTATTTTCCTGTTTATTTCAAACTCCCATGACAGCGAAGGCAAAGGTTCTATAACAAAGATGCTGGTTCATTTTTAACCGACTTCCAAAAGGAGGAGGTTCTTAATTCGTCGGATATTTTTTTTAAAATAATTTCTCCGATTACTCAAAGATGGCTGGGCCGATTTTGATTACTTTTATTTTGTTTGAAAGGGTATGCTTCACAAATGGTCCCATAATCATCAAGTCAGGATCTGATGATGGGATCCTGGAGAAATAGAGAGAACTCTTCCAACTTTACAGGCACACATGAAGCGATTTGGGTAGTTTTCGGAAGAGTACTTTCTCGGAGTGGTTCCCCTTCAATTTGGTGAAGATCTGATGAAGAACTTTGTAGATAGGTAACGGAACTCCCCAATAAATAATAGCAAATGGACTGGAATTGCTGAAATCTCATGTCTGTCTATTGTTTACACCAGTTCATAACATAATATCCCGCCAGTACGCTGTAAAGGAGTAAGCGCATGTGAAACACTAAAAAGTGAAAAATAAAAACTTTTTTACAGAAAATAAAAACATAATAAGTAAAAAATAACTTTAGCTTCAGAAGTCGGTGGTATAAAAACCAAACCAGTCAAAAAAAGATCACCAACTTCTGAAGCTCAAGTTAAATATAACCGACTTCACACAAAAAAGTGAAAAAATAACTCTAGCTTCAGAAGTTGGTGGACTTTGTTTGATTGATTTAGTTTTTTTGTAACACCAAGTAATTATTTACTTTTTTGTGTGAAGTCATTTATATTTTTTGCAAAAATGTTTCTATTTTTCACATTTTAGTGCTTTACATAGGCTTACCCTTTCACAGCGTACCAGCGTGATTTTTTGTTATGAACTGTGTAAACAATAGACAGACATGAGATTTCAGCGATCCCTCTATTTCGCCAGGATCCCATTATCAGTATCCTGACTTGATGATTATGGGACCGCCTGGGAAGTATACCCCTATCAAATACTAAAAAAAAACGGTCTTACCATCTTCGTGTAATCGGGTAACATGGAATTGAGAACCTCCTCCTTTTTGAAGTCGGTTAATAACTACGTTATGGTAGGTGACTATAATATCCGTTTAGCCCATAAGAGATTCGGCCGAGTATCGTTAATTTAATTCTTCGTATCTTAAATCCCATTATCAGAAGTAATCAGAACCTAACCAAATTCTCATCAAACTATTCTTAATCGTACATCCTTTTCAATAAAATAAAAAAAAAACAATACATGTCACGATAATAGGCTTATCCCCAATAAATGAAACTTAACACACCCAACTGTCGCAATCTGGGTGTATTGTACACTTCTGAGTACCCCCTCAGAACATAAAGGCGTCATGTTACGTCATGATGTTGTATAATCAATAAACAACCGAGTGATTGCAACTACTCGTATCACTACAGATTTGCCGTTTATTTTTGAAGAGTTCTATTTATATCTCCGTAGATCAGCGTCAGATCTTAACCAAAAAATGGGACCACACGGGAAGTATCAGCTTTCAAATAAAAAAAGAACCATCAAAATCGGTTCACCCAGCAGAAAGTTATGAGGTAAAAAACACAAAAAAATACAGTCGAATTGAGAACCTCCTCTTTGTGGAAGTCCGAAGAACCGGCTTCAAGAAGAAGGAGGTTCTCAATAAACTTAATTCGTCGGAAGCTATTTTTTTTTTTTAATGTATTTTCCCCGATTACTCGAAGATAGCTGGATCTGGAAACTTTTTCGTGATTTACGAAATCGGTTTTTTTTTTGTAAAAAACAATTAAGGGCTTCGGAAGTTGTCGAGAGGTTTCTTTTACATTTTCTATTTAAAAAAGCACTAAACTAAGACTTGAGGTTTAAACTATGTTCGTCGATATTAAGGGCCCGACTGAGCATGCGTAGTTCATACAAAAGTAATACCAAAATGATTTGTAAATCAGAGTGTATATCTATTTCGCATGACAGAATAACTATGTTCCCAAATATATATTTTGGAGGGATATAATGATAAGAAGACGATATATTAGAAATTAAAAATATCAACAGAAAACTTTTATTCTCATAACTGTTGTTTAAATCAGTGTTCCTTCAAAATATATATTTGGAAACCTATATTCTGTAATTCAATCGAAATAAATACACACTACCTTAAGAATATGTTTGATTTACAAATCATTTGGTATTACGTTTGTATGAACTACGCAAGCTCCGCGCTTATTTTTAATGCTGAATTTTCTGATGCAAGCGGAGTGTAATTACTGTAAAACTCATATCTATAAGGTCCATGTTCACCAAAAACATGACGGACGATTATCTAAAAACACCTGTTTAAAACACATTTTTGTATGGGAATATGTCACATTGACAGCTGTTTTTAGATAATCAGGCTGTTATCTTCTGGTGAACATGAACCTAAATGACCTATTTTCTTCTAAACGTCTGATTGAATAATGTTCTTGTTCCAGTTCCGCCTTCCCGAAGAGAACCAGTTACTCCAGAAGTTCTTTTCGACGTTCTATTGTACGGTGAACCTGGGCGGGTTTATGGGCATGGTGGTGACGCCTGCCCTGCGCAGGAGTGTCATGTGTTTCGGTGACGACGCCTGCTACGCGCTTGGGTTTGGCTTCCCTGTGGTGCTCGTGCTCATTTCTATAGGTGAGAGCTTGTTTGTTAAGTAACAACAGAGAAGTGAAGAGAAGCTGTTTGGCATTGGGATATCTATTTAACTACTTGTAAATCTTTCACAACCATTTATTAGAAGTGTTGAAGAGAAACTAATACTTTTATCCTGTTAGTATGATCCCGTGAGACAATAATCGAACATCATGCGGGTGACGCTGTGGGCCATAACCTATAGTCCCCACCACGAGAAGCTGTAAACATTCGGGTTCGCAACCTTTGGATCAAATAATAAAAAACAGCGTCAGCGTGATCTTACTTCAAAATGGCGGCCCAAATGTTTACGTTCCAAGATATAAGATGCGTTCCAGTATCACAAAACATTAGACGACAGCTCTCTATATCGCCAAAATATAACTTGACCAAGTGAAATTGCTCGTTAGTTTCTTATTACACGTATGATAAGGTTGATTAAATTTGGGAGTATTTTTTGTTGATATTATTGTCGCAACCTATCTTGGTGGATATTATACTCCGGTCAAAATAGACATTCAAGGCTACATTAATTCGCACCCAGCTAAAAATTGGCATGAATGTTGGGAACCTGTTACACACAATTTGTCAATTATCCACATGAATCCAACGGGTGGAAAAAATATTATTCAAGGTTAAAGGTCAAAAAAACGCATAAATCCTGAATATCGTAGATTTCTCACAATCGGCCCTTTATGGTGTAAAGGTGGAACATTTCAAGGAAAACTTCGATCACAGCTTTTTTAACTTTTTGAATCGTTATATTTCAAAAACGGCGGCTCTTAGGAAAAAAATGAAGAGACATTTTTATCTGATCTGCAATTTTGGTACGAGCCAATTTTATGATAAAACTTACCGTTTCGCTGAAAATCGTGAAACACCCGTTTTGTGACGTTTGACCACGCGTAATTTTTTTTGCACGCGCCTGATCGATGAGGACTTTTCACATTTCCTTTATAATAGTGTATTGAACAATCCTACCAATTTTCAGCCTAGTGGGAATTCCTGTAACCTAACCCCTATTTTTTAGTCTAATTTGACCGGACTTATTATTTGTTTACTAAAATTATAGCTTACTATAGTTATTTATTGTATGAATGTGTCTGGGTTGTATGCGAGATGTAAAATGAAGCTAGAGATATGACAGTAGATTATTAATTTCAGTGATATTCGTGTCAGGGAAGCCGTCATACAGGATAAAGCAACCCCGTGATAATGTGACGCTGAAGTTTATATCCTGTACTTGGGTAAGTTCCGCTCACACAGGTCAGGTAATTGATGGATGGTGCCTCCAACACGCCTTGAAAGCATCACATTGTTTCCAGAGTATCAGGAAAATAATACAGATTGTAAAAGTTTGGCTGTACTTTTTGAAAAGGGCTTATGGGATTTTATATTATAACTAGCTGACTCGCGCAACTTCGTCTGCGTCTCATAATTTGAGATTTAAACTATCCTATCTCTCAAGTTGGATCGAACTGCACATGGTGTGCGAATTTTATTATAATCGGTTAAGTGGTTTAGGAGTCCATTGAGGACAAACATTGTGACACGAGATTTATATATATTAAGATTTTAATTTGCAATATTTACCAGGTAGGCACCAAGTTTAATGAACATCGTCGTTTGTGCAACATGAATTCTTCATCCGAAATCTATTAGTAGTAATCTCGTGAAAATTATTCTCAAATAATTTGCAAGACCGAAAATAGGTCTTGCATACTCCAACGACGCGGCGACGGTTTATCCGATAGAACTATTTGATCAGTATTAGAAACAGGATCGATAAGCAAAAAAAATGTTTGGTGTATGGTAATTTTCTTGCAAACGGTACATTTTCGAAAATCTGTGGACCCGCGGGATCAAAATTACACGACAATTTATGGGCAATATTATGAAACACATTTTTCATAATGTAGTCCATGATTTTTCAATAAGTTTTATACCATTTTTAACCCCCGACGCAAAAAACTACGGGGTGTTATAAGTTTGATGTGTCTGTGTGTGTGTGTCTGTCTGTGGCATCGTTACGCCCGCACGGATGAACTGATATGGATTTTGTTTATTTTTGTTATACAACATTATTTTTTGTTTACACTAAACCCGAAAAGGGGTCATTGTACTCATCATTTTAAACAACTTTTTTTTTATTTATGTTCGCATAACTCGTCAAAATGTAGGGAACAGCTGATTTTTTTTTCGCGATTTCAAGGTTCTCCCATAGAAAAAGTTGTTCGAAATGATGAGTACAATGACCCCTTTTCGGGTTTAGTGTAAACAAAAAATAATGTTGTGTATAGCTATGTTTGAAAAAAATCAATCCAAGATGGCCGCTGCCACAAAATGGCGGATCACATATTTATTCAACCACTCCCTCTATATGGGTATCAAATGAAAGGGCTTGACTAGTAGAATTCTAAACACTAAGATAAATAAAAAATCCAAGATGGCCCCCACCACAAAAAAGCGAGTTTACGAATTATTTTCTACTAGCTGACCCACGCAACTTCGTATGCGTCACATAACACTAGGTACTTACAAATTACACGTTCTCAGGGAATAATAATAAACGATTATCACATACGTCATAGTAATGATGTACGTTCATCATTCATGTTTAGTATAACTTGATCTTTTACAAGATTATAAGAAACATTAATTTATAGAAGAAATAAATAAGTTCTCATATTTGTTACGGCAAAACAACCAAGGCCAAGTACCTAGTAGGTATGTAGGAAAGTCAATACAAGATGGAAATTAGCTCGAATTGTATGAGGTTAAGGTATGAATAATCGTAGCCCGAAGAATTGCTAAACTTAAGTGGCCGTGGGCAGGGCACATTGCTCGCAGAACGGATGGCCGATGGGGCCGAAAAGTTCTGGAGTGGCGACCGCGAACCGGAAGACGATGCGTTGGAAGACCTCCCACTAGGTGGACCGATGACCTGGTGAAGGTTGCCGGAATCCGGTGGATGCGAGTAGCAAGGGACCGGTCAATGTGGCGACACTTGGGGGAGGCCTATGTCCAGCAGTGGACGTCTTTCGGCTGAGATGATGATGATGATGAAGGTATGAATTTAAGTTTCAGGCTGGATTTGGTGGTAAAAGCTCAACAAATTGGTGTCTTCCGTGAGTTATGCGTGGTTTTCAGTAATTGGAATGTTTTAATATCATTGATTGTCGTTTATTGCCAGTGGTGGTAACAAATCCCGTAGTACCACTGATCAAGCGATCCATTTGTAACACGGGTAGTTTTTTAGGATTAGGGGCCCTTATAGATCATGTCTGTCTATCTGTCTGTCCGTCCGTATGTCACAGCCACTTTTTTCCGAAACTATAAGAACTATGCTGTTGAAACTTGGTCAGTAAATATATTTTGTGAACCGCATTAAGATTATCACACAAAAATATTAAAAAATACTCAGAACTGAAATACAATTTTTTTTTTTCATCAAACCCGAACATGTGGGGTTGCTATGGATACGTCTTCAAAAATGATATTGAGGTTTGTAGTTTCATTTTTTTTTTTAACTGATTAGTTTGCGCCAGAGACACTTCCAAAGTGGTAAAATGTGTCCCCTCTCCTGTAACTTCTAAAACAAGAGAAAAAAAAGCTAACATAAAGCTAACAAAAATATATGATGTACATACAACGAGATCTAGTTAGTAGTTTTTTGTAATACGTCTTATATTGTAAACCGCAATTTATACAATTTTGATACAGAACCCTTCATGGGCGAGTCCGACTCGCACTTGGCCACTTTTTTTTACCCGTGGTACCACTGTAACACTGTCGGTCCCTAACTAAGATCAACAATAACAATCTCAACATGAATAAACGTAGCTTTTAATTTTCGTCTAAGCATGAGCTCAAATAACTTAAACAATTCCTTATATTTTTTCAACAAAATTTACTGCCACATACTTTTTTCATTACAGTGGCAGTGCAAGCAGATCTCTAAATGGTGTAACATTTATCACGATAATGCGTTTAGTAGGTTCCATTACAACGCAGGCAGTTGCCTGCACTATGTTTCTTTTTCACAGGTAATTGATGATACAGAAATGTTTCTTATGATTCAAAAGAGGCCATATTTGGGCTCATTCATCACGCCAATAGCCTCTGAGTAAGACGTATCAATCATCGCAGTGCCGTGCACATCCTTTTCACAGGTTTTTTGCAATAGACTATAAAAAAGAGAATATCTGTCATGATTGATGTTCTTCGGTAATATTTCGGGCCATTCAACTAAACAGAGAGGGTATTAGTTATGACTATTCGAGTGTAGATTTGTGGAACTGTTTAGACGGCTTATCATTAATTTATATAAGGAATGAATGTTTTCTAATACATAGACATAATTTATAACGAACTCATACGAAACATATCCGTGGACGTAAGGTTTACGTTAGTATCTAAATATTGGCCCAGTGGAAACGTAACACAAACGCCCAACCAACAGTTTTCAAATATTTGGATTTCCATTTCACTGAAAACTGGCTCTTTGATGGTATACACAATATTCATCGAATAGCGAAATTTTACGAAATACCGTAGCAAAATTCTCGCGAAAAATTAGCAAAAAGAGGGGTTTCGTGTTCACGTTCGTAATGCCAAATTTTGCACCATGCATGAGGATAAACAGTATCTTACGTCAAGGGCGCTATTTTGAACCTCGAACGTAGCGAGGTAAAAGCTTCGTGTTTTAAACTCTTGGGTGAAGCAAGGGAGCTAAGAATAGAATCCTGAAAGCAGCCACTCGAGTGACTTACTTTGAATCCCCCGCTGCGCTCAAGATTTAGCTGTAGAATTCTTCACTCCGCTCTGGATTCAAAGATACTCGCTCATCTTTAAAATAGTTGTTTGCTCCCTAGGCAAAAAATCTACTATTATGAAATTAATTATGAACCTATTAGAAAATGCCACGAAAGAGTATTCTTTAAGCTTTTAATGAATGGCCCTAAAACAAAATAACATGTTGCTCTTTTTTTTAGCAGACTTGAATTCATTTAGATTATATTGCAAGCAACAAAGGGTACGAATACTTTAAGTATTCTGGGCAAAAAGTGAGGAAAAATAGTGACGAAATTGAAGGGGATGCAATAGAGCGACAACTATATTGTCTTGTTCAAGAATTTTCTTTAAACTCTCGAAGGCGCATAAAGGCGGCCATCCCAAGCTTTTTTATGACAAAGCCTGGGGAACTGCACAATGTAGGTACATTGTATTAATTTAAATGAAGTGTAGCAGTTATCAAAAGGATGAAGTATGCAGAAAGCGAAATAATTGTGCTTGTACGTGTACTATCCTTATAAAATAAAGAGATAGCTCTAATTATTTTAAACTAGCTGACGCGCGCAAGTTCGTCTGCGAGTGAGGGTTAGAGAAAGTGTGAGTCAACCTTAAACAATAGATATATGCTATCGCAGACTTTTTTTAAATACTAATTCCTTCGTACGTGATTGCTGTTTAACCGCATCATGCAGCGCTTGTAACGGAAAAAGGAATAAATCTTTGTTTTTGAGAAAATTTTCATTGACTCCGCTCCTACTGGTGATGTAAGATTCCTTGATAAACGGGCTGTCTATCATTGAAATTTGTTTATAACTCGAACCAGTTCCTGAAATTAGCGCGCTCAACCAAACAAACAAACTCTTCAGCTTTATAATTTTAGTATAGATTGAAGTAGGTAACAATTTAGTTTCCCGGAAATCTTTGCGTTAATCGCTCATATATTCTACTTTTGTTTTTCCAAATAAGGCCTTCCCTCGACAGCTTGCCCATGCTGGCTCACTGGAGACGGCTGCACACGTGGGTGTAAGTCGTATCTATTTTGTTTCTTATTTTTACTTCTTTTTTCAAACTAACAATAGACTAAGACTTACTAACAACATAAATGGATTGTATCATTTACGTTTGTTCCTTAGACACTTGATGACAGTCATACTCCAGCTAGGTCGAAAGTTCTAATCAAGGTGCATGCAATAAGCCGGGTCACAATATACTCGTAGCTGCTGTAAGCCGTTGAGGACTTCTTGCAATTGCCTTTCGTCCCCATCGTTAGACCGTCAATGACAGTCATACACCAGCCAGGTCTATAGTTTTCATCGGAGTGCATGAAATGAGCCGAAACATGATATTCCCGCTGTAAGCTTTTAGGGACTTCTCGCTACTATCTTCCAACTCCATCGTCAGATCATCGATCAAAGTCGTATTCTAGTTTGGTTAGAGATTCTCATCAAGTTGCATGAAATGATCCTAAACACGATGTAACTGTTGTAAACTCTTGCGAATCTGTTGCAAGGAATGGTGCAAAAGGAAGGGAATGTAGTATGAAATAAAATAAAAAACACTTCAAATTAATCAGTTGTTTAGTAAAAGAAACAAATCTAAGTTTTTACTAATACTTCTTTGTAAAATTGTAACATTAAAAAAGAGAAATAAAGAAAAATATTTTTTCGAAGAAACAGAAATTTTCTCGAAATACGAAACATCGAAAATTCGTCGTAAAAACCGGCCAAGTGCGTGTCGGGCCACGCGCAGTGTAGGATTCCGTAGTAGCCCGTTATCACATGATCATTATTTACGGTTTTTATTATTTTTTTATTTTAGATTTTCGTTTTTCAATGCACTCTTTACCCGTTATACACAAGCAGCTATCTTTAGACTTTTAGAGGAATTATTATAAAAAAGGGGTGCCTACAGGAACCAATATTTGCACTTTGAAGTTTAAGGTGAAAGCGTCAGTATGGCCCGCGAAATTCAAATTTTCTTACGTTTTTTTGCAATTTGCAGGGCAGTGCTAGGTTGTATGTTGATGAAAATATCGTTCGCGACTGTAAGACATAAATGTTGTTAAAGAATTATAATCATCAAAATCATTAATACAATCCTCCAAGTTCACAAAGGTCGAGAAACTACTTTGACCTTGAAAAATTCGTTCCTCGATCTTTATGAGCTTGGAGGATTGTATTGGTGATTTTGATGATTATAATTCTGTAACTACGACACTTTTCTAAATAACGTATCACACTCGAATATCTACTTATTAACCTTTTAAAAATATGTAACACTATTATTTATTAAATACAAACATGAAGTGCAACTGCGTCTGCGACGGGTTATCTCCATAATATCCAGACAGTATGCGATAGCTGCTTGAGTGAATGAGTGAGCTCGCGAAAAAAAATTAAGTCGAGTGCAAAAACTAACGTAAAAGTCACCTCTTTCTGCGAAGCAGTCATGCTAGCGAAGGAAGTGGTGGAACGCGAGAGGGAGAGAACCTCTCGTCCCAGACACACCGGGCGTGCACCATAGGCGCGGCCTGTGGACAGCGAGCTATGGGCTAACTCGCCGTCCGTCCGTCTTATGACGACAAGCTGTGTCGATCAGACCAGAGAGTTCCACGCGCGCCGCGCAAGAGATGTCAGTAGAATCAAGGGGTCCGCAAGGGCCGATACCTGCCGGGGCTGCGGGACTGTTCGAAAGAGATACCGAGGCCCTGATACACACACAAGGGCTAAGAAAGAACATGGATGGGTTTTAGTCAGTAAAAATCTGACACTCCCTGAGTCATTTGATAATTTCCCATCCGAAAAAAAAAAGATTGAAATATTATGTAAATCTTAGACGAGTCGCATCTATGGTTATCATCGTTGTCTTACATCGATGTACGGGGAAATTAGGTAGAAACTATTCTAAATGCATGGATTTGGAATATACTATTTCTTGATACTGAACCTTGTGGCGTGTAGGTACTTTTGGATTTTCCATACTTTTAAAATTTTTTTCGGCTGTGAGGGGCGAGGCCCTTTGCACCGCGAGGCCGTGGGCGGTGGCCCACACCGCCCACGGCTTACGCCGCCTCTGACGTATTAGATTTGTAGTGTATGTAGCAAGTTTTAAAGGTTTGCACTTCATTGGAATATTTTATTCTATAGGTACTTAGGTGTATGAAGGTAATTATTATTAAGCACAAAACCTTCTTTTTTGGGTCTCTGGATGAGATTAAAAAAAAACTGAAACAGTGAAACAGTAAATCTTTATTTTAAATAATAAGTATTATTCATTAGTATTTATGATTATAGAACAATCTATTTTGTTTTTCATACAAACTTTAACCCCCTTTTCACCCCCTTTTTCCGATTTTTTTCATAATGTCTATAGCCTAAATATTATTCTGAATTGATTTAAATAGTTTTGTGATAACTTCATCAAAATCCGTTCAGTAGTTTTTACGTGATGCGGGGTCAAACAAACAAACAAAAATGTAATAATGGTTTTAATGTTTAGTTACTTATTTTAAGTCAGATCCAGATTACTTAGAGCACTTGAGGATATTTACGTAGGTATGTCGCATCGTTGACACTTCACTGCCTTATTAATACATGGAATGCAGCTTCAACAGGTACCTACCAACGTACTGATAGGGAAGTACACTGAATAGACATCATTAAAAGTTGCCATTTCAACTCTGAACTTCCGTCACAATTTTATACGAGTAATTTGTGTTGTGCCGCTCGACGCTCCCCTCACCCGAGCACTCGCCTGTATTGTAACAATCCAAGATTCGATTTTTATGGAAACAAGTGATTATTTTAATTTGGAGCTTGTCACTCACTGATTTGATCCTTGTATCTAAACCATAACTTATTACAAACTAGCTGATGCCCGCGACTTCCCTCTCGTACTAATTATACAGGGTGTATTTCACCTCATCACAAAGCCGTTAACCAAGCATTCTGTATATCAAACTAAGTAACTTTACGCAAAAAATATTGCTGGGAAACAACTTTTTTTTTGAGGTTATATATCATGTTTTGTGGTATAACTCAATGTAACGCACTCAAAACATTGTGCGGATGAATGGATTGAATAGTACGGAGGTCGTAGAGATATTTAAAGTAAAAATCATGCGATAAAAAGTGGTTTAAAAAAAAAAACTTGTAAAAATCTAGCAACTTTGACCCCCTATGTCTCCGTAACTAGGAGGTTCCCAGGTATAGTGTAGAACAAAAAAAATATTAGAATGATGAGGAGAACAAGTGCATTTCGTATTCGTTAAGAGGTGTTTTGCACCCTTTATAATAAAACCTTCCTCGAGAATTACTGTATTATTAGTAAAAAAAACGGTGCAGACGCGATGGAGTATTTGATTTATAATATGTAGTGATACATTGCAGAGGAATTCGCCCGGCGAGTGAGGGACAGCCACTCATACATACGTTCATTCAGTCACGCCATGGTTTGTTTACCTGCTCCTACTCCTACCTCGAACACATTTAGGGCATTCATTAAAAGTTTGCCTTTGTGCGTGGCGTCACACATAACATTATATAAGAGACCAAAACGGAAAATTAACCAACTCGACTCCCGATTTTCAGTCAGCTTTGTTGTTGTCACTTTAAGTTGTTTTTAGAATTTGGCACGACCAGTTTGCCAATTACATAGTTTATAAAAAATCGTATGTAGTAGGGAAATATGCAAGAAATACAAAACCGTTTTTATTGATTAAAAATGCCTTGTATTGGCGCTCAAAAACATTATGGTATACTTGTTTATGTTTGTAAAACATCAATTATTTTACAATTTATTGTTATATGTAGCATGTTTTTGGTGAAGCGGAACGCACTCTCAAAACACGTCGTCCTCGATGACGGCGGTAGTGACATCAAAATCCATATGTCAAAAAAATCTCATATCTGTGTATTATTTACACCAGTTCATAACAGAAAATCACGCCGGTACGCTGTGGAGGGGTAAGCACATGTGAACCACAAAAAAAGTGAAAAATAAAAAAAAACCGACTTCGGCAACCTCAACCTAGCGAGAATTGTTTTAACGTAGCCATAGTAACGTTGAGAAATTATGATTGGTCTAATTTCGAATTATCCATGGTACAATAATATACTTGAATTATCGACATTGGAAAAACTCGAACACATGATTTTATCCAAACGCGAAGCGTCATTCAAAATAATTATGATTACTTTTGCACATTTAATAAACATACACCTAGCTGCCAACTTGCAAGAATTTACCATTTCTGTTATAGAGTTGATTTTTTAGCTATTATATAATGTTATGAAATGTGCTAAGCTGAAAACATAGTAAAAAAAATAATTGTTTTATTTCGTTTATCAAACAATATTGTTGGACTGACTATCGAGTATATGCTTCTTACAAGATAGAAACGGTAAACGGGGCAATAAGGGGAACTAGCTTAACCGTTGCAGTTACAAGAAAATGATCTTAGAAAACTATCCATAATGTGATGTGAAATTTTGATCCCCATTTACAGAATTTCGAAACATTTACAGTTAGCGAGAAAATTACCATTGTACACAAAAGAAAATTTTGATGCCATTCGATCGTGTTTGTCATACTGATCAAAAAGTTCTTACAAACCAGCCCAGGTTGGAGTACTCAAAAAGTCAGAAATAGCAAAAAACTAACTTTCAGCGGGGGCCGCAAGGGGAACCTTAACCGTTGCAGCTACACAAAAATGGTGGTACGAGACTGTCCATAATTTATTGTTACATTTTGATCCCCATTTACAGATTTTTAAAAATTGCATACATTTCAGTTCTTCTGTAGACTTATTTTTACCTGTTATATCTGGCACTGACAAGGGAAAAACGTAATGGCATTATTATCAGGTTAACATAAACTATTGCCTTTTTTAAAGCTTTTAGTGCTGCTTTTCTCTTGTATTGTTTTTAAATACACATAAACTTTTCCTTACATCTTGTTTTAACGTTTATAATACAAGTTATTGAATTTTATACGCTGCGCGCCGGTAATGTGTCAGAGTTCTGGTTGAAGCTTAACTTGAAATCGAAATCGTCAACACGATTAAGAAAAGGAAAAAAACCTAAAACTTTTCTTTTAATTAGGTACTACTTCTTCACGGGCACTACTAAAAACAAAACAGAAATGTTGTTGGAATTAACAGAGAAAGGTATCCGCAGGGAGTAGGTAAACAAACGAGGATTAAAAGGGTAATAAGAAACTGTAGTATAGACGCCGCTGCATTACATCTGCACGGACGAGAATCGCAGTGATCCAATAGAAATAGTGCATTTTGATACAAGTGGAGAAAGTTTGTTAACACACGGGCCATAGGCGAGGATGTTTTTGAGCTGAGGACTGCAATAACAAATGTCCAAGTGTATCAAACGACGTTTTTTAATACACTTTTGAAAATTATAAAAGTAATGTAATATATTAATGTTATGAATTATTGCGAGACTATGACTTAATTATTTTTTTCCGCGCTTTGCTTTCGCCAGGTTGAAGGAAAAGCAAAGGTATGAAGCTGTTATACAGCCTAATATAAAAAAAAAAGATTTTTTATATGTTTTTGAATTTAGAACACAAACAAATGTAGTTCATAAAAGAAAATATTAGTTATAAAGAATCATGTTTTTCTATGATATTGAATTTATAAACACAGTTTGAATATTCGCAAAAATTGTTTACGCCGTGAAAAAAATCATTCACCTCTGACTCTATAAGTATCTGTGGCAATTTTGCTTTCTGCACATGTGTGGAAAAGCATGAAAAACGAATGTGTGTTAAATACACTGCATTTTGAACCTAATCGAAGAAAACCAGTTTTTGAGGAAGTGAAAAGAAAAGAAGATTTTTTTTTTGTTCGGAGATTAGGCCACCCACTTAGATTGTAGCATTTAATAATGAAACGTACATTTATCTAGTTCTTATAACCTCTAGATTACAGTAGTTAAATAAGCTAAGTCTTGTCTAACCGGAATAAAACTATAAAAACACACAAAAACTAAAATTAACTGAAAGAGTTAGACCCGTTACGAACTCAACTAGAATTCATGGTATTATTTTGGGCGTCGGTGTCCTTAACATTCTATATTTTATTCTAGTACGCGATAATCAAGCGCATTAAGTATTCCCCGGAGAGAGATGGGCCGCCGCGCGAGCATTGGCTGGACTACGCCGTCGAGAAGTATGGAGAGAAGTTGATCGCAGACATGAAGGTGGTGTTCTCCATCCTGTACCTGTACCTACCCGTCCCTATTTTCTGGTCGCTTTTCGATCAACAGGTTTGATGTTTTTCTTTCCTTTTTAAGACGTCATGGTCATTACCTTACTGCAGTCCACTGCTGTTCATGTACCTGTCTAGTCGCAAGCCATATAACTGAATTTTCGGCAAATTTAATCTCCAAATTGTTACTTACGTGTTTAATGTGAGGAGGTCTGTCGAGTAATGCCTACTTTAAGGTTGAAAGTAAATGTCTCTAAAACAATAAATGTAGATGAAAAACACAATGTGTACATGGGATGTATGTTTATTATCGTCCAAAAAAACTCAAAATATTATTAAATAACTAAATAAATAAAATAAATAAAATAAAAATAAAATATCGAAATAAAATATCGCTGGACATTAACACACAGCGCCATCTAGTGCCACACTAAGCAAGGCTTGTGTCGTGGATACCAGATAGTTGATATACTACATACATACTTTTTTGTTTGTATTGATATGTTTATTTATTATTAATACAAAAAAAAGATCAGAATTCAAACACCATCGTTTTGGCGCAATTAAACTACGTGGGTAAAATTTCGCCTACGACAATTTTAGCAAAATTAAGTACATTTTTTGGCATTATCACAGTTTCCTGTAATTAAGAACATAATCTTAAAAAATATTTCTTTTAAGATTTACAAGATATAGTCAGTTAAACAATCAGATTTCAAATATCGAAAACAAGTAAGGAAATAACATATTTATATGTATTTATATTTTTTCATTGGCACATAAACATATTCAAATATTTCTACAGATTTTCAAACAAAAATAAATTCTAAAAAGAACATACGTACCTACTAGGTCTTACTTTATCTAGTTGGGGTAATAAACACCTAACTAAATCCTGAAACAATGAACTTAGTATTTGTTTATTTTGTTCATGCAACAAACGTATGGTAACTTAATCCTATTAGAATTTTAAACTTTATTATACTTACTACAATTAATTACTGGATTAATCAATTTGTTTCATAATGTGCAAATAAAGTCCTTTATTGACAAGCTCAAAGAGATGTTAAAAACTCCTGTGGTATCTTTTAGTAGGGGTAACAACGCCTAGGCGTAACCGTCGAGGACACTTCTTATTATGTTAAAAATAATGGAAAATCGAATGCTTAATACTATGAAAAACAAAGTTTTTAACGATACAACAATCATACTAATAAAAATAAGCCATAAGGTTTAATACCTACTGCCGGGGTTGCGGGCCTGTTCGAAAGAGATACCGCGGCCCCGGAACGTAAAAGGCGAGGAAGGAACATGGATGGTTTTTAGTCAGTAAGAGTCTGACACTCCCTCCCGCTCCGCCCAGAGTGGGGGGGGGGGTCATTTGATGATTTCCCATCCTTAAAAAAAAACGTTTAATACCTAAGTGATTTTTCTAATTAAAAACCTACCGCGAAATTCCTGTCGAAAGCGTACGGCTCAGAAACAGCTAGCCACGAATGTTAGTCGAATACTAGCTCAGTGGTGGAGCATGCCGCGAGCGCAACTCGGGGCGTTTCAGGATTTAAAAACCTTGATGCGTAGGTATTAAGTTTGATTTTATATTTCGTAGATATAATATAAATAACCCGAGTTATTTAGTATAGGCGAAGTTAACCTCTAGGCGTAATTTGACAGGCCTACCTTATTCTTAATAAACTTAAACATAGCAGCTATGTAAAACACGTTTTAACTAGGTTAACCTGTTGAACTGAAAAGTGGGTACTGTGGACACTGCCACGTTCGTGATACGTTCGTCTATTTTCGTATCAAGGCGACGGTCACCGCTTAAGAACTAGAATAGCTCTTATTCACACCTGAGTTCCTGAAGAGGGAGAAACAGAGGTCTGCAAAGTACCTAGATGAACAAGCCAATAGCTACACATACGAAGATGTATAGATGGTGATTTAGAACGTCAATCTGGACCACTTTTCCTAAGGAACAAGGGTTGATAGACAAACAAAATTTTGATTGCATTTTTTGTTTGCAAAAATACAATGCATGTTGAACGTAGTGCGATAGTGACCAGTTTTTAGTATTGAAATAAAAAAAAACCTTATAGGTTTATTCGAATTCAGGTCGTATCCCGCCTTTTTTGTTCGATATTGGTATTGCTTCAAGTACTTTGTTGTTTATAAACGCACCACCAGATATTTCTAATGCCGCAATGGACATTTCTGAATTATTACCTATACAAACTTTGTTTGTATTAAATACTCAGCAATTAAACTTTCCATGAATTTACACTGACTATTTACTACACTACAATATACAACACCTTATGGTTTAGAAACTTTCGTGGAGGATTCATATCATAGACGTAGATGAAGTCTTGTATGCAGCTGTACATAATTAGGCATCTATCTATACACATAATAAAATCGTTAAGACCAAAAAGTCTGTACATTGAAGATTTAAAATCTAACATATAATAAAATCGTTGAGACCTAATAACGAAACCTTGCCCATGCTGGCTCACTGGAGACAGCTTGCACACATAGGTGTAAGTCGTATCTATTTTGCATATGGTGTGTTTCTTATTTTTACTTTTTTTTACTAACAGTAGGTTATACATGAAGTCGAAAGTTCTCATCAAGGTGCATGCAAAAGCTGGGACACGATATAGCTGCTGCCAACCGTTGAAGACTTCTTGCAACTCCCTTTTATCTCCATCGTTGGACCGTCAATGACAGTCATACTCCAGCCAGGTCTAAAGTTCTCATCGGCGTACATGAAATGAGCCGAAACACGACATAGTTGCTGTAAACTTTTGGGGACTTCTGACTACTGTCTTTCATCTCCATCGTCAGATCATAGATGAAAGTCGTACTCTAGTTAGGTTAAAGGTTCTCATCAAGTTTCATGAAATAATCCTAAGGGCGCTTTCAATTTACACGTTTCGAGTCGTACAACAAACGCACTGCTTTGGCGCCGCAGCGGTGCGACTCGAAACGTCTAAATTGAAAGCGCCCTAAACACGATAAAGCTGTTGTAAACTCTTGCGGATCTGTTGCAAGGCCAACTGCCTTCAATCTTCATTGACATACCTTTGGCGACAATTTTGAAACCAAAATGTTTTAATCTTCCATTTCAAATTTCTAACTCTACGTCTCATGACGCCGTGTCTTAAAAGTGCATAACCCCTAAAGCTTTGAAACCTTCAAATATAATACGGCGACTTTCAAGACATTCCAATTTTAGAGTATTAGCACCAAAGTTTTATGTGAGTTCAACCTTTTTGAATATAATCGGATTGAGTTTTCAAACGAAAATGTTTCAAAATAAAATGTAGTTTAAATCAAAAGCTCTGAGTATCACTATCAACTTCGAAGCGAATCAGCGCCATGGCCAAAATAATTGTTAATTGTTTACCCTTTTTTAACAAAATACGAAACACGTCTTCCATCAATTCTGTTAAAAAGGTTTATGCAAAATTTCAAGTAGATTGGACCAATGAATCACGCTATCTCTTACAAAGTTTGCCCCCCTTTTTTAACCCCTTAGGGGTTCAGTCTTGGAAAATTCTTCTATACCGGATGCCTGTATCATATAAAGAACACGACACCCTGCTAGTTTCAGGTCCCTACGACCAGCGGTTTAGGCTGTGCGTTGATCCATGAGTCACTATGTTCAGTTGACAATATTTTGAGAGTTTACAATCTCGCTAGAGAGTTTATAATCTAACGGGTTTGACAATTTTACGGTGACATATAGATACCAGTGACATCCACACGAATAGAATACGAGGCCAGTTTATATTGATTTTACGGCTAATGACGTGCGGCCCGCGACTTATCACACTGGAATTCTTAACATAGCTGCGGCAATGACGTATGTAAATATACGTTTATCTTTCTTAAAATAGGAAAAAAAGTCTGGTCTTGATATAAAAATACTTACGGTACAATGGAATAATAGATACCAACTTGTCCCATGTATGTTGTTGAACGCAAGTTTTTCAAAGAAAGTCGATACTGTGTGAGGTACTGTGTCGACATTAAACTGTTCCCATGAAATCAGTTCATGTTTCTAGATTTCAGCTAGACTATACCAGCGTGAAATGAGCGAGTGCACGTGTATGTCATATGACCGTGAAGATAAACAATTATCTTTCAACTTAAGCTTTTGGCGTGGGCGATCAGTTATTTTCACATGCTAAAATCGTCTTACAAGTTCCTTGGTTCCAGGGTTCTCGCTGGACCTTCCAAGCGTCAAGGTTACGAAGCGAGGTGTTCGGCGTCACCCTCATGCCGGACCAGCTGCAAGTCATGAATCCCGCGATGGTGCTGCTAATGATTCCCGTGTGTCCCGGCGGCGCGTGGCCTCTGCTGCCAGATATGCCGCCGCTCCAGAAGATGTTCGTTGGCGGCATGCTTGCTTCACTGGCGTTTGTTTCGGCTGGCATCTTGCAAATAGGGATAGAGGTTTGCTTTTGAATTAACCACACAATTCCGTCGAAATACCATTAATTCGCCTGTTTATTAAAGAGACCCGAATTCGACTTATAAATTCTTAATCAGCACAGGCCGTAATGTAAAATTGAATGTAGATATTCTGTGCCGTGTGTTCAACTCCGTCGCCATTCGAGGATGATGCTGTAAGTTGTAGCTACTAGCTAGAGATGTCATATAATGGCTTTTCTTTTAACACGAAATGATGTAAGTACACAAGGTCAAATATATCAAACTAGCTAATCTTCGTCTTTATAGATATCGATGACAAATAAAAAGATATGCTTTGATACAATCATTTCTGGTTGTTGAAGTGTCTTAAGAACTAATTACTATTGATATTGATCCTTCAGTGGTTTTGCAGCGATCAACGCTCCAAGTCCCAGGGCATCGTCAAACAGGCCTGGTGATAATGAACACGTTAGGCTGTCAAGTCGACGTGGCCATCCGTGGTGAAGGCGTCGCTACTGTGGAGCATCATGGGACGGCCCTCATGACGCCGTTGCCACACAAGCTACTGTCTATCACCGCCACTAGCCCCCAGAACTGTGCCGGCAGGGTCATGAAGAAACACGTGGCGATGCAAGAATTTAAGACTGTAGCGGGGATGGTAAATATATTATTTTTACTTTAGGTTTCTTTACGGCGTATCGATGGCGATCTTATTTGAATTGGCCCTGAATTAGGCGCATTGAGTAGCTAATAAAACATGCTGGACACAATATTAAGTGTCTCGTCTTTTGTGGTTCCTAAAACAGGTTTTCCTTGCTTCGGTCAAACACGGTCGTCAGTTTTTTTTAACTAGGAATTTCTCCAAATTCACCAGCATAGAAGAAATGACATAGGCCAAAAGTACAAAGAACTTGCGTTGATGCTTCCAAGCTAGTGGATTAGAAGAAATAACAGTTTTATTTGTCTTCATGCAATGGAGTCTATAATTCAATATGTTAAGGTGGATGTTCGGGTAGCCCGTTAAATTAAAAATATATTACGTGTTTTGCAATTTGCAGGCCAGTACTTGGTTGTATATTCAGCACTGTTAAACGTGTGCACAAATTTACAGAAATAATAATCATCAAATTCATCAATAGAACCCTCCAAGGTCATAAAGGTCTAGAAACGAATTTGACCTTGAAAAAGACATTCCTAGACCTGTTTTCGCTGGCTACCCTGGAACATTAGCCTTAAAGACCTCGTCATCTGCCTAATCTTTTCCCAACTATGTTGAGGTCGGCTTCCAGTCTAACCGAATGCAGCTGAATACCAATATTTTACATGGAGCGACTGCCTATCTGACCTCCACCACCCAGTTAATACTAGGTAATACGATACCACTTGGTAAGACTGGTTGTCAGACTTTTTGAGCCACTGACTACCTGTAACGACTGCCAAAGATGGAGTAATGACAGCCGGGACCAACTGCTTAACGTGATTTCCGAGGCACGGAGGAAACTCGGTATGTAAGGAGGGTCACCCATCCATAGACCAACCTAGGTAAGCATGGCTTAACCTAAAGATCGGCCTGAGCGGGTGTTATTATTTAGCCACGAGCTCCTCAGCCTTAAAGACCTATCTAAAGTAATGCCCAGGTAGCACGGTTGAGGGCAGTGCTCCATCCTCCTTAATATAATTAACTGATGTGTGCCTACGTATTTTCTAACTTTAAATCGGGAACAATGAAAATGGTGCAAATTCATCGTAACGGACGGTCAGCCAAGTTCTTTACTGTAGTTCCGTTCATTAGTGTAGGATTGTTTTCAAATGCGTTCTGTATAAATGAGGGCGTAAAATAATTATGATATTTTGATCAAAATTATTGACGTCATTCGGGAGGCATAATGTGCCAATTAATTATTGAACTGAGAACTTCTTTAGGCGCACTTTTTGAATGAACAAACATCATGGACCTCGTGTAACCGTCACTTGACGTTTCGTAGCACTTGTAACTGATCCGCTACGGCGTAGCACCACTAGGTGTGTGTAGAGCACAACCCGTAGCAGATATATTTAGATTAATTCGTTTTCACTTCTATCGGCAGTCCTCAAAGACTAACCCAGATTTTTTTTTACCCTCGACGCAAAAACGACGGGGTGTTGTAAGTTTGACGAGTCTGTGTGTGTCTGTCTGTGGCATCGTAGCTTCCAAACGTATGAACCGATTTTAATTTAGTTTTTTTAAAGGTCGGGAGTGTTCTTAGCTATGTTTAATAAAAACCAGTTCAAGATGGCGGAGTACATATTTATTCAACAACTCTCTCAATATGGGTATTATATATATATGTCAGGGGTTTTTAATAAAATTAATTCAATGTAACTAGTTCATGCAGCATTATTCACTAACTGTCAGCGAAGTAGACACAGTAGTTAAACAATGGCGTCTGCATATGTCTAGTGGTCGTAAGTGCGACTGCAGAGCTTCAGGTCCTGAGTTCTGGTCGGGCAAAGTGTTATTGGGTTTACACCAGGAATGTCTTAGTTGCAACCGCGGACGGAGTCTTTATTTCTGCCCGGTTAGTGACAATAGGGTGGCCCCTAGTAGAGTGGTACCTTATGTAGGTACCACTCTGCCTACCTCTTTTAGGACAGGCATTCTGCTGATGATAATTGATGCATTATTTGGCAGTGTGTATATTTTGTTCCATAGTAATGTTTATACCAGACAAGCTCTAGACGTGAAGACTTGTAATTGGCTGTCTGATTATCATTCTGTTACTTATCACTATTGTATTTAGCTGTAAGTCTTCCAAAGACTTATGGCAACAGAGCCGAGAGCCACTCTCGCACTTTGAGTGCACGCGTTTGTGATTGTATTCATGTTCATGTTCATTTTATTTTGCGTACGATAAGGTTAGAATGAAATAAAGAAAAGATGTTACATTGGGCTTACAGCAAATTATGGGTCAAAAATTATGGGGAAAATATATAATGTTTTTTTTCCTCTAAATTTTATGTTAGTCTATTAAAGATAAGATTTTTCTGCTATTTTAACTTTAATTTTCATTAAAAAGTAAATTTCAAAAAATTGTTATAAATTTCATCATACATTTTTTTTAGTGTCCCAATGACGATTATACATTTTCAAAGATGAATTGTTACGAATATTCATTGCTTTACTTAACATAAACGGTGGCTATACTATTCATGATGAATCAAGTAACTAAATAGGACCCTTATTAGAGTATTTTTATGTAACTAATCGTGTCCCAAAATAATGAAGTTTCGTTACTCAGGGTTAGTAACGCGCAATCAAATATTTGAATAAATACTTTACTTTAATATAAATACTTATTCCTATTCTGGCAACACTATAACTTACGTCAAAGTCACTGTCAGGGTAGCCATTACGTTTTCGGAGTCGTGAAGTCGAGATCTATCAAGTGAATATTTACAAAAACATACCTCAGGGTGATAAACGACTATTATTGTCGTAATTTGATAATATTTTTAGTTTGCTTACTACGTTATTTTCTATTTTTATCGTATACACGTGGTTTACGTCAACGTTTTGAGGTTATAATTTCTCAGATTTTGGTCTCATTTTCGTTATTTTGCGTTACGTTACGAACCCGAATTTGTTAAAATTAGTTCACAAAGACAAAAAGTACTTAAATTTTCTCGTTTTGATATTTTGAAATGGCTACTTATATTTAATTTGCAAATTTAAGTACCGATGTTTAAAATAAGTTTTTGTTTAGTAATCTAAATAGGACTGTTTAGCCAAATATAATCACGTGTTTTATTCGCCCAATCCAGGTGTACTACGAGTATATCTTATGACATCAATATTTCGTGACGGAGATTCTCAGTACTACCTATCAGTTTAGTAAATAAAAAAATACCCTTTTTTGAGTATGACCCTTGTACCCTTTGAGAGCATAGCAATAAACAAGATTCATCATCATCATCATTTCAGCCGAAATACGTCCACTGCTGGACATAGGCCTCCCCCAAGTGTCGCAACATTGATCGGTCCCATGCGACTCGCATCCAACGGATTCCAGCAACCTTCACCATGTCATCGGTCCACCTAATGGGAGGTCTTTTAACGCATCGTCTTCCGGTTCACGGTCGCCACTCTAGAACTTTTCGACCCCATTAGCCATTCGTTCTGCAAGCAATGTGCCCTGCCCACTGCCACTTAAGATTGACAATTCTTTGGGCTACGTCGTTGACCTTGGTTCTTTTGCGGATGTCTTCACTTCTGATTCGATCACGCAAGGAAACTCCGAGCGTAGACCTCTCCATTGCCCTTTGGGTGACTTTAGACGACGGCGACAAGATAAAAAAGTTACTCCTCAAAGATGAATGCAGAGGTGTGTACCTAACAGTATTTCCACATTCAGCTAGTTTATGTCCTAGGGGGTGGGCTTATTGCCATCAAGTAGGCACAAATCCAGACTCCATTGCTGCTACTGAAAAATTCCTGATGGAAAAACATGACAATAAGAGATATGCAAGAAATACAAAACTCTTTTTTATTTTAAAAATGCCTTGTATTGGCGCTTATAAACATTATGGTGCGCTTGTTTAAGTTTCTAATACATCACTTATTTTACAATTTATTCTTTTATGTAGCATGTTTTTGGTGAGACGGAACGCACTCTCAAAACACGTCGTCCTCGATAACGCGGCGGTAGTGTCATAAAAATTCATACGTCAAAAATTACTTTCATTTGAAATGTAGAGGTAAAGACATGAAAATCGTAGTGTAAAGTTGCACTACGATTTTATTATAATATCGTTATCGCAATTTTTTGCTTCAATAAAGCACATACAATTAGTAAAATTACTTTAAAAAAAATAGATGTAAACAAGGTAGATTTTGATAAATGACGTCAAAGTATGGTGGCAACAATCACGGACGTTTGAACTGTCGTAGAAAATTGCAGGAGATTAGTATTATTATTGTTGAAATTAACTTATAATACTTTTCTTGGTTTGATAATAGTGTAATTAATTGATTTATGTGAAGATAAAAATACATGTATATTCCCTATTTACTCAATCCGAGAATCGAACTCAGGACCTAATTCTCAGTAGCCGCGCTTGCACCAATGAGACAGTCTACACTCTACACTGCCACAAGGCATATAAAGTTTACAGGAGCCGGTACAAAAAACCACACAAAGTAGATATAATTAAAATATTATTAAAAGACTATAAATGAACCAACTCACACAAGTGGTATCACCAGTGCACAGTGCTGTAACTATTCTTTTAAAAATACTCGGAACACGAGTAAAAAGACGAATGAGCAACATAAAAAATACCAAAACGGTTCCATTCAATATTACCTTCCTACCACAGGGCATTTGTTTCCCTACGGGTTCGAAAAATAACTGGTAACGGGTAAATCAAAACTACAAAATCTTTGATTCCTGATTAAAATGCCAGCAGCCAAATCCGCACGGTCTTTAAAAAACACAAACAGAAAAATGGACGCGGCGGGGTTTTGCAATTCAACTGTATTTGATCCAATGAATACTCTGTGGCGAAAAAAAAAACTGAAATATGATTTCTACCTGGTAATCTATGTTGAAAGTTTGAATTCAGTAACGTTATTTCCTAAGTGCATGTCTTATGAGATTTTCAATGAGAACCCCATCAAATGGAAACTTTCCATAAGTGCTTCGCCTAGCGTAAATTGAAATGTGTGAATTAATTAACTTCAGCATATACCTTCGGCTTCGTCAAATCTTTTGCGTGTTTGTTAGGTTTCGCAGGCAGTTTATTTAATCGTTTAGTTGCAAGAGTATTCAAATTATTGTAATTTTCATTCTGAAGAAAAACTGAACTCTTGAAATTTTATTAGTTTCCAGGGACCTCTGCAATATTGACATTAGAGAGACGCTTTTTTCACAAGCGTCAATTAGCTTCTAACTGAAAAACTGTTTAAGATTTCTCATTTCTCAATCCCGCTTCCTACTTAATATTATTAGTGCGAAGATGAATGGATTGGCATTGGTTACTCGTAAACTACTGACCAGATTTGTACCACATCGATATAGTTTATAATTTGAATTAACATATCATACTTTTTGTCCCGGCAGTATGAACCCGTGGGATATTTCCGAACTCAACGCAAGCGAAGCCGCGGGCATATGCTAGTTAGTAAAATATTCATATTGTATTCTGACATCATTCAAGATTAGTACAATCGGCTCGCGAATTTCTACCAGTTGATTTAGCGCTAATCTAATAATATTATGTTAGTGCCTGAAACCGATATCGAAACGCTTATAGCATCTTAATAATTATGCATATCATCATTATTATCGCCTGTCATAGTTCGTGTGCGTGTACTTGTGAACTTGTTAGTCCGAGAGGTCCCGTTGCATTTTAGGTGGTGTATGTAAGCCGCTGGGCTGTGAAGAAGATGGATGAAAATCGATTGCATGTAGCGGAGATGAGAATGTTGAGATGGATGTGAGGAGTGACAAGAATGGATAAAGTAAGGAATGAATATATTAAAGGAAGTTTGAAAGTGGCACCTGTTACTGAAAAATTGAAAGGAAGTCGATTGTCTTGGTATGGACATGTAATGAGGAGGGATGTAACGCATGTGACTAAAAGAGTGATGGACATTAATATTGATGGATGGAGAAGAAGAGGAAGGCCAAAGAAAAGATGGATGGATTGTGCGAAGACTGATATGAAAGAGAAATGAGTAAATGATGCCGTGACGTCTAACAGTGGAGAATGGAAGAAAAAAACGTGTTGCGCCGACCCCAAATAAAATGGGGTAAGGGCAGGAAGATGATGATGATTTACGCCGATCGGTTGCCATCTTGTTCAATAGATCTCGCACGAATGACCAGTAAACCCAGCGTTAGCTGACGCACCCGCGGTGTGTGGGGGATTGGGAGGGTATAACCTACCCTCCCAATCCCCAACGAAAAAAAATAATAAGTCATAGTAGGAACGCCGCGCGCCGGCTGCAACTTGTTTGACAAATAGTTTACATCATACTGAGCTTAAAAAAATCGTCAGCTGCATAGTGGTTGGGGGATTACGCGTCCGCTGCTCGCATGAACTTGTAACTGATGCATATACCTGATAAAAAACTAAAAGCAATCTATCACACACTCTTTACTTGGTTGTAGATTGCTTAAAGTTTTTCGTCAGACTATTTTAGTTTTTCATGCAAGCCACTGATGCATAATCCCCCTTCCACCATGCAGCTGACGATTTTTTTAAGTTCATCATGATTTAAACTATTTATGAAAAAAAGTTTCAGCTGGCGTACTATGACTTTATTTTTTATTAATTTTTCCAACTTTCTAATCACCGTGCAGCTGACGGTTGGTTTACTTATTGGTAATATAAGATCAACCTTCGATGAAAATATCAGCCGGCTTACTATGACTTTTTTATTTGCTCCTGGACTTTGTGGCTAGCCACACATGATCAATTACATTATCTGACGTGTTTAATGTAAATTATGGTTTGAGATGTTCCTGTAAAAAGTTGATCTCTTAAAATGTTTTTAATAATATTCCATTATGAAGATTAAAAGTAAAATTGGGTAGCGTTTTATGTTTCACGACGAAAAGTAATAATGAAAGGCAAAGCTTTCTAGGTACATACAGGATGATTGGTAAATAACTTGATAGAGACAGATCTTACATGATCATCACATAGCGGTAATAAGAAAGTCTGCAACAAGGAAGACGTACTACCCAATTTTATTAAAATACTAACTTCTCATGAACAATCGTTGTTTTCTGTTCATTCACATACTAAAAGAGGGTATTTGGGAAAGCTAATGAGACAACAAAGTCGGTTCTGTAATTTGCACGATAAAAGTCATACATTTATTTAGAGAAACCGGCATCGAAAAACAAGAAAACTTTCAAGAAATTTTCAGAAAATGACGCCTATTTTCCAAAGGCAGATGTACTGTTTTGACAAAATGGTTTTCAGAGGACAGGTACATTTCGTTAAGAAATATCGGTTTAATATCCTGAATGGCGTAGATTTCTCTCAATCGGCACTTTATTGTATAAAGGTGGAACGTTTCAAGGAACACTGTAAAAGATCGATTTGTCAAAAACCACCCTGATTGGACCCCAAGTTATCAGTTCAAAATTGTTGCAAATAAGTTATATAAGGTTTCCCTCATTTCAAGGCCTCTAAAAGTTCGTAAATGTGGTGACACTTGGGGAAAGCCTATGTCCAGCAGTGGACGTCTTTCGGCTGAAATGACGATGATTCACTTTAGATGCTGTGCCGTATTACCAGCTAAAATCTTATCTTTTAAATTCTTGACTTGTAAAGCCAGACACACACAGACACAGACTTGTTATGGTCGATGATGTGGTCACCTTCACATTATTTTCATCTAGGTAAGTAATAAACTAAACTTTTTGATTATTACTAGTTATGAATAATCACTGAGCATTTTTATGAGGAAAACAACCCGCTTCGTGATACTGTGCTTGTACAGTCACGACTAGTAATATGTAAAAGTGTGTTTCTACTAATGTGCTGATTAAAATTTCATGTTATTACATACATAGTATTCTGGAACTCATGTTTTATGAAAAAGATCGTATCTCCTAGTTACAATCGTAATTTCTCGCGAAAATAGCTATAATATTAAGGAAAGTGTTTCATATTATTAGACGTGACTGTACTCCTACAGTCATAGCACGATAAAACCACAGTGATGTTACAGAGTCTGGTACTCCCGAGAAAACAACGTCAATTTCAATTTGCAATCGATCGAGTTTCACCAGTAACAAAAAGCTCTTTCCGATTTTTCCCAAAGTAGAGTTGAAAGGTGTATTATAAGCGTTCAATTCGTAAATTACCTCGTTATTGATATATAAATGCCAACTGCATAGATTTTAAATGAATATAGTTCATTGCAAACATAATAATAAACGACAGTCATTGGTTTTACTTTAGCGATATTTAATTCATTTATAACAACCGATAATTCGTTTATAAACCTGAAACCGCAATATTGACTGGTGGTCGTTCATTTTCAGTTCATGCCGGTCGTGGTTGGACAAAATTCTGACGATCAGATAGGGCTGTACTTTATGGATCCGAACCCCTTCGCAAAGTCTCTGACTGGCAAGCCGAAACTTAAGTAAGTATTCTAATTCCCACTTCTACACTTTTCAGAGTATTTATTCTTATTTGCGTATCGATGAACTTAAATACTATCCAACTAGTATATTGCCACCTGCACAGCTCTTTCGTTGGCTTCGTTTAAGTCTTGGAAGGTGCTTAGTCATTCTCATCATTCAGAAGCCAGTGCAGGCTGTGCAGCATGGGCAGGATGACTAATCCTTTCACCACGACGACTCAAACTCAAATTAATTGATTAAAGAGCTAGGTAAAATTCCGTGACTGGACAATGTATGGCTTAAGAGGGCTATCACACTTTTTCGTGTATTTGAGTGTTTTCTAAAAACACTAATACAAGAAAAATTGAGATATTTATTTAAGACACTCCCGAGGGAAAACATAAAGCTAAATCATAATTACTCATCAAAACTGAGAATTTAGATGTGTGACTATGGTTTCGATATGGCCACAAAAATTAGAAAAAAGTATGTCCGAGTGATTTAAATAATACATTTTTTTTTTCATTTCAAATACCATTCATATATTTTTTTTTGTATTTAGAGTGTTGGACTCTAAAAACACTCAAATACAAGAGAACGTGTGATATGGCTGAAACCTATGAGGACATTATGACTTCGAATCAATTACCGGACTGCAGTCTGAATTAGGTAATATCCATGCCAATATTGTGACGAAATGTGTCAGTGTGCACTGACTACATATACACACTACATATTATTTTACCATCTTTTGTACCACATTTTACCATCTTTTGTACCAATTTTGACTTTGACTAGAATTTGACTAGTTTGTGGAAGAAGCTATATCTGTCTTTTTCCGACCACAAGACATTGTCGCAGGGTTTACTTATACTATGCAACAAATACCTTATACGTTCTAGGAGACGCATATCCGAAGCACACTCCTAGACTATCACACACAAATACCATAATCCAAAATTGTATTATAAAAAAACGTATGCTCGCTGCGCACCGCGCGATGGACTGCGAAATTTTGGGACATTTTTCACTTTTTGCTCTAAAACTCGTAGCTATGCATGTATTTTTTAAAAAGCTACATTCAGTATTTTTATAAAGTGATCTAAATTTGCAACAATACAAGCCCAACCACAGCTCTGTAAAGTTTATACGGAACATGCTAAGGCCCTTCAAAGATGCTCAATTATTCCCGAAGGTTTTGTCTCCGTCCGCAGCAAAATATTAGTCCATCGTTCGTCCTGAGAAAAGTCATAATATTGAAGTCATAATTTATTTAATTCACACACAGACACAATCAGACACTTTGGTAATGGAAAAAAAGAACATAAAAATAAATTGTAACTGACTTCATGATACGAAGTTCATGATTGCCTCGTTAATTTTAAAAGTTCATTAGTGACTAGAAAGTTTTTAATGCACGTGCACTTTTGCGTCATGTTACTGAGCTGCGTTACAAACCGAACGAACAAGAATTTTTGATTGGGTTACACGTGCTTGCAACCTATAATTGTATCAGCCATTAACTGTAGCTTAATTATGAAGGTTTCACATTTGCGCGAGGAGAAAAACCTCCTTGATTGTCTAGCTAAATGTACCTCTTTCTATCATTGCCATCATCTAGGTAGGTAAAATATTATCGTCAATACGGTTGGTTTTCTGACCGATGACCGTCATCGCCGTCGATTGAATTATTAGTATGTCGGCAAATCTAGCCGCAGAGCCGACTGTAAGTCTAGATTCGCATTTCGCAGGAGCTCATCCCAGAATAACGATAAAAGAGTAAAAAGATTCCTTTCACATTAGTTCGTTGCTTTACTTCATTCACCTTATTGGTCTGATTTGAAAACGTATGCTTTTTAGTGCCCGTGGCTGTGCAGGTTATATTAAATCAGGTTCCGATCAACGAAGCCGTCAACCAAGCATTGTGAACATAGAACTAACTTACTTGATGCAAAAATTATTGCCGCGAAATGGCTTTTCTTGTGGTGCACAATCACGTTTTTACACCAAATTATTTTTTAGAGCAGCGTTGGGTCAGTATTGGCGGCCCCGACATACCAACAGTAAGTCGTGGGTACGAAGCCAGGCAGGCGCATTACTTTTTGTAACTTATTTCATCACCACTGCTCTTAAAGGCGGTGAAGGAAAACATTGTGGGGAAACCGGTATGTCCTAGAACCAAAAATTCGAAGACATGTGACATCTCTACCCGCGTGGTGGATTATAAGCCCATACGCAAAATACGCGCTTTGACGTAGAGTTGCGGACACCAACCCATTGTACAATACAATACAATACACCTACATTAACATCTTAATAGCGAATACGTAAGGATTAATGCCTTGGAGAATAAGATTGAAAATGTGTGCAAATAATAGCAATGTTAAATTAAAATAGAAACGCGAATGGCCATAAAATACATTTTATTTACCGTCGAACTGTGTTAACAATTGCGGTGAAAGATTGGAAATGTTAATCCCGAGTGACCTAAGTCTGAAATGTTTGTGCACCATATTATGCGCCTCAGGGCAACATATTGCACTCTCCTTGCAACTGTTTGTTGGTTTGATTCGGTCTTCGATTATTATTTGTACTGTTAGCCAAATAGACTTGCGATTGCTACGGGACCTGGAGAGTGGAGACCCAGTTCTTGATGTAGTCAAAAAATTGCAAGATATGTAGAAATTCGAATACGACGGTAAAATATTGTTTTGCTTAGTTTGTAAACGAAATTTACATAGATACATATTATGAAGTTTGTCAGTCAGCTTTCCGTTGAAAGAAAAATACCGAGACACATTTGTTTGTAGAATGTTACTTGATAAAGATGTCAGTGCCACATGGCAACAAAGAGCTGTCTGCATAAGAAAACAATGCAATACCAACAGCTGAATGCCAAGCACATACAAAGCTATGACAATCTTGTTGTTCGTAGGCTAGCACTAGTAGGAACACCTACAATGGACTAAGAAAGACGTTATCTCCAATCACGAGCTAATCTCTGCTCGGTATGGTCTCGCAGTTCTTTTGTTTCTGTCTTGTCTTTCTATTTAATTCTATAGACACAGTTTCCTTCTCAGTGTCCATGTGATGGCAATGGGTGATTATTGGCGCGATTTTCCTGTCATTGACAATTAATGAATAACCTTGAAATGTCTTATAGTATAGAAACTATGACCATTCAATAATGGGGGTGGTTGTTGGGGACGGGCTGGTTGTTTGTATCGGTCCGCTTAAGGCTGTTGACTAAAAATTGCTACCTATTTGCTACCCATTGCTACCACTACCACAATTACTTAACTTCTATCATAATCAGTCAATTAACGACTTCAAAATGACCAGCTATTCTTATGTCAGTATGGCTACTCAATTCTCCGTTTAAGTAAACTATTCAAATTGTTGTGTTATTATTTTTTATTTGAGTAATTCCTACCTGATTGCTACCCTTCACGTCTTTCAATCTCCACCTTGTAGCTTTAACAAGTAAATAAAAAATTATGATCGTTTGTTACATGGACTGGGTTTAGGATAGTGATGAGCAAATGATGTTTTGTGTCAATATTCGCTGGTGTATGACATGGTGTATGTACAGAAAAGTGTACAGAAGACTGCTTTTCTGTCATTGTCTCACGAACTTTTGCAGTGATAAGTTCTTATGGGAGGGTGACTCGATTCGGAACGATAACGAAGGAGTTCGGTTACGAAGTAGTTCCTGAATGACTGACTGACGGATCAACGCACAGGTTTAAACCGCTGATCGTGACCTGTGACTTGAAAGGTGTGTTTTTGTATGAGGTAGGCATCCGACAAGAAAGGATTTTCAGAAATTCTAACCTTAGAGAGCTGAAAAAGGGGGGCAAAGTTTGTATGGACAACGTGATTCTTTGTCCATATCTACTTAAAATTTTGCACAAACCTTTTTTAAAAGAATTGATGAAAGACATGTTTCATATTTTATTGAAATTCAATTAACGGTCTTAACAAGAACCCAACAACCAATTATATTATGCATCTATATTTATACAGGGTAAATTTTGGTGTGGGCGTTGATCGTGGACGGTCAAATCTGAAACTATGACAATAGCAAAACCTGCAACATTACACCATTTCATAGCGTCGCTATTAAGGATCAAGTTCTGAGAAGAAATGACAGATTTTTTTAAAAAGCTTTTATATGTTTTTGAAGAAATGTTTTAAAAACTTTTTTGCAAAAAAACCGACTTCAAAAAAAACAAAAAAAGTGAAAAATAACTTTAGCTTCTGAAGTCTTTGCCACCACAGAGTTTTTGCCACCGACTTCAGAAGCTAAAGTTATTTTTCACTTTTTTTGTTTTTTTTTGAAGTCGGTTTAATTTTTTGAAAAAAAGTTTTTATTGTTATTTTTTAGTGGTTTACATTTGCTTCATATACATGGAAAGTGCTTACCGTTACAATTACAACAAGCCCAAACACGACTATGGTATATTGTCTCAATAGAGTTCCGTGACTCTTGGCTTCATCATCAAGATCTGATGGTAGAATGGTTCTTATCAAACGCAAATGCTTCACTTGTTGTAGAAAATACCAAGTTCAATACATAGTTCCCTCGATTTCGCCAAGATTCCATCATCAGATCCCGACTTGGTGGCTGTGGGACCATTTGGAAAGAATACCCTTTCCAATAAAAAAGAATTTTCCGAATCGGTTGGCAAGCGACGGAGTTATGCCCGAACAAATATAAAAAAAAAAAAAAAAAAATTGAAACATCCGAATTGAGAACCTCCTGTTTTTTTAGAAGTCGGTTAAAAACTAGCGGACGTCACGCGGTTTCACCCGCGTAGTTCCCGTGGGAGTACGGTCAATTTTGTAATTTTTCGTATTTTTTTTTTATATCCTATGTTACTTCTAATACCTCCAAGAATATGTGTACAAAGTTTCATGATGATCGGTTGAGTAGTTTTCGCGTGAAAGCGTAACAAACAAACTTACATTCACATTAGAATATTAGGTAGGGATGTATAAAGTGAGATGCTTAATAAATAAAGGAGATAATAATAATTTGAGTCCACTTTAGTTCTGCTTAGCTTTGAATCCTCTTAGCACACTGTTGGAGAATTCAAGTCTAGGCTATCAGTTGCGGAAAGTTTGTCGGGTTATATCTCACCTCCTTTACATGGATGACTTGAAACTCTTTGCCCCCAACGATTTGCAACTGATGGAGCTACCTTCAGGTAACTGAAACCTTCAGTAGCGCCAACAGAATGGAATTTGGTGTGAACAAATGTGCAGTCATGCATGTAAAGCGTGGGGAAATTGTGGAATCTGTGGGAAGCCAGCTCTCAGACTTCCTAAATCTTAGATCCTTTTCGGCTCCCGAAACCTATAAGTATTTGGGTATGTCGGAAGCGCTGGGCACCAATGTGGCTGACATGAAGCAATCTTTCAAGGAGCAATCTTTGAAGGAGCGCTTCTTTGGTCGCCTGAAAAAAGTATTTAATAGTCTTTGATCGGGCGGGAATAAGATGCGTGCCTTCAACGGTTGGGGCATGCCAGTTTTGATGTACTCTTTTGGTATTATATACTCAAATTAACTCAAATCGAACTAGATTCCCTGGATACGAAGGTCCGTAATATTTGTTGACGGCATCTCGAATGCATCACCCGCGTTTTTCAGTTATGAGACTGTATATATCCCTCGGCAGTGTGGGGGTCGTGGCTTTTTAAACGCTAAGACTCTCCACCATCGCGAGATATACAGTCTCATAACTGAAGAACGCGGCATCTAGTTCGGTTCGATTGCTCCTTCAACGATTCATGTCAGCCACATTGATGCCCAGCGCTTCCGACATTCCCAAATACTTATAGGTTTTGAATAAGGAAAGTGAAGGTGCATAAAATCCGAGAGGTGAAGTCCCTCAGTTTCTATAATCTCTCCTCGCTTTACATACATGACTGCACATTTGTCCACACCAAATTCAATCCTGATGGCATTACTAAAAGTTTCAGTTACTTTTAGTAGCTCCATCAGTTGCAAATCGTTGGGGGCAAAGAGTTTCAAGTCATCCATGTAAAGCAGGTGAGATATAACCTGACCATCTTTCCTTAACCAGTAGCCTAGCCCTGAATTCTCCAGCAATGTGCTTAGAGGATTCAGGGCTATACAGAATCGAAGTGGACTCAGGCTATCGCCCTGGAATATTCCCCGTTTAATCCATACAGGTTCATCGTTCCTCTGGATCTGTCGACATCCTGGATATCGAAGAACCATCCTCCATTGCCCCATACACTCAAGGATGGCGCGTAGTTGCATCTATTTTGTACAACTCCAGCACCCTCATGAGCCTTGCATGAGGCACAGAATCATAGGCCTTCTTATAATCTATCCACCATGTAGACAGATTCTTTCGGGAGCGGCGAACCTGTTGGCCAATGCGCATATCAGTGAGGAGCAGCTCCTTAGCACCACGGGACCCGTTTCCACATCCATTCTGAGACGCAGACATGATAGAATTACTTTCAATATGTTGGTTGATTTTAGCTCTCAAAATGGATGTAAAAACTTTATACCCCGTTGGTAAACAAGTGATTGGACTATAATTTTTTGGGGTCCGCAGTACTACTTGATTTATAGAGCAGGTGGGTAATTCTTGTCGTCAAAAACTGGGGCAGCGACCCTGACTCTAAGGCTGATTGAAACTGGGACGCCAAGCGAGCGTGTGATCTTTGGAACCAAACCAAAGATCACACGCTCAATTAGGCAGTGGACGGACTGCACGAGCTACGTCTTGGGGGCTGATGATTATTGCCCCCATTTCTGGTATTTGATCACACACTTGTTCAACCTCCCGGCTCCAATCACCTTCAGTGTGACTGACATACACCGACCAGATGCTGCGCCAGAATGAACAAATGGCATCATCATCTGGTAGACGCGTGTCAGTCACACCTTGGTCCGGTCGCTTTCAAGCCCTATACACCCACCTTTCATCACTTTAGAATGTGCGATTCCGAGTGTATCGCTCCACTTGCCGCTTATACCGACGAATACGGCTTGCACAGATCTTCTGCTTCAGGAAGTCGATACACTCTGTGACGCGGGCCAAGTAATCTCGAAAACTAATATAAGTTCCCGAGAACGCCCGCCTCACAAAGCGCATAGCTCTGGGGCGAGTATTGCCTTTCCTGAAGCAGATTAACTTGCTGATGAGTGACCAAGCCTCTCCGATACGTCGCTCAATTCTACACTTCCAAGCTGGAACAGCTAATTTCGGTCGTGTAGCTCTGTCGTTGTTAGAAAACTTGACGTGAGCTACACGACATGCCGCTACAGCTCCACAGTACAATTATTATTATTATTATGTCGTTTATTCACTTATCTTCTTATGTAATTACATTTTTAAGTATTTCTTAAAAATAAAACGATACAAAAAAAAACACTTAAAAATATAAAATATAGAGGTCCGCCGGTTTTAGGAGCAGGGTCCAAGCCAGCGGTGGTTAGGGCTGCAGAGACAGGAACCTCCTCACAATGCGATCCTTGTGAGGAGTATTGCCTTCTGAATCAGGCTCTTTATCCAACCGCCTAACGAGAGCTTCGAGAGATGGTCGTCGAGGCTCTTGGCTAAATTGTCGATGAACCCGTGAGTAAGTCGACAATTTTATTTAAAAAACTTTCCCTTAGTTAAATTAAGTTCGAAAGCGTAAACAAGCTCGAAGATTTAAGTTTGGACCTAAGTTAGAACTCGGTCTGAAATGATGAGACGGCTTAAGTTTTAGTCTACCCGCTACGATGGTAATACTCACTTCGATATTCTGGTTTCTAAACTAGTGCTTTATGATAGTAGTAGACTAAGTTTACTGCGACCAAGTCATGTTGACACGAACGAATCTGCTTCAAATCTAAGTTCGAAAACGTACCGTGCGATCGCATCACCAGTAGTGACGTCAAATGCCTTGTGTCTCTAAAAATATCTTTCAAACAATAAAAAACATACTAAAAAAATCAAAAAATCAGAATGATTGCATGAATATTTATGCGATCATTCTGATTTTTTGGCAAATAATTCTACAAACAATATATTAGCATGATACTGTTTCAGTTTTTCAATCCAATCAATAGTTTTTTTGTAAATCGATTGAAACCACTCATTTCGCGCTATTTGGCCCGCAGTGGCTGACGTAACAACCACTTTGTAGTGCAAGCTGATTAGAACTTTATTCTAACAGCATTTCAAACGAAGTTTGAACCACCACAAATATAGTTGCTAATTTAGCTCGTCTAAGCGCCTTAAGGTAAATGACGTTACATGATGGCCGCGACAGTCACGGACGTGTGAACTGTTGTAGAAAATTGCAGCAGTCTAATGTTATCGCTAAGCGACAAGCAGTAGTTTAATTTAACTATTCTTGGATTGATAATACTGTATTTTATTGATATACTTAAGTAAAAATAATCGTATCATAAATAACTACTTTTATTCTAGTAACTTAAGTAGACGCGACGGTTAGTTTTGATTTATTTTCTTTTCAATCGACTTACAAAAAGAGGAGGTTATCAATTTGTCGGTATTTTTTCTTTTCTTTTTTTGCTTTGTGTTTGTTAACTCAGAACTTTCGACTGGGGGAACCGATTTTGATGATTATTTTTATTTGAAAGCTGGTGCTCTCCGTGTGGTTCCATTTCAATTCAATGAAGATCTGATGCTGATCTTCGGGGATATACAGGGTTATTTTTTGTTTACACTAAACCCGAAAAGGGGTCATTGTAGGTACTCATCATTTTGAACAACTTTTTCTATGGGACGAACCGTGAAATCGCGAAAAAAAAATCAGCTGTTCCCTACATTTATGTTCGCATAACTCGTCAAAATGTAGGGAACAGCTGATTTTTTTTTTCGCGATTTCAAGGTTCGTCCCATAGAAAAAGTTGTTCAAAATGATGAGTACAATGACCCCTTTTCGGGTTTAGTATAAACAAAAAATAATGTTGTATAATGGAACTCGTCAAAAATAGACGGCAAATCTGCAGTGATTGCTAAAATCGTTTGTATGTTTATTGCTTATACAAAATTATGACGTAACATTACGCTTGTATGCTCTGAGGGATTACGCAGATATGTAAAATACGGTGATAAAAAAAAAATTTTTTAGTTACACTTTACACTTGCAAAATAACATTGCTATTTTAAGCTATTTTGAAATATTTGTTTCCGTTTCTACTGCTCACAAACATCAATATTATTTATGTTTACTAGCAAACAGTGACTGGGATCCAAAATGAAATAATAAAAACAGGCCTAGTGCGTGTCGGGCCGCCTGCAGTATAGGGTTCTATAGTGGCCTGTTATCACAATATAGAATCATTTATTCTAAGGATATTGTATTTGGTATCAAATTATTTAACACCCAAGTTCAACGACAAATACTGCTAAACTAATAATGTTATCTTAACAACTATAATTTTCCTTTAAAGTTCATGAAATGTACTACTATTCTGATTTTTTGTAGGTTTTGCAAGCCAGCAGTTTGGCTTTTAGAGTGGGAGGGGGCTTAGAAGAACAAATATTTGCACTGTGAAGTTTAATATTTCGTAAATGCAGCTTTAAATCGAAAATAGTCTTAGCAACCCCTAAATCAATTTAAAAGACCTATACTTATACCCCACACGATGGAATAGACGACGAAAAACAAAATCATCCCCATTTCACATGTATGTACACCTAAAAAAAATATGTTCCAAAAAATAATTTGACCATTTTGTTGGCATATTTGATATATGTACGAGATTGTAAACTCTCGATAGATTGTCAACCGAACATACTGCTTACAATTTAACGCATAATATTTCGGTAAATTGCAATCTATCGAAGTGAAACCGTAAAATTGTGAAATTAATGTATGCGGCAGAACTCAATTCGCACGCTGTGGAGGGAGGGGGGAGAGGGTTTGCCCGTAGTACTACTACCATGAAAAGGTACACCATTTCTAAGAAAAACCGATGAATGTAACCTAACCTCAAAACACTTCTTAATCGCCTAAAAAGCGTAATCGACGGAGCCCCGCCTAACGGGGCTCTTTTTTTTGTCTGCAGGGTTTAAAAGAACCAAACTGACCTAACATCTGGGTGCCCCTAGTCTCGATTATGGTGCCAAAGATACTTCCGTCACATGCATATCACAATGTGACGGTTTCACTTCGACAAATTATAATCTATCGAAAAGTAATGCGTTATATTTCAAGCAGTTTGTTCAGCTGACAATCTATCGAGAATTTAAAATCTCGCTAGATAGATTACAATCTAAAGGTTTTTTACTATTTTACGGTGACATACACATACTCTGCAAAATTACTGCTTCCTAGATCTGACAGTCTCTGAGCAAAAAGAACACAAGCGGGTGGACACACGAACATGACGAAACTATAAGGGCTCCTTGTCCGAACTACTGAACCCTAAAAAGAATAAGGGCCCGTATAACCCAAAATCGTGATTTTTAAACCCGTCTCGTGTTAATATAACTAAAGCATTCACCTTGGGATTAATATATGGCAAAGTTGAGGACTGCTTCTAAGGTTCATACGTTTCGGAAACACGATTCCATAAAATTTGCTCGATAGAAAACTACCTCAAAGTTACCTCTAAAATAAATTTCAAAACCAAGTATTCAATTAAAAACGTTAAATTAGGTCGTGAAACTTTACATGATAGTCGAAAACTATATTACGCAGTGTTCATACGTTTTCTTTTTTTTTTTAAACGATTTATTTCCATCGTAATAGCCTCTTTTCTAAAATTTCAAGCTTATTAACCAGTCACAGCTAGGACCGCCCTGCCCCCCGGCCCTCGCTAGGACCCCGATGCACCGATTGTCAGTGCGGCTTCGGCCTTCAGACGTGGGGGCTGTATTTCTTTGTTTTCGCGCAGAAAACCCGATGGACACCGATTTATGTTCTAAAGAAATTACTTATTTATGAAACATGAAATTTAGATAAAAAAATAAAGCACCCGTGTTTTTATTTTTCCAAAATATTGTAGTTTTCATTGATAAAATAATTTTTGAAATGGTTTGAAATCGATATCTTATGTCAACGTCAAAAATGTCGCTAGGTAAACGTGCCTGTTATCGAGAGAGATATTTGTATCAACAAATTTATTTTTCACAAGAAAATCATTTTATTTAAAATTATAATAAAGTAGCACGTGACTTATCCGTGCAAAGGGGTTTGAACTATTGGGCGGGATTTTCTTTTGCCATTTTGTTTTTTTTTTAAAGTAGCGGCTACGCACAAAACCTATTACCACCTAACCAATACAAATAAGTTATGTACGAGACAAAAACTTCTAAATCGTCATGTTTCCGAGATTTAAGCTATCAAAGGTGTGCTGGTAGCGATCACAATGCCATATATTTCGGAAACTTGACGTTTTAGAACATTTTGTCTCGACAATACTTGTTTGTATTGAAGCCAGCTATCGACTTATTACGTGTTTTATGCGTGCCTAATCAAACCAAAGTTGTGCTGAAGATTCCATCAGTGAATTGACTTTAACTCTGATAGCTCATATCTCGGAAACATGACACTTTAGGACATCCTGTCTCACGCAAAACTTGTTTGTATTGATACTAGCTATCGATTAATATAGGTCGTATGTGTGCCCGCTCCTTTAAAAAAAAAAACAAAATGGCGGAAAAATGTTCCAAGCCCTTTCGCACTTTTGCCTGAGAACTTAAACTTTTGAAAAATTTACCATTATGATCTTTATCACTAACCTGAATTGTTTTAGTCAAGTTCAACCTCAAGTTCAAAGTTCAAGTTGTTATTAATCGATAGTTGGCATCACAACAAACAAGTTTTTTCTGAGATAAAATCTTCTACAGTGTCACGTTTCCGTGATCTAAGCTATCAAAGTTCTGCTAGCAGCGACCACAACGCCAAATAGTGCCTTCCGCCTGACGCAGGTCTTCAACGGACACGGTGGTTTCGGGAAGTTTCTGCACCGAACCGAGCGGGAGGAAACGCTCCGGTGTCACCACTGCGAGGATCGACCGGCGGACACAGTGGAGCACACAGTGGATGTTTGCCCCGCTTGGGCGGATCACCGCCGTGTCCTCGTAGCGGCAATCGGGGGCGGCGACCACTCGCGTCCGGTCCTGGTCCAATCCATGGTCTGGAGCGAGCCAGAATGGGAAGCCGTCACCTCCTTTTGCGAAGCAGTCATGCTAGCGAAGGAGGTGGTGGAACGTGAGTGGGAGAAAACCTCACGTCTCAGCCGCCGCAAGAAACACACCGGGCGTTGCGGGCCACGTGGTGGCCCCCGGGCACCGTAGGCGCGGGCCTGTGGACGGTGAGCTATGGGTTAGCTTACCGTCCGTCTGTCATATGGCAACATGAGGTGTCGCGCGTTCCGATGTCAGCATAAGGAAGGGGTCCGCAAGGGCCGATTCCTGCCGGGGCCGTGGGACTGTTCGAAAGAGATAACATGGCCCGGGAACACAAAGGGGTGAGAAAGGAAACGAAGGAACATGGATGGGTTTTAGTCAAAGTCTGGGACTCCTTTCCGCTCTGCCCAGAGCAGGAGGAGTCATCTGATAATTTCCCACCCGAAAAAAAGGGCGTATGATTGGAACTAACGCAACGGTATTGTTATAATTTCAATCCTTAAGGGGGTGTTTGTTCTTAAAGTTAAATTCACTAATATCATGAAATATGACGATATCACGTGAAACTATCGTCCGTTAAACCGACTTTACAGACAACCATCTTTACAGACAACCATCTTTTTTAAAGTAGCGGCCACGCATAATATAAAACCTTTAATATGGGTTTTCATCCAAAGCTGGTAGCTGGTATAAATACAAACAAGTTTTGTATGAGGCAAAATGTTCTAAAGTGACACGTTTTCGAAAGCACAATTTGATACTCGTAGCTTAAATCTCGAAAAAGTGACGCTGTAGAAGATTTTGTCTCAGAAAAAACTTGTTTGTATTGACACCAGCTATCGATGAATATATGTATTATGCGTGGCCGTAATTTAAATTAATAAAACACAAAATGGCGGAAGAAAATCCGGCAAAAAAATTCAAAATTCATTCGAGTGTCGCATAATTATGTTTTTATGTTAAACAAGAACAAAATCTTGCTGTTGAAAAATTGTCGATAGAAATCTCTTTTTAGGCTAGTATCAAGAAATGTAGAGTGAAAAACGCCTCGCATGTTAATTCACCGTACACCACGCTTTTCTATATTTGTTAAAAGTGCTCGGAATCGCAAAGGAGTTGTGTCTTTTTATAAAGTTTCCAAAATATTAGTTTCCTCGTGTTGACTTGTCAGTAATATTGCAGTACGTCTGTCTAAATGTTTAAAAACAGAATTGAATTTAGGTTTCATTATGATTAAGCGAGGGGAGGTAAGGAGCTATTGGCTAAATAATAACAGCGGCTTGGGTCAATCTTAAGATTAAGCCGTGCTTGCCTAGGTTTGTCCTTATGTGGGTGACCACCTATTACATACCGAGTTTCCTACGTGCCTCGGAAATCTGCTGTCTGTCATATGTAGATCTTTGACAGTCTTTACAGGTAGTCAGTGGCTCGAAATTCTGTCAGCCAGTCTTATTAAAAGGTTTTGTATTACCCAGTATTAACTGGGTTGTGGAGGGCAGATAGGCAATTGCTCTACATAAAATACTTTTATTCAGTTGACTCCACCTATTTGGAAAAGACCAGGCAGGTGATGAATATTTAATAATAATAATAATAGCGCTTCTACCGGGCTCTTCATGGGCCCGATGTAGATTTTATAGCGTCCGTGTCCTGGCTACGTTTTGGTGACCTCTTTGGGGAAACTGAAGGTTTTGTCTGTGCGATTATGGACGAAGTTATGTTGACGAACAACTACCGGAAATATATTATGAAGGACGGGACGGTTGACGTGTGTCGGGCATGTCACCTTCCGGGTGAGTCCATCAGACATATTATTTCTGGTTGTTCTCGTCTGGCTAACGGCGAGTATTTGCACAGGCACAATCAAGTAGCCAGGATTATTCACCAGCAACTAGCCTTGAAATTTAATCTTGTGGAATTAGAGGTACCGTACTACAAGTATGTGCCCGACCCAGTTCTCGTGAAAGACCATGTTACGTTGTACTGGGATCAGTCTATCATTACTGACAGGACTATTGTCGCCAATAAGCCTGACATAGTGGTGATAGACCGATCAGCGTGCCGCGTAATGATAATCGATGTTACCATTCCGCAGCTGAGAAAGAGAAACAAATAAAATATCTACTTGGCGCACGAGGTTCGCGACATGTGGAATATGGACTCGGTTACCATTGTGCCGATTGTCGTGTCGGCCAATGGCTTGATAGCCAAGAGCCTCGACGAACATCTGTCGAAGCTTTCTTTAGGCGGTTGGATCAAGGGCCTGATACAGAAGGCAGTACTCCTCGATACGGCTCGCATTGTGAGGAGGTTCCTGTCTCTGCAACCCTAACCACCGGTGACTTGGACCCTGCTCCCGACACCGGCGGAGCCCTATTTTTAAATGTTTTTATATGTTTTTTAAGAAATACTTAAAAATGTATAAAGTAAGATGATAAATTAATAAAGGAGATAATAATAAAATTTATTTTAGACCATCGAGTCCATATTTAAAACATTACAATTTTTATTGTTCATACATAAAACACACACATTATTATATTTGCCATCGGTCCATCAATAGTGTAGTTCACCCTAAAAAAATCTTCTTGATAGTGTGACCGAGATAGAACTATCTAGCCTGAGGAAGCGGGGGCAAAATTTGAATTTTAGCTGTCATTCTGTGCGCCCTTAAATAGTAACGGGTTATTGCGTAAAAACATATTCTTATATACAAAATCCATGTTTTGGTACAAACATGGATTTTAAAATAACATTTATACCTATCGTTTTTGTTCAAATAATGAACTTGCTCAGTTCAAAAACCCTAATTGAGAATAAAATTCAGTTTACTTCGTTCGCTACCGTTAACATGGGTTTTTTTTATATATTTAGACAGTGTAGGTTATGTAAACCAACATAACTTATTGTACCTTACAGCCACTTGTCAGTGGAAATGCTTCAAGTAAATAAACCACATTTTCACCTCAGCACTTCAAATAAGCAGGTTTTGCTGTTTACAGATAATGAGCAAAATTCGATTTTGCTGCGAGCGTGAGACAAAGTAACTATTTAATTATTATTTTTTAAATACCCAGTTCGAGGGACTAAATAAGTCTTTAACCCGAGGTAAACACTATGCTTTTTATTACGAATACAAGGAAAATAAAAATAAAAACACGAAACAACTCGAAAATTAAACAAGATCGGATTGCTGCTTTCCCGCCTATTTTGTTTTTATTTCAGTGGCCGGCTATTCTGCCTTCATTTTTCACTCGTCACTGAAAAAATTGAAAATGTTTTGCCCAGATCTTTGTTAATTTAAGGAAATATTTGTAACTAAATTATAACTAAGTTACTTACCTATTTAAAAAAAAATATTCTTAAATTAATACTGAATTTTATGTTAATTTAATTTTACATCGCGCTATAATTTAGAGGCTGTGTAGAAGTCGGAACATGGTTCAATCATCATCATCATCATCATCAGCCTATATGTTCACTGCTGGGACACGGCCTCCTCTCAACGAGAGGGAATGGGCTATAATCTACCACGCGGGCCCAGTGCGGATTGGTAGATGTCACATGCCTTCGAATTTTTGGTTCTAGGACATGCCGGTTTCCTCACGATGTTTTCCTTCACCGTTTTGAGAGCAGCGGTGATGAAATAAATTACACAAAGTAATGCGCCTGCCATGGTTCAATAGAAATGTGAAAATAGAACTAGTTTATTTTAATAATTTGACAGCTGTCAGTTGAAAGCGATTCTCCATAGGGCTGAAAAGTGTTACTTTCAACCTGCTCCTTAGGCAACTTCAGAGCTACTTTCCGAGTATGAGTAATGAAAAAGAAAAACAACAATAAAACGTTCGGAAACCGATATTTTAAATCGAAAACCGTAATATTGTAAATTACGTGTTTAGGTTTCAAATGAAAAATTGATGTATTTCGAATACCTAATCGAATTAACAATCTAGGTTTATTTGGTACATTAATAATATTAATCCGTGTTTCAGGCCATCACTTTACATTTTTTTGATGACTGGCGTAGCTGTAGTGAGGCTGCCTTACGTTCTTAGGGTGTTGGGTTCGAATCCCGGTAGGAGCAAATGTTTCTGTGACTCATCACATCATGGACATTTGTATCCGAGTCATGGATATTTATATGTATAATAAGTACTTAACAAACAAAAAGTACATAATATGATTTCAACTGTCTGGTGACCACGACACAAGCATTGCTTAGTGTGGCACTAGATAGCGCTGTGTGTAATTTCCAGCGATATTTATTTATTGGTTTATATACAACAGGCAAACATTCAGAAGATTTTCTCGTGAAATAATTACATTTCAATATCAGTGGGGAAACTGCATCATAGTATCCGAGGCCGAATGTACAGAATATTGGCGATGTTAAAAAATATGTCTTTGTAAAGTATCAAATACTTTTGAAACAGTATAGAACATGGGCGTGAAGAAAAACATTCGTTTAGTGATCGAATGTCGGTGTTGCCCACAGAAATATTAAAAACAGGAGAAGTGGCAAGGGGGCGTGTCGGTGACCACGTGGAGCTGGCCGCGTCGCTCAGCTATTGAAAAAATGGCCGTAACCGCGAGTTAGTGTGTCGTCAACCGCGTTCGTAAAAAAAAACGATTATGCCGTCTTGTTCGGTGGTTTCGTGCAAAAATAGAAGCCAAGACAAAAACTTTAGAAGACAGGGCATCAGTTACCACAAGTTAGAACAAGTATTTTACAATATTTGTCTTAAAAATCACGAAAAACCATAATCCCTAAAATATATCTGACTTGTACTACTTGATTTATGTTTTCTTGTATTACTCCGACTGTATTATGTTTGCATTAAATACATTACTCTTTTACAACCACCTTAGTCTGTCACTGAGTGACTGAACGAGCAATGTACACCTGACATAACGAAACATCATTAAGCTGTCATGTCGCATGGTGCGTCCGCTGCCCCGGTCCGCAGTATTTGAGCGCGAGCTAGTGATGTGCTCGTGGAGGTTTGACAAAGTCTGTCGACAAGAAAGTGGACTGCGAATTGTTATATTACTATTTCACATTTTTTTTCAATTTGTTAACTCTTGTAATCCGGTTGGAAGGCCGATGTGGTTCTATGCTTAATTTTCTTTTTCTCTTTGACAATTCAAAAGAGCCTGTAACTGGCCTAATTGAAATAAATGCTTTGATTTTGATTTTGAACTACGTGTAACTGTGTCATTTGATTTTTTATTGTTTTTAAAGTATTTTTATTCATTGAATAATGTTTGTAGGTTTCATATTATTTTTATTTACTTACTTTATTTCCAAATCCTTTATAAAAATAATCGATATATTTATCGATAACTCTTCGATTTAGTCAAGCACTGTGTCGTATCCGCCCCCGTGTCCCGACAACACACAATGATAATTGTTTTAGTGTGAGTAAATTATACGGAAAAAGTACGCTGTGTTTAACAAATAAGGTTTGTATTTAAATTACAGAGTTATCGATGGCGCGTGTGTGCACTTGTTCGTAGTATTGTTTTGACAGAGCTCTGTGTGCAATATTAGCTTTATGGAGGGGTAACTGTGGCTTCATCGGTTTTCTATACATTTTGAACTCCACGCCATATCTCCTTCTTTATTATATCTATGGTGTTGCCAGTATAAAGAAGATTTAAGATTCATTTTTCCTTTGTTAAAATCAACTAAATTCCAACAACCATCATGCATCGCATCGTTTATTTTTCAGCAAAAGCACTGTAGTAGATTATTTCTATTACAGAGTAGTTTACGTTGGTGAAACAGGACCGAACAAAAACGTGTCGATAGCCGTGGAGACTGCAAAACGACTGAGCGACATTTATTACGTGTCGGATCGGCCCGTGGACCACATCGGGGAGTCCGCTTACATGTGTCTGCAGCCTGACAAGTGAGTCCTTTGTACTTTTATACAGGGTGTAAACTCTTCACGAAGTCAACCAAGCATTCTGTACATCAAACCAAGTAAGATTGATTTGATTCCGAAAACTCTTTAATTAGCGGGAATCTACATTATCCCCGAACGTCATAGGCTACATTTAAAACTTTCTGGTGTGTTAATTTCAGCGAAGGGGGAGTGAAGCCGCGAGCAACAGCTAGTTTTCAATAATACGTATATTTTCTTCTTCATCTGTGTGGATGATGTGCTAGTGACAATGACAAGGATTTGTGAGATATACCTACCACAAACTAAAAAGGGTAAAAAAATGAGGGACTGTCGACAGAAGTGAAAACTAAGTTTATCTATATCTGCTACGGGTTGTGCTACGCGCACGCATAGTAGTGCTACGTCGTAGCGAATCGGCTACGGGTGCTACGAAGCGTTAGGTCACGCGAGTTTCATAATTTTCGTTCACCCAAAAAGTGCTCAACGTACCTAAGGAAGTTTTCAAATCAAAAACTTAGTTTTTGCAATTAAGTTTTTTTCCCCAAATAACATATTCCTGGTTCAGGGCACTTATCACAGGCTTCACATGTCCAAGCTCTCTGACTCGTAAAAGCCATCTGTACATCATACCTTGCGATTTAACCAAAAGCTACTGGATATTTCCTTTTTTGTATTGGATTGGATTTCTGACGATACCTCACCTACACTTTTTAATGAACTCGGAGTTACGCCAAAGTTCCACCAAAGTTCCACCTCGAAAAAACCTCACCCACACTTTTTAATGAACTCGGAGTTACGCCAAAGTTCCACCAAAGTTCCACCTCGAAAAATGTACGTCCAAAACCTCGTTGTGACTGGAGAGTTACTATGTACTCCATAGTTTTTGTCGAAGCCATCCTAATTGGCTATACCTGAAGTGCCATGCGATTTTGAACCATGTGCGTTGCAACTATAATACGAGTATTTGTCACTTTTACGTGTCCTCCTTCTATAGTGATACGGTCAGAATAAAAAGCTTCTCAGCAGTTTAAAAAAAACAACGTCTAAAAATTATTTATTAACAATCTGAACTGGTGCTGGATAAAAAACTTTTTTGCATAAAATTATAAAGCCGACTAAAAAAAACAAAAAGTGAAAAATAACTTTAGCTTCGGAAAAAAGTTTAATTTTCACTTTTTAGTAGTTTACATGTGCATAATGGAACACATGGAAAGTGCATACCGTTACAATTACAACAAGCCCAAACACGACTAGGATTAGGATTTAGTTCCGTGACTCTTGGCTTCATCATCAGATGTGATGGTAGAATGGTTCTTATCAAACGCAAATGCTTCACTTGTAGTAGAAAATACCAAAATCGCTGTACGTTATCCTATAAAATTTGAAGAGTTCCCTCGATTTCACTAAGATTCCATCATCAGATCCCGACTTGGTGACTATGGGATCATTTGGAAGAAATACCCTTTCCAACAATTTTTTTTTAAATTGGTTTGCAAACGACGGAGTTATGCGCGAACGAACATAAAAAAACAGCCGAATTGAGAACCTCCTCCTTTTTTAGAACACGATTAAAACAAAATGCAGAAAAGAAGTCGCTATTGAATGATTCTGCACCAATGGTAAAGGTAACAAGGGAACTACTGGTCCTGGCTTTAAGTAGCTCTAAACATCCTCCTACTATTATAAATGCGAAAGTTTGTGAAGATAGATGTCTGTATGTATATTACGGATGTTTGATATTCTTTCCCGTAAAAAGTGCTGATCGGATTTGCATGAATTTTGCACACAGATATTTTATAACCTAGATTAGCACATATAATACTTTTATTCTGGTAGTACGAGGGCGGGTCAATAAGTTTGTGACTTTTGGAATAAAACACTGATTTTTTGATAAATAAATCATTTTATTTTTCAACGTAGTCTCCCTTGAGCTCTATACACTTTGTCCACCGCTTCTCCAATTTTTGTATCCCTTCCAAAAATATGATTTGTCGAGGTCCTCAAAATAGACCTTTGTTTGCGAGATGACTTCATCATTGGAGTCTAATCTTTTTCCACCAAGCCATTTCTTCAGGTTTGGGAACAAGAAGTAGTCACTCGGAGTCAAATCTCGAGAATAGGGCGGATGAGGGAGCAATTCATAGCCCAATTCATGGATTTTTGCCATGGCAACAGCACATGTGTGCACCCTTGCATTGTCTTGGTGGAAAAGAACTTTTTTCTTGGCCAAACGTTTTTTTTTCAAATCGTCATTGAATCGGTCCAATAAGTTGGCATAATATTTCCCATTGATTGTTCTTCCCTTTTGAAGGTAGTCAATGTGGATTATCCCGTGTGCATCCCAAAAAACAGTCGCCATAACTTTATTGGCTGACAAACCCACCTTGGCCTTCTTTGGCGCCGATTCACCCTTAGAAACCCACTATTTTGACTGTTGTTTGGTCTCTGGTGTGTTGTGATGGATCCATGTTTCGTCCACGGTTACAAAACGGCGCAAAAACTCCTCCATATTGCGATTAAACAACGCCAAACCTTCCTGTCAAGTTGTTACACGATTGCGTTTGTGGTCGACTGTGAGCAAACGCGGCACCCATCTTGCGGAAAGCTTTCTCATGCCCAAGTGCTCATTCAAAATTGAAACCACTGAGCCGTGCAATCTCTTGCACTTTCAATCTTCGGTCGGCCAACACCATATCGTGATTTTTTTCGATTGTTTCGGGTGAAGAGACCTCAACTGGGCGTCCAGGACGTTCGGCATCTTCAGTGCTTGTACGGCCACAACGAAATTCAGTAAACTACTTTTTTACCATTGAAATCGATGGTACAGAGTCCCCATAGTATTTATCAAGCTTAGCCTTGGTCTCGGTAATGGTTTTTTTTCGCAAAAAATAATGCTTAATAAGCACACGAAATTCACTTTTTTCCATTTTTTCCTCAAATTACTGGGTAGTCTGATAAAGATAGCTGTCAAACACAAACTAACTGACGCAGCAAGTTCAAATTTTGACAGGAGTCAACTGACAGATGCCTGTTGACAGGAGTAGTGTTGCTTTTTCAGTAAAGAGGTCCCAAATTCAAAAAGTCACGGACTTATTGACCCGCCCTCGTAAGATACCATGGGACAGTTATAAAACTTCACGCCGGTGAAGCCGCTGGCAGAAGCTATTCATTCAATAATTATAGCTTCACCTCATTGGTTAAATTTGGACCTAGCTATTTGCACGCCTGCATCTGCAATAAACTTCACCGACAGTCCCCTGTATAACTATACTTTCTTGACTTGTGTTGCTGACTGTATCAGCCTAACTGAACCTAGCTTCGGTGTAACATAGTTTCAAATGTAAACCAATAATGCGGTTGACGATGGCGCACGCATAAATGGAGTATCCGTTGCTCCGTGAGATTCGACTATTTGACTAATACTGTTGCTGGAAATTTGGTCCACGGCGACCTAATCCGATTTCCTGGACATGGAGCCAAGGGAAAATACGGTAGCCGTGTTTTAAAAAATTGTGATATCCAGTCGACAAGTTGGTTGTGTTCCTATGTCAGATAATTCTACTGTGTTAGATTTTTAGAATAGTGTCATACGGCATTTAGACATATTTTCTGGTTCTTTGGTAGATTTCCAGAAGGTGACACTTAGGTCTATGTTCACCGAAAAATTACCGTCTGATTAACTAAAAACAGCTGTGACTGTAACATGTTCCCATACAAAAATGCGTTTTAAACCGCTGTTTTTAGACAATTAGAGCGTCATCTTTTTGGTGAACATGGACCTTAGTATGTTGTTAACTGTCTTGTAAAATCACAAATACACAGTTAGTAGTCGTTATTTGTGACGGTACTATTAGAAATAATAACATGACTACTTTTGTGTAGTTTGGGTCTTACCTGTTTAAACAAATGTATGTGATAATGAATAAAATAAATCAGGTATAATCGTATCGGTCAAATTGTTTACTATTTGCGTGCAAGGGACACTGACGGAAAACCTCAAACACTCAGAGTGCGGACAGACTGGAGACACCTGGCGCTCATAGGCATTTTAATAAGCTACAATATCATTAGCCGCGTCCGGATTTTGTTCGTACCGGATTGACTGCACTGTAAGTTGGTGTACCGAGCCGCGTCCACTATTTTTCCGTCGGTATCATATGAGTGAATATCAAAGCAGCAAATTTTACGTGTCCACGTTGAGAATCAAGGTCTAAAATGATAGGATGTTTCTGTTTTTTTTTTATAGTAAACCACGGTACTTGGTGCAACTAGGGCCATCTTTTTTATTATTATAGGTAAGTGTTTATAAATAATCAGGAAAAAAAATCGCCTTCAAATTCCAGTTTGGTGGCTTGTCCCAGTTCCATTTTTTGATATAATTGCATTCGCCAAAGTAACAATTTAAGTTACATTAAAAAAATAGTTACTTATCCAACATGTGAGGAAAGTTCGTTTTTCCTATGAGTGTTGATTTTGAGTCTTGATCGAACGAAGGACTGAAAAATAGAATCACGAGTGCAGCGAGTGATTATTAATTTCAATCCTGAGTAGGCGAAAGACTCAACAAAACGAATAGCAAATGAACTTGCTCACATGTTGCATACAAAACTTTTCAGCACTCTTAGCAAGAATACTTTCTTGCTAAGAGTGCTGAACGTTCAGTCATCATAGGTAAAAAATTAAATAGTCTCAAAACAAATCAAAATCATTCTTTATTATAAAATAAAAAGAGCTGTTATTCATGAAAATAATTTAAAAATGAAATGTAAAATTACTGCTATTTTTCAAGTTAAAAGTAACTTTTTTATTGGGTACATTTATCGTTGTTTTATTACTATTCACTTGAGTGTTTGATATTCCTGTATCATTAGAAGGGGCCTGAGGTGGGGCATTATCAGTATCTTCTGCCGCAATACTAGCCCACGTCGTCGTAGACGGCTTCGTTATTTTTTAATATATCTTTAAAACTTAACATAAAAAAATCAGGAAAGGTTAGTTTCTGAACGGGATCATTACTTTCCTCACTGTCCAGACAGTGAAGAAAAACCAATTTTCCTCACTGTTTTAGTGGAGGAAAGACACTTCTTTCGTGCGGGAGTGGTGAAAAAACAATTTCCTTAGTTTAGGTATGCATTAGTCACATTATCTAAAAACAATTAAACCATATTAGAAAATCTAATTTTAAAGCACAGTACACTCGATCAAAGTTTGTCCAAGCAAAACACTAAAATTTATGGGCACTTTTTCAACTTACTTTAACATGAAGTTTCGTGCGTGTGCGACTAATCGCTTTTTTTATTTCGCACCTCTCAGCCGTGCGCTGGGCTTGCTTGTAACAGGTGTGTGATTAGTGCTGCGAATACCCGCCAAAAACGTAAGTACTCATCTTGGATGGCACGAGGGACAAGAATTGTTCAATTTTGGTGGACCGATTTGCTGTTGATTTTAACGTGTTTTAATAGTAAGCTACACGTTATAGCTAGTGATTTGGGTAACGCATATATCAGTGATATTAATTTGATTGTAACTTAAAACCTCTATTTTTAAATATTTTGTATGCCTTGTCTCAAGTTGGGTGTCTCAATTATTGTAGGTTCGGTGCCGTTTCCGAGTACTTATGGTGCATAAATAGCCAGTTTTTACGTTGCAAGACAGTTTCATTAGCAAACAAATAAATATTATGTACTTGCCCTAGTAGCAATTGCCGTTGGCTTCCTTATGCCAACAGTTGGGAATGTATTGGCAGACGGTTAGTTGTTTCGCCAACCTAAACTTAAAATAGTCCCATCGTCATAAACATGCACTATTTGCCCAACGAATAGCCAACAAAGGGCCTTCTGTTACTATTCCCACTGTTGGGAGATTTTGTATGCATTTAAATTACTAAAACAACATTGAGCCAACTATCGACAGGCCTGCAGCTTCTATTCCTACTGTTGGGAGTTTTTTGTAGGGATTTAAGTTATGATAACAACTTACATCGGTCCAACTTAAATCTTTCAATAGGCCTGTTAGGTATGATACGTCTTACAATTATTGTATTGTCGAACTTAAATCGTATCATATTTATTAGAGAGATTTGATCCATAAATGATTGAACCTATCGATTGATGTCAAAAAGGTATATTATTTTTTCGAACTTCAGCCGATCCATCCCGGGTTCGATTCTGGTTCGAAATATTTTTTGAAAATCTTCGAATGCAGATTTGTTTCTTTTTAAAAATAAAGGTATGTCTCCTTTGAGTAAAATTTGCGTTCTCCAGTATTTAGAGTACTTTCCCTCCAGGTGGCATTGTAAAATTCCACCCTGTTTATTATAGTCTAGTAAATATATATCACAACACTAAAGAAGATGACTTAATTCCCTTGTTGCTATGATTCGTCAGTATCTCGTAACTGATTGTTCTCAATTTATCTTACTTAGATATCTCACTAAGTGCAATCTTGTCAATGGTACTTGATATATTAACTTGTTAACATTGTACTGTGAGTGCAATCTTAGTATAGGTACCATTATTCTGGGAAAGAAGACGCGTAAGTACAGCACGTTTTAGTTTGTATCTTTAAACTAGATGGCGTTGTACAATTACGTCACGTTTCTGAATCGCGGTGTTAAGATTCTCCCGCGTCGAATGACTCTCGCGCAGTATTGTAGTGAATTCATACCGGATTGACCCGGGTAAGCTGTACCAGGCTACACGCAGCTTACCTGCACAATATGACTCCACAAACAACACGCACCCAGTTGCGTGTCGTATTCTAAGTTAATATAGGTACGACACGTAACAAAACCACACATGCACGTCTCTACACTCACGTAGACTCACGCGTGGTCGCGAGTCGCGGGCCCGCGACACACGCAAACACTGGGCGGGGTTACACAATACAATACCGCCCACACACACATGTCGGTTCCTTAGTCCGTACCACGACCGGCTAGCTCTGGCTAGTGGGGCAGGCGGGGACCACACATCCACTGTAGGTGCGCTATAAGTCGGCACCTCTGTCGCTGGTTGTCCCCCGCCGGGCCTCCTCCGGGTAACCGGAGGTCTCACCTGGCGGGGACGGACCGCCGAGGTGCTGTGAAGAAAACAGCGCTGTGTGACAGCGCTGTGGCGCGCCTACAGTTTACAACATAGCAACCACACACAGGGCCGCATGTTGCTATCATGCGGCCCACAGGACTTGGACGCATCGGTCCTACATAGAAACGGGCTCCGCTGTAGCGGACCCAGGTATGGCTTCCGCGGCCAGGGGGCATAAGCCCCGGAACCGCCTGCCGCGCCCCCTTGCGGGGGCGCAGCGAATGCTATGATGATGATGTGAATTCATACGTACCTGGAATAAGGTAAACCGTGATCAAACAGGCGGTTCCCCCAGGGCGAGGCCTTGCCATTGAACTGCAGTCAGGTTGACCCTTGCGATTATCCCTAATGTGGATAACTCTGATGCGTAATTTTTTAAGCGTTCGCGCCGTCCCCCCAGAATTCTCACAAGTTGGGACTTCGTAGGCAATTCCACGCAGTTTATAATATATCCTTATAGTCTTAGTCTATGATTCCACGTTAGCTCCATCTCCATCGCAAGTTGGGCTTTCGTAGGCAAATCTTCGTTGGCCATCAGTTTTGGGCCCAACCCGCAAACTGCCCGCCAATTGTATGCAATTGCCAACTAAACAGAGGTATGTGGCCCAACTAAACGCCAACAAAAAATGCTACTAGGGTGGGAGTAAATAAGACCTGTTATTAAAAGGGTAGCATACTAAAGATCAAGTTTCTTATTTTTTATGTTGATGGATTTCGCAAAGGCAAAACAGACCAATGAAAAGAGACTGCTTAAAAAGAGAATGGATGAAAGAAGAAGAAAAGCAAGAATAATGTTTCGTCATCAGCCTACAGCAGACCACTGTTGGACAGAGGCTAGCTAGCGAGCTAAACTCGATTCTCAGCAACTCTCATCCAGTTGCTATCAGCCACAGTGCGAAGATCGTCACTCCAGTCACTTGAGTCTGAGGGCATCCCATCTTACGTTTGCCGATTTGGAGTCTCCACTCAAGAACGCGTCTACCCCAAAGGTCATCGGCTCTACGGCTAATATTGCTGCCCCATTGCCACTTCAGCTTAATAATTCTGTGAGCAATTTCAATATCTCTAGTTCTCAGTCGGATCACGTCTTTCCGGAGATCCACCCCACCTCAGAGCGACTCCAAGCACAGCCCGTTCTATAGCTCGCTATAGTGAATCTTCTTAAACAATCTTGAATTTATGATCCAGCCGTACCGTGAGCAGAGACGTTTAGGTCCCATAAGTCATAACAGGCAGGACGGGCTGGTTGAAGATCTTCTGTCTTTAGCACTACGGAAACGCGACTAGAAGACCGGAGTATGTTTCCCAATTGCTGCCCAGCCGAGCTGAGTTCTTCTGCGAGTCTCAAAGTTGTTCATACTAGACTTCAGAGTTTGCTCGAGATAAACATATTCTCCAACACCCTCAAGAGGACCGCCATTGACAACAATAGGTGTAGAAGTAATAAAGTCTCGACAGAGTCAAAAACCTTCTCATAGTTCACAAATGCAAGACAGAGCGGCCGATTATAATTTTCGGACTTCTGTATGATCTGCCACAGAGTGTGTATGTGGTATATGGTTCTGCATCCTTCTCGAAACCTGGTCTGCTCCAGTGGCTGGAAGTCGTCAAGTCTTTGCGCTGTCTTTGCGCTAGACGATCCGTGACGATTCTTCGCCTCGACACGTGGCTAAGGAGCGAAATGGGTCTGTTATTCTTTAATATCGTCTTTGTTTCCCTTCTTAAAGAAAATAACGGCCACGTCCCTTCTTAAGAGGCCTGCGGAGCAAACCAAAATAATTTGTTAATCAAACATATTCTTAAGGTAGTGTGTATTTATTTCGATTGTATTACAGAATATATAGGTTCCCAAACACATATTTTGAATGGATACTGATTTAAACAAGAAATTATTAATTCCTCACATCTCGCCTTTATATCATTGCCCTATCAAAATATTTGTTTGGGAACATAGATATTCTGTAATCCAAACGAAATAAATACACACTACCTTAAGAATATGATAGATTTTCATATTATTTTGGTTTTACCTTTGTATCAAAAACACATGCTCCGCCGGCCCCTTAACGCTTCTGTGGTTCTCCCAGATGACAGGACCAGGACTGAAAGCTGAAGCTCTTTTGCATGCCATGCAGGCCGTTTTCAGGAGCTCTGACCTTATCTCATCCTCAATGGGGGCTTTTTCATTTTTAAGCTGTCTAAGAGCCGCCTCGATTTCATCTTGGTTGAATTTTGACAGGTCTTCTGTGAAATGACGGTTAAGGTGGTTCTGGAATCCTTATTTTCGAGATCAGGTCGACATATACAGTACATGCGATGATTGTGAGATTAGTTACATTGATCTTTATTATTGAAATTGAGGTTTGTGACAGAGAATTAAATTTTGGTGCCGCTGATTTTCAATATTGGTGGGCTCTTTCGATTTTGGTCGGCGATTATCAATTTTGGTGGCCACACCACATTTAGAACTTAAATATCTCAAAGTTATCGAGATATTCCTGGGCCTCTTGAAGATTCTTTAGGCTTGGACTTTTTTTTGTCATACCAGATCCTTATTTTTTACGAAAACTGAAGAATAAATTTCGCCACCAAAATTGACAAAAAATGCAATTTGCTGATATTTACCCATATCGGTTTGACGGATCCTTTATGATCCTAGGTAGATGTAACTTCGGCTATGCATTGCTTATTAGTAATTATACTTTATGCATGCCCGATCGTTACGCCTACAAAAGATAATGTACCGAATGTACAATATCTAAAGTTCATATTAAGTCGCCTAACTTATTATTTAAATGTGATGGTGATCAATATATGGGGTGAAAACGGACCCTTAATTAATGGGAAACCGGGATGTGAATAGAACAAGGATATTTACAGTACAGTTGTAGTTATATTTTTTTTCCTTAGCCTGTATTGTACCATTTCTGAGCAAAGGCCCCATTGCCTTCCGTTTCTTCTCTCTGTGTGGTTTTTTTCCGGCCAATCTGGCTCAAATGAATCTAAGTCGTCTCAACATAGCGTTTTCTAGGCTTCGCTTGACGAGACGACGCCCGTCTTCTGGCACCCACTGCGTGATGCCTCTAGCCCGTCGGTCCCGATAAATTTATAACTTGTAGCTTTTTAAACTTTTGAAAAAGTTCAAACTTTGATATCTCCTTAACTAGTTTGGTCCAGAACAAAAAAAAAGACAATGACGACAAGAACAAGTACGTCTCGGCTCCGTTAAGGGTGTATTGGTAACAATAACGAAAAGAAAATGTCATTAATTATGATTTTTTTTTTGCCACTGTAACTAATATTTTATCATTGAAAACTTAAAAAAAAGAAAACAAAAATATTAAAAATTCGTTCGCAAATATCAGAAAAAAAAAATCATGATTTATTTCAAAGAGCCAGGAAATTCCGACCACTACGTTTGACCTACTTACCGTAACTTCATTCCACCTCCTATGTATTTTTCAACCGACTTCCAAAAAGAGGAGGTTATCAATTCGTCTGTATGTTTTTTTTTTTTTTTTTTTTTTTTTTTTTTTTTTTTTGTGTTTGTTACCTCAGTACTCTCGACTGGGTGAACCGATTTTGATGGTTCTTTTTTTGTTTGAAAGCTGGTGCTTCCCGTTTGGTCCCATTTTAGTTTGCTGAAGATCTGATGCTGATCTTCGGAGATATACAACGGAACTCTTCAAAAATACACAGCAAATCTGCAGTGATTGCTGCCATCGCTTGTAGGTTCATTGTTTATACTATATCATGACATAACATCACGCCTGTATGCTCTGAGGGGGTACGCACATGTGTAAAATACACCCGATTTCGAAAATATTTGTTACCTCAGTACTTTCTACTGGGTGAACCGATTTTGATTGTTCTTATTTTATTTGAAAGCTGGTGCTTCCTGTGTGGTCTCATAATCATCAAATCAGTAGCTGATGATGGGATTCTGGAGAAATAGAGAGAATTCTTCACATTTTATAGGCACACTAGAAGCGGTTTGGGTAGTTTTAGGAATTGTACTTTCTCGAAGTGATCCCAATTCAATTTGATGAAGATCTGATGAAGAACTTCGGACATATCGCAACGGAACTCCTCAATAAATGATAGCAAATGTACTGGGATTGCCGAAATCTCATATCTGTCTATTGTTTACACTAGTTCATAACCTAAAATCACGCCGGTACGCTGTGAAGGGGTAAGCACATGTGAACCACTAAAAAGTGAAAAATAAAAACTTTTTTACAAAAAATAAAACCGACTTCAGAGAAAACAAAAAAGTGAAAAATAACTTCAGAAAAAACGCTTCAGAAGTCGGTGACAAAAAAACTAAATCAATCAAACAAAGGTCACCGACTTCTGAAGCGTTTTTTCTGAAGTTATTTTTCACTTTTTTGTTTTCTCTGAAGTCGGTTTTATTTTTTGTAAAAAAGTTTTTTTTATCTAACTGCACCAGCTGTTTAGAAGGATCATAATTAATTACAAGACCTCAATTATTTATAATCACTCAAGAAGAAAGAAAAGAGTTTTTGACTAGGTACTACAACATGTTTGATTATATGTTCACAATAATATCACCAAACTATATAGCAGTGAAGCATTTTCCTTTGTTTTCCAAATAGCTGTCGATCCTGATTCTGAAAGAGAACCTATAAGTACATCTTCATCTGCCTAGCCTTTTCCGAACTGTGTTGGGGTCGGCTTCCAGTCTAACCAGATGCAGCTGAATTTCAGTATTTTTACATTGAGCGTCTGCCTGTTTGACCTCCACAACCCAGTTAGTACTGGGTAATACGATACCCCTTGGTAAGACTGGTTGTCAGACTTTTTGGGTCATTGACTACCTACCTGTGACGACTTTCAAAGCTCTACAAATGACAGCCGGGGCCAACTCCTTAACGTGCTTTCGTGAGAAAACTTGGTATGTAATGGGTGGTCACCCATCCACAGACTAAGGTCCATGTTAACCGAAAAGATAACCGTCTGATCATCATGCCGCATCATGCTGAGTGGTAACCTATTTGTCGCACACACGACGTGCAATTTTTTTATTTATTGTCTTTGTCTTGCAATTATTATAATGTTAAAGTTGTTATTGTGTTAATCTTCGGTTTAAGTCTAAATGTTTGTGTTTGTATAATTGCGTTCTGTTTGTTAATATTGTATGCACGTCATGACTTTGCGACGAATAAATGTTTTTTCTTTCTTTCTTTCTTTCTATCATCTAACACAGCTGTCACTGTGACAAATGTTCCCATACAAAAATGCGTTTTAAACAGCTGTTTTAGATAATCAGACTGTCATCTTCTTGGTGAACTTGAACCCAAGCTAGGCAAGCACGGGTTAACCTAAACATCGACCCGAGAATTACTGATTAATTAGACCATTATTTTAAAACACTATGTTGTTTAAAAAAACAGCTCGTAATAGAAACAAGTTCTGTGTTTGTTAAGGGTTTTCTATAAAATTGAATACCTTTGTACGTTTTTACTAAGAGCCGCCTACATGAAAGCTTTTATAAAAATACGCTGTTCGATCCCACATTTCATTAAGGTGAAAGCACTAGAGTAGTCCGCAAAATTATATTGCAGTTTGAAAGTCAGTGTCAATTTATAAGTGAATTAAAATATTTCGCGACCAAAAAAATGGCTTTGCAGAGTAACAATCATGATAATCTTCATCCTCTATTTATTCAATGCCATTAAATAATGAAGATAGTAGGCATGACAGAAATTCAGTCCGTCAATTATAGAGTTGTAAAATAATGGACAAGTACTTTTGTTTTTGTAAATCAATGAATATTTACAAGGGAATGGGGGCTGATGACGTCAGAAACCAATAAAAAATTAACATACCTACCAGACAGCCTGAGACTGACCTGCAAATTGACAAACCTCGGAAAAATTTCAATTTCGCTACCTTTGTACATCCCCCTTAAGTTCTCCAAGATTTAATGAAAACTGGTATGAGGAACTTAATATCTAGTTTGAAGCAAAGAAAACATGCACAGTACCAGGCGATGTTGAGGTTGGTTTTGTAACACAACTGAGAAACTTCGCCGAGAGGATTTGCGCTTTTATAACAACAGTAGGTATATATGACACCGTAAAATTGTCAAACACGTTATATTACAAAATAACGTGTTTCTCTGTAGCGATATTGTAAACTCTCGAATTATTGTCAACTGAACATACGGATACTTCCGTATGTTCAGTTGACAATAATTCTCTGCCCCCATAATCGTAGCTTGGGGCACCCCCCCCGTTAGGTTAGTTAGGTTCCTTCAAACCCTGCACTCGGAAATAGGGGCCCCGCGAAACGGGGCTCCGTCGACTACGCTTTTTTAGGGTTTTAAGGTTAGGTTATATTAATCGATATTTCTCAGGAATGGTACAGTATCTTTTCATGAGAGTGGTACCACTCGGCAAGGGGGACCCCTCCTTCCCTCCACACCGCGTGAGTTGACTACCATAGCATGCATTTCACGAAAAATAATGCGTTTTATTGTAAGCAGTATGTTCATTTGACAATAATTCGAGAGTTTACGATATCGCTAGAGAGATTACAATATAACGTGTTTGACAATTTTCCGGTGACATATATATTATATATAGAAACATAACATCACGCCTTTATTTCTGGAAAGGATATGCAGAAGAAGGTACACCACCTTGGTAAATTCATACTTTAGTTATACAGAATGGGTCATAAAAAACCTGCTTTCAGTCGTATTAAACTATATTTTACTATCTTATTTTAAAGCGGTCTCCTATAAAATTTAAGAAACTTTAACAATTGTAGAACATACATGTTGTATCTTCGGATACCCCTCTTTTTGTCTCAGATGGTAAATCGTCAAATGACTCCTTCCGCTCTGGGCGGAGCGTGAGGGAGTATCAGACTTATAATGACTAAAACCCATCCATGTTTCTTACACCCCCTTTATGTTGCGGGGCCGCGGTATCTCTTTCGAACAGTCCTGCAGCCCGAAACTTCGGTCGGCCCTTGCTAATGGATCCTCCTTCCTTTCTGCTGATATCTCTTTGAGACGCGCGTGGAACAGGAACGCGCGGTCGACACGGCCTCTCGTCGTAAGACGAGACGGACGGATGGCGAGCTAGCCTCTAGCTCACCGCCCACAGGCCCGCGCCTGTCTATCTTCGTGGTGGCCGAGGGTACCGTGTGGCCCCTGACAGTAATTTCAGTACATTATCTGTCACTGTGGTGACAGACACAAATTTTTGACGGCCTGAATGGCGCAGCGATAGTGAGGCTGCCTTACGTTCTTAGGGTCCCGGGTTCTAATCCCGGTAGGAGCAAATGTTTGTGTGATGATCATGGACATTTGTTTCCGAGTCATGGATGTTTATATGTATAAAAGTATGTATTTAAAATCCCAGATAAAACAAGTTTTTATCTGGGATTTGAACCCCTCATGACCAACAGTAGTATTTGCAGCCTCAAGGAAAACGAGATAGAAGATATCTCCATAGTTATAGACCTCGTACTAATTGCAATCAGCCCCTAGTCAGTTACTAATTCATTATACCTGTAAGCTGACCTGTAAGACCCGCCGCCATCCGATTGGTTTTTTTTTTGTCTAGACCGAAGATAACTAAGAGGTGTTTTACACCCTTTATTTTTTCGTTAACTTACTTTCATTTTTATAAGTTAAGTTAAATTGCCATTATTAATTTTAGTGTGATTCTTTTGGTGAAAAATTTCCAGTTTTCTAGCTTGTTGCTGTTATTGGATCAACTAGTGAAATAATTTTGCAAAAGGACTCTAAAAACGAAAGATTTCATTTCAACCAGATTTAAAAACGAAGGGAGAATATTAAATATTTTAAACAATTTTTTTATGAACTATTCTAGTTTTGATGAACGAAATCCTATTAGACATACGGCTTGGGCAGTACATTTTTGGGAACTAGGAATTATACAGGGTGTATTTCACCTCATCACAAAGCCGTTAACCAAGCATTCTGTATATCAAACTAAATAACTTTACGCAAAAAATATTGCTGGGAAACAACTTTTTTTTTTGGGGTTATAAATCATATTTTGTGGTATAACTCAATGTAACGCACTCAAAACATTGTTGCGGATGGATGGATTGAATAGTACGGGGGTCGTAGTGATATTTAAAGTAAAAATAATGCGATAAAAAGTGATATTTACAAAAAAACATGTCAAAAACTTGCAACTTTGACCCCCAATATCTCCGTAACTAGAAGGTTCCCAGGTATAGTGTAGAACAAAAAAAATATCAGAATGACGAGGGGAACAAGTGCCTTTCGTTTTCGTTAAGAGGTGTTTTACACCCTTTATGTTAATCGTCGAAACAGTATAAGCTCTTACAGCGTATCTTTATTTTTTTTTCTTTCTTGTTTTTAAAAAGAAAAATCTAAAACATCTCAGTAATTAGACGAACTTGCTCTTTATGATTGTAATTTCAAAAGGAAATATAATACAGTAGAAAATTGCCCGTTTAAGGAAAACAGTAATCTTTTCGAACCACGTGTATCTTCTTTAAATTATTTTTAGCTGAGCGTACTGAACATTGTATCAAATAAGGGCACTGGATTTTTGGGTCAATCCGTATTAGTCACTTTCATTATCTGTGAGATAAAACCGCCCAGTGTGCACTAACTTGTATGTTTGCGATTATTGTCAAATGTGGTGTAGATAATATAACTTCACGCCTGTAATGTAATCCTCGAAGCGTGAAGCAGAGGTGTATTTAAAAGTACTACTACATTTCGATAGCTATGTCTAAGTCTCATGCAATACTCCAATTGCAAGGAACTTAGAGATAACTGTCCTATCGCCATCAACCGGGCGCAAATCCAAACCCCGTGCCTACGACTGAGAGAAATTCTTGATGAAAAACCCAATAAAACGTTGGCGACCCGAGAATCGAATCCAGCAGACTGTAGTGTACAATAAAGTGGCAAGCAAACAGATTGATTTTTCATCCTATTCAGATTCCGTTGGAGAGCCATGAGCGCAGATGGTGAGATGACAGGCTCTGGTGAGGGCCACCTTCGCGCTGGAGGGGTGTACGTTCTGTGCCTTCGAGAGCGGATGGGCAGGCTGGATGTGGCAGTGCTCCACGCGCCCAACCCGCCGAATGAGCTACATCTGGCATGGATCGTGCCGCAGTACCTACTCGTTTCTGTCGCTGAGATTATGTTTGCCGTGTCGGGACTGGAGTTCTCTTTTACACAAGTACGTTTTTTGTCTTTTCGTAGAACAGATTCTTAATACCCGTTATGCGGAAACTAACTTTTCGGGATCCAAGTGTGGTTAGTGAAAATCTGTCCTGTAATATCAGTGGGTAGAAATACGTTTGCCTGCGGACGAGAAGAAATGGTATGTCTGTGACAATATAGCTTACCCATAGCGCCTTTGCATGTTGCAAGAGCATTTCAAAATATACAGTAAGCGTTCATAAGCGCACAGGCACGCTAAGGATCATATTGCTGTGAACGCACGGGCAAGCGTCCGTGCGGCTGTATGTGTAAGCTGTCTCAGTACAGTACCTACGCACACCACAGCCACAGAGTCGCCTACTGTCGCAAGTTGTCGCGTCGCTCTCCACGAAACATAAAGAAATATATTACCGTCTCTTTTGTTATGCACGCAGCAAACGCATGATCGTATTTGCATTCGATAGCTAAATTTCGACCATATTTACCAGGCGTTGATAGCTGTATAGGTTAAGCAGTGGGTTCACGATCAACGTGTCTTGAGTTCAAATCCCGTTTACATAATATGGGTTTTTATTTTTTTTTGTAACCACTTAATTAATATTTGTATTTTATGCAAAAACTATTTACTTAGGTATTTATTTTGAAATGGGTTCATGCTCATTATTTATTTTTATAAGGATTTAAATATAAGTTAATAACCCATCATAACTATTTATGTGATTGTGTAATATTTTTTCGGTGTTGGAAGGTGGAAAAAAAAGTCGTGCTGACAGATAACAACAATCGTTTTATTCGTTTCATTTATTCATATAATTAACAACTTTAATGAGATTTGTAACGTCACATTCCTACCTAGATATAAGAAGTTCTCTTGTAATCGTTCATAAGATTATTTTGTGTATCTGTATACCCACTTTGAAGTCATTTTTTATTAACATAACAAGGATATTCTAATCACACAAATATAATTGTTGATACCCACTTCTATCTATCGGTATTCAACAGAGCTTACTAAAAACTAATACATAATTTAGACTTCGTGAACATGTTTTTTATGTGACGTCACAATAAATGTAACTCATATTGAGGTTATAGTTTAAGTGTTCATTTTCCCGAAGAAAAGAAGATTGAAACTAAACCTCAATTTAGGAATTATTCTATATTATATTATATATTATTATAGACGTGTTACAAAATGTTTAGTGATATTCACTAAACATTTTGTAAAACGTCTAATTAAAACTAGAACATTAGGATTAATATTTTGTATAAACCCCATTATTTTCAATGCAGTCAAGTAGACGTATGCGCATGGACCCCACAATGTTTCTTCAACATATTTCGGTTCTTCTTAAATTTTCCCACACCTTTATGTAATGGGTTGTTAATTATATTATACATCTCTCATCTCGTGTATCCCACCTTTGCACTATCAAACCCCATAGATTTTCTAAGGGGGCACTCATTCATCCATAATTCGACCTGAGTCTGTATTAGGGATTACATTTCTATCGGACCAGCGAGTGTTATCCTTGCGCCATAAATGAAGTCTACCCTTTTGACTTGATGTAAAAGTCTTTTCATCAGAAAAAATGGTAGTGATCCCGTCAAAGTCTAAATATTCCCGTGCGAAACGTAATCGTTCTTCTTTATGTCTTTCTGTCAAGAAGGGCATTTTAGCTGATCTTCTGTGATGCAAGCCTTCAGCGTGGAGGGCATGGCGAACAGTTTGCGGTGACTCCGAGTGTGTCGTAGGTGTGAAACCATTGGTTTCATACTCGCCCACGATATGTTGTCGCTACGCTTCGCTAATAAGCGACGACCTTCCACTTCGCTGTCTACTTGCAAAGCTCCCCTTTTCCTCATACCTTTTGATCCAGAGACTTACTGCATTTCTCTAAAACAAAAAAATATATATGTAAGGCAGCTGTAATACAGATGCTATAAATCAACACTTCACAATTCACTCTGCAATTGTAAATTCAATAATAAACACTAATTATTTATCTTGCATGATAGATTGAAAAAAAAACAACGAATTATGTAAACCACAGGTCACCAAATAAATGGACAATTTATAATACCCATTCGCTTTTAATTTTTAATGTTTAAGTTACAATTCATAAATAATTATAATACTCACATTCAGTTCTATTAAGGCCACTTTTATGCAGCGCGATAATAGTCGCCCTTGCCTTAATATTAATATTTGCCCGCATTTTAAGAATCACACCAACAACAATACTGCTATCTATTAAACCACACGTCACTGATCATCAACTACCACATTATATAGTGTATTATGTATGACTACAACCAAACGACAAAGTTCATTCCGATCAAGTTAAAATATTCATAAAACTCATGTCTACCTCACAGAAATCTAACTAAATTCTTGACTAATTTTTCTATCTACCTCCTTAACTTTACGAAATGTGTGAACAAAGCAAACAAGTTAAAGAATATAATATTTCTGTAGAGTAAAAACTTACAAAAAGTCTAAAAGTAACTGTGCGGGATTTGAACTCACGGCTTACTGATTCACTCTTAATTCTGGACGGGCCCAACCGCTAGGCCATCATGTCTTAGATATTACCATTGAAATTATGAACTACAACTAGTTGCTGACAATATCTATTTTGTTGAAAGTAGAAGGTCGTAAGTCAAACTAAACGTCAAGCTATTGCTTTGTGAGATTGCCTATCGACTTTTGGTCGGCACTGTACCTTTGCTCAGTTATGAGTTTCTCATTGAGTACTTTAAATCACCATGAGGACCTAATGTGTAACGAAGGCATACATGATGTTTTGTTTCAGGCACCAAAGAGTATGAAAACTATAACTATAGCCGCTTGGTATGTCTCTGTTGCTTTTGGGAACTTGATCGTGATTCTCGTCGCACAGACCAAGATATTTCAATCTAGGGTAAGAGTTATGATGACTAAATGATTCATTTTATAATTCTTTATTTCAGGTGTAAGATTTTTGAAGTGAAGACTTCTTTTGATTGAACAAAAATCATGGGCCTTGCGTGACCGTCACCTAACACTTCGTAGCACTCGTAGCCGATTCGCTACGGCGTAGCACCCCTTGGCGTGCGCAGAGCACAACCCGTAGCAGATATAGATTACATAATTAAGTTTTCACTTCTGTCGGCAGTCCTTAAAGACTGATTCGAATGTTTTTCAACCGACTTCCAAAAAGAGGAGGTTCTCAATTCGACTGTATTTTTTTTTCTTTTTTTTTGTGTTTGTCACCTCAGAACTTACGACTGGGTAAACCGATTTTGATGATTCTTTTAATTTTTGAAATCTGGTGCTTCCCGTGTGGTCCCATTTTGATTTGCTGAAGATCGGATGCTGATCTACGGAGATATACAGTGGAACTTTTCAAAAATAGACTGCAAGTTTGCAGTGATTACTACAATTGCTTGGAGGCTCATTGTTTATACTACATCATGACGTATCATCACGTTTGTATGCTGTGAGGGGTACGCAGATGTGTAAAATACACCCAGATTTCGACAGTTAGATGTTTTAAGTTCCATTTATTGGGGATAAGCCCTGTTACCGTGACATGTATTGTTTTTTTTTTTATTTTATTGGAAAGGATGTACTTCAAGGGTAAGTAAATTGATGAGAATTTGGTTAGGTTCTTATTACTTCTGATTATGGGATGACCTTCTGATCATGGAGGGGAACTCTTAAATTCTTAAGAGCAAATTAACGATACTCGGCCGAATCTTTTATAGGCTATCCGGATATTTCAGTCACCTACCATAACGTCGTTATTAACCGACTTAAAAAATGAGGAGGTTCTCAGTTCAATGTTCCCCGATTACTCGAAGATGGCTGGACCGATTTTTTTTTTTAATTGTTTGAAAGGGTATACTTCCCAGGTTGTCTCACAATCATCAAGTCGAGATCTGATGATGGAATCCTAGAGTAATAAAAAGAACTCTTCACATTTTATAGGCACACCAAAAGCGATTTGGTTTGGTAGTTTTAGAAAGTGTACTTTCTCGAAGTGATTGCAATTTGTCAATAAATGCATATATAGATAGCAAATGTACTAGGATTGCTAAAATCTCATAAATCTGTCTATTGTTTATAATATAAAATCACGCCGCTACGCTGTGTAGGGGTAAGCACATGTGAACCACTAAAAAGTGAAAAAAGCTGTTTTCTCTGAAGTCGGTTTTATTTTTTGTAAAAAAGTTTTAATTTTTCCCACGTTAATTTTTGGATTCATATTTTCTTGCGAACAGTATGTTAGAAAAGTTTCTTAGCAAAACGAAAATAGCCACGCGAAAACACGGTGGAAATCCGCAAAGCACTCGGGATGTCGACACAACGATGCATACGGGTTTGTTGAGCATAAGACCCCGTCGTTTTTGCGTCGGGGGTTAAAAAAGTTCTTGATGTTCTGTTTGCGCGATTGCTTCTGTTAGGACGCGACCTTAAACAACTTTGGCTAATTTCTACGCTAAATGCGCAGCTAGGTAGATATTGATAGCCATTGTGAGGCTTTACTTAAAACGACTTTCAAGCGGAGGAATGTAAAAAAGCCAAAACATTTACTTTTTATTACAATTCAGCTGCAATTACTCGCAGAGTTCTTCAACGATGATAATCTAATGTTTTCATATAAGGGGCAGCCCAGACGACAGACATTTTGTGTGCGACAGACAAAAACTGCGACAAATTTTGCGAGATTGATGAGTTTGACTACTTTTTTTCCCACTATATCCGACGCAGAGTTCTCGTCTGTCGCAGACTTGTACACACAAAAGTTTGTCATTTGCGCTGCCCCTAATACAAACGAAGCAAGACTAATGCCATTGATGTTATTGAAGTGAAAACTTCTTCATGCGCGTTGAACACTTTTTTGAGTGATACAAAATCACGGAACGTATCGAATCGTAGCACTCGTAGCACTCGTAGCCGATCCGCTACGGCGTAGCCCTCACAGACTGCACCCTACGTTTTTTTGTGCATGAACTAGCAATATTTGCACGACAGAAGTCGAACATAGTGAGACTAAAATTATTTTACCATGTTAGTATGTAAGTACCTATACTATCGGAAATACAACAATTTCATTTCACTCGTTTAGCAAATAAATTAGTTACGAAGAAATTTACTATTTCCTAACTGTGATAGGAAAGAAAGAAATAAACACTTTTTCAAGGGTGACCCCGTGTAAATTGTATTAGGAGTCCGGAGAATCTCGTTAGATTGGGTCAGATTGAGGTCGATATTGCGGACAAGTCATTTCTACAAGAATTTATCGTATTTTACAGACTAAATAAATGTTTACTTCATTAGATACAGAAACTCAAAAGTATTTAAAAATCCTTTGATATGAAAATCTAATAAACAAAAACTGTGATTACATTCACAATTCCTGTTGTGGTCGGTTGATGGCAAATGTTCACTACATTTGCCATCAAGCGACCACAACAGGAATTTCTTTGTAGCAGTCATGGAATCTGGCTCTGCGATTGCTACTGAGAAATTCTTGATGGAAAAACCTAATAACACATTTTCCGATCCTGGGAATTGAACCCAGACCTCACGTTCAGCAGTTGCTCTTGCGACCACTAGACTAACATTACACGCATTACCCACACACTCGCATTATTGTCTCTCATAATCTATACTAATATTATAAAGCAGAAGAGTTTGTTTGTTTGTTTGGTTGAACGCGCTAATCTCAGGAACTACTGGTTCAAATTGAAAAATTCTTATTGTGTTGGATAGTCCATTTATCGAGGAAGGCTATAGGCTATAAAACATCACGCTACAACCATTAGCAGCGGAGCAGTAATGAAAAAACGGGGATATTTTTTCCTTTCGTTTTTCTCTCTTATGTGACGCAGACGAAGTTGCGTGGGTCTCTTATATGTCGACCAACAAATTTAATACTACTGTACCAAGATGACATGATAATTATTATGCCAGATCAATATGAAAGATTAAACACGTTATGTTTAATTTGTGACCAATATATTTGGCATATGGCAACACATTAGCTAACGCAATTATGGCAACAAATCAGGCTGATTGTACATTTATGACATAACGATGATTTATGTGCCACTGATCCTAGCGATACGCGTTTCGATTTACTTATATGCTTAGCGATAATTAGTATCGTCTAGGAGTGGTGGGACCAGCGGTGGCCCTGTGGTGGCGGCCCCGACTTACGAACAGTAAGTCGTGGGTTCAAACCCGAATGGCGTAGCGGTAGTGAGGCTGCCTTACATTCTTAGGGTCCTGGGTTCGAATCCCGGTAGGAGCAAATGTTTGTGTTATGAGCATGGACATTATTTTGTTTCCGAGTCATGGATGTTTAATGTATAATAAGTATGTATTTACAAACAAAAAAGTATATATGTAGTATATCAACTATCTAGTGTCCACGACACAAGCTTTGCTTAGTGTGGCGCTAGGTGGCGCTGTGTGTTAATGTCCAGCGATATTTATTTTATTTATTTATTTAAACCCAGCCAGGCGCATTACTAAGTGTAATTTATTTCATCACCACTGCTCTCAAAACGGTGAAGGAAAACATCGTGAGGAAACCGGTATGTCCTAGAACCAAAAAAATCGAAGACACAATCATGACATCTACTAAGCAGCGGTTGCCCAGTAGTGGCGGCCCCGATTTACGAACAATAATAAGTCGTGGGTTCGAACCCAAGCGATCTATTTTCTATGGAAAAACATATCATTGTATCCAAAAGCACAACACTTCTAATGCTACTCACATTTTTAAAGGATTTTGGAGACAATTCTTAAACGTTTGAAAGATTCCTCTGCATGTCAACCGAACGAAATTTTCTTACGTATACTATTTATTTATTTTACGTCAGAGGCTGCGTAGGTTTCAGAATAATACTGATCTTTTTATGGTTCCGCACCAAAAGGGTAAAGACGGGACCCTTTTACTAAGAATCCATTGTCCGTTTGTCCGTCTGTCTGTCGTCAGGCTGTATCTCAAGAACCGTGATAGCTAGATAGTTGAAATTTTCACAGATGATGTGTTTTGGTTCCCGCTTTATCTATAAATACTAAAAACAGTATAAAATAAATATTTAAGGGGGCTCCCATACAACAATCGTGATTTATTTGCCGCTTTGTCCAATGTTATATAGATAATTAATGGTACAGAACCTTTCGTGCGCGAGTCCAACTCGCACTCGGTCGGTTTATCTCGTTACAGTAACGTTGCTGTTGGGTGATGGGCGCTGGCAGGGCTTAAGTTACTATGGAGGGACAGTATGTAAACGGAACCTTCACAAAGTAGTCAACAAAGCATTCTGTACATAAAACTAAATAACACTGTGCAAATATTACTAAACGACTTTTTTCATGAGAAAAATCTTGCTCTATGTAGAGCTCATTGTAACGCACTCAAAACATTTATGGAGGTATATAAAGTACATTTTAAAAATTAAAAAAAAAAATTGGGAATATTGAAACTTTCTGTCACCTTCGATATCTCCGTAACTAGAAGGTTCGGAGGTATGTTGGAATGTACTATATAACTACAAAAAATGATCGCAATGACACGGGAGGAACGGGGGTGCCCGTGCCTTTCGGCACCATCAAATGTGTTTTATGCGATTAATGACGAATTGAAAAAATAGACGAGAAAGGAATTCTCAACAATTCTTTCATTCAAATTAACGAGTTGTTGGGAATTCCTTTCATTAAAAATCAAATCCGTGCCAACTGGTGCGCGAGGGCTTATTGTTTCAGGATAGATCGCGAGCAAAAGAAAATAAAAACCCGGTAGCAATCTACGCTCAGGAGACAATGGGCTGCCGTAGTTTTGATTAGAAGATAGAAAATAAAACTATCATGAAAAGAATGTCTTTCGATACGACTATGTGAGATGATGTTCATCTATTTGCAGCCAACCTTTATGCGATGAGTTGCATTAAGGGTTATCCACTAATCACGTGAGGCTCGTAATGGGGGGGGGGTAGTTTGGCAAAAAGCACGACATATCACAAGGGAGGAAGGGGGGTGTAGTAAGATATTACTTGTATTTATTTTTTGTCAAACGGGTGATTTCTAAACCGAATAGCGGCGTCTAGAGTCTCCGCGCGCTATTCTAATTTCAAGTTAAAAAATACACGTGATTTTTTCGGTAGTCTTAAACCTCACCACGTATTACCAAGGGGGAGGGAGTTAAAATGCTAAAGAAAACATCACGTGATTAACGGATGGCCCTTTGGATGCAACTCGTTCTTCGCATATAGGATTTCCTTTTCAACGTCGATAACTTACCTAGGTTTGTCTGTGGATGGGTGACCACCCATTAAATACCAGGGAACATAGATATTTAGTAATCCAATCGAAATAAACACACACTCTCTTAAGAATATGTTTGATTTATATTTTTTTTCGGTATTACGTTTGTATGAGCTACGCATGCTCCGCCGGCCCCTTAATGAAAAATCTTTCGTACATTAAAACATCTACGCGGTTTTACCCGCGTAGTTCCCGTTCACGTGGATAGTCCCACAGGAACGGGAACTACGGGATAAAAAGTAGCCTAAGTCACCCGGGGATACCGATAGTGTAGCTTTCCAACGGTGAAAGTTTTTTTCTAATCGGCCCAGTAGTATTGAGTTTATTCATTACTTCTATCCTCTTTATAGCATGTATTAGTATAGAAATATAATGTTTTAAGTGCGTTACATTGAGTTCTACAACAAAACGTGATTAATAACCTCAAACAAAAATTGTTTCCTAGCAACATTTAGTAAAAAGTTACTTATTTTGATGTATGGAATGCTTGGTTAACGGCTTTGTGATGAGGTGGTTTACACCCTTTATAATAGTGTTATATAATAGTGTAATAATGCTATAGTAAGAGTGAAAAAAGTAACCATGGAGTTTCGTGCCGGTTCTTCTCCATGTAATCGACCAACGCGAACCGTGCACCTTTTCGACGTTTTAAAAGTGCCCATCTAGGCCTATGTGAAATAATAGCTATTGTTATACAAGAGCGCAAAGTTGCTTTTTAACCGAGTGCTCAATTTTGATGGCCGAGCAGGCGAAAGATTCTAAAATTGAGTCACGAGCGTAGCGAGTGATTCAAAATTTAGAATCTTGAGCGTTAGCGAGGGAATTAAAAGAGCACGAGGTGAAAAATCTTTTCAATCGAGTGCAACTTGTAACTTTTCAGCCCACCTCAGCGAGTAAATGAATAAACGCAAAAAAATTGCGCATTATAATAATTATATATTAATTCTATTATTATTCTATTTCTATTATGTTTTAATTCTGTTGGCGTCAAATAAACTTTTTCGTCGCTAGATATTTATTTATTTAACAATTTATGTACACACTAAATATAGAGAAAAAGAACGGAACAGGAAAGAGTAGAAAGGTGATGCTTATTTCTAAAGACTCTTCCAGCATACCTGCGAAAGGAGATACTAAGAAAAATACATGTAGACATAGTGTGTAAAAGAAGGAGAGAAAATGGAATACGTATACAGCATAAAACAGATTAGGTGAATGTAGCTTTCCAATGGTGAAAGAATTTTTGAAATCGGCACTGTAGTTTTTGAGTTTATTCATTACAACCAAACAAACAAAGTTTTCCTCTTTATAATATTAGTGTAGATAAGAATATATACTACACTTACTATAAAAACAATAAAATAACAAATAATAAATACTTATGAAATATGACGAAATGGATAGGTAATGTTCTTTCACTTTTCTCTTAAAAACTGCAACAGTTTGGCAGTGTCTAATGTCAGGCGAAAGTGAATTCTACAACCAGACGGCGTGGACAGTGAAAGAATAGGACTAGAAGTCGCTAGAGTGTGGAGGGGATTTAACGAGGTTCCTAAGATGCGAACTGCAAGGTGCATCAGAGGGACGAGAGTAGGAAAACCGATGAGTGTTTTCAAGTTCCTTGTTTTTAACCTAAGGTGTTAACAATATGACTTGAATAGAAAATGGCACGCGCAAAACATATTACAAAAAAACCGGCCAAGAGCGTGTCGGGCCACGCTAAGTGTAGGGTTCCGTAGTTTCCCGTCCGTCACAATAAGTGTTCAATCCAATCCGATTTTAATAATTTTTTGTTTGTTTGAAAAAAGATACGTTCAGGATAATAAAATATGTAAACGAAGTTAAAAAAAATGCTTGCATATACGATTATACTACAAACTTAGTCCAGAAATTATTTTGTACAACTTTTTGTCTTTTTTGTACAAAACAGTTGTTTCCATCCAAGTTCAAAATGATTTTCCTAGAAAGTCCTTATAAAGTTCTACTTTTCTGATTTTTTTCATATTTAGAAAATATCTATAACTTATGGTTCAAAGGTTAGAGTGGGGGGGGGGGGCTTATTGTTTAATAATAAATAAATATCGCTGTACATTACCACACAGCGCCACCTAGTGTCACACTAAGCAAAGCTTGTGTCGTGGACACTAGATAGTTGATATACACATTTTTCACTTATGGACCGATTATTTCCGAAATTATTGACATTATCAAAAATGATTTCAGTAAACCCCTATTCATTTTTAAATACCTTTCCAACAATATATCACACGTTAGGGTTGAAATTTAAAAACCCGAATAAAACAATTTTTTTTCCAATTTTTATCATACCACTTTGTCGGCGTGATTGATATACATATTGGTAGCAAATTTCAGCTTTCTAGTGCTAACGGTCACAGAGATTAAGCGAGAACGGACAGACGGACGGACAGACAGACATGGCGAAACTATAAGGGTTCCTAGTTGACTACGGAACCCTAAAAAGTACACCAAGAAGGTTCCGAGTCCGAGTTATTAAAAATTAAAAAAAAAATATGATAAATTTGGCACCATGGAAGTAGAAGTAAATAGGTTTAATTATGTTTTGAATTCACATCTTAGTGCACACGATGTTCTAAATTCAAATTTACTTTTTCCTATAGACGATAAAAACAGCTTTTGCACTCAGATATCGAAGACCAAAAATACTCTTTCCGAGATGGGGGGATGAAAAATATGATTTTGATTTTAAATACATACAGTGTTCCATGCCTACATATGAAAACACAACAATTTTGTCACTACATTTATGACACAACATTGATGAAATTTCCGGACTTCGTTTACAGGAATGTTTCGGACATCCGATGTTGTTGCGAAATAACCGTTACACGGGCGGATTACAGATTCACATGGTATCGATAGATGGTTTCAGCGCAACAAGACACCAACGGCGCCGTGTGGCGGCCCTCAGTTCTCTGTTTGTAATACAAATACTGCATTTCAACTTGCAGTGCGTTATCTCTAGCACCATTCCAGACTGTATTTTTTACTTTGGTTTGAAATTCCACTTGATCATCTGCTTAGCATTTTCTCGATTATGTTGGGGTCGAGTTCCAGTGTATCCGGGTGCAGCTGATAATAGTAAACCAGTTTAGATCATTGTACATGGAGATATACTAGTATTTTACATGGTCGGTATTTTTTGTCGTCCGTTTTCACAACCAAGTTACTGAAAAACACGATACTTCTTGGTGAGAATGGTGAATGGTTGTGGTGAATGGTTTGGTGGCTTTTGAACTTCAGATATTCTAGCTCTAATTTAAATTAACCTTCAAAGATCTTGAATGGCATCTGGTACCAAGAGTTAACCGCGGAGTGGTCTTTATTTAGACGGTGACACGTCCAATGTCCATATACCATTGGCAATGTTAGCCTTTAACTTTGATACACTTATGCGGTTATTATTAAGGTACATTTTCAATGAATGCGACTGCCAACCGTAGCCCAATTATTATAACAGGACACAGTGACTGATATGTGTATGTGTAGGTTCGTATATGTATGTATCGGCCAGCATTGATTTTGGAAGAGCAGCTTCACGACACGAGTTCTCGTTCAAAATACCACCTAATATTGATAAAAGGGAATATGCGTAATTATACCCGGGCCTTTATGTGTTTCCCATGAAAGGCTTTAGACCGAAATTACATCGTCCGAGGTGTCACAGGTTGGAAACGGTATCATTGTGTCCACCTACCTCTCTCAGCTAGTTCAAAGGCGCTATAGAATATTTGATACAATAGTCTTCAATCAAAACCTCTGCTCCAGATTTAGTCAAAGTGTCCATTGTCAACATTCTGCGACCAATAGCCCAGCTTCCCCTGTCCAACGTAGTTTGATTTTTTTCATGTTGATTATTTCTTCACATAAAGAGAACTGCACTATTGAAACACATGAATGTTTGAGCGTAATAACAAATGAAATAAAAATAGAGTGATGGATATACCATAAGGGCTAATTAGATAAGCAATCGAACATATAAGTTATATAATCAGGCGATTATTTGCGGAAATCCATGTCACTAAATATTTACTTCTGCAAATAGGTTCAAGCTTGAAAGCTTTTTATCATAGGCATAACTAGTAATTACACAGCAAACGAATTTTAAAGATATAAAAGGTGTAAAACACCTCTTCACGAAGCCGAAAGGCACTTGTTCTCCCTATCACTGCGATAATTTTTTTATTCTACACCATACCTGGGAACCTTCTAGTTACGGAGATATGGGGGGTCAAAGTTACAACTTTTTGACAAGTTTTTATTTTAATACAAGTTTTTTTTGTAAGATTTTAACTTCTAACACCTCTAGGACCCCCGTACTATTCAATCCATCCATCAGTACAATGTTTTAAGTGCATTACATTGAGTTCTACCATAAAACATGATTTATAACCTCAAAAAAAAAAAGTTGTTTCCCAGCAATATTTTTTGCGTAAAGTTACTTATTTTGATGTACAGAATGCTTGGTTAGCGGCTTTGTGATGAGGTGGTTTACACCCTGTAGAGAACATAAACACCAGCAAACCGTTTTTCAGAACTCCCCCAGTTAACTTGAAAAGGGCCCCTTTTACAGTTTTTAAAACATGCAAAAAGCGGATACTTGTTGAAATCCTGCCATGCAAAATGATAACAACTTTGCGAGCTGCGCATTATCAACATTGTATCTGCGATTGCTTTACAGAGAGAGCTGAAACATTTTCTGAAACAAACTAGTTATGGAACAACAAACATGGCAAGACACGACAACATTACGATGAATACCTTGTTTAAGCTTCGCGTACATTATGTTACCGTAAAATTTGCAAACACGTTAGATTGTAATCTCTCTAGCGAGATTGTAAACTCTCGAAATATTGTCGACTGAACATACTGTTTATAATATGTATAAATATATATATATGTCACAGTAAAATTGTCGAACACGTTATATTACAATATAACGTGTTTTTTCTCGCGATATTGTAATGTCTCGAATTATTGTCAACTGAACATACGGAAGTATCTCTGCCCCCATAATCGGGACTTGGGGCACCCCCCCGTTAGGTTAGTTAGGTTCCTTTAAACCCTGCACTCGGAAATAGGGGCCTCGCGAAGCGGGGCTCCGTCGACTACGCTTTTTAGGGGGAATATAAAGTGTTTTAAGGTTATGTTATATTAATCAGTATTTCTCAGGAATGGTGCATTATCTTTTCATGAGAGTTGTGCCACTGGGCAAGGGGGACCCCTCCTTCCCTCCACACCGCGTAAGTTGACTAACATCACATGCATATCACGAAAAATAATGCGTTTTGTTGTAAGCAGTATATTCATTTACAATAATTCGAGACTTTACAATATCGCTAGAGATATTACAATATAACGTTTTTGACAATTTTACGGTGACATATATATATATATATATATATATATATATATATATATAAAAACCCTGCTGACAGAAATAACTATGCTTTTTAGGCGAATATGTAGTGTTTTGAGGTTAGGTTACATTAATCAGTTTTTCTCAGGTATGGTGCATTATCTTTTCATGAGAGTGGTACCATGGGGCAAGAGGGACCCCCTCCTTCCCTCACCCCCTCCACACCACGCGTGTTGAGTTCCGTCGCACACATTTCACAATATTACGTTTTCACTTCGATAGATTGTAATCTATATTGTAAGCAGTATGTTCAGTTGACAATAACTCGACAGTTTACAATCTCTCTAGTTATATTACAATCTCACAGTTTTTACAATGTTACGCTGACATATAAAGGGTGTATAACACCTCTTCACGAAGCCATAAGGCACTTGTTCTCCTTATCAGTGTAATCATTTTTTTGTTCTACACCCTACCTGGGAACCTTCTAGTTACGGAGATATGGGAGGTCAAAGTTACAACATTTTGACAAGTTTTTTTTTTCAATTTTAGTGGTTTTTTTGTAAGATTTTAACTTTTGATACCTCCACGACCCCCGTACTATTCAATGCATCCATTAGCACAATAAACTTACTTATTTTGATGTACAGATTGCTTGGTTAACGGCTTTGTGATGAGGTGATTTACACCCTGTATATGGTGACTGGTTATTATTGTACGATACTTAAACACGTGATTGTGCTCAAGATACCAAACAACTTTTACTATATTTATGTTCATCAATCCATTACATGCAACTTTGCGAGGCTCTTAACTCGGAGTGTGGCCAAATCTGTACACAAACACTCATTTCGCAAGCTACTTAGAGTTCATGTTTCCGTCGAGTTACAGTTTGCGAACAGCGGAGCTTCATTCAACGTGTAGAGATTTACGTGAATATGATATCATTTTATATTTCTCTCCGAAGCGTAGTTCGCAGCGAGATTGGAATTGAATTTGAATCGTGTAAAATGTTGCAGGCTACGGAATTCTTCGTGTACGCTGCGATGCTCGCGATTGCTATGCTTGTGTTCCTGTGGATGGCGCAGGACTACCAGTCCAGGAACATGGACGCCGACGACTCGTCGTCCGAAAGTCGACCGCTGTTACACCATCGGTCCAAAGTAAGTCGTATTTTCAGTCAGTGCATAATGAGCGTTTTTACGAACAGGCTTTTTGTTCAAAGGTATAATTTCGTCGTTTAAGATTTTGTTGAAAGCTCAGTATTTTATTTGATAATGCACAAAACAACATAAATATGATACGATGCATGTGCCATAGAAAATAGAATGTTCCAATTCAAGTTTTCAAGAAATCATCGTTGCGAACGAACCTATAAGAAAACATCGTCCGCGTGGAATGGATTTTACTTTCAGTTGTCAATGGTAAAAAAATAATCCGGGCTTTATTCTTGAATCATTTACGTTTTTTCCTGTCACAAAATATTAAACGAAATAGGCACAGTACTCGAATTTAATTTAATTCGGCAAATAGAGACAAAGCCTGTTTACTGAACATTGGACCATCACCACATTACCGTAATTTAATCACCAGGTGTGTGAAAATGATATGAAATTTACTTTATAAAATAAACGGTAATTCGTTTGTTGTCGGTTTCAATACATTGTTATTTTGTCATGTTGTTTTATTATTTGTCAGAAAAGGGTGCCAGAGCATTATGTTTATACTTTTGTCTTACAAAAGTAAACTGGTATTTTTAAAATGAATAAATATCCTGGTGAATAACTTCAATTGAAAAGCATGACTACTTTTAATTTACTAAACTGATATACCAACGTCATATTTACAGGGCCAACAAATACACTTAAATACTTGAAAACCGCCAACACTGAGTAAATACATTAGGTACTAGCATGCAGAACATTTCTGTTTTAAAGTATACAATTCAACTAAAAGTTTATGTTAAAGTTCGTTATTTTAGCCGATGAAGATTCCTGGCGGATTCACGTTGGCTTATGTAGGTACTTAAAAAAACCTTACACGCGCGCACTATCTAACAACGCATAACTAACACCGGAATAAGGTGCACTTTGGAAACTTTTTGAAAATTCGCCCCCACAAGGGTGATCCCGCAATAGTGTGGGAAACTGGAAGTCAATCATTACACCTATGGTAATTTTGATCGAGCGCACGACTTGCAATATAGTTAATTGTTCTCAATCTAGCTTTGTACAGTAAAATGTAAGACTGTAGGAAAAAAGTGCTTACCTATTTATTTAATTAGTATAAACAAGTTCCTAATATGTCATACATTATTAACTGTTCAAGCAAATCACTGAAGTCATACGTCTTGACGTAAGTGATTCTCTTACTTACTTAAAATTAGGACAATTCTCACTACCGACTTAAGTATGTTAAGAGCCAAGCCTATCTTAATATATATAAATCTCGTGTCACAATGTTTGTCCTCAATGGACTCCTAAACCACTTAACCGATTATAATAAAATTCGCACACCATGTGCAGTTCGATCCAACTTGAGAGATAGGATAGTTTAAATCTCAATTTATGAGACGCAGACGAAGTTGCGCCGGTCAGCTAGTATATATATATATTTAAAAACATATTGTAAAATTGTAAAACCCGTTAGGTTATAATCTATTTAGCAACATTGTAAACTCTCGAAAGAATGTCAAACGAACATACTGCTTACAATATAACGCATTATCATTTGGTAGATTATAATCTGTCGAAGTGAACCCGTAGTATTGTGAAATCCCGAAGTGAAATGCGAAAGTATCTCAGCCCCCATAATCGGGACTAAGCGCAACCCGACATTAGGTTAGTTAGGTTCCTTTAAACCCTGCAGACCGATATAGGAGGCCCGCGTATTGGGACTCCGTCGACTACGCTCTTTAGTCATAAGTAGTACGCCGCCAGCTTTTTTTTCTCATAAATAGTGCACATCATAATGAGTTTTAAAAAAATCGTCAGCTGCATGGTGGAGGGGAGTGTATGCGTCCACCGAAGTGGCTGGCACCATGCGAGTGGCTGACGCTTATTGCCCCCACCACTACACAGCTGACGTTTTTTTTTCAACTCAGTATGATGTAAACTATTCATGGAAAAAGTTTCAGCCGGCATTCTATAACTTAATCTTATTTTTTTTCTAACCTAAGCCAACCTCCGAATCCTACACCCACCGCGGGTGTGTCAGCTGACGCTGGGTAGCAGTCATTCGAGATCTATTGAACAAGATGGCAACCGATCGGCATAAAACCACTACCTAAAATGCTACAACACCTTAAAACAATGGTTTAAGAAGAGACAATCGACGTACGGTAGAAAATACATTTATGACAGTTGGACGTTTGTACTTTAGGCACTCCACCCACTGAAGATGCGTCCCGACGCGGTGCGCGGAGCGACAGATTTTTGTATTGTATGCAAGTATGTAAAAATCTGTCGCTCCGCGCACCACGGCGGAGCTCCTTAGTCAGGATATCAGTGGGATAAAAACAGCCCAATAAAAAGATGTTGGGATTCTTAGACATAATTATGTTCTTTAGCTGTCCGACCCTTATATGTAGCATCACTAAAAAAATCAGATAAACACACAGCGAGCTAAAATGACAAAATTCCGGGAAACCGTATTATCATGAATTATAGAACACAAATAAATGTTAATTTGTTTATAAAAGTAAATAGGTATTACTTTTAAATAGTTTTTTTTTTAATAAAAAATCTATTTTTATATTATGCTGTATAACAGCTACATACCTTTGCTTCCCCTTCAACCTGGCTAAAGCAAAGCGCGGAAAAATAAAATAAATCATAGTCTCGTAATAATTCATGACACATACAGGATGTAAACCATCTCATCACAAAGCCGTTAACCAAGCATTCTGTACATCTAACTAAGAAACTTCACGCAAAAAATATTGCTGGGAAACTACTTTTTTTTTTGACGTTATAAATCATGTTTTGTGATAGAACTTAATGTAACGCACTTAAAACATTGTGCTGGTGGATGGGTTGAATAGTACGGGGGTCGTGGAGGTGTAAATAGTTAAAATCTTACAAAAAAAATGTGTTTCAAAAAGAACTTGTTAAAAAGTTGTAACTTTGACCCCCATATCTCCGTAACTAGAAGGTCCCAGGTATGGTGTAGAACAAAAAAATATCGCAATAATGGGGAGAACAAGTGCCTTTCGGCTTCGTGAAGAGGTGTTTTACGCCCTTTATAAAGGGTGTAAAACATACCTGGGAACCTACTAGTTACGGAGACATATCAAAGTTTAAGTAGGGCTTTTGCCCTACTTAAACTTTGATATGTCTGAAACTTTTTGACAAGTTTTTTTTTTTAAGATTTTGACTTTTAACTCCTCCATAATTTCCCTACTATTCAATCCATCCATCAGCTCAATGTTTTAAGTGCGTAACATTGAGTTATAACGCACATCATGATTCATAACCTCAAAAAAAAACCCAGCAATAATATTTGCGTAAAGTTAATTAGTTTGATGTAGAGAATGCTTGGTTAAAGGTTTTGTGATGAGGTGGTTTACACCCTGTATTTTACATTTCTATTTTATTTCTTCATAAGTGTATTGAAAAACGTCGTTTGATACACCTGGACATTTGTTATTACAGTTGTCGGCTCTAAAGCACCCTCGCCTACGGCTCGTGTGTTAATACCGCCTTGATCTACAATAACAAACTTTCTCCACTTGTATCAAAATGTACTATTATGATAGAATACTGGTTTAGAAACGTGGTTAATAATTGTGGTGTTAGCCGAGCTGCACGTGCCAGCTCGCTGATGGTATGAATTAGCACAGCTGGGTGGCATGTTTGGGGTAACGAGATATGGCTTACCCCAAAATCTGCCGATTGATACATAATTCAAATTCATGCATTGATTCTGCGAGGCCAGATGTTTACCGACCGTCATGAGCCGAAGGAAAGCTGAATATGGGTAGCAATTGCATCGGGTCGGATTTGCTATGCGACAGATACTACGAACCGAATGTGCCGACCCGAACCAGTGTGCAGTACCCCTTACCTTAAGTGCCTGAAATATCGAGATGTTAACATTTTAATATTCAAATTTCAAGCACACTATAAAATCGCAAGAATTTGGAAAATGCGTAAAAGATTTTGCTATTTCATGTTGTCACTGCTTCGCATGTTCCATAGACTAACTCGCTGAATATTCCTTGACGCTGTGCGCTGGAGCGTTAAGGTTATGGAATTTTCAAATCCATTCCTTTATCGTGTAACGGAAATTGGCAGTTACCTGCACATAGACGCAGGTAGCAGATTCTAACTGCCAGTATCATAAGCAAGGACTTTTTTTTAAATTTTGTAAAATTTAAGGATTTACTGCATAAAGTATTTTAGATTTTGCCTTGAGGTATAATTTTTATATATTCGACACCTGTGATAACGTGTTATAATCTGAAACATAAAAGGACCATGTACATTTGTGGCATTATTTACTTGTTTCCTTTCGCCAGAAATTAAACCTAGAGAATAATTTAGAGGATAATATGAGAACCAATAGCAAAAGGAACCAGGTCGATAAACCGGAACCGAACGAAGATAACGATGGAAGTATTGCTAGTATGTATGTATATTTCTGTTAGGCGTAATCTATTTCTCTTATTTTATAATCCTTACTCCATACTAACATGGCGAAAATAAGTCTGTTTGACTGTTTGCTACCTTTTCACGACTTATCCGATCGTATTGAAATTTGGCAAGGAGATCCGTATTTCAACCTGGGGAAGAAAATAGGCTATATTTTATCACACTTATAAGTTACGAGGGTGAGCAATATTGAATTATGCCTATATGTGACGCAGATGAAGTTGCGTAGGTCAGCTAGTTTATAATGAATATAAAATACAATCAATACCTATTAGAGTTACAGTGTAGTAGTCATCAATGGGAAACTTAACAATGTTAATAATATTTAATAATATTGAACAAAAATAAAGCGCTGATGAAAAACTAACAGCAATCTACTAAAAACTGTTTAACTTAGTTCGGTTACGATTGGTAGAGCTAGTTCTTTTTAAATTATTAAGGCGACTACATGAGCTAAACGCGAGTTTTATAATCCCTAAAAGTATATGATTCACTGCAAGAAACAAAACCAGAAAAATATATGATATTCTTCAGGGTATATGCTAGTATGATAGTGTTTTGTAAACACAATATAATTCATTTTCCTTGATAAAAAAATCACGAACTTATCTCTAAAAAATATTTTAACGAGTAAAAACATACTAAAATACATGCGATCATTCTGATTTCTTGACAAATAGTGCTTCATGCAACATAATAGCATGATAGTTTTTATTTTTTTTGTCGATTGGTTTCGTAAATCGATCGAAACCACTAATTTCGCACTATTCGGCCCGCAGTGACTGTCGTCCACAACCCCCACACTATTCAATCGATCCACCAGCACAATGTTTTGAGTGCGTCACATTGAGTTTTACCGCAAAGCGTATCTAAAAAAGTCATTTCCCAGCAATAATTTTTGCGTAGGGTTATTTAGTTCGATGTACATTGCTTGGTTTAAGGCTACGTGAAGAGTCTGTTTACAAACTGTATATTTATCGCAGGCAATTCTTATAACACGCCGTATTACATAATGGCGCGCAGGATTGTAAAACATCGCCGTTATGCCATGCAGCGTCGTCACGTTCAGCCGGATTGTGTTGGCGACATATTCGGCAAAGCGGTGTTCAACGTTCAGCCGCATGTATTGAAAGCAAGAAGAATCAAATAAAATACTGAAAATTCCGGAAATAAGGCGTAGATAATATAGCCCCACTACAGGGCCTTCTATTTCTGTTTGGCGTATCAAGCGGCGTATCGAATGCGAAGTGCTAATTCAATGCGGCGTTTTTTTTTTTTGTGTACGGCATCTCGCAGTTCAGTATATGAAGACTGGCTTCTGCTTAACCGGGCAAGATTCAATGCGGCGTACTTTAGTTCAGCCGAAATGTAATCCGGTTGAAGATGGCGTGTACTACAATATGGCTGCGGCATATTCATAATATTAGCTGTGCAAATAGAAAATGTTTCGATTGATGTACTTGTAAAGTTGTCTTGGAAACTTACTAATAAGTATTTGTTGGTATAGCTGATTAAATTGGTCAGTCGTCTAGACTAACCTGTTGAGATGCCGTACAGACTCGTTAACTTCCACTTATAATCTAATGGAAATTAAACCCATAGACTTGTTGACGTAACTAGGGTTACCATGAAAAAAATAGTGCCTTATTCACTGTCGATAGAAGTGGAAACTCGTAGCCGATCTGCTAGGTGACGGTGAGGCGTTAGGTGATGGTCACGCGAGTTCCATGATTTTTATTCACTCAAAAAGTGCTCAACGCGCCTAAAGAAGTTTTTACTTCAAAAAACTTCTCAAACTTCTCTGGAGATAAATTTTATAAAAGGCGGAGCTAACTAATGATGGCATCAATAAAAACAAATTTAAATGGGACTAAATCTTATAAAGCGTCACATTTCCTAAATATAAGCTACCAAACTTGCTTGCCTGATAAAATTAAAGTTGTACAGATGGTCAGCTTTTACCTGCACATTATAGGATGTAAACGATACAAAAACTGTCAACGAAGTATTCTGTACATCAAACTATGTAACTCTAGTGCGCATTTTTGCTGCGGAGCGACTTTTATTAATATGAAAAATCACTGTCCACGCGGCGGAAGCGCTCAATGTATAGCATTTAAAACATTGTGCTGATGCATGCATTCAATTATTAAACAGAGCACGAGTCATTTCGGTACTTAGAGTAAAGTAACAACATTTAAACACTTGTAATAACAAGGCCCACTTGTGATAAAAGGTTGAATGCCCGTGGAAGGACACAATTTAAAAAATACGCATATTATAAAATGTTATTTTCTCGTAAAATGTTAATGTCCACTTTTTATTGGACCTATTTTCGAAATGACATGTTCGGAATAGCATAAAATTCCAATTGCGAACAATCACGAAGTTCCGAATAAATGAGAAAGTCCTGACAAAGTTTAGACGGTTGGTCAAAGTTTACACCCTGTATAGGTCCACCAGACAGATCTAGACACTTGGAATTACTTTGCAATCTCAAACTTTAGTGAAATTCTCAGGCTTCCAGTTTGCACTCTTTATATTTTGGAAGCCATAAATCCGTACAGCACGTACGCACGCAGTTTGAGGCGTTTTGCTTGCTGATTTAGGCTGTGTCTCTAGTAGGCAAACTATTAGCAGCCGACTGAGTGAGCCGCAAATTTGTGGCGAACTGAAGTTTGAGTTCGTTGCAAACTGAGATCAATTTTCGTGCGTCGCAAACAAACTCTTATGAGTAAACCGCTTGTTTAGGCCGACTGACTGAAACTTCACTTTACTAATTGTTGTACTGTCCGCATGGACAGTTTACGGCAAACGGACTTACTACGCCCGGCTTGCTGACTCAGTCGCCGCATGTTACAGTGCAAACTGCGTAAAGTGAGCGCAAAACTAGCAAACTGTGGGCACTCCATTTCAAATATATGGAAGGGCGTAATAAACCGATACACCGCAAACTCAGTCGGCCGCTAACAATTTGCCCACTGGGGACACAGCCTTATTCAGTGTGGGGCCAATAAGCACCGAAATTACGCGTGAAATTTGCTCCAGTCGGCTGCGAAGTCCGCTCGCTACGCCGCCGCAAACACCGACGACCGAATGGCCGCTCGGAGTCATTCAGCGGACATCAGCCGCTCACTGTTCGCCTAGTGACGACACAGTTTTAACAAATGTTTAAAAACAGATTATTAATATACAACCTTTAAATCTCTCTCTCACGATGTTTTCTCTCCAATCTAATAATTACATTTCGCAGGTGATATCGGTGCATTCCCTGTCAACTTCGAGCACACGGGGTGCGTTCGGGGGCACGGGCAGTAGCTCTGCCTCGTGCTTAGGTGTGATGGAGCGCTCGCGCCCTGCGGCCTGGCCTCAGCGGGCCTACGTGCACCTGGCAACACCGAGCACGGGTGAACCCAAGGCCACAACACTAGCTCAAGAATAATAACCTAATTATTATGAACACAAATATTGGTTTTCAGAACTTCATATTTGTGTTTTGAATTTGTTTTATTTGTACACCTTCGTAGGAAAATGCGTCAATATTGTCAAGACGATAGTAATGCTAGTTGTCTTATTAAAGAATAGGTTAAAACAATGCGGATAAATTCCGCACCGGCTGCGGATACCAGCACTTTAACTGGGCCAGTTACCATCACGTCCGTCTTAGTATTTAATAAGTATACGAGATTAGGCGTTGCTACGCTACTACGTTGCTACGAGTATGCTGCTACGCTGTCGTAGTGCTGTCGTAGCGTTCGGTTTTATAACGAATTATAAGATTATTTTTACGCAATTTTATGTATCATAATTATACATACTCAGGGTGTACAAACTTTTAACCATGGGTCACCAATACAGAAATTAGACTAGATACTTTTTCATCTAAAATTACTTATGTGTTACCCAATTAACATTACTTTGGCGACAAATATTAGGTAATGTATCACTATCACCTTCATTACAGTTTATATTTTTTGTACTAAAATGTTTCACGGAAATAATAATATGTGCGTAATTGCGATGAAATATCAAAATTAAAACTTACTATTAAATAACAAGCGTATTAGTTCGCATAAGTGACAACAATGAGATTTCCTAACACATTGAAGCTATGGTGAACAATTCCATTGAATAATATGGTGTGTATTGAGTTCCTGATATTTCGACGCGGTTTGACTGGAAAATGCGGGTGGATGAAAAAAAAACGCAGCGTCGAAATATCGGGAGCTCAATATTAATAACAATCACGGGAGATATCCCGTAGGTGATAATTATATTAACTTTAGTTGTGAACCTTAATAGCTTTAAACAGAGTGTGGGTGATGTGAATTGAATACGATATTTTCGCTTATGACGACATTTACATCTAGAATTCGGGTAGTCCAATTGAGTGCATTAGGTTCGACCCCTATTGCATGAGACTGAATTGACTAACTGATTACCTAACATTACACAACGTTTTAAGTCTATACCAATTAAAGGTAGTTTATAAAAAAATAAAATGAAGGCAATGTGAAACTAGCCTTAAATAGTTTTATCAATTTATTTATGAATGTGTTATTTTAGTTTAAAACATTCTACTTTATATATTATTAAAAAAAATAACAGATTGGCTTGTTTATTTCAAAATCCTCGTTACTTATACGACAAAAATATCCGAACGTAGTAATAATCTCAACCAAATAGATTTTATGTTTACAAAGATTGATTTTCCAAGAAAATGAGCTCTGCGATCATGAACTTGGTAATTCTAAGCTTTGGTAAGTACTGAATTATTTTCACATTAATTAAGTCGGTGTTTAATACATTTCCACGAAATTTTGAATTGTATTCAGAATTATTTAGGTGTCTATCTGTTTCTATGTGAGATTTTTTCTAGGATTACCGTTAGGCCCAGATCTATTGGAACTAGTTTAGTCTTAGCTCAGTCACGCTTCGTCGGAAAATAAACTCAAACTCAAATCATTTATTCAATTAGACCATTCCGGCCACTTTTGAATGTTAAGAATACAAAGAAAAATCAAAGCTACAGTCACAGACACGAGGCATAATAACTTGAGAAAGTATTACCTTACAGTAATGAGATTAATGTGCATATTTCTACAAGCAACTGTGAACAAGTGTATCATACAAATAGAGATTAAGTATGAGCAAGAGTAGATTAGACCTTTTGTGAAAACTAATCACTAAGAGACATGGTAGTGAAAAGGTGTAACGTACTATTTCTTGATGGTAACTATTAATCCGGGGTTGCGGGCCTGTTCGAAAGAGATACCGCGGCCCGGAACATAAAGGGCGAGGAAGGAACATGGATGGGTTTTAGTCAGTAAGAGTCTGACTGACACTCCCTCCCGCTCCGCCCAGAGTGGGAGAAGTCATTTGATGATTTCCCAACCTAAAAAAAAAACAAAAAAAAAGGGTAACTATTAATAGACCTTTATTTTCCTAGCCACATAGCAATCTAATGAAAACTTCCAGTTATGCGAGCATAAGCATTGAGTCTTCGGGCTCAAAGTTGATTAAGGCAACTACAGGAGCTAAAGGCGAGTTTTATAATGTCTGAGAGTATTATGATTCACTGCTATAAACCAAACTAGAAAAATATATGATATTGATGATAGTGTTTGTTTCACACAAGCGATTTGGGTAGTTTTAGGAAGAGTACTTGCTCGGAGTGATCCTATTTCAATTTGATGAAGATTTGATGAAGAACTTCGGAGATAGGCAACAGAACTTCTCAATAAATGATAGCAAATGTACTCTGATTGCTGAATTCTCATGTGTCTATTGTTTTACACTAGTTCATAACATAATATCACGCCGATACGCTGTGAAGGGGTAAGCACATGTGAAGCACTAAAAAGTGAAAAACAAAAGTTTTTTTTGCAAAAAAAGAACCAACTTCAAAAAACACAAAAGTGAAAAATAACTTTAGCTTCAGGAGTCAAACAACGGTCACCGACTTCTGAAGCAATAGTAATTTTCACTTTTGTGGTTTTAGAAGTTCGTTTTATTTATTTGTAAAAAATAATTAATATTGACAAAGAAAACGCATAAAAAAATCGGGAGTGGGGGGGGGCTCGTGATGCCAGAACGCACTAAATATTATAATTCGGCGTGACGCACTGAGGATTTTTAAAGCGTCATATCTTCGTCAATTTTGACTTACTTACGCAACAAAAGAAAAAAAACGGGTCAAACAAGTGTTTTCATTTAATGGGGATACACACTGTGGAACTAATGGCGCTAGCATAGCTGGTTCCAAGCATCGTCATTGGTTGAAAATCAAGGAATGTCATTTCATATTTTAAAATACCTTGACCTCATTGGTCAGATTGAGACCAGCTATGGTGGCGCCATCTACAATTAGCTTTTAACGGTCTTCCCCATTGACGGACTGATTAGATTTTTTCAGTTGACAAGCCTAGAATACTGTAGGCTTGTCAACAAAAATCTAAATATATATAATTCAAAGGTGACTGACTGACTGACATAGTGATCTATCAACGCACAGCCACAACCACTGGACGGATCGGGCTGAAATTTGGCATGCAGGTAGATGTTATGACGTAGGCATCCGCTTAGAAAGGATTTTGATCAATTCTACCACTAAGGGGATAAAATAGGGGATGGAAGCTTATATGAAAGTCCGTCAGTTTTAAAGTTAGGATCTTCTAATTTTGTGTTTAGGCTGACGATTGAAAATTAATTTATGCGTGTTTCAGCGTTTTTGATAACTCCACCCCGAAGGCTTATAAAGGGGATGAAATTGTAGGTGAAAAATCCTTAATTTTCGACGTAAAAAGTACAAAATTTGTTATCTGGGCTTATGATTGGAAGCTGACGCAACGGCTTTATTAGACTTTCAACCCTTGAGGGGTGAAGAAAGAGCAACATTTTGTTTTTAATTAAAGTTTTTATTTTTTGAGTCACCAAAAAGTATCAAAGTTAGTAAGTCGTTAGTTTTTTTTTATTTCAACCCACAAAGGGGTAAAAGGGGGATGAAGTTTTGCAGGGACCTAGGTAAGCCGAAGATTATGGACTTACGGCAGGAGCAGAAAAAGAAAGTATGGCAGCCGCCGCCGCGCCGCTCTTGTGGGTGCCGTCCGCTCGCACCAACTTGCTGCAGCACGCGCCGCTGACGCGCCCGCTGCGTGCACTCAATATGGTGTCACAACAGATTGATTGCTTCAATTGTACACTGAGCGAATTCACACCGGCCGCATTTTGCGCAATTACTTTAGTTTGTCAAATTAATTAATTTAATCAAAACATAAATAATTTAACTTTAAATATAACTGCTCTATTGTATTAGGCACCTAAACCTGTAGTAATAGTTGTATGTGTTGTTTAAATAAATAAATAAATTATGTATAGTAGAACGAGATAGAATGAGTAATTGTCGATATCGTATTTGATACCAACTAGATTTTTTTATTTTGTAGATTTCTGTTTTTTTTCTCTTCTGCATTTCTGATCTTACTTTTGGTGCATGAAGATGAAATCAAAAATGGCGACGACGAAAGTTTTTGGATTTTTAATCATGGGTGTCGTTTCCGTAGTTTTTGGTGTCGCTGATAGTGAAAATGAGGTCAAAATTAACACGGAGAAAAAAGTTAACAGAAGCAAAAAAAAACATTTTTCCTTTTTTTTCTACGGCTTCCCCTGACACTATTTTCACCCTGCGCCACTGTTAGGTAGAGGTGTATCTAATCCTACACCCACATTTCGCACATTTAGCTTAATCCCATCAACCGGGCACAAATAATACAATAACACTTTGCCCGTCCCGCAAATCGAACCCAGGACCTCATGCTCAGTAGCGCTTGCGACAACTCGAACAACGATGCAGTCTGACACATGACCCATCAATATTTTCACGCGAACGAAGTCGCGGGCAACAGCTAGTATTGTATAAGTAGGAACTCAATGAATAACATTCAATAGCCTAATGGCTTACTAATGCAACATTAATTAGTCAATACTCAGCTTGGAAGCCTACGCGTCATTGCTTCGAAACAATATGCGACGTAATATGTAGGTAGTTAGGTACATACGTCGCGCCATCGCGCCTCAGTGCAAGGTAATCACGTTTGAATTCACGTCTATACGAGTACGGGAGACATGGTGCTATCAATTACTGTATGAGTAGCCGGATAATAACACCGAGCGTATTACTCCCGGATCCCGGGTACTGCCTGCACAGCATAAATGACGCTCACGTAAACATATTAGCGACCACATCTTCTCCCCAATTGAGCTCACAAATTACTCCTGGGGCTTATATTGATCTTATTCTTTACACATGGACACAATTCTCAGGCTCGCCGGGCATTATCTCGGATAATGCGGCTTTGCTGTCACGTCGCTTAAATATTTGAAATCCAATATACCAGACCCTAACCATTGGATCATTTTATTTACAGATAAATGCCAGATGTCGTATTATATATTGCTGTGTTTGATCATTTCGGTCATCACATGTTTCAACCCTGAACTTTCCGATGATGAACGTGTCTACTTAAAAGAGGAATACGCACCACTCTTCCAGGAAAATACTTTATGGAAGCACGGTGATTTACCGTTATTGAATAGAAAGGTATACCAAATACAGTACAATGTTGAATATTTGAATGGAGGAATACCTACATGCCAACAATCAGTATTACTAGGAAATTCAGTTATTTGATAAACGTTAATTTTGAACGGTGTGGGCAACAACTATGCAATGCTGCAAATAAAACAATGGATGGCATTCTACTCGGTTCCTTGAGTACAATAGTGCAGAAAATTTTCCGTTGTTTAATTGCATGCCAATCGTTTCAATAGACAAATAACTTCAGAGCGGTTCAACAAAAGCTGAAATTGACAATATTCTAAAGTTAAAATTCCAGTCGAAGAAGAGTATGTGAGAAACATGTACTGTGTATATTTACAGATATTTAAAGGAACACGTGTCACGATTCGTGAGCACCCGTACATAGCGAGCGTGCGGCGCCTCATGGTGCACTACTCGGTGGCGACTATGCTCACCAAAAACTTGTTCGTAACTGTGGCCCATCCTTTGATCGAGTGAGTTCATAAATGTGGTTACTATGTGCCTAATTCTCCCTTTACAGCTAATATTATCCGAGATTGAATTACTTCTCTCCCATTATATAATTAGCTGTGGTAGCAGAAATGTTGAAATATGACCAAGTTACTATCAGCGGTGGGTTTCGTTCATGTTAATAACTTAATGGGAATATTCTCACAATAAAACATTAAATTTGTTTTTTTATCAGGTTTGAGTGTGTGAACTTGTAGTCAAGTTTTTAGTCAACTTAGATTGCCTTCGACACACTAACAAAATAATGAACGAAAGAAAATAGTTGAAATTCATTATCTCCTCGGGGCCTCAAAAGATTTAAATTGTTTTTTCAACTCTTAGTGCACGAAACTGAGAATATGCAAAAATCCACATTTTAGAAAAAATGTGTGATCGCAAGTTTGTCTTTACAACGTTTTGTAGTGCAATTATCATTGCGTGTTATCCTCTTCATTTCGGTAGTCGTATTTTATTTTAAATAAAAATAATAATCCATTTCATTCTAGTAACAAAGGCTCATTAGATAAATACCTTATTCTAAAAATATACACATTGTTATTAGTAATATATATATATACTAGCTGACCCGCGCAACTTCGTCTGCGTAAGACGAACCAACAGTTCCTAAAATTAGCGCGTTCAACCAACCTAACAAACAAATGCAGCTTTATAATATTAGTTCAGATTCAGATTGAAGTCAGTAACAATTGCTTTTTCTCGAATAGGTTTATATTAAACTCCAAATATTCAACTTATGTTTGTCCGAATAAGGACTCTTCCCTCGACAGCCTGTGTCCTTCCTTGGACACTCGACAATATCATACTCCAGCTAGGTCGAAAGTTCTCATCAAGTGGCATGACATGAGCCGAGACACGTTAACGCTGCTTCAAACTGTTGCGGACCTCTCGCATCTGCCTTCCTTCTCCAAAGTCAGACTTTTAATGATAGTCATACTCCAGGCAGGTCAACACAATACGATGTAGATGCTGTAAACTCTTGAAAACCTATTGCAAATTCTTTTCGTCTCCAAGCCTCCATCATGAGACCTTCGATGACAGTCATATTCTAGCTATTTCTAAAGTTCTCATCAAGGTGCATTAAGTGAGCCCAATGACGATATAGCTGCTGTTAGCTGTCTCTCAGGCATGTTGGTTTCCTCACGATGTTTCAGCAAGCGATGATTATACAATACGCACATGAATTCGAACACAACTATTTTCAATAAAAAATGGGACAAACTTTGCTAAACACGCTTTTCAATCAAAATAATCATGAAAATCGGACTTCTCTGGAAAAAGTTATGCGTCATCATCATCATCATCCATAGTCCGACTTCAGCGACTGCTGGGTACAGGCCTCTCTTTGTTTGTGCCAAGCTCCACGCTCTTGTGCCAGGATATTCCCGCAATAGCAACAATATCGTCTGCTTATCTCACCGCTGGACGAACAAAACTTCTGTTTGGATTTCTAAAATGCCACTTGGTCACAGCTTTACTCCACCTGATATCACCGCGCCTTGCTAGGTGTCCTGCCCTACTCCATTTGAATTATCATCATTCATCAATATTTCAGCGCAAAGACGTCCACTGCTGGACATAGGCCTATCAAGTGTCGCCACATTGACCGGTCTCTTGCGACTTCATAATTCGGTCATTTGAGTATTGCTCAGCCATAATATAGGTACCTACATAAAGAGAAACAGGCGTTGAATTGAGAACTTCTTCCAAAAAACCAAAATTTGAGACATCTGACACGGAAGAAGTCATCCCCAGAGTGGGAGAAGTGATTTGATGATTTCACATCCTAAAAAAAAAACAAAAAAAAAGACATCTGACACGGGCGAATGCCAGTATCATTCTTTCACGGAAAATCATAACACCGTGATTCAGAAAATGAAGCATGAAGTTAAACTGCTAAAACATATGCATGGAAAGCAGTCGAACGGACACTCTACTGGCTTTGTAGATTTTTAAAGCAAGGTCATGTTGACTATTCTGTTCTTCTCTATCTTGTGATTTTTATTCATAAGTACCATTTTGGTTTCATAGATGTCATTGCATGTATCCTTAGATCATGATGATAAGTTCTCCTTTGATGGAGAGCACCGATTGCAAAGAAACAAAAATCAAATCTTTCTCTAAGTTATGCACAATAATAATTTGTGCATTCAATAAAACCACATTGGTTTTTTAATTTACACGTAAAAGGGCTACGTAGAGACACACAGACACAGACGAAAATTTAAGAAATAGTAGAAAAAGGGTTCTGTGTGTGATCCTTTAACAGTTTAAGCGCCATGTTTACATATTTATTATTTGAAATAAATTACTCCCAAAGTGTCGTTTAAGTGTTAAAAAAGATATGTATAAAACTATGATTTGGAAATATGTAGGTAAGCTTTAAAAAAACAAAATACTTTGTTACAAAAAGTGAAATCCGGGTGGTTTTTGAACGTGCGAACCAAAGTTATTATCAGAAATCTTAGTATTCTTTGTCTGTACTGAGGCTTGATCTTGCGACTCACTGTTTGAAAGGCGATTGCCGTCACCGACGGGCTATTTGTTCTCGTGACAATTTGCCTAAAATAGTTATTCTATTACAATGCATGTTATGACAGTTGTCAGTTGTCAAACAGTTGAAAACTATAGACGAAATGCAATATTGCTCACCCCCGTCAATAATTAGCGTGATAATATATAGCCTATGTCCTTCCCTGGGTTGAAATACATCTCCTTGCCAAATTTCATTACGATCCGATCAGCCGTTTTCTCGTGAAAAGGTAGCAGACAGACAGACAAACAGAGTTACTTTCACATTTATATAATGGTATGGATATGGATATATATTACTAATAACAATGTTTGTTAGTGTAAAATAATTTAAAACTATGTTAGTAACACTTCACTTTTGCCGCCATGTTGACAATATTAGGCACGTTCTATCTTTGTAACTACTCAGTGCAAAAATACGATGCTCCCGACCAAAAACTCCAGCGAACGAGTCATAACTCGCTTTTCTTATATTTTTTAAATTCTCTATTGTTATTTCGTTAAGAAAATGTAAAGGATTCTTTACGATGAATTTAAACGAAATAATGTACCGTAGACTAAAGTTTCTCATTAGCTGCATATTTTTTTTTTTAATAAAATTGCGAATGGTGTGTTGAAAAATCTAGTTATAAGACTAAATGAATTTTCCCCTAGTTACTGTAAACCTGTTTCAGACAGTCTATAATACGGTCCGGCTCCACCATTTCTTGCGGATTAGTACCTTATTGAGTTGTAAAAGCATTAGCGACGTACGCTGAAGTATTTCTTCCTTATATCGTTTTAGGTGAAACCAATTTTCTTAATGCACTTACTTCTTTATATCATCACCAAAGCCGATGGCCCCTTTATATCTAAACATCGATCGAGCTTCGCGGGGAATATTACATGCGTAATCATATGCAAGTTCATCAGCAAGACAAACTTTAGCTATTTAAAAATATACAAATTAGTTTTCTAAAACAAATCTTGACTCACATTCAACTGTAATATGAAACGCGTGCTATACTCTTTTAACCCCGACACAAAAAAGGATCAATCTATACTTAATATTATAAAGCAGAAGAATTTGTTTGTTTGTTTGCTTGGTTGAACGCGCTAATCTCAGGAATTACCGGCGCGAATTGAAAAATTCTTTTTGTGGTGGACAGTCCATTTATCGAGGAAGGCTATAGGCTATATAACATTACGCTATGACCAATAGGAGCGGAGCAGCAATAAGAAATGTTGCAAAAACGGGGGAAATTGTATTCCCTTTGTGAGCTCTCTTAAGTGACGCAGACGAAGTTGCGTGGGTCAGCTAGTTAAGATATAAATGTTTTTTTTTTTAACTAAAAGCTGACTTGGTCGATATTGTTCCTAGCCATGAATAAAGAAAATTTGTTCGTCGGTGATTTTTAATTTAGGTATGTTGTATGTCTCATGTCAGTGTATTTGTTACTGGCCTAACCCAAATTCAGGACAAACTAGGTTGTCCTAGGCCAAACTGGTTTATCACCATCCGTGTCGATGGAGTTCCTGCCATCGGAAACCCGGTTTACGGGGCTCCTACTTTTGAAAGGTTTATAAATAAATCGGGGTACTCCAAGTCGGTATAGCTTAGCCTAGGCGAAACTAGTTTGTCCTGAAATCGGGTATGACCGGTAACATATTCATTGTTAAAAATAGAGCTCCAAAAACCAGTTTATTGTGTTGACGGTCGCAGGTCACTAAATCACCACATGTACGAAAATTTCAGTGTACCCCTTGACGAGATAAGCATAGTAGTTGGCGAGAACTATGCGGACAGAGGAGCCACACTTCTGACCGTGATGCTGATTGTCATCCATGAGGACTTCAATCGGTACACCATGGCAGCAGACATAGCCTTGCTCAGGGTCTACGAAGACACAAAATTCAGGTAACGATATCATTTCTATTCTTAAAGAAAAGATATGTAACTTTTCTTCCTTTTTTAGCAGCAGCGCCAGAGCGTAGTTACTTAAAACCTGGCCTTATTGTTAGCGAAGGCGCCAAGCGCAGTGCGGTCATTCTATAAAGTTTGCTTCACCGCGTTACTCACTAGGTCTAGGTGCTAAGTAAGTCACCAGTGCGTACGTGGCCTAAGTCAAAGTATAACCTAAGAGCCTGTTGCACCACCTCGGATTAAGCATTAAGTATCTTATTTTATTTGGCAGATCATTTTATACGAATTCTTTCCATTTCGAATTTATCCGGTAAAAAGTGGTTATTCGAACATCGTAAAATAAGCCCTAAGGGTAATGTGTAATGGGTCATTGACCTGGAAGCCTTTTAGTTACAGAGATATTGGAGGTCAAAGTTCCAACTTTTTCCAATTCTATACAAAATCTCAGCATTACTACTGACATTTTTTTTCGATTCATATAATTATGTCAAAAATAAGTAGAAAAATTAAAATAATAAAAAGAGTCAAATACATAAAGGAAAACTTGCATAATAGTGTATGCCCACAAGTTGTTTAATCGAATAATGGAGGGCGAGCGTGTTGAGTGAGCAAAAAAATTGCTTTCATTGTTTCATTATTACGAAATTTGGCAAATCGACAGTTTTGCGGAAATATAAATAACTCTCAATGATTGAAACTCCAGTTTAAATTGATTGAGTATTTTAGGGATGCTACAACAATTTTCGGGTCGGCTTTACAACCGGGCGGCACCAAATCTGATACCTAAGATAGACGGTCAGAAAAATGCCGGTCGGCTCACGTCGATTTCTGCTCAGTTGACCCAAACTTAATTCACTGATGTTGATCTGCTTAGCCTTTTCAGTCTAACCGTATGCAGCAGAATACCAGTATTTTACATGGAGCCACTGCTGTCAAACCTCCACAAACCAGCTAGTACTGGGTAATACGATACCACTCGGTAAGACTGGTTGTCAGGCTTTTTGGGTCACTGACTTCAGGTAACAACTATCAAAGATCTACAAATGACAGCCGGGATCAACAGCTTAACTGGCTATCCGAGGCACGGAGGAAACTCGGTATGGAAGGGTGGTCACCCATCACAGATTAACCTAGGCAAGCACGGCTTAACCTAAAGATCGACCAGCTGTTATTATTTAGCCACGAGCTCTTCTGTCCCCTCTCATTGAGAGGAGGCCGTGTCCCAGCAGTGGGAACATTATAGGCTGATGATGATGATGATGATGAGCTCTTCTGTTGATGTTGAAACTAATTTGACGATCGTCTCAAGCGGAATGACAGTCGAATTTGTCTGTGATTTATTCGTGTCGGTTATGATGTTCAACATGTGCTGTCGAATCGAATATATGCCTGAACAAATGTGTACCCTTACCTTGCGCAATAAAACATACCTGAGCGGTCTTTGCCTTGATATTTTCATGAGATACTTCCAAGGCCATATTAATACTTTTGAGAATATGATCAGGATTAGAAGGTTCTTAAGTAACTTGCTATTAAATAGATTTGGACGGACGCTGTATTCTTGTTTTGAATGATTCAAAATCTTCAAAAGCGTAAAGTTCCCGAGATATACCTAAGCTATCATCTTCGAAGTTATGGGTAGAGGTATATTTAATAGTAGTTTTATATACCGGGCACAATTTTAAATTCCGTGGTTGCAACTCAAAATGTTGTCATGATAAAACCCAAAAACACTTGGCCCAACTCGGGAAGTGAACCCGAGACCACATACTCAACAGTCGCGGTTGCAACTACTCGACCAATGAGGCAGTCAGCATATACTTCTGTAACCGAACAATACCTAAAAGGTCTAGAAATGACTTTGACCTTGAAAAAGTCAGTCCTTGACCATAGTGAACTTAAAGGGTTGTATTGTAGACCGAAAGCACTAGGTTTTGAGGTTTCAAAAATATTCGAACTATTTGTTTTTCGCATTTGATTTTCGGACCATTTGCCCAACCTACTATATTAATTTGTGTCATTTTAGGTAGAGAAGTTTGGCTTTTTGTCGTTTGGATCACTATTAGGCAAAAAGAAAATTAAAGTTGAAAATTTTAATTTCATTCTAATAACGAAATAGTAACTGATATACATAGGCATTTTGTGTCATCTCTGTCCACTGGAATCCTTGTATTTAACCAGTACCTAACACATCGCCCAACTAGCTCTAAAAGAATAAGAAGAAGAAGATCGCGAATACCAGGAAGGCCGGGAAGAATGGCAATAAAAAACGTTCATCCATAGCCCCATTTAAATATTGCGTTTATTTTAGTTGACCGGCAAAAAAAAAATTACCCCAATCCGGGTGATCTCAGACATTTTGTGGTTGAATAACTTCTCTGTGAATTGACTTAAGACTTCGGTGTAATAATAAAAAAAAAAATACATTATATTCCATCCAAATGATAGGTTGATTTTGGTTGGCGTTTGCACTTTTCAGCTTTAAGTTGAAAGATGATTAGCAACCATCACTAATGGCTTTCATCATCTCACACCCTTTCACATCAGACATCTACTTTCACATCAGACATCTAATTTCGTGCCATTTTGATTATCTTTCACTTATTCACCAACAAATATGGCTTTACACGAGTTATAAACGTTAAAATCATCATTATAACCCTCTAAGATCATTTAATCCCATTGGATCACTTGTTCATGAAATAGTAAACAATCATGCGCCTGCCTGGGTTTATACCCAGACCCACGATTACTTTCGTAAGTTGGGCCCGCTACCACTGAGCCTCCACCACCACTAGACCACAGGGCTACTGGAGGTTCTTAATTTAGGAAATATAGATAAGTGGTGGCACTTATACAACCTTATTTTTTGTTTATACTAAACCCGAAAAGGGGTGTTTGTACTCATCATTTTGAACAACTTTTTCTATGGGACGAACCCTGAAATCGCGAAAAAAAAATCAGCTGTTCCCTACATTTGTGTTCGCATAACTCGTCAAAATGTAGGGAACAGCTGATTTTTTTTTCGCGATTTCAGGGTTCGTCCCATATCGGCGGCGGCGACCTCTCGCGTCCGGCCCTGGTTCAATCCATGGTCCGGAGCGAGACGGAATGGGAAGCCGTCGCCTCCTTCTGCGAAGCAGTTATGCTAGCGAAGGAGGTGGCGGAACGAGAGAGGGAGAGATCCTCTCTTCCCGGCCGCCGCGGGAGACGCAACGGGCGTCGGGGGCCACGTGGTGGCTACCGGCCACCGTAGATGCGGGCCTGTGGACGGCTGGCTATGGGCAATAGCTGGCCGTCCGGCCGTCTAACGACGACGACAGGCCGTGTCGACGGCGCGTTCGTGTTCCACGCGCGCCTCAAAGAGTGTCAGCAAAAGAGAGGGGCCCGCAAGGGCCGAAGCCTGCCGGGGTTGCGGGCCTGTTCGAAAGAGATACCGCGGCCCCGGAACATAAAAGGCGAGGAAGGAACATGGATGGTTTTTAGTCAGTAAGAGTCTGACACTCCCTCCCGCTCCGCCCAGAGTGGGGGGGGTCATTTGATGATTTCCCATCCTTAAAAAAAAAAAAAAAAAAAAAAAAAGGGTTCGTCCCATAGAAAAAGTTGTTCAAAATGATGAGTACAATGACCCCTTTTCGGGTTTAGTATAAACAAAAAATAACCCTGTATATCTTTCCTAAACATCAATCTGTATGAAGTACTCGTACAATGTAGGTAGATGAACAATGATTTATTTTATTCATTCAGTACGATGCTGGAAATAGATTTGCTATTCCAAAAAAACTTTTTTACAAAAAATAAAACCGACTTCAGAGAAAACAAAAAAGTGAAAAATAACTTCAGACAAAACGCTTCAGAAGTCGGTGACCTTTTTTTGATTGATTTAGTTTTTTTGTCACCGACTTCTGAAGCGTTTTGTCTGAAGTTATTTTTCACTTTTTTGTTTTCTCTGAAGTCGGTTTTATTTTTTGTAAAAAAGTTTTTATTTTTCACTTTTTAGTGGTTCACATGTGCTTACCCCTTCACAGCGCACCGGCGTGATTTTAGGTTATGAACTGGTGTAAACAATAGACAGATATGAGATTTCGGCAATCCCAGTACATTGCTATCATTTATTGAGGAGTTCCGTTGCATATCTCCGAAGTTCTTCATCAGATCTTCATCAAATTGAATTGGGATCACTTCGAGAAAGTACAATTCCTAAAACTACCCAAACCGCTTCTAGTGTGCCTATAAAATGTGAAGAATTCTCTCAATTTCTCCAGAATCCCATCATCAGCTACTGATTTGATGATTATAAGACCACACAGGAAGCACCAGCTTTCAAATAAAATAAGAACGATCAAAATCGGTTCACCCAGTAGAAAGTACTGAGGTAACAAATATTTTCGAAATCGGGTGTATTTTACACATGTGCGTACCCCCTCAGAGCATACAGGCGTGATGTTACGTCATAATATAGTATAGATAATGAACCTACAAGCGATGGCAGCAATCACTGCAGATTTGCTGTGTATTTTTGAAGAGTTCCGTTGTATATCTCCGAAGATCAGCATCAGGTCTTCAGCAAACTAAAATGGGACCAAACGGGAAGCACCAGCTTTCGAACAAAAAAAGAACCATCAAAATCGGTTCACCCAGTCGAGAGTACTGAGGTAACAAACACAAAAAAAAAAAAAAAAAAAAAAAAAAAAAAAAAAAAAAAAAAAAAAAAAAAAAAAATACAGACGAATTGATAACCTCCTCTTTTTGGAAGTCGGTTGATAACTGGCTGTTTGGGTATCGCGTGTTGTGTGGGCTAACATTATATTTGTTGCAACGCTTTGATGTTTTGAATCATACAACAAATTCCTGGTATACGAATATGAAACGTGTCGGGTGTGTACTGTGTACCGATCATTGAAATGTAAAAAAAATGTGTGCGTGTACTAGCGTACACTCGTAAGAAGTGAAACTTCTTTATGACGTTATTTAAAAAAAAAAAACTACTCAAAACGGGCCGCAAAATACATTGGAGACATTTACCAATCCCTACTCCGCTGGAGAAAGTATACTTCGAATCACGCGTGGTAGGGATACGAAAAAGATGGCGCGTAACGGAAAAATGTGACGCGTAACGAAAAAATGTTACACTAAATTTTTTTCCAACCCCGATAAAGAAGTTTCACTTCAAAAAATAAGAGAAGTGGCAAGGTGTCGGTGTCCGCGCGACTGGCACAAGAGGCCCAGTCTTAAGCAAATGGCTATACTATTTTGCAATAAACACATTGCTCCTCAACCACTACCCAAATTTGTCGCTAAGTGACTGGACAAGAAATGTAAAAATCACCAAACGATAGTTTAATAAACGGATGCAGTGCGGCTGCTGCTTCTTACGACGAGTTAGTGATGTGCTTGTGTACCGATATTTTTGTGTGGGTAAGTTGTACGGTGCATGGTAAGTACACGATGAGATGGCATACGGTTTATAACTGATTGTGAACTACGTTCTGTTTTAAAAAATGCGAGTGTGTGCACTATCTATTTCTTTACAGAACTGCATGTGTAGTTTTTGATGTGTGGTAGGGGCAAAGCGGAGACACCGGGTTCCGATAGATTTTCGTCTAACGGGCATATCTCCTTCTTTATTATATCGATAGTAGTGATGTATTGCATGCTGTTTTGTGCATGGTTTCAGTTCCTGTTAGAGTTATTTAAAAGCAGAAACATTTATTTTGTTCGGTTTATTAAAAACCGATCTTTTTTTTAACCTGCCTCGTTGATCTAGTAGAAACGCGAATGCTGAACCGGATTTCCCAGTATTCCATTTACACATTTTATTTTCCAACCTAACTTCGTAGAAAAATGAATTTTACCTTAAAATAATATTTTCTATGATCATATTTCCCGATAACGGGAAAAATGCTGTTTGCCGTTTTATTTACTGAACCCGCTTACATAAATCTTAGTATAAAAATATAAGTTACACCTACCTACCCACCCACCCACCTATTAGGTAAATCTACTACCTACTTATATAATCTTAGTGTGGCATTAGATGGCGCTGTGTGTAATGTGAAGCGATTTTCGCTTTGTATTTTGTTAGTCTTCCCTTATTTCGACATAACTATAATTATTTTTATTTCAAGCTGGTGTTGTGTCAGGGTTCATTAGCATTATGCACAATTAACATCTTATTCGCTCGTACCGGCATTTTCAATAACTTACCAACACACAGTCACAGAAAAACTTTCTTTGATTTTTCTATGCCTGCAGTTTCAGTTAGGCGACACGGATAGGATATTTCAAGCTTGTTTATAGAAACACCGATACGAGATATAGATACGAGAGTAGGAATATTAACTAACAGTTATACGTAACTAAATTATTGAAAACTACCTTAAATGAATTAGCGAGGTTGTTATAAGGGCCTCGGGTGCACCGCAAGTAGGTATGGTATGTTCAGTCAGCAAAACAGTTAGGTTTACAGGCTATCAATCTTCTTTCAAGTATTGTAAATGGAAAAGGGTTATAATCAATCTGTTTGCAATTTCATCCAAATCCTTTCAGTAGTTTCTGCATGAAAAAATAACAAAAATCGATCTTTACAGACTTATACTTTTATAACAGTCTTAAGAAGATTGTTAGCCTGCATACCTAACTGTTTTGTTGACTGTACCTACAACCGTACGGTAGTTCACTTCTTATTATTATCGAACAACATCTACAGTGACATTCATTAAAATTAATAGAACATATTGACACATGGGGGAGGCCTAAGTCCAGCTGTGATGGACATCTTTCGTTTGAAATGATGATGACGATGATGATGATACACAGTTTTTGATTTGAGTATTTGAGAAAAGAACCAACAGTTAAAGTCTAATTTAGGTAATTCCTTTAACGTAAGTGTCGAATAATAAGTAAAATCAATGGCGTAGTGGTAGTGGAGTCTGCCTTACGTTCTTAGGGTCCTGGTTTCGAATCCCGGTAGGAGCAAATGTTTCTGTGATGAGCATGGACGTTTGTTTCCGAGTCATGGATGTTTATATGTATAATAAGTATGTATTTACAAACAAAAAAGTATATATGTAATGTACGAGTAGTATGCCAAATATCTGGTGTCCACGACAAAAGCCTTGCTTAGTGTGGCACTAGATGGCGCTGTGTGTTAGTGTCCAGCGATATTTATTTATTTAACTTAGCACTTGAAATTAAGTGATTAGTTTGAAGTATTATGACAAGTCTAACACCCTTATATAAAGTCATAAATTATTATGTTAACATTTTTATGCAACAGACAAGAATCTTAATGAAGTAAGAACCGTCATTAATGAAAGAAAAGCTAAGAATTCTAACTTTAAGAAATTTCCGAACCACAATAAAAATCGTATCTTTAAGGCCAGTTTCACCGGTTGCGGATAAAGTGTCGGTTAGCCTATTAGGAACTTATCTGCCAGATAAACTAACACTTTTGGTTTCACAGGTGTCGGATAGCGATATCTGGTAGATAAAGTATTAGTTATCACCAGCCTTTAAGTGGTAGATAGTATTAACTATCAGATAACTAACCGACACTTTATCCGGAACCGGTGAAACTGGCCCTTAATAATGTATTTTACTCAAGTAGTTCACTTTGACTTGTTTTTAGTCGTTATCGGGTGATAAGCTTCAGTCAATTAAGGTGAATTCTCTAAGGTAGCCTGCAAAATTAAATTTTTCTTAAGTTTTTTTTTTTATTTGGAGACTTATGCTAGGTTGTACGTTAGGGTGGATCGTTTTTTTTCTTTTTGATATTTTTTTGAGGCGGGGTGTGGAAAAGGTGCTCTAAAAGGAGACAATTAAAAGTTAATATGACAGTATTATGATATTTTAAGTGAAAGTACTGCCACAAGTATATTGAAGTTTTCATTAATCGTCTAAATCTAGGATTCAGTCGGAGCTTAATTAAACGATTTTTTTTAATGATGTACGATAGTAATTATTTTTTTAATACTTAAAACTAAAACTATAATTATAAATAAGAATAAAAATCTAATAAACCGACAAAAACAACAACCAAAATTAAAAAAAAAAGACACGGAATTCAGGAAATCACACAGTTTTGTAATGTTTTTTTGTATTAAAGACCGGCATGATACGACACGATTGAAGTTTGTTTCTGATCCATCCTTCACGTCTTTCTGGCCCACAAACTGCAGAACAGGATTCTGTGACCAACTTGATGCATCTCTCAGTAGCTTGCGTGTGACATGGCATCAATCGAAATAAAGGCAAAATTTCACTTTCAACTATGTCCAGATTTTTAATGGCTTCGTAAATGGTCTCATCTGCTATTTGTTTAGTCAGTGGTGGTTCCGATATCTTATCCCAGTCGATCATGTCAATGTACTCTTTTGCATTGAAATTAAACAGTGGTAGTTTAAAAACCCTTATTGGCGTAAAACCCGAAGAACGTTCGCGGATTTTAACTATTCGTCGAAGCGCTAGTTCTCTTATAGGTTTTCTTTCGTCAGCTAACATAGCAATCAAAATGTTCTCGCAATGCCCAAAAAATCCATTACGTTGGATCACCGGATCAACTATTTTCTTCAAGTGGTTTGGAAGATAGCGAGACAGTACGATTGTCTCGTGCAAGTGTTTTGACCCGTAAACGCATAATGGTTGCGTTTTTATCTTAAACCACATCGGCGCGTAAACTTTCAGTACGAATTCAGTCAAAGTCTGTAAACCTTCGGATGGAGTATTGGTTGAAATGTACGTTCTAAGAATTCGATTAGCTGTTGTTAGCCATCGCGAATGGCAGATTTTACCTGGATTCCGTTTTCTTAAATTATCACTGCAGTAACCTTCGCTGATCGCACGACAAATTTCCATTAAGTATAACTGGTCTGTGCTGAGATCTTCACGAGCTTTTGTTATATCCGGTAAGTCACATTTAATTGCAGAAAACTGAATTACAGGAAGATTTTCACAATTATTAAGAGACTTTCCTATCGGGCCACTAAAACTTTTGGGTCCTGTAGTAGTCCCGTCAAGCTTTTCAAAGAGGTGTCTTAAAGTCAACTCATTGGCATGCAGTTGACATACCAACCACTGAACTGGACGTTGAAGCTTACCTTCAAGTAATCTGATAATACCTGCTTTGTTTCCGGTATTCACTGCCGTTCCATCACATCCTATAGCCACGATTAGCTTCATATCAATCGATTTAGCCTGTAAGTAAGCAAACAGTTTATTGGATATCGTTTTAGCGTCACCAGATGCCACAGAAATGTGACCAATATATTGTGAGTCAGGTTCTTTCAATAAAGTTATGTGTTCTTCAATTACAACTTTTCTGCGATTGTCCTCGTTAGTTAATGTTTTATCTTTACGGCCGTCGAACGAGATGCTAATACATTGATTAAAGTTTAGCAATTCATTGGTCGTCAAAGTGGTTCTTGTCTTGGTACGGGATCGACGAATTTTGTTACGATCTATGACATTTGATGTGTTGCTTTCAGTTACTAAACCGATGTCTTCTAATGTAGCAGAGACGATAGCAGCTCCTGCTCGATCTGAAATACCATAACGATCCAGTGTTCTGGCTACGACTTGAAATCGATTTTCAGACGGCATGATGACAGAGAAAGAGGAAGAGGCCGGAGTTAAGTCTGATTCTTGGTCTTCGTGTAGTTTAGAATTTATTTTGGAGGGCTTAACACTTTGAGAGGAAGATGGTATAGCTGTTTCTTCGTATAACTTGCGATTTAACTGTCTGGCAATATTGCTCTCATTTTTCTTTGTAGTTTCTCTATCCAACGAGCTAATCATCATTTTTCTTTCACCTCGCTGATCTAATAGGAAGTCTCTTTCCTTGATTGGTATTTTACGCGCCTTTTCACAACAACAAATGTCAAACGAACTACATTTGCAAGTAGCAATATCGAACAAAGCCTTACTATCCATTTTAAACTTATTCAACTTGTTTCTGTAGCTTTCACTGTTTTTTCTAGCTTGATAGGGTTTTAAAATCATGCGGTATTTATCATGATATGCTTTAATTCTGGCCAAGATTGTACGATGTTCTATAATAGGTAATGACGCTTTTTTCCAGATCAATTCGATGTCAGTTGCAACAATTTCACTAGTGTTTCTTACTAAATCTTGTAGTCGTTTCTCTGATTTATTGCAGAATATGAAATATTGCATCATGTCTTCATAGGTCGGTAACAAACTTGTAGGTAGTTCTTTGCCAGAACCAAATATGGGGCAGATTTTATCACTACTACGCAAACTCATTATACTTTCGTTCGTACTCACAATCACAGTTTAAAACCCAAAATAACGTGCTTCAATTGTGCAATTGAAACAAATACTAATAATATGACAATACGCTCCTATCCACTCACACCCGCGTCCCGCACACCGCAACCCGGGACCTCGCGTGGGTGGGGTTGTGCTACAGCAAAATAGGCAAAATTCTGATCAATTTTACGCGGGAAAAGTGTATGAAGGAAAGTAGATATTTCATGCAATTGATTCATTGTCTGATCAAAAACGGATTATATATAAAAAATCGATGAATAAGTAAACGTAAATTAAAATAAATCTATTTTGTGTAAATATCAATTCTCTCTGATTTTCGAAAACTTTAACGACTTTGTGGCAGTACTTCTAATGGTTATTTTTAAATAATATTTGGTAGTTGTAATCGAAAGGTGGCAGAGCATCTATCCCGCATACCGCGACAAGGAAATTCAATAAAAAAAAAAAATCCATACAAGAGCGAACCACCCTATTGTACGTTGGTTAAAATATGATTCGCGGCCGTAAGACGTATTTTGTTACAGTATTATAATCATCAAAACCATCAATACAACCCTCCAAGTTTATTAATTTCGATTGAATTACTATTTAATGAAGAAGTCGTACAGCCGCGAATCATATTTTAATCAACATACTTACAACCTAGCACTGGCCTGCAAAATTGCTAAAAACGTCAGATAATTTTGCCACTTTCACCTTAAGGGGGAAGCGTCAGGGTACTCCGCGAATTCCAAGGTCCACGACTTTGACCTGGAAAAAATCGTTCCTCGAGACTTATATGAACTGAAAGGGTTGTATTGACTATTTTGATATATAAATTTCTGTAACTACATACGTGTTACTGTCGCGTACGATATTTTCAACTTTATACAACCTACCACAGGTTGCAAAATGCAAAAAACGTATAAAATTTGAATTTCGCGGACTGCCCAGACGCTTTCACTTTAAGTCGGACTCGGCAATTACTCTCGAATGGAGACTATGTACCTATTACCCTATGCGATTTTTTTTCAGATGTTCTGTAAAGTTCATCCAGCTGGTAAACCCCAATATAAATATCAACAAACTTCGAGCGTTTGTCACCGGATGGGGGCGCTGCGATCGCATGGTAGTACCACTTCCTAAAACTATTGAACCTTAACAAACCTGCATAGTGAAAAGTAAAGTGGGTTTATTTTGACCCTTATTTTTTTACAAGATCGAAGCTTATTTTTATCTCAGTATGACTAAAACTTTGAGAGATGTGATTTTTTTTGTACTCGCATAGAGCATATAAAAACAAAATGGCTGCCACAATAACGGGTAAGTGTATTGGACCCAAGCCTATGGTGTAATTGTACTTTAAAATAGTTTATATTTTAGTATTTAGAATATCGCTAGTCCATGTCCGGACACACTGTATATATGTCACCGTAAATTATCAAACACGTTAGATTGTAAAATAACTAGAGAGATTATAAACTCTCGAAACATTGTCAAACGAACATACTGCTTACAATAAAACGCATTATTTTTCGGTAGATTGTAATATATCGAACTGAAACCGTAATATTGTGAAATGCATGCGACGAAAGTATCTCTGCCCCCATAATTTAACTTACCTAAACAATTTATTTCACCACCACTGCTTACAGTATTAGAACACCGGCGGCATCTTCAAACAGTTGAATACGTTTGTTATCTGCAAAGCTAGTTAGTGTAAAGTCCGTGAGTAGGGTATGCAGTAACGCATGCTACAAATTGAATCATTCAGTCATGCGCAACTACGCCACTCTTGAAGCGCTGGATTTCAGCGCGACACATTGCAACTAGCACGCGTTAGCGCTAAAGCGCTGAGTTCAGCGATCCATGCATATTCACTGTCACTTGTCCTTCTTCATGTTTGTAACCTCCCCTCCCCGACCCCACTTATCTGACGAGTTATTCCGAATTCCTTTGTACGTGCAGACACTAATGTGTGTACGCGTAGCAGTTTTTAAAAGTGTTGTTCTCCTACCGTATTGATTTTCATTGTAGATATACTGTAACAAACATTGGACTTTGGAACTCTTATCAACATGTATAATGAAATGGAGTCTGATTTCATAGTTTCCATATACTTTAAAATTAATTGATATTTTCTATTTATTATGCTGTAAATAGGATTTTAGTTAAGTCACTATTTTCATGTTCAGTTCGAAACTTACTTGCGTAGATTTTATTTTTGCTTTTATTTGTATCGTATCGTGCAGTTGATATCTGCATTTGAGTCAGAGATATGATTTCATAGAGCAGTGGTTGTAAACAACTGCAATTTCCGGCTAAACCGAGCAAAGAAGCAATAGGAATCATGAGTAAAGAAAGCAGAAAGCTTATCAGATTTCTATAGCAAATATGTGAATTATACTTAGTCTTGTAGTAATAGTACTGTTTCCATAAACTGTACTTCTTTAATAATTATTAAATAAAACTGACGTAGTGCTCTTGCACTGTACTAACATAAATATGTGCAGTGTGCACCACCTTAATATTTCACCAGCGAACCTAATCAATGAGGGCTATTGTTTTTAACTTCATCTGCATGCAAAAATGCTTGGATCAATGTTGGTCCTGCTCCACAAGGACGGGGGCGCAAAAATTGATAGCATTAAATGGTATTGTTGGAGCTGCTGAAGATTGTACAACTATATTTGCATTGTATAGATTCAATCTATTTAGTATTACATAAACGCATAGCCCATATTGTGTGAGTACTATGTACTAGAAAGCTATCATTCACTGGAAACCTACTTTAGTTTTTGACTTGAATGTGTCCTGGCGGTTGAGAGTATGGCATGCTCACTCACATGTCTCGCTGGTGATGGCGCGTGTGTCGGGCCATTTAGTTCCCTTCAAAATGGTTGAGCTGAATGGTGCTGATCCATGCGTCATGTTCGTGAACGGGCGCTGTCAGTTGCGACTGGTTATCTCTTAGTTGCCATTGCTTATTTGAATTAATTATTTTGTTTTTGCTATGTACACTTTTAACGTGCACATCTTGGTACATTGTTCTCACATAATTTACCATCTCAACATGAATGATGTAACCAAGATTTTGTAACAATAATTTGATTTAAAAGAGTGTCCATGAAGTTTCTAGTCCGTTCTTCTCCATAGAGATCTACGCTAGGGAATGGGCAACTACAGGACTTTCACAGTTTTTATGTCTTGTGACTGGGACTGTAGCTACATTTAATTTTCATCTTTGTTTCGACAATCCAAAATTGCCTGTTATTGGCCTACTGGAAATAAATGCTTTGATTTTGATTTTGTTTTTGATTATGTGTACCTAGGACCTTTTGTCCTAGTTCAGTTAGGTAGGTCTAACTTCGAGAAACAGGTCAATCGTCGAATCTGACTCGGCTGGGCAGCGTTCGGGAAGCTGCTCGGTATCTTTTCGTCCAACTTACCGCAGTGTCTCAAGACGAAAGTCTATGACTAATGTGTGTTGCCAGTGATTACATACGGGAGCGAAACGGGCACTCACAATGGGCCTTATCAAAAGGCTTAAAATCACCCAAAGGGCAATGGATAGGGCTTTGCTCAGAGTTTCCTTGCGTGATCGAATCAGAAATGAAGACATCCGCAAGAGAACCAAGGTCACCGACGTAGCCCGAAGAATTGCTAAACTTAAGTGGCAGTGGGCAGGGCACATTGCTCGCAGAACGGATGGCCGATGGGGCCGAAAAGTTCTGGAGTGGCGAACGCGAACCGATGGACCGATGACCTGGTGAAGGTTGCTGGAATCCGTTGGATACGAGTCGCACGGGACCAGTCAATGTGGCGACACTTGGGGGAGGCCTATGTCCAGCAGTGGACGTCTTTCGGCTGAAATGATGACTAGCAAAGAAAATGAGAAGTGACGTTACTAAAATAAAAACTGCCATTAAAAATTGGTCCTGACAAAAATAACAACAGTATCGGTGGACCCGCTGTTTTCGGATTTTATTAATAACAATGATAGATGACACCAAAGTGCATTACTTACAGGTTCGATGGCAAAATGTGCTGATACTTCATACTTTAATATTGACAATGACAAAGTGTTTTTAAACGAACCTTAAAAATATATAACAGACTCTTAAAATCAGAGACGCTGTTATCGTTGAAAATTGTCTGATAAATATTTGTACGTGACCGTGACACGCGTGTTCAATCAGTACAAATCGAAAGGAACCGGGTGATTGCTGACAAAAAGCCGAATTCGGCTGCGCGGAGGGGCTGCGGGACTGTTCGAAAGAGATACCGTAGCCCTGGAACATAAAGGGCGAGGAAGTCACATGGATGGGTTCTAGTCAGTAAAAGTCTGACACTCCCTCCCGCTCCGCCTAAAGTGGGAGATGTAATTTGATGATTTCCCACTCGAAAAAAATTGTAAAAAAAGCTGCCCGAACCACTTACTCTTCTGTTTGGAAGACGCAGCAGGAGTTTTACTTACACAGGAATTGATGATCTTTCAGAAGAGCGTTGCTTTTTTCAGTAGATCGATCATACTACTCGTAGATACCTAAAATTCTTTTTTTATTAAAACCGTCTTCAGGTTTTTTGCATTGCAATATCGTGTTCGCCCATTAATAACAATGTTATATTTTTTGTTTATATTTAGTTTAGAGTCATGGGCTCTTTAACGTTAACTATATCTTAATCGTTATCAGCTGGGTTTAAAGTAACCTAACTAACCTAACGTCCCAGTTATGGCGGCAGAGATACTTCCGTCGCATGCATTTCACAATATTATGGTTTCAATGCGATAGATTACAATCTACCGAAAAATAAAGCGTTATATTGTAAGCAATATGTCCAGTTGACAATATTTCCAGAGTTTACAATCTCGCTAGAGAAATTACAATATAACGTGTGTGATAATTGTACGGTGACATATAATTATATATGTGAGAGACATTGTTTAACAATTTACATTAAATTAATAAGTAAAAAACCCCTGACACATCGGGTCACAATTCTTACTAGTATACTTCAATACTTAGGCCCTTTCATTTGACACCCATATTGAATCACTTGTGAAAAAAAAAACTTTGCATTTTGTGGCGGCGGCCATCTTGGATTTGAAATTTACTGTGTGTATTTTAATAGGCAAGTTTTTTCATTTGATACCCATATTCAGGGAGTTGTTGAATAAACATGTACTACGCCATTTTGTGGCGCCGGCCATCTCGAACTGATTTTTATCAAACATAGCTTAGAACACTTGCGACTAATTCACCTTACAAATAAAAAAAAAACAAAATTCAAATCGGTCTCTCCGTTCGGGAGCTACGATGCCACAGACAGCCATACACACACACACTCAGACACGTCTAACTTATAACACCCCGTCGTTTTTGCTTCGGGGGTTAAAAACTGAAATGTAAACCTGCACGTAGTGAATTGAATTAATTACTTGCTTTCGATTTCAGCGAGCTTATTTAATTTAATTTTCGTTATAAAACCTGAGTGATTTGATTACGAGGATTGAAATGGTTATTTTTATGCCTGTATTGTCCCACTGTATCGTAAAAGGCTTCCTACCTACTCTCTATATTTATACCTTCGAAGGACACCATCACCATTGTCACTATAGAAAAGACGTCGACTGCTGAACACAGGCCTCCCCCAAGTGTCGCGAAATGTCGGTGTACCCCTTTTAATTACGTTTATACAATTTTATAATGTTACTAGCTGACCCACGCAGCTTCGTCTGCGTCACATAAGAGAGAAAAACGAAAGGGAAAAAAATCCCCGTTTTTGCAACACTTTTCATTCCTGCTCCGCCCCTAATGGCCGTAGCGTGATGTTATATAGCCTAAAGCCTTCCTCGATAAATGGACTATCCAACACAAAAATAATTTATCGATTTGAATCAGTAAGTAGTTCCTGAGATTAGCGCGTTCAACCAAACAAACTCTTCTGCTTTATAATATTATACGTATATATAATATATATATATATATATATAAGTATAGATTTTCCCTTCTGCTTGATTTAATCACTTGAGACATAACGAGTATTACTAAGTTTTTGTTTCATGCCTCGTGAAATAGGGTTGTCGCACAAAACCTGTTGGTCCCCATCCAACCAGAAATACAAACGGGAGTGTACTATACATGCATAAGAGTTTTCAGTTCATCGAAAGCTTGTTCAGCGCGCCCTGTTCAGTACTCCATTAAGTTTAAATTGATCGTAAGCATTAACAAGCCGTCAAACACTAAGATGCCGACGAACTATGGGTGAAAGGATCTAAAAGCATTACTACAAAGAATATTCTCTATCATATTCCTCGAGTGAAAATGATTGCTTGTCTTTTATGACGTAAAACATATTGTTACGTAATTTGAGGAAATTGCATGAATTTCTAGTACGATTGCATGCTCTGTATTGAACTATAGATGAATAATTCGTTTGACGACGTTTTTATAGTACTTCATGTATCTTGATTAATCTTTTAATCTTGTCAGCTTCAGGCATTTATAAGTGTGTAAATAGAGTCTTAACAAAGCCGAAAGACGCCTGTTCTCCTTGTCACTTCCCAGGTATAGTCTAGACTTTCAACTTTCAAGTATTGGGGTTCATAGTTCCTACTTTATCATGTTATTTTTTTACTTTAAATACCTCCATGACCTGTTTACTATTGAATGCATTCATAGGTACAAAATTTGTTGAATGCGTTACATTGAGATTTAGGTACTGTTAGACGGAAGAAAACCGAAAACCTACTCAATCGATTCAGCACAGCACTACATGAAGACGCTATGTGGAACATCACTAATTTTAAGACTTGACATTTGTACGAATTGGCGGCAAAAGTGTTTCCAGTGATTATATTTTGTAAAACTGTTTAAAGGATTAATTTGTGTATAAAAAGTCTTATAATTACTAATAGTACCTACTGTGAAAAAAATGTGATCAATTTATTCACCCCAAAAAAGAAAGTCGTTTCCCAGCAAAACGTTTGATGTACCTACACAATGATTGGTTGACGACTTTGTGAAGAGTCTATTTACACTCTCTATAAATAAAATCGTTAAATACCTATTCTTAAAGTGGAAATATTTTTTTCGTCCTAACTTCGCTAACAAAACTTTATAATACATGTTGAGTCGTTTGTTGAAACAAGTTACATTAATTAAAAAAAACCCCCGACACAAAGGATCGTAATTTCAAGATATTTTTTTTGGAACGAAGTATCCTATAATGCCTTCTAATATTTTAAATGTGAATGTAAGTTTGTTTGTTACGCTTTCACGCAAAAACTACAGAACGGATTTGGATGAAATTTTGCACAAAGATAGTTTATAAACTGGATTAAAACATAGGGTACTTTTTATCCCGGTAGTAAGATCCCATGGGCCAATAATCAAACTTCACGCAGGCGAAGCCGCTGGTAGAAGCTAGTAATATTATAAATGTAAATGTAAGTTTGTTTGTTATGCTTTCACGGAAAACTACTCAACCGATCATCATGAAACTTTGTCCACATATTCTTGGAGGTTTTAGAAGTAACATAGGATACTTTTTATTAAAAAAAATAAACTAAACCTCACTCGCAGACGCAGTTGCGCGGGTCAGCTAGTAATATACTTAATATATTCCTCATTCCCTTTCAATATAGTGTACATTATTCTAATAGCCAAGCCCTTATTTGATACCCAAATTGAGGGAGTTGTTGACTAAATATGTAATCCGCCATTTTGTGGCAGCGGCCATCTTGGACTGATTTTATTAAACATAGCTAAGAACACTCCCGACTAATCCATCTTTCAAACAAAAAAACATAATCAAAATAGGTTCATCCAATCGGGAGCTACGATGCCACAGACACACACACACACACAGACACGTCAAACTTATAACACTTTGTTGCTTTTGCGTCGGGAGTTAACAAGTAGCAAAAGAGAATTCATATTGAACAAATGACAAAAAGGTGACTAAAACATCTATATATTATTAACAAGTATTATGTTTTCACACATATGAATTCATATGTATTGACACGTTATAGAATGGGACTAAATGCGAGGTATTAGTACCTACCTACGTGTGGGTACGTACGTTTAATAACCCACAATTCCAACATGTACATATGTACAAAGCTGGGTAAACATAAGGCGCTTAGACGAGCTAAATTAGCAACTCTATTTGTGGTGGTTCAAACTTCGTTTGAAATGCTGTTAGAATAAAGTTCTAATCAGCTTGCACTACAAAGTGTTTGTTACGTAAATAGCGCGTGGTTTCAATCGATTTACAAAAAAAAAACTATTGATTGGATTAAAAAACTGAAACAGTATCATGCTAATATATTGCTTGTAGAATTATTTTCCAAAAAATCTGAAAAATCGCATGCATATTAGTATGTTTTTTTATTGTTTGAAAGATATTTTTAGAGATAAGTTCGTGATTTCTTTTTATCGAGCCAAATTAATTGTATTATCTTTTCAAAACAGTATCATGCTAGCATATATCCTGAAGAATATCATATATTTTTCTGGTCTTGTTTATAGCAGTGAATCATATACTTTTAGTAATTATAAAACTCGCGTTTAGCTCATGTAATCGCCATAATACTGTTCCGTACAGCGTATACTCATCGTGGTCCCGTTCCAAACTAACAGAAACCACCTTTTAATCCTCTTAACTGATCCAGGCGCCCTGAGCGTATTGCGAGCACTCGTGATCTGTAATATCTGCTTCGAGCATTAAAATGAACAAAACATTAGCACATCGAACCAGACGTACATACAGTCACCATGCACTAATAAATTGCACGTTGCAAAAGTGATTTCCTCTTACTGTATTGATTGTTTTTGTTGTTGCGAACATAGGATGTTTTTTATTTTATTTTATTCAAAAGGCAAACAGCTACAATAGAAAATATATAAAAGGAGATACACATAACATTTTTAGGATACAATATTGCAGCTCTCAACGCTGTTCTCAGATTAACTGTGGAATATAACTAACAATTATTAATTGAAGTGCTAGGGTAGTAATACGAAATAATATTGGATGTTGGAACCTTTATACTAGAAATTAAGTCTCAAAGTTGCATAGATATTCCAAGAGAAAATCGTGTTTCAGATTTGCTAGGCGTACACATGTCAGTGTTTGTGCCGGTACATAATGTATGTATTTCACATTTAACACAAATAAGTCCAAAGCTAGTCTGAAGCAAACAATCCGCATTGCAACAAGAACCAAAATTCATTAGAATGGAGTACAACCGTGCGAGACAACTCACATCACTTCAAATCTAATGAGCGCGGAACATTTGGATCAGATGCGTATAGTATGTTGGTGCTGCAGTGCAACTTTACCACTTGGCAATGGCAGACACTGGTTTGACGAATAATTTGTGCGGTGTTATGTTTAATGCGTGTTTTGTTAGTTAAACAAGGCAGATTGATAACGTTGCAATAAAATACAAGTCGATCTATGATCATAGTGATATTTCTGTTAAATACATTTTTCACACTCGAATGCCTCGTCAGTGTAGTGATCGAAAGCACGACTGCTGAGCAGTTCCTAGGATCGTTTCCCCGGGCCGGGCAAAGTTGTTTTTCCATAAGGAATTTCTTAGTAACAGATTTGTGCCGGTTGATGGCAATTAATTGGCTCTCCCCCTCTTACATGGGACTTAATGTAACAGGAGAAATGTGAGAGTATTGTTAGGGACACCATTGCTTAACCCTTAGGGTTTATAAGCGTTGTGTTATGATGATGTCATTCCAAACTCAACTCTTCACTCACCTGAGTATAGAGTTATCCCACTGGACACACATACAACTACCAAGAGAAGCTTGTGCATTTGTGGGATTCAACACGTTTCAATCACGTTAAATCTGAATTCAACGTTCAGATTTCAAAACGTTCGCTAGCAGCTACGCCAAGCTTCTACGTCTTGGCGGCTTGTCTACGTGCTACGCGCTACGAGTCTACGACGTAGGCGCGCGTAGACATGTGTTGCTCTGCTGGCTCAAATTGTAAAAGCGGACTCAAATGTAAGACTTGCTAGTGCATTGTGCCGGATAGGTAGTAAACGTAATACACACGAAATACAGAACGTACCGTATCCATGGTATTTCCACAAACAGAAAAGTTATAATAAATGAAATAATAAGTACTTCGATTTTTTATTGTTTAATATAATAATATGCAATATGTTATTTATTACTTTAAAGCATTCTTTTTAACGCGCTTAGGACTCCAAAAACAATTTTAGTGATATTCGGACTACACCCAAAAAGTTTGGGTCTAAAGCTAAGTACCTATACTTCTTCTTTTACATTTAACATCGATACATCATACAAGCAACTGAAAGAGATTCCGCTTGCGGAGGTTACAAAATAATTATTGAATTGTCATTGAAACGGAATGAGTACACAAAGAATTAGCTTGTAATCGGATAGCTTGTAAAAATTAATGACATGTGCATCTGAATAAAACTTTTCAATTATTTTAACATAATATTATAAATGAGTCAACTTTCACGTCAGTTTTTTTTTAACTGAATAAGGTCATGCTCATTAGCTATGCAGCTGCTATTCATTTTATGTGTAAAGTTGTGAGTGCTAAAGTTTCTTTATTTTCCTTTTTTAACCCCGACGCAAATACGACGGGGTGTTATAAGTTTGACGTGTCTGTGTGTGTGTGTGTGTGTCTGTCTGTGGCATTTTAGCTCCCGAACGGATAAACCGATTTGAATTTAGTATTTTTTTAAAGGAGAATTAGTCGGGAGTGTTGTAGCTATGTTTGATAAAAATCAGTCCAAGATGGCCGCTGCCACAAATTACATATTTATTCAACAACTTTAATATGGGTATCAAATAAGAGGGCTTGACAAGTAAAATACTATACGCTATAATAAATTTCTAATCCAATATGGCCGCCATCACAAAATGATGAATTACATTTCTATTTTCACAATTCCCTCAATATCGGTCTCAAATGACCTTTCATTTGGCAGTACATTATTCTACGAATCAAGCCCTTGCTTAATTGTGCCAATCTAACAACAATAAAAAAAAAATTGTATTTGTAGCCATTAACAAATCATCCATTCCCGATACTTTTTTGACTGAATGTACCTTATCCGCCGCTTCATATTATTATTGCTTTGTAATAGGTACTGCTGATATATTCAAAGAGAAGCTTTCCTAAGAAGTATTAAAATATCTCAGGAAGATATAATAATAAAGCTTAGGTATAATCCATGTTACGTGAGGTTTCCTTTGAATTTATCAGCACTATTACAAAGATTTACAGAGATTTAGATAGACAACTAAAACTCATTTCTTCGAATACATAACTAATTCGGGTACCAGAAGAGTTAGGAAATAAATTCCAACACTAACCTTATGCTATTATAGCAAAACCATATACGTTTCCTCATACATACATATAAGAGGGTGTAAAAATCCTCTTAACGAAGCCGAAAGGCACTTGTACTCCTCGGTATTGCGATATTTTTTTTGTTCTACACCATACCTGGAAAACAACTATTTACGGAGTTATTGATGGTCAAAGTGCCAACTTCTAGATAGGTTTTTTTTCAATACAAGTTTTATTGTAAGATTTTTACTTTAAACACCTCCTCGACCCGGGTAATATTCGATCTTTCCATCAGCACAATGTTTTGAGTGCGTGACATTGAGGTCTATCACAAAACGTGTTTTTCATCCTTAAAAAAGTGTCGTTTCCCAGCAATAATTTTTTACTTAGTTTCATGTACAGAATGCTTGGTTGACGGCTTTATGATGAGGTTTTCCACACTCTGTATTGATGAAATATCTCTCAGGCTGTGTTTCCACACGATGTTTCCCTTCCATCGATCTGACTTTTTAAATATGTCATAGGGTACAGAGCTATGCCTGCCGCGGTCAAGCAAGTACTATCCAGACGAGAAGTTCGACCCCATGCTGAGATCTGTGTCATTTCAAATCGAGATACCAAACTTTTACTGCGCAGGCTACAAGCTGGTAAGACAATAATCTCGTACATTGTTCACTACGATAGTTTTAAAGTTTACGATGTTGCTATATGAAACGATTATGAGATCGCTTGATTAAGCTTAGGATACCATCTACATTTAGACTTGTACCTACTTGCAAACAAAGATTGAGCGAGCGTGGTGATGGATCGTGTACTTTTGTTATGAAACGAAGCCTTTGTATTGCAGTAGGCAACTAAGTTGGCATATTGTAATGCATTCTCAGGCATTCTGTAAACTGCATGTCTATTGGACCAAGATCCCATAAACGCCGGACCTACGTCATATTTATAAACGCTGCTACTCTTTCAGTAACAACAATAGGATATTATGACAATTCTGTCATGGTAGATTTGGCAGATATCAAGAACCTAAACAAGTTATGCCAAATAGATGCCAAGTTACATCATACAACAAAGCCGACTTTTTGTTATATTCACCTCGGCCACTGCCGGACCCTTATTCTGGTGGAAAAGGGGTGTGTAATATATGCTACAGTAACAGATAGTATATTTTCACTTGAAATAACGTTCACATCATAAAGTTCTCATCTGCTATCAAAACAAATAACCTAATTTCATGTGATCTAATGTTACATGTAATATAAATTCCTTTTACACTAATTTCATTTAGTATAACGTTCATTTCAAATAATTTTCAATTTATATAATGCTGTTTTAATATAACGTTTAGTTGACGGTCATTTGACCTAATTTTCATATTTATTAATTTTCAGCCAAAATTCTGTAATGAATAAATAATGCGCGCTACTGGTTTTTTTATGATTCACCAACAATAGAGAAAATCTGGTACTCGGCTTCGCGCGCTAATGGACACTGTTCTAATCTAACCTTACTCTGATGGAATCATCTGGGTTAGGTTAGATTCGAACCTCCCGAACCTCTATTATTGGTAAATACCAACAATAGAGGTTGGGGGGGAACACGAAAGTAGCAGGCATTTATAGTAAATAAATAAATAAATAATAATAAATAAATCAATCAATCATCTGGGTTACATGAGGTTATAACAGTATAAAGTTTCCCGATATTTACTTATTCATTAGAGAATTTCGGCTGAAAATGAGCAAATTAGGTCAAATTAAAGTTAATAAGCATATGAAAATTATATGATGTGAACGTTATTTCAAGTGAAAATATACTTTCTGTTATAATGCCATATATTACACACGGGAAAAGCCACGGCAGACACTCTTATGGTGTGTTAAATTGTAAATAAACTCAGGCCATTCGATTGAATATTTAAAAAAAAATATAGTGTTTTATTTGGGCAACTATTTGAAGCGGTTTCATAAGTCACCAGAATGTTACCAAAATAAAGCAGTCATGTGACCAGTGACACTCGCGTGTCGTGAATCTATTGATGTAGGTATAATTATTCGAAATTGGTTCATCCTTTTAGGAGGGAACAAAGAAACAGACATCCATCCATACATACAGGTCAAACACATAACCCTCCTAGTGTGCTTCGTCGCAGTAAGGTAAAAAATAAAGCAATTAAAAGTCATGCATCAACAATGATCAATGTTATATAGGTTTTATTTGCTTTTGAGAGCACGAAGAAAACAGAGAGTCAATTTCCTATAGAGCTACGCGAACAGGATGTCAATTATTAGGAAAAAGTACAAAATAACAAGGTTACTCGCTTAAAAGCTGGAGCGGAACCGGAACCAATAACTGAAGCACACACTACTTGGTAACGGAACTGGAACTAGGGAGGGTCAGTATTCGCCTTCTCCGCGAAATCGCTTCGTTGTTCGTATGATGACGGGCACCTTCATTTCCTAACATGTCAATCAATCGATTTAATTAAGTTTACACATACGTTCATATTGTGAAATATAGTTTTATAAATTAATGGATTTAAGGTGACTACAGGAGCTAAACGCGAGGTTTATAATGCCTAAAAGTATATGATTCACTGCAATAAACAAAACCAGAAAATATATAATATTCTTCAGGATATATATTATGCTAGTACGATAGTGTTTTGAAATATAATACAACTAGCTGACCCGACAGACGTTGTTCTGTCGAAAAGTATTGGCTGTGGCAGTCCTCCGAACGTATCTTTCTGGTCAAGGTCTGTTGATGGTCCAGAAAAGTTCGTGATGACACCTTTACTTTTAAGTTATGGTCAGCAGAACAGATAAATTTGTGACACTATACAGCTACAGCTGATGTCTAATTTAAACAAAACAAAAAAAAATACGAACTTCAGAGTAAGCACTTTAACTATCAAAAGTAAATAATTACCGATATACTGGTATTTAGGTGCATCCGGTTAGACTGGAAGCTGACCCTAACATAGTTGGTAAAAGGCAAGCATATGATGATAAATAATGATTTACCGTTATAAACTTGAAAAACTACGTACCTATCTACGTACTTATAGATTATACCGAACAACAAAAAAAATGTGTAATTTTAAACTTTTCTATCGTTCTTTTTCAAACAAAGCTCATGATTTTAAAAAGAAAACTGCAGTGGTTGAAATTAAAAAAATGGTTTGCCATTTGGGCCAAACGGGCATTAGTCAACATTCTGTTCCACTGACAGTGGAACAGAATGATATCCTAATTAAAATAGCTATTGACATGCATGCGTTAAAACGATAGAAGACTATGGACGGACATACTGGGTTAATTTCGTGTTTTTTTTTAAAAATCAAAATTTTCTGTTACACAAACCTTGTCCTGAAAATTACGAACACAACAAAATAAAAATCAGCCAAATCGATCGAGCTGTTCTCAAGTGCATTTGGGTTCTGCATTTTTATATATAGAGACTAGCTGACCCGCGCAACTTCGTCTGCGTAAGACGAACCAACAGTTCCTAAAATTAGCGCGTTCAACCAACTTAACAAACAAACTCTACAGCTTTATAATATTAGTACAGATTGAAGTAAGTAACAATTTATTTTTTCTGGAATAGGTTTACATTAAACGCCAAAATATTCAACTTATGTTTTTCCAAATAAGGACTCTTCCCTCGACAGCCTTACGTTTCTATCCTTGGACATTCGACAATATCATACTCCAGCTAGGTCGAAAGTTCTCATCAAGGGGCACGACATGAGCCGAGACACGTTAACGCTGCATCTGCCTTCCTTCTCCAAAGTCAGACCTACAATGGTAGTCATACTCCAGGCAGGTCAACACAATACGATGTAGATGCTGTAAACTCTTGAAACCTATCGCAAATTATTTTCGTCTCCAAGCCTCCATCATGAGACCTTCGATGACAGTCATATTCTAGCTATTTCTAAAGTTCTCATCAAGGTGCTTTAAGTGAGCCCAACGACGATACAGCTGCTGTTAACTGTTGAGGATCTCTTGCTACTACCTTCAGTCTCCATTGTTAGACCATCGATGACAGTGATGCTCCAGCTAGGTTTAAAGTTCGTTTTCTTATCAAGATGCACGAAATTAGCCTTAAACACGATAAAGTAGATTTGAAGTGTTGCGGACCTCTTGTGACTGCCTTTCGTCTCCATCGTCAGACCTCCGATAGTACTTATACTCTAGCTAGGTCTAAAGATTATGTCAAGGTGCATGAAATGAGCCGACACACGATATAGCTGCTGTAACTGATCACAGTCAAACTTCAGACAGGTCTAAAGTTGTCAAAAAGGTTTATGAAATAAGCCCCAAAACGATCTTCTTCTTTATCGTGTGGTTAGTGCCTAACCTGTTGTCAGAGTTTTTATGCCGCCCGAGGTCCTCTGTAGGTGCATTACATGCCGTCGAGAAATAACTGTCAGGCATGCTGTGGTTTTCTCACGATGTCTTTCTTCACCGAAGCAAGCTAATCTTTGATTCCTTATCGTGTTGTTGCATAACCTGGTGTCAGAGTTTTAATGCTGCCCATGGGCCTCTGATTTGGCTTAACATGCCAAATGTCTCTCAGGCATGTTGGTTTCCTCACGATGTTTCAGCAAGCGATGATTATACATTACGCACATGAATGCGAACACAACTATTTTCAATAAAAAATGGGACACACTTTGCTAAACACGCTTTTCAATAAAAATAATCATGAAAATCGGACTTCTCTGGAAAAAGTTATGCGTCATCATCATCATCATCATCATCCATAGTCCGACTTCACCGACTGCTGGATACAGGCCTCTCTTTGTTTGTGCCATGCTCCACGCTCTTGTGCCAGTCTCATCCAGGATATTCCCACAATGGCAACAATATCGTCTGCTTATCTCACCGCTGGACGACCAAAACTTCTGTTTGGATATCTAGAATGCCACTTGGTCACAGCTTTACTCCACCTGACATCACCGCGCCTTGCTAGGTGTCCTGCACTACTCCATTTGAATTATCATCATTCATCATTATTTCAGCCGAAAGACGTCCACTGCTGGACATAGGCCTATCAAGTGTCGCCACATTGACCGGTCTCGTGCGACTTCATCATTCAGTCATTTGAGTATTGCTCAGCCATAGTATAGGTACCTACATAAAGAAAAACAGGCGTTGAACTTCTTCCAAAAAACCAAACTTGAAACATCTGACACGGGAGAAGTCATTCCCAGAGTGGGAGATGTCATTTAATGATTTCACATCCAAAAAAAAAAAAACAAAAAAAAGACATCTGACACTGGCGAATGCCAGTATCATTCTTTCACGGAAAATCGTAACACCGTGATTCAGAAAATGGAGTCATATGAACAACGCCAAATAGAGCACGAAGTTAAACTGCTAAAACATATGCATGGAAAGCGGTCGAACAGACACTCTACTGGCTTTGTAGATTTTTAAAGCAGGGTCATGTTGACTATTCTCTTCTTCTCTATCTTGTGATTTTTATTCATTAGTACCATTTTGGTTTCATAGATGTCATTGCATGTATCCTTAGATCATGATGATAAGTTCTCCTTAAAAACTTTAAAGTCATATATCTTTTGATGGAGAGCACCGATTGCAAAAAAATCAAAATTTTCTCTATTTTATGCACAATAATAATTTGTGCATTATATCAAACCGCATTGGTTTTATAATTTACACGTAAAAGGGTTACGTAGAGACACACAGACACAGACGAATATTTAAGAAATAGTAGAAAAAGTGTTCTGTGTGTGATCCTTTATCAGTTTAAGCGCCATGTTTACAGATTTATTATTTGAAATAAATGATACCCAAACTGTCGTTTAAGTGTTAAAAAAAATATGCATAAAATAATGATTTGAAAATATGTAAGCTTTAAAAAAAAACAAAATACTTTGTTACAAAAAGTGAAAACCGGGTGGTTTTTGAACTTGCGAACCAAAGTTATCGGAAATCTTACAGCATTACACAAAATCAAAAAGTATTTTATGTCTGTACTGAGGCTTGACCTTGCGACTCACTGTTCGAAAGGTGGTTGCCGTCACCGACGGGCTATTTGTTCTCGTGACAATCATGATTAAAATAGTTATTCTATTACAATGCATGTTATGACAGTTGTCAGCTGTCAAACAGTTGAAAACTATAGACGAAATGCAATATTGCTCACCCCCGTAAGTAATTAGCGTGATAATATATAGCCTATGTCCTTTCCTAGGTTGGAGTACATCTCCTTGCCAAATTTCATTACGATACGATCAGCCGTTTTGTCGTGAAAGGGTAGAAGACAGACGGACAAACAGAGTATAATGGTATGGATATGGATTAATTTTAATCGATAAAAATAAACGAATTCATCTCTAAAAAAAGTATTTTAACGAGTAAAAACCATACTAAAATACATTCGATCATTCAGATTTTTTGATAAATAATTTTACTAGCAACATAATATTAGCATCATAATGTTTATTTTTTTTAGTCCAATCAATAGATTTTTCAACACACTTGCTCAACAAGTGCATTTACGAAGCCTGTATATGTCACCGTAAAATTGTCAAACACGTTATATTACAATATAACGTGTTTTTTCTCGCGATATTGTCAAGTCTCGAATTATTGTCAACTGAACATACGGAAGTATCTCTGCCCCCATAATCGGGACTTGGGGCAACCCCCCGTTAGGTTAGTTAGGTTCCTTTAAACCCTGCACTCGGAAATAGGGGCCCCGCGAAGCGGGGCTCCGTCGTATACGCTTTTTAGGGGGAATGTAAAGTGTTTTAAGGTTATGTTATATTAATCGGTATTTCTCAGGAATGGTGCATTATCTTTTCATGAGAGTTGTGCCACTGGGCAAGGGGGACCCCTCCTTCCCTCCACACCGTGTAAGTTGACTACCATCGCATGCATTTCACGAAAAATAAAGCGTTTTGTTGTAAGCAGTATGTTCATTTGACAATAATTCTGGACTTTACAATTTCGCTAGAGATATTACAATATAACGTATTTGACAATTTTACGGTGACATATACATTGTTCGAAAGTTAAAAATTACGCACCGTAATTACAACGGATCGTGCGGTAAAATGTACAAATGCCTGTACGTTGTTTTGCCGGCAACCGAGTCGGCGCGCAGCCAGTGCGCGGACGGCGCGCTGTAAGCACGCGGTCAGCTCGCTTGCGGCGCGCGGACGCCCCGAGGCCCTCGCGAGTCGAGTCGTATGGTAGCGGCAAGCGCGTTGACCGCCCGCTGTAAGCTTTTTCATATGGACATTACAAAACAGGCTATGCGATACATGATTTAATGCTCTAATTTGAATGGCAAGTTAATTGTTGGGTTGAAACTGTGCCGGTGAGGTGCTTGTCAAGTGAGGCACGACCTTTACGGTCCGCATCTCCTTAAATAGCATCGTACATTCTCATGCATTTTTGGGTTTCCACGTGTGAGAACGCAAGACATTACACACGCCACCTCTCTGTAAACAATAAAATAACCCACAACTCACTGTGTCTCCGTCAATGAGCCCTTAGTCTCAATTTTGCTTCAAAAAATGTGCAAAGGCAGATTGTTTCTCTATTAAAAGCAATTGAAACACTCACTTCACTTTAAAATTTATAAAGTGCAAAATAATATTTTCAGGAAATAGACTGAATAAAGACCGCGTTACAAATGCTCTGTCTGCAAGAGTTTCTTTATCAACTAAGTAACAGTTCTCAAAACAAAATAAACTTACCACATTATTTTTTGTAGTACTCTTGAGAAGATCACCAGAAGGGCAAGGAGCTTTAATTGTAAATGTCTAAATAAAAAATAATAACTCATTCGTACTCTTTCTCTATCTGTGTCGCCAAAAACTTAAATGATTCAAAAAAATTAAGACTGCCTTCTTGGTCTAGTGGTTGTAACCGCGACTGCTGAGCATGAGATCCTGGGTTCGATCCCAGGTCGGGCACTGTTATTGCGGGTAAACAATCTCGTGGGTTAACTTTGTGCATCGTCTTTAAGAAGTCATGGTTACCCCCTGTTCTTTGAGAGAAAAAATGACGCAGTTGTCTCAAATTATTTTCCAATTTGCTCAGTTCATTGGTGCAAAGGTCACGTCATAATGGGGATCCTGGTGTAAAACACGAAGTTTGCCGACAATGCAGCCGACGTCGGCAACACTCGTTTGGATGACCGACTTCACCCGGTTTCGTGTTGTCGGCACACTTGGCACTGGCAATTAAGTGACCGCCAGTTTGAAGTCCGAAGCTGACTGGTTGCAAAGAGTACCTACCTACTTACGTTTTATTTGTTCGTTTTGAGTAACTGAGATTGGAAACTTACAAGGCAAATAATCGAGTACCTCCAAATATTTTTCTGAGTATTTGTTCTCTGTGAATAGCTGATGTAATATGGATGTTTCCCACCATGCAAACATTTTGAGTTAATTTAATATTCTTTCGTTACACGGCAATCTCCTTCTCGCAATCCTGGAAGTTAGAAACTGAAAACAGACGGTACAGTTTAATAATTAAGTTCGCTGAAGTATGTTTAATAACGCGTGATCTTGGGAGATGCAAACTTTATGTCCGTCCTCGCTGCTACACAAAAGCAACCACTTTCAAACTCACATCGCCAATTACTTAGTAGTCAGAATGCCACTAGTTGTCAAGGGCAATCCGTATGCAAACGCAACCAATTACAAACTAGTTAATAACCCGTTACAAACTAATCACTTGCGCCCCGGTGTTGGACTCGCGCGCTCCTAGTTTCGATTAGACTCTAGAAACTGTGTTGCAGTAAAATGAACAATCAATTAACTAACATACACTTGGTCCATTTTTTTTAAACGAATGGTAGAACTTCAAATCCGCGAAATTGTGGAATGGTGGTGATGACGGAAGTACAAGAGTACACGCACATTTTGCGCACTAGGTAGGTACACACCGGCTTGTAATCTTCAGAATTATACGCGTGATGTAATGGCATTATACGGTTTTCCTAGCTTTCGTAGTTTATTTCCCTTAGGTATGAGTGATTGGGGAATCACATGTAGAACATTTTTTTTTACACAAACCTCCTTTGCGGTAAATAACTTGTTCAAGGATAGTTCCAATTTACTGACTTCATTTTTAATTAACATTGAACACAACAAACGACAAAAGATTTTATCACCAGGAACAAAAAAAAAACAAAATTTTCTTTCAAACAATCCTTGAAATTATGAACACAGCAAAAAATTTGCCAAGTCGGTCGAGCCATTCTCAAGTGACGTACATGTGCCAATTAAGCACGCTTAACCATCGATTCAATCGTAAGTTATAATCTGCACAAAATCCAACAGTAAAAATAATGTTTAGTGTTGCCAAATTTGTTTTTATTTCTAAAGATTTTTTTTATTTTACGTCTATATCTTATTAGGACCATTACAAACATTTTAAAGTCGGCTCTCAAGTGACGGGCTTTCCAACGAACAGTATTTAATTAATATTTACTAACGCGAGATAGATTACTAACCCGTTCCATCGACGACGACGACGGATCTATAAGTAAAAGGAGCTTCCACGGCTAATATCTAAAATAACGTGACATTTGGTTTTTTCAATACATTGTCACAAAACAATGCCGCCCGTCAATGTCATCCAAGCGCCAAAAAACCCTTTGTAGCACTGTACTTCATCATGACGAATGGACTCGGTTCAAGCTGTCCAATTTACGTCCTGATCTAAGCAAAGGTATTAGCTACTAAGTTGGAATTTGAATTCAAATGCCTTCGCCAAAACTTGAGCGCGCAAACTTATGGGTCCCGCGATAACCTGAAAGGTATCTTTTATAGTAGTCGATCTTGTCTTGAATTAACTTAGAGTAAAACTATGTGTGCATAGTAATTGAAAATGAAGTCTTAAAGTATTTCAATTTTTGTATCAGCTGTATTTATCCTTTTTTTCGTTTTTTATGTACATTTTGTGGATAACAGTCATATGACACTGACACTTTCAATTAATTAATAATAATATTCGGGTATGTCGGAAGCGTTAGGCATTAACGTAACTGACATGAAGCAAACGGTGAGGGAGCGCTTCTTTGGTCGCCTAAACAAGGTATTAAATAGCCTTCTCAGGTGAGAAATAAGTAAAAAAAAAAATTGTGTATGTTAAATAAATAAAGGAAATAATAATTTAAGTCTTCGTGAGTAGAAACAGTGGTGTAAGTTAAAATAAAGGTGATTTTACTGGGTCAGCGTGAAAATGCTTTCAAATAACAGCTTATTTATAGATTGACTTATATGTGGGGATATTTTGAGCTGCTCTGTATATTGATGCACGTTGAAAATGAGTGAGTAGTTTATAATACTACTCCTTCCATCTCCTGTGTATGAAGTGTAAATTGCTTCACTAAACTCATTTCCCGCAGGCGCAGCCACGTGTCGTAGCTATAGTTTCACTGGGTATAAACTAGAGATGCGACAGCAGTTTTATTGTGACCATTGTGCTGGTCACCGATTGCGAATCTTTTTCCTTTACCCCACATTATATTCAGTTATCTTTCTTTTCATTTTCTCGTAATGATGCTGGGACAAAAGAAAATGGCTGTTATCGCCTATTGACTGGTCGGATGCGAATTGCTGGTAGACTGATAAGTAGGCTGGCAGTTATGTTTTTATCCTCAGTGTTGTTGGTTTGACGACCGTGTTGTATTTTTAATCAAAGTATCGTCTGTAATCTGTTGATATGACAGCAAGTACTTCAGGGAATATACGTAGAATGGTTGGTAGATTATTATCATTCATGTCCTTATTAAGCAACGCATTTTCCTCCTTTTTACTTCTGAATTTATTTTTACTTACAGGTTTTGTTTATCGTATATAAAGTAACAGTTATCGATTTTCTACTTAATAGACTATCTTTTCGTTAGTTGTGGACATTTTTGTCCAATTCCTAATCACAATCATTATAAAATCGAATAAGAGTCCTAACTATTTGAGATGTTATAAATTATTATCTATGAATTAGTTCGGTAGGTACTCGGTATTACTTTTCGTAGTAGCTAAACACATATTGCACTATAAATATCATGAAATATCTCTCAACGATAAAGTCATCTTCCCCATTAAACTGAATTATCCCAGCTTCGCTTGCGCGTCGTAAAATAATAACAAAATTATTATTCCATATACGATGAAAAGTCCAAGTTAGTCCCAACAAGTGAAATCAGATTAAGGCGGTCTTCATACAGATGCCAGGGGAGTGTGAAGTTTTAACCTTATCTATTTCAACCACAGAGCAAAGAGGAATCTCGCTGGCCGAGTGGCCGCTGCTACTAGAAACGGCATTGTTTGTCAACACTTTGCGCGTAAACATAGTCAGAACAGACAGCGCTATCTTGTTCTTTCAACGCAATTTTCAAAGAAAAATCTGAAATTATAGACAGTGCCGTCTAGAAAATGCCATGAAATCGCTTAAAGTAGTAAGTATAATATACATCACTGTACAAAACTACACATGTCACTGTTTATTCCTACTACGACATAAATGGAGTACTTACTTATTGACTGACAAGTTTTGACCGGTCATTCCTGGTCAAGTCTAGGGGTCTAAGGATATTCATTAGTACTGCCCTCTCTACACGGTGCGGGCTCCGTGAATCCGTACTCTGTGACCTCAGCTATCTGATGTAAGTTATGTAGAGGACGTATATGGAAATGCGTAGGGTACCCTTCCATAAAATATTCCTCTATCTGAACTATGTACGACTGCACACTATATTATTTGTTTTATGGTGTACTATAGAATTATATTTACTATGATGCTCGTTTTAGTCATGTGTGGTTTCTGAGACCGCTAAAACATAATTTCCGGTCTAAATTATTTGAAACAAAATGGTTTATTTGCGTATTCGCTAAAAAAATACATACTATTATGAACAACTCGATGGATTTTTATGCGATTTTTATCAATTACCACGACTGGCGACATAATAGGTATACAGAGTTGTGCCTAACCTTTTTTTTGGGGAGGGAAATCATCAAATGGCTTGTCCTACTCTGGGCGGAGCGGGAGGGGGTGTCAGACTTTTACTGACTAAAACCCATCAGTGTTCTTTCCTCGCCCTTAACATTCCAGGGCCCTGGTATCTCTTTTGAGGCGCGCTTGATACATGAACGCGCCGTTGACACGGCACCATAACCCATAGCTAACCGTCCACAGGCCCGCGTCTACAGTGGCCGGTAGCCGTGACTGGGAAGAGAGGCTCTCTCCCTCTCGCCTTCGCTAGCATGACTGCTTCGCAGAAGGAGGTGACGGCTTCCCATTCCGTCTCGCTCCGGACCATGGATTGAACCAGGGCCGGACGCGAGAGGTTGCCGCCGCCGATCGCCGCTACGAGGACACGGCGTTGCTCCGCCGTGTCCTCCGGTTGATCCTCGCAGTGGAAGCACCCGGGCGTTTCCTCCCGCCGGATTGATGCAGGAACCTCCCGAAACATCCGTTTCCGGTGAGGACGAGCGTCAAGTTCTGCCTAACCTTTCGGGTATAACAGGCGTCATGATGATATGATGTTATTCTTATAGATTAAGTAATTTCTGAAGAGAGGTTCGTGTAAAACTCACTCACGTTTAAATTCTCCGCAAAGTCAGGGCGGTTCACTATTAGAAACTCAATACCCGCCATCGGGATCAAGCTGTTAGTATCTACGACTTCGATAAGAATAAAGGTCCGTTGATAAGTTTATTTGAGTTAGGTCCATGTACACCAAAAAGATGACGGTCTGATTATCTAAAAACAGCTGTTTAAAATACACTTTTGTATGGGAACATGTCACAGTGACGAGTGACAGCTGTTTTTAGATAATCAGACCGTTATCTTTTCGGTTTACATGGACCTTAGTGTGTTAACCTGAATCAGTCCAGTCGTTCATGAACGACTGGACATTACATTGGATCATTACCATTGGTTGAGCATGCTCTCGGGGTTAATTTAACATACCTAATATCAATAAGGCTGCGAAGTCAAGCTGTGTGTAGTCTGTCGAAGACTGAATTACTGAACTCCGAAGTTTGAAATACCAATATACCATGTACATAAAGTTTGGAAGACCGGCGACTTACGTGACGCAGAAGGTACACTATAAAATCAAAATCAAAATCAAAATCAAAATCAAAATATTTTATTCCACATAGGCCTGGATGGGCACTTATAAAACGTCGAAAAAGGTGCACGGTTCGCGTTGGTCGATTCCGTGGAGAAGAACCGGCAAGAAACTTCATGGTTACTCTTTTCAAATCATTTGGTATTACAATATTATTGTTTCATTACAGCATTAGTACTAAAGTATGGGGGGACAGCGTAGGCCCGATAAGAATAACGTTATTGAGAATGTTCATCTCATATACTCCGAAAGTTTGCTATGACCAATGTAGTAATTCGTCATAGCGTACCTTCTAACTCACGTTAGTCGGACTACCAATTCGGTACATCGGTATTTTAAACTTCGGACTTCAGTCACACAGTCCTAGTCGTATTGAAAGATCACATCTAATAAAGACCTAATTATCTTTGTTTGTTCGATATTGTATGCGCTGCTCTTCCGTTTATCTGATAGCCATAAACCTTTGTCAACTTATTGCTTGAACTTGTGCGAAGGTTATATGCATTTAACTGGGTTACCTTTAGCAAGTTTCTGCTTATTAAAATACGCTGATGTGCGTTATATGTTACGGGTAATGCTAGAAGAAGAAGTAAACCCAAGTTTACCGGGGTTTATTTAACATTTTCCTAGATTTTCATTAACAGAGTTTGTTGGGTTAAGTTCGAAAAGTAACAGTTACGGCTTAAAGCCTAACTACAGTTACACCTAGTGCCTAGCCGGCCAAACCTAGGTGCGGTAGTAGTTGGTTAAACTTAGGGTTAGATATATCCTTTTTATTGTTAGGAAACACCATTCAGTTCAGACCCAGAAGACCAAAGAAATGTATTGTAATCCGACATATTACATATTTTTACGTACTAGCAAATAAAAACGCTAATGATTGGACGCTAACATTTACCTCCAAACTGATGAATTTACCGGGAAAACTGATACGTTAGTTGTCAGTTTACTACAACATAACTGTATTAACATTTCGGCCCCAGTGATTCTGAATTGCTGACGGAAATCCGATTGAAAATGTTTACTACAAATCCGTGTTTGTATTTTGCTGTATACAAAGTGGAAGAGACAACGAATCTCAAACGCTTACACCATGTATTCAGTACATCATTCTGGTTGGTGGAGTTATGTCCTCTCATTTTGCACATTCACTTCCCTTTAAAACCTACTATATTGGGTAACCTCTTTTGCACGCGTTTGAATCTGTACAAGGAAACAATACATATTATTAAGTCGTTAAGGTTATTTTTTAAAAAACAGGGCATCGATACAAGTGTCATGCCGTCTAGGACACTTTGTAAATTACAGGGAACACTACATATCAAGCCGATTGTGACACTTTCTAAAATACAGGGCATCGAAACATATCAAGCCGTCTAGGTCACTTTGAAAATTACAGAGAAACAGTATATATCAAACCGTTTATGACACTTTGTTAAATACAAGGCATCAATACATATCAAACTGCTTGTGACAGTTTGTTAAATACAAGGCATCAAATACATATCAAGCCGTTTATGACACTTCCAAGATCCTCTTTGCTAGCTAGCACTATAATCATCCAATTTATTATTGCAAACAACCTCGAAACTTCGGCCCTCAGCCATCATTTGTCGTCTACTAATAACGACTATCATTTATTATGGAAAACTTAAATGCATTTGCGAGGACATACTGGGAAACTCAAATACTAACATTGACATATTAATTTATGCCTTTGAACTCTTCGGTAACAAACGAGTAATAGCTTTTCGAGGTATTGTCAACTGTCTAATAATAATATATAGAATCCGATAGCGCTAGGTTTTGAGGTTTCAAAAATATAGAAGAATAGAATAGATTTTTTTGTTTTTCGCAAATAGTTTCGGGACCATTTGCCCAACCTACTATATGAATTTGTGTCATTTTAAATTAAAAATGATTTTACTTTAAATATCGTTTAAATTATAGATGACTAGCTTCTGCCAGCGGCTTCGCCCGCGTGAAGTTTGAAATTGACCCATGGGATCTTATTACCGGGATAAAAAGTATCCTATGTGTTAATCCAGGTTATAAACTATCTGTGTGCTAAATTTGATCCAAATCCGTTCAGTAGTTTTTTCGTGAAAGAGTAACAAACATACATCCATCCTCACAAACTTTCGCATTTATAATATTAGTAGGATAGGAATTGCATTCATTTCTATAAGTTCATCTGCAGTTAACCGAGTTCCTTCCTTCAATGTCTTAATCTCAATATTTCTAAGAAAATTTCCATCTTTATCTATGGCAGTACCGTCTAGACTTGCAGAAAGCCATGGTAATTCTGGTCGCACCAGTAATCCAGACTCTAAAATCATGCAGCTATAATGCTCTGCATACAAATCCCTTGCGACTGCTTCACAACGAAGACCTCTGATAGTATCTTCATTCCCAAGGAAATTACTGTGAAAAACCTCATGATATCTTTTATCCCAATCAGCATTTTTATTAGAATAATAAGTAAACTGGGCTCTCACTTTGGAGGCTGTTAGTCTTACTTTTCTAGCTTTATGCCAAGAAGGAGTACCCTGCTCAGCATTGATTATTTCTGTACTTTGGCCTAATGATACAGCTACATATCTGTTGTAAAATTCAAATTCATTTACTTCACATGTCTTCAACTTTTCTTCAGTCAGTTTTCTTAATACACTCATTACCCGCCACGAATTAAAAGTCAATAGTTTTTCAGGAAATTTTGTCTTGTCTACACTTCTACTTGACACACTTCTTACCCTTTCACCATAATCAACAACTCCATCACCTCTTCGCATTAGACTTGTAAATAAAGAATATCACTGTTTGGTGTGCCTGAAATAAACAATATAATTTTTGAAACTTCATTTTAGTTTGTAATGTGTATATTCAATCTGTCAAATTGATGTTTTCCAGGTAGCTGCCATATACTCTTATGTTTTACAAGTATTTACTCTGCATTAACTTCATTCTCCAACGACTTTCCATCTCCTCAGTGACTTCTGGCATTGTTTTCACATAGGCGTCCCTCTGTCCTTTCACATGGCACATTTCAGATAATGATTTTGCTTCGTATGCCTTCAATGCTGTAGTTTTAAGTGTACCCCATTGTTTCTCAATGTCCGTACAACTTAGGTCCTCCAGATCTGCCTCCTCAGTTCTGAAAAAAAGAAAAATAGCTAATCATTTACAATTATGGTCTTATTTTTGTAATCTATCTGACGAGAAACTCGCCTTAGCGTAAATATGAATAACTTATGAAATACATATAAATATAATTTATGTACAATAAAATAATTAAAACATAATTATACTTACTGTTTGGGAAAAAGTTTGAAGCTTGAAAATGATGAGAACAAACTCTCATTGATGGTGAAATTGGCTTGCCTATTCTTAAAGCAGTCTTCCATTTTTTCTTCATAATTTTGTCTTTTGGGAATAAATGAAAACTTATTCCCGTATCTCCGTAAGTACTACATTGAGGAACGCAACAATATTTCGTATTTATGCTTTTATTAGCAACAGGTTTCCGTATATAATCGTGATCCATCTGAATAATCTAAACATAACCTCAACAAATAAACAAACAAAGTGTCGTTCTTAGACAGCTTCTAAATGTCGCCACTAGAGGCGCGCGGATAATCTTTGCATCGCCAATTGAGGTGAGAAAATAAATCATTATTATTAACAATAATTATCACAAAATAAGAATCTCTGAATAATTCCAGAGATTCTATCCAAAAATTTATTAGTAAAACATCATACCAATAGGTACAGGTTGTTTATCTTGGAGAATGTAGGCATGCCATTAAACACATGTAACGAAACCATAGCGCGATTCAGGAAAAGGTACAACGCCATCTATCGAGCACAGAGGTAAACTATACACTAAATTGCGCGTTTGCCTTCACGTGAAAATACGAACCTTAAAATCCGAATGAAAAATAAAAAATACCAAGATTTTGTTCAATTGTTTTTCTGTCTATCTATTAAAAAGGTTAGTTTTCACATTTTCACATTGGGTCTGTGAGAATTCTTTCAGAAGGAGACAGTTTTTTTTCGGCCCCTTGATATTTTACGTTTAGGCAATACTTATTTAAAGTAGGTACACCAAAAAAAGTATATAACGAACTAATAATGGTAAATAAACGAAAGAGAACATTTTAATCTAACTGGAATCTTAAAATCATTTAAGTACCTATCAATCGCTTGCGATGCGACCACTCGACCAAGGAGGCGGTCTTTGCTACAAATCTCTTAATTCGAGATGATAATTTCAGTAAACAATCAAACCTACAGATTTTTAAATCATCTTGATTGTGTAGATTGTGTAGAACAAACCTCGCCTTACACTTAACAATTGAAAAATAATCTTCAATAAGCGTGACTTGAAATCCTCTTCCCTAATGTGGGTACACATTTACTATTTACGAAAAAACCTATATTTCGGTAATAAACTTAAGTTTAACGAAGTTTTTTTCAAAATATTTGTTTTACAGGTTAGCAGAATGTAGAAGAAGTTCCCCAATGAACACCAAAAGTATTGGATAAATCAATTCAAGTACTTATATGGAAAAAAAATAGATGTAAAGCTTACCAAATAAAAGTCAGTTCGGTAAATCAGATGACATCACCATCAAAGCCTTTTCTACATTCTGTATCTACATCACCATTTAATATCCACCACCACCACCACCATTTAATACCATCATGGTGTTAATATTAACCCATCAAGACGAAGTAAAATTTATTTGAGTAAAATAGTAAAAAAACTGGAACAATCAGATAGTGATACTTCTTATACTCCCAGTGTAACTCACGCAGAATCAATATCTGTAAAATCTCTTCAAATGGAGACTACATCGGACTGCGACGGTATCAAAATGATAGAGGATGACAAAAGGAGAGAGGATTTAAACGATTTAGAGTGTACCTTGACAAAAATTCAAAAAAGTCCCCGTTCTTATACATTGTTATTATTTAGTTAACTTGATTCAACAACAGAGTAATTTATCGTTTAACCATATTTTACTACTAGCTTCTGCCAGCGGCTTCGCCCGCGTGATGTTTGATAATTGTCCCATGGGATCTTCTACCGGGATAAAAAGTACCCTATGTGTTAATCCAGGTTATAAACTATCCTTGTGCAAAATTTCATCCAAATCCGTTCAGTAGATTTTGCGTGAAAGAGTAACAAACATACATCCATCCTCACAAACTTTCGCATTTATAATATTAGTAGGATAGGATAGGATTTTACTTTCATTATAATAACGAAGTAGTAACTGATATGCATAGCCATTTAGTGTCATCACTGTCCACTTGAATCCTTTTATTTAACCACCTTGTTTGTACCTAACACGTCGCTCAACTAGCTCTAAAAGAGTATTACAATCGTTGAAATAGGTGTTAGGCGTTTATATTTGTAAAATCCACAAGTTTTGAGAGTTTATGGGTTTTGATTATTATGGTGGAACAAAACACTATTCATAATTTGTGTCGTTTTTGTCCATGCGATATTTGAAAATAAAATATAGGTAGGTACTTTCTTACTGACCCTATTGTCAGTTTGCTCTGAACGAAAATGGCACAATAATTGTTATACACTTTAAATCAATTTTGCCATTTTCGATTGGAATAAAATAATCAACCACAAATTATCAAATTACTGAAAATGCAATAGTCAGATGTGACACAAACGCCATAATAAGCCATAGATACGATTGTATCCACAGGCAATAATAACATTTAAAAATTTAAAAAAAAAAATATCAATATACAAACATAATTGAAATAGTTCCTCTTCCGAAAACGAAAACCAACATTATTATGTATATCACATATCGATAGTAGGTACGAGTACCTACATGATAACATAAAGTTCCAGAATGACATTCCAATACATTCAGTTTATGCAATAGCGCTGCGAAACTCCGTCCATTTTCAAGAATGCGAATACCATTTCCACATGACTGCAAATTTGAATCAAACATTTTCAAAGTTACGTGACATTTTTGTTCACATGCTGAAGTGTAACATGGTTATTTCCTATCAAGAATGTTATATGTGTCCAGATTTTCAGTTGACACCATTGTTGCGTTGCAATTCTACTTGCTAGCGACACAATAAACGTAGACTTTGAAGAACTGACAGCATGACGCTTGTTCGCGTCGAAGTTTCAAACAAAACAAATGAAGCTGTCGAATCTCGGACGGTCACGTGATTTCCTGCGGGATTTTGCATGAATTTTAAATTAATATAGTTAAAATTCTGTTAACAATTTTAAAATTCGTTTTATATTTTTTGTTAAATTTATAGTGAAGGGCTTTGCTTTATAATTTTCTTTGTTGTCGAAACGTCAAAGGTTTCATCTATCTTCTCTATAGGTAATAATATAAAAATGAATCGTTTCATGTGTTGCTAAGCGCAAATTTCGAAAGAAGCTGAACCGATTTTGCTATTTCTTTTTTTTGTTGTGTTTGTTCTTGTCAGGATAGGTAGGTAGTAGTAGGTAGGTAGTAGGTGACGGGACAACGTCTGTCAGGTCGGCTAGTTTGAAATATAAATTAATCAATTAATCCTTAAATTCTATAACACTCCACCGTGATGTCTCACCACTGATACTGTAAATTGAAACACGTCCTCCTTCCAGGAGGGAGCATTCAAGCGACAGAACTAGCACGACATATGAACAGTGCGCATGGAGGAACTGTCGTGACAATGTATTTCCACAGGAGTGACGTGCTGCGGTTAGTGCCGTCTCGTGTGTCACGTGTGTGCTGTCCGATACGATATGAAGCGAATAAAGCAGTATTGTGCATAACGAAATTATATCCCGTCCTGTTCGACGAACATTTCTGAGGAACTGCATGTGATGTTAAATTAATGGTAGACGAGAGACACAAGCTCTTTGATGACACAATGAACCAACATGAAGCATTATTATAAACAGACCCTACACGAAACCGTCAACCAACCATTCTGTACACCATACTTGCAATAAGTTATTGCTGGGAAACAATTTAGTTTTTGGGGTGATAAATCACGTACTACCGTAAAACTCAATGAAACGCACTCTAAGTGTTGATGGATGCTTTGAATATTAAACGGTCCTGGATGTTGTTAAAGAAAAGAACCTTTAAAAATTGTATTTAAAAAGATATGTTAAAATAAGTTGGAACTTTGACCTCCAATGTTATCTCCGTAACTAACTAAGGTTCTCAGCATGTTTTTGATTTCCCACCCTAAAAAAAAAAAGAACAAAAAAAAGTTCTTGGCATGTTTTTGTCCAGAACAAAAGAATGACGGGGAGAACATTGGAGCCTTTGGAGCCTTTCGACTTCGTTATGGGTCTATTTTACACCCTTTAGGTTCCCACAGCTGGGACTTGCCATCCACCAAACAGGCACAATGTGAGTTACTGTACTGTGTCACATGTCTCTGATTGTTTGGCTCTAGTGTATTTTTGTAGATAATATTTTACAGAGGGCATCTGTAAAAGGGCGCGTCACAAAGCCGACAAAAATCATTCTTTCTTTTAAACTTTTAAGTAACACTGAAAAAAATTTGCTAGGAAATGACTTTATTTTATTACTGATTAGTGAGTTAAAGTATAAAGTTATAAAATACCAAAAAAATATTTTGTCTCCATAAGTACTAGGATGGTTACCAAATAAGGTCCAGTGCAAAAGAATATGATCGCAATCACGGGAAGAGCAAGACAAGTTCCTCTCGGCTTCGTTGAGGATGTTCTTACACCAGTTATATCTACGACCAAAGTAACTTTACTATCTTCTACCAAGCACGAACCTTCGCATGTCCATTGTACTTTTAGTAAAACTATGTTTTATTTTTCAAATCTCGATACTGCCAGTCTTATGTGCAATTTTGCCAATCATAGGAAAAATGCCGTGATCTTTCCTCTCTTTAGAAACGTTTACATATCATTATTAAAAGTATATTTATTAGCTTGTAGGTTATTCTACTGCAAAACTACGTTTTAATAATACGAACAATTTCAACTTTACTAATCTATCAGAAAGACGAAAGTCCAATGCTTTTGCCTTTATGATCATGTCATAAATCTATTCAGCGAAATACCTGCAACATACATTGTGTTCAAATTACCTCTAACGTAACGTAAACAATGCTTATGCCACTAGCTAGTTGATTGAAAATAGCTTCATTCCATTAGTGTCTAAATATCAGTTCCAGAAAGCCATTGTTCCCTTTGGCGTCCAACTGAACGATAACAGGAGATGATTTTAATTAATCTCAGTTTTAAACAAAGGCTGTCAGGTAGAAGCTTTTTGGCTAGGATATTGTGGTTACTATCAGATTTTGCTGCTGTCCGTAAAAGCATTCCGGCAATTTGAAATCAAATCCAACGAGACCTGTGCAACTCTCCGTGCAATGCAATCACTACCTGAAGGATTCTTAATAAATTTCATAACACAGCTTCCCATATTTGAACAAATTGTTTACTCAACGTTGTGAATAATGTAATCAATATTATTGAACCGAAGGGTGTGTGTGCATGTGTGTGAGTGTTGTGTGGTAATGTGTGTGTGTGTGGGTGTGTGCATGTTGTATGTTGTATGTTTGCGTCCTGCATGGGCAGCATTGGTTTAGCAAGTATGTTACACTATTAGACTGCTGAATTTAGCAGCCTATCAATGGTAAAAGCTTTTAACCGTGTGTGCCGAAAAAAAAGCTCTTGAAATTATATTTACAGCCAGTAATTATGAGAGAAGCTACACAGCTACGTTTTAAATTAATAAAAAGGTATTCTATAAAATGATTCAGAATGAATTTAACGTAAAATAGCTGCGCTGTATATTGCATAAGTCGCGGAATTCACTGTTCTCTTTTTTTTGGTAATGAGAGAGAGGGTTTTCCCATTTTGAAACTCCGCACACGTTCCGTAAGTAAAAGACACAACTACGACGACGGAACTGGCCCTTAAACATTTCTGATTTCTGCACACGGCGGATTTACTACAGATGTGATATTTTCCTAAATCCTGATAATATATCTTTTAGAAAATTCATAACTTACATAACTTTGATGTTCTCATCCAATAGCAGTAAATAGGAACATAGATATTCGAGATCGATTTCCATCTGGTTTCCGGGGAAACCAACGTGGTTCTGAGGAACGTAATGCAAGGAAATAATTTCTACCGGACTATCGATGAGGTTCCAATAAGAGACGATAATTATGTTCTGTTAATGGCCAATACGGATAATTATGTTCTCGATGTTTCCAATATTGTTTCTTTGTACCGATGTGAAATATTCTAGAAATTAGAAAGAGCAGGTATGGTTTAATTTTCTCAAGAATCAACTGGAGTAAAGATTTTAGCTGGAACTTGAATGGTAATTGAAGATACTGTTTGGTATTTCTTCTTTAATAACGCATTTTTATCCACAAAAATAATTAAGAAAGTTTTCAGCTGAATGTCGATGACTTATTTTTTTTTAAATCTACCTGACGCGGGTAACAAACCGACAAACAGTTTTTCCATTATATTCTAAATTTGTGAATAGAAAATGTATTTGCCGGAACACCCGAATACTCCAAAATGCTTAATACGAATTTTGATCAAACACTGTTTTACAAGCTAGCTAGCTGGTTTGCTAGTTGTTATACAGGGTGACTGGCTCTGGACCGGCCATAACAAATTCGCATATAGAGGAGGTCATTTTCTAATTACTGAACCTTAGTTTAGGAGATATGTCAATTTTTCTACTTTTTTTATTTTTTTCCAAAATTTGACCTTCAAACATTAATAACTTTTTTTTTTGGTTAATTTTTGTGGGTTTTTTTTACTATTTGTCGGTAGTCATAAACATTGGTGATTAAAATACCTCGGAACTTCCCTCAAACTAGGCTAAAAAAATAAGATAGTACGCTTTTTAAAGAAAATTATGAAAAATCAAAATCATTACGATCAAATTCAACCTCAAATAAAAAAAAAGCTACGGTGTTTCAATAATTATTATAAAACCACGGTTAAATTAGCTGAGCATTGTCTAACTGGCATAAATGTGAAAAATCGGCAAAAACACTTACGAAAACCAAAATAAGCAGAAAAAATAAATGTCAAAATAATGAAGTTGTCTATCAATCACTAAAAATGTGGGTTTATAACGTTCCGTGCCACGTTGATAGTTTAAACCATCTATGCGATTTTAGTTTAAACCTATAAAAGTACTCGTAGCATTAAAAATGCTCACAGTTTAATTATATTTACTTTTAAATTCTTTCTGATTCTATAATAATTATAGCAGATATACCAACGGGTAGGAACCGTATACTTTTTTTAGTAAACAGAAAAAAACGCCCCTATTCACGTAAATGTTTGCTGTCGAACGACATTGACCACAACAGGAATGATTTGACTCGCAAAACAATATCATAACATAGCTTATTTATTATGATTTTAAGATTCCGTTTTAATTTCTACGTAATATTTCTTTAAATATCATAGTAAAATGGTTACGTTTTTTTGGTGTTAATGAATAATATAAGCAACGACCAGGTGGGCCCAAATAAAATTATCTCCTGTACTGACAGAAACGAATCGTTTCAAAACCGACTTCACGCAGTCTCGTCGCCCTACTCTAGAGTGTAATTTAAGCCCACGTAGGCGCAATGGGGTGAGGTGGCCAGCGAGCTGAGGAGGTGGCTTGACGGGCCACCGCCACGGCTGAGGCTGGCCCGCGAAGCCGGTCAACAAGCCGAAACTGCGGTGGTGAGGGTTAAAACCATCTGCGATGATAAGCTCGCGTGGGGCCACCCAACCCCGCAGCGCTGGAGCTGAGACAGAAACAATGCTTGCTGCATGTTGCTTGCCTGCTTGAATGCTGCACGCTTGTTTGCTGCTTGCATGCCTGCTTGCATGTTACATACCTACTTGGATGCTGTATGCTTGCTTGCATGCTGCAAATCCCTTGGGTTATTGATGAATCACTTCGGTTAGGTTAAGTTAAAACTGACTATTAAAGCGCGAAGGCGAGCAAGCTATGTGAACGTGCCGCGATAGCGGCCGCCGAGTGCCAGATATCCTCTATTGTATAACAAACAAAATCTTTTTATAGCAAAGCAAGCGTTATGATACCTAATTAATTACTATATGTATATATCCATATACACAAAAGGATATAACTGTAAATAATCTATGCAATTATGAGTAGGAAAACGCATCTGTCATTACTTTTTTAATTCTACCTCATCATACTTGTACACACCGGGGGACTTACAGCTTAGTACGGCCGTTATTCCAAGTGCGTACGACGCCGACGTGACTATGTTGAGACAATTGAGCCTGGATCAGTACCCAAAGCCCAACTGACGCCAGCCTAGCCCTACAGTAACTACCTAGCACCCTAGTTATCCTAGCCATATAGTAATTACCTAGCACCCTAGTAAAAGTAATCCTAACGCCCTAGCCTACCATACAAACCACACCAAACGTAGGTTACGTTGGTTATACGAGAGGGAAGTCTGTCACAAGGAGACCTACGATGACAGACGGAATTTGGGCAGGAAAAGGGTTTTGTGTACGTCGTGCAATGTACACAGGAAATGGTTTTCATACTGCCGATCCCAAGACTCATAGGACCGATGATGGCTAAAGGTGTCTTGGCCACAGTAAGAGGAAGTAAGGAGATAAATCACACTCGACTCCAGCTTGATGACTGGTTTATTACAATAATGCACTTAATTATATACAATTTTTGTGGTTAATACACATTGATACCTATTTACATGCGTGTCGTTATCGAGCCGATGAAGCGAAGATCTCAGTAGGCCACCTCTTAGCTTTGCTGACGGTGTGCTGGTGTTGCCGGCGCGTGGACCGTATGTATGTCGCTCTTAATGCTGACGCTGTGATGCTGTTGTTGGCACGTGTAGCTATGGTATGTTCATGGTTGAACAATACTAAACATAATATTATTATACTTCTCTCTGACGAGCAATTATGAGTTTACTTGTCTTGCTATTCAGTTTTACAAGGCGTTTTTATTTCGGAATTGTATTAATCGGTGTTTTAATGATTGGAATTCGTATTTTTGATTAAGTCGGACTTTTTGTTATGCTATCTATTGAAACTCGGTATTTTGAGAATAGTAATTACTAACGTTAGGTAGGTATAGGAATTATGAAAATAGGATTACCTAATGATAAATCGGAGTTGATACATTCGGAATTATGAACTATTCAGAATGATGAAAATCGTTATTTTGTAATTCGGATTTGTGACTTTCGGAATAAAGTTTTTCGTATTTATGTAGTGTACCCGTATCTTTCAGACAGATGCATGAATCACACGTTCGATACAGCGTTGAATATTAATGGGCTTGCCCATACATTCTCTTTACACCTCCAAAGTTTAAATCGAAGTAAAAAAGGTATTGCCACCGGACTACATTCAAACACTCGTTTGATCCTAGAAACGAGAGGTTTGAAGTACGCATTTCCTTTTAGGTTGTAGACATTTGAGGGGAGGACAGGCATCAACGTTACCAGGGCTACCTGTGACAATAGTGCAACACCATTGTTTTGAAATATTTTTATACATATATTGAAATCTCTCTAGAGAGGTTGTAAACACTCGAAATATTGTCAACTGAACATACTGCTTACAATATTATTTAAATAGGGGCCCGACTACGCCTTTCAGGCGAGGAGTTTTGAAGTTGGGTTTAATTCCTTCCCTCTCTCTCCTCCACACCGCGCGAGTTGACTTCCATCGCATGCATTTCACAATATAACGGTTTCGTTTTGATAGATTACAATCTACCGAAAAAGAATGTATTTTATTGTAAGCAGTATGTTTGTTCGACAATATTTCAAGAGTTTATAATCTCTCTAGTTATTTTAGAATCTAACGTGTTTGACAATTTCATGGAAACATAATTACATATTAACATTTATTTATTATTGTATTTATATAAAAAAGACAATATAAACTAACCGAATCATTAAAAACGGGAAAATAATTTGTAAATATTAAGGCTTACAAATTTCTATTAAGTATGGTAAAATTACTTAAATTAAAAAAAAAAGGTTTGAATGAAAGCTCACTTTTAGTCCCACTCTCCCCGACTCAATGGTTGCAGCAAGCACTTAGGGGTATTTCACGATCATAAAAACTGTAGCAGTATGGCGGCGCATAAACCACGTTTTAAAACCTCGGTTATAATAAGTTGCAAGAATACATTTTAAAAGAAAACGAATAAAACCCTGTGGCAATGGGATGCATTTTTTAAACTAATATATAAGATTGACGTGTCTATGTAATTAATTCAAAATAACAGCTTTTGAATGTCACTATGAACTTATATGGTAATTTGAAAAGAATAGACCGATTTTTTTGGGCAGATATCTGAAGGAGTGGCTTTATTAGACTTCTTTTCTTTTTAGGAAGGATTTGGGTTCTGTGCTAAAAAAACTTTTTTAATTATTAACAAAATTCGTTTCAAATATGGAACTATTCCAATATTAAAAATCTCGTGTCGAAACGGCTTGACTGGTTGACTTGGTTTGAAATTGTTTAATTTGATAAGTTTGAGAAAAGGTCTCAGGCTATTATTTTTTTAGTCTTACCATACACATGAAAATTTCAACGCAAAGGAAGTAGCGGGAACGAAAGTTGCAGCAACAGGTACTATGCTAATTAAAATAAGTATATGGAGATGGCATCTTGAAAAAATCGTCAGAGACGATAGTTCAAAGGAAAATTCTGAGCAAAAAACCTGCGCCATTCTTGTAAGTCAGTTCCCGATGGTAACAAGGCAGTAGTAGAACAGTGGATACCGCTGCATATTATTATAATGTAGTCTTTTACCGTGAGTGATACAAGGAACTCTGTGGCTACTGAGTATCGCATTCTTTGATGACCGTAATGGAAAGAACTCCGTCCCCTAACTCGCTGTCGACGGAAGACTTTGTAAATTTTCATTTACTTACGGAAAATGGAATTGAGTTGTAGTTGTAGCACTACGTTAAGATTGAATAAAAAGGTGCTGGAAGTTTATTGCATGAAGCGTGGCCTGCTGGTTAACTTCTACCATTTTAAGCCAAATATTTCAAAGACCTTTGCTTTCTAGATTGTAACGTACCGCAACTAATTTAAACGTTTTTAATTTAAATAAGTAGCATGAATAACAGAGCGCTAGTTAGGAATAAATGGTGTGAAAAATCAGTGGTGTGACAAACGACAAAAAATAACTTGTTTGTCATACTGGTTTGATAATTTTGTGTGACTGTATCGAGTCGGCAAAAGATTGTCATTTAGGTAACAAAGTATCACACTTCGTGACCTAAATAACAATCTTTTTCTGAAACTGGACATGCTGTAATAATTAAAATCTGTGCCCGAGGTGCTGGGACGGAACATAATAAATTCCGTGAAAATTGAACACTAATTCATTTAGTAAGAATCTTGTTAACGGTTAATCATATTACCTGTGAAACTTGTTAGCCATAACAAGATATATATTTCCATGTTCAGCAGGTAACCGGATGCAATAAACGCCGCAACTTCAGCTGAGTCTAGGACACAAATTACGACATTAATGTCTGACATTAATTTTCGCTATTCGCTTTTCCTCTTTATGGCGACTCCTCTCGAAGCAACTCGTTGTAACTCTCGAATAAGTTGATTTAAAGACTTGATTACAATTTAGATATTGGGACAATAACTACCAAGAGCTATGTTGTTTAAAAGTTAACTTTTTACGATACCAATGAACTGTTGTTGAGCAATGGGTCACATAACGGAACATTTATTAAACACAAACTAATTATTTACATCGACTCTATAATAGAAATAAAAATATGTACGAGTATCAAAAAGGGTAATAAGGCGTCGAAAAACTCGTCTACATCCCTGTCAACAGGAAAAGTGCCCAGAAGGCTGGCAGCATTGCCATGTTGAATGGCAATGCTGATTCTTTGGCCAAAAATTCACGTGAAGAGTCGACCAACCGTTTGGCGATTTACCGAAATACTAAGTGGGCACTCGGACCCCATGGCCCTAGTGTTTCAACCCCAAACAGATAAAACACATAATTACCAATTAAATTATGTTATAGGTCTCATAACATGTTTGTTTTGAAGTTAAAAATGTTAATTTTGTTTAATTGACAATAAATAGGCAGTACTTTGTTACGTTATGCGAATAGTGCGAAATTCTTTAGGTCTTACACAATTGATCAAATATTTATTCATAGAAAGAAAGAAAGAAATAAAAGTCAGGTCAGCCTCGCTACTATGTTCACTGCCGAATATTTTTACCATGGCATGAGTTTCAGAGAAAATAAATAATTTATTAATTTAATAATCCTACCCCACGTGAGTCCACGTGATTTTTCCCGGTATCTGAGTCGAGTAATTGAAGTTTCAGACTTACTCGTATTTGAACATCGAATGCTTTATGTAGCACTAAGTGATATACTTCAATGTATACAGAATGTTGTAGGTAAATTCAAGTATTTATATCATGTAGTGTCTTTGCTAATAATTACTTAGTCACATCTGTCTGCACCACTGATAAGGTCACTACTTATCAGATAACGTTTATGCATTTGACAGATTAAGCCTGTGTTGTGAACTTGTTAATCATTAGGCAATGAATTAATATCCACCTCCCTGAGCTGTTATCAATGATTATCCAAGTAGCACATTAAGTCGAGTTGGTGTCCCGACTTGGTGTTTCATAACAAAAATTTGTTTGACTGACCTAAGCTTTTCATAAACTAAATGACTCTGAAGAAGAAGAATTATTTTGTGATTAGTGATAAGTGTTTTATACTTACGTATCAAAAAGTTGTAAGTAGGTGAGATGATGGAGAAAGATGTTCTACACCACTCTGTAAATAGTACACTCTCATATGACTTGACAATTGACTACCTCAATGGTCTGGTGAAGGCCAAAAAAAAACTATTTTGACTAAGAGTCTTGAAAAGAAAATAATTACGGTTGAAAATTTTACTTTAATAATTACAATAACGAAGTAATCACTGATATACGTAAGCATTTTGTGTCATCTCCGTCCACAGAAATCCTTGTATTTAACTATAGTTTGGCAAATGAAAGTAGACACTGGAATTATTTGCAAACTTTTCATATGGCAATGTTTATTTTATGTCAATCTCGATTTGTCAAAATAAGATGGCGTGTTGTTGCTGATTTTTTGGGACCTAAAGAGAGCATTTTTCCAACTTAAACCTGAATAAAACGATTAAAAGTGGAGTGCGGGAGATGTTGTTTCGCATGATTTTGAAGTTTGAAGAAAAACAACAGGAGAAAGACGCCTAGTTCAATAAGAAACAAGATTGTTTACATGTTGCGTTGAATTTCATAAGTTAGTATGACGCTTTGATGTTGCTATTTTGTTTGTATTCGTAATAATTATAAAAAATATTATAGAATACTGTTGTTTTTTTTTATTCAGACAATATATCACATATTAACTAGTCGTATTTTATACCAACGAAGTTAGCTGGTTTTCGATTCGTCACACACGAAATATATCTTAGGTTTGGATCATAATGGGTAGACATGATTTTACATCTCGAAACTTCAGTTTGCTTCATTTGATTAGAAAACACGATTTTACATACAGCAAGTACCGTAGAAGGTCCTTCCAGGACTGTTCGAAAGAGAGTAACACTGGTCAGTATCCCTCACTCGTCAGATTATTTATTACGACAGTTTCGGTGATTTGTCACTTTCGCTGATTGGATACTTGTGTGAATTCGTCAGTTGAGTCTACTCGACAGTTATTTGCCAGTTTTGTCGATTCGTCACTTTTATCAAATTCGTCGGTAGGAAATGGTCTGTTAATTTGAATCTAAAGGTCTGTTTGTTTTAATGGTCTGTTAATTTGAATCTAATCTGTTCTGCTAAAGTCCTTTTTTAAGACCTAATGCAAGAAGATACCTTGATGTTGGTAGGATTAACAATATTGTTAATGGTACCTTCTGTTGTCTCACTTCCTAGTTTAAATTAGTGTTAATATCTGGAGAGAGCCCCTACACTCCCAGTCCATCGCCAGACAACATGATCCTATCATTACTACAAGCTAATTGAGAATTTTCCATGGTGACATATGGATCCTCGTCAGTACAAAGTTTGTAAACATCAAAAGCACTAATGCTATATACAGGGTGTATTTCACCTCATCACAAAGCCGTTAACCAAGCATTCTGTATATCAAACTAAGTAACTTTACGCAAAAAATATTGCTGGGAAACAACTTTTTTTTTTGAGGTTATAAATCATGTTTTGTGGTATAACTTAATGTAACACACTCAAAACATTGTGCGGATGGATGGATTGAATAATACGGGGGTCGTAGAGATATTTAAAGTAAAAATCATGCGATAAAAAGTGGTATTTAGAAAAAAACTTGTCAAAATCTTGCAACTTTGACCCCCAATATCTCCGTAACTAGAAGGTTCCCAGGTATAGTGTAGAACAAAATTATGATCAAAATGACGAGGAGAACAAGTGCCTTTCGTATTCGTTAAGAGGTGTTTTACACCCTTTATTTAAGGTCACCAACTGTCCACTAGTATTAGTACTAATAGCTGCTGTATGTCATATGTGTATAATTATGTCATATGTCTGTGTGAATATTATAAGCTAATAGCTGAGCCATTTTGTGTCTACAACTAATAGGTAGATACACTTTACCCCGAGTCGATCTAAGTTTGTCAACAAAAGTGTTAACATCAAGGTATATCAAGTTAGTTACTATAGTTCTAAGTTAGTTACTATAGTTCTAAGTTAGTTACTATAGTTCTAAGTTAGTTACTATAGTTCTAAGTTAGTTACTATAGTGACCTACAAAAAATGTATATGTTAATTGAGCATGTTAATATGATTGGTTTTTTTTTCTGTTACATAAATTTTCAAAGTAGGTATGCAAAAGCACACAAAGTTACTTTTTTACAATTTAACTTTAACAACTCTGAAACATAGTCAGTGATGTCTTTCCTACTATTTAACCTTTGAACTATTCCCAACACATAAAGTGCGTGTGTTGTGTGTGTAATAGACGCTGCGTGAGCTGTGTATCAAAGTCAAGTACAGATCAGCAGCAGTGACCTCAAGAAAGGCAATCAAACCACTAATACACAATACCTAATTAAATATTTTTAACAAGCTTTCAACCGCCAACCGCTTTCCGTAATAATTTGAGTTTGACGTTAAATCGATGAATACCGTCAAAGGCCTTTTAACATTATTGCTTTGTTCAGTAATAAGTTTTCAAATAGGCTTACAAGTCTCTTTAACTTGGCATACGAGACGGATGTTTCTCGAAATCTTCACAAATTGATAATGACTTACAGTGTGCTCTGTCTCTTTGTTTTGGTTTACGCATGAAGTTATTTTGTGCTGTAGTCTTTATTTATATCTGAGGAGCTCTTGACTAAATAAAAACAAATCGTTGAGCGTGTTTGGCTAAGTTGGTCCTTACATGACCATCACCCATTACCATAGATCAGAATAGGTAGAGCTGTTTTATGTACTGCCATAGATTAGAATAATATTAATATTCCCAGAGTCCTGGAATTTGGTTTTTAAGTAGGTACCTACTTAGTAAAATCATAAAAAAACTATTCTCCCCTTCGGGACTAATGAAAGATTACACTTCCTTACTGACGGGTAAATATATAGGGATAATCTTGATTCATTAAACCACAGAATTGTTTTTATGTAACAATTTCTTATTCAAGAATTAACAATCATAAATGATGAACAGTTTTTCCTCAGAAAATCAAAACATTATCAAATAGAACAATTTTGATTTACAATAAATTCGTAATTAAAATAATCAATACGCTTCAACAATAATTCACTTATTTAAACAAATAATATAATAAAAATAATAAAATCCCGTAGTATCAGTCTGAATCCCGTGGAATATCCATATTAAACTCATTGTTTGCGCTCAATGAATCTAAATAGCTCCACCTACTCCGATCTATGCCCATTACATGTACCGAGTTTCCTTTGTACATCTTTGACATTCGTTACTGCTCGAAAGTCTGACAACCAGTCTTACCGAGGAGTATCGTTTCTTCTTCTTCTTCTTCTTCTTTTTCTTCAACCCTTGGCCACTCTATGATAACTGTAAGTTTCTTCCAATCTCTCCATTTTTGGCGGTTGCGTGTCATATTATGGCTATCCAGTTTCTTCCGGCCATTTTAATAAGATCATATCGTATTACCCAGAACTAACTAGGTTGTGGAAGCCAGATGTGCAGCTTCATCTAAAATACTGGTATTCAGCTGCATCCGGTTAGATTGGAAACTGAATTTTAGTTGGGAATATTCAAGGTTTTTATTTGAATTTGTAACCGCCAATATTTAGTTAAGTAAAATATGGTCTGATAAATACTTACATATAGAAAAAATACCGGCCAAGTGAGAGTCGGGCTCACGCAGGAAGGGTTCTGTGGAACAATCGTAGTGAGAGCCCCCTTTAATTATTTTTATATTAGGTACTTATTGTTACAGCCGCGGCAACAAAATAAACATTCTGTGAAAATTTCAACTGTCACCTATTACGATCATGAGATACATCCCAGTGACAGAGAGACGGACGAATGAACCGACAGACAGACAGAAAGCGGAGGCTTAATACTAGAGTCCCGTTGGACACGTTGTTCATATATACGGGATATTAGATCATACGGGATCCAAAACCGACCACGTGTTTGCCCACATTTCCCTGCTGCCAATGTCGGATCTGTTAAGCCGTTTTGCATCCTGTCCGTCGAGCCGAACTATTACTACCAATAGAACAGTCTAATAGCTTTAGGATTTTGCTATAATAAAGCCGTATTACGATATGCCTTTGTAATCGTACAAAAACTCAACTACGTGTGCCTCATCTTTCGGTACGCTGAAAAAAACGAGAGCAGCTCAAATAAAACTCACAGTCACGAAAGCTGATGACGTAATTTAGGAGCTTGCTAAATATAGACAAAGTATAACTTATTATGGTAGAGTCAGAGGCTTTAGCTGTGGAAAGAACCAACTAGTATTTAAGGTCACAAGACAGCTGTTCTTACAAGGTTTCCTAATAGTTTTATAAGCTCATGGAGAAGATTCTGTCTGCTAAGTCTTAATTTCATCATTTTATTGTAAACTAGCTGTTGCCCGCCACCTCAGTCTTCGTGAAATAAAAAAAAACTTTCCTATCTGAATTTGTAGGGTTCTAGTATTTTTGCACGGAACCCTATTTTTTATTTAAAAAATGCCGACGTTACTCCACGCAAGCTATCTATCGTGTCACTCAGCTATCTGCCAGTAAAAGGTCCCATCAAAATCAGTGCAGCTGTTTCGGAGATTAGCGGTAACACAAACAGTCACACAGACAAAAATGAAATAAATATGTTTTTTTTTGTTATAAGTACCGCTACTACTTTCATATGCATTCAGTAAAAATCTGTTATTTGAAAATAACAAAAATACACTTCAATTGGTAGTTGTAAATTTTGTACGTTAATTTTTTAGTTTTTTTTTTGTTTTTGTTGTCACAGAGCAGCCAGAGTACCCTCCCTAAGGAGTCCTATCGGTCAAACTTAGAAGTCCGCTTGCCTATCTTTCTGACCCCAACAAATATGTCATAAACTCCTTAAACAAGCGATATCAAAAGAGGACAGATGCACATAAAACTATATACATAAATAACGAAAAAATACAATTCAAGGGACTGTATTATGTATATTATTTATGTTTTGTTTTCCTTTCGACCTGGGTCGTCAAGAACTCTTCGGGGTAAAATATATTTAAAAACATTTATAAATATAATAAAAACGAGGATTATATTGTTGGTACCATTTTTCGGGATAATTGATGAAACTGATTGTACGAGTAGATACTTAAATAGTTTGAGAGAGCAGCTTGATTTTTATCAAGCTGCTTACATCGCTTCGGTGAACCTAGAATGGTATTCCATAACATAGATGTAAGTGTATATACAAATATGTATATGTTATTTTGGTATATGTACTAGACTACTAGAGTTATTGTCATTATCGTATACGTAATTTTAAAACGCCAAATCATCGTTTTCTATAAATCAAACTACGGAAATCATATGTTCAGAAGAAAACCATGCATTTAAAATTCCTATATTGTTACTTTTGCTAACAGCTATTATTATACTACGAAGAAAAGTTAGTGTTTGTATGGGTTACACAACGCTCGCTTTTCTCTCTTTTCTGTCATAGACGGTCCATTGACCGACTATGACTTTGACCGACTAGCGGGCTAGTCGGTTGCAGAAAAGTCAACTAAACGGGCGACTTCTCCTCGGCCAAGCCGAGGACGCATACATGACGTTTCATATACAGCTGAGTCGTCGCATTGAATATATCTTACAATGCATTCTTTAGCACCCGCCGCCGTTGGGTCATCGAAATTCGAAATTATTTTTTCAATACACTTCCTCGAAAACTGGTTCTTTTCGCACTACGATTGGTTTCAAAATGCAGTGTATTTCACACACGTGCGTTTTTCATATTTTTCCACACATGTGCAGAAAGCAAAATTGCCACAGATAACTATACTTACCTATATAAGTATAGGTATAGTTATCTATGCAATTTACCAATATAATTAAAAAAAACATTTCTTCATACGTTTGCTTCTTCTACAACCTGGCGAAAGCAAAGCGCGGAATCATAGTCTCGTAATAATTCATGACACAAATATTTTACATTATTTTATTTTATTTCTTCAAAAGAATTGAAAAACGTCGTTTGATACTCGTGGACATTTGTTATTACAGTTATCGGCTCGAAAACATCCTCGCCTTCGACTCGTGTGTTTACGAGCCGCCTTGAACGACAGAAACAAACTTTCTCCACTTGTATCAAAATGTACCATTCAGTCAAAAGTTAATACATATTTTATTTTTTTCATGATTAAGTTTACTTGTTGACTACCAAAGGAAGAGTTCCGATAGCATGATTACGTAACGAACTTGAAAACTGTTTTATAATAAGAAAAATTAATCAATATCATTATAAATCAATGATTAAAGATAATACACTTTTATATCATCACTAATCATTTGGCGTTTTTTGCCGACTGGTTTTTAATTTTAATACCCGTTATCCCAACAAAGACTTATTCCCATTACTTCATTCCGAAAAATATTGTGCGTCTTTCTGTGTCCTACACGACCCAGGAAAAACTAAAAGGATAGATCATTGTATTGTAACACCTCACTATATGTTCCTATTAGTGCAATAATAGCTAATTAATTTAAGTTAGTTTGTAATAAGCATTAATCATTTAATTTTCATGTTATTATAACCTCCTTAATATTTTAAGTTTCGTAAACCAGAAATGGTTAATATGAGGATCCTTATTGTGATATTACGTAATGTAACATCCATCTACGCATATTATCTGAATAAATAATTATTTGATTTGGGAACCGACCACAAACATATTGGCCCGATAATCGGCATAATCGTCTTTCCGACTAGTCGGTATAAATATTTTCACCGTAAATATAAAAATATCGAAACATAAAGACGATACGGATGGATATAATAAGTACGGGTTATCAAACACTAAGAATAAATTACTAGGTACCACCACGTAGTTCTAAGTCCCTAATTAAGAAATGGAAATATAATATAAGAAAAAGAAACAATGTAATCATCTAGTGCCACACTAAGCAAGGTTTGTGTCGTGGTCACCAGACAGTTAATATACTACATAGATACTTTTTGTTTGTAAATACATACTTTATAAATATCCATGACTCGGAAACAAATGTCCATGTTCATCACACAAACATTATTTGCAGGAGCAAATACGAGTAATGGTTGGTTGGTTTGGTTGGTGCTGTTGGTGGGTATGGTGGTGGTTGGTGGGTATGGTGGTGGTTGGTGGTATGGTTATGGTTCTTAGGGTCCCGGGTTCGAATTAGGAACCGGGATTCGAACCCGGGACCCTAAGAACGTAAAGCTGGCTTTTCTAGCTCGGAGCAGTTTGCAATGTTTACACAAGTGGTTTCACTTTTTACTTACGGGGGGTCGGTGCAATTGATATTTTGTACGAGAAAAATAGCCAATTTAAGTCTGACAGGCGCCACAGCCAAATCCGAAATCGGCTGCGAATCTGGCCAAAGCTAGCTGGATAGATTCGCGAGATTCTAGCTGGAAAGTTTTGCGAAAATCTGCATTTATTCAGTAAAAGAGGTGACAGACACCACTATAATACTAGAAATAGGGACCAACTAGTTCAGCCAGGTTTCAGGCTTGCTAAAGTGGATTCATCTTTCATGGGGTACTGTTTAAAATGTTATAATAAAATACCTCCCCACATTCTACAACTGAATGAGACGAAATTTAAATCTTGTGTAAAACGCACACTATGTAGGCAAGCATATTATAAGCTGGGGGATTACATTGAGGATAAAAATGCTTGGCTAAATGCTGGTCCTGCTCCGCAACCATAGGTGCAACCTTATTGGACAACTATTGTGGTAGCTGCAGAAGATTGTAAAAGTATTCTTGCATTGTATAGAGTCCATCTCTTAGTATTGTATAATTGCATTGCACATGTGTGAGTACCATGTACTGTAAAGCTTCCATTTGCATTTAGTTATCTTTCATTGACTTGAATATGTCTTGGTGGCTGAGAGAATGTCATGCTCGCTTAAATGTCTTGCTGATGGTGGCGGGTGAGTCGGGTCATTTAGTTCCCTTCAATATGGTTGAATTGAATGGCGCTGATCCATGCGTCATGTTCGTGAACGGGCGCTGTCAGTCGGGACTGGTCATCTCTTAGCTGCCATGGATCATTTGAATTGCTTTATTTTAAATTGTTGATTTATTTTTTTTACTCTGGACGCTCTTATTGTGCACGTCTTTCTACATCGTTCTCACATATATCTATAATCTCAACATGAAAGATGTAACCAAGATTTTGTAACAACATTTTTGATTGAAAAGAGTGTCCATGGAGTTTCTTGCCCGTTCTTCTCCATAGAGATCTACGCTAGGGAATGGGCAACTACAGTACTTTCGCAAGTTATTATGCCTTGTGTCTGTGACTGTAGCTTTGATTTTTCTTTCAATTTTTTGACATTCAAAAGTGCCGTAATGGTCTAGTTGAAATAAATGATTTGAGTTTGAGTTTGAGTTTGAGTAAAAAAAACTACTTAGTTTAACTTTCAGAATCAACACAAGCTTGCAATTGAAAGCTTTTAACGCTCTGTAACAATGTTTACATTTTAGAGGGTCTATTTTAAGAACTCTCTTTTATTATAAGTACTTTTTTTTTTGTAAATCGCCTTTAATTTCTTTCCTGTACCTAACCTAATTACTATGTACACATTTTTTCAATTCTTTTATGTTAGTGTATTATGTATTTATTTATTATCTACTATTCTTCTGCTGGCAGCAGCGACAGGCACACAGACGAAATTGCACCAAATAACAGTTTCGTTTTTGATACGAAACCTTAAAAATGCATGTTTTTCGCATAGGTAATTGTTTTGTTCCCAGAAAAATGTCCGTTTCGAACGGGGGATGATATGCGTCGGTCCTGCCCGAGAAGAGTCCAGGATGACTTCTTGTCTAGCAGTACCGGGCGCTCCTCTGGTAGTGAATGGGCAACTGGCGGGTTTGCAGTCCTGGGGCTACGGCTGCGGATACAAGCATGACCTTCCACTGGTTTACACTAGCGTACAGTACTATCAACCGTACGTGAGTTATATTTTGCAATAAAACATAAGCAGCTTGTCACATTCCCACAGCAGCTGGGATACAGGCCTGTGAAAGAAAGTGGATCGTAAACTGCAAAAGAATATGTACTATGTTGAAAAATGACTAACTTTTAACATAACATCACGCTTGTAATCCACGAAGCGTTAGGCAGAGATGTACCAATAGTAGGTGCACTCACATTTCGCCAGTTCTGTTTAAGTCCCATGTAATAAGGGGTGAGCCTATTGCCGTCAACCGTTCACAAATCTAGTCTCCGTGGCAGCTAATGAGAAATTTCTGAAATCGAAAAACCCAATAACCAAATAATACTGCACAACCCGGGAATATGACCCTCACGGTCAGCAGTCATGCTTGCGACCACTGGACCAATGAGGCAATGACCATGATATAACTGAAAGCAGCTGTGATCCTTCTTTCTTTCTTATTTCGTCACATAATAGTACTAACATAAAACATCAAATATGTTACTTATAGAGAGCGGACTGTATTAAAACTTAAAAGAAAGGGGCTTTTTAATAGAATTATAGTAATTTTACTCTTTCTTAGGCAAAACACGAAAACAAGATAGAAAAGGACAATCAAAATCAAAACATAGACAAAAAAGTATATAAAATAAACAAGAAGGTGCGTTATGCACATGTCAGTCTTTGGGAACTGCCGATAGAAGTGGAAACTCGTACCGATCCGTATCAGCTACGAGTGCTACGAAAAGGGTACGTGATGGTCACGCGAGTTCCAGGATTTTTCATCATCATCTGCCTAGCCTTTTTCCAAATATGTTGTGGTCGACTTCCAGTCTCACCGGATGCAGCTGAATACCAGTATTTCATATGGAGCGCCTGCCTATCTGACCTCCACAACCCATTTAGTAATGGGTTATACGATTCCCCTTGGTACTACTGGTTGTCAGACTTTTTGGGCCACTGACTACCTGTAACGACTATCAAAGATCTACAAATGACAGCTGGGACCAACGGCTTAGCTTGCTTTCCGAGGCACGGAGGAAACACGGTGTGTAAGAGATATAGAGTTCCAGGATTTTTGTTCACACAATAAGTGCTCAAAGCACCTAAAGAACTCACTTCAATAGGAGTTATTTTACCAACATAATTGAGTTTATCAAATTACATTACAGATTTAACTGTCTAGACTATCTATCACTGCAAAAAATATTCCTTTAGTTCGTATTTTCCGATACAATACAGTTAGTAACTAAACTATATTTATAGCTCCTCTCCAACGTATATTACAATATTCGATCAATCAATTAGATAGAGATACCGTGCCTCTTGGACATATTCCTCTGCGTATTCGATGAAATGGGCTTTATAGATTTATATTAAACTGTAGGTAGGTATTATCAAACCTGAATCCTGAGATATGATCATCATAACCAAACCTAATGGTGGACCGGTATGCCAGCAGCCCTAGGCGAATAAACCGTAAGACGTAGAATGGAGGCAGCTTGGTTCGTTATGTGGTAGCGCGCGAATTTTTCAGTATTACCATGGAGATTGGATGCCCGGCTGGTGGCAATAGACACCTTTTTTTTCGATGGGAAATCATCAAATAACTTCTCCCACTCTGGGCGGTGCGGGAAAGAGTGTCAGACTTTTACTGACTAAAATCCATCCATGTTCCTTCCTCGCTCTTCCTGCCTATCCTCTCGGGGACTACAGGTTTGTTGATATGTACTTATGTTATAAATAGAAACCTGAATCAATCTACCTCTGTTACAGATGGCTTCTTCATAACATTCCGATAATACGGTTCATTCGAAAAGACCACATGACGAAACTTTTTGAAGCAAAGCGTGCGTACGTACTGGCGAAGTGGCTCAACTTGACCAGAGTAATATCTCCCGAACCATTCAGTATCACTGACAAACCAATGGTGATGCTGAAACTAGACAAAGAGCTGGCAAAGCTGAAAGGACACGTTATTGATATAAGGGATGTCCTTTTCGATGGGATACATCACAGGTTCAAGGTGAGGCTATATGCAAAACTTAGACAGAGAGCGTTGGAAAAGGAGAAGATTGGAAAGGTGCGAGAGACAATTAAACCACCGTTACTTGAGCCATTCTTAAACCTCTCTCAAACTGACTTGCCTGACCAGGAACCTGAACCAAATGAAACGCTGTATAAAGATATACCTAATATGTCTGATGAAAGCGAATCGAGTGAGGACTACGTAGCATTGAGATCGTAATTACGAAGAGCATGTCTAGTATACTTCTTTCCCTTTACTTTAACTATGAAGATTTTTTTTTATATTTCCTACATATTTAATTAATTACGAAGTATTTTGAAAAAAACAATTAACAAAAAAAGAATGCTAAAAAAGAAGGAAACATCATTTGTATTCAAAACTTTTAAAGTTGACGGTTCAAAGAGCAATACAATGTTAAAATATCAAATTAATTATAATCAGCAAAAGAGTCAAATATCTTGTGATTCGTAAATAACAAGTAGGTTCAGGATTAAATCTATCCTCAGCGATGGGAGAATGTGGATGTCATCATCATCATCATGCCTATAATGTTCCAACTGCTGGGACACGGCCTCCTCTTAATGAGAGGGATTGGGCTATAATGTACCACGCGGGCCCATTGCTGATTGGTAGATGTCACATGTCTTCAAATTTTTAGTTCTAGGACATGCCGGTTTCCTCACGATGTTTTCCTTCACCGTTTTGGGAGCAGCGGTGATGAAATAAATTACACAAAGTAATGCGCCTGCCTGGGTTCAAACCCACTACTTACTGTTCGTAAGTCGGGGCCGCTACCGCCAATGTGGATGTACTGAAACGAATTTAATTACCGTGCCCATCGAAAACAGAGGGACTTTATAAGATTGTAGCTGACCCACGCTGCTTTAGTCTCCGACACATATGAGAGAAAAACCTAAAAAAGGAATAAATGTTCCCCGTTTTTGGAACATAATTCGTTTATGCTCTGATCCTTTTAGTCGTAGCGTGATGTTATATAGCCTATAACCTTTCTAATTAAATAAACTATCCAACACAAAAGAGATTTTCAATTTAAATCAGTAGTTCCTGAGATTATAGCGGTCAACCAAACAAACAGACTCTTCATCTATAAAGGGTGTAAAACACTTCTTAACGAATCTGAAAGGCACTTGTTCTCCCCGTCATTGCTATATTTTTTTTTGTTTCATTTACGGAGATATTAGGAGTTACTAATAATACACGTTTTATTGTAAGAATTTACTTTAAATACCTCTACGACCCCCGAAATATACAGTCCATTAATCAGCACAATGTTTTAAGCGCGTTACAATGATTTCAACCACAAAACACCCAAAAAAAATCGTTTCCCAGCAATCATTTTCGAGTAAAGTTACTTAGTTTGATGTACAGAATGTTGGCGACTTCATGATGGGGTTGTTTACACCCTGTGTAATAGTATAGATACATGCAGTTTATGTACCTATGTATCTGCATCTGACTGCTTCCTTGAGCTAGTATTCGCAAACACGACCGCTGAGACTGCTGAGCCTGAGGCTCTACTCTCTATCGCTTCGTCCGCATATTCGGATCCATCCGTCCCTCTCACTCGCACTCATTTGCAGACGTGCGCGATAGAGACGGACGAATAAACGGACGAAGCGTTAGGGGGTAGGGCCTCAGGCCGGGAAAAGTGTTATTGAGTTTTTCCATCAGGATTTATTCAGTAGCAGTCACGGAGTGTGCATTTGTGCCCAGTTGATGGCAATAGGCGCGTCACCCATTGTGATGGAGCTTAAACATAACTGGCGAAATGTGTATGTACTATTAAATACACCTTTGCCGAATCCATCGGGATTACAGGCGAGTTATTATGTATTTGTATATTATGTATCTGTATATTATGTATTTGTATATTATGTATCTGTATATTATGTATTTGTATATTATGTATCTGTATATAATGTAGATCTATATATTATGAATTGGTGTATTCGTCTGTAGCATTGTACCTAATCGTTTAAAAAGTTAATTGAAAGCGTTCTTGCTTTAAAAAACTCGGGACAATCTGTTCCGCAGTTAAACAACAGCTATTTTGTAGTTGTTGAAGGGATATCAGCAACTTGGGATTCCACAAGTCCGATCGATTAGAAATTTTATCCTGAAGACATAAATACTCCGTTTCCGCAATGATATTGCAAGAACGAACGATCGAAGGGCAAGCGTTTTACGGAACCGTCGTTTGTAAACCATGACGTTTAAAAGAGTGCTGATTATATCAGACTAATTAATTTAAATAAGTGAATTGTTAACCGACTTCTGAAAGGAGGAGGTACTTTTTTTTCTTCTTTTTTTATAATGTCCCCGATTACCCGAAGATGGCTGGACTGATTTAGATTATTTTATTTTGTTTAAAAGGGCACACACAGGTCCTGTGTGTGCCCTTTTAAACAAAATAATCATTAAGTCAGGATCTGATGTTGGAATCCTGGAGAAATAGAGATAACTCTTCAAATGTTATAGGCGATTTGGGTAGTTTTCGAAAGAGTACTTTTTCGGAGTGGTCCTACTTCAATTTGGTGAAGATCTGATGATGAACTTCGGAGATAGGCAATGGAACTTCTCAATTAATGATGGCAAATGGACTGGGATTGCTGAAATCTTATGTCTGTCTATTGTTACACCAGTTCATAACATAACATAACATCATGCCAGTACGCTGTAAAGGGGTAAGCGCATGTGAACCACTAAAAATGAAAAAAAAACTTTTTTGCAAAAAATAAAACCGACTAAAAACACAAAAAGTGAAAAATTACTTTTGCTCCAGAAGTCGGTGACAAAAAAACTAAACCAAACAAACAAAGGTCACGGTTTCTGAAGCTCAAGTTATTTTTGGGTTATATTTTTGAAAAAAAGTTTTTTTTACCTTAACCTAATGCTTTGGCATCACCTGGAACCTACAGCTTATAGCAGAGATATCGTGATGATGCTCGTTGGAATAGTTTAACATAGAAAGTCATGAGGGTCTTATGAAAGCTCCATAACAAATGAAACAGTTTTAACTGAATCATTTCTAAAAAACGCGTTGTCTAGTTAGAACAGGTAGGTAGAACTAGTTTACACTGATAATCATTTTTAAACAGCAGTTCATACTAGTTCTAACGAAGCCAGCTAGTATAAACTAGTTTAAATTAGGGAAACGCGTTTTAACTAAAAACTTAACTGTAACATATACATGTGAAAAGTTAATTAAAGGATAAATTAATGCATAGGATTTAGGGAATGAGATTTGGAAAACTCAAAGTCGCACGTCATACTAGTTTGCATTGCTAAAACCTTGCAACTGTAATAATATTTATGAAATTAAAACATTATGTAGTCAGATTAGGTACGCTGATTGAGGGAAGATCTCGTATCACAATTTTTTGTTTCGTCCCTAAAACTACCGACCGTCAGCGCGATAAGAATTCAGGCCTTACACTCATCTCAAAAAAATACTTTTCACTTCAGCACCTCAAACAGGCAGATTTTGTTGTTGACAGACAGTGAGCAAAACACAATTTTGCTGCGAGCGTGAGACAAAGTAACGTTTTATTTTTTTATATTTAAATACCGAGAACTGCGCAAGTCTACTCACAACATTCGAAAGATTTCAACTTCATTTTGTTCTGTCACTTTCACTTCGATACCAAAAAAGCGAGAGACAGAAACAAGTCGATTCGATATTCGATTTTCTAATTCGATTTTGAAAAAAAAGAAACAAACAATAAAATGTTCGGATACTGATAGTGTAAATCGATAACCGTAATATTGTAAATTTCGTATTTAGCTTTTAAATTTTTATTTTTTTGTCATTCGAATAATCGAATTATATTTTTTACAATTAAATCAAGATGAAAGATGTTGAAGATAAAAATACGAAGTTTATCATGTATCTACTTATTTATTTATAGTTTTAACCATCTTTGATATTGAGACAGAATACCGCGAGTGAAGTTGCAGAACGCAATAATAAAAATAGCGGTGTTCAAATTTTTATTATTTTATTCTCTGTTACGCTAGCAATGACCTAATATCATTGATTCATCATCAATGTACACTAGCTACAAAGTACAATAAAATTTTGATAATAAAGCAGTAATTATAAATAAATATGAGTGAGTCCAGTGACGAAGTCTGCTATTTGACACCCGAAGAATTGAAGCTAAATGTAAAAAAATACAGAATTTTTCCTGTATGAAAAGTCTTGCGTGTTATATCTCAGTATATTGTATGCAGTATGTTGTAGTTGTACGAACTGTTTTGTATGTATGTATTGTTTAAGTATATTATGTTCTCGCTGCTGAGGTGAAAAGTTGTATGTGTTACACGACACCAAAGTTATTTGCATTTCGTGTCTTTGAATCTCTCGCTACGCTCGTGATTCTACTATAAAATCCTAGCTCCTTACTCCGGATTCAAAATCAACACTCGCAGCAAAAACCCACTGTGCTCTCTTGTTGCACAAATAACTATTCCAAATTCACGTCTTCGTTCCTTTGTGGTCTCCTAACTTAAACTATTACTCAAATGAAAAGTACGTTATGGATCATACAATAATTTAAGTAGTTCTTACGTAAGCTCCTAGATTATAAGTGCTGAGCAAAGTAGGAGCAATATTTTTAATGACCAGACATTGTAATCAATAATTCAGTATCCATTTATAAAATTACTCGATTTGAACTTTACCAAAAGTGAGTATATTCTTTAATGTGTGTGTGTTTAAGTTTATATGGCATGTACGAATGTATATGGCGTATGTACTTACATGACTATGCTTCTATGCGTAGGTAAAGTATTTGCGTAAACGAAGAGATGGACGAATTGGAAGTAAAATAAATACACACTATGATATTTTTAATGTTTATTTGGTTTATTAATTGGTTTTGTAATCATTTTGTGCATTGTATCTGTTACAATTTAATTTTCCAATAAGCATCGAATATTTCTATTACATATTAAAGAGATTAAGTTATAAAACGCTATAATTGCGTTGTGTGAGTAATGATTGAGTATACATTTTAATTTTACTACTATTTTGGTTATATGCGAATATATGGATTACATTTTAAAAACACTATTATCATACCAATTGAGAAAAATAAATTAAACCAAAATGTTAATATCAATAGTGGACAGCAAACCACGCTTTCCGTTGGCAGTCTTTTCCAAAGAAATAATCTCCAATATGAAATAAAATAAAATTGACAAATTATTTTGTAATAAATAAATATGTACCTCCTTCCCCTGCTCCCATTTGTTAGGTGTTATCAAACAAGTCTCCCAAAGCATTTAATGCTTCTTATGAAAGATTCTTACCATCTAATCGCTTATATTATCATTTACAGTCCCTTGACTAAATGTGGCATGCATGCGAAACAGAATATGGCATCTTTTGCCTAATAAAATTATATTTACAAAGTTTTACGTCTTCAAACAATCGCTAAGAAAAATTACATAAATAAACTTAGAAGTACCAAGAGTCTGCCCGAGCTAATTCAAATTTCCTAGAAAAGTGACTCATCGAATTGATACACTTTTACAAGTTGTCCAACATTCACAAGATGCGTTGCAGCATCGTCCTATCTAGGAAATTTATACTTAACAAAAGGTTGACATAAAATTAACTCGATTATTACCATTTACTTTTAGAATGAGTAATAAAATGGAATGTAATAGAAATAAATTAAAATTATCAAACTGAAATCAGACATTTAAAGTTGAAACTATAAGACATACATCTGAAAGTAATACTGTCTATGAAACTAATCAATCTAATGAAATAAAAATACCCTCACTTAAATTGAAATCTTTGGTATGATTGAAAAGTGAATAAACGTTAACATTATGAGTCATTACGATATTTACTAGATAATTAAGAAGGTCTAGTGTAGCTTTGTATGTTTAAGTGCAGCCTGGGCGGCGCATCATGCGCATCTCGCTGGTGGCGACGGCAATCCACTCATTGCGCACCGCGTCGAACCAGGTGAGACCCAGCGTGTACTTGCCGTTGATGTTCACGTGCTGGCAGTGCGAGAACCACCAACCGCCCTCATAATTCCCAGCGCAGTGAGTGTTAGAAATGTCACGGTCGCGGTCGATAGCCGAGAACTCCATATGGTTCTGATACTCAAATGCGTCGCTAGCATTGCCCTTAAATCCACTGACTTCCAGAACGAATCCAGTGTCAGCGCTGCCGACGTAGAAGTGCTCGTATTCAGCATACCAGTAACCACCATAGATGTCGCTCATGTCAATACGCATAGAGGAGCAGTTGTCAGCAGTCAACTGGTGCATGGACTCCAAGCCGAGCCAGTATTCAGCAGAAGGGTCTCCAAAGCCATGTACGTATTCAGCGAACTTCCTGTTGAACTCTATGGAGCCGTTGAATCGGCGCTGGATAAGTGTGCTGCCGTTGACGCACCAGATATCGAAGGGAGCTTTTCCGGGGTGAATAAGATAGACGCCTGCGGGGCCAGAGATACTGGAGCAGTCCCTAGGGAGCTGGCTGACCAGGTCTTCGTACTCACGCTGGACAGGTTGCAGCTCCTTTACTTCGCCCATCAGTTCCGGGAGAGGTATGGTTTCGGTCTGGTTCAGGTCTCGGTTGGCCTCGCTCTGCGCCAAAATAAGTTAACGTTAGGTACTATCACACCTGTGACTAAAGTTAAAACTAAATCGAGGTCATATTGTTTAAATTTAACCTATAAACTAAACTGGGAAAATAATTACTTTCTACATGGAATTGAATTGATTTTGCACTTAGGCACAAATTTATCTAAATTAAGTTCACAACTAAGTAGGTATGAGGTTAAGCAATCGTTCGAAATCGTTAATGTTTATTTAAAGTGGAGTGACCTAGATACAGATTCAGTTAACAGTTTAAAAATAATTTAAAAATCAGAGCGTTCCAATGCAGCTAGGGACGCCTAAAGCTGCTGTAACTAAAATACGAACTGACTAGGATGACAATATTATTATACCATTTTGATTTTTGGGACAAGCACATAATATTGATATCTAAATAACTTTACTATGAATATAGTCTTCACACCAAATAAATTAATTTAGAGAAACGAAAAAAAAAAATCTAAAAACGTTCGAAATTTCGAATTTCCGATACGTCTACATCGCACATCCGTGCAACGCCTACTTACCTACTGTTTGCCCGCAAGTGCATTACTAGCAGGGCTACTCGTATCTTCAGAATAAAGCTCATTTCTTTGAAATACTTGCTCAAGCATGTTTATGCTTTAACAATTTTATTGTAAGTCCGAAAAGAAAAATCTTCTAAAGTAGTTACTAGCAAATATTTCTCTCTCAAGTTAATTACACTAATACCACTATTGCAATCAAAGCAAAGCTGGAGAAGTCGTGATTTCTTTTCCAGCTCCTTCGTCCCTTTTGTGATCTGAAATGGAGTAATTGTCCGAAACCTACCTTCAGAATGTGATCGTTGAGGCGGTAGAAATGCTGGCGGGACCTATTTTCGAGTTCCTCCACTGAGTCGTTGATTTTCTTTACGGCTATGCGGTCCATCTCGGCGCGGTCAATAGCGTTGCTGACGCTGACTGCAATGGCCTTCACTGACTGACGCAGATTCTCTTGGTCTTCCTTGAAATACGATGACGCAGCGTTCAACTAAACAAATAATATGACTATGAGAAAACGACAATTATGCCATAGAACTTGAATGGCAAAATAATAACTTTCTCACAACTACATAGTTAATTAAGATTTGATTGTTAATTAAACCCAACAATCATTTCTATATCGGTACCCAAGTATTATTGTTTTGCCTATGTTCATACGATTTACATACAAGATAACGCAGTAACAATAGTCTTTCTTACCTGAGCGAAATTAACGTCCAACTTGGAAATCTCCTTTCTAAATTCGGGTATGGTTTTATCAACTTTGTTCTCAATACTCTCCACGTCTTCACGTAGCTCCAGAATAGAGGCATGGACCTTGTCGAAGTCGGAGACCTTCTGGGTTGTGTTTTTGAGATGATCGCCGAGTACTTTGTGTTCTAATTCCAGGAATTCAACTTTAGCGGACATGAGATTCCAATTCGGTTCTTCGAAGCGGTCCATACGGCGCTGGACGTCGAGGATCTGGGTCTGCAGGCTCTGCTGAAGCTCGTCGAGCTGATCCTGGCTGTGAGCCAGTCGCGAGATCTGAGCATGCACCATCTTGTTGTGCCGGAACTTATGGTGGTGTTCCGCTGTCGGCGGAGGACCTGCTCTGTTATCATAAGGATCTTGCAAAAGGTCGTTTTCAAGATTCATTTCTGCAACTTGCTTGTCTTTAACCTGCGTCAACGAAAAATATTTGGTTAAAAAAGTTTATGCTGAAAAGTACCTGTCATAGAGAACACAAAAATTATTTATTTCAGATTATATTGAATCAATATCATTTATGCCGATTGCCTAACATTGAAGACCTATTTAGAAGTCTGGTTATAATTTATTCATTCCGCTCTTGCCATCGCCGTCGTGTTAGCAGGTAGGTGTATAATATAAATATCTGATCCCTCATTTATACAGCCGAGTTTATTATGAGAATCATTTTGACTAACTCGTAAATTACCACAATTACTAGGTTGGCAGTTTGACAATACTTCATTAATTTACTCTCGGTAAACAGTTGTTAGAAGACAAACTTGAATCAATAGCGATGTAGAGACGATGGGCTAATTTATCGAGATTCAAGACGCGATGAAAGATAACAATTAGTGCATGTAACTTCTAAATCGAAATATGTATTTTTTATGTATCCCAACATAGTAGTTCGCCAAAATTTAAATTAGTTTAATCACAATATACTTAAAGTACTCACGGGATAATATCCGTGATTTTATTTAGTTTCTTTGAGCTCCCGCTATTTAAAAGCACGGATATTATTATCCCGTAAGTGAATAACCCTGAAAGTCTAAAATATGTCACTCAAAATCAAAGTCTACACAATGTAATTTGATAAATATGAATTAACCATCTATGAACCACTGCGTTATTATTACGTGGCCGATAATACGACTGGCTAAATTCTGCAAAATCAAAATAATCTCTTGATTGGATCAGCTGTTCGCGTTGCGTCGCGTTTTAGCTTTCATTTTGGGATTTAAAGAAGAGCCAGATCATAGGAAGGTCCAGAAATATTATTTATGAATAAATATTCGTAAACAGTACAATCTCGAAAGGCATGTGCATGGCAACGCGAATCTGCGACATCAACGTTCATACTAGTGTTGCGCCCCCCAACGCGGTCGAACTTCTGCATGTCTTCACCTACAGTGTGGTGTGTGGTGGTAGTCTTATAAAGGCCTCTACAGGAGCACAACTCATTGACTGGGACGTGTTTGTAGTTGAATAATACAAGTACAACATCAAAGTTCAGGTAAACACCCGATTATTGCGCTTTACTGCGATGGGTGTAAAAGCTCGCCGTGGTTAGTTTCTGTGAAATAAGAGCCCTTTTAATACGCATGCTGTATGAATGAAACTAGGAACGGCAACTTCGTATAAACTCTATATGAACATACACATTTTACATAGGCTGCACGGATACAAAGTTGAATAAAGTTTTTATTTTTGCAAAATATAGCGTTATTTTTTCACAAATTTCCAGAGAATCCTTCTCACAAAATAAATTCTAATAATATTTTACTTCGAAATGCTCCTTCAGGGAATTCTGCGTATATAGTGGTGTAAACCAGTAACATCAGTAACGTTTCCGCTTACTATAGATACGTATCGTGTCCAGCTTGTTCGCAGACGACGAGCTTGTTTACAAACGGCTAAGAAAGTACCTATTGCTCCGATCCGATCAGGTGATTTATTAATGCGCTAAGCACGTTACCTCGTCAACGTCTAGTTTTAATTAAACTCCCCACGGCCGAATCAAAGGGCGCCCAGTGCCGCCGCGTGCTGCGCGCCATCCCGCGCCGGTTGCAAACTAACTTCCCGAAGCTCGCAAAAAAATAGCGATATTATCTATTCAGTGTGTCAGTGACAAATATTTATATTAGGGTATTTCGCCTTGGAATCCACTTTACTCCTCTAATAAAAATATGCATGAAAAATTCAGAGCGAACAGGTAAAATTGTAAAGGAGATAGAATGGCAGACAAAAAGGGAAAGACAGAATGCTAATGAAGATTGTGACGGGTTGCGATGCGGCAACACAGCGACACGGTCCCCAGAATATTCATAACGTTCGACCAAGTTTTTTCTTCACTGATTTTCACGTGACTCTTAAAGTTCAGCTCTTAAAGCCTATATTGTAGTTTCTGCCATTTCGCGCGAACATACCTGCTATTAGACTCGGCTCGTAACGAAAGATTTCGCATGCAAAACTTCGCGAGAATACTCAAACTCGGCGTAGGCCGTATCCGTATGCATACAGCTCCAGTACCCCTTTAGCTTTTGCATTCACTAATGTTTACCATCGGGCGAAAGAATAAGGTCATGAGAAAATCTTAGTGGTTTTTGCCATGTAGGTGTAAAACCCGAATTCAGTTGAAAACTCTTTATGAACAGAACTCCTCTCAGCTGTACAATTTATACGAGGCTTTATGTATGAGTGTTGTAATTTAAAGTATGAAATCTTAAATTTTATTTTCTGCAAAACTAACTTGAAGGAAAGTGCTTTTATAAGCCTTAGCTCTTTTAGCTTGCGTTGAATTAACTATTCTCATGAATGCGCTCACTTGAAAATATCAGGGAACTTTTATTGTTTGAGCTTGAGAATTGCAAGTTTTGTTCAAATAGCGAGTGAAAACAATAAACTCCTTATGTTTAAGATGAGTAATGCAATTTAAATTGAGTGGCCGTTGCCATCTGCTCGCAATACTCGTCGGGTGTAATTAACTTGGACCGTCGGAACTGGTTTCGCCCAGGAGGCAGAGGAGCTCGTCTCAATGCCGCCGCACCGAGCCGCGCCGCCGCCGACTTCGTGTCCACTGCGTCAATATTGTGCCGGCGATTGTTTGCTCCGCTACTACGTTTCCTTCTAGTTAATTTCGCTGCGAACTTCTACATGACACTGGTTCCCTGAAGGATTTACCAAGTTTTATTACCGCTCTGCTCAATGCTGGCGAACATGTCATTTGATGACATGGACTGAGTAACGTCTGGACACTTGTTACATAATATAACACAGCAATTATTTTTTCATTAGTGTAGATAAAACGTAATATATGATTTTTTTAAATTACGAGGAGCTTTAAGGAGTCGTTCGATGTTCTTACATTCTTTATTCCGTGTTATTGTTTTCGTTTTGCTGAAACTCGGCGGAGTTATAATGAAGAAGTGGCAATTTTGTGCGGCCCATTAAAGTACAGCCAAAGGGAACGTTTTAGTTAATTAACACAGCCAGACACATTACCTGTCCTGTAACAGTTGTAGTAATACTTCCGTACTGTTTTTATGACGGTTATTAAAGGTGCGCAACACGAAGTTATGTTGGATGCTGCTACCGATCTACACTGTGGGCATAAGTTAATATACGGCCTATTTTGGTCATCGAGTGGTGGGCAGGATAATGGAAACCTTCTCACTTAAGGATGCAGGACACCAGGTGTGAGAGAACCGCGCCGCCCGCTCGCCGCGTCTCCTATCTACTTTGTATAAGCATATACATGTAGCAGACGAAAACTGACAATATAATATAAACACTTTGTATAAAGTTAGTGTTAACGTGGTTTCACTACTAAAACGTTAAAATATGAATACTGTTAGTGGGCTAGTCTGTACAAAGGCTTGCTAAGTACATTGTTTTATTTTAACAGGTGCTCAATCTGCAATTAAATGGCGTACAATACCGAGAGAGGTGACTTTTAAAGGTGCACATAATCAAACAAATTATGTTCAAGTTATAAGGGACGCTCCGGTGGGGTATTTTAGTTTTCATTTGATGTAAGTTGAGTTTTGATGCTGATTTTTTAGTTGTTCGTTTATGGGGACTGCAATGATAAAAAAATAAAAAGATTTTTATTATTGTTTCGCCATTATTCTAGATACTTTTTTATCGTTAGTTAGGCCTGCAATCAAGTGAATGATAGTTGAGGATTATTTAGGTAATGGTAGCTCAATAGTTTTAAGACAGCCCTAAAGATTGGCCGTGTAAGTATTATCCTAGCAAAATCAAATAAATGTGGGGTAAGTACCCAGTTACACACACACACTTACATATGTATCCCTGTTTCAATTACACTCAAATTGATTGTGTTATTTGTGTTGAACGTAGGTATTTGTGTATATGTTACTGTAAAACCCCGAAGTACGGTAAATCTTAAGATTTCCCAGTAAATTCTAAGATTTACCAGCATGAGTTGGTAAATGTCCGAATTTTATAAAAAAGAGACAATATTTCGGGCGTTTACCAGCAGAGTTTGGGAAATGCTAAGATTTACCAATGATGGTTGGTTAATGTTGGTTATGGGAATAAAATAATGACTATTTCTTAATCGTTTATTTTAATTATCGGTCAGTCAAAGCTTTACATAGTTTTAATTATATTTATGATGATACAGTTTTAATGTTATTATTTTTTATTACTTTTATTATCATGTGTGTTTCTTAACCATTTATTTATTATTAATAATCAGTCGCATCATTATAATTTGACTTCTGTTTCTTTAGACAACGTTGGCAAAGTCTCAAATAGGTCTTAATAGCCTCAACTGTTAATTTTTATACTTGCGGTTACATTCCATTATCATCCTTGTCCTCCCACCGTGTCCAACAGTAACGTGTATTTCTTCGAGAACGTTAAACAAGTCTTCGTAACAAACGTAGGTAATGCCTGATTTCACCATTTGTTTCTTTTATTATATTCAATTTCGTATTTAAACGAGCAAAACGATCGAATGAAGCGCGTGGAATCGAGCGTGCTTTTATGGGGGACTGCAGAGTGCTCGCGAGTACGCCACAGTGATCTGACACGTTTCGATTTGTCAATTTTTTAACATTTACCGCTTCTCTGGGGTAAATCTTAAGATTTACCGAGTGTGTGTTGGTACATGTCCAAAATTAACGATGATCATAGAACATTTTGGACATTTACCACTGAAGCTGGTAAAACTTAGGTTTTACTGGGAAATTTTAAGATTTACTGCACTTCGGGCTTTTACAGTAACATATACACAACACAATATTAATGAGGTATTTTGGTAAGTTTAAAAAAGTATCATGAAATATAATCAAAACTTTGTACCGCACATCGAGTCATAGGCACGTAAACCACACAATTGAAAATGAACTAAACCTCGATCAAAGCATTTGCATTCCCCTCCAGGTCTTGTCCCCGCCCGACTGTTTTGAATTTAGTAATGAACTCAAAATACATAGTTGACAATAAACGAATTATCTCCGAAAGTTTAAGTATTCAGCTCCAGCTCTGAAGTTTGTGAAATTGGTTTTAATTGAGGAACATATTATTATACGGAACTTTAATTTAATGAATTACCCTAAGCTTTATTGATAAAATGGTAAAACGTCCTCCCGCGTAAAATATTACGTTATAATTAAAAACAATAATAATTTCTCGTTATGAAAATATTTTAACTTTAATATTATTTGGCCGTTACATAATTCCAATCCGTTGATTTACAAAAAAATATATAAATAATTATAAATAAAATCAATAGAGAAGATTGTATAACTTCGATTTACCTTATCGACAAGGTCGTCCAAATGATATTTAATTAAGGTTGATTTGAATATTCTTGACACAGTTCGTCCAAGATGTCGGCTTCCATGAATTTAATGAGTCCTCGTCAGGTGCTGTACTGATTACGACCTCGGGACTATGAGACATGAGTGTGCACTCAAAAATATGAATTTATATTTTCTTAATCTTTTTATATTGGAGGACTTGCACGTGGATTTCAATCGTCCTATTAAATTGTTGTGTCAAAGGTATGTTATTTGTACGATAACCCTCCCTTCAAGTTAGGGTCAGCTTCCAGTCTGCCCAAACGACTCCAGTAACCCAATTACCGACAAAACTATCTACCAATCTACCAAAGTATCCTTACTGTATGTCGGGCCAATGGTGCCATATAATACGTATGTAGGAGATGGTTACCTACCCAAGAGTATCAGCTTACAATAAAGCACACAATTTGCATGTATTCCATTATATTCTATTTTGTTTGAATGAATCGTCAAATTACCAGTTGCAGAGCAATTACGTTGCAACAGGTTCCCACTGCGTCGGGTTGCAAACTGACAAAGAATAGTTTTTGACTCGTCGCGACTACATCCGGTCACATTATGCATGTAAATCGGCTGACATTTGTAATGTGTATGGATTAAAAAAACAAATCAAAAGCATCGCCGGTGATTGGCTAGATGTCCTTCAATGACGCGGAAGCGGGACCCGTTCGGCAAAGTTTTCTCATTTCGTTTTGAAGGTTAGCTAGCAGCTGTGCTCTTTATTACCTATTAGTACCGCGAGTATTAGTTATCTCATTACGAGCATTGTTTGCATGTTACTATGTGATAAATGTACGAACTAATGGCTTGTTTCGTAATTGTATTTACAAACGATGAAAAAGTTAGGTTACCGGTTTCGCAGTGGAATGAACTAACTTTGTGCCTGCAACTCCGATATATTTTCGTTTTAAATGGCGTTCTAAATAATTTAAAAGCTTCACAATGCCGAAATAGCCTCACGTTGCAAAGTTGCAAACAAATAAAATTTAAATATGTAGGAGCAAATCCTACCTATAAGTTTTAAAACAATCTGGTTTATTCCCTTCGATTGCAGTTTCACAGTCGACTATATTTAGTCCCACATGTGGTTGGGTAGGCTAGACTTTAGTTTGTGGCCAGATAATTGGTATGAACTCGTTGAAATTTATAATGATAGATAGCGCATGCCGGCTGAAATAAGTCGCAGGAAATATATCAATGACCTATGACGCCATATTATTATCGTCACCAATTGAATTATCGATCGTCTGTACCAAAACGTGCTTCAAGATATGCTTCTGATACCTATAATAACGAAACCTTTACTTAGGTGCCTCGTCCCTATACGAAGCTACAAGATTACATTTAATTAAATTCACTGACCGAGTAAGTTTCCACCAACTTTTAATGCCCACGCGTTAAAAGACCCAAAATAAACATTAACTAGTTTTGAAGGACTTTAAAATATTCTTTCCCAGATTTTAAAACGAAAATGCTGAAAAAGTGAGCCTGTTTTCGCCTTTACTTGGTTGAATATCTAGGTAAGATATAAATTGTTCTATAGGTAACTGAACTCGAAATAGAAACGGTTGAATTCTTTCGCTATTATTGTTTTCATGCCCTTCAATTCGCAATATTCTAGCCCCAGTTTGGTTTGAATGCTCTCTTCGTCTCGCTAGTGAACTATAATATCGTATAACACTTCTATTAAATTAAATATTTATTTTGCTAAGAGCATTGTGATTTTATAAGTTAGCGAATAACTCTAGAAATTAAAATACCAGCGCTTGTTGTCTTTGAACCTGGAATTTTCTTAAACAACGTAAATATTTACAGCGACTATTCACTCACTATGCATTTTCACTTAAAAGATTGTGACTTGAAAGTTTTGACGCTGTTCTATACGTCAATTTATAAAATGCATTCGCTTTATAAACGAATTACTTGCAGTGATCGGATTTCGTGTAGTGTAATCCGTAATGTGTGAGGTCCACCCACTTTTTATGTCCTCCAGTGTACTCGAGTGATTCCCACAGGCTTTTCGGAGTAAGTTTCTCACGGCCTCCCTATACAAATTAAGTGGGTTGGGCTACATGCAAATTGAATTAATATTAAATGACCGCAAGGAAAGTTTGCTTATTACGTGACCATGACTATACTTTTATATTGGTGTCGATTTTTTTACATAACTGAAGTCATTCCATTTGTTTTATTAAATACACTTCAGAGTTTTTGAAGTCTTAGGAAATGTAAAGTGCTGTTTCTTCAATAACTATTTTTAAACAAGTCTAATGTAAATCATATGATGATGGTGGCTGGTGTGTAATTACAATGAAGGATTTTCATCAGCACATCACTCACACCGCAAGAGCTTTCTTTCTTAACCTGTGAAAGGTTAAGGGTTTCTATAAATCTCTTGATCCTTCAAGAGTATAAAGAGCGATCAGTCAGTATTAAGAATTTTACTTTCGTATAAGTAAAAGCGGCCGTCAAGAATCGTCCTTTGATTTACCGAAGACTTCTTCGAATTACAAAAATTTCAATTAGTTTAAGGTGTGTATTGAAGAAATGCGCTATTGGTTGGTGCCCGTTGTTGCCTTTGTCGTCTCGGTGCATTGTGAGACCGTGAACAGAGAATCACTCTGTGGATCTACCTTACCTACTCTCTGAGTCGCATTCATGGTGTTAGCAATCACTTGATGGCCCCTACGGAGTTTACGAAGTAAGTGTGCTTTACATTTTTTGTTCGAAGTTTATTTTAACACAAAAGCTTCTCGGAAAGTCCTCAGATTATTGCCCTTAAAAGCCTTAGGTGACTTCGGGCCCGTAGTTGGGGCTTCAGAACGAAAGTTGCTAAATACTCCTGTCTCAATTTATCATATGTTTAGCCATGAACTGTCCAAACAAAGAAATGGACAACAAAACCAATAGACGTTAAACGAATTTATTTTACGTCAAAGTTGTAATCAAAAGTTATTTTTGTGTGATCATTATAGACTCGTAAGGGCTCATAATTTATGAAGGCAAGTAATTAGGTACATCTAGCAGTACTATCTATATAATTTTATTTACAAACGGAGAAAATTAACGAGTGTAACCAACGATAGTATTAGGAACTTCTGCGGTTTCATTACAATCTGTTCAAAATAATTGTTTAGGTACTTGTAAATACGGCAAGCTCCGCAAAAGAGTTCCCTCGCCATAACTAGATTTAGTATATCACTCACTGCAAAACCAAACTAATAGTTACCATACGTATAACGCGTATAACTTCAGCGAGATTCTTTGCAAGCTAATTAGGAGTAAATCTAGTTGTGGCAAGATACAGAATATAATATATATAGTCCACAACACGCAGATATAAGTATAATACTATAACACACCCTCTTCTACGACATAATGTCAGTTTGTGCAAAAATCACGAAATCGTAATTTAAATTTTAAATCATTCATGACTGATTAATATAAACAAAAGGCTGTACTTGCAATATTTGACATTTATTTTAAGGTTGCTTCATACAGTTTCAAACCAATTAAAGCCTTTGACTCTTTCCGTAAAATGCTTTCAAAAATACATCTGAAAAGTCTGATGTGGACTGTGTAAAATGTTATTGGAATAAAATTGATTTTATAACACAGACTTTAACTACGCAGCGAAGCAGCCCGTAGCCAATTAAAAGTCCAATATCGACATCAATTATTTCGCAGGAATCGGTAATTTACCAATTAGTTTCATTTCTACCCCTGTCTGTACCATCTGCAATGATCTGTATCAAAGAATTCAGTTTAATTTTTTATTTATATTTATTTTTGATTAATCATTTAAATACATTTTATCTCTATGGACACAGAAGAAAAACGAGAAAAGCAAACGCTTTTTATTCATTTTATTTTCCCGGGAAATATTCGACCCTACGATTCCTACGAATGCTTTTAAGTTTTTTTTTGTTATTCAATCATCTTTGCGATGAAAACGTTGGCGACGTACATTACGACATCGGTCTTTCTCGACGGCCAGAGCGAGCTTCAAGATGTAATCACAGCGATGGCCCATTACATGCCAGCTCATCACTTATCTTTGGCCCTTTCATGTTGGCTGCGCGCCAGTTTCCTAGGCCGGGTGGTAGCACGTATGCTTATAATAATTGTGAGTAATTAGCACGGCGAGGCGGTAACGAGCATGTAGGTCGTTTTGATAAGAGATAAAAGCCCACCCGTGACATAATACATTATGTTCGCTTCGCATATCACACAGCCGCAGGCAGTAGCCAGTTTTTTATATGTCACTTTTAATCGAAAGAAACTGTCACACGAGTATTGTGTGAAAGAGACGACGCTCTACAAAGCCGAACTTTTTTCTTACACCTGGATGTGTTCTATTAACGTCCAGGTCAAGTATTTCGTAGGATATTTGAATGTGACCGTACGGCGACCGATCAAATTATGCAAATCCAAATTTAACTGATCTCTTAAGCTTCAAAAATTTACAATAAAATACCCGATAGTATAAGAACATTGCCCCTATCAAAATTTAAGAAAGCTCTCTCCTCTCTATTAATAGAAAAATGTTATTATACTGTTCCAGATTTTATAAATGATAATTTTTAACTTTTTTTAGTTTATGCTTCGTTTTGTTTTATTGTTTTGTTACTATTTGTTTTTAATTACTTCATTTTAGTTTTTATAATTACATTTTATTTAAAATTTGTATGCCTTCGCGGCAAATCATAGCGCTCAAATATGTTTAACCTAACACCTTTATGTTAATACCTATGTTTTACAAATAAAGATTCTGATTCTGATTCTCTCATTGTCAGGATATGCTTAGCTTGATGTGTCCCCGTGTGTATCTAGTCATGTGTTTTGTACGAAGTGTCGTATAACTTTTCCACGAAATCGAGTTTTACAGGGAAAGTCCTTGTGAATATTTAAATAGACTGAAATAAGCACCCACCTACGCACAAATTAAATCTTGTACTTTCATCTTTGCTTTCTAACCGTGTTTTATTTCTGTCAAATAATTTTATTTTTGTTATCGTAAAACATGTTCCCATGTACGGGTGTCGGCACACATAAATCTCACGAAAAGTTTTAAGAAACTACCCTTTGAATGTAATTCTTAGTAACATGAAATTGGAAAGCAATAACGTTTATAAAACCATACTCAGAAATAACTATTGACCTCATTTTATTTATTTATTTATTATTATCACATGTTTTCTTTGCCATTACAGATGATAAATCTAATGCGACAAAGTAACTTAAATATAAATGCTTAAAATATTTTGCTTATTATACCTTACAAACTTTTAATTCATTAGAACTGTTGAGTGTACACACTTACTTTTAGTTAAATACCTTTGAGACGCTTTGTTGATATAACAGCGTACTTAATTTATTTTACGTTAAGTTCTCGTAAAAAACCCTAACAGATAGCTGATACTTAACGATGTATTAATTTAATTAGAAACTGTTAACATTGAAGCTTTGAAAACGTTATAGATAATTATTTGCTCACATGTAAGTACCTACTTTCGTTAATCTTTAAAATCAGTGAGATAAAGATGCTGAAAATTGCTTGGATAATACCTGTTGAAGGTTCATAAAATGGCAGTTGTATAAGCCTCAACAAACAACCCGCAAGCGATTAGCACCGTGTTTATGTTATGTGAACTTTTTCCGCGCTGGCAACTCTCTAACTATATTCCAAATTCAAAAGCATATCGACCGGTAAAAATTGCTGGGCGCAACGGTCGCCGGTTGGCGGTTATAATCACCGACCGTGAACAGACATCCCACCTGTTTTGCCCCTAGTCCTACCAATAACGACGCCACTTCTTAATCATACAGTTTGAACCCTTACCTGCTGCTAATTAATCAAGTAGACTTATTACGTTATGAATTTAACTGTTAAATTAATGTTGAACGTAAGAAAAGGAGGGCTGTTCTCCTTCGATGTTTATATAACATATTCAATGTTATGTTTATTGTATGGATGTTATGCCATAGAATGGTTCAAAAATCGTCGAATCGCGGCCGTCTGAAGCTAAGCAAATGCACCTCAAATAAATCCTACAGCGCTGTTGTTAAAGAAAGCTTTTACTTAAATTTGAGCGCCTTCATGTGCCACTAACATGATTACCCGGCAAATGTAACAAGCGCCGTCAAATCAACAATCGGCAAATACGGAAAGGGTTCTTTTACAATGTTCGCAACCGCGGGTTACATTATGTAAGACCCTAATCCCGGCCAACCGGACCGTGAATCATCATGGCCTACGATAAATTTAGGGAAAATTGCGCTACTAACGTTTCTGTACAAAAAAAAAGAGTGAATTAGGAATTATTCAAAGAAAACTTCATAAGTAAAGGGTAATATTTTCCATATTTTGTTAACAATACCTTTTTGTGTGTTGTAACATCTCGTAAAGTTAGTTAGGAGGTGCTGTAGCCCAGCGGCTTTTGTGAAAGAATCTTAATAAGGTTAGCGATGAAATATAAACTCGATCGGCTATGTAAAACCTTTGAGTACCTATACGGCTCTAATCAATAACTTTCCATGAATTTATAAACTGTCGAAACAAACTGGTCTGTCTGAACTTACCAATATTCAAAAAGGTAAAAAAAGAATGAACGTTTTAAAATTGCAAAGCGGTTGGTTTTCAGTTGTTTATTAAAAAAACTTGTAACTACTTCGTAACCATTCGGTCTATGTGTCATACGCTAGTCAGGTAGTATTTAATTTGTTAAAATCCAAAAATGTTCGGGGTTAAGTATTTTTGTATGACATATTTCCACATTGGCACTCTAAAAAGCTTTTAAAACGTTTTATTTTATTTATACGGCATAGTCCTCGCCTCTGTCACAAGAATATTGCACTAGAAGCTGTGAGTCGCACTATTTCTATTTGTGACAAAATATTTACATTGTTTTAATCAATGAAGCTATTTACAGCTTTCTGTTGTCCTATATGGATTTAGCTTTGTGTTGTCTATTTGCAACCACAAAGTGCGGCGGAGAGTACCTACTTACTGTAGTAGGTACGAGGGTAGGTATCCCCGGAGTGGTCTCAGCAGGTTTGACGATACTGACTTATTGGTAGTTCACTAAATGGTGGCCACCAACACACAAATTGAAATATGGCCCTTCGTTCGTAAACTTCCTTGTTAGACCTTTGTCTCAGTGCAGACATCAAGGTATTTTGAAATCTGCTTTTAGTTTGAAATTGTGAGACGGTTATTCTCTCATTCATAGGTACAATGCTTTTAATTTGAACTGAAGCAGGCCTCCGTTCTCCCCCGAGCAGCCACGGATGCCTAATTTCCTCCCGTACATTTCTACTCCACGCTTTTTCATTTCCGTCGGACCCGTCCACAAATGCAGTGTGATATAATCGGGCTCTATATTTACTCGTAACCCAATATTTCAGAGGACGCTCTGTTATTTGTCCGAATTCCCGGCAAATAAAACATTCGGATAACGTGAAACTAGTGTCACACAAAACAAATCCCGAACAAATCGTTTTAATGGATTCAATTTGGTTACGTGAAGTTTATTCCTCTCCAGAAATAAAGGGAGGGTCCGATAAAGAAAATTGTGATATATCTTGAACAAATGTAGGGTTCGAATAGTTATAGAGCGGTTACCTTTTAGACAGGTTATAGGAGGGTTTTGCGTTATATTAAAATGTTATCATCGTGTTCGAAGTACAGATTATTGGTATTGTAATTTATCTACAACACCACGTTTATGCCATGACTAGTAGGTTTTACCTAAAAGCGGTTAGATGCAATTGAAGTAGGTACACCTGGGATCTTGTCTAAACGTTTATTTATGTGTTACTTTCAGTGTTCTATTTGATTATCATAAGTTTAAATGATATTACAGTACATAACACATCCTGAACTATGTTATTACTGCATAAGTAAGGAGTGCAGCTCGACTCGCTTCTCGTCCAACTTCCCACAAATATGTAGTATAGTTCTATGTAGTGTTTGCGTTCGCTGGCAATTTGTATATCTTGCACAAGTAATCTACAACAAATCCGATTACAAATATCACTTTGTAACTAAGTTTGGCTTAGAGCTATATTAATAGGTTTACTTCTTTCACGCTAAATTAAATTGCAAATTGATTCTTTCTGTCCTTATCGCGGGACGAGTGTTTATCGATCTGATGTGTGTAATTTAGCATAGAAAATAACTATACTTTACCTAAATTCTAATATATACCACTTGCACTTGCGGTGGCCGTTATTCAAGATATAATATTTAATAGTTATCAGATGGGACTGCCTTATGCAAACACTAAATAGGCGTTTTCCGAGAGCCGGTCGCAGTGTTAATGAAGTTTATTGCGATCCCGGTATTGAACTATTCTGCACCAATGCAAAAACAATAAGGAGAGTCTTAGCGAAGCTATTTTTTGTACAGGAGGTACAACCTGCTTGAACAATATGAAAAAATAAACCAACTTTATTATTATTCGTAAATAATATTCTAACAGTGCTAGATTTTTGTAACACATTTTTGTTATTATCTGCGGAGGCTTGTTATTAGCAATTTAAGTATATATTTTGTTATTATAATGTCATTAGACAGTAAGATTTCTTAAAATGTAAAAAATGAATAAATAAAATGTATACAATGTGCCAAAACTTTACTTCTTACATGCTGAGATAGTAACAAGTGTCTGCCTATAGTACAGAACAAAAGTTTTATCCAAGTGACTACGTTCAAAGTGAAAACTTTGACTTGAACTTTTTCTCCTAGCACCTACTAAAATATTTTATGACAACTCTAGGTATATGTATATTATTTTCACCCAGCTTTTGCGTCGACTTGAAATGCGCGTGTATAATGTAAGTATTGCGGAATGTAAATTCAGATATTTGTTATTCGGATTAAATATAAATCTGAACGATTTGATCTGAAATCATTAACTTAATGGAATCCGTTCATGTGTTCTTCGCCCTGTATCTAAAATGACACCTGTTTAAACTAAGACATACCTCCTTGGAGAGCTGTTTGAAATGGGTGCGCAGCTCAGCAATAAAGGTCCTCATCTGTTGTCCCTCGTACTTCAGGCGGCCGACTTCACTGTCTAGCTTGTCGATCCTAGCTTCTTGCTTCCGACCCATTTGTGCGAATTCCGTCGTTTCCATTAAAGCAAGTTTCAACTGTGAAAAAAGAAAATGTTTTAAAAGAGAATGCTGAATGATGGCCTTTATTATTTAGACAGCGTAGAACGTTACCCGCATACGCGATGTACGATCTTAATAATGGACGCAAACCGTTTGTTTTTAAGTGTAAGTGACAATTGAAAACTGTACTATTTTCCTGCAGCCTTTTTAGACTTCCTTTCAATTAATATTCATATCATTCGTTCGTTATTTCTCACTAATAACCTCCGGTGAGAATCTAACAGCGGATTTACAGATATCTGCAGTTCGTTAGTTGGACAATGGTGACGTTTTCTGCCTATACGGTTAACACCTTGACAATGCAAATATAGGAAAAACGTTGGTGCAATTCTGGGATTATCTTTAAAGTCTACATACATACATCTTCCATTAAAATGAAAATTATTACTGTTGAAATAGAGTTAGCTATAGAGTGTCGCTCTCCCCAAAACGGTGGAGATAGTTTGTGAAACAACAATAACGGAAACCTATGATTAATATCATTATTTGGAGACGTCATGAGCCACAACTTAGCTGATAATAAAAGCTATAGGTATGGTAGATAATAGATATGCTATATTCGACGATCAGTGGCAACCAAAGCCAAGCCCGGGCTCTCTCTGTATCCGAGCAGCGAGAACGTTATACGCTGATATGTTTATGATATTGAAGCCGAGTTCAAACCTGATTCCTGATGGCATGTAGCTGACGCAGTAGCACGGAGTTGTTCACGCTCTCTTCCAGTTCACGCATCTCAACGCGGAGTTCTTCCATGGATCGCTTGGCCCACTGAAGGGTGGTCCTCTCATTTCGCTCATAATTGTTGCCAACGAAGCGGTCGCTCGCTGTCTCTCTGTTGGACAAGAAAATTACGATTAAAATACAATTATAAATGGGCTAGCTTATGCCCGCTGCTTCGCCCGCGGGTTCGGTTAGTGTCCCACGGAATCATACTACCGAGATAAAAGTATTCTATGTTTATCCAGGTTATAAACTAATTATGTGCCAAACTTCATCCAAATTCGCTGGTTAATTTTCGCGTGAAAACAAAATTAACAAAACAACCAGATGGATGGAATTTTGTGTAACAAAATTCCATCCATCCGTCCTCACAAACACGTTTCGCATTTATGATATTAGTAAATTAGTAAAATTTATTACACAAGCATGTTATCCCCCAAGATAACAGGTACACATACAGGTATATCTCTCCAGATATATTATTAGTTGCCAACAACCGTGCACCAGTCCAGCTCCAGGATGGTTCTTAGAAAATTCATTTCTGAATATTCTTTTCAGCAGGGATTTACTTGAGTTGATATTAATTTATAGAATGAACATATTTTTACACGAAGAGTTTCCAAAAGCTGAGTATGACTATCTCATACCTATATGTACCTTACCTACCGTACCTTAAACAATGTTTGAGACAATAATATGTACGTAATCGTAACTGCAAACAAATAATTTTGTTCGTCGCGAAGCTTTTATTAAATAATGATTGAAGTTTTTTTAAACTACATTCATCATGTTTATACAAGCGTGTCTCATATACGAGGCGCATATGCGCGGGCGCAGGATGCAATGTTACGCAACAGCGCACAAGCAGCTCCGTGTCTCCTGCCATGGCGGGTATGGCGACCCTTCCGGTTCCATTTTATAATAGCACTTACTAATTATTCAATCTAGCATTTATATACCTAATATCCCAACGTGTTAGGCGCGGGACAAATACTAGAGGCGTCGGGCGGTGGTGTGGCGCGGGCGGTGGTGTGGCGCGGGCGAAGCGTTGTCGCTGCGCCAATTCTTTGACATTTCATAAAAAATGTATAGAAGAGATGTGGCGCGAGACATACTGAGACGGGCGTAGCGTGGGCGTGGCCGAGTGCCGCTTCCTCGTCCGCAGTGCCAAGCACAGGGAGAGAACAAGACTACGAAAATGCGTGACAATATAAACTTTAAAGACTAGAATGCGCCCGCGCCTCGCCTTTCTGACACCGTGACCGTGCCTGTGTCGCACTGCACCGGCGACGCGAGACGCCGCGCCATCACCTCGCCCGCGCCTCGCGTTCGCCCGACGCCTCTTGTATTTGTCGCGCGCCATAATTAACTGAAACTACCCATAAAAAGAAACAAAATAAAATGAATGCGCTGCGATGTATGGATCCGTGGCTTAGGCCCCCAGTGGTCCTCGTAGCGGCAATCGGCGGCGGCGATCTCTCGCGTGCGGCCCTGGTTCAATCCATGGTCCGGAGCGAGACGGAATGGGAAGCCGTCACCACCTTCTGCGAAGCAGTCATACTAGCGAAGGAGGTGGCGGAACGCGAGAGGGAGAGAGCCTCTCGCCCCAGCCGCCGCGGGAGACCCACCGGGCGTCGGGGCCACGTGGTCGCTAACGGCCACCTTAGACGCGGGCCTGTGGACGGTTAGCTATGAGCTAGCTAGCCGTCCATCCGTCTAATGACGACAGGCCGTGTCGACGGCACGTTCGTGTTCCACGCGCGCCTCTATGAGATTTCAGCATAAAGGGAGGGGCTCGCAAGGGCCGAGCCTACTGGGGTTGCGGGCCTGTTCGAAAGAGATACCGTGGCCCCGGAACGTGAAGGGCAAGGAAGGAACATGGATGGGTTTTAGTCAGTAAAAGTCTGACACTCCCTCCTGCTCCAGTGGGAGAAGTCATTTGATGATTCCCATCCGAAAAAAAAAGGCCCCCAGTGGTCGAGGCACCTGTGGCCGACATCCCCCTTACTAGTATATTTTATTTGTTTTCTTACGTAAACCCTGCATGAAAAAAAAAATTGTGACCAATCGGAACTGTAACGAATCGGGCATATGTCTTGGTTTCGACTAATATATTTTGGATGCTATTTGTCAAATAATTATATTCAGTGTACAAATAGATATTGATCTGAACTAAATTACGACACCACTACATTTTAAAGACTTGGCATTAGCTTGTAAAACTGTAATATTAAAGCCAAAACTGTATATGTGCCTAAGCTTATACTCAGAATCGATATTGATAGTGTATCAATACAAATATCTTTATTTACCTATTGGATTTCGTGCCGGGCAAGCAAATGCTCAATATTTATTCAGTGACAGAAGATAACGCGTTAATAAAATGTAAGCAAAGGTAGGTATTTAATCTTCCCGTATCGAATACCGGACATAACAAAGTCAGGTGCTGTAGGTACTTTCTCGTTTGCACAACTAATGTTATTAAGGTTTATTATGATTCATGTGTTTGCGGAATCAACGTAACGGAAGCAAATAAGTTAGCAAAGCGAACCGAGTGTTCACTGCCTGTAGGTAGAATTATCCTCTAAAGGCTTGTTTCACCACTTGCGATTATGTTCCCGTTAACATAATTATGTAGTTCGCAGATACGTTTTCAAATTCTGCCCCATTTTTAATTTATTCGGTAATTTGGCTACCGGTCAATGTGGCGACACTTGGACGAGGCCTTTGTCCAGCAGTGGACGTCTTTTGGCTGAAATAGTGATGATAATGAATATTGGCTATATTCGGACATCGTTAGTGCAAATTAGTCGCACTAATAGTGGATGTGTCACCTTTGGATCTAAACGAGATCAGTAAGTCCAGTGTCACCATTTCTCGTAAACGCGCTTACGATTTACTGAAGATCGCGATCAGTTTTATTACTGAAATTCACTTTTACTTAGCGTCAACAATTTCTTAATGTTTATTATTCTTAATACCGAGAACGATGGCTTTGTGTACTGTCTTGTTCTTGGAATAAAATGTAAGTAATCTCGTTTGCTGACGGTTGCTTAGACCACCAAACAAATAGGAAACAACGAGCTTTTACTTTGCTAACTATTTTTAATGGCACTATCAAAAATAAGTGCTCTAAGATCACTATAAAACTAGTGCTTTGTGTGAAGCCATAGATACTTGGAACTTTCACATAAATTAACTTTCTAAGGAAAGCGTTTAGAACTTTTTCATTACCTGATCAACACCCGCATTTTACTCTGAAAACTCTTCTGCCCGATACATTTACAAGCCGTACTAGCGACGCGAGTCACTCCCACCTTTGTAACCCACTCTCCCTCATTTAATCAAAGTCTATTTCTAAAAACTATATTTCGTAACATTGATTGAACGTGGCACCCACGCCACGTCGATACAGTCAGTACCTACTCAGTGCGACACGCTCGTATCTCATTCACTTCACATCTCAATCATTTACATAGTTAGAGGTGACAGGTGTGTGGTAAGTGTCAAAAATATATTTCCACGCCACGCGATTCGTACCCATAAGTGCCGTGAGTGGCCTACTTTACGTGGAAGCCAGTGTAGGCACAAATTCGCCGGGTCATGAAAAGTATGTTCCCAATTAACTTTGTCAGTTACCTCGTTAACGTTTCCTATGCTATACAGCCGATTTGTTACTTTTCCAGACATTAAAGGAGATTGTAGTACAGCACTTTTTTATGGCGGCAATAATCTCCAAACGCGCAGGATAGAGACTAGCATTCCGGAGGCATTATTAAAATTAACAATTTGGGGAGAGCGCCGAATTGCTTTTTTCAGAGAAGTTTAAATGTAAATTATATTTTATTGGACTTCGGTTTTCAGTAAAGGCGAATAATAACGGCGGAGTGTGGTTTGAGCCACGCCACGTGCCCAAGCCGTTAATTTATGGCGGTCCTTATAAAGAATCTAAGATTCTGTGTTCAAGAATGAAATGAAATGTCTGCAAAATGCAAAGCGGTGGTTGGTTTCAGTCAACGCTCTTCTACTCATTCAGTTATGAAAATGATTGTATTTATGATACAGTGTTTTGTTCACTGATTTAATATTGGAATCCAATAATAAATTATTCAACTGCCACCATCAACCGTAACAGCTGCCAAAAACAAAAATGCTATATTTTTTTGTATAATATGGCCGCAACACGCGCCTATAATATGCAACTGAATAACTCTGTAATTACCAAAACAGTTTTTATAAGTGGCGGGATACGGGTACAATCGAAGTAAGATTATACCTGGCGGCGAAAAAAAACGTTCTCGAAAACCTTTCATTGTAACGGCAGATGCAAGGATGCCATGTGCTCCTCAAAGGGATTAGAAAAAAAAATCAATTCGAATATCACCCTTATAACAAAAGTCCGGGCCAACTCCTTGATAAACATCGCTGTTATAAAAAAAAGGTTCATATTGAGCATCCACCCCGGCCAAGCATTTTCGCCCTTGTTCCAATGTAGTCCAGAGCTTCTTTTAGGCAACTCTTAACTATTGTCTGTTGGCCAAATGCCGTCGAAACAGAATGACCGTCATTAGAAATAGCACCTGCCTTCTGTTAGATATTAGAAGTTGAATAATGTCCGTCCTTTTACATGAGGCCGAGGGTCCGGGTCCCAACGACGGATGCGATAGTAAATTTTAATTTACGGAAAGAAATGTGAAATTTAAGAACGGGCTGTGTTTTCAAAAAAACCAGTAAAAACTAATTTATAAGATGAAAAGGAAAACCTCTAGCATTTTAGCGTTTTACAGATCTTGCGACCACTAACTATTTCCCTAATTAACAGAGATAATTAGAGCTGAAAATTGTTTCGAGGTTCCTTCTGGAAAGAAAGGAGTCCGCTTTGTAGATATTTCGCTTGGGTCACAAGCAATTTACTTAGTAGATAAATTATAATGATTTGAGGTGTAAGGCATAATTAAGTGTTCTGAGTGACAAGAAACGCAGTATACAGATGAGCATTATGTACATTGAACATTTCATATGGTACTTTACTTCCGTTTTTTTTTCTAGTTATGTTTGTAACCATATTTGGCATAGTATGCGCACGCGCGCCATTTGTTCCGACCGGATGTGGGTTCGTAGCACACAACTTCCGGTCGGGATATAAATAAACATCCCATCAACACCAGATGTTCACCCCCATAGCTGTGTTGCGTACTAACGATATGGATTTGATTTCGTCTATTTTGAGTACATATAAAATTACCTACCTTGAGGTAACTGGCGACCTACACTTAAATGATAGGTATCATTTATTCTACCTAGACTGAGTAATAGTACACTAGCTTTAGACCAACCCGACGCAACATCTGGTCGTAGGAACGTTTAGTTTTATTTTTAGCACTCATAATTAAGTTGGCTGTGTTTTTTGCTCGATTTTTACAGAGCTGAAGATACATAACAGCGAAGGGGATGTGCTGTGTATTTAACAGCTAGAAAAATGTGAAGTGTCGCTTCAGACCTAAAGCTCTTAAGGAAATCGTATTAACACCCAACAAACTGGTATTGCACTGTCTCATCTGAACAAAAAAATGTAATCAATAATATTCGTCTAAACAAATTGTATGAATTTAAAAAAATATATATATATAACAATGCGATGTGGTCTCAATATTTGCAAAATTCTTCGGATCCATATAATATTCCTCTGAGAATTTTAGCGAATTCTCGTGTATACATCTTATTAAATATATTTGAACAAGTAAAAAAGCTTCTATACTTAAACGTGTTCATTTCCTTTTACGACCAAAGAGGGGCTGATATAAATATACAGAACCCATAACTAGCTCTAAAATATTACGTTAGCTTCGCGAGAGCGACGTGGATAAAAACGAAGGAGCTAGTGTGAGAATCTTTTTATTTTTTCACATGTAAATTCAGCGAATGAACGCCTAGTAAAGCTGAGACATGGATCGTAAGTGGCATACAAGAAATCGTGTGTCTTACATATATTATTGTAAGGCATCTGAGACAGGAGCCCGGAGCACGTCCCGCAGTACCCTGCTCCTATAAGGAAAATGTGGCCGGCTGTAAACATGCTCCAACATGATAACATATTGTTCCCCCTTTTTTGAGGTTCCCTAGGCCAAATTGCAAAAAACGGAACCTTATCATTTCTTTGTCCATATATCTCACAAAAAGTTCAGCCAGAGACTATTTGCTCTTCATCGGTGAAAATTGGAAATCCGATTTATTCTGTGCACTGCTGCTACTAAGCATAATTAGGGATGGCGCTCCCGATAAACGTTATCTACCAAGGGATGAAAATAATAATGGTGTAAAAAAAGCATGTAGGATATTTTTGGAAACCTATTTTAAAGACTATATATGATGTTTTTAAATAAATCTTAAGTCTTAGAAGTATAGTTGAATGCAATTAGACATTAAGGTGGAACGAAGTTTATAGTGGGCGGATTGTGTGGTGATGGGACTCTTCTATTGAGTTCTTAGAGAACTGGAAAAGAAAACGAAAGAAAATTTTCGCCACTTGTAACTTTTCTTTTATTTCCTTTGTAATATATATTTTTTATTTTTTTGTGCGTGAATAACTTCAAATTCAACGAATTCATATTGTAGCGTAAACGGGTGACCTACGTTCATCCATTAAACGCTAATTTGGCTGTTTCTATGTTCATTATTGTCGATGCAATGCATATTTCAAGAATTTTTTTAAATCTATTTTCTGTAATATTTCTGAAAATATAAACTTCGTTTCACCTTTTGAGTGTTTCTTGTCTAATTGCACTCAGGTAATAGGCAAATATTTTAGGTTACTACCACACAAATAACTTTGCTTTTCAATCTTTTCGTTTCATACGCGGAACCCGTCACAATACGTGCTCCGACACAGATTTGTCCATTTTTACATGAGTAAATGTTTTACCCCGACAGCTTCAATGAGAGTGCGCCATAAAAACGACAGAAGGGTGACCTTTTTGCAAATTGCAATCGACACTCCAATTCAATCCAACTCCTTTATAGAATTTAATATAATTGAATTGAATTCAACTCTTGAATTGAATTCAACTCTTGAATTCAATTCAACTTTTGAATTCCATTCAACTCTTCTCCTAGTTAAATTCAACTCAATGCAGTTTCATGATATGGTATCCTTTCGCAAATGTCTTATAATTATCTATCTTCAGCTGTTCTGCTGTGCCGCGTCGTATGGAATGTTGTGTCATTATAAGCTTAACTTGTATGTGTAGATCGGACGCTATTAAATCATGATAAGAGGCAGTCGCTCTTATTTTCAGGATCATTAAGCTAGACTGACCACCAATCGGGATAAGCTTGTTGGATAACTCTTAACACATTCCGTCACTTCCAGATATGTCTGCCTTTATTTCCATGTCTAGCACATCTCTCTACTCGAGCAGCTAACTTCCCAGAAACCAATAATAAGCAAAAGTGCCATTAGACCTAGAATGAAATCTTAAAGTAAACCTCTAACTACTTGTACCTCTCCTCAACTTGGCATTTATTGTTTCTACATCGATTCGGTCAGTCTAATTACAGAATCTAATCAAGCAATTCATGTTCATATAATGATCTGTCTATAACCTGCACTTAGTGTTTTAGATGAAACGAATTAGTATACTAAGCTGTTATCGAGAAATCACGTTTAGAGTGTCCGTGAAGGCGTTAGCGTCCAATCCGTTGTAATTATATAGGTACGTAATTGAAATACCTACTTGCTATACACAGATGTAAGCCCAAATGCAAAATAACTCTAATTATAATCGAATTTTTCAATAGTAGCATTCTGTTCAAAGTTCAATACGCAATGGAAATATAGTAATTTGAATTGCTTTTAGCGATATTGCCAATTATTTAGTTAGGCACCACAAAATTGTGTGTTATCACTTAATCCTTGAAACAATCTTTTTATTGATATATACCATAATTTTGTGAAGTGCCAACGCATATTAAAATGACAAAAAGAGTTAAATAAACTAAAAATAAAAAGTTCCATCGGAGATACAAAAATAACCTACCGGCCCTGACCATAATTGTTGTTCACTAAATGACACCACTACCATCCATAAGAATAATATCCGAACTTATAAATATACATCTATAAATTAAACATCAATATAATTAACGTTTTATTTTTATATAATCAAACGTAGGCTAATAATATAAGCAACGCAACTGATATTCAACATATGGACTAACCAAATGTACCTATTCAGCAAAAATTGTCTTCACGAAAACACATTCATCTCACGAACACATTAATTTTACAATAACAATTACAATATGTTCGCTATGAACTCGATGCGACCGCGGTAACGAAAGGTTGTTGTCGTTATCCATGTAAAAATAAACAGAGACTTAATAAAATCGATGGACAACAGCTGGCGACGTTGAATTTCAAGTATGCAAACGGGTACCTTGGCAGTTCCCAGATGCAAACTCATCTGGCACACGAGATGGCACACTCTACCTATAGCTACTTTTTCATAAACCATTCATTTTAAATCTTTATACTCTAGGATAAGGTTGAAAGTAGTGCACACGCCCGCGAACAAGACCAACCACTTCTCGCTACTCGCAGGTGCTCCTCATAGATAGAGCTTAATTTACTGTCAATTATACGTACCAACATTATAATGGTGTACCAATCTCTTACCTTTCGTGGACATTAAAAATATGTTGTTATGAATATATTAAAATGAAACACCTAAAAGCTGTTATGGTGGAGAGATAAGACGTATGTTTTGGAAGTGGTAACTCGAAAAATGTCCTGTCACATTAGCAACCGCCGCTATAAATATGATGCATGGGAAGGGGCTCGTTACAAACGGATTTCGACGTTCATAATTTGCATTCAAGCAAGATTTATGGAAAATGTGTTAAAAAATACCACCCGCGCTCTAGAAATGTCAGAGAGAACCCTTTTGATCGTCAAACGTTCACAGTCTGCTTTTATGTGCATTATGAGAGCTTTCGGGGAATCTCATCAAACCGGAAATAAACGCTAGAACCTGACACCGATGATTGTGAACCATTGTGAAGGAAGGATCTTTGCGCTGAACGCTAGTGTTATGTAACATGACGTGAGCTAAATATTAAATTCATTAAATTCATCTGTAAATGGGTCAAGAACCTATGTTAACGATTGTGCAAACCAATTATAATTCAGACGTCCAAGTACTTACACTTACAGGCTTATCAAATTAAATGATTTTATTCGTTTTCAAAATTATGAACACCAATACAGAAATAGAATTCGTTAGAAAGTGCGCATCATATGGAGCGGCATTCGAGACTAAATTTTTCAGCAGCATATCAAGAATGAAATAATAAAAACGGCGATGTTCTTTATAAATCCCCCAAGGGAAAGACGAAGAGAAATAATCGTGTCGATCAGATGGCCTGGTTCGCGTGAAGAGGCCCTTGCTTCCCGATCTCGAACCTCTCCTGCGTTTACAAGTTTTATATTATGACACGTCTCGCAAGACTTCAAAGCCTTGGGCGTGAGCCATTACCGCTTCTGGGGCCTGCAGCCGCGGCACCTATTGTAAGCGACATCGAGACACGCCCTAGCGCCCTCAGCCCTCGATCTAACTCCTACACTTTTTAATGCTCCGCGTCCGCTACAAGAACTTCGCTCCTTCTTCAATCCTTTCCGGACTTCTAGAATCGATCGAACAAACTACATATATACCGCCTCAAGACCTCTCTATATTATGCGCAAACAACGGTAAATACCAAGTTATAAACACGATTGTTCCGATACATGAAATGTGTCTGTTTGGAAATTAATGCTAATTTATCATTAATCGAGATATTCTTAATGAGCCTGTATGCGGATGAACCCCTGCTAGTTTCTGTGCATTATTAAGTTTATTATTTTGCCGAACCGTCGAGAACAATCACTTGTGTAAACATGAGAACTCCGTAACACCTTCTCTAGGGTCATTGTGGATTCCCTTTCTGCCGTAAAAATCACTCTTGACCCGTTTTCGATTCAAGAGCTTAACAAGTTTGAAATTGTTTTGTTGTTTTTGCCAAATACTAACGAACTCCGCTTCGGAAAATTTTAATCTTGTAAATCTTTTGTTTTGTTTGATAATATTTGGTATATTTGTTTCAAGGAGGCGGTACATTTCTCGGAAACTTATTTGCAAACTTTCCTGATTTCTCCTGTAAACTTTCAGGGTTGTCTAACAATTACCAGACGTTTAAAAACCGTTTTTGACAAAACACCCGTTTCAGAAACACGGGGCGATGATTACTTAATGAAGAACATATATCTACCTGACAAGTCTAGCCGCTCCAATTTATATCAACCCTTATCCGAGGCGTTAAGGAGACAAAATCAATTATTTATTTATTACAAGACGGATCGTGGGAGTGGAGAAATTACTCGACATGACTCGGTGGTATTATGAATAGGGCGATCTCACGTAGTGGTGTCATTTGTATCGTGTATGACACTCTCACGGGGACACCTGCGCGCGCGACCCCCTGTCACATGCTGTTCAAGCTGTTACTATTTGTCAAATCTGCAATTTATCAGTACTTTAGCTATCGTAGATACGAGATTGATATTTGTGATATTTTGTAAAGCTCTGTTTTGTAAAAACTGCCTTGTTGGTGTAATGGTGGCAAACGTTACTTATGGGGGTCCTTTAAGCTCGATTCTCAGGTCAGGCAAATTGTCATTGGGTTTTTGCATCAAGAATTTCTTCGGAGCAGCCAAGGCATGCCCAAATGGATGGATGTGTATCCAGACTGGATTTGGGCATAAATGGGACATTAAATATAACTGTCGTAGTGTGGTGTGGATCTTAGGCGTGATGTTTTATGCTCTTCTTTTGCGGTATCGACAAAGCACTAGTTTTTTGAAATAAGAAGCTCATGACGAGAAAAATAATTTCCAGGTACTGACTCTTTGGAATCGCTCAGACGTACATACATCGCCTCTCGTAGACTTAACGAATGAATATTTTAATTCATTAAGATGAACACAATACTGAGGTCTGTAGACGGAACAATTGCAACGCAATTCAATATTGTATGAGGCTCTTTTTATTCCTTCCGGTTTGGTTTAAGGGGAAGCAGTAAAAAAATATAAAATGCAGGAAGAATAGAACCTTTCAATAATCAGTTAGATTGGTAGTAATTACCATCGATGTTTTGTACAGCAGCTGTGATCTGGATCATGTGAATATAAATCAGGCTGTTGTGCATTCCTGTTCTTCATTGCACACAAAATCAGAAGATATACAGTACAAAAAATACAGAAATATGGTTTTTTAATGTATTGCAGCAAACTTTACTTCGATTGTTTGCACAGCAAGAAATACTTAAGAATACAATTTAATAACTTAAATTAGATAATGAATAATAATTTCGAGCACTTGAAGCTAATTAGCTTGCAGTTACAAGTGAAGCCAACGCAAACGTAATCGTGCATACGTAGATAATTGGCAAACAGATATTCCACCACAATTCACTCAAACGAGCAATCAATCACCTGAATGACCGAAGTTTCCCAAATTAAAAGAAGTTCCTTAATGTTCTGCCCGTTGGAAACATTCCGTAACTTGTCTCAAGTGAAGGTTCGATGTGACGCCGTATAACTTTGCAATCCCTAAGGTACCTCACCGGCTTTAAAGAGAGCCTGCTTCGGAACCCTTCATGTTTAAGGGTACTCAAAAGGTAAAAATGGGACTCCACTGTCTGCCTGCCTGTCACCAGGTATCGAATTCGTATTTCAAGAACTGTGATAGCTAAACTGTTGAAATTTGCACAAAATGTGTATATCTGTTGCCGCTTTAACAACAAATAATAATGACAATGAGAACATATACGATAAAACCAAACCTTACATGCGCATGTTCGACGCGGACTTGGCCGGAATTTTATTTATTAATCTGGTTCGTTTAAGAAGACTTTTACCACCTCAAAAAACTCAACTTGTCAATTTATTATAGAATTTCTGAGAAATACTTTTATAAAAAGTTAGGTTGCCTACCAGAAGGAAATAACATGAGCGGTCATAAATAATGCATATTATTATTATAAGGAGGACCCAATCATCAACGATAACCAAAATCGTAAAGACGTTACATTGTGGGATACTTAAATCTATTGCGAAGACCCTTTTGTATATTTTAGTGCCTTTAAGTACGTTATATGTACCCACATAATTTTTTATGAAGGTGTTGTATACTTATTTAATCATGTATGTTTTTTTTTACATATGAGATGAGTTTTGATAGTTGCGCCAATTTCATAGATTTCTAATTAATTATAATCTTTAGATTTTTAAAGGAATATTGTATCCAAATATGTAAATAAAGTAGGTACCTACGTAATTAAAATGAATAAACGAATAATACTTACCAAAAAAAGATAACAAAACCTTAGTTAAAATAATAAATCATCAAATAAACAGCGAATTCAAAATAATACGAAGTGTAACAAATAAAATAAAAAACAGTACGTATTTGTCAGAAGCCGAACTTTCGAAGTGCGCCCCGGCAATTAATAAAATCGCTATGGCCGAAACAAAATTCGCTATTTAAGCTAATAAAATTATTATAGTGTTGTAGAACTTTTAATCCCATATATTTTCAAGTACGCAGGATTCGATAGGACTCGATTAGCTAACACAGTTGACAGTTATTCTCGATAAAATGAGGTTTATGGAGTCAAAAACTCATTTTATCGAGTATGACTGCCAAATTTATCTAATCGAGTCCTACGTACTTGTACTGCAGGGTTGGCAGCCTTGACAGAGATAACGACAAAATCGCTAACTTTCGATTGCTAATAATGCTTGCGTTTCTCGTAGCATAATTATTGTAACCGAATTTATTCTTTAGGAGTTAGCGATCGATAGTTAGCGACTTTGTCGTTATCTCTGTTGAGACTGGGCCTGGTGGTGGTTTAATTGCACAACATCACGCCCGTGATCCCCGAAGGTTGGCAGTGGTGTACCTAGTAGTACTCATAATTCTTGTTACGTTTCATTCTCATATAATAGGGGGTGAGCCTATTGCCATCAACTGGGCGCAGATCCAGCATTCGTGGCCGCTACTGAGAAATTCCTAACGATAATTTTTTACTATTTATGAGGCGATATTTGTCCACGCATATATCTAAAAAAGTCAATTTGCATACAATAATTTTTAGTTGTACTAACTATACTCCAACTTAGTAAGCAGTGCAATTTCATTAAAATCAGTTCTATACTTTTTGAGATAGAGTGTTCAGTGTGAACCAGTCATTTGAAAAACATTAACATTCCGAAGGCATTTTGTATGTTTTTTTTTCAATATTAGTAGGCAGTTAGGCTCCAGCTTAATATCCTCGATAAAAATTTCTAAACGAGGATTTATAATTAAAAAAAATAAGAAATAAATATAAAACTAATAAATAAAATAAATCCGACTGCAAAACTTAGGTTAAAAAAATATATTATATTAATATGGGTTACTTCTTTATAGTTTCTAACCTATTGGGTTAATATACTAATACTAATAATCAGTCCTCATGTAAATATTTCTTCTAATATTATTATACCAACCTCAAAAAGGTTGTTAACATATTTACTTTAGATTTTTAAGAAATAACTTTTATTTCTTTTTTTTTCAAATAAGAATTAAATAAATTACAATTCTGAAGTCGATTTAATTTTTAAATCACTTTTTTACAGTAAAATAAGAGCACAATGCACAAGAAACCTGCTGCATTAGCGAGGCAAAAACATAACTGAATATTCTGAATAACTTCGAGTCAGCAAACTTTCAAATATCCTCCTGAAAATTAAATAATGGAAACTCACGAAGTTTAAAGCTTGGCAGGTAAATCCTCTAATTCAAGCGGACCTTTTCGATGTAATCAAAAAACAAGATTGTTTCCACTTACTTTAATGCGTGTATTTCCGTTTTCAGCTGAGTGATTTCCGTTTTGTGCAGGTTTTGAAGTATAGTGATCTGGTTCGTCAGTGCATCCAGCTCATCCCTGAATTGAATTTCACCTGCAGACACTAAAAGAACTCCGGTGTCAACTAACAGAACTCCGGTGAAAACTAAAAACAATGCTCGGATAAAACAGATCATGACGACGACGCGACGTAAGTTGTGTTTGCGAGTAACCGCAGATACGACTGCCTCGGCCGATGTCGAGAACAGGAATGAGCGCGCGGCTCGGCCGCTCCGAAGTATATACGGACCCCAGCGAGTAGGAAGACGCAGATGTGTTCAACAGTTGTCCCCACGCCCACCGACTACGTTCGCAGCCTGTTTTTTTTTTTCAGATATCTAACTTAATGTAACAGATAGGTACAAGTATTTTTTCTCGCAATAAGCTTATTGCGAATCATACATACATCATAATCATAAAGATCAGAATCATATTATACATGAATCCATATTGCTATCGTTCGATCCTGAAAACGATAGCAATATGGATTCATGTATCAAAATGTAGCAATGCTAGAATTTATTGACAAAAATAACTTTTATAACGAAACATTTTCAGAATTGTAATAGTTTATACTTTCGATTAAATCTGCTGGAAGAGAGTTTATATTCAAAGTCGAATAGTTAAAGGTTATGCCCAACTAAAAGTTATCAATTGATGTTCTTATCAGTTTAAGTTTATAATTTTAAATTGAGCTAAAGTCTTGATAAATACTTAAAATCAATGCTAATGTATATTTAGCTATTTGGACAGATTGCTTGCAGGAGGGATGGGGAGAGGACCGGGTGTGACAGTGCAGCTTGAGACACGTGTATTCAGCGGTGGACTGACACCACTCGAGGTTGTATTGACGTTTAATGAGTTGACGACCATCATTAATTACACCAAAGGTAGTTAGATAAAAGTAAATCCGCATAAATCACAAAAAGACCAGAATTTCTAATAATATATACAATAATGAAAACGTTAAAAAGTTATTAACAGCCCCACGTGGGTTTAAACGGCGAGAATTAATTAATTCATGTTGGCTCGAGAACCTAGAACTTTAAAGTAACCTGTCTGGAAGACTGCGTTGGAAATTAGCATCGGGAACGTATGCACCTATCTATCTAACTACCATGGGGTTTAGGTTTCCGCACTTAGTCCTTGGGGTGGACCATTGTGCGTGAGCCGTGATGGCCGATGAACGTATCACCAGGCAAGGCATTTTATACATCTCAGATTTGTGACAATAGTAATTCAACCGATATATGAAGCTATATTTGCACGACTTTTCAACTTCATCATCTGCCAAGTCGGCTTCCAGTCTTAACGGATGCAGCCGAATACCAGTATTTTACATGGAGCAACTGCCTATCTGACCTCAACAACCCAGTCAGTAACTGGGTCACTGACTACCTGTAACGATTGTGAAAGATCTACAAATGACAGCAGGTACCAACGACTTAATTTGCTTTTCGAGGCATGGAGAAAACTCGGTATGTTAGGGTGGTCACCGATCCACAGACCAACCTAGGCAAGCACGGTTTAACCTAAAAATTGGCCCGAGTGGCTGTTATTAGCTAGCCACGAGCTCCTCACTTCTCCGACTTTTCTTTTCTTAATTCATCGTACTATCTCATCATATAGCTAGGTCTTTCTATGCTTCTTCCTACGTTTGGTCTCTATGTATTCCCTCGGGGATTTTCTGGAGTAGCCAACATCCTATTTAATAAACGCCTCCCCACAGCTATTTACTAAAGTCTCAGTAGGCATTACACTTGTTACTTTATTAGTTTACCAATAGTGTCTACATGTTTCTGTAACGTCAATTTTCAGGAAGCCATTTATTTCTCGACCTACAGTGTAATGTCTCAGTGTGGCCTGCTGAGCAATCTATATTTTGTACGTCTTAATTCATTGTATTTATTAAACTTTCAAGATCAGAACACGTTATAAAACGTATGCAAACGAGTATTTAACGCGAACTGGGTTGGGTCGATAATTCATTTTAGTTTTGTCGTGTTATCGTCGTCTAGATTTTTCACTTCTCATGCTCTAAAAGTACGCCATTAAAGCCCTACGAAGCGGGATTAAAGTGACCGTTTATTCCCTAGGGAGTAAAAAGTAATTTAAAAATGGAACGATCGTTTACTCTGAAACATGGTCACAAAAGAGTAACTTGTCAAAGGTTTTATTTAAATTTCGAATTGGCTTGCAAATAGAAAGCGGTATATTGAAAAAAAAAACAAATGAGTCTTCAACGCGGGAAAATTTATGGTTGTTTGTGTGCATCGTTGATTTTGAAAAAGTATGTGGAATGCCTCCGTTGCTACTATAGCCGCTGCAGGTAATGTAGGTACTATAATTATCTGTGGAGTGTGGATCATCTTCATTGCGAGAATGTTGAGAGTTTGTGTTGTATTTTAAATTCTTAATCTGTGACTGACCATAGAAGAAAATCTGACTGCTCAGTTCAGAATTTTAGTCGAGTGTAAATTTTTTCGGTTTTAAATGACTATTTTCTCGCACTCGAAGTGAAAAGTACAGTTTGCACCTCGAGACTAAACGCCAATTTTATATACCCTCGCTTTCATTGCCTCCCTCGCAAGCTCGGGAGTCAAACCACCTCGGGTATATAATGGCTTCGTTTAGTCCCTCGTTATAAAATGTACTATATGAACACCGGCTGCAAGCACGAAAATTTGTCACACCGTGCACCGTTCAGTTTCTTCGAGCAACGCCCATCCCAAACCCTTGAACCTAGAAAACTGAAATTTTGTACAGTTGTTCCCTTTATAATGTAGATAAGGAATACGGAAAGCTTTTTAAAAATTCAACCCCTAAGGTAGGTAGTTAAATAGGAGATGAAAGTTTGTTTAAAATTAAGGGAGTTTAATTGGGAGTGAAAGTGAAGTAAAGATCTTCACTTTCCCTCCAAATTTTGTGTTTAGGCTGACTATTTAAAATTAATTTATACATATCTTAGCGTTTTCTATTATTCAACTCTCAAGGGGTTAAAAAGGGGGATGATATTGTGTACGTGAAATCAGTAATTTTCCAAGAAAAAAAAAACACAAAATTTATTATCTAGGCGGTTGGAAGCTAACGCAACGGTGTTGTTAGAATTTCAATACTTAAGGGGGTGAAAAGGGGGATGAAGTTTGTTTTTTAGGTTAAAAGTACAAATATCATAGTAATTATCTACCCACATTCTAGAAGATCTTTAAATTTTGTGTTTAGGCTGACTATTTAAAATTAATTTATACATATCTTAGCGTTTTCGATTATTCAACTCTCAAAGGGTTAAAAAGGGGGATGATATTGTGTATGTGAAACCCTTAATTTTCCAAGAAAAAAAAAACACAAAAATTATTATCTAGGCGGTTAGAAGCTAACGCAACGGTGTTGTTAGAATTTCAATGCTTAAGGGGGTGAAAAGGGGGATGAAGTTTGTTTTTTAGGTTAAAAGCACAAATATCATAGTAACTATCTACCCACATTCTAAGCTGAGCACATACATTTTTAATAATAATTATATTTCTACCTAGTAATGTTTAATCACACTATCTCATATCTGTTTGTAACAACATTGGAAGAGACTAACGTCTAAGATACAGGCTTGGCCTAGTTTAGACGTTAGGGTTAATTTATTTTTTCACTTCTCATGCTCTAAAAGTACGCCATTATAGCCCTACGAAGCGGGATTAAAGTGACCGATTATTCCCTAGGGAGTAAAAAGTAATTCAAAAATAGAACGATCTTTTACTCTGAAACATGGTCACAAAAGAAACTCATCAAAGGTTTTATTTAAATTTCGAATTGGCTTACAAATAGAAAGCGGTTTATTGAAAAAAAAACAAGTGAACTCTTCAACGCGAGAAAAATGTATGAAATGTATGAAGATTATCATACATTTCATACATCGTGCATCGTTGATTTAGAAAAGTATGTGCAATGCCTCTGTTGCTAGCTGCTGCAGTAATGTGGGTTAATACTAATTATCTGTGGAGTGTGGATCATCTTCATTGCGAAAATGTTGAGTTTGTGATGTGTTTTAAATTGTTAATCTGTGACTGACTTGATAGAAGAAAAAACTGACCGCTCTGTTCAAAATTTTTGTCAACTGTAAATTTTTTCGGTTTTAAATGACTACTTTTCTCGCACTCGAAGTGAAAAGTACAGTTTGCACCTCGAGACTAAACGCCAATCTAATATACCCTCGCTTTCATTGCCTCCCTCGCAAGCTCGGGAGTCAAACCACCTCGGGTATATAATGGCTTCGTTTAGTCCCTCGTTATAAAATATACTATTAAGTGTACATTTAGGTGCAGTAGTGTTCCGGGGCTGCGGGACTGTTCGAAAGAGATACCGCGGCCCCGGAACATAAAGGGCGAGGAAGGAACATGGATGGGTTTTAGTCAGTAAACGTGTGACATTCCCTCCCGCTCCGCCCAGAGTGTGAGAAGTTATCGACGATATCCCATCCTAAAAAAAAATACTTTTATATCTCCTGAGACCCACTAGGAACTACTGACCCAACCGTGGGTATGCTTGGTAGGTCCTTAAAGATGACACTTCGTCTTCTTAGGTCCATGTTCACCGAAAAGATAACAGCCTGATTATCTAAAAACAGCTGTCACTGTGACATGTTCCCATACAAAAACGCGTTTTAAACAGCTGTTTTAGATAATCAGTCTGTCATCTTCTTGGTGAACATGGACCTTAGTTATGTATCCCGTGAGACCCACCAGGAACTTAAATGTACGATTAGCAATGTACTTTCAATTGAACAAAAAAATATTTTATGAGCGGTACAAACTTAAATTTGTGTACGTAATAAAAACTTTACTGCTTATAAAATTAAGTTAAAATTATTTATGTAAAATATAAACATTGATCTGTTTACTTACCTACTTGTACTTGTGTCAATATTGTGATGTATTATGTATTTATTTCCTCTTTTTTTCAATAAAGATTATTATTATCACGAAAAATGCCGTCATCACGTAAAGTTCTCGTCCGTAAACCAACTTTACAGACGACCATTTTTTCAAATTGTTTGGGTATGGCCATCAGGAATTGCTCAGTAGCAGTCAAGGAATCTGGATTTGTGCCCAGTTGATGACGATAGGACGGCCCCTGTTACATGGGACTTAAATATACCTGGTGGAATGTGGGTATACTACGATGTATCACCTCTGCCTAACCCTTCTGAGATTACAGGCGTGATGTTGCGTGATGGTGCGTGATGTTGCGTGATGGTGCTGATGTTGTTGTGTTGTGTCGCGTTATTTCATTAACAGCGTCAATATTTAGATAATTATTCAATATTCGTGTCATACCAGGAAATCCTTTTGTCAAACCGGATTTGATTGCAGAATAATATGAACCAACTAGCTGTTGCCCGCGACTTCGTGCGCGTGAAAATATTGATGGGTCATGTGTGAGCCTGCATCGTTGTTCGAGTTGTCGCAAGCGCTACTGAGCATGAGGTCCTGGGTTCGATTTGCGGGACGGGCAAAGTGTTATTGTATTATTTGTGCCCGGTTGATGGCATTAAGCTAAATGTGCGAAATGTGGGTGTAGGATTAGATACACCTCTACCTAACAGTGGCGCAGGGTGAAAATAGTGTCAGGGGAAGCCGTAGAAAAAAAAGGAAAACTGTTTTTTTTTTTGCTTCTGTTAACTTTTTTCTCCGTGTTAATTTTGACCTCATTTTCACTATTAAAAATCCAAAAACTTTCGTCGGCGCCATTTTTGATTTTGATTTTGACTTCATCTTCATTCATCAAACTAGTTTTTGCGTGCTGCGCGAGCTGCAAGCAGCTCGCGTGCTTGTGGTGGTAGCTTTTTTTTTCACTTTTAAAACCTATTCATTCTTAAACATGACCCTAAAAGAGGTGTTTCACTTGTCAGACTCTATTGAAATGCCAAATAAAGCCCAAAAGGACTAAACGTTTCCACTTGATTAAGCTCTAATCATTCTGAATCAGCATCTTCAAACCACTCGAATAACGATACCTACCCATATTTTAAGTGTTTTCCTTACCCTTATGACATTTTGAAAACCAATAGGAAACCTTAAATCAGTATGAACCCCTAACACATTTTGAAAACTAATTCAATAAAAAATAGATATTAAAATAAAATTTAACTTGAGAATTAATTATAAAATTAAGAAACCCCATAAGAACCCCTAATATATAATCTATAAACTTATTTAAAAACTCAGACCTTCTCTCATTAAAAAAACATTACCCTACAATTTGCTTGTCGACCTACCTGCTACCGGAAAGGTCTTCTACCACCAGACAGGTTTCGACGCCTATGATAATCTTTGTTCAAACACCTAATAGCCATCCCTAACCATTATGAAGTTACAATTCTTTCAAGTTTAGGGGAGGTTGGGGAGGGGAGGAGATGGTATACGAATTTCAACGATCCTCAATAGTATTAGGTGAGAATTAAAAACAACCACTATGTGTGCCAGTTTTCGAGATATGATGGGGGGCGGGGTGAAGGGGAGGGAGAAGAGATTTTGAAAAATGATTTTTGCCACCTCTCTGTCGCTGTTTATAAATGTGAAAAAGTAAGTTCCAAGTCTCTCAAGTTACACTCCTTCCCGCTCCGCCCAGAGTGGGAGAAGTTATTTGATGATTTCCCATTAAAAACCTTTTCTCATACACAAAATATTACAATACAATTTACTTATCGACCTACCTGCTACCGGAAAGCTATCATGACCATATCTCTACCACCGGACAGGTTTCGACGCCTACGATAATATTTGTTCAAACACCTAATGGCTAACCTGAATTGTGGGGAGGGGAGAGTATAAAACATCCTCCAGCGCAAGAACAGTTTCGTAAATATGATATCTCCCTATCTCATACCTCGCTGATGTAGGATAGGTTCCGAGGTTTGATCATGAAGTCGGAATGGCATGTGGTGTTTTTGTAAAACACTTTAAAACCTCGATGTACCCGCCAATTTGGCAGCGTTGGAGAGACTGCAGTACAGCCCACGTCTCGATCAAATCAAAAGATATCTCGTAATCCACAAAGGCTAAACAACAACGCCGGTTATACTTTTCGGACTTCTGTATACCGCAGTGTATGTATCTGTCACCGTAAAATTGTAAAACACGTTATATTGTAATATCTTTAGCGATATTGTATACTTTCGAATTATTGTCAAACGAACATACTGCTTACAATAAAACGCATTATTTTTCGTGAATTGCATGCGATGGTAGTCAACTCACGTGGTGTGTAGGGAAGGACGTCCCCATTGCCCAGTGGGTACCACTCTCATGAAAAAATACTGTACCGTTCCTGTGAAATATCGATTAATGTAACCCAACCTTAAACCACTTTATACGTATTCCCCTAAAAAGCGTAGTCGACGGAACCCCGCTTCGCGGGGCCCCTATTTCCGAGTGCAGGGTTTAAAGGAACCTAACTAACCTAACGGGGGGGTGCCCCAAGTCCCGATTATGGGGGCAAAGATACTTCCGTATATTCAGTTGACAATAATTCGAGAATTTACAATATCGCTAGAGAGAAACACGATATATTGTAATATAACGTGTTTGACAATTTTACAGTGACATATCTATGTGGTCAGCCTTTTAGGAATCCGGCTTGTTCGGGAGGCGAAAATAACCCAGATGTAATGTGAAAAGTGCTGCAAGACACATTCATGACCTTTTCTCAAAATAGTCGTTTCGCTTCTTTAAAGATGGGCAAAAATCTCAGGTTTGAATCCTTAGTTCCCAGCTTTATCAAAAGAGCAGCTAAAGTGGTTTGTATAATCCTTGACCAAAATCATCATCTCAACGAACTCGTATCACTTATTCGCCAGCAGAAGAAAAGATTACAGTCAAATAAAACTAACGAAAAACCAGATTTTTCAACCAAAAAAATCAGCTGAACGAATGGTTACAGTAAAGAATTGGGGCAGTAGTAAAATATACTCAGACTGACCTCCTAAACACTGGTGTAACGTTTTTTTCGTTGGCCGGTAACGCGGTTTTTGGGCCGACAATTAATGATTTCCTTTCAGAGAAAGGAAATTATGAAAATTCATTTTGACCAACTCTGGCCTTGGCTCCACTCAGGCCCTACCTACCACTGGAAATCTATCTTGAACTTGTCCCTACGATACTGAGGTCCACGGCTCGCTCCGCTCGCGACTTCCTTTCTTGACACCACTCAGAACCTGCCAACCACCGGAATGCTATCGTGACCTTATCCTGACGCTGTGGGTTCACCGGCTCGCGTCGTTCGCCACCTCCCCCTTCGCTTTTTCGGTACCACCACCGGACAGGTTTTCAGTCGACGGCTCGCTGCGCTCGCCACCTCCCCACTTCGCTCCACCCAGGACCTGCTAACCACCGGAAAGCAACTGTGATCTTATCCCCACGCTACGGGGTCGTCGACGCCCGCTTCGCTTTACCGATAATATCACCAACGGGCAGGTTTTCGGTCCACGGCTCGCTACGCTCATGACTTCCTTTCTTCACACCACTCAGGACCTGCCAACCACCAGAATGCTATCGTGACCTTATCCTCACGCTGTGGAGTCACCGGCTCGCTACGCTCGCCACCTCCCCCCTTCGCTTTAGCGGTACCACCACCGGACAGGTTTTCAGTCAATGGCTCGCTACGCTCGCCATTTCCCCACTTTCCTCCACTCAAGACCTGTCTACCACCGGAAAGCTAGCGTGACCTCATCCTCACGCCATGGGGTCACCGGCTCGCTTCGCTCGCCACCTCCCCACTTCGCTTTACCGGTACCGCCACCGGACAGGTTTTCAGATGACGGCTCGCTACGCTCGCCACTTCCCCACTTCGCTCCACCCAGGACCTGCCTACCACCGGAAAGCAACTGTGATCTTTTCCCCACGCTACGGGGTCGTCGACGCCCGCTTCGCTTTACCGATATCACCAACGGGCAGGTTTTCGGTCCACGGCTCGCTACGCTCGCGACTTCCTTTCTTCACACCACTCAGGACCTGCCAACCACCAGAATGCTATCGTGACCTTATCCTCACGCTGTGGAATCACCGGCTCGCTTCGCTCGCCACCTCCCCCCTTCGCTTTACCGGTGCCACCACCGGACAGGTTTTCTCCACTTTACTCTACTCAAGACCTGTCTACCACCGGAAAGCTGCCGTGACCTCATCCTCACGCTATGGGGTCACCGGCTCGCTACGCTCGCCACCTCCCCCCTTCGCTTTAGCGGTACCACCACCGGACAGGTTTTCAGTCGATGGCTCGCTACGCTCGCCATTTCCCCACTTTCCCCCACTCAAGACCTGTCTACCACCGGAAAGCTAGCGTGACCTCATCCTCACGCCATGGGGTCACCGGCTCGCTTCGCTCGCCACCTCCCCACTTCGCTTTACCGGTACCGCCACCGGACAGGTTTTCAGATGACGGCTCGCTACGCTCGCGACTTCCCCACTTCGCTCCACTCAGGACCTACCTACCGACGGAAAGCTACCGTGACCTTAAACCCACGCTACGGGGACACCGGCTCGCTTCGCTCGCCACCTCCGCCCTTCACCTTACCGCTATCACCACCGGTAATAGTCGCCGGCTCGCTACGCTCGCCACCTTCTCACTTCGTTCCCCCCAGGATCTGCCTACCACCGGAATGCTACCGTGACCTCATCCTTATGTAACGGGGTCGCCGGGCTAACCACCACCGGACGGGTTTCAACGCCTACTATAATATTTGTTCAAACACCTATCGGCTATCTCTAACTGTAATGAAGTTACAGCCCTTTCTATTTGAGGGAAGGTTGGGGAGAGATGGGAAGGATGCTCAAATTTCACCACCAAATGAACCTTAAAATCGACCATATTAATAAACCCCTCTATGTACAAAATCCATCCTCATTCGGTCGGAACCGTTCGAAGGAACCCGGTAGAACAGACGAATTTGCCAAAGTCGGGTCTGACCTGAAAATTCAATCACCAATGACTCTCGGGGTTGCCAGCTGAAAGCGATGGAAATGGTCAAATGTCATTTGAGGTATCCCACTCTTAGTGGTTACGCACCATTTCTATTCAAAATGACGTTATTTCTACATATCAGGTTTTTGGGGAAAATCTGGAAAAAAACCCCTTAAACTGGGAAAAAAATTGCACCAGGCAACACTCCTTGACAAAACACACAACCAGTTCATACAACATAATCCAGTTGGGGGATGCTAACTGACCATTTATCGTATCGAAAATTTGGATATTTCGTCATTTTTACAAGATGGCCACACTGTCCGCCATTTTGTTTTTCTATAAAGCCATTATTTTTCTGAAATGTCAAGGATATAGGCTATAAACCGGTGTACTTAGTGCTGCCAACTTTTGATTTTGGCAGAACAAAGTAATTCGCCAAAGTAAGGTCTGACCCGAAAATTCAAACCCCAATGGCTCTCGGGGTTGCCAGTCTAAAGTTATAAAAATAGTCAAATGTCATTTGGGGCGTCCCATTCTTGGTGATTATGTAAAAGTTACATTCAAAATGTCGTTATTTCTACTTTTCACGTTTTTGGGGAAAATCTGGGAAATTACCTTAAAAATGGGGAAATTTTTTGCACCATGCAACACTCCTCTACAAAACACACAACCGCTTGGTACAACTTAAACCCGTCAGATGTTGCCAACTACCCGAAAAATCGTGTCGAAAATTCGAATTTTTAGTCGTTTTTACAAGATGGACGCCACACCAGCCGCCATTTTGTTTTTCTGAAAAGTCATAATTTTCTAGAAATCTCAAGGATACAGGCCACCGACCGGTGTACTCATTGTTGCCAACTTTTGAGTTTGGTAGAACAAAACAATTCGCCAAAGTCGGGTCTGACCCGAAAATTCAAGCCCCGATGGGTGCCAGGGTTGCCAGCTGAAACTGATGAAAATGGTCAAATGTCATTTGGAGCATCCCATTCTTGGTGAATATGTAAAACTTTTATTCAAAATGTCATTATTTCTACTTTTCATGTTTTTGGGTAAAATCTTGAAAATTACCCTAAAAATGGGGTAAATTTTTGCACCAGGTAACACTACTCAGTAAAACACACAACCGCTTCATACAACTCAAACCCGCCGGATGTTGCCAACTATCTGAAAAATCGTCTCGAAAATTGAGAATTTTCATCGATTTCACAAGTTGGCCGCCACACCAGCCGCCATTTTGTTTTTCTGAAAAGTCATAATTTTCTGGTAATTTCAAGGATACAGGTCACCGACCGGTGTACTCGGTGTTGCCAACTTTTGAGTTTGGTAGAACAAAGTAATTCGCCAAAGTCAGGTCTGTTCCGAAAATTCAAACCCCAGTGGCTCTCAGGGTTGCCAGCTGAAAGTGATGAAAATGGTCAAATGTCATTTGGGGCTTCCCAAAATTGCCAGCTAGACCAAGTCTCCATTCAAAATGTCGTTATTTCTACTTTTCATGTTTTCGGGAAAAATCTGGGAAAATACCCCAAAAATGGGGAAAAATTTTGCACCAGGCAATACTTCTCAACAAAACACACAACCGCTCGCTACAACTCGAACCCGTCCGATGCTGCCAACTACCCGAAAAATCGTCTCGAAAATTGTGAATTTTCGTCGATTTCACAAGATGGCCGCCACACCAGCCGCCATTTTGTTTTTCTAAAAAGTCATAATTTTCTGGAAATCTCAAGGATACAGGCCACCGACCGGTGTACTCGGTGTTGCCAACTTTTGAGTTTGGTAGAACAAAGTAATTCGCCAAAGTGAAAAAGTCCCAAAAATGAAAAAGTTTAATATTTTTTGGGGTTGCCAGTTGAAAGTGATGAAAATGGTCAAATGTCATTTGGGGCTCCCCAAAGTTGCCAGCTAGACAAAGTCTCCATTCAAAATGTCGTTATTTCTACTTTTCATGTTTTCGGGGAAAATCTGGGAAAATACCCTAAAAATGGGGAAAAATTTTGCACCAGGCAACACTCCTTAACAAAACACACGACCGCTCGCTACATCTTGAACCCGTCAGATGTTGCCAACTACACGAAAAATGCATTTAAAAAAAGTCGAAAATTCCACCATTTTACAAAATGGCCGCCACAGCGTCCGCCATGTTGGATTTTCAAAATGTCATAATTGTTCACAGTTGCCATTGAAATGACCTACAAATTGGCGAGGTCAATGTTGCCGACTTTAAAAATCATTAGAACAAAACAATTTGTCAAAGTCGAGTGAAAAAAGTCGCCAATTTCAAAACGTCCTAGAGAGAAACACGTTGTAATATAACGTGTTTGACAATTTTACAGTGACATATATATGTGATCAGCCTTTTCGGAATCGGGCTTGTTCGGGAGGCTGAAAATAACCCAGATGTAATGTGAAAAGTGCTGCAAGACACATTCGCGACCTTTTCTCAAAATAGTCGTTTCGCTTTTTTTAAAGATGGGCAAAAGTCTCAGGTTTGAATCCTTAGTTCCCAGCTTTATCAAAAGAGCAGCTAAAGTTGTTTGTAAAATCCTTGACCAAAATCATCATCTCAATGAACTCATATCACTTATTCGCCAGCAGAAGAAAAGATTACAGTCAAATAAAACTTACGAAAAACCAGATTTTTCAACCCAAAAAATCAGCTGAACGAATGGTTGTAAAGAATTGGGGCAGCAGTAAAAAATACTCAGACTGACCTCCCAAACACTGGTGTCACTGGTTTTGATGTGTTTGTCCTGTGTGGGCTAATAAATGCTTTTTCTTTCTTTCTTTCTTTGGTGTAACGTTTTTTTCGTTGGCCGGTAACGCGGTATTTGGGCCGACAATTTATTAATAATTTCCTTTCAGAGAAAGGAAATTTTGAAAATTCATTTTGACCAACTCTGGGCTTAGCTCCACTCAGGACCTACCTACCACTGGAAATCTATCTTGAACTTGTCCCTACGATACAGGGGTCGCCGGCTCGCTTAGCTGGCCGTGGCCACCTCCCAATTACCAGATTTCAACGCATTTTATAGTGTTTGTTGAAACATCTTACGGCTATGTCTAACCGTAATGAAGTTGTAGCCCTTTCAATTTTAGGGGAAGTTGGGGAGAGGCGATTCGAATACCATTCGGTATACAAACTTTGAACCTCTCGCGTCGCTTTACCGATATCACAACCGGGCAGTTTTTCGGTCTACGGCTCGCTACGCTCGCGACTTACGTTTTTCACTCCACTCAGGACGTGCCAATCACCGGAATGCTACCATGACCATATCCTCACACTACGGGTTCCCCTCTTCGCTTTACCGGTATCACCACCGGACAGGTTTTCAGTCGACGGCTCGCTACGCTCGCCACCCCACTTCGATCCACTCAGAACCTGCCTACCACCGGAAAACTACCATGACCTCATCCCCACGCCACGGGGTCGCCATGTCGCTTCACTCGCCACCTCCCCTCTTCGCTTTCTCGATATCACCACCGGGCAGGTTTTCGGTCCACGGCTCGCTACGCTCGACGCGACATCCTTTCTTCACACCACTCAGAACCTGCCAACCACCGGAATGCTATCGTGACCTAATCCTCACGCTGTGGGTTCACCGGCTCGCTTCGTTCGCCACCTCCCCCCTTCGCTTTTTCGGTACCTCCGCCGGACAGGTTATCAGTCGACGGCTCGCTACGCTCGCCACCTCCCCAATTCGCTCCACCCAGGCCCTGCCTACCACCGGAAAGCAACTGTGATCTTATCCCCACGCTACGGGGTCGTCGACGCCCGCTTCGCTTTACCGATATCACCAACAAGCAGGTTTTCGGTCCACGGCTCGCTACGCTCGCGACTTCCTTTCTTCACACCACTCAGGACCTGCCAACCACCGGAATGCTATCGTGACCTTATCCTTCGCTTTACCGGTACCACCACCGGACAGGTTTTCAGTCGACGGCTCGCTACGCTCGCCATTTCCCCACTTTCCTCCACTCAAGACCTGTCTACCACCGGAAAGCTACCGTGACCTCATCCGCACGCTATGGGGTCACCGGCTCGCTTCGCTCGCCACCTCCCCCCTTCGCTTCAGCGGTACCACCACCGGACAGGTTTTCAGTCGACGGCTCGCTACGCTCGCCATTTCCCCACTTTCCTCCACTCAAGACCTGTCTACCACCGGAAAGCTACCGTGACCTCATCCGCGCGCTATGGGGTCACCGGCTCGCTTCGCTCGCCACCTCCCCACTTCGCTTTACCGGTACCGCCACCGGACAGGTTTTCAGATGCCGGCTCGCTACGCTCGCCACTTCCCCACTTCGCTCCACTCAGGACCTGCCTACCAACGGAAAGCTACCGTGACTTTAACCCCACGCTGCGGGGACACCGGCTCGCTTCGCTCGCCACCTCCCCCCTTTACCTTACCGGTATCACCACCGGTAATAGTCGCCGGCTCGCTGCGCTCGCCACCTTCTCACTTCGTTCCCCCCAGGACCTGCCTACCACCGGAATGCTACCGTGACCTCATCCTTATGCAACGGGGTCGCCGGCTCGCTTCCCTTGCCACCTCCTAACCACCACCGAAAGGGTTTCAACGCCTACTATAATATGTGTTCAAACACCTATCGGCTATCTCTAACCGTAATGAAGTTACAGCCCTTTCTATTTGAGGGGAGGTTGGGGAGAGATGGGAAGGATACACAAATTTCACCACCAAATGAACCTTAAAATCGACCATATTAATAAACCCCTCTATGTACAAAATCAATCCTCATTCGGTCGGAACCGTTCGAAGGAACCCAATCATAAATTGGTAGAACAAACGAATTTGCCCAAGTCGGGTCTGACCTGAAAATTCAATCACCAATGACTCTCGGGGTTGCCAGCTGAAAGTGATGGAAATGGTCAAATGTCATTTGGAGCATCCCATTTTTGGTGATAATGTAAAAGTTCCATTCAAAATGTCGCTATTTCTACTTTTCATGTTTTTGGGCAACATCTGGGAAATTACCCTAAAAATTGGGAAATGTTTTAATCCACTACTCAACAAAGCACACAATCGCTCGAATACAACTCGAACCCGTCAGATGTTGCTAACTACCCGACAAATCGTGTCGAATATTCGGATGTTAAGTCGTTTTTACAAGATGGCCGCCACACCAGACGCCATTTTGTTTTCTTGAAAAGTCATAATTTTGCTGATATCTCAAGGATACAAGCCATCGACCTGTGTACTTTACGTTGCCAACTTTAGAGTTTGGTTGAATAAAACAATTCGCCAATGTCGGGTCTGACCCGAGAATTCAAACCCCAATGGCTCTCTGGGTTACCAGCTGAAAGTGATGAAAATGTCCAAATGTCATTTGACGCACCCCATTCTTAGTGGTTATGCAACATTTTCATTTAAAATTCGTTATATCAACTTTTCATGTTTTCCGGCAAAACATGGAAAAATACCTTGAAAATGGGAAAAAATTTTGCACCAGGCAACACTCGTCAACACAGAACACAACCGGTTTATACAGATAATCCAGTCGGGGGATGCAAACTGACCCATTTATCGTATCAAAAATTTGGATATTTCGTCATTTTTATAAGATGGCCACACTGTTCGCCATTTTGTTTTTCTAAAATGTCATAATTTTTCTGAAATTTCAAGGATATAGGCTATAAACCGGTGTACTTAGTGCTGCCAACTTTTGAGTTTGGTAGAACAAAACAATTCGCCAAAGTAGGGTCTGACCCATAAATTCAAGCCCCAGTGGCTCTTGGGGTTGCCAGCTGAAAGTGATGAAAATGGTCAAATGTTATTTGGGGCGTCTCATTCTTGGTGATTATGTAAAATTTACATTCAAAATATCGGTATTTCTACTTTTCATGTTTTTGGCAAAAATCTGGCAAATTACCCTAAAAATGGGGTAAATTTTTGCATCAGGCAACACTCCTAAACAAAACACAAAACCGTTCGGTACAACTCAAACCCGTCGGATGTTGCCAACTACCCGAAAAATCGTGTTGAAAATAAGGATTTTTCGTCGATTTCACAAGATGGCCGCCACACCAGCCGCCATTTTGTTTTTCTGAAAATTCATAATTTTCTTGAAGTCTCAAGGATAAAGGCCACCGACCGGTGTACTCGGTGTTGCCAACTTTTGAGTTTGGTAGAACAAAGTAATTCGCCAAAGTCAGGTCTGACCCGAAAATTCAAACCCCAATGTCTTTCGGGGTTGCCAGCTGAAAGTGATGAAAATAGTCAAATGTCATTCGGAGCATCTCATTCTTGGTGATTATGTAAAAGTTACATTCAAAATGTCGTTATTTCTACTTTTCATGTTTTTGGGGAAAATCAGTAAAATTACCCTAAAATGAGGAAAATTTTTGCATCAGGCAACACTTCTCTACAAAACACACAACCGCTCGCTACAACTCGAACCCGTCCGATGTTGCCAACTACCCGGAAAATCGTCTCGAAAATTGTGAATTTTCGTCGATTTCACAAGATGGCCGCCACACCAGCCGCCATTTTGTTTTTCTGAAAAGTCATAATTTTCTGGAAATCTCAAGAATACAGGCCACCGACCGGTGTACTCGGTGTTGCCAACTTTTGAGTTTGGTAGAACAAAGTAATTCGCCAAAGTGAAAAAGTCCCAAAAATGAAAAAGTTTAATATTTTTTGGGGTTGCCAGTTGAAAGTGATGAAAATGGTCAAATGTCATTTGGGGCTCCCCAAAGTTGCCAGCTAGACAAAGTCTCCATTCAAAATGTCGTTATTTCTACTTTTCATGTTTTCGGGGAAAATCTGGGAAAACACCCTAAAAATGGGGAAAATTTTTGCACCAGGCAACACTCCTTAACAAAACACACGACCGCTCGGTACATCTCGAACCCGTCAGATGTTGCCAACTACACGAAAAATGCATTTAAAAAAAGTCGAAAATTTCACCATTTTACAAAATGGCCGCCACAGCGTCCGCCATGTTGGATTTTCAAAATGTCATAATTTTTCACAGTTGCCATTGAAATGACCTACAAATTGGCGAGGTCAATGTTGCCGACTTTAAAAATCATTAGAACAAAACAATTTGTCAAAGTCGAGTGAAAAAAGTCGCCAATTTCAAAACGTCCCAGCGCGGCCGCCATCTTGTTTTTTTTTTTTTTTTTACTTTTTTTTCAAATCATTTTGGACCTTTAACAGAACCCACGAGCCAAAATCCGTCCAAGTCTTTTCCTCGCCGAAACCGGAAATGGACTCGGCCGCCATCTTGGATTTGAATCTCCTCTATAATTTTCCTCTACTCGAACGGAAGTACTTTATATTTGTTCAAAACTAACCCCTAACCCATCTCTCACCCATTCCGAGAAACGGCATGTCAATCAGTCAGTGAGTGAGTGAGTGGTCTTGTAGTTTTATATAATATAATAACTAGTTTTTGCGTGCTGCGCGAGCTGCAAGCAGCTCGCGTGCTTGTGGTGGTAGCTTTTTTTTCACTTTTAAAACCTATTCATTCTTAAACATGACCCTAAAAGAGGTGTTTCACTTATCAGACTCTATTGAAATGCCAAATAAAGCCCAAAAGGACTAAACGTTTCCACTTGATTAGGCTCTTGTTCTCTCTATTGGTTTTCACATTCTGAAAACTAATTCAATAAAAAATAGATATTCAAATAAAATTAAACTTCAGAATTAATTAAAAAATTTGGAAACCCCATAAGAACCCCTAATATATAATCTATAAACTTATTTAAAAACTCAGACCTTCTCTCATTAAAAAAACATTACCCTACAATTTGTTTGTCGACCTACCTGCTACCGGAAAGGTCTTCTACCACCAGACAGGTTTCGACGCCTATGATAATCTTTGTTCAAACACCTAATAGCCATCCCTAACCGTTATGAAGTTATAGTTTTTCAAGTTTAGGGGAGGTCTGGTAGTGGTAGCTATTTTTCACTTTTAAAACCCCTAAATGTTAATTCTCAAACACGACCCTAAAGAAAAGTCTTCCATTGGTCAAACTCTATTGAAATGCCAAATAAAGCCCAAAAGGACTAAACGTTTCCACTTGATTAAGCTCTAATCATTCTAAATCAGCATCTTCAAACCACTCGAATAACGATACCAACCCATATTTTAATTGTTTTCCTTAACCTTATGAAATTTTGAGAATCAATAGGAATCCTTAAAACAGTATGAAAACACTTAAGAACCCTTAACACATTCTGAATACTAATTCAATAAAAATAAGATATTAAAATAAAATTAAACTTGAGAATGTATTAATTTAAAGATTTTGAAACCCCATAAGAACCCCTAATATAAACTATAAACATATTTAACACTCAGACCTCTCATTAAAAAAACATTACCTTACAATTGACTTGTCGACCTACCGGAAAGATATCGTGACCTTATCTCTACCACCAGACAGGTTTCGACGCCTATGATAATCTTTGTTCAAACACCTAATAGCCATCCCTAACCGTTATGAAGTTACAATCCTTTCAAGTTAAACAACCTCCCCGGTTGGGGAGGGGAGGAGAGGGTAATTCATAAAAATTTCAACGCCCCTCAAAAGTATTAAGTGAGAATTAAAAACAACCACTATGTGTGCCAGTTTACGAGATACGATGGGGGGCGGGGTGAAGGGGAGGGAGAAGAGATTAAAAAAAAAGATTTTTGCCACCTCTCTGTCGCTATTTATGAATGTGAAAAAGTAAGTTCCAAGTCTCTCAAGTTACACTCCTTCCCGCTCCACCCAGAGTGGGAGAAGTTATTTGATGATTTCCCATTAAAAACCTTTTCTCATACAAAATCCAATACAATTTGCTTGTCGACCTACCTGCAACCGGAAAGCTATCATGACCAAATCTCTACCACCGGACAGGTTCCGACGCCTACGATAATAGATATTTGTTCAAACACCTAATGGCTAACCTGAATCGTTATAAAGTTGGGGAGGGGAGAGTATAAGACATCCTCCAGCGGAAGAACAGTTTCGTAAATATGATATCTCCCTATCTCATACCTCGCTGATGTAGGATAGGTTCCGAGGTTTGATCATGAAGTCGGAATGACATGTGGTGTTTTTGTACAAACACTTTAAAACCTCGATGTACCCGCCAATTTGGCAGCGTTGGAGAGACTGCAGTACAGCCCACGTCTCGATCAAATCAAAAGATTTCTCGTAGTCCACAAAGGCTAAACAACAACACCGGTTATACTTTTCGGTCTTCTGCATACCGCAGTGTATGTATCTGTCACCATAAAATTGTAAAACACGTTATATTGTAATCTCTTTAGCGATATTGTAAATTTTCGAATTATTGTCAAACGAACGTACTGCTTACAATAAAACGCATAATTTTTCGTGACATGCATGCGATGGAAGTCAACTCACGTGGTGTGTAGGGAAGGACGTCCCCATTGCCCAGTGGGTACCACTCTCATGAAAAAATACTGTACCGTTCCTGAGAAATATCGATTAATGTAACCTAACCTTAAACCACTTTATACGTATTCCCCTAAAAAGCGTAGTCGACGGAACCCCGCTTCGCGGGGCCCCTATTTCCGAGTGCAGGGCTTAAAGGAACCTAACTAACCTAACGGGGGTGTGCCCCAAGTTCCGACTATGGGGGCAAAGATACCTCCGTATATTCAGTTGACAATAATTCGAGAGTTTACAATATCGCTAGAAAGAAACACGTTATATTGTAATATAACGTGTTTGACAATTTTACAGTGACATATCTACGTGGTCAGCCTTTTCGGTATCCGGCTTGTTCGGGAGGATGAAAATAACCCAGATGTAATGTGAAAAGTGCTGCAAGACACTCGTGACCTTTTCTCAAAATAGTCGTTTCGCTTCTTTTAAAGATGGGCAAAACTCTCAGGTTTGAATCCTTAGTTCCCAGCTTTATCAAAAGAGCAGCTAAAGTGGTTTGTAATATACTTGACCAAAATCATCATCTCAACGAACTCATATCACTTATTCGCCAGCAGAAGAAAAGATTACAGTCAAATAAAACTTACGAACAACCAGATTTTTCAACCCAAAAAATCAGCTGAACTAATGGTTGTAAAGAATTGGGGCAGTAGTAAAAAATACTCAGACTGACCTCCCAAACACTGGTGTAACGTTTTTCTCGTTGGCCGGTAACGCGGTTTTTGGGCCGACAATTAAAAATCTCCTTTCAGAGAAAGGAAGTTTTAAAAATATTTTGACCTACTCCGGGCTTAGCTCCACTCAGGACCTACCTACCACTGGAAATCTATCTTGAACTTGTCCCTACGATACAGGGGTCGCCGGCTCGCTTCGCTGGCCACCTCCCCACTTCGCTCCACCCAGGACCTGCCTACCACCGGAAAGCAACTGTGATCTTATTCCCACGCTACGGGGTCGTCGACGCCCGCTTCGCTTTACCTATATCACCAATGGGCAGGTTTTTGGTCCACGGCTCACTACGCTCGCGACTTCCTTTCTTCACACCACTCAGGACCTGCCAACCACCGGAATGCTATCGTGACCTTATACTCACGCTGTGGGGTCACCGGCTCGCTTCGCTCGCCACCTCCCCCCTTCGCTTTACCGGTACCACCACCGGAAAGGTTTTCAGGCGACGGTTCGCTACGCTCGCCATTTCCCCACTTTCCTCCACTCAAGACCTGTCTACCACCGGAAAGCTACCGTGACCTCATCCTCACGCTATGTGGTCACCGGCTCGCTTCGCTTGCCACCTCGCCCCTTCGCTTTACCGGTACCAGCACCGGACAGGTTTTCAGTCGACGGCTCGCTACGCTCGCCATTTCCCCACTTTCCTCCACTCAAGACCTGTCTACCACCGGGAAGCTACCGTAACCTGATCCTCACGCTATGGGGTCACCGGCTCGCTTCGCTAGCCACCTCCCCCCTTCGCTTTAGCGGTACCACCACCGGACAGGTTTTCAGTGGACGGCTCGCTACGCTCGCCATTTCCCCACTTTCCTCCACTCACGACCTGTCTACCACCGGAAAGCTACCGTGACCTCATCCTCACGCTATGGGTCACCGGCTCGCTTCGCTCGCCACCTCCCCCCTTCGCTTTAGCGGTACCACCACCGGACAGGTTTTCAATCGACGGCTCGCTACGTTCGCCATTTCCCCACTTCCCGCCACTCAAGACCTGTCTACCACCGGGTAGCTACCGTAACCTCATCCTCACGATATGGGGTCACCGGCTCGCTTCGCTCGCCACCTCCCCCCTTCGCTTACGCGGTACCACCACCGGACAGGTTTTCAGTCGACGGCTCGCTACGCTCGCCATTTCCCCACTTTCCTCCACTCAAGACCTGTCTACCACCGGAAAGCAACCGTGACCTCATCTTCACGCCACTTCGTTTTACCGGTACCGCCACCGGACAGGTTTTCAGATGACGGCTCGCTACGCTCGCCACTTCCCCACTTCGCTCCCCCCAGGACCTGCCTACCACCGGAATGCTACCGTGATGTCATCCTTAAGCATCGGGGTCGCCGGCTCGCTTCCCTCGCCACCTCCTAACCACCACCGGACGGGTTTCAACGCCTACTATAATATTTGTTCAAACACCTATCGGCTATCTCTAACCGTAATGAAGTTACAGCCCTTTCTATTTGAGGGGAGGTTGGGGAGAGATGGGAAGGATACACAAATTTCACCACCATATTAATAAACCCCTCTATGTACAAAATCAATCCTCATTCGGTCGGAACCGTTCGAAGGAACCCAATCATAAATTGGTAGAACAAACGAATTTGCCAAAGTCGGGTCTGACCTGAAAATTCAATCACCAATGACTCTCGGGGTTGCCAGCTAAAAGTGATGGAAATGGTCAAATGTCATTTGAGGTACCCCACTCTTAGTGGTTATGCACAATTTCTATTCAAAATGACGTTATTTCTACATATCAGGTTTTTGGGGAAAATCTGGAAAAAAAACCCTAAAACTGGGAAAAAAAATTGCACCAGGCAACACTCCTTGGCAAAACACACAACCAGTTCATACAACATAATCCAGTTGGGGGATGCTAACTGACCCATTTATCGTATCGAAAATTTGGATATTTCGTCATTTTTATAAGATGGCCACACTGTCCGCCATTTTGTTTTTCTAAAAAGTCATAATTTTTTTGAAATGTCAAGGATGTAGGCTATAAACCGGTGTACTCGGTGTTGCCAACTTTTGAGTTTGGTAGAACAAAGTAATTCGCCAAAGTCAGGTCTGACCCGAAAATTCAAACCCCAATGTCTTTCGGGGTTGCCAGCTGAAAGTGATGAAAATGGTCAAATGTCATTTGAGGCGTTCCATTCTTGGTGATTATGTAAAAGTTCCATTCAAAATATCGTTATTTCTACTTTTCATGTTTTTGGGAAAAATCTGGGAAATTACCCTAAATGTGGGAAAAAATTTTACAACAGGCAACACTCCTCAACAAAACACACTACCGCTCGCTACAACTCGAACCCGTCCGATGTTGCCAACTACCCGAAAAATCGTGTCGGAAATTCAGATTTTTAGTCGTTTTTACAAGATGGCCGCCACACCAGACGCCATTTTTTTTTTCTGAAAAGTCATAATTTTCTGAAAATCTCAAGGATACAGGCCAACGAGGGGTGTACTTGATGTAGCCAACTTTTGAGTTTGGTAGAACAAAGTAATTCGCCAAAGTCGGATCTGACCTGAAAATTCAATCACCAATGACTCTCGGGGTTGCCAGCTAAAAGTGATGGAAATGGTCAAATGTCATTTGAGGTACCCCACTCTTAGTGGTTATGCACAATTTCTATTCAAAATGACGTTATTTCTACATATCAGGTTTTTGGGGAAAATCTGGAAAAAAAACCCTAAAACTGGAAAAAAAAATTGCAGCAGGCAACACTCCTTGACAAAACACACAACCAGTTCATACAACATAATTCAGTTGGGGGATGCTAACTCACCCATTTATCGTATTGAAAATTTGAATATTTCGTCATTTTTATAAGATGGCCACACTGTCCGCCATTTTGTTTTTCTAAAATGTCATAATTTTTCTGAAATGTCAAGGATATAGGCTATAAACCGGTGTACTTAGTGCTGCCAACTTTTGAGTTTGGTAGAACAAAACAATTCGCCAAAGTAGGGTCTGACCCAAATATTCAAGCCCCAGTGGCTCTCGGGGTTGCCAGCTGAAAGTGATGAAAATGGTCAAATGTCATTTAGAGCGTCCCAGTCTTGGTGATTATGTAAAAGTTCCATTCAAAATGTCGTTACTTCTACTTTTCATGTTTTTGGAAAAAATCTGGGAAATTACCCTAAAAATGGGGAAAATTATTAATCCAAGCAACACTCCTCAACAAAATACATAACCGCTTCATACAACTCAAACCCGTCAGATGTTGCCAACTACCCGAAATATCGTGTTGAAAATAAAGATTTTTCGTCAGTTTTACAAGATGGCCGCCACACCAGCCGCCATTTTGTTTTTCTGAAAAGTCATAATTTTCTGGAAATCTCAAGGATACAGGCCACCGACAGGTGTACTCGGTGTTGCCAACTTTTCAGTTTGGTAAAACAAAGTAATTCGCCAAAGTCAGGTCTGACCCGAAAATTCAAATCCCAATGGCTCTCGGGGTTGCCAGCTGAAAGTGTTGAAAATGGTCAAATATCATTTGGAGCATGCCATTCTTGGTGATTATGTAAAAGTTCTATTCAAAATGTCGTTATTTCTACTTTTCATGTTTTCGGGGTAAATCTGGGAAAATACCCTAAAAATGGGGAAAATTTTTGCACCAGGCAACACTCCTCTACAAAACACACAACCGCTCGGTACAACTCGAACCCGTCAGATGTTGCCAACTACCCGAAAAATTGCCTCGAAAATTGTGAATTTTCGTCGATTTCACAAGATGGCCGCCACACCAGCCGCCATTTTGTTTTTCTGAAAAGTCATAATTTTCTGGAAATCTCAAGGATACAGGCCAGCGACCGGTGTACTCGGTGTTGCCAACTTTTGAGTTTGGTAGAACAAAGTAATTCGCCAAAGTGAAAAAGTCCCAAAAATGAAAAAGTTTAATATTTTTTGGGGTTGCCAGTTGAAAGTGATGAAAATGGTCAAATATCATTTGGGGCTCCCCAAAGTTGCCAGCTAGACAAAGTCTCCATTCAAAATGTCGTTATTTCTACTTTTCATGTTTTCGGGGAAAATCTGGGAAAATACCCTAAAAATGGGGAAAATTTTTGCATCAAGCAATACTCCTTAACAAAACACACGACCGCTCGGTACATCTCAAACCCGTCAGATGTTGCCAACTACACGAAAAATGCATTAAAAAAAAGTCGAAAATTCCACCATGACACAAAATGGCCGCCACAGCGTCCGCCATGTTGGATTATCAAAATGTCATAATTTTTCTCAATTGCCATTGAAACCGCCTACAAACTGGCAGGGTCAGTGTTGCCAACGTTTAAAATCGGTGGAAGAAAACAATTCGCCAAAGTCGAGTGAAAAAAGTCGCCAATTTCAAAACGTCCCAGCGCGGCCGCCATCTTGTTTTTTTTTTTTTTTTACTTTTTTTTCAAATCATTTTGGACCCTTTACAAAACCTACGAGTCGAAATCGGTCCAAGTCTTTTCCTCGCCGAAACCGGAAATGGACTCGGCCGCCATCTTGGATTTGAATCTCCTCTATAATTTTCCTCTACTCGACCGGAAGTACTTGTCATTTTTGCTAAACATTCCCCTAACCCATCTCTCACCCATTCCGAGAAACGGCATGTCAATCAGTCAGTGGTCTTGTAGTTTTATATAACTATAACTAGTTTTTGCGTGCTGCGCGAGCTGCAAGCAGCTCGCGTGCTTGTGGTGGTAGCTTTTTTTTCACTTTTAAAACCTATTCATTCTTAAACATGACCCTAAAAGAGGTGTTTCACTTATCAGACTCTATTGAAATGCCAAATAAAGCCCAAAAGGACTAAACGTTTCCACTTGATTAGGCTCTTGTTCTCTCTATTGGTTTTCACATTCTGAAAACTAATTCAATAAAAAATAGATATTCAAATAAAATTAAACTTCAGAATTAATTAAAAAATTTGGAAACCCCATAAGAACCCCTAATATATAATCTATAAACTTATTTAAAAACTCAGACCTTCTCTCATTAAAAAAACATTACCCTACAATTTGTTTGTCGACCTACCTGCTACCGGAAAGGTCTTCTACCACCAGACAGGTTTCGACGCCTATGATAATCTTTGTTCAAACACCTAATAGCCATCCCTAACCGTTATGAAGTTATAGTTTTTCAAGTTTAGGGGAGGTCTGGTAGTGGTAGCTATTTTTCACTTTTAAAACCCCTAAATGTTAATTCTCAAACACGACCCTAAAGAAAAGTCTTCCATTGGTCAAACTCTATTGAAATGCCAAATAAAGCCCAAAAGGACTAAACGTTTCCACTTGATTAAGCTCTAATCATTCTAAATCAGCATCTTCAAACCACTCGAATAACGATACCAACCCATATTTTAATTGTTTTCCTTAACCTTATGAAATTTTGAGAATCAATAGGAATCCTTAAAACAGTATGAAAACACTTAAGAACCCTTAACACATTCTGAATACTAATTCAATAAAAATAAGATATTAAAATAAAATTAAACTTGAGAATGTATTAATTTAAAGATTTTGAAACCCCATAAGAACCCCTAATATAAACTATAAACATATTTAACACTCAGACCTCTCATTAAAAAAACATTACCTTACAATTGACTTGTCGACCTACCGGAAAGATATCGTGACCTTATCTCTACCACCAGACAGGTTTCGACGCCTATGATAATCTTTGTTCAAACACCTAATAGCCATCCCTAACCGTTATGAAGTTACAATCCTTTCAAGTTAAACAACCTCCCCGGTTGGGGAGGGGAGGAGAGGGTAATTCATAAAAATTTCAACGCCCCTCAAAAGTATTAAGTGAGAATTAAAAACAACCACTATGTGTGCCAGTTTACGAGATACGATGGGGGGCGGGGTGAAGGGGAGGGAGAAGAGATTAAAAAAAAAGATTTTTGCCACCTCTCTGTCGCTATTTATGAATGTGAAAAAGTAAGTTCCAAGTCTCTCAAGTTACACTCCTTCCCGCTCCACCCAGAGTGGGAGAAGTTATTTGATGATTTCCCATTAAAAACCTTTTCTCATACAAAATCCAATACAATTTGCTTGTCGACCTACCTGCAACCGGAAAGCTATCATGACCAAATCTCTACCACCGGACAGGTTCCGACGCCTACGATAATAGATATTTGTTCAAACACCTAATGGCTAACCTGAATCGTTATAAAGTTGGGGAGGGGAGAGTATAAGACATCCTCCAGCGGAAGAACAGTTTCGTAAATATGATATCTCCCTATCTCATACCTCGCTGATGTAGGATAGGTTCCGAGGTTTGATCATGAAGTCGGAATGACATGTGGTGTTTTTGTACAAACACTTTAAAACCTCGATGTACCCGCCAATTTGGCAGCGTTGGAGAGACTGCAGTACAGCCCACGTCTCGATCAAATCAAAAGATTTCTCGTAGTCCACAAAGGCTAAACAACAACACCGGTTATACTTTTCGGTCTTCTGCATACCGCAGTGTATGTATCTGTCACCATAAAATTGTAAAACACGTTATATTGTAATCTCTTTAGCGATATTGTAAATTTTCGAATTATTGTCAAACGAACGTACTGCTTACAATAAAACGCATAATTTTTCGTGACATGCATGCGATGGAAGTCAACTCACGTGGTGTGTAGGGAAGGACGTCCCCATTGCCCAGTGGGTACCACTCTCATGAAAAAATACTGTACCGTTCCTGAGAAATATCGATTAATGTAACCTAACCTTAAACCACTTTATACGTATTCCCCTAAAAAGCGTAGTCGACGGAACCCCGCTTCGCGGGGCCCCTATTTCCGAGTGCAGGGCTTAAAGGAACCTAACTAACCTAACGGGGGTGTGCCCCAAGTTCCGACTATGGGGGCAAAGATACCTCCGTATATTCAGTTGACAATAATTCGAGAGTTTACAATATCGCTAGAAAGAAACACGTTATATTGTAATATAACGTGTTTGACAATTTTACAGTGACATATCTACGTGGTCAGCCTTTTCGGTATCCGGCTTGTTCGGGAGGATGAAAATAACCCAGATGTAATGTGAAAAGTGCTGCAAGACACTCGTGACCTTTTCTCAAAATAGTCGTTTCGCTTCTTTTAAAGATGGGCAAAACTCTCAGGTTTGAATCCTTAGTTCCCAGCTTTATCAAAAGAGCAGCTAAAGTGGTTTGTAATATACTTGACCAAAATCATCATCTCAACGAACTCATATCACTTATTCGCCAGCAGAAGAAAAGATTACAGTCAAATAAAACTTACGAACAACCAGATTTTTCAACCCAAAAAATCAGCTGAACTAATGGTTGTAAAGAATTGGGGCAGTAGTAAAAAATACTCAGACTGACCTCCCAAACACTGGTGTAACGTTTTTCTCGTTGGCCGGTAACGCGGTTTTTGGGCCGACAATTAAAAATCTCCTTTCAGAGAAAGGAAGTTTTAAAAATATTTTGACCTACTCCGGGCTTAGCTCCACTCAGGACCTACCTACCACTGGAAATCTATCTTGAACTTGTCCCTACGATACAGGGGTCGCCGGCTCGCTTCGCTGGCCACCTCCCCACTTCGCTCCACCCAGGACCTGCCTACCACCGGAAAGCAACTGTGATCTTATTCCCACGCTACGGGGTCGTCGACGCCCGCTTCGCTTTACCTATATCACCAATGGGCAGGTTTTTGGTCCACGGCTCACTACGCTCGCGACTTCCTTTCTTCACACCACTCAGGACCTGCCAACCACCGGAATGCTATCGTGACCTTATACTCACGCTGTGGGGTCACCGGCTCGCTTCGCTCGCCACCTCCCCCCTTCGCTTTACCGGTACCACCACCGGAAAGGTTTTCAGGCGACGGTTCGCTACGCTCGCCATTTCCCCACTTTCCTCCACTCAAGACCTGTCTACCACCGGAAAGCTACCGTGACCTCATCCTCACGCTATGTGGTCACCGGCTCGCTTCGCTTGCCACCTCGCCCCTTCGCTTTACCGGTACCAGCACCGGACAGGTTTTCAGTCGACGGCTCGCTACGCTCGCCATTTCCCCACTTTCCTCCACTCAAGACCTGTCTACCACCGGGAAGCTACCGTAACCTGATCCTCACGCTATGGGGTCACCGGCTCGCTTCGCTAGCCACCTCCCCCCTTCGCTTTAGCGGTACCACCACCGGACAGGTTTTCAGTGGACGGCTCGCTACGCTCGCCATTTCCCCACTTTCCTCCACTCACGACCTGTCTACCACCGGAAAGCTACCGTGACCTCATCCTCACGCTATGGGTCACCGGCTCGCTTCGCTCGCCACCTCCCCCCTTCGCTTTAGCGGTACCACCACCGGACAGGTTTTCAATCGACGGCTCGCTACGTTCGCCATTTCCCCACTTCCCGCCACTCAAGACCTGTCTACCACCGGGTAGCTACCGTAACCTCATCCTCACGATATGGGGTCACCGGCTCGCTTCGCTCGCCACCTCCCCCCTTCGCTTACGCGGTACCACCACCGGACAGGTTTTCAGTCGACGGCTCGCTACGCTCGCCATTTCCCCACTTTCCTCCACTCAAGACCTGTCTACCACCGGAAAGCAACCGTGACCTCATCTTCACGCCACTTCGTTTTACCGGTACCGCCACCGGACAGGTTTTCAGATGACGGCTCGCTACGCTCGCCACTTCCCCACTTCGCTCCCCCCAGGACCTGCCTACCACCGGAATGCTACCGTGATGTCATCCTTAAGCATCGGGGTCGCCGGCTCGCTTCCCTCGCCACCTCCTAACCACCACCGGACGGGTTTCAACGCCTACTATAATATTTGTTCAAACACCTATCGGCTATCTCTAACCGTAATGAAGTTACAGCCCTTTCTATTTGAGGGGAGGTTGGGGAGAGATGGGAAGGATACACAAATTTCACCACCATATTAATAAACCCCTCTATGTACAAAATCAATCCTCATTCGGTCGGAACCGTTCGAAGGAACCCAATCATAAATTGGTAGAACAAACGAATTTGCCAAAGTCGGGTCTGACCTGAAAATTCAATCACCAATGACTCTCGGGGTTGCCAGCTAAAAGTGATGGAAATGGTCAAATGTCATTTGAGGTACCCCACTCTTAGTGGTTATGCACAATTTCTATTCAAAATGACGTTATTTCTACATATCAGGTTTTTGGGGAAAATCTGGAAAAAAAACCCTAAAACTGGGAAAAAAAATTGCACCAGGCAACACTCCTTGGCAAAACACACAACCAGTTCATACAACATAATCCAGTTGGGGGATGCTAACTGACCCATTTATCGTATCGAAAATTTGGATATTTCGTCATTTTTATAAGATGGCCACACTGTCCGCCATTTTGTTTTTCTAAAAAGTCATAATTTTTTTGAAATGTCAAGGATGTAGGCTATAAACCGGTGTACTCGGTGTTGCCAACTTTTGAGTTTGGTAGAACAAAGTAATTCGCCAAAGTCAGGTCTGACCCGAAAATTCAAACCCCAATGTCTTTCGGGGTTGCCAGCTGAAAGTGATGAAAATGGTCAAATGTCATTTGAGGCGTTCCATTCTTGGTGATTATGTAAAAGTTCCATTTGATTCAAAATATCGTTATTTCTACTTTTCATGTTTTTGGGAAAAATCTGGGAAATTACCCTAAATATGGGGAAAATTTTTACAACAGGCAACACTCCTCAACAAAACACACTACCGCTCGCTACAACTCGAACCCGTCCGATGTTGCCAACTACCCGAAAAATCGTGTCGGAAATTCAGATTTTTAGTCGTTTTTACAAGATGGCCGCCACACCAGACGCCATTTTGTTTTTCTGAAAAGTCATAATTTTCTGAAAATCTCAAGGATACAGGCCAACGAGGGGTGTACTTGATGTAGCCAACTTTTGAGTTTGGTAGAACAAAGTAATTCGCCAAAGTCGGATCTGACCTGAAAATTCAATCACCAATGACTCTCGGGGTTGCCAGCTAAAAGTGATGGAAATGGTCAAATGTCATTTGAGGTACCCCACTCTTAGTGGTTATGCACAATTTCTATTCAAAATGACGTTATTTCTACATATCAGGTTTTTGGGGAAAATCTGGAAAAAAAACCCTAAAACTGGAAAAAAAAATTGCAGCAGGCAACACTCCTTGACAAAACACACAACCAGTTCATACAACATAATTCAGTTGGGGGATGCTAACTGACCCATTTATCGTATCGAAAATTTGGATATTTCGCCATTTTTATAAGATGGCCACACTGTCCGCCATTTTGTTTTTCTAAAAAGTCATAATTTTTCTGAAATGTCAAGGATATAGGCTATAAACCGGTGTACTTAGTGCTGCCAACTTTTGAGTTTGGTAGAACAAAACAATTCGCCAAAGTAGGGTCTGACCCAAATATTCAAGCCCCAGTGGCTCTCGGGGTTGCCAGCTGAAAGTGATGAAAATGGTCAAATGTCATTTAGAGCGTCCCAGTCTTGGTGATTATGTAAAAGTTCCATTCAAAATGTCGTTACTTCTACTTTTCATGTTTTTGGAAAAAATCTGGGAAATTACCCTAAAAATGGGGAAAATTATTAATCCAAGCAACACTCCTCAACAAAATACATAACCGCTTCATACAACTCAAACCCGTCAGATGTTGCCAACTACCCGAAATATCGTGTTGAAAATAAAGATTTTTCGTCAGTTTTACAAGATGGCCGCCACACCAGCCGCCATTTTGTTTTTCTGAAAAGTCATAATTTTCTGGAAATCTCAAGGATACAGGCCACCGACAGGTGTACTCGGTGTTGCCAACTTTTCAGTTTGGTAGAACAAAGTAATTCGCCGAAGTCAGGTCTGACCCGAAAATTCAAACCCCAATGGCTCTCGGGGTTGCCAGCTGAAAGTGTTGAAAATGGTCAAATGTCATTTGGGGCGTCCCATTCTTGGTGATTATGTAAAAGTTCTATTCAAAATGTCGTTATTTCTACTTTTCATGTTTTCGGGGTAAATCTGGGAAAATACCCTAAAAATGGGGAAAATTTTTGCACCAGGCAACACTCCTCTACAAAACACACAACCGCTCGGTACAACTCGAACCCGTCAGATGTTGCCAACTACCCGAAAAATTGCCTCGAAAATTGTGAATTTTCGTCGATTTCACAAGATGGCCGCCACACCAGCCGCCATTTTGTTTTTCTGAAAAGTCATAATTTTCTGGAAATCTCAAGGATACAGGCCAGCGACCGGTGTACTCGGTGTTGCCAACTTTTGAGTTTGGTAGAACAAAGTAATTCGCCAAAGTGAAAAAGTCCCAAAAATGAAAAAGTTTAATATTTTTTGGGGTTGCCAGTTGAAAGTGATGAAAATGGTCAAATATCATTTGGGGCTCCCCAAAGTTGCCAGCTAGACAAAGTCTCCATTCAAAATGTCGTTATTTCTACTTTTCATGTTTTCGGGGAAAATCTGGGAAAATACCCTAAAAATGGGGAAAATTTTTGCATCAAGCAATACTCCTTAACAAAACACACGACCGCTCGGTACATCTCAAACCCGTCAGATGTTGCCAACTACACGAAAAATGCATTAAAAAAAAGTCGAAAATTCCACCATGACACAAAATGGCCGCCACAGCGTCCGCCATGTTGGATTATCAAAATGTCATAATTTTTCTCAATTGCCATTGAAACCGCCTACAAACTGGCAGGGTCAGTGTTGCCAACGTTTAAAATCGGTGGAAGAAAACAATTCGCCAAAGTCGAGTGAAAAAAGTCGCCAATTTCAAAACGTCCCAGCGCGGCCGCCATCTTGTTTTTTTTTTTTTTTTACTTTTTTTTCAAATCATTTTGGACCCTTTACAAAACCTACGAGTCGAAATCGGTCCAAGTCTTTTCCTCGCCGAAACCGGAAATGGACTCGGCCGCCATCTTGGATTTGAATCTCCTCTATAATTTTCCTCTACTCGACCGGAAGTACTTGTCATTTTTGCTAAACATTCCCCTAACCCATCTCTCACCCATTCCGAGAAACGGCATGTCAATCAGTCAGTGGTCTTGTAGTTTTATATAACTATAACTAGTTTTTGCGTGCTGCGCGAGCTGCAAGCAGCTCGCGTGCTTGTGGTGGTAGCTTTTTTTTCACTTTTAAAACCTATTCATTCTTAAACATGACCCTAAAAGAGGTGTTTCACTTATCAGACTCTATTGAAATGCCAAATAAAGCCCAAAAGGACTAAACGTTTCCACTTGATTAGGCTCTTGTTCTCTCTATTGGTTTTCACATTCTGAAAACTAATTCAATAAAAAATAGATATTCAAATAAAATTAAACTTCAGAATTAATTAAAAAATTTGGAAACCCCATAAGAACCCCTAATATATAATCTATAAACTTATTTAAAAACTCAGACCTTCTCTCATTAAAAAAACATTACCCTACAATTTGTTTGTCGACCTACCTGCTACCGGAAAGGTCTTCTACCACCAGACAGGTTTCGACGCCTATGATAATCTTTGTTCAAACACCTAATAGCCATCCCTAACCGTTATGAAGTTATAGTTTTTCAAGTTTAGGGGAGGTCTGGTAGTGGTAGCTATTTTTCACTTTTAAAACCCCTAAATGTTAATTCTCAAACACGACCCTAAAGAAAAGTCTTCCATTGGTCAAACTCTATTGAAATGCCAAATAAAGCCCAAAAGGACTAAACGTTTCCACTTGATTAAGCTCTAATCATTCTAAATCAGCATCTTCAAACCACTCGAATAACGATACCAACCCATATTTTAATTGTTTTCCTTAACCTTATGAAATTTTGAGAATCAATAGGAATCCTTAAAACAGTATGAAAACACTTAAGAACCCTTAACACATTCTGAATACTAATTCAATAAAAATAAGATATTAAAATAAAATTAAACTTGAGAATGTATTAATTTAAAGATTTTGAAACCCCATAAGAACCCCTAATATAAACTATAAACATATTTAACACTCAGACCTCTCATTAAAAAAACATTACCTTACAATTGACTTGTCGACCTACCGGAAAGATATCGTGACCTTATCTCTACCACCAGACAGGTTTCGACGCCTATGATAATCTTTGTTCAAACACCTAATAGCCATCCCTAACCGTTATGAAGTTACAATCCTTTCAAGTTAAACAACCTCCCCGGTTGGGGAGGGGAGGAGAGGGTAATTCATAAAAATTTCAACGCCCCTCAAAAGTATTAAGTGAGAATTAAAAACAACCACTATGTGTGCCAGTTTACGAGATACGATGGGGGGCGGGGTGAAGGGGAGGGAGAAGAGATTAAAAAAAAAGATTTTTGCCACCTCTCTGTCGCTATTTATGAATGTGAAAAAGTAAGTTCCAAGTCTCTCAAGTTACACTCCTTCCCGCTCCACCCAGAGTGGGAGAAGTTATTTGATGATTTCCCATTAAAAACCTTTTCTCATACAAAATCCAATACAATTTGCTTGTCGACCTACCTGCAACCGGAAAGCTATCATGACCAAATCTCTACCACCGGACAGGTTCCGACGCCTACGATAATAGATATTTGTTCAAACACCTAATGGCTAACCTGAATCGTTATAAAGTTGGGGAGGGGAGAGTATAAGACATCCTCCAGCGGAAGAACAGTTTCGTAAATATGATATCTCCCTATCTCATACCTCGCTGATGTAGGATAGGTTCCGAGGTTTGATCATGAAGTCGGAATGACATGTGGTGTTTTTGTACAAACACTTTAAAACCTCGATGTACCCGCCAATTTGGCAGCGTTGGAGAGACTGCAGTACAGCCCACGTCTCGATCAAATCAAAAGATTTCTCGTAGTCCACAAAGGCTAAACAACAACACCGGTTATACTTTTCGGTCTTCTGCATACCGCAGTGTATGTATCTGTCACCATAAAATTGTAAAACACGTTATATTGTAATCTCTTTAGCGATATTGTAAATTTTCGAATTATTGTCAAACGAACGTACTGCTTACAATAAAACGCATAATTTTTCGTGACATGCATGCGATGGAAGTCAACTCACGTGGTGTGTAGGGAAGGACGTCCCCATTGCCCAGTGGGTACCACTCTCATGAAAAAATACTGTACCGTTCCTGAGAAATATCGATTAATGTAACCTAACCTTAAACCACTTTATACGTATTCCCCTAAAAAGCGTAGTCGACGGAACCCCGCTTCGCGGGGCCCCTATTTCCGAGTGCAGGGCTTAAAGGAACCTAACTAACCTAACGGGGGTGTGCCCCAAGTTCCGACTATGGGGGCAAAGATACCTCCGTATATTCAGTTGACAATAATTCGAGAGTTTACAATATCGCTAGAAAGAAACACGTTATATTGTAATATAACGTGTTTGACAATTTTACAGTGACATATCTACGTGGTCAGCCTTTTCGGTATCCGGCTTGTTCGGGAGGATGAAAATAACCCAGATGTAATGTGAAAAGTGCTGCAAGACACTCGTGACCTTTTCTCAAAATAGTCGTTTCGCTTCTTTTAAAGATGGGCAAAACTCTCAGGTTTGAATCCTTAGTTCCCAGCTTTATCAAAAGAGCAGCTAAAGTGGTTTGTAATATACTTGACCAAAATCATCATCTCAACGAACTCATATCACTTATTCGCCAGCAGAAGAAAAGATTACAGTCAAATAAAACTTACGAACAACCAGATTTTTCAACCCAAAAAATCAGCTGAACTAATGGTTGTAAAGAATTGGGGCAGTAGTAAAAAATACTCAGACTGACCTCCCAAACACTGGTGTAACGTTTTTCTCGTTGGCCGGTAACGCGGTTTTTGGGCCGACAATTAAAAATCTCCTTTCAGAGAAAGGAAGTTTTAAAAATATTTTGACCTACTCCGGGCTTAGCTCCACTCAGGACCTACCTACCACTGGAAATCTATCTTGAACTTGTCCCTACGATACAGGGGTCGCCGGCTCGCTTCGCTGGCCACCTCCCCACTTCGCTCCACCCAGGACCTGCCTACCACCGGAAAGCAACTGTGATCTTATTCCCACGCTACGGGGTCGTCGACGCCCGCTTCGCTTTACCTATATCACCAATGGGCAGGTTTTTGGTCCACGGCTCACTACGCTCGCGACTTCCTTTCTTCACACCACTCAGGACCTGCCAACCACCGGAATGCTATCGTGACCTTATACTCACGCTGTGGGGTCACCGGCTCGCTTCGCTCGCCACCTCCCCCCTTCGCTTTACCGGTACCACCACCGGAAAGGTTTTCAGGCGACGGTTCGCTACGCTCGCCATTTCCCCACTTTCCTCCACTCAAGACCTGTCTACCACCGGAAAGCTACCGTGACCTCATCCTCACGCTATGTGGTCACCGGCTCGCTTCGCTTGCCACCTCGCCCCTTCGCTTTACCGGTACCAGCACCGGACAGGTTTTCAGTCGACGGCTCGCTACGCTCGCCATTTCCCCACTTTCCTCCACTCAAGACCTGTCTACCACCGGGAAGCTACCGTAACCTGATCCTCACGCTATGGGGTCACCGGCTCGCTTCGCTAGCCACCTCCCCCCTTCGCTTTAGCGGTACCACCACCGGACAGGTTTTCAGTGGACGGCTCGCTACGCTCGCCATTTCCCCACTTTCCTCCACTCACGACCTGTCTACCACCGGAAAGCTACCGTGACCTCATCCTCACGCTATGGGTCACCGGCTCGCTTCGCTCGCCACCTCCCCCCTTCGCTTTAGCGGTACCACCACCGGACAGGTTTTCAATCGACGGCTCGCTACGTTCGCCATTTCCCCACTTCCCGCCACTCAAGACCTGTCTACCACCGGGTAGCTACCGTAACCTCATCCTCACGATATGGGGTCACCGGCTCGCTTCGCTCGCCACCTCCCCCCTTCGCTTACGCGGTACCACCACCGGACAGGTTTTCAGTCGACGGCTCGCTACGCTCGCCATTTCCCCACTTTCCTCCACTCAAGACCTGTCTACCACCGGAAAGCAACCGTGACCTCATCTTCACGCCACTTCGTTTTACCGGTACCGCCACCGGACAGGTTTTCAGATGACGGCTCGCTACGCTCGCCACTTCCCCACTTCGCTCCCCCCAGGACCTGCCTACCACCGGAATGCTACCGTGATGTCATCCTTAAGCATCGGGGTCGCCGGCTCGCTTCCCTCGCCACCTCCTAACCACCACCGGACGGGTTTCAACGCCTACTATAATATTTGTTCAAACACCTATCGGCTATCTCTAACCGTAATGAAGTTACAGCCCTTTCTATTTGAGGGGAGGTTGGGGAGAGATGGGAAGGATACACAAATTTCACCACCATATTAATAAACCCCTCTATGTACAAAATCAATCCTCATTCGGTCGGAACCGTTCGAAGGAACCCAATCATAAATTGGTAGAACAAACGAATTTGCCAAAGTCGGGTCTGACCTGAAAATTCAATCACCAATGACTCTCGGGGTTGCCAGCTAAAAGTGATGGAAATGGTCAAATGTCATTTGAGGTACCCCACTCTTAGTGGTTATGCACAATTTCTATTCAAAATGACGTTATTTCTACATATCAGGTTTTTGGGGAAAATCTGGAAAAAAAACCCTAAAACTGGGAAAAAAAATTGCACCAGGCAACACTCCTTGGCAAAACACACAACCAGTTCATACAACATAATCCAGTTGGGGGATGCTAACTGACCCATTTATCGTATCGAAAATTTGGATATTTCGTCATTTTTATAAGATGGCCACACTGTCCGCCATTTTGTTTTTCTAAAAAGTCATAATTTTTTTGAAATGTCAAGGATGTAGGCTATAAACCGGTGTACTCGGTGTTGCCAACTTTTGAGTTTGGTAGAACAAAGTAATTCGCCAAAGTCAGGTCTGACCCGAAAATTCAAACCCCAATGTCTTTCGGGGTTGCCAGCTGAAAGTGATGAAAATGGTCAAATGTCATTTGAGGCGTTCCATTCTTGGTGATTATGTAAAAGTTCCATTCAAAATATCGTTATTTCTACTTTTCATGTTTTTGGGAAAAATCTGGGAAATTACCCTAAATGTGGGAAAAAATTTTACAACAGGCAACACTCCTCAACAAAACACACTACCGCTCGCTACAACTCGAACCCGTCCGATGTTGCCAACTACCCGAAAAATCGTGTCGGAAATTCAGATTTTTAGTCGTTTTTACAAGATGGCCGCCACACCAGACGCCATTTTTTTTTTCTGAAAAGTCATAATTTTCTGAAAATCTCAAGGATACAGGCCAACGAGGGGTGTACTTGATGTAGCCAACTTTTGAGTTTGGTAGAACAAAGTAATTCGCCAAAGTCGGATCTGACCTGAAAATTCAATCACCAATGACTCTCGGGGTTGCCAGCTAAAAGTGATGGAAATGGTCAAATGTCATTTGAGGTACCCCACTCTTAGTGGTTATGCACAATTTCTATTCAAAATGACGTTATTTCTACATATCAGGTTTTTGGGGAAAATCTGGAAAAAAAACCCTAAAACTGGAAAAAAAAATTGCAGCAGGCAACACTCCTTGACAAAACACACAACCAGTTCATACAACATAATTCAGTTGGGGGATGCTAACTGACCCATTTATCGTATCGAAAATTTGGATATTTCGCCATTTTTATAAGATGGCCACACTGTCCGCCATTTTGTTTTTCTAAAAAGTCATAATTTTTCTGAAATGTCAAGGATATAGGCTATAAACCGGTGTACTTAGTGCTGCCAACTTTTGAGTTTGGTAGAACAAAACAATTCGCCAAAGTAGGGTCTGACCCAAATATTCAAGCCCCAGTGGCTCTCGGGGTTGCCAGCTGAAAGTGATGAAAATGGTCAAATGTCATTTAGAGCGTCCCAGTCTTGGTGATTATGTAAAAGTTCCATTCAAAATGTCGTTACTTCTACTTTTCATGTTTTTGGAAAAAATCTGGGAAATTACCCTAAAAATGGGGAAAATTATTAATCCAAGCAACACTCCTCAACAAAACACATAACCGCTTCAAACAACTCAAACCCGTCAGATGTTGCCAACTACCCGAAATATCGTGTTGAAAATAAAGATTTTTCGTCAGTTTTACAAGATGGCCGCCACACCAGCCGCCATTTTGTTTTTCTGAAAAGTCATAATTTTCTGGAAATCTCAAGGATACAGGCCACCGACAGGTGTACTCGGTGTTGCCAACTTTTCAGTTTGGTAGAACAAAGTAATTCGCCGAAGTCAGGTCTGACCCGAAAATTCAAACCCCAATGGCTCTCGGGGTTGCCAGCTGAAAGTGTTGAAAATGGTCAAATGTCATTTGGGGCGTCCCATTCTTGGTGATTATGTAAAAGTTCTATTCAAAATGTCGTTATTTCTACTTTTCATGTTTTCGGGGTAAATCTGGGAAAATACCCTAAAAATGGGGAAAATTTTTGCACCAGGCAACACTCCTCTACAAAACACACAACCGCTCGGTACAACTCGAACCCGTCAGATGTTGCCAACTACCCGAAAAATTGCCTCGAAAATTGTGAATTTTCGTCGATTTCACAAGATGGCCGCCACACCAGCCGCCATTTTGTTTTTCTGAAAAGTCATAATTTTCTGGAAATCTCAAGGATACAGGCCAGCGACCGGTGTACTCGGTGTTGCCAACTTTTGAGTTTGGTAGAACAAAGTAATTCGCCAAAGTGAAAAAGTCCCAAAAATGAAAAAGTTTAATATTTTTTGGGGTTGCAAGTTGAAAGTGATGAAAATGGTCAAATATCATTTGGGGCTCCCCAAAGTTGCCAGCTAGACAAAGTCTCCATTCAAAATGTCGTTATTTCTACTTTTCATGTTTTCGGGGAAAATCTGGGAAAATACCCTAAAAATGGGGAAAATTTTTGCATCAAGCAATACTCCTTAACAAAACACACGACCGCTCGGTACATCTCAAACCCGTCAGATGTTGCCAACTACACGAAAAATGCATTAAAAAAAAGTCGAAAATTCCACCATGACACAAAATGGCCGCCACAGCGTCCGCCATGTTGGATTATCAAAATGTCATAATTTTTCTCAATTGCCATTGAAACCGCCTACAAACTGGCAGGGTCAGTGTTGCCAACGTTTAAAATCGGTGGAAGAAAACAATTCGCCAAAGTCGAGTGAAAAAAGTCGCCAATTTCAAAACGTCCCAGCGCGGCCGCCATCTTGTTTTTTTTTTTTTTTTACTTTTTTTTCAAATCATTTTGGACCCTTTACAAAACCTACGAGTCGAAATCGGTCCAAGTCTTTTCCTCGCCGAAACCGGAAATGGACTCGGCCGCCATCTTGGATTTGAATCTCCTCTATAATTTTCCTCTACTCGACCGGAAGTACTTGTCATTTTTGCTAAACATTCCCCTAACCCATCTCTCACCCATTCCGAGAAACGGCATGTCAATCAGTCAGTGGTCTTGTAGTTTTATATAACTATAAAGCTTTATATAATATAAACTAGTTTTTGCGTGCTGCGCGAGCTGCAAGCAGCTCGCGTGCTTGTGGTGGTAGCTTTTTTTTCACTTTTAAAACCTATTCATTCTTAAACATGACCCTAAAAGAGGTGTTTCACTTATCAGACTCTATTGAAATGCCAAATAAAGCCCAAAAGGACTAAACGTTTCCACTTGATTAAGCTCTTATCATTCTAAATCAGCATCTTCAAACCACTCTAATAACGATACCTACCCATATTTTAAGTGTTTTCCTTACCTTTATGACATTTTGAGAATCAATAGGAATCCTTAAAACAGTATGAAAACACTTAAGAACCCCTAACACATTCTGAATACTAATTCAATAAAAATAAGATATTAAAATTAAATTAAACTTGAGAATGTATTCATTTAAAGATTTTGAAATCCCATAAGAACCCCTAATCTATAAACTTATTTAAAACTCAGACCTCTCTTTAAAAAACATTACCCTACAATTGACTTGTCGATCTACCGGAAAGATATCGTGACCTTATCTCTACCACCAGACAGGTTTCGACGCCTATGATAATATTTGTTCAAACACCTAATGACTATCTCTAACCGTTATGAAGTTACAGTCCTTTCAAGTTAAACAACCTCCCCGGTTGGGGAGGGGAAGAGAGGGTAATTCATAAAAATTTCAACGCCCCTCAATAGTATTAAGTGAGAATTAAAAACAACCACTATGTGTGCCAGTTTTCGAGATACGATGGGGGGCGGGGTGAAGGGGAGGGAGAAGAGATTTTGAAAACTGATTTTTGCCACCTCTCTGTTGCTGTTTATGAATGCGAAAAAGTAAGTTCCGAGTCTCTCAAGTTACACTCCTTCCCGCTCCGCCCAGAGTGGGAGAAGTTATTTGATGATTAAACACTGTTTTAACTGTGTTTTTTTTATTTGATGATTTCCCATTAAAAACCTTTTCTCATACAAAAAACATTACAATACAATTTGCTTGTCGACCTACCTGCTACCGGAAAGCTATCATGACCATATCTCTACCACTGGACAGGTTTCGACGCCTACGATAATATTTGTTCAAACACCTAATGGCTAACCTGAATCGTTATAAAATTGGGGAGGGGAGAGTATAAGACAAGAACAGTTTCGTAAATATGATATCTCCCTATCTCATACCTCGCTGATGTAGGATAGGTTCCGAGGTTTGATCATGAAGTCGGAACGACATGTGGTGTTTTTTTACAAACACTTTAAAACCTCGATGTACAAGCCAATTTGGCAGCGTTGGAGAGACTGCAGTACAGCCCACGTCTCGATCAAATCAAAAGATATCTCGTAGTCCACAAAGGCTAAACAACAACGCCGGTTATACTTTTCGATCTTCTGTATACCGCAGTGTATGTACCTGTTACCGTAAAATTGTAAAACACTTTATATTGTAATCTCTGTAGCGATATTGTAAACTTTCGAATTATTGTCAAACGAACAAACTGCTTACAATAAAACGCATTATTTTTCGTGAAATGCATCCAATGGTAGTCAACTCACGTGGTGTGTAGGGAAGGACGTCCCCATTGCCCAGTGGGTACCACTCTCATGAAAAAATACTGTACCGTTCCTGAGAAATATCGATAAATGTAACCTTACCTTAAACCACTACTTTATACGTATTCCCCTAAAAAGCGTGGTCGACGGAACCCCGCTTCGCAGGGCCCCTATTTCCGAGTGCAGGGTTTAAAGGAACCTAACTAACCTAACGGGGGGGTGCCCCAAGTCCCGATTATGGGGGCAAAGATACTTCCGTATATTCAGTTGACAATAATTCGAGAGTTTACAATATCGCTAGAGAGAAACACGTTATATTGTAATATAACGTGTTTGACAATTTTACAGTGATATATCTATGTGGTCAGCCTTTTCGGAATCCGGCTTGTTCGGTAGGCTAAAAATAACCCAGATGTAATGTGAAAAGTGCTGCAAGACACATTCGCGACCTTAACTCAAAATAGTCGTTTCGCTTCTTTTAAAGATGGGCAAAAGTCTCAGGTTTGAATCCTTAGTTCCCAGCTTTATCAAAAGAGCAGCTAAAGTGGTTTGTAAAATCCTTGACCAAAATCATCATCTCAACGAACTCATATCACTTATTCGCCAGCAAAAGAAAAGATTACAGTCAAATAAAACTTACGAAAAACCAGCTTTTCGAATCAGCTGAACGAATGATTGTAAAGAATTGGGGCAGTAGTAAAAAATACTCAGACTGACCTCCCAAACACTGGTGCAACGTTTTTTTCGTTGGCCGGTAACGCGGTTTTTGGGCCGACAATTACCTAATGATTTCCTTTCAGAGAAAGAAAATTTTGAAAATTCATTTTGGCTTAGCTCCACTCAGGACCTACCTACCACTGGAAATCTATCTTGAACTTGTCCCTACGATACAGGGGTCGCCGGCTCGCTTCGCTGGCCACCTCCCCATCACCAGATTTCAACGTATTCTATAGTGTTTGTTGAAACATCTTACGGCTATGTCTAACCGTAATGAAGTAGTAGCCCTTTCAATTTTAGGGGAGGTTGGGGAGAGGCGATTAGAATACCCTTCGGTATACAAACTTTGAACCTCTCGCTTCGCTTTACCGATATCACAACCGGGCAGTTTTTCGGTCTACGGGTCTACGGCTCGCTACGCTCGCGACTTACGTTTTTCACTCCACTCAGGACGTGCTAATCACCGGAATGCTACCATGACCATATCCTCACGCTACGGGGTCACCGGCTCGCTTCGCTCGCCACCTCCCCTCTTCGCTTTACCGGTATCACCACCGGACAGGGTTTCAGTCGACGGCTCTCTACGCTCGCCACCTCCCCACTTCTATCCACTCAGGACCTGCCTACCACCGGAAAACTACCATGACCTCATCCCCACGCCACGGGGTCGCCATGTCGCTTCGCTCACCACCTCCCGCTTCGCTTTCTCGATATCACCACCGGGCAGGTTTTCGGTTCCACAGCTCGCTACGCTCGCGACTTCCTTTCTTCACACCACTCAGAACCTGCCAACCACCGGAATGCTATCGTGACCTTATCCTCACGCTGTGGGTTCACCGGCTCGCTTCGTTCGCCACCTCCCCCCTTCGCTTTTTCGGTCCCACCACAGGACAGGTTTTCAGTCGACGGCTCGCTACGCTCGCCACCTCCCCACTTTGCTCCACCAAGGACCTGCCTACCACCGGAAAGCAACTGTGATCTTAACCCCACGCTACGGGGTCGTCGACGCCCGCTTCGCTTTACCGATGTCACCAACGGGCAGGTTTTTCGTCCACGGCTCGCTACGCTCGCGACTTCCTTTCTTCACACCACTCAGGACCTGCCAACCACCGGAATGCTATCGTGACCTTATCCTCACGCTGTGGGGTCACCGGCTCGCTTTGCTCGCCACCTCCCCCCTTCGCTTTACCGGAACCACCACCGGACAGGTTTTCAGTCGACGGCTCGCTACGCTCGCCATTTCCCCACTTTAATCCACTCAAGACCTGTCTACCACCGGAAAGCTACCGTGACCTCATCCTCACGCCATGGGGTCACCGGCTCGCTTCGCTCGCCACCTCCCCCCTTCGCTTTAGCGGTACCACCACCGGACAGGTTTTCAGTCGACGGCTCGCTACGCTCGCCATTTCCCCACTTTCCTCTACTCAAGACCTGTCTACCACCGGAAAGCTACCGTGACCTCATCCTCAAGCCATGGGGTCACCGGCTCGCTTCGCTCGCCACCTCCCCCCTTCGCTTTAGCGGTACCACCACCAGACAGGTTTTCAGTCGACGGCTCGCTACGCTCGCCATTTCTCCACTTTCCTCCACTCAAGACCTGTCTACCACCGGAAAGCTACCGTGACCTCATCCTCACGCCATGGGGTCACCGGCTCGCTTCGCTCGCCACCTCCCTACTTCGCTTTACCGCTACCGCCACCGGACAGGTTTTCAGATGAAGGCTCGCTACGCTCGCCATTTCCCCACTTCGCTCCACTCAGGACCTGCCTACCGACGAAAAGCTACCGTGACCTTAACCCCACGCTACGGGGACACCGGCTCGCTTCGCTCGCCACCTCCCCCCTTCACCTTACCGGTATCACCACCGGTAATAGTCGCCGGCTCGCTACGCTCGCCACCTTCTCACTTCGTTCCCCCCAGAACCTGCCTACCACCGGAATGCTACCGTGACCTCATCCTCATGCAACGGGGTCGCCAGCTCGCTTGCCTCGCCACCTCCTAACCACCACCGGACGGGTTTCAACGCCTACTATAATATTTGTTCAAACACCTATCGGCTATCTCTAACCGTAATGAAGTTACAGCCCTTTCCATTTGAGGGGAGGTTGGGGAGAGATGGGAAGGATACACAAATTTCACCACCAAATGAACCTTAAAATCGGCCATATTAATAAACCCCTCTATGTACAAAATCAATCCTCATTCGGTCGGAACCGTTCGAAGGAACCCAATCATAAATTGGTAGAACAAACGAATTCGCCAAAGTCGGGTCTGACCTGAAAATTCAATCACCAATGACTCTCGGGGTTGCCAGTTGAAAGTGATGGAAATGGTCAAATGTCATTTGAGGTACCCCACTCTTAGCGGTTACGTACCATTTCTTTTCAAAATGACGTTATTTCTACATCAGGTTTAATGTATAATGTAAAAGTTCCATTCAAAATGTCGTTATTTCTACTTTTAATGTTTTTGGGGAAATCTAGGAAATTACCCTAAAAATGGGGAAATTTTAATCCAGGCAACACTCCTCAACAAAACTCACAACCAGTTTATACAACATAATCCAGTTGGGCGACGCTAACTGACCCATTTATTGTATAGAAAACACACAACCGCTCGGTACAATTCGAACCCGTCAGATGTTGCCAACTACCCGAAAAATCTCGTGTCGAAAATTTGGATATTTCGTCATTTTTATAAGATTGCCACACTGTCCGCCATTTTGTTTTTCTGAAAAATCATAATTTTCTGAAAATCTCAAGGATACAGGCCACCGACCAATGTACTCGATGTTGCCAACTTTTGAGTTTGGTAGAACAAAGTAATTCGCCAAAGTCAGGTCTGACCCGAAAATTCAAACCCCAATGGCTCTCGGGGTTGCCAGCTGAGAGTGTTGAAAATGGACAAATGTCATTTGGGGCATCCCATTCTTGGTGATCGTATAAAATTTTCATTCAAAATGTCATTATTTCTACTTTTCAAGTTTTTGGGGAAGACCTGGGAAATTACCCTAAAAATGGGGTAAATTTTTGAACCAGGCAATACTACTTAATAAAACACACAACCGCTCGTTACAACTCGAACCCGTCAGATGTTGTCAACTACCCGAAAAATCGTGTCGAAAATTCGAATTTTTAGTCGTTTTTACAAGATGGCCGCCACACTGTCCGCCATTTTGTTTTTCTATAAAGTCATTATTTTTCTGAAATGTCAAGGATATAGGCTATAAACCGGTGTACTTAGTGCTGCCAACTTTTGAGTTTGGTAAAACAAAGTAATTCGCCAAAGTCAGGTCTGACCCGAAAATTCAAACCCCAATGGCTCTCGGGGTTGCCAGTCGAAAGTGATGAAAATAGTCAAATGTCATTTGGGACGTTCTATTCTTGGTGATTATGTAAAAGTTCCATTCAAAATGTCGTTACTTCTACTTTTCATGTTTTTGGAAAAAATCTGGGAAATTACCCTAAAAATGGGGAAAATTATTAATCCAAGCAACACTCCTCAACAAAATACATAACCGCTTCATACAACTCAAACCCGTCAGATGTTGCCAACTACCCGAAAAATCGTGTCGTAAATTCGGATTTTTAGTCGTTTTTACAAGATGGCCGCCACACCAGCCGCCATTTTTTTTTTCTGAAAAGTCATAATTTTCTAGAAATCTCAAGGATATAGGCCACCGACCGGTGTACTCGGTGTTGCCAACTTTTGAGTTTGGTAGAACAAAGTAATTCGCCAAAGTCAGGTCTGACCCGAAAATTCAAAGCCCAGTGGCTCTCGGGGTTGCCAGCTGAAAGTGATGAAAATGGTCAAATGTCATTTGGAGCGTCCCATTCTTGGTGATTATGTAAAAAGTCCATTCAAAATGTCGTTATTTCTACTTTTCATGTTTTTGGGAAAAATCTGGGAAATTACCCTAAAAATGGGGAAAAATTTTAATCCAAGCAACACTACTCAACAAAACACACAACCGCTCGCTACAACTCGAACCGTCAGATGTTGCCAACTACCCGAAAAATCGTGTCGAAAATTGTGAATTTTCGTCGATTTCACAAGATGGCCGCCACACCAGCCGCCATTTTGTTTTTCTGAAAGTCATAATTTTCTGGAAATCTCAAGGATACAGGCCACCGATCGGAGTACTCGGTGTTGCCAACTTTTGAGTTTGGTAGAACAAAGTAATTCGCCAAAGTGAAAAAGTCCCAAAAATGAAAAAAAATCTATATTTTTTGGGGTTGCCAGTCGAAAGTGATGAAAATGGTCAAATGTCATTTGGGGCTCCCCAAACTTGCCAGCTAGACAAAGTCTCCATTCAAAATGTCGTTATTTCTACTTTTCATGTTTTCGGGGAAAATCTGGGAAAATACCCTAAAAATGGGGATTTTTTTTGCACCAGGCAACACTCCTTAACAGAACACACGACCGCTCGGTACAACTCGAACCCGTCAGATGTTGCCAAGTACACGAAAAATGCATTTAAAAAAAGTTTAAAATTCCACCATGACACAAAATGGCCGCCACAGCGTCCGCCATGTTGGATTATCAAAATGTCATAATTTTTCACAGTTGCCATTGAAATGACCTACAAATTGACAAGGTCAATGTTGCCGATTTTAAAAATCATTAAAACAAAACAATTTGTCAAAGTCGAGTGAAAAAAGTCGCCAATTTCAAAACGTCCCAGCGCGGCCGCCATCTTGTTTTTTTTTTTTTTTTTACTTTTTTTGCAAATCATTTTGGACCTTTTACAAAACCTACGAGTCGAAATCGGTCCAAGTCCTTTCCTCGCCGAAACCGGAAATGGACTCGGCCGCCATCTTGGATTTCAATCTCCTCTATAATTTTCCTCTACTCGACCGGAAGTACTTTATATTTGTTTAAAACTAACCCCTAACCCATCTCTCACCCATTCCGAGAAACGGCATGTCAATCAGTGAGTGAGTCAGTGGCTTTGTAGTTTTATATAATATAAATAAACTAGTTTTTGCGTGCTGCGCGAGCTGCAAGCAGCTCGCGTGCTTGTGGTGGTAGCTTTTTTTTCACTTTTAAAACCTATTCATTCTTAAACATGACCCTAAAAGAGGTGTTTCACTTATCAGACTCTATTGAAATGCCAAATAAAGCCCAAAAGGACTAAACGTTTCCACTTGATTAAGCTCTTATCATTCTAAATCAGCATCTTCAAACCACTCTAATAACGATACCTACCCATATTTTAAGTGTTTTCCTTACCTTTATGACATTTTGAGAATCAATAGGAATCCTTAAAACAGTATGAAAACACTTAAGAACCCCTAACACATTCTGAATACTAATTCAATAAAAATAAGATATTAAAATTAAATTAAACTTGAGAATGTATTCATTTAAAGATTTTGAAATCCCATAAGAACCCCTAATCTATAAACTTATTTAAAACTCAGACCTCTCTTTAAAAAACATTACCCTACAATTGACTTGTCGATCTACCGGAAAGATATCGTGACCTTATCTCTACCACCAGACAGGTTTCGACGCCTATGATAATATTTGTTCAAACACCTAATGACTATCTCTAACCGTTATGAAGTTACAGTCCTTTCAAGTTAAACAACCTCCCCGGTTGGGGAGGGGAAGAGAGGGTAATTCATAAAAATTTCAACGCCCCTCAATAGTATTAAGTGAGAATTAAAAACAACCACTATGTGTGCCAGTTTTCGAGATACGATGGGGGGCGGGGTGAAGGGGAGGGAGAAGAGATTTTGAAAACTGATTTTTGCCACCTCTCTGTTGCTGTTTATGAATGCGAAAAAGTAAGTTCCGAGTCTCTCAAGTTACACTCCTTCCCGCTCCGCCCAGAGTGGGAGAAGTTATTTGATGATTAAACACTGTTTTAACTGTGTTTTTTTTATTTGATGATTTCCCATTAAAAACCTTTTCTCATACAAAAAACATTACAATACAATTTGCTTGTCGACCTACCTGCTACCGGAAAGCTATCATGACCATATCTCTACCACTGGACAGGTTTCGACGCCTACGATAATATTTGTTCAAACACCTAATGGCTAACCTGAATCGTTATAAAATTGGGGAGGGGAGAGTATAAGACAAGAACAGTTTCGTAAATATGATATCTCCCTATCTCATACCTCGCTGATGTAGGATAGGTTCCGAGGTTTGATCATGAAGTCGGAACGACATGTGGTGTTTTTTTACAAACACTTTAAAACCTCGATGTACAAGCCAATTTGGCAGCGTTGGAGAGACTGCAGTACAGCCCACGTCTCGATCAAATCAAAAGATATCTCGTAGTCCACAAAGGCTAAACAACAACGCCGGTTATACTTTTCGATCTTCTGTATACCGCAGTGTATGTACCTGTTACCGTAAAATTGTAAAACACTTTATATTGTAATCTCTGTAGCGATATTGTAAACTTTCGAATTATTGTCAAACGAACAAACTGCTTACAATAAAACGCATTATTTTTCGTGAAATGCATCCAATGGTAGTCAACTCACGTGGTGTGTAGGGAAGGACGTCCCCATTGCCCAGTGGGTACCACTCTCATGAAAAAATACTGTACCGTTCCTGAGAAATATCGATAAATGTAACCTTACCTTAAACCACTACTTTATACGTATTCCCCTAAAAAGCGTGGTCGACGGAACCCCGCTTCGCAGGGCCCCTATTTCCGAGTGCAGGGTTTAAAGGAACCTAACTAACCTAACGGGGGGGTGCCCCAAGTCCCGATTATGGGGGCAAAGATACTTCCGTATATTCAGTTGACAATAATTCGAGAGTTTACAATATCGCTAGAGAGAAACACGTTATATTGTAATATAACGTGTTTGACAATTTTACAGTGATATATCTATGTGGTCAGCCTTTTCGGAATCCGGCTTGTTCGGTAGGCTAAAAATAACCCAGATGTAATGTGAAAAGTGCTGCAAGACACATTCGCGACCTTAACTCAAAATAGTCGTTTCGCTTCTTTTAAAGATGGGCAAAAGTCTCAGGTTTGAATCCTTAGTTCCCAGCTTTATCAAAAGAGCAGCTAAAGTGGTTTGTAAAATCCTTGACCAAAATCATCATCTCAACGAACTCATATCACTTATTCGCCAGCAAAAGAAAAGATTACAGTCAAATAAAACTTACGAAAAACCAGCTTTTCGAATCAGCTGAACGAATGATTGTAAAGAATTGGGGCAGTAGTAAAAAATACTCAGACTGACCTCCCAAACACTGGTGCAACGTTTTTTTCGTTGGCCGGTAACGCGGTTTTTGGGCCGACAATTACCTAATGATTTCCTTTCAGAGAAAGAAAATTTTGAAAATTCATTTTGGCTTAGCTCCACTCAGGACCTACCTACCACTGGAAATCTATCTTGAACTTGTCCCTACGATACAGGGGTCGCCGGCTCGCTTCGCTGGCCACCTCCCCATCACCAGATTTCAACGTATTCTATAGTGTTTGTTGAAACATCTTACGGCTATGTCTAACCGTAATGAAGTAGTAGCCCTTTCAATTTTAGGGGAGGTTGGGGAGAGGCGATTAGAATACCCTTCGGTATACAAACTTTGAACCTCTCGCTTCGCTTTACCGATATCACAACCGGGCAGTTTTTCGGTCTACGGGTCTACGGCTCGCTACGCTCGCGACTTACGTTTTTCACTCCACTCAGGACGTGCTAATCACCGGAATGCTACCATGACCATATCCTCACGCTACGGGGTCACCGGCTCGCTTCGCTCGCCACCTCCCCTCTTCGCTTTACCGGTATCACCACCGGACAGGGTTTCAGTCGACGGCTCTCTACGCTCGCCACCTCCCCACTTCTATCCACTCAGGACCTGCCTACCACCGGAAAACTACCATGACCTCATCCCCACGCCACGGGGTCGCCATGTCGCTTCGCTCACCACCTCCCGCTTCGCTTTCTCGATATCACCACCGGGCAGGTTTTCGGTTCCACAGCTCGCTACGCTCGCGACTTCCTTTCTTCACACCACTCAGAACCTGCCAACCACCGGAATGCTATCGTGACCTTATCCTCACGCTGTGGGTTCACCGGCTCGCTTCGTTCGCCACCTCCCCCCTTCGCTTTTTCGGTCCCACCACAGGACAGGTTTTCAGTCGACGGCTCGCTACGCTCGCCACCTCCCCACTTTGCTCCACCAAGGACCTGCCTACCACCGGAAAGCAACTGTGATCTTAACCCCACGCTACGGGGTCGTCGACGCCCGCTTCGCTTTACCGATGTCACCAACGGGCAGGTTTTTCGTCCACGGCTCGCTACGCTCGCGACTTCCTTTCTTCACACCACTCAGGACCTGCCAACCACCGGAATGCTATCGTGACCTTATCCTCACGCTGTGGGGTCACCGGCTCGCTTTGCTCGCCACCTCCCCCCTTCGCTTTACCGGAACCACCACCGGACAGGTTTTCAGTCGACGGCTCGCTACGCTCGCCATTTCCCCACTTTACTCCACTCAAGACCTGTCTACCACCGGAAAGCTACCGTGACCTCATCCTCACGCCATGGGGTCACCGGCTCGCTTCGCTCGCCACCTCCCCCCTTCGCTTTAGCGGTACCACCACCGGACAGGTTTTCAGTCGACGGCTCGCTACGCTCGCCATTTCCCCACTTTCCTCTACTCAAGACCTGTCTACCACCGGAAAGCTACCGTGACCTCATCCTCAAGCCATGGGGTCACCGGCTCGCTTCGCTCGCCACCTCCCCCCTTCGCTTTAGCGGTACCACCACCAGACAGGTTTTCAGTCGACGGCTCGCTACGCTCGCCATTTCTCCACTTTCCTCCACTCAAGACCTGTCTACCACCGGAAAGCTACCGTGACCTCATCCTCACGCCATGGGGTCACCGGCTCGCTTCGCTCGCCACCTCCCTACTTCGCTTTACCGCTACCGCCACCGGACAGGTTTTCAGATGAAGGCTCGCTACGCTCGCCATTTCCCCACTTCGCTCCACTCAGGACCTGCCTACCGACGAAAAGCTACCGTGACCTTAACCCCACGCTACGGGGACACCGGCTCGCTTCGCTCGCCACCTCCCCCCTTCACCTTACCGGTATCACCACCGGTAATAGTCGCCGGCTCGCTACGCTCGCCACCTTCTCACTTCGTTCCCCCCAGAACCTGCCTACCACCGGAATGCTACCGTGACCTCATCCTCATGCAACGGGGTCGCCAGCTCGCTTGCCTCGCCACCTCCTAACCACCACCGGACGGGTTTCAACGCCTACTATAATATTTGTTCAAACACCTATCGGCTATCTCTAACCGTAATGAAGTTACAGCCCTTTCCATTTGAGGGGAGGTTGGGGAGAGATGGGAAGGATACACAAATTTCACCACCAAATGAACCTTAAAATCGGCCATATTAATAAACCCCTCTATGTACAAAATCAATCCTCATTCGGTCGGAACCGTTCGAAGGAACCCAATCATAAATTGGTAGAACAAACGAATTCGCCAAAGTCGGGTCTGACCTGAAAATTCAATCACCAATGACTCTCGGGGTTGCCAGTTGAAAGTGATGGAAATGGTCAAATGTCATTTGAGGTACCCCACTCTTAGCGGTTACGTACCATTTCTTTTCAAAATGACGTTATTTCTACATCAGGTTTAATGTATAATGTAAAAGTTCCATTCAAAATGTCGTTATTTCTACTTTTAATGTTTTTGGGGAAATCTAGGAAATTACCCTAAAAATGGGGAAATTTTAATCCAGGCAACACTCCTCAACAAAACTCACAACCAGTTTATACAACATAATCCAGTTGGGCGACGCTAACTGACCCATTTATTGTATAGAAAACACACAACCGCTCGGTACAATTCGAACCCGTCAGATGTTGCCAACTACCCGAAAAATCTCGTGTCGAAAATTTGGATATTTCGTCATTTTTATAAGATTGCCACACTGTCCGCCATTTTGTTTTTCTGAAAAATCATAATTTTCTGAAAATCTCAAGGATACAGGCCACCGACCAATGTACTCGATGTTGCCAACTTTTGAGTTTGGTAGAACAAAGTAATTCGCCAAAGTCAGGTCTGACCCGAAAATTCAAACCCCAATGGCTCTCGGGGTTGCCAGCTGAGAGTGTTGAAAATGGACAAATGTCATTTGGGGCATCCCATTCTTGGTGATCGTATAAAATTTTCATTCAAAATGTCATTATTTCTACTTTTCAAGTTTTTGGGGAAGACCTGGGAAATTACCCTAAAAATGGGGTAAATTTTTGAACCAGGCAATACTACTTAATAAAACACACAACCGCTCGTTACAACTCGAACCCGTCAGATGTTGTCAACTACCCGAAAAATCGTGTCGAAAATTCGAATTTTTAGTCGTTTTTACAAGATGGCCGCCACACTGTCCGCCATTTTGTTTTTCTATAAAGTCATTATTTTTCTGAAATGTCAAGGATATAGGCTATAAACCGGTGTACTTAGTGCTGCCAACTTTTGAGTTTGGTAAAACAAAGTAATTCGCCAAAGTCAGGTCTGACCCGAAAATTCAAACCCCAATGGCTCTCGGGGTTGCCAGTCGAAAGTGATGAAAATAGTCAAATGTCATTTGGGACGTTCTATTCTTGGTGATTATGTAAAAGTTCCATTCAAAATGTCGTTACTTCTACTTTTCATGTTTTTGGAAAAAATCTGGGAAATTACCCTAAAAATGGGGAAAATTATTAATCCAAGCAACACTCCTCAACAAAATACATAACCGCTTCATACAACTCAAACCCGTCAGATGTTGCCAACTACCCGAAAAATCGTGTCGTAAATTCGGATTTTTAGTCGTTTTTACAAGATGGCCGCCACACCAGCCGCCATTTTTTTTTTCTGAAAAGTCATAATTTTCTAGAAATCTCAAGGATATAGGCCACCGACCGGTGTACTCGGTGTTGCCAACTTTTGAGTTTGGTAGAACAAAGTAATTCGCCAAAGTCAGGTCTGACCCGAAAATTCAAAGCCCAGTGGCTCTCGGGGTTGCCAGCTGAAAGTGATGAAAATGGTCAAATGTCATTTGGAGCGTCCCATTCTTGGTGATTATGTAAAAAGTCCATTCAAAATGTCGTTATTTCTACTTTTCATGTTTTTGGGAAAAATCTGGGAAATTACCCTAAAAATGGGGAAAAATTTTAATCCAAGCAACACTACTCAACAAAACACACAACCGCTCGCTACAACTCGAACCCGTCAGATGTTGCCAACTACCCGAAAAATCGTGTCGAAAATTGTGAATTTTCGTCGATTTCACAAGATGGCCGCCACACCAGCCGCCATTTTGTTTTTCTGAAAAGTCATAATTTTCTGGAAATCTCAAGGATACAGGCCACCGATCGGAGTACTCGGTGTTGCCAACTTTTGAGTTTGGTAGAACAAAGTAATTCGCCAAAGTGAAAAAGTCCCAAAAATGAAAAAAAATCTATATTTTTTGGGGTTGCCAGTCGAAAGTGATGAAAATGGTCAAATGTCATTTGGGGCTCCCCAAACTTGCCAGCTAGACAAAGTCTCCATTCAAAATGTCGTTATTTCTACTTTTCATGTTTTCGGGGAAAATCTGGGAAAATACCCTAAAAATGGGGATTTTTTTTGCACCAGGCAACACTCCTTAACAGAACACACGACCGCTCGGTACAACTCGAACCCGTCAGATGTTGCCAAGTACACGAAAAATGCATTTAAAAAAAGTTTAAAATTCCACCATGACACAAAATGGCCGCCACAGCGTCCGCCATGTTGGATTATCAAAATGTCATAATTTTTCACAGTTGCCATTGAAATGACCTACAAATTGACAAGGTCAATGTTGCCGATTTTAAAAATCATTAAAACAAAACAATTTGTCAAAGTCGAGTGAAAAAAGTCGCCAATTTCAAAACGTCCCAGCGCGGCCGCCATCTTGTTTTTTTTTTTTTTTTTACTTTTTTTGCAAATCATTTTGGACCTTTTACAAAACCTACGAGTCGAAATCGGTCCAAGTCCTTTCCTCGCCGAAACCGGAAATGGACTCGGCCGCCATCTTGGATTTCAATCTCCTCTATAATTTTCCTCTACTCGACCGGAAGTACTTTATATTTGTTTAAAACTAACCCCTAACCCATCTCTCACCCATTCCGAGAAACGGCATGTCAATCAGTGAGTGAGTCAGTGGCTTTGTAGTTTTATATAATATAAACTAGTTTTTGCGTGCTGCGCGAGCTGCAAGCAGCTCGCGTGCTTGTGGTGGTAGCTTTTTTTTCACTTTTAAAACCTATTCATTCTTAAACATGACCCTAAAAGAGGTGTTTCACTTATCAGACTCTATTGAAATGCCAAATAAAGCCCAAAAGGACTAAACGTTTCCACTTGATTAAGCTCTTATCATTCTAAATCAGCATCTTCAAACCACTCTAATAACGATACCTACCCATATTTTAAGTGTTTTCCTTACCTTTATGACATTTTGAGAATCAATAGGAATCCTTAAAACAGTATGAAAACACTTAAGAACCCCTAACACATTCTGAATACTAATTCAATAAAAATAAGATATTAAAATTAAATTAAACTTGAGAATGTATTCATTTAAAGATTTTGAAATCCCATAAGAACCCCTAATCTATAAACTTATTTAAAACTCAGACCTCTCTTTAAAAAACATTACCCTACAATTGACTTGTCGATCTACCGGAAAGATATCGTGACCTTATCTCTACCACCAGACAGGTTTCGACGCCTATGATAATATTTGTTCAAACACCTAATGACTATCTCTAACCGTTATGAAGTTACAGTCCTTTCAAGTTAAACAACCTCCCCGGTTGGGGAGGGGAAGAGAGGGTAATTCATAAAAATTTCAACGCCCCTCAATAGTATTAAGTGAGAATTAAAAACAACCACTATGTGTGCCAGTTTTCGAGATACGATGGGGGGCGGGGTGAAGGGGAGGGAGAAGAGATTTTGAAAACTGATTTTTGCCACCTCTCTGTTGCTGTTTATGAATGCGAAAAAGTAAGTTCCGAGTCTCTCAAGTTACACTCCTTCCCGCTCCGCCCAGAGTGGGAGAAGTTATTTGATGATTAAACACTGTTTTAACTGTGTTTTTTTTATTTGATGATTTCCCATTAAAAACCTTTTCTCATACAAAAAACATTACAATACAATTTGCTTGTCGACCTACCTGCTACCGGAAAGCTATCATGACCATATCTCTACCACTGGACAGGTTTCGACGCCTACGATAATATTTGTTCAAACACCTAATGGCTAACCTGAATCGTTATAAAATTGGGGAGGGGAGAGTATAAGACAAGAACAGTTTCGTAAATATGATATCTCCCTATCTCATACCTCGCTGATGTAGGATAGGTTCCGAGGTTTGATCATGAAGTCGGAACGACATGTGGTGTTTTTTTACAAACACTTTAAAACCTCGATGTACAAGCCAATTTGGCAGCGTTGGAGAGACTGCAGTACAGCCCACGTCTCGATCAAATCAAAAGATATCTCGTAGTCCACAAAGGCTAAACAACAACGCCGGTTATACTTTTCGATCTTCTGTATACCGCAGTGTATGTACCTGTTACCGTAAAATTGTAAAACACTTTATATTGTAATCTCTGTAGCGATATTGTAAACTTTCGAATTATTGTCAAACGAACAAACTGCTTACAATAAAACGCATTATTTTTCGTGAAATGCATCCAATGGTAGTCAACTCACGTGGTGTGTAGGGAAGGACGTCCCCATTGCCCAGTGGGTACCACTCTCATGAAAAAATACTGTACCGTTCCTGAGAAATATCGATAAATGTAACCTTACCTTAAACCACTACTTTATACGTATTCCCCTAAAAAGCGTGGTCGACGGAACCCCGCTTCGCAGGGCCCCTATTTCCGAGTGCAGGGTTTAAAGGAACCTAACTAACCTAACGGGGGGGTGCCCCAAGTCCCGATTATGGGGGCAAAGATACTTCCGTATATTCAGTTGACAATAATTCGAGAGTTTACAATATCGCTAGAGAGAAACACGTTATATTGTAATATAACGTGTTTGACAATTTTACAGTGATATATCTATGTGGTCAGCCTTTTCGGAATCCGGCTTGTTCGGTAGGCTAAAAATAACCCAGATGTAATGTGAAAAGTGCTGCAAGACACATTCGCGACCTTAACTCAAAATAGTCGTTTCGCTTCTTTTAAAGATGGGCAAAAGTCTCAGGTTTGAATCCTTAGTTCCCAGCTTTATCAAAAGAGCAGCTAAAGTGGTTTGTAAAATCCTTGACCAAAATCATCATCTCAACGAACTCATATCACTTATTCGCCAGCAAAAGAAAAGATTACAGTCAAATAAAACTTACGAAAAACCAGCTTTTCGAATCAGCTGAACGAATGATTGTAAAGAATTGGGGCAGTAGTAAAAAATACTCAGACTGACCTCCCAAACACTGGTGCAACGTTTTTTTCGTTGGCCGGTAACGCGGTTTTTGGGCCGACAATTACCTAATGATTTCCTTTCAGAGAAAGAAAATTTTGAAAATTCATTTTGGCTTAGCTCCACTCAGGACCTACCTACCACTGGAAATCTATCTTGAACTTGTCCCTACGATACAGGGGTCGCCGGCTCGCTTCGCTGGCCACCTCCCCATCACCAGATTTCAACGTATTCTATAGTGTTTGTTGAAACATCTTACGGCTATGTCTAACCGTAATGAAGTAGTAGCCCTTTCAATTTTAGGGGAGGTTGGGGAGAGGCGATTAGAATACCCTTCGGTATACAAACTTTGAACCTCTCGCTTCGCTTTACCGATATCACAACCGGGCAGTTTTTCGGTCTACGGGTCTACGGCTCGCTACGCTCGCGACTTACGTTTTTCACTCCACTCAGGACGTGCTAATCACCGGAATGCTACCATGACCATATCCTCACGCTACGGGGTCACCGGCTCGCTTCGCTCGCCACCTCCCCTCTTCGCTTTAACGGTAACACCACCGGACAGGGTTTCAGTCGACGGCTCTCTACGCTCGCCACCTCCCCACTTCTATCCACTCAGGACCTGCCTACCACCGGAAAACTACCATGACCTCATCCCCACGCCACGGGGTCGCCATGTCGCTTCGCTCACCACCTCCCGCTTCGCTTTCTCGATATCACCACCGGGCAGGTTTTCGGTTCCACAGCTCGCTACGCTCGCGACTTCCTTTCTTCACACCACTCAGAACCTGCCAACCACCGGAATGCTATCGTGACCTTATCCTCACGCTGTGGGTTCACCGGCTCGCTTCGTTCGCCACCTCCCCCCTTCGCTTTTTCGGTCCCACCACAGGACAGGTTTTCAGTCGACGGCTCGCTACGCTCGCCACCTCCCCACTTTGCTCCACCAAGGACCTGCCTACCACCGGAAAGCAACTGTGATCTTAACCCCACGCTACGGGGTCGTCGACGCCCGCTTCGCTTTACCGATGTCACCAACGGGCAGGTTTTTCGTCCACGGCTCGCTACGCTCGCGACTTCCTTTCTTCACACCACTCAGGACCTGCCAACCACCGGAATGCTATCGTGACCTTATCCTCACGCTGTGGGGTCACCGGCTCGCTTTGCTCGCCACCTCCCCCCTTCGCTTTACCGGAACCACCACCGGACAGGTTTTCAGTCGACGGCTCGCTACGCTCGCCATTTCCCCACTTTAATCCACTCAAGACCTGTCTACCACCGGAAAGCTACCGTGACCTCATCCTCACGCCATGGGGTCACCGGCTCGCTTCGCTCGCCACCTCCCCCCTTCGCTTTAGCGGTACCACCACCGGACAGGTTTTCAGTCGACGGCTCGCTACGCTCGCCATTTCCCCACTTTCCTCTACTCAAGACCTGTCTACCACCGGAAAGCTACCGTGACCTCATCCTCAAGCCATGGGGTCACCGGCTCGCTTCGCTCGCCACCTCCCCCCTTCGCTTTAGCGGTACCACCACCCGACAGGTTTTCAGTCGACGGCTCGCTACGCTCGCCATTTCTCCACTTTCCTCCACTCAAGACCTGTCTACCACCGGAAAGCTACCGTGACCTCATCCTCACGCCATGGGGTCACCGGCTCGCTTCGCTCGCCACCTCCCTACTTCGCTTTACCGCTACCGCCACCGGACAGGTTTTCAGATGAAGGCTCGCTACGCTCGCCATTTCCCCACTTCGCTCCACTCAGGACCTGCCTACCGACGAAAAGCTACCGTGACCTTAACCCCACGCTACGGGGACACCGGCTCGCTTCGCTCGCCACCTCCCCCCTTCACCTTACCGGTATCACCACCGGTAATAGTCGCCGGCTCGCTACGCTCGCCACCTTCTCACTTCGTTCCCCCCAGAACCTGCCTACCACCGGAATGCTACCGTGACCTCATCCTCATGCAACGGGGTCGCCAGCTCGCTTGCCTCGCCACCTCCTAACCACCACCGGACGGGTTTCAACGCCTACTATAATATTTGTTCAAACACCTATCGGCTATCTCTAACCGTAATGAAGTTACAGCCCTTTCCATTTGAGGGGAGGTTGGGGAGAGATGGGAAGGATACACAAATTTCACCACCAAATGAACCTTAAAATCGGCCATATTAATAAACCCCTCTATGTACAAAATCAATCCTCATTCGGTCGGAACCGTTCGAAGGAACCCAATCATAAATTGGTAGAACAAACGAATTCGCCAAAGTCGGGTCTGACCTGAAAATTCAATCACCAATGACTCTCGGGGTTGCCAGTTGAAAGTGATGGAAATGGTCAAATGTCATTTGAGGTACCCCACTCTTAGCGGTTACGTACCATTTCTTTTCAAAATGACGTTATTTCTACATCAGGTTTAATGTATAATGTAAAAGTTCCATTCAAAATGTCGTTATTTCTACTTTTAATGTTTTTGGGGAAATCTAGGAAATTACCCTAAAAATGGGGAAATTTTAATCCAGGCAACACTCCTCAACAAAACTCACAACCAGTTTATACAACATAATCCAGTTGGGCGACGCTAACTGACCCATTTATTGTATAGAAAACACACAACCGCTCGGTACAATTCGAACCCGTCAGATGTTGCCAACTACCCGAAAAATCTCGTGTCGAAAATTTGGATATTTCGTCATTTTTATAAGATTGCCACACTGTCCGCCATTTTGTTTTTCTGAAAAATCATAATTTTCTGAAAATCTCAAGGATACAGGCCACCGACCAATGTACTCGATGTTGCCAACTTTTGAGTTTGGTAGAACAAAGTAATTCGCCAAAGTCAGGTCTGACCCGAAAATTCAAACCCCAATGGCTCTCGGGGTTGCCAGCTGAGAGTGTTGAAAATGGACAAATGTCATTTGGGGCATCCCATTCTTGGTGATCGTATAAAATTTTCATTCAAAATGTCATTATTTCTACTTTTCAAGTTTTTGGGGAAGACCTGGGAAATTACCCTAAAAATGGGGTAAATTTTTGAACCAGGCAATACTACTTAATAAAACACACAACCGCTCGTTACAACTCGAACCCGTCAGATGTTGTCAACTACCCGAAAAATCGTGTCGAAAATTCGAATTTTTAGTCGTTTTTACAAGATGGCCGCCACACTGTCCGCCATTTTGTTTTTCTATAAAGTCATTATTTTTCTGAAATGTCAAGGATATAGGCTATAAACCGGTGTACTTAGTGCTGCCAACTTTTGAGTTTGGTAAAACAAAGTAATTCGCCAAAGTCAGGTCTGACCCGAAAATTCAAACCCCAATGGCTCTCGGGGTTGCCAGTCGAAAGTGATGAAAATAGTCAAATGTCATTTGGGACGTTCTATTCTTGGTGATTATGTAAAAGTTCCATTCAAAATGTCGTTACTTCTACTTTTCATGTTTTTGGAAAAAATCTGGGAAATTACCCTAAAAATGGGGAAAATTATTAATCCAAGCAACACTCCTCAACAAAATACATAACCGCTTCATACAACTCAAACCCGTCAGATGTTGCCAACTACCCGAAAAATCGTGTCGTAAATTCGGATTTTTAGTCGTTTTTACAAGATGGCCGCCACACCAGCCGCCATTTTTTTTTTCTGAAAAGTCATAATTTTCTAGAAATCTCAAGGATATAGGCCACCGACCGGTGTACTCGGTGTTGCCAACTTTTGAGTTTGGTAGAACAAAGTAATTCGCCAAAGTCAGGTCTGACCCGAAAATTCAAAGCCCAGTGGCTCTCGGGGTTGCCAGCTGAAAGTGATGAAAATGGTCAAATGTCATTTGGAGCGTCCCATTCTTGGTGATTATGTAAAAAGTCCATTCAAAATGTCGTTATTTCTACTTTTCATGTTTTTGGGAAAAATCTGGGAAATTACCCTAAAAATGGGGAAAAATTTTAATCCAAGCAACACTACTCAACAAAACACACAACCGCTCGCTACAACTCGAACCCGTCAGATGTTGCCAACTACCCGAAAAATCGTGTCGAAAATTGTGAATTTTCGTCGATTTCACAAGATGGCCGCCACACCAGCCGCCATTTTGTTTTTCTGAAAAGTCATAATTTTCTGGAAATCTCAAGGATACAGGCCACCGATCGGAGTACTCGGTGTTGCCAACTTTTGAGTTTGGTAGAACAAAGTAATTCGCCAAAGTGAAAAAGTCCCAAAAATGAAAAAAAATCTATATTTTTTGGGGTTGCCAGTCGAAAGTGATGAAAATGGTCAAATGTCATTTGGGGCTCCCCAAACTTGCCAGCTAGACAAAGTCTCCATTCAAAATGTCGTTATTTCTACTTTTCATGTTTTCGGGGAAAATCTGGGAAAATACCCTAAAAATGGGGATTTTTTTTGCACCAGGCAACACTCCTTAACAGAACACACGACCGCTCGGTACAACTCGAACCCGTCAGATGTTGCCAAGTACACGAAAAATGCATTTAAAAAAAGTTTAAAATTCCACCATGACACAAAATGGCCGCCACAGCGTCCGCCATGTTGGATTATCAAAATGTCATAATTTTTCACAGTTGCCATTGAAATGACCTACAAATTGACAAGGTCAATGTTGCCGATTTTAAAAATCATTAAAACAAAACAATTTGTCAAAGTCGAGTGAAAAAAGTCGCCAATTTCAAAACGTCCCAGCGCGGCCGCCATCTTGTTTTTTTTTTTTTTTTTACTTTTTTTGCAAATCATTTTGGACCTTTTACAAAACCTACGAGTCGAAATCGGTCCAAGTCCTTTCCTCGCCGAAACCGGAAATGGACTCGGCCGCCATCTTGGATTTCAATCTCCTCTATAATTTTCCTCTACTCGACCGGAAGTACTTTATATTTGTTTAAAACTAACCCCTAACCCATCTCTCACCCATTCCGAGAAACGGCATGTCAATCAGTGAGTGAGTCAGTGGCTTTGTAGTTTTATATAATATAATAAAAAGTAAGATCAGAAATGCTGAAGAGAAAAAAAAACAAAAATCTACAAAATAAAAAAATCTAGTTGGTATCAAATACGATATCGACAATTACTCATTCTATCTCGTTCTACTATACATAATTTATTTATTTATTCATTTAAACAACACATACAACTATTATTACAGGTTTAGGTACCTAATACAATAGAGCAGTTATATTTAAAGTAAAACTATTTATGTTTTGAATAAATTAATTATTTTGACAAACTAAAGTAATTGCGCAAAATGCGGCCCCTGTGAATTCGCTCAGTGTACAATTGAAGCAATCAATCTGTTGTGACACCATATTGAGTGCACGCAGCGCGCGCGTCAGCGGCGCGTGCTGCAGCAAGTTGGTGCGAGCGGGCGGCACCCACAGGAGCGGCGGCTGCCATACTTTCTTTTTCTGCTCCTGCCGTAAGTCCATAATCTTCGGCTTACCTAGGTCCCTACAAAACGGTAAGTACTGCCAGCCGCGAAGTCACGTGTGCTATTAACTTGTGTACGGCCTATACTATTAACTTGCACTGCTGCAAAAGGTCTCTCCTGCTGCTGTTATTCGTGAACGAATGAACAACTACAATGCAAAACTTCATCCCCCCTTTACCCCTTTGTGGGTTTAAATAAAAAAAACTAACGACTAACTTTGATACTTTTTGGTGACTCAAAAAATAAAAACTTTTATTAGAAATAAAATGTTGCTCTTTCTTCACCCCTCAAGGGTTGAAATTCTAATAAAGCCGTTGCGTCAGCTTCCAATCATGAGCCCAGATAACAAATTTTGTACTTTTTACGTCGAAAATTAAGGATTTTTCACATACAATTTCATCCCCTTTATAAGCCTTCGGGGTGGAGTTATCAAAAACGCTGAATCACGCATAAATTAAATTTCAATCGTCAGCCCAAATACAAAATTAGAAGATCCTAACTTTAAAACTGACGGACTTTCATATAAGCTTCCATCCCCTATTTTATCCCCTTGGGGGTAGAATTGATCAAAATCCTTTCTTAGCGGATGCCTACGTCATAACATCTACCTGCACGCCAAATTTCAGCCCGATCCGTCCAGTAGTTCGGGCTGTGCGTTGATAGATCACTATGTCAGTCAGTCAGTCACCTTTGAATTATATATATTTAGATAGATACACCGGTGTAATGGTTCGTATTATTCTGCAATCAATTTGAATCAGTCCCTTTGTGATATAAACCGCTTAACAACGTACAAAGCTATGTCATTTGCAAATTGCAATAAGAACTGCACTCTGCCTCTAATGAAATATTTTGTCAAAGCTCATATTCAGCTGTTCAATTTTTGCAATCACAGTTATGTCTTGAGTAAAGTAGCTACTTTGGTTACCCTTTTATGAAAAAAACCAACGGTTTATTTCTAAAATTTACTAACTATGCTCCTGTTTAATAGTACATTGTTACCCTAGGGGTGAAAGTAACTTATTTAGTCCCGAGAGGGGTTAAGGAAATTAAAATAAAAACATGATACAAATCGAAAACAAAATGAAGATTGGATTGCCGCTTTTCCGCCTATTTTGTTTTTATTTCTGTGGCCGGCTATTCAGCCTTTATTTTTCACTTTTGTCACTGAAAAATTGTAAATATTTTGCAATTAAGTTATTTAAAAAAAAACCGTAATTAATACTGAATTTTAGGTTAATTCAATTTTACATCGCGCTGTAATTTAGAGGCTTTAATAGAAATGTGAAAATAGAACTAGTTTTCATTTAATAATTTGACAGCAGCTGTCAGTTGAAAGCGATTCTTCCTAGGGCTGAAAAGTGTTACTTTCAATCCGCTCCTCAGGCAACTTCAGACCTACTTTCCGAGTATGAGTAATGAAAAATTATTTGCCAAATAGTAACCTACCTTTTTCTCTTCTTTTCTTTTATATATTTTTTTCGCAAGGTTCAAACATAATGTTGCTTTTTTGCTTTTTACTTAATTTCTATCGGCCGATAGCTGTTGGGGCCTACTCACAATAATTCAGCTCTATTCAACTTATGCCCATAGAAAACAACGATTTTGTATTAGACGCGTGCCGCGTTCAGCTGAACGGATGCGTACCTAAGCATCTCATAGAATATCGTTGTTTTCTGTGGGCAACTGGGCATAAGCTGAATAGAGCTTGAACTTCTAGCACGTACACCAGGCTAACTAAATGATCGTGTTGGTGACGGATGCGCAAACAAGACCAGCAGTCGGTCGTAGGTAGCTGGTAGACGGATTTTGAAGCGAGCGCCCGCAGAGGCTCTATTAAACAATGGCCAAGTGTGTACTAAAACGTTGTAATATGCGCTCTAGCATTCAGAAGTTTAAACTGATTAAGAGCCCGACTAAACTACCAGTCGATAGAAAGTCTGAAGTCTGCAGGGACTCTAGTAGTTAGTCTGAATTGGAGAAGACCGTTTCATTTAGAAGTATAATCGAAAAAAACACAAATATCGATCACATTACACTTAGGCATAGTCTTTCTTCCTTTTAACCAATCCAATATAATAAAAGCGAAGAATACAATTTAAATGACACACATTATTGGTTTGGAAGCGACAATAGCGGCCGAATTTTGAAGTGCGCATAAAGACTTAATTTGCTTCAATAACATTATGTGGAGCAGCCATTTGAACGTTTATATTGAATGCCCATTCAGCAATTTGATATGAAGCCAATGAAACTGGCTACTTTAACAGTTGGTTTCCCACGACATGTGCGCATCGATCGGCGACCACCTTCCTTGGGATAAATATGTGGGCCACATATATGGTTACACTTACAAATTCTTCGAAATTATATCGAAAATTAATATAAGCGCATATTAAGGTGTGAGAAAAATTTATATAAGATCGCGTCTGTTGAACCAGCGGATGCACTCTCGGTATGCAAACTTATGTATGACTTTAATTTACATGTTTCATTATGTGAATGGATCAAATCACAAAATTGTCTTAGTCGTGAATCTACTCGAAGACGCGAAGGTAAAGTCATAGATCTACGGGCTTTGTGTGTGAAGTCCTACTGACTGTGTTATAGAGGAGAGCTCTTCGACTCAACTTGACATGTAAATCCAATATCGTTCTAATCATAGAAATATTAAAATCTATGGTTCTAATATTCGTCCCCCGTCATAAGTTTATCTGAAGACGATTTTATTGCAGTTCACACAAAAAATGTTACCGATCGCAAATTTTATGAAGTACTAACTAACTATTCTTGAAGGAATTTCTCTACTTAGTATCTTCATCTCTATAATACCTACTAGCTGACCGGCGCAACTTCGTCTGCGTCTCATAAATTGAAATGTAAGCTATCCTATCTCTCAAGTTGGATCGAACTGCACATGGTGTGCGAATTTTATTATAATCGGTTAAGTGGTTTAGGAGTCCATTGAGGACAAACATTGTGACCCGAGATTTATATATATTAAGAATAAGATATAACATAATTTGCTAATTTGCAACCCATTATGAGGACCCTTGCATTTCTCATTTGTGATAAGGCTTCTGACAGGCTGCGGCCGGCGGCGTGTTGTATTTATTAATTACATGTGTGTAATAATATGTACATAAATGTAATAATTAATGCTACCTGCCTTTGTGTCACTTGATATTGTTCAGATGCCGTGTGGGCTTTAAGCCATCAATATCACAAATTGAAATTAACCCACGTACCCCATTGTTACAGGACATTTTCTATCATAATACCTGAACAATACCGTTTCTAAAATAGTTTTGACAAAGCCATTCAATCTTTTCTAAAATTCCTAGCATGAACAATGTGATAAGATGGTTACAATGGAGCTTTCCTGTCCAAACATAATGCCTAAGCATATATGCTTTCAATTCAATCTACCGCGAGTACTGGTCCCCAATACCTACTGTTCCAGGAACAATTACTGAACGGGGGGGGGGGGGGTACCTTGAAACTCATATTGTTAGTTTCGACATCTATGCTGAGCAGGTCAGGTAAACGAAACCGACACGTGTCATTATTTTTACGAATGGCTTTGTTTGTAAATTGGATTATCAGTTGGGACAACATTTCTTCTGGACTACAACTCTAAACAAGTTTGTTTTGGTGTTTTTTCTCAGAATAGTTGGGTAGAAAACAACGGCATCATCTTCATTTTTTTAATCATAATTTACTGTGAAGTACATGATGAAACAAATATATAAAATCATCATTAAATTACGATAGAGTAGCTAGCTCCTTTACACAGTGGTACGAAATTCTACTGTGATGGTGCGTATCTCAAAATCAGCCCTTTACCATGATCTAATTTCAAGTGCCACGCAAAATAATTGGAAGACTTCTTAACCTCATAGGTAGGTATGTCTTCCAATTAATTCTTTGCTTTTGCCAGTTTGAAGGAGAGGCAAAGGTATGAAGCTGTTGTACAGCCTAATATAAAAATTGATTTTTTTTTATACATTATTGAATTTCGAACACAAATAAATGTTAATTTGTTTAATGAGACAGCCATTTTTTTACTATTATTATGGTGGTCCCATGGAGAAAGTTGCTTAGTTTGATGGTCTGTAGCACGTAGCACACCCTTCCATATGACTATAGCCTTTTCAATACACTTCCTCGAAAACTGGTTCTTTTCGCACAACGATTAGGTTTAAAATGCAGTGTATTTCATACACGTGCGTTTTTGCACTTTTTTTCACACGTGTGCGGACAGCAAAATTGCCACAGATAACTTATACTTATACTTAGTCCAAATTGGGTCTATGCATAATTCAAAAATCAGTTTTTTTTTTTATATTAGGCTATAAAACGACTTCATACCTTCGCCTCTTGCCTCTTCTTCAACCTGGCGGAAGCAAAACGCGGAAAAAAATAAAATGTAATAATGTGTGTAATGTAATAATTAATAACACAATTATTTTACATTCTTTTATTTTATTTCTTCAAAAGTTTATTGTAATCGTCGTTTGATACACGTGGACATTTTTCATTGCAGTTCTCGGCTCAATAACACCCTCGCCTACGGCTCGTGTGTTAATACCGCCTGGAGCTACAATAACAAATTTTCTCCACTTGTATCAAAATGTACATACTATTCTGTTACACATTGTATTCTACGCAAACTGAAAGTAAAGCAAGTCATGAATGCTCTAGCCTAGGGTCGGCAAAAATGGGTAGCCGGGCAGTAATACACTTCTGGACACATCTATTGGCCCACCTTAGAGTTTAGGTTTCGATGGCCCCTACCGAAATATGATTGCTAGATTGAACAAAAACTGTTGATGCAGTTTTAAACCTGATACATTTTACCATCTTTTTCGATCGTATTGTTTTAAATTTGAATTCAGAATACCATACGACATGGAGCTACGCCTAACAAGTCGGATATGCGCCTTGTTAAAGGCAATTGATTTTTGAATAAAAAACACGTTTTATCAAATAAAGATTTAATTTAATAACGCGTGTTGCCTCCATGGGCATCTACCACAGCTCTCATACGATTAGGCATAGAGTTTATCAACCGCTCTATGAAATTTTGAGAGATCATCTCCCATTCCTCTTCTATGGCAGTTTTCAACTCCTGCATCGTCTGGGCAACTGGCTGACGAGCCCTAACACGTCTTTTTAGCTCTTCCCACATGTGCTCAATGGGGTTCATGTCTGGGCTTCTGGCTGGCCAGTCCATAACTGTGATGTTCACATCCCGAAGATATTCCCTGACGATGCCGGCCGCATGGGCTCTTACATTATCATGCATAAAAAGGAAATTTGGGCCCACATAGTCCGCGTATGGTATCACGTGAGGTTCTAAGCACTCAAGAATGTACCTTTCAGCATTTAATGTTGGCAGCCGTGGTCCTGTAACAACCTCAAGTTGAGTTTTGCCGCTCGCGGATATACCGCCCCAGTCCATGAGCCACCGCCTTAAGCAACCCCTCTTCAAAGCAGCATTGTGCGAAACGCTCTCCCTAACGTCGGTAGACCTTCTTCCTTCCAACATTGCTATGTAACACAATTTTAGACTCATCAGAAAAGAGTACACGGCTCCAATCTTGCTGTGTCCAATTCAAATGACTGCGTGCGAAATGAAGGCACGCTGTTCAGTGGGCTCGCGTTAGTTTGGGCCCATTAGCTGGCTTGTGTGGTACCATATCGCGTTCTTTTAACCTTCTCCGAACAGTTCGAGCGCTCACAGATACTCCGTGGAAGTCGCGAAGTTGGTTTTGTATCTCAATGGAGGTAAGGTGACGATTTCTCAAGCTGGTCGTCACGATGAATCGATCCTGCCTTTCAGTTGTGACCCGAGATCGTGGCCTTCCTTGGCGACGAACAAAGCCGCCAGTCTCTAGGTACCTCCGATAAACATTTCGGACCGCAGATCGACTTAAATTAAGTTGAGCACTCATGTTTCTTTGGCTGTGTCCGGCCTGAATAAGTCCCACAGCTTGGGCGGCGACTTCAGGTGAAGTATCCATAGATTATTGATAGAACCTCACCTTAATGTTAAGAATAAGTAATGTTTGTTGCAAAAACCAAGATATCAATCACTTTTTCAAGAATTAAATCCAAGTAAACCAATAATTTAACCAAGTTTTCTTAGTATTCGATTATTTGATATCAACAAACAGGCTCCAAATTGTCTTTTGTTTCTTTAAATACTGTGTTCGAAATTCAAAAAAAGACTATCGAATGAAATTGTGAATGTGCCAGGTTCAAAACTGCATAAAAACTTTTTGCTCGACCTAATATAAAATTTTAGCTAGGACCAAACGAAACTGAAAATACAAGGTGGGCCAATAGATGTGTCCAGAAGTGTATAATGTATTGAATTTCATTCTTGCCCGCTCGTCAGTTTAATGTGATTTGAATTTGGAACCTAATATGAAAATCGGATGAAAAATTTTACCAAAGAGTTTTCATTTCGTAGGTTTCAGATTCCGTCGATGACAAAATTATTAGTAAAAGTTGATATCTAATCCACTAACGGTAATGTATTCTTTTTAATAGGTACTACTAATGAGGTACTTAAAATTAAAATAATTAGAACAATAAATTTATACAATTATTTTATGTAAATGATCTTTGTAAATGGTCAAATAACAAAATGATTGAATGATGACTCGCCCCAAGCAGCAGCACCTGTTTGCGCGCTGTGGGTGGTGCATACTACAAGGTTGTTAGACCGGGTTTCAGAATTTTCCAAAAACAAACGTATAACACACCAACAACAAAACCTTTTTCCCAAACATTTTTTCTAATAGGAAAATAATCAAACACAGAGGACCAGCTCTTATTCTATGATCGGGTTGCATCAACGTTAAGAAAGTTTCGAACAGAAATCGCCTACCCAGAAATCGACACGACGAAGGGGAATATCTATCTAATTACACTCAGGGTTAAAACTGAAACTCTATTAATATTTGGCACTGTATTGAGGCTTGAGACGGTATGGTTACATAATTTGTTCTAAATACTTAACTTGTCAAGTTACAGTTTTTCAGTAGTATTCATAAAAAGTTAAAATAGGTTTATAAGCTTGATATAATAAGAATCCCAAAAGGCATTATTCATAAACGTTCAATAACGCTAAACAGCTTTGTAAGTATTCAATAGCGGCTTCATAGCTTAAAACGGGGTCGACTCAACTAGAAACCTTTAATAAACAGAAAATGCCCGACAAATGTGCGACAGCTGATTTTACTATAATAAATACCTGATTTTGATTTTCAAGGAAGCTCTCCAAGGCTGCATTCCGAATTACGCTGTAATCGATTTGAGCGTTCATGAACCCGTTCCGAATTACCGTGAGCGCGATATCGATGTCCCTTGAATTGTCATGGATGACGTCATGACATGCGCCATCTTGCGATTACACCGACCTAAATAAATATCACCGTGAGCGCTGTCAAAAAGGACAGTTGTGTCTCAGGTTGTGTTGTTTTGTTATGAACTTAGGAAGTCGCAATTATCTATTCTATCGTGGCATTCAACTATGAGTATTCAAATGAATATAGCCGACCAGCTTAACCAACATAACTTCCATTTACCAAAATAAGTCTTGTGAAAGGTTCTTGGTTTTGGGGTTATGTTCACTAGGCTGTGACGCAAATAGATGCGATGTGAGCGCTGTGAGCGATTATTTTGTAATTCGGAATACAGCTCAAATGTCACAAGTGCCATTGTAGACACTAGTTGTTTTGGCATTTAATCTATGGATTCAGCAGAACGACAACTTAAGGTGATTAGACGAGCTAAATTAGCAACTCTATTTGTGGCGGTTCAAAGTGCGTTTGAAATGCTGTTCGAATAAAGATCTAATCAGCTTGCACTACAAAATGGTTGTTACGTCAGTCACTGCGGGCCCAACAGCGCGAATTGAGTGGTTTCGATCGATTGACAAAAAAACTATTGATTGGATTAAAAAACTAAAACACTATCTATCATGCTAATATAATATATTGCTTGTAGAATTATTTGCCAAAAATCAGAATGATCGCATGCATATTAGTATGTTTATTTTTGTTTGAAAGACATTTTTAGAGATAAGTACTCTACAATATGAGTGCGATTGCCTCTGGTACCCAGAGCCATGGCACAAAATCAATTGAGTTATTTTCAAGCGCAGTGCTCCGTTATTGGAATACAAACGGCTTGTTAACATTTGATGTGTGAATTACCAATTTAGCACGACGGACTGCAACGTCGCGACATACATAACTATATCTACAGCTAACTTTGCGAGACTTTAATAACATACGTACGTATTCTCTTCATTCAGAGGATGGGTAACCTACCGCTTCCTCCGAGTCTCGAAAAGCATCATCATCATCAGCCTATTAATGTTCCCACTGCTGGAACACCGGCCTCCTCTTAATGAGAGGGAATGGGTTATAATCCATCACGCGGGTCCAGTGCAGATTGGTAGATGTAACGCATGTTATTGGTACCATTATATATACCATGTTGTAATTTGCAGATCTTTTCAGAAATGTAGTTGGTAACCCGACAGTTTGACAACCAGTTTACCAAAGGGTTTACCCAGTTTTTACCCAGTTACTGGGTTGTAGAGGTCAGATAGGCAGTAGATCTATGTAAAATACTGGTATTTAGTTATATGTCTGGTCAGACTAGAAGCCGACCCTAACATAGTTGGAGGCAGGCTAGGTAGATGTCGCAGCATGAACGAATACACATCAAGGTCTAAGATGTCTTCTTAAGCAGTTTGTTGGAGAGCACCTTCAAAGTTTCAGGCAGAAGCTACTTAACATGAAAATACCCGTTTCTAGGTCTTGGCAACATTTTAGTAACATAGGAATTATTGTAGTAACGTACAGTACAATAGACTTTAACCACACAATCTTCCATTGTTACTTTCAGATTTATCTCTGACTTGATACCCTGACAAAAGAACACAACAAACCTTCAGGAAATGCAATAAGTGAGCTTTAATTGTAGTGGCTTGTAAGAAGATTATGTAGCAGAAGATACAACAAATTGTATAGGACCAAATAGTGCTAAAACAATATCTTAATATAACTAATTAGCGTTGAATGCGACACTCTGAGGCGTCAGGCGTGCTCCATAAGGTCCGGACTTATTGGGACAATATCGCACGTTTCAACCAAATTGATTCATATTGATTGAAAGATCAGAAATGGCGGGCACCTTGAATGTTTGAAAGATCCAATTTAGTTGATTTATCTAAATTGAATCACAAAAGTGAGCCGTCTAACCGAAGTAGGTAGCAATTGAAACAAATATCAAACGAAGTTATTTCAGACTTCTAAGTTATTAAATTGTGTATGATACGTCGTATCTCACTCCTCTCTCGCCCCCCTCCGCAACGTACACGTGTACCCACTGCTATAAGCCCCGAGTTTCAGAAGCTTATTCAATCTAATTTGTTCTGAACTCTCCACCAACTTTTATGATTGGCTGTTGTTATTTGTGTTAACCAATCAAAACAGCTGACGTGAGATTTGACATATTTAAAATACAAAGATTGTAGCGTTGTGTAACATTCGTGATTTCTCAACGAAGGGGTTTAGTTAAGAACTTTTGTGAGACAAATTTTTAAGAAAATGTTCCCTTATTAATGAGCATAAAAATGCGGGAACCTTGAAGAACGAATTGTGTTTCTTTTTCAATGTTGTCGGTTCTTAATTGAACTTTTGAACTTGAATTTCGGATCAAAAAGATTCCTCAGTGCCTAAAAACCCGCCTTTTCAACCTGTGTCCTGCTTCTGTGCCGCGTCATGGACGCTCACAAAGGAGACTGTGCACTGAGTACGAATAACACAAAGGGCAACGAAGCGAGCTATGCTCAGCATACTCTTAGTAACACCGAAATCCGACGTCAGACGAAAGTCTACGACGTCGGGGAGGGGGCAGTGCGACTCAAGTGGACCTGGGCAGGACTTCTGGCTAGACGCTGAGATGGCCGATGGAGCAAGGCTTTGACCGAGCGGTGGCCTAGATTAGGCCAAAGAAGCCAGGGCAGTCCTAGAGTTCGCTGGGTCGATGATATTGTTAAAGTTGCAGGAAACGCCTGGATAAGAGACGCACAGAGCCGGGAATTGTAGCAGAAAAAGGGGGATATATATAAAATTTGTGGGTGATTCCGAGCTGATATGATGATGATGATGCATTGAACTTGATGCCTCAGATTCTGAGCGACCAATATAATACCATAATTATAATACCAGACGAACGGCAGAATATCGACTGAAATATTTTCTATCGTACCTGCTGCAAGGCGATTAGGTTAAGTGCATCGCGAAACAGTAACAAACCTAATTGACATCTCTAAAAGAACGTCTGGTGACAGGTTTCCTTTTTCGAAATTGGAATCGGACATTAATAATTCTTAACTTCAAAACTCTTAAACGAAATATAGCGTCTCTACTTCTGAATCTAGTCTAGTTTGTGGAATTGATATTGAATTTTTAATATGTCCCGTGCCTTGTCGAAGAATATAAGTTTTATTGGTCAACTTAAAGTTGTTGTTAGTTTATTGTTTCAAAATAAACCACTAAAAAGTTGCTGCCCGTTAAGATCACAATAGCGGTCCCTGAAATCCAAAAACAAGGCTGTTCAAGTCTTGAATCGTGATCTAACGTGATCTTTAAAAAAAAACAAATAACCCATTTTTTTTTTTTTTTTTTTTAAGATGGGAAATCATCAAATGACTTCTCCCACTCTGGGCGGAACGGGAGGGAGTGTCAGACTCTTACTGACTAAAACCCATCCATGTTCCTTCCTCGCCCTTTATGTTCCGGGGCCGCGGTATCTCTTTCGAACAGGCCCGCAACCCCGGCAGGCTTCGGCCCTTGCGGGCCCCTCCCCTTATGCTGACATCTCTTTGAGGCGCGCGTGGAACACGAACGCGCCGTCGACACGGCCTGTCGTCGTCGCTAGATGGATGGACGGCTAGCTAGCCCATAGCCAACCGTCCACAGGCCCGCATCTACGGTGGCCGGTAGCCACCACGTGGCCCCCGACGCCCGGTGCGTCTCCCGCGGCGGCCGGGAAGAGAGGATCTCTCCCTCTCTCGTTCCGCCACCTCCTTCGCTAGCATGACTGCTTCGCAGAAAGAGGCGACGGCTTCCCATTCCGTCTCGCTCCGGACCATGAATTGAACCAGGACCGGACGCGAGAGGTCGCCGCCGCCGATCGCCGCTACGAGGACACGGCGGTGCTCCGCCCACGCAGGGCAGACTTCCACCGTGTGCTCCACCGTGTCCTCCGGTCGATCCTCGCAGTGGAGACACCCGGGCGTTTCCTCCCGCCCGATTCGGTGCAGGTACCTCCCGAAACATCCGTGTCCGGTGAGGACCTGCGTCAGGCGGAAGGTGAGGACGCCGTGGCGCCTCTCCAGCCACTCCTCAAAGAGGGGACTTACCGCCACTATCGTGGCGTGCCCTGCACGGGGTTGCGACAGTCGCTCTCTCCATGTCGCCATGAGATCGCGCCGGAGGTCCGTCCGCTGAGCGGCAATTTGCCGCGGCAGCGGAGTTTCCCCCCGGCGTAGTACCTCCGCGCGCCACTCATGCAGGCGCGCGAGGACTATCGCCTCCAGATCCCATGGCGGCAATCCAGCAAGCAGGCCCGCCGCCTCGCGAGAGATCGTGCGGTACCCACGGAAACAAATAACCCCTGGCAGCAACTATTGTCACTGGTAAAGGCGGTGCGCAACGTGAACGTCTCATCGTCTACTTACTTCTGGTATCAAATTGACATTCCAGTCTTGACTTAACTACAATATTCAAGTCGTGACATACCTATGTATGTCACGACACCATACTGGCCTGTAAAACTAAGTCCCTTCGCACACAAGGCTACTCAAATGTTAGATACTCAACGATTTTAGTCTTCAAGCGACTGCCGCCATACAAATACTTTGAAGTTCGTTCACGGGTCGCGTCGCCGATATTCCCGCGACTCGCGTCGTGCTAGTCGCGCACTACTTGCCGGACGAGATCATCGGTACATAAGTCGCAGCGATTTCCAAGATGGCATTTAGATTTTTGACATTTAAGGAAAATTGTGATCTGCGTAGCGACTGAATAGGCAATTCGCGTCTTGCGATTCAATGTCTTGTGTACAGACCATAGATCTAAATATTTCTGTGGTACGGACCGTGCGCTACTCGATACTCGCGACTTGAGTCTAATGTGGTATACAACATTAGTATCGAAGATTTGCGTAGCCTTGTGTACGAAGGGGCTAAGTATCACACTTTTAAAATTACAATTATTTTTTAAGAACACAAGATATACTTTCAAAACGAAAAGGACTCGAAAAAGAATTTAATTTTGTACTTAAAAACTTCATAGTCGGTACCCTTATTGAAATCCCAAAAATAAATCATCCGACATTGACATTTGATGTGACGTTTATGTCCATATAGTTGAGATAAAATATAATTGTGTTGTGAACTTTTTGTTTGTATTTTGTGAACTTATTTCTTTTTATTCTGCAAATATACAAATAGCAAATATACTGTGATTTTCAAGTCACAGGGTCAACCGAATAACGCCGTCAGTCACCCGGCAAAACCAATGTATCAGAAGGCTCATTCTCTACTTATTGTATGGTTTCGAGGTAATCTTCGATCTTATAAAATTATTCCGACACTCCGGTTTTGTTTACAAAAATAGCTTTTGTAGGAGTTAGTGTGATGAGTGGAGACCGTTAAAAACCAAGTCACATTTTGACGCAGCATGGTAGGGGTTCCATATATCCATAAGCATTCTCCTTTTAAAAGTGTAGTACTTAGTTTTGCAGGCCAGTCTAGTTGAGCAATCAGATGATGTCCTGTCCATTCTAGATGTCTTTAGTTGTGAATCCCTTATCATTTTCTTATTTTTATTTAATATTTCATTTAGTATAGTAAATGACGTTTTGTTTTTTAGATACATTGGGGTTGACGTTTTCCTTACCGATAAAAACTCAAAATCAATATCGAAAAATAAACAAGATGTCGATAACTGCGGCACCTACCAGGGCCACCTGTATTTAAAAACCATCCCATAAATGTATAAAAAGCAAAAGAGTACGAACACACGCAATAGGAAATATCTTATTATCTAAGTGAAAGCGAGCAACTTCGTTCGCTTTCGTAAAGCCATGAAAAGACAAACATACGACTTCCCAAAACGAAATCGAATCGATGCGTTTGTGAATACAGGCTGCTTGACCATAAAAGTCAGAGTCAATTAGGGTTTCATAAACAGAAAAACGCGCATGACCAGAACTGAATGGAATTGTAATTTTTGACCAAACAAATGCTTTTAACCGCAAAAGCGCAAAGCTTATGTTATTTCTTACAGCTAACAGTAGCCGGGAAAATTACACAAAAGTCGGTTTGCAAATGTGCATCCAGTTTTTGTTCACATTATGTAGGCGCTAAAGGGACACCGCACTGACGTACTTGCACCTACAGAGTGCGGTATCAGATAGTGTAATGTGCTTGTAGTCCGAACGAAAGATAGTTTTTGCATGTTAACGAAAAGCGTCTCTGAAAAAATATTTACTCGTAAGTTCTTTAAAAGCATTATCAATTATCTTGCCAGGTATGCTTTCATTGAATAGAATTAGTACCTAGTGAAGCTTGTGTTGTGCATTTTTGATCACGCTTTGTTTTAGAATAATTTAAGGAACACTGAATATGTAATCTTAGTGAAAGACTGCGACAAGTTTGCATCCGAATATTTACAGGAAAGCCATTCAAATTGGTATGTAGTGTATAAAAAATTACACGTACCTTATTAGTTGTCATTTTATATGGGGAATATCAGCAAATTGCATGTTTTGTCCATTTTGTTGTCAAAATGTGTTATTCAGTTTTCGTGAAAAATAAGGATCTGGTATAACATTAGAAAATCCAAGCTTAAAGAATCTTCAAGAGGCCCAAGAATATCTCATTAATTTTTTGAATTATTTTAGTAAAACATCCGTGAAACATCCGTGTCCGGTGAGGACCTGCGTCAGGCGGAAGGTGAGGACGCCGTGGCACCTCTCCAGCCACTCCTCAAAGAGGGGACTTACCGCCACTATCGTGGCGTGCCCTAACTTTGACCCTTATGTGTAGAATAAAAAAAAAATCGCAATTATGAGGAAGACGAGTGCCTTTCGGCTTCGTGAAGAGGTGTTTTATACCGTTTAATGTACAAATAGTACGTAAAACACCACCAAAACCACCGAAATTGAGCAACCAATATTGGAACCAGACATATAAAAATCTTTAAAAATAGGGGTTTTAAGTTACAATTAAATTAATATCACTGATTTATGCGTTACCCAAATCACTAGATATAACGTGTAGCTTACAAATAGAGGTACGAAATAAAAAAAACCTGATAAGACGCACACGCACGAAACTTCATGTTATAATTAGTAAAAAATTGAAATAGTGCCACCAAAATTTTGTGTTTTGCTTGGACAAACTTTGATCGAGTGCTTTTAAATGAGGTTTTCTAATATGGTTTTATGGTTTTTAGATAATGTGTCTTATGCATATGTCACCGTAAAATTGTCAAACACGTTAGATTGTAAAATAACTAGAGAGATTGTAAACTCTCGAAATATTGTCAAACGAACATACTGCCTACAATAAAACGCATTATTATTCGGTAAATTGTAATCTATCGAAGTGAAACTGTAATATTGTGACATGCATGCGATGGAAGTCAACTCGCGCGATGTGAAGGAGAGGAGGGTCCCCCTTACCCAATGGAAAGACCTCTCATGAAAAGATGACCATTCCAGTGATTATATACGATTATGGCCGAAAAATAATGCGTTGTTGTAAGCAGTATGTTCAGTTGACAATCTTTCGAGAGTTTACAATTTCGCTAGATAAATTACAATGTAACGGGTTTTACAATTTTACGGTGACATAATATATAGACAGAAAGTGGGTCCGAAGAGTTAATGTATGTTGTGTCTTGATCATTCTCTTACTTATTGGAAACAATTTAGAGATGTTTACTATTCTGATACTCAGACTGATATGAAAGAGAAAGGAGTAAATGATGCCGTGACGTCTAACAGGGGAGAATGGAAGAAGAAAACGTGTTGCGCCGACCCCAAATAAAATGGGACAAGGGCAGGAAGATGATGATGACTATTCTGATACTCACCTACTGTACTGAGTGTACTACTGACTGTAAAATGAATGTATAGGCACTCTTCCTTGGCTTCCAAAAACAGTAGGTTTTTCTAGCTTCATTTGCTCCAAAAACATTGAACAAAAATATTATAAGCTCGCTCTAGTAAATTCGCGAGTCTACCTTAATCTTGGATGTTCATGAACACGAGTGCGTCATTGTGCAGACATCGAGGACTCGACTTTTCAACATTTCCGTTTTTAATCAGAGCCTCCTTTTGTCTTGAACCCTCTGTTCTTGTAAAAGGGCTTGCAGAACATGCAAACATTGTCCATATCTATCTAGTATCTACCTATGACTACATGGCTCGTTGTTTCGTAAAACCATTGTTGTGTGTGTACGTTGACTGATGTATGCATTATGGAAATAAAATTTTATAACTATGATTAACACTTGCATCGGGATATTTGGCATGTTTAATATTTGTTTTCCAGGGATGCGTATCATTTGATAATAATAACTAAAGTTATAACGATCACATGACCTACTTTCATTTCATATACTTTAATTTAGTTTAACGATGAAATGATATACTGAATTATTGATACAATTTCAGTTTACTTATTTATATGGTTAAATAAACATTTTCTATAATGCACATTGGAACTTATATTCAGTTAGTATGTTATGTGGTTAGTATATTATTTAAAATCTATAGTAACGTTTAATATAATTTTGACACTTACTACTTGTTTTGTGTTCTTAATTTTTGCAACAGTTTTAGCTAAATTAGACTAAACGCCTGCTACTTTTGTGTTCCCCCCGACCCCCTCTAATGTTGGTGAATCATCTGGGTTAGGTTAGCGGGACAAACACGAGTGGCGTATGGCGCATGGCGGTGGCGGTGGCGCAGCGCTGGTGAGGTGATGGCGCATTGCGTGGCGCTGCCGGCGCAGCGCAGAACAGGCGCGCTAATGGTGCCGGAATACGTGGCGCGGGCGCATTCTAGTCTTTAAAGTCTACATTGTTACGCATTTTCGTTGTCTTGTTCCCGCCCTGTGCATGCCACTGCTAACTGCGGGTGCGCAGATGGCGAGGAAGTGGCGCCCGCGCCACGCCATACCAGTATCTGTCGCGCCACACCTCGTCTATACATTTTGTATGAAATATCAAAAAAGTGGCGTCACGCCACCACCTCGCCAGCGCCGCGCCACCGCCATACGCCACTTGTATTATGACCCGCGCCTTAGGTTAGAACAGTGACTATTACCGCGCGAAGCGAGCGAGCAGAGCGAGCGTGCCGAGGTAGCGGCTGCCGAGTGCCAGATCCTCTCTTTTGTTGGTGAATCATCTCAGCTATTGTTGGTAAATCATCTGAGCTCATTTAGGTAAGATGAGGTTATAACAGTATGAAGTTTTTCAGATATTTACTTATTAATTACAGAGTTTTGGCTGAAAATGAGCAAATATGAAAATTAGGTCAAATGAAAAGTTAGGTCAATTGCACGTTATATAAAAAAGCATTATACGAATTGAAAATTATCTGAAATGAACTTTATACTAAACTAGCTGACCCGCGCAACTTCGTCTGCGTCACGTAAGAGAAAGAGAGGGTTACAGAGAGTGGGTCGTAAGCACCTATACCTAATACAATTTTCAAAGAGCACATCACACGCATCCTTCCGCATAATGAAAATGCGCGCCCGGTACATGATCATTATTTTGCTGCGGAGTTATTTAAAACGGTGTATCTTAGGAGATAAGTATGCATTGAAATCAATAAACGTGCAATACGAAACGCGTCTATCAATTCTGTTAATATTGTTGATAGCAAAATTTGAAGTAGATTGGATCAAGGAATCACGTTTTCCCATACAAACTTTGCCCCCTCTTTTCACCCCCTATGGGTATAATTTCAGAAAATCCTTTCTTATCGTATGTCTACGTCATATAATAAATTCAACCTCCAGGTTTCAGGTTTCTACAATATGCGGTTTAGGCTGTGCGTTGAACCGATCCATCAGACAGTCCTTCAGGACAAGGCATTTTTTATTTGTAGATAGTAGGATTTGTACTCGTTTGTACTTGTAACTTTTCCGGCTTTATGTCTGATGTACATTCGTAGTATTATTTGATTTGTAAATACAGGGTGGAAACAATTAATGGGGCAGAAAGGGGAACTTCCTTAACCGTTGAGTATTAGAAACAGGATCGATTGGCATCAAAAAATGTTTTGTGTAAAATAGCAATTTTCTTGCTTACTGTACTTTTTTTTAAATCTGTGAATGGGGATCAAAATTTCACGAAAACTCACGGATGGTTTCCTAAGACCATTTTCATGTAACTGCAGCGGTTAAGGTTTATCATTATTGGCATCAAAAAAATTGTTTTATGTAAAAATGGAAATTTTCTTGCTAACTGCACTTTATTTTTTAATTAAATCTGTGAATGGGGATCAAAATTTAGCGTAAAATTTATGGATTGTTTCTAAGACCATTTTCATGTAGCTGTAGCTCCTCTTACTGCCCCCTTTTACCGTTTCCACCCTGTATTACCAACTACTTATACCGAGGAAAGCCGATTTTCTTGAGTCCCGCTATTTTGGGCGTATTCACTTCAAAAATCAAATTTCAAGAAAATTGTGAAATTATATTTACCTGTATTAGATTTGAAGTATTTACAGCAACTTTTAAAGTTTTACACTTAATTGGATTTTGTTCTATAGGTGTATGAAGTTAATTAATTTTAAACACAAAACCCTCTTGTTTACGTCTCTGGATAAAATTTTATAAAAAAGCTGAAACAGGTATTTCTTTATTTTTTAAAATAAGTATTCACTCTGAGTTTCAAGATTCTAGAACAATCTAAAATTTTTTTTTCATACAAACTTTACCCCCTTTTTCCAACATTTTCCATAATTTCTATAGCCTAAATGTTATTCTGAGTATATTTAAATAGATTAGTGAAGTTTTCATCATAATCCGTCCAGCAGTTTTGACGTGATGCGCGGTCAAACAAACAAACAAACAGACAAACAAACAAACACGAATTTTAAAAATGATTTTAATATGTTCAGTTACTTATTTTAAGTCACCCTGATCGGTTTTTTTTTTAAATCTTCAATGTACAGATTTTTTGGTATCAACGATTTTATTATATGTATAGATGTTATTAGAGCAAAAGAAGTTCATATGACCCGTTACATTAGATCACATGAAATTAGGTTATTTGTTTATAAGGCATATGAAAATTATATGATCTAAACGTTATTTTAAGTGAAAATATAATTATCTGTTGTTATGCTTTATATTACACACCTGTTTTCCAGGTACTCCACTCCAGGAAGGATATGTGCGAGGGCTTTGCTCAGCAGTGAGGCACAAGTCTGTAAAAAATAAACTTGATACTTCAACATTGTTGCAAGCGCCATGATTATATGAATTCGGAATGATTTTATTTGGCTCCAAATCTCTCACTTCGAAAATTACTACCTACTCTATTACGTACCTATTTACATTCGTAAAAATACAGTACTTACAGTGAAGTAGGTAACCATCATGCCAAATGAAGTTTATAAGGACAAAGTTTATTATTTAGCAACTGGACAAATATAAAACATTTGATATTTTTCAATCAATTGTTACCTAACCTAATAATTGGCGCGTGGATACGAAGAGGAATGCTCCTCTTCGTATCCACGCGCCAATTATTGTCATCTTCAGGGAAACCAGAATCACAACAGTCGTAAATTGCTCTGTAGAGATTTAACAACTGTCTCGGGCGAATGTACCAACACTTGAGGAGTTTTTTTTTTTCATTGTAATAAGGCAGCTGTATTTTTGAAGGCGGTAAAGACAGCCGGTGCGTGCCCAAAGCGCGCGCTCTGATACTTTTGGAAGCACATTGTTATTAACGACAGCTGCAACGCACGCTCCTTCATATTATATGGGACAGTTGAACATCTTAGTTGCGCCACGAGTTCCGTATTTGTTCATTGAATGATTGTTAAATGATTTGTTTACTTGCTTTATTATTTTCATATTTTTACAAAATAGGTACCTATTCATTTTTTTTGTAACTAAACATTCATTATAAAGTAGTTGACACATTCGATTTCTCAATACGTATTTGGCATAGCCGTCATAGCTCATTTGCCACTTCTTTACTTACATCCGTAACGAGCTGATTAGATGGTGAGTTTTCCCCTACCTACCGTTGTGAGTGGTTTATCTTTTCATAAAGAAACCTTCAACTTTTCAGACTGTTTGCGCCTATAACGCTTTGAGACACGAAGAGAAGTGTCAATATCTTTCTAGTTGGATATAGCTACATAGGTAATACGCATCGCTGCACGGCAATATTCCCTTGAGTCTGCAATATTCATCTACTTATAAAACTAGATAAGTTTCTTGGAAAATCTTTCATCAGTTTGTAAAGCTTCATCGTAGAGAAATTCTTTTCTGTTTTCATTGTCACTAAGAGTGTTCAAGTGCTTAGTGCGATTATAATAAGCACTAAGTTTGTCAAAGAGTAGGTAGGTACGTATTGCATGTTTGATCAACAACTAATGTTAACTTGTAAACAACTTTGTGCTTATGAAATCCGTTTTTAAAGGCAGCTAGGTATTTGCTGTGTATACTTTAATATCGTGTCGTAGGAACTGACTTAGGGTCACCAGTGTGACTTAAGGAACCCTAAAATTAAGTAGGCACAGCCGATCACTCTACCTGAGCCGCAGTTTTTTCGTTTCCTTATTTCTGGCCATAATTTTAATATTGTTTATGTTTTTGGTTAAAAAGATTCGTGGTCATACTTGATAATTATTATATAATTAGCACCTGCCCTCAAATTAAACACACTAAAATACATGTTGTACTTATTGCGAAATACTTAAGTAAGAGTATAGGTTTTTAAGTAGGTATATTATGAAGTAAATGTAAAGAAATGTATGTGCACTTAAATACCTGCTCATAAAATCGTCCCAAAACATCTTCGAAGTATCTATGTAGTGTACCAACTATCTGGTATCCAAAACACAACCTTCGTTCCTTAGTGTGGCACTAGATGACGCTGCGGGTAATGCATTTATATTGATTGTCTTTTGAAACTGTTTGGTTTAAATTTTGAATATTAATTAGATACATAGCACGTTGTGCAAAACAGAGTATGGTTTTATAAATAACATCACGCCTTGCAATCCTCGAACGGTTAGTCAGAGGTGTGACTGTGTACGGTCGAGCAAGCTACTTGGTTTACAGTTTAACCCACAAATTACATGTAAAACCTAAACCAAATAGCTTGTTCGACCGTACCTAATGGGTACACGCACATTACACCAATTAAGTAATAAGAAGATGAGAAATGCCTGATAAGAAAAAACGAATAACATTTTGATAGCATATGGTACCAAATAGCACCCAAAAATCCAAATAGCCCCGTTTTACTGTAGTTGAAAAGAGACAGCCTAAACCAAGCAAGCAGCCTAAACGTAGCAAGCATAAGTTAATCTATTTGTATTTGATAGTTCACGATGAAAAACTGACACTTTTGGACAAATTGTTTGCTTGTTTAGAACGTTTAATTCGTCTGCAAGGTGCATTTTTCAAGTGGATAGCTAAACCTGAAACTATGAGGAAAAGCGAGAAACACACACGCAGGCGACACGGGCCCGATTTTCATAAAAAAACTAAAATTGCACTTAAAAAAATCTGTATTACAAAAGAACATTATTCCAGCAACCGCACCCGTTGATTTTGGGAAAAAAAATAGGGTTGGTTTATAGTTGGCAAAGGTCGTTCACGACGACAGTCCTCGTGTCGTCCTATACTACAAGTGAACACCTCCATTTAAATACACAAGGCACGACACTTAAAACTACACGATTATCTGTCGTTACGACATAGTGGGTACGCGGCCTTATTGTTACACCATTCGACAGCGTAGACCAAATTTTGATGTTATATTCCTACTCTATTTTCATACTGTTACGTATTTTGTCAAAAATAAACTCTGTCTTTATTTTGCTGTATGTACTCATTATCATTATGTAGGTACTTTCTAGAATTTCATCCTAATATAAAATATATGTCAAAATTCCAATGATACAGGGCCCAACACTCCTTTCAGTATTTAATAAACACTGTTCCTCAAACTAGTTTTCATTTCTAAGAATATAACAATCACAATATTAATACTGAAGTCAACAAAAGTTAAAAATAATCTGAAGCAAGAAACTAGTTTGCCTGCTTTGCCATCTTGACAGAAAGTCTCAACAAATCCGAGCTCGTTGTATAGATACAAGCTTGGTGCGGGGTGGCAGCGGCGCGTCCGGCGGCCTGCGCCAGCGCATATGCCGCGCCGCATCTGTCCTATCTCGCGCACGTTACCATAGTACCGCACGGGCCAGCTATACAGGCTGCTCCCACTTCACTCCGCTGATCTATTCAAGCACGTGGTATTTTTAACAGGTTTTATATGTGTAATAGTGTTAGTAAACGATGAGTTTTGTTACAGTGCTTTTTCATGGTAAGATTTAGTGTTAACAACAGCAAAATAATCACGTTTGTTGTGTGGGAGCCACGCATATTTATTTTTTCTATTTTTATTATTTGTTACTATAACGGCAACAGAAGTACATCATCTGTTAAAAAAATTCAAATGTCTAGCTATCACGGTTCATGAGATAGGTCGGTAGGTAGACAGATAGACATACGTCAGACAGTGGTCTTAGTAATCGGGTCCCGTTTTCATTATTTGGATACGGAACCTTAAAATGAGAATGAATCAGGTTAAAATAACGTAAGATTCTACTATCTTTCTAAGTACCAATGTAATGCAACAGAAACGCTATCATCAAGGAGCGAGAGAGTCAATCAATCAGCATCAACCTGTATTTATACGATATATCGGCTGAGATCGCGGGGACACCTGCGCACGCACCTGCTCGCCTCTGATTCGCCAAAAACGAACACGACGCATCACCTGCTGCCACTCATCGATACTCCTGCGCAACCACTATCGATACTTTATACTTTATTTCAAATATCGTATAATACTCGGTTTGAAACTTTAAAAACTGTTTGAATTCATGTGTGTCACGTTATGAGGTGGATTACTTTCGGAGTGGATAATTAGATGAAAATTTAGATTTTTAAGTATTTTTATGTTATTGTTTTTTTTTTTTCAAAAATTTGAATAAAAACCTGATGTACTAAGGGTATTCTTACTTAAATCAGCAAGTTTACCTAAGAAGGTCCCATAATAAATAATTCCTATACAAGTACCTTTGCGGGATGATCATTGCTTCATTTTTTAGGGTTCCGTAGTCAACTAGGAACCCTTATAGTTTCGCCATATCTGTCTGTCCGGCCGTCCTCGCTTAATCTCTGTGACCGTTAGCACTAGAAAGCTGAAATTTGGAACCAATATGTGTATCAATCACGGCGACAAAGTGGTAAAATAAAAATTTGATGATGTACTTGGATGGAAACAAGTTTTTGTACAAAAAAGACCAAAACATGTACTAAATAATTTCTGGAGTAAGTTTGTAGTATAATCGTATATGCAAGCATTTTTTTAACTTCGTTTACATATTTTATTATCATGAACGTATCTTTTTTCAAACAAAAAAATTATTATTAAAATCGGATTGGATTTAACACTTATTGTGACGGACGGGAAACTACGGAACGCTACACTAAGCGTGGCCCGACATGCTCTTGTTTATTTATTGCGCGTTTGGTTCCATTTTTTAAATAAAATGTTTTTTATGGGACAGTAATAAGTCAAGGATAATAAAATATGTAAACGAAGTTAAAAAAAAGCTTACATTATACGATTATACTACAAACTTAGTCCTAGTAGTAATGAAATGTACAAATTGTACATTTCATTTTTAATAAAATAAACTATCATATTAAATATGGTTATTTTATTTTCTCGCAATCGTAGTGAAAAGTACGGTGTAACACACGGCGCTAAAATCCCATTATAACTCGGTTCCTACTTACTACCTCGAAGCTCGGTAGTAAAACTACCTCGTCTATAATGGGTCATTTTAGCCCCTTGTATCACAATGTACTATTGAATTTTGCTAATAATATAACCCACAACATTGTCCACGGGTTATCAAAATAACACAATATATAAAGCTTCATGCAACTAAAACCCACAAAATATTAGTGTTCCAAGTAAAACTACCTACTTAAATATTGATTGTTATTCACTGACGATGAAGCCAGGTTATTAAGCTACTTCCAAGAAAATAGGATTTCCGTGAAAAGTAGTCAGTTCTATAAAATCTTTTTAAAATCGTTAAGGGCGCTTTCAATTTATACGTTTCGTGTCGGACCGTTGTTGCTCGTTTTCCGTGCTGCTACAGTACTGTAGCCGTTCAAACGCCTAAATTGAAGGCAAAAATAAGCTATCTCTTCCGAAATCTCTCGAACAGATTTTGATGGCCTTCTGTACGTTTCAACAGTACCTACATTATACCCTTTCATTTGGTATATCCTTCACATCAAAATCGGTTCATAAACGACGAAGATATCCGCAAACAAACATTTAAAAAAAATACGAGTGAGAATCGCGGTGATTTGACGTTGGTATTTCTATACGATAACATCGCCGCGATTATCTCGCTCGTGGAAGCGGCCCCATAGTCTATTTTAACCTACTTTAAAAAAAGAGGTTTCTCAATTCGACCGTATTTTTTTTAAATGTCTTAAATGGTCAAACACGTTAGATTGTAATCTCTCGATAGATTGTCAACCGAACACACTGCTGACTATAGATAATATACCGAAAAATAATGCGTTGAATTGTAAGCAGAATGTTCAGTTGACAATCTTTCGAGAGTTTACAATTTCGCTAGATAAATTACAATGTAACGGGTTTTACAATTTTACGGTGACATAATATATTGACAGAAGGTGGGTACCGAAGAGTTAATGTATTTTGTGTCTTGATCATTCTCTTACCTATTGGAAACAATTTAGAGATGTTTACTATTCTGATACTCACCTACTGTACTGAGTGTACTGACTGCAACTGCAATAACTAGTTTCATTGAAAATTATTCGACTTCGAAGTCGAATTTTCGAAATAATATTAGGTAATCATATTTTCAGTTAGCTTTAAAGTAGATACGTCCATGACACATTCGTAATTCCGTTTGAACTTTATAGTGTGGTCAATTTCACTGAAATTTTAACATGAATCGGTTGACGTCAATCAGGAATAGTAGGAACCTACTTAGAAACAAAGTTTACGTCACTCGCTGGTAACAAAATTCATAGAATTAAGGAAGCATGCTTATTACTACACGCTCACTTAGATACTAAGTAGAGCCTTTTTTTTCTTTTTTTCTTTTAGGATGGGAAATCATCAAATGACTTCTCCCACTCTGGACGGAGAGGGAGGGAGTGTCAGACTCTTACTGACTAAACCCATCCATGTTCCTTCCTCGCCCTTTATGTTCCGGGGCCGCGGTATCTCTTTCGAACAGGCCCGCAACCCCGGCAGGCTTCGGCCCTTACGGGCCCCTCCCCTTATGCTGACATCTCTTTGAGGCGCGCGTGGAACACGAACGCGCCGTCGACACGGCCTGTCGTCGTCGTTAGACGGATGGACGGCTAGCTAGCCCATAGCCAACCGTCCACAGGCCCGCATCTACGGTGGCCGGTAGCCACCACGTGGCCCCCGACGCCCGGTGCGTCTCCCGCGGCGGCCGGGAAGAGAGGATCTCTCCCTCTCTCGTTCCGCCACCTCCTTCGCTAGCATGACTGCTTCGCAGAAGGAGGTGACGGCTTCCCATTTCGTCTCGCTCCGGACCATGGATTGAACCATGGCCGGACGCGAGAGGTCGCCGCCGCCGATCGCCGCTACGAGGACACGGCGGTGCTCCGCCCACGCAGACCAGACTTCCACCGTGTGCTCCACCGTGTCCTCCGGTCGATCCTCGCAGTGGAGACACCCGGGCGTTTCCTCCCGCCCTATTCGGTGCAGGTACCTCCCGAAACATCCGTGTCCGGTGAGGACCTGCGTCAGGCGGAAGGTGAGGACGCCGTGGCGCCTCTCCAGCCACTTCTCAAAGAGGGGACTTACCGGTTGGTTGCCATCCTGATTTCCTGGGGAAGCGCATTCCACATAGAAATAGACTGGATGAAAACGATCGATGAATGTAGTCAGTGCGGTGAGAGGGACAGTGAAGTAAGCGGTTTTGAGAAGAGCGCAGGCTCCTGTTATGGTTGGCACAAATGTATTGAAAGTGGGGAGCAAGGTAACTAGGGGAAGTGGTAGAGACAAGAAAAGAAAACAAGGTGGTTAACGCCCTTTGTTCCCTGCGGTGTCGTATGGGCAACCACTTAAGGAGAGACCGATGCTCGGAGATATGATCGTATTTACGCAGATTGAAAACGAATCGAATGCAGTTATTTAGAAGACGGTCAAGTTTGTCGAGGAGGTCTGCATTCAGGTCAAAGTAGCACACATCACCATAATCGATGATAGGAAAAATTAAGGACTGTACAAGCATTGCTTCAGCGTCGACTCGACGCCGATGGATACCCCTCCTACCGTCAGTGTGGATCCCGACGGTGGCGCATTCCGAGGCCCATGAAAGCACATGGCCTCGGACTTGTGCAGTGCCACCTCGAGACCCAGTTGCCGGATCCTATCTACGACTATCGCAACCCCGCGTGTCATATTGTCGGCCGCCGCCTCGTGCGACCTCCCCTGTGCCAGCACCAGGGTGTCAGACGACGCTGCGTAGCAGACGACGTTGACACCACTAGGGAGGTCCGCGTGCAGCACCCAGTCGTAACCGATGTTCCACAGAGGCGGTCCCAGAACTGATCTCTGTGGGAAACCGCACGACATCTCTCGCCGGTTCCAATCTCCGCAGCGACTGGGGTAGATGACGGCCCTGTCCGTCAAATAGTCCCCGACCACACGACGGAGGTAGGTCGGCACCCGGTGATACCGGAGTGCCTCCCTGATGCAGCTCCAGGGCAGGGAGTTGAAGGCGTTGGCGATGTCGAGAGACACCGCCAAAACAACCCCGCCCCGGGATATTGCATACCCCGTCGTGAGGGCTCTCACGCGCATGTAGGCGTCCACAGTAGAGCGCAAGATTCGGCCCCATCCCCTCAAGGTGCTCGGCGAGGCGGTTTGCAATTACTCTCTCAAAGAGCTTGCCCACCTCGTCGAGCAGCACAATGGGCCGAAATGCGGACGGAGAGTCCGCAGGGCGCCCCGGCTTCTGGATGAGGACCAGTTTCCCCGTCTTCCAACGAAGCGGGAACTGGCCTCTCTCCAAACATGCGCTCAAGAGCCCTTTCAGTCGGGGCCCGAGAGCCTCCGCATCCGAGGCCAGGACCCAGGCTTTGCCAGGCAAGCCATCGGGTCCTGGGGCGGTATTTTTGGCCTTGAGCCTCCCTACCGCCACTCTCAGGTCTACCCCAGTCACTTCCGGAGTGTCGTCGTCGCCTCTGGGTCCTCTTCCGGCACCGCAGGTGGCGGAGCCATAGGCGGGGGCGGATGTTCCCCCCGCGAGGGAACAGAGCGCTCACCACGTCCTCCACGAGGTCAGGCCGGAGACTCTGCGTCAGCGGGGGGACCCAGGTGCGGAGTTTATTCCGCACCATCTTGTAAGGGCGCCCCCACGGATCTCTGTCGAGAGTCTCCAGCATCTCCGAGCGGGCCAGTTCCCTGGCCCGCAGGACAGCCTCCCGGAGGGCGGTCTTCGCCGCTCTGACTAAGTAGAGCCTAAAGTAACAGTCCTATTAGGACTTTACAGATTTCAGAAATGAATTTATATTAGAGAAAATATGAAGATCAGCTATGATTTGTATGGTAAATTAGTCAAGTATCCTATTGTATCTAGTATGTACTCATGAATACAATATTATATTATTATACTTGGTAAATATTGAAATAGTGGTTATTTTGATATTCTATTATTAAATCGGTTTTTAAATTGTATCGAATCGAATCAGACTTCACCATGGCCATACCTACTTTGTATAACATTTTTGACGTTTGAAACCGAGGGAAAATGATTGTTTCGAATTTGTACGGCTAACCGAACAACTAACTACGGCTAACTTATGCCGAATTAAATCCGTTTAAATCTTAATAGTAATCGTTTAATTTGAAATAAAGAATAGATACTTTATCTCAAAAGTGAGATTAGTCAATTACACCTACAATTTAGAAGAAATATTATCAAAATAGAAACGTGTTTTGTTGTGCACAAAAGTTACTAGATTATTTGAGTAACAAATGGATAAAACTAGCAATAATCGCAAGAGCAATGTCCGCAAACGTCGACGTGACCGAAGTAGAGCAACGAGAACAAGTACTACACATAAACAGAAGCAGCGAAGGCACCGATCGAACAATCGCGACGATTGGTTTGAATCTCGTCGTAGTGGAGGCCGCAGTTTCCGTGAACAGTCTATGCGAGACGCCGTCACCAACCAAACCGGAATAGCAGCCGTGATGGGTATCGCAGTCGGAGCAGCAGCTATGAGCAGCGTCGGCATGGGTATGTCTCCACCGATCACAGTATCAGATCACGTTAGCCACGGATCACGGTGAGTTGTATCCACTGATATCGTTATCCATCGTCCCAGTCGGGCGCGGGGCATAGATGGGAGACGCAACAGGCGACGCCACAGCAGGCGAGGCCGCAGCAAGCGCTCAGAATCCAGCATCGAGCGACACACACCTTCACTTCCTGGTCACGTGTACCCCCAATGTTCGTCATAATGACACGCAAGTATTTGCTACTTTATTGGAAGCTTTAACCAATAGTCGACCTCAGGGTAACAAATTTCCCATGCTAGGCAACGTGATTCCAGATTTTGACCCTATGGTTAAGAGTCGACTATAGTTATGTGAATTAATAAAGTTGACGAGTGTGCGCGGCTCTACGGTTGGGGCGACGATCAAATAATACATTACGCTCTGCCTAAACTATTAGGGATTGCCAAATCGTGGTACCAGGCTCTTCCATCTATGTCGTATTCATGGTCTGAGTGGAAGGGCAAACTGGAGCAGTCATTTCCGAGTAGTGAAGACTATGCCGAATTACTAATCAAGATGTTGTCAAAACGTGTAAAACGTTTCAAGGTGCAAGTATTATAAGAGTATCCCTACATAACTGGAGACAAGTTTTTGAAATATATTTATTTTAGAAAACATGTACAACTTATCAGATAAATCGAAGCTATTGATTATATTATAATAATAAGAATGAATTATTGTTTTTATGCTTCAATATAAGGTAGCTGGTCTACAGACGAATAACACACTAAAAGCCCTTCCTTAAACTATCCATGGCGTACGATGGGCCGTTAAGGCGATTAGAAGAGCTAAATTAGCAACTCTATTTTTGGTGGTTCAAACTTCGTTTGAAATGTTAGAATAAAATAAAGTTCTAATCAGCTTGCGCTATTTGGCCCGCAGTGACTGACGTAACAACCACTTTGTAGTGATTGTTACGTCAGTCACTGCGGGCCAAATAGCGCGAAATGAGTGGTTTTGATCGAATTGCAAAAAAACTACTGATTGAATTAAAAAACTAAAACAATATCATGCTTATACATTGCTTGTAGAATTATTTGCCAAAAAATCAGAATGATCGCATGCATATAAGTATGCTTTTTTTTTGTTTGAAAGATATTTTTAGAGATAAGTTTGTGATTTTTTTATCGGGTCAAAAGCTACGATACCCCTTGCCTAGGATATACGCTAATATCCTGACGAATATCATATATTTTTCTGGTCTTGTTTATAGCAGTGAATCATAATCATACTTTTAGTAATTATAAAACTCGCGTTTAGCTCATCTAATCGCCTTAAAAGTAGTATTTATTTGACCTCAGGTTGTGAGTGTTTTAGATCGAGTTATTTGTACAGGATAGGTGAACTAGGTACAAATGCACTGGAACTAGATAGGTAATTACTTCGTTATTTGAATAAAGTGTGGGGTATAGCTAAGGTAAACACTTGCAAAACTAAATACATCAGAGTTTTGATTAACTACATGAAAGGTAACATGAGAGCTGTATGCTCAGCTTGAAACTAATCCAACTAGGTAAATGACTACCTACGATTACGTGTACATATATGCTACCTTGTCAAACTCAAACGTTATGAACGCACTGGCTTTAATAGCATGGACGTTCCTATTTCGCTTCTAATGCGGGCATGATTTCCGTGTAATGACGTTCTATTCCGATGTTCACTGAAAGCTCAAATCGGATGGTAGATTAACCACAGCATAATTATTATGTTTCCATTACAGTCACCCAAGTATATCACCTGATCAAGAGTAATCATGGAGTTACTTGCCGGTTCTTCTCCATAGAAACGACCAACGCAAGCCGTGCACCTTTTTCGACGTTTTCTAAGTTATATAAGTTACCATCTTGGCCTATGAGAAATAAAATATTTTGGTTGAATCTATTGCCATCCTACGTTCTCAACCCAAATGTTTGGGACATAATATTGTGATGGTTTTCCGAAAGTTGTTCAGTTGGATTGTCTGTACCCTTAGATAGGTACAATAAAACTCGAGACTTTTTCGACTTCACAAATAAAACACAAGGTTTTTTGAGAATTATTAATAAATCCGTCGGGCGAAGTATGAGCTATTGGGGCTGAAGAGTAAGCAAATCAACTCCTTTCGGACCGCTTAATACGGAAAACGATGCACCAAGCTCTCTGTATCATGTCGACACATCCGACGGGAACACATTATATGACACTAGCGGACGTCACGCGGTTTCACCCGCGTAATACCCGTTCCCGTGGGAGTACGGGGATAAAATATATCCTATGTTACTCGTGGATAATGTAGCTTTCGAATGGTGAAAGAATTTTTAAAAACGGTCCAGTAGTTTTTAAGCCTATTCATTACAACCAAACAAACAAACAAACAAAGTTTTCCTCTTTATAATATTAGTGTAGATTAAATAAATGACATCCGAGTCTTTTTTCTGACTCCCAAAGAAAAGTTATGTTTTACTCCGGTTAATGTCAGTAAGTATTTTGGCTTTCAAAAACTAAGGTTCCTAATATTATTTTTCATAGAATATAGAGAATAGAATATAGGTTGCGTGATCGAATAAGAAATGAAGACATGCCAAGAATTGCCAAACTTAAGATGCAGTGGGCAGGGCACATTTCTCGCAGAACGGATGGCCGATGGGGCCGAAAAGTTCTAGAGTGGCGACCGCATACCGGAAGACGGTGCGTTGGAAGACCTTCCACTAGGTGGACCGATGACCTACTGAAGGTTGCGGGAATCCATTGGTTGCGAGGTGCACGGGACCGGTCAATGTGGTGACATTTGGGGGAGACCTATGTTCAGCAGTGGACGTCTTTCGGCTGAGATGATGATGATTATGATTATAGGGTGAAAGAAACTCACTTCCTAGTACAGTCTAACAAGCTTTTTAATATTTCTGTGAACAAGCTCTAAGTTTACATTTTACAATGTAATTTGTAAGTTAAACTGTAAACCAAATAGCTTGGTCGACCGTACAATAAGTGGCGAAAAGTGGGTGAATTATTAGATATACCTCTGCCTAATCTTTCGAGAATTAGAGACGTGTTGTCATGCTATATATATAGTGACTGGATAGTACATTGTTACCCTAGGGGTGAAAGTAACTTATTTAGTCCCAAGACGGGGTTTGGCGCACGAACGAAGCGAGGACGCCAATAGCTCGAGCTTTAACCCGAGGTAAACACTGTGCTTTTCATTACGAATACAAGGAAAATAAAATTAAAAACATGGATCGATCGAAAAAACAAATCAAGATCGGATTGCCGCTTTCCCGCTTATCTTGTTTTTTTTTTTGTGGCCGGGCATACAGCCTTTATTTTAAATTTTCATCATTAAAAAATTGTATAATTTAGCCCAAATCTATGTACGATATTAAAGAAACAGTTAAAACTAAATTATATGTAACTGATTTTTAAAAAAATGTATTTTTTATTAGTATTTAACTTTACGTTATTTTAATTTTAAATCGTGCTGTAATGAGGGGCTGTATAGAAAATTAGAACATGGGTCAATATAAATCTGAAAATAGAACGCGGTTTTTTTTTAAATAATTTGACAGCTGTCAGTTGAAAGCAATTCTCCCCAGGGTTCAAAAGTATTACTTTGTACCCGCTCCTCAGGCAACTTCAGACCTACTTTCAAGTACTTTACTTTATTTTAAAGTAGGTCTGAAGTTGCCTTAGCAGCGGGTTGAATGTACTACTTTTCAGCCCTAGGGAGAATCACTGAATAGCTAGCCGGCCACAGAAAATAAAAAACAAAATAGGCGGGAAAGCGGCAATCAGATATGATTTGTTTTTCGATTAATTCATGTTTTTATATTTATTTTCCTTGTATTCGTAATGAAAAGCACAGTGTTTACCTCGAGTAAAAGACTTATTTAGTCCCTCGAACCATTAGCGTCCTCACTACGTTCGTGTGCCAAATCCCGTCTCAGGACTAAACAAGTTACTTTCACCCCTAGGATAACAAGTTCTATTCTTTGAAGCAGTGTTCAGAGCTGCTTATTTTTACATGTTCCGTAGGTTATTAAAATTATGATTACTATTCTCAAAATGAAATTACGTTAGGTACCTACTTCTGTGCTGTGTCACACTGAACATTCGATTATCTACAGTTACTCAGCCTTTACTGCTTATATTGGGTCACCATGATAAATTCTGCTTAGTTTGGGGCCCACTTCTACTTTTATATTATTTTAACTTGTCTCATTGTATTTTGTTTTTCTATGTTTGTATGTAAGCTAACTTGTTAGTGTCAATAACAATTTAGTTTAATTTCATTCATAAGTTTCTCCTTCCTTAAAGGGTTAGACTCGAAATCACATTTGTTCGATTTTGCAGTCGAACATTTTTTTAAATTTTTAACTAAACATAGGATGGCCATCTTGGTAGGTTACTAGGTAGGGACCTAAAATTAATGTGTAATTATTTAAACAATCATTCATCTTAAGGATTTATGACAAGGACTTAAAACTTGTGTGTAACTCTCGGCACCCGTTATGTAGGTGATCATCATCTGTCTAGCCTTTTCCCAACGATGTTGGGGTCAGCTTCCAGTCTTATCGGATGCAGCTGAATTCCACTATTTTACATGGAGCGACCCAGTTAGTACCGCGTAATACGATACCTGGGCCACTGACTACTTATTGACTGTCAAAGATCTAACGTGTAGGAACTGTAGAGGTTCAATGATGATCATTCTAGATAGCTAATTAGTACTGGCAGCTTACAAAGTAAATAATTTTTGGATATGAAGAAAATGTAAAAAGAATGATGAATGATCATTGGACAGACTATAAATAATAAGATATAAGATAAAAAGAAATGATTTTCTTTAAAACATAAAGTATAAAGAGTTCAACGAAAAAAGGAATATTAATTTTGGTAGGCTGCGTATGTACCTACTAACAAAAGTTCTGACGCTCACGTGACCTAATCTTATTTTATGCTTACTTCTTTTTTAGTATAACGATGAAATGAAATAATGAATTATTGATATAATTTCGGTTTACCTAATTTTACATGGTTTAATTAACATTTTCTATAATGCACATTTGAACTAATATTCAATTAGCATTATATTTAGTTAGCATATTATTTAAAGTCTATATTACAGTTTAATATAATTTGAAAAGAACTACTTTGTGTTCATATTTTTTTCAAAAACTGATTGGTCTCTATACGCCTGCTACTTTCCTGTTCCCCCGACCCCCTCGAGTGCCAGATTCCCTCTGTTGTTGGTGAAACATCTGGGTAGTGTCCGACCGAAGGTGCAATTCTGGCCGAAGCCGAAGCCGAAGCCGATTAATCGGTGTTCACCAAAACCTTCGGCCGAAGCCGAAGCCGAAGCCGAAGGTGATGGATAACCTTGAGAAATGCGATAGTTATTATAATCTCAGAATATACTACATATTCAATAATAATAATAATTAACGCACAGTAATAATTCCCGACCTTTAGTTATTAAATTTTGTTCACCACCACTTATCTGAAATAATTAATTGTACCCCAAATATCACAATATTTAATACAAGCACTGAACATTCACCAACGCCTGTGACAATATTAATGTATTAATCCTTCTTTGTACCATAATTGTATTTATCACCCAATTTGAGCTTTTTGTTTAAAATGCATTAAATTAACCAATCAGCGATTTCTACGTGACATTATACTGTGCTTTCGGGCGCGGGTTTATTGCAATTTATGCCACGGGAGCTTAAATACTACTGACGGACACACAAGTATCTTTTAAAAATACAAAATTAGACCGTGACTTGGAGAAATGAGCAAAATGTAGTGAGAAACGTGTTGATTATATGTGGAGGAAAACGCAAGAAGGAATGGATGGACTACAATGTGTGAAAGAAGATAATATTATACCTAATAAAAAGGACGTGACTGCTGCGGTAACAAGTTAAACGAGTAATAGTATAGTAGAAGTACCTATGGCAAATGAAGCCATGCTGAGGCTACCCCAAATAAATAGGGAAGGGGCAGGATTATAATGATGATAATGATTTGGATAACTTACTAAGCCAACTACACTCATGGTCCTAGAAACCTGGTATTTTAAAATAACGGGTAGGTTAGATATAACCGAAGAAAGACAAATTGTCACCCCGGTGACAACTGGGGAGACAATTATTCCCAGCTGTCACCCCGGACGACAGGGCTAGAGGGGACTATTGGGAATCATTTCTTTTGAAGCTATTTGCCATCTCCTTGCGTCCCGACCACTTTTTTGTACTGTCACTTGTGACGTCGATATACGGTATAGACTTATCTACTCCTTCAGGTATCTTCACAGCCAGATATCCTGTGCGTGGTAGAACAAAGTAATGTTTACTGCTAGAAAAACCGTTTATGTCAATTCTTACACCAAAACTTTGTAACCAAATGTTTGCATTGTCTATAAAGTACTAAGTAATTAGAGTAGCAAAAACAAATAATGTCAACATTATAATTATTGTCCCTAACAACGTTGAACGAATGGGAGGGAGTTTACTTAAAGCTACCATATTTTTGTCTGTGATGGAGGTCGTATTACTACACGTCTTTGTTTCGGTTTTATTAGTAAGAAAAATAACACCACGTCTACGAAGCGCCTTTTCGTAGCGCCGTACGCGGTAGATACATCAGGAGCATATGAAACTCTCGAATTCGCTACTTACAGAATAATTGAAAAAACCTTTATTCGTTGATCAAAATACAGTACATTTAAAACATGTAAATGTGATTTTCACTTCTCATGCTCTAAAAGTACGCCATTATAGCCCTACGAAGCGGGATTAAAGTGACCGTTTATTCCCTAGGGAGTAAAAAGTAATTTAAAAATGGAACGTTCTTTTTCTCTGAAACATGGTCACAAAAGATTAACTTATCAAAGATTTTATTTAAATTTCGAATTAGCTTGCAAATAGAAAGCGGTCTATTGAAAAAAAAAAAACAAATGAACTCTTCAACGCGAGAAAAATTTATGGTTATTTGTGTGCATCGTTGATTTTGAAAAGTCTGTGCAATGCCTCTGTTGCTAGCCGCTGCAGTAAAAAAAAAAATTGAAACTATTTATTTCACATGCAATCCTTAATTATAATAGGTATCTACATCTGCAATAACGCTCAATCTTTCTATTGTAAGATAATGATGCGCTATTGTTTATATAAGTTACCTAGGTACTCGCTCACAGGTATTTGTCTAGTAGTGGACCCACACGTATGCCCCTCCCCCGTTTTAAATCTTTCAATGGTGAAGTACAATTTCAAGATGTTTTTTATCTGTCGAGGCTTTTTATTTTCCAAGCTTTTGGCTATTTCCTTCGGCAATTTATTTAGTATGTTTGGAAGGGCATATGTCCAGACCCTTTTACCGTATTCATTATTTACTCTAGGCAGTTTATACAAAGGTAAGTACGACAGGTTACGAACAAAATTAGGTCTACTTATTTTCTGTAACTTACTCATTTTGTGTTCACAGTAATCAGAGGCAACAGCAAATTTCACTTTATCAAATACATCTAAGACTTTACAATATTGGAATAACTTATCATAATTGGGTTTATATTTAAGTTTAATTTTATAAGGTACCACTATCTTTAATAATCGTATTTGTATATTATATATTTTTTGAAGGTAAGATTTGTAAGTTCTTCCGTAACTGGTTACCTATGCCATAATTGATAACAGCGTCAGTAATGTAGGTATTCATTATCTGTGGAGTGTGGATCATCTTCATTGCGAAAAAATTCTGAACTGAGCGGTCAGTTTTTTCTTCAATCAGGTCAGTCACAGATTAACTATTGAAAACACAACACAAACTCTCAACATTTTTGTTATAAACATGATCCACAGTCCACAGATAATTAGTACATAAATTACTGCAGCGGCTAGCAACAGAGGCATTGCACATAGTATACTTTTCAAAATCAACGATGCACACAAACAACATTATTTTTTCTCTTGTTGAAGAGTACATTTGTTTTTTTTTTCAATAAACCGCTCTCTATTTGCAAGTCAATTCGAAATTTAAGTAAAACCTTTGATAAGGTACTCTTTTGTTACCATGTTTCAGAGTAAAAGATCGTTCCACTTTTAAATTACTTTATACTCCCTAGGGAATAAATGGTCACTTTAACGTTACGGAGATATTAAGGGGTCAAAGTTTTAACTTTTCACATTTTTTATACTCGTTTTAGCACCTTCACGACCCTCACACTATTCAATTCGTCCACCAGCACCATGTTTACCATGTACACCATGCACCGGTACAAAATCAAATGACCAAATTTACCCTGGTAATTGTCGGAAAATAAAATAAAAATTCCGACTTTGTGGCGCACCATTTTTTATGGCACTGCGCGTTTTCTTATTATTTTTTATGGATCTATCGGTAGTAAGAATGCCGTACAAAAATATGTGACCAAAATGTACTCACTCTACCTGTACTTTCGAATTCTCACCTGCACTCAGTTGGACAGCTTACAAGTGACGGCATAATGCTGAATCTTATTATTTTATGGTCTTATATCGAGATAGGTCACCTGGTGGTTCAAATGACCCATCATTTTTCAACATGGGCCTGTAGTCTACAATGTAGCCTCAGCCTTAGAACCACAAATAAAAGCTCACTTATTTGCGTAGGGAGATGCAATGTCCCCTTCACAAAACACTGCTTACTGCCGAATAAAAAACAAACAGCTGTCATATGGCAGACTCATAATAAACATAAAAAATCTTACAAGATGTTAAACAGGTGCTGCAACCTCAGATTGGCCGCAAGCCTTTTAAGGGAAATAAGGACTTGGGGCAGGTTGAATGATGAACAATCGTTTAGTAAGTATTTACATTTATTATACAATCGTTGGGACGGTCGCTTTTATCACAAATGTTATCCATTCACATTTAAATGTATTTTTAAGAGATCATTTTCTTAATTATTACTTAGATACAGTTTGCTGGATAAAGCATTTAAAATAACGAATATTAACAGAAATGTGGTATTACGAAGGAAACCATTTGTAACTCAAAAAATGTTTTGTATGCTGATATTTCTTACAAATTCAACTTTTAAGACTAAATACAATTTTGGTGGAAATCGATTAATTTCGAATATAACGATTATACCCTGGACATATATTTTAGTGGATTTATTTAAACTCATACAAATACTTTATTCGTGAGTCTTTTGATTTGCGTCTGCTTAGCATAATATGTTCTTCTTGCGACGAGAAAACTAATCTAGCTACCTCCATTAACAACGCATTACTAACTATTGCTAAGGTACAGACACTTTGACTCAGCTGTTCATATGAGGTACCTAATATTATCTTAAAGAAATATATTTTGTAAAATATTATTTATACCTTATTAATACAAAGGACGGATTGTGATCATACAGATAATATAAGTTCCTATTTTATACATTTCCAATGGATCATTTTAAGTATAAGAAAATATTAACTTATATTAATTATTCGAATAAAGCATAAACTCAAACTGGCTGCTTCATGGCCGATTTATCAATCCTCGAAGGTGATGACCGATTTATCAATCAGATACAAACATTGCTCCGACATCTTTTGTTTAGAAAATGTGTCAAATCGCCTACGGATAAAACAATTAAAAAATCGGCCTTAAAGTATTAAAACAAAACACTAATTTAATAAACTAAAGCATTACATTAATTATAAAATAAATCTAAAATATTTGTAAAAGTAACCATACGTACATATTCCAGACACATTTTACAGCTACTATGACACATTGGGCTATCATTTAATAATGTAATTACTTTACGACTTGATCAGAATAAATACTACGGCAATGTGGGGGAACCAAACACAACAATCGAAGTTAACCTCTATTTATTTATTATGACAAACATCTGTTTCGTCCATATAAAAGTAAGTGTAGGTGGTCGATAGAAGACGTACATCTTAGAGGATGTCATCTTCGGCTCATTGAATTTATTCGTTTAGATTCTATGGTTTGAGAAATATGGTCCATTCGATTGACCCTTCGATTGATGTAATAGAAACTTTTTTACAAAAATTAAACCGCCTTCAAACTGTCCTTTGTTTGATTGATTTCGTTTTTCATTTATCACCGACTTCTAAAGCTAGAGTTATTTTTCACTTTTTTGTGTTTTATTAAGTCAGTTTTATTTATTGTAAAAAAGGTTCACGTGTCCCCCCCCTCCCCCCTTCAGAGCGTACCGGCGTGACTTTCTGTTATGAACTGGTGTAAACAATAGACAGACATGAGATTTCAGCAATCTCAGTACATTTGCTCCGTTGCCTATCCTCGAAGTTCTTCATCAGATCTTCACCAAATTGAAATGGGCTGACTTCGAAAAAGTATGCTTCCTAAAACTACCCAAATTGCTTCCGGAGTGCCTGTATGAAGAGTTCCCCAGGTTTCCATTTCTCCAGGATCCCATCACCCTGACTTGATGATTATGGGACAACCTGGGAAGTATATACCCTTTCATACAATGAAAAAAAACAAAATCGTTCCAGCCATCTTGAGTAATCAGGGAACATTGTTTGAGAACCTCTTCCTTTTTAAAGGTCGGTTAATAACGGCGTTATGGTAGGTCCCTCAAATATCCGGATAGCCTATAAAAGATTCCGCCGAGTATCGTTAATTTGCTCCTAAGAATAGAAGAGTTCCGTTCCTTTGACATAGATCCCATAATGAGAAGCAATCAGAACCTAACCAAATTTTCATCAAACTACTCTTGAAGTACATCCTTTCTAATAAATTTAAAAAAAAACAATACATGTCACGGTAATAGGCTTATCCCCAATAAATGGAACTTAACACCTCTAACTGTCGAAATCTGGGTGTATTGTATACTTCTGCGTACTCCCTCAAGCGTGATGTTGTATCGACAATAAACAGCCAACCATTGCAGGAATCACTGCAGATTTGCCGTCTATTTTTGAAGAGTTCTATTTATATATCAGATGATCAGCATCAGATCTTATATAAATTGAATAATGGGACCACACTGGAAGCACCAGCTTTCATATGAAAAACGACCATCAAAATAAGTTCACTCAGTCGAAAGTTCTGAGGTAACAAACACGATTTGTAATGCACGCGTAATGATAATGCCCTTCCCTTTTGCAAATTTCTACAACAATATTACATTTTCTGTAAGAAAACCTAATTCTGGGTTAAGCTCGCCTTTGTGCATAAACAATATTATTGCAATTTAAAAGTAATAAACAATAAGAATATTTTGAGCCATGCGAATACAGTAATTTAAAATAAAATATGACATAGCAAGTGCGTGTTGTTGGTTATAAGCACGGAGACAGACAGTATGACAGGTTTTGGAACGCTTATTGCTGACAACGGGTGTCTGTTCACCGCAAGTGCTTGCCACCTGATGCATAATTAGGGTCATTATAGATTGGGCGTAATTTCGGCGCCTACGAGCCCGTTTTGTAGGTATATGTTTTGTTACAAGCTTTGTATGCTGCTTGTGCGCCGCTTATTAGCGCTTCTGCGAGCATACAAAGTTGTTAAGTAGCACGTTTTATCGTGAACTGCGGTTAGAGCCGTGCATAAACGTGCTCACACGCGTAAAATCTTCACCTAATCTGTTATTACCTTCAGGATATACAATACAATTACGGTGTGGTTTTCTTCAACGTTGCTTGCGCTTATCCAAAATGTTCTACCCACAAGTTTAATATAAAATATCCACGAAAATTGTGCATATTATGCAAATCTGGATTTTGTGAAATAACATTCGACTACTTTTTATAAATGTAGGAGGTAAAACATTAGCGCACCGTTAGTTATAACTAGTTCGTGCATGTGTCCAGAATTTCAGATGTATGAACGTGGACGAGGCACGAGTACCTACGTAAGAATCATATCAGCTGACGTTCTGTGAAAAGCCGCGAGTTTATGAATGTAGTTTCTTATCTTACCACCTCATTTTATAAATGTATGCAAAAAAGTGACTTCATTATATAACTTACAACTGCTAAGGTCCATGTTCACCGAAAAGATAACGGTCTGATTATATGAAAACAGCTGTTCTGCCATTTTTGTATAGGAACATGTCACTGTGACAGCTGTTCTTAGATAATCAGATCGTTATCTTTTCGGTGAAAATGGACTTAACAAGGACTTCAATTGATAAGCCAGTTTCACTACTTCCCAATTTTGCACTTTTATACATTCTCGAGGTAATACAAATAGTGGCAAGTGGCTTATCAATTAAAGTCCTCGACTGTAACTCAGATGCAGTAGCACTTACATACAGGCACTCGCACTAATACGAGCATTTACACCCATAGTAACATTTACAAGTAAGTTTTCTCTTACTATACTAATTTTAATTGACGTTTTTACGAACATGGTCATTTAGCAACCGTACTATAACAAAATACTTGCTTAGGTATATGGGTGACCACCCTTACATACTGAGTTTCCTCCGAGGCTCGGACAGCACGTGAAACTGTTGGTCCCGGCTGTCATTTGTAGATCTTTGGAAGTCGTTACAAATCAATGTCCCAAAAATTCTGATGACCAGTCTTACCAAGGGGTATCATATTGCCCAGTACTAACTGGGTTGTGGAGATCAGACAGGTAGTCGCTCCATGTAAAATACTGGTATTCAGCTGCATCCGGTTAGACTGGAAGCCGACCCCAAAAGAGTCGGGAAAAGGCTAGGCAGATGCCTAGCCTTTTCCCGACTATGCCCAATGATGCCTATTCCAAAATACTTAGGTCTTTTAACAAAGTTGCAATCTTATTGTGTAATTTGGTATACATAATATGAATGCTCGTGATGAACACCTAGCAAAGTGGAGAGTAGCGCTGATATCCACATGAGTCAGCTTTATCCCCAGGAGCCCAGGCCATTGCTAGGGCTAGTGGTGGTAGGACTGGAGTCGTTCAGCAGAGAGTCTTCGGTATCCACGTCGTCACTTAAGGTCTCGCTGGCCGGTTGTCGGCAGAAGGAACAGTGACCTTTCGTCACGAGCTGGATCTCGAAGTCTTCCATGTAGAACAGCTGCACAGACATTAGTTTAACGTTAATAATATAATAATAATCTTTATTGGAACAAAAACACATTTTACAAATTGATTGCGTACGTAAATAGCCACTTTAGTTACAAAACTGTGTCGCAGCTATTAACGCCCACCTCCAAGAGGGAGATGACAGCGTTCCAGTAGAGAGAAAACAAATATAGTAACAAATTTTTAAAATAAGAAATAATTGAAAAAGTTAGATAGTAACAGGTAAATGTTTAAGTTGTGCATGTGGGAGTGTTGTATGTGAGTGTAGTGCGTGTCTGTGGGGTGTAAGTGTAGAGTGTGATTGTGGAACCTCCCCGCGAGCGCACTCTTCGCTACGTGTAATTGGTGTGCATGTCTGAGGAAGAAATATGTTTAAGGTTTAACTAAATTCTCTAACACTTCGTATGTGAGATAATGAAGCCATTGACCAATTTTTCTTTTGCAATCACGGAAAGTACAAGGATAAATTGTTAGTACTTTATTTATTCTGTTAGAAAGCACGGGACTGAAGAAATTGAACTGCCGGCGGACAATTGTATTGTTCCAATGTAACGGCTGATGTCGGGCAGACTCTGTCCGTTCGACGTTTATATTTTCTGAACTCTGGGTCAAAAGACAAGTTGGAATGTTTACGCAACATTGTACCTAGCACTAAAGAGTGCCTCACTCTAGGTAGTTTCCATAGCGTGTACAGTTCCGTGATAGGGAAGCGATAGGGTTTACAGGCCATAACCTTTAGAACAGCCCTCTGCGCCCTCTCCAAACGCAACAGGAGACATTTACCAGCACCACCCCAGGCCGAAATACAGTACGTTAAAATGGAATGGGCAAAAGTACACAGTTCTCAGGGTAGAGAAATTGGCGGGGGTCCTTAGATTTTTAAAAACAAATATTAATTTTCTAACCCTAGAGACCAGTGATTTGACCTGCTCACTCCATGTCACCGCGCTGTCAACCCAGACTCCAAGATATTTTATTGAGTCCGTGCGCATGACTTCAGGGCAGCCACAGGTGGCAGTCAACGTTGTATGGCACTCATGGGCTGTCAGACGGAAGGGTGTGGCTGGCGTGACGCTTTCTTTGGACTAAAGGTGATAAATCTGGTCTTATCTAAGTTGAGGGTGAGCAAATTCTGTGTCAGCCATCGCATAGTGACTTGCAAGCACGTCTTATTTGGGATATCTATAAGGCGAACAGAATTCAATCGCTATATTCCAACGTTGGAAAATATAAAATATTATTTTATTATAGTCAGCACAAATATTTTAAAAGTGGGCTGATCATCTATTCAAATTAAGAGCCTCTAGCTCTACCATGTTTGCCAGATTATTTTCTAAGTCAATTCTTTCTCGAATTACATCCAATATTTTTGAGGAATACATTAATTGTTCTCAAAACGAACACCAAATCTGATCAACAATGCTGCAGATGGGACTCCTAAGGGCACGTACTAGTCACACACGGCAGTATCAAACAGTCAAAAATAGTAAGCCAAGTATAAACACAAAACACAACCAAAGTGCAAAGCGCAGAAGGATTCTGTCATTCTGTAGCGTCTTGACAGACAACCACAGACAACATGTCACTGTCAAAGACAAAAGGGGTGCTGCGTTTCGATTCAGTTTTTTTAAGAATCGATACCACACTGAAATTATAGGTATTAATTGAATTTAAAAGTAGAAGCTTTTCTTTAAAGATATCAGTTGATTAAAGACGAAAGAAAAGAGTCAATAATAATGTTAAAAACAAAATCAACTCTACTTGGTCGATCGATCGGTCAATCATATCGTTCAATTGTTTAATAAATTAATGATACAGATACATTGCATTCATACTATTTCTACACAATGTATTTTGTTCTGAAATAAATGACTTATGACTTACACTATTTTAATTACTTCGAACATCATTTGATAAGCTTTTAAAAAACATAAAAATAACTCCGACCCTTACGAGAAGGAGTGAATAATTGAAAAATCGTATAAAATTAATTAAATTTGATACATAATTATATGAAATCAATGGATGCCAAAAAAAAACAGACCAAATTATGCTATCATTCTTTGAAGATCTGAAACACTTTTCTGCTGAGAGAATAAATTTGAAGACCTGGAACTCCTGATGTAGAACTCCAAGAGCCCAGCTACACCATAACACATATAGGAATGACGTCTTAGAAAAAGTTGTTAAATCTGATGAGCACTCTCTGTTGACTTATAAAAATCGAAGATCTGGGACACCTGTTGTGGAACTCCAAGAGCCCAGCTACACCATAACACATGTAGGAATTATGCCTTAGCAAAAGTTGTTCGGTCTGATGGGCATTTCCTGTCGACTTTTAAAAATCGAAGATCAGAAACATCTGATGTGAAAATTATTGCAGAGCTATCACTAATTTCACTGTATAATTATAAGAAAAACATAAGCTGGGAGTACCTCCACGCGGTGAAGGCGGTAACAGTTTAGGACAAATTTTCGATGACGATGGTTTATCATTGAAAATTGGTCTCTACTGGCAAAAACTCCCATTTATTATTTTATTTTATCGAATAAATATGTCTTCGGGCTTATGTTATTTGAGTGTTTAATTTCCTTTTCTAATCTTCGTGACTCGGTAGCCTACCCGGTAACGCAGGGGAGCAGGGTTTTTGGCTGTTCAGGGAACAATTCTTTATTCAACCTACGAGCCTCGTTCAGGTTGTCACCCGCGATGGCGTAAAGCCGTACCTACTATTTCGGTCCACTCGTCATTGTTTAAGGCATACTCGTAGCACTAAGTGCACTCAATTTACGCGCAAGAAATAAGCGGTCGGCGCGCGGCGCTCCGACATGCCCCCACTAGCGCGACCACTGACTGACTGAGGGCGTGACTCATCGCTGTTAGTAGCGCGGGTGCGATCTTGAGGAAAAAAAGTGCATTTTCTCCAAAAAAAAAACTTTAGTTTTTTTCATTGGTTTTAGGTTCTATTAGTGAAACTAAACCACTGGTTTCAAGGATAACGGTGTTCTCACTAACACCCTGTATATGTAGTATCACAACTCAACTATCTGATGTCACCCACGACACAAGCCTTGCTTAGTGTGGCACTAGATGGCGCTGTGTGTCATGCCCAGTCGATATTATTGTGACAACCCTACCAAAATAGGTAACAATATTGCACGTTGTTAAGAAGCTTATACTTTGTTCCGTTTACTTACTCATGTGGCTGTGAATGCTGTGATAACGACATAAGGGGCGGGTTTGTGTGGTCAACCACAAGTGGCGTATGGCGGTGGCGCGGCTCGGGCGAGTTGGTGGTGTGGCGCCACTTCTTTATTATTTCATACAAAATATATAGACAAGTTGTGGCGCGACACATACTGAGATGGCGTGGCGAGGAAGCCGCGCGGGCTCGCCCTCCGCGTACCTGCAGTTAGCAGTGTCATGTACAGGGCAGGAACAAGATTAGAATGCGCCCGCGCCTCGCCATTCCGACACCGTCAGCGCACCTGTTCTGCGCTGCGTCGGCGGCGCCACGCCATTACCTCGCCCGCGCCGCGCCACCACCATACGCCATACGTATTTGACCCACGCCTAAGGTGGCAGCATTGTCTGAAATTCTGACACGTGCTATTAAAGTACAAGCACCCGCGAAATTCAAATATTCTTACGTTTTTTGCAAGAACTTAGGGGGTTGTAATGATGAATTTATAATTATGTAGCTATAGTAAGTGCCTGTTGATTGCAATAGCGGTCATTAACCCACTTACATTTATTAAAGTTCTTAACTTTGAAATCCAAAACTATCGTAATCTTCAATTTTTATTCTAATGAACATTAATATATGGTTCATTTGTTTTACGAAGAGATATTATGGAAAGGGCAATGACCGCTATTGCGATCTTAACTTAACTGGCACTTACTATACATATGTGTTACGGTTGCGAATCATATTTTGTGCCACATAAAGTCTAAAGCTGACCTGCAAATTGCAAACAACCAAAGAAAATTTGAACAACTACAGTTATGACAGACGTACGTTATTACAGAACTGGCAGGCGATGGCGGGGAGTTCAGGCAACATGTTTCGGTACATGAGCGGGCGCAGCGGCGGCCGGTCGATCACGATCACGCTGGCCGGGCTAAGCTGTATCAGGGCACCTCGGCTGCACACCACTACGCCTAAATCATCGTCCTGCAAACATGTAAAATAGTTAACTAAACGACAAGTGAAACAAAATAGAGAATTTGATTCCAGGGACTAAGTTGGATCCCGAGAGCAGCGAAGGATTCTAGAGTGGAATCCCGAGCGTAGTAACGGATTTTAGAGTAGAATCCTGAGCGGAACAAGGGATAGAAGTACCGAGATGAATATATTGCTACGAGTTGTGTACTCTACTTTATAGCATTGACTGCTAGAAAATAAATAAAAGACACATTTTTCTCGTGGGTTAATTATAACAGCCAATCGGACGATCTCCAAGGTGCCACGATTACCAAGATCGGTCTGTGGATGGAAGACCTCTAATTTATTATATACCTGCTGAGTTTCCTGCGTGCGTCGGAAAGTAAGTAAAGCTCTTGGTCAACCTCTCAAAGCAATTTTAGAAATTCCGTGTATATTGTTGTCGGCACGTTTTATTGTTCCAAACTCAAAATATTTTTATTCACTCTGTGGGTAAAATTAATCTAATAGCTTCTACCCCATCTTAAAATTCCACCCACGATATTACCAAATTACCTCATCAACTTTATCCAAGAATGGATCAGCGCCATCAACGTCATGGTCTATTCTGAGGACTTCAGCACCATATTCTGTGTTCTCAGAATTCGAGGACTCTGGGAGGGGGGCGCGGTCGATAAGCTCTAGCGCTTCTTCGAAGCTTATTCCCTCAGCTGGCTCGAATTGAACGAGAGGTAGCACTTCTGTAAAAGGGTGTGTAAAAGTTGTTAGAAATGGAGAAAAACTGACCAATAGGGTATTACACTCATTTTTTAAAAGTGTCTCATTTAGATTCTATAGTGCCAATGAAAAACAAAAAAAAAACATTTATACGTTATGTGCCATAAAAATGCATTTCAATTTAGCATTTCCAAATTTCGCGCGTAATTTGTGGAAAACGCTGGACGTAGTGGACGCCATATTGCTCTGTGGTCATGACGGCAGCGGACTAGTAAACCAACTACAGTGTGATAATTGTTTATATTTTAAACATGATTTTTTATCGTTGGTGTGTTGTTCGTGAATGCAAGAATCAATCCATCATCAATCCTTTTACAAAATCGTCCTCCATGGCAGTATTTCAATTAAAATTACGTTGCTTACGACAATAATAACAGAATAAAGTTGACAGTTGACACTTTTAATGATTACTAATCTCATGACGTAATAGGTAACATGGCTGGCGACTACGATTTATTGGTGTTATGAAACAGATTAAAAAAGCTGAAACCATTGAATTGAATTTTTAAATTTAATTTGCTATTTTATGAACTAAAACTAACGTTTTCCGACTGCTTTTTGCCTAAGCTATCTCAATAATATATTTTTAGATTTTTTCTCATACAGAGTAAAATACCCTATTGTGAGTCGCGCTCGCGTGTTATGAGTTCCGTATCATCATAGTAGTGAGGCCCACTTTAATTTTTAACTTTATACTAACAAACCAGTTTTTGCGTGGTGCGCGAGCTGCGCGCAGTTCGCGTTTAAGGTTTCGCGTTTTTTAGAAGTATTCACCCTCATAAAAATTTGAAAATTCAATGGAATCGTTATAGACTTTTTAAAACCCATTAGAGCACTTTAAAGATTTGGAAACCCCTCAAGAAACCCTAAAACATTTTAAAAACTATTTCAATAAAAAACGGAAATTAAAATAAAAAAACAACATTCTCAGACATTTTCCTATTAAAAAAACATTACCCTAAAGTTTGCTCGTCGTCGCCACTGAGTTACGCCTCACCCTCATAAAATTTGAGAAATCATTAAAATCGTTAAAAGATTTTTTTAAATCTATTAGAGCACTTTCAAGATTTGGAAACCCCTCAAAAACCGATAAAACATTTTAAAAACTATTTCATTAAAAAACGGAAATTAAAATTAAAAAAATAACATTCTCAGACTTGTTCCTATTTAAAAAACATTACCCTAAAGTTCGCTCCACTCAGGACCTATCTACCACCAGAGAGCTATCTTGACCTTTTCCCTACGCTACCGGGGTCGCCGGCTTGCTTCGCTCGCCACCTCCCCATTTGGTAGTTTCACTTGAAAAGTTTTCCGTGACTTTTGAAAATTCACGATTTTATCGGTTTTGGCGTGTTCTTTTAGAATTTTCACTTTGACCACCATATTGAAAAATTAACGCTTAAAAAACAGTTTTATGGCAATAACATCTTTTATACGATGAGGTAGCCCCATTTTTGAGCACAAAATTGTCTGGATTAACCAAATTATTACTGACCGTGTGTGGCGAGTGAGTGAGCTAACGCATGTCTGCAGAAGGGGCAGCGGGACGCGCAGAGCGGCGGCGCGTGACGGCGGCAGCGCCAGCACAGAGAAGCCACCTCGTCGTCGCGCGACTCACTACCAGTACTAGCGCGAGTCTTCAGTATCAGTAGCTCTACGCTTTCCTGAATAACATAATTAGGGTGTAAATCTCTTAATAAAGAGAATAAGCGCGTTTTGGCAAGGGAACCATTAATACATCTGTTTTTTTTTCATAAACGGGATCATATGTATTTGTATCCACCAGTGCGAGATTGTTTATGGTGGGCCATTTACGAACATGCAAAAACGAGCTTAGACGCGTTGAAAAGAAATATAATTTTAAAGAAACTAAAACATAAGGACGCTTATGTGGTGTTCTTACAGCTGCATAGACCGCGGCAAACAATTGACAGTAATTATACTGTCACTGCAGGCCCGATCGTGCTGAGATGGCTTTAGCCATGGTTTCTTAGAGTCTGTTGACGAGTGTCGCGGACCACCTTTTATATACAAAGACCCCTACATGTTTCGGAAAGCACGTAAAAGTGGTTGGTGCCGGCTGTCACTCGTAGATCTTCGACAGTTAGAAGCCCGAATTTTGAAAATCACTTTTCACCAGCACCCGGGTTATGGAGGTCAGAGGTCTTCAAGAATATGTGTACAAAGTTTCATGATGATCGGTTGAGTACTTTTTGCGTGAAAGCGTAACAAACAAACTTACATTCTTATTAATAATAGTAGGGAAGTAGGGAATAGGGATAGGGATGAAGTTTATCTTGAGTATTTATTTTTATTTTAATCCAAAAGAAAACAAACAGCGGAACGCCAAACGTGTCGCATACAAGGCCCTGACACTCGTATTGACGCAAATTTGCCGCCGACGCAAATAAAAAGATATCATTTTTAATTATATCTGGATTTTTTTCGTTTTCTTAATTTAGGTTGTGTTTTGAATGTGTTTTTTTTTGTATTAAATCCATATTTTAAAATAAACAACATTATAATAATAACAAGGACGAGATTTTTGCTGTGATAATCATTACCTTTAAAATAATATTGAATAACATAATATCCTCTTTTTTCTACAAAAATATCGACATAATAGCAGTACATCCCACCACTAAACATGACATGGCGTCCAATGTCACCAAGTGTCAACCGCACAGTAGCGAAGGGTACATTTTTGTAACAGGTAAGCCGGTCCGATGCATATTTTTTAATCATTTAATAATGTTTGTAAAAACCATAAGTACATCGAACCATTTGTAGTTTTAACCGTGTTGGGGCAATCACGTCCTAACTGAATTACCTTTTTTTTTTTACTTTTGGCAATAGTAGACTCCAGGCCCCTTATTCACAACCATTCGACTCGCTCACGATTCGGAAAGTCGTATATATGTCTTCTTCTGGCATTACGAAAACGACCGAGATAGACATACGACTTTCCGAATCGGAAGCGAGTCGAATGGTTGTGAATAAGGGGCCAGTACAGTTCTTCCAAAGGGACGCCGGTAGATTTCGAGTTGTATGAGCCCCTCGCCACTGCAACCGCACTTTCCTGCGGCGAAAGGACTTCAGATATTCGTAAGAGCATAATGATATGCAAAAAAATATATCAACAAACCTGAAACTTATGAGGTATCTGCAAGCTCAATATTTTGTCCAGCATTTGACGAGCCAGCGTGTTTGCATTCAAGGCCTTCGCTTGTTTTGACAAACAAAGATATATACAACTGCATTTTCGATTAAAGATAATTATTGTATGAATCAAGAAGTATTTTTCATTTTCTTTAATGAACCGGTTTCAGACATAAAACAAGAGGGGAATGCAATTTTTGTATCAGAAATAAACGGTAATTAATTTGTGACAAGTAAAACTTTGCCTCCTTTACTTTTTAATTTACTTTTATTATTAGTTGTTATTGTTATAGTGGCAGCAGAAATACATCACTTTTGAAAATTTCAACTGCTATCACGGTTCATGAGGTACAGCTGGTGACAGACTGACAGACAGATAGTGGAGTCTAAGTAATACGAGTACGTTTCTACCTTTGGGTACGGAACCCAAGAAAGGAGATATTGTCCTTATAATTTTATTTGGTAAACACCTTCGTTTTCAATCCAACCCCCACTGAGTTAGTGTTGGATTATGGCTCAATACATGTCACAGCCTGTGCTGTGACATGTAAAAAACACCTCTTGTCTGTACAAGAGGTGTTTTTTTTTGTGCAAAGCTTAAACTTCGATTTGAGCCTAGTCTGTGTATTGAACAATTTTGCTTGAACGAGCAGAACGTCTGGACAAGGTTTACAACAATTATCTATATTGGACTCTTCATTATCAAAACTGAGAATTTAGATGTGTGATTATGGTTTAGATGGGCACAATTTTTTTTTAAATGCCAAGAAAGCTTGATTATTTCTCTCGGGAGTGTTCTAACTAAACAAATATCACGATTTTTCTTGTATTAGAGTGTTTAACACTCAAATACAAGAAAATTATGATAGCCCTCTTAACGGCTTCGTGAAGAGTCCGTTTACACCATTCGCTGGTGCGTGACCTACTCACAAGCATTCCAAAAACAAATAAAGATGTTTTGTGGGAGATCTATTGTTGCGCTCGTGTACTCCTGAAGAGGAATAAAGGTTAGTAGGACGGTACACCTCACCAGCTGCTCGCCATGTGAATACGAGGTCGTCGACCTTACCTTTCTAATAAAGTACTCGCAATTAGGGCATCGGAACCGGTTTTTCCCGGTTCCCAAAGAACCGGGAATTCCCGGTTCTGAGGGTCCCTGAAAGAATCGGTTCTGTAAAACGGAGAACCAGTCGTTTCGGTTCTTTCGGTTCTCTCTTAAAATACATTTAGAAATAATATTATCTCTATAATACTCTTTATGCTAAATATCAAGTTATTATCCAAACAGAATAAATACTGTTATTTCACTGTTGAATTTATAAATAACGTTATTATTTTAATAATATTGATGAATCTTTAAGAAACTAACGATTTTTAAAGGGATTCGGCAACATTAAGGTAAATGCTCCAGGATACCCCGCGACATTCAAATTTTTGACATCTGTTTTGCAATTTGCAGCTCAGCCTCGGATAGTATGGTAATTAAAGTTGTATTCGCGGTAATGACACATACTAGCCGATAGTGAGCTGGCATTTGTAAAAAACGTACGAATATTTGAATTTCGGGTGTTTTTTAAAGTTTAATTTTTATTATTTCATAGATACTTTTTGATCTTTGGTGTGTTTGATTTAGATTATTTCCCTTTATTCGTTTTGATAGTGGGAATTTTATATAAAAGATAGCATACCTTTTCAACTTGAATTTATGAAAAAACCCGAAAGAACCGAAAAAACCGGGTACTCGGTTCCGGCTTGAGTTTAGTACCGAAAGAACCGGTTCCTAAAATAGGGGCGGTTCTCGATGCCCTACTCGCAATCAAAGGGCTGTAAGATTTATATATTTATATTTTTTTATTTTGTGTATTTACTCGCTATTTCTAAACAATTACGTGTTAATTGAATTCGGTATGCTTTGTGGCGGTTTTGGATAGTTCCAGCAATTGATATTTTGTTACAAGTTAGAATTAACGGTAGTATTCATTACTTTATGTACCTCGTTGTTATATTTTAAACATTTTCACTTCTGGATGCAAAATTCAGTACAATGCGTTATAACAAAGGATACAACATAGAAACTCCAATGGGTGGCTCGGCGTCCAACAGCGCGAGGATGTACCGCGCGGCATTTAGCAGCGCCTCGGGCTGGCTCAGCGAGAACGGCTCGTGCACACAGCGGTGTACAGCGTCGTATGCGTGGTAGATGCGCGCCAGCCGGTCGTTGTGGGCGTACTCGCGCAGCGATAGGTTAAGCTCTCTGCGGGAAGAACGTGGGATGCAATAAGGATGACGACTGACTTAAAAAAATATTCTGTTAAGTCCGTCAGTTAAGGACGCGTTCGCAAAATTGATAGGTACAGAATCGAACTACTACATTGACACGGCTCATACACACAAGTGTAGTGCACGTCTACTATTCTCGCTACCGAAAAAAGTAAACTTGTGTGTATTGACTCGTGTCAATGTAGTGGTTCGATTGATTCAAGTGAACTCATTTTGATACTTAGAAATATTCATTTTTTTACGTATTTATTTGGAGTAAAATTATGGCATCGACAAAAATATTTATGTTTTATATTTTTACGTTGTTTTACCTCGGACTTGAAGGAACGACCTGAAGGTGTACATCGGTGACTGCTACTGGAACTCCTCGACGTTTGGACTAGATGCGCCGAGTTTGGGCTTGTTTTGTTAGTTATGATGAGACCTTACCTCCGGACTTGATGGAGCGACCTGAAGAAATGCTACTGGAACTCCTCAACGTGTTGGACTAGATGAGCCGAGTTTGGGCTCGTTTTGTAAGTTATGATGTGACCTTACCTCCGGACTTGATGGAGCAACCTGAAGGTGTACTTCAGTGACTGCTACTGGAACTCCTCGGTGTGTTGGACTAGATGAACCGAGTTTGGGCTCGTTTTGTAAGTTATGATGAGACCTTACCTCCGGACTTGATGGAGCGACCTGAAGGTGTACTTTGGGAAACGCTACTGGAACTCCTCAACGTGTTGGACTAGATGAGCCGAGTTTGGGCGCGTTTTGTAAGTAATGATGAGACCTTACCTCCGGACTTGATGGAGCGACCTGAAGGTGTACTTTAGGAAACGCTACTGGTACTCCTCGACGTGTTGGACTAGATGAGCCGAGTTTGGGCGCGTTTTATAAGTTATGATGTGACCTTACCTCCGGACTTGATGGGGGATATTATTATCATTACTTACTTTTTTTTTTGCAGAGTTTCTGAAGGTAGTCGCAGTACTCGTGATACAGAAGGATGTGACCAAACGAGTAGGTACTTCTAATGAATTTAAAAGAGTTAATTTTTGGTTGCCTACGGCAAATAATGCATTCGTGATAAATAGAAAACATAAATGGTATCACCAAGTTCGAGAACAGCAGCGGTCGGCTGCGGTTTTAGGGGCGACAGCAGCGTTACTAGGCAAGACACTTGTGTGTTTGCTATATGGACAGGGCCTGGCAAAATAAAGTATCAGTGCCTAGAAAAATGATAAAAACTGTCAACTCTAAGAATTGATTGACCCAAGACAGGCAAGAAATATGGAGCTAAGAGCACATTCTTCACATATCCAATGATATATTCTTACAAAAAAAATTGATACCGTTTTTTGTTTTAATTATCACAGTATCAACCACCTTCAGGTCGCTACATCTAGTTCGGTCTCATCATAACTAACCAAACAACACGTTGAGGAGTTCCAGTAGCAGTTCCTGAAGTACACCTTCAGGTCGCTCCATCAAGTACCGGAGGTAAGGTCTCATCATAACTTTCAAAACAAGCCCAAACTCGGCTCATCTAGTCCAACACGTCTAGGAGTTCCAGTAGCAGTCACCGAAGTACACCTTCAGGTCGCTCCATCAAGTCCGGAGGTAAGGTCTCATCATTACTTACAAAACAAGCCCAAACTCGGCTTATCTAGTCCAACACGTCGAGGAGTTCCAGTAGCAGTCACCGAAGTACACCTTCAGGTCGCTCCATCAAGTCTGGAGGTAAGGTCTCATCATAACAAACAAAACAAGCCCAAAGTCGACTTATCTAGTCCAACACGTCGAGGAGTTCCAGTAGCAGTCACCGAAGTACACCTTCAGGTCGCTCCATCAAGTCCGGAGGTAAGGTCTTATCATAACTAACAAAACAAACCCAAACTCGGCTTATCTAGTCCAACACGTCGAGGAGTTCCAGTAGCAGTCACCGAAGTACACCTTCAGGTCGCTCCATCAAGTCCGGAGGTAAGGTCTTATCATAACTAACAAAACAAACCCAAACTCGGCTTATCTAGTCCAACACGTCGAGGAGTTCCAGTAGCAGTCACCGAAGTACACCTTCAGGTCGCTCCATCAAGTCCGGAGGTAAGGTCTCATCATTACTTACAAAACAAGCCCAAACTCGGCTCATCTAGTCCAATACATCGAGGAGTTTCAGTAGCAGTCACCTAAGTACACCTTCAGGTTGCTCCATCAAGTCTGGTGGTAAGGTCTCATCATAACTAACAAAACAAACCCAAACTCGGCTTATCTAGTCCAACACGTCGAGGAGTTCCAGTAGCAGTCACCGAGGTACACCTTCAGGTCGCTCCATCAAGTCCGGAGGTAAGGTCTCATCATTACTTACAAAACAAGCCCAAACTCGGCTCATCTAGTCCAACACATCGAGGAGTTCCAGTAGCAGTCACCTAAGTACACCTTCAGGTTGCTCCATCAAGTCTGGTGGTAAGGTCTCATCATAACAAACAAAACAAGCCCAAACTCGGCTTATCTAGTCCAACACGTCGAGGAGTTCCAGTAGCAGTCACCGAAGTACACCTTCAGGTCGCTTCGTCAAGTCCGGAGGTAAGGTCTCATCATAACTAACAAAACAAACCCAAACTCGGCTCATCTAGTCCAACACGTCGAGGAGATCCAGTAGCAGTCAAGTCACTGAAGTACACCTTCATCAGGTCGCTCCATCGAGTCCAGGACGATTAGACATTTAAAAACCCTACTGACATACTTTTTATAGCAAAATGAAAATCTTGCGAGTACCTTATCAAGTATCAAATTCGGTTTATCGAATTTTTTGTGTTTTACAGCGATCTTTTTCAACTCGAGCCGTTCTAAACAGGCGATACGTGTCCACTCTCGACGGGGTCGCGCTCGGACTAAAGTTTCATTCCAAGTGCTTGTGCAATAAATCAAGACGGGTATTAGAAATAAAATAACCCTTAATGCAATCGATTAAGATTCATCCAGAATAGTAAAATATGTGAAAAAATAAGTTTCGGTTTCTCATTTTTTCTGCGACTATTTAAAGCATTTTAGATAAAAAAAATACCTAGAATTAAAAATTGAATATGTTTGCCTACATACAGTATTTTTAAAAGTAGTCAAATATGATAATAATAGCACAAAAAATGCACCTAAACTCAACCCGGTATCGTTAAATTTGTGGAAAACGGCAACGAAAGATCGATTTTACATTGTAAAAAAAAAAATCTTCAATAATAATATACCTTTTATTTGATGATGAAGAACCAATCTGTACGATGTAGTTATTAGTTATATTAAATTTTGTTTTATTATGCAATAAAATGTACCGAAAAACAGCATAATTTTGCCTGATTTGCAAACGCGCCCTTAAATTATAGAAAAACATTGGATACTTGTTTAGTGGGGGCTTGTGCCACCCTGATAAAAAGAACGAACTGTGACGTCACGCGAGTTTACTGACAGCCACTAGTATACCCCCACCTCTCTTGGCGCCCAGACTAGTTGACATTCTGTCTCTGCGATAGATGTGATATCTGGCATCGAGTATTTCACCATCTTTGATGCCATCATCCAACCAGGTCTCCGTGCCAATAATGATAGTTGGATAGTAGCGTTTTTATTCTTATATCGTCCAATTTGGTTTTTATGCCTCTAAAGTTTTGATAGTAAATGTTGAATGTTTTACTTCCTTTCACGGTAGATATTATGTCAGTTTCTTTTTCCTTTTTTGTTATTCAGAGTAAGGCAACAGCATCTAGGCTCCTTATCTGTTTAGTTTGCTCTCCGTCAGCTTTTCTGATAAGTATTCTACCATGTCGTACCCATACTTATTTGTACCCTTTATCACGCGCAGCTTTTCTTGTCGCTGCATGTATTTGTTTATTAAGAGGAATGTCTCAATCTAGACCATATTTGCGAATATTAGTAAATATATGTGATAAAAAGCAGGCAACCCGCAAACACTGTGACATCTGACATTTCGGAAGACCTTACTCTACACGAGTTCATGCGCGATAGTCCCCATTGCTTGAAAATGACAGGTAGATTAAGCGCTACGCTAATCTAATGATTTGTGGTGCAATCAGGCCTAACCCTCGAATACTCACACGTCACTCAAAATTTAAGAGCTGCTTCACACTTGAGCAGCTCTTTACTTTAATTTTTTTAATATCTGTTAAATCTGTCTGTCGCTTTTTAGTATCTGTTAAATATAAGGGATACTTACTTAAATTTTGAGTGACGTTTCAGTATCCGGGGGTTAGTCTTTCAGAACCAAAATATTATATTTCAGATAGGCCTAGATGAGCACTTACAAAACGTCAAAAAAGGTGCACGGACGTCGTGTTGGTCGTTTCCATGGAGAAGAACCGGCAAGAAACTCCATGGTTTCTTTTCAAATCAGCTTGAAATACTAACTTGTCAGTAGTGTCAGCGGCGGCAGTCTCGAGACACTGCATGGCGAGCAAGTGATGCAGATAGCCCGCGTCGCTGAAGCGCTCCTCGGCCACCGCGTTACCGACCAGGATCGAGAACACTCGCATCGCCGTCGTCGTCTCGCCGGCCATGTGGTACGCTGAAACAAACCAAGTAGCCATGGGAAGATGGAATATGATTCACACTACCGTATCGACAGTATAATGGTAACCGGAAGTGCTGGTAGTAGCAATCACTCCATAGACCGGTATCGGTAAGACCGGTCTGTTGACACGAAACACCTTTAAAATCAGTACCATACAACAATCAATCATACAGTCTAACGGAAGTCGACTCGCCCGGTGTGGAAGGAGGGGAGGGAAGGCGTCTCCCTTAGCCCTATGGTACCACTCTCATGAAAAGATAATGCATAATTCCTGAGAAAAACCGATTAATATAACCTAACCTCAAAACACTTTATATTCCCCTAAAAAGCGTAGTCGACGGAGCTCCGCTACGCGGGGCTCCTATTTCTGTCTACAGGGTTTAAAGGAACCTAACTAACCTAACGTGGGGTGCCCCAAGTCCCGATTATGGAGGCAGAGATCCTTCCGTCGCATGCATTTCACAATATTACGGTTTCACTTCGATAGATTATAATCTACAGAAAAATAATGCGTTTATTGTAAGCAGTATGTTCGTTTGACAATCTTTCGACAGTGTAGAACGCTAGATAGATTACAATCTAAAGGGTATACAATTTTACGGTGACAAATTCCACAGAGCTTACGGACCTTTGGCTCGCGAAATTTTAATCGCTTCTCAGTGCTTTAAGAATTCCATCACTTAATTCTATTTCACATCGCTAGACGCCGCATGCTTGGTGCTACGCTGAAAGCGCTTAATTATCTTAAGCCGTTTGAATTGTACTGTCAAAAATGGATTTTAATTAGAGTAGGCACAAATATAGACGACACAGCCCCTGGTTTTTTTTTTGTAACAGTTTTAAGAGTAATGGTTATAAACCATTTGTGTCTTAGAATCCAATAGAATAGAAGGCCAAAACAATGGTCGGTCTGCCAGTTGTAAGAAAGATGAACTGGCTAGAAAGTGACAGATTACCGAGAAGACGGATTTTGGCTTCTAAACATCCTTATTGGCCACCTTTTATCATATTTTTTTTTTCGCATTGGCGTTATAGCTGTTAAGGTGTTATTTACATAATTTTAATTTAATAAATAAATAAATTTGGTCGTTCTGCCTCTACTGACCTCGTCAGCGTGTCCTCACGCGCCGAACACAAATATAACTGCTGAACATAAATAACGTTAAAGGTAGTAATGGATACAAAACGAAAGACTTGAAGGCGCGCATGGCAGGTCTTTCAATATATGAAAAGTGCTGAGCAACCGGAGCGACAGTTGTTTGGAGAGCAGGAATAAAAACTCGGAGTTAGGTCTAAACTAAATACATGAAAATTTATGTAAAATTTACAAATTTTACGATGACGTTCATAAACATTTAATCTTACGAAATTACGAATTTGTATTAAGTATAACAACATAATTATGAAAAAAAATCTTAGTCCAGAAGTGACTGTCACAATGAAATGTAAAAATCATAGAGCGCCGCAGCACCGACTAGCGACATACGTACGCCGCCTCTTTGGTCGCAACCTCGCGGCGTGGGTTAGGCACTACATCCTCATTGACTAACCTTTCTGTGCATTTTTCTCCTGTATAATGTGGTTCGCGTACGGCACATACAGTTCACACACTTGCACTCCATGTACTAAAAATATCGCTGGACATTAACACACAGCGCCATCTAGTGCCACACTAAGCAAGGCTCGTGTCGTGGAGACCAGATAGTTGATATACTACATATATACTTTATTGTTTGTAAATACATTCTTGTTTAAATACATAAAAGGTGTAAAATACCTCTTCACGAAGCCGAAAGGCACTTGTTCTCCCCATCGTTGCGATATTTTTTTTGTACCATACTTGGGATCCTTCTAGTTACGGAGATATGGGGGGTCAAAATTTCAACGTTTTGACAAGTATTTGGTATTTTTGTAAGATTTTAATTTTTAACACCTCTACAACACCTGTACTTATTCAATCCATCCATCTGCGATCTGCCAATGTTTTAAGTGCGTTACATTGAGTTCTACCACAGAACATGATTTATAACCTCAAAAAAATGAAGGAAAGGAAGTTTCACCCCCCCTGGTCGTACTCGCGTACTCGCTAGTATTAACGGTTTTAACCACTGCCAGCACTTTACTGCAAGAATTTTCGAGAATATTCATCAACTAACCTTTCTGTGCTTCAACGAACTTGTTCTCCTGCGCCATGTGGTGCGCATACGGCAGGTACACTTCGCGCTTGCACTCCACGTGCTCACGTGCTAGCGCGAACGCGCGCGACCACTCGCCCGCCGCCACTGCCAACTGCGCCACTTTACTATAAAAAGTATCAAGAATGTTCTTCATTATTGTGTATTTCCTACCTCGTTGGTAAAGTGACCGCAATCGCGACTGCTGACAGTCTTGGGTTCGATTTCTAGGTCGGGCAAAGTGTTATTTAGGTTTTTCTTTTATTTAAGGGTCCGGCGGAGCGTACGTCGTTCATACAAACGTAATACCAAAATATTTCGTAAACCAAACATATTCTTAAGAAAGTGTGTATTTATTTCGATCGGATTACATAATATCTAGGTTCTCAAATATATATTTTAAAAGGAGAATGATATGCAGACGAGATATCAGGAATTTAAAATTTCTATAGAAAACTTATTTTTCTCATAACTGCTGTTTAAATCAATGTCCATTCATAATATATATTTGGGAACCTAGATATCTATATATATAAAAATGAAACCCGTTTTCCGTTGTCACGACATAGCATGAAAACGGCTTGACCGATTTGGCTGATTCTGTTTTTGTTGTGTTTGTTATTGTCAGGAGAAGGTTCTTATGAAAAAGAAATGTAGTAGGTAGGTAGTAGTAGTTAGCTTTTTCCCTCTTATGTGACGCAGACGAAGTTGCGTGGGTCAGCTAGTTATGTAATACAATCGAAATAAATACACAATTCCATAAGAATATGTTTGGTTTACGAATTATTTTGGTATTACGTTTGTATGAACGACGCACGCTCCGCCGGCCTCTTAATTTAATTTTGTATTTAAGAAGTTGTACATTTTGGAATTCATGAGGGAATAAATATTACTGGCAAAACGGACTGTACTATTAGATACACCTCTGCCTAACCTTTTGGAGATTAAAGGCGTGATGTTATGTGTGGGTTTATTACATAAATACTTACGTGTAGTCCCCTAGACGCTGGTACACGTCAGCGGCCGTGGCCGGTTCGCCAGCCTTCACTAACGCCTCAGCCACATAGCGAAGAGAACCGCTTGAACCCTTGTCTAGTTTCCGCGCCAACTCAATTAACCTGCAACATTACGCCAAGTCGATTAAATACAATTGTACTGCGAGAATAACGCGAGCAACCGATAGCTTTCCGGCAAGCTTTACAAGCATAGCACCATTAAATGCGAATATCCCAAAACTGCCACTTTTGTGTTTTTTCGAGGACTTTGCGTTTTCTCAACTTTATTGGGGTCGGTTTACAGTCCTATCGGATGCAACTTGATAGCATTATTTCCACACGGAGCGACAGGATATCTGAACTCCACAGCCAAGTTAGCACTTGGTCCAAGATCTCTAAATGACAGTCGGGACCAACGGCTTCACGTAATTTCCGAGGCACGGAGAAAACTACGCATGTAATGATGGCCACCCATCCACAGACTGACCTTAGTCCTGGAGCTGGCTTAACCTTGAAGATCGACCCGTGCGGTTGTTATAATTTAGCAACGAGCTCGTCTTGAATTTTTTAGAGGACGTGCGACATGAATTAAAACTATATTATTATAAATAGGAAAGATTTGAGTTTTTGTTTGTTTGTTACGATTTAACTCAAGAACTACTCAACCTATTTCAAAAATACTTTCACCATTATAAAGCTACATCTTTGCCGAGGTGCATAAGCTATATTGATAAATTATGATTGATAATTTATATTGGTTTTCACGGACGAAATCGCGAACGAAGTGCTGGTGCTAAACTTCACTACATATACAAAGTCTCCCGTCGCGTCTGTCTGCCCCTATGTATGGTTAGATCTTTAAAACTCCGCAACTAATTTAGATGCGTGTTTTTTTTTATAAATAGAGATCACTCTATCTATCAAAAAAAACACGGATGGGATCCGGCTGCTTATACCGACGACTGGACCTGGCAACTTACAACACGCGCACACTCCGGACCGACGAGAAGATAGCGGAACTCGAAGAGGAATTGAGCAGGCTGCGATGGAGTATTGTGGGATTATCTGAAGTCCGAAGAGAGGAAGGGGAGGACACGATAATCCTAAAATCCGGTAACCTGCTTTATTTCCGAGAGGGTGACCGCCAGTCCCAGGGTGGTGTTGGATTTATCGTCCACAAGTCCCTTGTGAACAACGTGGTGAAGATCGAGTGTGTCGACCAGGGTGGCGTACCTTATACTCAGAATATCCTCAAGATATTCGCTGAAGGTCATACAGGTCTACGCCCTGATCTCGGCACACCCCGACGACGAAGTGGAGACTATGTATGAGGATATCTCTAAAGCCATGCATGGTTTCAAAACTCACTTCACCGTTCATGGGGGACTTCAACGCGAAACTGGGCAAACGAGACGGGGATGAGCTGCAGGGGGGCAATTTGGAGTTGGACGTCGGAACCACCGGGGCCAACAACTGGCTAGTTTTATGGAGAAGGAGGGCCTATATATGATGAACTCCTTCTTCAAAAAGCGTGAGCACAGGAAATGGACCTGGCAGACCCCAGATGGTCCAACAAAAAACGAGATTGAAATCATCATGTCAACCAAGAAGCAAATGTTCAATGATGTGTTTGTGATCAATTCGGTGAAAACCGGGAGCGATAACCGCGTGATAAGAGGCACATTGGACATCAATATCAAGCTAGAAAGGTCTCGGCTGATGAAGTCTACGCTCCGTCCAGTACAGATTCAAATCCAAAACCCCGAGAGCTTTCAGCTCGAACTCCAGAATCGTTTCGAGTGCCTAGGGAGCTCAGTGGACGAATACAATGATGGGTTCGTGGAAACTGTCCATACGACCGGGTCTAAGTTCTTCAAGACACGTCGTATAAATCAGAAAAAGAGGTTCTCCGATCAAACTCTCGAGCTCATGAAGGAGCCGCGTGAGATGATCCTGCAGTCTTCAGATGAGGCGTCAAAATACCGGCAGCTCAATAGACGGAAGACGATGAAGACATCCGCAAGAGAACCAAGGTCACCGACGTAGCCCGAAGAATTGCTAAACTTAAGTGGCAGTGGGCAGGGCATATTGCTCGCAGAACGGATGGCCGATGGGGCCGAAAAGTTCTGGAGTGCCGACCGCGAACCGGAAGACGATGCGTTGGAAGACCTCCCACTAGGTGGACCGACGACCTGGTGAAGGTTGCCGGAATCCGGTGGATGCGAGTCGCAAGGGACCTGTCAATGTGGCGACACTTCGGGGAGGCCTATGTCCAGCAGTGGACGTCTTTCGGCTGAGATGATGATGCTGATGATGATGATGAATAAACTTAAAAACTACTGGACCGATTTGAAAAATTGTTTCAGCTACATTATCTGCGACATAGACTATATTTTATCCCTGTACTCCCACGGGGGCGGGAACTACGTGGGTGAAAACGCGTGACGTACGCTAGTTATCAAAATACTCACATGTCTCTCTTCCCGGTCTCCGCCATGAGTTCGGCCGCTCGCTTCACGTCGCCTGCCGCTAGGTACATCTCAGCAGCCGCGCGGGGCTCGTTCACATGCCGCGCCCACTCTGCCCGACGACGAGCTAAAGCCGCCAGGCCTTCGCCCTCGCCCACATATTCCTGCAAAACAAAATTTTTGTAGGTAATGGAATACAAAAAAGCATTTGTGACGTGCACGTCTCATCGGAGCGGTTCAGAGGTTTAAAAGAAGAAAAAGAAGATGTTACGCTAGACTGGAAGAATTATGCTTGTATTATTTTTTCTGTGTTGAGCACATGAGAGAGTAATAGAATCGTGAAAATGAAATAATCAGAATTTGCAAACACGCAGTAAGCAAACGAGGTCGATACTCGTACAATTGTCTCATAAATTATGCAAGAGGTTAAAGATTTATTTCGTGAAGTAAGTAATTCACTGCCGTTTTTTTTATAATTTTACTTTAAAGTGGTGGTAAAAGAAGCCTGTTGCAACGGTTACCTTTGAAAACAAATTTATCTGACCTTCCAGAAAACTTACTTGAGCCTTGTTGAACATCCTAAGGTCAACGTAAAGGTTCAGTGCCCTCTCGTCTCGCCCTACACTGTGGAAAGAACGCGCGGCGTCGGCGTATCGTCCGCGGTACGCCAGTACCTCGCCCAATACAACGGCGCGTTTCTCGCCAGCCTCGAACCGCTCCTGTAGGTAAAACAAGGTTTTGTAAGGAAAAATATGGCACACTGCGTAAATTTTATTAGTAAAAATATTATTTTGTATAATTTATACCATAGACTGGAAGAAAAAAAGGTGTTGCGCCTACCTCAAGTAGAATGGGACAAGGGCTGGAAGATAATGATGATACCAAATACTTTTTTGTTTAAGTTCACCTTCTTGGCGATTACATGAGTTAAACGCGAGTTTTATAATTACTAAAAGCATATGATTCACTGCTATAAACAAGACCAGGAAAACATATGATATTCTTCAGGATATATGCTAGCATGATAGTATTTTGAAAACACAATACAATTAATTTGCCTCGATAAAAAAAAATCACGAACTTATCTCTAAAAATATATTTCAAACAAAAAAAACATACTAAATACATGCGATCATTCTGATTTTATGGCAAATAATTTTACAAGCAATATATTAGCATGATAGTGTTTTAGTTGTTTAAAACAATCAATAGTTTTTTTGTAAATCGATTTAAACCACTAATTTCGCGCTATTTGGTCCGCAGTGACTGACGTAACAACCACTTTGTAGTGCAAGCTGATTAGAACTTCATTCTAACAGCATTTCAAACGAAATTTGAACCACCACAAATAGAGTTGCTAATTTAGGTCGTCTAATCGCCTTAAGTTAAAGGTTTTATGTTGTAATTATTACATTATATGGTGTGGTATAAGCAATCAAACTGATCAATTTTCTCCAATATCGCCATGGGGATGGCAACTTTGTAACTATTGGCGCTGGCATAGCTGGTTCCAAGCAAACATATTTCCAAACTAGCTTGATTTCATTGGTCAGATCGGGTCTCGCCCTCTACAATTAGCTTGTAACTGTCTTCCCATAGCTGATTATTTTTTCTCGATTATGATGATAGTCCCAAACATTAAGTTGTTCAGTTGATGGTTGCATAGAACCTCTGCAAGTCCTGGCCGCTAGTGGGTACTGGCAGCTCAGTAAAATAAATATATTTTAATAGACATAAAGAATTAAAATGATTTAAGTGTTGTCAGAAGAATAGACTTGACATAAGATTGTATGAAAGAACATGTTTTAAAATTGAAAGACGTAGTGTTTCATCATTGGGTAGTGTAGCACCCCACACACTATAATACCAATCCAGTCTGATACATGCTGTATTGCTCTGAAATGTTTTTTAAAATTAAATCTTGTTTACCTGTAAATGATCAATGAGGTTAAGGAACACGATATTTTCGCTTCGCTGGAAAGCTTTCCTAGCGATCTCGAAGGCTAGCTCCTCTAAAGCGGCTACTCCGAGTCGCTCCCAGTCTAGAGACGTCACACCCATGCACGCAACTGAGTACGCCTCACTGGAATCACAAATATAACACTAGGTATATAGTATAATAACATTACTGGTAGAAAACGATTTGCCAGAGAACATTCACACTACACTGTCTACCTTACATAATGATCAAAATTACCTCTTGACTTATATTTTTAAATTTTTAATTGCGTTTGAGAATAGTAGATTATTAACCAAGGGCTGTATGACATCAATTGCATACGAGGTTTTTGGCGCCTGAGCGAAGCGAAGGCGCTAATTAACCCGAGTATGCAATTGATGCTTACGCCCGAGATAAATACTCTGCTTTACATATCGATTGTGAGGTAAGTAAACAACAAGACAGCAGGTTTCAATGAACATTTATTCAAATTAAAATGTTACAATAAAATACCTCCTCACATTCTACAACTGAATGAGACGAAATTTAAATCTTGTATAAAACGCACACTATGTAGGCAAGCATATTATAATTTGGGGGATTACATTAATGATAAAAGTGCTTGGCTCAATGCTGGTCCTGCTCCACAACCATAGGCAAACTAACTGATTCCCAGGTTACGTTATTGTGGAAGCTGCAGAAGATTGTAAAATATCCTTGCATTGTATAGAATCCATTTCGTAGTCTATACTAATATTATAAAGAGGAAAACTTTGTTTGTTTGTTTGTAATGAATAGGCTTAAAAACTACTGGACCGTTTTTAAAAATTCTTTCACCATTCGAAAGCTACATTATCCACGAGTAACATAGGATATATTTTATCCCCGTACTCCCACGGGAACGGGAATTACGCGGGTGAAACCGCGTGGCGGGCGCTAGTATTATATAATTGCGTAGCACATTTGTGTGAGTTCTATGTACTGTAAAGCCACTATTTACATTTAGTTGTCTTTTTTTTTTTTTGACTTGAATATGCCTTGGCGGCTGAGAGATTGTCATGCTCACTCAAATGTCTTGCTGATGGTGGCGGGTGTGTCGGGTCATTTAACTCCCTTCAATATGGTCGAGTTGAATGGCGCCGATACATGCGTCATGTTCGTGAACGGGCGCTGTCAGTTGGGACTGGTCATCTCTTAGCTGCCATGGTTAATTTTAATTTCTGTTTTTGTTCTTACATTGTTGATTTAATCTTTTCTCTGGACGCTCTTAATGTGCACGTCTTTCTACATCGTTCTCACATATATGTATAATCACACATGAATGATGTAACCAAGATTTTGTAACAATATATTGATTTAAAAAGAGTGTCCATGGAGTTTCTTGCCCGTTCTTCTCCATAGAGATCTACGCTAGGGAATGGGCAACTACAGTACTTTCTCAAGTTATTATGCCTTGTGACTGTGACTGTAGCTTTGATTTTATTTGTAATTTGACATTCAAAAGTGCCGTAATGGTCTAGTTGAAATAAATGCTTTGAGTTTGAGTTTGAGTTTAAGAAGAAAAAATGTGTATTTAATTAAAATTAATAGTAAAATTATTACAATTTGTAAGAGATATGGTCACGTTCTTTTTAGGTATATTTCTTTCGCGCCTACTAGTAGACTGCCTTTTTTTTTTCACGCACGCAAGCGCGTCAAATCTTGCTGGCCAGTTTGATTTTTAAATCGATTCCATCTAACATACGATGTGGAAACAAATAGTTCCATATTTAAAATAAAATCTTTATAAAATAAATTGTCTAGATTCCGATTCGAGTAATTAATCGATACCGAGTAAAAAAAATTAACTTTTTAAAAATATTCTTCGTGCAGTATGAGTATGACAGTTCTTTTTTCAAATTCCAAAACCTATGCTGTAATGATAGTCATACACCCCGGCATTCAGGGGTGTAAGGGTGTACTTACAGAGCAAGAGATATGTAATAGTAGATTGTATCATAAGGGAGCAAAATAATATTTTTACGGCGAGGGCGCTTTTTTGAATCCAGAGCGAAGTGAGGGATTCTAGAGTAGAATCCCGAGCGTAGCGAGGGATTCTTTAGTAGAATCCTGAACGTAGCGAGGGATTCAAAGTACGTCGCCCGAGCCAAAAATATATTTTGCGCCCGAGTGATACACTCTACTTTTCATCACCCACTATGAGAAAATAAAAGGCGCCTCATATTTTATTGTAATATTGATATTTAATGAAACAGAGTAACAACTAAATTGAAATTAAGTAGTATCTAATAATAAAACAACTAAAAACTTATATTTACATTTGAGACATTTTCACAATTTTGAAAATTAATTGTTACAGTTTTATTAGGAATAGAGATTGTTGTAGATTTAATTTTATTCTGCGTGTTTGAAATAATGTCAGAATGTGGCTCATTTTGAGGAAAATGTGACGGTGAATCTCTTTGTTTGGATGTAGATGGGCGCGGCGACAGTGGCATGGATGGATTAACTGAAGGTTGCAATTTAATGTTTTCCACGATGCGTTCACATGTTTTCGCCTTGTTCTCAATGGAATCTTCTATATATCCCTCTGCTACAGCACTCGACTCCATCCTCCATGTCGCTTGAGAACAGTTAAGTCCGCTCCAGAATCTGCCAACAGGGTAGCAGAAGTGCGACGAAAACAATGTCCTGTATATAGCTTGATATCTGGTAACTTCAAATAAGTAGCGATTTCTTGTGGCATGTAAGAAATTTTATTTTTTCCCATAACTTGTTTGAAGCACTTGCCATTTTGATAACGGATGAAAAACCGATTGGTCTTTATATCAGCAGGACGCAGGTCCAGGTATTTCTGTACAATAGTTTTGTATTCTCCTCGGATTACGAAGGATCGGTCAATTTTTGTTTTTGTGTCTGTCAGCTTTACTAACAGTAAATTATCCGAGTGATTTTCGACATCATCAACAGTTATTTTTAAAAGTTCATTGCCACGACAAGCTCCATGTACTCCGAAAATTAAAGCCACCTGTAACAAAACCGAATGTGAATAAGACAAGTACCTATCTATCGAAGTACAGGTTACAATAAAATGCGCATTTTAAAACACTGGTTATACTTTACTAATCCACCATATATACATACATAGTTACTTACTTTTACGGCAAGAAAGATGTTGTCGGGTGCCTCATTAAGGAAAGTCTCCACGTTTTTGACTGAGAACACTTTGGATTTTTTAGGTTTAAATCCATCAGACATCCTCTTCAGATACGCTATTAATTTCGAATATGTGTCCAGTTTTACGTCGTTATTAGAACTGACTGTTGATTTTAGCATTGAGTAGGTACTCCAAAGTGTGGAAGGTTGTTTAGTTTTGGCTAAGTACTGGAAGTAGGCCAAAAACACAGATTCTGAAAAATTCTTGGCGCCTCTTGAATTTCTCCATTCAATAAAATTACCATAAGCTTTCATATATTTCTCCCGGGATTTTGCAGGTAGTAGATTATCCATCACATTTCTTGCGTCAGTTCTAATACTATCAGGAGTTAATTCTATACTTTCACTGTCACTTGAAGAACTCATTTTTCAAAACAAAATCATGAATTTCTATCAATCCGTGAAAATTGACGAAAACGCGGGCTATAGTTCGCGCGTTTTTAATTTTATTTCTTTTTTTTTGTATTCAGCCGGCGCGCGGCGCTACTATGGGCCGTCGCACCAGCCAGTCTTTATTCAAACAATATTTGCGTTCGATTTCTTGGGCGCTGAACACAAGATGTTCCAAATTCAAAAAGTGCGCGGCAAAGATAATTGCGGCGCACTTATAAAGAGGATTAAAAACTCATTACTGCCCGCTAAAAGTTTCTTATAGAAAACACCACCTTTGGGTGCACTTAAAGGCGAACCAAGTCGTCTTTTTCGAATAGATGGGATGAAATAGTACTTTATCTACCCAAATATCATAAACCCTCTCTAATGCGTTCAAAAACCATAGGCAATGACCAGCATTACCAACCTGCAGAAATAAACGGTAACGGCTCAGTAGGTTATGAGTTTTAAATTTGGAACAGGCCCCTTATTCACAACCATTCGATACGTTTCCGTGTCGGTAAGGAATCGTATTCGACTATCTCATTTCCGAACCGAAGAACTGTCAAAACGCTATTCACAGATCCGAACGGATGCGTTTTTTTCTATCCGATTGAGATTGTGTTTATGGGGATCGCTATAAAATGGTAGTAAATAGATGATCGTGGTAGAAAATGAAAAGTAGTAAATAAAATTGGGTTATTTGAATATTTCGTTCTGTTTATATAAGTAAATATACAGGTAGTTACTTAATAGACAGCAAACGAAACAAAATGATTTTATTGAAATAAAATAATATAAATTTTCAAATAAACTTTATTTCGAATAATACCAGCTTTGTAAACAGCCGTCTGTCAAACTGGCAAAGCGGAAACGGTGTTTTTTTTAAGTAAAATTTTATTTTTTTTAAAAGGAAAAATGACTGAAAAAGTGTTTAATATCAGTGGTATACAATTCTTGCTTGTTTACTAAAATCTAGAACGAATTACACATTTTTGTAAACACATTGAATTTATGTAAATGCGGATCCATCAATGAAATACGGTCAATAAAACAACTAATAACTCACAAACAACACCGGACTATAATTAAACTTAATTTACTTACTTCAGGCAGTGTTTCAAAAGTTTGATATTTTTTTATTTTACTGAAATCTGGATATATGGTTTATTTCTTCGTTTAAATTTTGTTCGATATGACTCCCGACAGCAAACACCTGTCGGAAAGACTCGAGTCTTCTTGTCGAATTGAACTGTCAAAATTATTCGATTGCGGATTTGTGAATAGCGTTTGGATGACATCTTCGACATCTAAGACGTTCGATTCGGTTCGGAAGCGAGTCGAATGGTTGTGAATAAGGGGCCAGGTGTCAAATTCAAGTGAGTGTGCTATTCTAGTACCACCTACATTAAATCAGATATCGATAAAAAAAAAAAAAAAACCGCAGGCTTGGTAGATGGCGGTCAGCCATGGACGTTAGGACGTTTACTCTCCACTGTAGGAGGGCGGCGAAGATTTCGTCTAAGCCTGCAGATTTATATGCTTTTAAAGTCTTTATTGCCCATTTAATTTTTCTTCTGTTAGGGCTCTGGCCCAGTCTTGGTCATTTGGTTTGTGTGTTGGCTCAGTTGCCCAGGTTCTGTCCTCGGAGAGGTCGCAGTCTGGAAAGTGGGTTTCCAGGAGGACCTTACTTGTGTCGTAGTGTTGTCTGGGGTTTTCAGCGACCCGAAGAGTCGCGCCTTTGTTTGGGGTCTGTTAGAATTTGGGCGCTTGGTGCTGCGTTAGCAGGGAGGCCAATAGTCGTTTGTAGCCGGGTACGTTAGTACGGTGTGGGTTGCGTCTGGGTTCGGGTTTTTTATATTAGCCAGTAGTAAGAAGCGGATCCTTCTATGCTTAGAACAGGAAGGCTCCTTGGATACGTGCCAGTCGGAGATAAGTTTTGCTGCGGTTCGAAATCAAAATGTACTATTTTGAGCAAGTGTGTTGAAATATAGTTTATCTACCCAAATATCATAAACCCTCTCTAATGCGTTCAAAAACCATAGGCAATGACCAGCATTACCAACCAGCAGAAATAAACGGAACTCGGAACGGAACAGGTGTCAAATTCAAGTGAGTGTGCTATTTTAGTACCTATCTACATTAAAGCAGATATCGATACGAAACCCCAATTCAGTATGATTTTAATTATAAATCGCACGACATTTTGATCTCGAGTAACACAAGAATAGTGACTTTGTTCGTTTGACTATGATTTAAAAAAAAAGACAGATATCCGAAACGCCGCCATTTCGAGCTGTCATTTGTTCGTTAGCTTTTTATTTCCAGTAATCCAGTAACGAGTAGACAAATTTTCTGATAAGTTCTTTATTTCTGTCGAAAATGAGTGATAGTGACACAGAAATTGACATGAATACTCCGCCAGATATCGTAAATGCAGCGACGAATGCAACTAATAACCTGTTGGCACAAAAATCAAGGGCCAAGTAACAATGCAGGTCATTTCCCTATGGTTCCTGAACCCATCATAGAGCCCTTATGATATTTGGGTAGATAAAGTAGTGTATGCAACTATACATAATTAGGCATTACAACACTCGTGTGATGCTATTAAGAAACTCGCCTTCGGCTCGTTTCTTAAACCCACACTCGTGTTGTAATGCCCTTCATTATGCACAGTTGCATAAACTACTATTATAAAACTGTTGCATAATCAGGGGTATTAAACACGAGTGTGTGTTTACAAACCGAGCGGAGAAAGGTTGGAATAGTATCACACGAGTGTTTAATACCTTATTAAGTGCAGTTTTATACATTTTTTATCTACTTTCATACATTGAGATTGAATCTACTGAATAAAAGATCAAAGTTCAAAAAGTAAGACATATCGTATAACTTTTTCGACTTTGCTGGTAAAAGGTTGTGAGTCATTTCCGTCGCCGCATCTAAAATATCGGGCGGAGTCAAAATTCCTTCACATTCACTGGTATCAGACATTTAGCGATAATAGAATAAAACACTAAATTCAGACAAACCGTAAAAATGGCGCCAAAAACCCAGCTCTTCACCGCGCTTTAGCGCAACCACAGATAAGTAAAACTTACACAACAAAACTTCACGCTCCCGGCGCATACGTAACTAGCTCGACTAACAAAAAGTTATGCATTCTCCTTCGTGATTTAACTACTTGGTTAACCTGTATCGTAACGGAAAAAATAATATTCATAACATTATTTTATTCGAGAAATAGTATTATAATGTTTTTTTTTCAATTTCGGTATTGTGTTTATAAAGTATGTCAATATGAACTTGTTCAAAATTTTATAATTAGAATTTTACGACATGTAAGTAGATCTATAAAGTTTGTTGTTCCCGTTCGAGGCGGTATTAACGCACGAGTCGTAGGCGAGTAGTGTTTCTGAGCCGAGAACTGCAATAACAAATGTCCACGTGTATCAAACGACGTTTTTCAATAAACTTTTGAAGAAATAAAATAAAAGAATGGAAAATATCTGTGTCATGAATTATTCCGAGACTATGATTCAAATCTTTTTTTTTGCCCGCGCTTTGCTTTCGCCACGTTGAAGGAAAAGCAAAGGTATGAAGCCGTTATACAGCCTAATTTAAAAATGATTATTTTTATAAATTTTTGAATATAGAACACAAATAAACGTTAATTTGTTTATAAAAGTAAATATTAGTTTTACATAATCATGTTTATCTATGATATTGAATGTATAAACACAAATTGAATATTAAAAAAATGTTTACGCCGTAAAGACGTAGATCGCTTTGCCGAAATTTAAAAAAAAACATTCACCTCTGACTCTACATGTTATAGTCAATTGTTTTTTTTTTTTTTTTATTATGCATTGAACCAGTTTGGACTAAGTATAGGTATAGTTATCTGTGGCAATTTTGCTTTCTGCACGCAAATATTCTCATTGAAAGCTGTTTTGCTCTTTGTTGCTTTTTTGATTTTATTGCTATTGTTTACCCAGAAAACCTCAATTGGTTGCCAAGAAAATCTTAAGTTCGTTGTCCAACTAGTTACCTATTTAGCTCAATAGTTCCGGACTTAACTACTACTAATTGCCATAAGTCGTGTTAGTAGCAGATGTCCTCCATGAAAAGCTCTTTGCAATTATGTATATCCTATGTCTATTAGACCTTGGGGGAGATGGCCATACTTCAAATTCTATTCTCCTTTTACCTCTTTATAATATCAATATGGACTTGGACTTCGCCCGCGACTTCGTCTGCGGAAATTGTGATATCATCAGATCATGAAATATGCTGAGTATATTTGTATGATCTCAATATAATTTATGCCTATGCTACTCGGCTTTCTAATGGTGATTTTTTTTTAAATATGTGGAGTAGTTCTTCAGTTAAATCATTATTTTTTCTCTGTCTATTTAGATAGTTGATATACTACATATATTTTTTTGTTTGTAAATACATACTTATTATACATATAAACATCTACGACTCGGAAACAATGTCCATACTCATCACACAAACATTTGCTCCTACCGGGATTCGAACCCAGGACCCTACGGACGTAAGGCAGCCTTCACTACCACTACGCCATTCAGGTCGTCAATATTACTTACATACATTTATATGTGTTAAATTCATTTATCTCTGAAATGAAACAAATTGAAACTTTAACTTATGAGTGATTGATGGATGAATTGGAAAATGAACAACAGTAGTGTTGATTTTTCCTTTTATGTTTGCAAAATACCAGTGCGAGTGCCACTGTATTGTGAATATATACGAGTACATTTGTTTTAGCTAACATTTTCACGCGCCTGCTGTTTATGCACTTTTTTGGATTAAAAGTAGATTTGATTAGAGGGTTTGAATTTTGAATTTAGTTTATTTAAGACAGTTCAGTTTTCTGGGTAGTTTCTTTAGAATCCTGGGTGAGAAAGAGTGACGTGAATTCAGTTTTTATGCATATTTATGATGCAAAACAAATTATCAAAAATCATGAGAGTTGTTTTTATTAAAAAACTCTAATGGCGTCTCGGTTACAACAGCCTTCAGAGTTTACTAGAACCATTCTACCGGTTAAGCCGCTAGTATCGACCATTGTAGACCACCTTTCAGTTCCATGATAGTGGTATTGCCGCTCTATTGTACTCTTCTACATCTATATCGGTAATTAATACATATTTTGAAGAGTCTAAGTTGGTACAACGGATTATGATACTACGTTGTATAACCAGTTTCTCTGCTGTAGATAGAGTTACAAATATGCTATATACCACCTAAAGCGCTTTAAAGGTAGCTTGTTACTCCGTATAAACACTTAACTATTATAGCTCAGTTGTACGGCTACTGTACCACCTGCCTGTTAAAGAGCGATTGAATACGCTACTGTACCACTTAAGTATTATTGTAAACCCCTTAAACGGCTATTGTAGAACAGCATTTAGGTTGTAGAGCAGTGATTGAAGCAGCTTGTGTGCTAGTTGGGCACTCTATCCATTGGTGAAAACAGCATGAAAATCGGTGCAGCAGTTTTTGAGTTTATCGCGAACAGATAGACGCGGAGGAGGACTTTGTTATATCATATTTAGTGATTATATATTTTTTCGGTTTTCCGACCTTGCGTCGAACTGAACGAGTATTAAACATTATTTTTGGCTGGTTGACTATTAACTTGATTTGATTGACTAAGCGGCTATTATTCAGTACAACATTCTGAACCACATAGAATTTGCTCATCAGTATTGTTATAAATCAGCTGTTCCATACACTTTGACCGTGCGGTCCACTAACAGTCGTGAGATAAATGCGTGCGATCCAATCTTCTCGGCTGTAACACACACGTTTAAGACACGGCAGAGGGGGATCAGAGTTAAAATAAAAACAACAAATAGCAGGTAAATATGTAATATTTCCAAAAGTAGTCCAAATAGAATATCCAACGAATATAATTTTGATAAAATCCAAAAAATTAAACATCTTCATTAAAATTAGAGATTATATCGACTGCTCCACAGCCAATATTAAGCCGGCTCCGCTGTGCCATGATTTACTAACACAAAACATTGTTTGCTAAGATATAGGGCGCGTAGGCTAACATAAAATATTTGCCGCAACGAACGAAAAACAAGTTTTGGTGAAGATGAGCGCAGCAGATCCGGCTTTACAGACAATAACAATTTTGCTATCCCTACAGTGCATAAAATGTTTGCTTTACATCGAGACATTTTATCATAAAAATTATCAAATTCATCAAACTTACTTCTCTTATAATCTTAACTTATTTTAAACAGAATGTAAGCCAAACGAAGTCCGGGAATGGCATTGAAGTTTTACATTTTCACAACAATCCAGAGTAAAAACATAGAAATTCCCAATTGTTTGTCAACTTTGCAAACATTCGCCAAGCGCGAGTGCATATTCGCACATAGCCACAGTACATTCTATTTTTTATAAATCGCGAAGAAGACGGGGTTTTACAAGCTTTTAACTAATAATACAAGAAATAATTTTGCAGACTGATGTTCTTGAAGCTAACAAAACGTGGAAGTGGACCGTTTACATATTTGAATTTTGATTAATATACTAGACGCATTCAATACAAAAGGTATCTAAAATTTATATTAATTAGAAGAGTACATTTTCTCCTTCTCTTGATGAGTAGTTTTTCTCCACTACAGTTATTTAAGGGGTAAAGAAAAGCATAAAAACCCTTCTACCTTTTTCCCAACGGGGCAGACAGACACTACGACCAGCACCTGTTACGATTCTCACATACTCCTCTAGTATGTAAAGATGAAGAGAAGAAGAAGGTGTCGTTTGCAGCATCTGCCTAATTAACCCCTTAGGGAAAAGGGGTGAGTTTCTTTAAGTATTAGTAGTAATAAACACACGCATTATTCACACAAAAAAAAGCTATGAATACTAAAACAAGAGAGAATACCGATTGTGGTGCCAACCACATCTTTATTTGATGAGTTGCCCCTTAAGCACTGAAATACTAAAATTATGCGATTTGGTCCTTTATTAATGTAGCAAGCAAATCACAAACAGGCGAATTTACTTCCCTCAGAACACAGGGCCAAAAGGAACAAAAGCTGCCAACTGCGAGTCGTACTCGCCCCTGAAAGATACATCTACTAACCAAGTTTCAATAGTATAGTTCTTATAGTTTTGGAAAAAAGTGGACGGACAGACAGCCAGACAGACATGACGAATCCATAAGGGTTCCATTTTTGCCATTTGGCTACGGAACCCTAAAAAGAAAACTGCGCACAAAAAGTTGACACACGCACACGCCATAAAGAACAGGAAATTAATAGATTTCTAGCACTGGCCTAGCCTATCTGTAAACTATTTTATGACAAAAAAAAGTAAATTATGAGTACCAAAACGAGAAAAGATCATCTTGATAAGCTGCGCTAAAATATTAAAGTGATGCGACTCTTTCATGTAGGTATTAATAGTAAAAAAATAGTGCGTGTACTAGCGTACACTCGTAAGAAGTGAAACTTCTTTATGACGTTATTTAAAAAAAAAACTACTCAAAACGGGCCGCAAAATACATTGGAGACATTTACCAATCCCTACTCCGCTGGAGAAAGTATACTTCGAATCACGCGTGGTAGGGATAAGAAAAAGATGGCGCGTAACGGAAAAATGTGACGCGTAACGAAAAATGTTACACTAATTTTTTTTCCAACCCCGATAAAGAAGTTTCACTTCAAAAAAACACAAATAGGCGGATTTGCTTCCCAAGACAACAGGGCGAAACGAAAAAACTTAACTGCGCATAAAAACTTTACACACGAACACACCATAATGAAATAGTAGTTTATGCGACTGTGCATAATGAAGGGCATTACAACACAAGCGTGGGTTTAGTTTCTTAATAGCATCACACGAGTGTTGTAATGCCTAATTATGTATACACTACTTTATCTACCCAAATATCATAAGGGCTCTATGATGGGTTCAGGAACCATGGAGAAATGACCAGCATTGTTACTTGGCCCTTGATTTTTGTGGCAACAGGTTATTAGTTGCATTCGTCGCTGCATTTACGATATCTGGCGGAGTGTTCATGTCAATTTCTGAGTCACTATCACTCATTTTCGGCAGAAATAAAGAACTTATCAGAAAATTTGTCTACTCGTAACTGGATTACTGGAAATAAAAAGCTAACGAACAAATGACAGCTCGAAATGGCGGCGTTTCGGATATCTGTCTTTTTTTTTAAATCATAGTCAAACGAACAAAGTCACTATTCTTGTGTTACTCGAGATCAAAATGTCGTGCGATTTATAATTAAAATCATACTGAATTGGGGTTTCGTATCGATATCTGCTTTAATGTAGATAGGTACTAAAATAGCACACTCACTTGAATTTGACACCTGTTCCAAATTTAAACTCATAACCTACTGTTTTCAGTAGGTTATGAGTTCATAACAGTTCCGTTTATTTCTGCTGGTTGGTAATGCTGGTCATTGCCTATGGTTTTTGAACGCATTAGAGAGGGTTTATGATATTTGGGTAGATAAACTATATTTCAACACACTTGCTCAAAATAGTACATTTTGATTTCGAACCGCAGCAAAACTTATCTCCGACTGGCACGTATCCAAGGAGCCTTCCTGTTCTAAGCATAGAAGGATCCGCTTCTTACTACTGGCTAATATAAAAAAAACCCGAACCCAGACGCAACCCACACCGTACCAACGTACCCGGCTACAAACGACTATTGGCCTCCCTGCTAACGCAGCACCAAGCGCCCAAATTCTAACAGACCCCAAACAAAGGCGCGACTCTTCGGGTCGCTGAAAACCCCAGACAACACTACGACACAAGTAAGGTCCTCCTGGAAACCCACTTTCCAGACTGCGACCTCTCCGAGGACAGAACCTGGGCAACTGAGCCAACGCACAAACCAAATGACCAAGACTGGGCCAGAGCCCTAACAGAAGAAAAATTAAATGGGCAATAAAGACTTTAAAAGCATATAAATCTGCAGGCTTAGGCGAAATCTTCCCCGCCCTCCTACAGTGGAGAGTAAACGTCCTAACGCCATGGCTGACCGCCATCTACCAAGCCTGCATAGCACAGAAATATATACTACTTGCATGGCGAGAGGTGAAAGTCATTTTCATCCCTAAACCACTGTAGGAGGGGCACAGACTCTGCGATCGACACATTCGGGACGGACCCTGGGAAAGACCGCTTCACAAACAACAACACAACTACTCCACAGGAAAATCAACAGAATCCACGCTGCATAGTGTTATCTCCAAGATCGAATGTGCAGTGGACCTGTCACTAGCCGTCTTCATTGACATAGAAGGCGCCTCTGACAAAACCATATGTCATAGCATGAACGCAGCTCTCGAGACACACGGGGTGGACCCGACCCTGCGAGGCTGGACCACAAATATGCTCCGACTGAGAGCGGTACAAGTTACGGTAAAAGACACCACTAGAGCCATAGTGGTGCAGGGCTGCCCCCAAGGTGGAGTCCTCTCGCCACTACTGCGGAACCTTGTAGTAGATAGCCTCAATACCTACTACACGGTGGGCTATGCCGACGACCTGACTATAATAATAAACGGCACACATGAAAACACACTATGCAACCTTATGCGTCAGGCCCTAAGGATAATAGAAGACGGGTGCAAGGAACACAAACTAGCAGTGAACCCTACCAAAACCGAACTCGTCCTCTTCACAATGAAAATAAAGCTAGCAACGTTGCAACTACCAAGCTTCTTTGGGATAACCCTAAGCCTTATCGACTGAAACCAAATACCTAGGTATCTATCTGAAACAGCTTAACTGGGCAGAACACACTGACTACATCATCACAAAAGCCAATATATCCATACGGCAATGTAAGAGACTCCTCGGGAGTAACTGGGGCTTAAGCCCCAAAACACCTACTGGCTATACACCACAGTTATTCGACCAATTATTAACTAAGTATGGTGGCCTAGGACCAACCTAAGTACGACCCAAAAGGACCTCGAGAAACTACAAAAATTTACCTGCGTGGCTATCACAGGCAGCATGAGAACATAACCAACTGCTGCCCTACAAGTGATGCTGGGGCTACCACACCACGTCGAAAGACAGGAGGCGCCCATAGCGATTTTCAGACTCAAGTTAGCCGGCATCCTAAGTAACGACTCTAGAATCAAACACACACGCATCAGAGAAGATGCAATAAAAGAAACAGCCGCTGATGGCGGTAACGCTGCAATGGATTAGAGGTCACAGTGGATCACTCGGCAACGATGCGGCTGGCGAACTTGCCAGAAGAGGATACAGCACAAAACCCTTCGGACCCGCACCTTACAAAACCGCCAGGCGCCTTCTGCGCCTGGACAGAGTTAGCCTGCGTCTGGTGGCGGGGATCATCACTGGACACTGCTCACTGAACAAACACTTCCACACCCTAGGAATCACTGACAGTCCCCTGTGCAGAACGTGCATGGAGGCGGAGGAGACGGTGGTGAATGTGCTACTAATGATGTTACAGAAACAGACAATACTCAAGTTTCTACTGAAAATACGACTGTTAATGTATCTGACGATGAAATGTCAAAAGCGTTACCAAATAGTAACGAATTGAGATCTTATGACAGTGACGATAGTAGCGTTGAAGAATAAAAAAACAGTAACGCGAACACCAAAGCACCTAAACTACTACCTGGAGAAGATGTGGCTGAAAATATGAATAGTAAGAATAATATTGGTGATTAAAGTGAAAATATCTATTTTCGTTTCAAGTGTCTAAATAGGCCGGAAAACGCTGTTAGACGCAAAGCTCAAGCTAGTGTCAATCTCAACGACTTCACTAGCGAAACTCTCATTGAACCTCAATTAAACACAGATAAACCATTTGATAGAGAAATTCAATATGGGAATGTTAAAGAGAAATATCATGTTACAGAAACAGACAATACTCAAGTTTCTACTGAAAATACGACTGTTAATGTATCTGACGATGAAATTTCAAAAGCGTTACCAAATAGTAACGAATTGAGATCTTATGACAGTGACGATAGTAACGTTGAAGAAAATAAAAACAACAACGCGAACACCAAAGTACCTAAACCACTACTGTATTTTTTTTTCAATCCTATTTCTGTTCACACGGTTGTTAGTTCAACACTACCAGCTCGGTAGTAAACATTGGTAGTAGTTTCGTAGGCAAATCCACGTTGGGCCTTCGTAGGCAAATCCACGTAGGCCATCAGTTTTGGGCCCAACCCGCAAACTACCCGCCAATTGTATGCATTTGCCAACTAACCAGAGGTATGTGGCCCAACTAAATGCCAACAGAAAATGCTACTAGGGGACCTACTACCTGGAGAAGATGTGACTGAAAATAGGAATAGTAAGATAATATTGGTGATTAAAGTCACGATCCTGAATCACGGTGTCAAGATTCTCCGTGATTTAACGCGAACACCAAAGCACCTAAACTACTACCTGGAGAAGATGTGGCTGAAAATATGAATAGTAAGAATAATATTGGTGATTAAAGTGAAAATTTCTATTTTCGTTTCAAGTGTCTAAATAGGCCGGAAAACGCTGTTAGACGAAAAGCTTAAGCTATATAGTGTCAATCTCGACGACTTCACTAGCGAAACTCTCATTGAACCTCAATTAAACACAGATAAACCATTTGATAGAGAAATTAAATATGGGAATGTTAAAGAGAAATATCATGTTACAGAAACAGCCAATACTCAAGTTTCTACTGAAAATACGACTGTTAATGTATCTGACTATGAAATTTCAAAAGCGTTACCAAATGGTAACGAATTGAGATCTTATGACAGTGACGATAGTTACGTTGAAGAAAATAAAAACAACAACGCGAACACCAAAGTACCTAAACCACTACTGTATATTTTTTTAAATCTTATTTCTGTTCACAAGGTTGTTAATCTAACACTAGCAGCTTGGTAGTAAACATTGGTAGTAGTTTCGTAGGCAAATCCACGTTGGGTCTTCGTAGGCAAATCCACGTAGGCCATCAGTTTTGGGCCCAACCCGCAAACTGCCCGCCAATTGTATGCATTTGCCAACTAACCAGAGGTATGTGGCCCAACTAAATGCCAACAGAAAATGCTACTAGGGGACCTACTACCTGGAGAAGATGTGACTGAAAATAGGAATAGTAAGATAATATTGGTAATTAAAGTCACGATCCTGAATCACGGTGTCAAGCTTATCCGTGATTTAACGCGAACACCAAAGCACCTAAACTACTACCTGGAGACGATGTGGCTGAAAATATGAACAGTAAGAATAATATTGGTGATTAAAGTGAAAATATCTATTTTCGTTTCAAGTGTCTAAATAGGCCGGAAAACGCTGTTAGACGCAAAGCTCAAGCTAGTGTCAATCTCAACGACTTCACTAGCGAAACTCTCATTGAACCTCAATTAAACACAGATAAAACATTTGATAGAGAAATTCAATATGGGAATGTTAACGAGAAATATCATGTTACTAAAACAGACAATACTCAAGTTTCTACTGAAAATACGACCGCTAATGTATCTGACGATGAAATGTCAAAAGCGTTACCAAATAGTAACGAATTGAGATCTTATGACAGTGACGATAGTAGCGTTGAAGAATAAAAAAACAATAACGCGAACACCAAAGCACCTAAACTACTACCTGGAGAAGATGTGGCTGAAAATATGAATAGTAAGAATAATATTGGTGATTAAAGTGAAAATATCTATTTTCGTTTCAAGTGTCTAAATAGGCCGGAAAACGCTGTTAGACGCAAAGCTCAAGCTAGTGTCAATCTCGACGACTTCACTAGCGAAACTCTCATTGAACCTCAATTAAACACAGATAAACCATTTGATAGAGAAATTAAATATGGGAATGTTAAAGAGAAATATCATGTTACAGAAACAGACAATACTCAAGTTTCTACTGAAAATACGACTGTTAATGTATCTGACGATGAAATGTCAAAAGCGTTACCAAATAGTAACGAATTGAGATCTTATGACAGTGACGATAGTAGCGTTGAAGAATAAAAAAACAATAACGCGAACACCAAAGCACCTAAACTACTACCTGGAGAAGATGTGGCTGAAAATATGAATAGTAAGAATAATATTGGTGATTAAAGTGAAAATATCTATTTTCGTTTCAAGTGTCTAAATAGGCCGGAAAACGCTGTTAGACGCAAAGCTCAAGCTAGTGTCAATCTCAACGACTTCACTAGCGAAACTCTCATTGAACCTCAATTAAACACAGATAAAACATTTGATAGAGAAATTCAATATGGGAATGTTAACGAGAAATATCATGTTACTAAAACAGACAATACTCAAGTTTCTACTGAAAATACGACTGTTAATGTATCTGACGATGAAATTTCAAAAGCGTTACCAAATAGTAACGAATTGAGATCTTATGACAGTGACGATAGTAACGTTGAAAAAAATAAAAACAACAACGCGAACACCAAATTACCTAAACCACTACTGTATTTTTTTTTGAATCCTATTTCTGTTCACACGGTTGTTAGTTCAACACTACCAGCTCGGTAGTAAACATTAGTAGTAGTTTCGTAGGCAAATCCACGTTGGGCCTTCGTAGGCAAATCCACGTAGGCCATCAGTTTTGGGCCCAACCCGCAAACTGCCCGCCAATTGTATGCATTTGCCAACTAACCAGAGGTATGTGGCCCAACTAAATGCCAACAGAAAATGCTGCTAGGGGACCTACTACCTGGAGAAGATGTGACTGAAAATAGGAATAGTAAGATAATATTGGTAATTAAAGTCACGATCCTGAATCACGGTGTCAAGATTCTCCGTGATTTAACGCGAACACCAAAGCACCTAAACTACTACCTGGAGAAGATGTGGCTGAAAATATGAAAAGTAAGAATAATATTGGTGATTAAAGTGAAAATTTCTATTTTCGTTTCAAGTGTCTAAATAGGCCGGAAAACGCTGTTAGACGCAAAGCTCAAGCTAGTGTCAATCTCGACGACTTCACTAGCGAAACTCTCATTGAACCTCTATTAAACACAGATAAACCATTTGATAGAGAAATTAAATATGGGAATGTTAAAGAGAAATATCATGTTACATAAACAGACAATACTCAAGTTTCTACTGAAAATACGATTGTTAATGTATTTGACGATGAAATGTCAAAAGCGTTACCAAATAGTAACGAATTGAGAACTTATGACAGTGACGATAGTAGCGTTGAAGAATAAAAAAAACAATAACGCGAACACCAAAGCACCTAAACTACTACCTGGAGAAGATGTGGCTGAAAATATGAATAGTAAGAATAATATTGGTGATAAAAGTGAAAATATCTATTTTCGTTTCAAGTGTCTAAATAGGCCGGAAAACGCTGTTAGACGCAAAGCTCAAGCTATATAGTGTCAATCTCGACGACTTCACTAGCGAAACTCTCATTGAACCTCAATTAAACACAGATAAACCATTTGATAGAGAAATTCAATATGGGAATGTTAAAGAGAAATATCATGTTACAGAAACAGACAATACTCAAGTTTCTACTGAAAATACGACTGTTAATGTATTTGACGATGAAATTTCAAAAGCGTTACCAAATAGTAACGAATTAAGATCTTATGACAGTGACGATAGTTACGTTGTAGAAAATAAAAACAACAACGCGAACACCAAAGTACCTAAACCACTACTGTATTTTTTTTTTAATCCTATTTCTGTTCACACGGTTGTTAGTTCAACACTACCAGCTCGGTAGTAAACATTAGTAGTAGTTTCGTAGGCAAATCCACGTTGGGCCTTCGTAGGCAAATCCACGTAGGCCATCAGTTTTGGGCCCAACCCGCAAACTGCCCGCCAATTGTATGCATTTGCCAACTAACCAGAGGTATGTGGCCCAACTAAATGCCAACAGAAATGCTGCTAGGGGACCTACTACCTGGAGAAGATGTGACTGAAAATAGGAATAGTAAGATAATATTGGTAATTAAAGTCACGATCCTGAATCACGGTGTCAAGATTCTCCGTGATTTAACGCGAACACCAAAGCACCTAAACTACTACCTGGAGAAGATGTGGCTGAAAATATGAATAGTAAGAATAATATTGGTGATTAAAGTGAAAATATCTATTTTCGTTTCAAGTGTCTAAATAGGCCGGAAAACGCTGTTAGACGCAAAGCTCAAGCTAGTGTCAATCTCAACGACTTCACTAGCGAAACTCTCATTGAACCTCAATTAAACACAGATAAAACATTTGATAGAGAAATTCAATATGGGAATGTTAACGAGAAATATCATGTTACTAAAACAGACAATACTCAAGTTTCTACTGAAAATACGACTGTTAATGTATCTGACGATGAAATTTCAAAAGCGTTACCAAATAGTAACGAATTGAGATCTTATGACAGTGACGATAGTAACGTTGAAAAAAATAAAAACAACAACGCGAACACCAAAGTACCTAAACCACTACTGTATATTTTTTTAATCCTATTTCTGTTCACACGGTTGTTAGTCCAACACTAGCAGCTTGGTAGTAAACATTGGTAGTAGTTTCGTAGGCAAATCCACGTTGGGTCTTCGTAGGCAAATCCACGTAGGCCATCAGTTTTGGGCCCAACCCGCAAACTGCCCGCCAATTGTATGCATTTGCCAACTAACCAGAGGTATGTGGCCCAACTAAATGCCAACAGAAAATGCTGCTAGGGGACCTACTACCTGGAGAAGATGTGACTGAAAATAGGAATAGTAAGATAATATTGGTAATTAAAGTCACGATCCTGAATCACGGTGTCAAGATTCTCCGTGATTTAACGCGAACACCAAAGCACCTAAACTACTACTTGGAGAAGATGTGGCTGAAAATATGAATAGTAAGAATAATATTGGTGATTAAAGTGAAAATTTCTATTTTCGTTTCAAGTGTCTAAATAGGCCGGAAAACGCTGTTAGACGCAAAGCTCAAGCTAGTGTCAATCTCGACGACTTCACTAGCGAAACTCTCATTGAACCTCAATTAAACACAGATAAACCATTTGATAGAGAAATTAAATATGGGAATGTTAAAGAGAAATATCATGTTACAGAAACAGACAATACTCAAGTTTCTACTGAAAATACGACTGTTAATGTATCTGACGATGAAATGTCAAAAGCGTTACCAAATAGTAACGAATTGAGATCTTATGACAGTGACGATAGTAGCGTTGAAGAATAAAAAAAACAATAACGCGAACACCAAAGCACCTAAACTACTACCTGGAGAAGATGTGGCTGAAAATATGAATAGTAAGAATAATATTGGTGATTAAAGTGAAAATATCTATTTTCGTTTCAAGTGTCTAAATAGGCCGGAAAACGCTGTTAGACGCAAAGCTCAAGCTATATAGTGTCAATCTCGACGACTTCACTAGCGAAACTCTCATTGAACATCAATTAAACACAGATAAACCATTTGATAGAGAAATTCAATATAGGAATGTTAAAGAGAAATATCATGTTACAGAAACAGACAATACTCAAGTTTCTACTGAAAATACGACTGTTAATGTATCTGACGATGAAATTTCAAAAGCGTTACCAAATAGTAACGAATTGAGATCTTATGACAGTGACGATAGTAACGTTGAAGAAAATAAAAACAACAACGCGAACACCAAAGTACCTAAACCACTACTGTATTTTTTTTTTCAATCCTATTTCTGTTCACACGGTTGTTAGTTCAACACTACCAGCTCGGTAGTGAACATTAGTAGTAGTTTCGTAGGCAAATCCACGTTGGGCCTTCGTAGGCAAATCCACGTAGGCCATCAGTTTTGGGCCCAACCCGCAAACTGCCCGCCAATTGTATGCATTTGCCAACTAACCAGAGGTATGTGGCCCAACTAAATGCCAACAGAAAATGCTGCTAGGGGACCTACTACCTGGAGAAGATGTGACTGAAAATAGGAATAGTAAGATAATATTGGTAATTAAAGTCACGATCCTGAATCACGGTGTCAAGATTCTCCGTGATTTAACGCGAACACCAAAGCACCTAAACTACTACCTGGAGAAGATGTGGCTGAAAATATGAATAGTAAGAATAATATTGGTGATTAAAGTGAAAATTTCTATTTTCGTTTCAAGTGTCTAAATAGGCCGGAAAACGCTGTTAGACGCAAAGCTCAAGCTAGTGTCAATCTCAACGATTTCACTAGCGAAACTCTCATTGAACCTCAATTAAACACAGATAAACCATTTGATAGAGAAATTAAATATGGGAATGTTAAAGAGAAATATCATGTTACAGAAACAGACAATACTCAAGTTTCTACTGAAAATACGACTGTTAATGTATATGACGATGAAATTTCAAAAGCGTTACCAAATAGTAACGAATTGAGATCTTATGACAGTGACGATAGTTACGTTGCAGAAAATAAAAACAACAACGCGAACACCAAAGTACCTAAACCACTACTGTATATTTTTTTAATCCTATTTCTGTTCACACGGTTGTTAGTCCAACACTAGCAGCTTGGTAGTAAACATTGGTAGTAGTTTCGTAGGCAAATCCACGTTGGGTCTTCGTAGGCAAATCCACGTAGGCCATCAGTTTTGGGCCCAACCCGCAAACTGCCCGCCAATTGTATGCATTTGCCAACTAACCAGAGGTATGTGGCCCAACTAAATGCCAACAGAAAATGCTGCTAGGGGACCTACTACCTGGAGAAGATGTGACTGAAAATAGGAATAGTAAGATAATATTGGTAATTAAAGTCACGATCCTGAATCACGGTGTCAAGATTCTCCGTGATTTAACGCGAACACCAAAGCACCTAAACTACTACTTGGAGAAGATGTGGCTGAAAATATGAATAGTAAGAATAATATTGGTGATTAAAGTGAAAATATCTATTTTCGTTTCAAGTGTCTAAATAGGCCGGAAAACGCTGTTAGACGCAAAGCTCAAGCTAGTGTCAATCTCAACGATTTCACTAGCGAAACTCTCATTGAACCTCAATTAAACACAGATAAACCATTTGATAGAGAAATTAAATATGGGAATGTTAAAGAGAAATATCATGTTACAGAAACAGACAATACTCAAGTTTCTACTGAAAATACGACTGTTAATGTATTTGACGATGAAATTTCAAAAGCGTTACCAAATAGTAACGAATTAAGATCTTATGACAGTGACGATAGTTACGTTGTAGAAAATAAAAACAACAGCGCGAACACCAAAGTACCTAAACCACTACTGTATATTTTTTTAATCCTATTTCTGTTCACACGGTTGTTAGTCCAACACTAGCAGCTTGGTAGTAAACATTGGTAGTAGTTTCGTAGGCAAATCCACGTTGGGTCTTCGTAGGCAAATCCACGTAGGCCATCAGTTTTGGGCCCAACCCGCAAACTGCCCGCCAATTGTATGCATTTGCCAACTAACCAGAGGTATGTGGCCCAACTAAATGCCAACAGAAAATGCTGCTAGGGGACCTACTACCTGGAGAAGATGTGACTGAAAATAGGAATAGTAAGATAATATTGGTAATTAAAGTCACGATCCTGAATCACGGTGTCAAGATTCTCCGTGATTTAACGCGAACACCAAAGCACCTAAACTACTACTTGGAGAAGATGTGGCTGAAAATATGAATAGTAAGAATAATATTGGTGATTAAAGTGAAAATTTCTATTTTCGTTTCAAGTGTCTAAATAGGCCGGAAAACGCTGTTAGACGCAAAGCTCAAGCTAGTGTCAATCTCGACGACTTCACTAGCGAAACTCTCATTGAACCTCAATTAAACACAGATAAACCATTTGATAGAGAAATTAAATATGGGAATGTTAAAGAGAAATATCATGTTACAGAAACAGACAATACTCAAGTTTCTACTGAAAATACGACTGTTAATGTATCTGACGATGAAATGTTAAAAGCGTTACCAAATAGTAACGAATTGAGATCTTATGACAGTGACGATAGTAGCGTTGAAGAATAAAAAAAACAATAACGCGAACACCAAAGCACCTAAACTACTACCTGGAGAAGATGTGGCTGAAAATATGAATAGTAAGAATAATATTGGTGATTAAAGTGAAAATATCTATTTTCGTTTCAAGTGTCTAAATAGGCCGGAAAACGCTGTTAGACGCAAAGCTCAAGCTATGTAGTGTCAATCTCGACGACTTCACTAGCGAAACTCTCATTGAACATCAATTAAACACAGATAAACCATTTGATAGAGAAATTCAATATAGGAATGTTAAAGAGAAATATCATGTTACAGAAACAGACAATACTCAAGTTTCTACTGAAAATACGACTGTTAATTTATCTGACGATGAAATTTCAAAAGCGTTACCAAATAGTAACGAATTGAGATCTTATGACAGTGACGATAGTAACGTTGAAGAAAATAAAAACAACAACGCGAACACCAAAGTACCTAAACCACTACTGTATTTTTTTTTTCAATCCTATTTGTGTTCACACGGTTGTTAGTTCAACACTACCAGCTCGGTAGTGAACATTAGTAGTAGTTTCGTAGGCAAATCCACGTTGGGCCTTCGTAGGCAAATCCACGTAGGCCATCAGTTTTGGGCCCAACCCGCAAACTGCCCGCCAATTGTATGCATTTGCCAACTAACCAGAGGTATGTGGCCCAACTAAATGCCAACAGAAAATGCTACTAGGGGACCTACTACCTGGAGAAGATGTGACTGAAAATAGGAATAGTAAGATAATATTGGTAATTAAAGTCACGATCCTGAATCACGGTGTCAAGATTCTCCGTGATTTAACGCGAACACCAAAGCACCTAAACTACTACCTGGAGAAGATGTGGCTGAAAATATGAATAGTAAGAATAATATTGGTGATTAAAGTGAAAATTTCTATTTTCGTTTCAAGTGTCTAAATAGGCCGGAAAACGCTGTTAGACGCAAAGCTCAAGCTAGTGTCAATCTCAACGATTTCACTAGCGAAACTCTCATTGAACCTCAATTAAACACAGATAAACCATTTGATAGAGAAATTAAATATGGGAATGTTAAAGAGAAATATCATGTTACAGAAACAGACAATACTCAAGTTTCTACTGCAAATACGACTGTTAATGTATATGACGATGAAATTTCAAAAGCGTTACCAAATAGTAACGAATTGAGATCTTATGACAGTGACGATAGTTACGTTGCAGAAAATAAAAACAACAACGCGAACACCAAAGTACCTAAACCACTACTGTATATTTTTTTAATCCTATTTCTGTTCACACGGTTGTTAGTCCAACACTAGCAGCTTGGTAGTAAACATTGGTAGTAGTTTCGTAGGCAAATCCACGTTGGGTCTTCGTAGGCAAATCCACGTAGGCCATCAGTTTTGGGCCCTACCCGCAAACTGCCCGCCAATTGTATGCATTTGCCAACTAACCAGAGGTATGTGGCCCAACTAAATGCCAACAGAAAATGCTACTAGGGGACCTACTACCTGGAGAAGATGTGACTGAAAATAGGAATAGTAAGATAATATTGGTAATTAAAGTCACGATCCTGAATCACGGTGTCAAGCTTATCCGTGATTTAACGCGAACACCAAAGCACCTAAACTACTACCTGGAGAAGATGTGGCTGAAAATATGAATAGTAAGAATAATATTGGTGATTAAAGTGAAAATATTTATTTTCGTTTCAAGTGTCTAAATAGGCCGGAAAACGCTGTTAGACGCAAAGCTCAAGCTAGTGTCAATCTCAACGACTTCACTAGCGAAACTCTCATTGAACCTCAATTAAACACAGATAAAACATTTGATAGAGAAATTCAATATGGGAATGTTAACGAGAAATATCATGTTACTAAAACAGACAATACTCAAGTTTCTACTGAAAATACGACCGTTAATGTATCTGACGATGAAATGTCAAAAGCGTTAACAAATAGTAACGAATTGAGATCTTATGACAGTGACGATGGTAGCGTTGAAGAATAAAAAACAACAACGCGAACAGCAAAGCACCTAAACTACTACCTGGAGAAGATGTGGCTGAAAATATGAATGGTAAGAATAATATTGGTAATTAAAGTGAAAATTTCTATTTTCGTTTCAAGTGTCTAAATAGGCCGGAAATCGCTGTTAGACGCAAAGCTCAAGCTAGTGTCAATCTCGACGACTTCACTAGCGAAACTCTCATTGAACCTCAATTAAACACAGATAAACCATTTGATAGAGAAATTAAATATGGGAATGTTAAAGAGAAATATCATGTTACAGAAACAGACAATACTCAAGTTTCTACTGAAAATACGACTGTTAATGTATCTGACGATGAAATGTCAAAAGCGTTACCAAATAGTAACGAATTGAGATCTTATGACAGTGACGATAGTAGCGTTGAAGAATAAAAAAAACAATAACGCGAACACCAAAGCACCTAAACTACTACCTGGAGAAGATGTGGCTGAAAATATGAATAGTAAGAATAATATTGGTGATTAAAGTGAAAATATCTATTTTCGTTTCAAGTGTCTAAATAGGCCGGAAAACGCTGTTAGACGCAAAGCTCAAGCTATATAGTGTCAATCTCGACGACTTCACTAGCGAAACTCTCACTGAACCTCAATTAAACACAGATAAACTATTTGATAGAGAAATTCAATATGGGAATGTTAAAGAGAAATATCATGTTACAGAAACAGACAATACTCAAGTTTCTACTGAAAATACGACTGTTAATGTATCTGACGATGAAATTTCAAAAGCGTTACCAAATAGTAACGAATTGAGATCTTATGACAGTGACGATAGTAACGTTGAAGAAAATAAAAACAACAACGCGAACACCAAAGTACCTAAACCACTACTGTATTTTTTTTTCAATCCTATTTCTGTTCACACGGTTGTTAGTTCAACACTACCAGCTCGGTAGTAAACATTGGTAGTAGTTTCGTAGGCAAATCCACGTTGGGCCTTCGTAGGCAAATCCACGTAGGCCATCAGTTTTGGGCCCAACCCGCAAACTACCCGCCAATTGTATGCATTTGCCAACTAACCAGAGGTATGTGGCCCAACTAAATGCCAACAGAAAATGCTACTAGGGGACCTACTACCTGGAGAAGATGTGACTGAAAATAGGAATAGTAAGATAATATTGGTGATTAAAGTCACGATCCTGAATCACGGTGTCAAGATTCTCCGTGATTTAACGCGAACACCAAAGCACCTAAACTACTACCTGGAGAAGATGTGGCTGAAAATATGAATAGTAAGAATAATATTGGTGATTAAAGTGAAAATTTCTATTTTCGTTTCAAGTGTCTAAATAGGCCGGAAAACGCTGTTAGACGAAAAGCTTAAGCTATATAGTGTCAATCTCGACGACTTCACTAGCGAAACTCTCATTGTACCTCAATTAAACACAGATAAAACATTTGATAGAGAAATTCAATATGGGAATGTTAAAGAGAAATATCATGTTACAGAAACAGACAATACTCAAGTTTCTACTGAAAATACGACTGTTAATGTATCTGACGATGAAATTTCAAAAGCGTTACCAAATGGTAACGAATTGAGATCTTATGACAGTGACGATAGTTACGTTGAAGAAAATAAAAACAACAACGCGAATACCAAAGTACCTAAACCACTACTGTATATTTTTTTAAATCTTATTTCTGTTCACACGGTTGTTAATCTAACACTAGCAGCTTGGTAGTAAACATTGGTAGTAGTTTCGTAGGCAAATCCACGTTGGGTCTTCGTAGGCAAATCCACGTAGGCCATCAGTTTTGGGCCCAACCCGCAAACTGCCCGCCAATTGTATGCATTTGCCAACTAACCAGAGGTATGTGGCCCAACTAAATGCCAACAGAAAATGCTACTAGGGGACCTACTACCTGGAGAAGATGTGACTGAAAATAGGAATAGTAAGATAATATTGGTAATTAAAGTCACGATCCTGAATCACGGTGTCAAGCTTATCCGTGATTTAACGCGAACACCAAAGCACCTAAACTACTACCTGGAGAAGATGTGGCTGAAAATATGAACAGTAAGAATAATATTGGTGATTAAAGTGAAAATATCTATTTTCGTTTCAAGTGTCTAAATAGGCCGGAAAACGCTGTTAGACGCAAAGCTCAAGCTAGTGTCAATCTCAACGACTTCACTAGCGAAACTCTCATTGAACCTCAATTAAACACAGATAAAACATTTGATAGAGAAATTCAATATGGGAATGTTAACGAGAAATATCATGTTACTAAAACAGACAATACTCAAGTTTCTACTGAAAATACGACCGCTAATGTATCTGACGATGAAATGTCAAAAGCGTTACCAAAAAGTAACGAATTGAGATCTTATGACAGTGACGATAGTAGCGTTGAAGAATAAAAAAACAATAACGCGAACACCAAAGCACCTAAACTACTACCTGGAGAAGATGTGGCTGAAAATATGAATAGTAAGAATAATATTGGTGATTAAAGTGAAAATATCTATTTTCGTTTCAAGTGTCTAAATAGGCCGGAAAACGCTGTTAGACGCAAAGCTCAAGCTAGTGTCAATCTCGACGACTTCACTAGCGAAACTCTCATTGAACCTCAATTAAACACAGATAAACCATTTGATAGAGAAATTAAATATGGGAATGTTAAAGAGAAATATCATGTTACAGAAACAGACAATACTCAAGTTTCTACTGAAAATACGACTGTTAATGTATCTGACGATGAAATGTCAAAAGCGTTACCAAATAGTAACGAATTGAGATCTTATGACAGTGACGATAGTAGCGTTGAAGAATAAAAAAACAATAACGCGAACACCAAAGCACCTAAACTACTACCTGGAGAAGATGTGGCTGAAAATATGAATAGTAAGAATAATATTGGTGATTAAAGTGAAAATATCTATTTTCGTTTCAAGTGTCTAAATAGGCCGGAAAACGCTGTTAGACGCAAAGCTCAAGCTAGTGTCAATCTCAACGACTTCACTAGCGAAACTCTCATTGAACCTCAATTAAACACAGATAAAACATTTGATAGAGAAATTCAATATGGGAATGTTAACGAGAAATATCATGTTACTAAAACAGACAATACTCAAGTTTCTACTGAAAATACGACTGTTAATGTATCTGACGATGAAATTTCAAAAGCGTTACCAAATAGTAACGAATTGAGATCTTATGACAGTGACGATAGTAACGTTGAAAAAAATAAAAACAACAACGCGAACACCAAATTACCTAAACCACTACTGTATTTTTTTTTAATCCTATTTCTGTTCACACGGTTGTTAGTTCAACACTACCAGCTCGGTAGTGAACATTAGTAGTAGTTTCGTAGGCAAATCCACGTTGGGCCTTCGTAGGCAAATCCACGTAGGCCATCAGTTTTGGGCCCAACCCGCAAACTGCCCGCCAATTGTATGCATTTGCCAACTAACCAGAGGTATGTGGCCCAACTAAATGCCAACAGAAAATGCTGCTAGGGGACCTACTACCTGGAGAAGATGTGACTGAAAATAGGAATAGTAAGATAATATTGGTAATTAAAGTCACGATCCTGAATCACGGTGTCAAGATTCTCCGTGATTTAACGCGAACACCAAAGCACCTAAACTACTACCTGGAGAAGATGTGGCTGAAAATATGAAAAGTAAGAATAATATTGGTGATTAAAGTGAAAATTTCTATTTTCGTTTCAAGTGTCTAAATAGGCCGGAAAACGCTGTTAGACGCAAAGCTCAAGCTAGTGTCAATCTCGATGACTTCACTAGCGAAACTCTCATTGAACCTCTATTAAACACAGATAAACCATTTGATAGAGAAATTAAATATGGGAATGTTAAAGAGAAATATCATGTTACATAAACAGACAATACTCAAGTTTCTACTGAAAATACGATTGTTAATGTATTTGACGATGAAATGTCAAAAGCGTTACCAAATAGTAACGAATTGAGAACTTATGACAGTGACGATAGTAGCGTTGAAGAATAAAAAAAACAATAACGCGAACACCAAAGCACCTAAACTACTACCTGGAGAAGATGTGGCTGAAAATATGAATAGTAAGAATAATATTGGTGATAAAAGTGAAAATATCTATTTTCGTTTCAAGTGTCTAAATAGGCCGGAAAACGCTGTTAGACGCAAAGCTCAAGCTATATAGTGTCAATCTCGACGACTTCACTAGCGAAACTCTCATTGAACCTCAATTAAACACAGATAAACCATTTGATAGAGAAATTCAATATGGGAATGTTAAAGAGAAATATCATGTTACAGAAACAGACAATACTCAAGTTTCTACTGAAAATACGACTGTTAATGTATTTGACGATGAAATTTCAAAAGCGTTACCAAATAGTAACGAATTAAGATCTTATGACAGTGACGATAGTTACGTTGTAGAAAATAAAAACAACAACGCGAACACCAAAGTACCTAAACCACTACTGTATTTTTTGTTAATCCTATTTCTGTTCACACGGTTGTTAGTTCAACACTACCAGCTCGGTAGTAAACATTAGTAGTAGTTTCGTAGGCAAATCCACGTTGGGCCTTCGTAGGCAAATCCACGTAGGCCATCAGTTTTGGGCCCAACCCGCAAACTGCCCGCCAATTGTATGCATTTGCCAACTAACCAGAGGTATGTGGCCCAACTAAATGCCAACAGAAAATGCTGCTAGGGGACCTACTACCTGGAGAAGATGTGACTGAAAATAGGAATAGTAAGATAATATTGGTAATTAAAGTCACGATCCTGAATCACGGTGTCAAGATTCTCCGTGATTTAACGCGAACACCAAAGCACCTAAACTACTACCTGGAGAAGATGTGGCTGAAAATATGAATAGTAAGAATAATATTGGTGATTAAAGTGAAAATATCTATTTTCGTTTCAAGTGTCTAAATAGGCCGGAAAACGCTGTTAGACGCAAAGCTCAAGCTAGTGTCAATCTCAACGATTTCACTAGCGAAACTCTCATTGAACCTCAATTAAACACAGATAAACCATTTGATAGAGAAATTAAATATGGGAATGTTAAAGAGAAATATCATGTTACAGAAACAGACAATACTCAAGTTTCTACTGAAAATACGACTGTTAATGTATTTGACGATGAAATTTCAAAAGCGTTACCAAATAGTAACGAATTAAGATCTTATGACAGTGACGATAGTTACGTTGTAGAAAATAAAAACAACAACGCGAACACCAAAGTACCTAAACCACTACTGTATATTTTTTTAATCCTATTTCTGTTCACACGGTTGTTAGTCCAACACTAGCAGCTTGGTAGTAAACATTGGTAGTAGTTTCGTAGGCAAATCCACGTTGGGTCTTCGTAGGCAAATCCACGTAGGCCATCAGTTTTGGGCCCAACCCGCAAACTGCCCGCCAATTGTATGCATTTGCCAACTAACCAGAGGTATGTGGCCCAACTAAATGCCAACAGAAAATGCTGCTAGGGGACCTACTACCTGGAGAAGATGTGACTGAAAATAGGAATAGTAAGATAATATTGGTAATTAAAGTCACGATCCTGAATCACGGTGTCAAGATTCTCCGTGATTTAACGCGAACACCAAAGCACCTAAACTACTACTTGGAGAAGATGTGGCTGAAAATATGAATAGTAAGAATAATATTGGTGATTAAAGTGAAAATATCTATTTTCGTTTCAAGTGTCTAAATAGGCCGGAAAACGCTGTTAGACGCAAAGCTCAAGCTAGTGTCAATCTCGACGACTTCACTAGCGAAACTCTCATTGAACCTCAATTAAACACAGATAAACCATTTGATAGAGAAATTAAATATGGGAATGTTAAAGAGAAATATCATGTTACAGAAACAGACAATACTCAAGTTTCTACTGAAAATACGACTGTTAATGTATCTGACGATGAAATGTCAAAAGCGTTACCAAATAGTAACGAATTGAGATCTTATGACAGTGACGATAGTAGCGTTGAAGAATAAAAAAAACAATAACGCGAACACCAAAGCACCTAAACTACTACCTGGAGAAGATGTGGCTGAAAATATGAATAGTAAGAATAATATTGGTGATTAAAGTGAAAATATCTATTTTCGTTTCAAGTGTCTAAATAGGCCGGAAAACGCTGTTAGACGCAAAGCTCAAGCTATGTAGTGTCAATCTCGACGACTTCACTAGCGAAACTCTCATTGAACATCAATTAAACACAGATAAACCATTTGATAGAGAAATTCAATATAGGAATGTTAAAGAGAAATATCATGTTACAGAAACAGACAATACTCAAGTTTCTACTGAAAATACGACTGTTAATTTATCTGACGATGAAATTTCAAAAGCGTTACCAAATAGTAACGAATTGAGATCTTATGACAGTGACGATAGTAACGTTGAAGAAAATAAAAACAACAACGCGAACACCAAAGTACCTAAACCACTACTGTATTTTTTTTTTCAATCCTATTTGTGTTCACACGGTTGTTAGTTCAACACTACCAGCTCGGTAGTGAACATTAGTAGTAGTTTCGTAGGCAAATCCACGTTGGGCCTTCGTAGGCAAATCCACGTAGGCCATCAGTTTTGGGCCCAACCCGCAAACTGCCCGCCAATTGTATGCATTTGCCAACTAACCAGAGGTATGTGGCCCAACTAAATGCCAACAGAAAATGCTACTAGGGGACCTACTACCTGGAGAAGATGTGACTGAAAATAGGAATAGTAAGATAATATTGGTAATTAAAGTCACGATCCTGAATCACGGTGTCAAGATTCTCCGTGATTTAACGCGAACACCAAAGCACCTAAACTACTACCTGGAGAAGATGTGGCTGAAAATATGAATAGTAAGAATAATATTGGTGATTAAAGTGAAAATTTCTATTTTCGTTTCAAGTGTCTAAATAGGCCGGAAAACGCTGTTAGACGCAAAGCTCAAGCTAGTGTCAATCTCAACGATTTCACTAGCGAAACTCTCATTGAACCTCAATTAAACACAGATAAACCATTTGATAGAGAAATTAAATATGGGAATGTTAAAGAGAAATATCATGTTACAGAAACAGACAATACTCAAGTTTCTACTGCAAATACGACTGTTAATGTATATGACGATGAAATTTCAAAAGCGTTACCAAATAGTAACGAATTGAGATCTTATGACAGTGACGATAGTTACGTTGCAGAAAATAAAAACAACAACGCGAACACCAAAGTACCTAAACCACTACTGTATATTTTTTTAATCCTATTTCTGTTCACACGGTTGTTAGTCCAACACTAGCAGCTTGGTAGTAAACATTGGTAGTAGTTTCGTAGGCAAATCCACGTTGGGTCTTCGTAGGCAAATCCACGTAGGCCATCAGTTTTGGGCCCTACCCGCAAACTGCCCGCCAATTGTATGCATTTGCCAACTAACCAGAGGTATGTGGCCCAACTAAATGCCAACAGAAAATGCTACTAGGGGACCTACTACCTGGAGAAGATGTGACTGAAAATAGGAATAGTAAGATAATATTGGTAATTAAAGTCACGATCCTGAATCACGGTGTCAAGCTTATCCGTGATTTAACGCGAACACCAAAGCACCTAAACTACTACCTGGAGAAGATGTGGCTGAAAATATGAATAGTAAGAATAATATTGGTGATTAAAGTGAAAATATTTATTTTCGTTTCAAGTGTCTAAATAGGCCGGAAAACGCTGTTAGACGCAAAGCTCAAGCTAGTGTCAATCTCAACGACTTCACTAGCGAAACTCTCATTGAACCTCAATTAAACACAGATAAAACATTTGATAGAGAAATTCAATATGGGAATGTTAACGAGAAATATCATGTTACTAAAACAGACAATACTCAAGTTTCTACTGAAAATACGACCGTTAATGTATCTGACGATGAAATGTCAAAAGCGTTAACAAATAGTAACGAATTGAGATCTTATGACAGTGACGATGGTAGCGTTGAAGAATAAAAAACAACAACGCGAACAGCAAAGCACCTAAACTACTACCTGGAGAAGATGTGGCTGAAAATATGAATGGTAAGAATAATATTGGTAATTAAAGTGAAAATTTCTATTTTCGTTTCAAGTGTCTAAATAGGCCGGAAATCGCTGTTAGACGCAAAGCTCAAGCTAGTGTCAATCTCGACGACTTCACTAGCGAAACTCTCATTGAACCTCAATTAAACACAGATAAACCATTTGATAGAGAAATTAAATATGGGAATGTTAAAGAGAAATATCATGTTACAGAAACAGACAATACTCAAGTTTCTACTGAAAATACGACTGTTAATGTATCTGACGATGAAATGTCAAAAGCGTTACCAAATAGTAACGAATTGAGATCTTATGACAGTGACGATAGTAGCGTTGAAGAATAAAAAAAACAATAACGCGAACACCAAAGCACCTAAACTACTACCTGGAGAAGATGTGGCTGAAAATATGAATAGTAAGAATAATATTGGTGATTAAAGTGAAAATATCTATTTTCGTTTCAAGTGTCTAAATAGGCCGGAAAACGCTGTTAGACGCAAAGCTCAAGCTATATAGTGTCAATCTCGACGACTTCACTAGCGAAACTCTCACTGAACCTCAATTAAACACAGATAAACTATTTGATAGAGAAATTCAATATGGGAATGTTAAAGAGAAATATCATGTTACAGAAACAGACAATACTCAAGTTTCTACTGAAAATACGACTGTTAATGTATCTGACGATGAAATTTCAAAAGCGTTACCAAATAGTAACGAATTGAGATCTTATGACAGTGACGATAGTAACGTTGAAGAAAATAAAAACAACAACGCGAACACCAAAGTACCTAAACCACTACTGTATTTTTTTTTCAATCCTATTTCTGTTCACACGGTTGTTAGTTCAACACTACCAGCTCGGTAGTAAACATTGGTAGTAGTTTCGTAGGCAAATCCACGTTGGGCCTTCGTAGGCAAATCCACGTAGGCCATCAGTTTTGGGCCCAACCCGCAAACTACCCGCCAATTGTATGCATTTGCCAACTAACCAGAGGTATGTGGCCCAACTAAATGCCAACAGAAAATGCTACTAGGGGACCTACTACCTGGAGAAGATGTGACTGAAAATAGGAATAGTAAGATAATATTGGTGATTAAAGTCACGATCCTGAATCACGGTGTCAAGATTCTCCGTGATTTAACGCGAACACCAAAGCACCTAAACTACTACCTGGAGAAGATGTGGCTGAAAATATGAATAGTAAGAATAATATTGGTGATTAAAGTGAAAATTTCTATTTTCGTTTCAAGTGTCTAAATAGGCCGGAAAACGCTGTTAGACGAAAAGCTTAAGCTATATAGTGTCAATCTCGACGACTTCACTAGCGAAACTCTCATTGTACCTCAATTAAACACAGATAAAACATTTGATAGAGAAATTCAATATGGGAATGTTAAAGAGAAATATCATGTTACAGAAACAGACAATACTCAAGTTTCTACTGAAAATACGACTGTTAATGTATCTGACGATGAAATTTCAAAAGCGTTACCAAATGGTAACGAATTGAGATCTTATGACAGTGACGATAGTTACGTTGAAGAAAATAAAAACAACAACGCGAATACCAAAGTACCTAAACCACTACTGTATATTTTTTTAAATCTTATTTCTGTTCACACGGTTGTTAATCTAACACTAGCAGCTTGGTAGTAAACATTGGTAGTAGTTTCGTAGGCAAATCCACGTTGGGTCTTCGTAGGCAAATCCACGTAGGCCATCAGTTTTGGGCCCAACCCGCAAACTGCCCGCCAATTGTATGCATTTGCCAACTAACCAGAGGTATGTGGCCCAACTAAATGCCAACAGAAAATGCTACTAGGGGACCTACTACCTGGAGAAGATGTGACTGAAAATAGGAATAGTAAGATAATATTGGTAATTAAAGTCACGATCCTGAATCACGGTGTCAAGCTTATCCGTGATTTAACGCGAACACCAAAGCACCTAAACTACTACCTGGAGAAGATGTGGCTGAAAATATGAACAGTAAGAATAATATTGGTGATTAAAGTGAAAATATCTATTTTCGTTTCAAGTGTCTAAATAGGCCGGAAAACGCTGTTAGACGCAAAGCTCAAGCTAGTGTCAATCTCAACGACTTCACTAGCGAAACTCTCATTGAACCTCAATTAAACACAGATAAAACATTTGATAGAGAAATTCAATATGGGAATGTTAACGAGAAATATCATGTTACTAAAACAGACAATACTCAAGTTTCTACTGAAAATACGACCGCTAATGTATCTGACGATGAAATGTCAAAAGCGTTACCAAAAAGTAACGAATTGAGATCTTATGACAGTGACGATAGTAGCGTTGAAGAATAAAAAAACAATAACGCGAACACCAAAGCACCTAAACTACTACCTGGAGAAGATGTGGCTGAAAATATGAATAGTAAGAATAATATTGGTGATTAAAGTGAAAATATCTATTTTCGTTTCAAGTGTCTAAATAGGCCGGAAAACGCTGTTAGACGCAAAGCTCAAGCTAGTGTCAATCTCGACGACTTCACTAGCGAACTCTCATTGAACCTCAATTAAACACAGATAAACCATTTGATAGAGAAATTAAATATGGGAATGTTAAAGAGAAATATCATGTTACAGAAACAGACAATACTCAAGTTTCTACTTAAAATACGACTGTTAATGTATCTGACGATGAAATGTCAAAAGCGTTACCAAATAGTAACGAATTGAGATCTTATGACAGTGACGATAGTAGCGTTGAAGAATAAAAAAACAATAACGCGAACACCAAAGCACCTAAACTACTACCTGGAGAAGATGTGGCTGAAAATATGAATAGTAAGAATAATATTGGTGATTAAAGTGAAAATATCTATTTTCGTTTCAAGTGTCTAAATAGGCCGGAAAACGCTGTTAGACGCAAAGCTCAAGCTAGTGTCAATCTCAACGACTTCACTAGCGAAACTCTCATTGAACCTCAATTAAACACAGATAAAACATTTGATAGAGAAATTCAATATGGGAATGTTAACGAGAAATATCATGTTACTAAAACAGACAATACTCAAGTTTCTACTGAAAATACGACTGTTAATGTATCTGACGATGAAATTTCAAAAGCGTTACCAAATAGTAACGAATTGAGATCTTATGACAGTGACGATAGTAACGTTGAAAAAAATAAAAACAACAACGCGAACACCAAATTACCTAAACCACTACTGTATTTTTTTTTAATCCTATTTCTGTTCACACGGTTGTTAGTTCAACACTACCAGCTCGGTAGTGAACATTAGTAGTAGTTTCGTAGGCAAATCCACGTTGGGCCTTCGTAGGCAAATCCACGTAGGCCATCAGTTTTGGGCCCAACCCGCAAACTGCCCGCCAATTGTATGCATTTGCCAACTAACCAGAGGTATGTGGCCCAACTAAATGCCAACAGAAAATGCTGCTAGGGGACCTACTACCTGGAGAAGATGTGACTGAAAATAGGAATAGTAAGATAATATTGGTAATTAAAGTCACGATCCTGAATCACGGTGTCAAGATTCTCCGTGATTTAACGCGAACACCAAAGCACCTAAACTACTACCTGGAGAAGATGTGGCTGAAAATATGAAAAGTAAGAATAATATTGGTGATTAAAGTGAAAATTTCTATTTTCGTTTCAAGTGTCTAAATAGGCCGGAAAACGCTGTTAGACGCAAAGCTCAAGCTAGTGTCAATCTCGATGACTTCACTAGCGAAACTCTCATTGAACCTCTATTAAACACAGATAAACCATTTGATAGAGAAATTAAATATGGGAATGTTAAAGAGAAATATCATGTTACATAAACAGACAATACTCAAGTTTCTACTGAAAATACGATTGTTAATGTATTTGACGATGAAATGTCAAAAGCGTTACCAAATAGTAACGAATTGAGAACTTATGACAGTGACGATAGTAGCGTTGAAGAATAAAAAAAACAATAACGCGAACACCAAAGCACCTAAACTACTACCTGGAGAAGATGTGGCTGAAAATATGAATAGTAAGAATAATATTGGTGATAAAAGTGAAAATATCTATTTTCGTTTCAAGTGTCTAAATAGGCCGGAAAACGCTGTTAGACGCAAAGCTCAAGCTATATAGTGTCAATCTCGACGACTTCACTAGCGAAACTCTCATTGAACCTCAATTAAACACAGATAAACCATTTGATAGAGAAATTCAATATGGGAATGTTAAAGAGAAATATCATGTTACAGAAACAGACAATACTCAAGTTTCTACTGAAAATACGACTGTTAATGTATTTGACGATGAAATTTCAAAAGCGTTACCAAATAGTAACGAATTAAGATCTTATGACAGTGACGATAGTTACGTTGTAGAAAATAAAAACAACAACGCGAACACCAAAGTACCTAAACCACTACTGTATTTTTTGTTAATCCTATTTCTGTTCACACGGTTGTTAGTTCAACACTACCAGCTCGGTAGTAAACATTAGTAGTAGTTTCGTAGGCAAATCCACGTTGGGCCTTCGTAGGCAAATCCACGTAGGCCATCAGTTTTGGGCCCAACCCGCAAACTGCCCGCCAATTGTATGCATTTGCCAACTAACCAGAGGTATGTGGCCCAACTAAATGCCAACAGAAAATGCTGCTAGGGGACCTACTACCTGGAGAAGATGTGACTGAAAATAGGAATAGTAAGATAATATTGGTAATTAAAGTCACGATCCTGAATCACGGTGTCAAGATTCTCCGTGATTTAACGCGAACACCAAAGCACCTAAACTACTACCTGGAGAAGATGTGGCTGAAAATATGAATAGTAAGAATAATATTGGTGATTAAAGTGAAAATATCTATTTTCGTTTCAAGTGTCTAAATAGGCCGGAAAACGCTGTTAGACGCAAAGCTCAAGCTAGTGTCAATCTCAACGATTTCACTAGCGAAACTCTCATTGAACCTCAATTAAACACAGATAAACCATTTGATAGAGAAATTAAATATGGGAATGTTAAAGAGAAATATCATGTTACAGAAACAGACAATACTCAAGTTTCTACTGAAAATACGACTGTTAATGTATTTGACGATGAAATTTCAAAAGCGTTACCAAATAGTAACGAATTAAGATCTTATGACAGTGACGATAGTTACGTTGTAGAAAATAAAAACAACAACGCGAACACCAAAGTACCTAAACCACTACTGTATATTTTTTTAATCCTATTTCTGTTCACACGGTTGTTAGTCCAACACTAGCAGCTTGGTAGTAAACATTGGTAGTAGTTTCGTAGGCAAATCCACGTTGGGTCTTCGTAGGCAAATCCACGTAGGCCATCAGTTTTGGGCCCAACCCGCAAACTGCCCGCCAATTGTATGCATTTGCCAACTAACCAGAGGTATGTGGCCCAACTAAATGCCAACAGAAAATGCTGCTAGGGGACCTACTACCTGGAGAAGATGTGACTGAAAATAGGAATAGTAAGATAATATTGGTAATTAAAGTCACGATCCTGAATCACGGTGTCAAGATTCTCCGTGATTTAACGCGAACACCAAAGCACCTAAACTACTACTTGGAGAAGATGTGGCTGAAAATATGAATAGTAAGAATAATATTGGTGATTAAAGTGAAAATTTCTATTTTCGTTTCAAGTGTCTAAATAGGCCGGAAAACGCTGTTAGACGCAAAGCTCAAGCTAGTGTCAATCTCGACGACTTCACTAGCGAAACTCTCATTGAACCTCAATTAAACACAGATAAACCATTTGATAGAGAAATTAAATATGGGAATGTTAAAGAGAAATATCATGTTACAGAAACAGACAATACTCAAGTTTCTACTGAAAATACGACTGTTAATGTATCTGACGATGAAATGTCAAAAGCGTTACCAAATAGTAACGAATTGAGATCTTATGACAGTGACGATAGTAGCGTTGAAGAATAAAAAAAACAATAACGCGAACACCAAAGCACCTAAACTACTACCTGGAGAAGATGTGGCTGAAAATATGAATAGTAAGAATAATATTGGTGATTAAAGTGAAAATATCTATTTTCGTTTCAAGTGTCTAAATAGGCCGGAAAACGCTGTTAGACGCAAAGCTCAAGCTATATAGTGTCAATCTCGACGACTTCACTAGCGAAACTCTCATTGAACATCAATTAAACACAGATAAACCATTTGATAGAGAAATTCAATATAGGAATGTTAAAGAGAAATATCATGTTACAGAAACAGACAATACTCAAGTTTCTACTGAAAATACGACTGTTAATGTATCTGACGATGAAATTTCAAAAGCGTTACCAAATAGTAACGAATTGAGATCTTATGACAGTGACGATAGTAACGTTGAAGAAAATAAAAACAACAACGCGAACACCAAAGTACCTAAACCACTACTGTATTTTTTTTTTCAATCCTATTTCTGTTCACACGGTTGTTAGTTCAACACTACCAGCTCGGTAGTGAACATTAGTAGTAGTTTCGTAGGCAAATCCACGTTGGGCCTTCGTAGGCAAATCCACGTAGGCCATCAGTTTTGGGCCCAACCCGCAAACTGCCCGCCAATTGTATGCATTTGCCAACTAACCAGAGGTATGTGGCCCAACTAAATGACAACAGAAAATGCTGCTAGGGGACCTACTACCTGGAGAAGATGTGACTGAAAATAGGAATAGTAAGATAATATTGGTAATTAAAGTCACGATCCTGAATCACGGTGTCAAGATTCTCCGTGATTTAACGCGAACACCAAAGCACCTAAACTACTACCTGGAGAAGATGTGGCTGAAAATATGAATAGTAAGAATAATATTGGTGATTAAAGTGAAAATTTCTATTTTCGTTTCAAGTGTCTAAATAGGCCGGAAAACGCTGTTAGACGCAAAGCTCAAGCTAGTGTCAATCTCAACGATTTCACTAGCGAAACTCTCATTGAACCTCAATTAAACACAGATAAACCATTTGATAGAGAAATTAAATATGGGAATGTTAAAGAGAAATATCATGTTACAGAAACAGACAATACTCAAGTTTCTACTGAAAATACGACTGTTAATGTATCTGACGATGAAATTTCAAAAGCGTTACCAAATAGTAACGAATTGAGATCTTATGACAGTGACGATAGTAGCGTTGAAGAATAAAAAAAACAATAACGCGAACACCAAAGCACCTAAACTACTACCTGGAGAAGATGTGGCTGAAAATATGAATAGTAAGAATAATATTGGTGATTAAAGTGAAAATATCTATTTTCGTTTCAAGTGTCTAAATAGGCCGGAAAACGCTGTTAGACGCAAAGCTCAAGCTATATAGTGTCAATCTCGACGACTTCACTAGCGAAACTCTCATTGAACATCAATTAAACACAGATAAACCATTTGATAGAGAAATTCAATATAGGAATGTTAAAGAGAAATATCATGTTACAGAAACAGACAATACTCAAGTTTCTACTGAAAATACGACTGTTAATGTATCTGACGATGAAATTTCAAAAGCGTTACCAAATAGTAACGAATTGAGATCTTATGACAGTGACGATAGTAACGTTGAAGAAAATAAAAACAACAACGCGAACACCAAAGTACCTAAACCACTACTGTATTTTTTTTTTCAATCCTATTTCTGTTCACACGGTTGTTAGTTCAACACTACCAGCTCGGTAGTGAACATTAGTAGTAGTTTCGTAGGCAAATCCACGTTGGGCCTTCGTAGGCAAATCCACGTAGGCCATCAGTTTTGGGCCCAACCCGCAAACTGCCCGCCAATTGTATGCATTTGCCAACTAACCAGAGGTATGTGGCCCAACTAAATGCCAACAGAAAATGCTGCTAGGGGACCTACTACCTGGAGAAGATGTGACTGAAAATAGGAATAGTAAGATAATATTGGTAATTAAAGTCACGATCCTGAATCACGGTGTCAAGATTCTCCGTGATTTAACGCGAACACCAAAGCACCTAAACTACTACCTGGAGAAGATGTGGCTGAAAATATGAATAGTAAGAATAATATTGGTGATTAAAGTGAAAATTTCTATTTTCGTTTCAAGTGTCTAAATAGGCCGGAAAACGCTGTTAGACGCAAAGCTCAAGCTAGTGTCAATCTCAACGATTTCACTAGCGAAACTCTCATTGAACCTCAATTAAACACAGATAAACCATTTGATAGAGAAATTAAATATGGGAATGTTAAAGAGAAATATCATGTTACAGAAACAGACAATACTCAAGTTTCTACTGAAAATACGACTGTTAATGTATATGACGATGAAATTTCAAAAGCGTTACCAAATAGTAACGAATTGAGATCTTATGACAGTGACGATAGTTACGTTGCAGAAAATAAAAACAACAACGCGAACACCAAAGTACCTAAACCACTACTGTATATTTTTTTAATCCTATTTCTGTTCACACGGTTGTTAGTCCAACACTAGCAGCTTGGTAGTAAACATTGGTAGTAGTTTCGTAGGCAAATCCACGTTGGGTCTTCGTAGGCAAATCCACGTAGGCCATCAGTTTTGGGCCCAACCCGCAAACTGCCCGCCAATTGTATGCATTTGCCAACTAACCAGAGGTATGTGGCCCAACTAAATGCCAACAGAAAATGCTGCTAGGGGACCTACTACCTGGAGAAGATGTGACTGAAAATAGGAATAGTAAGATAATATTGGTAATTAAAGTCACGATCCTGAATCACGGTGTCAAGATTCTCCGTGATTTAACGCGAACACCAAAGCACCTAAACTACTACTTGGAGAAGATGTGGCTGAAAATATGAATAGTAAGAATAATATTGGTGATTAAAGTGAAAATATCTATTTTCGTTTCAAGTGTCTAAATAGGCCGGAAAACGCTGTTAGACGCAAAGCTCAAGCTATATAGTGTCAATCTCGACGACTTCACTAGCGAAACTCTCATTGAACATCAATTAAACACAGATAAACCATTTGATAGAGAAATTCAATATAGGAATGTTAAAGAGAAATATCATGTTACAGAAACAGACAATACTCAAGTTTCTACTGAAAATACGACTGTTAATGTATCTGACGATGAAATTTCAAAAGCGTTACCAAATAGTAACGAATTGAGATCTTATGACAGTGACGATAGTAACGTTGAAGAAAATAAAAACAACAACGCGAACACCAAAGTACCTAAACCACTACTGTATTTTTTTTTCAATCCTATTTCTGTTCACACGGTTGTTAGTTCAACACTACCAGCTCGGTAGTGAACATTAGTAGTAGTTTCGTAGGCAAATCCACGTTGGGCCTTCGTAGGCAAATCCACGTAGGCCATCAGTTTTGGGCCCAACCCGCAAACTGCCCGCCAATTGTATGCATTTGCCAACTAACCAGAGGTATGTGGCCCAACTAAATGACAACAGAAAATGCTGCTAGGGGACCTACTACCTGGAGAAGATGTGACTGAAAATAGGAATAGTAAGATAATATTGGTAATTAAAGTCACGATCCTGAATCACGGTGTCAAGATTCTCCGTGATTTAACGCGAACACCAAAGCACCTAAACTACTACCTGGAGAAGATGTGGCTGAAAATATGAATAGTAAGAATAATATTGGTGATTAAAGTGAAAATTTCTATTTTCGTTTCAAGTGTCTAAATAGGCCGGAAAACGCTGTTAGACGCAAAGCTCAAGCTAGTGTCAATCTCAACGATTTCACTAGCGAAACTCTCATTGAACCTCAATTAAACACAGATAAACCATTTGATAGAGAAATTAAATATGGGAATGTTAAAGAGAAATATCATGTTACAGAAACAGACAATACTCAAGTTTCTACTGAAAATACGACTGTTAATGTATCTGACGATGAAATGTCAAAAGCGTTACCAAATAGTAACGAATTGAGATCTTATGACAGTGACGATAGTAGCGTTGAAGAATAAAAAAAACAATAACGCGAACACCAAAGCACCTAAACTACTACCTGGAGAAGATGTGGCTGAAAATATGAATAGTAAGAATAATATTGGTGATTAAAGTGAAAATATCTATTTTCGTTTCAAGTGTCTAAATAGGCCGGAAAACGCTGTTAGACGCAAAGCTCAAGCTATATAGTGTCAATCTCGACGACTTCACTAGCGAAACTCTCATTGAACATCAATTAAACACAGATAAACCATTTGATAGAGAAATTCAATATAGGAATGTTAAAGAGAAATATCATGTTACAGAAACAGACAATACTCAAGTTTCTACTGAAAATACGACTGTTAATGTATCTGACGATGAAATTTCAAAAGCGTTACCAAATAGTAACGAATTGAGATCTTATGACAGTGACGATAGTAACGTTGAAGAAAATAAAAACAACAACGCGAACACCAAAGTACCTAAACCACTACTGTATTTTTTTTTTCAATCCTATTTCTGTTCACACGGTTGTTAGTTCAACACTACCAGCTCGGTAGTGAACATTAGTAGTAGTTTCGTAGGCAAATCCACGTTGGGCCTTCGTAGGCAAATCCACGTAGGCCATCAGTTTTGGGCCCAACCCGCAAACTGCCCGCCAATTGTATGCATTTGCCAACTAACCAGAGGTATGTGGCCCAACTAAATGCCAACAGAAAATGCTGCTAGGGGACCTACTACCTGGAGAAGATGTGACTGAAAATAGGAATAGTAAGATAATATTGGTAATTAAAGTCACGATCCTGAATCACGGTGTCAAGATTCTCCGTGATTTAACGCGAACACCAAAGCACCTAAACTACTACCTGGAGAAGATGTGGCTGAAAATATGAATAGTAAGAATAATATTGGTGATTAAAGTGAAAATTTCTATTTTCGTTTCAAGTGTCTAAATAGGCCGGAAAACGCTGTTAGACGCAAAGCTCAAGCTAGTGTCAATCTCAACGATTTCACTAGCGAAACTCTCATTGAACCTCAATTAAACACAGATAAACCATTTGATAGAGAAATTAAATATGGGAATGTTAAAGAGAAATATCATGTTACAGAAACAGACAATACTCAAGTTTCTACTGAAAATACGACTGTTAATGTATATGACGATGAAATTTCAAAAGCGTTACCAAATAGTAACGAATTGAGATCTTATGACAGTGACGATAGTTACGTTGCAGAAAATAAAAACAACAACGCGAACACCAAAGTACCTAAACCACTACTGTATATTTTTTTAATCCTATTTCTGTTCACACGGTTGTTAGTCCAACACTAGCAGCTTGGTAGTAAACATTGGTAGTAGTTTCGTAGGCAAATCCACGTTGGGTCTTCGTAGGCAAATCCACGTAGGCCATCAGTTTTGGGCCCAACCCGCAAACTGCCCGCCAATTGTATGCATTTGCCAACTAACCAGAGGTATGTGGCCCAACTAAATGCCAACAGAAAATGTTGCTAGGGGACCTACTACCTGGAGAAGATGTGACTGAAAATAGGAATAGTAAGATAATATTGGTAATTAAAGTCACGATCCTGAATCACGGTGTCAAGATTCTCCGTGATTTAACGCGAACACCAAAGCACCTAAACTACTACTTGGAGAAGATGTGGCTGAAAATATGAATAGTAAGAATAATATTGGTGATTAAAGTGAAAATATCTATTTTCGTTTCAAGTGTCTAAATAGGCCGGAAAACGCTGTTAGACGCAAAGCTCAAGCTAGTGTCAATCTCAACGATTTCACTAGCGAAACTCTCATTGAACCTCAATTAAACACAGATAAACCATTTGATAGAGAAATTAAATATGGGAATGTTAAAGAGAAATATCATGTTACAGAAACAGACAATACTCAAGTTTCTACTGAAAATACGACTGTTAATGTATTTGACGATGAAATTTCAAAAGCGTTACCAAATAGTAACGAATTAAGATCTTATGACAGTGACGATAGTTACGTTGTAGAAAATAAAAACAACAACGCGAACACCAAAGTACCTAAACCACTACTGTATATTTTTTTAATCCTATTTCTGTTCACACGGTTGTTAGTCCAACACTAGCAGCTTGGTAGTAAACATTGGTAGTAGTTTCGTAGGCAAATCCACGTTGGGTCTTCGTAGGCAAATCCACGTAGGCCATCAGTTTTGGGCCCAACCCGCAAACTGCCCGCCAATTGTATGCATTTGCCAACTAACCAGAGGTATGTGGCCCAACTAAATGCCAACAGAAAATGCTGCTAGGGGACCTACTACCTGGAGAAGATGTGACTGAAAATAGGAATAGTAAGATAATATTGGTAATTAAAGTCACGATCCTGAATCACGGTGTCAAGATTCTCCGTGATTTAACGCGAACACCAAAGCACCTAAACTACTACTTGGAGAAGATGTGGCTGAAAATATGAATAGTAAGAATAATATTGGTGATTAAAGTGAAAATTTCTATTTTCGTTTCAAGTGTCTAAATAGGCCGGAAAACGCTGTTAGACGCAAAGCTCAAGCTAGTGTCAATCTCGACGACTTCACTAGCGAAACTCTCATTGAACCTCAATTAAACACAGATAAACCATTTGATAGAGAAATTAAATATGGGAATGTTAAAGAGAAATATCATGTTACAGAAACAGACAATACTCAAGTTTCTACTGAAAATACGACTGTTAATGTATCTGACGATGAAATGTCAAAAGCGTTACCAAATAGTAACGAATTGAGATCTTATGACAGTGACGATAGTAGCGTTGAAGAATAAAAAAAACAATAACGCGAACACCAAAGCACCTAAACTACTACCTGGAGAAGATGTGGCTGAAAATATGAATAGTAAGAATAATATTGGTGATTAAAGTGAAAATATCTATTTTCGTTTCAAGTGTCTAAATAGGCCGGAAAACGCTGTTAGACGCAAAGCTCAAGCTATATAGTGTCAATCTCGACGACTTCACTAGCGAAACTCTCATTGAACATCAATTAAACACAGATAAACCATTTGATAGAGAAATTCAATATAGGAATGTTAAAGAGAAATATCATGTTACAGAAACAGACAATACTCAAGTTTCTACTGAAAATACGACTGTTAATGTATCTGACGATGAAATTTCAAAAGCGTTACCAAATAGTAACGAATTGAGATCTTATGACAGTGACGATAGTAACGTTGAAGAAAATAAAAACAACAACGCGAACACCAAAGTACCTAAACCACTACTGTATTTTTTTTTTCAATCCTATTTCTGTTCACACGGTTGTTAGTTCAACACTACCAGCTCGGTAGTGAACATTAGTAGTAGTTTCGTAGGCAAATCCACGTTGGGCCTTCGTAGGCAAATCCACGCAGGCCATCAGTTTTGGGCCCAACCCGCAAACTGCCCGCCAATTGTATGCATTTGCCAACTAACCAGAGGTATGTGGCCCAACTAAATGCCAACAGAAAATGCTACTAGGGGACCTACTACCTGGAGAAGATGTGACTGAAAATAGGAATAGTAAGATAATATTGGTAATTAAAGTCACGATCCTGAATCACGGTGTCAAGCTTATCCGTGATTTAACGCGAACACCAAAGCACCTAAACTACTACCTGGAGAAGATGTGGCTGAAAATATGAATAGTAAGAATAATATTGGTGATTAAAGTGAAAATATCTATTTTCGTTTCAAGTGTCTAAATAGGCCGGAAAACGCTGTTAGACGCAAAGCTCAAGCTAGTGTCAATCTCAACGACTTCACTAGCGAAACTCTCATTGAACCTCAATTAAACACAGATAAAACATTTGATAGAGAAATTCAATATGGGAATGTTAACGAGAAATATCATGTTACTAAAACAGACAATACTCAAGTTTCTACTGAAAATACGACTGTTAATGTATCTGACGATGAAATTTCAAAAGCGTTACCAAATAGTAACGAATTGAGATCTTATGACAGTGACGATAGTAACGTTGAAGAAAATAAAAACAACAACGCGAACACCAAAGTACCTAAACCACTACTGTATTTTTTTTTTCAATCCTATTTCTGTTCACACGGTTGTTAGTTCAACACTACCAGCTCGGTAGTGAACATTAGTAGTAGTTTCGTAGGCAAATCCACGTTGGGCCTTCGTAGGCAAATCCACGTAGGCCATCAGTTTTGGGCCCAACCCGCAAACTGCCCGCCAATTGTATGCATTTGCCAACTAACCAGAGGTATGTGGCCCAACTAAATGCCAACAGAAAATGCTACTAGGGGACCTACTACCTGGAGAAGATGTGACTGAAAATAGGAATAGTAAGATAATATTGGTAATTAAAGTCACGATCCTGAATCACGGTGTCAAGATTCTCCGTGATTTAACGCGAACACCAAAGCACCTAAACTACTACCTGGAGAAGATGTGGCTGAAAATATGAATAGTAAGAATAATATTGGTGATTAAAGTGAAAATTTCTAATTTCGTTTCAAGTGTCTAAATAGGCCGGAAAACGCTGTTAGACGCAAAGCTCAAGCTAGTGTCAATCTCAACGATTTCACTAGCGAAACTCTCATTGAACCTCAATTAAACACAGATAAACCATTTGATAGAGAAATTAAATATGGGAATGTTAAAGAGAAATATCATGTTACAGAAACAGACAATACTCAAGTTTCTACTGAAAATACGACTGTTAATGTATATGACGATGAAATTTCAAAAGCGTTACCAAATAGTAACGAATTGAGATCTTATGACAGTGACGATAGTTACGTTGCAGAAAATAAAAACAACAACGCGAACACCAAAGTACCTAAACCACTACTGTATATTTTTTTAATCCTATTTCTGTTCACACGGTTGTTAGTCCAACACTAGCAGCTTGGTAGTAAACATTGGTAGTAGTTTCGTAGGCAAATCCACGTTGGGTCTTCGTAGGCAAATCCACGTAGGCCATCAGTTTTGGGCCCTACCCGCAAACTGCCCGCCAATTGTATGCATTTGCCAACTAACCAGAGGTATGTGGCCCAACTAAATGCCAACAGAAAATGCTACTAGGGGACCTACTACCTGGAGAAGATGTGACTGAAAATAGGAATAGTAAGATAATATTGGTAATTAAAGTCACGATCCTGAATCACGGTGTCAAGCTTATCCGTGATTTAACGCGAACACCAAAGCACCTAAACTACTACCTGGAGAAGATGTGGCTGAAAATATGAATAGTAAGAATAATATTGGTGATTAAAGTGAAAATATCTATTTTCGTTTCAAGTGTCTAAATAGGCCGGAAAACGCTGTTAGACGCAAAGCTCAAGCTAGTGTCAATCTCAACGACTTCACTAGCGAAACTCTCATTGAACCTCAATTAAACACAGATAAAACATTTGATAGAGAAATTCAATATGGGAATGTTAACGAGAAATATCATGTTACTAAAACAGACAATACTCAAGTTTCTACTGAAAATACGACTGTTAATGTATCTGACGATGAAATTTCAAAAGCGTTACCAAATAGTAACGAATTGAGATCTTATGACAGTGACGATAGTAACGTTGAAGAAAATAAAAACAACAACGCGAACACCAAAGTACCTAAACCACTACTGTATTTTTTTTTTCAATCCTATTTCTGTTCACACGGTTGTTAGTTCAACACTACCAGCTCGGTAGTGAACATTAGTAGTAGTTTCGTAGGCAAATCCACGTTGGGCCTTCGTAGGCAAATCCACGTAGGCCATCAGTTTTGGGCCCAACCCGCAAACTGCCCGCCAATTGTATGCATTTGCCAACTAACCAGAGGTATGTGGCCCAACTAAATGCCAACAGAAAATGCTACTAGGGGACCTACTACCTGGAGAAGATGTGACTGAAAATAGGAATAGTAAGATAATATTGGTAATTAAAGTCACGATCCTGAATCACGGTGTCAAGATTCTCCGTGATTTAACGCGAACACCAAAGCACCTAAACTACTACCTGGAGAAGATGTGGCTGAAAATATGAATAGTAAGAATAATATTGGTGATTAAAGTGAAAATTTCTAATTTCGTTTCAAGTGTCTAAATAGGCCGGAAAACGCTGTTAGACGCAAAGCTCAAGCTAGTGTCAATCTCAACGATTTCACTAGCGAAACTCTCATTGAACCTCAATTAAACACAGATAAACCATTTGATAGAGAAATTAAATATGGGAATGTTAAAGAGAAATATCATGTTACAGAAACAGACAATACTCAAGTTTCTACTGAAAATACGACTGTTAATGTATATGACGATGAAATTTCAAAAGCGTTACCAAATAGTAACGAATTGAGATCTTATGACAGTGACGATAGTTACGTTGCAGAAAATAAAAACAACAACGCGAACACCAAAGTACCTAAACCACTACTGTATATTTTTTTAATCCTATTTCTGTTCACACGGTTGTTAGTCCAACACTAGCAGCTTGGTAGTAAACATTGGTAGTAGTTTCGTAGGCAAATCCACGTTGGGTCTTCGTAGGCAAATCCACGTAGGCCATCAGTTTTGGGCCCTACCCGCAAACTGCCCGCCAATTGTATGCATTTGCCAACTAACCAGAGGTATGTGGCCCAACTAAATGCCAACAGAAAATGCTACTAGGGGACCTACTACCTGGAGAAGATGTGACTGAAAATAGGAATAGTAAGATAATATTGGTAATTAAAGTCACGATCCTGAATCACGGTGTCAAGCTTATCCGTGATTTAACGCGAACACCAAAGCACCTAAACTACTACCTGGAGAAGATGTGGCTGAAAATATGAATAGTAAGAATAATATTGGTGATTAAAGTGAAAATATCTATTTTCGTTTCAAGTGTCTAAATAGGCCGGAAAACGCTGTTAGACGCAAAGCTCAAGCTAGTGTCAATCTCAACGACTTCACTAGCGAAACTCTCATTGAACCTCAATTAAACACAGATAAAACATTTGATAGAGAAATTCAATATGGGAATGTTAACGAGAAATATCATGTTACTAAAACAGACAATACTCAAGTTTCTACTGAAAATACGACCGTTAATGTATCTGACGATGAAATGTCAAAAGCGTTACCAAATAGTAACGAATTGAGATCTTATGACAGTGACGATGGTAGCGTTGAAGAATAAAAAACAACAACGCGAACACCAAAGCACCTAAACTACTACCTGGAGAAGATGTGGCTGAAAATATGAATGGTAAGAATAATATTGGTGATTAAAGTGAAAATTTCTATTTTCGTTTCAAGTGTCTAAATAGGCCGGAAATCGCTGTTAGACGCAAAGCTCAAGCTAGTGTCAATCTCGACGACTTCACTAGCGAAACTCTCATTGAACCTCAATTAAACACAGATAAACCATTTGATAGAGAAATTAAATATGGGAATGTTAAAGAGAAATATCATGTTACAGAAACAGACAATACTCAAGTTTCTACTGAAAATACGACTGTTAATGTATCTGACGATGAAATGTCAAAAGCGTTACCAAATAGTAACGAATTGAGATCTTATGACAGTGACGATAGTAGCGTTGAAGAATAAAAAAAACAATAACGCGAACACCAAAGCACCTAAACTACTACCTGGAGAAGATGTGGCTGAAAATATGAATAGTAAGAATAATATTGGTGATTAAAGTGAAAATATCTATTTTCGTTTCAAGTGTCTAAATAGGCCGGAAAACGCTGTTAGACGCAAAGCTCAAGCTATATAGTGTCAATCTCGACGACTTCACTAGCGAAACTCTCATTGAACCTCAATTAAACACAGATAAACCATTTGATAGAGAAATTCAATATGGGAATGTTAAAGAGAAATATCATGTTACAGAAACAGACAATACTCAAGTTTCTACTGAAAATACGACTGTTAATGTATCTGACGATGAAATTTCAAAAGCGTTACCAAATAGTAACGAATTGAGATCTTATGACAGTGACGATAGTAACGTTGAAGAAAATAAAAACAACAACGCGAACACCAAAGTACCTAAACCACTACTGTATTTTTTTTTCAATCCTATTTCTGTTCACACGGTTGTTAGTTCAACACTACCAGCTCGGTAGTAAACATTGGTAGTAGTTTCGTAGGCAAATCCACGTTGGGCCTTCGTAGGCAAATCCACGTAGGCCATCAGTTTTGGGCCCAACCCGCAAACTACCCGCCAATTGTATGCATTTGCCAACTAACCAGAGGTATGTGGCCCAACTAAATGCCAACAGAAAATGCTACTAGGGGACCTACTACCTGGAGAAGATGTGACTGAAAATAGGAATAGTAAGATAATATTGGTGATTAAAGTCACGATCCTGAATCACGGTGTCAAGATTCTCCGTGATTTAACGCGAACACCAAAGCACCTAAACTACTACCTGGAGAAGATGTGGCTGAAAATATGAATAGTAAGAATAATATTGGTGATTAAAGTGAAAATTTCTATTTTCGTTTCAAGTGTCTAAATAGGCCGGAAAACGCTGTTAGACGAAAAGCTTAAGCTATATAGTGTCAATCTCGACGACTTCACTAGCGAAACTCTCATTGAACCTCAATTAAACACAGATAAAACATTTGATAGAGAAATTCAATATGGGAATGTTAAAGAGAAATATCATGTTACAGAAACAGACAATACTCAAGTTTCTACTGAAAATACGACTGTTAATGTATCTGACGATGAAATTTCAAAAGCGTTACCAAATGGTAACGAATTGAGATCTTATGACAGTGACGATAGTTACGTTGAAGAAAATAAAAACAACAACGCGAACACCAAAGTACCTAAACCACTACTGTATATTTTTTTAAATCTTATTTCTGTTCACACGGTTGTTAATCTAACACTAGCAGCTTGGTAGTAAACATTGGTAGTAGTTTCGTAGGCAAATCCACGTTGGGTCTTCGTAGGCAAATCCACGTAGGCCATCAGTTTTGGGCCCAACCCGCAAACTGCCCGCCAATTGTATGCATTTGCCAACTAACCAGAGGTATGTGGCCCAACTAAATGCCAACAGAAAATGCTACTAGGGGACCTACTACCTGGAGAAGATGTGACTGAAAATAGGAATAGTAAGATAATATTGGTAATTAAAGTCACGATCCTGAATCACGGTGTCAAGCTTATCCGTGATTTAACGCGAACACCAAAGCACCTAAACTACTACCTGGAGAAGATGTGGCTGAAAATATGAACAGTAAGAATAATATTGGTGATTAAAGTGAAAATATCTATTTTCGTTTCAAGTGTCTAAATAGGCCGGAAAACGCTGTTAGACGCAAAGCTCAAGCTAGTGTCAATCTCAACGACTTCACTAGCGAAACTCTCATTGAACCTCAATTAAACACAGATAAAACATTTGATAGAGAAATTCAATATGGGAATGTTAACGAGAAATATCATGTTACTAAAACAGACAATACTCAAGTTTCTACTGAAAATACGACCGCTAATGTATCTGACGATGAAATGTCAAAAGCGTTACCAAATAGTAACGAATTGAGATCTTATAACAGTGACGATAGTAGCGTTGAAGAATAAAAAAACAATAACGCGAACACCAAAGCACCTAAACTACTACCTGGAGAAGATGTGGCTGAAAATATGAATAGTAAGAATAATATTGGTGATTAAAGTGAAAATATCTATTTTCGTTTCAAGTGTCTAAATAGGCCGGAAAACGCTGTTAGACGCAAAGCTCAAGCTAGTGTCAATCTCAACGACTTCACTAGCGAAACTCTCATTGAACCTCAATTAAACACAGATAAACCATTTGATAGAGAAATTCAATATGGGAATGTTAAAGAGAAATATCATGTTACAGAAACAGACAATACTCAAGTTTCTACTGAAAATACGACCGTTAATGTATCTGACGATGAAATGTCAAAAGCGTTACCAAATAGTAACGAATTGAGATCTTATGACAGTGACGATAGTAGCGTTGAAGAATAAAAAAACAATAACGCGAACACCAAAGCACCTAAACTACTACCTGGAGAAGATGTGGCTGAAAATATGAATAGTAAGAATAATATTGGTGATTAAAGTGAAAATATCTATTTTCGTTTCAAGTGTCTAAATAGGCCGGAAAACGCTGTTAGACGCAAAGCTCAAGCTAGTGTCAATCTCAACGACTTCACTAGCGAAACTCTCATTGAACCTCAATTAAACACAGATAAAACATTTGATAGAGAAATTCAATATGGGAATGTTAACGAGAAATATCATGTTACTAAAACAGACAATACTCAAGTTTCTACTGAAAATACGACTGTTAATGTATCTGACGATGAAATTTCAAAAGCGTTACCAAATAGTAACGAATTGAGATCTTATGACAGTGACGATAGTAACGTTGAAGAAAATAAAAACAACAACGCGAACACCAAATTACCTAAACCACTACTGTATTTTTTTTTAATCCTATTTCTGTTCACACGGTTGTTAGTTCAACACTACCAGCTCGGTAGTAAACATTAGTAGTAGTTTCGTAGGCAAATCCACGTTGGGTCTTCGTAGGCAAATCCACGTAGGCCATCAGTTTTGGGCCCAACCCGCAAACTGCCCGCCAATTGTATGCATTTGCCAACTAACCAGAGGTATGTGGCCCAACTAAATGCCAACAGAAAATGCTGCTAGGGGACCTACTACCTGGAGAAGATGTGACTGAAAATAGGAATAGTAAGATAATATTGGTAATTAAAGTCACGATCCTGAATCACGGTGTCAAGATTCTCCGTGATTTAACGCGAACACCAAAGCACCTAAACTACTACCTGGAGAAGATGTGGCTGAAAATATGAAAAGTAAGAATAATATTGGTGATTAAAGTGAAAATTTCTATTTTCGTTTCAAGTGTCTAAATAGGCCGGAAAACGCTGTTAGACGCAAAGCTCAAGCTAGTGTCAATCTCGACGACTTCACTAGCGAAACTCTCATTGAACCTCAATTAAACACAGATAAACCATTTGATAGAGAAATTAAATATGGGAATGTTAAAGAGAAATATCATGTTACATAAACAGACAATACTCAAGTTTCTACTGAAAATACGATTGTTAATGAATTTGACGATGAAATGTCAAAAGCGTTACCAAATAGTAACGAATTGAGAACTTATGACAGTGACGATAGTAGCGTTGAAGAATAAAAAAAACAATAACGCGAACACCAAAGCACCTAAACTACTACCTGGAGAAGATGTGGCTGAAAATATGAATAGTAAGAATAATATTGGTGATAAAAGTGAAAATATCTATTTTCGTTTCAAGTGTCTAAATAGGCCGAAAAACGCTGTTAGACGCAAAGCTCAAGCTATATAGTGTCAATCTCGACGACTTCACTAGCGAAACTCTCATTGAACCCCAATTAAACACAGATAAACCATTTGATAGAGAAATTCAATATGGGAATGTTAAAGAGAAATATCATGTTACAGAAACAGACAATACTCAAGTTTCTACTGAAAATACGACTGTTAATGTATCTGACGATGAAATTTCAAAAGCGTTACCAAATAGTAACGAATTGAGATCTTATGACAGTGACGATAGTAACGTTGAAGAAAATAAAAACAACAACGCGAACACCAAAGTACCTAAACCACTACTGTATTTTTTTTTTAATCCTATTTCTGTTCACACGGTTGTTAGTTCAACACTACCAGCTCGGTAGTAAACATTAGTAGTAGTTTCGTAGGCAAATCCACGTTGGGCCTTCGTAGGCAAATCCACGTAGGCCATCAGTTTTGGGCCCAACCCGCAAACTGCCCGCCAATTGTATGCATTTGCCAACTAACCAGAGGTATGTGGCCCAACTAAATGCCAACAGAAAATGCTGCTAGGGGACCTACTACCTGGAGAAGATGTGACTGAAAATAGGAATAGTAAGATAATATTGGTAATTAAAGTCACGATCCTGAATCACGGTGTCAAGATTCTCCGTGATTTAACGCGAACACCAAAGCACCTAAACTACTACCAGGAGAAGATGTGGCTGAAAATATGAAAAGTAAGAATAATATTGGTGATTAAAGTGAAAATTTCTATTTTCGTTTCAAGTGTCTAAATAGGCCGGAAAACGCTGTTAGACGCAAAGCTCAAGCTAGTGTCAATCTCGACGACTTCACTAGCGAAACTCTCATTGAACCTCAATTAAACACAGATAAACCATTTGATAGAGAAATTAAATATGGGAATGTTAAAGAGAAATATCATGTTACATAAACAGACAATACTCAAGTTTCTACTGAAAATACGATTGTTAATGTATTTGACGATGAAATGTCAAAAGCGTTACCAAATAGTAACGAATTGAGAACTTATGACAGTGACGATAGTAGCGTTGAAGAATAAAAAAAACAATAACGCGAACACCAAAGCACCTAAACTACTACCTGGAGAAGATGTGGCTGAAAATATGAATAGTAAGAATAATATTGGTGATAAAAGTGAAAATATCTATTTTCGTTTCAAGTGTCTAAATAGGCCGAAAAACGCTGTTAGACGCAAAGCTCAAGCTATATAGTGTCAATCTCGACGACTTCACTAGCGAAACTCTCATTGAACCTCAATTAAACACAGATAAACCATTTGATAGAGAAATTCAATATGGGAATGTTAAAGAGAAATATCATGTTACAGAAACAGACAATACTCAAGTTTCTACTGAAAATACGACTGTTAATGTATCTGACGATGAAATTTCAAAAGCGTTACCAAATAGTAACGAATTGAGATCTTATGACAGTGACGATAGTAACGTTGAAGAAAATAAAAACAACAACGCGAACACCAAAGTACCTAAACCACTACTGTATTTTTTTTTTAATCCTATTTCTGTTCACACGGTTGTTAGTTCAACACTACCAGCTCGGTAGTAAACATTAGTAGTAGTTTCGTAGGCAAATCCACGTTGGGCCTTCGTAGGCAAATCCACGTAGGCCATCAGTTTTGGGCCCAACCCGCAAACTGCCCGCCAATTGTATGCATTTGCCAACTAACCAGAGGTATGTGGCCCAACTAAATGCCAACAGAAAATGCTGCTAGGGGACCTACTACCTGGAGAAGATGTGACTGAAAATAGGAATAGTAAGATAATATTGGTGATTAAAGTCACGATCCTGAATCACGGTGTCAAGATTCTCCGTGATTTAACGCGAACACCAAAGCACCTAAACTACTACCTGGAGAAGATGTGGCTGAAAATATGAATAGTAAGAATAATATTGGTGATTAAAGTGAAAATTTCTATTTTCGTTTCAAGTGTCTAACTAGGCCGGAAAACGCTGTTAGACGCAAAGCTCAAGCTATATAGTGTTAATCTCGACGACTTCACTAGCGAAACTCTCATTGAACCTCAATTAAACACAGATAAAACATTTGATAGAGAAATTCAATATGGGAATGTTAAAGAGAAATATCATGTTACAGAAACAGACAATACTCAAGTTTCTACTGAAAATACGACTGTTAATGTCTCTGACGATGAAATTTCAAAAGCGTTACCAAATGGTAACGAATTGAGATCTTATGACAGTGACGATAGTTACGTTGAAGAAAATAAAAACAACAACGCGAACACCAAAGTACCTAAACCACTACTGTATATTTTTTTTAATCCTATTTCTGTTCACACGGTTGTTAGTCCAACACTAGCAGCTTGGTAGTAAACATTGGTAGTAGTTTCGTAGGCAAATCCACGTTGGGTCTTCGTAGGCAAATCCACGTAGGCCATCAGTTTTGGGCCCAACCCGCAAACTGCCCGCCAATTGTATGCATTTGCCAACTAACCAGAGGTATGTGGCCCAACTAAATGCCAACAGAAAATGCTACTAGGGGACCTACTACCTGGAGAAGATGTGACTGAAAATAGGAATAGTAAGATAATATTGGTAATTAAAGTCACGATCCTGAATCACGGTGTCAAGCTTATCCGTGATTTAACGCGAACACCAAAGCACCTAAACTACTACCTGGAGAAGATTTGGCTGAAAATATGAATAGTAAGAATAATATTGGTGATTAAAGTGAAAATATCTATTTTCGTTTCAAGTGTCTAAATAGGCCGGAAAACGCTGTTAGACGCAAAGCTCAAGCTAGTGTCAATCTCAACGACTTCACTAGCGAAACTCTCATTGAACCTTAATTAAACACAGATAAAACATTTGATAGAGAAATTCAATATGGGAATGTTAACGAGAAATATCATGATACTAAAACAGACAATACTCAAGTTTCTACTGAAAATACGACCGCTAATGTATCTGACGATGAAATGTCAAAAGCGTTACCAAATAGTAACGAATTGAGATCTTATGACAGTGACGATAGTAGCGTTGAAGAATAAAAAAACAATAACGCGAACACTAAAGCACCTAAACTACTACCTGGAGAAGATGTGGCTGAAAATATGAATAGTAAGAATAATATTGGTGATTAAAGTGAAAATATCTATTTTCGTTTCAAGTGTCTAAATAGGCCGGAAAACGCTGTTAGACGCAAAGCTCAAGCTATATAGTGTCAATCTCGACGACTTCACTAGCGAAACTTTCATTGAACCTCAATTAAACACAGATAAACCATTTGATAGAGAAATTCAATATGGGAATGTTAAAGAGAAATATCATGTTACAGAAACAGACAATACTCAAGTTTCTACTGAAAATACGACTGTTAATGTATCTGACGATGAAATTTAAAAAGCGTTACCAAATAGTAACGAATTGAGATCTTATGACAGTGACGATAGTAACGTTGAAGAAAATAAAAACAACAACGCGAACACCAAAGTACCTAAACCACTACTGTATTTTTTTTTCAATCCTATTTCTGTTCACACGGTTGTTAGTTCAACACTACCAGCTCGGTAGTAAACATTGGTAGTAGTTTCGTAGGCAAATCCACGTTGGGCCTTTTATGTCCAGCTTTCGGCTGAAATGATGATGATGAAACACATCATCACACGAAAATACATGCATTACCCTCCCTACGACCTACATAAGACTAAAATATGGCTTAATCGTCATATTTATTAAATAACTAGCTGACCCGTGCAATTTCGCCTGCGTCACATAAGAGAAAGAGACGCTTACAGAGTGGGTCGTAAGTACCTATACTCAAATTCTCAAGGAACACATCACACACATCTTTCCGCATAATGAAAATAGGTGCCCGGTACCTAATCATTATTTTGCTAGTTATTTAAAACGGTGAATCTCCTAAGATATTCATTGAAATTAAATTACGTACCCAAGGGCAATTTTGTTCAATATTTAATACTTGTGGATAACAACATAGCAGTTGATCTCCAGATATACTCCATATATGGCGCTGTTTTAATATTTAATTCGGAAACACTGTTATTTAATTTTATAAATTTTATTTTTTTATGTGTGAACTGATTACGATGAAACAAAAAACTTAATGTACTTAATTCAATTTATAATTTATTGACGCAAATACTGTTGTGCATAAACGTGAAGTTGTTAGACCAAATTCACATAATCCTAGGAACACTTCAAATTCAAATATCTTTTGATAGACTGAACCGATTGCAATGAAACAAAAACTAAATGTTATTTCAAGTTACGCTAAATCGTCGTGTATAAAAGTTATCTACATTAATTTCGTACATTTTACGTGATGCTGGCACAAAAAAACATACAAACAGACAAATATTAAAAAAATTATGGAAATGGGTTCTATTGGTTGTCCTTTAACACTCTGGCAATATTTTTTAGATTTTTTTTGATGTACAAAGAAGTATTTTCTGCACTTTTATTATATAGATAAGAATAGATAGATAGGTATAGATATAGAATAGAATAGAATAGAATAGAATATAGAATAGATCTATCTATCTATATATATATATATATATATATATATATATATATATAGATAGATAGATAGATAGATATACAGGGTGTATTTCACCTCATCACAAAGCCGTTAACCAAGCATTCTGTATATCAAACTAAGTAACTTTACGCAAAAAATATTGCTGGGAAACAACTTTTTTTTTTGAGGTTATAAATCATGTTTTGTGGTATAACTCAATGTAACACACTCAAAACATTGAGCGGATGAATGGATTGAATAGTACGGGGGTCGTAGAGATATTTAAAGTAAAAATCATGCGATAAAAAGTGGTATTTTAAAAAAAGCTTGTCAAAATCTTGCAACTTTGACCCCCAATATCTCCGTAACTAGAAGGTTCCCAGGTATAGTGTAGAGCAAAAAAATGATCAGAATGACGAGTAGAATAAGTGCCTTTCGTATTCGTTAAGAGGTGTTTTACACCCTTTAGATAAGTCATCTGCCAAGTTATAACTATATTGGGGTGGCGAAAAATCAACACAGAACTCAGTTGGCTTATAGAACTTGTAGTAAGAATATATTTTTTACTATTTTTACTAATTCAGTACTAAAAAACTATTCCACTTATTGCTAATGTTTCAACTATTATAATACAGATATTTAGATAAGCCTTGAAAATAAACACAATCAAGCACTCTTTTTTTGGATTTTTTAATCTTTTCTTTATTTATTTTTTCTTTTTTTTTCTTTTTCTTTTTTGTTTTTTTTTATGATTTTTGTTTATTTTTGGGCACACGTCACACACACGCATACAAATATTTAAACTAAAACTTACCTATTTTTTATTTTTCTTTTCTTTTTGTTTTTTGTTTTTTTTTTATGATTTTTGTTTTTTTTGGGCACACGTCACACACACGCACACAAATATTTAAACTAAAACTTACGAATTAAATTATAACGTACTCGGAAACTCTATGAAAGAATTTAACCTACAACTTACAAATTAAATCAACACCGATTCGGAAACTTGAATTCCCTTCTATAATAATTAACATGATGAACAATTCAGCATGTACGGAAAAACTAAAAAAAGAAATTAATAATGTATAATATTTCCAAAACTCGTCAACCAAAAGAACACAAAACACAGAATCATGGTCGGAGTACCTTGTATAACTATTTATGCTAGTGCAACATGGTGTATTAACTGAAACTTAAACCAGGAAACTGTCGTAACTTACCAAATTTACAAAATTAAATAATAGGCGGATTGCAATAAACAAATTGTATGAATAAAAGATAAATGAAAAGAAAAACTTCATAAGGTGATAGCGACACTAACTATTGAACACATTATGAGGTAGGATGTCATCAGTTGGTTTATTTATAAGAGTCAATAACGCGACGCGACGCTGCGCGCACAGTTTATTAGAGCGACTCAAAATATAACTTTATTTATTACACGAAAAGATACAAATTTCCAGTACCGTCGCGCCTCGTCGCGTCTCGGTGTGAACTGACACTAACAGCTAGGGTTTGTGGAGATTAACTAACAGCACCATAAACAATAAAAAAATAACCATGATCCTACTCCTACAACCGAAAGAAGTCGAGTTCTATTAAACAAACAAGCGAAACGAAGTTTATAATGTTTCATGGTACTTATTTTATTGAGTTACTTGATCATAGGAAAACGCTTAAGACTTATTCACAGGTCGCGACTTTGAGAAAAAAAGGTCAGGTTTTACATAGACGATATACTGAAATTTGCGAGTTAATTGTTATTCTCATGAATGTTTCTCTTTTCTAGAATGTTTGAAAGAAAGAAAGAAATATTAAATAGTAGGTAATATTATTGTAATACCAAATGTTTTGAATAGAGTAACCATGGAGTTTCTTGCCGGTTCTTCTCCATGGAATCAACCAACGCGAACCGTGCACCTTCGACGTTTTATAAATGCCCACCTAGGCCTATGTGAAATAAAATATTTTGATTTTGATTTTTTTTTGACAAGTGCACACAACGAATAACCTCCTTCCTTGGCAGCCGGGTAAAAAGAAGAATATTAATGAATTTTATGCCCAATTATCTGAGAAAAATATATCTTTTCCACTCAATAAAATTAATCCCATAAAAAACTGAACACTTTATAACCTTCGTTCCGAGACATCCACTGTTGGATAGTCGCCACGCTTGGCAGGCGGGTTGGCGATCGCAGTACGGTTGTTACAAAAGCACAGAGAACGCTGCTGCCCATTCTCTGGTACGAGTAACTCCCTTAGTCGCCTCTTACGACACCCACGGGAAGATATGGGATGGTGCTATTCTTTACTTCCGACACCATACAGTACAAGTTGTCTAACTGAAAACTTTACGACATGAAAACGCGAAGCCATAAATACACGCAATAGCCAGAAATTAACGCATAGCTTGTAAAACACGCCGTCATTATTTATGAAAAATACTCTAAAAGTCGACGCAACAATAATTTTTGATTAAAAAAAAACGTAATAAGGTGGATTAATAATATCACAATTAGGGCATGTACATTCACTAGGAAGAACCCGGAAAACCCGTTCTTACCACTGAACCGGAAACGGTTCGGCATGCCCTAATTGCAATTAACAAAAATAACAAACGGAAGAAAAGAAACCTTAAACTAAGATGTTGTAGCTGTGTTCAAATAAAATAGGATTACGAGTCTTAGAAAATGTCTCGTTTTTTCAAGCTGTACCATGCGACACGAAGAAGAAAGAACCGGTTTCCGAATGGTTTTATATTGCACTGGCCCATCTGAAACAAGAGAACACCGAAATTAGATTTTATTGTTAAAAATCTTTCTAACTTTCAAATTAAATTAGTACTGAAGACATACAGATATTTATTCGTTGGAACGTAGCGTCAGTTCACACCAAGACGCGACGCGACGGTACTGGAAGTGATTTCGCGCATCGCAACGAAATGTGTATCTTTATGAGTAGTAAATAAAGCTATATTTTGAGTCGCTCTATTGAAATAGTGCGTGCAGCGTCGCGATTCGGTGTGCATTGGCTCTTATTCGTATTACAAGCCAAGGCGAACGTTATCTCACGGTGGAAGTCTGCCCTGCGTGGGCGGAGCACCGCCGTGTCCTCGTAGCGGCGACCTCTCGTGTCCGGCCCTGCTTCAATCCATGGTCCGGAGCGAGACGGAATGGGAAGCCGTCACCTCCTTCTGCGAAGCAGTTATGCTAGCGAAGGAGGTGGCGGAACGAGAGGGAGAGAGCCTCTCTTTCCGGCCGCCGCGGGAGACGCACCGGGCGTCGGGGGCCACGTGGTGGCTACCGGCCACCGTGATGCGGGCCTGTGGACGGTTGGCTAGGGGCTAGCTAACCGTCCGTCCGTCTAACGACGACAGGCCGTGTCGACGGCGCGTTCGTGTTCCACGCGCGCCTCAAAGAGATGTCAGCATAAGGGGAGGGGCCCGTAAGGGCCAAAGCCTGCTGATTTAGTCAGTATGAGTCTGACACTACCTCCCGCTCCGCCCAGAGTGGGAGAAGACAAAAAAAAAGGCGAACGTTATTCTAATAGATTGCATATTTTTAGTAAACCCCTATTCATTTTTAAATAATTTTCCAACAATATATCACACGTTAGGTTGAAATTAAAAAAAAAATCACTTCCCACTTTACATATAGGGGGGCTACTCTAATAAAACATTTTTTTCCAATTTTTATTTTACCACTTTGTCGGCGTGATTGTTACACATATTGGTACCAAATTTCAGCTTTCTAGTGCTAACGATCACGGAGATTAAGCGAGGACGGACGGACAGACAGACATGGCGAAACTATAAGGGTCCCTAGTTGACTACGGAACTCTAAAAAAGACAATGTTACTAATGAATGAGCCATGTCGCAACAAATTACGATTAAAAAAGCGGCCAAGTGCGAGTCGGACTCGCACATGATGGGTTCCGCAGCAGCGAGTAACATAATGTAAAAGATGACGTATTAAAAACAAAAATCACTAGATCTCGTTCAAACCAATTTTCGGTGGGAGTTTATATAGTAATATACATCATATATTTTTTTAATTTTATCATTCTCGTATTTTAGAAGTTACAGGGGGGGGGGGGACATTTTCCCACTTTGGAAGAGTCTCTTGCTCAAACTATTAAGTTTAGAAAAAAATGAAATTTGAAACTTCAAAATAATTTTTAAAAACCTATCCATAGATACCCCACACGTATGTGTTTGATGAAGAAAAAAATTGAGTTTCAGTTCTAAGTATGGGGACCCCCAAAATTTGTTGTTTTTTTTTCTATTCTTGTGTGAAAATCTTAATGCGGTTTACAGAATACATCTACTTATCAAGTTTAAACAGCATAGTTCTCATAGTTTCGGAAAAAAGTAGCTGTGACATACGGACGGACGGACGGATAGACAGACAGACAGACAGACATGACGAATCTATAAGGGTTCCGTTTTTTGCGCTTTGGCAACGGAACCCTAAAAAAAGAGTGGCAAAAAACTGTAAGACTCCATAATCATTTAACAACACTAAACAGTATACAAATCTTACAGCGGGCGCTGCCCTTTGTTATAAGTTTACAGTAAAAAAGTAAATAGCAATTACGAATACCACTTACCGATTATGCCCAATGAACATGCTTCCTCCACTTTTGGTTATTGGAGGCAAGAGGTTCGTCTGCGAAACCTGAAATGTGCAAACACCTCTAGATTAGGTATAAGAAACTAGCAATTCGCTCTCGACTTCGTACGCAAAAAATTGTTAACTAGCTCGGTTAATATGCATGATGTAAATAATTATTTAAAGCCTCACAAAAAAAAATAGACTTCTACTGAAAGAATTTTTAGAATGGGAACGATAGTTCCGGACATTATCAAGTATTACGTAAGCAGATTTATTACAATTATAGACCCTCCCCCCCCTAAAAGTAAGCAAACTCTCCCCCCCCCCCCCCTTACGTAAACATTTCGGCAATACATCTTTTTTAATGTACGTTTTCTGTTTTTTTTTTTATTTTGTTGATTCATGAGCAGCAGGATTTCTACAATTCAACTTTGGCGATAGTGGATCAACAGTTAAGTCAAGCATAGACAATGTGCGAGTTGCCATATTTATGTGTAAAAACGTAAATAATTATTGCTGACGTAATCACCATCTAGAGCCTCCAACCATCGTGTCATCGTGTCTTCCATGCAAAAATAATCAATCTCATAAAATATAGTATCTTAACACTTGTGTTAAGATACTATATTATACTTATGCTTATATTATACTTATGCTTAGAAATATTATATAATAGCTATACCTATGTGGGTGTATTTAACTAGATGTGTGTAAATGTAGAAACCGCTTAACAATACTTACATATAATTAAAATTCGTCCTTTATACATCATTACCAGACGTGAAATTAACTCGTCCGGTGGAAGAAGCTCTTCCTTCCGTTTTACTATTCGTTTCACCCTGCAAATAAAGTGTTATTGTAATCGAAGTGTGTGTTCGATGCTTATCAGTTGAGCATTGACAAAAAAATTGTGAGACTTGACTTCAGAAAAAAAGCAGGCGAAGTTCAAACAGTTACTCATTGCAATCAATAATGTTAATACTGACCTAATAAATTTTGCCCGATACTAAATATAATTATGTAGGTACTTCATATTTTCACGCCATACGTGATGTGATGATGTGATGAATTCTTTAACATTAAACTCATACAAGACGTACAAGGCGGAGTTGACCATTCGATAATCATCATCAATTATTAAACTTCGTATACCTCACGATGACGTTCCCATGCTGCATACAAAAAATCAATCAAATATATCCAGTAGCTTAGACACAGGACATTTTTTTTTTTTTGTTGTCTGCCATGTGTATCTGTTGATAAGCTAGGAAGCAACGATAGGTTAACGACCCCCACATCGGTATGAACATTCCTACTTCAAAGAGATCTCCTGCTGAATTAGTGCAAATTATACGTTCAGTTTATGAAAAAATATTTTAAAATGGTGTAAGTACATTTCGTTTTTATGTTATTTTTTGTTTGTTAGTTTCGAAGATTTATTGAAAGTTTAGTAATGTTCCTATAAACTTGTATTGCCAATGTTTTCATTTATTGTCGTATCGTAGTTTTCTGTATAAAGAACCTTATTCTGATTTAGTATGACATTACAAATAGATTTGTAATGTCATAGTATTTAGTATGACATTACAAATAGATTTGTTTGATTCTCTAGGATTCGATCCCGGTATCCCAAATCGCGGGAACCCGGTCGTATTTTTGTCCAGAAATTTACGGGTTTAAATTGAACAAATCTAAGGATTTTTGGAATTAACAACATTAATAAATGAGTAAGTAAAACTTAACAGACACATTTATATTAAAGACACATACATTGAACCGCATTAGAGAATGACGATCAAATTAGTTATGGACTATTAATTAATTACCTAAAAATTCAAATGGTTTTTCTTTTGTTTTCAAATCCAAGCAAGATGGCAATAAAAATAGATTATTTGGTTGACTGAAAGGATTAACATTAAAAACAAAAATGATAATGAAGAATAAGACATTCAGATTGAACCTTAGCAAAAGATACAACGAACAAAACTGAATTAACATCGGACTAAAGGCTTAGAATAGCATGAAAACATTTGTTCCAGAAAGATATTAAGAAACTGTTGTTTCTAAAATCATTGAATATCTTTGAGATTAATTCCACTCGAGGCTATACTCGTAATTTGGAAAAGACGTAAGCATAAAAATGAATGACGATTCCTTCAATTTCCATCGAGCCGGAACGCATTTTTTCAGCCTCTGCATAAATGTGCGACAAATTGAGAACCATGCTTGGAGATGTAACATTACATGTATTGTTCTTAGATTTTATGAGTAATTCATTATGTGTCTGGACAATTTCATTCAAAAATACAGTTTAAATATTGATCTCTGTAGCCTTTAGTTTTTGTTATCGGTCTAACTAAGTTGATTTTCTGGTATAAACTACCATTGTTGATTTATTTGAAGAAGAAGAAGAAGTTTGAAGAATACTTTTGTTTAACCATTTAAAGCTTTAAAACTTAAATACATTGCTTCAAATTTAATTAAAAATCATTTTAACATGGTTTACTGACTTTTTGTTACCAGTTTTTATTACCAATACAACCCCGGGAATAACTATAAATAAACCCGAAATCGTGGGATTGGAAAAATGGCCGCGATCGAATCCTCTAATTACAAATCAATCTCATATCGGTAGCGAAAACAATAAAAATATATCATTCGAATAAAACAACTAACCGCACTCAATCATTTCATGCAATGAGTTTCTGCTGAAAACTTTAAAAGCTGATACTGTTACGGGGAAATTATAAAAGTGCTTATGCGTAGTAATAACAAAATTTGAAAAACTTACTTGTCTGCTTTTCTTTCCAGGGAGACCCTCAGGTCATACCTTGCCCGGACACGTCTCATCTCGTGGCGGTTGGGTCAAAATCCAAATATTAATACAAGTCTGATAACGCTTCGCCCCCAGACGAAGCAGCACGATTGGAGCAAGGAGCACGATTGGAGGGTTTGTACTGCGTCACTCGGCCCACGGTATCACTAGTATGCCCGTTACTAAGGAAAATTCCAGCCCGTAGTCCCTATTTATAACTACTGCGAGAATACAATGATGAGGGTTGAGTTGAGGGGGGATGAAATGAGGGGATCATTATTTTTCTCTTGGTAACCGTTCCTAAAACCTATTGATTTTTTTGCCTGGTATAAAAATCAGAGTAGTAGTATTTAATTCCCTCGAATTTTGATGAATTGAGATGCAAATTTTATAATGTACATAAATGAAATACGAGTTTCGTGTGCCTTCCTATGGTAACAAAAGGGCAGTCCTTTTTGTACGAAGCAAGTATTAGCGGCGCATAATAGTCAGGATGAAACGAACTGGCTAAAGGGTGAGATAATGGTTGTATTATAAACTGGACGATATCATCACATCATTGAAAAAGAAACGTTAATACATAATTACTGCTGACACAAAAGGAACAATAATATCAATACAGCAAACATGATGTAAAGCCGTTTTTACATTTATTTACATTTGCAGAAAGATGGGAAAAACATGGCGAATTATGTTGGCTATATTTTTAAAGCATTTTCGTTATTCTATAGTAGTATTTGCCCGCGGTTTCGCCCGCATACATATTATATGTCGACGCGTCATATTAATTTTAGTTTGTAATAACTTACTAGTTAAATAATTCCGGTTAATCAAATCTATTTTAAAATCCTTTAATCGTTTAGTAGGTTTTCTAAACATGTTCATCAATTCATTTGATATTGTAATTTTAATTAGGATTGGTTTATTCTAAAGTCAACTTAACAAGTTTAAAAACTACATACTTAACTTATATTGTCACTTACGGGATATCGGGAGCTCAACATAATAAATAATCACGGAAGATATCCCGTAAGTGACAATATACGTTTAGTTTTAAACCGTGAAAGCCTAAAACAGTGTTTAAAAACGACTTATTAAGATGTGAGTTACATAAAATGATTTATTACCTAAACCATACTGTTAATCCATAATAATATGTATTATGTTTGTTGTTATTGTTATCCATATTATGAATAGTAAACTTTAATTGGTGTGTTTTTATCTAACTTTAGTAACATTTGAATAAAATAACATTAAAACTAAAATGGCGTCCATATTGCTACCTTTAATAAAGCACATCCGATTTGAAATTTATTTTCAGTTTTTAAAATCTATACTAATATTATAAAGCCGAAGAGTTGGTTTGTTTGTTTGGTTGGTTGAACGCGCTAATCTCAGGAACTCCCGGCTCGAATTGATTAATTATTTTTGCGTTGGATAGTCCACTTATCGAGGAAGGCTTTAGGCTATAAAACATTACGCCATGAGGAGCGGAGCAGCAATAACAAATGTTGCAAGCGGGAAAAAAGCTTCCGTTGAGCAGGCGATGCGTTGCGATATCAAAACATCACGCGAACGAAGTCGTGGGCAGAAGCTAGTTAGTAATAAATTGAGTTAGTATTAGTCGATTTATAATAGCAATTACATTCATCTTTGTTTGGTTATTGTTTATTTAAAATGTAAAACATTTCTGCAAGTTCCGGTGGCGCGATTGGCCATGTTGTTTTCTTTGGTTGAGTTTAGCTGGATCGTCGATAAGTCCATTTTGCTGCTGGAAATTGTAGAGAGTAGAAGACTCAGGAGATTCTGTGAGTAAATAGTTTTTATAGTATTTAATTTTTGTAAAATTGCTTGTCTTAAGATTGACGGCGAATTCTCCGTCGTAAATGGAAAGGTCTGTAGTTAAAAGAGCTATAGGTTTATTTTAGTGTCGGTGAAACACTTAGTAGCTGAAAAAGGCTGTCGTCGAAAGTGACGTAAATGAAAGGTTCTGTCGGCGAAATGTCCATAGGTGAAAAACCCTGCTGGGGAAACGGAAATAAATGAATCAACCTGTCGACGAACAGTTCAATGGCGAATCGGTCAAAGGAGAACCGTTGCTGAATCTTATATTTCTCGAGAAGCACTCTATACGTTGGTGAAAACCGCATGAATTTAGGTGTAGTAGTTTTTGAATTTACGCGAACAGACAGACAGACAAGGCGGAAGACTTTGTTTTATAATATGTAGTGATAATATTGGACTTATAGATTTGAACTGAACCCAAGTGTGAGCAACACTTACATGTTTTAAATGTAAGATTTATGCGGTACCTACATTGAAATTTACCGTAAAACGTGATTTATCACCCCAAAAATGAGTGGAAACGGTTAACGGGGCAGTAAGGGGAGCTACCTTAACCGTTGCAGCTACATGAAAATGGCCTTAGGAAACTATCTGTAATATTTTGTAAAATTTTGGATCGCATTCACGGATTTAAAAAAAATTACAGTTAGCAAGAAAATTGCCATTTTAAACATAACATTTTATTGATGCCAATCGATTCTGTTTCTAATTTTCATCAAAACGTTCTTCTAGACCAACCCAGGTTGGAGTAATAAAATAACACTATATTTACCTTTCTGCCGAATCGACAACGGCTACAATCTCATAAGCTTCCATTCTAAACTCAAACACATCCAAACTTTCAAGAAAAACGTGATAAAACTGCTTTGTGAATTTTAGTTCATGGCAACTAATTTTATTAACCGACTTCTAAAAAAGGAGGAGGTTCTCAATTCGGATGTTTCTATTTTTTTTTTATGTTTGTTCGGGCATAACTCCGTCGCTTGCCAACCGATTTGGAAAATTATTTTTTTGTTGGAAAGGGTATTCTTTCCAAATGGTCCCATAGCCACCAAATCAGGATCTGATGATGGAATCTTGGCGAAATCGAGGGAACTCTTCAAATTTTATATGAAAACGTGTTGCGATTTTGGTATTTTCTACAACAAGTGAAGCATTTGCGTTTGATAAGAACCATTCTACCATCAGAACTAATGATGAAGCCAAGAGTCACGGAACTCCATAATGAGACAATGTACCATAGTCGTGTTTGGGCTTGTTGTAATTGTAACGGTATGCACTTTCCATGTATCAAGCACATGTGAACCACTAAAAAGTTGAAAATAAAAACTTTTTTGCAAAAAATAAAACCGACTTCAAAAAAAACAAAAAAGTGAAAAATAACTTTAGCTTCTGAAGTCGGTGACAAAAAAACTAAAGCAATCAAACAAAGGTCACCGACTTCAGAAGCTAAAGTTATTTTTCACTTTTTTGTTTTTTTTGAAGTCGGTTTTATTTTTTGCAAAAAAGTTTTTCCACACCTTTTTAATCTCGATTATAAATAGTCTGATTTAGTTTGACAATCAAAGTTTTAGGTGAAAAATGACAATTTCAGAATAGCGGAATTGCCATTTTCACTAAATTGAATAACTTAGTGCTGTCAACTATAATTTATTATTATGTCATTTTAATCAATTTCAGAATGGAAAACGTCGTTTGACAGGAATAAACTAAATTTTAGTGATTTTTAGTCTAGTTTAGAGAACTTTGTGACAAGAGAATCGGCACCAGTGTCTGACTTAAGTAACTATAGATAAATCTCAATAATGTAGATTAGGAAGATTACGTGATGCTTACTCAGAAAATAATAGTGTAAAGGACGCGAAAGAGTGAGACGGTAGGCATTACCTAACTAGGCATTGCTAAGCTTGACATTGGTGAAAACAGGCTTAGGTAATATGTACAAATTAATACTGTAGAAATAAATCAATTATGAACCGTTTACCACTTACTTTTAAGTTAGTATTTAACCTTCTGGACGCCGAAGAGCCTAAACACACGCGCGTGAGCTCCACACTAAACCTCAATTTTACCTATCATTTTGTCACATATTTGTGCCATTTTGCGTACAGAGTACGCGCTTGCTTGACACGTATACATATATATATGTGACAAAGGCGTTCAAAAGAAACTGCGAAAAATCCTAAGAATCACTGTATAGAACGCACTTAGCCATAAAAGAGCGTCGAATTACCCAACGAAACTTCTTTTAGATAACTTTAGTACGGAATGACACATCATATTAGTTCTAACGTCAGTTAAAATATGTCAAATTTTAACCTTATTAAAAACCTAAGTTAATTCAAGTTGGTCACTCACGCTCGTTAACATTAAATGAATGATATGCAATACCTTTAAACGAGCAATTCTTGCACATAATTTAATCTGAATCCCGTAGACAGCTGCAACGATTTTCAAGAAATTTAATACATGCAGGGGGTTTCGGGGCGAAGGAGGTGGCGGAACGAGAGAGGGAGAGATCCTCTCTTCCCGGCCGCCGCGGGAGACGCACCGGGCGTCGGGGGCCACGTGGTGGCTACCGGCCACCGTAGATGCGGGCCTGTGGACGGTTGGCTATGGGCTAGCTAGCCGTCCATCCGTCTAGCGACGACGACAGGCCGTGTCGACGGCGCGTTCGTGTTCCACGCGCGCCTCAAAGAGATGTCAGCATAAGGGGAGGGGCCCGCAAGGGCCGAAGCCTGCCGGGGTTGCGGGCCTGTTCGAAAGAGATACCGCGGCCCCGGAACATAAAGGGCGAGGAAGGAACATGGATGGGTTTTAGTCAGTAAGAGTCTGACACTCCCTCCCGCTCCGCCCAGAGTGGGAGAAGTCATTTGATGATTTCCCATCCTAAAAACAAAAAAAAAAGGGGGTTTCGGGGGCGATAAATCGATGTAGCTAGATATTTTAAAAATGTCGTTTACCAAAAACAATCGAGCAAAGCAGCAGCATTCGTGTGTGTTCCGCGCTCTTAGGCGGACGTTGGTGATACGTAATAATATAATTATTATAGTATAGCGCGGCGCAAGCCGTCGCTCGAAACTTTTGTTGCCATGAGTGACACACTTGTGGCAAACGAGCTGCTGGCGTTCCTGCAACAGAAACTGGACGTGATGGACGAGGTGTCCGCCATCCAGATCTGTGGATCGAGCTTCAGTGAAGAAGACATTGCTGCTGCGAAGCTGCTGCTGTTTCGGTCGCTCAATAAAATCGACCAGATGGTGTCCCGTAGGCGTGACGGGACAAAGAGAAGCCTGCAAGATATCATCACGCTGCTGAAAGCGACCGACCCTGACGACGTGCCGACGTTTGTGGCGAGGGATTTAACCAAATTACCTCCAGTCACTTTCGACCACGTCGATGTTACGAGCCTGCTGAAGGACATTGTCTTCCTTAAGGCTAGTTTGGCTGATGTGCAGAGAAATCTGGCTGCATCCCAGAACACCGTTGCGGACTTGCGCGAACAATTAGTTGAGTTGCGCAACTCTGTGGCATTAACTGGGTCACCGCCGTCACCGGCACGTGTTAGCAACGTAAACACATGTCGTGAAGCCAGCTGCCTCAATGCGTCAGCTACAAGTTTCGCGTCAGCAGTTTTGTCGCCGGCGCCGATTGCTGAGTCTGCGTTGCGCGCAGTAAGTGTCCCTCGCAGCCCCGCCCCCGTCCCCGCAGTTCCTCCCCGCAGCGCTGCCAAACCGACGCGACCACCTGGACCAGTGGTCATTTCGAGCATCCCTGCTGCTCTTCTCGCAAAGCTCATGCATGCAAAGGTAACGGACCTGGCTGATGATGTCGGTTTCGTGACGGTGCAGCGGAGGAAACGCCGTCAGCGAAGCTGTAAGAACCGCTCCGGCAAGGCTCCTGCAGAGCCCAACGTTAAACTACGCGCAGCGAAGCCGAACACCCCGGTGTACATCTCTCGCCTACACTACACCACGGAGGCTGAGGACATCGAGGAGTACGTGCGCCGAAAGTTAAAGTACACGCCAAGAGTACAACTACTCGAGTCGCACCGCAACGTCAATTTCAAGGCGTTTGTGGTGCGTATCCCAACGTGTATGCTCCATTTGGTGATGGAAGAAAGTTTTTGGCCGCAGGATGTGGTGTTCCGTCGTTTCCGCGGACAGATTCCACAAGAACGCACAAAAGATCGTGCAAGTGAAGTGCATCGTGTACTAACATAGTTTTTAAGTTACTATATATACTAACAAAAAATGTTATTAGTATGTATATTTAGGTTAAGGTATTTATGTATGGGTCTTTGTTACCTGAAATAAATGGTTTATTATTATTATTATTAAAGCTCGGTTATCTAGATGTTTTGAATAGAATGTGTCATTAACGTTTGTATAAACGGAGAACAATGATGATATTGGGTACGATGAACGATGATGGTGATGCCATAACATATCAAGGACAATTAAATTATACAAAAAAACACTCGATATTTTAGTCGTCAACTTTGACGTTTCGAGGATATTATGAACAACACATAAAAACACCGATATGTGGATGTAGTGATACACTTAAAAAACCAATGAATAATTACCATCGTTAACGGGTAAAAACTACACAAAAGGCGATATAAAAATCGTGCGTAGTCATTGCACACGATTGCAGTCCAAACCGAAGGCTAGAAGTAATTGAGCCGATAACGGGTATAAAACGAAGTTTTTCAAAGCAATTGCAATGAAATCATAAAAATACCAGTTTGATACAAATATGTAAACGCTGTTCTTTCGCTTTTTGAAGAAGATGCACTGGACTTGCCGGCAAACAGCATAAACGAATGAAAACCAATATCTTCAAAATAAACGTTAAATCGATTTTGCACATACAATATCTTCCAAATTGCCCAACTAGCACACAAGCTGCTTCAATCACTTCTGTACAACCTGAAGGTTCTACAATAGCCGTTCAAGGGGTTTAGTATACTACTTAAGTGGTACAGTAGCGTATTCAATCGCTCTTTAACAGGCAGGTGGTACAATAGCAGTACAACTGGGCTAGTTAAGTGTTTAAATGGAGTTACACGCTACCTTTAAAGCGCTTTAGGTGGTATATAGCATATTGGTAACTCTATATCTACAGCAGAGAAACAGGTTGTACAACGGAGTTACAATAATCCGTTGTACCACCTTAGACTCTTAAAAAGATGGATTTTAATAATTTAATTAACATCATATATATGTATAAAAACCGAATTCACGTCACTCTTTCTCACCCAGGATTCTAAAGAAACTACCTAGATAAGTAAACTGTCTTGAATAAACTAAAATTAAAATTCGAACCTTATAATCAAATGTACTTTTTACTTATTTTAGATCCCGAGGCGCACTCTACCGCTCGCATAGCACCTTTGTAGATCCAAGGGTGCTATGCAAGCGGTAGACTGCGGCCGGTTAGAGGTTTCTAATAGGCTAGGCATAGGCCTAGCCTATTAGAAACCTCTAACCGGCCGCTTACCAGTAGAGCCTATGCTCTACTGGTAAGGTCTACAGTAGATGTACAAGCGGCTATAGCGCCGCTGTACCCCCAAAAGAGGCCCACGTAGTGCCGCCTAAGCGTCTACAATGTGTCTACAGTGGTTGTACAGAGGTGTTAGTACGGGCTCTACCGCTCGCACCCTTTGCAGCACCCTTGGGTCTACAAAGGTGAATGCGAGCGGTACAGTGCGCCTCAGGATCTAAACTAGGTTCTTGTAGCGCGACTGTAGAGCTCGATTCGTATTTTAGGTGTAAGTACGGCGCAGTCTACCGCTTGCATAGCACCCTTGGATCTACAAAGGTGCTATGCGAGCGGTAGAGTGCGCCTCGGGATCTAAAATAAGTAAAAAGTACATTTGATTATAAGGTTCGAATTTTAATTTTAGTTTATTCAAGACAGTTTACTTATCTAGGTAGTTTCTTTAGAATCCTGGGTGAGAAAGAGTGACGTGAATTCGGTTTTTATACATATATATGATGTTAATTAAATTATTAAAATCCATCTTTTTAAGAGTCTAAGGTGGTACAACGGATTATTGTAACTCCGTTGTACAACCTGTTTCTCTGCTGTAGATATAGAGTTACCAATATGCTATATACCACCTAAAGCGCTTTAAAGGTAGCGTGTAACTCCATTTAAACACTTAACTAGCCCAGTTGTACTGCTATTGTACCACCTGCCTGTTAAAGAGCGATTGAATACGCTACTGTACCACTTAAGTAGTATACTAAACCCCTTGAACGGCTATTGTAGAACCTTCGGTTGTACAGAAGTGATTGAAGCAGCTTGTGTGCTAGTTGGGCAATTTGGAAGATATTGTATGTGCAAAATCGATTTAACGTTTATTTTGAAGATATTGGTTTTCATTCGTTTATGCTGTTTGCCGGCAAGTCCAGTGCATCTTCTTCAAAAAGCGAAAGAACAGCGTTTACATATTTGTATCAAACTGGTATTTTTATGATTTCATTGCAATTGCTTTGAAAAACTTCGTTTTATACCCGTTATCGGCTCAATTACTTCTAGCCTTCGGTTTGGACTGCAATCGTGTGCAATGACTACGCACGATTTTTATATCGCCTTTTGTGTAGTTTTTACCCGTTAACGATGGTAATTATTCATTGGTTTTTTAAGTGTATCACTACATCCACATATCGGTGTTTTTATGTGTTGTTCATAATATCCTCGAAACGTCAAAGTTGACGACTAAAATATCGAGTGTTTTTTTGTATAATTTAATTGTCCTTGATATGTTATGGCATCACCATCATCGTTCATCGTACCCAATATCATCATTGTTCTCCGTTTATACAAACGTTAATGACACATTCTATTCAAAACATCTAGATAACCGAGCTTTAATAATAATAATAATAAACCATTTATTTCAGGTAACAAAGACCCATACATAAATACCTTAACCTAAATATACATACTAATAACATTTTTTGTTAGTATATATAGTAACTTAAAAACTATGTTAGTACACGATGCACTTCACTTGCACGATCTTTTGTGCGTTCTTGTGGAATCTGTCCGCGGAAACGACGGAACACCACATCCTGCGGCCAAAAACTTTCTTCCATCACCAAATGGAGCATACACGTTGGGATACGCACCACAAACGCCTTGAAATTGACGTTGCGGTGCGACTCGAGTAGTTGTACTCTTGGCGTGTACTTTAACTTTCGGCGCACGTACTCCTCGATGTCCTCAGCCTCCGTGGTGTAGTGTAGGCGAGAGATGTACACCGGGGTGTTCGGCTTCGCTGCGCGTAGTTTAACGTTGGGCTCTGCAGGAGCCTTGCCGGAGCGGTTCTTACAGCTTCGCTGACGGCGTTTCCTCCGCTGCACCGTCACGAAACCGACATCATCAGCCAGGTCCGTTACCTTTGCATGCATGAGCTTTGCGAGAAGAGCAGCAGGGATGCTCGAAATGACCACTGGTCCAGGTGGTCGCGTCGGTTTGGCAGCGCTGCGGGGAGGAACTGCGGGGACGGGGGCGGGGCTGCGAGGGACACTTACTGCGCGCAACGCAGACTCAGCAATCGGCGCCGGCGACAAAACTGCTGACGCGAAACTTGTAGCTGACGCATTGAGGCAGCTGGCTTCACGACATGTGTTTACGTTGCTAACACGTGCCGGTGACGGCGGTGACCCAGTTAATGCCACAGAGTTGCGCAACTCAACTAATTGTTCGCGCAAGTCCGCAACGGTGTTCTGGGATGCAGCCAGATTTCTCTGCACATCAGCCAAACTAGCCTTAAGGAAGACAATGTCCTTCAGCAGGCTCGTAACATCGACGTGGTCGAAAGTGACTGGAGGTAATTTGGTTAAATCCCTCGCCACAAACGTCGGCACGTCGTCAGGGTCGGTCGCTTTCAGCAGCGTGATGATATCTTGCAGGCTTCTCTTTGTCCCGTCACGCCTACGGGACACCATCTGGTCGATTTTATTGAGCGACCGAAACAGCAGCAGCTTCGCAGCAGCAATGTCTTCTTCACTGAAGCTCGATCCACAGATCTGGATGGCGGACACCTCGTCCATCACGTCCAGTTTCTGTTGCAGGAACGCCAGCAGCTCGTTTGCCACAAGTGTGTCACTCATGGCAACAAAAGTTTCGAGCGACGGCTTGCGCCGCGCTATACTATAATAATTATATTATTACGTATCACCAACGTCCGCCTAAGAGCGCGGAACACACACGAATGCTGCTGCTTTGCTCGATTGTTTTTGGTAAACGACATTTTTAAAATATCTAGCTACATCGATTTATCGCCCCCGAAACCCCCTTTTTTTTTTGTTTTTAGGATGGGAAATCATCAAATGACTTCTCCCACTCTGGGCGGAGCGGGAGGGAGTGTCAGACTCTTACTGACTAAAACCCATCCATGTTCCTTCCTCGCCCTTTATGTTCCGGGGCCGCGGTATCTCTTTCGAACAGGCCCGCAACCCCGGCAGGCTTCGGCCCTTGCGGGCCCCTCCCCTTATGCTGACATCTCTTTGAGGCGCGCGTGGAACACGAACGCGCCGTCGACACGGCCTGTCGTCGTCGCTAGACGGATGGACGGCTAGCTAGCCCATAGCCAACCGTCCACAGGCCCGCATCTACGGTGGCCGGTAGCCACCACGTGGCCCCCGACGCCCGGTGCGTCTCCCGCGGCGGCCGGGAAGAGAGGATCTCTCCCTCTCTCGTTCCGCCACCTCCTTCGCCCCGAAACCCCCTGCATGTATTAAATTTCTTGAAAATCGTTGCAGCTGTCTACGGGATTCAGATTAAATTATGTGCAAGAATTGCTCGTTTAAAGGTATTGCATATCATTCATTTAATGTTAACGAGCGTGAGTGACCAACTTGAATTAACTTAGGTTTTTAATAAGGTTAAAATTTGACATATTTTAACTGACGTTAGAACTAATATGATGTGTCATTCCGTACTAAAGTTATCTAAAAGAAGTTTCGTTGGGTAATTCGACGCTCTTTTATGGCTAAGTGCGTTCTATACAGTGATTCTTAGGATTTTTCGCAGTTTCTTTTGAACGCCTTTGTCACATATATATATGTATACGTGTCAAGCAAGCGCGTACTCTGTACGCAAAATGGCACAAATATGTGACAAAATGATAGGTAAAATTGAGGTTTAGTGTGGAGCTCACGCGCGTGTGTTTAGGCTCTTCGGCGTCCAGAAGGTTAAATACTAACTTAAAAGTAAGTGGTAAACGGTTCATAATTGATTTATTTCTACAGTATTAATTTGTACATATTACCTAAGCCTGTTTTCACCAATGTCAAGCTTAGCAATGCCTAGTTAGGTAATGCCTACCGTCTCACTCTTTCGCGTCCTTTACACTATTATTTTCTGAGTAAGCATCACGTAATCTTCCTAATCTACATTATTGAGATTTATCTATAGTTACTTAAGTCAGACACTGGTGCCGATTCTCTTGTCACAAAGTTATAATCAAATGTACTTTTTACTTATTTTAGATCCCGAGGCGCACTCTACCGCTCGCATAGCACCTTTGTAGATCCAAGGGTGCTATGCAAGCGGTAGACTGCGCCGTACTTACACCTAAAATACGAATCGAGCTCTACAGTCGCGCTACAAGAACCTAGTTTAGATCCTGAGGCGCACTGTACCGCTCGCATTCACCTTTGTAGACCCAAGGGTGCTGCAAAGGGTGCGAGCGGTAGAGCCCGTACTAACACCTCTGTACAACCACTGTAGACACATTGTAGACGCTTAGGCGGCACTACGTGGGCCTCTTTTGGGGGTACAGCGGCGCTATAGCCGCTTGTACATCTACTGTAGACCTTACCAGTAGAGCATAGGCTCTACTGGTAAGCGGCCGGTTAGAGGTTTCTAATAGGCTAGGCATAGGCCTAGCCTATTAGAAACCTCTAACCGGCCGCTGTACGGCTTATTGTAGAGCTTGTGTGCTAGTTGGGTGTAGTCTTATTTTGAAGCCCTGCTGTAAGCGCAAGGCTGAGGCTACATTAGGCCGCGACGTGACCTGCGACACATAAGCGATTAAAACAAGAAAATTAATGCTTACGTATATGGCTACACTGTACATCAAATATTACTAGCGATTTTTGATTTCTTTATGCGATCGGAACAACATTACTGTTATCACTGCATCGGCTACACCAACATAGCGAAATTGAGCGAGTTTATTAGAAAATACGCGAATCTCGCTTGTAATGTAGCCATACCATGTTTTTTCGTTTCGCTCTTCCAGTCGCATCGCAAATCGCTGCCTAGTGTAGCATCAGCCTTAGGGTTCATCAAAATCCGTTCAGTAATTTTTACGTAAAAGACAAACCTCCATCCTTACATCTTCACATAAATTTTCATTTATAACAATAAAAAAATATACTTACTTGAACATCTTATGGTGTATGTATTGATGCACGGCGTGCGAGAGTGGCACGTTGATAGTTTGCATAGAGTTAGATTGTAGACAAAACACACGTCCTCCCTGAAAAACAAATTCTCGTCTTCACTAGATAAAACCGACAATACTTTAATAAAGAAATCCTTGTTTAAGGTCGCTTTTTCCCTTTTGAGATATGTTAACGGTTAAAAAAAATCCACGTAAATCTTAAGCTCAAAAGACCTGTCCTTCAAGTACTTTTGAGCTTAAGATTGACATGGGATATTTAAACAGTCATTTCTCTTCGTCTGCATTATTAGTACTCGTTTTTATTGTGTCACATTGTTCCCACGTGAACGCACCTGAATAGACTGTAGAAAAACCGGCAGAGAATGCGAGATGAAAGTCGGTAGCACCAATTCCTGTTTAAAGGTGTAAACTCTCACAAATAATCGAATGACTTCCTCGTTATTATTAAAACAGTGGATGTGCGCTGTCTTGTCTCACATCACGCGAAACAGTATTACCCCTATTTTTTTAGGATGGGAAATCATCAAATAACTTCTCCCACTCTGGGCGGAGCGGGAGGGAGTGTCAGACTTTTACTGACTAAAATCCATCCATGTTCCTTCCTCGCCCTTTATGTTCCGGGGCCGCGGAATCTCTTTCGAACAGGCCCGCAACCCCGGCAAACAGTATCATCGCTAACAGGCATATTACAATACTAGCGGACGTCACGCGGTATTACCCGCGTATGTCTGGTTCCCGTGGGAGTATACGGGGATAAAATATATCCTATAATACTCAGGGTGAATGTAGCTTACCAATGGTGAAAGAATTTTGGAAATCGGCACAGTAGTTTTTGAGTTTATTTGTTACAAACATACACACACACACAAAAATACATTTTTTTCCTCTTTGTAATATTAGTGTAGATGAAAAGAAGGAAGGAAGGGAGGTGTTTGGTTCGCACTCAGTTCACCAGTTTACAAGTTCCATGTAGTCGGGGGTTCAAACATTTATGAAACGGACACAAATCCGGTGTGTGAACTGGCATTTTTAAAGTCCTGATTCCGATACATCCAAATGAGACTCGTAATAGTGCAAAATAAATACCCTTACCGTTGAGTAAACCTGTACACAATTAAACTGTTTATGTCGGTGCAATGTAGTATTTTCTAAACTAATTGTTTACAAACCATAGTGTATCTCTATGTTACCTAGCGTAACAATCTATACGTGTACAACCTAATCAGAAACCACATCTACGAAAAACCACAACAGTTAAATGGATCTAGATTTATAAGTGTGCTAACAACAGACAAACGTTGTGTTTTATAAAACAATCAAGCGTAAAAAAGGAAAAATAAATCAAGCCAATTTCAATTTTCATTTTAATCTTGGAAATGTCATTCGCATTATCGTCCCCTAAGCCATTTAAAAGTTGTTACATTATTGAAATCGGTTTAATTAGACACAAATCTCGATGTACAAACGCGGCACACTTTAAGTGGAGGTCAAACTAAACGTTACATTTGAATTAATGCTAAAACTAAACTTTATGCGGTCTATTTGTGGTGAAGTGCTTTGATTGCAGTAAGATTTTATCAGTATACCTGTGTCATCAACAGCCTAACGCCGCTATCCACTGGTGGACTTTTGGCGAAAAGATGGTATAGCCCGTAGTCACCTCGCCCGTAGTGTACCTATATACTGATAAATTATTACCACGATCATGGTCCGCATCCTTCTTTCCTTCTTCCTTCTAGACTTCCATCATTTCAAGATATTATATTATTTATGAGCTTGAGGATATCTATAAAGGGTGTAAAAAAACTCTTAACGAAGCCGAAAGACACTTGTTCTTCCTGTCATTGCGATTTTTTTTTTGTTCTACACCATACCTGGGAACCTTCTAGTTACGGAGATAGGTCAAAGTTACCACTTTTTGACAAGTTTTTTGTTAATCAAGTTTTTATTGAAGATTTTTAAACACCTCCACAACCCCCGTACTATTCAATCCATCCACTACTTTATTATGATGATGATGATTTACTACAAAACATAATTTTACACCAAAAAAAAAAGGTCGTTCCAGGAATATTTTTTTCATACAATTACTTAGTTTGATGTACAGAATGCTTGGTTGACGACTTCGTGATGAGGTTGTTTACACCCTGTATACCTTGTCCGAAGATTCCATACACCTGCGCTTTAAAGCTTTTTTTATATTACAAAATCAAGGACTACGTTGAAGACAAAGAAGTTTGGCTATAATTCCCTCTGCGCGCGCGGCTTCCCTGGTAGCTCATAAACGGCACAGATTTGTGGATGTCTCTAAGCATTCTTAATCCCATTATTCTTTTTCTTTTGATTCAGATTTTTACAATAGTTTTCAAATATTTTTTTCTCATATTTTGCTTAGAATAGTTACAGCACTGATGCCAATATTTGTGTCACTTGTTTAATTTAGTTCTTTAACTAAATATTCTTTTTTTTTATTACTCACCTTTGTATAGATGCTTTTTTACCTATTATTTGTAAATGAATGAGTGAACATTGAAGGCTTTTAAGATTCCCGGATGCTGTTTAACTTTTGTTAAATATTCCTTTTGTTTTACATTTTTTGTATAGTAAGCAACGACCTATTGTCCAGCCTACGCTGTCCCCCCATACTTTAGTACTAATGCTGTAATGTAACATAATAATATTGTAATACCAAATGATTTGAAAAGAGTAACCGTGGAGTTTCCTGCCGGTTCATCTCCATGGAATCGACCAACACGAACCGTGCACCTTTTTCAACGTTTTATAAGTGCCCAACTAGGCGACTATGTGAAATAAAATATTCTGGTTTTTTTTTACAGATTTAAGAGGAAATGGAGGTGTTGTTTTCTCCATATGAACACTCTCACCTGTGTTATTTCTGGTTTACGAATTTAAAGCAATGATTTTTTACAGTAAAAAAATATCAACCTCTTCTATATATAATTATCACTTCGTTGTTTTTTACAATCATTCATCTTTATAAGCATTATCACCCTTACACAAGTAGAATTAAATTAACCTCTTCCCCGACACATAATTTACTAAAAGATAATAATATGTTTATCGTTAGGTCCTAGCTACCAGTCATCACTCCACTTTCCTCATCTTATTTCGTTACTTAGTATTCCTCATTCACTTTCTATATAGTAGATATACATTATTGTACAAGTCAAGCCCTTTCGTTTGATATCCATATTGAGGGAATCGTGAAAAAATATGTAATCCGCCATTTTGTGGCGGCGGACATCTTGGACAGATTTTCATCAAACATAGCTAAGAACACCTCCGACTAATTCAGCTTTCCAACAAAATAAACAAAATCAAAATCATCCGAGTTCATCCGTTCGGGAGCTACAATGCCACACACACGCGGACACACACACAGACACGACAAACTTATAACCCCGTCGTTTTTGCGTCGGGGTTTAAAAATGCTCAATGTTGTCTATTTAGACCGCTGTCAACTGAGGCCTAGTGTACAAATTAGACAACTATTTGTTAGTTAGCTTGCCTGACGCATGCAGTTTGTTCGATTATATTATACAGGGTAACATAAACAACAATCTGAACCCCCCCCCCTCCACCCCTCCGCCGACATAGACATTGGTTAGTAAAGAAAAAAGGTGTTCCATATATTTTAACTATGTAGGTTTTGCACTTTTGTGGGAAACACGTGTTTAACCGATCATAAATTACCATGTGGACGGCTCAGAATGATGTACTGAGTACACGATAACCGTTTCAGTGACGGGATTCCAGCCCGTATTACCTATACTTTTATTTCACTTAACTTATACAAGAGAATAAACAGGAAAAAAACGCGTTTGACTTTGGAGCTCATTGAAACTAAAAGAGGGTTAAGAACATTTTAACCCTATGCCCAAATATGACAGAATTTTTATATCTACTAACACATATAAATCCCGTAATATTTGGCAGTTACACTTAATTAGCTAGGTCTGCTGCGCCAAAACAGTCGAGTGTAACTATACAAAAAGTTGAAACAAAGTTTTTAGTGATCGGATTTGCATGGGACTTTTTTACTGTATAAACTTTATTTTACGTTTGAATTTTATGTTTTTTTTTTCTTTTGCACGTGATAACGTCATATGCAATAGATGCGTCACAAGACGAACGCTTAGGCCGATTGTGCCTCTCTATCACTTGTTCCGCGCTCTCGCTTGCACGCTCAGGCGGAACGTGATAATGAATCATGCTTTATCGTGCGCCGACTGTGTTCATCGATTTATAAGATGTTATCACGTCAAAAGTAATGATCGCAGCAGACTTTGCTGATCAAAATACATCCACCGGAGCCGATATGAAACAAAAAAAAATAGGTGCCTCTTAATACTAACGTGCCTAATGCACATGCTATGTCCAGCCATGAGACAGGCAGTCTAGAGTCTCCCAACAAAAGCATAATAAATAACTCAGTAGCATTCTGAAAAGAAAATTTTCAAAACTCCACATTAAAACAGTTTTTAACTTTTTTATAAATAAAATTGAATACTGAGACATTTTTGATGGAATATAAGTACATAGATACACACACACACTCAAAATTAAGTGCATAAGATTAGAAACCCATTCCTTATCAGGGGCGTAGCTACCGCCGCATCAGCCGTATCAATGATACAGGGCCCCCTAGTAATAAGAGCCCCTAATGTGTTAAGGAAATAAAACACAAAATCTTCTCACAAGCTCAAATATTATTTTTGCTCAAATATTATTTTTGATAAATGATAAAATACCGTTAACTTGTACTCCCCAAAAAGAAAATCATTTTGCTTTGTTCTCTTCTTTTTAGGCTTCGCCGCAGGGCTCAAAGGGCTCCAAAAAATTGATACTAGAACTAGCTACGCCACTGTTCCTTATGTTAACTCTAATCCTAATAACACACCATGACCTCTATGCATTACAATTATAAAAAAAAAATACCTGAAATCCTACAACGGAGCCAGCTAAAGGTTGTGTCGCAGGCGGAAAGTGACAAGCCTTTATAGAGAGTAGACCACCACCAGACAGACTCAGTAGCTCATCACACCAGGAGTTCCATGACACTGACGATATGTTTTCTTCCTGGAAATCAGTCAACAACCATTGGAACCGGAAACAAACAACCATTAGACCTTTTGATGTCAATTTACACAACATCTTGATCTGACTAACCTTTTCCCTATATTGGTGTCGGCTTCCAGTCTAACTGGGGCCCTTTTCTGCTATTTTTATAAATTAGTCACTTCAACACGATTCCATTCCCATCCTATTGTCATTTTGCTTGAGTTCGTAATCTGCTAAATTCACAATGGTCTCGTAATAAAATTGTATTTTAATGACATTGTCGTATTGCCATTATTATAATACCCTTACTCCAAATAGTTTTCAAAATCTGCTACTAAATGCGAACATTTATTCATGCCAGATTACATTTATAATACATTTTATTAATGTACCAGATTACCATTCTATGACATTTCTTTCAATGGACTGTCAGTGGTTAACCATTGAAAAGTCATATATGACGCCATTATATTAGTAGATTACCAAACTTGTCAAGACTTGACAGAACTTGATCATTATGAAATCAATGATCGACTATTTTGACACTATTATAATAGCAGAATTGATGCAACTGAGTACCAGTATTTTACATGGACCGACTGCTTATCTAGCCTTCATGACCCAGTTAGTAGTGGGTAATACGATACCCCTCGGTAAGACCGGTTGTCAGACTTTCGGCCACTGTAACCTACCTATAACGACTGCCAAAACGACTGTAAAATGACAACCAGGACCAACAGCCAAACGTGGTTCTAGCGAAGCTTAACCTGGACATCGACCCGAGCGGCTGTTATTATTTAGTCACGAGCTCACGAGCTTGGAGTCGATGTTCAAGTTGAGCTCTGTATAAAATGTCGACTTGTCTTTTTTTGGCATTTCTATCTATCTAGTCTTCATTGATGCTGCTGTTTTAAACAGTTAGGAGCGGCACAAACTTGCTCTGGTCGACACATATGATTCAGAAGTAGTCATGAACCATATTGGTATTGGTATTGTACAACGGGCTAGTGTCCGCAACTCCACGTCAAATTTAAGTATTTTGCGTATGGGCTATAATCCACCAGTGCGGTTTGGTAGATGTCACATGTCTTCGAATTTTTGGTTCTAGAACATGCCGGTCATGAACCATAAATCCGACCCGAAGCTGTTACCAACTTTATGGTTGATCGTGCCGATCGAAAAAGACCGTTAAGAACCTGCCATCACTGAGTGATGTTTGGGACAATAGGATAGTAGAAACAAAAATTCTAAGTCCGTCAGTTAGATTATCAAAAAGTATTTGACACCTATTTTTCTTTTGTTACTTTACCCAAAAATGACAAAGAAACGGCGCTTTCTCAATACGTCACGCCGTGGTATATTTTAGTGCGTTCTGGCGTCACGATCCGCTCCCAAGTTTTGATGCGTTTTATCTCTGTCAATATTCATTGATTTACGAAAACAAAAAATACATGTTTGTTATTATTTTCCAACACTGTAACTGACGGGCCAAATAGATTTGCATTTGTTGATTATGTAAACTTTCCTATTGGAGCTAAGTTATGTATGATATAAGTACATATAAATACATACAAGTATTATAGTTGTGTCTATTTATTAGTCTGGTCGGATGTGCCGTATCATGCCGACGTCTAAGCAATAAGTTAGTTCCGTATACCTACCGTGAACAGCAATTCCCCGGTGGATAGATTGTAGACTCTACAGACGGACGACTCGTCGACAACCGCGAGGTAGGCTCGCGACGCACTCACGTCCAGACAGCGGACCGACGCAGGAGTGACCAGCACCATCTTAGCGCTGCCCTGACTCGGCTCCACTTGCCAGATCTGTGACGTATAACAACATAAATTAAAAGTAATCGCATACTTATCAGACCCAAATAGAGTGAAAAAGCCGAAAGAATCGAAATCTAGAATTACTATTATGAATGACTATGTAACCTCGCACATTTATCCGCGCCGAATAGGACGAAGAGATAACGTTTTTCTTTTATGATAGAACGTTTCGTTCGGCGCGGTCGATTCTTTCGCCGCGGACGAGTTTTCTTGATGAAAGTGCAAAATTGTGTCTTAATTTTTTCAATCACCAGTGCCATATTTAAAGTCGACCGACGGCGGTAAGCCCGCTGACAGCGAGCTGTCTGCTAATTTATGTTGCCAAAGTAGAGTATATCTAAGGAGAAAGACATAAAAGGCCCTATTTGAATGGCCTGCTCGACAATGTCAAATTATATGTCATGCAAACCTAACCTAAAGTAAGTCATTTACGACCTGAGGTCTAACCGGGCATTAATATTGTACTGAATTTCATTATGACCCGCAATGGCCCGTACGAATTTCATTATTTTGGCTGCACAGATAAAGCATGATCTGGCTTGAGACCGAATACCTATTTTGCCAGGAACATGTTCCCGTGAGATAAAATCTCATCTACCTATAAAGTTTCTCCCCTACCCACATAAAGAGTAATTCGGACAATTACCAAAATTATATAGTTTTTAATATACTGTCTGGACCTCCCTATTCAGTCATATGACCCTATTCATTTTGCAAGCTTTACTCTAATACACTTCTCGGGTTGCGAAGCTGAGCCCGTTGCAAAGCCCTTTGTCCCATAGAATTCGAACCAGCCCCCGTTCGCTGGACCGATGTTTCAAAAAACCAGACTTAATAACGTATTGAAATCCATTGAGGCATGCGTACACTGTACACGTGTATGGGGATGGTTGGGCATTGGACAATGTACCCGATCTGACATCTATAGCATTTCATCTGTTATCTGATCGGCTTTTATGCATATTTTAATAATAAACTAAACACTTAGTGCCAGCTGCCATATACAACGCAGCCGGCGATTTTAAAGACCCCCGCCCCTCTCCCAAATCTCCATGTTTCCGCTCCAATTCGCGGATAAATCCTTTTATTAATCGTCTCTCATTTTATTCCACACTCGATGTTTCGTTTTGCAATGGCCAGGTGGTCAAAATCATGTCAACATTACGAGAACAAATAATTAAGGGCAAAGTAACTAAGGGCAGGACCAACTGTCGATATTAGTATAGTTTCACGATAACAAAAAGGGTGAGTGTTTTTTGATTAACATGGTCTGATTTTAGTTATAAACTTTTAACTATTTAATTACATGTTTTGCGTTTATTACTAGAATATTTTGATTGTACTCGCGAATACTGAAACGTCACTCAAAATTTAAGGGCTGGTCAACATTCAAGCAGCTCTTAAACCTTAAGTTTTGGATGGCCACCGTCAATTTTGAGTATCTGTTAAATATAAATGCTGGCAAAAATTAATGGGAGCTGGTACACCCTTCCAATAGCAATTACATATACGTCGTTGGATAGGCCTTTTTAAATGGAACAACATTTACTATGGCCACTTTTCTGAAATGTTTGTCCATTCTGAGTTATAGGTTAAAAAGTAAAATGAATACCTATTATTGAAGTGATATCTTAGTACTAACTGGGTTGTGGAGGTCAGATAGGCAGTCGCTTCATGGAAAATACTGATATTTAGCTGCATCTGGTTAGAATGGAAACCGACCCCAACATCATTGGGAAAAGGTTAGGCAGATGATGAATGTAATATCTTAGTGTCTGAGAAAATATAAAACCAATGACATTGTTGCTCATTTGTATATATCACCGTAAAATTGTCAAACACGTTATATTACAATATAACGTGTTTTTTCTCGCGATATTGTAATGTCTCGAATTATTGTCAACTGAACATACGGAAGTATCTCTGCCCCCATAATCGGGACTTAGGGCGCCCCCCCGTTAGGTTAGTTAGGTTCCTTTAAACCCTGCACTCGGAAATAGGGGCTCCGTCGACTACGCTTTTTAGGGGGAATATAAAGTGTTTTAAGGTTATGTTATATTAATCGGTATTTCTCAGGAATGGTGCATTATCTTTTCACGAGCGTTGTGCCACTGGGCCAGGGGGACCCCTCCTTCCCTCCACACCGCGTAAGTTGACTACCATCGCATGCATTTCACGAAAAATAATGCGTTTTGTTGTAAGCAGTATGTTCATTTGACAATATCGCTAGAGATATTACAATATAACGTATTTGACAATTTTACGGTGACATATACACGCATTATTTACATTTTTAAATATTCCAATGTAAAACGATATAACAACGTTTAAAAAATAGTAGCCTACCAGCGCTGCGAACAGGGTCTGAGCTTCCAGTGGTCAGGGCTTTCGAGAGAGGAACCTCTTGACGATAGGCGTCATGTTCAGAAGTAATTAAGGATGAAGAGCAGAAACCGGAACATAGCACAGTGTTCTTAGGCATAACTTTGGATGCCAAGCTTCAGTGGGGCCCGCATATAAACAAATTGTCCAAAAACTTAGTTTTGCAGCATACGTCGTTAGAAGAATTCGTGACTTAACTGATTTAGAGACGGGTCGTTTAGTTTACTTTAGTTATTTCCTTAGCGTGATATCGTACGGTATTCTCTTGTGGGGCAATGCCGCCGATATTCAAACAATATTAGTTTTACAAAAAAGGGCAATTCGTTCAATTTATAATCTAAGTCCCAGATAATGTCTCACAATTTTTTTAAAGAGATTAACATTCTTACTGTGCCCTCTCAGTTTATTTCTGAAAACCTTTTGTACGCACACAAAAATATTTATTTATTTAAAAAATACAGTGAAATCCACAACATAAACACGAGGAACAAACACAAATTGTTATTCCGGCAACGAGGCTCAACAAAATAGGGAGTACGTTCAGATGCTAATGTATTCGTTTTTACAATAAACTACCGAGCCATATTCAAGCACTAAGCCTGAATAAATTCAAATGTTGTTTATTAAACGAAAGCTATGCCTGAAAGCTTTCTATCATGTCAATCACTATCTCGACGATAAAAAGGCTCGGGATTAAACTGCTCCAATGAAATTCGCTCTGTAAATGTTGAAATTTCGGACTTCGCTTGTTTATTGTTGATACCTTTATTTTATACACTGTGACATTGAATGATTTGACATGAATACTTAGTTCAGTATTTTATAATTTTTTACTTTATTTTTGTTTTGACTTAGTCTATAAATTGAATGAATTGCCCTTTTTTGCAAAACTAATATTGTTTGAATATCGGCGGCATTGCCCCACAAGAGAATACCGTACGATATCACGATAAGGAAATAACTAAAGTAAACTAAACGAGCTGTCTCTAAATCAGTTAAGTCACGAATTCTTCTAACGACGTATGCTGCAAAACTAAGTTTTTTGGACAATTTGTTTATATGCGGGCCCCACTGAAGCTTGGCATCCAAAGTTATGCCTAAGAACATTGTGCTATCTTCCGGTTTCAACTCTTCATCCTTAATTACTTCTAAACACGACGCCTATCGTCAAGAGGTTCCTCTCTCGAAAGCCCTGACCACTGGAAGCATAGACCCTGTTCGCAGCGCTGCACGTAAGGCAAAACGATCGTTTTACGACGACAAAAGCATTTAAAACAAAATCATTGAAACACGCTAATTACACACGTTTGGTGTTCTCTACCCCTCAATGGTCAAAAATCAACAAAAGATTTTTTATTTGCGAGCGAGACCCGTTTACAAGAGCCGCTATTGTTCGACTCTTCACTTATTGTTAGGCGTGCCGCTAGTATTCTACTAAACTCGGTGCGAATACGTTGTGTCGATGTGCAGTTGTTTTGAAGTGAAATCTTGTTTTATAATATGGATCCATTACCATGTAGTAAGTACTTCATTTTAAACCTATTATTGAGTTCTTTCAATGCTTTAAAAAATAATCGAAATATATCGATAGACTTACAATAATCTTGTTTTGCTGTAGAAAAATAATTCGTGGAAGCTTTTCTAAAAAGTTCCAACGAGTACCAGTTTAAGTTTGTTTATTATCAATAACTCTTATTGTTGTTATTACGAGAAAACAGTTTTAGCTGCACGTATATACACATCTCTGAGTATTTGTCGTTTTTGTTTCAGGTAGTCGAAATGATAACGTGGAAATGCGAACTATTAAAAGACTAGAATTGTATTTTGTTTTAAAAAGTGAAAGTTTTTTTAAATTTTCTTTACCTAAATGCATTGAACATTTACTTAAGTATATTTTGAATAAATTAAACATTGTAAAATATGGTGAAGACTTTGAAAAATCGATCAAATTGAAAAGTAAAGTGTTTGTGGCAAAGTTATTTGCAAAATGGAAACAATGTCATCGCATCCATGACCGACTGATTAAAAATCATCACAATTGGTTAAATGAGGAGTTCAAAATGCCGAACATACAAGGAGACCAACAGACGCCTAGTAAGAAACCGGTTTCAGGACGACCAAAGAAGGATTTTGGGGTCTCATCGCTGCGTTCTAAACAAAGATCTGTGCAAACTCTTGTGAAAGGTCTTTCTCCGGAACAACTTTCATTTGCAACTGAATCCAGTTTAGTTGTATCGGGAAAACGCAAAGCTGCTAAAGTGATGAAATTAGCCCTAGAGTCGTCACCTAGAAGTTTGAAACGAATGCAGCAGTCAAAAAATAACAAGCCCTCTTGCACACCATATACACCTGTGGAAGCGCTAGCTCTTATTGTTGATACTAGTATGACAAAAGAAGATTATATAAAAGTACAAAGAGGAGCTAAAGCTAGAGGTGCTAATATATACCCTGCCTATAATCAAATCTTCCAGATAAAGCAAACTTGCTATCCCGAAAATATTACTGTTTCGGAGATCGAAGCCAGGATTCCTATGCAAAACTTACTTGATCATACAGTCCGAAGATTATATGAAGTGCAACAAGAAGTTATTTCTCTTCATCTTCCTCCAGAAGTATTCGAAATTGATGTCTACTATAAGTGGGGACTGGATGGTAGTGGCGGGCACAGCATTTATAAACAGCACTTCGCAGACAGTCCAAAGTACTCCGATTAGAATATTATATTAAGCACTATTGTTCCTCTCGAAGTGTCTATATTCCATGAAGAAGAAAAAAATATATTTTGGAAAAACCCCAGCCCATCATCGACAAAGTGGTGTCGCCCTATTGGTTTCAAGTTAATTAACCATAAAGTTCGGTACGGGCCCCATTCGGGGCCGGGCACTGAAACCTACGCTGGCTCGGTACTGGCCCCGAATGGGGCCGGCGGTTAAGTCATACGACATCCTTATTTTTTATGTAAATATTTAATGTTCTGATTATGAAAGACTATGAGTGTGCGTTAATTAAGAGAGTTGAAGAAAAACTACATATGTTAAAGCCATTCAAAGTTCTGTATTTAGCGCGCAACATTCTTAATTTACCCAAATAAAATCCAAATGCGTAAATACGTTTGTCGCCATTTTGACGGCAGTGCTAGCCGACGCTATAAATCATAAAAATTGGGGTTTTCGGGCATCCAAGCTCCACTATGTTGAGAATTAATAACTCGTCATTTCATTATGTGACGAATTTAACCATAGTTCAATTTAAGTAAGCAGTGGTAATGATAAATTTTGATATCCAAAGTCGAAGTTTCGCGCCAATCTTGTTTGTTTACATTTTATTTTTCACATTTTAACACACAGACACGTTTAGATTCGACAACAGATATGACAAATATCATTTCAAATATTATAAACAACATGAGAATACCCAGATCTTAGCGTAATTTACTAATATAGGACCAATAACATGTAATATTCATTACCTACCACTACTTAATTTTGTATTGAAAATAGACGACCATTTTTTTTTGTTTTTTTTTTTTTATATTTGAGATGTGTGAAAGCGATTATTCAAATCGATATTTTTTTTTGTAAAATTCGATTAACTCGATTAATTCATTTACGGAATTTAGCAAATCGATTGATGGAAAGTAAAACAATTTTGTTTATATTTAATTTAATATTGTTTTAAGCTTTAGTTAGGTAATCTTAATAGTTTTTCGTAAATAGTACCAACCCAACAATAAACAGCACAGACCGATCAAAGGCTAAATTCGCGCCGATTTTTTTCCATATCAAAATTTAAATTAAGAATGCATTCGCTGTTCAAAATTACATTGTACTTAAAACTAGGAAATTTATTGTGATTAATTCTTTTCGTTGGTTGTCAGTGCGCCAGGGATCTTGGTACTCTTGGTATCTTTTAGGTGTGGTAAAATTGGTTTAGTTCCTAATAGGTACCATGATAATTGTATTTAGTAAACAAAATGGGGAATAGTATGATTAGGTTACTGTGTTCGGTGGGATTAGTTATTGGGATAAACCATTAAAAGTTTATTTTCAAATACTTTTTTTAACTCTATCATTGCAAAGTCCCATTTGCATTGGTGGGCAAATGGGACTATCTAATTTTGTTTATTTCTCGCCTTTACCGAACAATAATTTTAATGGTCAATTTTCATTTAATTATGAAAGAGAGGCCAAGGGGAAGAGCTCGTTGTTAGATGATAACGGCCGCTCGCGTCGACGTTTAGGTTAAGCCTTGCTTGCCTAGGTTGGTCTGTGGATGGGTGACCACCCATTACATACCGAGTTTCCTCCGTGCCTCTGAAAGCACGCTAAGCAGTTGGTCCAGGCTGTCATTAGTAGTTATTTGACAGTCGTTACAGGTAGTCAGCGACCCAATAGGTTAGACAACCAGTCTTACCAAGGGATATCCTAACCACCCAGTACCAACTGGGGTGTGGAGGTCCGATCGCTCCATGTAAAATGCTGGTATTCAGTTAGACTGGAAGTCGACCCCATTATAGTTGGGAAAAATAAGGCAGATTATGAAATTTCGTTTGATTTTGAATAAATTGACAGGCTTTGTTCAGTAACAACGGTTTTAAAATCCTTAATATTTATTTATCATTCAATTTTTCCGATCCTTGGCACACTATATCCAACCTTCAGACATTCCAGAACAAAATTCACAATATATAATTAAAGTAAATAAAAATACTTTATAAATGTGAATGTATGTGTATGGTCACAATTACATTCCTAATTTAAATTTTGAATCAAAACATTCCACGCGAATTTAGCCAAAGGTTGACCATTCGTACAGTTGAAAATGAATACTTAATTCATTTTCAGATTTTGTCTTTGCTTAAATTGTTTTTTGTCATACGGTGCTAGTTCGGCTACGGCGTTTCTCCAAATTCTCCAATCCGTAAGTTTTAAAGGAAAGATTATCATCAAAAAAATGTTATTTGTTTAAAGTTTAGAGAGTTCTGTGTTTATTTATTATTAATAAGTCAACCAAAAGCAACGAATGATGACATGATACTATTAAAAAAGTAGTATAAAAAGATCCATTCCAGAATTTAAATATAATTATTATTTGAAATTATACCAAGGAGTTTTCATTGCGTCTCAAAACTTTTTTTCCAAACTTAATTTGATTGCGAGTATCGATTAGGCTGAATGCTACATTTTAATCGTAATGATGAAACTCGGGTTTACGGTCAGCACTACGAAGTGATATGTCATGTGATAAGTTGGTTGCAACATTGTTTTTTTAGTAATATTTGTCAAGACTTTGATCGTCATTTTTTATGAAATAATGTATGAATAGTGGCAAAAATAAGAACGCAGATAGAAGGTTACTGTATTTATTTAGCTTTTTCCAGTTTTTGTAGCAAACGAGAAGCTTGCCTATGTATATTATTTCCAGCGCATCTACGTTACCTACTTTTTGGAAGGGTGCAGTAATATGTGTTTTATACTTATTTGGCAATACACTAACGCCGTTTTACCAAACAAAACACGTTACTGGTGATATTAACGACAAACGTATCGTATGGAACAGCTTCCTTGACATATTTTTCATTAAAAAATCGAATGCTGAAAGTTCACGAAAAATCTGTAAATTTTTGACAGATTCGCTTCACCCCGCCGATTCAGCTGATGTGTCATGTGTCAAAATCTTGTCGTGCATAGTGGTTAAAGAAACCAATCAGACCATAAAACAAGAATTCGATGCTACAGAACAACAGCTGCGAGCTGTTACATCAACAACAGTAAGCCTCCAAGAAAAATTAATCACCTTTAAGCATATTCCAATTTGTACAATGATGGATGGCAAAACATGCAATGTCCTTACACAAACTGCATCATCTCAGGCATGCAACATTTGTAAGGTAACTCCGAAGGACATAAACAACTTGGATAAGGTCTTACAACGATCTTGCGATGTTTCTGCTTATAAGTATGGCATATCTATTTTACATGCCTATCTAAGATGTTTCGAATATCTTTTACATATAGCATATAAAATTGATATTAAACAATGGCAAGCTAGGGGCACTACATTGAAGAATCAAGTAAAAGAGAAGAAGAAAAATATAACGGACCTGTTTTACGAGAAGATAAGTTTAGTAGTGGACCAACGTAAGCAAGGAGGTGGAAACACAAATGACGGCAACACGGCACGGAATTTTTTTGAAAATCCAGAGATAGTTTCTGAAATTACTGGAATCGATAAAGAATTGATTGAAAGGTTTTCAAATATTTTAAAGACAATTTCCAGTTGCCATTACATCAACATAAACACTTTCAAACCTTATTGCATGGAAACAGCAAAAAAATGCATTGAACTGTACTGTGGATGGTACAAGATGAGTGCGTCAGTACATAAACTACTTATCCACAGCAGCGACATCATAAGTCAGCTACATCTGCCTGTGGGTCAGCTATCCGAGGACGTATTGGAAGCCTCTCAAAAAGAATATAAAAACATACGACTCATGCACTCACGAAAAACTTCAAGAATTAATACTAACACGGACATTTTACACTGGCTATGTATTAACTCCGATCCCCTGATAAGTCAACATCGATCAGTGAAAAAAAAAACAATGAAAGGTTTTAATGATACAATCATGAATATGCTCACGATGCCAAAATATTTAGGCAACGATCAGAATGAGGAAGACGATGACGAAGAAGATGATTAATAATGTTTTTTTTGTAATAATACAAAGTTTACGATTTATTTTGAGTTGTTTTATTTCAATGCAAAAATTAAATATTGGAATAAAATTTCAATATATTAAAAATCAGTACTTATAGGTACGTAGGTTGGGTTAGAAAACGTCAGACTGCTTAGTATAGGTAATAGCCACTCAAAAATATGTTTAAATAATTAAATGTAACAAATTTTCGTTAGAAATATTTTTGTCGTCGTAAATCGATCATTTTGCCGTACGTGCGCTGGTAGGCTACTATTTTTTAAACGTTATTATATCGTTTAAATTGAAATATTTAAAAATGTAAATAATGCGTGTATACAAATGAGCAACAATGTCATTGGTGTTATATTTTTTCAGACACTAAGATATTACATTCATCATCGGCCTAACCTTTTCCCAACGATGTTGGGGTCGGCTTCCATTCTTATTAGATGCAGCTAAATATCAGTATTTTCCATGAAGCGACTGCCTATCTGACCTCCACAACCCAGTTAATACTAAGATATCACTTTAACAATAGGTATTCATTTTACCTTACTTTTTAACCTATAACTCAAAATGGACAAACATTTCAGAAAAGCGGCCATAGTAAATGTTGTTCCATTTAAAAGGACCTATCCAACGACGTATATGTCATTGCTATTGGAGGGGTGTACCAATCTGTTCATTGTCTTTTTGAGTGACGTTTCAGTATTCGGCCGTTAGGTGCGTTGAGATAAAATTTTATAGCTTAACAGTTTAGGGAACGAAATTGTTGGTAAATACCTGTCCATTCATAAGCCCCAATAGCAAAACTTCTTCGAAGTAAAGCGATGTCACCTTCACGTAACGTATGGATGCTGGGACTGTCCATGCCTTCGGTATTTGTCGTCCAATTATTGACAATTTCGTGTCCTGAAAAAACAAATTGGAATAAATTAAGAACATCTTCTTTAAAATACTGTTGTGTTATCCTTGTGGAGCATTCTCTCTATCTTATTTCCGTTGGTCTAGTAGCAAAGCCCTAAGCCGCACAACCAGCGCAAAGTCTGGTTTGTGCATCCGTCTCCAACACGACCGTTTAGTTGGCCTGGTGTACGCGCTAGTAGCTCAATCCGAGTAAACTATCGGCCGATAGAAAGTTTGCAGTCTGCAGGGACTCGAAAGTTAGTTCAAATCTAATTCATGTCGATTGTGTCTCCTAGCTAACTGATGACCTATTAACAGATTTCACATATCAAGAATACATACGACAGAGTGTCTAATATTAAACAAGATGTAGTTTTGCATCTAAGTCAAAATTCAGGAACTTGTCACAAAAGACATAAATCACGACATACTCGTATGATAGAACAAAGTCTCCCGCCGCGTCTGTCTGTCCCTATGTATGTTTGGATCTTTAAAACCACGCAACGAATGTTTGTAATAGATAGAATGATTCAAGAGGGAGGTTTTAGAATATAATTTTACGCGGGCTTAATCGCGGGCATCGACTAGTCAATATACATAAAAATCAATGCCACTTTTCGTTATAATTGTACAACTCAAGAATGGGCTCACCTTTCGTTTAGGCTTTGTTCGGACTATTTAGTAGATGGTTTATGTGCAGTTGGCACTAAATCGGTCGAGCGGTTCTTTACGCAGACGAAGTTGCGCGGGTCAACTAGTAATCAAAATAAATTACGATACCCAGTCCATAATTAATTCAACGGCTATTTTATGTTGTTTAAATTTAATAATATTTCAGAATAACACAAAAGTAACATGTCTCTGAGTGCGTTTATTTCTGTGTGTGAAGGCGCGGTTATAGTGCTGCGTTTTAAAACGGGTGGTACTCGTATACACTTATCGATTTTTGTAAATAAGAAAAAGAAACCTGGCCATTTATTTTCGATTCGTATCGAGAATAATTTGCATAGATACCTCCTTGAATTTGCTAAACGACACCTTGACAAGTGTTTTTTATTATTTTCATTTATAAAATCGAGTATTTAGTATCATCCTCATATAGCCTGCCCAGTGTGCAGCGGTGGTAGGTGCATCAATAAACATAGTTATACCTGACACAGTAGCAAAGCGTCGCTGGTAGCTATTAAAAGCGAGCACTCCGCCGTCTGCGGGAGTTTCTCCCGGACTCTATACAGCATCCCATCCACATCGCCCTGTTCGTATACCACCACGCGTTCCGGCAGCTGGACCTGGAAACCACATCATTATTTCAAGTAAACGGAAAAAAAATAACGTACTATTAACAGTTCCGTACTGTACATGTCTTGGCTCTAAGTTGTGAGTAAATATGAATGTTTATACAGAGTACAAACAGCCTCAAAACAAAACAAAACAAAGCGAAATTTTATATTTGATAAATGATTCTGATTCTGACTCATAACGAAGCCGTCAACCAAGCATTCTATACATCAAACGAATTAACTTGACGCAAAAGTTCTTGCTGGGAAACGAGTTTATTTTTGGGATGAAAAATCATGTTTTGTGGTAGAACTCAATGATACGCACTCAAAACATTGTGCTTATGGATAGATTAAACAGTACGGGAGTCGTGGAGGCATTTCAATTAAAAATCATACATTAAAAAATTGAATTTAAAAAACAATCTTGTCATAAAGTTGTAAGTTTGACCCCCAGTATCTCCGTAACAAGAAGGTTCCCAGGTATGGTTTAGAACAAAACAATGATCGCAATGACGTGGAGAATAACTGCCTTTCGGCTTCTTTAAGAGTCTTTTTAGGCTGACCCCACATTTGGCGTGCGCGATCCTCGGGCGTGCGAGTAGCGCGAGCGCCGCGCGCGCGCTGCGTGAGCGTCGGGTGTTGCCGCCGTGTGACGTGCATGCAGCGTGCGCGCAACGCGCGCGCGGCGCGCTCGCGACGCTCGAGTCGCGTTCTTACCCCTTCGCCCGCTATCCCCGCCGCCGTCTGTCTCGAGCGTCGCGAGCGCGCCGCGCGCGCGTTGCGCGCACGCTGCATGCACGTCACACGGCGGCAACACCCGACGCTCACGCAGCGCGCGCGCGGCGCGCGCGCGGCGCTCGCGCTACTCGCACGCCCGAGGATCGCGCACGCCAAATGTGGGGTCAGCCTTACACCCTTTAAGTAGGTATGCGTTCCTAAACCATTGATCCGCTTGTGTTGATACTTTCGTGGGTCCTTCCATATGTACGCCTGCGAAGGTTTCTGGCCCAAAAAATCTATATTTTTACGCATTTTACGGTTTATAAATAATACCAAGAGCAATTATTGCACAAACTTTGCTTAAGTTAGGCAAAATTCGTGTGCTGTTAAAGGATGTATTGACAGAGACTGGAAACTGAGACGAGACCGCGACAAGTGTCTCAGTCTTTTCTGCATATACTGTGGGTTGAGACAGGGAACGCAACCAAAGCTACCACATATATTCATTCGGTATCGGAGTGTCTGTCGACGATTTCACGTACTTTTCGAGCGCATCACGTGACTCGACTGGTCAGAACGCACCTGTCACGCGGTCGGTGTCTACTGTCTCTGCCTCGCTCGCGAATTGATACATATACATTGCCTAAAGTCAAGTAACGGTCGCGACCTCTATCAGTCTCTGGTCTCGGTCGCTTGTCTTTATCGCGACGTGAACCGCCACCTTAACTGAACAATCATTTGCTAGAAAATTTATCAAACGAATGTCAACTGTTGTGACAGAAATTTATCAACTGCCAATCAGATCACTGGATAAGGGTACAATAGTTTAATATTGACACAGGTCTAATTCATTGCCTTACAAGTTCACTACGTACACCTACTACATGATAGTTTTACGGTTTTAACAGGCAGTTGTTTTCTCCTTTATAATTTTAGCACTTATTTAAAGTTTGACAACAAATCTTACCAAGTAGTATCTTATTACCTGGTACTGAGTTGGTTGTGGAGGTCAGATAGGCAGTCGATTCGTGTAAAATACTAGTATTCAGCTGCATCCGGTTAGACTGGAATCCGACCCCAACATAGTTGGCAAAGGCTAGGCAGATAATAATGAACTCTAGTATAATCACCCTATATTCCTACTGCTGCGACTCAGGCCTCTTCTCTATGAGAAAAAAATGGCTGTAATCCACCATTCCAGAGCGGGTTGATAGATGTCACAGTGAACTTCTTGTTCTAAGTCATGCCGGTGGCATCACGATGTTTTTATCACCGTTTTGAAAACAGCAGTGATAAAATAAATAACGACACAAAGTACAACCATGTAGGCCGCTTGGGTTCGACCACACGACCTATAACAGTAACTCATAAATCGGGCCGTCATCACTGGGCGACCACTGCTCCATTACTCTGCTCCTCGTTACAATAACAGGGTGGTGTTCCCTTATAATCCCCAAAGCGTTAGGAAGGGGTGTTCCACAGAAATATTAAAAACAGGAGAAGTGGCAAGGGGGCGTGTCGGTGACCACGTGGAGCTGGCCGCGTCGCTCAGCTATTGAAAAATGGCCGTAACCGCGAGTTAGTGTGTTGTCAACCGCGTTCGTAAAAAAAAACGATTATGCCGTCTTGTTCGGTGGTTTCGTGCAAAAATAGAAGCCAAGACAAAAACTTTAGAAGACAGGGCATCAGTTACCACAAGTTAGAACAAGTATTTTACAATATTTGTCTTAAAAATCACGAAAAACCATAATCCCTAAAATATATCTGACTTGTACTACTTGATTTATGTTTTGTTGTATTACTCCGACTGTATTAGGTTTGCATTAAATACATTGCTCTTTTACAACCACCTTAGTCTGTCACTGAGTGACTGAACGAGCAATGTACACCTGACATAACGAAACATCATTAAGCCGTCATGTGGCATGGTGCGTCCGCTGCTCCGGTCCGCCGTATTTGAGCGCGAGCTAGTGATGTGCTCGTGGAGGTTTGACAAAGTCTGTCGACAAGAAAGTGGACTGCGAATTGTTATATTACTATTTCACATTTTTTTTTCAATTTGTTAAATCTTGTAAACCGGTTGGAAGGCCGATGTGGTTCTATGCTTAATTTTCTTTTTCTCTTTGACAATTCAAAAGAGCCTGTAACTGGCCTAATTGAAATAAATGCTTTGATTTTGATTTTGAACTACGTGTAACTGTGTCATTTGATTTTTAATTGATTTTAAAGTATTTTTATTCATTGAATAATGTTTGTAGGTTTCATATTATTTTTATTTACTTTATTTCCAAATCCTTTATAAAAATAATCGATATATTTATCGATAACTCTTCGATTTAGTCAAGCACTGTGTCGTATCCGCCCCCGTGTCCCGACTACACACAATGATAATTGTTTTAGTGTGAGTAAATTATACGGAAAAAGTACGCTGTAGTTTAACAAATAAGGTTTGTATTTAAATGACAGAGTTATCGATGGCGCGTGTGTGCACTTGTTCGTAGTATTGTTTTGACAGAACTGTGTGTGCAATATTAGCGTTATGGAGGGGCAACTGTGGCTTCATCGGTTTTCTATACATTTTGAACTCCACGCCATATCTCCTTCTTTATTATATCTATGGGGTGTTCCTAGTACTTAGTAGTACACCCACATCTGGCTAGTTATGTTTAATGCTATCAACCGGACACAAATCCAGACTCCGTGGTTACTAGTGAGAAATGCCTGACTGAAAAATCCAATAAAACACCGATTGTCCGGACTGAAGATCGCACCCAGAACCTCATGCTCAACAGTCGCGCTTGCGACCGCTTAACCAATGAGACAGACATATTATGAATTATGAATAACTAGCTCCTGCCAGCGGCTTCGCCCGCGTTAAGTTTGATTACTGTCCCATGGGATCTTACTACCGGGATAAAAGGTTATAAACTATCTGTGTGCAAAATTTCATCCAAATCCATCTAGTGGTTTTTGCGTGAGAGAGTAACAATCATCCATACATCCACACTCACAAACTTTCGCATTTATAATATTAATAGGAAAGCCCGCGACTTTCGTCCGCAAGACCCACCCTTATCAACTAGCCATAAAAAATTGCCTACGACCTATTCTATGAACTACAAAATATGACACAAAAACAAACATTATAATTGGGCAAACCACTTCAGAGGAGTTCTATAACAAACACTATGACACAAGTTATTATTTATGGGTGTAAACCGACTCATCACGAAGCCGTCAAACAAGCATTCTGTAAATCGAACCGACTTCTACTTGGGGTAAAAAAATACATGTTTTGTGGTAGAACATCTCAATGTAACAAACTAATTAAAAATATTGAGCTGCTGGGTGGACTGAATATTACGGAGGTCGTTTTTTCAAAAATACAATTTAATTTAGTAGATTTAAAAATATTACATTAAAATCTTGTATTTTTTTTAAACTTGTCAAAAAGTTGAAACTTTGTAATATTTCCGTAACTATACAAAAAAAAATACACCCTTTACTGTAAAAGAAGATGATATTATGATACATACCGCTAGCCGATGCTTGTATATCGCAATCTTTTGCACCCGGTCGTGACATTTGATCCGCACCTTGTTGCCCGTCGTGAGGTGCTGTATGATGACGTCCGTCATGTTCTCTCTGTACGCGTAACGCTCGCGGTACAAACCGTGCACTGTGCTGAACACTATCTGATAACACCACAGTGTGCCATCTTGACATGCTACAGCCTGGAATAAGTTATGCTTTTATTAGAAAAATCTTACGAATATGACAGTTATACACACCTAACTAGCACCCAAGCTCTACAACAAGCTGTACAGCGGCCGGTTAGAGGTTTCTAATAACGGCATATGCTTTACAGGTAAGGTCTACAGTAGATGTACAAGCGGCTATAGCGCCGCTGTACCCCCAAAAGAGGCCCACGTAGTACCGCCTAAGGGTCTACAATGTGTCTACAGTGGTTGTACAGAGGTGTTAGTACGGCGCGCTCTACCGCTCGCACACTTTGCAGCACCCTTGGGTCTATAAAGGTGCTATGCGAGCGGTACAGTGCGCCTCAGGATCTAAAATAGATTCTTGTAGCGCGACTGTAGAGCTCGATTCGTATTTTAGGTGTTAGTACGGCGCAGTCTACCGCTTGCATAGCACCCTTGGATCTACAAAGGTGCTATGCGAGCGGTAGAGTGCGCCTCGGGATCTAAAATAAGTTCTTGTAGCGCGACTGTAGAGCTCGAACCGTATTGTAACGCGACTGTAGCTCTGAAATGAACAAAACTAATTGAAATTTTAACTTATGAGTGATTGATTGATGAATTGGAAAATAAATAACAGTAGTGTTGATTTTTCCTTTTATGTATGCAAAATACCAGTGCGAGTGCCACTGTATTGTGAATATATACATATGTTCTAGCTAAAATTTTAACGCGCCTGCTGTTTATGCAGTTTTTTGGATAAAAAGTACATTTGATTAGAAGGTTTGAATTTTAATTTTAGTTTATGTAAGACAGTTTACTTATCTAGGTAGTTTCTTTAGAAACCTAGGTGAGAAAGAGTGACGTGAATTCGATTTTTATACATATATAATTATGATGTTAATTAAATTAAGAGTCTAAGGTGGTACAACGGATGATTGTAACTCCGTTGTACAACCTGTTTCTCTGCTGTAGACATAGAGTTACAAATATGCTATATACCACCTAAAGCGCTTTAAAAGTAGCTTGTAACTCGATTTAAACACTTTTAACTATTGTAGCCCAGTTGTACGGCTATTGTACCACCTGCCTGTTAAAGAGCGATTGCATACGCTACTGTACCACTTAAGTAGTATACTAAACCCCTTGAACGGCTATTGTAGAACCTTCAGGTTGTACAAAAGAGATTGAAGAAGCTTGTGTGCTAGTTGGGGCAGTGACAGTTATGCTGACTGACTTATTGTCTGAATAGATAAATAGAGATATTCTTTTCCCAAAGAAGGGAAGATTTATTATAGGATTCTAGCTCTATTAGAACGTTACAAACGGCGGTCTCATAGTTAAAATAAATAAATTACGCCTGCAATCCTCGGAGAGTTGATAGAGATGTACAGTCACGAACTATGAAACACGAATCTTGTGAAATAGCGATTTCTACTGTGAGGTATGACATAGTATTCCAATAAGCCTTCGAAAATACTATGTTCGTGAAAATATTAATGAAAAAAGTACGAAATTCTCGATTTTGAATTTCTCGCGACGGTACACCAACATTCCGCCAGCTTTGTACATTAACATACCAAATTACTAAAGGAAGGCGAGGGAGCTACGGCCCACACCCACTCTTGCGGCGTGCTCAGTATCTCTACGCCTTCTGACGTCAGCACGGCCCAGCCACCCACGCCGCCGACGAGCACCAATGCGCCAAGCATAGTGACAGACAATGCTGATATGCCTGCAATTGTTTTAGGATGTATTAGAAGCTATCAATATCTTGCTGCCTTTGTACTATTCTACTTGGGGTTGGTGCAACACGTTTTCTTCTTCCATTCCATTCCCTTGTTCGACGATTATTTACACCATTCATTTAATTCCTCCCTTCCCTTTTCATTCATCAGCATTAGACGTTATAGGGGCGATAGTTCAACACCAGGGCATGGTCAAATCGAAAGCTATAGCTATCATGTTGTGAGAACAATATAATAGCTAATATCTACTTAGCTATCACATTACCGTTTCGTTAGAACCTGATAAATCAATTCCGATTTATTCATCTTAAACAATTAGACTCGTCTTAAAGTGGTTTCAATTTAAAAACAACCACTAAGTTATAACAAAATGTACTTCTACTATCCCCATTTTAAAGATGCAAGGATGACAAATTCAACATTAGCTTATTATTTTCCAAGTGACTAATAACTCAAAAGTCGACTAAATGTTTGCAACAAATAAAATAACTTGCCAGCGATTAAATATTTTCGCGACTATTATATTATGAAAGGTTCAAAATTAAGGGTGTTATAAAAACTAAAAACTAGCAGCTTCGTTTAGGTAGCAAATAAACTATACCAGTCAATTGAAATATTAGGCGAGGAGCTATATATAATGACTTGGCGACTAATAATGTTAGTAGGGTGGCAAAGATAATATATTACCAACTATTTCGTGCCGTCTAAAAACCCACTTTCAGACTCCGCTTTGCGGGCAGCTCTAAATGTTAAAACGAGTACAATAAAAATGAATAAGAGTTAATTATTAATATTTTTTTATCATAATTTCATGAAAACGGCGGAAGGCGCGATGGTTGGATACGAGTGTAGTGCGGGGTGGCGGGTTAGTTTTACGATGCGGGAACGTTTTCCCCTTTCACGTTTCCTTGTTGTGGCGAGTGATATGGTCGCCCAATGGTGAAACCAAATCTCTGAAGACTTATTCCCAGAGACACACAACATTGAAGTCAAAGAATGGACAAAAGGATATTATTGGGCAAAGCAGAACATTAAAGTAAAGACTTTAGCATCGTATTATACAAACAATGTATATGTCACCGTAAAATTGTCAAACACGTTATATTACAATATAACGTGCTTTTTCTGGCGATATTGTAATGTCTCGAATTATTGTCAACTGAACATACGGAAGTATCTCTGCCCCCATAATCGGGAATTGGGGCACCCCCCCGTTAGGTTAGTTAGGTTCCTTTAAACCCTGCACTCGGAAATAGGGGCCCCGCGAAGCGGGTCTCCGTCGACTACGCTTTTTAGGGGGAATATAGTGTTTTAAGGTTATGTTATATTAATCGGTATTCCTTAGCAATGGTGCATTATCTTTTCTAAAAATAAATAAAAGTAATTACTCTTTTTATGTTTTTAATTTATTCACCTATAATTTTGAAAATAAAAGCCGCAAAATATTTTTTATTCATGCCATTTTAGAGTTTATTTAAAGCTATTAAAAGTCACACAATATATGTATAATATAAGCTAGTATATATTTATTCTTCATACAAACAATTTTAAATAGAATCTGATTTGTATTATTTATGAATGCCCATTTTCTATTTTATTTTCATCATTAAGTTTTCGCTTAGATATTAATTCAGTTCCTAAAAGAAAAACTTGATGCTAGTTTAAATTAAAACGGAGCTTATAACTGATATATTAATATGCTACCTTTTACTTATTACGATATTCCTTATTAGCTGCCAACCCATTATATATGGTACCCATTTTTTTTTTTTTTTAAACCTATATTCATTTTACTTAGTTGCTGCATTAAATACATGCCTTCAACATTATCTGTAACTACTTTTCTAGTAACTGTCTCAGCTGTCCGTCCGTCCAAACAACATTCAAATTATAAACACCCTAATCTTTCACAGTTTTAAAAGTGTCAATACCAACTACAAGAAATGAAATAGTGGGACTGGCCGGTTGTTTACCATTTTATACATATTATACTACGCGCGTAGTCTTAAAATGATGCGAGGCAGAGGCCTCGTAAATCATCAAACAATCTTTACTTACTTTATAATTAATATTATTATGTTATACACACATGACTTTTCTAAATAACTCTTTTCTAATAAACTAAGCTCTTGTGAAAGCTGCATCTAAAACCAAAGCATAATTTAGAATAACATGTAGGTACTGATTCAATTTGAGTAGGTAGGTATTCGTACTGGTAGAAGCCACGACAGTAAGTTAAATATGCTTGCTCAAGCCAATCAATAATGTCTAGAGCTATAAACACTTGATACTACGAAAGATGTTTACCTATATTCCTGTCTTTCAAAATCTGTTGACCTTGGGTATTATAGAATGATAGGGTATCATTCCAGTCGGTAACTACTAGAATTGACTTGGAGAAGGCAACGGCCCACACAGCCGCGTCCCGAGTCACGCGGTATGTTTCATCGCCAAGCTGAAAAAAATATATTTTTTTAAGCTTTATGTTATGTCTTGTTGCACTTTCAAAGGTGTTAACTGGGTATTATATTTTACACTATAATGAGTGATTTAACAACATTTGTAGCATTATAAAACCTGACTACAAAAGTCGGTTAAAATATAGCTTATGTTGTTTGGGCCATAATAACTAATCAGTTGTCACATTCATCAAAATCGGATGAATAGTTTAGGCACTACAGAAGAACATCCGTGAATACAAACATACATACATAGACTGCTAAAATCATGACCCTTCCTTTTGGATTAGTCGTAGTCGGGTAATTTTTAACGTAGTTTCCTCATCAAAAACTTACGCGCACAGCAATAGTGAGCGATATTTCACGTAATTCTACATTTTGTTTCCTTATAAATAGGATTAGTTGACAACTTCATTACTCGTATTGCTGTGTATAATTATCCAGCATTATATTTCTTACCACTTCTTTTTGTTGTATTGTATCACATGAATAGGGTATGCTAACTGTTTATTTTTGAATAGGGCTTGCTGACCGTTACTTTTATAAATAGGGCTTGCTAACCGGTTTATTCTTAGCAGGGGTAAGGGTTAAAGTCTGCAATTTTATTTATTCATTCAAATTGGGTGCTGCCTTTAGTTCAAATTACATTTACATCCACAACAATAAATTGTCCGGACTTACTTTATCCCGAATGGAAACTGCTCCAATGGCCAGACCTATTGCTAAGTACTGGCCATTTGTAGACCAAGCACAACTTGTAATTCGTCCTGGCACTCTATACTTCTGCACTGCTTTGACATCCATAGACCAGAAAGCAAAATCAGTGAGAGCACATGATGCCAGGTGCAATGTCACTGGATTGTAGGCTAGGCATTGGATTGCTTCACTGTGGCTGTTCAAACAAAGACAAAAACATTCTAAATGAAAAATGTGATAGTCGTATTGTTAATTTTATTGTTATGCTCAGAATTTAGGGTTACGTAAGTTACTATAACTTACATACCCTTTCTTTATGTCATGTTACCATCATGCTACAAGTATAATATCTGCAACATAAATTGTCTACCAACTTACGAATATTTTAATATTCCTTCCATTTTAGAAGTCCAAATGATAACATTTTTATCCGCACTACCGCTGGCAAACTTCTTGCCATCTCCACAGTATGCCACTGCATGGACTGCACCCTTGTGAGCCTGGAGTAACTGGACCAGGGCTCCATCTCTAGGATCGTAGACCATGACCTTCTCGCCTGCACCTACCACCAGTTGACTGCCATCTGGACTGAAGCATATTGTGTGCACACTGAAAAGTGTGTAATTGTTATTTAAATATAGTGACCTTATGGAATAAATATTATTTCCTTGAATGGGTACAAATTAAGATGGACATAACACATGACTGAACAATGTTGACTTTATTATATGGCACTAAGTAACATTTTAATTTCTCTCAACACCAATGTGTTGTTTTGAAAAGAGAAATAACAAAAGGATCATTAAAAACAATAAAAGTTCTTGATTGACAAACAGTTATGGACTGCTTCACTCAGATTCATTACAGAGAGCCTTTACTGAATCTCATAATGTTGTTCCATGCTGTGTAAAGACAGAACATATTAATTCTTATTAGGTATTTATGCCTTGGTAGGCTGTAACGTACAAGAGGTATAGTTTTAGTCCTTATATTAGCGTTAACATTTAAATAAACGATCACTTTGCTCAATACACAACTGCATACTCGATGTTACTTCTAGAAATGTAATATTAATCAATAGTGCTGTATCTCAATAAGCATCCTTATATGTGTTCCTGAGAAGGTTTACCTGGAAAACTCTACTTTGTCGGCTTCGTGAATTTTGTTCACCCACTTTGGAACAGTTCTCATTTTGTATTATATAAACAAATGATCTAAAAGTTATAAGTACGTAATGGTTCCTTGTTGTAACAAGGGCGTAATGTTATTGGTCCGGTTTCATACAGCAATTCCCAATGTTTGAATAAATTGCGTTGGTTGACAACGGCGTCTCAAAAAATGTAAACAAACGGTAAATAGGAGGCTCAAGGCTGTCCTATCTGTCACGCTGGATTTCATTCATCGTAGGTACGTCAAACATTTTCCAATTTCTACATGTCAAAATGTCTAATAGAACTAAACCACAGATGTTTTTAATATTCATAGATAGTAAAGCTTTCGATCAGGCAGGGCCGGGCGGCAGTCTCGACGGAGATGGAATAACGACAAAATTGCTAGGTAACCTTCGATACCAATGATTAAAAATATGTACAGACTTTTATCACTCGCAAGCATCTTTATTGCAACGTAATTTGTTCGTTAGTTAACGATTATAACGTTTTCCATGTCGAGACTCAAATTGAACTCAAGTTGTGATATTATTTTTCGTTTCGGAATTATGTGCGTTTAGCTACCGTTATTATTATAGTTAACAACTTTATTGAAATGGAAGACCAGCGGCGTAATAGGGTGGCAGGACTGGCAGCTGACAGAAAGGGATAGATATAAAACGGTACCAAAGCTCAAAGCGTGGTGGAGGGGGCACTCAATTCAAATATTATAAGAAAAAATACATAAACATATTTACGTTACGTTTATAACGTGCGCTCGGAGCTCGTGCTAGTAGGGCCACTAGTTCTACTGTAAACTCACCCCATTTGTTTATTATTAACAATGTTTTTAAGCTTCGAATGTGAATACGCAAGTATGGCCAAACGCGCGCCATTTAAACTAACATAGGTATGATATTATGAAAGCTATTTTATTACAAATTTTATTTACTTAAACTTCATGTACAAGAGTGGTACATAGACGGACTTAATGCCACAAGGCTAGAAAGAGGGGTGTTCACATTTTACACTAACATTTGCTACCGACGTCACCGGTAAGAGAATTGCGCAACTGAAATGGCAACGGGTCGGTCACATTAGTTGCAGAGAAGCCGACAGATGGGACCAAAAAGTCCTATTTTGGAGACCCTCGAACAGGAAGTCGATACGTAGGCCGACCAGCTGCCAGATCGTCGGACGACTTATAGAAGACTACAGGACCAACCCTGGACCAGAACCACCGCATCCAGGAGCGATTGAAGAGCCATGCAAAAGGCATGCGTCCAGCAGTGATCGCAAGGATGCTGAGAAAAAGAAACACACAGAGTATATAATCACTACGTAAAAGAAATAGAAGGGAGAACATCTGCCGGGATGACTTTGACCTGGTTTTACGCAATACAGACTTTCACTGGACACAAATTCATTTTTGTACTTTGAAAATAAAGAGTGCAAATAAAAGTTGGTGTAAAAGTGCTATTGCTTTTTATTTTTATTTGCATCCCAAATATTTCTTAAAAGCCAAAGTACTTATTGGAAGTAAACTCAAAATATAGGAACGATTTTATGACTATAACTTATTAACAAAAAAGAACTTTTATTGTCTAATTTACAGTCACGTGACTTCTGAAAATCGACTAATAGACAAGGAAGGGCGACGAACAAATTCCAACCCTAATAATTTACTACGGCGGGAATTAGTTGGGGGCGTACGTCACTATTTTCATTGAAGCACAGCTGCACAGCACAAGCGCTCTATGTTTATGGTCCGTGGCACAATCAGTTATTATATACTCTGTGCAAGCAATGATTGCGAGTTTGCGACAGGGACAGGTAGTGATTATATACTCTGTGAGGGACACGTCATTCATCAATGAGTTTATTTCAATAATTTCGATTCTATGCAATAACGTTGACGAAACCTCTTAGCTTAATTCCGTAACATTGTGTATTTCATGTGAATTTGTTTATACTATTGATCATAAATTGGTAAGTAACATTTAAAATTTATAGTCGCTAAATCAAATGTAACTCAATTTATAATATTGGTTCTTGTCCGATCTGTGAATTGTATTTAATTTGTATACTATTACTTGAAGTTCATTACACCTTTTAAACAAACGCAATTGCTAAAATGTAAAAAAAAGCTTCGAAAAGAAATTTAAGGAAAATGAAAGTAAATGGCTCAACCTAGATTTATTGATTTGTGGGGATTTACCATATTAAAAAAAACACGTTACTTTCACTGTTAATCGAAATAAGGTTTAGTAAGTAATAGTTAATAATTAATATATATAAAACCAACTTAGATCCATTAATTACTGTGAATCATATTATTAACCATTTGTAATAAATAAGTGTTCTCATCTGCCCAATTACCTGATAACATTTTTTAACTGCTAAATAATCATACCTAATTACTTAAATTTCAAGATAAGTTGCAGATTAATTGGCAAGATAATGATTTTGTTTTAGGTACAATGAAGTTGTTTACACAATTTTTATTTCTGCTGGTAATACTTCACTGCTCATATGCACCTCCTGTGACTCCAAATAAATCCGGTGAGCAGGACAGTGAAGTCAAGGATGACTTGGTAAGTACCTTTGTTACTTTCATGCAATTAACCACCAATTAGCTATCTATATTTTACATTTCAATATAGACAATCCCTATGCATTGTAAACCTCATGGAAAAGTTTCATATGTTTAAAAATAGAACCAGTTGACCTTCTATAGAATAAAGCTATAGGCTCTGCAGTGTCCTTGATGTAAGCAAAATGCACCTGTTGAAAGACATAAGTACCTATGTATGTGTTTCATACATACCTATTTTTTTTATTAACTTGTTGTTCATACTGTTTTATTAATGTTTGGAATGTTTGTTCTTTGGTGCTTTTATTCTTGCATTTAATAATATGGAATAGCTTGCAGAGGCTAGAGAACCTTATTTGTAACTAACTTCTAAAAAAAAATACTCTCATCTGAAATTATTATGTAGGTACAAACCACTGAATATTTATCTTCTAAGAAATAAACAATGTGTTGTGTATTTTAATGTACCTATTTATAGTTATATTCAGAGGATAGCGGTAGAATTATGCGACTTGCCTAAAAGTTTATGATCCCTTACAGTAGTAGAATGTAGGTATTGTGTTTTAGGGTAAGCCACACACATTTTGGCTTAGGTTTTAGTTTTTGAACTTATATATATTTATACTATCTTGGGGTTAAAAAAAAAACTTACTTATAAAGAGTATTCTATCATTTCTATCTATCTAGATAGAATACACTTTATTATGTACACCATAAAAATTATAAATACAACAATTAGTGAGTTTTGCGTTTTTTGTTTTGTGTATTGTTAGTGTATTTTATTAGTATACTAAAGTAGTAGGAGTATGAAAGTACAAAATTATTTATTTCACCTGCATTTTGTTTCCTGTATTTTCACCAATTTCTCCTTGACTAAAAGACCAATTTATGTGATTCTTTTCATTTAGGTAGTGGAAGTTCATGTGAGCAGTGTGAACTTCCACTAATAATAATTATAATTTTGCTTAACTTTGCTTGGTTACTTTATCTTACTATACACACTAATATTATAAATGCGAAAGTTTGTATGTGTGTATGTTTCTTACTCTTTCACACAAAAACTACTGAACAGGTTTGGATGAAATTTAGCACTCACATAGTTTATAATCTGGATTAACACATAGGATATTTTTTGTCAGTATGATCTCCTGGTATAATTATCAATAACCACGCGGGCGAAGCCGCGGGCATAAGCTAGTCCTCTTTAATATGCAATTAATGTGTTTTGTCTGTGCGGATCTGTATCGTCTAGTTACAATGTAAAATTGATAGAAAGAGTAAATATTTTTTTTTTGACTGACTATTCTCCACCAACTTTCGAAAGTAAAGTTATTTTCCACTAATAGTGTTTTTTTGTGGAAGTCGTAATTTTAATTGCAAAAAAGTTTTTTTACAAATCTTCTTACCTAAGTGATGTAATAGTAGGTACCATGTTTTAAAAGACAGTCATCTACAAAATAACAGATTTAATATAAAATCGACTAATTATTAATCTATTATTAATCGACTATTTATACCATCATTCATATCTTTACACGGGTATGGTGATTGAAATAACCAGTAATCACTTGTCATGAGATTTTTTTTAAAAAGGGGTGTTTAGTCAAATGTCTATATCTATGTCATATGAACCAAACAAGTATACTGTAAACAATCTTGTGTAAACAATACACATGGGAAGTATGCAGCAATAATATTATGACAAAATGAACAATGCAATGTATTGTTTGTTTCCATTTGAGGTCATACCCATTTTACTTATGCAAATATCCTGTTCAACTCACTTGGAACTTTGTATGCATTGCCACTTTTACTGGCTTCAGCGAGTAACTTGACAACAATAATATTGAAAAAGTGGAGGGGTGTATTTAGCCTCTGCATAGTATACCACACTGTATGTGTTACCAAATGCAAGTGCGAATAAAAAAAAAAAAACAATATGTTTCAAGATATTGAAATAACTATGAAGGCAAATAAAAATTTCTCTGCAACTTTTATTTACGTAAAATTAGCATCTGGGACATAGTTCGAACAAAGAACCATTTATATCCTATTTTACCCTGTAAGATTGTAACCTTGTTTGTGCCTTGCTGAGGATGAGGTCCTGGGTTCGATTCCCAGGTTGGGCATGCTGTTGTTCGATCTTTCCATCTGGAATTTATCAGTAGCCTAATGTCCGGATCTGTGCTGTTTTATGGCAATAGGCTTTTCGCCTGTTACATGGGTATTGTATTGTGTGAATGTCTAAAGAGAGTTCAGGCTCTAAAGTTTAGGTATGTAGGTATAGTTATAGATAGGTATAAATATACTTTAAAGGATGAGAAGATCAAGAATAAAGTATAAACACATTGTCATCTTGTTTTCTTTTTGTTCATATTGTTTGCCTAGCCTCTGTTTGCTTTCTTTTTGTTATTTTTTTGCCTAGCCTCTGTCTGCTTTCTTGTTGTTCATATTGTTTACCTAGCCTCTGTCTGCTTTTTTTTCATATTATTAGCGTAGCCTCTGTCTACTGCAGTACTCAGCGAATGTTTAATAACTAAGCTAAATCCTGTTTTTGTAATGAATGCTTTTTATTTTTATTTAAAATCGACGGGGCAAATAGAAAACAAGGTCTTCCGGTTCTGGTTGGGTTTAAATTACATACTTTCTACAGGAAAGTACGAACCGAAAAACGAATGTCTGGATGGGTGTTTGTTACTCAACCATGGCAGAACGGCTGAACGAATCTGGATGAAAATATTGGCAGATAGTTAGATTATAGTGTGGAATAGGTTACTTTCTATTTTTCTCATACTTACACATCAAAATTTCCACGCGAACGAAGTCGCGGGCAACAGCTGGTAACAATTTATTATAGCCCATACATAACTAGCGCCCGACCCGGCTTCGCACAGCTGTAACTTAATAACAACAGCGCCACCTATCGGGTTCAAAACTATCCTATCTTTCAAACTGTAACACCTACACACACATTAAGATAGCTTATAACTGTCTGAACATCTGTATTTATATATATTTCTTGTTCTTTATTTAATAAACAATACTTAAATAAGAACCATGCACCAAATTTCACGGAAATCGGTTGGATAGTTTCGGAAATTAGTAAGTACTAACATATTGATTTTTATATATTAAGTTCATTTTTGTCCACAGGAGGAGTACATGGAATACCACAGATACTTAAAAGAGGTGGTTCAAGCCTTGGAAAGTGATCCTGACTTTAGAGAACGCTTGGAAAAAGCTGATGAAGAAGATGTTAGGGTGAGGTGATATTTTTATCATTTGTACGTCATGAAGTGTAGTAGCATGAAGCTCGTAGATAATATCAGCCGCTCAGGCCTATCTTTAGGTTAAGCCGTGCTTGCCTAGGTTGGTCTGTAGATGGGTGACCACCGTTTTTTTTTTTTTTTATGATGGGAAATCATCAAATGACTTCTCCCACTCTGGGCGGAGCTGGAGGGAGTGTCAGACTCTTTGACTAAAACCCATCCATGTTCCTTCCTCGCCCTTTATGTTCCGGGGCCGCGGTATCTCTTTCGAACAGGCCTGCAACCCCGGAACAGGCCCGCAACCCCGGATGGGTGACCACCCTTACATACTGAGTTTCCTCCGTGGCTCGGAAAGCACGTTAAACTGGTTGGTCCCGACTGCCATTTGTTTATCTTTGGCAGTTGTTACAGATAGTCAGTAGCCCAAAAAGTCTAATAAGCAGTCTCACCAAGTGGTATCGTATTTCCCAGAATTAAATGGGGTGTTGGAGGTCAGATAGGCAGTCACTTCATATAAAGTACCTACTGGTGTTCAGCTGCATCCGGTTGGACTGGAAGCAGATCCCAACATAGTTGGGAAAAGACTAGGCAGATGATGATGTACGACATGAATCACAATGCAGTCACTTCGCCTGCCTGTTTGTGCATTCGAGAACCGTTTATTCAATAAACACTGGTTGAATGCTGCAATCATAGCCTTAGTTTAATTTCCGTTGTATCTCACGTACATCTACTCCGCTGCATTCAATTAGTTAGATTATGCATTCGTTTGTTATCGGTCTAGTTTCGGTTTCAGTTATGGTACCTGTGAACTGTAGCTCAGGTATGTAGTTATTTGTACACAACTAATTGATATTACCTATGATACTAATATAAAATAGCATTGGTTGCATAGAGTTCTCTGGGTAGTGTTGAGTGATAAATTGTAGTTTTTCGTTAACTATTTTTAGTGATGATTTACAAAATTAACATGATCTCTCATAGTCAATAATGAGCAGCTGAACACACACAGATGTCTATCACCATGAGTCCGAACACTCTTTTCAGCTTGCATTCTCGTAACTTGTGCCAATGTTTAGCAGTCTTACAATTACAAGAGATCTTCTTTTTACATAGTCTGTTTTGTCCCACTGCTGGGCAAAGGTCTCCTCCATAGCCTTCCTCTCTTCTCTCCGTGCAGTTTTCTCTGGCTTATCTCTAATAAACGCGAGTAGGTCGCCATGCCAGCGTTTTCTAGGCCTCCCTCGGCGACGAGATCAAATAATGAATAAAAATTTGGGAGAGAAAGGAGATCAAATAATGCATTAAAATTTGCAATTAAATGGATGGACTATCCTTGTAGCTACTAGCCCTTGCTTAGGCAAGGATAAAGATAACAAGATAATCTTACATTTGAACGCTTTAGACCCCCTTCCCACTATGTCGTGACGATTAATTTATCGTTGGTTTTTAGTTGGCAAAAGTCGTCGACGACAAAAGTAAGAACGCGGCCTTATTGTAAGAGCGGGTTTCATTATATCCGAATAGCCACTACTCACTGAACGAATTCAAAAATGTAACAGAACCTGTATGAAATTGCCTGCCGAGTACATTAACGTGCAATTATTCATAGGTGGTGCAATAGGTCTTTAGCCTGATGTTACTTGAGAACCATTAAGTTCTAAATAATGCAAAGGACTAGAACAGTGATGGTTTGTTGCCTGTCAGTAACCATGGCAACCCTTGCACTATTTTCATTTTAAAGTGTTTCGTTTCACCCCATTGGTAGCCATTGTCACGTAGTTCTTTCACAATGTTGGACCACATAGTAATTTTTTTTAAAAAACATTGGTTATTCTTTTTAATTATTACATTTCAGTCTGGAAAAATCGCTGAACAATTGGACTTTGTCAACCATAATGTTAGGACGAAATTGGATGAAATTAAACGTCGTGAGTTAGACAGACTTCGTCATTTGGCAACTAAGGTAATTAGTGATGTTTATTTCTTAAAATATACAACGTGTAACAGAAAGGGTATAGTCATATGAAAGGGAATGCTGTAGCATTCCCTTTCATATGACGACCCACGTCATACGACGACTTTCTCTATGAGGTCCCATAGAGAAAGTTTATCAGTTTGATGGTCTGTAGCATACCCTTTCATATGACTATACCCTTTTTGTTACACGTTGTATAGTAAACAATGCGACTTTTCTTGTGTAGAACAAACTTGTGCATTTATTCTGAAATCCTCGTTTTTACTAACAGCAATTTGAGTTGACAAACAACTTGGAACAGCATGAAGAGGGCAAGGGCGCAACAAATGAACATTTAGATCATAACAACCCTCACACATTCGAGATTGAAGATTTAAAGAAACTTATAAAGAAGACGACTGCCGACTTAGAGGCTGCTGATAAGAAGAGGAAAGAAGAATTTAAGGTAATTGTAGCTATTACTTTGACATTGTTAGGTAATTAATAAATATCTGGACATTACACACAGCGCCATCTAGTGCCACACTAAGCAACGAGGCTTGTGTCGTGGACACCACATAGTTGATATACTAGATAGACACTTTTTTGTTTGTAAATACATGCTTAATATACATTTAAAACATCCATGACTCTGAAACAAATTTCCATGCTCATCACACAAACGTTTTTTTCCTATCGGGAAGTAAACCCGGAACCCTGAAAACGTAAAGCAGCGCCGTTCTGGTCGTCAAATGAATGGCCTCGGCTCATCTACACACCTGACTCTATAGCTGACGTTTTAATAGGCTAATTCCATATTGTATCAATGTCCTCCTAACACATTACTGAGACGTGTCTGTCCTCGCATAGAATACTTTATACCAAAACAGTTGCTACATAATACAGCCTCACATAACCTTGAATCCTTTTCTAAGCATAACTGGTATAATGTATATTGTTTCAAATATTTTTTTATATCATATACACTTTAATGGTTTTCGTTATCGCTTTTTTGTAGTTATAATGTAAATCGATTTTTAGGAATATGAAATGCAAAAGAAATTTGAAGAACATCAGAAAGTAGAAGGCATGGAAGAAGAGCAGAAGAAGGAATACATTGAGAAACATAAACAAGAGGAAGAAGCTATCAAGCACCACAAACCGGTAAGCACCGCTGCCCTCAGCAGAATTCATTACCGCCTCCATGTTGATGATAACTGTTGCTGATGACGTGTCGATATTGTCGATGAGGAAAATCAATTATAAATTAATAATGTGAATTCCCCTTAACGTCAGATGTTGACGAAGTCGAATTCAAAACACGTCCGTTATTATGACTAGCGAGGTGATAAGGCCTCTAAATCCTTCACGAGCAATTTTGATATGGTTCTCAACATTCAATTATTAATTGCATTACTATTGTTTCAATCTTAAAATTAAATTTATAAAATGCCCTTGATAAAACACAGCTTCACCATCCCGGTTCTAAACAACAACTGGAAGAAGTATGGGAGAAACAGGATCATATGGAACAACAACAATTTGAACCCAAAGCATTCTTCATGATGCATGGTGAGTGCTATAATACAACATTACATATTAATCGTCAATTATTTGTAACAGCTTCACCACCCCGCGACAAAGGATCAGTTGTTAGAGATATGGAAAAACGCCGACAAAATGGATACAAAAGATTTCAACCCAAAGGTGTTTTTCATGATGCATGGTAAGATCCATAGCGTGCAAGTCGAGTATAACTTAGAACAAGAATCTGTAAGTAGGTTTTATAGGTAGGTAACTCGTAAACAATGAAAGAACGAGTTCACGACGGTTTTCGCACGCACATTTGGATTTTACAAACCCGCATGTACTGTTGTTTATCTCACATCATTGTTTTGTCTTTTTGTTGGCATGTGTTATTGCTATTGTTTTAATGAATCAACACAATTTTTATTTATTTATTATTTGGTTAACGTTTGAAGTCTGTAGTCTTAATCAATAATTATGTTTTCATTATGTTAGTTGACACGGTATGTAATTATGCATGGATTATACGTACCTACTGCAGTTAAGTATTACCTAGAATTGATTGCAATTTTTTTTCTCGATTGCGTGTGTATGTTGCCTATCTTAATTGCACCTTAAGTATTTAGATAGTTCTTATATCCTAACTTGGAATGTATTAAAAACAGTTTTTAAAACTATTATTCACAAATGTAGACAGCATCATTCACACTAACAGTAGATAATGGCATAGGTATACAGTGCTAGTTAATTTGTGGAATTGTGCAAAGTGTGCTTCTGATTATCCTTAATCATCCAAACTGTTAAAAAACTAATTAGATATAATAAAATAGATCCATGCAGTCAGCATTAAAAGAAGTTCATTTTATTAATTTGCATGTCTTGTGCAGTGCAGAATGTTAATAATTAAAATATTAATGTGAATCAAATTCATTAACTTCCAATTTCAATTACTTTCTATTATATAATAAAAAAAATGCAACCAAGTAACTTCAAACCGTCTTTAAGATGACATTTCTACCATCAACAAATTAACTGTCACTAATTAGTCAAAAACTATGATTTTTAACAGATGTTGATGGCAACGGCGTTTGGGACGCAGATGAAGTAAAGGCGTTGTTCATCAAGGAGTTGGACAAGTTGTACGGACCAGGAGGTCCCAACAAGGACTTGCATGAGAGGGCTGAGGAGATGGAAAGGATGCGCGAACACGTCTTCAAGGAAAATGACAAAAACCGCGACGGTTTGATCGATTTTAACGAATTTATGACAGAGACTCAAAAGGCAGAGTTTAACCAAGATGAAGGTTAGCTTTTATTCATTTAAGAACTTTTCTTACTTCCTTAGTTTAATTAGAATCATCTGATGTTGATAAAAAGCACACAACGACCTAATGACTCTGTTCCTTCTCCTGTAGTTTTCCAAACAAAGTTAGGCGTTATAAAACTACAAACTACCGTGCTATATAAAAGGATCTATAAAATGACGGTTAAAGGTGGACGCACACTTATCCGCGCCGAAGGAATCGACCGCGCCGAACGAATCGACCGCGCCGAACGAATCGAATTTTAGAATTAGTTGTATGAAACCTCGCACACCTATCCGCGTCGAATCATCCGAATCGAGCAGAACCCCAGAAATCCTAGACAAATGCGGATGACGTCATCAGATTCGGCGCGGTTAATGCGGGCGATTCCACCGATGCGGTCGCTTTCTATCAGTTGCGTACGACAGTGCAACGTCAGACTATTATAGTTTGGTTTGGCCAACGAAAGCTGTCCACGAAAAGGAAACTGTCAAAATTGACACGTTCCTTAGTAGAGACATCTTGATCTTGTGTTTACGTGTATCACATTTACATTGGTTTTGTTTAAAATAATGCCAAAAACAACCAGAAGTTCGACGAGAAATGAGTGATTCCAATCTTTCGGCGCGTATATGTGTACGAGGCCTCCTTGACTTCGATTCGTTCGGCGCGGATAGGTGTGCGTCCACCTTAAATTAGATTAAAAGGGGTTCTTGGTAGGAAACTGTGATTTTTGTTCATGAAATTATGTTGATAAAAATAACATGACATAGTTAGTTCCGATTTTCTTCACGCAATTGTGTTTGTAATACAATTACTTTCATATTTTTCAGGATGGAAGACACTTGAAGAAAATCAGGTTTACACTCAAAATGAATATGACGAATACGAGAGAAGGAGGCTTGAGGAAATGAGATATCTTCAGCAACGAGGCTTGGTACGTATATTCTGTTCATCATCACTTCAGCATCCACTATCCGATTTAACCCACTGCTGCGAATAGGCCTCTCTTCTATGCTTTACAGTGCCTTTGACTCGTCTCCTGTTACTCATCTAGAAGGTCAGACTAAAGACTGATTTACATTGGTCATTTGTTTAGCAAGTAGATAAGTACAATGGAGTAAAGGGTGTTTCCCCGCTGACCCTACTGCTGGGTAAAGCCAGCGGGAAAACACCGTGCAAAGCGATTGGACTACAACAAGTAAACATCACTGTTCAGCAGGAACTTGCTACTGTATTTGTAGTCGCTGGTCGCCACTGTTCTTCACCAATGTAAATCGGCTGTCAGCTTTAAAAATGGTGACAAAAATGAATTACAGTGCACCATGGTTTTTTTAACCTGGTCATAGTTGAAACTATCACTACGATACAATACAATTTTAAAAAAGGTTAACTAACTAAACAGTGCTTTCCTGATAATGTCATGTCACTCAAACAGATGAACCATCCTTTGCTACAGATTAACATGACAAATCGAAAAGTCAGACCCATTGAAAATTGTTCCACAAATACAAAATGCTCTGACGTGATTGCTCCTTGTCTACCCACAATGGCACTAGTGTCATTTAAACAGCTCGACAAAAAAAATTGGATTGTGGCGAAATGGGGAGCTATATATTTTCTACCTGGCAAACCCCATGTTTTCTGTCAAACTCGTCAATATCATTGGCTTGCCACTGCTCAGGTGTTGCCAGAAAGTCGGTAACAACGCCCTCATGTTTCCATACTCTATTTTGCCAAACCTGTCTTGCAGGGTTTTATCCTCATAAATAAAACTATTTAGTAGCCGTTTTTGTTCTAATTCCTGGATAGGTTCACTTCTTATATTAGGTGGTATACATATGTTATTTTAGCGGTGGTTAAAGAACTTTATTATTCCTTATTAAGAACTAACAATAATTTACTAACTGAGGAACTATCACAAAAACAAATGTAGCTAATCGCTAACCAAACAACCACGGATACAAACGTCATTGCGAAGGGAACAAGTACAAACGTAACTATTTCGAAACTATGGGAAAATAAACACCATACATGTTATAAATGTGAAACTGGGTTGAGATATAACAGTAATTCTTTTTCTTAGATTTTAAATTGTTTATTTTAAGTTCTTACGCGAGATTAAACACATTAATATTCAGTGTCTGTTTTAAGTTTTCATGGTTTATAATTTACGCTGTCACTTGCGGGGTATCTTCCGTGATGGTTGTATATTTGAGCTCTCGATATTTCTAAACGCTAGTGCAATAGTGCAAGAGATGGCGCTTACAACAGCGTCCGTAAGTGAAGTATAAGTTTAATATTCAGTGAGTTGTAACAGTCAATCGTGAACAAGGACAAAAGTGAAAACCTAATAGGTTCAGTCTTATTAAATAACGTGTTTAGATTGGAATTCTTATTTTCTACTAGCTGTACCCGGCATGCGTTGCAATGCATTTTTTCCTACCTACCTACTACCTACCTACCTACCTACCTGTCTACTTCTCACCGTTTAAACCTTCCCTGGACTACGACAAACATTTTAAAACCAAAATCAGCTCAATCGGCCCAGCCGTTCTCGAGTTTTAATCAGACTAACGAACAACAATTCATTTTTATTTATATAGATTAGGCTAAATAATAGATTTCGTTTTTTTTTATTATCCAGCCAGTATTGTCCCACTCCAGGGAAAAGGCTTCCCTTTCCTTTTAAAAATGATAATAATATTAATAATTGTCTTCTTCTGCAGGTTGATGCTCATGGCCAGCCTGTCCCTGGTGCACAGCATCAAATTCACCAAGCTATACAGCAATTCCGTGCTTACCAACACCAGCAAGCTTACCAACAACAAATGCAGCACCCGCAACAACAGCCGTACCCAGGCCAACAACAATTCCAGCAATACCCACCTGGTCAGGTTCCACAAGGTCAAATGCCTCCGGGACAAGTGCCACACTACCAGCAGCCTCCACAGCAATACCAACAAGGGCAGGGCCAATTCCAACAACCACCCCAAGGTCAATATCAGCAGCCCCCTCAAGGCCAATACCAACAGCCCCCTCAAGGCCAGTACCAACAGCCCCCTCAAGGCCAATACCAACAGCCGCCTCAAGGTCAATACCAACAGCCGCCTCAAGGTCAATACCAACAGCCGCCCCAAGGTCAACAGCAACAACCTCCACAAGGTCAACAGCAACAACCTCCACAAGGTCAATACCAACATCCTCCTCAAGGTCAGCAGCCTCCAGCCCAAGCCCAACCACAAGGACAAGCGTCTTCACAAACTAATGTAAATCAAGGTCAGGTTCCTCCGGTGCAGCAAGCACAGCCTACTCAAGGTCAGGCTCAACCTGCCCAAGGACCGGCTCAGCCAGTCCAAGGACAAGCTCCTCAAGCTCCAGCACAGGCTGCACAGACTCAAAACCAAGTTCCGCCGCAAGCACAAGTCCCACCTAAGGCACAAAAATAGGATTAAACCAAAATCTAAAAATGTGATGTATTTTTTTAAACAATGGATATTGACTATTTATTGTATTTTTTTATGTTTCACTACTGAGTGCCAAATTCGTCTCACGCTTTTTTATTTTTATGATTTTGAAAAAATGCTCTTTTTTTAATTATTTAAAGCTATTCTGACCTAGGCAGAATCATGTAATTAGATAATAATAAAAATAAATTATTGTAAATTAGAAAATTAATAGCTGTTGAATAAAATAAAAGCAAGCTGTCACTTTTGTTATTTTTACCCGACTACGGCGAATCCAAAAGAAAGGGTTATTATTTTAGCATTTTATGTGATATGCATGTTTGGATTTACGACTGTTGCTCCGCAGAAACTACACTATACCACAGCATGAATATGGACGATACGGTATTATGTATTATTCTCTTCATGAAGAATATTTCTTGCTGTGACATCTTTTCTCGATTCAAACTCTAGCTCAAAGCATTTACTTTTGAATGTCATAAAATACAACAAGAAAAATTAAGCTACATTCACAGTCACAAGGCATAATAACTTGAGAAAGCAGGTATCTACTGTGGTTGCGTTGCACATTCCAAAGCGTAGATCTCTATAGAAAGGAATGGGGAAGAAACTCCGTGGACACTCTTTTCAACCAAAATATTGTAAAGCAGGCCGCACACCAGCGCCACATGCTACACGCATCGAACATTTACGTCGCCACAATCATTGCGCTACAATTCAGCTTACTACAAATGTATTGTTTAAGCGCACATCGGAAGCACAGTTGTAGCTAGGGGGCCAGAGGAAAAACTATATCGATATTTATCGAGTGAAAAATATCGATATATCGGCTTAAGGTAGTAGTAGTAGGTAGGTAGTAGTAGGTAGCTTTTCCCTCTTATGGGTCAGCTAGTTTATTATAATTGTCTCATAGATATATATGTTACAGCTCAATGAATTATCTTGTCAATATTATTCTGTACTAGCTTCTGCCAGCGGCTTCGCCCGCGTGAAGTTTGATTATTGTCCCATGGAATCTTACTGCCGGGATAAAAAGTATCCTATGTTTTAATCCAGGTTATAAACTATCTGTGTGCAAAATTTCATCCAAATCCGTTCAGTAGTTGTCGCGTGAAAGCGCAACAAACAAACTTACATTCACATTTATTCTCCGAACTGCTAAGCTATCGGGAGTTACACGTGTTATTGTGAGTCAACTATAAAAGATAGACATATGCTGTCTTGGGATATTTTTTATATAATTTTATGTGGAATATTTCCGTTATACATGATTTCTATGTAGCTTTAACCATTAAGGCTGCACACGCGACGGAAGCTAAAAAAACCAAGTAACTTCTCCCGTTTTCCCAACATTTCCTTTCACTGCTCTGCTCCTATTAATGGTAGCGTGATGAAAAGTATATTATTACCTGCTCAGGAGTATGTAGAATAATTGTACCAAGTTTCGTTAAAATCCGTCGAGTAGTTTTTTTTTCTATAAATAACATACAGACAGACAGACAAAAATTTTACTGATTGCATTTTTGGCATCAGTATCGATCACTAATCACCCCCCGATAGTTATTTTGTAAATATATTTCATGTACAGAATTGACCTCTCTACAGATTTATTATAAGTATAGATATAGATTAACAGCATTGCTATTTTCGTAAAAGTTTACGTTATTCTTCAACAGCGCTACTACAAAGGTGAAACATCAATAGAAATTGGTAGGAAGAGAGGGATTAGGAAACCTTGGGTAGCGGACAAACAGGCTTTGCGCCACGGTGAACAGGGAAAAATTCACAATGTGGGTAATCGAATGTAGGTGTTCATCCAGAAGAGTTGTGATTATACCACCAGTGACGAGTGATATCGTCATACCCACTTCTTTTGATTTTATGGACAGAACGATCTTTTTGATCTCTCCCGGTTCAGCTGGAACGAACCTAAAGCATAGATATATTAGCTCAATGACCTAAAGTGGTTAATGTGAGGACGTTAAAGTGGTTGATGTGAGGACGAGGCGTTAGATCAAAAATTAATGACAAAGTTTGTTGTTTTGTTCAGGGATCCATTGATGAAGTAGAAGAGAAACGTCGGTTAAGCTCGTCCAGGCTACTTATTCACAACCATTCGACTCGCTTCCGATTCGGAAAGTCGTATGTCTATCTTGGTTTCGTAATGCCAGAAGAAGACAGAATACGAGTTGTCGAATCAAAAACGAGTCGAACGTTTGTGAATACGGGGTCAGATAGAGTTTGGACGGTCTAAATGTCGCGGTTTGCCTATACCCAGAGTTCTAAGGAATTTCCAGATATCGGCAGGAGAAGAAGTTATATTATCGAGAATGTGGCGGCGTTTACCGATGCGTGTCATCTGATTGCACCTATTACAATCGACCTTGTATAACGACCAGCTGTTATCGTCAGTACGATCCCTCTTGAACTTTCGGAATACTCGGTCCCTACGTCACATCGCCATACGTATCCCTCTTGTCATTCATGGAGCAGGGTGACGTTTTAGTTTAACTTTTTTGATGGGGGCATGGGTATTGTAATATCGCAACCTTATCGTCAACCAAAGAGGCCTCCAACGTCAATCAATCGCAGATGCGTCTTTTTTGAGCTCCTCAACATTTATACGCGCAAAACAACGCCTCTACAGAACTTTGAGTTTAGGTTTGGGAGGTTTAAAGACATATGAGAGGAAAATTAGGTAGTAATGAGAAAAGCCAGGAGCGTCATGTTGACCAGTGGAGAATACAAGAGAAGGATTCGAGGTAAGGATCAGATCGAGCCAGATATCATCACCGACAGTGTTATGATGGGTAGGATGGAGCGGCAAGACGTGCAGAATAACCGACTCGATAAGCTGGAGGAGTTTAGAGGATCTCAACCCAAAGATTCGAGTACCTACTGCTTCGAATTCAGTGAAGTAATCAACAGTGGGGGGACAGTAAACAACACTAATAAAGGTATTAGCTCCCTTGGCATAGACTTCAAGGAAAATGTACTCAGCAGAAGCAGAATATTGTGAAGAAGTGGCAAGTATTTTGTAGGGAAAATCACTGCGGAGATATATGGCCACACCACCCCCTCTCCTACCTATTATTCCGTATGAGAACGAAACCAGTAAGAGGGTAAGCAGTGGACAGGAGATGCAGTTTTTACCAAGTTTCGGAGATCAGGATGGTGTGAACGTTGCTGTTGTTAAAGGCGTCGTAAAGTTCACTATAGTGAGTGGCTCGGAACGCTTTGAGCATTAATATGTATATATAGCTCAATGATTAATATGACACTCATTCATCAACCGATTAGACTTGTTATTAAACTTTTGCTGCATAAATTCACCAAGAGTGTCGTTTATAGAACAAAAGCTTCCATCGCTTGAGGAAGCAGCAAGATTTATCCGCAGATTAAAAAAATGTCTGACATAAATACAGGGTGAATTTTAATTAATGCGACAAAATGAATTTGGAGCTTCAGTTAAGTACAGTAACATAGTAATTATAAACTGTTTTTTCTACAATCTAAATCGTTAAATAAAAATTACGCGATTATCGTTTTCAAAAGGTCCATTGATGTTATTATCTTTATTTAAGTACGAATTATCGGTATTCCAGTAATATGCAAAATAAATAAGAAAAATTAAGGCAAAATTAGGTAAATGACCGCTATATTGAGCACTGCGATGAGTCGGCAAGATTTTTGATACTTTTATTATTTTAACGGTTTTCGTAACACTGATCAATTATTTTTTAATGTTATATTTTATACATTTTCTTGACAACACGTATTATTGTATATTTAAATTTTTCGCATCTATTAAATTTCACCCTGTATACACGGAATAAATATATATATAAAAAAGAGGAAAAAAATAAATAAACTATTTCTAAAAACAAACTATTACCCACAGGTGCACACCACCCGCCAGCTAACATTAACACTATTTACTTATAGTAGAAATTAAACTAACATCAAGTATTTTAGCAAGCAAAGTAAAAGAATGAGACACCCAACGGCAAATTATGATAAGTAGCACATGGAATGAAACTGATAATAATAATATGATTATTATGATCTGCGAGTTTACTAGACACCAAGTTTCAAAACGTATGCTTGTAACGTCAGTGTCACTAACTAACTTTCTAAACGCCAATCTGACAAGCCGAAGCTGACAATCACAAGAATATCAAATTCAAATTCAATATTTCAAACTATTGAAAGGAAAATAAACACAGTTGAGGGTATCTAAATACCAATGCCCCTATTAATAATAATAAAAAATATAAAGTAGAAACATACAGTTGGAGTAGGTAATAAGCACATGAAAAATAACTAAAAGACCAGACAACTACATAGTGATATGTAACGATTAGGATCTAAAAACTACTAACAATAAAACATCAAACACTGTAACCTATCAATTTCTAGTTGTTTTTCAGGCTCCCAGCAGCGTAGCCACCTTTGCCACTCGTAGAAGGAGATGCGACCGGTACCTTGGGGTACTGGGCTACCAAGGGCTTCAGCTTATCACAAGAAGTACTTAATCTTGTGCCGACTTCCGTCAGGAGCCTTAATAAAGATAACCCTGTCTTGGATCCAACATGAATGCATGCTGAAGTGCTCCCGTGCCTTGCCGAAGACAGATTGTCTGGTCTTAGTCAGAAATTTCTTCACAGACATTTTGGAGCCTTTCAAGCCGGTTTTTGCCTTCCAAACCAATGACTTCAAATTCTACACTGGCAAACCTTACAAGGATAGGCCTGTGATGATCCTTGCCGACGGCCCCCACTCTATGCTTTAATTGAAGGTGCTGATATGTTCTTGAGTGACAGCTTGGTATTTAACACATCCAAGATAGCAGCAGTGCAGTTTTCATTGTCCGCTTTAGCGAGGCCTTGGAAAACCAAGGCTTTCTGTCGGTGCGTGGTCTCGAAGCCATCAATTTGTTTGGCACACTCGTAGATTTGGCTTCGCAGTAAACCAAACATGGAGATCACAAGCCAACTCCTCAGCTATCTTCGCCACTGTATCCTTGGCAGGCCCAGCACACTGTATCTGTGCCTCAAGTTCACCCGTCTTCCTCAAGAAGTTTTCCTCCAATGTCTTCTGTGCATGTGAAGTTAGTGCTTATTATACTTGTGCTAAGGTGGTGGATATATCTTGTTTAGGCCACATAAATGTGCCACGAACGTTAGTAGGGGAGACCGGGTACAAAAGTAACACTTTGTACTTTGACACTGGTTTCTCGTTATTTATTATATTTATGATGAAATGAATATAGCCACATCATACCTTCGATTGTGCTCTACAAATTTGTATATTAATTTACTTCAATATGCTTATTCCGTAGGTATTATAAATTTTAGGTTTGTCTAATTTGTCGTCAATGTTCACTCCTATCGGTCAACAAAGGCATGCGAGGAGAAATGAGGAACAAGACCTTTCCCGGTAGATAACCCTGCGAGGATCGCTACTCAAGCGCTTACACTACCTACACGAGTTGCAGGGCTCGATCTGTAGGGCACGATCGGCAGTACGGCAGGGAACTAGGGCGGTCGGGACCACTCAATTTCTTATTACCTACACTTCCCTTTCCCTGCCGGCAGGGCCCTGCAAATGAAAGTGTGGCTTGGCGTGGAGGGCACGCGTGAGTGTTTATGCTGTGGCGGTCAAAAGGTTAATAATAATAAAACAGGGTACTAGCCCTAGGTAACTAAGTACCTACCTACTGCCAGAAGTGGTTTTATTATATTACTTACCTACACAGTTTCACTGAGCACAGGTGCACAAAATTTAACCGTTGGCTGCTTTGGAGCAAGGGTGCTTTGGGCGGGGCAAGCAGGGCGACGGTGCTCAAGCATTGCAAAAAACACAAAATTACATTGTTTTTCGTCTAATCTGCGTTAGGTTTTAGCCCATCAAAACTATTTTGTTATAAAATTAGTGCCCCACAAAGCGACATGGTAATTAAAACACATGGTTTATTCATAAGAGAAAAGATTACATTTAATTCCAAGATCTACAATATTATTGGTAGGTACCTACAGATACATCGACCATATTGTATACTTCGAATGTACTACACTATGTTTAAAAAATTTTGAATTTGGCTTCCTTATAATCAGTCCACTTTTCTTCCTGCTTTATTTGTCACTCGGCTGCTCCGGTGGTGACCCTTCCGTGCTCCACCCTGAACGCGCTACCAGCACCATCGTATCCACACTACTACCAGTCCATGGCTTCCTCCACTACAATATCCTCCAGGTTGTTTCAGACCCAAAGTATCTTTCCGTAAGACATTCTCGTCAACTTTATCGAATATTGAGTATTGATATGACCACATAGATATTAAGTTATGACATAGATAGGTGATATTAGATTAGGTGATTAAAAATAGTAACTTTGCCTTTGTAGGCTACTAGGTTACTATTTTGATGAAATTATGAATGAAATTAGCCAGCTGTTCGGTGCTCGGGCTCTTCATTGACTGTCATCTCCCTAAGAGAACGCTCTACAGCGTCTTCGACTATGTTCATTAAGTTCTGAACATGTATTTTACCCATTTCATCATTGGGTTCTTCCTCCTGTGTCCTCTTCTTCAGCAAAGCTTGCACCATCTCCTTGGTCACTCCTTGCTTGTTAGTAACCCCAAACATCTTGTTGAAACGCTTATGGATCGATACGGGTATGTCTTCATCTAATACTTCATAGATGTATGCATCCACAAAGTCCAGGGATCCATCCACATACTTGCTTGTTTTTGGATGCATTGAGACAATCTCCTCAGTTACTTTTCCATAGCGGATCAAGTTGTTAATCTTCGCATAGCGATATTTGATGCCGGTCCACTCTTGTGTGCATGCTTTCTCTAAAATAGAAAAAAAAAATTGGTTACTATAGGCACAAGTATTTACATAATAAGTAATAGAATTTTGAGTGAAATAACACGTCAATGTCTGTTAGGGAAAAAATATCCGCACGGTCAGTTTTTCATACGAAGTACGCAGCCCGGCAGTACGCATCTAATAAAAGCTTTCGCTTCAGAAAATAATCCAAAACAACGCAATGTTAAATAAAAAAAATTGCTCCCTTATAATAAACAATAACAAATTAGATAAATACTTACGCGGCATGCGAATGTCTCGAGCGATCCTATCCCAGGCGGTGGTCAGCGCCGCCTTGTACTGCGTCGGGGTCATCATGAGGTCCCTGATGTACGTGATCGGATGACGCTGCACCATCTTAATCACGTCCTGCTGGAAGGGCGACCAGTAGTTTTCCTCTGGACCGATCTTCTTCGCCATTTTTGAGCTAGTTTTTTCACTTTAGTCGCAAAATTTGGGTTACGTCTTACTTCGGAGAGCGAAACGGGGAAGTGAGACGCTTCGATAGCGATCAATACATGAAAAGCTGCGCAGCATCGGGCGCGGCAGCGGCGCGCGCAACCCCTCATCCCTTCTGCGCGTCCTCGGAGGGTGGAGTGTACCTATAGGGTGGAACCTATGTAGAAAGTCCGGTGTAAGGAGACTTACATAGTGGGGAGCGGGCGCGGTCATCATGGAATTCGTTTTTTCCTTTTAAGATGCGAACCTTTGGAGATAGAAATACAATAGGTGGTGAATTTTTTACTCGCTGCCTACTTGGTCGCGAGTTAAACTTAGGACTTTTCCGCCGGACTGGGACGTTTCCGCGTTTGAGCTTTTCGCAACCCGCTTCCGCCGCTTAATGGAGACAGTTTAGAGTTAGAGCCAGGACATAGATACCTATTATTTATAAATGCCAATTTACTATTGCCTTATGTACTAACACACATCTGTTTCACGACGCCATCACGGGACGCCACCTTCTCATGTTGTTGCTGGTTTTGTTCATAAAATTATGTAAATAGTTTTATTTGTGTTTTGATACGAAAATTCTACTAAAGTAGGTTCACAAGGTGTGAACGAGCGAGAGATTATGAGAGAAACAACATAACTTGAGCCGTCACGCGCAACCTTTGTCAACCTTTTACCTTCCATAAGGCAACGCGTGGCAGGTACTACACAACTTACTGTTCCGTTACGGTAGGTAGCTATCTCTGTCTGTTTGACATTTTGCTGATCGACGGACGGTTAGAAACAAAACGTCACAGAAAACAATTCCTTGATTTTTCTATAAATAAAGTGACAGGTACCTAGGTGACGCGAATAGGATAGGCTGGTATTTCAAGCTAATTTTGGTTATAGAAACGCCGATAACTACCATGCAGACAGTCCTACGTAAGTAAGTAATAGAAAACGGACCTTAAAGAAGCATATTGCTTTGCCGAAATTAAAAAAAAAACAATCACCTCTTACAATAGGCATTAAATCAATTTGTACAAAGTATAGGTATAGTTATCTGTTGCCATTTTCAATTCCGAACACGTGTTGGAAAACTGTCAAAAAAGCACGTGAAATCCTAATCGTAGTGCGATAAGAACCAGTTTTCAGGAAGTGTATTGAAAAAAACTTATCGCAAGGACAGGAAAACAAGTACCTTTCGGGCTTCTTTACGAGGTTTTTTACACCATCTATACTTATAATAAATCTGTAGAGAGGTCAATTCTGTACTTACATGAAATATATTTACAAAATAACTATCGGGGGGTGATTAGTGATCGATACTGATGCCAAAAACGCAATCAGTAAAATTTTTGTCTGTCTGTCTGTCTGTCTGTCTGTCTGTCTGTATGTTATTTATAGAAAAAAAAACTACTCGACGGATTTTAACGAAACTTGGTACAATTATTCTACATACTCCTGAGCAGGTAATAGTATACTTTTCATCACGCTACCATTAATAGGAGCAGAGTAGTGAAAGGAAATGTTGGGAAAACGGGAGAAGTTACTTGGTTTTTTTAGCTTCCGTCGCGTGTGCAGCCTTAATGGTTAAAGCTACATAGAAATCATGTATAACGGAAATATTCCACATAAAATTATATAAAAAATATCCCAAGACAGCATATGTCTATCTTTTATAGTTGACTCACAATAACACGTGTAACTCCCGATAGCTTAGCAGTTCGGAGATTTGTTATTATTATATTTGTTTACTCTTACGTTTATAATATTCTCACTCAACCCCAATTTTGAAACTTCACGCGGGCGAAGCCGCTGGCAGAAGCTAGTATAAAATAAGATACTTATCCCTTATCAAAATGTATGCACGGAGACTAAGAAGATGATAAGTCTAACATAAAAATAACATCGGATCACATCAATTTACCTCTGACCTTATGATATGGACAAAACTGTATTCAAAAACTTAACCAGAATGTCTCGGGGCTATTTTGGAGTACTTTAAATAAGATAAGCCCATTGTTAACAAAACAAAGGACCATATAAGGGAACCATGTAATAGTTATTTGTTATACAAGAGTGCAAAGTTGTTTTTTAGGTTTTTCACTTGTTTTCAAGTTGGATCCCTTGTTCTTAACCTATATATATGACGTGAAAAGAAAATGGCGCGTGCAAAACATATTAAAAAAAGTAAGTAAGTACCTACACCAAGAAGGTTCCGAGGTTGAGTTCTTAACGAATTAAAAAAAATGTATGATAAATTCGGCACCATAGAGGTAGAAGTAAATAGGTTTAAAGATGTTTTGAATTCACATGCTTAGTGCACACGATGTTCTAAATTCAAATTTGCTTTACCCTCAAGACGATAAAAACAGCTTTTGCACTCAGATATTGAAGAGCAAAAATACTCTTTCCGAGATGGGGGGATGAAATAGTATATTTTATAACGAGGGACTAAACGAAGCCATTATATACCCGAGGTGGTTTGACTCTTGAGGCAATGAAAGCGAGGGTATATTAGATTGGCGTTTAGTCTCGAGGTGCAAACTGTACTTTTCACTTCGAGTGCGAGAAAAATAGTCATTTAAAACTGAACAAATTTACACTCGACAAAAATTCTGAACTTAGTGGTCAGTTTTTTCTTCTATCAAGTCAGTCACAGATTAACAATTTAAAACACAACACAAACTCTCAACATTTTCGCAATGAAGATGATCCACACTCCACAGATAATTAGTATTTACCTACATTACTGCAGCGGCTAGCAACAGAGGCATTGCACATACTTTTCAAAATCAACGATACACACAACCAACCATCATTTTTTCTCGCGTTGAAGAGTTCATTTTTTTTTTCAATAAACCGCTTTCTATTTGTAAGCCGATTTGAAATTTAAATAAAGCGTTTGATGAGTCTCTTTTGTGACCATGTTTCAGAGTAAAAGATCGTCTATTTTTAAATTACTTTTTACTCCCTAGGGAATAAACGGTCACTTTAATCCCGCTTCGTAGGGCTATAATGGCGTACTTTTAGAGCATGAGAAGTGAAAAACTTATTTTAACCTTCGATTTCTGGCAACTGGTATACAAAAGTTTAAAGAAACAACCTATTGAGAATGTCTGACAGCTATATTGTACCTACTGTTCTTTTCACAAAAACGAGTTAGAAAGAAAATTGACAAAAAATTGCCAAATTGATTGGATATTCGGCAACTCATAATTTAGGCGACATTGAGAAATGTGAAATTTAAGGAGCAATTAGAATTAAACAAATCATTAATTATTTTATTCCTGAAACAATTGCCGCATTTTATCGTTGTTGCTTCAGATTACTCCAAGAGTCAGACACCCAGTCTCCAAGGGGTATCGTATTACCCGTCAGCTGAATACCAAGTATTTTACAGTCGCTCCATGTAAAATACTTGATATTCAGCTGCATCCGGTTAGACTGGAAGCCGAAACCGTCATAGCTAGGAAAAAGCTAGGCAAATGATTTTTCAGATGGCTCCACTTTTAATTCTGCTCAGTTACTGTTAAGAACCTCATAATTGCCAGCTAAACCTATTAGGCTGTATTTAACTATTTCTATAATTAAACGTTATACCTACCTATTTAGGTTTCATTTCGGGCGGTGTGCAACTAATAAAAAAGCCCTTTTTTTTTCTCTTTTCGAGCGGTTGCAACGCTCTAAACAAGCTTATAATGGTTTGTTTAGGTACCTATATTTTTCCCAGATATTCCAAAATCTAAAAGAAATAAGTAAAATAATGTCTTAATTTGATATTATTTTATTCGTTCTGTGTTACAGGTATTTTAGTATAATTCTAAGAATGGCCTCGAGCTATGTATAATCAAATAGCTATTTTTGCAATTATAGCAAATTTTGCTTTACTTACTCTCAAAGGAGGTAATTTTTTTTGGCCCACCTCGTCGTTGCATTTATTATTCATAATAACACCAAAAAATAGTAACCATTTTTCTAGTTTTTTTTTTTTTTTTTTTTTGTATTAGACGAAATATTACGTAGAAATAAAAACGGAATCTTAAAGTCATAATAAATAAGCTATGTTATGATATGTTTTTGCGAGTCAAATCATTCCTGTTATGGTCAATGTCATTTGACAGCAAATACTTACGTGAATAGGGGCGTTTTCTTCTGTTTACTAAAAAAAGTACGGTACTTACCCGTTTGTAATCATATCTGCTATAATTATAATAGGATCAGAAAGAATATAAAAATAATTATTATTAAAATGCGAGCATTTTTAATGCAATTTTTAAAGGTTTACACTAAAATCGCATAGATGGTATAATAAACAATCAACGTGGCACGGAACTTTATAAACCTACTTTTTTTGTGATTGATTTGATTTTCGCATTTATTCCGGTTAGAGAATGCGTAGCTAATTTAACCACGAGAATCTAGAGGTTATAAGGAAGAAATCAATTTAAGTTTCATTATTAAATGCTACAATTTATGCGGGTGGCCTAATCCCCGAACAAAAAAAATTGTCTCCTTTATTCAAATCAAAGGCTGAAAATCATCACTTTTTTAAAGTATAAGTGACAGACAGTCTTCAAGACGGGCAGCCACCTTTCGTCAATTCGCAGTGTTAGCTGAAAAGATGAATTAGCGAAACACATTTTGTTACCACTAGCGGCATCTCTTGTGCAGTAGTAGAACCTCAATGTCAAACAGTATGCTCACACTCGGGTAAGTCAGTAGACAGTAGGTCAAAAAAGTATACCTACCTAGAATGTTCTTTTTGAGCATTTCAGTCGATGGGATTCCCGAGTGTGGCAATCTAATATTATAAAGAGGAAAACTTTGTTTGTTTGGTTGTAATGTTTAGGCTTAAAAACTGTTTAAAAAAAATCTTTCACCATTCGAAAGCTACATTCACTCTGAGTTACATAGGCTAAATTTTATCTCCGTACTCCCACGGGAACGGGAACTACGCGGGTGAAACCGCGTGACGTCCGCTAGTTATAGATAAAATCATGAAAAACATAGCGGTAAAAACTCCAAACATATTACATGTTTATCTGTGGTTCTTAGAGCGGAATTAGTCGAGTAGCAAACTCAATTTGGTTTGGTCGACTATTTGATTATGGAAATACAGAATTCGTTTGACCACCAAAATGATTGAGATGTCAAATAGTCATTATTTAGGGAAATAAAGACGTTCAGGTTTTGGTGATTTTGATTATGGACGATAATACAAACAGTAACGCCATCTTTTTATTTAATGAAAAACGCAAAAGGGTTCTGGTTCCACCATTCAACTTCAGATGGCGCTAGTAGTAGTGCTACAAACAAAGTGTAGTACAGTTTGAATTAATTATCAAATGCCTAATTTTTCTAAAGATTATTGCTATCTCAAGTGGCGGATTTACTAATAGGCTGAGTGTAGGCTGGGGCCTGAGGCGGCAGATTTTAAGGGCGCCAATTATGGGCCTATTTTCTTTTACGTTTCACAGAAATTAAATGTACTCGTATATCATATTACTAAATGGTATTAGGTCCACACAAACAATTCAATATATCAATATTTCAGCAGTGGATGAATTTATCTACTCAAAAAAATTATCGACGGTAATATTTTTATAAAAAACTGGAAACGGCGGTAATCCTTGGTGTGGAAGGTTTATTGGGAATAATAAATTAAGTGAAAGTTCAAATTCAGGCTTATAACGTAGGTTAGATTGACTGTTACCCATGTTTACGAATTTCTGTCTTCTTTTTACTAGCTCAAAAATATACCATACATTATTTCTTGGTTAACCTTAACATAATTGTAGGGTAGGTAGTAAAAACAATGTTACAGCATACATGTCATATTATTTATAGTCAGTAGGGGCGGTGAAAAGCTAACTGGCGGCAAATGTGTAAATTCGACAAATTACTTAGGTGAGATACCTACGTGAATAGTTATTTATGACACTAGTGCGGTAAGTTGGTTTCTACAAACGAGTAGACGAATGTAAGCCTGAGACGAAGTCGAAGGCTTACCATAGTCACGAGTTTGTAAATACCAATTTCTGCACATCGTCATACATCGTTTTTCACATTGAGCTATATATACTAGAGATGCAAACCTCAACAATATTGTCAAAAAAAGTGTAACCACCATTGAAACGCGATGACGTAGCTTTGAAACCATTAACATTTCAAAGTGAACGTATACTTGTCTCGCTTACACAAGTCACAAGAACAATACCGTCGCCTTAATTAGACAAAGACGGCAATATAAACTTCCAATGGTGGGATGGGGTGGCCTACTCATGCGAAATTTTACCCAACTTTTTTAAGCCTTAAAAATATTTAATACATTTATAAATTAAATTAACTTTAAAATATTCGAATTGCATATTTCTTTTTGGATATATTAAAAGTTTTTAACTAACTAGCACTTCACCTGTGACTTCATCCGCGTAAATAATTAAAGCCTTTGTTACTGGCTAAAGATGTAGCTGTGTGTGAAATAATTTTTAAAATCGGGTGAGAAGGGTTCGAGTTAAATCGTAACAAACACACAAACAATAAAAACCTTTTCTCTGTATAACATTATTATTTCGTTTACTAATTTATATACACATTCGCTTTTTGGATCTATTTTGTCTTGATCACGGAAGTGCTTCGAAAATGAGAAAAATCAAAATCAAAGCATTTATTGCAAGTAGGCCAATTACAGGCACTTTTGAATTTTCGAAACAAAGATGAAAATTAAATATACGAGTAGCTACAGTCCCAGTCACAAGACATAAAAACTGTGAAAGTACTGTAGTTGCCCATTCCCTAGCGTAGATCTCTATGGAGAAGAACGGGCAAGAAACTCCATGGACAATCTTTGAAATCAAAATTAATGTTACAAAATCTTGGTTACATCATTCATGTTGAGATGGTATATTATGCGAGAACAATGTAGCAAGGTATGCACGTTTAAAGTGTCCATAGTAAAAACAAAATAATTCGTTCAAATTAGCCATGGCAACTAAGAGATGTCCAGTTACAACTGACAGCGCCCGTTCACGAGCATGACGCATGGATGCTGATCCATGCGTCATGCTCGTCAGACCATTGCTGACCATTCAGATCAACCATTTTGAAGGGAACTAAATGGTCCGACACACGCGCCACTATCAGTGAGACATTTCAGCGAGCATGACATACTCTGAACCGCCAGGGCACATTCAATTCAAGAAATGACGTAGGTTTCCAGTGAATGATAGCTTTCTAGTACTCGTACATAGTACTCACACAATATGGGCTATGCGATTACATAAAAGGTAAATGAAAAGTCAGTCAGTCTATTTTTTCAGCTATTGGGTTATTTCCACCCACTAAACACGGCGTGTTACATCTTTAGGCACCCTGCAGCGTTGTTATAAAACAAAATACGAAGCACTTATTTCATCAATTAAAAATTCTCCCACAAATGTTGGAAACTAAAACTAAGTTTTACTGGTAACACTGAACCTAATTGTCAAAATTCAAAATATAAATTAATAAATTGCGTTTTTACGTTGATGTAAATCATTATAAAAACTCAGAAACAACAAAATTAAGTATGGAAAGTAATTCCGGTTAATTAATTATGTGTTTGTGATTTTAAATCGCACTCTTTCAATACGCATTTACACATTTTTTGTCCTGTGTCACTTCCGTAGGCATCTAACAGAACACTGAACTGACGTTAGCGACGCATATGTATCTGTCACCGTAAAATTGTCAAACACGTTATATTACAATATAACGTGTTTTTTCTCGCGATATTGTAATGTCTCGAATTATTGTCAACTGAACATACGGAAGTATCTCTGCCCCCATAATCGGGACTTGGGGCACCCCCCCGTTAGGTTAGTTAGGTTCCTTTAAACCCTGCACTCGGAAATAGGGGCCCCGCGAAGCGGGGCTCCGTCGACTACGCTTTTTAGGGGGAATATAAAGTGTTTTAAGGTTATTTTATGTAAATCGGTATTTCTCAGGAATGGTGCATTATCTTTTCATGAGAGTTGTGCCACTGGGCAAGATGGACCCCTCCTTCCCACCACACCGCGTAAGTTGACTACCATCGCATGCATTTCACGAAAAATAATGCGTTTTGTTGTAAGCAGTATGTTCATTTGACAACAATTCGAGACTTTACAATATCGCTAGAGATCCTACTAATATTATAAATGCGAAAGTTTGTTTGTATGGATGTATGGATGTATGGATGTATGGATGTATGGATGTTTGTTACTCTTTCACGCAAAAACTACTGAGCGGATTTGGATGAAATTTTGCACACAGATGGTTTATAACCTGGATTAACACATAGGATACTTTTTATCCCGGTAGTAAGATCCCATGGGACAATTTTGAACCTTCACGCGGGCGAAGCCGCTGGCAGAAGCTAGTATTACAATATAACGTATTTGACAATTTTACGGTGACATATCCGTACATATGTCCCGTGGCAACGCCTTGGCGTGGTAATTGCTAATCTAGTTACATATATATCTATGGTTTTTCAACACATTTGCGAGAAAATTATTCATTATACCACGCTATAATTTTTTTGTAAACCATTAGGTAAATAGCGCTCTTGCGATTTTGGCGGCAAGAAACTGTTTTCTGCAATTTGCACCTCATTCAAAATATCTGCTGGAGCAGATTCCATATTAACATCTGATTCCTCGCTTGAACTCATATTATTATTTTGTTTATGAGTCGGAAAGTCGCAACAATCTTTGACGTTTCTATGAAAATGGCGCGAATTTGCAAATGGCGCCACATGCACGTGGTGAAAATTAGAACTACATCTTTCATCTCACTTACTCTTTTGTATTAAAGTGAGACAAACGTATTCAGCTAAAGCACTTCCAAGGAGGTTCGATCATTCAGCCTATTAATTCTCGTAAACTCCTTTTCTTTTTTTTTGGAAATTAAAAAAACCGTAAAGAATACGCACGGTGCACCCCGTACCTATTTTACCGCACGGTATACAGGCTTCGTAAATGCACTTTTTGAGCAAGTGTGTTGAAAAAATACATACTTGTATAGATTATTCTATATTAATTAGCAGATTATCTGCTACTCGACGATTCAATTTTAGGCCATACCATCTGACAGCAAACTGAGTCGCAAGTTTTGGTTTCATTCATTCAATTTGTACTTGTTTGGTAACATGACGTTCTTATATCAGCTCAACTGAACCGCTCAACCACGCTCAACTGTCAAAATAAGCGATTCAATCAAATTTACTATTTCTCTAACATAAACAGAAACGTTTGATGAATTATTGGCAAAAAAAGTTTTAAGGCCTCTGTCTGTCCGTCTGTCTGTCTATACGTCTGTATGTCCGTCTGTCTGTCTGTCTGTCTCTCCGTCTGTCTGTCCGTTTGTCTGTCTGTCCGTATTCCGTCTATAATATGACACTAGAATATGTGCGCGAAGTTATTTGATACTAAACTAATAGCGTTGTCTCTTTCTCACCAAAAAGATTCAGTGGTCATGGAGGTATTTAAAATAAAGGTATAAGATTAAAACAAAATTGGTACTTACAAAAGAAATCGTGAAAATTTTTGAAGTTTAACTTGCTATTTCCAAAACTCTCCGTAACTTTGGTATTATAAAAAAAAATGCAATGACGGTGAACGGAAATAGGTACAAAGGTGATGCTCATTTCTAAAGAAATCTCTTCCAGCATACCTGCGAAAGGAAAGTAGATAAAAAGAGATGTAGACATAGTGTGTAAAAGATGAGAAAATAGAATACATACAAACAAACGATAAACCTAAGGATTTACTTATATACATACAAGTCAAAAAATATATAACACAACACTATAAACTACGATATAATATATAATAAAAATAAAATACCTATGCAACTACTACTATTTCATACTTTCATAGTAATATTCTACACCTAGCTAGCACATTTTAAAATACTCTGCAAAGAACGTGGTCCCGCTATTTTAATATCGAAATGACGGGACCACTAACCTATGCATTTGATGACTCTAATTTCATTAATAGGTAAATACTTACATTTACATCAGGAAAGCGCCTGAAGAAAAAGTTTAAGCCATAAATGGTACTTCATGGCTTAAAATGATACTTTTTCTTTAGGCACTTTTTTTGATGTAAATACAATACACTTATTTTTATGAAAATCAGGGTTTAAAAGTATACTAACTATTCAAACGCAGTCATACTATTTGGTATTAATAGGAGACAGAAAATGGTGGGCCAAATTTGGTATAAGTTGAGATATGGTCTAGATAATTGGTCATATTTTATTTTACTAAAATATCAAAAATTTGCTCAATTCTCAATCTGCAAGCGGAGAGAAATGAGAAGGATAGTTTTCATAACATTATCGATTGAATTAATTGATTACAGAAATTACAAAAAGAAAAGCTTTTGCACTAGGTAATTAACTCAAAGTATTTAAATGCACTTTGAATACTTGTTTACATTATAGTGCATTTAATTAATAAAGAAAATGTAAATTTATAACTGAAAAATCTAAATGATTATCGATTTCGTATTGATTAAAATCAATCATATTTTTAATAACAGCGTTAAGGCGATTACATGAGCTAAACGAGAGTTTTATAATCACTAAAACTATACGATTCACTGCTATAAACAAGACCAGAAAATATATTCTTCAGGATATGCTAGCATGATAGTGTTTTGAAAACATAATACAATTAATTTGACTTGATAATAAAAATTACGAACTTATCTCTAATAATATATTTCAAACAAAATAAAACATACTAATATGCATGCGATCATTCTGATTTTTTGGCAAATAATTTAACATGCAATAATATTAGCATGACAGTGTTTTAGTTTTTTAATCCAATCAATAGTTTTTTTGTAAATCGATCGAAACCACTCATTTCGCGCTATTTGGCTTGCAGTGACTGACGTAACAACCACTTCGTAGTGCAAGTTAATTAGAACTTTATTTTAACAGCATTTCAAATGAAGTTTGAACCAACACAAATAGAGCTGCTAATTTACCTCGTCTAATCGCCATAAGGCTGTTATTAAAAATATGATTGATTAACAGCGGACCGACACTGACACATGTCAATTATTTCTGCTCAACTCGTATAGTGTTTTCTGTTATGTTTTAAGTGCTTTCCCGATTATTTTATAATTTCAACAACCACTGCGTTGTTTATTACGGATTCCGACCCTGCCTACCATGTACGACACTTGCTTCCATACTGGACACACCGAAAAAACGCTCTCGCGTTTGACTTAGAATTGTTTTGCTTGGAATTATTGAAAGTAAGGATCGCTGTGTGAATAATTGTAGGATTGCCACTAATCACTGCAATACCCTAAACCGAAGACCCTCAGACGTGAAACAATTCCGTCAACGATTCGGCAGTGGTTTTCACCTAACTCTGAAAGCAGTTATAACCTAGCTGGGCTAGGTACCAAGATCATATTGTTCCACCTGGACAACTTCTAGACCACATTTTAATAATAATGTAAAATGAATAAACCGTGTACTACATTAAAATGTTTTTTTTATTTATTCTGGACGCCTTTTCGATAAATCCATTTCTGTTATCTATTAATGGCTTCAAGTCATTCATATTTAATCAATATACAACTTTTCAAACATTCTCTACTGAATAAAACATACATTAGTACTTAAAAAACTTGATTAGTAATCAGCTCTTTTACAAAGACTATATTTTACCAAACCTCAAATAAGTCGGCTCTCAGATTGTCAAAACTAATTGAATTTTCAGTGAAGGACTGATGTCTGAATCTATTGATTCATACCATTTTCATCTCCTTACATCCAGGCCCAAGAATGTATGTAATCGTTTCCGTCTCCTTTCGTGTGGTCAATTTAAGATGAGACGCCTTGTGTTTTTCATCAAATGGATAGTGGTCCCGTCATTTTTTAACAAAATTGCTGGACAACTTTCTTTGTAAAATGTTTTTAAATGTTATTGGTGTAGAATTTTGCTATGAAAGTATGAAATAGTAGAAACATTGTATTTATTACCTTTATCCTATTCACATGATATTCGCCAAACCTGGCGTGGTCCCGTCATTATGATCTACATCATCATACATAATCATTTAAATAAGTAAATTAATAATCTAGTGGGTTTTTCTTCAAAAGTTCTTTTTTAATGAAGATGTGTTTATACACATCTATACATATGTTTGAAATTAAATAATTCTTTGCACCTATGACATTTCGCATCATTTCTGCCAATGGAGCATTCTCGGGCAAACACGGTTTGTTATAAGTATTACACAATAGTTTTATCGGGAATTTGATCAGTAGCGATCTAGAAGCATGAGTAAGACGTATTGTTAACACCACTTAGGCTGAGGCTACATAAGGCCGCGACGCGACCTGCGACACATGAGCGATTAAAACAAGTAAATGAATGCTCACGTATATGGCTATGTCACCGTAAAATTGTCAAACACGTTATATTACAATATAACGTGTTTCTCTCTAGCGATATTGTAATATCTAAAATTATTGTCAACTGAACATACGGAAGTATCTCTGCACCCATAATTGGGACTTGGGGCACCCCCCCGTTAGGTTAGTTAGGTTCCTTTAAATCCTGCACTCGGAAATAGGGAGCCCGCGAAGCGGGGCTCCGTCTACTACGCTTTTTAGGGGAATATGATGTGAGTGTTTTAAGGTTAGGTTATATTAATCGATATTTCTCAGGAATGGTACAATATCTTTTCATGAAAGTGGTAGAACTGGGCAAGGGGGACCCCTCCTTCTCTCCACATCGCATGCATTTCACGAAAAATAATGCGTTTTATTGAAAGCAGTATTATATTCATTTGACAATAATTCGAGAGTTTACAATATCGCTAGAGATATTACAATATAACGTATTTGACAATTTTTACGGTGACAGCTACACTGTACATCAAATATTACTAGCGATCTTTGATTTCTTAATGCGATCGGAACAACATTACTGTAATCACGGCATCGGCCACACGAACATAGCGAAATTGAAGCGAATTTATTAGAAAAATCTCGCTTGTAATATAGCCATACCAAGTTTTTCTCGTTTCGCTCTTCCAGTCGCATCGCAAATCGCTGCCTAGTGTAGCCTTAACCTTAGCCTAGCCGTGCTAGGTGTTGAAAAACATCGTAGGTATCTTCTAAGATATGCGTAGGAGCGGTAGGCCCATACAAGGGGTACCTACATAACAATAATAATTGAAACTTCCGTAATACTTATAGTAGAGTAGCCAGCTACTTTGATGGTTAGAACGAACCGAACTACGAAGCCGACTTCAGAATTAGGGCGTGCGACATATCAAAAAACAACATACCAAATTAATGTTTAATGTTCCACCTGCAAAAGAGAAGGTCCCAACTAAGACCTCTTTTTCGAAGGGAGAAACTTATTGGTTTCACTCACCTTTGGCCAAATGTGGCTGTACTATGGTAAGGGGTCACACACACTAGGCATGGGCAAAGTATATTTAAGTCCCTATGCATCTGTCACTAGGGTACAAAAAAATTTGCAAACAGAAGTAGTGTGCGAGAGCAGCGAGAGATGGGTAAAGTACAGACTATACAAAATTCGAGCCCTATCTCCTAAACTAAGAAGATCCAGTGTATTAGGAGGCAGTGTCACGTGTCTGCGCATAAATAGTGGGCGAGAAAATTATGAGCGTAGGTACAAACAGAATCTGATAGTTCATAGTCACATAAAAACAACATCCAGGTTATAAATTATCTGTGTGCCAAACATCTGAAACATCCAAATCCGGTTTTGCGTGAAAGAGTAACAAACATCCATCTATATATCCATCCTCACCAACTTTCACATTTATTATATGTAGTATGTAAGAGCAGCGGTGGCCCAGTGGTGGCGGTCCCGACTTACGAACAGTAAGTCGTGGGTTCGAACCCAGACAGGCGCATTACTTTGTGTAATTTATTTCATCACCACTGCTCTCAAAACGGTGAAGGAGAACATCGTGAGGAAACCGGCATGTCCTAGAACCAAGACATTCAAAGACATGTGACATCTACCAATCCGCACTGGGCCCGCGTGGTAGATTATAGCCCATTCCCTCTTATTGAGAGGAGGTCGTGTCCCAGCAGTGGAAACATGATAGGCTGATGATGAGTATGTAAATAAGATAAGAAATATGATTGTTTTCGAAGTTGAGCGATAATCTTAATGATCAGAAAGTAGAATGCACTGGAAACTGGGATGCCCCGTGGCCTAAACTTTCCACAGTCCCTGTTGCAGCACAAACTTACCTACCAACTGTATCGATACCACTGACCCTTGCCTTGTTCATAGTAAACAACTAATTGTATTTGTTCGTAATAATAAGTTTATCAATAAATAGGACGCGGTCGTGTTGATGTACATAATATGTCGATAAATAAAAACAAGTAAACACAAATTAAAACTTAAAAATAAGGATAATGGTCATTTTTCTGTGGAATGGGGCTGTAAAATAAGAATACAATTGACAAAACTAGTGCCAGAAAATAGTTAAAAATTCTATTAGGTAATATGTTTTACATTTAATCACTGATTGGACTATTTATTTTTAAATTTCTTTAGTAGGTAGGTAACGAGTTTCGTAAAATGATCAAATTTAGCCCATGAGTGCCCATTGTTCTTGTTATGATTTAGATATTAAAAAAAACTCGTAGAACTAGATTTTGGGATTATGTGAAACAACCAGTTTGGCAGCAGCATACCTACATGTGGCTGAGACTTTCAGCCAACGAGTACCGTCCATTAAGTACCTATATTACGTTATGTAGGTACAAGAAATATTTTTTACTAGGACGATGACATCATCGAGCTTGGCCAGTCATAGATTATGTGACAGTATTTTACCTCCACCATTTTATTTGAGGTTGAGTTGTTCAGAGGTTGCTCAATTAAGCTAGGATTATTTCATCTGTACCTAGTTTATGCATTATCCACCCTCATTACGCTTGATATAATTATATTTCATAAGTAATAAGGAAAATGCTAATTGCCATTAAAAAGCCGGGTTGCCACAAAGAGATTTCTGGTGGAAAAACATACTTAATTACACTTTTACAAGACCTGGGAAACGTATCCAGGAGCTCAGGACCTCATGCTCAGCACTGGTGCCTGCGAACACTAGCCCAATGAGACAGTTACATCCTCCTATGTGTGGATGAATGGATGGATGTTTTTACACTTTCACGCAAAAACTACTGCACGGATTTGTATGAAATTTTGCACACATATAGTTTATAGGCTGGATTAACACATAGGTAGAGGTTGCAAAAATTCGATAGTTTTGATTTTCGAATATTCGAATATTTTTTCAGTGCTATTCGAATATTATTCGAATATTCGAATATTTTCCAAAAAATTAAAAGTACTTAAAATACAGCTTTTATTGCTTTAGGAACTATATTTCCATGCAGTTAAGTAAACCTGGCACAATAATTATTTACATAATCAACAAAAGAAGCCAAGTTCGTCTATTATAAAACAAAAAATTGTCAGTGAAAACTCTTTTTTTTTTAAATTTACAAATGTGATGCATTTCAAATGTACCTATACACTGCAACTTTGCAAGTAATATAACATTGGAAACTTATGTTCTTATAAATCTCACGATTATACATGAATACACATGTTAATCAAAACAATTATAACATTCTCAAACAAATTAAAAACTCTTAACTCGTTTTAATTATTTGTCTTTTTTAAACTTTCACGATCAGAACCCATTATAAAACATATGACGACGGGTATTTATCGCGAATTTAAGGTTACACCCGAAGATAATTTTCACGTATGAGATGGAGGATTTGCCTTTTTAGACTTAAAAGTCATGGTTAAGGCCAATGGAACCTTGTCGCATACTGTGTACAGAAAACCAACGCACACGGACAGATACCTGAATGCTGCCTCTCATCATCATCCAGCACATCTTCAGTCTGTGGTGTCTTCTCTTATGAACAGAGCCTATGACCTCTGTGACCCTGAACATCTGCCCGAAGAGCTTTAACATGTTCAGGAGGTTCTAAAACGAAACGGGTACAGGACTAATGGATGGCATCCAGATGGCAGCCGCAAGCAGAAGAATAGACACATTGAGGTAACCAGACAGCCAGCGTTCTTGCCTTACGTGAAGGGGTTAACGGACAAAATTGGGAACCTTTTCAAGAAGCTTTCAATAAAGTCTGTTTATGCTCCATTAAACAAAGTGGCGAAGCGTCTGCGTACACCAAAGGATGTAGTACCATTCCAGGTTCCTGGTGTTTATAAGATCGATTGCAGCTGCGGGCGTTCCTACATAGGCCAAACGAAGCGAACAGTCGCTGAAAGGGTTAAAGAACATATAGCAACGGTCAAAAATCGACAAACGAACAAGTCTGCTATAGCGGAACATGTGATAGACTCAGGACCCAACCACTGGATGGAGTTAAACAACCCAAAAATTCTTGCCCATGAGAAGCACTATTATAAGAGAACGGTTCGGGAAGCGATTAAGATCAAGAAGTACCCTAATTTCAATCGCGAAGACGGCTTCAAACTCTCTTCAGCTTGGAATCCAGTATCACTAAGTGTACTCGTCAAGTGAAATCGCCTCAATATATGGACACTGTTAGGGTAGTCTGCTGTCCTAGTGTGAACCGGCCATAATTAACATTTATGAAGATGAGTGAGGGTACTTGAATAAACGCCTTCACTTTGCTGTCGCGGTACCTCCAATAGTTCAGTCTCCCCGCGACCACGGCTGGTGCGATCCGGTCGAAACGTCGGGATTAAATTAAAGGTAAACTCGCGATAAATACCCGTCTTCAAATGTTTTATATCGTATTAATTAAAACAAAGGTTTCACAAATGTAAAGGTGTCGTAAAGATATTGCAATATCATTTTCTTAAGCAATATTACACTAGTAAATCAGATTCATAAATAATAATTCAGAATTAAATCAGATTTACCTACCTAATAAAATATCTAAAATCACCGCTTTGCAAATAAATAACAACGCTTTTAGTCCGGGAGGTACCGTTGCAAATAAAAAAGTCATAGTAATCGCTCAAAGAGCGGTGGGTGTAGGATTTGGAGGTTACGAAAGTTGTAAAAAAAAAAAAATCAATCATAACTCATAGTACGCCGGCTGAAACTGGCTGAAATCGTCAGCTGCATAGTTGTGGGGGGATTATGCGTAAATCAAAATCAAGTCATCAAATCAAAGCATTTATTTCAAGTAGGCCAATAACAGGCACTTTTGAATTGTCGAAACAAAGATGACATTTAAATGTAGCTACAATCCCAGTCACAAGACATAAAAACTGTGAAAGTACTGTAGTTCAGCGTGTGCGTCAGCAACTTTCATAAACTTGCAACGATACCTCTCGGTCTATTTCCGTAACTCAACATAATGGCGTCAAGTTATACCGTCTAGATGTGTTGCCAACAACAATTTTTAAGTTCAACCAACATAGAATTTTGACAAGTAACATTTTTGGTAGTATTCGAATATTCGAATTTATTTTTATTTACTATTCGAATATAAATTTGGAAACCAAATTCGAATAATTCGAATATTCGAATATTCGATTGCAACCTCTACACATAGGATACTTTTATCTCGGTAGTAAGATCCCATGGGACAATTATTAAACTTAACGCGGGTGAAGCCGCTTGCTGAAGCTACTAAAATTGTACCTGTTCCTGTAACGTTGACAGTTTTCATCTAATAACCTAAAATAAGTAAGGGCATCATCATCTTATCATTTTATCATTTTACTATAGCTATGCAGTTTATTTAACTGTTCGTTCACCGGCGAAAAATTCACATACAAACGTGTTGTTAGACGAGATAAAATATTTCAATTAAGAGAAGAGAGAGGATAGAGATTTCAACATGTTTAATCAGGCTCCAGTCAAAAACATGGCGATTCAAATTTTTGAAAAGGAAATAATACGCAGAGTACACACAAATGTATATTATTATAACTGTTAAAAGTAATAAAGACTTATTAAGCAAAATGTGTAGGCAGCTTGTTTATCTTTTCCTCAAGCAAAAGAGGTTAAAAACAACAACAGATAAATTCGGCGAAGACCGATGCGGTCATCTTAATCTTTGACCTTTCAACATCTCGTAAGCGCGGTGGAGCTCGACAGCCGAGCCTGACCGAGGCTCATTCGCCACATACTCGCCGTGGTGATCAGTCATTTAGTATAGTAATTTATTTAATCATGAATATTTTAATCGTCTTAGCCGGTTTTCTGGCTATAGCCGGCGCCGTTGGCCCCTCGACCAGCAAAGTCGTCTGCTACTACAACAGCAAGAGCTATGTCAGGGAATGTAAGTATGATTTTTTTTTGCTGAGCGATATTTTTTTTTGTAATTGGCGAATTTTTATTCTTGTTAGACGATTCGCAACTCTTTTAAGATTTTTTCGAAATTAATTTAGTATAGGGTTGATGAAAAGGGTTCTTACTAATTTATCTGATTTTTATTGCAAAATAACCATAAATAAAAAAGAAATGTAAGTAAAGGTGCCAGATAGTTTTCACTAACCCTAACTTTCCCAATATCTTACTTTTAATCCATGCGTTAGTGATTATTTAATATAGGTAACATTGGTTATATTCATTTTATTTCATACTAGCTGATTCCCGCGGCTTTGCCCGCCCGCAAATTATATACAAAAGCCTTCCTCTTGAATCACTCTATCTATTAAAAAAAACCGCATCAATATCCGTTGCGTAGTTTTACAGATCTATGCATACCTACATAGGGACACACAGACGCGGCGGGTGTCTTAGTTTTATAATATGTAGTGATAGTGATTTGCACCTATTAAAATGGAACACAGGAATAACTTTCCTTGCCAATCCATTTTTGCCCTGAACTTGAAAAAAATACGAGCTAACTGCGCCATATTTGTTTACAAGAAATCTAACCTACGATCAGCAGTTAGCAAAACTGTAAAATTACAGTACCTAGTTACAGTTAGAGTTATAAAAACCGCGATAAGAATAACAACATCGCTAACTGAGCTACATTTCACTCTCATATTACACATTTAGGTATTGATACCAGGAGGAGCCCGTGGCAAAATAATATCAGCCGCTCTTTAGGTTAAGCCATGTTTGTCTAGGTTGGTCTGTGGATGGGTGACCACCCTTACATACCGAGTTTCCTCCGTGCCTCGAAAAGCCGTTGGTCCCGGCTGTCATTTGCCCATCTTTGACAGCCGTTACCAAAAGTCTGATACCAGTCTTACCAAGTGGTTTCGTATTTCTCAGTATTAACTGGGTTGTGGAGGTCAGATAGGCAGTCGCTCCACGTAAAATACTGGTATTCAGCTGCATCCGTAGACTGGAAGCCGACCCTAACATAGTATGGAAAAGGCTGGGCATTGGCCTCTTCAAATACAGAGAAAGCACGAGCAGTGATCACCACTTTTGCTCAATTCGAATTGGTGATTTAAAACTTATGTTAAGTACTATAAGCCCTGTTTTCCCCCGCCGATGGCAATGATGTCAAAGATAAACATTGTAATTGATATTTATAATACCAATTAGTTGAATCTTTTATCATGTTCGGTTTCATCTGACTAACTGGGCACGGCGGATGCAATTAACTTATTTAAAAGCCGATTCGCACTTTACCGAGCACTTTGTGTTATTATTATGTGGGTAGAAGGAAAACTAAAATTATACAATCTGGCTGCGACCTGTTCAGTCAGGATTCGTTATACGCAAGACTTTAAAAGACAAAGGTCAAAACATAACACTTCCGTGGCAGTCGTGTAAAACGAGATGATTTTCCTCGCATGAAGATGCCTAAAATGTTACCCAGATTTACTATTATTATATTTATGTTGAAATACCCGTAACTTTTTTCTTTGGTAACATTACATTATTTTGTGATAAAGAAAAATACTACTACTGCATTATTCATTTATTTCTTAGTAGGTAGTCATTTTGAGAGTTGTACAAAAAACCTTGTCACTAAATATGAGGTCATAACCCATTGATGTGGCTAATTTGATGCGATGTACAGCTCTGACAGATCTCACAAAGAAGTAAGGACTTCATCAATGTTTTGAGGAAAACAACTGCTCAAAATTCAACAGACTGAAGATATACTGCATTGTCTAAAAAAATATTAGCATTCTGTGCGTTATCTACAGTAAATGCATATTATTCTCTATTGTGCTAGAATTTCTCTACAGGGTGGGTGGTGGCTACTTCATATTAGTATAACATTCTGAACACATCGTTTTTTCATAGATAAATTAAATTAAAAAAAAACTGTTCCATACATTTTGACCGTGTAGGTATAACACTAAAAAAATCAAAATCGAGTCTGTGAAATGTGGGGTATCCTTTCTTCGACCCTACCCTTCAGGGAAATATATAGGCTTGACGTTATTTTATTAAAGGAAGCTACGATTTTACAAGTAAATCAGCAAAAACTACAGAAAGTACCTATTAAAATATTTATCTTATTTTATGTACTTCTTTGAAAAATACCTACCTATTGATGTGTTCGTGCTTGGTGTAATCAAATCGTTTTGTTATCAACCTTTAACCCCAAATGATAACGGGTTATTACTTATAAGTAGGTACCTTCTTATTCTAATATGTTTCATAAGCTATCAATAATATTCGCTGGTTGATAAAATTATGTTCAAGTGGGTAGCTACAGGACTGTTCGAAGCCGGATTTTAATTTAATTAGAAAAAAAGGAACTAAATACTTGAAGCAGTGCTAGATATTCCTTTCTTCAGTTAGCAAAATGTTGACTCGGTGTCAATTTTATTAGTTTGTACCATTTTTTTAATAACCACAGTCGGCCCTATTGTATTTTATTCGGTGTTTTCATGAATTTAGTTTTCGAACTCTAGAAGAATGTTGTATAGAAGATGCCATACTTAATGTTAATATGAAAAAAATACTGATTTTGATCGCTTACTATAGGTACATCACAAAGCCGTTAACCAAGCATTCTGTACATCAAAATAAGTAGATAACTTTACGAAATAATAATTATTGCTGAAAACAACATACTCGTATTAACAACATGTTATGAATCATGTTTTGTGGTAGAACTGAATGTAACGCACTTAAAACATTGTGCTGATGCATGGATTGATTAGTACGGGGGTTGTGGAGGTGTTAAAATCTTACAAAAAAAACTTGTGTTTAAAAAAAAAACTTGTCAAAAAGTTGTAACTTTGACCCCCCATATCTCCGTAACTAGAAGGTTCACCGGTGTGGTGTAGAACAAAAAAATGATCACAATGACGAGGAGAACAAGTGCCTTTCGGCTTCGTTAAGAGGTGTTTTACACCCTTTATTTTATGTATTGAGTTTCTTTTATAATTTCGGTATTGGTCTTATAGTAAAAGTTGTTATTGTTATTTTCATAGGTAGGTATTTTGTTCTGTTTAAAAAACGGTAGCACGTAGTGTCCACATTATACGTAAATCAATGCAACATACTTATTTATAAGTACAATTGCTTGCTCCATCTATATTCAAGGCACCACCATACGACTGGCCAGTGATGAGCAGGCTTTTAATATGGATGTTCTTGTTTAGGTGTATAAATAGAACAAACGTTATGTACTAAGTTAGTAACAAAGCCTGCTATTTACTTTTAAAGGAAAATAATGAATCAGAGCTTCATCTTAGGTTACGGGCGGTACCTATGTTTTTGTCATGCACTGTAGTTCCAGCATGAACATTTCGCAAGTATCAGAGTTTTACTGTCTAAAACCCATTCATGTTCCTTCCTCGCCCTTTATGTTCTGGGGCCGCGGCATCTCTTTCGAACAGTCCTGCAGCCTCGGCAACATACCATTGTATCCACATATTACAAAATGTAGGTGACGTAAAACATCACAATCCCATTAATAAATACGTCTGGAAAGCACATGCACCATACCCTATAATTGGTAACATTTTCAGCCAGCCTGATGTGAAATAAGGATCGCGGACAATAGTCCCCTACAAAAAAGGGTTAGGTACGCCAATAGACGTATTAAAAATCAGGGTCTAGAGCCGGAATTTCCATTTAGTTGTGCAAGAAAAGGGAAAACGATAATAATGCAAATAGGATCAAAATGCTACGCAATCGTAATAAATATTAGGTTGAAGTGATACGTTCATGTAGTACTTAATTGTAGTATTTTCACAACATATATATAGTGTGTACGACTTTTTTGACAATTAAAACGCCCGCATCGGTATATTATACGTAATTTTCTTATCAAGTGAATTTCTCAATGTTGTTCTTAGTTGGTGTGCAAATGATAAAACTTCTAATGTGTTAAAATGATGAAATATTTCTAAAAGGCAGTTGTGATGAATATGATCCCAATTAGTTATTAAAATGGCTCTTGCTGAAACTTATGTAACTTAATATGGAACCTTGTCGATACATTTGATATTGTTATTTGCCTGTGTAGGTAATTTGCTATAACAGACATTTTCAAGTAAGGTGATTCGCTGGTATTTATACGCTTTTCTGAATTTTTAGTATTCTAGATATAAAACGTTTTAAATACTTACCTTGTTGCACAAAATCGTTTACATAATATGAATATAATATCCGGGTCAAATGCAATTGGTCACACATTAACAAGTAAGTAGGATAAATAAAATCGAATGTTCTAGAAAATATCTTTTAACTTACGCAGGTTATTAATCCTATTTGGATTTAGGTTTTTTTTATCAGCTAAAATTAACTAGGCAGAAACATGTTTCTTTTCGGCATTTTTGCTCGATCTTATTAAAAGTACTCAGTAGTCGGATTTGCATAAGAAGGGTTCCTAATTTGGATATTTTTAGTAACATACAGGTAAAAGTAACGGGTATAACACGATTTAAACTGAAATATGTATCTAGAAACTTAAAAAAAAAACCGGCCAAGAGCGTGTCGGGCCACGGTCAGTGTAGGGTGCTAATCTGTGGTAGGGTTTCGTAGTTTCCCGTCCGTCACAATAAAAAAATGCTTGCATATACGTTTATACTACAAACTTAGAGGCGGGGGGGGGGGGGGGGACATTATTTCCGAAATTATTGACATTATCATAAAATGATTTTTAGACCCCTATTCATTTTTAAATACCTTTCCAACAATATATCACACGTTAGGGTTGAAATAAAAAAAAAAACACTTCCCACTTTACATATAGGGGGGCTACCCTAATAAAACATTTTTTTCCAATTTTTATTTTACTACTTTGTCGGCGTGATTGATACACAAATATTGGTACCAAATTTCAGCTTTCTAGTGCTAACGATCACAGAGATTAAGCGAGGACGGACAGACGGACGGACAGACAGACATGGCGAAACTATAAGGGTTGACTAGTTGCCCTAAAAACAGACACAATGTGCAAATGCATTTACTTATTTTAAAACACGTGTTTGTATGTGGCCCAGTGGTGGCGGCGCCGACTTACGAACAGTAAGTCGGGGGTTCAAACCCAGGCAGGCGCCAAAGACAAAGACTAGGCAGATGATGATGATGATGATGATGATGATGTGTTTGTATAATATAACATAGTGAAACTGTTATCTAGAGTAACTTGAAAATTTGTAGGTGTATTTAGTCAACCACAGATTTACTTTACCTTCCTAAGATTAAATGTAGCTTTAAACCACGTCATAAAATGTAACAGTAAGGCTATTTCAAATAGCCTTTTTGTATACCTACCTTAAGACGATCACTTATCATACACACGTTTTGATTCACTGAGAGTTATTGTCAAGGGTGGTAAAATAATTATGAGGTCGACTACACACAACAGAGGAAGGTCGAACAAACAAGGCCTTTCCCAAGAAAATTGTTTTTGTATTTATGTAACCTTGATTTCGTTATGTATAAACCGAAACGTTAATTTATATTCGATTCAACCTTTGATTTACTGATGATTTGATCGTAATCATAGACTGAGGTCTATCAAAACCTGCTTTACTAGATAAACAGCAGTGTTAGCGCGGCAGGATTATGTAAAATGATTTTGACCCCCAAAAGGAGACAGATAAAAAAGAATAGGTAGGTACACTTGGATACAATTGGTTTTAAAAATGATTTCAAGTTCAATGAAACTTTTTTGTGAGTTCAATAATGAGTGACGGGGGAAGATAACACTATTATAGATACTCACTTAGCACGCAACACCTCGGGTGACCCCAGTTTCACGCGTATCAACAAGGGGCACGTGATAACTTTGTTATTCTAGAAATACTCAGAATCGAATAGGAAAACATTTGGTTTAACTGGAAATAATAGGCAATCTTAGCAAGAAAACTGACCATTGTATAGTACGTACCTAATACAGTTTCCTTATTTCACTTTGATTAAAAAATAATTCTACTGTTGTAGAAGTCATTGGGTTAAATGTTCATTGTTGTTGTCCAAATGATGTAGGTCCTCGAATAATAACATATACTGGGAGTAAGGGGGGTACCGATTGCCGGGGCTGCGGACTGTTGGAAAGAGATAACGTGGCCCTAGAACTCAAAGGGCAAAAATCTAAATTCATTTTTTAAATTTCAGACCTATTGATCCATATAGTGTTAGTATGAACTTATCCTATGTTAGTAAACAACTAATTAAAATAACTGCCAGCCCAGAGTCTAATAAAAGGTCCTTGGGTTTAGTCAGTAAAAGTCTGACACTTCCACTCCGCCCAGAGCGGGAGGGGGTCATTTGATGATTTCCAATACGAAAGAAATGAATACAAAAGGGGGTACCGATTAGCATCCTTGACAATTATTAGTTGTTATTCTAAAAGTTCTCAGAAACAAAATGACAAACATTTGATTTGGCTGGAGATAATAGACACAAAACTGACCAATGTATTCTTAATAAAGCACACCAGTTTCCTTATTTTTTTGTCTCGTTTCAGCCTGACTTTTTGTCGTCACGTCACCTTGTGGCTGTGACGTGAGCGGCAAATAAAAAGAGTTATAGTAGGCACTGATCAATTTATTTATCATTTGTGTTGCTTGCTTTGTTACCTTGTTGGCATACTGAGATGGTCTGGATCTTTTTATGACATCATTGAGGAAGGTAACAAAATAGAAAATTAGAAAACAGGTCTCGTTGTGGGAATGCACACTTATTTCTTCTTTTTTTGACTGGTTTTGAGATTTCATAGACGGTATGGACAATTGGACAACAGATTTTATCAGACTTGGTTTTGATGGCGGTATTTAACACTCGTGGTTTTCTTTAAATTTTATTTCTACGAGTGTTTTATTTCTACAGACACGAAAAAATAGTAAAGCTATTGCATTTGTTTTTTACGGGGGGAGTTAGGTTATTTTCGTTACGGAATTTCTGGATTCGGTCTCCACGCTCAAGGCCATAGAAGCTATGCAATAGCTTAATAAATTCAGTCCAAAGTGGTTCCTGTAGTAGGCGGTGATTGCTATTTAAAATTTTAACAAAAAGGAGTTTCATGTCTTTATAAAGATAAAGACATGAAACTCCAAGATTCTTTCGCGGATTGATGGAGAAGCAAAGACTTATCCATCAAACTGCGAAAGAAAAAAATAGAACAAATTAAATGACATGGCTAAAAATGCTATTCAGCGTAGGTATTTATTTAATTAAGATTTTAATTCTTGCTCCTATCAACAAAAATCTTGTCGCATTGATCATGACAACACTGACAAACTGCCATTACTTTTAATATAAAATAAATAGGAACCCAGACAGGATTTAGTACTAAATAAACGCAGAAAAGCATTCCTGTTTCCCCTTTCCAATTAGCAGGAGAGAACAAAAGCAGTCGCTTTCGACGTATAAAATTCCATATTTTTCTTTTCATTTCCAGAATTACCGACAGCTAACCATTTTTACGAATGTCTTTATTTTCTTTTGACTTTGTAATGAAAATAGAAGTAGGTAAGTACTGTAGGTTGCCAAATTATTTTTCTAAAAAACTCGTTGTTTAAATCCCGGAAAACGTCATCAATTATTATCCCTCCTATCAAAACTCCGGTACGATTTAATGGTCGTAATTTGCCTGTGCTTTATCTTGTTCATGAAGATTTTAGTTCAAACAATAGGCTAAATATCATTGTTTGGTGAGGTCATCGATTCGTGTTCATCACTCAAACATGAATTAGTGATTAGCCTATTTGCCGTGTCACGAGGCTTGGGCGCAATATTGACTGTCCTCTCTGTATGCATAATTATCTGTCTTCCTTGATCAAATTCATAAAGGGGGTTACCCAGATTAGCGATACAAATAAATCATCAAACATTTAAAATGTCTACTTATTCATTGCTTTTCCGGGTAGTGACCTTCTCCATCTTAGAACGGAGTTTAAGATTTAAGACGACTGATTTAACCAGTTTTTTTTTTCTCACATTTTTGTCAGTTTGTAAGCAAAGAATAAATAAGTAGGAGTTCTAAGAAACTAGCTTTGTTTGTCTACAGCCTTGCTATATTAACCTGGTGGCAGGAAAACCCTGTATTTTAAGATGTTTGTAGGTATGTGTGCAGTATTGCTCATAATATGCTTGCTTATATGCCCACGCAAACAAAACGGAACGTTATTGAGCACAATACATAGGTACCTATGTATGTACGTTGGTGCATACATATTTGCCTTCTTGTGAGTAAAACATGAGTCATAGAGGAAAGTGTAATTTTATGTAATAATTCTTCAGTCGAGGGAAGTAAAGTTACTAAGAATTATGTCGATGATTATATTTCATTCTGAATCATTTTTGCAATTTATTTACCTGTAAAAAATATTCGTTGGTAAAATGAGCCCTAATGAAATTATTTTTAAGTATTATGTAATAGGGGGGTGCACCTATTGCCATCAACAAATTCATGATAGAACAACTAAATAGCACATTGCTCAACCTCGGAATCGAAACCAGGACCATTAATATGTCAGCAGTAGCATTTGTACTGCGTGCCCTACTCAGATATAGTTCTTCTTTAGATTTTCCTTATAACCGTATTAACCCTCATGGTTGGTCTGTTGATGACGTCATATTGCGATGTTTGAGTAGGTACGTGCCAGACGTTAAGTGGTTAATGAAACAATGGAATTGAGTATGCTCGGTCTATATTAGATATAGCTATCTAAGTCTTGACGCCCACCTGCGATTTTGCGTGCCTTTATTCATAATATTAGTCTAATGTATAACAAATGGTTTGAACATGATGTTATTGCACAGATATTGTAGATCGACTAATGACTTGGTAATATTTAAACTTCTATAACTTACAGTTTAAACAAGTTTTTGTACCTCTAAAACTTGTCAGGGTGAATTTGTTTTCTTTTCTCTTTATTCAAAGAGAAAAGAGAACAAATTCACTCTGTTTTACGTCAATTCGTGTTGGATAATTTATATTTAAACTGTTTGTTTTGCTAGTGTTTGCCTACCAACAGTACCAACCAAGAACAATGAGACTTCTTCGAATTTTAAATATAATTTGCATTATAATGATTTTGAAAAGACAATATTGACTAGCACAATAAAATAAATGTTAAGGCGAAGAATATTTTCTTCTAAAAATACAGCTACTGAAACAGTGGTGTACCATGATCTTAAGGGCCAGTTTCACCGGTTGCGGATGAAGTGTCGGTTAGCCTATTAGGAACTTATCTGCCAGATAAACTAACACTTTTGGTTTCACAGGTGTCGGATAGCGATATCTGGTAGATAAAGTATTAGTTATAACCAGCCTTTAAGTGGTAGATAGTATTAACTATCAGATAACTAACCGACACTTTATCCGGAACCGGTGAAACTGGCCCTTACTCTCGTAATTTTATTCTCAAATACGCAACTCCAATACACTAATAATACGCTCCAAGACAGCCATCGCTGAGGTTGGCGATAAGTCGGCGAGGTTAGAGTGGGACTGGGTGGGCCACATTTCGACAATGGGTCAGGATAGATGGGCAAGAATCGTCACACAGTGGATGCCTGAAGACGGTCGCGGTCGTCGTCACGCTAGAAATGATGAGATGGAAAGAAATGGGGGAGGCCTTTGCCCAGCAGTGGGAGAGAATAAGCAAATAAAAAAAAGAACTAGTAATTTCAATTCAGTTTGATGATCTGTGATGACCAATCGAGCTATGTTCAAGCAGTTCCTGCAGATCTCTATTTGTACGGGAAATCTGTAGAAAGTAAGGCCATGTTGGACTGGAAATATAAAGCTTGATTTATTGCCGAGTGTACCACATCCTAAAATATGACTAAACCTTTCTGATACATACTGTATATTTCCAAGGATTATTCAATTGATTGTTGACAGTTCAAAGTCTCAGACCAAATAAAAAGTAAAGACGGAGCGCTGCGAACAGAAAAGTGAGGCACCTCAAATTACGACTTACCGTGTACATACACAAGCACACGCACACACGTACAACGTAATTACGACTTGGCTGGTCAGTCTAGCTATCGCGTCTCGTGAGACAACATTATGTGAAAATGCCGAATTGTGCAGTGAAAGGGTGTAAAAACAACTCCGCAAAGGAAAAAAAACAGGATGGAATCACGTATCACACGTCAGTAATTTAGAAACCAATAATTTTCAATAAGTCAAAATAATTTTTTGAGGTTATTGCTTAACACAAGTGTTGCCAGTATAAGTTTTTTTGATAACCCTATTTTTGGGTTATAACGTGACACGAAACGTAACGTTACTCGTTTCTTATGATGGTTATCAGTTTTTTTTAAGTGACTTCACAAAACGAAGAGGAAGAACCAATAAATCTAGTAAATGTTACTAGATTTATAGGCTTAGGTTCACCAACAGTGAAACAACCGACTGTTTCGTAATCGGCCCGCTAAACGTAAACAGTTTGTTTTAACATGGAGCGAGAATTTTGGTGTTCACGACAACTTATTCTAGCTGGGTTAGCTAACTGGGCGTTATATAAATGAAAGACCGAATGATTATAATACAGTCAAATAGGGTGGGTAACTTAACACGTAAAAATTCGTACTAATGCGAAACATCTTAAAATGGTTGGATTATACCTGAGATGACATTTTTGAACCATTAAATTATCTACGGTGCTCAGCTGTGGTGTTTGAACTTTTGTATGTTTCAAATAGTTTTTAACCTAGTGGCATTAGTATCGTTTATTTCCACCCGCCAAAAGATCCTTGTATAGTTTTAAATAATTATTAAAAATACGTACATAATATATATACGTTATGTGACATCCAACGATGCGCACTTGACCCGCATCCTTCCACACAGATAAGGCCTATTTCAGCTGTGGGAACATTATAGACTGATGCTTATAAAAAACAAATTGTGGCATTAGTACCGTTTTTTGCCACCCGTTCTTCTCCATAGAGATCTACGTTAGGGAATGGGCAATTAAAGTTCTTTCACAGTTTTTGTCTTGTGACTGGGACTGTAGCTACTTTTAACTTTCATCTTTGTTTCGACAGTTCAAAAGTGCCTGTAACTGGCCTACTTGAAATAAATGTTTTGACTTGACTTTGACTTTGAAAATAAAATTGATAAATCATAACAAATTTTATTTCTGAAACATTTTTCCATTTTCTTTCTCCTACCGTCAACTTTTTACCGACAACTCACTCACTCACTCAGCAGGGCGTGCAGTCTCGACATAGAAAACGACGCCGTCGCAAACTTTCGATCGCTAATTAAGGTCCCACTGCTGGGACACATTCGGTTGCATCCAAGATGCGTTTCTCGCAAGCATCGTTAACGTTATTGCAACCGAATTTTCGAAAAATCTATCGATAATATTTGATGCTGCTACAGCGTCGTCATCTATGTCGAGACTGCCGGCCGGCCCAGGACACTTTTTATATCATGTTATTACGTTATTAATTAATATCGTTATTTTTAGCGTTATTAATTATTAACGTTATTTTGGGGTAATTTGAATTATCATGGCAACACCGGCACACACACTACGTGTATCAAAAACAGGCCTCACTTTTCTGTTCGCAGCGCTCCGTCTTTACTTTTTATTTGGTCTGAGTTCAAAGTAAAGTCAAAGACCAATTCAGGAGTGACCCTGAGGATATATTGAGGTCTCTCGTAATAGCGGATAATGGCTGATACGTCGCGTTGATAATAGATTAATAGCCTGTTGTTTACAGTATAAAGTCCATAATGTTGTAACGGACACGAATAGATCTTTGAAGAAGAGTTGCGAAACTACCGTTTGAATGTTTGTCAAATTATGTAAGATAGCTATAACAATCTGTCAAACTTCTCGACTTTATTGCTGAAGCATTAGTCTCATGTTTGATTGGGATTTCGACAGTTTCGGTTAGCTTCAGCTAGTGCTGGCATTAGGACCATAGGCAAGTAGCACTGGCACACGGGATTTTACAGAGATTACTAAAAATCTTGAATAAAAAAAATACAGCTAATCTACAGCATCTTGTTTTTTTATTGTCCAAGCGCTGTTAGATATAAATACCTGCATTCTTAAAAAATAAGGCGATAGCGTTCAGGGTAGCCCGCGAAATACAAATTTTCTTACGTTTTTTTTTGCAATTTGAAGGCCAGTTCAAGGTTGTATGTTGATTAAAATATTGCTCGCGACAGTAGACGTATGTAGTTATAGAATTAAATAACCACATTCAATCCGAGTCGTCAGACAAGTCAAATTTCAAAAGACCACACCCACGACAGGATACAAAATTATACTAACAAATGCAAATTATGTTTTTGTACGGACAGATATTTTGTTGACCTTTGTACAATGTTGCGAAAGGTTTTGCCAAATTGTGAATAAACTCATCGTCTTAAAAGGACACTTACAGGCAATTCTTTTCTTGAGAAAGTAGAATGAACGGAGTCTATGTTCCAGTACTGGTTCTTTTGGTTTTTGCATGAAATAAACCGGAGGGCGCTACTAGTAAACATTTTTAAAACTGTCTGCAGATTAGATATCATATTAAAAAAATAAGATGGCGGCTTTAGTTCCGAGACAAGCCACGTGCCAAAAGAGCCATGTTCACCCATAGACCCCAGCTCTTCGTGAGATACATCGTAAACATGTTAATTCAGTCGAAGGATGCATTTATCCAGCTCAAGCGCGCATGCTGCCTTTGGACCTGGACCCGGCCCTGTCCTTCTGCACCCACCTGGTGTATGGATACGCCGGAGTCCAGCCCGACACCTTCAAGATGGTGCCGCTCAACGAGAACCTGGATGTAGACCGCTCCCACGCGAACTACCGGGCTATCACTAACTTCAAGACCAAGTACCCTGGTCTGAAGGTCCTGTTGTCTGTCGGAGGAGATGTAGACACTGAAGGCGAAAACAAGTACAACCTCTTGGTAAGTCCACCGAAACTATAACTACTTCATCATCACTCAGCCCAGAATCATTGGTTCACCTTTCTTCTGCCATAATTCTAGGTTTTCTGGATGCATATCTACCTATTTTGTATTATTTTCCACGTTTTAGTCAGTGGTCCAACTAACGTTCATTATGATACAGTAATAGCAATTTAATTGCATGAATTTCGTATGGCCTCATATTATTGTAGACATGCTTAATTCAAATACTATGATTAATATTTTCAAGGTTCTAAAATACACATAGTTTTTAGCACCATCCATACGGTGTCAAAATTGTGCTAGCCAATAATATGGCGATTCGCCAAATCTGTATTCAGTGAAACAGAAAATTACGAAATTGTTCTAATATACCTAATTTCGTTGTTGTTGTCAATACTACATTTGATATCAACGCACATACATGAATGAGTTTTGTAGGATGCATTGAGGCGAGTACAGATTATGCAAATTAGCGTTATTTGGATGAGTCTGTATTCTGAAATTGTATTATAATAGCCGATGATTCAAGTAGATATCAATTAATCTTAGTTAACTAGATGTTCTCATAGGGAGAACATTGCGTTTACTGTAGGTTCTTCCTTAGCGTACAAATTAAGCATCGATATTCATCTGGAAATCCCCAACACTTAGGTCAATTATTAATTTGATGAACAACTACTGTAAGAAGTCGAAGAAGTAGAAGTCCTTATATGAGTCACTGATAAGGCGGTCGCCACTGTTTCTTTTGTCATACTTAGGGCCTGCGCAGACGACGGACTTATTATGCGTGACGGACAAAAAGTCTGCGACAAATTTTGCGTGATTAATGTATTTGACTACCTACTTATTTGACCTTTCATCAATAGATCCTTATAGTGGACAAAACGTAGTGAAACACAATTAAACACTCAAAATTTGTCGCAGACTTTTTGTCAGTCACGCACAATAAGTCCGTCGTCTGCGCAGGCCCTTACTTAGATCCATGTTCACCGAAAAGATAACGGTCTGATTTCTATAAACAGCGGTTTAAGGGACACATTGTTCTCCTACAAAAATGTGTTTCAACAGCTGTTATTAGATAATCAGACAGTAATTTTGTTGTTAAAAATGGTCCTTAGCAAGTTAGAGTAAACTAGCTTTTCTCTGCGACTTCGGCCGTGTGTTTGTTATCTGTAAAAGAATGAGTAGTTCTGGAGATTATAACTTACATCAAAACTTGTGCATCAAAGGTTGTGTTTTTTTTTATTATATTTCTGTACTTTGATATTTTTTTATATATATTCCTCTTTCATAGCTGGAGTCCCCACAAGCCCGTACTGCATTTGTCAACTCCGGAGTGTTATTAGCTGACCAGCACGGATTTGACGGCATCGACCTTGCTTGGCAGTTCGCCAAGTACAAGCCTAAGAAGATCCGCTCCACCTGGGGTAAGGACCTTCCTCGTTTTCTTTAATAAATTGTGTTATTTAATCGGCTTGAGTAAGCAAGGCTATAGTGAGTTCAGGTAAAAATAATTGTAAATTTATAAATACTTTTAGTCATTCTTGATACAGATACTGCAAGTTATGTATTTACAGGAAATACAGTAGGTATACTGGAAATAACTTTTATGCTTATTTTATCATGTATTACACAGTACATTAGTTACAGTAGTTAGTACAGTAATAATAGAATACTGTAAACAGATGTAGAAACAGAAAAAAAATACTGAATGACTGCAAGTTTATTTACAAGACAAATGAGAACACCGAGACGTGACGCGACACGACGCTGCGCGCAAATTTTAATAGATCGACTCAAAATATGTGTAATTTTATTTACGACGCGAAAAGATAGTAGATACATATTTAATTGCGATGCGTCTTGTGGCGCCGCGTCGCGTCGTGTCTCGGTGTGAACCGACGCTTACTAGTGGTTGCCCACGACTTCGTTCGCATGGAAATTATGATGTGTAAGTACAGTACAGTAATACTAAAAAATAGCCTAAGACTTATTCTCAGACCTTTCAAAAACATAAAATCGGTCAAGCCGTTTCAGAGGAATTCGATAACAAACACTGTAACACGAGATTTTTCACGTTTTCACGAGATCTTTCTTGTCCGTTTGTCAAAGAGATGTTTCTCGAGATACAACATGTTTATCCTAAGCTTGGTTTAGTAGCTGCTCTACAACGGCTAAAAGTAGTTGTAGGATCTTCTTAGCGCTAACTTAAGTAACGTATTCTTCGTTCAGGATCCATCTGGCACGGCATTAAGAAGACCTTTGGCACCACCCCCATCGATGAGAAGGAGGCCGAGCACCGTGAGGGTTTCACCGCCTTGGTGCGTGAGATGAAGCAGGCTTTGAACGTCAAGCCCAACATGCAGCTGGCTATCACCGTCCTCCCCAATGTTAACTCTTCCAGTAAGTTCTTTATCCTCAATTTATAAAGAAAGGTGTTTTATGGTTTGGTAACGGATATAGTGGATTTGGCACAGGTAGGCGCGTTTCTTTGCTGCATTTTTTTTCTAAACCACTGCTCTCAAAACTGTATAGGAAAGCATTGTGAGGCCGAGAACAAAAAGTTTAAAGTGAGTTCGCTTTGCAATAGCTAAAATTTCTTCTAATCATTTAATAAAAAAAATCAATATGGTATCAAAAATCCTGTTTTATTTTGTGTAATGGTTCAAGAAGTATTTCCAAGAATTTTTCTTTTTACGTTAGGTGTACATAAAGGACAAGTGCAATAAGATCCGTTAGAATAGGTATAGATACAGTGATGAGTGCTTATAAGGATATCAATACGACCTCGTCGTACTGTAGTGATCACACGGCCTTTATCGCGATTATTCTATTATGAGCACCCACAATATTATCCGTTTGTGAATCACATGACCTGAAAGTCACCTATATATATTTTAGTTACGTGGTTCATGATACCGGGTTATTTACTTCAGGTTCTCTCAAGCTTAGGTACAAGCAATATCGGTGTCACTCATTTCTGCGCTGTTGATATCATTGACCTTTGTACGTTTCAGTTTGGGTCTTCATAGAAGGAATATTGAACTGCTTCAGTTGATTCGCTGCTGTTTCGGTGATATGTGTGTGACAATAATACGTACCGTCCCCAATCTTACTGACTTCTTATTTATTTGCCTAGTTTATTACGACGTCCCTGCCATCATCAACCTGGTTGACATCGTGAACATTGGCGCCTACGACTTCGAGACCCCCGAACGTAACCCCAAGGAGGCTGACTACGCCACCCCCTTGTACACCCCCCAGAACCGTAATCCCCTGCTCAACGCTGATGCTGTCGTAAATTACTGGTCAGTACTTTAAGTAACAATTTTTTTTAACTCGGTTAAAAAATAAGCTAGGTTAAAAATACCTGGCATGCGGTTTGTTTGAGTAAATTATTATCAAAAGTGGTATCGGACTGGGTGCAATATCAAGAGAAAATGCGACATCCACCATCATACACTGGGCCCGCGTGGTACACTACTGTCCACACGCTTTTCACAGTGACTCTTGTGATACTGAACCCCGCAAATTTTTAGCCTAATAATATAATAAACACTGCACCTGCAGTGTTTTGGTTATTGCGGAATCCCTCAGAAACAAACCAATTGATAAATGAGTTGCGAACGTCACGCGGTTTCACCCGCGTACTACCCGTTTTCGAGGAAGTACTGAGATAAAATATAGCCTATGTTACTTGCTGATAATACAGTTATCCATTGCTGAAAGTTTTTTTCAAATCGGTCCAGTAGTTTTTAAGTTAATTCGTTACATAAAAATCTTTCTTCTGTATAATGTTAGTATAGAAGTATAGATATAAATAATGAGGGATCAGGTGTTGCTAAGGTCAATTTTATTATTTGTGAACAGGCTCCAAGGTGGTGCCCCTGCCCAGAAGCTGATCCTGGCCATCCCGACTGCTGCCCGCACATGGAAGCTGGATGCTGACAGTGAGATCGCTGGAGTTCCTCCGCTACACGCTGATGGTCCTGGTGAAGCTGGTATGTCGTTATCATTAGTATTTGACTATTGGGAAATTTCATAATAATGGGTGTGAGTTTTGTCCACGGAATTGAATTGAATTTTTGGTATCTTAAATGGAATCAAACGTCATTCAATAAAAATAGCAGAATACAAGCCTCAATGTTAACCTCACTGCAAATATACTCAAGTTTCTCGTTTTATTTTGAAACATCAAATTACCTCTTATGTTCCTTGATGCCTTTCACTCGCTCCGTAACACAGGACCGTTATGCATAGTGAACGGTAAAAATATTATTATAAATAGAAAGTCATACTTCTTGGAGAAATCTCTCGAAGTTTGCGTAAAATAATAGCATGCCTGTTGTATCCCAAGTAAATAGAGCGGCAAGCCAACTAGAACCGAGAAAGTTTACATGTAGTTCCTGTAGTTTACATATAATTCCTGTAGTTTACATGTAATTCCTGTAGTTTACATGTAATTCCAATTATGTCAGACTACATGGTGGCTACTGAGAAATAATTCCTGTTGGATTATTATCTGTTGGAACAGCAACTAGGTGGTAAAATAATATTAATATTATAAATAATTCTACGACTTGTGCAGGCAGCGCAACCACAGTACGCATTTAGCACTACTATTGCGTTTTTGCATGGTTTTTGTAGAGTCATGATTGGTCACGACAAATGAATGCTTCGTTACCATTTTTAGAGAAATGATTCTCAAACAATTGTGAATTCGTAAATATTCATCGAAATGATGAATATGTATAAGTCTGGATTAGCTAACCATGTCTTATTCATTACATTCAGGTTGTAGTGACATCTCAATTTGTTGCCTATTGTAATTTCTTATCTTTTGAGTTTTGGCAAAAAAAAACTCCTTTAACAGACACATCACGACTGAGCTCGGAAACAGCTGCTTTATTTATGATTTTATCAGAAAAAAATGGTATTAAGAAATATAACCAGCAGGCATTAGGGGACACGACTGGATTCCTTGTAAAAATGCAATCATAGTAACATTGTCACCTAGCACTGTTTTCAAAGAGTTACATGCCCTCAAAAGCCACACCAAATGCTTTTACGATGATTCCTTGAGTGCTGATTCTTTTGTTTTTGTTTCTAGGACCGTACACAAAGACAGAGGGTATCTTGAGCTACCCTGAGGTCTGCGCCAAGCTGATCAACCCCAACCACCAGAAAGGAATGCGTCCTCACCTTAGGAAGGTCACCGACCCCAGCAAGCGCTTCGGTATGTGAACAATCGTGGAAGCAAAAGCTTTTGTACATAAAAATGTAGTTTGGAAGTATTTTATTTAGCAATAAGTTAGAATATAAATGACTAACTTGATGTGTCTGTAAGATCTTCTGGCAAGGTAGACGATGACCTGGGTTTTCATTTCGGCACATGGTATGTTGCAGTAGGATAATTTCAGACACAGGCGTAGCTGATCGCTATAGCTTTGTGTACTCAATAGAAATATCCGTATGAACGTAAAATATGAGGCCTTTGGGCGGCATACAAACTCTGACACCTGGCTAGGCACCCACACGATAAACAAGAAGACCGAAATTATGTTGCTGCCCTTACGTGTATTACTATTTACTTACTGAATAACCATCGGCAGTGGAATATATGACGATAAAGTATATTAATATTGTGAATATTCATAGAAAATGTTCCTACAAACAGTTAGTCCATTGCCGAGTGTTGCATTGCTGTATAAATTGCTTTGGGTTTTTAGAATATTCTTATTGGTTATTATCCTGCTATAAATAATAGCATCAATGAGGTAATAGTAGCTATAGCTCACGGTACACAGGGCGACGCAATCTGTCATTTTACATCTCAAATAGTTTTTTCATCCCCCCATCTCGGAAAGAGTATTTTTGCTCTTCGATATCTGAGTGCAAAAGCCATTTTTATCGTCTTGAGGATAAAGTAAATTTGAATTTAGAACATCGTGTGCACTAGGCATCTGAATTCAAAACATCATTAAACCAATCTACCTCTATGGTGCCCAATTGATCAAACATTTTTTTTATTTTTTTTTAAGAACTCAGACCTTTCTGAACTCGGAACCTTCTTGGTGTACTTTTTTTAATTTGTTTTGCGCGCGCCATTTTCTCTTCACGTCATATTGTTAACACCTTAGGTTAAAAAGAAAGAATCCAACTTGAAAGCAAGTGAAAAACCTAAAATGACCAAACATTATCTAAAAAAATAGCGACAAGGAAGTTTATTTGACGCCAACAGAATTAACTGAATTAGTTAAATATGCGCATTTTTTTTTGCTTTTATTCATTTACTCGCTGAGGTGGGATGAAAAGTTACGTGTTGCACTCGAGTGCAAAGACTTTTCACCTCGTGCTCTTTCCTCGCTAACGCTCAAGATTCTGAGTTTTGAATCACTCGCTGCGCTCGTGACTCAATTTTAGAATCTATCGCTTGCTCGGTCATCAAAATTGAGCACGCGGTTAAAAAACAACTTTGCACTCTTGTATAACAAATAACTATTACACTGAGAGTATTAGGCCACTGTCTAACAATCTTTAAAAACCAAAGGCAGTTAGTAGTTGGTCGTGTAAAAACCTGCATGTATCAGAAGTAAGTGGTGGATTACGGTACCATTCTTCTGTCAGAGCCTGTGTCCACTCAGTGGAAACATTTTAAGCTTAAACGCGCTCACTATTGGCGGCCGACTATACGCATTGATTTAAACGTAGCTCGTAGGGGCAGCTTGCGTTGCGTTGTGTACGAAGGGGCTTAGCTAGCCAATTTGACTTTTCAGAAAAGGGCTTAACAAAGGAGCAAGACTTATCCCCTCTTTTTGGTTGGTACTCATTCTTAGTAGGCTTATAGCTTCATATAACACACACTACTAAATGCTACACGGCTTTGACTGTAAAAGAAAAGTATCAATAACATGCCTCTTGCAATATTTTTCACGTTTGCATAATACATTTTAAAACTTTATTTCGTCGTCTGCTTTTTATTTGCCTATTATGATTTAAGACTTTATGTCCTCGTGGACACGTATGGATTACATTTAGTTGATTCTGGGTCAATATTGTCTTTGCTTGAAAGCGTTTTTGGTCTTTTTCCAATTCTTCTAGGGCAGACTAGGTCTGTAATAGCCCTTAGATAACGTCATACGGTCACATACAATTATACATCTTACATAATCTATGTACACGCATCTATATATATACAGTTTATAACGGGTAGTATTTGGTAAAGGAGTGATTGATATTGATTACATATATCTTGCAGGAACCTATGCTTTCCGTCTACCTGACGACAACGGTGACCCAGGTCTGTGGGTGACCTATGAGGACCCTGACACCGCTGGACAAAGGGCGGCTTACGTCAAGTAAGTTCAAGTTTTATTTATTGTCAACTAGTTCAAGTCCACGGTTTCACCCGAGTACAATCATGGTATGGTTTTATATACCAAACCTTCCTCGAGAAACACTCTATCCATTGGTGAAAACAACATAAAAGTCGGTGCAATCGTTTTTGAGTTTATCGCGTTTAACAGACAGACAGACACGGCGGATGACTTCTTTTTATATTATGTAGTAAGTGGAAAATATCGGTTAGTTGACGCTTCCCTTGACCCAAGGGCAGGCTTTGACATTGCCATACAACGTGGCAATGCCAGCGTTGACATTGTTGAGGTAGTTCTTGCAATGAATTGGTTTGTAATATTTTATGTATGCACAGCGAGTCGGTGGAGCTCTTTTGTGATTTGACCAGCTTGACAAGTATCCATAGGGTGACAATGAGTGTTAAAACAATAGGCAGGCATTTCAGAATGCCTGCACCACCGTATTAGATTCTTTACACAAGTAGTCCTTTTGTTATTGTAGATTTTGTCTAGCTCCATCGGAGAAAGCCATGTTGTTTATGTATGTATTTATGTTGATTAAAATCTAATATTTTTTCAGGGCTAAAAACCTTGGAGGTGTGTCCATCATTGACCTGTCCATGGATGACTTCCGCGGGCTCTGCACTGGAGACAAGTACCCCATCCTCAGGGCTGCTAAATACCGTCTTTAAATAACTCATAAATAATAATTATTTTTTCAGTATCTTAAATACTTGTAATCTTTAAATGGCGGTGCAAGTATAATGTCTTCACGTGCCCATGTGTCTATAGTCACCAGATAAACTTTATGTATGTAATCAATTTTGTTTCTGCACCTTTTAAAAACAAATCTTGGCTAAGTTGCTGGTCATAATTGCTATGTAATAATCACATAAACCACAGTAAACTAAGATCATTTTTTATATTAAAAGAATGTTATTTTCCGTGCTATCAAAGTGTTTCATTCATTTTTGCTACATTTTCCTATTGTTTATTACGTCGGTACTCGGTAGGTATGATGGCCCAAAAAAACAAGGCAAGTGAATAAAGGCCAAGCAAGTCACACACTCAAGTTGTAACGCAGAGGCTCACGAGTCCTATGTCATGGATCGAACCCAGGCAGTAATAGTAACATCACATCCACTCTTAAAATATTCGAGGCCAATGGGAAACGACCGGCCTCCCTGCACTGATACTGCTGACATTCGTGGGAACATTAGAATAATTCAGAATACCACCAAGAGTTTTCAGCGAGATAGGGTAGGGATGGGCAAGTGAAAAAAATATCTATATTTCGTCAGGTTTCGTATGATTATTCATACATATTCCCAAACCATTCAAACTTCGTAAAAATAATAAAAGAAAATAGTATTTTTATTGATGCTTGAGCTTAAACGATAATATACAATTTAATCAAACAAGTACTCATCAGACATGGACACGAAACCAAAGTTGCGTTTAAATAAAACGAAATTGATACGAATTCGATACTCTAAAATAAATATCGATATACCTATCGCGAATAAAAAATATATCGAAGATATAATGATAATAGGGTAGACGACAAAAAAAAATCTAATTAGTCCGTCAGGTAGATTATTACCTAGATCAAAATTTACGAAATTATGACGCTTTTAAAATACCGTACCCCGTCATACGTCACGCCTAGGTATAATTTTTAGCTAGTTCTGACATCACGAGCCCCCACTCCCGAGTGATGAAATTTTGATGCGTTTTATCTCTGTCAATATTCATTGATTTACAAAAACTAAAAAATTCGTGACCATTTTTTTTCAATGACGGACTAAATAGATTTGTAATTTTTTGATACTTTCGTTTGGAAAAATATTGATATTTCGATAGTTTTTGCCCATGCCTAAGATAGGGTGTGAAATATCCATTGCGGAATCATCGTCATCTTCCTTTCCCCCCTAATCCCATGTTAGTTGGGGTCTGTGCAACACGTTTTTGTCTTCTATTGCCCTCTGCCAACCGCCATGCTATCTATCGATCTATCGCTTACTTATTTTTTTATATCATTTCTCGCCCAACCCGTTTCATTTTGGTCTTCCTCTCCGTCTCGATCCATCAACTTTGCAGAATAATACACTAGAAATAAACAAGCTCCCCCTAAAATCAGAAAGTTTTGGTAGATAGGCCAATACCTAAAAGCTGGTGAGCAATAATGTCCTGAGATTTTGGAAATCGTTGTATCGCGTCGAAATATCGGGTGCTCGAATAACCAAAAGAAAATCATGGATATAATCCCGTAAGTACTTTGAGTGTAGTGAAAAACTGTGACAGTAAACTTACGTGATTCATCATCTGCCTAGTCTTTTCCCAACTACACTGGTCAGCAAATAAACCGAGCCAGAGCTGCTTCCTGAGGTGTTGTATCCATTATTAATCGAAAAAAGTAGCAAAAACACACGCTTCTGAGCAAACAATGGACAAAAACTAAAGAAATGATAAGAAATATCCGACTACCCTCGTAGAGAAAAAGGAACGCTTATTTCAAACTCGGGTGAAAACAGAGCAAATCGTTAGCATTGTGTTTGTTGCTTGATTACAATGTGAGTTGACGGTACTTTCGAATTAATTTTTAGTCATTTTAATCACCGTGAAACGCACTTTTTGTAAGTATAACTTTGATAGTTGTAAGTTTTATACTTTTTGAGAAAATCGAATCAGAGTTCCTAGGTAGCGCGTGGCTCGGTTTATTTGCTGTCCAGTGTATGTTGAGGTCGGCTTCCAGTCTAACCGGATACAGCTGAATACCAGTATTTTACATGGATGACTGCCCGTCTGACCTCCACAACCCAGTTAGTACTGGTTAATGCGATACCTCTTAGTAAGACTAAGTTGTTAGACTTTTGGGTCATTGTCAAAGACCTTACAAATAACAGCCGGGACCAACTGCTTTACGTGCTTTCCGAGGCACGGAGGAAACTCGGTATGTAAGCGTGGTCACCCATCCACATACTAACCTAGGCAAGCACGGTTTAACCTAAAGATCGACCCGAGTGGCTGTTACTATTTAGCCACGTGCTCCTCATGGACTTACGTGATTAAAAGCAATAATAAATCTTTTCACTATTCAATTTCAAAGTGGTTTCGGTTCACTTTGTTCCTTGTCGGCTCTCAGTCTAAAAATTAAAATTATAGCGGTATCGATAAGGTTGAATAGAATTTATACTTTTTTACGATGTCAGTAATATTAAATTTTCACGCGTTGCTCACCGTATCAGCCTTGATATTACAAGCATAATAATTATACTCTGTGAAATTGCGATCGTAGCGTAAATATGTATTCAAAAATTCTTTTGGTTTATATCTTGTTAGTTCTTGATTCTATTAATTCAGAGTCGATATTCGACGAAGACACAAAAGATCAAAGAAAGATACAAGATGTCATTCCATGTAAGTATATTATAAATATAAATAAATAAATAAATGTCGCTTGACATCACAACACACAGCACCACCTAGTGCCACACTAAGCAAAGCTTGTGTCGTGGACACTAAACAGTTGATATACTACATATATACTTTTGTGTTTGTAAATACATACTTATTATACATATAAACCTCCATGACTCGGAAACAAATGTCCATGCTCATCACACAAACATTTGCTCCTACTGGGATTCAAACCAAGGACCTTAAGAACGTAAGGCAGCCTCGCTACCACTACGCCATTCGGGTCGTCGTATATTGCTATAGATTGGAATAAACTGAACTGAAATAAGTCTTTGAACCACCCATGAATTGGTTTATTTTATTTGCTAATGTTCCTCGAGCGTGCCATAACGGTTTAAGAAATTTTCAAATTGATAGCATGAGATTTGAGTCTACGCTCCTACTGGGAATTCTTTATGGCAAAACCATTGTCCGACCCGGGAATCGAACACAGGACTTAATGCTCAGCAGTCGCCGTTTGCGACCACAGACCAACGACGCAGTCACATTGATAAATGTTTTTTTTTTTTTATTGAAAAGGGTGTACTTCAAGGGTAGTTTAATGAGGGTTTGGTTAGGTTCTGACTATGGGATCCATGACAAAGTAACAGAATTCTTCAATTCTTAGGAGCAAATTTACGATACTCGGCCAAATCTTTTATAGGTTAAACGGATATTTGAGTCACCTAACATAACGTCGTTATTAACCGACTTCAAAAAGGAGGAGGTTCTCAATTCAATGGTCCCCGATTACTCGTAGACGTCTGGACCGATTTTGTTTTTATTTTATTGTTTGAAAGGCATTACATTGTGTAATTTATTTCATCACAACTGCTCTCAAAACGGTGAAGGAAAACATCGTGAGGAAACAGGCTAGAACCAAAAACTTCGCGCCGTATCCCAGTTGTTCCATTGTCTATATGAATTATAACCAAAAATGTCCGACCGAAGGTGCAATTCTGTCCGAAGCCGAAGCCGGAGCCGATTAATCGGTGTTCACCAAAACCTTCGGCCGAAGCCGAAGCTGAAGCCGAAGGTGATGGATAACCTTGAAAAATGCGATAGTTATTATAATCTCAGAATATAATACATATTCTGAGAGCTTTAGAGATTTAGCCCAATTACGAGCCGAGTGACCAACGTATTTAAGTAGGTAATAAATTATTCGATGCGTTTGGGCCGGCGGCGCCGCGGCGCGGTGGTGCGGCGAAACGCTGCTCTGCTCTGCGCACTCCCCGACTCGCTCTAGCACTGTTCAGTAAATTTCAAATTTTGACAACTTGTAAACCTTCGGCTTCGGCCAAAGGATCATGATAAAAGAAGATGAAGATGATTATGATGATAGTTGAGAAGACTTACATATTGGCCAAGTTCTCAAGTATCAAAATGTATTTACAATGTTTGGCGTAACTTTTTTAGGCGTAAAATTAAAATATGTATAATGAAACTGCTAATGAGCTGTACCGCGCGTGCCCTTTTCACGGTAATTGTATTCCTAGTGATTAAAACATTATTCAATGACATAATTGGGCATACCCTTTTAAGGCTGTGGTACAGGTATCTGGTAAATTAGCAACTCTATTTGTGGTGGTTCAAACTTCGTTTGAAATACCTAGTCTTAGAATAAAGTTCTAATCAGCTTGCACTACAAAGTGGTTGTTACGTCAGCTACAGCGGTCCAAATAGTGCCAAAAAACCATTAGATCAAAATTTCATTTGTAAAATTTGTGAAGAAAATAGCGACAAATATTTAAGTATAAAAAAAAATAAAACTTAATGCCGTTTAGAAATATGTAGTTACGAAATTTCAAACAAAAAATGCTTTACTTTGAACATTTTTTTCGTATAATTGTAATAAAGTTAGAATTATTTCAATTGTACTGATTAAAGTTTAAAGTCTAATAAGCGACATTTATTTTTTTGCACATTTATATTCACTCATCAAAGAGGAGATACGTGGAGAAAACCTTTCGTTAGCAGATACGGGTGGTATCTGCTAATCTGCTAACGAAAGGTTAATGGAAAAGTCGTGATGTTTTGTATACCGTAAAATTTTTATAATATGAAATAATTATTTTGCAATGGATTTTAGGTGTATGAAAAACTGTAAAAACTTTGTGAAATAGTACGAGTAACCCCAAGTTTTTATACTATGCGTAAAACCCCTCCAAAAACCTCCCCCGTAAAAACTCCTTGGCTCATAGTAAAAAGCGCATTCTGTATGAATCAATCGAGAAATAAATGCTCACTTTTAGGTATAGTCTTACAGGACTTCCTCGTTGGTTGAGTGGTCGCAAGCACGACTCGGCGATGTTGATGACGTCCTAGGTTCAATTACCGGGTCGGGCAAACATTTATTGAGTTTTTCCATTCGCAATTACTTAGTAGCAGTTCATCATCATCATCATCATCAGCCTATACTGTTCCCACTGCTGGGACACGGCCTCCTCTCAATGAGAGGGAATGGGCTATAATCCACCACGCAGGCCCAGTGCGGAATGGCTGATGTCACATGTCTTCGAATTTTTCATCTATATAACTAATATTATAAAGCAGAAGAGTTTGTTTGTTTGTTTGTTTGAACGCGCTAATCTCAGGAACTACCGGGTCGAATTGAAAAATTCTTTTTGCGTTGGATAGTCCATTTATCGGGGAAGGCTATAGGCTATGTAACATCACGCTATGACCATAAGGAGCGGAGCAGGAATGAAAAATGTTGCATAAACGGGGGTTTTTTCTTCCTTTCGTTTTTCTCATTTATGTGACGCAGACGAGGTTGCGTGGGTCAGCTAGTTCTAGATATTTTGATATTTTGGTTTCCTCGCGATGTTTTTCTTCACCGTTTTGAGAGCAGTGGTGATGAAATAAATTGCACAAAGTAATGCGCCTGTCTGGGTTTGAACCTACGACTTACTGTTCGTAAAACGGGGCCGCCACCACTGGTCACCGCTGCTCCCAGCGCAGCAGTAGCAGTTACGGAGACGGTATTTGTGCCCGACTGATGGTATGCTTTTAAGTTCACTTCATAGTACATGAGATGTAAAACATCACAAAAATAAACCCTTTCGGGGACTATGTTATGTTGGTTATACTCGTTTCATAGTATTTTAGCCTTGAATTTGAATCAGTGTCAAATTGACAGGCGGGAAAATGCGTTGGTACAATTCAAGGACTCAAATTGATGAGCCACGGGCCACTATTCGTATTTTAGCCGTGTAATGCAATTCGGGTTTAGTCGGTACCTAATATTCGTGCTCGTGAATGTATAAAAATGCGAAACTGGTAAGGAGTGAAAGTGGTTAATCGATTAAAGTCCTTGACACTGCCTACCGACTTCCAGTTGTATAAAATGTAATATTTACCTTAATAACAATATTTTTATTTTAGATCATTTGAAAGGCTATCACTACTATCTGATCTGCAAACTTCAGCCAAACGGTTTCAATTGTGCTAGAGAGGACAAGAGGTTATCAAAGTACGTAGTAATTATAATTTATTATACCTTTCTAACGCACTAATATCTTATGAGTCCTATTACACTTTGTACGAAAATTCATGACTTTTGACGCTGTCATTTTCAGCAGCAGTACGAAATTTTAATTATTTGCTTATGATAGTGCCTTTCTCTTTCTTTAAAGGTTGGAGTCACTCATTTTCATATTTCATTTTGTGTAATCTATATGTTACTGTAAAAGCCCGAAGTGTAAATAAATCTAAAAAAATCAATTTAAATCTAATTTAAGTAAATCTTAAAATTTCCCAGTAAAACCTAAGTTTTACCAGCTTCAGTGGTAAATGTCCGAAATGTTCTATGATCATCGTTAATTTTGGACATGTACCAACATACACTCGGTAAATCTTAAGATTTACCCCAGAAAAGCGGTAAATGTTAAAAAATTGACAAATCGAAACGTGTCAGATCACTGTGGCGTACTCGCGAGCAGCCCAAAAGCGCGCTCGATTCCACGCGCTTCATTCGATCATTTGCTCGTTTAAATACGAAATTGAATATTATAAAAGAAAAAAATGGTGAAATCAGGCATTACCTACGTTTGTTACGAAGACTTGTTTAACGTTCTCGAAGAAATACACGTTACTGTTGGACACGGTGGGAGGACAAGGATGATAATGGAATGTAACCGCAAGTATAAAAATTTAACAGTTGAGGCTATTAAGACCTATTTGAGACTTTGCCAACGTTGCCTAAAGAAACAGAAGTCAAATTATATTGATGCGACTGATTAATAATAATAAATAAATGGTTAAGAAACACACATGATAATAAAAGTAATAAAAAATAATAACATTAAAACTGTATCATCATAAATATAATTAAAACTATGTAAAGCTTTGACTGACCGATAATTAAAATAAACGATTAAGAAATAGTCATTATTTTATTCCCAAAACCAACATTAACCAACCATCATTGGTAAATCTTAGCATTTCCCAAACTCTGCTGGTAAAAGCCCGAAATATTGTCTCTTTTTATAAAATTCGGACATTTACCAACTCATGCTGGTAAATCTTAGAATTTACTGGGAAATCTTAAGATTTACTGTACTTCGGGGTTTAACAGTAACATATACATATAATAAAATCGTTGAGACCAAAAATCTGTTCATTGAAGATTAATAAATACTTCAAATCTAATACAGGTACTCGTAAATGTGATTTCTCAATTTTCTTGAAATTTGATTTTTGAAGTGAATACATAATAATTAGTTATTGTTAATGTCAATAATTAGGTATAATTAGTTATAATACAGGGTGGAAACGGTAAAAGGGGCAGTAAGGGGAGCTGCAGCAACACAAAAGTGGTCTTAGGTAACAATCCGTATTTTTTTCACAAAATGTTTATCCCCATTCACAGATTTAATAAAGAAATAAAGTACAGTTAGCAAGAAAATTGCCATTTTACATAAAACTTTTTTTTTATTCCAATCGATCTTCTTTCCGACACTCATCAAGAAGTTCTTCCAAACCAACCTAGAGAGAGTACTCAAAAAGTCAGAAATCGCAAAAAAATAACTTTCAGCGGGGCAGTATAGGGGAAATAGTTAGCCAGAAAATTGCTATTTTACACAAAACATTTTTATGATGCCTATCATCATTTTTTATTTTACATAAGACATAAAGCCGGAAAAGTTACAAATACATTACAAACGAGTACAAATCCTACTATCTACAAAAAATGCTTTATCCTGAAGGACTATCTGATGGATCAACGCACAGCCTAAACCACAGATTGTAGAAACCTGAAACTTAGAGGGTGTATTTTTTGTATAACGTAGGCATACGATAAGAAAGAATTTTGAAATTATACCCCTAAGGGGGTGAAAAGGGGGGCAAAGATTGTATGGGAAAATGTGATTCCTTGGTCCAATCTACTTCAAACTTTGCAATCAACAATATTAACAGAATTGATGGACACGTTTCATATTGCATTGAAATTCATCCCCTAACGGGGTTAAAAAGGGGTAGAAAGTTATTTTGGCGGTGATTTGTTTCGAATTTGATATCAATACTGCTTCGAGATTTTGATATAAACTACAAGTTGTTTTGATACATGTTTCAAAACCCAATCCGATTTTCTTCCAAAAAGGTTGAACTCACATAAAAATTTGGTGCAAAATTGCAAATACTCTTTAAAATTGGAATGTCTCGAAAGTCACCGTAAAATATTAATACCGCATTTGAAGGTTTCTAAGCTTTGAAGAGGTTGTGCACTTTAAGACACGGCGTCATAGCGTAGGGACGTAGAGTTTGAAATTTTAAATGGTAAGCAGTTGTAAGGGGTCCGCAACGGTTTACAGCAGCTATATCGTTTTGCGGCTCATTTAATGCACCTTGATGAAACTGCAGACCTAGCTGGAGTATGACGGTGTAAAGCTGTCAATAGAAGCCTTTAAAGCTGTTTTTTTAAACATGGTAATTTATTCTTATTCAAATAAATACGTCGTTAATCACAAGTATTTGATTTTGAACAAAATTGCTTGGGTACGTAAACTGACTTCAATGCATATCTTAGGAGATACACCGTTTTAAATAACTCCGCAGCAAAATAATGATCATGTACCAGGCGCGCATTTTCATTATGCGGAAGGATGTGTGTGATGTGCTCTTTGAAAATTGTATTATAGGTGCTTACGACCCACTCTCTGTAACCCTCTCTTTCTCTTATGTGACGCAGACGAAGTTGCGCGGGTCAGTTAGTTTACTATAAATATTTTACGAACTCAACTTGCAAGACAAACCGTCGTCGATGAAAGTTTAGACACTCAAATTCACAAAGTGACATTCAATTCTTAGAAAAGCTAAAATGACTAAAAAAAGTTGAATGTTTTACAAAACAAATCGTAAAGAATACCTAATTTAAGCCAAACATGTCTTGATTTAGCGGCCATTATATTAAAAATAATCACAAATTTTATCAAATAAATTAATATGATATAAAACTTCGGTCTTCAATGAATACGTTTCATTAGTTAAGGTTTGTCAGTATAATAAGACAACGGTACAATAAATAAAATTAAAATACTCTAAATTCTGCATCAATTCAGGTCGCTCCTCAGTTTGAGCCATTCTGACCATATATTGTAGTCTTTGATTCTGACGCGAGCGCTGGACAAGGAAGAACCCACAAAATTTTTGTCAATAACAATCTATTCGTTTATGGCGATCGAAATAATTTCCAAAAAATATGTAATAAGATACTATAATACTGCTATGTCAAGAGAGTAACGGGTAAAAATCAATAAAACACAAAATGTTTATTATTAAACCAAATTTATTTTTTATTTTATCACCTTCAAAGTATGCTCCTCCAGAAACGATACACTTACGCCAACGAATAATCCAATGATCAAAACATTTTTAAACGCTGTTTTCGGAATTGAGTTCAGTTCTCGCCCCGAATTCTTTGTTCGGTTTCGGTTCAGTTGAAAGGCGCCACTCCTAAGATAGTTGACTAGTTTGCAAGTCAAACTCGTAAACCCACGTCACATTGCCAGTAACAATGCGTTTCATGAATGTTGGGTCAGAATTAACTCGTTCTAGCATGTCCTCAGCGACTCTCATGGATTGAGTTTTTGGAGAAAATTAGGGGCTTTTGGGACTACCCGAGGAGTAACATGTTTCATTGTTTCATACCCCAATGATTAGTTAAAATGGTACGGGGTCGACTCGTGAGATACAGAAAGTTAGGCGGCTATCTCTCTCAAAGTTGAATGAAGATTTTCAGTCACTATTTCTTTCAATTTTGCGATGTCAACTTCAGTTGCAGACGTTGATGACCTACCAGAGCGAGGCAAATCTCCCATCTTATCTCGATCGCTTTTGAACGCTTTGTACTACTCATAAGCACGTGTTTTTATATAAAAACACGTGCTTATGAGTAGTATAAAGTTGATTCAGTGTAAGCCTTTTGTAACTTATGCAGTGGCTCCGAACACGAAATTCTACTGGCCATGCCAAATTTAAGCTAAACTCTTTGTTCGATGTTTTTGTCCATAATGAAAATTGTTATAAAGACTTGATATGATATAATAAAAAAAAATAACATCCGAATTGAGAAGCTCCTCCTTTTTTAGAAGTCGGTTAAAAACAGCACGGGATTTAATATAAATAACAGATACAACTCACAATCCGCGCCAAAATGGAAAACAGTTGTGCCAATCCAACAACAACAAAAAAAAAAAATAAAATTTGGAACCATAAATAAATCATCCATTTCACATAATTTTTTGACTGAAAGTTCATTTGAAATTAAATTTGAACATTTATAACCCCCTGACAAAAAACAGAGGTTACACCTAGTGTATTTTTAGGTACAAGAGATAATACACATACTACTTTAAGGGTTACCATAAAAATAACGGTGCGGTGCGGTGGGTGGTATTTGTGTATGGGTCTTTGTTAACTGAAACAAATGGTTTATTATTATTCCTTTAATCAGTTATCTATACATTTAATAAAATCGTTGAGACCAAAAATTCTGTACATTAAAGATTAAAAAAAAAACCGATCAGGGTGACTTAAAATAAGTAACTGAATATATTAAAACCATTTTTAAAATTCGTGTTTGTTTGTTTGTTTGACCGCGCATCACGTAAAAACTGCGGGACGGATTTTAATGAAAACTTTACTAATCTATTTAAATAAACTCAGAATAACATTAAGGCTATAGAAATTTTAGAAAAGGGGTGTGAAAAGGGGTTGTAAAGTTTGTATGAAAAAAAAATTTAGATTGTTCTAGATTCATGAAACTCAATAAATACTTATTATTAAAAATAAAGAAATACCTGTTTCAGCATTAAAAAAAACATCCAGAGACGTAAAAAAGAGGGTTTTGTGATTAAAATTAATTAACTTCATACACCTATAGAATAAAATCCATTGAAGTGGAAACCTTTAAAAGTTGCCGTAAATACTTCAAATCTAATACAGGTAAATATAAATTTCTCAATTTTCTTGAAATTTGATTTTTGATGTGAATACGCCCAAAATAGCGGAACTCAAGAAAATCGGTATAATTAGTTGGTAATACAGGGTGGAAACGGTAAACGGGGCAGTAAGGGGAGCTGCAGCTACACAAGAATGGTCTTAGGTAACAATCCGTAATTTTTTCACAAAATGTTTATCCCCATTCACAGATTTAATTAAAAAATAAAGTACAGTTAGCAAGAAAATTGCCATTTTACATAAAACATTTTTTTTGATGCCAATCGATCTTCTTTCCGACACTTATCAAAAAGTTCTTCCAAGCCAACCCAGGTAAGAGTACTCAAAAATTCAGAAATCGCAAAAAAAAATGACAGCGGGGCAGTGTAGGGGAAATAGTTAGCCAGAAAATTGCTATTTTACACAAAACATTTTTTGGATGTCAGTAATTATTTTTTATTTAACATAAGACATAAAGCCGGAAAAGTTACAAATACATTACAAACGAGTACAAATCGTACTACCTACAAATAAAAAATGCTTTGTCCTGAAGGACTATCTGATGGATCAACGCACAGCCTTTAACCGCAGATTGTAGAAACCTAAAACTTGGAGGGTGTATTTTCTGTAAAACGTAGGCATACGATAAGAAAGAATTTTGAAATTATACCCCTAAGGGGAAGAAAAGGGGGGGCAAAGATTGTATGGGAAAATGTGATTCCTTGGTCCAATCTACTTCAAACTTTGCAATCTACAATATTTACAGAATTGATGGAGTAGAAAGTTGAAAGTTATTTTGGCGGTGATTTGTTTCTAATTTGATACATGTTTCAAAACCCAATCCGATTTTATTCCAAAAACTGACATAAAAATTTGGTGCCAAAATTGCAAATACTCTTTAAAATTGGAATGTCTCGAAAGTCACCGTAAAATATTAATACCGCATTTGAAGGTTTCTAAGCTTTGAAGAGGTTGTGCACTTTAGGACACGGCGTCATAACGTAGGGGGACGTAGAGTTTGATATTTTAAATGGTAAGCAGTTATAAGAGGTCCGCAGTTTACAGCAACTATATCGTGTTGCGGCTCATTTAATGCATCTTGATGAGAACTGCAGACCTAGCTGGAGAATGACCGTCATCGAGTGTCTAAGTATGAAGATGTAAAGCTGTCAATAGAAGCCTTTAATGCTGTTTTTGTAAACATGGTAATTTATTCTTATTCAAATAAATACGTTGTTAATCACAAGTATTTGATTTTGAACAAAATTGCCCTTGGGTACGTAAATTAACTTCAATGCATATCTTAGGAGATACACCGTTTTAAATAACTCCGCAGCAAAATAATGATCATGTACCGGGCGCGCATTTTCTTTATGCGGAAGGATGTGTGATGTGCTCTTTGAAAATTGTATTATAGGTGCTTCCGACCCACTCTCTGTAACCCTCTCTTTCTATAATGTGACGCAGACGAAGTTGCGCGGGTCAGCTAGTTTACATATAAATTTACATTTTTAAATATTGTAATATAAAATTATATAAAAACATTTAAAAATATAAAAAATAGTAGTCCACCAGCGCTGGGAACAGGGTCCGAGCTGCCGGTGGTCAGGGTTCTTGAGAGATGAACCTCCTAACAATACGCGCCGTGTCCAAAAGTACTGCTTTCTGAATCAAGCCCTTGATCCAGCTGCCAAGCGAGAGCCTCCTAAGATGTTGGTCGAGGCTCTTGGCTATTAAGCCATTGGCCGACACGACTATCGACACAATGACTGCTGTACTCACATCCCACATGTCGATAACCTCGCCAGCCAGATCTAGATATTTGTTTTTTTTTTTGTCTTGCTCTGCTTTCACGAGGTTCTCGTCATGCGGGACCGTTATATCAACAATCATTGTGCGACGCTCCAATCGATCTATCACCACAATGTCAGGCCTATTGGCAACAACAGTCCTGTCGGTGGTGATAGGTCGGTCCCAATACTACGTGATATTACTATCTACGAGAACTGGGTCGGGCGCATACTTATAGTATGGCACTTCTGATTCCACAAGGTTGTATTTCAAAACAATTTGCTGGTGGATAATCCTGGCAACAAGGTTGTGTCTATGCAAGTACTCTCCGTTAGCCAGACTAGAACACCCAGAAATAATATGTCGGATCGACTCTCCCGGACGGTGGCATGCCCGACATATGTCAACCGTGCCGTCCTTCACTAAGTATTTGCGGTAGTTATTCGTCATCATAACTTCGTCCATAATTGCACAAACAAAACCTTCGGTTTCCCCGAAGAGGTCACCAAAGCGTAGCCAGGATTTTTTTAATTTTTTATTATTATTATTATAAAGCTGTGACTGTAAGTATCTGCGTGTACTATAAGCGCTACTATTGAGCATGAGTACTAAACCAAGTGAGCAATCAAGAGCAAAGAGTAGCTAAACTAACATCCAAATAAAAGTAAACGATTGTTACAGATTTTATTACGACACGACTATGAAAACATGTATGACATTCACACACGGGAAGTGTGACTTCAGTCTGAATAAGTTTAATACTCTTCAGGAATGTAATCTTAAGTGCATGGGTGAGTTACATTGAAATATACCTTTATTATCATTAGCCTTCAGCAATCCTGAGGCCTCTCTGATTGATTACACACCTCAGCTGATGCGTAATTATCGGCGTAAGCGCAAGCGGGGTGGGTTCTTTGGCCGTCACCCAAGCCTTTAGTTTCACAAAATGTCTCGCTTTAAAAGAAAGAGAATTTTCGAAAAGGTATGATTAATTTTATTTGGTATTTTGAATTTTTTGGCGACGGGAAAGCTCATGGTTTGTAATTTAAGAAATAACTACGTTTACACTTTATTTAGTCAAGAAGATGCACAGAGCAGGATGGAATGGAAACTACCCGTAACTACTGCCAAAGTTTTATACGAATGACAAGCACAGATCCGAGAGGATCCGATATAACCGACTCTGGTCAAGATTATGATTTGAAATTTAATTGATTATTTGTTTTACAGATTCTTGGGAACAGGAGACCCATTTGATAAAAAATTTGACAAATAATATTATCTGTCGTTTGCAACCAGAATTTGGGAATTGCCAAAAATACATCCCGATGTGAGTTATGAGTTCATTATAATACTAGCTGTTGCCTGAATCTGCGAGTTTCTAAAATGGGTCAATATATTGTTTGTAGCAAACATTCAGGATTCAAATTTTTACAACTACCGGTTCATTGGTATAGTTAGGCGTTAAAACAGACAGACACAGTTATTTTCCAAGTTTCCTTGGGACGATCCCCTTTACGAGGATCACACTGTAGCCGAAAACTAGTTTAGTGTTTTTGTCCTACTCCCTATTAATATTACAAATGCGAAAGTTTGTGAAAATGAATGGATGGAAGAAGGATGTCTGTTAATCATTCACGCAAAAGCTACTGAACGGATTTTAATGAAATTACGATCACAACAGAACATGGGACAGTTTTTATCCCGGTCGTATGTTTACTTTCGGAATAAAAACTATCCTGTGTGTTGTTTAACGGGAACACTCGTTTGAAAATTGACAAACTTCAAGCCGGTGAAGTAGCGAGCATAAGCTATAGTCTGGTACATATTTTAATGGAATTATGCTTTTTGTTCTGTTCGGGTTCGAGTTTGAAAATATCCATAAAATAATTTAGGGTAGGTACTAAACTTATTAAATATTAGATACGTTTGATATTGCTTGTATTTATTTTGTTTCCAACAGGTTCTATTTCGACATTTCAACACGCCATTGCGTCGGTTTCGCATACAGCGGTTGCGGAGGCAATGGCAATAAATTCATAACCGAACGTATGTGCGCTGAACTCTGCCCCGAAGTCGTCTCGATCCCTAAGAAAGCTTTAAAACATCGTGAAGGGTATGAAAAGGAATGGGACATCGAAGCGTAGCTTAAGAACTAGAGAGTGGGGGGGAGAGGGGGCGTGGCAGGCTGTTTCAGAAAAGAAAACTTCATAAGGGGGTTTGTTAATTTTTTGCGGATGTAAATGTAGTTATTCAAAGGTTCTAAAAGAAATGCAAGGCCAAAGAGGTAGACTTAAAGGTTCTTTATTTTCATATTATACAATCAAATAATCAGATATTGGTATCGTTTACCCCGTACTAATTGGGTGGTGGAGGTGGTCAGATATGCAGTCGTTTCATGTAAAATACCAGCATTCAGCTGCATCCAGTTGCACACCAGAAGCCGAATCCAACATGGTTGGAAGGAAGTTAGGGAGATCACGATAGACGTCGAGCGAACTCCAGGTCTATATTCTGTCGAATTATAATCAAAACTAAATAATAAAGGTATTGCTGAATTTCAAGAGTATTGCTTCAAGTGGCTGTACTTACACTTTCGCCGAGACAGGGCAAGTGCGAGAGTAAACAGCCATGCGGTGAACCAGCTACTTTTAATTTAAGTTACTCCAATAGGACTCCTGTTCCTCCTACAAAAAATATCGTTTAAATCAAACCAGACCAATTCTGTAAAGGTGGCTTCACATTCTTGCCGAGACACTCCAATGCAGGTTGAGAGTGTACAGCTAAGCCTCAGTGCTGTCGTCTAGCCATGTCTCAATCGTGGTCATACATAAAATAAAATAAAGGTTTCGAATTGAGAACTTCCTATTTACTTTTTTCATCGGTTCTAGTCGAAGAATAAGTGGAAACTTGCGCTGCATGAACGCACCAAATAAATTCGTAAGTTTTAGTAGTCACCCCACTCCGACTAACTTAGCGTTTCTTTTAACCTTTTATTCAGAAACTCCCATCAAAAATGAAAAAGTTAAATAATAACGGTGGATGATTTCTTGGGCCAGGAACAAAAAGATCTAAAAGAAATATTTTAAAATCTTTGGGCAGAAACGTTTGCAGGCGTACATAGAAGGGATCATTCCCACTAGTTCTACTACACAGTTCTACGGTAGAACTAATGGGAATTATTTTTCCCACTAGTCCTACGACTTCAGGTGGTACAAAATCGTAGAACTAGTGGGAACGAAAAGTCCCATTACTTCTACTGTTCTATAACTCTGTAATGTCTCTTAATGACTAGAATGTAATCGTGTTGGAGTGACGAATTTATTAAAATAGCAGAATTAGGCCCCTGGATTTGCCAGATGCAGAAAAAGGGCTCTGTAATTCCGCAAGGCGCCTCACTAGCTATTTACGGGTTTGATTTTGATTCTGCTGTACGTTAAATTTAAGGGACCTCCCTTAAATTTAACGTACAGCAGATAAACTTATAAAATCTCGAGCCTTTGGCCAGCCCCCCGGGGAACGAAACGATTCTCAATTTTTCACATAAAGCAAACATGACCTACAACAATGACATACCTGGTCTCTATGAAAACGTTTCTGTAGATGCGGCTGTAGCAGCTTCACGTAGTGGTAAAAATGTGCGATATTTGAGTAGCGTAGAAATTGATCCCTCATAGAAGTCACAACATTTTTCAGTATTTGAAGTTAGTGTTACGTCTTTCAAACTGACCCATGGTTTTTAGTTCGATACAAAAGAAAGTAATGTGAACTCTCTGACTCGCACAATTTATAGTTTAGTTTTTTGTTTCTATCTAAGCGTAAAACGCTATCTGACATTGCTCAAAAAGCCGCTTAACTAAAGAGTGACTAGATTTTCCACGTCTGTTGTATGGCCAATGAGCTGTGGGCCAAAATAGCCACTATCTAGAGCCCTGACACAAAAAGAAGGCGTTGCGGCAGACCTCATAGAAGATGGTAGGACGTGCTGGATAAAACTAACTACCCACTGATCTACATTAGCCATGGATCGAAACAAATGGAGGTTATGGGGAGAGTGGGATGACGCCAGCTAACAGTTGGTATCAGTACTATATCAGTATAGTAAAAGAGATTACATGTATTGATGTGTGAATGATCGCTTATGTATTCTACAGGGTGTAAACCACCTTATCACAAATCCGTTAACCAAGCATTCTGTACATCAAACTAAGTAACTACGCAAAAAATATTGCTGGGAAACGTCTTTTGTGGTAGAAATTAATGTAACGCGCTTAAAACATTGTGCTGATGGATGGATTAAATAGTACGGGGGTTGTGGAGGTGTTGAAAGTTACAATCTTACAAAAAAAAACTTGTATTAAAAAAAACTAGTCAAAAAGTTGTAACTTTTACCCCCCATATCTCCGTAACTAGAAGGTTCCCAGGTATGGTGTAGAACAAAAAAGTGATCGCAATGATGGGGAGAACAAGTGCCTTTCGGCTTCGTGAAGAGGTGTGCGGGCGCGGAGACGTGTCGAGTTCGTGTTCACATTGGCCGCCAGGCGTTTGCGCGAGTCCGTTTCTAGCGACAAGTTCATAGTGGTCGAACTTACCTGACGTCGCGTGTGAATCGCGCGCTCCGCCGCTAGTTCGACATGAACACACACATACATCTCACGCGTTTCATATTGCTGCACACGTTTTGTACGTGAACACACGTACAAAACGTGTGCAGCAATATGAAACGCGTGCGCATGTGCGGTCTAAGTAGCGGGCAAGCTAGCGACTGGCGCACGCGGCGGGCTTGGATATTACCCCATATGTTTGATATTTCGTCACCGCGCCCGCCACCGCGCCCGCGAGTCAACTTGAATGAGTACTAAGCCTTCGGACACGAATTCAGCGGGAACGGGGCGGTGAGTGGCAGCAACGCTGTACCCGGTCTCGAAGCTAGCGTGCAGTTCTATTCGTGTAGCGCTAGTGCGGCGTAGTGTTTTTTTAAGAGAAATTTGCATATCTTTCCGCGAACAAAATGTCTAAACAGCGACACCAACATCTTTTTTTTAATTTAATAAGCATGATTAGAGCAAAACAAATGCAAATGTATTTAGGCCGTTAGACTATTTGAAAATAATGGACACGTATTTTTTGTTTTTGTTGATCAATGAATTTTGATAAAGATAAAACGCTTCTTAACGCTTCTTGAGTGGGCTCGTGACGTCAGAACGCACTGAAAATTATACCAAGGCGTGACGAATTGACAATTTTAAAAGCGTCGTATCTTCGTCAATGTTGGTTTATGTAACAAAAGAAAAAATACGGGTCAAATATTTTTTTTATAATTCTAACTGACGGACTACTTAATTTTTTTTGTCGTCTACCCTATTCCTTCCTAAAATTTTGATAAATTGTGGAAAAAAGAAGATGTTTATTCCCACGACAATGCAGACGTGCGGGCACCGCTTGTACGCTCTGACATTTGTGCTCTGACTTCCAGGCCAGTTCCATTTAATAATGTGTTACGTTTTTAGTTAAAACTCGATTTCCCTAGTTAAAACTAGTTTTTACATTCATTTCATTCATACATTCATTCATTAACAGCAATTAATACTAGTTTTGAAAAAGGCAGTCAGTAAACCACCACACAAGCGATACGACACAAGCTTTGCTTAGTGTGGCACTAGGTGGCGCTGTGTGTTAATGTGCAGCGTTTTTTTTTTTAAACTAGTTTTTAAGGGGAAAACGCGCTTTAACTAAATACGGGTTTTAACTGTAACATAAGCATTCCCGCCGCCCGCCTCGCTCCTGCTGACTTCGTGCTCGAGACCTTATTTTTTTAACCTGTAAATGTTTTGCAATGTCTCATAACAGGTTTGTGAAATGAAAATCTAGGTACTTTTATGTTACAGTACATTTACATTCGTAATAAAACTAAAAGAAAAACAGTTTACAATATTTTATTACGCTTCATTGATTTGACGGCCGTGACGGAGGAGAAAGAACAAAAATTTTAATAAAAAAAAATGTTTATTATCGATAAACACGCAGTTTTCACTTTATTTGCATTCATTTTGATAAAAAACCAATGCAGTGCTGATGATGACAAAACTGTAATTTCTGAAAAAATGTTGCGAGCATCAGGGACACGAAATGTTATGGGTACGTTTTTTGGTTCATAGAAGCCTTTAGTATTTTGTAACGAATCTCTACTTAAAATAAAATGGTGGTAAACCATGTGTCGGAAAACCCCTCTTTGTGTATTTATTCCTGTTTGATGCAAAAATATGAGCACATCCACATGTCGATATCGATATTATTTTAACATGAACCGGATGCAAATACAGACTTCGGCTGCTACTCCGAAATTCGTAATAGAATAACACTTTGCCCGACCAGGAATCGAAGTCATGATCTTGTGCTCAACTCGTGCACACATAGACTTTCACTTGTCACCACGACACGTACTAATTACTGTAAATGAAAACTGATTCTCGCTTCCAGATAGGCTGCAGACTCTCAACATGAGTTACTTTTGCAAGTTTCAAGCAAATGAATTCGCCTGTAATGACATCAGGAAAAGCCCCAAGTGTGTACTTAATAGACACGTTATATATGTCACCGTAAAATTGTCAAATACGTTATATTGTAATATCTCTAGCGATATTGTAAAATCTCGAAATATTGTCAAATGAACATACTGCTAACAACAAAACGCATTATTTTTCGTGAAATGCATGCGATGGTAGTCAACTCACGCGGTGTGGAGGGAAGAAGGGGTCGCCCTTGCCCAGTGGTTTAACTCTCATCAAAAGAAATATGAGAAATACCGATTAATATAACCTAACCTTAAAACAATTTATATTCCCCTAAAAAGCGTAGTCTCTATTCTCTCTATCTATCTATTTCCGAGTAGATACGCTTGTCCAACATGTTAACGAAAGTCTAACCGTTCTTTCGAAATGGTTCGCTGCTAATAATCTTTTACTGAATGCAAGCAAAACTAAGTGTTTAAAATTCTCCTAACCAAATGTACCTACCACAACGTGATCTTAATTTAAATCTTGACGGCAATAAACTTGATGTTATAGCGGAAACTGTATTCTTAGGGATTACTATAGATTCAAAATTACAGTTTGGCGCGCACATTCGAACTCTTTCAGGTAGGTTAAGCTCAGCTGCATATGCAGTTAGGAAAATAAGGCAGTTAAAAAACGGATGTAGCCACAGCTAGGTTAGTTTACTATGGTTATTTCCACAGTATTATGTCTTACGGCATTCTGCTGTGGGGATCAGCAGCAGACGTTGAGTCCATTTTTCAACCGACTTCCAAAAAGAGGAGGTTATCAATTGGAACTTTCGACTGGGTGGACCGATTTTGATGATTCTTTTTTTGTTTGAAAGCTGGTGCTTCTCGTTTGCTGAAGATCTGATGCTGATCTTCCGAGATATACAATGTAACTCTTCAAAAATAGCCGGCAAATCTGCAGTAATTGCTGCAATCGCTTGGTTGATTATTGTTTATGTAACATAGTGACGTAACATCACGCCTGTATGCTCTGAGGGAGTACGCAAAACTGTACAGCACACCCAGATTTCGACAGTTAGATGTGTTAAGTTCCATTTAATGGGATCCTGGAGAAATAGAGGGAATTCCTTAAATTTGATAGGCACACCAGAAGCGATTTCGGTGGTTTTAGGAAGTGTACGTTCTTGGAGTGATCCCATTTCAATTTGGTAAAGGTCTGATTCAGAACTTCGGAAGATAGGCGACGGGAACTCCTCAATAAATGATAGCAAATGTACTGGGGTCGCTGAAATCTCATGTCTCTCTATTGTTTACACCAGTTCATAACAAAAAATCACGCCGTTACGCTGTGAAAGGGTAAGCACATATGCACCACTAAAAAGTGAAAAATAAAAACTTTTTTGCAAAAAATAAAACCGCCTTCACACAAAAAAGTGAAAAATAACTTTAGCTTCAGAAGTCGGTGACAAAAAACTAAATCAATCAAACAAAGGTCACCGACTTCTGAAGCTAAAGTTATTTTTCACTTTTTTGTGTGAGGTCGGTTATATTTTTTTATACTACAAAAGAGAGTCACTCAGAGAAAAATTCAAAGAGATCGATATACTAACTCTGCCTTCACTTTATATCTTTGAATGTATTTGATATGTCCGCAAAAATCGAGGGCTTTTCAAAGTTAGAAGCGACTTCCACAATAAAAATACACGCAGTAAACATGAAATTGTAATACCTAAATTCAGATTAACAAAAACTAGCAAGTCTTTTATTATAAACAGTATACGCTTTTATAACAAGTTTCCAAAGTCAGTTATAGAACTGACCGATGGAAAGTTCAAGAACTTATATTAAACGTGTCCTTATGAAAAAAGCATACTACAAAATCAAGGACTACGTTGATGACAAAGAAGTTTGGCTATGATTCCTTCTGCGAATGCGGCTTCCCTGGTAGCTCATAAACGGCACAGATTTGTGGATGTCTCTAACTATTCTCAATCTCATTATTCTTTTTCTTTTGATTCAGATTATTACAGTAGTTTTCAAATCATTTTTTCTCATACTTTGCGCAGAATAGTTACAGCACTGATACAATATTTGTGTCACTTGTTTAATTTAGTTCTTTAATTAAATATTCTATTTTTTTTATTTAGGTACTTACCTTTGTATAGATGCTTTTTTACCTATTATTTGTGAATGAGTGAACATTGAAGGCCTTTTAGATTCCCGGATGCTGTTTAACTTTTGTTAAATATTCCTTTTGTTTTACATTTTTTGTACAGCAAGCAACGACCTATTGTCGGGCCTAAGCTGTCCCCCCATACTTTAGTACTAATGCTGTAATGAAACATAATAATATTGTAATACCAAATGATTTGAAAAGAGTAACCATGGAGTTTCTTGCCGGTTCTTCTCCATGGAATCGACCAACGCGAACGGTGCACCTTTTTCGACGTTTTATAAGTGCCCATCCAGGCCTATGTGAAATAAAATATTTTGATTTTGATTTTGAGTGCAGGGTTTAAAGGAACCTAACTAACCTAACGGGGGGGTGCCCCAAGTCCCGATTATGGGGGCAGAGATACTTCCGTATGTTCAGTTGACAATAATTCGAAATTTTACAATATCGCTAGAGAGAAACACGTTATATTGTAATATAACGTGTTTGACAATTTTACGGTGACATATACACGTTATTCAAGCTTAAGACTTAAGTCAATTACTTAAACCCCAAACTCGCTATATCAGAGGCAATGTTATACATACTTATTATTTTCGGGACGACCGACCGACGAGGGTCCCGGGTTCGAATCCCGGTAAGAGCAAATGTTTGTGTGATTGATGAGATGTTTATATGCATAATAAGTACGTATTTACAAAAAAAAGTATCTATGTAGTATACCAACTATCTGGTGTCCACGACACAAGCCTCGTTGCTTAGTGTGGCACTAGATGGCGCTGTGTGTAATGTCCAGTGATATTTATTTAAGTATATATTTATTTTTCATGTGATGGAAGTAGGTACCTATAATTATCCGCTTATTGTGTTCCTTGGACGTGACATGTCTTCTAATTTTTGTATTTAGGACATCATGCCAGTTTCCTTCAGTGCTTTCAATGTAAATGCACCACGGAGTCTAGACACGGGTTTTACTAGTCCGGGAGGTATCGCAGGAGTTTAGGTAGTGTTTTTTCGCCGATCGTTTGCCATCTTGTTCAACAGATCTCGAATTACTGATAAGGTAACCCAGCGTCATGTGACGCACCCGCAGTGGGTGTAGGATATGGGAGGTTACGGAAGTGGGGATAAATAAAAGCAAACTAGCACACACTCTCTAACTTGGTGGTAGATTGTTTTTAGATTTTCATCATATCTGTAGCATTTGCCAGTTGATTCGAGCAGCTGACGCATCATCCCCCTCCACCATGCAGCTGACGTTTTTTAAAGCTCATTATGATGTAAATTATTTATGAAAATAGTTTCAGTCGCCGTAATATTACTTAATTTTTTACCTTCTGTAACCTCCCAATCCTACACCCACCGATACTTGAGCAGCTGACGGTTGGTTCAATTGTTGGTAATATAATGTTACGAGCTGGGTGTGAGATAAATTAATTACTACTGATTAAACAACACAATAACTTTATTAATCACAAAACAGTTTTTGCTTAATCACAAGTAAACTACAATACACTACTGTTCACTATTCGCTTAGATATCGCCCTTCAAGTTTACTTCGATTCGCTTCGTTGTGTAGCCAAAACAAGACTGACCGTCGCGGGCCTCAGCGATGTATTTATACTCGCCAACAGACACACCAGAATAACCACGAATATTCTAGAGGGTCATAAAAAACACTAACAAAAGAATAGTAAGTACCTACAAGGTAGGTATTACCTATAAAAGTAGTAGGTAAAAGCTACTTGTACAAAACTAACAAATATGCACCGTATGCTTTAGGCGTACGGTCGAAATTCGAATGTATTTGTATAAATGGGTCGCGAGACCTACTTAACTTTAAAACTAATAATAATAGAATGCTCTCGAACTTCTAATGTACACACACTGTAATCACTTGCTTTCTCGAATGTTCTAGTAGGTCCGATGTAACGATGTAACAATAAGATCAACCTTCAATGACAATATTAGCCGGCTTTTTTTTACTTTTGTATAATTACAGCGGTACATACCGGACTATACGTAACTAGATACGGAGTGTCGCGTAAATAATGAATCGGGATGGGTAGGGTAGCTTAGCTAATTTCCAAAAATTTATTTAAAACTAATATTATTTTTTAATTAAATTAAATTATTTATTAATAATCAATTACATATTTAGTAGACGTTCGTCTGTATCTTAGGAATCAGAGTTGCACATCATTAAATTATTCGGACGTACACGGTGATTATTAACATGATTAAACTAAAGATAAAAGGAGACAATTTTTTTTGTTTGGGGAATAGGCCCACCACAAATTGTGGCGTATAGCAATGAAATGCACGTTAGTTTATTCCTTATAATCTCTAGATTACAGTGGTAATATTAGCAAAACTTTATGTAACCGGAATACTGTGAAATACGACAGTCAAAACAGTACTCTCATAATAACCTAAAATCTCACAAGAGCTATTGTCTAATGATAGGTCTCCTTGGTATTATAAGTCAAAATAGTGCACTTTTCAATAATATATAGTATAAAACAAAGTCACGTCTGTACTATGTGACAGATTTTGATGTGATTTACACGATTTGATAGACTTATTCATGAAAATGGATTAGATGTAGGTATTCATTTTGAAATAGCGCAGCTTTTGCCGGCCAATACTGTAGATCTAAAATAATAAGGTGATGTGTTATAAGTTAGTTGTGTAAGGAGAACAAAAAACACATTATAGGTACGTCACAAGAAGTATTTATTACAGTTCATCATCAATATTTTCAAAGTCATCTCTTAAAAGCAGTATTTCATCTAAAAAAGATGCAGGTGGCTCAACCTCGCCTTGATGCCGCGCCCAAGATAAATACCACACTATACAAATCACATGTGCACAGCTGCCAACAGTGCGTCTGCCCACTAAACAATTACAACAGTATCCAGCAAGAGCAGCTCTAGTGTTAGTAATTGATGGAGTGGTGTCAACTAATATATAAATATAATAAGTTTTCCTACTTGTGTGCCTTGATTGTATCCTACCTCGTAGGAGATAATTATTTGAACCGAAATCATGGACAGGTTGTCGGTATACCTCGATTTTGAATCGTCCGGAGGCCCTGACATGCTCTCCATAGTATGAACGAGATTGTTTGATTTGATAAATTCCTAGAGAAAATAGAATTAAGTCCTGGAATGTCAATCGAGGGAAACTATCCAGCTCTGGAAGGTTACCATCAATACTGGCAAATTGCACTCGCACTCTGTTTAAATTGTGCATTTCTATATAAGAGGCTAAATGGTTTGGAGTGTTTAGTTTAGCTTGAGCAATCGCTAATATCTGCTCAGCATAAAAATTATCTCTGATTAACGTATGAAATCGATTTATTAATGCAGCAGCTATTTTAAAGTCAAGTATGAGGTGGGACGATGCTGTATTGAAATATTCCTGACGAAACAATTTGAAGTCTCGTTTAAATCTGCCATTCACAACTTCAACCACCCACCTACACAAGGTCACACAACGAGTTTTATTGGCTGCAATGGTCGATAATTGGTGTTCACCAGCCTGTTTAGTTTCAGGCATATAAGCCTTGTAACCATGTTGTTGCAAGAATGGAATTGCATCCCTAAACCCTCTATCAAGAATAAAAATGTCGTTTTCTCTGAAAAACCTTCGCAGTGGACTATTATCAGTAAACAACCTAAGCATTATAGATGTATCTGACTCTGTTGCAGGGTATGGTCCAACAACATCAAGGATGTAACCATTACCGCACACAAGTAAAAACGGTTTAACCAAGTTGCGAAACTTATGCAAACTGTATGTTTGCTTTTGGTACAAATAATTACTACTTTTTTGTACATAAATGTATGTACCGTCACATATTACTATGGCTGGCATAAATTCAGGATCCATGTCTGGATTACCAAATAAGCCATTGGGTATTGTCAAGTTATATTGAGCAACTTCCTCAATACTTATATTATTTTAATGCCGATGTCATTACCGATGCGCACCGTAGTAACATATTTTTTTTTCACGTTAAAATAATCCTAAAAACGCTCCTAAACAAGCATTTTTTGCCGAACACTTTTTTACTATTATTTCATTATTCCGGTTACATTTCTATATAATTTTTGGTCTGTTAATTATAACAAGATGATCACTTTTTTCATGTGCAATATGATTAATATACGTTACCGTTTAATAGGGGGCCCAAAAAAAACTGTCTCCTTTGTAAATTAAAGTAAGAACAAGGAAAATATAATTAAAAGTAAATAAAAACAAAAACTTGGTAACAATGCACATTCAAACAAGATTCAACTTAGATTTGTGTGTGTGTGTTGTGTGCGTGTTTTGCGTGTGTGTGTTGTGTGTGTGTGTTGTTGTGTGTGTGTTTTGTGTATGTGTTATGTGTATTAATAAAAAAACCGTTCGGGTAAAAAATAGGTTTTTTTAGATTTTATCATTTTTCATACCAGAATTAAGTTTTTTAATGCTGTCGCTGGAAATGATAACATTTCATCATCTGCCTAACCTTTTCCAACTATGTAAAATCAAAATCAAAGGATTTATTTCCAGTAGGCCAGTTACAGGCGCTTTTAAATTGTGATCGATGAAAATTAAGTGTAGCTACAGTCCCAGCCACAAGACATAAAACTGTGAAAGTACTGTAGTTGTCCATTCCCTAGCTTAGATCTCTATGGAGAAGAACGGGCAAGAAAGTAAATCTAGGTATGATTTTTGATAAAAAATTCTGAATCGCTTACTAATGTTATACGATATCATTTGTAGGGTTCCGTAGTCCTGACAAGGAACCCATATAGTTTCGTCATGTTCGTGTGTCCGTCCGGGCTCGTCCGCCCGAGGTTTTGCTTAAAATCTGTAATTTTCTAGAGGTGTGTATATTAATTACGCCGACAAAATGGTAAAAAATGTTTATTTAAACAAATATTTTATTATAGAGTAGCTCACTTACATGTGAAGTGGGAATGTTTTTTTTTACCCATCCTGTAGGATCATCATGTAATGGTCTTTTAAAAACCCATAGGTTTGCTAATACTATTCTTGGACTTAATGCTCCATTTTCAAAACATTAAACTTGAAAGTGCAAATATTTTTTTTTCGTATTTTGGCCTCCCTATAAAATTCATTACAATTTATTTAAAATTTTCCCTTTCAGATTTTATTACGATTTAAAACTAAAAACATGCCGAACCTTTGAATATGGACACTGTGACCACAGCTACAATATGTTCGAAACGAAACTTCTTTGTCTGGAGGCCTGTCAGGGTAAATTATTTTTTTCAATACCAAGTAGCAAAATAAAAGAACTTAGGAATGCGGGAGGAATGGGACTGTACAGGATAATTAAAAAAAAGTAGCAGGTCATGGGTTCCGTTGTCGTTGGAATCACAGCAAAACATAGCATCACAGAACAGGTAACAGAGGCGAGGGTTTTTGCTTATTCCTGAAATCCCCCCTAAAAGTCCCCCTAAGGGGGAAAAGTGGAATCTCAAAGGAAAAGTCTACAATTCCCCCCTGATAATCCCCCTTAGGGGGGAAAAGTGGAATCGAAGAAATACTTATTCCACAAATCCCCCCTGCAAGTTCCCACGAGGGGGAAAACTTTAAACAAGAGGTCTAGAATTCCCCCTTGAGGTCCCTAAGCCTCATGAACGCTCATAAGTTGCCGGACCGTCTCGTGCTCATCTTGCGCGACTTTTTGTCGAACCGCACTTTCCGATACCGCGTAGGAAAATCGCTCTCTTCACCTCACCCTGTCCGCGCTGGAGTCCCTCAGGGCTCCGTCATCTCTCCACTCGCGTTCACGTTGTACACCAGTGACATCCCCAAGAGCAAAAAGGCTCAGTTAGCCTTATTTGCGGACGACACGGCTATCTATTACACCGGTCGCTGTAAAAACGCAATCGCCAAAACCCTCCAAACCTCAGCCAACGTCTTAGTCACTTGGTTTAGGAAATGGAGAATCGAGGTCAACCCCGATAAGAGTCAGGCCGTTCTTTTTTCGAGACCGCGCAAAAAAGTAACTTCCCCTATTCCGATCACTATGTATGGCAAGCCTATCCCCTGGGAAAAGCAAGTCAAATATTTAGGAGTAATACTCGATAACCATCTGTCCTTCGGGCCTCATATCAAAGCAGCTCGCGACCGAGCTTCTTTCGCGATGAGTAGACTTCATTACTTATTAACGGAAAAGAGCAAATTGTCTCTCAGGTGCAAATTACGTCTTTATACCGCAGTGATCCGTCCCATCATGACTTACGCTTGTGTCGTGTATGCTCACGCCAAGCCTAAACATCTCTATAAGATGCAGATCCTTCAGAACCGGTTCTTACGTAAAATCACGGGAGCTCCCTATTACGTTCGTAATTATCGTTGACATTTAGATTTAAAAATCCCCACTATAGCCCAGTTTATAAAGCGCTTCTCCAAGCGCTTCTTCGATTCCGCAATCAAACACCATAACCCCCTGATCGCAGCGGCCGCCCGATACGAACCCTCGCGAATTAGTCAGATCCGCTGCCCAAGGCATGCATTAGTCGAACCCGATGACGCTATTACCCTCCTCCAAGAGAGCAGGAAGGAAACTAGCACGCTCAAGAAGCACAGACGCAAACAGCCGTCATTCCGTCCTCGCCGTCGAGGCCCGTCGCGATGCCCCGATTCAAACCTTCCCCGTCCCTTGCTCGTGACAGCCCGCGTGGCTGAGCCTGTAGTCCAAATCCAGTCCCTAAATAATGACACCACTCAGATCCAGCCTGTCCCCTCGCTGTCCTCTTCTAGCAACGCCCTAAGCCGAGGCCCGTACTCCGCAGGGGGTGCCCTTAGCGTGTAGTCGCTTAGTTTGTAAGTTTTATGCCCTGGCTGGAGGCCTTACACTCAAGGTACCCACAGGATAGTCCAGTTAAGCAGACGACAACCTTTCGAGGTTGAACTGCGAGATGCCATTCCGAAAAAAAAAAGAAAAAAAAAACAATCAACCAACAGTCGCGCTTAACGAGTATATAATCACTACGTTTAACGTACGAAGCGTGTGTGAGTGCACGTCAAGCAGTTTTTGCGTAATTATGACAATCAATAGCAAGCTCGCGATCTAAGTGTGAGTAGTTTATTAATGTGCGTAATGCACGTACGCTCGTATGGGTCTCGTAGTTCGTGCTTGTAGTGGAGTTAAAGAGTGGAGACAAGCGCCTACACGCGTTCTAATACAAATCAGGTACTATTTCCTTTCTAACCACTGTTATCTGCTCTGTGCCTGGCATCATGGTTGTTTTCTCCGAAGGGCTAGAAAATAGTTTGCTGATAGGACAGGCAACCAAAGAAAATAAAAACGGCCCAAGAGCGTGCGGGAAACGCACAATGAAATGAAAGGTCCCGTAGATGTTTAGAAGATGGTGGTTTTGTTTAAATAATGGGTCTTGTTTGGGGCAGAGGACCCGTACTTCGATGCTATTACTACCACTAGACAAACGAGGCAATGGAAATAAAGTTAGCATAAGCATACAAAGTGGAAGCGAATTCATACAAATAAACATAGTTTTGAAACCGATAACTTTTATCAAACCTGTTTATGACATTGTGTTTCAGATGCGTCGGAAGCACCAGTTTCAGAAAATGCTACAGCAAACATTTACTGTCGGTACCAACCGGAGTTCGGAGATTGTAACTTATACCAACCTTCGTGAGTGGTTTCTCTGCAACCATAACCACCATTTTTTATGGCCCATTCTAAGGCTGAGGCTACATTAGGCCGCGACCCAACCTGCGACACACGAGCGATTAAAACAAGTAAAAGAATGCTCACGTATATGGCTACACTCTACATCAAATATTAATAGCGATCTTTGATTTATTTAAGCAATCGGAACAACATTACTGTAATCACGGTATCGTCAACACCAACGTAGCAAAATTGAAGCGAATTTATTAGAAAATACATAAATCTCGCTTGTAATGTAGCCATACCATATTTTTATCGTTTCGCTCTTCCAGTCGCATTGCAAATCGCTGCCTAGTGTAGCCTCAGCCAAGCACGTGTCCAGACTTTTGGTTCGGGGGGGATAAACATTGAAACAACCATGATTCTGCATGAATTTTTGAATTTTTTTGCTTTCTAGCACAGATGGTTGGTTTTTCTATGTATTTGCTTGTGTAAATTTGTAAAAAAAAACGCTGTAATCACAGTATTATAATTTACGTACTTCACAGCGGTTATAATCCCATTCACTTTTAGTCAGATTTCGGGGGGGATATATCCCAACTATCTCCCCTCCTGGATACGTGCCTGGCCTCAGCCTAAGTGCTTCTAAGCTAGCAACTCTTTCCATTAGTTTTATTTTATCAACAATACACGCCACGCGTCCCGTATTTCCTGCTCGCGTACCTCAACCCTACGCTTAGTGCTATTTGGGCATTAGCTGTGTTTTAGACCTTTTATCGAAAGTCTCTCTCTCTTAAATTTATATATTTGCTGTACTTTTTGAAGTTATTAGCGTAGTGATTATGTTTGTGTGATGTCCGAAGTAAATATACGATATGACGTGCCGATGTATGTCAATTATTAGGCTTGCATAACATGCATGAAGGTTATGCCATATACGCACATTTAAATATGTCATGATGCATAACCTACTGTCTATTCTATAGTCTGGTTAAGTGATGTTGCCGACGCTGTGTAAACTGGGCGGTAACGATCCAAATCACGACTGCCATAATAATTTTGCTAATAATGAAAATTCACCAGATCATCGTGAACATTTATCGGTGAGTGACCGAAAACGTCAAGAAAATTAAAAGTTACGGTCGTTCATCACCACTAGTGCTTGCACCAATAGTGACATTATTTCTGGTGATTGTTACTGCTGTCTTAAAAGCACTGTCCTTTGGACATTTCCATTATGAAATTGTTTTTGTTTTGCAGATTTTATTACAACATTTTCGAACGGAGGTGCATAGGTTTCGCGTACAGCGGTTGTGGAGGAAATAGAAATCGGTTTTCATCTATAATTAAGTGTTCGGAAATCTGTGATTCTGCTGTTAAACATAGAGAGGTTCAAATTTAAATAATATTAAACTGTTGGTTTGATTTTGTTTTACGTCTATATTTTTTTAGCATATCGTTTAGGTACAAAACTCAGTCACGAGCTTCGTGCTTAGGTGATGTGACAGTGTTTGCAGAGAAAACATTAAAGAAGGTACAATTCCAATTCCTTATATTGCAACCGGTGGCATTGTCACCAGCGGAACATTCCAAAAGTTGCCGGAATTTGTGATCTGCAGGCTTACGGTCATTCCACACGAATGAATCAGACGGATCGACAACGACTCGTCGAATCGATCTATATTATCGCAGTGAACGAGTCTACAGCCTAGCCTTTTCCAACTATGTCGACGTCAGCCACTGGTTTAACCAAATGCAGCTGAATATCAGTATTCATGAAGCGTCAGAATTTTCGGCTTCTTTCTCGTCAGGACTGTTAAAGTATTACAAAATCCGACGCATGCAAGTATCTCGGTATACAATGGATGATGGTCACTCATTGAAGGACCAACCTTCACAGACGGTAGCTTAACATTGATGCTCACTCTATGTGGCTGTAATAACTTAGTCACGAGCCCCTAGAAGATAATGTTTGTCGTCTGTGCTACAATAGGGTATTATTTAAGGATATTAAGTCATTTAAAGGGTCGACGTTTATCATTTAATCAGTACATCCATCAGTGGGTGGGGGGGTCAGAATGTTCTAAAAACATTGTAAGCGTCTGTACATCGATGTTGCTTCCCTATTATAGAAATATGGCTATTGTCTGCAGTTTCGCCCGCATGCATGTTGAAAGTTACAAACGTCATAGTCTATGTGAAAACGTAACATAAAAAGAATTTATTCTTTTGCATTTATAATTTTTAAGAGGATTTTTTTTGGTAATTGCCCAATGGTGGCTTTTACCTTCGTTAGAGGCTAAGTGTTGCCATACAACTTGGCAAAACCACCAGTCAATTGGGCACATTACCAGCTGATAGCGTCGAGGAGTTTAAGTAAATAAATATCGCTTGACATTAACATACAGCGCCATCTAGTGCCACACTAAGCAAGGCTTGTGTCGTGGACACCAGATAGTTGATATACTACATATATACTTTTTGTTTGTAAATATATACTTATTATAATATAAACATCCATGACTCGGAAACAAATGTCCATGCTCATCACACAAACATTTGCTCCTGCCGGGATTCGAACCCAGGACCCTTTGAACGCAAGGCAGCTTCACTACACCCTTCGAGTCGTCAGTTTCTCGATGCCCTTTTATAATTTATTGTTAGTTTATTGTGTACCTGCGTAGGTTTACCATATTGCTGTTACATCCCCATTAACGAAGGAAAACATTAAATCACGAGGGCAAATACTGCACAGGAAAGTTTATAGGGACACTTGAACTAATTATGAATGCGAGCGTGAATTACCCACTACCGGTACCTACCAACGACGATGCTCCAAGCTACTCATCTTGAGCAAATATTTTATTAACCCTGTTTACCAGAATGACGCACAACCTTTGCTTTTTTTATGAACGGCATAAGTGGTAACTTATATAGTATGTAGTCTGGCGACTACAAGGTAGATTTTCCTGACAGTATGAATTTATTGGCTGTTTCAGTATCTCCAATTTTGCTGTTATTTAAATTATCTGGTAGATTTATTTTGTGAAGAGGCAACAGTTGGAAGTTACTTCAAGCTTTCAACGAGATAGATATGAAGAGATGGTTAGTAATAGACCAAGATCTTATGAACGCCTGACCTACGTCATTTTATAAATGTTGAGACTATTCTATGGAAGTAGCTTAATTACTAAGTAAGAACAATTGGATATTATGAAACGTTAGTCGTGGTGGCGTCGTGGAAGAAAAAAATACCATTTCATGTAAAGTATATAGTTCACTTCGACGCGACGTGCAGCACCAGCGTCTTCAGGGATCCACTCTGCACTCATAAGTCCATCATAGTAAGTAGGGCCCGTCATTATGATCTAGTCTAGCTTCATTAACATCTGCCTTCCCTATTCCTAACAATGTTGGGGTCGGCTTCCAGTCTAGCTAGTTGCAGCTAAACAATACTACTTTATATGGAGCAAGTACAGGGTACTATGATACCATGATACCCCGAAAAGACTGGTTGACAGCTTTTCAGGCTATTGACTACCTGTAACGAATGTCAAAGATCTACAAATGACAGTTTTGATGGTTACTGCTCCACAGAGTCACCTTGGCAAGGTCGAAAGGTCTAGAACAGTGGCGTAGCTAGTCCAAGTACGGCCCAGTATCAGCTTTATTTTCATTTTATCTTTTATCATGAAGAGTATTTGAGGTTGTGAGAAAATTTTGTGATTTTTTACCTCATCAAGTGCCCTCGTCACTCGGGGGGCCCGTATCATTGATACGGCTGTTACAGCGGTAGCTATACACTCCTGCTCTTATAGCATAAGCAAGCCAATAACAAGCTATCTTTCTAAAATTGTAACGCGCATGCGTTGTGCTTACAGCAGCGTATCAGCGGTGTAGAACCCGCGTCGGCGCGGAGTATAGGATTCGTGTAGTCACCCCTTGTAGTCAACTGGTCCCGCTAATTTGACCCACGGGATGAGTTTACGAAATTGTTATTTGGTTTTCTTTAGTCGATTGGACCCGCAGTTTAAAAAAAATGTGTCTTAAAGGCCGCTAAAATATTTCTTTATGTCACGAGTTCAAAATTAAAATCTAGCATGTATATTATGTCACCGTAAAATTGTCAAATACGTTAGATTGTAATCTCTCTAGCGAGATTGTAAACTCTTGGAATATTGTCAATGCTTACTGCTTACAATTTTTTGGTAGATTGTAATCTATCGAAGTGAAACCGTAATAATGTAAAATATTAAAATAAAATATTTTTGAGAGTGCTCAATGCTTCAGCAGGCTAGAAAAAATCCAAAAGCCACTTGGAAAATTGTGAAACAGGTAGCAAACTTAAGCCAAAACAGAGACTCAGCCTCTGAACTGCTAAATTGTAGTGCCGTTCCATCGCAATCTGTGGACAAAGTCAACAATTACTTTGCGAGTGTTGGTGGACGCTTGGCAGCTGAAATTAAGCACTCTGCCCTCTATAAATTTCTCTCGGATAGTCGGCCAAACTTCGAGATCCCGGATACTTCCATACCATCCGCACCACAATCAATGGCCCTATACAGCGTGGACAGTGCTGAGCTTGAGAATATCATCCTTAGCCTTAAATATCATTGTGCAGCTGGTTTTGACGGAATAACCCCCTCAATTGTGAAGGCAACTCGTCACATTCTTATTCCGATCCTTGTTTTCATCTTTAATTTGTGCTTTTCAACAGGAATTTTTCCTGATGTTTTCAAAACTGCAGTTGTTCACCTTATCTATAAGTCGGGTGATAAAGCCAATGTCGCTAACTACAGGCCCGTTTCAGTGTTAACCACCCTCTCCAAAATTTTCGAAAAAGTAATAAACCATCGACTTACCAAATACCTAAATAAATTTAACCTTCTTTCCAATAATCAGTATGGATTCAGGACAGGAAAATCCACCGAAGACGCTGTCCTGGAACTTACTGAAACAATAATTGACCATTGGGAAAATAAATATAAAACTCTTGCCATATTTTTAGACCTATCCAAGGCCTTCGACACTGTCTCAATTCCCATACTTCTTTCAAAGCTGGAGCATCTTGGGATTCGCGGGACGGCCCACGATCTCTTCAGGAGTTATCTAACAGATCGTAAACAATTTGTAAAGATTGAAAGCTTTCTCAGCAACCAGGAAACGATCACTTTTGGTGTCCCCCAGGGCAGTGTCCTGGGACCCCCACTTTTTCTATGAACTGTGTCAGTTATCTTTACCCAACTGCAAGATCATAGCCTATGCCGATGACACAGCTCTAATTGTTCATGGCCGGGACTGGACTGAAACTCGCCTCAACTCGGAGTTAGCCTTGATCACCGTCATGAGGTGGCTGACCGCAAATCTTCTCACTCTAAATGTAGACAAGACCAAATTTATCACATTCTCTACTATGAAGACAAGTCAGCCTCCCACACCGATTGAAATTCAAGCGCACACCTGTCCAAACTTACACGCTAACTGTGGCTGTCAACAATTAGAAAATACCTCTTCCATTAAATATCTTGGCGTCACCCTTGATAGCAACTTGAAATGGAAGCAACATATTGCTTCAACTGTAGCTCGTGTGAGAAAACTTATCTATGTTTTTAAAAAACTCAGAGGAGCGGCGGATTTTAAATGTCTGATAACCATATACTTTGCGCTCGCTCAGTCTGTCCTGGGGTATTGCCTAACGGTCTGGGGTGGTGCCGGTAAAACCGTGATGCTACGTGTCGAACGTGCGCAGAGAGCTGTTCTTAAAGTGCTGGCAAGGAAACCGATCCGATATTCGACATCTTCTCTATATACCCTCTGCCAGGTCCTTACTGTCAGACAGCTATTCATCCTCCAAACTATTCTTCGCCAACACTGCCAACTTACCCTTGATCCTAAATGCTGTTCTACTCGCCGCTCGAATAGGGTTTGTGCCACTGAGTCCCGTAGAACCGTAGCTGCAAGTCGTCATTACAAACACATAAGTTCAAAAGTCTACAATAAATTAAACAAAAACTTAAACATCTACCCACTAACCAAGATCAAATGCAAAATGAAACTTGTTTCCTGGCTGAAATCACAAAATTACGATGACACAGAAAAACTCGTGGAAGTGTAAAACACACATCACTCTCTCACACAACTCATCAAAACCTCACACACCTCGCACACCTCATTATATATTAACACTCACCCACACAACCATTCGCTGACTCACTACTCTCAACATCAAAATCGTCAATCAACGTCAAATTATTGTTACCAATTCATAATTATTGAAACCAATTCATAACTATTGTCCTACTGTTTATATACTTTCCTTTTTTTTATTGTATTATTTATGTATTTTCTTTTTTGTTTTTCTTATTAATTAAGTAAACCTAAATTAACTGTAAGCACTTTTTGTGTGGAACATTTTTCCATTATAATCTGGAGGAGGGCGTTGGTGGCTGCGCTACAGTTAATACTTTTGCAGCTTCCATCGTTTTACCTGTTAACCTTGTGTCGTGTTATTGTTCCGAAATAAACTTTTTATTATTTATTTATTTTATTTAATACATGCGACAGAATTATCTCTACGCCCATAATCGGGACTTGGGGCACCCTCACGTTAGGTCAGTTCCTTTAAACCTTGCAGACAGAAATAGGGGCTCCGTCGACTACGCTTTTTAGGGGAATATAAAGTGTTTTGAGGTTAGGTTACATTTATCGGTATTTCTCAGGAATGGTACTTTATCTGTTCATGAGAGTAGTACCATGGGGTAAAAGAGACCCCTCCATCCTCTCCCTCCGCCGCACTGCGCGAGTTGACTTCCATCGATTACATTTCACAATATTACGGTTTCACTTCGATAGGTTGTAATCTGTTGTTAATATTTCTGTGGTTGTAATCTATCGAAAAATAATGCGTTACATTGTAAGCAGTATGTTCGTTTGACAATCTGTCGAGAGTTTTACAATATCGCTAGTTATATTACAACCTAACGGTTTATACATTGTTACGCTGACACATACATAATGTCTTAATTCTTAATGCCACACGTAATCAATTTAGCACCTGTACACTAATTAACAATAGTGGATCTTACAAAGGTCACGTTTGTAAATTCTATAATGAAAGCACTTTACACTCACGTTTCAGTGGATTTTGTACTTTAGAAACCAGCAACCGACTGGTTGTCCCTTTGTTTTCATTCATAAACACTGAGAGTTAATTTGCAATGAACATAAAATGTAAGTGTCTATTATGTGATAAGGTTTACATTCGCTTGGCACTTTGAATTAATTTAAGCCAGCTAGTTTCAGCCGCTATATTATCCTATCCTGCATTTTAGCTTAGAATTGCATTTGAAGTTTAAAACGATCCCGGCTCTATATTGGATTCCAATGTCATTCCGAGTGAGATACATTTCTGCGTGATTAAACCTGAAAGACATCGATATCGACTAATGAATTTAGGATATAGTAAACCATTACGGGATATGTTCCGTGATTATTGTTTATTTTGAGCGCGCGATATTTCTATGCTGTTTCAAGCGCCATGAAGTGTTGGTGGATGGAAAATAAGGCAAAGGTACAATTAACGGACCACCAGATTTAGCTAAATGTAACGGCATAAAAATCACTTTAGATTGCCAAAATGAGTAAACGATCACTCGTGGCTCACTTGACAAGCACAACACCGGCACCGCTCCAACCCAGCAATTAACTTGTCATTCAAATTAGAGCACTAAATCGTGTGTAGCCTATTTTATAATGTCCATATGAAAAAGCTTACGGCGCGGGTGGTCAACGCGCTTGCCGCTACCATACGACTCGCCTCGCGGGCCACTCGGCGTCCGCGTGCGTTCCGCGCGCGGCAAGCGAGTGCACGGCGCGCCGCTCGCGCGCTGGCTGCGCGCCGCCTCCAAGTTGCCCGCAAAACAACGTACAGTTACATATTTAGTTAGAGAGCCCACTACACTGAACCTAGTTCGATAAGAATCCCAGATTATTTAATTATATGGTCGCGTTAATACTTGACGTAGTTAACTTTAACCTCATTTTCGTTATCAGCCACCCCAAAAACCATGAAAACGATGACCCATGATGAAAAATAAGATAATTATACCGCCCGCGCGCGGACCGCGGGCTTGCGCCTCGCTGACCACGCATGGCAAGCGCGCCGTAGCCTAAATTCAAGACAACGCTGGCCAAGAGCGGTGCTGGTGCAGTGCTGGTACGGTGCCTATCAAGTGTGCCACGACCTTTAATCGCTATTTTAGCGTGAAATTAAAACCAAAAATTTGTTGTTTTAGAAACTGAACTGTTATGCTCTTGCATCTGCGGCCCTACTCCGCGTCTCTCACTCGCACTCATCTGCAGATGTGCGCGAGAGAGACGGATAGATCCGAATATACGTATACGTAAGCGTTAGGGAGTGGGGCCTCTGAGTCGAAAGAGCCCCGGTCGACGAAGCCCCGCTTGACGGGGCTCCTAATTCTGAATGGTTTATAAAATACTGGGGTGCTGAAAGTCGGCCGAAGCAAAACTAGTTGGTCATCAAACACCTAATTAAAATTTGGTGCTCAGTTTACTAAATTTGGTGATCAATTTGGTATTTTAGGTGATAGATGTTAGTAATCACAAAGTTATTTTTTTTGGACATTATATTTTCCCCCGAAAAAAATGTTAGTAGCAGACAAATCTGCCTACCCTCTTTACTTTAAAAACACAATAAACACGTTACCTAACGTGTTTATTGTGTTTTTTAAAAGTAACTTAACATTTCACTGACGGGATATCTATCCCGTCAGTGAAATGTTAAGTTTAGTAATGAACCGGACTATGGTAAGTCCATTGGACCTACGCCGCTCCTGAGCTGCGCCTCAACTGTCCTTCGCCTGCAGCGGCTGCAGCCCAGTCTGTCCCATCCGCCGCCATCTGAGGTCATCGGCTTAAAGCATCAAACACAGTAATACTATTCACCCAGAATGAAAGAAAGAAAAAGTATTTATTAGCCCGCACGGGACAAACACATCAAAATTATCAGTAAGTATAAAAGTTATTAATAAAAATTACACAGAAAAAAATATATAAAAAAATTAAAAGAAACGAAACTCGTCCTGTACGAGGCCAAAAGGCTACTATCTCAGCATGGTGCTGTAACATTAAAAAAAAAGTCACAGCGCTGGTATTCTAATAGGGCCCAAAGTGAAGGTCAGGCCAGATACGGATAAAAATAAAATTAAAGTGTAGACGAATAAACAATCCAAATGAGTAGTGTCTTGTTGTGAACGCCATCTGCCTCGCCTTTTCCCAACTATGTTGGGGTTGTCTTCCAGTCTAGTAGTCTAGAATAGTATTTTACATGGAGCGACTGCCTATCTGACCACAACCCAGTTAGCACTGGGTAACACGAGCCACTGACCACCTGTAACAACTGTCAAAGCAAATGGCAGGCGGGACCTACTGCTTAGCGTGCTTTCCGAGGCATGGAGGAAACTCAGTATGTAATGTGTGGTCACCCATCCACAGACCAACTGAGGCAAGCACGGCTTAAACTAGAGATCGATCCAAAAGCCTTATTTCATTTATTTATTAGTAGCTGACCCGCGCAACTTCGTCTGCGTCACATAAGAGAGAAAAACGAAAAAAAAAAACGTTTTTGCAACATTTTTCATTCCTGCTCCGCTCCTAATGGTCGTAGCGCTATATAACATCATATATATAGCCTTAAGCCTTCCACGATAAATGAACTATCCAACACAAAAATATTTTTTCAATTTGAAACAGTAGTTCCTGAGATTAGCGCGTTCAACCAAACAAACAAACAAACTCTTCTGCTTTATAATATTAGTATAGATTTGCTATATTATTTTCATTCCCATAAATCTAAAACAAAACATTTTTTCTCCATTTTGTGACATGGGTTCTGCCAGTTTACCTACCTCACAATGTTTCGCCAAACATATAAATTATATTTCGCCACCGCAATTTGAGTAAACAATAGGTACGTTATACAGGCTGTTGTGAGGATTCTACAAATGGCTCCATAAGCGAATATAATTGGTTTCTTAATTGCATCCACAAACGACGGAAACAGCGCGATGACGGAAGATTTACATACGCAGCGGTTATATGAGAAGTACGACACCAAAGATTCTCCCGTCTTCATCAACATTCTGGCTGCATGAAAACGAAAATTTTGTTAATAATAATCAATTATTATTTAGGTTTTAAATGGTCGTTAATTCTATAAACACATTATTAATATCCTATTTAATATCCTATTTGACCAAGAAAATCTTATCAAAAAAAATTAGGTTTGACAATCTCACATGTCTATGGCATTTCTCATCGATAAGAATAGCGTACTTCCTTTCAAAATTTCTTCCAACACAGGTTAAATTGTCAAAAATCCTTTATTTGTGCTCACAAATAAATAACTTTAGTATAACATTTCATTATTTTGTAAATTTCTTTGTTTACTATATAGGTCACAGAAAGACAATGCCAATGTAAGGAAAAACCGGATAAGTGCGAGTCGGCCTCGCGTGAAGGGTTCCGTACTATGTTATTAGGGCCCCCCTAGTCCCCTTTTTGTAGGTTGGGAAATCATCAAATAGCTAATAGCTTCTCCCACTCTGGCGGAGCGGGAGGGAGTGTTAAGACTAATTCCCACTGACTGACTAAAACCCATCCATGTTAATAGTAGCATTTTTCAATACTGCGCGAGAGTCATTCAACGCGGGAGAATCTTAACACCGCGATTCAGAAACGTGACGTAATTGTACAACGCCATCTAGTTTAAAGATACGAACTAAAACGTGCTGTACTTACGCGTCTACTTTCCCAGAATAATGGTACCTTTACTTAGATTGCACTCACAGTACAATGTTAACAAGTTAAATATCAAGTACCATTGACAAGATTGCACTTAGTGAGATATCTAATGCTACGGCCAGACTTGCAGGCGAAGATTCGTGTTCGCGTTGTCGCGATAAAAGTTCGTGATCGCTCTATGACGAAGTGCTTGGCCACACTTGAAAAAACCTTTCTACTGTCGCGATAATCTAAAACGTCGCCACAATTCATTTGCGGGAAAACTTGGAAGAGGCGGTTGCGCTGTATCATATGGCGGCTAATAATTGTTTACTGCATCTTTATTACTTGAACAAAAATAAAAAGGTCAAAAAGAGAAATAAAAGGCGATGGTGGATGTTATCTATACACAACAATAGGACTCATTATTCCAATCCATGATTTTGATTTTGATTGATTTTGATTTTGAAACACGTCTAAACTGCTCGGCGTCTCGCAGTCAACTAAAGCGCGCGAAGTGTAGCCAACCGCACGAATTTTGTCGCGACAAAACCCTTTGATGTGCGGCAATTTACCGACAGCGGCGCGAAGGGCTTTCGTATTCGCGAAGTTTATCGCGATAGGACGAATTCTTTGGCCAGACGTGTCGCGACAACGCAAATCTTCGCGTTATCGCGATAGTGTAGCCCCAGCATAATGCTGGGGCTACACTGTGTTTCAAAATCAAAATCAATCAAAATCTAAATCATGGATTGGAATAATGAGTCCGATTGTTGTGTATAGATAACATTCACCATCGCCTTTTATTCCTTTTTTTGACCTTTTTTATTTTGTTCAAGTAAGAAAGATGCAGTAAATAATTATTAGCCGCCATATGATACAGCGCAACCGCCTCTTCCATGTTTTCCCGCAAATGAATTGGCGCGACGTTTTAGATTATCGCGACAGTAGAAAGGTTTTTTCAAGTGTGGCCAAGGACTTCGTCATACATCGAACACAAACTTTTATCGCGACAACGCGAACACGAATCTTCGCCTACAAGTCTGGCCGTAGCATAAGTAAGATAAATTGAGAACAATCAGTTACGAGATACTGACGAATCATAGCAACAAGGGAATTAAGTCATCTTCTTTAGTGTTGTGATATATATTTACTAGACTATAATAAACAGGGTGGAATTTTACAATGCCACCTGGAGGGAAAGTACTCTAAATACTGGAGAACGCAAATTTTACTCAAAGGAGACATACCTTTATTTTTAAAAAGAAACAAATCTGCATTCGAAGATTTTCAAAAAATATTTCGAACCAGAATCGAACCCGGGATGGATCGGCTGAAGTTCGAAAAAATAATATACCTTTTTGACATCAATCGATAGGTTCAATCATTTATGGATCAAATCTCTCTAATAAATATGATACGATTTAAGTTCGACAATACAATAATTGTAAGACGTATCATACCTAACAGGCCTATTGAAAGGTTTAAGTAGGACCGATGTAAGTTGTTATCATAACTTAAATCCCTACAAAAAACTCCCAACAGTAGGAATAGAAGCTGCAGGCCTGTCGATAGTTGGCTCAATGTTGTTTTAGTAATTTAAATGCATACAAAATCTCCCAACAGTGGGAATAGTAACAGAAGGCCCTTTGTTGGCTATTCGTTGGGCAAATAGTGCATGTTTATGACGATGGGCCTATTTTAAGTTTAGGTTGGTGGAACAACTAACCGTCTGCCAATACATTCCCAACTGTTGGCATAAGGAAGCCAACGGCAATTGCTACTAGGGTTCCTTCCTAGCCCTTTATGTTCCGGGGCCGCGGTATCTCTATCGAACAGTCCCGCAACCCCGGCAGGCGCCCCTGGCCCTGACAATAGAAGAAGAAACAACGACAAAGCATTATTATGGCAAAGCAAATTATACCAAAATAGTTATGTCAAAGTATATTTAGGAAAAGGTCATTATTGCGAAAAGAAGGGATAGGTACCTTGTGGCAACACCCACATTTCAAGCAAGCAAATGATTCTTGATTCACACCATCGTTAAAAGCTTAAAACGATCTGCTAAATATTTCACATTATTCAGACTGTAAGATAACCGCGACATAGATTTGAAAAGCCTAGGTAAGCTAATTTCGTCTACCTGAATAAACGATGAGCGAACCCAAACAGGCAGTCACTCAAAATTTTAATGATCTCTGAGCAAAGGTATATTCTACGCCTCTTCGTTAAGAGGAGAAATTAATTAGTTTAATAGCCTAACCTCGCATACCTGCACTTTGAAAACGGCGAGTTGGTAATGAGAAAAGCCATTTCTCATTACTCGTCCTTTACTTAACTGTCATAATTAGGGTGGATGACACTTAGGGTAGCTAGAATAGCTAAAATAATGATATAACGATAATCCAGCTGGGCTAGGTACCAAGATCATGTTGTTTCCCCTGCACAATTTCTAGACGACATTTTAATAATAATATGAGATGAATAAACCATGTACCTACTACATTAAAATGTGTTTTGTATTAATTCTGGATGTCTTTTCGATAAATCCATTTCTGTTAAATATTTATGGCTTCAAATCAAACCATAATATGACTTTTTAAACATTCTGCACTGAATATAACAAACATTAGTGCTTAAAGATCTTAGAAGTAATCAAGTCTTTTAAAGAGACTGTAACATAACCGCATTTTTACTAAACCTCAAATAACTCAGCTTCTAGATTGTCAAATCTGTCATGTCAATGTCTGCATCTATTAGTTCATACCATTCATCTTGTTATTACATCCAGGCCCAAGAATGTATGTAATCGTTTTCGCCGCCTTTTGTTTTAAAAACCTTTTATTTAGTTTCACCTGAACCTTGCAAGTTTTAAATTAAAATCACAAATATCATGAAAAATTAAAATTATATCACTAACCAATGGTGGGAGGCAGATGGTCGACCTCATAGTTGGGCTATACGAATAAAACTGCTAAAGCAAAGCAATAATAAACAATTAACAGACACTTAAGAACATTTAGTCTCAGATCAAACTTATTCGTATTAAATAATAATAATAATAATAACTTTTATTTCAGTAACAATAAAACTTCTACAATATACAATCATACATAGAGGCCTCCTTTTAAGTATTAAAATACCTGTGTTAGGAGACCCCGCTCTTCTAAAACAAAAACAATTGTAATGTAGGAGCTGGGCCCTATCCAATAAAGCTGACAATCCGACATATATGTCAAAAAATGACAAAATTGTAGAATTGTCGCACTTAAGCTGTTTAATAAACGTGACAAATATGTCAAAAATCGACAGGTGAAATCTTGACATATTTTTAATGTAAAAACACGTTTAATAAAACTCGACATATCAAAAAACCACAGTCACAATATTTCTGACAATTGTCGGTGACAAAATTGTCGGATTGTCGTGACAAATGTCGACTTTTGACATAATATATTTGCAAAGAATTTTGTTTTATGAAGCTGGATGAGGGTAAAATTGAAATGGATATTATCAAAGTACAAGAATAAAACAATCACTAGTGCAACTTCGATTGTGTTATGATCGCGTGTAAGATGGAAATGCACAGAAAACTTACCATTTTGGGCCTTATTTACGAAAGTAAAAATATACTTTTTGGGAAGTTTACTGACCAATTGACCCACGATGTAAAAATAAATAAACTGACACTACATGGCAAAATTGGCGCAAAAGGACCATGGTAAGGTTTAGTTTATTTTAACTAGTTTATCCTTCATCAATCCGTATTTTTTTTTTATTTATTTAGACCGTTAACCAATAAAGAAGTTATCAATTAGATATGATGTATTATATTGTGTAGGGATGTATGAAATATTCGCATTGTGTATGTGGAAACGATTTTTAGGGTTCCGTACCCAAAGGGTAAAACGGGACCCTATTACTAAGACTCCGCTGTACGTCTGTCTGTCTATCTGTCCGTCTGTCACCAGGCGTTATCTCATGAACCGTGATAGTTAAACAGTTGAAATTTTTACAGATGATGTATTTCTGTTGCGTTTGTATTTGTTCCAAGTATTCATCATCACTACTCTCACTGCTCGACGTAAGTACCACTTTTTTTGTAATAAACTTTTTCAATACACTTTTTTACACCTTCAAAATTCAAAATATGATTTCGCGACAGAGGGTAACGCGCCTGTCAGAATTGTCGGACAATTCTACAAATATGTCAACATGTCACGACAATTTTCTGTTTAATAAAGCAGATTTGACAAGTTTTTCACGACAAATTGTCACCTGTCAGCTGTCGCATATAAAGTTTTATAAAACAGAAAAATGTCAAGAAAAAAAAGAGTCCGACATAATTATTTGTGAATTTTCCACCATGACAATTTTGTCGCCTGTAAGTTGAATTAAACAGAAAAATTGTCGAGTTGTCACTTTTTGACATATGTCGGACTTGTCGGATTGTCAGCTTTATTGGATAGGGAGTATACATACAAATGAATTTAACTTATATCTAGGAAGGCGTGCGTATGTGTGTGTGTGTGTGTTTTGTGTGTGTGTGTGTGTGATTTTGTGTGTATGTGTGTGTCGGTTTTCATAAACTTTGTAAAAGAGCTTCAATGTCGTCATAACTCTTGCTTTTTAACCAGTCTGTTAAAGATTTCTTACAATCTCCATAAGTCATGGGGTAAATCTTTAAAATTTTATTCAGTTGGTTGTAGATAGAAACGGATGGTCTGATGAACTGCCTTTTTGCATATGAAATTTTGACCGGGACTTCTGGAGCAACAAGATATTTTCTCATTTTTTTAATCAGGGTAGTATTATAGGGATGTTATTTATGTAGTTTCTGAACCGCACGGAGAACATATAATTTCCTGACTAAAATTATTATAGTATTAATTCCAGCTATCGATTGATACATGTTTTATGCGTATCTGATCAAATCAAAGTTGTGCTGGAGATGCCCTCAGTGAATTGACTTAAACATTGATAGCTCATATCTCGGAAACGTGACAATTTACAACCATTTGCCTAAGACAAAACTTGAAAACAAAAAACATGGCGGATACAAATCCAGTCACGATTCATACAACAATGTTTCATGCCCTTTGACATCTGTCAGTTTAGCAACTACAGCACCCTTCATCTTGGTCACTTTAGAGGATAATATATTCTACGGATTTTGTATTTAGTCCGCAGTTAAGCTTTAATATTTTGCACTTTTATATATTCTGTAAATGGAGCGTTAAATCGAAAAATAGTATAAGCAATCCTTAAGTCATTTTAGACGACCTATTCAACGATACCTCACACAAAGGTAAAATACGCAATGCAGGAGCTACCCAAAAAAAAAAAAAAAATATCCAAACTTTTATTTTAGAGTTTTGTCGTCGTAAATTGATATACACACCTCTAAAAAACTGTTGCTTGGTGGCTCACAGTCTTTGAGTCCGGACAGACAGGCATGACGAAAACATAAGGGTTCCTAGTCAGAACTACGGAACTCTAAAAAACACACTAATATTTCGCGCAATATCTTTGCTCACTTCTTATAACTCAGCTCCGTTTCCTGTTTAACAAATAACACCGACGTGAGTCAAAAAGCGGTCGAATAAATTCCCGCAGTGTGAGTCTGAGGTTTTGAGTGCCATCGATAAAGCAGTCCCCAACAATTCTCCAATTACTGACAGCATACGGCCAACGGCTACCATTCGTCCGCGGGTTTGCTCGCATTTATAAATAAATATAAATATCGCTGGACATTAACACACCGCGCCATCTAGTGCTACACTAAGCAAGGCTTGTGTCGTGGACACCAGATAGTTGATATACTACATAATATATACTTTTTTTTGTTTGTAAATACATACTTATTATACATTTAAACATCCATGACTCGGAAACAAATGTCCATGCTCATCACACAAACATTTGCTCCTACCGGGATTCGAACCCAGGACCCTATGAACGTAAGGCAGCTTCACTACCACTACGCCATTCGAGTCGTCAAATTTATACATATTAAGTAATTTTTAGGAGAATACAAAGTAGGTACTATATCCGCGTTCTTCTTTTTATGTCTCAGAAAACACGTCAAGCCGTTGGTCGCGGTCCCATTGTTAGATTTTTGAAAGTCGTTACATAGGACTATCCTGAAAGTCTGATAACAAGTCTTTCAACACTGGGATATGGTCAGATACGCAGCCGTTCCATGTAAAAAAGTGGTATTCAGCTGTGTTCGGTTAGACTGGAAGCCGACAACGCTAGATTGTTGTTATAGATGTTCCTAAAACGATTTTACGACTTCAACTTTACTTGCAATTAATTACCCCACGAAAGGATTTTTTTTACTCCCACCTTAATTACTTATTTTCCCTAACTGAGAACGTAATTAAATAAATGAAAAGACTTTTTTGTATTTAAAATGCTTGTAATTCATTCAAGAGATGCCGGAAATATTTTTCGCAAGTTAAAGTTAATTTTGATATCAAAGATTTATCAATTTTCCGGGAGTTTCCACAATAATTAGAAGTTATTTATAGAATTTTAGAAAACCTTTGAATTGTTTATGTACAAAGTAGAAGTTTAGTTGTCTTTATGTAACTTAATTTTTACTGTAATACAAACTTATTACTGTGAGGATGGGTGAAACCCTTAGTATTTGTATTTTGGTGCTTTTTTTGGGGCAAGCTCTCATAATCCCAAATCACTGTTACTCCTGTAAGTCAGAATCAACAGTGGCGACCACCGAAAGACAATGAAATTCAACGAAGTCCCAGAGAATTAATTGAACTGTCTTGGATCCTGCAACGAAATTAATCAGAAATAATTATTAAAAACAAATGGTGCTCCATTTATTAGGTTTGTTACTCACTTCTGTGGTCACCTGGAGTACGTAAGGATGGTAGCTGGTGTCGTTCTATGGTTTCTACCTACCCCATGAATCGTGATTCTATGAATGTATGTTCTAAGATCACCGCCATACTTCTGCCAAATGTACTGATTAACACCAATCTTAAAGTTATACTCGTATGTAGACTATTTGAATGTTAAATTACGTGCTGATGTATAGGTAATATTATTATCATCATCGCCATAACCTTTTCTCAACTATGTTGGGGTCGGCTTCCAATCTAATCGGATTCAGCTGAATACCAGCATTCTAATTGAATGACTGCCTATCTGAAGTCTACAATCAAGTTGGGACTGGTAATACGGTAAACCTTGGTAAGAATGGCTGTCTGTCTCTCGGGCCACTAATTAATGTAACTGTCCACTATGTGACCACCTGTTACTCGTACGACTGTCAAAAATCTACAAATGACAGCCGGAACGAGCTTTCGGTAATACGGTAAACCTTGGTAAGATTGGCTGTCTGTCTCTCGGGTCACTGATTAATGTAACTGTCCTCTGTGTGACCACCTGTTTCGACTGTCAAAGATCTACAAATGACAGCCGAAACGAGCTTTCCGAGCAGAATTGACGAAGAAACGACGCTTTAAAATTCCCAACACGCCTTGGTATAATTTTAGCTAGTTCTGATGTCACGCGGGAGCGGACTCCCGAATTTTGATGCGTTTTATCTTTGTTTTTTGTGATTTACAAAAACAAAAAAGCGTGTCCATAGTTTTTACCCGACTGTGCGACGCAAAAGAGGGTAAATAGATTTGTATTTTTTAGACTGTCGTCGTGCCTATTATCATGTCATGTACGTGTGCGCCTTATCATGTTATGTGAGTTTTGCAATAACTCGGTACACATTGCTATGATAAATGTTCTAGGTTTATAAAGAAAACCGTCCACCTGAAGAAGAAAGAGACGCTCATTTTTTTGTATCTGCTGCCTTTATACAAGGATTCTCTTTATATCCTGGTCAAATACAAGGGTGTGCTACAGACCATCAAACTGAAACTTTCTCCATGGGACCACCATCGTAATCGCGATAAAATTTTCAAAGGTCCCATTCAAAATTCCAATACCTACTCGACCAAATAAATAAATAAATATCGCTGGACATTAACACACAGCGCCATCTAGTGCCACACTAAGCAAGGCTTGTGTCGTGGACACCAGATAGTTGATATACTGACATACATATGATATAAAGGGTGTAAAACACCTCTTAACGAATACGAAAGGCACTTGTTCTCCTCGTCATTCTGATCATTTTTTTGTTCTACACCATACCTGGGAACCTTCTAGTTACGGAGATATAGGGGGTCAAAGTTGCACGAATTTTACAAGTCTTTTTTTAATACCACTTTTTGTCGCATGATTTTTACTTTAAATATCTCTACGACCTCCGTACTATTCAATCCATCCATCCGCACAATGTTTTGAGTGCGTTACATTGAGTTATACCACAAAACATGATTTATAACCTCAAAAAAAAAAGTTGTTTCCCAGCAATATTTTTTGCGTAAAGTTACTTAGTTTGATATACAGAATGCTTGGTTAACGGCTTTGTGATGAGGTGAAATACACCCTGTATACTTTGTTGTTTGTAAATACATACACTCGTACATATCAATCAATATAAATATAAAAATCAATGCCACGTTTCGTTATAACTTTAAAACTCAGGAACGGGCTCACCTATCCAAACCAAATGTTTAGGCTTTATTCAGACTATTTAGTAGATGGTTCATGTGAAGTTTGCACGAAATCGGTCGAGCGGTTCTTCACGCAGACGAAGTTACGCGGGTCAGCTAGTTATCATATAAACATCCACTACTCGGAAACAAATGTCCATGCATGCTCACCACACAAACATTTGCTCCTACCGGGATTCAAATGTATGAGACCGCTGATTAATTTTTTACAATGACGATGGTAGTCCCATAGAGAAAGGTGTTTAATTTGGTGACCCTTGAATTTAACCAGGATGGTAAAAGACAGCGACATCTATTATTGAGTTCTATTCATACGTACTATTGAATGCTTATCGTCTGTTGATTATCGGGCAGTGATCAGCAGTGGTACTAATTAGCCGTACTATCTGCCGGTGACAGATTGTTCTGCCACTGAGTTCAGAAGATTGCGGACGGAGCTATGCACTGATTCATAGCAAGAATATTTCGTTTCTTTATCTATGCTGTACTAATACAGTATAGCAGAAGATTTTGTTTTTTGAACTATCTCTCGGATTTAAAAATCTTTTTGCATTTGATAGGCCCAGTTTTTAGAAAAGATTATAGAGATTTGAGGCTTAAAAAAAAGAAAGATAGACGTAATGGAGTCGGAAATGGTAGATGAAACCAATAATGATATACTGATACATTTAGCCTGCGTCATCCCACAGATTCCCACTGCAGGGCAAACCCTCTTCCCATAACGTCCAGTTGTTTCAATCCTGGACTCAATCAGAAGCCGTTGAAGAAATAAGATGAAGAATAGAAAATAAATTCTGAAAGTGTAAAAAAGACGTACTTATTGAACAGTATCGAACAGTGGCGTAACTACACGATCTGAGGCCCTTCCTTGGCAAATCCATTGAATGGGGCCCCAAGATAACTAGTCACATTTTAATTTAGATTTAATAACACTGAGATAGTTACCCAATAGTTACTCGTACATTGGGCCGGTTTTAGTGAAATATCTAATTTACAAAATAATAATAATAACAGTTAATAATATAATAATTAATGTCAACAAGATATTTATTAATAAAATTCTTTTCTCCGAGCTATCTGTTCAGCAAAAGTATCAATAACATCATCAAAGTTTAAGGGCCCGTATAACCCAAAATCGTGATTTTTAAACCCGTCTCGTGTTAATATAACTAAAGCATTCAACTTGGGATTAATATATGGCAAAGTTGAGGACTGCTTCTAAGGTTCATACGTTTCGGAAACACGATTCCATAAAATGTTCTCGATAGAAAACTACCTCAAAGTTACCTCTAAAATAAATTTCAAAACCAAGTATTCAATTGAAAACGTTAAATTAGGTCGTGAAATTTTACGTGATAGTCGAAAACTATATAACGCAGTGTTCATACGTTTTCTTTTTTTTTTTAAACGCTTTATTTTCATCGTAATAGCCTCTTTTCTAAAATTTCAAGCTTATTAACCAGTCACAGATAGGACCGCCCTGCCCCCCGGCCCTCGCTAGGACCCCGATGCACCAATTGTCAGTGCGGCTTCGGCCTTCAGACGTGGGGGCTGTATTTCTTTGTTTTCGCGCAGAAAACCCGATGGACCCTGATTTTTGTTCTAAAGAAATTACTTATTTATGAAACATGAAATTTAGATTAAAAAATAAAGCACCCGTGTATTTATTTTTCCAAAATATTGTAGTTTTCATTGATAAAATAATTTTTGAAATGGTTTGAAATCGAAATCTAATGTCAACGTCAAAAATGTCAGTAGGTAAACGTGCCTGTTATCGAGAGAGATATTTGTATCAACAAATTTATTTTTCACAAGAAAAACATTTTATTAAAAATTATAATAATGTAGCACGTGACTTATCCGTGCAAAGGGGTTTGAACTATTGGGCAGGATTTTCTTTCGCCATTTTGTTTTTTTTTTTAAAGTATCAATGCAAACAAATTTTGCACAAATTAAAACGTTCTTAACTGTCATATTTCCGAGATGAGAGCTATCGAAGTTAAAATACAATCACTGAAAACATCTTCTGATCAACTTTGATTTGATCAGAAACCCATAAAGTATTTATCAATCGATAGTTGACATCACAACAAACAAGTTTTTTCTGAGATAAAATCTTCTACAGGGTCACGTTTCCGTGATCTAAGCTGTCAAAGTTCTGCTAGCAGCGACCACAACGGCAAATAGTGCCTTCCGCCTGACGCAGGTCTTCAATGGGCACGGTGGTTTCGGGAAGTTTCTGCACCGAATCAGGCGGAAGGAAACGCTCCGGTGTCACCACTGCGAGGATCGACCGGCGGACACAGTAGAGCTCACAGTGGATGTTTGCCCCGCTTGGGCGGATCACCGCCGTGTCCTCGTAGCGGCAATCGGGGGTGGTGACCACTCGCGTCCGGTCCTGGTCCAATCCATGGTCTGGAGCGAGCCGGAATGGGAACCCGTCACCTCCTTCTGCGAAGCAGTCATGCTAGCGAAGGAGGTGGTGGAACGTGAGTGGGAGAAAACCTCACGTCTCAGCCGCCGCAAGAAACACACCGGGCGTTGTGAGCCACGTGATGGCCCCCGGCCACCGTAGGCGCGGGCCTGTGGACGGTGAGCTATGGGTTAGCTTACCGTCCGTCTGTCATATGGCAACATGAGGTGTCGCGCGTTACGATGTCAGCATAAGGAAGGGGTCCGCAAAGGCCGATTCCTGCCGGGGCCGTGGGACTGTTCGAAAGAGATAACATGGCCCTGGAACACAAAGGGGTGAGAAAGGAAAAGAAGGAACATGGATGGGTTTTAGTCAAAGTCTGGGACTCCTTTCCGCTCTGCCCAGAGCAGGAGGAGTCATTTGATAATTTCTCACCCGAAAAAAAGGGCGTATGATTGGAACTAACGCAACGGTATTGTTAGAATTTCAATCCTTACCCCCTTAAGGATTGTTCTTAAAGTTAAATTCACGAATATCATGAAATATGACGATATCACGTAAAATTATCGTCCGTTAAACCGACTTTACAGACAACCATCTTTTTTAAAGTAGCGGCCACGCATAATATAAAACCTTTAATATGGGTTTTTATCCAAATCTGGTATAAATACAAACAAGTTTTGTATGAGGCAAAATGTTCTGAAGTGACACGTTTTCGAAAACACAAGCTTTGATAGCTTAAATCTCGAAAAAGTGACGCTGTAGAAGATTTTGTCTCAGAAAAAACTTGTTTGTATTGACACCAACTATCGATGACTATATGTATTATACGCGTGGCCGTTATTTAAATTAATAAAACACAAAATGGCGGAAGAAAATCCGGCTAAAAAATTCAAAATTCATTCGAGTGTCGCATAATTATGTTTTTATGTTGAACAAGAACAAAATCTTGCTGTTGAAAAATTGTCGATAGAAATCTCTTTTTAGGCTAGTATCAAGAAATGTAGAGTGAAAAACGCCTCGCATGTTAATTCACCGTACACCACGCTTTTCTATATTAGTTTAAAGTGCTCGGAATCGCAAAGGAGTTGTGTCGTTTTTATAAAGTTACCAAAATATTAGTTTCCTCGTGTTGACTTGTCAGTAATATTGCAGTACGTCTGTCTAAATGTTTAAAAACCGAATTGAATTTGGGTTTCATTATGATTAAGCGAGGGGAGGTAAGGAGCTTTTGGCTAAATAATAACAGCGGCTTGGGTCAATCTTAAGGTTAAGCCGTGCTTGCTTAGGTTTGTCCTTAAGTGGGTAACCACCTATTACATACCGAGTTTCCTACGGGCCTCGGAAATTTGGTGTCTGTCATATGTAGATCTTTGACAGTCGTTACAGGTAGTCAGTGGCTCGAAAGTCGGTCAGCCAGTCTTACTAAGAGGTATCGTATTACCCAGTATTAACTGGATCGTGGATGCCAGATAGGCAATTGCTCCATATAAAAACTTTTTTGCAAAAAATATAACCGACTTCGCACAAAAAAAGTGAAAAATAACTTTAGCTTCAGAAGTCGGTGACCTTTGTTTGATTGATTTAGTTTTTTTGACACGAAAAGTTTTTATTTTTGACTTTTCAGTGGTTCATATGTGCTTACCCTTTCACAGCGTAACGGCGTCATTTTTTGTTATGAACTGGTGTAAACAATAGAGAGACATGTGATTTTAGCGATCCCAGTACATTTGCTATCATTTATTGAGGAGTTCCCGTCGCCTATCTTCCGAAGTTCTTCGACAGATCTTTACCAAATTGAAATGGGATCACTCCAAGAACGTACTCTTCCTAAAACTACCCAAATCGCTTCTGGTGTGCCTATACAATTTAAGGAATTCCCTCTATTTCTCCAGGATCCCATTAAATGGAACTTAACACATCTAACTGTCGAAATCAGAGTGTTGTGTCACTTCAGCATACTCCCTCAGAGCATACAGGCGTGATGTTACGTCACTATGTTACATAAACAATAAACAACCAAGCAATTGCAGCAATTACTGCAGCTTTGCCGTGTATTTTTGAAGAGTTCCATTTATATCTCCGAAGATCAGCGTCAGATATTACCAAATTAAAATGGGACCCAACGAGAAGCACCAGCTTTCAAATAAAAAAAGAATCATCAAAATCGGTTCACCCAGTCGAAAGTTCTGAGGTAAAAAACACAAAAAAAAAAAAAAAAATACAGACGAATTGATAACCTCCTCTTTTTGGAAGTCGGTTGAAAATACTTTTATTCAGTTGCCTCCATATATTTGGAAAAGACCAGGCAGGTGATGAATATTTGCCATCGTTCCATCAATAGTGTAGTTCACCCTAAAAAAATCTTCTTGATAGTGTGAGCGAGATAGAACTATCTAGCCTGAGGAAGCGGGGGCAAAATTTGAATTTTAGCTGTCATTCTGTGCGCCCTTAAAGATCGGGTCATAGAATTCTCAATAGACAGAATAGCCAAGCTTTCAAACTGTCTCAAAGAGTTTCTTAAATGCGCTCTAAAATCGGTCCTTTTTCTACAAATGCATTTACATTTTAATTATTTATTTGAATTCGTATATTATGGTCTTTGGCTGTAACTTTCATCGATTCTAAATTTGGTCTAACTTTAATTGATTTGACTAAATTTAGAAAAAAAATATATTTAAATTTTGAGCTCGCAGTCTCTCAGGGGCCAGGGGCCCCGTCAGGCCGGGGGCCCGTGGCATTTTGCCAGTACTACCACCCTATAGTTACGCCACTGGTATCGAAACTAGTTTTCTGAGAAAACTTTAGAAGCTAGTAACAATAACAGTAAAAACAAAATCAAATGCAAAAGCGAAAGAAGGTCCAACAAGAAATAAAAATGTATTGACGACGAACGATCCCATTTTCACAGAAAGGAAAGGACTAGATAAAAGTCAAGAAAATTAGCAATATCAAAAAGCCATTCGTTTTATTGTTTCACCCCTTGTCCTGAGCCGGGACAGGGTAAAACAATAAAAGTAGGGTTAGCGAGGAATCGTTCGTAGGATTCGATACCAATTTGTAATCATTGCTATACAACATAAGTATTGATAAAACACTGCGAATCTTTAACTGAACGACTGCTATTCGAGGTCAGTTTTAGAAGCTTAGACAGCAAAATAGTGCTAAATTAGCAAATTAGTCAGTCTGGCATCTTGCCTACTGAAGTATCCTCATTTATCGCTAGCTAGCTTCACCTGTTTAGTTTCGATGGCAATGCATGGTTAGCTAAGGGACGACGGTCCATGTTCACCAAAAAGATGACGCTCTGATTATCTAAAAACAGCTGTTTAAGACACATTTTTGTATGGGAACACGTCACAGTGACAGCTGTTTTTGGACATTCAGACTTATCTTTTCGATGAGCATAGACCTAAATGACTTTTATGGAGGACTAGTTATTTTTTATGCGTTTAAAAATGAAAGTGTTTGCTGAGAAGAGCACGAGAAATAAAAATACGTTTTATTGTTTTTTTTTGCTGTTTTATTATAATGCGAGTCAGCTAGTTTGATAGAGTTTTAGTACCAATTGTTTTTATCAATTCAATGAACAATTTTGATTACGACTTTAATTAAGTTTGAAAATGATATCGAACACAATCAGTACAGTGTTTAATTATATAGCCACAGATGTCCATACATTGGTTCTTGGTGTCAAACCTATTGTCATTGCCTCCACAGCCGCTGTATGAAAAACCTCGACACTTCATTTCCGTAATGTCAAAGAACCACCTGTAAGAAAGCAGAAAATGATAAATAGCTATAAATCATTTGTTGAATTAAAGACTCGGAAATTATAATTGTTTTACAGCACGTACTTAATGCGTATTGGAATAATTCCCACCCAACCGTACGATTGAGAACACAGTTATAAATCTATGGTGAGATTATAAACTGCAAAAATATTGTATACCAGTTTACAAGAAAGAGATAATTTTATGACTTAAGTCTGTAATAACGAATAAACCCAGCCACACTTTAAATAAATAAAATCAAAGTCGTTAGACTGCGAATCAGAGAATTTTCAACGTCATAGACTGTTTCCGAAAACGCTTGCCTCTCACCAATTCCTACTGTGTTAGCTAAAAAAAGAAGAAAAAGTGCCACAACAAACTCCCATTAATGGAAATAAATGGGAGTGTATAGAATACAATACATTATGTAGTTATGAAAAACTTGATTCTAGTCAAATGTATGCAAAGCTGTTGGCAGGTACATTACAAATTTAAAGTAATATTATAAAGAGGAACGATTATATTTTTGTTACGATTTAACTCAAGAACTACTCAACCGATTTTAGTTTTTTTTAATGTTTTTTTTTATCCTTTGGCATTATTTACTTATTTGAACTTACACAACTCTTTGATAATGACGTTTTTTTCAATGCTACTTACTGTAAAATACTATAAATTGTTGTGCCCGACGGGTCCATGTGAACTGTATTCTAACTATAAGATCTTGTAAAACACATGTGATATGCAATAAATAATAAATAATAATAATGGGTCCTTGCAAGTCACTCAGAGAAAAATTCAAAGAGATCGATATGCTAACTCTGCCTTCACTTTATGTCTTTGAATGTATTTTATATGTCCGCAAAAATCGAGGGCTTTTCAAAATTAGAAGCGACTTCCACAGTAAAAATACACGCAGTGAACATGTAATTGTAATACCTAAATTCAGATTAACAAAAACTAGCCTTTGTCAAGTCTTTTATTATAAACAGTATACGCTTTTATAACAAGTTGCCAAAGTCAGTTATATAGAACTGACCGATGGAAAGTTAAAAAAAAAAAAATTAAACGTGTCCTTAAGAAAAAAGCATATTACAAAATCAAGGACTACGTTGATGACAAAGAAGATTGGCTATGATTACTTCTGCGCATGCGGCTTCCGTGGTAGCTCATAAACGGCACAGATTTGTGGATGTCTCTAACTATTCTCAATCTCATTATTCTTTTTCTTTTGATTCAGATTATTACGGTAGTTTTCGAATCATTTTTTCTCATAGTTTGCTCAGAATAGTTACAGCACTGATGACAATATTTGTGTCACTTGTTTAATTTAGTTCTTTAATTAAATATTCTTTTTTTTAATTTACTTACCTTTGTATAGATGCTTTTTTACCTATTATTTGTGAACATTGAAGGCCTTTTAGATTCCCGGATGCCGTTTAACTTTTGTTAAATATTCCTTTTGTTTTACATTTTTTGTATAGCAAGCAAGGACCTATTGTCGGGCCTAAGCTGTCCCCACATACTTTAGTACTAATGCTGTAATGAAACATAATAATATTGTAATAGAGTTTCTTGCCGGTTCTTCTCCATGGAATCGACCAACGCGAACCGTGCACCTTTTTCGACGTTTTATAAGTCCATCCAGGCCTATGTGAAATAAAATATTTTGATTATGATTTTGATTTTGATTTTGATATTGATATTGATATTGATATTGATATTGATATTGATATTGATTTTGATTTTGATTTTGATTTTGATTTTGATTTTGATTTTGATTTTGATTTTGATTTTGATTTTGATTTTGATTTTGATTTTGATTATTGAATTTAAATTCTTACACTATTAGAAAGTTACATCTTTACCAAGTATCATAAACTATAAATTAATATTAGGTAATAATAATATTGATATCTTGCAAATTAGCTGAGATATCTCAATTTTCGCGGAAGAAAATGCGGCTGAAGTGCTAGTTATTAATAAAACAATGAAGAAATGTTATTTAATTGCTCACAAGTTTAGTTCTGAAACTTACACAATTGTATTCAAGTTAATAAGAATAAGGGACATACTTAGGATAATACGAGTTACAACTTCCAAATTGAGGCTGGAACCGGCAAAAAACGTTTGCTGTAACATTTTTCTGTACCGGATACCGATTCGAATCTAAAAAAGATGAAGTCACATATTAGAACATTGTTTTGTTTGAAGATGTCTTTAGGTGTCTTTGTTGGCTATTACGAACACTGTCTCGTTGGTCTGCTACAACTGACTGCGGAGCATAAGCTCCGGGATTTTCAACCTAGAATTTGCCATTGGCACGTAAAATGGGAAGCTAGATTATCCCCGAGAGTCTTTACTTTTTTAGGTAGATGTCCTTTTTTAAAAAAAAATCTACTTATTTGTCTCTCATATACGGGGATATATATTATGTATACGTATGTATGTGGGTAACAAGCAACATTTAGCCACACTCTACAGGTCACAATTATGAACCGATTGCTTTCAAACTTATAGTTTCCGAAATTAAAAAAAACATTTTCATTACAGGACAACGATTTCGAAAACATATTTTTTTTGTAGATTGCACACGTAACGCCCACGGTTTACGAGATTTAACCATTTAAAATTTCTATACTAATTGGAAAAAGGACGCCATTTGCCATGGTAGACGTCAAAGTTGACACGTGCCGTTGACAATGGAAGTGTATTTAGTACATATGTTTTTACATAATAATTATTTCATTTTTACATATTCACATACTTTTGGTGTGTAGGTAATAAAATATGTGCACAATAAATGATTGCTGATTAAAATGCAAATGAATAGGTACATTGTCATTTTTACAAAAACAACGTTTTTTTGTGACACCAAAAAGCGCGCCAAGCCATCTGTTTGTCAGCCGAGCGGTCAGCGTTAGTCATCCGATGTTGCCTCGCAGACTGCAGTTGTTTGAAAATAATTTGTCCTAAAAGTCTTGCAAGCTAGCATGAGGAGCGTAGGCCGAAAGCCAGCGGACATTTGTGACAGAAAGTGGGTGCGTAATGTAAAATGCGAGCGTATCGAGCGTGCGTCATGAAGTCGTAGCTGGTTCTAATTCTTAATTTTCTTATATCTCGAAAACGGTTCGTTCTATCGCAAACATAATAAAAAAATATTGACCACCCTGAAAAAAAGAATATAAATTTACAAATGTAAATATGGGTGAATCCTTTTTCGAAATCTACCTCCTCCTGCGGCTTGTCAAAGAGTGTCAGACTTTTACTGATTAAAAACCATTCATGTACCTTCCTCGCCCTTTACGTTCCGGGGCCGCGGTATCTGTTTCGAACAGTCCCGCAGCCCCGGCAGGCTTCGGCCTTTGCTCCCATCCCCGAGAGTCCTTGGTTATATTATTTGTGGGAGGATTATTTCCTACCATAAATAATATAAATCAATATCTAGCTAGAAATACTTGCAGCTTTTGGATTGATATTACCTCTACATTCCGTTTTGCACGAACTTAAGGAACTGAACACATTGTATGGATGAAGGCAGTGTCCAAATTTGAAAACCTCGCAATCGTTTTTTTCCACGTCGTAGTAATAACTGAAAGAGATGTGAGATTATATGTGTCAACAGAATACTAGTTGGGAAATACACTGACCCAAAAGTAAAGGAATAACAAAAGCAGCAAGCAAGTAAATTTTATTAAGAGGAAATATTAAAAAGATCAAATTAAAAGACCGACATAAAGTAGCGACTAATATACTGAATGGGTGACTATTATACCAAGAAAGTAACCATTTATCCGGTATTTGCGGCAAGGAGAAAGTATGAAGCAAGAGCGAGCGAAGCAAGCTCGGGACTTGTGGCCCTCCTATTCGGACAGGTTAAGTTCGAACCCCGTCATCCCTTTCTTGATGGGTTACTTTTTAAGACGACTACAGGAGCTAAACACGAGTTTTACTGCAATAAACAAAACCAGAAAAGTGTATGTTTTTCTTCAGGATATATGCTAGTATGATAGTTTATGATTTTTTTATCAAGTAAAATTTTACTTGATAAAAAAATCACGAACTCGCGATCATTCTGATTTTATGGCAAGTAATTCTACAAGCAACATATTAGCATCATAGATTTTTGGTGAATCGATGGAAACCACTCAATTCGCACTATTCGGCCCGCAATGATGACTGACGCAACATCCACTTCGTAGTGCAAGCTGAGTAGAACTTTATTCTAACAGTATTGCAAACGAAGTTTGAACCACCAAAATAGAGTTACTAATTTGGTCCTGTAGTCCCCTTAAACCCTGCAAATAAACTACGCTACGTTAATTACGCTTTATTTTAGATTTTTTGAGCCCTTGAATTATCACACTGATTGTATTGAACAATCAAAAGTCAAAGAAGAAAGGTACGGCTCCATACTGTCCTGGGCCCAGGTGTGAACTAAATAAAACTCTAAGGATAACATGTCCTCACTGAAAATTAGACAGAATTTGGCAATCAAGGTAACAAGTTATGTATGTGAAATATAGTAAAAGTAAGAATTTTCGCTTTGAAGCAATTATAATTTTAAAAAACTACGACTTATTGGATATTTTCTGTGACAACCGCAGATTTAACTTGGTTTTAATGGTCTGTGTTCGAAATAAAGAGAAGTAAAAACTTTTCTTTTGCGATCATTTACATCGCTACTGCGAAACCCTTGATTGTATGTGGTGCGCACAGACCATGGTGCGCACGTTGATGTGTTGATTTTTTAACGTAGTACCTGTCTTTCATTTAATTTGTCAGTCTGTGATCGGACTTGTCAACCTGTAAAATAGTCATGGAACCAATAAGTACTAGACTAAGATATAATTAAAACAAAGGAACTCGCAATGTTTAATCAATTCATAAGCACTACTCACTCGATTTTCATTATGTTTCCAAGATTTTACAGATCTAGTCTTTCTCGATAACTAATGTATTTTATATCAATTATTTTTGTTTAAAATTTTAATGACACATTAATTCTCGCTTCCTAGATTGTAAATGTTGCGGTATTTTGTGATTGCCTTGAGAGATAATTTATGAATTTTTTGGAACATGTTTCAACTTGTTAACAGCTGGGCCCAGAAAACACTCCTCCTTTGTATTTTCAAGTCATCGTTTTAAACATTTGTATTCTCCCACTGTTTGACGCCCACTTCGTATTATTTTCACTCGTTAAGTTACTACCCATTTATTAATAATACTCACCTGAATCTGTGGTTTTTTGAACATCTGTAAGAGTTGGCTTGAAACTTACAGTATGTATTCGAATCGAAAGAACTTATATCATCTGAAACATGTGGAGAAGATTGCCTGCTCATGAAATTGAACACAATAAAGGTTAAAAATTAGACGTTTCAACTTCCTTAATGTTTGTTTTTATTTCGGCATCTTATACAGAAAGTGAAATGTCTGAACACAGTATGAACCAAAACTGAAAAACAGCCAAGTGCGAGTTGGACTCGCGCACCGAGGGTTCCGTATTAATTTTTTTCCATTGATTTTTGCCCAATTTCACCATTATAGGCCAACGGGAAGTTTCCTATGAAATTTGATTCCCATAAGAATTTCTAAATATTCGTTTTTTGCGACCTAGAGGCTCGTATTTTGTTTACGTGAACTTAGAAAATTGATATTTTCACAGCCTTAAGGGACCGTAGTAATATGTGGTTTTAATTTCAACACGATACCTTTCCGCGTTTTTTAAATAAACGGTGAAAGAACTTACTTTAAATGAAGAAATTTTTTTTTATTACAAATGTATAATTTTCAGTTTTTTTCTGTATTTGTAGTATAATTCATTAACTAACTGTTCGCGAAATATACACAATAGTTAAACAATCGCGCCAGAGCGAATCAGTCGGCGTCAACAGATAAAGGGATAAGACGATATTACCTAAAATGGAAAGCGATGAAGCGTCTGATTGTTTTCCCACTATGTCGGGACGATTACACATACAAGGTGTAAACCACTTCATCACAAAGCCAAGCATTCTGTACATAAAACTAAGTAACTTTACGCAAAAAATATTGCTGGGAAACAACTTTTTTTTTGAGGTTATATATCATGTTTTGATATAGAACTCAATGTAACGCACTTAAAACATTGTTCTGATGGATGGATTGAATAGTACGGGGGTCGTGGAGCTGTTAAAATGTCAAAATCTTACAAAAAAAACTTGTAAAGAAGTTGTCAAAAAGTTATAACTTTGACCCCCCATATCTCCGTAACTAGAAGGTTCTCAGGTATGATGTAGAACAAAAAACTGATCACATTGATGGGGAGAACAAGTGTCTTTCGGCTTCGTGAAGAGGTGTTTTACACCCTTTATAGGACGACAGATATAGGACGACAGTCATCGTGTCGTCCGTCGCCACGACACTAAAAACTACATGATAAACTGTCGTCACGACATAGTAGGAACGTGGCCATAGTCCCACAATGTGCCAAAGCTACGCGATAAGATGGTTTTTGAAAAAACATACTGTCGTTCTCCGTGTTTATTTCCTCTTTACTAAGTTTATATAAATCCATCACTTGAACAAAACTTAGAACAAATATAAGCGGATTAAATAAAATGCTGTAGAACATTTTAATTAGTACGAGTATTGTTACTTTTCTACTAAGATTGAAATCAAAATGTCGATTTTTATGGCAAATTGAAATTGCCTCCACTACAATCAAGCGATGATATAGGTATAAGTATGTAGGTATGTTAATTAGATTTTACAAGATTCATAAGCAACATTTCTTGGCTACGTGAAGCGAACCTTTTTATATATTTTTTTTTTCGGATGGGAAATCATCAAATGACTCTTCCCGCTCTGGGCGGAGCGGAAGGGAGTGTCAGACTATGACTAAAACAAGACTAAAACCAATCCATGTTCCTTTATCGCCTTGTGTAACTCGTGTTCCGGGGCCACGATATCTCTTTCGGACGGTCCCGCAGCCCCGGATTTTAAGGGTCCTTAGAAAGTAGTTTTTTGCATCAAGTTACAGGTTGCCCAGGAGTTACACACCACAGCGAATGTGTAGAAAATAAATGAAAAAAATCTTGGTAATCTCAGTCTCCCTCATCGGAAAGAGACCTGTGTCCTAGCAGTGGCATATAGTAAATGCGCCGCAAAGGAGTTAGCTTTGTGTCTTGGTAGGTGCATAGTGCAAGTGTATTAGCTTTTTTATGTTCTTTGACAGTGGCGTAGCTCCTTACTTAGCTAGTCCTAGGAGGGCCCACTATAAACTTTTTTGGGGGCCCTTTTGAGTGCGGCGAAGCCCGATAAGAGGTCGACATTGCAAAGAAAATGGAGCTTCTAATATTTGGAGCCCGTGATAAGTTATATTTTCATTTTATCATGAAGAATACTTGCGGTGGTGAGAAGATTTAGTTATTTAATTCCACATCAAGGGCCCGTTATTCAGGGGTACCGTATCATTGATACTACTGATACAGCGGTACGCCCCTGTTCTTTGAGAACCAACGAGCCCACTGATGATGAATAGTCAACGCAGTCAATGAATGTCTGCCATATTACACCGTCAACACCAAATCCTACGCTTTCAGCTTTTATTTTAGATAGTGACGAAATAAATTGTGCTTGTAAGTAGAGCCTTACACGCATAGTGTTTGATCGGCGCTTGGGCCTAAAAAATAAAAAAAAATGCAATGTGCCATGCTGTGTGCGATCGCTTATCTAGCATCAGGAACCACAGTCGGCCCATGCGACAGATAACCGGCAATTAGCGTGATGTCTATCCAAACAATTGACAGTGCCAATTAACGCAGGCCATCAGTTGACAACTGACAAGCGCCGTGTGAAAAGTAATTAGTGCCACCATACGGGTTCATTTGACAATGGATAAACAATATTAATGATCAAACAAGAAAATAAAGAAACAAAGCGACCAATCGCGAGTCGGACCGTAGCAGCAAGTAACAGAATATGAAAGATGACGTATTAACAAACAAACACGTACTAGATCTCGTTGAAACCAATTTTCGGTGGAAGTTAACATGGTAATGTACATCACAATTTTTTTTAGTTTTATCATTTTATCCTTTTAGAAGTTACAGGGGGGGACAGATTTTACCGCTTTGGAAGGACACTTCTAAAGCGGTAAAACCTGTCCCCCTGTAGATTTTTTGAGAGACATCTCGCGCAAAGTTTCACTTCTAAGTAAGTATGGGGAACCCCCAAAATAGATTATTCTTTTTTTCTATTTTTGTGTGAAAATCTTAATGTGATTTACAGAATACATCTACTTACCAAGTTTCAACTGCATAGTTTGTTTAGTTTCAGAATAAAGTGGCAGTGACATACGGGCGGACATACAGACAGACATGACGAATCCATAAGGGTTCCGTTGTTTGCCATTTAGCTATGGAACCCTATAAAGGATAATTGTGTTTATTCGGCCTTTATTAAAACAAAGTCAACTTAAAAATTAACGTATAAAAACAAAATGTACGTAACGTATAACTAATAAATAGTTATTTTCAACACACTTGTTCAAAATTTGCATTTACGGAGCCTGTTTACATTGTTCCAAAGTTAAAAATTACGCACCATACAACGGAACGTGCGGTAAAATAGGTAATTGAACCATGCTCTCACCTAAGTACCTATTTTACCGCACTCCCCTTTGTACCCCTTGCACCGTGAGTCGGTATTTTTTAGTCTTTTTTTAATTTCCAAAAAAAAAAACCACCAAGGAGTTTAACATTACGAAAGTAAATATGCTGACTGATCGAACCTCCAGTGCAAGTGCTTTTGCTCAATACTTTTGTCTCACTTTAAAAGAGTAATTGAGACGAAAATGTAGTTCTAATTTTCACCACGTGTAGGTATGTGCAAATTCGCGCCATTTTCATGAAATGTCAAAGATTGTTGCGACTTACCGACTGATAAACATAAGTAATAGTTAATTATGGTCCTATACAAGGGGCCCCGAATGCCGAATTTTCGGTAAATTGTAATCTATCGAAGTGAAACCGTAATATTGTGAAATGCATGCGACGGAAGTAGGTATCTCTGTTCCCGTAATCGCGACTTGGGGCACCCCCACGTTAGGTTAGTTAGGTTCCGCCCGACAGATTACAATCTAACGTGTTTGACAATTGACGGTGACATATACACCCTTTTAACTTTCAAACAATAAAAAAAATACAAATAAGTCCGGCCATCTTTGGGTAATCAGCGAACATACCTACATTAAAAAGTCACAATAAAAACTGAGATATAGAGAAAACCTCAGAAAAAATCAAAATTGGTTTGATTTTATAGGAACAGGCCCCTTATTCACAACCATTCGACTCGCTTCCGATTCGGAATTTCGTATGTCTATCTCGGTCGTTTTCGTGATGCCAGAAGAAGACAGAGATACGAGATCGGAAACGAGTCGAACGTTTGTGAATACGGGGTCAGGTGCCAAAAGCCCCTTGCCTTATTTACGTTGTAACAAAAGTATTGTTATTACTACACAACACCAGACTTCTAAAGTTCCACTAGTTCCACAACAGACCGCCAGACTGTTCCACTTTTCATTGAGATACATTTGTATGCCGCGATAACTACGTCACTCAAATATTGTGACAAAGAGCACCCAGCGCAGCGCACCGTAAGGACACAATACACTAGCTGCTGATTGCCACGAGCAAACAAAGTTACATCATTATCAAGTTACGTTACGTTTTAGAACATACCTTGTTAGTTGGCATGTTGAGGGTGACTGAAAGAATGTCTCCGAAATAAAATATAATCACTTAAAATCCCGCGTTAAGTTGGATGCTCCAGGATGCCCGCGAAATTCAAGTTTTCTTACGTTTTTTTGCAATTTACAGGCCAGTGCTAGCTGAGTTGTATGTTGAAATGTTGTTTAAAATTTTTTTAGCGACTGTAAGACGTGTGTAGGAACGATATTGATCTTGAAAAAGTCTTTCTTAGACCTTATGTACAGTCAGCAAAAGAGCTAGGTATGCAGGCTAGCAATCTTCTTACACTATCATAAAGGTAAAAGTCTGTAAAGATCGATTTTTGTTATTCTTTCACTCAAAAACTACTGAAAGGATTTGGATGAAATTGCAAACAGTTTATGATAACCCTTTTCCATTTATAGATAATAGTTGTAAGAAGATTGCCTGTAAACATAATTGTTTTACTGACTACTTGGAGGGTTGTATGGATGATTTTGATGATTATAATTCTGTAACTACATACGTCATACAGTCGCGAACAAAATTTTCATCAATATACAACCTTGCACTAGCCTGCAAATAGCAAAAACGTAAGATTTGAATTTCGCGGGCTACCCTGACGCTTCCATCACTCGGTGTGCACAAGCTACTCGTATTTATCTTAAAACACATGAGTATTTATCATGATCAATAGAAAGGGTACCAATGTTGCAGGTATAGCTTTTTTATCTGGACTCATCTTAAGAGGGCTGTGACATTTTTTCTTGTATTTGAGTGTTTTAAGAGCCTAACACTCAAATACAATAAAAATAGAGATATTTATTTTGAGCACTCCCTAGAGAAACAATCAATCTTTCTCAGGCACATATTTTTTTTAGGTTTGTTACCATACCTAAACCATAATCACTCATCGAAACTGAAAATTTAGATGTGATTATTATATATGGTTCAGATTTGTACACAAAATTAAAAAAAGAAAAACATCTGAAAGAAAATCTGTGAAAGAAAATTTCCATTCGCTAATATTTGCTATCTCCAGTATCTGGAGATTGAATGTAGATGATTTTTTCAATTGGTTAATTATCTTTCAACATTGAACCCGTACCGTGGCTGTTCGTGAGGAGGCTATCCTGCAAGCATGCAGCTGCAGGATCAAGTCATGACTGTCAAAGGCTTAAAATACAGTTGCAAGATTTCGCCAACACATATTAACAAAAAGGCGATTAAAAAAAAAACAAAGACATAGGAATGTCAATTTCACAATTCATGTTTCCTTTATTTACCAGTAAAATTAAATTAAACATTATAAAACCCCCGACACTAAGGTACTAAGAGTTAAATAATAGTACATTGTTCACCGATAGGAGAAAGTGACCGATTACCATCGAGGGTGTCGTTTGAAGCCCGAGCCGTAGGCCAGGGCTTTAAAATATCCGAGTTCGGGAATCGCACTTTTTCTCGAGTGATACATAGTGCTTTATACTACACCTACGAGGAAAATAAAAAACGAAATCTTTACTAATTGAAATTTATATTGAAATTGTTGCAGTTAGTGAAGCTTAATGTAACACTTTTTCCATTAATGTTTGTTTGAGATGTTTGCGACAATGTAGGAGGAATAACTGGCTGTGCTGTTGGCACTGCGCTCGTAGAAGGCTGTGGTGCCAAAGGGGCAACTGGCTGCTGAGGGTCATTTGGCATCGCCGCGCTCGGTGATGGTTGAGGAGATGAGTCTCGATGCACATTAATCGATCCCGATATTTGGTTATTTATTCGTGTTTTGTTTTCTACGGAATTCTCTATGTAACCTTCTGCAACAGCGGACGATTTCCAACCACCGCGCACCGTGGCGTTTTATTGTGGTTAAATCAGCACCAGTATCAGCAAGAATAGTCGCTAAAGTTCAGCGAAAGCAGTGGCCAGTGTATTCTAGTGGATTGAGTAAATTAAGGTAGGAAGCTATTTCTATAACCTGTAAACAAAAATATCAAACATGAAAAGGGTCGTTCCGTAGTTTCGTGCAAAAACGATTTCCAGACTAATTTACCCATGGTTTTCATTTCTGTATTTTTTTTTTTAACCAGTATGGGTAAAGACATAGTTACTTTAAAAGGAGTATCGATAATATTAGGTTTTGATTTGTTATTTTATTTAATAAACTAATAAAACTGCGTCTAAATTCATTCCTCTCTGTTTCCAACTAGGGACCTCGGCGTTTGTTTTCATGTTTATTTGTCTACAGTCGAATTGATAGCTTTAATTAATACGGTTTGTAAGAACCAAACCTCTGACCTATTCTTTAAGTATTTTAAATATACCCATAACTTAGTAATAGTAGAAAAAAAGCTATTTTTCTAATTGTCACAAAAAAACATCATCGCCATCCGTACTCGGAAACTTAGTAATTTTGTAGTGGTTTATTCGGTCCCTAATATAGTGCAGGTCACAACGTGTTTTTACTGGTCGGTCAGCCGCGGCAAACAGAGCAAAGTGGACGTACGCCTATCGCTGTCATAATTATTTGAAATCTTCGTATTGTTGGTAGGGCTTCGTCCAGAAATAATTTCATCACATTCCTTCTATTTCACAAGGTACTGTAGTAAACAAATTATTATAAATACTAAATATGTTTGGCTTTCAAATTGATTTTGATCCTATTTTATTACTGAGTGGCTAATGTATTCGGTAACAAAATAATTAAACAAAATGTTAGAATTTTTCATTCATCTCCACTTCATCACCTTCCGTCCCCTCCAGTTTTCCTGAACACCAACGGCAATTCGAGACTTTCGTGCAGTCAAATATATCAGAAAAAGAAAACAAAGACAAACTGGAAGGTAATGAAAAGTGAAAGGATTGTAATGAACTACGGCGCGATGGTAATGATGTGAGAACTTAAAAAATACTTAATTCGTCACTATCATCTGATCCATCATATTTATATATATATATTATGAAATATACTTAATATAATATAATATAATATAATATAATGACGGTGATTATTGAAATTATATTGTTTTATTTAGCTGTTTTAAATTACCGTCTTTTACGGTTCATTAACATCCTAACCCGACTTACATCATTACCATCGCGCCGTAGTTCATTACAATCCTTTCACTTTTCATTACATTCCAGTTGTTAAATTTCAATTGTCATTTTCTCCGTGAATAAACAAGATAATAACGTGCCTTCCACTTTAAATTAATCTGGTGACAATTTGTGACTCGTGTATATAAAAGAAAAACCTAAAATGTAATCTTTATTTTTATTCTGCGGAACGGTTCTATTTGCACGAAACGACGGAATGAACCAAAACCTAGTAGATTTCTACTCATAAATAGGTACGTAATAAATCATAAACCAGTGCATTTTGTTCGTAAACTTACCTTCATCAACAAATATTTGTCATCTGGAGCATTCTGCAAAAAGGAATAAACATCCTTTGTAGTAAGCACTTTTGTTTTCTTACTACGGAATCCCTCCGACTTTCTTTTCAGAAATGCTGTAAGTTTTTTTGTATCTATATCTATACATATAATAAAATCGTTGAGACCAAAAAATCTGTACATTGAAGATTTAAAAAAAAAACCGTTCAGGGTGACTTAAAATAAGTAACTAAACATATTAAAACCATTTTTAAAATTCGTGTTTGTTTGTTTGTTTGTTTGTTTGACCGCGCATCACGTAAAAACTGCTGGACGGATTTTGATGAAAACTTCACAAATCTATTTAAATAAACTCAGAATAACATTTAGGCTATAGAAATTATGAAAAATGTTGGAAAAAGGGGGTGAAAAGGGGGGGTAAAGTTTGTATGAAAAATAAATTTTAGATTGTTCAAGATTCATGAAACTCAGAGTACATACTTATTATTAAAAATAAAGAAATACCTGTTTCAGCATTTTTTAAAAAAAATATCCAGAGACGTAAAAATGAGGGTTTTGTGTTGAAAATTAATTAACTTCATACACCTATAGAATAAAACCCATTGAAGTGGAAACCTTTAAAAGTTGCTGTAAATACTTCAAATCTAATACAGGTGAATGTAATTTCTCAATTTTCTTGAAATTTGATTTTTGAAGTGAATACGCCCAAAATAGCGGAACTCAAGAAAATCGGCTTTCCTCGGTTTAAGTAGTTGGTAATACAGGGTGAAAACGGTAAACGGTGCAGTAAGGGGAGCTGCAGCTACACAAAAATGGTCTCAGGTAACAATCCGTATTTTTTTCACAAAATGTTTATCCCCATTCACAGATTTAATTAAAAAATAAAGTACAGTTAGCAAGAAAATTGCCATTTTACATGAAACAATTTTTTTGATGCCAATCGATTTTCTTTCCGACACTAATCAAGAAGTTCTTCCAAACCAACCCAGGTTAGAGTACTCAAAAAATCAGAAATTGCAAAAAAATAACTTTCAGCGGGGGAGTGTACGGGAAATAGTTAGCCAGAAAATTGCTATTTTACACAAAACATTTTTTTGATGCCAATCATTATTTTTTATTTTACATAAAACATAAAGCCGGAAAAGTTACAAATACATTACAAACGAGTACACATCCTACTATCTACAAATAAAAACTGCTTTGTCCTGAAGGACTATCTGATGGATCAACGCACAGCCTAAACCGCAGATTGTAGAAACCTGAAAGTTGGAGGGTGTATTTTCTGTATAACGTAGGCATACGATAAGAAAGAATTTTGAAATTATGCCCCTAAGGGGCTGAAAAAGGGGGGCAAAGATTGTATGGGAAAACGTGATTCCTTGGTCCAATCTACTTCAAACTTTGCAATCAACAATAAACAGAATTCATATTGCATTGAAATTAATCCCCTAACGGGGTTAAAAAGGGGTAGAAAGTTATTTTGGCGGTGATTTGTTTCGAATTTGATATCAATACTCCTTCGAGATTTTGATATAAACTACAAGATATTTTGATACATGTTTCAAAACCCAATCCGATTTTATTCCAAAAAGGTTGAACTCACATAAAAAAATTGTGCAATATTGCAAATATTCTTTAAAATTGGAATGTCTCGAAAGACCCCGTAAAATATTAATACCGCATTTGAAGGTTTCTAAGCTTTGAAGAGGTTGTGCACTTTAAGACACGGCGTCATAGCGTAGGGACGTAGAGTTTGAAATTTTAAATGGTAAGCAGTTGCAAGAGGTCCGCAACGGTTTACAGCAGCTATATCGTGTTGCGGCTCATTTAATGCACCTTGATGAGAACTGCAGACCTAGCTGGAGTATGACTGTCATCGAGTGTCTAAGTATGAAGATGTAAATCTATAGAAGCCTTTAAAGCTGTTTTTGTAAACATGGTAATTTATTTATTCTTATTCAAATAAATACGTTGTTAATCACAAGTATTTGATTTTGAACAAAATTGCCCTTGTGTAGGTACGTAAATTGACTTCAATGCATATCTTAGGAGATACACCGTTTTAAATAACTCCGCAGCAAAATAATAATCATGTACCGGGCGCGCCATTTTCATTATGCGGAAGGATGTGTGTGATGTGCTCTTTGAAAATTGTATTATAGGTGCTTAGGACTGTTGAAGGTAGATTATCTCTTGTTTTTGTGTCATTTTATGATGTCTTGGTATTTGAAGACGGTGTGTGGACATGTGGCAGATTAAGGGGGCATGTTGAAGGTAGATACTCCTTGTGGCCCTCGCTGGCCACTCATAATCTGACACATGTTCTGGCAGCTTTTATTTAAGCTGATGTCAATTGTATAAAAAAAGTCGTTGAATGTAGTTCTATATCAATATACGTATAATTACTGGTACACTGTGCATCTCTTTATTTCCAATTGGTTATGGGCCCAGATAATGCCCAGTAAATACCCAGGTATTGCCCAGTTAATGCCCAGTTGATGCCAGTCAAATAATTGTGATTTTTTCGATGATGTTGACGGATGACGTAAACGGTTCGTCAGGTTCCATTTTTGGAATTAAAAAGCTTGACGGAGCTGCAGGATTCCAGGTTTGGAAGTTTCATGTTAAAAACTATTTGGAATGTAAAAACTGGTGGGAGGCTGTGGAAGCCGAGGAGATTAGTCCTGCTCTCAAGGAAGCTGATCGAAAAGCACGAACTACCATATGTCTGCTGTTAGAGCCTTCATGTTTTGCCCACGTGTACAACGTGAAGACCGCGCGTGAGGCATGGCGCAATCTGTGTGTCGCATATGAGGATAAAGGCTGGGGCAGACGAATAGCACTACAGCGTCAGTTATGGTCATGTAAGTTGGAAAACTTTTCATGTATGGAGAATTACGTGTCAAAAGTAATATCCATAGCACAACAATTAGCTGCAATAGACGCGAAAGTATCAGACGACTGGATCATTTCCATTTTACTTGCTGGATTAACATCAGACTACAACCCGATGATAATGGCAATAGATAATAGTGGAAAGGAAATTAGCTTAGAGCAGATCAAAACTAAACTGCTGCAAGAAGCTAACAGACAAGCTGAAGATAAAGCTGGAGCTGGTGAGCAAGCATTTCTTTCTGAACAGAAAAAGGCATCTAAAAACAATGCTCGGAAACCAGTCCGCAAATGTTTTAAATGCCATAAACCAGGACACAAGGCAGCTGAGTGCAAGCAGTTTCATGCCGGTGTGTGCCTGAGTACGGCAGATACAAGTGCCACAAAGAGAAGTGGCTGGTATGTGGATAGTGACTGCTCAAACCATATGACCTGGAATGTCGAAAAGTTATGTAACTTGGAAAAAGTAAAGAGTGACTTGAAGATTAAAGTGGCCAATGGAGAAGAAATACCAGTTGAAGGTAGAGGAGATGTTAAAGTGAGCGGAAGTTCAGATTTCACACTGAAAAAGGTTCTACATGTTCCTCGACTATCCATGAACTTGATATCAGTGAGCGATCTTGCAAAGAAAGATTTCGCGGTTAATTTTGATAAAAGAGGTTGCACTATCAAAAATAAAACCGACCAAATAGTTGCGACTTGCAATGAGGTTGATGGAATTTTCAAATTAAATGAAGATCCCTTTGCCTTCCCAAAAGGGAAAAGAAGATAATAATAATAAAAGAACAATACGTCAACGCGACATTGTCAGATAAACCTCTGTCAAACCTATGGCACAAAAGGTTAGCGCATTTAGGTAAAAAATACATGCTGAAATTAAAAGATATGGTGACTGGTATGGATTTCGACAGTAAACAACACATTGAGCCATGTATAAATTACTTAAATGATCCAGAACAATATTAGGATCCCATGTTACTGAGTACTTAGGGAGGCTAGGTTTCGTCCTGTATACACCTTTAAAAAATCTTGTAACTAGGTCGGCCCCGCTAAATTGTTTACCGTAAATTATGGCTTTTGCGGGCCGATGTTAGTTGGATTCCTTATTTGCAAGCCTGATCTCTCAGCTGCTTTGGTTGCGTTGATCTTTTCGGCCAAATTCTCTCCGAAAAGGTACGAGTCTCTTTTAACATCCTGGGTCATTGTCCAGAATTTCTTATCAAGAGTCGGTATGATTAGCATTCTTCGATTTACGGTATTTTCGTAGTGAAGGTCTAAAAGAATTTGGCCAACCTCTGAGAGTTTCTTAACCATCTCCAGTTTGTCAACGTTTTTACCTTCCATCAACGACGTCATCAGGTCAGTTAACCCTGCAATACCCACACCTAAGTGATTTTGGCCTCGTTCAAGACGTTTATCTCTATTTCTGGAGGACTCAGTCATTACTGATGCAATTTCTCGATTAAGTAAAGGGGCCTTTAATAATTGAAAATTTTCCGGTATCAGAATTGTTGATAAAAGCTCCTTTTTATGGTCTCTATTGAGGCCGCCAACCAGGATACTACCCCAGCGTTTAGAGACCTCTTCAGGTATTCTGGGTCCCAGTGGTATTTCTTTAACTTTGGAATCTCCAAGAATGTTAAGAAAGACCGAAGACAATGCAGTAATTACTGGTCGGAGTGGTTGGTCGACTGTGTCTTGTGTACTTTGGGGAAGGTTGGAGTTATGTACTTGTGCTACCGTCACCACCGATCGTAAATCGTTTTCAACATCGGACTCATGTAAGTCAATTGTCTCTCGTTCCTTATTGGAACCGCAGTCGCTAGGCCACGGTATCGGCGAGGGTTCTCTCGAGGATAAAGAATCATCATCTGAAATAATGATTATTTTGCTAACTTAGGCTGTAATCTCGTCACAGCACTACCAGTAGCATATATGGAAATCGATCGTAATCTCGTCACGATACTAGATTAGATAACAGCACGACCGTAATCGCGTCACGGTACATGCATTAAAGGTAAGACGTGCAAAAGCCCATTCAGAAACAAAGGCACACGAGCAGAACAGATTCTAGAGTTAGTACATTCGGATATCTGCGGTCCGATGGAAGAGCCATCATTTGCTGGTTCCATATACATGTTGCTATTTATCGATGATTATACGCGCAAGACGTATGTTTATTTCTTAAGAAATAAGAGTCAGACTTTTGACAAATTCCGAGAGTATAAGGCGGAAGTAGAGAAAGTGACTGGTAAATCGATAAAATGCCTTAGATCTGATAATGGTACTGAATTTTGCAACCATGTTTTCGACAGGTTCTTCAAGTCAGCTGGTATAAAGCACCAAACGACAGTTCCTTATACGCCTGAGCAAAATGGCGTAGCTGAGAGGGCGAACAGATCAATTATAGAAAAAGCAAGATCGTTGCTTTGTGAGGCGAATTTAAGCAAGAAATTTTGGGCTGAGGCAGTACGTACTGTAGTTTATTTAAAGAATCGAAGCCCCACAAAGGCTGTTTTGAATAAAGTACCTGAAGAACTTTGGTCCGGCAAGAAAGTAAACTTGAGTCATTTAAAAATCTTTGGATGTTTGGCGTTTGCATTAAAACCGAAGCAGAAAAGGAAAAAGTTAGACATGAAAACCGAAGCCTTGATTTTTATTGGCTATACCGATCTTACGAAAGGTTACCGACTCATGCACCCACAGACTGGTAAGATAACAGTTGCGAGGGATGTGAAGTTCTTGGAAAATGTGTTTCCTGGTACAAATGTAATGAAGAACGCAGTTGTTCCTTTGTCCATTGAGGAGGAACGAATTGAACCTGCGATTTTGGATGCACCTCCTGATGTCCATACAAATGTTGAGGAAGATTTTCAGGATGCAGATACAGGAAGTACCGAATCCGCTACGAATGAAGAAGTGAGTACAGAGACGAGTATAGAACCGAGATACAACTTGCGCTCGCGGAAACTGGTTGACTATACGAACACGTGCATCAACGTTCTCGCAGAAATTGACGGCGATCCGACGACTGTAAAGGAGGCCCTTGCTAGACCTGATCGTGCACTGTGGCAGAAGGCCATGGACGATGAACTACAATCGTTGAAGGAGAATCAGACGTGGACACTTGTTGACTTACCACGTGATAAGAAGCCGATTCAATGTAAATGGGTCTTTAAGATTAAGCGAGATAGTGATGGTAAGATCTCAAAGTACAAAGCTAGGCTGGTAGCGAAAGGATTTACACAGGTACGTGGGGTAGACTATAACGAAACATATTCTCCCGTAGTGAGGAGCTCGACTTTGCGACTTTTATTCTCATTAGCTGTAGAATATGATTGGGACATAGATCAGTGGGACGTGACGACTGCTTTCCTTTATGGTAAATTAAAGGAAGACATTTATATGTTGCAACCTGTAGGTGCTATCACCAAAGGTCAAGAGACTAAGGTATGCAAGTTAAAAAGGTCGTTATATGGTCTCAAGCAAGCATCGAATGCTTGGTTCAATGAACTTGACCGGGAGATGCTTAGTCTAGGTTTCACGCAATCGAAAATAGAGCCGTGTTTATACCAAAAGTTACTAGGAGATAGGGATAGGGATAGAATAGTTATAGTTATTTACGTAGACGATATTTTTATTTTTTGTAGTGATATACACAAAAAGGAAAAAGAAAAATGGAAAACCGAGTTATTAAAAAAATTCTAAGTCAAGGATCTAGGTCATGCTAGACATGTCTTAGGTATGCGACTTAGGAGAGACGAAAACAACATTTATCTCGATCAGGAACAATATGTTATTAATGTTTTAAAGGATTTTGAAATGACGGACTGTAAACCAGTCAACACCCCCATGGAAACGGGTATCAGACTAGAAAAAGCTTCAGACTCTGATAATAGGTTACCCTATCAAAATCTGATAGGATGTCTGAACTATTTAGCTCAAAATAGTAGGCCAGATATCGCGCACGCTGTTAGTGTTTTATCACAATTTAATAATTGTTATGATGAAATACATTATAAGTGTGCAAAACGGGTGTTAAGATATCTAAAAGGGACATCAGATTTTGCCCTAACCTTCCGAAAGTCAGGTAAATTAGAACTTCTTGGCTACGTGGATGCGGATTGGGGTGGGTCATATGACAGAAAATCTTTTACGGGTCTAATGTTTATATTAGGCGAAAATTTAATAACGTGGGAGAGTCGTAAACAACGGTGTGTAGCTCTGTCGTCAACTGAGGCGGAGTACATAGGTCTCAGCCAAGCTTCAAAGGAAGCGATTTATTTACGGAGTTTGTTAAATAGTATAACAAATAATACTTGTGCTAAACCTGTTGTTATTTATAACGATAATCAGTCTGCACATCACATAGCGAGAAACAAGATGAACCATAATAGAACGAAGCATATCGATATTAGGTTTCACTTTATTCGCGAAGCAATATTGAATGAGTCAGTAGAGGTGACGTATGTGTCTTCACAAGACATGCTGGCAGATATGTTAACTAAGTCTCTGCCAGGCCCCAAATTCAAAAACGCTTTAACGAGATTACCCATTAAGAGGGCGGGTAACGAAAGTGTGACTTAAGTTTGATATTATGTACTTTGTTTAATTTTTTAGATTTATTAGTAATGGTTTTAATCTCTTGTTTTTGTGTCATTTTATGATGTCTTGGTATTTGAAGACGGTGTGTGGACATGTGGCAGATTAAGGGGGCATGTTGAAGGTAGATACTCCTTGTGGCCCTCGCTGGCCACTCATAATCTGACACATGTTCTGGCAGCTTTTATTTAAGCTGATGTCAATTGTATAAAAAAAGTCGTTGAATGTAGTTCTATATCAATATACGTATAATTACTGGTACACTGTGCATCTCTTTATTTCCAATTAGGACCCACTCTCTGTAACCCTCTCTTTCTCTTATGTGACGCAGACGAAGTTGCGCGGGTCAGCTAGTTCTTGAATATTTATGTCGTTTCTTGTCAATATAGTAGATACTTTTCAACATTGAGTACATAGACCATAACGTACTTGGTTTGTATTTTTGCGCTTTTTCACTGAAATAAGCTAGCAAAACAGTTTCAGAAAAAGATGCCGCATTCTTTTCACTCTTCCATTGCAAAAAATCGTCATAAGTTTTATTATATACTAGCTGTTGCCCGCGACTTCGTTCGCGTGAAAATATTGATGGGTCATGTGTGAGACTGCTTCGTTGTTCGAGTTGTCGCAAGCGCTACTGAGCATGAAGTCCTGGGTTCGATTTGCGGGACGGGCAAAGTGTTATTGTATTATTTGTGCCCGGTTGATGGGATTAAGCTAAATGTGCGAAATGTGGGTGTAGGATTAGATACACCTCTACCTAACAGTGGCGCAGGGTGAAAATAGTGTCAGGGAAAGCCGTAGAAAAAAAAGGAAAACTGTTTTTTTTGCTTCTGTTAACTATTTTCCCCGTGTTCATTTTGACCTCATTTTCGCTATCAGCGACACCAAAAACCACGGAAACGACACCCATGATTAAAAATCCAAAAAATTTCGTCGGCGCCATTTTTGATTTCATCTTCATTCATCAAAAGTAAGATCAGAAATGCAGAAGAGAAAAAAAAAAAGAAATCTACAAAATACAAAAATCTAGTTGGTATCAAATACGATATCGACAATTACTCATTCTATCTCGTTCTACTATACATAATTTATTTATTTTATTTATTTATTTGAACAACACATACAACTATTATTACAGGTTTAGATACCTAATACAATAGAGCAGTTATATTTAAAGTTAAATTATTTATGTTTTGAATAAATTAATTAATTTGACAAACTAAAGTAATTGCGCAAAATACGGCCCGTGTGAATTCGCTCAGTGTACAATTGAAGCAATCAATCTGTTGTGACACCATATTGAGTGCACGCAGCGCGCGCATTTGCGGCGCGTGCTGCGGCAAGTTGGTGCGAGCGGGCGGCACCCACAGGAGCGGCGGCTGCCATACTTTCTTTTTCTGCTCCTGCCGTAAGTCCATAATCTTCGGCTTACCTAGGTCCCTACAAAACGGTAAGTATTGCCAGCCGCGAAGTCACGAGTGCTATTAACTTGCACTGCTGCAAAAGGTCTCTCCTGCTGCTGTTATTCGTGAACGAATGAACAACTAAAATGCAAAACTTCATCCCCCCTTTTACCCCTTTGTGTGAAATAAAAAAAACTAACTTTGATACTTTTTGGTGACTCTAAAAAAAAAAACTTTAATTAAAAACAATATGTTGCTCTTTTTTCACCCCTCAAGGGTTGAAATTCTAATAAAGCCGTTGCGTCAGCTTCCAATCATAAGCCCAGATAACAAATTTTGTACTTTTTACGTCGAAAATTAAGGATTTTTCACATACAATTTCATCCCCTTTATAAGCCTTCGGGGTGGAGTTATCAAAAATGCTGAAACACGCATAAATTAATTTTCAATCGTCAGCCTAAACACAAAATTAGAAGATCCTAACTTTAAAACTGACGGACTTTCATATAAGCTTCCATCCCCTATTTTATCCCCTTGGGGGAAGAATTGATCAAAATCCTTTCTTAGCGAATGTCTACGTCATAACATCTACCTGCATGCCAAAATTCAGCCCGAACCGTCCAGTGGTTCCTGCCGCCGCAGGGTCGCACTGCCAGCCCGACACCATCCAACACAGAGCTAGTGGCCAGTGTCATTTTGCGAACTTGGAGATAAAAACTCACTGTAAAAACTTTTTGGCTTTTGATATTTAGGTTACCGGCGCATAGTCTTACCCAAAATTAAAAAAGAAAAACCACGTAAGAAATGGATTTTCATACACTTTTCTCTCCCGCTCAGATGCGTTTTCTCCCCGCATATTTGTTCGATATGCAATGACGTACTTTCTACCGTAAATTTGATAAAGTAACAAGGTACTTTCCAAGCAGGTGTTTTATTTCTTTACTTAGAATTCCTTATTCCCATTAAATATATAGTTTACATTATTGTACTAGTCAACACCTTGTGAAAAAAAAAGTAATTCGCCATTTTGTGGTGGCGGCCATCTTGGATATAAATGTATCATAGTGTGTAGATATTCTACTAGTCAAGCCGTTTCATTTGATACCCATATTGAGGGAGTTGTTGAATAAATATGTAATTCGCTATTATGTGGTGGCGGCCATTTTGGACTTACCTTTATCAAACATAGCTGAAAACATTCAAGACTAATCAATCATAAATATCATACCAAAAAATTTGGTTGATCCGTTCGGGAGCTACGATGCCACAGACACACACACACACAGACACGTCAAACTTAAAACACTCCGTCGAAACTTTTCATTGTTAATTAAATAAAAAAAACAGCTTGTCTATAAATTTTCACCCATTGTAGTTATTGCACTTTTATTGGAAACTAGCTGACCCACGCAACTTCGTCTGCGTCACATAAGAGAAAAAAAGCTACCTACTACTACCTACCTACTACTCCCTACCTCCTACTACCTACCTTCTACTACCTACCTACTACTACCTACCTACTACTACCTACCGACTACTACCTACCTACTACTACCTACCTTCTACTACCTACCTAATACTCCCTACCTACTACTCCCTACCTCCTACTACCTACCTACTACTACCTACTACTACCTACCTACTACTACCTACCTACTACTACCTACCTACTACTCCCTACCTACTACTACCTTCTACTACCTACCTACCTACTACTACCTACTACGACCTACTACGACCTACCTACCTACTACTACCTACCTACTACTACTACCTACCTACCTACTACTACATTTTTTTTTTCATAAGAACCTGCTCCTGACAATAACAAATACAACAAAAAAAGAATCAGCCAAATCGGTTAAGCCGTTTTCATGCTATGTCGTGACAACGGAGAACGGGTTTCATTTTTATATATATAGAAGACTAGCTGTACCTGTACCGCGCAACTTCGTCTGCGAGTGAGGGTTAGTTTTTTTTTGTAAAAAGAATATGTGTGCAAAGTTTCATGATGATCGGTTGAGTAGTTTTCGCGTGAAAGCGTAACAAACAAACTTACATTCACATTTATAATATTAGTAGGGATAATTGTTTTGATTAATGACCAATGATGATCCAGCCTGCGGCACGTCTGTCGCGTACCTACCCAATGAGCTGTGGGCCATAATAGACACTTTCTAAGCTGGAGCCCTAATACAGCTAAAAGGCGTTGCGGCAGAGAAATCCAGGGCTAATTGTGGTCGTTGGTCAACTGAAAGTCATGCAGAGCCTTTGCCAAGGTATGACGCAGGCTTAAATTACCAGTATGAAAATTTTGTGTAGTAACCTAATACTGCGTTTATTTTCGGGTATTTGGTATCAAGTATAAAACATCTTGAAAACCATAAATTACGTAATCAGAATTTCGACTTCTCGTTTACAATTTTATCTGGAAGGTACCTATTACTTATTATGGGCTCACCTATCATAAACATACCTACACTTTACAAGTTCTTTTGCAAAGATTCTTATGTTATTTAATACTCATTTATTGTTACGTGAATGTAAATGAGGTGTACATTTACATTCACGTTCACAATTCACTAGCGCCCTTCCTTCATTAAATGTAATGCGATATTTTTTCTTATCCATACGTTTTTATTTTCATAAGGGTTTCGCACGTAACGTCTATTTTATTTAAATCCGATATCCTCCGGGTTCTGAACATTTTTGCTTTATTTTTTACTAGCTGACCCGCGCAACTTCGTCTGCGTAAGACGAACCAATAGTTCCTAAAATTAGCGCGTTCAACCAACCTAACAAACAAACTCTGCAGCTTTATAATATTAGTACAGATTGAAGTCAGTAACAATTTATTTTTTCTCGAATAGGTTTACATTAAATGCCAAAATATTCAACTTATGTTTTTCCAAATAAGGACTTTTCCCTCGACAGCCTTACGTTTCTATCCTTGGACACTCGACAATATCATACTCCAGCTAGGTCGAAAGTTCTCATCATGTGGCATGACATGAGCCGATACACGTTAACGCTGCTTCAAACTGTTGGGGACCTCTCGCATCTGCCTTCCTTCTCCAAAGTCAGACCTTCAATGGTAGTCATACTCCAGGCAGGTCAACACAATACGATGTAAATGCTGTAAACTCTTGAAAACCTATTGCAATTTCTTTTCGTCTCCAAGCCTCCATCATGAGACCTTCGATGACAGTCATATTCTAGCAATTTTTAAAGTTCTCATCAAGGTGCATTAAGTGAGCCCAATGACGATATAGCTGCTGTTAACTGTTGAGGATCTCTTGCTACTACCTTCAATCTCCATTGTTAGACCATCGATGACAGTCATGCTCTAGCTAGGTTTAAAGTTCTTATCAAAATGCACGAAATGAGCCTTAAACACGATAGAGCAGATTTGAAGTGTTGCGGACCTCTTGTGACTGCCTTTCGTCTCCATCGTCAGACCTCCGATAATACTCATACTCCAGCTAGGTCTAAAGTTTATATCAATATGCATGAAATGAGCCGACACACGATATAGCTGCTGTAACTGATCACAGTCAAACTTCAGACAGGTCTAAAGTTGTCAAAAAGGTTTATGAAATAAGCCCCAAAACGATCTTCTTCTTTATCGTGTGGTTAGTGCCTAACCTGTTGTCAGTGTTTTTATGCCGCCCAAGGTCCTCTGTCTTCCTGCCGGGGTTGCGGGCCTGTTCGAAAGAGATACCGCGGCCCCGGAACATAAACGGCGAGGCAGGAACATGGATGTGTTTTAGTCAGTAAGAGTCTGACACTCCCTCCCGCTCCGCCCAGAGTGGGAGAAGTCATTTGATGTTTTCCCATCCTAAAAAAAAAAAACAAATAAAAAGGTCCTCTGTCTTGGTTTTACATGCCGTCGAAAAATAACTCTCAGGCATGGTGTGGTTTCCTCACGATATTTCAGCAAGCGATGATTATTCAATACACACATGAATTTGAACACAACTATTTTCAATAAAAAATGGGACAAACTTTGCTAAACACGCCTTTCAATAAAAATAATCATGAAAATCGGACTTCTCTGGAAAAAGTTATGCGTCATCATCATCATCATCCATAGTCCGACTTCACCGACTGCTGGGTATAGGCCTCTTTTTGTTTGTGCCAAGCTCCACGCTCTTGTGCTAGTCTCATACAGGATATTCCTGCAATGGCAACAACATCGTCTGTCTCACCGCTGGACGACCAAAACTTCAGTTTGGATTTCTAGAATGAATGCCACTTGGTAACAGCTTTACTCCACCTGACATCACCGCGCCTTGCTGGGTATCCTGCCCTACTCCATTTGTTCTATTTATTTCAGCCGAAAGACGTCCACTGCTGGACATAGGCCTATCAAGTGTCGCCACATTGAGCGGTCATAGAATGTTGCTCACCCCCGTAAGTAATTAGCGTGATAATATATAGCCTATGTCCTTCCCCAGGTTAAAATACATCTCCTAGCCAAATTTCATTACGATCCGATCAGCCGTTTTCTTTCGTTCATTCTGACACGGGAAAAGTCATTCCCAGAGTGGGAGAAGTCATTTGATGATTTCACACCCTAAAAAAAAACAAAAACAGACATCTGACACGGGCGAATGCCAGTATCATACTTTCACGGAAAATCATAACACCGTGATTCAGAAAATGGAGTCAAATGAACAACGCCATTTATAGAGCACGAAGTTAAACTGCTAAAACATATGCATGGAAAGCGGTCGAACGGACATTCTACTGGCTTTGTAGATTTTTAAAGCAGGGTCATGTTGACTATTCTCTTCTTCTCTATCTTGTGATTTTTATTCATTAGTACCATTTTGGTTTTATAGATGTCATTGCATGTATCCTTACATCATGATGATAAGTTCTCCTTAAAAACTTTAAAGTCTTTTGATGGTGAGCACCGATTGCAAAGAAACAAAAATCAAAACTTTCTCTAACTTATGCACAATAATAATTGGTGCATTAAATCAAACCACATTGGTTTTATAATTTACACGTAAAAGGGCTACTTAGAGACACACAGACACAGACGAAAATTTAAGAAATTGTAGAAAATGGGTTTTGTGTGTGATCCTTTAACAGTTTAAGCGCCATGTTTACAGATTTATTATTTGAAATAAATTATTCCCAAACTGTCGTTTAAGTGTAAAAAAAAATATGTATAAAACAATGATTTGGAAATATGTAAGCTTTAAAAAAAACAAAATACTTTGTTACAAAAAGTGAAAACCGGGGGGTTTTTGAACGTGCCAACCAAAGTTATTATCGGAAGTCTTACAGCATTACACAAAATCAAAAAGTATTTTATTTTATGTCTGTACTGAGGCTTGATCTTGCGACTCGCTGTTCGAAAGGCGGTTGCCGTCACCGACGGGCTATTTGTTCTCGTGACAATTTGTCTAAAATAGTTATTCTATTACAATGCATGTTATGACAGTTGTCAGTTGTCAAACAGTTGAAAACTATAGACAAAATGCAATATTGCTCACCCCCGTAAGTAATTAGCGTGATAATATATAGCCTATGTCCTTCCCCAGGTTAAAATACATCTCCTAGCCAAATTTCATTACGATCCGATCAGCCGTTTTCTCGTGAAAAGGTAGCAGACAGACAGACAGAGTTACTTTCGCATTTATATAATGGTATGGATGTTATAGTTTCTGTTACATTTACGATTTTTCGAGGAATATGAACTGGTGAAAGAGTGTCGTTAGATTTCGATGATTGTTTTCAAGTAAAACAAGTAGGTACATTTTAGAACACGTGGTTATCGACAAGTGGGACAAATCATTATGTAGCTGTGTTTAGGTGTTTATTCAAATAGAATTAGGTAGGTACCTACTCCTGGACATGGCACGCATAGCCACTTTCCGGAACTGGTTTCTGAGGCCAGTACCTTATATTTTTTAACCGACTTCTAAAAAAGGAGGAGGTTCTCAATTCGGATGTTTCTATTTTTTTTTTTTTTTATGTTTGTTCGGGCATAACTCCGTCGCTTGCCAACCGATTTGGAAAATTCTTTTTTTGTTGGAAAGGGTATTCTTTCCAAATGGTCCCATAGCCACCAAGTCGTGATCTGATGATGGAATCTTGGCGAAATCGAGGGAACTCTTCAGATTTTATATGAAAACGTGTTACGATTTTGGTATTTTCTACAACAAGTGAAGCATTTGCGTTTGATAAGAACCATTCTACCATCAGATCTGATGATGAAGCCAAGAGTCACGGAACTCCATAATGAGACATTGTACCATAGTCGTGTTTGGGCTTGTTGCAATTGTAACGGTATGCACTTTCCATGTATCAAGCACATGTGAACCACTAAAAAGTGAAAAATAAAAACTTTTTTGCAAAAAATAAAACCGACTTCAAAAAAAAAACAAAAAAGTGAAAAATAACTTTAGCTTCTGAAGTCGGTGACAAAAAAACTAAAGCAATCAAACAAAGGTCACCGACTTCAGAAGCTAAAGTTATTTTTCACTTTTTTGTTTTTTTTTGAAGTCGGTTTTATTTTTTTATATTTTTTGTATACTTGTCTTTCTAAAAACATTTAAAATTTAATTGCTATGAGAAAATATGAATAAAAATAGAGGCTGTAAAACACCTCTTCACGAAGACGAAAAGTACTTGTTCTCCCCATCATTGCGATAAATTTTTTAACCGACTTCTAAAAAAGGAGGAGGTTCTCAATTCGGATGTTTCTATTTTTTTTTTTATGTTTGTTCGGGCATAACTCCGTCGCTTGCCAACCGATTTGGAAAATTCTTTTTTTGTTAGAAAGAGTATTCTTTCCAAATGGTCCCATAGTCTCCAAGTCGGGATCTGATGATGGAATCTTGGCGAAATCGAGAGAACTCTTCAAATTTTATATGAAAACGTGTTGCGATTTTGGTATTTTCTACAATAAATGAAGCATTTGCGTATGATAAGAACCATTCTACCATCAGATCTGATGATGAAGCCAAGAGTCACGGAACTCCATAATGAGACAATATACCCTAGTCGTGTTTGGGCTTGTTGTAATTGTAACGGTATGCACTTTCCATGAATATCAAGCACATGTGAACCACTAAAAAGTGAAAAATAAAAACTTTTTTGCAAAAAATAAAACCGACTACAAAAAAAAATCTAAAAAGTGAAAAATAACTTTAGCTTCTGAAGTCGGTGACAAAAAAACTAAAGCAATCAAACAAAGGTCACCGACTTCAGAAGCTAAAGTCGGTCTTTTTAACAAGTTTTTTTTAGGGCCTGTACTATTCAATCCATCCATCAGCACAATGTTTTAAGTGCATTACATTGAGTTCGACGACCCCATTAAATGACTGATAACCTACAAAAAAAGTTGTTTCCCAGCAATAATTTCTGCGTAAAGTTACTTAGTTTGATGTACAGAATGCTTTGGTTGCGGGAGCTAGCCCGCAACCAAAGACTAAGACGGAACCATCATCGCTGGAGACGGTTCAGGCCAGTGTTTCCTACCACACCTTTTACCTCTGCAATCGAGTCGTGTGATGGCCACGGAAGTATAGGCAATAAAATAAGTCAAATCAAAGCATTTATTTCAAGTAGTCCAGTTACAGGCACTTTTGAATTGTCGAAACAAAAATGAACTTTTAATGTTAGCTACAGTGCCAGTCACAAGACATAAAACTGTGAAAGTACTGTAGTTGCCCATTCCCTAGCGTAGATCTCTATGGAGAAGAACGGGCAAGAAACTCCATGGACACTCTTTTAAATCAAAATATTGTTACAAAATCTTGGTTACATCATTCATGTTGAGATGGTATATTATGTGAGAACAATGTAGCAAGATGTGCACGTTAAAAGTGTCCATAGCAAAACAAAAATAAAATACAACTCACCACCATTTAGCTCAACCATTTTGAAGGGAACTAAATGGTCCGACACACGCGCCACCATCAGCGAGACATTTGATAGAGCATGACATACTCTGCATATTTAAGTCAAGAAAATAAGTAGGTTTCTATTTAATGATAGCTTTCTTGTACTTGGTAAAAAAATTATAGTTTAAACGTTCATTTCCCAAACATTAGGTTCGCGTTACAATTTTTATGTGAATGGATTTTTTGCTAAGTAATAATTTGACAAATGAAATAATGCGAAAAAAAATTTGGGAAGTGAAAATTTGTCAAATTCCTTTCGGTCAAACAAGGGAGACTCGTTTACCTAAATAAATAAAACACATTGTTTAGTTTAAAATATTAAGTTTATCTAATGTACTCGTAGTTATAACTAAGTGCATTATAGGTTAGGATTTCATACACTTAAAAAAATTCAATCGTATATTTTCCGACGCAATTGGGTCACCCCCTATTACATGCAACTTAAATGTAATTAAGGAACCCCTTCGAGGGTTGCGATGCCAGAAGTCCTCCACGTGTGCCCGGCAGCTGCTGGTTCCTCTCGATACGTCTGGAGGAAACAGCAGCCGTTGGGCCGGTGCACCCCGGGCGTGGCAGTGTCCTTCCTTTAGGAATGAGAAGAAATTCTCATCCCTTGGGATTTGCACTGCCGCGGCTAATGAGTCTGGCATCATATGTGTGGGGTCCTACACGGACCAACGGTGGGTTCCTCGGCGTGCCCTCTGTCAAGCAGAGGGCACAGCGGAGGAGTGTGTTACGGCAGGCTCGGTGTGCACTTACCCTGCCGCCGAGCAGACAGAGAAGGATGCGTCCTTCTCTGTCACCGTTGATATCGTAATCCCGTATCGGAGGGCAGTGGATCACGTCTCGCGACTCCGAGTCCTTTTGGACAGGGACCGAGGGTCTTGGCTTACCCCGAATCCCAAGCGGCGACGCAGCGCGTGGGGATGTATGCCTGACGGGTGTGCCTATTCCGGGGTTGCGGGCCTGTTCGAAAGAGATACCGCGGCCCCGGAACGTAAACGGCGAGGAAGGAACATGGATGGTTTTTAGTCAGTAAGCGTCTGACACTCCCTCCCGCTCCGCCCAGAGTGGGGGGGGTCATTTGATGATTTCCCATGCTTTAAAAAAATAAAAAAAAAACGGGTGTGCCTATTGGATGAATCAGTCTCTACTGCTTATCCTCGCTGGGGTAATCATAGTATATTTTATAACGAGGGACTAAACGAAGCCATTATATACCCGAGGTGGTTTGACTCCCGAGCTTGCGAGGGAGGCAATGAAAGCGAGGGTATATTAAATTGGCGTTTAGTCTCGAGGTGCAAACTGTACTTTTCACTTCGAGTGCGAGTAAAATAGTCATTTAAAACCGAACAAATCAAATTTACACTCGACAAAAATTCTGAACTGAGCGGTCATTTTTTTTTCTTCTTCCAGGTCAGTCACAGATTAACAATTTAAAACACAATACAAACTCTCAACATTTTCGCAATGAAGATGATCCACACTCCACAGATAATTAATACCTACATTACTGCAGCGGCTTGCAACAGAGGCATTGCACATACTTTTCAAAATTAACAATGCACACAAACATGAAACAACCATAAATTTTTCTCGCGTTGAAGAGTTCATTTGTTTTTTTTTTTTCAATAAACCGCTTTCTATTTGCAAGCCAATTCGAAATTTGAATAAAACCTTTGATAAGTTAATCTTTTGTGACCATGTTACAGAGTAAAAGGACGTTCCATTTTTAAATTACTTTTTACTCCCTAGGGAATAAACGGTCACTTTAATCCCGCTTCGTAGGGCTATAATGGCGTACTTTTAGAGCATGAGAAGTGAAAAAGCTAAAATCTGCCCTTCTAGGTACAGGGGTCTCTGCTTAGTTAAGAGTTTATTTCCCTGGATACTCGTGGTGGGTTCAATTATGGATAATACAACAACAAAAAACCAAAACGCCGGTAACGGCAAAGAAAAGGAGTCGAGGAATGCGGTGTCGGAGTCCGACGCCGCGTTGAGTGAGGTGAGTGCTGCGGGAGGCTCAGGGAGCTCCCGCCGCGAGGGTGCCCGGGCTGCTGCGGAGAACAGTAAGTTCTTCCGCAAGCGGTCCCGGAAGGATGGCGACCGCTCGTCGTCCTCAGAGGAGGAGCAGATGGCCTCTGCTCGCAAAATCCCCACCAGCAAGCGCGGGGGGATCTGAGGCAAGAGAGGGGGGCTCTCTGCCTCAGAAAGGTCGGCACGACTGGCCGAAGAGGGGCGCCACCCGGGCATGACTGCCCCGGGGTCTGGCAGTGAGGCGAGTGCACCTGGCGGCTCCGAGGCGGAGCGTAAGTCCAGATTCGCAAAGGAGGTGGAAGCCGCTTTAAGAAGTGTGTGTGTTACCTCAGGATGTTACCTCAGGATGTTACCTTCAGGATGTTACCTTCAGGATGTTACCTTCAGGATGTTACCTTCAGGATATGTTACCTTCAGAATATGTTACATGCAACTTAAATGTAACTAAGTAACCACTTCAAGGATTTCATGCATTATTTTACGTTTCAATTATCAGGATACGTTACCTTCACTACCTTTTCTAGGAGTCATAAGGAGTCTGCGCAGGTTCACTGTGCTCCATGTCTTAAACAAAGTCCGATTAAAATTATCATAATTTTGGCATCAAGCACTTTTGTTCGCCGCTTTCAGATGTCGGGGCCAGACTGTCTGTCTACTTCAAATTTTCCCATTCTAAATATCAAAACGAAGTCCTTATTTAAGACGAGCTTATGTCTGCGGTTTCGTCCACGTGCAGTTCCACGGTCATACGATCGGGATAAAAAGTATCATATCTTTTAATCCAGCTTACAAACTATCTGTGTGGTTAATTTCGTCATCTAACTGAACATTATAAGGAAATCTTGATTGTTTATCGAGTCCAACAAAACTGTACGGATCTTTATTTTTGTTAGTTTGAAAATCATAAATAGCTGAATATCGAAAACCAAAAGACAAATATTTTATCTAAAGTTGACCTAAACTAGCTGTTTGTGTCACTTATGAGCGAACAAACTAACATAATGAATACATTTTTCCCGTTTTTGCAACATTTTTCCCGTTTTTGCGACATTGTTCATATAAACTCCTCTCCAGTTGGGCATAGCGTGATGTTAGATAGCCTTCTTATAATCTTCCTCGATAAATGGAATATCCAACACAAAAATATTTTTCCAACTCTAACCAGTTCCTGAGATTAGCGCGTTCAACCAAACAAATAAATAAACTCGTAAAATTTATAATTTTAGTATAGAGAGATACAGCATCCGTTACAGACAGTTATCCAGCTTATCTATTTTGTATGCGATGTTGAACTACATCCATATGAGGGATTAAAGTACACAAGAGTGTATGTATAATATTTCTGTGAGTGCATGTTTGTGTGTGCATGTTTTCAGATTCAAAACAATCTGATTACTGTTATATGTACTGTTATACAAAAGTTTTATATAAATCATAATATTATACAAAACTAGCTGACCCGCGCAACTTCGTCTGCAAGTGAGGGTTAGTTTTTTTTTAAATAAAAAGTATCCTATGTTATTTTTAGTACCTCCAAGAATATGTGTACAAAGTTTCATGATGATCGGTTGAGTAGTTTTCGCGTGAAAGCGTAACAAACAAACTTACATTCACATTTATATAATAGTCGGGATAGGGATAGAGATTGAACGGGTTACACCTAAGGAGCTACGTTCTAAAGGATCGGATTAATGGACTAATGTTACTTTACTTTTGTTGTGTTTGTTGGTTAGTTGAATAAAATATACCGTTGGGAAGACTTGGTTTATTATCACAGGGTCACACAGCAAGAGTACCACAGACGGGGTTCACAGTAAGACAGCCATGATGCAAGTGTCGACAGTTATAAACAGGAGGTTGTCAAACACGTTAGATTGTAAAATAACTAGAGAGATTGTAAACTCTCGAAATATTGTCAAACGAAAATATTGCTTACAATATAACGCATTATTTTTCGGAATATTGTAATCTATCGAAGTGAAACCGTAATATTGTGCGTTATATTATAAGCAGTATGTTCGGTTGACAATATTTCGAGAGTTTACAACCTCGCTAGAGAGATTACAATCTAACGTGTTTGACAATTATACGGTGACATATAGACTAATAACATACTAAATAGTGGTGTTACAACTACTTTTTACTTTGAATGTGCAAGCTAGTAAGTTCTAGATTGCAAACGACCTTCATTAATTTGGAACTCCATTTTGCTCTCATTAACATGATTTGTACCTTGGTACAGGCAAACGATAGTTGAACATTCCTTGATGTTAATCATTTCTGGGGCGGTTAGCAACTCTTCATTCTAAAATAAGTGACCCACGAGAGCCATTCAAATAAAATACGCCAATCGGTTCATGAAAAGACTAACTCTTCCGCGCTCGAAAATCGATGACCGCATTTCCCATCTTTAATGTATTCAATTAAACGTTCTTTGGATTTGATTGGATTGGATTTGACCAGGAATTGGTTCTGGTCGAAATCCAATTACAACAAATCTGAAGTAACATGAACTATCAAGGAATATTTGTGTAACGTATTTCAGTTTTAGACTCCCCTTTTACTAAAATATATTTATGACACAGTTTCTCTGTGAAAGATTGTCTATAGTTAGGTAATTATACCAGAGCGTGTAATTATGGCTTTTTCCAATGAAAGTACACCAAAAAAAAACCACACCGAGCCTTAAGGTTCGTACACATCAACACGATACGTTACGACGTCGCATCGTGCTACAATGCGGCATCATTTCACGATACAACGTCGTTCGTATTATCTTGGGAATCTATATCAAAACAAGTAGCAATCAATCCGCAGTGTAAGCAGAAAATAGGTCGTATTACCTTCATCAAGTAAGAAGATAAGAAGTAGGTTGACTTCAAACGTAGATTCCCACGATACGACGTCGTATTGTATTTATGTATGCCGTTACACCCTCATTCTACCTACATTTTGTACTGTGCACCTATCCTAACTAACTTATGACAACTAATTAACCATTCTAACTTGTAACGACCTTTTAACCAGTACCTAGTACCTATAGTTTGTATGCTCGGTACATACTGCAGCAAATCCAAGTCAAGAATTCGTTTTAAGTTCCGAATTACCAAGCTCCAAGAAGTAAATGCACTTGGCATAATCGAGGATATTTAAAATTAGGCGTTTAGATCATGATATTGAACCTCAATCTCCGAATTCGATTAAGCCATTTCTGCTCCCGGCTGTCAGTTGAGGACGGTCGTTATGGGTTGGTATATCTGTGCAAGGATCTTTTGGTGTGTGTGCTATTTTAGAAATCGTTTGGGCTGGTGTCCGTCACTACAAAGAGTGTATTGTTTCGATTATCGATCCCTTTTTTTTAGAAAATAAGGTAACTATTTTGTTTATAATTATTATCGATCCTTTAAAAAAACACACACACACACACACAAAATCTCCACCAATAACACCCCTCTGTCAAAAGATGCTTGCATCAGACTGAGCAGTCTTCCCAAAGGTTGTTGTGTTACCCATAAAATCCCAGTAACTGGGTTGTGGAAGTCAGATAAGTGGTCCATCTATGTTTTTATCATACCGTTTTAGCATCACGCCTAGACTAGTTAATCCTTGCCTATCTTAATTAACAATAAGCTCTTAGAAGGTGATCGGAAAATCGTTCTAGTATTTAATAAGTTTACGTAACTATACTGCCCTGCTAAGCCGAAAGGCGCTATCGCTGAGATACGCCTTTTTAGTTTTTTTTATACCATTCAATAGCTAGAATAATTTCGCATCTATGGTATAAGCCAAATAGCGATATCTTATTTAAAACATTAAAATAAACCACTAAGAATTTTTTTTATATCTCAATTTTTCCTTAAATTCCGAAGAGATTTGACGGTATGTCGTTTTTATGAAGCCAAATAGCCTTATACCGACATAGGCTAGAAACGCTTAAAGAATGTTAATGAAAAACCTAAGTAAATTTTTAAGCCAATAAGCGGTAAGTTCATGTTTCGAAAAAGTTCCGGAAATAGCGCTTTTACGCTAAGTAAATGTGGGTATTATTAGTTCGCTAAGGTTTGAGATACGGCTATCGTTTACTTAGGTAATACGATAGAGAACTTAAGAACTTAAAAACTTTTTAATCCATAATCTAAAATGACATAATTGTTTTTGTCATAATCATCATTCGTCCGAATGATAATTTACCCGAACTTTAAATCACATAATATCATATCATATGCCATAAAGTTGAAACACCTAAATATAATAAGCCCTACATCCGTTTGTCATAAGTATTACAATCAATAATACACAAAAGACATAAAATCGTTTTCAATAAAAGTCATAAGTCCTATTCTTAGTAAATGTTTAATCGTATGTAGGCATTGACCTGAAATGCAAGCAAGCATGCGGCATGCATGTAGCAAGCATGCGGCAAGCATACAGCAAGCAAGCAAGCATGCAAGCAAGCGTGCATCATGCAAGCAATCGTGCAGCATGCAAGCAAGCGTGCAGCATGCAAGCATACAGTATCCAAGCAAGCATGTAGCATGCAAACGAGCAAGCATCATGCAGCAGGCATGGTTTCTGTCACGGCTCCGGTGCTGCGGGGCTCCGTCGGCTTCACGCGAGCTTATCGTCGCAGATGGGTTTAACGCTCACCACCGCAGGTTCGGCTTGCTGCGCTTGCGCACCTGCTCCTCAACTCGCGGCCCGCCTCACCCCTCCGCGCCTACGTGAATTTAAATAACACTCTTGGGGTAGGGCAGACAAGACTGCATGGAGTCGGATTTACAGCAATTCGTTTCTGTCACTGAAACCTAACTTTTAGGGATTTTTTTAGCGACTAACAATTTATAAATGACCATTCGGAATCATACACATTATGTGATACAATACTTAGGACATACGACTTTATGTCATGTGAAATTAGGAGATTCAATTATTATAGTATTCGATATTATGACAAAATAGTATTAGAAGTAAAGTTAGTTTTGTAAAACATAATTTCGGTGTTTTGAACATTATGGTTACTGAAGTTTATAGCAAACGTGTTATGTATAATGATTTTCGGACAAAAAAAATTAGGACAATCAAGGGAGTACCTACGGCTATACCTAAGTATAATAGGTAATTAAAATTGACTTTAATATCTTTAGCAATAAGGAATTCACTCACTTACATTTCACAATAGAGCGTGTCGTGACATGAAGATAAACATTAGTAACGATCATTTCTTAGTTTGTTTTGTTTGCGGAAGGAAGCAAATTCGTGTGCCTATTGGAGCTAAGAAAGGTTCAAAAGAATCCAGTATCTATCCTGTACTTTGGCATGAAGCATTGTCTGGACGATCTAAAGATGAGATCATAAGTGCGTATTATATTTTTTTTTGTTCTATCGGGAAATGAAAAATATTGTACTTTGGGTGGATAATTGTTCTGCTCAAAATAAAAACTGGACGTTTTTTTCGTTTTTAATCTATGTTATAAATTCAGATCAGATCAATGCAGAAAAGATTATTGTTAAATACTTCGAAGCCGGACACACATTTATGTCTGCAGACTCTTTTCACCATAGAGTAGAATTGGCAATGAAGAGAATGAAAAATAAAATATATGACTTTGATGACTTTTGCGAAGCTGTAAACAGTGCTGGAAAAAATGTAAATATCAAAAAAATGACAATAGATTTTTATGAGTGGCAAGACTATACGACCCAACACAAACTTTTCCGGTTGTCACCACGACCTTAAATTAGTGACATTGTTGAAATGGAAGTTAACAGAGGCAGTTTTGACATTAGGTACAGAACTCATTTCGATAATGAACCCATTTCGGCTACCATTGTAGGTACAAAGTTCTTAAAATTAGACAAACTTCCATCCCCAACTAAAAAAACAGTACCAGCAGGAATATCTCAAACAAAAAAAAAACAATATTTTAAAATCTCTTTCCAGTTTAATACCTGCTAATAGAATGTCTTTTTGGCGGGGACTACCAACTTTTGATTAATTTTATTTCATAGAAAGCAAATAAATTCCTTTAACATTTTTTTGTAATTTGTGCTACATCTAATAAAGTTATCAAAAAAATATTAAATGAAGTTTTATTACAAATTTATTCTGTATTTTCATCAAAAATGAAAAAAACATCATTTTGTATGGAACTTTCTATGAGCAGAATAAGACTAAAAGCACTATCTCAATTTTTGAAGCCTTTATTTTTAATCAAAATAGCGGTATCTCACAAAATAGGTATAATGGTGCGATTTATGGATAATTTAGGTATGTCAGTTATATCTAGGGTCAAAAATACGTTTATATAAGTTTTAACAGTTTTAAAAATATTAGTTTTAACCCCCCTTTGAAGGTGGGAAAAATCCATTCACAAAAAGTCGTTTTTCTCAAAACTTACTCTGATTGAGTTAGCGCTTTTCGGCTTATCAGGGCAGTATACCCCTCGCGTATAACGTTTCAGCCTGTTTGTAAATTAAGTGGACTGAAGTTAAAGTGAGTTTCCTATCGTGTTCTTTGAAATTCAAAGCCTACTCACTATCCGTTCTAAGACTCGATATTCTGACACTCACATTTCGCCATTTCTGTTTAAGGCGGAGATTTCTTGAAAACGGTCGAAAAGGCAGTAAAATAAAACCTAGGACCTGATGCACAGCAGTCACGCACTACCACTACCTAGTCCAACGAGGCAGTCACAGAAATTCTTTAAGAAAACCTACTTACCCATCTTATAGTTTCAATATAAGTATAGTAAATCATCGTTGTCAGCAGCCCGTCCCAGACAGTCTCACTTGCCCACAATTTAATTTGTGAACAAAAAAAAAAAATGTCTTTAAACGATTTACACCCAACATTCAAGGATAACATCTAAAGTTACGAACTTCTAAAGTATGAGCCAGGGGACATGTTCCTGACTCGGTCAATCTTCATTAAAAACTTTTAAAACGATTCGTTCTACAAATCTAAGAGACATTAATTCGTTGAGAAACCTCTTAGATTTTGAACTACTGCTGAGAAAACAACTTACTTGGATTAACTGACAAGAAGATAGTTTTAAAATAAAAAAGATTTCAATACAGCCAGTTTATATCGGTATTTACTTAATGTTAAGAAAGCAAAAGTAAGTTTGTTTGTGACCTTTCACGCCGAAGCCACTGAAATATACTTTTTCAGGTGGACAGAAACAGACGTAGGGTACGATTCATCCTGAAAAAGACTGTTCCCGTAAACAACAATAACGTTGTTATGATTATAGATGGTGGCGCCATCTATAATCGTGTTCTTCGAATCATTATTATTACAAAAATGGTACAACATGAATTAGCTCCATGTAAAATACTATAAAATCAAAAAAAAAAAATAGTTTATTTTACACCTTCAAGTAAAAATGTACGAGTATGTTCAAGTTTCAGCCAACACCTAAGCTAAGACAACTTAAAATCTTGTAATTATGGGTATCAGCGCCCACCTTCGATATAAGAACCAATGCCAGTTTTACCAGTTAAATAAACAAGAAATAAACACAAAAATAAAAACAAAAAAAACTAACAAATAATGAATAAAGGGAAACAAACCAAAAATAAAGAAACTATGAAAACATTACCCTTTTTTTTTTTTTTTTTAAGCATGGGAAATCATCAAATGACCCCCCCCCACTCTGGGCGGAGCGGGAGGGAGTGTCAGACTCTTACTGACTAAAAACCATCCATGTTCCTTCCTCGCCTTTTACGTTCCGGGGCCGCGGTATCTCTTTCGAACAGGCCCGCAACCCCGGCAGGCTTCGGCCCTTGCGGGCCCCTCTCTTTTTGCTGACATCTCTTTGAGGCGCGCGTGGAACACGAACGCGCCGTCGACACGGCCTGTCGTCGTCGTTAGACGGCCGGACGGCTAGCTAGCCCATAGCCAGCCGTCCACAGGCCCGCATCTACGGTGGCCGGTAGCCACCACGTGGCCCCCGACGCCCGTTGCGTCTCCCGCGGCGGCCGGGAAGAGAGGATCTCTCCCTCTCTCGTTCCGCCACCTCCTTCGCTAGCATGACTGCTTCGCAGAAGGAGGCGACGGCCACTCCTCAAAGAGGGGACTTACCGCCACTATCGTGGTGTGCCCATGAAAACATTACCCTCCTTCTAGTATTCAGTTGCATCCGGTAAGGATGTAAGCCGATCTCAACGTAGTTGGGAAAAGGCTAAGCAGATGATGAGAGTACAACCTGAGTTGATCATTAAATTCTAATTTAACGCGAGCGAAGCCTAGGACAAAACCTAGTAACTATAGAACGTGTAACAGAAAGGGTATAGTCATACGGAAGGGTGTGCTACAGACCATTAAAGTGAACAACTTTTTCCATGGGACCACCGAAAAAAGTAATCAACGGCTCCATACAGAATTCTAATAAATACTCGACCAATATACCATACAGCAGATTATTTTTTTGTTTAGTTTGGTGTAGCACACCCTTCCGTGTGACCATAGCCTTTCTGTTACACGTTTTATAATTGTAAACAACAGCTGAGAGCTAAAGTTAGATCTAGGAAAATATCAGGGGCGGTTATACTTGCCCAGGCAGACTCTTTCAAAACAACATCTTGCCATGAGCCTTTCAGTGTCTTCCAGCTTTCCGATTCGAGATCAAAGTGAGTTTCTCGTTAGTTTTCTTAACAAGAAGTTATATTTTCTCTTTGTTGCAATTTTATTGCTTCTTCGCTGTATACATTTTCTGTATTTATCGTAAATGAAAGTTTATAAAGATTGCGTGTTAATTCGGTTGGAACTAATTATCTTATTATTTGCTTGTAAAAGTTCTCTTTGAAGTAATGCACACGTTTCATGATGTACAAAGTGAATACATCTTTTTTTTTGAGTATTAACCCAAGAGAGAATTGGAAAGCTTTCATAATTTAAGTAGGTACTATTTTGAAGGGATTTACCTATAACGTGTATGATATCAATCGTTATTATTGCCGAGTGTAAAAAGAAATATTTGGAAGAAAACCTTGTTTATAAATATGTGCTTTATGACATAATAACATCAAAACTTGCTTGTTTTACTGAGGGGATTTAGTAGGTTGACTTCAAACGTAGATTCCCACGATACGACGTCGTATTGTATTTATGTATGCCGTTACACCCTCATTCTACCTACATTTTGTACTGTGCACCTATCCTAACTAACTTATGACAACTAATTAACCATTCTAACTTGTAACGACCTTTTAACCAGTACCTAGTACCTATAGTTTGTATGCTCGGTACATACTGCAGCAAATCCAAGTCAAGAATTCGTTTTAAGTTCCGAATTACCAAGCTCCAAGAAGTAAATGCACTTGGCATAATCGAGGATATTTAAAATTAGGCGTTTAGATCATGATATTGAACCTCAATCTCCGAATTCGATTAAGCCATTTCTGCTCCCGGCTGTCAGTTGAGGACGGTCGTTATGGGTTGGTATATCTGTGCAAGGATCTTTTGGTGTGTGTGCTATTTTAGAAATCGTTTGGGCTGGTGTCCGTCACTACAAAGAGTGTATTGTTTCGATTATCGATCCCTTTTTTTTAGAAAATAAGGTAACTATTTTGTTTATAATTATTATCGATCCTTTAAAAAAACACACACACACACACACAAAATCTCCACCAATAACACCCCTCTGTCAAAAGATGCTTGCATCAGACTGAGCAGTCTTCCCAAAGGTTGTTGTGTTACCCATAAAATCCCAGTAACTGGGTTGTGGAAGTCAGATAAGTGGTCCATCTATGTTTTTATCATACCGTTTTAGCATCACGCCTAGACTAGTTAATCCTTGCCAATCTTAATTAACAATAAGCTCTTAGAAGGTGATCGGAAAATCGTTCTAGTATTTAATAAGTTTACGTAACTATACCCCTCGCGTATAACGTTTCAGCCTGTTTGTAAATTAAGTGGACTGAAGTTAAAGTGAGTTTCCTATCGTGTTCTTTGAAATTCAAAGCCTACTCACTATCCGTTCTAAGACTCGATATTCTGACACTCACATTTCGCCATTTCTGTTTAAGGCGGAGATTTCTTGAAAACGGTCGAAAAGGCAGTAAAATAAAACCTAGGACCTGATGCACAGCAGTCACGCACTACCACTACCTAGTCCAACGAGGCAGTCACAGAAATTCTTTAAGAAAACCTACTTACCCATCTTATAGTTTCAATATAAGTATAGTAAATCATCGTTGTCAGCAGCCCGTCCCAGACAGTCTCACTTGCCCACAATTTAATTTGTGAACAAAAAAAAAAAATGTCTTTAAACGATTTACACCCAACATTCAAGGATAACATCTAAAGTTACGAACTTCTAAAGTATGAGCCAGGGGACATGTTCCTGACTCGGTCAATCTTCATTAAAAACTTTTAAAACGATTCGTTCTACAAATCTAAGAGACATTAATTCGTTGAGAAACCTCTTAGATTTTGAACTACTGCTGAGAAAACAACTTACTTGGATTAACTGACAAGAAGATAGTTTTAAAATAAAAAAGATTTCAATACAGCCAGTTTATATCGGTATTTACTTAATGTTAAGAAAGCAAAAGTAAGTTTGTTTGTGACCTTTCACGCCGAAGCCACTGAAATATACTTTTTCAGGTGGACAGAAACAGACGTAGGGTACGATTCATCCTGAAAAAGACTGTTCCCGTAAACAACAATAACGTTGTTATGATTATAGATGGTGGCGCCATCTATAATCGTGTTCTTCGAATCATTATTATTACAAAAATGGTACAACATGAATTAGCTCCATGTAAAATACTATAAAATCAAAAAAAAAAAATAGTTTATTTTACACCTTCAAGTAAAAATGTACGAGTATGTTCAAGTTTCAGCCAACACCTAAGCTAAGACAACTTAAAATCTTGTAATTATGGGTATCAGCGCCCACCTTCGATATAAGAACCAATGCCAGTTTTACCAGTTAAATAAACAAGAAATAAACACAAAAATAAAAACAAAAAAAACTAACAAATAATGAATAAAGGGAAACAAACCAAAAATAAAGAAACTATGAAAACATTACCCTTTTTTTTTTTTTTTTTAAGCATGGGAAATCATCAAATGACCCCCCCCCACTCTGGGCGGAGCGGGAGGGAGTGTCAGACTCTTACTGACTAAAAACCATCCATGTTCCTTCCTCGCCTTTTACGTTCCGGGGCCGCGGTATCTCTTTCGAACAGGCCCGCAACCCCGGCAGGCTTCGGCCCTTGCGGGCCCCTCTCTTTTTGCTGACATCTCTTTGAGGCGCGCGTGGAACACGAACGCGCCGTCGACACGGCCTGTCGTCGTCGTTAGACGGCCGGACGGCTAGCTAGCCCATAGCCAGCCGTCCACAGGCCCGCATCTACGGTGGCCGGTAGCCACCACGTGGCCCCCGACGCCCGTTGCGTCTCCCGCGGCGGCCGGGAAGAGAGGATCTCTCCCTCTCTCGTTCCGCCACCTCCTTCGCTAGCATGACTGCTTCGCAGAAGGAGGCGACGGCCACTCCTCAAAGAGGGGACTTACCGCCACTATCGTGGTGTGCCCATGAAAACATTACCCTCCTTCTAGTATTCAGTTGCATCCGGTAAGGATGTAAGCCGATCTCAACGTAGTTGGGAAAAGGCTAAGCAGATGATGAGAGTACAACCTGAGTTGATCATTAAATTCTAATTTAACGCGAGCGAAGCCTAGGACAAAACCTAGTAACTATAGAACGTGTAACAGAAAGGGTATAGTCATACGGAAGGGTGTGCTACAGACCATTAAAGTGAACAACTTTTTCCATGGGACCACCGAAAAAAGTAATCAACGGCTCCATACAGAATTCTAATAAATACTCGACCAATATACCATACAGCAGATTATTTTTTTGTTTAGTTTGGTGTAGCACACCCTTCCGTGTGACCATAGCCTTTCTGTTACACGTTTTATAATTGTAAACAACAGCTGAGAGCTAAAGTTAGATCTAGGAAAATATCAGGGGCGGTTATACTTGCCCAGGCAGACTCTTTCAAAACAACATCTTGCCATGAGCCTTTCAGTGTCTTCCAGCTTTCCGATTCGAGATCAAAGTGAGTTTCTCGTTAGTTTTCTTAACAAGAAGTTATATTTTCTCTTTGTTGCAATTTTATTGCTTCTTCGCTGTATACATTTTCTGTATTTATCGTAAATGAAAGTTTATAAAGATTGCGTGTTAATTCGGTTGGAACTAATTATCTTATTATTTGCTTGTAAAAGTTCTCTTTGAAGTAATGCACACGTTTCATGATGTACAAAGTGAATACATCTTTTTTTTTGAGTATTAACCCAAGAGAGAATTGGAAAGCTTTCATAATTTAAGTAGGTACTATTTTGAAGGGATTTACCTATAACGTGTATGATATCAATCGTTATTATTGCCGAGTGTAAAAAGAAATATTTGGAAGAAAACCTTGTTTATAAATATGTGCTTTATGACATAATAACATCAAAACTTGCTTGTTTTACTGAGGGGATTTAGGTCCAGCTGTTTAAAACACATTTTTTTTTATGGGAACATGTCATAGTGACAGCTGTTTTAGATAATCAGACTGTTATCTTTTCGGTGAACATGGACCTTACAAACTTACATTTACCAATATTTGCTAAGGAGGCGGGCCTATTGCTACCAATCGGGCACAAATCCAGACTTCGGGCTGCTGCAGAAAAAACAAGTAAAGTAAATGCTCGTAACAACAAATTTTCGAAAAGAAAGGAAAATTTCTAGTACTCATTCGTCAAATTTCTTAAATGAAAGTAGAATTGTGTGATTTAGGTAATAACGTTAATGATATGGGAGGTACAAGTAACAAGTATGATGTAGTACAGTTGTGTAATCCTCCATCTATCTACTTCAGTTTGAGGTTGTATATGATAAGGATTCCAAACTATCGATATGTCACCGTAAAATAATCAAATACGTTATATTGTAATATCTCTAGCGCTATTGTAAAGTCTCGAATTATTGTCAAATGAACCTACTGCTTACAACAAAACGCATTATTTTTCATGAAATGCATGCGATGGTAGTCAACTTACGCGGTGTGGAGGGAAGGGGGGGTCCCCCTTGTCCAGTGGCACAACTCTCATGAAAAGATAATGCACCATTCCTGAGAAATACCGATTAATATAACATAACCTTAAAACACTTTATATTCCCCCTAAAAAGCGTAGTCGACGGAGCCCCGCTTCGCGGGGCCCCTATTTCCGAGTGCAGGGTTTAAAGGAACCTAACGGGGGGGTGCCCCAAGTCCCGATTATGGGGGCAGAGATACTTCCGTATGTTCAGTTTCAGTCCGTATATAACGTGTTTGACAATTTTACGGTGACAGATACCCAAATATAATCGATACTTGCCATGGCTATACAGATACTTTGAACATGTTCAGTAATGCTACTTACATTTACATAAGTGCCACTCTTAGGGCGGTTTCAATTGTGGTACCAGTTTAGTTAGTTAATTTCTGGTAGAATCGTGGTGTACCAGACCGCTGCGGTGCCGAAGCGGTGCGTTTGTCGTACTGGTCCGACACAAAACGTCTAAATTGAAAGCGCCCTTACAGTAGTGGAACAGACAAGTTGGCCGAATGGGTAGGTACGAGGTACCTAATCGACCAAAACTGCTACACTGTACCAGTTTCGCACGCCAACTACGAGTATCTGTGTGTGTTTTGTCACATAAGATTCTCGTAGTTGCCGTGCGGCCGATGAAACGTCTTAGCGGTAGAAATAACGAATTTCCTGACATACTTTCACCGTTTTAGAAGCCACATTTTAAAATTCCCTTCCTTAGTGTTAAATTTTTAGAATAAAGAAATACTTCTCTTAGGTTTTATTGTCTGGCAGTCATCACCATCTTCCTGCCGTTGTCCCATTCTGTTAGGGGTTGGCACAATACGTTTTCTTGTTCAATTTTCTCCTGTCAGACGTCAAGGCATCATTTCCTACTATTCGTTGTACGACAGTGAGTTACTTGTTTTGTTTTTCTTGATTTTTCTATGCAATTAAGAATTTGTATTTGCGGCAGGCTATTAATTAATGAAATAAAATAAGTAGATTTCATAATAATAGTAGGTGACTGCCGATAGAAGTGGGAACAGAGTGAAAACAGCGTCGATCACGCGAGCTCCATGTTTTTTGGTCACTCGAAAAGTGCTCAATGGGCATAGAGAAGTTTACACTTCAAGAAAAGAAAACGCCTTAAAACTAAGAAAACTATGCTTGAAGCTATGTACGAAAACTAAAGATTAAAGAGCCTCAGTTCAGCTAAAGATATCATCATCATCCTATAATGTTCCCACTGCTGGGACACGGCCTCCTCTCAATGAGAGGGAATGGGCTATAATCTACCACGCGGGCCCAGTGCGGATAGGTAGATGTCACATGTCTTCGAATTTTTGGTTCTAGGACATGCCGGTTTCCTCACGATGTTTTCCTTCACCGTTTAGAGAGCAGCGGTGATGAAATAAATTACACAAAGTATTGCGCCTGTCTGGGTTCGAACCCACTACTTACTGTTCTTAAGTCGGGGCCGCCACCACTGGGCCACCGCTGCTCTCGCTAAAGATATAGTGACAGTGAATACCCAACATTTATCGATACGTCAACATGGTAACGTCCCTAGTAGATGCGATGCTGCCGAAGTATCGCGATTCGCGTCTATTGTTGTGATCAGTTTTGTAAGCTGTAGTCCATTGTTGTCTAACGTTTTTCAAAAACATTTTTTTTTAAATATTTTTGTACGGTTACCTACCAGTTTTTGTGTTCAGTTTTATCCGTAAAATCGGGATCGTATCGTTTTACCTGCATTTTGAAAAATTGACAGGTATTTAGTGTTAGTAGGGCTATTATATCCTGTTACCGGATTTGTTGTTGCTCAACCCGAATCAAAAAAGGTTTTATATATACCTACTACACAGGGTGTATTTCACCTCATCACAAAGCCGTTAGCCCATTCTGTATATCAAACTAAGTAACTTTACGCAAAAAATATTGCTGGGAAACAACTTTTTTTTTTTGAGGTTATAAATCATGTTTTGTGGTATAACTCAATGTAACGCACTCAAAACATTGTGCGAATGGATGGATTGAATAGTACGGGGGTCGTAAAGAAATTGTAAGTAAATATCATGCGATAAAAAGTGGTATTTAAAAAAAAACTTATCAAAATCTTGCAACTTTAACCCCCAATATCACCGTAACTAAAAGGTTCCCAGGTATAGTGTAGAACAAAAAAAAATATCAGAATGACGAGGAGAACAAGTGCCTTTCGTATTCGTTAACACCCTTTATTTGCTGCCAGAAAAGATGTTAATAACGGTCATTGCCCTTTCCCTGATTTCTCATAGTACGAACTAAACCAAACGAACCAAGTTTCGTTTTCATTAGAAAATTGTTGAAGATAGATGACGATTCAAGACTTGAACAGGCTTATTTTTGGTTATAAAATCAAGAAGCCTGCGGCGGAGCAGGCGTTTTTCCTCCCTCCCCGACCCTTGCTCGAGCCAGCCCGCGATGCTGAGCCTGTAGTAATAAAACAGTCCATAAATAAAGACAACCAGATCCAGCCTGTCCCTTTGCTGCCCAAAGCGACGCCCTAAGCCGAGGTCCGTACCCCACAGGGGGTGCCCTTAGAGCGCTGTCGCTTAGTTTATAGTCATTTTCGCCCTGGCTGGAGGCCTTAAATTCAAGGCATCCACAGGACTTGCCCGGTTAAGCAGAAGCCAGTCTTCCTAGACTGAACTGCGTGATGCTCACCATAGAAAAAAAATTAAAAACAATACCAATGTCTGTGTTCATACATGTAGCCATACATGCATGCTGGTATATAAGGTGTTTCTATTCAAATACGAAATCTCTTAAGGACAACATTATGACCAACTCTTAATAAGGGACCAAACATTGAATCACGAAAAAAATTCAGTTGTTCTATACATTTTTACGAGTTAAGCGAACAATAGATCATAAGGTAGGGAACAGAAACTTTTTCATTTGCGATTCAGAGTTTGGCCCCATAATATTATAATGATAAATACAATGACCCCTTAAGAGGTTTCGTGTATGAAAAGATAAAGGGTGTGAAACACCTCTTAACGAAGCCGAAAGGCTTTTGTTCCCCCTGTCATTGCGATCATTTATTTGTTCTACACTATACCTGGGAACCTTCTAGTTACGGAGATACTGGGGTCAAAGTTATTCTTATTCTTTATTGCACACAAAAAAATAACAAAGAAAAATATACACAAAGTTAAAATATCATCTAAGTACAACGGCGAGCTTAATCTAGAATTGGGTTTCCTTACAGCAAACCATACCTGTATTGCAAGATTTGCAGGAGTTTTTCAACGTTTTGACAAGGTTTTTTTTTTAATTCAAGTTTTTATTGTAAGGTTTTTACTTTAAACACCGCGTACTATTCAATACATCCATCAGCACAATGATTTAAGTGCGTTACATTGAGTTCTACCCCAAAACATGAACTTGCTCCCCAAAAAACAAGTCTTTTCCCTGCTATAATTTTGCTGGCAATTTTTTTTTAAAGTAGCTTAGTTTGATGTCCAGAAGGTTTGGCTGACGGCTTCGTGGTGAGGTTGTTTACACCCTGTATATCGTTCCATGTTTTCTTTCCTTGAAAATGTAGTTTCCACATTTCCTTAGTATTATTGTACCAGTTGAATCAATAGTGACTACAAAGTACTTCTGAGCTAAATTGAATAAAACCTTACTTATCTTTAAATAGCATGATGCGACCTTTCGATCAAATGTTGAAATCAATTTACAGCCAAGCTGAAAAAAACTTAACCTCCAAATAGATTTCTATTTCTGTAAATAGCGTAACTCCATTTAAAATTAACGCGTACATGCCTTTTGCGATTTGAGAATGAAGTTTTTCTACGTCATATAGAATTATAAATAAATAAACCTCCCAAAGATTTACAAAAATAGGGGTGGTAACTTGGAATATAATTCTATTTCTATTAACTTCATTTAGAATGTATTCTCACAAAATGACCCCTTAAAAAAAGAATAACTATTGAAAATTACTTTCTGTGTTTGTGCCGTTAGGAGTAGAAACATGGGGTCATAGTCATGGGGTCCTAGTTCACACTGAATACCCACTTAGTCTTAGGACAACGCCAAGCGATTGCATAGGTTATTGTTATAGGGGGTTGGCCTAATGATGGCAATGAAGCCAGCCCTTTAGGCAGTATCCCGTTGACAGTGATGCAGACGAATGTTTTGACGCCCTTTCAATAATTTTATTAGCTGTGATTCCATTTTTCCTCGTGAATTTTTAAAAAGGACATCAGCTTGGCGTGTGGGGATAAAACATATTTTTATATTCAAGTGCCGATAGATATTTGTTTTATTGTAAATACTAGTACCTATTCAATGAGAAATGTAAACCGCGTTGCTCTATTGATTTTGACAGTAATACGGTTAGCAATTACTTAGATTGGCCGTCTTGAGAGATGATCGTCAAAGAGGCTTAGTGCCTTCTCTGTATTGGGTCTAATGGAGGGTTTTCCTCACAACATGTTCCTTTGAATTACCTCCAGTTTATATGTTAACAGGATTTAGAAAATGGACAGATGTCTTAGCTCTTATTCCTTAAGTCTCTGTATGCTGTAATTGTAACCGAAGGGTAAATGGTCTCGACACTGGTCACTTAATAGTAGACTGACGAATAATCCTCTCCAATTATTTGCATGTTACTATCCTTCATCAGTACATTAAGGCTTTACATGTTTGTCTCCACACTATACGGTTGAAAGTGTGCATCTCCTTTATATTTTCAACCGACTTCCAAAAAGAGGAGGTTATGAACTTTCGACTGGGTGAACCGATTTAGATGATTCTTTTTTTGTTTGAAAGCTGGTGCTTGTCGATTGGTCCCATTTTAATTTGTTGAAGATCTGATGCTGATCTTCCGAGATATACAAAGGAACTCTTCAAAAATAGACGGCAAATCTGCAGTAATTGCTGCAATCGCTTGTAGGTTCATTGTTCATACTACATCATGACGTAACATCACGCCTGTATGCTCTGAGGGGGTACCTAGATGTGTACAATACTCCCAGATTTCGACAATGTTTGTTGCCTCTGAACTTTCCACTGGGTAAACCGATTTTGATGATTCTTTTTTTATTTGAAAGCTGGTGCTTTCTGTGTGGTTCAATTAAGTTAAGATCTGACGCTGATCTTCGGAGATATAAATGGAACTCTTCAAAAATATACGGCAAAGCTGCAGTAATTGCTGCAATGACTTGGTTGTTTATTGTTTATGTAACATAGTGACGTAACATCACGCCTGTATGCTCTGAGGGAGTACGCAGAAGTGTACAATACACCCAGATTTCGACAGTTAGATATGTTAAGTTCCATTTAATGGGATCCTGGAGAAATAGAGGAAATTCCTTAAATTTTATAGGTACACCAGAAGCGATTTGGGTAGTTTTAGTAAGAGTACATTCTTGGAGTGATCCCATTTCAATTTGCTAAAGATCTGATGAAGAACTTCGGAAGATAGGCGACGGGAACTCCTCAATAAATGATAGCAAATGTACTGGGATCGCTGAAATCTCATATCTGTCTATTGTTTACACCAGTTCATAAAAGAAAATCACGCCGGTACGCTGTGAAGGGGTAAATACATGTGAACCACTAAAAAATGAAAAATAAAAACTTTTTTACAAAAAATAAAACCGACTTCAGAGAAAACAAAAAAGTGAAAAATAACTTTAGCTTCAGAAGTCGGTGACAAAAAAACTAAATCAATCAAACAAAGGTCACCGACTTCTGAAGCTAAAGTTATTTTTCACTTTTTTGTTTTCTCTGAAGTCGGTTTTATTTTTTAATCGTTATAGTTATCGGTTCAAAAGGCTGTGTAATATCCGGATGGACGGATTGCACGAAATTAATAGGGTTTAATTGACTACGGGCCCCTAAAAGGAGGCAAAACCACCCAGGCAAGCAAAAGCATACAATGGAATTGCAGTTGCTCGAAAAAGTCTTTTTATCATTTGTGCGGAACCGATCCCACGAAATGAACTTTCTTAGCTTTGGTTACTAGCTAAGAGGAAAATATAAGCCAGGAACACAAAACCCAAGATTTTAATGTAATTTCAACATACACAAGTAATTTAAAAAAAACCACATAAGCAGTAAACGATCCTGCTAAGCCAGAAGCCATAAAACAAAATTCAACCTGAATCCTCTTAACATCGTAACACAAAGGTTGAATAAACTTTCACGATGGAAACCAATTGTTCCTAATTCTTTATAACGAACAAATTCCTTGTCTCTGGTCGAGTGTTACATCGGTCGGAGGATTTGACAGGTCAGTAGACATGAGCTATGCTCCCAGGCCTTGAGGCTCAACCCTTGTCATTCATGTTTATCCCCTGAACGCCTGAACGGCACAACTGTAGCGCTCATAGCCGTAGTGGGATTAGCAGAGGCTATGTAGGTGGGAGATCTATTTGTAGATGCGTGATTTGTTTTAGATTGCCATTTTGAGGCTTAATTCAGACTAGTGGTCCGTCCCTGCTTCACGTGGGTACAGTATATAGCTGGTAATCAGTGTACAAACCTGAACTCGCGAAAAAAATATATTTTTATTTGCCTAGCTGGTCAAAACGTACTGAAACGTTGATTTGTTTATTTGCAATTTCAGGTTTGGTCTCATACTAAAAGTTATGATTGTGTTATGAGTACAGTCACGCGTTTAAGTATCGTTCACTAAATGACATATATCTATATGTGACCGTAAAATTGTCAAACACGTTATATTACAATATAACGTGTTTTTTCTCGCGATATTGTAATGTCTCGAATTATTGTCAACTGAACATACGGAAGTATCTCTGCCCCCATAATCGGGACTTGGGGCACCCCCCCGTTAGGTTAGTTAGGTTCCTTTAAACCCTACACTCGGAAATAGGGGCCCCGCGAAGCGGGGCTCCGTCGACTACGCTTTTTAGGGGGACTATAAAGTGTTTTAAGGTTATGTTATATTAATCGGTATTTCTCAGGAATGGTGCATTATCTTTTCATGAGAATTGTGCCACTGGGCAAGGGGGACCCCTCCTTCCCTCCACACCGCGTAAGTTGACTACCATCGCATGCATTTCACGAAAAATAATGCGTTTTCTTGTAAGCAGTATGTTCATTTGACAATAATTCGAGACTTTACAATATCGCTAGAGATATTACAATATGACGTATTTGACAATTTTACGGTGACATATACATATAATAAAATCGTTGAGACCAAAAAATCTGTACATTGAAGATTAAAAAAAAACCGACCAGGGTGACTTAAAATAAGTAACTGAACAAATTAAAACCATTTTTTTTAATTTTTGTTTGTTTGTTTGTTTGACCGCGCATCACGTAAAAACTTCTGAGCAGATTTTGATGAAATGTTCACAAATCTATTTAATTAAATTCAGAATAACATTTAGGCTACAGAAACTTTGGAAAAAAACGAATAAAACGTTGAAAAGGGGGGGGGGGGGGTGTAAAGATTGTATGTTTTTTAGTTTGTTCTAGAATCATGAAACTGACAGTAAATATTTATTATTAAAAATAAAGAAATACCTGTTTCAACATTTTCAAAAGATCTCACCCAGAGACGTAAAAAGAGGGTTTTGTGTTTAAAGTTAATTAACTTCATACACCTATAGAATAAAATTCAATGAAGTGTAAACTTTTAAAAGTTGCTACATAAACTTCAAATCTAATATAATTTCTCATTTTCCTGAAATTTAATTTTTGAGGTGAATATTGAATACGCACAAAATAGCATAAAAAAGTAGAAATAATAAAAGTACTATACAGGGTGTATTTCACCTCATCACAAAGCCGTTAACCAAGCATTCTGTACATCAAACTAAGTAACTTTCCGCAAAAAATATTGCTGGGAAAAAACTTTTTTTTTTTGAGGTTATAAATCATGTTTTGTGGTATAACTCAATGTAACGCACTCAAAACATTGTGCGGGTGGATGGATTGAATAGTACGGAGGTCGTAGAGATATTTAAAGTAAAAATCATGCGATAAAAAGTGGTATTTAAAAAAATACTTGTAAAAATCTTGTAACTTTGACCCCCTATATCTCCGTAACTAGGAGGTTCCCAGGTATAGTGTAGAACAAAAAAATGATTAGAATGACGAGGAGAACAAGTGCCTTTCGTATTCGTTAAGAGGTGTTTTACACCCTTTATATACAAAATAGATACGACTTACACCTACGTGTGCAGCCGTATCCAGTGAGCCAGCATGGGCAAGCTGTTGAGGGAAGCCCTTATTTGGAAAACCATAAGTAGAATATATGAGCGACTAATGCAAAGATTTCCGAGAAATTAAATTGTTACCTACTTGAATCTACACTAATACTATAAAGCTGAAGAGTTTATTTGTTTGGTTCGTGGTCGTTGCAAGCGCTGCATAATGCGGTTAAAGTTACACAGCAATCACGTACGAAGGAATTGTTCCTCTTATGCAATTAAAAAAAAAAGTCCGCGATAGCATAATTATGTGGTTGACTCACACTTTCTCTAACCCTCACTCGCAGACGAAGTTGCGCGGGTCAGCTAGTCCTATATAAATGTAGATTTCTGTGCAGCTGTATCTCTAAAAAACATAATTTAAAAATGTTTATAAACCTTTCGAAATAAATTTTAAAAGTGCGAGTCGCATTCGAACACAAAAAATTCTGTAGCACCAAATAATATAATATTTTTAAGACAACAGCTAATCTAATTTTTTTTTCATAGTAGATTAATGAACAGCAACCTGACTGCTGCAGTATCACGAAAAAGTCTCGTTGCTCGAAAGCTATAAATAAAATATCAAATATTATTTCAAGAATTGAATCATTACTTTCTAAAAACTTACAAACAAATACCACTCTAAAAACAACAACAACAAATGGATACTCTACCAACGCAAATAAAAGTGGTAAGTTTGTATACTTATGAAGTACTTATAACAGATACATTAGAAATTGAAATCTCTCTTGAAAGCTTATCTCAAAGCAAAGAGATTTTGTCCTGTATGAATATTCAAAGAAGCTTTGTTTTGTAAGCGAATCATTACCTTCTCTTGATTCTTTGTTCTTCAAATAGCCAAAAGAACTTATTTTTATTTAATAGGAGGGCTTATCTTTGTTTCATATTCATTTATTTTTTTAAAGGAGAACCAACAACTAAAATAAGTGAGTAACAATTGTATAAACGACACAGAGCCAATAACAGGTTCTCACGAGTAGACACAGAGATGGTAGTAGAAACCTTAGCCTTAACGTAACACCAAATAGCAAGCACGGTATACAAATAAAAGGAATCAAAACCAACCATAAGCACTAAATACACTCAGACACTAGGTTAGGCATTGTTAACATGGGGAAAAAAACAAAAGAAAAGAAGGTATTAAGATGTTTGCAGAGAAAAATATGGATGGATTGTGTGAGGTTTGATATGAAGAAGAAAGGAGTAAAGTAAATGAAAGTGTGATGATTGACAGGGGAGAGTGAAGAGAAGAGGATGAATTAGAGAGAGAATCTAAGAATGGAAGAACAAAAAACAACGTGTGGCGCCGTAACCAAATAATATGGGACAGGCTGATGATGATGATAAAGCTGATAAATAATGATAATGATGATTAATAAATGATGAAGATGTCTGTAGAGAGATGAAGAAAAAAATAATCTAGCACATTATTTGAAAACTTTCTACAAACATAAGCTAGTACCATAACATACTGTTGTTTTACAAGAAACAGGTTGGTTTCTGCTGCAACTAAGGAAAACTTGGAAAAGCAAACTTTCCCCGCAAAAAATATGTATTCATTTTACTACTGAGGTCATAAAGGGTGTAAAACACCTCTTCACGAAGCCGAAAGGCACTTGTTCTCCCCTTCATTGCAATTATTTTTTCACTGAGTACACAGTACATCTACACCATACCTGGGAACCTTCTAGATACGGAGATATGGGGGGTCAAAGTTACAACTATTTGGCAAGTTTTTTTTTAAATGCAAGTTTTTTTTGTTAGATTTTAACTTTTAACACCTCCACGACCCCGTACTATTCAATCCATCCATCACCACAAGTGCGTTACATTGAGTTCTACCACAAAACATGATTTATAACCTCAAAAAAAAAGTTGTTTCCCAGCAATATTTTTTGCGTAAAGTTACTTAGTTTGATGTACAGAATGCTTTGTTAACGGCTTTGTGATGAGGTGGTTTACACCCTGTATAATAACATTCTAAGACAAGTAAATATTGATACAACATAATATAACATAATACCTGTAATCCATGAAGAGGTAGGCAGAATTTCGTGCGTGTACTTTTTTGAAATCAATCGATAGAGTCAATCATATGAATCAAATTTTTCTAACAAACATGATAAATTAAACGAAAGGAAAACCATGAAATCTACAGTTATAAATTCGATGGTATAAAATAGAATAAGATATTTTAAAGCGTTTCATTTAAAGGATGGACCATTACAATTAAAAAAGAGATTGCAGTTTGCACAAAAAAACACGTGGAAATTGTAATCCTCTTATCTAAATAAGGGCAGACACCCACATTTTACAAACTTCGTGATTTTTTTTATCAAGAATTTCCTGGCAGCAGCCACGGAATTCGGTCGCTGACAATAGGTTTGCTCCTTAATACATGCGGGGTGAAACTGATGTAATTTGGGTGTTCTATTCTTATAGCTAGCCCATATTTTCCCACTGCTGGGTAATGGCCTCCACCCATTTCTTCCAACAATCACAATTCTGCGCTACTTCTTTTCAGTTCTCAAAGAAGACGTTCGGCGACAGTTCGTTTCGCCATCTCATTATTGGTCCACCGCGACATCGTGTCATAATTTTCAATGCGAGTATTTATAGTAAACCTTTTGCCACGGATTTGAGGCGTGATGTCTACATCCAGCTATATACATCCGTAAAGCTTTACCTAAAACCGATAGCAATGCAAGCAAACACTTGTTGTTACACAGAGACTTTTATTTCAAACATTTTCATTGCGAGTTTTCTGACACGGCCTTTCGTTTTTAGTATACACACAACCGCTATTTTTATTGCCGAGTATTGCATCGAAGTTTTTTTTTAGTTTGGTTTTATGTATCATGGCTTTACACAGGATTAATGGTCTTATTGAGCTACAGATTATGATTTGGTTTCTTTGAATAAAAATAGAATATACGAGTAGATTTTTGTAGTTAAATAAAAAAACGTGCTGGCCAGTTTTTGAGGTCGTTAGTTAAATCGTACCGAAGTATCCAAAATGAATTTACATAAAACTTTCACGGGTTCACTTATTTTCATTTAGCTCAAACTGATTTTAAGTTAACTTACGTCTATCTTTAAATTGATTTTAGACACATTTGTAACACCTGAATCTTTCTAATTCACTGCTGAAGACCAAATGGGGCCATAAGCCAGCCTGCTACTGAGAAATTCCTTTATTAAAAACCCAATAACACTTTGCCACACTTGGAAATCGAACCCGGGACCGCATGCTTATCAGTCACGCTGGCACCAACAAGGCAGTGAGTGTTTTTTTTATTTTTTTCTTAGCTTATCCTGTGTCCCACTGCTGGGGTTAGGCTTCCCCTTTTCCCTTACAAACCTCTCTATCTTGCGCGATATCCAGCCATGTTCGCCCCGACAACTAGATCAGATCGTTACACTACCTCGGCGGCAATTCTCTCAGTCAGGCGTCCAGTGAGTGACGATCTTTACCATACAGCAACAGCAGCTTTGGTTTACAGCAATAATAATATTTACCTATTTCCCTTCCAAACCTCTCTATCTTGCGCGATATCTAGCCATGTTCGCCTCGACAACTAGATCAGATCGTCACACTACCTCGATGGCAATTCCCTCAGTCAGGCGTCCAGTGAGTGACGATCTTTACCACACAGCAACAGCAGCTTTGGTTTACAGCAATAATAATATTTACCTACAATCAGTAGCTAACTTTAATGTAAACTGTGGAGCAATCAAGACTAAACTAATATGATTTCAAGTTAGCTAAGTTGGCACTATTTCGTAGAATATATGGTATTTGATGTTTACTCTATGTGAGTTTGTTTTGAAATGGGATTCATTCCTACACGTTTACCGATTGGATTTTTGCACGAACATTTTCCGTGATTTTAGAAATTAATTACCAACTGTGCGTTTTCCTTCACGAAATAACAAAAAGGTTTCAAAAATTCAACTGAAAAAAATATGCAAGTACTACTTTAGAATAGAGAAGTGGCTATTGAGTGACAAACTGAGATTTTATTTTAAGTCATAATTTAACCAAATAAGTATACAACCCGAATGGCGTAGTGGTAGTGAGGCTGCCTTGTCCTGTGTTCGTATCCCGGTAGGAGCAAATGTTTGTGTGATCAGCATGGACATTTGTTTGCGAGTCATGGATAATTATATAAATAACAAGCATGTATTTACAAACAAAAAAGTATCTATGTAGTATATCAACTATTTGGTGTACACGACACAAGCCTCGCTAAGTTTGGCACTAGGTGGCGCTGTGTGTTAATGTCCAGCGATAATTATTTATTATTATTTATTTATACAGAATTTAAAGGGTTACACTTAAACCATCGGCTGGTTTAAATGTGACCCTTTAAATGTATGCATTAAATATGTATAGAACTCTAAAATATCCATTAAGCCAGAGTCCAGCTAGTATAAAAGCGTTTTCTAGTAGCCCTTATTTATACGTTACTACACTCGCGGTCAAACGTTTACAAGTATTATAAAGGGGAAAGATTTAATTTTTTGTATGTAACGATTAAACTTAAAAACTACCGGACCGATTTGAAAAATTCTTTCAGCAATGGATAGCTACAGTATCAACGAGTTAAATAGATTTTATTTTATTCCCGTATTCCCACGAAAACAGAAACTACGCAGGTGAAACCGCGTCACGTCCGCTAGTAATCTATGCTAATATTATAAGAAGATTAGTGATATTTTAAGAGTTGGTTTGAACGCGTTAATCTCAGGAACTACTGATTGTAATTGAAAAAATATTTGTGTGTATTTTGTGATAGTCCATTTATCGGGAAAGGTTATAGGTTATATAACATCACGCTACAACTAATAGGAGCGGAGCATAAATGAAGATTGTTGCAAAAACGGGGAATTATACCTTTTGTGTGACGCAGACGAAGTTGCGTGGATCAGCTAGTAAATAATAAGCGACGATGACGATAATCTATGTTACTTGTAAATCAATAATGGTAAATACCAATATTAAACTAATTTTATCTAATGATATCAACTGCGAGAAGAGCAAAAATTAATACAAGGTGTTAACATTGTTAATTGCTCGTATTTGTGTTGTATGTGAGGAAGAAATCGTTTATTTGAAAAAAACTACACTACGAAACTAATCAGTTTTCGTACATTTAGTATTATTTTATTTACTGACAAATTATCTACAACACACAGTTTTATTCATGCATGCATGTTTTATTATTTTAAAGTCCCGTTTCCACTATGTTGTAACGGCAAATAATCGTGTAGTTGCAAGTATCGTGGCTTGTGTATTTAAATGGAGGTGTTCACATATAAGACTAGGAGCTCGTGTCTAAATCTATACTAATATTATAAAGCAGAAGAGTTTGTTTGTTTGTTTGGTTGAACGCGCTAATCTCAGGAACTACCGGGTCGAATTAAAAAATTCTTTTTGCGTTAGTCCATTTATCGAGGAAGGCGATAGGCTATATAATATCACGCTATGTTAAAAAGACCGCCGATCTATGGGGTCATTCTGTGGACGTAGCTAAATCTATTATAAACATTGTAGCTCCTACTTTAGCAGTAATATTTAACGATTGTATTGATCGTGGTGAGTTTCCTGATCTAATGAAATATAGTAAAATAATACCTTTATTTAAATCGGGTAGTACATCAGACCCCACAAGTTATAGACCTATTTCAGTACTTACCAACTTTTAGTTTTTTTGCATAAAAAACAGTTCGGTTTTACAAGGGGTCATTCAACTACCGATGCCGGTGTTGACCTTTTAGGACACATTTATAATGCTTGGGAGGACAAATTCGATGCTTTGGGAATTTTTTGCGATTTATCCAAAGCTTTCGATTGCGTTCTTCATGAAACTTTAATCAGAAAACTACACCACTACGGAGTCCGTAACGCCTCTCTGGATCTTCTTACTTCATATTTGAGTGATAGGATTCAGAGAGTTGATGTTAACGGGGAAAGATCTCCAGGATCCGTAGTAAGAATGGGGGTACCCCAGGGCTCAATTCTTGGTCCATTTTTGTTTCTCATTTATATAACTGACTTGCCTTACCTCATAAAGGATAATCATGATATAGTATTGTTTGCAGACGACACTTCTCTTTTATTTAAACTTAAACGTCAGCAGTTAGTTACGGATGATGTTAATAGCGCCCTGGCAAAAGTCGTTAATTGGTTTAATGTTAACAATCTACTCCTGAATGAGAAAAAAACCAAATGTATTAAGTTTACGATACCCCATGTAAGACAAGTGGAAACTAGTGTAGTAATCAAGGATGAAGAGTTGAAACCGGAAGACAGCACAGTGTTCTTAGGCATAACACTGAATGCCAAGCTTCAGTGGGGCCCGCATATACACAAATTGTCAAAAAAACTTAGCTCTGCAGCATACGCCGTTAGAAAAATTCGTGATTTAACTGATTTGGAAACAGCCCGTTTAGTTTATTTTAGTTATTTCCACAGCGTGATGTCGTACGATATCCTCTTGTGAGGTAATGCCGCCGATATTCAGACTATATTTGTATTGCAAAAAAGGGCAATTCGTTCAATTTATAAATTAAGTCCCCGATACTCCCTCAGAGAAAAAATTAAAGATATTAATATTCTTACTATGCCCTCTCAGTACATTTATGAAAATCTTTTGTACGCACACAAAAATATTAATTTGTTTAAAAAATACAGTGATATCCACAACATAAATACTAGAAATAAACACAAATTTGTTATTCCTGCTACGAGCCTCAAGAAAATAGGGGGAACGTTCCGATGCCAATGTATACGCTTTTACAATAAACTTCCGAGCCATATTCAAGCGCTTAGTCTAAATAAATTCAAATCGTTTATAAAACGGAAGCTATGCCTGAAAGCCTACTATCATGTTAATCACTATCTCGATGATAAAAAGGCTTGGGATTAAGCTGCTCCAATGAAATTTGCTCTGCGAATATAGAAATTTCGGACTTCGCTTGTTTATTATTGATTCCTTTCTTTTATACACTTTGACATGAATGGATATTATTTTTTTTTACTTTATTGTTTATTATTTTGTGTGTGTGTGTGTGTGTGTGTGTATTTGACATGAATATTTACTTGTGGCTTTTGACATTTAATGACTTGGCATGAATACTTAGTTCAGTATTTTATTATTTTTTACATTTTTAGTTTATTTTTTATTGTTTTATGTGTGTGTATTTGACATATCGTATTTTTATTGACATTCATTTTGTAAATTATTATTAATTTTATTTAATTTTTGTGTTTTTTGTGAATGTGAGGACCATGTGGGTTACATTTTATTTGTTTATTTTTTTATTTTTTTTACCCCTCAACCGTCTGACAGTGTGAGTTCTATAAGCGACCTACCCAAATGTCCTTTCTTTGGTATTGTTCGTCGTTTCGTTGAGCTCCTTGTGTTATAAGTCGAGCTACACGATAACTGACAAATGCTTGCACTGACTGGACAGGTTTACTCAAATCTGTATGGTTCTTTCTTCAAAAGACCATCTCAGACACTAATATCTACATGATCCTCATTTTTTATTTATTTATTAATTTATTAATTACAACGGTTATACACCAGTAACAGTAATTAATTAATTTCTTACAAATAATATAAACTACAGTTTCATTAGGATAGGTAAATCATTAATTATACATTAAATAAAAAAGTTGAGAAAATTAGTTTTGTTAGGTTACAAATTATTAGGACACAATTATTCACATGCAATGTCTTTCACAAAATCTTGAACACAATAAAATGATTTGGTTGAATCTGTCATTCAACACGTCACAATCGGGTATGTCAGATATAAGGGCATTGATTGCGCTGCGCATGCGACACAGCGGGGAATGCGCACGGGATACAGTGTGGCTCTGTGCAGTTGCGAATAGTCTGTGCCGGCGGTTGGACCGTTGGCGTAGGTAATTGTCAGGGACATAAAATGTGCATAGAATGTTGTGCAACTCTGGCGAGTCAATTATGTTCCGTAAAATTTTAAGTGCAGTGATGATCTGCGTTCGAGACCTTCGGACAACTAGGGAGTTATATCCTAGAATACCAAGTAAAAAATCCGTGGGGTACATAAATGGATAGTACCCGTGGTTTCTCTTATATAAGTAGCGTAGGAAGGCCTTTTGAATTTTTTCAATCATAAGGATGTATGTTGATTCGTACGGACTCCAAACGCAAGCTGCAAATTCCAATTTACATCTGACAAGGGAATTATACAAAATTTTGATGATGTTGGGATTACGGAAGTCACGTGCATTACGCAAGACGAAACCCAGTCGTCTGTATGACTCGGCGGCCACCAAGGAGATGTGATCGTGAAATGTCAAGCGACAATCGAATGTCACACCAAGATCACGGATGTTGAATACGCGGGTTACCTCTGTATCCCCTAACGTGTATACGGCTTGACTAGGTCGTGATTTACGGCTGAACGTCATAACATAACACTTGCTGGTGTTAAAAAACAATTTATTAGTTCGGCTCCACTCTAAGATTCGGTCAATGTCGCTCTGAAGATCCTCACGAGTGCAATTCTCGGTAACTTCGAGTACTAACTTTAAATCGTCCGCATATAGCAGACATTTAGCATGCCGTACCACACGAACGAGATCATTGATCATTAAAAGAAAGAGTAATGGGCCAAGAACTGATCCTTGACTCACCCCAGACCGCGTATGGTAAGATCCTGAAAGAAAGCCACCATGAGCAACAAATTGTTTCCGGTTCAATAGATAATTAGCAAAAAACCGAAGAAGCTTTGGTGTGAATCCTATAGCCTTTAATTTGCTCAGCAAAATGTCGTTGTCCACTGCATCGAATGCCTTTTTGAAATCAAAATAGAGAACATCGACTTCATGTCCCCTATCCAGACCCCTCGAGACGTAGTCAACGAGTGATAATAAATTTGTTTCGACTGAGCGACCTGGTCGGAAGCCATGTTGTTCATCACATATGTGGGATTTTAATTGGTGGTAAATTTCTCTATGCGCAATTGTTTCAAACACCTTGGCTGGACATGACAAAACGGCAATCGGACGATGTTCCTCAACTGATGATTTGTTATTGGTTTTCGGTATCGGCGTAACTCGAGACACCTTCCATTGGTCGGGATATACGCCACTTTGAAGTGCTAAGTTCATTATATAGGTTAGTGGAAGAGCAAGAGAATCCCTACAGCCAATCAAAACATATGGTGGAACTTTGTCTGGGCCGACTGAGCTATGCGGCTTTAGTTTACGAATACCGTTCTTAACCTGAGATATGGTGAAATTCTCAATGTGTATGTAACCCCCGTCAGTCGTAGCTGCGACAGGTAATATATTATCAGCATCCAACTTAGGGTTCTGTGGCAGAAATACACTAGAAAAATACTCAGCAAAGGCATTCGCTGCGTCACTACCAGTAAAAGTTTTGTTTTTGTAGCTCATGGTGGGCTCAAAGCCACCTTTGGACCGAAGACTTTTAATGTACTGCCAGAATTGAAGTGGGTTACTTCTAATGCAATTTTCGATCGATGCCGTGTAAGTCTTGTAAGCACAATCGATACGTTCCTTTAGCTCAGATCGAATTCTACTGTAAGCCAAATACACGTCAGGGTCAGCGCAACGTTTCCAGTGTCTGTGAAGCTTAATTTTGTGATTCAAATCTCTAATAATATCTGAGGAGAACCAAACAGGATAGCGTTTTCTATTAGATATCGCTCTGTTTTTTTTTGGTACACAAGCATTGAATATTCTATAAAGCGTTCTGTAAAACTCACCAGTAGCCGATGGTACATCCGTGGCATTAGTGACACAGGTCCAGTCAGTCTGTGACAGAAGTTCATAAAGCAACAGAAAATCAGCTTTGGAAAAATTCCAGTCAGTTGCCAAATCAAGATTGCTAGGGCAGGTCTTCTCCTCGCTCAACGTCCTAAGGAGTCTAGTTTCAATGTCTAGAGGAGGATGATATGAGTCAACATTCACAATGCCACCAGCCTCAGCGGCTTGAACTTGCACAGCGCAATCAGAATCCCTTGAAAGGACGACATCCAACTTGCCGCCAAAAACATTGCAAACATTATTATTCTCAATCATTGAACAAAATGAAAGGAAATATGCATAATAGCTGTTTACAGATTTCGATGCACTTTTGAGGTTGATATCACCAATTATAAAAATATTGCCTTTCAAATCATTTACAAAGGATTCCACTTTGCGGAACCAGTCAAAATATACAGAATCTACAGCACTTGGAGAAATATACACGGCACAGATATATACACTAATTCCTCTAATGCAAAACTTAACCCAGAGATCTTCTCCGTCGGCAGTTTCCAATTCGTTTGCTCGAACCGGCACGGTCCCCGGCTTAGCAGCTACTAGAACACCACCTCCTGGTCTGTTTCTATCTCGGCGCACTACATTCCAGCCAGTGGGCACAACCTCAGAGCACTCCACGGAGGAATCCAGAAAAGTCTCAGTAGCAACAATAATATCACAATCCAGAAGTGACATATTTGTTTTCCATATGTGCAACTTAGTTTTAATACCACGAACATTTTGATAAAATATATTAAGCGTAGTTATTGCTCTCGCGCGAGTAGGGCGATTCTTTATGATAGGCATATGATTATTCGGTATGTCGAAATCGGTTGTCCTGTTCATTGGTGCGAAATCGACGAAAGGCAATCCACGGCTTAATCCGAGCATTTTCGGGCCATATCTCCGGCGAAAGAATGTGATCATACCAGGCTATCGGCACTATCAGTTTGTATGACCTATAATGGCCTTTAGTTTTTAGTTCATCGACGACACATTTCGCCTGAGGGTATAGTTGTTGTAGGTATTCTGCAATTTCGTCGGGACCGGACTTCATGTTCCACAAGTGTATGCTTTTGGTTTCTTCAGCCGCCTTAAGAGAAGTAATATTGGGCCCAGCAGTACAACGAATAGAATTTTGTCGTTTTTTATTGCTGAGCAGTTCATCAGTGGGAGCAGCACAAACCTGCGCACCGTCAGCGGTTCTCACAATCTGTTCCCTCGTGGAATATCGGTGATTGTTGCTTTTAGAGTGGGCAGAGTCTAGCGAAGCATCCATTGCTGCTGCGTTATTTGATGGAGGGATAGTTACGGTTGGGGCTGTAGGCACCGACGAGTTGGTCAGGTCCAAATCCCTACCTGGCTCCGTGTCGACGTGAACAGGGTCGTCATTATTGACTTGCGCTTTATCGGTTGGGTGAGCTGAACTTATGAGGCTAGAGTCTCCTACAGTAGGGTGGTTACTAGTAACGATTTGGGATTTGTTTGTAGACTTAGACTGCGAACTTATAGACGCAGACTGCGAGTTTTTAGACGCAGACTGCGAATTTTTAGACGCAGACTGCGAATTTTTAGACACCAACTGCGATTTTTTAGGACGCCTTATGGTATACGTCTTCGTCACTTCTCGCCCATCAGGATTAGAGAGAGGGGCAATTGGATCTACCTGTTTCGAACACTGTTGATAACTGATGATGTCAGCCTCCATAGATTGAAATTTTCCGCTAAGACTAACCAGGTTATCTTTGCATTCTTCTATATTTTCGTGACAGCGATGCACATAGGTGAATATTTCAGTTACCTTATGACTCATTTCCAAAACTCGTTCCTTCAAATCTTTCATCTCCAGCACAATGTAGCTGAAGTCCACTGGGACGTCACTTTTATTGTTGGTAGATGATACTTTCCTGACGGTTATATTTGAGTCGCGGGCAGACTGTGGGGTTCCAACAGCAATCTCTGAGTTGTTGCCACCCTTTTTCGACGCACAACGGCATTCAGGACAGATCCAGGCAGCTCTTTCTTCCAATGACAAGTTTTGGTTGTTACAAAGATAGTGATACAGCCTACTACACCGCTCAACCATACACTGAAGATATTCATCTCCAGGATTCAAATCACTGTTACATGCAGAACACTTCATCTTGAAACGATTTACTTGTTAATAGACGCAGAAATAGTACACAAAATAGTTTTGCCTCCCAGAGGCAACGCTTCGTTGGTACAATTGGTTGCGCCGTCTACGTTGCTTTATCTATGCCGCGACCGCTCTTGTACGTCACGGGGCTCGCGCGCACGCCAAACTGCTCCTAACGCCGACCGCACAACCGTGCGTGTGGCGTGCACTGCGCGTTAATTGAGTTGTCATGCAGCCACCGGACAAACACTCGTGGCTTAGATGTCACTTAATTTTTCACAAAATTTTGATAGTTTAACACTTTAATTTATAAGTTTAGATAGTCACTTATTTGCACGAGAGTTTATGTGAAATTACGCGCTGTTATTTTGAAGGAAAACAGCCGAAAACACTTTAAATTTTATGAATTATTGTAAGATCAACGACAAACGAATGTTACCCGTTCAAGCACTTGGGCAAAGACATGTGCTCATGTGAATTGAGCAAGATTATGTCTGGACTTCAAAAGAGACTATGACCTCTGAGTTTGTTTCGGCTGTTTCTTCTCAGAGTAGTCAGGTACGAAACACCGGCCCCATCTAGTTTAAAAAAAAAATTGACGTGTAAAAGTGTTTGTGAAAACCTACTTACAAAATAAAGATCATTTATCATTTATGACCATTAGGAGCGGAGCAGGAATGAAAAATGTTGCAAAAACGGAGGTTTTTTATTTCCTTTCGTTTTTCTCTCTTATGTGACGCAGACGAAGTTGCGTGGGTCAGCTAGTAATAAATAAATAAATATCGCTGGACATTAACACACAGCGCCATCTGGAGCCACACTAAGCAAGGCTTGTGTCGTGGACACCAGATTGTTGATATACTACATATATACTTTTTAGTTCGTAAATACATACTTATTATACATATTAACATCCATGACTCGGAAACAAATGTCCATCCTCATCACACAAACATTTGCTCCTGCCGGGATTCGAACCCAGGCCCCTATGAACGTAAGGCAGCCTCACAAACATCACGCCATTCGAGTCGTCAAAATAATAATAATAACAGCCGCTCGGCCCGATCTTTACGTTAAACCATGCTGGCCTAGGTTGGTCTTTGGACCACCCTTACATACCGAGTTTCCTCCGTGCCTAGGAAAGCACGTTAATATATTATTCCCGGCTGTCATTTGTCCAACTTTTGACATTCGTTACAGATAGTCAGTGGCCAAAAAGTCTGACAACCAGTCTCACTAAGTGGTATCGTATTACCCAGTATTAACTGGGTCGTGGAGGTCAGATAGGCAGTCGCCCCATGTAAAATACTAGTATCCAGCTGCATTCGGTAAGACTGGAAGCCGAGCCCAACATAGTTGGGAAAAGGCTAGGCAGATGGTACGATAACTATAGTCCATGAGTTTCGCCAGTTAAAAACGAACGATAAATTAATCGCCATGAAATAGTGGGAACGGCGAGCCTAAGGGTAATTTTAGTTTATTGTACTGACTCGTATTCATTGTATATAAGTGTATGCGCTTCAGCAAAAGGATTATAAAAACCTACGCATTATTATAGTTGTTGGTCAGCACACCACATAACTCCTACTAATACATTTTGGGATGCCCTGAAAATCTGTGCAATCCATTTATAACCCGTACGTGTCTATATTTGGTATTTTCAGCGCTCAACTGCGGGCGAAAGCATGATATGCATTTATTCGCGTAACTCTGTGAAATGTGGTTGAATAACTATTTTAAAATGCTTGTTGCATTTGCAGGCTTTGTATCGTACGAAGAGTTTTATTTTTTACATATTGCTCGCCATCATTACTTAATTGTTTATCTTCTCCGAATAACATTAGACAAAACATATAAAAGGTCCCAAAACGAACATTTACTTACGTTGCCTACCATGTTCCCAAACATAATATACCTAATATTGTTGAACTTTTTCATTTCCCTTAATGGGGCACGGTGTAGACATGGCTTCATTAAATACGATCTTTTTCTCGCCAATTTGCCAGAGATTTCGGCGCTCTACAAAGAGGATCAAAGATCCGTTCGGGAACATCCGACTTTTGGGCGTTTGTATTCGCATTATAATGAAGTCATTCTTATACTATGTAGTTAATCGCGAGAATAGAACAGTGGTCACCAAGTTTGTGCATAAATTGAGCTCCTGGGCGGTTTTTGCTGCTGTCGTCTACCTATTCCTGTACCGAGAGGGAGGGGGGAGGGTGCCCGACAATGGAATTTGTGAGCCCCGGGTGCGCTAGGTGCTGACTTCCGATTGTATTCACGGCACCGCATTACGACTTTTGAATTCCCAACTTTCTCATTACATGTCTTTTTGTGTTTGAAAAGAAAGGACAAGATGTCGTTCGCATTCCACTTTGTGGGGCTACGATTTATATCTGATTTTGCTTGTACATTTATCAACGTGTTCCGTTCCAGATATTCTCCTCAAAAATAAATCTTGAGAATAGCGCTAACTATATGGGTCCATTCCAGCTTTGCTTTTCAAATACCAATAGTCTGAAAAAGATCAATTTGATCTCCAAAACCAACCTGGATATTCAATTCTCAGGTGCTTCGATAGATAAATATTCATGCTTGGAACTTCTCCAAGTAGGTATAAGATGAACTTTTTCAAAGCGTATATTTTGTTCGTAAGCAAGAAGGGTCGAGGGAATAAAAGCGAAAGCGTGTACACTTCAGTCGATTTCACTTCAGCTGAAATTAAAGCTCAGTTGGGATCAGCGGTTTTCGAGATTGCGGTCGTTCTTTGTTGCCGGCGTATAATATAAAATAGGTAGGAAAAAAGGACCAGCAAAAGTTCCGTATCATTCTACGCGACGAATGGCGTGTCGTCTCCACAATACAACCTCATAAGAGTGAGTACCTACGTGATTTGTTCCAGCCGAGGAATCGAACGCCGATGGGCCAGACCGCGCTCCAGCTCATAATCGATTGAATTTCAGTATTCTCTGCTGATTGACCAGGGTTTGTTCGATATTTATAAATGCCTTTTTAGGATTGTATGTCGGATTCAACTTCAGAGTTAATAGAAATATTCTTAAACAGCTTTGTGTATTTATATACTTTCTTCTTTTTGTATAAGTATCGTATAAGAGTGAGTTTTTGTAATCATGTTATGCTGCACGTTTCTCAAAGATGTTAAAAAAAAAACAAACGATACTGGTAAGTAGTGCTTTGCATGTGTTATTGAAAAATATTTACTTAAAACAAATAAAAAAGTGATCGGTTTCTAAAAAAATCTGAAAACGAAGATAAATAAAGCAAAAATTATACAGATATCTATGAGTATGAATAACATGAAGAATGATGGTGATCAATGTTTTTTTTTTGTTATAAAATCCAGTTCTGTTGCCTAAATTTTGCATTTTCAGGCGTAAACTTACGTATGTTTCTGTAGCTTTTACGTGAATATTTTATATAAAAATAGCCTCCTTTGAATAGTACAAAACAGGAACCAATAGACAAGAGGAAGTTCCTGTTCACCTTTATGATATTTCGTTTTGCTCTCCCGGCTTTCAATACACAATTTGCTAGCATTTGTCATCTCCGGGACTTTCTTCCGATAGATAGAAATCTGCTATAACTCGGGAAATATATTTTATGAACTGTTTTAAATTATGCTTGGCTGCTCAATCAAAGGAGTTGTTTTGAAATATATTTTCAGAATATTTGTTGTCTGTTAAAACGAAATGGTTTTTTTTTACTTCTGCAACCCATTCTCTTTTAATTTTCTCTACGAAATAACGAAATAATTATCTATTCTTGAAATTTGACTATTGCTCAATTTTGGAATACATTCTAGAATTTCGCTTATTTAGGCAACGCACAAAGATAGCGTTAAATACTCGTAGATAAATAAACATCAAACGGAAGTGAATAGACTCATGAATAAAACAGTTACTCATCTAATACCATTTTTTTTTTTTTTTTTTTAGGATGGGAAATCATCAAATGACCCCCCCCCCCACTCTGGGCGGAGCGGGAGGGAGTGTCAGACTCTTACTGACTAAAAACCATCCATGTTCCTTCCTCGCCTTTTACGTTCCGGGGCCGCGGTATCTCTTTCGAACAGGCCCGCAACCCCGGCAGGCTTCGGCCCTTGCGGGCCCCTCTCCTTTTGCTGACATCTCTTTGAGGCGCGCGTGGAACACGAACGCGCCGTCGACACGGCCTGTCGTCATCGTTAGACGGCCGGACGGCTAGCTAGCCCATAGCCAGCCGTCCACAGGCCCGCATCTACGGTGGCCGGTAGCCACCACGTGGCCCCCGACGCCAGTTGCGTCTCCCGCGGTACTTATCTAATACCTTAATTCTTAACTAAAAGAATCTACTACAGAAACATACCAACATGGCCTACTCCAAGAAAGTAAAGGACCTATAGGTGTATTCTTGGACTGCAACCTATCTTGACATGGTCAGGTCAAATTGCTGAAGTAAGCAGGTTTTCTGCTCGTATCGGTCTCTCTCGCCAGTGGTAGAATACATCTTGAAATGCAATTACATTTGCATCTGTTATTTTCTTGCTCAGACATAAAAGTAAACATAATACCAAGGCTTGTTAAGTTAAATTGCCACCACAGTATCTGTGAGGCAGCCCAGCTAACCTAGCAGGATTAGTCTGAAGCATCGGCGACGACGGCAGTAATAAAACTTCTCACGTCAGCGTCACATTGTAAAAATCGTTAGATTGTAATATTACTAGCGAGATTGTAAACTCTCGAAAGATTGTCAAACGAACATACGATATGACGCATTATGTTTTGGTAGATTATAATTTGTCGAAGTTAAACCGAAATATTGTGAAATATATGCGACAGAAGTCAACTCACGTGATATAGAAGGGGAGGGCAGGGGGTCCTCCTTGCCCCATGGTACCCTTCTCATGAAAAGATAATGCACCATTCCTGAGAAAAACCGATTAATGTGACCTAATCTCAACACACTTTATATCCTCCTAAATAGCGTACTTGACGGAGCCCTGCTACGCGGGGCTACTATTTCTGTCTGCAGGGTTTAAAGGAACCTAACTGACCTAACGTTGGGGTGCCCAAGTCCCGATTATGGGGGCAGAGATACTTTCCTCGCATGTATATTACAATATTACGGTTACACTTCGATAGATTATAATCTACCGAAAACGAATACGGTATATTGTAAACTGTAGATATGTTCGTTTGACAATCTTTCGAGAGTTTACAATCTCGCTAGATAGATTACAATCTTACATGTTTTACAATTTTACGGTGACATATCTAAAGCCCCATTTATTCGTCTTCAATCTATGAGAAAGATCATATATTTTTGTTATTGTAACTTCGATATAGCAATTGAGACCGTGTGAAAGACTCGTTTGTGACATTCACTGACGTTTTTCATATTTCTTATCTTTGGTGTCAATAATAATAAAAATGTTGGTAAGTGCCCCGTTGGTCTAGTGGTCGCAAGCGCGGCTACTGAGCATTTGAGGTCCTGGTTCGTTTCCCAGGTCAGGAAAAGTGTTATTGGGTTTTTCCTGTACAAGGCATTTTTAATAAACAAAAAGAGTTTTGTATTTCTTGCATATTCAATATTGGCAAATTGCAGGAATTACTTTCGAGTAATAAAATTGGCAACTTACATTTGTTACAATCTACAGTTGTTAGTTGTTCATTTTCAGTATGTTGCTAACGAATATGCTGATACTAAAATATCGTTGTGTTGTCAGAATTGTGTAAATCAGCTGGGTAATACTACCAAATGAAATATAAATTTACTTCAATGGGACAAGAAGATGAAATATTGCCAAAGAGATGGAAAAGACAAGGGCGAAACATTTGCGGCTCGGCGTGAGTTCGGCTCGTACATGTCATTTTGTGTGAGTTTTACCACGTTAAATATTAAAATGACTAGTTTAATAAATCCTAGTGTGAATAAACTCTCTGTATCTTATGTGCGAGCAGTTGTAAAATGGATGAATTTCCCGAAACAAGCAAAGGCTTCTCATCATTCCTAAAGCAAACTTTTGAGGAAACAGTGCCGATGCTGAATATGGAATCGAAGATGATTTACTAGACCAAGAGTGTTGGCGATGGCTCTGAAACAGTTTAAAAACAACAAGGCACCGGGTGATGACGGAATTACGGCCAAATTCCTAAAGGCGGGTGGAAAACCGGTGAAGGCCCTTAATGAGCTTCATACTCGAGGGGAAAACTCCACAGGAGACTCTTCTTCAAGAAGGGCGACAATGCCCGGTCAAAGAATTATAGACCCATCTCATTTTCAAGCTATTTTCAAGAGTTTTATGAATCGTTTCGAGCTCAGGATTGACGTATTCCAGTCTCCCGAACCAGCCACTGCGGCAGGTTATACAGAAGACCGGAGAGCCTGCCTATCTGTTAAGCGTTTGTGGACCATGAGAAAGCTTTCGATGCTATCGAGACTTGGACCGTACTGCAGTGCCAAATCGACTATCATTACTTTGAGGTGTTGAAGTGTTTTACAAAAACGCCACCATGTCAATCCAACGGCTACACTACATACTTAAATACAAAAACTATATTCCGAAAGTCACAAATCCGAATTTCAAAATACCGATTTTCATAATTCCGAATGTATCAACTCGATTTATCATTAATCATTCTTATTTTCATAATTCCTTAATATCAATATTACCTACTAATGTTTTATAAAAAACTTTTCTCTAAATACCAATTTTTAATAGATTGAATAAGAAAAAGTCCGACTTAATGATAATTCGAAACATCGAAAATACGAATTCCAATCATTGAAATACCGATTAAAACAATTCCGAAATAAAAACGCCTTGGAAAATTGAATAGCAAAACATATAAACACATAATTGGTCGTCAGAGAGATATTATGTTTGGTATGAGGAGGTAGAATTAAAAAACTAGTGACATATTAGTTCCTACTAAAAATTGCATAGATTGTTTACAGTTATTATTATCCTTGTGTATACATCTTATTAAGTTATTAATTAGGTATCATACTGTTTATTTTACTATAAAATATTTGGTTTCCCTGATCACAACATCTAACCTAACCTAACATACGAGTAACACAAATGATTCACCAACAATAAAGGGGACCTGACACTCGGCGGTCGCTGCCGCGGCATGCTCGCTTAGCTTGCTCGCCTTAGGGCTGTAATAGTCACAGTTCTAACCTGACCTAACTCGTATATCATTGACCTAACTGAAGTGATTCAACAATAATACAGGGGATAATTTGTAGTATGCTTGTATGCAACATGCAAGCAGGCATGCAGCGTGCAAGCAGGCATGCAACATGCAGCAAACATTGTTTCTGTCACGGCTCCGGCGCTGCAGAGTTTGGGCCGCCCCACGTGAGCTTATCGTCGCAGATGGTTTTATCGCAGCTTCGGCTTAAAGTCGGCTAGCCTCAGCCGCGGCGGCGGGCCTTCAAACCACCTGCTTCTCAGCTCTCGGGCCGCCCCATCCCTCCGCGCCTACGTGGGCTTAAACACACTCTCGGGTAGGGCAGACAAGACTGTGTGAAGTCGCGATTCGTTTTTGTCACTAAATTTTGTAGCACACGTTGACTTTTGGTTTGTTCGACATTCAACAAGTTCAGTTTTGGTTTATTCGAAGTTTTGAAAATCGGAATGTCGTTTTTCGCACCGAGAATCCTTCGAGCATTTGACTCTTCGAACGTATGAAAATCGGAAAACTAACAGATCGCATTTACGACTTTCAGGAAACTAAATTTTGTGAGAATTGTAACGAATGTGTACAAAAATTGCCCCCCTAGTGGGGGTTGAAAGCTTAGATGGAAGTTCGTCATTTTTCGATGCAAAAACCAATAATCGGGTGCAGGCTGTCTTTAATCCTGAGGCCCTCATCGCGATCCATTTAGAATCGCCGCAGCATCTCCTTTATTTCCATTCACAATCCCTACTAGCCTTTATCGCAGTATGCTATGGCGGGTTTCATACAACACCGCTTGATCTCACGTAAAAGTATTAAAGTTCTTTTTTTTTATTTAAATAGAAATGTCTACTAAAATACAGTGGATCCAATCAGCGATAGACCAATCGGAATCTAAATAAAAGTGTTCTCAAGGTGAGTATAGATGTGTCAGGGACATTCAAATAAATTGTAAACTGGGAGAGAGTGTGACGTCCGAAACTAAAATATACGAACCGATATGGCCTGCATTCTTGACGAATATTTAGCTACTCTCAGACAAGACCTCAAAGCATCATTTCAGTAATGATTACTTTTCCCCAGTTCAGTACCCACTAATGTACCTACTTAAGTAAGTACTGAATGTAAGGTATCTTTTTTTTAAGTTTATCTATTGTAGACCCGTTTCGATACTTATTTCAGACACGGCAAAATGTCAACGTTTACATCAAAGCGTACCTATATTTATCAAATGTTCTTCTAGCAACCTAAAAATGCTCTTAAAACGACAGTCTTAAAAATGACCACACATTACACACATTTCGAATTTTCTCCGTGTCTCGACGCTTTGGCCTTGCAATGGCTGCACATTAGTAGACCTTAAACTGTCGTTACGGTAGCCAGTGGTACGAAAGTCTGACAACTAAGGTCTTACCAAGGAGTCCCTCCATGTCAAGTACTGGTAGATACACAGGTGCTTTCGGTTAGACTAGAAGGCGACCCCAGCCTAAGTGGCTCACGGCAGTCTTAACTTAACTTTTCTTTTCTTATGATATCAAAGATTTAGATTATTTTAAACCACCCTACAACTACGACAGACAAAAGTGGTAAACCTTCATTACTTAATCTTCTCATAAATCTTGTGTCACAATGTATGTTAGCGAATTTTTATGAATTTCTTTGTCCAATTTTGTTAGGTCTGAGAACAGGTCGTAGGCTATTTTTAACAGACTTCCACAAGGAGGAGGTTCTCAATTCGCCGGAACCTTTTTTTTTATTTTTTTTTATGTATTTTCCGCGATTACTCGAAGATGGCTGAACCTATTTTGTTTGAAAGGGTATACTTCACAGATAGTCTCATAATCATCAAGTCAGGATCTGATGATGGGATCCTGGAGAAATAGAGATAACTCATAAAATTTTATACGCACAAATCAAGCGATTTGGGTAGTTTTCGAAAGAGTACTTTCTCGGAGTGGTCCCACTTCAATTTGGTGAAGATCTGATGATGAAATTCTGAAATAGGCAACATAACTCCTCAATAAATGATAGCAAATAGACTGGGATTGCTAAAATCTCATGTCTGTCTATTGGTTACACCAGTTCATAACATAACATCACGCTGTGAAGGGATAAGCGCATGTGAACCACGAAAAAGGGAAAAATAAAACCTTTTTTGCAAAACATAAAACCGACTTCTAAAAGCACAAAAAAGTGAAAAATTACTTTAGCTTCAGAAATAGGTGAGCTTTGTTTGGTTGGTTTAGTTTTCTGTCACCGTCTTCTGAAGCTAGAGTTATTTTTCACTTTTTTGTGTTTTTGAAGTCGGTTTTTAGTCTAACACATACACATCGGCACAAAATCGCGTGCAACAGCTAGTAAATAGATAAGCTTGGAAAGTGAAAGAAAAAGGTTAATTTCATTTGTTATCTTTAATTCCTCAGGTAGATGAAAAATACAACATTATTTCGGTCCATAGCCAGCGACTTACGAATCCAACTCCTGGCAATCATCATTAGTGTTTATTAACCGACTTCTAAAAAAGGAGGAGGTTCTCAATTCGTTATCTAATATCGTGTTGAATATTGCATTGAAAAAGGCGGTGGTCACTTCAAGCACCTACTAAAATAAATTAAAGTATGTGGAAGCAATGCATTTTATTCATTTCAGACATCATGTTTCATACAGACATTTACTGCTTAAGGCCTACAAAATCGATATCTAAATAGAAATAGTATAGGTTTTTTTTTTTCAAATAACCGGGTTCGATTCCCGAACGGAGTACAGATGTTTTTAAAAATTTATGAATGCAGTTTTTCTTGTTATTAAAATCGATGACATGGTTCCTCAGAACAGATCTTCGTATGTCTTATAGTTTCAGACTTTCCCATACTGACCGATTTGAATGAGACACCCTGTATATATAAATAGAATTATATTATAGTGTTTAGTAAAAAGAAAACTACATGAATGCCTGCATGTGTTAAGTTAAAAGTAATTCTTATATTAATAACTGTTTTGGGCAGAATCGACAAAAAAACATACTTTTGTCTTATTCCACTGGTTCTTTTCACTTGGCTTTTGAACAAGGGAATTATAGTTTTCTTGCGTTTTCTTTAACAGACAAACCATGTTCCTTTAATTCGCTTTGCAAATGAGTGATTAATTTATTTACAATTTTATTCCATAGAAAGCAGGTCTCAAATATTGCATTTTGTGCTAAATCCAAGAGAGGATGCTTATGCAAAGGGTAGTAAAAAGGGTGGAGTAATTGTTTCTTTAAAATTTGTTAAAAATAATATATATTTAATAAAATGTGATCTCAATGTACTACTTTTTTTAAAAATTTCTACAATTTTATATTTTATAGTACCTAAATAGGTTGAAAATTGTTATAATAAAAAAACGCCAAGGGAGTCACATGAAGAATGGATTCTCTAAAATGACCCTAATGTTTTCGACTACTAAATTCCGAAATCTTTTTTCTGAATAAGAACTAGAAGTTTTTGTGAACTTTGTTCTTTAGGTAACGTTAACATTAAAAGGGCTGATTAACCGATACTTAAAAAATGAGGAAATGCCTCCGTCCGGGAAATTCAATATAATTTATGTTAACTTATGTTACTCGGCTAAGATACTTTGTAATGCTGGAATATTTTTTTTTAAATTGGTTGAATATTTCTTGAGTTAAATCGTATCAAACAAAAAAAAAACAAATAAACAAATCTTTCCTCATTATAATATTATTTTTATATGGGACCACGCGCGAGCTTCCTCTACCAAATGAAAAAAAAAATGAATCCAGCTGAATTGAGGTCGCAATAAAATAGATGGACAAACTTTTAGGAATCATTTAGACCAAGGAAATAAGGACAATGCCAAAAAAAATTAAAAAGCATTTGATAAGTACTTACTTACCAGAAAAATAAAACAGCTAACGAAAATACACTTCAAAATGTTGGTTACCCAATGCATAAACTCATCCATGTCTTGGGTTATTTCAGTGTTGTTTTTGCTTCGATAACTTTGGTTAGACGTACTGAACGGTGTGTTATTTGTCCATCTATTTTAATTGTACCTTTTACAGGGTGACCGGGTCTGGACCCGCCATAGCAAATTCGGATTAAGAATAGGTAATTTACTAATTATTGAACCTTTAGAAAGACGAAGAAAGAAATAAAAAGCGTTTATTAGATCGCACAGAACAAAACACATCAAAATTATCATTATGAAACTTACAAATAAAAGTTACACAGAAAAAAACAAATAAATATTTAAAAAATTAAAAGAAACGAAACTCGTCCTGTACGGGGCCTTTTGGCTCCTATTTCAGCATGGTGCTGTAACATTAAAAAAAAACGTTACAGCGCTGGTATTCTGATAGGGCCCACCGGCCCAAAGTAAAGGTGATGCCACGGTCAGCCCAGATACGGATAAAAATAAAGTCTTTCTTTCAATAGCCTAAGTTTTATAGTTTAGGCGATATTTATGTCAATTTTTATACTTGATTGAGATTTTTCCAAAATTTAACCTTTAAAACCATTCATACTTAACTTTTTTTGCAGTTTTTTATATATATTTTTTTTATTTGTTGGTAGTCATAAACGTCGGTGATTAAAATATTTCGGAACTTCCCTCGAGCTAGGGTGAAAAAGTAAGATATGTAATATATCTTTACGATCAAATTCAAACTGAAATAAAAAAAAGTTATGGTGTTTCAATAATACATTTTAATTTTAATTTCTTCAATCTAAAGTTCTTCAGTTCGTCACCTTTCTAACGGTATCAAAATTTTTATTAAAAAAAGTTGCTAGTTAAAAAAAAACAATTTAATAAAGGCGTCATTGAAGCGAATTGCGTTAAGTATTTTTTGTAAATTTATGACTAGGTGGGTAGAAATTATAAGTGCTTATTATTAAAAAAAATACTTTTACAAAGTAAAACCGGAAATTGGGGAAAGATATCAGACATCAAAAGCAAAAATTAAAGATTCTGCTCGAAATGCTGCCCGTGATTTCTGAAAATCTTTATTAATTAGTAAATTGCCTCTGTATGTGAATTTGCTACGGCAGGTCCAGACCCAGTCACCCTGTATACAGGGTTATTTTTTGTTTACACTAAACCCGAAAAGGGGTCATTGTACTCATCATTTTGAACAACTTTTTCCATGGGACGAACCGTGAAATCGCGAAAAAAAAATCAGCTGTTCCCTACATTTATGTTCGCATAACTCGTCAAAATGTAGGGAACAGCTGATTTTTTTTTCGCGATTTCAAGGTTCGTCCCATAGAAAAAGTTGTGCAAAATGATGATTACAATGACCCCTTTTCGGGTTTAGTATAAACAAAAAATAATGTTGTATATAGACACTCCTGAAACTAACGTTCCCTTTTTTAGGCCGTTCGACCTTAAGTGAAGCAATTTACCTATAAAAAAAGCAAAACGAGACAAAAAGTTAAAGAGGGCTCTTACTTATACAACGAAGAAAAACTTTCAAGTAACTTTGAATCTTCGATACAAAATAATACTGTAATATGTAAAGCATAAACCAACGTAACCTGGCTGGTCGATTACAAAAATGTGTAAGTATACTGAGATTCGCCGCGAAACGTACTTTTGTTATTTTTTTAGCCGATTTAGCAATAGACTCTTATAGATTTAAAATAAATTCATTGTATATTCAGGTCATATTGCGGAGTTGTTAAGAGAAAATAGAGTTTTTGAGCTTCAATTTTTTAGGCATGTCGGCACATTTTCGAGACTGGCAAGTACTTGCCAATCACCATTTTGATAGGAAATTTTTATTTTATAGGAGCTTTTTTATCTTTGCTCACATAATATGTATTATGTTTATTACATACTTTACATTATAATTCATTGTCTTGTTAGTGCTACTGAAACTAACTAACTAGTAAATATCCTATTAACGTGGTTTTCTTGAATACATTTACACCATCCTTTGTCTTTTTAAAAAAAAATATGATTTCTTTTTTATTCAATTTAATATCCGTTTTTTATTTGTTAGCCGTTTGCTTTTCGATTTCAAATTACAATCTAAGATTTGTAACAGTAAACAAAATTTTAGATTAAGTAAATTATTTTATAACTTTTGATGATAGCAAATCTTCATTTTTTACTACCCTTTAATGCCCCCTTCTTTTGGACAAAGGGTCTTTCTCAGTAAAGAACTATCAACGATCAAGGTTATTTAAAAATCCGTAGTGTGGCTCCCTATACCTACTTAACAATAAAGCGACGTACGATAACTTAAAGTTAAACCCTGTTCCCGATACCGGTGAGCTACATTTTTTAAATATTTTTACATACTTTATTAAAAATGTAAAAACAAATGTTAAGAAATGAAGAAGCATCGTAATAATGAACTATTTTCCCAAATGACGGTGGCCATATTCACACAAATCCGTGGTATGTTGGACCTGGGACCGAGGTACCGATTATTGGATTTGTCACCTGTCATCTGCTGACTCGATCTATTGGCTGACCAGTGACCAACATGCGTGCATTGCATTATCTGCGCGTGAGTCACCGGAACTTTAGTGAATAGTGAATGTGTTCATGAATATTATAGTGTTTGGTTCTGGCTTCCCAGTTTAATGACCAAAGCACTTAACTAGCCATTTTAAAGCTTTTGTTACCGTGCATAATATACGGCACCATATTGTAGGCCTAATTGCATACTTGTCGTGTTTTAGGTACCTCTGAAGCTAAGTTATTTAAGTATCTATGTTAGAAATTTTAAAACACATTCTTCCCTAAAAATATATTTTTAAAATTTTTGTAGCCATAAACTAGTTTGACATTGTTTGTTATGTTGGTTTCAAATTATTTAAAATAAGGACTTATCTTCTTACCAGCATCAAACCTGATTTAGGAAGGCACGGCTTTTGAAATTTTGCAAGTCGCGTTAAGTTTCGTCGTAAGTCCAGCACCTGTTTTAATAACGGCGGAGCCTGCTAAACAGAAAATTCTTATGCCTTCGGGAGCTGTGAGATAACAAATGATGAAACAATGACGCCATCATGTTAGGTGGGCCATGGAGGCATTAAACCCCCCGCGCGGGGTAGGTCTGCGCGACGTTGCCGCTCCGCTCCGCGCGGCCTGCAGCGCTGCCTCGCGCCTTGCGCCTCGCTCGCGGCGGCTCATACCGCGTGGTACCTTCGACCGAGCGTCCGTGTCCGAGCCGCGCTCGCTCCGCGTCGCCTGCTCAAACAAACTTACAAACTCACTTTCCGCCGTCGGAAACCTGTTTCGTCTACTAAAACCTCTTGTTACAGCATAACCACCACACTATATTCACTCCCGACTCCATTAATAAATTCCATCATACTTTTAAGTGAACTTTAACGCATCTACGTGCGGCAACTTTGAAAAACTTTATAAAGTTTGTTTTGAAGCTGGCGATTGGCTGCGGTGTGCATGTGTAAGCTGTAAAGTCATGGCTGGACGTAGTTCTCACTAAACCGGTAAGTAAAACGAACTTTACTGGAAACATGTATTTGAATTTGTACGCACCGAGCAAAGTATGATATCGTGCGCATGCAATGCGTCTGTACAAAGTATGTCGTTTGGATTTGTCTGTTTGGAGTGCGTGGTAAATGCTAATCAGTGTCCGGTGTACGAGCGCACGTTGGGGAACTACCATACTGTGGGCGTCGGGCCGTCATGTCATCCAGTCGAACTGCATTCCCGCTGCACTGGTGCACAAAGACTCGGTTCATACCTCCACAGAGGTTTTGTTTACAACTCATCATTTCCACGAAGTGTTTCACTGTTTGATAACCAGCACCGCTTATTGTCCGCCGCTGTTTTCTTAGTATCAAGTTGCTGACAATGGTTTTGTAAGAGGAGCCAAACAGAATGGAAATAAAGGTAGTTAGGCCATTTCGTCACTTTTTGTTGTATTTGGTAATATAGAACATGAGACATGCAGCAGATTAAGTCAATAAGATTAGTCATCAATAAAATTACAAGTTAAAACAAGTTTGTTTCACCAGTTTAGACAAAGAGTCAGCTTTTCTGATGATGCTAATAAGATATTAAGAGCAAACAATGATTGGTTGACGCGGTGTCTGATTGGCTATTTAAATACCCATTGGAATTTAAACGACTGCAGTTATGCACGAGTTGCTCAATGATTTGGGTCTCAACATTTATCTGAGGCTCAACAAGTAACTTATGAAAATGGAGATGATATTCAGGAACTTGTGATTATCATACGGCCATTATGTAACTACTTGGTGTCATTGAGCTTTAGATATGATCCAATTAATCTATCTTAGTAAAGATAAGCCATCATTAAGATTGAACTAATCCCTCTACGCTTTGAGATGCGGTGCGGGAGAAACTGCCTAAGGATCCTCTGATAAATAAAATTAAACAAAAATATCATACCAAAACGTGGAAGGATTATCAATGTTTACAATCATTCTTTCTGTTTCATTAAATGTTAATTGTTAATTTGATGAAAGCTATCGGAAATTAACGCCACCTGGGCGTTTCGACTTAAAATTCCATTTGTTCAGTAGACTCAGAGGCTTACATTCAAGAATAAGTAATATTGGTGCCCAAAATTAACGTTGAAAATCCGATTTTCGGGACAATGCTCAAAAGCTTTTGAGCTTTACGCCTTGTGGTCCGCTAAAAATAGGCTCTGTGACGTTTTAAAATGCTCTGATTTGGGCTATGATGAACAATGGTTGGGCCACCATCCACTTATACGGTTTCATTATCATTCCTCAAAGAGTCTATCTCTCTGGTTTCTATTCAATTTAGATTGCACTGCTTATGGGATCTGTGAGGTTTCCAGAAATCCAAATACAGCCACATCTTATAGAAAGATTAAATACGTTCTGCTGACAAACTATTTTCTATTCAACCTTCTATGGACAATCATCCATTTTTTTTTCTTTATTCTCTCATTATGTTTACTTTAAACTAGTGTTATAATCATAATTTTACCATTTTATTATTCTTATTTTTTATTTATGTGTTGTCCTGTCGGGCTAATAAATGATTTTTCTTTCTTTTCTTTCTTTCTTTCTTTATCCACTTCCCGAAATTCCCATTCAGTTCTGCCTTCACTTTTCTGAAAACAGTATTCTTTCACTGTCAGACCGAGATCGACCGCAATAGTCCATGTTGACTAATTGACACTTTGCCCAACTGCATGCGGGCCAAACTTCCCGCAAACCAATATTTGATAATCCAATATAAAGTGCTACTGGGCAGATTTGTTAGCGTGGACCAGCATTGCAACCACTAAACCTTCACAGTAATGGGCCGCACCTTCACAAATGGATAACTTAGTTTATTTGCCTTCCCTCAACATTGTGATGGATCGCTATCGATATCGTATTACATCCAATAAGACAATAAATAATATTTTCGCTATCTTCTTCCACTCACAATCTATGTATAAGCTCACCGATATTTGCCTGTGCGGATATTTTTACGTGAGAATCAATATTGGAGATATTACTCGGATATTTTGATCCGTCTCAACGGCAACCTTCAACAAACTTCGCTAAAATGTTAATTTCTTTTTCACGGATTTATTTTCTAGTAAAAGTTCCCCTGTCGCCAATTTTAGCAGACAAATTGGCAGACGATAAAGTAAACTATTATTATGTAAAACCCTGAATGTTCTACCTAAGACCCCTTGGGGAATAGTAAAAAAGTTACCGTAAAGTTACAGGGTTCAGTAACATAAGGTACCTAACTAATGAGCTAAACCATTTTTTGAATTTTATCAAAAAGGCTTCATAGTAGTATTTAATTAATATTAATTCGTGTTTTCAACCTCCTCAAAACTATTGGTATAATTTTATTGACCATAAATTATCTGTAGCGACTTGTGGTTAAAAGATAAGTTTCTTGTATTGCTAAAGAAACCTTAAATACGTAATATCACGCTTAAAATCCCGGAAGGGTTAAGCAGAAGTGATTATAGTAATAACACCAACATTTCGACGTTCCATGTAATGCAAAGGTTATTGCCATCAACGGAGCACAAATCAGGACTCCGTGGCTGTCTACTGAGAAACTACTCATTGAAAAACCCAATAACAGTATTCTCGGGCCGAGAATCGAACAAGCAAGCAAGCAAGCAAGCAAGCAAGCAAGCATTGGTCGCGAGCCCGACTGCTGAGCATTCTCAGCAGCTCTTGCGACCAATGTACTAGAAAAACTTTTTTCTAATTACAAAATGATCGTAGGTAAGGGTAATAAAATGAAAAAGGCTAGAAACCACCACCCAGTAGAAAACCACACACTCGACCCAATAAAAAATAATAACAAATAATAATATTTCCAATAAAATAAATTTATTAAATACATTTTTCTGACGTGTTTGTACAGATTTCTAAACCTTAACTTGTTTTAATTCATTGTTTCGAAATAAATCTAGTATATGCCTACTCTAATGTCCTTATCTACAAAAGAGTACACAAAAAACTCTTTAATGTCTATTCGTCTAAAGGCCAACAGAAAACTGCATACATTTTTGTGAATCCGCGAAAATCCTTTTCCGTCGCATTGAATAGACTTTTTGTCTCTGTGTAGCCTCATTTTGCTGGCTACTTAGCCTCTCGACACGGCGTTTCCCGTTTGCATGTCGCCGGAAAACAATCCTGCTCTTTTCGTATATGAGAGTAATAATGAATGACAAGCTTGCACAAACGAGATAAATGTGGACAAATGGGATGAACGTCAGCACTAGCTTTAACTCTGGTAACAAGTTAAACCTGGTTTAAACAGCGCTAAGTTATGACGAGTAGTCAAAACTACTAGCGAAGTTACAGCTGGTATTTGTAGATTATAATCATTTCCTGTCTTGTCGTACAGTCTTACATAACTTTTATAAACTTTTCGTTTCGTTTTGTTGACCTTAAACTAGTGCCGTGTGTACTCCGAGTACAATGTAATGGAATGCTTTTATTTTCGTTGGCTTTTTTAGAGGTCACTACCAAGCTCAGTGGAGTTGAAAATAAAATTAACTTTAAATAAAACACAAGCTTTTATTGACGTGGAAAGAAGAAAATTAGGTTGACTGTCAAGATTGAGTCAGTTTCGTGTCCGTGGTGATGTTAACCGTTAAGGAGTTCTCTCGTGAGGAGGTGATCCTGGCTGCAGGATCATGTAATGACTGTCATGAAAATGTCATGTCACCAGAAACAAAGGTGTGTGCAAACAGTGTTTGAAAAATGGTTTTTCAATGGCGGCTAAAAATAGGTACATCCGAACAGTGCAATTATTAAACAATAGCTTGTAAGAAATTGCAACCAAATTTTACCTTTAATAAGTGTCGATAAAACTAAAGAACCTAAAACAAACTGCGTTTTTTTTTAAATCTCAGTTTACTAATATTACCACAAATGAAGTTACTTTGATGATTCAGAATGTTCGGTTAGCTGTCATCCCTCGTCATAAGCTCCCTCAAGTTCATTTTGATATACCGTGGCTACTTTCGCTTTAGGATAAGCAATTAACGGGAGTTTAAACTATGGAAGTTATAATAGTATACTGATTGCTTGCTCACCCTTTATTCGGTCATGAATATGATGAATTCATAATATCGTTCCCGTCGAGTGACATTACAAAGGTAAAAACGTCAGCCGCATGTGTTAGAGACAACTTGAGTAAGGATTGTGAGGATTGTTTTGCTAGAAATAGCAATATATTTGCAACTTGAAGTTGAAGCAGGGGCGAAGCTACCGCTGTACTAGCCGTGTCAATGTTACGAAGCCTTCGAGCAAAGAGGCCCCATGATGAAAATATAACTTATCACGGTCCAGAAAGTTCTATTTGTTAGGATGCCATTTTCTTTACAAATGTCATTTGTTTGAAATTGTTATTTTCTCCTCTTGTCGGGCTTCGCCGAAAAAAGTGGCGGAGCTCGTGCTCCGCCACTGCAGTTTCAGGCTTGGTGATAAGCCTAGTTTGTCGCCAGATAGCCAGCTATCTATCTGCAATACGGTCATGCACTTCGGTATAGTTTGTTATCCGCATTGATTACATTCTTTGTTGTTGACCGTTGTTCGCGTGTAAAAATATATGTAAATGTGATATAATCTGAGCTGACATTCTTCCTTGCTTCACCCCCCGCTGTGTGAGCCTGGAGTTATTTCCCAAAGAGCATTTACATGCTTGAACAAACAACTCTAAAAACTTTTAAACAAATTGCGTACATAATAACATGTAAGCATTCCAATTACATCTTTAGATGTCATGGAATAGTATCTAGAATATGTGGCGTTCGCATGCTACCTAGTAGCGAGCGCGAACGAGCGAGCCGAGAGAGTATCTTCTCTTACTTCGGTTCGGTTCTTTCGGTGGTCCGCGGTGTGAACCAAACTATGAAAAGTGAACCGTGAAACTATGCCTCGCCCGGCTCGTTCGCTCGCTCGCTCGGTAGCATGCGGGTGTAGTCTGCGCTTTAATTCCTCCAGTTGATGTTAGTATTGATTTGAATGCGTCTCGGTGTTACCATAAACGTGAATATCTCCTGCAACCAAATCATTGTGCTTTACCTTACATACTTCTACGATTTGCTCGAAATCTAAATTGTTGCCGTTTATTCTAATCTAAGTATGGAAAGCTTTCTCTAAGTAAATGCATCGACTGCAATTGTGGAAATAAGTTTTGTATCGGTAACTTAGATAAAGGAATAGCCGCGAGAAACTGTTTCCTACCAACGCTTTTGCACGGTACAAGATATCGGCCTTCAGATAGGTGTGCAATTGTATCTGTTGTACTAGATAACAGGTATAAATCGTTACCCGTTGATTAAGCTAAGATTACGTTCGAAACAAAGCGACCTTAACCGCAGCTGTAGCAGATGTAAAATATATCACTACATATTGTAAAACAAAAGTCCTCTGCCGCGCTTGTGTCTGTCTGTTCGCTATAAACTCAAAAACTACTGCACCGATTTCCATGCTGTTTTCTTTCGCCAATGGACAGAGTGTTTCTCGTGGAAGGTTTTAGTTTGTAATTTGTGCGAGCCGCGGGCATCGGCTTATTTACAATAAAGTAAAACACACTTCTAATTTAGTCGGATATTCTGGCACACATTGCAAACAAACTTGCATTCTCTCAAGAACTTTCTCGACACACTTAATAAATGACCTATGGACATGTGCACGTAAAATCACACTTTTACCTGTCTGTCTAACTAACACTATAGTCTAACACTAGAAACAAAGAGAGCCATTGAAATAATCGATTCTAACAAATGTGTTTTGAACGAATATCTTGAAAACTGTGTGCAGCATGAAATAGTTTGTTTGGTCAGATGAGAGAACTATCGTAGGATAAAACTTTTTTTTTTAAAGGATTCATTTTTTTCTGCAAAAAGTTTTTATTTTACCATTTCTAATTGTAGTATTCACGCAAATTCATGTCATCAACATAGTCAATCAACATCAGGCGAAGAAGAAAAACCAAACCACTATTTAATGAAATTTCAATGGTGGTGTTATGTTATGAGGTAACAAATAAAAAATAAAAAAAGTCGATTAAAAATAGGAAGTTACTAAATAATTAGGGCAACCAGTAATCACGTTCAATCATCGTAATTTCACGTTCAGCCGCAAAACTTAAAGGTCAATAACAACGTATGGCTTCATAATTACTGAACAAAAGAGGCCAGAATGAACCGGGCCACGTAGACTTCCAGAAAAAGTTAAAAGGCGCGTGCCCTTTTTAAATGTGAAATCTGATACAATTCAGTTCCTTCGGAATGGACCGTAAAGAATTTACATGGATAAAATCTGTCGATTCTTCGGCTGCAAGGATCGATTCACAGAATAAGCAAGACGCCCGCGACAGTCTCAAAAAAAATCTATTTAGTCCGTTTGCTACGAGTATTGGGAAAATAATGAAACTTTTTTTTTGTTTTTGTAAATCAATGAATATTGACAAAGATAAAACGCAACAAAAATTGCGAGTGGAGGTTCATGACGTCAGTAAGCTTTAAAAATGAGACCTAGGAGTAACGTATTGAACGTTTAAAAGCGTCGTATCTTCGTCAATTTTAATTTACGTACCTAACAGAAGAAAAAATACGGGTCAATATTTTTTTTATAATCTAACTGATAGATTCGATTTTTTAAGTCGTGTTTTTCCCTTTCTACGCTGACCGAACTTGAACTTGTTATGGAACTATAGCTAAGTTATTCAGGATCATCACGTAAAATCAACGTAAAGTTAAGCAAACATACCTGAGATTTGTTTGGTTAGACAAAGGCTGTCTTTGAGTATCCTAAATTGAATTGGTTATACGAACCTCGCAAAACTTTGTATTGAGTAAAGTTTTCAATCATTACTCGACTGTTTCATATTGTTTTGTGTCTTATTTCTTTATTACAATATTAATGATAGTCTGTTTGACCTGCAGTTCCGTCGTATGCATTTTTACGTGTGGGTTGTGAATACGTAATGAGCGGATGGGTACCGTTACCACAACCAAAAGGCAAATGAACTTTGGTTCCCTACTTTTACCTTTCCTTTTCCTTTGACGGATTATATTGGACGCGTTCCTTTACTTCGTTCGGTACGAAAGCTCTTTGTGGGTATTGACGTAATTAATAAGCGTGATTAGTTTTATCGGAATTATAGAGATGTTATTATGTCAGATAAGTTATTATATGGTAGTTAGCTGCAATATAGATCCCGGAGGAACGGCAAAATTCAACTTCGTGTTGATTAAATGACTATGCAATTATTTCCCAGGTATTAAAGTGTTCAGGGTCGCTCAGTGCAGCGGTTAACTAGGGAACTATTCAATGGAGTACTTCCGGGATGACGTGGAATCGAACCTCCCATTATTCACCTAACGTCGATTATTTATAGGGATTCCTGGAAATGAACCCGAAAAATATTTCTACCTTTTTTTGCCATCGGTTTTATCAGTTTAAAATCTCGGAGCCAGTGTTTTGATAAACGTATCTACGCTTCGGTATTTATCAAATCAAAAGGAATTCGTTTATTACAAATTGTTTTACTTCATCTGACAGAAATAAATCGGTCGTGACTTTCAAAGAGAGTATTGTTTCTTTGAAGTGCTTTCGTAATTGTGAGTAAATGAGCAAATTCTTAAGTTTTTGTTTTCATTTATTTTTCTTTAGGCCTGTGGTTTTTGCCTGAAGATATCGGAGTAAACAAATTATTTGTGTAGATAAATGAAAACCACATTAAAGCGACGCAAACGACTTACAAAACTCTGAGATCCATGTTCACCGAAAAGATAACGGTCTGATTATCTAAAAACAGCTGTCACTCTGATATGTTCCCATACAAAAATGTATTTTAAGCAGCTGTTTTTAGATAACCGTCCTCTTTTTGGTGAACATCATACGAAGATACTTTATGCAAACACATTTATAAAAATAAATTTAATAAAATCTAAGTTCTTAGAACTCATAACTAGGCATGTTGGACAGCGTATCGAATACCCTTTTTTTTCTAGAACCGGTTTTAACACATGAACAATACTCGAGTCAAAAGTATCTTGATCTTTTTTTTTTAATCCTTATCTTTATGAAAAGACAGTTAAATACTAGCTAGTTTCTTTAACTACAAACCTGGCATAGGATACGATAAGTCATTAAGAATTTGATTATAACCAATTGATCAAGAACACATTTACTTTTAATAAATCGCACAGGGAGAACATAAAAAACTTGAATCTGATTCCCATTGATATTTGAACCGTTTTCAGTTACAAAACTTTACTCTGCAGCTTTAAAATCGTTGAAATCTAAACCAAAGAGTTCGTTCTAATCAAGGTGAAAATAAAAAATCCGATTAGCAGTCGTGAATTTTCCAAACGGTTCAATAAAAATCAATTTCGTTCAAAGTGTGATCGAGGAGTGTGATCACTTTTTTCAACGAGCACTTTCGTTGGAAATAAATTAGGTGCCTTTGCCAATAAACTGGCTAACGCCGGCCGACAAGAGATCACTTTGCCAATATTGTGATTGTCAATCCAACTGTTTGATTTGGTAATCGTTGAGAGCAATTCTACTGGAATATTCAGCATCCAGAATTTCGGTGCACACTTTCCTCTAAAAGTTATGTCGAAATCATTGTCACATACTATTAAGTTCCCGCTAACTAACTTACCAGATTATTTCATACAAATTCTGAAGATTTTTCGGGTGAAAATAGGCGCGTTGAGCTCTTTTTGGGTTAACAAAAACCCTGGAACTCGCGGTATCGTCACCGAATGCTTTCATGTAACGGTTACCTTATATAATTAAGATAAAGTTTATTTTGGATTACCTAGTTTTCACTTCTACCGACAGTCCCCAACGACTGCTCTGCATGTTTTTTCAGTTTATTCGGTACTAAACGATGACCCCGGCTTCGCCCGCGTAAAACTATAAACTAAAATTTCCTCTTGAATCACTCTATCTATTAAAAAAAACCAGCATCAAAATCCGTTGCGTAGTTTTAAAGATCTAAGTATAGGTATAATATAGAATAGAACAGAATAAGAATAGAATAATCATTTATTCGCTAATGGACAGCACAACACAAAAGAGCAGCACATACATATAGATTATAACAACAAACAGCTTAACAATTAATTAAATTAAATAGCTCAACTGCGCTGAGCATGCCCATAACGAAAGGGTAGCCAACTCAGCATATGCTCTAGTGATATGGTCCTTTTTCGGACAACGTAAAATAGGTCCTAAGTGCAACGTTTACCACAAACTTGTACGATGGACACGCAGAGATATTTCGAATTTATAATATTAAATTTGAAATTGGATATTTCCGAGAATACCTTTGCGTTTATGAGATGCTTTATTGCATACTTCACGGATTCAAGAGATTCTTGTTCTATAAATTCTTTGACAGATCTATCACGTAGGTATCTGTACATTATTGCATTATAAGTATTCATAAATGTTATACGAGTATATTGCAATATTGTATTTTACAATATAGTTAACCTGGAGAACTTCATATATATGCAGACCGAGAGGAACGTTCACTGTGATCGTTTCAGTTCAGTTTTATATTTCATACATCTGTTTCTTTTAGTAGATTGTTTTATAAATATAACTCATTCTAGTTTCAATGCTTCTACAAAAGTCCTGACCCCATATTCACAACGCTTCAATTCGATTTCGATTCGGGAAGTCGTATGTTGTCTATACCGCTCGTTTTCGTTACTCAAAAAAGGATAGACATACGATTTGTCGAATCGAAATTCAATTCGAGCGTTTGTGAATACGGGGTCAGGAGGCTGTTTATTTCATCACAATTCCATTGTTTTTCCATTTTCTAAGTCTACAACTCTGCGAAGAATTTCTCTATCGTGAAAAATTTTTAACACGATCCCGCATCTTAGTTTTGTGACATATCTTCTGTACCTATACAGGGTGTAAACCACCTAATCACAAAGCCGTTAACCAAGCATTCTGTACATCAAACTAAGTAACTTTACGCAAAAAATATTGCTGAGACACAACTTTTTTTTTTGAGGTTATATATCATGTTTTGTGGTAGAACTCAATGTAACGCACTTAAAACATTGTGCTGATGGATGGATGTACTATATAAAAAAACTTGTCATTAAGTTGTAACTTTGACCCCCCATATCTCCGTAACTAGAAGGTTCCCAGGTATGGTGTTGAACAAAAAAATGATTGCAGTGATGGAGAGAACAAGTGCTTTTTTTCGGCTTTTTGACGAGGTGTTTTACACCCTTTATAGTTGGTTAACTAGCTGATCCTCGAAGGTTAGACAGATGCGTACCTGTTGCATAACCACATTTCGTCAGTAATGGTAAAAGTCTCATGTAGTGATCTTATTGACATCAATCGGGCGTCACATGGTCACATCAGGTCGCACTTTACTGGTATCTGCTTCCAGCCTAACTGAATGCAGCTGAATACCAGTATTTTACACGAAGCGACTGCATTGACACCCATTGGTAAGACTGGTTGTCAGAGTTTGGGCCATCAACTTCCTTCAAAATTCCGGGCTGCTACTGAATATTTCCTTAAGCAACAGCAGGTCTGAACATGATATCTTAAGGTCCATTATCTTAAGGTCTAAAGTCATATAATTCAATTGCGCATTCTGTTAAACCTAACATTACGATTACAGACAAAATAAAAACGGATGGTAGCCAGTTAAATATGAACAAGGAACAATTAGAAGTCGTAACAGTAAATTGAGGATATAAACGCAGTCAACCGCTTTGGGTTATTACACAATATATACCAATAAGAAACCGTTCGGGAGAGGAATCCATTCAATTAAGAAACCGGAGGGCACGGAAGGTAAACTAAACGTAAATTAATAGAACAGAAATGTTCATGTGAACTTATGCTAGTTTGGACGTTGGAAAGGAAAATGATACAAAGACGAGATATGAGGAATTTAAAATTTCTATAGAAAACTTCTTTTTCTCATAACTCTTGTTTAAATCAATGTCTATTCAAAATATATATTTGGGAACCTAAATATTCTGTAATCCAATCGAAATAAATAAACACTACCTTAAGAATACGTTTGATTTACAAATTATTTTGGTATTACGTTTGTATGAACTACGCATGCTCCGCAGGCCTCTTAAGTGGGTTACATTGAGTTCTACCACTGAAACATGTTATATATTCTCAAAAAAAAAGTTGTTTCCCAACAATATATTTAGCGTTAAGTTACTTAGTTTGATGTACAGAATGCTTGGTGATGAGGAGGTTTACACTCTGTATAAGTTTTTTTTGTAAAATTTTCAATCCATCCACCAGCACAATGTTTTAAGCGCGCTACATTGAGTTCTACCACAAAACGTCATGATTTAAAAACTAAAAAAAAAAGTTGTTTCCTAACAATATTTTTTGCGTTAAGTTACTTAGTTTGATGTACAAAATGCTTGGTTAACGGCTTTGTGATGAGGTGGTTTACACCCTGTATATTGTGGCACTGTACTAATTTCATTTTGCCCCGTTGATTCATAGGTCGCAAGTGGTATTTCTGAGAATGAGGTTCTAAGATCAGATCCCAGGTTGGGTCAAGTCTGATTAGGGAATACCCAATAACTTTGCCCTAAATATCGGGTCCTCAGTGGATGGCAAGAGGCTTGCCCACTGGTGCATTGGACTTAAACATATACGGCAAAATGGATGAAGTGTACTTTAGCCCAAAATTTTAGCAATTAAATTATAAATAAATTATCGAGTTTGATAAAACAGATACATCAGCTCTGCTAAGTTAAATAAATCGTTATCTTCCTGAGCTTATTAATAGTTTTCGTCTGTCGCAAGTCCCATTTACAATTCTCTTTTACTCAAACTTTCTTGAAAAAAAATACTATATAGTTCTGTTTTTCAATAAAGACAGAATCTTAAATACAGACGAGTAGTTCTTTTAAATAGAAAATATATAATAACATTTATGTATGTCAGCAAGGAGTCCATAAATATTATAATTATTATGCTGTTGTGTCTTGATTAATTTCAGTATTGTCGTTTGTCATATCGTACTTTTGGTTACCTAATCAGTGTTACTGTTATCCTGTGTCATGTGACTGCTGGGCAAAATTCCTCCCCATGACCTCCAAATCCGTCAATCGGCCAATATAAACCTCGCCCTCTCCTGCGAGGTCTACCGCGTTACTTAATGGTTTTTTTTTACAACAACTACTTTCTTTTACTAGAGCACATTTTCAAAATGGTTGATTTTTATCCTATGTTAAAAATTTACCCTGATAGTATCACGGCGAAAAAAAACCATACATTTAGTGTTTGCTCCATCTCAACTATTTTGTTGTGCACTGGTGCAGATATAGCCAAATGGCTTCTGAAACTTTGACGAGGTCACGTTCAGCCAACAGCTCTGACCTGAATTGGGCTGTGAGCTTTATCTCCATCTGAAATGGAACTATTGTCAATTGAACTAACTCGTCAAGTTTTGATCGAACTGCGTGGTACGAGGCTACGAGTGTTGTGACGTTAGGAACTGAGCTTCTGTAATAACTTGGGTGTAAGGCGCTTTGCACATGGAGCAACTTAAGTTGAGGAAACTATCAACATTTTAAAAGTTTCTTGTAAAAAGTTGATAGTTGCTATAACGTTTACGTTTGCCGCAATTTTATGGCAATCTGTGAGCAACTTTCAAAGCCGAGTTGCTAAATCTACGCAGCGATCAGCGTTCAGTGTGACAATGGATATCGAAGAAGCAGCACTTGCTCTCATTTTATTACGTCGTCGCCGTCGACGGCGCCAACAAAGACAAATTATTCGCAGCAATCGTCGGTTTTGGATTCATCCCTTTTTTCTAGATCGATCCCAATTTATTAACATAAAAGATCTGCTAAAACATAATGATAAATTTAAAATGTACTTTAAAATGACTGTTAACTTATTTCATGGATTGCTGCTAGTATTGGAAAGTGATTTAAAACGACAGGATACTACAATGAGGGAAAGTATTCCTCCGTTCGAACGACTTGCTATTACTATAAGGTAAGTAGGTAATTTTAGATAGTTTTAATCACATTTTTTACCAAAATATTCGAATCAATAACGTTATTCAGGTAATCAGTAAATAACGAAAAAAAAAACTTGAGAGGTGTCAAGGGACACCCGGATGGAACGAAGTTCCTTTCGATTAATTAGTGAAGGAATTGTAATAAAATTCTTAAAAAACAATTTTAAATTACGTAAACAATATAAATTATAAACACACAATTGATTAATATTAATTTAATGTTCATTATTGATTATAAACAATGTTTATAAATATTTAGTTCAATGCGAAATACATAGACGAAACGAAAATAACTGGCTTGCTTTCTATGAGTAGTACATGAAAGGGAATCGGAATTAAAATTTCCTGTTATATTAGAAATTATTTATTTCTTACAAATCAAAATAGATATCATCAATTATATCCGATTCTTGAGATACATTAGTAACTGCCGGTGATACAGGAACATCAGTTTCTGAACTGTGTAAATATGATCTGTTTGAATAATAACCATATTGCGATTGATAATTAGTATTGGGTATATATTTTTTTATAGTGTTCAAAATATCTGTCTGAAGGTCCAATTTACAATCATCGGGTACTTTTTTTAAATGAGGTAGTATAGAATGCAAAAAATCTAAGTCAGGGTCATTACCATCTCCCCTTTTTCTTTTCAAGTTATTTGCAATTGTTTGTAACACTTCCCTCTCTTTATCTTCAACTGACGTCTCCGTTTTATTTCCAGACTGGTCTTTTTTAGACGTATTTGAGGGACCAGGATTATCATATTTTGTTGTACTCTCCTGAGAGGGTCTTGTTTTTGAAACATTTAATAAAAATGACATTTGCTGGTAATATTCATATTCCTTTCTGCAATTAGCAGCTGAGCCACTCTTCATGTTGTTCTTTTTAGTTTTTTCTCTATTGAAACATGTTTTCAAATTTTTCCATCGTTTCTGTAGCTCGACAACTGAAAATTGTAAAAAAAAGTATGTATATTTCAGATTTATTTTGTGATGTCGACAATCGTCTGATGTATCTAGTGGTAGTGAATCTGCCTACTAATCCAGAGGTAGCGGGTCCAATCCTGGACAATATAAATGTTTGTGTGCATAAACGTATCTATTTATCTTGGTCTGGGTGTGTTTCCATATAATATTATGTATATCTATATACATAAAACAAAGTCGGGTTAGTTACACCATTTATAACTCAAAAACGGCTGGGCCTGAATCTAGGATTATTGTATTAGCCGGTCCGGCGGTATGGTATATTAATCGCCTTACTAAAATACTTATTTTTTTTTAGGTATTTAGTAACTGGATGTGGCTTTGCTGAATTTGAAAACACATTTGGACGTGGTACTTCAACTGCAAGACGAATAGTCAAAGAAACTTGTCAACTTATATGCAATAAACTTGAAACTGAGTATATACCAGAACTAAATGAAGATCGATTTGTTAATATAGCAGCTGGATTCGAAAAAATAGCTAATTTTCCCAACTGTTTGGGTGCAATAGATGGCAAACATATTCGAATAACCAAACCACCGGGCACTGGATCTCTATATCATAACTACAAGGGCTATTTTTCACTAGTACTTTTGGCTACTTGTGATGCAAACTGTTTATTTACGTTTATCGATGCTGGCGCCTATGGAAAATCTTCTGATTCGACAATATATAAAGAGAGTAAATTATGTAAACAAATTGATGATGGAACTCTTAAAATACCAGAACCCAGATATATTTCGGGACTTCCTAATGCCATAAACTATTGCTTTATTGGTGACGAAGCTTTTGGTTTATCAAAACATATGTTGCGACCTTATTCTGGAAAACAATTGGATTATGCAAAAAGAATGTTTAATTACAGGTTATCACGAGCAAGGCGTTGTATTGAATGCGCCTTTGGATTACTAAGCAGTAAATTTCGAATATTTCAATCTCCAATGCAAGTATCAGCCGATTTTGCAGAAATAATTGTTAAGACATGTTGTATACTGCATAACATGATTCGAAAGCACGAGGGACTACATTTTCATGCAGTGTCAAACACACTTGCAAACACAAACAGTATTATGGGTTCTGAAAGGTCAATTAATACTAGGGATATCCTAAAGGACTATTTTATAAGTCCTGAAGGATCGGTTCCATGGCAAGATTTAATGATATAAAAGGTACTTGTACCTACCTAAATAAAGTTATAAAAAATATTACCTATTTTATTTTTTTCCCTTGCAGGCAAATCTTCAAACGTGACATTACTCTTTATGCCCACTTTTTCCCAAGCTTTTATCTTCTCTGTGCGACTAAAATATTCTTCGGCACTCAAATCCCAAATAGCACGATGTTTTCTTATTTCTTCGATAAAATCTTCTGTGTTCAATGTACCGTCTCTTGTACTGTCTCGGCTACTGTCGTCGGCTTGGTTTTCAGCCATATTAATGCGCACGAAAGTCAAGACGTGTGTAGTCGGCGACGTATTGAGCGGCACTTGACTGGAATGATCGGGCACAGGGAGAGGGGAGGGAGGGTGTGAAATCGCCCGACGCGTTGCGATTGACGGTTGAGGAAACCGGCAACTTTAAAAACCGGTATAATATTTAACAGTTGCTAGTTGCGGCAATTAGGAACTATCTTAGTCATCGATTACAGCAACTGAAAACTGTTGACGATTACCGGAACTCGAAACTCGAGTTGCTATGTGTGCGCGGTTCAATTGAAATATATGTAAACAGCTAGTTGCCAGTTGCCAGTTGCTCCAATAGTTGCTCCATGTGCAAAGCGCCTAACTTCACTTGGATAGACAACGAGGCGGTGGTGATGCGAGTTTTGTACGCGGGAGGCGGATAGCGCCGCTCGTCCGCGCGGTGTTGCGGTGTAGCCAATTTAATATTTTGTGATGCCTTTTTTTTTTTTTTTTTTTTTAAGGATGGGACATCATCAAATGACCCCCCCCCACTCTGGGCGGAGCGGGAGGGAGTGTCAGACTCTTACTGACTAAAAACCATCCATGTTCCTTCCTCGCCTTTTACGTTCCGGGGCCGCGGTATCTCTTTCGAACAGGCCCGCAACCCCGGCAGGCTTCGGCCCTTGCGGGCCCCTCTCTTAGGAATTCATGCCTTAGAAAGAGATTATATAGAAAAGTTAGTAATACGCACTTATTTAATGGGCCAGGTTTCTCTATCTCCTTTCATATGCGAACTTTTTGTCTGGCCGCAGTTGTTAGTCACAGACTAGAACACGGAACAAGAAAACGGTTGTTCTGTCGCCAGCTGTCAAGGTAGGATTTCCATAAAATATATTATTAATCGACTACTTTACATGTTAGGATATAGCGATAGTTGTCATAAATAATACTCTTTCTTCGTTATGTATGACTGACACATGAAGCTTTAGAAATAGCCTGCCACTCGGCAAACATGAGCGAAAGAGAGACGACGCTATGCAAAGCTGAAGTTTTTCCTAGAAGTGCTTATCTATCATGGCTGGGTACTTACCGCGGGTACCGACGAACAGTTATCGTTCATTCAACGTTACGCCAGCTGATCGGTAGCGTCAATCGGGGACTAGGGTGACCTCTCGCCGTGTGATGTCTATGCTAGTCTGGAATGTTACTGAATGAGTAGTTTGTTGTTTCTATATGTTGTTGCTGTAAGTTCAGTTTTAGATTTTAGGTTTTTCTTTTCACAACAAACACTTTATGTTCTTCTGAATGAATTCGTGGCGATCTTTCAAGTTAGTCAATGTTAAAACAACTTATTTCTTTTCTACTTCATTCAGATTAGGTGGACTTTATGTCACAAAATTCTCTGCCAGTAAACTTTTAAGTATTTCGTGTTAATAATTATGACAATTTCAAACATGTTTTTTTTGTTTAATTACAACGGTTCTATTTCAAAACCAATTACTTATCGTAAAAATCAAAGAGTGCAAAAATAAACGAGTTACAACGTAAAATTTAAATAAATCAAATAACAAATTAAAAGCTAGATTAGATCATTTCGAGGGCTAAGTTTTAAATGGCCTTAATTTAGGAATTATTTTTATAGAATTTCTATCAAGACTTTACCTTAAATAGCGCTATAAAATGTAAGATATTTGACACAACCCTCAAAGTTCATAGAACGACTTTGACCGTGAACAATTCGTTCATCGATTCTCATGAACTGTATTGATGATTTTGATGATTATAATTCTGTATCAACATACGTCTTACAGCCGCGACCGATATTTTCATCAACATATAACTTAGCACTGGCGTGCAAATTGCAAAAAACGTAAGAAAATTTGAATTTCGCGGTTAAAAATCAAAAGCATTTATTTCAAGTAGGCCAATAACAGGCACTTTTGGTCTGTCCTGGAGTCTTAAAAAACTATGTCGGTAGTTTATTCTGACCAATAGCTACCTGTTGAAGTAGAAACTATATAAATGTATGTTAGGTTAATTTCTTGGTATGCTCTTGGGTCTTGTTCGAGCGTCAGAAGTTTACTTTCTATCCTTGTATCAAGTGCGCGGTCAACAAGACTTGGGCTTCTTGTCTTCGAAACTTTGCAGGGCAACAATATTTTTCTGTCATACTCCTGGGATAAACGATGTCGGTAGATGGTATTTATTTTGGCGTTGATACTAAATAAAACTATGTATATACAGGGTGTAAACCACCTCATCACAAAGCCGTTAACAAACCATTCTGTACATCAAAAAAGTAACTTCACGCAAAAAATATTGCTGGGAAACAACTTTTTTTGAGGCTATATCTCATGATTCGTGGTAGAACTCAATTTAACGCACTTAAAACATTGTGCTGATGGATGGATTGAACAGTACGGGGGTCGTGGAGGTGTTAAAAGGAACCATCTTTAAAAAAAATAGTATTTAAACTAGTCACAAAGTTAGAACTTTGACCCCCCCATATCTCCGTAACTAGAAGGTTCCCAGGTATAGTGTAGAACAAAAACATGATCGCAATGACGGGGAGAACAAGTGCCTTTCGGCTTTATGAAGAGGTGTTTTACACCCTTTAGGTAAAACACATATTCAAGTTAAATTTACTATTTTTTGTGATGCTGTATGCAAGAAATGATTTATCTTGACATAGTACGAGTATAAAAAAGTCGCAAAGTGTGAGTGCGCTCACCTTCCATATTGGAATAAAAACAGAAGTAACTATTTCCTACGTTAACGCGATAACATTCATAAACCGTTTAGTATTACATTATGGTAGTAAAGATTATAGCGAGTTCAACGATAGCCACGGCTTCGCAGGTAGTTTCCTCAAGGGCCCGGAATGAGCCAAACTGATTGTTTAACGGTATACCAAACCTACACCGACCAATGCGGTTTTAGCCACCTGTCGTCTTCCATATTATACATTATAATTCGAAATCTTTTTTCCACAATAATAAAAATCTCGAAATCATCAATCATCTTTCGTCCGCTTCACATGCATCTGTGATATCGATGATAATAATAATGATGAATGAGAAAATGAGTAATTTTTATTGAAGTGAAACTTCATTATCGGGGTTGGAAAAAAATTTAGTGTTACATTTATTCGTTACGCGTCACATTTTTCCGTTACGCGCCATCTTTTTTTGAAAAATAACGTCATAAAGAAGTTTCACTTCTTACTTTTTTTTTTTTTTTTTTTTTTTTTTTTTTTTTTTTTTTTTTTTGGATATGGCATCTCGCAGTTCAGTCTGAGAAGACTGGCTTCTGCTTAACCGGGCAATGTCCTGTGGATGCCTTGATTCTAAGGCCTCCAGCCAGGGCGAAAATAACTAAAAACTAAGCGACAGCGCTCTAAGGGCACCCCCTGTGGGGTACGAACCTCGGCTTAGGGCGTCGCTGGGGGCAGCAAAGGGACAGGCTGGATCTGATTGTCCTTATTTAGGGACTGATTTAATACTACAGGCTCAGCGTCGCGGGCTGGCTCGAGCAAGGGTCGGGGAGGGATTGATCGGGGATTTCGCGCCGGACCTCTGCGGCGAGGTCGGTAGGTTTTCGGTCTGTATTTGTATGCTCTGCGTACCGTACTGGTATCTTTCCTACTCTCTTGCAAGATAGTGATCGGATCGTCGGGGGCGACTAGGGTGTGACGCGGACGTTGGACGGAGCTAATACGCGATGGGTCGTACCGGGCGGCCGATGCGATTAGGGGATTCCTATGCTTAATAGCAGAGTCGAAGTAACGCTTGGAAAGGCGTTTCATGAACTGCTTAACGGTGGGGATTCTGAGGTCTACGTGAAGACTATCGTTACGGACGTAAGGGGGGGCACCGGTGATCTTACGGAGATATCGGTTCTGCAAGGTCTGCATCGTGTGGATATGACGCGGGTGGGCATGCGCGAATACTATGCAAGCATAGGTCATGATGGGGCGGATGACTGCGGTGAAAAGACGCAATTTGCACTTGAGTGACAATTTGCTCTTCCTAGTGATCATGAAGTGGAGCCGGCCCATAGCAAAGGCAGCCCGGTCGCGAGCTGCTTTGATGTGGGCCTTGAACGACAGATGGTCGTCCAGAATAACTCCGAGATACTTGGCTTGCCTTTCCCAAGGGATAGGTTTACCGAACATAGTGATGGGGGGACCTGGCGAACGCTTAAGGCGTGCCTTATAGTATAAAACTGCCTGGCTTTTTTCGGGATTAACTTCTATTCTCCACTTACGGAACCAAGCGCCGAGCGAGTCGGCAGCTTTCTGGAGAATGCGGCGGATGTTATCCGGAGAACGGCCGGTGTAATAAATCGCGGTGTCGTCAGCGAAAAGTGCTGTTTGAACCTTCTGGTTCTTCGGAATGTCGCTGGTGTACAGCGTGAACGCGAGGGGAGAGATAACGGAGCCCTGAGGGACTCCGGCGCGAATCGGATGAGGAGAAGATAACGTCTTACCCACACGGTAGCGGAAGGTACGGTTTGACAAAAAGTCTCGTAAGATGAGCACGAGACGGTCGGGCACACCGAGCTGATAAAGCTTGTATATCAGCCCGTTGTGCCAGACCTTGTCAAAGGCTTTCGCGATATCGAAATACATCACCCCCGTCATCGCTCCGCGTTGGAAACCAGCGCTCACGTGTTCGACGATGCGGTGGACTTGATGTATACAAGAATGTTCGGTCCTGAAGCCGAACTGTTCTTTCGGGATGAGGCCCTTTGACTCGGCAAAATCTCTGAGACGCTTGTATATAAGCCTTTCATAGATCTTGCCGAGAGCACTCAGGAGACTGATCGGCCTGTAGCTGGAGGGCTGGGCTTTCGGTTTCCCAGGTTTGGGAATACCTATAACAGTGGCCTCTTTCCACGTTTGGGGGAAAATATTATTGCTCAGGGCGCCATTGAAGATGGCAGCCAAAAGGACTATGAGCCTAGCGGGGAGGGCTTTAAATACTCTATTCGTGAAACCGTCGGCGCCTGGGGCTTTCCGAGGCTTTAGCTTATCTATAATATCCTTGACCTCTTCCGGGGTGATGGCGGGGAGGGGGTCATCGGGATCTTCAAAAGGGGGAAGCGATGCTCTACGTTCAACTTCTGCATCCACCTCATCAAGGTGCTGCTTGTCTACTGGTAGAGTGCTTGGCGAACATTGAGATTCCAAGCTGTCGGCTAGGCATTCTGCTTTTTCAGAGTCGTCAAAAGCGACGCTCTTGTCGGGACGTATGAGGGGTGGAGAAGAGACCTCTTCCGAGGTGCGCAACTTCCTTTGAAGCTGCCAGAAGGCTTGATGAGTGGGCTCGAGTTCGCTAAGCGTCTTGTCCCATTGACTCGAACGAAACTCACTAGTGCGTTTCTTTACAGCACGCTGTAAGGAACGCATGTGAGCCTTGTTCGCATCGCAGGGCCAAGAGCTGTAGGCACGTATGGCCGCGTTCTTCTCGGTTATCAGTTCACGTATATCGTCGGGAAGTATCCAGCGGCGATCACTCACCGCCGGTACTTCACGAGAACAATCCTTCAGTATGGATTGTACGTGTTCTGTAAACGAGTCGATTGCAGCCTCGGTGTCTGCGACTGAGACGATATGGTCGGGAATACCATCTAGAAGTGGTGACGTTTCGGATTTCAGCATATCGCTTACTTTCCTCCAGTCGGTAGTGAGAGTAGTGGGAAGGGGCTGGCTGGGGTCAATGATACCCGAGCGAGGAATTAAGTGCATGAGCACTGGACGGTGATCGGAGTGGAGCTCGTGTAACGTCTCAATCATGTGTAACCGAAGGTTCACATTCTTGAGCAGCGCTATATCGAGAACGTCGGGAAGATGACTGACAGTGTCAGGATAGTGCGTGTGCTCCATAGGAGCGACCGCGTCGAAACTAAGAGTTTGGCCTAGATCGTAGAGGACTTTCCCTCTCGGGTTCGTCGTTCTACTGTTCCAGGCCGGGTGTTTGGCGTTAAGATCGCCCGCGATGATCACGGAGTCACTCAAGCCGAAAAGAAGGGTGAGATCGCTAACCAGGAGGTTGTGATCTTCCCAAGTATTAGTGGGGGCCAAATAAGCGGAAACTAAATGTACCGGTTGATGACCGGTCATAGCAAGCCGACAGATTGAAACCTCAAGTAGGGACTTTAAAGGAGGGGGATCGATGGGAATACAATGCAATTCTTTGCGAAAGTAAATAAGGGTGCCGCCCTTGTGACAACGTAGCCTATCATTGCGAACTATGCGGTAGTTGGCAATCTTGGGGTCGCGGTGGCTGGGTTTTAGGAACGTCTCCTGGATGAGGAGAACGTCAACGTTATGGTCACGGAGGAAGGCGGCGATCTCGTCGCGCTGTCCTCTCATGCCATTGGCGTTAAAATAACCTAATCTAAGGGACCGGGGTTGGGTGCAAGAGGGATTTGGTGTGATATCCATTACGGCGCGAAGTTGAGGTTACGAAGAGTGGCCTTGATGACTGGATAGGCATCAATGATGTCGACGACCTGCTGGAGGTCCGTTGCCGCTTTGAGCTCAGCGACCATGCGGTCGGCCTCAGCGGTGCAGAGAGGTTGGAACCTCATCAAGTAGTTCAGATTGGAATTCTGAGAAGCAGGAGCGCGGGTAGGAGCAGCGGGAGCTCGGGTTTGCGGAGGGGCCTGAGGGGCCTGAGGGGCGGCCACAGGAGTGGGCGCTGGGACAGGGTTGTCCAAAAGACCGGGCATGGGGGGGTTGGGTTTACCCTTCGCGAGGGCAGGGAACGCTTGCTGATGGTTCAGCATGTTCCAAGAAGAAGGCCTCTGAGGGCTGAGACGCTCTGGGAGGACTGTTGACGGGACTTTGAAGGAAGAGGGAGCTTCCCTCTGCTGACGTTGGTTGGCGCGATTCGCCAACTTGCCAGCGGACTGTTTCGGGGCTTTGGGGCAGCCCCTGTAGTTTGCCGGGTGGCCAGACTGTCCGCATAGCACGCAACTAGGCGGCTCTGTGCAGAGACTCCTGTCCTTGGGACGGGTGCAGTCTGCCGTGGCGTGGTCGCCGAGGCACTTTACACACCTATGCGGTGCGTAACAGTACTTCTGGCTGTGGCCATAGAGTTGGCAGCGATGACACTGCCCTACAATCTTGAGTTTTTTGGGCCTCTCGATGATGATGCCCGATAACGAGCACACCGATCGGACCTTGAAAATAGGGTGGTGCCCTTCTACCGGGTCACATATTACGAGTACCATATCGTACTCGTCACCCCCTTGGGACCTATTTTTGTGGAGGCGGTGGACCGCCGAAACAGGGATGCCCTGGGATGTCAGATCATCCAGGATGTCGGAGGAGGGAATCTCCTTGGGGATCCGCTTAATGACCACACGGGTCGGCTTCTCCTCAGGGAGGCTATAAGTGTGGAAGGCGACGTTCCTTCCACGAAGCGCGTGAACCAGATTACGGAAATCCGTAGAGGTGGGGGTTTTTACTTTGATACCCTGGAGGGTAGAAGTGGCGTTAGTGTATTGGATCTTGCGATCCACACACATTTTTGAAATCTCTGTCCATCTGGATTTCTCCTGGATGTAAAGAGCGGGTGGCTTCAGCTGCTTCTTTGAAGAAGGAGCAGCTGAGGAGGGGGCTGGCTGTGAAGCAGCCGTGGGACTTGCAGGGCGGCTGACAGGAGCCGCACCTTGCGGTTGCGAAATAGCCATAGGGCTAGACGGGCGACTGCCCTGGGGGGCAGCTTGAGGAGCGATGGGGGCTATCGGGGACGGGGAGGCTTGAGGAGCAAGGGGAGGCGCATTGAGGGCTGTAACTGCCTTCTTGGCCTTATTGGCCTTAGCTTTCCTGCCCTTCTTCCTCTTTCCCTTTTGCACCAGCTGAAAGTCCTCCGATTCAGAGGACGAGGAGGTGGTGTTGGGGGAGTCGGGGGAGCTCTCAGCGGCAGAGGGCGCGGACTCAACTATCTCCATATCGGAGGAGGAAGGCTGAGTGATCGGAGCGGGGGAGGGCGAACGCGACTGACTTTCCCTCTCGGGGGTACGAATGGCCTTGCGGAGGGCCCTATACCTATCTTTCTTAAAGGGAGTAAGGAGATCCGTATACTTCTCCTTAATGTACTCATTTTCGTCACTTAATAGCTGCGCTAATAGTTGGTCGAGTTGACTCTCTAGTACACCATTACGTGCTTTTGCCATCTTGGCATGGGGATCCTAACCCTATTTAACCTAATTATGGTAGCCTAACTAGAGCTAACTACCTAGTCCCGAGGAGACACGTAAAACGTGAGCTCCCCGGGCAGACAGTTCCCCGTTAAAAACGAACCCACCCTTGTGTTTTTCGTAGTGCTAGCTGGCAAGAAGAAAAACACAAACAAACTTGTCAGCGACACGACTGTCTGAGAATTGCCTGAAGGGCCTTATCTGAATTCCTATCTATCGATACCAGTACCTAGGTCCCCGGGTAGGTGCGCCCGGGGATGTGTGGCCTCTCCTGAACTTGTGCGAACAGTGAGGTGAGTACCTATGGTGTGCCCTAAGCTTGTAAACCTGTCGCCAGTCTTATTGTGCGACAGGGCCCTAGTCCCGCAAGGGGCTCTAGTGCGAAGGGGTAGACACTCCCAACCGACACTAGGTGTGTAGCTGTGAACGAAGTCGAAGACTAGGTTTGACGAGGGAAGCCCCCAAGGCCAAGGTCCTAGCTCCCGATGCCAATGGAATGCCTCGCCCTGAAGGGGTCCGGCGGGTAGGATTGGGTCACCACCCTCTTGACTTCGTTAACACCGTTAGGTTTCCCGTCAAGAACCACAAAACCGTGGCTTTTCCCTGAAGGGGCAACAAAACGCGGACGATTCGACGATAAAGGAAATTAGCCTCGAAAGAGGCTGTTTTTTTGCCACTGAGTAACACCGGTTAGAATGTGTACTAATACGAGTATCAGACACAAACTAACGATGTACTACGGGACGGTAGGCACTGGGCCTTGATGCTCGGCGAAGCGGCGAAGCTGCGACGAACAGGACGGGAGGCGCGGTGGGGCGCGGAGAATCGACGGAGCGGGGCGTAGCGCACGTCTGCACGCTGCGGCGGCCGAGCGTCGAATGTGTTCACTTCTTACGAGTGTACGCTAGTTTTTATGCGAATTGCGATGAATAAGAATGTTGGACACAATATAAATAAATATCGCTGGACATTACACACTAGTGCCACACTAAGCAACGATGCTTGTGTTGTGGACACCAGAGAATTGATACATTACATAGATATTTTTTTCTTTGTAAATACATACTTATTACATACTAGCTACTAGCCCGCGGCCGCGTGAAATTGGATCTTATAACTGGGAAAACAAGGTTTTTTTTTGTTAATCTAGGTTATAAACTATCTGTGTGCTAAATTTGATCCTTGAACATGACTATACTCATAAGATATAGATTGTGCTTGACAGAACTTTATAAAAGCTTTTATTACAAATCATTTTTAAAAACGCCCGTGTGGTGTTCGTTAACTATCCCATAGGACCATCTATATTATTATGTATTATTCCAGATTTTAAACTATCTATTTGCCAAATTTTGTCCAAATCCGTACAGTAGTTTTTGCGTGAAAAAGTAACAAACACCCATGCATTCTCGTAAATGTTCGCATTTTTAATATTAGTAGGTAAGCAAGCTTTTAGAAATAACATCTTATAATACGAATTCCGAAGACCCTTAAGCTATAAAGCTGCTGCCTAAGAGCTTGTTTTCAATTGTAAAATTCGATAAGAACCATTAGGATTTTCAGGAATTTTGCGAAGAAACTTCTTTAAGATTAGCAGTCAACATTCGCAGACTTGACGACAAATAGAAGGGGCCGCGTTAATTTAATTTATTTTGGGGTAGCCGCTATGTCAGGCTTTTTTCTCGCCCCCAGATTACCAGTAACCCGATTACTTAGCACTCCTGACTCGTGCAAACGTATATAATTACGGTCGACTCATCTTTCATTACCATACAAAGATCTATGTTCTCAGGCCCAGTGGTAATGACACTTAGATAATTAGATGTGAAGAGGGCTCAGTGTTAATAGACTTATTTACCCGTCTGTTGTCAAATTATCTATTCAGGATCTGGAGTATTTTTTTAATTCGTTAATAAAGTTCAAGTTTAAATCATTTGTGAATGAAATATTGCAAAGTATAGCCTAACATTGAGGGGAATGGAATTTCAAACGCATAGTAACTCCCTGACGGAATTGACTAGGAACTTAAAAAACCATTTTAAGCTAGACTTAGATTTTTTAAATATGTAGGTCACGTAATTCAGCTTGGTTCAGTCACCTTGAAATTGCCTAACAGCTTCAATAATATTTTACACATATGTTAGTCTTTTGTAATCGTATTATGTGGTTGCAACACGACTTCTTATGACGGAATGTGTCTCATCTCAACAATCAAGCTCTCTGGCCTTATATTCATTACCTGCTAATCAGTATAATAATATCTGTAGAATTGTCGATGTCTCATTTATAGTTAGTTTTATTGCAATAGCCTTTGCGTGTTAAATTCCCCTTTCTTAGAAATCTTATCGCAGAAATCTGCCATGCACACAGGCGCACGTCCGACTGCTTTTTATCTTTTCTTCAATGAAAAATGCCGAGACTGGGTTCCGGGGCTGCATTATATCGGATTTAACAGCATGCTTAGTCATCAAAGGTGAGTTCACATACTTATTAGGTCTGCGTGCGCCTCTTCTCGGGATTCCAACCGGCTCGCCCGCCGGACCGGTTTCATGAGTGCACGTGAACGTATAACTCTAGTGTTAAGTGCGAGCCAACTCAGTTGCTTCGCTGGAACGCTCGGAGCTAGTCATTCGAACGTGAGCGTCTCTAATTGAGGGCGATGGCCCAATGTAATTATTGTTGGAAGCCGCAGCTGAGCGGCGCTCGTCGCATCTTGCGCCCGCGCGTCGTCGCGTTCCAACGACCTTGCTCACGAGTCAGACTTACGTTCTCTCTCGCGTCCAGGACACCCTTCAGTCGGTGTGACCTTAACGGGATTATTTTATGACAGCTCGGTAAGATGAGACCGATAAGAATTTAATGTAAGTTGTAAGAGTGGCTGGGACGCGGGGGTTTGTTCATTTTATGAAGGGGAAAAATTAAATAATTTTAAATGTTCATTTATTCAATTTCGTTGAGTTTTTAGTGTTTTGGTAAGTTAAGGCAAAAGTACGACTATTATATTATTAGGGCCTGTAATCTTCGGCATTACAGATGACTCCTAAAGTTCTCTGTCTGATGTTAGTGGGGGCAGTGCATCAACTATCATCTAAGAGGATGAAGCTGTAGGATCCAATAATACTTTCATTGAATCGTGACTCGGTATGACGAAGACCGGCCAAGCAACTCGTTCAGGTCAATCATTGTCGACCGCAATTGATCATTCACTCGCTTTTCGTAGTATCGCTTTCCATTTCTTTACGTTTTTTTCTTTTAAGACTAGAAAAGACTCAACTGTCGGTTTAATGTGATATCAATTTATTGATACTTCCTTGCCACCTCACTAACATGTTTCAACCACCTTAGTGCTCCAGCGTGACGTCACCGACCTTACTTTGAACAGACGACCCAGGTAGATCGTCTGTTCACATCCACACAGTCACTTTACTTCGTGTAACCTATTTCAGCACCGCTGCTTTTGAAATGGTTAAGGAACCCATCGTGAAGAAATGTTCTAGACCCAAAAATTCGAAGACATGTGGACGCGTGGTGGATTATGTCCCTTGCAGTGGGAACTATGGATAAAAGCTAATTAATCAGTATCTATACTTATCTTTAGTGTCTGTCTGTAACTCCAAAAACGGCTTTTTAATGAATGTGTTGTATTGTATGACGGACTGGCGTCTGCAACTTTACGTCCCTATCGCGTATTTTGAAAAAACCTCCGAAACGACCGGAACGATTTTCATGGGACTTTTACTAGCAGATAGCTGGTGTAATAAGGAGTGACTTGGGAGTTATTTAGAAAAAGGATTATGATATTGTTAAAAATGATTTCATTAAATAAGCTATAATGAGAAAAATAATAAAACCAATCAAATTGTTTTAGATTAATTAAAATAGAGAAGTAATACTTCCTTCCTTATTTAAATCCGATTTTGTTAAATAGCCGCGGGAAGCAGCTAGTAACAAAAATAATCAACACATGAAAAACTAGAGGAATACACTTATTATTTTAACTAATTAAATTCTTTGTCCAACTTATTTGGCATGATACTTTCGCAGGCATCCATGCATGAGAAGTGGTTCTGGAATTTGTTACGATTACCGCCGCAGCCGCTATACGAAAAACCTTTGCATGATCGAGCAGAAATGTCGTAGTAGTACCTGCAGATTAATATAATCAAGTTAATGTTCGCCACAGCCTGGCTTATACGAACTATTTAATATACTCATTGTTTGGCTGAACGTTTGTATGTCCCAATTAACGATGGCATATTTTCCAGGTGGCAGATTTTTATTTGGCATGATTATCTTTTGCATAGTTAAATTACCCCTAAATTTCGTTTCTCATAAATGCAGATTCCAAGGTATGGTCTAGAACAAAAATAATATCGCTAGGTAGTGGAGAACTGCCTTTCGGATTTGTTATGAGCCTCTTCGGGAAAAAGTTGGTAGGCTTGGATCGCCAATCTGAACTGATTGTTCCGATAGTAAATGCTGAATCAAACGAGGTTTAACGATCAATAAGACCTGAATATCTACAATAAGAGTCTGACATAATAATATGGATATGGTTGTGAATTGGTGATAGCATAACTTCCGAGTCGTAGATACTAGTAAGTCGTTAGATCGTTATCTAAGAGCAGCTCATCTGAAAATAGTAACAGCCGCACGGGTCGATCTTCAAGGTTAAGCAGCGGGTTGGTCTTTGGATGAATGACCATTTATTACATACCAAGTTTCCTCCGTGCCTTCGAAACAAAGCACTTTATAGGTCAACACCTAACACAGCCTTGACCAACGTGTCTCGGCTGTCATTAGTAGATTTTTGACATACGTCACAGTTACTAAGAGTAAGACGTAGGGGTTGTTGAGGTCAGATAGGTCTAGTTGCTTCATGTAAAATACTAATCTGTGTCTGGTGACTCTGGAAGCCCACCCCGACATATTTGGATTGGGCTAGGCCAGATGATGATGATTTAATAAATGTCACAGAATTATACGAGTACAAACATCTCTTTAGGCAAAATTTTTCACTATGCAAAAAACTTTAACATGTGTACATCGTTTCCTAGTTGCATCCTTAGCAGCTATGGGGAAAAAATGTTAGTTTATATTTCATGAAACTTACATTGGTTTATAGCCAAAGCACGTTCCAAACTCTGGCTGTAAACGACATATAACTTCTCCTGATAAAGAATCCATGTCCTGAGGAGATATATTCTGGTTCCCAACACCTATAAAATAATGTTACTGATGTCAGACTACATCGCTGGCACCGCAGCTAGGCAAAGACACGACTTTCAGTTCTTCCGGTGAAAATACTGTTGGTAGGTACAATACAATGCACATTTTTTGTGCCTAATTTGTTTTGGGATGTCTACAAAGGAAAGGAAAACCTCCTACTAGGTTTCAGTCGACCTGGTGAAGGCTGCGGGAATCCACTGGATGCAAATCGCACGGCACCGGTCAATGTGGCGACACTTGGGGGAGGCCATGTCTTTCGGCTATAATGATGATGATGTACACGCAGTCACGGACCTAGGTTTCTGTGCAGATTTACTCATGCCTATTAGCCGGTAAGCGCCATTATGATACGAGGTTGAAAAACTAATTTCAGGAGAGTTCAGTTTGATAGTCAGTCAACGTCCTCGTAGTGGTACATGGCTGAGAGGGTACGCGGATGGCGTTGAGAGCGACTCGCTGTTGGTAAACATTTGTGCTTGCTTTGTAGATGCACTGAAAAACCGGCCAGAACAGATTTGATTCAGTTTATAGATTACTTACGATCACAAACATCGCTACACTCCGATAGGGTAGTAAAAGTATTATAACTTAAAGAGCAGCCACCGTATTGGAATGTCTTGCAGGCTTCCATTTTAAGGTCGTAATAAAATCTATGTCAAAAAAGGATAACGTTAATAACCGTGTTAGTATCTTGAAAATACATTGCAGACATCGTATATATACCGTACAGTTAAGTGAGTGTACCTACTTAGAATCGGCCCATATGGGGTAATTGTAATTTATCATCGCATTCATCATTCGAGCATTTTGTTTTATTTTGTGCTTTAATAATAGTACTCCTAATTTTTTAATGAAATCATAACTAAAACACCTATTTGATAGAAAATTATACCTGGTTGATCACGTGTGAAACAGTGCACTAAGATTATTTTAGCGCTTAAAAGTCATAGAGCGGAGAGAGCATTTCTTCAAATCATGTTGAAAAATTTGCATATAAGTGTTCTGATCTATGGCGTTCGTTCCGATAGTGCATGCCACATCGCTAGCTAGTGCAGGACGAGCTTTTTTTTGGTATCGAATCTTGCAGTTCAGTCTAAGACTCACTAGCTTCTGCTTAACCGGGCTACTCCTGTAGATGCCTTGAAAAGGCCTCAAGTCAGGGGCATGAAACTATAAGTAAGTGCCGCCTTAAAGTACGAAAAGAGAAGAAACGATGATCGCCCGGCTCGCTCACTCGCTCGCTAGCTGGCGCTGTCGCTTTAGTCAACACACCAAACGACCCATGTGTCCTATCATAGATCTATGGGTGATTTATCTATTTTAATGCCGTACACGTACCTGTGTTTAACATCCCGCTTGCCGCGGAAACAATTATGGGAGTTTGGCTGAAATTTGCAGCGCACGTCCCAGTCAGTCTCATTTACCTCAACTAAAAAAAATCAACCACAAAAGTGTTACCAATAAGATTAAATGTGTTTTACAAGTGCATTTTCTCATTAATTCTATTGAAAATAAACTTGCATCACTTAAGGGGCCGGCGGAGCATGCGTATTTAATACAAACGTAGTACCAAAATAATTTGTAAATCAAACATATTCTTAGGCGATTAACACACGGCACCGCGCACCGCCGCGGTGGGCGGTTGCGGTAAAGCGGATTTCATAGCGGTGCCCCGTGCGGTAAGGCGGTTTACGCGCCTGTCCGCGCGGATGGATTTAACACGGTTTTGACCAGTTTGATCACAGACACTGGCAATAATGAACGCTGAAGAAGTGGCAGTAATCTGGCTTTTATGGCGTAGAAAGAAAAAAAATAAGATATTGGGTTCATCCATTTTTAAGCAGAACAGGACACAAGCCGATCAATTTTTAAATTGCAACACGTCCTGCACCCACAATAATCCGCGCGGTTATGCGGCGCCCCGTGTGTGAGGCGCCGCCTTACCGCGCGGTCGTCAGCGCGGAGGGGCGGTGGCGGTGAGAGCACCGCTCGAACGCGCGGTCAGGCGGTGTACGTGTGTTAGGCATCGACGGATTTAATAGAGATCAATGCGACATGAGATCCGCTTCACCGCCTACCGCGGCGGTGCGCGGTGCCGTGTGTTAATCGCCTTAAGGTAGTGTGTATTTATTTCGTTTGGATTACAGAGTATCTAGGTTCCCAAATATACATTTTGAATGGACACTGATTTAAACAAGAGTTATGAGAAAAATAAGTTTTCTATTGAAATTTTAAATTCCTCGTAACTCTATTTCTACTTCAATCTTTTTTTATTTCAATCGAATTAAATACACACTACCGTATGAATATGTTTGATTTACAAATTATTTTGGTTTTACGTTTGTATAAAAGACACATGCTCCGCCGGCCCCTTAAGTGTATTTGTTAACATTGACCATGTTTCATTCATCTACAGTAAAATAATGAAAATTGTAAGTATTTAGTCTATACAGGGTGTATTTCACCTCATCACACCGCCGTTAACCAAGCATTCTGTATATCAAACTAAGTAACTTTACGCAAAAAATATTGCTGGGAAACAACTTTTTTTTTTTTTAAGGTGTAACACACTCAAAATATTGTGCGGATGGATGGATTGAATAGTACGGGGGTCGTAGAGATATTTAAAGTAATAAGCATGCGATAAAAAGTGGTATTTAAAAAAAAGCTTGTCAAAACCTTGCAACTTTGACCCCCAATCAATATCTCCGTAACTAGAAGGTTCCCAGGCATAGTGTAGAACAAAAAAATGATCAGAATGACGAGTAGAACAAGTGCCTTTCGTATTCGTGAAGAGGTGTTTTACACCCTTTATAACGCTGAAGTGTTTTTCAAACCTACGGATCGCAACCCCCCTAGAAAGTCGCAAAGCCTGTATAGAGGCCCCTGCTTATCTAAAAACTGACATTGGTGTATCTGCTGCTGGTAGCTGTATGTAAATATAATAAACATGTGTGTATAATTACTTAAAATAATAAACATTTGTTTGTGTGAAATAAAACTTGTAATTCTCTAAACATCTACGCACAGATAAACTTAATTTTACAATTTAGTTTATTAAAATACATGGACAATATTGCATTCATCAATGAGATCGTAAACTTACCCGAATTATCAAGGTACACCACTTTGGGTAGCTCTAAAATACGCACAAACCATAAAAGATAGAAGAAATTAAAATTTGAAAACATGTTTCGGGCACCAGTTAATACATGTTCCTACACATAGGGCTAGGTTATGTATGACGATCCCAATATCGAAAATGATATGGTGACCGAAGCGTGAAATTTGAATATACAGTGTCGTAAAAACTACTAGGTATCTTGATTGGTTAGTACATAAAACTGCGATATCTTCGTCGGCCAAAATCACAAAGGAAAGAAATCGGGGACTGAAGAGTTATTTCTTGCCGGCTGCAGCAGCTTGATATTGATCTGCTAAAACTGTCAAATCTCTTATAGCATGCTCCATCACCTTTTTTTTAAACTCTGGGGTTAACCCTGCATGAACCTGTTTCAAGATCCATCTAACCATCCACTTATGTCTTATACGTGTCGTTACCCAGTGTTGTTTGAGGTGATATTCCATTCGCCTCCTGACAGTCCTATACACCACCATCTGCCGCTCCCTAAATATTGCTTCCAACTGTATCTGCACATTTTCTTTTTTAGCTGCTATCAAGTCTTTCTGTCCTTCCGCTCGCCAGATGGCGGTTTTAGCATCTTCAATTTGTTTCTCATAAGTAGCAATCTCATTGATTCTACCTTGTTCTAACTCATTGGCTATTGCATCTACCCCCTTATCTAGAGCAGAACCAATAGTTGATCCTAATCTTGTCGTGACTAGATATAGCACTATGAACACTGATATACCCAAATAATATTCATGTTCCATTACTAAGATTTCTTTACTCGCAAAATAATTGGCGAGGCCTATCATTAATATGTAAGGGCCACTAACGCCAGTTATTGGGTGGAAGAATAAAAACCATTCTTCTGGTATGAAACCCAGGCGAACTTTTCCAGGCGCTTTGGCCCTTCTTAGTGCTGTTCCTGTTCCTCCGTCGTCGCATTTGCCCGTCATTCCATCAAATAATGATTGCGGACAAACTCCACCTGAAGCTTTAATAGGTTTCTTCTCATCCAAATCTGGACAGCTTTTACCTGTTGTATACCCCTTGGAATATTGTATCACCAGAGGTGTAAGTATTTTAGGTTTGAAAGTTATGAACTTTGTAATTTTAAGCATTATTGAAAACTGTAATTATTGACATAATTGTTAGACCATTACCCAAATGACATGTTCGATTTATTTTTAAATGCCTTGCGATTCGTTTGAAAGGTTGTTGGTTATGAAGGTTTTAGTCATAGTGTTGCTCTTGACAACAAAGCAATAAAAAAAGCTTTTTATTAATTGATTTATTACTTTTATGAAAGTAAGTCAGTTTTTAATTAATGAAGAGAACGATTAACACACTGCTCCTTTGGTCTACTGGTCGCAATTGCGATGGCGGAGCACGAGGTCCTGAGTTCGATTTCCAACTCGGGCACAGTGTTATTGGGTTTACCCGGTTTACCCATCAGGAATTTCTCAGTAGCAACCACGGATTCTGGATTTGGGCCCAGTTGATAGCAATAGGCTCGCCTATTAATGATTCTCAAACACAACTGGTGAAATTTCTCAGTAGCAACCACGGAGTCTGGATTTCAGCCCAGTTGATAGCAATAGGCTCGCTTATTAATGGAACTCAACAACAACTGGTGAAATTTCTCAGTAGCAACCACGGAGTCTGGATTTCCACCCAGTTGATAGCAATAGGCTCGCTTATTAATGGAACTCAACAACAACTGGTGAAATTTCTCAGTAGCAACCACGGAGTCTGGATTTCCGCCCAGTTGATAGCAATAGGCTCGCTTATTAATGGAACTCAACAACAACTGGTGAAATTTCTCAGTAGCAACCACGGAGTCTGGATTTCGGCCCAGATGATAGCAATAGGCTCGCTTATTAATGGAACTCAACAACAACTGGTGAAATTTCTCAGTTGCAACCACGGAATCTGGATTTCGGCCCAGATGATAGCAATAGGCTCGCTTATTATTACTTACTTCACACAAATTTAAGAAAAACAAACAAAACAAATTCAATTTAATTTAATCTATTATTATTATTTTGCTATTAAATTATAATGTTTTGTTCTTTCCATCAAATAACCATATCTGTATACCTATAATTACAATAACTAGACACCAGTATACCTGGTTATTTTAGTTATTTTAATAACCAATGAAGAATGTAATTTTTACCTGTAGGGGGGAGTCCCTGGTGTCCTGAAATACAAGTTTAGGCTTAGTTTAGGCACCAGTCTCCCACAAATAAACATAGTGATCTTTTTGAATCAAATTACATGTGATAGTTTATAAGTATTATTTGTGGAAGAAAAATAAACATTTTTATTATTATTATATTATTATTAATGGAACTCAACAACAACTGGTGAAATTTCTCAGTAACAACCACGGAATCTGGATTTCGGCCCAGTTGATAGCAATAGGCTCGCTTATTAATGGAACTCAAACATAACTGGTGAAATATGGGTGTACTTTTAGGTATACTGGTATAGCAATAAATGATAAAAAAATGTATTGGTATAAATTATAAAACTAGCATTAGAGTGACATACCACCATTAGTTGTATGTCACTCTAAGTGCTGTGTAATAGTTTTTATATGGCTTGTAGGAAATAAAATGGCTTTTTACTTATTTATTTATATATTTATTATTAGGTATACGTCTGTTAGGCAGACGCATACCTTCGGGGAAAGCAGGCGTGATTTTATATTTTGATTAACACATAATTATAGTTGCTTGATAATCTGACTTGGTGTTATCTTATCCCGTCTTACGACACCCGAGAGAAAAGCCTCCGAAAAAGATGAAAATGAACAAGCAATTTCCAGCCTTATACATATTATGTAGTTAAAGTATTTAGAACATTACATATGGCCATTATAGGAGGAGCTCGTGGCTAAATAAAAACAGGCGCTCGGGTCGATCTTTAGGTTAAGCCCAGCTTGCGTAGGTTGCTCTGTGGATCGGTGACCACCCTTACATACAGAGTTTCCTCCGTGCCTCGGAAACCCTGTTAGGCTGTTGTTCCCGGCTGTCATTTGTAAATCTTTGACAGTCGTTACATGTAGTGGCCCAAAAAGTCTGGCAACCAGTCCTGCCAAGGGGTATCGTATTACCCGATACTAACTGGGTTGTGGAGTTACATTATGTTATTTTACATTGAGCGACTGCCTGTCTGACAGGCAGTCGCTCAATGTAAAATAATGGTATACAGCTGCATCCGGTTAGACTGGAAGTTGACCCTAACATAGTTGGGAAAAGGCTAGGTAGATGAAATAGGGCAAGGCATAACTAAACTGAAGGCCTTTTTGTAGTAAGCAAAAATAATATAACGAAAGCTACTACAATCATATGCCCAATTTATTAGTAACGGGGAATGTCGTAGAAAAAAACCAGCTAAGTGCGAGTCGGACTCGCGATGGATAGATTCCGTACCATCGAAGAAGAGAAGCCCCCTTCAATTTTTAACAGACTTCCAAATTTTTTTTTATGTATGTTCCCGATTACTCGAAGATGGCTGTAACGATATGGATTATTTTTATTACGTTTGAAGTGGTCCCATATTCATCAGGTCAGGATCTGATTATGGCATCCTGGAAAAATAGAGAGAACTCTTAAAATTTTAAAGGCACACATGAAGCGATTTGGGTAGTTTTCGTAAGAGTACTTTCAGGGAGTGCTCCCACTTCTATTTGTTGAAGATCTGATGAAGAACTTCGGAGCAAGGCAACGGAACTCCTCAATAAATTATAGCAAATGTACTGGGATTGCTGAAATCTCATGTCTGTCTATTATTTACACCTGTTAATGACATAATATCACGTCGGTAAGCTGTGAAGGGGTAAGCACATGTGAACCTCTAAAAAGTGAAAAATAGCTTCAGAAGCTTTTGGTATTTTTAACATTTTATGTGTTTTTTAAAGTCAATCTTTGGATACGGAACTCTAAAAATGTGATGTGTTAATACTAAAATTTTCATATTAAAACATTACCGTTTAATGTATCAGTATTTTAATCTTATAACTAGTTCAAGTTAAAAAGCTGAACTTGAAGTGGTTATTCAGTTAAAACACCTGTTTACGAAATACCTAAGGGTTTTACACGAACAACCTTCGGAATAACTACTTCATTCATTATAGGCGTGATTTTGTGGAACTTAATTATATTAAAGTTTATAGAATTCCTAAATTATTATGGTATGCCTGTTGCCAAAGTGCACGCTCCGCATGGCTGGATTGAAATAGGTACAGAAATACCATCCATCTGATTTAAATAAATTATTTCATCCACACAGCCTGTTTAAATGGCTTTACCTATTTGTTATTCACAGTTCAATCTATTTTAGAAATGAGCTTTCATATTTCGTGTAATTGACTTAAAATGGTGTGGCTTTTATTCAACGATTCTCTTATGGGCTATAAATATAATCAATCTATTTATAAAGCTTATATACCATATATACTAGCATCACAATCTATACGGAAACCGACAGCGGTTAAATAACTGATGTGAGCCGCATTTAAACACAGGAATTTCATTTAAATTGCACTGAATTACTACGCCGCTTACCGCTGATTTAAATCCAGTTTATTTTGAAGCAGAATTATTTCCAGGGGAGCCTAGAATTATGATCTCGTATAAGTGTTGTCATGTAACCTTGCTATTCAAGTTGGCGGGTATAACCGATCAGGCGATCATTTATCGCTGGCAGCGCAAATCCGCCACGCCTCGCCATATCGAGTGCTGTCCCAAGCTCCCGCTACGAGCTTATACACTACGTGATGCCATTTTATATCTAAGCTTAAGTATAAAACTGAATCGCCTTCGATTTTCACTTAGAACTTAACTAAGCAATTTAGCCTGTCAACAATTACGGTCGAGTGAAGAGGGAATCTTTTATTTTAAGATAGGCTAGGATGCGAAACGAGAGATTAGTTTCAAACTAACCAATCACAAGGTTCTGGAATGGCGACCGCGAAACGGAAGACGTGGCGTTGGAAGTCCTCCCAAAAGGTGGATCGATGACCTGGTGAAGGATGCAGGAATCCGCTGGATGCAATTCGCACGGGGCCGATCAATGTGGCGACATTTGGGGGAGGTCCATGTCCAGCTGTGACCGTCTATTAGTGAAATGTTGATGATGATGATGAACTGATCACACAGCTAGAATCCCTCAAGCTGTAAAAAAGAAGTTAGTTTACACAAATCCCTCGCTACGCACCGTCCTCTGGTGGAAACGCAGTATTGCTCCTAATTCGCAGGTACTATTGCATAATTGATGTAAAACAAGGACATTTAAGATTTTAACATTCCCCAATGTTAAAATCTTAAATGTCTTTGTTTGCAGTAACGCCACGTATTTACCAGGAAACTAAAGGAATGCGAAACCTTACACCGTGTAGTGTGCAGGTGTAAAGCAGTAATTTATTAAAGGAAATAATGGTTAAAAGCGGCTGCGCGTACATAAACTATTGTTATGGCCTCTCAAACAATTGTGTGGCCAATACTTATTATAAATCGATTGGCTGGGTGGAATGTAGCAATGTTGTTATACAAAAAAAAAAAATGCTTTCTTAGTTAGAAACAATGAAGAGTAGAGGTTTATTATGTAGATACGGAGTTGTGTTAAAACCTGACAGATAATGGGATAAAGCTCGCTCTAATTCGAAATATCTGTCTGAATTGCTAGTTTCCTGCCCCAACACGCGTTAAATACATTTTTAGTTACGCCAAAACTCAACGACAAACCTACACAGGCAACATTTCCAGCCTAATTCTCATTATTTCACAATATCAATTCGCGACTTAAACCACACAATTCAGACGAGGTTTACTTGATTTACAAAAGATTATTTGAACAGAGTCCACACACACACTTGTGACAGTAAAGTTCGCTTTGAGACAAGCAAACATGGCCTTATTTCTGGCAGACGAATTGGCAAGCCGAGGATAAGGGAGGGACAGGTAAAATGGGTTTTTATAGCAGGGGTGTCCTTAAGGGGGCAGAACGCCTTAAACTTCCTTTGAATTACACCAGTATAGTTCCACAAGGGTAGTTAACATACATCCTACTCAGTTTCATGTACGTACGAGTATCTGTCTTTGTGAACTGGTTTTCATATTTTATTCAGTCGCACAAAGCATCATTTCCCCTTGCGCGCTCTTCAGGGATTAGTAGGATTAGAACCTTGTTAGCGCAATTTTCCCCGTCTATTTCGAGATTGTTCCCACTTTCCGAAAGGAAATACTTCTTAAATAAATGTTTTCTTTATGTGTAATTTGGCTCTGAACAAGAATGAAACAAGTGTTTGCTTCAGATTTTGTTAGCGAAGTTGTGTTTTGAAAGCGAAATTGGTGGTCTTAGTTTGTTAAGTCCATTACGCAGGTTATCGAATAACAGCTGCTATTATAAGAGAATACTTTTGCAGAGAAATAAGCTTTGTTTACAGTACCTATTACAAGATTTAACAATGGTACCAAACTGCAAAAAAATCTGTTAAAAATAAATAAAATAAACGTTCATAAGGGTCTGTAATCATAATGGCGCCATTATGACATTTCAATGAACAACCACTGACACTCCATTGAAAGAAATGTCATAGAATATTAATCTCGTACATGAAATCTGGCATGAATAAATGTTCGCATTTAGTAGTAGATTTTATAAACCATTTGTACTAAGGGTTTTATAATAATGACAATACGACAATGTCATTAAAACAGAATTTTATTACGAGACCATTGACCGACTATTGTGAATTTAGCAGATTACGAACTTTAAGCAAAATGGCAATGGGATGAGAATGGAATCGTGTTGGAGTGACGAATTTATTAAAATAGCAGAATTAGGCCCCTGCTGGGTGATGTTAAAACTAGGAGTTATTACATTCTAATTGCAGTACCCTCAAAGAGGCTTGCAGTGGATGGCTCCCCATTTGTAATTATAATAAACTTATCAGTAAGCAATGAAGGTGTATATTGCAACCGAAGCATCTTCCTATATCCATAAATTATAAATAATTTATTGGGCTTGAGTTCCTTCTGTAATGAGATTCTAAAATGTCAAGTCATGATTTATATAGACTGGCCTACGCGCGCCAGTATCATGACCTCGATGTCCTAAAGCTTAACGATATCGTTAAAAAGTTTCTTACATTTGTAAAGACGACTTCGTGTTAATGTAGGCGTACAAAAAACGTGTTTTACATTTAAACTTGTAAAGTCTTTAGTATCTGTTCACTGTAGGGTCTCTCTCTGGATCTCCCAAACACCTTATTTATTTGAAGCAAGACTTTTTCATTTACAACAGTGGTTCCCAACCTTTCTTAGGCCAGGGACCACTTTGGCATGTTCATTGGTTAACAGGGACCATATGGTCCTAGATAAACATGGACACCGACAGGATTATAACTAGGGGAGTGAAACTTTAACTAACACAAAATTGGAAAAAAAGCGATCGAATTGAGCTCAATAAATTTAGCAATCATTTATTATGAGATTCTCAACAGAAAATAGAATTTTGCCTCTGATATGTTCAATTAAGTTGGGTTGAGCTTGCATGTTTTGTGCAAAAAAACTTCTGTGTTAAAAAGTATGAATAACATTTTAATCTTTCGCGGACCGTAGTCGAGGCTCCTGCGGACCACCAGTGGTTCGCGGACTACAGGTTGGGAACCAGTGATTTACAATATGACACGCTGGGAGCTGTTACCGAAGATGTAGTGGCGCTTACCAAGGTACTGATGAGACAGACAAAGTACCAGTATACAACTCATCTTCTGCCTAGTCTTTCTCCAATTATGTTGTGGTCGGCATCCAGTCTAACCTGATGCAGCTGAATACCAGTATAACATGGAGCGACTGCCTGTTCCTACTGGTATACAACAAAAATTAAATAAACTTACGATATGAAATCATAGCTATTTTAATACTTACCAAAACTGTATTAAAATCAAATTATGTTGACTACGCATACAAATGTGCCTAAAACAATAATAATTAGTTAGAAGTTAATCACAGCTAATAAATAATTGAAGGTGTACCGAATAATAGAAACAGTGGCCATTAAAGTGGAGTCGGTTCAATGGCAGACTTATTGGGAGTGAGTGCTTGTGCTTATAAAGGTGGGGTCCCACGTGCCGTATCGCGTTAGGTCGTCGGTCGTATGTCGTCGTCGGCACGGCGCGGCGGCGTGGCGCTAAGCACGCGCTTACATAACACGAACCAACCGTGCGTTCATTCTTGGCATTGAGGAAGTGAACACGCTTTATCATGTGACCGATATTGAGCACTCCTTGACAGCCGTATTCGAGTTCTAAAGAGCGTTGCACTACGTTGGCTTCCACTACAAGTGCTGCGGCATTTGTAAGGAGTCATTAGAGGCAATGGTTTAGTTTTATTGAATTAGAACCTTCCATTTCGGTCAATAAGATAGAATCAAATCAGGTATAATTAACGTTACGAGAGTAAAAGCACTTAATAGAAAAATATAATCGGTATATTCAAGCTGTTATTGAAAAAAATGTAAGTGACGAATATTGCAGTTTGTTTCCGCTGTTTTCTATCTCCGCAACGCAATTTGTTTGATGTGTAAAGGGAAACAGCACGGAATAAATTGCAAAGCACTTGATTTTCATAACGTTTACATTTCCTTTTCAAAGAAATTCCAAATATTTATCCTGTTTAAAATGTCTGGAGATAGCGCCGCTTCAAAAATAATATCACTTAGTACGTGTCCTGACGGGGATGACTTATTTATTGCTTGTTCTCTTTTGGTACGACCTTAATTGACAAGGGAAGCGGTGCTCGCACCCGAGAAATCCCGAGATATCTCGACATTTTTTTGTACCGAATCGCATCTGCCTTGTAGGTAATGACTTCTTCCCTGTATAATATTTCTGGATTCTTTCGAAAACGTTTACATGCGGTACGGGTTTGTGTCAAAAAAGGAATTTATCCAAAGTGACTTATCTTATATGAATTGTCTACATCACGTCTTATCTAGCTTCCGTTACTTGTTTGGATTGTTCTCGGAAGATTGTTTTGTGTTGTTGAAAGTTTCTGTTCGTAAATTAATAAACGAGCAGAGTGCAACGAGTTTTTATCCAAGGCAATACTAACTTTATCTTTAACAAGATGCTAAGCAGAAGTATGTGGGTCACTGGGTCCGCCATAGTCTGAACTAAGCCTAGTTTGCACGTAAAGTTGATGGCACGTTCGTTGGTCTATCGATTCATTTCCTGTACAGAAGCGGCTCCTTCACAGAGTGGCAGCAGCCGACTGCTGCCAATCAACCTAACTTCCTTCATCAGAATGAGATTCTCCGCCACCGGCACCGCCCTGAAATGATTTATTATTGCTTAGTAACTCCTGGTCAATGGAGAATTTAGGTTAATAAATCTCCGAAATTTCAAATTAACTTATGCAACGGACCAGCTGCTTTTAGCTAAGTTGATTCGTCTTTCTGTCGCTTAAGTAATCCCACTCCATTAATAAAATTTATGAAAAATTTATGTAATGAAAATAATCGTGCTAGACGTAATTAGCGAGAGAGCTCTCTACGATTTTAGTTTCATTTATTTGTGCTAAGAGATTAGATTTATGATCAAAGGTGAATTAAAGAAACTGGCAGTAGATAATATTAATATCAGAGCATAATTTATTGACAAATGAAAAAAAAATGTTGTCTCATTTTCTGCGTGGAAGAACAAGTCCGTTTTCTTCGGTAGGTACTTATTTAAGGCTAGGTAGATCAGATGCAATTATTTAGAAAAGTTTTTTGGTAATCGGCTGCCGTGATATGAAATGAGGAAAATATAGTGAGGAAAGTTTCGAGTATCAATGTGGGTATAAGAGTAGAGAAATACCTAATTTATACTTTGTGAAGGATGATTATGGTAAATGAGATGTCTGATACGATGACGAGTAATGGGGAAGTAGAAGTTGTAAGTTAATTCTGCTGTGTGCTTAGCCAGTGATACCTATGTATTGTGGCTCATTATCTTCTGCAAAGCCTTTTTTACGGGGTCGGCTTAACCAGTCTAGCGACTGCATATCCGACTTCCACAACCCAGTGAGTACTGGGTAAACGGATACCACTTGGTAAGACTGGTTGTCAGACTTTTTGGGCCACTCACTACCTGTAACGACTTTCAAAGATCTACAAATGACAGCCGGGACCAACAGCTTAACTGCTTTCCGAGGCACGGTATATAAGGGTGGTCACCCATCCACAAGCAAGAACGGCTTTACCTAAAAATCGACCCAAGCGGCTGTTTTTAGCTAGCCACACGATCTCCTTTTTGTAAATACCAACATAAATAAAGTGCTTCATTCGACATTAAATTGACATGAAAATTAATTGAATTGAAATGGTTACGGCTTCCTCACAGGCATAAAATAATGAAATGATTTAGGCAATTAATTGGCGATCAAGGCCGAAAACCGTTACAATTAATTGGGTTTGTTTTTGTAAAATAAATTGCCCAGTGGAATCCAATGGACCCTTTTATGCAAATCTACGATTAATATTAACTTACTAAAGTGTTATTGATATGAGTTTTGTGTACGATATGAAAATATCGAAACTTCTAAAAATTCAAACGTTTTATTCTTTTCGGAAACAATTTGAAACTTTACGATACTTATCTAATTCCCTGCCTCGTCGAGCTGGTGGTCGCTAGACTGCTGAGCATCCGGTCCTGGGTTCGCTTCCCGGGTCTGATCAAGAGTTAAATTATGACGTTTTTCCCATCTGTTCCGTTTTTCTTTGTAGCAGTCACGGAGTCTCGATTTATAATAATGCAAACTGTGGGTTTACTATTAGGTACCTGCCTAACCCTTCAGAGTTTACAGGCGTGATAATATGTTTTGTTTATTTTTTCCTTTTTCTATACATACCTGCATATATGTACTTGCGTTATCACTGATCGACCCAAAGTCTCTTTTGTAAGATTTTACAGCGACAAATGCCTAAGGCGCTTATTCTTGGGTGATGCAGACTATCAAAATACATATGTGTTTACCTATATACAATATAAACGTAGTCTGTCTGGGTTATTTTTACCCCCGTCTATAAACCACAGTCTCGCTAAAAATAAAACTTTATTTAAATAACAAACAATGGGTTGGTTTTTGATTTAAAAATGCGATATTAGATGCCCAGTCACTGACATCATTAATTATGGCGGATTGTTTTTAGGAGCTCGTGGCTAAATAATAAAAGCCGCCCAGGTCGATCGTTGAGCCGTGCTTGCCTAGGATGGTCTGTGGATGGGTGACCACCCTTTTTTTATTCTTTTTTTTCGGACGGTTAATCATGACTTTTCCCACTCTGGGCGGAGTGGGAGGGAGTGTCAGACTTTTACTGACTAAAACCCATCCATGTTCCTTCCTCGCCCTTTATGTTCCGGAGCCACGGTATCTCTTTCGAACGGTCCCACAGGCCCGGCAGGCTTCGGCGCTTGCCAGCGCCTTCTTTTATGCTGACATCTCTTTGAGGCGCGCGTGGAACACGAACACGTCGTCGACACGGTTATAAGACGGACGGACGGCTGACTAGCGTCCACAGGCCCGCGTCTACGGTGGCCGGTAGCCACCACGTGGGGGGCTACTCCCGGTGCATGTCCAGCGGCGACTGGGGCATGAGGTTCTCTCCCTCTGCCTTCGCTAACATGACTGCTTCGCAGAAAGAGGATGATGACATTCCGTCTCGCTCCGGACCATGGGATGAACCAGGCACGGACGCATAAGGATGTACGGGCGCCGCGCAGCAACACACGCCTCGCGCAGAGACGCTAGTTCCCGCGAACACCAGTACACTTGACGTCGGGCGCTTCCTGGCCGGACTCGGGGCATCGCCACGTCACAAATGTCGGACATGGCCTCCTGGAACCACTCTCCAGGCCACGTCGTTAGGCTTATCCAGTGATGTCACCCAGGCCTACATGATAGAGGCTGCTTCAGCGCCAAACGCAGTCTACTCGTGGCCTGTTGGACTGGCGAGCTTGAGGTTTGGGTGGAGACGTCAAACCGGGTATACCGTTGGTCGGAATAGTTTCCACCCCCTCCATGACACGCCAGTTAACAACACGCGGTGACAGAGCGGGGCTAGCGAAAGAAATGTCCACCACTCACGTCTCACTGTGGGAACAGAACCACGATTAAGGACGACCAGGCCTTTCTCGAGAGCCCAGTCCTCCACCATTCTTCAACGCACAACTGTGCAACGAGAACCCCAAGAAAGTTCTTGGCATTCAAATCCCCGAGGACAAGCACGGGGAGGGAATGGCTTCCAAAGACATGGGTGACCACCCTTACATACCGAGTTTCCTCTGTGCCTCGGAAAGCACGTTAAGCTGTTGGCTCGCGTAAAGCCTGTTTAATCAATAACTGGTATCGACACAAACAAGCATTGCATGAGACATCGTATTCTAAAGCGTTGCGTTTCCGAGATATAAGGTTTCATAATGTACCCAGGTAAGTATTTCACAATACGATTCCCGTGATAGAGCCTGATAACATTACCATACGTAACACGTTGGGTTTTCATACATCTCCATATATTACTGAAATGTCTCTTTTCTTAGCTATCCAGAGATGTGGCTTGAGCTTCTTTATTCAAGTGAATGTCTATGTGTCCATAATATAACACCAAGTCTGTAAAACCTAATGGGTTAGGTAGGGAGGCGGTGACGATGGCGGGTTTGTGTTCCACGCGTACCTTATAGATATAACAGCAAAAAGGACGGGGTCCGCAAGGGCCGATGCCTGCTGGGGCCGTGGGTCTGTTCGAAGGAGATACCGTGGCTCTAGACACAAAAGAAAAAAAAAACATCTTGACAAAGAAACTCTTTTCTCCCTCCCACTCCGCCCAGAGCGGGAAGGGTCATTGATGATTACCCCTCTAAAAAATAAGGGTTCGGCAGGTATGTCGATATAGAGTACATCTTTTAAAAAGAAGTCTAAACCTAGTTTAAAAATTACAGATTCCCAAACAGTATACCCAAAACAAAGCTAAAATAACGAACACACACAAATACATTCATATTTACCTGCATAACTGGGTTAGTCTTTATGAAAAGTTTGCAATGCAAATAGAGACACACTGACTGTGCTACAATAGAGAATCTATGTTTTTTTTTAATTCTTAAAATCTCATAAAGGGTATGCCTGGAATAAAAACACCGTGTTGCGTCGACCCCAAAATAACAATAAGGGAAGATGATCGATTTGAGTGTCTGTATGACCGCGTTGTTCTTCTAAACTATAAAAACAATTTGGATGGGCTTTACCATAATAATTTACTCGGAGAGGTTTATATTATTGATTGTATTAGTTTAATATTAATTTTTATTAGGTTTAAAGATTATTCTCAAAAAAGACACAAAGTTTTATAGGTGGATGAATTTACTAAAGAGCCAAAGTATGATAAATTAATATTAGGTAAACAAAAGCATAATAAAAAATTACGATGTTTTAAAAACCGTGCGATGTACCTAATATCGGGTCAAGTTATATATGTGTGAGAAATAATGTGCCAGCAATAACACTAAGATGTCAATTCTTGAATGGTGCAGCATCGTAGCGCACTTTCATGTTTGACCTTCGATGTCTAAGGTGAACGACCTCACGAACGCAGGCACCTGCTATCTTCGCTCTGCCTCCTTTAAAACAAAAAACTCCGAGCTTTTTTGACATAGCTCATCGGATGTTATTACGGAGCAAATTCGGAATGATGGCATAGTAATTTGGTTCGCGAAATGCATTTTTTAACGCTTGTCGTCTTGATGGCCAAGTTTTTTGGTTTTATCATTGCACGAAATTAAAATGGAGATCGTATACACTCTAGAAAAAAAAACAATTCTCGGACAGCGTTTTTGTACAAATTATAGTGGAAATGTAGCATAACTAGTTTTCTGGTGATCTATTAAGTGCATGTTAATGAGTGTACATTAAACAACATGTAGGTAGCTGAAATAATTGCTCATACGCGGTGAAAGCGGGTGCTTGGTGTAATTTTGTGGGCGATCCCGTGCGCGCGCGTTGCTCGCTCGTGGCCACTGCCCTGCTCTTGCGCAAGATGCGTTTGCTGACTGTTCCCTGTGCCTACTTTGTTACTAATAAGAAATCAAACATTAGCTGATACGTTATTGTGTGAATACTTAATGAGAATTTCCTTGAACATGTACAGCACATTGCTTGAAATGATTATAGCGTAACAAATTAGGTAATTTCTTAAAATACACAATAATCGAGTCTTTGTTTTCTGATATTTCAAAAAAACGTTATACTTAAGCGTCTTCAATATCGTAACTGGAAGAGTTCTGTAGTTTTTGACTATATCTTATATTCTTATCATCATCACCCATAATCCTAGATGGGTTAAAGGCGAAGGTCACTGAAAACCAGCGCTGTTCTCTCCATAGCACAGCATCATGCTGAGTGGTAGGTAACCTATTTGTCGCACTCACGGCGTGCATTTTTTATTTTTTGTCCGTTTTGTCTTACAATCACTTATTAATATAATTTTAAAGTTGTGTTAATTTTTCTGTTATAGTCTTAATGTTTGCATTAATGCGTTATATGCTTACTTGAATAATATTATATGCAAGTCATGACCATGCGACGAATAAATATTTTTTCTTTCTTTTTCTTTTCTCTCTAGTATACTTAAAAGTACACCCATATTTCGCCAGGTATTTTAAAGACTCAGCGAGCTATTGCCTTTAACCAAGCACAGATCAGATTCAGACTCCGTGGTAATGAGCAATTTCTAATGCAACTATACTCAAATACACTTTGCATACCCCGGGAACCGACCCCAGGACTTGCCCGGCGACCAATGAGGCGGTATGAGATTATGTAGGCATGTTTTCTGATGAAACTTTTAGAAATGATACTCGCCTTTTCATTAGAACACGTGTAAGTAAGTCAATTCTGTTTGGCACGTTAACACGAAACCAATCTTTTGTTTACAAAGTTAATAAAAGTTAAAACAAGCGAATCCTGTTCAGGGAACAGTTGCTGTGGTTTATTTTTGTTGTGAGCTTTCATACTCGTGCTTCTTACAATTGGTGGGTGGGTCATAGAACTTGAATGGATTTCGGTTCTTTATAAATTCAGGGGTTGAAAGACAGCAGTCTTTCAATTCAGTGTGTTCCTTCCCAGTGCTGGGCAGTCTGCCCAAAGATGGAAGTGGAAATAGTTTTTCCTACTCCTCCACTATACTTTTCTAGTAATTTCGTTGCGGGATCCAAGACAGTTAAATACTTTCTCTGGGACTTCGTCGAGGTTCATTCTCTCGGCGCTTTTCTGGTAATCGCCCCTGTTGATTCTGGCTTTCAGGTGTTACAGTAATTTGGGAAATTCTAGAATGATAGTGTTTTGAAAACGTAATACATTTAATTTTACTCGATAAAGAAATCACAAATTTATCGAGAAAAATCCATACTAAAATACATGCGATCATTCTCAAATAATTTGTAAATCAAACATATTCTTAAGGTAGTGTGTATTTATTTCGATTAGATTACAGAACACCTAAGTTCCCAAATATATATGTTATGGACCAGGTGATTAATGCGGGCATTATACATAATGTACGAGCATTATGAATAATGTCCAGCGCTATCGGGCTAAGTGATTAAAATATCTGAACCACATTATTTATCACACTGCACGGTCATTATTATATTGCTACATGATAATTGGGCAATTTGATAATAAAGCTAAATTTGACGCGGTGTGAGGGCGGGAGGGAGGCACGCATGGCGTGGCACGCTTTGACCAATCAGAGACCGCCATTCAGCGTGCGGCTTGTGCGGCGGACTTCAAGCGCTATTGTTTTTATTTAGTTTTGCATTGTAAGCGAATACGGACGGACGCGGGTGGGTTCAGTGATGCCAGATCTATACTGATTTAGCAGTAGATCTACCCGATTTGAAAAAAATCTACTGCCTGATTGATATTATTTAAGAAATCTACTTGTTTTTTTCCAAATCAGATACGATCATCTAGTTATTGTCGTTGTGTCGTGTGATCTGGCATAAAGGCCTAAATAGCATGACATTTATTCAACAAGTTTTGTGAATTTGCGGTGTTTTTTATCTGTATTGTGTGCAATACCGACCAATCACTGACAGTTCCAGTCACAATGCATTAAAACTGTGAAAGTACTGTAATTCGCCATTTCATTGCTTAGATCTGTATGGAGAACTGGCTAGAAACTCCTTAGACACTCTTTTATGTCAAATATAAGTCATGGCAAATAGAAGAGAAGCATCGACTCCATCCATCACTCCGTCCATTTTACCTCATGTGGGTATGACTTTTTTAAATCTACTGACTTTTCCTCCGATCTACTGCTACAACTTTAATTTTTCAACTGATTTCTTCAGATTCCATCTGGCAACACTGGGTGGGTTTTACATTCGTAACTCAGTGTTAACACAAAAACTAGTGGATTCTTAATGTAGAAGTCCTTGATAATTAATCCAAATAATGAGCCCGATTATTTAAATGGTTTGATATTTAGTTAGTATAAGTATTAAGTTAAATGACATTACCAATAAAACAATAGTAATTAAATATGTTTGTATTACTCTGCCCAAAAGGTGATGGACAATATGTATAATGCCCGGTCAATTTGATTATTTGAATAATTATTATCAAATTGCACTCTCATATTGGGTATTTTTCATAATGACCGGGCATTATGTATAATGCCCAATTTATCACTTGGTCCGTAACATATACATATAATGAAAGGACATTGATAGAAAGACGAGATATACAACATTATTTTTTGTTTATACTAAACCCGAAAAGGGGTCATTGTACTGATCATTTAGAACAACTTTTTCTATGGGACGAACCTTGAAATCGCGAAAAAAAAATCAGCTGTTCCCTACATTTTGACGAGTTATGCGAACATAAATGTAGGGAACAGCTGATTTTTTTTTCGCGATTTCACGGTTCGTCCCATAGAAAAAGTTGTTCAAAATGATGAGTACAAAGACCCCTTTTCGGGTTTAGTATAAACAAAAAATAACCCTGTATATGAGTGATTTAAAGTTTCCATAGAAAACTTATTATTCTCATAAGTCTTGTTTAAATTAATGCCCAATCAAAATAAATATTTGGGAACCTAGATATTCTGTAATCCAATCGAAATAAATACACACTACCTTAGGAATATGTTGGATTTACAAATTATTTTGGTATTACGTTTGTAAGAACAATGCATGCTCCGCAGGCCTCCTAAACATAATACATGATAAAATGTGAATGTACTATTAGATAGAGATCTATCTAACCCTTCGGGGATCACAGGCGTGATGTAATGTTTATAAAAAAAACTAACTGACCCACGCAACGTTGTCTGCATCACATAAGAGGGAAATACGAAATGCAAAAAAAAATCCCCGTTTTTGCAACATTTTTCATTCCTGCTCCGCTCCTAATAATCGTAGCGTAATGTTATATAGCTTAAAGCCTTCCTTGATAAACTGACTATTCCACACAAAAAATCCTGAGATTAGCGCGTTCAACCAAACAAACAAACTCTTCTGCTTTATAATATTAGTATAGATATCAAATCTAAATTAAAACTTAGATCTAAAAATAACGTGGGTACCTAGCGACACAAGCTTGTTATAATGTCTCAAGACATTAAAGGCTGCCTTCCGTCCGTTGAATCCATACCAGCCAAGTTGAAGGTCAGCGCCGGCTCAGAAACCGCTTTATATGTGCATACGAAACACCTATCGGCCTGTTAAATGACACATTGACATCTTATTACATAATAGTATATTCATAAGGTTTTTAAAATCCATTACCAGACCAGCCAAACAGCTTGCATTAACATACAATGGGAACATTAATAGCATCACTAAATTAAAATGACGACAAAATTTGGTTCGTATTCGTAATTTCCTTTCAGCAACCAGATTTTTAATTATAAGTTTTAGAATTCACAGTAAATTCTCTTTGTGATACAAAAGGCAAAAAAATACTAAGGCGTATTATAAGTTGTCGAAGATGTCTTATTGTTAGAAAATGAAACCAATGATTTTCCCGGTAATTATTTATCTGCAGAATAAAAGGTAGAATACACTACATCAATGTACACAATAAACACGTGTAACAGACAGCCCTCATTTAATTTTATTGCGGTAGTATTCGTGTATGGCAGTGTTAGATTAATTTTAACATTTCGAGCTCAAAACACTGTTTTAATATCTTCGTTAAAATATACATAAAGCGTAGATCTCAAAGTTGAAAGCTGTTAAGTTTAACAATTTTGTTCTCGAATTATTTTTGAAAAGTAACATCAAACTACGGCATTCTATTTATAAAATAAAGTTGGAATGACTCAAAGGTTACTGAAACGAAAGAAAATAATTTGAATAGTAATTTACGAAAATCTTCTCCAAATGCAAATTGACTCGAGAAAATGTTTCGAAATCCATTATGGACTGCGCTCGTTTCGAACTTGCTCCGAGTTCACGAGACGCTAAATGCTAAAATGTCTCGACAGTTATTATGTCGGGCAGAACCTTAGTTAATGTGAAAACGATTGTTAGCTTTATATATTGTATCGTAGTTAGTGTCAAGGTGAGATTTTATAAAGGAACTAGCTTATGCGCGGCGTCCCCTGTGATATTTTCGGGGGACGCCACGCTCCCCTGGGACAGTTATGGTCCCAAGGTATCATCTACCAGGGTAAAAAGTCCTATGCGTTAATCAAGGTTATAAAAAGTCTGTGTGCAAAATTTCATCCAAAATATTTGCGAGAAAGATTACCAAACAACATTAGGTACAGGGTGTAAACCACCTCATCACAAAGCCGTTAACCAAGCATTCTGTACATCAAACTAAGTAACTTTACGCAAAAAATATTGATGGGAAACAACTTTTTTTTTGAGGTTATAGGTAAATCATGTTCTCTGGTAGAACTCAATGTAACACGCTTAAACCATGTGCTGATGGATGGATTGGGGAGAATAAGTGCCTTTCGGCTTCGTGAAGAGGTGATTTACACCATTTATATCTATTCTTAAAATCTTTCACATTTGTAATAATAGTCAGACTTGTGGCAGAAGTGGTTGCTATCCCAGCCAGAAGCTATTCGGGACGAATGAATGTCAAAGTTCAGGAGTCTCGAAGTGTTACCATCGAACGAAATAATCGATTTTAATTGCTAGCACGAGTAGTCTTTTCGTGGCCAAGTGTACGATCGGCAGTTAAGTCCAATACTTAAATATGACATAAATTCTGGATCGTAATCTAAAAGTAGCGATATCTAATCAAGTACATCGATAAAGTTTCTATTTCTCTTTTGGTTCGTAGGTTTATATTACTTGATTAAGTTAGTGCTGGTTTATACAATCAATTGAGCAAACATGTGTTGTGATTATTGACTTCCTACCATGACAATACACAGGAGTTCCATTGTATGTATTATTGTATTTTTTTCTGCAATAATTGCTTGTTGCATCTTAGAAGATGAAATAACCATAACTGACATGACCATAACTATATTGTGTTTCTTAAACACCTAAGCGATTACCTAATTGCTCCATACTTAGTTATATAATTATTTTCTCAGGAAATACAACGATTTTATTAATTATTACACCTAGTGCAGTCGAAGGACGGTCCTCGGCGTAATTGTTTGGCCGTGAACATAAAACATTTTAAGATATATTTTTAGGCTCGCTGCCTCCTTGATCACGTTTAATTTAAAATTTCGTTCCGTTTTTTGCCAATCGTTTTAAGTAAACAGATTAATCTATTCTGTCCTGGCTTATAAGTGTATTATTATAGCTAACAACGCAATGTCTAACAACTTTCTGACTAATATTACCCAACAAACGTTAATTACGTTTCAAACTACGTAAAGTTAATTAATCTGAGCGTGATTTGTGATGGTCCCTTCAAGTATATTGTCTGAACTGACACTGATCGCGTTTTCTTCAGTATGGGGGAGACGGCGCTCTTTAGTTAGTGCACTGAATCGTATTATGTGGTCGTAGTCTCGTTAAAAGCTTGGCCAATTCCACAATAATGGGCCATCGCACCCTCTCTCCCTCTGCTCCACCGAGTTGAGTAACTTTTGGATAAGTTACATGACGCGACGAGTTCGCCTGCATTTGTTTATATCCACAGACGTTAAAAACGTGCTAGCTAAATCCACGAAGCCTAGCACCACTTACTTCTACTAAAAAGAAAAACAAATAAAAGTGTTACGTACAAATAGAACAAGTCTCAATTACAGACAAACTATCAAATGCTCCTAACAATTTACGTCGATGTGAAAACTTTGTTTTACAAACTTAGTTTCGTGGAAACAATTCGACCAAAAGAACTGAAGCGTCTGACAAACTGGTTCCGGGTACGTATTATGCGGGATTCGTTCAGATTGGTCGTTTGCTTTCAAAGGGGAAAAGTTGTAAAAATTATTAGGAAAGGGCCGCTGCTCGGTCGCGCATGCAGGCTTTTATCGCGCATAAATCACAAAATTTTTGTAACATAAAAGCACTGGGTCTAAAGGACATGAAGCAATTCTACTTTTTGGTGGAACTCGATTTTAGTTCGTTGTAAATGTACAATTACACACATGGAAGCAATGTGTAGCTTTTATTACGTTGTTATACAGAAATCTTTTCTACCACATCTTTTCTACCTACCTGACCAGCCCACACGTGGGTTGTTTAACTTTTAAAAGTGATTAATCCCGTTTCCAATCACTATAAAACAAAGTATTTTGGAAATAAGATTGAGTAGAATCTTTCCTTTTTGACTCGTAAACTGCCGGCTATAAAATGACTAGTAACTTTGTATGGGATGCGGAGAATTTATTTAACGTACTTCTCAAAGTCGTTAACAAGTGGTTTGCCATAACTCCTGTAAGCACACAGTGGCTGTTATCATGAGTCACTTTCAGCGCTTTCAGCGGTGTTGTTTTTCCGCTTTTATTTTTCACAACATGATTTTAAAAAGGCATTTTCACGATTTGGTGAGTCTGGTTCGTGGCCAGATAATAACAGCCGTTTGGGTCGATCTTTAGGTTAAGTCGTGCTTGCCTAGGTTGGTCTGTGGATGGGTGACCACTCATTACATACCGTGTTTCGGAAAATACCTTAAGTAGTTGGTCCCGGCTGTCATTTGTAGATCTTTGACAGTCGTAACAGGAAGCCAGTACACCAAAAAGTCTGAAAACCAGTGTTACCAAGGGGTATCGTATTACCTAGTACTAAACTGGGTTGTGGAGGTCAGATATGCAGTCGCTCCATGTAAAATACTAGTATTCATCTGTATCCGGTTGGACAGGAAGCCGACCCCAACATAGTTGGGAAATGGCTAGGCAGGTGAAGATGGTGGTAGAGTCTGGTTCTATAGATTTTCACTTACTTAATTATTATAAATAATAATTGTACCACAAGAGCTGCTCTGTATAATAAATTTATTATACAGCTCTTGTGGTACAATTTGCTGATACCAGAGCGTTCTTATCTCAAGTCAGCCAAAACTAATCACTTAACATTAATGTACGAATTCAGCTCAGAGACTGCCTTCTGACATAAACTGAAGATATACTCAATTTAATTGTTGTTTCGCTTCAGAAGTTCGTTTTGTAGATAAATGTGAAACCCACGAATAGTTATCTTGTCTATGGACGTGAATGAATGTAGTTTGAATTTGGAATAGATTTATTGTTTATGTAATTAAACAGGGGTTGTTGACTTGTTAATCAATCAAAGTGTAGGAATTAATGAATAATCGCAAATTTAATGTTATTTCAAATGCCAATGATTAGTTATTTGAAATAAGCCGAGTTTGTCGATGGTATTTCCTCATATCACCATCTCCCTTATTCCTCCGATAAAATATTCTGATTTTTAAAAGAGTGTCGAAGGAATTTCTTACCCGTGCTTTTCCATAGTGATCTAATTTAGTCTACATAACTTTCACAGTTTTATGACTTGTGACTTGAACTATAGTTACATTTAATTTTCATCTTGGTTTTGACAATTCAAAAATTCCTGTAACTGGCCTACTTGAAATAAATGCTTCGATTTTGATCTTCTTAAATGTCTGAGCAGGGTAGTAGACCCCCAGTAGGAGATGCATTTAAAAGTCTTGACTTGGTTAACTTAGTTCGTAATTCTGGAACTGTTTGGTGATTAAGGTCCATGTTCACCGAAAAAAAAAACGGTCTGATTGTCTAGAAACAGCTGTCACAGTGACATGTTCCCATACAAAAATGTGTTTTAAACAGCTGTTTTTAGGTAATCAGATCGTCATCTTTTTGGTGAATAAATCTTTCTAGATTCAGAGGTTTAGGCTACACGGAAAGGGTAAGTAGATATACAATAATAAAAAAATTAAGTGAGTACCTACATTTTCATTTCGGAAAAGGTGCAAGAAAGTTTTAGAAGCAAAAATGGAGAAAAATGTGGTTTCCTCGAGCTTGTTCCGGAATCACATGCTCAATCTTCACTAAAACAACGTTCTGTTTGTCAAAGTGGTTTTCCTAGAAAATGTTAGCTTTGTGAAATTGAATTATCGTGGATTATTTCCTTATGTTATAAAAGTGAAGTAAAAACGAATTGCTCGCTCAGTTGAGACTGAAGTTTTGAAAGTAACCGATTAAAAAAAATATTATTTAAAATTTCAGAATTGCATAATTAACATAAAAATTGGTAAACTGTAATTGTTCTTATTAAACAAACGATAGGTTGTTGTTTTCTTGCATAAATATTTTAGAAAGTATTGTTACTAAATCGTTAATGGTGAATGTAATATCCTCTAAGATACCAATCTCCAAGAAACAAAGTACACAAGTAAATTGTATTGCGCCTTAAAAGTTAAGTCAAGAACTATTTGGAGAGACTTTTATCTACCTCAACTTGCCGTGTTATAGCTAATTGATACTACTGTCAAAAAATTAAAGTTTTGATTTGACTTTCATCATCATCATTTCAGCCGAAAGACGTCCACTGCTGGACATTGGCCTTCCCCAAGTGTTGCTTCACCAGTGGTCTTCCAACGCATCGCCTTCTGGTTCACGGTCGTCACTCCAGAACTTTTCGGCCCCACCAGCCATCCGTTTTGCGAGTTTTGTGCCCTGCCCGCTGACACTTAAGTTTGGAAATTTTGAAATTCATTCAAGTTTATTTGACTATACAATTTGTATGGGTCTAGACGTGGTCGGCTGGGAGAGTTAGGTGCAGCTCTGCCAAACTCTTCGCGTCTTTTAGGCGTGAAGATATGTTACGTAATTAATTAGGTAGTTAATTTCCTTGAATATACGGTAGATGACAAAAAAAAAACTAATTAATCCGTCAGGTAGATTATTAAAAAACATTTAACCCGTATTTTTTCTTTTGTTACGTAAACCAAAAATTACGAATATACGATGCTTTTAAAATTCCCAATACGTCACGTCTAGGTATATTTTTTAGCTAGTTCTGACGTCACGAGCCCCCACTCCCGAGTTTTGATGCGAATTATCTTTACAAAAACAAAAAATACGTGTCCATAATTTTTCAATAATTTAACTACTAACGGACTAAATAGATTTGTAATTTTATGAGACTGTCGTCATGCGTATTAATATCCCTTACTGCAATGACTACAAATACATTGTTTCCTGGAGATTTGAATCTTATATGTAAGTACTTATGTATGAAGTTGCATCACAAGCCAAGCCTGTGAGTCACCTATCATTGACCTGCGGTCTGAGATAATCATCGAATGCGAATGATTGCGCGTGCGCTTTGCTACTCGGACCTTCAGTTAGCTTTGATCAAGGATATTCTACCGTTTTATAGAAAAACACAGTCCCTTTTTTTTCTTCTTGTTTTTGTTTTTTTTAAACAGTCCTGACGCTTTAAATACCCAAACGGTTAGACAGAGATGAGAGTAATAGTACGCTAACAATTCGTCAGTTAGAACCTATTACCACCAATTGACCAAATAACACTTTGCCCTACTTGGGAATAGTACCCAGGACCTCAAGCTGAGCAGTCACACTTGCGTCCGCTAAGCCAACGAAAAACATACTCCGATTAGTATGTTTTTCCAAGCTTGTGTTCACCAATACTAGGCAACATCCAAATGTAAATCACTAAATATTATAAAACAAAGTCTTCCGCCGCGTCTGTCTGTCTGTCTGTTCGCGATAAACTCAAAAACGACTGCACAAATGTTCATGGTTTTTTTACCAATTAATAGAATGGTTCTCGAGGAGGTTTTAGTAGTGTAGTTTATAGCAGCTAATGGACTTCTAGCGTTAAAAATCAAGCTCTTTTGTTTAGACATTAAATTTATTAGGAGGCGTGTAGATTATTAAATTATTTGGTCTAGCTGTAAGCTAGAGAATATGAAAGGTTACTTGCACTTAAGTTTCATTTGGTCCAAGGACACGCGACCAAAGTTATACAGGTAAAAGACATCAACGACATTATCAAATAAACAGTGCATTTTTGTCCAAAAAAATCAACCAGTTACTCATCCAGTACAGGCTTTTGATAACTTTATCTACAGGTTTTTCAATGGCTGTCTTTACAATATCATAAAGAGAACTATATCTTAGCTGACGCAAAGTTGGGTAAAAATGTATAAACAGAAATATCTTTCATACATTGTTTTCCCGCAAATACATTCTATCATAATATATACTACGTTGTTAATTGGTTTAATGTTAATAATCTACTCTTAAATGAAAAAAAAACTAAATGTATTAAGTTTACGATACCCCATGTAAGACAAGTGGAAACTACTGTACTAATTAAGGATGAAGAGCTGAAACCGGAAGATAGCAGCGCAGTAGCGGTGTTCTTAGGCATAACTTTGGATGCCAAGCTTCAGTGGGGCCCGCATATAAACAAATTGTCGAAAAAACTTAGCTCTGCAGCATACGCCGTTAGAAGAATTCGTGACTTAACTGATTTAGAGACAGCTCGTTTAGTTTACTTTAGTTATTTCCATAGCGTGATGTCGTACGGTATTCTCTTGTGGGGCAATGCCGCCGATATTCAAACAATATTTGTTTTACAAAAAAGGGCAATTCGTTCAATTTATAAACTAAGTCCCAGATACTCCCTCAGAGAAAAATTTAAGGAGATTAATATTCTTACTGTGCCCTCTCAATTTATTTATGAAAACCTTTTGTACGCACACAAAAATATTAATTTGTTTAAAAAATACAGTGATATCCACAACATAAATACGAGGAACAAACACAAATTTGTTGTTCCTGCAACGAGGCTCAAAAAAATAGGGGGTACGTTCAGATGCCAATGTATACGTTTTTACAATAAACTTCCGAGCCATATTCAAGCACTAAGCCTGAATAAATTCAAATCGTTAATAAAACAGAAGCTATGCCTGAAAGCTTTCTATCATGTCAATCACTATCTCGAAGATAAAAAGGCTTGGGATTAAACTGCTCCAATGAAATTTGCTCCGTGAATGTTGAAATTTCGGATTTCGCTGGTTTATTGTTGATTCCTTTATTTTATACACTGTGACATTGTATGATTTGACATGAATACTTAGTTCAGTATTTTATTATTTTTTACCTTCTTTTTATTTTTTATTTTATTGTATGTGTGTGTATTTGACATGAATATTTACTTGTGACTGACATTTATTGAATTGACATGAATACTTACTTCAGTATTTTATTATTTTTTACTCTTTTTTTTTGTTTGTCTTATGTGTGTATTTGACATATCGTATTTTTATTGACATTCGTTTTTGTAAATTATTATTTATTTTATTTAATAATTGTGAATGTGAGGACCATGTGGGTCACATTTTGTTTTTTTTTTCCCACGACTGTCTGGCAGTTTGAGTTCTATAAGCGACCTACCCAAATGTCCTTTCTTTGGTATTGTTCGTCGTTTCGTTGAGCTCCTTGAGTTATAAGTCGAGCTACACGATAACTGACAAATGCTTGCACTGACTGGACAGGTCCACTCAAATCTGTGTGGTTCTTTCTTCAAAAGACCATCTCAGACACGAATCTGCATAGTCCTCATGTGAATTAAGCAAGATTGTCTGGACTTCAAAAGAGACTATGACCTCTGAGTTTGTTTCGGCTGTTTCTTCTCAGAGTAGTCAGATACGAAACACCGGCCCCATCTAGTTTTAAAAAAAAATGACGTGTAAAAGTGTTTGAGAAAACCTACTTGCTGAATAAATATCATTTATCATTTATCATTTATACTCGACTGTTTTCATAATAAAAAACTGACAGTATGCGTTTTCATTACGTAAAACGCTTGTCGAACATTTTTTGCACATTTATTCAGTAAATAAAAAGTGCCTGTGGCTTACCGTTGGTCATGTACAATTTGTTTTTATTGATTGCCTGTTGTATGTCCTACTGCTGACCGAAAACTGCAAAGGCTTCTTTTTTCTCCATCCAAATCTCTCTATCTTGTGCGACACTCGTCATGTTCGCCTCGCACCGCCCTCATCAAGTGTCCAGTGAGTGACGGACCGTGCTCGGGTGCATTCGTCCTTCGTGGTCAGCTCACTTAAGATTGGCTGTTTTTCCCCAACATCTGCAACCTGACTTATAGAGCGCGGGTTAGTACTTCTGACACGAACTGATGCTGCGCTTCGTGGTCCACTGGCAAATCTTGAGTTTAGACTTCTGATAAAGATAAAAGATAAAGATAATTTTACTTGTTGAAACATGCGTATACATGCAAATTAAGCACGCAGAATATTTTGTACGTACGTGTTTCAAACGTAAGGCATACAAATTTACAAAAAATAAATATAACAAAATAAAAAACTAAATTACTGAAGGCATCCTATCCAAATACATTCTTGACAATTGACGACCCGAATGGCGTAGTGGTAGTAACGTTGCCTTACGTTCTTAGGGTCTTGGGTTCGAATCCCGGTAGGAGCAAATGTTTGTGTGATGAGTGTGAGCAAATGTTTGTGTGTTTGTGAAATGTTTGTGTCATGGACATTTGTTTCCGAGTCATGGATATTTAATGTATAGTAAGTATGTATTTACAAACAAAAAAGTATTTAGGTATGTAGTATATTAACTATCTAGTGTCCACGACACAAGCTTTGCTTAGTGTGGCACTAGGTGGCGCTGTGTGGTAACGTCCAGCGATATTTATTTATTATGTTGTCCAGTAGGGCCCGTTTTCTATAACTTACTTACGTATAAGTGACAGTTAATATGCAATGTTTCGCAGCTATCGGTGTTTCTATAAACAAAGTTAGCTTGAAATATCCTATCCGCGTCGTTTACGTGTCACTTGTTACAAAGAAAAATCAAAGCAAGATTTTATGTGAGGTTTCGTTTCCAACCGGCTGTAAGCAAAATGTCAAACAGAATAGATAACAAACTACCGAAATCAAATAATAAGTTATTGAAAATTACCGTAAATTGCATACATACCTACAAATATATTGCCCAGTCAAGAATGCACGAGTATAGTTTCAACCCCGGATACAGTGCCAATTTTCGACCAACCTGTGTAGCGCAATTTCGCTTAATCAGTGTAATTTATTTAATACTTACAACAACAGAACTTTTACTAACAATTTTAACGACTAACATTGTTTATATTGCATTAAATAAAAACAAGTGTAGTGTAGTCGTTAAAATAGTTTCAGTTAGGGACACTACGAACATTATGAACAGCGTCGAGTAGAAACTTTGTGTACGATACTGTAAATTTAATTCAAAATGTTATAGTTGTACGTGCTTCTGTATATTTGCTGATTTTGCGAAACTAACACAGTTCCTAAAGGAGTACCTTACATGCAAACACCGAGATGCAGTGTATGTTCGAAGTTGTGTGTTTGGTTGATGCTGCTGTATGTTTAAGTAACGACAAGGATCAGCAAAAGTAAAATCCATACTAATATTATAAAGCAGAAGAGTTTGTTTGTTTGGTTGAACGCGCTAATCTCAGGAACTACCAGCTCGAATTGAAAAATTCTTGTGTTGGATAGTCCGTTTATCGAGGAAGGCTTTAGGCTATATAACATCACGCTACGATTATTAGGAGCGGGGCAGGAATGAAAAATGTTGCAAAAACGGGTTTTTTTTTCCTTTCATTTTTTTCTCTTATGACGCAGACGAAGTTGCGTGGGTCAGCTAGTAAAAATATAAAGTCAATTTTTTTCATGTTAAAACGGCTAGAAAATTGTTACTTCATTTACGGAACGACACTTTAACGTTCCAAGGCACGAGGATAATTATGTAGTGTGAGAATTTTATATCAACATTTTCCGATAGTGTATTTTTAGCTACAAATATAATTACTATTTTCCGTGCCATTTTTCCTAGTCCCGAGAGAGAGCAGATGCAACGTTTTCCAAATGTTGTCTAAGCTCTGTTCAAGTCGTTTTTTTTTAGAAGAGATGTGCTGTTGAAGACATAAGAACGAAGGTCCAATGTTCTTGTTACCAGTACAGGGCCAAGGCCTGTCCCCGTGTCTTCAAGTTCTTTTCATGCAGGGTCGCCCGATTGTGTTTTGTCGTGACGCGACTTCGTGTGTATCTAAGAACTGAAAACACAAAAGTAAACACAGACATAATTAAGGGTATTTATTCTGAACGGCCCAAAATGAATGGACTGCGGGCCGTTCGACCGTATATATTTTTTTTACAAATCCGTATAGTAACCACTGTACGAATTTGTGAACATTTTTGTTGTGCACAGAAAGTGTAAGAAACTTCCAAATTTGTATAGTTATTCCACTAAGTTAATACTTCAACTGCATAATGCATGTTCGCAGTTTAAAGTGAGCCTTGCATCCAAGTAAAGTTTTTGCAATAAGCCGACGTTAAAGAAGCGCAATTAAAGTTTTATTTGAAGTCAAGTGAAGTTTCTCGGCTCAGTGTTAGGAGACAAATTGCAACTGAAACTTTGGACTCTTGTGGTAATGTTTTTTTCGTTTTAATTAAAAAATCGCTTACTTTCGATGTTCTTTTACAAAGAAATTACTATATTCATAGATTAGCGTTTTCACACGTTACTGTGTGACCAGCGCGCGGAAGTGCGGCGCTTACAGCGTCTCTGCGCGGCGAACTGCCCCATACGTCGTGATGAGCGCCGTAAAAGTCGCCTTAGTATACATTTAACATAACAAAACTTCATGGGCGCCTCTTGTAAGGTCTTGACTGAGAATAAATGTAGGCAAAATATAGTTTTATTCCATTTTGTCTACAAAATTTGGAGATAAGGCGATAGGAAGAATAAAACTTATTATTAATTAGGATAATGATTAACTTTTTTCGTACTTTGTAAATTGCTTCATAGAGAAATATCTTAAATACATATATGTATTCCATCATCATCATCATCATCAGCCTACAATGTTCCCACTGCTGGGACACGGCCTCCTCTCAATGAGAGGGAATGGGCTATAATCTACCACGCGGGCCTAGTGCGGATTGGTAGATGTCACATGTCTTCGAATTTTTATTTCCCCACGATGCTTTCCTTCACCGTTTTGAGAGCATTTGTGATGAAATAAATTACACAAAGTAATGCGCCTGTCTGGGTTTGAACCCACGACTTATACTGTTCGTAAGTCGGGGCCGCCACCACTGGGCCACCGCTGCTCCGCTATATGTATTTAAAAGCATAAAAAGCGCTATAATATGTATTTAAAAGCATAAAAAGATTAAACTAAAAATGCCTTTTCTCTCTAAATGGTTGTGACATTAAATATGTACAGAATTTGATTTGTTATCTATCACTCGTTAATTAAATTATTCTTAGATAATTGCTTGGAAACTTATTAACGCTTGAGAAATTACTTGTAATATCTCTATGGAACAGAATTATAGGAAGGACCTATTTTTATCAGCAGAGTCATTGGCAAAAGGTTTGCGAAATTCTAAATGTAATGAATTATTTAAATAAGAAATACAGTTTCGTGTAAAAAAAAATCATTGATTCAGCAGCAGTTACAAAACAGACAGTCTAGTGCTCAGGCACCTAAAATAAAGCATAGCACAAAAACACCTCTTAGACAATTTTGTTATACAAATGAAAATAATATCCTACTGACGCAACTCCTAGACTATCTAGCCAAAACAATGAGAAATATCTTCGAAAGATATCAAGTTATTTTCTGTAGGGAACGATTCTGCTCATATATATTTCTTTAAAATAAACTGGATTTTTGTTGTGATTTTTATTCAATCTATCCATCAGCACAATGTTTTAAGTGCGACACATAAAGTTCTTCTACGAAACATGATTTTTCACCCCAAAAACAAAAGTCATTTTCCAGCAATAATGTTTAGGTACGTAAAGTTACTTAGTTTGATGTACAGAATGCTTGGTTGACGGCTTCGTGATGAGGTTTAAAACCTGTATAGAAAACTGTTTTTGTAAAGCTTAAAACATCACTTCACCCAAAAATAAAAAAAGAACCTAAAAAGGTTCCACTTTATTTTTCTTATGCTGCAATCATTATAAAATAACAATAAATAACTAAATAACAATAACGTTATGTTATTCGTTGGTAACAGTAAAATAAATTAAATTCTTCAAGTTTCCTTGAAAACAAAGAAAGTTTTTGAAAACTAATATTTTGTTATGAAATTGAGTGGGTGTTGTTTGATGAAAATATCGAAAATACATAAACATGTTGGAAAATATACACTATGAAGAAGTTTACGTGAAGTATAATGTCAGAAAGTAAGTCCAAGAAGGTTTCCTACGATATATTCCTTCAACAACACGTCTAAGTTTGAAACTTAGAAACAGCATAAACTTCAAAAGCTTTTTGTGTTTTCAGCAAAATGCAATCAAGCGTAGTGGTTCCCTACTATCTACAGGTTATAAACTGACTCATCACGAAGCCTTTAACCCAAGCATTCTGTACATCAAACTAAGTAACTTTACGCAAAAATTATTGCTTGGAATTTTCAGTACACTTCCTCGAAAACTGGTTCTTTTCGCACTACGATTAGGTTCAAAATGCAGTGTATTTCACACACGTGCGTTTTTGATATTTTTTCAATCCGTGTGCAGAAAGTAAAATTGCCACACCAATACTTACGTATAAATACCTATACTTAGTCGAACTTGGTTCAATGCCTATAGTCAGAGGTGAATGTTTTTTTTTAATTTCCGCAAAGCGATCTACGTCTTTACGGCGCGGCGTAAACATTTTTTTAATATTTTATTTGTGTTTATAAATTCAATATCATAGATAAACATGATTATATAAAACTAATATTTACTTTTATAAACAAATTAACATTTATTTGTGTTCTTTAGTCAAAAACATATAAAAAACTATTTTTTATATTAGGCTGTATAACGGCTTCATACCTTTGCTTTTCCTTCAACGTGGCGAAAGAAAATCGCGGAAAAAAAAAGATTTCAGGCGACTAAGGGCCAGTTTCACCGGTTCCGGATAAAGTGTCGGTTATTTATCTGATAGTTAATACTATCTACCACTTAAAGGCTGGTTATAACTAATACTTTATCTACCAGATATCGCTATCCGACACCTGTGAAACCAAAAGTGTTAGTTAATCTGGTAGATAAGTTCCTAATAGGCTAACCGACACTTTATCCGCAACCGGTGAAACTGGCCCTAAATGAGCTAAATTAGCAACTCTATTTGCGGTGGTTCAAACTTCGTTTGAAATGCTGTTAGAATAAAGTTCTAATCAGCTTGCACTACAAAGCGGTTGTTACGACAGTCACTGAGGGCAAAATAGCGCGAAATGAGTAGTTTTGATCGATTTACAAAAAAACTATTGATTGGATTAAAAAACTAAAACACTATCATGCTAAAAAATCAGAATGATCGCATGTTTAGTAGTATGTTATTTTTTGTTTGAAAGATATTTTTAGAGAAATGTTCATGATTTTTTTTTATCGAGTCAAATTGTATTATTTTTTCATGCTAGCATATATCCTGAAGAATATCATATATTTTTCTGGTTTTGTTTATAGCAGTGAATCATATACTTTTATTAATTATAAAACTCGCGTTTAGATCGCCTTAAACCATAGTCTCGTAATAATTCATGACACAGATATTTTCCATTCTTTTATTTTATTTCTACAAAAGTGTATTGAAAAACGTCGTTTGATTTCAAAACTCACACACTTTTATCAAAATGTACTATTTTTGTGGGGTGAAAAATTATGTTTTGTGGTAGATCACAATGTAACGCACTCATAACGTTGCTTATGAATGGATTGAATAGTACGGGTGTCGTGGAGGTATCTGAAGTAAAAATCTTACATTTAAAAATAATATTTAAAAAAAAAGCATCAGATAAAGTTGAAACTTTGACCCTCAATTTCCACTCCCGACCCGTGGTATACTAGAAGGTTCCCAGGGATGGCACAGATTTATAGAACAAACAAATGATCGCAATGACGAGGAAAACGCCATTCGGCTTCTTTTACACCCTTTGTGTGGACTATATTCCCAAACCACTAAACCCAAACCTTAATTACAGTTTATTGCTTCTTATGGCACAATCCCAACGATTTTCGTTATCCTAGATTAAATCTCAACACTTAAAGTCAACACATTCATTCGAAGGAACTCTTGTAAAACATTATATAAAATACTACCCACTTGTTACGTTCACCTCTTCAATAAATGTATCTGACTCGCCTTAACACTTGTAATAGTTGGGAGTCGATTTACAAATAGCAAACCGAAGCCAAAGTAATTATTATTCTGTGCCATAATTAAGACGCTGGCTGTAACTTTCCGATCGTTCCGGTCGGTTAAACGTTCGACACTTAACTTGGTAACAACTTCAATTTATTGACGCGCAGATGGCACAATTAAGGACCTATCTTTCGCTGTTTTAGATGTAATTGACAATTATTAGAGACACTGAAAAGTTTTGTGGTTTAGAGCTGGTTTCAGTGTGTTTGGCCTTTAATTACGACAGACGAGAACGGTGTCATTTTTAGGGTTCCGTAGTCTAGGAACTGTTATAGTTTCGCCATGTCTATCTGTCCGTCCCATAGATATAATTTTCTATGGTCCGTCCGTCCTCTTTTAATCTCTGTGACCGTTAGCACTAGAAAGCTGGGTACTAATATGTGTATCAATCACGCCGACAAAGTCATCATCATCATCATCTCAGCCGAAAGACGTCCACTGCTGGACATAGGCCTCCCCCAAGTGTCGCCACATTGACCGGTCCCTTGCTACTCGCATCCACCGGATTCCCGCAACCTTCACCAGGTCATCGGTCCACCTAGTGGGAGGTCTTCCAACGCATCGTCTTCCGGTTCGCGGTCGCCACTCCAGAACTTTTCGGCCCCATCGGCCATCCGTTCTGCGAGCAATGTGCCCTGCCCACTGCCACTTAAGTTTAGCAATTCTTCGGGCTACGTCGGTGACCTTGGTTCTCTTGCGGATGTCTTCATTTCTGATTCGATCACACAAGGAAACTCCGAGCATAGCCCTCTCCATTGCCCTTTGGGTGACTTTAAGCCTTTTGATCAGGCCCATTGTGAGCGACCACGTTTCGTCCCGTATGTAATCACTGGCAACACACACTGGTCATAGACTTTCGTCTTGAGACACTGCGGTAAGTTGGACGAGAAGATACCGCGCAGCCTCCCGAACGCTGCCCAGCCGAGTCCGATTCGACGATTGACCTCTTTCTCGAAGTTAGACCTACCTAACTGGACCGTTTGTCCAAGGTATACATAATCGTCTACAATTTCGAGTGTAGAGTCTCCGATCTTGATAGGAATGGGTGTGACATGGGCATTCAACATGACCTTCGTCTTGTCCATGTTCATTTTTAGACCCACTCTTTTGGAGGCTCTACTGAGGTCATCGAGCATTGTACTGAGGTCCTCCATGGTCTCAGCCATGACCACAATATCGTCGGCAAACCGAAGGTGAGTGATGTACTTGCCATTGACGTTGATGCCTAGCCCTCTCCAGTCCAGAACCTTGAAGACATCCTCCAGTGCAGCGGTGAACAGTTTCGGAGATATGACGTCTCCCTGTCTTACACCTCGCTGCAGAAGGATAGGTTCCGAGGCTTGGTCCTGAAGTCGGACTGACATGGTGGCGTTTTTGTACACACACTTCAACACCTCGATGTACCGATAGTCAATTTGGCACCGTTGGAGAGACTGCATTACAGCCCAGGTTTCGATCGAATCAAAGGCTTTTTCATAGTCCACAAACGCTAAGCAGAGAGGAAAGTTATACTCTTCGGTCTTCTGTATAACCTGCCGAAGCGTATGTATGTGGTCCACGGTGCTAAAACCTTTTCGGAAACCGGCTTGTTCGGGTGGCTGGAAATCGTCAAACCTGCGCGCGAGACGATTCGCGATGACTCTTGAAAACAACTTGTAAACATGGCTTAGAAGTGAGATGGGCCTGTAATTCTTCAACCGGGCATTGTCACCCTTCTTGAAGAAGAGCACCACCACACCCCTGCACCATGCCTGTGGCGTTTTCCCCTCGAGTATGACGGAATTGAACAGCTTCTGAAGGGCCTTAAGTACCGGTTTTCCACCCGCCTTCAGAAGTTCGGCAGTAATTCCGTCATCCCCCGGTGCCTTGTTGTTTTTGAGTTGTTTCAGAGCCATCCTAATCTCGTACAGGCTGACGTCCGGGATGTCTTCGATATAGTGTCGGGTTAGTCTAGCTCTTGGGTCGTTTGCTAGGTCGACAATGGGTTTGCTGGTTGACGTGTACAACTGTCCATAGAAGCTCTCGATCTCCCTCAGTAGCTCCGGTTTGGCGGATAAGATCCTGCCATCGTCGGTCTTCAGTTTCGTGAGCTGGCTCTGCCCAATAGCCAGATCTCTTGAAAATACTTTGGAGCCTTTGTTCCGCTCGATCGCGTCTTTAATACGCTCGGTATTAAAGCGGCGGAGGTCGCTCTTTAAGGATTTAGAGATCCGTCTATTGAGCTGCCGGTATTTCGACGCCTCATCTGAAGACTGCAGGATCATCTCACGCCGCTCCTTCATGAGCTCGAGAGTTTGATCGGAGAACCTCTTTTTCTGATCTGTACGACGTGTCTTGAAGAACTTAGACCCGGTCGTATGGACAGTTTCCACGAACCCATCGTTATATTCATCCACTGAGCCGCCTAGGTACTCGAAACGATTCTGGAGTTCGAGCTGAAAGCTCTCGGGGTTTTGGATTTGGATCTGTGCTGGACGGAGCGTAGACTTCATCAGTCGAGACCTTTCTAGCTTGATATTGATGTTCAATGTGCCTCTTACCATGAGGTGATCGCTCCCGGTTTTCACCGAATTGATCACAGAGACATCATTGAACATTTGCTTCTTGGTTGACATGATGAAGTTGATCTCGTTTTTTGTTGCACCATCTGGGCTCTGCCAGGTCCACTTCCTGTGCTTACGCTTTTTGAAGAAGGAGTTCATCATATAGAGGCCCTCCTTCTCCATAAAACTAGCCAGTTGGTGGCCCCGGTGGTTCCGACGTCCAACTCCAAATTGCCCCACCTGCAGCTCATCCCCGTCTCGTTTGCCCAGTTTCGCGTTGAAGTCCCCCATGACAACGGTGAAGTGAGTTTTGAAACCATGCATGGCTTTAGAGATATCCTCATACATGGTCTCCACTTCGTCGTCGGGGTGTGCCGAGGTCGGGGCGTAGACCTGTAAGACCTTCAGCGAATATCTTGAGGATATTCTGAGTATAAGGTACGCCACCCTGGTCGACACACTCTCGATCTTCACCACGTTGTTCACAAGGGACCTGTGGACGATAAACCAAACACCACCCTGGGACTGGTGGTCACCCTCTCGGAAATAAAGCAGGTTGTCGGATTTTAGGATTATCGTGTCCTCCCCGTCTCTTCGGACTTCAGATAATCCCACAATACTGCCCCGCAGCCTGCTCAATTCCTCTTCGAGCTCCGCTATCTTCTCGTCGGTCCGGAGTGTGCGCGTGTTATACGTTGCCAGGTCCAGTCGTTGGTGTTGGCAGCCGGATCCCATCCGGGGATTCTTCGCACCCCTTGCCACGCCATAACCTCGACCGCTGCCATAGTCGAGGGTAGACGGGCTGTCGGATACTAGGGGCCATTTATTTAATGCGGTGTCCATTGGGGGGTTTTGCCATAATCGCTACGCTTGGCAGGCGAGTTGGCGATCGCAGTACGGTTGTCACAAAAGCACAGAACGCTGCTGCCCATTCTCTGGTAAGTCCCTTAGTCGCCTCTTACGTCACCCACGGGAAGATATGGGATGGTGCTATTCTTTACGTCCGGCACCATACGGAATAAAACCGACAAAGTGGTAAAATAAAAATTGGAAAACATGTTTTATTGGAGTAGCCCCCTATATGTGTAAATATATATTGTTGGAAAGGTATTTAAAAATGAATACTAAATCATTTTTTGATAATGTCAATAGTTTCGGAAATAATCGCTCCAAAAGTAAAAAACAATGTGTCTCCCCCCCTCTAACTTTTGAACCATAAGTTTAGAAAATATGAAAAAAAACTGTAAAGTAGAACTTTATAAGAACTTTCTAGGAAAATCATTTTGAACTTGGATGGAAACCAGTTTTTGTACAAAAAAGACAAAAAGTTGTACAAAATAATTTCTGGACTAAGTTTGTAGTATAATCGTACGAGTATATGCAAGCATTCTTTTTAACTTCGTTTACATATTTTATTATCCTGAACGTATCTTTTTTCAAACAATAATAGAATTATTAAAATCGGATTGGATTGAACACTTATTGTGACGGACGGGAAACTACGGAACCCTACACTGAGTGTGGCCCGACACGCTCTTGGCCGGTTTTCAAAAGCTTTTATTTAACTTGCAATTATTGTTTGTTTTGGTCGTAATGATTTGAACAGAGTAAACCATGGAGTTTCTTGCCGAGTCTTTTAATTTAATTTGATTTTGTTTTGATTTTGAGGTGAAATCTTAAAATGGAAATTCAAATCATTTATCCCCAACCGATTGTGCTGATTTTGCTTCCTCGGCAATACAAAGCCAGCTAAATGACGTCAATCTAAATCCAATAAAGTTTGAGTATTGAGTATTGATTAATATGGCAGACTAAGTTACTTTTATGCACCTCCATGAGCATCATTCTCTTGCTTATAATGCAGCTGTTCATTAAAAACGGTTTTACTGAGGAAAATGACGTCACAACTACATATAAACGTGCTTTGTTTTAAAAATATTCTGATTACTTACAACAAGCTATTTATCGTCTGTTTTAATTGACGTCGAAGATTCCATAATGCCATTATAATCTCGCTTAATTTTTCCATACGAAGTCAGAAAGTTTCTTGCAGTTTACCGTTGCTGTTCATGAATTGAGATACCTAACTTACCTAGAATTTTGGTAACTATAGTTCAGATGTTGAAGCTTCCTAATCGCGAAATTAACCGCTAATTGGAAATCATCACACACAATATTAGTTGAACAAATATTCCCTGTAATCGCGATTAATTAATCTAATTAACAGGTGCTAATTAAACTTTATATTGTGTAATGGACTAACATTATTCAAACCACCGATATTAATATGTTTGTATGTTTTACAAACACATCCTAAAAGCTCTCGGCTCGCATTGTTTGAGGGACTATTAAATATTAACATTATTTAATAAATAGAGATTAAACCAAGCTCAATAAAAACTTGTGAAGAATTAAAAACTTTTGTTACTATGAACAATAACTTCGTTCTGGATGAGAAAGAAAAAACATTTTCTAATTGAAAAACAACTTTGAACTTTAAAGCACTTTTTCTCAAAGCAAACTTTATGTTAAAATTTTAAGTCACCTGCTGCATAATAATGGAAAAAAAATCGATACATTATATTCTTGAGTTTTTTGGTAAATGTACTGTTTATAAAATAGGTAAATACATAATTGTGCTTATGATGCATGTATGAAAAAATCGTCAACAAGACTCAAACAATTATCAAAATAGTCTATTATGATACTAGTGGTGCATTATGGTGCAGTTTCCCGTGCAGCACAATGACCACGTTCAGGTGACTAAGCAGTGTTTATCCATGAGAGCGAGCCCAAATCATAACTAGCGAACAATGTCGTCACACTTCGTTAGCCTTTCAATAGTCAGCTAGCTAGATAGCACACAAATAATTGGGTGCTGCCGTTGATTTGTTGGAATTGTTAACCAGAATTCCAGGTAGTTTCGGTGGTTAACATTCCATTCTCTGTCTACATCAATTGCGGATTAGTCCTGCAAATATTGTACATTTGTGTCCATTTAGCCATAGAGGAACGTGTGTAGTGTGGAGTGTAGTGAATCAACTTGAAGTTTGCCGAGGGGCTGAATTGGTGGAGTGGCCCCAGTCGTCAGTTAGCATTGATTGGCTCGCTGGAGCGTCGTCCACATCGTTGACCCTAATAGTGGCCATTAGGTAGTAGCTTTGTGAAAAAACACAAAGCGATTAGTAGTACGTGTGTTACTGTGTTATGTAAACGTGATTTCGCAGTTGATTTTTTTAGCGAGTTGTTACATACGGTACCTACATTTGAGGGCAGCGTTTCTTGAATCAATATGACAATAAACCAGGATGTGCTCTGCAGTTCGCTTAACTATGTTTTAGACATAAACTATTTACGGATATGTAAAGATGAGTGTTGTTTATTTATCTTTTGCTTTAACCACGTATCTTTTGTTTTAGGTGGCACGACTTCACTCTCGCTCGGGCACAGTTTATAATGGTGGTGGCGCATTAAACCTCCTAAATGTTTAGGAGAGGTTACAAAACCCGTTACTTCCGAGTGGTACTCAAGGCCCGAACCTGGAAGCGTGTGCCGATGAAGATCTTAAAGTGGGGTAGAAAGATGCCTTCCTCAAAGCAATACAACCTCGTCCCAAACGATGAATACGACACCAGGATCCCTTTGCATCCCGACGAAGCCTTCACCTATGGCATCACTTTCCAAGCTAAGGTAAGACAAACTGCACATTTCAAACTGTTGAACGGATAGTGAGGACGCGGGCGAGCCGGATCACAGATAACAGATTACTTTGAGATTCGAGGCAGAAATAGAGGTGAAATGGCAATAGAAATCTAATAGTCACTTGGGAATATTTAATAATAGGTACTTTGAAATACCTTTCTGTGTAGGCGAACTGATTTCACATGATTCTGACAAGTGTCCTTAAATAGATCTTTTGTTTAGGTTATTACTAAAAAGTTGTACGAATTTTATTTAACATTAAATCTAATCTAGAAATTTATTTAAGTACAAAATACGGTGTTCATTTTAGATTTCGCTGTTGTTTTTTTATTGAACAGAAAAAGTAAGTTAGGTGTGCTGGAGAAATTACAACGCAGAACGATTGAAAAATCAGTAATACTTTTGAGGTAACGCAGACTAGCATTTAAGGCGGGGTGATAGCACTTTTTATGATTTTTGACCGTATTAAAATCTAATTAAGAAACAACATTTTTAAAATTATAAATAAAAATCATTACATAATTTTTTTATTAAATCTAGAAGATAGAAACGCGATTAAGAATGATTCGCTCGATAATTTTTTTTATCAAACATGACACTAAATCGCAATTTTAAATGTTTTTTGCTAAGAGATTCTATCATGAATTTAAATGAAAGTTCTATCAATAGGTAGAGCTTTTTATTTTGAAGTAAATGTTGAAGTCATCAGTCATCGTCAGTCAGTTGTTATTTTTCTCCAAGAAAGAACACAACCAAAATTTAGGCATTAATATGCTCGCTGGGAAGTCGCTGCCGTTCGTCAGTACCCGCCCAGGCGTGATTGAGGTTGGACACCGTTTGCTCCGCAAAAAAATCCCCCCGCAGTGGGGCCTGGGAGTTAGGTATATGCTACATCATAGCGTAATGCACAAGGCAAATCGTGTTCGAGTTGTCTTGATTTTGAACGACGGCGACGTGACGCACCGTTTACGAGTTTATTTAATTTTTAAATTCGTCTTTAGTTTTTTTTTTTTTTTAAACTGTTCGTTTTCGTCAAATTCATGTTGGGTTGCTGTTTAGCCGGGGGTGTCGCATGGGGCTGGATTTTTTTATTTTTTGCCCAGGTCGCACCGTTTTTGAGATATTCGTGAAAATAAAAAGCGTTTCATATAAAAACAAAAACCAAGGACTATTATTCGTAAACAGTGCATCGTAGGGCCATGCTACTCAGAACAAGTTTGTATGGACAAGGTTAATAAGGTGCTGCAATAAAAATGGCCGACTTCAACATAAAGTAAAATCTCCAGAAAGGCTGTTCTATGCTCCTAAACATAAGCATAGCCAAGGTAGTGTAGGTTAGGGTTGGGGACCCACAACCTTAAGGGCATTTACCTTGACCTCTGGGTTCTTGAGCTTGAGGTCAAGATCAAAATGCCGAAATGAAGATTCGTAATTCTCAGGAGCAGTAACAAGTCTGTTGATGATGAGATGTGCATGAGAGCAAATAAGTAAATAAATAACCTTTCTCTATCCAATACTTTCTTGAAAAATAAAAACAAAATTAACCTCTACTTATCAATTCAAGTTGGTTTACTGCATTGCTCTACTTAGCGCACACGAATCCTGCGCATTTCGTATCACTTTTCCGTGCGGGGGCTGGGGTAAGCGACTAAAGTACAGCTCTCGAGTGCAGCCCGCCTTAACAAGACTTTTATGAATAAAAAAAGTAACAATTTTCTAATCCATACCATTATATAAATGCGAAAGTAACTCTGTCTGTCTGTCTGCTACCTTTTCACGACAAAACGGCTGATCGGATCGTAATGAAATTTGGCAAGGAGATGTATTTCAACCTGAGGAAGGACATAGGCTATATATTATAACGCTAATTACTTACGGGGGTGAGCAATATTGCATTTTGTCTATAGTTTTCAACTGTTTGACAACTGACAACTGTCATAACATGCATTGTAATAGAATAACTATTTTAAACAAATTGTCACGAGAACAAATAGCCCATCGGTGACGGCAACCGCCTTACGAACAGGGAGTCGCAAGATCAAGCCTCAGTACAGACGTAAAATACTTTTTGATTTTGTGTAATGCTGTAAGATTTCTGATAACAACTTTGGTTCGCACCTTCAAAAACCCCCCGATTTTATTTTGTTTTTTTTAAAGCTTACATATTTCCAAATCATTTTTTGTACATATTTTTTTAACACTTTAACGACAGTTTGGGAATCATTTATTTCAAATAATAAATCTGTAAACATGGCGCTTAAACTGTAAGTTAAAGGATCACACACAGAACCCTTTTTCTACAATTTCTTAAATTTTCGTCTGTGTCTGTGTGTCTCTACGTAGCCCTTTTACGTGTAAATTAAAAAACCAATGTGATTGTGAAAATTATGAAACCAATGATTTAATGCACCAATTATTATTGTGCATAAGTCAGAGAAAGTTTTGATTTTTGTTTCTTTGCAATCGGTGCTCTCCATCTAAAGACTTTAAAGTTTTTAAGGAGAACTTATCATCATGATGTAAGGATACATGCAATGACATCTATAAAACCAAAATGGTACTAATGAATAAAAATCACAAGATAGAGAAGAAGAGAATAGTCAACATGACCCTGCTTTAAAAATCTACAAAGCCAGTAGAGTGTCCTTTCGACCGCTTTCCATGCATATGTTTTAGCAGTTTAACTTCGTGCTCTATAAATGGCGTTGTTCATTTGACTCCATTTTCTGAATCACGGTGTTATGATTAACCGTGAAAGAATGATACTGGCATTCGCCCGTGAAAAAAAACAAAAAAAAGACATCTGGTCTTTTTTTTGTTTTTTTTTTAGGATGTGAAATCATCAAATGACTTCTCCCACTCTGGGAATGACTTCTCCGTGTCAGATGTCTCAAGTTTGGTTTTTTGGAAGAAGTTCTCAATTCAACGCCTGTTTTTCTTTATGTAGATACCTATATTATGCCTGAGCAATATCAAATGACCGAATGATGAAGTCGCACGAGACCGGTCAATTTGGCGACACTTGATAGGCCTATGTCCAGCAGTGGACGTCTTTCGGCTTAAATAATGATGAATGATGATAATTCAAATGGAGTAGGGCAGGACACCTATCAAGGCGTGGTGATGTCAGGTGGAGTAAAGCTGTGACCAAGTGGCATTCATTCTAGAAATCCAAACTGAAGTTTTGGTCGTCCAGCGATGAGATAAGCAGACGATATTGTTGCCATTGCAGGAATATCCTGGATGAGACTGGCACAAGAGCGTGGAGCTTGGCACAAACAAAGAGAGGCCTGTACTGAGCAGTCGGTGAAGTCGGACTATGGATGATGATGATGATGACGCATAACTTTTTCCAGAGAAGTCCGATTTTCATGATTATTTTTATTGAAAGGCGTGTTTAGCAAAGTTTGTCCCATTTTTTATTGAAAATAGTTGTGTTCGAATTCATGTGGGTATTGATTAATCATCGCTTGCTGAAACATCGTGAGGAAACCAACATGCCTGAGAGACATTTGGCATGTTAAGCCAAGTCAGAGGCCCATGGGCAGCATAAAAACTCTTACAGGTTAGGCAACAACACGATAAGGAAGGAAAGATCGCTTGCTTCGGTGAAGAAAGACATCGTGAGAAAACCACAGCATGCCTGAGAGTTATTTTTCGACGGCATGTAAGACCAAGACAGAGGACCTTTTTTTTTGTTTTTTTTTTTAGCACTCGAAATCATCAAATGACTTCTCCCACTCTAGACTTAGCTAGAGTATGAGTATTATCGGAGGTCTGACGATGGAGACGAAAGGCAGTCACAAGAGTTCCGCAACACTTCAAATCTGCTCTATCGTGTTTAAGGCTCATTTCGTGCATCTTGATAAGAACTTTAAACCTAGCTGGAGCATGACTGTCATCGATGGTCTAACAATGGAGATTGAAGGTAGTAGCAAGAGATCCTCAACAGTTAACAGCAACTATATCGTCATTGGGCTCACTTAATGCACCTTGATGAGAACTTTAGAAATAGCTAGAATATGACTGTCATCGAAGGTCTCATGATGGAGGCTTGGAGACGAAAAGAAATTGCAATAGGTTTTCAAGAGTTCACAGCATTTACATCGTATTGTGCCTGGAGTATGACTACCATTGAAGGTCTGACTTTGGAGAAGGAAGGCAGATGCGAGAGGTCCCCAACAGTTTGAAGCAGCGTTAACGTGTATCGGCTCATGTCATGCCACTTGATGAGAACTTTCGACCTAGCTGGAGTATGATTTTGTTGAGTGTCCAAGGATAGAAACGTAAGGCTGTCGAGGGAAGAGTCCTTATTTGGAAAAACATAAGTTGAATATTTTGGCGTTAAATGCAAACCTATTCGAAAAAAAATAAATTGTTACTGACTTCAATCTGTACTAATATTATAAAGTTGCAGAGTTTGTTTGTTAGGTTGGTTGAACGCGCTAATTTTAGGAACTATTGGTTCGTCTTGCGCAAACGAAGTTGCGCGGGTCAGCTAGAATTACAATTTTCTAATTATTTTATAATGGAGAGTGTACAATGCACTCTGGATTGTACACACTCTCTCTGTGTGTGTTGTGGTTGAAAAATAAGGATCACAAAATAGGCATCTTCACTTGACAAACTTTGAAATGTTGCAGAAGCTTTCCACCAAATTTTTGTATTTTGTTTGAGTTTTTCCACTATAGTTTGAGATCCTTACGCGTTCATAGCTAAGAGATCGTCGTTCGAGACGTTACTATTAGTGCAGATGTTCCCACTAAAAGCCAATTAATTTACTATAAATCACAAACTTGGTATTATAATTAAGTAAATATACGTACACACGACGACCAATCAAGCTATGCAATTCCAAAGTAAGCTGAACTTTTACTGTACAGGAAGCTCATGCAACGTGAGTCTGGTTATACCGGTTACGTAGCTCTAAGTGTCGCCATGTGTACAAGATTGAGAAGAACTCCCTGCAGCAGTGCTTTCAAAGGAAATTAATTAACCAGTGCACTCATGTGTTAAGTAGGTACTTAGTATTTCGCTTTTAACTTAAAAGCCTGATGCGCCTGAAATGATTGCTGCGGTTCGAAGTGAATGAGCTTTAAAACTTATTTCATCAAAAACCAATTCATTAAACACTGAGAATAACACCTTAATAATTATATTTTAAGCTCGAATTTCCCATTATGGCGCTTAAAAAGGAATAATTATTTAAAACCTGCTTTGTATATCGATGGATTTGACGGCAACGTTGAAAATTGAAATAATGGTTCCAGCCACAGGACAGCCGAGGACTGTGGGTCGAGGAGTGTCCATCACTTTCTATTGGACTGTCCTCGAAAAGTTATGAAATATTGAGCGGTGCTAATGGATAATACCGAAGTTATAAAATTCTGAATATAAATCGTCCTACCAATCGGAATGGAAATACTATATTTCAACGAAATGCGTCTGTCGTTGAAAATATATTTCATTCAATGGAAACATCCGGAATGTTAAAGTAAAAATATTGCCACCTATATTTTTCATGTCATGCTTTCAATACGGTTTAAAATTTCATGAATTGCTCTTCTGGTGATAAGGCAATATGTTAAATCGTGCACTCACTCGTCATCACAATCAATTGAATTCAGTATTCGAAATAAAAAATCATTAAGTACGCTTGTAAAAATCTGTCATCGAGATGAAACTTTACCTTTTGTCGTATTAATACACTAAAATGTTACAAAATACGGTGCACAATAAAGTAAAGGTTACTACATTTTGTAAATTGAGCACGGAATTCATGAATTGACTTTAAAATTAGCATATTCGCCATTTATTAAAATATGCAATGCATAAACACATGAATAAAATGTCCACGGTAGCGAAATTCACTAAAATTGGAATGGTAATAGATGACAGATCCCTTTCATATTCAAAGAGGGATTCGGACCCAATTTATGTTGGGAACAATTTTATAGGGAACCTAAATGTCACGATATTTGGGGCAAAGCATACCTGTAAATTAATAAAAGCCTTCGCACATGAACCTCTACTAAGTGATAATGTGGACGGGTGGATACCTACTTGTATTTTCTTCTGTTTACACCACTATCCTTAAAAAAACCGGCCAAATGCGAACCGGACTCGCGCACGATGGGTCCCGTACCATTATTTATAGAACATAAGACAAAAGTGCATAAAGACATGTTTAAATATTAATTTTATTCTGGTTGTAGTTTTAGTAGGTATTTGTAAAATACATGTTCTGTGAAAAATTCAACTGTCCACTTATAACGGGTAATGAGATACAGACAGACAGACGGACGGACAGCGGAGGCTTAGTAATAGGGTCCTGTTGATTACCCTTCGGTTACGCAACTCTAAAAACAGTACTAAAAGGGCACAAATATACCATATTATATTATGTAGGTAATTCAAAAATTCCACGCACAAACACACTTGAACATACTTCAGTCAAAATTCTATCATGCTTTAGCCGACGTATAGAATTTGTAGCAAAAACATCAGCACTAAATAATTATTTCTAACGGTTTCTGTGTCGTCAGAAATAATAATGCTCGGGAACGTCGAATTTGAGAAACTGATCAGTATAGTTTATCAACTGACTCTTATTATGATATTGAGAAGCAACAATGATGATGGTGTCCAATCGAAAAAAGAAAAACGTACTTACGGTTTTAAAACCTTTGAAAAAAAAACGCATAGCGTACCTAACAAAACAGAAAAAAACTACCTACCTAAATGATAACTATTGGAGTATCGGTAATATTTCAATAAAAATCGCGTTATATTTCTAGAAACACAATATATTATAATACGTACAAATTACATGACGTTTGTAAAATCCAAAGAGAAGTCATGAGCCACCAGTGATGACCAGTGTCAGAAAATGGAACCACCAGTGTCTATGATCTATCTTATAAGTTTACATATCCAACAATAACCGTCTAAAATTCATTGACAGACGTCGCACAGGCTAAATCGGTGGGTCCAGCTTATATCTTGAATGCACAATAGATTCTTACAGAAGTAGTAACGGTGAGCCATAAAGGTGATTAATACATAATAAGACAGCTGCCAGTTAAGATCACAAAAGCGGTCATTGAGCCACCGTCAATAGGCTTGTCAACAGAAAAAATCTAATTAGTCCGAGATTATCAAAAAATATTTCACCCGTCGTTTTTCTTTTGTTACATCAAAATTGACCAAGATACGACGCTTTTAAAATTCTCAATACGTTACATTTTGGTATAATTTTTAGTGAATACTGACGTCACGAGCCCCTACTCCTGAGTTTTGATGCGTTTTATATTTGTCAATATTCGTTGATTGAAAAAGACTAAATAGATTTGCAATTTATTGATGGTGGAAACTGGCTTATAATTGAAGTTCAAACTTGAATCGTCATTTATCGTGATTCTCAACAATTTTTCTAAAGAAAAACGATACATTTTTCATTTGTTCTGGTTCGTACGAAAATATATTAGGGAAAGGGCAATGACCGCTTTTGCGATCTTAACTGGCGGCAACTATAGAGCAGTACGTCATGTATGTTAATGGGAAGTTTCATAGCCACACGTCATCTTAAAGTGGAACCGACAAGGTAGCCCATGAAATAAAAAAAAATCTTTTCTTCGTCTTTCCTCCTCTTTTCTTTGTCTTTTTAACCGACTTCCAAAAGGAGGAGGTTTTCAATTCGTCGGAATCTATTTTTTTATTATTTATGTTCCCCGATTACTCGAAGATGGCTGGACCGATTTGGATTATTTTTATTTTGTTTGAAAGGATATGTTTCACAGGTGGTCCCATAGTCATCAAGTCAGAATATGATGCTGGGATCCTGGAGAGATAAAGAGAACTCATCAAACTTTATAGGCACACATGAAGCGATTTGGATGGTTTCCAGAAGAGTACCCTTTCGGAGTGGTCTCCCTTCAATTTCGTGAAACTAGAAAGTAAAAAATAAAACCGACTTCTAAAAACACAAAAAAATGAAAAATAACTTTAGCTTCAGAAGTCGGTGGCAATAAAACGAAACCAGTCAAACAAAGGTCACCGACTTCTGAAGCGTAAGTTATTTTTCACTTCTTTTGTATTTTTAGAATTCGGTTTTTACATTTTGAAGATCAGTGGCAGGTTGTACGTTGATGAAAATAACACGTATGTAGAGTTGCTGACAGTTAAATGGTAATAGCGGTCGTCTACCTATCTGCATTTCTTGAAGTTCTAGCGTTGAAAATCAAAAATAAGTATGCTCAGCTCTTGAATCGTCATCGTTTGTTCTTATGAAAAACGAGACAGGTATATGTGGTTCACTTGTTTTTATTTTTTTCGTACGAATAGATATTGGGCAAAGGGCAATGATCACTATTATTATGTATTGTTTGTCTTTGTTCGTTCTTAATTTATTTATTTTAATTTATGAATGTATTTTATGATAATTTTTAATGTGTTTTTATTAATTTTAATTTTTCATAAGTTTACTTATGTATCGGATTTTTTTATGTGATTATGATTTGTGTTTTTATTTTTTATAAAACAGACCTGTAATTATTGATAATTATTAATAAATAAACTAAACTAAACTATCTGGCGGCAACTATAGTTACGGATAATTATTATTATTCTGTAACTAATAGCACTGAGCTGCAAATTGCAAAAAAAAAAAACTTTAATTAAAATTACTGTATAAAAAACTGAATCGTCGGCCAAGATCCTTATTCCACTCCAATGAGTTGCAAAATTTTGTTTTAGGTTCTCCTGAAATTCTGAACAGAGAACAATAAATTTCTGCTGGTCCAATGAGCACCTTTGTTATTTGTGACGATCGGGCTATTTTGATCAATTGTAGAGCAAAATTATTGTCGGCGTCGATACCCTTTTAACATTTTAACATCAGTCTGAAAATGTTATTTAGGTAACTTTTTCGCTGGTAGGCGCGGGTTTAATTAATGTATCAAATATATGTCCATGTAATATGTAGGTGTATATGTCATATTGAACTCAACACCAAAACACAAACGAGATGTAATTTCAGAATCCATGAGCTGAACATTATTTCATTTCGTAGAAATAAATATGTAAAGGGGTATAACAAGATTGGGTAAACATTTCAAGAATCTCAATAAAATGAAACGAGATATCTAACGTAACGAACGCTTGAAAAGCGAATTATTGAACTTGTGCTAGATATACTTACAGGTAGGGAAATAAAATATTATTGATACCGTTGTGTTACTCCCACTTGCTTCTGAAAATAATTCCATTATTTATGTTCACAAAAGTACCTATAGTGTATTTCTAATACAATTACGGTAATTTGTTCTACAAACATGTTCCAGATTATCCCGAGAACGGGAAGGAAGTTTGGAACTTCCTACGTTTTCTCAGGTATCAAACAAGATGAAAACCATAAACAAAGCGACTATTTCTGTTCTGGCAACATTCTTCAGGTAACTACTCAGTGACTTATAGTTTGTGAGGAGGTAACGTATCCGCACCCGGTCGGACCGCCGCCGAAGCGGCTTCCTAAGACCGGATTACCCTGGCTTTACCGAGTTGTTCCCTTGCCTCTGTATGTCTTCTTTACACGACAAAAGGATATCTTGATACAATCTCACTTCGGTGACACACCCCCTATCAAAAATGTAATAATGGTTTTCGGTTTTTTCCTAGTTTACATAAGATGATAAAAGCTATAGGTAACTAGACGTAGATCGTTGAATGTACAGAATTTTGATCTTGTGTAAAGACGTTCTCGGCTCTGTGGACACTTTCCATTCAGGAGAGGCAACACAATAAGGCAGACACAAAGAGTCTATTCATTGAATAGCGCTTACAAGAACGCGTCCGACGAATCTGTACAACTTAGTGCTTCCTACTGTTCAGGGTTAGAGAGACTTACGAAACTTTTACAAAACTCACAAGTTTCTTACGGCCGCATTACCGAAGTGGATGGCTAAACCTTTTTCTTTTGCTTATAAAATCACGAACGTCTCACATTTATCTTTTCAGGTAGCTCTGAAATACTAGCCCATAGGTGGGTTTTTCTAACTGATTTACCTGTCTCATTTTTCAGTGAGATTATAACAAGAGTCAGTTAGACGTTGTTCGCGTGTAATCAGAGTTTCTGTTATATTGAAACGTCCAATATAAAAACAATTTCGGAGCTGAAATGAGATCTCTTTTTAGTGAACAGATTTTTTACGATTGCCATTTTTGTATAACGGACTCTTTATTTTGTGATGTTGATTATTATTTATGGCTGTTTATGGTAGGCTGGAGATCGCTGTTCAACTACCTACTGCCTATTGATGCCTCAATTTCACACCTGATGTACAAGCAATTCATGCAGTAAATATGGCTGAACCTCCTGAAATATTATAAAGATTGTGTTGCCGGAAATTATCACAATACTCATCAAAGTATTTGGACCAATTTTAAGGACCCGCCCGTTCCCAATATTTCGAGATGACAGATAATCGTGTAGTTTTAAGTGTCGTGCCTTGTGTATTTAAATGGAGGTGTTCACATATAGGACGACACGATAACTGTCGTCCATGACTTTTACCAGCTAAAAATCCACTACAATTTAATCGCCACGACCTAGGGTACTCAAATTAGTTGACTCATCTTATTGTGACGATTCCATCTATAAGTACACCGTTTACCCTGGTATTGAAGTATTTACTATACTGTTTGCAAGACATTTTTATTTCTTAAATTGTTGATACAGCTCACGATTTCATAAGGTTTTTGATTGCTAATTTGTGACATGGATAACTGTTTTTTTAAGCTAACTTACTACGCATAACTTCAAGCATTGTCTTAGAATCTAGGTCATTGAAAAATTGTTATCTGTGTTGTTAAGTGGTGATAAAAATTGAGAGATAATTCATTGGGCCAATAAAAATGTAATTGACTGTTAAGTATACCAAGTAATTATAACTATTTATACCGGATAAATAGTTATACTTATTGCGGACGAAGGAGAAGAACACAGCAAGCCAGAGCGAGCGAAGCGAGCTCGGGACTTTAGGCACCCCGAGTGGGACAGGTTAGGTTCGAGTTAGATTACTTACTTTTTTTCTGAGTCTTTGAATTATTTATCACACTGATCGTATTTAACAACCAGTAACACAATAATCTTTTGGTCACCATTTTAAACATCTTGTATTCACCCAGTATTCAGTAGCACATTACCAGTATTAAACGATACGAGTACGAACGATAGTAATAAACAAACTTATGATATTATAATACTTAAATTTGCACCGCACCACACTTGTAATGGCAGCTCGATGATGGTTGTGACGATGACGGTAGTATCTGGTGTTTAAACACAGGAGTCCTCCTAGTTTAAGCCCAGTTGCATTTGTCTTGTATCTTGCCATTAAATTAGTCTAATTTATTAAGGTACAATAATTGTAATAGGTTTGAGTCTTGGACAATTAAATATTGTTTATTATATTGTTCAGTAGTATATTCAGTATTTTTGACAACCGCGCAATTAAATTTATCTTCAGTCGTTAAGTATTTCCCTTTAAAAATTGTGCTCGAATTTAATCTCTGAGCGCTTACCACTTTTTATATGAGGTACAAAGACTTTTGCTACATAATATTGACTTAAAGCCAACACAACAGTAACAGTTGTCCGTAAACAGAAAAGTTTGCATTACGAATTCAGACAGAACTTACAGTGATCGGTATTATTTTATTTTTTCTGTAAATTTTTACGTTCGTGCCTCCCAATTGTTGTTTGTAAATAAAGACCTTATAAATTGGGTTTTAGAAACAAATTGTTTCTGAGCGAAGTTTACAAATTTCAGCAGGTAGCCAACGGAGGTGAGGCACTCGTAAATTATCTGGTACGCGTTCTGAATCCTGTAGATTATTCCCATGAGAAAAATAAATATTTTTACCTTTTATCCTTGGATTATTATCAGTGGGAGAAGTATTTTGAATAGATTTTATATTCTGTAAAGGGTGTAAAGGAGAAAATATTGTATGGATATACACGTTGCAAATAATATATTTAGCATCCAGAAGTAAAGATGTTTAAAATAGGACAACAAGGAATATAAAATAATGAATACAACCGTTTATTCTAACAAGGAACCAAATATTAATTTCTGTAACTATCCGTAAGCTCCACGAATCATAATGAATGCAGTTAATACGTAATTGTTTAGAAAAACAGCGAGTAAGTACACAAAATAGGAAAATATTAATCTTACAGCTCTTTGAGTGGTATTCCCCACAGAGTATAATTATAATCACTACGTTTAGTATTCCCAACAATTCTCTCGCGACCAGAGACTAATGCAAGTTGTCTGTCACTCCTTTCCATAGATGTAACCTGTGCTACGTACAACCTCATTTCTTCATAATACTACGTAAAACCTCATTTCTTCCTAACATATATACTTATGTTCATGGCTTATGTTCATATGCCCAGTGAAAACCGAGAGAGCGTGGAAAGTGACAGATTGGTCAATTTGTCCACATGATAGACAGCGTCATTATTGGAAAACGATTTTGCATCGATACTACGACTAAAAGTTATTGTCAACTTGTTCCATTTACCTCTGCCAGTTCACCTGTGTATCTCCTGCAGGGCTATTACGTAACTTTCTGCAATACAGTGACTAACGCACTTCGTTTGGACACCGAACTTTGATAGCAACCGAGAATATCATAACATTGATATTAAGTATCACCCTTTACGGTGACTAACACAGAGAAAATATATACCCTAAAGGAGACTAACACTCGCGAAGGGCACCAATGACGTCATATTTGATCGCGACTGAACATAATACGAATCTAGCCTTTTAACAGATAATTGATATACACTAAGCCCAGTTACTACCATTTCGAACTGTGAACAGAGTTACGTAATAGCCCTACTGGCCCGAATTAAATTCCTTGCAAATATTGAAATGTTGAAATGTTTATTCCAGTATTCTCTAACAACGCTATTAATGAATGTTATAATTATCACTATCTGCCCGACCTTTTCCCAACTATTTTGAGGTCAAATTCCAGTCTAACCGGATGCAGCCGAGTACTAGTATTTTACATGGAGCGGCTGCCTATCTGACCTCCACCACTCAGTACAGGGTAAAACGATACCCCTTAACAACTAGAACGTTTTAAGGAACGTCCTAATTGTTAAGAGGTATCGTATAAATCTACCACGGGACGGGATAGTCATTAAGCCCTTTTTCCGTAACATAACAATTTCAGAAAAAAAATCGTGTGTTTCCTCAATTAAAACTGTTTTAAAGTTGTACTTACAAGTTACATAATGCCGAGAACTATCCAAAATCTATTTTATCATTGACTTTCATATAATATAAATAAAACAGTACTTCAGACTTGCTGACTGCTAAAATGCACCCACTTCGGCAACGCACGGGTGAATTATAACAACAGCGCTACTTATTGGGACCAAAACTATCCTATCTTTTAAGCTAGAATCAGCCATACATATTTACGTAGTTTTACTGGAATCGGTTGGGTGGTTTTGGAGATTAGCGTGTAGGTATGAACATTGTGACTCGTGATTTTTAAATTATGGGTTACTATTTGATCAAATCTTGTTCCACGTTTGAAAGTAAAGTAAAAACAATTTATCTACTTTATTTGGCAAGGTATCGGTTGTACGTCTTTTCCGAATGAACAAGCTAAAATTTTATGGTTAAAATGAAAGAAGAGAATAAGAAATAATTAGGTACCTACTGAATTTTTCGATAGCTCTACTTAGGTTTACCGACTTCCATGGGTGTTTTAGTCCTAATATTTGATTTGGACATGACAAATGAAGCCACCCTAAAAAAAACATGGGGTGCAGTTATTTGGGAACAGCCGACAGAAGTGAAAAGTAAGTAATCTATGGTATGGTATCTAAGTGGTGCTACGCCGTAGCGGATCGGCTACGAGTGCTACGAATCGTTTGGTGACGGTCACGCGAGTTCCATGATTTTTGTTCACCCAAAAAGTACTCAACGCGCCTAAAGAAGTATACACTTCAAAAATCTTTTAGGCTCTTCATTAATTTCAAATCTAGCTCCATCCAGTTTACTAAGGTCCAAGTTCACCAAAGAGATGACAGTCTGATTTTCTAAAACAGCTGTTTAAAACGCATTTTTGTATGGGAACATGTCACAGTGACAGCTGTTTTGAGATAATCAGACGGTTATCTTTTCGGTGAACATGGACCTTAGTCGCTAAAATAACATCGAAACATCACGAAATGACATAATAAAATGGTTGAATACTAAATAGCGGACGAGGGTACGAGTTGCACAATATGACCGCAAATCATACACCACATTACATCTGTTTTATATGGTGATGTGGTTTCATCGTTCTAACTGGACTGGGCCGGGCTGGAAGCAATCGGTTCATTATTTCGACTTAGTAATGCAATGGTCGCTCTTACATTCAACTTTATGGTTCTGTGTATACGTAAGTGTATTGTTCTGTTTAATTCTTTGGGGATAACAGCCGTGAATTTGTAGAAATGTTACTACATATTAACAATCTATAAACACAGAAACTGACATTACTGTTCTGTATTGAAGTTTTACTGTGATTTCAGCAACGAGGGGCAAGTCATAGGACTGAAATTTGAACCCAAGACACCTTCGATTTTTCGGATTCATTTGTTTATTGTATACCTAATCATCACGTGCTGGGACACGGCCTCCTCTCAATGAGAGGGAATGGGCTATAATCTACCACGCGGGCCCAGTGCGGATTGGTAGATGTCACAAGTCTTCGAATTTTTGGTTCTAGGACATGCCGGTTTCCTCATGATGTTTTCCTTCACCGTTTTGAGAGCAGCGGTGATGAAATAAATTACACAAAGTAATGCGCCTGCCTGGGTTCGAACCCACGACTTACTGTTCGTAAGTCGGGGCCGCCACCACTGGGCCACCGCTGCTGTCTGCTGTCTGCGTTTATTCTGTAACGTACCCTCTCAAGGTTCATTGGAAGACCAGCGTCAGACAGCTTCTACACCTGTCTGGCATGAATGCTGAAATGGACCTTTTTGGCGCAGCCGTGAGGCACACAGCACATTACTACTAAGTCCAACTTATTGTTTTGTATCTTTTTTATTTATTATTGTGTGTGTGCTTTATTAACTGACGTCAAATAAATATTTTTCTTTCTTTCTTTTCTTTCTTTCTTTCTTTCTTTCTTTCTTTCTGTCTGGAACTAGCATGCCTGAGAGATATTTTTCGACGGCATGTTAAGCCAAGTCAGAGGCCCACGGGTGCCATAAAACTCTAACTCCAGGTTAAGCACGATAATAAAGGAAGAAATTACGAGGGCTGAACAGTTTTTTGTTGTACTCTAACTAAGAATAACAGAAACACTGTAGAAACTTAAAAATCTATACTAATATTATAAAGCAGAAGAGTTTGTTTGTTTGTTTGGTTGGTTGAACGCGCTAATCTCAGGAACTACCGGTTCGAATTGAAAATTTCTTTTTGTGATGGATAGTCCATTTATCGAGGAAGGTTATAAAACATCACGCTACAATTATTAGGAGCGGGGCAGGAATAAAAAATGTTGCAAAAACGGGGTTTTTTTTCCTGTCGTTTTTCTCTCTTATGTGACGCAGACGAAGTTGCGCGGGTCAGCTAGTAGTCCTTAATGTTAAACTACGGTGTACTTTAACTAGTCACAAAAGCCTCAACAGAGTTGACGTTGGGGTTTGCTTAGGAAGAATAAAAACAAATCAAGTGTTTTATTCTCATGGAAATTTAACTTATTTTGCTTTGGATTTTTACACATACAGCAATTCTGATATTTAGTTAAGACCTCCGTAAGCTTTGTCAGGAGTTTGGAGCTTCCTCGTCGTGAGTTCAAGACGGACACCGCAATGGTTTAGTTTGTCAGTTGGAGACTCATACTGCATTCCAGCACCCTAGCATACCGCAGAGAGTGTGAAACAAATAGAAACAAATGTGTACATGTAGACCAATGTGTTCTGTACACATTTATTTGCGCAACTTTGTAGCATCTGTAAGGCTTTTGTAAAAATGAAATCCCTCATACCTAACAACGGAGCTTGCAACAAAGACTGCAATCGAACGGACACAGCGCCTGCACCATATGTGGTATTTTAGATAAAGGAAAATAATACTTTTCTCACATCATGGGATTACATTTTCTTTTTGTTCTCTTGTAATAACAAACTGTGTATCATGCACTCAGTTTTTATTAGTTATTTTTTGTCGTTTTGCACGTATTGTGCAATGTGATTGCTTGTTTTTTTTTTTAATAGAAACTAATGGTATAGAAGCATATGCATAGAAATCTTATAAAGAGTTAAAGAGTTTGTAGATTTGAATATATTAGCTAATCCATGAAACCACTCAATCATATAAAAACATCTTTTACCGATGGAAAGCTGTAGATACTATTGCCGTCTGACATAGAATGTGATTTTAAAACGGGCGAAGTCACGAGTAGAAGGTAGTACTTCATAGTTGAGGTCGCCGTTTCAACGTGATTTGTGGTTTCAACATACAATGTTCCAATTCATGAAACATCTAATTACAAAGCGAATTGGACATTCGTGTTGGATACACGCTAATGGTTGTAATGGAACCTGGCGCAGTCAAAGTTAGTGAGCTGTTCAAGTGAAGTCATTCCTGTAAAACCACGCCTGTATAGAAGATTAGACAGAGCTGTACCTATACATTTTGCTATAGAAGATTATTTTCCATGTAAAACGGGACGAGTCTGAAGCTATCAAATTCAGACTTCGAGCTGCTAAAATTCCCAATCGACAGGTCCAATATAATTATACCTATAACAAAATACCACTTCATAGTGAAGTTCCGCTGGTATGTGTACTTATTTAGCGGTATAGTGGCCCTTACACCGCAAAATAAGTACACATACTTGAAACTTTGGGCATAGTTTCGGAACGTAAATGTCGCGTAAGATAAAGTGCTCTCGAGTCATCTTCAGTGCGAAGTCTTGAGAAATATAATACTGTGCTAAGAATTTTCGTATCACTTTCTCCAGATAATGGCGATACAATTCGGCTCGTAAGACCACAATATACTACGGGCTATCAAACCGAAGTTATCGATAAATCCCTTTCTATTGTATAAATGTTTACGTATACGTCTTCAATATCAATGATATTACTGTCAAGAAAGTTCTCGTATTGAGGATCAAATGAACTGTAATAACTGTGCGTAGGTAGTGCGTGAAATGGAAAAACATAAAGTTGTAAGTTGTGGCTTTGAATCCAGGCACTTTACGATGTTAAATTTTATTAATTACCTGGCTCTCATAGGAACACATATATGTCTGAGCAAACCTGCAATATGCCAACGTAGTGTCTTCAGAAGAGGATTCAGTTTGACATAGGAACAGGTACTTAATTGTTACAAATATCGTTACGGGTTGCACAGTATAAGGGAATTTCTACTATGCTGATGTCGGTCGCGTACGGTAGGTCGCGTAGGCCAGCAAGAAATACAGTAGCAACATTCGCGCCGCTGACGACAGCGTTGCAGTATGGCGCTATAAAGGGTGTAAAACACCGCTTCACGAAGCCGAAAGGCACTTGAACTTCTCCTCGTCATTGCGATCATTTTTTTGTTCTACATCATACTTGGGAACCATCTAGTTACGGAGATATGGGGGGTTAAATATACAACTTTTTTACAAGGTTTGTTATAAGATTTTGAATTTTAACACCTCCAGGACCCCCGTACTATTCAATCCATCCATCACCACAATGTTTTAAGTGCGTTACACTGTGTTCTACCACAAATTAAATTAATTGTTAATGTTGTGTTTTATTAATAATTAATTGTTGTTGTTGTTGTTGTTGTTTGTTGTTAATTGTTAAATCTTCTATCTATATATATAAAAATGAAACCCGTTTTCCGTTGTCACGACATAGCATGAAAACGGCTTGACCGATTTGGCTGATTCTTTTTTTGTTGTGTTTCTTATTGTCAGGAGAAGGTTCTTATGAAAAAAAAATGTAGTAGTAGGTAGGTAGGTAGTAGTAGGTAGGTAGTAGTAGGTAGGTAGTAGTAGGTAGGGGTAGTAGGTAGGTAGTAGTAGGTAGGTAGTAGTAGGTAGGTAATAGTAGGTAGGTAGTAGTAGGTAGCTTTTTCCCTCTTATGTGACGCAGACGAAGTTGCGTGGGTCAGCTAATAAATAAATAAATAATAAAACATAATTTTTAACCTCAAAATAAAAAGCTGTTAAACTTACTTAGTTTGATGTACAGAATGCTTGGTTAACGGCTTTGTGATGAGGTGGTTTGCACCCTGCATAGAACATAAATGAAAAAAGTTGCACAAACGGGGAAAATCCTTTTGTGAGCTTGTTGCTTGAAGTGGCGTGGGTCAGCTATTATCCACTATAAACTGACCTCTAAATTCACAGACAAACTGTCACCCACGTGGTCTCTTTATAGTGGTGAAATATAGGTCAAAATGTCACCATGTTTGCGTAAGCGTTGCAATTAACTAATAGCAATTACTTGAATATGGAGTGTGGAAGAGGAACCGCTCTTCGTGACGTAGATTTTGTATTGCTTCTGCGCAGTTGATACAATGTGCCTTTCAGTTAATGAGACCTCGAGACTGAGTTAAAAATACCTATTGACTGTACAGGAATTGGACTAGCACGCAGAACGACGAAACTCACACAATTCTCACGATTCAGATAAATGTTGGTAAGCAGCGATATGAATAAGGAGTATGTACGCTAACTTCCTGTTTAAGAAAATCCAGTTCCAAGACTTAATGAAAATGGTTGAAATAACTACAAGATAATTATGACATGGTCATGTGATGTCACTCTTCCATCTTAAATATTCTAGTCTTTACCGCTTTTGGACAGCCATGACTATAAATATCTTGAGCCGTCATATAATAGTGATTCATTCAATTCTCATGTTCTAAAGACAAATCGTTCGACTCTTTTGCATGCCTTCCGATATTTATTTATAATAATCGACATTCAATAACCCCACTTTTTGAGTGAACTACGGGCTAAGTTTTTCACTTCGCAAGAGCTACGCTTCGTGAAATCCCCTTCGCTGTAGTTTTTCACTTAGCCCCAGCCTCCGAAACTTTTATATTAGATGACGACAAAACTTTCTAACCACTGTAGTTACGGCACGCCACTATTTTTTCATCCGGTTTTGATTGTATGTTTATTCAGTGAAACCCGAAATGGAATTGAATTGAAAACTTGACTTTTCCGAGTGCCTTTTCACTTTTTTTTTCAGTTAAATTGGAAGGTTTTTCTAAAAAACTCGATGCTGTGTGTGATATGCTCCGTCTGTTACACATCCAATTCCGGTAAAGTTAAATCTCGACGTTGCGTTGTTTTGGATTACGAGTCTCGAATGTGTATTTCTGTTCACATAAATAGAAACCACTCTTTTAACTAGTGGCAGTTATTGTTCGTTACAATGAGGTGAATCCGTGGTCACAAAGCAATGTATGAGAGTTCCAATGGAGCAATAAATTGCGCCGATAACGAGCTCAATAGGGCGATATTCCGTACGGTCCTCCGTGTACTGGAGGGCGATGCCATCGCGTCGTGGACGTGTGTTCGATATAATCCGGTGGTCAGCCACCCGTGACCATTCACCCTCGCGCGGAAACGCTTCTTACACACTCCACCCTTATCTACGTAACACACCCTGTATTTGCTGCACACACAGACAGTTTTACGAGCGTGAACTAACGTCGAGCATCAGGGTTATCGGTTCCGTCAGTTATATAAACCAAGATTTCATGTCGTTAACACTTTTATCCATGAAGTGTTATAGCTGACACTGTAACGGGATAACAGCTTTCGTTACACTGGAAGTTCAATAAAGATGCATATATGTCATACCTACCTATCTAGGTAACCTATTTAATTCAACGAGTGCAATGCAAACTGTGCCATGCCTAATGCCTTAAACAACGGATAGTCCCCACTATACAATCTTGAATGTAAAATGTCACAATTGTTAGAACTGCAACGCTTTCTGGGCAGAAAAATTGAATACACTGCATGAAAATAGAAAGGAAACCACCGGAACATAAAAGATAAGTAAAGCTATTAAGAAAACTAACCTTTGTAGAAATTATCAAAACATTTTCTTTTTCTTATAAAGGTTCCGGTACAAAATTAATTCTCATTCGTGCCTTTACTACTTTCAGCCTTATTTCCATACATCCGCTTTCATAATGCGAAAATTGACTGAATAAATGTTCAACAAAACGTGTCCCTTACGAGGGTATACTAAGCCAGTTTCTTTTCCCTTTCACGGATAACAAAGACAGCCAAATAATACGAAATGTTTCTTATTTTGCCGGAAAATTCAGTGTCAACTATTTTCATTTTTCCCCGTCACATTGTTATCTGGCAGTCCCGAGGGACGAGGGTTCGCAAACAATTCGCCAATCGTTAGAATCACATGTATTTACATAAATTTTACACATATTTGCACTAACTGCTCAATCTATTTCGTGAGTGAGGAACAGAAAATGTCTTGGTACTGCGGATTGTTCCTAACATACTTAGTAAAGTTAGTTTCATAATAATGTTTTTAAAAGTCTATAAATATAAATCCCGCAATAACAGCATTGCTTTTTTAATAATAAAAGGACTATGGGCGAAATTGCCTCTACGTCCAATAGCTTTAAGATAAAGAAAAAAGTTCTTCTTAAAGAGATCTATCCATTGGAGTATACCAATGGATAGATCTCTTTAAGAAGACTTTTTTTAGTATGGCGTCTTTTCTCGATTTGGAGTTAGAGAGGAGCTACAGAGCTCTAAGTATGAAAATTAGTTCGATTGAACACTGTTATTTCGTCAATTTTGTAACTTTCATTGATGCTGTATGTTTCAAACATCTTAATACGAGCCTATAAACGGGTTTTTTTAAAACATTGACATCTGAACTGCTGTTTTAGGAACAAATCATTACAGTAATTAAGAGTTTATAGAGCGTTAATTCTACCCCATGGACTAGTAGCGTCAAGATATATTTCATTTTATTTAGAATATATTTCTTGCACCGCTGGCTTGCTCCGAAGCTTTCTGTGACTCTGTTCGCCGATTCCATGTGCTAGGGTGTTCCACAGAATATAAATAAAAAAACACAAATAGCTTAGTAACCTAAACTCACCCCAGACTGCCTCAACTCCTAGCTGGTATTAGCGATGCACAAAGTGCTTTCAGTGTTTCCGCGTTACTTGTTTCTTCAATAATTTTATAGCAAGCTACCCGTCATGCTTGTTTCAATTTTTGAATTCCTTCTTCGTGGGTCCCGATTTTCCCACAGCTGTCAGTGGTATTAACATCGCCCAATTACCACGTATTTCCGCTTCCGTGACTTGGATTCACGGGCTTTGAGATGACATTGACAGCAGAGACCCTTCCCAAATAGTCTGACAACCAGTCTGACCAAGGGGTTTCATATTATACAGTACTATCTGGGCTGTGGAGGTCAGATAGGCAGTCGATCCATGTAAACTGCTGATATTCAGCTGCATCCGGTTAGACTGGAAGGCGGCCCCAACTTAATTAGGAATAGGCTAGGCAGTTGATGATGATTCAATAAATTTCACAGAATCATACAAACATCTCTTTAGGCTATATTTTTCACTACGCAAAATAATTTAATATCTGAACGAATTAGCCGAACTAGGCAAAAATGTATTTCAATTACAATGTCAAATTATTCTGTATACTCGTATTCAGAGACATTTAACCCGGGACAATTTTAAGGTGGAATAGTCAGAGAGTAATAAATTTCTATTATAGTCGGGCTCACTCGTAATATTATTCAGGATGCTACGCTCGCATAAATCCTACTTCTTTAGTTTTACATTGGGAGGTTGGTAAAACTAGTTTTCCGTTGGGCTAAGGAACTTGGGAAAAATTTACAGCGCGTGGAACCAGTCACATACAAAGCAGGAGATGTTAAACAAATCCACAGATAATCTATGTCTATACCTGCCTCGGCGACCTCTATAATATAAAAGTTTACTTTTTGGGTCTGCCTGAGGACCCATGTCGTGTTTTTAAATGAATTTTGTTGCGTTTATGACCATAAAAAAAAGAAAGAAAATATGTTTGATTCTTGAAATTCTTGGTAATCGTGTGGTTAATTGCCTAACCTGGTGTCAGAGTTTTTATGCCGCATATAGGCCTCTGACTTGGCTGTACATGCCGCCGAGAAAGATCTCTCAGGCCTGCTGGTTTCCTCACGATGTATTCCTTCACCGAAGCAAGTGATAGTTATACAATACGCACATAAATTCGAAAAACAGAGGTGCGGGCTTTGCTTTCGAACTCGAGACCTTTGTTTACTGACGTATGGGCAACACAATAATATTTGCGGTGTTAAATTTGTCCTTATGTATGTATTGCTCCAACTGTTGCTTTCTTGACTATCCTTACGGACGGACTTCGTGTCATAATTGAAGCAATCTTTTGTGCAAACCAGATCGTCGCATTTATAATAATGTAATTTCTTCGGAAAAGTCAAAGTTCATGCGCGAAAACTCGTTCAAAATTACGAGTAAGTCTATGGCCGCATTCGTGCTGCTTTGGATATGGTTTAAAAAAATACCAAAGATCCAGTTTCGTGAAAGTCTACTGGGCCAATCCAGAGTATTAGTATCTCGTCATAATTCTAATGATTACTTACACATAATCTGTTGGAGTGGCAATCCATATCACAATTACGGTAGACAGACAATGATGTTATCTAATGACGTTGATATAATTCGGTTCACTAACGATAAATACTCGTATTACATCACTGTTCTGTGAAATGTTCCCAAAGCGAACTTGATTGGAGCTCGTTGTCGCAGAATTGTATGCACGGATGCAGCTGGGTAATTGAATAACAGACTTCAATGGTATTGTCTATCATTTCGACAAACTAACAATATTTATTGAAGTATTTATTTATCTTGACGTGCAGTCGAACTTTGCAAGCTTATCACACTAGCGAGTTGCAAGCGGGTGGAAAGCGGGGCGAGTGCGCAACGAGCTCGCCGCGAGTTCGCAACATGTGCGCGGCGAAGACGCCGCGGGTGGGCAGCGAGTTCGCGAGTCCGTTGCTCAGGCCCCCAGTGGTCGACGCGGTATGCGATCCGCGTTTTGTATATTCATTCATTTTGTTTTTTAACGCAGCGTCTTCACCCCGCACGTGTTGCGAGCTCGCTGCGCACTCTCCCCGCTTTCCACGCTAGCTACTCGCTAGTGTGATAAGGCTCTAAGTAGCAATGGATTAGGATTCTTATTCCAGATACTTTGTTCTTCTTTCATTGTCGTGTGTTTAGTGCTTGAACCTGCTGTCAGAGTTTTTATGCCGCCCATGCCTCTGACTTGGCTTTATGGGTTGGCAGTATGTGTTCGTAAAAATACTATATTTAGGTACAGAATATATTTAGAACTAGAGATATATTTATATCAAGTTAAAATCTGTTTATTTTTTACATATACCACATATATATCATGTGAATTTTTTGAAAATAATTTGATCAAGGCGTAGGTACCCTCGATATCTTAGAAAAATTGGTAAACATGAAACAGGAGACTGTTTTAGGCTTTCACGGTTTAAAACTAAACTTATATTGTCACTCGGGAGCTCAAAACAATAAATAATCACGGAAGATATCCCGTAAGTGACAATATAAGTTTAAGAAACAGGAGTTTACAACTTTTTACGACGATTTTAAAATTAAAATATAAATTATAATATCAATCAGTGCGCTGAAATTCTGTGTTACTAAACAGAAATTGTATCGTTATCAGGACTTGGAACCCACTTTACTCTTTTCTCACTTAATATAATAACCTCGAAGGTATAATTATGATGATAGACGGATTGATCGATGTTTGTTACTTTCACGCGTAAACTACTGAACGGATTAGTTGAAATTTGACTTAAAGATAATTTATAACCTGGATTTAACATAAAGGATACTTTTTATCTCGGTATTATAGTCCCGTGGGACCGATACCCAACTTTACGCAGGCGAAGCTATAGTCAATGAAAGGTTCAGAATTTTCTGAAAGAAAAAAAAATCATTTGCCCGACAGAAAAACACTAAAAAATATGGTTGAATTATGATTTAATTTTAAAAATACAAATAAAATTTGTCCTGTACGAGACCGAAAGGCTCTTAATCAGTATGGTGCTGTAACTAGGTATAAAAAAAAACGTCATAGCGCTGATGTACTATATGCTCAGCGCAGTTGAGCTGTTTTTAATTAATTGTTAAGCTGTCTGCTGTTATAATGTATTTGTATGTGCTGCTCTGTATACGACCCGAATGACGTAGTGGTAGTGACGCTGCCTTACGTTCTTAAGGTCCTGGGTTCGAATCCCGGTAGGAGCAGATGTTTGTGCGATGAGCATGGACATTTGTTTCCGAGTCATGGATGTTTATATGTATAATAAGTATGTATTTACAAACAAAAACTAAACTATATGTAGTAAATCAACTATCTGGTGTCCACGACACAAGCTTTGCTTAGTGTGGCACTAGGTGGCGCTGTGTGTTAATGTCCAGCGATATGTTTTTTTATTTTTTTTATGGTTTTGTGAAGTCCATTAACGAATAAAGGATTATTCTATTCTATTTGATAATCTGATAGAGCCCAAAGTGATGCCACGGTCAGATACGGATGAGAATAAAAGCAAATAAATGTAAATATGTGAAGTAAAACAAAATTCATAAAACAAAAAATAATAATTACATCAACACCCCAAGTTCACTATCCCTGTTTGAGCCATTATCACAATGAACTATTTTAAGATATCATTCTTACTGTTCACTGCTGGGCAAAGGCCTGTCCCCATGACTTTCAAATTCTTCGATCCAGGGCCAATGTGGGCCCCTGGTCGTTGGTTTTGTCCAGCACATTCCACCATCTCCTGCGAGGTCTACCGCGTCACCTTCTGATTCTGTCAGGGCTGCACATTGTGGTTATTTTGGCCCACACCTCGTCAGGCATACGGCAGACATGGGCGGGCAGTCCAGTCCCACTTTACCTTTGCGGCTTTTTGAGCAACGTCAGTGATTTGTGTTTTGGAGCGGAGTGTGGTGTTTGGTGGATTCATTATATAGTAGTTCTTAATAGGGTAGGTACGGTCGAAAAAGCTAATTGGTTTACAGTTTAACCCACAAATTACATTGTAAAGTGTAAACCAAATAGCTGGTTCGACAGTACATGAACCCTTGTTGCTCCAAGTTCACTAAGGTATATAATACATTTTTAATACCGGCCTCGTCAGCTCCATGTCACTTATTTTAAATTTCGCGTTAAATATTGTATGTAGATGCTGTGTAAATGTCACCGTAAAATTGACAAACACGTTATATTACAATATAACGTGTTTTTTCTCGCGATATTGTAATGTCTCGAATTATTGTCAACTGAACATACGGAAGTATCTATGCCCCCATAATCGGACCTTGGGGCACCCCCCCGTTAGGTTAGTTAGGTTCCTTTAAACCCTGCACTCGGAAATAGTGGCCCCGCGAAGCGGGGCTCCGTCGACTACGCTTTTTAGGGGGAATATAAAGTGTTTTAAGGTTATGTTATATTAATCGGTATTTCTCAGGAATGGTGCATTATCTTTTCATGTGAGTTGTGCCACTGGGCAAGTGGGACCCCTCCTTCCCTCCACACCGCGTAAGTTGACTACCATCGCATGCATTTCACGAAAAATAATGCGTTTTGTTGTAAGCAGTATGTTCATTTGACAATAATTCGAGACTTTACAATATCGCTAGAGATATTACAATATAAAGTATTTGACAATTTTACGGTGACATAAATATGTCCTAAGGTATAAACTTGAATAGAAATAGCACACCATGCATACATAACATCATGTATTGTTTTTTTTCTTTTGAAGTTTTTAATCAATACATGATGTTACAGTTAGGCCTAAATTTTATTAAGTACGGTCGAACAAGCTATTTGGTTTACAGATTACAACGTAATTTGTTGGTAAAAGTGTATACCAAATAGCTTGTGCGACCGTACTAGCGGTTGTCACGCGGTTTCAACGTAGGTCCCGTTCTCGTGGGAGTACGGGGATAAAATGTAGCATAAGTTACTCTGGGTGAATGTAGCTTTCCAATGGTGAAAGAATTTTTGAAATCGGCACAGTAGTTTTTGAGTTTATTCGTTACAAAGATACACACACACACACACACAAAAATATAAAATTTTCCTCTATATAAAATTAATGTAGACTTGCGCTTTCGTCCGCGTAAAATTTAAAATTTTGTTATTATTATTATTTATATTGCCGATGTAACTTCCTGATAATATCTTAGCGTTCTTGCGGTGAAAAAACGGTTAGAATCAGTCCAGTCGTTTCAGAGCTTATTGGGTACAAAAAACAAAAAGTCTCTCCTCTTTATAACATTATTAGTAATAATAGCGGACGACCCGCGGTTTCACCCGCGTATTCCCGTTCCCGTGGGAGTAAGGGGAATATTTTTTTAAATAAAAAGTATCCTAAGTTACTTCTATTACCTCCAAGAATATGTGTACAAAGTTTCATGATGATCGGTTGGGTAGATTTCGCGTGAAAGCGTAACAATCAAACTTACATTCACATTTATAATAAGTATTCGAAGGGATTAATAAATAGTATACAGTAACCTACCTAAACCTTTGCTCGCTAAAAGAATAAGTATAGGTACTCACTAGAAGAATTTAGAATCTGAACAGTCGTGCCGATAAATAAATAACCCTTACATCCAAACGTACAAAGTTCTTTATAATATTAGTATAGACTACATGTTTTCAATTATTTATTCAAATGTATTATTTACTTACTACAATTAGGGGAAAGAAAACATCGTGAGGAAACTCGCATGTCCTAGAACCCAAAAATTCGAAGATATGTGACATCTTACCAACCCGCACTGGGCCCGCGCCGCGTGGTGTATTATAATAGCATAGCCCATACGCAAAATACGCGCTTTGACGTGGAGTTGCGGACACCAGCCCTTTGCATAATACAATACAATACAATACCACCAATTATAACATCATTACAAACTCGTCCAATACGATGCTATAAGATATACAATATTGAAAATTATAACACATATTAGAAAAACCGGAAAAAATATAAAACAAGTAAGACTAAATACATTAATTGAACATGACAAAGTTCACAAAGCAAATTAAAATTAAACATGTTCTTAAGGGTCGGGGGGCTTGTGGGACCAGAACCGCGGTCCCGGATTAACCCTAAATATTTTTGAGTGGTATTTTAGGACCACAAGAAAAAAAAGTTAAAGAAAGTACAATTATCATAAAAATGAAATAATATTGTGATCAACAATAACATTTGCGATAAAGTTCGTAGTAGATCGCATGCTCTAGTCTCTGACCACCCCTTTGTGGAAAAGGTGAGAGTTTATGTATGTAAATTGGTCATAAAGAGCGGAGCCTGTCAATGTAAAACTTTTACGTGGGCCTAAAAAGGGACTTCATCCGACTAGGTATTGATTAACAATATAAGCATAAAATTAAAAGCCCCGGGCGAGTTATGTTAATTAAAAAAATCTTTTACTTGACAATGATGTGTATTTTGTAAAAGGTCAGTCCCACTGCCCCAGGGGAGGAACGAATCCTGTTATATTAAAAAGACACACTTTTGTTTGTAAAGGAAAGAATAACATACTCTTTGAATTTCCTTTGCTCTCAGTAAATAAGGGAAGGCTAAACTACAGTAAATAATAAGAAGAAAATCTAGTTTTCTGAAGTCTTAACCAAATATATTAACCAGTAATAAATAGCAATTAAGGCTTTATTGGGCTAGATCCCGTCTGGTACCTTTCCCGTTTCGTCAACTAACTAAAATACCATCAAAAAGTACCGTTTCGTACCTAACTATTTTGATCTTCATACATTGAGTCTCGTTTCGCCAACTGTAATTGAGCATCTTTGCGTGTTTTTTTCAACGATCCCGCTACACTGTTCCGAACAGCAGAAAAGCTCTGAGACAATGATGCTCGACGAAGTCTCAGAGAAACAATTAAACTCTCCTGGATCCAGCCATGAAATTAATCACATAAAAAACTAATAGTATAGCGGAGGAGTTGGAAAACCATAATTTCCACTTCCCTCCATATTCACAGAAGACAGAACGAAATAAGTCCAATAGGCACACAACTGGAAGAAGCCGAATTGCCAAACACTGTTTGGTAAACAGTAAGGACTTTAGAGAACTCACAAATAATATTCTTTAAGTAAAGGAGATTTTTTTTTTTTGGGCCCAATTCTTCGTTGCATTTATTATTCATAATAACACCAAAAAATAGTAACCATTTTACTATGGTAGTAAACGAAATATTACGTAGAAATGAAAACGGAATCTTAAAATCATGATAAATAAGCTATGTTACGATAGTTTTTGCGAGTCAAATCATTCCTGTTGTGGTCAATGTCATTTGACAGCAAATACTTACGTGAATAGGGGCGTTTTTTTCTGTTTACTGAAAAAAGTACGGTACCTACCCGTTGGTAATCATATCTGCCATAATTATTATACGATCAGAAAGAACATAAAAGTAAATGTTGTTGAACTGTGAGCATTTTTAAATGCTATTTTTTAAAGGTTTTCACTAAAATCGCATAGATGGTTTAAACAATCAACGTGGCACAGAACGTTATAAACCCACTTTTTTAGTGATTGACAGCCAACTTCATTATTTTGACATTTACTTTTTCTGATTGTTTAGTTTTCGTTAGTGTTTTTGCAGTTTTTTTGCATTTATTCCGGTTAGACAATGCCTAGCCAATTTAACCACTAGAATCTAGAGGTTATAAGGAAAAAATCAATGTAAGTTTTATTATTAAATGCTACAATTTATGTAGGTGGCCTAATCCCCACACAAAAAGAATTGTCTCCTTTTCTTTCATTATTTTTCTTTCTAACCTAAAAACTTCTTGGCGGCTCTTATTAGATGGGAATCCGATAAAACATGAGAATAATCCCGATGGGAGTCCGATAAAACATGAGAATAATCCCGCAAATGTCATTGAATACCGCAGAAGGTATGCGGTAGGTAATATTGGTTCTAGTTAAATTCAATCAAGACATTCCGGAGGTATGCCGCTGGGCTACGGTTTGGGGGTTGGTTGACCTTAGGTACAGCGAAGCAACGCCTACCTTGAACTCAGAAATAACTGAATAGTTTTGAGTGAAGACTACTCTTACGCCCGAAAACTGAAACGCCACTCAAATATTTAAGAGCTGCTTACATTTGAGCAGCTCCATATCACTTTTGAGTATCTGTGCTACTAAAATTTTGAGTGGCGTTTAAGTATTCGGCTATTTTGTCTTTAAACTAATTTTAGAGGGCCACTCCGCCAATAAGTATTTGGACACGGGTCAGATTGTAGTTAATAATTTAATTAAATATTTTCGATGCTACATCTAGCTATACCTACCTATTACTATTTTCCCGCAAAGATCATCTGCCTAGCCTTTCCCAACTATGTTGGTTTCGGCTTCCACTCTTACCGGAATACCTTAGTACTTGTATTTTACATGGAACAACTAGTCTGTCTATCTGATCTCCACAACCCAGTTAGTACTGGGTATACGATACCCATTTGTAAGACTGGTTATCACACTTTCAGGCCACTCCTGTAACGACTGTCAAAGATCAAAGATCTACAATTGACAGCAGGTACCAATATGCAATGCAATAAATTGTATTTAATAGACAATGTAATACTCCTTAAATGAAGGTATTAAAACTTCTTAGTTATTGTAAAGTTATATCATAAAAAATCAAATTTGAAAAAGGGCCACTTTTGAAGATGGAACTACGAAATTACAGCATTTGGTTTTGCTTTTATTTGTAATCTGTCATATATGTGGGTACATAAACCATGTTGATAGTGCTCTATATTCATTATTCAAGCTGAAATTATGTCGCTTACGCCTGAAGAATGCACCAGAATACTTACAATGCTGGAAACCGGCCGGAGTCAGCGCGATACAGCCAGGACTGTCGGTGTGTCGCTGTCAACAGTACAAAGAGTTCTCCGACGTTACGAAGGAACTGGTACTAACCTACGCAGACCAGGAACGGGCAGAACCAGGTGTACCACAGCACGAGAAGACCGATACTTGGTGAACACCATGCTTCGAAATCGCTTTCTCACAGGAACTGAACTCACAAATCAGTTTCGACGCCTCGGAGGAAGTAACCCAAGTGCATGGACAGTAAGACGTCGGCTTGCTGAATCTAACTTAAAACCCCTTAGACCTGCAAACGGCCCTAAACTGGAGCGTGGGCATCGTATTTCAAGACTAAGATATGCCCAGAGCCACGTAAATTGGAGTATTGAAGATTGGTCAAAAGTTATGTTCTCCGACGAATCAAAATTTATGCTCTACAAGCACGATGGAAGACACAGAGTGTATCGAAGACCAGGGGAAAGATTCAAGCAAGCATGCATCGAAGAAAAAGTAGCCTACGGTGGTGGGTCTGTACTTGTGTGGGCCGGAATTTCTTCTGAAAGTCGCACAGAGCTGGTGATCATAGAAAACGGCTCTTTAACTAGCGTAAGATATGTGGAAGAAATCCTCAATGATCACGTTGGTCCATTTATGGTCAATTTAGGTGAGGATGCTATATTTATGCATGACAATGCCCGAACCTCATACAGGTAGGATTGTGAATGACTACCTTCAAGAGATGAACATTACTCGTATGGAGTGGCCAGCGCGCAGCCCGGATATCAACCCGATCGAGCATGCTTGGGACGAGCTAGGCAGATGCGTGAGCTCAAAATTGCTCTCACAGAGGAATGGGAGAATATTCCCCAAAATCGTATAAGGAACTTGGTGTACAGCATACCAAACCGCGTAAACGCAGTAATGGAAGCACGAGGAGGCAATACGAAGTATTAAAATTCAAGAAAATCGTAATAAAGTTCAAAAATTTCATGTTTCCTATTTTTGTTTTAAGGAGAGATCAGTAGTTTTTTTCTTTATGTAATTTTGTGTTAATAAAATGTATGGTGACTCATATTTTTTTTAATTTCATTTAAGGAGTATTACATAGTCTATTAAATACAATTTATTGCATTAACCTATCATTTTTAGTTTCCGAGATTTTTAACATTCTTTAAGTGACCCGGATTCATTGCTCTCGAGTGTAGATTCAATCCCGCAACAGATTTAACCACATCTAATCAAGTTAATTATGAGGAACAATGACTGCGTGACAAGGCTAAAATTAGGTTTATATCCTAAAATTAGATTTCAGTAAGTTGATTCCGACTATCAGTCAGTGAATCAATTATTTAAGGTAATTCGGCACGATTGAGCTATTCAATGTATTATGCAAATCACACCATTGCCTGTCTCCCACATAGTCCCCATGTAGATAAGCTATTACACGTAGCTGCCTCTGAATATTATTAGGATAACATGATTGATAGAGCATGTAATTGTAGGGGTTTGTACTACAGTGTTATTAGTGTTTACTTTCGCTTATCCTGTTTAGGCAGATCAAAGTCATTCGAAAGTAATACTATAATATTCTAAACCTCTTGTCGCGTTGTCTGCCAAACCTATTAAAATTTTTAGCGTGCCGTGTTTAAAAGTTGAAAGGTAAAAAAAGAACCCTTATACCTAAGATTATAACTTTCTTTTCCGATTTTCTCGGAGGAACGGGTGGACCTAGCAATCTGAAATTTATATTAGATAGTGAGGTTTATATTCCCTATTAGGTGTATAAAATCAAGTTCTTGAGGCATCACGATAAAAATATTTGATTAAAATTATAGTTACGTGAAAACTTGCAAGTCCCATTTACCCCCCCCCCCCCTCTTTTCCCTTATCAAACGAGAAGGTAAGTGCGAAATAAAAATCCTAGAGAAGAGAGAATGAACCAAAGTTACGTCTTTAACCTTTTTTTTTTTTTTTTGGGATGACTTTTGTTAGACTTAAATAACTTCTACCACACACCGGCCAACAATTATCGGTATTTTTGCTCGATTTCTGGGTCTTCCCAAATAGCCTCCAAAACCTAAATAGAGTTTGCGGTACTCGTAGGTATTTCTCACTAAAACACTAAAACCCTTAAGTATCCGTTAGTTCATTGGGTGTTACTGTTTATTTATTTATAAAAGGCGAATTATATAAAATATGAACTATAACAACAATGGAAGTGAAAATTACAAAACAATAAATGTTCAAAATAATCATACAGGAACAAAATAGTTATTTTCAACACACTTGCTCAAAAAGTGCATTTACGAAGCCTGTATACATTGTTCGAAAGTTAAAAATCACGCACCATACAACGGACCGTGCGGTAAAATAGGTACTCTCACCTAAGTACCTATTTTACCGCACTCCCCTTTGTATAGCACCGTGCGTATTCTTCTTTAGAGGTTCGATCAGTCAGCCTATTAATTCTCGTAAAGTGAAACTCCTTTTCTTTTTTTTTGTAAATTAAAACAAAACCGTAAAATAAAAAATAAACATTCACCTCTGACTCTATAGTCAGAGGTAATGTTTTTTTTTATTTCGGAAAAGCGATCTACGTCTTTCTTTATAACATTTTTTGAATATTCAAATTGTGTTTATAAATTCAATATCGGTGATAGACATGATTATTTATAACTAATATTTACTTTTATAAACAAATTAACATTTATTTGTGTTCTAAATTCAAACACAAATAAAATTTATTTCGTATATAAGGCTGTATAACGGCTTCATACCTTTGCCTCTCCTTGAACATGGCGAAAGTAAAGCGTGGAAAAAATAAAATTTAAATCATAGTCTCGTGACATTCATGACACAAATATTTTACATTATTTTCTTTTATTTCTTCAAAGGTGCATTCAAAAACGTCGTTTGATACACGTGAACATTTGTTATTGCAGTTCTCGGTTCAATAACACACTCGCCTTACGGCTCGTGTGTTAATACCGCCTTGTGGGCAACTACAGTACATTCTCAAGTTATTATGCCTTGTGTCTGTGACTGTTGCCTTTTTTTTTCGTTTTATCGACATTCAAAAGTGCCGTAATGGTCTAGATGAAATAAATGATTTGAGTTTGAGTTTGAGTTGAGTTTGAGTTTGTGCTACATTAACAAACTTTCTCCACTTGTATCAAAATGTACTAAACTGTTAACAAAATCTTTGATCAGATTTTTTAAACCTGTGTTTTTTGTTATACCATAAGATTTTCAGTCCCTGTCTACTGTCGGTTTTTTTTTATCTAAAACATTACAATTCGGTGGTACTTAAATTATGAGAAGCTGAAAGAAAAACACGTTTACAATACAGAATTATAGACATGTTATTAATTGAAAATTTAAAAGCAAATATTGTTCTGATCCCCCTGTTTGAACATTAATTGAGTTCCAGAACTTTGTAATTCGTTTATTTTCAATTAGAAATTATTAATTATTATTAAAGTACAAGCGGATTAAGAAAAGTCCAAGCGAAAGAAAAAGAGAAAATACTTTTTCTGCGTTTTCCTTAATGGTACTTTAAAAGGTTTGTGTATTTTCAAGGGTGAAAGGCCACTATTTTGACTGTGTAAGGTTACATCGCAGCTTCTTTTATTACATTCCTTTTCTGTAACTAAACTGTAAATCCGTTGCAGTTACAAACAGAAAGCATTTAAAGTTAAAGCTGGACAAAGTTATTTTGGCGCGAACCAACTCGCGGTGCCATCTTGTTTTTATACTTTTCTTAAATATTTACCAACTGCGCCCCTTGTCAACGTCTTTGGAGCGCCAGAAAATCCTCACAGCACTGCCATCATTTGCCTGCTATTTTCCCAACTATGTTTGGATTACCTTCCAGTCTGACCGAATGCAGCTGAATATTAGTATTGTACATGGAGCGAGTGGAGCTGGCTATCTGACTTCCACACCCCAGTAAGTACTGGTTTTTACGATACCCGTTAGTAGGTCTGTTACTACTGTAACTACCGCCATAGACTTACAAATCGCAGCCGGGCCCAATGGATTAAACATGCTTTTTATGGCTCGGAGGAAACACAGTATGTAATAGATCCATCCACGGACCAGTCTTGGCAAGCACGGCTTAACCTTACAGTTCACAAAAACAAAACATCAAGTTATTATTTAGTCACGAACTCCCCCTTAAGAGGCCTGCGGAGCATGCGTTTTTCATACAAACGTAATACCAAAATAATTTCTAAATCAAACGTATAAAAAACGTGTAAAAGTATTTTTAAGGTAGTGTGTACGTATTTCGATTAGATTACAGAATATATATGTTCCCAAACACATATTTAGAATGGACACTGATTTAAACACGAGTTATGAGAAAAAAAATCTATATTCATTTTGAATTCCTCATATCTCGCCTTTATATCATTGCCCTTTCAAAATATTTGTTTGGGAACATAAATATTCTGTAATCCAATCAAAATATATACACACTACCGTAAGAATATGTTTGATTTTCATATTATTTTGGTATTATGTTTGTATGAAAAGCGCATGCTCCCCCGGCCCCTTAAGGTGCACTGTTCAGTTCTCTATAATTTTGTCAAGCACTGGTCTGTCCCACAGACAGGCTAGCTAGTTAGATAGCCTTTTGTTACGGCTAACAATGGTCCCGTGGCTCAATCGTGGAGTGGTAGCTAAGATTGTTGGTACAAGGCTTGTCCTGCCGAGGGGGTATGTTGGTCTATCATTCGAGCACCTTCGAGAGTTGGAGATCGATGTAGTTAGTAGTTACGTGTATGAAAACAAGTTATTATTAGGTGACACATGATATATGATTGCATTGCTGATTTTTCGCTTTTAGCTCTGAGTTTTACATTTGTTTGTCGCTTAGTGATCTATCAGATATCATATTTGAAGACCTATTCATAGAAACCCCACTATAAAAAAAATTGAGTTTCAGTTCTATGTATGGGGAACCCCCTAAATTTATTGTTTTTTTCTATTTTTGTGTAAAAATCTTAATGCGGTTCACAGAATACATCTACTTACCAAGTTTCAACAGCATAGCTCTTATAGTTTCGGAAAAAGTGGCTGTCACATACGGACGGACAGACAGACAGACAGACAGATATGACGAATCTATAAGGGTTCCGTTTTTGACATTTGGCTACGGAACCCTAAAAAAATCGAAAAGTATAGTTCCAAAGAAACCCACTACATAGAATCTAACAATCAAATGATTTTAGTATTAGTACATATAGATGGGATATGTTGTACGAGGAGCTCGAGGCTAAATAATATCAGCCGTGCTTGCCTAAGTTGGTCAGTGGATGGGTGACCACCCTTACATAACAGGTTTCCTCTGTACCTCGGAAAGCACTTTAAGGTGTTGGTCCCGGCTGTGTGAGTGGCCCAAAAAGTCTGACAAGGAGTCTTACCAAGTGGTATTGTATTACACAGTATTAACTGGGTTGTGGAGGTCAGATATGCAGTCGCTCCATGGGAGGCACTGGTACTCAGCTGCATCCGGTTAGACTGGAAGCCGACCCTAATATAGTTGGGCTAGGCGGGTGATGATGATAGATGAGATTATACCTTTTATTTTTTTGTTTCTGTTGGCAAATCATCAGATGAGATATACCTACACTTGGAGAATTAACATATCCCCTTTCTCAACTACGTCGGGATCAGCTGCCAATCTTTTTCTTGTCAATGATATCAGCACAAAATTTTGCCATTTTCAATGCTGAATGGAAAATAGTAACTAAAATCTATTCATACCCATAAACGAAATAATAATTCCAATTGCCAAGAGGAAGTCAATCGCAAATTTTAATACGGACAAAGCATGCGTGTTTAGCATAGCAATGATAACCAACGTCCAAGTTTAATAGCCTTCGAATCGCGAGAGGTTTTATGGCACTGAGTAACTGATCATGATTAACTATGTCATTGGCTGGTATGACATAGTGTACTTTGCCTTTCGTTGAATAGGTATCATAGACACTATATCATACAAGATAGATCATGCGCAACTCTGGTTTTCGTTTTTAAAACTGTGTACCTCAACTGTTAGATGGTGCTGTTAATTTCTGTTCAACCAAATAAATACAAATAATACTATTCTTGACTACGGATTCGAACTTGGGAACTATTGTTCATCAGTCAACCAGTGTCACCGCTGGGCTACGTCACTGACAAGTTATCTAAAATAGCTGTTCTCTTTATGACAGTTGTAAAACAGTCAAACAGTTGAAAAGTTTGTGTCTTTAAAAACACAGATGGCAGAACTATCTATGAAAATTTGATAGGTATTTAGGTAAAGAAGCACATCTAGCTTCTTCAATCTGTCAAACTTGAATAGATTTTTCATCTTAAGGATCGCTATCCCTAAAACATTAAGTTTAAAGTTGATTGGCAAAATTTTACAGTTTCGGGTAGCTTGGTGTGCTGTCGTTTGTATCATCACGAGCAGTATGACCACCGTAGACAGGAAAGAGAGTCGACAAATCTTTTGTTCATCTGTCATTTAGTCGATTGAATGAATGTCAGATGGACAAAAGAATTGACGATTTTTCAACTTGACTTGAAACTTGAGTCAGAGGTATAGAGCTCAGCTGTTGCTTGCCACCACATCCACAGGTAGCTAGGGCATTAATCCATACTCCATACTAAAACAACAATTTTGTTTTATTAAAATACATACATACAAGTATGGCTGCAAAACTCATGATTACATTCTACTTGTGTAATTCATTAAGTATGCCATAATTATGATTGTGACTGTACCAACTAAGAATATTCTATCAGACACAATGACTGCAGTAGAAAATATTCTGTAAATGAGTCATCAACTTGCAATTACGAGTAACAATCGGCATAGCAAAATGCCATCTTAGGAACCCCATTATAACCGTTTTGTAGCAACTAGCAAGCCTTGCACCTGCATCCGTCGACTTATATGATCTACTTACAATAAAGTAAATCGTCATAATAGTAGTAAATAATTACGTAAATCTTGCACCTGGGATATGTGTCACAAATACTACATATTTTTATTGTGTCCTAAGTTCCCACTTCCCACGTTGTCACTGCTTTTATCGATCGGACGTGCAATAAATCTATGTATTAATCGGTGTTAAATGTACATTATAATGCCGGTTGTGTCATGCATCTCTTCAAACAAACATGACTGCATTGGAACTGCCCTTTAACTTGCCTTGTCTAGTACCTGTTGCATAACAAAACGCACGTCTCTAATGTTTGCTGTACAGTCTCGGCGAGACGTACAAGGCAGTTTAAGGGAAAAATCCGAAAGATACTTGGTCTCCACGTCATTGCGATATTTTTTTTTGTTCTAAATCAAACGTGCAATAAATCTATGTATTAATCGGTGTTAAATGTACATTATAATGCCGGTTGTGTCATGCATCTCTTCAAACAAACATGACTGCATTGGAACTGCCCTTTAACTTGCCTTGTCTAGTACCTGTTGCATAACAGTTTCGATCGCCGAGTCGAAAATGCCTGGAAAAGCTACTGGTCCATGAAGACGCTAATGAAGGGTGATCTTCCAATCTCCCTGAAGCGAAAACTCATTGACATGTGCATCCTGCCCGTCCTAACCTACGGTGCTCAGACCTGGTCGCTCACCGAATCTCAGAAGCTCCGCCTTGGAGTTTGCCAAAGAGCAATGGAACGCAGCATTTTGGGTGTCAAAAGACAAGATAGGGTTCGAAACACCACGCTGCGTTCCAAAACGGGCATAGTGGACGTTGGCATGAAGGCTGCTAAGCTAAAATGGGATTGGGCGGGTCACGTCAGTCGCATGCGCGATGACCGCTGGGCAAAAGTCTCCACACGATGGTTGCCGGAAGACGGACAGCGTCGCCGAGGCCGACCCAGGAAAAGGTGGCGAGACGATTTAGACGCGTATCACGAGGGTTGGTCCGAGGCGGCACAGGAAAAAAGCACATGGAAGGAATTGGGGGAGGCCTTTGCCCAGCAGTGGGACAGTACAGGCTAATAAAAAAAAAAAAAAAAAAAAAAATCAAACCTGGGAAGTGGGAACGTTCTAGTTGCTGAGATATTAGGGTTCCAAACTTTTCATACAAGTTTTGATGCGACCGTTACACCATCAGCACAATGTTTTGCGTGCGTCACATTGAGTCGAACCGTGAAATGTGATATTTTATTTCAAATAAAGTCGTTTTCTAGCAATAGTTTTTTGCGTTGAGTTACTTAGTTTGTTGTTCAGAATGCTTGGTTGACTGCTTGGTGAAGAACCGTTTACATCATGACGTATAGGAGCGCTCATGTAGTGTCGATGTTCGTTTGGCTGTAACTCTCGTACTCGCCATGCCTCTGAACGTACCAGGGACAGTGTACCGCCATTTTTAGCCTTTTCATAAAATTTAGAATGCTTCTATTTTGTTTATTTCCTAGATTGGATTCTAAGTCTACGTAACAGAAGTTAAGACACAGATAGTTTCTATATTCCGTGGTTTTAAAATCGATCGATTCGTTAGTCAAGCAGCAACAGACAAACTTGAGATCCTGGGTTCGATTCCCAGTTCGGAGTAATTGGGTTTTATGAAACATGTACTCAGGATTTGTACCTGTTTAATGGCAATAAGTTTGCCCCACTATGACTCATCGAGCAAACGTGTGTGTCTGTAAGTAAGTGGTACTTCTGACTAACCCTATAAGGATTAAAGGCGTTTTGTGCTAACTTTTAAAGCAAGTGTAATACAAACAATAATAATTATACTTAATTAAATGAATCTAGGTGCAGCCTAAGCCTAAAACAGGTGCAGTTTAAGTAAAGTCAAAACTCCCGGAAAAGTACTTGAGGGACAAAACGTTAACAGAAAAGGTTTTAAGTTTTCTTCCACTGTCATCAAAACTCAAAGTTCTAAACTGGCTGGAGGATCATTTTTGACACGCGACAAAGTATAAAATCTGTAGTCGATTAACTTATTCTAATCCAATAAGTACCATAACCATCACGTAATAGACTATCTAGTTAATTTTAGCGGCGTCAATGCGAAACATCCTTTCGATATAGGATTACGTGTGGGCGATGCGAGACCAGAATACTGAACGTTCGAGCAAATAGTGTACCAGGGCTTCAGAACAACGAAAGACGTTGGCATGCCTCGTGATCTTCGCATTTAAATGCCATACAGTTCGCAGTTCGCGGCGCATAACAAATACGCCATGGTACTCGTACACTCAATAGATGCCTATTTCCGATTTCTAGGGAACTCTTTGCTGTTTATTTATTTTATGTTACGTACGAATTCAATATTATTCTGTTTTGTTTATTTACAAAACAAGGGATTTTGGCGCTTATTTATTTATCGGTTTATCTTGTTGTGAATTTGTTATGCGGCTGATTGCTTATTCATTTTTGTCTTTGCCTGTTAAGCGTAAAAAGAACCGCGGAACCGTCACCATCGTCTGCCTAGCCTTTTCTGGCTTCCTGGATCTCACATGGAGTGACTGCCTATGTGACGTCCACAACAGAGTTAGTATTCGGTAATAAGAAACTCCTTGGTGACACCTGGTTGTCAGACTTTTTGGGCCACTGACTACCTGTAACTACTGTCAAAGATCTAAAAATGGTAACCGGGACCTATTGCTTAAGATGCCGTCCAAGGCACGGAGGAAACCCGGTATGTAATGGGTGGTCACCCATCCACAGGCCAACCTAGGAAAGCACAGCTTAACCTAAAGATTGAACCCGAGCGGCTGTTATTATTTAGCCACGAACTCCTAGCTGCGGAACCCATAATATGCATTATTTGTGTCAAAGTTGAATAACAAACAAATGAACTAATTGCAATACTATTTTAAGCAAAACTACCGTATTCGAATGATTAAAATTGTACACGACTTTCATTCAAATCCATATTGAAAAGGTACTTCTGTTTCCATAAAAAAAAAAAACAAAAAAATTCAATCTGTGTGAAGAGAGATAGAGAAATGTGCTCAGGAAACTAAATTCTAGCACACACAATTTTGCGGAAAGCCGGCGCATGTTTTTCCCTGACGAGCTTATGGTGATTTTACAGTAAAAAAAACCTCAGGGTATACGCCTTTAGGAGTCTTTCATTTAAAACTCATATGTTACAAAATACTGTATCAAAACTTCGAATGCAACAACAGATTTTAGAGAATAGTAAGAAAACGAAACAAAAAACTTCTTCTTTGATGGTCGTAGTAGAGAATTAAAATACAACAGTTTATATTTTCCAGTTTTGAATATGCTTAAAAGCAGCAGCTGGCAACATAATAAGGACTCTAATAAACCTGGTGATACTGTGAGTGTATGTTACCGTCAGTGTCGAGTTCCAGTAGTGCGTGTAGAAAAAGACAAAGAAAGAGGGTAGAAATTCGTCTGCTCCTAACAAGTTTTTCCATCCACCCGCATTCTCCAGTCAATCCGCGATCATGGCGCTTGCAACATCGGGAGCTCAAAATAATAAATAATCACGGAAAATATCCTGTAATTGACAATATTAGTTGATAACATCGTCTTCATCAACGTATAGCCCGATCAGAGTTCCTCTTCGTTAAAACGTACCACATTCTAAAAGCAATATTTTCTCAAAGCGATTAGAACAGGCACAAAGGGGTTCGCTGGCCAGAGCACACAATTTACAACGATTTCCATAAATTAATATTATCTATCCCATTACTAGGCCAGCTACGGTTATTGGCAAATATATTGCTTCCTAAATTAACACATATTTTGCGAAGTTTAATTATTGTTGATGTTACCGTTCGCTGAATCTGTGAAACTTTGAAATACTAATTACGGCGCAAAAAAAGTCTTGATGGGCCTTTGTTAACGTTATACGTATGAAGCTAGGTATCTATCGTGTGTAGTAGCATAGTACCAAAAATACTAGGACGACATAGAACAAAAAGCACAAGAGCGCCATGCATACACGACTAAAGAACATCAAAATTCCTTTTAAAGTCATACGGGACTAAAGAACATGATAGAAAACCCGTCAAAAACTGTCGGGGAGTAGCCCACTAGACACAACACTTATCTGGTCAGAGGACTTGCTTTTTTATGGAGTATTGAGGAACTTTACACTCCTAAACGTGTACTCAAACGTGAAGACAAATGCCTGCAATGTATACATAGAGAGTTATAAAACTTTTTTACAAAAAATAAAACCGACTTCAGAGAAAACAAAAAAGTGAAAAATAACTTCAGAAAAAACGCTTCAGAAGTCGGTGACCTTTGTTTGATTGATTTAGTTTTTTTGTCACCGACTTCTGAAGCGTTTTCTCTGAAGTTATTTTTCACTTTTTTGTTTTCTCTGAAGTCGGTTTTATTTTTTGTAAAAAAGTTTTTATTTTTCACTTTTTAGTGGTTCATATGTGCTTACCCCTTCACAGCGTACCGGCGTGATTTTAGGTTATGAACTAGTGTAAACAATAGACAGATATGAGATTTCGGCAATCCCAGTACATTTGCTATCATTTATTGAGGAGTTCCGTTGCGATATGGCCGAAGTTCTTCATCAGATCTTCATCAAATTGAATTGGGATCACTTCGAGAAAGTACAGTTCCTAAAACTACCCAAACCGCTTCTAGTGTGCCTATAAAATGTGAAGAATTCTCTCTATTTCTCCAGAATCCCATCATCAGCTACTGATTTGATGATTATGAGACCACACAGCAAGCACCAGCTTTCAAATAAAATAAGAACGATCAAAATCGGTTCACCCAGTAGAAAGTACTGAGGTAACAAATATTTTCGAAATCGGGTGTATTTTACACATGTGCGTACCCCCTCAGAGCATACAGGCGTGATGTTATGTCGTGATATAGTATAAACAATGAACCTACAAGCAATGGCAGCAATCACTGTAGAGTTGCAGTGTATTTTTGAAGAGTTCCGTTGTATATCTCCGAAGATCAGCATCAGATCTTCAGCAAACTAAAATGGGACCAAACGGGAAGCACCAGCTTTCAAATAAAAAAAGAACCATCAAAATCGGTTCACCCAGTCGAGAGTACTGAGGTAACAAACACAAAAAAAAAATAAAAATAAAAAAAATACAGACGAATTGATAACCTCCTCTTTTTGGAAGTCGGTTGAAAAGAAACAGACACAAATACATACATAATAAATTCGCTGTTCAATTCTGCGGTAGCGATCCTAAAAAAAAAGTATCACAAAAACGATATCTTATTTAGAAATTTGCAGTGAATTAAAATTTTCCGCCTCTTGTAGCGACATGTCCTAAATTTCCCCGATTCAAATTAAAAAGCTCTCAAGATGTTATCCCGTTCTCTGATACGGCACGTCGCCCCTGAATTATCGAATACCTTTCTCTCTTTTAAGAGCCACTTTGGTTCTTTTCGTCCTCGTCTGATCTCAAGCCCCTAAGTTTACCTTTATCCTCCTTCTTACACTTTACAAACAAAATATTCACAATACACTACCTGAGTCGTTTATTTTCATTGATATTGTATTTCGTTTTTCTTATAGGTTAGTTTAAATTTATATTCAGGCAACGCTATTTTCAGTGTTGAGGTTACACTCAGAATGTACCGAGTAATTAATAACATTGAAGTTGTTTGCGTTGAAATCCTGCTTTCAATTTTAATTAATTTTCGTAATTGATTTACTGTGACATAGAGAAACGAAATTCCACGTTATTGTAATACACAAATACTTACTTTCGATACTATTTTATTCATTAATGTGTTGTTTTATGCCTCAGGCGTTTCCACAAATTGGTCCGTTTTATTGAAACCGTTAGTAATAAAGCATCAGTAAGTGTCTATTTTGTTTAATTTTCTTTCCTAACCTTTGAACATTAAAATTTAATGTTAATGTTAATTTCAGAAATATACCATTTACTTGTTTACGTTGTCCAAACACGTCAAGAGTTGTCTTAAACAAATACACGAATGAAAAGCAGTTATAATTAACATTTGTAGGTCGTTCAAAGGTAGCCCTTGAGGCAACCAACAAACATTATTTCAGCTTTTCATTGTACAAGTAAATAATATAGGGCTTTACTTACTATTTGCTACGAAAACAATTAATTCTATGTAATTAACTTACAGAAATGTTAAAACATTCGTATCGTTTATGCTACAATTTGATATTTCGGTATTTAAAATGTCTTCTACTACTTAATGACGTTAACTTAATCGAATTTCTTGGACTGTGTAATTAATTGTAACTGCTTATAATCGTAAATTGTCTTTCGCCTTAATTATACAATCTTTAGAAAATGTTCATTTATATTATAATCTAAGTGTTAATGAAAAAAGCGGGCCCTAGTTTAATTACACCTACAGACGATTGCATCTTTTTAGGGTCAACTAAGATATAAATGGACCAGGTATTCCGTTTCTTCTGCTTCTGACAATGAACAAAGATATTTGTTTGTGTTAGACAAAACTAAGCTGTATTAGCACTGCGGTTACATTTAAAATAAATATGATTTAAGTAAGTTATTAAGTTTTGGTCAACTTCAAAATGGCCAGATGCATTGGTATAACTGATCAACTGGCAGGGTAATAATTTGGGCAGCCCTATTCTAGTTATTGGGATAAATTTCCTGTTTGGTCACAGTTCTAACCAAACCAACTGATTCTATCGGGGTGCCCTAATCTCGGGGTCCTAATAAATTGTATAAATCGTCCTCACTAACTAATAATTTTGTATTATGACCGTTATATTTATTTAGGAAACATATATATTATGACTTTCTCCAAATATATTAAGTTATTTATAATAAATGTGTCTACATAATAACAGCCGCTCGGGCCGATCTTTAAGTTAAGCCGTGCTTACGTAGGTTGGTCTGTGGATGGGTGACCACCCATTAATTACCAGTTCTCCTGCATGCCTCAGAAAGCGCTGTTGGTATCGGCTGTCATTTGTAGATCTTTCATAGTCGTTACAGGTAGTCAATGGCTCAAAAAGTCTGACAACCAGTCTTACCAAGGGTAATATACCCAGTACTAAATGGGTTTTTGTTGTTAAACGGTGGAGGAAAACATCGTGAGGAAACCGGCATGTCCCAGAACTAAAAATTCGAAGACATGTACCAAATCGCACTGAGCCCACGTGGTAGAATGTAGTCCGTTCCCTCTAGGTAGGCGCTCCTTGTATTCAGCAGCATCCGGTTAGACTTAAAGCTGTCCCCAACACAGTTAGGAAAAGGCTAAGCAGATGATGATGTTAAATGACTAGATAAAGGGTGTAAAAAGATCCTTAACGAAACCGAAAGGCACTTTTTCTCCCCGTCATTGCGATCATTGAAAAAAAGTATCACAACAATGAACAAGTGCTTTCTATTGCAGATAAAATCACTACTGAGAACCCGCTTTTTTAAGTCATAAATCACGTTTTACGGTAACGAGATTTTTCACTCAAACAAAAGTGAAAAAAAACGCACTCGAAAGATTTTGCTAATGGAATAGTAATCCGGTCATGTAGGTATTTTAAGTATAAAGTAAAGGGGAAATTCCGAAAAATTAAAATGCGTCGAAAATATAAGTAGGTACTTACAAGTTTTCGCGAAAATCTAAATTTGCCCACACCTTTTTATCGTATTGATTCAGGGCCTTGATTTTTATACACCTAACACTATAGACCAGGGTATCCTAAAATTATTTTGTTTACTGCCCACTGTGACAATAAATTATTTGTAAGCGCCTCCATTTTTCCACCTACAATTAAAATTAAATTTAAAAAAAACATTTATTTTGCCATAAAAAAATAGCCTACGAGTCAAGTATACATGTGTATACAGGGTTATTTGTAAAACACCAACAACCTCGCAGGAGTAGATTACTGACATCTTAAACAACAACATTTGTTCTACGACTTTTCCGAAAACAGACAAAAAAAATCAACTCTCCATACATATGTCCGAACAGCTGATGGAGTTTTGCATGAGAAGTCGATTTTTTTTTGCCTGTTTTCCCAAAAGTCGTAGATAAATGTTGTTGTTTATGATGTTAGTAATCTACTCCTGCGAGGTTGTTGGTGTTTTACAAATAACCCTGTATATGTTCTTATTTATTAACTAGCTGACCCGCGCAACTTCGTCTGCGTCACATAAGAGAAAGAGCGGGTTACAGAGAGTGGGTCGTAAGCACCTATAATACAATTTTCAAAGAGCACATCACACACATCCTTCCGCATAATGTAAATGCGCGCTCGGTACATGATCATTATTTTGCTGCGGAGTTATTTAAAACGGTGTGCATTGAAGTCAATTTATGTACCCAAGGGCAATTTTGTTCAAAATCAAATACTTGTGATTAACAACGTATTTATTTGAATAAGAATAAATTACCATGTTTACAAAAACAGCTTTAAAGGCTTCATACTTAGACACTCGATGACAGTCATACTCCAGCTAGGTCTGCAGTTCTCATCAAGGTGCATTAAATGAGCCGCAACACGATATAGCTGCTGTAAACCGTTGCGTACCTCTTACAACTGCTTACCATTTAAAATTTCAAACTCTACGTCCCTACGCTATGACGCCGTGTCATAAAGTGCACAACCTTTTCAAAGCTTAGAAACCTTCAAATGCGGTATTAATATTTTACGGTGACTTTCGAGACATTCCAATTTTAAAGAGTATTTGCAATTTTGCACCAATTTTTTATGTGACTTCAACCTTTTTGGAATAAAATCGGATTGGGTTTTAAAACATGTATCAAAATAACTTGTAGTTTATATCAAAATCTCGAAGGAGTATTGATATCAATTTCGAAACGAATTACCGCCAAAATAACTTTCTACCCCTTTTTAACCCCGTTAGAGGATGAATTTCAATGCAATATGAAACGCGTCCATCAGTCTTTGCCCCCCCTTTTCACCCCCTTAGGGGTATAATTTCAAAATTATTTCTTATCGTATGCCTACGTTATACAGAAAATACACCCTCCAAGTTTCAGGTTTCTACAATCTGCGGTTTAGGCTGTGCGTTGATCCATCAGATAGTCCTTCAGGACAAAGCATTTTTTATTTGTAGATAGTAGGATTTGTACTCGTTTGTAATGTATTTGTAACTTTTCCGGCTTTGTCTTATGTAAAATAAAAAATAAAGATTGGCATCAAAAAAATGTATTGTGTAAAATAGCAATTTTCTGGCTATTTCCCCTACACTGCCCCGCTGAAAGTTATTTTTTTGCGATTTCTGACTTTTTGAGTACTAACCTAACCTAACCTAACCTGGGTTGGTTTGGAAGAACTTCTTGATTAGTGTCGGAAAGAAGATCGATTGGCATCAAAAAAATTGTTTTATTTAAAATGGCAATTTTCTTGCTAACTGTACTTTATTTTTTAATTAAATCTGTGAATGGGGATAAACATTTTGTGAAAAAAAAAACGGATTGTTACCTAAGACCATTTTTGTGTAGCTGCAGCTCCCCTTACTGCCCCGTTTACCGTTTCCATCCTGTATTACCAACACTTATACCGAGGAAAGCCGATTTTCTTGAGTTCCGCTATTTTGGGCGTATTCACTTCAAAAAACAAATTTCAAGAAAATTGAGAAATTACATTTACTTGTATTAGATTTGAAGTATTTACAGCAACTTTTAAAGGTTTCCACTTCAATGGATTTTATTCTATAGGTGTATGAAATTAATTAATTTTATACACAAAACCCTCTTTTTCACGTCTCTGGATGACTTTTTTTTTAAATGCTGAAACAGGTATTTCTTTATTTTTAATAATAAGTATTTACTCTGAGTTTTATGAATCTAGAACAATCAAATTTTTTTTTTTCATACAAACTTTACCCCCCCTTTTCACCCCTATTTTCCAAAATTTTCCATAATTTCTATAGCCTAACTAAGTGTTATTCTGAGTTTATTTAAATAGATTAGTGAAGTTTTCATCAAAATCCGTCCAGTAGTTTTTACGTGATGCGCGGTCAAACAAACAAACAAACACGAATTTTAAAAATGGTTTTAATATGTTCAGTTACTTATTTTAAGTCACCCTGATCGGTTTTTTTTTTTAAATCTTCAACGTACAGATTTTTTGGTCTCAACGATTTTATTATATGTATAGATGAACGTGTAAAACTGATTTAAGTTATTTGGCATGTCAAACGCATCAGGCACCACCTGACATACCTACTCAAAAAGCTACTACCTTCGTAATACCTAAGTCATTATTTCAAAATGAGACTTTATTTTTAACTGAGAAATACTGAGAATGTCATTATCCTCAGTATAATTAGTTGGTGGTTGTCAGATGGCTGCCGCTTTACGTAAAATATCATCACTTAATGCCTGACTAGTGTGGTGAACGCTTTCCCTATTTACTTAGATACTAAAGAAGACCTGATTTCGTTTTAATTAAAAGTCAATAGGATAACCAAGACATAATTTTATCTATTTTATTAATAAGTAAATAAGCTTTAATCTCTCAAAGGCTTTAAATTAGTTCACAGCAGCGTTATATTAATTTTCTCTATTAGTCTTATGAACAAACAGCCTTTGGCATTACTTGGTGCTCGTGTAAGGTTCCGATCATTTTCGGCTTAACTTTTTAGAAATGAGAAACTCTGCTCACTGTATTTTGAACGTAATTTAAAGTAGTTTACAATTGTTTTGCTTTGTGAAAACAAACAATTAATAACATTCTATAACGTTACATACTACATATTGTATCTAAAACTAGCTGACCCACGCAACTTCGCCTGCGTCACATAAGAGAGAAAAACGAAAGGAAAAAAAAAAACCCGTATTTGCAACATTTTCCATTCTGATGTTATGTGATGTTATATAGCCTAAAACCTTCCTCGATAAATGAACTAATTATCCAACACAAAAATATTTTTTCAATTCGAGCCGTTAGTTCCTGAGATTTGCGCGTTCAACCAAACAAACAAGCAAACAGATTTTCCTAGATCATGGACTGCCTAGTCTTTTCCCAACTATGTTGGAGTCGGCTTCCAGTCTATTCAGATGCAGCTGAATACAAGTATTGCCTAGATAGATTTTTTTAGATAAAAGAAAATATTAACAACGAACTGAGATAAAAACAAAATATAAACAAAGAACTGAAACAATACCAACATAGTGAGTCTGAGAAACATGTAAAACAAAATTATAAGCAATTACCGAAAAAAAATGCTACCTAGTAACTGTTTTTGGCCCTACTTATTAACATTTTAGCAGAGAATTCAACAGATGCCAACAATAAGCAAAGTAATATTAATTTAATAAGTTTAGACGTAACCGAGACTGAACGAGGCAAATATTTAAGTTACCTACATTAAAAAGGACTTCATAATATTTTCAGAGTTCAAAATATTTTCTGAAACTTTTTTGCTTCAGTATTTTCCTAAAGTAAAATATTTCAGTCATACTACGAAAGTTTAAACTCTTTAAATAGGAACGCGTTGCAGTTTTATTTTTTAATTATGAACCCATGACTAATATAGGTACAAAATAAGTAAGTACTGTGAGTGGCACTGCTTCACTAGTAGCTAAATTCGATGTCAAAGAATCACTTCATGAATAAGAAGCTAAATCTTGCCTGAAAGTAAGAAACTTTATCACTAAGCGATTTTATTACGAAAGTCTTAAAAACAATAATTTAATACAGATTATAATATTGTCTATCCTCTGGATTAATAACTTCTGAACGAAATTGAAAAGTTCTGAACTGAGATATTCAGATTTGTTTAGTTAAATTGTTAGACACTTTTTCCTGTCAAATTGTTTTCTAAGGAACGCGTGGAGATAACAAGCTAAAAAATATTTTTCAGTAAGTACTCAAGCTGCTTGTTAATCCTTGAAGCAGTTAAAAACTGTTTAAGTCGCATATTTTGTGATTTCACAAATGAATTAAAACTAGTATTTCGCGTTGACTTAAAATCATGAAAAGCACACTACATGGAGCACATTAAAGATTATAGTATTTTAATAACAAAATATCTGGAGGATTATACGGTACCCGAGGCGTCTGGTTTTTTAAATAAGGTATACTATCTGTGTAACTTTAAATACCTAGGTTTTCTTATAGCCAGCACTATTATCGTTGTTTTTATTATCTAGTCATATTCTTGTGATGTTATACCTAGGTTCCTTCTGTAAGGGTTTAGAACTTCCGACTAAACGTATGTATATACGGTTGGTCGGTTGGTTACCGCACAGCTGCTTGCATTCGGATTCTCAAAGAAATTTAGATAGATAATATATTTTTTCTTTGCACAGAAATGACAATTGAATTTTGTCTTTGTAAAAGTGTGGTCTATTATTTATAATACTCTGTCGCTGAAAGCACTTGTATTTAAAGTAGATTATATTAATAGCCGCGATGTCTATTCTACAGTACCAAGTGTACTTCAAAATACGTGAATGTTTAGGTTGAAATCAAAATGTATATAGGCTACCAGTTACCATTTTTTGTATATTCTAGGTCTACCATACCTGTCACGCTACAACTAATTTATTTATTTTTGCACTCGCATATTTATAGTACGAAGTTTGAACTAGCGTTCTAAAATTACCCTGCAGAATCTGCATGTGCCTGAGCATATTGACATAGTCTGTATAAAAATACTGGGTGTAAGTCACATCGATGCGTTAACTTATGCAGATCCCAGAACATTATTTTTCGATACTTAAACAAAATGCCGTGAAGGGTCAAGGTCTTTAATTGAGAAGCCACTTTCACTACTTTTAAATTTTGCACTTTTATACATTCACGAGTACGAATATTAATTTCTGACTAAACAAGATTTGTTTTACATGGCTAAAATACAAATACTGGCAAGTGTCTCATCAATTAAAGTAATCGACTGTACATACGACGACGTCCCAAACGGCGTAGTGGTAGTGACGCTGCCTTACGTTGTTATGGTCCCGGGTTCGATCCCGGTAGGAGCAAATGTTTGTGTGATGAGCATGGACATTTCTTTCCGAGTCATGGATGTTTATATGTATAATAAGTATGTATTTACAAACAAAAAGTATATAATATGTAGTATATCAACTATCTAGTGTCCACGACACAAGCTTTGCTTAGTGTGGTGGCGCTGTGTGTTAATGTCTCTATTTATTTATTTTATTTTTTATACATTTTTTTTCTTTGTAAGAAACATCAGATTTAGTTTTGAGACATCTGTTTAAAATAACCTGTTTTCTCGTTGATAAAACCCCGTGTAAATTATTGGTTCACACTTCAGATATTTACGGTTTAGTGCTATCTTATAAATTCGATAGTATAAAGTGATCGTAAGCGTTGGCTGCGGTTTCCCGCCGCCGTAACTAAGCCTGACCCTTTCTTCATCATGCTGTCACTCCAATTCAAAATCCAATCCGCTGGAAGGCTATCTGATGCCAAGCCTCATTTATTACTTTCATATAAGCCGAAGACCCCGAAGTGGTCGGCTTTTAGCTCTGACGTAGTTTCGCATATATTTAGCAGATAACGGGCCTCAAATGAAAGTATATTTCACGTTTTACGAAACTTCGAAGTGTTGCTAGAGGGCTCCGAGTCGTAACCTCGTTAGATTCAGGGTAACGAGCTGCAGTTTTTACTACTAACACTTTTGAAATTGATTGCCGAATAGGAGTGAGATACATTTCTAGTTTTTTTTTTTTTTTTTGTATTAGTACCCCGAAATCAAAGTTATTGATGTTGATCACGTCACCAAACTGTCATTCACATTAATTATTCGAGACAAACTCGTTTCAATTTAAGACATATATATGTATTGTAACATGTGAATAATATCACACAGTTAATAAAGCGAAGGATTCCGAAGACAAACAGTGAGACGAAGTGTTAAATGAAGTACTTATTAAACTACATTCAACAAATTAAGACGTCTCAGTTGTTTCCACTGAAACAATCAGCCCGGGGCTCCACGATCTGGTGACAATTACATCTCCCCTAACTGAATAGAAAGCTCCTTCTGATAAAATTAAAATTACCACAGCGAGCTCACCTTGCAGCGAGCGAAGAAAGAATGAATTTGTTAGAAAAACGTTTCCAAGAACTCAATAAGAATAGGATGAAGAAATTCATTTTGAACTTTATCCAAGCCTTTATCTGCAGATCTACCTGCACCGCAATAAAGAGCCAGAATCTACATTCGCTCCAAATGCTAATCTAAGTACTGCAGTTTAAGTTAGAATTAGGACCGCGATCGCTGGCAGACTTTAGGTTTAAGCTCGTTCATTAAAAACTATTCAACGGAGACATTGGATTGACGTAATCGCAGTCGGCGCTTACTTAATAGAGTTTCAAAAGAAAATAAACTAAATCTTACTGAAACAAAAACGGTTAAGCTCTTTGGGAAATATTTATTCTTGGCTATCTTTACGTAGACAAATCCATTTATTCATAACTTCTAAATCGAAAATTGTTCTCAACAGGTAATAACGGTCTTTTGTATCTGTATTTAGAGACGATAAATATACATTATTAGTAATTCCTTACCTCGTTGTTGCTGTGGTCTAATTACATTGGCATACCTTACCTTTAGACATAGTTGCAATGGAACAACTTGAGAGTTACATTTGCGTAATGAAAACTTCGCAAGCTGAGGTTAACTTGTAGCAATACTCAGAGATGCTTGGTCGAATCAGTTTATACAAGGACCTTCCTTTTTGGTGACTCAGGCTATAAAACAGGTTATTTTTTGTTTAATGACTTTTGGTAATTCTTTTTATAGTTTTACCAAACGTGTTGATCAGCTGATCGCGTGATTTTCTAAAATTAGTCCTTTGTTGTGAGTTCTTACTCGGTCTTGCGTTTGGTATGTTATACCTGGTATCTATAGGGTGTTGTTGCGGAGCAGTGTTAGTTCTGCTAGTCTGAGGAAGCTTTTAGTGACCACGTCGAAGGACCACATGTCGCTTTCGTGTCACCCCGGGCATCGCCGACGTCGCACAGTTCGGGGACCCATTAGCCTCGCCGTCAACACTTTGATTTTAACAAGGGGCCCGCGAACCCTTGTAATCCGTTTACGCGTCGCAAGTACCCTCTCGGCCCAAGTGTCGACGTTTTGTCAAACGTCTTACCTACTTAGCTTTCTACTTGCCTAAATATTTGTGTTCTAAACATTAATGAGATTCGCTGGATCGAAGCCACAAACTCGTTAAGAAGTCTTAATTGAATTTAGAACCGCAACCAGATCAGAATCGTGTAGGTATATCGATGCTGTGGAAGTATTTTTATCTATAGCATCCGGATACTTGACTAGGGTTATTGCAAACACGGTCAAAAAGAGCCGCTCGGGCACGAATAAATTCCAGGCTGGTGAGTCAGAGAGCGCTTTGTGGGAGCCCGCGGGCAAATGAGGCTGCCTTGTGGAAGCCCCCTCGCTAACCAGCGCGGTTAACGCTCGCCCGTTTCACTTACACCACGTCGCTAACAAATAATTACACTCAGTTTTTATCGCCTGTATAATTCTAACAGCAAAGCTATCTCGTCGATTAACTTATTTTTTTCTGTTGTCAGGTAATACGAGTTTTGATTTAAGCGCTGCAGCCGGTGGAAGGTAAAGTAGCACTAGTTCTGCCAAGCGAAAGCTTTTTTTGTTTGTTTTACTCTGTGGCTGCATTTTTGTAATTCAATGAATACCGTAGGTATTATTTATTGTGCTGAGCACGTTAATAAAAGCTAGCTCACAGTTAGTAATGTATGTTAAAATCTCGCGAGTAGGATCACAGATACTTTGTTTTCTATAAAGTTCAGTTACTTCAAAACCTCATGAAAGTTAACACTTTTATCATAAAAGAATCCTTAAAACGTCATATTGAATTTTCAGCGTAACTACTAATCGTTGACAGTACAGTCAAGGCGAGATTTGTCAAAATGGCGTCTGGCATCTCGTTAGTTATTAGAAAGACCCAAGGGAGATTTAAACCGGGTATGGTTAAAGTTGTAACCAGTATTTATTTGAGTGAGTTAGTTCTATAGGCGTACAATGCGTGGGTTCCCGAGGGTGTTGTTTCCAACAAGGGTTTAGTACAAAACTTATATCTTTGGAAAGATGTTAACAAATGTGTTCGGGTGGGAAATATTCCTCTAATTATAAAAGATTTCCTCCGTTTTTGCGAGTTGCGATTTTTTTTCTTTTGTTATTGGTTTACTTTCAGGTTGCTAGCGCATCACTGAATCCCTTTGAGGATATTTCACTAATTCAAGTTAAAAGCAACAAATCAGTTTGGTTGGAAATAATCTTCCAAAGTACTTACCTAACCTACACATTTCGTATACTTTCACGTTGAATTTCCAATACAAGAACTTCAAATTGTTCATTAATGTTGCCTAAAATGTGTATCTTCTTACTCAAGCATAATAAATATAATTTCGGGGTTGCTTGCACCAGTTCACCTCATGGTAGTATTCCTTTGACGTCCAAAGCAATGTAATCACATGGTTTTACGAGTATTCAGCTTATCAGAAATATCTGCAACATTTAATGAAAACGTGTTGCAGTTCGCCTCATTTTGGTAGTCCTGTAACGAGCAAAATAATCTAAACACATAACCTAGCTAGGTTCACCGTCGTATTTGGACGAATGGATAGACCAACTTTGGACCGTAAGTTGATTGAATACATCGTGTGATTCGGAATGTCAACATAATTACAAAACATAACATCATCACGGCTACAATCCCTGAAGGGTTAATCAAAGTTGTACCTACTAGTAGTACCTACTACAGATCGTCAGTTATCTACATAATAAAGTTTAAACTCAGCTCCATGTTCACCGAAAAGATAACGTTCTGATTACCTAAAAACAGCCGTCACTGTGACATGTTCCCATATAAAAATTAGATAATCACCCCGTCATATTTTGGTGAACCTTAAAATGTCACTTACGGGATATCAGTCGATCGGGTGTCAGTGTTAACATAATACTATGCTACCACAGCCAAAAAAATTATTTGAAATAGTTATGCAATAAATAAATTAATGTAATACCACCGCAGAGTAATTACATGCGTAGATATTTCTGAAATGGTTGACATCGAAAAATGTTGTTTTGAACAACTGTTCCCTTTTATTAGTTGACTAGCTGACCCACGCAACTTTGTCTGCGTCACATAAAAAGAAACGAAAAAAAATCCCCGTTTTTGCAACATGTTTCATTCCTGCTCCGCTCCTAATGGTCGTAGCGTGATATAATATACTTCTTCTTCCTCGATAAATGGACTTTCCACCACAAAAAGATTCTTTCAATTCGAACCAGTAGATCCTGAGATTAGCGCGTTCAACCAAGCAAACAAACAAACAAACTCTTCTGCTTTATAATATTAGTATAGATTGACAGTAGAAAAAGCTGTGCATAATTATAGTTGGTACCTGTTTCAGGTTGAATACTAGATGACTTGACTTGACTAGCAAAGTTTAATTTAAATTGGAGTAAAAACAACCTAAAACCGAAATACGTCGTTAATCTGTTGAGATTCAGCTCGAAAGCTTTTTCAACGGAGATGTACTTCGTCTAAATCGGACGCCCCCTTTTGCCTTATATAATCGGCATGCCAGAGAATGTGAAATTACCTGCGGCCATACATCGAAGCTTGCCCATGTTATCAAGTAGACCACTGCAGAAGAGCTCTATGAATCTAGCAGTGAAAAATCCAGCAGGATCCTAAATATACGTGGAATTTTGTGTTAAAACCGCTCAATTTGGTCCTGAATAAAACTGACTTAAAAAAACAAAAATCTTTAAAATAACTTTAGTTTCTGAAGTCGGTGACCTTTGTTTGATTGATTCAATTTTTTTGTCACCGACTTCAGAACCTAAAGTATTTTTTTAAGTTTTTTCATTTTTTTTTTGAAGTTTGTTTTATTTTTTGCAACAACGTTTTTATTTTTCACTTTTTAGTGGTTCCCATGTGCTTCATACACATGGAAAGTGCATATCGTTACAATTACAACGACTAGGGTACATTGTCTCATTATGGAGTTGCGTGACTCTTGGCTTCATCATCTGATCTGATGGTAGAATGATTCTTAACAAACGCAAATGCTTCACTTGTTGAAGAAAATACCAAAATCGCTGTACGTTATCCTATAAAATTTGAACAGTTCCCTCGATTTCGCCAAGATTCCATAATCAGGTCCCGACTTGGTGGCTATGGGACCATTTGGAAAGTATACCCTTTCCAAACAAAAAATAATTTTTCAAATTTGTTGGCAAGCGACGGAGTTATGCGCGAACACGCACAATAAAAAAAATAGAAACATCCGAATTCCGGAATCGTGAATTTGAATCTGGAGACCCTCCTCCTTTTTTAGAAGTCGGTTAAAAAACGAACTACTGCGAACTTCACTACAAGATACCAGTAAAATTGCACGATCGGAAAGAATTAATACGGCTCTGTAGTAGTGCATTTTACCGCAAGCCCCTGTAAGAGGATATTTGGTACAATTACTGTAAAAACTCCAAACTGACTGGCTGCGATATTTCTAAGTTCTACTGCAAAAACTGCTTGAATAAGCTGTTCACATTCTTTCGCCTGTAACCTACCTACGTCAAACAGTAGGTTAAGTGTGATAGAGTAGCTTGAAAATAAGACAAAACTGTAACATTATTGTATATTTCGTGAGTCTTGAAAACTAAAACGTTGAAGGACAACATCGAGAGAAAAACGTGCAGGTTCTAAGACCAAACATCCACCGAAAATGTGTCATCTACCTACCCGCACTTAGCTAGCGTGGTGAATTATGGCCCATTCCCTGTGTCCCACTAGTGGGAACATTCCAGCCTGATTACGCATTAAAATTAGAGCGTTTGAAAAACTACATAGTTAGAATATTAAGTCATATTAACACTCATCTCACTAAAACTAGCCTATAATAAAATTAAAAAATATTTTAAGCAATCAAGCTTTTAAATATAACGTGTTGTGTAGTTTTATTTTCATTTTCTTCTCAGCAAACCCTTTTAATTAATTGATAACCATTTAATGGGAGCAAAAAAGAAACTCAATCAGTTGGGGATTACTGTTTTAAAATACAGTTGTCAAGTGTTGCCCTATATAAACATTAAAAACATTGAGTTTGTATAAAAACAGAATATTTAGTGTATAATGGCGGTCTCATCGATATTATTGTCTATCAGACTACCTTTGTAATCGTCTATGATCAAAGATATTGTTTGTATACGATAATCTTTCTTCAATAAGCATGTACAAAGGAGTGTCAAAAGCCTTGTTTCTCAATTTATTTTAAAAATGAATACTATCTCATAATTTGTAATTTTTTGTGATGATATATTGTAGTTTTCTTTACTTTAACCGCTCAAGAATTCTCTTCGTTGAACCTTTTAAAAGTTCAAGTGTACATGCTGCATGCAGATATGTGATGTACAAAAGCTCGCAAAGCTCTGAAGCTAAAGCTTTTTAAAGCTTTTCTCGATGCTCTTTGTGAATTTTTGACATGGTGAAAAAAGTTCGGGATGTTTCCATGCAGGCATCATTAACGCATTGGAATTATAATTTTTTAGTTACTTTTGTCTAAGTAAACTTATCTTTCATTCTCAAATTAAAAAGAAGAAAGAAAAAAAAGATGGTTAGAGTTGGCCATTTGTGGCTAACATAAATACAGTTGCATAAACAACTTGGCGATTACAGTAAGATTGTCCACCATCATCCTAAATTACGAATTCCGCTGTTAGAAAAACTTTAATTCATGGCGCTGGATCTTAAACATGATATTTTGCATTTTCCTTTTTTATCAAAAGTAGTTTTTCTTAAAACGTGTCCTAAAGGACATACGACCATGTTTTTAGAGCATTAAACTTAGTACGTATTATTCGTAAATGTTTTTGTGTACAATTAACTTTCCTGAAATAGCTTGATTGTATTAAACGATAAATCTCGGTAGACCGACCCCATTATAACCGGGTGACACTCTGGCCTGGCCGTAAGTATGCGGGCAGTTGACACCCACACGTATTCAATTAAAAACTCAATAATCACCTGGATTATGGGTGACATAATTTTGATGGGTATAGTTCAATTAATGCTTTTGTTTAGGCACCGGTGTTAGTTTCCAGTTTTAACCGTTTATTAATATTGCATTTTAGTGCGTTTTCGATTTGAATTAGTGCCCTTTTAGCTTCAGATGAAGTTATATTAAATTTTCAGTGGCATCTTAAGTTTTATAATTATCTAAGTCATAGATTAGAGGCAGCATAATAAGAACTTTTATTAAATTTAATTACTTTTATATAATTTATAATTAGTACACATACTATATGTGAAGTCTCAATAAATAATATTGATAAACAGCAAAGTAATGAGCGATTGTTTAACCCCAAAAATGTCACTCAATGTATGGAAATATGGTACAGACCATTCTGAAATTCTTAATAATATTCATAAATCGTTTTTGCGACCATCATACGTCATTCAGCCATTCATCCGATCATTGTAGCGTCATCCAGTTATGAGTTTACCAATTATGTCAAATTTTCGTAGAAAATTTTGCTATTTCTTTTTTTCTACTTTTGACTACACCAATATGGTCAGTAGAGGTCCGTACCCTCTACTGACCATATTGGTGTAGTCAAAAGTACTATACTATACTAAAGTACTATACTAATTATAGGTGTATTATTGTTCTTAAATGGTGATTATCGTAACGGCCGCAATGACATGAAACGTTTTTAGTGCTTTATGGAAAAAAAGTATCTTTCGAAGGATAAATTCTATACTCACACTCTTTCCCCCTGAGAATTTGTACCCCTTTAAAACCCCACGTGTACCCATGTTCTGTATGCAAAGATGATAGCTCGCATCGTTCCGCACTAGTTCGTGCACTCTATTGAGACCTACATCTTCTCGGACACACGGGCAGTTTACATGTTTTGTAATATTGTAAGTAATACCGATCACTGCAAAGTTCTATGGTAGCCGTGAAGGTCCCATTTCACATAAGGCCTCCTTTTCTTGACGTTAAGCAGGAATACAACTGTATTTTATAGTAGAATAGTTATCTCGTCGATATCGAAACAAATCTTTACTAGACTACTCCAGGGATAACTTATGAAAGACTCAAAGCCATTTTTTAAAGGCGTTAATTGAATTTATTCGTGCATAGTGTTTAATAATATCGTATTTGTCACTGTCTGGCTAACGTACTCATTAAAAGTCTTTGGGATGCAGACTATAGATAGTCTACGAATAACAAAACTTCTTACTTGTAGTACAGTACTATCTAACACTGACGCCATTAAAAATAAGACAAAAGCGAATGGCTTGTTGTTTATTGACAAAATACCTTAAAAGATTCCTCAGCCGTCACGAGATATTCCGTATTTCGGTACCAAAAAGTGTCGGAAATCGATCAGCCTAATCTCATTGAATAATTTAAAGATTTATTTAAGCAATGGGAACCTATTAACTCCGACGTTTGTTGAGTTGATGCGCTGAATGTAAATCACACCTAGTACAATACCATGTTTTTGAAGGGACAAACGAAATATTCTGGTCCTGGCGTCCTGCTTATCAAGAGGCTCGGATTTATTGAGATACCGATAACATTGTGTTTTTGTAAGTGAACTTTAAAAATAGACAGAGCATGAAAAAATATCTAAGCGTGTTTAAAGCGTTTTGAGGAGCACGGCACACGGGTCGATCTTTAAAAAGCAACAGTGCTTCAACTTCTCTTCTCTCATTATTGTTTTCTCCGTGCGTCGGATTTCTAATGTTAGAGGAAAGTCTTGTTACGAGTATTTACCTAAGTTATTTTCAGATCAAGTAATTTGAACTCCGCATCTAACTTCCTCATCTTGTTGATGTATAAGTTTCTTAGTTAGTACCATCACCTACGCAGATAAGACAGGCTACTGGTAGTTGGGCTGCTTGCAACTATATTTGTGTTCAGAAAGAGCAGAGCTAATACAGTTTAACCTAATTTTGGATTGGCATTTTAATCTTATTTATCTTATTATCCGGGCACCATTGGTATTTTAACCCAATGTTGAAAATCCATAAAAACTATAAACAACTCTCACCTATTTTAAATGAGGAGGTTTGGAGCTAAATTCAAGCTTCTAGACTCAGTCTAAAGTAATTTTCATACACCAGCACTCTTTGACGCGGTCGGGAAGAAGCGGAAAAGCGGATTTTGAGGCGGTTATCCGCGCGGAGATACTACGGTGAGCGCCTTTCGTCCGCGCGGTTGAGCGGTGTGTTCGGTATCAAGTAGTATCTGAAACAGATTTTATACAGGCCATGCGACGAGATCCACTTCACCACACGCGCGGTCCACTTAAGCGTTGTCTGTAAGTTTTGGTTTCACACTAAAATATCAATTACTAGCTTTTGCTCGCGACTTTGCTACCGATACGTATAGAAATTTTCACTCAAGAACGTTTTAAATGTACCCGAGTAAGCGTAATAGCGTTACCGAGTAATCTAGTGCTATAGCACCGGGGGATGATGTAGCTAACTGTCAGTCAAAGAATGTTCCGGAACCGGTTCAGTAATTTGGAAGATTACCCTCTATTACCAAGTAAATTTTACTTCTTTATAATATATAATATATATGAAGTATAGATTTAGAGCTCCATTCGATTGCTGGTACATCATCTTCTTCTTTTTAATAACCTCGTAAGTAAGCAGTTTCTTACTGTACAAATGTCTCTTTTTATTGTATCGAAATCCGTCTGAGTATTTTGCATTTATGTGGAGGCGGTACTCCACTTCCAATCAGATTTTTTTTTTTTTTTTTTTTTTTTTTTTTTTGGATATGGCATCTCGCAGTTCAGTCTGAGAAGACTGGCTTCTGCTTAACCGGGCAATGTCCTGTGGATGCCTTGATTCTAAGGCCTCCAGCCAGGGCGAAAATAACTAAAAACTAAGCGACAGCGCTCTAAGGGCACCCCCTGTGGGGTACGAACCTCGGCTTAGGGCGTCGCTGGGGGCAGCAAAGGGACAGGCTGGATCTGATTGTCCTTATTTAGGGACTGATTTAATACTACAGGCTCAGCGTCGCGGGCTGGCTCGAGCAAGGGACGGGGAGGGATTGATCGGGGATTTCGCGCCGGACCTCTGCGGCGAGGTCGGTATGTTTTCGGTCTGTATTTGTACGCTCTGCGAACCGTACTGGTATCTTTCCTACTCTCTTGCAAGATAGTGATCGGATCGTCGGGGGCTACTAGGGTGTGACGCGGACGTTGGACGGAGCTAATACGCGATGGGTCGTACCGGGCGGCCGATGCGATTAGGGGATTCCTATGCTTAATAGCAGAGTCGAAGTAACGCTTGGAAAGGCGTTTCATGAACTGCTTAACGGTGGGGATTCTGAGGTCTACGTGAAGACTATCGTTACGGACGTAAGGGGGGGCACCGGTGATCTTACGGAGATATCGGTTCTGCAAGGTCTGCATCGTGTGGATATGACGCGGGTGGGCATGCGCGAATACTATGCAAGCATAGGTCATGATGGGGCGGATGACTGCGGTGAAAAGACGCAATTTGCACTTGAGTGACAATTTGCTCTTCCTAGTGATCATGAAGTGGAGCCGGCCCATAGCAAAGGCAGCCCGGTCGCGAGCTGCTTTGATGTGGGCCTTGAACGACAGATGGTCGTCCAGAATAACTCCGAGATACTTGGCTTGCCTTTCCCAAGGGATAGGCTTACCGAACATAGTGATGGGGGGACCTGGCGAACGCTTAAGGCGTGCCTTATAGTATAAAACTGCCTGGCTTTTTTCGGGATTAACTTCTATTCTCCACTTACGGAACCAAGCGCCGAGCGAGTCGGCAGCTTTCTGGAGACTTCCAATCAGTAAAAACACAATCAGTTAAATACAAAAGGAAGCTTTATTAATGATTTCATAATTACAAATTAATCACACTTATATGTATAAGTGTGATTAATTTGTCGGTGGTCGAAAACGTTTATGTAAACGTTTTCGACCATTACGTTAATTAGGTTTGTCTGTTTTACGTGCTGGTAATAATTATTGATAACTAAATTAATAGCGAAGTTTTGTATACAACACATCGAACAAATATTCACTTTGATAAAGTAAATTGATAATTTGAATTATGAAATGGGCATGATATACACCGATCATGTTGTCTTATTTTGTTGGTACTACTTAATAAAAGTTTGGCATGTTTATTTGTAACTTACTGCCTAAAACTACGACTTGAGAGATAATTATGTAGGCGATATAAGAATAATAAAGGTGTATATTCTTAAAATTTGCTGTTAGGTAATATTTGTTTTGGAAATTGTTGTCTCATTTTGTCTGTTGTCTCAACCTAAACCTTTATATTAAAATAACATTTAACTTAAGGCGCTTAGACGAGCTAAATTAGCAACTCTATTTGTGGTGGTTCAAACTTCGTTTGAAATGCTGTTAGAATAAAGTTCTAATCAGCTTGCACTACAAAGTGGCTGTTACGTCAGCCACTGCGGGCCAAATAGCGCGAAATGACTGGTTTCGATCGATTTACAAAAAAACTTTTGATTGGGTTAAAAAATTAAAACAGTATCATGCTAATATATTGGTTGTACAATTATTTGCCAAAAAATCAGAATGATCGCATGTATATTAGTACGTTTTTTATTGTTTGAAAGATATTTTAGAGATAAGTTCGTGATTTCTTTTTATCGAGCCAAATTAATTGTATTATGTTTTCAAAACAGTATCATGCTAGCATATATCCTGAAGAATATCATATACTTTTCTGGTCTTGCTTATAGCAGTGAGTCATATACTTTTAGTAATTATAAAACTCGCGTTTAGCTCATGTAATCGCCTTAATATCGACTGAAATCCCTCTTCACTTCTTTCACAAAAAGATTTAGAAACAGTCTCCTTTTTCCCCCTTCTCCCACAAACAATAAACTCACTATTCGACTGACCATTTCGAACAGATTGATTCAAGTTCCGAAACACATTGCGCCATTTTAAAAATAACTATCGAATTCGTGTTTGAATTTGAAAATTTCTTCCATGTCTCTTGTACGGTTGAGACTCCAGCAAACCTCCTGTAGTTTAATTTCCGCCGAGTCATGGCATACGTGACTCGAATTAATATGTGAACACTTACAACCGCATTCGTAGTTCCAAATAAATCTTCGAAATTACAATATTCTGTGCTTTATCTACATAGCTCCTTTATTTTGGAATTTAGGGCGTATGCATGTATAACAACATGAATATAAAGCTGCAATGTTAAATATAATAAGTTAAAATAAACATTAAACTAGTAAAAATATAAACTTTACTCAATATAACAAAAAATACTTTAACTTCCCATGCACTTGTGTAGACGTAGCGCTAGCGACGACACCGCGTTGTAGACCTATCGTAGACCCAGGGTAGACCCTCGTAGATGCCTAGTAGACCCAGCGTAGGCAAGTTGTAGACCCCTCGTAGGCGAGTTGGAGATGCCTCGTAGAGCACTCTCGGACCAAACGTAAACGTAATGAAATCTGAGATAAAAAAAACTAAAACACGACAAAAATCTGGTGACAAAACTTTAATCAAATTTCCTTAAAAACTCAAGCATTTTGTTACAAATAAACTTAAAATGGCTGGTAAAATAAACTGAAAATTATGAAGTCCACCTCAAAAAGGGGATTTAAAGGTGCAGCAGAAACAGTTAGACTGTTACAGCGGCGTAGCGAGGGAGGAATGAAGACATAAAAGGTGAATGCCACAAATCCTCTCGAGGGACGGACTAGCGATCCAACACTTCTCTGAGACTCTTTCAAAGAAAAAGCAACCCTAGATATGAACCCTAGATGTGCTGTGAATAAGGTTGTTTTTCACCTCATCATTTCAGAGACAATAATTCCATTTTTCATGTCTCTTTTTTTTTAATTTGTCTTAATATAGATCAATTTTTTATAGTTCAGGTTAAAGGAATTTAATAACGCCATTTCACTTCATATTCAAAGTACTCTAAATTGTGTTAGCCTAGAAATTAGCGACGAGCACCGACTGCATTACCAGAAAGCCTTTATTAATAATTCCTGAACCGTGCTCCGAACAATGTGTTTATTAAAAACTCCTTTATTAAAAAAAAAATATTTGCTCTTGAATTATTTATGATGAATTCAGAATCCCACGTTGGTCAAGCTGCCATGCACGTTCTCAGCAGTGCATCTGAAAACACGGAAATTATAAACATTTCTGCGTTCGAATCCAGGGTTTTTGATTTGTGCCCGATTGACGGCAATAGGGTCACCTGGCGAATTGTGGGTTTACTATCAAATGAGGCGTGACATTACGTGTATAAGCCTTATGGGGTTGCGGGCTTGTTCGAAAGAGATAACCGCGGCCCCAGAACATAAAGGGCGAGGAAGGAACATGGATGGATTTTAGTTAGTAAAAGTCTGTCACTCCCCTCCGCCCAGAGTGGGAGAAGCTATTTGATGATTTCCCATTCAAAAAAAAGAAAAAAAAACATTACGTGTTTAGCTAAGTTCATTTAGGCGTCGCTTTTTGCTGTTTTAAATTTCTTTGTCCTTTCGTCTGTATAATTAATGAATTTTCAAGTTTACTTTCGACTACAAACTGCTACTGTAGAAAATACATGATGACTTTCTAATCTAATAATGGTTCTATGAAAGGACATTGCTTTTCATTAATATCATATAGTATTGCAGTGGCAATACTGATAGGATATAAATGTAAATTCTGACTAAATGTCAAAATATAATTGTTAACGAATGGGCATTCTTTACAATTTATTATTTGACATTTAATTTAGTTGTCATGTAAAAGGGATGGTAAGAAGATAAGTAATAATTAAATAGATAAGACATTTAATGGTACATCCATTAAATGGATTTTATGAATAGGTGACTAATATTCTGTCCTTTCATCTATTAATTAAGTGATAAAGATATTTAGATTCCCGTTCTCCTGCCATTCACTGTCGGAAACGAACTGCTAATCCCATAGACGACAGTACGAACAATGCTCAGTTCTCACTGATGGATCTAACCCTCCAATTGAACTGAGGAAGCGAACAAATATGTTACAATTGTAAATTGTTTGTAATTTAGCTGCTAGTTCGTAACTTAGACCATCGCACTAACTAGTTCTCCAAGGCACTAACTAGTTCCCCGAGGCACTAAATTCCGAACTTACATGACAAATGACAATCGACATTGGTGATCTATGAGTTCACAAGTCTCATACGTCATCTCAACTCGCATAATTAATAATTAATGTGACATCATTAAATTAGTCGCAGACGACCTACCTGTGTGGAAATTTAGCAAACTCAGCGCAGGAATCCTTGTAATTAACGAGGCACAGAAAATTGCCGCTTACTCAATAATTACGTGTGATGTCGCTTTTACGAATTTGTCGCGTATGTGAGAATAAAGATGCTTAATTACTGGCAGTCAGACACCTCAGCAAGAACGATGAAACGTGTGATACAATTAATTCAGAGAGTTATATAAATATATTTTGTTCCCGACTGTTTTATGACATGTGTTTAATTGTCTGTCATTAAACTTTGTGTGTGTGGAAACTCTCAAGTAAGTGCCGCTGTTATTTTAGAGAACGATGTTTGTCGAACAGTTAAACGTTATATACAATATGTTGTTTGATTATACTTTTGTATTGTATTGTTTCTAACGTCAATTATTTTTTGAAGGGGTGAACAAAAATCATGGAATTCGCGTGACCGTCACCTAACACTTCGTAGGACTCGTAGCCAATCTGCAACGTCATAGCACCACTTAGGCATGCGCGGGGCACAACCCATAGCAGATATGGATTACTTAGTTTCCAATTCTATCGGCTGTCCACAAAGACTGCATGTTTTTTAGGGTTCCGTTGCCAAATGGCAAAAAACGGAACCGTCCGTCCGTATGTCACAGCCACTTTTTTCTGAAACTATAAGAACTATGCTGTTGAAACTTGGTAAGTAGATGTATTCTGTGAACCGCATTAAGATTTTCACACAAAAATAGAAAAAAAAAAAATGTAGGGGGTTCCCAACTGGAACTAATTGTTTTTTTCATCAAATCCGTACGTGTCTTCTTAAATGATATTGAGGTTTCTAATATCTTTTTTTTCTAAACTGAATGGTTTGAACGAGAGACACTTCCAAAGTGGCAAAAATGTGTCCCCCCCCCCCCACTGTAACTTCTAAAATAAGAGAATGATAAAAGTAACTGCAAGAACTTTTATACTATGTTACTTGCTGTTACGGAACCCTTCATGGGCGAGTCTGAGTCGCACTTGGCCGCTTTTTTACTATTTCTCCCTCACTACTCCGTAGTCCTTTCAGAGAGACGAGATCAGCGGCGGCGTCCCAGCAGTGTGGGTACATTAAAAATGTCTCCAAGACAACAACTCTCTGGCCATCGGCTCGATTCTCATTGAATATTTAACAGCCGATGGCTCGCTTGGCACATTTCATAGTTACGATTCATCCAAATTGTATGTACTCACTTGCAGGTCTGCGAATACGAAACTATGTAACTTTAAGGCCCAAATTTGGGGCAGCGTTGTTATTAAAATTAATCGTCTTATGTCAGAAAGCTTATCTAACAGTGTTGTCTTGTGTACCCAAGCTTACAATATTTAGTAGTAACGGTCTACTTTAATCCCCTGAGAAAAGGATTTGTTCTTGGAATAGCACTTCGTTAATATTGTAAGCTAGTAGCTAACAACTCGTATATACTTAGCATTGTTTAAACTCTTTATCGATTCTTGTCTTAATTGGGTTGAATTAATATAAATTATGAATAAGACTAGCTGACCCACGCAACTTCGTCTGCGTCACATAAGAGGGTAAACGAAAGGAAAAAAATCCCCGTTTTTGCAACACTTTTCATTCCTGCTCCGCTCCTAATAATCGTAGCGTGATGTTCTATAGCCTAAAGCCTTCCTCGATAAATGGACTATCCAACACAAAAATATTAGTAGTTCCTGAGATTAGCGCGTTCAACCAAACAAACAAACAAACAAACTATTCTGCTTTATAATATTAGTATAGATGAATACATAATTATGCAATTTTGTACTTATGCAAGGAATACGAAAAAAAAGAAAAGACTTTCTAACTAAAATAATCATTTTGCTTCTCTCGATGGTTTTTCTCAGAGAGTACTCGTTGGTTTGTTCCAATAATCATAAAGTTATATCTAGTTAATATAAATAAATAATATATAATTGGCATCTTTTATAACCAAAGATTAATCATGAGCAAAGCGAGAGCCTATAACTCTAGAGCTAATTAGTTATATTTTTAGAAAACCTATGATTTGTTTCTTGTTAAATTAAATGGAAAGTTATTGTTTGTGTAGATAGTAATTACTTGCTGGGTGATTACCTTTATAAGGTACTTAGGTACTATTGTTAAGATTATTTTCTGTAAAGTATTGGTATTTTTACAATACGATTAATTTATAAGACGTTTATATGTACATGGTGAGAAAGTAACGAGCAGCTAACACGCTTAGCAAATAACATGATGTATCTCTATTAAGTATCACAAGAAACAAAAAACTACTGGAAGAAAGTACTACTTTCAATTAAACTGATATATAAATTCATATGTTACAATGAAATAAATATAATAGACTTTATTGTACCATCAAAATAGAAACACATCTCCTTTACTAATTATTGTATAGATACAATGGGGCCCGGTCTTAGCCACCTGGAGGTAGAGTACTCTAAATACTGGAGATAGCAAATTCTACCCCTGCTGCGATCAGGTCCAAAACTATACTATCTTTCAAGTTGGAACACGTAAATCGGTTGGGTGACTTTTTTATACATCTAATAATAAAATTAAAATATTCCTATACCTAATCACCACAATGTTTCTACTCTAATATAAATAACACTAGCACCAGAACCATTTCATGAGCACGGTGGTCGATTCCAAACTAAAATCCTCTTTTCACAGGCCAAGAAAAAAACCCACGAAGAGTTTCTATTAATCAGACTAATGGTCATTCGAATAACGGCACTATATTTACCCAATATAGTTCAAAGTAAGTGTGTCGTTTGCAACAATATCATGTGTACACTGCCGTGCCAGCATTCTGTCACCAGCATTAACTTAGGTCACAGTTTACAATGCTTCAGTAGTAGTAACGTCTTTGATGTCGGACAATACTACCGCGCGTTTTGTTGCTCACAGTGTCGCACGCTTATGTGCAGGGGTTGCTCACAATGGAAAGAGAAAATATAAGGTGATCCAGGCCAGATGGATATACATTTTTTTATACGTAGTCGGCTGAGGGACCTATTTGTACCCGCTAGGAAAAAAATCGCTTTTTAATTTTTAATTGGAGTTTACGAAAAATAAATTTAAATATTCTTGCATTGATATAAAATTAATTGCACTGCAAATTTGCAGATCAGTCTGAATTCTTTTTCTGAGAGAGTGCAATGTCTAATGGAGCACCTAAAATAAATAAAAAAAAGAGAATTTTTAATTTTAAGAGTAAGTAGGTAAATAAAAATCATGAAAACATTAAAAGTGGTGATATCCTAAAATTAAATAAAACAAACATATCTTGTAAGCGGGTCACTAGCGATTTTTTTCCTGGCGGGGTACAAATACCTGGACCACCCTGTATATGTCATGGTTATTGTGCAATCATTTTGAAGTACCTATTTTGAAATAAACAAATTTGGAGTACCCCAGGGTAGCGTCCTGGGTCCACTCCTTTTCTTAATCTACATCAATGATGTTCCTCAAATAACAGCACATGAATGTATCCTCTTTGCAGATGACATATCGGTTATAGTACCAGACCAACCTGATATAAAATACGAAAATTCATTGAATAATACCATTGACTCAATTATGAGTTGGCTGAAGGACAACAACCTAACAGCCAATGTTTCTAAAACCAAAATTCTACAATTCTCGAATTATAATAACAATAAATTACAATCTTTAGGCTTATATTATAATAACGTAAAAATCGAAGATGTCTCCGAAACAAAATTTTTAGGCCTTACCTTGGATAGATACTGCAACTGGAAAGCACATACAACCCGCATCTGCTCTAGCCTAAACAAGTTTGTTTTTGCACTAAGAAGGCTTAGAAAATTGTCAAGTTTAAAAACTGCCATGGCTGCTTATCATGGCTACGTTGGCTCAATACTCAGGTACGGTCTGCTTGTATGGGGTAACTCTACCTTCGTTAAAAAAGTATTTATAACCCAAAAGAAATGTATCCGCGCCATTTGCGGCGTTGGACCTCTCGATTCATGTAGACCTCTTTTCAAAAAGTTGGGCCTACTTACACTTGCTAGCTTATACATTTTAGAAGTAGGGATGTTTGTTAAAAAGCACCCGAATCTGTTTACTAAAGTAACAGAAAATAAAAAGTTTATCTCTAGAGATCCCACTAAACTGGCCATAACAAGATGTAGAAGCACTCTCTTCCAGAACAATTGCTATAGCATGTCGGTCAAAATTTTCAATAAAATACCGAAACAAATCAGAGAATTACCAATAAATTATTTCAAGAGGAAACTGAAGAAGTGGCTCTGTAATAACGTGTTCTACACAATAAACGAGTTTTTGTCAAACCCATTTATAATGGGTAAATAGCTTATATTCCAATTTTACTGATGTTAATATTTTAACTTTATTATTTTTTCTTGCCTTGTATTGTTTTTTATTTTATTTTATTTTACAGATAAGTATTTTTAATTCTAAAATAATACTGTTGTCAAAGATAAATTGACATTCTAATGCTTCTTAGATGTTTTGTTATATTTAGAACTACATTAAGAGTAAAATGTGTTAGATAATTTAATTTTTAAGTTTGCATGCTGATGAAGTCAGCGAAATATGTGAAACCTTTTTAATTTATAAGACCATCATGTAACGCACCATATTTCATGCAAATAAAGAATCTTGAATCTTGAATCTTGAATCATGCATTTGTATTATATTTGATTGTAAAAAACAAAACAATTTGTTAAAATAATGTACATTTCTAACTCCCTAACAATAACTGATTAAAAGCAAATTAAGCTAATCTTATCAGTCCATGTTCGATATCAAAAAAATATAATAAATTACCTAAAGAAATAAGAGAACAAAATAAAACCAGTATATTTTGAAATAAATTAAAGCAATACTTACGAGTACCTACTTAATTAAAAAAAGCTATTACACAGTCTACGGATATCTAACTATCATTATGTTTTTTTCCAGCCAGTAGTTTCGAAAATATTTTCACTTAAAGTTACTTCCGTGTACATGTACATTATGGATATAATAATAAACGATGCGACATTAATTCCAATATCATTGCAAGGCGTTACACTGGCAGATATTTTAGTGGCACTTATTATTCAGTTTTCCAGTACTTATGTTAAAAATTAACTTATCTATCTATGAACATACATATCATGAAAAGTTAGAGGAAAACATCAGCATGGCCCAGCTCATAAATTCAACTTAGAACATTATCTTTTTTTGTAAAATGTTGTTTTATTGCCGCGACCTGCACCTTCCGACTCCCACGAGTTCGACGCTGTTGTTTGACTCAAGTATATACATTCGTTGGCCTACTGTGAGGAGTATAATCAGGGACCATTTTGGTTACCCATTGAAAGGGTTTTTGATAGGGTTTTGACAAAGTGTTGTTTTAAAAACCATTTCATATTGGTTACCATTTTTTACGAAAACCCTCATCAATGGATAACCTCTTCCAAACCCTTTCGATATGATTACCTGTATATTCGAAAACCCATTCTTGGTGGGTTATACTTTTTAATGGTAAGTCGTTTTGAACGGGTTACCCCTTCAACGACTGTAAAGCCGTTGAAGGGGTTACCCATTCGGACTACCAGTATTGTAATTTTATCTCTCACGTCTTTTCTTTAAAGTACTAAACTGCATACATTCGGCAGAAATGCGTCAAGTCGCAACACGCAGTTTAGGCCCTAGGGATGAGTAGCGACTCCTTACACATGCGGTTATAGTTATTATTGCAGAGATTTTAAAGTTCAATGTTTTTTTCCTGGAAAAGTCGGGATTGTTTCCTACATGATACAATCTTGTCTTTTTTACGGAATCATAAATAGTCCGATAGCGCTGGACTATTTTGATGCCAAAGTTTCAAAAATTTTAAAGTTGCTTATTTCTTGCCTGTGGCTACAGTCGTACCTGTGAAGCTTATTATTGCGTTTTGTGTCACATCTGACTATTTCATTTTCAGTATCTCGATGATTTGTGGTTGATTGATTATTTTTATTCGAATCAAAACTGGCAAAATTAATTTAAAGTTTAAAATAATTATGATATCTTATCTCGGATAGCCTGGAAACCCCGTTTGCAACCTTTTCGACAGCGAGGGACTAAATAAGTAAACACTGTGCTTTTCATTGCGAATACAAGAAACATAAAAGTAAAATCATGAGTCAATCGAAAAACAAATCGAGTTCGGATTGCCGCTTTTCCGCCTATTTTGTTTTTTTTTCTGTGGCCAGTCCGCTATTCAGAAATTCTGGGATATTCACCCTAATCGTATCAGTTAGGTACTACTACGTCATTATAACGAAATCAACTATCATTTTCTTTTCCTCTAACAGTGATCGAAAGATAAATAGCCAAATTTCTCCCTTACTAAAGTACCTAAAATTACACATATTAATATAGTAGGTTAGGCAAATGGTCCGGAAACTATATGCGAAAAACAAAACAACTTTAATATTTTTGAAACCTCAAAACCTAGCGCTATCAGACTAAAATATCATTCGATCGTCTCACTCATTATTTAGTGCCCGAAGGGAAAGGATAGGAGCTGACTCAAACTGTAAGATTTAAAAAACCGAGGCGACATGAACATATATATTTAAAAAAAAGACGTGTGGCACTCGGGGACTGCCGCGGTAAAGCTATTGCATAGCATTTTTTATCAACTTATGCAATTATAATTATTACGGCTCGCAAGCACGCGGTCCGCTCGCTTGCGGCACGCGGACCGCGCTCGGACGCCGCAAAAACGACGGGGTGTTATAAGTACACACATACACAGACAGACGTGTCTGTGTATGTGTGTGTGGAACATTCATTATAAAATTCATAATTTCATTGTGATGGGAAGCCGAGCCTGAACATTCAGTCTGCGTTTTGTCCTCGAGCCGGCAACAAGCGGAAAATAAAAAAAACATAAATAATTATAATTGCATAAGTTGATAAAAATGGTTACAAAGAAGGTCTAACATCAAATGTATACAACCTACAACTCCTAGTTACGGCAATATATTAAAAAGATAAAAACTTTTTAACAAAAAATAAAACCGACTTCAGAGAAAACAAAAAAGTGAAAAATAACTTCAGAAAAAACGCTTCAGAAGTCGGTGACAAAAAAACTAAATCAATCAAACAAAGATCACCGACTTCTGAAGCGTGAAAAGTTTTTATTTTTCGCTTTTTAGTGGTTCACAAGTGCTTACCCCTTCAAAGCGTACCGGCGTGATTTTAAGTTATGAACTGATGTAAACAATAGACAGATATGAGATTTCGGCAATCACAGTACATTTGCTATCATTTATTGAGAAGTTCCGTTGCATATCTCCGAAGTTCTTCATCAGATTTTCATCAAATTGAAATGGGATCACTTCGAGAAAGTACACTTCCTAAACCTACCCAAATCCCTTCTAGTGTGCCTATAAAATGTGAAGAGTTCTCTCTATTTCTCCAGAACCCCATCATCAGATACTGATTTGATGATTATGAGACCACACAGAAAGTACCAGCTTTCAAATAAAAAAAGAACCATCAAAATCGGTTCACCCAGTCGAACGTTCTGAGGTAACAAACATTTTCGAAATCTGGGTGTATTTTGCACATGTGCGTACCCCCTCAGAGCATACAAGCGTGATGTTACGTCATGATGTAGTATGAACAATGAACCTACAAGCGATTGCAGCAATTACTGCAGATTTGCCGTCTATTTTTGAAGAGTTCCATTGTGTATCTCGGAAGATCAGCATCAGATCTTCAGCAAATTAAAATGGGACCAAACGACAAGCACCAGCTTTCAAATAAAAAAAGAATCATCAAAATCGGTTCACCCAGTCGAAAGTTCTGAGGTAACAAACACAAAAAAAAAATATATACAGACGAATTGATAACCTCCTCTTTTTGGAAGTCGGTTGAAAACTAGCTTGTCATTGTTATTGTTTGACATGGGGTGTTAGGTTATTTTCGTTACGGAATTTCTGGATTTGGTCTCCACGCTCAAGGCCCGCGATAGAAGCTATGCAATAGCTTAAAAACTTAGCCCCGTAGCATTCGCCGTTAGAAGAATTCGTGATTTAACTGATTTAGAGACAGCCCGATAAGTTTATTTCCATAGCATGATGTCGTACGGTATTTTCTTGTGGGGCAATGCCACCGATATTCAAACAGAAAAGGGCAATTCGTTCTACTTATAAACTAAGTCCCAGACTGGGGAGGTCGGCACGCAGCCTCCAGTCGTAACCGATGTTCCACAGGGGCGCCCCCAGAACCCGGGCGTCTCTTCTGGCCCGGTTCGATGCAGGAACCTCCCGAAACAGTCGTGTCAGGCGCCGGTGAGGACGCCGTGGCGCCTCTCAAGCCACTCCTCAAAGAGGGGACTTATCGCCACTATTGTGGCGTACCCTGCACCGGGTTTGCGACAGTCGCTCTCTCCATGTCGCCATGAGATCACGACGGAGTCTGTCCGCTGAGCGGGGTGAGGACTATCGCCTCCAGATCCCACGGCGGAAATTCGGCAAGGCCTCGTCTCGCCGCAGATTGTGCGGTATCCACGAACTAGATTTACGAACTTAAGACCTGCTTGGAGAATGAATGTCATCTATGGTCTAACGATGAAGACAGAAGGCAGATGCAAGATGTCCTCAACAGTTTGCAGCAGCTATATTATTATTAGGCTTATTTCACGCACCTTGATGAGAACTCAAGAGCTGCCTAAAGTATGACTGTCATCGAAGGTCAGCAATGGAGACGGAAGGCAGTTGCATGAGGTATCTACGCAAGAGTTTACTGAAGCTTTTCATGTTTGGGCTCATTTTTTGCACCTTAATGAGAATTTTAAACCTAACAAGAGTAAAAGTTTCATCCAAGGTCCGACGGTGAAGAGGAAAAGCAGTTACAAGTGGTCCTGAAGAGTTCACAGCATCTTCATCGTGGTTGGACTCATTTCATGGTCCTAGATGAGAATTTTAGACCTAGCTGGAGTATGACTTTCAGCGGAGTATGATTTTTTTACAAAAACAGTGAACATTGATTCCTTTTGAGAGCTAAAGCGGTTAAAGTTACGCAACAATCATGTAGTACGGAATTGTTCCTCTTAAAACGAGTAGTTGATAGCATTTCATGTCTATCTTTGAAGGTTGACTCACACTGTCTAACCCTCTCTCTCTTATGAGACGCAGACGAAGTTGCGCGGGTCAGCTAGTAACTTAATAAAACCTTTGTTGATTGATTTCGTTTATTTGTCACTGACTTCTGAAGCTTAAGTTATTTTTCCTTTTTTTGTGTTTTTTGCAGTCGGTTTAGTTTTTGCAAAAAAAAAAACATCTTTCTCTTTTTAGTGGTTCACCCTTCACAGCGTACTGGCGTGATGTTATGTTATGAACTGGTGTAAACAATAGATAGCCATGAGATTTCAGTAATCCCAGTCCATTTGCTATTTTATTGAGGAGTTCTGTTGCCTATCTCCGAAGTTCATCATCAGATCGTCACCAAATTGAAGTGGGACCACTCTGAAAACGTACTCTTTCGAAAACTACCCAAATCGCTTTATGTGTGCCTATACAATTTGAAGATTTCGCACTATTTCTCCAGGATTCCATCATCAGATCCAGACTTGATGATTATGGGACCACCTGTGAAGTATACCCTTTTAAACAAAATAAAAATAATCCAAATCGGTTCAGATATCTTCGAGTAATCGGGGAACATACATAACAAAAATTAAAAAAAACTAAAAGGTTCCCACAAAATTGAGAACCTCCTCTTTTTTGAAGTCGGTCAAAAAAGAAATCACCGTCCTATCAAACCGAGTAAGAAACACTTAATGAACGATTCTATATGATTCCAAACTTCCAACAATACCTTTTCCTCAACTTCAACGTAATTTAAAATTATTTGATTTAAAACCCTTTGGTTACCCCGACAAAACCCTTTCAAGGGGTTATCTTCTTCAATTGGAAACCATACAGGAGCCGGTAACATCTTGTACTAGTTAACTTATTGAGAGGGTTACCCTAACGTTAGTGTTATGAAAGGGCTACCACTACCAAGAGGTAACCCTTTCCGTGACTGAAGCCGCACAACAGGTAACCCTTTCGAAAGAATTAACTTATATTCGGGGTTGTACGGTCCCTGAGTATAATACTATGACCAAGGTGTCATTTTATTGTACCGCTAGCACAATGACACGTCACATAAATAATTAATGACGTCATCACATGTCATGTTTTTACATTAGTTAGTGATACCAGAATTAATGCTCAAATAAAATAATGAGTATATTTACATAATTTATTGATCAGTATAATCAGTTTTACATACAATTATAAATTAAAGTTAACTAAACTAACTTAATTTATCAACTCAAAAAAACAACCGTCAATAGACTCCTCCTCAAGCAACGCTGTCAACTTGCAAAGTCCCCAGAAGACTGGCGGGCGTTAACGCGCTGTATGGTAACGTAAGCCTTTGGCCAAGGTAAAAACCAGTTGAATTTTTGGTGCAGATTCGCGTGTCTTGAAAATTCAAAGTGCTTTTTATTGAGCAATAAATTAGATATTGCCTAATGTAAGTGAAAACAGGAACAGGTATGTCACATCGTACGAGTATTATTATTAAATCAACAGTCGGTTTACTGGCTGAACGCGGATCAAATTATATCAGAAACTTGATTGTGTAGTGTCTTCGTAAACAACGAAACACGATGAAACGCGAGATATGATCTAAATCCTACAATAATTGAAATGAAACCAGATCGCTCGAAATTTGTGTAATTACATAATAGGTTTAGCTAGGTTATAGTCGCCTATAAATTATCTTCTATCTAATTTACAAAATTTCGTGTCACAGTGTTTGTTAACGAACTCCTCCGAAATGGCTTGACCGTTTTTTTTTGTGAATTGGTAGGTCTGATAATAGACCCACCCTATAGGCAATTTTTTTGTGTCACATAAACACATCAAAATTTCCACGCGAACGAAGTCGCGCGCTACGTTTGTATCCCCATAATAACATCGATGGTCGATATACAAAGCTAACCATAAAACTCGATAATTATCTTAGTTAACCTTTGATAAATATTACCTATTGCACGCCCTGGTACCTTGCCTTATGAAAAAGAAGTTCATTAATAGTTCCGCATTTCAGTTATTTTTAACCCCCGACGCAGAAACGAGCGGGTGTCATGTTTGACGTGTCTGTGTGTGTGTCTGTGGCATCGTAGCAGCCGAACGTAGCAGATGAACCGATTTTGATTATGTTTTTTTTTATTTGAAAGGTGAATAAGTCGGGCGTGTTCTTAGCTATTGTTTTATAAAAATCAGTACAAGATGGCCGCCGCCACAAAATGGCGGATAACATATCCAAAAACTCCCTCAATATGGATACCTATTAAATGAAAGGGCTTGACAAGTAGAATACTATGCGTTATTATAAATTTCAAATCCAAGATGGCCGCCATTACAAAATGATGAATTACAATTTATATTTTAACGACTTTCTCAATATGGGTATCAAATGAAAGGGCTTGACACTCGTAAGACACGTTAAGGAACTTCGTCCCAAAAAAAACATAAATTATGACCCTATGTATCGGCGGTTTTTCAAATTTTTGTTGACGAATAATTTCATTGCTAAACCTAATTACAGATGCTTACAATAGCACTCCAATAACTTATGGAAGAAAGCTCAAGCACTTTAATAATCTTTCTTGTCAAATGATGGCTGGAGGTGACTCGAAGAAAGTGGAGGTTGCCAATTCACAGTCGAAAATCACTCTGCAAACTTTTTTTTCTCGCGGAGTGTAAATATCACTTAAGTGTGAAGCATCGCTATTGGCGCCTAAAACAAATATTGACGTTTTTCCTTTCTTACTGAATACCGATACAATTTAAGCAATACTGACTCCTATTCTGTATCATTCAATTCAATGCTCGCTCCACAGAGCGCACACAATTCGAAATTAATGTGATTTCGACTTTTTGTTTATGATAGTATCACTGTTTAGCCCATCGACACCGGTCGACATCGAATTCCAAAAATTCATAGAATAACCCTGTTTTCAGAATTCACCCAGCCGTGTGATACAAATAAACCGCATTGATTGAAACGTGATGCTATTCTAATTAAACATGTTCATTACTCGGAGCACGCGGCTCGGCTTCGGTAATGTGACGCTTAACTCAGCCCCGTCGACATGCCACAAGTAATCGAAACGAACCACAGTCGCACAATTTGCCGAAGACTGCCAACACTCCACCTTGAGTTGCAGGTCACGATCTTCAGGATTAAAGAGTGCGACTCACTACGCGTGTTCTGCCGCACGTGATCCCCTGGTCATGTCACTCCATTAAACACAATTACCTATCACCTTAACGAGAAAGGGGATCCACTCCGAGCATCATAATGATCAAACAATGCACTTTGATTGTCAATGTCAATATAAACCTTGGAGAATCCGATCACGTTCCTATTGTTCATATTTCGAGTTTCGGTGAACTTTGTGCCGTTGGGTTTCAGTTGTATTAGAGTCAATGTTTGTTATTTAAGGCACGCAAAAGGAAATCAGGTCAACCCGGTGGCTACGGACAGACAGACTCTGACTATGCACGTACACAGAGAAACATAGTGTCTGGACGCGTAAATACTGCAGAGCGTCAAATCTGGAGGCTGTGCAATGTTTCACGTCCGTCCGATAACATCGCATTTATGATGACCATGAAACTAAAGCAATCGGCTGTGAAATGGAATCCGCAACATTGTCTCCTCTCGCATTTACCGTTAACGCTTAGTTGCGAATCGTAGCTACTCGTAAGTTGTAGCATTTGTTGTTAGATTAGTAAGTGGCCTGGTCGATCTGGCCGCACTGGCTTAGTCAGCGATGAGTCAGCTTATCAGCTAGTTACGGAGTAATTCTGCAATCGTGCTGTTCAGTTGTAACGGTGTCGGGGTGTCATGAGGCTGCGTCGAAGATTGGTAATAGTTACGTTAGGCATGTAACCTAGAAAAAGTTGGTTACTTTGGTACTGCTGTCCAATCATCACTCACGGTTGCTATGTTATCACAACGGCATCTTTATTTCGTTGAATAATGAACCAGTTATAGTTATGTTAAACTGAAAACATCGGACAAGAAAATACATTTCGAAGATCCTTTCATAACATGAGCAGATTAGATTTTCAAAACTCCCACCCCAGGTCCCACGTATATTTGCGACTTGAAATTTCTAGACGAACAAATCTTCTGGAGACAGCTAGTTTATACGAGGTATGCATTCTCTCAATGCAATGCAAAGGTACAAGCAGCAATCTGTTATTTTCTACAGCATGACTTGCTATGCTTTGTTGAAATTAAACAAAACAGTTACTGTTTATTTAGTGGAATTAAATGGGGGTAAATTTTCTGTCTTACACAATGAAAATATGGTTAAGTTGCTTTTGCAACCGAACCATATTTTCAACGTGTCGTCATCGTCGTATTTTCATCGTGTTGTCATATTTTCATCATACAATAACTTTGTTGAAATTCGAAAACTTTCAAAGAGTATCATTTTCCGCTTGTTATATTTTTAACCCCCGACGCAAAAACGACGGTGTGTTATAAGTTTGACGTGTCTGTATGTGTATATGTGTGTGTCGATATGTGTGTGTATACGCGTGTGTGTCGATATGTGTGTGTGTGTGTATGTGGCATCGTCGCGCCCGAACGGATGAACCGATTTGAATTATTTTTTTATTTTATTTTAAAGGAATTTTGAACACTCCCGATTAATTCAAATCGGGAGTGTTCTTAGCTATGCTTGATAAAAATCACTCCAAGATGGCCGGCGCCACAAAATGGCGGATTACATATTTCTTCAACAACTCCCTCAATATGGGTCTCAAATGAAAGTGCTTGACTAGTAGAATACCATACACTATAGTAAATTAAAAATCCAAGATGGCCACCACCGCAAAATGGCGAATTAACGAATTATTTACTATTGAACTTTTAGTAAGTACATTGTGTCTGGGGTGTTTTAAATGTTTATTTATTAACGTTATTATATGTTGCTGAATCAACTCTCAAATACAATCGTATTTTCCCTGGATCAAAGACTGTCGATAAGACAGACATTGCATGTATGTACTAACACACACAATTATTATTTTTCTAAAATAACTGTGAATTAGTGTACAGTAAGTTTCATGATGTGGTATTCTGTCGTGTTTCTTCGAATCGTAATGATCTGCGGGCCTAAAATGGACGATTTAGCAGAATCATATTTTGAATCACGTTAAAAATGTAAAATTCTTAAAATGCACTTAATAGTTGACTACAAAGTCTATTTTAAGAATTTAATTTTTTCCCTTGTTCATCCGGTCCCCTAACAGTGAGACGAACGCCTACATAATGTAACAAATGTTGTTCTAAGGATAGATTCATCTCATTTTGTTTGGTTAATAAAGGAAAACTTATTACAGTACGGCCTATTCAATAATTTAATTTAGGTACAAGGTTATTACACAGATTATTTTCATTTAATTACTTCCACAAATTCTCATAAGCCATCATTTGTTCAGTCCAACTCGGCTTCCTAATAGGCGATGTTCTCCTCATTAAGGTTTTAATTAAAAATACTTCGAACTCGGCGATATGTAACTTAAGAATTTTAATATATATATATATATATTATATATATATATATATTCAGGAACCAGTCTCGCATTAATAAATAGGAACTTTTCTTTGTAATTCGTAGTTACTTTTATATTGTTGAACAAAGTTGATTCGTTTGATTCTGGACAACTGTACATCCACCCTTAACAAACGTCACGTAAGGCCGCAATACTGTCAAGGGTGTGATGGTACATGGAAATATATGGTAAGGTAAAGGAACCTACAGAGACCTACAAGCCTAACAGTCCCTATGACCCTAAGCCCTATAAGCCCTACAGCCCTAACCTACCATATACCTAGTATGTGATAAATAAATATATAAATAAGTTCAGGATGTCTGCACCATGCGACCTAAGGTTACAGACGGATAGTAGACAGGAATACCAGGTTCGGGAAGGATAAACTCACTGCCAATCCCGCAGACTCACGGGACTGATCCGAAGATGGCTAAAGGTGTCTTGGCCACAGCGAGGGGTAATGAGACAAGAATATAAAATTCAAATCTGATTTATTTACAAAATGTTCTGCTTATATACTACTTTTTCTTAACACACACTATTATACTAATTCTATGTATTCTATGCGTGTAAGATGCAACCAAATCATTATTTTAACTGGGCCGCGCGTGAGCCAGGCCGAGTGCTGAGTCAATGTCCAAAGGTAACATTGAACATCCTGGCGACTCTCAGGAACGGGACTCCATTTGGTACAGCTCGATGGTCTCGTATGGTCTGGCCTGGCCTTGTTCAGTTTGTTGTGACTGACGGGTGGGCACGCTGTGTGGTATGCCGTACCGCTGTTGTGTTTGTTGCGTTTGTGATGTGCAGATCGTTGGTTGCTGCACAGGCGGCACCGTTTTCCTTCTTGCTGCAATGGTGGCTCGAAGTTTATTCAACACCTGTGGACCGAAATAAATTAAAACACATGCTAAACTTATAATAACAAGTGAAGTGGTGATGCTAGCGATGTATGTATGAGACTCTAATTGTTTCCAAATTGTGTTTTGTAGCTTAGTTTGTAAGTTTGTTTCGGATGTAACTAAGTGGTCGAAAACTCCTTTTGACTTGTCTAAAACTAATTCCTCCTTGGATATATCGTTTATATTTGTTGGTAAGATCTGCGTATTAATGGAGAAGTTCATTGTTTTAGCATAAGAAGCTAGTACTGTTACAGTTGTTGTTCTTTTTGCAGCAAGTATGTTGTTAAGTGTTTTAATGACGCAATTCTCGGAGATGTGTAGAACTCCGACATCATGAATAGTAATTTCTTTTCTTTGACCGTCACACACAATCGATATGGCTACGGATTTAGTTGTAATGAAAAGCCAGGTGTTTTGCATGTATAATTGCTTCCATACAACATCCGTCGATATTTTGTAGGTCTTTGACGTGCATTGGGTGTGGGTGTAATTCTCTGTTCTAAAGAGTTGTTCAACTATGCAATTTTTATTTATTTGCATGTTCTTGACAGCTACAGGATAGCAGACAAACCCTGCATCACTATGAAGACAGTCTTTAAATTCTTCTTGATTTAATTCAAAGTAGCGCTCGTTGTTGTAATCGAATCCCATGAATGTCTGCTGAGTAGTTAAGCACTCGAATGATCCATCTGTTTTTCTCTCTGGAATTGGCGTTACGTGTATCAGAGTATACTTTGTTATATCGTGTATTGGGAAATAAGCGTACACTCTTATGTGCGTAGTATTTACATTCATCTCAGTGTGTATTATTTGATCCTGAATAATTTTTAAGTTTGATGGTAGTTTTTGATTGGCCATTTTTATTATGTTGCTGATGTGTTTTGGTGTTAGTATACTATATATAGTTGCTTTTTGTAAATATATTTCAAGTAACCCTTTATAGTAGTCCATAATCTCATTTATAAAATTGTTTGCTAACTCGTAGGTTTGCATTACTTGTATCTTAATATGATTTTTGTCAATCGATTTATACCAAACATTGTGGTTATTCATGAATGATATTGCTTCATTTAGTTTTGCTTGGAACTTCTCTAACTTTTTCTGGATTTGTTCTTCGGTTTGGTTTACACCTGCGATGGTAGATATCATTATCTTTGTTTGATGGTTGGCAGCGTCTATAAGTTTCTGCTGATTGTTATTCAATGTATCTATGTCCCTGTACACTTCATCGTTAACTCCGAACACCGATGTTAAAAGTTGTCCCAAGAACCCTCGTTTCTTCCTATTTTTCTTTATCTCTGTTAGGTATTCTTTTGTTGTCTCAAACTTTGTTTTTTCTTCGTTTAAATGGTGATAAAATTCGTTGCAATGCGTTTCATCCATGATGTATTGAGTGTCCTTGCAGAGTTGTTGAAATTGTGTTGTTATTTTTTCGATCTTTTTATGGTCTATTTCCAAGCTTCCTCTCTCGTAATCCGTTTCAATTCTAAACGTTCCTCGATTAATAGTTGTGGTTCCTATATCTTCTACATATAGTCCTGCGTTTAAACTTTTTAATGTGTATGTGGGCGTAGTCGACACAGTGCCGATTAATAGAATAATTATTGTGTGAACTAGTAAACCCTTTATCCAACTTTTCGGTGATCGTATACCTTTTTTGTTTATTGTGGCTGTTGATATGTTACATTGCGTAGGTGTTTGCCTGTCTTTGCTCGTTGTATCAATTTCTATGTTTTCGTTCACAGGGAGCGGGATCAACGTGTGGATTGATCTTTTATGACAAGCGCCTGTTGATTTTTGAAGAGTTACCACTCTAACTACACCATCATCTCCCGGGTGTACTTCTGTGATTTTTGCTAATGGCCATTTACTTGGATTTATATTGTCGTCTTTTATTAGTACTACAGTTCCAATTTTTGCATTTTCATGTGCTTGTTTCCACTTGTATCTTTGCTGAAGTTGGTGTAGATAATCTTTTGTCCAACTGTTCCAAAAATCTTTTTTCATCTTTTGAATTTGTTTCCATCTGTTTACTAGGTCAGTGTTAATGTTTTCGATCGGGTCTGGTGTTCCTACTGCTTCTCGGCCAATAAGAAAATGGCTTGGAGTTAGTATTGTGTTGTCATTAATATTTTCGGTTTGTGCACACAATGGTCTTGAATTCAAACATGCTTCAATTTGGTGGAGAAAGGTTGTCATTTCCTCGTATGTTAGTGTCGAATCTCCGATTACTCGACGTAAGTGATGTTTCACTGACTTTACGCCAGCTTCCCAGATGCCACCAAAATGTGGTGATGATGGAGGAATAAAGTGCCACTGTGTTCCTATATTTGTTATTGTGTTTTGAAATTGCGGCGATTGCGTGATTTGTAATATTTCTTGATGTAAAAAATTGGCTGCTCCAACGAAGTTTGTTGCATTGTCACTGTACATGTGTAACACGTGACCTCTTCGTGCCATGAATCTGCGTAGCGCTGCGATAAATGTTTCTGTTGTTAAATCTCCCACCAATTCTAGGTGTATTGCTTTTGTTGCTAAACATACAAAAACAGCAATGTATGATTTATAGGACTTGTGACCTCTTCCTTTCATAGTTCTTGTTTGTATTGGTCCCGCATAATCCACTCCCGTATAACTGAATGGGTGGGATTGCGTTACTCGTGCTTTTGGTAGTATTCCCATTTTTTGAGAGTTTGTGTCTGCTTTGTATCGTATGCACCTCACACATTTATTAATTAAACTCTTCACTTTCCTTTTCCCACTAATGATCCAGTATCTTTGTCGTAAATAGGCCAATGTCAATTTGTTGCCACCATGTAATGTTTTTAAATGTGCGTCTTGTATAATTAATGACGTTACATGATGGTTGTATGGTAAAAGTATTGGATGTTTTTGATTGTAAGGCAATTCGGAGTTTTGTAATCTGCCTCCAACTCTTAGTAGTCCATCCTCGTCTATAAATGGATCTAAAGTGGATAATGTTTTGTTTTTCTTCAAGGGTTGTCCACCTTGTATAGTTTTCAAGTCATCTTTGAATTCCTGCTGTTGTATTTTCAGGAGTATTCGTTTTAATGTCACGTTTAGTTCATTACAAGTAAGTAGTTTATTTGTTGTTTGTTTGTTTGTAAATTTGTAGCAATAAGACAACACCCTTATCATTTTGTCTAAGCTGGAGAATCTATTCCAGAGATCATTCTTCTCAATCTCAGCTGTAGTTGTATGACATAATTTAGTTTCTTGGTTCGGCTGCGGCATACGTTTCGTGATAGGAATCTGATTGGTTTTTAACCAATGAGGACCGTTCCACCATAAGGAGTATTTAACCATTTTTTCCGGTTCAAGACCTCTTGAAATGATATCAGCCGGGTTATCTGCAGAAATTACATGGTTCCATTCTGCGTTTGGTAATAATTGTTTGATTTGTGATACCCTATTGGCTACGAACGTTTGCCACCGCTCAGGCTCTCCTCGTACCCATCCTAAGGTGATCATAGAATCCGTCCAACAAGATATCGTGATATTTTTGCAGTTAAGCGCTTCCTTTACTTTTTCCATTAAGCCGGCTAGTAGCAGTGCAGCGCATAACTCAAGTCGAGGTAGAGTAGTTTTTTGCTTCTTTGGTGCCACTTTTGATTTTGCTTGTAATAACGTAACGTAGTAGATGTTATTGATTTTTACACGGCTATATACCACCGCTCCGTACGCTTTTTCAGAAGCGTCGCTGAAACCATATAGCTCAATCTCTGTGCTGTCTGTTATGTAACACCACCGTGGAACTTTAATTTCTTCTATACTTTTAAGTTGGTTTTGTAATTCAACCCATTTTTTCTGGAGTATGTCATCAACAGGTTGATCCCATCCTATGTCGTTCGTCCAGAGTTCTTGTATAAGCAGCTTCATTTTAATTATAATTGGTGCTAACCAGCCCAGGGGATCGAATATTTTTGCAACTTCTGACATAATAAATCTTTTCGTTGGTTTTTTATTTTCCGTTATAGTTATTTGGAAATAAAAACTGTCTTCTCGTGGTGACCATATTATGCCTAATGACTTCCTGGACTCGTCTAACGGTAGTTTGAGCAGTTGATCGTCTTTGTCTTCCACCGGTATGTTTTCCAGTAGCTCTGAACTATTTGACGACCATTTTCGAAGTTTAAAACCGCCCTTGTTTAACATGGATATTAACTGACTCTGCAATTCCTTAGCTGCACTTTCCTGGGAATCTCCGGATAAAATATCATCTACGTAGAAATCTTGTAATGTAGCTTGACTTGCGATTGGGTAATTGTTTTGTTCGTCTATCGCAAGTTGTTGCAATGTTCGTACCGCAAGGTAGGGGGCACTAGTTGTACCGTAGGTTACCGTTGTAAGCTCATATTCACTTATTGGGTGTTTTGGAGAAAATCTCCATAGTATCCTTTGATGTGTGACGTCTAATTCATTAATTTTTATAAATCGGTACATTTTCATAATATCCGCCATGAAGGCAAACTTATGTTTTCGCCATCGTAGAAGTATAGTGGATAAGTCTTGTTGTAATCGTGGTCCTTTATACATATTGTCATTAAGGCTTATTTTTGTGCTGCTTTTGCTGCTCGCATCAAAAACCACGCGTAATTTTGTAGTTAGTGAATCTTCCTTAATTACTGCCTGATGTGGTATGTAGTATTTTCCTGAGTTGTAGTTCGTTGTAGCTACTTTTCTCATATGACCCATAAGTAAGTATTCATTCATGAAGTCAATGTATTGTTGTCGTAATTTTTCATTTTTTGCGAACTGTCGTTCTAGTTGTAGTAGTCGTGCAGCGGCTTTCCTGCGTGATTCACCGTTCAAGTTTAAGTTTAAGTTTGAATCCTTTAAAGGTAGTCGTACCGTGTAAGTTCCGTCTGAGTTTCTTACTGTTGTTTCTTTATAGTAGTTTTCACAGGTCTGGTCATCCTGTGTTAGTTTGTAGTCTTGTGGAATTTCTTCTAATTCCCAAAATTTTGTAAGTTGTCGTACATCTTCGGTGCACGCCACCATACTAAGTATTTTTACCCCATTCTTCGTTTCATTGGGATAAAATCCGGATAAAATCCACCCCAATTCTGTGTTCTGGGCGATAATTCCGTCCCTTAGTCTTTCGAAACCCTGTAGTAATATTCTGCTGTATTCTTGGGCACCTAATATTATATCAATTGGTCCCTTTTTATAATAAGTTGGGTCTGCTATAAGAGCGTTATCCAAGATTTTTTCTTGTAATTGTTGTAAATCGTTCCTTGGTAATGAACTTGTTAGTTTTGGTAGTACTATTAGCGTCACTGGCAGTTTGTAATCGCTGGAGTACCTTGGTTGTAGAGTAATGTTGATTGTGTAGTTTGAAGTTTTTGGTTTTTCATCTCCGATACCCTTTATTTCGGCTTGGATTTTTTGTCGTGGGTAAGACAACAATTGTGCTACTTCTTCAGTGCAAAATGACGCTTCTGATCCCTGATCACATAATACTCTAAGCATCTGCGGCATCCCATCGTACGAGGTAGTCCTTACTATGGCAGTAGCTAGTAAAGTTGTATTTTTAGCGTCATTTTTAGTTGCTGATAAGTTCGATGTCGCTATATTTTGTGACTTCTCTGTACCTGTATTTTTTGATGTGTATTTTTTAGCGTTGTCTTTGTTTTGAAACGGCCTAGATTGATGCAATAACACGTTGTGTCCCTTATGTTGACAAATTTCACATTGTTTATAAACTGCACTCACACATTGTTTCTGATCATCGTGATTTAAGCAACGTTTGCACATTCTTTTTTGCGTGACGGCCTTGTATCGATCGTTGACGCTTAACGCCTTGAAACTAGGGCAGTGATGAATAATATGATCATTCTTTTGACAAAACCAACAGCGCTTATATTTTTCTGTTGTTTGTTTTTCCCGCGATAGTTGTTTTGAGGTATTAGTATATGAAGTAGATCCGTCAAAGGACTTAAGGCAATTAAAACGGTTTTCCATGAATTTCATCATCTCGTCAAAGGATTGTATTTTATTTCGGTTTTGTAGTTGGTCTTCATACTTCGTATTAGTTTCTTCATCCCATTTTCTACTGACTATTCTTATCAATAGAGGGCCCCAAGACGATGTGTTGATGCGTTGATTTTTTAGTGCCTCAAGACATTCATTTATAGTGTCATGCATATTTCGTAATTGTGCCGCGTTCGCTCGTTGAATTTTAGGTAAATCTAATAATTTGTCAATAAATTTAGTAGAAATCATGCGCTCGTCTTCATATCTCTGCGTCAGCAACTTCCAAGCTGTTTCATAATTTATTTCGCTTATTGTTAGATGACGTATTAATCTTGCTGCGTCGCCTTTTACGTGTGTTTTTAGGTACTGAATTTTTTCTGTTGAAGAAATTGAGTTATCTTCGTGAATTATTTTTCTGAATAAGTCTTGGAATGTTTCCCAAGAGTCATAGTCCCCCGTGAATATGGGAATACTTATTCGTGGTAGTTTTCCCGAGGATTTTGTTGAAATAACTTTTTCATCTGAGATTTGAAAAATTCTTTCTTCCAATAACTCCGTAGTAATGTCGTAATCTTTCTGTGTTTTTTCGAAACAATTATCTCTGAAGTAGCTGTTGTCCAGTGTACTTTCGGCCATTAGTAGTCCGATGTGAGTTTCTTCAATTTCTAGCCATTGTTTTTGTAAAGTTTGTAACAGTGTTTGTAAATGCCATATCGGCTTGTTTTGAGTTACGGATTCCTTAGCCTGAGATATTTTCTTTGTTATCTGCGACATTCGGAATAGTTGTATAAATAGTTTTGGGCTACTGACTCCGTCCTTGTCTTCATCTTCTTCTAACAGTCTCGGTTCATAGACACTTTGCACATGTTGTAGCCTTTCTTCGCATTCTTCAAGGTACTTGATTCCTTCGTCGTAATATTTTTTAATGTTGGCAAAGTAGTTTGTAGTAATATATTTATGAGTTGATAACACCTCCTGTTCCTGTAGTATTAAGTGGTTTTCTTGAACTCGCTGAAAAACTTGATTTAAAGTTTTCTTTCTTTCGTTGATGTATTTTTCGGTTTTTCTTGTGGGCGAGTCTTTTTTTATGTTTGTCAACAACCTTCTGATCTTGTTGTAATCCGCTTCCTGGCTCCTGATTAGTTCGTTAACTTCCTGTGTCTCCATAGTGTTCTTCTCTCCTCTTCCCTAACGCCCTACCCTACTCTTACTGTTAAGTCCGTACTAGTGGTATCTGCGCTCTTGTTATATCCGTGCGACTTCTCAATCAGCTGGTGAGACCCGCTTGTGAGAGGCCAGTGACCGATCCGCAACGAGAGGCTTTCCGACAGAATACCCTAGTACAATGTACTTCAGATTACTGAAAACTGATGCTTTGTTGAGTACACCAGCCCCCAGTTCTCTGAAGTGTCAGTCTGTCAACGTATATCCCTACAATGGGCGCGCGATTCAAATGCTCGAAGGACCAAAATGTACATCCACCCTTAACAAACGTCACGTAAGGCCGCAATACTGTCAAGGGTGTGATGGTACATGGAAATATATGGTAAGGTAAAGGAACCTACAGAGACCTACAAGCCTAACAGTCCCTATGACCCTAAGCCCTATAAGCCCTACAGCCCTAACCTACCATATACCTAGTATGTGATAAATAAATATATTAATAAGTTCAGGATGTCTGCACCATGCGACCTAAGGTTACAGACGGATAGTAGACAGGAATACCAGGTTCGGGAAGGATAAACTCACTGCCAATCCCGCAGACTCACGGGACTGATCCGAAGATGGCTAAAGGTGTCTTGGCCACAGCGAGGGGTAATGAGACAAGAATATAAAATTCAAATCTGATTTATTTACAAAATGTTCTGCTTATATACTACTTTTTCTTAACACACACTATTATACTAATTCTATGTATTCTATGCGTGTAAGATGCAACCAAATCATTATTTTAACTGGGCCGCGCGTGAGCCAGGCCGAGTGCTGAGTCAATGTCCAAAGGTAACATTGAACAACAACACTTTGTAGTATACTAGAGGTATAACTTTTTTTTTTGTTAAAACATAATACCTATACCAGATGATAAAACGAAAATCCATTTTCACTTAGCTTCAATATTCTTTCATGTCCCATTTACCCATTCATTGGAGCTTCCGTAAATTCGCTGATACGCACAGGTACTTAAATTGCCGACACAGAATCCAAATTGCTCGGAAAAATGTTTAATCACCCAAAAAACCACCCGACATAAATTATAAAGATAGACGAGTACGTAATTGGATTTCTAAAATATTCTCCCTTTGAATGAAAACGATGCCAGCGGTGAATGGCGGCTGCGTAGGTGTGTTTCATTTCCCATTCTGTGGGTTAAACAAACATAGTTTGGACTTGTGTGAGCTTTGGCTTGTCTTATTGTGCCTCCTACATTACCTACTCTATGTACAAATGTAGGTATATAAATAGGCTGTGTACCGTCGACCCGGTTTTACATCCGTTTTTCACGCAGGTATTCATTGCAATCTCAGAGATGAAACCCTAATGTACTCTGAATTATGCATGCGTCCTTTGAACATCTCCAAGACATTCCTTGGATAAAAGAGAAACATATTTACTAGCGAGAATAAAAGACTAGCGCGTCTGAATGGAATACATCATCATTCTCTAGTGTGTCAACGTTAGAGTAAAAATACGTTGGTACAACATTTTCTATTCGATCACCCGTACCCGAACTTATAAAATTTGTCACGATCGGGGAGTGTTAAAGTCTTTTACGTGATTTAACTCAGTGAAACTTTACAGTCCGATTATTTTCAGAAGACAATTACTCGGCTTACAATTGTTCAACTTTCGTGAAATGAACATCGGCGGTGGCGCCAGGGAGGGTTACATTTTTACACATTCCCAGCAGATCTTGTAAACCTTTTGTTTAAATGCGGAGAGTGTCTGCAATTACGTCCTTCGTTCATGTTCTTTTATTGTATTTTGTGCCAAGGTTCCTAGTAAACAATTACAAGGAACTCGATAAACACGTTCGGCATGTTCAGATTGTATTTTGCCACATAAATACTTAAAGACCGTGTTCGTACAGTGACAATACATTTGACGGCACAGCGGGGACACCTGTATTTATTAGAAGTCAGGCGTGCCGGGAGTAAGAATAAGTGACATCGAAAGCATTCGGTTCATCCGGAGCTGTGGGTTGTACAATTTCACTGTCGATTACATAGACACGAGTCGAGCCAGGCTGTTCTTCACAGACAAAGGGACAATAGTCGAGTACCCTCAAGAATGTATTCTGCTTGCGACGGCAAATTGAATAGGTAGTCTAAGAGGAGTTTTATACAGTAAATGCAAAGCTCTGTTTGTGTAAAGATAGTGAGCTAGCCAAAGTTACACAACACACACATAGGTACTCTTAGGATTATTGGTTTAACCACATATTAATAAAAAGGTATGCTTTGACATCGAGAACTATGTCTTTACCTCTTAGCTTAAGTAATGTTGTAGTAACTATGAATAAAATTACGTTGAGACAGTGCAATACCACGGTGTCTATCGACAAGTCGATAGTATCGTTCTGTCTAGAGCGGGACCTCCGCGCGGTTCGTGACTCGCCTCGTCCTTGACTAGACCGGTTCACCATCCTACATCGCAGAATGTGGACTTAGTATACAGCCTAGACGTATATCAAGACCAATCTATCTTAAAAAAAACCACCCACGCTGAACTATTTCGGTAGCTTTTTCAAAAAGGATAATATGTTTATTTAGTCCAGATCTCAGTTTATTATGTAAATGAAATGGTATTTCGGATATTTATTAGGTATTGGAGGCTATAAACGAACCTAGTTTCAAAAGGACTGAGTATTGGCTTGTTTGATAGAAACTAACAATATAAAACCGCCTTGCATAGCTAAATTGAACACCTATAACTATGTAAGGTCTGATTTATCGAATCTATGTAGATAACTTCGATTTGTATCAAGGCACATTATAATCTTGAAAAAAAATAAATGGATTAAGCCTGCATAAGTATGCTTTTAAGTTTTAACCTTATTTCCGCGACAATAGCTACCGTCCAGTGTCCACTGTAGGTATTAACAGTAGGGTTACCATCAGTGCAAATTTATCTGAACATGCCTGGATTTTTGATCCTCCGTCCGCTCTTATTCCCACTGCCCCATGTCTCTAGTTTTCCACCTAAAGATCCATACATAAAATGAAAAAAAAACATATATTTTGTTAAACATATAGCCAACAAATCAAAATCCAAAAATTGCAAAATTACGCACTAAAATCGGAATTCCAAGGCTACCCTGGCGTTTAATGTGCAGACTTTTATTCAAATTTCCATTCGAAAATAGCGGGCTTTTTGTCAGGTCTTAAATTTAATTATAAAATGATAGGCGCCCCTACGTAGGAGTGTATCTTTAACGTGGTTATACGCTCCAGTTCCTTGATGATATCATCTCACTGTTTTTATTACACTTCCCGGGTGCCCACTTTGCCTACCGCCTCATAAACCTGTAAAGAAAATGGCTGACTGCCCACGAAAAGTTCTACGTTTTAGTTTACATTGGTGTCGATTTTGTTGTGCACAAACTAAACTTAATTTAGGATATTGCTATCTTTTACTAAAAGGCAGTGCGTGAAAAGGACGGCTGCAGCTATGCACTAAGTTAGAGATGTCAAACTAGTTTATGCCTTGCGCTTCACCGTGTTTTTAGTCGACATGTTTTTACGTGCACCCTTCATTTGTATGGAAATATTAGTTACAATTAAATTTGACAGCTCTAAATTACGTCTGTCTCTTTCTCGTTTTATTAGATTGAAAAAGATAGCAATAGCCTAAATTAGGTTTAGTTTGTGCACAACAAAATCGACACCATTATAAAACTACACTAATACCGAACCAGTAATGTGGGTAGTTTACCTACTCATGTGACCTAACTAAAACAAATAATGGTGCATGTACGGCATTTATCTAAACGGTGTGTGGTATTATTATTTTATGAGTGTTATTTAAATTAAAAAAAAATTAAAACTTACTAGCTGGTTTCGGTAGGTTACAATCACCCTGTTTGACATTTTGTTTACTGGACGGTTCGAAACAAAACGTCACAGAAAAGCTTTATTTGATTTTTCAGTGAATCAAGTGACAGGTAAGTGTCAAGGATAGGATAATCTTAGTTTATAGAAACACCGTTAGGTTACACTAACCAACAGTTACACGTTACACTATACAAAATGGCCGATAGAAATTGAACTGAACAACTATCGCACTGAGACTAACATCTTAATAGCGAGAAAATATTTAGTTAATATTTAATTTTGTATGGGCGAGCCTTTAGAAACATGACGCCTATCTCCATGTTACGATATGCATCTATAATATTACAAAGCTGAAGAGTTTGTTTGTTTGGTTGAACGCGCTAATCTCAGGAACAAATTGGAAAATTCTTTTTGTGTTGGATAGTCCATTTATCGAAGAAGGCTTTAGGCTATATAACATCACGCTACGACCATTAGGAGCGGAGCAGGAATGAAAAATGTTTCAAAAACGGGGATTTTGTTTTCCTTTCGTTTTTCTCTTTTATGTGACGCAGACGAAGTTGCGTGGGTCAGCTAGTCTTAAATAAAACTACTTGGTTCAAGTCTTTTAAATTAGAGATCAGATTGTATTGCTCTTCTAACGACCCTTGCAAAAGCCATGACCCTCGCAAGGTTTTTGCAACTAGATAAAATATTGAGATGTCTTTACTATAAATATTTAGGTTAAAGATTAATGTCGTATAAGCCTTCTGAAATATATTCACACACAAATGAAAACACTTCGTGTTACACAATGTACTTAGATAAATAGATGTATAGATTAATTGTCGCCGTATGTACCATGTTTACCATACGCAAATACCACATAATTCAAAACATGGGAACGAACACAAGCCCAACGACTCGCTAACTTCTCTGCCCAACCCAGCCGGGTCAAAGCGTGATGGTCATGTCTCGATGTGACCTCGGTTCTCACTATATGAGTACGCATGCCGCGACCCGCTTCAAACCGCGAGGAACGATTCACACTACATTAAATTCTGTAAAGTGCAATAACAGCGGTGTATATGAGCGCATGGTAGGTACTTCATTTATGATGTACGTATATTGTTTTCCGGGTTTTGATGTATTACGTGTAGGAGAATCTATTGTAAGTTTTTACTGTATTTTGGTACCAACACCCTTTTAGGGTTAATACTTCTACTCGCTACGAACTCGAGGCTAAATAATAACAGCCGCTCTGGCCGATTATGCTAGGTCAAGTTAAGCCGTGCTTGCCAAGGTTGGTCTGTGAATGGGTGACCACCCATAACATACCGAGTTTCCTGGCCCCGGCTGTCATTTGTAGATCATTGACAGTCGTTACAGGTAGTCAGAGGCCCAAAAAGTTTGATAAGCATGAGTCAGTTTCCCCAAGAGGTATCGTTTTACCCAGTAGTAACTAGGTTGTGGAGGTCAGATATGCAGTCGCTCCATGTAAAATACTGGTATTCAGCTGCATCCGGTAAGACTGGAAACCGACCCCGACATAGATGGGAATAGCCTAGGCGAAAGATTATGATGAATTCTACAAAAAATGAATAGCTACGGTTTAATGTGTTCTCTTGAAAATCCCTCAATCACCTTTAAGAAGCCTGCGGAGCTTGCGTAGTTCATACAAACGTAATACCAAAATTATTTGTAAATCAAACATATTCTTAAGGTAGTGTGTATTTATTTCGATTGGATTATAGAATATCTAGGTTCCCAAATATTTATTTTGATTGAACACTGATTCAAACAAGAGTTATGAGAAAAATAAGTTTTCTATAGAAATTATAAATTCCTCATATCTAGTCTTTGTATCATTGTCCTTTCAATAAATATATTTGGGAACATAGATATTCTGTAACCCAATCAAAATAAATACACACTATCTTAGAATATGTTTGATTTATAAATTATTTTGATATTACGTTTGTATGAAATATGCATGCTCCGTCGGCCCCTTAATGACACCTACTACAGCAACAAAAAAGATATAAAATTAATTATGGGATACTAGCAAGAGAAAAATATCATAACAATCTATTGAAACACGGCAAGCATGCATACATTGGAAAAGCTGGCATGCCAAAAGCTCTTCATGTTCAAAAAATTGTAACCACAAGGTGTTCTTAAAATTCTAATAATCAGGTACTCAGAAAATTTTATTACTTTCTCCAAAATTAAATTATAACGATAAAAGGGAAAAAAAAGATTGTCAAAACAAAAAATGTTTAAAGCAATATCTTAAACAACGATACTTAATCAAGATTAATCCCAAAAGTTAGATGGCGCACTTTGAAGTTTTAAAATATGATTTAAGAAGTTAAACAGAGATCCTGAACAACTTGGTGTATATTTAAATTATTTTATCCAGTCATGGAGCCTTATTTAATTACTTTCTTCTGAATATAATGTTTATGTAAATAATTATGATCCCGAGAAGTGGAAAGTTAGGACAGAATATCAAGTTTTGATAAAATTTTTGCTTTCGTAGTACGTTAAAAACAAACTCAAATAATAATTGGAATATCATTTACTCTCTTCACAATTCGTTCTCTTAGACATTATCAGTTCTTGTAAATAATGTTAAGACAACTTCCTTCCATTTCCATTCTATGATACGGGTGCGTCTTTTTTTTTATTTTTTTTGCCTTATGTAGATTTTGGTGGAAAATATCTGTGTTACAGTTCGAATCGGTAGGTAATGTAGGTATAGGAACTAGAGCTAGCTAATAGGAATTTACTCCATCCATTGTCCATTTCGGTGTATGGTAGGTCAATTGGGCATGAACCCCTCAGAGATTGCATCCCACAGTTAGTAACAGTGGTATTGTGGACAATTCAGAACTCACATCTCATACTGACACGACAACATTTTAATGAGAAGAATAAGAAGCAGATCTAGAACAGACAAAACTGTTAATCGTACTCCAATAAAACCTGGCTATAATAAATAATGCACTCCCTTTGAAAAAATACCGCTCGTTCACTGCTCCGTGCCTCTCACTGTTTAGTTCCTCTGGCAATAATACTTGCCATGTGCCTAGACACAAGCCGCCGCCTTAATAGTTTGTAACTATTTTGGAGAAATATAGTTGGCAACTATGGTGAGGTCGGCTTCCAGTCTACCTGGATGTAGGTGAATACCAGTACTTTACATGCCTATTTAACCTGTACAACCCAGTTATACTGGGTAATACGATACCACTTGATGAGACTGGTTGTCAGACTACTGTAACAAACTGTCAAAGATCTTTACGCGGCATGGAGGCAACTTGGTATGGAGGCAACTCGGTATGTAATGGATGGTCTATGGGCCATGCTTTAAAACTTGAACTTCTTAATTATCAGAGTTCAAACATTTTAACTAGAGTATTCTAAAAAATGTTAATTTTAAATTTGGCCCAAGCTCCCTTAACAACGTCCACCGTAAGCCTCTAGTAAACAAAATAAGTACCTCCCTAAGTAACTATGATCTCATTCATACCGGAGTTGGCAATTAGTTAATTAGCGGAGACGCTGCTGGGCGGTTCCTTTGACATTCAAAATCAGCATTCATACAGTCTCATCCATTAAAACAAATTGGTTTATGTAAAATACATATGTTTCCTGCTCTATTTTTAGAACTAGGTAAACTGATTTTCCGGTCAGTAACGTTAAAAATATCAGTGAAAAAAAAATGGAAAATGAGGAAGTAGGAACCTACATCAAAATGAATAGCAAAGCTGTCGGCAAACGAAAAAGGTCCGATACAACATTGAATTCGGCTTCCTCAAGCATTGTGTCGCGATTTACTCATATTTATTATGTATTCAGCATCTCTTTCGGGTAGAATTGCAAATGTTAAATACCGACGTGCGAAGAGCTTTCAAATGGTAACAACTGCTGAATTTTCAGTATTATTTAACAGCTTTTAAGAACACAATGATAAGTGCAATGTGTTTTCATAAAGTTCTTAAGAACATTAGCTTGCTAGTTTTCTTTATGATTAGTAATAAATATAAGGTCTTATTGAAATAGATTTAAAAAAAGACGTGTGGCACTCGCGGATTGCCGCGGTAAAGCTATTGCATAGCATTTTTTATCAACTTATGCAAAAGAAAGATAAAATAATAAAATAATTATATTATTTTATTATTTTATCTTTCCGGTGGTTGCCGCAAAAACGACGGGGTGTTATACGTTTGACGTGTCTGTGTATGTGTGTGTGGAACATTAATTATAAAATTCATAATTTAATCGTGATGGGACGCCGAGCCTGAACATTCAGTCTGCGTTTGGTCCTCGAGCCGGCCACAAGCGGAAAAATAAAATACATAAATAATTATAATTGCATAAGTTGATAAAAAATGGTTACAAAGAAGGTCTAACATCACATGTATATGTCACTGTAAAATTGTCAAATACGTTATATTGTAATATCTCTAGCGATATTGTAAACTCTCGAATTATTGTCAATAACGAACATACTGCTTACAATAAAACACATTATTTTCGTGAAATGCATGCGATAGTAGTCAACTCACGCGGTGTGGAGGGAAGGAGGGCACCACTCTCATGAAAAGATACTGTACCATTTCTGAGAAATACCGATTAATATAACCTGACCTTAAAACACTTTATATTCCCCTGAAAAGCGTAGTCGACGGAGCCCCTATTTCCGAGTGCAGGGTTTAAAGGAACCTAACTAACCTAACGGGGGGGTGTCCCAAGTCCCGATTATGGGGCAGAGATACTTCCGTATGTTCAGTTGACAATAATTCGAGAGTTTACAATATCGCTAGAGAGAAACACGTTATATTGTAATATAACGTGTTTGACAATTTTACGGTGACATATACAACTTACAACTCCTAGTTACGGCAATATATTTAAAAGAAAACTAGCTTGTCATTGTCATTATCTGACATGGGGTGTTACATTATTTTCGTTAGGTTATTTTCGTTACGGAATTTCTGGATTCGGTCTCCACGCTCAAGGCCCGCTATAGAAGCTATGCAATAGCTTAAAAATTAAGATCTTATGTCTATTGGTCATCAGTGCAAATACTCAAATATCGGCGCCCATTCTCCGTCCATATATTTTAATTGGACCTTATATTTATTAAGGTTTCATACATGGTCTATTCCGAGGTTATGTTGGGCCTTTTCCCAAAGAGTGTAATTAAATATTCTGTGGTAATATTAGAACATGTTCGAACTTTTTTAAAAGGCATAATTTACTAAATCATGCCTTTTCGCTTGATATGTCTATTGAACGTTTCGTAATAGGGGTTTCGCGATTCTTGCTGCTCTTTTCATTCTTACACTTCTTGCTGTCATCATTTGCCTTTTCCCAACTATGTTGGGGTCAGCTTCCAGTCTAACCGGATACAGCTGAATACCAGTATTTTACATGGAGCGACAGCCTATCGGACCTCCACAACCCAGCTTAGTACTCGGTACTACAATACCCCTTGGTAAGACTGGTTGCAAGGAATATCACAGTAAATAACCATATTTTCGCTAACATAGTAGTTTTGAAATAACACCAAATAAATAATGGGTTTGCGAACAGAGAGAGACATTATTCACGGGTAGAGAGACGCTCGTGCTTTATTCACATTTACGACAAATTGTGACGAATGAGGGTGTGCAGTATGAGCCTAACGCAGATTTTCGACTAAAACGTCTTCTGAGTTAGAATAATTGGAACATAATGTTGGCGAAAAACGGTTCGATTTAGAGCTGAAGAGTTAAGACCGATTTTCTTTTCTTTTTTATCGATACGAACCTATAGCTCGATTATATTAATCTTGCTTTCAAAAGGTTCAATGTCATTTTCATAGTTTATTTATTTTTTATTTATTTTTTTTTATTTAGTTTTCTACCGCAGACGTGGGGGTCCGCGCTCTTATTTACATTTTGTTTATTGTTTAATTGATTTAGAAATAATTAAAACTACGATCGTGCTCCATCATTGGACACGTTACATTAAACTAAGCTTATTATTAGTAACTTAAGATCTACGTGAGTCCATCAAATATATATATTTTTTTATTTTTTTTTTTTTATTACTAATTTAAATTAACAAAAATCTACACCAAGCTGTTTCATGACTGCATGGCAATGTGAGTCGACCGGCAGCAACCGTCGGCACCCGTTCACGGACATGACCTGCACATCCGCGCCGCTTAGCTCAACCATTTTGTAGGGAACTTAGCGACCGGATGTGCAGCGCCACCATCGGCACTGTTTTTACGTGAGTATGACAGACTCACCTTGCCATGCAGTTTTACATTCTCTTTTTGGTAACAGAGTTGTTTGGGAGTGGGATGTATTGGCTTTGGGTTTTGGGGTTAGGATGGGGGTTTTTTTGTTAATCACGTCGTCTGATCAGGGACTTCGCTAGCCTGAGCAAAGCTTCCACAACGACTGTATCTCGATGCTGCATGGCCGTCTTCAGGTTGTACTCAACGACCGTTTTAGTTGGCGCATCCATCGCTCTCTTTGCAAAGCGGCCAGTGGCGTCATCGGCGTCGTCGGTGTAATAGACGCAACTGACTGTATGTCTCGACACCGCCACTACCGCGTGGGAAATGCTGTCGTGGATTTGGAGTCTCCTAGACTTGGTGTTGATGATAATCACGCTGTCGAAGGTAAGACCCTGGGCCTCGTGGATGGTTAGCGTGCGCGACCCTTCGCCGGAGCCGTATCCCTGGCTGATGAGAACAGCTTTCTCTTCTTGCGTATGAACCAGAAATAGGGTGTTTTGGGCGGTGCTCGGTATTTGCGCTCCTGTGTAACCTTTCACGCTCAGTGAGTGGACCCGCGACAGCGACAGCTTGGAGGAGTATATACCGGAGTATATCTCGCTCAACGCAAATGCCACATCCATTGGATTGCGGTGTGTGCAGAGCAGCTCCTGGGTGATGCCAGCCACCAGATTTGGACGGGTATACCTTAGCTCGAAAAGGTTCTCTCTGTCCAGAAATGGTAGCTGGTTTATGTCTCCGATGAGGACAACCTCGCTCGCTCCTGACAACTTGACTGCCATTACTATGGCCCCAGAATGGTTCATAAGAGCCTCGTCCACCGTTAGGCGGTAGCATTTCTCTTCTTTCTTGAACCCGTTGGCTAAGATTGAGGCCATAGTGCGCACCTTTGTCTTTACTCGGTCTCCTAAGCGGTGCGCGAGCTTCTCTCTGAGGTCTTTGGCAGCTTCGGTCGTCGTGGTGGCGACAACGTCATTCTCCTCATCGAAGTGTTTCACCACCCAGGTTGTCTTGCCGCAACCGGGAACTCCGTTTACCCACCTGATATTGGGCACCGTCCAATTTCCCTGAGATGCTGTGTTGTCCGGGATCCCTGAAATGGACTGTGCCATTTCAAGGATCTTATCGTCCAGCATAATCTTGGTACATTTGGCGGTAACCACTATCGGGTCGTCATTTGGGGTTCTGAATGTTATTTTTCCCACGCGTTCCGTTTCCTCCTCGTCAAGGGCCACAAAACCGTTCTTTGCGCTGTAGGCTGCCATGTACGACCCTGTCATTTCCCCTTTGATGACTTGGGATTTAACGTTGTCGTACACCGCTGCCTCTGCCTCCTTGAGTAGTACCTTTAGCAGTCCTTCTGTGTTCCTTTGAAAGGTCTGCAGGATCTTCCTGCATGTCATGAGGTTGACCTCTCTGGTCGCCCTCACGATTGCTAGTACGTAGTGTATTTTCATAGTTGATAGATGGTACTAACTAATGATGATGAGTAATGCTGATGACACTGCGCTTGGGTAGTGGACTATGGCCCTGTCTCTTCCACGGAGATAGGTCGGGTGACCCAGCTGTGGGAAGATTATTGGCGTGTATTATTCTATTGATGAGATTATTAAAAAACAACGGTTTCCTAACTGGCTTGGCTGCACCACAGGTCACTCTCATATAGGTTCACAAATTTAGGAAATTAACAGAGATTTTTGACAAAACGTCTTGTGACTTTGTGAATAATTGGAACGCAGTATTGAAAAAAAACGTTTCGATGAAGAGAGTTAGGATCGAATTTCTTTTTTATTAACGACACGAACTTTTTGGTCGATAATTTCTTAACTAACTAATTAACTTTTAATGCCTTTGATGATACCAGTAGTGATACGTGACTCTCACTCAGAACTGGTCTTATTTTCGCAGCAGTGCGAGTGGGAGCGTAATAGCGACAGCATGGCGTGTTTATACCATCGATTAAATAAATAAAAGGGCAGGTCCGGTTTTCAGTTCATTTTTCTCACTACGGCGCGGCGTCGTTAAAATTTACCAGACTGCCGGGGTGACTAGCCAGGGTGCACTCAGACTTACATCATCATAATCATCGACCTATTAATGTTCCCTGCTGGGACAGGCCTCCTCTCTATGAGAGGGAACGTCATGCATAGGTGGTCAGACGTACATGCATAGGTGCAAACATTAAATTTATACGTCTATAATATGAAACTTTTCTATAAATAACCTGTTCACACTTGGTTGGGAATTTAGCCTAAAGAGTAAAGAGCCTAAGATCCTATAGCCTTAGTCAAAGCAGCTCAGAATGTAAACGTTATCTTAAAAAGATCACTCTAAGCAAAAATATCGACCATTGCGGAGTGTAAATTTTATACTGGTTATTTGTTATTTTATGGTGTGTATTTATACTAAAGAATACTGTATTTTGCCATCTAAAGTTAAACTTAACAGTTAGCTTGTAAAAGTGTATATTTTACCGGTTCCTTAATTGAGTAATATGACTAATTTTGAATTTATTTCGGGTCCTAGTTTGTATTGAAGAAAACGTAGTTCTATTAACAGATACTCAAATCCGAAACGGGGCATTGCTGTGACTACTGTAAGCTAACACGATACCCGGCCGAAATAAACTATGAAAGTACCGTACTGCTTAAAATTCATTTCAGACAGTTTGACAATTGAATTTTCGAAACATTTAACCGCTGGTCGTCTAGTCGTAAGACCCTTATAGTTCGTGCGTCATTAATTTGCGACATAGATTGGGCGCATAAAGGATGTTGTCAATGTGCTTCCACAGCGATGTTAGTCAGGGCGGAAATTTCGCTTGCTAAGAAGATCATACGAAATTGTTCGCATGGTTGATTGAGATTCAAAGTCTGTTTATTAATTATAGGTAGATGTATAGAGGAAGAAGTTTACAGGTATTGTGAACAATTTAATTAGGGCTGATGCTCCAAGGTAGTAAATTTGCTTACATTTGTTTTGCAATTTGCTGGCCTTTTGCAAGGTCATAATCGTTCCTCGACCTTAGTGAAGTTGGAGGGTTGTATTGATGATTATAATTCTGTAATTACATACGTCTTACGGTCATGAATAATATTTAAATCAACATACAACCTAGCACTGGCCAGCAAATTTGCAAAAAACGTAAGAATATTTGAATTTGGCGGGCAGCCCTGACGCTTTCACCTTAACACAAAAGCTGTAAGGTTGGCCATTTTTGCTGGTCAGACAGTACCAAGTTTTAAGACAAGAAGGTAAGTTGTAGAAAACTTATTAAACTTTGAATATCATCTCCAACCTTATCAAACTTTGTCCATACCCGGAAACACGTGTTTTCTCTTCATATTATCTTCTTTGTCGCGTGTCTGTTCAAATTTTACACTTTATTTCGTTCTCATGTTACAAAGTCGTTGCTATTTCTTTTAGTACGTGAGACCGCATCGCGTGTGTTGCGCGTGTGTGTTCAACACTTTGTTGCTGAAACATATTACAATGTAAATAAGGTCGAAGTTTGAACAGGTTCGTTTTGACATCGGCAAGAGCGAGTGTGAAACTTAGTTAATCCATCAGTAAAGATATTCATTGAATTTAGACTTGACAGGTAAGCACTTAAGGGGGTCGTATCTGCTAACGAGAGGTTTTCTCCATGTAACTCCTCTTTGATGAGTGAATATAAATGTGCAAAAAAATTATATGTTGCTTATTAGACTTTAAACTTTAATTGGTACAACTGAACTTTATTATTACTATACGAAAAAAATTTTCAAAGCAAAGCATTTTCTCTTTGAAATTTCGTAACTACTCCTAAAAGGCATTAAGTTTTATTTGTTTTTTTACACACAAATATTTGTCGCTATTTTCTTCACAAATGATACAATTGGAATTTTCATCTAATGATTTATTAGGCTACAATTAAATAAAAACCATTTCGCACTGTTCGGCCCGCTGTGACTGACGTAACAACCACTTTGTAGTGCAAGCAGAGTAGAACTTTATTCTAACAGTATTTCAAACGAAGTTTGAACCACCACAAATAGAGTTGCTTATTTAGCAGATAGCACATCCTTAAGTGCGTATGGGATCTACCTGCGGTTTAGTTGACAGAAATTATTTCAGGGTTAAATCTATCTACTACTGATGATTAGCAGTATCCATGTCGACCAGTGGCAAACAGAAAGAGTCACAAACAGACCTGACGTTGCTTCGCAGTATTTTATAATATTAGTTGATGGTTTACTCGAGCAAGCTTAAAAGTATCTAAATCCATATTAAACGATTATTATCCCTTTCTACGACAAACATTGAATAATGTAACACGTGTCAATCTCTTTCACATCTGTTTCTACGAGTACCTACTTACCAGCAAAAAATTCTACATTACACGTTTCGGTAATAATTAGTTTATCCACATAGGTAATCATTATGTAAATCAGTCTGCAATGTGTTTATCATTGGGTTCCATGACATCGGCTTCCTCAATGCTAGAGGGGGTAGACTATAGATGTCACATGTCCTCGATTGGTTTGGATCTAATTCTAGAACGAATACAAGTCTGCCGGTTTACTCGCGATCTTTTCTTCACCATTTTTAAGAGGGTCACATGAAATCAATTACAGATAACAGGTCGGTACCGCTCCTGCCTAGGCTTGGTAGCGTTGCGGTGCTCTTCATTATTTCACTGCTCAAAGAATCAAGAAATCATCATATTGCCGCTAGCGGCAATCAACAATGTGGAACTTGAAATGACTAAATGCAAAATATCAAATACTCTATGATGACAAAGCCTGAAATCTTCCTTCAGTCAAAACAAAATTAGTATACAAATGGACGCCTTCCCCTGGCCGGAAATCGAAGAGAATTCCTCATGTACGGCGTTTATTGTACAAGCGCAAATTCGTTTCCTTTTTGAGGGGTTTATGACCTTCCTTGGCGAATTATTTTGCATTTCCATTTTCCTACTTATCGTCATAACTGACAATTCTGGGATGTTGGGTCGAGTATTTTTTAACTGTAGAAGATAAATATTTCCCAGGATAAGAGCACATGCAAGGAATTGTGGGAGGAATGAGTATAGTATAGGCTAGGGTAAACTTGCATAATTCGTACCCCTTAAGAGAAAACCATCATATTTAGAACATTAGGAAAGATAAATTAGTTTTAATTAATAGTAATTATTGATTGCTAAATGCTTTATTGTTTCTATAATCAAATTTAACATAAACCTTATAAACTTTTCAAAAACAAACAATTAAAAAAAAAACCAAAAAGTACGATTTAAGACCATTCATCCCAAATCGTACTTTGAGATCTATTCATTGGTATACAGTATTGAGAATCACCATCATAATCAACAATGTGTTATTAAAACAAGTAGTAATTCTTAACTAATTCGACGGATGGTCTTCGCCAATTCTCGGCAATCATCGTTAAATCGTACCAGTACGTTTTAAGCTGTTTTAAGAACTTTACTCGAGTATGAAATAGGAGCAAGAGCCCATCTAATTTTAAATTTACCGGCAAAAAAAATTGACAACAGTTACGAGTATGATAACACGTCAGATGAAATCGCAAAGATACACATTAATACGTATCAAATCGTAAAATAGGTTATACATGACCTTATTTGAATAAAACTCTTACGAAATGTGTAAAAAGATTACAGCAATAGTTGAAAAAACCTTACTTTTTCAATATTTTTGTCGAGAGCAGCTTCAGAGGTGTTATCTGTCAGGTGGTAAAATGGCCGACTGTTATTTCTATTTTTTGATACTAGAGGCGCTGATAGCTGTAACCAAAGCCGAGTTTTAAGTGGAGTACGAATTTGGCGTAAGTACGAGTTAGGCAAGTTTACCCTAAATAAACAAATTAAAAGCAGTTCCCTACATCAACACCGACTGTCAATGGAATATTGTATCATAGCAGCAATCCAATAATTTGACCGTTTTCTACGAAAAGGGAAGGGGGAAGGGGTTTCTTTTCCTTTTTTACGAATGATTTGCCATAATGACTGAAAAATTAATCGGCTTACCTAATAACGTAAATAATGTGAATTGTAGATAAATTATTATTGTCAGCAGAAAGGTGCTCGTGGCTAAATAATAGGGATTTACCAGCTTCACGATCATTAAGGTTTAGTAGTGCCAGTCGGTTCGTGGGTGGATCGCCATCGAATGCTTCCGAGTTTTCTCTGGGACTCGGAAAGTACGTTAAACTATTGGTTTTTGGTAGTTGCTGGGTACAGGATAACATGCCAAGGGAAATCGTATATCCCAGTAGGTCCTAATTTTCAGATAGGCAGTCGCTCCATGTAGGTAAAATACTTATAGGTACTCAGCTGCATCCGATTTCACTGGAAGCCATCCCCAACATAGGTAATAAGGCTGCAAGTCGCGGGTTCGAACCCAGGCAGGCACATTACTTTGTACTCTCTCCTAAGTACCTTCTATTGTTAATATAATTAATAATTTTCTCGCAAATGTGTTGAACAACGTTGGATGATACACGTGGAACTCATGTGAACTCGTGACTACGGTAAGCCTTCGACTTTGTCTCAGGCTTACATTCGTCTACTCGTTTGTAAAAACCAACTTACCGTACTAGTATCATATATAACCTTTTATAATAGCAAAAGATTACTCGGTATCAAAACAACGCCTAATATTATTCGTTAGCGATAACACTCGACTTTTTGCCGCCGCAAATTATACAGGCGCTCGTAAAAACCGTCTTAATGTAACCGAAAAATAATTGTTTTCTTTTATCTTGTTTGCAAGGAAGCAAATTAGCAGGCTAAAAAGACAAATCGTCACCCCCGGAATTATGTAGATGAAATGTAGACGAGGAAACCCCGGTGATAGGTGCTCAAGTTATAAATTATGAAGGTTTTTTAGAGGTTTGGCTTTAAGAGTGCACCTGCACATCTGTCAGATTTGACGAAAAATGCTTGCTATTTCAGCAAGTACCGTATAAGTAAGTAAGATGTTATTTTTTTTTAGTTGAATTCATTGAAAATTAAAGTAGGTACTAACCTACGCCTGTTGGTAAATTATTCTTATTATTTTCTTTATTGCAGACAAAAATAATAATATACAAAATTAGAATATACAGCGTATATGTACAACGGCGAGCTATTTATTTTAGAGTATCGTGCTTAATACTAATACGATATGTTTACGCATAAAATTCCTTTTAAATTCGTATTAAAGTATTGAACTGTCGAGATTCATAACATGAAAACCTTTTTCTAAACTGTTCTAATTAGTAATAATACTAAAAATAATGTTGAGATACTTAAATCGACATCCTGCTTGGTTTTTGGTCCCCCGTCCCACTTAATTAGTAATGCTATCATTTTTCTCTGCTTCTATGGGGGAATAATTTTGTCCAGGCGGTCTTTCTTTGGAATGCGCTCCCTCAGAATATCAGGACGGTAACCAATCGGTTTACTTTTAAAGTGAAAGCTCGAGAGCACATTCACAAGAAGTTGGCAGAGTCGTCTCAGAACTAACTTGTAGTTTTTTTTGTTAATCTCTCATAACCTTTTTTTAGATTTTGCTTTATGTATGTATATATGTATTTATTAATGTATTTTAGTTTTATGTTTTAACTATTTTGTTTCTGCTATTGCACCTACTTTGTATTGTCTCTGCATCACCCTAAGGTAGACTGGTAGAAAATGCCCAAGGCATTAAGTCCGCCTTTGTACAGTGTTTACTTGTGCATAAAGTTTTAATAAATAAATAAATAAATAAATAAATAAATAAATAAATAAATAAATAAATAAATAAATAAATAAATAAATAAATAAATAAATAAATAAATAAATAAATAAATAAATAAATAAATACATAAATACATAAATAAATAAATAAATAAATAAATAAATAAATAAATAAATAAATAAATAAATAAATAAATAAATAAATAAATAAATAAATAAATAAATAAATAAATAAATAAATAAATAAATAAATAAATAAATAATTGTCGGCCTGTTTACTTTAAAGCTAACATAAAAAATCACTTCATAAGTGTAAAAAAATGATTAATTGGTTGCATTGTATTAATTGCATCCCAGACCGGTCAGTTTCTTCACACTGGTCAGTCTTTTAAACGTGGTTAAAGGACCGTGGTGGTGGTGTGGTGGTATGGTGGTCACGTTCAGTTCCATTGGTAAATATCGTAAGGTTTGAACCCAAAGATTAACAATGGATTATGTAGGTACTGACATAGCTGTGTGGGCCGAAACAATTCCCTCCGTGATACTAGCGGCTTACGTCAAAGTCATTTACACGTCTTTGACGTAACCTGCTTACCCACTAACAATGATTGAATTTGGCAGCTGAGCAACGACTCCGTTCCTATTGTTTATTTAAACAAAATTCAATATTCTAATATTTATGCTCCACATTTACACAAGTTAATTTACTAAACTAAATAGAATTAGAATAAGGAAACAAGTCCCTTTTGCTTTTGCAAAGCTTAAAAAAAACTCTCGTACATATGTGTCAGACAACATATTTGCAACATATATCAAGTATCAAGTTACCTGTCGCTTTCAGTTTCAGTAAAATAAAGTTAGAGAATGCTGATCTTCATAAATTCATGTGGCGTTAGGTATCGATACAATTGCCATGTGCACGTATGCGAAACTAAGTTTCAAGTTCACAGCAAACTTAGGCTACTAAAAATGCAAGATGGCAACATTTAATAGTGGATTTAGTAGCCCCAGTTTCAAAGTTATTTGGGTTATTCTCCAGCCCCGCCACGTGAAAGGCTTCCCTCACAAAGATTTCATACTGCCAAAGAGGTCAACCTAGATGCAACCCTGCGGCGGATTGCTGAGTCGCCCAACAATATCTTCACAGCTTTAGCTGTCTTAGTTTGTAATGGAAAATAATATACAGAGAGGTTTACTACACCATCCTTATTGTCATACAATGTGTAGAATTAGTATTTGATGCTTAAGTGCCTAGTAATCAAAGTAGATAGCTTGTTTGTAAGTTGTAAACTAAGAAAGTGATTAACAGCTTTCCCTTCAAGTTCCATACTTTTATAGCAATCTAATTATTCTCTCAATTAACTTAGCCTTGCGTCGTGGACACCCCATCACGTCTGTCTAGAATATTGGATTCCCTGATCGACTTAATTGGGTCTTAATTTTTATTCCGACTACCCGCTTTTAAACGACGCAGCTTTTTAATAAAATTTATCACTTTAATCACTTAGATCGAACTAGTTCCCCAGAGATTTTCTTAGTTTTTTTCTGCTTCGTAAAAACTGTGTGAACATAAACGCGATTTGCCCTCAGAAGCTCAAACGGATTATTTTATGTTCAGGGCTTAATGTACCGACAACTTTGATCCCCTCCTCATTAATCATGAATGTTTTAATGTATACTTACTTACGAATTAAGGCATTATTTGCATACATAATCAAACATGCAAAGTAACACGGAACTTCTAATTTGGAAAATGTGAATGTTGAGCATTTTGGAGTCAAGCGTGCTGATCTTTTGGTAGATAATCATCATTATTTTACGAAGTGCCTTATATTGTAGGACTCTATTACTGGGCGTTAGGGCTTTCCCTATATAAGTTAAAAGTTATGGTTATTCAGTCCAAAAATTCAGGGTTTATATTTTTTCTACTAAAATTTTATTGATTTATTCCACCTACTTCCAATAAAAAATTCCGGAGTAAAAATAATATATCCCTTCTTCGGTCCTAACTAGGATTAAATTCGGGACAATCACATTCGGCGGAGTAAAAAAAATGGAATAAGTATTTGAACCGTACCCTTTTCTATTTTTATTGCAAATTACATATTCAATTTGAGATAATATATGAGAAAGAGGATGGAGAAATTTCAGTAGATATTAAATGCATCTCATCTGAGTATTCAGCATTCAATTTAAATAAATTAGTTAGGGTCTTTGACACTCATATAATCTTATTATAATGCTGTCTCCACGAGGTCGACGTGCGCACGTGACGCGAACTCACTATGACGTAAAAGATTTAAGCGATCCTTCAGCGTAACGTTCGCCAGGTGTTTTGTAAGCATGTTTTGTTCAAGAAATTCAGTTTTAAAGCTTGAACTATTTGTTTATTTTTTCTGAGGAACCTGCGCTTTGTTATTCTTGTATAAGCTCTGTTGACATTAGCTGAGCGAATTTTAAAGCCACTGCGCTTTTGTCGTTTGTTTTTATTGCTATTTATATTGAACACGGTGACATTTATGTTTTGAAAATGTAAATAGCAATATGAAAGTGAAATTATCGAAATTGGAACTGCCTGTGTTTTGCAGAAGTCAAAACACAGGTTGTTCCAAGCGCACTGAAGTCTCAGCTTCATACTGGGATAGAATCCCAATAGATGATATCTACAACTTCTTGAGTGCTGTTCTTTGAATCGAAATGTAATAAGTTTTATTTTGTTGCAGTACATCGGGACAATGGACGTGCCACGTCCGACCAGCCGGGTTGAGATTGTCGCTGCGATGCGCCGGGTTCGTGTGAGTATGCTTTTATAATGAGGCTGTCAGTTACAGAATGCATCTTTTTTAAAATCTCTTATTCACGGACTTGGGTTAATTCACTATCTATAGTCACTTATTCAATGAACACAGCATTTAGGAGGTATCACATAGAATCAAATGGAGGTATCAGTTGAATTTCCACAAGACATGCACTAAGTATTGCTGCATGATGACCTCTGACTCTTAATAGGTGCGTACCTATTGAGAGTTCAACCAGTCCAGTCCAGTTGGATTATTATTTTTAAATAATTTCCCATCAAAAACTTTTTCAAATCTAACGCTTTTACTCGTATCAAACACTATTTTTTTATTTGACATCATCAACTAAATAAAAATCTGAAATTCACTGTCTAAACACACAGCTCAAAACGCAGTGTAAAAAACCGTACGATAAAGAGATTTTTTTTAAATCCCTTGGGACGACACAAAATTGTAAACTCATATTTTTATTCCAATGTGATATTACATTACACACATGGCTTATTTTTGCAATAAAAGAAAACGATTTAACTTCCAGAATTAACAAAAAATTTAATTTAAACATCTATGAACATTTATAGGTACACTTATTATTATCCCAGCCACATCCACAGCATGGAGAGCAGACCTTGCAGTACAGTTTCCCCACCCCTTATATGTCCATAACGACAGTCTTCACTGAGAGACTGAGACCTTAAAGTGCCTACCGTCCAGCAATTCATCAAACGTCTTACCAAGCGTTTCTTTGACCCTGCTATTAAGCATAGGAATAAGTAGGAACCCTTTGATAGCATCGGCCGCCCAACACGACCCATCGCCTATCACTTCAGGACCCTATCGCCTTCCTTCAGAAACGTAATAAGGTAACCAGCACAATTCGTAAGACAAATAATTAATAGATACAAACAGGTTCGTACCCTACAGGTGCCCCCTTAGTTTATAGTTTTTTGCTCCTATAGGTCTTAAATTGTAGGCAACTACTCTATTAGCTCGGTTAAGCAGAAGCCAGTCTCTCCAGGCTGAACTGTAAGATAAAACACAACAACAGTTATTCTGCCTTGCTGTGTGACTGGAACTGTAGCTTCCTTTTTTTCTAAGTATTTGGCAATTTAAAAATGCCTGTAAAATACCTACTTGAAATAAATGCTTTGATTTTCAATCTGTAACAAAAGATTAGGTTAGTCTAATTTCTAACTACGTAATTGGCCCCGGTGGCGTAATTAACAAAACAGAACAAGAAGCTACCTACCCACCGTTTGCCTAAAAATTGATTTTAGCTAAGCTTTGTTTGTTATTTTATTAACCGACTTCTAAAAAAGGAGCAGGTTCTCAATTCGGATGTTTCTATTTTTTTTTTTTTTTTTTTTTATGTTTGTTCGGGCATAACTCCGTCGCTTGCCAACCGATTTGGAAAATTCTTTTTTTGTTGGAAAGGGTATTCTTTCCAAATGGTCCCATAGCCACCAAATCAGGATCTGATGATGGAATCTTGGCGAAATCGAGGGAACTCTTTTATTTTATATGAAAACGTGTTGCGATTTTGGTATTTTCTATAACAAGTGAAGCATTTGCGTTTGATAAGAACCATTCTACCATCAGATCTGATGATGAAGCCAAGAGTCACGGAACTCCATAATGAGACAATCTACCATAGTCGTGTTTGGGCTTGTTGTAATTGTAACGGTATGCACTTTCCATGTATCAAGCACATGTGAACCACTAAAAAGTTGAAAATAAAAACTTTTTTGCAAAAAATAAAACCGACTTCAAAAAAAAACAAAATAGTGAAAAACAACTTTAGCTTCTGAAGTCGGTGACAAAAAAACTAAAGCAATCAAACAAAGGTCACCGACTTCAGAAGCTAAAGTTATTTTTCACTATTTTGTTTTTTTTTGAAGTCGGTTTTATTTTTATTGTTCACGAACAAGAAAATAAAGCCTTCATGAGCGTAGGCATATGATACAGAATTTGCGTACCTACCTTCAATTGGTAGCTAACTGAATACTGATTTGTTTTATTAGTTCAGTTCACAGCTGACCCACAGCGAACTTCGCCGGCGTCACATAAAAGAGAAAAAAAAAACACGATTGAACATTATTCATTTATGCTCTGCTCCTATTGGTCGTAGCATGATGTTTCAATTATATAGCCTATAATCTCCCTCGATAAATGGACTATCCGAAACCAAAAAAAAAAACAATTTCAATCAGAAGATCTTGAGATTAGCGCATTCAACCAAACAAACAAACTCTTCGGCGTAATTATATTAGAATAGCTTAGCTCCTGTGCGCAGTTCCACCTACATAGTACACAGATAAAATAAAATGTAGCCTACGTCCATCCGGAGTAATGTACATCAAATGGTGAAATAACTTTTTCACTTCTCATGCTCTTAAAGTACGCCATTACAGCCCTACGAAGCGGGATTAAAATAACCGTTTATTCCCTAGGGAGTAAAAAGTAATTTAAAAATGGAACGATTTTTTACTCTGAAAAATGGTCACAAAAGAGTAACTTGTCAAAGGTTTTATTTAAATTTCGAATTGGCTTGCAAATAGAAAGCGGTATATTGAAAAAAAAAAACAAATGAACTCTTCAACGCGGAAAATTTATGGTTGTTTGTGTGCATCGTTGATTTTGAAAAAGTATGTGGAATGCCTCTGTTGCTAGCCGCTGCAGTAATGTAGGTACTATAATTATCTGTGGAGTGTGGATCATCTTCATTGCGAGAATGTTGAGAGTTTGTGTTGTGTTTTAAATTGTTAATCTGTGACTTACTTGATAGAATAAAATCTGACAGCTCAGTTCAGAATTTTAGTCGAGTGTAAATTTGTTCGGTTTTAAATGACTATTTTTCTCGCACTCGAAGTGAAAAGTATCTACAGTTTGCACCTCGAGACTAAACGCCAATATAATATACCCTCGCTTTCATTGCCTCCCTCGCAAGCTCGGGAGTCAAACCACCTCGGGTATATAATGGCTTCGTTTAGTCCCTTGTTATAAAATATACTATTTGAATGGGTGCCGTGGTACCAGACATTACCCTTCGCATACATGCAAACTTACTTTTTCCAACAATAATATCTCAATAGCAGTCATGTAGTCTGAATAGGTGCCCGGTATATGGCAATAGGGCTACCCCCTATTACATTAGACTAGAACATAACCAGCTAAATGTGCTATACTTAATTGTTAGACACCTCTGCCTTACCCTCCGCTGAAAACAGGCGCGTTGTTTTCTTACATGATGAATTACAGAAAACAGGTAACCTTTGCAAACGGACAAGTTATTTCAACCGTTTTTACTTTATTGCTCGTAAACTAAATAAGTGTTTAAGTACCCTCTCAAAGCTTTAGGCATTGAAGCTTCTTTTTCACTAAAAGAATAAGGGTAAGTCAAGTACGTATGACACAATAAAAAGTTTTATTTTAAATCATAGACTATTTGTTTACGCTCAATATAGCGTAAAAAAATAGTCTATGATTTAATAGGTACACACTAACCCTTTAGTAGAAATAAAAATAAAGGGTGTAAAACATCTCTTAACGAAGCCGAAAGGCACTTGTGCTCCCGGTCATTGCGATCATTTTTTTGTTCCACACCATACCTGGGAACCTCTTAGTTACGCAGATGGGGGTGGGGGGGTTAAAGTTTGCGTTCTACCACAAAACAATACACCCAAGAAAAAAGTCGTTTCCCTGCAATAATTTTTGCGTAAAGTTACTTAGTTAGATGTACAGAATGCTTGGTTAACGGCTTCGTGACGAGGTGGTATACCCTGTATTACACAATAAATAAATTAATAGTAGTTTATGCAACTGTGCATAATGAAGGGCATTACAACACGAGTGTGGGTTTAAGAAACGAGCCGAAGGCGAGTTTCTTAATAGCATCACACGAGTGTTGTAATGCCTAATTATGTATAGTTGCATACACTACTTTATCTACCCAAATATCATAAGGGCTCTATGATGGGTTCAGGAACCATAGGGAAATGACCTGCATTGTTACTTGGCCCTTGATTTTTGTGCCAACAGGTTATTAGTTGCATTCGCCGCTGCATTTACGATATCTGGCGGAGTATTCATGTCAATTTCTGAGTCACTATCACTCATTTTCGACAGAAATAAAGAATGGGTTACTGGAAATAAAAAGCTAACGAACAAATGACAGCTCGAAATGGCGGCGTTTCGGATATCTGTCATTTTTTTTTAAATCATAGGCAAACGAACAAAGTCACTATTCTTGTGTCACTCGAGATCGAAAATGTCGTGCGAATTATAATTAGAATCATACTGAATTGGGGTTTTTTTTTTTTTTTTTATCGATGTCTGATTTAATGTAGGTGGTACCTACTAGAATAGCACACTCACTTGAATTTGACACCTGTTCCAAATTTAAAACTCATAACGCAACTGTTTACAGTTGCGTTATGAGTTCATTACAGTACCGTTCATTTCTGCAGGTTGGTAATGCTGGTCATTGCCTATGGTTTTTGAACGCATTAGAGAGGGTTTATGATATTTGGGTAGATAAAATAACTTTTAGTATTTCATTATCTTTGAAATAAAGGAAAAATAATCAAGATGAAAATGGGAAATATAAACTGAATGAGGTGGCTCATCTGAGTGCTATCAGTACCTGCTTACAAAACCTGCAAATACTACTAAAACCAAATTGGCGCGGCGTGGCAGGTTATCGCTCTTGCACTTCCCATGCCAGAGAGGCGTCCGTGTGCCCAAACAGTGAAAATAATATATGCAAAGGAATCTACTTAAACTGAAGATAATTTCTTTAAAAACATAAGCCTCCTACCCTCCTTTACCCGACATGCCTCTGGGGTCAGTCGAGTAAAAATGTGAGGGTATATTTTTGTGGCGAACTCAAAAAATAATTTGGGCAGACAAAGTGATTTGTAACATAATCCATGCGGGACTGAATGGATCCACCTAAGCCTGTCCGCTGTAGTAGAAAAGCTTATTTTTTCCTCGTAAACAAAATCGGGAAACATCAAGTCGTAGCGTTCTGAATATTTAGGTATTTCTATGAAAAAACTTCTCTGATATTTATTAGATAGTTTGTAAGTCCTATCACATAAAAAAGTTGTGACTACTGTTTGTTACTGACTTTTAACCAAGTTCTATGACAAAATAATGTTGTTAATATTTGAGAAATTGATGATTTGCAGTCATTTACCATTTCCGACGATTTAAATTTCATTAAGGTATATTTATCTGTGACAAGCAATCTTGCATGTTGGATTATTTAAAAGTCTTAAGTATTAAGTTTAGTCTTCAAAGTTCCATAAATATCTTTCATAATTTAATCTTGTATGGTTCCGTGTTGTTTCTTCATTATTTTTGCAAGACGGTGGTACATTTTGGCATTCTCCTCATGTAGAAAAGGGGCGAGTATACATAGCCAGCAGTGTTTTGTTCCTACCCTTGTGTAATTTGTCGCCCCTTGTTCCCAACAATTGGTTTCCCGTTTCGTTCCACTTAGTCACATATTTCTCCTCTCTTAGTTACGAATTTAATAACAAAAAAAATGTTTTTCAATATTGCGTTCTCATTTCTTTTCCTTATAAGTAGGCATAATGGTTTGAACAATTCTTAACTTTAATATTACTTCTCAACTTTACGTTGTTTGCGATCTATTTCGAAATGTAAAGTATTCTTACTTATTTCGTCTTTTGTCATAATCGTTTACAATGGTTCTTTTATATTTATATTCGAAATAAAGGTATCTGAAAAAAATCTATAATTTAGGTTTGTAACACAAGAAATTACAGATTCAAGTAACAGTAAAAATAAGAAACGACTTTTCCAAATAGCTAAAAATTTTATGGCTGTTGAATTTTATTTCAAAAGTTCACAAGTCAAACCACTGCACTAGTGCATGAAACACGAATAAAAAAAACCAATAACTTGCAAATATCCCAGACGAGCAAACTTGTACTGAGATTCTCCAAACAGTTTTTGCAATTCCGCTTTCATGACCATCCTCTGAACTTAACAGATCGACTGAAAGTGTGCTCAAACTTTTCATCGAGAAAATAAACTGTTCAAATTAAATCTAGTACGAACGTTTGAACCGGTAGTTTTATGAAGATTGATAAGCCAATGATATCGTTTGTGTATTAACTTGCGATTAACTGATTAATGATTTCAAAGACGTGCAATAATAGTTTCCTCTATTGCCGTTATCACAGCATTTAGTAATCTGATCGATGGATCTTTCCTACTAAAATTGACGTCTTTTTATCATTTTCATTTATCTTCTAATATCTAGGAGATATTATTGGAAGACAGAGGTTAGAAAATTATGGCAACAGTAGAGCCTCAGCTATAATTTTAAGTAATTTATCAGTAATTTTTCGTAGAACTGACTCCATTTCAGATGAAATATGTGTGTGATATTATCAGCGGACTCTGTGATATCGTCTGTGAAAAACCCGATTTACCGCGAAATAAACCAGAAAGTAGCTCCGAGTTGAAAGATTTCGTTTCTTGAATATGTTTTGCTGAAAAAAAAGATCAGTTGCACACAGTCAGTGGATACCGTCATAAACGCTAATAGATGTAGCGATAATTGCTACTTAGCAACTATAAGAAGTGATTTATTGAAACTTTAATATTTGTCATCAGCCTATTAATGTTCCCACTGCTGGCACCTAGGCCCTCTTTCTGTGATAGGGAGCCCAGTGCGGATTGGTAGATCAAAATCAAAGCATTTATTTCAAGTAGGCCAATAACAAGCACTTTTGAATTGTCGAAACAAAGATGAAAATTAAATCTAGCTACAGTCCCAGTCACAAGACATAAAAACTGTGAAAGTACTGTAGGTGCCCATTCCCTAACGTATATCTCTATGGAGAAGAACGGGCAAGAAACTCCATGGACACTCTTTTAAATCAAATTATTGTTACAAAATCTTGGTTACATAATTTATGTTGAGATGGTAAACTATGTGAGAACAATGTAACAAGATGTGCACGTTAAAAGTGTCCATAGTAAAAACAAAATAATTCTTTCAAATAAGCCATGGCAACTAAGAGATGACCAGTCACAACTGACAGCGCCCGTTCACGAACATGACGCATTGATCAGCACCATTCAGCTCAACCATTTTGAAGGGAGCTAAAGATGTCGATGTAGAGCTTTAGATGTCACATGTCTTCGAACTTTTGGTTCCAGGACATGGTGGTTTCCTCACGATGTTATAACTCTGGTTGCAATCATAGTATATTGGAACCCATGCTATTATGAAATAGATTTTATCTCAAACATGCAACGGCTATTCCACGAGATTTTTTTCAAATTTTATGAAGTGTTTGAATACATGTTAGGAACACCAATATGTCGTTTTCAATTCACAAACATTTTGTACGGATATTGGGAGGTAGGCGATACAGATTATCCGCGCATCAGCGTGGTGTGAGTGATCACGTTACACTGAAATATGGATATGTCACCGTAAAATTGTCAAACACGTTATATTACAATATAACGTGTTTCTCTCTAGCGATATTGTAATATCTCGAATTATTGTCAACTGAACATACGGAAGTATCTCTGCACCCATAATCGGGACTTGGGGCACCCCCCCGTTAGGTTAGTTAGGTTCCTTTAAACCCTGCACTCGGAAATAGGGGCCCCGCGAAGCGGGGCTCCGTCGACTACGCTTTTTAGGGGAATATGAAGTGTTTTAAGGTTAAGTTATAATAATCCGTATTTCTCAGGAATGGTACAATATCTTTTCATGAGAGTTGTACCACTGGGCAAGGGGGACCCCTCCTTCCCTCCACACCGCGTAAGTTGACTACCATCGCATGCATATCACGAAAAATAATGCGTTTTGTTGTAAGCAGTATGTTCATTTGACAATATTTCGAGATTTTACAATATCGCTAGAGATATTACAATATAACGTATTTGACAATTTTACGGTGACAGATATAGCAGGCGAAGATACGACACAACCGCCACCGGGAGAGCGTAGCATCTGAATATAAATGAATTTGTTTATGAACCGCTGAAAAAATCGTGACGACACCGTTATGAGCCACACCTGTACTGGGGTATACATATTTATTCATAAGTATTCGCAAACTGCTACCTTTCCCTGCTTCCATATTTTGCGGTTAAAATGCCATTCAAGGCAATATTTTCTCATTTCACGTAACACTTTAGAAACACAAAATGTTTTTTTCTTCCGCTACTATATCATCAAATTTCTACTTCGTTGATGCATTTTACAAGACTTGTAACTTTGACTGCCATGATTGTGCTCTCAAATGAAAATTAATAAAAATCAGTTAGCAACTTACAAACTCAGTTTTATGAACACAAACTAAATTGTAGCTTGAACTATGCAAGAGTTAACTGTTCCGTAAATGTGGTTTGACCAGCAGCTGAGTACTACTACTAACTCAACAACAATTGCTAATACTCCAACTAGTTCAACTGTTCCAGACATTTGCAATTCTGCTGTTTATTTGTTTTAGCGTATTGAAAGATGAGATACAAATATAATTATAAAACGGACTCTATTGATCAACTCATCAACGTTCAAAGTAATTATAAGATGGGAATACGCGCCGTAATTTCCTTCCATGACGTCAGACGCTGTAATCATAAAAACGATAGTCTTGTCCTCGTAAAACATTGATTCGATTAAGTCATAGACTTCATAAACATTCGTTTACTTTTTAGTGGTGCGAGTGTACCCATTAGTTGATTCTCAACCATTATTTTATTTCATGGTTTTATTTTAGTCGTAATGATTTACTGACTCAAATTCAGTTAAACAACGATAACTTCAGGAGATAGTGGTGAAGCATGTGCTACTAGAATGGCATTATTCAGCACGTAGAATTTTAGACCTCTTGATAACAAACTCTTTGCTAATTACATCTCGTCCACATTATGCTCGCAACTTCCACTGTAACTAAATTATAATGTATGTTCCCAAGTAATAAGGTGCCTCTATTACATATTACTAAGCTTGGTGCACAGGTGCGGAAATGTGGATGATTATAATTGTCGCTATTTTCGGCCTATTTTACTTCAAACTTCCAAGAAATTCTAAAGTTGGTTTAAGTGAGGCGCAGATCCGGAGCGGGATTAGTTATTTTTGGTCCCCACGGCGTCAGATGACGACTTCTTGAGAATTTGCATTGAAATAGCAGCTTTGTAATATGACCGCTTACCGAAGAATTTAGTAACTACTAATAATTTTTTATCTTTGCAATAAATTAATATCAAAACATGGATGTTGTACATGAAGATATAAATCTGCGATTCGACGAAGTATGTTTATGATTTAAGATCACTTGAGACCGGAATGATCCGGGGTTGCGGGCCTGTTCGAAAGAGATACCGCGGCCCCGGAACGTAAAAGGCGAGGAAGGAACATGGATGGTTTTTAGTCAGTAAGAGTCTGACACTCCCTCCCGCTCCGCCCAGAGTGGGGGGGGTCATTTGATGATTTCCCACCCTTAAAAAAAAAAAAAAAAAAAAAGACCGGAATGATCTTTGCCTTTTATTTTCGCCAGCTAAGAAACCAGCGCACCCTCGTCACAAACTTATGGTGACATAACAACAAACACACATGATAAATGCGGAAAAGAAAAAAGAGCTTTTAAAATAATACGTTAATAATCTTCGTCTCTCTTTATGTATGAAAAATATGTTTTACTAAAACACTGTTTGAAACTCGCGGTTTACAACTAAACTTATTAAATATTATCACTTATTCTATCTTCCGTAACGTGATTGGTATTTAATTTTAGTTCCCGCAATCCGTAATCGCAGATCATAAGTTTATTTTAATGAAGTCAAAAATGAACAGAAAACGCGTAGTGCCAATAGCGATGTTAATTCTTCAGTACTACAATGAACAAAAAACATGTAAAAAATCATTAGGTATGTACAAAAATTCAATTTACAGAGGAAGATTTTACGCTCTATGAAAGGGTTGCTTTTGTCCCAACCGGAAATCCACCACGGAAATTGACCCCATGACCCATAATTTGTAAAGACGGTCATTCAGCCACTGCCCTTTATCCTTTTAAATTGTCTTCATCTAATGAACCTTTTTTTTCCGCAGTACGAATTCAAGGCGAGGGGTGTGAAAAAACGCAAAGTGACTGTGGACGTTTCCACTGACGGGGTCCGGGTGACCACAAGGACTAACATCACGGCTAGGAAAACAAAGGTGAGTTTCAATTTAATTTTCAATGACTACTTCTAAAATTGCTGTTCCGAAAGCTCCACTTTTGAGGCGAGCTATAATCGCAGTTACGCACTTATCTCGCTATGTTTGCTCATAAATTCTATTAGTAAAATTAATGACAGCTTATACGAACGCAAGTCAGGATGCTTTTTTTGTATATTTTCCAAAATCATTTGTTTAACAGGAATGATTTTTCCTCTTTAAACTTTGTCGCGCTCGGGTACAAGGGTTCTCCAAAAAATATTATACAGGACCCAACTAGGACTAGCCAGTTGTATCGTTAAGAAATCTGAGATACAGACCTCCTTTCTGTGAACATAATTATATATGAATGATATAAGCTATGCTATGCTTTAATCCACCACCCGTGCCCAGTGCAGAATAATAAAATTAAAAAATATATCGATGCTTAATTTGATTAAGTTAACAGGGAAAATTCTTGCTAATTGGGAAGAATCATGTACTTAATAAATTGGCACAAACTTGGCAAAGGTACGAAACGAGTATAAGGGTGCTAGAGCTAAATGGTCTGTAAGATTTCTGAAAGTTTTGAACAGCTAAAGAAAACTACTGATAATTTATGCAAAGTAGGTCATATTTACAAAACAAACGAGTAAGTATTGTTGCTAAATGCGACCCTTCAGCCGGCCCCGGAATGTTTTAACCCCACTTAAAGTTACATTTACGGTAAGGGTGTTAATATAATTTTACTAACAAATGTAGATCACTCTGGATGGGTATAGTTGTCTGGGAAGGCCAAATGTACAACCAAATAAATAAATTACAGGGTACTGAACCAACGGAAGATGTGATGACATACTTTTGTTATAAAATAAACAAAAAGTTCTCCGCATTCCAAGAAGTCGAAAGAGCCTTTAGGCTTTCAAAAATATTATTCAATACTTGTTTTAATGCATTGGTTTTTTATTCATGAAATGCCGATTATATACATCTGCTCGCTTTAACGCGATGTCAAGTTAAATAGAAAACTTCGACGACTCAGTTAAAAAGTTTGATCCATTTCACGACAAAATCATTTTAGGTGCGACTGTTATAGCAGAAAAGAGTTCTTATGCACTTAAAAATGAAAAAGTTTCAGTGTATGGAATATGATGTTCATATTCTGATCAAGTTATCTTAACATATATTCATACTCTCTTTTATGTGATTCTATTAGATCCATCCTCCAATATTCATCTTCGTTGGTTCATAAATCCTAAGTACAATCTTTCACGAAGTTTGAGGAAATATCTCAGTATGATTTTCATATTCTTCGCATCATTCCGACCAAAAATGTTAGTCAAGCAAAGAAATCGTCTATAATGCGTATTTCATATTATATTCTTTTTCTAACACTTTTGCTTGTTTTGCGAATTTACGATTGAGCCCGAGTTACGATTTTCTTTAGAAAACGTAGTTTGGTTCTCTTTAATTGAGTCATTTTCTAATTAGGGCACTATTGTTAGAATTCCCAGAGGGATTTGTTCGGTAGCCATTCGGATAAACAAAGCTTTATGTACTGTAGGGTGGACAAAAAATACTAAAAGCTACTTTACATCCCTGGTGTAATGAGTGGTTTTATTTTCCAGGAGCTGTTTAATGTAACATATAATGTGAAAGAAATTATCGTTCTCCACACATCGGCTGATATAACCACATATTACTAAATTATCTGTTAGACGGGAGTAACCGGTGACACTGATTTTTTCTCGGGGCTCGTAAATCATGTCGGGCCATAATGGACGTCTGTCAACCTGCTGTCTTGGAAGCGCCGCCTTCTGCGTCTATTGTAGCATCGATCCATTGTTACCCCTTAAGAATAATCTTGGTCCACTCTTCATTATTTGAATTACTTTAAAAAATCTATGCCTTTTTAATATAATTTCATATTGCAAGTAAAAAAGTAAAATTAGGTCTTTGAATTTTTTACTATAGGTAGGTACGTTATTTTGTTTGGTTCAACTAATTTACTTCTTAGGGTATAATATGCATCTACCTGTAACTAATTTTATCTTCCAAAGTTCAGTTTTGCATGGAACTTCAACAAAAGTGGTTGAATGTTTTGTTTCGATCAGACTTCGAAATCTTGAATCATAACACTGCGAGATTCATAAAATACATTTACGTAGCCACGTTGTAGCAGCAGAAATAATACCAGATTTTAAAACAGCTCTACAACTAACAGTAGAATTTGAATTAAATCCCTATGAAGTTTCACAACCATTTCTGTACGTTGTCACTGAGCTTTAAAACTAATAGCGGAGACTAGCAACTGCCGCAGGAAATAGTACACAAGTGTGTGCAAAAGCACAGGTGAACTGGTTACCCTTGCTGTCATAGGCCGATGGTCAAACTACTAAGACCAACTGATACTGAAGAAATCCTACTGCACCAGGACTCCAAACTCAGCAGGTTAACGGGGTTTTGAATGCTAACAAGTGTATTTGATTGCAAAAGTTGTTTCAGAAGACCTCAAGCAAGCTATTTGGCCGCGGCAGCAAGTCAAAGACGAGTGTCACCACGGACACTGCGGAGATCATGCACCATCCCATCTACCGCATCTTCTACGTCTCCCACGACAGCTCTGACTTGAAGATCTTCTCTTATATCGCAAGAGATGGCGCCACTAACGTCTTCAAGTGCAACGTCTTTAAAAGTAATCGCAAGGTTAGTACTTATCTTGTCATTATTACTTATCACTTGCTTCTAAGACTCGTAGCATGATGTGAAACAGCCTTTAATCTCCTCCAAGAATTGGGTATCAATGCAAAAACATTTTCTTAATTTTATACTGGTAATAGGTACTTATCCGAGATAAGCGCATCTAATAGAAAAAATATCAGGTTTCAAAGTGATTTAATTTTATTCATCGTTTTCTTCTCGACAAACCTGTCCATTTGTTACGCATGTCATAGAAATCAAAGAGTTGTAGAAGACCTACAGAGTGAGCATGGGGAATTTTTCTTAAAAAAAAAAAATCTCAATCATTTTTGTTTTCGACTCACGAATGCTTTCGGACAAGCGAGCTTATGACACTAGACACAACGATTTGTTACTAAGTATTATCAAGAGTATTGGTTTGTGATTTTCTTCGTCTTGTCTCGTCTATCGCTCGTAAAGCCATCTTTGAGAGTTACTATATTGGATTAAGAATTACATCACTTATCTAAAATGCATTGTTATGCAAAATTTCAGCTCAACCGGAAACCGGGATGTAGGTCAAACTTGAATTTTTTTTAACATAGTCAGCTCTAAAGATGACGCTAGTAAAAGCATGTTGCGTCGCTAGAGGCATATGTATAGCAAGGATGCTAGTCATGGTATACCGCATATAAAGAAGTCACGACCACACCTGCGTTTCCCCGGAAATAAGTGGTCAATCTACCCTTTAGCGGCCTACTTTAATTAATGCGTAATACAACGCAGAGGCATAATTTAAAAAAAAACACAGAATAATCTAAATATATATAATTCAAAGGTGACTGACTGACTGACTGACATAGTGATCTATCAACGCACAGCCCGAACCACTGGACGGATCGGGCTGAAATTTGGCATGCAGGTAGATGTTATGACGTAGGCATCCGCTAAGAAAGGATTTTGATCAATTCTACCCCCAAGGGGATAAAATAGGGGATGGAAGCTTATATGAAAGTCCGTCAGTTTTAAAGTTAGGATCTTCTAATTTTGTGTTTAGGCTGACGATTGAAAATTATTTTATACGTCTTTCAGCGTTTTTGATAACTTCTACCCCGAAGGGTTATAAAGGGGATGAAATTGAATGTGAAAAATCCTTAATTTTCGACGTAAAAAGTACAAAATTTGTTATCTGGGCTTATGATTGGAAGCTGACGCAACGGTTTTATTAGAATTTCAACCCTTGAGAAGTGAAAAAAGAGTAAAATTTTGTTTTTAATTAAAGTTTTTATTTTTTGAGTCACCAAAAAGTATCGAAGTTAGTAAGTCGTTGGTTTTTTTATTTCAACCCACAAAGGGGTAAAAGGGGGGATGAAGTTTTGCATTGTAGTTGTTCATTCGTTCAGGAATAACAGCAGCAGGAGAGACCGGCAGTGCAAGTTAATAGTATAGGCCGACACAAGTTAATAGCACACGTGACTTCGCGGCTGGCAGTACTTACCGTTTTGTAGGGACCTAGGTAAGCCGAAGATTATGGACTTACGGCAGGAGCAGAAAAAGAAAGTATGGCAGCCGCCGCTCCTGTGGGTGCCGCCCGCTCGCACCAACTTGCTGCAGCACGCGCCGCTCACGCGCGCGCTGCGTGCACTCAATATGGTGTCACAACAGATTGATTGCTTCAATTGTACACTGAGCGAATTCACACGGGCCGCATTTTGCGCAATTACTTTAGTTTGTCAAAATAATCAATTTATTTAAAACATAAATAATTTAACTTTAAATATAACTGCTCTATTGTATTAGGTACCTGTTATAATAGTTGTATGTGTTGTTTAAATAAATAAATAAAATAAATAAATAAATAAATTATGTATAGTAGAACGAGATAGAATGAGTAATTGTCGATATCGTATTTGATACCAACTAGATTTTTTTTATTTTGTAGATTTCTGTTTTTTTTTCTCTTCTGCATTTCTGATCTTACTTTTGATGAATGAAGATGAAATCAGAAATGGCGCCGACGAAAGTTTTTGGATTTTTAATCATGGGTGTCGTTTCCGTGGTTTTTGGTGTCGCTGATAGTGAAAATGAGGTCAAAATTAACACGGGGAAAAAAGTTAACAGAAGCAAAAATAACAGTTTTCCTTTTTTTTTTACGGCTTCCCCTGACACTATTTTCACCCTGCGCCACTGTTAGGTATTTTAGGATGGGAAATTATCAAATGACTTCTCCCACTCTGGGCGGAGCGGGAGGGAGTGTCAGACTCTTACTGACTAAAACCCATCCATGTTCCATCCTCGCCCTTTATGTTCCGGGGCTGCGGTATCTTTCGAACAGGCCCGAAACCCCGGCCGGCAGGCTTCGGCCCTTGCGGGCCCCTCCCCTGGTGTATCTAATCCTACACCCACATTTCGCACATTTAGCTTAATCCCATCAACCGGGCACAAATAATACAATAACACTTTGCCCGTCCCGCAAATCGAACCCAGGACCTCATGCTCAGTAGCGCTTGCGACAACTCGAACAACGATGCAGTCTCACACATGACCCATCAATATTTTCACGCGAACGAAGTCGCGGGCAACAGCTAGTTATTTATATTCTCCGTAATTAATCTGTTTATTTTTACTCTTAAACAACATCGCCCGGTACTGCATAGAAAGCAACATCAATTATAAGTATTCAAAATAAATCCGTAGAAATAGCAATATTTATCAAAAGCAGATAGCAGTGTTTCGTAACAATAATACAAATTGCCTTCCCGCCTAAAGATCAACAGTTAATAAATAGCCTCAACTCCAATTTGAGATGGAGAGGACTCCCAAAGTGAAAGATTAATAAATATCAAAGATTCGCCCGTACCCTCTTCTTGAGAAAATATTTCTCATTCATTCACAATTTCGAAAGGTTTCGTAATTTACAGGACTATTAAATCTATTTTGTGGTCTGAAGAATGGCTTCGAATATCCAAATTGTTAGGGTTTTACTGTGATTTTATTATTTAGTTAGACAATATAGAAAACTATTCAAGGTGAATGAATGGGTCTGGAGTCTCTGGACCTGCCATAGCAAATTCGCATAGAAGAGATCATATGCTAATTATTGGACCCTACTTCAGACTTTTTAGTTAAGATTTTTAAGTCTACAATCTTAACTTTTAACACTATTTTGAGGGAAGTTCTGAGGTAAATGTTTACCAGCAAATTATTAAAAAACTACTAAAATAATGCAACGTTCGGTTGGCGTAAAAAATGTGTGTGTGGAACCCTCATTATAAAATTCATAATTTCATCGTGATGGGAAGCCGAGCCTGAACATTCAGTCTGCGTTTGGTCCTCGAGCCGGCAACAAGCGGAAAAATAAAATAAATAAATAATTATAATTGCATAAGTTGACAAAAATGCTATGCAATACCACGGCAGTCCCTGAGTGCCACACGTCTTTTTTTGTGTTTGTTACCTCAGAACTTTCGACTGATTGAACCGATTTTGATGATTCTTTTTTTATTTGAAAGCTGGTGCTTTACGTGTGGTTCCTTTTTAATTTGCTAATTTGTTTTTTAAGATGTGATTCTGATCTTTGGAGATATACAATGGAACTCTTCAAAAATAGACGGCAAAGCTGCAGTAATTTCTGCAATCGCTTGATTGTTTATTGTTTATACAACATCGTGACGTAACATCACGCCTGTATGCTCTGAAGGACTACGCAGAAGTGTACAATACTTCTGCGTACTTCTTCAGAGCATACCAATCCACCAATGGAACTTAACACATCTAACTGTCGAAATCTGGGTAGATTTCGACAGTTAGATGTGTTAAGTTCCATTTAATGGGATCCTGAAGAAATAGAGGGAACTCCTTAAACTTTATAGGCACACTAGAAGCGGTTTGGGTAGATTTAGGAAGAGTACTTTCTCGGAGAGATCCCATTTCAATTTGGTAAAGATCTGATGAAGAACTTAAGAAGATAGGCAACGGAACTCCTCAATAAATGATAGCAAATGTACTGGGATCGCTGAAATTTCATGTCTGTCTATTGTTTATACCAGTTCATAATAAAAAATCACGCCGATATGCTGTGAAAGGGTAAGCACATGTGAACCACTAAAAAATGAAAAATAAAAAATTGTTTTTTTTTAAATAGTAACAAATCTGAATTCACGTATTTTCGAAAATTCGCCTGCCACACTCGGGCATCAAACCTGGGATGGATCTGTGAATGCAGATTTGTTCCTATTTAAAAATAAAGCAATGCTGTCTTCGAGTAAAATCTCCAGTATTTCGAACACTTTCCCCTACTTTGAAAATTCCACCCTGTATAAGTATTATTCAATGTTCGTTCTCCTTCATCATATCGTTTTAGAAGTCATAATTTCAAAGAAACACCGCAATAAATACTTCACCCCAAGTCCATAGCGTCTACAAAAACACGAAGCACTTGACCGCCCTTTTAAGGTAAACCACGCCACATTTCGTCGCTGTCTTCCTAGATAATCCACTTTAAAACGTACGATCCGAAGAGAGGAGTAAAGGTGCCTTAACGACCGAACAGCGACCCGTAGTCGTCGGCTCCGAGAGTGCTCCGGAGCCAAGCGTGCTGTTTATTAAGATCGCACGAGCTCGTAAACGGGCCTGGCCATAAACCGCAGCTGCGTATCACTATTCACTCGTCCGTACAATATGTGGAAATTACCACTCCACTGAGCAAACGTTACACTTATTCTGATGGACTTTAATCGATACCGAACTAGGATGAAAGCTTTTGCTAATTATCTGAGAATTAAACACACACACACACACACACAAGACCACATACACACACACACACCGCGCGTTCCACATTATGGAACGCAATAAAGTATTGAGTATATAGGGTGACTGGTAATTAGTGAACGAAACTTAAACACGTGACTGAAACCTGAAATCGCGAAAAAAAAATCAGCTGTTCAGTACATTTATGTTCGCCTAATGTACTGAACAGCAGATTTTTTTCGCGATTACGGCTTTGGTCCCATAGTAAAAGATATTTGTTATCATGAGCATATCCACGTGTTTGAGTATCGTACACTAATTACCTGTCATCCTATATGTTTATTGCGGTGGAAACGACAATGCCGCTGCGGTTTGGAAACCGAACATAAAGTAACTTCGACTAAAGGAACATTACTCCTCAATCATTTTCCAAACAACGCAACGTATTGCTATTCCGCCAACTATGGATAAGAAAGCATTGTATTGATATAATGTCATAAGTGTAGAAAAAAAAAACTACTCAAAACGGGCCGCAAAATACATTGGAGACATTTACCAATCCCTACTCCGCTGGAGAAAGTATACTTCGAATCACGCGTGGTAGGGATAAGAAAAAGATGGCGCATAACGGAAAAATGTGACGCGTAACGAAAAAATGTTACACAAAATTTTTTTCCAACCCCGATAAAGAAGTTTCACTTCAAAAACCTCAAATTATTTGTTATTACGGGACAATCTTTTGGCCATTATTATTAAAAATAACTATCGAAATGAAATTAGTATCCAATAACATCTTCAGTAGTAGCTAAACAGGTTTTTTTTTATGAAAACCAAATATTAATGGTATAAGTACAGGAAAGTGGGCTAAATCAATACAACGAGGCGAGATTCCATTAGAGACTGTTTCGATATAGAATAATTACAAAGACGTCAACTGCCTTTTTCTCTAGTTCTAAAATTGTGCCGAGAAGAAAAAAGTTTCTCCTTTTTTTACTTTTGAAGGTACAAATTCCAGCAAGAAACATTTTAATGTACACCGGGTGTAACAACAAAATTGCGAATATCTCCGTACGCAATAAAACGGTTTACACATTAAGGAAGGAACTAATTTTGTACCCAGCTGTCGAAATACCTTAACTGAAATATTTTCAAAGATACAAATCTTACTTTTCATAAAGGTGAGGTACTCAGAGGTCTCGTATTGAATCAGGAAGAGGGTTAAGTGTTTGCGGGGCCGTTCCATTAGAAAGAAAAAATATGGGTTCTGAAAATCCGTACCGTGACCAATAAAATTAACCTCTCCGAATTCTGTCCCTTACCAATGAAAACTCAACATTGCCTTGGTGTGCATACTTTATGGTTAGGACATTCCTAAAAATAAATAAAAATTGGAATAATAAATACCATTCAATCTTGGGTGTAAAACACCTCTTAACGAAGCCGAAAAGCACTTGTTCTCCTCGTCATTCCGATATTTTTTTTGGTCTACGCCATACCTGGGAACCTTCTAGTTACTGAGATAATAATATAATAATAATAATAAAGCCATTTATTCCAAATCTCCGATCTAAATTACAATGTGTGTTAGTAAGGTTTTGCTTAAATTTACGAAGGTTTACTTAAAATTAGTGTTAGTAGTATTTATGAGATTTGGACCCCTGTTTGGGTAAAGGCCTCCTCCAGCCTTTTCCATGACTCCCTGTCCTTGCCTGACTTTATCCAGTCGTTTCCTGCGATGTGTGTTATATCATCAGCCCACCGTCTTAATTGTCGACCAACATTCCTTTTCCCCACTGGTCCTTTCCATTTTGTGGCTTCAATGGTCCATCTTCTGTCTGGGTATCGTGAGATGTTACGGAGATATGGTGGGTCAAAGTTACAACTTTTTTTTTAAACACAAGTTTTTTTTTGTAAAATTTTAACTTTTAACACCTCCACGACCCCCGTACTATTTAATCCATCCATCAGCACAATGTTTTAAGTGCGTTACATTGTGTTCTACCACATAACAATACATGATTTATAACCTCAAAAAAGAAAGTAGTTTCCCAGCAATAATTTTTGCGTAAAGTTACTTAGTTTGATGTACAGAATGCTTTGTGATGAGGTGGTCACCCTGTATAATCGGTGCAGTGTTCGCAAGAGATTCAGGTGCATGAGGTCCTGGATTCGATTCTCAGGTCAGGTAACGTGATATTTTTGAATTTTTCCATCAGGAACATCTCTGTGGCAGTACATGACTGCTACAGAGATGTTCCTGATGGTCTAGATTTGTGAGGCTCGCTCCCTAGGGCAAATCCATTTCCAATGTGTTATTCGCTAAAATCTGTCATGATTGAGAAGACTTGACAAAATACTCCCAAACACTACCCATTCCAACTGCAACATTCTGTGGGCTTTTTTTTTCGAAGTTACGTCTGTTGAGCCCACTTGCTCCCAGGTAGACTACTTCTTCACAACTTGGTATGATGTAATGAAAAACAACGTTTTAGGGAAACTAAACCTCAAAGAAGAGGCCTGTGTGCATAGTGTGTATGTCCCAGCCGTGGGAAGATTTTTAAGCTAATTTAGGTCACATAAGATTAGGAAAACCCCACGGAAAGCTTTACAAGCAGTCTTTGCGTAACAAATGCATTACGTTAACAATGCAATATTCGCCTCATATCATCTTCTCAGTAAAATTCATTTCCCTTTGTGTCGCCAGGCGCCACATCAGCGCACTTAGCCGTAGCTTCAACGTTAGATTACAATGTTACCTACATGAAGGTAAAATACTGTCGTACCTTTGATAATGTACAAGAAAAAAACTAGCCCAGAGCTCGACATGTTTTTACGAAGTTTACCGTACCGGATTTATCTATGTAATTCCAAATTCCATTGTAATAACTAATTTTGTTTTTGAACTCAATACCCAGCAATATTCGTCTACGGGCACTATACACTTTCTAGGAAGCAATTGTTTTGTTTTATTTAGCTCAATAAGTAATATTAACTAGGCCGTAGTCTCACTCTCACTGAAATATCATTGCGGTATTGCAATTTAAAAATGCGTAGCTCGATGCGGCATCGGCCAGCACGAAGTGCGAAATGTCAATAAACTGTGTTTCGTTTTCGGATAAAAACTTATTTATTTAGCAGGTATCTTCGTGTTTTATTTTTACTAATATATAATTAGGTTTTCTCTGTGACAAAAATATTTATTGCATATTATTTATTTATTACGTACACTTATAAATGCCCATTTAAAATAATAACATTATTTATTTACCACCTACTACCCTCATCCGTGTGTCACTGCGGGGGGCCTACTCAAAACGCGCGCTGAGTGTTTTACACCCAGCATATGCTGAGTTGGCTACCCTTTCGTTATGGGCATGCTCAGCGCAGTTGGGCTGTTTTAATTAATTGTTAAGCTGTTTGTTGTTATAATCTATATGTATGTGCTGCTCTTTTGTGTTGTGCTGTTCATTAGCGAATAAATGATTATTCTATTCTATTCTATTCTTCTATGGATAAGTTTTGTTTTCTTTCAAGTAAGCAAAGTGCAACGGTGCTCGCTTTTCAGTAGGCATAGTCAAGCGGTGCTCGTTTTCAAGCAAGCATAGTCAAGTGGTGCTCGTTTCTTAGTAGGCATAGTCAAGCTCGCTTTCAAGTCGTTTCATATTTGTAACAGGATTTACAAGATCGTCATGAACTTTTCAGTAGCTTGCATTGGTGCACTTTTGAGTTTTCTAGCGTCGAAGTATCGTTGATGCAAAGTAGTAGTTAGTCTAGGTCTCTCATTTAGGTTGATTATCAAAATATCTTTGAAATGTGAGTTCGCAGGCATCAGCGACTCCCTCTGCAAATTAATTATGAATAAATATCTGTATCTATAGATAATTTCCAGTAAGGGGATACTGTTGAGTATCTTTGCTATTGCAATGTATGTTAGGCCACATTAAGTCTCTTTGATATTCGATTTCTCAGAAAGTGTCTAAAGTTTATCAAAGGAATATATCACGTATCGCACATCTAGTAATGTCCCAGTAGGTAGTACTAGGTACTATCTTCTGCCCACTTGTGTCTGTGTGTGTAACATATGTATACCGTTAATACCAAATCATCTGTTAGTAACAAAATGGTAGGCTAGGCATCACATATCTTTTCCTCTTCCACACGTTCAACGGGAATGTACACGGAACGTAATTCTGCTAAATCCCTGCCGAAGCTGACACTGACATATGGCCTGAATAAAGCTAACCAGAAAAAGATATAAAGAAAATTATTCGAAAGGTACGTTAGAAATACCTAGTAATTAGAGTTTCGAGGTAATTCAGGAAGGTTTTTTTTTATCGTTTTTTGTCTTTATCTGTAATAAAGGTTCTTTGCTTTGTGAACCTTTTTCAAGTCTTTTTTTAATTTGAAAATCGGATGGCGTAGTACCTATAAGAGTAGAACAAGTTGAAGTTTACGTGTCTTGGGTGTAAGTAGGGCTAAAACTGGACGTTTGCAACGACGGAGAGATGCGCTATTCTAAAAAATAAATGTAACCTTGCTAAATGAAAGGTTAGAAACTACGACTTTTCGTCTTGCGAAAAGTTTTAAGTGTTGTTTCGTTTTTGTGCATAAAATTTGACCAGTCAGTCAAAACCATTTATAGCCATGGTTTCCTATCAGAATAAACTGAGAAGAAACACCGAAACAAACTGAGAGGTCTTAAGAGGCCTGCGGAGCATGCGCCCGTTCATACAAACGTAATACCAAAATAATTTGTAAATCATACATATTCTTAAGGTAGTGTGTATCTATGTCGATTGGATTACAAATTATCTAGGTTCCCAAATATATATTTTGAACGGGCACTCATTTAAACAAGAGTTATGAGAAAAATAAATTTTCTATAGAAATTTTAAATTCCTCTTATTATTGGAAACCTAGATATTCTGTAATTCAATCGAAATAAATACACACAACCTTTAAAATATATTTGATTTACCAATTATTTTGGTATTACGTTTGTACTCGTATGAACGATGCATGCTCCGGCGCCAACCTTTATGTGCAAGTAAGGACCGTATGCTCCTCAGTTTTGTGGAAAGAACCTCACAGATTTGAATGATCATGTCCAATTTGTTCAGATTGCACACATGTCATGTGTCAGTAATCGTGTTACACAACTGAGAACTTAGGGAGCTTTATGACTCGACGAACAACACGAGAGAAGACACATACGGCGACGACATTTGGATACGCCGTAAAAAGGGAAAACTCTACTACGGGTTTTCTTAACATTGGTGATACCTACTTATACTTACTTGTCTCTTCGTGTACAATAGTTTATTTATGTTTAGTGGTTTTTATTAATATGTATGTAGTCTGTAAGGTATATGTGATATGGGTCTTTTGTTACCTGAATTAAATGATATATTATATTATTATTATTATAAATAGGTACTTGGATAGACGATGAATACAATCGATTCATCTGTCAGTTCGTGTCCGGTTATTTTGCAGCAAGTCCTCAACTTTTCTACACCAGTTTGGCTTATCTCGAACAATAAATGAATAAATAAATAACGCTGGGCATTAACACACAGCGCCATCTAGTGCCACACTAAGCAAAGCTTGTGTTGTGGACAATAGATAGTTGATATACTACATATATACTTTTTTGTTTGTAAATACATACATACTTATTATACATATAAACATCCATGACTCGGAAACAAATGTCCAAGTTCATCACACAAACATTTGCTCCTACCGGGATTTGAACCCGGGACCCTAAGAACGTAAGGCAGCTTCACTACCACTACGCCATTCGGGTCGTCAATAGTATCGAAACGTTTATCAAAATTCCATAAAATACAGTTGGATGAACGTAAATCCCATAATTTAAGTTTTACGTCCCCCTAGGCCAGTGGTTCCCAACCTATGGTCCGCGGACCACCGGTGGTCCGCAGACGCCTTGAATATGATCCGCGAATGGTTTAAAAATGTTATTCGTACTTTTAAACTTCTACAGTAGATGCAAGCTCAACCCAACCTATTTGAACCTACCAGAGCCGAGGTGTTAAAAATGTTTTAGAATCTATTGACTTATTTCTCTTTCCATATGAATTGTATCCTTCACTATCTTAATTCTAAAGGTTTTCATCCAATTTTCCAATTTTTTTCTTTGTGTGAGTTAAATATTCACTGCCCTAGATATAATCCTGACGGTGACCATGTGTATCGTAAACCTTATGGCCCCAGCTAACAATAATGACACCAAAGTGGTCCCTGGCCCAAGAAAGGTTGGGAACCACTGCCCTAGGCTGACGTCAGCACAATCATTCTTTTTGATTAACTACCCACGACATTTATAAAGGGTATACAGTACAGTACAACTTCAAAAGATTAATCTTGCTTGAATTTCGTTCGTTCATTGATTAAAAAAGAACCAGTGACTGTAATAATCTTTTAAAAATAAAATGATTCATTGTTTGCCAAGAGTTATTTTGATACGGAAGATATGGTTTTCTTTTATTGTTTTACTTTTGTAACATATGAAACTGCCCGTAAAAATAGGCAATAAACATACGGGATTCTTTGATAATTATTTAAATCGTAATGTTTAAAACATTATTAACGGTGTAGCTATTCTCTTCTAATTTTGATTTCCTTTGATCCTATTTTTTATTTACGAGTGTAAATTAATGTGAAAGCGATCTAAGACGGCTTAGACGTTGTACCTACACACCATAGATATAATAAAGAAGGAGATATGCCCGTTAGACGAAAATGTATCGGAACCCTGTGTCTCCACTTTGCCCCTACCACACACCAACTACTACACATGTAGTTCAGTAAAACCAACAGATACGCAGTCGTGCACACACCCGCATATCTTAAAACAAAACGTAGTTCACAATCAATTATAAACCTTATCATAACACCATCAAACACAATCATCATGTATTCCATGCACCGTACACACACACAAAAACATCGGTACACAAGCACATCACTAACTCGCCGCAAGAAGCAGCGGCTGCACTACGCGATGCATCCGTTTATTGAACTATCGTTTGATGATTTTATACATTGCTTGTCCAGTCACTCAGCGACTAGGTAGTGGTTGAGGAGCTATGTATTTAATGCAAAAATAATATAGCCATCTGCTAATGACTGGGCCTCTTGTGCCTGTCCCACGGACACCTACACCTTGCCCCGCTACACATCTTTGTAAGATTATGTTTTACATAATAAAGGGTATCGAAGCCGAAAGGCATATGTTCTCCCCGTAATTGCGACCATTTTTTTATGTTCTGGATCATACCTGGGAACCTAGTTACGGAGATTTTGGAGGTCCAAGTTCCAACAATTTCACAAGTTTTAAAAAAAAAAAACACTATTTCTAAGGTCAAAATTGAGTTTAACTGTAGAATGTGATTTTTCACCCCAAACCAAAAAGTCGTTTCTAAGCAAGAATTTTTATATTTACTTAGTTTTATCTGTGGTTTGATGAACAGAATGCTTTGTTAACTGCTTCGTGAGGCGACCGTGAACACCCTGTATTTAAAATTATCTTCGACCTTCCATACTAAATTATAGTGTAGTGACGTAAAAATCTCTACATCAAAAGTCTGGCTCACACGTGTGAACGAACAATACACACCGACGATCTATCGTAGCATCAGTTTATTTTCTCTCTTTAAATCAATCAATTAACCAAACGCCTCCGCGTCCAACACCTTACCAAGAATCGTGAAGAAACTTAGTATCCATTTGTACTTGTCTTATTAATAGCTCCACACCATATTTATTTGACACTAGCGGACGTCACACGGCTTCACCCGTGTAGTTTCCGTTCCCGTGGGACTACGGGGATACAATATAGCCTATGTTATACAGGGTGAATGTAGCTTTCCAATGGTGAAAGAATTTTTGAAATCGGCACAGTAGTTTGTGAGGTTATTCATTACAACCAAACAAAGTTTTCCTCTTTTAATATTAGTGTAGATATACGAAAGGCCAATATGTCTTATAACACATCGCGCTTTGCAAAACAGACGGCATTTCCAATCGTAATAAGTTATTGCTAGTATTACTATCTAATTCTGGATATTGTACGCAAACCTACGTTTTATAGGGATTATAAATCTTCGCGTCCACCAGCTTCTCGACTTTTATAATCAATTACCGTCGCCGATCACTCCCGAAGTCCATAAATATTCAAGAAGTAACTAAGTTGTTTGCGCCGAATCGTTTGCGGCCGCTTTTTAATTACACCAATTGATTGAGAGTATTTTATTATTGCCCGCATTACGATTATGGCTCAGTTATACGTTCAGTAACAGAATAGTACACATAAACCCGCACATGCATCTACTCCTAGTGCTGTGTAAACTCAAACAAACAAGTTTAATAATGTTACGCTCCTTGTTTGATCCCCGGAGCAGGAGCACGAAGCACAATTTGATGTATCCTCATGTAAACTTTCCCCCGAACCTCTCATTTGGCAAATGAAACGAAAATAATGAAAAGGGGACTAAAATTACATTTCTTGTTTATGATTTGTGAATCCACTTCGGATCTAAATGAAATCACGTCAATTTGCAGGTTATAATTGTGTGCCATTGATCATAAAGAACCCGAATTGCTAAAGTACCTAGTACCCTTGAGTTCCGAGAAATATCCCTTACCTCTCAGCTTTTCTAAATCTGTTCAATAAATGGTGTATACTTTTGAGAATGTTGAGGGACGGAAACTTTCTCAAATGTAAAATGTAAAAAAGTCACATATTTTAACTTTCCAAACAAAAGTGGATAATGTTCATAAAATGAAAACCTCAACCAGTTTTCGTTTCATCGATTTTCAATACACCATTTGTCATACATTACATTAACACTCAGTCGAATAACATTTGCCAACGATAAAGTAGCTCGAGAGTAATAAAATAATATGGCGCTGCTATTAATAACAAGTTGTGCCGAACTAAAGTCTTTATAAATTTTATCAGGTCCATTCCTTACGCCGTAACCTGCCACTTCACAATTTAGGAATGTGATTTATATTTTTCCGTCTAATTTAAATACGAATGTGTGAAATGAAAAGAAATAAAACTTCTGGGTAGTGTCAAGTGTTATCAACAAAAGTTTTCCCGATCTCTCTCGCACCGAGGAGTTTAGCTGTTTAGCGCTTAGAAACACGCGAATATGTTTATTTGTGGTACTTGGAGCGACGCGCGACCGGCGCGACGCACGCGCAAGCCATGCCTTCGCCACTTCAGTTGTTTCGTACCAGGGCGCACGGACGCGCGCATTATGTTAAAAAATGTGTGTGTGTCGTGATTAAAACCAAATACAAGTGTGCCTGCTTAACAGTGATACCGTTACAATGTCCAACCACAGGGACAGGGATCATAGTAAACAAAGGAAAAACGACCATCTGCTGAAAAACTTGCCAACTGAAGTGTTACTAAAAGCGCGAAGCACTCTCTTCTCGTTAGGAGGCGCACTTAAATCAAAACATGAGCCGCAGCAGCAGCAGCGACCAAAGTTACCCAAACAAGAGTCCAAAGACAAAAAGAGTCACGAGCGACTCAAGCCCAGCCGCTCTGAGCCCGAGTTTAGTGAAGTTCGAAAGAACAAACACAGAAGTAGGATTGAGGATGTTCATTCTCGCGATGCATACACGAGTAGTTTGAGACCTAGACCGTTATCAGTAGGAGCTAATAAGCGATATGAGAAGGAATTAGAAGATTACCACAGTGGTGGCTTTCTTAAAGAGCCGTCACCACTACATCGGCAATTTGAGTCCGCGGAAGAAGTTTGTGTGCAGTCACGTCTGGTGATACCCGTTACTGAAAGACTGAATCCAGATGTCCAAATGCAGGATGTTAGTGAAAGACCGAGGAAGAAACTGTCATTCCGTGAACCCGAGATCATCAGCAGTGGCAGCGCCACTTTGGGCAGATCTCATAAGCTGATGGGTGTCAATAGTCTTTCCAGAAGACCCAATAGGCTATCATTACGAACTGAACCTCATTCTTCGAGTTTGGAAGGATTAGACTCAGATTTAGAGGTACGTGAACTTTACTTTGATAAGTTAATTTTAAAAGATGTTTGTTTGTAAAAGCCAAAAATGACATACGTCCATCTATTTGAAATATGGCTCAGTTTTGATTATTATCTAGAACCCACCTTCCGAGAAATAAATTCGGTTTATTTATACCGTCAGATGTCAAAAACAAGAAATATGAAAACTTTCCGTTGCATTCAGGCTTTGGTAAAAACTGAGTAAAGACGTCCGCTTGTCAAAGCGGTTGTTTACTCGTAATTAGGAACGTCCGATGACTTCACTATGTTAGAACAATAATGAGTCCGTTGTGCGGATTCGATGATAGTGAAATAGGAATAGTTTGTTAGTACAAGCAGTGCAATTACGTCAACCCAGGTTAATTGGTACACTTATGTTGATGGCCAAGAAACACAGGCGATGGTGTAACGCGCGAAAGCTGTAACAATAGCGGAGCGGGCACGGGCGGGCGGCGGCGGCGACTGTGATGTGTCAGCGCAACTGTTTGATGTTTATTTTGAAAGCGTCGGCCGCCGCCGGCCGTGGCCAAGGACCGGCGCTCACGGAAGCGCCGATTTCTTATAAATCGAAGTCTCCAGTGACATTTATCTGCGTATTATTTTGCTGTGGCGTAGACTTACGTCAAGGGCGATACTTCCGTCGTCGAAACCATTTATTATTTAGAAAACTTTAGTAAACGGGTTATGTTTGCACCGGAGATATTTTGGAACTGCTGCGCCAACGTGTGAATTACGCACTGGTATAGTTACTGAAACATAGTCTTGCTATCATTAATTCCCTCGGTGCGTTTAGTTTACGTTCTAAATCAACATACAAGTGCTAATGGAGTGAAATGAAGCATAGATTTGTTAATTATATTATATAATTAACAAATCTTGGTACATTGTATGCTTTATTTACCCGTACCAAAACATGAGTAACATACATAATGTGATATAGTTGAATGAGCTATCAAGTCTTTCAATTGAAGCGAAGAGTGTCAAATTAAGCTGGTGACGATTTCGTGAAAAAAATAAGGTCTGCAAGAATGTCACGTCTGTTCCTCTTCCTTGTCTCTAATGGATGTAATCTATTTAATCAGCCCTCTAGCTCTCTGTGTCTAACCACAGTAAAGGTCTCGGTCTGACGTCACCGTTTCGGTAATGACTTCATAAAATATCGGAATGGTCTATCGGTCTACCGAATGTCGTTATCCTTCACTCGATCATAGTTCATCGAGGTACTCATTACAACTAGGAAAGCGCACGGCTGCTGTCTGGTGTAAGCTCAATAATAAATGGTTAACGTTACATTATAATAATGATGTTTACCAAACAAATTCAGACAAAATTATTGTTAGAAACAAAAGGCGAATTTTAGTGGTTACTTTGAAGTTATTTTATTTTCTCTTGTTAATGTTGAGCCAATTTTAATGGAGCCCTTTATTAATATGCAAGAAATAACATCAATAGACCATGGACTGTTTAGTTAACATCAGCATTTTTGCTAAAACAAAGAATTTCCTAAATTCAGTTTTCAAATGAAAAAAAAACATCTAAGCGACAAGGGGTAAGTATTTTTTGGCTCACAGCAAAAACGTTATATTGGCGTAGAATATGACGTTTATGAAAATTATGTTGGACGGTAAATTTATACTAGTTTATGTGTCGCCTATCGTTATAAGAATATTATATAATGCAAGATTAATACAACGACGTCGCTCTTGACGTCAGGTGTAGGGAAATAACATAATTTTGTAGCAGTTGGTTTTTACTGGCGTTTACGATATTTGGTAGCTTAATACATTCTTGCCGATATTACCTGGCTCTACAGACTGGACGACCCTTACCTAGTGGGACATATTGCCTTCCCTTCTAGATTTATTCTTTATGGCAAGTAAAATTATTATTAAAATTAAAAAAAACCCGTCTAATGTACTAAAAGTTAAATCTATACTAATATTATAAACCAGAACAGTTGGTTTGTTTGTTTGTTTTCAACCGACTTCCAAAAAGAGGAGGTTCTCAATTCGTCTGTATTTTCTTTTTTTTGTGTTTGTTACCTCAGAACTTTCGACTGGGTGAACCGATATTGATGATTCCGTTTTTAATTGAAAGCTGGTGCTTCTCGTTTGGTCCCATTTTAATTTGCTGAAGATCTGATGCTGATCTTCCAAGATATACAATGAAACTCTTCAAAAATAGACGGCAAATCTGCAGTAATTGCTGCAATTGCTTGTAGGTCCATTGTTCATACTACATCATGACGTAACATCACGCCTGTATGCTCTGAGGGGGTACGCAAATGTGTACAATACTCCCAGATTTCGACAATGTTTGTTGCCTCTGAACTTTCGACTGGGTAAACCGATTTTGATGATTCTTTTTTTATTTGAAAGCTGGTGCTTTCCGTGTGGTCCCATTTGGTTAAGATCTGACGCTGATCTTTGGAGATATAACTGGACCTCTTCAAAAATACACTGCAAAGCTGCAGTAATTGCTACAATCGCATGGTTGTTTATTGTTTATGTAACACAGTGACGTAACATCACGCCTGTATGCTCTGAGGGAGTACGCAGAAGTGTACAATACACCCAGATTTCGACAGTTAGATGTGTTAAGTTCCATTTAATGGGATCTCGGAGAAATAGAGGGAATTCCTTAAATTTTATAGGCACACCAGAAGCGATTTGGGTAGTTTTAGGAAGATTACGTTCTTGGAGTGATCCCATTTCAATTTAAGGATCTGATGAAGAACTTCGGAAGATAGGCGACGGGAACTCCTCAATAAATGATAGCAAATGTACTGGAATCGCTGAAATCTCATGTCTCTTTATTGTTTACACCAGTTCATAACAAAAAATCACGCCGTTACGCTGTAAAAGGGTAAGCACGTATGAACCACAAAAAAGTGAAAAATAAAACTTTTTTGCAAAAGATATAACCACTTCACACAAAAAAATGAAAAATAACTTTAGTTCCAGAAGTCGGTGACAACAAAACTAAGTCAATCAAACAAAGGTCACCGACTTGTGAAGCTAAAGTTATTTTTCACTTTTTTGTGTGAACTCGGTTATATTTTATGCAAAAAAGTTTTTTGTTAAACGCGCTCATCTCAGGATTTGAGAAATTATTTTTGTGTTGGATAGTCCATTTATCGAGGCTATATACCATCGCGCTACGATTATTAGGAGCCGAGCAGGAACGAAAAGTGTTGCAAAAACGGGGATTTTTATTTTTTCATTTTCTCTCATAAGTGACGCAGACGAAGTTGCGTGGGTCAGCTAGTATAAAATAATTCGTAAATCGTTAGGTCCTAGGTACCAGTCATCAGTCCTTAGTTTCCTCATCTCATTTCGTTACTTAGTATTCCTCATTCACTTTCTATATAGTACTCGTAGATATACATTATTGTACTAGTCAAGCCCTTTCGTTTCATACCCATACTGAGGGAATCGTGAAAAAATATGTAATCGGCCATTTTGTAGCGGCGGCCATCTTGTTCGATTCTCATCAAGCATAGCTAAGAACACTCCTCAAAGAAAACAGAATCATGATCGGTTCATCCGTTCGGGATCTACAATGCCACAGACAGACACACACACACATACACACCCAGTCACGTCAAACTTATAACACCCCGTCGTTTTTGCACCGGGGGTTAAAAATGGTAGTAGGTAATATTGTAGGAGTGTGACTATGTGATGCAGGAATCGTAAACACGGGGCTGCGCTTTTATTGAAAGCAAGCGCCGTCCGAGGCGGCGTCGGCACGTACACAAGCTTTTATCCTAAACCAACCGCATTTCTTCGACCTCACTCCAGCGATAGTGACGACGCCAGCGAAAATAGACCACTGACGTATACATGGCAATGAGGTAGCCAAAAATTATGATCGGCATAAAGGTCATTGTCTTGGCCTCACCAATTTTTGTCCCAATTTTTTTCTAAAAATAGATCTTTCACGGCACAGCTGGCCAAACGTCGACGTGGAATCGTCTCCCTTTTTTACTTTTGTATGAATTTGTGTCGTACCATTAGTTAAACCTACATTTTACTCAAAAGCATGAGAAACATACATTTTTCTGGAGCAAATGCCACTGTTCGCGTATTTTGCCATGACTCGTTTTCTTCTCCATTTATTTCCAGCTAACCTACTCATATGTATATCCTAACTGATCGATCATGATCCGGTGACGCTTTATTGATATTCTACACACAAAAGTTATAATTTTAAAAGGGTCGGTCGAGGAAAGTTTCGCGATACAGCCAAAAGCCATAAATAGGATCTTATAAATATTTGATATAAGATATAAAACCTGTCTCCACGTCGGTCAATGTAATTACTTAACATAACATTCGAGCTCACTATTGTACGTAAGATTACCATGATTAAGATGATTATTATCTGTCGCCTGAAAAAGTTCATTCAAAATTCATTTTTGTAATATTTTTTTAACGTATATCTTATGAGTGAGTAGCTTAATGTTTCAGAGCAGGTAGCTAATCTCCGTTTTAGTGATCCATCAGTAATCCGCGTACAAATATTGGGCGTTTCAATCATCGATCAGTGTCAAACTTTGCCATTATTCACACAAACGGGCCTTGAACGGCTATTTATTTTATTATGGATATGAAGGAACTTGAATTATTAGTTTCTATCGGCCCTCCAGGCCCAGTGGAGGTTTCGCAGGCAGGCCGTGCGTGCGTATTAAAGGTAACATGAAAAACTTTTCGCGAAACAGATTTATTTTTCTTACCAGAGGTTTTTATATCTTCCGCTCACAAATGTGTATTTACGAAGTTTTATAAAAAAGGACAACGTGCCGAGATTCGGCCGCAGAATCAAGATCGCTCGTAAAGCTTTTTAGACGTTCAAAGTAAATTAATTAGTTTCTGTGTTAAAGCGAGCATGTTTTTTGTTTCCCTGTACGCACTGTCATATTAGCGTCAATTTATGTAGAATCGCGAGGCGTGACAAATAGTAGTGTCGTATCTCTTTCTTGAAATGCACGAGTAGCGTTATATCGTATCGATGGCTGGCTGCGCGCCAGGAGCTGTCGCTGAACTCTGTCTAGTGTCCACTCCAGTACACTTATTATAAAGATTCCACTTCATTAGCGCATTCACTATGGATATTCCAAAATTTCAAGCGTAATTATTATTAAATAAAAGAGATAGAATTATCAACTTTTGATGTACAGCATTAGATAGCTAATGCGCGATAAACGTTTCAAAATATGACTTCATGGTTTGGAACAGAAATAGTGGCCCAACGTTATGAAATTTTTAAACAATATTGTCTGGATCCATTCGTTAATTATAATTATGCCTACTCTTAAGAAACGTGTAAACATACACGTTTCTTAAGAGTAGGTAGTAATTTCCTATCATGCGTGATAGTAATTTCCTTCAGCCGTTGAGAGCGGATGGTATTTACTTCCAAACTTGTGATTGCTTTCTACAAACATCTGCACTCTAACTAACTTCGAAACACGTTGAGAGAGTTGAATTCCTAATTGAACTACCTAATTGCCATATTTCAAACAATAAATAAAATTACTGTTACATGTTAACAAGGATAAAAGATACAAAAACCTGCTGGCAGTAAACAACTTGTTTACTCCAATGTGCTGTCTTTATTGAAAATGAATAGGACAACAGGTTTAGTTTTACACTAACACTTCGCCCGCGACTTCGTCCGCGGAAATTGTTATAACTCGTCTAATTTGTTATAACTCGTATAATTTGTTATAATTCATCTAATTTGTTATAGCTCGTCTAATTTGTTATAGCTCGTATAATTTGTTATAGCTCGTCTAATTTGTTATAGCTCGTCTAATTTGTTATGGCTCGTCTTATTTGTTATAGCTCGTCTAATTTGCATAACATTCATATAATTAATAAATAGCCTATGTTACTCGGTGAAGATGAAGGTGCGGGTTGGCATATCCATATGGATAAAAACCTCTTTTTAATTACAAGTATAAAAATAAAAAAACTTTCTAATGGTGTAAAATCGGTCGGGGACTTTTTGAGTTAAATCGTAAAAAACAAAAATCAAATCGTTCATCTTTACAATATTGGTATATGTAGATATTATTTTGTTTTGTAGAACTTGATCATTTAGCGTCCTACTTCAACATATTTCCCTATGCCTCATGACAGTTGTAAATAATGTTCACTCATGAATATGAATGGCAGATAAGCAGATATGGTTTCTTTCTTTCTACCTGTTTTTCGTTTAGCTAGGATGATTGCGGAAATATTAATCATATAGGGTGGTTTCATTCACCTCACATCGATGTTTGCTGAGTAACAAATTTTGTTTCAAATTCCCGGCGACTCTTTGTTTTCCAACCTAAGCGTTGAACCTGAATAATCTGTTCCATCCGTTACGTCGGCTGAATGAGAGAAGCATTAATTAAACACATGTCATCTCCCACGCGGGCTCCACGCCCAGACCTTTTATCTCCCTTTTGTAAAATATCATTCGCAGTAGTACCCTTTTATTTCCATTGTGTAGTTATACCAACGATTTTGTTTGTACTCTAGGGTTCAACGCTCTAAAACGCAGAATTACTTTCAGTTCTCCAAACTACTCACATTTGTATTCGTTCGCCCTTTACACCCGAATAAAATACAATACAAGTAAAAGTCGCCCTGTCCTACATATTTTGTAAGCAAGCACTTAGGAAAGTTACCCAAACTTGCTGGCACAGTTCTGTCTAGCGCTTAAACTATTAGTTAATAGGTCTGGACATACAACTTGTAATATTCCAGACAAACTTGAACTACACTAAATCTGTAGTAGCGGAACCTCCCTCTATTATTAATACCTTGACATTGATTAAATTGTTTGTCGTCGGCTCCGACAGCTGTAAAACATTACCGACAATGTTGCGAAAACTCTTAAACACCAGAATATCACGTCCGCGTCCAACGAGCAGCTTACTTCAATAAAAATTTAAGACCACTGCGGTAGAAAAGAGAGAAAGGTTGCAAATAAGTATACACCTAGCTACATGTTATCTAGGAAAATTAAGACCCAGATATAGATAACATGTATATAGCTAGGTGTAATAAACAGATCGATGACCTTTAGGTTTCGGGGAAACAATCACTACAAACAGTGAACTTCATAAACAATGGAAGTTAAGCTACAGAGATCCTTAATAAAGCCATAATTATGATAGCGTAATTTTGAATTTCGATTCCTGAAAAATAATGATAAACACGTACCTAGCTGGCACAAAGGAAAATGATGCAAAGACAATGTTGCCCTTTACGATGAAAAACAACTGAACAAACTATGATAGGGCTGAGAGCTAAACGTAATGGATCGTAAAAACGAAAAAATAAACGGCAACTTGAAACAGTTCACATATTAGGAAAATGACAGCACTGTTGTATCTTATTCAAACATATCTCATTATGAAGAGAGTGGTTCTTCGTGTTGTATTCTTTTCTTTCAGTAACACGACTCTTTTCCTATTCTTCATTACGTTGAGCCATCTGTTCGCTCTTCGTTACAATCTAATTAAGTGATGAGACAATGTGTATTGTGTACATTACTGCGAAAATACACAATATCAATCTGGGGATCACAGTTCTATAATGCCCTTAATGTGTAAACGTATTTAAGGGGAATACTTATTCGATATGTACACACATTTGGTACTTGATTACCATTCAAGTTGAAACCATCCACCCTGCTAAATAGTACTTAAGTCAATTCCAATGGTACTTGATGTTCAGAATTAAGCTTACCTACCTTATTGTAAATCGAGGATTATTTTGATTAAAATAATAAAAACGCTTCAGTGGATAACAGAGGTCGTTTTTCTTTGACCGGATTAGTCCCAAGGTGACAGGCGAGCCTACCTCAATTTTGTGAGAACATAGTACGTCTCCAACTAATACAAAACACGGTTACAACACTCGTTAGATTGCCACGTGCCTGAATGTTCTGCTCATTCAACAAGATAAGATTCATGTGAGAAAAAAAAAACAAATGTTAATAAATCTTTTGTTCTGCAGAGTCAGGCGATGAGGATCGTGCGCACCGTAGGTCAGGCTTTTGAGGTGTGCCACAAGATGCAGATCAACTCCCCGGAGCAGCCTGCTCCCTCAACGTCCACCGCCCCGGACGAGCCAGTAGCCAGCTGCAGCGACATGGCCGCCTCCAAAGGTTTGATACACCAACGACAACTAAAGGCCTCATCTTGACAAACAAACAATATTACCCACTAATTTTTACACCGAATGGTAAAACATTACACGAAAACATAATGACACGATGGTCCCTATACACTGGAGTACAACCAATTTCAATTACTTGACATTTCACGTGAGCAGTGATTCACATGAAATGGAGAATTTAAATATAGCTCCTAGATACCTTGATCTTTTGATGTTTTCCTTGCTTGCGACATATTGTCTACCCATTCATCTCTTTGCCTCGCGATTTAATCTTGGCGAGTAAATTTTTCTTAGCGACTTCATCAATGTACACACTGTTGTTTTTGCAAAGCGAATAAAATATAATGTATCACTTAAATAAATTACGCGTCCAGAATGTTTATTTATGTGAGTGGAAATATTTTATAAGGATTATAAAGACGTCAGACGGAATTATATTCTTTCAAATTCAGCTACATATTATAAAAAAGAAGTAAATTATAAAATATTTACTCGATGGTAAATTACTGTGTTTATAAGTTACTTTATTTAATAGTGACATGAACATAACATCGAATATAAACCGATGCGATTACAGCATGTTATTGATTTCGCAAAGCCGACATATTTTGTATAATTTGTATATTTTATATAAACCTGAAGGTAACAAATAAAACATGGTCCGGTAGAGTACAGTTAGGTTTCGATCCCGCAGCGCCGAAACGTTGCTCGTAAGCGGGAAGTCGTAAAGGCGAGAGGTTTGTGCCAAGGCATCAGTTGACGTTATTATATTATTTCCCAGTGGGCGGGCTTAAATATAATTTTATTTACAAAATTTGTCATCTCATCGTTTGTTTGACGCAACTATTCATTCACTCATGACATGTCTGAAAGTAATACTAAATAAATACACAGACAAAGAAAATAGCCGTAATTACATAGAGCGACGCATTACTTATGCCCTTTTTTCATGAATCTTATAGTAGTTGTGATAATATTTTTTTGCTCTCGTGACGCAAGTGTGAGGACATCGTAATTTGACAGCTCAACTTGTATCACAGTAGATGACGTCACATTTTCTTTTTTCGCTGTTTCTGCGGGTCGCTTATAATTAGATTTTATGTATCGTTTTATGACATCCGACGTAACGGGTAGGTAAAAGCTGGTTTAACGAGCAACGTCATACTTTTACAGCCTTTGCCTTAATCTACATAAAGTTGTACTTACCCCGACTGGTCATCGACAGTTTATAGGCATTGTCGGACATTACGCTCCCATCTCAAATACAAAGAAAAAAATTCTTTTAATTTTCTTCGGCTATTTTTAGTTTCACGCTACTCTGTCTAACAACTTCATCGTGTGAATCTACTTTTACGATTCCATGACAACCGTGTCGTTTCATTAGTTTCACATAATTTGTGGTTTCATGCAGCTATCGTAAACACTTGTCTCGTAGTTTTTTCCCCACATTGTCACTTCTTGCATGCAAACACACGCAGAAACAGACACACACGAGTAGCGTGTCCCACCGAAATGCCAAGATAAGAATGTTGACTCACAAGTATGCAGAAAATTTATCATCCAGTAAGCAGTATTTTAATAAATCATGCCATTATGGTCCAATACACGTAACCACTAACGATATAATATTTCATAAAACCGTCTGCCGTTTACTTAGTCAATTAAAATGACGTGGTCATGCACGGCTGGCTCCAAAAAGTGGGATTCAGCTCCAGGAACTGTTATTAGAAGTTAGTGATGTCTGATCAACAGAAGCGGGTTCCGAGTGCGGCGCCTCTGAGGCAGCTTCGTCTACTACCAAAGCGATCGTGGAGGAGGGAGCAGTGGGAGGTCGCGAGGAGAGACCCAAGCATCTAGAGTTGTTGCCGCCACCACCGAGGAAGGAGGGCAAACGATCATCGCAGGTAACTTTTATTTTTAGTAACACACTAATAAAAGAATAGTTGCAATTTCGACCAACGATTCACAATCACAAACGTACACCGAAATTGAGTAAAAGGTTTTTGAAGCAAATTGCACGAAACTTCGTTAATTGGGATTTTAAACGTTGGATTTATTCATCGTGCAAGCGTCGACATACGAGTATAAAGGTACATGTCGCCTTTTGTAACTGCAATTTAGTAGTTTCAATTCCTTTATGAAATCCCAATAAACAGACATTTTACAGTAATGTAATATTCGTTATAGATTTTAGTTAACAAACTGAAATCAAATACTTAGAATGCTACATACAATTATAAATTTAAATAAACTAAACTAACTTAAACTTTAAACTATTTAAGTTTAAAGTTTAAGTTAGTTTAGTTTATTATTTATAATGGCGTCAAAAAACTCCTCCTCAACGCTGTCTACTGGTAAAGTCCCCAGGAGACTGGCGGCGTTACCGCGCTGTATGGCAATGCTAAGCATTTGGCAAAGGTAAAAGCCAGCCCTAGGGTCACGGGAAGTGTCAATTAAGCGTTTAAAAATTTCTTTAAAAAGGCTGTGAGCACTTGGACCCCACGGTCCTAGAGTTTTACAGTTAGGTGTTTATTTTTATTTCACTTTTCTCCTAAGAGGAAAACCACGAACTCACTTGATCGAAAACAGCTGCAGCTATGTCTATGTTATTTTGTAAGTTTTGTCAGTGAATACCATATACATACGTCTCTGGTTTATTACTCTACCATTTTGAAAGTCCTCGCCATTAAAATCAAAGTTTGTACAGTTTGTGTAGTCAGTGGCCCCAAAAGTCTGGCACCAGTCTTACCAAGTGGTATCGTATTTCCCAGTATTAACTGGGTTGTGGAGGTCAGATAGGCAGTCGCTCCATGTAAAATACTGGTATGCAGCTGCATCCGGTTAGACTGGAAGCCGACCCCAACATAGCTGGGAAAAGGCTAGGCAGATGATGATGATCTCCTCTCATTAATTAAATTCTTGATTTAGTAAATCTCTTTTCTAAATCGATGAACAGCGTACGTAATTTACGTCCTCTTAGTTTCTTAATTGGCAATGTAGCAAGCTACTGACATAGCATTTAAAGCCCAGTTTGCCCACTGCAGAAGTTACCAGTCTGGCTTCTACGATCGACAGAACCTACGTAATAACAAAACCAGTGTAAATAGACCATCTATTTTATTCAAAATTCGTAAGTAGTCCAATTTCCCCAATTAGTTCTTACAACAACGTGCACTCGAAATCGATCTCAAATCGAGAGTGGTGCGAACTACGAACGGCACTTTATCAACTAGTTTAGCACAAGTTTAACTGCAGTTACGAACATTTATCGATGATAAGGTAAATTGAAAACAATAAGGACTGATATTAAGCCATTGCCAATATATGCATGCTCTTTGTATGAAATAGGATACAATACACGGCTTGTTTTTGCTTTTACACCTAGTTCTATCTTAGCAGCACATCCCTTTCTTTTTAGCTCTCATCGTCCTAGATTGGCCTCGTACCAACCGAAGCGATGGCGACACGCGGTTACCGCGTTTATTTCTTCTTCGACGCGCGGGTCTGCATGCAGCAGCGGTTTCTGGTTTTCCGAACCATTGAATGTCATTGCGAATGCGACGACTTTTAATATCAACAATTTTTTTTAATTATATTTTCTTGTCGATTTGCGGTGTAATTCAGAAGCCCCGTACCAAGTGATACCGGATCACGGCGGAAAATTAAAATGTTTTCATCATCATCGTCAGCTTATTTATTGATTCCCACTGCTGGGACACAGGCCTTCTTTCTATGAGAGGGAATGGGCTATAATCGACCACGCGGTCCCAGTGCGTATTGGTATATGTCACAATATGTCTCCGAATTTTTTGGTTCTATTACGACATGCCGGTTTCCTCACGATGTTTTCCTTCACCGTTTTGAGAACAGTGATGATTAAATAAATTACACAAAAGTAATGTGCACGACTTACTGTTCGTCAGTCGCGGTCGCCACCACTGGGCCATCGCTGCTCTCATATTGTATTAAATTGGCATAAGCTACCGAAAACAACTAGAATAACAATAGTAGTAGAAAATTGTTGTTAAAAATCATGAAACACCTTGAAAGTGTTTTCCACTTGTCTAGATAATAAGATGGATCCAATCGAAAATGTTATACCGCTACATATTGAAGCTTATGGTGTTTAATAAAAGCGGCGGAATATTGCGAAGTTGGCGTTCTTCAACATTTTTTATGCATGAGAAAAATTATCATATTCAATGTAACGTAATGTCCTAATCCTAATACAGAGGGGATTCATCACACTATAGGCATGCTACCAACATTTTTAATAACATGTGTGTATATTCTTTAACCTTCCTAAAAAAGAATACCGTTGAGCGTTCGTTAATTCGCCATTTTGTGGTGGCCGCCATATTGGCTTTTAATTTATCATAGTGTATAGTATTCTTCTAGTCAAGCTCTTTCATTTGATACCCATATTGAGGGATTTTGTGACGGCGGCCATCTTGAACTGATTTTTATCAAACATAGCTAAGAACGCTCCCGACTTTCAGACAAAAAGACACAAAATCCAAAAGAAGTTCATCCGTTCGGGCGCTACGATGCCACAGACAGACACACACACACACAGACACGTCAAACTTATAACATCCCGTCGTTTTTGCGTCGGAAGTTAAAAAAGGGCCGTCTCAAACACTAAGATAAATGTGAAAGTAAATCTGTCTATCTGTTTCTTTTTCACGCATTATATGCAGTTAGTGTTTAGCTAGCTATTATGACAATTTTAAGATAAAGAAATTGTTTTTGTGTTTGTGGATTTCATGCTAGAGATGTCAGGGTTTAGCTATTTGTTGCACTAACCACGCATTATCGGGTAGATGTGCCTACTAAGGTCCACGTTCACCAAAAAGATGACAGTCTGGTTATCTAAAACAGCTGTTTAAAACGCTTTTTTGTATGGGAACATGTCACAGTGACAGCTTCCACCTGCAGTTTCCACCTGCAGGGTACTCTTTGTTCCATAGTAGACCTCGTCTCTCGCTCTCCATGATGGAAGATCGGAGACCCTAAGCTGGCATTAAAAAAATCTCAAATAGTAACGAGCTGGTGTATTTAGGATTCACCAAGGCCCATGTTCACCGAAGAGATAACCGTCTGATTATCAAAAAACAGCTGTCACTGTGACATGTTCTCATACAAATAAGCGTTTTATGCAGCTGTTTTAGATAACCTGACTGTCATCTTTTTGGTGAACATGGACCTTAGTAGGTACATGTACCCGATAATGCGTGGTCAGTGCAACAAATAGCTAAACCCTGACATCTCTAGCATAAAATTCACTAACACTAAAATAATTTCTTAATGTTAAAATTGTCATAACAACTAGCTAAACACTAACTGCATATTCTGAAAGTTTGATATTTATGCTAAAATACGTAAATCATAATACTAAATATAGTTTAGTTCTAGTGATTCTCTGGAGTAAGACGGCTAGTCTGGAGGGCTTCCAAACTGGCATTGTTACCTAATTAACATTTCTAGCAGAGCACTAAATTTTGCACGTCACCTGGGACCACTCCGATTCGTTCATTCTCATCTCCCCCCTCCCCCTCACAATCTAGAGTTTTAAGTTTCGAACACTTTGGAATCGTTTGTGACTCTCCAGACTTATCAATTCTGTGGCTGCGAAGTTTCCAAATCCATTCAATGTTGCCAGCATTGAATTATTTCGCATTTTAACTTTTTAGCTAGTGGCCTAAAATGTCTCTTCCGAATGGAAATTACAGAATTTGAATCTACGAAACCCGGATTTTGAAATAAGTAATTTATATGCTTTGCTTCATTAGTTTGAATGGTTTGAATGCAATTGAAAGAGCATTTACACATATTATGGAGACACGAAAAGCTTTCCCTTCACAAACATTTCCTCTCTTGATAAACCGACTTTCCTTTGTATCAGAAATAAAGACGATATTCGGTAAAAAAGCAAGTCTACGTAACTCAGTTAATGAACATGTCTTGTTCTGTATTATTTATTTATATTTAGGTACGTACAAGCTGCTGCCTGCGACTTCGTATGTGCGGAAAAATCTATTTCAAACTCAAAGTCAAACTCAAATCATTTATTTCAATTAGACCATTGCGGCACTTTTGAATGTCAAAAATATAAGGAAAAATTAAAGCTACAGTCACAAACACAAGGCATAATAACTTGAGAAAGTACTGTAGTTGCCTATTCCCTAGCGTAGATCTCTATGGAGAAGAACGGGAAAGAAACTCAAAGGACACAATTTTCAATAAAAAAAAAATTGTTACATAATCTCTATCTCTATGCTAAATATCATCCAGATTCGTTCAGCTGTGCTGGTGTGATTGAGTAACAAACATAAATTTATTTAAACTTTCGCAATTATAAGATCTTTTCAGTCTTTGGGGACTGCAGATAGAAGTGAAAACTAAGTAATCTATATTTGCTATGGGTTGTGGTGCTAAACCGTAGCGGATCGGCTACGAGTGCTACAAAGCGTTAGGTGACGGTCACGCAAGTTCTATGATTTTTCCCCAAAAATCATAGAACATTGTTGTTTTTTTTTTGTTTGTTAAAAAGTTCGAAGCGCCTAAAGAAGTTTTCACTTAAAAATCATAACTAAGATAAAGGATCTCTTGTCCAAGTTTTATCAGTATAGTCGTGAAAAGGTAACAGACAGACAGAGTAACTTTCGCACAAGACCCTGCTTCTTGTCTTACATACATAAGGTACAATGTAAACGTGGTGGCATAACCTTGTTCCGCGAATAACAGGTAAATGCTTGTACATTACTTACTTGATTTAACCTGACCTTCCTTATGTGTGCCTTGTCGATCCTTGGCAGACAGTGCGCACACCTTAGGGCGGACACAAGTGGCATAATAACTTTCAAAATGTTTCACATTTCCATAGGATTTACGTTTTTGTAAAGAGCCACCTTTTTAGGGTTCCGTAGCCAAATGGCAAAAACGGAACCGAAACGGAACGTCATGTCTGTCTGTCCGTCCGTATGTCACAGCCACTTTTTTCCGAAACTGTAAGAACTATATGCTGTTGAAACTTGGTAAGTAGATGTATTCTGTGAACCGCATTAATATATTCACACAAAAATAGAAACAAAAAACAATAAATTTGGGGGGTCCCCCACACTTAGAACTGAAACTCGAAATTGTTTTTTTCATTAAACCCATACGCGCGAGGTATCTATGGATAGGACTTCAAAAATCATATTGAGGTTTCTAATATTTTTTTTTCAAAACTGAATAGTTTGAGCGAGAGACCCTTCCAAAGTGGAAAAATGTGTCCCCCAACTTTTAGAATACGAGAATGATAAATCTAAAAAAAAATGATGATGTACATTACCATGTAAACTCCCACCGAAAATTGGTTTGAACAAGATCTAGTAAATAGATTTTTTTAAATACGTCATAAATCGAAAACAACAATTTACCTTTCATTCAATCTGCTACGGAACTTTTTTTACCTTTATTTTCTAAGTACGAAGCATGAGTGTCTAAAAACTCACCGACCCCTCAGTCAAACTATTACAACGGTTTTGTGGGCTTTCTTACTACTTTAGAATAAAAATTTATAATTAAATAATAATAATACAACTTCTCAGCCTCTTTCACCCATCTTATGCTAAAATGTCAGTAACTTTAGATTGTCAGTTCGGCAAAATAGTTGTCTTACAGTAGACAACTATTTTGCCGATCTCACAATCTAATGACAATCTCCTTTTCTTGATAACTTCAACTGACCTACGGACTATTTTATCCTGATAGTTCACGCCAGTTCCTAGGTCAGTAGTAATGAACTCCAAAGTTTAAAATATCGATGTATAAACAAAGTTTAGAAGTCTAACTTATTATGTGAGTCAGAAGGTAATACAGCAGCGGTGGCCCAGTGGTGGCGGCCCCGACTTACGAACAGTAAGTCGTGGGTTCGAACCCAGACAGGCGCATTACTTTGTGTAATTTATTTCATCACCGCTGCTCTCAAAGCGGTGAAGGAAAACATCGTGAGGAAACCCGCACGCCCTAGAACCAAAAAATCGAAGACATTTGTCACATCTACCAATCCGCACTGGGCCCGCGTGGTAGATTATAGCCCATTCCCTCTCATTGAGAGGAGGCCTGTTCCAGCAGTGGGAACATTATAGGCTGATGATAATGAAAGTAATACTTTCACTCAAAACAAATTCAAATGCAAAAAAAAATATCTAAATAAGACAAAAACGATTTTCTAAATAAAAATGTTCAAAATAAGTATCTGTTGAGGGTGACGTATGGGTTGATTAGATCGGTAGCTAGTCCGGATTCCACTACGGACAGTTTCGATGAACAGACGCCAGCACATCAAGCAACTACAATCTGTCAAATTTCTTTGATAGATTTTCCACTTTATCGCAAAGTTATTAGGTTGAAGGTTGATTGGATTTTTTTTACAGTTTCGGGTAGCTTGATTTATACGCGTTACCTTTTATTTTACGGGAATTTATTAGCTATGCTATAACTAACTAGGTACCCATCCTTATAACTTGCTATATCTGCACCTGGTGTCCTTAAATACACACTCGGCTTTGTTTAGGCGCCAGACTCCCAAGAATAAAATACATTTTCCGGAATTTATGTTACATCTCGTCTTTTGTAGAAGAGAATAAAAATATTTATATTTTATTATCCATGGGTAACCTGTCCGAACATTTTCTGTAAATAATTATAAAAAATACGAGTAACAAGATATTACTAAACCCTCGAACAAAATATATTTTGCATTTTTTCGTACTTTTAATCATATAAAAGTATGTAAGAAAAACCAAGCCGCCTTTGATCTTTTTCCTTCCTTAAATTTAATACACAAGTAATTCTCTTAAGGCGATTCCCTCGAGGAAGTCTCCTAATCTCAGGATTTTACTCTCTTTATTGGAATTAAGAAAATAACGTTCCTCTTGTTTTTGTTTTGATTATCAAGCCTCCGCTAAAGTGATTGGTATTTTTCCCCCGATTTTGTTCCAAATTAAATTAATTCAGGGGACCTTTACAAAGGAAAGCTTATGGCTAAATAATTACATGTCCAAAGTAAAGCAGTGCTTGCCAAGGTCGGTCCATGAATGGTCACCATCATTATATAGGTACCGAGTTTCTTCAGTGCGTCGGAAAGCACGTTCATCCAATGGTCCCGGCCATAATTGTAGACCTTTGACAGTCGTTACGAGTAGACCCTGTAGCGCGAAAGTCTGGCAACCAAGGGATATTGTATTACCCAATAACTGGCCATTAAGCTGCTTTCAGTTAGACTGGAAGCCGACGCCAGCTTAATTTGGGAAAAGGTGTTGCTGATGATGAGATCGCCTTCATATCAGGGAATGGCCTTCAAAGCGACAGATCTCACCTGTCTACACAATACGTATTGGGGCTTGGGAAGCGTTCAGTACACTCCATTTTCACTTGCTATTTTATGTTCCGTATTTAAAAAAATACAAAAGGTACTCGTTCCTAGCTAATTTAGCTTGTAAAAATGGTTTGTAGCATTTTTTTCTTTTCTGTTATTTTTCATTTTTCCAAACGTTCTCTGACATTTACAAAGCATTGTTTTAAAGTGGTCAGTTAATGAAATAGTTAATGAACTCATAAAGTGGTTACCTCAAAAATAAATATTAACAGAAACAAAGCTTTTCATTCTCCCCTCTAGTTTTATAAAGTTAATTAATTCTGAATGCTAAAATTGTTAAGTACAAAGTTACCTTGAAAAATCGTACGTCAGTGGAAATGGAAATATACCTAAAACAATGGGTACAATAAATTAATTTTGAATAACAATAACGACTTCCATTACACGTACTTAAAATATATTTTTCTATCATAACAAAACGATATTTGAGTTTGAACCCTATTGTTCAACGTTAACGTTATATTATTGCTCTGTGAGAGGGTGCCCTTACCATGACGTCATCATTTTCGTCACAGCTGTTAATATTAGAATCATTGTCGTAATTAATTTACGAGGTGTTGGGTACATGTGACTGATATTTATGACCCTCTCAATAGGTACGCCTCTTGTATTCAACAGCAGATGTACTTACGATCTACAGACCGTTTTGATTGTCTACTCGTAACTCGAGGTTTGCGGAAAATGCCTCAGGTCATGTAGAGTATGTTTGGTGATTGATTTATTAGACATCAGACTACAGCACTTTGCCCACGACTCCATCCGCGAAAATTGTGACAACTCGGCTAATTTGAATGATATCAATATCATTTGTATAGGCACTAGATGGCGCTGTGTGTTAATGTCCAGCGTTCATTTATTTTTTATCATTCATAGCTGATGCCCGCGGCTTCGCTCGCGTAAAATTGTATACAAAAACCTTCCTCTTAAATCACTCTATCTATTACAAAAACCCGTATCAAAATCCGTTGCAGAGTTTTAATGATCTAAACATACATAGGGACAGACAGACGCGGCGGAAGATGGTTTTATAATTATGTAGTGATTTATAGCCTATGTACTCGGTAAAAATTAAGCTTTCTAATCGTGAAAGAATCTTTAAAATCGTTTGAATAGTTCTTAAGTTAAATAGTAACAAACACACAAATAAAAAATCTAATCTCTTCTTTATAACATGCTAGCTTCTGCCCGCGACTTCGCACGCGGATCCTGTTGCTTAAAAAAAATATATATATATTTAATAAAAAGTATCCTATGTTACTTCTAATACCTCCAAGAATATGTGTACAAAGTTTCATGATGATCGTTTGAGTAGTTTTCGCGTGAAAGCGTAACAAACAAACTTACATTCACATTTATAATATTAGTAGGGATTACATTAGTACAGATGAACTAACGATTCCCCCTGCTTCGCACGGTTGTACGATTTGAAAGAAAGAAAGAAAATTGTGTTTATTTGTCATTAAAATACCTACCTATAACATTTTTCATCCCATCTATTCGAAAAAGACGACTTGGTTCGCCTTTAAGTGCACCCAAAGGTGGTGTTTTCTATAAGAAACTTTTAGCGGGCAGTAATGAGTTTTTAATCCTCTTTATAAGTGCGCCGCAATTATCTTTGCCGCGCACTTTTTGAATTTGGAACATCTTGTGTTCAGCGCCCAATAAATCGAACGCAAATATTGTTTGAATAAAGACTGGCTGGTGCGACGGCCCATAGTAGCGCCGCGCGCCGGCTGAATACAAAAAAAAAAAAGAAATAAAATTAAAAACGCGCGAACTATAGCCCGCGTTTTCGTCAATTTTCACGGATTGATAGAAATTCATGATTTTGTTTTGAAAAATGAGTTCTTCAAGTGACAGTGAAAGTATAGAATTAACTCCTGATAGTATTAGAACTGACGCAAGAAATGTGATGGATAATCTACTACCTGCAAAATCCCGGGAGAAATATATGAAAGCTTATGGTAATTTTATTGAATGGAGAAATTCAAGAGGCGCCAAGAATTTTTCAGAATCTGTGTTTTTGGCCTACTTCCAGTACTTAGCCAAAACTAAACAACCTTCCACACTTTGGAGTACCTACTCAATGCTAAAATCAACAGTCAGTTCTAATAACGACGTAAAACTGGACACATATTCGAAATTAATAGCGTATCTGAAGAGGATGTCTGATGGATTTAAACCTAAAAAATACAAAGTGTTCTCAGTCAAAAACGTGGAGACTTTCCTTAATGAGGCACCCGACAACATCTTTCTTGCCGTAAAAGTAAGTAACTATGTATGTATATATGGTGGATTAGTAAAGTATAACCAGTGTTTTAAAATGCGCATTTTATTGTAACCTGTACTTCGATAGATAGGTACTTGTCTTATTCACATTCGGTTTTGTTACAGGTGGCTTTAATTTTCGGAGTACATGGAGCTTGTCGTGGCAATGAACTTTTAAAAATAACTGTTGATGATGTCGAAAATCACTCGGATAATTTACTGTTAGTAAAGCTGACAGACACAAAAACAAAAATTGACCGATCCTTCGTAATCCGAGGAGAATACAAAACTATTGTACAGAAATACCTGGACCTGCGTCCTGCTGATATAAAGACCAATCGGTTTTTCATCCGTTATCAAAATGGCAAGTGCTTCAAACAAGTTATGGGAAAAAATAAAATTTCTTACATGCCACAAGAAATCGCTACTTATTTGAAGTTACCAGATATCAAGCTATATACAGGACATTGTTTTCGTCGCACTTCTGCTACCCTGTTGGCAGATTCTGGAGCGGACTTAACTGTTCTCAAGCGACATGGAGGATGGAAGTCGAGTGCTGTAGCAGAGGGATATATAGAAGATTCCATTGAGAACAAGGCGAAAACATGTGAACGCATCGTGGAAAACATTAAATTGCAACCTTCAGTTAATCCATCCATGCCACTGTCGCCGCGCCCATCTACATCCAAACAAAGAGATTCACAGTCACATTTTCCTCAAAATGAGCCACATTCTGACATTATTTCAAACACGCAGAATAAAATTAAATCTACAACAATCTCTATTCCTAATAAAACTGTAACAATTAATTTTCAAAATTGTGAATTGTCTCAAATGTAAATATAAGTTTTTAGTTGTTTTATTATTAGATACTACTTAATTTCAATTTAGTTGTTACTCTGTTTCATTAAATATCAATATTACAATAAAATATGAGGCGCCTTTTATTTTCTCATAGTGGGTGATGAAAAGTAGAGTGTATCACTCGGGCGCAAAATATATTTTTGGCTCGGGCGACGTACTTTGAATCCCTCGCTACGTTCAGGATTCTACTAAAGAATCCCTCGCTACGCTCGGGATTCTACTCTAGAATCCCTCACTTCGCTCTGGATTCAAAAAAGCGCCCTCGCCGTAAAAATATTATTTTGCTCCCTTATGATACAATCTACTATTACATAATACATAAACAAACAGCTTATAATGCCAAAAGGGCCTCAGCTCAGCATAATGTCAGATGGCAACACAAGGTGACAAAACATATATTTATTATTTCATGATAAGCCCAAATACCACTTTTTTTTTTAGGATGGGCAATCATCAAATGACTACCACCCAAATACCACCTTGAATTCTTGCTGGCCGGGTACTTTTTGGTTGGGTTATCAATACAGCATTATTACAAGCTTTTGTTCAACTTCCACTGTTCGTTTGTATGTAAATTGTCCACTTCATAATTTACAAAACCTTTTTCGACCACTTGTTGGTGTCCGATTGAGCTGAAATATGCATGCGATATTTTTTCTGGTGATATACTTTTTATGAAAGACATGATCTCTTGTCTCTCATGGTCTTGATACTGCAGCAATGATCGTTTCCTCACGAGGGAACTCGTTAATGGTTAGAATCGCGTTCAATTTTGATAGATAATCATAACTGTCTCTTTTAGTGCATTTTACTAAAAGCTTGATTAAACAAGTTACATTAAATAAAAAAGTCATAAAACCCCGGGTCATTATTTCAAGGTACTTTAGTTTTATTTTGGAACAAAGTTCCAGCGGCTTACGGGAAGTGCGATTTAGTAGAAATCGTCACGTAACGATATGACGTATGCTGTGTGTGTGTAGTATAATAATATAATATTCCTTATTTCCTTTCAATAAAGTCATGTACATTACTCTACTAGTCAAGCCTACCATTCATTTGATACCCAAGTTGAGGGAGTTGTGGAAAAAAAAATGTAATTAACCATTTTATGGTGGTGGCCATCTTGGATTTGAAATTTATTATAGCGTACAGTATTTTGCTAGTCAAGCCCTTTCATTTGATACCCATATTGAGGGAGTTCTTGAACAAATATGTATTCCACCATTTTGTGGCGACGGCCATTTTGGACTGATTTATATCAAACATACGTAAAAATACTTCCGACTACCACTACTACTACCTTTCAAAGAAGAAAAAAAACAAAATAAAATCGGTTCATCAGTTCATCGGACACACCCACACACACACACACACACGTCAAATTTATAACACCCCGTCGTTTTTGCGTTGAGGGTAAAAAATATTTTAATTTAAGTTGAGGTGAAACAAAACAAAACCATAAAAAAACAACCAAGAAAAATCCAGTCTGAAATGTAGCGGGAATCTACGTTGGATACCTTTTTCATATTTTTCATCGTATTAAAAGTTTTGAATCCGTTATCGAAATCCATCATTCGATTGCAAACTCGTATGGCTAAAATAAAAATAGTTATTGCCAATATGTATCAACACTGGAAAAACTAATAGAATTGGATGAAGCCTTAATCATTTATAGTAATTTGTAGAAAACATCCTGTGTCAAGGGATAATAGTGGTTAACAGAGATTTGGGTCATTGGCCCTTATTAGGAACTACTATTTCTGGTAAATGTCTGCAGAGAATACTTTGATTGGCATAATCACGATTGGTTATCAATTTATCATGAATATGAGCTTCGAGATAAGCGCCAATATTTCACAGCTAGAATTGATTCAGTACCTAGTTGGTAGAAGTACACGTGCAGACTAGGAAAAATATCTTAATGATTTCTATAAGAAAGCAGCGGAGTCTGACCGAGTTCTGACCTGTTGATGGTGATATGATCTTTCCCTATAAAGATAAAGATTCATATATTTGCAAAAACGTGTAGATAATATTCATGGAATGATGCTTATTATTATAGGTGTTACAGGATATTCTTTGGCACAACATGTTTAGACCATGGCTGGTGTACAAATTAGGTCGGAAGACCATAAGATTTAAAAATAAAGGTACATAGTCATATACTCAAAAAAAAAAAATTAGATAATTAATATTGAATATGAAAAAATAAAACAGTATGTCAGAGCGATTTGTCATTTAAAAATTCATTGACATCATAGTAGGCTAAACTGGTCTGTATTTAGTTTTTTTAAACAGATAGGGATATTGTTATATATTATCGGTGCTTTGCATACAACGCTTTTATACAGTAGTGCTGTCTTAGCTGGCTGAACACGAAATACTACTAACACTAGCTTCTGCCCGCGACTTCGTTCGCGTGAAGTTTTGATATCGCAACGCATCGCCTGCTCAAAGGAAGCTTTTTTCCCGCTTGCAACATTTCTTATCGTTGCTCCTCTCCTATTGGTCATAGCGCGATGTTGTATAGCCTCCTCCGCTCGATTTTTCAATTCGAGCCGAGATTAGCGCGTTCAACCAACCAAACAAACAAACAAACTCTTGTGCTTTATAATATTAGTATAGATATAACATGCGGCTTAGGTACACATATCTGGCGAAATTAAACCCTGAGGAGTTGGTTTGTTCCGAACCTGGCAGAGGTGAACCTAAAAGTACCTGTAATCGGTTCACCTCTATCTTCAGGGTTTACAGGTGTGGTGTATTATGTCTCTGTGATCTATGAAAACGGCCAAATTGCACCCTGGCTGAAGTTGCCCGATGTTTTATAAATATCTCTTACCGAAATCCGGGTATAGCGAACTCCTGCGAATATTGTGCTGGATAAAGCCACAATAACTGCCTCGATATAAATTAAGGACAGAATTATTGCTATCTTCTTCATCATGTCAATAAAAGACAAATAAGTTCGGCCTAAAATTCAGTAACGTTATGTCCGGTCACTTCACAGACGTAAGAGTTTCAATTGCACAGGTGATAGAGCATGCCTTCCATTTGGGCATATGTTTACCACGGCCGACTTGGAAATCTCTGAATAGATTTCGAACCCAAGTTCTTGTCCAGTACATAAAACTTGTATAACCTCTAACAAAAACTTTTGCCAAAACACCCAACGGCCTAGGCACTATTTTGGCACATAAAGTAGAAAGTTCTAAAATTATAGGTCACACAGGTCTGGCAAATATTCTCGTAGCCGAGAAACTACTTATAAACACAAAAAGCATCCTTGTTAAAGTACACACCATTAAAAACGTCTACAGCGCACTTATGAATGAAATATTTGGCCTTTGTATATGTTGATCAGCATTATTCTAACAAACGGGGTAAAAATAGATACATTATTATCCGTACTGGAAATAGTAGCCACTACCCACTACTCTGGATAATCGCCCTCCCACATTGAATCCGAGGAGCGTTACTTACTATAAATCAAACCTATAATAATATCATCGGAACGCGAATGTCTTCAATTCAATTCCAACTGTTTCGGCTTTTGCCACACTAGTCAATAATTCTGTGAATTATACGTCAATTGAACATAGGATCTCTCATTGGCACTTGATTTTTGTTCTACGTCGAATTTCGTGGTCGTTTTATTAGTGTCAGATGTGATACTCGTTTCGATTATTACTACTTGCACAGTATTGCCATTTGCGTATTATAACGCTTTATATTACATGTGATACAGTAAACAGATGACAATTTGCTCGTGTTGAATGTCTTATAGAGTGAAGATTACTATAAAACGACTCTGATTGAATGTACTTACAATATTGTATACAACAATCTAACCTACAGATCAACCAGAAGACTTCTTCATTTTGCCATGCTTTAAATATTTGATCTAGAAATACTCAATCTTTGAATGGATTCGCAGTCTTCACCAAAACCCTTATTTGTAAGGTTCCCATTGTGTTAACTTGGACAAACATTGGCTACTAAATACGTAATTACGAGCCAGCCCACGTCTTAAATAAACGATATCGTTTACATTACGCTAAAGGGGCACTTTACCACAGAAATGTGTCTACTTAAGCCTTACAAGGCCACATGAGGTTGCCGCGTAAGAGTTTACAACAAAACTAACACAAGTTTCGGTAAGAGCTTAGAATTTTGCCTTCATTATGCAGATGTCCCGCGTACCGACGGTAAGTTTAAAATCGCGACATATTGCGCCACTGGATTCAAGAAGGAATTCCAAATGTCTGCAGTGACTCCAGTAGGTATTTGGAGCTCCATGAAGCTCCCTTAGCACCCTGGTCACGCCCCTTGTTTGCAGCAGAACGCTTTCTGCGATACAACACCCCAACTCTGCAGTGCTGTTGACCCCCTCCGTCTTGGCATGCTAGGACTTGCTTTGCGCGCTACCCATATCATAATATTTATACGTGAAGAGACAACTTAGTACCCCTTTTTAGGAAAATTGCGCGGTCGGAGGAGTTTAAAATTTCACACACACTAATATTATAAAGAGGAAACCTTTGTTTGTTTTGAATGAATAAACTCAAAAACTACTGCGCCGATTTCAAAAATTCATCATACATTCACCCTGAGTAACATAGGCTATATTTTATCCCCGTAGTCCCACGGGAACGGGAACTACGCGGGTGAAACCGCGTGACGTCCGCTTGTAGTTTATATAGAGGAGGGCTCCAGAATGCTTTTTTTTTAAACTATGCATAATAAATAAATTAAATCAATAAATAAAACATTACACACATTACCATGTATATTAAAAGACTTCGTCGTCATGGCATCGACTACGTGAAGCAAAAACTTTGTACCCCTTTTTAAATTAATTGTGGTCAAATTTCGACCGCTGGCGGCCACTAGTTTTAACATCTCAATGAAAGGTTAGACAAATAGACTCCCAATGTAATTTAAAAGTTATTATCTTCTTTGATGTACATTATTTTCATATTTGAATGAACAAAGTTATTTAGTCTATTTGCTATTGGCACCACTTAAGACAAAAATTGGATTGCAAATAAAAGCATAAGTTGTGTTGATCAATAAGCGTCCGAAATAGATAAATCTTGATGTCTTATGACGTAGTAGTGACATTAAACCTAGAACTGACAAAGCAATTACAACGACGTCTATTTTAAAGATTTTCATGTGTCCTGCATAATTTCATATGAAAATTATATGTCAGTACGTCGTCCATATGATGACTTTTTACTACTATTGTGTAGGCATTGTGGCGTTATTTGTGGAGTTGGAATTGTGCCAATTAGGTATCTACAATAATTCGTATACGAACAAAAGAATTATTCACCAATTTCCGCGGTGTTGTATGGAAATGTCATTATAGAAAATTATTTTTATAAATCCTACAGTGTTCAATTTTATGTTATTTATTTTCGAGAAACCATATACAGGGTGTCCAGTAAATATCACGACATACTGCAGGGGGTGATAGCTTGGGTCACCAGCTATCAATACAACACAATACATGTTCAGCGAAATCTTACGGATTTACAGTTTTACAAAATTTTCCGAAATATCGAAAAATCTCAACCTTGAAACAGATTTTTAAGCATCTCGTAATGAAAAAATCCTTTTCTAGAACTTTTTACATCAAATTATTCGTGAATAGGTTACTCTACTTATTTGAGATGAAGTTTTTTTTTTTATCAAAAACAAGAAAGTTTTGAAGAAATAGTTTTTTTTGTTAAAATTTTCACAGAACGATTTTCTTTTCACCCCCTGCAGTATGTCGTGCTATTTACTGGACACCCTGTATACGACTTAACGAAGCCGAAAGGCACTTGTTCTCCTCGTCATTGTTTTTTTTTTGTTCTAGCTAAACCATTCCTGGGAACCTTCTAGTTATGGAGATATTGGGGATCAAAGTTCCAACTTTATCACAAACTTTTTTTTAAATACAAGTTTTTAATGTAAAATTTTACACACCTTCACGACTCCCGTACTGTTCAATCCATCCATCAGCACAATGTTTTCAATGCGTTACGTTGAGTACTACCGAAAAACGTGATTTTTCACCCCAAAATAAAACTCATTTCCCAGCAAAACTTTTTACGTAGCGTTACTTAGTTTGTTGTCCAGAAAGCCTAGTTTACGGCTTCGTGAAGAGTTTGTTTATACCCTGTATGATATTATGAGGACGTAAATCGTATTTCTGTTTTGTGTAATCCGCCTGTCCAACTGTCATGGCGTCTAAGCTCTCGCCGCTGAAAGCACGTCGGAACTGGTGGCCTGTGAACACTTGAGAATCCACATCGCATTCCACTTCAGATCTCTAGCGCATTCAAGTCCCATGCTAATTAGAGCTTATGCAATTAGCGCATATCATATTTAAACACTTGACATTCAGAACATAGGTATCTAGTATGGTCGTCTTAACCGTCTTCATTTGATTATGATTTCAGCAGATAAAAAGGACATAACAATGGTTCCATCTTGGTTTGTCATCGCGGTTTTAATTATGAAATGTTCGTTTGTCTTTTAAAATGAAAATGAAACCCTTTTGTGTGAAACTTTTAAATTCATTCTGTGTTTTCTTTTCATTTTCACCCAGAGGTCAGGGACTTTGATTATTCCAATCGTCAATTAAATGTTTTTTGTCCTTCGTCGATGAAAATGAAATATCATCCTTTTCTTAACTTTTTGGCGAGAGCGAGCAAAAAATGAAAGGACCTCTATTGTCCACAAATATGATTGATTATTTTCGGTTTTTAACTTGTGATTCTATTTAAGCAATATTCTATAAATAATGAAGTATTATTATTCCTATGCTTTTCCACGGTCAACCCTGACCGTGTTCCGTTCAAGATCGTACAAATATCTACAAATTGTTCTCCACGTAAACAATCATGCAATCATTTGTGTTACGCGAAACGTAAACCAAATAGTTGTATTACCAACAAGTATATCGCAAAATTCTTGGTAGGAATACTACATTTCTATAGAAAACCAGGTAATAGCCATTCTTTACTTTCTTAATCAAGCCCAGATATTGCAGTAATCAGTGCGGCGACAGACTGATTAATGGAGAAAGTAGCTGCGTACGTACTACTATGTTAAAATTAGCTACCTTGGGATTGCCCAATAAGTCACAATGAATCACGCTGGAATGGCGGCGATCTTACAATAAAACTCACCACGGGGTAAATCCTGAGCGACGGTGGTCCGCTGGTCTGATAGAATTTAATGAAGACACAAATCAAATGTTTCATTCGGTCTCCTATAGCTCGTGGTCACCCTTGGGACCTTGTATGACTCTAGGTTGAGTATTCTACAAAATTGTCTTAAAAAAAGTAAGGAAAAGTCGTAGCGTGAGCGTCAAACTAAACGCGTTCATTAGTTTCTTCAGCTAGTACGTTACAGTACTGATGATGGGTTACCATGAATGTCGTCTTAGAGCAGTATTGTTTTAATTTTACTACAGAGTGGGAAAGAGATGAAGCTAGACGTCCTGTTATGCTGTACCTCTATTTCATAGGGCAGTAGTTCTTGGTTTCATTATTCGAGAACCAAACACCATACATTTATTTTTTATCAATGTAGATTTTTTTCTTGATTGTCTTACCAGCGCACTACTGCAGCGCCGACCATCAACCTGCCGGATCTTCCTGAGTGTGTGACGAAGGTGGACTTAATTACTGGGGATGAAGCCGGCGAGTCTGCAACACCACTCAGCGCGCAACACCAGCTGCAACTGTTACGCGAACGGCTCGAGCAACAAGCGCAACAGACCCGCGCAGCAGTGGCTCAACTGTTGCTGTTGCGCGATCAGCTTGCTGCCGAACAAGCTGCACGCTGCGAAGCTCAGGTCTGTAACTTTCATTTAAGTCTATCAACTATTGGAAGATTATACACGTTCAGTAACTGTGTGTACGTTTTAAATTTATGGATCCGCTGAAAGTTGTCTGAAGAATATATTAATGAAACCGGCGTGGGACTGATAGGTTACAGGAGCGTTGTAAATTGTAAACACAAGCAAAACATCATCTGATTAGTACTACACTAGAAGAAGTTATGTTATTTCTTCCAACACGAATACCCATACATTCTTGCTGATGAGAGGGGATTCCTGTTGTATATAGATGAAGTTTAGTAGATTTGTTTTCCTTTTCCCACCGACATTGAAAACCCCATTTTATTCCAGTGATTTGTAACAAACTGCGTAGGATGATAAAGATCTGATACCTTACTGTTATTCTTTCATTTGTCGGATCAACAAGAAGATGTAATTGTGAACATTTCATCTACCTACACACATTGATTTTTTATTAACTTTGCGATAATGTGGATACATTTCAACACTTATGCTAATGGAACTCCTGAATCATCTTATAGAATTTTATTTACAATGCCAAAGACCACGACTATTTTCACGTGCAAACTTCAACCCCCGCTTGTGTGGATCTGAATCGGACTTTAAAATAGGCACAGGCTTTTTATTACTCGTTGAATTTTCGAAACCCCCTGTAATATTAAACTTCTAATGTTCCTACTGCCGGGACACAAACCGCCTCTCTATGAGAGGAAATGGGCTACATAATCCACCACGCGGGACCAGTGCGGGTTGGTCTATGTATCTGTCACATGTGTTTGAATTCTGGTTTTGCGAGCAGTGATAAATGAAATAAATTATAAAAAGTAATGCGCCTGCCTGGGTTCGAACCCACGACTTACTGCACCACAACCAAACCGCACCCCTGCTCTCAAACCTGGGGGATCAAATTTTCCAACACATGTGACGATTCCAGTAAACCACTAAAGTTGACTAAGAAGACACAACTAAAAGTTGTCTGTCAGTCAATCAATCAAAGAACTATTTCTTATGTCAATAGAAAGCCAAAAGGTAAAAAAAGCCCAAAGGCCTAAAGGTTGACTGGTAGAAAATGCCTATAGCATTAAGTCCGCCTCTATACTTTTATGCTTGAAGTGTTAAATAAATAAAGCTCTTGAATGAAGAATTTGTAAATTTGAATCAGAAAACCTTCTCTTCCAGAATTGTATCTCATTCCCTACTAAAAATGACAATATCGTGATATTCAGAGTTTTACTTGGAATCGAGCTGAATGAGTGCAATCTGGAACTGGCAATAAACATGATAAAACGTAACTCCATTTGTGACTATAGAAAAAGAAGGAGTGTCCTAGTCAGAATGCAAATTAACTCTGTGATCGGCGACTGGATTACTTTTTAGACCGGCGTTTGAATGAAGTTTCTGATTGGAAATTGGAATCGAAAGGCTTAAAAATTAATACGCAAAATCAATGCATTGGGTCAAAGGGATTTCGTGACATTTATATTGGAACTGTTAACAAAAGAGATGGATATACTGGCAGGACAATTACCACGAAAACTTTTGAGGCGTGTTTTTCGTATCAGGATAAATCTATAAAGGGTGTAAAACACCTCTTCACGAAGCCGAAAGGCACTTGTTTTCCCCGTCATTGCGATCATTTTATTGTTCTACACCATACCTGGGACCCTTCTAGTTACGGAGATATGGGGGGGTCAAAGTTACAACTTTTTGACAAGTTTTTTTTTAAATACTAGTTTTTTTTGTCAGATTTTAACTTTTAATTTAACACCTCCACGACCTCCGTATTAATCAATCCAGCCATCAGTACAATGTTTTAAGTGCGTTACATTGAGTTCTACCACAAAACATGCTTTATAACCTCAAAAAAAAAAAGATTTTTTCTTGCAATATCGACATCGTCTCAATTTCGAATTACAATAGTTCGACTACCCATTGCTTCGACAGTACATACTTCGACAACACACACCTTCGACAGATCCTGTTCACGTTTTTTCTTAGTCAAAACAATCGTGTCGGAGTAGTAAATACAAACGAAGCAGTCCACTATCTTGTTGAGTTTATGAATACCATTGATCCAGCAGTCCACATCCTAAGCTCTCGCTGCCTGTCGGCACACTTGTGATGTTACTTTGGAATTTACTACTCCGAATCTTCTTATGAGAAACAGTGTTTGTGACGGTTATATATGTTGAGTCCCTATGACCTGCCGTTTGAAATTAAGCGACTTCTATTTTCTCTGAAAGTTTGCTTTGCCATGACAATAAATAAGTCACAAGGCTAAACTCTGAAATTCGCAGGAATCAACTTGCAGCAGGAGTGTTTATACAAGAGTAGTTTTACATTGCTTCTTCTCATGTGAGCTGTCTTCACGGTCTGGTAATTGTGGTACATAAAGAAATATTGTCATAAACACTTTACGTTTGTGCAAAATTTCATGCTTCTAGACCCAGCAGCTTCAGCTGTGCGTTGATCGATTAGTTAATAAGTCATACAGTCAGCGATGAACTTGGTTTTATCCGTGACGATGGCTGTTGTTGGCTACCACGCGGACCGACGCGGGCAACACCTATTAATCTAGGAATTAAACGTTTGGTTGAGAACTTATCACCTTATCCAAAAGTATGGTAACAAGACGGTGTCCTTGTCTTTGTGAAGGACCTTCAAGGAACGTCTTCTGTGAATTGCAATGTCAGGGAAGTAATTGGGATAAGAAAATGAATAAATTATATTAAATTTTAACATATTCCTGAGTTCGAATCTCAGCTCGAAGAAAGAAAGTAGTCTAGAATTGTGCCTGAAGATAACTGGCTCACTCACTACGTATGCTGAAGAAGTGTGCGATACACCTCTTATGCCTTCAGGGGAGTAAGCGAGATGTTATGGTGATAAAATATTGATGAATTGTCTGTATTGTATATATTTCAGGCTCGCACTCACCAGCTGTTGGTCCACAACAAAGAGCTGCTTGAGCACATTGGAGCTCTGGTGGCGCACTTGCAAGAGCGAGAGCGAGGGTCCTCCCGACCAATCAACGCCCAGCAACTGACACTCTTGCCCCAGGTATGCAAGAAAGCGTACGGTCCATTCACAGTTTATTTAGCTATTAAGAAGGCTAAAATGTGCTATATGAAAAAAAATGTTCTTCTGGAGAACCCAGGGTAGCCAACATAATAACTAGCCTTAAATAAACTGTGAAAGGACTATAACTTTGATTTGTTTAGTTTTTTGAACGCACCTTTGTAAACACCTATGTTAAGTCTTATTTAAGCATTTTCTTATAAACATTTGCATCTGCATAATTACGATTGCGTTTAAAGTTTCAGGTGATAAGCAAATGTGCGTTAACTTTGAGCGTTTACTGTTTGAGGGTACACGCATATTCAATTAAACCGGTGTTCGAAATGAGATACGATTTGTATTTCGTAAAAATATCCCGACCTATTGCGACTCTCAACGTAATGTGCGTGTACCTTAATAAGTATATTTTTGCTCAGATCATCTTTTAGTAACCCACTTTTAATTTGCTAATGTTTTATTTGTTTTGCATTGTAAAACGGCATGTGCGTCTTGTATTTTGTTTTAGTAACTCCAGAAATCTCTATGAAATGAGAAAATATTATATTACCACAGTAAAATTACAAGCAGTAGGTTGGCTGCAAAGAAACGACCGAAACGCTGACGTTAGTTCCCCGAGCGCCTCTTCCCACGCCTATAAGAAGACTTCAAGGTGCGAACAGACTGAATCGCGCGCGCCTCGTCATTTTCTTAACGATGAACCACATAATATACCCGATAGTAATACCCAACCTTAACCCTGATCGACAGAAAGTATTGAATACAAAGACACGTCTGATTCACCCTACTGCTTATCTTTTTACTGTGGTATTTATTACCTTATGAAAAGCTACTTGTATGAAGGTCATAGATTTTTCTTCCTCACTTAGAAAATTATTTTGACACTCCGCCATAATACAGTCCCGGGTGAGTTTGAATTACACTTAGGTCTATGTTCACCAAAAAGATGGTCAGGTTAATTATCTAAAACAGCTGTTTAAAACACATTTTTGTATGGGAACATGTCAAAGTGACAGCTGTTTTTAGATAATCAGACTGTTATCTTTTCGGTGAACAAGGACCTTAGAGTTTCAGAAGATGATTTTCTATAAATATAATCGTCTGACTGTTGACGTATATCAAAACTTAATATTTTCTGAAACTCGGTGTGCCAAAACAACAGGTAACTGTGAATATTTCTTTGCTTTTAGTTTAAAAAAATACATCTAGACCAAACTTTATACAACATTTTCATGTGGGCCTACCATAGCATTACCGGAAGGGGTAAACGTAGTTCGAGCTAGGGTATCTGAAAGCTGTAAAGATCCGTCAAATCGGTACGAAGACCTAACAGACACCGTACAATGACAATTCTGCATTTTCAGTGAATACTTGTAAGAATAGGTCCGTATTCTTGCCCGTGTCGCAATTTGTCTTTATCGGTTTAACGGAATCTTGAATAAATCACAAACCTCTTGAATAAACTTCCAAATTTAGAGTGGCTATGGTTTTGCCAACTATTCTAAACAATATCTTGATTTACTTAACTTGCGTATATTTAGGCTTTTAGATTACTCGTTCTGACTTGTATTTTAAGTACCTACCTATCTAGGCGTTTAATAATTGTTATCAGTTTATTTTAATTAAGCTTATTTATTTGCGTATTTAAACCCACATTACGTTTTTGTTGTCCCTATTTGTCAGACAAATTACCTGCCCATTTATATAAAACAATTAGATACAAAACATACACAGCGGTATAATGTCCAGAATAAAACGGGAATAATGTTAAAACCATTATTTTAAAACTGAAATGTTATACTTAATGCTATAATTTAAAATTACGGTTGGTAATTATGTGGATATTATAGCAATTCGGGTTAAAACGTTGTTTTACACAATTAGTTTTTTAGTAGGAAAACTGTAAATAAGTTGACATTGGGGTGTTGTAACATAGCCAGCGCGAGCACCCGTTCCTCACCGCTAATCTCCACAGATTGACACTCCATTTGTCAATGTCCGTCCTATCCCACCCGACGTTTCCGTTTTATTTCGTTGTGTTCCACACATTTGTAAAATTTGTTTTAATTTATCATCATCCATTTAACCAAACAACAATTTGAACATTCACAGAGGATTTACATATTCGAATCGTATGAAAAGCCCTTTACTTCTAGCTTTGCTGTAACCCTTAGGAAAGTGTCGCATGGTCTGTAGCTTGTTGATGTCATTTTTGTGAGTATTTTTAGCCAATTCTTTTGTTAACTCTTTTAGGCTTTATTCGATTGCTATATAATTTCTAATGTCTAACTCGTGTTATTTTTCTTCGTGGTTATTTACTTACTATTGTTTTCTGTTACCGGCAATAGATTATTCAGAAAAAAGCCGAACTCTCGTACAGCGAAGCGTTCAAGCCTGACAGCGCGCCCATGTGCAACGGCAACCGTTCTCCGACCAACACCGAAGCTCTGATCAACCTGATCACACAGAATACAAAAGTTAATCAAAATATGGAAAATAACAATATGAACTTCTCGCCATTTTGTGCGTCACCGGTCCAGGAGACAGCCAATGGCGCAAGCTCAGCCCCATGCTTCGGGGGCATGACCAACGATCAGATACAAAACTACTTGATAACTAAATTCCAAAATATGGGAGGGTTCCCTAATGGCAATGAAGCGAGCAAGCCACCACCACCAATTAACTACAACCAGCAGTTTTTCCAGAACTGTAACGCGTTCCCAACCATCCCGCCGCTGAGCAACCACTACAGCAACTCTGATCTCGCGAGCTTACTGAACCACCAGCTGTACAAGGAAATCTGCAGTTCTAACGACGAGTTGGGGAACTTAGCGCAGGCCATGAGCGTGGCGCAGTCTGAGAACTCCCTGTACAGCAACAATAGCCAGCCAACCACGTCGAAGGATTCCACCCCGGACGGTTCCAGCTCGGACGAAAGCGCTCCCTTCATAATGCCGCTGTCTCACAACTGCACGCTAACGGCCACGGGTGAGGACGGACGCGTGCGGCTCATCGTGCCGGTGAGCCCTTCGGAGAGCGCGTCAGACGTTGTGGAGGCACAGGCTGAACCACAAGCGTCGGGTCACACCCTGCGTGTGCCTGGCCAGGCCCCAGCACAGGTCCCAGGGGCTCTGCTGGCGCCAGCAGCCCCTATCACGCGCACCACCAGCGAGAAGGTGCCCAACCGTAGTGAGATGATGACGGCCCTGCGGTCGCAGTGGACCCGCCACACGACCAAGTGAACTCGCACTGAATCCACGATAACTGAATTGAGTCAAGTTACCTAAAACCTTATTTATATTTAGTCGTATCTTCTATAAAATAATATATAATATAATTTTCGTCATTTTTGTACAAAGAGTAGGTATATTTTATATGTATACTGTTGTTTTGTATTTGTTTTAGGGTAGATAGTGTTCTCGTTTGAAGATAGAGACTTACGATATGGTGCCAAACTTGTGCCACGTGATGCGAAGGGCGATAAACGGAAGAGAGTCAAAGATAGAGATTTATTTACATATCATGTTCTCATATACTAGTCCAACGTTATAATTTTTTATGTGAACCCGTATGTATCAGAACATATCCTTTATCATATCGCCATTAAAGTATAGGTTTTAGGTTTATGATCCATATATTGTTATAGTATGAAGTGCAAGTTACACGCTGATATTTATGATCTTGATGATATACAACATTATTTTTTGTTTATACTAAACCCGAAAAGGGGTCATTGTACTCATCATTTTGAACAACTTTTTCTATTGGACGAACCTTAAAATCGCGAAAAAAAAATCAGCTGTTCCCTACATTTTGACGAGTTATGCGAACATAAATGTAGGGAACAGGTGATTTTTTTTTCGTGATTTCACGGTTCGTCCCATAGAAAAAGTTGTTCAAAATGATGAGTACAATGACCCCTTTTCGGGTTTAGTGTAAACAAAAAATAACCCTATATAAAGATATTAATAGTCTATTATCGCAACGAGTTTATGCTTTTTAACGATGTATGTAGTCCTTGTGATAATCATATTCGGAGGAAATTACTCATTTAAGAATATGGTTTCCTAATGTATGTAATGTACCGCTTCATAGATTTCCAATATTGGAGATTATTCTGAATATTAGTCGCTGAATAGTTCGTTGATGGATACTTCCTTTCGAATATTCTCATGTCACGTTTTACTTACAGTGTTAAAATCGATGTCAATAGCGTTCTAATGAGATTTGTCGTCACATAGATACTTTGTAGATTGGTGTCTATTTCTAAGCATTATTAGTTTCAAAATATCAACAGATTCAATTCAATGTAACCGTGTATATCGTTAGTTTAAATTAGGTATTCAACACAATATTTAATTCTATTCAAATAGATCGACATTATTATATCCAGTTATTATTGATATAGGAACGTTTTCAAGATTACTTCTAAAAGACAGCCCAACATTCGCTAAACACTTGTTTCGATTTATATAAATAAAATGTTTTGATACATTTTCATGTCAAATGCCAAAAGTGAAGGTGTTTGTAAAATATGAAGCGCGCGAGCCAATATAATGCCAAATATGTAATATTTCGAAAATATTGTAGGGAACAAAGATTACAATATCAATTTTATATTTGCTAAAGTTTTGCAAATATGGACCAAATAAACAAATTACTTTTGGATTCATGTAACGGTATTATTTAAATCACTTTTGAATTATTAAAGACGCCATATTGGCATTCAGACGTTGGGTCATCATTATAAGAGAATTCATATTCAAATTCATGACCGCAATACTGCAGCATACAACAAGAACGCGGAGATGGATGCGATTCCACGAGGTGTTGGTACCAATGCCTTCATTATGATAGGAATCTTATTGAAGAGATAACTTCTAGTCAATAACCTGATTATTTTTAATAATAATTCAACGGTCTAGTCAATATATTAATGTTATATTTGGTCATGGTGCAGCGAAATACTTGTGGGTTGACGATCATACCATGTTCCACAAAATGTAAAACCACACCATTTGTATAACAAGGAGTTTATGTAAGTAGATAAGAAAAAATAGCAGAATTTTATGAAACGAAATCCTCCATCAATTCCGAACAAGGAACATTGACATTGTTGATTTGTATGATGTCTAAGTTAAGGGTGTCGCAGGCATCGAACAGAAAAGTTTGTGAAAGTTATTACAAAAAATATATTTGTGCGCCAAATTTAGGTACCGTTGGCAGAGTGCCCCGGAGGCAAGGCTGCTGTGCCCTTTACTTAATACTCACTAATCTTTTGTCTAAAATTACTGCCACCCTTGCCTTTACACTTTGTGAATCAATTATTATATCCAACTTCACAAATTACACTTAATTAACTTCACAATTAATATAATAATCATTTTAGAAAACTCTGAATGTGAGCTTAGTCCAGTATATCAATTTATTAATTAATTAATTAATTAAGGAAATTAAAAAATAGTCATTCTCCGTATAAATAGAAAGAAAAAAAGATGAAAAAGCAAAAAAAAAAATAAAGATATGTGTTTATAGTTACACGATGCGTTATTAAAATTTGTTAGCAGCGATGTCAATGTTTCAAACAATATAATGTTCAATGTTTTAGACTTAAAAATGTAACCAATCTGTGTAGAAATAGCCGAAATGTTTATGCATACTCGTATATTTAGAAACAGTTTTAAACTTATTGTAACCTGTCTTCTGCAGCAGTATAATGTGCCACCGTAAACACACAATAGCAATGTGATCCGAATCATGGTATCATTCCTCATCATTAAATAGCACCCTGCTTATACAAAACTAGAAAATTGTTGTTTCAATATCCCTGATTCCTATAAATATTAAACTAAAAAAAATGCATCATTTTAAAATGAGGAAGTAATAATAAATTTCGTTGGTGATTTCGTAATATTGTAAAATGATTCAGCAATATTACGAAATCGCCAACGAAACTTGGTGCGTAAAAAAGATCAAAGATCCTTCCCAAAAAATTACTTTCGTAGTTTTAAATAACAGAAAATGTTGCAAGCTCAGAAGGCCATTCACCTTATTTTGCCTCGAACTTGACAAGAATGTCCAAATCATAGTGAATTTTAATGGAGTTTAAATAAGGTTGACGTCGGTTTCGTGCTCCTGACAAACCTGTCAATATTAGTGAGCCTTACCCATATTCACCTAGGCTAATTTTGCTGCTGTCAGATGTGAAATAAATGTGAAAGGACTTTAACCCCTCCTGTCTTATTTGCAAGTGGAGCAATCAGTAAGAGCTGCAAATACGGTCTAATTGGTACGTCAAGCTGAATATTTAAACGATTTTCGCCGCCATGTTGGTTGCAATTGCCATGCAACTAAACGCAGGTTGGCGGCGGATTCATTCAAAGCCTGACATAGTCTCGTCGTGTCTGATATATTAACTACTATACTATGAGTTTTGATGAGCTATTCTTCTAGGACTAACTGGTTCTGACTTGCAACGGGCATGCAACTTACTTGTACGGGTTTCTTTGGATCCATTCACAAGACCAGTAGCAGAATACATAAACATGACACATAATCACTTAGGCACTTAAAAATGGAGTGGTAGAAGATTCTCTTACAATATCCTTGCTTGGCGGATCAACTACCTACTCGTTAATAAACCTACCTACCGTACCGCCGTTACTTACCTACCTACTCGTTTGTGGAAAGCAGATGCATCAATCAGCGCCAGGAACTCGTGGCTAAATAGTTACATCCGCTCGCGTCGATCAAATTTAGGTTAAGTTGTGCTTGTCTAGGTTGGTCTGTGGATGGGTGGAGGACCCATTACATACCGAGTTGCCTCGGAAAGCACGTAAAGCAGTAGGTCCCGGCTGTCATTTGTAGTCTTTGGCAGTCGTTACAGGTACCTAGACAGTGGCCCAAAAAGTCTGACAACCAGTCTTACCAAAGGACATCGCATTCCCCAGTACTAATTGGGTTGTGAAGGTCAGATAGGCAGTCGCTCCATGTAAAATACTGGTATTTAGCTGAGTCTGGTTAGACTGGAAGCCGACCCCAAGATAGTTGGGAAAAGGTTAGGTACGCAGATGATGGATCAATCATCGCAGCATGGTAAAACCGCACATGTATTTATCAGTCTCCGAAATAATAGTCCCTAGGATATCTCTATTAATTTGACAGATTAACTATTGGTATTTCTGCCTGAAAGTGGCGCCGATGATTGAAAAGTTATGTATAAAGAAAACGTCAAGAGGAAAGTTCTGAGTATGAATGTGGTTGGCTATGAGAATAGAGCCAACGATACGATGGATGCACTGTATGAAGGATGGTATGTCTAAAAAAGAAGATACCTGCTGAGATGACGAGCAAAAGGTAAGTATCGAAGAAGCTATGCTGCGTCGAAATAAATTGTGGTATGAGAATGATGATATTGATATTTCTACAAGCATATTTGGCCACCCTATCGTAGAGCAACTGGATGGAATGTTTATCATCATCTGCCTAGCCTTTTTAAAGGAATGTTATGAAAGATAAACGAGGAAATGATAACGTGGTGGTTAAAAGAAAAGAAAGGAACACAAAATGCGTGCGCTAACCACAAGTAACATAAAAAAAACAAAGACAAGGGACACTGAAAAATATATACGTTGAGGCTTTTTACTTTAAGGCTGATGTTCCAGAATACCCCGCGAAATTTAAATTTTCATATGTTGATTTGCAATTTGCAGGCCAGTGCGGGATTGTATGTTGATGAAAATATCGTTAGCGACCGTAAAAAGATGTGTAGTTACAGAATTATAATCATCAAGATCATCAATATAACCCTCCAAGTTCATATAGGTCAAGGAACACATTTTGCAAGGTCAAAGTCGTTTGGTATTTTCATCAACAAACACCCTCGCACTGCACTGGAATGAAAAAAGCGTTAGAAAATTTTAATTTGCTGGCGCTATCACCTTATAAAGGGGGTCTTTCACCGACTTTAGGTTTATATTTTCAGTAATGAACACTCAGTAAAACTATTTTTTTTAAATTGGTGTACTTAATTCTAAATCCTTTGAGAAACCGAATGCTAGCAGCCTGCTCAATTTAAAGGTTGGTTGTAAGTTACATTACCTAAAGTATATTTTAGCCAGTGCCCAGCGTTATGTGACCTCTTTTTCTACTCCACGTAACCCTTTATTCATTCGAGATATCCGGTAATGTAAGGATTGTACGTATGTATGTAGGTACACTGTACAGCTGTACGTTCAAACTGTACAAACGCTAAAAAAACTTCATGTTTTCGCTGGCCCCGGCCATCTCTCTGCTCCGTTTCTCTTTGTTTATACACAATAGGAATAATGTGTGTTTACGATTCGGCTCCCCACGTCCATCATCCATTCACTCTGTGTACACTCACAGGGCGGGCCAAAACAAAATTCAGAATTAGAACTATTCATCGTAAAATTGTGTTGCTTAACGCTTTGAGAGTAGAAAATGAACGGAAAACGTAGGGGTTTACTGGAAAAGCGAATTATTCCTATTCGGTTTTCCACAGAGGGTTGAAAATTGAAGTCTTTAGTGTTCTAAACGCGAAAGAGTGCGAGGACTAGTTGATGATTGTTTCTGTTTCACGCAAAAACTACTGAAAGGATTTGGATGAAATTTGGCACACAGTTTAAAACCTGTATTAGCACATAGAATACGTTTGATAATTTCCGACATCCACCCGGGCGGCCACGCGGACAACAGCATACCCCAGCTGCGACGTACACACTTTTCTCTCGTCCCAAATGTAGGTATGGAAAAAGAGTCTTATACGATTTGTAGATCATCTACTAGGTACTCGAAGTAGTACGACATTCTTTTAATGCAGCTACACGAAAACAAGATAAGTCATTTCTTAAGGCTAATGTTTCAGGGTAGCAAATTTTCTTACGTTTTGCAGGCGAGTGCTAGATTGTATGTTGATCAAAATATGATTCGCGACTGTAAGACGTGTGTAAAAAGAAAGAAAGGTAGGAACTGCTTTTTCAAAGTCATTCCTAGAACTTTATGACCATGGAGGGTTGCATTGACGATATTGATTAGATAATATAAGAAAATTTGGCCATTAAAAAAGCTGAAAGCAAATTGGCTTTCAAAAGAGCAGTTCGGAAGTTCTATTTAAAGCCCGACTAAATTGTTTTTTTCTGTCTTTACTAGAGTCATACTAATTATTGTAAGGTATGTTCGCATAACTCGTCAAAATGTAGGGAACAGCAGATTTTTTTTCGCGATTTCAAGGTTCGTCCCATAGAAAAAGTTGTTCAAAATGATGAGTACAATGACCCCTTTTCGGGCTTAGTATAAACAAAAAATAACCCTGTATATACCCATTTATTTGTTTTAATATTATGCTTAAATTGTATTTTTATTTTTATTGTACTCTATCACACACAATACTGTCCTATTTGACCCAAAGGTTGACTGGTAGAGAATGTCTTGTGGCATTAAGTCCGCCTATGTATCACTCTTGTACATGAAGTTTAAATGAATAAATAAATAAAATTTCAATTTTGCGGGCTACCCGGAAACATCCACCTAAATAGAACTATTGAATTCGATACATTTTTCATTATAGCGAGACAAAAACTTAACGTAAATTCTTTTTTTAACAAAATAAGCTGAATTTCATGAATAACATTAAGTGCTGCTGTCTGGAAGGTTGACGGAGCTCTCATTTCCTGCTGTCGACGGGTTTGAAGACTAATGCTCGATGAATGATGGTCCTATTGTACACTTGCAAGCAGAAATTCTATCAATATAGTGGAAATAAGTTTGTAATAATTGTAGATGGAACTGACTGCGCTACAGTGTGACTGTCGATTCGAGTTATTTAACGTACAAAGGCTGATCCCAAATACTAACTTGTAATCCTTCCTTATCGTGTGGTTAGTTGCCTAACCTGGTGTCAGAGTTTTATGCTGCCCATAGGCCTCTGACTTGACTTGTTATGAATCACAGAATCTGATAACTTATGTCTTATTTGCGTAAAAAAGTCATGTTTATTTATTTCTTTATTTAACACTTCAAGCACAAAGTACAGAGGCACTTAATGCCAATGGCATTCTCTACCAGTCAACCTTTAGGTGATGCAGAGACATGCAGTGGTAGGTGTCATTCCTGAAACTTCACGAATAATTTTATTAAAACTACGATAAACTACAAGGATATATAAAATACTATACCTATAATTATATAAAATACTATAAATATATATTAAAGTTAAAGTAAATAGCGCTTTGTACGGATCTACTAAAATAAAAAGACAGACAATCGGGAAAATATTACCGTTGTGACGAAACTGCCAGTTTCTTCCGAATGTACTCGCGAACTTTAATTTTAAAGGATAAACGATTGGTTGATGTTTGTAAATAGGATAAAAATTCAATACCTTTCCCAACCAGCAAAATAGTCTCAGAACACGCACTATTTAAGAGTGGTAGGCTTTAAGCGCTCTTATAATTGTTTTAGAACATGCCATCGATCCTATATTACTTTTAGACAAGCTGGTATTGCCTCAAGAACGCTCAGTCTCATAACCAAGTCTAGTATATGTATATAAGATCATTTACTAAGACGAGTTGCACTTGAGAAAACTTGCTCATAAATGAGTCACCGTAAAATTGTCAAAAACGTTATATTACAATATAACGTGTTTCTCTCTAGCGATATTGTAAACTCTACTCTCGAATTATTGTCTACTGAACATACGGAAGTATGCTCTGCCCCCATAATCGGGACTTGGGGCACCCCCCCGTTAGGTTAGTTAGGTTCCTTTAAACCCTGCACTCGGAAATAGGGGCTCCGTCGACTACGCTTTTTAGGGATATATAAAGTGTTTTAAGGTTAGGTTATAATAATCTTTTCAAGAGAGTTGTACCACTGGGCAAGGGGGAACCCTACTTCCCTCCACACCGCGTAAGTTGACTACCATTGCGGCATCGCATGCATATCACGAAAAATAATGCGTTTTGTTGTAAGCATTATGTTCATTTGACAATATTTCAAGATTTTACAATATCGCTAGAGATATTACAATATAACGTATTTGACAATTTTACGGTGACATACATGCGTATTTTCTAAGCTCGTTTGATTTTATATTAGAGTTGCTAAATGCAATTGTAAAATGTCAGACTAATATCAGCATTGCATAAGAGCACTATGAGTACGTGCATTTCTGATCTTAATTTAGACTATCATAAGATCAATAGCACTGGATAAGTATGATATTAGAGTGATTTTGGATCAACATATTTACAACTAGCGACCCGCCCCGGCTTCGCACGGGTGCAATGCTGATACTTAATTAAATACACTACAGAAAAACTATGAACGTTTGATATAAAAACATAGCGGCCCTCTCCGACTTTGCACGGGCATAAAATATATATGCCTATGTCACTCAATGAAAACATGATTAAAATCGATCCAGTATTTTTGATTCATTCATTACTGCCCTTGGCCTGCACGCATTAAATTTGGAGTAAAACAATTTCTCTTTCCCTATACTTACTATGAAGATTTCCTGCTATCTTTGGAATATCTAAATTCATACAATTTTTATTACATTACACATTTTTACTTATTTACTTTTTACATTTTTACCTAGGTATTTATTTTATTTTTACAACAATTAATATATTACAGGATGTCTTTATACACAACGTTCACAGCTTTCTTGTCATTAGACAATACAAACATGTTTTCTCTTGAGGTTACTCTTGAAAGAGCGACATACAGTTGGCCATGTGAAAAACAGTCAACGCTCAAATCTAAGCCTGCAACGTTGAAGGTTTGACCTTGCGATTTATTAATGGTCATTGCAAAAGATGTCTTTACCGGAAACTGTAAACGTTTAAATTGGAAGGGTAAATCCGATGGTATCAGAGGGATTCGGGGAATCAATACATCTTCTCCGGTACCACATCCTGTGAGTATTGTGCACTCTATTATGAAAGTTTTCAGTGATTTTATCAGCAAACGCGTGCCATTGCAAAGTTTAGGTGGATTCAGGTTTCTTAATAAAATAACAGGACAACCTACCTACTTTCAACACCATTTTGTGAGGAGGGAGTCCAGACGGTTTCAAAGAGTTTAGAAACTCTGTAGGAAAATGAACAGCTTCTTCCAAATCGAGAACAGTATCCACCGAGTAGTATATTTTCGTCGGCGCATCAATCTTTGAAAGAATCAAGTTATTTACCTTATCTACTCCCCGTCCGACCGGTACCGCCCGCCGCAAACGCAAATTTTAAATTTGTAATATCTCCGAAAATATTTGTTTAATTTACATACTGTAAGGAACCATATTCATCTATATATATCTACACACTGTATTTAAGGTACTTAATTCGATAAGGATTAATGCCGTATTGCTTAAAATAGCTTCGTATATAAGCCATTTTTTCACGTAAAAAGTAAACAATAAAAATGGTTAATGTGGGTTATCCCTAAAAGATAAACATATACCATCGCGGACTTTTTTGTAGACCTTTTTATGGTGTACAATACCGTAGTACATTAATTTGATCTAACTCGTAGGGTTTAGGCAGCGTTTTTGCTAAATTGCTAAATAAGCCCAAAAAAAATAGGTTAATTTACGACATCACGTTAGAAACCTCTAAAATTAGCAATGTTGCCTTAGTATATGATGCATGTATTATACATATAAACCTTCCTCTTGAATCACTCTATCTATTGGAAAAAACCGCATCAAAATCCGTTGCGTAGTTTTAAAGATTTAAGCGCACATAGGGATATAGGGACAGAAAAGGCGACTTTGTTTTATACTATGTAGTGATGATACTGAATTGGGGTTTCGTATCGATATCTGATTTAATGTAGATAGGTACTAGAATAGCACACTCACTTGAATTTGACACCTGTTCCAAATTTAAACTCATAACCTACTGTTTTCAGTAGGTTATGAGTTCATTACAGTTCCGTTTATTTCTGATGGTCGGTAATGCTGGTCATTGCCTATGGTTTTTGAACGCATTAGAGAGGGTTTATGATATTTGGGTAGATAAATACCTTATTTAACAAGGCACATGAATTTTGAAGCGTAATGCGAGGTCTACTTAACAGTAAATAATATATTCCAATACGATTACTTGCCGTAAAACTTATATACACTGACGCACGCATTAACTTCACAGCAACTTTAATTTGTTTTCATTTATTAATCGTTTCATCGTAACTTTGAAACCAACACTCAATCGAACTTTTTAGTTTGATCAGATGTAAAATCATAATGAGTTTCTATTGCCTCAAATGGTTCTAACCTTAGACCAATATTAGCCTAAGTCGGCTTAATTTTGGCTAGATTTCAGTAAGAGCAAACAGCATTCAATTAGGCTGATATTAGAACGATAATAAACGAAATAAGCTTATAATTAGTGCCTAAACCCAGGCTTATACGAATATATAGGAGTGATTTAAGAGCAAAAAAACAGTAGTCTTGAGATTGTTGTAAGCCTAGTGTTTGCTGGTTGGGTTGTCATCGACTCTAGAGTGCAATAGGTACTTACTTGACAAGAAATCTTAAAGAAATTAGATCCTTATTTTTTATTCTGGAAAATAAACAGTTATACATTAAAATCTTATACTAAGTTATAAATATACAAGGTTTATGTATAACCTACGACATTTACCACATATTGTTATAAACTGGCGGACGTCACACGGTTTCACCCGCTTAGTTCCCGTTCCCGTGGTAGAACGGGGATAAAATGTAGCCTATTTTACTCAAGGTGAACGCGGCTTTCCAATGGTGAAAGAATTTTTGAAACCGGCACAATATTTTTGAGTTAATTCATTACAAACATACACTCACACTAAAACAAAACTTTTACCTCTTTAAAATTATATCTAAAAGTGCGCTATTCTAAGATTTGAAAGCAGAAAAGTAATTAATTGAATTTCACAAACGAAAACCAAAACCAGTTTATTTTAGCTTCATTTGTTAAAATTATTTCAATGTTCTCGTTCATTAAAACTTAGCGCGGTTGCATAACTAACCCGATAATGGCTTCTGATCTGTGACCTAATCAGTGAGAATGCACGTGGCAGCTATCAAAGAACCACAAGTAAATATTTTCTTTCTCATCTTTATTCTATGATTAAGTGAAAAGAATAAAGAGAAATATGACAAGAATCCTTCTTGAGGTCCTAACGCTTAGGAAATATTTGATCCAATATTTTGTGCTACATAATATGCCTGAAGGTGCCGCTGGTTTTAGGCTAGACAAAAGAGATAAAACTAGACCTAGAAAATACAAAATACTTGGTATATTTTTCTCCCAAAACAAATGCTTTGTCTGGTAATGAGTAGGTAGACGAAACAAAACTTCACACTTAAGCAGGTGCTCTCAATAACTTCACATGTTCTTACATACGCAAGGAAACATTTTTTTAAAATAAACGATCCAAGTTTTCGACGCTGTAAGGTTTGAGTTTCAACATATTGTGTATTTTTACTTAAGTATAGGTACATAAGGAAAACTTTTCTATTAAAGGAAAAGTGAAAGAGAGGGTCTCATACATTTTGGACGTTAGGATGTAAAATAGAGACCCAAAAAGCCATTTCATTTTGTGTTTTCAGGAGGACCTTTATACACTGATACTAAAGAAATACAGCGTACATGCCTATAACTGTGTTAAAAATGATGTCACAATTTGATTACAATCACAAACAAAATGGCGGAACACTGCGATCGTGCCTAGCGAATTTACAGTAACGTCCTAACAATGCAGAAAACAACAGAGATGTCCTTACTAATGATCATAAACATGTTAAATTGTAATGATATCTTGTGTACCTAATTGTAATGTTATCTGTTATACAACAGTTGTCTTCGTCTGCAAAGATAGACCGATGGTTCTCGCTTCTGCCTGGCAACGCGCCCGCGCTGTCGCGGCCTGAGAGCGGGTTCGTCTCTGGTGTGGAGGACGGCGCAGACGCAGCCACACTCGCCGAGGCCAAGAACCTGCTCCTGCAATTGGGTGCTAAGAAGAAACGCCGGCTCATCCCTCTACGTTTCACTAGAAGAAAGATCTTAGTCAATAAACACACGTTGCTATAATGTTTAGTAGATGCTGTGTACGCTGTTTAAAAAGTTGGCTTCTATGCCTAATTTGGAGTCATTTCACGGGATTCAGAGGTTAGATTCGTATAAATGTGTAAACGTTGGTTCTACTATACAAGGTCGCGCCGGAAAATCCTCTAATCCTACACGAATGACATTGTCGTGTCGTGTGGCTACGGACCCACGTAGTTGCTTCGTTCGAATACTGTTAGTATTCATGTGTTAACTCTTAGAAAATATTACTTTAGAACACGAAATTCTACTTTAGAGTATGGTACATATTAATATTATTGTTAATTTTAGTTATTAGGTAGGTAATTAAGGAAAGTAACCGGAGAAGCGATTTCTCCGGAGAAAATAAGGCTTCTGTATGAGAACAAATTGGATACAAGTACTTATAACTAATTTAGACACGTGATAATTTATTCATACTCGCTCAGTACGGCTAATTGATTGTAATGTTAATAAAAATTAATTATAATGTTAGAACTGAACTCACAAAGTTATGGATCTATGAAGCTTTTTGAGCAGCGTACACATAGCTTATAGAGCAATTTACACTATTACAATTCGAGACAACGGTGAAAGTATTATGCTATGACAGTGAATCATTAGCATTATGTGCTGACAATACATAGGGCTGACATACACTGTGTAAACGAACCCTTAACGAACCAGCCAAGCATTCTGTACATCAAACTACTCAACCCAAAAATAATTGCTGGGAAAGGACTTCTTTAGGGGTGAAAAATCACGTTTTACGCCTTATTGTGCTGATGGATGTATTGAAAAGTTCGAGGGTCCTAGAGATATTTAAATTATTATAATGAAATTAACCCTTTTGACACATGAGTAAGTAAACGGAACAGAGTATAAGCTTCTTAACAACGTGCAAAATTTTTACCTATTTCGGTATGTAACATAGGTGAAGACAAATAATTAATCAAATATTTTCTAGTATCTTTTTTATATTTTCTTTTTCTCATCACATAGTACATTTTACAACCTTTATTAATAAATACCAAGTTATTACATTAAAATATTCTAACTTGTCATAAAACAGACAACGTGTGTTGCCCTGACAACCCTGAGATTTTCAACTGGCTGTGCCAGCGTAAACCGGTTTTTTCCACTGTTGTCGCGAACTCGACTAGCGACCAATGGTCACGCACGTGGTGCAACCGATTCGCGCGGTTATATGAAGCTTATACTCTGTTCCGATTAGTTACTCATGTACTTTTGATAAGGCAAATGGTGAGCGATCACATTTCGGTCCCGTATGTGATTACCGGCAACACACACTGACTTTCGTCTTGAGACAAACCACGGTAAGTTGGACGATAACGGACGTATAAGTTGGACGGTGGTTCGGTAAGTTGGACGAGACTACCGTCGTTGGTCACCGACGTAGCCCGAACAATTGCCAAACTTAAGTGACAGTAGGCAGGGCACATTGCTTGCAGAACCGATGGGCGATGGGGTCGTAAAGTTCTGGAGTGGCGACCACGAACCGGAAGACAATGCGTTGGAAGACCTAGGTGGATCTATGACCTGGTGAAGGTTGCGGGAATCCGTTGGATGCGAGTCGCACGGGACCGGTCAATGTCAGACTTGGGGGAGACTTATGTCATGCAGTGGACGTCTTTTGGCTGAAATGATAATGATGCGAATGAAATTAAATACTTGTGAATAAGTTCTTTGACCGTCATTTTCTCTGTAATTAGAGGGCTCCCATAATGGTGTAGAACAAAAAAAATGTCGGAATGACGGGAAGACGTGCCTTTCGGCTTAATTAAGAATATTTTTACATCCATTATACATACGTATCGATGGTGCTTTTCAGGTGGTTTAAGCACATTTTTGTGTTATAAGTTTGTAATTTAGTTTCAGTGATCTCAACTCAAATATTTTCATGATTACATAACTGTGACTTTGGAGTCGGATCAGTTTCGGTAGGTGCGTATCCAAAGGCTTTATATTTGGAAAATATTTAATTAACCTTATACGAAAGGTTGGTATTTTCTTTTACATGTATGTTATCATTTGTGATATTTCTTGCATGCAGTTAGGATGGGATTAGCAATTGTTTGTTTTAATATACGAATATCAAAACGACATAATATGAATATGGTTTACTATTGAGGAAACAACCCTAGTAGGTACCAACGTAATTGCAAACCCCCCCTTATCCACTTTTTAATTGATAGTTGAGTAAACTATTTTATATGGTAAAAAATAATTTACTGATTGTCCCAGTAACAGTAATTGTCCATTAATGTTAACTTTAATGTAGAAGTATCTATTCTTGTTTCTATGGACTTCACTGCCCGAAAACTTCGAAGACTTGTTTTTGTTAAAATTCGTTATAGTTTTAAACTTTACTGTTAAATGTATTGTGTAGCAGTATTACTTAATCCTAGAAATAAGATTATTTCATGACCTCGAAATAACTTACAAACAAAGTGAACGACTATTTTTAAATGAACAAGGATAAGTCTTATTTGCAACGTGACGATATTGAAATTTTGCATTTCCTAGTTTAAATTGAGTGTTTTAGTGATACTTAAGTTTATTTAGATTAAATAAGAAAGTTAGTAGTTCGTACTGCATACAGCGACCAAATATTTTGTGTTACAAAGTATTGAACAAGAGGTGTGAACGAGAGGTTTGGTGAACACCGTTAATTTCTCTAATCATTTTCTGTGGGCAGTCAGTAGGCACATTTTAAGCCTTTTGGGATTCAAAAGCCTTCAGGATTAGCCTTCTTGAAAAATTGAGGCTGGCACTTACGCCAATCTGCCTAAAAGGAAAACAGTGCCATAAAAACAATTTCGTTTTAATTCTCAAATGCACTCTCTAGTTTTAAAATTATATTCTAAAAAATAACTAAGATTTAAAAAGCTATTTAAAAAAGGGAAGCATTCACTGTGGCATATGATTTGAATGTAGAAAATAGAACACCATTATCAGCCATTGTGTAATTGGGCCAACTAGCAACGTGTTGACATACGTATATTTATCTTTTTTTTACTTGTAGCTCGAATATACTGCCTTAGTATTTCTTACTCATTAACTTAACTGTATTATTGAAGGTATCATCATGCATTCCAATGTTGTATTACTATCATATTATTTTAATATTACTAATTAATATATAGATACCTAGTTTAAATGTTGAGTGATCGAATGACTGATTATATTTGATAATGTGTTCTTTAGTTACATCTATTTTATATTTTAGATAAACTAGGAAGTTTTAAGATAACATTGGAATATATTTGATTGAAATACATAAGCTGCGTGTTCTTTTCCCAATTATTTCTTACTATCCCCTTTTAGTACCCGTGGATCCGGTTGCATGAAGGCTAACAGACGGTGGCTAGGAAACAAAACATTGAAGAAGGTTAAAATAGTATATTTTATAACGAGGGACTAAACGAAGCCATTAAATACCCGAGGTGGTTTGACTCCCGAGCTTGCGAGGGAGGCAATAAAAGCGAGGGTATATTCAATTGGCGTTTAGTCTCGAGGTGCAAACTGTACTTTTCACTTCGAGTGCGAGAAAAATAGTCATTTAAAACTGTACAAAAATTGTGAACTGAGCGGTCAGTTTTTTCTTCTACGAGTATCCAGGTCAGTCACAGTTTAACATGTTAACAATTTAAAACACAACACAAACTCTCAACATTTTCGCAATGAAGATGATCCACACTCCACTCTGTATTCTTGATACTGCAACGGCTAGCAACAGAGGCATTGCACATACTTTTCAAAATAAACGATACACACAAACAACCGTATTTTTTTCTTGTTGAAGAGTTCATTTGTTTTTTTTTATTCAATAAACCGCTTTCTATTTGCAAGCCCATTCGAAAGGAAAATGACCAAAAATGTATGGGCTCTGGTCCAAAAAAAAAACTGCTGCCCCCAGGGTTGACTCCATTGTGGGTTAACTTATAATGTTGGACTTACTATGTGTGCCAATGTGCATCAAATTCTAACCCACAGTTACAGACTAATTCAACAATTTTGAATGTGCAAGTGAATGTGCTACTTTTTTTCAAGTTCACGTTACAGCTAATATCTATGATTCCGTGGGACAGATTTTTTCAGTTCCATAGAAGAAAATTAAGCATTTTAACCAGTCTTTCAAATGAGCTAGTACCTAAATCTGGGGGTAGAACATTTCTTTTTTTTTCAAATTTTGGTCCAGTTTGGTCATTCTCCTTTAAATAAAACCTGATAAGTTACTTTTGTGACCATGTTTCGGAGAAGATCGTTCTATTTTCAAATTACTTTTTACTCCCTAGGGAATAAACGGTAACTTTAATCCCGCTTCGTAGGGCTATAATTGCGTACTTTTAGAGCATGAGAAGTGAAAACGTGATTTTCTTGGACGTAGGGACCGAAGGCGGTATCAAAAAAGCCACTATAATAATAACCAAGACCAGGGAGCATCGCTTTCAATGTGTTTGATATTTCTACATTGACTTGACCTTGGTGACAACGTTGTTTTCACTAACGTATGTTCACATAATTTCAGACTAAGGTAAATGCTGATTTACATTGAACCAGAAGCCGGATCCAGCTTTACTGGATTCTGGCGTTGGTTCCGCACTGGATGAATGTAAACATGTTACAATCCAGTACACCGTCCAGTATCCAGCGCTGGATCGGAATAGACTACGTTCCTATTTTTCAATCCAGTGCACATCCCTAGATCGTCACGCACCCCGGGCCAGTAGCACTGGATATGTGTAAAAACAATGGCCGCGTAATGTACCTGAACAATGTCGGACTGTTTGGCCTGATCCAGTGCCAATGCCAATCCAGTGAATCCAGTGAAGCAGGATCCAGCTACTAGATCAATGTCAATCCTTAAAGTTTATCTGTACAGCGACACCACCATTGACAGATGGTCTATTGATGGAACTGTTCAGTCATATAACAGGATTACGATAAGGTACAAAACTTTGAATATCTGCTAGCCTAGTTTTTTTTTTTTTTTTTTTTTTTTTTTTTGGATATGGCATCTCGCAGTTCAGTCTGAGAAGACTGGCTTCTGCTTAACCGGGCAATGTCCTGTGGATGCCTTGATTCTAAGGCCTCCAGCCAGGGCGAAAATAACTAAAAACTAAGCGACAGCGCTCTAAGGGCACCCCCTGTGGGGTACGAACCTCGGCTTAGGGCGTCGCTGGGGGCAGCAAAGGGACAGGCTGGATCTGAATGTCCTTATTTAGGGACTGGTTTAATACTACAGGCTCAGCGTCGCGGGCTGGCTCGAGCAAGGGTCGGGGAGGGATTGATCGGGGATTTCGCGCCGGACCTCTGCGGCGAGGTCGGTATGTTTTCGGTCTGTATTTGTACGCTCTGCGAACCGTACTGGTATCTTTCCTACTCTCTTGCAAGATAGTGATCGGATCGTCGGGGGTGACTAGGGTGTGACGAGGACGTTGGACGGAGCTAATACGCGATGGGTCGTACCGGGCGGCCGATGCGATTAGGGGATTCCTATGCTTAATAGCAGAGTCGAAGTAACGCTTGGAAAGGCGTTTCATGAACTGCTTAACGGTGGGGATTCTGAGGTCTACGTGAAGACTATCGTTACGGACGTAAGGGGGGGCACCGGTGATCTTACGGAGATATCGGTTCTGCAAGGTCTGCATCGTGTGGATATGACGCGGGTGGGCATGCGCGAATACTATGCAAGCATAGGTCATGATGGGGCGGATGACTGCGGTGAAAAGACGCAATTTGCACTTGAGTGACAATTTGCTCTTCCTAGTGATCATGAAGTGGAGCCGGCCCATAGCAAAGGCAGCCCGGTCGCGAGCTGCTTTGATGTGGGCCTTGAACGACAGATGGTCGTCCAGAATAACTCCGAGATACTTGGCTTGCCTCTCCCAAGGGATAGGCTTACCGAACATAGTGATGGGGGGACCTGGCGAACGCTTAAGGCGTGCCTTATAGTATAAAACTGCCTGGCTTTTTTCGGGATTAACTTCTATTCTCCACTTACGGAACCAAGCGCCGAGCGAGTCGGCAGCTTTCTGGAGAATGCGGCGGATGTTATCCGGAGAACGGCCGGTGTAATAAATCGCGGTGTCGTCAGCGAAAAGTGCTGTTTGAACTTCTGGTTCCTCGGAATGTCGCTGGTGTACAGCGTGAACGCGAGGGGAGAGATAACGGAGCCCTGAGGGACTCCGGCGCGAATCGGATGAGGAGAAGATAACGTCTTACCCACACGGTAGCGGAAGGTACGGTTTGACAAAAAATCTCGTAAGATGAGCACGAGACGGTCGGGCACACCGAGCTGGTATAGCTTGTATATCAGCCCGTTGTGCCAGACCTTGTCAAAGGCTTTCGCGATATCGAAATACATCACCCCCGTCATCGCTCCGCGCTGGAAACCAGCGCTCACGTGTTCGACGATGCGGTGGACTTGATGTATGCAAGAATGTTCGGTCCTGAAGCCGAACTGTTCTTTCGGGATGAGGCCCTTTGTCTCGGCAAAATCTCTGAGACGCTTGTAAATAAGCCTTTCATAGATCTTGCCGAGAGCACTCAGGAGACTGATCGGCCTGTAGCTGGAGGGCTGGGCTTTCGGTTTCCCAGGTTTGGGAATACCTATAACAGTGGCCTCTTTCCACGTTTGGGGGAAAATATTATTGCTCAGGGCGCCATTGAAGATGGCAGCCAAAAGGACTATGAGCCTAGCGGGGAGGGCTTTAAAAACTCTATTCGTGAAACCGTCGGCGCCAGGGGCTTTCCGAGGCTTAAGCTTATCTATAATATCCTTGACCTCTTCCGGGGTGATGGCGGGGAGGGGGTCATCGGGATCTTCAAAAGGGGGAAGCGATGCTCTACGTTCAACTTCTGCATCCACCTCATCGAGGTGCTGCTTGTCTACTGGTAGAGTGCTTGGCGAACATTGAGATTCCAAGCTGTCGGCTAGGCATTCTGCTTTTTCAGAGTCGTCAAAAGCGACGCTCTTGTCGGGACGTATGAGGGGTGGAGAAGAGACCTCTTCCGAGGTGCGCAACTTCCTTTGAAGCTGCCAGAAGGCTTGATGAGTGGGCTCGAGTTCGCTAAGCGTCTTGTCCCATTGATTCGAGCGAAACTCACTAGTGCGTTTCTTTACAGCACGCTGTAAGGAACGCATGTGAGCCTTGTTCGCATCGCAGGGCCAAGAGCTGTAGGCACGTATGGCCGCGTTCTTCTCGGTTATCAGTTCACGTATATCGTCGGGAAGTATCCAGCGGCGATCACTCACCGCTGGTACTTCACGAGAACAATCCTTCAGTACGGATTGTACGTGTTCTGTAAACGAGTCGATTGCAGCCTCGGTGTCTGCGACTGAGACGATATGGTCGGGAATACCATCTAGAAGTGGTGACGTTTCGGATTTCAGCATATCGCTTACTTTCCTCCAGTCGGTATTGAGAATAGTGGGAAGGGGCTGGCTGGGGTCAATGATACCCGAGCGAGGAATTAAGTGCATGAGCACTGGACGGTGATCGGAGTGGAGCTCGTGTAACGTTTCAATCATGTGTAACCGAAGGTTCACATTCTTGAGCAGCGCTATATCGAGAACGTCGGGAAGATGACTGACAGTGTCAGGATAGTGCGTGTGCTCCATAGGAGCGACCGCGTCGAAACTAAGAGATTGGCCTAGATCGTAGAGGACTTTCCCTCTCGGGTTCGTCGTTCTACTGTTCCAGGCCGGGTGTTTGGCGTTGAGATCGCCCGCGATGATCACGGAGTCACTTAAGCCGAAAAGAAGGGTGAGATCGCTAACCAGGAGGTTGTGATCTTCCCAAGTATTAGTGGGGGCCAAATAAGCAGAAACTAAATGTACCGGTTGATGACCGGTCATAGCAAGCCGACAGATTGAAACCTCAAGTAGGGACTTTAAAGGAGGGGGATCGATGGGAATACAGTACAATTCTTTGCGGAAGTAAATGAGGGTGCCGCCCTTGTGACAACGTAGCCTATCATTGCGAACTATGCGGTAGTTGGCAATCTTGGGGTCGCGGTGGCTGGGTTTTAGGAACGTCTCCTGGATGAGGAGAACGTCAACGTTATGGTCACGGAGGAAGGCGGCGATCTCGTCGCGCTGTCCTCTCATGCCATTGGCGTTAAAATAACCTAATCTAAGGGACCGGGGTTGGGTGCAAGAGGGATTTGGTGTGATATCCATTACGGCGCGAAGTTGAGGTTACGAAGAGTGGGCTTGATGACTGGATAGGCATCAATGATGTCGACGACCTGCCGGAGGTCCGTTGCAGCTTTGAGCTCAGCGACCATGCGGTCGGCCTCAGCGGTGCAGAGAGGTTGGAACCTCATCAAATAATTCAGGTTGGAATTCTGAGAAGCAGGAGCGCGGGTAGGAGCAGCGGGAGCTCGGGTTTGCGGAGGGGCCTGAGGGGCCTGAGGGGCGGCCACAGGAGTGGGCGCTGGGACAGGGTTGTCCAAAAGACCGGGCATGGGGGGGTTGGGTTTTCCCTTCGCGAGGGCAGGGAACGCTTGCTGATGGTTCAGCATGTTCCAAGGAGAAGGCCTCTGCGGGCTGAGACGCTCTGGGAGGACATTGGACGGGACTTTGAAGGAAGAGGGAGCTTCCCTCTGCTGGCGTTGGTTGGCGCGATTCGCCAACTTGCCAGCGGACTGTTTCGGGGCTTTGGGGCAGCCCCTGTAGTTTGCCGGGTGGCCAGACTGTCCGCATAGCACGCAACTGGGCGGCTCTGTGCAGAGACTCCTGTCCTTGGGACGGGTGCAGTCTGCCGTGGCGTGGTCGCCGAGGCACTTTACACACCTATGCGGTGCGTAACAGTACTTCTGGCTGTGGCCATATAGTTGGCAGCGATGACACTGCCCTACAATCTTGAGCTTTTTGGGCCTCTCGATGATGATGCCCGATAACGAGCACACCGATCGGACCTTGAAAATAGGGTGGTGCCCTTCAACCGGGTCACATATTACGAGTACCATGTCGTACTCGTCACCCCCTTGGGACCTATTTTTGTGGAGGCGGTGGACCGCCGAAACAGGGATGCCCTGGGATGTCAGATCATCCAGGATGTCGGAGGAGGGAATCTCCTTGGGGATCCGCTTGATGACCACACGGGTCGGCTTCTCCTCAGGGAGGCTGTAAGTGTGGAAGGCGACGTTCCTTCCACGAAGCGCGTTAACCAAATTACGGAAATCCGTAGAGGTGGGGGTCTTGACTTTGATACCCTGGAGGGTAGAAGTGGCGTTAGTGTATTGGATCTTGCGATCCACACACATTTTGGAGATTTCTGTCCACCTGGATTTCTCCTGGATGTACAGAGCGGGTGGCTTCAGCTGCTTCTTTGAAGAAGGAGCAGCTGAGGAGGGGGTTGGCTGTGAAGCAGCCGTGGGGCTTGCAGGGCGGCTGACAGGAGCCGCACCTTGCGGTTGCGAAATAGCCATAGGGCTAGGCGGGCGACTGCCCTGGGAGGCAGCTTGAGGAGCGGTGGGGGCTATCGGGGACGGGGAGGCTTGAGGAGCAAGGGGAGGCGCATTGAGGGCTGTGACAGCCTTCTTGGCCTTATTGGCCTTAGCTTTCCTGCCCTTCTTCCTCTTGCCCTTTTGCACCAGCTGAAAGTCCTCCGATTCAGAGGACGAGGAGGTGGTGTTGGGGGAGTCGGGGGAGCTCTCAGCGGCAGAGGGCGCGGACTCAACAATCTCCATATCGGAGGAGGAAGGCTGAGTGATCGGAGCGGGGGAGGGCGAACGCGACGGACTTTCCCTCTCAGGGGTGCGAATGGCCTTGCGGAGGGCCCTAAATCGATCTTCCCTAAAAGGAGCAAGGAGATCACCATACTTCTCCTTTATATAATCGCTTTCGTCACATATAAGATGCGCTACTAGCTCATCGAACTGACTGTTCAGTAAGACATTGCGTGCTTCCGCCATCTTGGCATGGGGAACCTAATCCTATTTAATCTAATTTTGGTAGCCTAACTAGAGCTAACTACCTAGTCCCGAGGAGACACGTAAAACGTGAGCTCCCCGGGCAGACAGTTCCCCGTTAAAAACGAACCCACCCTTGTGTTTTTCGTAGTGCTAACTGGCAAGAAGAAACACAAACAAACTTGCCAGCGACACGACTGTCGAGAATTGCCTGAAGGGCCTAATCTGAATTCCTATCTAACGATACCAGTACCTAGGACCCCGGGTAGGTGCGCCCGGGGATGTGTGGCCTCTCCTGAACTTGTGCGAACAGTGAGGTGAGTACCTAAGGTGTGCCCTAAGCTTGTAAACCTGTCGCCAGTCTTATTGTGCGACAGGGCCCTAGTCCCGCAAGGGGCTCTAGTGCGAAGGGGTAGACACTCCCAACCGACACTAGGTGTGTAGCTGTGAACGAAGTCGAAGACTAGGTTTGACGAGGGAAGCCCCCAAGGCCAAGGTCCTAGCTCCCGATGCCAATGGAATGCCTCGCCCTGAAGGGGTCCGGCGGGTAGGATTGGGTCACCACCCTCTTGACTTCGTTAACACCGTTAGGTTTCCCGTCAAGAACCACAAAACCGTGGCTTTTCCCTGAAGGGGCAACAAAAACGCGGACGATACGACGATAAGGAAATATAGCCTCGAAAGAGGCTGTTTTTTTGCCACTGAGTAACACCGGTTAGAATGTGTACTAATACGAGTATCAGACACAAACTAACGATGCACTACGGGACGGTAGGCACTGGGCCTTGATGCTCGGCGAAGCGGCGAAGCTGCGACGAACAGGACGGGAGGCGCGGTGGGGCGCGGAGAATCGACGGAGCGGGGCGGAGCGCACGTCTGCACGCTACGGTGGCCGAGCGTCGAATGAAAAAAAAGTCTGCTAGCCTAGTACTTTTTAGTGGGTTATCAGTGTATTATTAAAAATATAAGATCAACGGATGAGCATAATTATGGTACTTTAATAAGTAAAAGCGCAGCCATATTTCGTTTTTAATGTGACTGGGTGAATTTCCCAAATGACTTATTTTTTTTTCTTCGGTGAAATTGGTAGTTGAAAAAAGGAATATTGTTCTGAATTATTTTTTTTAGTATTCAATAGGTAGTTATTAGGTTGTGGCAAAAAAATGATTTGCCTTAGGACTATTACAAAAGGTAGAAATAAATACATAAATCTCGTTTTTTATCAAATCGGTGCTGTCCCTCTACTTTTTTTACAAACAAAACAGCTTATACGCTAATAAAAATAAGTAAGTTAAGTATATAACTTATTATATTTCATAGAATATTAGTTTTGTTACTAATATATAGCATTTGTTATTACATAATTAACGATTATTATTGATTTTCATTAATTTTAATGGTTTTTCTTTCATTTAAATTATCATGTTTATTAGAGAAATTTGATACATATGGTTGGCCCTATCGATTGATGTCAAAAAAGTACAGGATGTTATTTTTCGTTTATATTTAACTTTAGTCGGTTCGATTCCCGTGTGGCAAGTGATTTTTTGAAAATCTATGAATGCAGATTTGTTTCTTAAAAAAAATAAAGGAATGAGAATTTTGAGTAGGTAAAATTGTCTTTCTCCAGTATTTCGAGTACTTAGCCTCCAGGTGGCATTGAAAAAATTCTCCCTATATATAGGTTGACTGGTAATTAGTGTACGAAACTTAAACACGTGATTGTGCTCATCATAATAAACAACTTTTACTATGGGACAAAACCTGAAATCGCCTAAACAAAATCTGCTGTTCAGTACATTAGGCGAACATAAATGTGTTGAACAGCTGATATTTTTTTCGTGATTTTGGCTTTCGTTCCATAGTAAAAGTTGTTTGTTATCATGAGCACAATCACGTGTGAAAGTATCGTACACAAATTACCAGTCACCCTTGGTATAGATATGTTCTCAATAAAAAGAAAATTACTTATCCAAATCGACCAAATAGTGTTTGCAGATCACAAGGGAACCGGCGCGGCGACTTGTCCTGGAACCGAAACATCGAAAACATGTGATATACCTAGGTACTGCTTCATCTTCTTTATCGTGTGGTTAATGCATAACCTGGTGTCAGAGTTTTTGACTTGGCTTAACATACCGACGAGAATTTTCTCTCAAGCTTGCTGGTTTCCTCGCGATGTTTTCCTTCACCGAAGTAAGTGATAATTACGGGACGACCCGATTGGCGTAGTGGTAGTGACGCTGCCTTACGTTGTTAGGGTTCTGGGTTCGAATCGCAAAAAGGAGCAAATGTTTGTGTGATGAGCATGGACATTTGTTTCCGAGTCATGGATGTTTATGTGTATAATCAGTATGTATTTACAAACAAAAATTATATATGTAGTATATCCACTATCTAGTGGCCACGACACAAGCTTTGCTTAGTGTGGCACTAGGTGGCGCTGTGTGTTAATGTCCAGCGATATTTGTATTTATTTTATTTTATTATACAATACGCACATAAATCTGAAAAATCGTAAGTTCCTTGGGTTCTAACTCGAGAAGTATGACACCACTAGGCTATCACTGCTACCTACTGCTGATTACCACCTGTACACCAACCCTCAGCAGAACCGCGTGGTGGATAACTACCCGAAGCTCATCCCCAGAAAGGTTGGTCTGCCGTCGTAATGGGCTAAAGGTGACTCTTTCACCTTCGTTAGAGAAACCTCTATCTTTCTAACTAGCTGACCCACGCAACTTCGTCTGCGTCACATAAGAGAAAAAAAACGAAAGGAAAAAACCATCCCCGTTTTTGCAACATTATTCATTCCTGCTCCGCTCCTAATAGTCGTAGCGTGATGTTATATAGCCTAAAGCCTTCCTCGATAAATGGACTATCCAACACAAAAATAATTTTTCAATTCGAACCAGTAGTTCCTGAGATTAGCGCGTTCAACCAAACACACAAACTCTTCTGCTTTATAATACTACTATAGTATAGATTTAAAATATGAAAAGTGTACATTTAATCAGTTCATAGGTTAAGTAATTGATCCCGACTGTAATTTTAGCTCTATGACAGTCGAAACAGGTAGTTAGTGACGCGAAAGTCCAGTCATACCAAGGAGTATTGTATAACCCAGTACTAACTTGTGGATGTCCGGATAGGCAGTCGCTTCATGTAATATACTGGTACCCTGCTGCATCTGATTAGACTGGTTACAAGTTAGCCGACCAAAGCATTGGGGTTGGGAAAAAGCTATAGGTAGGTCTTTCCCAACTCCAATGCTTGGGTCGGCTAACTTTGAATTAGCCTCATCTTCTATAGGAGATATTAAAACACTTCCATTGTTCCCATATTAAAACAAGGGCCAGTTTCACCGGTTACGGATAAAGTGTCGGTTAGCCTATTAGGAACTTATCTGCCAGATAAACTAACACTTTTGGTTTCACAGGTGTCGGATAGCGATATCTGGTAGATATAGTACTAGTTATAACCAGCCTTTAAGTGGTAGATAGTACCTATTAACTATCAGATAACTAACCGACACTTTATCCGGAACCGGAGAAACTGGCCCTAAGAGTAACAGATCAAAGTGTATTAACTCCACCCACCGTAATAAAAATAGTAAAAACGGATTTTTTATCTATTTCAAACCTTGTTACTAATGTCAAATTATGACGCATCAAACTGTTATAACTTTTTCTAGTTAGAACTTTTTATTATAAAAAAGAACCAAAAGTGCACATCGTTTCAAACAATATTAAATCAAGTTTTGTGTACGTGTGCTCTCTCTAAAGTAATATGGATTATGCGTTTATCTCAAAAGTTACATTGACGGAGTTAATAATACACTTTGATCTGTTACTCCTCCTTGTAACTGAACTGAGTACAGTTCAATAAGTACCATAACAGAAGTAGACAATCTATCATCTCTTGTTTACCTAGTCTAAACGCAATCATTATTCAACAGAAAATTGAGGTACTTTATGTGACTCAAGGTCATTAGTACCTATTTAGTAGCTTGTTGACTCAGCAGTGTGTCGCAAACGGTTGACGAACTCACCGGCGTATACCTGTTGGGACCGGTCTGACCAGACTACGAATACCTTTAGCTGCACCCAAAAATATGGGACGATGTATTTGCTCCACGGTGCATGTAATGTCTTTTCAACCGACTTCCAAAAAGAAGAGGTTCTTAATTCGACTGTATTTTTTTTGTGTTTGTTACCACTACATTCGACTGGTTGAACCGATTATGATGATTCTTTTTATTTGAAAGCTGGTGCTTCCCACGTGGCCATTTTTATTTAGTTAAGATCTGATTCTGATCTTCGAATATATAAATGGAACTCTTCAAAAATAGACCGCAAATCTGTCGTGATTGCTGCAATCGCTTGGATGTTTATTGTTTAAACAACATCATGACGTCACATCACGCCTGTATGCTCCGAGGGGGTTCACTGATGTGTACAATACTCCCAGATTCTGACAGTTAGGTGTTCCATTTACTGGGGATAAGCCTATTATCGTGACATGTATTGATTTTTTTATTTTATTGGAAAGGAACTACTTCAAGAAGTGTACTTCAAGGGTAGTTTGATGAGAGTTGGGTTAGGTTCTGATTATGGAGTCCATGACAAAGTAACGGAACTCTTCAATTCTTAGGAGCAAATTAACGATACTGGGCTGAATTTTTTATAGCCTAAACGTATATTTGAGACACCTACCATAACGTCGTTATTAACCGACTTCAAAAAGGAGAATTATCTCAATTTCATGTTCCCCGATTACTCGAAGATGGCTGGACCGATTTTGTTTTTTTGTTTAGTGTTTAAAGGGTTTACTTCCCAGGTGCTCCCATAATCATCAAAACAAGCAATTTTTAAAATATCAGTGCTCGGGTTTAGGTACACAGATTTTCAGGAGAGGTACGTAAAGGTACAGAGAAGGTACCAAATAACTGCAATAAATTTAGGCTGATCTGAAAAATACACCCGCGAATCTGACGTACATTCTCAATTATTTCATTTTGTTGTGTGCGTGTTCGGGGCAATGTATGATAATCTCGAGCAGCGTTTCAAAAGACCTATTAGTAGATATGCGAATACGCTGAGAACTTAAGCGTGATTCTGTATCGGTAAACGTTTCCGATTCGCAAGACAATGCATGTCGCTCACGATCACCGGACAATCGCGCATCACGTTTCGCACTTGAGAGACCTAGAAGCAGATGCGTAGATACGCAGAGAACTCAAGCGCAATTCTCTATCCGTGAACGTCTCCAAATCGCGAGACAATGCGTGACGTTCATGACCGCGGTCAGTCGTGTATCACGTTCCCCACTTGTCTCTAGAGATCTAGAAGTCGATGCGTAGATACGCTGAGAACGCAGGCGTGCTTCGGGATCCGAAGAGGTTGCTACGGAGCAAGTTGCAGCGTGATGTTCTCGAACAGCATCCAGACTCTCCTGACGCTCTTCGGTAGATTGTTGGGATCTTATGATCCTCAATCTTTTAGCTCCTTTGGAACATTGGGAAAGATTTGACCTCTTTCTAGGCATGGTTACAGTTTTGTTGTGAAGATACCTGATCTATTAAAATCTAAGTGACTGCTCCCCTGCGTTACCAGGTAGGCTACCGAGTCACGAAGATAAATGGAAAAGGAAATTAAACACTCAAATAACAAAAGCCCGAAGACATATTTATTCTATAAAAAACGTTTTTTACAAAAAATAAAACCGACTTCACACAAAAAAGTGAAAAATAACTTTAGCTTCAGAAGTCGGTGACCTTTGTTTGATTGATTTAGTTTTTTTGTCACCGACTTCTGAAGCTAAAGTTATTTTTCACTTTTTTGTGTGAAGTCGGTTTTATTTTTTTCCAAAAAAGTTTTTATTTTTCACTTTTTAGTGGTTCATATGTGCTTACCCTTTCACAGCGTTACGGCGTGATTTTTTGTTATGAACTGGTGTAAACAATAGACAGACATGAGATTTCAGCGACCCCAGTACATTTGCTATCATTTATTGAGGAGTTCCCGTCGCCTATCTTCCGAAGTTCTTCATCAGATATTTACCAAATTGAAAAGGGATGACTCCAAGAACGTACTCTTCCTAAAACTACCCAAATCGCTTCTGGTGTGCCTTAAAATTTAAGGAATTCCCTCTATTTCTCCAGGATCCCATTAAATGGAACTTAACACATCTAACTGTCGAAATCTGGGTGTATTGTACACTTCTGCGTACTCCCTCAGAGCATACAGGCGTGATGTTACGTCACTATGTTACATAAACAATAAACAATCAAGCGATTGCGGCAATTACAGCAGCTTTGCCGTGTATTTTTGAAGAGTTCCATTAATATCTCCGAAGATCAGCGTCAGATCTTAAGCAAATTGAAATGGGACCACACGGAAAGCACCAGATTTCAAATAAAAAAAGAGTCATTAAAATCGGTTTACCCAGTCGAAATTTCAGAGGCAACAAACATTGTCGAAATCTGGGAGTATTGGACACATCTGCGTACCCCCTCAGAGCATACAGGCGTGATGCTACGTCATGATGTAGTATGAACAATGGACCTACAAGCGATTGCAGCAATTACTGCAGATTTGCCGTCTATTTTTGAAGAGTTCCATTGTATATCTCGGAAGATCAGCATCAGATCTTCAGCAAATTAAAATGGGACCAAACGAGAAGCACCAGCTTTCAAATGAAAAAAGAATCATCAAAATCGGTTCACCCAGTCGAAAGTTCCGAGGTAACAAACAAAAAAAAAAAAAAAAAAACGTACTGACTAATTGATAACCCCCTTTTTTTGGAAGTCGGTTGAAAATATAAGAATAAATGGGAGTTTTGGCCAGTAGAATCAAATTTTGAATGATATATACCATTGTCATCGAAAATCAGACCTAAACTGTTAACGCCTTCACCGCGTGGAGGTAGTCACAGCTCATATTATTTTACAATTTAAACAGTGAAATTAGTGATAGTTTTGCAATAATTATCACATCAGATGTTTTTGACCTTCGATTTTTTATAAGTCTGTAGGAAATTGATGGGCATTTCCTTGAAAGGTTTCAGACTTTGAAAAGGTTTGGCTTTGTGATAAATTTTCAACAAGTCAACATTCATACACCATAAATATATCCTGCAAGATCTGAAGCACACATATAGTAAGAGATCACTGCCCGTAAGAAAAGCTCACCTAACACGTCAACTCACTGGGTGCTGATTCATCAGGGTCCGGAAGTATAGTACTTATACACAAGATTTAAGAGGAACAGTGTTCCAAGTTTAAATATTCTCATCAAAATGAGCGCGAATGGTCAATGGACAATTCCTCACTGCTACATAGTCCAAATGCAGAAGAAATTCAAACAAAAGAGCACGATATCTATGACCGATTTTTGTGATGAGCAAGAAACACATTGGAAAAAAAATCTCTTCAAAGGAAACGTGGTGTGCATCCACGAGCGCATCCAAGAACACGCTTTAAGTATCCATCGAGTTTCATACGTAAGGTAATACAGTCCTGAGAAGGGCCCGCAAGGGCCGAAGCCTGCGGGGGTTGCGGGACTGTTCGAAAGAGGCGAGGAAGGAACATGGACACTCCCTCCCGCTCTGCCCAGACTGGGAGAAGTTGTTTGATGATTTCCTATCCGAAAAAAAAAACGGTAATACAGTCCTTTTAATTCCCTATGAAACTGACCCTTGCGATCACAGAGAGATAACTGAGATTTCTCTCATTCCTGTAATTAAAGGGGTGCTCCTCTGAGAGGCCTCCACATAGCCTGCAAATAGACACGGAACTTAGCTGTTTGTCGTGGAATTACTAGCAGTGCCTCCCTGAATGATCTTCATCAAAATTTACTCTTTTCTTGGATATAGATGAAATCGTAGTGATTCATCTTCATCTAAATATAACAGCCGAATAAAAATGTCCACGAATCTTCTCCATCTAAACAAGCTACCTATAGTTCCAATTACATTTTAATTGGAATTATATTGACAGAGTGCTTCAAATTAACTTTATGTTTGTTCAACTATTTGATGGTTAGCTAAATGGGTTTATTAAGCCTACAAGACATTTCAGACCCGACCATGGACCACACGTGATGAGATTTCCGACGCGACTTGGGTGGGTTTAGTTTCGTAGCGACACGCGCGTTTTTCAACTGTTTCTGTCTGTCGTTTTCATTTGTTCTCTTCGTAGTCGTCGTCGCAACGGCAAGACGCATGCCGTTCGAAATGTTGCTCGTTGGCAAGAGATTACGCCTTCGATCAATAATGGATCGAAGGGTTGTGCGATTAAACTATACGGAACGAATCTATACTAAGTAGGAAAAGATAAGTACTACCACCCGCCCTACCTTTGCCAAAAGTCGAGTAGGTACAATACGATGAAAATCGCATGAGATAAAATAAAATTTGTACATGCCGCCTAATTTCAATCGCTGTCATGCTGCCCTAAAATTGCGTGTTTTGAACCTACTTCAGGAATGCATCTGGCTAACAACAAAAGCAACTAGCAATTTGGTCAACTGCTCCAAGCGCGATTACAATTTTGGATAATGCAGATTTAGGTACAGCCATTGGCCACTAGTTTAAATAATTGCATAGAACATGTGTGAGTACCATGTACTGTAAAGCTACCATTTGCATTTAATTATCTTTCATTGACTTGAATATGCCTTGGTGGCTGAGAGAATGTCATGCTCGCTTAAATGTCTTGCTGATGGTGGCGGGTGGGTCGGGTCATTTAGTTCCCTTCAATATGGTTGAATTGAATGGCGCTGATCCATGCGTCATGTTCGTGAACGGGCGCTGTCAGTCGAGACTGGTCATATCTTAGCTGCCATGGATCATTTGAATTGCTTTATTTTATAAATTGTGATTTATTTCTTTTTTTACTCTGGACGCTCTTATTGTGCACGTTTTTCTACATCGTTCTCACATATATGTATAATCTCAACATGAAAGATGTAACCAAGATTTTGTAACAACATTTTTGATTGAAAAGAGTGTCCATGGAGTTTCTTGCCCGTTCTTCTCCATAGAGATCTACGCTAGGGAATGGGCAACTACAGTACATTCTCAAGTTATTATGCCTTGTGTCTGTGACTGTAGCCTTTTTTTTTCGTTTTATCGACATTCAAAAGTGCCGTAATGGTCTAGTTGAAATAAATGATTTGAGTTGAGTTGAGTTGAGTTGAGTTGAAATGTAAAACGGCAGATGGAGAAACAAGGCGAAAGACCACGATTGGGCACGGTAGTAGAAAGAAAGACCAGTGACATGGCAGGTGCATTGCCATAGAAAAGCCATGAAAAAGAGATCAGATCAAGACTAACAAGTGATTTATACTAAGCATGGGCAAACTACAGTACTTTCACAGTTTTTATGTCTTGTGACTCGGACTGTGGCTACATTTAAATGTCATCTTTGTTACGACAATTCAAAAGTGCCTGTAATTGGCCTACTTGAAATAAATGCTTTGATTTTGATTTTTGAGTTACCAACTACATCCAATACGAATACGACGGCCATTGATAATGGCAAAACCCGCTATCGTGATTTTTTGCGGTTAGAATGGCGGGCTTATTGACTTTAGAATGGCGCTGGAATGGACCTTTAACCTGCAGAGACCAATGGTCGTAGCTAAAGAAGATGATAACAAAACTCCTTTGAGACATACCTAGACGTTATCTCACAAATTTATAGCTCAACGAGACACACAGACAATCATGTCCTCTACAATATGTATAATAAAGATGAAGGCAATGGGTCAAGCGACCGGTTCTCAAATGACGTAACCTACGAATCCTGCACTGTTATCAATAACAACTTTGTGAATGTCTCTTGACTTCGAATTACTAAGAGGATAGGTATTTCGCATCATAAAGTGGATACAAGTAAGGAATTTAATTATTTATTGATATCAGAATCTAGGTAACGTAGGTCTGTAATGGTCTGTAACGTCATTTTGGTTAGCACAAATAATGCGAACTTCAAAATTCCGACCTAAAATATAAATATACATAGATAATATAGTAACTTGGGGAACCTGCACATTTAAAAAGTTCTAAGAGTAAAAGTGGAGTGTAAGAGTACTTAGTTGTAGAATAGAGTGCATCTATACATACATATAATAAAATCGTAGGAAAGTCAAAACTGTACATTGAATATTTTTTTAAAAGAATACTTGGGGCGTGATCTATAATCGATGAAGAAGCCAAAAATATAGTTTTTAGAATTTTTGTCTGTTTGTCTGTATGTATGTCCGGGATAAACACAAAAATTACTGCATGGATTTACTTCAAATTCTGCATGAATATTAAGAGGTCGGGTCAATATATAGGCTATATATTATCACGCTATCACCTACGGGGGAGGAGCTGTGAATCTTTATTTTTCTTACGCATTCTGTGACAGCGTGTAATTTAACGACACATACTTAAATGGTGTCTTTGAGTAAGCCATGCTGTTATCTAGCTTTACACAATAAAAACTACGCCATTTCAGTAACTTGGGCAGAGAAACATAGTTTAAAGAATGTTAGTAGTATAAAGACAATTTTAAAGCAGCGTCATCTATGAGATTTCATAAAAATCAAATCAAGTCAATACATGTTAATGTCACCGTAAAATTGTCAAACACGTTAGATTATAATCTCTCTAGAGATATTTTAAACTCTCGAAATATTATCAAACGAACATACTGCTTACATTATAACGCATTATTTTTCGTGAAATGCGATGGTAGTCTTCTCATGCAGTGTGGAGGGAAGGAGGGGTCCTCTTTACCCAAAGGTACCACTCTCATGAAAATAGGAATGTACCATTTCTGAGAAATACTGATTAATATAACCTAACCTTAAAACACTTTATATTCTCCCTAAAGCGTAGTCGACGGAATTTTAATTCTTCTGCATTTTATTACTTTTTGGGGTCTCTAATAATGAAGATGAGGTCAAAATGAAAATCCAAAATGTCGACGACGAAGTTTTTGGATTTTTCATCATGGGTGTCGTTTCCGTGGTTTTTGGTGTCGCTGATAATGAAAATGAAACAAAATTAACATGGGAAAAAAGTTAACAGAAGCAATAAAAAAACAATTCTCTTTTTTTCCAATGTTAGGTAGAGGTGTATCTAATCTTACACCCACATTTCGGACATTTAGCTTCTTTCTATCAACCGGGCACAAATAATAAAACACTTTGCCCGTCCTGGAAATCGAACCCAGGACCTCATGCTCAGTAGCGCTTGCGACAACTTGACCAACGATGCAGTCTCACACATGACCCATCACTATTTTCACGCGAACGAAGTCGCGGGCAACACCTAGTTATTATTATATTGTCTGACTACCAATCTTGCCAAAAAATCAGAATGATCGCATGCATATTAGTATGTTTTTATTGTTTGAAAGATATTTTTAGAGATAAGTTCGTGATTTCTTTTTTTTTCGAGCCAAATTAATTGTATTATGTTTTCAAAACAGTATCATGCTAGCATATATCCTGAAGAATGTCATATATTTTTCTGGTCTTGTTTATAGCAGTGAATCATATACTTTTAGTAATTATAAAACTCGTGTTTAGCTCAAGTAATCGCCTTAAATGACAATGTCTATCTAATATTACTAGCTGACCAGCGCAACTTCGTCTGCGTCTCATAAATTGAGATGTAAGCTATCCTATCTCTCAAGTTGGATCGAACTGCACATGGTGTGCGAATTTTATTATAATCGGTTAAGTGGTTTAGGAGTCCATTGAGGACAAACATTGTGACACGAGATTTATATATATTAAGATTACTCAGAAACAAGTGAAACACCGTACATCAAAAAGGACAAAATGGATGGTCATTATTGGTTTAACAACACGTTTTAACCGTGATCGGAATGTGTAAGTAGTACACCGAATTACTGGAACAACAGTTCCGAAGGTTGTTGTAAACTGTAGTTGGGCTGGCTACTAGCTGGAACTGACTATCAATATTTTATAAAGAACTGCCATTTGACCTCCACAGCAAAATTATTGGGTACCAATACTGTGAGGCGGTTGACAGATTTTCAACTAAGTAAGTACTCCTTATCGATTTACCATAGAATATATTTTACCATTCAACAAAGAACCGTGTTCTCCGAGTCATAGAACGGTCCCGATTTATTATATTTAAGTTAATCCATAGTTGAATAAATAACATCGCTCATCGGATCATTTCGTACAGGAAACCGCAAATCAGTGCATAACCCCATCACTTCAAAACACTATTTCGACATAAAGGCTGTCAATTTCAAAATGGTACCATTGATACGCCGCTGCCTGTACGATAAAACCAGCAAATATACGATAGCTGTTAACTTCTACTTTACCGAAGAGCAATTGTGCTTGCTGAATAGTTTGCTAATTATCGGTTAAACTCTGTTCATTGTACATTGATGGCTGTCCTCGACCGAACTCGTGACCATTTAATAAATGACAATTGCCACTTACTCACACATTTAATCAGATGTTAAATGGTAGGCATAACTTCCACAAACCAATTTACGAATGTGTATGCAAGGTTAGTGGAATATTGTACGGTATGTGGTTAAAGGTACAGACTTCGGCACATCAAAGTACTACAATCTGTTTTTAACCCCCGACGCAAAAACGACGGGGTGTTATAAGTTTGACGTTTCTGTGTGTCTGTCTGTGGCATGGTAGCTTCCGAACGGATGAACCGATTTTTATTTGGTTTATTTGTTTGAAACGTCTAAGGAATTAATCGGGAGCGTTCTTAGCTATGTTTGATAAAAAAACAGTCCGAGATGGCCGCCGCCACAAAATGGCGGTTTACATTTATGTTCAACAACTCCTTCAGTATGGGCATCAAATGAAAGGGCTTGACTAGTAAAATACTGTAAGCTATAATAAATTTGAAATCAAAGATGGCCTCCACCACAAAATGATGAATTACATTAATTTTTTACACTCTCTCAATATGGGTATCAAACGAAAGGGCTTGCTTGGACTAGTTGAATAATGAACACACCATAATTATATTGAAATATATTATGGAATATTTTATTATTATACTACACACACAGCATACGGCATTTCTCTACTAAATCATTCATTTTATGATTTGCCGATAAAAAAGGATTTCCGAACAGTCTACTCGTGTTTGGGCTTGCCGATATAGGCAGATATAATATTTCCCAACGAAATAGTATTTAGTCACTGACTTACTCATCCGTTAGTTGCATCATTGCATGGTCTGAAACCCGCAGGGCTCAATTTAATATTACCAAATAGGAACATTTACTGGGAATCGAGTATAACAATGAAATTATGCATTCAGCCAGTCATTGACTACTACAAAAGGTATAAGGAAGGAAATCCTACATGTACTGCAGCCATTGCATATTCTGCAGAATATTAAATGACTATATAATAATATTGTTGATCATCTCTTATTTTCCTTATAGGCTTAGCCGAAGTTCAATAGGTACTGCAGCTGGATGTTTCAATGCTCACACCATGCTCAGCTGGCCTATAGCTATAGGCCTGAATTCTCGTTCGTGACGTCAGCAACAAAATGCGTGCTATAAAGAACTCAATTAATTAGCTATGATGACTACTTTTGTTAGCTTGGGCTTAACCTGTTAAAACAAATATATGTGTTAAGGAATAAATACTTAAATAAATAAATAAGTAAATAAATAAATAAATAAATAAATAAATAAATAAATAAATAAATAAATAAATAAATAAATAAATAAATAAATAAATAAATAAATAAATAAATAAATAAATAAATAAATAAATAAATAAATAAATAAATAAATAAATAAATAAATAAATAAATAAATAAATAAATACATAAATAAATAAATAAATACATAAATAAAAAAGCAGGTACATAAATAAATAAATAAACAAATATTAAAAAAAAATATATATATATACAGGGTGTAAACCACCTCATCACAAAGCCGTTAACCAAGCATTCTGTATATCAAACTAAGTAACTTTACGCAAAAAATATTGCTGGGAAACAACTTTTTTTTTTGAGGTTATAAATCATGTTTTGTGGTATAACTCAATGTAACACACTCAAAACATTGTGCGGATGGATGGATTGAATAGTACGGGGGTCGTAGAGATATTTAAAGTAAAAAACATACGATAAAAAGTCGTATTTAAAAAAAAACTTGTCAAAATCTTGCAACTTTGACCCCCAATATCTCCGTAACTAGAAGGTTCCCAGGTATAGTGTAGAGCAAAAAAAATATCAGAATGACGAGGAGAACAAGTGCCTTTCGTATTCGTTAAGAGGTGTTTTACACCCTATATATATTATACTTTTACGCGACCGACCGTGCGCGACCGACCGTCAGCGCGACAAGAATTCAGGCCTTACTTTTTTTTTCAGTTTGTACCCTTGATTCATGGTGGTTCTACGAGCTACACGGGAATTCGTCTCAATGCAGTTCTTTAAAATCATATCAATGATACAACAAATCAGGTTACAGAGACATCATAAAGTTTACATATTCCCTAACAAACTTATTGGCCTACAGCCTTGAAGTTTGCAAACAATCAAGTTTGCTACAAAGTTTGTTGTCTGTGGTCTTCGAAAATGCATCAAACATTCAGACGGTGAACTGGCTCTGGGATCCAGTTGGAATATACAAAATTAATGTAATTTTCGGAAAGTAGGTAGTATTTAGATAACAGCTGAACTAAATTCAGTCTTTATTCAAAACCCTAATTAAATGACAAAATACATAAGTAAGTACTTTAATCTTAGGGGGGGTCTAAGACATGCTTTCTTGTAAACGGTTGGTATTATGATTTTAGACGTGCACGTTTTCAATAAAACAACACATGACCTGATTTGTCGTAGATTACCTAATTTATTGATAAAAGTACCTAAAAATTAAAAAAAAACTGTCAACTGCGTGTCGGGACACGCGCAGTGTAGGGTTCCGTAGTAGCTCGTTAATAATATTGAAAAAAAACATGAAAAATAATAGATTTAATAGATCAAATTTGAGATGTTATGTCAGCTTAGGAACTACAGCGAATACTTCAATTTGTCACTTTAGAGGATTTATTCTTAGTATTTATTACTTGAAATTGAAGAACATAATTTGAGAACAGAATTTGAGATACAGCGCAACTGCAGTCAGCCCATAACTCAATAACAAAAACAAATTGATAGAATTGGCGCGTAGGAGCAAAGAGCAACTCTGCACTGATTGAGTGTGACTCGCCATTATATCCTTCGCCCGACGGTCACCTACACAACATTATAATGCCATTATATATCTATTAAGGGAAAGGAAGCCACGTGAGTCAAGACGAGAATCCTGACCCGGTATCCAACACGGTCATTGCGACTCGTGACGTCAGCTGCATGTTATTTATTGCGAAACTTTATCGCGGTCGATATGCTTATACAGCTGTTATATATTCTGTATTATGACTTGTAGTGATACCAGTGAGTAAGATTTAGATTTAGAATATTTCGTTTATAACCACGTGGTTTTAGTGCACACAATAATAATAATACTTAACAACATTGAAAATAGAAGCATCATCTGTTTTTTGCATGCATAGTACAGCAATAATTGCGCTTGCAGAAAAAATACTGGAGTGTTGGAAATAGAAAAGAGCTAAAGTCAGAAATAGTGGCATTCTGTTAGAGTCTTACTAGTCTTAGATACAGGTCTTGTTATTATTAGTGCTGAGGTTTGAGGACTTCACTAAGTAATTGGGTTGATCATCCAATAGGACGGAAAAGCAATACCGCAGCAATCTGCTCGACGATGTGTAAACTACAGGACAGATCGATATGGCGAAGGCTCACAAACGTCCTTTGGCTGGAGTTAATGATGATCAAAAGATTGATGCCACATGAACACACATCACCATTATCATCATCTGCTTAGCCTTTTCCCTAATATACCAGTATTTGACATGAAGCTACTGCTTAACTGACCTCCACAACCCAGTTAGCACTGGGTAATACAATACCCCATGGTAAGACTGGTTTTTGGGCCACTGACTACATATAACCACTGTCAAAGATCTACAAATGACAACGGCTCAGCGTGCTTTAGAAAGCACGGAGGAAACTCGGTATGTAAGGGTGGTCACCCATCCACAGACCAACCTAGGCCGAAGCATATGAACTCACAAATGAATATGAATTAATGTACCTACTCAATGTAAACAGCTTTCCTAAATGCCTCAATTCTAAAACAAGCTTATGTTTTGAATAAATTATAGATACACTCATAATGAATGTTACAAACCCCTAATTAGACATAAGCGTGGCATAAACCCGTAGGAGAATTATATTTGTTTAATCCTTATCCTTTTAAGCTGAAGGTAATTTCCTAACACAATTTACACAGATATCCACACAAAGAAAAGTTAGGCGTAGGTACGTGTTCAAACATACAAATAACGCTTGCTTAATTGAGAATATTATTTAAATTAGTACTTAACTTGTATTATATTATTACTTGACTGTGAATTATTAACCTTTGAGATTATTTAGCTGGAAATGTTAATGCACGTCTCTACTAAACTCATGTTTTGATAACAGATTCGTTGCATCTGAGGTACCTACTATTTCACAAAATTTGTGGAGGAGACAAATGTTTTATGGTTTCGTGTGATTAGGTCTTCTAGTCTAGTTGTTAACCTGGGGTCAGAGTTTTTACGCCGCCTTTGAGCCTTTTACTTGAGTTTACATTTGAGAAAAATAATATATCGTACTCTAAGTTACAATAACACAACGATATTCAACAGTTACTTATTAAAATCGTAGAACTCGTTTGGTATAGCCATTCAACTAGAACCTCTACCGTACCGTATTGTCTTTACAGTTACCCAGACCTTCAAATACCTTTCAAAAAGCTCTCTAGTCTAACACAGGGCTCAATTTAGCGCTCAATTTTCAATCCAAGTAGGGTACCTACGTGGCTAATCATCGTGATACCGTCTCACAGTCTTGGCAACACCGTGCCGACAGTCTGCGAGCGACCAAACGATTGTACGGACACATGTACCATACGAGTTCTCCACCGCCACATACGAACATAATACCGTGCTCCTACGGTTTACCGTTAACCATGAACCAATGTGATACAGTATACATGTGATTTTGGATTATTCTTAACAGATTAACAAAGTAAGTATCGGATTATTCCGTTTTTGTTTATTATTAGTATTACGGTTACGGCTAGCTATGTTGTGAAACTCTTAGTAATGCACGCATATGTCAATGTTACGGTAAGTTAATGCAACTTTCCACTGATAGCGTTGCAATAATTTGTTGTTTATGTTTTTGTATGTGCTATTTAAATATTTCTGAAGCGAATTGGTCCTTTTGTTTACCTGCAGCCGACTAGGTGTTATCCCATCGCTTTGCGTATAAATCAACGTAATTCATCACAGTCCTCAACTGGGCATAAATCTGTCCAAAATTCACTCCACGGCTCTACCTATGCTGTACAAAAAAATATAATTATAAGAACAACTCAACCAGTTTTAGCTCATCAAGTTGTTATCATAAGGAATAAATCAATTTAGGTACCTACCTACCTAATTATAACACATCGGCACTCTAATCTAATCTTATCTTTTTTATCCTAATTCAATAACGCATAAATTGATGAAAATGCGCTTATTTACGTCAGTAGATTTAGATTTATTTAAAACAAGCGAACCTTGTGATTTCTCCACGTAAAGCAAAGTCCTCTTCCTAAATACCTAACTATATGTATGCATGTTTCTTATGACCTCTAAGACCCACTGTTTACTCGTACATTAAACTGACTCAATCAATCAAGATTATTTATAAGAGAAATGGGTAAATTTAGAAGGTACGAAAAGGAATTTATAAGTATTAGGTACGACGAAGGCCAGACTCATATCTGATTCTGATAGTTCCGGAGCCAAGCTGTGCCAGTTCTACCTGATCGTGGATAGAAATGGCTTTTTAAATACAAACCTAAGTGCAGAAGAACGATGAGAGAGCGAGTTCTTTGTCAAAGTGAGCGAGATTACAACACAGCAATGCATTTTATGGAGAGTGAATCTGGATAACTCTTATAGCTTAGAGAAACACAGAAACGATGATTTAACTTTGTGAATGGTTATTATAGCACCGAATGCCTAAAAAAGGAGTCAGCATTGACCACCAATAAAATTAATCATACTTGCTAGCGCATATTACTTATTTAATATATTTCCCTATCAGGTATATTTTCCCTGTATTTGCTAGTATATTGTATAATAAAAACTGTTTACTGGAATATGCTAATGTAATACATACCTGCCTAGATAGTAGAACGTAAACGTTTCAATCATTTCTGTGTGGTTATTAGAAGACAATTATAGCACTGTTTATATCTAAACTTGATGACCGTCGTAGAAACCAGTATAGTATAGCGTATGTTTTGTGACGTATTTTTTAATATTTATAAAACACGTTAGCCAATAATGAAACATAATACCTATTCGAGATCTTACTAGCAGACTGACACTGATACGTATAGGTATAGGCTGATATCTTTTTCTTATCAATTACAATTAATATTCTGCCTTTAGAGAATAGAATATATTAGAATAGAATAGAATAGAATATATTTATTGTAAAAATATGAGTATGTCAAATTACTCAGATCATAAGACGAAACTTGCTAGAATCTATCGAAAATATTAATTTAAATTTTATTAACCTTGACTGTGATCGCTCGAGAGCAGCGATGGCCCAGTGTGTGGGTTTGACCTAGGTTGGCGCATTACTTTATTTAATTTATTTCATCGCAACTGCTCTCAAAACTGTAAAGGAAAACATCGTGAGAAAACTGACATATCCTAGAATAAATAATTCTAAGACATGTGACATCTACCAATCCTCACTGGGCCCCCGTGTTTGATTACACCCCATTCCCTCTCGTAGAGAGGAGGCCTGTCCCAGCAGTGGGGACATTATAGGGAGATGACGATGACTTATATGATCGCTTCAAACTATTCAAAGCTACCACCATTGCATGATAACACAGCAGTTCAACTGTCGATGTCGTACCAAATTCTTTTGAAAAGTGGTCGTATATTTAATAATAAATAAATAATAAATATCGCTGGACATGAACACACAGCGCCACCTAGTGCCACACTAAGCAAATCTTGTGTCGTGGACACTAGATAGTTGATATACTACATATATACTTTTTTTGTTTGTAAATACATACTTATTATACATATAAAACATCCATGACTCGGAAACAAATGTCCATGCTCATCATACAAACATTTGCTCCTACCGGGATTCGAACCCATGAAGAACGTAAGGCAGCGTCACTACCACTACGCCATTCGACTCGACGAAATATTTGCGTTTATTGCTCGTAGTACTACCAGTGACAAGTCTTAAAACAGACTATTGCTAAAGGGAATAAATAGTCCGTCTCGCCCGCACTAGTAGAAACACTCTTGTCTCTAGTGTAAAAAGCCCTTAATAAGAGTAGTAGGTACCACGGGTAAAAATAACACCGTAGTACTAAGTACCAAGCCATCCCTGGTACCACTGGAAGATTTTGTTATCCGTGGTATTACTGGGATTGATACATAAGATCAACAAGGTAGTTACCTATTAGGGGCTGTCCATTAATCATGTGAGGCTCGAAAGGGGGGGGGAGTTGTCCATAAAAAATCACGAAATATCACAAGGGGGGAGGGGGGGTAAAGTGTTATAATATCACGTGTACTTATTTTTTCGGCAAGCGCGCGATACTCAACCGAAAAGCGGCGTTACATGTATTTAACTGCAACCTTTCTGTCTACCTCTGAACGTTTATTATAGTAGTCTTTAATTTTCAATAATAAAATGAGATGATACCTTAAACCAGTATTTTTTTATAAATAAAAAAATAGATTCTTTGCAGGTACGAAAAAATACACGTGATGTAGGGCGGAGGGGGGAGGGGTAGTCTTAAAACCTCACCACGTATCACCAAGGGAGGGGGGGTCAAAAATTGCCAAAAAAAAACATCACGTGATTAATGGATGGCCCCTTACCTACCATAATAGTTATTACGAACTCAAGGATAAATCACTTGAGGAGAACTGCCATTTTACACTTAGTAATTTTATTGTGGCAGGCATGATGCTAGTGGAATTTTACTTTTTAGTTATGAAATGTCATCGTCGTCGCCGGGTGAATCATTTCTGAGCTTTGAGCTTTTCAATGGTGACTAAGCTTTGCAGAGTAAGACTAAACAATTGATATAGGTCCTTCGCCTCGGTTTTTTGAGTATTTAGCCCGCTTTGCAAACCAACAAAATTATGGATGAACCAAATAAATCTGTCATTATGTCGATTCTTTCTTCAGAGAAACTCGTTTCTGTTTCCCATTTTGGGCGGAGCGAGAGGGCGTGTCAGACTTTTACTGACTAACCCATCCATGTTCCTTCCTCGCCCTTTACGTTCCGGGGCCTCGGTGTCTCTTTCGAACAGTCCCACAGCCCCTAAGCTTGAAAAATGCTCACACATACATGTATAAATAAACTCACGCACTTTCCGTGGGAAAGGCAGAAGCTACAGAACGATACCTGCTAAGATCCTAACATACTATGACAATATGCCCAATAGACAGTTCCGTCGCCGACCAACACCATGCGCGTTGCATCATCTGCCTAGCCTTTTCCCAACTATGTTTGGGTCGGCTCAACTCAAACTCAAACTCAAACTAAAATCATTTATTTCAACTAGACCATTAACTAGACCACTAGGCTTCCAGTCCAACCGGATCCAGCTGAATACCAGTATTTTACTCACATGGAGCGACTGAATATCTCACCTCCACAACTTTCTCCACAACCCAGTTAGGTAGTACTGGGTAAAATGATACCACTTGGTAAGACTTTTTGGGCCACTGACTACCTGTAACGACTGCCAAAAAAATGTAACTGACTTCACATAAAAAGTGAAAAATAACTTTAGCTTCAGAAGTCGGTGACCTTTGTTTGATTGATTTAGTTTCTTTGTCACCGACTTCTGAAGCTAAAGTTATTTTTCACTTTTTTGTGTGAAGTCGGTAACATTATTTGCAAAAAAGTTTTTATTTTTCACTTTTTAGTGGTTCATATGTGCTTACCCTTTCGATTGTGATTTTTTGTTATGAACTGGTGTAAACAATAGAGAGACATGAGATTTCAGCGATCCCAGTACATTTGCTATCATTTATTGAGGAGTTCCCGTCGCCTATCTTCCGAAGTTCTTCATCAGATCTTTACCAAATTGAAATGTGATCACTCCAAGAACGTACTCTTCCTAAAACTACCCAAATCGTTTCTGGTGTGCCTATACAATATTTAAGGAATTCCCTCTATTTCTCCAGGATCCCATTAAATGGAACTTAACACATCTAACTGTCAAAATCTGGGTGTATTGTACACATCTGCGTACTCCCTCAGAGCATACAGGCATGATGTTACATCACCATGTTACATAAACAATAAACAACCAAGCGATTGCAGCAATTACTGCAGCTTTGCCGTGTATTTTTGAAGAATTCCATTGTATATCTCCGAAGATCAGCGTCAGATCTTAACCAAATTGAAATGGGACCACACGGAAAGCACCAGGTTTCAAATAAAAAAAGAATCATCATCGGTTTACCCAGTCGAAAGTTCAGAGGCAACAAACATTGTCGAAATCTGGGAGTATTGTACACATCTGCGTACCCCCTCAGAGCGTACAGGCGTGATGTTACGTCATGATGTAGTATGAACAATGAACCTACAAGCGATTGCAGCAATTACTGCAGATTTGCCGTCTATTTTTGAAGAGTTCCATTGTATATCTCGGAAGATGCGAGCGGCTGTTACTAGCCACGAGCTCCTCGTTCCACGCATGTAGCGATCCGAGCAAATTATTTTCGACAACAAAATGAAGACGCTGCAGGTTCTAATCTAAGCAAATTTTATACTGGTACTATGATACACGTTCTAGGGGGCTTAGTTGTTCGTATCAGGTTGCCTGATGCATTCATAATTCATAGCACGGTTTTGATATGGTACAGTGTAGTGTGCAGAATCCTAAAGTCTTTTTCTTTTGTTGAAAAAAAGTTTAATAAAAATATATCGAAAAGGCTGCGTAATGGTCAGACTCCTTATGTCAATCAAGTTGGAATTCGTTGTAGAAATAGGAACCGCTTTATAAGCGTATCTTACTTGGATAGGTTCTTGAGTTACGAGTCGGCTGAAGCATGCTTGGCGTATTATTTTACTTTTTTAATTAATTAGGTAAATGAGCTCCCGTTTAGGGCTGATACTCCAAGGTAGCCCGCAAAATTCAAATCTTCCGACGTTTTTTGAAATTTGCAGGGCAGTGCTAAGTTGAACGCTAATGAAAACATCGTTCGCGGCTGGTCGACATAATGCATTCACAGAATTATAATCATCAAAATCCTCAAAGTTCTTAAAAGTCGAGGAAAAACTGAAAAATTCGTTCCTCGTATTTCATGAACTTGGACGGCTGCACCGATGGATTCTACAATTCCGCAACCACATACGCCCCACAGGCGCGAACGGTACTTCCTTCCACCAACATAAAACCCAGCACTGGCCCGCAAATTGCAAAAAAAACCCAAAGAAAATTTTGAATTTCGCGGGCGACCCTGACGCTTTCTCCTTTAGTATTTGTTTCAGCTGGGCAGCTACATAATTAGCTACCCACTGCTCTGCAGAATATGAGGTCCTGGGATCGATTTCCAGTTCCGGTCGGGTAGTGTTGTTGGATTTTACCCATCAGGAATTTCACAGTAGCAGCTAAGAAGTAGTGCCCATTCTTGGGTGAGGGCTTTAACATTTTTTCTTGTATTTGGGTGTTATCATCATCATCATCATCAGCCTTTAATGTTCCCACTGCTGGGACACGGCCTCCTCTCAAAGAGAGGGAATGGGCTATAATCAACCACGCGGGCCCAGTGCGGATTGAGATGTCACATGTCTTCGAATTTTTGGTTCTAGGACATGCCGGTTTCCTCACGATGTTTTCCTTCACCGTTTTGAGAGCAGCGGTGATGAAATAAATTACACAAAGTAATGCGCCTGTCTGAGTTCGAACCCACACCTTACTGTTCGTAAGTCGGGGTCGCCACCACCGCCACCACCGCTGCTCTCAATGCGCTGGGTGTCATTAGAGTATAAAACTCTAAAACAAGAAAAACTAAAATAATCACATATCACTGAGAATTTAGATCTATGCCCTGTTAATCCTCGTACAGGTGTTGTTTTGAACTGAACAGCGAAATGTCTAGTAATTGCCTCATTGGTAGTGCGGTCGAAAGCGCTACTGTTGTACTGAAAATAAGTTCCTGCGGGTCGATCCACACATGATTGCGTTTTTCTTCGTGAATTTCCCACGTAGCCCAGATTTAGCCGGGTTGTTGGCAAAAGGTTCGTTCACTGTGATATGTGGGTACGCTATGAGGAAGGTTTCATCTCTTCCTGAACCTTCGGGTGTTACAGCAGTGATGTTATCGTTCTAGAAATTCCAAAATCAGTCATCCAGTCTAGGTGTTGTTTCGAGCTAAACAGCTATAATAAGGGTGTAAAAAACGTCTTAATGAAGCCGAATGGATGGACTTGGTTTTTCCGTCATTGCGATATTTTTTTTTGTTCAACACTGGGCCTCGATTCTGCTATTACCAGCATCGTAATGGCGCCATTATGACTTCTCAATGAACAACCACTGACACTCGATTGAAAGAAATGTCATAGAATATTAATCTCGTACATGAAATCTGGCATGAATAAATGTTCGCATTTAGTAGTAGATTTCGAAAACCATTTGTACTAAGGGTTTTATAATAATGACAATACGACAATGCCATTAAAACACAATTTTATTACGAGATCATTGACGGACCATTGTGAATTTAGCAGAGTACGAACTTTAAGCAAAATCGAGTGGAATCGTTTTGGAGTAACGAATTAATTAAAATAGCAGAATTAGGCCTTTGGGAACTTTCTAATTAAGGAGATTTTGAGAGTCTTATAAGTTCCAACTTTTTGTCATGTTTGTTTTTTAATACAAGTTGTTATTTAAAGATTTAGAAAGAGAGAAAAGAGAGAGAGAGAGAAAGAGTGAAAAGTGATATTTTCTGGTAGAACTCAATATAACAATGACGGAAAAACCAAGTCCAGCCATTCGGCTTCATTAAGACGTTTTTTACACCCTAATTATAGCTTTGATGTACAGAATGCTTGGTTGACTTCTTCGTGATAAGTCTATTTACATACTGTGTAATATCTAGTTACTGTTGTTGATGAAACAATTATATGTAGAAATAGTGGCTTGTCAAGCATGCATAGATAATAACTGTTCAGTGTGTTACTGCTCTAGTGCCCACCAATAATTACTGCGTTACCGAGTTAGAAATACCGTGTATCGTGGATAAGCCTACACGGAGTAAAAAACTCGCAATGCCCTTTTGAAAATTCCATAAGTATCGCTGCGTGAAGACTTTATCAAACAAATAGATCGGTCAGTATGAAATCCCTTTGGAGTGTGGTGGAAGAGTGTGACGCATTTACTGCACATCCCGATCAAATGCAATGCACAATTCTATGAAACGCAAGCTACTAAAAAAGTGTTGATGGAAGGGTAAAGTGAATTCGTCACTTATAGAAGTGCACAGCACTCGCAGAATATTAAAAGGGTATGTAATATTACAGTCATTGCCATAATTTTTCGTATTGTCTTGTATAGTAGATAGTAATACTACTACTCTAACCCATGGGACCTTCCTTATTCAAGACCAGTATTTACAAACAAACGAGATGTGAATTTAAAATAACCATCATTAACGTGATGTTTGCTTATCGTGGCGTTAGCTGTTGAGTGGTCTTCAACAGACTAAACAAAACGGGGCTTTGTTTATAAAAAGACATGAAATACCTAATCATGTAGGCAGTTTATACCTAATATCTAGGAAGTAGGACATGGTCACATGGAAATGTCATGACATAGGTACCATAAACCCTTTTCTTATCTACTACGAGCGATGTGAATGTGTGTAATCGCACGATTGTCGGAGCATACTACATATTATAGCCCAATCTTGGTGCATTGGACTGTGAAGTCAACTGCACATACAGAAGGAAGGAATTATTACCTACACAAACCGTGCAAGACGGCCCTTCGCGAAACCATCAACCAAGCATTCTGTACCTACTTCAAACTAAGTAACTTAACGCAAAAATTATCGCTGAGTAGCGACTTATTTTTCGGGTGAAAAGCCACGTTGTACGGTAGAACCAGGGGCGGATTTCCCTATGGGCCGAGTAGGCCCGGGCTTAGGTCTTTAAAATTTGGTATTTTTTTAGTAGTTGCCCAAAATAAAAACTTACAAATAGAAATGGTAAGGGTCAATACCTATCTGTAAATCATTTACAGATAGGAAGGTAGGTAGGTTTTTTTTATTATTTTTTTTACATTTTAATTTAATATCTATCATACATTTATTTTTTCATGCTTTACAGCACACAGAGGGGCGACAATCTTTCGTAGGCCTAGGGCAGCCAACGTATCAAATCCGCTCCTGGGTAGAACTCAATGTAACGCACTCAAAACTCAATGTAAGCACAATTGCTTAAACAATAAATCATTGAAAAGGTCGTGGAGGTTTATAAAGTAAAAATCTTACATTAAAAGCACGACTGTATTTAATTTAAAAAAAACTTGAAAAGTTGGAACTTTGCCCTCAATATCGCCGTAACTAAAAGGTTCCCAGGTAAGGTTAACAAAAAATATATATCGCAATGGCGGGGACAACAAGTGCCTTTCCTATCTACCCTTTCATATTAGTGCAGTATATAAATACTTATGACAAATTATTACCACGGATGTTACTCAGACTACGCAGCCCCGATCTCTTATTTTGGCCGCAGAAGCTTTGACCAGAAAGAATGTTTGGTCGCACTACCGGGTGCCATCGGTTTTGTGCACTATAACGATAATTTCTGCGACAAGTCGTGATTTGTACGCGAAGCTCCTTAACACTTTTATGATCGCACGAAACGACTATGCATTCATAAGCATTCTTACATTTATTCACAATGCGGTAGCTGCTGATATAAGTTCCAGAAAGACTAAAAACCACACAACCACACAATTCTAAAATTATCTTTATACAGTTAATAATAATGGAGTATTCATTCACATTACAAATATACCTTAAACTGCACACTTAAAGTGGGCATACTATTTTACAACGATAGGAGTTAATGACGAATGATGATGAAAATGAAATTTGAAATCGCATTCCATTTACTATCGTCGGGTCAGTGATTTTGAAACACACAAAGCCGACGATTATTACGTTACGTTACATTGCCGTCACTGTAGTAGATTATCCGAGAGAGGTAGGCAGAATAATTGATAATTTACCCTACAATGAGTGATTTGATGACAGTCTCGTTGTTGTAGCTAGACCTTGCGGACAAATTGCATAACGTGATTCGATCTGTGCAACGAGCAAAATGGTGTTTATCAATCTATTGGGTTTTCGTTCAAAAAAATCTCAGGAAATGCATTAGATTTATACCCGTTTACCTATATAGCAAAAAAATGCTTTAGAATATCATTCAGACGTACTCGGTTCACCCAGTCGAAAGTTATGAGGGAACAAACACAAAAAATACAGTGAATTACGAACCTCCTGTTTTTGGAAGTCGGTTGAAAATAGACATAATTATGCTATCGCGGACTTTTTTTTTAATGCTTAAGCCGAACAATTTCTTCGTACTTGTTTGCTGTGTAACTTTAACTCTTGGCTCACTGGAGACAGCTGCACATGTAGGTGTGAGTCGTATTTATTTTGTATATAGTTTGTTTCTTTTTTTAATGGATTGTATTTGATCTGAAATAAAATTTATATTTTTATCATTTACGTATGCTTCCTCCTTTGCACGTTGCAAGTGTACACTTGATGACCGTCATACTCCAGTTAGGTCGAAAGTTCTCATCAAGGTGCATGCAATAAGCCGGGACACGATATAGCTGCTATAAACCGTTGAGGACTTCTTGCAACTGCTTTTAGTCCTCATTGTTAGACCGTCAATGACAGTCGTATTCTAGTTAGGTAAAAGATTCTCATCAAGTTGCATGAAATGATCCTAAATACCTTTGGTGACAATTTTGAAACCAAAATGTTTTAATCCTCGATTTCAAATTTCTAACTCTAGGTCCCTATAAAAAAAAAAAAGTAACCCCTATCGGATGCCTACATCATAAAAAGAACACACCCTGCTATTTTCAGGTCTCTACGATCAGCGGTTTAGACCGTGCGTTGATCCATCAGTAAAGCTAAATCATCAGTAATTAAATCGCTATTTTTCAATATTCAACTCAAAAAACAAATTTCAAGGAAATTGAGAAATTTTATTTACCTGTACTAGATTTGAAGTATATGTTGCAACTTTTAAAGGTTTACACTTCATTGGATTTTATTCTGTAGGTGTATTAAGTTAATTATATTTAAACACAAAATCCTTCTTCTTTGCGCCTCAGGATGAGATTATTTTAAAAGGCTGAAATAAGTATTTCTTTATTTTTAATAAGTAATAAGTATTCACTCTGAGTTTCATGATTAGGTATAGAACAATCTCAATTTTTTTCATACAAACTTTACCCTTCTTTTCACCCCCTTTTTCCAAATTTTTCCACAGTTTCTATACTTAGCCTAAATGTTATTCTGAATTTATTTAAATAGATTTGTGAACATTTCATCAAACCGTTCAGTACTTTTTACGTGATGCGCGGTCGAGCGGCGGTAAGAGCAGCGGTGGCCCAGTGGTGGCCCAGAGGCGGCCCCGACTTACGAACAGCAAGTCGTGGGTTCGAACCCAGGCAGGCGCATTACTTTGAGTAATTTATTTCATCACCGCTGCTCTCAAAACGGTGAAGGAAAACATCGTGAGGAAACCGGCATGTCCTAGAACCAAAAATTCGAAGGCATGTGACATCTACCAATGCGCACTGGGCCTGCGTGGTAGATTATAGCCCATTCCCTCTCATTGAGAGGAGGCCGTGTCCCAGCAGTGGGAACATTATAGGCTGATGACGATGCGCGGTCAAACAAACAAACAAAAATTTAAAAAATGGTTTTAATAGATATGTTCAGTTACTTATTTTAAGTCACCCAGGACGTTTTTTTTTAATCTTCAATGTACAGAGTTTTTGGTCTCAACGATTTTATATTTATAGAAGATTGTATTACGTCACCGGAAATCGGACACAAGTCTTAAGATATATTAATACTATTTATCATTCACTTTAGGTTATTGAACCCGTGCAAAGCATACAAAATGTATTCGCAGAATATCAATTTTTCAAGTAAGTAGGAATCAATGTAAAACTTACTGTATAATTACTTGGATATGTTTCCTTTTTTAATGTGGCATAGGACTTAGGAGTTATCAATACCTGTGCCATGTGCCTATCAGAATAGGCACCTCTCACAGACAAAAGCCTACGTCTCCCCAATAACTATGATCGCGGTTTTTGGTATTTGTTATGCTATGTAGGTACCTACCTACCTATGTTTAATGCATCATTGGACATTATTGAGTCCGCAGACCAAACGGCCACGAACTTTGGATTGAAAGGGTCAGTAACCGAGAAAGCAATGAGAATAAGTAAAGTCTTAGAAGATTATTTATTTTCATTGCTTTCTCGATAACTGATTCTTCGAACTTAATTACTATAGATACCTACTTAAGATCATCGTGCACTTGTCTCGCGGTATTCATTTAAGTAGGTACCTACTGAGTACTTACTCAAAATTAATTATTTATTTACAGGGTGGAATGCGCAAACCAACACCTCAATGGTGCAAACGTTACGATACAACGTACCTCATACTGAACCCCCATACAAATGTTTCGTCGGTTACTAAATAAAATACAGAACAAAACTGCAATACCTACTTACCGCTTACGGGTCGATGTTCATTCCACTCTGTACCTACCTATACCTGCCTGAAGATTTTGCGAATCCCACACGACGTAGAAAGAACAAGCGCAGGGCTAAAGACGTAGGTCATGCTTCCCGAGATACCGTACCGTACTTATCATACCGACAACTTCTAAATTTCTGATAGAAAAACCTAACAGGTAACACTTTCTTCGAAATCGAGACCAGCCCCCGTATTCACAACGCTTCGATTCGCTTCCGATTCGGGAAGTCGTATGTCTATCTCGGTCGTTTTCGTAATGCCAGATAATTATACGAGTTGTCGAATCGGAAACAAATCGAACGTTTGTGAATACGGGGTCTGGCCATTTCGCGACCATGAGCAGCTAGTCAGTAGCCTAACTGGGCGGATAGAATACGCATGACAATTATAGTATCAAAAAATTGCAAATCTATTAAATCCGTCAGTTAGAGAATAATGGAATTTTTTTTTTTTTGAAAATCAATGAATATTAACGAAGATAAAACTCGAGAGTGGGGGCTCGTGACGTCAAAATTAGCTAAAATTATACCTAGGCGTGACGTATTGGGAATTTTAAAACCGTCGTATAACTTCGTCAATTTTGATTGAAGGTGAAAGCGTCAGGGTGGCCCGTGAAATTCAAATTTTCTTACGTTTTTTGTAATTTTAAGGGCAGTGCTAAGTTTTATGTTGATAAACATATCGGTCGCGACTGTAAGACGTATTAAGTTACAGATTTATACGAGTACTTAGTCATCAAAATCATCAATACAACCCTCCAAATTCATAAGTCTCGAAGAAGGACTTTGACCGTGAAAAATTCGTTCATTGACTCTTACGAACTGATGATTAACACATCACTGCACGCCTTCAGTCAGGTACCTACTTTATTAAAAACTGGAATAGGTACAGGCAGGAAGATCTTGACCTGTTACCTAAGTAAGGTACCTACGTAGTTTGAATTTTCATTTTGTTACCGATGCACTAGGGTAGGTAGATACCTACGTAATACATGTAGATTAATATGTAATTTTGCCATCATGGTGTCCTCTCGCGGATATCGGTTCCATTCGAAAAAACCAATGGACCGCAAAGTTGTGATAGGCAACAATGAAACCCAATGATGCACATTTTTCACCGAACAGAACAGCGCAAATTTTAAAAGAGGTCATTCAAATAAAACCAAAAAATTTACTCGTATAATATGGGTAGATAGGTAGATCTGTACATAGGTACATATTACATTCTATAGGTAATGTAACAATAAAAATGCTCATATTAACCATTTCTGGTAAACGAAACTTAAACTAACAATCAAATGAAATGAATGGCTACGTACCTAAGTACCTACCTACTTACATAATAGGTACCTACTCTTTTTCGTATAAATTGAGTTTATACTACCTACTTACATCGGTAATAATGTACTATTATTGCAGGTAATAATTGAACTGGCTACTAGAGCACTATTAAGAACATACAGGTAGTGAGGTGTTATTATAATTTTCTATTCTTAGCTAAAATATTCCTGGGTCAATCCATTATTATATGATGTTTCAGCAATTATCGTGTTGAAACTACTTAGAGAACTATAAAAATCATTAAAAAAAAACTTTACAAACTTTTGTCCGATACCCCAACTAGCGTCATCTAGCGGTGAGTAGAATAGGTTAGCCACAAATAAATAAAAATATACTCTGCCTTCAGATCTTTTAGAAATTAGCTGAGTACTGCGAATAAATTATTGTTTATGTGCCTACATGCTTTTGATTTCTCTAATTTTCTCGCTACAGGGTCGGCAATCTGGCACCGATAAGTAAAAAGTTTGGAACCGGCTCTACAGGCAAAAGTGGGGCCGGCTCCCTTGGCAAAACTGTAGCTGGAGGTTTCGGAAAAAGTGGAAGTGGGACCAGTGGATATGGCAAGTCCTCTGGCAGCAAGATTTCTAGTGGTAAATCCTCCAGTTCGGCACCAAAACTACCAAGTGGCTTAGGCTCAGCTTCCGGTGGAAAGTCGTCTGGGATAGGTGCAAGCTCCTCCAAAAGCTATGGCTTATCATCGTTCAACAAACCCAAAAGCAGTAAAGCAGGCTTCGGTATCATATGGCTTCCAACAAGAAAAAACAAGAAGAAGGAACTTGTATACAGTGGCGTCAATGACAAATACCCTACAGGGAAATATGAGAGATCACCGTCAATGTACAGGGCGTAAGTATACTACTTGGAACTTTTATGAAATATTGACAATTTATCTAAATAATTATTTTCCTAGGGCCAAAGTGGCCCGCGAAATAGTTTTTTAGGTTTTGCAATTTGCTATGCAGTACGCTGTACGCTGAGCAAAATGAGATTTGTGGCCGAAAACGAAAGAAAAATTGAATAATACAAAACTTGGTAATAATACACAATTACTTTAAACACTACTAAACTATTTTTATGTACCGTTGATAAACTTTTCTAAGAATCTATTAATGGAGGTTAAGAATGATTGGAAAATATTAGAATGTCAATTTAAAACCCAAATAGTTGATTAGTCGATTTATCCCCGGCAAACAATTAATTTCTTTGCACATCACTAGTGTAGACGAATTGTCACATTACCTATGTGTGCATTTGTTTTGTCTGTGGGAGAGTGACATCAGTGACATGACTTCACAAAGGTCAAGGCTTCATAGAATACTTCTTTTTTGAAACTTTCAAATTATTAATGAAAGAAATCATAAAAATCCTCAGTTTTTTAAATAAAAGCCGTACTTTAAAAAATCTAACCAAAAGGTAGGCCAACAATATCACAAAGCTATCATACTGTTGATAATTCGTGATTGTTTGTGAACCAGATTAAAACTTTTTTGTTGTCCTATGTTTATGACACGCCGAGATGCAAGAAAACAACAATTTTGAAACTATCATTAGCGCATGGCGACGTTTGTCCGGGGAACAAACAGAAACTGCTGTAGTAAGGTAAACCAAGTAATTGGATGTCGTTTACACGGTAACTGCAGTCATCATTTTATGAGTGTTGTTTACATTATTAATAATGAAGCTATACACAGTTGAATGACAATGTGTGCGGATTGTCGTGAAATGTAATTTAATCTTCCGTCTCCCGCTCGCCACAGTAGTACAGTCGCGTTAACAGTGCAGCTCGGTTTCATAACTTGCTTACATTAATCGTAAAAATTCTTCTTTTAAGCATGTCTGGAGATTCACCTGATTTCCAACCACACAGGAAGAAAGAAGAGGAGACAGACTTGTTGATGCCAAAAGCACCCTCTGCAAGTATAGCTGCTGCTGGTACTGCATTGGGGGCTTCTGCGGTGCCATCAGATAGTACTGCTACAGAAATATCTGATGAAAAACAAGAGTTCATTAGACACGACAAGAAGGAAGATAGTAAAGTAAGTGTACATGCATAGCATACTCTTGTGATATAGATATACTTTGAAACTGTTTTCCATCCCCAGAACATGTTACACTGTATATAGCTGTGATTATATATTATGGGTCATCATGAGTATGCTAACTGTTAACAAAACAATTGCTATGTTACAGGAAGCAGCTGGAGACACAAACAATAAGGAGAAGGACGTCAAAAGTGAAGACTACCTTGAGAACGACAAGGTCATAAATAAAACTGAAAAAGAAGATAAAGATACTGAGAAATTTGGAGACAAGGTTGACAGTGTATACCTCAGACCTCCTCCGCCACACAAGACCAGATCAGCTGCGTCTACGGAGGAAGAAGAAGGCTGTGGTATCAAGTGCCTCTACTACACCATCCAGTGTTGTGACTGTGTTCTCATGTAACCTGTGTACAGGTTTAAAATTCATTGTGCTCATCTAAATATATATACCTTTTTATATGAGCCCACATCTCATGATCTTATATTTATAATCTGTCTGTATCCACATATTGGTAGTGAAACTTGTATTTTTGTTCACTTACTTAAGTGGTGCTGTCTCGATAAATTTTGATTTGGTCATCAAATGTATTTTTACACACAAATTGTATTCCAGCTGACCAATTAATCGCTAATTCTGATTTTAAGTTATTTTTAGGCACCTTGACTAAAATCACCTTACTGTCCATTGACAAAAAAAAATAAAATTATATTCAGCGAGTTTACACTTCTGAAGCTATTTACTAACCTGAGTATTAACTTAGCAATTATTTATAATTTGCAAAATATTGCATTCCAATATGTTCCAAGTATGTGATAAGTAACAAATATATTTTTGTATGATTAATATACATTAATTTTATGTAGGTACTAAATAGAGTGATACTTTTAGAAATACTAGTAAATATCTTGTCTTCTCTACTGATAGCACAAAGACTGCATTTTTAAATCACTCTAAATACATTATGTTCTCGACCTACTTATTTGTAAGAATGGGTGAGACGGATTGTATAACAATGCTGTAGATTTAAAAAGAAAAGGGCATGAATTAGGATGTCACATTTCTAAATTAGCCATCTTGAATACCAATTTAAATTAAAACCAATATTAAGACTTTCATTTTGCTAAGTTACTCTTTGTGACTCGTAAACTTCAATGTTGAAAAACAAAATTAGATTGTCCATCCCTTTAGTTGTAGGCAGATGATCTTTGTCTCGAGCTCAAGACTACTCACTGTATGTGCTAGTGCAGCTTTTTTTATTATTTCATAGTTTAAGTATCATTAAAATAGTAGTTTTAGTAACTTTTTATATCTCATAAAAAGGTTTGTGCCAATCTCGTACATGTAATATTTATTAATATTTACTTAAACTAATAATACCTATCATATCAGTAAAAATACATCCTCGCAATTCATTACGAAACAATGAGGATGTTTTAATATATATTTACTTATCTTCTTCTTTAATAATTCTATGTAAACACATATTACACTTCCATTTATGGAAGATTTAATGTTTTTAAAATATGTACTCTTGTGGATATTGATTATTTCAGTCCACAGATTTATTGTGTATTCCTGTGAGTCTAATGAACATGTAACAATTTTTTAGGTGTTTAGCATCTGCCTTAGTGATACTATTTCCTCTTCCAGTCAAAAATGTGTGAAGATATGCCAATAATTGTATGAGACCATGATGCCACTTTGTCCTTTCTTATTATGAATTTACCAAGTGTAATGAAAACCTTTACAGCTTTATTTTTGACTTTATACTTAGTCAACTATTACTAGGGCATCAGACTCCGTCCAGAATTGGAGCCTGTACTTGGTGTAGTACATAGACTGTAGATTTAGAAACTATGTATTTTTAAGAAGTGTACACATTTGTACGTCCAATAAAAAACGAAGTTAAGACTTTCGTTTTATTTTCTACACTATTAGAAATCTGTGATTACGCGGACGATTAGCAGAAAGGCCTGCAACACTAGCAACTGAGTACAAGTCGGCGAGCATCTCCGCTCCTAACTTGTCAACCTTTTGGTTTCACCGCTCACTGGGTGCAGACCACCAGAGGTACGGTGGGTTTTTTAAAGTTAAACGAAACCACTGTATGAAGTGAACGTAGTGCTGGGCTGATGAAGACTACTTCTAGACGGACAGAACGCCAAACCTACAGCAAAATGACACTGGCGCGAGACGGCCAGCGACTGCGACAGTGTCCCTCTTTATGGGCGGCATGGGCACCGGGCCATAGGCCGACGATGGAGGCCGGCGGAGGCCCGGCACTTCGGGCTCAGAAGTCAAAGAGTGTTATTTAATATGCGAGCGCGCGTCATGGAGTCGTAGCAGGTTCTAAATTTGCTTATCTCGAAAAGTCTTGCTAGCTGGCATGAGGAGCGTAGGCCGGCGGAGCGACGACGATGAAGACATTCTGTTACAACACTAATACCTAGTACAGCCACCGTTCCACCAATGATACGGGGGGTATGCAGTGCTATGATGCACCATATGGTGCTCTGTGGTGTTAACAAGCATCCAGTCATTTGCTGATATCTTGTATCCAAGCGACACTTCTAGCAAATGTTCTGCCTGCCAAGCGAGCATCGCTGAGAAAGTGTTTTTGCTAGGAGACAAGACGTGTGTTACCGCGACCACTCTGCTCTCACAGCTACGAGCCTGCCGCGCCGCAATTGTTTAACCGTTCTCCGAGAACACTGCACCAAACCAGCCAGGCAGCACCGTATTGATGGAAACTGAACCGAGTCATTTCTAGAGGAAAAGGTATTATTTAAAGTGATACTGGTAAAATACAAGAAAAGCCCAAACAGCTTCTGAGATTTAAATGCAGGATAAACTGCAAAAATTACCAAGGAGTAAAAAGTTATGATGTTGAACTATTGAGACTAGTTTTGTAATCGGCCCCACGGGACCATGTTGAGTAGGGTAGAAACTGGTTGTGTAGAAGCCGGAATAGTAACTTCGTACATGGTACCTACGGTCGAACAAGCTATATGATTTACACTTTACAATGTAATTTGTGGGTTAAACCGTAAACCAAATAGCTTTTTCGAACGTACATAACCAACTTTCAAACCTTGCAATTTAGGTAAATTTAATTTTTTTTTTTTTTTTTCTCTCTTCTGCTCCGCGGCAATCTGTTGGACACAACAATAAGCCACTGCTATGTCTGATACAGTGTATCTGTTTGGGGTTTTTTAGCTTGGTGAGACACTTCTTGGGTAAGTGACTCATTCCATCGTGACGAACCTATTTTGTAGGTTTGGGACACTATGTCTCTTCAGTCTCGTATGTTTAAGGCCTTGATCTCCACTGAGTTTGAGGGCAAGCTCATTTTTGTGGTTCGTTAGTCTTTTTTGGTATTTGATGCTATATTTTGCAATCTCCTCTTTGACAGTTGGTACATTTAAGTCAAGATATATGTTCTTATTACTGATGTATTGAGGGATGTTAAATATGGTCCTCAGTGTTTTGGTCTGAAATCTTTCCAGTATCTCAATGTTACTGTTGCTAGCAGTACCCCAAAGCTGTATGCCATAGGCCCAAATTGGTTTCAGAATGGCTTTATATACTGTCAGCTTGCTATGTGTGCTCATTTGTGAGTGACGTCCTATTAACCAATACATATTGCGTAGTTTTAAATCTAGTTGCTTTCGTTTTGTCCATATGTGTTTTCTCCATGTCAGTCTCCGGTCCAAATGCATGCCCAAGTATTTTGCATTGTCATCTTGCGGGATTTCTTCATTGTTTAGTGTAACTGGTGGACACGTGTCCCTTCGGAGAGTAAAGGTCACATGTGTTGATTTACTTTGATTTGCGTGCATTCGCCAGATTTTGAGCCATTCTTCAATTTTGTCAATGTGGTGTTGTAGATGTTCTGATGCGGTATTTGGATTTGTGTGGGTTGACAGTAAGGCAGTATCGTCTGCATATGTTGCGACCGTAGTATTGTCCGATGTTGGTATGTCGGCAGTATATATGGTGTACAGAACCGGCCCCAGTATACTTCCCTGTGGTACTCCTGATTTGATCTCACACAAGTCGGAAAGTTCGTCGTTGAACTTTACTTCAAAACATCGCTTGCTCAGATAAGATTTTATAATTTGGTAAAACGAGTGTGGTAGCATCTTTTTGACTTTGTATAATAGGCCCTCGTGCCAAACTTTGTCAAATGCCTGGCTGATATCCAAGAAGACTGCCGAGCAATATTTCTTTTCTTCCAGCGATCTGCTTATAACGTCTACGATGCGGTGAACTTGCTCGATTGTTCCGTGGTCCTCCCGGAAGCCAAATTGGTGGTTTGGGGTGATGTCACTTAGGTGTGCTTTCATTCTTTTCAGGAGCATTTTCTCGAAGAGTTTCCCTATTATAGGCAAAAGGCTTATAGGTCGGTATGACGCCACTTCATTAGGTGGTTTACCGGGTTTAGGTAACATTTTTACCTGGGCTATCTTCCATTGGCCTGGGAAGTGGCTGAGTCTTAGGCAGGCATTGAATATATTTACAATTGTTTGCATACCCTTTTTTGGCAGATTTTTTAGAAGAATGCTGTCGATTTTGTCGTACCCCGGTGCTTTGCCATCCTTGAGGTGTTTTATTACCCCAACCACTTCTTTAGGGCTTATGTGTTTTAATGGGAGACACATTTGTTGAGGACTTTCCAGATAACTTTTTATTTCGGCGTCATGCTCTGGTCTCAATTCAGGAAATGGTTGAAACACATTGCTAAGGTGTTCGGCAAAGAGTGTAGCCTTCTCTGTGTCTGACCTGGCCCAGTTTTCGCTACCTTGTCTGATGGGAGGGATGTGATAATTGGGACGTTTTAATTTCTGTGTGGTCTTCCACAGTGAGTAATTTGTGTCTAGACTCGGAGTCAAATTTGAAAGGTACGTTTGTAGGTTACTGTTGGTAAACGTTTTGATGAGGTCTTTTAGTTCATTCGAAGCTCTGTTGAACGCTGTTTTGTCTGCAGGATATCGAGATTCGTGCCATATCTTTCTTAGAATACGACGTTTCGATATTTTGTCTTTGATCATTTTGGGATATGTATTAAGCGTTAAGGGTAGGTTTTTTCGCACTTTTGTTGAGATAGTTGCTGCTTCATATATTATTTTATTGAGGTAAATTTAATGAAACAACAAATTATAAATTGTACATTTATTACAACCAATATGTAGTAGCACAACTTTAATATTCCAGTACACTGACATTCATTTAATATAATATGTAAGTAAGTAGGTGTAAATGCAAAAATTCATCAATTATGTTTACTCCAGCCTCAAACACTTCTATTTGCCTACTTAATTCGAATACTACATTATGTATTTGTATTATCCGTGGTAAGTATATTAAAATACTATTGTAACAAACAAGCTTATAAGTTTTAGGTGGAATGTGATATTCACAAATCATATTATGACACAGTAATAATTGGGTACAAGATAAATACTTCACATATACATTCGAGATTTGAATCCATACAATGTACCTAGTACCTATCCTTACCATAAGCACAACTTTAGGAAGGTTCGAAATATTTGGTAACTAATTTAAATTGGTAACTGAATTTTTTATTTCAATGAATTGAACGTATAGCCAAGTAAACACACAATAAATACTGTGAAATTGCAATTCCGGAGGCGAGTCGCCTCCGGAATTGCAATTTCACAGGACAGCTACAGAAACCAAGGGAGCAAAAGCCGCTTTAGCAGAATGCCGACGTGACGGACACTGGATTGGCCACCACCAGAAATTTAAATTTTGATTACACAAAAAGTTCAGTCGTAATTTGTCGCCAATTATCTGGTTTAAGAATTTTACTATCCCTATTCAAGAATTACATATGTATATATAGATTAAGAGTAAACAAAAATATAGCTTGACTTTAACACACAGCGCCATCTAGTACCACACTAAGCAATGCTTGTGTCGTGGACACCAGATAGCTGAATGATTATAAATATATAGAATTATATCAGGTTCAAAAGATATAAGGGCTTATAAGTGAGTGGAGATTCAGGATTCCAAATATCTACTTAATAGTAGTTTATGCGACTGTGCATAATGAAGAGCATTACAACACGAGCGTGGGTTTAAGAAACGAGCCGAAGGCGAGTTTCTTAATAGCATCACACGAGTGTTGTAATGCCTAATTATGTATAGTTGCATACACTACTTTATCTACCCAAATATCATAAGGGCTCTATGATGGGTTCAGGAACCATAGGGAAATGACCTGCATTGTTACTTGGCCCTTGATTTTTGTGCCAATAGGTTATTAGTTGCATTCGTCGCTGCTTTTACGATATCTGGCGGAGTATTCATGTCAATTTCTGAGTCACTATCACTCATTTTCGACAGAAATAAAGAACTTATCAGAAAATTTGTCTACTCGTAACTGGATTACTGGAAATAAAAAGCTAGGTAACGAACAAATGACAGCTCGAAATGGCGGCGTTTCGGATATCTGTCATTTTTTTTAAATCATAGGCAAACGAACAAAGTCACTATTCTTGTGTCACTCGAGATCAAAATGTCGTGCGATTTATAATTAAAATCATACTGAATTGGGGTTTTTTTTTATCGATATTTGATTTAATGTAGGTGGTACTAGAATAGCACACTCACTTGAATTTGACACCTGTTCCAAATTTAAAACTCATAACCTACTGTTTTCAGTTGCGTTATGAGTTCATTACAGTTCCGTTTATTTCTGCAGGTTGGTAATGCTGGTCATTGCCTATGGTTTTTGAACGCATTAGAGAGGGTTTATGATATTTGGGTAGATAATAGTAGTTTATGCAATTGTGCATAATGCCTAATTATGTATAGTTGCATAGACTACTTTATCTACCCAAATATCATAAGGGCTCTATGATGGGTTCAGGAACCATAGGGAAATGACCTGCATTGTTACTTGGCCCTTGATTTTTGTGGCAACAGGTTATTAGTTGCATTCGTCGCTGCATTTACGATATCTGGCGGAGTATTCATGTCAATTTCTGAGTCACTATCACTCATTTTCGACAGAAATAAAGAACTTATCAGAAAATTTGTCTACTCGTAACTGGATTACTGGAAATAAAAAGCTAACGAACAAATGACAGCTCGAAATGGCGGCGTTTCGGATATCTGTCATTTTTTTTTTAATCATAGGCAAACGAACAAAGTCACTATTCTTGTGTCACTCGAGATCTAAATGTCGTGCGATTTATAATTAAAATCATACTGAATTTGGTTTTTTTTTTTTATCGATATCTGATTTAATGTAGGTGGTACTAGAATAGCACACTCACTTGAATTTGACACCTGTTCCAAATTTAAAACTCATAACGCAACTGTTTTCAGTTGCGTTATGAGTTCATTACAGTTCCGTTTATTTCTGCAGGTTGGTAATGCTGGTCATTGCCTATGGTTTTTGAACGCATTAGAGAGGGTTTATGATATTTGGGTAGATAATAGTAGTTTATGCGACTGTGCATAATGAAGGGCATTACAACACGAGTGTGGGTTTAAGAAACGAGCCGAAGGCGAGTTTCTTAATAGCATCACACGAGTGTTGTAATGCCTAATTATGTATAGTTGCATACACTACTTTATCTACCCAAATATCATAAGGGCTCTATGATGGGTTCAGGAACCATAGGGAATTATGACCTGCATTGTTACTTGGCCCTTGATTTTTGTGCCAACAGGTTATTAGTTGCATTCGTCGCTGCATTTACGATATCTGGCGGAGTATTCATGTCAATTTCTGAGTCACTATCACTCATTTTCGACAGAAATAAAGAACTTATCAGAAAAATTGTCTACTCGTAACTGGATTACTGGAAATAAAAAGCTAACGAACAAATGACAGCTCGAAATGGCGGCGTTTCGGATATCTGTCATTTTTTTTTAAATCATAGGCAAACGAACAAAGTCACTATTCTTGTGTCACTCGAGATCAAAATGTCGTGCGATTTATAATTAAAATCATACAGAATTGGGGTTTTTTTTTTTATCGATATCTGATTTAATGTAGGTGGTACTAGAATAACACACTCACTTGAATTTGACACCTGTTCCAAATTTAAAACTCATAACGCAACTGTTTTCAGTTGCGTTATGAGCTTATTACAGTTCTGTTTATTTCTGCAGGTTGGTAATGCTGGTCATTGCCTATGGTTTTTGAACGCATTAGAGAGGGTTTATGATATTTGGGTAGATAAAGTATTTTTCAACACACTTGCTCAAAAAGTGCATTTACGAAGCCTGTATACATTGTTCGAAAGTTAAAAATTACGCACCATACAACGGAGCGTGAGGTAAAATAGGTACTCTCACCTAAGTACCTATTTTACCGCACTCCCCCTTGTATAGCACCGCACTGTGCGTTTTCTTTACGGTTTTTTTTTAATTTCCAAAAAATGTAAAGGATTCCACCAAGGAGTTTCACATTATGAGAATAAATAGGCTGACTGATCGAACCTCCTTGGAAGTACTTTTGCTCAATACGTGTCTCACTTTAATACAAAAGAGTAAGTGAGATGAAAGATGTAGTTCTAATTTTCACCACGTGCATGTGGCGCCATTTGCAAAGCGCTATTTTCATAGAAACGTCAAAGATTGTTGCGACTTTCCGACTGATAAATAATTAATCAAAATTTCAGATGTTAATATGGAATCTAATCCAACTGATATTTTGAATGAATTGTAAATTGTAGAAAACAGTTTCTTGCCGCCAAAAAAGCGAGAGCGCTATGTAATGATTTATAAAAAACCGGCGTAGTGGTGGTAAGGCTGCCTTACGTTCTTAGGGTCCTGGGTTCAAATCCCGGTAGGAGCAAATGTTTGTGTGATGAGCATGGACATTTGTTTCCGAGTCATGGATGTTTATATGTCTAATAAGTATGTTTTTACAAACAAAAAAGTATATAAGTATGTATATCAACTACATGGTGTCCACGACACAAGCCTTGCTTAGTGTAGCACTAGGTGGCGCTGTGTGTTAATGTTCAGCGATATTTATTTATTTTATAATAATAATCACGTTAAACATTTATAATTCTTAAAATGGACTTTATAACTATTAAAATAAAGTCTATTTTAAGAATTTGAAATTTTTGACGTGGTTCCTATTACAATTCTGCTAAAGCGGAAACTTTAGGCCCGCAGTTCTGTCTGAGCTGACATAATTAAGCTGACCATCGACACACTAAGAAAAGAAGAATTGAGTCGAGTAGAGTAAATAATTTTGACTTTGACTTTGAGTCTGCGATCATTTTACGAATGGTAACATGAATTATTAGATACTAGCAGTTTATAGCTTGGTTAACTTGCATTATATCAATATAATTTATAGCCCATGCTACTCGGTAAAGATGTAGCTTCCAACTGGTGAAAGAATTTTTCAGTCGAGTAGTTTTTGAGTTAAATCGTAACAAATAAAACCTCTTTTTAAAACTAGTACCTATAGAATTAGAGATGATCGACGTACGAAGTACTAAATTGATCTTTACAGCTCCCCAGTAATGATGCTGCAATCAATAATTGCATCTGTCGTCTTCTTCACAATTATACCTTGTATATGTGTATTACACTGAGTACAGCTTGAAATAATATAGCTTTTTGGTATGATTCACTTATTTACTTGCAGAAATAATATTTTAATAGGGCCAATATAAAAGATCGCATTTGACACTTCACATAACAACATAACCTTGTAACGGCTGGCAAAAAAATGATATTTAATTTTTCGAAGTTAACAACTCGTAATTGAAAAAAAATTAAGCAATTGTTTAATTTTTTTTCAATTACGATTACATATTTATTTTAATACTGGCAAAATAAGATAACATTCACTTAGTGACACAGGGGCTTAAAAACACCTTCATAAAGGTACGGGTAAGCTACAGAATTATAAGTGTTACAAATGTTGAATTGGTAACAGAATCAAATATGTAACACTTTTAAATGTGTTAACCCAAAACACTTACAAAAGTGTAACCGTAACATATTTGTAACAGATATAAAAGGTTTAACAGTGCTAATAAGTGTTTAACAGGTAAACTCAGCGTTGCCATTGGATAGCCGAAATCTAGTCGCAGTCTGTTGTAAAACTGATTATTTCAGTTAGGTACACATATTAACACTTATTAACACATATATAAAAGGTTACAGTTTGACTTGGTAACATTATTGCATCTGTTTTAAAAACAGTGTTAAAAACACATTATTACGGTTACAGTTTGAGTCCCTGGTGACAGATGTTAAACTTGATCTATTAAATTGGCCCTATTATCTAGGTTCTTTTTACTGTGTATCTTGGTTACATTAAAACCTTGATCAATGGCAATTTCTGCATTGGATACAAAGTTGAACTTTACGCAAGTAGCACCGCCCAGATAGCGTTTTTGGTGGCCGTTACGAAACAAGTCGACACTAAAAAGTCGACCTACACAACATTTTTGGTCGCTGTTACGACTATGTTTCGGTCGCTGCGACTAAAGTGGGGTAACATTTTAGTTTATAAGTTACGACGCTGTAACACTGCGCCGGCTATTTCAGACATCATTCGTTCATTCGTCAATTATCTTCATCCTTTGCAACCTACAAGAAACAAGTAAAATGTCAAAGAAAACTCAGTGCAATCTGAAACAAATTGAAAGGTTCGCCATTATTATTTTGACATGGGAAGTTAATTTTTAAACTTATTTAGTTTTAAATCGGTTGCGATATTAAGATATTAGTGGGAAAATAAATTTATCGTATAATTTAACAAAATACATTGAAAATCATCGATGGGCCATCATATAATTGCAATGTAACCAGTTTATTGAAACGTTTCCATGGTTTTCACTACAAGTTTTGTTCATGGACTCCAGACGTTTTAGTTTAATCAAACTGTACACTTTTTATGTACTTAGTATGATATTTATCCAAAAATAATCCATAAACTTAAAAGAAAAACATTTATTTTTATAGTAAAATTATTCTTATCGTACCTATTTGGTAAAAAGTTACGACACTGCATCGACTTGCAGACGCAGAGTTACTGAATTTATAAATGGTGTCTCTCTCTTCTTCGCTTGTTGAAAACACAACGCAATGTGTATAAAATAAAGTCGACACAAATCCATACATATTGTGGCGACTCATCGACTACAAAGAGTTACTAAAACACGTTCCGGTCAAACGTGTGTAGACACTTTTACGACACATATTAACCGAAACGAACACAGTTGCATTGTTTCGAAACAATTACGGAACTTTGTCAATTTTTACTGAAACAAATATTTTGCGACCAAAAAATGATATCTTGGCCCAGATTTTGGCCCTACACCCGTAGGGCCAAAATAATAGATTACAATTGACAACTACATCAAAATTCCTTTAACGGCGGGCACAAAATATTATTTATTTTTTCAATTTTAGAACTGCGCAATTGCGTTACTTTTTTCAATTACGATTAAGTACATATTTATTCTAATAATGACCTATGAAAGTTATTTTACGATTTACTTTCATTAATTAACCATTTTAAACATAATAAACAATTTCTGTTCTAAAAAGAACTGAACGTCGCTGCAATGTTACGTCAGTGAACCCTTTTTCTTTTTAAATACTAGGGACGTAACAAGTTTTTATGTAGATTCGAATGCAGTAATTATGCATGTACCACCCTTCAGTACTGCTAAAATGTCGACTCTGCTACAAACTGCGTGTGCAGAAGTCACTAAAGAAGACTGGAGAAAGATCGTGGAAAAAAACAAAGAAAGCAATATTAATATGATTTTGAACGAGATGTGATAAACGATATTATTGAAAATTAATTAATAATATATTAGATTACTTGTCTTAATACGTTCCTTAAATTTAGGACAGAAAATAATAATGGGACAGGGATTCGACAGCGATTTTTTTTATAAAACTAAAACAATATTACAGTATCTATTATTCACAAAATGATTGAAGTCCGTATCGATTCATTCATTTTAGTCGAAGTTTCTAAGCAAGTCACCTCACTATAAACCTAAGAATGACAGATGCCAAATGTGATTTATTAAATTGGCCTTATTTTAGGGTAAGGATTCAATTAATTCCTCCCTAAAACGATCGTTCGTTGAGGGTTCCGCTCGCCAGACTCAAAACCTGTACCCCAATTGCTTAAAACACATGTCAATAACAATCCGAAAGATTATACATATTTTGTCAAAATTTCAAATCGCAATAATGTATTATTAAAACAATCAGATTTGTGTTTAAAATCAGTATAAATAATGTCATCAGGGTCACAATGTGAATTTAAAAAATAATAAATATGTAATGTAATTTAATATGATTGTAATTTATACTATCATTAAAAAATCCGAGTATAGAATAGGTACTATTGAGATACTACATTCATATTCGATTTATTATTATTTATTTCACATTTTTCTTATTATTTGCAGTTGCAACTAGTTTACTGCAGACACATAATATCACTAAAACAACATTTTAAACATTTGAAAGTCAAATGAATTTAATTGATTACTACTTAATAAATAACACGAAATTGAAAGAGTTATTAGGACGTCAACTGATATCTTAAAACAAGGTCAAATAGAATTAGGTATCCTTACGCGGACATAATGGGAGTCAATTTTTAAACCATGACAAAACCAAAAAAATATAATTGAAATAGTATCAGTTTAAAAATATGGTGCCACAAGTTGGCCTGGGGAAAACTAGTTCGTCATCCAACACCTCATTATGATTTAGTGCTCAATTGACTAAATTTGTTGATCAATTGAAATTTTAGATGATAGAGGTTAGTGGTGACAGTTATTTTTGGTGGTTATTATATTTTCCCTCCTTTTTTTGTATCTACGTTTAGATTATGTCCATCGCGTCCACGAAGTTTCGTTATCTAATTTCATTTGACCCCGTACATCGTAAAAGGGAAGAGCAATAGACCTTAATTTAACCTTACTAAACCCCGGTAAGTATACAATGTTTATTAAGTACTTAGAACTATAGTGGCTGATTTATAAGTATGTTTCTTGTGCGTTAGTGCATTATAATACTATGGAGATGTTATAGGCCTTAAGCTACACCCTTGAATGATTGATTACTGATCTAGAACAATGGATGACTTAACCGTTTAGTGAGGTCGTCTCGATTTTATTGATTAAAACTAACCCAACATTGCCTTGGTTTATAGCATTTCTTACCTATTCATCCTTCAAGCCTAATACGGACGCGCGGAGTAATCGAACGATTATAAAAAATAAAATATTCTTTACATAAATTATATTTACTTAGTTTTAAGACTTTTCAAGCATGGATGACACTGAGAGTGCTGGTCGAAAAAAACCCAGAAGGCGATAAATAGAACGAACTTATTTGTAAAAATAAACCTTGTCTGCATAAATTCTTAATAATTTATGATACGCTTGAGCACAGTCGCTCGTAAGAATATACACAAAGCTTTATACATATAAGATTTATTTTAGAATGAAGCGTGACTGAGCTTGGAAAGATTTGCTCTGATTCGGGCATATCAATTAATAAAATATTTCAATTTCATCGAGCGTCCGTAGTACGGGTTTTGGACTCGTCATTACATTTCCACGTGATTAATACCCGTTTTCACAAGCGGTAGGCGTTTTCTTATATATAAGCGATTCGTCATAATATTTAGGCAACCATTTATATGTCGTAGTAAAACCGGGAATTAATATCACGTGGCAAGACATTCTTACTGAACGGACCAATAACATATACATGATATGCACTTCCATTTTAATATAATTTGGCATGCGTCGTAGAAAAAGGTCTAAAACGCACCACGCAGATTAAACCTTATATAAATTAATCATAAATTACATTTATTTCATGACATTACTTGACCTAACAACGTTTTTATTGCACAATAGAAGGCCAAGTATTGTAGCTTCATGATTATATAGTGTCCTACGCATATACTATAAAATTTACCAGAACTTCGTTCTGCAGCGTGATTATCTACCTGGCTTCGCAGCGTAGAATCTACAGTGATTACAAAGTATTTTTGCTTTTATTTCTATTGTGTCGTAAGTACTATAACCCCGTATCCTAATCAAAGCGATCGTTGCACTCGTTTTTTCGGAAAGCTTTAAAGGCTGATTGTCTTACTTTATAATGAGTTTTTACTTAATTGGTAGATTATGATCAAGGCAAACAAATATACATGTAATTTTGTTTCTCAACTCTTTGGAAAAGATAATACTTTAACTTGTTCCTTATAACCAAATGCAACTTTCCGAAACTATAAAAAACAAATCAGACGGTCCACCCTAGACTGCTGACCAAACAATCGCTTTGATAATGACGTGGTCTTAAAAAAGATCATGCCGTGGCAGTATTTTATTGCTCTTAGATTGCTTTATCAGTATACAAACTGCGTACTTCACGCTTGCATTTAATTTCTCACTATCTTTGAATGCCTCTAAAATTTTACCCAAAACAATAAAATTACTAACTAGTGTATAAACCACAAAATCCTCACTTTAGTTTACAATGTAAAATCATTCGGCGTTAAGAGTACTTTACTTATCTACTTAATCGAATATAAGTATTTTCTCACTGAGCGAGGTTTGCGTTAATTGCTTACCGAAGACATTTTGTTGTTATACTAACTATATTCACCATCCGACTTACTTCTGCCACAATTTATAAACCCACATCAAAATTTTCAATTGATATTTTCGGATTACCTTGACTAATTAAAATGTTATTAGCATTATTTTTGGATGTATTTTGGATTCTTTTTACTGGATATTAATATATCACAAGCAGAACTTTGCATTATTATATTTTAAAGGATTTTCTGAATTAATATATTTTATATAAATGCCGCTCGGGTCGATCTTTAGGTTAAGCCGTGCTTGCCTAGGTTGGTCTGTGGGTGGGTGACCACCCTTACATACCGAGTTTTCTCCGTGCCTCGGAAAGCACGTTCAGCCTTTGGTCCCGGCTACCATTTGTAGATCCCAAGTGACCCAAAAAGTCTGTCAACCAGTCTTACCGAGTGGTATCGTATAACCCAGTACTAACTGGGTTGTGGAGGTGAGCAGTCGCTCCATGTTAAATACTGGTATTCAGCTGCATCCGGTTAGACTGGAAGCCAACCCCAACGAAGTTTGCAAAAGTCTAACCGATGATGATCTGAATTTAAATGAGGCTGTGGAATGGCTTGTGGCAGAACTAAGTCCAAATTATGTATTGTAAACATGGATATAAATAACAAAATAACTGACATTATATGCGCAGGTAGAACACCCACGGGGAAGCACCATGCTCAACCTGCCTGTCTATGTCATACTCGTCGTGTGAGCTCATGATCGTGGCCGTCTAGTCAAACATGTCACATTATTGTGCCCTGTTTTGGCTAGGCCACGTTTGCAATAAAGTAAAGACTTTTTTTTTATGAAAATGTCACCGTAAAATTGTCAAACACGATAGATTGTAATCTCTCTAGCGATATTGTAAACTCTCGAATTATTGTCAACTGAACATACGGAATTACCTCTGCCCCCATAATCGGGTCTTTGGGCACCCCCGTCAGGTTAGTTAGGTTAGGTTATATTAATCGATATTTCTCAGGAATGGTACATCATAGAGTGGTCCCTCCACACCGCGTGAGTTGACTATTATCGCAAGCATTTCACGAACATAATGCGTTTTATTGTAATCAGTATGTTCGTTTGACAATATTTCGAGAGTTTCCAATATCGCGAGAGTGATTACAATCTAACGTGTTTGACAATTTTACGGTGACAGATATAAGACAAATAGTCCAGAGTGATATAGTATAGGCCACACTGGACTATTAGTCTTATATTGATGAAATAAGTCTTTCGAATATAATTATATCCAGGCAACTGCACCACCGGCGACGAGGTTGGGAATAACTATCGACTATTTTCTCGTTCAGAAACGTACGATACAAATAAATCTCATGTCGGTAATAGATACGTAGGTATACAGAGTGTATTTCACCTCATCACAAAGCCGTTAACCAAGCATTCTGTATATCAAACTAAGTAACTTTACGCAAAAAATATTGCTGGGAAAACTGTTTTTTTGAGGTTATAAATCATGTTTTGTGGTATAACTCAATGTAACACACTCAAAACATTGTGCGGATGGATGGATTGAATAGTACGGGGGACGTAGAGATATTTAAAGTAAAAATCATGCGATAAAAAGTGGTATTTAAAAAAAACTTATCAAGTTCTTGCAACTTTGACCCCCAATATCTCCGTAACTAGAAGGTTCCCAGGTATAGTGTAGAACAAAAAAAATATCAGAATGACGAGGAGAACAAGTGCCTTTCGTATTCGTTAAGAGGTGTTTTACACCCTTTATATCTACATCGTGTATTGTTTTTTACTGGCCACGCTGCCAGCGAGCCTCAACAAATGTTTCTAGTTGAGGTACTAGAGAAGTTTCCAGTTCCTAGGTTACTTTTAGCTAATCGTTGACGGTGGTACAGATGCTCAAGAGAGAAGACATAAGATAATGCTAAATATTGTCCTAAATTTATAATTTTTCGAGCGACGAGTTTGGCAAACCGATAAATAAACTACGTTACTACGGTGAGGTCTCAAAATGTATGTAACGCGTCCTGATCGATACTAAGACATTATCGCAAAAGCCGAGGGCAGCTATAGTAGCCTAATGTATACAATATCTCCAAAAGAGCTTGTTTTAATGTCAATTAATACACTACACGCACATCATTCACTATCATTGTTGTCGCATCATAATTCCATACACACCTAACTCTAATGTATACGTATAATTTTTTTTTATAAATATTTTATATAACAAAAATATAATGACTTGAGTGAAATATTTTCTAATATAAAACAATAATATTTTTCACGTCTTGTTATTTTAGAACCTGAGGATCCCAAACAATTAAAAAAACATAAATAAGTGGAGTTACATAACGGCTGGGATCGCATAGGCTGAGAGATTCATTCAATTTCTTTTAGTTGACTAATATAAAGCGAAATTATTCATAGACATTCGAATAAAAACATAATTAAAATATAACAAGATTGATTGACTATAATTAAATAATATTAACATGACTAAAATTAAATTATTATAAAATGTAATTAAATACAGCCAAATTAAATAATACCCTTTGTTAGATTTCGGGAACCAAAATAGGTTCCCCGTCCAGACCTTAGCGTAAAGGAAGGGTTTATGAATAACGCTCAGCGTTTTCCAAAATTCGTATCCAAAAAGGATGTGTTATAGAAATTCATAGTCATGTTAGTTTGGACAAACAAATTATAACTTTTTAAGTACTACTAGTTTCTATGAATGGGCAGCGGATGCGCTTCGGAGTTGATAACGTATTTATTCAAATCTATGGTGAACCTATCATCGCTGAACAGTAAGTACAGGTATTTAAGTGTCTCCGATAAGAAGAAAGACTCCATCATGTCACGTTGAACTGGTTTCTCTACTTTCACGTTCGCCAACGACGTGTAGCCGTGTGGCACTTTGGCATACTTCTCGAACCCCTGGAAAGATCATACAATACTACGTTAGAATCATAGAAAAATAAAAAAAAACAGCAGAAGTGGCAAGGGGGCGTGTCGGTGACCGCGCGACTGGCACAAGAAGCCTCGGACAAGGGCCTTTTGTGCCAGTCACCAGCAAATGGCTATATTATTTTGCAATAAATACATTGCTCCTGAAGCACTACCTAAGTTTTTCGCTAAGTGACTGGACAAGCAATGTAAAAATCACCAAACGATAGTTGAATAAGCGAACGCATCGCGTAGTGCCGCCGCTGTTTCTTACAACGAGTTAGTGATGTGCTTGTGTACCGATGTTTTTGTGTGGGTAAGTTGTACGGTGCATGGTAAATGCACGATGTGTTTGATGGCATAAGGTTTAAAATTATTTGTTTTAAGAAATGCGGTTGTGAGCGCGACTGCGTATCTATTACTGAACTGCATGTGTAGTAGTTGCCGGGTGGTAAGTACAACGTGGAGACACAGGGTTCCGATACATTTTCGCCTAGCGGGCGTATCTCCTTCTTTATAATATCTATGGTTAGAATAAAGGAGATGCTAGTAATCGGCGAGACAAAACAAGATAACGGTTTTAGTGACAAAGGAGACCATTTTTTTTGTTCGGGTATTAGGCCACCCACATAAACTGTAGCATTTAATAATGAAACTTACATTGATTTCTTCCTTATAACCTCTAGATTCTAGTGGTTAAATTAGCTGCGCATTGTCTAACCGGAATAAATGCGAAAAATCTGCAAAAACACTTACGAAAACCAAAATAAACAGAAAAAGTAAATGTCAAAATAAAGAAGTTGTCTGTCAATCACTAAAAAAGTGGGTTTATAACGTTCCGTGCCACGTTGACTGTTTATACCATGTATGCGATTTTAGTGTAAACCTTTAAAAATAGCATTAAAAAATGCTCACAGTTTAATAATATTTATTTTTATATTCTTTCTGATCCTAAATTATAGCAGATATAATTACCAACGGGTATGTACCGTACTTTTTTAGTAAACAGAAAAAAACGCTCTTGCTCTTGCCGCATCTCTGATTTCAGAAGTGCAATGACTTGAGCGGCTTCGTCTGCAGTGGTATCCATCTTCTGGGGTATTTTTCTAGCTGTAGCTGTTCACATATTTTCGACTCTAGTAACAAAAACTTACGCGGGTAATACATTTTGTAATTCTGCATAAATCGGTAAGGTGTTGTCTTGATTTCTAGGAGATACAAAGTAAAGTGGTTCAGTGATATAATACAACTTTTGCGAACCGTCATATCATTATTGAAATAGGTTTAGGAATTTTTCATCCATAGGTACCCTTTTAAAAAGCTAGCCGACTGTTCTTGATATTTATTGCAATCAGATGACAGCTCCATTGTTTTGTTCTCCGAACATTGTTCCAACGGTTGTTTCCTAAAATATGTCTTACAAATATATCTACCAAAAAAAAAACCGCGAAATAAATGTCAATGTCATCCGAAAGCCGACTAGCACAGACCCGTCGCTGACAATGGTCAAGAGGGGACTGAGCGGGGCGAGGATTGCATATGCGCACTAGCTTATAACTAAAGGATGTAAGCGACAAAATGCTTTTTCCTTGTTAATTTTGTTCAAAACAATAACCTGAGAAATTCCATCTACAATTTTAAAGAGTACGGAGAAACTCAAGGGACTTAAATCGGTCCCGTTTGCCCATAAGATGAAAATGTCTTTTTAAAAAGAGGTAAGTTTGAAATTTTTTTCTTTTACAAAAGTTACCTAATCACGTTTTGAGAACTAACAAAATAAGGTTTTTATCCTGAGTCACCAACTTACAGTTCCATACGTTTAATAGTTACTGAGAAAAATTGAGATCCTTGACGCCAAAATTTCCGAAGCGTCGCCTTAGGTTGGTCCGTGGATGGGTGACCAGACCACCCTGGCATACTACTGTAATTTGTAGATTTTGACAATAGTTGAAAGGTAGTCTAACAACCAGTCGTACCAATCATACTACTGTGTTTACAGGGTTGTGGCCATCAGACTGGAACCTGAGCCCAACATATTTGGGAAAAAACTAGGCGACGATGATATTTTTTTTATGTTTTCCATGATAAAGGTCATAAGTCACAAGAATATCGTGAGTGAAAAAAGCCTTGTAGGTAATTTATTTAATTGCAGAACTTCGTATTCATAGAAAGTTCCTCATCCTCCACTGATCAGGGGAGATCCGACCAGACTGGTGTTCCATATGTTGGGTACCAGCCCGCGCATGTCTCTGGGCTCAGGGCTATTGTATTAACTTAACCTTGAGGAGATTTTATGTGTCGTCAGATATAATTTATGACATTAGTGGCGTTGTAGATGCAGTCATCTTTTTTATTAACCCCCGACGCAAAAACGACGGGGTGTTATAAGTTTGACGGGTCTGTGTGTGTGTCTGTGGCATCGTAGCTGCCAAACGTTTGAACCGATTTTAATTTCGTTTTTTTGTTTGAATTGTTAATTCGTCGCGAGTGAGCTATGTTTGACAAAAATCAGTTTAAAATGGCCGCCACCGCAAAATGGCGTATTGACGAATCATTTTCTATTAAAGTTTTGGCAGGTACATTGTGTCGGGGGTTTTTTTATTTGAAATTTAATTTTACTTGTTTCAGACTAAGTTGAGTAAATAAAAAGAAAAAAATGTCTTACCTGATATATCTGCCAGCCCCAATCCTGATAGGTGGTGTTGCCAGTTATCTGGTACATATACCAGAGGCTCTCGACAAATTCTGGGCGCAGCAGCGTGTGAGAATCCGCCGTTTTAGTGTACATGTCTTCAGCCACGCTTGCCTGTGGAACATTTTTGGGTGTTGGCACATTTTCCTATATGGAATGAGATAAAAAAAAAAGTTAATGAATCAACAAAAAGGATGATAAATATTACTAATGTGACTAATTACTATTGGTGAAAGACAAAATTGTTACTAAGCTAGCGATATCACTGCGCAACACACTCGCAATCCATTTGCAAAACGATCATCGCCTTATTTACGTTGGCGAGCCGATTATTTTTTAAACGCTTATGACTTGAAATATTTTGGAATATTTTATTCATTTATAAAGTATGTATCAGAAAGATGTAGTCAGTCATATTTAAGATGATTAAGTATTTTTTCGGTGATTAAGATTTTGTCTCTTCCTATGGTGACAGTTTTTCATTTAGTTTAATTAATGCCGGAAATGCATTATTGTGAAATAAAAGATTTTGATGTTAGTAGTGAAGCACTACCCGCAGGCACTTACCGCAGTGTCTAAAAAAGGAAAGTCTATGACCAGTGTGTGTTGCCAGTGATTACATGACGGGACCGAAACGTGGTCGCTCACAATGGGCCATATCAGAAATTCAGAAGGCTTAAAGTCACCCAAAGGGCAATGGAGAGGGCCATGATCAGTTTCCTTGCGTGATCGAATCAGAAATGAAGACATCCGCAAGAGAACCAAGGTTACCGACGTAGCCCGAAGAATTGCAAAAAAAAGTGGCAGTGGGCAGGGCACATTGCTCGCAGAACGGATGGCCAATGGGGCCCAAAAGTTCTGGAGTAGCGACCGCGAACCGGAAGACAATGCGTTGGAAGACTTCTAGGTAGGTGGACCGATGACTTGCGTGAGGCTTGCGAGAATCTGTCGGATGCGAGTCGCACGGGACCGGTCAATGTGGCGACACTTGGGGGAGGCCTATGGCCAGCAGAGGACGTCTTTTGGCTGAAATGATGATGACTCCCTGGTAAAAACGAATCATACAACGTATTATTCAAGTATTTTAGTTTTTTTATCAACATTTTGTTTTTATTTCGAATTGGACTAGTAAATTACAAGAAAAATAAATGAAAAAAAATCAAATACGTAACATTTTTTTCTGATACACACTGTATTTATAATTATCAAACTGGTAACAAAACTACCACAATTATGAATTCCTTCATAATCAATCGGATTCTTATTGAAAGTGTGTAACGCAATTTGGGTACTTCGCTTGTGTAAGCATAAAATTGCCAAGCTAAAATAAGCAAGTGTTTTAATCGAAGCTCATGCATTTTCTCATGTTTTTACTGTGCAGTGGCACAATCGCATGAAGGGCATTGAAGGGATTGGCAAGTATATACGTTTAATTAATTGATCTGACTGTTTTGTGATTCATATCACTGGCTGGCAAGTCTACCTGCCGGGGCTGTGGGACTGTTCGGAAGAGATACCGTGGCCCCGAAAAACAAAAGGGCGAGGGTGAAACATGGATGGGTTTTGGTCAGTAAAATCTCTGACACTACCTCCCAGAGTGGGGGGAGTCATGGCAAGTCTTGTCAGTGAAGTTTTGTCAGTATTGGTAGTAAAATGACCAACCACATAGCCGCCAACTAAGAATCAATCGAATCAAACCATTGAGCTATACTTCTGCGAAACTTACAACCTCCATAACCAAAACGGTCACAGGCTCTGGTATGATCCAGTGCCGGTCGAGGTGCGTGCGAATGTACTTGTATCTCCCGGCCCCCCTACACATGGTAGTAGAAGGAACAGAGGGTTTTTTAGTCGGTTAGCCGAGTCCGACATAACCCTCCGGTTGTCCCAAGCAGAGGGAATCCATAAGGCCACAGAAAAAAAAGGTATGATCCAGTACAAAAGAAATCGTAATGACGTGAAGAACAAGTGAATACGCTTGTAATATGGCCGCTCGGTGGCGACGAAAGGAACAAGTGTTGTTAAATAGGTCTTGAACCAATAAATATTGATTGTTTGTTTATTGTTTGACTTTCAGCTAAGTCTGTGTATTTTTACACCCGTTGTATTAGGCAGTTGTTTTCATATTCCATCGTGTGAGTTGAATAGAACAGTTGAACGTGTTCCCACATTTTCTGTAACTCACGCTATCTGATTACGTCACATCGAACGCGCTTTTAAAAGTAAAATGATGGGAATGTTAGGCATGCGGTGTGTTCAATTCCAGATAAGCAGGCTGACTATTTCTTTAGAACTTGGGTGATCCTCATCCAAAACAAAAGCAAAACATTTATTTAGCAGTCGAACTGATAGGGACAAATTGCTGACAGGATTTCAGTAAGTATATAGGCGTCCGAAGTTACGTCAGCAATTTGTCCTTACCGCTTTCACCAAATCTTTACGTAGCTCGTAATATACGTTTAGGGCACTAGCCAGGTAGAAATGAGTAATTTCAGGAGCCAGGAATGTCGGATGGGCAGCATAAGTCAGGTAGCAGGTGTACAGAAGTTCTTCCGCCATGGTCATGTGCCAATCAGGGAGGCCATTGGCGTGACCTAGCGCCAGCGTTCCTGGCAGGAAACACGTCAGATGGTCCATCTTTGGGTTGAATGCCTGGAAAAGAAATGATGAATGGCTTAGAACACGCACTCCGATAATAATGTTATTATTTTACCAGCTTTTATAAGCGGCAATGCACGCGTTAAAGTCGAGTACACTACATAAATATGAAAAACTTTGTTCCGAAAGCCACTAATCCGAATGTCAAAATCCCGATTTTCATAATTCCGAATGGTTTAAAATTCCGAATGTATCAACTCCGATTTATCATTAATCATATTTTCATAATTCATAAATTTCAATATTCCCAACGTTTATAATTACTATTCACAAAATATCGAGTTTTAATAGATTGAATAATAAAAAGTCTGACTTAATTATAATTCGAAACCTCAAAAATACGAAAACCGGTTATTAAACTACCGAATAATACAATTCCGAAATAAAACGCCTTGAAAAACTGAATAGCATGACAAATAAACTCGCCTTCGCGCTGTAATAGTCACAGTTCTTACCTAACCAAAGTGATTCATCAATAATACAGGGGATTTGCAGCATGCAAGCAGACATACAGCATGCAAACAGGCATGCAGCGTGCAAGCAGACATGCAACATGCAAGCAAGCATGCATGCAACATGCAAGCAGGCATGCTGTATGCAAGCCATGCAGGCAAGCGGCAAACAAGCAGGCATGCAACGGGCAGCAAGCATTGTTTCTGTCACGGCTCCGGCGCTGTGGGGTTTGGGCGGCCCCACGCGTGCTTATTGTCGCAGATGGTTTTAACGCTCAGCACCGCAGCATCGGCTTGCTGGCCGCCCGGCCAGCCTCAGCTGCGACGGCGGGCCTTCAAACCACCTGCTCCTCAGCTCGCGGCCCGGCCTACCCTTACGCGCCTACGCGGGCTTAAATTACACTCTTGGGTAGGGCAGACAAGACTGCGTGAAGTCAGTTTTACAGCAATTCGTTTCTGTCACTTGTTGACTTTTGGTTTATTCGACGTATTGAAAATCGGACCGTCGTTTTTCGGACCAAAAACCATTCGAGCATTTGATTCTTCGAATGAATGAAAATCGGAAAACTACCAAATCGCATTTACGACTTTCGTTAAAAAAAATTTCGTGATTTTTAATAATAGACATTATAATTCTTAGGTATTATGAAATTCGGACTTTTGGAAATCGGAACATCGAAATTCGAAATAAAAATTTCGGAGTAAGGAAAGAAATAAAGAAAAAGCATTCATGAGCCCGACAGGACAAAACATTATTATTAAATTAATGGTTATGTTATCATTATAATACTAATAAAAAGTAAACATAGTATTTGGGTGTTCCCGTTAAATTCGATATTGTTACCCCACTGTAACCAGATTAGACAGTATGTCTACCTATATACTAAATGTCATCCAAATCCGGGCAGTCGTTTCAGCGTGAAGGAGTATCAAACTCACACACGCACATACAAACTTTCGCCCTGCGTATATAAAAGTACCATTTAATATCTGTGTAACAAAGCTGTTACAGAATGTAATACCGTCAGTCCATTTTCACTATGAACATAAAAATAACCTCAAGTTGAATAAAAAATCTAAAACACAGAAAAGAAATAAACGAAGAATATGTGAACCTTCACATATTCTTCGTTTATTCTTCACTGGTGCTTTTAGGGGCACGTATCCAAATCCCGTAAGTTCATAATACCTACGCGACTGAAATACCGACGCGACGTCCAAAACATCGAAATTCAAAACACCGATAGTTTTAAATGCCGGATATTTGTTATATTGAAACAAAAAATACCGATGTCCAAATGCCCGAAAGGACGAAATACCGATGGATGAAATCTCGAATGGACGAAATACCGATGGATGCAATTCCAAAGAGCGGCTGCAGGCCTGCTGCATGCTTGCTGCTTGCTAGGCAACTTATAAGTATTTTAGGTTTACAAAAAAACGTTTTTCTTGGAAACTGTGACAATTTCAGGATTTTAAACTACGGGATTTTGAACTTCGGGATTTTAAACTTTCAGTATTTAGAACTAAGGGGTTTTAAACTTCGGGTTTTTAAACTTCGGGATTTTAAACTTTCGGGCAAACAACCTTTTCCTCTTAAATCTTTTTACGCGCGTCTTTTACCATGAATTATCGTGCATCTTCTGAACTCACTCTGTCGGGCATGATGCCAGGTGACAACGTGCTTTTTGCCCACACCCACCAGTAAGTTCGTGGCAGGGCCATCTTTGCCACTGGGCACTCTGGATATTTGCCCAGGGCCCCCAAGTTTCTGTAACTGTCCAAGCTAGAGGCTGTCAAAAGTTAACTTAACCCAGACAGGACCGCTGGATACAAAAATTGTCGAGCTTTAAATTGAAACAAAACATAAAAAAAGGTTTTTATGTCCGTGTCTTTGGCTTCATTTTACTGATCATTAAATGGCATTTTTATTGGTTTGCTATACTTAAAGGGGATAACGAAACCTTCCTCTGGCACTCCAGCGGATAAAAATGCATTGCATTTTTCCCATTTCGACCCATGGATCTCTTAAACGTTTGACTTAAACGTTTGAATCCACAAGTCTACAATATTAATGCCTTGCAATTGTTACAAGAATAGTTAGTTTTCATGTTCTTGTACTGATTGCTGTTGACTGTAAGTTCTGACTATCATCGTTTTTGAACCGTTGACGAAAATATATACAATGAGCACTTGGAAGCTAACATTCAACGCATTATAGCCGAAATAGAGCTTCCAGATTTGGGGATGTGGCCTCACGTCACTAACACCATTTCCATACTGATATCATAAAAATGTTTTTCTGCATTTAGTTTTAAATTATGGTACTCCGCCGCTAAAAAAGCAACTATGTTTTTGACAAGAGCTTTACGAGGCAGGTGGTAGAAAAATTTGAACTCGCTACGCTCGCTCATTGCAAACTACAAAGGCACCTTATTCTCAAGTGCCCACGGCCGGGCGGCCCCCAATTAGTTAAAGACAGCCCGGTTCGAACCCGGCACTAGTGCAACCTTAAGAACGCGCTTTTCATTTTTGAACCTACGTATAATTGGTCACATTGGGCTTCTTTCACAAGTGCGGCCCGCCTTTATTTTATTTTGTCATCTTGTGGCCCTTGCCTGCCACAAGGTTGCCGACCGCTGGTGTAGAGCGTACATGAGCGTACTGAAAACTCGAGGACTTGTGACATCGACCAAAGAGCACTAATTTCGTACCGCATGGCTCATTAGAGTCAACTCACACCGAGAGAGCGGCGAAGGGCAGCAAAGTGCGGAGTCCCGGCAGTCGCACGGCTCCGTTTATGGAATTCGGCGCTGCCGCGCCGCGTGCATCCACGCGGCTCGTTCGAGTTTTTCATACGATAATAAGTATTATAGTAATGAAACTGAAGTTAAAATTCATATGACACGGAAACTGCGCTCCGCTTCGCTGCGCTTCGACGCTCTTTTGTTGTCAGTTGAGCCTTAGGGCCTCTCACTAAGAGAGAGCCTGAGTGTGGTCCCCGCAATGGAAATATTATTGGCTGACTATGTTATAAAATAGCAGCGGTGGCCCAGTGGTGGCGGTACCGACTTACGAACAGTAAGTCGTGGGTTCCAATTCCAACTCAGGCAGGCGCATTACTTTGTGTTATTTATTTCATCACCACTGCTCTCAAAACGGTGAAGGAAACCGACATGTGACATCTACCAATCCGCACTGGGCCCGCGTGGTCGCGTAATGTTTTTTTTTTTAATTATTGCACATTCCATATCATACGCGTCCTAGCAGTGGGAACATTAATAGGCTGATGAGGATGAGGAGGGCTATAAAATTCAGTGGAATTACAATACTCTTTTCATCCCATCTATTCGAAAAAGACGACTTGGTTCGCCTTTAAGTGCACCCAAAGGTGGTGTTTTCTATAAGAAACTTTTAGCGGGCAGTAATGAGTTTTTAATCCTCTTTATAAGTGCGCCGCAATTATCTTTGGCGCGCACTTTTTGAATTTGGAACATCTTGTGTTCAGCGCCCAAGAAATCGAACGCAAATATTGTTTGAATAAAGACTGGCTGGTGCGACGGCCCATAGTAGCGCCGCGCGCCGGCTGAATACAAAAAAAAAAAGAAATAAAATTAAAAACGCGCGAACTATAGCCCGCGTTTTCGTCAATTTTCACGGATTGATAGAAATTCATGATTTTGTTTTGAAAAATGAGTTCTTCAAGTGACAGTGAAAGTATAGAATTAACTCCTGATAGTATTAGAACTGACGCAAGAAATGTGATGGATAATCTACTACCTGCAAAATCCCGGGAGAAATATATGAAAGCTTATGGTAATTTTATTGAATGGAGAAATTCAAGAGGCGCCAAGAATTTTTCAGAATCTGTGTTTTTGGCCTACTTCCAGTACTTAGCCAAAACTAAACAACCTTCCACACTTTGGAGTACCTACTCAATGCTAAAATCAAGTCAGTTCTAATAACGACGTAAAACTGGACACATATTCGAAATTAATAGCGTATCTGAAGAGGATGTCTGATGGATTTAAACCTAAAAAATCCAAAGTGTTCTCAGTCAAAAACGTGGAGACTTTCCTTAATGAGGCACCCGACAACATCTTTCTTGCCGTAAAAGTAAGTAACTATGTATGTATATATGGTGGATTAGTAAAGTATAACCAGTGTTTTAAAATGCGCATTTTATTGTAACCTGTACTTCGATAGATAGGTACTTGTCTTATTCACATTCGGTTTTGTTACAGGTGGCTTTAATTTTCGGAGTACATGGAGCTTGTCGTGGCAATGAACTTTTAAAAATAACTGTTTATGATGTCGAAAATCACTCGGATAATTTACTGTTAGTAAAGCTGACAGACACAAAAACAAAAATTGACCGATCCTTCGTAATCCGAGGAGAATACAAAACTATTGTACAGAAATACCTGGACCTGCGTCCTGCTGATATAAAGACCAATCGGTTTTTCATCCGTTATCAAAATGGCAAGTGCTTCAAACAAGTTATGGGAAAAAATAAAATTTCTTACATGCCACAAGAAATCGCTACTTATTTGAAGTTACCAGATATCAAGCTATATACAGGACATTGTTTTCGTCGCACTTCTGCTACCCTGTTGGCAGATTCTGGAGCGGACTTAACTGTTCTCAAGCGACATGGAGGATGGAAGTCGAGTGCTGTAGCAGAGGGATATATAGAAGATTCCATTGAGAACAAGGCGAAAACATGTGAACGCATCGTGGAAAACATTAAATTGCAACCTTCAGTTAATCCATCCATGCCACTGTCGCCGCGCCCATCTACATCCAAACAAAGAGATTCACCGTCACATTTTCCTCAAAATGAGCCACATTCTGACATTATTTCAAACACGCAGAATAAAATTAAATCTACAACAATCTCTATTCCTAATAAAACTGTAACAATTAATTTTCAAAATTGTGAAAATGTCTCAAATGTAAATATAAGTTTTTAGTTGTTTTATTATTAGATACTACTTAATTTCAATTTAGTTGTTACTCTGTTTTATTAAATATCAATATTACAATAAAATATGAGGCGCCTTTTATTTTCTCATAGTGGGTGATGAAAAGTAGAGTGTATCACTCGGGCGCAAAATATATTTTTGGCTCGGGCGACGTACTTTGAATCCCTCGCTACGTTCAGGATTCTACTAAAGAATCCCTCGCTACGCTCGGGATTCTACTCTAGAATCCCTCACTTCGCTCTGGATTCAAAAAAGCGCCCTCGCCGTAAAAATATTATTTTGCTCCCTTATGATACAATCTACTATTTCACGACTACAACAATCTAGTTTCCTGTGTTTTATTGCATGACAACCAGTGAGGTACAGTCTATAATTTATCGCAAAATAATGGCAGACAATTTCATAAAAAAAAAATTGGTTTTCTGTAAAGTCGGTTTACGGACGATAGATTTACGTGATAACGTCATAATCATTATTTTATGTAATAAAACACGTGGAACGGTGGAACGTTACTATGGAACGTTACTATTTTTCATGAGTGTTGCTGGTATTATCAATTTATAAGACGTTATCACGTCAAAATGACGTGTAAAAGTGTTTGAGAAAACCTACTTGCTGAATAAATATCATTTATCATTTATCATTTATCATTTATCATTTATCATTTATCATTTATCATTTATCATTTATCATTTATCATTTATCGTTTATCGTTTATCATTTATCATTTATCATTTATCATTTACCGTTTGAGATGTTACGTAACAAGGACACTTTTGAGTCGGCCTGTTTTAAAACTCCGCAAAAAACGTCATAATCATTATTTTATGTAATAAAACACGTGGAACGGTGGAACGTTACTATGGAACATGGAACGTTACTATTTTTCATGAGTGTTGCTGGTATTATCAATTTATAAGACGTTATCACGTCAAAAACATAATGAAGACCTTGCCAAGGCAGTCGCAACCTAGAATATAACTTAATGGATGGTACGGCCGCCCCTAATTATCCTCTAATTTAACAAAGCTGGTCATTTTTGCGCTGCGTACAAGTAATCTACTATTCTTCTTCTTCGTGAACAGTATATTAGGTAACGCTATATTATTGCAACTATGACTAAGCAAATATGGCATAGTGACTGCAATTACGATTACAAACTATGTTAATTTCATCATCATACAGCCATAAAACATCGACTGTCGAATACAGGCTTCCTCAGGAATTGGGAATGACTTGTCCCGTTATTCATTTAAATTTATTTATAAATTTTTCCTGTTAAGTTAGTTGTAATATTCCCGAGCATGATTTATTTAGTGTGCAATCGGTATCTGAAAAGCCTAATAACAGGCAATTACAGCTACGTACGACGTATCGTTTTTCTTGTTCTCAGTGAATTGTACGTAATGGGACTTTTTAATTCCATTGATTTCGACTTAGATTTGATTGCATTCAGCATTGACGCATTTACCGGTCGTTATGGCTAGTCATTTCTTTTCAATGCACTTCCTCGAAAACTGTTTCTTATCGCACTACGATTTGGTTCAACATGCAAAGTACACTCGAGAGCAATTAATCCGGGTCACTTAAAGAATCCTAAAAATCTCGGAAACTAAAAATGCTAGGTTAATGCAATAAATTGTATTTAATAGACAATGTAATACTCCTTAAATGAAGGTATTAAAACTTCTTAGTTATTGTAAAGTTATATCATAAAAAATCAAATTTGAAAAAGGGCCACTTTCGAAGATGGAACTACGAAATTACAGCATTTGGTTTTGCTTTTGTTTGTAATCTGTCATATATGTGGGTACATAAACCATGTTGATAGTGCTCTATATTCATTATTCAAGCTGAAATTATGTCGCTTACGCCTGAAGAATGCACCAGAATACTTACAATGCTGGAAACCGGCCGGAGTCAGCGCGATACAGCCAGGACTGTCGGTGTGTCGCTGTCAACAGTACAAAGAGTTCTCCGACGTTACGAAGAACCTGGTTCTAACCTACGCAGACCAGGAACGGGCAGAACCAGGTGTACCACAGCACGAGAAGACCGATACTTGGTGAACACCATGCTTCGAAATCGCTTTCTCACAGGAACTGAACTCACAAATCAGTTTCGACGCCTCGGAGGAAGTAACCCAAGTGCATGGACAGTAAGACGTCGGCTTGCTGAATCTAACTTAAAACCCCTTAGACCTGCAAACGGCCCTAAACTGGAGCGTGGGCATCGTATTTCAAGACTAAGATATGCCCAGAGCCACGTAAATTGGAGTATTGAAGATTGGTCAAAAGTTATGTTCTCCGACGAATCAAAATTTATGCTCTACAAGCACGATGGAAGACACAGAGTGTATCGAAGACCAGGGGAAAGATTCAAGCAAGCATGCATCGAAGAAAAAGTAGCCTACGGTGGTGGGTCTGTACTTGTGTGGGCCGGAATTTCTTCTGAAAGTCGCACAGAGCTGGTGATCATAGAAAACGGCTCTTTAACTAGCGTAAGATATGTGGAAGAAATCCTCAATGATCACGTTGGTCCATTTATGGTCAATTTAGGTGAGGATGCTATATTTATGCATGACAATGCCCGACCTCATACAGGTAGGATTGTGAATGACTACCTTCAAGAGATGAACATTACTCGTATGGAGTGGCCAGCGCGCAGCCCGGATATCAACCCGATCGAGCATGCTTGGGACGAGCTAGGCAGATGCGTAAAACAACGAAACCCTCCCCCAATCACGCTTCGTGAGCTCAAAATTGCTCTCACAGAGGAATGGGAGAATATTCCCCAAAATCGTATAAGGAACTTGGTGTACAGCATGCCAAACCGCGTAAACGCAGTAATGGAAGCACGAGGAGGCAATACGAAGTATTAAAATTCAAGAAAATCGTAATAAAGTTCAAAAATTTCATGTTTCCTATTTTTGTTTTAAGGAGAGATCAGCAGTTTTTTTCTTTATGTAATTTTGTGTTAATAAAATGTATGGTGACTCATATTTTTTTTACTTTCATTTAAGGAGTATTACATAGTCTATTAAATACAATTTATTGCATTAACCTATCATTTTTAGTTTCCGAGATTTTTAACATTCTTTAAGTGACCCGGATTCATTGCTCTCGAGTGTATTTCACACGCGTGCGTTTTAATTTAAAACTAATATTTACTTTTACAAATTAACATTTATTACCGTTTTAGTTAAAAATGTATGTTTAACGGCTTCATATCTTTGCTTTTCATTCAACCTAGCCAAAGCAAAGCGCGGAAAAAAAGAATTGATATTATTTTTCATGTGAGGATGTACGGATATTTGTTACTCTTTCACGCAAAATCTACTGAACGGATTTATATGAAATTTTGCACACAGATAGTTTATAACCTAGATTAACACAAAGAACAGTTTTTATCTCGGTAGTTAAATCCAATGGGACAGTTATCAAACTTCCGGAGGGCGAAGCCGCAGGTAGAAGATAGTATTTTACTATAACAATTTGTTGTCAGAAAAGTCTGAACAATAGACTGATTTAGTTTGGAATACCTTCTCTCAATATTTTAGAAATGTTCTCACCTCTGATGCAGCCGACAGTTCTCCAATGAACAAGTGCTTGTTAGGAGATGAGCGCTTCGCCAGGAAGTCTCGGACACCTTCAATAGCAGTCAGATAGTCGTCCAGTAAACTGTAAACAGAACGCCTTAAATAACATTCACAGAATCATCATCTGCCTAGCCCTTTCCCAACTATGTTAGGGTCGGCTTCCAAGCTGAAAAGTTGCAGCTAAATATAAATATTTTACATGGAACGACCGCCAATCTAACCTCCAGAACCTAGTTAGTACCATATCGATTGGTAAGTACTGGTTGTCAGAGTTTTAGGCCACTGACTACCGAATGTCAAAGATGTACAAATGACAGCTGGACCAAGAGCTTAAAGAGTTTAACGTGCTTTTTGAGGAACGGAGGAAGCTGTATATAACGGGTGGTTACCCAGCCATGGCCAACCCAGGCAATCACGGCCAACCCGGATGATTGACCCTAACGGCTTTTATTATTTAGCCACGAGCGTTTATGGACTTATTCGCAATTAGACTCATTCTTAAAAAATCCCTATTCGTGAAATAACCTATTCCGTCGCAAAGCGCTTACAACTATAGTTGGTGCCAGTTAAGATCGAAATAGAGGCCATTCACACCTACCTACCAAGTTTTTCATCATCAAACGATAATGACACAGTTTACTAATTACCTAAGTCTACCAATAAGCGATGCATATCGCTAGAGTATCGTAGTACCAGTCAGCTAGACATACAGGGGTTGGGAATCTTGAGTCTAATTCGAATTTATTAAACTAATACTTACAATTAGTTTCTTAGCAAAAAATAAATACATTCGAATTTAGAAATTTACGTGTGACGTTAAAAAATGCTTAAATGTACGATTTAACAACATGAATGGATGTAGACTTAGCGTCAGTTCACACCGCGATGCGACCGTACTGGAAGAGGAGAGTGCTTTCGCGCTGCGCCGCGCAAGACGCATCGCAACATTAGCAACATCGCTAGGCGCATCGTAGAAACTATAGCACTCCGAAACACAACCGAACGTAAGCGACGTAATGAAAATCCAAGATGACGTCCAGGTTTTTTTTTGTTTTTCCCTCATGGGTGTCGTTTTCATAGTTTCAGGGTCACTTCCTCTGCGCCATCTTGGATTTTGATTTTGTCCTCATTTTTGTTATCAGAGATTCAGGGTCTCTATGAAAACGACACCCATGACGGAAAAACAAAAAAAAAGCCTGGACACCATCTTGTATTTTCATTTTGTGCTCATTTTCGTCATCAGCGACCCTAAAAACTATGAGAACGACACCTATGACGGAAAAACCAAACATTTTCTTTGGCGCCATTTTCGATGTTTTATTTGATCTCATTTTCGTAATAAGCGACCTCGAATACCATAAAACGACACTCATGACGGAAAAACCAAAAAAAAAACCACTTTCGAGTAATAACAGGCGTGATGTTTTGTTTACTCTACAGGATAAACCTCAGTGGCCATTAAGGTGGGCAAAACTTCAGTCGCGCAAGTGTCCATTCGCGCAAGGTTCCTTTCGCGCAAAAGTTCATTCGCGCGGAACTCCATGTCTTTTCGCATAGGTGCCCACAAGAAGTGTCCTTCACGCCAAAGTCCCAGATCCTTATTTTAAGATGCACCATAATTTATTTACTTTTTTAATTGACGTTTCAGTAAGTTAGAATAGTGTTAAAAACGAAAATACAATAAATAAACAATTAACTTTTTAAATTAATTTCGTAGGGTCCGTTTGCTCGATTTTTTATTTTTTGTGTTGTGCGCTTTGTTATGTATGTGGGTTATTTTGGATGTATTATGAGACTCAAGCGATATCAGATTTGTGACAGGTTTGTACGGATGGATGGACATTTACGTCCATTATTTCGGCTATTATTTCGACATCGGGATGAAAGTCAGAGCAATGACCTCTATTTCGATCTTAACTGGCACCAACTATAGAATAGGGTAACAGCTAGCACCGATATTTACCGTTGTTTAGACTATGAAAATATATACTACACACGTAACTTATGAGCGAAGCGTGGTGGGTATCAAAATTCGCACTTAAAAAAATAAACTTTATTGAAAAAAAAAATACACGTCAAGTTATTATGACATTTACTGCGGTCGTTGACCTTAACATGTTTAGATATCTCATCCAATGCGCGTGGGCAGTTTATATTTTGTTTGCTTTATACACCACAGACATAGTAAAATAAATTGTGTAGCAAAGCGCAGGGTGAACGCATTCTTTGCATCTAAATTATTTATTTATTTCGGTTAGCCAACAGTTATTTGTAAAAAACATTTACAATCAATTCCTATTAATACTTTTATAAGTGCAACAACCCCATGGAAATGTGGGTTTATAATTATAAACCAGAGGTGTACCTAATTAGGTACCTCTACCTAACCCTTCAGTGATCACAGGCGTTTCTAAAGATGACTATTATAAGGTATCGAAACCTCTTAAGAGGTCATTGTACTCTTAATTATGAACCAAATTGTCTACGGTTCCAAACCCTGAATCACATGAGTAAATAAACGGAACGGAGTATAGCTTCATACAAGCGCGCGAATCTGTTGCACTACTACAAGCACGCGGAGCAGGTGTGCGTGACCACTGGCCGCTTGTCACGTACGCGGCGAGAGTGGAAATAACCGGTTTACGCTGCCACAGCCAGTTGACAATCTCAGGGCAACACACGTTGTTTTGTTTTGTGACAAATTTAAATAAATTGTAATGTAAAAACGTGGTATTTATTAATAATGGTTGTTTAGTGTACTGTGGGTGTATGAATAATCTATCCCAAGAAGTACAATAGTTGAGTTAAATATTTGATTAATTTGTCTTCACCTATTGTGACAATCCTACCAAAATGGGTAACAATTTTGCACGTTCTTAAGAAGCGTACACTCTGTTCCGTTTACTTACATGTGCCCTGAATCGCGAAAAACTATCAGCTGTTCCATAACTACTGAATTATGTAGGGAATAGCTGTTTATTTTTACGCGATTCAGTTTGGTGCCATAGTAAAAGTTTTTATAATGATGAGTACAATGACCCCCTAAGAGATTTCGTGTATGAATAGATACAACTTATCTATACTAATATTATAAAGCAAAAGAGTTTGTTTGTTTGTTTGGTTGAACGCGCTAATCTCAGGAACTACTGCAAAAATGTTGCAAAAACGGGGACTTTTTTTTTCCTTTCGTTTTTCTCTCTTATGTGACGCAGACGGAGTTGCGTGGGTCAGCTAGTATACTATACAGTGTGACATACATACTGCTAATTGTAAACTCTTGGAAGATAGGTACACGTGGTCCCGTTATTTGACCTTTTAAATGACTAATTAAGCTAGTTGGCGCTCAGACTAGAAGGTCACAAAAACAGCATTTGCGATTCTTGTAAGTTATTATTAGTATTACTTGCTTACATCGCTAAATTCGTGGATATTTTTACTTGACATTTTGGTCTAGTGGTCGCAAGTACTATCGCTTAGCATGAGGGCCTGTGTTCGATACCCAAGTCAGGCAAAATTTTGGCATATTTTTTGGGCCTAAACATAACCACCGGCGAAATATAGGTGTAATATTACGTTAGTAGTGGTCTGCTTAACTCTTTGTGATAACAGGCATGTTGTTATGTTAGGCAACGTATTTTCTACATTTCTTCCTCACTTATATTTATAAGGGCATTGTGCAAATTACATTCTTCTAAACGCAGCTGTTTATGACCCAGGGCATACGTTGTCCTTCAGTGTATTTTTTTTTCTACCTTTGTCTACCGACGTTTTCGCGGCAGGCTACGTGACACCGCACAGCGTAACACGACGCCGCCACTTCGTATGTCATAGTGTCATAGTTTATAAGTTATATTTTGTATGTATTAGTATATTTTTAAGTGGTAATGATTTTTGTGTATTTTGTCTATAGGCCTTAGGTTGCCTGATAATAAAATGTTTGATTGATTGATTAAGAGTTTCGAATTTCATACAAACGTAATACCAAATTAATTTGTCAATCAAACATATTCATATGGTATTGTGTATTTATTTAGATTGGATTACAGAATATATAGGTTCCCAAATATATATTTTGAATGAACACTGATTTGAACAAGAGTTATGAGCAAAATATGTTTTCTATAAAAAAAAACCTCATATCTTTCAAAATAGATATTTAGGAACATATATATTTTGAAATCCAATCGAAACAATTAAATACACACTACCTAAAGAATATGTTTGATTAACAAATAATTTTGGTATTACATTTGTATGAACTACGCATTCTCCGCTGGCCCCTTAAGTAGATTGTACAATAATGTAAAAAAAATATCAAAAACCTAAGTGTTACACAAATATTAGTATTGCCGCAATCGTATGAATCAAATGATTGGTTATTTCACATGCTATTCAAATTAAAGGAAAAAAAAACACGGAAATTCGCTTAAAGGCGCCATGGCGTGCACTGCGTACAGTAACAGTAACAAGAAAAATAATTGCTTTGAGCGATAAGACCATTGCAGCCACTGTGGAAAACATTGATTGTATTTTCTTAGCATAGTAGATAAGCCGTTGGTCCTTGGTCCTTGCTGTAATTTTATAGATCTTCGAAGTCATTACAGGTACGGTACTCAGTGGCCTGAGAGGCTGACAACCTGTCTCACCAAGGGGTGTATGACCCAGTACTAACTAACTACTGGAGGTCAGATAGACAGTGGCTCCATGTAAAATACTCGTATTCAGTTGCATCCAGTTATTCTGGAAGCCTATCCATACATGGTTGGGGCAAGGTTAGGTAGATTATGATCAGTGGTTATGTATTGTAACAACGAACGCCTCAAAAACCGTTAGATTGTAATCATTATAAGTAGCGCGATTGTTACTCTCGAAATATTGTCATCTAAATTATTTTTCGGTAGATTATAATCTGTCAAAGTGAAACCGTAATATTGTGTACGTATGCGTCGGAAACCGGACGGGGGCAGGGGAGGAGGGGCCCCCCTTGCCCCATGGTACCAATTCCATGAAAAGTTAATGCAAAATTCCTGAGAAAAACGATCAATGTAACCTAACCTCAAAACACTTTAGATAATTATATTCGGCTAAAAAGCTTAGTCGACGAAGCTACTTCTGTCTGCAGGGTTTAAAGGAAACTAACGTCGGGGTTCCCCAAGTCCCGATTATGGGGCACAGATACTTATGTCGCATGCATTTCACAATATTGCGGTTTCACTTCGATAGATTATAATCTACCGAAGAATAATGCGTCGTATTGTAAGCAGGTATGTTAGATGACAATATTTATAGAGTAAAAATCGTTGAAAATCTCGCTAGCTAGATAGATTACAATGTAACGGGTTTTACATTTTTAGGGTGACTAATATATTAAGCAGCATCATACCGTTAAGTCTAAATAAGTATCATGATTGTCATGATTTTACGCTCTTTTTCGTTCGTATCGTGTTAAATGCACATTTTAGAGCTTAGTAAAAGTATAGCTAAAAACCATATTTAATATACCCTATTTTTCGCACAATACTTTTTTTCCGTTGTTCCCATGATGCCAAATTCTTGATGAGACAAAATGGCCACGAACTATTACAATTTGAATTTGACAATAAGGCAGATAGCACAAACCATATTTTTTTTTGTTGTAACACTAATAAATACTTACTAGTTAACTGTCTTTCCGGTCTGAAGCCATTGTTTCAATAGGTACTCGTAGTAGCTGTCCCCCCGGGCACCAAGCGTTATGGTAGCGTGTGGCAGGAAATGTCCAGTATTCGGGTTTATAAATATTGGTACCAGACCATGCTTCTTAGGTAGGTGATGAATCTTTTCCGACACGGCAGCTGCAGCATCCTAAAATAAATTAAATAGGGATTTTTATACAGGGTGTAACCGACTCATCACAAAGCCGTTAACCAAGCATTCTGTACATCAAACTAAGTTACACTACGAAAAAATTATCAATTTTTCTTTTTAGGGGAGAGAAATCATGTTTTGTGGTAGCGCAATGTAACGCACTCAAAACATTGTGCTGATGGATGGACTGAATAGTACGAGGGTCGTGAAGCTGTTAAAGTAAAAAACTTAAGTACACTCGAGAGCAATGAATCCGGGTCACTTAAAGAATCCTAAAAATCTCGGAAACTAAAAATGCTAGGTTAATGCAATAAATTGTATTTAATAGACAATGTAATACTCCTTAAATGAAGGTATTAAAACTTCTTAGTTATTGTAAAGTTATATCATAAAAAATCAAATTTGAAAAAGGGCCACTTTCGAAGATGGAACTACGAAATTACAGCATTTGGTTTTGCTTTTGTTTGTAATCTGTCATATATGTGGGTACATAAACCATGTTGATAGTGCTCTATATTCATTATTCAAGCTGAAATTATGTCGCTTACGCCTGAAGAATGCACCAGAATACTTACAATGCTGGAAACCGGCCGGAGTCAACGCGATACTGCCAGGACTGTCGGTGTGTCGCTTTCAACAGTACAAAGAGTTCTCCGACGTTACGAAGAAACTGGTTCTAACCTACGCAGACCAGGAACGGGCAGAACCAGGTGGACCACAGCACGAGAAGACCAATACTTGGTGAACACCATGCTTCGAAATCGCTTTCTCACAGGAACTGAACTCACAAATCAGTTTCGACGCCTCGGAGGAAGTAACCCAAGTGCATGGACAGTAAGACGTCGGCTTGCTGAATCTAACTTAAAACCCCTTAGACCTGCAAACGGCCCTAAACTGGAGCGTGGGCATCGTATTTCAAGACTAAGATATGCCCAGAGCCACGTAAATTGGAGTATTGAAGATTGGTCAAAAGTTATGTTCTCCGACGAATCAAAATTTATGCTCTACAAGCACGATGGAAGACACAGAGTGTATCGAAGACCAGGGGAAAGATTCAAGCAAGCATGCATCGAAGAAAAAGTAGCCTACGGTGGTGGGTCTGTACTTGTGTGGGCCGGAATTTCTTCTGAAAGTCGCACAGAGCTGGTGATCATAGAAAACGGCTCTTTAACTAGCGTAAGATATGTGGAAGAAATCCTCAATGATCACGTTGGTCCATTTATGGTCAATTTAGGTGAGGATGCTATATTTATGCATGACAATGCCCGACCTCATACAGGTAGGATTGTGAATGACTACCTTCAAGAGATGAACATTACTCGTATGGAGTGGCCAGCGCGCAGCCCGGATATCAACCCGATCGAGCATGCTTGGGACGAGCTAGGCAGATGCGTAAAACAACGAAACCCTCCCCCAATCACGCTTCGTGAGCTCAAAATTGCTCTCACAGTGGAATGGGAGAATATTCCCCAAAATCGTATAAGGAACTTGGTGTACAGCATGCCAAACCGCGTAAACGCAGTAATGGAAGCACGAGGAGGCAATACGAAGTATTAAAATTCAAGAAAATCGTAATAAAGTTCTAAAATTTCATGTTTCCTATTTTTGTTTTAAGGAGAGATCAGCAGTTTTTTTCTTTATGTAATTTTGTGTTAATAAAATGTATGGTGACTCATATTTTTTTTACTTTCATTTAAGGAGTATTACATAGTCTATTAAATACAATTTATTGCATTAACCTATCATTTTTAGTTTCCTTGATTTTTAACATTCTTTAAGTGACCCGGATTCATTGCTCTCGAGTGTATATTAAAAAATGTACTTAAAAAAAAACTTGTGAAAAAGTTGGAACTTTGACCCCCAATATCACCGTAACCAGAAGGTTCCCAGGTATGGTGTAGATCAAAAAGTAATCACAATGACAGGGAGAACAAGTGCCTTTCGGCTTCGTTATGGGGTTTTTTACACACTGTATTACTCGTGCTCGGTTGCTCGCCCGTTTTAAATAGCATGTAGTAACTACTAGGAACATCTCTGTCTATAAAGCAATCGGGGAAAAGAGGCACGAAAAATGCAAAGGACGCCTGAGAGATATCGCCATCGAAGTAGACCGCAGCGAAGGTGGCGTGACGATCTAGTAATGTTTGCAAGGGAAAACATAGCCAGAGACAACACAGGAAAGGAGTTTGAAACATTTTGGCAGTGGGACAAATGCTAGGCCAACAAAAACAATTAAATACTTATGACGTAAGTACTCAAAAGAATCCAGATTTACGAATGATTACGATAGAAGACTGCTCCCATCATTAGTACTCGTAACTATTGTGGAAATTAACGCTGTATGTACAAAAACCTCTTGAACTATATCATTGTCATTGTAATGATTAGGAATCAAAACAATTTCAAATTATGATTATTATTTTTAGCTAATGGAATGTAATATGGAGGCTAAATAATAACAGCCGCTCGGGTCGATCTTTAGGTTGGTCTGTGTATGGGTGACCAGTTGACCACTCTTACAATCCGATTTTCTTCCAAAGCACGTTAGATCTTTGAAAGTCGTTACAGGTAGTCAGTGGCCCAAAAAGTCTAACAATCGGTCTTACAAGGGGTATCGTATTACAGATAAGCAGTCGCTCCATGTAAAATACTGGTATTCAGCTGGTATTCAGCTGCATCCAATAAGACTGGTAGCCGACCCCACCAAAATTGGGAAAAGGCTAGGCAGATGCTGATAATGGAATGTAATATGCCCCCAAACCAAAAAACAATTGTGACCAGGCTTACCATTATGGTATTCCTATTCTTTAGGTATATTAAGGAGTAAAAAAAGAAACTGGAAAAATGTGAGAAGATAACCCACATTTTTCAACATGTAACCCACGTAAGGTTGACTTTATAATCCAAATTCTATGAAGAACGTCTATCGTTTTTCTTACTGATGTTGTTGCCTGTTACTTTGTTTAATTTAGGTGCATGTTCACCAAAAAGATGACGGACGATTATCTAAAACCAGCTATTTATAACACATTTTTGCATGGGAACATGTCACATTGACAGCTGTTTTAAGATAATCAGACTGTTATCTTCTCGATGAACTTTGACCTTAGAGATAAGAATGTATGACGCGTTTCATTCCAGTTTAGTATACCCGGTAAAGCTGAGACCAGACTGTCTTAAGACAGAGTATTGCCCCTCTGTAAAAGTTAGCATCGAATCCCCTTGCTATTACAGCGAATGCGCGTCATTACTTTGTCTTAAGGTCGAGGAACGATTTTTTCAAGGTCAAAGTCGTTCTTTTATGAACTTGGAGGGCTGTTTGATGATTTTGATGGTTATAATTATGTAACTACATGCATTTTATTTATTTATTAAAACTTGATGCACAATTAAAACTGTACAAAGGCGGACTTAATGCCTTGGGCATTTTCTACCAGTCTACCTTAGGGTACAGGGTTACAGTCGCGAACGATCTTTTCAACTTCGTACAACCTGCTACTGGCCTGCAAATTGCAAAAACGTATGAAAATTTGAATTTCGCGGGCTACCCTGACGCGACTAGAACGAAGACTATCTTAAGGTGAAAACCTTAAGATAGTCTTGTCTCAAGTCTGCGACAGCCTAAGACGCTTTTGCAACGAAGCCTTACAAACTATTTGACATCCAGGCTGCTAACTTTCAGTAGTTAGACAATACTGTAAGTGCGCTCAGTAGGCAATTATTTTAGAAAAACTCTCTTAAGTATGCCAGTTGTTGATTTTTTTATTCACTCAATAAAAATAAAAATATTGGCAGTGTGATGGAGAGACGAATATTTTTGCCTGTATACCGAATCATCTCGGCAGTTCAGAAGGGTTTTTTTCGGCAAGTATATTCAGATTTAGTGAAACGCCATATTTTAGCTCAGAAAATATATCTTCGAGTAGTTTTGACGTTCAAGGCGCGGGTCAAATACGTATGGTGTATGGCGTATGGCGGTGGCGCGGCGCGGTAGAGGTGATGGCGTGGCGCTGCCAGCGCAGCGCAGAACAGGCGCGCTAACGGTGTCGGAATGGAGAGGCGCGGGCGCATTCTAGTTTTAAAGTCTAAATTGTAAAGCATTTTCGCCGTCTTGTTCCCGCCCTGTGCATGCCACTGTTAACTGCGGGTGCGCGGAGAGCGACGAAGTGACGCCCGCGCAGCGCTCTCGCCACGCCACACAAACAAAATGTATAGGAGACTATACTTTTTGTATGAAATATCAAAGAAGTGGCGCCACGCCACAACCTCGCCCGCGCCGCGCCACCGCTATACGCCGCTTGTGTTTGACCCGCGCCTAAGTCATTTTAGCTTGTGTCGTTCTGATTCAGATCCGGTACTATGAGATGAAAAAAACATTGCTGAACAGCCCGTTTGTTAGTTTTTGGCTCTCTGTCTACTGAATGTGGGCACCTGCCTAAAGGGCTCGTGTGAAACTTTTCAAAGTATAGTATTGTTACATCGGACCTACTAGAACATTCGAGAAAGCCAGTGATGACAGTGTCTGTACGTTAGAAGTTCGAGGGCATTCTATTATTATTAGTTTTAAAGTTAGGTAGGTACAAACTCGTGACCTATTTATACAAAGACATTAGAATTTCGACCGTACGCCTAGGGCATGAGGTTCATATTTGTTTGTTTTGTACAAGTAGGTAATGCCAACCTTGTAAGTAGGTACCTGCTATTTTTTGTTAGTGTTTTTTTTATGACCCTCTCGAATGTTCGTGGTTATTCTGGTGTATCTGTTGGCGAGTATAAATAGAGCGCTCAGGGCCGCGACCGGCAGTCTTGTTTTAGCGACACAACGAAGCGAATCCAAGTGAACTACAAGTGCGATATCTAAGTGAATAGTAAACAGTAGTGTATTTGTGATTAAGTTTTGATTGTTTTGTGATTAATAAAGTTATTGTGTTGTTTAATCGGTAGTAATTAATTTATCTCATACCCAGCTCGTAACAAATTGGTGTCAGAAGTGGGATATAAATTATGCCAATCCTACCAAAGGACGACACGGACGGTATCCGTACCAGATGTCAGCGACAGCAGGATATGGACCAAAGGCGGTTTGGGGATTCTCCGACACAGACACCGGGTGGTGTCCAGCCTACGTCACAGCCAGTCGCTGGCCCATCCGGAGTTTCTCCAGCATCAGTGGCACCAGACTTGTCAGCTTTAATGGCACTGCTGCAGGATCAAGCTCGCCGTCAAGAGGAGCAGGCTCGCCAGTTACAGGAGCAATTGCAACGAGACAAAGAGGAGCAGGCTCGCCGTCAAGAGGAGCAGGCTCGCCGTCAAGAGGAGCAGGCTCGCCGGTTGGAAGAGCAGTTGCAGCAAGACAAAGAGGAACAAGCCCGCCGCCAAGACGAGCAGATGATCCTCATAAAGGATCTTCATGCAACTTTCGGCAAGGACCTGAAAGTGATGAAAGATCAGGTCCACCAGCACGAGAATCGCATCTCGGAGGCTGAAGTTAAGATTGCTGGGGTGCAGAAGGCTTTGAGCGAACTGAAGACTGAAGGTGGAACTGTAGCTTCGGTGGTTGCTGCACCTTCTTCGCGTTTTAAGGTGCCTCCGTTCGACGGCACATCTTCGTGGTCGGCTTACAAAATACAGTTTGAGGCCGTCATGAAGGCGAATGGATGGACAAAACCACAAGCCATGACCGCGCTCACCTTGGGCCTCCGAGACCAGGCCCTAACTATTCTGGAGGCGCTCGGCAAGGACGTTACCTACGAACAGCTACTGGAGGCGTTGGAGTCCAGATACGGCGACGCGCACCTGGAGCACGTATTCCGTGCCAAGTTGAAGGACCGTTTTCAACGAAGTGCCGAGAACCTACAGCAGTGGGCTCTGGAAGTTGAAAAGCTCGGTCGGAAAGCCTACCAGTCTGCCCCTGCACTGATTGATGGAAATCTGGTACAAGCCTTCGTTGATGGAATACGTGACTTAGAAGTTAGAGCTGCCGTGGGACTTGGGCATCATGAGACCTTGAAGGACGCCTTAGCCCATGCCTTGGAAGTAGAGGCAGTGAGGCAAGACCACCGAACACACTACGTCAGGGAGGTAGTGGCATCACCTGTACACGACCGTGCGCAAGGTTGCAGACCTAGCTGCTACACAGCTAGAGAAAGGGATCATCTTCGGCCAAGTTGTCCAAAGCAAGTTGTGGCATCACCTGAACGTCAGCGTCCGCGACGATACAGCCCTAGGTGTTACACTTGTGGAGAAAGGGGTCACCTTCGGTCGAATTGTAAAAAGCGAAGCGCACTTAGAGAAGATCAATCTCAGCAGGGAAAAGCGGCTAAGAAGACTGGTCAGCAACAGTGGAGAAACCACAAGAACACAGACGAACTGTCAAAAAGACCATTGCCTGAAGATTGTCAGCGTAGTTCCAGACAGGAGCCTCAGGAAGTGGTGCCTGTGAGGATGCTAAGAACGGATCTTAGCGATGAATGGAAGGTAACTATACAGGAGGCTCAGCACAATGACTCGGATATCAAACCGATCTTCGAGTGGATCAAAGCTGGTGTTCCTAAACCCAAGTGGAGTGATGTGGCTGCGATGAGTTCCATCACGAAGAGTTATTGGGCGCAATGGAACAGCTTGGTGATCCAGGATGGAGTCTTGTGCCGTAAATGGGAAAACGCTAGAGGGGACAGCTGTCATCTACAAATGGTTGTTCCGAAAGCTAAGGTACCGGATGTTCTACGGCTCTACCATGATGGATGTTCTGGAGGACATATGGGGGTAAAAAGGACTCTACTTAAAATTCGAGAACGCTTCTACTGGATCCACTGTCGAGATGATGTGGAGGACTGGTGCCGTAAATGTACCAGTTGTGCGGCCGTGAAAGGACCCCGTACACGCAGCAGAGGTGCATTAAAAGTGTACAACGTTGGAGCCCCTTGGGAACGGATAGCACTAGACGTTGCGGGACCATTTCCAGTAAGTGAGAGCGGAAACAGGTACTTCCTGGTGGTAATGGATTACTTTACAAAGTGGCCGGAAGTCTTCGCCATTCCTAACCAAGAAGCTACAACTGTCGCAGATAAATTGGTTCAGGAAGTCTTCTGTCGTTTTGGGGTACCCTTAGAAATACACAGCGATCAAGGAAGGAATTTTGAATCGCAAGTATTTCAAGAGACGTGTCGATTGATGGGTACCCATAAAACCAGAACCACATCCTACCACCCACAATCCGATGGAATGGTGGAACGATTCAACCAAACGTTGGAGAGATATCTGGCGAAAGTTGTGGAAAGCAAGCAAAGGGATTGGGACAAGCACATACAGCCGTTTCTTCTGTCTTACCGAAGTGCAGTCCACGAAAGTACGACTGTGACACCAGCCTTCGCGAACTTTGGAAGGGAATTACGGTTACCTGCTGATTTAATCACTGGGACTCCCCCTGATGCTCCATGTAGTGTAACAGAGTACGCGAATGACTTGCGTAATAAGTTGAACGATGTTTATGAGCATATCCGACAATCCAGCCAACAGATGTCTGAGAAGATGAAGACCTGTTATGATCGGAAGGCAAACGGTAGGGGTTTCGAAGAGGGTTCACTGGTGTGGTTGCATAACCCAGTGCGGAGCAAGGGGAAGTCTCCGAAGTTACAAGCAAAATGGGATGGACCATACCGAGTCGTGACTAGGATCAACGATGTCACCTACCGAATACAGAAGGGTCCACGAGGTGCGCCTAAGATTGTGCATGTAGACCGGTTGGCACGATACTACGGGACTAATGATGCTCGGGACGAGCATGTCTAAGGAGGGGGCAGTGTTACATCGGACCTACTAGAACATTCGAGAAAGCCAGTGATGACAGTGTCTGTACGTTAGAAGTTCGAGGGCATTCTATTATTATTAGTTTTAAAGTTAGGTAGGTACAAACTCGTGACCTATTTATACAAAGACATTAGAATTTCGACCGTACGCCTAGGGCATGAGGTTCATATTTGTTTGTTTTGTACAAGTAGGTAATGCCAACCTTGTAAGTAGGTACCTGCTATTTTTTGTTAGTGTTTTTTTTATGACCCTCTCGAATGTTCGTGGTTATTCTGGTGTATCTGTTGGCGAGTATAAATAGAGCGCTCAGGGCCGCGACCGGCAGTCTTGTTTTAGCGACACAACGAAGCGAATCCAAGTGAACTACAAGTGCGATATCTAAGTGAATAGTAAACAGTAGTGTATTTGTGATTAAGTTTTGATTGTTTTGTGATTAATAAAGTTATTGTGTTGTTTAATCGGTAGTAATTAATTTATCTCATACCCAGCTCGTAACAGTATGTTTTCTGATCACGACCTATGCTTGTTGAAAAACCCTCTAAGCTCCCATCTTCTTCGAATGTACATTGGCGATCATCATCAGCCTATAATGTTCCCACTGCTGGAACATGCCTCCTCTCAATGGGAGGAAATGGGCTATAATCTACCACGCGGGCCCAGTGTGGCATAACAGTTTCCTCACGATGTTTTCCTTGACCGTTTTGAGAGCAGTAGCGATGAAAATAAATAACACAAAGTAATGCGCCTGACTGGGTTCGAACCCATGACTTACTGCTACCCACATACATGCTGCTTACCTACATTTACGAATAAATTTGAATTGATTTGTTTTTTTTTTTTTGTAAGTCGGGACCGCCACCGTTGGGCCACCGCTGCTCTCCCTCTTATCTTTATCGTGTGGTAATATGCCTAACCTGGTGTGGGTGTCAGAGTTTTTTAGCAATTTTATAGTAAATTCTTGCATGACAAACGAGGTAGGTATGTTGAAGTACGCGCTATGCCTATACAAATAACCGCCTCAAAATGTATATTGTTACGAAACCCAGTTTCACAATCATTACGAAACGTCACACGTAATACCGAATCAATTATAAGCGTCCACAGCTGATAGAATACGAGTAAAACATGGTGTTTCGTGAATGAATCACATTGCACTAAGTATCTAAGGTCCATGTTCACCAAAAAGATGACAGTCTGATAATGTAAAAACAGCTGTTTATAACATATTTGTGTATGGGAACATGTCACAGTGACAGCTGTTTTTAGATAAACAGACCGTTATCTTTTCGGTGAACATGGACCTAAATAAAATGGTAAATATCTTCTTCTTTCGAACCTTTCGACTTTTTTAAGTCTTACCAAGGGGTATCGTATTACCCAGTACTAGCTGGGTTGTGCAGATAGGCAGTTACTCCATGTAAATACTGGTACCCAGCCTCATCCGGTTAGACTGGAAGCCGACCCCAACATAGTTGGGAAAAGGCGAGGCAGATGATTGTACGATTTATTTAAATTTCAAAAGTTGTTTGGCCGGGAATTTTCAAAAGTTCCCGGCCAAGCAAAATAACCTATTATTTGGATAGAACTTAACATAATAAACATTTTTTATTATTACGCCTAAGTCGTAACTCAATTCACCGAGAAGTTATTCAACAAAGTATCTGAGGGCACCCAGATTGGGATATTATTTTTTTGCCGGTCAACTAAAATAAACGTAATAATTAAATAGAGCTTATGGAAATAAACATTTTTATTATTACGCCAAAGTCACAACTCAATTCACCGAGATGTTATTCAACCACAAAATATCTGAGTTCAAGATTGGGGCAATTTTTTTTGCCGGCCAATTAATATTAACGCAATAATTAAATAGAGGTTATGGATATGTACATTTTTTATTATTACGCCTAAGTCGTAACTCAATTCACCGAGAAGTTATTCAACCACAACTTTTGAAAATAGCCCAATCTGGGTGATCTTCTTTCTTGGGAAAAAATAAGTCGTGTGGCTAAGTAAATTTCTGATGAAAGATTCTTGGTAAGCTATCATTGTGGTTAAAAAAAAACCATTGGATTGAGTGATCTTTGATAAAATTTAATAGTCTGTTTAAATAAATACTCTAACAACTTTTGATCGTGTCAATGAACTGTTTAGAGGTTACAAGTGGCTACCAGCCTTCTTTCAAGTTTATCCAGCACTTCATAATTTTTAGATGGACTGTTTATGTAAGTTTTTAAGTAAGTGGTTGTAATACACGAAATTTGAACACTCAGTAACTGTCTAAAACCTCCCAGTATTAGCGAATGCGCGCTGATGCGACTCGCTCCGGCCACTCACGAGGCCACAGCGACCTTGTACATTACTAGACCATTCATTGTATGTATGGCGCATCACTACGCTGTCTCGAATAAACACCGGTAGGTATACCTTAAATATGCCAAATCGACTTTGACTTTAATTGTACTCAGCATTTTTACAATATTCGAAAATGAAGGGCACAATTGCGGTCTTTTCACTGGTTGCAATGTCTTCCAGACATCCTTTAGAACTAGAAGCAGACTGTAGTACAGATATGATTGACAGATATGACGCCCTACGGAACTGAACATGTTCTAAGACTAATGCGCAAGGAACTGCATTAAGGGGACTAGAGAAATTCTATGTCGATCTATCTATACTACTATTATAAAGAGGAACATTTTTTTTTTATAAACTTATATTGTCACTTACTACTAGTGTCCGACCGATGATTTGGCTTCGGCTTCGGCTTCGGCCACCTTCGGCCATAAAAAGCACCTTCGGCTTCGGCCAAAAATTAGCCGAAGCTTTGGCCAAAGCCGAAGGTTTGCAGGTTTGAAAAAAATCAACTCTCCATACATATGTCCGAACAGCTGATGGAGTTTTGCATGAGAAGTCGATTTTTTTTGGCTGTTTTCGTAAAAGTCGTAGAACAAATGTTGTTGTTTAAGATGTTAGTAATCTACTCCTGCGAGGTTGTTGGTGTTTTACAAATAACCCTGTATACGTTGGGCTAAATCTCTAAAGCTCGCAGAATATGTAGTATATTCTGAGATTATAATAACTATCGCATTTCTCAAGGTCATCCATCACCTTCGGCTTCGGCTTCGGCCGAAGGTTTTGGTGAACACCGATTAATCGGCTTCGGGTTCGGCTTCGGCCAGAATTGCACCTTCGGTCGGACACTACTTACTACTTACTTACTAGTGTCCGACCGATGCTTCGGCTTCGGCTTCGGCTTCGGCCACCTTCGGCCAAAAAAAGCACCTTCGGCCAAACCTTCGGCTTCGGCCAAAAAATAGCCGAAGCTTTAGCCGAAGCCGAAGGTTTGCAAGTTGTCAAAATTTGAAATGTACTGAACAATGCTAGAGCGAGACGGAGAGTGCGCAGAGCAGAGCAGCGTTTCGCCGCACCACCGCGCCGGCCCAAACGCATCGCAGTTAGTAAACAAAACAAGTCGAAACAAGTTTGAGAGCGCGAATCTATTTTGGTGTTTTTAAGTATATTTTGTTATTACTATTTATTTTATTTATTACTGTGAGTAGTACCTGTGGTGATACGTTCATTATTTAATTAAAATTGTATATTTGAAAGTTTTATTTTAGACAATAATTTATTACCTACTTATATACGTTGGTCACTCGGCTCGTAATTGGGCAAAATCTCTAAAGCTCTGAGAATATGTAGTATATTCTGAGATTACAATAACTATCGCATTTCTCAAGGTCATCCATCACCTTCGGCTTCGGCTTCGGCTTCGGCCGAAGGTTTTGGTGAACACCGATTAATCGGCTTCGGCTTCGGCTTCGGCCAGAATTGCACCTTCGGTCGGACACTATTACTTACTTACCTTACTTATTGTCTCAACATAATAAATAATCACGGAAGATATCCCGTAAGTGACAATATAAGTTTAGTTTTAAACAGTGTTTTTTTTTATGTAACGAATAAACCTAAACACTACTGGACCGATTTGAATAATTTTTTCAGCAATGGATACGAGCTACATTATCAGCGAGAAACAGGGTATATTTATCCCCGTACTCTAAGAGAACGGGAACTATGCGGGTGAAACCGCGTGACGTCTGCTAGCAAGCGATAATCATTGTATACAACTGACAAAGACAGTTATGATGACTGATGACTTGAGTCTATGTCTTGAGCCCGACAACACTGTTAATAAGGACTGGTGATAATTGTTGTATTGTACATTATGGATAAACGATTGAGACTCACCTCAAAGCCAGGATTACTGCTAGCTCTGGAAAGTTCCCTGAACTCCAGCTGTACCGTAGTCACCTCAGCCGTGGTACTGTAGTGAGACCACTCTGGGGCATGCGCGGTTCTCTCCCCAAGGTTTACGTCGGAATACGGTATGCCAGAGGGTGAAGAGAAAGCGGCCATTAATCGATCCCCTAGGTCGATCTAAAAATGGAAATAGGATTATTTGGAGGTTATTTTTTTTCTTTATTCGTACATTTCGTACCCGTTGAGACTTGACAAGCAGTTAAGGCGCTTAGACGAGCTAAATTAGCAACTCTTTTTGTGGTGGTTCAAACTTCGTTTGAAATGCTGTTAGAATAAAGTTCTAATCAGCTTGCACTACAAAGTGGTAGTTACGTCAGCCACTGCGGGCCAAATAGCGCGAAATGAGTGGTTTTGATCGATTTACAAAAAAACTATTGATTGGATTAAAAAACTAAAACAGTATCATGCTAATATATTGCTTGCAGAATTATTTGCCAAAGAATCAGAATGATCGCATGTATATTGGTATGTTTTTTATTGTTTGAAAGACATTTTTAGAGATAAGTTCGTGATTTCTTTTTATCGAACCAAATTAATTGTATTATGTTTTCAAAACAGTATCATGCTAGCATGTATCTAGAAGAATATCATATATTTTTCTGGTCTTGTTTATAGCAGTGAATCATATACTTTTAGTAATCATAAAACTCGCGTAAAGCTTTTCTAACCCTTCTACTACTAAGGTCCATGCTCACCAAAAAGATGACAGTCTGATTACCGAAAACAGCTGTTTAAAACGCATTTTTGTATGGGTACATGTCACAGTGACAGCTGTTTTTGGATAATCAGACGGTTACTTTTCGGTGAAAATGGACCTCAGATGTAGTCTTTAAACAATTTTTTAGGAACAAAATTATACTTTTAGTACCTGCTGATAAATAAATAAGGAAATACAAACAGAACGTGGTATAGAATTTCATACTTACAGCTTTAGTAAGAAACATACGATCTTGAGAGAAATGATAACAGGACAGCAAACCTCCCAGAACCCTGATGGTCACTTCGAAGAAATTAACGTCTTTGTTCTTTGTGAAAACTAGCTCATTTTTAATCCATTGCTTGCCTTCCTCGAATTCTGCGAACAAAGAAAAAGACGCAGTTGTTAGAAAATCAAACATCATTGATAAGTTGAGTCCATACTGACTCATTGAAGACAATTAAAATATTGAATTTATCCTGAAATATTATATAAATAATGTGTAAAATTAAGTGTACACGAGAGTAAAATCTGCAAATGACCATTGTGGAGTGACTTATTGTATTTTCTTCCTGCTTAAAACACTCAAAAGGGTGTAAAACACCTCTTCACGAAACCGAAATAAACTTGTTCTCCTCGTCATTGCGATCATTTTTTGTTCTACTTTTTTTTTAAATACAAGTATTTATAGTAAGATTTACTTTAAACACCTCTACGACCCCCTACCGCTATTAAATCCATCCATGCGTTACATTGAGTTCTACCGCAAAATATGATATTTCATCCCAAAAAAAAAAATTCAACAACAATTTTTGCGTAAAATTACTTAGTTTGATGTACATAATACTTGGTTGACGGCTTCGTGATGAGGTGGTTTACACCCTGTATATTGTTGTTTTTATATGTGTTCTCTATAAACGTCTAAACTACATACATAACTTCGCGTGAAGAGCGAGGAAGGAACATGGATTGTTTTTAGTCAGTAAAAGTCTGACACTCCCTCCCGAGTGGGAGGAATCATGATGATTTCCCATCAGAAAAAAAGGGAATCTTAGTAGGAATAGTAAGAAAAAAACCGCACAGTATTGCGGCTGTCGGAGGTTTAAGGAAAAGTTTGGTTGTGAACAGTGTCTTTGTACTCCACACCTGCACAACTGTATGACGCTTTAGCGAAAGGTAAATTTTTGTAAAAGGTAAGCCGGAGTAAATGTCTTTAATGTGATTATATTATTTGTCTATTAATACAGCAATTATTATTTATCAAGTATATTATTGATAGAATCCTGACAACGCCAATTTTTAAAGGGAAAGCGAAGCTTCCATACAACCCGATTCCTAACGGCTTCGTTAGGAATCAGGTTATGTGTAAGCTTCGCCACAGGTGTGACAAGAATTTCCGTATGTATTTATCATTATAAAGACATGCGTATTCCATTTTGCCGCCTAAGCACTGTAAATAAAGTTTTACCTTCAGTCAGCCCCATAATATAGGCTGTGTCCAGTGAGTCCACGATGGTGAGGCCAAGTGAGAACCAGTCGAAGGCCATGCCGGAGACCGGCTTTAAGTTATCATGGCCCCACGCGTGTTCCTTGTAGCCACGCCACGCGTGTCTGAAGCTTTCCACTACGGCGTACTGGCGTGCGTTTCCCGGTCCTAAAAAATATAACTTCTAGAATGTCTTAAGTTACACAGTTCGACTTAAGCTATTGTCTTACTATTGTGTCTCTAATTAAGACATTCAAAAGGTTAATAGAATTTTTTAAAGGATTTACGGAATTTCAAAAATATACACGGTGTAAACAACCTCATCACGAAGCTCTCAACCAAGCATCCTGTTCATCTAACTAAGTTAATTTACTCAAAAAATATTTCAGGGAAACGACTTTCTTTTAGGTTTACAATCATGTTTTGTGGTAAAACTCTATGTAACTCTCACTCTCACTCTATGTAACTCTCAACACATTGTGCTAATGGATGGATTTAATAGTACGCGGGTCGTGGAGGTGTTGAAAGTAAAAATCTTACAATAAAAACTTGTATTTAAAAAAAAAGTTGGAACTTTGACCCCCACTATCTCCGTAACTAGAAGGTTCCCAGGTATGATGTAGAGCAAACTAATGATTGCAATGATGGGGAGAACAAATGACTTTCGGTTTCGTTACGAGGTTTTTACACCCTTTATATTACCTCTACATAAGGAATTAAAATATGTTTCAACAAACCGTTACAAAACTAACTCTTAAAATAAACGTTGTAAGTATCACAATTGAAAAATCTGCTTTAGATCCTCCAGTGTACAAAAATATTCCGCACCTACGAGTTTATGACATATAGTAGGTACTTTAGCTTTACGTAACCTTGTAATGGTTGTTGAAACAAGAATAATACACGAGATGTTATTACACGCTTATCAGTTGTCAATCATACAGTCAATTATCATTTTCCAACAATACCTGTAAAGATGGGCCTGTCTTCTTGTTTCTCAACTTCTACAACACTCTTCTTGGGGAGAACTGGTTGAGCTACTTGCTCATTGACTAGAGACACATTCTTAAGAGTTTCCTAAAACAAAAACAACAACAACTCAATTCAGCATCAAGTTTTCAAATTCCACCAGTTCAATAACATTTAGGTGGCTTTGGCTGAGGCTACACTAGGCAGCGATTTGCGATGCGACTGGAAGAGCGAAACGAGAAAAACATGGAATGGCTACATTAAAAGCGAGATTCCGGCGTATTTTCTAATAAATTCGCTTCAATTTCGCTATGTTGGTGTAGCCGATGCCGTGATTGCAGTAATGTTGATCCGATCGCATAAAGAAATCAAAGATCGCTAGTAACCTTTGATGTACAGTGTAGCCATACGTGAGCGAGCATTCATTTACTTGTTTTAATCGCTCATGTGTCGCCGGTACCGGTACCGGTTTTCAATCCCTGAAAAAATCACGTTCGTTGTATGGGTTTATGGGAGCCCCGCTTTATATTTTGTTGTTATAGCAACAACAGAAATACATCATCTGTGAAAATCTCAATTGTTTAGCTATCACGGTTCATGAGATACAATCTGGTGAGAGACAGACGGACAGACTGACAGTGGAGTCTTAGTAAAAGAGTCCCGTTTTTTACCTTTTTGGTACGAAACCCTAAAATGTACCTACTTACTACAAATAAATGCTTATTTACATTTCTAATGCTTGTATCTTTATACCGTCTATTATTAGCGCTATCACTATGTAGGTATTATCTCTAGTTGAAGCACGCCCGTAACATATTTTTTAGATAACCGTTATCTGGTAACTCTATACAATGCTACCAGCAGTTCACACTGTAAACTGTACAATGTTATCGTCAGAATACACTGTTATAGTAGCAGGAAACGAATTGTGAATGTTTTCACTGTTCTTTTGTATTCTATTACACTTTCTGACTTCAATTTCCGCAACCAACGATCACAACTTAAAAGACAAGTTTCTACCGATAATCTAAACCTGCAATACTTATCACTTTTTATTAAGCTATAATAAGATTACTCGAAAAAGCATTTTTCAGTTAAAAAAATCGACGACATTTTTTTTCCCACGATAAGGACATTTTTATATTATCACAATATGGATTGCCTTGATAATAGATAAACATATTACTGTTAGATAACACTATAACATAATCGTTATACAAATAAAGAATTATCTTTATTATTATCGCTTTATTAACCACTCAACCTGATTTAATGATAGAAATATTTCAATTGATCTACTATCTAAACACCATCAATGTTCATTATTTATTTTGTCTATAGTCATCATAGTCAGTAGTCATTTCTTAACCTAGTCGTTTGATAAACAGTTGTTGCCATAAATGGCATCAAAAATACATCTCAACGCCGTCAACTGGTAATTTACGTCCAAGTGACTTGGGCCTTCCAACGTTGTATGGCAACGCTTTACCTCTGAAAAAGGTTGACGACTGTTTTTGAGATGTGGGAAGTGTCAACTAAGCATTTTCAAAGCACTAAGACTCGCTGCCAAAGAGTTTCAACCCCTAAATTATTAGGTATAAAAACAGTACAGTACTTACTTGTGCTAAATCACTATGATTAATCTTATTTATATTTGAAGCAGAAACTTTTGAGATATAAAACATTACTAGTATAGTAGCTGCTATAGCAAATAGTGCATATACTATGGATCTTTGCAGTCTTGATAAGCGATTCCATCTCTGAAAATAATAAACAATATAAATTAGTTTAGTCGATACCTTAAATAAAGGAGTACATAAATAATTAACGAAAGAATGGTCTGCCACAATTCACGTACATTTAGGATGACTGCTAATTGAATTTAGTGTAGTATTTATTAGATAAAAGAGAGTAGAAATTAGTAACACTAAGAATGCTGAACTAATAGTAAATAATGCTTATCCTCTCAAATAAGCAAATAGACTTCATTAAGACACATCAATTCAAACAGAATTTGTTATAAATGCTTGGAATACATACTGTCAATGCTTCAACAGGCATATTGTGATAATTTGCAGTCTAATGTTACCAATAACACTGATAAATTAAGAAAACAAAAGTAACAGTTTCACATTCACATTGAATTTACTTTATGAAAAGTGGAACACACAAAGATGACAAAAATAGTTTTAAAATAATGATCTTTCAACAAGTGAGCATTGTTTGCACATTTTTTTTATGTAAATGAATGCAAGATAATACTCAAGTCACAGTAGGTGGTGATTTCACAACAGTTCAGTTACAAAGGTTAAACATTATCATTTTGTTCATTTGCAATACCTACTACAATTTGGAATAACCCAGTTATAATACAGTTTCAATGAATTGATGCACTACTGTGGCTAATTTCTTTGGAATTGTATATTTATATGCTATTTTAGTGTTTCAAACATGTTCTGTTTGTTTTTTATTCAGCTCTGAAATGGTTCATGGACAGCTTATGAAGAAAATAAAACTGTGTGTTTTGTTCAATGTTCTTATTTCAATAAATAAAAATAAACGGTGAGATTTTACATGAGACTTCCGGGTGAAAGCTGATTATTTCATAATTTTATCTTGCTTGCTGCTTTGTGTGATTATAGTAACATATAGCAAAGTGGTCAGTGGTCACTTAGGCAGAGCTTCATACAGACATGTTCAAAAGTAGAAGTGGTAAGAAATGGCATTCATTCTTTCATTAAATATTTACTGATAACGCTTACCCTAATAATTTTCCTATGAGATCCACTCTGTTGTAGATCTGTGATCAGAAGTGAGGTGTCACTCTTAAGACTCCATTTGCTTATACTGTTTTGAGGAACTATGGGTGGTTGGTCAACATCACTGAACTCTATCTTCATATCCATGTTGGATTTCAACATTGTTTCTTTGTTTCAAGCGTTTGCATTATAATTATATCATGATCTATTCTGTAATAAGAAGCGAATAAAGAGATTTTAACAAATACAATCATTGTTCAGAAATATTGTTTTTTAGCAAGTGAGCTCATTGCGAACTTGGTTATTAGGGTGTTTGACTTAGTTCTCAGTAGATTTCTGAATAGAAGGAAATTTGTAGTGGGGTTATTGTGCTAAGATAATAACCGGTGAGTAAAACAAGTAAACAACATTGTATTTCATCATTTAAATAAAATTATATCAGTTTAATACATAATATATTTGTTTATTGACTGGCTCTCAAAATTTCTCAAAACTTTGCTAACACTAACTGCCTGATAATTTAAAAACTGGGCAGCTCCACGTCCACAAAGTAAAAAGGGCAATGCCATTTTCAAATGCCTCAAATATTTTTAATTATTCTTACAAAAATTTTCGCCAAATTGAAAGGCATTCAGCAAGACCCCAGAAATCACGTTCACGTCACTCCGAAAACAAAATTTCAATAACATTATGTTTTAAGTACATACATAAAACGAATGGAAAATAAATTCCAAGATAATATTGCGTTAAAAAACGAAGTACAACATGCACACAAGAGCACAGACTCACAGATCATTATATATATTGTAGTCTTTGCTCACAGAGAACAGTAAACGCCAGACGACAGATTTGAGTAGACCACAGATAACAAACAAAACACGTCACGTTTCAAGTTAGAACCACTTGAACTGATGGTCGTTGGTCATTCAGCCGCAAAAACCATTGTGTAAGATTGCTTACAAAACTTTAAAAATAAAAAGAAAATATAGTTTTATTGGGGACCCGCAAAAAAATGCGAAAATAGCAGATAGAAAATTTAGAATGTAGGTATGCAGTACAAAGTGTAAGTTTTTTTAGGGTTTACGTACGGTAGAACAAGCTATTTGGTCTACATTTTACAATGTAATTTGTGGCTTTATCCAAATAGCTTATTCGACCGTACACAGCTGTTTTGTGAATAGTTGGTACTGAGCAGAAAAGTAGTCTAGCATTACCTATAATCATTCTTATTTCTAAAATGTATTTAAAAAAATAGCTGTTTACGGTACGGTGACGGCTAATTATACGGCTAATCTGCCTATATTAACGGTTCACGAGGATATCCAAAAATAAAATATTATGTAAGAATGTTCCACGATTCTTGATATTTTTCGAGTGTTAATATAGTGAAAACGCTATAAAAAATAATCTTCTTTTTGTAAGAGAAACATAGATAATGAAAACGCGGCTCTGGCGACCGATTCGACATGACGGTGGGCAAACAGATTGTGCCACATAAATTAGAATCCTGCCCCCATTTTCACAAACGCTCGGAATGAATTTCGATTCGATGCGTTGTGAATAAGGGGTCTGAGCACGAGTTGAAAAATCTTTGCACTGGAGTGCAACACGTAACTTTTCATCCCACCTCAGCGAGGAAATGACTAACTCACATTGTTACCCTCGGGGTGAAAGTTACTTATTTAGTCGCGAGGCGCGGGCGCTAATAGTTCAAGGGACTAAATAAGTCTTTAAGACGAGGTAAACACTGTGCTTTTCATTACGAATACAAGGAAAATTAAAATAAAAACTCGAAAGAACTAGAATTAAAAATGAAGATCGAATTGCCGCTTTCCCGCCCATTTTGAGTTTTGCTCTGTGGCCGGCTATACAGCCTGTATTTTTGTTTTCGTCAATGAAAAAATAGTAAATGTTTTGCCCAAACCTATGTTATTTTGGAGAAATATTTGTAACTAAATTATTACTATGTTATTTTCAAAAAAAACATTCCCTTATACACTGAATTTTATGTTATTTAAATTTTACATCAGCCTGTAATTTAGAGGCTGTATAGAAGTCGGAACATGGTTCAATAGAAATGTGAAAATAGAATTAGTTTTTTTTAAAGTTGAAATTTTAATTTTGAATTTTTATAGGTGAAGTGATTCTCCTTAGGGCTGAAAAGTGTTACTTTCAACCCGCTCCTCAGGCAAAATCAGACCTACTTTCAGAGTATGAGTAATGAAAAACATTTACAATACAAGATACTTTATGATAGGTAAATATTACTGAATTTAAATTATAACAAATAATACCTGGGTATTACTTAACTAAGTGTAATATTTTTGTAAGGTGTTGTAATGTTAGTGTTAAAATAGTGACTTGTATGTACAGTTCTTCAGTCGATTCTGTTGGCGGCAAATAAACTTCCATAACGCTAAAACCCAAAAAGAGTGGTTCAACCACTCTTTTTGGGTTTTTCACTTGTTCTCAAGTTTTATCTTTTTAACCTAAGGTTTTAACTAAGTTTATGACGTGAAAATAAAATGGCAAAATAATTTTAAAAAAGTACCTGCACCAAGAAGGTTCCGAGTCTGAGTTTTTAAAGATATTAATTTGTCCAACAAGAGAGCAAAGTGGGTTTTTGCTACGAGTGTTGATTTTGAATCCCGAGTAAGCGAAGGATGCTATAGTTGAATCACGAGCGTAGCGAGTGATTCTAGTTTAGAATCCTGAGCATACCGAGGGATTTAAAGACACGAGATGCAAATAAAATGTTGCTTGGTCTCGTGAGACACATACAACTTTTCCCCTCAGCAGCGAGAAGGTATATGTATATCTAAACAGTACAACACATTTATACAAAACAGTAAATACATCAACGTACATACAACTAAGTACAACGTACTGAGATATAAATAATGTTCAGATATTTTTCGCGACACTTTTCAGGCAAGAAACTTAATTCTGCATTTTGTACACTATGCTTCAGTTCTTTGGGTGTTAAAGCAGACTTCGTCACTGGACTCACTCCTATTTAGGTATTTATTATTATGATTTTATTATCCAAATTTGATTGTACTTGTAGCTAGCGTACATTGACCTAATCATTGCTAGTGTAACAGTGAATAAAACATTAAAATATTGAAAATCGTTTCTTTTTTTTAAATGCGTTCTGAAACCTCACTCGCGGTAGGTACTCTGTCTCAATATTAAAGTTGGTTAAAACTATAAATAAGTAGATACATGATAAACTTCGTATTTTTTATTCATTTTGATAAATAAAAAAAATATAATTTAGTAACCGAATTTTTTTTTACTTATTCGAAATATAACATTTTTTTCATTTAAAACCTAAACATCACCTATCGGTATCCGAACGTTATAATGTTTTCACTAAAAGTACGCCGTTATAGCCCTACTAAGCGGGATTGGAGTGACCGTTTATTCCCTAGGGAGTACTCTGAAACATGGTCACAAAAGAGTAACTTGTCAAAGCTTTTATTTAAATTTCGAATTGGCTTGCAAGTAGACAGCGATTTATTGAAAAAAAAAACAAATGAATTCTTCAACGCGAGAACTATTTATGGTGGTTTGTGTGCATCGTTGATTTTGAAAAGCAATGCCTCTGTTGCCAGCCGCTGCAGTAATGTAGGTACTAATTATCTGCGGAGTGTGGATCATTTTCATTGCGAAAATGTTGAGAGTTTGTGTTGTATTTTCAATGGTTAATCTGTGACTGACCTGATAGAAGAAAAAACTGACCACTCAGTTCAGATTTTTTGTCGAGTGTAAATTTATTCAGTTTTAAATGACTATTTTTCTCGCCCTCGAAGTGAAAAGTACAGTTTGCACCTCGAGACTAAACGCCAATATAATATACCCTCGCTTTCATTGCCTCCCTCGCAAGCTCGGGAGTTAAACCACCTCGGGTATATAATGGCTTCGTTTAGTCCCTCGTTATAAAATATACTATTGTTTCATTATTGGGGCCTACTAGATATGGAATTTGAAAATCGATTTCGAATCGACTTGTTTCTATCTTTCACTTTGTTCGTATGGAAGTGAAAGTGACAGAACAAAGTGACGTTGAAAGCTTAATGAAAAAACCTGCATAATGAGAGGTTTTCATTTTAAGTATTTAAAAAAAAAAAAAGTTTCCAACAACTCTATAGATGGCGTTGACCCGACTACGTTACTAGTGTCAAAGTCAAAACGCTTGGCATGGTTACCAGCTTAAGGGTTTTACCCCTAAATTCAGGGAAAAGAATTGTTAAAAGGGACATTTTTAGGGACAAGATTAGGGGGATTTTTAGGGGCTTCAAATATTTTTGTCATTTTTTTAAATAGTACTTGCTATTAAATTGATAACAAAGCGTGTGTTTGTAGTTTTTTGCATAGAAAAAACGTAGACGGCTGGTCGTAGGCCTTCCCCATGGTATGCCATCAGTGAGAGAGAGAAGTTGAGAGCCTGAGAATCTTGATGTTCATCAGGTTCTGGAGCAGCGTATGATTGGATGTTATGGTATGATATGTTGTGGGAGGTTGAGATGATTTTTTCCATGGAAATATGGATGGAATGGCTGTTTGCTTCAATATTTTTGATGCCACATCTAAAAATAGGTAAACTATTGTTTTTTGTTGTTAGCCTATTCAGTCCAACTGCTGGGCAAAGGCGTCACCCAATTCTTCCCATCTCGTCTGGTGTTTTGCCTCCTCCGGCCAAACACGTAAACTATTATTAGAATCTAATCTGAGATAGAATAAATTAATCTCTGTTGAATTTTGAACCTAAGAAAATACCTACAATACTAAACATAGATGAACTTACTTGGTTGTAACACTGATAATGGTGTTCTTACAAAATCATTTGGTGCAAGTGTGCTGAGCATAATATGTGCGAATTTCTTTTTATGGCCCGTCCAGGTTTGAAATGTACGATGGCTTGTACCCATTGCGCTTTACGACTTTCATCATTAGGGAAAAGATGCATGCCTTCATTTGTACATAAATCCACAAGGAAACGACTTCTCTTCTTTTTCTCTTGGGACATTTTCTTTCTGGCGTGGAAAAAACTAAAAAGTATTGGTAAGTATTGTTTTATTTTTCCTTTTTGTTTAGTTACATATAGAGGCTATTTTCAAAATATCAATGTGATGTGATGTGACCATTGTCACATTACTTTATTTATTTACTTTAAATGTACGTTTCATTTTACGTTCTCAAAATAACATACAAGTGAAATAATCAGAAAATTATGTCACGTTCCGTTCCTTCCAGTAACGTACTCCAGTCAGCGCCATCTATCCAGCGACTAGGGGAGTTGAAAAAGAAAATCCCTCATTATAGGTAATTAAAAAAAAAGTTACTTTTCATCCCCCATCTCGGAAAAAGTATTTTTGCTCTTCGATATCTTTAGAATCTTGAGCGTTAGCGAGGGAATCAAAAGATAACGAGTTGAAAAATCTTTGCACTGGAGTGCAACACGTTACTTTTCATCCCACCTCAGCGAGGAAATGAATAAACGCAAAAAAATACGCATTATTAACAAATTCAGTTAATTCTGTTGGCGTCAAATAAACTTCCTTGTCGTTTTCAAGTTGGATTCCTTGTTTTTAACCTAAGGTGTTAACAATATGACGTGAAAAGGAAACGGCGCGCGCAAAACTTATTTTAAAAAAAAGTACACCAAGAAGGTTCCGAGTCAGAGTTCTTAACAAATAAAAAAAAAATTGTATGATAAATTCGGCACCATAGAGGTAGAAGTAAATAGGTTTAATGATGTTTTGAATTCACATGCTTAGTGCACACGATGTTCTAAATTCAAATTTACTTTACCCTCAAGACGATAAAAACGGCTTTTGCACTTAGATATCGAAGATCAAAAATACTCTTTCCGAGATGGGGGGATGAAAAAACGGCATTTGCACACAGTTATCGGAGAGCAAAAATTAATATCCGCAAAAATTTCCGAGATGGGAGGATGAAATAGTAGATTGTTACACGAGGGTCGAAAGGAATCAATTCAGCTGTAGTCCGAGTAGGAATTGATGTCACTTTACTGTTCATTTCTCATGCTCGGAAAGTAGTGTTTGTTTGATACGAGTAGCGGGTGGAAAGTTCTACTTCCCACCTTTGGGCGGAAAAGACTCATATTAATTGCTTTGCTTCCCTCTCTAGGGTGGGAATACATTTTAAAAATATAGCTAAATTTGGTCAGGCAATTGGCTGCAGAAAATCTATCATAATTAATTAAAAAAATATCCCTACCCTGTCTCTATATAGGTATTTAAAGTTTGCAAGTTCGTGCGTAAGTATCCAGAATTCTTTACAAAAAGGGAAGATATACAAATTATTTTAAGACATCAAAATAGGCTAAACTTACCAACATCGCGACTAAAAATGCACTCAAATAGGACCTTGGTCATGTGTATTAAAATTTATATTAAGTTACCCGAAGTAATAAAGAATACAAATAAATACCTATAACATTTTTATAAATAAATTGAAGCTATTCCTTCTAAGCAAATGCAAATAGTTCTATAGTTTAAGCTAATACTTAAATGATAAATTATGACTTACTATCTAATTGTTTCTACAAATACATATTATTAAATATCCAATAAATAAACATAAGAGCGTCCCTATAATAACTTAAAACAAAAAACCGTAATACACAAAAATCATGAGACATTAATGAAATAATAATAAACAAACTTAAAAAATGAATGGTTTTATATTCTAATAAATAATTCTAAATAATTTATAAAACAATATAATAATTCTAACTCTTAAATTAAGTCTGCATGAATAAAACAGTATTATTTACTAAGTGCTATAAACAGCCAGTATTCTTCCTCCTCTCTCCTACTAAATCTATGCTGTGCCCGACAGGGTCCATATTTGTGACTTTTTTATTTTATTTCCATCTTTAAACATTACTAGCTGACCCGCGCAACTTCGTCTGCGAGTGAGGGTTAGTTTTTTTTAAAATAAATAGTGTCCTATGTTACTTCTAATACCTCCAAGAACATGTGTACAAAGTTTCATGATGCTCGGTTGAGTAGTTTTCGTGTGAAAGCGTAATAAACAAACTTACATTCACATTTATAATATTATATATATCACGTCAGGGAATCCCTGGAGAGCAACAGTCCTCGAATATTGGCGCCATTCGCCGCCATACTTATTGTCTTGCAGTCTATAACCATCACAAATCGCCGTGTGATTCTTCATTGTTGGTAGATAGGTAGATGGGTAGTTGAAATCACACACCACATTTTACTCAAACTCCAAACGTTTATTTCCTAGAAACCATTTAGGTACAGGCACAATAAACATTTAATTCGAGCAGCCCGTTCGCCAATATTGTTAATAAGGAGAAGAACGGACAAAGAAACTCCTTACACTCTTATCAACCAATATTACATTTCTCATTTACACAAGCTTGTAATGTTCACTTCAAGAGCCATTATTATTAACTCAATAATTCAATTGTTTTACTCAACGAAACACTGCGTCTTCAACGCGTCTTTTTTAGAGTCACCGGAAGTTACTCACTCACTCAGTACAGTAATTAATTACATCGTAAGTTCATTAAAACTTACAAACAATATTAGAATACTTGACACTTAATTATTGTAATAATTAAACAATACTTATATTTACAAATGCAAAGGTGTTATTAAGTTTAAGCTTAATTACTAGCTTTATTACTTTTTACACTTGATATAAAACCATTTCCGGCAAAACGAAAGTCAGGTCAAATTAATACAAAGAATAAGTCTTCCACTAATAGATTGCTTTGTAAATAATCTTGTTACTTTTTGGTTTGCATTCAGTTTTCGACAAACTGATTTAGTTATAGTTATAAATTATAAAATGACTTTTTGACCATTAAAATTGTACTTAGCGCGTTTGTATGGCGACATCCACAAGTGGAGTGTTGCCATACAAACAAAGAAACCGTAGTCCACGAAAGAGCTATGACAAATTGGTAAAATCCCAATAGTTATAAAATATTCATCATCATCATCATCATCTCAGCCGAAAGACGTCCACTGCTGGACATAGGCCTCCCCCAAGTGTCGCCACATTGACCGGTCCCTTGCTACTCGCATCCACCGGATTCCCGCAACCTTCACCAGGTCATCGGTCCACCTAGTGGGAGGTCTTCCAAAGCATCGTCTTCCGGTTCGCGGTCGCCACTCCAGAACTTTTCGGCCCCATCGGCCATCCGTTCTGCGAGCCATGTGCCCTGCCCACTGCCACTTAAGTTTAGCAATTCTTCGGGCTACGTCGGTGACCTTGGTTCTCTTGCGGATGTCTTCATTTCTGATTCGATCACGCAAGGAAACTCCGCGCATAGCCCTCTCCATTGCCCTTTGGGTGACTTTAAGCCTTTTGATAAGGCCCATTGTGAGCGACCACGTTTCGGTCCCGTATGTAATCACTGGCAACACACACTGGTCATAGACTTTCGTCTTGAGACACTGCGGTAAGTTGGACGAGAAGATACCGCGCAGCTTCCCGAACGCTGCCCAGCCGAGTCGGATTCGACGATTGACCTCTTTCTCGAAGTTAGACCTACCTAACTGGACCGTTTGTCCTAGGTATACATAATCGTCTACAATTTCGAGTGTAGAGTCTCCGATCTTGATAGGAACGGGTGTGACATGGGCATTCAACATGACCTTCGTCTTGTCCATGTTCATTTTTAGACCCACTCTTTTGGAGGCTCTACTGAGGTCATCGAGCATTGTACTGAGGTCCTCCATGGTCTCAGCCATGACCACAATATCGTCGGCAAACCGAAGGTGAGTGATGTACTCGCCATTGACGTTGATGCCTAGCCCTCTCCAGTCCAGAACCTTGAAGACATCCTCCAGTGCAGCGGTGAACAGTTTCGGAGATATGACGTCTCCCTGTCTTACACCTCGCTGCAGAAGGATAGGTTCCGAGGCTTGGTCCTGAAGTCGGACTGACATGGTGGCGTTTTTGTACAAACACTTCAACACCTCGATGTACCGATAGTCAATTTGGCACCGTTGGAGAGACTGCAGTACAGCCCAGGTTTCGATCAAATCAAAGGCTTTTTCGTAGTCCACAAACGCTAAGCAGAGAGGCAAGTTATACTCTTCGGTCTTCTGTATAACCTGCCTGCCTGCGGTGCTAAAACCTTTTCAGAAACCGGCTTGTTCGGGTGGCTGGAAATCGTCAAACCTCGAAATGAACAGAAGAGTGACATCAATTCCTACTCGGACTTTAGCCCCCTCGCTGCACTCGGGCGTCTAAATACCTCATCATCATCATCATCATCATGGGGGTTTAGGTTTCCGCACTTAGTCCTTGAAGTGGACCATTGTGCGTGAGCCATGGTGGCCGCATTACTCCAACCAGCCCACCTCCCTCCAGAAGCAGATTAAACTTCCCGGTCTCCTTAGGACATCTGCAAGTGATCTTGGCGTTCCCAGGATCTCCTCGCGAATCTTGGTAACGCCTGTGCACTCCAGGAGCACATGCGCTGCCGTCTTCTCCGCCTCCATGCACGCTTTGCACAGGGGACTGTCAGTGATACCTAGAGTGTGGAAGTGTTTGTGCAGAGAGCAGTGTCCAGTGATGGTCCCCGCCACCGGACTATCTCTGTCAGCTTTGGATCCAAGGATGGCATAGCTTCCTTGGATTGCCTATAAGTATATTTATGTAGTATATCAACTGTCTGGTGACCACGACACAAGCCCTGCTTAGTGTGGCACTAGATGGCGTTGTGTGTAATGTCCAGCGATATTGATTTATTTATTTTATTTATTTATAACCTGGTGTCAAGGCCCACTATTTCTCTGCTGGTATTCGAAAGTGACCCTTTAACCAGTTCCTCAGCTGCTTGAAGGGAACGGACACAATGGGTTCGGGTCTGTAGGGTTTTGTGCTGGATCCTCTTCTGGCAAGTTCGTCAGCCGCATCATTGCCGAGCGATCCACTGTGTCCTCTAATCCATTGCAGCGTTACCGTGTTATGATTCAGCACTGTGGTTCGTTCCAGGGCCTTGTATCATTGTAGTGTTAGTCTCGACGTGATCTGGTTACTCTTTAGGGATTGGAGGACTGAGGCGCTGTCGGAGAGTATACGAATGTTGGTATCCGTAACCTCCCTGGCCTCTAGAGCGTGTAAGCTTGGATAATGCCTACACATTCTGCTTGGTAGACAGACTTAAACCTACCAAGAGATTTGGATATTTTAATGTTGAGGTCGTCGGAGAACACCCCGATGCCTGTCCCATCGTTGGTTTTTGATCCATCAGTGTATACTCTTAGCTCTTTTGTGCTTGAGTAGTCGCACAACTCCTCTATGAGCTCTATGCTGTAGTGTTTTTTTGAAGCAGTGAGTCTTCAGAGTTCTGTCAATAGGTGATGCCATCATCGGCTGTTCTTTGATTGCATCTTCTCTGATGCGTGTGTGTTTTATTCTAGAGTCGTTACTTAGGCTAACTCAAATCTGAAAATCGCACCGGCCGGCCCCAGCATCACCTGTAGGGCAGCACTTGGTGATTGTCTCATGCTGCCGGTGATTGCCACGCAGGCAAATCTTTGTAGTTTCTCGAGGTCCTTTTGGGTCGTACTTAGGTTGATCCTAGACCACCATACTAAAGACCCGTAAGTGATAATTGGTCGGATACCTGTGGTGTATAGCCAGTTGGTGATTTTGGGGCTTAGGCCCCAGTTTCTATGGAGGATATACTGGCTTTTATGATGATGTAATCCGTGTGTTTTGCCCAGTTAAGCTGTTTGTCCAGATAGATACATAAGTAGTCTTCAGTCGATAGGCTTAGGGTTGTCCCAAAGAAGCTCGGTAGTTGCAAAGATTCCTTTTCTTTGTGAAGAGGACGAGTTCGGTTTTGGTAGGGTTCACTGCTAGTTTGTGTTCCTTGCACCAGTCTTCTACTATCCTTAGGGCCTGGCCCATTAGGTTGCATAGTGTGTTTTCATGTGTGCCGTTTATTATTATAGTCAGGTCGTCGGCATAGCCCACCGTGTAGTAGCCTCTGCTATTAAGGCGGTTGATGAGGCTATCTACTACAAGGTTCCACAATAGTGGCGAGAGGACTCCACCTTGGGGGCAGCCCTTCGCCACTATGGCTCTAGTGGTGTCGTTTACCGTAACTTGTACCGCTCTCAGTCGGAGCATAATTGTGATCCAGCCTCGCAGGGTCGGGTCCACCCCGTGTTTCTCGAGGGCTGCGTTAATGCTATGGAAGATGGTTTTGTCAAAGGCGCCTTCTATGTCAATGAAGACGGCTAGTGACGAGCATTTCTGTTCCACTGCACATTCGATCTTGGAGATCACACTATGCAGCGCGGATTCAGTTGATTTTCCCGTAGAGTACGCGTGTTGTTGTTTGTGAAGTGGTGCCCTGAGAGGTCCGTCTCGAATGTGCCGATCGCAGAGTCGCTCGAGAGTTTTCAGTAAGAAGGATGCTAGGCTTATTGGCCTGAACGCCTTGGGTTGTGTGTAATCAGATTTTCCTGGTTTAGGGATGAAAATGACTTTCATCTCTCGCCATGCAAGTGGTATGTATTTCTGTGCTATGCAGGCTTGATAGATGATGGTCAGCCATGGTGTTAAAACGTCTACTCCCCATTGTAGGAGGGCGGGGAAGATCTCGTCTAAGCCTGCGGATTTATACGGTTTGAAAGTCTGTATTGACCATTTTATTCTTTCAGCTGTTACTATGTTGCGGGCTCTGGCCCAGTCTTGGTCATCTGATGTATGCGTTGGCTCAGTTGCCCAGGTTCTGTCCTCGGAGAGGTCGCAGTCTGGAAAGTGGGTTTCCAGACTGCGACCAGGAGAACCTTACTTGTCTCGTGGTCCGGTTTGGTATATGTGTTATTTGGGGTTTTCAGCGATCCGAGGGCACGATCCTGATCGGTAGATAGGATCTTTCTCACGCGTGCAGCCTCGTTGTTTTAATAATAATAATAATAAAAATAAATCATTTATTAGGGACCAAACATTTTGTAAATTTTATGTACCCACCAAACTGCGTAACATTTTGTCGGCGGGATAAGCGCTCGTCTTAATACATTTTGGTTCACATAGTAATTGTAAGATTAGTAAGCAGTTTGATTCTATCTCTTCGCAGAACTTTCACCAGGCCGCCCTGCTGGCGTAACTGACTTGTTTTTTGAAGGTGAATTGTGTTTCCTTGTTTAAATCCCAGTCTTCTGGTAGTCTGGAGTTTTCGGCTCTGTTAAATTGTTTGCGCATGGTCTGCCTGATCTTACTAAGCTCCGAGATCCACCAGGAGTTTCCTTTTGTCTTGGTGTTTGGATCTTTTAGTTTGCAGCAGGCGTGGTAGGCTTCGATTATGAATTCCGAGAGTTTTGTTACGGTGTCTTCGGTGCTGCGTTAGCAGGGAGGCCAATAGTCGTTTGTAGCCGGGTACGTTGGTACGGCGTGGGTTACGTCTGGGTTCGGTTTTTTTCATATTTGCCACTAGTGAGAAACGGATCCTTCTATGGTTAGAGCAGGAAGGCTCGTTGGATACGTGCCAGTCGGAGATAAGTTTTGCCGCGGTTTCCGAAGCCAGCGTTAGGTCAATTATTGTTTGTCCGCGAGAGGTGACCCAAGTGGGTTCCGAGCCGTGGTGTGCGATGTTAAGGTTAGTGGAGAACAAGTATGTGCATAGTACCTCACCTCTAGCGTTGACTTTGTTGCAGCCTCAAAGTGGGTGATGGGCGTTTAAATCCGTGCAGATGACCAGGTCCAGGTTGGCATCTTCGCAGTACCTTACCAGGTCGGCTGTCTCTTTTGGTGGGCAGTCTGCATCCTCATCGGGCATGTATACCGAGGCCACGACGATATCAGGTGCATCGCCGTCGGTTTTGATCCTGACGGCTGTTAGATCTTTGGAACATAATTGCGTGAGTGTGGTGGTGGGTACATCTTTGGGTATATAGGCGCAGGCTCGTGGTTTCTCTGTGCCTTTTGTGTCGAGGATTAGCTTACCTCCAATGTTACCAAGGCCACATATTCTGTTTTTATGGATCCACGGCTCTTGGATGAGTGCATCGGACGATATCCCCCCCCCCCCTCTTCCAGCCCATGCTGGTCCTCGTGGTCTAAATACCTGGTATGGGATTTGATTCCTTTCGACCCTCGTGTAACAAACTACTATTTTATTACTCTTACTCGGAAACTAGGTCTGAAGTTGCCTGATATAAGAAATAATGGCTAAATAGCTGGCGGCTGGCCCCAGAAAAAAATACAAAATAGGCGGGAAAGTAGCAATACGATCTTGATTTGTTTTTTCGATTGATTCATGTTTTTATTTTTATTTCCCTTGCATTCGTAATGAAAAGCACAGTGTTTACCACGGGTTAAATACTTATTTAGTACCTCGAACTATTACCGCCCTCACTTCGTTCGGGTGCCAAACCCCGTCTCGGGACTAAACAAGTTACTTTCACCCCTAGGGTAACAATGTACTATTGACCACGGTGAAAATCGGAACTGACGCAGTTTGAGTTTTCCAGCTTTTCTTAAACTTCCACCAACAGCGCCGTTTTGTCAGTGTCACTAGAGTGTCAAAAGATCCTTGTATCGCAGTACGTTTTGATTTATGGGCTTAAAGTGAAAGCGTCAAAGTGGCCAGAGAAATCAAAATTTTCTTATGTTTTTTTTGCAATTTTCAGGGCAGTGCTAAGTTGTATGTTGTAAAAATGTCAGAAAATCTAAATTTCGCGGGCTACCTTGGAGCACAGCCGCAGCAGGTGAGCCTTAACAGTACTCACCTATGAGTGTCCCTTTCTGTGTCATTGTGTGTGAAGAGTAACGAGTATGTTCCTAAAATCGAATGTTATTCCGACTTGTATTCATCAAAATCAAAGTGAATAATTACAACTTCGTGTATCTGATATACGTGTGAAAGTGGATTGGTTAATAAGTTTACAAAATCCAAACAAAACTCTTTGGTTGGTAAGTACCTATTCTTTGTTTTACGTACCTAAACAAACAATAACACACCTAAAACTTTCGTTCCAGCCCTCAAATAAACCAGATCTTTACTCTATCCCTACTATTCCCTACTGACCTGTATAATTTTTGCTTATGTTTCAGATGCATCAATCAATAACGCGTCGGGTTACACCCAGCCTCCCGGCCGGCCCATAGCTGCTGTCTGGCAGTTTTCGGTTCTTCACCTCACGTACGCAGCAACTCGGAACAAAACTCTCATGAAATAGACTCTGAATTACTAATGAACCTATAAATAAGGCGCGAGTGTAAAATTAATCCAACATAAAAAATGTGCGGGAAATTTCTAGTTGTCTTAGTTTTCTTTGCACGTCATGATTTAATGCTCCAAAGAATAGTAAGCACTTTTTACATTGTAACTTTTTGTTAAACAGTATTTACGTTAGCTCTGGCCATTAATAAAATAAGATTAATGATTGACAGTTCATAGATTTTTGGTAGTAGTGTTTATTTTGCATAGTTTCTAGATTTCGTTATATTTTTCTTCATAATCAAAGTATTCTTTTGTAATCAAGTGACCGAGAGAAGTATACAAAGTCTATGTTTTGTAAATTGATATTGGATCTGTATATTTTTTGGACTACTTTTATGCAAATATAGTGTCAATGCCTCAAACAGATATCTGGTTCGCCCACAAAGGGAAGACAAGAGAACATGTGGAAAAGGGTGATAATGCGAGAGTTTTAGTACGTGAACGATTTATTGTTTTAAAATAATTAAAAAATCGTGAACTTTTTCGTCGCATCAGTTGTAGGATCCTATTTTTTTTTTAATTTTGCTAAAAGTTCCTGCTTGTTGTTTCAAGTTTATTCACTGGTGTTTTCATATTTTATTTAGCAAAAACAGTTGGGTGATATGGAAGGCGAAGTTAAGGAGATCCAAATGGAGTTAGCGGCAATCAAAAAAGACAGATTGGATTTATACAACTTGAAGCAAACGGGACTGGTCGTTTCGGTGAGTAAAAGAAAATACGAACCTGGAAGTTAAAATATTCCATCCTATAAGAGATAGTTTTTCTGCCGACTTTTTTGGTACAAGGTTAAGTTCGACTGTCATAGCTGTTTGCTGCTTTATGGCGACTAAGTAAATTTCCGATTAACTGAAACATGCACATTTTTTAACAAAATATGCATTTATTAAACTTTGATTTTATTTAAAAAATATTATTCCTAAATTCATGCGTTGTAAGTCTAAACCGGCAGAGCGCCTGCTAGAGCAGTTGAGCAACAAGTCTTGTTCCTAGGACCGTATGCTTATGGGTAGGCGTAGGCAACGCGACGCACACTTATTAAGCTCGTAAATCACACACAAGTCACATCTTATAGCTTGTAGATGGGCAAGTGATCTCCCCTAAATTAGTAGCACCTACACGTTTATTGACCTAGGATTAGTAATCCTTCCTACTTGCTCCAAAAACTGGGTTTATGCTGTACCTACTCTGTGAGAGGTTTGAAACAGGCCCAGCCAGTTAATATTCGGCAGCATTGAACAATACGTTTGAGTATTTAAGCTAAATGTAGTTTTACACGAGGGTATTTCTACCATAAACCTGTTATGGTACTTACTACCTTAGGCATTAAAGAGATAAAACATTCCGCTATGTAATGTTATTGATATATAACATTTCTGAGCTAGTCAAGGTTGGTTCATTTTACAGTTTTCCTACTAGAACTACAACCACATTAAAGCGTGAGTTTAAATGTTTGTTGGTACAAGGTAGGTACCAACAGTACAAGAGGTAGGTACCTACCTACAGTGCCTTGTATCACTTAACTCATATCTACCCCTCCTCTGCTTTGTAAGATGGGTCAGGTAATGCTGAGCATAGAGTGCTAGTCATGTATTACAGATAGGTAAATAATGAAAAGTTCTAATTGTTGAATTGATGTATTTTAGGATACTGAACAACGCCTTAAGCTCGAGCAGTCGAATACGTCTCCAGAAGGGTTTACAAAGTTTACAGAAGTAAGTCTTTTTAATAAAAAATTAAAAAAGATGATTTAGTTGTTTAAATGTTGTTTGTGTTGCATGCTGAATGTTGGAGTTAGATGGCTGCATGGGTGTACTAAGAGTGTAAGCAAAGCATAAAATAACAAACGAGTCGCTCCTAAATTATTTAAGCAGCACGATTGATAGGGAAATATGATTGGTGGTCGACAAAATGAATTCAGAATGAGTATGAACGAAATTCAAGGAATCGTAGAGTTTCGAAGTGGAATTAAAGAAAGGTGGAAGGGGTATCCCTTGACTGATGAATGAGGAGAATGACTGAATGGTACTGAATGATGTGCTGGAGAAACCAGTGAATGTGGTGTTAGAAAGACAAAAACAGCTGTAGTGAGAATAATTAATGTTTTTACTTCTTCAATAATTAGGGTGCAGCCAGACAATCGATCGATGCGACGTTAACTTTCGACTCAAAACACACTGCAGGTCCTCATATTTTGTAGGTACCTAGTTAAATACCATCACAAATGGCACAAAACGTCAGATCAACGGTCTGGCAGCACCCTAGTCCCCTGCTAATTTTATGGAAATACGGACCTGTGCAGACGTGTGAATGGTCGTAGATCGTTCCTGTGGTTGTTGTTTTGTTTTTCATCTACTTATTGGTTGACGTCCATTGGTTGTTGCAAATTGTTTGTAGACGATTTGTTCCCTCGTTTTCGCAGTCCTTAAACAAACGCGACGTAAAGTTTTGCTAAACTTAAAATCCGGTGCACCGAATTCTGAAGGTAATTAATATACCTATAGGTACTTTACGTACTGGCTTAACTTTACCCCGCGTTTATTAAAAAAGGGTGCTTACCTAACGATTATTATTTAGATAGTAAAGCTTCGAGAGGAACTGATTAGAGCAAAAAACGCCGCCGATGAAGAAAGATTTCAGCGAGAAAAATATGAAACCAAACTCAAGGATTGGGAATCAAAGCTTAATACAATTTGTAGTACTGGAATGATTGCCGAGATAAAGGCATAGTTTTATTACTTTTCTATTTACTTTACGTTCTTAGAGTAGCCCGCGAAATTCTAACTTTCTTACGTTTTGCAAATTGCAGGTCAGTGTAAGGTTGTTGATTTAAATATGATTCGCGACCGCAACACGTTTCTGTTTACTTCGAACATTAAATCATCAATACAAAACTTATTGAATGACCTTAAGAGGCCTGCGGAGCATGCGAATTTCATACAAAAGATAAAAGTAAAAATATAAAGATAAGTTCCAAAATAATTTGTAAATCGAAAGATAAAGGTCGTGTGTATTTATTTTGATTAGATTACAGAATATAATTATAAACAAGAGGTATGGGAGAAAAATTAAATTCTTCGTATCTCGTCTTTATATTATTGTCCTTTCAAAATATTTATTTGGGAACATAGATATTCTATAATACAATCGAAATATTATTATATACTTACACACTACCTTAAGAATATGTTTGATTTTCATATTATTTTGGTATTACGTTGTTATGAATAAAAACTTTTTTACAAAAAATAAAACCGACTTCAGAGAAAACAAAAAAGTGAAAAATAACTTCAGAAAAAACGCTTCAGAAGTCGGTGACCTTTGTTTGATTGATTTAGTTTTTTTGTCACCGACTTCTGAAGCGTTTTTTCTGAAGTTATTTTTCACTTTTTTGTTTTCTCTGAAGTCGGTTTTATTTTTTGTAAAAAATTTTTTATTTTTCACTTTTTAGTGGTTCACATGTACTTACCCCTTCACAGCGTACCGGCGTGATTTTAGGTTATGGACTGGTGTAAACAATAGACAGATATGAGATTTCGGCAATCCCAGTACATTTGCTATCATTTATTGAGGAGTTCCGTTGCATATCTCCGAAGTTCTTCATCAGATCTTCATCAAATTGAATTGGGATCATTTCGAGAAAGTACAATTTCTAAAACTACCCAAACCGCTTCTAGTGTGCCTATAAAATGTGAAGAATTCCCTCTATTTCTCCAGAATCCCATCATCAGCTACTGATTTGATGATTATGAGACCACACAGGAAGCACCAGCTTTCAAATAAAAAAAGAACGATCAAAATCGGTTCACCCAGTAGAAAGTACTGAGGTAACAAATATTTTCGAAATCGGGTGTATTTTACACACGTGCGTACCCCCTCAGAGCATACAGGCCTGATGTTACGTCATAATATAGTATAAACAATGAACCTACAAGCGATGGCAGCAATCACTGCAGATTTGCTGTGTATTTTTGAAGAGTTCCGTTGTATATCTCCGAAGATCAGCATCAGGTCTTCAGCAAACTAAAATGGGACCAAACGGGAAGCACTAGCTTTCAAACAAAAAAAGAACCATCAAAATCGGTTCACCCAGTCGAATAAAAAAAAAATTAAAAAAAAAAAAATACAGACGAATTGATAACCTCCTCTTTTTGGAAGTCGGTTGAAAACGCATGCTCCGCCGCCCCCTTAACAAGAAACATTTTGAATTTTACGGGCTACTCTGGCGCCTCAACCATAATGCTTAGTACCTACTATTCTTGCAGCTAGTTAAAATCGCAATAGCGGTCATTGACCCACGTACATTTATTTAAGTTGTTAACTTTTGAAATCCTAAAATAAGCCTGTTCAAGTCTTGAATCTATCTATCGTGATCTTCAACATTTTTTCTAATAAAATTCGACACTTACATGGTTCTTTTGTCTTGGTTCGTAGTCGTACGAAGAGATATTAGGGAGAGGGCAATGACCGCTATTGCGATTTTAACTGGCTGCAACGCCCGCAACTATATTCATTAGATATTTTGATGCGGTAGGACGAATGTAACGATTTTTAATTGCTTACTAGAAGTTGCTTTTACATTTGATAATACTATTACTAATATGTAGTAACTACCTGGTGCTGAATTCAGTGCCCATAAAACTAGATAGGTATACAGGGTGTTTGGTGCATGGACCGACTCAATTTTTTCAGGGATTTCCATACACTCTTTGTCCCAAATGTCACGGTTGGTTACACATGTCATGTTTTTTTTTAAATGAAAATAGTGCCCATAATGTTTCCTTTAATTCGAAATAACTTTTTTGTTTGTGGGTTGAGTGGCACAAAACAAATTTTGTTGCATTCTCCAAAGTCTTTTAAATCTAAAGACATCTCGGTTTTATTACAACTGGTTTTAAGAAAATTCCTCACAAGCTTCCAAAGTATTTTTTTGTTATTTAATTAATGAAATTTTACAACTTCTAAATTAATTATAAAAAAAAAACTAAAAGCCATTTTGAACTTAGCTTTATTTTAAAAAGTTTTTTAGTTCATACCCTTTCTAATGGAATGCTACATAAATGTCATAGAAATTATTTATTACTAGCTGACCTACGCAACTTCGTCTGCGTCACATAAGAGGGAAAAAGCTACCTACTACTACCTACCTACTACTACCTACCTACTACTACCTACCTACTACTCCCTACCTTCTACTCCCTACCTACTACTACCTACCTTCTACTACCTACCTACCTACCTACCTACTACTACCTACCTACTACTACCTACCTACCTACTACTACATTTTTTTTTCATAAGAACCTTCTCCTGACAATAATACACAACAAAAAAAGAATCAGCCTAATCGGTCAAGCCGTTTTCATGCTATGTCGTGACAACGGAAAACTGGTTTCATTTCATATTTATATAGATGTTGTCAAAAAGACTTTTTAAGATTATTTTGTTTTTATTAAATTGAAGTTATAAAAAAGGAGGCAAAACACCGGGAGAGGTGGAAAGTAATGGGGGAGGCCTTTGCCTAGCAGTGAGACAGAATAGGCTTGTTAAAAAAGTTATAAATTTTGTTCAAATTGACCTCCTCCATTTCGTATGCATGCACGACATTTGTTTCTTATTTCAACTGTCGTTGTACGTAGTCTTTTACAACATAATGAATAATTTCTATGACTTGTAGCATTCCATTAGAAAGGGTATCAACTAAAGAACTTTTTTAAATAAAGCTAAGTTCAAAATGGCTTTTAGTTTTTTTTTATAATTAATTTAGAAGTTGTAAAATTTAATTCATTAGGTAAATAAAAAAAATATCTTTGGAAGCTTGCAAGAAATCTTGAAGCCAGTTGTAATAAAACAAAGATGTTTTTAGATTTAAAAGACTTTGGAGAATGCAACAAAATTTGTTTTGTGCCACTACACCCACAAACAAAAAAGTTATATCGAATTAATGGAAACATTTTGGGCATTATTTTCATTTAAAATAAATCATATGTAACGAACCGTGACATTTAGAACAAAGGGTGTAGGTATGGGTAGAACCTAGCTAATGACCTCCCAAATCCCTGAAAAAATTGTGTCGGTCCATGCGCCAACCACCCTGTATGCAGTATCTAACTGAAGTTTGGATACTTTAGTAGGCTACAGTACCTTCGCCACTGATAGGTAGGCCTATCAGTGGCGAAAGTTCCATACATCTCGATTCCTACCGGTATCTCTTTCAATAAAGTTGTTACCATTATTCAAAGGAATACTGTTGTATTTATTTGAAATGAAATGAAATGAAAAGTGTTCTAGAATAATCTGTTAAGTATAGTCTTAGCTAACATTGATTATCATTCTAGAAAAGGTTCCTAGGGAAGCTGCGCCGATAAGTGACCGATCAATCACGTTTTGTGGTATAACTCAATGTAACGCACTCAAAACATTGTGGAGATGAATTGAAAGTAAATCTTACAATAAAAACTTGTATTTAATAAAACTTGCAAAAAAGTATTAACTACTTTTAACCCCAATATCTCCGTAACTAAAATAGAAGGTTCCGAAGGTATGGTGTAGAACAAAACAATGATCGTAATGACGAGGAGAACAAGTGCCTTTCGGCTTCGTTAAGAGGTGTTTTACATCCTTTAACTACATAATGAAAATTCTTCTTTCCCCAGTGCTAAATTTCATGTTATGGAAATGCGGTGATACTTACGTTTCTTTTTTCGTTGTTAGGTATTTGTTTGTCGTACCTACAGTGATCGCTAACTGGCGCTAGTAGGTAAACCGGCGCAGCTATACCCTACTACCTTTGTAGATAAGCATTCATAACATTCTAAGTACAGGGTGTCCGGTGGTAATTTTCACATTTAAAAAAATCATAATAAAATAAATAATTAAGTTTCCTTTAATATCTTTATTTTTGTAACAAGTACATTAATGTGAGTTTTACTTTTTAAAGATAATGTTTTCTAAGTGCCGACCTTCTTGACGCAAACACTCTTCCCATCTTTGACGCATATTTTCAAACACACGTCCGCAGAGATCACTTGAAATTCCCGCCATTTCAGTCCGAATATTTTCTTTCAGTTGAGCAGTAGTGGTAGGTTCATTTCGATAGACGACGCTCTTTAGGTAGCCCCATAAAAAAAAGTCACATGGACTCAGATCCGGTGATCTTGCTGGCCAGGGTATGTCACCGAACCGAGAGATCATTTTTCCCGGGAATAATTCCCTTACAACAATCATGGACGCTTGTGCAGTATGCGCAGTAGCGCCATCTTGTTGAAACCATGTGTTTCTGTTAGAAAAAGAACTGTTGCGAAGTTTTTCTCTAAAAAAACTGTTGATCATCTCACAATATCTGTCGGAATTTACAGTCACTGCCTGACCATGATAATTTTCGAAAAAATACGGGCCTATAATTTCTCTACCCGAAATAGCGCACCAGACAGTCACTTTTTCGCTGTGCAACGGTTGTTCGTGCATTTCCCTGGGATTCTCCGGACTCCAGTAACGAAAGTTTTGTTTATTTACGTACCCTCCTAAATGAAAATGTGCTTCATCACTGAAGAAAATGTTTCGTAATCGCGTGTCCGTAGAAAAAGTCGCTAACATTCTTTCGGCATAAGTTAATCTTGTTTGGTAGTCATTTTCGTTCAATTTCTGGATTATTTGGATTTTATAGGGATGGAATTTGAGTTTTTTCTTAATAATTTCGTGCAATGTTGATCTGGCGATTCCTAAAGCTGACGATCGCGCTCTTAGTGACATCCGTGGATTTTGCATAATTGAATCACTCACACGTTGCATGTTTTCTTCAGTCGATACAGACGGGACTGGGCCTTGGTGACGCGCCGGTACGACTGAGCCTGAAGCTCTAAATCTTGCTACCCAATATCGAATTAAACTTTTTGACGGCGCATCTCTTATTCGTGGAATATTGAATCGATTACAAAATTTACGTTGCGCGGCAATCAGTGAAAAACTACTCGTTAAGTACGCCTCAACAGCGAAAGCGCGCTGTTCTTCCGACCAACGCTCCATTGTGACTAAAAAACTCACGACGCTGGCGCTACTAATGCCTCACCCCGCGCCCCTCTAGCTGCCCGCGTTCAAAAGTAATAACTTTTTAAAATGTAAAAATTGCCACCGGACACCCTGTATTTATTTACTTACATTTATTTTATACTATGCTTACAGGTACAGTCAGCAAAACAGTTAGGTTTATAGGCCTGCAATCTTCTTACTGCTATAATAAATGGAAAAGGGTTATAATCAATCTGTTTGAAATTTCATCCAAATCCTTTCAGTAGCTTCAGCGTGACAGAATTACAAAAATCGATCTTTAGAGATTTTTACATTTGTAATAGTCGTATGAAGATTGCTAGCCTGCATACCTAACTGTTTTGCTGACTGTAGCTGCAGGTACTTAGGTAAATTCATCATCGTTATTGTCAAGTGCAAAAGTTTTCCATATGAAATAATGAGTTAGGAAGATTCCTAGATAATTATTCAGTATTACTTAATTGGCTTTGTATTTTTACCATAACAATAGGAGACGAAAAAACATTCCGATGAGGAAATTACTGGTTTGAAAACACAACTTAGAGATATGAAGGAAGAAACGGAAGAATTAAAAATGACTGTTACGGAGAAAAATGAACAGTTACAGGAGTATCGCTTGAAGGTTAGATTTTATACTTTTGTTTCTGTTTTTTCTTATCAAAAACAAATAGCACAAAGCATATGACAAAGAGTATGAAGTTCCTCGCCGGTTTCTAGACAGGCATCAAAATAATACAGGCTCAATAAGGGTCAGATGTCTAGTCTATGTGCAGTGTATAGCATATGCTACACTGAGAGAGATGCCTACCTCGTCCATAGGGGCAAGGTAGGCATCTCTCCCTCCCTAATGATTGATACCCTTCGCTTTTCACTCATTTTATAGCCAGCGTACCGACGACAGTGTATAAACTGGCATACAATTTACGAACCACCAGATTTAGCTAAACGTATTGCCAAAAAATACACACTTTTGATTGGCAAAATTAGAAAATGTAAATTTTATCGTGAAATTAGAAAAAAAAAAATATTTAAAGACCACCAGAAATTGAACTGTTATGCTCTTGTCGGCCGAGTCGAGGGAGACCCGGTCGACGAAGCCCCTACTTCTGAATGGTTTTAAATAAGAAATTAACCCCGCCCCATACCCTTTTAGCCTAACCTATCCGTGTCGCCAAATCGGCAAAACTAGTTTGTCATAAAACGGCAAATTAAAATGTGATGCTCAATTTACTAATTTTGATTATCACTTGATATTTTAGGTGATATAATGATAATGGTCACAAAGTTAGTTTTGGTGGTCATTATATTGTCCCCCGAATAAATTTATTACTGCTATTCTCTCAGAGGTTATGTTCAGCAGAGCTACTTATTTGTTGTTTTATATTAATAATACATATTCGGTATTTGGCCCTTATAGCCGTTTAACCCATAGGGTCATAGATCTTTCGCACGAATTAGTTCTAAACACGCATAAAATAATGTATTTAGTTTCACTTAAAATTAAAAGGTAAAGACCTGCCCCCGTATTCACAACGCTTCGATTCGCTTCCGATTCGGGAAGTCGTATGTCTATCTCGGTCGTTTTCGTAATGCCAGAGAAGACAGATATACGAGTTGTCGAATCGGAAGCGAGTCGAATGGTTGTGAATAAGGGGGTTGTCTATTGTTTGCCCGAAGATTATATGCCATAATCATCATTTTCCCGAATTTCATTTACCCGAATATCATTTGCCCGAATGTTTCATTTGCCCTAAAAGAAATATGACATACTTTTAATTGCCCGAATTTTAGATACCATAAGATACGAATGCCATAAGTATTGTTTGCCTTATTTTTCAGTGCCATAATAATTATTAGACATAATATTTAAATGGCATAATATTTAAATGGCATAACAAGTATTAGACAAACTTATTTATTCTGTGCATGGTATTTTTTTCTGTGCATGGTTGATGGTGGGGTAGGTCGACGGAGCCCCGCTTCGCGGGGCTCCTACTTCTGTATGGTTTATAAAAAAACTAGCTTTTGCCCGCGACTTCGTTCGCGTGGAATAGTCACTTCCGGCAGTTTTTTTTTTTTTTTTTTTGTAATAAATACTATCCTATGTCCTTTCTCAAGTTCCAAACTATGTCTGTACCAAATTTCACACAAATCGGTTCAGTAGTTTAGGCGTGAAGCAAAGACAGACAGACAGACAGAAAGACAGACAGACAGAGTTACTTTCGCATTTATAATATTAGTTTGGATAACCACGAAGGGGATGGCGGGGCCTATTCGCTCGCTTCGCTCGCTCACACGACCCCGCCATCCCCTTCTAACCTAACCTGTCCGAGTCGGGGTGCCCTAAAGTCCCAATTGCATCCAATTTCTCTTGATATAAACAACCGTTACACACCCGATGTCGATGGCAAATTATGTTATGGCATATCATAATTATGGCATGTGATAATTAGGGCTTACAATGATTATGACAAATGATGTTATGGTAAGTGACTTTATGGGAAACAATGATTCTGGCACGTGACTAATATGGCAAATGAGAGTAGGGCAAATGAGTATTATGTCGTATGATATTATGGCTGTTGACTATTATGGCAAATGATATTAGGGCAAATAGAAATCGGGTAAACGGCGGTATACCGAATAAGGGGCCTGGTGCTTGTCTTCGGTCGGAGATATACAATGAACTTCAAAAATAGCTTCAAATAAATGCATACGTAGCAAATATTTGTACATACCTAAGTATAAAAAACCATTAATTTTGCAAAATACACCCGTCTTCAAAAACACGTTTTTAACTACTTAATGATTTTTATTATATTTCTCAGCCATTAAAATATTGTATTATTACCTATGTACAGTATCTTCAAGCTCAACAACAGGTAGAGGAGCACAGGCGTCAGCTAGACATTATAGAATTCGATAACAAACAAGTGTCCGATCAAATACAAGTAGAAATACAGAGGATGAAGGTAAAGAATAAAAAAACATGTATTTTAACTGAAATCATATGAAACATCCATTTGTTTTGAGCTCCACCTAGCGTCAGTATAGTAAACAGCGGCAGGCGAGTGTTGTGAGTCACTACTTTACGCTGACTCATAACATAACCCACCTGCTTGTTCGGTAGCCAAGCCATAGATGGCGTTATTATTAATACTATTTTAGTAACAAATACTAGTACTGTAGAGCTAGTATTTTTAATGTTTTGATAATAATTATCATGACGGCATAGTCTAGCGTAGGTAAACTGTTAAAAGTAGAATATAAAAAAAGAATTGAGCTTCAAACATTTGCTTTTCAATTAATAAATTGGTAAGTGCAACAGCCACTTCCGGTGACGCCATTCGTGCTAAATATTTCTGTTTTATCATGAAATAACATTTATAAATCAATATTCCATTTTTAAACAGTACCTTAGTACCTAGTTAATACCTAAAGTGAAATTAGGCTTCAGTGAAGTGCATTTATAAGGGCAAAAAAAATGTAGGTCTAGGTACCTACTTAGGGGTTTTCTTAAACAACAAGTATTTACGTGACTAGAATATTTGTAGTGTTTATCGCCCCCTAACCCTTGTCAGCAAAATTAAGCAAAGCTTTTATTAGCGTTAATCTGTCAAATCTGGCCCGAGTTTTGAAGACAACAGACCTCTTTTAAAGGTGAATGCACAAGTGAGTATCAGAGCCGAAGGAATCGAACAAACCTCAGAATAGAATTTTGAGAATTTACTTGTATGAAATCCTATGAAACCTCTCCCACTTATCCGCTTCGAATCGGACGAATAGATAACGTTATACGTATGAGAAAATGTTTCATTCGGCGCGGTTGGTTCTTTCAGCGCAGTAAATTGTGCGTTCACATTGGTATTTTAGATATTTTCTAGTTTTTCGTATTAATTATTTACTTAATCAGTCATCAAACACTACACTAGTTACTACTCTATCGATTCTTTTTAACTTAAAGGTTTCTTTACTACAGATGCAATTTCAAGAGAAGCTTCAGGAGTTAGCTCCTCTGCCAGATTTGTTGAAAGGCGCTCAAATACAGCTGCAAGAGGGCAAACAACTGCAACAATTGGCTGAAGAAAGCTCGAAGGAACTATCTGAGGAACTGCATCGGGTCAAGGAGAAGGTGTGTAAAGGTTCATTTACGCTGTAAGTCCTTAGGGCTGGGCTTTATCTTGCAGCACGGGATCGTATTTTTCCAAACGCTAACTGACCTTATACTCCGGTCAAAATAGACATTCAAGGCTACATTAATTCGCACCCAGCTAAAAATTGGCATGAGTGATGGGATTTACACACAAATTATCAATTATCCACATGAATCCAACGGGTTGGAAAAAAAAATTCAAGGTCAAAGGTCAAGAAAACGATTTTCACCAAAACGGTAAGATTTATCATAAAAATAGCTCAGACCGAAATTGTAGATCAGATAATTATCTTTAAAATTGTATCATTTTTTTTTACCGCTTTTGAGATATAACGATTGAAAAAGTTGGAAAAGTTGTAATCGAAGTTTTCCTTGAAATGTTCCACCTTTACACCATAAAGTGCCGATTGTGAGAAATCTGCGCCATTCAGGATATTAAACTGATACATTTCTGATAGCTCATAAACGAATGTATCCTCCAAAAACCAATTTATCAAAACAGTACAGCTGCCTTTGGCAAAGAGGCGACATAAAGGTCATCTTCTGAAAATTTCTTGATAGTTTTCTTGTTTTTCGAGGCCGGTTTCTCAAAATAAATGTATGACACTTGTCGTGCAGATTACAGAACCGACTTTGATGTCTCATTAGCTTTCCCAAATAGTGCCACAATATCCTCTTTTAGTAAGTGGATGATCAGAAAACAGCGATTGTTCATGAGAAGGTAGTATTTTAATAAAACTGGGTAGTACAGGTTTTCCAACACCAAGCTTTCTCCACTTATATCAAAAGGTACTATAACTGCCGCTATCTTATAGTACCTATACTGGGTGTATTTCACCTCATCACAAAGCCACCAAGCATTCTGTATATCAAAATAAATAACATTACGCAAAAAATATAACAACTTTTTTTTTTGAGGTTATAAATCATGTTTTGTGGTATAACTCAATGTAACACACTCAAAACATTGTGCGAATAGATGTATTGAGTAGTACGGGGGTCGTAGAGATATTTAAAGTAAAAATCATGCGATAAAAAGTGATATTTAAAAAAAAGCTTGTCAAAATCTTGCAACTTTGACCCCCAATATCTCCGTAACTAGAAGGTTACCAGGTATAGTGTAGAACAAAAAATTGATCAGAATGACGAGTAGAACAAGTGCCTTTCGTATTCGTTAAGAGGTGTTTTACACCCTTTATATCTATCTATTTACAGTAGCTCGGTAGGTACTTTATACATATTACTTGCACCGTAAAAATGTAAAATCCGGGTTGACCTCCGTCGGATACATTTCACAATATTACGGTTTCAGGTAAGTAGACAGATTATAATTCACCTAATAATAATGCGTCGTATTGAAAACAATCGACCAATCACGGGATCATTTCGAGAGCTAACAATCTCGCGAGATAGATTTTAATCTAACGGTATTTACAGTTTTACAGTAAAAACTACATTCTGTGGAACCATGACACAATGACACTTTGGAACCACGTAGGTACCGTCACGAGCACCAAATGTAAACAACAACTTTTAGACTACGCTTTACTATTTTGCTATATAGTATAGCAAAGCAGGACCTAATGCTATACTATATTAATAGCATGGCGTTCACATTACGCGATATTATCGCAAGCATTTATAGTATATAGCAAGCTCAGTTGACCGCGAGCTTTGAAGATTCTTACGTTATAGCCGGGGGTGAGGGCGGTGCGTGATATAGCATATCATGCATTAGCGTATAGTAAGCTTATAATATTTTTATAATATTTATTATTATATAGTGTGAACGTGTCCATAACAAATGTATGGTGTGCGATATTGTTGTGCTATGAGCTGTAAATACTATACTTAATTTTATAGTATTTATAGCTCATAGCGGCTTTGAGACTACGCTATAATATAATAGCATAATATGCTATAGTCGTATAGTGCTGTAATCTCAAAGCCGCTTAAAAGTGCTTTTTCCTACTATTCTGATTAAAATTTAACTTTACCAATATAGTTTTTTGGAACTTATTTTTTGTTACGTGACCGTTTGCAGTCATGTCATTTACCATTCGAAGCTAAGTACTTAGATCCCGAAAAACAGGCATTTCAATAGTTACTTATAATTATAGGTACATTCTTACGTTTTAATAGGTCTGATGGCGGAATTAGGTTGAACTCATAAACTTACCTAAACCCACCATTTTGTTGGAAGCCAGCCCATATGTCTGCTAAGCCCAATGCGCCTAAAGATACACTAATAACTTTTTTATTGTTTCCAGTTGGTTATTGCTGTGAACAATTTGAATCAAGAGACGGTCGATAATAACAAACTTAACGATGAGAACTTATTGTTGAAAGCGGCCCTAGATGAGAAAAGCAAAGAACTTGAAGAAACAGAAAAAGCTCTAGAAGAATACAAGTAAGTATTTATTTCTCACCCTTTTATCTTTTTTGTAGGGTTGATATAAACGTTTGGTTAGGTATCAAAATGGAATCAATCGTATTAATTTTACTAAGGTCCATGTTCACCACAAAGATGACGCTCTGATTTTCTAATAACAGCTGTTTAAAACACATTTGTGTATGGGAAAATGTCACGGTGACAGCTGTTTTTAGATAATCAGACTGTTATCTTTTCGGTGAACATGGACCTAATACCTTAACCCTTAACCTGACCAGATCCTGGGTTCGATACCCAGATCAGGGAAAGAGTTATTGTATATCTCCGTCAGAATTTTTCAGAAATTTAGCAGATTACGAACTTTAAGCAAAATGACAATGGGATGGGAGTGGAATCGTGTTGGAGTGACGAATTCATTAAAATACTCGTAATAGAATTAGGCCCCAGATCTCGACGTCGCAATGGCGTGTATGGAATTCTAATGGCTTGTATGATGCCACGCGGGCGAACCATTCATTAGCTTCGTCCCCTCCGCATGACCATGCAGACGAACGGTGTCGTGAAAGTAAATTAAACCCAAAACTATTTCCTGAGCTACAAGCAAACTGTTTCAAATTCCTTTATTTATAAAGAGTGTTTTAAAAACCTCTTGACGAAGCCCAAAGCTCATCCAAAGTGTGTGAAGTATTAAATAGTTCTTTCTAAATGCTCCGTTCTGAAGGCCTTGACAGACAGGCAGGGTTGGCATTTTTAAAACAAAGTTTCCCAGCAATAATTTTAGCGTAAAGTTATTTATTTTGATGTACAGAATGCTTGGTTGACGGCTTCATGATGAGGTGGTTTACACCCTGTTTGTCACCGTAAAATTGTAAAACCTGTTAGATTGTCATCTATCCAGCGAGATTGTAAACTCTCGAAAGATTGTCAATCCAACGTACTGCTTACAATACTACGCTTTATTTTTCGGTAGATTATAATCTCGTAATATTGTGAAACGCATGTGACGGAAGTATCTCTGCCACCATAATCGGGACTTGGGGCACCCCGACGTTAGGTTAGTTAGGTTCCTTTAAACCCTGTAGATAGAAAAAGGAGCCAGCAATGTTACGGTTTCACTTCACTTAATCTACCGAAACATAACGCGTCATATTGTAAGCAGTATCTTCGTTTGACAATCTTTCGAGAGTTTACAATCTCGCTAGTTATATTACAATCTAACGATTTTTACAATGTGACGCTGACAATTATGTCAGCGTTATTAATAATACAGGGTTATTTTTTGTTTACACTAAACCCGAAAAGGGGTCATTGTACTCATCATTTTGAACAACTTTTTCTATGGGACGAACCGTGAAATCCCGAAAAAAAAATCAGCTGTTCCCTACATTTATGCTCGCATAACTCGTCAAAATGTAGGGAACAGCTGATTTTAGCTGATTTAATGTTGTATAGGTAATAGTCTAATCCTCCGGTCAAAATAGATATTCAAGGCTACATTAATTCGCACCCAGCTAAAAATTGACATGAATGTTGGGAACCCTATTACACACAATTTGACAATTATCCACATGAATCCAACGTGTTGAAAAATATTCAAGGTCAAAGGTCAAGAAAACGATTTTTATCAAAACGGTAAGTTTTATCATAAAATTAGCTCAGACCAAAGTTGTAGATCAGATAATTATCTATGAAATTGTATCAATATTTTTTTTTTCCTAAGAGCAACCGTTTTTGAGATAAAACGATTCAAAAAGTTGAAAAACATGTAATTGAAGTTTTCCTTGAAATGTTCCACCTTTTCACCATAAAGTGTCGATTGTGAGAAATCTACGCTATTCAGGATTTAAACTGATACTTTTCTGATAGCTCATGAACGAATGTATCCTCCGAAAACCAATTTATCAAAACAGTACATCTGCCTTCGGCAAATTGGCGGCATAAAGGTTATCTTCTGAAAATGTCTTGATAGGTTTCTTATTTTTTACAAAAAGGGTGGCTCTTAGGAAACAATGTTTCGGGACATTTTTATAGATAATTATCCGATCAACAATTTTGGTCTGAGCTAATTTTATGATAAAACTTACCGTTTTGCTGAAAATCGTGAAAAGCCCGTTTTTGTGCCCTTTGACCCCGTGTAATTTTTTTTGCACGCGCCGGATCGATGAGAACTCTCACATTTCCTTTATAATAGTGTTTTGAACAATCCTACCAATTTTCAGCCTGGTGGGATTTAATGTAACCTCACCCCTAATGTTAGTCTAATTTGACCGGACTATAAGTCAGATTTTATAGTCTTTAAATTCTACTGCATTTTAAACACTGCTTTTATTCCTGGGCTATACCGGGCTCATAACCTGTTAGTTTAAATAAAGATAACTAAGAGAAATACTTTACTAAAATTGAAAAAAAACACACTTGTATGACGTCAAAGAGCAGAGAGCGACTATCAAAAATTATTTTTCAAGAGTAAGAGAGGTTCTTTTAATAGTACATTGTTACCCTAGGGGTAAAAGTAACTTATTTAGTCCCGAGACGGCTTGGGCACCAAAAGTTTAAAGGGACTAAATAAGTCTTTAACCCGAGGTAAACGCTGTGCTTTTCATTACGAATACGAGGAACATAAAAATAAAAACACGAAACAACTCGTTAAAAAAATGAAGATCGGATTGCCGCTTTTCCGCCTATTTTGTGTTTTTTTGCTGTGATCGCACAGCAAAGCTATTCAGCCTTCATTTTTCACAAAACTATGTTATTTTGGAGAAATATTACTTTCAGGGTTGGGCTGAAAAGTGTTACTTTCAACCCGCTCCTCAGGCAATTTCAGACCTACTTTCCGAGTATGAGTAATGAAAATTATATTTAACACCAAATTTAACACACTAGAAATTAGTAATTAAAAATGGAATGGATAAAGCTAGATAGAGTATCAAATTTCGGCCCTAGGTTAGGTACCGCACGGTACGCACGCACGCACCTTAAAATCAGTCTCGGTACACTTCTCAAGCGTAAAATCATAATAATTATATTCGTGAGGTTTATTGATTAATTTCCTTTGCAGTGTTAGTTTGCAGTTTAACTTGTTTTATGACATGTTTCGAAAGTTGTTAATTAGCTTAATTCTATATTGTTTCTGTTATAAGAAGCAGTAGGTAAGTAGTTGCAAGAGTCGAAATCTGCGACATTTATACCTAGGAAATGTATGCTGATCTATAATGGCTGTCAATGCGTGATGCATAATACAGGATGTAAACCACCTCATCATGATTTTTAGGGTGAAAATCATGTTTAGTTGTAAAACTCCATGTAACGCACTTAAAACTTTGATGCTGTTGGATGGATTAAATAGTACAGAGGTCGTAGAGGTGTTTAAAGTAAAATCTAACAAAAAAAACTTGTATTTAAAAAAAAAACTTGTCGACTCCAAATATCTCCGTAACTAGAAGGTATGGTGTAGAACAAAAAATATATCGCTATGACGGGGACAACAAGTACCTTTCGGCTTCGTTAAGAGGTGCTTTACACCCTTTATGTCTTCATTAATAGTTATCTTGTATGACCCATTACTATATAGGCAAGCAATAATTTTCCCAGATCTTTGTCCGCTTTTGAGAGGGTGTCCGGGAACAGCCCGCTCCGGTTTTGTGCCCAAACGCTAATTACCACGACTGCTTTTGGTACTATTAATACGGAAATACTCGATCTTCATTTAACGTCTAAAGTCTCGAGAAAAAAAAACTATGAACTAACAATTACCACATTTTAGGAGCAAATCAATGAGGGCAGAAGAGAAATTGTCTCAGCAAGAAATACGATTCAAGGAAAAATCTAACGAATGCGCTCAGTTACTAAAGGATTTAGAAGAACTTAGAGTGGAAAATAGCAGATCACTTGGTCGAAGTAAAGAAAGATCTGACTCCATGCGCAGATACCTTCAAACTCAGATATCAGAACTTGAGAGGCAGTTGATACAAAGTCGAGCGCACTGCCGATCTTGCCAAAAAGAGAGGGATGAGGTATTTTACCACTATCACATTATCATTTACAATTTGGAACTACACTAAAGTTTAGTAAACATTGTATTACCAAATGGATTTTGTTTACATCATGTTAGATATAAGGTAAGTTTTCATTGTTAAAATTACTGTCATACATGTGATTTCTTCTTCCTTGCACGCACGACAAAAAATAAAACTATGTAAATGTCACCGTAAAATTTGTAAATACCGTTAGATTGTAATCTATCTCGTGGGGTTGTAAACTCTCGAAAGATTGTGAACCTGTCCCTGATTTTTCGGTCGGCCGTTCGGCTGTTAGGCCGATCTGTTTGTTTCTTTGGTTAATCACAGATTCATTTAACTTCCACCATACTTTTATGTAACTAATTCTTATGAGTTATTTTCAACACAAAATCAATTTGCAATTACCAAAGCTCTGTTCGTTTACATTCGACAACAAACGAAGTAACAAATATATCTGCGGCGCGGGGCACATAACGTTCAACTAATCGCGTGAGGTGGTTCTGTGTTCACATTTTTTCAAGAGTTTACAATCTCGCGAGAAAGATTATAATTTACAATATTTTACGGTGACATATACAAAACCAGTTTATACGAATCTCTTTTTGTTTGGGAAATCCATATAAAGCGAGGCCTTGTTCCATTGGAAATGTACAGCTTGATGTGTCGGCTTGTGTGCGTCACTCTTCTCTGTCCTAGGATTCCATTTGTGGTACTTTAATATTTTTTTAAATTTATTTCATGACTAGATGGCATTTCCCTAATAATAAAGACTTCATGCATCATAGTCACAATTATGTAAATAAGGTCGAATCTTTATCTAAATGGTATGCAAGCTCGCCTACGCAAACCACAGGTAAAATGAATCTAAATATTGGGCAAATAAGAGGAAGTCAATCATGAGGATATAAGTAGTAGTAGATGGTAGTAAGATAAAGTAGAATATGTATATCAGAATTATCAGATATTTGTTAGCGTATAGAGGTTGCTAGTTGATGTCGATTCTCTCACTAATATACTTTATTGTACACGAAATTATTCACACAGTAATTTCTAGTGATGCTAGCTGTTGCTCGCGACAATACTACTTCCCTGTTTGGATTGGATTGTACTCCTTATAACGTTAGCTACCTAGTAAGTAGTAAAAGTCCTGTCAAAATCGGTCTAGCCGTTTCGGAGCGTTTAAGTACCTTATATATATTTTTGTTACGCGAGAGGTGAATCGCTAAAACAGTATTAATTAAAGTTCGTTAGTGGCCTTGGCTGACCTGGAAGTCTTTAGATAGACTCGAGATTCAGGTTGGCCGCAGTAAAGGAAACCTGCACAAGTCATTTTGAGGTGTTCGACAAACGATAGGGCACTTATGTGGGTAGCTCTTGACATTCAATTTTCTTTGGTTTTTGTCAATCTGCAGGTCAGCGTCAGGCTGTGTTAATAAACAAATAGGTATGGTTCGCGACCGTGAAAAATATGTCTTTACTGAATTATAATCATTTAAATCATCAATACAAACCTTTTAGTTCATTTAATCCCATTGAATGACTTTTCAGTCGTGTGTATTCCGCGCTTTTAGGCGGACGTTGGTGATACGTGTAATAATATAATTATTATAGTATAGCACGGCACAAGCCGTCGCTCGTATCTTTTGAAGCCATGAGTGACACACTTGTGGCATACGAGCTGCTGGCGTTCCTGCAACAGAAACTGGACGTGATGGACGAGGTGTCCGCCATTCAGATCTGTGGATGGAACTTCAGTGAGGAAGACATTGCTGCTGCGAAGCTGCTGCTGTTTCGGTCGCTCAATAAAATCGACCAGATGGTGTGTCGTAGGCGTGACGGGACAAAGAGAAGCATACAAGATATTATCACGCTGCTGAAAGCGACTGACCCTGACGACGTGCCGACGTTTGTGGCGAGGGATTTAACCGAAGTACCTCCAGTCACTTTCTCCCTGCTGAAGGACATTGTCTTCAGGCTAGTTTGGCTAATGTGCAGAGAAATCTGGCTGCATCCCAGAGCACCGTTGCAGACTTGCGCGAACAATTAGTTGATTTGCGAAACTCTGTGGCATTAACTGGATCACCGGCACGTGTTAGCAACGTTGACACATGTCGAGCAGCCAGCTGCCTCAATGCGTCAGCTATGAGTTTCACGGCGGCAGTATTGTCGCCGGCGCCGATTGCTGAGTCTGCGTTGCGCGCAGTAAGTGTGCCTCGCAGCCCCGCCCCTGTCCCCGCAGCTCGACCGACGCGACCACCTCGACCAGTGGTAATTTCGAGCATCCCTGCTGCTCTTCCCACAAAGCCTATACCTGCAAAGGCAACGCACCAGGCTGATGATGACGGTTTCGTGACGGTCCAGCGGAGGAAACGCCGTCAGCGAAGCTGTAAGAACCGCTTCGGCAAGGCTCCTGCAGATCTCAACGTAAAACTGCGCGCAGCGAAGCCGAACGCCCCGGTGTACATCTCTCGCCTACACTACACCACGGAAGCTGAGGACATCGAGGAGTACGTGCGCCGAAGGTTGAAGAACACGCCAAGAGTACAACTACTGGAGTCGCGCCGTAACGTCAATTTCATTGTGTTCCGTCGTTTCCGCGGACAGATTCCACAAGAACGAACAAAAGATAGTGGGGTTCCATCTATCTGGCAGAATCTTGTTGCTCCGAAATTCATTTAGCATAACACACTTGGCATAATTTTCTTTAAACGAATATATTAAAGGCATATTTTTTTTTAAATATACTTATTGTTTGGGTGAATGTGTGTATGACCGAATTTCGAATGGCATACTTTTAGATGGCAGTTTTTTATTTGGCATAATTACCTTTGGCATTGTTCAAATTTCGCATAATTTCGTTTAGAATAATGTTTATTTAGAACGACGATTATTTGATATAATTTCACTTGGCATACTATGAAGATTGCAGAATTTCATTTGGAATAATTTTATTTGGCAGTATTGCCATTTTTTAATGCCACAAAATAGCATTTTAACCTTAATTTAAAATTAAAATATTATCTTAAAAAGTCAATATGTTGTGCTAGAAAAGTTAGTGACAGAAACGAATCGCTCCAAAACCGACTCCACGTAGTCTTGTCTGCCCTACCCCTAGAGTGTAATTTAAAATCGCGTAGGCGCGGAGGGGCGAGGCGGGCCGCGAGCTGAGGAGCAGGTGGTTTTAACACTCGCCGCCGCGGCTGAGGCTGGCCGGCTTAGCCGGCCAGCAAGCCGAAGCTGCGGTGGTGAGCGTTGAAACACATCTGCGACGAGAAGCTCGCGTGGGACCGCCGGGGCCCCGCAGCGCCGGAGCCGTGACAGAAACCATGCCTGCTGCATGTTGCATTCTCGTTTGCTGCATGCTTGCTGCATGCTTGCTGCATGCTTACTGCATGCTTACTGCATGCTTGCTGCATGCTTGCTGCATGCTTACCGCATGCTTACTGCATGCTCATTGCATGCCCATTGCAAGCATGGTATATGCGGGTTTGCATGTTTGCTGCATGGTTGCTGCACGTTTGATGCATGCTTGCTGCAGGCTTGCTGCAGGCTTGCTGCATGCTTGCTGTATGCTTACTGCATGCATGGTGTATGCAGGTTTGCATGTTTGCTGCATGCTTGCTGCATGCATGGTGTATGTTTGTTTGCATGTCTGCCTGCTTCTTACAGGAAAATAAAAACCACATGATCTCATTCTACTGTTTTAATAAAAGAAAGAAAGAAAATTATGTTTATTTAGCCGTTAAACCCAAAATATTATGATTTTCACCTGCAGGCCACGAGTGCCATACGCTCGAAAAACATAAAGAAACACATAATATCGTCGAAAGATTTTGCACTAGTACCAACTAAGTAAAATTATTGTATATTTTATTAAATTAAAAACACTGGTATAATTGAATAACGTATAAAATTTATAAAATATATTCATAAAATACATGCAAAAATTACAAAATAGGGAAATGGATAAAATTCATAACAGTAATAAAATTAGTTAAAAATAAATAAAATTAGATGTGATAGTTCTGCCATTCAATGACTATTGATATGAAATTTATGCCAATAGATGATTCTAACCCTAAACTTTCTGCGATAGGATGGTTCAACGTTTAATGTTTATGCTTATGAAATTTATGCAAAACGATGATACTGACCTCCAACTATCTGCGACAAGATGGTTCGTCTTTTAATTTTTATGCATATGAAATTTATGCCTTTAGATGATTCTGACTTACAAAATTATGAGTTTGAATGTATGATAAATGCGTGTCTGCCAAACGATTTTCTGCGAAATGAAGTTTATGCTATCCGCTGTTATGCAAAGTAATAATATGGCATAAAAAGTTCTGCTATAAAGGGTGGACCCAAGATAGTGCAAGTGAAGTGCATCGTGTACTAACATAGTTTTTAAGTTACAATACTAACAAAAATGTTATTAGTATGTATATTTAGGGGTTCTCTATCGTATTACCTAACTTTTTAATCCATAATCTAAAATGACATAATGTTTTTTGTCATAATCATCATTCGTCCGAATGATAATTTACCCGAACTTTAAATCACATAATATCATATGCCATAAAGTTGAAATCCCTATATATAATAAGCCCTAAATCCGTTTGTCATAAGTATGACAATCAATAATATACAAAAGACATAAATCGTTTTCAATAAAAGTCATAAGTCCCATTCTAAGTAAATGTTCAATCGTATGTAGGCGTTGACCTGCAATGCAAGCAAGCATGCAGCAAGCATGCGGCACGCATGTGGCAAACATGCGGCACGCATACAGCAAGCTTGCAAGCTTGTAGCAAGCAAGCATGCAATGCAAGCAAGCATGCAGCAAGCATGCAGTAAGCATGCAGCACGCATGCAGCACGCATGTAGCAAGCACATAATGCAAGCAAGCATGCAGCTCGCATGTAGCAAGCATGCAGCAAGCATGCAGCACGCATGCAGCACGCATGTAGCAAGCACGTAACGCAAGCAAGCATGCAGCTCGCATGTAGCAAGCATGTGGCAAGCAAGCAAGCAAGCATGCAGCAAGCAATCATGCAACAAGCAAGCATGCAAGCAAGCGTGCAGAATGCAAGCAAGCATACAGTATGCAAGCAAGCATGTAGCATGCAAACGAGCAAGCATCATGCAGCAGGCATGGTTTCTGTCACGGCTCCGGCACTGCGGGGCTCTGGCGGCCTCACGCGAGCTTATCGTCGCAGATGGGTTTAACGCTCACCACCGCAGCTTCGGCTTGCTGACCGGCTTCGCCGGCCAGCCTCAGCCGCGGCGGGGAGTGTTACAACCACCTGCTCCTCAACTCGCGGCCCGCCTCGCCCCTCCGCGCCTACGCGATTTTAAATAACACTCTTGGGGTAGGGCAGACAAGACTGCGTGGAGTCGGATTTACAGCAATTCGTTTCTGTCACTAAAACCTAACGTTTAGGATTTTTTTTAGCGACTAACAATTTTTAAATGACCATTCGGAATCATACACATTATGTGCAATACAATACTTAGGACATACGACTTTATGTCATGTAAAATTAGGAGATTCAGTTATTATAGTATTCGATATTATAACAAAATAGTATTAGAAGTAAAGTTAGTTATGTAAAACATAATTTCGGTGTTTTGAACATTATGGTTACTGAAGTTTATAGCAAACGTGTTATGGATAATGATTTTCGGACAAATAATTTTAGGCAAATCAAGGGAGTACCATATTTAGGTTAAGGTATTTATGTATGGGTCTTTGTTACCTGAAATAAATGGTTTATTATTTTTATTATTAAACCCCCGACGCAAAAACGACGGGGTTTGACGTGTCTGTGTGTGTGTGTCTCTCTAACGGGTGAACCGGTTTTAATTTTGTTTATTTTGTTTGAAAGGTGAATTAGTCGGGAGTGTTCTTAGCTACGTTTGATAAAAATCAGTCCAAGATGGCCGCTGCTACAAAATGGCAGATTACATTTTTATTTTTATCAACTCCTTGAATATGTTTATCAAATGGAAGGGCTTGATTAGAAAAATACTATACGCTATAATAAATTTCAAAACCAAGATGGCCGCCACCACAAAGTGGTCAATTATACATATATTGTTTTTCTTTATATTATGACCCTATGTGAAGGGGGTTCTTTTAACTTTTAATTTATGTTAGTTGTTCTTGAAATAGTCATTGAATGGGATTCAATCAAATTGAGAAATTCCGCGGGCTACCATCAAACAGGCAAATCGTTCAAACATCATGGCACTTATGCCATGATGTTTGTTCATTATAAGAACTAAAGGGCGCTAAAATCGTGCATCTGTTCTGGTCAGATGTGATTTAGGTCGCCGTCAACACTCCTAGAATAATATGACATTTATCCATTTGTCTAGTGAAGACATAGTTCATAATCAAATTAAAACCTACAGCATAATATAGTAAGACTCATTATGCAGTGCAGATATTCTAAGCTTATCAATTTATTGCTACGTGTATGTAGATTTTACATTATTAATATCTGTATAAAATTGATAAAATGCGCGTAGTTCTCAAAGTTCGTCTGTGACGTAGGTTTGCCAAAATAACTGAGGGTAAACATGATATTAGAATATTTATAATCTCAAATACTTGGCATCTTGATTAGTAATTAGATAATTAGTATTCAGAATGCCTTATACTTGAATCCTTCATTTTATTAAAGGAAAATTAGAACGCGGTGTAGGTAGTAGGTATCATATCAGACTATTAGGGCCTGCGCAGACGACGGACTTATTGTGCGTGACTGACAAAAAGTCTGCGACAAATTTTGCGTGTTTAATTGTGTTTCACTACGTTTTGTCCACTATAAGGATCTACTGATGGAAAGGCTCCTACTGATCGCCTTTTAGTCGACAAAAAAGGTCAAATAAATAGTCAAATACATTAATCACGCAAAATTTGTCCGTCCGTCACGCACAATAAGTCCGTCGTCTGCGCAGGCCCTAAATGTTACCACAGCTGGGACACAGCCCTGCCGTCTATGAGAGGGAATAGGCTGAAAAATATAATCATAGTAATATTATAATAAAATATATTATTAAGTAAGTACTGTAACAGAATATTAAAAAAATAATAGTCCCTGGTCTTAGTTTCAAAGTGACCGAGTTGGGCAACTCGGTCACTTTAACCTAACCTAACCCTCCACCACGCGGCCCATGCGGATTGGTAGATGTCGCATGTCTTTGATTTTTTTTTATTCTAGGACATGCTGGTTTCCTCAAGATGTTAATAGGTATTAATCAAAACCAAATGGTTTATTGCTTTAATCAATGATATTACAAGTAAAAAGGCGTAGAAAGGTTACCTGCACAAAAAACGATCTTTAAAAATGGCACCCTAACGCACACAAATGAGTATCTAAATATTAGCACACTACATTACGATTACAAGTCAAAGTAGGATGGCATGATTCAATTATCGCAAGCGAAAAAGAAACATAATTTTCTAAATAATTTGCGCTAGTGCTTTGTCTCGTGTTGTAGAAACGTAGAATAAATTAATCAGATATGACATTTTATCTTTCACCATTTATGCCTAAAATGCAATTCACCCATAAGTATCCATCCAGTGCTGTGGGTGGATATTGTCCGCAAACAGAGAATTTAAGATATTGTTATTGTAAAAAATCGTATTCTAAAATCATTTTTGTCGACTTTATTACGACTCGATACATTTATTTTAGTTAATTGAACAACCGTGCCGTGACACAAACACACACTTTAAACCTACGATGGTTTAAAGTGTGTGTTTGTGTCACGGCATGCTTTTATTGAAAGCTATTATAGCATGAATTACCGTCCGTCCATCTTCACTATGAACATAAAAATAACTTGAATAAAACATTAAAAACACAGAAAATAAATAAACTAAGTTTTCACTTCTCATGCTCTAAAAGTACGCCATACGAAGCGGGATTAATGTGGCCGTTTATTCCCTAGGGAGTAAAAAGTAATTTAAAAATGTAACGATCTTTTACTCTGAAACACGGTCACAAAAGAGTAACTTGTCAAAGGTTTTATTTAAATTTCGTATTGGCTTGCAAATAGAAAGCGGTAAATTGAAAAAAAAACAAATGAACTCTTCAACGAGGGAAAATTTATGGTTCTTTGTGTGCATCGTTGATTTTGAAAAAGTATGTGGAATGCCTCTGTTGCTAGCCGCTGCAGTAATGTAAGTACTATAATTAATTATCTGTGGAGTGTGGATCATCTTCAATGCGAGAATGTTGAGAGTATGTGTTGTGTTTTAAATTGTTAATCTGTGACTGACCTGATAGAAGAAAATCTAACTGCTCAGTTCAGAATTTTAGTCGAGTTTTGTTCGGTTTTAAATGACTATTTTTCTCGCACTCGAAGTGAAAAGTACAGTTTGCACCTCGAGACTAAACGCCAATTTAATATACCCTCGCTTTCATTGCCTCCCTCGCAAGTTCGGGAGTCAATCCACCTCATGGCCACTATACAATTAAATTATTATAATTACCTATACTAAATAGTACCTATAGGTAGGTAATTGATTGGAAGGAAGTAAATAAAAGTATACCTATTCTTTTATTTACTTACTTTTAATGCATTTTGAATATTTTATTACTTTTACTACATGAACTACTTATGGGTGAATTGCATTTTAGGCATAAATGGTGAAAGATAAAATGTCATATCTGATTAATTTATTCTACGTTTCTACAACACGAGACAAAGCACTAGCGCAAATTATTTAGAAAATTATGTTTCTTTTTCGCTTGCGATAAATGCATCCTACTTTGACTTGTAATCGTAATGTAGTGTGCTATGTTAATATTTAGATACTCATTTGTGTGCGTTAGGGTGCCATTTTTGAAGATCGTTTTTTGTGCAGGTGTTCAATTGAAAATTTTATTATACAGATAAAAAATAAAATAAAACTTAGTTGCACCCACTACATTAATCTCTAAATTAAAAAAAAAAAAAACTAAAGTAGTCATATTTTTCTTAAGATTTCATTTTCTTTATGATTGTTTTTTTGCTGTTTTTCATCACTTTCTTCATTTAATACTTTGTATTGCCCCCGCGAGCTCTTCTGACAGCTTCCAGGCGATTAGGCATGCTGTACACCAAATTTCGGAGCCGGTGCTGAGGAATACCTTCCCATTCCTCCACTAGTGCTTGTTTGAGCGAGGGAAGCATGATTGGTGGGGGGTTTCGACCTTTCACGCATCTCTGAAGCTTGTCCCAGGCGTGCTCGATGGGGTTTAAGTCCGGGCTTCGCGCTGGCAACTGCATGAGTTTGATACCGACCTCTTCAAGGTAGTCATGTACAATTCTGGCGGTATGGGGCCGCGCATTATCATGCATTAATGTGCCCTGCCGGTCCATCCTGGCCATGAAAGGACCTACATGTTCATTGAGGATCTCTTCCACGTGCCTCTCTGCATTTAGAGTTCCATTTTGAATGAGTACCAGCTCGGTGCGGGCCTCAGCAGAAATCCCAGCCCAAACTTGTACGGAGCCTCCACCGTACGCCACTTTTTCCTCCACACACGCTTGATGGAAGCGCTCCTCTCCATTCCCTCCCTCTGCCATTTCCTCCCTCTGCCATTTCCTGGTCTTCTATGGTGTGATCCGGTCACTTGGTACCGCTGGACTACCCGCTGAACAGTCGACAAAGCTCAAGACATGCTTCCCGAGCTGTGGCTATGTGGCTGACCCGTTATTTTTGGAACCGAGTGTAGATTTGTAATGTGTTGATAGTGTTTTCTTGCCTATTGCTCCGTGATTTTTATGAATTATCTAGTGTCCAATATAAAGTAGGTTCAGTTTATTGTTCATCAATGAAGTCTTATTCATAATAATTATAATTAGTTATTAATTAGTTTTCATGATTGTTGATATAACGGTCCCGCATGACGAGAACCGCGCGAAAGCAGAGAAAGATATACAATTCAAATATTTAGATCTTGCTCGCGAGGTTGTCGACATGTGGGACGTGAGTACAACAGTCATTGTGCCGATAGTCGTGTCGGCCAATGGGTTAATAGCCAAGAGCCTCGACCAACATCTTAGGAGGCTCTCGTTTGGCAGCTGGATCAAGGGGTTGATTCAGAAAGCAGTACTTCTTGGCACGAAACGTATTGTTAGGAGGTTCCTCTCTCAAGAGCCCTGACCACGCGCAGCTCGGACCCTGTTCCCAGCGCTAGTGGGCTATCATCATTCTCTTGCCCTCATCCTTTATGGCTACTGTTTTATTATATTTTTAAATGGAATGTGTTTAGCTAAAGAAATGAATAAAGGATAATAATTATACAATTTATTACTTAGCTTTGTAGAGTTCGCCTTATATAAATAAGCTGGTCATAATTGGTTTGTGAGAGTGCTTAGATTAAATACATTTTGGTAACATAATACCTGAACACCATTATATGACAATTTTAATATTAAAGATATCAGATTACAATGAAAGTAAAATGAAAGTAGAGACATCTACATTAATTAGTTCTCTTTACTAATTAATTTTTGTTTTTAGATTCGGCAACGCATGCAAATAAAGATCAACAATCTTCAAGAAAGTTTTGAACTATCCGAGATAAGACTACGGGCTTTACAAAACCAAGTGACGTCACTGAAAAATAGCTACTCGGTTGTCCTGGCTGATAACGAAGAAATCACTGAAATAACCAAAATAGGCACTACATAAACATAATTTCTCAAAAGAACTGTTCAAATCATGTCGTTGTTACGATACCTGAATTAATGTAACCCCAGCAGGTTCTTGTTTAAAAAATAGTAAAATCAAATGTTTTTAAATTCCAATAGGGTACTTCACACTTTATATTGTAATTACAGTTTTCATAGTTAAGTAGTGAAAATTATTATACATTTAATCTACATACATTGAGAAAAAAATTGCAAAAAAATTTGATGTCTAATTATCTATGAATATAACTAATAAAATGCTTTCATTATTAAATTAGTGCACATAAGTGGTTTTAATTGATTTCAATCCCTTATCTACCGTGATACTTAAATGGTTTTGGAAACTTTCAGTATTTTCATAAGATTATTCCGTTTTTATTTTGGTTTGTGATAAGTCTATTAAATAATATCAATAGCGGTAGGTTTATGATACCTACGTAGTAGCATATGTATTTACAAATGCCTAATTAACCAAAGAATTAGTTCCATTGATTGGGTCAGCCTTGTTTTGGACTAGAGACGAGGAGGGATAAAATGTTTGGGACTTAAGATTGAGGAATTTAATGTTAAGTAATAAAAGAAACTAAAAGTCATTAAGTTAGAAGCAGGCGAGCCCCATGGATTGAATGGACATTTACACATACACATTTCACATACATACATATGCGCGAAAAACGCCTTCTAGGTCCGTCGAGTCATCATCGTCATCAGCCTACTGTAGTCCACTGTTGGACATAGGCATCTTCAATCGCACGCCACTTAATTCGATTCTCAGCAAATCTGATCCAGTTGCTACCGTGGTTAGTACCTGCCAAGATCGTCGCTCGACCGCGCTGAGGTCAGTCCGGTAAAAAGTAGTAAATGATAGTGGACGAGAGGCCAAGGGAGTTAAAAACTCCCGTGATGTTCCAAATACAACTTGAATTTAACGCAAACGTAACAATGCCTTCGAAAACGCCAACGATGACGCAAAAGAGACATCCTCAAAATGTGTATTTACCCGTGGTCCCGGTTACGGGTCCATGGGTAATTTTAATTACCCGTGGTCCCATAGCATTAGGGATTGTTTCTTGGACTTCTGAATATATCGATAGAAAATTCAAATCAATAATAACAGCAAATTATATCCCACCGACCACGGGTAGCGAGTGTATTTATCGCGAATTTACCTTTAATTTAATCCCGACGTTTTGACCGGATTGCACCTGCCGTGGTCGCGGGGAGACAAAAAAAAAAAAAAACCCGCGACAAATACCCGTCTTCTTAAGTTTTATAATGTGTTCTGATCGTGAAAGTTGAAAAAAGACGAGTTATTGCATATTTTGTGGATAGTGAAGTCTCCTAAACTAAAAGGAAGCCAGAATCGTGAAGTATTTCCTACTACTTAGGTCCATGTTCACCAAAAAGATGACGATCTGATTATTTAAAATACATTGTATGGGAACATGTCACAGTGACAGCTGTTTTTAGATAATCAGACTGTTATCTTTTCGGTGAACTTGGACCTTTGGTCGGAGGGATATGACTTGCTGTTATTAAGGATTTGTATTTTCTAGCGATTTATTCAGAAGTCCAAGAAACAATCCCTAGTGCCATGAAACCACGGGTAATTAAAATTGCCCATGGACCCGTGATGGCCGTAATGGGTCGAGATCGACCCACCGAGACCACGGGTTACGACTCCTCAAAATGTGTCACAAAAATAAAGGCTGGTAGTGATTCTTATAAATTCTTTTGCTATAGTATCTAGTTTGCAAAGTGCACAGATATTACGTGCATATTGCGTACGCGATGGCCGTACACCGGCCGCGATACAGCCGGCTTTGTTCGAATGGCCACGGCCTGCGCCGGCGGCGCCCTTGCTCGACTTGAGGCCGTGCCTCTCCAAGTCTCTAGCTCGCTTAATGTCAACGCACCGTAACTACACTACACTTGATTTTTATTATTACCATTTTTACTTTAAAAGTTTCCCTGTGCTCTTATTGACTCCCGTGCTACCAGTTTGCTCTGCGATGCACTTGCGTTCATTTGCAAATGATTGGTCTTATTGTGAACGCAGGTAGCTGGCATTGGGTTATGTAAAAATTGGTCTATGGATAAGTTTGTCGTGAGGCAATGTACCACGACGTACCACACAAAAAAAAAAACAAAGGCTAATGTAATTCAGCAAAGTATTAAAACCACTCTAAATACTTGAACTGATCAATTGCCCGCTAAATCTAAAGCCAATATCAGCATTGATAGAGTTAACACTTGGACAACATACCTAATTAATAATGCCAAAAGTTGTCGCTATACAAAGTAATTATAACATGTCTACATCTGGGGTAAGTAATTTAAATTCTACAAGTACTCAAAACTATCTTGAAGGCATTGTACAGAAAATATAAAATATAAAACTATAACAGGTTAGCTCGTCGTTAACTACTAACTAAATAACCTTGCAAGTTAAAATTAAATAAAGCAAAATCTAGACCTTAAATGCGTATATAAAATTCCTGCAGTGATGTCTTGCGATTTAAGCTTTAAACAATGTGTGAGTGAAACAATAACGAGGTGCGAACTATTACCTCCAAAAGTTATAATTATTGCTAATTGTATAGGAAGGAAGTACTATCTAGATTTTATTACGTTTCAATGTCTTCCATTTTTAGAACTTCCTGTTTTAGTATCATAAAAGTCAATTAATATTCTCTTTTTCACAATCCGATTAGGTTCAAAGACTTGGTTCGATCGTATTCCTTAGAGGACGAATAAATCTTATTACAGGTGTGCTCCAAGCTCCGGGGCTCCGAGCTCGTCGCCTTACTGATTGCTTCGTGCCTTCACTTCCATTTATTAAATTTTGCTTTTATAATGCCTTTTCAAATCTTTTGAGATTAAGCTCCTGGTTTTAAATTGATTATGTACCTCAAAGCGGCTATGATATGTAATAACTAAGTGATATTATGAAGGTGAGCAGAAACTATATCCCATTATGTTTGGTAAAAATGGTCAAATATTAAATGGTATGTGGGTAACCTCCAGAAAGAGTTTTGTTTAAAATGTTATGAACTGAACTGTTATTTTGAGGTTGTTAAATGAAACATCGTATTCCACGCAAACGCATATTTATTTTTATGATTCATTTTTATATATTTTTGGTGCTCCATTTTTTATTTATTTGTGTTTCATTAAATTATAAATTAATACTAATAATAGTAAAGGTCTCGGCAAACGCACACAGGCTCCGTAAATGGGCAATCGGGAGTTCCGTGCAGTTTCCGAGACCCGGGCAATTAGCTGGCATAATAAATAATACAATAAGGTACAAAAAGGAATTCAACGAAGTACCATCGGATGGTTTTCACAATCGCTCACACATACGCTCCACACACGCCAACAACAGTCTTACATCTATTATATCACTAGCTATACAGAATGCGGCGAGGCCGCGTGCAATGAACCATGGAAGTGTAGTACGGGTAGGCTGATTACTCGAAGTGCGAGTCCTTGAGCTTCTTCACAGCGTTGGTGAGGTGCAGCATCTCGGTGTTGAGCTGCCAGATCAGCGTCTCCAGCTTGTCAACGGAGTCCAGCACCTCCACGCGCTCCGTGTGCGGGTTGAAGCGCACCTCGAAGGGTCGCGACATAGTCGACACCCAGCGTCTGTGTACGTAAACAATGTGTTAGATTAACTGTGCTACTAATAAATATCACATTATCTACTCGTACTGTTTTTTTGTTTTAATTACCTGAATTTATCTTTGGCATCTTCGAAACTTTCGGCTACATAGTAGATAGGTTGGTACTCCTGGTCCTGGTAGGGTTGCACGGAGGTGGACGCGGGCTCGAAGGGCCTCAACTCAGGCTTGTCGCTGAGCGCGTGCAAGAGCTCGCCGATGGAGGACAGCAGGGCGGCGCCGTATGCCTTCAGCTGATGGTTCTCCTTGCACAAGCCGAACTCGACGGTGAACCAGTACACCTGAGCAAAGACAAAATCGTTTATAATGCACCGCCATCGGGCGTATTAACGCAGCAACACTGTTAAGATAAATTTCGCAACAGCTGGGCCCATTCACAAAATTTACATATTCGCATTGCCACAAATAAAATGTTATAATGATTATTCAACTAGGGCTAGATTCGAAACTTACAGTGGAGAGCTTTTCGATTTCAGAGTCGGAAGCGCCAAGAGATGCGAGTCCAATCTCTTGCGAGAACTGGGCGAAACTGGGGTCAGCCAAGAGAGGGATGTGTCCAAGGAGCTCGTGAATACAATCGCTGCAAAGAATACATTTCATTGTTAGGTTTGGTCTAATCTTGTCTTCTAGCGGTTTGCATCTAATTTAACTGGAAACTTTCTGTAATTCTAAATTTCATAGTCCTTTTAACGCAGAACAAAGTACGGTGCAGTTTGATGGAAAGTGGTGACTCCGTATAACTATCGTCTTTGGTACCCCGACGCCTGTCGTCCTAAAGTGTAACTTGGTTATATGAATAAGCGAGCGATTCAATTTAATAAAGTTACAGTTCCATCACGACTGCGCCGTCCTCTCTTCGGACTCGCAAATTGTTTTATGTTCAAGGATGCGGAATATATGCGCGCGCCTAGACAAAAACGACTTATTCACGAGTAAAAAATTACATTGAAACAGAAAATTTGTTATTAATTATGTGGTTAGTTCTACTTTGGTTTTCGATATTGTTCACTGTACAAGTGTACATAACATCAACAAGGACTTATTGCGTAACATTTCTGTAACGAGACACGTCAAGGCAATAATTATTTTTGAACCTAATTTAATCAACATTAATGAATATTTCGATCATATCCATATCCGTTACTTCCGCGTTATAATTACCATGAAAATGTTCTGATTAACAATAATAAAACCATAAACTCAAATCAAGATGAATGGTACTTACGGTTCAGGAGTGTGGAAAGGCGAGTTGGCGTGACGAACGTATTGGGTAGATTGAAAGACTCGGAAGGCCAGGGAAGCGAGGAAGTCGCGGGCGGTGAGGAGACCCGCGGCAGGGCGTAGCGTGAATCCGGTGTGCTTGCGGAGGAAGTTGCTCACATCCTCTAGCTGAGGAATGTGCTGCGGCACAAAGATGTCGGCCGCCTGCAGCTTGCTGAACGCTACTTTGTACTCCCGGCAGGCGTGCTTGGGCATCAGGTCCAGCACAGTGTTGAACACTCGCTGCCAGGTCGCGTTCTCAGTTTCCTTGTAACTGATGTGTGGGATTAGGTCTCCGTATTTGTACCCGAAAGCGATTTCGGCTATTTGCTTCCTGCGCTCCCTGTAGTCCTTGTCGGCGAAACCGGGATGGTTCATATCCAATTCGGGTTCATATTTGGTCATAAGATGGTTGCAGTTATCGAGATCCGAAGCGTGGCGAGGGAACCACGGGGTTTTGCTTGAGATGTTGTTCTCGGAAACGAGGTTAACTCCAGCGAAAGAGGTTGACTGACGAAGAGATCTGATGAGTTGCAACAGGTTGATGCGAGACATGCTCACTTTGACGAGAGCATCGAACTGGACACCGGTGAGTTGGGAAGGACGAGTCTCGAGATGCTGGACGCATCCCTTGTAGTTGTCGATGGTCTTGAGGATGCGAGCCAGAGAGCCCATTCCATCTCGCATGCGCAGTAGTAGCGCGGCTAGTTGGATAGCCTGCTCTGCCTCGGGAGATTCACTTGCAGCATTCTGCAGGATGACTTCTTCCTCGGTCAGAGTATAATCTGTAAAGACATTGTACATTGAACACGATGCCACAATTTAATAAAAACATGTGTCGGTAAATGAAATCTCAAAAACAATACTGACCGTCGTCCGTTTTTCCAGCATCATCACCGATATCAGCATCAGCTAAATAAACGAAAATAAAATAAAGGTAAGAAAAAATAAAAAAAAATAATACGCAACAAAACATATTAAAATCTGCATAAAAGACAATTACCGAGATGACCGTTCTTAGTTTCATCTTGTTGGGTTCCATCTTCGACAGTCGGGGAGTTGTCACCATTGCCAATATGAATCCCGTCTTGGATAAAATCGGATTCCAAGCCAGAATCTAAGTTAAAAAGATAAAAATAAAAAAAATAAGAAAAAATAAACATAATCAAAAAATAAGGAAAAAGTAATAAAGTAATAAATGCGAAGTAAAATACTGTTCACTTGATTCGGGCATTAAAGTCACACGGGTCGTCCCTGAGAGGACATTATTCTTATCACGGAATTTATTGCGGTTTCAAAACCAAGCTTGCTTTCATTAAGCTACATAATACGAGTCACATGCTATAAGAGAGGTCATTAAATCTCGGAGTTGTGAAATTGAGTTCAATCGCGGTTGTTCATGTTTTCAAGGATCGATGGTAGTTTCCCAAGTGGCTCAATTATACCGTTTACCCGCTTTAAAATCGTCAAGGAATCGGTCAGTCAGTAAGAAGAAGATTGTTGCTCGTTCTTTGAAGACACTGAACTCCGTGGATACTCTTTTCAATACATTTTCACTGGTAACGATGTTATTACGGGGGTTTATACACATCCTTTATTGACTTACCATTGGCGCGGGCGCGAGCCTCTTCAAGAACGCTCTGTTTGGTCTGTTTGACGACCAGGGTCTCAAACCTGGCATCGTCTACAAGCGAGCGGCGACGAGACGGGTAACCGTTCTGCAACAACACAACAGTAACAGTTTAGTACACAAATAAATCTTATTTACTCAGGTTAGTAAGTAAATGACATAAACTTGATAATGGAATGAAATCCCAAAGAGTATGACTGAATGAAGTATGAGTTTATGCGAGGAGATATCCTATACGAATAGTTAATGAGCTGACTGATAAATGATGAGATAGTATATACTCGTAGCTCTATTAACGCAGTACGCAATTATGTCCATTGTCTACCTATCATCGGTAATTAATGGTCAATTTTCTAATTATATGTTGTTCAAATTGAATGTTGTGGATTTTATTTTCTAGCGCAATTTTTATATTTTATGCCATACCTAACAGTTCTGAAGGAAATACTATAAAATAAAAAGGCTGAAGCGTGGGCGAGAAAGCTCCACTCCAGCGAGCGAGCACAAAGGAGTCGTCTCTAAAACAGTTTGATCTTCTAAATCCTTATAAATATAAAGCGGTCACATCGCATTATATTTCATGTGAGAGTAGGAATTGCTTTTACGAAGTTCGTAAGCTTATTTCCTGAGTGTGGCCGGGTGTAAAGTGCTCCCATTACACCCGCCTTGCGCCTTGCTCCGGATACGAAGTCGTGCGACTGAAATCTTTCAAAGGAAGGCCTTTCTGGTCCGCTGCGCTCAAATGGAGCCAATTATACAGCTCGAGAGTTGACTACACGACTTGATTCTTGTAACAATGCGACGCTCGTTCATGTCTTTACTTAGCGCTGTCGCAGAACAAAGACCGACCCATCTAAAACAGTACTCCAGTACTTTCGTGCCAAGTATTTGAATATCCCATCATATTGTGAAAACATGTTTTTTTCATAGGCGTCACTACGATAAACTACAAATATCTACTTGTAGTTTCTTGACCGAAAAGTTAGGGATTTCTAAAGTTCCAAAAAACCCGGAGACTTATCAAAAGATCATATCAGTATGCGCGCTTTTTGTGTGGCAAATATTGTTTTCCTCAAATAGCGTGTAACTCGATGTGTTCTGTGTGCGACAACGTAATTTCCGTCGCGAGCGCTAAGGAGCGGAGCGGAGGCGCTGTCGCGCTGGCTGACGAATGCGCGGGCGGTGAGACCTAGCATTTTCCAGTAGAGTGGCCGTGCGGGCCTAACTATGTATGTCAAGGGTTGCGCTAATCACTCACTATTGTTACCGAGCCCCTGAAATGCAACGAAGTTAATAATTACGCGACCTAAAAGCTTTTTAATGGAGGTCCAATGCGTTTTCTTGCAGCTGTAGTGAACAGAAGCCGGGTGCGCGTACTATAGTGTTACAAGATTGCGGAAACGGTGTCGCGCGCTGTATTGTAAATTTAAAGGTCCGCCTAACTGGAGCGGACAGGACTCGGAATCCGGTTGATATAGCCTTGGTGTGCCCGAGTGGCCACTTCACCATTCCAATCGGTCGGCGGGTAATTAAGCCAAGCCAGAGTGCGGCCCGCCGACCTGTAGCCACCCTGTGATGTACTCACTGCTCTCTATACCTACGAGCACTCAATCAATTTGACGTTGCAGACCATCCAATCTGGGGATTTTATTGTTTCGGCATGCATGAGTGCCGAGTTTGATTGTATATACCACTAATTTGATCTCTAAGTCACGATATTGTTTAACAAAAGCGATAATTAAGCAGAGTGAATATTCTTGACGAGTGTTTCTGCACGTTTAGGAAGTTTGTCTTTGACCGCTACATGGGTTAATTGACTCGTCTCTTCAAACGAACATCTAAGTGCACCAAATAAGTTGTGTTGGTCAAGGGCATACCTAAATGACCTCGATATTATTGTAGACCGCGTTCTTAGGTTCTGCACTTTGCGTGACGACGTCTAATTATCTGAATCGAGTGCGGTTCTAATGCAATCAAAAATCGAGTCTGCAATATTTACATTTGTAGATCAGCTTCGATTTAGGTGCGTTTGAGCAGGTGTGACATGATAACTGTGCCCATCGTGACACTTGATAGAATTTTAACGATCTTTACTGATTGCAGCGGAGTCGGTGAGCGTCGCACTGCCTTGCATTCCGACCTTCGACGGTCAAGGAAATACAATCATTCAGCCACCAATCATAAAATAAATGATAATCATAGCATGATAGGTACAGGCCTATTTATCGCACAGCGCATTTAAATAACTTTAAGAAGCAAAACAAATTCGGTAATTATCGCAATGCAATTCAGAGCATGTAAGCACGAGACTTTTACAATTAATTTTGTGTGACCAAGAAAGTGCAAACACTACTCGATGCGTAGATACTCTGACATAATTCGCAACAAGATTTCGCACAAGCTTTACGATGCACTTCTACCATAAAAGCACGATGGAAAGATTCTGCTGTAAACAATCAACAGGTGATTATTTAATACAAAGTTGTCTAGGTGAGGTAACGATTACGAGTCCACGACGCGTTGAATATTCACAATGCTAATTAATATGTTCGTAAACAATGAAGAGATTGATAAGAGTTGTTTTTTGTTGTAATAGGTAAGTGTTGAGGTTGCGGTCTCGTCTTAAGTGGAACAATGACTTATTTAGAACATATTGTTCTGAATATTGCGTAATTTGTCACACGAAGATGCGATTTCGCTGGGAAAGTGTCTTTGTCACATTAAAAGTGGCTTAATTAAATTATAGTCCACAATGACGACATTGCACAGACCCTGTCTGTATCGCGTAATGAGACCCAAACAGCTTTCAAGCTTCATCATAGTAAAAGATGAATTTAATTCACGAAAATGTATAAGTAAACGACTGAATTTATAATCTTGTATTACTTCCTTACTGTTGCTGAGGTGTAAGTAAAAAATAAATATGTTTTTAGTAAATCTCTCGATAAATAAAGCGATGTTACCGCTGTAAAAGCAATCAGTTATTCTTATAAACTTCTACGTTTATGTAAATGATTGGAAAATTGCCTCGTTCAATTAATATTGTTGAAGCTCATTGTTACAGAGTAGTACAAGGGCGAATTTGACAAGTTATAAGTAGGCAATACCGATTATCTGATGACGACCTGATCAATATCTAATTCGCTATAATTACACAGTCGTGGCCTTATCTTTTTAATATTTGTTTCTTTTTTAATATTTTGTGTGCGTCTACCTCATTATTGTCAGTGTTAAGATTTTTGTGGCAAATAATAACTTAAGAAAACAAAACTTTACTTTATGACACTGAAGTTAATTTACATTTTAACGCACCTCTACCAATATAGGTAACCCCTACAATGGGTTTCTTTGTTTAAGTCCGTCAAATTGCTAATAATACAGGAATTGCTATACCATGCGTTTTTATTGCAATTATCTCTGTACGCTGTCAGTGGATAAAGTTAATTGTTTGTTTTTTAGGACATCTTAATTATTTCTAATAAAGATTTATGCTACTAATGAATTACTGTAACTAAAATGAATAAGCACTTGAAATTGCATGATTATTAGATTTTCCAAGCAATAAATCAATGGATATTAAGATTATTTAGGATTCACTATTTTTTGACCGAAAACAACAACTTCTTGCAATGTTTTGCCGGCCGCTTTGTTTGCAAACAATTTAAAAGCAAGCTGAACTTTGATGATGGGAGAGAAATATTTTTTGAGATGGTAATTGAAGGTGATGGTGGATAAAATATGCGTGTGATGTAAATGTGATAAGAACGAGCTGGTGCTTGTCCAGGTGCTGCAGCTCCTCACCTCGATGCTGTAGGACTTCTTGATGGCGAACATCTCACGGTTCTTCTGGGCAGCTGCGACGGCCATTTCTTCTTTGTTATCTTCTCACGACACACCACTGGTATTTGAAGGGCCTGAACGAGGGGTTCACTGCGCGGTTAGCTAGCGTATTGTCTGCGAGAGCTTTTTGTCTCGACCACGGGCTTCTGTGCCTGTCTGTCTGCGACTCGAGCTGTCGTATTACTATAGCTAACTAAACTTTGGATTGCAAACAGACCAATGCATGATGACCGTTCGTAAGAACAGTTTAAATAGTGTTAGGCGCGCGCCTCCCACCCCGCAGCGCCTTTCGTCGCGCATGCGTCACGATCCGCTCCCCGCGCGCCGCCCGCTCCCCCCGCCGCCTGCCGTCGACTCGCCGGCATCCCCCGGCCCTAAGCCTTCATCATCAGGTCCATCTACCCAGCATCCAGCCACCTCATATTGCCTGATCATCCACATTTCTTAAAAAAATCGCCCTCTTCCAAATTATGTCCTTATTTCCATACCTTAGGTCCTTGTTCGGAAATGGCCTTATTAACTCGGAAGTAAACTGCTGTAACTATTAAAATAAATAACTGTGACGTTATAGTTATGTTAAGCAAATAATAATGTTCGATAAAATCTGTATCATAAAATTACTAAGTATTATATTTTCGGCAGTCGTTTGGAGTGGCATTTACTTGTTTATATTAGGGCGATTAAAATCTTTTGCAGATATTCTGATATTCACATTAAATTAATAAAAAGGTAATGTAATAAACTATTTCAATTAATAGGAGGCGTTAATTAACTAAACTTTATTTGAAAATAATGAAGCTGGAAATCCTAGGTTCGATTCCCGGATCGGGGCATAGTTAAATTGGTTTCTCCCATTATGAGATTTCCCAGTAGTTGTCCAAAATCTAGATTTGCTATGGCCTGGCTATGATAATAGACTCCCCCTATTGGAAAATGCGATATGGACTCTTGCGGAATATGGATATTATTATACACCTCCATGAATAACATATGACATTAGGGGAATTATTAATTCCCACTTTTATTCCGGACAATATAGGTGTGATTTAAAAAACAATTAATCGTTTCTTTTCAAATGACGCGACACTAAGGACAAAGATTAATAACCTGTATTTTATTAGTCAACAGAATTTCCAGGAATCGTTCTCTAATTTGTGCTAGTTCGGTTTTACCTGTGACGCGTAGCGCTTCGTAGACCCCAATTTGCTACGAGCTACGGGCTGCTACGCCTATCCCTACGGGAACGATTCCTAATCTCTACGCGAAGTTTTTATTTATTTCTAATACGTAATACGACAATTGTTATGGGTAATGTGCAGTGTTTCGTCACTGATAAGATGTTACGCTGAAGATAACATTGTGGTTACCTTATCGTACGAGATGAATTTATATAATTACCATTTAATAGGCGTATAAGTTACCGGCACATGGTTTTACGATAATTTTCAACTGGTTCAAATGTTTGATAAACTATCTAGAGCGATCTTTTGTTATTGTACCTATGCAAGCCATTGTGTTTATGTATGTATCTGTATATTTATTGGTGAGTAATTTAGTTTCGATTGTAATATACCTGTGCTTCACTTTTGCATAATAATTCCATTTTTATTTAGAAATTAAATTGAGAAAAAAAGCGAATAGTATTTAACATTTTGATATAATTTTGCAGTTGAGATTTAATATACATATATTTTAAGTCCGTTGTTTCCTTAGGCAAAGTAACATATCCCATTACGATTAGATTAATTACATAAAAGTATAGTTGATAAAAAATAAACGAACACCAACATTTATTTTTAGTGTTAATTTATTTACTTAATTTGCTATGATTTACATTACATTACGTACAAGGCCATGTGGTAGGTATTGGTTAGGTACCGCTGTAAATGTAAATATTTACTTTTATATGTTGCCTTTCTTTTTTTGCATTGATGCCAATGAGTCAAAAAACGCGAATTAATTAAGTAAATAAAACACTTTGGTAAAGAAGATACCAGTTTATTTAATCGGTCATTTAAAAAAGCAACAACAGAAATGATGTACAGAAAACCGGGCATCAAAGGTAATAATCTGACATTGACAGTAGGTCAGCTTTATGTAGTAGCACTAAGAGTGTTATTCCTAGTGTTAGTGTGTTCATTGAGGTGTAGCTGACTGTACCTACATTTTAAGTAATCAAATATAAAAAGGTGCATGGTCCAGGTAGATAATATTCTTTTTATAACTGCTTTTAAAGATACAGGCGTATCTACATAGGTATAATGTGTTTAGCTATTAGTGAAAACCTTGAATTGGCTTTGTTTAACTTATCTCTAGTACAAATTAATATCGGGTTTACTTATTTTTTTCTTTCAATGCAAATATTCAGTTTCTATCAATATATCATGACGTCACGACTGAAATACTCGATGACTTATTCTAAGGTGTTCGTAATAATACCTATACTCAGTATTAGAGGTCAAAAAGACTAATCCAGACTTCATGCTGGCTGCTGCTGTAAAATTCCTGATAGAAAACTCCAATAATACCTCTAGAAATCGTCTCCAGGACCCCAAGTTCAGCTGTTTCGCTATCATTATATCCGAATACCAGATTCTCAGAGATATTACGAGTATCAACAGTTTCTTTAAAAAACAGCCCAATTATAGCCGTTTCAAAGAAAATTCTCTCTCCTTGCCCTGCTTCAGCTAAAATTACGGCGTTCCCATTATACATCATTGTTTACTTTTATCAATCTGTTATCAAAGACAAGAATCGAACAATAATACATTCGACAGCAAAACTGTTAAGAGATTTTTAAAAGCATTAAACAGTTTGAATATCATGTTATTTTTATGCAAAACAAATGCATTTTATAAAAGCTTAATAACATGTTTAACATTAAAGCATCTTAAACATAACATATTAGCTCACAGCTACACGTGCAGTTTTTTACCAGCATAATTTTTCCTAATATTTTATGTGTTGTCATTACCGCAAAGTAAAAACATTCGTTCAATAAATAGTCGCATCGTAAGAAGAAGCTGTAGGTAACAACACATCCAATCAGACTGTACAATGGGAGAATCATCGACTGTGACCGCAGAGTCGAAGAGTCAACTGAATTAATGACAGTCTATCGCGAGGTAATTCACAAAAACCACGCTATTCGACTATTGCCACCATTAAGTGACACACGTTATGCGACATCGACCAATGCCAAGACATGCCTTTACGTCACATCGTATCGATTATTATAATTAGAAGGCCGCATCGGATACCGGTCATTCTAATGAGCTGCTACGATTTTTTTTACGAAAATCGATTCGGTTATTCCAATCTATCAGTTGTGACGTTAAAACCGAACGATTAAAGTGAACGAATGAATAAATCACCATCATGATGGACTGTCTAAATATTTGCAATATGTTTGTGCAAAATCATGTATTTGATTATCATTTCAGTGTGACGCACGTGTTTCGCATATTCTGGTTTCCACACGAGGTTGTTTTTTATTTTGGTTTATGAGATGATGAAGTTACGAGCAGATTGTTTTATTAGGGTAGGTCTAGAGACTTACGCCATCTGTCAGATTGTCTAGTATAAATCATAAAAGTAAACAATCCATGAGGTACCTCTGATATTATAGCTTCTTTTATTTCGCTTCGGTTCAATGTCCTAATTTCGGTGCAGGTAGGACGTCACTGTGCACTGTGCACACGCCCGGTTATATCACAATTCGCTGGTTTCATCAACAATGCCTACGTGATCATTCGCTTTATTCAACTTTGCCAGCTTTAGAGGCACTTGTTTAAGTAACGGAAGTACATAATTATGATTGCATTCGTTTTTTTATTTTTATTATGTGCGTAACCTTTGTCTTTAATGTGTCTCTTTGTTGGGTGTGAAAATCGAAGTAACTAAGTATTACAAACTTAAAAAGTAAATATCATTTATGTTCCCATCTTTTGGTTTTCCCATGTTGCATGTTATGGCGGGCATGTGGGTAAAAAGAATGAACAGAAAGTTAAGTCTTAGAGCTCGTTTGGGGAATCCCTCCACGCCCGGTTAACTGATCCGTACGGTACACTGAGGTAAAATAGCGATAAACACGTCATTAGTGCGTCATCGGCAAGTGGCTGGCTCTGCCGCGAAAGTGCCAATTACGACATGCGCTTATTTGATACGACTTTACGTCAGGGTATTCCATATCGAAGATGTTAGACATGGGGTCAGTCAACTGGAACACAAGCAGGTACACAAGTTGTTTTAATATGGTTATATACCTACCTACTATGATGATGGTTCCCATAAACCAAAACAGCCAGTAACACGTCAAAACAATACAGTGAAGTGTTAATTATCGCTACCTTGACTCACCACAGGTTTTAGATTTTTCAGACCATTTGCTAACTAAAACATAGCACTGCGATTTATTTGACAACTTTTTGTCAAGAAACAAGTCTTGTTTTCGAAAAATCGTAATAAAAATTATTTATACAATATTCAAAGATTTTAATTACGGCAAGACAAAAGGAAAGTTTATCGTTGCCTTTAGGACATTGGGAGGAACGTACTTATTGTGGAATATTATTAATATTACAACAATCAGCCACATGTCCATATAAACAATTTGGCTGTAACTAATTGTTTTAAAAGGCAATGGACGCTGCTTTTATTTTAACACTATATAGTTATAGTCCGGTCTCCTTCCGCGTAGTCAACAGTGTTGTTTTGAACCAAAACATATATTTTTTAATCTCATTATCATCATCATCATCATCAGCCTATTAATGTTTACTGCTGGGATACAGGTATCATCTATATGAGAACAAATGGGCTATAATCCATCAGGAGGGACCAGGACGGGTTGGTAAATGAATTCTTCGATTTTTTGGTTCTAGGACATGCTTGTTTCTCACGATGTTTTCCTTCACCGTTTTGAGAGCTTTGATGATGAAATAAATTACACAATGTAGTGCACATGTCTGGGTTCAAACTTCGAACCCTCGACTTACTGTTCGTAAGTCGGGGCCACCATTGGGCCATCGCTGATCTCAATCTCATCAGTACTTTCGTTTTTGTTTTACAAATACATATAATAAACAAGCAAATTCCTCTTTATAACTTAAGGTTAAATTCAGAATTCATTTGACTTGTTAATCTCTCACCTACTAAGAATTTATTCTAGTTTCCTGTTATTTATTTCTAAACAATCAAAATTAACATAGTTGGAAGTCTACAACTGTAAAGCCTATGGTAGGAAGTTAGTTATATTCAATAGGTTCCGGTTTTTTATGTTATACCTTTACCAGTCACATAATTATTATTGTGAAGACGTGGATTAATTGATTGATAGATAGCCTCTTTACATTTTTTCCTGGTAACATTATTATTTTTGTATCTAACCGTATTTGCAAGGTTTCCACAGCAATGAAATATGCAGAAAACGCAACGAATTAAGTATAATGAATGCTGTAATTATTAAATCCATATCGATTGTTTTCAGTCAACGGTTTCTAAGGAAAGTGGTCGGCCTGGGAAAAGTGATTGTTTATAATTAGATAATGGAAATTAGGTAAACGCATATTATTACGTCCATAGAAATCCTTGTGATTTTCCTTTATTCAAACAATAGTGGCTAAGTAATCAGCGTGGAGAGCGGTAAGTTTTAATGTTTACCGGGTTACAAAACGTAGTTGCTTATGCTTATAATGCACATAATATATAAATACATATATATATTTTTTAGAGATTGCTGATTAGTCTGTGATTTTGTATGTATATGTCACCGTAAAATTGTCAAACACGTTAGATTGTAATAAAACTAGAGATTGTAAACTCTCGAAAGATTGTCAAACGAACATACTGCATATAAAACTCTTTATTTTTCGATAGATTGTAATTTATCGAAGTGAAACCGTAATATTGTGAAATGTATGCGATCGAGACATACCGATGAATATACCCCAACCTCAAAACACTTTATATTCTCCTAAAAAGCGTAGTCGATGGAGCTATTTCTGTCTGCAGGGTTAAAAGGAACCTAACCAACCTAACGTGGGGGTGCCCCAAGTCCCGATTATGGCGGCAGAGATACTTCCGTCGCATGCATTTCACAATATTACGGTTTCACTACGAGAGTTCACAATCTCGCTATAGAGATAACCATCTAACGTGTTTGACAATTTTACGGTGACATATAATTATAAAGTATTAAATACTACACCCATACAATTTGGTAAATGGGTCAAATATATTTCCGCTCTGTCAAAGTCAGGCTCTATCTTACAAATTCATTTCTACTATGGCCAACTTATTTGCATAGGTAAAATTGTAACATTTCCTTCATTAAAACACATGTTTTCAATGACGCAGGCCACCAAAAGGACAAGACCAAAATCTAAGTTTGCTACATTCATAAAAGGACATGACGATACTCATTAAAATTTGCCAACGTGTAAAGACTTGTAAAATGTAGACAGAGGATGTCACTGTTTTCACTCGTAATATTGTAAACGAGCTTTAAATTGTTTTTAGATCGTGTTACCCAGCAAGTAATGAACTGCCGCCATGGTCCAGTGTTACTTAGATTTTAATCTGGTTTGTCATCTGGCGTTCGGAGGGAATGAAGTCTACAGTAAATGAGTTATGGACCATTGATTCTTTCTGCCTAGTGTCTAACAACTGGGGAACAAAACAAAAAATTGTGAAAACTCGATGGCCGAACTTAACATTAACATTCCGGTTTAACTATAAAGACTGAATATTTGATGAGGAATTTCATGCGAAGATTCTATGCTTTTATGCAATTATGAGCCAGTTTTTTCAATAGAAGATTTTATATTATCTACTCCTAAACATAGAAGCGTGTTTTTGAGGCTCACCTACTTTTTGAAGAATCATTATATGCAAGGTTTGACCATTACTAGGAAGTTTAAGAAGTACCTAAAGATTTATATTCCTCCTCGAAATATCTAATAAGTAGCTTATAGTTCCAACTTAAAAGCTCAGCGACAGGTTATTCAGTGCTTTGACAAGCGATAAACAATTTAGTGGCAGATAAACATTTCTGAGGATTTTGCAATATTTCCTGTGCAGTTGTACAGTTAAGGTACTACAAAAGTTGCTGATATAGCAGTATTTCCATTGTTATCTCGCAGTATTGTGCTTTGTTCTCTGGCCAATAGATTTATGTCAGAGGTAAAAACAACTGTCTAATAGTGTTCAGGGGGCTTCAGAAATGGCTATTCTATCACGAGGGTATAACAGAAAATGAAAAAGCTGTAAAAAAATAATCTAATAATGCTATCGAGAAATTTACAACTGTGTTGAAGTTGCTGTAGATATACTAATCTTCTTGTTCTATGAGCTTAAAACAAACATTTGGGAAGCGGGAAAAGAAAAAAAATATGATGTTGACTTTTAAGATTGACTAAACGTCGAACGACTAAACAGGGCTGTGTTTTCATGAATTTGTATCGTTAAATATAGAAACGATTTACATGAAAACAGGAAGACCCATATTATTTATTTAAATATATAAAACAGGAGAAGTGGCAAGGAACGGCTGTACTTTTTTGCAATAAATACTTTGCTCCTTAACCACTACCTAAGTTTGTCGCTAAGTGACTGGACAAGCAATGTAAAAATCAACAAACGATAATAAGGACATGCGTCGCGTGGTGCGGCCGCTACTTTTTACGACGAGTTAGTGATGTGCTTGAGTATCGATGTTTTAGAGTGGGTAAGTTGTACGGTGCTTGGTAAATACTCGATGTGTTTGATGGCATAAGGCTTATAATTGATTGTGTACTACGTTTTGATTTCAGAAATGCGGGTGTGTGCGCGACTGCAGATCTATTGCTTTTACTGCATGTGTAGTGGTTGCCGTGTGGTAGGGTTAAAGTGGAGACAGACTTCCGATACATTTTCGGCTAACGGGCATATCTCCTTCTTTATTACATCTATGGGAAGACCCGTGCGTGGGGAGAATGACTTGAGATTGACAGCGAGTGCGACATGGAGAAGGAAAGCTCGCTACCAAAGACTGTGGAATAGTCTGGGGGAGCCTTTGAAAGTCTTTAGGACGCCTATGCTGTAAAGCAAAATAAACTCATATTATTATAACTGATGTGTGAAAATGTAAAAATGTTTAATATAGATACGCATAAGTGTAGCTAGCTATCTGAATTTGCATCAGAATACACGAAATACAAAAATCCTTAAACATATCCACGTAACAAAACTAGCCAAAATATCGACTATAGCACAGCGACTACAATATATTTTATCTATTGTAAGATCATAATCGGTAAAACACTTTATGTCATTAGCAGAAATAAACATAAAATTCGCAGGGCCAAGGTTGAACAAGTTAGATTAGATTTGATAACCTAGTGATCATTATCTTTGTCTTATATCGCTCGCAGCTGGTTTGTTGGTAGCATTGCGGTGACATACAAATGACTAATGTGTCTAGGTCGTGTCTTTTATCTCATATCAATATTATAGGTATTTTATTTAACCATAACTATTAATATATACACAATTCGTTACGGAAGTCGGAGCTCAGAAGTCCGGTTCGCGGCTGATCCGGGCTGATACCTTAAGTACGTAAACTAGGCTCGTTTAAATAGCCCACCTATGGCCATATCACTAGCACTTCTTGTTGACCTTCTATCTAAAATTAAACTTTTATTCTGAACGTGTTTAACGAAACAGTTATATACAAATTTTTAAAACAAACAAAACGGACCATATTTGTTGGTATGCCATTAAAGTTATAATAAACATTATGATGGTCAGAAAATAGTAAGACATATGTTTATTTCTGAGGCTGAAACCAGTTCTCACAATAAATTCTAATCGTTTGCCGAATGGTTATGTAAACACACTATGTCAATGGTTTCTGTTTATTCAAAATTAGTTCTTTGAACTATTTAAGGTAAACGGATCGTCATTTATTTTAAAATGATTTTCCCACAGCAGGGAAATCACACGACTTCGATTAAATTTTATGAACGTTTAAATTAAGTTAACTCCTGTCTGCTGTCTGGGATCAGTTCTATTGAACTTAAGAAACTAAACAAAATTCCTGGAAGGATTTTGAGTGCTTAGCAATTAATTAACTATGCATTGGTAGTGTACTGGACCGTTCGACGTGAGATGAAAGCGCTTGAAAAGTCCAATACCTACAGGGTGTATTTCACCTTATCACAAAGCCGTTAACCAAGCATTCTGTATATCAAACTACGTAACTTTCCGCAAAAAATATTGCTGGGAAACAACTTTTTTTTTTGAGGTTATAAATCATGTTTTGTGGTATAACTCAATGTAACGCACTCAAAACATTGTACGGGTGGATGGATTGAATAGTACGGAGGTCGTAGAGATATTTAAAGTAAAAATCATGCGACAAAAAGTGGTATTTAAAAAAAAACTTGTAAAATTCTTGCAACTTTGACCCCCTATATCTCCGTAACTAGAAGGTTCCCAGGTATGGTGTAGAACAAGAAAATGATCAGAATGACGAGAAGAACAAGTGCCTTTCGTATTCGTTAAGAGGTGTTTTACACCCTTTATATATGTCACTGGACTTCTACCGCGGCTGAAACGAGGATTACGAATTTGGGCGATTTCAAGGTTTCCTAGCATTTAAATACCCTTAGAACTTCCTTCCGTTACATGAACATTCTATTCCAAAGACGTTATTGCGGGGTTGTATTTCTTCCTGATTCTTTTGCTCCTATTTGACAATTAAACGGACGTGGTGTGACTTGCCAAGGTCAATCAGTCATCAATAATTCATGTTACTATAACTATGCAACACAAATGTTATTATAGTACTTCATGATTGTTTGCAATTATATTTTATTTATGATTTGTATTGCCGGTTACCTAGGTATCTACAGAAATAACGCCCATGGAAAAACATGCATAATATTTTTTAGTGTTCCGTGCTATTATTGTTGTGGCAAAACACTAATTATTTGCCTAGGTTTGCGTGTGTAGGTGTGCTGGGACTTTGCTTATACTTAGTTACAATAGTTAACTTAAGTGCTTATAAGCAACACAGAAATAATTTAGATAAACATATAATGAATCTTGAAGAAGTGGAAGCCGTACAAAGTTCTTTATTGATAACGAAAATCCGATTTCTTAAATAGGAGGAGTCTTTAGCTGTAGCTTTAAGCGTAGTGTAGTTTAGCTTTAACCCAACTACAAATTGAAATAAGTTTTTCAGAACGAGAACGGCCCTGTTGGATAAACGTTACAAATTGTAAATTGTAACTGCATTTTACAAGTTACAATTTTACAAGTTTCTGTTTAATAAAAAAATACAATTTACAAATCTATCATGACTGCCTATCTTGATTCCCTAGAATGGGAAAGTGGTAGTTGGAAATCCCCGACTTAAAAATCACTCGTCTTGTAGATTTGTCACACCAGCAAGGCCTTGAATACCATGCTATTTTCAGGGCACCTTCTAGTTACGGGGGCGTGCTGACAAGTTTTTTTTTAATACGCGTTTTCATTGTAAGTTTTTTAACGACTATACTACTCAATCAGTACTACTACTATCCTGTATTGCTATTCAATCAATTCATCAGCACAATGTTTTGAGTATGTTACATTGAGTTCTAACACAAAACACAATTTTCCAACCCCTTAAAAAAGCCGATTCCCAGCTAAATAGTTTTTGCGTAAATTTACTTAGTTTGATGTACCGAATGCTTGATTGACGGCTTCGTGATGAGGTTGTTTACAACCTGTATTATATATCTATTTAAGAACAAATAAAATATACTGAAAAATGACTCTTTAATTGAAATGAAGTCCGTTAAAATGTAGCCTATGTTACCTGGGCAATGATAACAAATTGATTGAAACCTTTTTTGATTTTCTTTTATCAGCCTAAGCTGTCCCACTTCTGGAGAAAGGCCTCCCCTCATTTTTTCCACTTTTCTCGTTGTTGCAAGCCATTCATGAGAAAGCCATCCAAGTTGTCCCGCCGTCTTCTCTCTGTCTCAGAGCTCCAATCTATACTAATATTATAAAGCAGAAGAGTTTGTTTGTTTGTTTGGTTGAACGCGCTAATCTCAGGAACTACCGGCTCGAATTGAAAAAATCTTTTTGTGTTGGATAGTCCATTTATCGAGGCTATAGGCTATATAACATCACGCTATGACCAATAGGAGCGGAGCAGCAATAAGAAATGTTGCAAAAACGGGGGAAATTTTATTCCCTTTGTGAGCTCTCAGACGAAGTTGCGTGGGTCAGCTAGTTTTGTGATATGCGGAGCCTTGCCGGCTATGCATCCGGCAAGCATGACCTCCCCAGTCCCATTTCAGTTTTTGAGCTGAGTATCTAGAGCGCAGTGTGGTGTTACTTATTCGGTCGGTAATTTTTAGTCACCGTCGCCGTCGCCGCCGTCGTCGTGCGCTTCACGGCACGTCGGCAAACCTTGAGTTTGGACTTCTAGATGTTAGTCAAAGACCAAGTCTGTGCACCATATGTGAGTATGGGGAGAATAATAATAACAAATAATAAATTTTCATTTATTTTCTCTCACAATGGTTTTGTAGCACATAACAGTTTCGAACTATACAAATTCACATTGTGAGAGCTGATGCCTGAAGTAGGTTTTAGAAAAAAAAACTGTATTACAGGTCACCAGGCCCTATTTAGTGGCATCATAAATAAAACGGCAGAAAGCATGCTAAACAATTATAAACAAAAATAAATAAATGAAAGGGAAAAAAAAAGAAATAAAATAAAATAACAAAACTAATCCTAGGGAGTGTGTGAAGTGTGAATGTGTAGGTGGATGGTGGTACGTGTGTATGTGAATGGTGTGAAAGTGTTTGTAGTTATTTGAGATCAAGCATTATGAAATTGGGTGGAGCAACTTTTCTGTGTCATCATAGGAAAGAGTTTTCAAAAATTCAGTTAATTTTTTCGTACATATTGGTTTGTGTAATGAATATATATATTTTGACTTTTGTTGATGACATACACCACAGACAGAATGCGCACGTACATCAGCTTACGTTATAAGGGGATGGGTAAATCGCCCTTGAATAGTACTTCCATGGACCAGTAGCTCTTCCATGTGTTTTCCGTGCGTCTTGCAACTTCTTTGTCTTGCCTCGCCTGGAAGGAGACTAATTGGCCCAAATGATTGATACCTGATTCATCAAAATCGGAACATACGTAAATACTAACCTACATGCATACATAGACTGCTATAATCATAACTCTTCCTTTTGGCTTCGCCGTAGTCGTGTTAAAATAAACAAGGCTTATCTAACATAATAGCATTACAAAACCCATAATTTAAAACCAGCACGTGTGATAACATTCAAAATAATGCCCATGTGAATGTGAATCGTATGTGATCAGAAGTGGGTCAATAACCCATTGCGATAATCTGCGCCGGCGCCACTAGGAAGCGCAATCAATGGCCGAAAGCGTGAGTAACACGCAAACAAACAGACAATTTGCACGTTTACTTTCAAACAATGATCACCAGCTGAGCTACCTGATCTATTTCACAATACAACATCACGCCTGAAATCCCGATGCTTTAGACTGAGGTGTACCTAATAGTACACTCCTTTTAGACAGAGGTTTACCTAATAGTACACTCTATTTAGACAGAGGTGTACCTAATAGTACACTCCTTTTAGACAGAGGTTTATCTAATAGTACACTCTATTTAGACAGAGGTGTACCTAATAGTACACTCCATTTAGGCAGAGGTGTACCTAATAGTACACTCTATTTAGACAGAGGTGTACCTAATAGTACACTCCTCTCACCTCAATAGTAAGCACATGTGAACCACAAAAAAGTGAAAAATAACTATAGCTTCAGAAGTCGGTGCCAAAAAAACTAAATCAATGAATTCGGTTTTATTTTTAGCAAAAAAGTTTTGTAATCGAGTATCTTATTATTTGACTATATTGATAGATATAGACAACTCAAAGTTTTTGTTCTTTGGTATTGAAACCAGATAAATTTTCGTGGACCCCTACTCACAGGCCCCTTACGGGTCTCCCGTAGACCCTTGGCGGGGTCCAACTGGACTACTTTGGTAATCACTGGACTAGCTAGACTGTTTGGTCGGCTTTGCTACGTATTTTTTTCCTGCACCACCTTCGATTGCTTCAACTTCTATAAAGCATATTATGCTTCAATCAACTTGGTGTACCGGACGGAGTCTTCTGTCGGTCATAGATTTCTTCCAAAACAGTGTCACAATAGCCTATGCTGCCTGCTTTTGTATAACTGCATCCTTAAGGATCCTTAAGGCGACGACTCGAATGGCGTAGTGGTAGTGAGGCTGCCTTACGTTCATAGGGTCCTGGGTTCGAATCCCGGTAGGAGCAAATGTTTGTGTGATGAGCATGGACATTTGTTTCCGAGTCATGGATGTTTATATGTATAATAAGTATGTATTTACAAACAAAAAAGTATATATGTAGTATATCAACTATCTGGTGTCCACGACACAAGCCTTGCTTAGTGTGGCGCTGTGTGTTAATGTCCAGCGATATTTATTTATTTATTCTAAATTTGAATAAAATGTAGACTTTTAGCCTATACCATATAAGTGACATGATTTCGTTTTTCATGAGAAATTTTAAACAATGTATTAGTTTTAATCATACACAAAACTTGCAACATGCTTGTAACAATGCATATAATAAGTACATACTCAGTTTTTTTTAATAAAAACAAAACTAAACAATGAAATATTCTGATTTCATTTACATAGAACCTACCTATGCTATGTTTTTTTTTGCAGTAATAAATAAAGTCTGCCACTTAAACCTAGTTTTTGTATTAACATGTTTATTAAACATTTATTTAAATTATAATGTAGTAGTGCATCTTAACAACGAGTATTTTTTGTCTAATCTTGTTTTAGATTATTTTTATTGTGACTGGTCATTCGCATTAAAACCAGGTGTTAAATAAAAAAGTCGTGAGTATCGTAATGGCCTGTCACTAATATTTATTAACTAGAATAAAAAAGGGGTCGAAGATACCTACTTATGTAAATAGTTTTGTTTTTGTTTACATTGTTGAAGTATTCATTGACGAAAACAACGGCCACACCAGGTATGTCACAGAAACCTTCCTTTACTTTTGAAGTTGGAAAAACTTGTTCGATTATTTATTTAGCACTTCAAGCACAGAGTACAGAGGCGGACTTAATGCCATAGGCATTTTCTACCAGTCAACCTTTGGTGACCGTGATGCAGAGACAAGCACTGGTAGGTGTTATTTCTGAAAATCAGAGCATTATTTTATTTAATACTACGATATTAGGCCCATTCCTTTTAGACCAACACTCAGTTCACATAAGTTGTTTTAACACCGAACATTTCACACTGCCTAGTAAATTAAGTGATTAAAACCCGTACTTCTAATAGAGCGTTCCCTAATTCATAAGTTAATATCAGTTTGATTTAACACACTTTGTGCGAACCTGTCACAACTCTCATAGCTAGTTTATGATAAATAACGAGATTAAGATCTTAATTGCGTGTAAGTTTTAATTGTAGTTAATTGCAGACACTCCCTTTTACCTGCAACCTACAATTTTCATGAAAATAACTTACAATTTTGCCTTGATCGGGTTTGCCCGCTCAATATTGCATGAGGTTTTAATAGTCGGCCATGATGTCAAAGAAAGAGGATTAAAAGATGCCGTGATGGCTGATAGGGGAGAATGGAAGAAGAAAACAAGAGAGAAAAAGAGACAAGGGCAGTAAGATGATATTGGTGTATCAGGCTTACCCATAAAAACATTTTGATTTTATACATTTCAAAAATTTGTCATATTGGTCAATATTTTCGGGGTAAATAAACCTGACCTTTCTCAATTATTTAATATTGATTTTTAGTGCTATAGTAGCAGAAGATTGGTTTACCTGAGGCGTTTTAATAATACTTAGACTGTCTTCCTTACAGATCACCCCAGTAACGCGCGGTTTGAGATCTCCAAGCGCGGTTGATTTCAAGCGTTACTGTGATGTAGTAAGTTTTTTATCGCACAAGATCTAAATATTGTGAGAGTCCAGAGTGTATTTGCTAGGTTAAATAATTCATCTATACTAGTTTTTTACCTATAATGATATTTTAAAGAGGTGAGATTTGTTTTTATGTGATTTTTACCCTGCTCGGATTTTTTGTTAAAATAAAAAACTGAAAATATTAAAACCATTTTGAAATTTTTTGCATGTTTGTTTGACGTAATAACTGCTGCACGGTTTTTGATGAAATGTTCACAAATATATAAATAAACTCAGAATAACATTTAGGTTACAGAAAATTTTGGAAAAAGGGGGTGAAAAGAGTTTATATGGATAGAAAAAAAAAGGATTAATGAAACTCAAAATAAATACTTACTAATAAAAATAAAGAAATACCTGCTTCTGCATTTTTTTTTTATTTTATCCAGAGAAGGAAAAGAAAAGGAGGGTTTTGTGTTACAAAATTAATTAACTTCATAAACCTATCAAATAAAAACCAATGAAGTTTAAATCTTTTAAAGTTGCTACATGTATTTCAAATCTATTACAGGTAAATAAAATTTCTCAGTTTTCTTGAAATTTTATTTTTGAGGTGAATACGCACAAAATGACGGAACTCAAGAAAAGAAAAGAAAAGAAGTAATAAATTCAAGTAAAATAATAAATACAAATAAATAAAAACGGTGATCACAAGTAAACCATACAAAATTAGGTAAACTCGAGGGGGTTAGCCCCCTCGAGTTTAAAAAAAACACAACTAAGGGCTGGTTTTTCAATCGCCAGTTAACTTTTATCCGACGAGTTTCACATTTTGACAGTTTTTGTATGGACTCTCTGTCAAAACGTCAGATTTACTCTTCTGATAAAAGTTATCTAATGATTGAAAAAACAGCCCTAAGTATAATAATAGATATAGAATAATAATTTTACTGTTTTCTTCGGTTTTCCCTAATTTTCTAACCTTTGTGGGAATCGCGAACAGTCGATCAATACATCTGCTAATGACCAATGTCCAATCATAAAAATTGAGTTAGCTTGTGTTTGGATAGAAGCATAAGTATTATACATTATTAATGAGCTCGTTACTCTCTCAATTAAATCAAAATCAGAAAGTCATGAGGGGTTATCACGGGTATTGTCACACTTACAAGGTTGGAGAGCTTGTCACGAACACGGTACAACAATGGCCCACAACACGCTCCATTACAACGATACGCCCTGATTTTCACACGATATTTGAAAACAAACTAATTGCAGAATTAACGCTCCTTGAAAATTAAATTAACCAGTGCAGATCTATATTTTTTTTTCTATCGGTACAAAAACAAAGCATCAACTGCCTGTCAACTATTTTTGTGGTATTTTGTGAATGTCATTGTTCACAAATTGTTCTAGAACGTTTTTTACTTTAGTTAATGTTGATTTAATGTTCTTTACCGAGCCGCTGCGACTGCGCAAAGTAAACCGAGGTGATATCATTCAGAACTTCGTAAAAAGTTTATGATGCTAGTTTATTATAAACAATACTTAATTGCAGTTATATAAATGCTGTATAATGAGGATAAACTACGTTGTAAGTTCATCTTTTAATTTTTCTGACGATACGCTTCTTACGCCCCAAGATTTTTTTATACCTTTTTCAAATTCATGCGTATTTTCTAAGTAGTCTCTAATACTTAGACGCCGCTGACCAACAGTACAGGAAAATATCGTTATGGAACTCCGGTCTGATATCACCAACTCGCTTATAGATTCTGATCAAGCCCATTCCATCTCAGTCTGGAAAGTTCGTTTTGGCATATAAGCGAGACATTATTGTAAAAAAAACTCACACAGACTTCCATTATTCCAAAATTGAAAACTAAAATGTCGTGTCGGAATATTGTTAAATCACGTGTCATGGACTCAATGAAGCTTGCAAGCACGTGTAAGAATTTTATGACTTAGTTATTGAGATTAGATTTCCTGGAGAATAACTTTATTAGTCTGCAGAATATTGCATCCAACCAATCAATGATTCTGAATAGGCTGTTCATTGCAGAAGCTCGTGGCTAAATAATAATGACCGCACGGGTCGATCTTCAAGGTGAAGCAGTTCTTACCTAGGTCGGCCTGTAGATGGGTGACTGAGCATAACATATCGAATTTTCTCCGTGCGTCGGAAAGCACGCTAGACCGTTGGCCCTGGCTGCCCTTTGTGTATCTTTGACAGTCGTTAAAGGTATCAGTGAGCAAAAGTCTGACTACAAGTCTTACCTAGGGGTATCGTATTAACCAGTAACTGGTTTATGGAGGTAAGACTTTCGGTCGCTAAATGTTAATTATTGGTATTCAGCTGCATCTGGTTACACTGGATTTTGATTAAAACATAGTTAGGCTGCGCAGGTGACGTCAGTCTATTGCACTTGACTTTGGTAATCTATCTCCGATGGCACGAGCCTCCGTGAGGGAGGAGAATAAGGAACAAGCTGGATCTAGCTCGAGCAAGAACCAAGTCTTCGGCCACGACGGCGAGGACGTAATGACGTTTGCAGAGTGGTTTCGGGATAGTCGTAGTTTCCCTACCGCTGTCCCGGAGGAGTGTGTAACTGTCTCCGGGAGTGACGAGGCTTGCCGTGGTCGAAGAAGCGCTTGGAAAGGTGTATCATGAGCTGAAAAAAGGGGGGGCATTCTAAGGTCTAAGTGTAGGCATCATTGAGGCCATAGAAGGAGACTCCTGCGACTTTACGTACGATATAGCGGGGCTTGGAGAGGGCGATTAGACGCGTTTGTAATAATGGAGCGGATCACCGTGGTATAGGTAACTTCCTCCTTGAATCTTACCAATGGTAAAATCAGCTTGTTCACGAGCAACTTTAAAAGTGTGCCGAAAGGGCAAGTGGTTATCAAAGATCACACCTAAGTATTAGGCTTGCTTCTCACAAGAGATAGGCTTGCCGTATAATAGTGATCGGGCTGGGGAGGAGAAAAAAACCACCTGACTCTTATAGGGATTTACCTGGATTCTTCTGGACCTTGGCCGTTGCTTGCTGGGTAGGTATGAGCGATAGGGTCCTGACAGCGGCCAAAATAATGGCCATGTCATCCACGAGCACAAGTCCAACGTATGTACTTAAAGTTTTAATGCGTTTGTCCTTCATTTTCCGTTAGTTGTATGGGTACGTTCGATTTAATGCGCATTCGGTCAAGTTCAATATGCCTTATGTAATTATTATTATATGGGCGATATTGAATAATAATAATGTTTGGATACAAGCAGAGGCAGCGTGTTACTTAATATGACGTAAGGGAACATTAATAATTAACTTAATTATGATTGATAGCCACAAAGGAACGCTAAGACGATTTATTATAATGTTTTGTTGTTAATTAGGGATTGTATACTACTATTACTATAAAAATCGTTTAGATCTCGGGTTGATTTGAAGGCAGATATCATTATTTGACGACACTACGATATAAAATCGTTAATCTTAAAGGTTCTCAGGTATGGTGTAGAACAAAGAAATGATCGCAATGACGGGGAGAACACCTGCCTTTTGGCTTCTTTAAGAGATGTGTTACACCCTTTATTATGCGAATTTGTCGGAGCCCTGATTCGCTTTATGAGCCCAATTATTAACTTAATTATTTCCTTTAAAGTAACTACGCAAAAAATGGATTGCGTGATAATATCATCTTGAATGTGTTGTAGGCTAAACAAAGGTGATGATTAGCTAATCTTATGGATCAATTAGTATGTACTTGAACATTGTTAACTATATAGGTACCTTGAGCTTAGCTTACCCCCAAAGGTCCTTGGATGGGTAACAGCAACCGTTTATACACATACACATACAGCAAGATTATCAGTTTCGCGAAGCATATTGAGACCTAGATCTTAGGTGTTATACGAAGATTTTGTACAGTGATTATCCATCCGCAGTGAGAAGCCTGAAAGTCAGACAACTAGTCTTACCAAAGCGTTTATGTATAGTTGTTATCCAGTTGCTGCGATGTGGTGCTACGACATCAGGTCAGATTGGTCATCCGATCATCCGGAGACCTAAGCACACAGTGGGGGAATACAAGACCTATGATGATGTACACAAGCTTGGAACAGGGGATAATTGATGCCCATTATGATGACTCTGCTCTATACAATAAAATGTATCACTAGATTCGTAGTCAAATGGACCTGACTAACGCTGTCTAGGCACCTAGATACGTACCTACCACGAGCTGTGTCTGTGTCTGAGCCTCTGAGGTCAACATTCATTGTCCGCCTGTCACGAGCACGTACGGTAGTACTGTATCACCCGTACTGATTACAAACTGTCTTTTATAACTCAGGTCCAACGAATGGATCGAAATTCAAATGTTATGATAGATTTTATGGGTAGTAATCTAGCCATCAATGCTTGAATGTTGGCGAGCCTGCGGGCTTCACTATTATCTCGAACTTTTGATATCGATTACCAGCAGAATGTCAATTCTATAGTTGACTATATTTAGGTCAACAAAAAGCCAGTAACTCATCAATATACACTAAAAACCATCAACATTGGTAAAAAAAAAACCTACAAAAAATCGTCACGCATTTTTTGCCTTCGATACTGCGAATCGGTCTAAAAAGTGTTAAAGTGAATTTGTTCTAATTAGCTGTGTAATTAGGTATGGAAGTAGAAGGTCGCCAGGAAGTATCGCCGTGCTGCTGAGAATTTCTTCCACCTCTGAATCACTATAACAACATAGGTCTTTGTTCGTATGCGCCACGGCGGTTTGTTTTATTGTTGCCGCCTATTTCTCCGTATTATGAAAATGAATGGAACAAGTTTATTAACCACTAGCTTTTGCTTGCGGCTTCGCTCCCGTTACGTATGGAAATTAACTCATGTAAACATTTTAAATGTAGCCTATAGCACTCGCGGATAATTTACCTTCCTGTCATTGAAAGAATTTTTGGATTCGGAACAGGTCAGTAGTTCCGAAGATCCTAATCTTCGGAACTCCTATTTCTCCTATCTCCTTCGAAACTAGAAAGTATTGATGTAGATTGTGCACGACAACATTTTGAGACATTCATCAGCTGAATTGGTGGCGAATTGTCATGAAATTCAAGAATTTTCGTTGAACAATTTTTTGAAATAATTTTTCGTCAATTATTTAAACAAAAACCACTCTTTCCTACAAAACTGCAATACCTGCACAGTCAAAATGTACGGAACTGCTGTTTTTTTAATTACAATTAAAATTTCAATGATTCAAGCCAGCAGAGGTTTGTGTACTCTATGCTTGAGAAAAGGGGCCCGTAAAGAACGTAAAGGTTATCGTATTTAAACAATCGATCAATTTTCCTACCTTTTTGTATCAGTACTGGAAAATTGACACATTAAAAAAAAGACCTACCCTACCTGTTTGACGTCATTTACATCGTGCCCCTAAGAGAAAAACAGTGTTGTACACTTGTACCTACAACAGTACCTGGACCAATCTAAATTTGAGGTGTTTTCACGCTATTTACCAATGGAGAAGTCATTTAAATAATTATAATTTATTCTAATCTCATCGGCAATCGTAAGCAGCAGCGTAATATTTTAGTACATTTCTTAAATACCCGCCATACCGGTTCATTTATCATAAACGATAAGCTTGCACGGACATTCCACTGCATATAATTTACCTTTTTGTTAAAGGAACTTATAGTTTGTTCTGTATAACAGCAATTTTAAATAAACCTATTAGTCTTGTTAGCATAGTTATTACTAAGTACGCAACTTTTAATTACTGGTTGAAATGTGAACATTACCATTTTAGGAGCATTTCCTTCTAATATTGTTGTTGTTTTTATTTAATACCGGTTGGTCATTGTGACTTTATGACCCCTCGGATTAATCTATACTAATATTTGAAGAGGAAATATTTGTTTTTTGTATGTAACGAACAAACATAAAAACTACTGGACCGATTTGAAAAATTCTTTCAGAAGTGGATAGCTACGTTATCAGCCAGTAACATCTATACTAATATTATAAAGCAGAAGAGTTTGTTTATAAGTTTGTTTGTTTGTTTGTTTGGTTGAACGCGCTAATCTCAGGAACTACTGGTTCAAATTGAAAAAATATTTTTGTGTTGGATAGTCCATTTATCAAGGTTTTAGGCTATATAACATCACGCTACGACCATAAGGAGCGGAGCAGGAATGAAAAATGTTGCAAAAACGGGGAATATATATTGCCTTTGTGGGCTTTATCTCTTTTATGTGACGCAGACGAAGTTGCGTGGGTCAGCTGGTAGGCTATGTTTTTATTCGGGTCCGTCCTCTTATGAGAACGTAAACTACGCGGGTGAAACCGCGTGACTTCCGCTAGTTCCGAATAAAGACAAGATACAATTGATTTCCATGGCTGAAACCTGAAACGTCGGGTGTAACGAAAAAAATAAGGTCTTATCATCGTGTAAAAAGTATTGTTCTAGCAAACTTATCTTTGGTTCATTTGTATTGTATTGTAAAACGGGCTGGTGTCCGCAACTCCACGTCAAAGCGCGTATTATGCGTATGGGCACGTATTTATGCACCACGCGGGCCCAATGCGGTTTGGTAGATGTCACATGTCTTCGAATTTTTGGTTCTAGGACATGCCGGTTTCCTCACGATGTTTTCCTTCACCGTTTTTTAAAAGCAGTGGTGATGAAATAAATTACACAAATTAATGCGTTTGCCTGGGTTTATTTATTCATCAAATGATTGATCAAATCGAATGATACAATAGGGATGGATACTCTTATGTTGGTTGAAAGGAAAACTAAACAGTCTGCACTCATCCTTTACTGGCCCATCCGAAATATAAAAATCAGATAAATTAGAAGACAAAAGTTACCTGTAAATAATTAATTAGGCTATTGAAATACTAAATATTTGTATTCCGATTTTTTTTTATTTTGCAAATCAGAAATCCTTGAAGGAGGAATACCTTCTCCTTGTCCTTTTTTTTCACTATCCATGTTCCTTCCTCGCCCTTTATGTTCCGGGGCCGCGGTATCTCTTTCGAACAGGCCCGCAACCCCGGCAGGCTTCGGCCCTTGCGGGCCCCTCCCCTTATGCTGACATCTCTTTGAGGCGCGCGTAGAACACGAACGCGCTCCTTGTCCTTGAATTGAAGGAGGAATACTTGAAATTATGATTCGAACCATTGAACACACAACACATTTACAAAATTTTGAATATGACCTTTGCAGGGTTCAAAAAAGAAATGAGGCAGAATCATAATATCATGTGCGGTCAATATCCATCCGAAACGAGAATTCAGTATGTTCGAGTCATTTGTTTATTATAATCATAACAAATGTATGTTTGTGGTTTTGCCTAAGTACTTGTTAAATAGTTATTCTATAGATTAATCGTTTTTTGTGCTCTGCGGGTCTAGCCCAATACTCATTAGCTGAAGTCATTCATCGAAAGAACAATAAAGACCATTGACGCAAGTTATCATAGTTAATTGACTCCTTACTTCTGTGTATTACACTATGACATCATAATTCGTGATATTATTTATAATAGTTTTACCTTTTCTTACATAATTTTCTACTTTTTCAACCTTTTAGCTCTAAATAGCGCTTCTTAATGACCTATCGGGGATTACGGTTGCTGTAATCAGCAAAATTGAATAAAATATACTTAAAACAGACCAATTGTGAGTCTGAATCCCGCATGAAGGGTCCCGTACTGTCACAGTGGGAGAGACTCCTTTAATTTTTAAATTATTTGAATTAATTGTTGTTACAGGGGCAACAGAAATAAAGATAGAAGGATGTATTGTAGATTGATTGATTCCGCACTGGGCCCGCGTGGTGGGTTATAGTTATAGCCCATTCCCTCTCATAGAGAGGAGGGCTGCTTCCCAGCAGTGGGGACATCAATAGGCCGATGATGATGATGATGGATGGATGGATTGTAAGAGGAATGATATGAAGGAAAAAGTGTAAGTGATTGCGTGGCGGTTATTAAAGCAGCAGCAAGTAACATGGGAAGATGATGATGAATCCTCTGATGCTGTACTAGAACCAGTGACGTGCCAAGGGCCCATCAATACGGCAAGCCCTTAAGACAAGCTGACTTTTCAGAAGCCCTAACCTCATAAAGAGTAGGAGGTTATAGGGGGAAGCCAAGCTTTTAGGCTTGTATGAAAGTAACACCACTAACTAGGACGGATCCTGTATCTCGGCAAACAGCACCATCCCCTGACACATTCCAAATGTAAGCAAAAGTAGTTAAAATCTACTTCGGTCTCCTCTAAAAAACACAGTCACATATATTATCATGACAGGTCATGGGAAACCTAACCTGGTAACCAAAGCTGGTGACTATCTACTGAGCCTTTCAAACTGTTACCTACCTATTGATAGTAAGCATACATTCACGGCACCGCACGTGGTGGTGCAAATTAGATCAGACTGTCAAGGACACCCGCTTGAATACCCGACACAGGTTTGAGTAGAACACGTTTTTAAACAATTCAGTAAGCCGTTAAAGACAAGTTTTCGCGGATTTTTTGTTGGTGTTAAGGCGTGGGGGCTTACGTTTATGTACCAGTAAGCGGTCATCACTATGCGATGCGTGCTATATGAGGTACACACATGCCTAATCTAGCGGTGACTAGAGGTGTATGGAGGGAATCGCTACTGGCGATAGGACATTATCCTATCAAACATCATACTCAGTTCTGCTGAATGTTGACCTTTTGAATTTGAATTTGGTCGGAATAAGGGTGAGGATGGCCTCACCCTTATATTCCGACCAAATTCTTGGATAAGGCCAACTCTTTCTGGGCTTCGTACCTACTTTAGAGTAAGGAATTTTAGAACCTCACTGAAAGCCATGTTCAGCCATGTGTTCAGATTTCAGCATCAATAGATGTCACGTGTGACGCACTTATACAAAATCAGTAGGAGTCACACATATCTTGACTACTAATCGTCCGTGAAAGAGGAACCAACTTGTGGTCTAAATAATGTCATTGGCAAATAAAAATTCTAAGAAGTATTAAATAAATAAATAAATAAAAATATGATTTAATAATAAGGACAGAATAAGGTCAAGGTTGGGTGGTATTTCTAAGTAGGTATAAAAAAAGTTGGCAGACTATAAATAATGTCCATAATTTGTTAGTAGCTTTGTTTTTATGGTCATTAACACCACGTAAGTACCTACTAATGTAATTAATAAATATACGAGGGTCAACATAGCCAAGATAGGGTCTAATTCTGATCATTACTAAAATGTAACTCAGTTGGCCTCTTTAAGGTAATGACATGGTAAAATAAAAAAAGACTTAATGTATAAAGACTTAAGGCAGAAATATGAGATGTTTGGCTTAGTTTTGGAGGTGAATAGGATATTAATATCGTGCAACGCTCGATCATAAAATAAAAGGTAAATGAAATAACCTCGATGTGATTTTTTGAAAGAGGCGACGTGAAAGTTACCCACGAAAAACATTTCATGTGAAGTTGGTTGCCTAAACTCACATGCTCTCACTTCCACTGTCAAAAAGTTAATAAGTAAAGCTCATCACTTGACCTGAAATTATCGATGATCTGCGGGAAGATTGAAACGGGAGAGTCGATGGACTCAGTAAACTCTCTTCAAATTTCTTTTGTACTTCGAGCCGGATTGTGTCATCTTATCCTAACACGAATAAATAAATGTTTAAACAAAATGAAAACATAAACTGTTTCGAGACGAAACACTTCACAAACCTTATCCTTTGGTTAAGAAGTACGAGAAAGATTTATAGTAAGAAGTTAAATAACTAAGAAGCATAAGAAGAGTAATCAGGCAGAGGTTTTGCCTCCCATATATCGCCAGTATTTAAAAAAAAAAATTCAGACTAATAAAAACTCCATAATTTGTTAGTAAACAAATTATGGAGTTTTTATTAGTCTGAATTTTTTTTTTTTTTTTAAATTCAGACTAATAAAAACTCCATAATTTGTTTACTAACAAATTATGGAGTTTTTATTAGTCTGAATTTTTTTTTTTAAATACTGGCGATATATGGGAGGCAAAACCTCTGCCTGATTACTCTTCTTATGCATCATCATCTGCCTAACCTTTTCCCAACTATGTTGGTCGGTTTCCAGTCTAACTGGATGCAGCTGAATACCAGTATTTTAAATGAAGCGGCTGCCTATCTGACCTCCACAACCCAGTTAATACTTAGGAAGTACGATTGTACGATTTTTTGGGCCACTGGCTACCTGTAACGACTGCCAAAGATGGGCAAATGACAGCCGGGACCAACAGCTTATCGTGCTTTCCGAAGCACCGAGGAAACTCGGTATGCAAGGGTGGGCATCCGTAGGGAGGTATGCAAGGGTGGTCACCCATTCAGCAAGGAAAGGCAGGTTTGTTAATAACATTATCTTAAAACTATGTTAGTCTGAAAGTATGTTTGACTTGACATAATTATTATTGATCGCTATTATAATATGTTTAAATTATAATTTGAAATGAATCTTATTTTAATGATTTCTTTTTAATTTTAATTTAGATATGTATTTTTATGATTTTGTTGCGAATTACTAAATGTGTACTGCATGTTATTTATATACCAAGATGTATCTTAATATTTGTATGTCTGAAATGGCGAATGTAGTGAATTCCATAGATATTAAACTACCTATATTCTTTCAAATAAATGTTCATTCGTTCATTCATTTTGTGTGATGCTCCATGCATCCATGCTCACATGGACATATTTTGTGTCCGAGTCATGGATGTTTATATGTATAATAAGTATGTATTTACAAACAAAAAAGTATATATGTAGTATGTCAACTATCTAGTATCCACGACACAAGCTTTACTTAATGTGGTACTAGGCGGCGCTGTGTGTTAATGTCCAGCGATATTTATTTATTTTTTCATTGAAAAATTGCTTAGACGACATACATGCATAGGGGGTGCACCTATTGCCATCAAACGGGCACAAATCCAGACTCCGTGGTTGCTACTGAAAAAATACTGAGGGAAACACTCATAGCACATGCCCGACTCGGGAATCGAACTCGGAACCTCGTGCTCAGCAGTTGCGCTCCAACGAGTCAGTCCCATATTATATTAATTTTCACAAGAATCGACTAACCGAGTGCAATTGGGCAATAAATACCTACTGAAAAGGTGGCATGAAGTTTATAGTGGTCGGATTTTCAAGGGAATGTTTTTATTGAGGTCCTTGAGTGGAGACATAATAAAAAAAGAATTACGACGCTCGCGACGGTTTTTTTAATTTTCTTTTGGTTTTTCTTTTCTTTTATGTATAACTTCTAATTCGACGAATTCATATACTAGCTTAATAGTATGACCTGTGTGCATCCATATAGCGCTAATTTGGTCTGTTTCTTTGTTCACTGTTTTCGACGTAATGCAAATATCAAGTACTTATTTTTGTAAATGTCGCCCGCGCAACTTTGTCTGCGTCACATAATAGGAAAGATAAAAAACCTCGTTTTTACAACATTTTTCATTCCTGCTCCGCTCCTAATGGTCGTAGCGTGATGTTATAAGTATAGCCTATAGCCTTCCTCGATAAATGGACTATCCAACACAAAAAGATTTTTTCAATCCGATCCAGTAGATCCTGAGATTAGCGCGTTCAAACAAACTCTTCTGCTTTATAATATTAGTTTAGAAGACATCGAATTTTAAAACCAAATTTCCTTTTGACATTGGTAACTGATACTGTTTCACAGATAACTGGATGCATTGATGATAAAATATTCAAGAAAACCATTTTCTATGATGGTCAACGTAAATATTATCCTGAAAATACCCTAATTCGATCTGCTATCTACAGATAACAAAAACTAAGAAAAAAATTGTTGGTACTGGATAAATATTGATTATTGCTGACGAACGTTGAAGGGGGTCGCTGATAAATTTAGAAAAAAACATCGTAATTATAGCGTTATCGTAATTATTTCTCACGATTCCTATCTAAGATAAGTTGCAAACTTTGGTCTCTGCGCACAATTGAAAACCAAAACCAATACCGCTCCTGCGATAGAGCGAGCGATAGAGGCCTTTATATATTGAGGACCCAAATGGCGAAGCGGTAGTGTGGGTGGGACGTTCTTAGGTTCCCGGGTTCGAATCACGGTAGGAGCAAATGTTTGTGTGATGAGCATGGACATTTGTTTCCGAGTCTTGGATGTTTATATGACTAACGAATTTTATTTATTTACGAAAATAAAAGAAAAACTTCGAGCCCGAGGAAGCAGTGGCTGCTTTTCAAAATGCCGTCGAAGAGACCGCTAAGGACGAGTGGGCAAAATGCTTTTCTCAGTGGTCCCATCGTATGCAGTGATGTATTGCTGTAAATGGACACTATTTTGAAAAGATATTATAATGAAACTAATAACTTGCTAGTTGACCGATGACCTGGTGAAGGTTGCGGGGTGAATGCGAGTCGCAAGGGACCGGTCAATCTGGCGACACTTGGGGGAGGCCTATGTCCAGCAGTGGGCGTCTTTCGGCTGCGATGATGTGGTGATGAACTTGCTAGTTTATTCAGCTTTTGATTTTCTGAGAACTTTTAGTGTCACCCTCGTTGCAGTACTTATGCTAGTTTTTTATCGTTATTACGACGGTTAACGATAAAAAACTTACAAGCGTGACAGAAATCTACTGAATAATCTATTCAAAATGTACACATCCACAAAAAAGATTCTAAACATTTTTTGTGTAAATCTCAAGCTTAAACTTAGTAACATTTTGCGTTGGTGTAGAAGTTTCATTAAGAAATACAAAAAGAAGGAAGAAAAAATGCTGGTGTATCAATGAACGACTTATTGACACCTTTAAATATGGAAAAGGGGGTCATGTCTGAGTAGAATGCAACGTTACATTTTCCTAGCGAGGAAAATGTAGGGTTACATTAGGTTTAGTTAGTTAGTTTAAAAGAAAAGCGGCAAGGAATGATATGATAAAATTTATTCCTTAAGGGAAGCCAAGGTAAGTTTTATTTTTATTTTTTGGGATATTATATTTGCAATCGGTCGTCAGACCATAAGCGAGCAGCCAGTGCTGCGCCTCTCACTTACAGAAGGTGGTTCCTCTTCAGCCTTTTCACCACCGCTGTCGGGTTTAGCAGTTCCGTCACTACTGGGTTTGGGTGCATAGTTAGGCAAGCCTTGTGTTGAGATTTGTACCGCTCGATTTCACAGTTTACGAGCGGCACCTGCAGGAAGTCGTGAATTTTGCTATTACGAGCAAACCATGGTTCATTTACTATGGCTCTTAGTATTCCTTTTTGAACCCTTGCAGGCAGAGAATGATAGATTGGATAAGGCAAGATGGTGATAAAATAACGTTCCGGGTGGGCTCGCAGATTGCAGAGATTTCGCCCACCGCTGTCAGAGTGTCATGCTCGCTGTAGACGCCAACCTAGGAGGGATAGTTGCTACCCGAGGACTGAGGGTTACTCGCCGTCAGTGCCCAGGCTCTAAAATCTACAGAAAAGCTTTAAATATTACAAGTTAAATGGTATGCTAAGCTTCCACGTAATGGCCATGCAGTTACTTGGAAAGAACGAATGTTAAAATTTCGGATTATAATAGTCAAAAACGTAAGTAAAAAAGAAAAAAACCAGACAACCAAATGGATCATATTCTTGACATTCTCGCCCTTGTCCCAGGCTATAACAGTATTTTTGGATTAAATTAAAGTAATTAACAACAAAAAATATTCTAACATTTTGGCAAACAAGTTTATAGCAGACTGTTGGTTAAATTAAAGTGGTTAATAGCAGGAAATACTTTAATTTACCTTCATTTATCAAGATTCAGATAATGATTGTTGCAGGAACATCTTCGTTGTCAGCGTCATCTGAACGTTTTTGAACTAGGTTCTTCTAGGCTTCCAAGATACTGAACTTCTGAATTTTAAATTAATTTGGCTTAATCCAAAGTCCCCAAATTAACAATAATCATCATCATTTGCCTAGCCTTTTCCCCACTATGTTAAAGTAGGCTCCCGGTGTGGCAGCTGAATACCAGTATTTTACATGGAGGGACTATCTATCTGACTTCCACAACCCACCTTAGTACGAATAATAAACCAATTAAATAAATATCACTGGAAATTAACACACAGCGCCATCTAGTACCACACTTAGCAAGGCTTGTGTCGTGGACACCAGATACTTGATATACTACATATATACTTTTTTGTTTGTAAATACATTTACATACTTATTATCTATACATATAGACATCCATGAATCTGAAACAAATGTCCATGCTCATCACACAAACATTTGCTCCTACCGGGATTCGAACCCAGGACCCTATGAACGTAAGGCAGCTTCACTACCACTACGCCGCTCGAGTTGTCAAATTAACCATGTTTATTTTTGTAAATATTTAACAACACTTATACAATATGGAATATACCTAGTCGGGTCGGTACTTCACACTACTCTGGAGGAGTTTGCCTAAAAGTTATTTTGAAAATACTTTAATCTAAATTAATATATAAATATATATAATGCAAAGGTGACTGACTGACTGACTGACATAGTGATCTATCAACGCACAGCCCGAACCACTAGACGGATCGGGCTGAAATTTGGCATGCAGGTAGATGTTATGACGTAGGCATCCGCTAAGAAAGGATTTTGATCAATTCTACCCCCAAGGGTAAAAAAATAGGGGATGGAAGCTTATATGAAAGTCCGTCAGTTTTAAAGTTAGGATCTTCTAATTTTGTGTTTAGGCTGACGATTGAAAATTAATTTATGCGTGTTTCAGCGTTTTTGATAACTCCACCCCGAAGGCTTATAAAGGGGATGAAATTGTATGTGAAAAATCCTTAATTTTCGACGTAAAAAGTACAAAATTTGTTATCTGGGCTTATGATTGGAAGCTGACGCAACGGCTTTATAGAATTTCAACCTTTGAGGGGTGAAAAAAGAGCAACATTTTGTTTTAATTAAAGTTTTTGTTTTTTGAGTCACCAAAAAGTATCAAAGTTAGTAAGTCGTTAGTTTTTTTTATTTCAACCCACAAAGGGGTAAAAGGGGGGATGAAGTTTTGCATTGTAGTTGTTCATTCGTTCACGAATAACAGCAGCAGGAGAGACCTTTTGCAGCAGTGCAAGTTAATAGTATAGGCCGTACACAAGTTAATAGCACACGTGACTTCGCGGCTGGCAGTACTTACCGTTTTGTAGGGACCTAGGTAAGCCGAAGATTATGGACTTAAGGCAGGAGCAGAAAAATAAAGTATGGCAGCCGCCGCTCCTGTGGGTGCCGCCCGCTCGCACCAACTTGCTGCAGCACGCGCCGCTGACGCGCGCGCTGCGTGCACTCAATATGGTGTCACAACAGATTGATTGCTTCAATTGTACACAGCGAATTCACACGGGCCGCATTTTGCGCAATTACTGTAGTTTGTCAAATTAATTAATTTATTCAAAACATAAATAATTTATAACTGCTCTATTGTATTAGGTACCTAAACCTGTACTAATAGTTGTATGTGTTGTTTATATAAATAAATAAATTATGTATAGTAGAACGAGATAGAATGAGTAATTGGCGATATCGTATTTGATACCAACTAGATTTTTTTATTTTGTAGATTTCTGTTTTTTTTCTCTTCTGCATTTCTGATCTTACTTTTAATGAATGAAGATGAAGTCAAAATAAAAATCAAAAATGGCGCTGACGAAAGTTTTTGGATTTTTAATCATGGGTGTCGTCTCCGTGGTTTTTTGTGTCGCTGGTAGTGAAAATGAGGTAAAAATTAACACGGGGAAAAAAGTTTACAGAAGCAAAAAAAACAGTTTTCCTTTTTTTTCTACGGCTTCCCCTGACACTATTTTCACCCTGCGCCACTGTTTGGTAGAGGTGTATCTAATCCTACATCCACATTTCGCACATTTAGCTAAATCCCATCAACCGGGCATAAATAATACAATAACACTTTGCCCGTCCCGCAAATCGAACCCAGGACCTCATGCTCAGTAGCGCTTGCGACAACTCGAACAACGATGCAGTCTCACACATGACCCATCAATATTTTTACGCGAACGAAGTCGCGGGCAACAGCTAGTATTATATAAAATGGTTGTCGCATAATGTTTACGTCTACTGAGGTCCATGTTCACCGAAAAGAAAACAGTCTGATTGCCTAAAAACAGCTGTTTATTACACAGTTTTGTATGGGAATATGTCACAGTGACAGCTGTTTTTAGATAATCAGGCTCTTATCTTTTCGGTGAACATCGACCTTACTTAAACTAAATAACTTTTATTGGTCAACCTTACGAAGTGCAATGGGAACAACTGGGCTTGGCATACTGCTTATCAAGCGCCAGTAATCTCCATCGAGACAAATACTCGTAGTCTTGAATTTGGCATCTGCATATTTCAAAGTAGTTTCTAGCCCGAAATTTTTGTTGCGTTGACGGTCAAGAGCTTCCATCTTGGTCACTTTACAACAGTTCAATGAATGGAGCAAACCGTATCTATGTAAACACAGAAACATATTTAAGGACAATCGTTTTCAAAAGCGTTAAAATCACAACACAATATTGTGAAACAGAATTATTAAATTACTTATATTTTGAATAATTAATTAAATATCTTATATAATCAATAGGCAGATTGTGTTACCATTTAAAATGCATGTAATATATTGAGTACCAATGATCAATTCATGTTACAATTATTGTTGACACCATCATCATTATGATGATTGGTTATAATACATATGCATGAGGATATAAAATAGGTGCTAAAGTTTTTGTCCGTGACTGTAGATAACATATCTTCGTACTATTTACATAATATTAATTGAATACATCATGATTAATAACCTTACATAATAAATCGACTACAATATGAAGGCACGATATCGATACATGGTAATGCATGTTCGCGGCATTAAAACACGGTCCTTTTCAAAAAGTTTGAAAGAATCTTTGTTATTAAAGTTCAACGATCTTGGGGTTCTTCCTCAATGGCTGCATAAATAACTGTGTTATTAGTAATCAAAGGGCTTTTTCCACAGAGATATAAATAACTGTTTTATAAATCGTGGTCACGTTGTTGCGAACTTGCGACGCCTTGCCCTCAGCCAGGCAGAACTCCTGATTCCAGACTCCTGCTTCTAAAAAATAGGGTAGACGACGAAAATGTAATAAGTCCGTCATGTAAATTATTAAAAAATATTTGAACCGTATTTTTCATTTTGTTACGCAAATCAAAATTGACGAAGAAACGACGCTTTTAAAATTCCCAATACGTCACGTTTAGGTATCATTTTTAGCTAGTTCCGACGTCACGAGCCCCTACTCAGTCCGGAGTTTTGATGCATTTTATCTTAGTCAACATTCATTGATTTACAAAATGCACCATGTCAACATGAATGATGTAACCAAGATTTTGTAACAACATTATGATTTAAAAGAGTGTCCATGGAGTTTCTTGCCCGTTCTTCTCCATAGAGATCTACTACGCTAGGGAATGGGCAACTACAGTACTTTCACAGTTTCTGTGTCTTGTGACTGGAACTGTAGCTACATTTAATTTTTATCTTTGTTTCGACAATTCAAAAGTGCCTGTAACTGGCCTACTTGAAATAAATGCTTTGATTTTGTTTTTTTTTGAAAAACAAAAAAATGCGTGTCCATAATTTTTCGATAATCTAACTGAGGGATTAGAATACATCTGTATTTTTTTATACTGTCGTTATGCCTTTTCCTGATGGAAAAATGTTGTTGGCAAAGCAATTGTTATTTCTCTGATTTCTACGGAGTCCTACACTATGCATGGCCTAACGTACTTGCCTATCATGTTTTAATAACTATATAATACTCAGTCATTAATTGTGAATCATCATCATTACAGCATTTACAGCTCAGGCCTTGCACGGACTAACATAAAATTCTAAACAATTATCAAGTTATTATTATTTTTGTTAACTTTTTGTAAACCATTTATAAGTAGTTTGTTTTAACTGATGTAGATAAAATAACACGGTTTACGTACGTTTTGGGAAACGCACTCCTATTTAATACAAATATTCTAAACTTTACTTCTAACGATTTATTGAAAATAAGCTTTTATTCTGAAATCTATCCAGTAATTAAGTATGTCACTAAGATAATTATAGAAAATTACTACTGTTACAGCAAGCAACACCCCCACAGCAGAGCAAACGCTTCTCTTCAAGCCTGCCTATACAATCATTAACCAATTATTAATTAAAAACTGTCCACAACATAATATTCAGACATAGTGTGAGACACCTACGTAGCTTTCTCGTAGAACCTCGTAGCTACTAGTTGGTCTACGAAAGCCAAAACTTCCGCTACGCTGTAGTTTTATTTCCAAAGGGTTTTGTGTATTTTCTCCTGCTACTTTGTGTATTTTTATTTTATTTACAAATTAGCAGTCACGTACAAAGCCTGTATAAATCAATAACTGACATCAGTACAAACAAGTAGTTCAAGGAACAGTCAACTAAAACGTCAGGTTTCTGAGATACAAGCTATCCAAGTTACAATCCATACACCATCTCTACTTTGAGCTACTTTTTAGAGTTCCGTATCCGAAGGGTAACCAGCGGGACCCTCTGTGCCCTTAAAAAAAAACCTTGAAATTGTTAACAATATAAAAGTTATTTCATATTCACAATTGTTTATAATACATCGTTATTTTTTAGTAAGGGCGGGTAGTATACTTATGAGAATGGTCAACTTTTACTACGGGACAACCTATGAAGTCTCGTAAAAAAATCTGCTTCTCCATACATTATTGGTCGCGTAACTCGAAAAAAATGTAGGCAGCAACTGATATTTCTTTCGAGATTTCGTAAACGGTCCCATAGTATTTTTTTTTATTTACATGAGTACTATCTGTAAATAAAATTACTAAAAAATAACGTTGTATACACAAACTCATATTCTTATTCAATTAAATTGATAGGGACGGTTGTGGGCATCAGTTAGTATTAATGTGTCATGCATAACACTAAACACAGATCATTCATGACAAAAGCACATCTGAAGTCGAGCGAGAAGGAGGTATACCAGACCTCACACGACTTTTCCAAAAATTATAATTGAGCAATACTGCCCCCAATTATATTAAGTGAGCATTTAAACCTGCCCATCCAAATTTCGGGTCCTTATAGTCGCGGCGGTAACAAAACGATTGCGACTTCTAATTCGACGTCAGCGCCACCTATCGAGCGAGGTGTAAGCTTTAAGCTTCCAGCCATCCATTTCAGTTCATATTTGGTTTGGGCGCCATTTGAACGGCTGTTGTAGGTATCCAAATCGCAACCAAAGTACGCCAGTGTCAGTGTGCAGTTGCCTGAAAATAAATGGATGTTGTTGTTGTTGTACGGTACAGAGGAAACAATACACGGATAAATAAATGGTCATCCATCTATGGCATAGGCAATCGCAGTTTAACCTTCAAGGTCGACCCCTTTTTTTATTTTTTTGTAACTCTGGGTGGAGCGGGAGGGAGTGTCAGACTTTTACTGACTAAAACCCATCCACGTTCCTTCCTCGTCCTGTATGCTAAATCTAGCGTACAATATTTTACTTTACACTATAAGCCAAAACAGTTTGATTTGGCATTAAAATGAATCAAAAACATAAAAACGTATTTTTTTGCATTGAGGATTTTTTCAAAAAGAGCACAGATTGTACAACTATACGAACTTATGTCAAAAACATACAATCAAATAGTATAAGTACTCGTATTTGTGTGTTACGATGTAATGGCGAACCTTATGATTCACCTCATTTTTCATGTCAGTGCCATACAATTTTTTCCTAAAAAAAAAAATATTTCTTCATTTGTACATGCAATTGCCTCATACGAAATTTTATAGCTTCGTAATGATCAACAGAATCCATTTCTAAATTCAAAAATTCAAGTTTCTAAAGGCGATTTTCAGCACACTGTGCGCCGTCTACACGGGCTGTCGTCATAAGACGGAAGGACGGCAAGCTAGCCCATAGCTCACCGTCCACAGACCCGAGAAGATCGACCCATGCGGCTGTTCATATTTACCCACCTCACTCACTCACTAGCCTTTCTGCTATTTTATCCCATTCGTTTTGGTGCCTTTCTAAATGCTGAAACAAAGAACGAATTTAAGTACCTGGGACATTGAGTGCAATTCATAGAATAATTGGTTGGTGTTGATTAACTATGAAACAACAATTTTAGAGTAGAAGAGGCTAATTTACCCTTTAGGAATTACTCCTCTTGATACCTCGAGAGGAATTCCTATTTGATATCCCAATCACACTGTGCCCCAACTGGGAATCAAACTCCGGCCCCGATTCTGCTATTGCAATAGTGTCACGATAGCCTTTCCTTGATCTCATAATTGTTCATTTTGACAAGTTTGGTGATCTACTAACATCATGGCGTCATTATGACTTTCCAATGAACAATCACGGACATTGCATTGAAAGAATTGCTTATACAGTAGTCTCGTACATAATGACAAATAAATGACTGAATAACGCGGTAATCTGCCAACATTTGACAGTTCCTTTGAGAATTAGAGCGGAAATTTGCTCAATTAGCACTATTTTATATTGTTATCAGGCTTCTTTAATAAAGATAATTTAAAACACTTGTAAGAAAATACGAGTAAATCAAAACACCGGCCGCTAGATAAAAAACAGATAAACATAAAGTAAAAATGTCACATTTGACTTTGACAGCTAAACAGATACAATGAGTTACACATTTATCCAAGTTACACATTACTTAATGTTTTTTTGCTATTTACGACTTATTACTTCTTACTTATTTACTTCTTACAACTTCAGATTGCTTTTATCACAAATAAATAATATGTAAAAATATATATAAATGAAATCTGGCAAAATCAAAATCAAAGCATTTATTTCAAGTAGGCCAATAACAGGCACTTTTGAATTGTCGAAATGCCGGCATGAATGACAGTTTAAATTTAATAGTGTAATTTCGAAAATCATTTCTATTATCAGGTATTTTAATAAACGCACTACATCAATGTCAAAACATTAAAAAAAACATACTTCTCATGCTGAATTGCATAGTACGGGGGTCGGGGAAGTTGTCTGTAGGAAGAAGAAATCTTACATCAAAAACTTGTATAAAAAAAACCTTGTCAAAAAGTTGCGAATTTGACTCCCATTATCTCCGTATTTTAGTTATGGTGATATTGGTGGTCAATTATCCAACATTTCCCTAGGTATGGCGCAGAACAAAAAAGAAATCGCAATGACAGGGAGAACAAGTGCCTGTGTTTTACACCCTTTATTATTTTTTTAATCGTATCACTGCTGCACTGTGATCTTCGACGAACTCTTAACTATACCATCTTAAAAACTTGTTACCATAATATCATAAAGAATCAATCAAATAATAATAATATAAAAATCAAAAATAATAATCAAATATAATAAGAAATAAAAGGTAATCAATAAATTGTATATTTGCCTAATGAAGTAATAATTTGGACACATTCAATTTATATTTAGATCGAAGAATTGTCGTAACATCCGTTTCCTTATTATTGGTAATTAAAAGCACAATATAGTACCAAAGGACCACCACGTCCTCTAATTTAATGATAATTACAAGTAAAACATCGATATTTTAATAAATAACGGCCCAAAAGTGGTTGGGTCGCATAATATTTCATTTTACACAGACTTCCTCGAAATCCGTTCTAAACGACAGTGGGTAAAAACCAAAGACCTGACCTGACGAAGTGGTCTCAGTGTTTTTCCAGATTCGCCAGAATATTGAGGCGGCCATTATGTGGTCAGGAACTTAGCTCAATTATAATAAAACATGTTTCTGCCCACCTTCCTGCTTCCATCTTCATATTTTACAAAAGATTTTTATTATGTAATATGTGCATAGAAATCTGTACAGTGGTTTTTAGGTGAAAGGCAGTGACAAACATCCATTCATAAATTCACGTAAACATTAAATTAAATAAGCACCTGTAATGGGAAGATAAGATACCTACTGGACCCCGACATTATTGGGAGAAGGCTAGGCAGACAATGATGAGTGGGAAGACTGTGAGGAAGAGTGGGAAGAGTGTGATAATTAAGATAAACTAAATACTTATTCTGCTTCAAACGATTATTTAATCGCCATTCGAATTGTATTCAACAATGCAAGATGGCCTACAAATAAAATTAAAATTAAGTTTTGTGTCTGTGGTTGGTCCCACCAACCAACAGAGCTAAAATTAATAGATCTTATGTGTCATCCTAAGCCTAAAAGTTAACACAATCTTACCAAGGAGTATTTTTTTTATCCGACAGTCAGACAGGCTAATTACGGTTAGACTTAAAGCCGACTCCAAAACCTTGGTTGGTGTCGTGTGTTAATATACCGACTGACGGATATTTAAAAATGTTGCTAGGATCCATTATTTTGACAATTGTTGGACTGGTGGTCACGCTGCCATAGGCCAGGTAGAAATCCAGGAAAAAATCCCAGGGAAAAATCTGTGTGTCGGAAAAAAACAGAACCTATAATATGCCCCTGCATAGGTACCTACTGTTTTTTCGCACACAGATTTTTCCAGTGACAGCGTGAAGTCTGGATCTGTGGCCGATTGAAAGAAGGGATTATAGGTGTTCTATTAAATCATCATTGACATCACCCACTTCCCGAATTCACGCCCCGTTGGGTATAGGTCTTTCCTTGCTTGTTAAAACGATAATTGATATTCGCGCAATGGCAACAATGTCGTCTTAATTTTAATCCGACGACCCGAATGGCGCAGCGGTAGTGAGGCTGCCTTACGTTCTTAGGGTCCCGGGTTCAAATCCCGGTAGAAGCAAATGTTTGTGTAATGAGCATGGACATTTGTTTCCGAGTCATGGACGTTTAAATATTATAAGTACTTATGTATTTACAAATAAAAAGTATACATGTAGTATATCAACTGTCTGGCGAGCACGACACAAGCCTTGCTTAGTGTGGCACTAGATGGCGCTGTGTGTAATATCCAGCAATATTTATTTATTTAATAAATAATGACGCGCAGTGTATACAGCATCAAACCCAGGGTCGGTTTGAGGCAACCAGTGATGATTCGAAACGTTTCATTCAGCGCTGTACGTAATTGAAAGGGCTAATGGGACTACACGCAGGGCACGCGAATTCGCACACAGCGAAAGATTAGGCAGCCAGCCCTGTCCAGCCTGGTCCGCGTTACATCAAGGAAAGATCTCCACTTTGATGACACTAGACCAGTGGTTCCCAAAGGAGCCTCGAATAAGGTCCGCGGAACGTTAAAATGTTTTTCTTGCACAGAACAAGCTCAATCCAACGTAATTGAACCTATCAGAGACGAGGTTCTAAATTATTTTGAGTATAAAGGGTGTAAAACACCTCTTCACGAAGCCGAAAGGCTCTTGTTCTCCCCATCATTGTGATTTTTTTTTTGTTCTACACCATATCTGGGAACCTTCTAGTTACGGAGATATGGGGGGTCAAAGTTACAACTTTTTATAAGTTTTTTTGTAAGATTTGAACTTTTAACACCTCCACGAGCTCCCGTACTATTCAATCCATCCATCAGCACAATGTTTTAAGTGCGTTTTTAGTTGCGTTGTTCTACCACAAAACATGATTTATAACCTCAAAAAAAAAGTAGTTTACCAGCAATATTTTTTGCGTAAAGATATTTAGTTTGATGTACAGAATGCTTGGTTAACGGCTTTGTGATGAGGTGGTTTACCTGTATATTAACTTATTCGTAGTTCTAAAAATTGCTAAATTCGAGATCACTTCGATCGCTTTTGTATCCATCACTATCTTAATTCTATATATTTTCATCCCATTTTCCAATAATCTTTTTAATGTGTGTTAAAGATTTACCTGAAATAATTCTGTTGGTCTCCATGTTTATCTAGGACACCAAATTGGTCCCTGGTGCAAGAATAAATAAATAAATGTTTGTATTAATAGCAATGAAATGCAGGTGCTGAGCGGAAACAGAAATAAAATAAACCACACCATGGTAGTTTTTATATCAGAACTCAAAAATATAAGTACGTACATAACAAACTAAGTAATTCATTTCCTCGAGTTTTTGCATGAGAATGAGAGTGTTGATTAGTTTAAACATTATAATTAATCTAATAAATGATTTTATGTTTTTTAATGAAAACAGATTGTACAATCTACATCAAAAACATATTTTTTAATTTTATGTTTTTCCACTTGTATCTTTGCATCTTGTATCCATCCATTCTAGGATCAAATTGTATATTAGTTTCTAAAAGTTAAAATAAGACTCTCCTTTTGATCTGAAGATAAACAAAATTATCATAACTATTATTTGATCATCATCATTCATTAAAAAGCGGCCAAATTTGAGTCTGACTCGCCCATGAAGGGTTCCGTAGCAGATTGAATGAAAGGTAAATTGCTGTTTTCAATTTATAACGTATTAAAAAAAAGTACTTGTTAGATCTAGTTCAAACCAATTTTCGGTGGGAGTTGACATGGTACTGTATATCATATTATATATTTTTTTAATTTTATTATTCTCGTATTTTCCACTTAGTAAGGGTCTCTCGCTCAAACTATTCAGTTTAGAAAAAAAATATGTTAGAAACCTCAATATCGTTTTTGAAGACTTATCCATAAATACCCCACACGAATAGGTTTGATGAAAAAAAAAAAAAATTGTTGAAACTCAATTTTTTTATGGGATCCCCAAAATTTATATATTTTTTTCTATTTTTCTGTAATAATATGAATGCGGTTCACAGAGTACATCTACTTACCAAGTTTCAACAGCATAGTTCTTATAGTTTCGGAAAAAGTAGCTGTGACATACGGACAGACAGACAGACGGACAGACAGACAGACGGGCAGACAGACATGATGAATATATAAGGGTTCCGTTTTTGCCATTTGGCTACGGAACCCTAAAAAAACACAGATCAGAAATTCACTTCGGGTCGCCGCAGCATTTCTTTTCATTAAAAGTGTATGTACAATAGTGGTAAATAGGCGGACTTAATGCTACAGGGCATTCTCTACTAATCAACCTTTTGGTTAAATAGGAAAACATTTTCTCATACATAATTATGTACTGTGTTAGCTACATCGAATGAAAAAAACCGAACCTATATTTTATGAAATAAATAATTTGTAAAACTTTTATTGAAGACTGTACAGTTTGCTTCTGTATTAATAGCGATTTGTAAAAAATAACAAAAAATAGACCACACGCTGGGAAACTTATTTAGTATCTGTAGGTACAATGTTTATTTTTAAATGATCTAATTACGTACAATGATTGGATGGGATTTTTAAATCTCCTATGTATGGCGTCATTAGTTTTAGCTACATTTTTCAGTGCCCTGGCTTGTAAGTCGCTTAGTTTCATGACAAATTGACTCACAGAAAAATTGATCGAAAGTCATCATCATTATTTCAGCCAAAAGACAAAATCATAATTGAAGATCAACTCTATTTAATATTTTGAAATCCTTGAACCACCAGTAGGTATTTAACCTTTTTTTAATATTCTTATGAGTTGACATATATAATAATATGTGAACAACCAGAACTTTTCGTAAATTCGTCATAAAGTTGAGATGTTAATTTAACATTTTATTTAAGGGCTAAAAGCTTGAAAACACTCTCTTGATTCCCTTTTCTACCTGCAAAAGCTGCCTTTTCGCTCTGTAAGTAAAACAGAAAGAAGACATCTGACGGGATGGAAGTATGTGGAACACAGCCAACTAGGTGGACAGACGACGGCATTCAAATATCCGGAGAAAACTGGACATAAAACCGCCAAAAGTGGAGAGATTCGAAATGATCTACACTCATCATTGGGTTGCCACAGGTAAAAATAAAACCGACTTCAGAGAAAACAAAAAAGTGAAAAATAACTTCAGAAGTCGGTGACCTTTGTTTGATTGATTTAGTTTTCTTGTCACCGACTTCTGAAGCGTTTTTTCTGAAGTTATTTTTCACTTTTTTGTTTTCTCTGAAGTCGGTTTTATTTTTTGTAAAAAAGTTTTTATTTTTCACTTTTTAGTGGTTCACATGTGCTTACCCCTTCACAGCGTACCAGCGTGATTTTAGGTTATCAACTGGTGTAAACAATAGACAGATATGAGATTTCGGCAATCCCGATACATTTGCTATCATTTATTGAGGAGTTCCGTTGCATATCTCCGAAGTTCTTCATCAGATCTTCATCAAATTGAATTGGGATCACTTCGAGAAAGTACAATTCCTAAAACTAACCAAACAACCTAAAGCTTCTAGTGTGCCTATAAAATGTGAAGAATTCTCTCTATTTCTCCAGAATCCCATCATCAGCTACTGATTTGATGATTATGAGACCACACAGGAAGCACCAGCTTTCAAATAAAATAAGAACGATCAAAATCGGTTCACCCAGTAGAAAGTACTGAGGTAACAAATATTTTCGAAATCGGGTGTATTTTACACATGTGCGTATCCCCTCAGAGCATACAGGCGTGATATTACGTCATGATAAATAGTATAAACAATGAACCTACAAGCGATGGCAGCAATCACTGCAGATTTGCTGTGTATTTTTGAAGAGTTCCGTTGTATATCTCCGAAGATCAGCATCAGGTCTTCAGCAAACTAAAATGGGACCAAACGGGAAGCACCAGCTTTCAAAAAAAAAAAGAACCATCAAAATCGGTTCACCCAGTCAAGAGTACTGAGGTAACAAACACAAAAAAAAAAAAAAAAAAATACAGACGAATTGATAACCTCCTCTTTTTGGAAGTCGGTTGAAAAGAACAAGTAATAGACATTAGTGGGTTATAGCAAAACAAAATCTTTATAAAACCGACAATGCAATAACAATCGTGACAGATGCAGTCAAGATAAGCCAATCATCATCTGTGAAGGACTGAGGCAGTACAGAACCTTGGTACAAGACAAGTGTGCTATAAAACCTTGTTAATTGTCTTGCTGATTTAATATTATATTGTAGACTACTTTCTGCCAGCGGCTCCGTCTGCATGAAGTTTGATAATTGTTCCATGAGATCTTACTACTGAGATAAAAGTATACTATGTTTTAATCCAGGTTATACACTATCTGTGTGCAAAATTTTATGCAAATCCGTTCGATAGTTTTTGCTTGAAAGAGTAAAAAAAATAACTACATCCATACTCACAAATCTTCGCATTAATAATTTAAGTAGGATTAGCTTTAGTCCGCGGCTACGACGTAAATAAAGCCTATGATTCGGGTAAATGTAGCTTTCCGGAAATGAAGAATTTTGGGAATCTGAAGATTACCTCCTACATCTAAACTTATAAATATACAAACTTTATTTCTTATAATATTGCTAGCAACCCCGCCCCAGATTCGCGAAAACTATCTTCAAACTAAATCCATACTCACTCACAAAATTTATCGATTGGGTAGTTTCGGACATTAGCGTGTACGAACATCGTGACACGTTAATTTTATACATTAAGGTAGTATAGTTTGCATAAAACTAGTTGTCGATAGACTTGTAACCTTGCATGTGTGACACTTCTGAACTTATCTTTGATCTTTGACTGCTGGTTTGCTAAGTAGGTAGGTAACCTATCACTTGTAGAAACTAAAAAGTTGTAAAAATAATCATTAAAAATATTATACAGGGTTATTTTTTGTTTACACTAAACCCGAAAAGGGGTCATTGTACTCATCATTTTGAACAACTTTTTCTATGGGACGAACCTTGAAATCGCGAAAAAAAAATCAGCTGTTCCCTACATTTATGTTCGCATAACTCGTCAAAATGTAGGGAACAGCTGATTTTTTTTTCGCGATTTCAAGGTTCGTCCCATAGAAAAAGTTGTTCAAAATGATGAGTACAATGACCCCTTTTCGGGTTTAGTATAAACAAAAAATAATGTTGTATATTATAAAAAGTTGCTCTAAATTGTCATCTCCACGTGTCTATATCATTTTTTATGTGGCTAAGTTCTATAAGCTTCCAGTCAAACCAGATGAAGCCAAATACTAGTATGCTATATACGTTATGGCAAAATGTAAAGTGTCCTAATTATTGCTTTTATAAAAAGTTATTCTGAAAAACTGGCTACATATTATCAGTGGAATTTTTGCACGTGTTGTTTACGATTCTATAAATAATCCGAAGTAAGACAATCGATCTTGGCTGTCGATAGTCCTCGCCTTTCCTAAGCTCGCTGTCGGCTTTCAGGGTAACCGGTAATATCCGGTTACCATGACCCTGAGGGTTTATTCGCAAGAAATGGCTGCTTGACCGATGCGGACGTAACCCTGCAACTGTTTCGGCCACAGAACATATTATATACTCTAAAGGAGGTTTCGGCTTTGTATTTTTAGTTTTATTTTTCCCAAAAAAAAACTGCCATGCAAATGCCAAAAGTCTCACGTAATACTTAAAATTAATACATCATTTTTATTGCATAACAATTTATTTAAATTAATGATAAAATAAGAAAAAATCTTCCCCCAAGCAACAACGTACCTAAAAACAGGTTTAATTACCGTAACAAGTAAATCAAAAGTAATTATAATTCAAATAGGTTGACAATTAGCACATTTGATCGTCAAAATTGCAAAGAAATTCCCACAAAGCCAAGAGTTAGCGAGCGTCAGAAAATCTGGCCAGTTTTTTAGGTTTTTGATGGTTTTAATGCCAGTAGTGGTCATAGAGTTTTTGGTAAAGAAGAAAATGCTGTACTGGCATTATCCAGGGATGAAACAGGCTACGTTTGTATGGAAAAACTAACGTGTCCTCTTGCTGGGTAAACGAAGTGGCGCAACAAATACCCCTGCACCACATTTATCACTTAAAAGACAGCTAACTCATAAAACATACATTGATTTACATTATTCACAATGTCCATATCTTGACCATGTGTGGTTAACTGGCATAAGGTGGACAAGTAATGGTTACGTAATAATTGAACAAAAGGGGACATGAAATCCAAATTGCAAGTATACAAGGTCTCACACCGTTGACCTCCGGTCGTGCTAAAAGTGGAGTGACATGATTACTTCGATTTTTTTATCGCTCGTGCGTAAGTTGCGATGTGATGATAATCCGTATGAATTTTTATATCATTGAAAGTTGTCATAGAATGTGATTAGCTGTCTAGAATAAGACGAAGATATGGATGCGGTTTAAGATGTAAAGCAGCATTCTCCATGCACGATAAATGCTTTTTATAAATCCTTCGTGTAGTAAGGCTTTGTGCAAGTATCTGATCTCACATGACATACACAAACAGCCAGACCCGGAACCACTATCTGTAGGCCAATGTCCCCACTGCTGGGACATACACCTCTACGAGATGGAGTGGGCCTTAATCTACTACGCGGGCCCTGTACGGATTGGTAGATGTCACATGTTTTTTTTTAATTCTAGGACATGCCGGCTTCCTCACGATGTTTTCCTTCACCGTTTTGAGAGTAGTGGTGTTGAGATAAATTACGCGAAGTCGAACCCACGGCTTACTGTTCGTTAGTCCCGGCCGCCACCTCTGGGCCACCGCCGCTCTGTAGGGCAAACAAATCTATACTTCTATACTAATATTATAAAGCAGAAGTTTGTTTTGTTTGTTTGTTTGTTTGGTTGAACGTGCTAATCTCAGGAACTACTAGTTTAAATTGAAAAACTATTTTTGTGTTGGATAGTCCATTTATAGAGGAAGGCTTTAGGCTATATAACATCACGCCACTACCATAAGGAGCTGAGCAGGAATGAAAAATGTTGCAAAAACGGGGATTTTTTTTCTTTTCGTTTATCTCTGTTATGTGACGCAGACGAAGTTGCGTGGATCAGCTAGTACAATATATTTCTTCAGTACGGGGACCTAACCCGCGACCTCCATCGCAGCAGTCAATGAAATACTTACAATAATGGTGTCGATTCTGTTGTGCACAAACCAATCTTAATTTAGGCTATTGCTACTTATCTTTTTAGATACCGTTTGTCAAGTTTTATTTTTTCAGCAGTAACCAATGTTTAACAAGTACCTATTCTGAAATATTTTTCTAGATTTTGTACCCCATTAGATAGTTAATAAAATGAGCACTCAGTAAAATTGGACTGCGTTGATATTATCTGGTCCACTTATCTGTAAAAAAGCATCAGTTACAAATTTCTAACGAAATTATATTTTAGAAATAATTGCAGAAAAATGCATTAAGAACATCGACAAAAATAAATAAAGATACAGTCCAAATTAGCGTTTATAGGATGCACGCAAGTCACACACTTTTTCAGCAATATGAATTCCTCGAATTAGAAGTTAATCATAAACGAATAGTTATTTATCCAACATGTGAGGAAAGTTCGTTTTTCCTATGAGTTTTGATTTTGAGTCTTGAGCGAACGAACTTACTTAGCTTAGCTTACTCAGGATTGAAAAACCAACTTTCCTCACTGTTCAAACAGTGAGGAAAATCCGACTTTCCTCACTGTTTTAGTAGAGGAAAGACACTTCTTTCATGCGGGAGTGGTGAAAAAAATATTTCAAAGGAAAATCAAAACAATGGCATAAAGGTAAGAGAATCATGATGAAGAATATTTGCATTTATGATTCTACACAGTTAGTAGTTCAGTCAGTATACCAAATACTTCTGTCCACTGACTTTATGAATGTTGCACAGATGAATTGAAAATAACTCAATATGAAAGCGGAACCGCCATCCCTTGAGAAATCATGTGCATTCAACTGTAGAACTTGCAGCTGGAAATAGTTTCCGATATTTCGTCTCAGGATCGAATAATCGCCTTTCGTTTTTCTCTGTAAATGCCCGAGTTGAGATGCTCGAGTCTCTTCTAAAGACTTTATAATTATGTGTATGTACAATAATGTTCATTGAAAAAGGTCCAGAAAATACGTAATGAAAATATTGGTCAGGAATCCAAAGTGAGTCAGCTGAGAGATCACATGTTTTCATAAAGCAAAAGTTCCTTTGTTTGTGTTATGTTACCAGCACCAAGGTCAAGTTAGGTCAACAACAGCAAAAAAAGTGTTTTTGTGATTCAACTAAATGAACGTTTGCGGAAAATAAATAAAGAACACATCATTTATGGTAACCGTTACTTTTCCTCAAGGAAGGAAAAGTTTTCATGTTTTTGTTAATTACAAAGGTGTCATACCGTACGTAGTTAAGGTTTTTCCCATTGCAGGATAAACTTCTACCCACAATTAACTCATTCAAGATCCAAAAGGAATTCTTCTTTTCAACCGACTTCCAAAATGAGGAGGTTCTCAATCGGACAATTTTTTTTGTGTTTGTTATCTCAGAACTTTCGACTGGGTGAACGGATTTTGATCGTTCTTGGCTAGCTGGTGCTTCCCGTGTGGTCTTATTTTTTTTGGTTAAAATCTACACATATGTATGGAACTCTTCAAAAATTGACGGCAAATCTGCAGTGATTGGTGCAATCACTTGGTTGTTTATTGTTTGTACAACATTATGACCTAACATCACGCCTGTAAGCTCTGAGGGGGTACTCAGAAGTGTACAATACAACCAGATGTCAACAGTTGGATGCTTTAAGATCCATTTATTGGGGAAAAGCCTATTATGTACTTCAGGGTAGTTTAGTGAGAATTTGGTTAGGTTCTGATTGCTTCTGATAATGGGGATCCCATTCCGTGACGATACGCGGCCGAATCTTTTAAAGGATATCCGGATATTTGAGTCACCATAACGTCGTTATTAACCGACTTCAAAAAGGAGAATGTTCTCAAATCAATGTTCCCCGATTACTCGATGATAATTAACTGGACCGATTTTGTTTTTTTTAAATAAAGAGTATACTTCCCAGGTTGTCCCATAATCAAGTTAGGATCTGATGATGGGATTTTGGAGAAATAGAGGGAACTTTTCAAATTTTATAGGCACAGAAGAAGCGATTTGGGTAGTTTTAGGAAGAGTACTTTCTCGGAGTGATCCCGTTTCAATTTGGTACAGGTCCGATGAAGAACTTCAGAGATAAGCAACGGAACTCCTCAATAAATAATCCTTTCTCGAAGTGATCCCATCTCAATAAGATCTGATAAAGAACTTCGGAGATAAGCAACGGAACTCCTCAATAAATAATCCTTTCTCGAAGTGATCCCATCTCAATTTGGTGAAGATCTGATAAAGAACTTCGGAGATAAGCAACGGGACTCCTCAATAAATAATCCCTTTTCGAAGTGATCCCATCTCAATTTGGTGAAGATCTGATAAAGAACTTCGGAGATAAGCAACGGAACTCCTCAATATAGGTATAATCCTTTCTCGAAGTGATCCCATCTCAATTTGGTGAAGATCTGATAAAGAACTTCGGAGATAAGCAACGGAACTCCTCAATAAATGATAACAAATGTACTGGAATTGCTGAAATCTCATGTCTGTATATTGTTTACACCAGTTCATAACATAAAATCACGCCAGTACGCTGTGAAGGGGTAAGCACATGTGAACCACTAAAAAGTGAAAAATAAAACGTTTTTTAATAAAACTAAAACCGATTTCAGAAAACATAAAAAAGTAACAAAAAAACTGAATCAATCAGACTTCTGAAGCTTAAGTGGTTTTTCACTTTTTTGCGTTTTCTGAAGTCGGTAATATTTTTTGTAAAAAAAAAGTTTTTATTTATAATTTTAACTTGGATTTTATTAGCACCTTGGAAGTTCTTGATATGCGTATTTTCACATACTTCGTAATATAATTTAAAATATCCAACTCAAAAACAATGTGGTTTATTATCAAATCAATAACAAGCTTATCATTTAAACAAGACTAGTCAACCACGTCGTTATAAATTAGTTTTAAATGTTAATTTGCTGAAATACTTAAAAACTAGACCGGATGACGCTTGTACCGTTTTAATCAGAGGTCTTTATGTATGTATTATATATTAATCAGTGATCATCATCAATACCCGTGCACCTAGACCTACATCAAAACAAAACACATTAACGAACGTGAAAGACCTGATCGGACCTGGCCGACTGCTTTTATTTAAAAAATACAAACAAAGTATCTGCATCCAACCTTCGACATTCAGCTTTTGTTGCACAATCAGAAATCGGTCAACAAATGAGTTTTTATATTATTCGAATTAATTTATCCATTACAGTAATATTGTCTGATAAGGTGGGAAAGCGACTCGTTGCCAAGGCGACGCTGCGTCGAGGAGCCGCGGCTGAAACCGACCGAGAGCTCTCTAGAATAACAGGGAAGTAATTCCAAGGTTGACACCAAAGTACGCAGATCCTGTGCCTACCCAGAATTGGACAAAAATACAAAACAATTTAGACCGGCCATGTAGTTTTTTCCATAGAGGTGAAATCCCGGCAAATTTTCTAAGTAAATGATTCATGGTAACACCAGGATAATTTATAACGGAAATTGTTGAACAGTTAACTGTTTCGTAGAATTTAAACAGATTCAGAGACAAGTCACTTGTCAACACCAGTTTGCACTTTGAGTATCTTTAGCTAAAAGTTAGCTAAAAGTAGGTCGATACCTACTTTTAGCTAAAGATTGGTCATTTACACGTTCAAATGCGGCAATTACATCTGTTGCTACTTGGATAAAAAAATATGTATATTTTTAGAAAAACCCAAAACATTTTACGGACATGTGATTTCCCTAAAGTTTTATCTGTAGTTTCCTTGTCAACGAGTGTTAATAGGTACCAAGAAAGTACATTATGTAAATATGGCGTAATCGAAGCATATTTGTGTTTCCTAAATCCATCACCTGCCGATATATCGCAAGGCCGGTCGCAGGAGGAAGTAGCTATAAAACGTTATTATAATATTAATAGCCGTACTACGTTGTGGAGATCCGATATGACGTAGATATTGTCAACAATTAATATTATATTGTCAATACAACCAAATCTATACTAATATTACCTATAAAGCAGAAGAGTTTGTTTGTTTGTTTGTTTGATTGAACGCGCTAATCTCAGGAACTACTGGTTCAAATAAAAAAAAATATTTTTGTGTTGGATAGTCCATTTATCGAGGAAGGCTTTAGGCTATATAACATCACGCTACGGCCATTAGGAGCGAAGTAGGAATGAAAAATGTTGCAAAAACGGGGATTTTCTTTTCCTTTCGTTTTTCTCTCTTATGTGACGCAGACGAAGTTGCGTGGGTCAGCTAGTGTCACACATGATTAAAAATGTTTATGAAAACCGTGGAAAGCCAGCGGAAAGTAGATGTAGGTACAGTATTTACAAGTGTCCTAACAATGTCGACTTCCAGTCTAACCGCGGTGGCTGCAGCTGAATACCAGAAATTAAGATGGCGAATGCCTATCTGACCTCAACAACCAGCTTCTGGGTAGGTAATGCGAATGCCCTTGGGAAGACTGGTTGGGAGACCTTCGTGCCACAAGACTATGTGATAATAACTTTTCGTGGGTCAATCATTCGATCCTATGGTATACCTCACCTCATGAGTACGACAAACTCGGTTACCCGGCGTTTCCGGTAATACAACATACCGGACTGAGTCCGTACAGGATGTTGGTATTTCCCAGTAAAGTGCGTTCATAGTAAAGTGCTGAAAAACCAAGTTTTGTTAGAGTAAAATGTAACAGATGATGAATATATTAGTGGTGGTTACTGAGATGACGTGCGGCGCCGATCCCAATTACATTGGGACTAGCTTCTGCCCGCGACTTCGTTCGCGTGAAGTTTTGATAACGCAACGCATCGCCTGCTCAACGGCAGCTTTTTTCCTGCTTGCAACATTTGTTATTGCTGCTCCGCTCCTATTGGTCATAGCGTTATGTTATAAAGCCTATAGCCTTCCTTGATAAATGGACTATCCAACACAAATATAATTTTTCAAATCGAGCCGGTAGTTCTTGAGATTAGCGCGTTCAACCAAACAAACAAACAAACAAACTCTACTGCTTTATAATATTATTATATTAGTATAGATAGTATAGATATGGGCAGAATAATAGTGATGAGAAGAGAGATATAATATCGAAAAGGTCTCTTACTATATCCGTTATTTCTGCCCAGAACGGCACAAGTACCTCCGCCATAATTATCATGTAGGTATCATCGGCAATTACAAATTTTTTTGGCAATTAGATTTTATGAAGCCGCATTTTAAGTAACAATAATGTAGTATGGTGTAACATTTTTCGATATTTCGCAACGTTCCGGAATATATCATTGCCTATTCATATTTAGGTGATCAATATTCTTGGAAATAAATTGTTTTATTTAATTTAATTTCATAACTGCACCTGCATAATGACTGTTGATTGATTAATGACGGTCTTTGGGGTTCTGAGATTTAAAAAAAACAGCTATTGGTTCGGCAAAATTCTTCTCCTTACTGATAATTCATATTCATATATTTGCATTCCACAAGGTAAAACATGGTGTTAACAAAAGGCTTAGAGCTAAGAACCGTTGTAGACCCTGTCTGGGCACAGCAAAATCTAATACTTACATGAGCTATTTTAGCTTATTGAGCTATCGAACCAATTACGTTATTAAACTGATAAACTTAACTCCGGTCTCCACTACGTATTAAACCTTATCAATAACAAATATGTCATCATAAATCAAAGTTAAATAACCAAAACCCACATCGACGGACTAATTCTAATAAAATTAACGTTCGTCAGAGTTTTTATCACATACCGATAATGACACGAGGAAGTAGAACAATTAATCAAAGGACAATAAATGAAAAACTAACGTGATCGTTTAGACGGATACGGAACTACTTGTTATTGAGTTAAACGTCCAGGATGCATTGTTACATACTCATTTATTCAAATATCGCTGTATTGGCTTCTGTACGTTTTTCACAGGTGGCCACTGAAAACCAGCGCTGTTCTGAGGGTTCCCCATAGCACAGCATCATGCTGAGTGATAAATCTATTTGTCGCACTCACGGCGTGCAATTTTTTATTTTTTGTCCGTAGTCTTACAATTATGTTAATGTTGCTGTGTTAATTTTCGGTTTAAGTTTAAGTGTTTGTGTTTGTATTAATGCGTTCTATGTTTACCTTATTATTATTGTATGCACATCATGACTTTGCGACGAATAAACATTTTTTCTTTCTTTCTTTCATTGTGAATTGTAATAATTTAGCAGGTGGTTCTGACGTGTTTAACAGTCACGGGCTAACCACCTGCCTTCTGCCTAGGCAGACCTTAGGGTCGTTATTAGCTAATGCCGACGCTAAATGAGAGGACCTCATGATTAAATAAGAGCATCCTCATGGGTTAATATTATAGGTTAAGCCGCCCTTGCCGAGGTTTGGCCGTGGATGGGTAGCCACACATTTAATACCGTGTTTTCTTACTTTTTTCGGTAATCTCATTCATCCGTTGACCCCAGCTGTCATTTGTAGATCTTTGACCGTCGTTACAGGCACTTAATGGCAGACTTACCAAAGGATATTGTATATTATCTAGTACTAACTGGGTAATGGAGGTCAGACAGGCTTTCCATGTAAAATACTGGTATTCAGCTGCATCCGGTTAGACTGGAACCCGACTCCAACATAGTAGGGAGGGTGTAGTTTGCATGCAGGTACAGCCAAAATTACCAGAAGTCGTATCCGTCTTTCAATGTCGCTTGCGGTGTGTTACTGTTTAAATAAATGCGTGGGACTATGGGACTGGTTGTATGATTTATGTAAAATCTACGGGGTTTTTTCACTTGTGCTACTATATCTACATTGTACTAATAGGTAGGTTGGATAATATGCAGACTCTACTTTGAAAATATAAAGTGTAAACGGTCCCTCCACACAAAGCCGTCAACCAAGCATTCTGTACATCAAATTATGTAACTTTACGCAAAAAAAATTGCTGCGTATTCACTGTTGAAGAAAAAGGTTTTTACGGTAGGACTCAATATAACGTACTCAAAATATTGTGTTGATGGATGCATTGAATATTTTGAGGGCCGTGGAGGTATTAAAAGTTTTTTTTTTTTTAATAAAAACATATCACGTTTAAAAAGGCAGGCCAAGTGAGAGTCGGACTCACCCAGGAAGGGTTCCATGAAGGGGTTATATAATCACTACATATTATAAAACAAAGACTCCCGCCGCGCGCCGCGTCTGTCTGTCCCTATGTATGCTTGGATGTTTAAAACTACCCAACGGGTTTTGATGCGGGTTTTTTCAACCGACTTCCAAAAAGAGGAGGTTTTCGTCTGTATTTTTAAATTTTTTGTGTTTGTTACCTCAGAAGTTTCGTCTGGTTGAACCGATTTTGATGGTTCTTTTTAAATAAATCAAACAAAGGTCACCGACTTCTGAAGCTAAAGTTATTTTTCACTTTTTTGTGTGAAGTCGGTTTTATTTTTTGCAAAAAAGTTTTTGTTAAGTAATTGACAGAGTGATTCAAGGGGGAGGTGGGGCCCGTACTTATGGATAGGCTTTTAAAACTGATATTGAGGTTTACTAATATAATTTTTTTTTCTAAACTGAAATGTTTGCGCGATAGACTCTTCCAAAGTGGTAAAATGTGTCCCCTCCCCCCTGTAACTTCTAAAACAAGAGAATAATAAAACAAAAAAAAAATGTTATGTACCATGTAAACTTCCACCGAAAATTGGTTTGAACGTGATCTTGCAAGTACTTACTTTTTTTTATTCGTCATAAATCGTAAAATCATAACTTTATGACGAATAAAAAAATACTGAACGTTAGTATACAATATTGCGCGGGTGAAGCCGCTAGCATTGGCTAGTATATTATAAAACTTTTCAGTTTAGAAAAAAATGATATTAGTAAACCTCAATATCAGTTTTAAAAGCCTATCCATAAGTACGGGCCCCACACGTATGGGGTTGATGACTAAAAAAAATGAGTTTCAATACAAAGCATGGGGAACCCCAAAAACTTATTGTTTTTTTTTCTATTTTTGTGTGAATATCATAATGCGGTTCACAGAATACATCGACTTACCAACTTTCAACAGCATAGATCTTAAATTTCGGAAAAAAGTGGTAGTGACATACGGATGTACAGACAGACAGACAGATAGACAATACAAAGAGATAATGGTTCCGTTTTTTGCCATTTGGTTACGGAATCCTAAAAACTTGTGAACAAGTTGGAGATGTTGGGGGTTTTGGATGTTGGCGTTAAGGTCTGGAACCAAATAAGTACTGAACTCAATGACGTGCCGAACTTTCGGCGTACTTTACATTCATTGTACTTAATTTGTACTGATTGCGAAAGTGCAGCCAATTGATAAGTGATAACGTTTCACGTGATATCGAGATGAGAATTGTTTTCCAAACAGGGATTTTTCTGTACCTTGTGTGTGTCGGCTGATGGGGAAAGCAGAAAGATATTAGGCATCGATCTCACGTATGTGCACGAAAAGCGCGGACTTATTAGTGAGCAGTTAGTGCAAGTGTCCTCTCACGAACAGTGCGGCTCGCGTGAATCTTAGGAGTATACGAGTAGTATGGACACGTTCGCGACGTGCACGCGCGCGTCGAATGTGATGCGTTCATATCCATTCGAGGCGCGTAGCGTGCAAGGACCGCACGCGTGCGCTGCACGTGCCCAGAAACGTCTAACATGGGAAAAGGGCAACAAGGGTTTATTCAAATGCCTGTATTATATGACTGTAGCACTTCTCTTGTGTTGCATGAACCTGGCCCCTTATTCACAACCATTCGACTCGCTTCCGATTCGGAAAGTCGTATGTCTATCTCGGTCGTTTTCGTAATGCCAGAAGAAGACAGATATACGACTTTCCGAATCGGAAGCGAGTCGAATGGTTGTGAATAAGGGGCCTGGTGTCGTGAAGTCCTGTATGCACTAGATAAAAAAATCTCCAAGTTTAAACTGGTTCAACTCAGGGTGCACTGAATAGCATAACTTGCAGTGTTTGTATAGTAATCACAAGCGCTGCTGTATAATTGCTGGGTCTCACGTCAGGTTTGATTCCCACGTGTGGCGAAGTGTTTTGGGTTAATCCCAGCCCGAAGTGAGGGTCTAGGCTGTCTCGTCTTATCACAGGAAATTAAAAAACAGCTGGTGAATTCCGAGTGTACTGTAGTAAAAGTCAATGGGTGGGAATACATCTAACTGACTTTACGGGATATACGGTATTCTTGTGATATTATATTTAATAAGTTCGGGAAATAATCCATATCTTAGTACAGAAACTCAATGACGAGGTGAACCAGTTGCTTACAGCTTATCGATATGTGCACAAAGTTAGCAAAGCACGTCATCTATTAAATAACAATCTATAATTATTATGTGTTTCGTTACAACGCAGTTCTCTGTGCATACTCAACTAGCTTTATAGGGTGTTAAACACCTCTTTACGAAGCCGAAAAGCACTTGTTCTCCCCGTCGTTGCGGTCATTTTTTTGTTCTACACCATACCTGGGAACCTTCTAGTTACGGAGATGGGGGGGTCAACGTTGCAACTTTTTTGCAAGTGTTTTTTTTTTTTATTTGACTTGACACCTTCACGATCCCCGTACTATTCAATACATCATTCAGCATAATGTGAGTTCTACCACAAAACCCGAATTATAACCTCAAAAAAAAAAGTTGTTTCCCAGCAATTTTTTTTTTTGCGTAATATTACTTAGTCATGTACAGAATGTTTGGTTAACGGCTTTGTGATGATACACAAGGTTTTGAATATGATTATTTTTTAGTTATTATTGTAGGATCAATCATTTACTTAGCATCTATTAGACAAAAAAAATATATAGGAGAAGCTTTTTGCAATTTTTACCTATTTTGGGTACTCGTATTTTTGGTCAGTATCAGAAACAGCCTGAGGCATAAAAAAAAAACTAGTCAAAGCGCCAATGAACAGTCAGAGAGCTGATCTATAACTTGTTCGGGTTTATGGTAAGTTCATGTTATCATAATTATCCATTTTATGGTCTTGATTATTTGAGCTCAGGGTGCCTAAAATTGAAGCTTTAGCAGAATCATAAATGAAGTTAAAAAAAATCTAAAAATGGACTTTAAAGTCATAGCTATAAAGTCCGTTTTAAGAATTTGAAATTTTTAACATTGTTCAAAAGATGTTCTGCTAAAGCGGCCATTTTAGACACCCTGAGCTCGTGGCTAAATACTAAAAGTCCAGTCGATCTTTGGTACAATAACGGTTTACGAGGTTGTTCACATGTTGAGACCCCAACACAATATCTCTCAAAGTACGATAAATCATCGGCCATTTTTTTTTTCGGATGGGAAATCATTGACCCTGGCTGAACTTTATACATCTTTGTGGTTATCGACGGTCAGGAGCCCGTAACTCTGAACCCGTCGCACCAAAGTGTTACGAAAGAAAGAAAGAAAGTAAAAGTATTCATTGGAGTCTCCCTGTTTTAGGAGGAGGAGGAGCGTGGCTAAATAATAACAGCCGCTCGTGTCCATCTTTAGGGTAAGTCGCGCTTGCCTAGGTTGGTCTGTGGATGCGTGACCACCCTTACATACCGAGTTTCCTCCGTGCCTCGAAATCACGTTAAGCTGTTGGTTCCGGCTTTCATTTGTCCATCTCTGACATTCGTGGCCCAAGAAGTCTGACAACCAGTCTTATCAAGTGGTATCCTATTTACCTAGTATTAACTGGGTTGTGGAGGTCAGAAAGGCAATCGCTCCATGTAAAATAACTGGCATTCAGGTGCATCCGGTTAGCCTTAAAATTGGACAACTGCCCCGGACTGATACCAACTTAGTTGGGAAAAGGCTAGGCAGATGATGATAATAGTCTCACAAAACCAGAAAAAAAGAGAATCTATACTAATATTATAAAGCAGAAGAGTTTGTTTGTTTGTTTGGTTGAACGCGCTAATCTCAGGAAGTACTGGTTCGAATTGAAAAATTATTTTTGTGTTGGATAGTCCATTTATCGAGAAAGGCTTTAGGCTATATAACATCACGCTGCAATTATAAGGAGCGGAGCAGAAAAATGTTGCAAAGACGGGGATTTTTTTCCTTTCGTTTTTCTCTCGTATGTGACGCAGACGAAGTTGCGCGGGTCAGCTAGTGATTGAATAAATTAAAACAAAATTTTAAAAATGTAACATAGAAAAAACAATAAAACAATGAATTTGGTCCCGCACGAGGCCAACATGCTCTTATCTCAGCATGGTGCTGTGACTATGGAGGTGATGACTATAGTGTGACTATAGTATCACTAACCTGCATCGGCTATATCCTATTCCTCGAAGCTCGTAAAATCGTTTTGAGAAGTCTAGGAAGATGATAATGATCTAGATCTCTTTTCCTTTCAGGAAAAGAAAACACTTAATTACATACAGTTCAACAACCTCCTTGCACATCTTTGTTACTTAATAAAAGCATGTTATATGATACTTAGATATTTTGATTAGATTATTAGATGAGATAAGATGATTTTATTCTAATTAAATGATTATTTTCCAGATAAAATCTTAATTTTTGCAATAAAAACTCTCAAACGGAACTTGACTTGTTAAACAATAGTAGAAAATTAATAGGAAAGAGTTGATAATATGGTTTGATCATGTCAAATGAAAGGCGATCAACAATACCACACACACACTGTTTCAAAACTTCTGCAGGGCGGGATAAGAGATTGCTACCTACTTATATTAGGAGAATTGTGTTGTACCGTTGGCACCGATGACTGAAGTTAAATCATGAAAGGACATGGCTTTTTTAGTCATAGTTTTTTCAGACAAGTCTAGAGAGTAGTAATCGCATCTGGCGGGCGTGCATGATTCATCATCACTATCACTATATACACTATACATCCCTACTAATATTATAAATATGAATGTCAGTTTGTTTGTTACGCTTTCACGCGAAAACTACTGAACGGATTTGCATGAAATTTTGCACACAGATAGTTTATAATCTGGATTAAAATATAGGATAGTTTTTATCCCGGTAGTAAGATCCCATGGGACAATAATAAAACTTCACGCGGGCGAAGCCGCTGGCAGAAGCTAGTACTATATAAAACTAAGTTCACCGCATCTGTCTGTCTGTGGTTAAACGCTACTAAGCGCCGATTTTCATGCTGCTTTCACTAATGGCTAGAGTGGTTCTTGAGGAAGGTTTTAGTACTTATATATGTTTTTTACGCGGGTGAAGATGTGGACATCAGCGGCTATTAAGATATATGAACATGGACGTAGTATGGCTGTAACAAAAGAAAGGTGTTAAGGCAGAAGGAGCCGGTCCTATAGTTCCTACCTACTTCCAATGAAAAAGACTTAAGATTACGTTCTTTCTATGTAACAAAAATCACAATAAAACTTGTATTGTCACTTACGGGATATCTTCCGTGATTATTTAATATGTTGAGCTCCCGATATTTCGACGCTGTTGCAAGCGCCATGATTTAGTTTAGTTTTAAACCGTGAAAGCCTAAAACAGTGTTTAAAAATCACATTGTCTCCACATCTAAGCCAGATCCTTCACATAGTAACAAATTGAACCAGGTTTTGAAGGAATGCGACCAGCTATTAATAAAATGTTAACCCTAGTCATGTCGGCAGTTGGCACCGCAAGATTGAATCAGATCAGACACCTGGACAAGTAAAACATAACGTACATTCTTACGTTAAATAAGTGCGAACCATTAAAGGCAAATTGCAAAATATACCAGTCAGTATCTTGTCTTTGTCGTACTATATGTAATTACGGTTGAAAAACCGCGGAAGTTGATATTTATAACTGGCTGCCGTTACTAATATGAAGTTTATATTATTTTCATACGTTAATATGTGATTATCTAATATCTATTCCTGAGACGAAATAGATGGGGCCGTAATTAACACTTTAATTAGTATTTTAACTGTTAGTATTATTATTCATTTACCTGTTCCGAAGGTCGAAACGTTTTTTTTATAAATACAAAAAAATAATCGTCCTAATCGGCACGTAGAACAATAATTCTTGGGTACAGTATGTAATGCGAGTGAGCCTTGAGTTGATTGTTGAAAGATCACATGTCATCAACCTGGTGGACAAAACACTAGTCGACGTGTCGATCAAGGTTAAGTCTAATGCTCGTGGAGGTATGCTTTCAGTCTGGAAACTACCACGTTCAAGACCAAGCTCCACTTCAGCTTTATATACAGGGTGTAACCGACTCATCACAAAGCCGTTAACCAAGCATTCTGTACATCAAACTAAGTAACTTTACGCAAAAAATATTGCTGGGAAACAACTTTTTTTTTTGAGGTTATAAATCATGTTTTGTGGTAGAACTCAATGTAACGCACTTTAAACATTGTGCTGATGGATGGATTGAATAGTACGGGTGTCGTGGAGGTGTTAAAAGTTAAAATCTTACAAAAAAAAACTTATATTTAAAAAAAAACTTGTCAAAAAGTTGTAACTTTGACCCCCCATATCTCCGTAACTAGAAGGTTCCCAGGTATGGTGTTGAACAAAAAAATTATCGCAGTGATGTAGAGAACAAGTGCCTTGCGGCTTCGTGAAGAGGTGTTTTACACCCTTTATGATGTACGTGTGCATAGATGAATGCGTGAATGAAGGAAATGGCAATCTCGTGCCATTGTGAGCTACAGAGGCGGTGCTGTTCGTGGTCGCAGCAAGGACCCCGTACCTTCCGGTCACGAAGCTATATAGCGAACTCATTTCCGACGCAGACCACCGACGATTTATTGCAAATCGCCTTACAATTACAATTTATCGATCAATTGCACTCGCTTTGTTCAACATTAATACAGTTCGTAGGTACGTTTAGTTCGTTTCGTAACTCGTGCCCGCCAAAAGTTTAATAAGCAATTTATTTAATGTTATTAATTTATACTTACTCGTAATTGAATTAGTAACTAAACTATTAATCTCAGTTTAGATTTTACTAGCCTTGCTTTATAGGCGAGTGTTATATTAGCACATTTTTGCAGTCTATCGATCTATAAGTGTCGGTAAGAATGTAAACTGCATGTCTGTTATAAAACAGCTTGATTTGCCTTATGGAGTTGCACACCAGCCGTTCAGATGCTCCAATGTCTAGGCAACAACAATTACGTGTAACCTTATCTATCGTAATCGCGGTTCTAAAAAAGCAAATATAAATTGCAGCAATTTAACAATAAAGTTGAACGTGGTAGTCGCCTTGACCTAAGCAATGGTCTGGCAGCTGGCTGCGGGCGTGAACGGCGCGGCGGAGCGGACGGCGGCCTGGGAGCATACTGCGCTCGCCACGCGGCCTACCGGTTTGTTCCTTTCGTAACTAAAAACAGGATACAGTATTTAAGCGCTTTTTGACATATTTACTCAAAAATCGCTATAGAAAGCAGTACTAGCCGTATTCAATTATTAGGTTCGTAATGATAACTGTTATCGTCTTCAACTTCAACCGTCCTTTGCACTTGGTGTTGCCAAAGTAAATCAGTGAAAAGAAACAAATGCTTGATGCATTTTTTATATTGAGAACCTAGGTACCTACTTGTTTTTGTACAAACGAAATAACAAATAAAGAATAACTTTATTATTTGGGGACACCAAAATCAACACGTTGGTACCTACTAAGATCCTTATCTATTTGAACATAAAGTTGTTTGTTGTATGAACATTGATCAGAGTCTATTGCACTTCCGAATGACTTTAGCAATCCATAAACCAGTTTCAAATCAGGAAACTGCAAGTGCTCACAATAAAAACTGATTAAAGACACGATACATTTTATTAAGATAAACAAAGGGGGATTATTTATTGCAGTGTGCAATTATATATCGTGTCGATCAACTCAACCAATCAGATTAAATTATAGGTAATCTGATAAGGGTCTACAATTTATTTTTATAGTAATAGGTAATGCCTAAATTTTCCTTGTTTCGGATGGCTGCAAAGGATAACAAAGATGTCATTATTACAACCGACACTGACCCATATTGTGTATGTTTTGCGTGAGAAACCTACGGACAGGTAGACAGATGTGCAATTACGCTTCAGAACACAGTTTGTCATGTATTCATACGTCATATCTGACAGGCATTAGCCCCTCGAGTTACGCCAATTGCAGTGTATTTAAGCTAAATTACCGACTGGTTGATTATGCACAAAACACGTCAGTTTTATGTTATAAAACTAGTCATAATAATTTAACCACGCACCTTGCCGGATCACACGCTACTTGACTTGGACACTACCCAATCTCGATGGTTCTACGTTCTAAAAAAACGTAAATCGTATCAATTAGTTAGCAGGTTCATGAATAAAGCCAAGGCCAATGCGAGGATGTCGTTAATTAGCAGAAATTCGGAAGGAAAGCACGAACTGAAGGCAAGAATCTTTAACCACTTAATAATTAACTTGAAATGAAGTCATAACCTTATACCTTTCAGATTACCGGTACATTTTTGGAGGTTTAAATTTGTCAGTACTTTAGTCCGCGTCTGTTACGGATTTGGTGATGAATTCGAGCAAAGTAATTCCTGTAATTAGGGAATCCAATCAGTTGAACTTGATTGTTTTTAAAAAGGTTTTTTATTCAGTTTGATGACTAAAGCTGCAGGTTTCAGAGACAAGCTGTAAGAACAAAGAGATTCGCCATCGAACAATACCTTTTATTTTATTAAATCATATTGTATTTGCCTCTTTTTCATATAAATCCTAAACGTGTTAAAATAATTACATAGTCCGAACGCAACTTAACCAATCCTTCCATATTATGTGGAGCTCTGCTGCTAGCTGTTAGTTGTAGTTGCATTGGAACATATATATGCAACTTGTTACTGGACTTAGAGGTGTGTATATCACTCCAATTATGACACGGAACACTAAACTACACTCGAGAGCAATGAATCCGGGTCACTTAAAGAATCCTAAAAATCTCGGAAACTAAAAATGCTAGGTTAATGCAATAAATTGTATTTAATAGACAATGTAATACTCCTTAAATGAAGGTATTGAAACTTCTTAGTTATTGTAAAGTTATATCATAAAAAATCAAATTTGAAAAAGGGCCACTTTCGAAGATGGAACTACGAAATTACAGCATTTGGTTTTGCTTTTGTTTGTAATCTGTCATATATGTGGGTACATAAACCATGTCGATAGTGCTCTTTATTCATTATTCAAGCTGAAATTATGTCGCTTACGCCTGAAGAATGCACCAGAATACTTACAATGCTGGAAACCGGCCGGAGTCAGCGCGATACAGCCAGGACTGTCGGTGTGTCGCTGTCAACAGTACAAAGAGTTCTCCGACGTTACGAAGAAACTGGTTCTAACCTACGCAGACCAGGAACGGGCAGAACCAGGTGTACCACAGCACGAGAAGACCGATACTTGGTGAACACCATGCTTCGAAATCGCTTTCTCACAGGAACTGAACTCACAAATCAGTTTCGACGCCTCGGAGGAAGTAACCCAAGTGCATGGACAGTAAGACGTCGGCTTGCTGAATCTAACTTAAAACCCCTTAGACCTGCAAACGGCCCTAAACTGGAGCGTGGGCATCGTATTTCAAGACTAAGATATGCCCAGAGCCACGTAAATTGGAGTATTGAAGATTGGTCAAAAGTTATGTTCTCCGACGAATCAAAATTTATGCTCTACAAGCACGATGGAAGACACAGAGTGTATCGAAGACCAGGGGAAAGATTCAAGCAAGCATGCATCGAAGAAAAAGTAGCCTACGGTGGTGGGTCTGTACTTGTGTGGGCCGGAATTTCTTCTGAAAGTCGCACAGAGCTGGTGATCATAGAAAACGGCTCTTTAACTAGCGTAAGATATGTGGAAGAAATCCTCAATGATCACGTTGGTCCATTTATGGTCAATTTAGGTGAGGATGCTATATTTATGCATGACAATGCCCGACCTCATACAGGTAGGATTGTGAATGACTACCTTCAAGAGATGAACATTACTCGTATGGAGTGGCCAGCGCGCAGCCCGGATATCAACCCGATCGAGCATGCTTGGGACGAGCTAGGCAGATGCGTAAAACAACGAAACCCTCCCCCAATCACGCTTCGTGAGCTCAAAATTGCTCTCACAGAGGAATGGGAGAATATTCCCCAAAATCGTATAAGGAACTTGGTGTACAGCATGCCAAACCGCGTAAACGCAGTAATGGAAGCACGAGGAGGCAATACGAAGTATTAAAATTCAAGAAAATCGTAATAAAGTTCAAAAATTTCATGTTTCCTGTTTTTGTTTTAAGGAGAGATCAGCAGTTTTTTTCTTTATGTAATTTTGTGTTAATAAAATGTATGGTGACTCATATTTTTTTACTTTCATTTAAGGAGTATTACATAGTCTATTAAATACAATTTATTGCATTAACCTATCATTTTTAGTTTCCGAGATTTTTAACATTCTTTAAGTGACCCGGATTCATTGCTCTCGAGTGTATATAATGGGTGTAAAATAGACCCTTAAAAAGCCATAAGACAGTTTTGTTGGTTGTTCTCCCCGTCACGTCATTGTGATAATCGGGAACCTAATAGTTACGGAGATATTGGAGGACAAAGTAACTTTTTTATTGTTTTAACCCACTTTTTCGAATTTGTTTTTTTAAAGGTAAGTATTTTTAAACTCGCCCTAAAATACGTCCATTCCCCATTTACTTACTATTAAATGCGTCCATCGGCACAATGTTTTGAGTGCGTTTACCGTAAAATGTGATGTTTCACTCCAAAACAAGATGTCGTTTTCCCGTTATTGTTAGCAACAATTTTTGCTTAGAGTTTCCAAGTTTGATACAGAATGCTTGGTTGACGTGATGAAGTTGTTTACACCCTGAATTTAATCGGAAAGTATTGGCTATTCGAACGTCGTGAAAATAATACTTACTTTATTTAGCTAATTAACTATGTACATAATTAATTTAAACAAAATAAAATAAACTAAAAACAAACTATCGTCAGATATTCATAAAGTATTGATTGTATTTTTAGTATTATTTTTTTCACAAGTAAAGAAAGAGAAAGAAAAAAGAAAGAAAACATATTTATTCGGCACACGCCATAAGCGCACACCATAAATAAAAAAAATGATGTACTTAAAACAAAATAAAAAATAAACTTAAATCTACAATGTAAAACTAAAAACTAGACAGAAAAGAAAAAGTGTGTCACACGGCTGCGCCAAAAATGCCCAGTTCAACAAACTGCCAAGCAGCTAGGGCTCGACGCTGACAAGTGTGTTGAAAAACGTCGTATGATAGGTGTTTTCCCGCTACAGACCGATGACATTCCGACCTCGCCGCAGAGGTCCGGCGCGTAATCCCCGTTCAATCCCTCCCCGACCCTTGCTCGAGCCAGCCCGCGATGCTGAGCCTGTAGTAATAAAACAGTCCCTAAATAATGACAACCAGATCCAGCCTGTCCCTTTGCTGCCCCTAGCGACGCCCTAAGCCGAGGTCCGTACCCCACAGGGGGTGCCCTTAGAGCGCTCTCGCTTAGTTTAAAGTCATTTTTGCCCTGGCTGGAGGCCTTAAATTCAAGGCAAAGACAGGACTGGCCTGGTTAAGCAGAAGCCAATCTTCTCAGACTGAACTGCGAGATGAAGTGTTTTCCCGCTGACCCCACCAGTGGACGACGAGCTGTGGGGTCATAATAAATAAATGATATTAAGAATCAATTTTTTTTGCCGTTAACCTCACCAGGGGGACGAACAGCAGTGAGGTCAGCGGGAACTGAAAAAATAAGTAAAAATTGTTCCCATAATTATACACGTGTGTATCGATGATTACCGTCCTCGGCTCTCTTAAGACCCAATGGCGCCTCAGCGGTAATCAGCAACATTACACACTTGTACCATAATATAGTGCTACTGTGTAACTTTGATTATTTTTGGAGTTTCTGTTCTCACTTTTTATTTCAATCAAACATAATTATTTGAAGGAGACGCAGACAAAAAGGCATCGCTCCGGACTTTTTTTGTTAAATTATTTTGTCAATGGTGGCAGCATGGGTCCGCAGCTAGTAAAAACTGGAATAGAAAAAGGTTACTTACTGTAATGGGTTACTTATTTTACAGATCTTCTTTCACTTTTATTGTTTATTAAAACTTTACGCATATAATATACAGTCTACCTTAGGGTCATGCTGAGACTAAACCGTAATTGATAAGACGTTCGAGAAAATAAAGTAAAATAATAAATTTTTGGAGTTTGCAGTACCTACAAATTGAATATTTATATTCAGATTTTGATTTCAATTATCCCTTTCGTTTAAATCGATTGACGTCATTCATTACCATAATAAATCATAATCAAATTGTATTTTTGTTGGTCGATCAGTCGATGTAAAACAACCCTTGGCCCTTTTCAACATGCTAATCAGATGAGATTAAACCTTTTCTGATGAGTGGTTCGGTTTAGCATTTTCACCTTTGTCAATTACAAGTGATCAGTCATAGGTACCTGCATACATATTTTTTTAAACTATGAAACAAAACCTCTCCCTACCATTATTTCACAATTAAATACAAGAGGACAGAGACATTAGTGTTTTTGTAAGTAACAGCTGTTTAATGTAAACATGAATAGGAACGTATATGACTTCGTAAAATAGAAATAGTAAAAAAAATAGCAATCAAGGTGATCAATGCCTCGTGCCTTCTCTGCTGAGAAAAGACCTTTGCCCAGCAGTGGGACAGTAATAACCTGGTACAACATGTTATAAAGGTAAACTCCGCCCATTTTAACCAACTTCAAAACAAAAAGGTTCTCAATTCGTCGGAACCTTTTTTTTTCATTGATGTTCCCCGATTACTCGAAGATGGCTGAACCGATTTGATTTATTATTTTTTGTTTGGAAGGGTATACTTCCCAGGTGGTCCCGTAATCATGAAATCAGGATCTGAGGATGGGATCCTGGAGAAAAAAAGAGAACTCTTCAAATTTTATAACACACTCGATACGATTTGGATAGTTTTTGGAAGAATACTTTATTCAAGTGGTCCTATTTCTATTTGGTGAAGATCTGATAAAGAACTTCAGAGATAGGCAACGGAATCCCTTAATAAATAATAGCAATTAAACTGGGATTGCTGAAATCTCATGTCTGTCTATTGTTCGCTAAAGTTATTTTTCACTTTTTTGGGTTTTTTGAAGTCGGTTTTATATTTAAAAAGTTTTAAACCAGGAGCTAGTACCACAACGTAGTTGAGCAATGCAGAAAATGCGGTAAGACAAAACCTATACTTACTTACTAGTTTATTGTATACGACCTATAAACTTAATGTATTGAGAAAAGCTGCTTATAAATATTAAGGTCATACTATCAGCCTACGTTCATCAAGTGCACCGATTTGTTCGCTGTCGACTAAGGACAAAGGCTATGTGAGGCTTTGTTCGTTTCTTGGAACAACTTAATTGATCTTTTTGTAGGACAACCGATGATCTGTACTGTTATTGCTAAGAGGAAAATGTACTTTATAAACAAGTTGTGTATTAGAAATTAAGTACTTAAATTACACTTTCAGGGTTTTGTTGAAACCTCTTCGCGTTAACCATTATTTTTGTTGTGTGTTTATTTCCAAATTTAGAATTGTGTAGGTAAGTAAAGTAGTATTATTATAAACCTCACGCCAGTAAATAAAATAAATATCGCTGGACATTAAACACACAGCGCCATCTAGTGCCACACTAAGCAAGGCTTGTGTCGTGGACACCAGATAGTTGATATACTACATTATACTTTTTTGTTTGTTATGCTGAAGTCCCTCGTCCTAAGAGTGAACATATCGCCATCAATCTTGAGTCTTGAAATCATTAATCTAGAGTCGTTGGAGTCTTGAAGAATGTCCAACTTCAAGACAAGGACTACAGTCATTAAGGTGAATGCGCCAGGTAACCCGCGAAATTCAAATTTTATTATTTTTTTTGCAAGAAGAAGAAGGACTTTAAGCTTGAAAAATTCGTTCATCGAGTCTTACGAACTTGGAGGGTTGTATTGATGATTTTGATGATTATAATTCTGTAACTTAATACGTCTTACAGTCGCGAACAATATTTTAATCAACATACAATCTAGCACAGAAGCCTGGGGGGGCAAATACTCCCCGAAAAGACTGGTGCAGACGGCAACGGGAAACCACTGCACTATTTTTCCCAAGATATCTAGTATGAAATGAGCGCACAGAGAGATAATATGGCATGCAATCCGGTCACCACCCGGCGCCACGACGATTCCAGGTCTCGTGGTGGGAAGTATGCTACTGGTCACACTGAGGTGGCTCGCCAGGCCCAAAGTGGACAAAATGCTACTGGTGACGGCACCAAGCCACTAGCAGATCAATAGCCGAAGCTCTTAAGACCGCCGAGGACAGGAAAACGTGGAAGAGTATAGTGCACCGAGTGATCAAAACCTCATCAATACCTCCGACTAGACACGACCTTCAACAATGAAGATAACGACTAAGAAGAAGACAACCTAGCACTGGCTTGCAAATTGTAAAAAACGTAAGAAAATTTGAATTAAGCGGGCTACCTGACGCATTCACCTTAAGGGGGATGTTTCAAGGTAGGCCGCGAAATTCACGTAACACGTATGTAGTTAGAGAATTATAATCATCAAAATCATCAATACAGCCTTTCAAGTTCATAAAAATCTAGGGACCTCGACTTTTATGAACTTGGAGGGTTGTATTGAAGATTTTAATGCTCAGAATTCAGTAACTATATACGTCTAACAGTCGCAAACCATATTTTACTTAGGTAAAACATAGCACTTGCCTGCAAATAGCACAAAACGTAAAAAAAAAATAATTTCGCGGGCTAACGGAGCTCCTGGAGGACCTGGAGTATCAGCCTTAAGACATTCTGCAAGGGAAACCCTACTACTACTTAATACTAATACTTTATCAACAACGAAGCTCAGCATCTTATAAAGCAAGTTTATTAACATGTGTATAATAATTTGCTTAGATCTAAAAGGAACATAAATTTATTCTACTAAGTAAATGGAGCAAGTACGTAATAATAACATTAGGAAATCAGTAAATGGTTAAGTAGTGCCAACTTACTAATCTATTTCATTATTACTATGAGCTTTTAAGCCGTAGTAACCTTCAGATTTAAGTGTTTGTTCACATTGTTGTAAGTAGCTAATGTTTTAGGTAAAGGGTGTAAACGGAGTCTTGTAGTCTTGTAGTTTTAACGAAGCCGAAAAGTAGTTGTTCTCCTCGTCATTACGATATTTTTTTTGTTCTACACCATACCTGGGAAAGTCACGGGGATATTGGAGGTCAAAGTTACAACTTTTTTTTTAAGTTTTTATTGTAAGCTTTGTTCTTTAAATACCTTCACGAACCCCGTAGGTACTATTAAATTCATCCATCAGCACAATGTTTTCAGTGCATTACGAGTTATACTACAAAACGTGATTTTTCACCCCAAAAAAAAGCAACTTTTTTTGGGGTAAAACTTAAGTTTTTTTTTTTGGCTGGATTTCGTACACAGACTAAGTATAGTTTGATGTACAGAATGCTTGGTTGACGGCTTCGTGATGAGGTGGTTTACCCCCTGTATATTACCGTAAAATCCTTTAGATTGGAATCTATCCAGCCCTGGCAGTCTCGACAGAGATAGCGACAAAATTGCTAACTTTTGATCGCTGATTACTGACGAATAATCTCGATTGCAATAATTATGCTTACGAGTAATGAAAGTCTCTACATTCAAGATGCGTTTCTCGCAAACATAATTATTGCAACTGAATTTATTCATTAGTAATCAGCTATAAAAAGTTAGCGATTTTGTCGTTATTTCTGTCGAGACTGCCGGCCCAGGGAGATTATAAACTCTCGAAAGATTGTCAACCGAACCTACTAAGTACCTACTTACAATTTAGCGCATTATTTTTCGATAGATTACAATCTATCGAAATGAAACCGAGTCGATCGTATCAGTCAGACGTGATTGTTTAACTGTTGTGTATGCTTCGATAATAGTTAATGAACTAATCATAATCAACAACTGTCTAAACAAAAGTATAAGAGGAACCTCAAAATCATTTCTCGAGAGCTGTTGATTTTTTATAGCGGTTTATAGAAGACATGGCTCTCTTATAAAATGTGTTGTGCAACAGTCTCGGAGTGAAATGGCTGTGACATGCGGTCAGGTTGACGTATCTATGAAGGTTCCGTTTTAGAAATTGGACAACGGAACCCTAAAAGAGGTAGTCAGATGATGGAAAAATTCGACGTAGTGTTGATATTATTCTCAAGGTAGGTGGTGCCTTAGTTATCTTCTATCTGGCTACCTCGTAGATTTAGTTCCTGTTAAGGCAAATAGGACGGAATTTCTCAGTTCAGCATTATCTCAATTTGAATGTGGGATCAGTGGGTCGTCTTGGTGGAATCTTGCATGGTTGATGGTAAAAATCCTGCTCCCTAAGACCACCTAGTACTGGGAACACCTCTACCCAACCCGCTGAAGAGATACCGGCGTGACGTGATTACTGAATAGCGATTAGGTAACTCTAATCGGTATTCAGTAATGTCATAATAACTTCTGTTAACTTCACATTTTCCATCGGTTCCCAGATCACCAATTAAGTTAGTTATCTCAACAAAGTTCCAATCATCATTTTTTTATGATGATTAAAGTAAATTATCTAGTTAGTTTAATTAACTTAGAGGCTGTACTTTAATAGCTGTTAGTAATAACACAAAAACTATATGGTAGGTAACTACAATATAAATGTTCAGATCCGGAATTGAAGGTGTAATACTGAAGTTAAAAAGTTAGTTCGTGTTGACCTCTCGGTTGTACACCCGTTAAAAATATAAAAGGAGACAAATGACAATTGTGTTAATTATAGATCGAATCGATTGCGATTAATAAGGTACTCTATCAAAACGTAGGTAGATAATACAAAGTTATATGCAAAAAGTATTTCGATTTCGTCAGTCGTTTGTATCTGCAGACTTCATTCTCAATGGTAAAGTCAAGACTGTTACTAAAGTCAAAATGAATACCTGTGTTAGGACATAATATTCTTTGAATTTAATCGTACCGTCTCAAATCTAATTCCACTTAACTGTTCCTGACTCCTGGGGCTGGTAATTACAACAAAAAGTGTAGATAGCAGAAAACAGGCTGCGCCGGCCCCTATTAAATGAATAATAAATTTCGCTGGGCGTAACACAAAGAGCCATCTAGAGCCACACTAAGAAACGAGGCTTGTGTCCTGGAAACCAGATATAGTTGATATACTACACAGATACTTTTTGTTTGTAAATACATACTTATTATACATACTAGCTTCTGCCAGCGGCTTCGCCCGCGTGAAGTTTCAAAATTGGGGTTGAGTGAGAATATTATAAACGTAAGAATAAACAAATATAATAATAACAAATCTCCGAACTGCTAAGCTATCGGGAGTTACACGTGTTATTGTGAGTCAACTATAAAAGATAGACATATGCTGTCTTGGTATATTTTTTATATAATTTTATGTGGAATATTTCCGTTATATATGATTTCTATGTAGCTTTAACCATTAAGGCTGCACACGCGACGGAAGCTAAAAAAACCAAGTAACTTCTCCCGTTTTCCCAACATTTCCTTTCACTGCTCTGCTCCTAATTATGGTAGCGTGATGGAAAGTATACTATTACCTGCTCAGGAGTATGTAGAATAATTGTACCAAGTTTCGTTAAAATCCGTCGAGTAGTTTTTTTTCTATAAATAACATACAGACAGACAGACAGACAGACAGACAGACAAAAATTTTACTGATTGCATTTTTGGCATCAGTATCGATCACTAATCACCCCCCGATAGTTATTTTGTAAATATATTTCATGTACAGAATTGACCTCTCTACAGATTTATTATAAGTATATAGATTATATAAACACTCATGTCTCTCATGCTCATCACACAAACTTCTTCACCATAAATATCGTCAAAATTGGCATAATGGCAGAAGAACGTTGACCAATAACATGATTATCATGTTCGAAGTCTGTCTACCAGTCCTACCAAGGGGTATCGTATAACGCAGTACTAACTAGGATGTCAGTCTCTGCATGTAAAATACTGTCACTCAGGAGCATACGGTTAGATGGAATCCGACCCATACACGAATGGGCTATAATCCACCAAGCGGGCCCAGTGCGGATTGGTAGATGTCACATGACTTCGAATTTTTGGTTTAAGAGCATGCAGGTTTCCTCACGTTGTTTTCCTTCACCGTTTTGAGAGCAGTGGTGATGAAATAAATTACACAAAGTAATGCGCCTGTCCCAGGTACCCACGACATGCGGACTTTGGCTGTTTATCATTTCCATAAGTATCTTAATAAGTCCAATTTATCTACGGGTGTATCGAATTCCGTGACATGTTAACTTATTTTTAAATGATATCCGGCATTTTTTTGTTGACGGAAATGTGGTATAGCCGAATGTGTATTAGGAATGAATTGGTAAATGCAAAATGCTTTAATTATCTTGCTCTAAACAAACACGTGGGAAAATAATTATAATTAGATTCATTGTTGATTGCTCTAACTGTAGTTATGAAACGTAATGTTTGAAAAATCTTCCACCTCACGACATGAAAGACGTAACAAATGGAATAAAATTTGTCTTTTTCTTCTTTCATCCTGAAGTTTAGTCCCACATCCCGAAAAGATCTTAAATCTTAGTTTTTCCCACAGCACTATTGAAGTAGTGCTTCGGCCCAAATTACAAGTGCTTTAAAAGAAGGTACTTACAGTAAAAAAACAAATGTACTCATTTAAATTTCTCGTTTTGACTAAAAATCTCCATAAAATCCGAATCCTTCTTTGTCAGTTAAAGTTAGATGCAAAACCTTAACGATATTTTTGCATGTATTTTTTCTTGGCATACGTCATCAGCCACACAGACAGATTTCTTCTCTGCGGGGGGTGAGCGGTAACCCATCACGCGGACCCAGTGCGGTTGATAAAAAGCTTGTTGCTCAGCAACAACATTTTTGTGTGCAAGTCAGCTTGCAATGTGTGTCGAAGCAAAGTCAGAGGGCAGTAAAGTGACATTTCTCAGCGCCACATACTCGTATGACAGGATATCAATTTAAAAGTTGCAATGTTTTAAAAACGATAGTCTTATCACGGCCCTCATTGTAAAATAAAAGCGAATTCACAATAGCATTATATCATCTTTTGCAAAATATATTGTAGTCTAAGTAGTTACGTTGTTACGGAACTGTATTGGAATATCGTGACGAATCGATATCACGATCTTGTATAACACTGCATGTAGTGCAAGAATTCCTATGTTCTGGGGCTTAGGTTTCCTCATATACAATTTATGTTCTTCAATGAAAAACTCGATGATGGATGGGATATTGGTGTATATGTTATGGACCAAGTGATGAATTGGGCATTATACATAATGCCCGGTCATTATGAAAAATGGCCAATATAAGAGTGCAATTTGATAAGAATTATTCAAATAATCAAATTGACCGGGCATTATACATATTGTCCATCAACTTTTGGGCAGAATAATACAAACATATGTAATTACTAGTTTTTTTATAGATATTGTCATTTAACTTAAAATAAACTAAATATTGAACCATTTAATAATTAGACTCATTATTTGGATTAATCATTAAGGACTTCTACATTAAGAAGTCATATTATTAAAAATATAACATAAAACATATAAAAAAATCAAAAATTTACAACATGTCTAATACTGTTATACAGAGTGGAGAAGACAATACGACAATAAATGAAAACACGCGTAATACTAGTTCATAGGAATAAATCTACACAATTAAAAAAACCCAAAACCGAAATTAAAAAAAAAGAAAACAGACAAAATCTTACTCTAAGGATACTCTTTATGACTCTTATTGGCCTGGTTTAAGGTCTAATTTGCAGTAAATCAAATTTAGCGAAAGTTTTTAAATAGCGAGTTGGCAAGGGGTCGTAAACCTGTTAGTGCTTCCTTAAAATCAGATACATCAGCAAATGTTGAAGGTGAAAAATAATTTCCTGTGACTAAACTACTTGATATTTTCAAACGATTTTTTTTTTGTTTGTTAGGAACGTCTTGAGGTATGCGTATTTTAATTTATTGTCGTATTGTCATCACCACCCTGTATAGAAATGACTTATTTTTATCCTACTATATAAATCCTACTCATCATCATCATCTGCTTATCCTTTTCCCAACTATGATGGGGTCGGCTTCCAGTTTAACCGGATGCAGCTGAATACCAGAATTTTACATGGAGTAACTGCCTATCTGACCTCCACAACCCAGTTAATACCGGGAAAACGATACGACTTGGTAAGACTGGTGTCAGACTTTTGGGGCCACTGACTACCTGTAACGACTGTCAAAGATGGACAAATGACAGCCGGGACCAACGGCTTAACGTTCTTTTCGAGGCACGGAGGAAACTCGGTATGTAAGTGGTTACCCATCCACAGACCAACCTAGGCAAGTACGGCTTAACCTAAAGATCGACCCGAGCGGCTGATATTATTTTGCCACGAGCCTATGCCTTTGCCTTTATGGCTTGGCGACATCTACATTTATCACACTTCCAACCATTTTTACAACCACATCTACTATAACCTTGCCCTCCGCATTTAGAGGACATTCTGCAACATTTTCTCAGCGAAATCTCTGTCTCTGAAACATCTTCAGGCAAAATAAATCTTAATTTCGTAATTCAGTATTAACACACTCGCGTTGACACTGAATTACGAAACTGAAACCCATCCGCGTCCGTCCATATTCGCTTACAATGCAAAACTAAACAAAAACTGAAAAAGCGCTTGAAGTCCGCTGCACGAGCCGCGCGCTGGATGGCGGTCTCTGATTGGTCAAAGCGTGCCACGCCAAGCGTGCCTCCCTCCCCGCCCTCACACCGCGTCAAATTTAGCTTTATTATCAAATTGCCCAATTATCATGTAGCAATATAATAATGGCCGTGGAATGTGATAAATAATGAAGTTAAGATAGTATTAATCACTTTGCCCGATAGAGATAGTCATTATTCATAATGTTCGAACATTATGTATAATGCCCGCATTAATCACCTGGTCCATAACATATATAAACGAGAGATTCCCTTATTTTTTATAAATATAATAATAATCATTTATTTAATTCAGACATAGTCCATACAGAATATAAAAATCAAAACCACCATTAAAACAATCAATAAAAATATAATAATTAAATATAAATTAAAATAATACACATTAAAACATTCAATAACAATAAAAAATGAATACCTACACAATATAATAATCATCTGTTCCGTGATCATACACGTATGTCAAATAAAACAAGGAGAGGCGCTAACATGAAGCTGCATCCACCTCTGTATCAGGGGCAGGTCCCACCCTCAGAAGACTGTTCGAGCTGCATCGTAGGCGACTTAATAGAGAAGCGCTCCGCTTCCTCATAATTGCGAAAAAATCATCGATGCGCGCCTCAGCAAACATAGTCGAAGCACTACAAAACCGCGGAAGCCCTTACAGTATCCTGAAAGCATTGTTGTACTGCACAGCAGTACGCTGAACGCCCGCTGCGTAAAGTTGGTCCACAGGCTGCACATGTAAAATAACTGACAATGTGCCTTAAATAAAGATGTAGTACATCGTGCAAACCTGCGAGCCAACATATTACACCGGACAGACAGTGGCCTGCGCTGCCTTTTAATGTCCAGATTGTCACACAAGTCGTCAGAGACTCAGTGGCCCAGGTATTTAAAATGCTGCACTCTTTTTAAAGGAATGCCGCAAAGACCACCACCAGACCTAAAAACCCACCCACCCACCTAGCCTATAACCTCCAGTATACTTATTTCTGATGCGGGAATTGACGACTGCAGCTTCTTCAGTTCCAGATTTACAAATCCGAAGGTACAAGAACCAAGAAGGAAGGGGGAATACTTTGGCAGAGAATTTCTTTGAATTGTCAAATGTCTATAAAATCAACCAGTCCAGTTAGTATGTCATCTATCATCCAATACAATAATACAACATTGAAGTTACACACAGCTAACGCTTACGTGTCGATTTCGACGGTTCGTCGGCCACTGGTGACCAATGTTGTTCAACACTGAACTTTACAACCTTGTGTAAAGTCAAGGTTGCTACGTAACGTCCCGAATCACGTCGGTACTGCAGCGCACGCGCAACCGCCGCCGCCGCCCGCGCACACAATGTCGACGGTGAAAGTCAAGGTCCCACGAAACACTGATCTAATGGACACCATACATTATGTAACTAGTAATCAATCAATTTTCGATAAACGCTACGATTTTTATAGCAATTTAAAGAATTGCTCAGTCAGTCGAAAATATGCACGCTTCTTGATTTTATTGTTTTCAAATCTACATATTTTTTATAAATATTGGACCTCATATTTCGTTTCGTAGTTTTTATTGTTGTTGTTGAAGGAAACTTTGAATACTCGTGATTTACAGGCTGGTTCTGGCCGGATCTGGCTTTACGGGCTGGCTTGAGCAAGGGTCGGGGAGGGATTGAATGGAGGTTACGCGCCGGACCGCGGGACCTCTAAGGCGAGGTCGGAAGGTCTTCAGTTTGTATTTGTACATTCTACGAACTGTACTGGTACGAGTATCTTTCCTACTCTCTTGCAAAATAGTGATCGGATCGTCGGGGGTGACTAGGGTGTGACGTGGACGTCGGACTGAGCTAATACGCGATGGGTCGTATCGGGCGGCCGATGCGATTAGAGGGTTCCTGTTCTTGATAGCAGTGTCAAAATAACGCTTGGAAAGGCGTTTCATGAACTGCTGAACGGTAGGGAAGCTTGTGTCGTGGACACTAGATAGTTGATATACTACATCTATACTTTTTCGTTTGTAAATATACATACTTATTATACATATAAACATCCATGACTCGGAAACAAATGTCCATGCTCATCACACAAACATTTGCTCCTACCGGGATTCGAACCCAGGACCCTAAGAACGTAAGGCAGCGTCACTACCACTACGCCATTCGGGTCGTCATTTTCTATGGGTATGTCTTCAAAGATAATAATGAGGTAAACTGAATAGGTACCTACCTAGTTTGCGCGAGAGACACTTCCAAAGTGGTAAAATGTGTCCCCCCTGTAACTTCTAAAATAAGAGAATGATAAAACTAAAAAAAACACCATGTAAACTTCCACCGAAAATTGGTTTGAACGAGGTCTAGTAAGTAGTTTTTTTTTTAATCCATCTTCTTTCATATTATGTAACTTGCCATCTGGTACGGAACACTTCATGGGCGAGTCCGACTCGCATTTTGCCGCTTTATTTTCTATTATAGTCGACGATAAAAGTAAGTGGTGTGTATGGACGAACGTGGACGAAGCAAAATAAGTGTGTATGGATCGTTGCAGGCTATGTTCTCAAGTTTCTGCCCCAAAAAGACACGAGTACGTCATTATTTATGTACTTACCTAATAATATACATATACGATGAAGTTCATAAGTTATTACATAATCGAGAATATTCAAAGCCTTTCGAAATTAGTCGTTTTAGAAAACCAGTATAAACATAGGTTGGTACTGGTCCTTTCCTCAGTTCCTATATCAATTTTCTTATTAATACAGACTAATCCAATATCCTCTCAAACCCAATTACTAGTGGCAACCTCGACGCTCACAGGCCATATCCTATCCTTGACCATTAAACCTCCTTTGGTTTAAAGCCTTTGAAGATAATTATTAATACGACATCAAAGGTGTTCTGAAGGTACATAATTCAATCTTCCTTCAACGTTGGCTACTTCACGAACACTGGCATGCAGTTGTGTGCTTATATCCTACTAATATTATAAATGCGAAAGTTTGTAAGTATGGATGTATGTATGGATGTTTGTTACTCTTTCACGCAAAAACTACTGAACGGATTTGGATCAAATTTTGCACACAGATGGTTTATAACCTAGATTAACACATAGGATACTTTTTATCCCGGTAGTAAGATCCCGTGGGACAATTTCAAACATCACGCGGGCGAAGCCGCTGGCAGAAGCTAGTGTCATTATAAATGTGAATGTAAGTTTGTTTGTTACGCTTTCACGCAAAAACTACTGAACGAATTTGGTTGAAATTTTGCACACAGATAGTTTATAACCTGGATTAAAACATAGGATAGTTTTTATCCCGGTAGTAAGATTCCATGGGACAATAATCAAACTTCACGCGGGCGAAGCTAGTACAATATAAAGAGTTTGTAAGTACTTAGAAGGTAAGTGCAAGTCAAGATTTTGTACTTGTATGACGATACTGTGTGATAACTGTCATAGATAGATAGATAGAAGAGATTGAATTCGGATCCCGAACATTTTCTCTTTAGACAATTCGATTTCTTTGCCTGGGAAAGCACGTTAAACTGTTGGTCCCGGCTGTCATTTGTAGATTTCTTTGACAGACGTTTCAGGTAGACAGTGGCTCAAAAAGTCTGACAACCAGTCTTACTAGGGGGTATCCTTTTGTACAGTACGAGTACTAACTGGGTAATGGAGATCAGATAGCCAGTCGCCTTATGTAAAATACTGGTATTAAGCTGCATCCGGTTAGACTGGAAGCCGACTCCAACATAGTTGGGAAAAGGCTAGGCAGATGATGATAGTGATTTTCGATTTAGACACACGAATTGAATAAAGTAATTAAGTAGTACGAGAATTGATTTACGATTTTCTTCGTCTTCTTCTATCACTCGTAAATATTCGAATGTCTTTGATATCAGAACACGTCCTGGTATTCTACAAGACTTATTTAAAATAAAACTGTCAACGTTCCAATACAAAACAGTCACTTATCCCTTTTTAGGGTTCCGTAGTCAACTAGGAACCCTTTTAGTTTCGCCATGTCTGTCTGTCCGTCCGTCCTCGCTTAATCTCTGTGACCGTTAGCACTAGAAAGCTTAAATTTGGTACCAATATGTGTATCAATCACGCCGACAAAGTGGTAAAATAAAAATTGGAAAAAAATGTTTTCACCTCAGCACCTCAAACAAGCAGGTTTTGCTGTTTACAGACAGTGTGCAAAATTCGATTTTGCTGCGAGCGTGAGACAAAGTAACTTTTTAATTAGTTTTTTTAAATACCGAGAACTGTGCAAGTCTACTCACAAAAGTTGAATGATTTCAACTTCACTTTGTTCTGTCACTTTCACTTCGATACGAAAAAAGCGAGAGATAGAAACAAGTCGATTCGAAATTCGATTTTCAAATTCCATAACTAGTAGGCACAAAAAGAAAAAAAACAGTAAAACGTTCGGATACTGACATTGTAAATCGATAACCGTAATATGTATTTTACGTGTTTAGGTTATTAATAAAAAAAATGTTGCATTTCAAATAATCGAATATAATTTTTACAATTAAATTAAGATGATGAATAATATTGAAGAAAAATAGGAAGTTTATTATGTATCTACTTATTTATTTATAGTTTTAACAATCTTTAATATTGAGACAGAATACCGCGAGTGTAGTTTCAGAACGCATTTTATAAAAGTAGCGGGGTCTAAATTTTTATTGTTCAAAAATTCTGTTACGCTAGGGCTAGGCAATGGTTAAGTCAATGTACGCTAGCTACAAAGTACAATAAAATTTGAATATTAGGATAATAATAATAAATAGATATGAGTGAGTCCAGTGATGAAGTCTGTTATTTATGACCCGAAGAATTGAAGCATAATGTAAAAATGCAGAATGAAACTTCCTGCCGGTCTGCTTTCTGTACATTGTTTAATATCTATTTATTATTTATATCTCACTATGTTGTTTGTAGTATGTTGTAGGTGTATGTATGTTGTTGAATGTACTGTTTTGTATTGTTTAGGTGTATGTTCTCGCTGCTGAGGTGAAAAGTTGTATGTGTTACACGAGACCAAAGTTATTTGCATCTCGTGTCTTTGAATCCCTCGCTACGCTCAGGATTCTAACCTAGAATCACTCGCTGCGCTCGTGATTCAACCATAGAATCCTTCGCTTACTCGTGACTCAAAATAACCACTCGCAGCAAAAACTCACTTTGCTCTCTTGTTGCACAAATTACTATTTTTTAGGGTAGCCCCCCTATATGTAAAGTGAGAAGTGATTTTTTTTTATTAACCCTAACGTGTTACGTGTATTGTTGAAAAGGTATTTAAAAATGAATAGGGGTTGACTAAAATTCTTTTTTTGATAATATCAATAATTTCGGAAATAATCGCTCCAAAAGTAAAAAACAATGTGTGTGCCTCTAACTTTTGAACCATAAAGAAAATATTTTTATTATTATTTTTTCTAAGAAAATTATTTTGAACTTGGATGGATACAAATTTTTGGTTTTTGTACAAAAAAGACAAAAAGTTGTACAAAATAATTTCCGGACTAAGTTTGTAGTATAATCATATAATTATGCAAGCATTTTTTTAACATTGTTTACATAAATTTAATTATCCTGAACGTATCTTTATTCAAACAAAAAAAGGATTATTAAAATCAGATTGAATTGAACACTTATTGTGACGGACGGGAAACTACGGAACCCTACACAGAGCGTGGCCCGACACGCTCTGTGCCGGTTTTTTAATTATTTTGAATTCAAAATCCTTCGAGAATCCCAATGCAGCTTGCAGCCTCCAGAATTTACTTGTTATAAGGAATAAAACCTTAGAGTACTGCTGCTACTGGCATGTGGCTGGAAAGTCACATGAGGCGAGTATCCTAGAGGCAAGTAATTCAGTTAAGTTGCAGAAAATGCAATTATTATTTAACTTCAGTTAAAGTGCCTCTGCCGGCGACCGGCGATCGTTGTTAGACTACCTATTAACATGACCCGCACGGCTCTATAGTTGCTACACGTACACTTTTGATGGACAATTTGACAGACTGATAGAAAAGGTTATTACCTATTTAAAGGTAACCTGATAGTTGAAAACTATTTATTCACTGACGAACACAGCCTGTCGGAATTTGGAAGCATAGGAACAGGCTCCAAATGGTGATTAGTACAGTCAGTTAATTAAAAACAATTAACATTTAATACATTTTTCCAAAAAAAATGCCCAAAGGAAATGGTTACTTCCAAGCAACTCGAGATTTTGGTGTTCCAATTAAGTAAATTGAAATTTACTTACGTAAATATAACCCAAGAAATTACTTGGCTAGCTCAAGGTGCAATGTATTTAAATCATTCTGGGCAGGCGAGAAAATTGTGGGCTAGGAATAATAGAAATGATAATCTTTTGAATCATGAAGGGAAAATAATTTACTGCATCACTGTACAACAACGTCATTAGTGGACCCATCGTTAGTCCCCGTGCTTCACTCTGGTGGAGAAACTTGGTGAACCACGTATATTGCGTTTGAATTACTATAATACCGCTCGCAAGATTGGCTGCAGCTACCTGTAAATTAATTTGAATTCAGGTAAACACAATACATTAAAAAAAAACAAGTAGTTACCGAAGAAAAACCAACCATATTTATGAAGGTACAGCTCATCAAATATATGTCGTGCTATGTTAATTAAACTGTTTTGATACGAAGTACTATGAGCGGGGCATGTCATAGGACATATATTTATCCTCTAACAAAAGAGATAAGTATGGTCTGAGTTCAATGACATTACTCATTCGTGAAACGCATTATGGTAGAGTTAATGCACTCATTGTTGCACATTAATAATATTAGGTTCAGTGACACCTAATGACAAAAAGTTATTTTTCACTTTTTAGTGGTTCACATGTGCAAACCCTTTCACAGCGCACCGGCGTGATTTTTTATTATGAACTGGTGTAAACAATAGACAGACATGAGATTTCAGCAATTCCAGTACCCTTTGCCTATCTCCGAAGTTCTTCATTAGATCTTTACCAAATTGAAATGGGATCACTCCGAGAAAGTACTCTTTCTAAAACTATCGAAATTGCTTCTGATGTGCCTATAAAATTTGAAGAGTTCCCTCTATTTCTCCAGGATCCCATTATCAGAATCCCAACTTGATGATTATGGGACTTTCAACTAACAAAAAAACAGTCGAATTGAAAAACTACTCTTATTGAAAGTCGCTAGTCGGTTGAAAACTAAGTTCCCCGCCGCGTCAGTCTGTCCCTATGTATGCTTAGATCTTTAAAACTACGCAACGGATTTTGATGCGGGTTTTTTGATAGATAGAGTGATTCAAGAGGAAGGTTTTAGTATATTTTTTTACGCAGACGAAGCCACGGGCATTAGCTAGTATAATAATAAAACCTAGATAACGCAAGAGTACCACTCCGCGTGCCACTGTCGTAGCAAGCTAATTTGTTAAATATAACAACTTAATTCTAGACATTTAAAAATCAAAATCGTCGTCTGTTTTATTCAGTAACTTTTGTATAGTAATTAAATAGTGTTTATTATAAGATTTTAGTAGGTAGGTAGGACGTTAATCAAGTGCACGCTTGGTTTTCCAACCGATCGCGAAACTTGCTTTGACTAGATATAACTATATCTGTGGTAAAAGCTTTAAAAAGACTACTAGCTCTCTCGGCACCTTTTTGGGATAGATTTTTTTGAAAAGTACGAATGTACTGGGTCACTATACGCCGTATGGTTGGTTGGTGACAAGGATGCGCTGGAATCGCATTCACATTAATTAATTTAAGGACTCAAACGGCGTAGGTTTGTGTTGGTCTTTTCAGTCAATAGACAAGATCATGAACCTTGTTGAATGAAATTTGAATCGAACTAATAGAGAGAAAACTTAGGTAAAAGCATTTCCCATTTTATTTGTTACTACAGCATCAACTATGCAATAAGTACTTACTGTTATAAAACAAGTAATGCGTTTTGTGCGGAAATTATTATGCGTGTTTGCAATATATCAGAGCTATGCTTAGTGAACTTGAAGTAATTACTTCATGTGTTTACATAATGTATTGTGAGTTTAATTAACGCGTCTACAAGTCTGTGCGACCCTTTCAAGAACATGTATGTGTTCCGGCTTCGCACAGTTCGACTGCCATCCGGGGCAATGTCGAGGTTGATAATAATACTTACTGCTGAATATTCATAATAGACAAACAGCTGCAAGTCGAACAGACAACGGATTTAAGTAGTTATTATAATAATCTATTGTTATAAGTATCTACCTACAGTAAATTGTTTCAGCAATTTGCCGCCATAAAATAACGTCCTCAGTACTTAATAATTAATAATCCTGGACAATGCCTTCAATCCTGTTTATCACCAACTCTTCATTGCGGAGTCATAAAAATTACTTATAATTGCAAAAGCTGAATAATTACGCGGCTGCCACAAATGATTCAGATTGTGATCGTGGCATGAACTGAAAACTGCAGCCTTGTCCTCTTTGACGCGAGCCAGGGCAAACGGATCAAGGCGAATATGTGTTTGAAGTGACACGGACCCTCCGTCACGCAGGCCGATTCAGTCGTTTGTACGTTTGCCATTATTATAAGTAAATAATAAAGTGTATAAAGCCTACCTACGTAATCGGTTTACCTCCAGCATCAATGCTGTACCGCTCATGTGGCAAAGCTTTAATGAACGGATAATGTATGGCGCCCGTAGCCGACTCGTTGTGGACAGTTAATGTTTGTCACCAAGGCGCTATAGCTTGGGAGTTACTGTGAGTGTTTGAGGTGAGGTCGGTGCCTATTGCAGCACAGCCGTAATCTCCTGATTAACTTCAATGTCAAGTGCGCGAGAGACGGCTTGATGTCGTGCTGAGCACGGAGCCGGTTCGGCAGACGAGTCGTGTCCATTGCTTACTGGGGCGAGGTTCCTTCACATAAAAAGTCGAGTCATGCACATTCAGGCTAAGGTCTTTCTCTGCGGCTCGCGTCTCCTCCGCGGTCAAGTACGCGCCATCTCTTTGAGCGACGCCTGCGCAGCTCACGCTGATCAACATTCAACTGATTGTTATGTTCCACGCGGAGTTCGGTCACGTCCATGCATTATTTTATTCCGACTTCTTAGAATCTTGACTGACTTTAAATGTAGCGATTGTCAATAACACACAGTTTCACTACAGCATTAAGTTTCACACCTACTTCGACATGTTTGTGCCTTATGCAAGGCATGTATATTTTACATGGTTGCGATATTATCCCACATTTTATAGGAGATGTTGGCTCTACCGCTTTTATACACAATCGTTCGGCAATATAACCTATACTAATATTACAGAGATTTTTGTTGTTGAGTTTGTTTGTTTGTTCAAACGCGCTAATCCCAGGAACTATTGAAATTGAAAAAATATTTATGTGTTGGATAGTCCATTTATCGAGGAAGGTTATAATCTATAACATCACGCTGCAATCTATAGGAGCGGAGCATAAACGGTAATTGTTGCAAAAACGGGGAATATTTATTCCTTTTGTGTTTGATACCTCAGAACTATCGAATACGTGAACCGATTTCTTATTTGAAATCTGGTGCTTCCCGTGCTGTTTTTGGTTAAGATCTGATTCTGATGTTTGGAGATATCTATACTAATATTATAAAGCTGAAGAGTTTGTTTGTTTGTTTGTTTGAACGCGCTAATCTCGGGAACTACTGGTTGGAATTGAAAAAATCTTTGTGTTGGATAGTCCTTTTGTGGAGGAAGGTTATAGGCTATATATCATCACGCTATGACCAATAGGAGCGGAACATAAATGAAAAATGTTGCAAAAACGGGGAAAATGTATTCCTTTTGTGAGCTTTTTCTCTCATATACTCGTATGTGACGCAGACGAAGTTGCGTGGGTCAGCTAGTTAATAATAAAATTAGACGGCAAATCTGCAGTGATTGCTACAATCGGATAAGATTTATTATCTAAACAACATCATGACAGAACATCACGCCTGTATGCTCTGAGGGGGTCCGCAGATGTGTACAATACTCCCCGATTTCTACAGTTAGGTGTGTTAAGTTCTATTTATTGGAGATAAGCATAGGCTTAAATAGAATAAATAGAACTTAACTCAAAAACAGTACATGTCACGGTGATAGCACCGTGACATGTACTTTTTATTTATTTAATTGGGGTGTATTGGGGGGTAGTTTGATGAGAGTTTGGTTAGGTTCTGATTATGGGATCCATGACAAAGCAATGGAACTCTTTAATTCTTAGGAGCAAAATGGGTGACCTCCTGGTCACCCATATTGGGCTATTTTCAAAAGTAAACCAAAATAACCTTATTATTTGGATAGAGCATAACATAACAAACCTTTTTTTATTATTACACCAAAATCGTAAGTCAATTCACCGAGAAGTTATTCGATGAGTTTGGGCTTCAAGCAGATCGGCAGATCTCCCTTGACCAGTAGCATTTATATTTTAGTAATCATTATTATTTATTTAAAACTATAAGCTTTATTCGATTATTGCTTTTATTTTAGTTGGCCGGCAAAAAAAAAACTACCCCAATCTGGGTGATCTTATAGTACATTGTAATACAAGGGGATAAAATGACCCATTATAGACGAGGTAGTAAATAGAAACCGAGTTATAATGGGATTTTAGCACCGTGTGTTACACCGTACTTTTCACTACGATTGCGAGAAAATAACCAAACCATAATTTATATTTAAAAAATATAATTTTGGTTAATTATCTATTGAAATAACCATATTTTATATGATAGTTTATTTTACTAACAATTTAATGTACAATTTGTATTGTTGTTCAAAATTGAGATGATTTTTCCCGGCAACATAGTTTCAGTTCTCTGTGAAGACGAATATAATATTGTGTCGTCTGTGGGGTAAACGTAGGAGATAAAAAGGAATCCTACTTATAATTCAAATAAATAATACAGAAAAAATCATTAAATATCGCGCCAATGCCTTTTTTTTATTTCTTCTGTAGCTGGAATGCAACGCGCACATTCTGCCAGAGTTGCCTCGCTGAAGCTCGGTAGTAAAACTACCTCGTCTATAATGGGTCATTTTATCCCCTTGTATTACAATGTACTATTATGGTATAATAACTTCTAGGTGAACTGACTTACGGCTTACTTCATAGGAATAAAAATGTTTATTATGTTATGCTCTATCCAAGTAATAAGTTTATTTTGGTTACTTTTAAAATAGCCTGTTTTATGTGACGCAGACGAAGTTGCGTGGGTCAGCTAGTTTTCTAAATAAAATCAAGATAAGTAACACATGTAATCTAGTTACTGAAACGAACGTACTAAGATATATCTGCTACTATTTAATCGGTTTTTTCCTTCCTTAGCAACTTATGGCCGTTTTCTTATAACTTACTTAGCAACTTATGGCCGTTTTCTTATAACTTACATACGTATAACTGTCAGTTAATATACCTACATTTCATAGTTACCGGTGTTTCTATAAACTAAGTTTACAAGTAGCTTGAAATATCCCATCCATGTCACTGTCACTTGATTAATAGAAAAATAAAAAAAAGCATTGCGTTTTGTTTCTAACCGACCGTAAGCTCAAGCAGACAGAGATAGCAAGCTACCGATACCTGTCAGTAAGTTATTGAAAATGAATGTTAGTGAACATTATGAAAGGAAAGAGGTCAGTTGTTGGAAGTAGGCAAATCAACAAATCAGTAGCGAGACGAACAATGCCAGCAATTACCTACATCGGTGCTGAGTTTCTGTGCCGCGCCATCCTTGCTGATAACTAATGAATATCATTAGATCATTAGTATTGTTATTCGGCTTCGACTTATATAGCTACCTGTAAGTACAAGAGTATAATAAAACAATGACTGAGGACCTTTTTTAACACTTTCGCACAAACGAGGAGTGTTGATTCTTATTTTTATTTAGCCTTTGGTTTTGATATTACAACTGAAAAGTTTCTGATCACTACGTCAACTAAGGAAATCTACGAGTAATTTGTCACTGCCTGTTATTTAACGTCTTACTATAGTTCATTCCATATTCAACTCAAAAATAAAATGTAACCGAAGCCACAGGGAAGAACTAGTCCATACATCAATGGAAACACACAAGCGATCTCCTGCCGTATTATATTCACCTGGTAGCACAGCTCCGTGAGCGCGCTCGTTTGCATGCTGACTCCTCCCCAAAGTACTAGCACTGCAGACAGCGAGGAGGTGGGCGGCGGAAAATCAATATATATCGACCTGCGCACATTGAAAGTGAAAGGGTTTCGTGACGTCACTCGTGCATACATTGCTTCGTACGGCACGAGAATTTGCATGCTTGTTATCGAAGGGTGCTGAGCAGTGTTTGAAAATAGGATGTTTTGATTGTTTTGTGCGTAATGAACGGGGTAACTGTTAATGTGAGAACAATGTAAATGATTGTACATAATTGTCAACAGATTTTGAATATTTTACAGAAAAATTAAAAGAAGCCGTTACTTGTCGTAACTCGTATTTGTATTATATGATTAAAACGAATCCTTAGACAATTATTTTTCATATTTTTGCATTTCTCCAAATAAAAAAAAGTCTTTCCATAGTTTTCACCACGCCTGTACGTAAAATCATACCTAAAGTAATTAAGAACGAAAACCTCTATAGTTTTAGTTCTTAAATGTTTATTTTTTTACTCATTACTCATAGTACAAGTGGATCATGAAGAGATGGGATGACGGTTTGAAAGGAAATCTAATTAAACCGCCACAACTAGTCTTACTGTCATAGGTCGGGGTCGGGGACCCCGCGATATGTAAGTACTCGCCCATGCCAGCGCTCTCCGACGTAATTGTATTGATTTGTGAACCCGCCATGCTAACACACTCATAGCTACAATATCGTGATGTCTGCTATAAAGACGACTAGGTAATCAAATAGCAACAGATTTATTATGACTAAATTAAAGATTATATTATTGCGATGGTATAGCAATCAGTCAGGATTCGCCAGACCGTGATAATTCGCCCTCCTTTCGATGCTGCCTCAACTTCGAGGATGTCCGCTCATTTTAATTGGAAGCATAATAATATAATAATATTCCACATTAAATAATTGTCCATTTCCATATCACGTAAATTGTTCATCTAATAATGTAATTTAACTTAACGCGAGTTTGAGTAATTTTCGTGAGCATTTGTTTTGTCCTTTTTTGTCCAACCTCAACAAAATTAAGCCCATTAATTCTATTTTTAAATAAGATGACGTATTCGATAATAATGGATCTGTCACCGTAAAATTGTCAAACACGTTATACCTATTGTAATCTCTCTAGCGATATTGTAAACTCTCGAAATGTTGCCCAACGAACACAGGTACTGCTTACAATTAAACGCATTATTTTCGTGAAATGGTACCACTCTCATGAAAAGATAATGTACCATTCCTCCGAAATATCGATTAATATAACCTAACCTTAAAACACTTTATATTTCCCTAAAAAGCGTAGTCGACGGAGCCCCACCTCGCGGGGTTAATTCCGAGATACATCCGTATATTCAGTTGACAATATTTCGAGAGTTTACAATATCGCTAGAGAGATTACAATCTAACGTGTGTGACAATTTTACGGTGACAGATCCATTGCCTGCTACTGTGCGATAATAATTATTAAAACGTAGTTTTGGTAAAATCTTCTAAAACTACAACGGAACGATTCTGGCAGTTACGTAAACTGAACTTGAAATGCTAGTCAGTTAAAACGTACCTACCTCTTGTAAATATAGATATGTAATACTGAACCATCCATACTAAAATGAAATAGAAATAGAAAAGTATAGTCAGGTTGGCAACTAATTGCAATTATTGTTGTGTGCAAAGATTTGCTGAGCATAAACCGCATGAATTTGGAAGTATTTACTCGGGTGGTTATGAAGTTAATCAACTTCTTTACCTATCCAACCGAGTAAAGATTTATCACTATTATCCAAAAATAAGGCAACTTCGCAGTTAGCTATCAAATATCTATAATATTTTAATAAATTTGGCAATGTTACTGTACTCATAGAAATAAAAAATATGTTGGTTACAACATCAAATTCAGTTTAGGCATCAGAAAAGGCGTTTGAAAAGTGTACAAATAGTTTTTTCTCATCTAAAACTGATTATTCGGTGGTACGATATTAATTATTGCAAATCATAACGTGACCGTTTCGTGGTTGGGAATAACCTTTGGAAATAACCGGTAAATGCTTCACTGCGGTGACTATTTGTGACAAAATGTCGGTAGCTTATGTGGTTTTCCTCTTAAAACTTAAGAACACTTCCTTAGATCACGCCAGAGTGAGACGGGAAAGTCCTGCTGCGTACCCATGAATGAATATTTAACTAGAACCTGTCTAGTGATTTGTCTTCGTATTGTTGGTAGCAGGAAAACTCTCGGGGAATTATGTTGATGAGCAAGATGGCTGTTTTAAGATGACTCTCTTGTCTTGTATTGTCTCTTCTTATTTTATTTTATTTTTATTAAAAGGAACAGCAAACAGTTACATTATGGAAACTTAAAACGAGTATAACAATATTTGCGTTTTGATAACAATGTAACCAACAACACTGTCCACGGGTTATCAAAATTATATAGAAAAACAATAATCGCAAGGGGTGAAAAAACAACAAAAGAGTAAAAAATTAGCATTAAGTAAAAGCGTAAAGTTATTTGTTAAATTTTTCTTGCGCAACAATGCACTGATTGTCGGTAGGATCTATATTCCCCCATTCTGCAAAATGGTGTCTGCAGCGGCCTTCTATTGGGTACGCAATTGATTGAGTGCTTGTTAACGATAGAATGTCACTAGGCACTCAGCTACTTAGATGCATTAGCTGCCAACCCCAATAGGATTTGTAAGGCTCTTTAGTCTGATGAAGTCTTTTTATAACTGAAAATCATATCAAAAATCCCTCCGGCAAGCCGCAGGAGGAGGAAGATTTCGGAGAAGGTGCTGGAGCTACTATTGAAAATTTATATAAAGAGTTGTACTTATGTGTGTACAATGTACAAAAAAAATATGATTTCAAAATCGTGGTCCTGTAATGGAAAGTTTACCCTTTTTAAATCCTCTCATAAGAGTTTAGCGTGGAAACGCCCTCAAATTTTTAGTTGTAATTTTTTATTTCGAAAACTATAAGTTTTATCGCTAAACTTCAAAGGTGACAATTGTAGAGTAAACAATTTGCTTAAAAAAAAACGCTCATATTTGCGACGCTCAAAATGTTTACTGTTTCGGTATGTTTTTGGAAATTTCAACCCGCTCTCCAATTTAGGGGTTGTATCAAAAAAGTTTTCATTCAAAATTATAAAAATGAAAAGCGGTTGAAAAATTTTCAATAGGAAAAAAGTTATGGCCAAAAAACTAATTTTAGAAAACCGCCCCCGCCGCCCTCCACCGACGAATTCCGCCCATTCACGAACCTAGCCTAAACTTTGACCTTCTCGATTTATTGGCCAAGTTTGAAAGCAATCGGTTCATAATTGCGACCTGTAGAGTGTGGCTTAATTTTGCTTATCACCTATATACATACGTATACATATATATCTCCGTAGGTGAGAATCCAATAGGAAGATTTAAAAAAAAAAGAAGGAAATCTACCTAAAACCACAGCACAGGGTGCAGGTGTTTTCGAATTGTCATACGTAAAGTGGGACGTTCTCAGGCTCGGTGAAGTCTCGTCACGAGTCGAGTCCTTGTATTCCCACGGCAGCGGGCACTACGGGTGAATCTGCGTGACGTATGCTAGATTTTAATCAATAATAATGTAGGTAAACACAACACTTCTGCATGCTCCCTTCAAACCGACCATACGATCCGTCATTTTTACTGTAGAGTGTAAAAGCGACCTGCGCAGAACGAAAGGGAAAGTGAGTTCTGCGCAAGTAAAAGCGCGGGAAATTGTATTGATTACCTCCTGGATATTTCCCGTGCTACTGGTGTATTTGGCCGGCAAACGAACAAAACAGAGCGTTTGCGATTTTTGCTACTAGGACATAAGAATGCCGCAGGAGGATATGTAAAAAAGTTTCCATTGTTCGTACGGCACGTGAGATAAGTACTTTTTTTAAGAATAATTGTAATAGACACTTTTCTTGTTTCTAGTACAAAGTTGACCTATACTTTATGAACATGATCCGATAATTTTTCCGCCCGGAGTTTGCATATGGGCTCGATTGTTGGCAATAGGTACGTCCCCTTTTATATCGGCGTTAAGTCTAGTTGGTGAAATATGGGTGTTACACCTATAGTTAACATGATGTCTAGTTTTCTAAAAGAAAATAATGTGCTTACTTACCAGAACCAGAAATGCAGAGATTTATACTTATTAGTAGTACCAATAAATAAATAGTAAATTAAGAAATTATTTGGTGGAAGTGTTATTTTACATCGGCTACTTAACAAAAAGTGTTTTAAACATTGTATAATAAACCTATGAAGTCATATTAATATCTGCAAAAAAGTCGAATATTTCCATCAAGTTTTGTTGATCCGTCACGATGTATCGCATGCAAACAAGATACAAATCGTTTCGTGTGGTGTAAAAACCAGAAGGTGGAGCTTATGGCTATGTGTGCAGTTGAAGCGGCGCTGTAGTCGTGCGACACCATTCCTCATATCTTCCGTCTAAGCATCTCTGTATGCACCTATCCCTCTCTATCAATATTAGTACCGCAAATTGCCGCAACACATGAATGTGTGCGATACACGACTGAAGCGGCGCTGAAGTCGTGTATCTACTATTGCTCATCTCTTCCATTTCAGCATGTCAGTATCCACCCATCCCTCTCCGTCAGTTAGTTCCACAAATTGCCACAACACATGAATGTGTGCAGTTGAAGTGGCGCACCGTGGGCAGAAAGGCGCCTTTCATAGACATAGAGACTTGATTTTTCAAGGGTTTTTTTTGGCTAGAAATAGATTCTGCTGATCACAAGTATGTCAAAAACATACAAATAAATATTGTGTTTGGACATACTTCTCATTGTGGCACGATTTGTGCTCCCTTTTTTTAAATCCTCAAAGTATTTTTTTTTATTTTTTTTATGATTCATTTTAATGTTTTAAATGATTATGCTTAATCTAGTTTCATTTTATTTACACTAGAAGCCAAAACAGTTTAAAAAATTCACAACAACAAAAGTTAGTTTTACTAAATTTAAATGACATGGTAATTAAACTTAAAATGTCACTTACTATGTTCCGTGATTATTGTTTATATTGAGCTCCCGATATTTCGACGCTGTTGCAAGTGCCATTATCGCGGGTTGACTGGAGAATGCGGGTAGATGGAAATACTTATTAGGAGCAGACAAATCTTTCTTTGTCTTTAGCTACGCGCACTACTGGAACTCGACACTAAGTCAAAATACACTCACAGTATCACCAGGTTTCTTAGAGTCTTTATATGTTGCCAGCTGCTATCCTTATTCAACGTACTTGACAGTTTGAAGCCATCCTCTCGATTGAATTTTTCATGTTTTCTTATTTCAATTGCTTCTCTTGTCAACCTTGGAAAGTAGTACCTATTTATCCGTTGACAAAATACGTGAGTTGTGGAATTCGATCCAGTGATCGGGCCCTGACTGCAATAGGTGTTCAACTATGCCCGATTTTTGCGCATCATTATTTTTAACAGCTTTTATGTGCTTTTTGATGCAGCATGACACAGTTCGCTTCGTTTGACCGATGTATGAACTACCGCAACTACAGTTACACAGATACAGTTTTAAGTTTCCCTTTCATTATGGGCATGTTCACCGCAGTTGAGCTGTTTTAATTAATTGTTAAGCTGTTTGTTGTTATAATCTAGATGTATGTGCTGCTCTTTGTGTTGTGCTGTCCATTAGCGAATAAATGATTATTCTATTCTATTCTATTCTAAGTTTAGTTGTGAACCGTAATAGCTTAAAACAGTGTTTGACATGGTAATTATGAATTAACCTTTGAATGTAATCTCCTCCAATGGTCAAGTCCTCATTATTTTCTTCACTAGCTGTCGACCTCATTGAGGTAATCATCTCATATACACTTAAAGTACTTACGGGATTATATTCGAATTTGTATATTTCGACGTTGTTGAAAACTGTGAAAGTATAAAACAGTCAATAACCTCATATCATGTCTAAATACTTCTGTATCTAATGAATTAATTAGTTATAAGGATACGCAGCATGAAAACAATTAGGTTTAGGGCATACGTTAATTTTGCAATTAGTGCAGGATCATCTTAACGAGAGAAATTTGGTAAATTCAATGCACCTTCATTGGTCAATAACAATAACCAGTCAAAAATTGGGTAAAAGTTAAAGTTACGAAACTTTAGATAATTTTGAGCATTTCTGCTGCTAATATCTGATAGCAAAAGAACCTCCATCCCCATCCCCCATCCCCATTCCGAACCCCATCCTCCCTCCCCCATCCCCACAACCATCCCCACCCCCACCCCACCCCCAACCCCATCCCCCATCCCCATCTCCATCCCCATGCCCATCCCCAACCCCATTCCCATCTCCATCTCCATCTCCATCTCCATCTCCATCTCCATCTCCATCTCCATCTCCATCTCCATCTCCATCCCCAACCCCATCCCCATCCCCATCCCAATCTAGGAAGAAGAGCAGACGAGCATCAAACGAGGATGTCCTCAATATGCTGGTAGTCTCTTCTGATCTTCTTTATACCTCAATAAGACCAAAAGAAGCAGACATACTTCTAGGAAACTTTAAACCTACTCAAACTTCAGGATCAGGAAACTCCGATTGAGTTCTTGGATGTAATGTCAATTTGTGGAGCCTGATTCAGAAGCGAATTCTGATTGTGTCGCAAAAGTTTAATTAAGATTATCTTTTATGGTTTAACGTAGATAAATTCTTAAATATTGCATTTTTTTATTTTGGTTAACATTATTTTAGACTACATATTTTTTATCAATACTAATTCAGTTATAACTTAATTGTTTTAAATTTAAGTACTATTTTTTTATATTTGTTATTTAGTTTAATTTAGTTAAGTAAGTACGGATTTTATTGTTGATGATGTTTTTATTTAATACAAATCAAATTTATGTGTACAACTGTTTTTAATCATACAATCCAATACAATTAAAAGTACTGGAAAACTACTATGAATAGTAGATTATATACCACATGGGGCAAAAATCGAACTTTTGTAATTCTTAGACTATTTTGGCTTACAGTGTCTATAAAATATTGTAAACTAGATTTAGCATACTAATTTGTAAAGCATACAAGCATTAAAATGAATCATAAACATAAAAAGTCAGTTTTTGTTTTTTTTTTTCAAAAAGAACACAAATCGTGCCACAATATGAAGTATGTCAAAAACTTACTAATAAACAGTCGTCTATCTGTAAGTTTATAATGGCCAAAAACTATAATTCTTTCATTCGAATATGCAATTGCTTCGTACGAAGTTTATAGCTTAGTAATGATCAGCAGAATCCATATCTAGATAAATAAAAGAGCCTTGAAAACTTAAGTTTCTATTTCTATGAGAGGTGATTTTCAGCCCACTGTGCGGCGCTGAAGTCGTGCGACTTGGTTTCACTGTGGCTGCCGTCAATACACTTCAGTGCATAAAAAATGGGTGCATTTTTTAAATACAATCAAGTACTCATTAACAAATAGTTTGGGATGGAAAAAGCAAGAAAGTATACAAAAAAAACAATGAACGTACTTACCACGCTTCACAAATATTTATATGTATATGTCACCGTAAAATTGTCAAACACTTTATATTACAATATAACGTGTTTCTCTCTAGCGATATTGTAAACTCTCGAAATATTGTCAACTGAACATACGGAAGTATCTCTGCCCCCATAACCGGGACTTGGGGCACCCCCCGTTAGGCTAGTTAGGTTCCTTTACGTTCCTTTTTTCCCTGCGAAACGGGGCTCCGTCGACTACGCTTTTTAGGGAAATAAAAGGGGTTTTAAGGTTAGGTTATAATAATCGGTATTTCTCAGGAATGGTACAACATCTTTTCATGAGAGTTGTACCACTGGGCAATGTACCCCTCCTTCCCTCCACACCGCGTAAGTTGACTACCGTCGCATGCATATCACGAAATAATGCGTTTTGGTGTAAGCAGTATGATCGCAAGGGATATTACAATATTACGTATTTGACAATTTTACGGTGAAATAATTATATAAAATATTACACGTGCTGTTTTGGTAAGCATATAATATTGTTTAAATTAATTTAATGCTAGAAAAATCCTATAACCCCCAAGGGTCAGATTTTATGCACGCCAGTGTATTTTAATGTGTGTGGTGTCGCACGATTACAGCGCCGCTTCAACTGCACACATTAATGTACTGTGGCAATTTGCTGAACTAATATTGATAGAGAGGGATGAATGGATACAGAGATGCTGAAAAGGAAGATATGAGCAATGGTTTCGCACTACTACAGCGCCGCTTCAGTTCTTTATCGCACACATTCACGTATTGTGGCAATTTACGGAACTAATATTGTTAGAGAGAGATAGGTGCATACAGAGATGCTGAAACGGAAGAGATAAGCAATGGTCGCACGACTACAGCACCGCTTCAACTGCACACCATGTATTGTGTTACAAAAAGAAAGCCTGCAAGTTACTTTCGCGTAGGGTTCCCATATCGATAAATAGTATATTAGAGAAAGTTCCGGACCTTCTGATAAGAAAATTTTGGACTTTACATGCCTTTGAAATGCGCCGTAACTTGACACTGCCTTTTTCTAAATATCTATTAAAATAGTGAAAGATTTGGTTGCAAAAAATTGCCGAGTGATTTAAAATAAAAATCGTAAATCTACTCGCATTTCATAACTCATAATTTATACTTTTGTTTTGTTTTAGCATAGATTATGAAGTATGGCAGCCCTACCCTTGCAACACACACACTGCTATGCAAATTAACAGCAAAAACATATGGGAGGCGACGATAGCTATCTCTCTCTTTTTCTCTTACAGGGGAGTAGAATATTCCTGTCTTCCTTCTACTTGCATGACGTCAGTGATGTGCCTATCTGTGTTAAGGGCAATTTTGTTGTTGTAGGTCTGTTTACTTCTGTGAAGATTATGCTGACCTAGTCAGTAACTGCCCTGTTGGTGCAGTGCCAACGATGGAGTGTGTTGTTGAGTTATGGGGTTCGATTCTCAAATTGGATAGTGTTATTTAGGTTTTTTCATTATGAATTTCTTTGATGAGTAACCTGTAGATTGTAACACTCACCACCCAGCTTGTATTAGCACGTGCTCGTCAAAACGCAGCGTATGTACCCAAACACGATATGTTTGTTGTTTATCTTTATATCTCTTCATCAACTAGAAAAGAGGTAATGAACTTGAAACGACTGAACAGATTTTCTTGAAATGTAGTAACAAATCAGTTACAAATCTAAGGAACCTTTAATGTTTTTTAAATTGATTAAATTAAAGGATGAGGGTTCTGTGCAGAAGAAAAAAAACCCTATATAAAAGGTAACTTGATAACAAACTCCGTTTTAAATAAAGAAGTAATAATTTTACCCACGACGGAACGGAGACGATATAATTATAATTATGCGTTTTGGGTGAGAGGTTGTTTATTTGTTTGTTTGTGGAAATCCATGTTGCCATTTTTTTTTTCTAAAACTAATAGTCCGATTTGATGCAGTTTTCAGGTATTAATTCCGGTTTGATTGGTGCTTCATGTTCTTAGATAGATGTTATGGAGGCAACTCACCAGGGGGCGCTGCAGTAAACATTTGTTTGTGCATGCCAAGACTACTAGTCCGGTTTTGATGCAAGTTATGGTTTATGTATAATAATGATTAAATTCTCTAAAAAGTTTAAAAATAAAATTAAAAATTTTGAAGAAACCCACGACGGTTAAACGGTTAAAAAGTTATTGATAAGGGATAAATTAAATAAAAAAACCTCGGATTAAAAAGCTGTTAGCCTATGTCATCCCAGTGTTGGGCAAAGGCCCAACAAAGGCTCTCCCATGACTTCCATATTCTTCAATCCAGGGCCAATGTGAACCACTGTTCGTGTTGTGAAGCTGTGATACAGCGAGAAGGCGACGCTGTAGACCTCGCAGGAGATGGTGGGCCGAGCGACGATGTTAGGGTGTAAGTTTAGCGCTAAAATTCTTCAAATACTTCGTTACAATAAAACTGCAAAATTAGTTCGTTTTATGGGAGCCCCCGACGGTTATTCTTGGGTTATTTTTTAATTTTGGTTTATACATTATTTTATCCTTTTTCAATTACTTTTTAACCGTCGTGGGTTTCTTCAAAATGTCTAATTTTGTTTTTGTTTATTAATTTTATTTTATATAAAAAAAAAACAAAAGCATGCGCAAAAAAGCACGGGCAATAATAAGTTGCAATCAAAATATTAAATCTAGTTCTGAGTCTTGCTGTGATATCACTTCTGCACTATTCAGTTTTTTGCTTGTAATTGGTTAAACAATTAATGATAACAATTGCATTCATTATTTTAATATTATTCGGTTTTGTTTAGCTATAAGTCTTCCAAGAAAAATAAATATCATTACGTAAATCAAATTATATTGGAGGCGATGATAAATCAAATTGTTATAACCGTTAATTCTGGTGTTATGAAAGCAATGGCGTCATTAACCGTCACAGTTCAAGGTACTTAGCACTACTTACTATACTATACTTTACTACAAAAATAATCGAATTTATTATAAAAAGATGTATGAAATACGTCAGATCCGAATGCGCTCATACCGCAGATAATCTGTGGATTTATACAATACAATTCATACGTCAATTTCCATATATTATACATATTTATGTATTAAATTGGATTAATAGCTACTTACTTAATTAACGAAGTAATTTGCCACGTGCCATAGATTAGGCGGGGAAATATCTCCATTATTGATATGCTGATTTATAATACTAATGCTAATTAAAAACCGTTTATCGTTTACTAATAGCTTCCTATTAATAACTTCCAAACTGTTTGATGTGTGTTGGGTTAATCATGGATACTTATAAGGTGCAGAAAGCGTCAACTTTTTCATGAAATAGTTATTCAATCGACCTTTATGGACTTGGAAAGTTGTATTGAAGGTTTTGATGATGAATAATTCTGTAACAACCAAGCACTGGCCTGCATATTCCAAAAAAACTTAATATTTGAATTTTGCGGGCTACTTTCGAGCATCCACCTTAAACCTACATTGTAGATTTCGGATTGTGCAAGTCTTATGTATAATTGGTCGATTAACAGCACTTACGTGACCGTCAAATACTCAAAGAACTCAATATTAAACAAAGACTGTCGTCGCTTGTGCAACTACGAATCCTCAGATTCTTTGGACACGTTACCCGCAACAATGATTACATGGAGCGTTTGGTAATCCAGGGTAGAGTCGAACAAAGAGATGTCAGCATAAGGGGAGGGGCCCGCAAGGGCCGAAGCCTGCCGGGGTTGCGGGCCTCTTCGAAAGAGATACTGCGGCCCCGGAACGTAAAAGGCGAGGAAGGAACATGGATGGTTTTTAGTCAGTAAGAGTCTGACACTCCCTCCCGCTCCGCCCAGAGTGGGGGGGGTCATTTGATGATTTCCCATCCTTAAAAAAAAAACCGGCACCCCCCGTTAGGTTAGTTAGGTTCCTTTAAACCCTGCACTCGGAAATAGCGTCGACTACGCTTTTTAGGGGAATATAAAGTGTTTTAAGGTTAGGTTGTAATAATCGGTATTTCTCAGGAATGGTACAATATCTTTTCATGAGAGTTGTACCACTGGGCAAGGGGGACCCCTCCTTCCCTCCACACCGCGTGAGTTGACTACCATCGCATGCATTTTACGAAAAATAATGCGTTTTGTTGTAAGCAGTTCATTTGACAATATTTCGAGTTTTTACAATATCGCTAGAGATATTACACTATAACGTATTTGACAATTTTACGGTGAGATATACATAGTACACACAAGTAAATACATAAATAAAAGAACCCTTTGAAAACCAATTGGTCAAAATGGTACATCTGCCTCGAGAAACTAGGCGCCATAGAGGTCATATTCTGAAATGATCACGAAACTATAACCTGGTTTTTCGATGCAGTTTTCTAGAAATTAATATTGCAATAGTAATTTACAATTCATGATTATGTTCTATATTCGTTATATAGGAAAGTTACTCCAGTGTTGTAATTTGAACATTTTAATGTGGCGTATCGAGGTACCTACTCCTACAGTGTCAATGTCACTTCTGAGTTCCACTTCACGCTTTATTACTGGTTCAAGCCTGATTACTGATTGAAATTAAAACTAAATTAACAACAAGATAATATTATTACACTTTTAACGATTGGTGACTCATTTGCGAAACAGGAACTGGCTGGGGATTTCAGAGATTTGACCCGTGTCACATTGGAGGTTGCAAGGAATATTTCAAATCTAGGATTGAAATAGAAAAGGTTATTTTAATTCAATGGGTACCGAGATAAATTGTTACAGAATAATGTTTTGGTTATAGGTTGATTCTTACATTTTGATAGGCAAAAAATAGTAAATAAGTAGTCATAAATATCATCTGCCTAGCCTTTTCACAGCTATGTTGCGGTCGACTTCGGCTTCCAGTCTAACTGGATGCAGCTGAATACCAGTATTTTACATGTAGCGTCTGACCTCCACATCCCAGTTAATACTGGGTAATACGATACCTCTTGGTAAGACTGCTTGTCAGACTTTTTGGGGCCACTCCCAAGTAGCACAAAACTGCATTATAAGATGTCACAAGAGGGTAACATAGCACTTATGAAGAGTTACTACAGTACACTCGACCTGCGATAGGTGATGACTTTCACCTGAATAAGAACGTTATGATTCGTCACGGAGACCACACTATAACTCTTCCAGCGATAATATACGTAACAAGTTCAGTATTATGCAGATTTAAGCAATTTAAAGGATATTTGTGGACTTTAACTAAGCTACATTCTGAATTGAAGATCACGAGTATACCTTTAGACTACTTGCATTTTCAGAAAGAGCACGTGAGCTACTATAATGTAATCAGTTATTCTGTGGCTTCAAATAACAAAGAAATAATGCCTTTTGCTGCACAAAGTGAAATTTGTGTAATGTTAATCAGCTTGTTACACGCAATCGTATAATAGCTCTTATAAAGCCCACATGACCACTATAGGTGAACATTATATGATGCTAAGTTATAGCAATCTGTTCTATATTAGCTCACATGTTACCCATAAACTCCGTGAGAGCTGAATACTTGTACGGTTGAACAAACTATTTGGTTTACACTTTTCAATGTAATTTGTGGGTTAAACTGTAAACCAAATAGCTTGTTGGACCGTACTATTGTTGACAATTAATCTACTAGTGCTGTTAAATAAGACCTTACATGAATCTGTAGCGGACTTGTGTAACACAAGAACCACTCGTAACAGCTCGTTACTGATTCATGTACCACGAGTGGACACTTAAACAGCTCATGCCGTTTGATTGTGGTTAATACGGTACACATTGCTTGTCTGCCATTTTTTAGATTCAAACCTATGTTTACAATATAATAACAATTTGTTTTTGTTTAGTCAACGAAAATAACAACAGAATTTGAATAGAAAATGTAATGATTTTATACGTAAACAGCTTTTTGTCAAATTACAAAGGAAAAATAAAAAGACTTAACTTTTCATATTAATATCATCAACATAGTATTATACTATAATTTTCAAGTAAATAGTGATATTTTGAGAGCGCGTGAAAATTTTCGTCTATAATTATACAGCGTGGTGATGACAATACGACAATAAATTAAACTACGCATACCTCAAGACGTTCCTAACAAACAAAAAAAAATCGTTTGAAAATATCAAGTAGTTTAGTCACAGGAAATTATTTTTCACCTTCAACATTTGCTACATGATGTATCTGATTTTAAGGAAGCACTAAATGATAAATGATAAATGATAAATGATATTTATTCAGCAAGTAGGTTTTCTCAAACACTTTTACACGTCATTTTTTTTTAAAACTAGATGGGGCCGGTGTTTCGTATCTGACTACTCTGAGAAGAAACAGCCGAAACAAACTCAGAGGTCATAGTCTCTTTTGAAGTCCAGACAATCTTGCTTAATTCACATGAGGACTATGCAGATTAGTGTCTGAGATGGTCTTTTGAAGAAAGAACCACACAGATTTGAGTGGACCTGTCCAGTCAGTGCAAGCATTTGTCAGTTATCGTGTAGCTCGACTTATAACACAAGGAGCTCAACGAAACGACGAACAATACCAAAGAAAGGACATTTGGGTAGGTCGCTTATAGAACTCAAACTGCCAGACAGTCGTGGGAAAAAACAAAAACAAAATGTGACCCACATGGTCCTCACATTCACAATTATTAAATAAAATAAATAATAATTTACAAAAACGAATGTCAATAAAAATACGATATATCAAATACACACATAAGACAAACAAAAAAAAAAAGTAAAAAATAATAAAATACTGAAGTAAGTATTCATGTCAATTCATTAATGTCAGTCACAAGTAAATATTCATGTCAAATACAGACACATAAAATAAAATAAAAAATAAAAAGAAGGTAAAAAATAATAAAATACTGAACTAAGTATTCATGTCAAATCATTCAATGTCACAGTGTATAAAATAAAGGAATCAACAATAAACCAGCGAAGTCCGAAATTTCAAAATTCACAGAGCAAATTTCATTGGAGCAGTTTAATCCCAAGCCTTTTTATCTTCGAGATAGTGATTGACATGATAGAAAGCTTTCAGGCATAGCTTCTGTTTTATAAACGATTTGAATTTATTCAGGCTTAGTGCTTGAATATGGCTCGGAAGTTTATTGTAAAAACGTATACATTGGCATCTGAACGTACCCCCTATTTTTTTGAGCCTCGTTGCAGGAACAACAAATTTGTGTTTGTTCCTCGTATTTATGTTGTGGATATCACTGTATTTTTTAAACAAATTAATATTTTTGTGTGCGTACAAAAGGTTTTCATAAATAAATTGAGAGGGCACAGTAAGAATTTTAATCTCCTTAAATTTTTCTCTGAGGGAGTATCTGGGACTTAGTTTATAAATTGAACGAATTGCCCTTTTTTGTAAAACAAATATTGTTTGAATATCGGCGGCATTGCCCCACAAGAGAATACCGTACGACATCACGCTATGGAAATAACTAAAGTAAACTAAACGAGCTGTCTCTAAATCAGTTAAGTCACGAATTCTTCTAACGGCGTATGCTGCAGAGCTAAGTTTTTTCGACAATTTGTTTATATGCGGGCCCCACTGAAGTTTGGCATCCAAAGTTATGCCTAAGAACACTGTGCTATCTTCCGGTTTCAACTCTTCATCCTTGATTACTACACTACTTTCACTAACAGGTTAACGACCCCTTGCCAACTCGCTATTTAAAAACTTTCGCTAAATTTGATTTACTGCAAATTAGACCTTAAACCAGGCCAATAAGAGTCATAAAGAGTATCCTTAGAGTTAGATTTTTTTTTTTTTTTTCGGTTTTGGATTTTTTTAATTGTGTAGAATTATTCCTATGAACTAGTATTACGCGTGTTTTCATTTATTGTCGTATTGTCTTCTCCACTCTGTATAGTATTTGACAATAAACTCTCTTTCCCATTCAAATTTCATGGACCTGGAGAAAAACAAAGTTATACCGATATCATTTATATAATATTTGCCTTTATTTCCTACAAACACTTTACAAAATGGTTCACACAAAACATATCAAAATAATAAGGAGTAGGGTGAAAATTATTCACAATTTTACCACTTGTGAATTGTCAACTCCATGAAAGAATTACTGATATCCTGGTGTGTATTTTGTGCTGAAAAATAGGTAAACTCTATTATTCAGGCCTTGTGGTGTATAAAAGATAACACATACGCTGGTAATCAATCATTATTGAGCTCTTGGGGCGACTGTTACCTTTAACAATGCTCAAATAATGCTGATATAGTGCAACCAGCTACATTATTCAGCTAACAGCTGATTAATTTGTGCCCAAATCAGAGTTATATCAGCTGAGTAGGCGCCTCTAACGCACTTATTCAGCAGGTTTATTTAGCTGAAAATTCCATTGTGAAGAGTCATTCAGCTACTATTCAGCGCTTCTGTGCTACTTGGGCTGACTACCTGTAACGACTGTCAAAGATGAACAAATGATAGCCGGGACCAACGGCTTAACGTGCTTTCCGAGGTACGGAGGAAACTCGGTATGTAAGGGTGGGTGGTCACCCATCCACAGACCAACCTAGGCAAGCCTGGCTTAACCTAAAGATGACCCAAGCGGCTGATATTATTTAGCTACAAGCAAAAATGGGTGGGACTAAATTATTTCTGACACCAGTCTTACCAAGTGGTATCGTATTTCCCAGTATTAACTGGGTTGTGGAGGTCAGATAGGCAGTCGCTCCATGTAAAATATTGGTATTCAGCTGCATCCGGTTAGACTGGAAGTCGACCTCAACATAGTTGGAAAATGGCTAAGCAGATGATGATTATGATGACCCATTTCACAAATTCACGGTTTTCCGTCCACAGATTACAATCTACCGAAAAATAATGCGTCATATTGTGAGCAGTATGATCAGTTGACAATATTTCAACAGTTAAAAATCTCGCTAGGCAGATGACAATCTAACAGTTTTTTTATTTTATTTTACAGTTTTAAACAACATTATATTTTAGTTCGATTTAGCTCTGTTTCCTTTTTGCAAGTAAACTGATGTCCCTACTCTAATAGCTCCAGTATCTATAACATATTTTTTTAGTAAGGATCTAATATAAAACATTAGACGGCTGATGACGAAATAAGTCTTGTGTAATACCGGCTGTATATCCGGTTTGCAAACCAAGCGATACTTCGACGACAAGACAAATGAAACTAAAAGTAAATCGAACTTGTTTAATGAGTAATCAATCATTGCTACTTTATTAGTTGGTTCATTCAATCATTGTTATTTTATCCAGCTGGACACAAAAAACTTCTTTGAATGAATCGCGTGTGCAAGTACCACAACTAGGCCCGGCCTGCGGGACTGTTCGAAAGAGATACTGTGGCCCCCGAACATAAAGGGCGAGGAAGGGACATGGATGGGTTTTAGTCAGTAAAAACCTCTGACAATCCCGCTCCGTCCAAAGTGGGAGGAGTCATTTGATGACTTCCCAGCCGAACAAAAATCAAAGGTACCATAACGAACGAACGGTACGAATAGGTTGGAGTAGTTGGAGTCAGGTCGAGGCAGGGGAAGTCGCATCTGATCCTGCTGCCCCCCCCCCCGCAAGTGTCTGGGGGAACACCGGAATGGCTTTAGTCGGCTATAGTCCCCTACGCCTACCCCAAGGTAGAGGACATCTGTGTGGACATTCCACCCCGGCAACAAAAAAGAAAAAAGTGAAGTCAGGTACTTAATACTAAGTAATGTATGGATGTAGGTACCTCCCTGTGTCCCTGTGTGTACCTCCCTTTATTGTAACTAAATAAATACATAAAAATAAAATAAAACTAACAGCTTTATTTTGGGATTTTAAAATCACATTATAAAACTTAAGCAAAGGCAAAGGCTTAGGTAAATTCGCGATAAATACCCGTCTTCTTAAGTTTTATAATGTGTTCTGATCGTGAAAGTTTAAAAAAGACAATTTTAAAATCAATCAATCAATCAATCCGTTTATTTGTGAAACAAAGGTGTTTACTTTGGGTGTTTACATAATTAGGTGGTGCGCTATGTTTTGTCATAATGAGACATACAAATTTATAAGTGACCCATTAGTTGTCATTACATTATATCATTAATCATTTTAATTTTTAATCATTCCGGTATTCCATAACGAGGTGTTATGCGCATGTTACTTACTTAACTAAACTTATAAATGAACTTACTTTGAACCATATGTACCTTGATAATGATAAACATGATGAAACAGTACCTATTTGTAACGTGTAGGTTCCTGAACGCGATTTGCTGTTTCCGGGCGTTTAAAAAAAATAATCAAAGATAATAATTATTTTCGGATGTAAATATAACGGTGATTTTATTTAAGGCTATCAGTCAAATGTCATATCCACACATCTCACACGCGTTTTTTAACAATTTTGTAGCAATATTTCAGAGTTTTCGTAGTACTGTTACTGGTAACCGGTAACGGATTATAACTATGTATTGAAAAAGAGAAACCATCAGAAACAAAGATAAAAAAATGTGATTCTAGGTTTTAGATTTTTCTTTTTTTAATAATTAGACTTTTCTCCACACTACATATTTTTCATTTCGGTATCGTTACCAAACATTTAAACTCTCAAACAGAAACAGCAAGACCCGGGGCAGAATGTAACGTTTTACTCCTGGAGGGGAATGTTAAGTCACATTAGGTTACAGTTTTAAAGAATAATGGCAAAGGATGAGATAATAGATGTATTCCTTTAATTGAGCAATCGTTTTTCATACAAACGTTATACCAAAATAGAATGAAAATCAAACATATTCTTAAGGTAGTGTGTATATGTTTCGATTGGATTACAGAATATATTATTATATTATGTTCCCAAATAAATATTTTGAAAGGACAACGATATAAAAACGAGATATTATGAGGAATTTAAAATTTCGATAGTAAAAATATTTTTTTCTCATAACTCTCTTTAAATCAAAATATGTTTGGGAACTATATATTCTGTAATCCAATCAAAATAAATACAACTTGTACCTTAAGAATATGTTTGATTTACAGATTATTTTGGTATTACGTGTGTATGAACTTCGCATGCTCCGCAGGCCTCTTTAGGAAGGCGAGATAAGATGGTGATAAAATGCACGTTCCGGGTCAAAAGGTCGCAGATTGCAGAGAGGCTCGCTGTAGACGCCAAACTAGGAGGGTTATGGTTGCGGGTAGCATAGCAGTGCTGAGGGTTACCTGCCCTCAGTGTCCAGGCTCGCAGTAGCAAGAGATGGTTTTATTCCAGTCCGTCAGTGCTTCAAGCATCGCCGGCTTAGCGACCACCTGTAGGCCATACAAAATATTTGTTCCGTAGATGCATCGAACACGCGGTAGGCGCGGCAAGTCTGATAAACTTTACATAACATCACGCCTGAAATCTACGAAGGGCTTAGCAGAGCGGTACTTCATAGCACATCTACATTTTGCCAGTTATGGTTTTTGGGAGCGAGCCATGACAAGTTACAATAAATACAGTGCTCAATGCTGAGCTGGTCCCTACTGCAACAAGATTACAGTTCGCTTTATCCAGCCTATCCTTTATGATCTACTTACCTATATCTGACTGACGGTAAAGTTGATCGGACTTGCAAGTATCCTACCTAACACACAGTACGTGTAGTAAAGGTCACTTCTAAAAGCAAACTAGAGAGCTGGTAGAAAGCAATTTCCCATTACCTTTCGCTTCGAAGAAACCTTTTATGAACATATCTATAGTAAGTCTATAAATATGTCTAAGAACTAGAAAAAACTGGCCAAGTGCGAGTTGGCCTCGCATGAGAAGGGTTCTGCACCATTATCTATGTTAGCGTTACGTTAGATTGTAATATAACTAGCGAGATTGATTAACTGTCTAAGGTCCATGTTCACCGAAAAGATAACAGTCTGATTATCTAAAAACAGCTGTCACTGTGACATGTTCCTTTACAAAAATGTGTATAAAACAGCTGTTTTTAGATAATCAGACCGTCATATTTTTGGTGAACATGGACCTAAATATTGTCAACTGAACATACTGTTTACTGTTTTATATCACGCATTATTTTTCGAGTATGAAAGCTAAAAAAGCGAGGAGTAAAAAAGCTAAGCACTACTTCTGTCTGCAGGGTTTAAAGGAACCTAACTAACCTAACGTCGGGATGCCCGAAGTCCCGATTATGGAGGCAGAGATACTTACGTCGCATGCATTTCACAATATTACGGTTTCGCTTCGATAGATTGTAATCTAGCGAAAAATAATGCGTTAAATTGTAAGCTTGTTGGTTTGACAATCTTTCGTAAGTTTACAATCTCGCTAGATAGCTATTACAATATTACGGGTATTCATAATATAACGATGTTATCTACACGAAATTAGATAAAACGGCGGAAAAAACACGTTTGATTTATGGCCTCCTTAAATATTTATTTTATTCTGTTTTTAGTATTTGTTGTTATAGCGGCAACCGTAATGCATCATCTGTGAAAATTTCAACTGCAGCTATTACGGTTCATGGGATACAGCTTGGTGACAGACAGACGGACAGACGGATAGTGGAGTGTTACGGGTACCTACCGTTTTTACCCTTTGGGTAAGAAACCCAACGCAAAACAAATCAAAATCGAGATAGAAATAAACAATTGGGTAAAACAACAAAAAGTCTTAAATTATGTTTCGATATTCCCATAATGAAACGCCAGTTTCTAAAATCATCTAAACAGTGACGTGTATATCAATACGCACCGGCCGCGTGCTTCCAGCAAAGAACATTACAGTTGTTGCTGCCGAAAGATTTCTAATTACTGGACATAGGCCTCCCTCAAGTGGCACTACATCGACCATTGTTATTCTTCGGCTCAACACTATTAATAATTAGTAGAGTATCTCTAAGCAATTAAGGCTCACGACTTGAACATACAACTTGTAATTTGTATTATAAGCACCTGGTTTTTCTGCGATCTCTTCTCGTCATTGCCGACATAATAATAATACATATTACATACATTATCATTGAGGATATTGATACAGATAATCGCCCTGTATGTTATAGCCGGAACAACACGATAGTATGACTCATTCTTGGTCACCAAATTATAATTAATTTTTTGTTCACCTGCTTCAATCGGTGCTTCGCTTGCTGTAATCATTCAAAAGCAAAAGTAATCTGTCTTTTATTAGTTTAAAACAATTTATTACATTTATTTGTACTTATGATAAAAAGACTAAAAGTCAAGGATTGAATGGTCAATGGTCATCAAGCGACTGGATTTTGCCAGTTTCGTCCGCCTGGAGGTCAGAATTATCTCACTGGAACGTAATTATTTGTAACCAGGATGAGATACTTATGTCTATATCCTAGCCAAAGTCTTTCACATAATATGTCCATCTAAGGGTAAAGACAGACTGATAGACGGATAGAGTGAGTTTTACATTTGTTTTTCTAATATATTTATAGAGATCTAAGGAAATCAAAAACCCATTTAACAAGAATCTGATGGCATATAATTGGTGCATATTCCGATCAGTCCATTGTTTCTAATCTGCCGAGAGCGTCAACTAGGCCTACGTGATCAATTACAGGTTTCCAGGAAAACGTTGCAGGTAACCTTCGAGCCGAAGATAGGCTGCCGGTTCCAGAGCTTGCTTTCTGGCGCAATACTTGGCATTGATGTCGACAGATCAGGAAATATTTAAATGTAACCTTCAAAGAAAAAAGTTTGCAAGGCGAATTTAGTTCTGTAACGATTATGTGTGACTTTGGCCACCGACGTTATGAGGTCACTATTGAGTTGACGCAAATAGATTTGCAAGAAGATTCTGAATATTCGGTACATTTATAGATAATTATAGCTATTGGCTATCTCTTGGATATGTCACCGTAAAATTGTCAAACACGTTATATTACAATATAACGTGTTTTTTCCCGCGATATTGTAATGTCTCGAATTATTGTCAACTGAACATACGGAAGTATCTCTGCCCCCATAATCGGGACTTGGGGCACCCCCCCGTTAGGTTAGTTAGGTTCCTTTAAACCCTGCACTCGGAAATAGGGGCCCCGCGAAGCGGGGCTCCGTCGACTACGATTTTTAGGGGGAATATAAAGTGTTTTAAGGTTATGTTATATTAATCGGTATTTCTCAGGAATGGCGCATTATCTTTTCATGAAAGTTGTGCCACTGGACAAGGGGGACCCCTCCTTCCTTCCACACCGCGTAAGTTGACTACCATCGCATGCATTTTACGAAAAATAATGCGTTTTGTTGTAAGCAGTATGTTCATTTGACAATAATTCGAGACTTTACAATATCGCTAGAGATATTACAATATAACGTATTTGACAATTTTACGGTGACAGATATACAGAATGGTGGCCTACTTTTATACCTATGGTTTCAATGCCAATAAAAACGTCTTTGTAGCTTTCAAGTTTCTAGTCAGATGTAATTTACCTTCTGTTAATGTTATTATCTATTGACATTAACAATGATTGTAGGATGCAACATCGTGTAATTGAGACCTTTCTTTCTGTACCAATGTGTGCCAGATGTTACTTTTTAATTAGAGTAAGGTAGTTCTAGCAAATTAAACTTCAGACTAAAATCATAATTATGACGCGACTCCTGTAGTCCCACGGGATTAGGCCGATGTATATGTTTAAGTCAAATGAGACCCTGCTACCATGACTTCATAGATCAATTTTGATTTAAGACAAGAATAATGCTTGGCCGCCTGCAATAAATCTATGTAATGATGTGGTCAATTACATGGCTGGTGTGGGCAATAGCCCATGGCAATAACTTAAATCTATTGCTTAGTTCTATAGACAAGCTGACTGCAGGCAAAGACAAAGCACCATTTGATTCTTGAACAGTGCTTTGTTTTAGTGATTGTGAGTCAAATTGTTGTCCGACTACACAAATCTTTACACTTCAACCAACTTATCTGTGGAGGCGGGTTAATACACAACTAACTTTTTTTTAAATCGTTTGCACCCTGTTGTACTTAATGAAGTTAAGGATTTGTTTTTTTTACACACAGACCGGATTTTGTCTGAACGGAGCGCTGTCAATTCATTTTGGTCCATTCAGGCTAAGCGCTTCTTATACCGACCACAACGAAACCACCAGTGACTCTGCGAACAAGTGGCCCACCACATCGCAAACACAACGTGTCTTCTTCTTAATAATTACCATAGCAAAGATATCAATAACAAAGTTTCCAATTCGAATTCCATGAATTTGGTCAGTCACCACGTATTTCCGCTATGAAAACCGGAGTAGAACTGAGTCTGCACACCAAGTAGTCGCATCGCAACTACTGGCGACAACGCAACCACATCGACATTTTGTTGGTACCACAACGCAACTGCAAAACGCTGCAGCGACACTATTCACACGTAACCACTGCTTGACAGCATTTGGTCGTCGCAACGACAAAATGCTGTCAAGCAGTGGTTACACACGTACCACGTTGCGACGTGGTGTGGTTGTGGTACGTGTGAAGAAGCCCTAAACACCCAAATATATGTACCAAGTTTGACATGTAGATGCATTTTTTCTTGACAAGTAGTGTCACCTTGAAATACACACTTAAAATGATGTTAGTGCCTTACTGTCAATGTACCATTAATGGGGAGAAAAACTCAAAGGTCGACCTATGTCGGCAAGGCTGAGTCGATGCCAGCGACATATAGATGTCGCTGGCATCGACTCAGCCTTGCCAGCAAAATGTTGACGATAAAGTGAATTTGTTAGTTTACATTTATAATATGTTCTTTTTGGACTGTTTCACAATTAAAAGTGGAGTTACGTAAAAGAAAAGCAAAAACAGCGGAGAAAAAGCAGTTTTGATTGAAAGGGAATCAATAAATAACGTTAAGGTTATATTGATATAAGCGATATTCTCATCGAGTCTATTATGATGTATGTTTTTGACTTTCAGATTAGAATCCGCAATTTTAATTTTAATGACAACCCAGAGCCTGGCACATCTCTCAGTGAATCACAATATCTGTGCCCACCTATACAAGTTGCATTGCAAATTTCCTTCGGGACCTGTTTACTAAACGTTCTATACGCTGTTTTGCTTATGTTGATTCTACTTTTATTTTTTATACTTAAAAGAAAAGATTGTACATAGTTTTCTTTAAGAATCTAGGCTATTTCAGTGTATAAGTACACTGAAATAAATAACATATTATACCATTACTTCTTATGCAAAATTATATTATTCACCAGTTATTATAAAAGGTCAAAATAATCATCAGCTGTATAATGAGCAGGGCACAATACAGACTGGTCGCATGCTTTAAAGTGTTTGATTCTCAACGCTTTTTCCCAGGCTTTTCGGCGTTCTGGATCTTTTGGATATAAATATCTTCCTTTTTTTTGCAGTCTGGAGCACAACACTGCGTCATATTTGTAGTATTTAATTATTTGTTTATTAATTAGTAATCGTAAATTAGTATGGATTTTGACAGGTGACAGGGCAAAATTAGGCCAGGTTGACTATGCGACATCTGGTAGACTAAACAGGCAGTTTTTCATCCCATCCCAAGGAACCATGCAAAGCTGTTGTCGATTTACACCCGAGCAAAAAGGTTTAATAGAGTTATAGAGCGGACAGGAATTATCATAGAATATTTTTTGGACTTACCAAAAAGGTTGAAGCAGTATAAGAATATGTGACCGATTTTGTAAAATCATGCAATCAGTCATTTGTGTGTCATTATATCATACTTAAAAACAATTAATTAAAAAAACATAAAAATCATAGAATGGAAAAAGCGTTGCTGTCATTTTGGCAGTAACTGAATGCCAATTTTTTGTCAACACAAATTTGATAGTGCGTGTTGACACACACTAATCACAATATATTCAATTGCAAAAAAACAACGATTGCATCCGTTTCTTTCAAAATTTAACAAAAACAAAAGTAAAATCCTTACATTCAAAAACAAAAAAGTAATGACCTTATAAGCGAGTATTGTTAAAAAATAAAGTTGATTACAAAATATTAGAACTCAATTAACGTCAATGAACTAATTATTTGTCGGTAGATCTGTATCTGGAGGTTGAGCCTTCGGTGAAGAGGAAATAAGATAACATTTTGCACTGGCTACGTATTCGAGCGTGGCGGGTAACTTAGCCTACATGTCCGGTACAGAATAACGGAAAGGCCTGAAATAATCACATTGGCAACCACGTACATTAAATTAAAAATTAGGAAACCCTCGACCCATGTACATTATTCTACTAGTACCTACTACTACTACCCTTTCATTTGATACCCATTTAAAGGGAGTTGTGAAAAAACAATGTTATTCACCATTTTGTGGTGGCAGCCATCTTGTATTTGAAATTTATTATACTTAGCGCATAGTATTCTACAAGTCCAGCCCTTTCATTTAAAACCCATATTGAGAGATTTGTTGAATAAATATGAATCCCGCCATCTTGTTGCGGCGGCCATCTTAGACTATTTTTATCAAACATAGCTAAAAACACTCCCAACTAATTCACCTTTTAAACAAAAAAAAAAAATCTAATTCGGTTCATCCGTCCGGGAGCTACGATGCCACAGATAGACACACACACACACACAGTCGCGTCAAACTTATAACACCCCGTCGTTTTTGCGTATTCTGGATTTTATTGCCAGAATAAAACGTGATTCATATTAAGATTCTGCAAAAGCAGCCATTTTCGACCCCTTGTTCTTTGGCTTTAGTTTCGTTTATCAACACTGGACAAACAATAATAATATTGTAATACCAAATGATTTGAAAAGAGTAACCATGGAGTTTCTTGCCGGTTCTTCTCCATGGAATCGACCAACGCGAACCGTGCACCTTTTTCGACGTTTTATAAGTGCCCATCCAAGCCTATGTGAAATAAAATATTTTGATTTTGATTTTGATTTTAAGAACTTTCGAATGGGTGAACCGATTTTGATGGTTCTTTTTTGTTTGAAAGCTGGTGCTTCTCTTTTGGTCCCATTTTAGTTTTTTTGTGCTGAAGACCTGATGCTGATCTTCGGAGATATACAACGGAACTCTTCAAAAATACACAGCAAATCTGCAGTGATTGCTGCAATCGCTTGTAGGTTCATTGTTTATACTATATTATGACGTAACATCACGCCTGTATGCTCTGAGGGGGTACGCACATGTGTAAAATAAACCTGATTTCGAAAATGTTTGTTACCTGTGAACCAATATTGATGGTTCTTTTTTTATTTGAAAGCTGGTGCTTCCTGTGTGGTCTCATAATCAGTACTTGATGATGGGATTCTGGAGAAATAGAGAGAATTCTCCACGTTTCATAGGCACACTAGAAGCGATTTGCGTAGTTTTAGAAAGTGTACTTTCTCGAAGTGATCCCAATTCAATTTGATGAAGATCTGATGAAGAACTTCGGAGATATGCAACGGAACTCCTCAATAAATGATAGCAAATGTACTGGGATTGCCGAAATCTCATATCTGACTATTGTTTACACCAGTTCATAACCTAAAATCACGCCGATACGCTGTCAAGGGGTGAGCACATGTGAACCACTAAAAAGTGAAAAATAAAAAACCTTTTTACAAAAAATAAAACCAACTTCAGAAAAAAACAAAAAAGTGAAAAATAACTTCAGAAAAAACACTTCAGAAGTCGGTGACAAAAAAACTAAACCAATCAAGCAAAGGTCACCGACTTCTGAAGCGTTTTTTCTCTGAAGTCGGTTTTATTTTTTGTAAAAAACGTTTTTTTTAGACTATTGTCAAACAATAGCCTTTTGCCAGTATCAATGTGTGAACGCATACCTAGATACAAAATAAACAACTTGGTATTTTTAAAGCAGCTACAAAACTTATTATAATCTAATAAGTAGATTCAATAAAAATGACTGTGACAGATGGGGTTTTCGTGGGGAAGGTTAATTAAAACCACGAAACCTTGTCAACATAAAAATATAATTAAAACAATTAACACGGGTGTGGGAAGGTCTATGGTCACTATTTTCTCCAAGCCCGCCTGGGGGTTAGCGCGGTACTCTCCTGGCTCAGCCCGGTGCGACGAAGGGTGACGGTCGGCAGGTGTTCGCGCCGATCCCGAAGATGTCGGTAGCGGCCACGCAGGTAAAAAAGGTACCCGACGCTGGCCCGCTGATAACCGGTAAGCCGGTACTATCGAACAGCTATCCGTATTCTGGTTCTCAGCCGGAAGATGTCAGTCGGAACCTTGGATGTCAGCCGGAACTTTGGACCCTGAAAAAAACGTCCAGCGTGTCACGAGATGGCTGATGGTCATCTCCGCTGATTGTGACACCAAGGCGTAAGCAAAGCGGGGAGTACCCATGCGCCATGCAGGTGATGTGTGGTAGTCACAATCAGTACGGAGTTTACAAGGTAGTGATGGAAGGCACGACATGAGTTGCACATTTTGAGTGTCATGAAGGAAAACACAATGTCAAAATACACTCAGCTGAAAGCTACATGTTTTTACAAAATTAAGTGCAAAGCAAAAAGAATGATGAAGGGTGGATTCACATCTCGAATCCACGTAGCTAGATGGTACAAGGAAAATAAGAAAACGATTACTGTTCAACAACTTACCCAGTATTGGGGTTATAAAATCACTTATTTTAGGTTATGTCGCTAAAGAAACGAGTTAAACTGCCTGCTTCAAGCCGAATATTCTAGATCACGTATGAGGTCACGGTGGATAAAATGCCGGTGAACGCGTCTGATTTTCGGTAGCAGTAAAAAGAGCTGGTCATCGGGACGATGACCTATATACCCGCGCCCACGCATAGACAAGTCCACACTCACTAGTGCGGATACACGGAACGCGGTGCGCATTTCACTGGAACGCAGCTAATTTAGTCGTTTAGTAACGAGAATGCCCTAATGATTTTACATAATCTGTGGCGTTTGTTTTGACATTTGACTAGATTGTAAGCGTTGAATCTGTCTATGTAAACAAAGTAACGATAGAAACTTTTTTGAGTTTCTACTACGTTACAGATAAAGATAAGATCTTGAAGACAACCATATAATTTTAAATTTTTTTCGGAACCTCCAAACTAGAACGGTAGTTTGGAGGTCAGGCTACGTTCCACCCCTATGATGTTACAATTCATGTAACGGTAATTTTTAGTTGCAGATGTCGTGGACGACAGTAATCGCGTCGTCCTTTAGGTGAACACTTCCATTTACTGGCTTGTTATTTGAACGGACGTGTTTGTGACATAGTGGGAACATGGCCTTATTTTCAAATCGACTTTTCGTGAATCCTACAGAAAAGTCACTAATCAAATCACTCAACGGTCAGATCAAATACTAGATTCAAATCCAATATTCGGAACAGTTCACTTTGCCTACATTTCCGGCAAAGAGTAACGGAAAGGTCTGAAACAATCGCACGTAAAGGCTTTTTGCGCGTTTCGAATGAATTTAATTAAAATTAGCTCTCATTGGTCCATTTTATGAGTCTTTTGTGTTCACAACGTTTGGTTTTAAGTCTTGTAGCTTGGCAAGCGAATTTTCGAACGTCTGTGAGCGCAGATTTGTTTTTTTTTTTAAATAAAGGAATGTTATATTTGAATTCGGAATGATGAAGGTACCCAATACCCAATACGAGGTAATCGTTTGTGCGTTGAAACTCTTTTCCACTCTGTATATAACTGTAGGTACTTATATTACAGGTTTAAGTGGATTTCTAGCTCCAGCTGACACATTCATCATTTCGGGAGTGAAGGCGGGTAGACGGGTGTGGGGGAGAACTACCCGGTTTATATGTTTCAGTGTACACACTTACACTACTGAAGTAAGTATACCTAACTAAGGACGGTCTGTCTTGGCTACCGGTATGATATAAGACTCAATTATCTTCGGTTACATCTGTAATAGGTAACTGTTAAACTAATAAAGCAATAATGTTCTTTTAAAGTTCATGATATGCACTATCATCATGATTTTTCCATATTTTTCAAGCCAGCAGTTCAGCTTTTTAGAGTTAGGGAACTGGAACAAATATTTGCAGTTTGATGTTTATTAAATTTCATTTTGTCATTTTAAAAGACCTGTTCAACGATACCCCACACGTTAGGGTGTAGGTGACGGAAAAACAACATCCCTACTTCACAAGCTACTAAAATATTTTCCTAAATTTTATTTTACCATTTTGTCGGCGTAATTAATAATAATGTACACAGTATACACACCCCTACAAAATTACAGCTGTCTTGTACTAACGTTCTCTTAGCAAAACTTCGGACGGAGGGGTGGACAGACGTAAATGACGATAAAAAAAGACAGGGGGTTTGAAAAATAAAACAAGCAAATGGCGGATTTCACTAATGTTCATTTTTTCTTTACGTATCAAACAGTTCATACATCACATTGTTTGCCTACTAAATGGCCTTCTGGGAGTAGATCATTATTATTAGGTATTGTGTTCGGATTGTAGAGACCGTCGCCTGGATGTAGAATGATTGGATTTTGGATACTTGGATTAGACTGGGTGTTGTGGCGCAACTAGCAGTAGTCCAGCAGTAGATTATGATTTTAGGCGATTTCTTGACTGCCTCGACAATTGCCCATTCGCCTTGACGAATGGGGTTGATGAAAATATGATGCGTGGCTACGCTAGGACGTATCATCATCTGCCTAGCCTTTTCCCAACTATGTTGGGGTCGGCTTCCAGTCTAACCGGATGCAGCTGAATACCAATATTTTACATGGAGCGACTGCCTATCTGACCTCCACAGCCCAGTTAATACTGGGAAATACGACACCACTTAAGACTGGTGTCAGACTTTTGGGGCCACTGATTATCTGTAACGACTGTCAAAGATGGACAAATGACAGCCGGGACCAACGGCTTAACGTGCTTTCCGAGGCACGGAGGAAACTCGGTATGTAAGGGTGGTCACCATCCACAGACCAACCGACCAACGCTAGGGCGTATAAAGTTACAAAATTATAAATCATCAAAACCATCAATCCAACCCTCTAAACTCATGTAACTCGATTGAAAGCACAAAACATCTATTGATCAATCAATCAATCAGTTTATTTGAGAAACATAGGTGTTTACATTAGGTGTTAACATAATTGGAAGAAAGATTCATTGAAATACTATTTCATGAAAAAGTAATTCAATCGATTTTGTTTTTCCCGGGCTACCATGAAGTTTCCACCTATTTAGTTACTTACCTATAATCAGTGCTGTCGGTAAAGGAAGATCGCTTCATTGCAATTCACGTCCGGGAGGCTGAAGGAGATTTTTTGAAATCCTCTAGAAGACTAGAGCATCGTACGTGGTAAACCAGCTTTATGAACTGTGTTAGTAGATCAACAACATTTTTTTTAAACCAAATGTGTTGTATTGTTGTGATGCGGAGAATTGAGGAAAATGTCGTGAAAAAAGTTTTGAGTAGAGGAAGACCAAAGAAACGATGGATGGACTGTGTTAAGAAGGATATGGTAAGAAAAGAAGTGTCTGATGAGATGACGAAAAATAGAGGAGTATGGAAGAAGAAGACATGCTGCGCCGACCCCAAATAAATTGGGATAAGGGCAAGAGAATGATGATGATGTGTTGTATTGTTCCAAATGAATTGTGACTTGCAAACGTGAAAGGAACTGCGACATCTAGTCAAGGTTATCTAGCACTTGCAGGACGCATATCGAGAAATACTGACTGTTAGCTGCTGTCTCTCCTGCAACGTTACAGGGGCGTAGGATCAAGTGGCTATGGCTTTCTCTCTCACGGCTCCTCAAGTTCAAGTCCAACATAAGTGCTTATCAGCGCTGGGTCTGCACAAAGTATAAGGACTGCCTGCGCAGACCAAGTCGATAAGCGCTGGCAGCCAGCGTTCTACGTGTATAATGTATTATGTCACCGTAAAATTGACAAACACGTTAGATTGTAATATCTCCAGCGATATTGTAAACTCGATAGTTTGTAACTTGATAGTTTGTTTGTAGTAAGATTGTAAAACCCATTAGATTGTAATATATCTAGCGAGATTGTTAACTCTCGAAAGATTGTCAAACGAACATACTGCTTACAATTTAATGCATAATGTATTAAATGTTCGTTGGACCTCATTGAGGTAATCACCTCATATACACTTAAAGTACTTACGGGATAATATCCGTGGTTTTCTTGTTCTAAGAGCTCCCGATATTTCGACGCTGTTTAATGAAGAAAATCACGGATATTATCCCGTAAGTACTTTAAGCGTATATGAGGTGATTACCTCAATGAGGTCCAACGAACATTTAATACATTATGCATTAAATTGTAAGCAGTATGTTCGTTTGACAATCTTTCGAGAGTTAACAATCTCGCTAGATCAACTAAGTTATACAATCTTACTGTGACATATACAAGCAGCATATCACGATTCATCAATACCTACTTCCTCCGTTCTTCGCAATTAATTCCGGTTATCACTAGTATGACAATACCTACGTAATGAGAAGAATGATACAAGCCAATACTTCGGTAGCGGCTTCTTATGACATTTAACCGTGAAAGTCTAAAACAGTACATTAACGCATTAATTACGGTAGATTACAATCTATCGAAGTGAAACCGTGTGAAATGCATGCGACGGAAGTAGATACCAAGTCCCGATAATGGGGGCAGAGATCTGCCCCATTATCGGAACTTGGGCACCCCAACGTTAGGTTAGGTTCTTTTAAAACCTGCAGAAATAAATATAAAGTGAATATAAAGTGTTTGATCTTCCATTAATCCGTTTTTCTCAGGAATGGTGCAATGGAGCACTATCTATACCCGTTCTTCCCTCCCCCCTCCATACCACGTGAGTTGACTTCCATCACATATATTTCACAATATTACGGTTTCACTTTGACACAATAAAATCTACTGAAATATAATGCCTCATATTGTAAGCAGTATGTTCGTTTGACAATCTTTCGACAATTTACAATATTGCAAGTTATATTACAAACTAACGGTTCTTAGAATGTGATGCTGACATAATTAACCTAAAATATTAGAATAACTGAACGTAAGTTATCATCAAATCGATTAAGGTTTTATACTCGGTAATGGAGCCAAATTGAGGTCCACGGCCCAAGACTGCAATCAATATATCCAATTACCGAACCTACAAAGTTATCGGGCAAAGAAATGTGAACTTTTGCTGCTTACCTGATCGTCGATCCATTGCACGGATGGACACATGAATGGAAAAAAAATTGGAAAGTCAATAATTTGGACGTGTAGGTACATCTATATAATAGCCATTACTTCCCAATATCTCATTTTCAATCAGTGGCGTATCTATGGACCAACAATATGGCAAGCGGGCAAGCATTCTCTTCAGAAACGGCAAGCCAAGCTTTTTGGGTTGTATGAAAGTACCGCCACTAATTTTCCTTGGTACACGAAGAGTAATGATAAATATGGTTCTCTATCGTATTACCTAACATTTTAATCGATAATCTAAAATGACATTTTTTTTTGCCATAATCATCATTTGTCCGAATGATAATTTACCCGAACTTTAAATCACATAATATCATATGCCATAAAGTTGAAATACCTAAATATAATAAACACTAAATCCGTTTGTCATAAGTATTACAATCAATAATATACAAATGACATAAAATTGTTTTCAATAAAAGTCATAAGTCCTATTCTAAGTAAATGTTTAATCGTATGTAGGCGTAGACCTGCAATGCAAGCAAGCATGCAGCACGCATGTAGCAAGCATGTAATACAAGCAAGCATGCAGCAGGCATGTAGCAAGCATGTAATACAAGCAAGCATGCAGCAGGCATGTAGCAAGCATGTAATACAAGCAAGCATGCAGCAGGCATGTAGCAAGCATGTAATACAAGCAAGCATGCAGCACGCATGCAGCAAGAATGCAGTACGCATGTAGCAAGCATGCTGCAAGCATACAGCAAGCAAGCAAGCATGCAGCAAGCAAGCATGCAACAAGCATGCAAGCAAGCTTGCAGCATGCATACAGTATGCAAGGAAGCATGTAGCATGCAAACGAGCAAGCATCATGCAGCAGGCATGGTTTCTGTCACGGCTCCGGCGCTGCGGGGCTCCGGCAGCCTCACGCGAGCTTATCGTCGCAGATGGGTTTAACGCTCACCACCGCAGCTTCGGCTTGCTGGCCGGCTTCGCCGGCCACCCTCAGCCGCGGCGGCGAGTGTTACAACCACCTGCTCCTCAACTCGCGGCCCGCCTCGCCCCTCCGCGCCTACGCGATTTTAAATAACACTCTTGGGGTAGGGCAGACAAGACTGCGTGGAGTCTGATTTACAGCAATTCGTTTCTGTCACTTACACCTAACTTTTAGCGATTTTTTTAGCGACTAACAATTTATAAACGACCATTCGGAATCATACACATTATGTGATACAATACTTAGGACATACGACTTTATGTCATGTAAAATTAGGAGATTCAATTATTATAGTATTCGATATTATGACAAAATAGTATTAGAAGTAAAGTTAGTTATGTAAAACATAATTTCGGTGTTTTGAACATGGTTACTGAAGTTTATAGCAAACGTGTTATGGATAATGATTTTCGGACAAAAAAAATTAGGACAATCAAGGGAGTACCGATAAATATGAATCTATACTAATATTATAAAGCAGAAGAGTTTGTTTGTTTGGTTGAACGCGCTAATCTCAGGAACTACCAGGTCGAATTGAAAAATTCTTTTTGCGTTGGATAGTCCATTTATCGAGGAAGGCTATAGGCTATATAACTTCACGCTATAATCATTAGGAGCGGAGCAGGAATGAAAAATGTTGCAAAAACGGTTTTTTTTTTCCCTTTCGTTTTTCTCACTTATGTGACGCAGTCGAAGTTGCGTGAGTCAGCTAGTGTATCATAAATCGCTCTGGCTTTGTACTTATTGAGTGTATGTTCGTATGTCAGTATGTTTGTTCCCTCGTACCAGTACCTAGTAATCGAGATATCCTAATTCATTCATTGGGATTGGCGCAACATGGTCTTATTCCACAGACTTCTGTATTATTCGTCATCTACTATATATATATGTCACCGTAAAATTGTCAAATACGTTATAATATTGTAATATCTCTAGCGATATTGTAAAGTCTCGAATTATTGTCAAATGAACATACTGCTTACAACAAAACGCATTATTTTTCGTGAAATGCATGCGATGGTAGTCAACTTACGCGGTGTGGAGGGAAGGAGGGGTCCCCCTTGCCCAGTGGCACAACTATCATGAAAAGATAATGCACCATTCCTGAGAAATACCGATTAATATAACATAACCTTAAAACACTTTATATTCCCCCTAAAAAGCATAGTCGACGGAGCCCCACTTCGCGGGGCCCCTATTTCCGAGTGCAGGGTTTAAAGGAACCTAACTAACCTAACGGGGGGGTGCCCCAAGTCCCGATTATGGGGGCAGAGATACTTCCGTATGTTCAGTTGACAATAATTCGAGACATTACAATATCGCGAGAAAAAACACGTTATATTGTAATATCTCTAGCGATATTGTAAAGACTCGAATTATTGTCAAATGAACATACTGCTTACAACAAAACGCATTATTTTTCGTGAAATGCATGCGATGGTAGTCAACTTACGCGGTGCGGAGGGAAGGAGGGGTCCCCCTTGCCCAGTGGCACAACTCTCATGAAAAGATAATGCACCATTCCTGAGAAATACCGATTAATATAACATAACCTTAAAACACTTTATATTCCCCCTAAAAAGCGTAGTCGACGGAGCCCCGCTTTTCGGGGCCCCTATTTCCGAGTGCAGGGCTTAAAGGAACCTAACCAACCTAACGGGGGGGGGGGTGCCCCAAGTCTCGATTATGGGGGCAGAGATACTTCCGTATGTTCAGTTGACAATAATTCGAGACATTACAATATCGCGAGAAAAATCACGTTATATTGTAATATAACGTGTTTGACAATTTTACGGTGACATATACATAACTTCTTTTTTTGACGTAATCCTTTACACAGTCCATTCATACTTTCTTTGGTCTTCCACATTTTCCTCATACCACGACAACCGATCACCACAAAACTTTTTAGCCAGCGGCGCCATTCTCGACTTCCACTTACGTACTCATTGGAGAAGAGACTTTTTATGGGAGGGTGACTCGATTAAGAAAGGTAACCAAGGAGTTCGGGAACGATGTAGGTAGTTCCTGAATGACTGACTGACGGATCAACGCACAGACTAAACCGCTGATCGTAGAGACCTGAAACTTGAAGGGTGTGTTTTTTGTATGACGTAGGCATTCCATTAGATAGAATTTTCCGAAATTCTACCCCTAAGGGGATGAAGGATGGGGGCAAAGTATGCATGAAATCCAATCTACTTCAAATTTTGCACCTTTTTTAACAGAATTGATAGAAGACTCGTGTTTCCTATTTTATTGAAATTCATCCCATAACAGGGTTAAAAAGGGGTATAAATATTGGCAGTGATTGCTTCGATGTTGAAATAAATACTCCTTAATGGTTTTGATTTAAATTACTTTTTATTTTGCCTCATGTCTAACAAATCAATCCGATTTTATTCAAAAAACGTTGGGCACATTTTAAGAACTTTATAAAAAAATCTATGATTCGTTGCATAGATCTTTTGACTGTACACAGTTTTTGGCGCGTGACTAATAAACTAAATCTGAACTAAATCCTCTATTTCGTTGTCTATCTAAACTACAGTGTAATATGGACCATTTGACTGTACAAGAATCTTTTGGCACGTTGCCAAAATACGAGTTAACGCCACTACTTTGGCTATATTTAAACAATTTCAATATTAAATTGGTAGTTCAACAAAGATTTGTTAAAGTTATCACTTCTGTCAAGCGTCCCGAAACGCACATGTACGTTTTTTTATTATTTTATATCCACTCGTGTTACACCACACTTAGGTACCCCATTTTCAGCTAAGCCACATGCACAATAATTATATACCTTTCATTCATCCCTTTTGTCGCCAAAACTAGAAATAAAAAAAAGGAATTAAGAAATGGTTTGGCCAAATAGTAACAGCCGCTCGGGCCGATCTTTAGGTTAAGCCGCGCTTGCCTAGATTGGTCTGTGGATGGGTGTCCACCCTTAAATACCGAGTTTTCTCCGTGCCTTGGAAAGCCGTTGGTCCCGGCTGTCATTTGTCCATCTTTGGCAGTCGTTACAGGTAGTCAGTGGTCCAAATAGACAACCAGTCTTAACAAGGGCTATCGTATTACCCAGTATTAACTGGGTTGTGGACGTCAGATAGGCAGTCGCTCTATGTAAAATACTGGTATTCAGATTCATCCGGTTAGACTGGAAGCCGACCCCAAAATAGTTGGGAAAAAGCTAGGCAGATGATGATGGTAACTGTAAGAATTGGTGATTTCAGAAGCTTTTATTTAACTTGTTTTCCAGTCCTCATCATCAGCCTAGCCTCTGTCTGACCTCCAAATCTTAGTACTGGGTAATACAATATTCGTGGGTAGGTAAGAAGGTAAGACTAGTTGTCCGACTATCGGGCCACTCACTACTTGTAACAGTGTACTTGCAAGACAGCCGAGACTAGCAGCGGCTAGCCGCGCTAGCCACGGCTTAACGTGCTTTCCGAGGCATGGAGTTAACTTGGCATGTACATAATTGGTCACCCACCCTACGACCAACCTAGAAGGTCGACCCGAGTGGCTGTTGTTATTTAACCAACCTAGGTAACCGAAAATCTAAAATTCAATGAAATGTAGTGGATTCGATTCTATGAGAAAAAAAGAAGTGAAATTAGAATATTTCATCATATCTAATGAAAGCATTCAGGTAGAGAACAGCGCCATCTCTGTTAAGAGTTAAGAATTCTTTCACCGTTTTATCTGCGCCATCTAGTAAAGTAGCACGGACTTTTGAGAAAGGTGATTTGGTATCTTTGATGCATTAGATTATTTTGACGATGAATATATCACAATATTAATGTTAGTAATTACATCAACATAATATTCATTTGAAAACAGAAAAATAATATTATTATGTCTTACCGTCACTAGTGACATCTAGCTTACAATTACATAATCATTAATTCTTAATGTTCGTACTTAGAACTCTAATAGTTTTCATTCACTTAACTAGATGTCGCTTTGATTGTTATTGTTAGTTTTCCAAGTTAGACATTCAAAACATTGAGATTGATAAATAATTTATAAAACAGTATTTAACTAGTTTTAAACTATTATTATGTGATAGAATTGTGCTAAAATATGTGATACGTGTGTGAGATATATTTTGAAAAAACAACTTGGCTTTAGATGGTGTTTTTTGGTCCGTCTGGTCTAATCACGGGTTAGAATGCCTAAATTTCTAAGCCGCCTAAAGGTATGTATAACATAGTCACTAATATTAATTCCTCAAAATTAAACGTAAGTGTAGCTATATCTATTAACTAGCTAAGTGTTGTAAAGTTTTGTCTTGGAAATATGTTAAGAATTTGGTGTTTATTTGGGTGCAGCGCGGGGTGAACGACCTCTACTCTATATCTGAGTATAGGTCTAGAGCGCGGTGCACTCCGTTACCAAGGCAACGAACCCCCGGCCGATTATTCTATAACTCGGCGAATACCGGGTTTGGGAATTTGGACAATATGTACGCATGTTTAGGTGGGTACATTGCAGGTACCAATTACCGAGGTACCTAGTGTTTTGTAAGTTGGTACTTATGAAAGCAGTGTATTCCAAACCATAATAGGTACATAAATCCGTTTGTATAATGATGTTTTTTCACTAGTTTGAATATTAATTACTTTTATGTCTGTGAGTCTAAAGTTTATTTCAGAAGAACTGAAACTGTAGTAAAACTCAACTGTTTAAAATGTGCAAAGTGTCACATAATGACATAAAGCAAGACCACTCTAGTGGTGAAGTTGACTAACTATTTTTCTACGAGTTCATGAAATTCGCAACAAGTTAGTTTTATTTTTTCCTTTTTTATTGCTATTCATTTATTTTATATTGTTAACAATATATGCCATTGTATATGGCATAGGCGTGATATTACGTTATAAAGTTGTGTAAACAATAAACATCCAAGCGATTGCAGCAATAACGACAGTTATACCGTTTGAAGAGTTCCATTGTATACCTCCGAAGATCAGCATGAGATCTTCACCTAACTTAAACGGGACCAATACGGAATATTATTCTTCCAAACAAAAAATAATCATCTAAATTGGATCAGAATTGGTGGAGAAATCAGACGAATTGAAAACCTCCTTGATTTGGAGGTCGTTTAGAAAAAAACTTTCCGTAGGAATTGACGTGATCAGCTGATCAACATAATGTATAAGCCATAAAAACTTATGAAATTCTAAGTGTTTCAGTTTCATGCTCTGAGTCACCACACTTGTGGTTTTTCGTTAATTTTATGGCACTCGCCCTGTTTCATATTTGCTTAAATCTTCGGAAGATAAATTGTTATGTACAGTCGCTAAAGTCCGGTCGCGGAGCACGAAGAATTTCGTACAATGACCTCTTTACCTACATGGTTTACAGAAATGAAATATTTGAAGGAGAAAGAGTATATACCAACTTATTAAATAAAATATTTATTTAGATTTTATATTAATTAAGTATATGTTAGAAAACTCGAATAACAATTACTAATTCAGCAGAAATAAAAATCGGGGGGGCACGGCAGTGCCCCCGCCAAGCCGAGCGTACAAACACTGCCGTACCATCCTTTACTGGAACCATTTCGCCGCATTTTCAGGCCCCTATTTGAGAACCTCTGGATAAGACCAGAACGCAGAAATTTTCGTCATCCAACATCGTCAAAATTTCAAGTCTGCGGGTCATATAGTTCCGAAGTTAAGCGAAAGCAAAGTTCACTCACTCACTCATGATCATCAGAATAGAACTAGGACTTTCCATACACTCAGAGAGCTGAAATTTGGTACAGAGTTAGGATTGAATGGCCACATAAATTAAAACCTATAAAAACTAGGATAATCGAAGATCTAGAGTACCTGGTGAGCCTGATTAGAAAACACAAGAGCCCAACAAAACTATTAGAGATCAACATACCACCTTTACAAAAAACATTCAACTTGGTGGGCCGCTTCATTTCATGTCAAAAATCGAAGGTCTAAAGTATCTGATGAAGAACCCCTTAGCTGGTCTCAGCTGTATTAGAGATATGGTAATGCCCCCTTCTACTATTGGTACATAGAAAAATCGTCTGTCAATACAAAAATCCAGCGTAGTGGTACACATCCTCTAATTTAATCTAGCCTATAGCGTCCCACTGCTGGGTGAATACCCCCCCTTCTGCTGTCAATACGCATATAAATAAAATTAAAGGAAAACTCTGGATACGACTAGACTGGCTTTTACACTAATACTTACAATAGTGTACAAGAAGAAATAGTCGAACGATTAACTTTATTCTACTCGAACATTACACAAAATAAATAAACAAATTACACTAAAATATTAATGATGATGGACAAAGAGTGGCGGTGATACCCTCACACGTCGCTAGATGGCGCTGACTGTATTTAACACAATCTGTGTGGCGTATGATCTGATTCACAGGAGCCAAGGTCTAAGTCTAAAAATGTCATGGACATTGGCACTTCCACATTCTCTTGTGGCCAAGCCTACGTGGCGCTTTCACGAGTATCCAATCTTCATGGGGTGCATCTCATAAATGTTGACTTCAAGAGTTTAAAAGCTCAAGCTTCAGCAATCACCGATACAACCGGCTTAGGCGTAAATACCGAGCCGATCTTTCAGAAATTAAACCGTCTAAAATATATATATTCATAATGAACGCCAATGGGCAATACGAAAAACTATACTACAAGAATCAGAACCGGAAAAAAAGAAAAGAAAAATGTAATAAAAAAAAATCCTAAAAAGAAAAAAACTGTGTCAAATAAGAAAATCTAATAAAGTAAGTAAATCAATATTTTCGATCACCGTTTCTACAAAAAGAAGTGAAAATCCACCAAAAACATTCTGTAAAAAACTAGCCGAGTCTCGATGGAGGTGCTTGTTTATCTCTAAAAAGTAATTAAATCTTGACAAAGTCGTGCCAAGTCTAAGGTTCCTTACTGCGATTTCTTTATTATTATAGTTAATGTTGTGTGACTGCCTGTCTGACCTCCACAACCCAGTTAGTACGGGCCCCAGATCAGCCGTTCGGCTCGGCCGCGTTTGCCTAGGTTGGTCTGTAGATGGGTGACCACCCTTACATACCGAGTTTCCTCCGTGCACGGGAAAGCTCGTTTTTAAGCAGTTGGTCCCGGCTGTCATTAGTAGATATTTGATAGTCGATATAAGTAATCAGTAGCTCAAAAAGTCTGACAACCAGTTTTACCAAGTAGTTTCGTAAATATCTACTAATGACAGCCGGGACCAACTGCTTAACGTGCTTTTCGAGGCACGGAGGAAACTCGGTATGTAAGGGTGGTCACCCATCCACAGACCAACCTAGGCAAACGCGGCCGAGCCGAACGGCTGATCTTATTTAGCCACGAGCCCACTCACTTCAAAATCGAAAGAGACAATTTGACAGTTTGTAGAAATGTCATCGTAAAATAGCGTAAACACAGCCAGCCAGCTAGATACACAGCTCCATCTAGTGCCACACTAAGCAACGAGGCTTGTATCGTTCGTTGATATACTACTTATACATATAGGTTTTGTTTGTAAATACGTACATAGGTACACTATACATATACTTACTTACATAACGTTTTTTGTGATCATACAATAGTCAATAGGTAAGTAAGTACATGAGTTGGTAGGGGGAAGGTTAGAGAGGAACATCGTTCTACTTTTAAATGAATAAGGTCGGTAGATTTTATCCTACTTGCTGACCTAAAATCCATTGAAAATAGCAACAAAAATGAAGGTAAGGTAAGTACCTATTATTCTATTCATGTCATTTAAAACAGCACAGAACAAAAAACCTTTACAAATCGAGGGGTCAACCCTTGGTGTACGCCGTGAGTTCGACTGTTAAGAGGGAATAGAACCCACGAGGAATTTGAAAAGTCGGTATTTGATGAGGAAACTATTGCCGTCGTGGTGCGTCAAGCCTGCGCACGTACAGAGCGATAAGTGGGAGATCGACGAAGACGTTTCGTATTCCCTTTTTTTCTACTCGAAAACTGATCCGATTCAGTTATTCTATAGCAGTGGTTCCCAACCTTTCTTAGGCCAGGGACCACTTTGGTATGTTCATTGTTAACAGGGGCCATATGGTCCAAGATAAACATGGACACCGACAGGATTATAACTAGGGGAGTGAATCTTTAACTCACACAATACAAAAATTGGACAAAAGCGATCGGATTGAGCTCGAAAAATTTAGCAATCATTTAGTAATTTTGCCTCTGGTAGGTTCAATTAGGTTGGGTTGAGCTTGCATCTTCTGTGTTAAAAAGTACGAATAACATTTTAATCTTTCGCGGACCGTAGTCGAGGCTCCTGCGGACCACCAGTGGTCCGCGGACCACAGGTTGGGAACCAGTGTTCTATAGGAAAGAGAATGTCTGGGTCCTATCCTAGGTCCAGGTCTAAAGTGTCTGATGGGGCTCAATTTGTTTTATGTCGAATTTGTCTATTAGTCCTCTAATCACAACCCTAAAATTTGAGCATTTTGGGTTACTTATGGAGGGTCGTATTTTTTTAACTAATTATTACCTGAAAAAAGGATAAGATAGACACAAATCTACAGCACAAATTGATTTTATGAAATAAAAATCGCTTCAAAGACATTATTCAGGAGGACAGAAGGAAGAGTTTACCTCCATACAATTGTATAAAGAATAGCAGACTCTGATCCCTCTTAATAGTAATAAATAAATATCGCTGGACATTAACACACAGCTCCGCCTAGCGACACACTAAGCAAGGCTTGTGTCGTGGACACCAGATAGTTGATATACTACATATATACTTACTTTTTTGTTTGTAAATACATACTTATTATACACATATACACCCATGACTCGGAAACAAATGTCCATGCTCATCACACAAACATTTGCTCCTACCAGGATTCGAACCCAGGACCCTAAGAACGTAAGGCAACCTGACTACCACTACGCCATTCGGGTCGTCCTCAGTTAAACAACCACAGGTGTGTTATTTTGTAGGCACCATAGAAACATGAAAGGCAAGTACTACAGAAAATTACAAAACGTATTCAATAATTTAAACCGGTAAATTGTACAGTTGAATTTGCTCACTAAAAGGGAGGGTTCTATAGCTGATCACTATTGTGCAAATATTTTTCAATACAGGTATCTCTATTCATGTTCATATACCTACGTATAAAAGAATTGAAATGTTTTGTATTAAAACCGGACTTCAAAATGTGACAATAAACTGAATAAACCTATTCAACACATCAGGGGGTTTAAAATGGCCACTTTAGCAGAATCGTAAACGAATCACGATTATCTGTCTTCGCCGTAAGTATTGCCTTACAATGGGGAAGGCAACTGAGAAACCAGCTCGCTAGCATAGCTGGATCCAAGCGTCGTCATTGGTTGAAAATCTGGTAATGTTATTTTATATTTCAACTAGCTAAAGCCCGCGGTTTCACCCGCTGGCTTGACAAATTATATACTAAAACGTTCCTTGAGAACCACTCTATTCATTGTGGAAATTCGCATGAAAATCGGTGCAGTAGTTTTTGAGATTATCTCGAACAGACAGACAGTACTTTGTTGTATAGTATGTAGTGAAAACAGCTTGACCTCATTGGTCAAATTGAGACCTAGCTATGGTCACGCCATCTACAATTAGCGTTACGGTCTTCCACATTCATTTCAAAAACTACTAGCAGACCCACGCAACTTCGTCTGCGTCACATAAGAGAGAAAAACGAAAGGAAAAAAAACCCCTGCTTTTGCAACATTTTTCATTCTTGCTCCGCTCCTAATAATCGGAGCGTTAGATTTTTAACTGCTTTGAAACATTGAGTTGGTTTAGTGAGTTACGTCACAGGTAGCTTTTGCCATACAAAATGGGTGTGTTATTTAAGGCATCATAACAGATAGTATAATTTCACTTGAAATAACGTTCACATCTCATCATTTTCATAGGCTATAAAACAAATCACTGTTACATGTCATATAAACTTCTTTTGGTCTAATAGCATTTAGTATAACGTTCATGTCAAATTATTTTCAATTTGTATACATGGACCTAAAAAAAAATGCGGACGCCGTCTTCTTTAACAATAACTGAAGCACCCATAGTAAGTCAGTGCACTAATGCTGACAGGTGCGCACGCACACATTCACACCATAGTAAGTCTGTCGTCAGCCATTACGTTTTGAACGGTGCTCCGTGTGCCCGCTTGTTACTTTGCGTAATAAAAATTAAAGTATGCCCTCGTGTGTTGTGAAAAGTTGTCGAAACCATAGTGGTTCAATTTAAAAAAGCCAGGGGATCACTTTTCATAGGTAAGCATGTAATTTTAAACCTTATTTCTCGATTTTACGTTAATAAATTTAATAAGTCTCGAAATCAATCAGTGTTGCAACCATTTCAAGTTTTAAATTGCTTTAAAAGTGGGAGATTTATATTTTTATGTTAATACTAGCTGTTGCCCGCGACTTCGTTCGCGTGAAAATATTGATGGGTCATGTGTGAGACTGCATCGTTGTTCGAGTTGTCGCAAGCGCTACTGAGCATGAGGTCCTGGGTTCGATTTGCGGGACGGGCAAAGTGTTATTGTATTATTTGTGCCCGGTTGATGGGATTAAGCTAAATGTGCGGAATGTGGGTGTAGGATTAGATACACCAGGGGAGGGGCCCGCAAGGGCCGAAGCCTGCCGGCCGGGGTTTCGGGCCTGTTCGAAAGATACCGCAGCCCCGGAACATAAAGGGCGAGGATGGAACATGGATGGGTATTAGTCAGTAAGAGTCTGACACTCCCTCCCGCTCCGCCCAGAGTGGGAGAAGTCATTTGATAATTTCCCATCCTAAAATACCTAACAGTGGCGCAGGGTGAAAATAGTGTCAGGGGAAGCCGTAAAAAAAAAAGGAAAACTGTTATTTTTGCTTCTGTTAACTTTTTTCCCCGTGTTAATTTTGACCTCATTTTCACTATCAGCGACACCAAAAACCACGGAAACGACACCCATGATTAAAAATCCAAAAACTTTCGTCGGCGCCATTTCTGATTTCATCTTCATTCATCAAAAGTAAGATCAGAAATGCAGAAGAGAAAAAAAAACAGAAATCTACAAAATAAAAAAAATCTAGTTGGTATCAAATACGATATCGACAATTACTCATTCTATCTCGTTCTACTATACATAATTTATTTATTTATTAATTTTATTTATTTATTTAAACAACACATACAACTATTATAACAGGTACCTAATACAATAGAGCAGTTATATTTAAAGTTAAATTATTTATGTTTTAAATAAATTGATTATTTTGACAAACTAAAGTAATTGCGCAAAATGCGGCCCGTGTGAATTCGCTCAGTGTACAATTGAAGCAATCAATCTGTTGTGACACCATATTGAGTGCACGCAGCGCGCGCGTGAGCGGCGCGTGCTGCAGCAAGTTGGTGCGAGCGGGCGGCACCCACAGGAGCGGCGGCTGCCATACTTTCTTTTTCTGCTCCTGCCGTAAGTCCATAGTCTTCGGCTTACCTAGGTCCCTACAAAACGGTAAGTACTGCCAGCCGCGAAGTCACGTGTGCTATTAACTTGTGTCGGCCTATACTATTAACTTGCACTGCCGGTCTCTCCTGCTGCTGTTATTCCTGAACGAATGAACAACTACAATGCAAAACTTCATCCCCCCTTTTACCCCTTTGTGGGTTGAAATAAAAAAACCAACGACTTACTAACTTCGATACTTTTTGGTGACTCAAAAAATAAAAACTTTAATTAAAAACAAAATTTTACTCTTTTTTCACTTCTCAAGGGTTGAAATTCTAATAAAACCGTTGCGTCAGCTTCCAATCATAAGCCCAGATAACAAATTTTGTACTTTTTACGTCGAAAATTAAGGATTTTTCACATTCAATTTCATCCCCTTTATAACCCTTCGGGGTAGAAGTTATCAAAAACGCTGAAAGACGTATAAAATAATTTTCAATCGTCAGCCTAAACACAAAATTAGAAGATCCTAACTTTAAAACTGACGGACTTTCATATAAGCTTCCATCCCCTATTTTATCCCCTTGGGGGTAGAATTGATCAAAATCCTTTCTTAGCGGATGCCTACGTCATAACATCTACCTGCATGCCAAATTTCAGCCCGATCCGTCCAGTGGTTCGGGCTGTGCGTTGATAGATCACTATGTCAGTCAGTCAGTCAGTCACCTTTGAATTATATATATTTAGATTTATTGTATTCTTCTATATTTTAAAGATTTCCCTCAGCAAATGATGCATGGAAAAATGATTGGATAAAAATAATAAGAGAGTGTAGAAATGAAAATAATTGGAAGCCATCTAAATCTAGTGTAATCTGTAGTATGCATTTTGAGAAGAATTGTTTATACACAACTAAAGGGGGACTTCTTCGCGTTGTTGTCCGAAGACTTATAAAAGATAAAATAACAATATATAATGAAAGACAACATCGGTACATGTTAAACAAAATCCTAGAAAAAATTATAGCAAACGACAAAATTTTTTTAGATTTGGAATTTGAACATACATTTGCAGGAATAGAACACAAAATAGCTTTAATTAAATATACAGGGTGTCAGTAAATGTCTGTGTGAAACATGATGTCTAAAATGAATAAAATGCATTGTTTCCACATACTTTAATTTATTTTAGTAGGTGCTTGAACTGACCACGTTTACAATATTAAACAAGTTCTGGTGTTTAAAATTGACTCTATGGTTGTTTGTACCTCTTTGCTGATGTTGCAACTAGATACATACACCGCTTTACATACATATGTCATTAGCATTGCATTAAACCATTCCGGAAGTTTTGTTATCTGCGATAATATTATCTGATATCGTGTTGAATGTTGTATTGAAAAAGACGGTGGTCACTTCGAGCACCTACTAAAATAAATTAAAGTATGCGGAAACAATGCATTTTATTCATTTTAGACATCTTGTTTCATACAGATATTTACTGCTTAAGACCTACACAATCGATATCCAAATAGAAATAGAGTAGGTTTTTTTTTTTCAAAATAACCGGGTTCGATTCCCGAACGGAGTACAGATGTTTTTTTAAAATGTATGAATGCAGTTTTTCTTGTTATTAAAATCGATGACATGGTTCCTCAGAACAGATCTTCGTATGTCTTATAGTTTCAGACTTTCCCGTACTGACCGATTTGAATGAGACACCCTGTATAGCCGAAAAATACCTAAACATTCGTTTCCACCATATATGTAAATTAGAAGGGATTTCTAGATGTGTCGATAGCAAAAGACAAGTATACAAAAATTTAAACCAACAAAAGGGTTTGTAAAATTTTATTAACATTAAATGAGTTGTAAATATTTTAAATATCCAATGTGTTTTATTTACTTTACCTTTATTTTAACAATATCTGTCACAAAAAATTGTAATAAAACCAAGTGCAAGGGAAATCTTATTGAAATATTGTTTAAAAATGGGTAATTTTTCATCATCTGGCATCCCTTTACACACGCACACATAGTTAAACAGCCGCCATTGTGATGCTTCAATTTTTTCTTAATGAAGTTACGTCCGCCTTTTTTTATAGGTCCATGTTTGTATAATGCTCTTCATATATAACGTTCAGTTGACTTAACTTTCATTTGACCTAATTACTAATTTTCAGTCACAATTCTGTAATGAATAAGTAAATATCTGGAAAATTAATACTATTAAATATCGCAGGACATTAACACACAGCGCCACCTAGTACCACACTAAGCTAAGCTTGAGTCGTGGACACTAGATAGTTGATATACTACATTTAGCATTCAGAAGTGAAGATGTTTAAAATAAGACAACGAAGTACATAAAGTGATGAATACAACCGTTTATTCTAACTTGGAACAAAATATCAATTATTGGAACAAAATAACAAAATAGCAATTATTGCTGAAACTATCCATAACCATAATAAATCATAAGGAATTCAGTTAACACGTAATTGCTTAGAAAAGTAGCGAGTAAGTACACAAAATAGGAAAATATAAATCTTACAGCCCTTTGAACGATATTCCCCACGAGTCTCTCTCGACCAGAGACTAAAGCAAGTTGTCTGTCACGCCTTTCCATAGAAGTAACCTGTGCTACGTACAAACTCATTTCTTCATAATACTACGCGAAACCTCTTTTCTTCCTAACACGGCTTCTCCTGACACCAAGTCGCCCTCGACTTGAAAGTTGTAGGTTGCAGTCAAGTGATGATCTTGATGCCGAACTGCTCCTATTCCAGCATCGAGATCCGGTGCGGACAGCCCTACCGCCACGGGTTCAGGTCATGCTCAACATCATCAGCTTCGTCATCTGAAAGAGTTTACGATGATTATTCCGTGTAGGCAACAACACATGCTAATCACGTAGAAATTCAAAGTCCGTAATGGCAAAAATATAAGATGGTTAGCGTCCCAATCGTCCCATATCACTGCCAAAGACTTTACCTCGGCGAATAATGACAAAAATATAAGATGGTCAGCGTCCCAACCATCCCATAACATTGTTCACATAATTACTCGTACTACGACTAGACTAGACGGTCAAAAGGTCTAGTTCACACAAAACTAGAAGGTCTAGTATTTACACAAGACTAGACATAAAACACAAGGTCAAGTATTCAACAAGACCAGACATAACGCAGAGGATCTAGATTTCCAACAGTATACCACAACCAGCGTGTACTGCACCAGCTACGACAGGCGCACGTGTTGCACTAGTAGCGACAGGCGCACGTGCTGCACCAGTGCATCCTACGCCAGCAGCGCGCCTGCACCAGCACCACGCCCGCACTAGCACCACGCCCTGCGCCAGCAGCGCACCCTGCGCCAGCAGCGTAGTTAGTTCTGCGCCAGCAACGCAGCGAGTTCTGCACCAGCAACGCAACGAGTTCTGCGCCAGCAACGCAGCAAGTTCTGCGCCAGCAATTCAGCTATTTCTTTGCCAGCAACGCAGCGAGTCCTGCGCCAGCAACGCGTCTTGCGCCAGCAGCGCGTTCTGCGCCAGCAACGCAGTGACTCCTGCGCCAGCAACGTAGCGTGTCCTACGCCAGCAGTGCGTCCTGCACCAGCAGTGCAAGCAGTGCCAGCAGTGCGTCCAACTCCAGCAGCGCAACCAGCGCCAGCAGAGAGTCCAGCACCAGCAGCGCATCCAGCGCCAGCACAGCATCCGGCCCCAACAGCGCGCCCACGCGCGCTCCACAACACATGCCTTTGGACACACCCGCACGCTTGGCGACACACACCTCAGGGAACAAACCCATGCGCTTGGAGACACACGCTTCAGGGAACAAACCCATGCGCTTGGAGACACACGCTTCAGGGAACAAACCCATGCGCTTGGAGACACACGCCTCAGGTAACAAATCCGTGAGCTCGGCAACATACGCTTCTGGGAACACACCCGTGCGGTAGGCGACACACGCCTTGGGAACACACCCGTTTGCTAGGCGACACACGCCTTGGGAACACACCCGTGCGCTAGGCGACACACGCCTCTGGGAACACACCCATGCGCTAGGCGACACACGCCTCTGGGAACACACCCGTGCGCTAGGCGCCACACGCCTCTGGGAACACACCCGTGCGCTAGGCGACACACGCCTCTGGGAACACACCCATGCGCTAGGCGACACACGCCTCTGGGAACACACCCACACGCAAGGCGACACGCGCCTTTGGGAGCACACCCACTGGATGGGCGACTCACGTCTCTGGGAGCACAGCCACTGGATGGACGACTCACGCCTCTGGGAGCATACCCACTGGATGGGCGACTCACACCTTTAGGCACGCCCAAAACCATCTCTGAAACCATAAATAGAAAAGAAACAGCACTCACTTAGCAAAACAAAACATTAGGGCATTCATTTCTGGGCACGTATTGGGAGTCTGCTTATGTGGTTTTTCCTCGAACAGTTTCAAGTTCATGGCTCTCGTATCCCAGGGTCTACTTTGCTCATTGATTTCGAGTACTTTATTACGAAGGTAAGGTCGACGACCTCGTATTCACATGACTGGCGGTTGGACCGGTAAGGTGAATCGTACCTTTATTCCGCTTCAGGAGTTCACAAGAGTGACATCAATAGACCTCCCACAAAACTTTTTTGTTGTTTTTAGAATGCTTGTGACTAGGTCATACACCAGCGACCATATGGGCGGAGTAGAGGCGTCAGTGCCAATAATTAAATTGATGGCTGTGATTTTTGCTTGCTCACATGCGTTCATGCCTGACAGTTCCGGGGATTAACAACTATTTTCCGAGAGCTCGGCCACACCTGACCAAAGCTTGAAAGCATTGAACCTTCGTTCAGGACGATTTGAATGTCAAACGTTCTAGAGACGTACTGCCTCTCTTTGTGCACGTTAGTAATGCTACCACGGTTAAGACTGTCAGCAGTTTCCAGGATTATTACAGTTTTAAACTACGAAGCCATAACTTGCCGTTCACTTAGGCTTTTGAGAACACAGGGGTCGGAGTTACTCGACAAGAAAGGTGCTTCAAAACATCAGACAAAATCAGCGAAACCAAGCTCCACTATAAGTGAGAAGATTGGCGAGAAAATAAACAAAAAATAAATCTATGGGTGTACCCACGGATGCCTTGAACAACAGCTGTAATAACGTCTGTTTTGTTATTCGACAGCGCTTCGCTGATTCCTAGATTGTGACTGGCTCTTAATAAAGCACGTCTCTTTCTTGTACCCTTTTCTCTTGCATTATAAACACTGCGCTCCATATTTGGCAGCAGTAATATCATTGGCTGGACCCTGCGTCCCGGATTTTTAAAAACGGAAGCATCAACCGGTTCCATAATAAGCTTTTTAGAAAAATTACGACAAATGTCCTCACTGATTACATTCGTAGCACTTAGGTTCGAAAACGAACGACAAGATCGAGCGTACGTGCTTCCTACGGCCGTTACTGTTACTGTTCGGTTTCGGTAGGTTGCTATCTCGGTCTGTTTGACATTTTACTTAGAGACTGTTACGGAAACAAACGTCACTGAAAAACTTTCTTTGATTTTTCAAGTGACAGGTAGGTGAGGCAGATATGATATTTCAAGCAAACTTCGTTAATAGAAATACCGATAGCCGTGAGACGTGGCATAATAACTGACAGTTATACGTAAGTAAGTTATAGAAAACGGGCCTTAGTCAACCAGCCGAAAGACTCAAGTTTACGACTTGGTTTTACGTAAATTGAAAGAATCAAGATTATGTCTTCAGTTGCTAAGTTCGCATTAGCCACGGCTGCCCTAATTTGTGGGTTGACAACCCGCGTATAACCAATTAAACAAAGTCTGCGTTCCGAGATAGGCTGTAAACGCTTTGAGCGTCCATAACCCCGTTCCGAGTTAGCGTGAGCACGATCACAAGCGCGATATCGATGTCCCTTGAATCGTCATAGATGGCGTCATGACATGCGCCATCTTGCGATTACACCGACCATGCTCCAAATAAATATCACCGTGAGCGCTGTTAAATAACCTGACGACAGCTCTTAGCTGTCATAATCGTGAAATCTATATCGGAACGCAAAATATTGATGTGAGCGCTGTGAGCGATAATTTTCTAAAACGGAATGAAGCCTAATAGGAGTTCGTAATTCTTCGGTGAGACACTTAACTGTTGTCAAACGTAACAAACTTATGGTACGCCGGGCGTACTCAGCGACATATGTTGTAAAATTGTCGGATATTGTGTTTATTGTTTCCAATAAAATTCTACTAATATCATAAATGTGAAAGTTGTGAGTATGGATGGCTGTTTGTTACTCTTTCACGCAAAAACTACTGACCGGATTTGGATGAAATTTTGAACACAGATAGTTTATAACCTGGATCCTATGGGACAATTATCAAACTTCACGCGGGCAAAGCCGCTGGCAGAAGCTGGTATTAACATAATCTAACTTCTGAGGGCAAAAGAGTTTTGAATTAAAGAAGGTTAGACAAAATGTATCCGATGACGAAACGTTAGCGTCGCTTTATGCCATGTTACCGTCGTATTTATTATGAAAAATACTCCTATTTTTCAAGTTCATAAAAAACACAAGAAGTGTCCCTTCAAGTGGCCACGAAAAAAGAGTTATCTTTATTTCAGCTTTTGCAGTTTCATCGAAACTATCTCCCTATAACAGTTTCCACACGTACCCATTGACGACTCATTTCGCGCATGAAATGACTTGTTATTGTTATTCAAAGGCTAGAAACATTCAAGTTTTTCTGAACAGTTGTCTTGTCAACCGCTATTCAATTCAATTAGTATTTAGGCATCAACCACTATGTCAACTTATTATGTATTGGATCTCTGTAATAACAGACTTAAGTGAAAGCGTCTTGTTCAATCTCGCACAGCGGAACGCCACTTGCAATCGACAAGCTAGTCAATCTATTGAATGACACCTGGCAATCCATCCGCATGTTACACTTTCATTTGCCGCTGCGAACTGCGACACACGTCGCACCACCTGGGACTTCCCCCTGCTGCTTTGACCCAGGTATCGTTCCACGGACCGATAACCACACCGAGACGACATCGAACCGAGAGGCCAATGGACAAACAAGGTGCCAGTTCGCCCTGAAAGATGTCCCAATTTTGGGAAATTGTTACAGAGAAATCGCAACAAATCTAAACAAGATCGCTAATTACCATCCTTGTGCTAAGTACACAATTAGGCTACACAACAGTCGGATAGAAGGCTGTTGTTGATTGTAATCTCAAAAGCATAATTGACGTTTCTACATATGATTTTCAAACGGTATGATGATTGCAACATAAGAACAAACCAATATAAATGAAGCTTATTTTAGGACATGAAAAATAAAATTAAAGTCCAGCTCCTAGAGAAATCTGGCCATCGTTCTTTTAAAATTTAACCAAGTTCGGTCATTGATGACCCTTTCATTTTGCCAAAATTTGACGTCGCCCTTGAGACAAAAAGCTACTCACGACAAACACTCGGGTGTACCTCCGCACGGTCCACTTCGTCACGCCACACGTCAATTGTCGTGTTTGCTTAAATACATAGTAACCAGGCGACCTCACAGGCTGTAAAGATCGTATACCACACTATGCTTCTCGTGGTGCTCAACGCTATGCTCCTCGCGCAGCAGCGATGCTCCTCGCGCTGCCTCGTTCTTCCTCGCGCTGCCGCGATGTTCCTCTCGCTGCCGCGATGTTGCCTTCGCTGCACACGCACTGCTCTACTCACACGATCAATTGCTACGCTCCGCACTGCACACAAAGGTTAATAGATTTTAAACTTTATTGCTAACAAGCATTAAATTCAAGGTTGATTGGGAGAATTTAAAAGCTTCTCTCGTCTTTACGTCTACAAAAGTTGATATTGCTGGGCCTTTGACTCGCACTCAAAAACTGACAAAATAGGGAGCGGTGGGCATGACGAGGAACATGATGTCCGGCATGACGAGTAATGCTGTCAAACTACGTCTCTCCCTCCTTTCCTCACTATTTCCCATGCCACTCCTCGAATGTGTGGCAGGCCCATTAAATCTTCCACGAGAATAATCACATACGACCAGGCTTTAAAACTGCAAGCGATTGTATCGTTTGTACGAATGGTTGATGAAAGACACTCGAAGTTCTTTGCACGAACTCGTTGGGGAATATCGCTCAAGTTTACGGGGCTAAGCTAATGCGAAGTGACCTCACAACCGGGTTATCAGGTTTATTTCTTCACCACCAGCATACCTGCCTTGCGTGTCACCTTTAGGTCAATCTCATGAATGACGGTGATGACGCCTTCTCAGCATATTTTTCGCAAAACTTGATATTCACACACGTGAAATAACAAAAATGACAAGAACAAAAACGAAAAAGTCAAAAATCGCCATTTTGACTTTCGGTTGAAAATTATTGATATTTTGTTCCTTGAATATTTTACAAATTAGTGGGCAATTTGTGTTCACTATCCCACTTCTGAATTTAGCATTCAGAAGTGAAGATGTTTAAAATAAGACAACGAAGTACATAAAGTGATGAATACAACCGTTTATTCTAACTTGGAACAAAATATCAATTATTGGAACAAAATAACAAAATAGCAATTATTGCTGAAACTATCCATAACCATAATAAATCATAAGGAATTCAGTTAACACGTAATTGCTTAGAAAAGTAGCGAGTAAGTACACAAAATAGGAAAATATAAATCTTACAGCCCTTTGAACGATATTCCCCACGAGTCTCTCTCGACCAGAGACTAAAGCAAGTTGTCTGTCACGCCTTTCCATAGAAGTAACCTGTGCTACGTACAAACTCATTTCTTCATAATACTACGCGAAACCTCTTTTCTTCCTAACACTACATACTCATTCTTATTCTTATTCTTTATTGCACACAAAAAAAACAACAAATATACATATAACTTGCAATAATATAGCATACATAGCTTACATATAAACTTTTTTGTTTGTACATACATACTTATCTTAAATATACATATATAATTCAAAGGTGACTGACTGACTGACATAGTGATCTATCAACGCACAGCCCGAACCACTGGACGGATCGGGCTGAAATTTGGCATGCAGGTAGATGTTATGACGTAGGCATCCGCTAAGAAAGGATTTTGATCAATTCTACCCCCAAGGGTAAAAAAATAGGGGATGGAAGCTTATATGAAAGTCCGTCAGTTTTAAAGTTAGGATCTTCTAATTTTGTGTTTAGGCTGACGATTGAAAATTAATTTATGCGTGTTTCAGCGTTTTTGATAACTCCACCCCGAAGGCTTATAAAGGGGATGAAATTGTATGTGAAAAATCCTTAATTTTCGACGTAAAAAGTACAAAATTTGTTATCTGGGCTTATGATTGGAAGCTGACGCAACGGCTTTATTAGAATTTCAACCCTTGAGGGGTGAAAAAAGAGCAACATTTTGTTTTTAATTAAAGTTTTTGTTTTTTGAGTCACCAAAAAGTATCAAAGTTAGTAAGTCGTTAGTTTTTTTTTATTTCAACCCACAAAGGGGTAAAAGGGGGGATGAAGTTTTGCATTGTAGTTGTTCATTCGTTCACGAATGACAGCAGCAGGAGAGACCTTTTGCAGCAGTGCAAGTTAATAGTATAGGCCGTACACAAGTTAATAGCACACGTGACTTCGCGGCTGGCAGTACTTACCGTTTTGTAGGGACCTAGGTAAGCCGAAGATTATGGACTTACGGCAGGAGCAGAAAAAGAAAGTATGGCAGCCGCCGCTCCTATGGGTGCCGCCCGCTCGCACCAACTTGCTGCAGCACGCGCCGCTGACGCGCGCGCTGCGTGCACTCAATATGGTGTCACAACAGATTGATTGCTTCAATTGTACACAGCGAATTCACATGGGCCGCATTTTGCGCAATTACTTTAGTTTGTCAAATTAATTAATTTATTCAAAACATAAATAATTTCACTTTGAATATAACTGCTTTATTGTATTAGGTACCTAAACCTGTAATAATAGTTGTATGTGTTGTTTAAATAAATAAATAAAATAAATAAATAAATTATGTATAGTAGAACGAGATAGAATGAGTAATTGTCGATATCGTATTTGATACCAACTAGATTTTTTTATTTTGTAGATTTCTGTTTTTTTTCTCTTCTGCATTTCTGATCTTACTTTTAATGAATGAAGATGAAGTCAAAATAAAAATCAAAAATGGCGCCGACGAAAGTTTTTGGATTTTTAATCATGGGTGTCGTTTCCGTGGTTTTTTGTGTCGCTGGTAGTGAAAATGAGGTAAAAATTAACACGGGAAAAAAAGTTAACAGAAGCAAAAAAAACAGTTTTCCTGACACTATTTTCACCCTGCGCCACTGTTAGATAGAGGTGTATCTAATCCTACACCCAGGACCGTCTTTAACCAGTTGGGGGCCCTGGGCACTTAAGTATAATGGGGCCCTTGTAGGATGCAAGTGCGCGCGAAGCGATCTCGACTTTTTTGCACCCGCCTCGAATAAATCAGTTTTTATTATTTTAATTAAAAGATAAAAAACCACCCTTTATTTTTGCATGAAATGTCTTTGAACTGTTAACGATGGAGAACTTTAATTTGAAATGAAACAGACAATTTTTTTTGATATCCATGAAACGGATACGACAATTTTGACAAAATCTGAAGATCAATTGCCTGTATTTCGGCAAGAAGCTCACTTGTTTCGAATTTTATCAAAAATTAGGTTAAAATATTGATGGATAGAACGTAACAGTCAACGGCGAGCAGTCCTGAGACATGCCAAATTACTTTTCGTGTCGCAATTGAGTGCCCTGTAGAAAATTTTAGTATCCTGCAGTCTTAGATAAATTCGGTTTTTTTTTACAGTTACAGGAACTAGGGGCCCCTTTGGATCTGGGGCCCTGGGCAAGTGCCCAGAGTGCCCAGTGGGAAAGAGGGCCCTGCCTACACCCACATTTCGCACATTTAGCTAAATCCCATCAACCGGGCATAAATAATACAATAACACTTTGCCCGTCCCGCAAATCGAACCCAGGACCTCATGCTCAGTAGCGCTTGCGACAACTCGAACAACGATGCAGTCTCACACATGACCCATCAATATTTTTACGCGAACGAAGTCGCGGGCAACAGCTAGTTATACATATAAACATCCATGACTCGGAAACAAATGTCCATGCTCATCACACAAACATTTGCTCCTACTGGGATTCGAACCCAGGTCCCTAAGAACGTAAGGCAGCATCACTACCACTACGTCATTCGGGTCGTCTATTATAACCTCATCTAACCCGAAAGATTCAATAACAATCTGGCGCTAATAGTCACTGTTCTAACCTACCCTAAGCCACATGATTCACCTACAGTAGAGGGGATCTGGCACTCGTCGGCCGCTACCGCAGCATGCACCCTCCGCTTGCTCGCCTTCGCGCAATAGTGGTCACTGTTCTACCCTAACGTAACCCAGATGATTCACCAACAATAGAGAGGGTCTTACCACACCGCCATCCATCAGCCCTAATTATCATGCATAGGGTCGTCATCTTCTTGTTTGCTTCGTTGCAGTGCTAGGTCGGGAAAAGTGGTTTTTCCAGCAGGGATTTCTCCGTAGCAGAAACGGATTTGTACCCGATATGATGGCAATAATTATTGCCACCTTTTAAGTCATCGTTCTTTAACATAACTGCCGACATATTGATACTATTAGGTACACTGTTATTTTTTCGTCTTTAGCCCTAAAATAACCTGCGCATTTCTTTCACTTCGCATAATTATGTTGGCTGTTAATTGAAGACATATTTACTATTTCGAGGATTGCAGTGCTTCGAATACAAGTTTTATTTTTATTTTATTAAGGGTCTAGTCACTTACGGAGTATCTTTCATGATTCTATATTATTTAAAAGCTAACGTTTACGTTAACGTTTTAGATGTCTAACTGTGATTGTATATATTATTTTAAAAACAAATGATTGCAAGAGTACTAAACCTCATCCTGGCGTCAATAAACGGTAGGTGATTCTCACAGGAGAAAATCGTTGGGAACCATCACTACTAGGAAGTGTTTGTTTGTGTATTGTTTACTGAAGCTACTTTACAATCACAACATGAGTTGGGGGTCTTGATATCGGCTGATCAAGACTGTTACAAGTTTCATCAATCTACACTACCAGACTACTCAATCTTTTGTAGTCCACTGATGTGAAAGGGTTTCTCCCAAGCTGAACTCCGTCACCCTATCATCTACCTCATGCATTCAGTCTGGACCAGGCACCTTCTTAAAGTCGTCGGTCCATCTAACTCAGCTTTTCCGACACTACCAACGGTACGCGGTCTTCACTGCAGGAGTTGTTGGCTCCGTCTGCCTTCGATTCTTCGACAGACGTGGTCCATTGCCAATTCCGTTTGCTTACTCTGCAAGATATGTCGGTATCAATTTATCGGTGTTCACCTAAGACCGAGTCCCCGCAAGTTCCTTACTTAAACATTTAGAACTTTAGTAAAACTATCGTTTCACATTCGGCATCTTTCTCTTGAAGTTAAACATTGAACGCTGACTAAATAAAAATTGAAAAATAATTTCATGTGCCAATTCAGTATCTTTTACTCACTTACAATGAAATGTTGAATTTTGTACGTGTTGCTTAAACGCGGAGTGAAACAAAACTGAAACATTCTCTATTTCAGTTGAACCTCTTGACCCATATGAATGGCTCCACAAAACAAATGAATTGCACTGAGTCATGGATCGCCAGCCGCCCGCGTTTGATAACTGTGGCTGTACAGTGTACACTCTTGATCGAAAGCACTTTCATATGTATATCTCCGGAGATGTGTCGCAAAAACTGACCGGAGACGGATTACAAGCAACGAACACCAAGAATAGTCGCATCGGAGTATCTCAGCGAGAGTAAACATGATCCTTCGCTGGGTATAGGCCTCTCTTTGCTTAAGCCAAACTCACTTGCCTGTGCAAGGGTACAGTCGTCATAAAACGCCACTACACTCCGCGAATAAAGCAAATGAAATGATTGACTAATTGTGTGACGTCACTTTATTGCTTTCATGTGACATTTGTGAGGAACGGCACACTGCAAATCTTTTATCGAGTGATAGTGTACACTGCCAAATGATAGATTTGAATCAGAATGTTCACTGATTTGTGCGTAGCTGGATTACAGCAGGATAAACATGACAATGTATAATTATAGCACAAAAATATCACGTCTGGTTTCCCTGAAGGGTTTTCTAAGATTTGAATCTAGCGTAACATATTTAACTCTTTCTCCTCAGATCTAGCAGTCATGGCGGACACGCAGAGCCACAAGCCGGGCGTGATCCGCTGCACTCAAGACTATCTCCAGGCGCCAGACTCGGTGGCACCTGAGTCAGCATCCGAGTCTCTGGCATCTGAATCACCAGCGCCAGATTCACCTGAGGACTCGGAAGATGCTCGCGTACCGTCGCCCATCTCCACTTTATCGGGGGATGATGATTCGTCGATTGTATCTACAACGAGGTAAGATTTTTTAGTTTTTTTTTCCTTTGCCCAGTAGCTCATTGATACAATGTGTCCACGGACTGGACACGGGGCAGTCCAATCTATGTGGTGCTTTCCACAAATGATCACCACATACGTACGCTAATCTAAAGGATTTCACTATAATCTGACCTAATTAATCCGTACCGACCTGATATTAATTAATCAATAGCAACGTACTGATAGGAATTGCAGTAGGTAGTTTAGCAGTTCGATTCGGTTCGGTTTTGACTTTATCTTCGGCCAAAAGAAACACCTCAAGCCGACCGAGCTATCAAGCGCTGAAATTTAACAAACTGTAAATTAAAATGGAAAAATTCCAAAAAAAATAATTCGCCAGAGCGCAATGGAATTGTCGACCGACGTGTGTGGGACAGGGTTGTAGGGTCATATATTTCGAATTGTTATTACTTTTGACAAGTACGAGTTACCTGTGCAGGCGGGAAAACATAGATTTAAAACAATGTAGGCACCAGTTTGACATATCGATGCAACCTGGGTTGGTCGCATATAAGTTTTTGATCATTAATAGAAACAGCATCGATTCGATTGTCATCAAAATAATGTTTAAAATAAAATGGTGGTCTTGCTAACTCGCCACTCGCCACTATTCGTATTTTAGTCGTGTTATGCAAATCGGGTTTAGTCGGTAATATCCGTACTGGTGAATATCTAAAAGTGCAAAATTGGAAAGTAGTTGATCAATTAAAGTCCCTGACTCTACATTTTGTTGAAAATCCGTGAAACCCCGTTCAAGGGATCTTAATTTCACGAAACATAACGGATAGTTTCTTAAATCCATTTTCGTGTAACTGCAATGGTTATGGTAGTTCCCCTTACCGTCAGTTCACATCGAGACGTGACGCGACTGTACTGGAAGAGACTAGCGATTTTGAGATTTTCATTGAAACGCATCGTAACGAAATGTGTATCTTTTCGGGTTGTAAATAAGGTTATATTTTGAGTGGCAACTCGCAGCGTCGCGTTGCGTTGCGTCTCGGACTGCCTGCTGTAAGTTTCCGACCGGTATAAACTTTTCTATTTAAACAATAGTACACAAATAAGCCTAAAAATTAAAATTGTTTGCTTTCATAAGTTGCTCTACGTGTAATATTCATATATATTGCAATCACACTATGCTGTTAATTACTTTCTCTCTCAACTTCTTCTTATCAATTCTAAGGAACATTCCGCAAGACTAATAAATATAGTGAGGTTTCCAACGCGGGCTGTTTCAATTAGTTTCTTTTTGAAAAATATTTATTACTGCGACATTTACAACGGCGCGTGGAAAGATTGTTTACAAGTACCTACCTTATTGTAAAAATATTCGAGTAGGGATTTGATTTCTTGGGTTTGTTGTGGAGGTCAGATAGGCAGTCGCTCCAAGTAAAATACAGGACGGTATACTGCGTCCGGTTAGACTGGCAGCCGACCCCAACATAGTTGGGAAAAGGCAAGGCAGATGATGGGTGGCAATTAAACAGGCTGCCCTTTTAAAGTTTTAGGGTTATTAGAAGACGTTTGCGATTTGTCGGAACGTGTTGATGTACAACATAACAACAATCCGGTCGGGATGTTCGGGTTACAGGGGGTTCAATAAGTGTTGTCGTGTAATATACAGGATGTAGGATTGAAGGGACACTGACACTAACGGACCCCATCAAAATATTTCGCCAGTTATTAAACAAATACATGGAACAGCTGATATTTTTTATGTGTAAATTTCTTTAGGCGCGTTGAGCACTTTTTGACTGAACAAAAGTCACGGAAATCGCGTTGACACTTTTCGTAGCACGGCTACGTCGTAGCGCATCGGCTACATCGTAGCGCATCGGCTACGTCGTAGCGCATCGGCTAGAAGTTTTCACTTCTATCGGCAGTTCCCAAAGCCCCGCATGTATTATTTTAACGGTAAAAGAAAACATATTGAGAAGACCACGAAGGAGGTCCAAGACAACCAGTATTGTAAGGTTGTTAAGCCAAGTCAGACGCCCATGGGCGGTATAAAAGCTCTGACACCAGGTTAGACAACTAACCACCGATAAAGAAGAAGCCGGTATTGTATTATCCATCATCATCATCATCATCAGCCTATTAATGTTTACACTGCTGGGACACGGCCTCCTCTCTATGAGAGGGAATGGGCCTCTAATAAACCTCGCGGGCCCAGTGCGGGTTGGTAGATGTCTTATGTCTTCGAATTTATTGTTCTAGGGCATGCCGGTTTCCTCACGATGTTTTCCTTCACCGTTTTGAGAGCAGTGGTGATGAAATAAATTACAAAAAGTAATGCGCCTGCCTGGGTTCGAACCCACTACTCACTAAACGTAAGTCGAGGCCGCAACCACTGGGCCACCGCTGCTCTGCACTGCTGCTCTGCTCTTGTATTATCCAGTTAAACAGTATTCTGGTATTTAGCTGACCCCAACAAATATGTGAAAAGGTTAGACACATGGGTGGAGAGAAGATCGTCGTTACTGAGTCTTTGATTGATTCCTAGTCCTGCGATCTTGTTACATTTTGTTGCGTTTTAAATTGCCTGACAAATGGCAACTGGCTCGCCCTAATTATACAACTTTAATTTCCATAGCCGGGAAAACTTTTTACGTGATTGCAATTAAGATACTGGCAGGGATGAAGGTCACTTTACACGCGCTTTTATAAGTTTTAATTTCTTCTCCGATGTTTGTTTTGATTTTTGGTATTAACTTAAGATACATTAGACCATGAGCCAAACGGATTTTATACTCCTATGTACTTACGATTCGCTTGCAAGACCGTATGATGTATTTAATCAACATGTAAATTGTTGACCTCTAATGAAGTTTATTTTAGGGATGATTGAGTATTAGTTTATTTTGAGCGCGATTAAAAATACGCATTTGAGGAAATTACCGATATGTCCACTTTCTCCCCGAACTTAATTGCCTGTTGATATAATATGACGATATTATACTCGTCCTATTATCTTTACTTTTGCTGTATAATTAGTTCATTATGATAAAACGATCTCCAGTCCACTCAGGGTGTTTTAAAAGCGACGAAGTGGTTATTTTATTTAAAACTAGTGGTAGTTCCGGCTCCTGGACTGAAAAAACACAAGAATAATTTGTTAAGCGCTTAGTTATGCACGACTACTGGGTGCGCACTTTTATATGTGCTCCGTCCTTCTGTTTTGATGATTTAGACCTACTCCCTAACGTTTCGTCCATACTGACAAATCTATCCGCGTCTCTCACACGCACTCATCTGCAGACGTGCGCGATAGAGACGGATAGATCCGTCCGCGGACCACAGGTTGGGAACCAGTGCTTGACAATGGTCCGCGAAAGAGTAAAATGTTAATCGTACTTTTTAACTTGCATAGAAGATGCAAGCTCAACCCAACCTAATTGAACCTTTCAGAAGCAAAATTCTATTTTTTTTTTAAATTTTCGAGTTCATATCGATCGCTTTTGTACCCATCACTATCTTAATTATGAAGGTTCTCATCACATTGTCCAATTTTCGTATAGTGTGAGTTAAAGATTCACTCCCCAAGTTATAATCCTGTCGGTGTCCATGTTTATCTAGGACCATATGGTCCCTGTTAACAATGAACATACCAAAGTGGTCCCTGGTCTAAGAAAGGTTGGGAACCACTGGTATAGACGAAACGTTAGGGAGTAGGGCCTCAGTTACGTAAATCTCAACGTTGTCTAGGTGGACCTCCAGGGGTCCACGGCAGACCCATCGTGGTTCTACATTACCGTGAAACAAAATGGGGGTTCACAACTTCTATTTGGGGGTCCACGAAAATTTATCTGGTTTTGATACTATAGTACTACTATATAAAATGTTGGTTTGGTGATCTATCAATGTTGGCAGATTATAAGCTACGCGAAAAAGTAAAGCGTATGTTAATCGTGGTAGCATGGTTATTTTTAACCGACTTCTAAAAAAGGAGAAGGTTCTCAATTCAGATGTTTCTTTTTTTATGTTTGTTCGCGCATAACTACGTCGCGCGTCGCTTGCGAACCGATTTGAAAAAAAATCATTTTGTCCGAAAAGGGTATACTTTCCAAATGGTCCCATAGTCACCAAGTTGAAATCTGATGATGGAATCTTGGCGAAATCGAGGGAACTCATCAAATTTTGACGACCCAATGGAGTAGTGGTGGTGAAGCTGCCTTACGTTCTTAGGGTCCTGGGTTCGAATCCCGGTAGGAGCAAATGTTTGTGTGATGAACATGGACATTTGTTTCCGAGTCATGAATGTTTATATGTATAATAAGTATGTATTTACAAACAAAAAAGTATACATATATGTAGTATATCAACTACCTGGTGTCCACGACACAAGCCTTGCTTAGTGTGGCACTTGGTGGCGCTGTGTGTTAATGTCTAGCGATATTTATTTACTATTTAGTTTTTTTTTAAGTAGGTTTTATTTTTTGCAAAAAAGTTTTTAGTTTTCGCTTTTTAGTGGTTCACAAAAACCTCTAAAAAGTTGATCAATATACACACGTCCTCACGCTTGCGCGGGGGGGTTTGTGGGGCACGCGGGCGGAGGTCACTGGTTTGTAAAATAGGCCGGCACTCTATTTCCGCCAGTGATGGCAGCTAGCGCTGTCTTCGTCTAAACCTTGCTTTAGCTATTAATTTTTATGTTGCTTAACAGCTGTGGCTTACGGCCAAAACTGTGGTTATGCGAATATGGAAGTAACTTAAATATACGATTCCATTCCGCTTGAATCAAAGGGCTGGGGTGAAGGTAAATCTTTATAACTTGTATTATAAATGGCCATTTCACTATTGTGCCGTACTCATCTTTTCACTATGCTCTTATTCGTTAATTTTGTTATACTCAACCAGTTTCTCAACCTTGGAACAGCTGCTCGGAGTAGGACATCTTATGATTTTACTTTCTTTCTCTATAATTTAACCAGTACTTACAGCATTATAATAATTAACCTATTAATATGTCATATAATATATTACAACGAACATAATTATCCTTTTTCAGTGCTAATTAAGCATGTATATTATAATTAGGGATGCCGCGATACGCCTTTTTGCCGATACGATACCGATACCGATTCTCTTATAAAAATATCGGCGGAACTGATACCGATACCGATACGCTTATTGAATTCAAAAAGGAAGGTAGAATAAATAAAACACAATTAATTAATAGTTTTAGTAATCAAAATAAACATTTATAAGATGTTTGTTTAAAAAATAAAGTACTCGTATTCTTAAGTTTTGCTGGCAAAGGCGATTTCGCAAGTCTGTTTGAATAAGACCTTTTGAAATAGTCTCTCAGATGCGACAGAACACATGTGAAAACTAAAGTACTTCTGCACCATTTTTTTCAAGTTTGGGTATAAAACGTCATTTTTAAAGCGCGAAATTTGAAAAGTATCGTCGAATCTGCCTTAAAAATATCGCCGATGCCGGATATATCGGCAAACACGAAGTATCGCCAATTGGTATCGGTATCGGTATCGGATGCATCCCTAATTATAATAGATAGGAACATTTGTTTATGAAAATTGACAATAGGATTAAATGCTTGCTCGGGTTGTTTCGACTGCACTGAACCTATTGTGTAGGAACATTTTAGTGTTCTCGGCGAACAGTCAACATTTGCGTAAATATATATGACGATGTTTAGTGTCAGTAGCGCCCAAAACTGCGGCTCTCTGTTTTTCTATAATAATTGACGACTGTGCAGAAATCAACCAACAATGTGTGTGAATCTATTAAGGGGGTGGTATCTGCTAACGAGAGGTTTTCTCCATGTAACTCCTCTTTGATGAGTGAATATAAATGTGCAAAAAAATATATGTTGCTCATTAGATTTTAAACTTTAAATTGTACAATTGAAATATTTCTAACTTTATTATTACAACACATGAAAAAAAAATTCTAAGTAAAGCATTTTTTCTTTGAAATATCGTAACTACTCCTAAACGGCATTAAGTTTTAGTTTTTTTTTTACACACAAATATTTGTTGCCATTTTCTTCACCAAGTGTACAATTGGAATTTTGATCGAATGATTTATTAGGCTACAATTAAATAAAAACCACTCATTTCACACTATTCGGCGCGCAGTGACTGACGTAACAACCATTTTGTAGTGCAAGCTGATTAGAACTTTATTCTAACAGTATTTCAAACGAAAATTGAACCAACACAAATAGAGTTGCTAATTTAGCAGATACCATAGCCTTAACAACACATACCTATTGTGCAATTAGTAACTCCCTTTTTGTATGCATGATCATCAACATTCTGTTACCTTTATTAACCGACTTCAAAAAGGAGGAGGTTCTCAATTCGTCGGAACCTTTTTTTTTATTTTTATGTATGTTCCCCGATTACTCGAAGACAACAAAAAAAGAATATATTTTTTGTTTGAAAGGGTATAAGTACTTCCCTCCCAGGTGGTCCCATAATCATTAAGTCGGGATCTGATGGTGGGATCTTGGAGAAATTGAGAGAACTCTTCAAATTTTATAGGTACACTTGATGTGATTTGGGTAGTTTTTGGAAGAATACTTTCTTAAAGTGGTCCCATTTCAATTCGGTGAAGATCAGAGGAAGAACTTCGGAGGTAGGCAACGGAACTCCTCAATAAATAATAGCAAATGGACTGGGATTGCTGAAATCTCTGTCTCTGTCTATTGTTTACACCAGTTCATAACATAACAGCACAGTACGCTGTGAAAGGGTTTTCTCACAAAAAATAAAACCGACTCAAAAAAAAAAACAAAAAAGTGAAAAATAACTGTAACTTCAGAAGTCGGTGACAAAAAACTAAGAAAATCGATGAAACAAAGGTCACCAACTTCTGAAGTTAAAGTTATTTTTCACTTTTTTGTTTTTTTTTTTGGAAACGGTTTTATTTTTCCCAATTCATTTGGGTTCGGCACAGCGTGTCTTCTTCGTTCATACTTCTATAATACTCGTCATCTCATGCAACACCTCTTTTCGTGCTTACTCATCCTTCAAACAGTTCATCCATGGTTTCTTTGATCTTCCTCTACTCTTTATCCACATTCATACTCAAAACTTTTAATTGTTACCTAACTGTCCACTGTCTTTTCTACTTACAGGATAAATATTTATATTTAAAGCTGCAGCTAGCCTGTATAGTCCCATTGTTGGGCATAGGCCTCCCTCCATTCCTTCTAACGGTCACGATTCTGCATTATTTCTTTCTAATTCTGATGGAATACGCCCAGTTCGTCCTGCCATCTCCGTCGTATTTTGTCGGATTGGTGCCCTGGAATAGTGACAGGGGGTCACTAATACTAGGAACTACTGTTTCAGGGCACCAATACTGAGCCCTGGGCCCAGCACTGGGTCCACAGTTCGTTCCTCATGCGACAGACATGTCTTGCTCAGTCCCATTTAAGTTTGGCACCCTTTTGAGCCACGTCAACGATTTGCGTTTTGGAGCGCAGTGTAGTGTTACGAATATGATCTGTAAATTCACACCTTGTATACTGCACTTCATAGCACATTGGCAAACCTCGATTTAGTAGGACTTTAGAATGTTAGTCAAATACCAAGCTTGCGCACCGTAGGTCAAGATGGGGAGGAAACACAATCCATCAGCTTTCAGTATTGGTGCCCTGGAATAGTGACAGGGGGTCACTAATACTAGGAACTACTGTTTCAGGGCACCAATACTGAGCCCTGGGCCCAGCACTGGGTCCACAGTTCGTTCCTCATGCGACAGACATGTCTTGCTCAGTCCCATTTAAGTTTGGCACCCTTTTGAGCCACGTCAACGATTTGCGTTTTGGAGCGCAGTGTAGTGTTACGAATATGATCTGTAAATTCACACCTTGTATACTGCGCTTCATAGCACATTGGCAAACCTCGATTTAGTAGGACTTTAGAATGTTAGTCAAATACCAAGCTTGCGCACCGTAGGTCAAGATGGGGAGGAAACACAATCCATCAGCTTTCGCTTCAAAGATTTGGGCAGAGTGCCCTTAAAATATTCCTTCCTGGAACCGTAACTCTTCCAGCCCTTTTCAGAATAAATGCTTAAGAAAATTTTCATCATAATCAGTACATATCACGGATCACCAGAAAGATCAGTCACAGCTCCTTAATACTCTAGTCACCGCAAAAGAGACATGCATATATTTCGTTGTAAACAAACAGATCGGTGATTGATAACACATTGTTATAATTTAAGATGGCAAAATAGAGTCAGCATGTCGATTTTACATAAAACTGTACCTACAGTATTCACTTAAAAGGAAACTAAGTATATACCTACTTAATTACTAAAGTAGTTAAATAAAAAAGAAAGCGAATTACTAACTTGTTCAATTTTAAACATTTGATTTTCTCATTTGCGTTCTACATTATTGAATCAAGCTACTTACCTCAGGCTATTAATAAAAAATAAGCTCTAACTGCTTGGAATAGAGTCGAAGACAATAACCAACAACAAGTACTTTAAAGTTTCTTCTATTCAGCTTGTATAAAGTACATAAATGAATCGGTTAATACCAGCACAACAATGATTGCCATGTTATTATTCCTATCTAATTATTACGTAACAAATAGACCACCCTCCGTGTATGTGAGAGTTAGCATGTTCTAGAATCTAGACTAAAGATTGCTATACGTGTACCAACATAGGTAGAACAGTGCCCACCTGCAATGACTAATTGACCAGTCTGCTACTAGTAGCGGCAATAATGGCAATATTCCTCGTCGATCTTGGCGTGGCAAGTGTGTGGATGTGTGGCGGTGGCGTTCAGGCGGAGCAGTGCGCAGCGTGCAGCGTGGGGCGCGTAGGTTGGAGGCCAACGTTCAGCTGCAGACGTTTCCAGGCTGATATCAGCTCGACATAGGTACCTATCTAAAACTCCGCGACAGCACATTTATAAGTAAACAAGGCGTGTTTTCGTTCCGCAACTTTGTTATAATCTCAGTCAGTCATGTCACTTTAACTTAACCAATCTAAGGTAAGTGTGTCTGTATTCCTACATGACGTGCGCGCTCGAGGTCATCATAACTGCTAATTTGTGCAGCGCACGATACAGCCAATGATAATCCCGCTTCGTTGTTGCATTTATTATTAGGTTCCTTATCCAGCTAAGTTTATAGGTACGTCAAAATGTGCTGTGTGTAACAATATACACAAACCGTGCTTAACAAGATTACTACAATAACCGTAAATATGTGACGAAAACTATAATCGCACTCGCAAAAACTGCACGGCGTAATATAACGTAAACAAAACGAAAAGTTTACATCCTTTCAAATTAGTCGTTGACTTTGTAATCGAGTCGCAGGATAGTGGCAGTTGCATAGTGATTAATTAGTTGAGTGTGAACGCTGCTCAAGACTGCCCTTTATCAGCAGTCGACTAACGACGTACATCGCCGAGTGCCATGAAGCGGCCAGATAAAGGATTTGCAGTTTGTTTATGCGTTGCATCGGCGGCGGGAGAAGCGAGGCGGGGCGTCAGTGCGCGCTCGCTGCCTCGCCCGATGCACGCGTGTTCGTCTTGCGCAGTAGTCCGTCGTCTCCGTCGATGAGTAGACCATGGCTGAGTGGTCCTTACCCGACCTGGACTGCCCGATAAACCAACTGGATTCGTACCATTACGCCACGTATCCCCCTTGTCGACCGCCCGAGCCCGGGCCGCGAGTGCTACGAGGTCTCCGCTGCCCGCCGCCGCCGCAGGCGCAGCCCTGCCTACCTGGCGCAGCAGCCACAGCAGCCGCCATGGCGCTGCACTTCCCGCCAAGAGGGTAAGCGAGTGTCAATGAAGTTTCTATCTTTGGGCATAGTGAAAATGTGAAAAATGAGAACGGAAAAGTTTTGAAGTTTCATAAACTTTTTTCGCGACTCAGTGTTATATCTTGAGCTAATTACTTAATTAAATTAATGGGCACGAATGAATAGGTTATTTATAGTTAATTGAATAATCGTCATCATTGTTTATTTATCTCTACTAATTACGTGATGAAGTAATTAAGACATTATGGCAACAGTTTTAAGACTTAAGATCGTGGAACAGTGATAACTGTTAATCGCTGCGGAATTTTCTCAAGTTTCGTGAAAAGTTTGCAAACAACCCGCTGGAGAGATCAACTGCAGGATTAGCAGAAAATATTTTTCAGGAAATGTTTGTTTTGTTTCATAAAATCAAATAATAATATTATCGATTCGCATGAAATGATTCTGACTTATATTATTAGCCCCGCTCCTACAATGTAGAGACTCAGTTAATCTTGCCAAAACTGTATTGATGCTGTTTTAATATGCCGGGAGATTTTGATTTCTTTGCTATAGTTTTTATGTACTTGATCTAATACGTTCTTGACCTAATGTTAATATAACATTCAAGTAATTTCCATACAATTTTAATTGATTGTTTATCGTGTTTCTACCTAGTTCTAGAAAAAAAGGTTTAGATAATTGCATACCTATTAGCTGGAAAATAAAATGTTGGAATTATCGTAGTCTGATTTCACTGCCCAAAGAAAATAATTTCTTTAAAGATAATCAATATTGTTGTTATACCTAATATGTTGTTATAGGTTGTATGTCCTAATTACCTACTTAGTAATTGTGTTAGAGCAGTGCAATAGTATAAAACCAGAAATGTGAAATTGCGAGGAATACAGGTTTTCGTTCATCCTCACACTCACTAAAAATTAAGGATTTTAACCTATTTTCATAGAAGATATCGTCATAATTCAAAACGAATATTCTCATTTCCGTCGAAAAATAAAACGAAAATGGGGTGAAAATTCGTTCCGTCTACATCTATCATAATTACGCGGAAAATCTTTAAAAATTTCTCCACTGTTTGTTTGGTACATCAGCTTTTAAATTATATGTAAGTACCTATAGCTTAAACAAGTAACGTATGATATAAAATTAGCAGTAACAAAAGAATGTCGAAAGCTACGTAATACGATCTTAACAATAACAATGTTATTCTATCTAATGTTGATACATTGCAAACGGTGCACTGACCCGCACCTTTACTTGTGTTAAACCAGTACTCGCGCACTTGTTTACAGGGATATTTTTAGTACCTGTTACTGATACGGTACCTACCTTAAGTCATTTTACATACTTGAGTATGAAAGTGGATGGCTATGTGAGAAGGGGAAGTGCCAAGGAACGACGAATGCACTGTGTGAAGGATGATATGACGATAAAGAGATATGGAAGATCTCATACTGCGCCTGCAATATTATTCTTCTTTCATCTTTTATGTTTCCTGATGGTGCTCAAAGCGGTGTGCTAGCACTTTCAGCATGTTCATAGGCTATTCTTAAAGCAACATTCTATAGAAACTCTAGTATAACATTCTTTGATATATCGGGGTGCTTCTCATCTTTCAAGGTTTTGGCTGGCAAAAGCTCGGGTATTCAAAACAATTCTGCATGTTTGCGCGTACGCCAATTTCTGCTGATTTCTTATTTTAACACGTTAAATGTTTAATAGCTAAATATCGCGCAAGACAAAGAGGTTCGGAAGGAGAAAGGGGAGGCCTTTGCCCAGTAGTGGGATACATAACAGGCTGATAAAAAAAAATCTTTACTGTGTCTTTGTGTGTGAATCCCTCTCAATCCCTTCAATGTTCCTAACGTTTATAATTACTAACTATTCTCAAAATACCGAGGTTCAATAGATCGAATAACAAAAAGTCTGACTTAATGATAATTCGAAACATCAAAAATACGAATTTCGACTATTAAAATACCGATTTTTACCAATTCCGAAATAAAACGCGTTATAAAACTGAATAGCATGACAAATAAACACGCTTTCGCGCTGTAATAGTCACAGTTATAACCTAACCTAACCGAAGTTAATCATCAATTATACAGGGGATTTGCAGCATGCAAGCAGGCTTGCAGCGTGCAAGCAGACATGCAGCATGCAAGCAAGCATGCGACATGCAAGCAGGCATGACACATGCAAGAAAGCATGCAACATGCAAGCAGGCACGCAGCATGCAAGCAGGCATGCATCGAGCACTGTTTCTGTCACGGCTCCGGCACTGCAGGATTTGGCATGGCTTTAACGCTCACCACTGTTCTCTATCGTATAACCTAACTTTTTAATCCATAATCTAAAATGACATATTTTTTTTTGTCATAATCATCATTCTCAACTCGCGGCCCGCCTAGCCCCTCCGCGCCTACGCGATTTTAAATAACACTCTTGGGGTAGGGCATACAAGATTGCGTGGAGTCGGATTTACAGAAATTCGTTTCTGTCACTAAAACCTAACTTTTAGGGATTTTTTTAGCGACTAACAATTTATCAATGACCATTCGGAATCATACACATTATGTGATACAATACTTAGGACATACGACTTTATTTCATGTAAAATTACGAGATTCAATTATTATAGTGTTCGATATTATGACAAAATAGTATCAGAAGTAAAGTTAGTTATGTAAAACATTTTCGGTGTTTTGAACATTATCGTTACTGAAGTTTATAGCAAACGTGTTATGGGTAATGATTTTCGGACAAAAAAAAATAGGACGATAGAAGGGAGTACCCTCACCACCGCAGCTTCGGCTTGCGCCGATGCGGGCTAAAATAACTTATTCCACTTTTAATTAGAGGAGGGATTTATCTTTCATTAAGATAAAACTGTTTTCTTGGCAAACTAGCAAATTGGTTAACAGTTTTTAATCCTCTTTAGTCGGGTCTTTGTATCTTTGGAAATCTTCTTGTTTAATTTTGAGACATTAAATTCTATTCATTATATAAAGTTGTTATTATACATATGAGTAACCAAAAACTGAGAAAAGTGTGCTCTCTCAGGCCAATTCTATCACAAACAAATACGGGGTGGAATTTTTCAATGCCACCTGGAGGGAAAGTACTCGAAATACTGGAGATAGCAAATATTACTCAAAGGAAACATTTTATTTTTAAAAAGAAATAAATCTGCATTCACAGATTTCAAAAATTAGCTAGCCACACTCGGGAATCGAACCGACTGAAGTTCGAAAAACAAACATTCTGTACTTTTTGACATCAATCGATGGGATCGTGATAAATGAAACGAAAGGAAAATCAACTGTATGTACTGAAGCTATCATTTAAGCTGCAAAATTGCAGCGATTATGTTCACTTCGGGCGAATATAATGTTATGTTTCCTTGTGTGTCTTGCTCAGAGTTCGAAAACTGTTCAGCGGTACGAGAGTTAGTTTTTCAAATTATATTATGATCAGTCAGCTCAATATATAATTTTAGTTTGTTTTTAGAGTTCTGGAGTTGACTGCTTTCAATAGAAAACGTTTTATATTTCGTAATCTACCAGACGTTTCTCGTTGTAGTCGCATCATCATCTATCAGTAATAGTACGCATCATTAATATCATCGATCAGTAATAGTACGCATCATTATCATCATCGATCAGTTATATTACGCATCATTATCATCATCAATCAGTAATAATACGCATCATTATCATCATCTAGCAGTTTCCCACTTTGTTGGACACAGTTTCCTAAGTATTTCTTTGTCTATTTGTATATTGTTACGAATATTCAGCTAACTCAGGGCTGCCATGGTAGGCATTTCAGCATTTGTAAAAGAATAAACCATGGAGGATGGGGTCTCCCTTGTTTCATCTAAAACTGCCTAACTTCCTATACAATTTTCCGTTGCATAATTTTATTTACCAAATTATTACGTGTTTTGTTATGTAGTCACTGTTCTAACCTAACCTACTTATCACACATGTTTCACCAACAACAACAACAATAGCAGAGGAGATGGCATTCAGCGGCCTCTGCCGAGACACGCTCACTTCGCTTGTTTGCTGTAATAAATACCAAATGCCTTAATAAATATAATTCGTTTATTTCAGATAACAGTGATCCATATTTTGTTAGTATTACACACACCTTACATTCTATAAAACTTAAGAAGACGGGTATTTATCGCGAATTTACCTTTAATTTAATCCCGATGTTTCGACCGGATTGCACCAGCCGTGGTCGCGGGGAGACTGAAGTATTGGAGGTACCGCGACAGCAAAGTGAAGGCGTTTACTCAACTACCCTCACTCATCTTCATAAATATTAATTCGGGCCGGTTCACACTAGGACAGCACACTACACTAACAGTGTCCGTATATTTAGGCGATTTCACTTGACGAGTACTCTTAGTGATTACTGGATTCCAAGCTGAAGAGAGTTTGAAGCCGTCTTCGCGATTGAAATTAGGGTACTTCTTGATCTCAATCGCTTCCCGAACCATTCTCTTATAATAGTGCTTCTCATGGGCAAGGATTTTTGGGTTGTGTAACTCCATCCAGTGGTTGGGTCCTGAGTCTATCACATGTTCCGCTATAGCAGACTTGTTCGTTTGTCGATTCTAGAAATTAAAGGTAAGTTCGCGATAAATACCCGTCTTCTTAAGTTTTATAATGTGTTCTGATCTTACATTCTAGTTTTAGTAACATTACTAAATGGCATTAACCATGGTAATAATTCTGCCGAGTAAAAAATTGGCATAATGAAATCGTGCATACAAATATTGCATTGGTATAAAAAAGGTTGCCAATTTTTGGGTAATGAAAATTTGTCAGAACGTTTTCGGAAAAAACAGCAGAATCCCTGGAGGATTATGTGAGCAAGATATATATTTCTCGAGGGTTTCTTGGTTAAGGTTATTCAAGAAATTTTTAGTAGGGGTCAGGTTTTCAAAAGAGGTTTTAAATCGTCAGATTGTTGGCGCAAATATTTTTTTAAATTAAAAACCAGACCTACCCTTTAATCTAACCTTTTAACTTCGCTGGTGCGAACCTAGGATTTGTAAAAACCAAACCTACCCTTTAATCTAACCTTTTAACTTCGCTGGTGCGAACCTAGGATTTGTATCTAAGGCGACTACATGAGCTTATCGCGAGTTTTATAATGCTTGAAAGTATATGATTCACTGCAATAAACAAAACCAGAAAAATATATGATATTCTATAGGATATAATGGTAGTATGATAGAGTTTTGAAAATCTAATACTTACAATTAATTTTACTCGATGAAAAAATCAAGAATTTATCTCTAAAAATTTCTTTAAGTCAAAAAAAAATACTAAAATGCATGCGATCGTTCTGATTTTTCGGCAAATAATTCTACATGCAACAGATTAGCATCACAGTGCTTTATTTTTTTAGTCCAATTAATAGATTTTTTGTAATCGATCGAAATCACTCATTTCGCGCTATTCGGCCCACAGTTACTGACGTAACAACCACTTTGTAGTGCAAGCTAATTAGAACTTTATTCTAACAGTATTTCAGACGAAGTATGAACCACCACAAATACTGTTGTGTCACCACTCATTTAGCTCCTGTGGTTGCCTTAAGGAAAGGGAAAGAAACCGTGTCATTCTGGGGCTAGTTAGCTAGCAGCACATTTAATTCATTAAAAACGGTTAAGACATTCATCAGGAGCCACAAGCAAGCAGGGTTTAAAAACAATGCTGTTCTGATAACCCTACCAACAGAACCGGGACAGCTGACCTGTTGACCGGGCCCGGATACAACGTTCTAAACCAGGACATGTCCCGGTGGACCGGGAAGTACAGCAGCCCTAACCTAAGCGCCGTCTTGATTAGTTTCTAGAAGTTGTCATTATACTACTTTGCTGTAATTGTACCGAACAGCTTCTTATATTAATTTTCACAAGTATTTCTAATTAGCACAAGTATTAGAGGAGATTATGTATTATGATTATGAATATTGCAACGATTTAATTACTACTAAAATCGAAATCTATACATCATCATCTGCCTAGCTTTTTCCCAACTATGATGGGGTCGACTTCCAGTTTAGCCGGATGCAGCTGCATGAATACCATATTTTACATGGAGTGACTAAAGAGAAGACTAAATCTACATATGTACAAAGGAATAAAATGATGACTATTTGTAATAACAAAATTACAGCTGTTTACAAAATTACATATTTTTCCATTTGTCTGTCTGTCTGTCGGTTTGTTTCGGCTAATCTCCAAACCGGCCTGACCGATTTTACTAACAGATAGCTGAAGTAAGTTTTAAACATAGGCTACTTTTATTAATTTTAGAAAAATAATTTGGGTTCCGTACAAAAAAATTAAAACTGTTGACACACTCCAATTCAGAACGCGAAGTAATATTTTATAATAAAATCACGCGAACGCAGCTCTCGAACAACAGCAGGGAAAGTCAATTTATTTAAAAAAAACTCGTATTAAATAAATTGCAACGTTTTCACGTCAAAAACTGAGTTTTGTAAGGTGATCGTGATCAATTGTATTTTCGTATATTTACAAAAATATTGAATGAATTTATGCAAAAGAAAAACACAAAGGACTTCCGTCCGTAAATACTACTTGTTATGGGATGTTTTTGAAAATGCCCTGTGAATTCGTGAGTGTTGTGTACAAAACGCAACAGATGTAGACGAAATTTGGCTGTCAAAGTGATAAGCTTGCAACACAGTCTGTTGTGGTTGCGGCTTGGTGGCTTTAAACCATATGCGATGTAACATTATTTGCGTATAATAATACTTGGTAACTTTAAAATTACTTAAATTGCATATAAAGAACTCGAAACACCTATTATTTAAAGAACCAAAAATAAAATAAAAACACACTACAGCAAAGAAATATAATTGCCTCATTACATTACTTTTGGGTTGAGGAGCTGTTTGGTACAAAAACAGGCGCTGGGGTCTATTTTTAGTCATGTTCTGTGGATGGGTTACCACCCAGTACATACCGTGTTTCCTTTGTGCCTCGAAAAGCACGTTAAGCTGTAATTGGTCCCTGTCATTTGTAAATATTTGACAGTCGGACTCGTTACAGGGAGATAGTGGCTCAACGACTCTTAATTAAAACCAGTTTTATCAAGAGGCATCGTATTCGTATTCTTTTCTAGTACTAACTGGATTGTGGACGTCAGACAGGCAGTCGCTTCATGTAAAGTACTGGTATTCAGCTGCATCCAGTTTCACTTTTCAATAAACCCTTTTAATTGATACCCATATCATGGGGGTGCATAAAAAATCAGTAGGCTACCATCTGTGAGAGGTCGCCATATTGGATTTAGTCACTTAGCTAACCATTCATTGGTGTCGATTCTGTTGTGCACAACCTAAACTTAATTTAGGCTATTGCTATCTTTTACTAAAAGGCAGTGCGAGAAAAGGACGGCTATAGCTATGAACTAAGTTAGAAATGTCAAACTAGTTTATGCCTTGCGCTTCACAGTGTTTTTAGTCGACATGTTTTTACGTGCACCCTTCATTTGTATGGAAAATTTAGTTCGAATTAAATTTGACAGCTCTAAATTACGTCCGTCTCTTTCTCGTTTTATTAGTGAGAAAAAGATAGTATTAGCCTAAATTAAGTTTAGTTTGTGCACAACAGAATCGACACCATTGTCATCCAAACTAAAAGCGTACGCGAAATTTCAGCTCGATCGGTTGCGTCAACTGTTTTAAATTGGATAATACTTTTGTGTTCACCAAAAATCTAAAGGTACATCTATGTATGCATTTCTAAAATACTGATCGTGCACCAAATATTCCTGAATGTTACACAAAATATGTATTGTTTTTTCTCGCGATATTGTAATGTCTCGAAGTATTGTCAACTGAACATACGGAAGTATCTCTGCCCCCATAATCAGAACTTGGGGCACCCCCCCGTTAGGTTAGTTAGGTTCCTTTAAACCCTGCATTCGGAAATCACCCCGCGAAGCGGGGCTCCGTCGAGTACGCTTTTTAGGGGGAATATAAAGTGTTTTAAGGTTATGTTATATTAATCGGTATTTCTCAGGAATGGTGCATTAACTTTTCATGGGAGTTGTGCTACTGGGCAAGGGTGTTTGACACTTTGATTAAATACATTTTGCAGTGCATTATCTGAAGTAAAACTAAAAAAATAAATGCTTGTTTTTAAAATTAGGTGTATTACTATTTTTATGTTAGATGCTCGTTATGACATATTTTAATGAACATATTTTGGTGCACATTCAGTATATTTGGTGGAACACAGGCAAAATTAGGTAAATGAAATGGGAATAAATTGAAGTACTTTTAAATACCATCCTTTTAAATTTTAGTTACAATATTTGAACTAAACAAACAACCATGAGTACAAATATTGCAAGTTAATTAAAAGCTGTTAAAAAGTAACTAATGAAAACTACTGAAAAGTTAACAATTATCTTGTTAAATAGAAGCGCTTAATAAGCGTTTGCCACGTTTCCAGGTTTAGGTAGTAGTTTAGGAACTACTTTTAGTTCCTTTTTGTTCGCCATAATTTCCATTATATTGCCAATAAAGTGAAAACTGTTTATAAATGTACTACCTAAACTCATAATAAGCTTAACTTAATTTGACAGTAGTTTAGGGGTTTCCGCGAACAGCTTTGTCGTGATTTATGAAAGCGTTCCTAACTCTTGAAACTCGTGTTTTTTGTCAGAAATGTAGCATTTTTCTTCAATGTTGGCAATAGATAATATAGAGGAGCTCGTGGCAAAATAATAACTGCCGCTCGGGTCAATGTTAAGGTTAAGCCGTGCTTAACTAGGTTGGTCTGTGAATGGTTGACCACCACTTACATACCGAGTTTCCTCCGTGCCTCGGAAAGCACGTTAAGCTGTTGGTCCCGGCTGTCAAATGTCCATCTTTGACAGTCGTTACGGGTAGTCAGCGGGCTAAAAAGTCTGACAACCAGTCTTACCAAGTGGTATCGTATTTCCCAGTATTAACTGGGTTGTGGAGGTCAGATAGGCGCTCCATGTAAAATACTGGTATTCAGCTGCACCCGGTTAGACTGGAAGCCGACTGCAACATAGATAGGTAAAGGCTCGACAGGTGATGTTGGCAATTGATAATATAATCAACCTATAAGGTTCTTACTGCAGGTTCTTCAAGGTAAGCGTTCACCTGAACGCATCGTACGCATCGCATCAAATGGATCGTAGTTTTCTTTGTATAGAAAGCCACACAAGTGCTTCCGCACCGTACGGATCGCTCGAATCTGTTCAATAATGTTAAGATGCATTTGATCCGATGAGTCCGATGCGTAAGATACGGACACGTACTAGATGGACCCAGCGCGAAATTGAATTTTCGGTTTTAGAGCATGGTTTCTGATGGTATTTTCCGTCTCCGGGTTGCCTAAACATTATACGACACGCTGCAACTGCCGTTTAGTGCAACTGAAAATTGATCTCATCATCATCATCTCAGCCGAAAGACGCCCACTGCTGGATATAGGCCTCCCCCAAGTGTCGACATATTGACCGGTCCCTTGCGACTCGCATCCACCGGATTCCCGCAACATTCATCGGAAAATTGACCTACGGTTTTTAATTCTTCGACTGAACACAATAACTCTTGGAATCCGAAGAGACCTAGCTCCGCGTTGGGTGACCAAAGGTTGAAGAAGAAAAGAATGTTTACTCATATGGTAAAGAGAACCTCGCTATAATACTATCGGTTGAAATGACGACAGTCCGCATTCGAGACAAAGGTATTTACAGATGAATGGTAAAATGCAGTAGGTACCTACCTATTTGTATTGATTTCGTCAACTTGGTTTGGAACTATGCTAGTTATAAATAAAGGCTGATCTGCATTGTGATATCAATATGAATTCTCAACGCGTGGGTGCACAATATTGCCCTAACACAACCACCACTTCCTATGCTGCAATTATTAGTATGTACTACGTATGCAAAAACATTACTTTAGATATAAATATTTGAGTGTTGCCTAAGTTTCGTATTGTAGCAATACATGTGGTTTTTCGTACCTATTGTAAAAATATATGGGGGATAAGGCTGGAATAAAAAAAAAATACATTGACTTGATTGTTCGATAATACGATTTGTTAACAAATTACTTGAAACTATTGTAGTATATTTTGTAGTTACAGAATTATAATCATCAATACAAAGCTTGTAATCCTCCAAGTTTACAAAGGTTGTAATGATTGTTTTTTAAACGGGCTTTATACTAATTTTTTTGTTAATATTAACTTGAAATTTAAACATACGTTCTTTCCAACTAAATGCATGGCCATTTCGTGGAGGCTCAGCATATCTTTTACCTTGTAATTTGAAGAGAGAGAGATATTTGAAGTTTTTCCGTAGATTTTAGTATTTTCAATCTTTGTTTACTTTTGTGTGCAATCTTTGTATAATGTCAATGACAAGCATATATGTTTCTTTTTGAGAAAAACCGAACATCAATTCGAAGTGGAACGTCTTGGGAATCGAACCCTCCACATCATGCGCGTACGCATCGTAGACCAAGTAGATTGTTTTCGTCGAAAATTTGTGTGCTTTATCTAAGTGTGTCAAATGTAATTTATAAATAAATAAAATCTATCCACCAACCCAGTAACCAATTTGATTTTTTTGCTATTTTTGTTATTTTCAAAAATAATGTGTGATTAATACGGGTCAGAATGATCAAAGAGACTAAAATAATCAGAATCATCAAAGAGAAGTATGTCAATGAACTGGCGGTAAACTACTTACACCAACATTTTAGTCCGCTTTAACTAATGTACAAACAAGTCTAACTCTAAACCGATAATTCTGGAAGAAAACAAGTTCTATCGTATACAATTATTTACCCGTAGCACCTCCGACCAGCATCTCCACGTTTGTATCTCACACGTGCTGAAACATCCCATAAGACGCCCCCGAGCCGTATTTGATTCTTATAAATGCTTCTACTTGAATCGATTCAAGTGAAAGCGCTCTTTTGTGAATACGGGATCACTAACATGGAACTAATTTGTGTCAAATAGGGGAATTCTGTTATGTGAAAATTATATTATAGGTAAATGTGAAACTTTGTGAGTATGGATGAATAGATGTATATGTCACCGTAAAATTGTCAAACACGTTATATTGTAATCTTTCTAGCGATATTGTAAACTCTCGAGTAACATAAAACGCATTATTTTTCGTGAAATGTATGCGATGGTAGTCAAGTCACGCGGTGTGGAGGGAAGGAGGAGTCCCCCTTGCCCAGTGATACCACTTTCATGAAAAAATACTGTACTATTGCTGAGAAATACCGATTAATATAACATAACCTTAAAACACTTTATATTCCCCCTAAAAAGCTTAGTCGACGGAGCCCCTATTTCCGAGTGCAGGGTTTAAAGGAACCTAACTAACCTAACGGGGGGGTGCCCCAAGTCCCGATTATGGGGGCAGAGATACTTCCGTATGCTCAGTTGACAATTATTCGAGAGTTTACAATATCGCTAGAGAGAAACACGTTATATTGTAATATAACGTGTTTGACAATTTTACGGTGACACTCAGGGTCTTCTAAACAACCTTACCACGAAGCCGGCAACCAAGCATTCTTTATAATTAACTTTACGCCAACATTATTGCTGGGAAACGACTTTTTTTGTTTTGTGATAGAACTCAATGTAACGCAATTAAAACATTGTGTTAATGGATGGATTGAATCGTGGGGGTCGTAGAGGTGTTCAAAGTGAAAATCTGACAATACAAATTTGTATAAAGAAAAAAACTGTCTAAAAGTTGGAACTTTGGTAGAAGCTTCCCAGATATGGTGTAAAACAAAAAAAATATCGTAATGACGGGGAAGACAATTGCCTTTCGGCTTCGTTAGGAGATGTTTTACACCTTTTAGATGTATGGCTGTTTGTTACTCTTTTACGAAATAACTACTGAGCGGATTTGGATGAAACTTTGCAAACATATGGTTTATAACCTTGATTAAAATATAGAATACTTTTTATCCCGGTAGTAAGATCCTATGGGACACTTAACAAACTTCACGTGGGAGAAACCCAGAACCAGAATTTTATAATACACTGAATATACCGAGACCTTTTTGAAGCTATGACGTAAATATAGGTATGAGTCTCTTTCGAAAATTTTCATAAGATTTTTGTTTGACCTTTCAAAAGCAAGACCGTTTCAAAGTTTCGACTTCCCGTATTGAAAAGTATGCAAAAAGTGTCGTTTTAAGGCCGCTTTCTGAAATTAACTTAGAGCGGTCAGTCAATATGCGTACTCTCGTACCTGTCACTTTACTTGTAGAATAATCAAAGAAAGGTTTTCTGTGCCGTTTTGTTTCTATCGGTCGGTAAACAAAATGTCAAACAAACGGAGATAGTAACCTACCGATACCTGTTGGTAGGTTATTAAAATGGTCGTTACTGTCTCCATCGTATCTATTCTGTAGACTGCAAATTTTTATAGTCTTAGTTTAGCTTCATCTCGAAATTAGCAGTTAAGTACGTTTAGAAAATCTGCAAGCCACAACTAGTTTAATTCAATATATTTCTTATCACATAATTATTTAAGATTTAGATATCATAATATTATTCAGTCCAAACTCTAAACTAAACGAAAATATGGTCTTCTTTATTGGGTCGTAATTTATCTATTAGATTTCACTATTTGGCAGATTCAACTAAACACAACTTTGTTGAATATTGGATTTCGTACGTTGGCAAAGATACCTGACGTGGGTTTTTAATACAATCAAATAATTTGGCTCTTAATGGCGTGGTGACAGTAATGTCTAATGATTTGCTTGGTATAGTATTGGTATGTAGTAACAACACGACATACTTGCTTGCCTGTTTTTCTCCACAGAAAGCGACAAACAAAACCGAATGATGTGCCTATCTTTTGATGTTTCATAAGTACCCATGGCCCAGGTTTATGTAAAATAATCTATTATACTTTTGATTTGGTTCCTTACCTAAAATTATTGTAAAATACAAATTCGTTAGCATATTCCGCGGCCATTATTTACCTACTTCTCTAATCATATGAGAATGAACATTCGCCCTCGTCTATCATATTGATAATCACCTTTGCAGACACATTCTGCATACCTATACTCGCTTTAAGAGCAGACAGAAAAATAAGCCAACATTATAATTAATTATCCTTACATTGTTTACTATTGGAATTAATAAATAATATTAATTGATTTGTCGTAAATCAAGTAAAGTGGATTTTATTCATTCATTTGATACCTGAACCGCAATCCAAAGAAGTTAATGAAGTTATTTATCGTGTACTAGAAGTGTTTACGTATGAATTAAATATCAATTAAAATCACACATAAATTCACGACATTTTCCTTGGTGGTATATACAGAAACAACCAAACATCCACTTCTATGATCCTTTAAGCCTGTGGTTTCATATTATATTCGTTCAAGTAGAAAATCGCATTTAATTTAGAACAAATTATTAATTGACTATTTCCAGTCTTCTAAATGGAACTTATTCCAAAAGTTCCATAACATATATAAGTAGTTTAATAAGTCCGTAGTTTTAATTAAAAGAGTATTATTCCAATCCAAATTATTCCAAGAAACAGCTTTACACACGCATTCACTTACAACCTCAGAAACCTAACTCTTGATAAAAAAGTAAGCTTTCCGAGCTTGAATTCTTTTATTATCTAAGTATATACGGATGAAGCGTTTATCTCTAAAAATAAGCCAGCAACCTAATACATATTCATGGAGGGCGTTTCGCACCTCCACCACCCGCCACTTGCTTGCGTTCTATAGAAGTTGACAGTACCCGCGCATCTTCCATCAGTTTGTTAAAATGCTCCTTGAATGGCTGGCATACCTAAAGGTACAGGCGAAAAATGCCAGCTGTTACTGCTACTGTTGCAAGCAATATGGTAACAGTTTAGATAAAAACGGTTTATTCCGAATCCGGTCGCGGGTTTAAAAAGAATGTGTTTCATAATATGTGTATTTCTATTTTTAATAAATTGCCAAGAAATATTAGAGAACTCCCTTTTAAATATTTAGGAAGTAAATTACGTTAGTAAATGGTTGACAGAAAATTGTTTTTACAGTTTAGAAGAATTTCTGCAACACAAAATAGGTATTCATTTCGTGTGTAATATTTGTTAGGATTTTTTTTCTATTACTAGCTGCATACTAGCAACTGCGTCTGCGTGAAGAACGGCTCGACCGATTTTGTGCAAACTTCACATAAACCATCTACTAAATACTCGTAGTCCGAACAAAGCCTAAACATTTGGTTTGGATAGGTGAGCCCGTTCTTGAGTTATAAAATTACAACGAAAAGTGGCTTTGTTTTTATATAAATTGATGTTATGTAATAGTTTCATTGTGCAATATGTGTTAAGGTTTATTTTATTACATTTTATTTTATTTTATATAATTATTATACTTTACTTTCAATAAGCTGAAATTGAATAAATATAAATAGGTACGCATTATAAAATAATGTAAAATTAATTATAAATTGTCCTAAAAAGGCTAAATATGATTTGTGCGTAGACCACCGACTCACAACTGGTAACAGACCTGTATCTGTACCTACATTCTTATTCTAGGTTAGGTACTTGAAAAAAAAAAGATAAAACAGGTATTATCCAAAAATCTATATGCGCTGGACACACAGAATAGACGTAACGACATAATCGACCTCCGTTTCGTCGTCTTACATATCACAGCCAATACCATATTTTTGCAAGCGGACATTAATTGTTTAAATTTTGAAATTGCACTTTCTTTGTCACTGCAGTCACACAAAGTGCAGGGCTGTAGTTAGTTTTAATATATCCGATATATTAAAACTAACTACAGCCCTGCACTTTGTGTGACTGCAGTGACAAAGAAAGTGCAATTTCAAAATTTAAACAATTAATGTCCGCTTGCAAAAATATGGTCATTTTTTTATTATTTTTATGGTACCTAAGTCTCTTGAAAAGAAAGAAAGTTTAAGCTACACATCAAAGCCGAGAGCCGCTGGTAGTCAAGACATGACGTGCAGACCTGCGCACAAGACGATCATACACATTTTAATCACAGAAACGACACGCGTCTCGCAACATAAGTTTTTTAATAAAAACTCTCTGAAGACAAGTAAACTGATAAACGAGCTAAATTAGCAACTCTGTTTGTGGTGCTTCAAACTTCGTTTGAAATGCTGTTAGAATAAAATTCTTATCAGCTTGCACTACAAACTGGTTTTTACGTCAGCCACTGCGGGCCAAATAGCGCGAAATGAGTGGTTTCGATCGATTTACAAAAAAACTATTGATTGGATTAAAAAACTAAAACAGTATCATGCTAATATATTGCTTGTATAATTATTTGCCACAAAATCTGAATCATCGCATGTATATTAATAATAATATGATTTTTTTTTGTTTGAAAGATATTTTTAGAGATAAGTTCGTGATTTCTTTTTATCGAGCCAAATTAATTGTATTATGTTTTCAAAACAGTATCATGCTAGCATATATCCTGAAGAATATCATAATTTTTTCTGGTTTTGTTTATAGCAGTGAATCATATACTTTTAGTAATTATAAAACTCGCGTTTAGCTCATGTAATCGCCTAAACTACAGTATGCAGCGTCTCTGTAACGCTCCTGCATAGTTAATAATACTATGCAGGCTTGCGTTTGGCTGCAACTCGCCTGATGTGAAGTGATGATGCAGTCTAGGATGGACCCTAGGTCGCATCATCGCTTCACATCAGGCGACCTTGGGGCCAATCCTAGCGCGTGCTACAGCACCCTGTCCTAGAAGAAATCAATCCACTCGACCTTTCAATGTATCCAGATTATAATGATCAGTGAACAGAGAAGCTGGCAGTGTATTCCATAGACTGGCGATTCACACAAAACAATGTGGAAGTAAATGAGCATGAACTGCAATGACGTGTGAAGGCACGTTAAAGCTTTGCGACCACGCTGTCTTACCGCGCAATCCCATTACACTCCGGAACGCGGATCCACGACAAAACGACCTCACACGACTTTTTCAGACAACTAAGATTTCAAAGTTTGCAGATGCACGTTCCGGATACCAAAGGATAATAAAACAGATTGGATAATGTCCGCGTGAATCAAGAACAAACTAAATATCTCAAATCCGCCACCGATACCATGCTGGACTATAAGTTATTGGGCTGTATAAAAATCATAATTTATTGATTTTCCTTTTGTAAAACTGACTTATAATCTCTATAATTGTTTTTTCTGTATGTGTATCTTTATCAATATAATCCACGCACTGATCCGTCATCTAGTATAAAACATGCTTCTCTAAGTCCTGGTACGTCAACGTATTAGCTATCCGAAACATCGTATCATATCTAACTTTAGACCACACTGTAATCTACCACAAAACAACTAGAAGCTGCACGGACCGTACATGGAAAACCTTTCATGGTATGCTTTTGCGATGTTCAATGCAATTCCAAAACGCGGTAACTAAAAATCGAGGCGCGGTCGCTCGTAAATTCAATTAAAAGCTCACCATCCGCGAGCTTCGACAGACGCGTTGCATCGCGCCGGAGCCGCTGCAGCGCGTCTCGTGGCCGTGGGCGCGTTTACTTCGGTGAATTTACTAAGTCTGTAGTTGGCCGCCTTTTGTGCCAAGTCTTTACAGATAGCGTACTACCCCCATTCAATTATGTTGTGGTAGGCATGGCGGATGAAACTTCGAACGTACGGAAGATGATATTTTAGACCAGATGGAGGATGATACTACAGACGAGGCTGGGTATGTACCCGTGCTTGTTATAATTAGTCGTAAAAGTTTAAGAGACAAGGAAGTTTGTTATGTCGTTCAGTGAACAATTAGGAACAGTTGTGCAGTTCCGGAGCGGAAAGAAAAGTAATATCTTGAAGTGGCAGTGTACCGAACTACCGACAAAGCATTTACAGTACTTACTGAAAATAAAATAAAAACGTTAATAATGAAAAGGGTTTTCAGGAAAAGGGTTGAGAAAGTGTGGAAAATTCTGCATATTGCACTTTTATACCAAAAATATAAAAGAATATTTTCTACAATGCGGTATAATTTCCTAATGCTTTCGACTACAACCAGCATTAACACTTTCGGTGTACAGCATCCTAACGTGTCCGTTACATTGTTTTATACGCCGCGTTGATACCATGCAAAATAACTCTCGGAGTTCTACGCCGTGTACCTATTTTCTTGAAATTTTCGAGCTACCCTTTTTCATTATAATTTAACTTTCATCTGCCATTTAAATTGACAGATTGTTCAATCTTCTATACTATATCTATACTAATATTATAAAGCTGAAGAGTTTGTTTGTTTGTTTGTTTATTTGTTTGAACGCGCTAATCTCAGGAACTACTGGTTGGAATTGAAAAAATCTTTTTGTGTTGGATAGTCCATTTATCGAGGAAGGTTATAGGCTATATATCATCACGCTATGACCAATAGGAGCGGAACACAAATGAAAAATGTTGCAAAAACGGGGAAAATTTATTCCTTTTGTGAGCTTTTTCTCTCATATATGTGACGCAGACGAAGTTGCGTGGGTCAGCTAGTAATATTATAAAGCAGAAGAGTTTGTTTGGTTGAACGCGCTAATCTCAAGAACTACCGGCTCGAATTGAAAAATTCTTTTTGTGTGGGATACTCCATTTTTAGAGGAAGGCTTTAGGCTATTTAACATCACGCTACAATCATTAGGAGCGGAGCAGGAATGAAAAATGTTGCAAAAACGGGAACGTTTTTTCCTTTCGTTTTTCTCTCTTATGTGACGCAGACGAAGTTGCGTGGGTCAGCTAGTATTTAATATTCGCCAGAAAACCTGCATGTCCTTTAATTTCAGGCAGAAAACGGTTAAACTTTTTTGGCTATTAAATTATTTTTTTCCTGACATACTGGGTTAATGATAGAATGTTAACAGCATTCCACTGTTCTCACTTTTTTGCAAATTCAGGGTGTCACATACCGCTGCCATTATTGCAGTATCAGACTATTTTAGTTTTCTTTTTAGCTTTAATTGTGCCCACTATAGTAAAGGGAGTATAACACACTTAACAAAACCAAAAGGCTTGTTCTCCTCATCATTATGATATATTCTTTTTGTGTTCTGCACCATACCTGGGCCTCGATTCTGCTATTACAATAGTGTCAGAGTATTCGATCATTTCAAAATCAAATCAAAACTGACAAATCAAATCAAATCAATCAAAAAAAAAACATAAAAAAATAAAAAAAAATAAAAATCTTCAAATTTGACAGAACTTGATCATATGAATCTCAATGAACAACCACTGACACTCCATTGAAAGAAATGTCATAGAATATTAATCTCGTACATGAAATCTGGCCTGAATAAATGTTCGCATTTAGTAGTAGATTTCGAAAACCATTTGTACTAAGGGTTTTATAATAATTACAATACGAAAATGCCATTAAAACAATTTTATTACTAGACCATTGACCGACTATTGTGAATTTACCAGATTACGAACTTTAAGCAAAATGACAATGGGCTGAGAATGGAATCGTGTTGAAGTGACGAATTTATTAAAATAGCAGAATTAGGCCCCTGGGAACCTACTAGTAACGGAGTTATTGCGGTTTAAAGTTCTAACTTTTTATTAATGCAAGTAAAATAAGTCATGTAAGATTTAAACTTGAAATATCTTCACGACTCACCTACTATTAAATCCCGATGGATTTAATACAATGTGCTGATAGATTCAGCACAATGTTTTGAGTGCGTTGCATTGAGTTCCACCACAAAACATGACATTTCCCCGCAATATTCTTCAAAAGCGTCCAATTATTACCGCGTTGTTTTAAAGGAAAAGTAAACTTTTTTTGCAAAAAGTTAAACCAACTAAAAAAAAAACAAAAAGTGAAAAATAACTTTAACTTCAGAACCTTTGTTTGAGAAATTTAGTTTTTTTGTCACCGACTTCTGAAGCTAAAGTTATTTTTCACTTTTTAGTCTTTTTTGAAGTTTGTTAAATTAAAAAAAAAAGAAACGAAACTCGTCCTGTACGAGGCGAAAAGGCTCCTATTTCAGAATGGAAAAAAATATAGTAATAATAATAGCTTAAAACAATACCTACATGTCAAGGTTAATAGGCTGATATCCCCAAATAAATGGAACTTAACATACCTAACTGTCGGAATCTGGGTGTATTTATTCGAATTGTTGACCTAGTCTTTTTGGAAGTCGGTTGAAAATGATTCTCCGGATATTAGCGAGAAGTTTCCTTTCAGTTGCTTTGTTTGAGTAAATACATATACTTGTTGAGCAGACTGGCTTGGTGTTCAGCTAGCGGCAACCAGTTATCAATTCACAACTGTCAAATCGACGGCTGCAAGTGTCGATATTAGAGCACACCACAAATTTTTAGTGTCAACTTGTCATACGTTATTTTATATGATATCCGCGGCAGCTGTTTTCGCGGCATCGGAAATCGGTGACAGAACTTAATTAGTTTTCAAGCAATGCTGTTTTCGAGTTTGTTTAATGGAGTTATTTTGCTTTATGGGAATAATCAATGCATTCGAGTCATCTTTAAATACCTGCACGACCCCTGTGCTATTCGATGCATCCGCCATCATAACGTTTTAAGTACGTTACAAGACTCTTTTTTTACGGCGATTTCATTCATTAAAATGAAATCGCCGTAAAAAAAGTCGTTGGCGTTGATAATTTTTCTTAATGATAAGAAATTTACCGTAATTGGTACTTTCATAAGTACCAATTACGGTAAATTTCTTAAAATAATTTCGGAAAATAAACATTATAATACGCTATAATAATTGGTACTTACGAATAGGAGTGATTTTTCACTTCTAGACCAACACTCTTTGTTTGATGATATTTTGATATGACTGTTGTGTTGTACGGTCGAACAAGCTATTTGGTTTACACTTTACAATGTAATTTGTGGGTTAAACTGTAAACCAATTAGTACATCGTGCTCGGAATTTAACCAACGAACAGTGGTCCAAATACACCCTGGATAGAAAAAACTGGAAGTCATAGGGAGAGACCTTTGCCCAGCAGTGGGCTAACGCAGGCTAAAAATTTCATTTTTTTTGGTTTTCCAACACATGATTTTGGTCTAAAGCTAAAGTAGATAAAGGAAATTGTGATTGTGTGTTTCATGCCTAGTAATCCTTTTGTTTGATAGGTATATTACAATTTGGAAGGCCGAGTGGAGCTAAGTAATTGCATGCGAACCAATTACTCATGGACACAACAAAAGCACCGACCATTTCAGCAATGCGTTAAACAGTTGACATGCAGCTTTGCTGTGCAGAATCTATAAGTGCTAATTCATTTAGTTAGAATGTTGTATGTGCATACGAACAAGACGCCAAGATAGGTGGTCTAAAGAGAAGCGAAATTTAAGTATCTGGTTTTAAATGACATAAACAAAAACTTATGTTCAAGCATATGCAACGAAATCTCAATGGTGTCATACAATCTTTTGAAAGGCTTGACAATGTCGAATGCTATGCGGGAAGCGACATTTCAGCTGGCATCGGGTCGCAGTATCGTTGAATGAAACGTTATCGAATTTCACGAGAATTTTTCATTAAAGTTGACCATGGTTGACAGTTTGTCGCGGGAATGTTGCGGTGTACCTATGCTCGTGTCGGTGCGTTTGACATTCTTTCTGCGTGTTTTCGACGCTCTGTAACTCATAGCGACCCAACCTGCATGTGACTCTCTCCTTGTTGCTTTGTGAAAACTGGTTAACTTACATAAGTTGACAACAGAGTGGTGGCCAACAATACGGCTAGCTCATCAGGCAACCTGACTGTTCTAGGCTTCTATGAAGGTCTGGAAATATAATGGCAAGGTAAGTGATTTCTATGAAGGAAACGTTTGTTTGGCTACGTTTATTTTTATACTGGAATGGGGTTTCCTATCCGTTACAAAACTAGTGCCCTTCGTTATTAACCGTGGGTGTTTATCCTGAAAACCTTTCAATGAATATTCTATTCATGCATTTTTTAAAACTGTATTACGTTACTTGGATCCTGGAATATGAAACAAAATGCATATTTATCTAGATAAATATATGCATTTTGTTTCATATTCCAAGATCTAATATTTCTAAAAATACACAGTATATAAAATTTTATGTTTTCTGTTTTTTAATTTAATGAGTTTTTGATTATTGTGATAATTCAAAGACTAACTTATTAGCATTTTGACAAACCTATATTGTGTTGTTTCTTCAGGCAATCTAAATAAATCATTAGATCAAGGTTATGTGCTTAGGCTGGTTATCATAAATTAGATGAGGAATCTATACTTATATAATATTATAAAGCGGAAGAGTTTGTTTGTTTGTTTGTTTGGTTGAACGCGCTAATCTCAGGAAGTACTGGTTCAAATTGAAAAATTCTTTTTGTGTTGGATAGTCCAGTTATCGAGAAAGGCTTTAGGCTATATAACATCACGCTGCGACCATTAGGAGCGGAGCAGAAATGAAAAATGTTGCCAAAACGGGGATTTTTTTTCCCTTTCGTTTTTCTCTCTTATGTGACGCAGGCGAAGTTGCGTGTGTCAGCTAGTTTTAGTAATAATAGTGAACAATTTGATACTTAATAAGTTATCGTTACCGGACAGGGGCATAAAACTTATAAATTAAGCGACTAAACACTAAGGGCACCTCCTCTGGGGTACGAGCCCCGGCTAAGGGCGTCGCTGGGGCCTGTCCCCTTACTGCCCGCAGGGGACAGGCTGGGTCTGAATAAGATTATTTAGGGGCTGACCCAAAAGTACTGGCTCAGCATCGCGGGCTGGCTCAAATAAGGGTAGGGGAGGGCGAGATCGGAATATAGGCGGTCTGTATTGGTGCTTTCGCATAGTACTGATTTCCGTACTGCTTTCCTGGAGGATGTTTATATAGGTTCGTCGGGGCCGATTAGAATTTTTGGTCGTTAGGCTGTCATTACGTTCGAATCAGTTCTGCAAGGTCTGCATCCTGTAGATGTGGTGGGGATGGGCATGGGAAATACACAAGCGTGTTATACGGCGACGGATCTCTGCGGTGTATAGATTCGCAACACTCGCAACTTGCACTTAAGTCACTTAAGTGCAAGTTGCGACTCTCTTAGCCGCAATAATGTAAGGGAGGAAGGCAATAAATAGCAAAGGTAGCTCGGTTACGGGCTGCTCTTTTATGTTGCGCAAGTGACAGATGGTCAAGTATGACTACGAGTTATAGGCTTGCCGAAGATAATGATCGGAATGGGTGGGAATGGAGTAGAAGTATACTGCTTACAAGCTTTTTGTGTGATATTTTGGCCAGATATTCACATAAAGGAATACTCCAAGCGGTTGCTTAAAATGAGCGAAACTATATGTGGATGCACCATTCGATACCTGGCGTTATTCTTCGGGATTACAGCTGCTACGTCAATGGTTGCGCTTTGAGGAATAATTTAGTTGCGCTTAATTGTTTGCGCTTAAAACTAGGTGCGCTCTGAGGAATACCTCAATGTTTTGTATGTTCCTGCTGGAATACATTTAAATATTGGTTAAAGGACTTGTTGTTGCCATAACATCCAATACTGGAATAGTAATACCTATGTAACGTATTGTGATGCATCCATCACCAGTTCGCGTTGTGATCCTGCGTAGACACTGTTGATGACAAGCACAAATGGTTACCCTTACACACTTTAACGGTTCCACGGTGTTTTATAAATGGATAAATCACTCCCGACCCGTGGTACAACTGCGATGTCCAACTGGTTGTACTACGGAGAAGTAAATTTACCCATGGTTCAACTGGTTGTTCTATGGGGAAATATCTTTACCAATGGTTCAACTCGAGTGAGTTGTTCTTTCCTTGGTCCAACTAGTTGTACTTCTATGAAATGAAATAAATTAATGATGTCGACGAGTATATAAGGCGGACCATGAGCTGTGTCAGGACAGGATATTATTAGTATACTTTATAATTATCCCGATATATTCCCGTTCGGTAATTTCCAATATTCACGCGTGTACGCCACGGGTAAAAGCAATTCATCAGCTGCCTTTTCGGCGTCACTTCTAGTCTAATCCACATGCAGCTGAATATTAGCATTTTACATGGAGTTTCAGCCAATCTGACCTCCGCAACACATTTAGTACTGGGTACATGTTTTTTTTTTTTTTTTTAGGGCATCTCCAAGTTCTGTGGATGCCATGAATTTAAGGCCTCCCGCCAGGGCGAAAATGACTATAAACAAAGCGACAGCGCTCTAAGTGCACCCCCTATGGGATACGGACCTCGGCTTAGGGCGTCGCTGGGGGCAGCAAAAGGACAGGCTGGATCTGGTTGTCTTTATTTAGGACCTGTTTTATTACTACAGGCTCAGCATCGCGGGCTGGCTCGAGCAAGGGTCGGGGAGGGATTGAACGGGGATTACGCGCCGGACCTCTGCGGCGAGGTCGGAATGTTTTCGGTCTGTATTTGTACATTCTACGAACTGTACTGGTATCTTAAATTTCCTACTCTCTTGCAAGATAGTGATCGGATCGTACTGGGTAACATGGGTAAAAGCAAGTGTTATATAGCAATACGTAAAGGCATAGCCACCAAACTTGTGCTAGACTCAAAGCAATTTTATTCGTACTTATCAACATTAACTAAAATTTTAAAGCGCAAAGCGATGCTATTTAAAATGCCGTTTGATACGAATAATATATCAAAATCATCGAGGTTTACGAAATCGATTAAATTAAAAATAACGTTTCACGTTTTGGTGCTTAATTTCCGACTGCATTTGAAATCGAATATTATTTCTGTATCAGAGATCTGTGTTAATCTTGAAGAAGATCTCGTGCTTTTATTAAATTTTCCCACAAACTTTCAAATAACGTAGTTTTTTGCCGACAGTTGCTGAAAATATCTACTTTTTGCTAGTTTCTCTATAAAATGGTTAGTTTGTTAGTTTATTTTATTTTATTTTACGCTTTTAAGAAAATTATAGCTAAAAATTTACACACTATTAATATTTAAAAAAGTAAGTTGATTAGGGTTTTTGGATATAATTAACGGTCCAAGGCTATCTTTGGATATTCCGATTAAACACAAGCCAGTCTCGTAGGTTGAAAAGTGCTATCTTTTATTAAACAATGTTTTCTCGGTGTAAAGTCTCTAAGTACCTACTAAGTACCGACCATTAAAAATTCTGGATGCGCGTTCTAAAGATCTAAATGTCATTATGATTTGTCTTGTCGAATATGACAGGAGTCAGGATGTATCGTATGCACTGTAGTAGTTTAAGCTATCCGCACTGAATATGAGCACCAGTAATTACATCAGAGCCCAGCCGTATCGCGTGAAACCAGATGAATACTGTGTACGCTGTCGCAAAAAGAGAACTTGATTGAGTATTGTCACAGATTGTTGACACATAAACTGTACTTGAAACATTCGATAGCAGCTGACGCAATGAATGCAACGCTTGTTTGCAATCGTAGATCTTTGCGGGCCAAGCGGGGAGGTGATTCAAGCTGGCAAGATGCAACAGATAGATACGAGCAGTCACATTTGCGATAAGATAAAATAGATCGACATAAATCTTCGTCTTCATTGCTTTTAATTGTTGGTAGTTATGATTTACAAGGATAGAAGGTAGTCAGTCAATAGCTTTACGTGCGAGTTAGTATAATGGACTATCATGATACCTCGGGAGGGCCACGCACTGGACGTATGGGACACGGGAGGGCTTCGAAGATTGAACACACATATGACTTTTATCTTACCCTCGCTCTCGGCGGGATTATTACCTCAACAATGCTGTGACGCGATTGGTTGATATTCTCATATTCTTATTGGTTTTTTTATTTTGTTAATGTTATTTTTTTATAATGTACGTGTTTTATTGGTTAGCATAAGTTAGTAAGTAAGTTTTGAAATTGTATATAAGACGCGCCTTTTGGCAAATAAAACATGCATTCAGTAACAGTCATCGCGAGTATTTCTTCTACCTTCTGAACACCAAACCATTTTCCCTAAAGCTATAAATTAATAGTTTTTACCTAGTACAACAGCATCCATTTACAACCTCCGTAAAACAAGTGGCAGATTTTTCCATAGCAATTAAAACTGAAAACTTGAATCATAATGACCAATTTACAGAAAGAATTAACGTTGAAATCAATCGCCATCCGATACCAATTACTGTACGGCAGACAGTTTAATTAACATGACCGTATTTACTGGCTCACCTATAAACACAACACAGCCTGGAGAAAATCAAGATAAAAAGGAATGCATATTGAAAACGTACAGTTACACCTGAAAGTATTTCAAAGTAAAATAAACTAGAAACTAACTGAAAATTTTCGTGGTAGTAATTTTTAAAGTTGCATAATTAAAAAGAAAGTCCTTGATAATTATGAATAGCCCTCTCAAAAAATTAAATTAAAAAAATATATATTTTTTATTCAGACGCAATCAATATCCATTCCAACTTTGACAGAAGTTTTAAAACTCAATAATAATCAGAAATACCTTGACATATCAATTTTTATAGTTCAAAAGGTTCAAGAACAAAATTATGTTTTCACACCACGTGTTTGTAAATGTTAAATTAATTTGTCATGCAAACCTTAACTAAAATAAGGCATTATTGTCCTACGCTACTACCTAGGCATGAATTTTGTGCTGAATTTCAATAGGCAATAATGTGATTTGAATTTGGGACATTACATAAAAAAATTGTATCAAACAGATATTGTAACTATTTTGTATATATTATTATTTATATTATATTATTATATTAGTACAAAATAATTAAATTGCGTTACTTAATTGTGAAACTATATGATACAAAAAGAAATAGCATATAAATGAATACAGATCAAACAAAAAATTATTACAATAAAACAATTGTTTTCTGTGTAGTTCGAAATTATTGGATAATTACGCTTTTTTTAAACTTAACTTTTTATTTTTTAGAGTACCTACATCTGATTTCAAAGAAAGTAAGTAAATAGGTAAAGAGTACGGAGTTACAAAAAAGAGAATTTTATATTATATAAAAGGTATTCTTTGTTATTTGAATTACATAATAATTTGTCATGGTTTTTTACATTATAACTCTAAATTAACATAGATATAGAGCTCATTTTAATTGAAAATTACAATGAATGTCTATATCCAGCAGTGGACGTCTTTCGGCTGAAATGATGATGATAATGAAATTGATTTATTTTTAAATCAGTCAACAAACAAACAAACAGAGATTAATAAAACTATTTTCATTCACCAGAAGTACCTATACAGTTGATACCTAATTTTGTATTTATACAATGACATAATATTATGTATTTCATACTTTATGTAATCACAGTGAAATAAATACCCTTAGTATATGGCACAAACTTACACTAAATTACGTATTAAATTATGTAAAACAATATAAAAGAGCGACGAGTTAATTGTCACAAATAAATACCTTTAGTATACGGCACAAACTTACACTAAATTACGTATTAAAATTATGTAAAACAATATAAAACTATTCCATCCAATTAATTGGCATTTTTCTTGCCGACACGCTCACTTATTTACCGTACTAAGGTACGGTATGAAGAAAACCTTTAGTTGAAACTGTGTTTTACATAAATAAGAAAAGGTTTCCCTCTACTGATTTAGTTCAGTGCAAGATACCTAATCTGCAACATTAGGTACATAAATCACTCGTAACGAAGATGAAAGGCACTCCCCGTCATTGCGATCATATTTTTGTTCAAGACAAGAAAAGTTAAAAGTTCCAACTTTTTCGCAAGTTATTTTTATATGAGTACTTGTTTTTAATGTAAGAACTTTTCTTTAAAACCCTCAACCCCCTCACTATTTAATCCATCCACTAGCACAATGTTTTGAGTGCGTCACATTGACATTTACCGTAAAACGTGATTTATCACCCCAACAAAAAAGTCATTTCCCAGCAATAATTTTTGCGTAGGGTTACTTAGTTTGATGTCCAAATTGCTTGGTTGACGGCTTCCTGAAGAGTCTGTTTACACCCTGTATGTATGCGTTTTACTCTAGTTGTATAATAATTACGAAACGCCCGTGTTCAGTTCCCCGTAAGTACAATGACATGGAATCCACACCAAACCTTGAACAAAGGAATGTTTGCGAGTGTCGTACGCGTTCCGTTAACGTGTCGCCGACATCTCTTTCAGTGCGTTCCGAGATAGACTGTAAACGCTATGAGCGTCTATAAACCCGTTCCGAGATACCGTGAGCGCGTTATCGATGTTCCTTGAGTCGTCATAGATGACGTCATGACACGCGCCATCTTGCGATTACACCGACCATGCCCCAAAGAAATATCACCGTGAGCGCTGTCAAATGACCTAATGACAGATCTTAGCTGTCATAATCGTGAAAACTAAAACGGAACGCAAAATATTGCTGTGAGCGCTGTGAGTGATTATATCGTATCTCGGAATGCACGTTTTCTAACTTTTCACTCAGTGACAGCCCAAAATACGAGGCAGTACTTTTTAGGCCTGAATTCTTGTCGCGCTGTCGTGGCGTCAGCGAGAACTAAATATGGCTGTTGGTCGCTGTTGACAACGCCGTCGCAGTATGGTGCTTTATAGATCACAATGTATACTTGTATTGTATTGTACAACAGGCTGGTGTCCGTAACTCCACAGAGCAAAGCGCGTATTTTGCGTATGGGCTATAAATCCGCACGCGGGCCCAGTGCGGGTTGATAGATGTTACATGTCTTCGAACCGACCGACCGTCAGCGTGGCAGTAATTCGGGCCTAAAACTTTTTAAATTGACCTTGGCGTCACCTGGTTAAATAATAACCACCTTACGAATTGAGCTTCAGGGATAGATTACCACGCTTGCTGAGGTCGCACCCTCCCGGTCTCTACTACGACTGTCATTCGTAGGACTTTGACAGTAGTTGTCAAAATCCTTAATAAGCCTGTTTCACCTCCTACTGTAAAGTTCGCGTTAACTTACCTTACAAATTCTATTAATTCTTTATTTATTAGGTTAGTAGTGGCCATTCGAACATAGTGAAATAAGCCCTGAAACTGACACGCCATCTTGCCTAGACATACTCGCATCTATGAGACTTATCAACAAATTCTTTAATTGGCATTTCAGCTATTGTGAGCATTTCAGAAAACAATGATCATTACTTTTTAACCGACTTCAAAAAAAGGAGATTTTTGACCTACCGAGTAAATAATTAAATTATTTGAGTCAAGTGGACAGCCATTCCATGGAATAGAAATGAGAACATCCTCCACATTATTGGGGAATAGATAGGTCAAGAGCTAGAATGAAATCACGTTGTAAATTCTATGAAACCAGATTTTGTTATTTTTCAATGAAAAGTGGATGCAGTAGCCTGATTCAAGGCATTGAACATCATAATTATATTCCAATATTCTGTAAAAAAATAAAACGCTGTCAGTATTGCAAAATCTCATATAGCAAAATTTTGAATGCAGGTCGGATTTTCGTTTTTAGCACCACCACACCGTTAATTAAGGGGCTCGGAGTTAACTTGATTTATTACCAGCAATGTCAATAGATTGCGATTTTTATGAGTTTCAAAAATATGTGTAAAAACGAATTCTGGAAATACGTACGGCGGCTGTCCCTTGCTTTTATATTCTAAACTAGCTGTTGCCCGCGACTTCGTTCGCGTAAAAATATTGATGGGTCATGTGTGAGACTGCATCGTTGTTCGAGTTGTCGCAAGCGCTACTGAGCATGAGGTCCTGGGTTCGATTTGCGGGACGGGCAAAGTGTTATTGTATTATTTATGCCCGGTTGATGGGATTTAGCTAAATGTGCGAAATGTGGGTGTAGGATTAGATACACCTCTATCTAACAGTGGCGCAGGGTGAAAATAGTGTTAGGAAAACTGTTTTTTTTGCTTCTGTTAACCTTTTTCCCCGTGTTAATTTTTACCTCATTTTCACTACCAGCGACACAAAAAACCACGGAAACGACACCCATGATTAAAAATCCAAAAACTTTCGTCGGCGCCATTTTTGATTTTTATTTTGACTTCATCTTCATTCATTAAAAGTAAGATCAGAAATGCAGAAGAGAAAAAAAACAGAAATCTACAAAATAAAAAAATCTAGTTGGTATCAAATACGATATCGACAATTACTCATTCTATCTCGTTCTACTATACATAATTTATTTATTTATTTTATTTATTTATTTAAACAACACATACAACTATTATTACAGGTTTAGGTACCTAATACAATAAAGCAGTTATATTCAAAGTGAAATTATTTATGTTTTGAATAAATTAATTAATTTGACAAACTAAAGTAATTGCGCAAAATGCGGCCCGTGTGAATTCGCTGTGTACAATTGAAGCAATCAATCTGTTGTGACACCATATTGAGTGCACGCAGCGCGCGCGTCAGCGGCGCGTGCTGCAGCAAGTTGGTGCGAGCGGGCGGCACCCACAGGAGCGGCGGCTGCCATACTTTCTTTTTCTGCTCCTGCCGTAAGTCCATAATCTTCGGCTTACCTAGGTCCCTACAAAACGGTAAGTACTGCCAGCCGCGAAGTCACGTGTGCTATTAACTTGTGTACGGCCTATACTATTAACTTGCACTGCTGCAAAAGGTCTCTCCTGCTGCTGTCATTCGTGATCGAATGAACAACTACAATGCAAAACTTCATCCCCCCTTTTACCCCTTTGTGGGTTGAAATAAAAAAAAACTAACGACTTACTAACTTTGATACTTTTTGGTGATTCAAAAAACAAAAACTTTAATTAAAAACAAAATGTTGCTCTTTTTTCACCCCTCAAGGGTTGAAATTCTAATAAAGCCGTTGCGTCAGCTTCCAATCATAAGCCCAGATAACAAATTTTGTACTTTTTACGTCGAAAATTAAGGATTTTTCACATACAATTTCATCCCCTTTATAAGCCTTCGGGGTGGAGTTATCAAAAACGCTGAAACACGCATAAATTAATTTTCAATCGTCAGCCTAAACACAAAATTAGAAGATCCTAACTTTAAAACTGACGGACTTTCATATAAGCTTCCATCCCCTATTTTTTTACCCTTGGGGGTAGAATTGATCAAAATCCTTTCTTAGCGGATGCCTACGTCATAACATCTACCTGCATGCCAAATTTCAGCCCGATCCGTCCAGTGGTTCGGGCTGTGCGTTGATAGATCACTATGTCAGTCAGTCAGTCACCTTTGAATTATATATATTTAGATAGTTGGTACAGCTGCAATAATAAAATAAATAATTTAAGGATAGTGTTGGAACCTTATAATAATCTTATTAATCCTATCCTACTCAACAATTTATAAATGCGAATGTTTGTGAGTCTGGATTTATGGATGTTTGTTACTCTTTCACTAAAAACTCCTGAACGGATTTGAATGAAACTTTGCACACAGATAGTTTATAACTTGGATTAAAACATAAGATACTTTAACCGGTTATATATACTTTAACCATTTAGTATGATCCCATAGGACAATTATCGGAATACACTGGCAGAAGCTACATAGTTTAATTATAGCGTTTTATTACTACATAAATATCTATTACATATCCTCTAGAAAATACATGCTCTCTTAATCTGCCACCGCCTGAAAATAAATAAATAAAATTATTTTTACAGCACTCACTTCAATGTATAATTAATTATTGTCGCACTTTAAGTGAAAAAGCCAACGGATTTATATATTTAGTTTTTTTATTTTTTTAACATTTATCTAACACAGGGTGGAATGAATAGAGATGTCAGCAGAAAGGAAAGGGTCCGCAAGGGCTGATGCCTGACGGGGTTGCGGGACTGTTCGAAAGAGAATATAAAGGGCGAGGAAGGAACATGGATGAGTTTTAGTCAGTCGACTGAGTCCTATACGAAAAACCAAATAAATAAATGGTGGAATACATCGACGCTCAAACGACCTTGTTTAGTACATCATTCCGAACCACGTGACATACCTTACTAATAAAAAGAAACAACGATTTTCTCAGATCCGAGGCAATTAGCAATGTTCATGTTTACAACACATAATAAAGTTTTAAGTCTATCGCAGCTAAGTATCTCACAATAATTCTATAGAATTTGTCTGTATTTCTACACCCAATTACTGAATAATTGTACGTAATGTTTGTTAAAAAACTTGTCGATAAGATACATAGGTATTTAAAAAAATTGTTCATTTACAAACAATCACATCTTTATTTTTATTTCCATGAACAAAAACTCGCTCTAATTATTGTGTTGTATATCTACAATATTGTGAGCTATTAGAAGTCAATAAGTACATGGTATTATGTATTCTATTCTATGTAAATAGGGAGTATATTGAAGTGCATCAAGACATTGTGTTTGATCGAGTGGTGTAATAACGAGCATTCGTGGCAATGTAGCGGATAAAGTCGTGCAATTAAAATAAACTAGTCTTTGTCTAGACTAGTTGTGGTTTAGCCGGGGACAAGCGACAGTAATAATAATATTTACTTTGTGATCCGCATTAGACTCGCTGACTTCCATGATTATTATCACAATTTACGCTTTTGGGCGCTATATACGAATAGAAAGTGCAGCATTGCTTTTTTTAAATATAACATTAGTAAAAATATTATATATTTTGATCAAAACACTCATGAAACGCTTGTTTCCACACCTGTAGAATCAATGTCAACTATTTTCCATTCTGTGGAACACATCCTATAATATCCTTAATATTATAAAAATGTGAATGTAAGTTTGTTTGTTACGCTTTCACGCGAAAACTACTGATCGGATTTAGATGAAATTTTGCACACATATTCTTGGAGGTATTAGATAGAAGCAACATAGGATACCTTTTATTATAAAAAACTAACCCTCACTCGCAGCTAAAGTTGCGCGGGTCAGCTAGAATTATTAATAATAATTACATTTACTGTAACATACCTATATTGTAAAATTGTTTGTTTTCCCTAAATAAATACATAAAAAATATAGCTCAAGTGCTTACATTGATTCTTCAACTCAACAACAATGAAAACTAAGTTTTCTTTTTTATATGCAAAGCTAGCTTATATTTGGGCTTCACCCGCGCCCAGTTTGGTAATTATCTCACGGGATGAAAAAAGAATCTTTTAGGTTAGTATATTATAAAGTAGCTTTGTGCCAAATCTCACCCAAAAACCGTTCAATCGTTTTTGGGTACGGTGGCGTGCCTAGGGTCTAACAATACGGCAAGCCCATATGACAAGCTGACTGTTCAGTAACCCTAACGTAACGAAGAGTAGGTTAAATACAAGCCAAGCTTTTAGGTATGAAAGTAACGCCACTAGGTGAATGACGAGCAAACACGCTTATATGCTTAAAAACTTAAGTAAGATAAGCGGTTGTAAGCAGCAAAAAAAAAACTTTATTGTTTCCCTTTACATTGTCCTTCAGTTTATTGTTAGCTACCACACAATATCATGACAAGCGTATCTATCCTAGCCATTACAAGGCTTTCACATGAGCTAACAGATCGAACTTAAAGTCGATTGCTTCGATGAAATAACTGAAGTTTCCTGTTGCAATGTAACCAAAAATGTTAGGGTGTCATAGAACGAAACATACTCTTTATATTTACGCACTTACGAGTAGTATCGCGTGACATCATGTCAGTCTTGTTTATGTGGTACTTTTTAGGGTATCCAACGAAGCAAAAAACATGGTGGTCTCACGTAAATTTTAAGATAAGTACTAATAATAAACTTAGTTTACTGTAACGTGTCCAATGATGGAGCACGATAGTAGTTTTTAAATATTTGAAAGAAAGCAAAAAATTTATAAAAGCGCGGACAACCACGTCTGCGGTAGAAAACTCATTAAAATAAAAAAAAATTGATAGACAGTTATAATTTTAACAGGATGTGTAGGTATTACTGTAGCCGCTAATGCCACTATAACAACAAATAATAAAAATACTTATATTAAAACATTTCAGGCGCGAGTTCGAATCTCAGTTGACCGGTTTTCCATTTAAGGCTAATGTAATTTGAATTTTCTAATGCGTTTTGCAATTGGCTGGCCAGTGCTGGTGTAGGTATGTTGATTAAAATACTGTTCGTGATGCAGTTACAGAATTATAATCATCAAAACCATCAATACAACCCTCCAAGTTCACAAACATCGAGGAACGATTTTGATCTTGAAAAAGATCCTCGACATTTATGAAGTTTGGGGTTGTATTGATGATTTTGATTTTGAACGTTTTTTTGGCGTGATTTATCAAGTTTTGAAAAATCTTACATTAAGTACTTACATAAACTTGTGAAAAAGTTGGAACTTTGACCCCCAATACCTCCGTAACTAGAAGGTTTCCCCTTCCTAGGTATGGCCTAGATTCTAGATCATTGAGATTTTTTTATTTTGGTTCTAGAGTCTAGAAGAAAATAAATCGTAATTACGATGACAGGGAGAACGAGTGCCTTTCGTCTCCGTTAAAGTCTTTTTACACCCTTTCACCATCATCATCTTCCTGCCCGTGTACTATTTTATTTGGGGTCGGCGCAACACGTTTTCTTCTTCCATTCTCCTCTGTTAGACGTCACGGCATCATTTACTCCTTTATCTTTCATATCAGTCTTCGCACAATCCATCCATCTTTTCTTTGACTTTCCTCTTCTTCTCCGTCCATTAACATTCATGTCCATCACTCTTTTAGTCACTTGCGTTTCATCAGGGCCTTATTACATGTCCATACCAAGACAATCGACTTCCTTTCAATTTTTCAGTAACAGAGGTGCCACTTTCAAACATTCTTGTCACTCCACAAATCCATCTCAACATTCTCATCTCCGCTACATGCAATCGTTTTTCATCCATCTTCTTCACAGCCCAGCATTCTGATCCATATAGTACGACAGGTCTGATCACGGTCGTTTACACCCTTTATGCAGCTTAAAACTATTACTGGTAACCTAAACCTATCTATACCTATCTAAACCTTGCTATTCGTATTCGTGGTCTGGGGTTATATTCCCCGTTCAGGTTACGTGTTAATTGATGTTTGCAGTTGGTATTCCTCAGTTGCAGCTCGGAATGTTGGCTTGTGACCGATTGATGGCTTGCTCACCCTCTTGGGGTTGACATTTGGACATTGAAATGCCGAAATGTGGGTGTATTATAGGTTAGGTATATTTTTGCTTATTCATCATCATTATCAACATCCAGAGCCCGACTTCACCCACTGCTGGGAATAGGCCTCTCTTTGTTTGTGCCAAGCTCCATGCTTTTGTGCCAAGCTCATCCGATATTCCCGCTAGTTGGTTCAGGGAAATAAGCATTATGTTATATTTATTGATGGCATTTATAAGGTGTAACATAATAAGCGCAAGCAAGACCTTCCACGTGGTCTTTCCGAGCATGAAACTGAGCAATTATTGTTCTAAAGATTCGAAAAAATGGTATTACCTTTGGATGACGCAATAAACTGATCAACAAGTATGATAAAATTAGAAACTTATCATATTGAGTTAGTTATTGAGTGTGCATAGATTTATGGAACAGCTGACTTTTTTCTCGCGATTTCAGCGTTTGTTTCAGGGGTCGCTAAGGTTGTTCCTAATAATGAGTACAATAACCACACGAAGGTCATTTTTAACACCTTATACATGATGCAAACGACCGCAACGATAAAACGGCTAAAGTACCACATATTGAGTATATTATTCTGAACAGGTGATTTAAGGTCGTGGTACAGTTGACAAGCACCGCACCAGCACCGCTCTAACCCAGCAATTAACTTGCCATTTAAATTAGAGCATTAAATCATGTGTCGTTTATCATATTTTTTAATGTCCACAAAAAAAACGCGCCCGCAACCCGCTTGCCGCTACCATACGACTCGACTTACAGGTGGATCGGCGTCCGCACCGTCCGCGCGCCGCAAGCGAGCGGACCGCATGCTTACGGCGCGCGGCGCGCCGACCGCATCTTTGCTGCGCGCGGACTCCGAGTTACCCGCGAAACAACGTCGTTCGTTGCGCCGTCGTGCGTCTCCATGTCGTGGGTACTTTTTATGTAATGTATGGTCAGTTCCATATTTAGTGAGAGAGCCCACGACACTAACCTAGTTTGATAAGACTCCCAAATAATATATATTTTATATACATGTAATGGGTCACGATGCTACAATGCATAAAATCCGGCGGGGCTGTTAATAAAAACCATTACTAGTATGATGAGACTCCCAAGTTATGTAAAATTCCGTGAAAATCGAAAGCTTGTTGACAAAACTGAATTAAAACGAGCTGCGAGCTGCGTGCAGGGCGACCTTCAATCACTGCAGCAACCAGTTTTTGCACAGTTATGAAGATACAGCAGTAGTTTTTCTCCACAAAATTGATGATCTTTTTTCAGGAGATCGATCATACTAGATACTTAAAAAAATCGTCAGAACTGTAACGAAACGGGTGTTCTCGGAGTAGGTGAATTAAACCACGGATCCATGTGAACGAAATATAGTTACTTACAAGAGATAATACCTAATTTGCAATGCTCCCGGACTATTACGACCAGCGTGTGGCGGCTGCGCTTCGCGGATGGCGGCTCGTGGCCCGCGTGCTTATACCTCACTGACGACGCGTGGTAAGCGCGCCGTAGCCTATATTGGAGGCAACGCCAGGCAATAGCTGTGCTGGTGCGGTGCTGTTGCGGTGCTTGTCAAGTGTGCCACGACCTTCACAATGATGTATTACTGACAGATTTTCTTCTGCATTTATTAAAAAAAAACATGCGTCGCGTGCGTGACGGTCACGCGAGTTCCATGATTTTTTTTCACTCAAAAACTGCTCAACGTGCCAAAAGAAAAAAAAACGAATTTCAACAAAACTGCAATACCTATACGGTCCTAATTTATAAAACAGCGGATTTTTTCATAACAAACTCATTACATCATTCGCTTCTGTAATGTGTGACATAATGTATCATTTTACAACTTACTAAGCACTGTTTTTATCATTTTTGCTAGCTTTAATAATAATAATAATATCATTTTATTATCAGGCAACTAAGGCCCATAGATAAAATACTCAAATAACAAAACACCAAAAACAATAAACACACACACACATGCGCATGCGCATGCTTACATGTGCGAAGTCCCCTGCTCAGTAAACGTGACGCTTTACGTTTCTGAGTTTGTTTAATTCTGTGGTGAAAAGTGTAAAATTTCAAAGTAAGCTGTAGGTAGGGCGGGGCTCGGGAATGTGGATACTAAGTTCTGCTAGGTCGGACACAAATGTAACGTCTGTCTAGTTTGTTGTAGTGACTAAACTGAGCTGTCAAGCTTTAATTGTAGGTACCAAGTTTTATCCTCACATGTTCATAACATTACTTTCTTGCATTCAAAAAAACTTAAAAGTAGAGTGGTAATTCTTGTTTTTTATAAAATTGTATTAGTCAGAGGCTTAAATTATTAGGTTTACCTATGTAGGTATATAATAACCTATTAAAAGTTTACAATGTCGAATAACCTTGGAATACGAAGGGAAAAATGTAAGGGTACATTGACAGTATCTTTTTCTAGGTATCGATCTAGAATTAATTAAAATGTCCCTTATTTTAATTAAGTTGTAGAAGAGAAGAACGTTTTCTCAAGTGTTTATTCGTGTTAATTCATAATTCGGTTTAATTTTATTTTATTGCAGTTCTATTAAAAACTTTATGGCTGCTTACATCATTGTTGTTGGCAACGCAGTAGTTAGTTTATGATTTATACAGTGTGACACCGACACTAAAACAGTTACCCCGTGTTCATTACATCATTCTGAACCCCCCTCCCCAGGGTCAATTAAATTATTAAAAAAAAACAGCTGTTTTTTTACAAAAAATGCAATACCTACACGGTGAAAATGTTTGGAACAGCAGTTTTTTTCCACACACCACGCAATATGCTAGCTAAGGCAATGAGCTTACGATAGAGTTTACGATATTGCTATAGAGAAACACGTTATATTGTAATATAACGTGTTTGACAATTTTACGGTGACATATTTACATATTGGTATACAGCCTCTTAAAAGTCTTCTGTACATCATACTAAGTAACTTCACGCAAAAACTATCGCTGGGAAACGCATGTTTTTGGGGAAAAAATCACGTTTTACGGTAAAACTCAGTGTACCGCACTCAAAACAATGTGCTGTTGGATGGATTGGATTGGATAGATTTATTTATAAATAAATAAATATAGCTGAACATTACACACAGTGCCATCTAGTGCCACATTAGGCAACGAGGTTTGTGTCGTGGACACCAGATAGTTATACTTCTAGATATACTACATAGACACTTTAAAATGATCAATGACAATTACTTCAAAAGGTGTATTATACCTGTCCATGCCCGGACGACATCGAAACGAATCACTCGTTTTTTAATCCAATGTGCATTTATTATTTCTTTTTTTTATAGTTTTTCCTATTCAAATAACCCAACTCGAATGTTGTTTTTTCACAAAATGTATTCCATCCCAATTATAAAGCTTTTAGAAAAAAAAACGTTTTCAGAATGCACACTCTCATTTCAAGAGAGAAATACGTATTGCGAACAGGTCATAGATGTACAGTTTGTTTTTATTGAAAACAGCGATAAAATATACAATATGAAGGTTCAATTGTTGTACAATGTCCCCTTGGTGAATGCAAGGCAAACCCAACATTGATGGAGGCAACTCGTCCTTTCATAAACTCGACAAAGGTCCACCATATTGAATCTTATTTGGCCTCAGCAAATATCAATATTGAATGGCAACATATTGAATATTCCGTATTCCAAGCGTGATGGTCACTGGAATATCATTTAGCGATCATTAGACCGCCCTTGTTCATGTTCAGATATGTTAATCATGTGAAGATGGACACGCGTACTGTGTCTGCTTGAAACAGTCGCTTGGTAACTGGGAGAGAATGTTTGTGAAACCAGTTTTCATTAAAATACTACTAAATCGTCATTAACACTAAACATATAATCGTGGTAGTCGTGGGTTCGAACCCAGACAGGCGCATTACTTTGTGTCATTTATTTCATCACTACTGCTCTCAAAACGGAGATGGAAAACATCGTGAGGAAATCGGCATGTCTTAGAACCAACCATTCGAAGACATGTGGCTTCTACCAATGATCCGGTGTGGTGGATTATAGCCCATACAGTGGGAACATTAATAATAATAATTCATTTATTTATCAAGTAACAAAGACTCAATAATACACAACAATTAAATAATATGTTATGTTATTATGTTATTAATAGGCTGATGATGATGATGATGACTATAATAAATAATATAACGCTATCAATTTCTTTTTCATTGAGCATACCTATAAACAAAAGTCTAAGACAAACATTTCGACTAATAAATATGTTCGAAGTTTTTGAGGCTTTTTACTTGAAAGACGAAAAGGACGTTGCCAAAATAGCATATAAAAGCGAAGCTAACCAAAAGTTTGTTACAAATACGAACTATATTGTACAATTCTCACGTGTACCAAAACGTTTTTCAATACTCTTGCGAAAAGTATTTTTGCTGTTAATCACAGTGAAACTTTTTAAGAATACTAGGTAATAAAACACGTTGCGTTGGTTCAACTTATAACAGAATGATGAAATAATTCGGAACCATCGTTTACAAAACGTTTTCCTTCGCCTCGCAACGTGCGGTGTGTTACGAGTCGACAGTGACGCAACACAACCCCACAACGAAATCCTATAAAAATAAAAATGTAAACACGTTTCCATCCACGTAAAAACTTAGCATTAATTTCTCAAAATCGAATAAATTATATGTATAACAGTTTTTTCCATGTGACTTGGCTATCGACTGTTATACAGTGTACCACTGGCTGGCGAAAGACGCTATATTTAAACTTGGCATGGCTTACGTACGCGATGCACTCTATATCAGCTTTAACGTAATCACGTACTTGCACTTTTACTTTCAAATGAGTCTACTATTCAACTAATTGAAGCCAAGCCGTGTGCCTCCCGAAAAGAATAGGCTCCGCCCACTGTCCGATGCACTCCAGTAGTAAAGACTTACGATTAGGACTGTCAACAGAACGTTAAAGCCCTCCTAATGCAATGACAACATTGTGCGATCATCACTGGATCACTAATCCGTTTGCCAAAACCGGGTGATTATGGAAATATTTCCGCACGACCATTATAATTCTTGTTGAGACAGACATGTTTAGCGGCAGATTATTAAGTGCCAGAACTGTTTATGAGAGCTTCTCTCGGCGTGTTTCAGTGTCCAAGTTTATTAATTACTTCTGCATCAAATATAATGTGCTTCAATTTATAACGTTGGTGCCTGTTCATCTAGGCTGTGTTTCACATTTTTAAAGTTTTTTTTATTTATTTATTTCTCCACCTTACGACTATATTTATAGGGTTACCTAATGCGATGGTGTATACAATAATAATATTAATTCCTGTAACTAATTACAAACAAAGCATTTTTTGTGAACTCACTCAGAGAACAATTAAATAAATCAACATCATCCAGGTTGAGAAGAAGATACATGTGTGTGTTTTGGTACCGTTAAGTTGGTGATACTATGTAATCGTTTATAAAATTTTAATAAATATATATTTAAACTAAACTAAATATAACTAAGGGCTAACTAAGGTATTGCAACTTTGACGTTAATAACGATTGAATGATGTAAACTGGTAACAAAAATAACAATTTTATACGTGGAACTGGAGGGGAAGTTTGTGAAGAGTATTTTTCGTTTTTCTTTGAAATGTCGAAATTATGTCGCAACGTGACTAGCCAAGTGTACAATTAACGTGAGTGAAAAAAATAACCTGGTGTTACGTTGGTATCGTGAAGGTAAGGAATTTAAATAAAGCTTTAGTCTTACGTAAACTACAACTAAAGGATTTTTCTAGAAGAACAGTGGAAACTTGCTCTCTTTCCATTTAAACACAAGTAGCAATCATCCATTTGTGGCATCCGCGGTGATATACGAGTAAGTCATAATGTGACCATACGATGCAGGTACCTCGACAGGTCGCGATGTGCAGCGCTCATTGAATATTTTTACTTACCGATAGATGTTTTATACATATTTGCTTATATGTATACCTACGTACATACTGAATCAACTCCAACGCAGCGATCATACGAGTAGGTAATATATTAATTAATTGACATTATTACGCGGCTTGCCAGCAGTACATTATAAGTCACTTATTGAATTATATTTATTTATATCTAAATGACTGCAAGATGTTTCGATAAAATTTTACTGTTTGGCAACTGTCAATAACGTTTACAACCATAGGACAACTTTTGTAGGGTAGTGGCAACTTATTTTCATAGTTAGGTTTGGCGGACCTTCGTATTATTATGTTTAATGCTATGTATTTATGACAGCATAAAACAAAATCTATCTATACATATAATAAAATCGTTGAGACCAAAAAATCTGTACATTGAAGATTTAAAAAAAAAACCGATCAGGGTGACTTAAAACAAGTAACTGAACATATTAAAACCATTTTTAAAATTCGTGTTTGTTTGTTTGACCGCGCATCACGTAAAAACTGCTAGACGGATTTTGATGAAAACTTCACTAATCTATTTAAATTTACCCAGAATAACATTTAGGCTATAGAAATTATGGAAAATGTTGGAAAAAGGGGGTGAAAAGGGGGGGTAAAGTTTGTATGAATTTTTTTTTTTAGATTGTTCTAGAATCATGAAACTCAGAGTAAATACTTATTATTAAAAATAAAGAAATACCTGTTTCAGCGTTCTTACAAAATTTTATACGGAGACGTGAAAAAGAGGGTTTTGTGTGTAAAATTAAATAACTTCATACACCTATAGAACAAAATTCAATGAAGTGTAAACCTTTAAATGTGGCTGTAAATTCTTCAAATCTAATGTAGGTAAATATAATTTCTCAATTTTTTTTAAACTTGATTTTTGAAGTGAATACGCCCAAAATAGCGGAACTCAAGAAAATGGATTTTCTCGGTATCAGTAATTGGTAATACAGGGTGGAAACGGAAAACAGTAAGGGGAGCTACAGCTGCACGAAAATGGTCTTAGAAACAATCCATAATTTTTTCGCTAAATTTTGATCCCCATTCACAGATTTAATTAAAAATTAAAGTGCAGTTAGCAAGAAATTTGCCATTTTACATAAAACAATTTTTTTGATGCCAATAATCTGCGATTTTGGCGGTCTCTCCAGCTCTGGAGCCATAGTGCTAGATGGCGCGTCTCTTCCAGTCTGCTCCGACTTTCGGTATCTTGGTTCACTCACGATGGCGAAATAGATCGTAGTGTAAAGCACAGAATTAACACGGGATGGATGAAATGGCGGCAGCTCACGGGAACGATCTGCGACTCCCGCATTCCCCTAAAACTTAAGGGGAAGATTTATAAAACAATGGTTTGACCTGCTGTGTTGTATGGATCAGAATGTTGGGCCACAAAAGGGATGAATGAAAGGCATCTGCATGTCGCGGAGATGAGAATGCTAAGGGGGATGTGTGGTGTTACGCGAATGGATAAAGTAAGGAATGAGTATATTAGAGGAAGTGTGAAAGTGGCGCCGGTGACTGAAAAGTTGTGTGGTAATCGGATGTCGTGGTATGGGCATGTGATGCGGAGGAATGAGGAAAATGTCGTGAAAAAAGTTTTGAATATGAATGTGGATGGGTATTTGAGTAGAGGAAGACCAAAGAAACGATGGGTGGACTGTGTTAAGAAGGATATGGTATAAAAGAAGCGTCTGATGAGATGACTAAAAATAGAGGAGTATGGAAGAAGAAGACATGCTGCGCCGACCCCAAATAAATTGGGATAAAGGGCAAGAGAATGATGATAATAATAAACCTTAACTGTACCGCTGCAGTTATATAAATAACTGCACCGCTGCAGTTATATAAGTAACTGCACCGCTGCAGTTACATGAAAATGGTCTTAGAAAACCATCCGTAATTTTTCGTGAAATTTTGATCCCCATTCACAGATTAAAAAAAAGTACAGTTAGCAAGGAAATTGTCATTTTACACAAAACATTTTTTGATGCAAATCGATCCTGTTTCTAATACTCAACGGTTAAGGCCCGTTAATCGTTTCCACCCTGTATTTACAAATAAAATAATACTACGAAAATAATGTAGACTATACGAATGTACATCAGACGTAAAGCCGGAATAGTTACAAATACAAACGAGTCCAAATCCTACTATCTACAAATGAAAAATGCTTTGTCCTGAAGGACTGTCTGATGGATCAACGCACAGCCTAAACCACAGATTGTAGAAACCTGAAACTTGGAGGGTGAATTTTTATATGCTATGCTTAATATATGCTATGCTATGCTATGCTTAATCCTTTATTATCGTATGCCTACGCATACGATAAGAAAGGATTTTCTGAAATTATACCCCTAAGGGGGTGAAAAGAGGAGGGCCAAATTTGTATGGGAAAATGTGATCCCTTGGTCCAATCTACTTCAAATTTTGCAATCAACAATATTAACAGAATTGATGGACGCGTTTTGTATTGCATGTAAATTGATTTCAATGCATATCTCCTAAGATACACCGTTTTAAATAACTCCGCAGCAAAATAATGATCATGTACTGGGAGCGCATTTTCATTATGCGAAAGAATGTGTGTGACGTGCTCTTTGAAAATTGTATTACAGGTGCTTACGACCTGCCGGGGTTGCGGGCCTGTTCGAAAGAGATACCGCGGCCCCGGAACATAAAGGGCGAGGAAGGAACATGGATGGGTTTTAGTCAGTAAAAGTCTATATTATAAAGCAGAAGAGTTTGTTTGTTTGTTTGGTTGAACGCGCTAATCTCAGGAATAGCGCGTTCAGGAATGTTGGATAGTCCATTTATCGAGGAAGGCTTTAGGCTATATAACATCACGCTACAATTATAAGGAGCGAAGCAGGAATGAAAAATGTTGCAAAAACGGGGATTTCTTTTTCCTTTCGTTTTTCTCTCTTATGTGACGCAGACGAAGTTGCGCGGGTCAGCTAGTAGCTGTATATATAGGTCGTAAACAGATTCATCACGAAGCCGTCAACCAAGTACGAGTACATCAAACTAAACTAAGTAACTTTAGGCAAAATATATTGATGGGTACCGACTTTTTTTTGACGTGAAAAGTCATGTTTTGTGGTAGAACTAAATGTAACGCATTCAAAATATTGTGCTAATGGATGGATTGAATAGTGCGGGGGTCGTAGAGGTGTTTAAAGTAACATTCTTCCATTAAGAACTGGTTTTAAATCAAAATTTGATAAAAGGTTGGAACTAAAAATAGTTAAGTAGGTACATTTTTTTTGTCGCAATGACGAGGAGAACAAGTGCCTTTCGGCTTCGTTGAGAGGTTTTTTATATTTCTCCAATAATAATGTTTTTTTTACGATACCTAAATGTGACGTACTATTACTGTACCTAAACTATATAAGTAACCTGGCTATGCTTTTGAAATGCTTGTGTCTTATGAAATTGACGTGATCTTCACACCCCACTTAGTCACGTTAGGGGTTGACTAGACGGCTTCTACTAATCTAAATTATAATGTTACGTAGTCAAGATATGGGGGATATTAGTTTAGTCCGGAAGCTGTACACTCCTGTATTGTCGTGCTAAGCGCTTCAGTAGAGATTGATTATCTTGATATGGTCTTTGGATGCCATTGTAGCCAGATCGAATTTCCTGTAATCGTTCAGGACGAATTGCTGACAAGTAAAAGTAAGCAAGGAAATTATCACTTTGATTGGAAGTTGAAAACTATACAAATAAATAGTATTTGGTGTACTTTTGCTACGAAAAAAAATGGTCAATTTTCCGCTTTATTTAGAACTAGCTGACCCGCGCAACTTCGTCTGCGTCACATAAGAGGAAGAGCGGGTTACAGAGAGTGGGTCGTAAGCACCCATAATACAATTTTCAAAGAGCACATCACACACATCCTTCCGCATAATGAAAATGCGCTCTCGGTACATGATCATTATTTTGCTGCGGAGTTATTTAAAACGGTGTATCTCCCAAAATATGCATTGAAGTCAATTTACGTACTCAAGGGCAATTTTGTTCAAAATCAAATACTTGTGATTAACAACGTATTTATTTGAATAAGAATAAATTACCATGTTTACAAAAACAGCTTTAAAGGCTTCTATTGACAGCTTTAGATCTTCATACTTAGACACTCGATGACAGTCATACTCCAGCTAGGTCTGCAGTTCTCATCAAGGTGTATTAAATGAACCGCAACACGATATAGCTGCTGTAAACCGTTGCGGACCTCTCACAACTGCTTACCATTTAAAATGTCAAACTCTACGTCCCTACGCTATGACGCCGTGTCTTAAAGTGCACAACCTCTTCAAAGCTTAGAAACCTTCAAATGCGGTATTAATATTTTACGGTGACTTTCGAGACATTCCAATTTTAAAGAGTACTTGCAATTTTGCACCAAATTTTTATGTGAGTTCAACCTTTTTTGGAATAAAATTGGATTGGATTTTGAAACATGTATCAAAATAACTTGTAGTTTATATCAAAATCTCGAAGGAGTATTGACATCAAATTCGAAACAAATCACCGCCAAAATAACTTTCTACCCCTTTTTAACCCCGTTAGGGGATAAATTTCAATGCAATATGAAACGCGTCCATCAATTCTGTTAATATTGTTGATTGCAAAGTTTGGACCAAGGAATCACATTTTCCCATACAATCTTTGCCCCCCCGTTTCACCCCCTTAGGGGTATAATTTCAAAAATCTTTCTTATCGTATGCCTACGTTATACAGAAAATACACCCTCCAGTTTCAGGTTTCTACAATCGCGGTTTAGGCTGTGCGTTGTTCCATCAGATAGTCCTTCAGGACAAAGCATTTTTTGTTTGTAGATAGTAGGATTTGTACTCGTTTGTAATGTATTTGTAACTTTTCCGGCTTTATGTCTTATGTAAAATAAACAATAATTATTGGCATCAATAAATGATTTGTATAAAATAGCAATTTTCTGGCTAAGTATTACCCCTACACTGCCCCGCTGAAAGTTATTTTTTTGCGATTTCTGACTTTTTGAGTACTCTAACCTGGGTTGGTTTGGAAGAACTTCTTGATTAGTGTCGGAAAGAAGATCGATTGGCATAAAAAAAAATGTTTTATGTAAAATGGCAATTTTCTTGCTAACCGTACTTTAGTTTTTAATTAAATCTGTGAACGGGGATAAACATTTCGTGAAAAAATTACGGATTGTTACCTAAGACCATTTTTGTGTAGCTTCAGCTCCCCTTACTGCCCCGTTTACCGTTTCCACCCTGTATTACCAACTATTACTTATACCGAGAAAAGATTTTCTTGAGTTCCGCTATTTTGGGCGTATTCACTTCAAAAATAAAATTTCAAGAAAATTGAGAAATTACATTTACCTGTATTAGATTTGAAGTATTTACAGCAACTTTTATAGGTTTCCACTTCAATGGATTTTATTCTATAGGTGTATGAAGTTAATTCATTTTAAACACAAAACCCTCTTTTTTACGTCTCTGGATGATTTTTTTTAAAAATGCTGAAACAGGTGTTTCTTTATTTTTAATAATAAGTATTCACTCTGAGTTTCATGAATCTAGAGCAATCTAAAATTTTTTTTTCATACAAACTTTATCCCTCCTTTTCACCCCCTTTTTCCAAAATTTTCCATAATTTCTATGGCCTTAAGTTTTCATCAAAATCCGTCCCGCAGTTTTTACGTGATGCGCGGTCAAACAAACAAACAAACACGAATTTAAAAAATGGTTTTAATAAATGTTCTGTTACTTATTTTAAGTCACCCTGATCGGTTTTTTTTTTAAATCTTCAATGTACAGATTTTTTGGTCTCAACGATTTTATTATATGTATATGTCACCGTAAAATTGTCAAATACGTTATATTGTAATATCTCTAGCGATATTGTAAAGTCTCGAATTATTGTCAAATGAACATACTGCTTACAACAAAACGCATTATTTATCGTGAAATGCATGCGATGGTAGTCAACTTACGCGGTGTGGAGGGAAGGAGGGGTCCCCCTTGCCCAGTGGCACAACTCTCATGAAAAGATAATGCACCATTCCTGAGAAATACCGATTAATATAACATAACCTTAAAACACTTTATAATCCCCCTAAAAAGCGTAGTCGACGAAGCACCGCTTCGCGGGGCCCCTATTTCCGAGTGCAGGGTTTAAAGGAACCTAACTAACCTAACGGGGGGGTGCCCCAAGTCCCGATTATGGGGGCAGAGATACTTCCGTATGTTCAGTTGACAATAATTCGAGACATTACAATATCGCGAGAAAAAACACGTTATATTGTAATATAACGTGTTTGACAATTTTACGGTGACATATAGATAAATTCACAAAATTTGTTTTCTTTTTGGCGTAGGCAAGGAATACAGAAAAACTTAAACTCATTTTTTTCTGAAAGAGTTAGAGATGCTGATTTTTAATTATCTTTAACCAACATAAACTTCATTATGAATAAACCAAGTACTGGCTTCTTTAACAAAAGGTTTCATAGGTTTTTTTATTGTTTTTTGAATAAATAACAAAAAAACCATATTATTTAATTTTTTGCGATGGTTTTTGCTATTGTTTTTTGCTATTTTTTAATTAAATATATAATAATTATTCAATTTTTTAAACAAAGACGGGAGTCTTTGTTTAAAAAATTGAATAGTCGTTCCAAGTTAAATGATCGAGTTTATGGCTTACGGTTCCAGAACGCCTTAAAAGTAATGATACCTACCTAGTTAGACATCGCGGACATTTTCTGGTTCAAAGGAGGAAAATATAGCCTCGGAAATGTTTTGTTCGAAAAATCTTAGTTTTGTGTTCGTTTGTCGAAGAAGTAGCTAAATATGCAATTTCACTTTGTCATCGACGCCTGCCCGAATAGTATATCTGCAAGAATAATAATAGTTAAATTACAAGTAGCAAGGTTCTTCGCAAGGGTTCATAAGGCTGTAAAATTACCAAACCTTTTTTCCGTATACCAAAAAAAAAAACGAAACTTAATTTTAAATAAAACCGCGTTTATCGGAAAATATGACGCAGCAAATGGTTTTACTGCGTCACCGGCGCACCGAGAGACATTACATCTTTAAGGTTTGCGATGTTAGAAAGCAAAAAACTGAACCCTTGTAGATCCGTCCTGGCTCAGACAGACAGCCGGATGTTTGTCTGAGCTCTTGAGAAATCTGGCCCATACAAATAATGTATAAACGGATTCCTCTGCAACAACCATTTCATGCCCTATTGATAGAGATGTGGGTGGACTATACCTCTGCAATTTCCTATGGAGAGTACAAACGTTATTCTATATGTAAAGATGTAGGTAGTTGGGTGCACGTGTACTGGAATGTCATCGCGAGGCTCACCGATCCAATAACGAAGCAAACAGAGAGAACCGTCCCTTCAGCAGAATTTGCGCAATTTCCATTATTGGGGTTATTCATACTTTGATAGTAATCACGAGCCAATCTAGTCAGATTTAATTACTTGCCGGACATATACTGCTGATAAGGGTACATTGACATTTCCACGTAACGGTGGTGTGGAGTAGCTCTATTGTTAGGGGGTTGTTTAATTATTTAAGCCAGTTTGAACTATTAATTACTTTAAGCTTAGTGCTATTTATAACCGTAGTTTTGTCTCTGGCATTTTCCGGAACCAGAAAATAGACCCGAGCGGCTGTCATTATTTAACCACGAGCTGCCAGCAGCCAGTCAGTTATGTTATTGTTTACTGTGATTTAAAAGCAAATTTATTAATAAGATAATAATCTATACACAATACCCACCCACACTGATGATGATGTGTATAGGTATGCAGTACTTATGAAGCAAGATAGAGATTGCTAGACCACTCCACTTAGCAGTGATTAGAATTAATGAAACTTAGATACAATTAAGGTTTTACAATTTCAATGGCAAACTAGTTTAAGGTCATATCACAATATCTATATCTACTTATACTTTATTATAAAGCAGAAGAGGCTGTTTGTTTGGTTGGTTGGTTGAACGCGCTAATCTCAGGAACTACGGGTTCAAATTGAAAAAATATGTTGCAAAAACGGGGTTTCTTTTTTCCTTTTGTCTTTCTCTCTTATGTGACGCAGTCGAAGTTGCGTGGGTCAGCTAGTAAGAAATTTAGTAATAAATATCGACGTCATGCGCGCATTATCCTTCGAAAAACGAAAAACAGATGCATATTTAATTTCCACAAAGTAAGAATGATCAAAGATAAGTGCTCACCTTGAGAACAAAAATAACTTCTTGAGCAATATTATAACCATCTAGTCTCAGCGGTGTTGAATGTGCTTTGGCTGTCCATCATTGTTTATATCAGGGTGAAAGCGCCAGCGATTTGAGACAACCCAACACTGCAAAATTTGCAAATAACGTAGGATTTGCTACCTTTATTTTTTTTTTAGGGATGGATAATCATCAAATGACTTCTCCCACTCTGGGCGGAGCGAGAGGGAGTGTCAGACTTTTACTGACTAAAACCCATCCATGTTCCTTCCTCGCCCTTTATGTTCTGGGGCCGCGGTATCTCTTTCGAATAGGCCCGCAACCCCGGAGGATTTGCTACCTTATCATGTCTGTTTGTCTTCCAGCCAACTAGCTTCTTTCTACCCTTGTCAAATGTTACTTGGGCTCGGCGCAACAAGATTTTTCTTACATTCTCCTTTCTCATTTACTCCTTTATGTTTCACTAGCTTCTGCCCGCGACTTCGTTCACGTGAAATTTTGATATCGCAACGCATCGCCTGCTCAACGGAAGCTTTTTCACGCTTGCTACATTTCTTATTGCTGCTCCGCTCCTATTGAACATAGCGTGATGGTATATAGCCTATATATAGCCTTCCTCGATAAATGGACTATCCAACGCAAACAGAATTTTTCAATTTGAACCCGTAGTTCCTGAGATTAGCGCGTTCAACCAAACAAACAAGCAAACAAACTCTTCTGCTTTATAATATTAAGTATAGATATAGTAATATAGTATACATAGTATAGATATCATTCCTCACACAAACCATCCATCGTTTCTTTGGTCTTTCTCTCTCTCTCCATCCATAAATATTTATATGCATCACTATTTTAGTAACATGCGATTCATCCCTTAGCCATACACGAATCGATATTTTCATCCCTGAAAATGGAAGTACGTAAAAACGACCGGTTCACTGTAATTTTTTGGGTCTCTAATTAACTTAGCAGTTTCATTTTAGAAATTACGTATGTTTGCATGAGATAACTAAAAGATTGCTGTTGAAATTAAAAACAGTGATAAACAGGAAAGCGTCGAAAATAATAGTTTTAACAATAATAAAATTGTGCAGTCTAGTCGTGTAGTGAATGCCCGGGAACGTGAACTTGTGCATTTACATTATTCCGCCGGAACGCGGATCCACGACAAAATGACATCACGCGTTTTTTTAGGTAACTTTAATTTAGACGAACTTAATTTAAGTTACCTAAAAAAACCAAAGATCCAGGATTCAAAGGTTTAAACTTCATTTTGTTTAGAATTAGATAATCTGTATGTATACGAGTAATTTGCGGTATAAATAGTTCTCAAAAGAGGAACTCGTGGCTAAATAATAACTGCCGCTCGGGTCAATCTTTAGGTTAAGCCGTGCTTGCCTAGGTTGGTCTGTGGATGATCTCCCATTATATACCGAGTTTCCTCGGCGCCTCGGAAGCAGTTGGTCCGTGCTGTCATTTGTAGATCTTTAAAACCCAGTGCTAACTGAGTTGTGGAGATCAGATAGGCAGAAGTTCCATGTAAAATACTAGTATTCAGCTATTCGACACATAGTTGGGAAAAGGCTAGGCAGAAGATGAATAGTTCTCGAAATTAAGTTTGTGTGATAAGGGCTTTCAATATCAACGCCTACGTTGCGGTTTCGGTTATTATATGGCTAATTATTCTTCTGCGTTGTCACACTCCTGGCAGAGTGGTCGAGGTCGCCATATCAGGGGTGGTGGCAAGTTGCGGGCCTGTTCCATGTTGCGGGCCTGTTCGAAAGAGGTACCGCGGCCCCGGAACATAAAGGGCGAGGAAGGAACATGGATGGGTTTTAGTCAGTAAAAGTCTGACACCCTCTCCCGCTCCGCCCAGAGTGGGAGAAGTCATTTGATGATTTCCCATCCTAAAAAAAAAGGGGTGGTGGCAAGCTTCACAATCCATCGCCATTCCACCCGTACTGTGGCTTTTCTTGTGCATTAATTTGGCTTATAAATATTTGGATTAAACCATTTTTTGTGTTATTGCGATTTTTTATGAACTGAAAGTATCTAGTTAGATCTGACCTTTTGTTACCTCATATAGAACGCTACCAGGAACCTGGTTCCAAGATTTCGAAGTTATATAACTCCAATGTATTACGATAAAGTTATAGTACTAGGTTTCCAATTCTTGAAACTTCTATAACTTGCCGAAGCTGTATATATTCAAATGTGTAGTGCAACTTAGCGCTTTAAGTACTTGTACTTAATTAACATTAAATTTAATAATAATAGTAGCTTGCATGGTTGCAAGCTACTATTATTATTAATTAATGGTGAAATCTTATTTTTAATCGGTTGGTTAGTTCTTGAGTTAAATCGTAACAAATAAACAAGAAATAAAATCCATCTTCCTTTCCTCTTTATAATAATTATTAGTGTAGATAAGTCCACTTTTCTTCGCTATGCTTATCCAACATAAACTTAAATAATACTTAATGTCACATTGGACGATGTAACCCACAACCTTGCCAAATTTTTAATTGAAAGTATGAATAACGCTATCACAGTAGATTTAATTTAATTGATAAGAACTATGTTTTAGAGCCGTTTGGGGTTGAAAATCTAGGACCGTGGGGTACGAGTGCTCACAGCCTTTTCAAGGAAATTTCTAAATGCTTAGTTGATACTTCCCGTGACCCATAGCTGGCTTTTACCTTGGCTAAAGATATAGCGCGGTAACCCCGTCAGTCTCCTGGGGACCAGTTTATAGTTTAATTATCGTTAGTTTAGTAAATTTGAATTTATAATTGTATGTAAAAGTTCGCGAATAAATATAATAAAAGTTATTGATAAGTTTATCGTTCATGCGTCGACAGTAAAAACACACGAAATATGGTGTTGCATCCTTTTAAAACAATGCGTAGGTATAAATGTGCATATGATAAAAGAAGAGAAAGAAAAAATGTTTGCGTGGCAGTTTGTTTTGGTGACAGTTGACAACACATCTAGATCACAATATATGACGTTGATAACCAAGTAGCCTCCACAATAAGCTAGAGTCCGCCTAACAGTAACAATTATTATCTCATAATACAATAAGTTAAAACAACGTCCCGCACCTGTTAGACACAGCTTTGTGACAAGCTGTTAAAAACAGGTGAGACTGAGAAAGCAAATGCTTGACGACTATTTATAATAATGATTAGAAATTTCCTTCAAGGTTTCTTAGTGATGTAATGTGTTTTTGTGACTAACGGTGCGCAGCGCTGTAGACTGCATGACTTTTGTATCGTGAGTTGTTCTAGGTCATCGTTCCTTTGGTAAAAGTTAGATAAAAGATATCTCCGCGGTTTTTTTTTCCGAAACTTCACCAGTCCTGTACTGGACTCTCTTGCTACACTATCCTATCGATTTGTCTTCATTTATAGTTTTGACAATTTGTTTCAATAATCGTACCGGTGCACTGCACCGACTGTTTAGACTGTCACGGGTTATCACTACACTAATTAAAGTACTTACGGGATTATATCTGTGATTTTCTTTTGTTTTTACGAGCACCCGATATTATAAAGAAAATCACGGATATATTCCCGTGAGTAGGTACTTTAAGTGTATCGTATCGTACCGGTGGTTGTAGACAATCTAACGTGACGTTGGTCAGATCAATCTGAAGATAGAACGACCACGACCTTTACAAAGAAACAAACTAACCCATTATCTAGGGCGGCTGCTGCAGGTGCTGAAAAAACCAATCGACAATTTAAGAAAAAGGGTTGGCAAAAACTCTTTCTTGCCACCCAATGTCTGTATGTAAATGTTAGATAATGTAGCTCAAAACGTAAGCAAGTACGTGTTTACGTTAGTCGGTGTCTCTATTATCGAGTGTCGGTCACACTCGCTTTCCTCCAGCCATGAAATTAAGCGCAGTGCCAAGAAACATATTAACAGCTGAGCAAAGTTCTCATTTGTAGTTTTACTGAGCATGTCTGTAATTTCGTAATTTTCTTGTTAACTTTTACAGTTAAGTTCCACTAATACCTTTAGGATTACCTAAATAGCTAGCATGTACTGTCCCACTGCTGGACAAATGTCACCCTCTATCTTTCTTGTACTTCACCTTGTTTTGTCTTTGAGGAAAATTCGTGTTCATTTTGAAATTCAGATTTTTGATAATCGGAGAGAAATGGTTCAAAACGTAATATTATAAACCAATCTACTAAACTAAACAAAACGAAAATCTTTAATGAAATATAAAGTATTATATTCAATGGGAACACAATAACACTGAGCTAGGTTTTAATCAGACTGATGGCATTTGCCAGCTGGTCGCTTCAGTTAATTCATATTTATATAAAGTTCTCAGTCCTCTAGATCTGCAAAGTCTATAATCTAGAGAATATTCAGTTCCTTCAGGAGCGAACAGGAAAAGCTTCACTATATGAGTTAGACAGCTCTCAAGTTTTTCAATTTTCTTCTCGTAAGTATATAAAGACTTCTAGATAGTTTTGATCAAAAGCCAGTTGTTCTGAACAAGTTTTTAATAAAATAATAAGTATTAGGTACTGGATTTTAAGTTAAATCTGTGTGTGGTTTTTCAAAAGGAATGATGAACTGCAGGTCGAAGATAATCGCGAATGCGGTTGACGAGTGCCTAAAAATATATGATTCTATTGAGAGACAGTTAGATTATTGAAATATATTGGATACGTCTTTTTTGTTTTATAATAAAAAATGATAAAGATAAAACGCATCCATGATCAAGAGAAAAATGTACTGAAATGTGACGTCGCATGAGTTTTCAAAACACTGTGTCTTCTATTTTTCTTTACTTAAAAATTTTAGTCCAATATTTGTTTAGAAATATCTCTGACGGACTAAGTAATTCGTTTTTTTCTTGTCTACTACCCAGTTGGGGGGGAAGAATTCTATGGAAACTACACCAGTTACTACTATTGTCTAGTCTCCATAAAATTCTTTAATGTAGCCAAAGAGTTTCGTAATAGGGGTCCTTAAAGTCCTTATATTAGGAAAATTATGGGTTAGGTACTAAATAGACTTCTCGGCTGGCGTCATGGCCAGGTCCCTGTGGAAATAGAAAAAGAGGAAGACCCAGAAGCAGGTGGGCTGACGACTTTGAAGGGACGGCTGGTAAACTGTGGAAAGAAAACACCACAAATAGAGACTACTGGGTATCATTGGAGGAGGCCTTTACCCTCAAATAGAAAATAATAATAATAATTTCTAACTCAATCATAATAATAATAATAATACGATAATAATTAATTTGATTAAAAATAACTTAAAATTGTTTAAAATGTACATTACAATGCATGATGATTTCTTTTTATAAGTTTACTAATTGAATTATTTATTACTACACTATAACTTTTATGAGACTGATAATTTGTAATATGTTACAAGTTGATTATTTGGTGTGAAATAAAAAGCTTTTTATTTTATTTTATACTAAATAGACATCCTTACTTACATCCCATTTTCCAATGACGAAGCATGACACTCGATGATTTGACAAAAGTGTAACAACGTAATAATCCGTCTCCTTTTCAAAGTACATAAGTAATCCTAATGCTTAACTGTGAGCCTATTAAGTCAGTCCCTAAGGCTTAGCTAGAACAATGCTTAAACTTTCCTATTAACAGCATCCGGAGCGGAGAATCGAGTTAGCTAGCTCTAAGAATTAGCCATTTCAACTGGCTGCCGGTGTTTCTGTGGGAAAGAACTGTCACGCAGTCTTATTGGACATAATATGAAATGTGGAAGTCTACGAAGAAGCGTTAGTGAGGTATGTGTGGATGCATGATGAACACAGAATAAGTATGAAATTTCTTCTAAAATATATTTAAAAAAGGCAACTAAGAAAAAGTTACGAAGCCACTGAAATAAATTCATTCGTAGAACTGCGAACCAAACTGGAACCTTTATGATTGTATTTTGACAGAAAAATATATTTTATAATACAATCATAATAACTACCATCTTTTCTATTTAGAAACCCATATAAAAATATAATAAGTACTTAGAAAACACCACCAATATCGAATAATAATCAGATTCTTCGAAAATTCACAAAAACTTGGACATATGTTGATTTTTCTGTTCATTAATACTTTTATTTGTTAATATTTATATTGTTTGGAAACCTGATTCAATTTTTTTATTAGGAATAAGTAATATAAATGTAAGTACATTATTTACAATTTGCTAAAATAAACTAAACAAACTAAAAACAGTCTTTGTAGTGTATCGTAGTATTAAATAAAATTATTCTCAGAATTTCAGAAATGACACCTACCACTGCTTGTCTCTGCATCACCTAAAGGTTGACTGGTAGAAAATGCCTATGGCATTAAGTCCGCCTCTGTACTTTTGTGCTTGAAGTGTTAATAAATAAATAAATAAATAAATAAAAACTTAAAAAATGGCGTCAAAAAACTCCTCCTCTACGCTGTCAACTGGTAAAGTCTCCAAGAGACTGGCAGCGAATTAAAATAATTAATTGAGTTGATCAACATCGTTTCTGTGAAAACTTATTCGGACGCTCGTGGCAGTGTGACATGCAAATATTAAATGTGTTTTCATATTTATATTTTACAACATTGATACTTAGGTAAAAGGCTTTGGATCCTAAATTTATTTGTTAAGAAATAATGGGATAAGTTAAAGTATCAACATTTTATTAACTATATACCTAAATATAACCGGTTTAAAAATCGAATTACGTTACAAAGTACGTTTTGTTTTCCCCCTGACAATGTCACAAGCATTTTATATTTGAAGTAAATAGTTTGAACAAATAGCACTGAAGTGGGCTACTGTACTATTTGATACATGCGACCCAGTATGTACTTAAAATTCTGTTGGAAGTGGTGCAGTTGTGCGCACGTTGTTACGAAACAATAATAATAAACCGGCCAACTGCGAGCTGGACTCGCGCATGGTTCCGTACCAATATCTACATAACATCAAACAAAACGGCACAAAACACGTTTGTTGTATGGGATACAAATATTTATTTTAATTGTTTTTTTTTTATTTTTAACGTGAACAAACAACTGATTATTCAGTAAATATTTCAAACCTCTGTTCTGTCCTCTGTCTGCCAAAAAACAACAAAAATTATCACGTTTGTTGTATGGGAAGAATTAAATTAATGTAAAATAATAATAATATAAGTTTAATAAATATATAAATATAATTTAATAACAAAAAGTAAATATATTTTCTTTTTCTCAGTTTAGTTTAGTTTTTTAGTACTTATGTGTTATTATATTGTAAGTAATTTCAACTCTCTTGTATTGTTCAGATACAGGGTTGAAGGGACAACGCTAAAACGTGTCTCAAATATTTAGTAAATAATCTGAGCCCCCAAAGAAATATATGAATTATAATAATTCACAAAGGATTTTTGGTCTATGGGGTTTCTAAACGACGGGGATACGTCTTTGAGATCTAGCCCCTTATTCACAACCATTCGATACGTTTCCGTGTTGATAAGGAACCGTGTTCGACTATCTCATTTCCGAACCGAAGAACTGTCAAAACGCTATTCTCAGATCCGAACGGATCTGACTCTGATCTGCGCTTTTCTCTATCCGATTGCGATTGTGTTTATGGAGAACGCTACAAAATTGTAATAAATAGATAATCGTGGCAGAAAACTTAAGGTAGTAATTATAATTGGTTTATTTGAATATTTCGTTTTGTTAAATTACGGAATATACAACTTGTTACTTAATAGAAAGAAACGATACAAAATTATTTTATTATTTTACAAAAACTGTTTTCTATTATACCTGCTTTGTAAACAGTCGCCTGTGAAACTGAAAAAAATGTTTTTTTCTTTTAGTTACCTAAAAGAAAAAAACATTTTTTCCAGTAACACAGTTTTCTTTTTTCATAAAAAGGAAAAATTAGTAGGTATTTGATATCAGTGTTATAGAATTCTTGCTTGTTGACTAAAATCTAGACGGAATAAAATATAACATTTCTGTAAACACATATATTTTATGTAAATGCGGAAAATACGGTCAATACAATAATAAAACTTTATTTACTTTTTCAGGCAGTGTTTAAAAGTTTAGTATTTTTATTTTACTGAAATAAGCTGGTAATGTGCTTTATTTCTTCCGATTAATATTGTTCTATATGACTCCCGAAGGCATACTACACAAGCTGTCGGAAAAATTCGAGTCTTCTTATCGAATTAAACTGTCAAAATTATTCGGTTTCGGATTTGTGAATAGGGTTTGCTTTCTGTTAGCTTTCTACTACTAACAGTCTCTGATCAAAACCTCTGAGGGACGTACAACGGACAGACTTCAAGGGTTCCCATTGTCAGGACTACGGAACCCTAAAAATGGGTTCGCCTATTAAAAACCCACTAAATTTTCAAAAATACATCCTGGTAATTCATTAACTGTCAGCGAAGTAAACACAATAACAATGGCGTCAGACCGTTACGGTCAGACTTGACAGATCAAGGGACCGTGTAGTACAGAAATTGTTATACTGAATGAGAATCATACTTCATCGATTTTCCTTGACTTTTTTATCATTATCACTTTATTATGTATTAATATACAAAAAAAAATAAACTTTTATACACGAGTAGGTATAATTATGTTAATGGAGCTCGTGGATTCTTAGGTTTTTTGGCCAACACCTTTGCCAGTTTCGTCTACTGTACAAAACTAGCGTTTCCTTAAATTCATAATTTATTTTACAAAGAAACAGTACCTATAACTGAACAGTAACGGGTCTTTTCTGTGAGCAATAGTTTTATCGTATAGGGATGTACGAGTATGAACGTTTCGAAACACTATCTATACTGCTACAGCCATTGCAGTTAACCACCGGAACTATGGCCGCTCCACGAACACTTAGGTGGACAAAAATAGTACCTATTCACATTAGTAGACAGTTTAGTCTGTTCTGTGCTAATAATAGAGTACGTTTGAATCTTAAATTATGTTGTAGTAGCTGATGCACGCTATCTTCTATCGCGTGAATTTTTTATAGAAATAAAATATAATAATAACTAACCGATGGCCCCAACTGCGTGCCCGCGTCAAATTGTATACTAAAACCTGCCTCTTGAATCAGTATATTTTATCTATTAAAAAATCAGCATTAAAATCCGTTGCGTGGTTTTAAAGATCTAAGCATACCTACATAGGGACAGACAGACGCGGCGCGCGGCGGTAGACTTTGTTTTTTACTATGTAGTGATATAATTTAATAATATAAAATAATAAATAAAACCGAAACAGAGTAATAACATTAAATAATATATTTAATACACAGCTTTCATCTACCTCTTACACATCAAATAATATACAAAGCCAACCGTCAACCACACTAAGTATTACTAGCACACGAAGAAAGAGAAGAAAGAGATATCTTCATATCAATGCATATCTTTGTTCCTGCGGGACGCAGGACGGGATATTTATAAAACCGATGCAAGGACGAGTATCGGAAAACCAGAAAAGAAGATAATTAAAATACTTCGCTTTTTGAATCGGACTTTGACACCAATTTCTAGGGTTTTTTATTTTTATTGCACAAAACCCTGATTCTTATTCTGATTATTATAGGCCGGTTTTCCAATCGCCAGTTAACTTTTATCCGACGAATAAGTTTGACATTTTGACAGTTTTTGTATGGACACTCTGCCAAAACGACAGATTTATTCTTCCGATAAAAGTTAGCTAATGATTGAAAAATCAGCCCTTAAAAAGTAGCTTCAATTACCTACTCCTTATATGATCAGCTATCGGCCAGTAAACATCCCGAAAAAATTTAAAAAGAAAAAGAGTCTTGGTTTTAAATGCCGTTATATTTTCAGTTAAGTTTGCAAAGAGTCGTCGAACTGTTTTATTCGAAATTGAGACCGGGTCGAAATAATTAATTGTCGAAGTTCAGGATGACACTCATTTAATATTAATATTGTATGAAACCTTCTTTTTTTTTTTTTTTTTTTTTTTTTTTTTTTTTTTTTTTTTTTTTTTGGATATGGCATCTCGCAGTTCAGTCTGAGAAGACTGGCTTCTGCTTAACCGGGCAATGTCCTGTGGATGCCTTGATTCTAAGGCCTCCAGCCAGGGCGAAAATAACTAAAAACTAAGCGACAGCGCTCTAAGGGCACCCCCTGTGGGGTACGAACCTCGGCTTAGGGCGTCGCTGGGGGCAGCAGAGGGACAGGCTGGATCTGATTGTCCTTATTTAGGGACTGATTTAATACTACAGGCTCAGCGTCGCGGGCTGGCTCGAGCAAGGGTCGGGGAGGGATTGATCGGGGATTTCGCGCCGGACCTCTGCGGCGAGGTCGGTAGGTTTTCGGTCTGTATTTGTATGCTCTGCGTACCGTACTGGTATCTTTCCTACTCTCTTGCAAGATAGTGATCGGATCGTCGGGGGCGACTAGGGTGTGACGCGGACGTTGGACGGAGCTAATACGCGATGGGTCGTACCGGGCGGCCGATGCGATTAGGGGATTCCTATGCTTAATAGCAGAGTCGAAGTAACGCTTGGAAAGGCGTTTCATGAACTGCTTAACGGTGGGGATTCTGAGGTCTACGTGAAGACTATCGTTACGGACGTAAGGGGGGGCACCGGTGATCTTACGGAGATATCGGTTCTGCAAGGTCTGCATCGTGTGGATATGACGCGGGTGGGCATGCGCGAATACTATGCAAGCATAGGTCATGATGGGGCGGATGACTGCGGTGAAAAGACGCAATTTGCACTTGAGTGACAATTTGCTCTTCCTAGTGATCATGAAGTGGAGCCGGCCCATAGCAAAGGCAGCCCGGTCGCGAGCTGCTTTGATGTGGGCCTTGAACGACAGATGGTCGTCCAGAATAACTCCGAGATACTTGGCTTGCCTTTCCCAAGGGATAGGCTTACCGAACATAGTGATGGGGGGACCTGGCGAACGCTTAAGGCGTGCCTTATAGTATAATACTGCCTGGCTTTTTTCGGGATTAACTTCTATTCTCCACTTACGGAACCAAGCGCCGAGCGAGTCGGCAGCTTTCTGGAGAATGCGGCGGATGTTATCCGGAGAACGGCCGGTGTAATAAATCGCGGTGTCGTCAGCGAAAAGTGCTGTTTGAACCTTCTGGTTCCTCGGAATGTCGCTGGTGTACAGCGTGAACGCGAGGGGAGAGATAACGGAGCCCTGAGGGACTCCGGCGCGAATCGGATGAGGAGAAGATAACGTCTTACCCACACGGTAGCGGAAGGTACGGTTTGACAAAAAGTCTCGTAAGATGAGCACGAGACGGTCGGGCACACCGAGTTGATAAAGCTTGTATATCAGCCCGTTGTGCCAGACCTTGTCAAAGGCTTTCGCGATATCGAAATACATCACCCCCGTCATCGCTCCGCGCTGGAAACCAGCGCTCACGTGTTCGACGATGCGGTGGACTTGATGTATACAAGAATGTTCGGTCCTGAAGCCGAACTGTTCTTTCGGGATGAGGCCCTTTGTCTCGGCAAAATCTCTGAGACGCTTGTATATAAGCCTTTCATAGATCTTGCCGAGAGCACTCAGGAGACTGATCGGCCTGTAGCTGGAGGGCTGGGCTTTCGGTTTCCCAGGTTTGGGAATACCTATAACAGTGGCCTCTTTCCACGTTTGGGGGAAAATATTATTGCTCAGGGCGCCATTGAAGATGGCAGCCAAAAGGACTATGAGCCTAGCGGGGAGGGCTTTAAAAACTCTATTCGTGAAACCGTCGGCGCCTGGGGCTTTCCGAGGCTTAAGCTTATCTATAATATCCTTGACCTCTTCCGGGGTGATGGCGGGGAGGGGGTCATCGGGATCTTCAAAAGGGGGAAGCGATGCTCTACGTTCAACTTCTGCATCCACCTCATCAAGGTGCTGCTTGTCTACTGGTAGAGTGCTTGGCGAACATTGAGATTCCAAGCTGTCGGCTAGGCATTCTGCTTTTTCAGAGTCGTCAAAAGCGACGCTCTTGTCGGGACGTATGAGGGGTGGAGAAGAGACCTCTTCCGAGGTGCGCAACTTCCTTTGAAGCTGCCAGAAGGCTTGATGAGTGGGCTCGAGTTCGCTAAGCGTCTTGTCCCATTGACTCGAGCGAAACTCACTAGTACGTTTCTTTACAGCACGCTGTAAGGAACGCATGTGAGCCTTGTTCGCATCGCAGGGCCAAGAGCTGTAGGCACGTATGGCCGCGTTCTTCTCGGTTATCAGTTCACGTATATCGTCGGGAAGTATCCAGCGGCGATCACTCACCGCCGGTACTTCTCGAGAACAATCCTTCAGTACGGATTGTACGTGTTCTGTAAACGAGTCGATTGCAGCCTCGGTGTCTGCGACTGAGACGATATGGTCGGGAATACCATCTAGAAGTGGTGACGTTTCGGATTTCAGCATATCGCTTACTTTCCTCCAGTCGGTAGTGAGAATAGTGGGAAGGGGCTGGCTGGGGTCAATGATACCCGAGCGAGGAATTAAGTGCATGAGCACTGGACGGTGATCGGAGTGGAGCTCGTGTAACGTCTCAATCATGTGTAACCGAAGGTTCACATTCTTGAGCAGCGCTATATCGAGAACGTCGGGAAGATGACTGACAGTGTCAGGATAGTGCGTGTGCTCCATGGGAGCGACCGCGTCGAAACTAAGAGTTTGGCCTAGATCGTAGAGGACTTTCCCTCTCGGGTTCGTCATTCTACTGTTCCAGGCCGGGTGTTTGGCGTTAAGATCGCCCGCGATGATCACGGAGTCACTCAAGCCGAAAAGAAGGGTGAGATCGCTAACCAGGAGGTTGTGATCTTCCCAAGTATTAGTGGGGGCCAAATAAGCGGAAACTAAATGTACCGGTTGATGACCGGTCATAGCAAGCCGACAGATTGAAAACTCAAGTAGGGACTTTAAAGGAGGGGGATCGATGGGAATACAGTGCAATTCTTTGCGAAAGTAAATAAGGGTGCCGCCCTTGTGACAACGTAGCCTATCATTGCGAACTATGCGGTAGTTGGCAATCTTGGGGTCGCGGTGGCTGGGTTTTAGGAACGTCTCCTGGATGAGGAGAACGTCAACGTTATGGTCACGGAGGAAGGCGGCGATCTCGTCGCGCTGTCCTCTCATGCCATTGGCGTTAAAATAACCTAATCTAAGGGACCGGGGTTGGGTGCAAGAGGGATTTGGTGTGATATCCATTACGGCGCGAAGTTGAGGTTACGAAGAGTGGCCTTGATGACTGGGTAGGCATCAATGATGTCGACGACCTGCTGGAGGTCCGTTGCCGCTTTGAGCTCAGCGACCATGCGGTCGGCCTCAGCGGTGCAGAGAGGTTGGATCCTCATCAAGTAGTTCAGATTGGAATTCTGAGAAGCAGGAGCGTGGGTAGGAGCAGCGGGAGCTCGGGTTTGTGGAGGGGCCTGAGGGGCCTGAGGGGCGGCCACAGGAGTGGGCGCTGGGACAGGGTTGTCCAAAAGACCGGGCATGGGGGGGTTGGGTTTACCCTTCGCGAGGGCAGGGAACGCTTGCTGATGGTTCAGCATGTTCCAAGGAGAAGGCCTCTGAGGGCTGAGACGCTCTGGGAGGACTGTTGACGGGACTTTGAAGGAAGAGGGAGCTTCCCTCTGCTGACGTTGGTTGGCGCGATTCGCCAACTTGCCAGCGGACTGTTTCGGGGCTTTGGGGCAGCCCCTGTAGTTTGCCGGGTGGCCAGACTGTCCGCACAGCACGCAACTAGGCGGCTCTGTGCAGAGACTCCTGTCCTTGGGACGGGTGCAGTCTGCCGTGGCGTGGTCGCCGAGGCACTTTACGCACCTATGCGGTGCGTAACAGTACTTTTGGCTGTGGCCATATAGTTGGCAGCGATGACACTGCCCTACGATTTTGAGTTTTTTAGGCCTCTCGATGATAATGCCCGATAACGAGCACACCGATCGGACCTTGAAGATAGGGTGGTGCCCTTCAACCGGGTCACATATTACGAGTACCATATCGTACTCGTCACCCCCTTGGGACCTATTCTTGTGAAGGCGGTGGACCGCCGAAACAGGGATGCCCTGGGATGTCAGATCATCCAGGATGTCGGAGGAGGGAATCTCCTTGGGGATCCGCTTAATGACCACACGGGTCGGCTTCTCCTCAGGGAGGCTGTAAGTGTGGAAGGCGACGTTCCTTCCACGAAGAGCGTGTACCAAGTTACGGAAATCCGTAGAAGTGGGGGTCTTGACTTTAATACCCTGGAGGGTAGATGTGGCATTGGTGTATTGGATCTTGCGATCCACACACATTTTAGAGATCTCTGTCCATCTGGATTTCTCCTGGATGTATAGAGCGGGTGGCTTCAGCTGCTTCTTTGAAGAAGGAGCAGCTGAGGAGGGGGCTGGCTGTGAAGCAGCCGTGGGACTTGTAGGGCGGCTGACAGGAGCCACACCTTGCGGTTGAGAAATAGCCATAGGGCTTGCCGGGCGACTGCCCTGGGAGGCAGCTTGAGGAGCGATGGGGGCTATCGGGGACGGGGAGGCTTGAGGAGCAAGGGGAGGCGCATTGAGGGCTGTAACAGCCTTCTTGGCCTTATTGGCCTTAGCCTTCCTTCCCTTCTTCCTCTTTCCCTTTTGCACCAGCTGAAAGTCCTCCGATTCAGAGGACGAGGAGGTGGTGTTGGGGGAGTCGGGGGAGCTCTCAGCGGCAGAGGGCGCGGACTCAACTATCTCCATATCGGAGGAGGAAGGCTGAGTGATCGGAGCGGGGGAGGGCGAACGCGACTTACTTTCCCTCTCGGGGGTACGAATGGCCTTACGGAGGGCCCTATACCTGTCTTTCTTAAAGGGAGTAAGGAGATCCGTATACTTCTCCTTAATGTACTCATTATCGTCGCTTAATAGCTCCGCTAAGAGTAGGTCGAGTTGACTTTCTAGTACACCATTACGTGCTTTTGCCATCTTGGCATGGGGATCCTAACCCTATTAAAAACCTAATTATGGTAGCCTAACTAGAGCTAACTACCTAGTCCCGAGGAGACACGTAAAACGTGAGCTCCCCGGGCAGACAGTTCCCCGTTAAAAACGAACCCACCCTTGTGTTTTTCGTAGTGCTAGCTGGCAAGAAGAAAAACACAAACAAACTTGTCAGCGACACGACTGTCTGAGAATTGCCTGAAGGGCCTAATCTGAATTCCTATCTATCGATACCAGTACCTAGGTCCCCGGGTAGGTGCGCCCGGGGATGTGTGGCCTCTCCTGAACTTGTGCGAACAGTGAGGTGAGTACCTATGGTGTGCCCTAAGCTTGTAAACCTGTCGCCAGTCTTATTGTGCGACAGGGCCCTAGTCCCGCAAGGGGCTCTAGTGCGAAGGGGTAGACACTCCCAACCGACACTAGGTGTGTAGCTGTGAACGAAGTCGAAGACTAGGTTTGACGAGGGAAGCCCCCAAGGCCAAGGTCCTAGCTCCCGATGCCAATGGAATGCCTCGCCCTGAAGGGGTCCGGCGGGTAGGATTGGGTCACCACCCTCTTGACTTCGTTAACACCGTTAGGTTTCCCGTCAAGAACCACAAAACCGTGGCTTTTCCCTGAAGGGGCAACAAAACGCGGACGATTCGACGATAAAGGAAATATAGCCTCGAAAAAGGCTGTTTTTTTGCCACTGAGTAACACCGGTTAGAATGTGTACTAATACGAGTATTAGACACAAACTAACGATGTACTACGGGACGGTAGGCACTGGGCCTTGATGCTCGGCGAAGCGGCGAAGCTGCGACGAACAGGACGGGATGCGCGGTGGGGCGCGGAGAATCGACGGAGCGGGGCGGAGCGCACGTCTGCACGCTACGGTGGCCGAGCGTCGAATGATGAAACCTTCTTGTGAAAGAATCAGCTTATATAGTTATTTTTTTTATTTCTATCTAAGGGCCTTTCCTGATATCAAACATATTTAAACAAAATCAGCGATTTCCCACAAAAGTGCCAACATCGTGTATGTTGGCACTCTTGTGGCAAATTTATCGATGAAAGTTTCTCCTCTGTAGCGCTCAGAATGATGTACTAAAAACGTGGTAATCGTTTGTTCATCGATATCCCTTCAATCCCGTATACAAACATGCAAATTATGCGGTAATGACACTGCTAAAAACATAAACGTAGAATTTTGTACGCTTTTATATTTTGCATTATTTTGCGGTTCGGATTAAAGGAATTGGCGATCCAAAATAATAATGCCAAAAAAAAATCAAAAATATAAAGATTGTGAAAGGAATTTGAACTTTGCAGAAAGGTTCTTATCCTACCGTCACTGCAATTATAATGTGGTCTGGACCAAACCCTTTTTTGTTACAAGTTTTTACTTTATAATAGTTTTTGAAGTTGTAACTTTTATACAAATACCTCCTTCAGTGACCCGCTTACTATTCAATTTCAAATTCAGAACAATGTTTTGATTGCGTAAAATGAGTTTTCCGTACAACCTGATTTTCCGCGCATCAATCCCTAGGCTAGCAACTTTATTTTATCAGGTAAAAAATAGGCTCTGTATCAGAAAAGTTTTCCCATCAAAATGGACAGGGACACACCTAATTGTTACATTCTCTCACTGTTGTCTGGCTAGGGACTCAAACTCATCACAACAACATTTTGATTTTGAGTTTACAAAAATATAAATAAACTAGCGGATGTCACGCGGTTTCACCCGCGTAGTTTCCGTTCCCGTGAGACTACGGGGATAAAATATAGCCTATGTTACTCAGGGTGAATGTAACTTTCCAATGGTGAATGAAGAATTTTTGAAATTGGCACAGTAGTTATTGATTTCATTCATTACAACCAAACAAACAAAGTTTTCCTCTTTATAATATGAGTGTAGATAAATATGTATATCGCTGGACATGTGGCCATCTAGTCCCATACTAAGCAACGAGGCTTGTGGACACCAGATAGGTTATTTACTACATAGATAAATAAAGATAAATAAAACTCACTATGTTGCTGTGTTGAGTCCCATGCCATTTGAGCACTTAAAATAGATCTTTCCATTTTTATTTCTTTAACCGACGTTTATTTAAATTTCATATAGGTCTTGAAAATAGATTCAAATCGACGTAAAGTGGGTTGAGTTTTTGAAGTGTAAACGTCACTTGAGCACTTTTTGAGTAAACAGAAATCATAGAACTCGCGTTACCATCTTCTATCTTCAGTCCGCAGACTGCCCGACATGTATTTTTTTTAATGAAACAGATAAGTTCAGTTTCTTAATAACAACCTAGTTTGGACCCTAAGTTATCCGGGTCAAAATTGTAACAAATAAGGTCGAGTATCACCCATTTAAGGAATGCATCCAATTAACAATCGCCCTGTATTTTAGAACTATGCCACCGAAATCTTTGTCAATCGTGAGAATGTTTGCAGAAACACGTAAGGAAAACGTAATAGTTGTTTTGGCTTATATGTATTACACTGTCAGAATACTCGCTGTTGATAAGCATTAATTTGTGAAACAGCCGGTGAAAACTGTATCCAAATTCAAGTTTGTGTCTTTAATTCCGGCGACGAGCCAAAAGTACCATGATAGATATATGAAGTACCAGTCCTCAGGAAACCATAACTTCTATTTTATACCAACAGGAAGTGACTTAGAAACTGTTTCGGTTTTGGAATACGGTCATCTTGAAACTTATTCAATTTAAGCCTGAAAGCCTGGCTCGCTGGCTTTCAATTGGGGTTGGCCGGGGAAGTAGCAACCAACTATCTGATTAACAGACCGACTCGTTGATAATTTTATTCAAAAGCTGATAAATTATTTAATTGCTTTGAGTTTATTATGACTGAAATACTGGTGGCAATGTTCACAAAATAGCCATTAATTCTAATTTAGAATAAATGTGTTTTCTAATTTATTTTCTGTAGCTGGTAATTCAAATTTGTTCTAATCTCCAATACACTGCTAATTGTCGTCTGAATCTTTGTTTTCTTTTTCGAACGCCTGGGCAATCTGTAAAGCTTCTGCTTAGTCCACCTTTAAAACTGATTGAGGTGAATCACGAATGAAATAGTATGATGTAGTTTGTGCTTTATTATCATCCGAATAGCATGGTATTTTATTAGTACGGAACTTAGAGTAGAATTTTAAAACCACGTCTTTGAGAAATTAAACATGACTACTCTCGATTCATTGCATTTTAATAAATTAAGATGACGTATGAAGGATCATCACTTGAGAAGAGTTTCACCGATTTGGCTGTTTTATCTTAGTTGTGTTCATAATGTTCAGGTTTTATTTGAAAGAATGTTTCGGAAAAGTCAGCAGTCGGTAATCCAAATGGTAGGAACATCTACACTATAATAATCTACACTAATATTATAAAGAGGAAAACTTTGTTTGTTTGGTTGTAATGAATACCTAAACTCAAAAACTTCTGTGCCAATTTCAAAAATTCTTTCACCATTGGAAAGCTACATTCACCCTGAGTAACATAGGCTATAATTTATCCCCGTAGTCCCACGGGACCGGGAACTACGCGGGTGAAACCGCGTGATGTCCGCTAGTCTCAAATAAAAATATGACAAACTAAAAATTAATTGCACTCGTACGAAGCCGGGGCGGGTCGCTAGCCAGTGATAAAAATAGTCAACAAATCGGATTTATGCGATATTATGTAATTTCAACGTGCTAGATGTTCTTGCATGTCACAGGAAATTCAGCCCTGTTCTATCGTGTGTGATATTAAATTCAATTTCTTCAGCTTAAACGTGTTAAAATTTGTGTTAAGTTAGCTGGTGAATTTTAAAGTGTCTCCGGTCCTGTTAGTCTTTAGAAGTCAAACTTCCAATGATTTATAGAAACTGAGACTTATACTTTACTGGGTGAACTTATATATGTATATGTCACCGTAAAATTGTCAAACACGTTATATTACAATATAACGTGTTTTTTCTCGCGATATTGTAATGTTTCGAATTATTGTCAACTGAACATACGGAAGTATCTCTGCCCCCATACTCGGGACTTGGGGCACCCCCCCGTTAGGTTAGTTAGGTTCCTTTAAACCCTGCACTCGGAAATAGAGGCCCCGCGAAGCGGGGCTCCGTCGACTACGCTTTTTAGGGGGAATATAAAGTGTTTTAAGGTTATGTTATATTAATCGGTATTTCTCAGGAATGGTGCATTATCTTTTCATGAGAGTTGTGCCACTGGGCAAGGGGGACCCCTCCTTCCCTCCACACCGCGTAAGTTGACTACCATCGCATGCATTTCACGAAAAATAATGCGTTTTGTTGTAAGCAGTATGTTCATTTGACAATAATTCGAGACTTTACAATATCGCTAGAGATATTACAATATAACGTATTTGACAATTTTACGGTGACATATATATACATACGTGAGTATAAGTTCACGCAGTAGGTAATAATATTCAATAAAAATGTACGTAATATAAGGTTACCTAGCTACTAGGTACATCAATCGTAGTGTGATATTTATAATAGCGAATGAGTAGGTGGCTAGGTACCCACTCATACCAGTTTTAGTACACAATATACACAGCCGTGTGAACATCATTCCCATACTAAATCAGGATGCGTAATTGTGTTCATACGTAATTATGTTGACGAACCCAGAACACTACAATGTAATCTGCCCGACTCACAGGATGTTTGGCTATACAAAAGTCATTGATTGTAAACTTTCAATTAGGCTATTCCTAGATGCTAGTTCATGTTCTTAATACATGTATAATCTATAGTTTACAATAACTGATCGGAATTGTTACAGAACTAAAAGTATCGGGATGAACAGAAACTATTCATCGGGTAGTTGACAATGGGTTAACAACCCGACGCGTCGGGAAACTACAAAATAACTCTAACAATTCTGGATAATCAATACGAAAACTACACTCGTATCTGATTTCACCATTTGATTCCGATTTGGTCACTATAAGAGGCCTGTAATACCAAAATAATTTATAAATCAAACATATTCTTAAGGTAGTGTGTATTTATTTTGATTGGATTACAGGATATACCTATAGGTTTCCAAACACATATTTTGAATGTTGACCGATTTAAACAAGAGTTATGAGAAAAATACCTTTTCTGTAGAAATATGAAATTCCTCATATCAGCTCGTCTTTATCCTTTAAAAATATTTATTTGGGAACATAGATATTCTATAATACAATCGAAATATATACACATTACCTTAAGAATATGTCTGATTTTCACATTATTGTGGTATTACGTTTGTATGAAAAATGCATGCTCCGCCGGCCCCTTAAGGTGAAAGCGTCAGGGAGGCCCGCGATTTTCCTTAAGTCTTAGGTTTTTTTTGCAATTTGCAGGACAGTGCTAAGTTGATGAAAAGTCGAGAAACGCATTCAAAGTCGTTCCTCGACTCTTATGAACTTAGGGGGTTGTATTGATGATTCTGGTGATTATAATTCTGTAACTACATGCGTCCTACAGCCGCGACCGATATTTTCATCAACACAAACTTAGCACTACCCTGCAAATTGCAAAAACGTGAGAAAATTAGTATTTCGCGGGCTACTTAGGAACATCCGCCTTAACAGGAAAGTACAATGGGTGAGAGGGGATCTAAGTCAGCTTGCCGGTCTATAGTGATTGTTTGCTAAATGTATCATTCTCTTTTGCAGGGAGAATCCCCGGGAAGTCCGTAATAGAGCAGAGAAGATGCGGAGAGACAGACTCAACCAGTCTGTGGCGGAACTGGCATCCATGGTGCCCCCCGTTGTGGCTGCTAGGAGGAAGATCGACAAGACCACAGTACTACGACTAACTGCACACTACTTACGAGCACACCAATATGGTAACTATTATTAAATACGATTTATTATTATTACGAGAGCAGCAGTGGCCCCGTGGTGGCCACCAGTGTATTTACGTCGTAGGTTCGAACCCAGGCGCCTCGCTGTACTTTGTGTTATTTATTTCACAACTACTGTTCTCAAAAACGGTACAACGGTGACATCTACCAATCTGCGTAGGGCTCGCGTGGTTGATTGTAGCCCATTCCCTTTCATAGAGATGCCGAGAGAGACCTGTTTCCCAGCAGTGGGAATATTAATAGGCTGGTGATGATAATGATGATTATAGATACACTTACCTAACCAGAGTATACCAAATTGTTCAAAATAAAAAGAAGAAAAAGCAAGGTTCGTAGAATAAACTAACTCTCTTGGCTTCCACAACTTGCGATAGTAATTTGATATTCGGATTTGAAAAGTTTCATTTCCCTGGCTTCTGCAGTTCGTAAAAGAAATATTATGGCGTTCACGATTCACGTGTAAATAAAGTAAACAACAAAATGTAATACAAGACTTGGTAATAGTTTTCATAAACTACTTTTTTCTTCTTAAATAAGCTTCTAGTAAACCGAGATGAGAGCTTTGTTAACTAGATTAGAGGGACCGACACAATTTCTTATTTAATGAATAAGTGCTTATTCCATTTGTTTTTCTTCTCAGCAGATCGCAGACTCGAGTTTCTTGCGCACCTCACGGATTAAAGTGACGCAACTGAGTGATCTAGTTCTACGCTTTAATTTGCAAATATTTTCTAGTTTCACCACATTCCATACAGTAATTGTTATGTGTTGGAATGCAAGCTCCACCCATACCAATTACGATGGGCATACGCGACCGAATTGAAGAGTTGTAGTGTGCACTATGATCGTATTCTAACAATGGCCAGTTATCTTTGGTAGGGTAATCGACGGACGATGCAGGTGCGCACATTTTGTATCATGTTATTACTGGCATGTCATTTTCCACATACGAGGGTATTACGTTGATAAAATAAGGAGACAGCGGTGAATTATCGGAAACTTTACGTTCAAGAAATGTAGTCTTAAGTACAATAATTAGTTACAGTTTATTTGCTAAACATATTCGTTGCAAGTTTCCTATGAATTTAATAAAAGAGTTTGCAAGTACCTTATTTAAAAAAAAACTCATGTTATTATAATATAGGTAGGTATTACAGGGTCCAAATGAGTGCTTGAAACTAACTCCTTCTCCTGAAAACAGAAATAGAGCATTCATAATTCTGCTGTCATGACCTAGATACACCTACCAATCAATAACAAAACTCTAAAACTTTCAATAATTTATAACCACCCAGTTATAATTATTGCGCAGAACAGGTATCTCTGCACCTACATTAACATAATATATGCAATGTATAAACACTGACTCATCATATTAGAATATTAATTTCATATAAAAGGAAGAAGTGGGGTAGGCAAAGCATCGTATAAAGGAGTTATAACAACAACAAAGTTGGCTAAGTACGTAGTACTCTACTTAGCATCCAGAAATGGGTTCAAGGTAGGACTCAATATTGATGAAGCTAATGTATAAACATGAGTAATGCCTCACTAGGCGAAGGCATTGCTCACGAAATCATCACTGACTACCTGTAACGACTGTCAAAGAAGGACAAATGACAGCCGGGACCAACAGTACACTTCCTACTCATATTGATTTTCTGACGTGAAAGTGCAATAAGTGGTAACCGACATTGTTGCGGCGTCGTTGTCTACAATGTGACACTTCTCCGCCCTGATATTTGTAGTGACATTCGATCGAGATCGTGCTCGATTAACGGAGTGTGAATTTAATGATAAGAGACCTGTAGTTACAATGTACCGGTGGCCTGAGGATCCGTCGGTAACTGGACGCAGCCAATAAACTAGTGCAAAGTGCAAATCTATTCATAGGACCAGCTCATACATTCGTGTCACTATTAGTTTGACTGAGAAATGTAACATGCATTTTAACCACGGTATACTTAATAATACGTGTGGTTATTATCAGTGACCCTAATCTCATTTGTATGCTTCCTATTATAACTTATTATGATAAGTACCTACTTCAAATGCAATAAAAAATACTGCGTCATGTATTCTTTGCTATCAAGCCGTTGATAAAAGGTTGTAGTGTCAATTGATTTTAAAACAATTAATTTGCTATATATTTCTGTACGGAGAGTAAATAAGTAGTAAATCACTTGAATGTAGTAAAAATAATGGCGTTTAAGTAATACAAAACATTTCCATATTAAATAGGATTTAGTACAATTAGTTATTGCAATGTAACATATTTGTCTATCAATATAAAATCCGGTCGTGTATAGTAACGTGAGTGCGCGTGCGCACGTGGGACGCCATGCTCCTCCGCTTAGGGCGTCAACACACTGCATTGCGAATTCAGTTATTTTAGTTTCAATGTCACTGTTGACAGCGCGAACATGTCATTACGCGGTGGCGTTATGTGGCCATAACCTTATACAACATGGGAACATGACAATTTTAAAAATAAGTGTATGTAAACAGTTAAAGCTGAAAACATGTAAAACATGTGTCATCATGGATGAGCGTTCTATATTATAGTTAATTAGCAAATCGAAATATTTTTCTTTGTGATACGAAACTCTGAGACACTGTCATGGGGCTTCAATATCTCGTACTTTATTATAAACTTAATTTTAGTGATGTCTTTATCTTTTAATTTAAATGAATATAGTAATTTCTAAGTTTATCTTGGACGTCACTGACATCGGTGAAGGAAAACATCATACTGATGAAATCTAGACTTCTAATTAATATAGGGTGTAAAACACCTCTTCACGAAGCCGAAAGACACTTGTTGCGGTCATTTTTTTGTCCTACATCATACCTGGGAACCTTCTAGTTAAGAAAATATTTTTAAATACAATTTTTATACTACCTCCATGAACCCCGTACTATTCAATCGATCCGTCAGCACAATGTTTTAAGAGCTTTACATTGAGTTCCACCACAAAACATGATTCATAACCTCAAAAAAAAAGTTGTTTCCCAACAATGTTTTTTTCGTAAAGTTACTTAGTTTGATGTACAGAATGATTGCTTAACGGCTTTGTGATGAGGTGGTTTACACCCTGTATAAACTAACCTTCAATTACCAACTCGTCTTGAGCGATCGGGGTGATCAATGCTCGTGCCTGTGTCCCGCAGCAGTGGGGACACTAACAGGCTAATGATGATGATGACTTATCGGATTTATCAATCTGATTTTTAACTTCATATTTTTAATTTTTAACTGAAATCAAAAAAGGTCTTCATTTTCGGGCGTTTTCCTAACTTTTACTCAGTTCCTATAAATTAATGAACTAGTTAACTAAAAAATAAACAAAATTGTAGTCAAAATCCTGATTGCTACAAAAATCTGGGGCCGTTTTTTTTTAATTTGGCAGCAATCGCATACGGATAAACGTGCAAGTGTTATTGGAAAAATTTTTTGTTATTATCAAAATAATACTATCACATCAAACTCTGATTTTCTTTAAATTATTAATTAGTTCCCCACATTTTCCTCGATAAAAATGTTTTTCATACGAAAATATAAAGCTTTTATAAGCGTTCAAGTTTTCATTGTGTCCATGCAGTGTCCACATATTCATACTTTGTTTTTCATTGTTGATTACACAAACATAGTATCACTGATTCTCTTCTCATCCATTTGCGTAGGCTTGTTTGTTGACACAATATTCAATTTCAATTTTAAATTGAACTGTTAGCTGAAAGTTTATTTTGCAAAAATATTTGAAACGGAACACCGTTGTTTGAAAAACAGCAGGAAATAACACAGTTTGAAGTGGGTGTCATCATCATTATCATCAACGGCCTACAATGTTCCCACTGCTGGGACACGGCCTCCTCTCAATCAGAGAGAAGAGGGCGTGCTGTCAATGATTCGGCGATTTTTTTAGAAAGAAAGAAAGAAAGAAATAACATTTATTAGCCCGACAGGACAACACATAAATAAAAAAATAATAATAAAATGGTAAAATTGTGATTATAACACTAGTTTAAAGTAAACATAATGAGAGAATAAAAAATAAAAAATAATAACGAAATCATAAGAAAAACAGTTTTTAGTTTCAGCCGTTATTCTATGACTTACTACACAATACAAAGCTGTTGGGTTGCGAGCTGAACAAATGCCTTCACTCCTACAGGTCTAGTCAAACGGACTATTATATGAGATATATGATTGGTTTTGTTCTTGGTGGAAGTGACTGTTGTTTATTAACAAAACTTTATTAAATTTTGATTCAAACCGTGGGGGCTCTTTAGTAAACTCATCCCACACAGGTGGATCCGCGCAATGATTGAATTGGTCAACTGATTCCGTTGACCAATTTTATGATTTGTATATTCAAGTGGAAAAGTTTCTTGATATTCATTTATGTGGTGATTCCCGTTGGACTCATCGCCCGTGCCCACACTGGTGGGGCGGGGTGTGTCTAAATTTATATTTTATTTATTACCTACTCAAAGATATTGTTTGGGATCGAGTAGTGTTCGTGCAATTGTGAAGTTACGGACAGTAACCTTACGACCAGTACTAGGCTGGTATGAATCCAAGAAGACTACTATTACTAGAAGACCGTATCTACCTACCCTGAATTATAGAAATACATACATACCACCTTGAGCTTATGCCAGTCTGGTATTTCTCGCGGAACATAAGTGAATATATTATGTTATCTTAAAATTGATAATAATCTATCTAGCGAATTGTAAATGGTGAGAGAAAACATGCGTGGTAATCGGTTTTCTGTGATGCAGAGCAATGCGGAAAATTTTGTAAGGAAAGTTTTGGGTATGAATGTGAATGGGTATAAGTGTAAGAGTGGAGGAAGAAGACTAAGTAAACGAAGGAAGAACTCGGTGAAGGACGAAATGGGAAGAAAGGAAGTGTCTCATGAGATGACGAGTTAAGAGAAGTACGGAAGGAGTATTTCTTCTCAGCAACCTCTAATACTTATATTGGAATAAGGGAGAATGATGATGACTAATAAAAATCATTAGGAGAAAATAATATGTATATATAGAGGGTGTAAACACCTCTTAACGAAGCCGAAAGGCACTTGTTCTCCTCGTCATTGCGATCATTTTTTTGTTATACACCATACCTTGTTGAGCCGTTACCGTTTTTGCAACATTTTTCATTCCTGCTCTGCTCCTAATAATCGTAGCGTGATGTTATATAGCCTAAAGACTTTCTCGATAAATGGACTATCCAACACAAAAATATTTTTTCAATTCGAGCCGGTAGTTCCTGAGATTAGCGCGTTCAACCAAACAAACAAACTTTTCTGCTTTATAATATTAGTATAGATTTTCATATTAATATTATGTTGTTAGTAATGAAGTACATTCTTTCAGTGTTCGGTGACTCAATTAGCCAGTCAACACAGCAGTTCAGTCCTGCTTCGATAATGAAGGTGCAGAGCCTGTTCAACGGCTTCCTGATCACAACCACATACAGGGGCATCATTGTGGTCGTGTCACAGAATGTCAACCAATATCTTGGATATACAGAGGTACAGTTTTTTTTTTAAGTGAAAACTTCTTTCAGCGCGTTGAGCAGTTTTTGGGTGAACTAAAATAATGGGACTCTCGTGACCGTCACCAAACGCTTCGTAGCACTCGTAGCCGATACGCTACGGCGTAGCACCACTTAAGCGTGCGCGGGGCACAACCCGTAGCTGATATAGATTATTTAGGCGCGGGTCATACACAAGTTGCGTATGGTGGTGGGCGAGGTGGTGGCGTGGCGCCACTTCTGTGATATTTCATACAAAATGTAAAGAAAAGGTGTGGCGTGACACATACTGAGATAACGTGGCGCGGGCTCCACTTCCTCGCCCTCCGCGCACCCGCAGTCGCGCCGCGCTGCGCCTTCGCCATACGTTATACGCCATACAACATACATGTTTGACCCGCGTCTTAGTTTTCACTTCTCTGTTTTTTCTTCTTCTTCTATTGGCAGTCCCCATTGCTGCCCTGCAAGTTTTTAATTATAAGTTTATGAATGGCCAATGATTTGTCAAAGACTAGAGCAAAGTAAGTATGTTATTAAGGTTCTTCTAAGACCACATAAAAAACTAAGACATAGCGCTGTGAACAATTAAGTGAAGCCAGGGCAAAACTACGCTTTGGTCTGTACATACACACGCACACATTAACATCAAACTACAATTAAACTATGCTCAGAAAATGCACACATGTTTACAAAACCGGCCTCATTTTATTGTTCGCTGCGCTATGTCTTGGTTTTTATTTGGTCTGAGAGGTTATTGATGTCTGCTTCTATCAGTTCCTAATGAAGGCATTTCATTGAATCTCATCTTGACTTAACACACATCAGAAGTTAAAGTATTAAAATTATTGTTTTGAGTTTTCCTTCAAGGCATTTTCTTTACATAAAATATTTTATAGTTTGTTTGATTCGAGTAATTTACCAACTAACCTATACTTATAAGGAAAACGAATTGAATACTATGTTATTAAAAAAATGTACCTATCTTATCTTTGCTCAAGTAAGTATTAACCACTTACAACAATTATTGATATGTTTTGATCTGTTGGAAGAGTAGCTTATGTGTTAACTGGCCCAGCTATAAAAATTACCTTTACATAGTTCTATGGACAAGCCTTTGTAAACAAAGTATTTAAGTGAATTATCGTTAAAAAAAATGTGCATGTGAATGCTCCATTCATTTATATAATATGTCTACTTATCAAGTCGCATAACAACATCAAACACAATATTTGAACGAAACGAGACTGCACACAGATAACAATGTCTATCATTTAGGTATATTTAGTAGTTTATGCATTTATGAGATACTTGAAATTGACGTCAGTAACAGTTTCCCCATAACAGTCACGTTTAGAGTAACTATGATACCGTTAGATAAGTAATTTTCATCTAACGATTTTTATCACATTATTTTCTCTGCTGATCAAAATCAATTTCCGGACGATGAATTAAAGTGGTTATAAAATACCTCTCCTTAGGGTGGTAGCTCATAGAATACTAGCTGACCCACGCAACTTCGTCTGCGTCACAAGAGAAAAACGAAAGGAAAAAAAAGACCCCGTTTTAGCATCATTTTTCATTCCTGCTCCGCTCCTTATGGTCATAGTGTGATGTTATATAGCCTATAGCCTTTCTCGATAAATGGACTATCCAACCCATAAATATCAATTCGACCCGGTAGTTCCTGAGATTAGCGCGTTCAACCAAACAAACAAACAAACTCTTCTGCTTTATAATATTAGTATAGAAGTATAGATTAACAGTTTAGTGGTGTGTTGACCAAACTTACGCAATAACGAGTGATTCAAATGGAGTTCCTTTTTTAAATAAAAAAGCGGAAAAAACTGGCTTATCTTTATAATCAAAATAACTATTCTTGACATTTACTTTTTAAATACTATGGCTTAAAAACTGCAGTTAAAATGGTTCATTCTGCAGTTCAAATGGTGGGCGGGACCCCACATTTTCAGTGGTTTGTCGAATAACCCGAGTAATGTTGGCTGGCTATCAGTTACTCAATCGTACACGGGTTATCTATATGTATAGACTTTAGGCAAATGAAAAAGTTTAGAGGAGAGATGTCACAAGATCTAGGGGGGCAATTCACCGGTCCAAACAGGCGAAAAAACTGTTAATAAAATTGTTCTTGCAATAAAGCCATGGGTTCACGCGTCTGTGTGGTAAGTGCCTGTAGTAGGCCGATTCTGTTGACCGTAAGTTGCTCGCATCGCAAGAAACACCTAGTTTGTAGAGCTCTGATTTTTGTTATACAACTGAATAGTAGCTGCATCCGGTTAGATTGGAAGCCGACCCTAACATAGTTGGTAAAAGGCTAGGCCGATGATGAGCTGAATATAAGAAAACGCTGTGCCGGGATGGAAAAACTTCATGATGAAATCTCAAACAGTATTGAACATAACCAACATGAAAGGTTAACACAATTTACGCTTTCTCTATCGAAAAGTCAATACCTATTAAAAAAGGACCTCTCTTACCGTATATCCGACCGAAAAGTCTCAATTGAATCACCCATTATAAATTATATTTTCCCCAACAGCTTGACTTGCTCGGTCAAAACCTTCTCACTTTAACTCACGAAGGCGACCGGGCTATGCTGCGCGAACAGCTGATGCCGAGGACCCAAAACCTGGGTCCTAACGGAGAACTCATGATACCTGACGAACCTGATGCCGTTCGCAAAGTTGAAGAGGGCTTGGCTAACGAGAAAAGGCGATTTATAATAAGGTGGGTACCTACTCAGTGACATAAAAGGCTAGACAATAGATGATGACCTAGTAAGTGATAGAAACTTCTTCACAGACAGGCTACGTATAGGCGGAGTATGTCGGCTCTCAGTGTCGCTCATCCCGCATCTTTGACGCGTCTGTGCACTTGCTAATGCAGATTTTATTCTTTTTGCATAATGTGCCAGACGTCACCTTTACTTAACGCTACCGAACCAGCCACATACCAACTGTACCTACGCTAGCCGATAGTACAGGTCTACTAAGAATCGAACAGCATGGTTCTGAGGCGACATGGTAATATTGAACTGTGTTTTTTTAATAAATAAAATACTTAAAACTGCGAATGCATGAGCCTATGCGAATTTTAGGACTTAATCAAGGAAAGGTGGCCATTGCGACTTTCCATTTAACTCATCATAATACAACACGGATACCATACATTGTTTATAGATCAGGGCAAATAAACGTAGAAAAGTCAATAAAAGTAAGTCTATTTAAACTGGTCAGAAAATAAATCTGATTTGCGAGTTTCTTCGTAACGTTTTTAACTTTACATTGTATTTGAATCTTAAAAGAAAAGCTAGATGTTTTTTCCAATAGCAATAAACACAGTCTCCTAAGTTCCGGTGAAGAGTTTCTCGCTTGGGAAACTTGTTTATCGGTGACGATTTTGTTTTCATAAATTTCACATCTTCTATTTTGAATATTTCTCCCAGAGCGAACCTGGTAAGCATTTAAGTTTGGTAGTTTTCTATTACCTACCTAGTTTACACATATTCTATGTAATCTTAGATTTCAAGGACTGTTTTAGAGAACATGTAAACACCCTTCAAATTGTTTGGGAACATGTTTATATTAGCTTTAAGTTTCCCTAACAGCATAAAATGTAGTCATATTAAGATCTTAATCTAATACCTACAATCTTCGAGAAAACAAAATAAGAAGTTAATCTACTCATATTACTAAAACAAAATTAGTTTCAAATTAGATGAAAGTCCCAAAACCGTCAAATTTATTTATAAGTATTTCGCATTTTTTTCCCTGTTCATATTTATAGTGTTTGTTGGTATTGGTTGCTTAATCGGATTTAGCAGCACGTTTTATAAGATTTCGGGGAAGCATGGGGTCGTGTGCACGTGACTGAAAAGGGTTTATAAACCACCGTGAAACACCATCAGTGGCATTACAGTTCCAGAGCTCAACGAGGATTAAGGTTCCCAAACAAGTTTCATAAATTGGTTTCTCGAATTTCTAACCATGAAGATTAAAGTAAATCAATGGAGAACACGGAAAACCATTCAGGAGATAAATAGGTAAAGGGTTTATACTAAACTACTGTTCCGCCGGTTTTTTTTTTTTTTAATACTCTCGTATTTGCGTGTGTCAATCAATTTTAACTCAATTGCTTTATTAGTGAAACACCAAATAGTTGAAAAAGAATACAAGATTCGTTCACTTTTCTTCGTCAACTTAACTCGCCTCATGCCTAATTCCTGAATAGTTCCAAACTGAAGTTAAGTAATAAAGTTTGGTCACTCTCAGCTAGCGGAACTTTACATTGTTGCCATTTATATGTTTGCTCTTTTCATCGAATTTGCGCAAACTGCGCAAAAGACTTAAAGCGACTTACGATGTTTTTCCATTTTATGATTACTTTCTTGTGCTGTTCAAGTCGCTGTTTCCTGCCGCGAATGTGTTTGTTTGCTGCGCTGGTTTTTTCATGTGAATATTTAAACCTTGGCAGGCTCAAAAAGTTGGGCCAGCGGTCTGAGCCGAGCCAGTACGTAACGTGCCACGTGGAAGGTTCGCTGAGGAAGTCAGACAGGGCATGCCGCGGGTACAGCCGATGCTGCCAGATCGTGCGCCGAGCGCGCGCCCGTTCAGAGAACCCATGTTCCAGCGGAAATGATATTGTAAGTACTCTTTATTTATTACCCGTTGTTTGTTCACTTTCAAACATGGCAGGCTTCTCTTACACGAGCGCTGGTGACCAGTAATCTGTTAGCACACCGACGGTTTTCAAGCTGCTAAGGATAGTCTAGTTCTTCAACACATTTTCACATTGTATGATTGCCTTTCATTTTTTTTATAAAGGCTTAGCTAGGTCCGTCCAGATTCTGCCGAAAATCAGACATACCGCTAAATCATGGAGCAGGATTAGGCAATATTCGAAGTAGTCTATAATCCTTTCAGGGCACTCCGATGATTGATTTACGGTATCGGCTATCATAACACGAGCAGAGGTATATCGAATCGTCACCGTGTTATGATTGAAGTTTCACGGACCCGAACAAAGCTTCTACATTTATTGCGCCGGTCTGTATAATTGATTGCCGGATGCTTTATCTTTCGATCATTTTAAACTGGTCAAGTATGCTCATTACTTATGTCTGTCTAATTTATTCTCCAGATTCTCGTATTATAGCTGTTTTTTAAACGGACAAAACAACTCCTAAATGTAGTGTAAGTTGAATACAAATTCGCTGTCTAACAGCTACAGTAGCGAGAATTTTATTTCTTTTCTTTCCCTTTTATTATTTTTTTTTAAGTGGGACCTGGTGACCTGTAATACAGGTTTTTTTTCCTAAAACCTGCTTCAGGCACCAGCTCTCACAATGTGAATTTGTATAGTTCTGAACTGTTATGTGCTGAGAACCATTGTGAGAGAAAAAAAAATATTATTAAGTATTAATAAATGGTTAGTTTATTTTCAGACACAAACAGATTCCTTTCCTGAAAACGTGTACCTATAAGAGCCTAGACTATCTGTAAAGGTAAAGGTACTATCATTTCTTTCATGAAAGTTTTCCGACAAACCTTTCGTTCGTGACTCGTCGAAAGTCCTTTCAAGGTCTTCTTCCATACCATGCAAGTTATTCCGCCACGTGTTACAATCGTGTATTGTATGAACATAGATGCTGGTGTATACGCTATACTGCGCTATGACGTAACAGGTTGGTGTCGGACTGCAGAGTAAATCGAGAGCGACACTCGCTGGCGAGAAATATTGACACCGCTGTTTGATACTTATTGCTCGCTGTTGTTGTTAGGAAATAACTAGTAAACGACACTTTGTTGGAAACTGATACCTATCAGATACTTTTTAGTTCCGGAAAAAAGGTTTTTATTGCCGATGATCATGGTACTTTTCCAATTTCAAAGGCTTAGATGTACTCGTACTTAGATAAATAAAATAATTATTTCCAGTTATGTTTTGTCTCTCCTCAAATTTAATGATATCCCATGCTTTGATGTCAAAGTTAAAGGTAGTCAGTGGCCCAAAAGCTGACAACCAGTCTTAACAGTTTTACCCAGGACTGACTCTATGGAGGTCAGATATGTAGTCGCTTCATGTATCGAGCAGCTTCCGGTAAGACTGTCAGCCGACCCCAATATAGATGGTAACTGGCTAGGCAGATGATTATGATAAGGTACTTTAAATACTTCACGTGAAGGTTTTCCTTAATTTCGCTTCCACCCTTACTCAATTTACGCAATTTGTGCAAAATACTCGCGGTTACGAAAATCCGTTACATAACTCCGAAACCTTCGTCTCTATTCAGTCGAACGAAAGGGGGTGCTATTTTTAGCCAAGGGTGGTCACCACCTAAACTCAACCTACCTTTAGTTCCAAATGACCTAACCTTGAAGTGGTACCTATTAAAACTAATACTCGGTATAATCATCTTATCGTTAACACGTCTCTGTCCTCAGGACAAGATGAAACCTATTAAATATTTTTGAAAAAAAAAAAACGGATTCTTCCGATAGATTTTCACCGAACCGATGGAGGTAATACTTTTCAGCAGTATTACTTCTATAGCAGATGCACAGTAGGTAACATACTTATATAAAAGTTTAAGTAACAGATGCGCGGTAGGCCAATATACTTTAAAAGTTTAAAGCGCTAAGAACAACAAGCGCAGCAAAAGGCAGGAAAACCACACAAGGAAGAAACAAACATCTTTGCATTTTACGATGGCGTCGTGGGTATTCGTCATCTGCATACGCATAGCCTAACTTTCTGGGAAGTTTACACACGTATACTTAGTTTACTTAAATTACCTAATACAAAATATTAGGAGATAACAGAATCTGTTTCTTCCATGCATTTGGTTTTACCTACGATAGATGCGTGACCCTATACCTTTCATAGTCCGTCGTTTAGAGTATTGTAAAATAATGGACACTTATTTTTTGTTTTTGTAAATCAATGAATATTGACAAAGATAAAAACGCATCAAAATTCGGGAGTCCCGCTCGTGAAGTGACGTCAGAAAGCTTAAAATTATACAAAAGCGTGACGTATTGTCCGAGTCTCCTCCGTGCCTCGGAAAGCACTCCCGGCTGTCATTTGTCTATCTTTGGCAGTCGTTACAGGTATCTAGTCAGTGGTCCAAAAATTCTGACAACCAGTCTTGCTAATGGGGTGAAAAACTGTACTTTTATCCCACCAGAGGTCGCATAATCAACCTGGCCTAGTTTTGTCATGTCATCTGTCAAAATCCATACTAATTTACGATTTTCTAAATAAACAAATATCGAAAATAATGAAATACTACAAATATGACGCAGTGTGGTGCTTCAGAGTGAAAGACAAAAAGGGAGACATTTATTTCCAAAAGATAAGCCTGGGAAAAAGCGTTGAGAATCAAAAACTTTAAAGCAACCGACCACTCTGTATTGTGCCCTGCTTATTATACAGCTGATGATTATTTTGGCCTTTTATAATAACTCGTGAATAATAGTAGATCATTTTGCATACAAAGTAATGATATAATAATATGTTATTTATTTCAGGGTACGAGCCTAAGGCTAAATTCTTAAAGAAAATTGCAGTGCCTTCAATCTTTATTTTTTTGACATAGTAATTAAATCATTTCTGCCATGTGAATAAATTCTAATCTCCTGTGGGATGATGTTCCTTGCATATTTGCGCCCCTTTTCACTGCCACAGTATAAACGCACGCGCGTGCCCTCCACGCCAAGCCACAATTTCATCTACTATGTTGTCACATAATCGTGACGTTTGGCGTACGGGGCACGCGCTTGCTTGTCACGTATACGTGACAATGGCGTCCAAAAGGTTAAAACTACGCGACGGATTTTGATGACAGTTCTTTGAGTAATTCAAGAGGAAGGTTTTAGTATAATTATAATTTATCCGGACAAAACCGCGGGCATCGGCTAGTTTATAATATACCTAAGTAAGAAGTAAGTAGGTCTACGAATAGTAGGGCTACGTACCTTCGATCGGTTGGGGATAACTGTTTTAAAATTCAGTGAAACCATGGTCTGAGTGAAACGATCTGATCTAAACAAAGAAACACGATACATACTAGACAAAAAAAAACGGTCCAAGTGCGAGTCGGACTCGCCCATGAAGGGTTCCGTAGCAGATTGAATGAAAGGTAAATTACTGTTTACGATATAAGACGTATTAAAAAACTACTTACTAGATCTCGTTCAAACTAATTTTCCGTGGAAGTTTACATGGTAATATACATCACATTTTTTTTAGGTTTATTATTCTCTTATTTTAGAAGTTACAGGGGGGGACACATTTTATCACTTTGGCAGTGTCTCTTGCGCAAACTATTCAGTTTAGAAAAATAAGATGTTAGAAACCTCAATATCATTTTTGAAGACCTATCAGCACGTATGGGTTTGATGAAAAAAAAAATGTTGACTTTCAGTTCTAAGTATGGGGAACCACCAAAATGTATTGTTGTTTTTTCTATTTTTGTGTGAAAATCTTAATGCGGTTCACTGTGACATACGGACGGACAGACAGACAGACAGATATACCGACAAACAGACAGACAGACATGACGAATCCATAAGGGCTGCGTTTTTGCCATTTGGCTACGGAACCCTAAAAAAAATTGTAAAAGTTTGCTTGTTGGTCTCATTTGTTACGAAGAAAAACGCATTAAATCTGATGGCAATTTTCAAGTAACATAACAACAAAGATCAAGGTTAGCGAAATGTTAAATGAAATAACGTTTACTTAGTTTTCTCTTGATTTGGAGGATACTGTTTGGTAGAACCTTTTCAAATTGTCCTGCTAATACGACTATTAAGGTAAGAACAAATTAATTAGTATGACTTTTTAAATAGACGTTTATGTATCTCAATATATTCCCGACTCGACAAGATCGTTTCTTAAGCAGTAAGCGAATAGGATACATTTACACATTGAATACATTTTAAGAATATTATTGTAGGTTGATAGTAGTTTCTATTCTAAGTTTCTGACTCATAAAATACCTATTAAAATCTTGTCAACGCATAACAACTTTTCAAGGATGAAGGTATTAGCATGACGCTTCATATGAAGTGAATTCTCCTCCCAATGGTTCTAGAAACGCCACGACAAACTGTTTCATCATCGAAATAATCGATAATAATTAATTACTATAATTGAAATCTTTTCCAGGTTTTTATAGGTATCGTGCGTCCGACGAGCGAGACTTTCATCAACGAGAGTGCTCTCGAGTCCTACCGCATGGAGTACCGCACCCGACACTCAATTGACGGCGAGATTATCCAGTGCGAGGCGCGCATAGCGCTCGTCACTGGATATATGACACATGAAGTCAGCGGCGTCAACGCAATGAATTTCATGCATCGCGATGACGTCCGTTGGGTCATCATTGCCCTTCGAGAGAGTAAGTGCCACCGCGAACATACAACGGTTTACTCCTAAGCATGCAAACGCCGCGTTCTACACGCCCCCATCCCCCACAATAAATATACCTAGCAGACTAGCATTCAATAAAAGTAAACAACGTTTTTAGAAAACATTTTTCCACGGCAACAAGAGACACGTTTAAATCGTTATATTATCAAGGATTAGTATAGTTTACATTAGGGTCATTCACTTGCAATTTGAATGAAGATAGATAACTTTGAAAATGTAGGAAGGTTATCTGCACTAGAATGAAATGTTTCTACGTCGAAAAGTACCTAAATAGGTACGTCTGAAAAACAAAAGTAAATACGTTTTTAAAAAAGCCCCAAATACCTATCAAACTATTAAAATTTAGAGTGACTATGATTGTTTTTTTTTTCTTTTTTTTTAAACGAAACGTGTTTTCAATAAGCAACTTCAAATTATTTGTACACTCACAAAATTTTCAAAATTTTGATTTTATCAAAACCCACGCTTTGGTGTCCAGAGCGCCACAAAGAAAGAAACACACAAATGTTCATATATTAGCCGGTGATCACAGTACCCGCCTTTGCGTCACGCAGTCGGGTAAAGGTTACTGATAGGTTTATGTTATAGATGTAGCAGAAAAGATTACGTTTTATATATGTGAAGTTTTTACATCGTTCTTTTCCGTGTCGGTTAAAATGAGTTTGCATCGACCTCTGAGTCTAGGTCACGAGATTGCAACAGTTCACATGAACTAACAACAGGTGACCAGTCTGAGTCAACCTTATCAACTCTTTATAATGATCTTGTTACATTATATAATACACTTCTACATTTAATATTGCTCAGTGATAGAGTGGAAAATTACATAAAAACTTTGATAAACCGAGGCAATAAAATTGTTATTTCTCTGAGAAATTAAACTAAACTATCATTACCATATATTTAACACGTTCACTGCGTTAGTCTAATTTGATGACTTTCAGTTGGTGCGGCATCGGGTCGATTATATCTGAAGCCCGACTTGTCCCTGGTGCGGTGCTGGGTCGAAAAGACCTGTTCGACTTCGGTCTGTTTAGAAGGACTTATCTTAATAGGGATAATGATAAAAGCATATTCCTTTATATCAATATGTTGACAAATAAATACTCAATAAAAGGCTGAAGTCGTAGGTAGATGCACTGAATGGTTTGCTTGTAAATAAAGGTATTGTCTGTCGGATCTTTCCGACCCCATATCCGCACTAGTTAGTTAAAGTGTCGACAAATTTTTAGTGTTGTGGATAACTAAAAAAACATTGACATCGATAAAATGTACTTATAATATATTTTTGAGAACTATTTAATACAAATACATATACAATCATAATTAGTAGTATGGTTTTCATTAAAGCACTCTCGACATAGTGTGTCTTTCTACATGCGTGACACATTGTTTTAACTTGATTGCCGGCTTCTTTGCTACTTAGTGTTTGGCGTAATTTATCGTAACATCCTGAACAATTTCGTTTTTGTCACCCATAATTAAGTTATGTACTGTTTCCACTGTTGATGATGAATCTATTTCCCCAATCATTCGTGGCTGTTTTAGTGAAACCTTCGAAAACTTCTGAATGATGTGTTCAATGAACATATAATTCAAAAGTTCTCAAAATTCTCACCCTCACTCGACTTGAATAACATTTTCCTAGATCGTTTTATGTTTCAAACACTTTCTCTTCTCATTTGGATAAAAAGTCATCTAACCAGAAGGACCTCACTAGCTCTACTAACATGTAATCTAGTGCGGCTATAGGGTCATCGGGTTTCGGGTCGTTTAGATCCGATAAACGCACTAGACGTAAAAAATTTTGCTCCAGTCGGCATCGGGTCGTAAGGACCCGATGCATTTTTTTGATATCTTTACAATTTATTTGAAGAGGCAATTCTAAAACACTAACTGTCTCATTCATATTCATAGGGATACCAAATATATCTGTCCCGCACCAGCGGTTGGCACAGTATTTTTTACCCCGCACCAATGGAAAGATGAGCATCGGATATAATCGACCCGATACCGCACCGAACGTGTATAAAGACATTTTCGCGAAGTCTTTTTGACGTTTATTCATTATTTCAAAACATAGTTTTCAGTAACCCCGGCCGAGTCTGAAATACTCCTCGGTGGTCGACATATTTACTTAACAATAGAAACGAATGTTGATTAAAACAAAATAATAGTTCATATTTACTGAAAGTTGTGAGACTGGGTTAACATTTGTTTGGGGAAGTACCTAACTATCACTAAATAAAACAAATAAACACGTGTTTACTTTATTTTAAAAGGAAAAACAAAACATATCACTTGGGGCTCAAAAATATATAGGTACGTAAACATACTATTTTCTTGGAAAATGTGGGAATGAATTGCTAGTTGTAGTTCACTTACAGTCATGTATGTATACCCCTATGATTTATTAACGATTCTCTTATTGCGTGCGCGAAAATATCTTTCTGTAATTTTACTATTGTTTATGTTTCTGTTTTACGCTCTTTGCGAAAGTGCTATGTGACACATAGTTCTATTTATTCCCGAATCTATTCGTACACGTCTAGATTTTTTCCTTCGTAGCGTCGGTACATTTTCTCGTAAACAGCGTATGAAAATGTCACTTAACGCCTCATAAGTAAATATGTACCTAATCAGACGAGTAGCATTATCTAGTGGCACTTGTTTACCGACTGCACATCTGCCACGTCTATCAGTTTTCTATAAATTGTTATTACTCGTGACACTTAACTACTTTCTATTTTTCCATTACACCGCATAACGACAACAGTCAATACCTAACACTTAACTCGAGACTGATTTGTTTTATCTTATCCTACCTACTGTTTAAGAGGCATGCGGAGCATGCGTAGTTCATACAAATGTAATACCAAAATAATTTGTAAATCAAACATATTATTAAGGAATTGTGTCTTTATTTCGATTGGATTACAGAATATCTAGGTTCCCAAATAAATATTTTGAATAGACACTGATTTAAACAAGAGTTATGAGAAAAAGAAGTTTTCTTTAGAAATTTTAAATTTCTCATATCTCGTCTTTATATCATTGTATCGTATTCTGTAATCCAATCGAAATAAACACACACTACCTTAAGAATATGTTTGCTTTTCATATTATTTTGGTATAACGTTTGTATGAAAAACGCATACTCCGTCGGCTCCTTAACCATTCAACTTGAATTTGTAAAGTATTTAGAATTTGTTATGGGCTGGTATTTGGGTGTAACGATAACTTTTATTTTCCATTACTATTGTGTTAGCGAAATATTTATGAAATATGCGCTTCTAATGTTTGCAGTCATATGTGGCTTTGTTATTTTATTTTGTGTTGAATTGCTGAGCCATAACTGTCAATAAGAATGGAGTTTAACTTTCTACCTTCTTTGGGTTACAGTGTACGATCAGCACAGGCTGTTTGGGGAATCTTGCTATCGCCTAGTTACGAAAAACGGTCAGTTTATATACATGAGGACACGCGGCTGCCTGGACGTGGACCGGGACTCGCGCGCCGTCACCAGCTTCGTCTGCACCAACACCGTGGTGGACGAGGAAGATGGCAAGAAGCTCATCAAGCTCATGAAGAGGAAGTTCACTTTACTGGTCAACAACAATCAATCTCCAACTGTGGACGAAATAGAAGACAGTACACATGATGATGAAGAAGTAAGTTTTCAGTTTCTGGGCTTAATTAGGTTTTATTATCACATTAAAAACTTACTTAATTAACTTTGTGTTTTTATTTTTTCCTTTTTTTATTTTTTTATTTTTCCTTAAAACTTTCAAAAGTGGTTCTATTGACATTCACCTCCTTGTACATCTTTACCCAACTAAAAAAAATACTTTCATATTATATTATTGATTATTTTTCAGGTAAACGAGGATCAACCCGCTCCTGTGGAAGATCCGAGGCGCCTGGAACAGGTTATTTTACATCTAGTAACAAACTTGCCGTCTCCTTCGTCGCAGGAAAGCGAAGACGAGGCTTGCTCATCTGCGTCTCCAGAGAGGAAGAGCATGTCGCCACATCGCCTCACGATCATTCCACCCAACAAGGAGAGGATTGTTAGTGCTATCGAAAAGATCTATGGCGTCATCAAAACTTTCCAGAAAGATCCTAATCGCGAAGAGAACAACTGCGATGGTAGCAGTAGTGCAGGGTCGAGCCACACTACACCCCAATACGTACACCCTGTAGAATCTGTAGATATGAGGAGTTTTCCTGCTCCAAAAGAAACACAGATAGTTCCATACCAAAGCGCTCATGTATCTAGTTATGTGCAGGCTCCCGACAGCTCAATTGATCTGGACAATTTAAATATTTTTGGTGCTGACTACAATTCGGATGATATCCTTAATACTGTGGGGCCCGAAGACATGGCATACTTTGATACCCCAGAAAGCCCGTTCTCAAGTTTATCTTCAATGTTCGCAAATTTTACTCAAAACTGCGAGGATATATTTAATGAGCACCATCAAAATTATGGCGCGGAATCGGTGATGAGCATGCAAGTGATTCAGTACGCAGAGGAACCAAACGAGTACAACGGATTGCCACAAGCAAGCACGAGTCAGTTCCAGGTGAACCAAGCCAACCAAGTTCCGTGTGGAACCAAGCGACCCAGCGAGTTTGAAGACTTCGATATGGACTACAAGAAAAAGATAACAAAAAATGAATTTGTACGACAGAACGAACCTGCACCTGATTTGGAAGAAAAAGAATTTTTAGAATCACCTCTGGACCTTTTCTATGACGAATCTAGTGAGTATCTTGAAGAATGCCTCAGGTACTGAAAATTTTAGCGAGCCATTTGACAGTTTGCTAAATTACATTTTTTTTTTTCAGTTTTCGATGGTGATCAAATAGAATTAGCAATCAGTACAATGGAAGTAATTGATTCGTCGTTTCCCGATTTACTGGTGAGTTCTTTACTTTACTAATAAACCGAAACAAAGAATCACCCTGTGTTGAAGATACTGTAGATAAATCTTAACACAACAGTTTTAAAATTGTTATATAAAATGGCATGCAACTAATATTTTGCAATATTTCCAGATAAACACAGACGTGAAGAAAATATTAGAAGAAATCGAACTAGAAGCAGAGGAGGAACAAAGGCTGCGGGAGGGCTTCGATCTATCGCAGTATGAATAGTCAGCATACAATGCTGTAGGTCATCTGGAACCTGGAACAAAACTACCAAAACCGGTAGATGAATCAAAAATCTTTTGTAAGTTTTTTTGGTTGAGAAGCGGCATTTTCTGACGGCCACAAGATGTATTACAAGAAAAATATACGTCAACTGATTTTTCATCCGTTTCGGACATTTCAAACTGATAATCCTCGAAGACCATAGTACTTTATCTAAAGCAGCGTCGGAACGTTAAAGACTAGCAGGAGTTTCTGGACTAGTGAAATTTGTGGCGACGAAAGTGTGTTGATCGTTTACGTTTTTCATGTTTTTGTCAGTAATTTGTGTCGTAGTGCGAATAAACGGCGACACGCTTGTTTTGTACGGACAGTATCAACGAAACTGTCCGCAGTCGTGACTGTCGAGGCGTCTCCGTCATCTTACGCATAGTCATCAAAAGTGCTTGGACTAAAGTCAAGTTGCAAAGATCTCGGAAAAAATATTATTTCAGTGTAATTTATATTAGTGGTAGACATAAGATTTAGTGTAAAATACAGGATGGAATTCCCACCGACGCACCAACGGTTACCAATATCACGTTTTCAGTTCATCGTTCCGAAAAACAATAAAAGTGTAAAAACCTACACGGTCAAAATATATGGAAGCCGATTATTTTTAAAATTACAAAAATAATGATGTATTGAATACGTGGGGACTGTTTGTGGGTCGGAGCCCCATCCATCCTGTCTAGTAATGGATGTAGTGTCACTCACCCATAACTTCAAGATGTCAAAATTACGGGTCCTTTAGTCACCGGTAGCCCCGGGAGGTAGGCAATCGGAAAGCTGAACATATTGGCATTTAGCTTGTTATATCATTAAATTCATTGAATCAGCTCAGTGTGGATAATCATATGATTTTACATCTAATTGAATAACTAGTAGTAGGTTTATCTACAGTTAATAAGCTTTCCATGTTTGTACATAATAATAATGTTGGTACTTATTATTATTATTTGTTTATCTAGTGGTAGCTATTATATTTTTGAAACCCCTTTGTCGAAAGCTTCGATTCAATTATTATTTATCTGCTACTCCACATTATGTTAAATCTAAGCGGGAACTTTGAAAAGTAGTTACTTTGTAAAGCTGCTAGCTTGTGTAATATTGACTACTGTAAAATCAAGCAGCATATTTGTTAAGAAAACGTCCTTTTTATTTAGGGATCTATATTGCCAAAGTTAGACAAAAAGATAAATCGTTAAACTTAAAAGCCTAGTCACGTCACTGTAACTATTTTTTTGTTTTAGATGGAGTCATGGAGTTAAAAAAAATTACCTGACCTAATCCATGTCTCTCCTGTCAAACGGAACCCTAGAAATGTTTTATTATTTTGACGTATCGTAAGACTGAGTATTTTTTATTGTTGGATTTCAAAATGTTATGTTTAAGTGATTTACTTATTTAGATTTACATCTCAGCATTTTGTAGTTGATTTTGTGCCTTCCGTAGGGAGCCAAAGTTTTTATAAAAAAAAAATTGTCTATTTATGCATCACTGAGCCGGAAACGAGTTGTTTTTTACTGACTTTAACAAAAGGAGGCGGAACGATCCACCAGACATCTAGCATCAGTTCGATTGTTCAATTTGTTTTAAAGAATCATAATGATTTTAGCATCATTGCTCAAATCACGATGGTTTCCGTAATGCATAAAAAGACAATTATGTAATGAATCGTTTCGATTTTGCCATGTATCTGCCCGTCACAATACATTACATAAAAATAAGTGTTATTACTTCAATGTGAATGATACCAAATACCAAATTGTTGTAGGTATAAGGAAGACCATGGCCATAAGCATTATGTTTAATATCGTCCAAAGTGGCCATTAAATGTTAACAATATGAAATTAAATTATTATACGTACCAAAATTCTCGTCGAATTGTAACACCGCGTAAGGATTTTTTTTTGCGTTTTTCAAATTTTGATGCCGTTTGCTAGAGAATCAAAAACAAGCAATGTCTCTATCTAATTTGAAATAAATGCAATGCTATTGTAGGTACCATTACCTAGTATAGCATAATAATACAGCATTTTCACTCTCCTGCAAAGTTACCATTTTTGACTTACGTGGTGTTGGTACTTCAACGAAGTTTTGTTATTTCAGTAATTGTAAAAAATGCACTAGCCGGGATTTTCTTGAACAAATTGATGCCTGGGTTAATAGACGTTTTATTACCGTTTCTGACACTTTCAATGAAGGGATCGTGATTTGAATACACGGACAATATGAGTAGATAGACAACAATTAATTTAATTGACCCAGGTTCATTATACCTATTCCAAGGTAATGTTATTGACCTGCAGAATCCCTGTTAATGCGTATACCGTTATTCGTTGGTTTTCACACAATTAGATCTCATTTAATAATACGCGTTAATGCTGACAAGTTGAAGCTACCGACGTCGTATTTTATTAATATTATTAGATTTTTAGACTTGGAAATTAATCATTTTAGGTATAAGCTAACTCAGGTTTTGTTGAGATCTTGTATTGCGTAGACTTAACGTCGCGGTCGTACAGCAATAAATTGTAATTTGATATTATGTAAATAAAAGTTTCGTGTGGTGGAAGATGTTTTAGTTTTCATTTAAGTATAACGTGCCAATTACTGATTAATGTACCTGTCTATTCATACCGACTCATTATTTTAATAGCATGAAATAGATATTCATCCATGTTTTGGAAGTTCATAGAGATAATGAAATTCTTTCAAAGTACTGATAGGATTAAAATATATCTAGAAGTATATTTAAATCGGTCTTCAACTATATCAATTTTGCGTGTGAACGTACTCGTACTGAAAAGTCGATAAGTTTTGGGGCCTAGTGTCTGAACTGTTACCTTCGATATATTACAATCTACCGAAAAATAATATAATATATCTATACTATCTATACTAATATTATAAAGCAGAAGAGTTTGTTTTTTTTACTATGCCCTGGTCCATTCAAAACGGCTAAATGCCCCATTTCAGAAAGGGTGGCTGACACCAATCTTCATAACAACGTAATTATATCTAGTAGACTCATTATTTAAAGTAAAAAATATCGCCAACTCTGTGTCAAGCAATATTGTTAAAAATGTGATTATTGGCCTCATGAGCAAATCTTTATATACAACTTGGTCAATATATTTATATTGACCAAGTTATATATAAAGTACAGTCCACTGTGCAGGCTCTATTGTCTGTAAGTAGTCTGTCTGCCCCGGATTGAAAGAGTCATGGTACATGATATTTCTTACATAAGGGTGTATTAGTATTTTCCCTCGCCGCTTGCTCCAGCGGTTTGATTTTTCTGCTCCCTCAGCTCGCGACAGACGACGTAATCTTAAATGGTGAGATAATACTAATATTCATTTTACCGTAGCTATCATAAACAAGTCGCAGCATGTCTAATATCAATACGAGTAGGTAAAGTAGGTACTGAACGTTATAAAAAATGTGTGAAATAGGATTGTACTTGAACAACACAAACATTAAGTCTATGTGTATGTTTCTATGAAAACCTATGTTTTTTTTTGTAAAACTTGGAGATAGAATTGGAAAGCTCTATAGGCTTTCTTTGTAAAAACAATAGAAAAGATTGAGTAGGTACTTAGGTAGGTATTTGATACATTTGCATTTTGAAGTGTTTCCTAAGAAATTGACATTTTTAGCTATTCACTATTTGTGGAATATTCGTAGAAGGAGGACACTAGTTTTGATACTTTAATAAAATAAAAAATATTTGCGAACACGTAAAAGTTAGATAAACGCTTCAAAACATTGGGAGGGAAAAGATTGAAATGAAAAAGTAGATTATATGGAAAGACTACTTTTCATAGTTTTAATCACGAGACGTGTCAGTACTTTGTGATTTTGTTTTAAGGGGCCGGTGGAGCATGCGTTTTTCATACAAACGTAATACCAAAATAATATGAAAATCAAACATATTCTTGAGGTAGTGTGCATATATTTAGATTGTACTGTTAAATATCTATGTTCCCAAATAAATATTTTGAAAGGACAATGATATAAAGACGAGATATGAGGATTTTAAAATTTCTATAGAAAATTCATTTCTCTCATAACTCTTGTTTAAATCGGTGTACATTTAAAATATGTATTTGGGAACCAATATAATCTGTAATCCAATCATAATAAGACACACACACACTACCTTAAGAATATGTTTGATTTACAAATTATTTTGGTCTCTTAAGAGGAAGTAACAAACTATTTAAAAAAGAAGTAAAATTATTATTCATTTAAAACTACCTACAACTTGATGTTTATGTATTATATAATGGATGTATATGTACTCAATAATGTTATATAGATAGATAATCACAATTATGTATTGGTTATTACGTAATCACCATTCTAATCGAAACCTTTGAATGAACAATCCTTCTAATCTCTTGTGGGTAGTAAATAAAACATGAAAAACGTTATTATTGTTTTATTCGTATAATAATGTATGGTTATATATAAGTGAATACATTTCTGAATGAAGAGAATAAAAGCTATAAGAGTGTAGGTACACTATGTGCCACAAACCTTAATTAAAATCCTAAAAATAATTTACAACCTGGACTTTAAGACTCCAGGTTAAAACAAACACCGCGTATCGGGTTCTCCCGCCCAAGGTACCGGTTTTTACTAAACTAATCATTGCAGATCATTTGAAAACATTTCCTCTCCTTATATTTAACCAAGTGTGCCTTTGGATATATAAATAGCTCATAAATCGGTGATTTAACCACAACAACGCACACCTCTATAGATATTTTGAAGGAAAAAAACTAAATCATTCTACAAAATTAAAGCTTTCACATTCCAAGTTGGTACGTTACCGCAGATTTGTTTGTTTAAAAATACACTTAAAACTAATGTTACCGTAATTACATCTAAAATATCAAGTTACAGTACTGAAACGGCGTTTATCCTAAATGATCTAAATACATATATAGGGTAAAACCAGGAGAGTTGGACCAGCAGGTGAGACGGACCTTCGTAATTTCGATTGTGTTAACATGTTCATGAAATGATAAAATAACCTCGAATGTTTTGTTTATTTTTTGTGCTTTTAATTTAAGAAAGTGGTCTGTCTCAACTCAATTAAGGCTCTCCTTAATTGAGTTGAGAGACAGACCAATTTCAACATCTCATGCATTTATGCATCTCTATGGATCATGTTATGTATAGGTATCCTGAATTAACAGAATGGGATGAAAACGAATGCGCAGGCTATCGTAAAAACTAAAAGGATACTCTGAGTCAAGATGAATGGCTGCTGTGCATCATTTGTGAACGCTGGTCCCATGAAGGCTGCACCAATTATCCTAATATAATAATAATAAATATCGCTAGACATTAACACACAGCGCCACCTAGTGCCACACTAAGCAAAGCTTGTGTCGTGGACACTAGATAGTTGATATACTACATATATACTTTTTTTTTGTAACTACATACTTATTATACATTATAAACATCCATGACTCGGAAACAAATGTCCGTGCTCATCATACAAACATTTGCTCCTACCAGGATTCAAACCCAGGACCCTAAGAACGTAAGGCAGCGTCACTACCACTACGCCAATCGGGTCGTCTATATGTGCGACCGATGCGGAAATACGGTGCCAATTTGAAGATTTTCCTTTCATTTAATTATTTACCTTGTTAATTTTGTTTAAGAATAGTTAATGATAATTTTTGTTAGGATCATTTCTCCTTACTGGGTGGTCCAACTCACCCGTATAGTACCGGAGAGAAAGAGCAAGAGTACTTATTATTATTTCAATTATTTCCATAGAGATGCTATGATCGTGGAATTTTAAATTAAAACAATGTTTACTATTGATCTTAGTTAGTTAGTATATCACTAAATTGTTTAAATATTGGTTACAAAGCAATAAAAAAGTATTAAAGTTGGAAAAAATGTGACCCATCTCTCCGCCCTGGCTGGAGGCCTTAAATTCAAGGCATCCACAGGACTTGCCCGGAAGCAGAAGCCAATCTTCTCAGAATGAACTGCGAGATGCCCGACATAAAAAAAAAGAAGAAAAAAAAGACCCATCTCTCCTGGTCATACCTAAGTAGAAACACCAGTTGATTGTTTCGTCGTCCTGCGCGTGTCGTGAGCACTTATGAGTAGGTATATCTATCTAATACCTATAAACGAGCCATTATTGTCTTATGATATACAGGGTGTTGAAGCCGTCAACCAAGCATTTTGTAAATGAAACTAACAACTTTACGCAAATACGACTTTTTTGTTATAGAACTCGATGTAAAGCATTCAACATATGGTCCTGATGGATGCGATTGAATAGTACGGGAATCGTGGAGCTGTTCTTACACCGTTTATTTATTAATCAAAAAATAATCAATCAAGTTCAATACGAGATTCGGTCAAGAGTAAGCGGTAGTTCTTGTCTTCTTAGTAATCGCTGGGTCGCGAGTTCAATTACCAGGCGAATTCAGATTGGAATATGTTATTCGCAACAGTGAATCTAAAAGTTTTGTAGTAGCGTACCATTCCAACAATTTTCTAAAAAGCGTGCAGGCGTCGCAATAACGTCATTCGAATCTTCATGTCGGAGTGACATATGCGCCGTGTATATCTACCTAGCATAATTACACATTGTTATTAAGCTATGTTTATACATATTGGAAACTGCACACCCAATGTGTCTCTAGCTAATGATTTTAAACATGTGATTGTATGATACGTAGGTTATATGCCAAAAATCTCAAACATTTCCATTTGCACTCATCCCTGACTCCAAATGGAAAGTTTGAGTCATGCCAGTGACCCCTCATAGGCATGTTGCCACACACACAAACCCCAAAAACATAACCCCCTTTTTCGTGTAAAAAATAATCAATCAAAACGAATCACGAATCAGTCTATTCAGGATTTGCGCTCGCGTTCTTCCCTTTCTAAGCATCAATCATTGTTTCTATCTTATTACAAGAAGTATGACGGTTAAACCGTAACAGTACATTTTGATACAAGTGGAGAAATTTAATTATTGCATTCGAGGCGGACTTAACACCCAAGCTGTAGGCGAGGGTGTTATTGAGCCGAGAACTAGGTATTGAACCGATTTGATGTTTGTCTATGTAATAGGTATAGTTATCTGTGGATTTTTTTTATTACCGCCCACGTGCGGATAAATGAAAAAAAAGAGCATGCGTAATATTGCATGTTGAACCTTATCGTTGTGTGAAAAGAACCCGTTTTCGAGAAAATGTTTTGAATGAGAATTTTCTTTACCAGAAGAAATTCGAAAGATTTCACTTGAAAACATTTTTAACTAAAAATGTAGTAAAACCTCGACATTCATAACAAGAGGGTAGGTACCTATTACTGTTGCTTTTTTACAAATCAGTTACTCTTACTTTATCATTTTGTTACGTCCACAACTTGTATAAGATAGATATTATAAAAGATGGTGAACTTAAAAACTATGAGATCATTTTCTGGATTTGACCCTCAGGTCCACTTAGGTATCCGGCAGGACAAGCTCTGCCCATTCAAACTTGAGCTCACGCAACTCCTGAGATAACTGTTCCATCTTGAGCCAAGTAATCTATAAATCTAAAGGTGGCTGTATACTTTCGCCATATAAGGAACACGGAGGCTAAACGAGCGCTTTTATCGCCCTGCCTCGGAGGTGTCTAAGGCCTGAATTCTTGTCTCGCGTACGGTCGGTCGTGACGTTAGCGAGAACAAAATACGGCCACGTTCGCCGCTGACGTCAGCGTCGCTGTATGATGCTGTATAGAACACAATGTATCATCTCATACGCAACCGACAGTACTCGACCGACCGTGCCTTAGGCTAAACTAAAGTTACTTTACTAGTTAAGTAGATGTATAATGTAGAAATGAAATATTTCTTCTGCCATCTTTATGAGCAGTTTCCAACACACATTCTGCAAATTATAAAATTACTTACCCTAGTATAGTCTAGCTAGACCAAACCTTAAATACTAATAGATTTACAAAAGGGTCTATACAAGAATCTATACAGAGATCTACACTAAAAGGAATAATAGAAATAAACTATCTAACGTATCGAGGTATGCTTTGTTGCGATCTATAGCGCAGCACAGTTCTATTGGTTTGTCATTGACATTTTCAAAAGAACGATGCGGCACTATAAACATGAAATAGTGATTATGCGGGTATAGTATTAATATAGTATTAATTAAAGCCTATGCCTAACCCTTCCAAGATTACAGGCTCGTAAATATTAACGCTGTTTATATAGTCTATTTATATACAAGAGCCTTAGTTTCATGTGTATATAGCGGCAAGATAGTGCAGACGTGATAACATGTCTCTAAATATAATTAACTTACATCCTAAACATCTATTATATTCGTGATTGATTAATTATAATTATTTTCGCGGAAGCAAAGTGTAGGTGACATGAAAAACGTGTCGTATGGCGTCATAAAAGCTTTGTTTTTCATTGTAATTTTTTGTTAGATAATCAACTTGTCAGGGTAAATTTATTTAATTTACTAGATTTTTTACGACTGATAATTTTTTCAAAATAACCAGTCATGATTGTAAATCGCGGTAACGTTCAATATTGAAATGGGACGATTGGTCATGTGTCACCGACATCTTCCTTCAGCGAAATGAGTAGATTACGTATAAATAACATGAAGTGCATTGACGTGACAGTGCGTAATACACCGTGACTTTTTAGTCGTCTTAGGCCCGGACTCCACCAAAGCGGAGAGATGTGCAAGATTCGACCCATCACAGGAAATACGAGAGACGCGTTAAAGGCTTAAACCAATGTGATTGGTCGATTTCCACACGTCTCTATTCCGCTCTGCTCGTCTCCGCTTTGGTGGAGTCGGTTCCTTACAATGGTGGACCACTCAATGTATCCGACATAAAATACCTCTAGGCGCAACTTTTTATAACAAAACAGAATAATGGGGACCCAATATTGAATAATACTTTAATTTTTATGTTAATCAAAGCTCTTAAAGGTCTATTGTAAGACGACTAAAAAGTCACGGTGTATAAACTAACTTACATACTAAACATTTATGAACCTTCGTGATTTAATATAATGTATAAATAACATGCCTTGGTGATGTGTAGTGATGAGGCGGCGCTGTAATAACTAGGTAACTTACATACTAAACATCTTTAAATATAATTATTTTTAATCAGTTGCCATGTGATTCAATAATTACTAGATTCAACGAGTACGATACACAATCAAATATGAATAGAAAACAAAATACAAAAAGATATATATACAAAATGTAAATAAAAAAACTTATTAAGAAACATAGGTATTCCTACCTAATCAATCAACCTCTTTTTTATGTCATGCTCTCTGGCGGAACCATCTTTGCTTTAGCAAATTTAAAATACATAAAAATGTCTATGGAATGTCTTTAAAATTCAAATCCTATTAAAAACGACCTATCTCTATTATCGACATTAACTTTTATTTAAAGTGGTTGCTATACATAGTACCTACAAGCATATTATACATCGTGTAACGCGGTTAAATGCGCAAAACCTGAGAATAATTTCATCAGAATCACGAGCAAAATCAATCGAACCACTTTTTCATTTAAGTCACATTAAAAAAAAAAATCTTCTTTAAATATGTTGCCCTGTCTATTAATAGGTCAAGCCATCACGTGCGCAAACCCGACAAAATAGGTAAACAAGCAAACACAAAATGGTTGTCGTCCAATTTAAATTTTGTCATACTCGTGATACTAATAGTTCTTGCCAGTAAAACTAAAACAGCACATACAACCTATTATTTTTTTAACGTTTTTTTCTCTCTCATAATTACATCAATTGAATGAAAAATCATTTTGGGTGTCTGAGGTTTTGCGCATTTAACGTAACACATTGTATGTGTACATGTATATAGAAGGTATCAAACAATTCAACATTGAACTACATATAGTCTGTTATAGAATTACATATTAGATTCTATATATTTGCATTTACTTATCATGGTGGTTTTACGCAGCGCAACCACTTTAAAGTAAAGTTTCACAACTACAGATATGATAAATCTTTTTCGAATTGGACTAGAATTTTATAGGCATTCCTTACACCTTTTTATGAAACTTATATACTTGCTTCTTGCAAAGGTGGTTCCGCCGCGCCGGGTAAAATCACGTAAGGTTTCGGCTTAGGTTTTATAATTGGCCGCCTACCTGGCACTAACCCTTTTTGGGAAAGCTTTATTGGTGGTTTACCCGTCACCACTCGGTTGACCCAATGCGCTGTGTTAGTCTGCACTGTGTCCTAAGTTCCCTGAGTCGCCTTTTACGACACCCACGGGATGAGATGGGGTGGCCGTATTCTTTAAGGCTGGTTTTATAGTCACGCCGCTAGACGCGCCGTTGGACAGAATTTGAAACGCGACTACCTACTACTCCAATACAAATTCTGCCCAACGGCGCGTCTAGCGGCGTGACTATAAAACCAGCCTAAGTCCGGGACCACACGGAACTGTCTAGGTGATAATTAAACCCGATGTATCCGATGCACAAAGGGTTGTGATTAAATCTGTTATAGGTACATATTAAACATTTAAAAATAATACGCTTAACATTCATATAAGAACAACAATCTATTAACAAGACTTCTAATCAAAGAAACGAAAATATCAAATTTTCGCAGACAAGATTCAGACGAATAATAAAATGATGTTTTAAGTATAAAACGTCTTAATCTTTCAACGATTTAAAAAGGTAAATAGATAATCTAATAACTTAAAAATAAAATACACATAATATCTAGAAATGACGACAGTTTCAAAAAAATGCATTTCAATCATATTATTCAGTCCGTCAGTTATATTATTGGAAAATAATAGACATGTATTTTTTGTTTTGTAAATTAATGAATATTGACAAATATTAAACGCATCAAAACTCGGTAGTGCGGGCTCGTGACGTCAGAACCAGCAAAAGTTGTACGTATGCGTGACGTATTTAGAATTTTAAAAACGTCGTATCGTCGTCAATTTTGGTTTACGTAACAAAAGAAAAAATACGAGTCAAATACTTTTTGATAATCCAAGTGACGGACTAATTAGTTTTTTTTGTTGTCTTTGTCTACCCAATAGTTACGATTAAAACCACTACTTAAGTACAAAACAGCGTAAGTCGATTTATGAGCAAAGTGCTGTGAATGGAATACTAATTTAAACCTTTAAAAATATTTATTACCTATACCTCTGCCTAAGTTATGTGTGTCGATTAGTGACGCGACAGTGCCCCTCATCTCATAAGTCCATGACATTAAAGGGTGTAAAACACCTCTTCACGAAGCTGAAAGTCACTTGTTTTCCCCATCATTGTAATCATTTTTTTGTTCAACGCCATACCTGGGAACCTTCTAGTTACGGAGATATGGGGGGTCAAAGTTGCAACTTTTTGACATGTTTTTTTTAAATACTAGTTTTTTTTGGAAGATTTTGACTTTAAACACCTCCACGACCCCCCTACTATTCAATCCATCCATCAGCACAATGTTTTAAGTACGTTACATTGAGTTCTACCACAACACATGATTTATAACCTCAAAAAAAATGTCGTTTCCCAGCAATCATTTTTGCGTAAAGTTACTTAGTTTTATGTACAGAATGCTTGGTTAACGGCTTTGTGATGAGGTGGTTTACACTCTGTATGTCGCCGCAGGAGTCTCTATTTGCTAAGATTTAATCTAATTAATAACACTCATAATTCTATTCCATGATAATATTGATGAACCTACCATATCTGCGATATCTACGATATTATAATATACATTTATGGACCAAGGGCACTGTCTGGCCTGATTCCTTGTGATTTTGCATGCATTGTTAAAATAAATCCTACTAATGTAATATAACTAACTTACACACTCATCTATGACTATTCGTAATTAAAAATGTGTTTTAAATCATAGTATTTTTTTTTATATAATAATACAATAGCGACTTAGAAGCGACTTCTCTTCGGGTCCGCATAAGTAGGTCCCGAATCCTGAGCCTGAAAATATAAAAGAAAGTTATTAATAAGCAAGTAAGTATTTGATTAAAGATATAAAGAGAGACTCATATGGAAGATAAAAGGCACTTGTTCTCCCCGTCATTGCGATCAGTTTTTTGTTCCACACCATTCCTGAGAACCTTCTAGTTACGGAGAATTGGGGTTAATTTTCCAACATTTTGACAAGATGTTTTTTTTATTTTCTTTTTCTCCATAATCCGTTTACTATTTAATGCGCCCATAAGCACAATGTTTTGAGTGCATTACATTGAGTTTCACCGTTAAACGTGATATTTCACCCAAAAAAAAAGTTGTGTGAAGTTTGATGCATAGAATGCTTGGTCACAGATTACAGATACTACACTCCATGTACTTACACGCGCTAATCACCTACCGAGCGCCGGGCAACCGGTAGCCCATAGCGCAGTGGGTTGTCAACAGCCGCGCGGCGCGTACGTACCTACGCATATTCCCCAAAGATAACTTATTGAAACTATTTGACCGATTTCGAATATTCTCTACGTTAACAATCGGGAATTTAAAGAAGGGAAAAAAATATTAATCATTACATCAAAATAAAACACCTATATGCAATTTTTTTTAACAATTTGTTTTTTATATATTTCGTTAAAATAATTATATTTTATATATTATTAATATAATTCTGATACATTATAAAACATGTTTTATTTTATAACGTAGGTACCTTTACTAAAAATCCCTACTAACACCTTCGTCGACAGAGGCAGCCCTAGCAATCCGCAATATCCACGCGACTGCGCGATCTACAAAGCAAAACCCACTTTACGTTTGTAAGGTGAGGTACATTTTCGTTCGCAGCGTCTATTGACTTAAAAGTGTAGGCTATTATAGCGGTAGGTATTGAATATTTTGTATGGAGTGAGTTATCTGTCATCTGTGGCTTGGTTGACAGCTTCGTGATGAGTATGTTTACAACCTGGGTATAAAGCTTTTGTTATAACTCGGACTATGTGTAATATAACGTCTTCTGTATTCCAAAGGTTGGTCGTTGGGCTGAAGTCTGGGACCTGATGCAGCCACAGTTCGACACCAGACATGTTATAGTTTCATGTAATGGCGAGGCTAAAAACTTCTTTAGGTGCTGTAAGGTGGTGATTTTGAATAGACCACAATTTGAATTTTCGAAATGACAACTCAGTTCAAATGTCGGACCTGGGGGTCCACCCCTTTCACCCTATTAGTTAAAATTTCACAATCATAGCTAATAAACTACGTGTTCAAATCGGGAAATAATTTACACAAGGGTGTTGAAACTAGACCTGAATTGAAACCCACAACAAGACTATCAAAGATCCCTGTAGTTCTTTGGGAAACGAGAATTAGCTGGAACGCGCCAAGACCATCCGCCAATGACATGCTTGTCCAATCACAAGCATCGAATCGAGTTACAGTGTTGCCAGGCGAAGGTTGGCTTCTCAAACATTGCAAATGTTCAAAAGGAAGTGCAAAGTAGGCGTGGCACGCGTGCCACAATTAAGCGTGGTTACGCTTAACTGATCCCAGTCGCGTTCTAACATCGCACCGAGTTGCTAGTCTCGCGAAAAATTCATATTTCCCCAGCTATGCCGTATTGTTCCATTTTAGAGTGTAAAAATGATAGTACCTAGGAGGAAAAATCTTAAAAATGGAGGTATTTCGTATCATCGGTAAGTACAATTTTCATTGTTTTCTAATAAAAATCTTATTTTGTTAATATTTATTCATATTTAATAGAACGGTTGGGCAAAATCAACCTTATACCATTAAGATAAAGTTTATTTTGGATTGATTCTATTCCATAGAACACTCTCGAAAGCACTTCGCTACTCAAGTAGTGATGTGGTCAAGTCGAATTTAGAATTTATAGATTGATATCGATACAGATATGTATTATTTCATTTACATACGTTTGTAAAATGGTTACTTTTTTTTGGTGTAGTGTGAATAATAAATGCCAGGTGGGCCCATAAAAAATTGTCTCCTTTGAACACTTGTAAAAGGCATGCATGCATACATACCAGCACTTTTATTAATTTTAAATTTACCTGTCTGTCTGTCTATTTATTAATAATTTAAATGAACAGCTGGTTGTGTACCAAATAAATAAATATACTCCCAACAACTCTTATTTTTGCGAATTGAAGAAAGTATGGGGTATCCATCGATATCGATAAATAAATTTAATATGCTACGTGGTCCGGCCTTGACCGAGTAGCAGCAGAAACCGACCGATCACGCAAATGTCAACCATATGTCTTACGCGTTTAAGTTCATAATTGCGACCACTGAGAATACCGCCATCTATGGTTGAGTAGCGGAATTTACTCGTCAATCGAATCTAGTGTGACTATAGATCGTAAATACGTTTTGCCGCTAAAGCAAAATCAATTTTATTTGTAGAACGTCAGGGTTTATTTCCAAATCTTTGATGTAGGCTAATTTTGACTAAACTTTGAACAACGAATCAAACGAATTGTTTTTTTGTAGTGCAATATATGATTATCGGTTTATATGTGTGAGTTTGGCGACAGCGGTTCCTACAGTAATTTTGGTGCATTGCACTTCCACTGTTTTTCTCTGTTCCGTGGTTCAAAAGTTGAGGAAATACTTGTTGTGAATATTAACCACTAAACGACGTTTGAACGTTTAGTGGTTAATATTCCAGCTAGATTCATTATAAGTTACTCAATAAAATTATTTCGACTGAGTAAGCTTTATTTGCTGTGGTATGTGTTCGCTTTTAAAATTAATATTTGGAATAATTCCTATATTCCGGGAGTAAGGTCGGAATTTGTAAGCTAGGCGGGTAACCCCAAGCACTTGACAGGTTGACGTGTAATTTTCGAAGAGATTTGTTTCGCCATTTTTTATTTTATTTTCCGTTTGACGACGCTAGTCGTAATTCCTTTATAGTTTTGTGGTTTTATTGTAAGGTGAGTTTCTTTCGAAGATTACTCGTGGAAATCCCGGAATAGGGAGTTTTCGCTTCGTTGGCTCAGTGTTGGTTTTGTTTCCAGTTTACCATAGAATATTCTCGAGCCTAGGAATTTCCATAATGAATCCAGGTGAACCCTAGGCCTGGAATTACGGTTACAGGAGAGTAACAGGGTTGGCGGGGTCAGACATCTGAACGTATTCCAGATTCTGGAAAATCTCAATGATCTGGTGAGTTGTTTGTTCTGTCTTTTTCATGCCATGTGCCTACGGCCATGGAGGATTTGTTCTTTCGTTATTTTATTGGTACTTATTAGACTCGTGTCATTTTCAGAACGGGAGAATGAAGAAATATAAGAACGTAGAATTAAGATATATCTTGACCTCTGGGAGGTCCTCAAATTTGGAAGACCAGTAGCGGGGGTCACCAGTCATTGTTCGCCGACTGGGGAGGGACGTGCTGGTCAATCTGCCACTGATCACCTCGGCGGCGCTGTCCGGGTTGCTGGCTCGTTGCCTGAGCGGAGCACTCCGTCAGGCCAGCAGCGGGTTCTAAGCTAAAACGCAAGGGACGCATCGAGGTCGGTGCATCTTTTCTGTTATGATATTATAAACCGTGGTATTATTCTGTAGGGACTTGTGAAACCTACATGCTTTCTTCAACCTTAACGCTGTAATTAGGGAATCCACCCGTGGGGTGACACCACACCAGAGAACCCATTTTGTTTTAAGCGACCCCTGTCGCTGATTTAGTTTTATTTATTGGATTAGTTTTCTTTTTTAACAAAGATATTCGTGTATGTGTAACTTTGGTTTTTTTCTTTAAATACACAAAGTACACAAAATATTTGTTTTATTTATTTTCTTTGCTACGTGGTCTTCCAAGGCATCATTTAGAGAGGACTACGTGACAGTGCGTTTAGCACTTTTTGGGTGAACAATCATCATGACACCCGCGTGACCGTCACCTAACGCTTCGTAGCACTCGTAGCCGATTCGCTACGGCGTAGCACTACATAGGCGTGCGCGAGGCACAACCCATAGCATATATATATGTCAACGTAACATTGTAAAAACCGTCAGGTTGTGATGTAACTAGCAAGATTGTAAACTGATTTAAGGCATTATTATTCGTTAGATTACAATTTATCGAAGTGAAACCGTAATATTGTGAAATCTATGAGACAGAACTCAACCCGCGCGGCGTTATATTGTTAGCAATATGCTTGTGTGACAATATTGCGAGAGTTTACAGTATCTCTAGATAGATTACAATTTAACGGGTTTTAAAATTTTACGTGACATATAGATTACTTAGTTTTCGCTTCTAGCAGCAATCCTCAAAGACTGACCTGGATGTTTTTTTTCGACATTGTATCTTCCAGGTCAACATATGAGGCATGAGGCTGTCTTCAGCTTAACCTTCTTTGGGTGCCTTGAATGTAAGGCCTCCAGCCAGGGGCAAAAATCTAATAAACTAAGCGACAGTGCGCTAATGACACCCCAGCCTCGGCTTAGAGAATCGTTGGGGATGATAACCACTGCTCTCAAAACGATGAAGGATACCATCGAGAATCAGCCGTAGAACCAAAAACTCGAAAACATGTGACATCTACCAATCCCCACTGAGCCCGCGAGGTGGATTACAGCTCATTCCCTCTCAATGAGAGGAGGACTATGTCCCACATTATAGGATGATGATGATGCTAGTGCCTATTCATAGGGACGGTCAGAGAGTACTAAGTGTGGTATACCTTGCTTCAGGACCAGCGCTGCTGCAGTCGATCTCGCTCCTGCATGAGCACCTCGGTCTCCTGCTTGAGGCGCTCAGTGGCCTGGTTCAGCCACTCGCGGTCTTGATGCGTGCATTCTCGCTCGCTCTTCACTTTGGTCAGTGCGTACACCATATCTGGAAAACGTTATGTTAGGAATAAGTCTCATGGAGTAGGTTCAAGAATGCAGTCATACTACGATAATGCACAACGTCTAACAAGTATTCGAGCCACACATGTTGATATGCAGGGTATGCTCATCACGAAGCCGTGAAACAAACATTCTGTACATCATACCAAGTACGATGTAGAGAATGCTTGTTTCACGGCAATTTTTGCGTAAAGTCATACGCCTACACTTAGGTACTCGTAAGATATTTTCAGTTACAATGGTACAATCGCTGGCTGAAAATATGAGGGCTGCGGGGCTGTTCGAAAGAGATAATGTGGCCCCGGAACTCAAAGGCCTAGAAGGAACATGAATGGGTTTAAGTCAATAAAAGTCTGACACTCTCTTCCGTTCCTTCCAGAGCGGGATGATTTATAAAAAAAGCGGCCAAGTGCGAGTCGGACTCGCCCATGAAGGGTTCCGTAACAGGTAACATGTTATAAAAGTTCTTGCAGTTCGTTGTAAATGAAAGGTAAATTCCGGTTTACGACGTATTAAAAAAAAACTACTTACTAGATATCGTTCAAACCAATTTTCGTTGGTAGTTTACATGGTAAAGTACATCATATATTTTTTTTATTTTTATCATTCTCTTATTTTAGAAGTTACAGGGGGGACACATATTTTACCACTTTGGAAGTGTCTCTCGCGCTAACTATTCAGTTTAGAAAAAAATGAAATTAGAAATCTCATTATCATTTTTGAAGACCTATTCATAGATACCTCACACGTATGGGTTTGATGAATTTTTTTTTTTAGTTTCAGTTCTATGTATGGGGAACCCTTTAAATTTATTGTTTTTTTTTTTCTATTTCAGACAGACAGACAGACATGATGAATCTATAAGGGTTCCGTTTTTGCCATTTACGGTACGGAACCCTAAAAAGTTTGGCAGATATTATGACATACAAACATAATTATTGTTATGGTCTATAATGAATATTTAACGTGCGAAATATACAATCAACCCCACTACGGGCTCCATCGTCTAATTAATAGGGTGCACAGTTGCCCGACTTTTAAAAATAAAGAAAACACATATTTATTTACGAGCACTATAAGCTTTATTTTGTCGATCAAAACGAAACAAGAACTGTTCCTTCACAAGTTTTTGTCTATTAAGGCGCTTAGACGAGCTAAATTAGCAACTCTATTTGTGGTGGTTGAAACTTCGTTTGAACTGCTTTTAGAATAAAGTTCTAATAAGCTTGCACTACAAAGTGGTTGTTACGTCAGCCACTGCGGGCCAAATAGCGCGAAATGAGAGGTTTCGATCGATTTACAAAAAAACTATTGATTGGATTAAAAAACTAAAACAGTATCGTGCTAAATATTGCTTGTAGAATTATTTGCCAAAAAGTTTGAAAAATCGCATGCATATTACTATGATTTTTATTGTTTGAAAGATATTTTTAGAGATAAGTTCGTGATTTATTTTTATCGAGCCAAATTAATTGTCATGCTAGCATAATATCCTGAAGAATATCATATATTTTTCTGGTCTTGTTTATAGCAGTGAATCATATACTTATAGTAATTATAAAACTCGCGTCTCAGTTTCTGTAAGCTCAGCTCATGTAATCGCCGGTTAATGTCACTGTTAATTTAAAATATAAAAGTTTTCACAACTCTCAACTGTTTCATGTCGGTTTACTTTTTAAATTGATGCATAAGTACTTTTTAAATTGATGCACATGGGTTGACAACCCGGCTGATGAATCGCCGACGCGATCGCACACACTTGAGACGGTCCTTGAGACAAAGTCCATGCTCCTACCCACATCCCAATTTATTTAGTGTTTCGAGTACTTTTCTAAATTCGAAATGCTCTCAAATTCAGTCGATCATCTTCCTGCCGTTGTCTCATTCTATTGGGCATTCTCCCCTGTCAGACGTCATGGCATCATTTATACCTTTCTCTTTCATATCGTTCTTCACACCACACATTCATCTTTTATTTGGCCTTCCTCTTCCTCTCCATTCATCAACATTCTTCTTCTTCCTTTCTTCTTCTTTTTCTTTTTCTTTTGGCACATTAATTGTTTCATCCCTTCTCATTACATGTCGACAGTATCAAAAAAATTGCAAATCCATTTAGTCCGTCAGTTAGAGTAGCTATTGGAAAATAATGGACACGTATTTTTTGTTTTTGTAAATCATTGACCGACAAAGATTAAATGCATCAAAACCGAGACGAGTGACGTCAGAAGTCACTGAAAATTATACCAAGGTGTGACGTATTGAAAATTAGGTATAAATGCGTCTTATTTTCGTCAATTTTGGATTATGTCACAAAAGAAAAATACGGGTCAAATATTTGTTTCAAATCTAACTGACGGAATAATTATTATTGTTTTGCCGTCTGCCCTATTATCTAGGTATTGACACCGAGACAAACGCTTTAAAATTCAGTACAGTTTCGAAAACATTGTCAATCAAACAAACATCAATCGAAGCGTAGGTACTAATTCCACCTATAAGTGTTAAGTAAATACATTAGTTCGTATTCGTTTTCAATCTACAGACCTTCTTGTAAGTCGACTTTTGGAAAGGTGTCGTGCAACAACGTTTGGAGAACGGTTACACGATGCCGACAAAGTTACCAGATTTTTGGGTTGTTAAATTCATCCAGTGGTTGGGTCCCGAGTCTATTACATCCTTCGCTACAGCAGACTTGTTTGTTTGTTTTTTGAAATCCTTGCCAATGAGAAGCACTACTATAAGAGAATGGTTCGGGAAACGATTGAGATCAAGAAGTACCCTAATTTCAATCGCGAAGACGGCTTCAAAGTCTCTTCCGCTTGGAATCCAGTGATCACTAAGTGTACTCGACAGGTGAAATCGCCTCAATATACGGACACTGTTAGTGTAGTGTGCTGTCCTAGTGTGAACCGGCCCTAATTAACATTTATGAAGATCAACTGAGGGTGTTTGAATAAACGCCTTCACTTTGCTGTCACGGTACCTCCAATACTTTAGCCAACGGCCACACAGAAAAGACGCAAGACGAGGGCGGGGCGCGGACCCGTCGCAAACAGGGCGCCGTCACGACTTTTTAACTTATATAGAAAAGACACGGACCCGTCGCAGACAGGGCGCCATCACGACTTTTTATGGCGCGCACTAGAAGCTTTACCCGGCATTCAACCGTCCAATTTTGATACGACAACATGTCTTCTTCTGAAGATGAAGATGTATTGGCACTGGTATATCTCGCTAATCTGCAGAGGGTTAGACGTTACTGGGTACACCCGGTATGGCTAAGCAATGAACAGAATAGATTTTTTTAAATAATGGAGGATCTACATTATTATCCTGATCGTTTTCAAGAAGTATACAAGATGACTCCACAATGTTTTTACATTATTATGTCCAAACCTGCTTCCGCTTCCCCGCTTGCGCCCGTGCAGGCCCGCGCCCTTCCCGCGCCTTGTCCTTTCTATATGTTTTCCAATAGGACGCCGACGAGTTAACGTCGTGACGGCGTCCCGTCTTTTCTGTATGTTTTACGTCGCGACGGCTGTATACATTTTATATGCAAGTAGATTAAACGGGCGCCGCGACTGCGACGGGTCCGTGCCTTGCGTCTGTTCTGTGTGGCCGGTGCCTTAGTCTCCCCGCGACCACGGCTGGTGCAATCCGGTCGAAACGTCGGGCTTAAATTACAAGGTAAATTCGCGATAAATACCTGTTTTCATAATTATGTTTTATAATGCGGCCTGCATGTTACTGTCCCACTTTTGGGTAAAGGCGTTTTCTCATTGATGTCTGACTGGTTGGCGATTTCCGGCTTATAAACGGTGTAGACTCATAACGAAACTGAAAGGCAGTTGTTTTTGTCGGTTTTGCGATTACGATTTTAGTTATAGGTCATAGCTTCGACTTTTTGACAAGTTTTTTTTTTTTACGTTTTTTTGTATTTTTTTTACTTTAAACACATCTACAAACCCCTGTACTTACTATTTATTCCACCAGCACAATGTTTTGAGTGCGGTACGTTGAGTTTTACCGCAAAACGTAATTTTTCACCCCAAAAAAAGTTGTTTTTCAGCAATAATTTTTGCGTTAAAGTTACTATGATTTACAGAATGCTTGGTTGACGGCTTCTTTATGAGTCTGTTTACACCCTGTATTATAAGTTCAGGATTCTTCACAATGTTTTCCTTCACCGATGTCTAACGGCCGTTTTCAATAACTTACTATTAACTGGTTACGGAAGGGTGCTATCTCAGATAATGTTACCGAATCAAACTGTAACCTTTTATATGTGTTAATAAGTGTCAATATGTGTAACTGAAAGAATCAGTTTTACAACAGACTGCGACTAGATTTCGGCTATCTAATGCTCATAAATAAGTACATTGTAAATTTAGCAACTCTGAATTTACCTGTTTAACACTTATTAACACTGTTAAACCCGTACCCAGTTGTGTGTATATCTGTTACAGATATGTTACGGTTACACTTTTGTAAGTGTGTTACATATTTGTTTCTGTTTCTCTTACCAATTCAACATGTATCACTTACAATTTTGTAACCTTTATGAAGGTGTTTTTAAGTTCCTGCTGCCGTTTTCATAACTTTATTGTCAAACGTTCATCTGACGTAAATGGTAGATAGCACCTCCAACAGCTCGTAAGCTAATTTCATTCAGTTTTGAATTTAAGTACCTATTTAAGTTTTCTGTCATGAAAGTCAAATGTTTAGGTCAAAATGGAATACACCGGCTTCATTACCGTTATCACTGTAGTCTCTAAACAAATCCATTTCATAACACTTTTTGTCTTCAATTAAACAAGACACACTGCAGCGTGATCCAGTCGGTTTTTCTAATTATCTCCCGAAATAGTAAGATAGCAATCAATGGTAACTGTTCGACATTGTTTTTTCTTTCGTTTTTTTGGAAAATTATATGGACTTGGTAAAGCTTTCTTTGTTTTTTCTATGAATCAACTTATCTAGGGTAAGCGGTCGATTCTCCGAGTGACAGGTAGGTGACATGGATAAGCAATGATATTATAACTTATACCTAGCTAACTTTGTTCACAGAAACACGAGAGATGGGCATATTAACTAACCACTATACGTAATAAGTAACAGAAAACGGCCGTAAGATAGCAAAGATAGAAAATACATTTGGTACTTCCCCGGATTTGAACCCACAACCTCATCAAAGACGAAGCCTTAACCTCTGGACCATAACATTTTATTTATTTTATCTAGGGCCGTGTCATCGTATGATCCCCGAAAAATTGGTGTTACTACTTAATTAACATGTGTTAGTAACACCAATATTTCAGGGATCATGTCCACAATACACAACCCTTGTTTGGAAAACCTTTACATAAATATACTGAGTAAAATAGTTCGCTTTGCAAGTAAATCAAGCACAGGTTTTCATCAAAGCACCCATTGTAAACATGACGTCCATTGGTCAATAATTATTAATTATTTGCAATCCATAATTAATTCGCGTCTGATTGTGCACGCAAAATCGCTGGAGCAGAAAATTGTACCATCAAAAACATTCCTGCACATTGCCAAGTTTGAACTAAAAATAATTATCGTTCACTATAATAATTCACGAACATTAATTACCTACCTAATATTTACCATGTTACACTTAACATGATAAATATCCCCTCCCTGCTTTCAGTTAATAATGTTACTGACCATGTCAGTTTGAATAATGTAGTATTTCAATTCAAGCCTGCCAACGAGGTCACTATTTATAAATATTGTGGCTACTAAGGTCCATGTTCACCGAAAAGATAACGCTCTGTTTGTCTAAAAACAGCTGTCACTGTGACATGTTCCCACACAAAAAAGTGTTTTAAACAGCTGTTGTTAGATAACCAGCCTGTCATCTTTTTGGTGAACATGGACCTAAGTAATTAGGATATCTTTATCGATTATCTTCATGTACGGTGACTAAGATTACAGCGTTATTTCAGGAGAACCCTGGTTGTCAATGCTGCGCTTGCGCTGCTTTCCGATATTAAAATAGCGCCTTATTTTTTTTAAGTAATTCATCAAAACAAAGTCAAGTATAAATAAGTGACAGTTTTCAGATAAAGATAAAAGAAAGAAAAAAAAAACAAAGAAATAATGTTTTATCAAAAGCGAATTTTAAGGTGCCGCAAAACTAAAATAAGTAATAGATCAATAGAAAAAAACTCACTGTCCAAGTCGAAGTAGTGCGCCTCGTGAATGAGCAGGTCAATGTAGGGGAAGTCGGAGGGCAGCAGTAGCTTCTTGTTGCGCAGGAAGTTGAGGATGTGGCGGAACATGCCTCCGTCGCGGTCGATGAAGTAGTGCTGCTTGAGCGTGTCCAGCACGATGGGTATGGTGCCGTTGAACATCTTGCCGAGCCGTGACTCCGGGTAACTACAGAGCACACAATAGCTGCTCTTAGTACGTGCATACATTTCATCAAGTCGATGCATCCGTCGTTTAACATGTCTAACGTACAATGTGATCAATTCTCGAGTAATGTAAATTGCTCGTGCGTCATAACACGTTGATATTATACTCGTTGATTCGACTGAACTAGATTTAAAATGGTTCCAGATTGAGAGCTCTTCAACTAAGTACTTATATTAAAGGCTCTGGCTAAGGAATCTGCTCCTGGCAACCGAACGCTGTTCAAGATTTGAATATTCATGATTTTGTAAGGTTTGGAAGGGAAGATATTTTATATTGTGCCCCCAAGTGAGTTGATTAAAAGAAAAAGTATAGGGGGCGAAGGCCGCGTCGCGAGGCGGGGTGGGAGCACTGCATACCCGCAGGCCCCGGGGCACCGCCGCTGGGCGCTCAGACCGGCGGCACTCCCGCCGCAAAATAACACGCCAAGTTCAGATAAAACATGCTTATACAATGCCAACTAACTGCGAATATAACACTCATTATGAAATCACATAACGCAGTTACAATAAATTGCAAATTGCAGCGGGACTGCGACAGCCTGTATCCTGCCTTGTGTCTTCGTCAACTGTTGCTTTGCCGCGAAAGTAGCATGCATGCACTAACAACAATGTACTAGTACTTACATGTAGGTATCTGCATACCCTAACAACTAGGCATTAGTGGATGTAACTGAACGTATCATGAGCGTTTAAACTACTTGGTTGCCTGACTTGATTGTTAGTTTTCCTTTTGTCATAAAATAAGTACCTAACGCATGCATAGTTTACCTAGGAGAAACGGTCAGTCCTAACTTCATATGGCACGACATGTAAAAAAAATGCGTTTAATGTGAAAAAAGCTTATCGGTTACTTCTGCACCAGATCACCATAGTACAACTAAGTAAAGGTAATCTTGACAGCCTCCACCACCACCAACCATTCCGGGAACAACGATTTAGTGTTTTAGAAGATTAAAAAGTAATATACCTATATAATTATATTTGAGTGCAATATCTGAATTCTCTCCTGCACAAATACTGACTCATACAAAATAGCCTTTAGGTCTATTTCTCTGGAAGCGTTCCACCGTAGCTGGTATTGTTGGCTTTAAAGAATGACATGGGGAAGATATTTTTTTCTCGGAAAACTCTGAAAGACATGCATCTCATTAAAGGACCAGGTTGTATTGTCCATCAATATTGGCGATTCAATATATATATTCACAGACAAAGGCTTTAAAACATATGTAAGAATTTTATCTTATTCAAGCTAAAGTAGAACTTTTAGCTTAGCACAAAAGAGAATTTTCTTTTGTGTTCATAGAAATGTGGGCAACACAAGAAAAGTGTTTGACTCTATGCAACAGTGACTAATACAGTTAAAACATAACAAAAAACAAAACAAAGAACAAAGTGAGGATGTAGGAATAGATAATATTAAAAAATATAACAATGAAATTGTTGTTAGGTAAATTCTACAATTTCATTACAATAATAGTGATTTGAGACAAAATAAGCTCAATAAATTAGATATGTTTAGATTGATGGCTAAATAATAAGTAGTTTCCTACATAAAAGCAAGTAGTAAATATGACTTTTACATTTGGATCATTTTTCTTGTGCCCGAAGGATTTTCAGACTACAAAGACTTTTAACCTCTCTTATTATTTTGACCGAAAAAAAATTACTGACTGAAAGCCAACTGTAAATAATGCAACTTGGTACACCAATAGGACTGCCCGCTACTAAAGTAAAATTATAAACAAGTTCAACGACTCACTGTTCTAGCATTAGTAGGAGAACAAGTTCTTTTAGGCTTCATGAAGCGCCTTTTAACACACTTTATAATATGATTATGCCTGAACTGGTGGAGTATGAAAAAGCCAGAAATACATTACAAATGAAAAATATGCTCGACGAGACTGAGCAGCAGTAAAGCCGCAAATGATGAGGTTATGCCTGCTCCCCTTATGCGTAATATCTAGCGTGTGGTAATACAACTTTCGGCTATGCAGCTGATAAGCCATGCTATCAACATCGTGACAACATATTCTCGCTACTCGCAACAGCATTTGATATGGTACTACCAAAGACTAAAGCGCAAAGCACATACTTATATCGTAAATGAATCCTAACGCAAACAGCAGACAATAACATCCAAAAAATGATACAAATGCACACAAAGATGAGAGAAGATAATGTAGTCATAATATCTAGGTATGCCTGTACTAACTGGGTTCTGGAGGTTAGATAGGCATTGGCTCGATGAAAATACTGGTAGTGGTACACAGCTGGATCTGGTTAGACTGGAGGCAGACCACTAATTTTGGAGATGATTATGATCTTGGTAGTCCGTGACATATCTGTCACAAACATACACGTGACATATCTGCACACAAACTCAAGGATAACTATAAAATGTACTTACGCGGTGAGAGTTTCCAACGACGACGTATAAATGGTGCCACCCACGTCAATGTGGACCGGGGCGTTGTACTTCGTGGTCGGAGCCACACGCGGTATGCCCACTATCAGCTTCTTCTCCATCGGACCTTCCTCGGGTTGAGGACTCCCTGGCTTTACGGGCAGCATCTAAGAACAAGATAGAAGAATTTAGCTTTAGAACAAGCTGCCATACCTAGTATTTAAGAATTTTAATTAGAATTAATTTTAATGTTTTTTTTTAATGTTAATATTTTACTAAAAGTGAAGTATTAAGCGATATTGAATCATCTACTGTGCATTTTACGAATATTGTATTGTGTAAATAAATGTTAACAAGTGGACATAAAGAACCACTTCTGAAGTCATATTAAATGCACATACTCGTAGATACACACGATAGATAACACTTGTTACTAATTTTCTTACATTGCGGGTTTGTAATACTTGTTGGCTTGTGGGGAACCAGACGCAGAATGAGAGCCGAGCAACGAATGCACCGCTTTATAAAAACGATCAATTTGTAGTGCGACTGGCGATGGCGGTCACGAGGCGGTCGAGTCGTCATGAAGCCAGCATGTATCAATAGCTATGCAGCAATACAGCATGTATCCGCTGGAAACTTTATTTTCCCTTACTATACCCATTCGAGCTAAATATAGGGTGTAAAACACCTCTTAACGAATACGAAAGGCCCTTGTTCTACTCGTCATTCTGATCATTTTTTTGTTCTACATATACCTGGGAACCTTCTAGTTACGGAGATATTGGGGGTCTAAGTTGCAAGATTTTGACAAGCTTTTTTTTAAATACCACTTTTTATCGCATGATTTTTACTTTTAATATCTCAACGACCCCCGTACTATTCAATCCATCCATCCGCACAATGTTTTGAGTGTGTTACATTGAGTTATACCACAAAACATGATTTATAACCTCAAAAAAAAAAGTTGTTTTCTCAGCAATAATTTTTGCGTAAAGTTACTTAGTTTGATATACAGAATGCTTGGTTAACGGCTTTGTGATGAGGTGAAATACACCCTGTATATGAGACTGCTGATTAACTTTGCATGTTGAAAGTTATTCAGTTACACCTTTCTGAATCACGCTGTATAACAATGCGGACGATCAAAATTTCAGCTTCGATCTAGAAGTGGGTCACTTATCCACTTTCATACATGGATATGAGATGTAACTACATACGGTGACAACCTGTGTGAGACTCTAAACCTCAATAATCCAGAGCAATTGCTCTGGATTTATATACCTCTAATAAATGAGAGAGATGCCGTCAAAATTTATATTAGTTACCATTTCAATATTAGTTAACACAAACCAGTACCCCAAAATATGTATGATATAAGTTTCCTGAAACCAATAGTACTTACACATGATGTCCCTTTGGTGGACCATCTGTAAAGTTTTCGCTCTCCCTAATAACAAACCTGATGTATACTTCCTGGCAGGGTTTATTCAAAGCCTGATTTACTTCCACATGGCTAGAATTTTGTTGTGGTGTGGTATATACAATTTTAATTCATCGCATAATGGTAGTGTGCCGGGGGATATCGCGGAGCGGGATGCTGCGGGCGCTCTCCGGACCACATCTTCTCATAGCCTCCGGCGGGCACCGGCGGGAGGCAGCGCGGCGGCGGCGGTACGGAATTAGAGTTCGGATGATAAAAAAACATGTATACCACATTCCCAGCAACAGTGTGAGCATTTATAAAAACGCTTGTGCACGAAACTGTATAAAAGAGGATTTTACCGTTTTGCCTGTTCAACGAGAAAACCGCCAAACACATACTTTACGATACATTAGTGAAAATGATCGGTATGTAGGAAATGGCAAGATGAGCCAACGTACTCATAATCACGAATTGAGCTGTAGATACCCATCTCGATGATGTTTCAAAATGTAAAAGTACAAGAGACGTGAGGTTGGTGTCGGCAGCGTGGGAGCACTCAGCGGAGTCGACCCAGTGCCGCCGCTCCCACGGCACACTCCACCCGCCACCCTTTACCGACTATCGATCAATCTATTATTTTACACTCATTTGCTAATTTAATCAAATCAATGTACCGAAATAAATCAACAGCGAGTTTACTTTAGCGTTAGTCCAACATTCATAATTTACCAATGTTAGCCTAATTTGTGGTATACAAACAATTTGCTGACTACTGAGCATGTGCGAACAGGCACCTATGTGTTTAGTTCTAGTACGCTACATATTCAGGACGTTTGCAAGTAACAAATTGCCATGAAAACTGTCATTAGCGATGTCGTGTGGCTGACTGAACGCCTGAGGCCACGCGCCGGACCAAGTCCGACTTCAATTATTTTTTATCGCTTGAATGCATCTCCGGTGCAGTCGTGGCCTATCTCACTGGTTTCACACCTGACGCTCTATTCATGTGACTACACTTATGTTACGCTTGTGTAAAGTAAAACACCCTTTATTCGTGCTGACTTCCTTGCGTTTGAGGTAAAGTTAAAGAAATAAGCTCATAAAGATGTGAAAAGAAATATAACAATATAAAAGCTTTCATTTTTCTGATTTATTCAGTAGTTGTGATACCTAATGGTTTCTATAAACCATGCCAGATGTTCATAAAATACAATAAGAATAAAAAAACGTTACAATAATTGCACACATGTCACTTATTAAAAAGCTTGAAGAATTTACAGAGAACCTGCCACAGCAAAACCACAACAACAGTCATGTAGTAAGAAAAAAAATAAGAAAATAAATCGTCATCGTCGTAACTGCAACGCCTGCAGTAAATAGTGCAGAAGTCGAAAAACGGGTTGGAAATCAAGCGAGTAAAGTCGGCTACTGTATACTTGTAGTTACGGTAGCGCGACGCTAGAGGGCGTAACGTCGCGAAGCAAGCCACCACTCTTACCTGTCTGGATTCATTATAAATATGCCGCAGGCTGTTTGCCTGCTTCGCGACAGCCCAAATACCTAATCACTGGATACCAGCCAACGCAATAAACATGAACACTCTTAGGTTTTTATGTATGTGTGTGTCATACATTACAGAATAACCTCAATACTCACTACTATAATTATTACTACATATACAATTATATTTTTAGGCAAATGCCCCGGAAAAAAATAATAGCTAAATTAAATTCGTAGAGCGGTTTTCTTGTATTACAAGACAGAGAGAGAGGGTCTGTAGATTTTTTTTATTTTTTTTTATTTTTATAGTTAATTAAAACGGTAAAAACCAATTACAATAATTAACATAGAGGCACAAATTGCAAATACATACAAAAAAAGTAAAAAAAATAATAATCTGGTGATACCATTCAATGGTTTGAGTTAAATGACTTACTAAAACTAACATGGAACAGTTGACACTCTTGCATACTTTCCCTCACAGAACATCAGGCATATCCGCATAACCTTACTCCATTCATTCGCAAACACGTCACATTCAGGGTTGGCAATCAGAAGAGCATTGAGCGTCCTAAGTGTACGACACACCGGAGATTCAGCTCTGGCGACAGTTTTAGATGACGGTGGAGCAAACAGATTGTGCCGGCGACTCTGGCGGTGTCCGATATATTTGTCGGGAACAAATAGCCTGCAAAAAAGGCTGTGGAGCTCAGGGCAGTCGATTAGTCCTCGTAGGGTTTTACAGGCTACTGTGAGCTGCCCAGAACCTCTTCTTACCTCCAAGGAGTTAAAGCCCAACGCTCCTAACAGATAGTTGGTAGGGTACATGAAGGGGAAATAGCAAAATAACTTTTGGAAAAAGCCTCTTAGAAAGGCTTTCTGCACCTTTTCGAGCATCAGTGTTGGGGCAGAGGTGTAAGGGTGCCAGACACAGGCACTTGACTCAAGTTTGCTTCGAATCAGAGTTGTGTATAGTAATCGAAGAACATTAGGATTTCGGAAGTCACGAGCATTTCGGATCACAAAGCCCAACCGCCTGAAGGATTCCTTCGCGAGGGTAGAAATGTGGTCTTTAAATGTCAGACAGCTATCGAAAGTCACTCCCAGATCCTTTACGTTGGTGACTCGAGAAATTACATCAGAATAAAAGCTTTAGAAAAAAAAACAATTTTCAGACAATCGATTTAGCTGCTCTATGAATTTAATTTAGCTCTTAATTTTTGACAGATTTTTTCTACAGAATAGACACCATAATAAAATAGTTCAAACATACGTTGAATAATACTCCTTTTTGGGCATTCATCTAAAATTAGTGACAATTTTCGGGTCATTTATTAGGTACCCGAAGCATTCCACTTGCAGATCTAACCGATCCTAAAAAGTTGTTTCGAACTAAATGAGTATGACTCCACATCTTGAAATCCGGATCCAATGAAAATTAATTGTCACTGGATCCATCGTGGATCTGGCCAATAGATCTTCTGAGAACGAACGATTCTCAGTAGATCCATATATTGATATCAGGATCCAATGACAAAAACAATACTTACTACATCCATTAGATCCATCATGGATTTGGCCAATGGAACTACTGAGAATGATCGATTCTCAGTAGATCCATGTTTTGAAATCAGGATCCAATGAGAAAATTTATTCTCACTATATCCATTATGGATCTGGCCAATGGATCTTCTGAGAGTGATCGTTATTTTACACAAACGAAGAATACAAAACCCAATTATAAGAATATAAAATCATTTAGTGAGAGGAAAGCAGAAAGTTCTTCGAATAAAGGTGTTCATTTTATTTTACTTTAAGGATTTTTCACACCCGCATTTGCAGAATTGCTTTCAGAAAACAATCGAACCAGCACTCAGTGACTGGCAGAGCTATTTAATTAATTTCCATTTAAATCCCTTTTATGTTTATTATAAAGGTGTAAAAAAAAGCTTATTTTGTCTCGGCAATTCACAAATAGCAAATTTACAATAAAAGGAAAACGCGAGTTTTATCGTACTAAGTAAGTAAGAAGTGAGTAATAACCTGGGCGGCAGAAAGTGCTACTTAGCTTTTCTAAAGCCCCAGACCAAGGCCCCGACCCCACTACCACTATGTCGTGGCGATTAATTTGTCTTTTGGTTTTATTTGGCAAAAGTCAGGGACGACAGTCTTTCTGTCGTCCTTTTTGTGAACACCACCGTTTAAATACTAGCCACGACACTTAAAACGACTACAGAAGCTAAACGCGAGTTTTATAATATGTACCTAAAAGTACTTAAGTACATGATTCGCTGCAATAAACGAAACAGAAAAATATGTAAAATTCTTCGTATGCTAGTATGATAGTGTTTTGAAAACATAATACAATTAATTTTACTTGACAGAAAAATCACGAAAAAAAACGTTTCTATAAATTCCTTTTAACGAGTAAAAACCAAACTAAAATACATGCGTTCATTGTGATTTTTTGACAAATAATTTTACAAGCAACATTTATTAGCATCATAGTCATTTCTTCTTTTAGTCCAATCAATAGATTTTTTGTACTTAAATCGATCGAAACCACTCATTTCGCAATATTCGTCCCGTAATGATTGACGTAACAACCACTATGTAGTGCAAGCTGATTAGGACTTTAGTCTAACAGTCTTTCAAACGAAGAACGACCACAAACAGAGTTGCTAATTTAGCTCATGTAGTCGCCTTAAAACTACACGATTATCTATCGCCACGACATAACGAACGGTGACCGGGCCTAATGGTACAAAAATAGACAGAATAGATTAGATTTCTTAAAAACATTGACGAACGAAACTGCCTGCTAGCAATCATTTTCAACAAATACGTAGAAGAACAACACAAAAGCTTATTTATTGGGGCAGTGACTACGGCGTATGCGCCCGCGGCGATTGGCCGGTCGTGCCCATTCGGCTTTGCCTTCGGGCCACTGCCATACTACACCCCGAGGCGTCACCAACCATCATTTTTCTTACGACATCAGTTATGTACGTAGGTACCTATACCTACGTATGATTAAAAAAAAACTGCCACTACTACGATCGCGGATTTCAGTGTCACTGAAATGGGTTCAATATTTATACTGCAAGTTATTTATGTACATAAAACTGATAATCTAATTAATTTAACATTATGTGTATGCTAAAAGGATGAGCTCGTGGCTAAATAATAACAGCTTGTCTAGGTTGGTCTGTGGATGGGCCACCCTTACATACCGAGTTTCCTCCGTGCCTCAGAAGGTACGTTAATCGGTTGGTCCTTGCTGTCATTTGTCCATCTTTGACAGTCGTCATAAGTAGTCAGTGGTCCAAAAAAGTCTGACACCTGTCTTACCAAGTGGTATCGTATTATCCAGTATTAACTGGGTTGTGGAGGTCAGATAGGCAGTCGATCCATGTAAAATACTGGTATTTAGCTGCATGCAGTTAGACTGGAAGCCGACCCCGACATAGTTGGGAAAAGGTAAGGCAGATACTTATGATGAACAATGAGCCTGAATATCAAAGACATAATGTTATTTAGCATTAATTATGTAAGATTATTTATTATCCCCGAAAGTTTAGGCAGAGGTGATTCTAATAGTACACCCGCATTTCTCCAGTAATGTTAAAGTCAGTAATTGCCATTCACCAGGGACAGATCATGATTCGTGGCTGCTTCCGAGAAATTCCTGCCAGAAAAACCTTTTAAATAACACTTTGCCCGACCAAATCGCACCCAGTACATCTTAGACCTCCGTGTTAATTACTGTCAGAATTATTATTTCGTTTATTTTCTTTCTAACTATTATTGTACACCCGAAAACTATGTAATGTTGTAGAGATTCGTGTTTTATTTTTTTACTTCCTACTTTTACCTGTAACACAAATGAGTCACAAATAAAAGAATAAAGTTAAAAGAAGTATATTAACATATTATACTAACCACTATCCACGACTATATTTTGACATTATATCGTGATGCGAATTCGTCAAGAAATTACAGAATTTTCGTGAACTAAGTATCAGCATTCGATTTTTTTGTAAAAGATATGTCGCGGCAGTTTGTGGCAAATATCTCCAGTAACGTCTTTTGATGGGTAAAACGGCGTCGGTATATTGCCAAATATGTGTACACATATTACTGCACCCTTCCTTCCATAACACAGGATAAATTTTAGTAAAATTTTCAACTAAGTACAGTTGTAATTTTTACTTTTTTTCCAATAGTGATCGAAAAGACAAATAGCCCTCCCTACGTGATTTTATTAGGGTAAAATTAAGACTCTTGCCCGCTAAATACAGAACTTCTATTGGTTTTAGCCTATGATATTTTTATCCATCTCTCTTTATTAACGCATATTCCCCCCCCATAATCGGGACTTGGGGTACCCCCCCGTTAGGTTAGTTAGGTTCCTTTAAACCCTGCACTCGGAAATAGGGGCCCCGCGAAGCGGGGCTACGTCGACTACGCTTTTTAGGAGGAATATAAAGTGTTTTAAGGTTATGTTATATTAATCGGTATTTCTCATGAATGGTGCATTATCTTTTCATGAGAGTTGTGCCACTGGACAAGGGGGACCCCTCCTTCCCTCCACACCGCGTAAGTTGACTGCCATCGCATGCATTTCACGAATAATAATGCGTTTTGTTGTAAGCAGTATGTTCATTTGACAATAATTCGAGACTTTACAATATCGCTAGAGATATTACGTATTTGACAATTTTACGGTGACATATTATGTACTATTGTATCTGCGCCATAGGCAACATTAAAAAAAATCATTATTATTTTTAGTTTGTAGATATAAAGCTTGTAGTTTTTAATGTATTCCGTGGAAAATGTGTTTGTATCACATTTACTCATACTTAATTTTACATTAATGTAAAAAATAAAAACAATTAAATAAATAAGTACTTCATATAAAAATTAAACAAATAAATAAAATAAAATAAAACATTACCTGAGGATACTAAGCTGATGCCAGCGGCATCGCCCTCGTGGAGTCAAATAATTGTACCACAGAATCCTACTACCGGGATTTAAAGAATCCTGTGTTAAGGCGCTTAGACGAGCTAAATTAGCAACTCTATTTGTGATTGTTCAAACTTCGTTTGAAATGCTATTAGAATAAAGTTCTAATCAGCTTGCACAACAAAGTGGTTGTTACGTCAGCCACTGCGGGCCAAATAGCGCGAAATGAGTGGTTTCGATCGATTTACAAAATAAAACTATTGATTGGATTAAAAAAACTAAAACAGTATCTTTATATTGTAGTTTTATACAACATGTGAAAGGTTGTTTTTGGAAACAAAGTTTTCTAAAAATTAAACATCTAAATCACAGAAATATTAAAAACAGGAGAAGTGGCAAGGGGGCGTGTCGGTGACCACGTGGACATGAGCGCGTCGCGCAGCTATTGAAAAAATGGCCGTAACCGCGAGTTAGTGTGTTGTCAACCGCGTTCGTAAAAAAAACGATTATGCCGTCTTGTTCGGTGGTTTCGTGCAAAAATAGAAGCCAAGACAAAAACTTTAGAAGTCATGGCATCAGTACCACAAGGTAGTACAAGTATTTTACAATATTTGTCTTAAAAATCACGAAAACCATAATCCCTAAAATATATTTGACTTGTACTACTTTATTTATGTTTTCTTATATTACTCCGACTGTATTATGTTTGCATTAAATACATTGCTCTTTTACAACCACCTTAGTCTGTCCCTGAGTGACTGAACAAGCAATGTACACCTGACATAACGAAACATCATTAAGCCGTAATGTCACATGGTGCGTCCGCTGCTCCGGTCCGCCGTATTTGAGCGCGAGCTAGTGATGTGCTTGTGGAGGTTTGACAAAGTCTGTCGACAAGAAAGTGGCCTGCGAATTTTTATATTACTATTTCAGTTTTTTTTTTTTCAATTTAATTATAAATATACAGGGTGTAAACCACCTCATCACGAAGCCGTCAACCAAGCATTCTGTACATCGAACTAAGAAACTTTAAACAAAAATTATTGCTCTGTTTTTTGGAGTGAAAAATCACGTTATATGATATAACTCAATGTAACGCACTCAAAACATTGTGTTGATGAATGGATTGAATAGTACGGGGTTCGTGGAGAACCTTAAAGTAAAAATCTTACAATACAAACTTGTATTTAAAAAAATCTTGTCAAAATGTTGCATCTTTGACCCCTAATATCTCCGTAACTAGAAGGTTCCCAGGTATGGTGTAGAACAAAAAAAAAATATCGCTATAACGGGGAGAACAATTAGTGCCATTCGGCTTCGTTAAGAGGTGTTTTACACCCTTTACTTTTGTTCGATTAGGGACATTATTATTATTAAAGACTAGCCGACCCGACAGACGTTGTCCTGTCAGCTACTACTTACTACCTTCCACTACCTACCAACTACTTCTCACCGTTTAAACCGTCCCTGAACTTCCACAAATAATTGAAAACTAAAAAAAAAAAGATAAATCGGATCTAGATAAATCGGTCCAGCCGTTCTCGAGTTTTAGCGAGACTACGAACACTAATTATGATTTTTATATAGTCGGAGAAGCAGCAACCTACTCGACATCATCAGATGGCAATATCTCACAATAACTAGTTTCTTTACCAATTATATTCGAGCAGCAGGTTCGCGACACCAATCTAACTTTATCACCAGCGATCCACCTGGATCCTCGATCCACCACCGTTCTCCAAACAATCCTTGATCTGTCACCACATACCAAGCGAGTACAGATGGCGCCTCGACCCTTCTCTAGATATTTTATCCTCTGCTCTGAATAGATAATAGCAATAACTTTTAAAGAAATTTGTTAGATTTTACACAATTTTAAAATGTAGTAAATCAAATCACGTTAAATTAGGATTTAACAAGTTATTTTAAACTAGCTTCTGCCCGCGACTTTGTTCGCGTGAATTTCCCGCTTGCAACATTTCTTATTGCTGCTCGGCTCCTATTGGTCATAGCGTGATGTTATATAGCATATAGCCTTCCTCAATAAATGGACTATCCAACGCAAAAAGAATTTTTCAATTCGAGCTGGTAGTTCCTGAGATTAGCGCGTTCAACCAAACAAACAAACAAACAAACTCTTCTGCTTTATAATATTATATATAGATATATAGATTATAGAATAGATTAGCAATCACTTGATCGTACGCAATCAACAATCTACTCTTCGTTTGCTTCCTCTTCCTCCGACAGATTATATATAAAATGTCATGAACAATCGGGAATAAAAATACTCTAACATCCGTTCTCAATAAGTATCGGTGTTTCTAAAAACAAACTTAACTTGAGATTATATTCTATCCAAGTCAACTACCCGTCACTTGATTCATAGAAATATCAAAAAAAGGTTTTCTGTGACGTTTTGTATTTAACGGTCCGTAAGCGAAATGTCAAACAGACAGAGGTAGCAACCTTTCGTTACCTGTTAGTAAGTTATTGAAAATGTCAAACAGACAGAGGTAGCAACCTTTCGTTACCTGTTAGTAAGTTATTGAAAATGTCAAACAGACAGAGGTAGCAACCTTTCGTTACTCGTTAGTAAGTTATTGAAAATGTCAAACAGACAGAGGTAGCCACCTTTCGTTACCTGTTAGTAAGTTATTGAAAATGGCAACCAAATCGGTGTGGAACTTGTTAGTTAAAAGATCACGCATATGGAAAGTGACTTTTTTAACCACATAAGGCATCTAATGTATGCTAAAAATAGTATCTTGTTTACACACAATTGTCAAGGATTACTATGTAAGCGTTGTAACAAGTGTTTAGTGTTCTATCAGTCCTACTTGATGGGGTCAATAAGTATGTTGTCGAAGAGTTATGCGCCAAATTGGTCCAATTGACTCATAAGAGTGACGAGGATGACGCCTCGTTATAATAAATCAAACCTTTTTGCATATTGTTTGTTACCATGTTTATATACAGCACTAGCTGACCCACGCAACTTCGTCTGCTTCACATAAGAGGGAAAAAGCTACCTACTACTACCTACCTACTACTACCTACCTACTACTACCTACCTACTACTACCTACCTACTACCACCTACCTACTACTACCTACCCAAAATAAAAACCCTTTTAAACCTTCCCTGGACTTCCACGAATAATTCAAAACCAAATGAGCCAAATCGGTCCAGCCGTTCTCGAGTTTTAGTGAGACTAACGAACAGCAATTGATTTTTATATATATAGATAGATAGATAGCATTTTCAGATTACAATGTTCTCACTGCTGGGACACAAGACTCAATTAGAGGGAATGGAATGGAATGCACCACGCGGCCCCAGGGGTTGGCAATCGTAGGTTCTTGGACTTGTCAGTTTCTTCTAACAACCAGTCTTACCGAGGGGTATCCTATAACCTAGTACTGACTAGAAAAGCTTGTATGTTAATAATTGTGTCGTCGTTTTAAGCTTTGTGTGTGTACATAAATAAATAAACTAGGAGAGGTACTCAGGTACAGGTAGCAACCGTCCTTTCAATAAAGCCTGTATTTTTACTTATGTAAACGAATTATTGTTTTGATCTGTTATTTATAACTTCAGACCGGAACTTAGGGGCAATATAAAATAATATAAGCAATTAGGTAGTGTAATGTTTGTGTTTTTGTACTTACGTTTTCGACTAGGTACTGTAATCCAAAATCTTATCATACGTTATTTCTGAATAACTGTGTGGCCTTTATGCGGAGGCTTAGCATACCATTTCGCCTTTTAATTCATAACTATTTGGCTTTCCTGTATATTTTAGTCTTTTAAATCTTTGTTTACTTTTGCGATGTCAGATAATGACAATGACAATGACAAGCCAAGTTTTCTTTTAATTTATCGCACTAAGGGCCAGTTTCACCGGTTGCGGATAAAGTGTCGGTTAGCCTATTAGGAACTTATCTGCCAGATAAACTAACACTTTTGGTTTCACAGGTGTCGGATAGCGATATCCGGTAGATAAAGTATTAGTTATAACCAGCCTTTAAGTGGTAGATAGTATTAACTATCAGATAACTAACCGACACTTTATACGGAACCGGTGAAACTGGCCCTAAATAGACTAAGAAAGCCGAGGTAGCATGGTGATAAAATAGTCCAGGTCCAGGTCCAAAGCCCGCAGTTGGCAGAAGCGGCTCGCCGCAGTAACAGGCTCACAGTAGGGGCATTGTGGATACCTTTTCAAGGCCAACACAGATAAAATAAAATTTAATCGAATTAGGTCTAAAATCACCCATTTCAAGGAGTGCACCTAATTACCAATCACCCTGCATGCCTATAGTTTTACAAAACATTGGTATTTAAACTTTGGACCAATCAAACAAACTAAATTGTACATAGGGAGCTTGAGCGAATAATGAAAGATGAAAGGTCATTTCATCAAAGCAATTGTTGCAATTGTGTGAACATCAATTGTGGAGCATAGTATGAGATACTTAGAAACTTAAAAGGTTCAGTCGCACAATGCACGAGTTGGTTCTCCAACAGGTTAAACGCTCTTGAATAAATTCTTCTCGACTTAAGACCGAACCGTACTTGGTCGCTGTATTGTTTTAGTGGTGCTGTGCGCTTCAAGAGGCGAGGTCGCGTACGGCTAATGCTAATTACTTACAGCTCTTTATTTCTTCGAAGATCTATATATATCTGGAACTATTTTAATTCAAAAAATTGTGAGGATTTATGGACGTAGAGGGTTCAGGGGGTCTAAAATGGACGCTTCAGCAGAATTATAATAATAAAAAATCAATTTAAAATTTTAAAATTCTTAAAATGGACTTTATGATTATCACGATAAAGTCCGTTTTAAGAAATTTCGTCAGCCAGTCAACATTGCGAATATGGCACAATGAAACTAATTTACTTCTAATAGTATTGAAATCATGTATATCTTATGAAATAGCCATACGAGTGCTGTTCCACGAATAAACAAAAAGTGTTAAAAAAAATAATTTCAGCAAAATGTGTTGCTGTGTTGGTTCTAGTTAGCTCGTTCACAGAATAATGTAGCAGAGTTTATCTCATTTTTTATATGAGGTATTTTCATTTTTTTGTACGAAGTTGTACAAAGGGCGGCAGAGTGCTGGCAGGCTGGCCCCGGGGTAGGCCGGCCCTTCTATTCCTACTGTAATTACTACCCTGCGGCGAGGTGCGCGAACAGAATAACCTGAATTAAAAGTTTGTTGGGCTAACCGTCGCAAAAATGAATGCACTGTAAGAACTAATACGACTAAGCGACTACAGTGTCTCTGCCGCAATTAAAAATATTAATTAGGATTCAATATGTAAAAATCTAACCTTTTCCCGCAGCTTTATGGTCGAAAATCATTCCACGGCAACATGCTTTACACTCGATGATACTGTAGGTTCCCATTTGTGAAAGAATATTCGCCGTGGAATCTGATCAGCGATTGGAAAGTTTGCCTACATCCAAACTTACTTTAAGACTTCATAATAATTGTTTATTATACATAAGCATTGTAGTAATAATACTTAACTTTACAAAGCTGTGAAAATAGATACTTAGTAACAAAATTGTCGATATTTAGTGCTTACTGGTAGTTCATTGAAAGTTTCAAATGGAATGAAATGTTCAAACTTAATTACACCCCCCCCCCCCCTAAATCTCCTTATGTAGAAGGTTCCATTTATTTGCCAGAATAATATAGGTGCTTGTTCGATCGACTTTACTCCAATATCTCTATTGATTTGAAGCAGGGTTCGAAGTTATAGTTATCATTGTTATCAATATAGAATAAACATTGTATAACTTTTATTCGTTTTATAAATAAGTTCACATGTAGATGAAAATAATTTCCACCTCTACGAGTATTGGAACGCCTTTAGTCATCTGCTAGCCTTTACTCAACAATTAGTTTGAAATAAAGTAAATAAAAAACAATTTGTAATAACAAAGGTCTAACTTCCGCCATTTTTAGAGATGATGGATGTGACTGATGTTGACGGCTTAGTGTTCAGTCTGAATGGACCACAATGAATGGACCGTGGTCCGTTTAGACGTAGACAAATAATGTCGACGTCAAAACGGATCGGTGTAAAAAAAAATCACCAACGCTAATGCTAACGCTCCGTAAGTGGAGGATTGAGGGTAACCATGAAAAGAGCCAGGCAGTTCTATATTATAAGACACGCCTTAAACGTTCGCCAGGTCCCCTTATCACTATGTTTGGCAAGCCTATCCCTTGGGCGAAGCAAGCCAAACATCATGGAGTTATTCTTGACGAACATCTGTCATTCAAGGCTCACATTAAAGCAGCTCGTGACCGAGCTGCCTTTGCTATGGGCCGACTCCATTTCATGATCGCTAGGAAGAGCAAGTTGTCACTTAAGTGCAAGTTGCGTCTTTACACCGCAGTCATCCGTCCCATCATGACTTACGCTTGTATAGTATTCGCTCATGCCCACCCCCGTCATATCCACACGATTCAGACCTTGCAGAACCGATTCCTCCGTAAAATCACCCTTATGTCCGTAATGACAGTCTACACGTAGACCTTAGGATCCCTGCCGTTCAGCAGTTCATGAAACGCCTCTCCAAGCGTTACTTTGACACTACTATCAAGCATAGGAACCCCCTAATCCTAATCGCATCGGCCGCCCGATACGACCCATCGCGTATTAGCTCAGTCCGACGTCCACGTCACACCACATATAAAGACAACCAGATCCAGCTTGTCTCTTTGCTGCCCCCAGCGACGCCCTAAGCCGAGGTGCCCACAGGGGGTGCCCTTAGAGCGCTGTCGCTTAGTTTATAGTCATTTTTGCCCTGGCTGGAGGCCTTAAATTCAAGGCATCCACAGGACTTGCCCGGTTAAGCAGAAACCAGTCTTCATAGACTGAACTGCGAGATGCCCTACACAAAAAAAAGCCACCGCTTACGTCAGCGTCGCAGTATGGTGCTATACAGGGTGTAAACCACCTCATCACAAAGCCGTTAACCAAGCATTCTGTACATCGAACTAAGTAACTTTACGCAAAAATTATTGCTGGGAAACAATTTTTTTTTGAGGTTATAAATCATGTTTTGTGGTAGAACTCAATGTAACGCACTTAAAACATTGTGCTGATGGATGGATTGAATAGTACGGGGGCCGTGGAGGTAGAAGTCTAAATGTTATAAAGAAAACTTGTATTTAAAAAAAAAACTTGGCAAAAAGTTGTAACTTTGACCCCCCATATCTCCGTAACGAGAAGGTTCCCAGGTATGGTGTGAAACAAAAAAATGATCGCAATAACGAGGAGAACAAGTGCCTTTCGTCTTCGTGAAGAGTTGTTTTACGCCCTTTATAGAACGCAATGTATACTCGTACGCGACCGACCGTTAGCGCGACAAGAATTCAGGCCTTACAGGGGTCTTAGTGAATTTTAAAATATAAATGGTACTTCTAACAAAAATTTTTTTGCATTTATTTTGACTATCAGTTTGTTCCCGCCAATCTCCGAAACAAACAGCTGAAGCGATCTTTACGGGACTTTTACTGGCAAATAGCTGACCTTGTAAGGAGTAACTTAAACGGCTTAAAAAGATTTGGGATTGATACAAAAAATAAATATGAATGATATAATAATATAAATAAAACGTACTTTTTTTTGTTTGGTAATAATGTCACGCAGACGAAAGACGCGGGTCAAAGCTAGTCTGCAATAAGACAAAACAGGAAGTGGTCTCCAATGAACTTAACTTCAGCTTTTGTCGCAGATCTCCTTTCAACAGTAATCAACTGAGCTAGATCCGTCCAAGTGTATCCAACTACTAAAGAACTACTAAATTACTCAGGGGAGTTCAAGGAGAATGCCTTGAAGTTGAAGAAAGGGAACAAATAGTGCATTTTCACAAGCACTAAGCGTCACCTAAATCAAGGCCTAAATATTTTAGCGCTAGCTGGTGGAATATAACAGTTAAAGTTTACTAAAATTGCGTTTTTATTTACGCCTATTACTGCTTTCGTTTGCGTGAAATTATTGTAATATTAAAATATTACTTTCTCCTACATAGTGTAAAAATATTACAGTTTGAATCGAATTTGTTCTATGTTATAGGGAGCGAGCCAATTTCCATCATTGGGGCGCAAATACAGACTCAATGGCTGCTACTGAGAAATTCCTGATGGTAAAACCCAATAGGTAACACGTTGCCCAACCCGGGAATCGATCCTAGACAGAACCTTATTCTCAACAGCCGTAGTTGCGACCACTAGTAGAACATTGACGCAGTCTAAGGCGATTTGACAAGCTAAATTAGCAACTCTATTTGTGGTGGTCCAAACTTCGTTTGAAATGCTGTTAGAATAAAGTTCTAATCAGCTTGCATTACAAGGTGGTTGTTCCGTCAGTCACTGCGGGCCAAATAGCGCGAAATTAGTGGTTTCGATCGATTTACAAAAAACTTTTGATTGGATTAAAAAACTAAAACACTATCATGCTAATATATTGTTTGTAGAATTATTTGCCAAAAAAATCAGAATGCTCGCATGCATACTAGTATGTTTTTTTTGTTTGAAAGATATTTTTAGAGATAAGTTCGTGATTTTTTTATCGAGTCAAATTAATTGTATTATGTTTTCAAAACACTATCATGCTAGCATATATCCTGAAGAAGATCATATATTTTTCTGGTCTTGTTTATAGCAGTGAATCATATACTTATAGTAATTATAAAATTCGCGTTTGGCTCATGTAACCGCCTTAAGAAGAAAATTCATAGATAATCGTCACCACAATGGAAAAATCATAAAAATAATTACTTATTGATTTTCGTCAGATGAACTTGCTACGACATACCGTTATTCGTCGATAACAGTACCAGGGTCCCAGCATGATGGTAGGGGCGTGAATGTTACTTTTCAGAAACGACTTTAACCACAAGGTGTCCAATTTATTGACCAGAAAAATCAACTTCAGATGTATTTGCTATCTAAACTTTGTCATATAAGAGAACCGGAATAAACCCACATAAAGACATACAGAAAATGATGAGATTGAAACATAGAAAATGTATATTATTATGTGTTCCTTCCTAGATAGACTGCCAATTTCCTTACGGCAGCGTTTTGCCTCCGCAGTTCTGGCTTGAATGCAAATAGGTAACACATCGGAATGTTGAAGTTTCATCTTCATTATTCGCCGTTCACGAGCGTTCTTCTTTTACCTACAGAAATTATATAATTATATTGTAGATATCATTAAAAGTATAGTGATCGAGCGGGTACGTTATTCGAGAATTATTGGTGTGTACTCAACACACAATAGAGCGGTGCTAGTACAATGTCGTGGCCGCCGGCGGCCCGGCCCCGCGGCTCAGCGGCCCGCGGCCCGCAGGCACCCTTTCCGTTTTATCAATAGTTTATGTTTGGGCCCCAGGCGATCTCGCCTCTAAGGCGCAAGCCACACCAAACAGCAACAAACCGTTTTTGCCCAGCCCCGCTCATGCCTTTGCTTTTTCCAGACAAATCAATTTCATTCTGACTTCGACTCCTGATCAGAGTTTTAATTCCAGGCAACGGCAACCGCAGACAATGTTTACTAAGCTTTGTTATATGAACGACTCATTAATGTTTCATTCAGCAACCTCTGGTTTCATCGAACGTGCTTATTGAAATAGTTCAGCTTTTGTGGCCATATTACGAGTATACATGTATAGGATACCTAATTGGCTACACTGTGCTCAGCCTTTATGTGATTTGTGACAGACCTAAACAAGAACGTGAAATGACGTTACGCCGACAATACATTGTTTGACTTTGAAATTCATTTCATGTCGACAATTCGTTTGTTTCCATTGAAGTCAAACTCGCGAAACTCGTTTGATTGCTGTGTGCACTCAGGGCTTTGTTTAAACAACGGCCTCACATCACAAAAGCTGAATGAGAGTGATAGGCTAGGTACCCGAATGAATGCCTGAAAGTTATCAGGCTGCTGCAGTTTTCCATAAAATCATTTTTCATTTGAATGCGCTGTCTATGGCGGCACATGTACGTTATGAGCGACATTTTTATTTTGTTTTAACACTTTTGGTTCTTATTTCATGCTAAAATGGGTTTTACCAAGGTGTATTGTATTGCCCGGTACTAACTGGGTTGTGGAGCTCTGATAGGCAGTCGCTCCATGTTAAAAACTGGTATTCAGCTGCTTCCGGTAAGTCTGGAAGCCGAAAAGGCTGGACAGATGATGATTTTACGCTTTTAGTGATTATTTGTCAATACAATTTGAACTAGTTCCTTGAATGAGAGAATGCGAACGATCAACACGTCTCTTTCATGTCATGATGATGTTAGTGATGATGATGTTAGTGGAAGTGCGTAGAGACACGAAACGACACGTGCGAAGAGTGCAGAGCTCAGATTTTTATAATATTGGATAAAAGACTTTATAAGTGTCTTGAAATAAATGAGTAGTGGAAATTATAACTAGTGTAATCCGCTAACTAGAAACTTCGCTTCGAATCTCAGTCAAATTCAGACGTAAACTAGAGTAGCAATTTATTAATATACCAAGTGTGACATTTAGTTACTGCTTACATGATTAAATCTGACTCCCTAGACATCATAGTCGAAAATATAACAGTTCTGAAGCGACACTCGCTCTATAGCCCAGGCTGTTCAGTGATCTGTCATCAAGCAGGTACTTATGAATAGCCGCGCCAGTAAGCACTGGATCGACTATTCACACCGCATTTACTTACTACAAATACTACCCACCACGCCGATACACAGCATTTAGCTAAGGACCCTATGTCTACCAGGAATAAGTTCCACTTTACCACATCTAGAAATATTCAGCTTCATAATTCATGAGGTTATACCACCATAATCCTGTTAACGGTAAGAGGACGTGAGCATACTGATTTATTACAGCCAAAATTAGGAAGCATTTAATATTATGCCAAAATGTGAAAGTTTGCATACTTCACATAAAATTGGTCTCGAAATTAAGATAACTTGGAGTTTTTTTTTTTGCGGAATGTCCAAAATTCTCGCAGTGGATGTGCGAGTGCGCGCGGTGGCCATGCCGCACATCACGACTCACTCATCGCCGTTGGCTCTGTATACATATAAAACGCACTGAGGTCATAAATTATTATTTAGCCACATCGGTTGCGAAGCGTACATACAGATATGATTATTTTATATTATAAGCGGGGCATAATGTAGCGCGGTTTGGGTCGTGGGCTCGTGGGGCGAAGGGGGTGAGCTCGAGACGCCGCCGGCGGCGCTCGGCGCCGACGATATTAAAGCACACCTATTCGTAGCTCTGCTTTTGATACCTCCGGCAATTTTACTCGAGGCGCTCATCTGCAGAACAATCATTTCGAAAATTATTTTGAAAGTGCCTGGAGCCTTCGAGGCTGAGTCATTGAGCGATCGACTTAGCACCGCCCGCGGTCGCGCCACACCAACTACAAACACACACGAACCAAACTGAAATATTTTCCATTGTGCTCTGAAAATCTGCAGATGCACAGAACGTTGTGTATGTATCAAAGCTATTAGTTGATTACTTTTAGTGGAAGATTATTTCAACTGTACACATGTATCCTACATGCCTGTGTCTAGGATTAACCTAAAATAATCTGAATTAATATTTTTTGAGGTAAACATAAAATTATATCATTATGATTCTCAGCGTAACTAATGAAAGTTTTATACTGAACACAACTCCTCGCCAGATATTTTAACTTCATGTAATAGAGGTGAGACTGCGAAATTCCTGAGGAAAAAGCCCAATAACACTGCTCAACCTGGGAATCGAACCCAGGACCCCGTGCTCAGCAGTCAAACTTGCACCCACTAAGCCAATGAAGCAGTTAGATTTTACCAATGCGTTAAATTAAATACCTGAAGTAAGTACCTATTTAAATAAATAAATAAATAAATATCTCTGGACATAGCGCCACCTAGTGCCACACTAAGCAAAGCTTGTGTCGTGGACACTAGATAGTTGATATACTACATATACACTTTTTTTTTTGTTAGTATACATACTTATTATACATATAGACATCCTTGACTCGGAAACAAATGTCCATGCTCATCACACAAACATTTGCTCCTACCGGGATTCGAACCCAGGACCCTAAGAACGTAAGGCAGCCTCACTACCGCTACGCCATTCGAGTCGTCAAATATATTTGATACAGGTGCTTATTTTTTATTTAAATTTTGTATTATTAGGTAAACGTCTGCCTGACACTTGGGGGTAACAGGCGTGATGTTGTGTTAAGTTACTTTAGATTTATACCTACACCAACATTATGATGGATGTTCATTAATCAGTTCGTTCGAAACCTATTACTAAGGTCCACGTTCACCAAAAAGATGACGGTGTGATTATCTAAAAACAGTTGTTTAAAACACATTTCTATATGGGGACATTTCACAGTGACAGCTGTTTTTAGATAAACATATCGTTATCTTTTCGGTGAACATGGACCCATGGACCCAAGAAATTGTCAAATATGAAGTTTCAATTTAACGCACTTTCATCCTCATTTGTACTAAGTTTTTAAATTACTGGTAAGCAAAAACCATGAATTTTAATAAAAACAAAAAAAAACATTAAGGGCCAGTTTCACCGGTTGCGGATAAAGTGTCGGTTAGCCTATTAGGAACTTATCTGCCAGATAAACTAACACTTTTGGTTTCACAGGTGTCGGATAGCAATATCTGGTAGATATAGTATTAGTTATAACCAGCCTTTAAGTGGTAGATAGTATTAACTATTAGATAACTAACCGACACTTTATCCGGAACCGGTGAAACTGGCCCTTAATCTTTGGCAAGTAATTTAACCGAAAATGATTCGAAGGCGGAAAAACAGACCACAAATCAGATTGAGAACATGTTTCCGCGTACTCATCTTTCCTCTGAGGTACCTTAGCCAGGTCTAAGGATAGGGTTGTTCAGATAACGAAATTCCGAACATCTGAACTGAATAACATTTCCGGTCTTTTCTGGATGTGCTGATGGACTATGGATGGGTGGACATCGATTGCATGTCGAGTTTCCTCCTTTCCTCGGAAACCACGTTAAGTCGAGGGTCGCAGCTGTTATTTCTGCATCTCTGACAGTTTCTTCAGGTAGCGAGTAACGTGGTTTGAAAGTCTGACAACCAGTCTTACCAAGAGGTATCGTAAGAATAACCCAGTATTAACTGAGTTGTGAAGGTCAGTTAGGTAGTCGCTCCAAGTAATATACTATTCAGCGGCATCCGGTTAGACTGGAAGCCGACCCCAACACAATAGAGAAGCTAAACACTGTTTTAGGCTTTCACGGTTTAAAACTAAACTTATATTGTCACTTACGGGATATCTTCCGTGATTATTTGTTATTTTGAGTTCCCGATATTTCGACGCTGTTGCAAGCGCCATGATCGCGGGTTGACTGGAGTATGCGGGTGGATGTAAATTAAATTGTTACGAGCAGACAAATCTGTCTACCCTCTTTCGTTGTCTTTTGCTACGCGCACTATTGGAACTCGACACTAAGTCACGACAAAACGCACTCACAGTATCACCAAGTTTTTTGGAGTTTTTTGTATGATGCCGGCTGCTACTTTTGAGCATACTCAAAACTGGATTCCACGTACTCGACAATTTCAATCCTCTCGATTGAAATTTTTGTACTTCCTTATTTCAATTGCTTCTCTTGTCAGCCTTGGTAGGTAATGTTTATCCTTAGACAAAATACGTGGCTTGTGAAATTCGATCCAGTGATTGGGCCCTGACTGCAGTAGATGCTCCGCTATGGCAGACTTTTGCTCATCCTTATTTTTCACAGCCTTTATGTGTTCTTTGTTTCGGCATGAGATGGTTCGCTTAGTTTGACCGATATATGAACTGCCGCAACTGCAGTCAATTTTATACACACCAGGATGTTCAAAGGGGATCTTGTCCTTCGGGGAACGCAGACTTTGCGCAATTTTCTCATGAGGAGTAAACACGGTCTTAATTGAGTATTTACTCAGTAAACGACCTATCTTGTCCGTTACTCCTCTCAGATATGGCAAGAAAGTTGGTTGACGTTCCACTGTAGATCTGCTGGCTCGATTCTTATTTGGTCTTCTTGCTCCAGTATTGGTATTGTAGCCATTCCTATTTAAAACCATTTTCACGTGGGATAATTCACCAGTGAGATGTTGGGAATCACACAGATCAAATGCGCGATTAGTTAGTGAGGTGACTACCGACTTGAGGTGACCAGGGTGATGATGCGAGGTAGCGTGCAAGTAGCGGTCAGTGTGAGTCGGCTTCCTGAACACTGAATGGCCAAGGGTCCCATCACTCCTTACCATGACTTGAACGTCAAGGAAAGCCAATGTCCGACCTTTCTCTACTTCCGCTGTGAAACGCATGGCGGTATGGATATTGTTTAGATGGTTCAAACATCTCTCAACTTCCGGTAATCCACCTCTGAGAATGCAGAAAACGTCATCCACATACCGCTTCCAGACCTTAATAGGCACAGGACATGTCGAAATAGCCAGGTCTTCAAAATGTTCCATCCACAAGTTAGCAACCACCGGTGCCACTGGACTACCCATGGCTACACCATCAATCTGTTGATAAAACTGGCCATTGTATAGGAAGAAATTGGTGGACAAGCAGTGCTCCAGCAATTTAGCATAATCCATCGGGATATCGTTGTCTGGGAGCTTTTTTCCTATGACATCTACACATTCCAGTACTGGAACATTAGTGAAGAGGGATTCGACGTCAAAACTGACCATAATCTCATCCTCCTCAACCCTGGTATCTTTCAAAATACTCACAAAATGTCGGGAGTCCTTGACAAATGATGTAGTGTGGCCCACCAGTTTCTGAAGCGTGTCTGAAACGTGTCTCGCTAATTGACTACATGGAGAATCAATCTGACTTACTATTGGGCGCAATGGGACATCCTTCTTATGAATTTTTGGTAATCCATGAATCTTAGGTGGCTGCGATACCTAAGGTCTAAGGAGCTTGCTTAAAACTTCATCAGAGAAAACATCGTGGCACTCATTAATAACCTGGTTGGTGCGCCGTGAGACCCTCGCCGTTGGGTTGTAATTTACCGGTTTGTACGTTTTCTTGTCACTGAGTAGACATCGGTAAATTACAACCCAACGGCGAGGGTCTCACGGCGCACCATCCAGGTTATTAATGAGTGCCACGATGTTTTCTCTGATGAAGTTTTAAGCAAGCTCCTTAGACCTTAGGTACCGCAGCCACCTAAGATTCATGGATTACCAAAAATTCATAAGAAGGATGTCCCATTGCGCCCAATAGTAAGTCAGATTGATTCTCCATGTAGTCAATTAGCGAGACACGTTTCAGACACGCTTCAGAAACTGGTGGGCCACACTACATCATTTGTCAAGGACTCCCGACATTTTGTGAGTATTTTGAAAGATACCAGGGTTGAGGAGGATGAGATTATGGTCAGTTTTGACGTCGAATCCCTCTTCACTAATGTTCCAGTACTGGAATGTGTAGATGTCATAGGAAAAAAGCTCCCAGACAACGATATCCCGATGGATTATGCTAAATTGCTGGAGCACTGCTTGTCCACCAATTTCTTCCTATACAATGGCCAGTTTTATCAACAGATTGATGGTGTAGCCATGGGTAGTCTAGTGGCACCGGTGGTTGCTAACTTGTGGATGGAACATTTTGAAGACCTGGCTATTTCGACATGTCCTGTGCCTATTAAGGTCTGGAAGCGGTATGTGGATGACGTTTTCTGCATTCTCAGAGGTGGATTACCGGAAGTTGAGAGATGTTTGAACCATCTAAACAATATCCATACCGCCATGCGTTTCACAGCGGAAGTAGAGAAAGGTCGGACATTGGCTTTCCTTGACGTTCAAGTCATGGTAAGGAGTGATGGGACCCTTGGCCATTCAGTGTTCAGGAAGCCGACTCACACTGACCGCTACTTGCACGCTACCTCGCATCATCACCCTGGTCACCTCAAGTCGGTAGTCACCTCACTAACTAATCGCGCATTTGATCTGTGTGATTCCCAACATCTCACTGGTGAATTATCCCACGTGAAAATGGTTTTAAATAGGAATGGCTACAATACCAATACTGGAGCAAGAAGACCAAATAAGAATCGAGCCAGCAGATCTACAGTGGAACGTCAACCAACTTTCTTGCCATATCTGAGAGGAGTAACGGACAAGATAGGTCGTTTACTGAGTAAATACTCAATTAAGACCGTGTTTACTCCTCATGAGAAAATTGCGCAAAGTCTGCGTTCCCCGAAGGACAAGATCCCCTTTGAACATCCTGGTGTGTATAAAATTGACTGCAGTTGCGGCAGTTCATATATCGGTCAAACTAAGCGAACCATCTCATGCCGAATCAAAGAACACATAAAGGCTGTGAAAAATAAGGATGAGCAAAAGTCTGCCATAGCGGAGCATCTACTGCAGTCAGGGCCCAATCACTGGATCGAATTTCACAAGCCACGTATTTTGTCTAAGGATAAACATTACCTACCAAGGCTGACAAGAGAAGCAATTGAAATAAGGAAGTACAAAAATTTCAATCGAGAGGATTGAAATTGTCGAGTACGTGGAATCCAGTTTTGAGTATGCTCAAAAGTAGCAGCCGGCATCATACAAAAAACTCCAAAAAACTTGGTGATACTGTGAGTGCGTTTTGTCGTGACTTAGTGTCGAGTTCCAATAGTGCGCGTAGCAAAAGACAAAGAAAGAGGGTAGACAGATTTGTCTGCTCGTAACAATTTAATTTACATCCACCCGCATACTCCAGTCAACCCGCGATCATGGCGCTTGCAACAGCGTCGAAATATCGGGAACTCAAAATAACAAATAATCACGGAAGATATCCCGTAAGTGACAATATAAGTTTAATAGAGAAGCTACCCATCTGATGATGATTGCCTTACACTCAGAATTTCCATAAAATGAGAAAATTTTAACTGTCGAAAGGAAAAAAATGTAAAAGAAAACAAGATAAGAATCAGCTTTATCACTTGTGTAGGTACAGCTACATAATATAAGAACCGTTTATTATAATTTATTTTTTAAGCATCTCGCAAAGGGATGGGGCAAAAGTATCGACACGTGTTGCGTCCCACACTAAAGGCTTACCCATCTTCGAAGGGAACAAAGACATGCCATCCGGTCTAGTTCTATTGTCGTCACCTAACTGGCTGAGTTATATTTATCTGGTGTTGAAAATAGAATCAGAATCAATAATTCCAAGACTTGATTCTATAGGAGACAATTTTTTTGGGCCCACCTGGTCGTTGCATTTATTATTCTTATTACACCAAAAAAGTAACCGTTTTACAATAGTATCTTAACGAAATATTACAAATGAAACCAGAACCTTAAAATCACAATAAATAAGCTATGTTATGATATTTTTCAACCGACTAAAAAGAGGAGGTTATCAATTCGTCTGTATAATTTTTTTTTTGTTTGTTACCTCAGAACTTTCGACTGGGTGAACCGATTTTGATGATTCTTTTTTTATTTGAAAGCTGGTGCTTCTCGTTTGGTCGCATTTTAATTTGCTGAAGATCTGTTGCTGATCTTCCGAGATATACAATGGATCTCTTCAAAAATAGACGGCAAATCTGCAGTAATTGCTGCAATTACTTGTAGGTTCATTGTTCATCAGTCGGTGATAAAAGAAACGAAATCAATCAAACAAAGGTCACCGACTTCTGAAGCTAAAGTTATTTTTCACTTTTTTGTGTGAAGTTTGTTATATTTTTGGCAAAAAAGTTTTTATTTGCGAGTGAAATCATTCCTTTTGTGGTCAATATCATTTGACAGAAAATACTTACGTGAATAGGGGCGCTTTTTCCGTTAGGTAACTAAAAAAAGTACGGTACCTACCCAGTGGTAATAATATCTGCTATAATTATAATAGAATCAGAACAGAATCTATACTAATCTATAGTAATGTAATAAATAATAATATACCTATAATATAATAAATTATAAAGCAGAAGAGTTTATTTGTTTGGTTGTTCGCGCTAATCTATTTGCGTTGGATAGTCCATTTATCGAGGAAGGCTATAGGCTATATAACATCATGCTACGATTATTATGAGCGGAGCAGGAATGAAAAATGTTGCAAAAACGGGGATTTTGTATGTGACGCTGACGAAGTTGCGTGGGTCAGCTAGTAATATTATAAAGCAGAAGAGTTTGTTTGTTCGTTTGGTTGGACGCGCTAATCTCAGGAACTACTGGCTCGAATTGAAAAATTCATATAGGCTATATAACATCACGCTATGACCAATAGTAGCGGAACAGCAATAAAAAATGTTGTTGGTGGGAAAAAAGCAGGCGATGTGTTGCGATATCAAAACTTCACGCGAACGAAGTCGCGGGCGGAAGCTAGTACTAAAATAAATGTTTTTAAGCTGCAAGCATTTTTAGTCTCTTTTTTAAGTTTAAACTAAAATCTGATCTGAAGTAGACTAAAATGGAATCTGAAGATGGTTTAAACAATCAGCGTGGCACGGAACGTTACGAATTCACTTTTTTAGTAGTTGACAGACAATTTAATTATTTTGACATTTACTTTTTTTGTTTATTTTGGTTTTAGTCATTTTAGTATATTTGCAGATTTTTCGCATTTATTCCGGTTAGACATGACTTGGTTCATTTAACCACTGTAATCTAGAGGTTATAAGGAAGAAATCAATGTACCTTTTCATTATATCTATATGTCACCGTAAAATTGTCAAACACGTTATATTACAATATAACGTGTTTTTTCTCGCGATATTGTAATGTCTCGAATTATTGTCAACTGAACATATGGAAGTATCTCTGCCCCCATAATCGGGACTTGGGGCACCCCCCCGTTAGGTTAGTTAGGTTCCTTTTCCTTTCGTTTTTCTCTCTTATGTGACGCAGACGAAGTTGCGTGGGTCAGCTAGTTGTCTATACAAGGTTAGTCTCTCAAACTAATCTCCTCTTGAACCCTGTCTAGATCAGCAATCACCTTCGCTTTATTATAAAATTGTGGCTGTGTTGGCAGTTATGTTTTTCATTTAAACCAGCATTTCCCAATGTGGGCGATAACGCTCCCTTGTGGGCGCTGCAGGCTAAAGGGGGGGCAGTAAAGTCCCGGAAAAAAATGAGGGCGTTGTGTAGAGTCTTAGGGGGCGACTTGTATTTTCATCTAGGAGGACTCTTAGACACCGACTGAGCTCTCGACTCTCGACTACAACTTGTGAACATCAACTAATATTAATATCAGTATCATATTATTATATACTTTACTCTGTCTGAATACCATAAAGTTGCGTTTCAATAATCATTCTCATTGGCAAGTGTAGCCCGTAAGAGTTATTCGTATATGTCACCGTAAAATTGTCAAACACGTTATATTACAATATGACGTGTTTTTTCTCGCGACATTGTAATGTCTCGAATTATTGTCAACTGAATATACGGAAGTATCTCTGCCCCCAGAATCGGGACTTGGGGCACCCCCCGTTAGGTTAGTTAGGTTCCTTTAAACCCTGCACTCGGAAATAGGGGCCCTGCGAAGCGGGGCTCCGTCGACTACGCTTTATAGGGGGAATATAAAGTGTTTTAAGGTTAATATGTTATATTAATCGGTATTTCTCAGGAATGGTGCATTATCTTTTCATGAGAGTTGTGCCACTGGGCAAGGGGGACCCCTCCTTCCCTCCACACTACGTAAGTTGACTACCATCGCATGCATTTCACGAAAAATAATGCGTTTTGTTGTAAGCAGTATGTTCATTTGACAATAATTCGAGACTTTACAATATCGCTAGAGATATTACAATATAACGTATTTGACAATTTTACGGTGACATATACTAATATTGTAAAGCAGAAGAGTTTGTTTGTTTGTTTGGTTGGTTGAACGCGCTAATCTCAGGAACTACTGGTTTCGAATTGAAAAAATATTTTTGTGTTGGATAGTCCATTTATCGAGAAAGGCTTTAAGCTATATAACATCACGCTACAATTATAAGGAGCGGAGCAGAAACGAATAATGTTGCAAAAACAGGGATTTTTTTTCCTTTTGTTTTTCTCTCTTATGTGACGCAGACGAAGTTGCGCGGGTCAGCTAGTTTTATATATATTTTGACGACCCGATTGGCGTAGTGGTAGTGAGGCTGCCTTACGTTCTTAGGGTCCTGGGTTTGAATCCCGGTAGGAGCAAATGTTTGTGAGATGAGCATGGACATTTGTTTCCGTGTCATGGATGTTTATATGTATATTAAGTATGTATTTACAAACAAAAAAGATTTAAATGTAGTATATATCAACTATCTGGTGTCTAAGACATAAGCCTTGCATAGTGTGGCACTAGACGGCGCTGTGTGTTAATGTCCGGCGATATTTAATTATGTATTTATTATTAAATGCAACATCTTATATGCGTGGCCTAATCTCCGAAAAAAAAAGTCTCCTTTGCGGCCTGAAAACACGATTTATATTCAATAAATGGCCACGACTCATACTCAATTAATTGCCACGACTCATATTCAAGTAATTGCCAAATTAGATTTTTAGTTGCTTTGAACTCAAAGTAACTAATAGTTTAGTCATTGTGTTGACTTAACAGTGACGTCACAGCATGCTATGTTAATTAATTATTGTGTCATCTACCCACTAAACAAGATCGCTTCAACAAAATATGATCACGGTATAGTTCCATTGACACTGACGTTAAAATAGAAAATTTTGGCTCACTCACACTGAAAATTGTATAAATAACGAGCTGAATATTACAGGTAATTTTTAGCCTATAGTAACTTTGTCGTGAACCTTAGTATTGTAAAATCTTACGTTGTTAAAAAAGCCGACCATTATTTTATTAATAAATTGCAATATTAACTTCTGATAGTACTTGTAAACCTTTATCGCACAAATCTAGCTTACCCAAAATTATTTGGAATTAGTTAAGAGTTCTAAGGCATTACAAGGGGGCCAGGCGCTCCATACAATACAATATTTACAGCTACGTCGCTCCAGGCTTCGCTCCCTCGAAGTAGATACCAATCAATAATTCTATAGATATATAGGTATTCGTTCTACTCATTATAAGCCTGAAGACTAAAAGAGCCCCAAGCTAGGGTACTACTACTAACATAACGTTTTACACAACGAACCATTTATTTCCGTATTATAAATGTCCGTTCTCATAAACTGAGTCAAAATACAAAGTTTTAACGAAGTATGAGAGTCTAAACTGTTCGCACTGAGCTGAAAGTAGAAAAACAAACAATGAAATTTAAAGGTATCGTGTAAGGGAAAGCAGATATACATCAAAACTTCAAACTTCAGCTTCTTCCGAAGTAACCAACTGAATATTCCTAGGTATTTAAGTTTCTTGGCTTTTAAACTAATAAGTTTAAATTATACCTAAACTATATTCTATTCTTACCGGCTCAACAACAACGAAAACTCGTTCAGTGCCGGCGTTCGATGTCACAAGTATAGGCGTGTCCTACTGGGTCACTCAGCTAACGTTTTCGAGTGGAAGACTACTTATACACCTCACCTCGCTACGCATATGCGTAAAGAGGCTACGCAAAAAGGGCTACACAATAAATGCCCCGAAGGATCTGCGCCCACGGCTACGCAAAAATATGTGCCAACGGCCCTACGCCGACGGCTACGAACTACCGCCTATATCAAGGGATCTACGTTAAGAATTCAAGCTATTGCAAGAGTGGTTTCCTTTTTTCCAAACCCTCTACACCCAGGGGTATATACTATATACTGATGGCGAAGAACCAAATATTTCCTGCCTGCAGCTATGTACCGGTGCTGTATACCAAAACCTTTGTGGCTACTGTTATGTACTGCGCCACCCACACCTAGCGATGTACTCGCTTTAAGCCTACGGCAACGTACCGAGGACTGCTTTGCATAGTTACTTACTATAGTTGCTTTTATAAAGCACTATCTTACTTAACTGTACATTTAAAAAAATAAATTGTATTTAATCTGGATTCTGACAGCCAGTCTTACCAAGGAATATCGTATTACCCAGTACTAGAGGTCAGACAGACTCCAACATAGTGGGAAAAGGCTAGGCAGATGATGATGAGTATTTAATATTAATTGTGTTACGACCTGAATGGCGCAGCGGTAGTGAGGCTGCCTTACGTTCTTCGGGTCCCGGGTTCGAATTCCGGTAGGAGCAAATGTTTGTGTGATGAGCATGGACATTTGTTTCCGAGTCATGGATGTTTCTATTTGTATAATAAGTATGTATTTACAAACAAAAAGTATATATATAGTATATCAACTGTTTGGTGAACACGACACAAGCCCAGTTTAGTGTGGCACTAAATAGCGCTGTGTGTAATGTCCAACGTTATTTATTTATTTATTTTAAGTGTTGTAATATATTTAATATATTATGATGAGCCATGTGTGTTAGTTAGTATGAAAGTCTGTATGCGCAATTGAAAATGTTATGGACTTTTTTAAGGACGAGCCAGTTGGAGTCCTGGGAAGTGTTTTGTTTAAAAATACTGAAACGCTAACCTTTTTATTGGACTTTTGTATTCTTTTCTCAAACTTGAAAAATACTTACTTGTTTTTTTTTTACAGGTAGGAATAATTACGTTCACACTTTCCTTCAACTAGCCTTCAATCCTATTCTGCAGTACAAGTACGTAGGAATCGATAGGACTCGATAAGATAAATTTGACAGTTATTCCCGATAAAATGAGTTTTTGACTCCATAAAAACTCATTTTATGGAGAATAACTGTCAAATTTATCTTACTTGTACTGCTGTTCCGTAAGGCTTGATTTTTGACAAACGTTAAATCAACCAGCAATATTTTTTTTTAACCGGGTACTTGTTTCTATATTTCGGATATTAACAACCAGTGGACGAGGTTTCACCCGCATAGTTCCCATTCCCGTGGGAGCAAGGAGATAAAATATAGCCTATGTTACTCGCTGATAACGGAACTATTCATTGCTGAAAGAATTTTTCAAATCAGTCCAGTACGTAGTTTTTAAGTTTATTCGTTATATAAAAAAAATACAAATCCTTCCTCTTTATAATATTTTATTATGGAAACTTGTAACTTACACAACCCTAAGGAGTGAAATTAAAAAGAAAATTTTGTAAGGGAAGCCCCAAACACTGTTACGAAATTAACAGATTTTTTTTTATTTTTCCTCTCGAGGTTAGAATTTCAAAACACGTGAATGTTTATTCTAAAAAGAAGCCAAATATTTCACAAAAATGAAGACCTCTGGTAACTATGGGCACACCAAGTGGTAATCAAAACCCATATTTTGAAATTGTGATTTAATGGAAAAAAAGACGTTTATGTACTGTTTTGTCATATTTATAGTGTCCGATCAAGCCTTCGGCATTGGCATCAGATCCGGCCACCATCGGCCAAAAGAATCCTTCCTAATTCAGTAAATAAGTACCTAAAGAAGTATTTTTTTTTTAAGTTACAAATTAATTTTAATATACAGTCAACACAATCGTATACAGTTAAAACCCGCTGCCACGTACAATGTTTTTTTTTATATCTCGGAAAATTGGCATTTGCATACCTTTCAGGGAATGCAGCCGTTATGTGTCTTCTATAAAAAAAAAATCGAAGAATTGAGAACCTCCTCCTTTTAGAAGTCAGATAAAAACAGGATTCGATGTGATAATTATCATTGATAATAATAAATATCATAAAACAATAACGAATAAACACGAGTTTTATCGCTTAAAAGTCCGTCCTTCCGTTTAAAAACGTGTTTTTTTGTAGTATATTAAAACCCCGAGTACTGAATAAAATGTCTATGTTACCCAGTCTATAATAACGAATTGATTAACACCTTACTCATTAAAATCGGATGAATAGTTTAGAAGCTACGCGACGGTGGAAAACATACACATATTGCTAATAAAACCATAACCTTCCTTTTGGCTTCGCTTTAGCTGGTTAAAAACGATCACGAACATTGTGTTTTATCAATTATGAAACAAACACAATATCTATGTTAAAAGTTAAGAATAAAACAATCAGTTTTTAACAATAAATGACTTTCTTTATATCATATTTTAAATAGAACATAATCGTTTGGAGATAAAAAATATAATTAACGCTTAATAATAATAATTATTATTATTAAGCGTGGATTATTATCAGAATTACTTACTTAATTATCAAAGAAAATATTTATCATGATAATTTCGAACCTGGTTTTAAATAAGCAAAACTACCAACATCGATGGTTTAACTTCAATCAGTAGCACATTTGTGCTAAACTTGTGTTTGGTTCGATTCTCGGGTTGGAAAAAGTTTATTTAAGGATAGTAACAGCAGCTAGAAGTTTAAATGATGCACCCAATTGATGGTAAAAGGTTGGCTTTTCACATAAGAAATTTCAAAAACAACTTGAAAAATGAGGGTACCTTACCTACCCACATTCTTGATATTGTTTTTTAGTAAATGAATCCACTTCTGCCCGTACCTCTGAGAAACACAAGCGCGATGCTATGCTCCATTATGATAAATACATATTATAACCTATATAATAGGTACCATCGTTTATTAAAGTCCCGTAACTTAATAACTTAAGTTTTACGTAAGTATTATAATATAAATATACTTTTATTACCCCCGAACATACATGTATGAATTATAAAAAAAATAAAACCTAAGCAAGGAAAAGTAAAAAGGAATTTAATATGTAATACTCACCCTTCTCGCGTACGGGTGGAACGAAATAACTGCAGCGGTGGAAGATCGGAACTTCGCGCGGGCGGGGTCGCGTGCGTACCTCGCGATCGGCCAGGGAGCACTGAGGGCAGCTCAGTACGGTTCGTTCGCGAGCTAGCGTGCCACCCGCCGCACCCACACAACATACGTGCAGAAGGTTTAGGTCCATGTTCACCAAAAAGATGCGACGATTATCTAAAAACAGCTGTTTAAAACATATTTTTGTACGGGACTATGTCACATTGACAGCTGTTTTTAGATAATCGGGCTGTTATCTTCTCGGTGAACATGGACCTTACTCAGACAAATATAGATTAATCAGCCTTTGGAACACAGTTCTAAACTAATATTATACACCGTGACTATTTAGTCGTCTTACAAAAGCGGTCCACTCAATGTACCCGACAATACATCTAGGCGCTATTATTATTTTTTTTATCATTAAGAAATTAAGATAATATATACGAAGAAAAATAAATAATCTATATAAATAAAAATGAATTGTTGTTCGTTAGTCTGATTAAAACTCGAGAACGGCTGGGCCGATTGAGCTGATTTTGGTTTTAAAATGTTTGTCGTAGTCCAGGGAAGGTTTAAACGGTGAGAAGTAGACAGGTAGGTAGGAAAAAATGCATTGCAACGCATGCCGGGGTACAGCTAGTACATTATAAATATGAAACAGCCTGTTAAAAATGTTTACGTATCAAACTGTAGAGTATACCTACCTAGCGCACGAGTCGAGCAGATCATTCCATCACCATTTTCAACGAGACAAAACTACGCCTTGCGTCATAATAATGAATTAAAATGTTAGTTTCCAATTATTAAAATCTTATAAATACCTATTTTTTTATTATGAACGTTTACTATTCATTGGATACATGAAGTGGACTGCCGTTGTAAGACGACTAAAAAGTCACGGTGTATAGAGGAAAGATTTGATTTTTTGAACTACTTAGGTGTCGATTCTGTTGTGCACAAACTAAACTTAATTTAGGCTATTGCTACCTTTTTCTTTCTAATAAAACGAGAAAGAGACGGACGTAATTTAGAGCTGTCAAATTAAATTCGAACGAATATTTCCAAACAAATGAAGGGTGCACGTAAAAACATGTCGACTAAAAACACAGTGAAGCGCAAGGCAAAAACCAGTTTGACATTTGCATAGCTATTGCCGTCCTTTTCTCGCACTGCCTTTTAGTAAAAAATAGCAATAGTCTAAATTAAGTTTAGTTTGTTCACAACAGAATCGACACCTTAATCTATTGTTTTTTTTTTATTCATCATTAGAAAACTAGGAACATCTTTACCGAGTAAGAAGCTTTAAATTTTATTGATATCATGCAAATAAGTCAACCTATCACAATGATCGCGGACGAAGTCGCGGGTGAAGTGCTAGTTTACATGTAAAAAGTTCTAAATAATTACTCTAGGACTTGTACACACACTGTTGTCAATAAAATGTTAACCCACAACGTTGGCCCAGTGCGGGTTGGTAGATGCCACATGTCTGTGTGTGTGTCTGTCAGTGGCATCGTAGCTGCCGAACGGATGCAGCGATTATGATTTCGTTTGAAAGATGAATTAGTCGGGGGTGTTTTTAGCTATGTTGGATCAAAACCGGTCCAGGATGGCCGCTGCCACAAAGGGCGGATTACTATTTTTACACAACTCCCTCAATTGGGTATCAAATAAAAGGGCTTGACAAGTAGAACAATTTACACTATATTGATGAGGAATACCTATTTACAAACGAAATGAGATGAGGAAAGTGGAGTGATGACTGGTTCCTCGGTCCTTTCGAATTATTGTGTCGGGGGTTTTTAATTTTTTAATTTAATTTTACTTATTTCTTCGCAGTGGCTTAGATCTTGTAACGTTACGTTTTCTTGGGGAGGAAAACGTAAGGTTGCATTATATAAAATAAGATAAAAATGACAAGGGTAAATAATAGCAAGATGATTTAATAGGTTAAGGAAGCCGAGGTAACGTGAGGATAAGAGTCCAGGTCCGAAGCTCGCAGTAGGTAGAAACGCCTCGCCGCAGTGATAGTCTCGCTCGCAGACGCCAATCTTGCGAGGGTTCGAAGGTCGAGGCTCACCCGCTGTCAATGTCCAGGTTCTTAGAAATTGTAGTAGATGCCTTTTCAAGGTCGACAGCGTCCAAGCTCTCCGTAGTAGTGTAGCAGTGTAGTAGCAGCAGCTTTTCAAGGATATTAGAGTTAGACTTTGCGGACTTAGCGATCACATCAAATAGCTCAGAGCTCCGTCAAGCTTCTTACTCGCTCGAAGACCAAGGCTAGACTGACTATTCAGGCTCGGCTTCCTGTCATCATGCAGATATGAACTTTTATAGTGTTCTAGAACATAGAAGAATAAAATGGTTACAAAAGAGGTCTAGCATCAAACGTATACAACCTACAATTACTAGTTACAGGAATAAATTAAAAAGAAAACTAGGCATGTCATTGTCATTATCTGACATCACAAAAGTAAACAAAGATTTGGAAACACCAAAATGTACAGAAATGCTTTAAATAATACTAATTAAAAGGCGAAAAAGGCATGCTAAGCCTCCGCATAAAAGCTATGAAGTTATTCGGAAAGGACATGTGATAATATTTTGGATTACAGTAGTTAAAAAAGTAAGTACAAAAACACAAACATTACAATCTTGCGCCAGTTACAGAAAGTTGAAAGGGAATCGACGGTCTTGGTATGGACATGTGTCGAGTAGGGACGAATCGCATGTGACTAATAAAATTGTTGATGAATGAAGTGGGAGAGGAAGACCAGAGAAAAGCTGGATGGGTTGTGTGAGGCGTGTCTTATAGACTACTTATTGGCTACTTGAGGTGGAGGGGGATTTGCTGATAAAGCGAATAAAGTTAGGGTCGTCACACTTAACTCCTCCCTCCCTAGGAGAGAAATTATCTAAAGGCAACTCTGTAGTCTTTAGAGAATTTCGTCTAAGTCTCTTAGTCAATAGCTCCCTTCTTTGAAACAAAAACCCAATGACGAATACAATTATAATGGCGTAAATGCTTATGGTCCATACACTGATTTTGTCGCTGACTATAATAGTTTCACCATCACTGACACTATCACTGTATTTGGCATGTTTCAGTAGTTCCTTGACGTCACCTAGATCTACTCCTCTGAGATCCAGCTGCTTGGCCGACGGGGTAACATCTCTGCGTAGCTCGGGCATCTGTACTGGTGGCAATCTGAAGGCAACTAGGCTGGTGTTCATGGGTGTTGTGATTGAGATATCAGCAATCTGTAAGGTACAGTGCTGACTTGGCACTACTATGTATGTGCCTCGTAGATTATGTCTGCGGATCTCCTCTTCGCAGTGCTCCGTTGCAACAGTTTCCTTTTCCGTGTATATCAACCAGTGGATGCTGGATATAGGCTGCACCTTGGTTCCTTCTATCTGCACCTGATGTTGCTTGCAGTTACTGAAGTTATGTTGTAATAGCATGAGTTGTTGGATACATGTTTCCTCGGCGTACTGTACCACATTTTCATCGGAACAGAGATATGTTTGATCTTCTATTTCTTTACAGCCATCGACTACGGATCTGTATTTCGACTTGTTCACTATTAGGTAGGGATATTGGGGTATAATGATATTAGGTTTTTGGGTTATTTGGTTGTAGATTGGGATAGGAATAACTTAATAATAATTGTATGTGTTTTTGTCTATTAATGGTACTTCTAGTACAAATATGATTTTACTATTGTCTATGTATCCCTTAATTTCTATACTTCCTTCTAATTTTACTAAGGGCTGATTTTTCAATCATTAGATAACTTTTATCAGAAGAATAAATCTGACGTTTTGACAGAGAGTTCATACAAAAACTGTCAAAATATAAAACTTATTCCTCGGATAAAAGTTAACTGGCGATTGAAAAACCAGCCCTAAGTTATCTAATCTTAATGGATAAATTAAGTTATGATGTTTTCTTATGACATTAAGTATATTAAATAATTCAGTGCTAATTACTATGGATGGATGTAGTATGAGCATTTTACTAAAAGCAATAGCAGTTTCCAATTCATAAATAATGGAATAAATAGTACGACAATTATTTAAAACTTGATTCATACTATTCATTATTGTTAAAAGGTTAGAGTACTTGGTTTGGTTTTGAATAAGTGTTTGAAAGTGTTTCATTTTAAAGTCCAAATGTCTAGTATTAAAGTTAATATCATCAGAAACATTGAGTAATTTATCGAAAACCTTCTGCATTAATGATACTTTTCGTTCTATTGAATGTTCCCTATTTCCTAAATTACTAATTTCTAGATTATATTTCCTAGCATCTTCGTTATCTAAATTTCCTGTTATATCCTTAATAAGGGATCCTAATGGGTTTATAATTCCTCTCCTTGTTCTGCTAGAGGGTAGAATCTGTTTTAACCTATCTTTTGTCAGTTCGAGAAATGATCAATTTGTACGGTCAACCCTAAAAGTTCCCTGTGTATCTCGCTATTACTATGAAACTTTTAATTTATTATACTCTTCTATATTACTTTCTAACTGGACAGTTAGCGAATTTAAATCTATAGTCTTAATAATATCCCAATGGTTAGTCCTCATCAGAGCTGTTCCAATCCGGATCGGAACTATTCCCGGATTCTGGTCGATCTTCTGGATGTTCAGGGTTGTCCCTTGATCCGCTAGGACGAGCAGTATCAACCACCATCTGTGAAGGACGTTTGACATTTCTTAATGCTACTTTAGTATTTCTATTTTTAAGCTTAACCGGGACTATGTTTCGTTTAGGTTTTCCGGTAACCATTGCTTTTTCGTATCGCGGCAGTTCTTTTGCTTTCCTAGTTCTAGTATTTTTCATAAAAACCGTGTCACCATCCATTATTTTTGGTGGGTCTTCTCCTCCTTTCTTGTCCCTAACTAAGTTTTTATGTCCAATCATTTGACTGCTTAAATGCTCATAAAGAATTTTCAATCGCTTACGATGATCCTGTAATATCTTCTGCATTAAAGTTTTGTCCCTGTCGATATCAAAAGCATTTCCAGACTCTGTGTGCCCGAAAACTACTTCGTAGGGTGTGAAATTCGTAGCGCTATGAATAGTGTTGTTGTAACCCATGATGGCATACGTCATAACAGAAGCTGCATCTAAACTAGATTGCTCATATTTTGCTAACCTATATATTTCGATAATCGTGGAATGAAATCTCTCTACTATTGCCATTGAATTAGGGTTGTTAGGTGTCCCTATGTGTTGCTCGATTTTATATAAACTTAATATTTCCTTAAGCAATTAATTGTTAAACTCAGTGCCTGCATCGCTACTTATTTTTCTTGGTATTCCATACATACAAAAATATTTGATTAGAGCTCTCACTACCTCGGGTGTGCTTTTATTGGGAATCTGTATTGCTTGACCTAGCTTACTAAATGAGTCTACTATAGTTAGGTATTGATTTTTTTCTATATATAGTAGATCTATAAAAAATTCCTGGAATGGACTGTCTGTAGTTTGTGTTAATTGTATAAATGGTTTTAGAGGTTTCCTGTCATACTTCATTTTCTTACATTCCTCACATGCATTAATAATAGCTGTAACTGTTTCTTTCATATTGCTCCACCAATATGCTCTTTTTAACTTCATTAGAGTCTCTCTAATACCTCTATGACACGTCTTCCCTCGATGATATTTGTCAACTAGGTCTTTCTGGTCACTTTCATCCGTAACATTCACCACTCTTTCGGTACATTCGACAAAATTTTGAGTTCCCTTTTTGTAAAGTGACGTAACTACATTAACAAATGTTTTTCTATGGCAATGGTCATCAAAGTAAATGAAGTACTTATTTTTGTAATCTGTATATTCTTTAAGAAAATTTTTGACCAAATTTTCGTTGTTACTAGGGGGTAGATGGACTTCCAAAATTTTTTGTTTATTATTAGAAATATCTTTTACACAGATATCGTCCCTGTGCCAGGTGAAAACATGAATTTGCCTCGCTTTGGTATCTACCGCTTCATTAAGAATAGGAATACCTTCATGTTCCCTATTAGATACTGAATTTGCTGTCACGGCGTCGCACAGTGGATCGTCCCCATACAAGAGGTCGGACATAGAATTAAAAATTTAAAAAGTATTTAATTGAAAAAAATTAAATATACAGTTGCATTACTCTATTAAGGAACTACAAAAAATAATACTACAATTTTTTTATTTGACCAGTACTTTATGAGCAATTCGATGAAAACTGTTATTTTTCTATGGAAATGGTCACGAAAATGTCTGTAGCTCACGATTCCCTCGTTATTTACCCATTTTATGCCACATTTTCTTCAAAGACACATGGTGCCCCCAGCGACCCCCTTCCGAGATATTTTGCTTTTAATAACTATACTTTTTATTGTATAACTCATGAAATGGAGGTACATTAAGTATATTCATTACTGAGAATAAGTCATCCCTAAATAGTTCCTTAAATAACAGGTGCTTTTGCGATTACTTTAATGACTTATGAACGCTTCTGTTGCCATACAACAAAAGCGTTAATGAGTCCTTAAGTAAAGATTACCAGTATTTGCTTAATCTAATTAGTTATTGTAATGACTATGTTAACAGCCCTTAATCTCTGCACTGCACAATATGTGGTTGACGATGGCCGATCATTCTGCCACACTATACTTCCACTAGAAGTCACTAACTTAAGCGATACAAGACTTGCCATAAATACACTGGATAAGTCTTGTTCACTTGTTGTTGTCGTTTGATGGTAAATGCTTTGACTTGAAGCTCCATCAAAACCCCATTTACTGTGAAGCACAAGTTGTTCACCAGCATCAAAATTTGATTCAAGTGAATCGATCAGCCTCCTAACTGTGAGATCAAGACGGGCTTGGATCCGTATCTTTGCGGAAGTTTCAGTCACAGTTATGTCTTCTTTTGCCGGGTAGCATTTAAGCTTTTCTTTAACTAACAAGTAGTAGCTTGGGTATTTCGCATGACCTTCTTTTAAACTAAAGTCCCGAAGTGTTATGTAACAAGACACGACATTAGACAATCACAATGCAGATTGTGATTGTCTAATGTCATCATTAGCTTATCAAATTCATTGCTAGTTGCCTACTTGCTGCCCTATATATTTGAGTGTGTTTAGCAAATGTAATTCAGTTGTAATTATAACTTCTACCAAGTGTTGTCATTATGGCTTTCCGTGGGTTTTCTACTTATCTAGATCTTTACGTTGCTCTTTGTAATCATAAAGATCTTCGTGAATATGACCATTTGTTTAACACATTGAAGTCAAATACAGCCCAGTTAAGTGAAAATGATGTGACGGATCTCAAGAACTGGTGTCGACGATTTTGCTATAGGGTTTACACCAAATAGGTGCAATCAAGAAGGACAGTCGACAGGTTCATTAAAAGAACGAAGAGTGGTTAAATTCCGATATCGTTTGGCCAGATTGCTTTAAAGAAAATGTTGTTGACACTGAAGAAGCAAATGAAAATGAGGCAGAAGAGCTAGTCAGTCCATCAAAATCAGATGCATCAACTTCAACATATACATCTCCTCGCAAACGCTTTGAAGATTTATCAACTAGACACAAAAGAAGACGTTTTAATGAAAATGTTGCTAGTTGCAGTCGTCCGGATGAGCTTTTGCATACTGTTGAAAGTATACTTAAGTCTGCCGGAAAAAAAAATGATATGGGCAGAATAATGAAAAATTTGCAGGAAAATCCTGAACACGTCTCAACAGTTTTAAATGTCCTGGAAACTAAGCAAAATCCTTCGCTTCGTGAAGTTCCTACTCACAAAGCACTTGCTCTTTACGTTTACTTGCAGTTATCCAAGTGGCGTTACATCACACTTCAGGACTTTAGTTTAAAAGAAGGTCATGCGAAATACCCAAGCTACTACTTGTTAGTTAAAGAAAAGCTTAAATGCTACCCGGCAAAAGAAGACATAACTGTGACTGATACTTCCGCAAAGATACGGATCCAAGCCCGCCTTGATCTCACAGTTAGGAGGCTGATCGATTCACTTGAATCAAATTTTGATGCTGGTGAACAACTTGTGCTTCACAGTAAATGGGGTTTTGATGGAGCTTCAAGTCAAAGCATTTACCATCAAACGACAACAACAAGTGAACAAGACTTATCCAGTGTATTTATGGCAAGTCTTGTACCGCTTAAGTTAGTGACTTCTAGTGGAAGTATAGTGTGGCAGAATGATCGGCCATCGTCAACCACATATTGTGCAGTGCAGAGATTAAGGGCTGTTAACATAGTCATTACAATAACTAATTAGATTAAGCAAGTACTGGTAATCTTTACTTAAGGACTCATTAACGCTTTTGTTGTATGACAACAGAAGCGTTCATAAGTCATTAAAGTAATCGCAAATGCACCTGTTATTTAAGGAACTACTTAGGGATGACTTATTCTCAGTAATGAATATACTTAATGTACCTCCATTTCATGAGTTATACAATAAAAAGTATAGTTATTAAAAGCAAAATATCTCGGAAGGGGGTCGCTGGGGTCACAATGTATCCTTGAAGAAAATGTGGAATAAAATGGGTAAATAATAGTAGTGAAAACCGCAAATTGAAACAAGGAGGGAATCGTGAGCTACAGACATTTTTGTGACCATTTCCATAGAAAAATAACAGTTTTCATCGAATTGCTCATAAAGTACTGGTCAAATAAAAAAATTGTAGTAACATTTTTTGTAGTTCCTTAATAGAGTAATGCAACTGAATATTTAATTTTTTTCAATTAAATACTTTTTCAATTTTTAATTCTATGTCCGACCTCTTGTATGGAGACGATCCACTGTGCGTCGTCGCTTTCAGAATCAGATAATTCTATCGTCTCTATTTCTGGTTCTTTAACGCTAAGTTTTACGATTTCATCCGTCACTTCTTTCAAATGTTGTTGTAATCTCACTTCCCTCTCATCTACGTTAACTATCATTGATTCCGCGTCATCTTTTGTTATATTAATTTTAATACGCGATAAGGCATCTGCATTTGTATTTTGTTTACCTTTCTTATAATGTATATCGAAATTACCCAAGTAGCAAAATTCTCCTATAGCCATTGACTTATAAGATTACACGTCTTATAGAAATCTAGTAGACGCATTAACTTAGGCCACTGATCCTGCCAAAGCATCTTCTAAGATGATTTGCACTACAAGTACTTTCGACCCTATCATTTAGTTTTATAAATGTTAATAGGATTATTTTACACGACTCTTACTAAAGCGGTCAGTCAAGTTCAGTCTTATAAGTGCAACTTATAAAAGTTATTAGCAAAGTGTGACTTTTTATCCGATAATCGCATTTAGTAAGATCGTTTTATCTTTTTAAAGTCTTGTTTCATTCTTCTATAAGACATGCACTTCCTATAAATGCCACAGATATAGCTGCTTGAGGTAAAGATATTATAGAACAAATTTATCTTAGTCGTGACCCTTAACGGATTTTTAGCACCAAGCTAGCATAGCCTCTGATTTTTATAAGTAAAATTCTACTTAAATGTGTTCTACATTTGCTATTATTAGAGTAATCGGCCATCTTGTGATTTGTTAGAGAAAGCTGAAACAATATAAATATGGATTTAAATAAGTGGAGACGATTTAAGCGTAGTGGCCGATATCGAAGAAGAGTTTCGAAAAAATACTTTGAAATGAAGTCGATATCGGAGTTTAAAAGAAAAGTTTCTAAATAAAAAAGAGCCTGGTGAAGTTTGTGATGGTTCCGTACACGGTAAAATGGAAATAGACTTAGCCAACTGTGAGGATAATTTTACAGAGAGTTGTAATGATCAAGAAGATACGGAAAATGATAGCGGAAGCATTAATAATGAATTTAATGATGGTGATCATACTGAGTTTGATAAAAATTATGAATTACAGGTTAATGTACATCGTATTACACAAATCCAGAATGTATTTGATAAACCCTTGAAATCCTCGTTCTTAGATATTTACAAATGTGATTGTAATAATATTAACAAAATTGAAGCTGTGTACGGAGTGAAAAATGTAAAATGTAAGCTAGTGTGTAATGAGTTTAACTCTGAATTATTTTTCATACCTTTACTACATACTCTGTGATGCGGAATATAATATGTAATATCTTAAAAAGCAGCAAAGAAAATAAACAACATTCGAAAATTTACTTCTTTTTATTTCTCATCATTCTTCCATACCAATGACAAAACAATTAATAGGAACATGTTTAGGCTTTCTAGAAAAATAACGTACATTTCCATTAATCGTAGTAATTTTCCACGGCCATTTGGCATACTTCAGCTTATGGAAATCCTTTTTAGTTAAAAAAATATCGACATCCATTAATACAACCATTTCCAGTCCAGAACAAAATGCAGCTTGCTGAAAATGTTTAAGAACTTTATAATTACGTATTTAGGAAAAAAGGCAATGAAATTGATTTTGTTTGGAAACTAGTCTAGGGGTGCAAAATTACGTAAGTAATAACAACATTACCTACACATCATAACATAGCGAAATTTTAAGGTAATTATCATCAGTTTGATGTAAGTATAAATATTTACAACAACTTACAAGATTTGCACATTACCCACAGAACCCTAAAACTTAAATATGGTGGCGTAGGTATGTCATGTAAGCGTTTTAACTTTGATCAAAAAGTCATTTTAAGGTTCTGATAAATGCAATGTAATGGCACGTGTTTCGACCCTATGTCGGATAGGTATTTATTAATTTATTACTGAATTAACAAATAATGAAAATGTTTAATTTTGAAGGCGTATGAAGATATGTTTATTATCGTCTAACACTTCATCAATAAAACGATTTTCGCAAGTTGAGTAGGCACTCTTTACAAAACAGTTAGGTACACGGCAAATGTTATATAATGACAAACAATATTATAATGTGACTTTACTTAATTTTGGAAAATAAAAGAGGATTCAATGTCACGCACCACTCCGCACCAGCACAGTACAATGAATTAACGAAAAAAGAACGAATGATCGACTGAATGAATCTACTAATGGTATTAAGCTGATCACTGTAGGATCAATTACTCTAGTAGCGGCACGCGCCAGATCACAAGAGGACCAATTGCTCTTTTTAGATGCATTTACCGGATTTTTATAGGACAAATATATTTTGTTAAAGCACTTAATAAGGTAATTATAAAATCAAATAGCACTTTACCGGATTATAACAAAGCGACTAAAGGGCGAAATAGCCCTATAAACTGCGCCCAAATGCGGCTCTATAAACGTTTACAGGATTTCTATAGGATTAAAAAATACGTGCTCCTAGGATAATTACAGGGCCACATTTTGCTACTTGGGTATAGTCCTCTAAACGTAAACGCCATCGAGTTAGCTTGCTATTAGGTTCTTTTAATGAATTCAACCATGCCAAAGGTCTGTGGTCGGTATATATTGTAAACTTTCTGCCGTATAAATAGGGCCTGAAATGTTTAACTGCCCATACTATGGCCAATAACTCCTTTTCTATCGTACTATATCTAGACTCCGTATCGCTTAGTTTTCTACTGGCAAATGCAATTGGTTTGTCTGATCCTATAGTACCTTGAGAAAGTACTGCGCCTATCGCAACGTTTGAAGCGTCGGTTGTAAGAATAAATGGATTTGTGAAATCAGGAAATTGTAACAAAGGTGCATGTGTCAGCAACTCTTTGCACGTTTCGAAACTTTTTTTATATTCATCATTTATCTCAATCTTTTTCCCTTTCCTCAGAGATGCTGTGAAAGGTGCAGTTATCTTAGAAAAATCTTTTATAAACTTTCTATAATAACCGATTAATCCTAAGAAACTCTTAATCTCTGTAACTGTTTTGGGCAAAGGGTATTTCAGAATAGCCTGTATTTTGTCGTTGTTAGACTTAAGACCGTCCCTAGTTATTGTATGTCCCAAGTACATTACTTCCTTTCTCAAAAACTCGGATTTATCAAGCTGAACTTTCAAGTTAGTTTTTCGGAATCGCTCGAAAATAGCTCGTAGTTTCTCTATGTGTTCTTGTAAACTGGTAGAGAATATGATGACGTCATCGAGATACACAAGGCAATGTAAACCTTGTAAAACTCTGAGGACGTTATCCATTGCACGTTGAAATGTGGCAGGTGCTGTTTTCAAACCGAACGGCATTCTGTTGAATTCGTATAAGCCGAATGAGCCGACTACTATCAATACTGCGCCAGCTAGATTTGTTTGTTCGGGAATCTCTGTTGAACTGTAGAAACAGACGTCCAGCTGAACTTGTAGAGTTGTATACGTCGCAAACTGACTACAGAGAACCTACCCGGCTGCGCCAATTAAGTGATCGACACTTGATTACTTTAAAAAAAAACTTTATTTAGACGAACAGCGTTACAGTAATTAAGATAGTAATGAATATTCTAATAATGAGACATGTATTTATATTTAATTATTGCTAAGTTAACAATATTCTTATAGACTACTTATTGGCTACTTGAGGTGGAGGGGGATTTGCTGATAAAGCGAATAAAGTTAGGGTCGTCACACTTAACTCGTGCTATGAAGGAAGTAGGTGTAATGTTTGCGTGAGTGTGACATGTGAAAATGGAAGAAGAAAACGTGTTGCGGTGAACCCGAACTAACTGTACTATTACTACAAACCTTATTTACACTGGACTTGCACTTCATGAAACGGATTAATAAAAATAATTATATAAAACCCCGAGCAAAGATATTTTGGCGAGTGACTTACCAACCGCGTTCGTACAAAAAATACGCGGTAAATATGGTTTAAATCAGGGGTTCCCAAACTTATTTTGTCTACTGCCCATTTTGAGAAAAAAAAGTTTTTAGTGCCCCCATTTTTTTACCTGCTTAAAAACTACTGTAACTTCTAATTAAACTTATTATTTTTAGCTTTAGTAGCGAAGATTAACCATTCAATCTAAACGAGACTTTTACTATAACCCGCAAGAGTTAACTTGAGCGCAGTAGGTAGCACACAGCGATACTATTTGCTGTGCCCTGACAGCGTCTACAACGGCTCTTAGCTCTATTTTTGTTAACACCATGTTTTACCTTGTGGAACGCAAATAAATGAATATGTATATGTCACCGTAAAATTGTCAAATACGTTATATTGTAATATCTCTAGCGATATTGTAAAGTCTCGAATTATTGTCAAATGAACATACTGCTTGTAGTGTTCACTCCGACGCTAGTTAGGGTTTGGAGTAAAGCCACCAGCAAGCAGCAGCAGCAGCAGCAACCAGGCAGCAGCAGCGATCAGGGTGGTGTCAGGGTTGTACAATAAAACAGTTTCCAATATTACTGGGTTAGGCGTGCTGTCGCTAGGACTGCTTGTACTAGACTGAGCGCGGCGCATCGCCCCGCGCTCCCTCCAACGCGCATCCCCCACCACAGCACGCATAACTCATTTATTAAACGTCACATCTCTTTTTTCTTCACAAAAAATAAAGAAACAATAGTACAATATTTTATCTTATATTTTTAATCTGAATGATTGGTTATGGTTAATTGATTTTAAATTAATCATTTCATTGATTCTTATTGTTATTTTATTTCTGAATGATTTAAGACTTTTGTTTAATTGTCATCATACTCACTGATGATTTTAATTTGAATTTCACATGTTTATCTTCTCCTTTGTTTTATTTCTACAATTTTATTTTTTGGTTGACAATGAAATTTGTATTATTCAAAATCAAAATCAAAGCATTTACTTCAAGTAGGCCAGTTACAGGCACTTTTGAATTTTCGAAACTAAGATTAATATTAAATCTAGCTACAGTCCCAGTCACAAGACATAAAAACTGTGAAAGTACTGTAGTTGCCCATTCCCTAGCGTAGATCTCTATGGAGAAGAACGGGCAAGAAACTCCATGGACACTTTTAAATCACAATGTTGTTACAACATCTTGGTTGCATCATTCATGTTAATGATGCATGATGCATTATGTGAGAACAATGTATTGCTATATATGTATATATATATATATATTTTTTTACATTCGTATTGTTATTAATATTCTTTGTTTTTATTGAATTTATAATTTTCATATAAAATTGGTTCTTGTGTTTCGTAGTGCTGCGGCACGATGAACAGTCAGTTATTCAATCTGCCGCTACTGTCTATTTTGGCCACCAAGATACAGGCTGTGCCTAGTTTGAAGCCTGCTGCTTCTTATAGTTTGTATTCGTTTGTACTCGTTTATACTCGTTTGTACTCGTTTGTACTCGTTTGTACTCGTTTATACTCGTTTGTACTCGTTTATACTCGATTGTACTCGTTTATACTCGATTGTACTCGTTTATACTCGTTTGTACTCGTTTGTACTCGTTTATTCTCGTTCGTACTCATTTGCACTAGTTAATACTCGTTTATACCAGTTTGTACTAGTTTAGTTTGTCTAGTTTTTTAGTTGATTTGATTTGATTTGATTTGATTTATACGAGTTTGTACAATTTTGTGCAATTTTGTGCAACCCTGTGCAATTTTGTGCAGCTTTGTGCAACTTCGTGCATCATTGTGCTACTTTGTGCTATTTTTTGTGCTACTTTATGCTACTTTGTGCTCCTTTGTGCTACTTTGTGCTACTTCGTGCTACTTTGTATTCGTTTGTTTCAATAAATTTGATTTATTTATTTATTTGTTTGTTTATAAAATAAATGCCTGATTTAATCTTATCTTATTTGCTCGTAATCGAGTTATCGCAAATTTTGTACTTCTCGAGTGGTGAGGTTAATTTTACCAGTTCGTTTTATTTATTATTTTCTTTGATTTCCAATGAAATTCAACTGGTTTATAAACTGACAAGTAAAGGAATTTAATTTAATTTCTTTTAATTTTAGTATTAATTGATTAATTAAGTTTATTTTGCAAGTAGGTTTATTAAAACCCTTTAGCAAGTTTTTTTTTTAAAACTTAATGGGGCCGTTGTTTCGTGCTTGAATACTCTGGGAAGAAACAGCCGAAACAACTTCAGAGGTCATAGTCTCTGTTAAACTACAGATATTGCTCAATTCACATGAGGACTATGCACATTAGTGTCTGAGATGATCTTTTGAATAAAACCCACATAGATTGGACTGTCCAGTCAGTGCAAGCATTTATCACTTATCGTGTAGCTCGGCTTAACTCAATTCGAAATATTTACTAGAGACCCACTTTTACTAGAGAATTAAATAAATGACCCAAGATGTAGGCTCTTGGGCTTTGATAGATAGATAGATAGAATACTCTTTATTATGTACACCATCAAAATTAAAATACAACAGTTTTAAACATTGATTGATGTTTTCTGGTTTGAGGTTTTTCTAATTTGACTGTTGTCATTTGTCTGTGCTTGTTGTTTTCCAAGGATAACACTTAAATGTGTTGAGAAAAAAGGAAAATTAAACTTTATGTCTACTCAGCACTATTTTCCTCACCAATAGTATTTTCACTGCTGACTATGCATCAACAGCCAATTGCATTTCTCTTTTTTTTTACGCACATACAGGGTTTTCAATTAATTATTTTATTAATTTTTTTAACAGTAATATTTAAAATGCACTTTTGGTTTCATATCTAATTCTTATTTTTTTTTGAGACCTCTTTTCCATTTTTCCCAACGCAGACCCACAGAGGGAGTGGAGAAATTTGAGACCTTATGGAGCGACCTGCAAGCAAGTTTTTCCATTTATCTGGTACCTTTCAGACATAACTGAATTACCACTTTAACAATAACTCATTTGTTTTGACAAATAGACAACGAAAGAAACTAAAAAAACTTTTCAAATTTCAAACAGAACTGGATCATAGTTACTATTTGTAAAATATTTTATTATTCTTTCATATTAATAGTATGTTTATAGTAAAACAATAGTTGTCTTTATAAAATTTTATTATATCACCAAAACAAATAATATTGTATGGGAGGTAGACCGAACGTACCAAAGAAATATTGTTCGATGGTTAGTTATACTTTTTTAGCTTACTTATGATTTTAAAGTACCCAGTATATAATAATACGACAGTGTGGGTAGATCAATTAAACTTCAGTTATTGTTGAAATTATTAGCCTTACAAAGGACATGTCTGACTAAACAGAATGTATGAGTTATTGCTAACTTATAGGTACCAACCATTCATTTAATAGTTTACCTTTTCAAATTACTTTGTTTATACATAAGTAATGTTTTGATACCGATTAACCACGTAATCTATCAGTATCGCACCTTCCGCGATCTTACTTGCCTAATTTTAGGCAATTTGTGTTAACCAAACATTTATTGGCTTGATTAGGTTGGCATCTGTCAACAAATGAGGTCATACGAGATAAAAGTTAAAAAAAAACTTTAAGTAAATTCACTGTACATTGAGCATAAAGATAGTTAAACTAGCCTTTTCCCAACTATGTTGGGGTCGGCTTCCAGTCCAACTGGATGCAGCTGAATACCAGTATTTTACATGAAGCGACTGCCTATCTGACCTCCACAACCCAGTTAATACTGGGAAATACAATACCACTTGGTAAGACTGGTGTCAAACTTTTGGGGCCACTGACTACCTGAAACGACTGTCAAAGATGGACAAATGACAGCCGGGACCAACGCTTAACGTGCTTTCCGAGGCACGGAGGAAACTCGGTATATAATAGTGGTCACCTATCCACAGACCAACCTAGGCAAGCATGGCTTAACCTAAAGATTGACCCGAGTGGCTGATGTTATTTAGCCACGAGCTTCTCGAAAATGCTGTTTAAATAACATCATCATTTATTTTCGACCTTGGATTGAGTTTTAAACGTAACTATCACCAGTACATTCCGTGGTTACTTATTTATAGTCAATAATGCTATGATTCGCCACAAATTATTTAGAGAAACACTTTATATCTTATATAAAGTGTATAACTTAATAAAACCTCATTCGTTCATTTGCCAGTATAAATCGCAACCATTTGGTTGTATTATTTTAATGTTTTATGCACGACATACCTTAACCCTCGTGCCAGTCATGACTCTTGTTTGGTTTTAAAAATAGGTAAGGTAATTTACCTCCATAGCTTCGAAATTATCGAAAGGGTACTTGGTATAACTGGAATTTGCATTTGTTTATGTTGTCGAGCGTATGGCATACAGAGTACTTTTATATATGGCATGGCACTCGTGAGCTGCAGCTGACAATCAGCGTCATGTGGCACACCTTGTGTTGCCATCTGATATTATGCTGGGCTGAGGCCCTTTCAGCATTATAAGCTGTTTGTTTATGTATTATGTAAGATTGTATAGTTATTTCAATGCCAAAGAAACACAATGTTCTTTGTTTTTTTTTTCTTTTTTTTTCAATTTACGAGAAATGTTCTCATAGGGCACGTTATTTTTTTTTTTTTTTTTTTTTTTTTTATCAAAATATAAATTTCGATTAAACTAAAAGGACTATGGGCACCAATGCATGGACTCTGGTCCTGGACCCAATATATAATTAACACGTCGTTAAAAAGGTACATTATCAGAGCACGAATAGGTATGGCGCTTGATCTGATATGTTGTCCAATCAGAGTACGCGTATCTTGAATTTTAAATCAGTTTGTGATCAAACATCAAGTATTTTTGATACTCATCCAGTAGTAGCCCAAAATGATCAGTATCCTTAATGGATTTTATGACAGTCATTTGGTTTTTCATTTAATTTTAACCATAGATGGCATGTGTCTCCCATCATTGATTCGACGTAGTCGAAGAAGAACTTGGTGCTTGTTTTTTATTGAAAATTACTTTTCAATAGGCACGTTTTATTTGCGAGTGGATTTGGTCAACAATCCGTTGATGTTGTTATATGGTGTATTTTGATCTAACATTATATTTCATGTCAAAATTAAGAAACGGACCATATTGTCATTGAATTCATCAATGAGTAGGTATATGATGGTTAGTTTTTTTTTTTTTTTTTTTTTCTTTTACGAACCGTTGAACGTATTTTGATCTAACATTATATTTCATGTTAAAATAAAGAAACGGACCATATTGTCATTGAATTCATCAATGAGTAAGTATATGATGGTTCGTTTGCATTTTGTTTTTTTTTTTTTTTAACGAACCGTTGAACGTGTATCTGAACTTCTCAATCTAAAAATTATGTAATTTTAAGACTAAATAAATTGAGAATACTTTAGGATTAAGATTATCGGTGACCGTTACCTAGACTAAACATATTTACATTATGTTAACATAAGTTCTCATGTAAGTGGCTCTTTGTCTTTTTGAGAATAAAGTATATTGAACCTAGTTATTTTATTAAACATTCAGGAATGTGAATTATTAGGTAGGTAGCAAAACAACTAATTTTATTATATCATCACGCCGGTTATACATGATGAGTCAGGCAAAGGTGTATCTAATATTAACCGGGTAAAGTTTCTAATTTCGTGACTGCAATTGAGAAATTCACCCAACAATACTTGGGCCGACCAGGGAATTGAATCCATGATTCCATTCTTAGCAGTCGCTTTTGCGACTACACGCCAAGGTCTTGTTTTTTTTTTCATAATAGAATTATAATATTTTTTGCTCACCAATTTTCGTAAGCAGACATAATTTGAGTTACAGTTGCACTTACTGCGCTTTTACTCGTGTAGTTACTTTACATTTTTACTTTTTAGGTACACTTATACACTTCTACACAAACACTGTTTACACTTTCACTTTTATAGTTTTATCCTCGTCGCCAATGTAGTGTTCACTCCGACGCTAGTTAGGGTTTGGAGTAAAGCCACCAGCAAGCAGCAGCAGCAGCAGCAACCAGGCAGCAGCAGCGATCAGGGTGGTGTCAGGGTTGTACAATAAAACACAGTTTCCAATATTACTGGGTTAGGCGTGCTGTCGCTAGGACTGCTTGTACTAGACTGAGCGCGGCGCATCGCCCCGCGCTCCCTCCAACGCGCATCCCCCACCACAGCACGCATAACTCATTTATTAAACGTCACACTGCTTACAACAAAACGCATTATTTTTCGTGAAATGCATGCGATGGTAGTCAACTTACGCGGTGTGGAGGGAAGGAGGGGTCCCCCTTGCCCAGTGGCACAACTCTCATGAAAAGATAATGCACCATTCCTGAGAAATACCGATTAATATAACATAATCTTAAAATACTTTATATTCCCCCTAAAAAGCGTAGTCGACGGAGCCCCTATTTCCGAGTGCAGGGTTTAAAGGAACCTAACTAACCTAACGGGGGGTGCCCCAAGTCCCGATTATGGCGGCAGAGATACTTCCGTATGTTCAGTTGACAATAATTCGAGACATTACAATATCGCGAGAAAAAACACGTTATATTGTAATATAACGTGTTTGACAATTTTACGGTGACATATACGAATAACTCTTACGGGCTACACTTGCCAATGAGAATGATTATTGAAACGCAACTTTATGGTATTCAGACAGAGTAAAGTATATAATAATATGATACTGATATTAATATTAGTTGATGTTCACAAGTTGTAGTCGAGAGTCGAGAGCTCAGTCGGTGTCTAAGAGTCCTCCTAGATGAAAATACAAGTCGCCCCCTAAGACTCTACACAACGCCCTCATTTTTTTCCGGAACTTTACTGCCCCCCCTTTAGCCTGCAGCGACCACAAGGGAGCGTTATCGCCCACATTGGGAAAGGCTGGTTTAAATGAAAAACATAACTGCCAACACAGCCACAATTTTATAATAAAGCGAAGGTGATTGCTGATCTAGACAGGGTTCAAGAGGAGATTAGTTTGAGGGACTAACCTTGTATAGACAACTAGCTGACCCACGCAACTTCGTCTGCGTCACATAAGAGAGAAAAACGAACGGAAAAAAGTCCCCGTTTTTGTAACATTTTTCATTCCTGCTCCGCTCCATAATCATAGCGTGATCGTTTACAGCCTGAAGCCTTCCTCGATAAATGGACTATCCAACACAAAACGATTTTTTTAATTCGAGCTGGTAGTTCCTGAGATTAGCGCATTCAACCAAAGAAACCAACAAACAAACAAGCTCTTCTGCTTTATAATATTAGTATAGATTAGACACTGAGCGAATAAAATCCTTGTTCAAAGTCACGATGGAAAAATCTCTTGATTTGGCATCCCCAGCTGCGCGGGAAAACAAGGAATATTCCAGCTTTATAAAATAACGAAGGTCTAAAAATCGCAGGCTCTTGATCTATTGTTCCGTTTTAAAAACATGTGCGTATTGTACAGTGTTTATATTTAGTTTGAAATCTGAACGTACGCCGTTTTTGGCCCTTTGCGTGGAGCAGGTTTTCTGTCCTATCCATCTATATTGTGGCACCATATCCTTGCTATGCTTTCCCGCGCAACAGGGGTTGCCAAATCAAGAGGTTTTGTCCATCTTGACAAAGAACTTTTTTTCTCACACATCATCATCATGTGCCTAGCTTTTTCCCAACTATGTTGGGGTCGGCTTCCAGTCTAACCGGATGCAGCTGAATACCAGTATTTTACATGGAGCGACTGCCTATCTGACCTCCACAACCCAGCTAATACTGGGATATACGAAACCACTTGGTAAGACGTGTGTCAGGCTTCTTGGGCCACCAACTACCTGTAACGACTGCCAAGGATGGACAAATGACAGCCGAGACCAACAGCTTAACGTGGTTTCCGAGGCACGGAGGAAACTCGGTATGTAAAGGTGGTCCACAGACCAACCTAGGCCAGCATGGCTTAACCAAAAGATCGGGCCAAGCGGCTGATATTATTTAGCTACGAGCTCCTTTACTTTTTTTCTCAGTGTTTATACAATCTAATCTCCTCTTGCAAACGTTGGCTTTATTATGAAAATGTGGACGTGTCGACTATAAAGGAGAATGACCAAAAATGTATGGGCTCTGGTCCAAAAAAAAAACTGCTGCCCCCAGGGTTGACTCCATTGTGGGTTAACTTATAATGTTGGACTTACTATGTGTGCCAATGTGCATCAAATTCTAACCCACAGTTACAGACTAATTTAACAATTTTGAATGTGCAAGTGAATGTGCTACTTTTTTTCAAGTTCACGTTTCAGCTAATATCTATGATTCCGTGGGACAGATTTTTTCAGTTCCATAGAAGAAAATTAAGCATTTTAACCAGTCTTTCAAATGAGCTATGTAGTAAATCTGGGGGCAGAACTTTTCTTTTTTTTTCAAATTTTGGTCCACTTTGGTCATCCTCCTTTCATTAAAAGCATTTAGAATTTAGAGTTCGTTGTTAGATTTAACAAGTAGTTGCTTTGTTTCAATTGAATAATAATCTATTAAAACGAAGCAAATACTTTCAATCTTTAAGACAAAGCCATGTGTATTTTTGAAACTTGAAACAGAACAAAACCCTGCAAAAACAGAAAAATCACATTCTATTCATTTAGTGGTTGGTCTCTCGACATGAATGCGTCAGGGTAGATAAGCAAACCTGCGAATACTGGAGCTCGTAGGTTTAAAAATAGTCAAACGACACCATGAAGGGTAATTATTAGCGACGACCCGATTGGCGTAGTGGTAGTGACGCTGCCTTACGTTTTTAGGGTCCTGGGTTCAACATGGTTGGGTGAACATGGATGGGTTTTAGTCAGTAAGAGTCTGACACTCCCTCCCGCTCCGCCCAGAGTGGGAGAAGTCATTTGATAATTTCCCATCCTAAAATACCTAACAGTGGCGCAGGGTGAAAATAGTGTCAGGGGAAGCCGTAGAAAAAAAAGGGAAAACTGTGATTTTTGCTTCTGTTAACTTTTTTCCCCGTGTTAATTTTGACCTCATTTTCACTATCAGCGACACCAAAAACCACGGAAACGACACCCATGATTAAAAATCCAAAAACTTTCGTCGGCGCCATTTCTGATTTCATCTTCATTCATCAAAAGTAAGATCAGAAATGCAGAAGAGAAAAAAAAACAGAAATCTACAAAATAAAAAAATCTAGTTGGTATCAAATACGATATCGACAATTACTCATTCTATCTCGTTCTACTATACATAATTTATTTATTTTATTTATTTATTTAAACAACACATACAACTATTATTACAGGTTTAGGTGCCTAATACAATAGAGCAGTTATATTTAAAGTTAAATTATTTATGTTTTAAATAAATTGATTATTTTGACAAACTAAAGTAATTGCGCAAATGCGGCCCGTGTGAATTCGCTCAGTGTACAATTGAAGCAATCAATCTGTTGTGACACCATATTGAGTGCACGCAGCGCGCGCGTCAGCGGCACGTGCTGCAGCAAGATGGTGCGAGCGGGCGGCACCCACAGGAGCGGCGGCTGCCATACTTACATACATTTCTTTTTCTGCTCCTGCCGTAAGTCCATAATCTTCGGCTTACCTAGGTCCCTACAAAACGGTAAGTACTGCCAGCCGCGAAGTCACGTGTGCTATTAACTTGTGTCGGCCTATACTATTAACTTGCACTGCTGCATAAGGTCTCTCCTGCTGCTGTTATTCGTGAACGAATGAACAACTACAATGCAAAACTTCATCCCCCCTTTTACCCCTTTGTGGGTTGAAATAAAAAAAACCAACGACTTACTAACTTCGATACTTTTTGGTGACTCAAAAAATAAAAACTTTAATTAAAAACAAAATTTTGCTCTTTTTTCACTTCTCAAGGGTTGAAATTCTAATAAAACCGTTGCGTCAGCTTCCAATCATAAGCCCAGATAACAAATTTTGTACTTTTTACGTCGAAAATTAAGGATTTTTCAAACACAATTTCGTCCCCTTTTAAGCCTTCGGGGTGGAATTATCAAAAACGCTGAAAAACGTGTGAATTAATTTTCAATCGTCGGCCTAAACACAAAATTTGAAGATCCTAACTTTGAAACTGACGGACTTTCATATTAACTTCCATCCCCTATTTTATCCCCTTGGGGGTAGAATTGACCAAAATCCTTTCTTAACGGATGCCTACGTCATAACATCTACCTGTATGCCAAATTTCAGCTCGATCCGACCAGTGGTTTGGGCTGTGCGTTGATAGATCACTATGTCAGTCAGTCAGTCAGTCAGTCACCTTTGAGTTATATATATTTAGAAGAAGAAGATTAGGAGGTGATTGGGTATAACACCCGTTGTGGAGAGAACAAAAGGTACAACGTATACTTTTTCCTGCCTCCAGATTCTGGTCACTTCTTCTTTCAGTTCAGCATATTTACAGATTTTTTCCCCTATTGTTTTTTGTAGATTGTGTGTATTAGGGACTGCAATACCTATGAGGTATGTAACTTTATTTGCTTTATCTTGAAGGATTATATCTGGCCTATTGTAGTGAATGGTCCTGTCAGTTAGTATGGCGCGATCGTAAAAGAGTTTGTGTTGTATTTTCCAGGAATCTTTCTGGTACATACTTATAATAAGGAGTGTTAGTGTTTTGTATGAGCTTATATTTAAGTGCTAGATTTTGATGTATGATGTTTGCTACTTGATTATGCCCGTGAGTATAATCTGTTTGGGTGAGTGTTGTGCATGCCCCTGTGATATGTTGTATGGTCTCTGGTTGGCTGTGGCATTTGCGGCATTTGTCGTTCGTTATTGTGGGGTCTTGGTAATGAATTTCCTATAGTTTTTAGTATTAATTATCTGGTCCTGTATCGCAATAATAAAACCCTCGGTTTCCGGAAATAGACTACCAATTTTAAGCCACTTATTTGATGCTTTTGTATCTACGTGTGGTTGTTCTAGATCATTAGGGTGCCGCCCGTGCAGCACTTTCTTTTTCCAGTCTTCTAACTTTTGCTTATGTGGGTCATCATTGCTAGTGTGTTGTGTATCTGTCGGTTCGTGTAGGTTAAGTGGGGTGTAGTTAATGTCGTTTTTTACTATGGCTTTGTGGATGGTACTTGTGTGTGATTTAGAGTGAAAGAATGTTCTTAGTCTCGTTATTTGTTTCTCCCACAGGTGGTGGATATCGATTAGGCCTCTCCCTCCGTTTTGTCGTTTGATAGTCAGTCTTTCTGTTGCAGATTTAGGGTGTAGGTTATTGTGTTTAGTTGGTGTGGTGCGTGTTGTTTTTGTTGGATGTCAGTTTTTGACCACTTGATCACCCCAAACGAGTATGTTAGTATTGGAATTGCGTAGGTGTTCAAAGCTTTTATTAAGTGTATGCCGGACAATTGAGTCTTACATACTGCGATCACTCTTCTCTTGAATTCTGTGTTTAATGTGTGTTTGATTGCTGTGTGATCTATTCCTTTAAGTTGCTTGTATCCTAAGTATTTATATAAATCCGTTGGTTCTAAAGCTGCGATTGTATCTGTATTGTTGATTGGATAGTCACCCGGTTAAATTTTGCCTCTTTTAATATGAACTGTTTTGCATTTATCTAATCCAAATTGCATATTTATGTCTTTACTAAATTCTGTGGTGGTTTCATTTAACTTTTCCATTTCTTTTTCAGACCTCGCATATAGTTTTATATCGTCCATGTAAATAAGATGTGATATAAGTTTCTTCTGTAGCATGTTTAAAAGAATATCCAGCCTGGCAACGCCGTAGTAGGTCGGATAGAGGGTTTAAAGCGAGGCAAAACCATAGTGGACTGAGAGAATCTCCTTGATAAATGCCCTTCTTAATAGTTATTTGTCGAGTTGTAATAGCTGTTTGTCGATAATTTAATTGGAGTGTAGTTTTCCAATGGTACATGATATTCTGTAAGAAGTGTATTATTTTTGGGTTTATTTTATAAATCTGCAATATTTGAATCAACCATGAGTGTGGAATTATTATTATTATTATTATTTATGGCACCGGCTTCGCATTGCGAATTTGGGACTTTGGTAGGTACATACCTAATCAATTCTTTTGCGGATGGTTTCGTATAGTTTCGTTTCGTGTTTCGTGTGTCAAAGTTCACGTAATAGGCGCTACATTTTAAGTTCAAATAAATGTTTAAAGGAAAGTGAAATCCTTGTAATTTCTAATTGAGAAAATAATTAATTTTCTTTAACAATAAATTCACGTAGGATCCCAGGAAAAAGTTATGAACGTGAATACTAAGGCTTCTGGTTAGAAGTTGGACTTGTTTGAGCGTTTTATAAAAAAAAGCTCACGTTTCAAACGACGAACCGGCAGCACGTTTTTAGCTAGATACGTTTATACCTAAGTAATAAAAGACAATTTATTTTTCAATAAGAAATTGGAAGGATTTCGCTTTCTTGAAAACAGTTTTCGGAACTGAAAGTTTGACCCTCATGATGTTTTCTCTCAGAATGTGTCTTAGATCATCATCTACTATTAACCTTTTCCCAACAATGTTGGGGTTGACTCCTAGTCTAACCAGTTGCAGCTGGATACCAGTAGGGTCAAGGAGGCAACAGTGACTCGGTCGGCTACAGTGGCTCAGTCATGTGTCGACCTGAAGGGATAGGAATATATATTTGTCTCTTTTACCGATTCGAAGGTCTTGGGATCCGAGCACGTTTAAACCAGTTTGCTCGGCGGTCGAGCGCCAAGCGGAAGTGTGAGGGAGTGTTTTTTGTTCTCGCGCCCACTAAATTACTTTTTAAGGTAAGTTTCGATTGTTTTCATATGTTTGTTTGTTGCTATAGGTAATAGCCATTATATTTATCGGATGGTAGGTCTTGTATCAATTGTCTATAACCCGTATTTAGACATTTTTGTTTAACAACTCGGTTGTTTTGATCAAATATTTTCAAAGTGGCGTAGAAGTACACAGTGACTCAATTTTTAAAGGTACACAGTGGCTCATGAGCCACTGTGTACCTTTAAAAATACCTTCTCAATTTCATTACTTTTGTAGCTTATAGTAATTCAATATTTTTTTAACTTTTAAATCAAATTTTGTTATTTTATTTATAGAATGCCACGGAAAAAATCCGACTGAAAAATAGGGAACACTTCGCATGAAAAAATTAAAGAAGGCTTGCAGTTCATAAGGATGGAAGAATCTATAAGAAAAGCATCAACAAGAGTTAATGTAATGTTTCTAAGTGTAACAGATGTTAATACATCATTGTATGTGATATTATTTTGAATAATTTTGATTTTAATAGTTACCATAGGTTGTTAATCGATAAAATTGTTAACGAAGAGACTGAGATGATTTAAGATCTTATTATTTAGCAATAAAAGTCCTAAGAGTCGTGTTGATTATAATAAGAATAGATTGTAAAAGTTTTGTTATTATTTCTAATAAAAATAACTACGTGAAATGGGCATTTTCTTTTCTTATAAATACTGCCGAGTTACTGTGTACCACTATAGCCACTGTGTACCACAGTAGTGAGTCAGTGTGTACACCTAGTTGTCCACAGTGGCTCAATTATATTTTTTTTGTTTTAGGTTCCTACTTTGACATAAGTAGTAAATAATGGAGAATCATGAGTGCTCAGTTACAGGTCAATAGTGTATCTAAAATGTGAGCAAATTTTAGGCCAATATTAAAGCGATATCTATTTTTTTAAGCTTTGGAAAAAAAAGTGAGTCACTGTTGCCTTCCTGACCCTACATGGAACGACATGCCTTTTTGACCTGCAAAACCCAGTTAGTACTGGGTAAAACTGTCTTAGATAAATGATAAAAAGCAAACGGTGTAACTAATATTTGGATGTTATATGACTACTTATTAGGCAAAGACTTAACGCTCGTGTCTACTAGGCAACAATTGACACGCAACATGTGCTCAACATTGCTCAACATGTTCGGCAGCGTTGCACAACCTCGCGCGACATTCCCAGCTGACGCGCAACATCACAAAGTTTGCTAAACTAATTAGAAGTTACGCACTAGCTTTCAACACGTTGTACATCATGTCGTGCGCCAAATGTAGCCTAGAAGAAAGATGTCACTACTCAGAAACCCTCGGGTATGACAACCAGACTGTCCAATTGAAGGGTCCTGTCTTTATGTTCACCACCATGATAATAATGAGTCAGCGAAGTTGTAAGAACGTAGTAAGTAGTCACCCAAGGTTCATCGTTCGTGGACTCTAAGAATACAAGGCGCATCATGTACAATTGATGGCATCAACTTCCAACAGCAATCATTTAAGCTCTAAAATATTACTGAAGATTGGTTTTCAGGCGCCGACTGTCTGGGCCAGTTTAGCGATGTGAATAATTGAAGCCTTCCTTCCACCATACAAGTCTTCATGTCCGCAGTCACTTATATCATGCAGGTCAGCCAACTGGCTGACCTGCTACTAGTTCGCACAGTAAAAACAGCGATGAAAACTAGTTAGTTTTCATCGCTGTTTTTGAGTAGTAGAGTAGCCGGGGAGTGGCTCGTCAACCAGCAATGGATGCCGTAACGAAAGCTCAATTATTATCAATCGATACAAATCCATTTTGATAGCTTACATAATATGTATGCGGCCTACTATGGCTTAGCTATTATGCTATTATACTCATAAATAAGTAAGTTGGTTCTTTAAATAAAGAATAATGAAAACTTTTACCGTACCGTTGGCTATAATAGGCGAATGTCATAAAATAATATAAGAGTGTTGGGTCACTTTTGTTTGGCGGCTTATGCCTCAAAACCTTTCTGACATATAGGCTAATTATTTTAATGCGTTGTTTATTTATTCACCTTCCAGAATATATCTAAATGGTTTCACCTTCAATAATGGACCTTATGTACTCCACCTTATGTAGTACTCCACCTACATCAGGAGGAGTACATAAGGTTTTTTAAAAGAGCAGAATTGACCATTATACAACGTGTTAGGTTAAACGAGGGATATATTGAGGGAAAGTATTCAGTAATCGATTCTCCACCCAAAATTGTTAAAAACCTATATCCTTAATTTTTGCCATACTTGTCTAAAAAAATACTTTCCTCATGAACACTGAGCGAAGCAGTGAATTAGTGAACTCGTGAGCCCATAAAAAAATGTCCCTTGTGGCCCGTCTTCTTTGGCAGGGAGATATCTTCCAACCTAAGGAAGGACATAGGCTATAGAATATCACGCTAATTACTTACTTACGGGGGTGAGTAACATTACATTTTTTTGCAGCAATCACTGCAGATTTGCTGTGTATTTTGAAGAGTTCCGTTGTATATCACCGAAGATCAGCATCAGGTCTTCATCAAATTAAAATGGGACCACACGAGAAGCACCAGCTTTCAAACAAAAAAAGAACCATCAAAATCGGTTCACCCAGTCGAAAGTTCTGAGGTAACAAATACAAAAAAAAATAAAAATAAAAAATACAGACGAATTGAGAACCTCCTCTTTTTGGAAGTCGGTTGAAAAACACGGTGAAGCGCAAGGCATAAACTACATAGTTTGACATCTATAACTTAGTTCATAGCTATCGCCGTCCTTATCTCGCACTGCCTTTTAGTAAAAGATAGCAATAGCCTAAATTAAGTTTAGTTCGTGCACTACAACAGAATCCGACACGACCGGAGAGAGATCAGGCGCAGGACCAACGGCTTTCCGAGACACGGGGAAATTATACCGACAGTTTCCAAACTCCAGGCTACTACTGGGAAATTTCTAATGAGAAAACCCAATGGCAGTTATTGCCCGACCAAGGAATCGCACCCAGGACACACGACACCAATGGAGCACTAGATGGCGCTGTGGTGTTGTACGTTTTAAAATATTATGCAGTGGAGTAACTATATCATTTCAGCCCCTTGGCAAATCAAAGAAAACTCGTCGCATTTTAATTTAGTTTTAATAAATCACTGAGATAGTTACCCAATCGTAATATAGTGTCCATTTTAGTTAAATATCTAATTTTCAAAAGCATAGGCAAATTTTTAAGAACGTCCTCCCATCTAGTACCTAGGGTTATAGGTAGGTAATTGATTTTAAGTAGGTTCTTATATAAAATTTATACTTTTTACATAATTTTGCTATAAATGTTAGGTCACTTTGAGCCTCTCAGGTCGGGGGCCCCGTCAGGCCGGGGGCCCGTGGCATTCTGCCAGTCCTGATATGATACAACACGCCACTGATATTATGGTTCAACAGTGAACGACACGATCATTGTGGTGCAGACATTCTGCAGTTATTGTCTTGTTAGATTTAATGAAGTTATCGGACTAGACTGTAAAGTCCAGGCGGATGAGGATAGCCGTGTTATAGCTATAGCTTATAGCTGGTGGCATGTTTTCAGTTATGTTACATGTTAATAATGTTACCTTGGAAAAGCATTATTCGATTTTCAGATAAGGTTTTTGGTACAAACGTGTTAAATTGGTTGTGTACATTGTAGACTAAATAAATAAATACAAGCCCTTATCTAAAATATGGTCAGGTACCAAAATTTTACTCATACCATATCACCACGACAGCGTATGGAAATCGTAAAAAAATGTGAGGCGCTTAGCAAAAGTGAGGAATCAATGGTTCTACTTTGTCTTTTACTGAAAGAAGACTAAATATAATAAAAATTCAACTAGTTTTAAAATATAACGTGATACTGGTGTTTTTTTTTAAACCGCTTTGGTTCAACATAGACGAACGACCGTGAACAAATATTTAGGTTTAGAAGAAGACTTATGTTCGTTCCGACGTCACATCTTTATTTATTCCATCATTCACATCCATAATCAATACGCATTCTATCTGTCTGTGAATTTCTCCGGAAAGTAGGTCACCCAGCCTCCATACATTTTTGGGCTATTTTCAATACTAACCAAACCAACCAAAATATTTTTATTATTTGGTAGAACATAACATAATAAACATTTTTTTTTTACTACTGTACACCTCTCGTAAGTCGTAAATGGCATAATGAAAAATATTTCTATCTATCATCATCATCATCATCATCAGCCTATAATGTTCCCACTGCTGGGACACGGCCTCCTCTCAATGTGAGGGAATGGGCTATAATCTACCACGCGGGCCCAGTGCGCGGCGGTTTGGTAGATGTCACATGTCTTCGATTTTTTGGTTCTAGGACATGCCGGTTTCTTCACGATGTTTTCCTTCACCGTTTTTGAGAGCAGCGGTGATGAAATAAATTACACAAAGTAATGTGCCTGTCTGGGTTCGAACCCACGACTTACTGTTCGTAAGTCGGGGCCGCCACCACTGGGCCACCGCTCCTCTCCCCTATCCATAAGCTCTATTTATTAATTACGTTTATTTTAGTTGGCCGGCAAAAAATATTACACCAATCTGTGTGATTTTGTGATTGAATAATTATGTTCTCGGCGAATCGAGTTACGACTTAGGTGTAATAATAAAAAAATATTTCTATCCAAATAAGTTTATTTTGGTTGTTTACTTTTGAAAATAGTCCAATCTGGGTGATCGCCTTTTTGTTGCAGTTACGATTAAATAAATTGTTTACGATAATTATGTAATGGCCGGGGGATGAAGCGATATTACAGAATTAACTATAAATCCACTAGCTGATGCCCGCGGCTTCGGCCAGTCACGTCTAATAATTTATATGTATACACTTTCCTTAATATTATAGCTATTTTCGCGAGAAATAAGAATTGTAACTAGGATGTTGGATCTTTTTCATAAAAATATGAGTTCCAAAATACTATGTACATAATAACATTAAATTTTAGCAGTACATTAGGAGAAAAACAAATTAAAAAAATTCTTAAGTGTTTACATATTATTAGACGTGACTGTACATATTTATCTAAAGCAGAAGAGTTTGTGTGTTTGGTTGAATGCGCTAATCTCGGGAACTACTGGCTCGAATTGAAAAAAATCTTTTTGCGTTAGATAGTTCATTTATCGAGGAAGGCTTTAAGCTGTATAACATCACGCTAAGAGCAATAGGAGCGGAGCAGCAATAACAAATGTTGCAAGCGGGAAAAATACTTCCGTTGAGCAGGCGCTAGGCGATGCGTTGCGATACGAGTATCAAAGCTTCCCGCGAACGAAGTCGCAGGCAGAAGCTAGTACATAATAAAACCTTCCTCGAGATCGAGAACCACTCTATCGATTGGTGAAAACAGCGGGAAAATCGATGCAGTAGTTTTTGAGTACATCGTGAACAGACAGAGAGAGATCAAATCGTGAAAATCACATCAAAATCCTTCAAGTAACTTATACAGATGAGCGAAACTATAGATACTGTTTATTATTGAACAGTGTAGTATTTTATCTTAAAATATCGACGAAATCTAAGTTTCATCGATATTTAAAATAGTACACTGTACTATAAACAAACAAATTGTCTAATGACCGAATAGCCCCTTGTTAGACAATATCGCTTGTTTTTTGGTCAATGTGAGATTTACTTTTTCGTATTTCTCTTCGCGGCTTAGAAATATTTCAGTTCCATATGCTTGGACTGGAAGCCTCTACATATTTGGGAAAAGGCAAAAGATAGGTTTTTAAAATAAGACAAACCGGTACTTACTTATATTTATTTAAGTAATTAGTCAATAAAATTAATACCTAGATTACAACTTAACATAATTTTGTTTTGTATTTATTAAATAAAAAACCGGAACGTGCAAGTTATACTCGCGAAATTAGTGTTCCGTGCCATATTATTCAATTTGTATTACATTTTCCATCATATTGGTATGATGCATAGCATAAACAAACCAAAAAATAAACATACAAAAGCGATTGAACAATAATTTGTAAATTTCTATCCGGAGACATCATTTTAGTTTACACTTTCATATAAAAAATATTTTCCGAAAAATAACAAAAAAGACATCAAGCTATTGTTTCGGTTATAAATTTTGAAAAAATACTCATTGCTCCTGAAAACTTTTCCTTCCACATATCTAAATTTTCTCTTGAAATCGATTTACACTCGCCAAATTCTTTTTTTTTTGTGAGTTTTAACAAAAGCACTAACTTTTTGCTGTGCTTATTCAAAAATGATTTTATCGGATAGTCTACATCTTCTGAGACACAATTTTATTGGTGCCAGAATATACCAGCAAACCATATTCTGCCAGACAGGCTCTGGCAGACGGACGGACGTCACCGAATTTATTACAAAAGAATTCCGTTTTTCCAACTTTAGTACGAGCACGAAACAGTAATTATAAAATCTTACTGGAGCTTAGACTATCTTAAAACTAGTTAAGTTATAGTTTAACAATTAATTATAAGTACAAGCAAGGCACTCTGCATCGGTCGCGTTGGTTTCATAGCTGGAAAAGAAAATAACACTTTAAAGCTGTACTTAACTAAAATTACTTTATACTTTTTATAAGATAACTACTACTGATACTGACAATGTTAGTCTGCGTCATACCACGGCTGGGCAACACCTTTCCCTACGTTTTTGGTTGATAAGTAAAAAGATGAATGGAAAATTAAGTTTCAATCAATCGTTTAACTTCTAAATTTTACGTCTGTACGTTGAAGCAGTTGAGAAACTTACATAGCAGCAAGTGACACCCAGATGCCTTTGTTTCGGACAGAGGTTCGATCCAAGTAGCGGGGTGTTCTCGGGGTCACAGTCCTCGGCGCGCACGCACAAACCCCCTTGTAGCACACACGACTCCTCTAGTTGAATTACTGAAACGACAAAATATATAATTTAATAATTATAAAGAGGAAAATTTATTATTGTTTTTAATCATTTGTAACGAATAAACTTAAAAACCCTGGTTCAATTTTTTTTTTTCGGGAACGAATAGTTTCAAAAATGAAACTATTCGTTCCCGAAAAAAAAAAATTGAACGAATAACATAGACTACATTTTTTATCCCGATACCTACTCCCACGGGAAAGGCGTGGGTGAAACCGCGTGACGTATTCGCATGGATTCAGGTAGAACCACATACCGCCAATTTCTACGATCCAAACATTCTTATTTTTACACCATATCCTGACTTCCCAACGACTCCCCACAAATATCTCAGAGGCAAAAAAAAATAAACATTTACAAGTCGGGTGAAGATTTAATTTCAAGTCTTTCTCATTTAGCTGTATTATAATAAACAGCGGTTACTTTAATAAGTAGACAGATAAGTAAGACATTATAGTTACAAACAGCTTACAGTCGGTAATCCGCAAAAGGTTATCTAATTAGTAGGTAACCTTTCATATTATCAACTGTTTTATCAAACTTTCTCCAAACAACATTTAAATTAACACTGCACAAAGTAATCAAAAAGATATATAAGTATGTATGTTGGCGGTAGGGTTTGTTTCTATCTAGCAGTATTAACAGTTACTTAATTTCTAAAAAACCATAAGCACCTTCAATAGGCATTACGTCATATAGATTATTGAAAAATAATGGACTCGTATTTTTTGTTTTTGTAAATTAATCAATATTGACAAAGATATTTAACGCAACAAAACTCGGGAGTGGGGGCTTGTGACGTCAGAGCAAGCTAGAAATAATACCTAGTCGTGACGTACTTTTCTAAACCATCAAGTTCGAGTTATTTGTAATACAGTACACACTGATACAATTATTTATAAGTAGCTTCAAAAAGAAAAACTTTAAGTTTTTTCTTCTTTTTTCATTATTTACCATTAAAAAAAATACATTTGTTTAGTTAAATGAGCGCGCGATAGTAAAACAAACAAACATTAATATTTAAAAACAGGGACAGAGCCTTTGAAAGGGTACAGGCTTTTCAATACCCATGGTTTTTTTAGGGTTCCGTATTCTTGACAAGGAACCCTGATGAAATCATGCCCATCTGTCCGTCTGTCCGTCCGAGGCTTTCCTCAGAGACAGTTTGTACTTGAAAGCTTTTAGAAAATATTTCTTTTCAGGGTAGCTCCCCTCTGCCGGGGTTGCGGGCCTGTTCGAAAGAGATACCGCGGCCCCGGAACATAAAGGTTTCAGTCAGTAAAAGTATGACACTCCCTCACGCTCCGCCCAGAGTGGGAGAGGATATTTGATGACTTCCCATAGCAAAAAAAAAAAAAAAAAACGGCGAAGAGCATGTCGGGCCACGCTCAGTGTAGGGTTCCGTAGTTTTCCGTCCGTCACAATAAGTGTTCAATCCAATCCGATTTTAATAATTCTTTTTTTGTTTGAAAAAACGTACGTTCAGCATAATAAAACAAGTAAACGAAGTTAAAAAAAAATGCTTGCATATACGATTATACCTACTACAAACTTAGTCCAGAATACAACTTTTTGTGTTTTTTGTACAAAAACTGGTGTTTCCATCCAAGTTCAAAATGATTTTCCTAGAAAGTCCTTATAAAGTTCTACTTTTCAGTTTTTTTTTTCATATTTTCTAAAGTTATGGTTCAAAAGTTTGAGGAGGGGGGGGACACATTGTTTTTAATTTTTGGAGCGATTATTTCGGAAATTATTGACATTATCAAAAAATCGCTCCAAAAATTAAAAACAATGTGTGTCCCCCACACATTGTTTTTAATTTTTGGAGCGATTATTTCGGAAATTATTGACATTATCAAAAAAATATTTTAGTAAACCCGTATTCATTTTTAAATACCTTTCCAACTATATATCACACGTAAGGGTTGAAATTAAAAAAAAAAACACTTCCCACTTTACATATAAAATACCCTTACAAAACATTTATTTTCCAATTTTTATACTACCACTTTGTCGGCGTGATTGATACACACATATTGGTACCAAATTTCAGCTTTTTAGTGCTAACGGTCACAGAGATTAAGCGAGGACGCATAGACAGACATGGCAAAACTATAAGGGTTCCTAGTTGATTACGGAACCCTAAAAAAGGGGGTAGCTCCCCTACATGTGAAGTGGAGTTTGTTTTTTATTTCGTCATGTAATAAGCGCGAAGCTAATACTAAATTATAAATTATAGCGGTTTGAAAATCTAGATTTTACATTTACAAGCGAGTACTTTTGTGACCTGGTGAGTATCTAAAGTAATTAATCTTCCTCTCAATATGAAAATCATATCAAATAATCGTAATCACACTTTATTTATATTGTCACCTTCAATTTTAACATACAAAAAAGTGCATGTAAAGTTATACCACTTTCATGTTTCGTAATTTTAAAAGCATGATTAATGTATCTCCCTTCATCGCTAGTAAATTAGTAATGTACCCGTTTGTTATTTCAATGTCTAAAGCTTTTTTCATCTCCGATGTTGTGTTGTTCTATGCTTCGCGCGTTCCAAACTAATCGGCCGGCCAATGACGTAAGAGAAATTAAAGTGTATCCCATACTCAACGTTATTTAGAGTAGAGCGGTCATAACATCCGACTTTATTTGCGGCAAGCGGGTCAATGTCAGATCTGGCTTATTTCAAATCCATCGGATGTTATAAAAACGCATATAAATCAGTCGACATTGACCTGTTTATAATTCACTATCTTCTATTTACATGAAAAACTTTGCCTTGGCGAGAAATATGCGCGTCGCGAAAACTGGGCGTTGGGAGTAGGTATAGACACTTTTTTCACCTCAGCACCTCAAACAAGCTGGTTTTGATGTTCACAGACAGTGAGCAAAAGTCGATTTTGCTGCGAGGGTGAGACAATAGTTATTTGTTATACAAGAGCGCATAGTTGTTTTTAACCGCGTGCTCAATTTTGATGACCGAGCTAGCGAAAGATTCTAAAATTGGGTCACGAGCGCAGCGAGTGATAGAATCTTGACCGTTAGCGAGGGAATCAATAGAGCACGAGGTGAAAAATCTTTGCACTCGAGTGCAACACGTAACTTTTCATCCCATCTCAGCGAGGAAAAAAAATGCGCATTATTAAGAAATTCAGTCAAGTCAATTAATTCTGTTGGCGTCAAATAAACTCACTAAATCGCTAGATAATGCGTGGTCATTTTAGGTTTTTCACTTGTTTTCAAGTTGGATTCCTTGTTTTTATTTTAAGGTGTTAACAATAAGACGTGAAAAGAAAATGGCGCGCGCAAAACATATTAAAAATACACCAAGAAGGTTCCGAGTCTGAGTTTGTAACAAATTTAAAAAAAATGTATGATAAATTCGGCACCATAGAGGTAGAAGTAAATAGGTTTAATGATGTTTTGAATTCACATGCATAGTGCACACGATGTTCTAAATTTAAATTTGCTTTATTCTCAAGACGATAAAAACGGCTTTTGCACTCAGATATCGGAGAGCAAAAATACTCTTTCCGAGATGGGGGATTAAAAGTAACTTTCATTTATTTTTTTAAATCCGAGAACTCTGCAAGTCTACTCATAAAATTCTAAGGATTTCAACTTCACTATGTTCTGTCACTTTCACTTCGATACGAAAAAAGCGAGAGAGAGAAACAAGTCGATTCGAAATTCATTTTCAGATTCCAACGTTCGGATACCAACATTGTAAATCGATAGCGTTTCGTAATATTGTTTATTACGAGTTTAGGTTTTAAATAAAAAAATTGTTGAATTAAGTTTTTTTTTTTATAATTAAATCAAGAGGAAGAAAGTTGAAGAAAAAATATAAAGTTTATCATGTACTTATTAATTTGTTTAAACAATGGTTAATATTGAGACAGACCGTGTTGTTTCAGAACGCATTTTAAAAAAATAGCGGGATCTAATTTTTATTGTTTTATTCTCTGTTACGCTATCAATGATTAGGTCAATGTACTAGCTACAAAGAATATTCAAATTTTGATAATAAAATAATAATAATAAAAAAAAAATTGTGAGTCCAGTGACGATGTCTGCTATTTAACACCCAAAGAATTTACGCATTATGTAAAAATCCAGAATTAAATATCCTGCCTGAAAAGTCTCGCGGTAAATATCTGTACATTATTTATATCTCAGTATGTTGTATGTAGTATGTTGTAGTTGTATGTACTGTTTTGTATTGTATATGTATATAATTATGCTCTCGCAGCTGAGATGAAAAGTTGTATGTGTTACACGAAACCAAAACTATTTGCATCTCAATTACCCTTAACCAGCAGTTCAATTAAAACCGATACGAACGTTGCACTTAAAGCTTAGTCTTTGAATGCTACGGTCTGGATTTAACCTAAAATCACTCGCTACGCTCGTGAATCAACTATAGAAACCTTCGGTTACTCGGGATTCAAAATTAACACTCGCAGCAAAAACCCACTTTGCTCTCTTGTTGCACAAATAACTATTTCACCACATTTTCTAGTTGAGCTTTTTATGCCCTAAAAACATTTGATCCTTATGTATCGTGAAATTAACAATGTGAAAGAAAGTGAGCAGAATTTGTGAAAGAAAAAGCGACTGCGTAAGTAAATAATCGTTAACAAATCTCTTAAAAAATAAATAAAGCTACTTATGTTTTTTTATGTTGATTTTCACAATTTTCTGTGTTTTATTGCTCTGAAAATACAGATGAAATAGTGTTTTGGCGTAGATTTTTCTCACAAAACAATAGTAAATATTAAATAAATTAATAGCGCTGGACACACACACAGCGCCATCTGGTGCCACACTAAGCAAGGCTTGGATCGTGGACACCAGATTTGTTTGTAAATACATACTAGGAAACAAAATATGTCCTTCATCACAGTCATCACACAAACATTTGCTACTATCGGGATTCGAAGCCAGGACCCTAAGAACGTAAGGCCTACGCCATTCGGGCCATCAATCTTGTATTGTTTTAATCCTAAGAAAATTCCAAACAGGATATACTAAGTAATGCTCTTAGTAAACTAGTCCCACTAATTTTGGAACCGCGGAATGATTTTACTAATTTGTTATTTCTATTTTATTTTCTTTTATAGTACATATGTTTAGGTACCAATAAAAAACATGTAAAATAGGAAAATCTACCTGAACTGAATCATAATGTTTGTTTGTGTCTCCTGAATTTTAATTTTCGTTGTAGCGATTCCAGGAATGTGAAGCAGGCTAACCCAAGATGACGAACTTAAATTTTCGATAATAACTCATTGTTATCGATACGTTCTCACGTGATGTCATCATATAATAAATGACTTATAAACAATTCGAGTAAAGTTTAAGTACATTAAGTGATAAACAGTGGCACAGTTTATTCGAAAATAATTTCACGTGACGCGGACGGACATAGGTGCTATCTATTTAGTTATTATATGTAAATATATCTGTTTATATTATAGTAAGTACGCGTTGGCAGTGAATTTGTTATCATTTGAAGAACAAATAAATTGATGACGTTGTTAAGTAGGTACAGTAATGTGATTATGTGAGTTAGGTGGTAAGTATCTATCTAATGTAGAGAGTTAGGGACCTACACGATAACTAATTTATAATGACTTGAAGTTTTAAAATATCTTACGCTTCCTTTTAATACAGGGTGTAAAAAGCACTACACGAAGACGTCAACTAAACATTCTGTACATCAAACTAAGTAGGTAACTCCGCGTAGAGTTAAATTGTTGGCCTGGAAGCGACTTTTTTGGATGAAAAATCACGTTTTACGGTAAGACCCAATGTAACGGATGAATTTAAGTGTAAACGGGTTATGAAAGTATTTAAAGTGAAGTTATGACCTGAAAACTAAGTAATTTAGAAAAACTTGTGAACAAATTGGAACTTTGACTTCCATTATTTACGTATCATTTAGGTTGCAGGTATGGTATAAAACAAAAAAAAATATCGCAATGACGGGGACAAAAGGTAAAAGGTTTTTGTGTAAAAAGGCAGGTTCAGAAAAAAAGATTATGTTTGGGGGGGAGATTTATTTGTCCGAGTGAAATAATGACGTTAATAGATGGTCTGGGTATGGTGCTAAACCACTCACTAACGTTTTGGTTAAGATATTGCCCTACCTACTCCCAACTCTTTCAACTCTTAAACGAAATAACCATTTATAGATTTGAAATTTATTAACTCACACTACGCTCTCGCATAAAATCACTACCTAAAGTGTTAAAAAATGTTTGGACACATGCCACCTCTCATTAGCAAAAAAATAAAACGATTAAACGTTAGATAACACAATTTGTTTTCCTCATATTTATAACAATATTAAAACCAAAGCTTCAAATGCAGCTTATTTCAACATCTTAGAGGATAGAAAAATCAGTCATTGTTTTGATTTTTTCATTAGGTAATTCTGGAATCACAATTTACATATATTATTATGTTGGGATACCTAGTATTATTTTAATGCCCAAAATAAATGTGTAAGTGATCGCAATTTTTTTTGCTATTTTTCTCGATTTAATGAAACAAGCACGCAAGTAGGGATTGAATACACTCTATTACCCCTAACTTGTTAATAATAATTAAAACAAAAGGCTTGAAAACTAAATAGGTTTTTTTTTTTAACAAAAAATTTCACTGGACCGCAAAGAAAAATGTTAGTCGGTTAGAAAATCGTCAATAGTTACCAAAGTACTTGACCTGGCTTTATGAAATGAAAACCAAGTTAAAGAATCTATTAATGTTAAGCACATTAAAATGTTCTCTTTGATTTAGTTTTTACAGATAGGAAGTGCTTAAAAATTGAATTCAAGCTTTTTATTTTTAATAAAAGTAAAATAAATAAAAAAACATCAATTTTAAGACTTTGAAGATTTCTAACCGATCCTTTTTCTTTGCGGCCGAGTGTATTTCTTTTTTATCAACTAACACAAACTCATTCAAAAAGTAGGTACTGACGTACCTGCCTGCTGTTTTTGCATGGCTGGCATTAAATGCAAAAGGTAGGTATCTATTGCGCTAAATTATGCCACACACACCATACTACCTATTACATACTTATTTATACTAGGTATAACTATGTAATGTATTTAATTTCGACGAAGGTAAATTAACTAAGTACTTATTTTGTTCATAAAGCATTCTCACAACTTTAAAAAAATTGCAGCAGATAGGGAAACAAATTCGCAAGCATTGGATTTATCATTGGGAAAATCTAAGATTTCAAGAAGGCTATTAAATTTATTTTATGCACAAAAGAGAAAACCAAACGAGCTCAATTTTATGGAGAAAAATAAATATGATCTGAGATAAAGCCCCTGAGATAGTGTGAATGCAGCGCAGGTACTTAATAAGTATAAACTTACTTTGAACGTCTTCATATTTGTGCTGCAGCGGGCTTGCCCTAACTGTCACCAGCAGGAGAGCGAACAAGGCAATCACAATAACTTTCAGCATCTTCATTTTTAAATGAACTTGAACAATTCTCGTGCGTATACTAGCGTGCTATATCCCGGCAATGTATGAGCAAGCCGGTCCGCTCACACGTTTATATAGACCCGCAATGATAAACAATTCGCCGCCGCACACTTCGTACTATGCATGTGCGCATTCGACTCGGACATATACTCTTTACTATATCTTTCACGATACACTCCAATTCGCACTTTCCTTGACATCACCTAAGCTATTATCGTCCTATAGATTCCATAATAGCGGACCTTATTTTGATTGTTTATGAAAGAAAGATCATTCGCGAAAAAAACTTGGCACATCACGTGCTTGGCTATCGCTCTAAATAAAAATGTATTTACCATCGTATAATTAAGTTGTTTTGTATGATGCAGGTATACATAGGTACATATATATATATACAGAGATTGTTTTTTTCCTTAAAAGGCGTATGCTGTGAGCATTTTCATCCCCACCTAGGTGTTTCTTACCTAATGTAGAGAGTTGTAAAACAAATAATCTAGATAATTTTCTACTGGAAGTTTCTGCGATATTCGAAGCTTTGACTACCTTTCACGAGCAAGCTGTTTAGAAGCGCAAGTCCGAAAGTTTCGTTTTGAAAACAAGCCTGCAGCACTCCACAGGGTTCTTGGAAAACCTTGACAGATTTAGAAGAGTGTAAGTGTACTTACAAGACATGAGATAACAATAAAATTGTTAGGTAACCGTTTGATTGGTCGAGGTCGCACTTGACCTTGATACAAATTTGTTTGTCGCTGGCTTGGGGTGACCTGTGACCTAGCGCTCATGTGACGAATTTATATACAGTGTAAAGATTAAGTATGCGACTCGCAATATCATTCCGGGAACTGTTCGGTATCAAGTTTCGCTACACGACGTGGCCGCATCGTCCAGTGTCCGACCACATTCAGCGTCTTTGCTAGCGAACTGTATCAAATATTTACAAAACGCTGCGAAAAATCCTTCGTTCAGTAATCAGGTCAGGGTTTTATAAGTAGCTAAACTACAAATTATTTTTAAAGTTTCCGTGAATTCTCGGGTTTATTTCATGAATAGTAAATTGTATAGGGAAAGACTGCGATTATGTGGATATTGAAGGCCGTTCGATAATAACTATTTGACTACACTTGATGAGAGCTATTGATGACATAATCTTAGATTCAAACAATCCCTTTGTTTACACGAATCTAAGATTATGTTTCAAAATTATTAAATCTTTTTGAGTGCTAGATTTATCCCAGTAACAAATACTGGTGACACCGGTTCAAAAAACGCTTCTTAAAAACCATTTTTATAGAATAGTCGTAAAGCCGAGGGCAGAACAATGGGCAGCACAGTAGAGGAAGGTGCTGTAGGTACTCATACCTCGATACCGTTTCGGTACAACATTTTTGAAATTTATATTATGATACATAAATTAATAAAACGAACAGATTTTGAAAGGCTAACTAACAATACACGTACGTAATCTAAATTTTACAAAAGCATAAAATAATGTTTACAAAACCATTTATAGGGTTTTAAAAAAAAGTAGTTCTTGGATCAAAGTACAGCAATGCCTATGTACCTTGATCCGTAAGTGTCATATGGAATTCCATTGAAATAAGAAACAATTTACTGACTTATATTAATATATGTTAAAGTTTTTTGGTTCACAGTTCTTAATATGTCTTTATTCAACTAGAATTCTAAGGAAAACACCAAGTACCTACTCTGTAAAAAAAAAACAAACCGAATGTCAAAAAGTTTTGTTCCTAATTATTGTTTTGCATAATTGAAATATATCTATTCTTTCCTCTAACAATCAATTAATCTTAGCAACTAGTAGGTACTTTGTGAATCACATTTATGTAGTAGATATCTAAGCGAGATCTGATAGAAAACTAATAACGATTTAAATGATTGTTCATAATGGTCAAAGTTTATCTTTAAAAAGTACATCTGGACCAATTAAATTCTTTGGCAGCCGCTCTAATAGAATAATTTCTTTCCTGTTAAGTTTTATGGCGCACAAAAGTTTACGTTTGTCGACTGGAATCCGTGTGAATTTGTTTTTACTTCGAGGCATTTTACCTAAATCAAAACAAATTTTACGTGTAAGTATGTACTTAATGTTAAAGGCAAAATGTATATGTGTCACCGTAAAATTGTCAAACACGTTATATTGTAATCTCTCTAGCGATATTGTAAACTCTCAAAATATTTCCAACTGACCATACGGAAGTGATTCTGCCCCTTTAATCGGGACTTGGGGCATCCCACCGTTAGGTTAGTTAGGTTCCTTTAAACCCTGCACTCTTAAATAGGGGGCGAAGCGGGGCTCCGTCGACAACGCTTTTTAGGGGAATATAAGGTGTTTTGTGGCATTATCTTTTCATGAGAGTGGTACCACTGGGCAAGGGGACCCCTCCTTTCCTCCACACCGAGTGAGTTGACTACCATCGCATGCATTTCACTAAAAATAATGCGTTTTATTGTAAGCAGTATGTTCGTTTGACAATATTTCGAGAGTTTACAATGTCGCTAGCGAGATTACAATATAACGTGTTTGACAATTTTACGGTGACATAGGTACCTATACACTAGACTAGGAATAATTAAATTTTCTATTCAAGGAATAAGGTACAGCGGGATTCCTTGGCTCAAGGTACGACGCCCCTACCTATCGATATTTAATGGTTCGTAAAATTGTGTACGTTATCTTTAACTAAAAACCAAAAAAATGAGTCGTAAACATTAATAAACAGCCTTCCAAAGTAGTCAAAGAAAACAAAACTTAATATATAAAAAAAAAAATAGAATTAGAAAACAAAAAATATAATAAAACTTCACAAGCGCAAAACTTTCAATGAAGTCTCACTAAGAAACGAAGTAAAATGAATGACAGCAACTAACTTCATGTCAGTTGGTCTTAACAAACTGTCATTGTACCCTAGATAAACATCCGAGAAAAAGCGCGGTCATTTTGAAAAATGTAAACCAAATGGCTCAAGTACCAAGGGTGTCAAGCACCTCCCCCTACTGCTACTGTTTAAACGCAGTACTGTCTCGACAGTAACCAAGCCAGAACAGTTAATACATAGTACGCCGGTCTATTTTATCGGGGCAGCTTGCTCCTCCACCTCTTTTCTCGCTGGTCTGACTTGTGGCTGGACTCGTGTGAATGCAAGGGCAGTGCAGTGCAAAGAGCATGACAGGGTCCAATGCATACGCCATAACTTTTCTTTGTCACACGCATAATCAATCTAAACTCTGTGGGATCTTCAATTCTTTATTTCCTCTAAAACTTGAACTTAACTTAAAGGCTTAGTTAGCCCTTGTGTTCTTGCTAGCCAGGGTCTGATCCAAAGTTTGTCCTTTTTATTTCATTCTTTACAATTTCAATTACCTCATCCAGAGCTATTTGTGCTCCAAGTTCTATTTTTCGGGGCAGCTTGCTCCTCGCACCTGCTTTCTCGGTCGTCACTCTTGTGGCTGGACTCGTGTGAACGCGAGGATAAAGGAGTGTAAAGAGCAGGCTCTGATCCAAAGTTTTTCTTTCCTATTTTATTTCATTCTTTACAATTTCAATCACCTCATCCAGAGCTATTTGTGCTACAATTTTGAGTAAATGGCGTAAATGGTTCCGTATCTCAACAGGTAAAACAAGGAACCTTTATAAGATCACTTCATTGTCTGTGTCTGTCTATTCGTCTGTCACCACCGATTTTTAACTATATTCTTGTGCTATTATGTATTCTGTGCTATACTTGAGATCGTAGTTCCATTACATTACGTACGTCCTCCTTCATTGTATTGCATGCATTCAGTCGTGTCATGTGCCAATTCAATATACAGGGTGTACGGTGTAGAGGATGGACGCTTCACGAAGCCGTCAACCAAGCATTATGCACATTAAGGCGACATGAGCTAAATTAGCAAAGTTCTATTTGTGGTGGTTCAAGCTTCGCCTGTAATACAGTTAGAATAAAGTTCTAATCACCTTGCGCTACAAAGTGGTTGTTACATCAGTCACTGTGGGCCGAATGGTGCAGGGAAATGAGTGGTTTCGATCGATTTACAAAAAATCTATGGATTGGACTAAAAAAATAAAACACTGTCATGCTATTGTGTTGCTCGAACAATTATTTGCCAAAAATAAACAGAATGATCGCCTGTATTTTAGTATGTTTTTTACACGTTAAAAGATGATTTCGTGATTTTTTATCGAGGAAAATTAATTGTATTGTGTTTTCAAAACACTATCATGCTAGCATATATAGGTACACTGAATAATATGATAATATTTTTCTGGTTTTGTTTATTACAGTGAATCAAATACTTTTAAGCATGATATATGTATAAGACTCGCGTTTAGCTCATGTAGTCGCCTCAAAAACTATTCCTGAAAAACCACTTTTTATTTGGGTGAAAAATCAAGTCTTAACAAATCATTACTCCAGGATAGCATATGCAAAAAAAGGATAGCATTTTTTGCATACGTTGATGATAAAATTTATTTAGGGGCGTGTAAATGTTACGACCAATATCCATGAAAAAACTCATAATTTATTTGAAAATATTAAAATTTTGGTTTTTGTAATAAGTACGTAAGTACTCATTCACGTTGACTCGCGGGTAGGGTTACCAGATGAAAAAAACAAAAGTCCGGAGAAAATGCCTGATTTCCGTAGGAAAATCCTGAGATTTTTACTTGATGATGTGAAATAATTATATTCGATGAAATTGCAAGTCTCAATAGTTTTTTTAACAAAACAAGAAGCATTTTTAACGTAATGCTTCATGCATTGTGGGACTGGGCAACCATTTAGAAGACAATAGTAGATTGTATCATAAGGGAGCAAAATAATATTTTTACGGCGAGGGCGCTTTTTTGAATCCAGAGCGAAGTGAGGGATTCTAGAGTAGAATCCCGAGCGTAGCGAGGGATTCTTTAGTAGAATCCTGAACGTAGCGAGGGATTCAAAGTACGTCGCCCGAGCCAAAAATATATTTTGCGCCCGAGTGATACACTCTACTTTTCATCACCCACTATGAGAAAATAAAAGGCGCCTCATATTTTATTGTAATATTGATATTTAATGAAACAGAGTAACAACTAAATTGAAATTAAGTAGTATCTAATAATAAAACAACTAAAAACTTATATTTACATTTGAGACATTTTCACAATTTTGAAAATTAATTGTTACAGTTTTATTAGGAATAGAGATTGTTGTAGATTTAATTTTATTCTGCGTGTTTGAAATAATGTCAGAATGTGGCTCATTTTGAGGAAAATGTGACGGTGAATCTCTTTGTTTGGATGTAGATGGGCGCGGTGACAGTGGCATGGATGGATTAACTGGTTTGCAATTTAATGTTTTCCACGATGCGTTCACATGTTTTCGCCTTGTTCTCAATGGAATCTTCTATATATCCCTCTGCTACAGCACTCGACTTCCATCCTCCATGTCGCTTGAGAACAGTTAAGTCCGCTCCAGAATCTGCCAACAGGGTAGCAGAAGTGCGACGAAAACAATGTCCTGTATATAGCTTGATATCTGGTAACTTCAAATAAGTAGCGATTTCTTGTGGCATGTAAGAAATTTTATTTTTTCCCATAACTTGTTTGAAGCACTTGCCATTTTGATAACGGATGAAAAACCGATTGGTCTTTATATCAGCAGGACGCAGGTCCAGGTATTTCTGTACAATAGTTTTGTATTCTCCTCGGATTACGAAGGATCGGTCAATTTTTGTTTTTGTGTCTGTCAGCTTTACTAACAGTAAATTATCCGAGTGATTTTCGACATCATCAACAGTTATTTTTAAAAGTTCATTGCCACGACAAGCTCCATGTACTCCGAAAATTAAAGCCACCTGTAACAAAACCGAATGTGAATAAGACAAGTACCTATCTATCGAAGTACAGGTTACAATAAAATGCGCATTTTAAAACACTGGTTATACTTTACTAATCCACCATATATACATACATAGTTACTTACTTTTACGGCAAGAAAGACGTTGTCGGGTGCCTCATTAAGGAAAGTCTCCACGTTTTTGACTGAGAACACTTTGGATTTTTTAGGTTTAAATCCATCAGACATCCTCTTCAGATACGCTATTAATTTCGAATATGTGTCCAGTTTTACGTCGTTATTAGAACTGACTGTTGATTTTAGCATTGAGTAGGTACTCCAAAGTGTGGAAGGTTGTTTAGTTTTGGCTAAGTACTGGAAGTAGGCCAAAAACACAGATTCTGAAAAATTCTTGGCGCCTCTTGAATTTCTCCATTCAATAAAATTACCATAAGCTTTCATATATTTCTCCCGGGATTTTGCAGGTAGTAGATTATCCATCACATTTCTTGCGTCAGTTCTAATACTATCAGGAGTTAATTCTATACTTTCACTGTCACTTGAAGAACTCATTTTTCAAAACAAAATCATGAATTTCTATCAATCCGTGAAAATTGACGAAAACGCGGGCTATAGTTCGCGCGTTTTTAATTTTATTTCTTTTTTTTTTGTATTCAGCCGGCGCGCGGCGCTACTATGGGCCGTCGCACCAGCCAGTCTTTATTCAAACAATATTTGCGTTCGATTTCTTGGGCGCTGAACACAAGATGTTCCAAATTCAAAAAGTGCGCGGCAAAGATAATTGCGGCGCACTTATAAAGAGGATTAAAAACTCATTACTGCCCGCTAAAAGTTTCTTATAGAAAACACCACCTTTGGGTGCACTTAAAGGCGAACCAAGTCGTCTTTTTCGAATAGATGGGATGAAATAGGTATTTTACGATTACCAGAGATATTGCGTATTTGTCAATATATATTTACAATTACAGCCCAGAATGCAAACGTAAATAGTTATTTGTTATACAAGAGTGCAAAGTTGATTTTTAACCGCGTGCTCAATTTTGATGACCAAGCAAGCGAAAGATTCTGAAATTGAGTCACGAGCGAAGCGAGTGATTCAAAACTTAGAATCTTGAGCGTTAGCGAGGGAATCAAAAGAGCACGAGGTGAAAATCTTTGCACTCGAGTGCAACACGTAACTTTTCATCCCACCTCAACGAGGAAATGAATAATCGCAATAAAAAATTGCGCATTGTTAACAAATTCAGTTAATTCTGTTGGCGTCAAATAAATTTCCTCGTCGCTAGATAATGAGTGGTCATTATAGATTTTTCACTTGTTTTCAAGTTGGATTTCTTGTTTTAACCTAAGGTGTTAACAATATGACGTGAAAATGGCGCACGCAAAATATATTAAAAAAAGTACACCAAGAAGGTTCCCAGTCTGAGTTCTTAACAAATTAAAAAAAAAATGTATGATAAATTCGGCACCATAGAGGTAGAACTAAATAGGTTTAATGATGTTTTGAATTCACATGCTTAGTGCACACGATGTTCTATATTCAAATTTACTTTACCCTCATGACGATAAAAACGGCTTTTGCACTCAGATATCGAAGAGCAAAAATACTCTTTCCGAGATGGGGGGATGAAAAAGAGTTTTTCCCATCATGGGGGCTCATTGGTCGAATGAAACAAACCGACTAACGGTGTCTTTAGTTCGAGCTATACTTTTAATTCAATATAATTTGAAGAGTTTAACATGTGAGGCATTTTAAAAATCAATAATTAAAGAAAAAACCTTACTTAAAAAGGTATCTTCATATAGGGTGTAAAACACCTCTTAACGAATACGAAAGGCACTTGTTCTACTCGTCATTCTGATCATTTTTTTGTTCTACACTATACCTGGGAACCTTCTAGTTACGGAGATATTGAGGGTCAAAGTTGCAAGATTTTGACAAGCTTTTTTTTAAATACAACTTTTTATCGCATGGTTTTTACTTTAAATATCTCTACGACCCCTGTACTATTCAATCCATCCATCCGCACAATGTTTTGTGTGTGTTACATTGAGTTATACCACAAAACATGATTTATAACCTCAAAAAAAAAAGTTGTTTCCCAGCAATATTTTTTGCGTAAAGTTACTTAGTTTGATATACAGAATGCTTGGTTAACGGCTTTGTGATGAGGTGAAATACACCCTGTATACTAAGTATGATAAAACTGATTAAGTACCTACTTGAATAAATAAGTATTGATTTTATTTGTGCAATTATTACCAAAAGAAGATTATTTTTAGTTGGTTTAACTTTTTATTAAAGAGATATATAAAATTTAAGCTGTATTTCATAGAAAATTCTAAAAAACCTGAGATTTCATGAGATTTGTAAAATCCGGCCGCAATCCTGAAAAGAGTCCAAAAATCCTGAAATCTCAAGATAAATCCTGAGATATGGTAACCCTACTCGCGGGCGCAGTGGCGGGCGCGGTCAAGAATTTCAAACATGGCGTAATACCCATATGTCACCGTAAAATTGCCAAATACGTTATATTGTAATATCTTTAGCGATATTGTAAAATCTCGAAATATTGTCAAATGAACATACCTACTGCTTACAACAAAACGCATTATTTTTCGTGATATGCATGCGATGGTAGTGAACTTACGCGGTGTGGAGGGAAGGAGGGGTCCCCCTTGCCCAGTGGTAAAACTCTCATGAAAAGATATTGTATCATTCCTGAGAAATACCGATTATTATAACCTAACCTTAAAACACTTTATATTCCCCTAAAAAGCGTAGTCGACGGAGCCCCGCTTCGCGGGGCCCCTATTTCCGAGTGCAGGGTTTAAAGGAACCTAACTACGGGGGGGCACCCCAAGTCTCGATTATGGGGGCAGAGATACTTCCGTATGTTCAGTTGACAATAATTCAAGAGTTTACAATATCGCTAGAGAGAAACACGTTATATTGTAATATACTTAACGTGTTTGACAATTTTACGGTGACATCCATGTGTTCACGTACACAACGCACGTGTGGTCTAAGTAGCGGGCAAGCGAGCGAATGGCGCACGCGGCGGGCTCGCGGCAATATCAAACGCGTGAGATGTTTGTGTGTGTTTACGTCGAACTAGCGGCGGAGCGCGCGATTCAAACGCGAGGTCAGGTAAGTTCAACCAGTATGAACTTGTGGCTAGAAACGGACTCGCGCAAACGCCTGCCAATGTACTTAAGTTCACGTAGGAACGCGCGGGCGCGGCAGCGGGTGCGGGCGCGGAGACGTGCCGAGTTCGTGTTCACATTGTTGCAGGCATTTCCCGTCGGGGATTCCCTGTACCTACGGAAATATACGCCAACATCCTAAAAATGATCTCGGGCCGACTGGATTGCGCAATCGTTACGCGGTGCAGCAGAATTTCTGCTGGAACTGCAGTATAGTTGTTATGTCCCATTTTTAGGTCATTTTAAGTTTTGTATTTAATTTAGTGTATTAATATAGATGTAAGTGAAATTGTGAGGTATAGACTATACCTCACAATTTCACTTACATCTATACCGTATAGTATACCTCAGAACGCACCTATTTCCAAGCGCAACTAAGTCAATCCTTGGAGCGCAACCATTAGTTGCGCTCAAACATTGAAATTAAAAATATTATATATTTATTGCTCAGAGCGCAAACATGATTACAAATAGAGAAAGAAGGGTTCATTCATTATATCGATAGACAGTTTTAAAGAATCATTTCCTCTGCGTCGCTTAACGTCGACTCGTGATTTTCTTGGTTTTGATTTTTGTTACTAACAATTCGAGTAGGTACTAATACTTGAATAAACAATTGAATTATTAAAGGTTTTTGGCACCGACTTCTGAAGCTATAGTACATTGCAATACAAGGGGCTAAAATGACCCATCATAGACGAGGTAGTTTTAGTAAAACTGCGTACTTTTCACTACGATTGCGAGAATAAAAATGACCATATTTACTATGATAGTAGACGTAACAAGAAAATCTGCAAGAAGGAAGACGTACATCCGAAAACCTGTAGGTACTACCCAGTTTTATGAAAATAACATGAACAATCGTTGTTTTCTGGTCATTCACTTACTAAAAGAGGGTATTGTGGCAACATTTGGGAAAGCTAATGAGGTAACAAAGTCGGTTCTGTAATCTGCACGACAAGTGTCATACATTTATTTTGAGAAAGCGGCCTCGAAAATCAAAAAACCTTCTAGAAATTTTCAAAAGATGATGTTTATGGCGCCTATTTCCAAAGGCAGATGTACGGTTTTGATAAATTGGTTTATTAGAAGATACATTCGTTCATGAGCTATTAGAAAAAAATATCAGTATAATATCCTGAACGGCGTTAATTTCACACAATCGACACTTTATGGTGTAAAGGTGGCACATTTCAAGGAAAACTGTAAAAGTACAGTTTCTCAAAAACCACACAGTTTGGACCGCAACTTATTGGGTCAAAATTGTTACAAATAAGGTCTACTATCCCCCATTTCAAGGTCTGCACCCAATAACCAATCACTCTATAACCTAATCTAGGTCGCAAGAGCGAGCAAAGCGAGCTCGAATATTTTGACATATTGCCTCGTTTAAATAAGTATTTATGTAATTTGAGATCAAAATGTCCACATGCTCTATTTTATGCAACCTTGTGTAAGCATAGGTACCAAAATTGCCTATTAACGCCTTGGGGCATAGGGCTTCTAATTTATTTCAGCCTCTGTCTATACCGGTCGATCATTCCAAAATCCAATAGGAGCGCCAATCAAACGAACCAAGTGGCAGAATATAAAAACTTTATTGCAAAAAATATAACCGACTTCACACAAAAAAGTGAAAAATAACTTTAGCTTCAGAAGTCGGTGACCTTTGTTTGATTGATTAGATTTTTTGTCACCGACTTCTGAAGCTAAAGTTATTTTTCACTTTTTTGTGTGAAGTCGGTTATATTTTTTGCAATTATTAATACAGACGAATTGAGAACCTCCTCTTTTGCCGCCGTTGAGATATTTCTCAACGGCTTTTAAAGCCAAGTCAAAGGCCCATGGGCGGCATAAAAGCTCTGACACGTTACTCTACGCACTAACTACACAAGAAAGAAACAAAGAAGCCTTAAAATATTTTAGTTTGAGAGTGATTCTACTCGACGTTACAATTTATTACGTAGGTACCTACTTACTAAAAACTTGAAAATTCTGAGCCGGGGGTACCTACCATTACTACAGATGGAGTCCGAAAGTAAATTGAATTAGGTCCTCGGCTTGACGGTAGACGACGTTATGTTATTTTAATCGTAGTAGTTTTTCAAATAGCAAAAGAAAGTCGAACACCAATCGGCCACACCACCCCATCGAGTACCTATTTGCCAGATTTGCCCCTTATGGCCAGCTTAGGCCTGAGGGTAGATGTAATGATGCTAGATTAATAGTGCATGCGTAGACTTGATTTCAGCGCGCCCCCCTGATTCTCGCGCCCTAGGCTGCAGCCTAATTAGCCTAAGGGTTAATCAGGCCCTACAGGGGAAATTTGGTAGGATGGTGTAATTTTATGAATCAAACACAGATGTGACATATTTTTTTTAATCAGTATCATTTTCGGGGGACAAATTAGGAAAAAAAAAGTTTTGCAAAACCTTACTGTGTAATTTATCTAATGAAAGGGCTCGTTAAGACGATCTCAAATATACTTTTAAAGTAATCGGTTAATAAATAGTTTTGATTTTATTCCCGAAAGAAAGAAGACGAAAATTGGCCACACCCCTGATCTACGAAATTCGAAAAAAATACAAAATACAGTTATTTGTCATTGATCACAGGAAAACCTATAAAAATTCTATATAAAGTGGTAAACGCAATAGAGGTAATACGTTCACTTACGGAAAATTGTACTTCGGCTTAATATTATACGGGACCCTGTCCACGCGAGTTCAACTCGCACTATTTAACACTACTTACTAATTTTATTTCGTTTAAGCTTCAACATCCAATACGTCTCCAAGACACTCGAGTAAATCCACATTTATCATCATGCCCTCCCTAACCATTTTGATAATTTTTAAATGTCTGAAACCAAACTTTTTTACAAAAAATAAAACCGACTTCAGAGAAAACAAAAAAGTGAAAAATAACTTCAGAAGTCGACGCATGTTTGATTGGTTTAGTTTTTTGTCACCGACTTTTTCACTTTTTAGTGGTTCACATATTATGCTTACTCCTTTGACAGCGTACCGGCGTGATTTTAGGTTGTGAACTGCTGTAAACAATAGACAGATATGAGATTTCAGCAATCCCAGTACATTTGCTATCATTTATTGAGGAGTTCCGTTGCATATCTCCGAAGTTCTTCATCAGATCTTCATCAAATTGAAATGGGATCACTTCGAGAAAGTACACTTCCTAAAACTACCCAAATCGCTTCTAGTGTGCCTATAAAATGTGAAGAGTTCTCTCTATTTCTCCAGAATCCGATCATCAGATCCCGATTTGATTATGGGACCACACGAGAAGCACCAACTTTCAAATAAAAAAAGAACCATCAAAATCGGTTCACCCAGTCGAAAGTTCTAAAGTAACAAACACAAAAAAAAATACCTCCTCTTTTTGGAAGTCGGTTGAAAAAGATGAAGCAACAGTCCGAGTCACAACACAAGGCATAGTAACTTTGATCGGCGGCGGCGACCTCTCGCGTCCGGCCCTGGTTCAATCCGTGGTCCGGAGCGAGACGGAATGGGAAGCCGTCACCTCCTTCTGCGAAGCAGTCATGCTAGCGAAGGAGGTGGCGGAACTAGAAGGAGAGAGCCTCTCTTCTCGGCCGCCGCGGGAGACGCACCGGGCGTCGGGGCCACGTGGTGGCTACCGGCCACCGTAGATGCGGGCCTGTGGACGGTTAGCTTATGGGCTAGCTAGCCGTCCGTCCGTTTAACGACGACGACAGGCCGTGTCGACGGCGCGTTCGTGTTCCACGCGCGCCTCAAAGAGGTGTCAGCATAAGGGGAGGGGCCCGCAAGGGCCGAAGCCTGCCGGGGTTGCGGGCCTGTTCGAAAGAGATACCGCGGCCCCGGAACATAAAGGGCGAGGAAGGAACATGGATGGGTTTTAGTCAGCAAGAGTCTGACACTCCCTCCCGCTCCGCCCAGAGTGGGAGAAGTCATTTGATGATTTCCCATCCTAAAAAAAAAAGAAAAAAGGCATAGTAACTTGTGAAAGTAAGTACTGTACTCAGTTTAGTTCGCGGATCCACTTTAATCACAATCAAAGGTTATTAATCTACCTACCCCCTGACCTGTAGCGATAAGATCGACTTTCATCAAACATAACACAATAATCCTCGAACGAAGGGTAGACAGACAGACGATCTCAAATTTCGTCAGTTATCCATCTGTGCCAATGTGCCATTTAATGATTTGACATGAATACTTAGTTCAATATTTTATTATTTTTAAATTACTTTATTATTTTGTGTGTGTATTTGACATGAATAGTTTGTGACTGTGACATTTAATGATTTTTGTAATTATCATTGACATATTATTTTATGTAAATTATTATTAATTATTGTGAATGAGGGGACCATGTGGGGTCACATTGTTTTCCCACGACTGTCTGGCAGGAGTATGTACTACCTGAACGTGTTGCAACCGCTTGCGGCAACTCTACCCTCTTGCAAACTCCTCGAAAGCGTACCTGGAAGTAATTTGAGGCTTTTACCCAGCAGTGGGAGTCTAGACTAAATAGAATAAAATATCCAGTATGCACATAGATACATTTCCTGAATGGGCCTGTAGTTGTTTTTTTTCCAGCACTTATTTGCAACATCATATTTGCAACCTGGCTATTAAAAGAATTTCTAGCGAAAGTAATTGAAGTCGCTTCTCGTGTCCCGTGTTGGTCTTCTGAATGCGCAACACGTTTGGTTGCTCTTCATCACCATCATCTGCCAAACCTTTTCCCAACTATTGGTGTCAGCTTTCAGTCTCACCGGATGCAGCTCTGAATACCAGTATTTTACATCTGACCTCCACAACCAAGTTACTACTATGATAAAAAAAAATCAGTCTTACCAAGTGGTCCGTATTACCCAATACGGACCACTTGGTAAGACTGATTTTTTTTTATCTTCATTTAGAACATTTATAGAAGCCAGTAAGACAGTTATTTTCTTTGTTTTGTCAAATCGGAAAATATGCGCACAACAGGGTGGGGTCGCTTGTTTGAAATGAAACAAAGGGAAGTCCTCTTTTTTTACAGTTTATTTATTAACCAATTTTGTCTTCAGCACACTAACTCAACTTACTTACAGATATTGATTGCATACTATAAAACTTCGTATTGAACAAGCAACCATTGTCTGGTGTCTGGCGAAATTGTCACAGAATAAATAATAGTACTTACTAAGATTATATCGTTATTTTCACGTAGTGTTTTTCTCTGCAGGCATAACGCAGCACATTTGTTGCACAGTACAAATGAAGATATATTTTTAATAGAACCTACATAAAAACCCTATTTAGTGGTATACATGGTGATTGGTAATTGGGTGCATTCCTTGAAATGAGTGTGATACTGATAAATTAGTTTTCGAAGGATTCATTTGATAAATGAACTCAGAAAAGTATCTGTTTAATATCTTGAACAGATTTGCCTATAGTTCTTTTTCAAAACAACCCTGTTTGGTCCCCCCTTTATCGGAGTCGAAATTGTTGCAACTGCAAATGGGTGCTTCATTTCAAGGAATGCAACCAATTGCCCTATATATAACGCTTGTAGGTAGTAGATAAGTTATAACGTTATTGCTCGACATCTATGAAGTAAGTTCCATAAGAGTTTAGATATTGAAATGTTTAATGCGACGCAGAAAAATAATCAACATAAAATTGTGCGTTTTATGGTAACACTTACAAAGAAGAAAAAATGAAATAGATGTGCATTTAGGAGATTCCATAATTACATCGACATAATAATTACAACTTACGTATTACAAGAGGCTCCTTCGAACCAATATTCGCAATGACTGACATCAAAATTTCACATACATACATAATTATCATGATAAACAATTACCTTTACATTTTTGAAAACTTCAATTGTTCTATTCGAATAATATAGCACACTGAAAATACAACACTTACTATTTTCATTTAAAATGCAGATTGCGAAATCTTTGAATATGTACCTTACTATTTTCATTTAAAATGCAGATTGCGAAATCTTTGAATATGTACCTTATTCCTTAGACATTAAAATGCGAAGGCAAAAGTTTTAGAATCATTTATCTATCACCATTACAAATATATAAAGTTGAGTGTATTAGCTAGCTATAGTCAGAAGATGGTCTCATTTTACTCTCCTATAAAATAAGTGCGGGGATTCCCCACTACGTCTCTTTGCTCACTTGTAGGTACACGTGACGTTAGTTGATGATTAAGGCGACGTGGTAAGTCGCACGAAGTAAACTAGCTCAATTCCGGCAAATGGGTTAACGGGTTAACCCATATATAGGTTAACCATTTAAGTATAACTGATTAACATGAATGAAAGAAACAAAAGCTAGTGCTGGCTAACTTCGCCACTTTCTTGGTTTTTATGCAGAAAATGAACTCTCCGTGAACCGGTTATTATAGATACCCCTCCAACGGGTATACTTTACTTCCTCTAGGGTTTTTAACTCTAAAAAAACCCAATCACAACCCTTTATTCCTTACCTTTCCGGTACCTTTTCAATAGATATTAATAGTTTTCGAGTAGATAGATTCAGATTCGAGCGAGTCAATTTCGTGCGACTCGGACTCGCCATGATCCAAGGTAAAACTACAATCTAAATGTTAAGGAATACTGTCTACATGTGTGATTAATATTAGGAAAGAAAACTCTACCCTCCCCGTACCCCTTTTAGTTATCTACCTACATGGAGTACGGTGAGGGGGTGGGGGAAGAAGGACGGGAATGGTATTTATGAGACTGACTGATCATACGAAATATAGGAGACCTTATAGAAGCATAGCTGATGTATATTGGTTTTTAGGAAATTCCAGGGTAAAATTAACTTGGGCTGCGGGACTGTTCGAAAGAGATACGGTGGCCCCGGAACATAAAGGGCGAGGATGGGTTTTGGTCAGTAAAAGTATGACACTCCCTTCTGCTCCGCCCAGAGTGGGAGAAGTTATTTGATGATTCCACATCCGAAAAAAAAAGGGTAACACTTACGAGAAAGTAAAACACACTCACTCTTCGACTTATCGTATCGGTGAAAAGTCTGAACTAAAATTTAAATTAACTGACCTGGGCGGAGCCTCAGAGCTCCGCATTCATTTTAATGTAGAGCAACGTAATTTAAAGCTCTAGTTTCGATTAGGCCATAATTAAGAAAAGTTCAAGGGCAAAATAACATCATGTTATCGCAATGTCGCATTCAAGATAATTTAAGAAAAAAATAAAAGTTTTTTTTATAAATACTAATGACTGAACGCGTTTACGTTTTCTGATGGGGTTAAATATATTAGGCCAACTGTATAAAATCTCATTTCAGGCCCATTTATACGATCATTCTTTGGAGGTAACGTCGCAAATATAAATTTTTAAATTATGTAACTTAACTATGAATGTTAGCTGTGAGTGTTATGTCAAACAACAGCTATTCACATTGATCTCCATTAAGGGATTCTGTAGAGATTGCGTCACGATATCAAAAATATCTAAGTAATTATCGTCACGAGCTCATGACTCATGCATTTCGGGGTTAGTTTTATCTATTATTATTAAAGTTCAAGCGCAGATAGCAAGGCACAATATAGCGCAATTATATCTGCTGGAAATTACAAGCGTCATTGGTAAACAGAAATGAGATAAGATTTTGTTTTTTAAAGTATGATCGCCGGAATCTTTCGGCTGATCAAAGAGTACTTGACATAATAAACATAACAGCTGTTTTTCCCCGAGAGAAACGGCAGCGGTATACAGTGTAAACTTACTTTTTTTTATTACAAGTGTATCTTATAAGCGCTTCAAGTACACGGTTATTTTATATAACTCGATCATCGAACTCGCAACGAAAAACAACGCCTTAATATTGAGTTGACAATTTAAAATTAAAAGATCCATAGTTAGGCAAATCTGCAACATGTAATTCTGGAGGTACAAAAACCTAGACGGGGCTGGAAATATTCAATGTCCAAAATATATCTAGGTACCTGATTTAAATGTAGCTTCATGAGTTGTAGTTACTGATGCTATAATGAGAAGGCAGGGGCTAACCTAACCTAACACTAAAGGAATCATCGATACGACGTAAAAGAAGTGCCTAAGTATAACCTTTTCCCAAGTAAAGCTTGAGTCACGCTAGAACGTGTCACACTCACACTTCCGAGTCGCTACCGAGCAACGGACAATGGATTATGCTACGGGAGACACTCGACGCGGACCCGGTACGGTCTACCGTGCGTCATCCTAAGTTAAGGGGGTCGGCTTCCAGTCTTACCACATCAACTGCCTATCTGACCTCCATAAACCAGTTATTACTGCGTAATACGATGGGTTAGACTTCGGACCACCGACTACAGACAAAATCTACAAATGACAGTCGGGACCCACGGCTGAAATTCTTATTCAAACAATCCGCGAAAAGAAGACGTTAATTGTGAAACGGAAACTTATCATTAAGTGGAACCTATTCTAGACAGATCTAAGTTAGTTATACCCCAAGTTTATGTCGAAACAAATCTACACACATTCTGCTGTATTTAATAAAATTCTAGTTTTATCGTGGACGTACCAGTTTATATAAATGAGCATGTTATATAACGTAAAAAATAGAAACTCTGAATTATTTATAGTAAAATTAGTAATGGACGACAGTTCATTTAGCGTGTAGATGAAAAGTGTAAGGATAATTTGTAAAGCAGCAATAACTACTACTAGTAATACGATATGATAATACACAACACCAATTCATTATGATATAGGTAAGTCAAATGACTTCGTACATGCTTCAAAATGGCTTAATATCTATTCTGTCTCTAAATAAGAAAGCGTGTAGAAAAATCATATCATTGTGAACTCTGTAGCTATTTGCTGGTACCAGATTTCAGTAATTTTTCAATTTCCGAGGCATGCTCTTAATAACATACAGTGAAATTTCCATATTTACTGAGAGCAATATTCTTATTAGCAATATTTTTAGCAATATTCTTATACGCTTTTGTGTCCGTCCTGCAGTTACAATGGCTGGGCATTCGTGGCTTACTCAAACGTACACCTATTGATCATATCACCAAACACCTCATGTCTTCAGTCAATTTGTTCGAACAGTCTTCATCTCAAGCAATGTTAACAAATCATCAACGTTTACGACCTAATTGATGGAACATTTACCTCTAACACATAAGGCCAGCCTTTTTAGGGCTGAACCAGACCTGCCTGCCAGGATTCACATATTCCAGAAAAGGAAAGCGTTGAAGTATTACATAACGAACTAACAATTTGGGGGTAGGGGGTGTCTTATAAAACTTTATGATGCGTTGCAGGTGCGGGAGGGGGGGGGGTGGAACTACGCGTTTTGTAACATGGTTTTGATTTTTTGGTAAATATGATCACTTGCTGTGGTTTCGTAACGTTATCCTATGTGGGAAGGGGGAGGGGGTACAGAAAAACGTTACAGCGCGTTATATAGGGGCAGGGGAGTAAAAATCTTCAAAAATTGCGTTACGTAATACTACTGGATACTTGAACACTCCCAAACTCCTGTCTCCTTTACCAGAATGAAAAAGAACACTTGCAAGAACACCCGTGCTCTTCAGAATCGCGAGTTGATTCGGTGGTCGCTTTTATCTTGCTACAGCACTATCTCTATCCTTCTCTGTGGCTCAGAAATCATAAATAACATCACAAACAAGTGCGAAAATGCTAATCCGTGTGAATATGTCTGGTCTTGTCCTTCGTGCAAAGATTTAACAGTCCCATAAATAAGCTACACCGAAGCAGTGCCCCTCGCGCGAAGTGTATTAAAATAGTAGTTATAACTAACACGTTGTCATCGCTGGCACATACTAAACACGTATCTGCTATAAAGGGATAAGGTATAGGCTGTTTCTAATCTTACATTAATATAATAGGAATAAGGTGAACTGATACCGTATATGGACAGAATCAATGAATGAGAAACAATAATTGACTCATATAACTAATTACTAATTTATTCATCGAGAATGTTCATTTTATTAATACTAGAATTCTGAATTAAGATTGCTTTTATATTTGGAACCACAGAACAGTAAAGGAGGTTAGAAAGGCAACGTGGAGAGGCATGCGAGCGCGAGTTTTGAGCAAACGCTCCTAACTAACTTTACTCGCAAATTCTCGCATTAGTCGCCAGAGTATTTTCAAGAAGTGCACAGCCACGCTAAAATACTGATTACTTGCAGCGCAATAAGCCAAGTGCTAAAATGTAACAGGAGGGGTACTTTCTTATCACAAATTCTTGTGATATCAATATCACTTCACTACATATTATAGCCCTCCGCCGCGTCTGTCTGTCTGTTCGCGATAAATTCAAAAACTCGTGAACCGATTTGCATGATGTTTTGACCAATGGATAGAGTGGTTCTCCAGGAAGGTTTTAGTATATAATTTGTACGAGGGCAAAGCCGCAGGCATCAGCTAGTAGCTAGATATAATTTCATTTACTTCTTGTGTAATCTACCGCACTCACTGACAATCGACCATTTTCAACCTTAATACTCAAAGCATACGGGTTAAAAGAGATCAACCGTCACTGAACGCGGTACTATAATAACATTTTTTTTAATGTGTGCGTAGTATATGCATCCGTATTACTTTAGAAAAAGGTTAGTTTTTAATCACCGATAAAAAATAGAGATTCTCAATGGGACTTGATATTTAGAATTGGTTTTTTATTGACTAAAAACTGTTTAATGTTCTGACTTTTGTTCTGTTCTGTTCTGTTGTTGTTGTGACTGTTGAGTGTTACACTTGTCATTTTTATGTGTGCGGGCTCAATACGAAATAAATCGACACCCTTTCTAACCCATTTTACTGTTCTGTGCTAGGAACATCTCAAACATCAATACAATGACTTTACAATTTTGAAATTAACATGACCAAAAGCAAACTTAACATAACAAAAATACATTTTCTTTAAACCCTGTATATGCAAATTTGCAAGTACATCTGATATTATATAATTCAATAAATCATACAATAATAATAGATCGTACAAAATAATACTTAAAAATCCCGTATTTTTTACGAGACGATTCATAATAAATTCTAGATCTCTTTTGTTACAATAAATAGAATTCCTAAATTCCAATATGGCCGTTTTAATTTCCGTAATTTGAGTCTTAATACTGCACTTAAAATTTATTTCCGGTACATTATAACAATAATAAGGTACTAGTTACAAAAGGTGGAAAATTGATTCTGAAATCTTACATGTACTACCTCATAAAACAATTTGCCCTTGCTTCGCTATGGCGCCCGCGCCACAACGACAGACCAGTTACCCGTGGAAACAAAGGACACACTAGTTACCGACTAGTTTCCTATTTTTCATAACTTACGTCACACGTTAAGGAGGAGGAAGGGGGTCGACCAAGTGTGACTAAGGACGTGGGAGGGGTCACTTTACAAAATATATACTTTTTTAATGATGTTAATTTTATTAAAAAAAGAATTTTAATCAACATAGAATCGAATTTAACAAAATTCAGAACTGCTCTGTAAATTTAATAATTTGTAAGTAGATAGGCAGTCGCTCCATGTAAAATACTGCATCCGGTTAAACTAGAAGCCGACCCCAACACTGTTGAAAAAAGGCTAGGCAGATGATGATGAATTTGTAAGTAGATGTAAAATTGCAAAATATGTGACGTCACATTACGGCAGTGTCTCACAAATGTTACCAGCTGTGAGTATGTGACAAAGACAAGGAGGGGGGGGGGATCATGAAATTCGTGGGACGTAATTTATGGAAGGCCCCTAATTTTTCCCAACAAGCATTTTTAATTCGGTACCTGTTTACATACTAACATAATTGGTGTGCAGATATTAAAACATATTGTATCGTGCGATATAAGAAACTTATCAGTAATACATAATGCGGCATACAGACTACCGATACATTACTATAATACTATTACAGTGGTGACCGTAAAGTAAATGTAAATGTAGGAACTTTTTTAAGCGCGACTTAACAAGAACGATTTATAAAACGAGAGATTATTTTGGTCCACTATGGCCGCGTTCCGAATTAGGTTGTAAACGATTTGAGCGTCCAAAAACACGTTCCGAATTATCGATGACGTCATGACATGCGCCATCTTGCAATTACACCGACCATGCTCCAAATAAATATCAACGTGAGCGCTGTGTAATGACCTGATGACAGCTCTTAGCTGTTTTAGGCTTTCACGGTTTAAAACTAAACTTATATTGTCACTTACGGGATATCTTCCGTGATTATTTGGTAAAAATGGTTTTAAATAGGAATGGCTACAATACCAATACTGGAGCAAGAAGACCAAATAAGAATCGAGCCAGCAGATCTACAGTGGAACGTCAACCAACTTTCTTGCCATATCTGAGAGGAGTAACGGACAAGATAGGCCGTTTACTGAGTAAATACTCAATTAAGACCGTGTTTACTCCTCATGAGAAAATTGCGCAAAGTCTGCGTTCCCCGAAGGACAAGATCCCCTTTGAACATCCTGGTGTGTATAAAATTGACTGCAGTTGCGGCAGTTCATATATCGGTCAAACTAAGCGAACCATCTCATGCCGAATCAAAGAACACATAAAGGCTGTGAAAAATAAGGATGAGCAAAAGTCTGCCATAGCGGAGCATCTACTGCAGTCAGGGCCCAATCACTGGATCGAATTTCACAAGCCACGTATTTTGTCTAAGGATAAACATTACCTACCAAGGCTGACAAGAGAAGCAATTGAAATAAGGAAGTACAAAAATTTAAATCGAGAGGATGGCTTCAAATTGTCGAGTACGTGGAATCCAGTTTTGAGTATGCTCAAAAGTAGCAGCCGGCATCATACAAAAAACTCCAAAAAACTTGGTGATACTGTGAGTGCGTTTTGTCGTGACTTAGTGTCGAGTTCCAATAGTGCGCGTAGTAAAAGACAAAGAAAGAGGGTAGACAGATTTGTCTGCTCGTAACAATTTAATTTACATCCACCCGCATACTCCAGTCAACCCGCGATCATGGCGCTTGCAACAGCGTCGAAATATCGGGAACTCAAAATAACAAATAATCACGGAAGATATCCCGTAAGTGACAATATAAGTTTAGCTCTTAGCTGTCATAATCGTGAAATCTAAATCGGAACGCAAAATATTGATGTGAGCGCTGTGAGCGATTATTTTCTAATACGGAACGCAGCCTATGACGATACCTGAATAATACTGATAGTTTACAATTACAATTAAATAGTTTTATAAGATCTTAAAACTATTGCTATAAAGGAGACATTCATAAAGACCGTTTTACTGTCTCTTAAGCCATTTTTACTTTTGAGTGTTTAAAACAATTGAAATAATCCGTAAATAAGTAAGATAAATGTTACATTTTCGTATTAAAAATAATTAATTGCACTTTGATTGCTTGTTAACAGATTATCCTAATAATTATCTTTGATAATAAGCTTCTATAACTAAAATGTATTAAGTAGCAACGATAACGAAGGAATGTAAATACATTTAATATAATAATTTGACCACCACTGGACTAACTTAGAATTACATTTCAATACTCAGATCATTATTCATAAAAATACAAAAGTGCTAAACATGTTTTAAATTTGTGGTTTTCTGTATTTGTCTAACCTTATTTCAGTTGGCATTAGATCAACTTAATTTGAGGTGTAAATTACTACTCCAAAAACTGTCTTTATATTGCAAATGGCAAGAGTACTAAAGGTAGATCACACAACAGTCAATTGACATACTTTTTAAGAGCTGTCAAAACACTATTCTCGCATAGATTATAAACGGCAATAGCACGCTGTGACGTCACTGTTCAGTCAACTCAATACCTCAACAATCTATTGATTTGAAAGCAACTAAAACTATTATTTAACAATTAATTGAAAATTAATCGGGTTTTCAGACCCAAAAAACGTTTTTTTGTAGAGATTGGTGTCTTGGAATTATTGTTTTATGGTGCTGTATCTAGCCTATTCCATACCATTTGTAGAAACTGTACGATAGATACAGATAGTGATACGGCTCCGCGATTTTGCACTCTATGCACGTATAGATTTCCGGTGATTATTATTTGTACATTATTCATTATGTGTAATATTTTTTGAAAAACCCAATAATTAAGACGGAGTTTCTAATAATTATGGTTATTATCGGATAAGACGGGTCTTTCATATTATTTTCAAACGCTTGCTGTTTTACTAAATTAAACCAGTTGAATATCGAATACAGAACGATGCTTTTAAATCTACGATGCAAGGAACACGTGAAGATATGTATGGTAAAAGTAATAACTACTCCTAAAAATATCCAGAATTTACCGACTTTCGTGGCTTAAACGGCGACTCACTCATAATAATTATAAATCAATAAAACAATTTTAACTTTACGAATATGCAAACGCACATACGAAGTAACAAAACAACAAATAACTTACCAACTACTCATCAAAACGTCAATTAAGTTTTAAGACTAAAATTCTTTGGCTCGATGGAAAATAAATGGCCAATTTTAAAATAATATACAAATGGAAATTAATTACCGTCATTTTATCAAGCCTTCACAATTTAGCACCATACACAAATCCAAGTACTTTTAGCTAGACGCCGGCCACCCATCATATTGCCTCTTACACGATATTGTTTGACCCTGATATCCTTACTCAATGATTGATATTTGCGCAAATCCTATCAGTGCTTTTTCATCGAATTCCTCATTGGGCCCAACCGAGTTCTGTAACAGAAACAATCAACATAAAACGATTTATACCAAAAACAGTTCATCATCATCAGCCTATAATGTTCCCACTGCTGGGACACGGCCTCCTCTCAATGTCGGGATCGTTGAGGTGTTAAAAGTCAAAATCATACAAAAAAAAACTTATAAGTCCTTATTAAAAAAAAAGCTTGTCAAAAAGTTGTAAGTTTAATTAACCCCATACCTCAGTAACTAGAAGGTTCCCAGGTATGGTGTAGAACGAAAAAATGATCGCAATGACGGGGAGAACAAGTGCCTTTCGGCTTCGTTAAGAGGTGTTTATTATAAGTCATCCGTAGCATCTGTCTGTCTGTTCGCGATAAGTTCAAAAACTACTTCACCGATTTCCTCGCTGTTTTCACCAATGGTTCTCGAGTAATGTTTACACGGTACATAATTTGTACACGGGCAAGGCCACGGGCAACAGCTAGAATTTTATATAATGAATTCTTACCAAATGGAATGTAACCGCCTTGGGCGGGGTGACAATTGAGGCGGTCGAGGTAGCGGAAGCGATGAGAAGCGCGACCTGCGCGTCCAGCAACTTGGCGAGGTTGATGGATATGGGCACTGAGTCGTGCGGGTCCACCAGACCTGCGCCGACCAGCTCCAGCGCGATACCCTCGGCTGAGTCCTTGCCTACGATGTACTCGAATCGTATGTCGTTCAGCTCACGGCGGGAATTCCTGTAACAATCGGCAAATATAGTTTAGATGGATAGAAATTAGGAGCGTCTAGGAACTTATCATTTTTGTTATTGGAAGTGTTTAGCACTTCCAATAAGGTAGAAATTAATGAATAGTTGAGTCATTGAGATGACCAAACAGTGACGTCACGGCATGCTATTGCCATAAAAAATCTACGAGAACCGCGTTTTGACAGCTGCTAAAAATTCTGTCTGTCTGTGTCATCTACTCTATTCTGACATATTTATCTGTCGTCACTGTAATCCTAATAATAATAATCCTATAATCCTATCCTATACTGAAATGTGAATGTAAAGGAATAATAATCCTATAATCCTATCCTATACTGAAATGTGAATGTAAGTTTGTTTGTAACGCTTTCACGCGAAAATTACTCAACCGATCATCATGAAACTTTGTAAGTACACATATTCTTGGAGGTATTAGAAGTAACATAGGATTATTTTTATAAAAAAAAACTAACCCTCACTCGCATACGAAGTTGCGCGGGCCAGCTAGTTTTATATAATTTGTTTAGCGTCATCATTCGTCACTCACTATCCAAAACTGTAACTGAACCTACTGGTAGGAGTCACAGCAATAATACTTGCGAAACATAGTGTTGTTCAAATCGATTCATAGTTGTCCTGTCATGCAGGTGTCAACGTGCAATAAGATAACAGGCAGACAGAACTACGTTTTCATTGTAATATTCATCATCAATTCAGCCGAAAAACGTCCACTGTTGGACATGGGCCTCCCCGAAGTGTCGCCACATTACCCGGTCCCGTGCGACTCGCAACCAGCGGATGCCTGCGACCTTCACCAGGTCATCGGTCCACCTAGTGGGAGGTCTTCCAACACAACGTCTTCTTAATAATCGACGTCATCGTCGTCGTGTTTTTCGTAGTCTTCTTCGTCGTTGTTAATTGATATTGTTACATCGGACCTACTAGAACATTCGAGAAAGCAAGTGATTACAGTGTGTGTACGTTAGAAGTTCGAGAGCATTCTATTATTATTAGTTGTAAAGTTAGGTAGGTAGAAACTCGCGACCTATTTATAAAGACATTAGAATTTCGACCGTACGCCTAAGGCATACGGTTCATATTTGTTTGTACAAGTAGCTAGTAATAATAATTACCTACCTACCTATCTACCCGCTATTCTTCTATTGTGTTTTTTATGACCCTCTAGAACAGGGATGGCGAACCAATGGCACGCGTGCCATGAATGGCACGCGACACAATATTTTGGGCACGTCACCTATCACAAAAACTTATAATGCACTTAAAACAGTTCAAGGAATTATCGGAAACACCCAAGTTCATTATGTACCCTGATGTGACGACATTTGGTAAACTGAACTTGTCTCAATTCGATTAGTTGGAAATGGAAGACTTTAAAATGCAGCTAATTGATTTCCAGTCTAGTTCAATATGGATTCAAAAATTTATTGAAATAAGGAAAGAGTTGGAAGTATGAAACCAAAAGATTGACAAGTAATATAAGTAAAAATGCTAATTACAAAATTTTGGAAACATGAAACGCTTTACCAGACACATTTACTGTTTGAAGAAGCTGGCTCGCACTATTCTAACAATATTTTCATCTACCTATGCCTGCGAGTGATTATTTTCAGAGATGAATAACATTAAAAACTTGTTTAGAAACCGTTTGACAGGAGACTCTAATGCAGCATGCATTCTGCTAAAAGTAACATTTTACAACCCTGACATAAGTTACTTGTCATTTAATCTGCAACAACAGAAGTCATTCATTTTTTTGTAGTACATAAAGAGTTTGAGTTATAAATAGTATTTATTATTATTATTATATTGTGAGCTGGCCCTAACTTGCGATGCTATGTGATGGCACGTCTATGACCTCATTTAAAATTACTTTAGAAAAATGGTACGTTGATACATAAAGGTTCGCCAACCCTGCTCTAGAATATTCGTGATTATTCTGGTGTGTCTGTTGGCGAGTATAAATACATCGCTCAGACCCGCGACAGTCAGGATCGGCCAGTGGTCCTGAACGGTTGTGCCCAGCGACGAGCAGCGACACCACGGGATCTGAGAGGAGACTTCACTAAATATCAACGTAATTGGGGGTACTTGGTGAAAGTCTCCGCTCGCGCGGATCGCAACTCTACCCTCTTTCCCTGTGTTCGTGCGAGTGCCTAGCACTGGTGCGAGCACAGGGGGAGCCTGCTACCCGGTGCCTGGCGCACCGTAGCGATCGCGAGCCCACGTCCCAGCAGTGAAGCCAACATCCGAGAAAAGATGCCGAACCCCGAAGACTCGGTCTACGAGGTTGACCTCTGGGCACTGGAGAGGACGGTGTCGATGCCTAATATTGGCATCGCGCTGCCAGACCCAGCGCCGTCCGGAGCCCCCCCCCCCCCCCTCGAGCGGAGGAGAGGAAGACGTCCGGCAAGACGACGCCGAAGAAGAAGTCTGCAGCCAAGGGGAAGAGAGAAGAAGAGGGAGCGAGACGGAGCGCGACCGCTGTTGCGGACGACCCGTCGATGACGTCGGCGCCTGCGCGTGTTGCGCCGAAGCCCCCGCCGAGTCGACCGCACACCGTCCCTGTGCGCCCGACCTCGTTCCGTCCGGTTCCGCAAGAAACCCGGACCCACCTGCCACCGCGAAATCGAGGCGCGCGTCGCACACGCGCGCCGCCGCGCCCGCGCGCGCGGCTGTGCGCGACTCCGAGCGGCGCGTCCAGTGCGCCACGATCCCGTGGCGCGTGCCCACGCCTCTGGCGCAGCCTGCACGCGCGCCCACACCGCAGCCGCGCACGCACGCGACTGCCACCAGCGCCCAGGCGCCAACAACGCCTCCCATGCGTGCTGCCGTGCAACCACACGCCACCGCGACTGCCCGACCTGCCGCGTCGAACGCCCCCTCGGAGGCTGTGTCCGCGGTGAGGTCCGACACCAGCACTAAGCGGGTAACTGGTGCGCGCCCGGTAACCCTGGCGCCCCAGCAGCCTGTCTCGCCGGCGCCCCCTCGTGCCTCGGCCTTCGATTCCCCAGCCGGATGGTCGGCATACTCGCCGAGAACCGGCTCGAGTATGTCGATCGCGTCCGCGGGATCGGACGAGTCGAGCGCATCAGGGAGGCGCACACCGATGAAGACAACGTCACCGTCGAGGGACCAAGGCCACGATCATCGGTCGGAGCCCCGGCCCCAACGACGCCGACGAAGCACGGACGAGTCTGAGGAGGAGGCGAAGCGATACTGCCTCGACCCGCCGCAGCAGCGCGATTGCGCGTTGCCGCGGGGGGAGCGGGACGCGGCCGGGTCGCCTACCTTTGCGGAGGCTACCCGACGCTCGCCTCCTCCCACACCAGCACGGACATCATCGAGCCCCGGGTCACAGCGAGGGGTGAGTGACACTAATGTTTCTCCCCCACAGCCGTCGGCCCCCCGGGCCGGAGATTCTTCGGCCACCGATCAGCCTAAGCCGAAGCCGCAGAAGCGGCCTAGGTATCCTCCGCTTGTGGTGGAAAGGCTGCCAGGATGGGCCACCCATTTCAGGGCCCTCAAGGAGAAGCTGGGCCACCCCCCCAGTGCCAGACCATTCCGCGCTGGAATTCGCTTCACTCCTGAGAGTGAAGTTGAATTTAGGGTGGTCCAGCGGTACTTGACGGGCCTGGAGAAAGAGGATGGCACGTCATGGTTTGCCTACTCGCTACAGGCGGAGCGCAGCTGTAAGGTGGCCATCAAGGGGCTGCCCGTGGACACTGCACCACAAGAGATTGAGGAGGAGCTCCGCGCGTTGGGGTACGAGCCGGAGTACGTTCGCCACATCAAGGCGAGCCAGGGACGACCCGGCTGCGTATTCCACGCCGTACTCAAGAGGACGCCTGAAGTACGCAGGATCTTCGACACCTCCGTGTTCTTGAACATGAGAGGTGTCAAGATAGAAGCCTGGCGGGGCAAGCGTGGGCCCGCCCAGTGCCACCGGTGCCAGAAATGGAGGCACTCGTCGCACCACTGCCACCGACCGCTCGCCTGTGTCCGCTGCGGTGAGGGGCACTCGGCACGGGACTGCCCCCGACCACGTGACGAACCAGCCACGTGCGTCAATTGCGGGGGCGAGCACCCCGCTAATAATGTCAAGTGCCCTTCATTTCAGGCAGAGATAAGGGCCAACAGGCGAGTGGGCACAGCCGCCGCCATTACCGTCTCTCGGCGACCGGCAACGGTTACCGAGAGGCCAAAGGAAGTGACCTCCACGGAGGCCCAGGGCCAGTCGCTCATGGCGGCGGCCAACGGGCCCACCAACAGGGGAGACGCTCCCCCCTCCTCAAAGCGGCGGAGGGGCAAGAAGAGGAAGCGAGGGGGCAAGGGTAAGGCACCCCTGCCCCCCACCGCATCTGAGGATGTCCTACCGGGCGACCCGCCTATCCTGGCGCGGGCTGTTCAAGAGGAAATCATCCAGCTGCAGCCTTCACAGGAGAAGTCTGTGGGGCCGACAGCTGACGCCGGTGTGGCGCGGCCGACGGCGCCAAGACCCATCGTGCAGCGTGCCGAGAGCGGCACTTCTACAGCCGGCTCAGTTGCCGGCCCCACAGCCACCAACAAGGACTTCACAGCCCGCGCCATCCAGCTACTGATGGACCTGATAAAGGCCATCAGGCAGGGCCAAAGCGTGGAGCTTGTTGTCCTGGACGGCCTGGCCTCGTTACTCAAGTTGTACCAGGGCTAGGCCGGGCAGGACAGGGACTTTCCGAGGCCCTGCAAGCCTGGTCGCCCCCCCCCCCCCTCTGCCGCCTCTCCACCGGATCGGACCCAGGTAAGCTGTTTTCCCGGTTACACGCGGCTTACCTGCACAAAAAGACTCCACACACAGAACTCTCACCCAGCTGCGCGACGTGGGCCAAGTTAATATGGCACGTCACGTAGCAAATCCACTCATGCATCTCTCTACACACACGTAGACTCACGCGTGTCGCGGCCCTAGGGCCTGCGATACACGCACACATGGGCGGTGTTACACAATACAATACCGCCCACACACACACGTCGGTTCCTTAGTCTGTACCACGACCGGCTAGCTCTGGCTAGTGGGGCGAGCGGGGACCACACATCCACTGTAGGTCCCCCGCCGGGCCTCCTCCGGGTAACCGGAGGTCTCACCTGGCGGAGACGGACCGCCGAGGTGCTGTGTAGAAAACAGCGCTGTGTGACAGCGCTGTGGCGCGCCTACAGCACACAACACAGCAACCACACACATGGGCGCATGTTATAAACACGCGCCCATCAAGACCTGGGACAGTGTCCCATCAAGATACGGGTCCCGCAGTAGCGGGCCCAGGTATGGCTTCCGCGGCCAGGGGGCATAGCGCCCCGTTACCGCCTGCCGCGCCCCCTTACGGGGGCGCAGCGACGTCCACCTTGCGACAGTCAGTCTTGTTTTGGCTACACAACGAAGCGAATCGAAGTGAACTTGAAGAGCGATATCTAAGCGAATAGTGAACAGTAGTGTATTGTAGTGTACTTGTGATCAAGTTTAAATTGTTTTGTGATTAATAAAGTTATTGTGTTGTTTAATCGGTAGTAATTAATTTATCTCATACCCAGCTCGTAACAATATGAATGTTTTAGAACGATCAATATAAAAAGAGTCGACGAATACAGCTATCTCATACCCAGCTCGTAACAATATGAATGTTTTAGAACGATCAATGTAAAAAGAGTCGACGAATACAGCTATCTGTCTTATGTGCTGCATGGTTCTGACGCTGGAATGGTATTGACAGAACTGACGCTGTTGCTACACATGAAAAATTCTGAGGAAATTGTATTGAATAGACAGATGGTGCTTTAGTTCCGATTAAGGCGCTTAGACGAGTTAAATTAGCAACTCTATTTGTGGTGGTTCAAACTTCGTTTGAAATGCTGTTAGAATAAAGTTCTAATCAGCTTGCACTACAAAGTGGTTGTTACGTTAGCCACTGCGGGCCAAATAGCGCGAAATGAGTGGTTTCGATCGATTTACAAAAATACTATTGAATGGATTTTAAAAAAATCAGAATGATCGCATGCATATTAGTATGTTTTTTATTGTTTGAAAGATATTTTTAGAGATAAGTTCGTGATTTCTTTTTATCGAGCTAAATTAATTGTATTGTTTTCAAAACAGTCCTGAAGAATATCATATATTTTTCTGGTCTTGTTTATAGCAGTGAATCATATACTTTTAGTAATTATAAAACTCGCGTTTAGCTCATGTAATCGCCTTAAGGCCAGGCGCCGAAACATCCATTCTTTTATCTCTTTTTTTTCTATTTCTTTCTTTTAATATTATGTTCACACCCACCTTAATCGTAATACTAAGTTGATGACGGGTGTTTCTCCGTCAACTAGTTTCAACCCTAAAGCAGTAGTAACAGGCTGTTCCTGTTGAGGTGGAGCTGGTTTCGGCTGCTTGGGTCGCTCCTGTAAAATAAATGTTTTTTTTACTATATATTTTAGGAAACGATTTTCGTTTATTTCGATAAAATACACTTTTTAAGGCGAATCATTATTGCTACTAGTGGCAATGATGGTTTTCTACAGATTGCAGATGAGCGTTCTCCTGCCGCTTCATTTACGCCGTGCCGCGCTCGGAATCAATTTCATAGATACAAGTGGTGTCGCAGCAGTTTGCGGTTGCAGTTTGCAGTGCAGCCCGTCTCTGAAAAGCACCTTGAGTGTTTTTTCATGTGTGCCGTTATTTATTATGACAAATCATCAGTATAGCCCTCCATGTGGTTATCTCTGTCATTGAAATGCTTGACAAGGCTATCTACCACGAGATTCCATAGGAGTGGCAAGAGGACACCTTGACCAACTTGAGGGCTCCGTTGATGCTATGGATTATGGTCTGAAGATGGTAGAGGACTGGTGCAAGAAATATAAAACTAGCAAAACCGAACTCGTTCTTTTCAAAAAGAAAGGAAGCTGGCAACCCTTTAACTACCAAGTTTTTTTGGGATCACCCTAAGCCTCTTGACTAAAACCTGGGCATCTATTTGGACAAACCGCTGAACTGGGTCAACAGACACCCTTTCCATCAGCACGAAAACCAGCATTGCCCTGTTACAATGCAAAAGAGTGCTTGGAAGGAATTGAGACCAGACCAATCATTACATACGGCTCTTTAGTTTGGTGGCTCAGGACCAACCTGAGCACAGCTCAAAAGGATCTCGAGAAGCTACAAAGATTTGCCTGCTGCATAACAATCACGGGCAGCATGAGAACATCACCCACTGCCGCACTACAGATGATGCTGGGGTTACCACCTAAGAGAGGAGGCGGCACTAGCGACTTAGTATCAGGCACCCTAAGTAATGATTCCAGAATCAGAAACTTACTTGTGGCAACCCTAGCGATTGAGTACTAAGCAGCAAGACGCCGAATAACGTACGCTAACGCGTGACGTCCAGGCACATTTTAGATCGCACGCGCCTAGTTTAGGTGATTATAATTTAAAATGTCGGCTTTCTTCAAGATCAAAGGAGTGCAACTTCTGTTCGCTATGCTATTATCTATTATGCCATGGCTCACGGTCAATAGTTCACTTTATATAAAACACAGGACGGCTAAAACGCCTACCCCTTTTTTTTGTTCCCAGGGTAGAAAATCACGGATTGCCTACCATAACGTAACCTAAACTCATACTGCCCCAGTACCAGTATATTACATGGAACGGCAGTCTGACCACCGGATCAAGAGAACAATGGCTCAATATTACACATCATTCCTGCCTTTATGGCAATTTATTTTGGCTCCTTATTTCTAACTATGTCATCCAGTCCGTCTATCGTTTCCTTTCGTGACTACACTTAATAGATTTAATGTTAATGTCTCTTGTTCTCACCTCTTGACCCTCATTATCACTGCCGCTGGAGTCGGCCCTCTGCAGCTGGTTCATAGGCCGCTTGTCCTCGCTGTAGGACGGCTCATCATCAGACTCCGGCCCCTCCGCGGCCGTTTCCTCATCTTCCTCACTCCACACCCACTCGCCAGTCACCGTGCGGTGCAGCTTGCCTGACGCACCCTTTGAATGTTTACTTGCCTGAAACGCATTTTGTGAGAAAATAATTATTGGTTGTTAATTTCTCTAAAAGAACGTTTTACAACCTAACTATACACGCTACGTTTGCCAAAAATAACGTTTTTCCCATAGGGTAGGTAGAAACTATAGAGCGCCGCTTGCTATATACTCCTTGACGTTTATAGCAAAAGTAACAAAAACAATAACCCAGGATGCATACGCGCGGTATTTGGCGCCGCGCCATTAGTACGCTGCAATATCACCATCTACACATAATCGTTTAAATACTAACAGTCCATTGAGTCGGAATTGATATTGCAAATGGAACGCACGTGGAGTGCGCACGATAACACTTTCAGCCTTCTGGCAAGACCTCAGATTTGAAGCATTAAAGGCTGTCGGGTGACGTCAACTCAAGACTGAACGTAATAGAATCTGTCAATAACTATACATATAGCTATTTGAACCATATTGATCATTACTGGGCAAGATTTCCCTATTAAACAATTGATGTAGTGTTTTATAAGGAATCTATCTCGGTTGATGCCACTTAACTCGCCCCTTACTAAATGAGACTTTTAAACATACCTGGCGAAAATTAAGTTTTAAACAGGATAACAGACATTCAAACTCAAAGCATTTATCTCAATAATATCGTTACAGACACTTCGTCATCTCATCTGGAAGCCGATCCCAACATAGTAGGGAAAAAGCTAGGCTTCTAACCGGATGCAGCTAAATACCAGTATTTTACATGGAGCGGTTTTTTGCATGGGTTTTTTTATAGGCAGTCGCCTATCTGACCTCCACAACCCAGTCAATACAGGGTAATACGATACCCCTTGGCTTACCAAAAAAGTCCCTTAAAAAGTCTCGACTACCAGTCTTAACTGGTAGTCGAGACTTTTTGCACCACTGATGGAAGTCATAAACAAAAAGATGAAGCTACAAACCCAGTAACAAGGCATAATAACTTGTGAAAGTACTGTAGTTGCCCATTGCAAAGCGTAGATGTAGAAAAATGGGCCAGAAACTCACGTAGTTATACCTTTCCCGATTCCCAGCAATAAAAATGACAACTATGTAATATTTAAGCACATAATTTACCTTATGCACCCTAGTTTCCATACTAGGACCAATAGCGACTAGAGTTTGTGTTAAATATTTTCTATCCTTGGCCTTCTTGAAGAATGGATGTTTTAGTAACTCCGTAGCCGTTGGCCTTTTCGACGGATCTTTCTGCAGACAATCTATAATCATTTTCCTAAAAGTTTTTCCGTAAGCTTTGTACTGCTCTTTCTCGTCAGCGCCTGTAAATAAATACATTGACATATGTGAGATACAGGAATATAATATAAATATTGAACAGGATATAGGAGTTTATGCGACTGTGCATAATGAAGGGCATTACAACACGAGTGTGGGTTTAAGAAACGAGCCGAAGGCGAGTTTCTTAATAGCATCACACAAGTGTTGTAATGCCTAATTATGTATAGTTGCATACACTACTTTATCTACCCAAATATCATAAGGGCTCTATGATGGGTTCAAGAACCATAGGGAAATGACCAGCATTGTTACCAGTGTAATGCAATAAAAAATAAATTAAACATATACAGAAGCAAATAGTTGCATTCGTCGCTGCATTTACGATATCTGCCGGAGTGTTCATGTCAATTTTTGAGTCACTATCACTCATTTTCGACAGAAATAAAGAACTTATCAGAAAATTTGTCTACTCGTAACTGGAAATAAAAAGCTAACGAACAAATGACAACTCGAAATGGCGGCGTTTCGGATATCTGTAATTTTTTTTTAAATCATAGGCAAACGAACAAAGTCACTATTCTTGTGTCACTCGAGATCAAAATGTCGTGCGATTTATAACAATTAGAATCATACTGAATTGGGGTTTCGTATCGATATCTGATTGAATGTAGATAGGTACTAGAATAGCACACTCACTTGAATTTGACACCTGTTCCAAATTTAAACTCATAACCTACTGTTTTCAGTAGGTTATGAGTTCATTACAGTTCTGTTTGTTTCTATTGGTTGGTAATGCTGGTCATTGCCTATGGTTTTTGAACGCATTGGAGAGGGTTTATGATATTTGGGTAGATAAAATCTGTTATGTATTAGGATTTATAACATTTTTATAATACGTCAGTCTTGTGATATGGAGCGAAATGTCGTCAGGTCTATAACAGTAAAAGTACCCTTGAAATTGAAATGATTGCCACACTGAGATACGTCACATAATGCTTGTCTGAGGAAGGTTTTATACAGAATGTTTATCCTCATTTTGCTTGTCTTGGTCAAAATAAAGCAGCAATTTCGAAGACCTAGACCGTGTTTGATTAGTATCTGAATCCTAATTCTTAGATTATAATTTATATTTTTTGGGTGATTGGGACTAACTTTCTGATGTCGGTGTAAGCGTTAGTTCACACCGAGACGCGACGCGACGCGGCGCGACTGTTTAGGAAGTGATTTCGCGCTGAGACACATCGCAATGAAATGTGTATCATTTCGTTTGTCGTCGCGCTTCGGTGTAAATGTGACATTCAAACAGTGATATTATTTCATAAATATATAAGGAACAGGGTGACCAGTCACTTCACCAAACATTCATTCACAAACTTTTACTTGACAAGCAACGATTAGCAAACACATTATTTGTCATTTAATCATTATACAACAACAAGTATATCCGATAGACTTTTATTTAATAACGTATTATTTGACAAACAATTCATTATGTTTCCATTTTATTTCATAAAACAACGTTTGAAATAAAGACATTACACATAGCGATTCTGCCATTCCAAAAATAAAGAAAATAAATAAATTTGGTTTGATATAAGCAGACATTTTGTGACAGAATGCTGCATAACCGACTCCACGTAGTCTTTTCTGCCCTACTCCCTAGAGTGTAATTTAAGCCCCCGTAGGCGCAGAGGGGCGACGCGGGCGGCGAGCAGAGAAGCAGGTGGTGTTAAAATCCTCTGCGACAATAGCGTGGGACCGCCGGAGCCCCACAGCGCCGGAGCCGTGACAGAAACCATGCCTACTGCATGTTGCATGCTGCATGCTTGCATACTGCATGCTTGCATACTGCATGCTTGATTGTTGCATGTTATGAAAAAAAAATATGCATTTCCTTAACTTTTTCTTAAAAAACAGTAGTAAAAAATACTAGCCTGTAAGTTATTTTGTTGGAACGTGATTTATCCAAATCTATCTAAATATATATAATTCAAAGGTGACTGACTGACTGACTGACATAGTGATCTATCAACGCACAGCCCGAACCACTGGACGGATCGGGCTGAAATTTGGCATGCAGGTAGATGTTATGACGTAGGCATCCGCTAAGAAAGGATTTTGATCAATTCTACCCCCAAGGGGATAAAATAGGGGATGGAAGCTTATATGAAAGTCCGTCAGTTTTAAAGTTAGGATCTTCTAATTTTGTGTTTAGGCTGACGATTGAAAATTATTTTATACGTCTTTCAGCGTTTTTGATAACTTCTACCCCGAAGGGTTATAAAGGGGATGAAATTGAATGTGAAAAATCCTTAATTTTCGACGTAAAAAGTACAAAATTTGTTATCTGGGCTTATGATTGGAAGCTGACGCAACGGTTTTATTAGAATTTCAACCCTTGAGAAGTGAAAAAAGAGTAAAATTTTGTTTTTAATTAAAGTTTTTATTTTTTGAGTCACCAAAAAGTATCGAAGTTAGTAAGTCGTTGGTTTTTTTATTTCAACCCACAAAGGGGTAAAAGGGGGGATGAAGTTTTGCATTGTAGTTGTTCATTCGTTCAGGAATAACAGCAGCAGGAGAGACCGGCAGTGCAAGTTAATAGTATAGGCCGACACAAGTTAATAGCACACGTGACTTCGCGGCTGGCAGTACTTACCGTTTTGTAGGGACCTAGGTAAGCCGAAGATTATGGACTTACGGCAGGAGCAGAAAAAGAAAGTATGGCAGCCGCCGCTTCTGTGGGTGCCGCCCGCTCGCACCAACTTGCTGCAGCACGCGCCGCTCACGCGCGCGCTGCGTGCACTCAATATGGTGTCACAACAGATTGATTGCTTCAATTGTACACTGAGCGAATTCACACGGGCCGCATTTTGCGCAATTACTTTAGTTTGTCAAAATAATCAATTTATTTAAAACATAAATAATTTAACTTTAAATATAACTGCTCTATTGTATTAGGTACCTGTAATAATAGTTGTATGTGTTGTTTAAATAAATAAATAAATAAATAAATTATGTATAGTAGAACGAGATAGAATGAGTAATTGTCGATATCGTATTTGATACCAACTAGATTTTTTTTATTTTGTAGATTTCTGTTTTTTTTTCTCTTCTGCATTTCTGATCTTACTTTTGATGAATGAAGATGAAATCAGAAATGGCGCCGACGAAAGTTTTTGGATTTTTAATCATGGGTGTCGTTTCCGTGGTTTTTGGTGTCGCTGATAGTGAAAATGAGGTCAAAATTAACACGGGGAAAAAAGTTAACAGAAGCAAAAATAACAGTTTTCCTTTTTTTTTACGGCTTCCCCTGACACTATTTTCACCCTGCGCCACTGTTAGGTATTTTAGGATGGGAAATTATCAAATGACTTCTCCCACTCTGGGCGGAGCGGGAGGGAGTGTCAGACTCTTACTGACTAAAACCCATCCATGTTCCATCCTCGCCCTTTATGTTCCGGGGCTGCGGTATCTTTCGAACAGGCCCGAAACCCCGGCCGGCAGGCTTCGGCCCTTGCGGGCCCCTCCCCTGGTGTATCTAATCCTACACCCACATTTCGCACATTTAGCTTAATCCCATCAACCGGGCCCAAATAATACAATAACACTTTGCCCGTCCCGCAAATCGAACCCAGGACCTCATGCTCAGTAGCGCTTGCGACAACTCGAACAACGATGCAGTCTCACACATGACCCATCAATATTTTCACGCGAACGAAGTCGCGAGCAACAGCTAGTGTCTAAATATGACATGTTATTTTTTTTTAATAAATACATTCTGATGCATTTGACCAAAGAAGTATTTGCCAAATAAATGTTTGTAAAACGAATATTTCGACGGAATAAGTTGTTTGCGAAATAAATAGTATACGAAACATTGGTTGTAAAATGAAAATTTGTCAATGTACTTTTGGTGAAACATTAGTGAACCAAGCAACAGGTTGTTAGGATATAACACTTTTGAATAGCTGTCTATTGTTTGGAAATATGACAGGACAAACCACTCATGTAATAGGGAGCAGGACTACAGTAGTACTCCCGAGATAAACTCTTTCACAAAGACTTATTCTATCCTGACTCTACAACTTAGAATTCAAGTGCTTTTCACCTTACCAGTGTCCAAATTGGGTGGGTCATTCTGTAACGTCAGCATCAACACTTTCATCGGAGGGTACTTGTGATACGGCGCTGTACCCGTTGCCATTTCTATTGCTGTTATCCCAAAAGACCAGATGTCGGCTTTAAAATCGTATCCATGATCCTGAAATGTATTAGCTGGTGTAATAATTGCTTCTTGGGTATATTTGGTGCAAACCTAAAACCCACTTTGTATCTTCTGCATTAAGTTCTTCCAGCAAACATTTCTTATGAATGGTTTTTATAATTTCGTGAAACATGGAGAAGTGTTTGTTAATGATGTATGTTTTATTGCACTATGCACCTAAACTCTGCTAAATAATCTGCATGGTGATGAAAATTTCATGAAACCTAGGCGATCACACAGACACACAAAAAGCGACTTTAACTTCTCTCAAATAAAGTCACACCTGCCATAATATTGTATGTATCCAAGTCGTAAAGTAATATGAGTCCATCGTACCATTCAGATAGGTATTTAGTTTCCATATCCACAATGATAAGCAGTTCTATGTAATCCCTAACAAACAGAGATTTGCGCAATAATGACTCTGATGTGACAGTTGGGTTTTGTTACGTTATTCCCATTAGATCATCTGATATTTGTAACTTTTTAGTGTTTTGTCAATGAAGCCCATCATAGTGGGCCTTTACAAAAGCTATTGAGGTCTAAATAGCTATTGATGAATGATTTCATTGAATACCGAAGTGTTAGTAAAACAAAAAAATAAAAACAAAAAGGTATTAGTAGTGATAGAATCATACAACTCTCACTTGTTCCATGACCTCTGGGGCCATCCAACATGGCGTGCCCACAAAAGTGTGTCTGACTTTTTGTCTGGATATATCTCTGCCAGTGGCCAGCCACGCTGATACGCCAAAATCAGCTATTTGTACTGTACCATCTTCTCCTAACAAAATATTTCCAGCCTTTATATCCCTGTGAAAAGAATGCTAATTTGACTATGTACAACCACATTTTTTGGATGATTATGACTATGGACAGAGGACAGCAATTGTATTTCAGGCAACACAACAAAACCTGTTTTGAGAACATTAAACACATGCCATGTTATAAATAGGAAACATGTGCAATATTTTACCACATCATCAAATATTATTGGTGTCTTTCGCGGTTTGAAATGCAAGCAATAATATTATTGGTGATCTAGTTATAGCAACTGACCGTAACTTGAACTGAATAACAACATCGAAACTTAATATAGGTAGCACCTAGTTCACAGAATTATATCATGCAGTTACTCTACTGGACATATTATTGCACATACAGCATTAAACAATCAGCTAGCATTCGCAAAGCATTACTTTATTTAGCAACTAAATACTGCGCATACGTGACATTTAAACTAATCGGTTGGCAAACAAAAAACGCTGACACAAATATAAACATAAGGAGTTTCTTTTAAGTGGATATTTGTGAGTAGGGTCACATACAGTGAAAGGTTTTGTCAATAGCTCACATAAACATTTAGTGTAGGGAACCTCATCTATCAGCACACAAGCGCATTTTGCCATGCTCCTATCCTTTTCTGTCGCTCAGAACCATCATTTGCTAGAGCGAGAACGCACGCGGCAGCATTAACATGCTCGCCAGCATGTGATTGTGTGACATATGGCCAGACAGGCATCTGCCTGCCCCTCATGACCATCTGGTCATGAGGGGAGCATGAGCATGGTAGAGGCAGAGGATAAGGGGATTTCCGTTTTTGTTATTTGTCTATGAAATCCTAAAAAAAGTTGGCAACAATCATGTGAACAACGGGCTTTAAAAATTTAATATTATTTAGAAATCATGAACCCTACAAATTAAGACTAATATAATCACTGAAATTTCATTTGAGAATACACTTTAATAACTGTGTAAAAATGTAAATTTACGCATCAGAGGGAAACAGGGAAGCGGGTCAAAAAAATGGTTGTAAAACTAGTGCTAAATTTAAAACATGCAGACAGCAAATAACAATAGCATTAAAATACAAAATGAATTTGCATCTAAACATACGCACAGAATTTACAGAATAGGTACAAACTATTAAAAAAAACTAACAGTAAGTATGAATGTAAGTCACAACTTTGCTGTTTTGGGTCTCAAGTTAATATTTCATGTATACCTGTGAATTTGTCCATTGCTATGAAAATATTCTAATCCTCGAAGGACCTCTTTGAGAACTGTGGCAATTGTTGCCTCGTCAAAAACACCGTGCTTGCAGTTTGCTACTTTCATCTTGTGTTTTATCACATCAAGCAAACTACCTCCTGAAAATTTTCATACAATAACCTAAATTATTGATTGATATAGGCCTGTGATTTCAGGTTGATCAAGTTTAATGAATTAAGATAAATCTAAAATAACATTATCAATAACCTATACAGAGATCAAAGTACCGTACTTTAGTATAATATGCTTTTGAAATTTTTTTTTGGCAGACACATTTAGTATTGGAATTGCATTAATATATCAACAATCGTTATAAACTATAACTCAACACTATTTTCATAGTTGAAGTAATAAATAAAATGGATTTAATAGTGGCATAAATAACAGGTAAAACTGTCCATATCAATGGGTTTATTTCCTGTTGTATTTGACTAACTATGTACACTATTTTAAAACAACTGTTCACAGTTTTCCCTTAAGACGACCCACTGACCGCTATAGGTCTTACAATAAATAATGACAAAATGCTCACCTTCAAGGAGCCTGAGGACCAGCCACAGCTCATCGTGTACTACAAAACTGGTGTAGTATGTCACTACGTTCTCATGATTACAGCTTGACATAGCCTAGAAAAGTAAATCAAAAATACTACTTAGATATACATTTTTTTTTAATTACATAACTTAAGTAAGTGCCATAATTTTCTAATAATTGTATAGTTTTAATTTATCTATTTACCTGTATTTCTTTCAATAATTCATCCATTGATGTATTCCATTTCTCTAAGTTAATTCGTTTTATGGCACATTTCTCAGCCCGTGGTGCACAGAAGGCCGCGTGAACGACAGCCGTAGCACCAACACCTGTAATCAACAATAAAATTTAAGTACACTCTCCACTTCGTGGCGGCTTTCGGCAAATTTTTAATGAACACTATCATTGTTTGTAAGCTAGATTATTTGACAGCTGTTACAGGAATTTAAATGTTCACAGCTATTTTAAGTAAGGCCTTTGGTATTAAATTTCTTTAGATTTATGCTAAAATCAGAAATCTCAATGAAAATCATTGACATTTCGTGGATCATATGGAATTTGACAGACGAACCCAAATACAAGCAGTCACCTTGAATGAGGTTTCTATGAATACTAAACACAACACAAACATCAAACAATTGTTTAATAAATAAATAAATAATAGTTTAATAAAAAACTTACCAATAACATCTCGTAATTCATAATCTTTTTGACTATTGGGCCATGGACACAAATTGTTTGCAGTGGCAGTCGCCATTTTGCGAGTGAATAAATTTCCGAATCCAGCCGCGGCTGTTCCGATCGACAGGCGAGCGACTCGCGCATATGACGACAATGCGGTTTTCTGACGATCGCATGCCCCGAATGATTTCTGTAAACCGCAAAGTCAACAAAGTTAACATAAGTATTACAATAATTATTGATTTGATAAAATAACGTCATGAGTCTAATGTGAGTTGTTTTTTTTGTATCAGTTATTCAAAATTCCGCTCTCACGTCATCTATGATTTTGATTTTGCAACTTTTTGAGGCCAGTGTCAAAAAGTTTACTATTACTACTTAACAGATGGCACACTAAACAATAGTCATTTTTAGTAAGGAATAGTACAACTTATTTTTTTAATTACTAATAATCAAGAAATGGATGTCCTACTTGGAAACATGCCGAAATAGTGGTGTAAGATTTTGTAATCGAGAAGGGGCAGGGTGGGCCCACCAACACACTGGTAGAAAGTACCTACCTACCCTATGTACCTATGGCATATCTACTTTTTTTTTCAAAAATCAATTTTGTAAATCATCCAATGACCCTTCAGCTGCTCTGCTGTCCACAAGCAATAATGCCGTTATCTCGCATCTGGTCGATTTTCGTTTTTTTGATAATATAATCATAATCAGAAAAAAAATCTCAATCTTTCTGTTTAGCTAAGCAGTGTTTCTCTACTATTTATAAATCACGAGATAGATTATATTAAACGCCGTTAAGTTGCCTAATTTGTAATGTCCCTACGCTAAAACGCGAGTAAGCAACATTACTACCTATACTAAAAAGTGGCTAAGGGCTTTTTCCATCAGGCCCCTTATTCACAACCATTAGACTCGATTCCGAACCGAATCGAACTTCTAAGATATCGAAAATGTCTTCGAAACGCTATTCACAGATCCGAAACCGAATAATTTTGACAGTTCAATTCGTTAAGAAGCAGATTTATTCGAAAATAGTTTTTTTGTAGTTTATTTTAGTAAAATAATAAAATAATTTTGTATCGTTGCTGTCTATTAAGTTACTAGCTGTATATTCCTTAATAAAACAGCACGAAATATTCAGTTAAACCAATTTGAATTACTATCTTATGTCACTTAACCACATTTATGCGTAGTACTTAGATGTATTTTTATTAAAATACATTTTGTAGTGAATACATAATAGCCCTCCAATTTGCTCAATTGTTCGCTCATTTTACGCCGACAATTTAGAGACGCAGAGTTTGATATTGGGTTTTTCTTTAGATCAATATTCGTAATTAATCAATATTTTTATATTAAAATGAAAGATAAAATTGTTATGGCGACGGACCTTAATAACCAACTATTTTGATTTTATAAACTACTAGCTGACCCGCGCAACTTCGTCTGTGCAAAGAACCGTTCGACCGACTTTATTCCGAAAAAAGCCTAAACATTTGGTTCGGATAGGTGAGCCCGTTCTTGAGTTATAAAATTACAACGAAAAGTGTCATTGATTTTTATATAATATACTAGCTTCTGCCAGCGGCTTCACCCGCGTGAAGTTTTATTACTGTCCCATGGGATCTAACTACCGGGATAAAAAGTATCCTATGTTTTAAGCCAGGTCATAAACTATCTATGTGCAAAGTTTCATCCAAGTCCGTTCAGCAGTTTTCGCGTGAAAGCGTAACAAACAAATTTACATTCACATTTATAATATTAAGGATTATAATATTAAGGATTTATTGATGGTTGATAGGCGCGTTGCTATTTCACAAAGATCCAAAAGCATTTTTCACTTCTCATGCTTTAAAAGTACGCTATTAGAGCCCTACGAAGCGGGATTAAAATGGCCGTTTATTCCCTAGAGAGTAAAAAGTAATTCAAAAATGGAACGATCTTTTACTCTGAAACAAGGTCAGAAAAGAGTAACTTATCAAAGGTTTTATTTAGAATTCGAATTGGCTTTCAAATAGAAAGCGGTTTATTTAAAAAATAAAAACAAATGAACTCTTCAACGCGAGAAAAATTTATAGTTGTTTGTGTGCATCGTTGTTTTTGAAAAGTATCTGCAGTGCCTCTGTTGCTAGCCGCTGCAGTAATGTAGGTACTAATTGATGATTAAACGAACTTACCTGTAAGTGAAGTTCTGTCACAATTTATACGAAACGCCTCGTCCGAAGATATTAGTAGTTAAATGTAGTATCGCATAGAGGTCGCCACTTCAGCACTAGTTGAGAATATTCCTTTTCACCTCAGCACCTCAAACAAGCAGGTTTTGCTGTTTACAGGTAGTGTGCAAAATTCGATTTTGCTGCGAGCGTGAGACAATAGTTATTTGTTATACAAGAGTGCAAAGTTGTTTTTTAACCGCGTGCTCAATTTTGATGACCAAGCAAGCGAAAGATTCTAAAATTGAGTCACGAGCGAAGCGAGTGATTCAAAACTTAGAATCTTGAGCGTTAGGGAAGTGCGCGAGGGAATCAAAAGAGCATGAGGTGAAAAATCTTTGCACTCGAGTGCAACACGTAACTTTTCATCCCACCTCAGCGAGGAAATGAATAAACGCAAAAAAAAATTGCGCTTAACAAATTCAGTTAATTCTGTTGGCTTCAAATAAACTTCGCGTCGCTAGACAATAAGTGGTCATTTTAGGTTTTTCACTAGTTTTCAAGTTGGATTCCTTGTTTTAACCATAAAGTTCGGTACGGGCCCCATTCGGGGCCGGGCATTGAAACCTACGCTGGCTCGGTACTGGCCCCGAATGGGGCCGGCGGTTAAGTCATACGACATCCTTATTTTTTATGTAAATATTTGATGTTCTGATTATGTAAGACTATGAGTGTGCGTTAATTAAGAGAGTTGGAGAAAAATATCATATGTTAGAGCCATTCAAAGTTCTGTATTTAGCGCGCAACATTTTTAATTTACCCTAATAAAATCCAAATGCGTAAATACGTTCATCGCCATTTTGACGGCAGTGCTTGCCGACGCTAAAAATCATATAAATTGGGATTTTCGGGCATCCAAGCTCCATTATGTTGAGAAATAATAACTCGTCATTTAATTATGTGACGAATTCATCCATAGTTCAATTTTAATAAGCAGTGGTAATGATATATTTTTATATCTAAAGTCAAAGTTTCGCGCCAATCTTGTTTGTTTACATTTTATTTTTCACATTTTAACACACAGACACGTTTAGATTCGACAACAGATATGACAAATATCATTTTAAATATTATAAACAACATGAGAATACCCAGATCTTAGCGTAATTTACTAATATAGGACCAATAACACGTAATATTCATTTCCACTACTTAATTTTGTATTCGAAAATAGTCGACCATTTTTTTTTTATTTCTTTTTTATATTTGTGATGTGTGAAAGCGATTATTCAAATCGATTCTTTTTTTGTAAAATTCGATTAACACGAGTAATTTATTTACGGAATTAAGCAAATCGATAGATGGAAAGTAAAACAATTTTGTTTATATTTATTATAACATTGTTAAAAAGCTTTAGTTAGGAAATCTTAATAGTTTTTCGTACATTGTACCAACCCAACAATAAACAGCACAGATTGACCAGACTAAATTCGCGCCGATTTTTTTTTCCTTACCAAAATTTAAAAATGCACTCGCTGTTCAAAATTACATTGTACTTCAATGTAGGTAATTTATTGTAATTTTTTTCCTTGGTTGTCAGTGCGCCAGGGATGAAAGGTTATAATATACTCTATGGCACTGATCTTGGCACTGATTTTTTAGGTGTGGTGAAAATTGGTTTGGTTCCTACCATGACAATTGTATTTAGTAAACAAAATGGGGAATAGTATGATTATTTAACTGTGTTCGGTTGTATTAGTTACTAGCTTCTGCCAGCGGCTTCGCCCGCGTGATGTTTGAAATTGTCCCACGGGATCTTACTACCGGGATAAAAAGTATCCTATGTGTTAATCCAGGTTATAAACCATCTGTGTGCAAAATTTCATCCAAATCCGTTCAGTAGTTTTTGCGTGAAAGAGTAACAAACATCCATACATCCATACAGACAAACTTTCACATTTATAATATTTATAATATTAGTAGGATTGGGATACACCATTTTATTTTCAAATACTTTGTTTAACACCCTTTTCTATCGCATTGGTGGGCAAAGGCCTTCCCGTGACTTTCTAATTTTATTTATTTCTCGCCTTTTCCGAACACTATTTTTAATCGTCAATTTTCATTTAATTTTGAAAGAGAGGCCGAGGGGAGGAGCTCGTTATTAAATAATAACGGCCGCTCGGGTCGACGTTTAGGACGCCTTGCTTGCCTAGTTTGCAGTTGATCACGGCTGTCATTTGTAGTTCTTTGAAAGTCGTTACAGGTAGTATCATCACCTAATACCAACTGGGTTGTGGAAGTCAGATAGGCAGTCGCTCCATGTAAAATACTGGTTTTCAGTTAGACTGGAAGTCGACCCCATAATAGATGGGAAAAGGCAAGGCAGATTATGAATTTTCATTTGATTATGAATACTTAGATAAGCTTGGTTTAGTAACAACTGGTAACAACGCTTTTAGCATCCATATTATTTATTTATCATTCAATTTTTCCGATCCTTGGCGCACTATATCCAATCTTCAGACATAACAAAACAAAATTCACAATAAATGATTAAAGTAAATTAAAATACTTTATAAATCTGAATGTATGTGTATAGTCACAATTACATTCCTAATTTAAATTTTGAATTTAAAAATCGACGCGAATTTAGCAAGAGGTTTGCCGTTCGTACGGTTGAAAATATTAATAATTCATTTTCAGATTTTGTCTTTGGGTGAGGTTTCACAGTTTAAGAACTGTGAAACCTCATATTTTGCCACACGGTGCTAGTTCGGCAACGGCGTTTCTCCAAATTCTGCAATCCATAAGTTTTATAAGGAAAGATTATCAGCAAAATGTTGACTTGAAGCAAGAATTTCGTTATTTGTTTAGAGTTTAGAGAGTTCTGTGTTTATTAACTATTAATAAGTCAACCAAAAGCAACGAATACTTACTATTCTACATGATATTGTTAAAAAAGTAGTATAAAAGGATTAATTTCCGAATTTAAATATAAATCTTTGAAATGATACCAAGGAGTTTTCATTGTGTCTCAAAACTTTTTTCCAAATTTAATTTGATTGCGAATATCGATTAGGCTGAATGCAACATTTTAATCGTAATGATGAAACTCGGGTTTACGGTCAGCACTACGAAGTGATATGTCATTGTCATGTGATAAGTTGGTTGCAACATTGTTTTTTTTTGTAATATTTGTCAAGACTTTGATCGTATTTTTAATAATGGCAAAAATAAGAACGCAGATAGAAGGTTACTGTCTTTATTTAGCTTTTCCCAGTTTGTTTAGCGAACGAGAAGCTTGCCTATGTACATTATTTCCAGCGCATCTACGTTACCTAGTTTTTGGAAGGGTGCAGTTATATGTGTTTTAAATATTTGGCAATACACTGACGCCGTTTTACCGACCTTAACACGTTACTGGAGATATTTACCACAAAAGTATGGTATGAAACAGCTTCCTAGACATATTTTTCATTAAAAAATCGAATGCTAAAAGTTCACGAAAATTCTGTAAATTTTTGACAAATTCGCATCACCCCGCCGATTCAGCTGATGTGTCATGTGTCAAAATCTTGTCGTGCATAGTGGTTAAACCTAAGGTGTTAACAATATGACGTGAAAAGAAAATGGCGCGCGCAAAACAAATTAAAACATGTACACCAAGAAGGTTCCGAGTCTGAGTTCTTAACAAATTAAAAAAATTGTATGATAAATTCGGCACCATAGAGGTAGAAGTAAATAGGTTTAATGATGTTTTGAATTCACATGCTTAGTGCACACGATGTTCTAAATTCAAATTTACTTTACCCTCATGACGATAAAAACGGCTTTTGCACTCAGATATCGAAGAGCAAAAATACTCTTTCCGAGATGGGGGATGAAATAGTATATTTTATAACGAGGGACTAAACGAAGCCATTATATACCCGAGGTGGTTTGCCTCCCGAGCTTGCGAGGGAGGCAATGAAAAGCGAGGGTATATTATATTGGCGTTTAGTCTCGAGGTGCAAAGTGTACTTTTCACTTCGAGTGCGAGAAAAATAGCCATTTAAAACTGAACAAATTTACACTCGACAAAAATTCAGAACTGAGTGGTCAGTTTTTTCTTCTATCAGGTCAGTCACAGATTAACCATTGAAAACACAACACAATCTCTCAACATTTTCGCAATGGAGATGATCCACACTCCACAGATAATTAGTACCTACATTACTGCAGCGGCTAGCAACAGAGGCATTGCTTTTCAAAATTAACGATGCACACAAACAACCATAATTTTTTTTCGCGTTGAAGAGTTTTTTTTTTTTTTTTCAATAAACCGCTTTCTATTTGCATGCCAATGCGAAATTTAAATAAAACCTTTGACAAGTTACTCTTTTGTGACCATATTTCAGAGAAAAGAATCGTTCCATTTTTAAATTACTTTATACTCCCTAGGTAATAAACGGCCATTTTAATCCCGCTTCGTAGGGCTATAACGGCGTACTTTTAGAGCATGAGAAGTGAAAAGTAACTTTTTAATATTTTTTTTAAATAGGTATCGAGAACTGTGCAAGTCTACTCACAAAATTTGAAGGATTTCGACTTCACTTTGTTCTGTCACTTTCACTTCGATACAAAAAAAGCGAGAGATAGATTCGAAATTCGATTTTCAAATTCCCTAGTAGGCACAAAAAGAAAAAAAAACAGTAAAACGTTCGAATATTGTATTTACGTGTTTAGGTTTAAATAAAAAAAATGTTGCATTTCAAATACCTAATCGAATTATATTTTTTACAATTAAATCAAAATGAATAATGTTGAAGGAAACAATACGAAGTTTATCATGTATCTACTTATTTATTTATAGTTTTAACAACCTTTAATATTGAGACAGAATACCGCAAGTGTAGTTTCAGAACGCATTTAAAAAAAATAGCGGGCCAGATTTTTTATTGTTCAAAAATTCTCTGTTATTCTTCGCTAGGCAATGGTTAGGTCAATGTACGCTAGCTACAAAGTACAATAAAATTTGAATAATGTGTGTGTGTGTGTGTGTGTTATATGGCGACACTTGGAGGACGCCTATGTCCAGCAGTGGGCGTCTTTCGGCTGACATGATGATGATGATGATTAAGATAATAATAATAAATATATATGAGTGAGTCCAGTGACGAAGTCTGCTATTTATTTATCATTCGAAGAATTGATGCATAATGGAAAAATGAAGAATAAAACTTCCTGCCTGTCTGCCATCTGTACATTATTTAATATGTATTCATCTACACTAATATTATAAAGAGGAAAACTTTGTTTGTTTGTTTGTTTGGTTGTAATGAATAGGCTTAAAAACTACTGGACCGTTTTTAAAAATTCTTTCACCATTGGAAAGCTACATTATCCACGAGTAACATAGGATATATTTTATCCCCGTACTCCCACGGGAACGGGAATTACGCGGGTGAAACCGCGTGACGTCCGCTAGTTATTTATATTTCACTATGTTGTTCAGTATGTTGTAGTTGTATGTATGTTGTTGAATGTACTGTTTTGTATTATTTAGGTGTATGTTCTCGTTGCTGAGGTGAAAAGTTGTATGTGTTACACGAGACCAAAGTAATTTGCAGCTCGTGTCTTTGAATCCCTCGCTACACTCAGGATTCTAACCTCGCTACGCTCGTGATTCTTCTATAGAATCCTTCGCTTACTCGTGATTCAAAATAAACACTCGCAGCAAAAACTCACTTTGCTCTCTTGTTGCACAAATAACTATTGCCTATTTCAATACTCAATACTCAATACATTTATTGCATTCCACAATGTGAACTTAGGTGGTAGGTACATAAAAATACATAATATAGTTTTGGAGCATTGTGGGCCCTGTCGGGCATAACAATATAAAAATTAAAAATAAGGAGGAGGGCTATTATAAATATTTGTTCACAACTTCAACATTAAAGTTTTCTTAATATCTATGATTAATATTATGTAGGTAGGTGGGCTTATAATTAATTGCATCACATAATTTTTGCGACTTATACATTGAATTTATGCATCAATATTTATTTAATTTATGCATGTATTATAATTATTAACATTTACTTATTTATTTATTATATGGCTTCTCAACAATGAGTACACTGTTTCAATGTCATCATCCCAAACTTAAATCTAAGCGCCTCATCACTTAATAGAAAAGCACAGCATGCACTACATTATTAGGATTATTTTTTTGTGGGTAGGTTGTGTTGGTACTCATATTACTCGGATCCCGCTATTACGCTGGTTCCTCATTTAGTTTAGATTTCATTGATGTGTGTATTTCCTAATAGATTAGTAACGGGACGGATAGGGCGGGCGGGCAGTTACTAATCTCTTCGGACGAGGCGTTTCGTATAATTATGATAGAACTTCACTTACAGGTAAGTTCGTTTAATCATCAATTATACTCGTTACTTGTCTATTTAGTCAACTCGTGAACACATTTCTACCGAAGAAAAAACAGTATAATTCTGAACCAGGGCACACGTTTATGAATAAGTGCTCAAGTGCACCATAAAGTCGAGTTGGCTATGAAGAGTAAAGTAAAACTTTATGATTTTGAGGACTTTGAAGAAGCAGAAGCTTCAAAATACAAATCAAATAAGTACTTTGGAAATTCCTGTCACCTTTACACCTTTGGGAATGGGCTGTCAGTCTGTCAAGCTTCTGAATACACAAAACAACTTTCAAAGAACTACAAATCCTAGGCACGGAGGGTCTTGGTATGCTATGCATGTTTACCATCCACGGCCTGACCTTGGCCAGCGTTGCTTAACTTTTAACACGAGCACATCTCCTTTTCCACCTCTTATATCCTTTGCAATTAGGATCATTCACAACTGATTTATGGCTGCCATATTATTTTCCATTTAGCCGTGTCCCTCAAACGCCGACCTGAGTCATGAAGATTAATTTTCTAAATCCATCTTCTTACTCAGTTATGCGATACGTTGTCGGTACGCTGCAACGTTGGAATAGTGACGCTGCGTCGTTCTACACTTAAATTAAAATAAGAACGGCATGATTAATTTGTACCTCGTCGTAGGCGTAGATATACCATAGGTATCGGAATATCAGATACATTATTATTTAAAGATACTTGGTGGTTTTCTGACCCCAGAACCGTAGCTCAGAAAATACTTAGTACATTTTGATACAAGTGGGGAAAGTTTGTTATTGTAATCGGGGTGGAATTAACACAACGAGCCGTAGGCGAGTTTGTTATTGAGCCGAGAATTGTAATAACAAAATGTCCACGTGTATCAAACGACGTTTCTCAATACACTTATGAAAAAATCAAATAAAAGAATGTAAAATATTTGTGTCATGAATTATTACGACACTATGATTTTAATTTCTTTGATACAATTTCTTTCTTCTTGCTTTGCTTTCGCCAGGTTGAAGGAGAGTTAAAAGTATAAAGAACAAATTAACATACTTATATTAGTTAATTTGTTTGTAAAAGTAAATATTTGTTTTAAATAATCATGTTTATCTATGATATTGTATTTATAAACTCAATTTGAATATTCAAACAATGTTTACAAAGAAAGACGTAGATCGCTTTTCCGAAAATTAAAAAAAAAAACATTCACCTGACTCTATAGTCAGCGCTGAATGTTTTTTTTAAATTATGCACTGAACCAGTTTGGACTAACTATATGTATAGTTAGTTATATTTGGCAATTTTGTAATCTGCACACGTGTGGAAAAAAAAGCAAAAACGCACGTGTGTAAAATACACTGCATTTTGAACCTAATCGTAGTGCGAAAAGAACCAGTTTTCGAGAAAGTGTATTGAAAAAGTTTATTTTTTAAAGTTTTGAATTTAGAACACGAATAAATATTAATTTGTTTATAAAAGTAAATATTAGTTTTAAATAATTTCTATTATAACACAATTTGAATATTTATGTTAATGCCGTAAAGACACGTAAGTATTACTTTTCCGAAATAAAATTAAACATTCAGCTAAGCCATTTTTATTCCCGCTCACGAGTTGGAAAACTGACAAAAAACGCACCCGTGTGAAATAAATTGCATGTCATGTCATTCATGTTGAACCTAATCATAGTGCGACAAAAACCAATGAAAGTAGGTCTGAAGTAGATTTAGGAGCGGAAGTAATACTTTTCAGCCCTAGGGAGAATCGCTTTCAACTGACAGCTGTCAAATTATTAACACATTTTCACACTTATATTCCAACCATGTTCCAACTTTCTAAACAGCTCAATTACAGCGCGATGTAAAACAAATAATTCCTATAAATAAAAGATTTTTTTTTTTATAAAGATTTAGTTTCAACAATTTGTTTAAGATAACATAGATTTGAGCAAAATATTTACTATATTTTCAATACTGAAAATGAAAATTAGGCGATGGCTGAGTAGCTGGCCGTCAAAAAAAAAACATAACTGGGCGGAAAAGCTGCAATCTGACCCCGTATTCACAAACGTTCGACTCGTTTCCGATTCGACAACTCGTATATCTGTCTTCTTCGGGCATTACGAAAACGACCGAGATAGACATACGACTTTCCGAATCGGTTCGGAAGCGAGTCGAATGGTTGTGAATAAGGGGCCAGATCTCGTTGTTTTTTCGATTCATTTGTGTTTTTATTGTTTTTATTTTTCGTAATGAAAAGCAGTGTTTATCTCAGGTTAAAGATTTCTTGTCCCTTGAACTATTGAACCAAACCCCGTCTCGGAACTCGGAACTAAATAAGTTACTTTCACCCCTAGGGTAACAATGTACTACTTATTACCTACACGTGTGCACCTTCTACGACAGAATCGCTGAATTGCAAGAAGCCAAAGACTACGCGATAGCATGCAACGCTAAAAATATCATTTGCGTTCCACTAAAGACATTTTATTTACCTACATATGTAATAAACCAATTTATTGTGAGGTATCCACCGAAATTGGAAGACCGTATTTACGACAGGATTTTTGGCGAATTGCATGTTAAAGTAAGTACTAGGATTCTATTCTATGTTTGTTTATGGCAAGTGATGTCGATGCCAATGTCAACAATACTGCCAATGTCAGAAGTAAGTACTAGGATGTTTTTAAAAAACATTTTTACAAACAAACAATAGACAGATATGAGATTTCAGGAATCCCAGTACACTTGTTAACATTTATTGAGCCATAATATACCAGAGGTGGTTTGACTGCCGAGCGTGCGAGGGAGTCAATGAAGTTGGCGTTTGGTTTCGAGGTGCAAACTATATTTTTCACTTTGAGTGCGAGAAAAGTAGTAATTTAAACAGAACAAATTTACACTCGACAAAAATTATGAACTGGAACTGAGCGGTCAGTTTTTTCTTCTATCAGATCAGTCATGGATCAACAATTTAAAACACAACTCTCAAACTTTTTCTATGAAGATGATCCACACTCCACAGATAACACCTAAGTAAGTTCATCAATGCCTAGTTGTGGCCAAGGCTTATAAAGGACTTTTCTCAATTAATTATGCGAGGAAATTAATACAATTAAGTACCTACTTTTCAAAATCAACGATGCACACAAACGACAAAATATTTTCAGGCGTTGATGAGTTCATTTGTTTTTTTTTTTTCAATAAACCGCTTTACATTTGCAAGCTCATTGGAAATTTAAATAAAACCTTCGATAACCCTCTTTTGTTACCATGTATCAGAGTAAAAGATCGTTCCATTTTTAAATTACTTTTTCACTCCTCTTGCTCCAAAAGCCCGTTGTAATAGCGTAGCAGAGCGGGCGTAAAATTTCATTTATTGCCCTAGGGAAAAAATAGTACATTGTAATACAAGGGGCTAAAGTTACTTAGTTTGATGTATAGAATGTTTGGTTAGGGTAATATTAGTTTCGGCTTTGTGAAGAGGTGGTTTACATCCTGTATAATAAATTGACACACGTGCACAAATTGGTATTTACAAACTCGTGACTATGGTAAGCCGTTTGTAAAAACCAACTTACCGCACTAGTATCATAAATAACTATTACTTCCTAGGGGAGTAGGTCGATATTGGCGTACTTTTAGAGCATGAGAAGCAAACAAATTTTGGCCAAATATTATTAAAGTGGTCTAAAGCAAAAATGTTTACAGTGTCAGAGATCAAAAATTTGTCGTTGACACTACTTCAGACTCAGTGAAGGTTGCAGAGATCAAAAATTTGTCGTTGACACTACTTCAGACTCGGTGAAGGTTGCAGAAATCCGCTGGATGCGAGTCGCACGAGACCGGTCAATGTCCCGAAGAAGAAAAATGTGAGGCACAGGTAGACCAGTCGTACGTTCCGTGTTATGATTTCCCACCGGCACGAGGGCAAAGCCTTAGGTAAATTAGTCAAGTAGTAATGACAGCAGGCACAGGAAGTTCAAATAAAGGTTCATAGAGGCAGTTGTTCTCCCCGTCGTCATTGCGATCATGTTTTTGTCCATACCTTGGAATGTTCTAGTTACGAAGACATTGGGGGTAAGAGCTCCAATTTTTTCACAACTCTTTTTTTTTTTTTTTTTTAAAGTAAGTATCACGACCCCGTACAGCACAATGTTTTGAGTGCGCTACATTGAGTTCTACTGTAAATCGTGATTTTTCATCCAAAAGAAAGTCGTTTCCCAGCAATCTGCTTAAAGATACTTAGGATCATTTGGGAATCTTATCGAACTAGGTTTAGTGTCTTCATGTCTCAGTGGCTGGTAAAGACGAGTTTTGTAAAAGACAAAATGTTTTAAAGTGTCACGATTCCGGAAACTACCAAAGTTTAAGTTCATTCACTGATGTCATGTTCAGAACTACTCGCACGTGGTTGGTCACGGTTCTAGTCTCCAATTTGCTCGCCCAGTTTAGATTGGTTACAGAATGTCATCATCAGTCACCAGTTATTTTTGTATTGGCTCGATTAATAATGCCTTATTTAATTTTACTGTAAGGCCCCCAAGAGATGCTAATGTTTTAACTTTAGGGTAGTAAGCGTTTAAAGATCTCCATCATTGACCAGACTTGACAGTAGCAGCAAACGAACTGCAACTTTATTCTTACTAAGGTAAGGATCACTAAGAAAACTCTGTAAAGACGTAGTTTGTATTCGTAGAAACTGGGAACGCTGCCTGCGGGGCGGCGTAGGTTCTTGCTACGACAAGTGCTACGCCGTAGGCCGCAACCCTTGAAAAATAATGGAGCATATTGTAGGTTCTTGTACTTGGATCTGTAATGCCTACTTAAATAAATAAATAAAGTACCTGTTTCGTTTTCAGTCGTTCGCCGTGGTTCCGCTAGGTCGACCCATTACCGGGTCCATGGGTAATTTTAATTACCTATGGTTCCATAGCATTAGGGATTGTTTTTAGACTTCTGAATATATCGATAGAAAATACATATCCATAATAACAGTATATCATAACCCACCGACTACGGGTAACGAGTGATTGCATAATTTGTGGATAGTGAAGCCTCCTAAACTACAAGGACGCCAGAATCATGAAGAAATATTTCCTACATTAGGTACATACTGCATGATAATCGAAATGTACATACCTATAAAGAAAATATAAAATACCTCCTTTATGGTTCTGGCCTCCTGGTAGTTGTTATATAAATAAAAAACCAAGAAACCCGTAGTCAAATTATGCAATGACTTGTTACCAGGGTCGGTGGGTTATGATATGCTGTTATTATGGATTTGTATTTTCTATCGATATATATTCAGAAGTCCAAGAAACAATCCCTAATGCTGTGGAACCACGGGTAATTAAAATTACCCATGGACCCGGTAATGGGTCGACCCACCGAGACTACGGGTAACGACTGTTTTTTTTTTTTTCTAGTTATGATTTTTTTTGCTTTGAAATAAATATAATAGTCGACTCATTGAGTTTGTAAATTAGTGACGCCACAGGTTGCTATTTCCTTGTCATAATCTATGGGAACCGCTCAAAAAATAAATATCGATATTTATTTTTTCGGCGGTTACAACTACAGTATTATACAGGGTGTAAACAACCTCATCACGAAGCCGTCAAACAAGCATTCTGTACATCAAACTAAGTAAAAATACGCAAAAGTTTTTGCTGGGAAATCACTTTTTTTCTGGGGTGAAAAATCATGTTTTATGGTAGAACTCAATGTAGCGCACATAAAACTTTGTGCAGATGGATGGATTGAATATTACGGGGGTCATGGAGGTAGTTAAAGTAAAACAGTTATAGAAAAAACAAGTATTAAAAAAAAACTTGTCCAAAATTTAGAACTTTGACCCCCAATATCTCCGTAACTAAAAGGTTCCCAGGTATGGTGTAGAACAAAAAAAATGATCGCAGTGACAGGAAAAACAAGTGCCTTTAGGTCTTTTACAACCTTTATACAAAAAGTTATTGATGTAGGAAGGAAAAAAGAACAGAGCTAAATTGTATACTAGAAGATATTATTTAGTTACCTGTCTAAATACTCCTTGTGCCCCAGGAGAAATAATATCGCCCGGCATGTTTCTGAAAATGAGACAATTTAACTTTTTAAACACAATTACCTATTGTTTAACTTAGCATACACTGAATGGAAAAGAGCACAGGATTGTCATTTAATTAAGTATGTTCTAAAGCATTTATAATTATATCATTTCAGTTTGTAACTTTACATATAACATACGAGATCACCTAAATATTGTTACGCAATGCCAGCACAGATTTTATTTAGGCATGGCCGAGTGCGAGTTGGACTCGCCCATGAAGGGTTCCGTAACAGCAAGTAACATAATTATTATAAAAGTTCTTGCAGTTCGTTGTAAATGAAAGGTAAATTCCAGTTTACGATTTATGACGTATTAAAAAAACTACTTACTAGATCTCGTGACCCCCTAAATTTATTGTTTTTTTCTAATTTTGTGTAAAAATCTTAATGCGGTTCACAGAATACATCTACTTACCAAGTTTCAACAGCATAGCTCTTATAGTTTCGGAAAAAAGTGGCTGTGATATACGGACGGACAGACAGACAGACAGACATGACGAATCTATAAGGGTTCCGTTTTTGCCATTTGGCTAAGGAACCCTAAAAAGTGCATTCTAGAGTTATTTGGATTTTCAATTTATGTAAGTGCGTACTTCAATAGAAAAACATTCAACACTATTTTTTTATATGTTCAAGTTGAATTTATTTTCTCCTTTTTTATACAGGGTGGAATTTTTAATCAAATATGGGTAGTGCTGTTTTTCAGCTAACATCACATTTGTTGCAAATGAGCACTAGAATCAGTATAATAATCACCCATTTCAAGGTCGACACCCAATTACCAAATACCCTGTATACAGGGTCCACCTAGATCCGTTAAGAGGTTGAAGTATGCATCATTTCTGACTGATTTGACTATCAAACATCATACCCAAAACTGAACCATTTTTTTAGAAAAGTTTGTTTTTTCATTTTCAATTTTTTGTCTATTGCCCAATTATTTTGTAATTTGTGCCTCTAATTTATTTTATTTATCAATTTTTGTAAAGTAGATAAAAAAATGTAGACGACAGTTAATCGTGTCGTCCTATGTGAACACCTCCATTTGAATACAAAAGCCACGACACTCAAAACTACACGATTATCTGTCGTCACGACATGGTGGTAACGGGGGGGGGGGGGGGGCAACTAAATTTAAAAAAAAAAGCGTTTAAGGGTTTTTTTGTCTCGCTCACACCTTAAGTACATCGTATGTTACCTGGGGGCCTTTTATCAACTTTTTTGTCTATAAATAATAATAATACCCATAAGTGTTAAACCCGCACGTGTAGGTACAAGCACGTGTCTGCAGCATATCTGTGGTACACTTTTTATTAGGTAGATATTCCTGAAAGAATAAAATACTTTTTACTAATTGAATCCTTTTTCTATCCTTCAATCTACGAGTATGACCCAGTTCGTTAAGTTACTTGCGATTTTCGTGTTGAGAATAATGAAGCAACTTATCTACATACTTCACAAAAATTGATAAATCAAATAAAGTAGAGGCACAAATCACAAAATAAATGGACAATCTACAAAAAATTCGTCAATTTTATGAAAAAACTTTAATCTTCTTTTTTAAAAATGGATCAGTTTGGTTTGGGGTATGATGTTTGATAGTCAAATCAGTCAGAAATGATGCATACTTCTACCCCTTAACGGATCTAGGTCGACTTAACCAGTAACCTTTATACTCGACTTTCAGTGCTAGACCTATAGAAATCTTTCAAAAATGTTGTTTGTTGCGTAGTCGCACAAAGATGTCGGGTATCCGATTCTAGATAATTTCCAGCGCGCATGCGTCACTCCTACAAATATAGACGCAAAAGTTCAAAGACTTTTTTTAATTATAAGCACAGGATCATTAATGAAACCTCCTTCGAAAAAAAGTAAAGCAATTCACAAAAAGCTTGACAGATCTTTTAGAAACATGATAAGCTGCCGTCACAAAATCCGTAAAAGACCCTCCTTTAAATGCTCACCTATTTCCATTAACAAAATGAGAATTCTAAGAAAAGAAACCATTTTACTCTCTAAAAGGGTAGGTAGTAATGAACACTGGTTTTGTTTGATTTAGTTAATTAGTCAGATTGAATTATTATCAGAGGCTGATATTTTAGTGTGATTGACAATTGGCGGGAATAATCAAAGTGTATCCCAGTGTTATCTTCGTAATCTCTCTGTTGTTAAAACTGGAACTAATTTAGATAATTAACTTTTTTTCTGACGTTGGCAAACATGGATGGGACTGAGACTTTACTATAGTTTTAAGGTAAGTATTCGAATATTCTGGTCGGATTTTTGTTTGCATAGTTATTACTTTTTAAAAGTGATATAAACCAAAGCCAAAGTCATTGATATCTTTGCTAGTAGGAGTTGTCTTACTTAAGTACACTAGTTCCCTAAAATGAGCAGTTTGTATGAATTTTACACCTCATCCATCACCAACGTTACATGCTTTTACCTAAAGATATTAATTAAAATAACTACATAAACCTAATAGATACCTACTAGGAATATTTTCGATAATAATTTTTTATATTATATTTGTTTAACAAACTCGCAATCCAGTATACCTACCTATACTCACTGGGTGCTTGTTTTGTCCAATCTATTATGTTGCCGTGCCCTAATCGGGTTTCATATTGAAACTTAGTTACATAATGTACATATATGTCACAACTGAATGTACACATGAATGCAATAAAGAATTTGTTTTCTCACATTCGCTACTTACTTAAACGATTTAATTTACTACGGACAGAACCTTCTAGTTACTCACAGCAAAAGGTAATCACAAAATACTAAGTTAGGACCTACTAATGGTATATACTTAAGTTAGTACTTATATACTACTAACTTAGTATAAAGGACATCACCCAGATTGGGCTATTTCAAAAGTAATAAAGTAAACTTATTATTCGGATAGAGCATAACATAATTAACATTTTTTTATTATCTCACCAAAGTCGTGAGTCAATTCACCAAGAATATATTCAAGCACAAAATATCAAAGTAAGCTTAGCTTAGTGTGGCACTAGGTGGCGCTGTGTGTTAATGTCTAGCGATATTTTTTTTTTATCTGAGATCACCCAGATTGGGGTATTTTTTTTTTGGCGGAACTTTTGTAATTAGTTGAGTAACTAGGTCTGAGAACCTTTGTTTAGGACGGGCAGGAAAAATACATCGATGAGTTTGGGCTTCAAGGAGATTGGCATATCTCCCTTGATTAGCGTCTTCATCGACCAGTAGCATTTGTACTATAGTAATCATATTATTAGTTATTTAAAATTTGGGTATAGAACTTGGGTGGCAAAGTAAAGATGTTCATATCCCTAAGCTTTATTTAATAATTGCGGTTTATTTAAGTTGACCGGCAAAATAAGATACCCCAATCTGGGTGACCTCAGATATTTTGTGGTTGAATAACTTCTCGGTGAATTGACTTACGACATAGGTGTCATTACAAAAAATGTATATTTTGTTAAGCTCTATCCAAATAATAAGTTTATTTTGCTTTACTTTTGAAAATAGCCCAAAAATGTATGGAGGCTGGGTGATCTCCTTTGTGATTAGTATGCAGCAAACACATTTTGTTTACTTTCTGTCTAATTTGCCTAACGGTCGTTTAGTTTTTATTTCTTCCTAATTATCACATTAATGTATAGCGGTTTAAAAAAGGTGACTTCTACCCGAAGTCCGAAATTCAATTGTGTTGTGCTAACAACCTCGGAGTAAGATAACTGTGACAGGCCGACTGGCGAACAGGGTGAATCTATAGAAGTTCCACTTTAGCCCCTTGGCACTTGGAACCCTAAAAAGCAGTGGCATCTGGTAAAACAGGGCCATATCGTACGTGGGATGCGTCGGAGTAGTACATGTAGTACTTGAGAGCTCGGTTTCGTAACACGGCGTTGTATAAATGTTACCGTAATATTGCAAGACCCGTTAGATAGTAATCTATCTAGCCAGATTATATATACTCTCGATAAATTGTCAACCGAACATACTGCTTACAATATAACGCTTTCTTTCCGAGTTCTGTCGCTTGCATTTCACAATATTACGATTTCACTTTGATATATTACAATCTACCGAAAAATAAAGCGTTATAATGTAAGCAGTACTTAAGTTCGTTTGACAATCATTCGAGAGTTTACAATCCCGCTAGATAGATTACAATTTAACGGGTTTTACTATTTTACGGTGTCATAAATACCGCTTACCAGCACAAGTGCCATAAACCAGTGTGCCTAAACCACTAAATACCTCAGTGCTCTACTGTGTACAATACTTAACTTAAATGGTAACATAAGGCAAGTTCGCAAGATCTTTATAATACCCCATAAACAGTCCTTTGGTTGGAACTCACATTCGAAGTGAATGTACAAATTGGTTTTCAACCGACTTCCAAAAAGAGGAGGTTATCAATTCGTACGTATTTTTTTTTTTTGTGTTTGTTACCTCAGAACTTTCGACTGGGTGAACCGATTTTGATGATTCTTTTTATTTGGAAGCTGGTGCTTGTCGTTTGGTACCATTATAATTTGCTGAAGATCTGATGCTGATCTTCCGAGATATACAATGGAACTTCAAAAATTGACGGCAAATCTGCAGTAATTGCTGCAATCGCTTGTAGGTTCATTGTTCATACTACATCGTGACGTAACATCACGCCTGTATGCTCTGAGGGGGTACGCAGATGTGTACAATACTCCCAGATTACGAAAATGTTTGTTGCCTCTGAACTTTCGACTGGGTCAATCGATTTTTTATTTGAAAGCTGGTGCTTTCCGTGTGGTCCCATTTCAAATTGGTTAAGATCTGACGCTGATCTTCGGAGATATAAATGGATCTCTTCAAAAATACACGGCAAAACTGCAGTAGGTAATTGCTGCAATCGGTTAGTTGTTTATTGTTTATGTAACATAGTGACGTAACATCACGCTGTATGCTCTGAGGAAGTACGCAGAAGTGTACAATACGGGTATTGCAGATTTCGACAGTTAGATGTGTTAAGTTCCATTTAATGGGATCCTGGAGAAATAGAGGGAATTCCTTAAATTTTACAGGCACATCAGAAGCGATTTGGATAGTTTTAGGAAGAGTACGTTCTTGGAGTGATCCCATTTCAATTTGGTAAAGATCTGATGAAGAACTTCGGAAGATAGGCGACGGGAACTCCTCAATAAATGATAGCAAATGTACTGGGATCGACAAAAAATCACGCCGTTACGCTGTGAAAGGGTATTAAGCACATATGAACCACTAAAAAGTGACAAATAAACTTTTTTGTAAAAAAATATAACCGACTTCACACAAAAAAGTGAAAAATAACTTTGGCTTCAGAAGTCGGTGATAAAAAAACTAAATCAATCAAACAAAGGTATTTGCTGATCTACGACAGTATTATGACAATGAATGAATAAACCGAAACAAGTATGACATGATGCGATCTACGGGCACTACAGTCAGTTCATGCCATGTCAACAACATGGTAATACACAAGCGCAGCGCGCAGATATGAAACCATTACTTAGGTCACTAACTTTATCCTGTAGTCCTGTGGTCTGAGTGTAATTTTGTCTGGTGACCCACAGGCCACAGATTTTCCCAAAAACCTACATCAGGCACCTATTGATGTCCCACAGAGACGGAATACAGCTGATTCGATCAATAGTACAATTATTGATCGAAGTACAGCTGAGACATTTTTTGTACACATTCACTTTAAGTCAGCTTTGTGAAGAGAGAATATAAATAATAATTCAATAATAAAAAGATTCAAAAAGGGAGGAGGTTCTTTGAACTCTATATATTCCAGAAAATTGAAAATGGTGAGCCATACTATTCTCATCGCAAAAAACCTGAACACTTTTTTTAATTAAAATTATTATTACTCTGACTGTTGAAGGATTAAGATTGGTCATTTGTGATATAAAAACAGTTCCCGACTGTGGAACTCATTCATAAAACCGACAGTTGTTGATCGGTTACCCTCACAACTCTCCAGGAGAAACGCACCAGGTTCAAGATGACATTCAGGCATCTCATCATTAAGGTAACTTAGGAAACTATTATTTATTATTATTTGCTTATAAGCTATTGCATAGCTTCTATCGCGGGCCTTGAGCGTGGAGATCGAATCCAAAAATGCCGTAACGAAAATAACCTAACACCCCCCTAAAAAACAAATGCAATAGCTGTTTTTGTACTTACTTCACTAATCAAGGTCCAGTTGTAAACCAGCGTCGGGCACTAGCTGTCCGGCATTTTGCTGAACTGGGCCTGTTTGGCGCAGCCGTGAGGCACACAGTGTCACACTGTTTATATTAATTTTTAAGCTATTGCATAGCTTCTATAGCGGGCCTTGAGCGTGGAGACCGAATCCAGAAATTCCGTAACGAAAATAACCTAACACCCCCCGTAAAAAAACAAATGCAATAGTTTTACCGCGGCAGTCCCCGAATGCCACACGTCTATTTTTTCTTTTAGTTTAATTATAAGTTTTTTTTATGAAATTTTTAGGTTACCATTTTTGGTTTATTGTGTTTGTTTTTTTTATACTCTGTGCACTTGTGGCGTGTGCCAAATAAATGTATTTTGTTTCATTATTTTATGACCACTCGGTCTAGGTACGTGTATTCAATGCTTTTGCTATGCCAGCTGCTTAGTTTCCACAAAAAGGAAATAGTATGTGGTGATTTAATATAGAATAGTCGCTCTTAAATTCATGAACTAAATCCTATGATTTTCTTGCCGTCTATGAGCATTGAACTGCTGCTATGTAGACCCTGAACTGACTTATCCATATGCAGACCCTGACCTAACTTATCCAAAGACGGGAACTAGCAAATTGATCATTATTAGGACTGACAGGTTAAGGTCCAGAGATCAGGCCAAATACAAATCTAACCAGATTTAAAATTGTCTGCAGTCTGCGGGTTTATAGGTCAGGGTGGCTGCATGCAGGCCAATCAAAGACGAAAAGGGATCGCGCAGAACTAGATTTAAATATATTTGAAATAGATGTTGTTACCGGCAGATTTTTCATTAGATACGTAATCAGCTATTTAATAGATGTCGCGTTTTTAATATCAATCCAGTATGTAAAAGTTTTTTTTTAATGTTATTGTTCCTTCTCATAGAGAGGAGGCCGTGTGTCCCAGCAGTGGGACATTAATAGCCTGATGATGATGATCTTCTGTCACTTACGGGATCTTCCGTGATTGTTAATTATTCCGAGATCACGATATTTCGACGCTGTTGCAAGCGCCATCCATCCCGCAGGAGCCGCTATTGAAAATCGAAATAATGAACAATCACGGAAAATATCCACTTTAAAACAGTTTGTTTTTTGTAAACATATTGAAAAATAACACTCCTTTTTTGGGCAGTCGTGCAATAATAAATGAAAACAGTCTAAAATAGCCTAGTAAGCATTTTCTACGAGCGCAAGCCTGACACGGCAGAAACCTAATTTGGTTCACCTACTAACCTCAATTTTGCTTTTAAAATAAAACTCTAGTTATATAACAATTTGGACGTGATTGATTGTTAAAATAACAAGTATATTTATTCAAAGACCATGAAAACGTGAATCGAATCTACTCGTACAAAAAACCTACATGTTAGACGTTTGCTTTAGTGGCTATGACAGTGTGCGAGATTTTTCCATCAGTATTAATGCAGAAGATGGTAGATATAATGGTGTCGATTCTGTTGTGCACAAACTAAACTTTATTTAGGCTATTGCTATCTTTCTTTCTCTAATAAAACGAGAAAGAGACGGACGTAATTTAGAGCTGTCAAATTTAATTGGAACTTATAATTCCATACAAATGAAGGGTGCACGTAAAACATGTCGACTAAAAACACGGTAAAGCGCAAGGTATGAACTAGTTTGACATCTCTTACTTAGTTCATAGCTATATCCGTCCATTTCTCGCACTGCCTTATAGTAAAAGATAGCAATAGCCTAAATTAAGTTTAGTTTGTGCAAAACAGAGTCGACACCACTACCTATGGATTTTTGTAACTTTTACACGTCTAAACTGAAGTATGTCTTAAAACTACTCCGGGTCGGTGTTTCCTATCCGACTACTCTGTGAAAATACATCAAAACAAACGAACGGTTAGGTAGAGGTGAACACCCCCATTTCGCCAGGTATGTGAATATGGCGAGCCTATTGCCAAATCCAGACTACTGATGGAAAAACCCAATAACACTTTGTCCGACCCGGGAATGGAACCCCGGATCTCATATTCAGCAGTCGCGGTAATGTAGACCAACGAAGGAGTCCCTTTTAAAGTGCAGACATAATCTAATCTACCACCCAGAAGATACTTTGAGGAGCGGAGCACACAGATCTGAGTGGTACTATCCAGTTAACGCGTTAGCCAGTAATTGTGTGCTCATAGCAATGACAAAGTAATGGAATATAACATACCCGTCTCCCACGTGCGTCATTTTGAATAGCCCCCCAGATTCTGGTACCGACTCCATCCGGAAGGTGCCACGGTGTCTCCGTCGCATCTCCGCTTTGCGGGTGCTGAAAATAAGACTTTTATTCAAGTAGGTACCATCACGTACTGCTTACGTTGTTCCTTTACCGATGACTCGTAAGAACGAAATCATTTAATGACATATTTTGAGAGTTAGTAGGTGACTGTTAATTTTGCTTGAACGTTGCACGCTTAGCAAACTTTGTCGTGAGGAAACCGACTGATTGTCAGATATCTTAATAATGTTATAAAGATTTTATGTTTAAAACTTTTCTGTGATTTCATTTTGACCATAACGCGAGCAGAAGCTAGTTAGTGTTGCAAACATGAACCCGAATTGGGTCCGTGTGGTGTATATGGCTCAGAAACACCTGGGGTTTTGCCGGCAGGGTCCATGTGAACTGTATTATAACTTTCTAACTATAAGATCATGTAGAACACATCTGATATGCAATAAATAATTGAATTGAATTGGGGTAGACCCCAAATCTCTGTGACGCCTAGGACATAGGTACCTTAGGCGTCCCAGAAGAGCGAGATGCATCAGTTGCACAATTCTGTTTGCAATTTTCCCACAACTAAAAGCCGAAATGTAGGTACAATTGTTTATTCGATCTAGGTCCGACATAGCCTGACAGCTCATCCCAATATTATCATTAGGTTTCAAAATTTATAACTATGGGCCGAAACTGATTCATCTATATTTCTGTCACTCCAGCTATGCGTTCTTGTTTGTAAGAAATTTGGATGTAGATACAAAAGGTATTATTCATCATACAGTGACCTAAATTGACACTAGTTTTCTTATTGTTGAGCAGTCCATCTGCAGCAATCAGAAAGAGTGAATCTGAATCAATTACCTATTATTGTTGTGTTTGGTATAGCTTCTATCTTGAGTATCTATGAAATTTAAGAACATTATGGCAGGTTTCAACTTAAAATCACTAATTTAATCCGTTCTTTGTGACTTTACAAACGTTAATTTACAAATTCCGTAACACATCATGAAATACAAAATATATTATGTTTAAATTACAGCAAGTTGAAATGACAATTGTGTTTAAAATCGAAAAGAAAACCAACAAAACAATTCGAAATCTACCTTCTGAGTAGTCGTCCCATTGTTTGCACCGAATCGTCACTTTTTCACTTAAAATAACACCAGCAAACTGCTCTCACTTAAAAAAACCGTGAAACTAAATCACTGAACAAGACTTCTCACCTATAAAGGAGTCATGAAACAGTTTACGACCATAATACTTGTGCGTAGTTTCAAACGTCAGGAAAACCAATCCATATCTAATGAAATGAGCGTATCTTAGCGTGAAGCCTTTATCGGAAAAAGTACGTGGGTAGTATGGTATATTATGTCAGAGTAATAATTATTATTTTACCCGTACGCAGTTTACAAAAACCACTTACTTTGTGAACTTACGGCAACCTGCGTAGAAATATCGCCTTTTATTAAATTGTATGAATGAAAAAGTATCTATTCTGAAGGACCATATTATATGTGACTGATGTCTAGTCTACTGCGAATCCGTCAAGCTACTAATTGACACCCAGCTTCGCCTGACGCGGTAACTAAAACAGTTTATAATCAGAAATCTGTTGTCATCCAAACATCTGACTGAACATAAACTAATCTTGTCGCAAGGAACAATGGACTTAGATAAGTGTAGGGTGTCATTATATGTACGACATAATATAGCTTTTGTGCTTATAGGTATACCTATAAGCACAAAAGCTATATGTTCCCACAAGCTTATTATGTAAACAAACACTTGCGAGCTTATTATCAGACTTAGAGATAATAAACAATATTCTCGTGGTGCTAAATAACAGTTATAAACTGCTGAATGTAGATTTTTGATTAAGCTTTTTCGTATTTGATTTTTTCTACACGAAACGTACTAGATGCATTACAATATCTATGTTATGGTGGGTTTTTTTCATCTCAATCCAACATACATTTTGGCAGGATAATGGATGCTAAATTTAGATATCACGAAGTGCGGCCGGTACCCCTTGGTTTGTTGTATTTTGCAGGATATGAGGTCCCTTCTCATTGGACCAGAATAGGACATAACACCATTCAATTCATTGTGTTAAAAACTAGCGGTCTTTTGTACCACTATAAAACGTATTGTATGCCCGTTGTTAAAGGTCAAATGACGGTTTGCTATTATTATATTCCACTCCGATGATATCTACGTGTAATAGAATATATTATCAAAGAAGGGCTACACGTGGGTATATTAAAGATGAATCAATAACAAAAAACACATTAATGCAGTGCGTTACCTTTTTTTTTTTTTTTTTTTTTAAGGATGGGAAATCATCAAATGACCCCCCCCACTCTGGGCGGAGCGGGAGGGAGTGTCAGACTCTTACTGACTAAAAACCATCCATGTTCCTTCCTCGCCTTTTACGCAAGCCGAAATAATGTAACAAAGAATAACAAACGCGCTTGCTGCAAAGTCAAAATGTCTGACAAGAATATGTGGATACAATTTAATTTAGAAACATCTTAGCTACTTTATATTAAACTAAAACAAAAACTTACCCTTCAAGCAGAGGGGGGAAAAAATTAACTATTTCCGCTGACATGGGATATCTTGTGAAATTCAGTAGACAAATCTTCAGTGTACATTTACCACGAATTTTAGCTCAAAATCGGAAATCCTAAACTTTCTCACAAACACCAAATTCGTAGTGAATAATAACAAAAACCCAAGCAAGGTGTCATTTCGTACGCATGTTATTGTCCATAATGCGACCGAAGTGTATAGCTACAGGCCAAAGTTGTGACCGCAGGGCTTGACAATCAGTCACTTTGATTCACCAATTTAAATATTATGGTCATTTTTGTCACTTTGAAACATATTATGCGAACATTAGAAACCATTTAGGTAGTTTTCTTTCGTCATATCAATAGCATAATATAGTAAAGGATGTTCTATCTAATGTTTTAAGCTAAAATCTGTTCCTGAAACTGAATGTCATACAAATTTTGAGTAGTTAGGTGGTAGTATTTTTTTGGTGGAACAAAGCTCTAGAGCCCGGACATAAAATAGTGAGGTATCCTTTAACGATATTGAAGTCGTTTCTTGTAAAAATCTATAAAGAAGATACAACAGAAACAAAGATTCAATACAGGAGAACAAAGAAGTTGGCGTTTTCTGCTTCTGAGTATTATAATAGGTTATAGTTTGCCCTTAACTTTTGAAACCCAATTTTAACCATATCTTGTTACAAATTTACAATACCTAGAAAAAAAACCGCGAAGTTACCGAATGTGCAACAATGTTTGCAACCTCTGGGGTCCTGCATAGTGCGGCAGTAGCCGAGATGTTCACAAATGGCTGCCAATCAGAGCGCGCGCCGGTCGTGCTCTCGACTAATCAGCTGAATAAACTCTTATTTGTGCCTCGCTGCTTGCTAGCACGACGTCATCTCATCGCCTTTCCTCCGTACTAATGCACAGAGCGCCAAATCTGACCACCCAGTCATACGTTAATTCCATATTTTCGGTGTAGCGTCTGCAATAATTGCCCAATATTTCACTTTCATTAATATTTCTGGTGATTTATAATATTACTTGTCGTATTTCCTTAGCAAAGAATATGAGGCTTAATTAACAACTATTTGGGTGCCCCATGAACACAATCGTAATCAGGGAGTCACATCCAAACTTTTCACAACTCATCTCTCAATTTGTTAGAACGAAGACTTTCATAATTAAAATCACATAGTTTGATGTCTAGCTAGCTCAGAACGAGCATGATTCAGTTGATATGGACTGAACGTTAATTCGATTTAAGTGGATATCAATCATTACGTATACAGTGTTCCCATGACCTATAACGTCCTCGTATGATGATCATTGACTATAGTTTGAATACTAGCGAATGATATAAAACGTAGATGCGTAGGTTAGTATACGTACTATAACTCCCCAGGTAGCCCGTATTAGCAAAATGAGAGGGATGATCTGTGATGATCATAATGAGATGAGATGAACATGCTGAAGAGTGGAGTTTTTAAAAACATGCGAGTATCCCGAGAAGGTGTATTTTCATTAGGGATGCCTCGATACGCCTTTTTGCCGATAGGATACCGATACCGATAATCTTATAAAAATATCGGCAATACTGATACCGATACCGATACGCTTATTGAATTCAAAAAGGAAGGTAGAATAAATAAAACACAATTAATTAATAGTTTTAGTAATCAAAATTAACATTTATAAGATTTTTATTTAAAAAACAAAGTACATATTCTTAAATTTTGCGGGCAAAGGCTATTTCGCAAGTCTGTTTGAATAAGACCTGCGGTGGAAAATAGTCTCTCAGAACTCATTTGGTAACTGGCCTCGTTTGCAACGAAATAGATGGGAGAACACGCGCGTTTACATTACATTTTTAAAGCGCGAAATTTGAAAAGTATCGTTGAATCTGCCATAAAAATATCGCCGATACCGATATATCGGCAAACCCGAAGTATCGCCGATTTATCAGTATCGGCATCGGATGCATCCCTAATTTTCATCTGTGCATGTCACGCCACCAGTATGATTCACTAGCAGAATCGTGATTATTCGTATGAACAAAACAAAGCAAAATAATTCTTTCTATTCATAATAGATTATCCGAATTAGTAATAAGGTACGATTATCAATATTGCCGTGTTAGAAAACATAAGTAGTTGGTATTTATTCGAATGAGCATCAAAGCAGTCGACTATTTAATATCACTGCTGTTTGTAATTTATGGACTGTGATCACATCAATGATCGATCATAAACAAAGCCCCCGATTCCCGATTTCAGGACAAACTAGTTTTTCCTATACCGTCTTGGGGCACCTCGACACGGATAGAATAGGTAAGAAGGATAGGGGGGCGATAGGGTCGTATGAGAGAGCGAAACGAGCGAGTAGACCCCGCCATATCCTCTGTGAGTATTTTTTATAAACCATTTAGAAGTAGGAGCCGTCGACCGGGACTTCCCCGACTTGGATGCAAGAACGAGCTCAAATTTTCAGTTTAGCCTAGGCAAAACTAGTTTGTCCTGTAATCGTGTTTGACCGGTAACTTAAACATACATTATATACGGAGAGTATGGTAAATCGTATGATTCTACAGTATGGACACTAAACAATAACGACATAATCCACTACTTTATCTAACCGATATGGTTCGCTACAAACAGACTTATTTTTCAGGCGCTATGCGTGACTTTATGCCTGGCTTACAACTCGCCATCATCCAACGAAGAGTCGGCTCGGGAGTTCATAGAACACGTTCTGAGGATCCCCAACCCTGACAAGATACTGAACACAGCTCGCGGCTATCTCGAGAGGACCAGACAGCAAGAGATGATGAGGCAACGTATGAACTCGGATGCTGATTGTGAAGACCCAGCGGAGGTAGTGATATTGACACATGTGTTCACCGAAGAGTTAGGTTTACCTATCGCATACTAGCGGAGCCATAAAATAATTTTTAGAGAGAATCTCATTTCTTTTAAACGAGGTCAAATGAAGACTCCTCCGCCGAGACAAACAAACATTCAAAGTTAGAGCGACAATGGTGCTTAAAAATAGATTAGTATGACATTATTTTTGTAAAGTACCGGCATTTTTATGTCAATCCTAAAGAAAGTCGTTGTTGGATCACTAAACGGTAAGAAGACGATTACCACTTCTCTGCTGCCAGAAAACATAGCCCAGCTTCGCGCTAATCGAACATAATTTTATCAGAACAGTATCCCTCGTAGAAGTACTAGTCCCGTTTCTAAAGCTTGTTTGTATTTTTACAGCTGTTACCTGAATACACTGCCGCTCTTCAGGGAACCCGGGAGCTGAGACAGTTAGGAGCTCAGGTACCTTTTCCTTTTTTGCATTTAGAAATACTCGTTGATGTCCACGGCCCTGGGGAGACTCTTACTGATTAAAACCACACCACCACGGTGTTCTTGAATACCTTGGAACGCGATCCTCCGACTAGCACCAGGTATATTTATTTTCATCCACTGTTAGGCTATTTTTAGGCACAAATCGCTAAATTCCTAAGGTGCTAACCATCATCATTTTAAATCCAGGGAGGATTTCTCTTCAAAAGATACACATTACAAATGAAAGATGTCCTAGAGTCCTTTTGCACAAGATTGTGGGTTCTAATCCGTGCCAATGCCAAAAAGTGACTTTTCAATTTCATATTTGTATTTATTCATATTTTTATACTTTCTAAAGTTTATGTAGGACATCTGTGAAGGAATACAGAGTGAGGTCTCATAAATAATTAATTTAATTGTATGCGTCTTGAGCAATAGTGGTTTTTAATTTTTCCATCCTTTAATTTGTGTTTTTTGAATTACATATTTAAACGTTACGACATTACTTTTAACACCTCTACGACCCTCATACTATTCAATCCGTCCTCCAGCACACTGTTTGGACTTTGGAGTGCGTTACATTGAGTCTTGCCTACCACATAACGTGATTTTTCACCCAAAAAAAAGTCGTTCCCAGCAACAATTTATGCGTAGAGTTACTTATTTTGATGTACCAGAATGCTTGGTTGACGGCTTCTTGAAGAGTCTTTTTACACCCTGTATTATTCTCTTTTATCCAGAAAAACGTAACAGGAAGCGAGGTCAAGTTGCACAATGCCATTAATTAAATGCAGGTTAGTTTCAGTATTAGGTCAACGTCAAAATTAGTCACTCAATTGACATTGCACTCCGTGTAGGATGACTCACAACACAACTCGCAGGACAAATTTTAATGGTTTAAGTCGAGATTCTCTACGATAAAATTCAGGCAGTTCAGTCTTTGAACTGACTGAATTTTACTACTACTACCATTCCATAAAATCAAAGAATAGTGTAAAATAACTATACTTTTGGAAGTCGTTGGCCAAAAGTGAATAAAGCAAAGATAAGTCACCAAAAGTTTTTATTTTTTTTATTTTATTGTTTTTAATTTTTAGGATGTTCTATTTTTTTTTTTGTTTTCACACATTTTTTTGCCGAATAATAATTTTCCATGGTTACTAAAAGTTATTAGGTTGATAATATGACCTCCACATCCATCTAAGTGGCATGTCTTCTCCTACCCTCCATAACACATAGGTCGGATTAATCAATCAATTCTGCTAATTGTAGTCTTTAGCTTGAAATAGTAATCAAGCTAATTAGACGCAGAATCTTGTAGCTGGCAAGCTGGTCTTACTAAGATAATGTAGAGATGATTTGTGATAAACCGGTACATCGCCTTTATAGCATTTTCCAAACTATCTATGATGGGTTTGGCTTCCTGTCTCGCCAAATATAGACATCCGAACACCAAATTTTATAAGGAGCGTCTGTCTATCGGACCTCTACAACCCAATCACAGTGCAACACCCCGTAACTACACCACTGGTTGACAGGACTTTCTGGCTTCTGGCTATACGTAACGACTGTCAACGAACTACAATTGACAGCCGGGACCAACTGATGATTTCGCAATCACGTAGGGAATCCGATATAAATCAATACAAATGAATGGCAACCCGTCTCCGCATCGATCTCGGCAAATGTAGTTAATTCAATAAGATCCACCCGAGCAATACTAATCGAATCAGAAATGAAGACAACCGCAAGGTTATCGAGGTAGCCCGAAGAATAGCCAAACTTAAGTTGCAGTGGGCAGGGCACATTGCTCGCAGAGGGCGATGGGGCCGAAAAGTTCTAGGTGCACCGCACTATGTGAACATATGACCTGGTGTAGGCTGCGGGAATCCGGTGGATGCGAGTCGCACGGGACCGGCCAATGTGGAGACACTTGGGGGAGGCCTATGTCCAGCAGTGGACGTCTTTCGGCTGAAATGATGTTGATGATGAGCAATTCTAAAACTCGGGTATGGCGGATGTGTTTCCTACGGTCTCGGGTCATGGTTTCAGAAACCATAGGGTTTCGGTAAGGTCATTCATCACTTTCTTTTGTTTTAACTACAGTAAGGAAGAGAACATCAGAATTTTCTCATAAACAAGAGCGTGTCGGGCCACGCTCAGTGTAGGGTTCCGTAGTTTCCCGTCCTTCACAATAAGTGTTCCCACTTGAGTTTAGAAATTATTTTGTACAACGTTTTGTCTTTTTTGTACAAAAACTGTTGTTTCCATCCAAGTTAAAATGATTTTCCTAGAAAGTCCTTATAACGTTCTACTTTTCAGTTTTTTTTTCACATTTTCTAAACTTATGGTTCAAAAGTTAGAGGGGGGGGGACATTGTTTTTTACTTTTGGAGCGATTATTTCCGAAATTATTGACATTATCAAAAAAATATTTTAGTAAACCCCTATTCATTTTTAAATACCTTTCCAATATATCACAAGTTCTGGTTGAATTTAAAAAAAAAATCACTTCCCACTTTACATGTAGGGGGGCTTTATATACCCAAATAAAACATTTTTTCCAATTTTTATTTTACCACTTTGTCGGCGTGATTGATACACATATTGGTACCAAATTTCAGCTTTATAGTGAAAAAAGATTAAGCGAGGACGGACAGACAGACATGGCGAAACTATAAGGGTTCCTAGTTCACTACAGAACCCTAAAAAGACGCTCGGTTAGCTAAAAGTGAACAAGGTGTCCATTTGTAACGCAACACCGTCTAAAAATAGAAAAAAAATGCACGTGACCGTTTCCAAATCACATTCGTATCTATTTTTAGAACCTGCCCGTGATTACCACAGTAAGCATTTTTCGTGCAATCGTTTGGCAATAAAACGATTGTTTTATTGAGCGATACTATGTATGTTGTTGACTGGGGCGAAGCGAGCACATTCACATAGCATGGAAATTTACCAGAACATAGACGGATGCATTGACCTCTATATAATTATTTTAACATGAATATAAATAGAATGTTCAAGCTGGTTTAATATCATGTCTGAGATGAAGTTCAAATATACAAGGTGTGGTTTTCCATCATACTCAAAACCTCCTCCTGATACCTCTTATCTCTGAAATGTGACACTTTAGAATGTTTTGTTTCGTATAAAACATGTTTGTTTTGATGCCAGCTATCAATAAATTGATACATTTCTATGCGTGTCTGATCAAATCAAAGTTGTGCCGAAGATTCTCAGTGGATGGACTATAGCTTTGATACGTCATATCTCGGAAACGTGACCCTTTAGAAGATCTTGTCTCTTTCAAAATTTGTTTGGGTTGATACCAGCTATCGATTTACATAGGTCTTATGGGCAACTACAGTACATTCTCAAGTTGTCTTTTTTAAACTTTCACGATCAGAACACATTATAAAACTTAAGAAGACGGGTATTTATCGCGAATTTACCTTCAATTTAATACTTTAATTAAATTAAAGGTAAATTCGCGATAAATACCCGTCTTCTTAAGTTTTATAATGCATTCTTAAGTTATTATGCCGTGCAGTGCAAAGATGCTTTGAAACCGCGTGCTCTATTTTGGCCAAGCAAGCGAAAGATTCTAAAATAGAATCACGAGCGCAGCGAGTTAACCCTAAAAAGTTCTTAAACTTTTACAAAACATTTGGGAACGCAGTTTCTATAGAGGTTTGCAGTAGAAAATCCGAGAATCCTGAATAAATGCGGATATGCACTTAAACGAATTTATAATGGGTCTTCTCATTTATGAAATGTAGGAAAAGAGATCAGAATGTAATAGGTGAACATTTTCTTCTACACATTTTAAAAAAAGCTATAACAAGCTATTTATGGCTTGTCTACACTAATATTATAAAGAGGAAATATTTAATTTTTGTTTTTTTTTTTGTAGGTTATGTGACAAAAAAGAATCTAATTTGTAGCAGTTACATTATCAACAAAAATTTGTTTTCTTTTTACGTAAATGAAACTTGACGAAAATATGACGCTTTTAATATTCTCAATACGTCACGCCTAGGTATAACTTTTAGAGCGTACTGACGCCATGAGGCCCCGAGTTTTGATGCGTTTTATCTTTTTATAAAAAAAAATAGGTGTTCATTATTTTCCAATACTTTAACTGAAGTACTAATAAATAAATTTGTATTTTTTTATACTGTTGGTTGTCATGCCTGTTTGACTCAAGAACTACTCAACCGATTATTAATAAAATCTTTCACCAGTAGAAAGTACATATTTACCGAATAATGTACCTAAGCTATAAATTATATTGATACAAAAATTTGCCGAGTTATCACAATTTTCGCGGGCGAAGTGCTACTGTCAAATAAATGCACATGAAACTACAATCAGGTAGACCGGATTTTTTTTTTATCTACACTAAACATACAAATACCATTACAGGCCCAATGCGATATTGTAGCATACTTCAAATTTAAATAGTTCATCCGTGATCCGTGTACTTATAAATTTAAGTATAGCAAATTCTAAAGGTATTCTTGTAAATTCTCCCAAAGCACCACAGAATATATCTAAGTCCTCAGCAATGAGGTTGAGAGTGCGGAGCGCACTCGTGAGCGGCGCCTCAGAGCGAGGCCACACGATGCGTTGGCGGTGCGGTGCGACGACGGAGCAGCGCCGCAAACGTCATCCTACATACAAATCACTACCCCACTAGTGCGTTGCGCCATACAATCACTATTGTGCATTGTTATTTTGACAGTGATTGTACGACGCTGCGACGACGCAACGCATCGTGTGGCCTGGCTCTCACGCAGCAAGTTTGTTCACGCGAGCGGTTCCACCAACAACCGCGGCCGACGACGACGACCTACATACCCGTCTGGCGCGGCTAGCTCCACCCTTCGCGTTCGCAATACATACGAATTGTGTATCTTCCCTCTTATTACCTTAAAGATATGTAACTAGTGTGAGTTGCCTCTTGAACCTTAGTTCATTATATATCCGACCATTCCCAAAACAAATACAGTTGGATACATCAATGGATGAAATGGATATGTCACCGTAAAATTGTCAAATACGTTATATTGTAATATCTCTAGCGATATTGTAAAGTCTCGAATTATTGTCAAATGAACATACTGCTTACAACAAAACGCATTATTTTTCGTGAAATGCATGCGATGGTAGTCAACTTACGCGGTGTGGAGGGAAGGAGGGGTCCCCCTTGCCCAGTGGCACAACTCTCATGAAAAGATAATGCACCATTCCTGAGAAATACCGATTAATATAACATAACCTTAAAACACTTTATATTCCCCCTAAAAAGCGTAGCCGACGGAGCCCCGCTTCGCGGGGCCCCTATTTCCGAGTGCAGGGTTTAAAGGAACCTAACTAACCTAACGCCCCCCCGTTAGGTTAGTTAGGTTCCTTTAGACCCTGCACTCGGAAATAGGGGCCCCGTGTTGAATACCATCGCATGCATTACACGAAAAATAATGCGTTTTATTATAAGCAGCCCCAAGTCCCGATTATGGGGGCAGAGATACTTCCGTGTGTTCAGTTGACAATAATTCGAGACATTACAATATCGCGAGAAAAAACACGTTATATTGTAATATAACGTGTTTGACAATTTTACGGTGACAGATATACCCCGTATTCCCTCATATATTTGTATTTAATTAAATTATTTTGTACTCGCTCCAACATATGACTATATTTAGTTTCATGTGGAGCCCAGATAACTGCATTACATTCTAGTTGGCTTCTTACCAAAGCATTACATAATGATGTTATAGCTTTAATATTTGTGAACCCCCAAAATTGATTGTTTTTTTTTCAATTTTTGTGTGAATATCTTAATGCGGTTCACAGAATACATCTACTTGCCAAGTTTCAATAGCATAGTTCTTATAGTTTCGGAAAAAAGTGGCTGTGACATACGGACGGACAGACAGACAGACAGAATTTATAAGGGTTCCGTTTTTGCCATTTGGCTACGGAACCCTAAAAACCCACCAAACCCATTTCATGTTTCAATCATTAGCATGGATACCTCCTTGAATTTGACCACGATGCAAAGCAACACCTTGTATATACAGATGATATAAATTACAAACAAAATAAATATAAATAGATTTAGACTAGACAAGGATGTAAATTATTTACGATTAGAAATGCTTAACCTGCGATTTAACAAAAATATAGTAAAATTCTGTTTTCATAAAATCATGTAATTACCTACAAGGTGTGACCACTTCATCACGAAGCCGTCAACTTTACGTAAAAATTATTGCTGGGAAAGGACTTTTTCTGGGGTTAAAAATTATGTTTTGATGTAGAACTCAATGTAACGCACTTAAAACGTTGTTCTGATGGATGGATTGAATAGTACGGGGGCATGGATAGTTTAAAAAACTTACAATAAAAACTTGTATAAAAAAAAAAAATCGATGAGTTGGAACTTGGACCCGTTCTTACCCTAGTTACGAAGATATTGAGGATCAAAGTACCCCCATTTGACAAGTTTTTTTTAAGTTCAAGTTTATGTTTTATTTTTTTCAGAAACATTACCCAATCTGCAGTCTAGAAAGGAAGATCAAGAAACTAAATACCAATGTTTACGAATACCGACCAGCGTACTATGAAGAGGTTCGTTGCATTATGACGTCGAGTGACGTCGGCGGGGACACTTTTGGGGTAAGAGTACCTATCGATACTCCGTGAACAACCCCACCAGACCTATACAATAGCACGGTCTACGTCGCAAGGCGGTCGGGCAGTCACTGCTGCATTTACCTAACAAACAGAGCACCGCAATTAACTTCAACTGTCTTCCAACATTTGTTAATACTTTATGCAAATGTCGGCAAGTAATTCAAATGCAAATACTTAACTTAAATTTTTGAGGACAGACATTTCATTTTTTTGCGTTGGAATTTGTAATCAAGGTCTTTATTGTACATTGACCTGTTTTTCATATTTACATTTACATCAAGTGCTGGACTTTGTACTATTGAACGTCGAAATTGAAGGGGGAACACAACGAGTGCCGAATAGTGGCGAATGGCGATGACAAGGCAATGAAACAGACTATAATACTAACCTATTTGAAATCAGATTTGATACTACACAATGGACAAGGAATAGGCACTTCGAAATAATATTCAGTTTTCGCAATGGATTTTTCTGCAATACCTAACCTGTTTTAGACTTTCACTGTTTTTCACTTACACTTAAAGTACTTACGAGATTATATCCGTGTTTTTCTGGCCGTATTCCCGCGATCATGATGCTTGCAACAGCGTCGAAATATCGGGTGCTCGAAAAACCCAAAGAAAATCACGGATATAATCCCGTAAGTACTTACTTTAAGTGTAATACCTATTCTGTTTCAGATCTGCTCGAGCCTCGGATTTGCATGTGTCCAATGGAACAAGACTATCCATTTGACCAGAAGACGATACACCAGGTAACTACTAATTTACTCTTTGTTCGTGTTATTTTGTAGGAGAACTGAAGCACGTTGGTAGACTGCAACTGTCACGTTTATTGGCAATTGGCAATCAATGCAACAATCGATCAATCAATTTACACATCTAACGCCGATGCACAGCTGCTAACCGCGACATTTCCTCATTGTTGACATCAAACCCAAAAGTCTGACAACCATTTAGTGTTTGTAGGTTCAAATACGGGCAAGTATACCCATGTGACTTTCAATTTCAATTCTTATGTACCTACATACTTTCTTTCTTTTCTCTATCTTGGACATCACTGATATCGGTGAAGGCAAAAACATCTGAGGAACCCTGGACTTATAATTTAAATAAGTCGGAAATCACCAACCCGTCTTGAGCATGTGTGGTGATTGGTGATCAATGCTCGTGCGTTCACCCTATGAGAAGAGGCTTTTGCCCAGCAGTGGGACAGTAATAGGCTGGTATTATTATTAGCTAAGGATATCCAAACAAAAGATATACACAAAAAAATATTCGATTAGGTAGGTGTACTTCACTTATTCATAGAAGACCACAGCACGCACTATAAACAACTAAGCTATCAAATTAAGCCGAACGTTAAAACCTAAGATAACATAACATAATCAGCCTATAATATTCCCACTGCTGGGGGACACACATGGCCCTGTGGGAAGGCTCTCAAAACGGTGAAGCGAAACATACTTAGTGAGGAAAGCGGCATGTCCTAAAACCAAAAATTCGAACACTGTGCCATTTACCAATCCGAACAGAGCCCGCGTCTTGTTCCAAAAACCTTTGTCATTGTAACCCAGTAACTGGTTTGTGGAGATAAGATAGGCAGTTTTTCCTGTAAGACAAGAGGCCATTATATAAACAGAAAACTAAATAATATTATGTTTGAAAAAAACATTTTACAAAAAATAAAACCGATTTCAGAGAAAACGCCTCAGAAGTCGATGACCTTTGTTTGATTGATTTAGTTTTTTTTTTGTCACCGACTTTCGAGCACCAACTTTCAATAAAAAAGAACCATCAAAATCGGTTCACCCTGTCGAAAGTTCTGAGGTAACAAATACTTTCGAAATCTGGGTGTATTTTACTCATCTGCGTACCCCTTCAGAGCATACAGGCGTGATGTTACGTCATGATATAGTATAAACAATGAACCTACAAGCGATTGCAGCAATCACTGCAGATTTGCTGTGTATTTTTGAAGAGTTCCGTTGTATATTTCCGAAGATCAGCATCACGTATTCAGCAAATTAAAATAGGACCACACGGGAAGCACCAGCTTTCAAACAAAAACAGAACCATCAAAATCGGTTCACCCAGTCGAAAGTTCTGAGGTAACAAACACTTTCGAAATCTGGGTGTATTTTACTCATCTGCGTACCCCCTGAGAGCATACAGGCGTGATGTTATGTCATGATATAGTATAAACAATGAACCTACAAGCGATTGCAGCAATCACTGCAGATTTGTTGTGTATTTTTGAAGAGTTCCGTTGTATATCTCCGAAGATCAGCATCAGGTATTCAGCAAATTAAAATGGGTCCACACGGGAAGCACCAGCTTTCAAACAAAAAAAGAACCATCAAAATCGGTTCACCCAGTCGAAAGTTCTAAGGTAACAAACACAAAAAATAAAAAAAACTCTCCTCTTTTTGGAAGTCGGTTAAAAAGAGAATTGATGACGGCTCTTCATATAACATTCGATTTAAAAGTCTGTACGGCTCTTTTTAATAATTAAACAAACTATCAATACTTGAATAGTGCATTATGTTGTCAATTAATGTGTAAGTTGATCCAAGCACTCACATTAAAAGTCATATTACGTCATTCATTCAGGCGCAACGAAAAACGCTGACCAAGAATTTATCGAATGTCAAAGGTTATGGGCAAAGACTGATTCCTTCATTAAAATTGAACCAAGGACAAAAACCCTTATCAAAATTAAGCAAATAACAATATCCTTCAAAGCAAAGTTATTAAAAAAAACTGTCCACAACGATGTTTTTTTCCTGTATCGTGGGTGCATTTACAAATCTTACGTACACGTTTGTGTATCAAACATACAAATTGCAGCCAGACATACAAATTGGTCCCGTACAAATCCGCGACAGCAGTAGCCAATCGCTGAGTCACTGCACCAACCATGCTTTTAAAAATGCCATATTATAATGAACAGTAAGAATAGGTATCATGGGTTGTGAAGGTCGCCCCATGTACAATCATACTGGTATTCACCAGTATCCCATTATCCCCGAAGAGTAAGGCAGGTGTGGCCACAATACACCCACATACTGGCAACCGACCCCAAGACAGTTGGGTAAAGGCTAAAGGCTAAAGGCAGATGATAAATAATCATCTCATCTAAGTAATTAATTAGTTAGTGTGTCGCATTATTCAAGTCAGTCATATTTCTCAGATAAATAGGTATTAGATGTGTCTGACTAGATATACCATCTAGTCAGATTTTTCCGTAGCAGCTGGATTTGGTATGAGTGCCCGCTTGATGTCGCGTAATGAAATGTATATGTCACCATAAAATTATCAAACACGTTAGATTGTAATCTCTCTAGCGATATTGTAAACTCTCGAAATATTGTCAACTGAACAAACGGAAGTATCTTTGCCCCCATAATCGGGACTTGTGGAAAGGAACCTAACTAACCTAACGGGGGGGTTCTCCGTTATGTCAGTTAGGTTCCTTTAAACCCTGCACTCGGAAATAGGCACCCCGTGTTGACTACCATCGCATGCATTACACGAAAAATAATGCGTTTACATCCGTAAAACAACATGTTTGGTTACAAAAAGGTCATTGAAACCCAAAAAAATGGAAAATAAAACTACGCCTAATATAAATTCAGATTTTTTCACAAGAGTTCTTTTATTGTTTCTTATTGAGAGTGAATACAGATTGTTTTGTTTTTCAGAAACATATATCTTATAGGTACCTACTACAGGTCCTATTCCGACGTTTAATATTTTTCAGATGGAGGAAAATCGTATAATTAGGTTCTCCATGAACCTAATTACACGATTTTCGAATTCACATGTGTGATTATTTTAAATTGTCATACCACCGACTTCCCAAAATTCTTATTGTTTTACATCTAACCGATTTTTTTTATTTCCAGTGACTGTTGGGAGACTAGCACCATGGTCATACCGGCCGGCTGTGAGTGTATGTGGCCAGCCCACCGTCTGGGAGACATGAACCTTCGAGTATAAAGAAACAAAACAAGATCGGCATCCCAATTGCGTATCGCACTCCTGGCACATTGTTTTCATATAAGGAATTTGAAGGAAATTCTTAATCCATTGCTTCATGACTGTCAAAATGAATAGCAACGAGATTACGAATGCGCTGCGCAATTACCCGCAGATCGTCCGTCCCGTCTTGATGACGTGTACCCAAACTTTATGTTGTCGATATGTCTGCCTACCCAATGCATGCAGGCGCAATTTGTATGTTACTAACCATTACAAGACTATTCTGAATATAGTTTTAAGTGCAATCGACTCTAGTCATCAAGGCATAGTTGCGCCAAATGATTATACCCTTACCGTGTCATTATAATTGTGGAATCATAAATAAAAAAAGATGTTTACAAATCTAGCTAAATGACACCTTCTCAATTATGGAACATAGACATACCTTTTGATGACTGATGTTAAACTGCAAAATACTTACCGAACAAAAATCAAACGAACCTACCCACTGCCGCGTTGGTCGAGTGGTCGCGATTTTTGAGCATCAGTTCCTGGGTTAGATTCCAGGGCCGAGTACACTGGTATTGGGTTTTTCCATCAGGAATTTTCACAGTATGCTCTAGGCTTGCCTTGTTACATGGGACTAAGCGTTCTCACATACGAGCGGCACGTTGCCAACGGCAGATAAAGAGCAGCTGTTGCCATCTGCCGACGAGTGGCGACGTTTGCAGTTGTGGCATGCCCCGTAAATGAGTGTCGACGACAGCCGTCGACGAGTCAGCGGCTGCCGACCGTGCCTCTAGTGTAGCGTCGACGCGTCAGCGTCGGCTGCAGTTTATCTGCTGTTGGCAACGTGCCGCTCGTCTGTAAGAACCTTTTAAACATAACTGGCCAAATGTGGGTGTACACCCCTGCCTAACCCTTCGTAGATTACAGGCGTGATGTTATGTATGCACATACCCATTTTCTTCCACAGTACAGTCATAGCCCAGTATAAGTCGCGTTTAGCTCCAGTATAGTGGTATACTGGAGCTAAACGCGACTTATACAATGCCTGAAAGTATATATGATTCACTGCCATAAACAAAACCATAAAAAAAATATGATATTCTTCGGGATATATGCCAGTATGATAGTGTTTTGAAAACATATTTTCATTAATTACACTCGATAAAAAAAAACAAGAACTTATCTCTAAAAATGAATTCTAACGAATAATAAAAACCATACTAAATTACATGCGTTCATTCTGATTTTTTGGCAAATAATTCTACAAGCCGCATGATAGTGTTTTATTTTTTACTAGCGGACGTCACGCGGTTTCACCCGCGTAGTTCCCGTTCCCGTGGGACTACGGGGATAAAATATAGCCTATGTCACTCAGGGTGAATGTAGCTTTCCAATGGTGAAAGAATTTTTGAAATCGGCACAGAAGTTTTTGAGTTTATTCATTACAACCAAACAAACAAAGTTTTCCTCTTTATAATATTAGTGTAGATACCAATCAATAGATTTGTTGTAAATCGATCGAAACAACTCATTTCGCGCTATTTGGACCGCAGTGACTGACGTAACAACCACTTTGTAGTGCAAGCTGATTAGAACTTCATTCTAACAGTATTTCAAACGAAGTTTGAGCCACCACGAATAGAGTTACTAATTTAGCTCCTGTAGTCAGTCCCCTTAAGTTAAATTATTGAATCATCACAGCTTTCAAAATGTTGAGGAAAAACATCGTCATAAATCTTGGTGACAGAAATTAAGTAGACATGGACCACCGCTTGATGGATTATGCCACCTTCTCTCATAGATCTGTGTGTACAAGGATTGGAAACATTGGCTGCATTTAATAAGTGATTATGTATGCTACCTTCTTCATCATCATCCAAATTTTGCCACTAATCTTGATTCTCGTTCTGCTAACCACCGACCCACCCTAGTTGCCGATTCACGGTCGCCATTCAAAAACACGTCGACACCTTTTTGCCCCAACTTTGATTGTAGTATTTTCTTTTACATTAAAAGAAAGCTAGTACTTGGAAACGTAGACCTTTTCTGAAAAAACTTAATCAACGGTCATTTGGTGCAGCTAGCCTTTTTTTTCGGATGAGAAATCATCAAATGACCCCATCCCACTCTGGGCGGAGCGGGAGGGAGTGTCAGACTTTTACTGAAAACTAAAAACCATTTACGTTCCTTCTTCGCCCTCTAAGATCCTAATGCCAGTTCTCACCAACACAAAGTGACAACTCAATGACAGTCTTAATAAAAGCTCTCGTTGAATTTTGAATGCTATGCATAGTGAATTTTAGTTGATAATTATATTATAGAGTTGTAATTCCAACAGTACAACAACTAAAGCATTTGTTTAGCGGTTGGTTAAAGTGAATACTGGCATAAGATTCATAATTTATATTCTAAGGTCGGAGCAATGTCCTTTAAAGTTTGGGTGATTGCATAAAACTTGAGAGCTTAAATACATAACCATTGCTTGCCCACTTATACATGTAAACAAGACATCTAGACGTGCATATAAATAAATATTACACACATAATATTTTTAACGCTAGTCACACCTTTGTATATAGGTACATAAGTATATGATATAATGATTAAGATTTATAAATGTCTGAATGTTTATCGCTAAGCCTGGTGTATCTGTACTTTTAAGTAAATATGTAGTATAAAAACTTGATTTCATAGTTTACTAGTTATTACTTTATAATGTTTTAGACGAATAAAGATATTTATGAACCACACTGGCCGCTTAAAGTTTTTGTTCCATTATTTTTTGTTAAAATATCCAAACATTATTATAGAGCGAGTTTTCTATATATAGAATTAAAAACAAAACCTGCTAAGAGTTCTATAAAACTTATAATAGCGTAGATACTGTAGATAGCTATGTAGTCCGTTTTTATTAACACAAAGAAACTACTTACTAGAAGCCTACGAAATGATGATTTATTCAAATTGAGCCGAGATTTGAAATTCCAACAAAAGTGCGCTTTTATTTAGGTATTCGTTTAGGTATTCGTTTATACCTACGCATTATTTATGCATAAATTAGCAAGCTTTTGAACAAATTAAAGTAGTTTCCCAAATTCAGGGCTTTGTAATTACTTGGTTCGTTTATTTTTCTTTACAGGTACTTCTTACCTTACAACGGTTTAGACTTATATTTTACTGTGGTTTAGATGTGACCAATGCAAACTTTAATATATACACCGAAATTTCCAATATCTAAGATTAATTACTATTATCTGTACCTCTATTACTTTAATTAGATTTTACTTCTGTAACAAAAACTATGTTAAAGTTACAAGAGTTTAGTTTGGAATTTTGAGTGATAATAAAATAATCCCTTCGTTTCCTTGCTTTAAAATTTCATAATTTCGTAAAATTATTGCATACGGCAGGCTCCTTCTCTAAAAAGGGCTGGTCACACTGATATAATTATGTAGGTATATAACAAACAAAAACAAAGCAAGTATTCATTAGTCGCAAAGACACGAAAAATGTACCTAAAAACGTTTGTTTAATTTGGTCGCCCTCTGCGTTACGGTATTTAGCTTTTATTTGCGTACTCGAAGCCATTAACACGTATACATAAGACCAATATTAACAGAAGCTCCCGTTGAGTAGGCTTCGCACATGCGTGGCGAGAGGTGTGGGTCGAAGACTCTCGCGTAGACTCCGCGACAACCGATGGGTGTGCCTTCGTAACCGAGATACGGAGGTTTTGTGACGGTGTGCCATCTCTAAGACAGATGTCTGCCCGCGGTGCGACCGCGCTGCTTATGCTCAGTCAACAACGACAGGTGCGCGAAAGAGGCTGTCTGTGGCGTCTCGCCGTCGTTTTGCCGCTCCACATCATTGTCACAACAAAACAGTAAGTTTGTTTCTATAAGTTACATAAGGGAAACTAGACGTAAATCCGTAAGTTCCGTAACTGATTGACGAAATTTGGCAGTTTATTGGTGGCTGTTATATAAAGTTAATTTTCTTCGGTTGGATTTTTTATTGACATTGTTGTGCTAATTAATTGATTGCCCTGTAAACAATAACAACTCATCATGAATTCAATCATCAATGACTTTGAGACCATTGTATTTAAACGACGATTTTTTCCTTATATTTCTAGAGATAAGGTTTTATAATTGTCAAGAGTTAATTAAGGTGTACCAGAAACGGCATTTTCCTTATAGTTGTGTCTTTAAAATTAAAACATCACGCTGTACCTATCGTCTTTGGAATCACAAAAGGCGTTCGACCTTGAACCTTCTTAGTTTTAATTTATATCAACGTTGCGTAGGTACTAACAACTTATTAAAATAACCATTTAACAGTTGCTTACAGTTTATGCAAAGATTTTTTTAAGTAGCGGTTGGCAATGAAAGTCATTAAGCAATTTGTTTTTAGCACTAGATTAGAACTTAGTCATATTTTTTTTTTTTTTTGAGATCTGTTCATAACTCTTCTCAGTTCAATTGGTTTACTTACATTCAGAAACCATACAGTACTAAAAATACTTCAAAAAGTTTCTACTCCAAAAAACTGTATGATCGCTGTGAAACTTCGATAATTTCCCCATCGACGTTTCTAGAGCAAATAAACAACAAAGCGAATGTATTTGGAACTTAACACAAGTTTATATTAACCTCAATAATGTATGGCATATACAACTTGTAACAGAAAGGGTGTAGTCATATGAAAGGGTGTGCTACATACAGACCATCAAAATGAACAACTTTTTCCATGAGACCACTATGCCCAACTGTCTCATACATTTGATCGAGTAGGTATTGGAATTTTGTATGGGGACGTTGATTATTTTTTCGCGATAACGATGGTGGTTCCATGGAGAAAGTTCTTCAGTTAGATGGTCAGGAGCACACCCTTTTATATGACTACTAGCTGACCCGCGCAACTTCGTCTGCGAGTGAGGGTTACTTTTTTTTTAATCGAAAGTATCCTATGTTACTTCTAATACCTTCAAGAATATGTGTACAAAGTTTCATGATGATCGCTTGAGTAGTTTTTGCGTGAAAGCGTAACAAACAAACTTACATTCACATTTATAATATTAGTAGGGAAGGGATACCCTTTCGTAACACGTTGTAAATGACACTATGCTATTTAAACATACAAATACCATTGAATTCTAAGTAGCTGTCGATAATCACATCAATAATATGTATGTATAGCAACGAATGTCCATTTTTTCTTAGTGACTCTAAATATTTTGTTAACTACGTGTATTATTATCAACAGTAAGTAGAGTAATTAAACTTTGCTTATTGTAAAGTGCCAATTATGAATGTTTGAATATACATAATACATATCACACCAATCTATACATCAATACAATACAAATAAAATGAAAGTGTATTTTGGTAATGTCAAAATAACAGCTTTTTACTGAATGCACATTTTGAAAGTATTTTCCGGTATATAGGTAGGTACAGTCAGCAAAACAGTTAGGTATGCAGGCTAGCAATCTTCTTACTACTATTTTAAGTGGAAAAGGGTTATAATCAATCTGTTTGCAATTCCATCCAAATCCTTTCAGTAATTTCTCCGTGATAAATAACAAAAATCGATCGTTACAGACTTTTACATTTATAATAGTCGTAAGAAGATTACTAGCCTGCATTCTTAACTGTTTTGCTGATTGTACCTATACCTTCTCATATTTTTTTTTAATATTGTATAATTTTGATTTGTCTGTTCCGGCAAATATCCGAAACGGGTTGTCCGATTTTGCCTGAAATTTTACCGTTAGATCGGCCGGTTCGGTCGGCTGTGTTAGAAGGAATAGCTTTAGCTCCTTTTATTTTAGAAAAAGTAATCAGGGTTACGTACAAAAATAATCAAACCCATGAAATTGTTAGTAAAATCCGATTCAAGTAAAATTTTGATAATTATAATTTCAAGCCGTCGAAGACTACGGGCATCAGTTAGCACATCGAAAATAACACTGAAATCTCATATTATTATTATTAGTCTCATATTATACCTATCCATACAAACATGAACATACAAAACATAATAATAAACTGATAAATATTTACAACTTTCAACGTTACTCCATAATTATGAGTGACAACAAAAATGCATGCAAGACAAGTTTAATTGAAAAGTACCTCTTCTTATTTTTATTGCTTAGCATTATCAGCCAATGATTCCCACTGTTGGGACATAGGCCTCCGCTCTGTAAGGGAATGGGCTTTTAATCCACCACGCGGACCCATCGCTGGTTGGTAGATGTCATATGTTTTCGACTACCTATTTGCTTCTAGGTCAGGACAGTTTCCACACGATGTTTTCGGCACCGTTTTTTAAGCAACGGTGATAAATAAATTACCTACACATAATTTTATTGCATACCAATACTTAATTCGAATGCTTAAAATTAGAAACACAGTTTTATCTATAAATAAACATGCTAATTTTACCAGACAGTGGAGACGGCACTATGACAATAAATGAAGCTTCGTATAACCACATGATGTTCCTAATCCATACAAAAATTCATTCAAATATGTCCAGTTGTTTAGTTACTGGTTTATTTTTTATTTTTAGTTGCAATATGATGATACTGTTAATGGGAAGGGACTGGCAGGTTACAACCCCGCATTGGTTTAAACTTTAAACACATTGTATAAACATCCCTCCTTCAAAAAAAAAACTCGCCATTATCGATCTGAAATTTTATTTCATGCGGGGAATGCAGCGATTGTTAACCGAATGTTGTCGGCGCCAAGTCTAAAGTGACATTTTTTTTCTTTTGTTTCTTAACTTTGCCTCCAACCGATTAATCAAAATGATGTCAATTTCATAAAACAGTGGAATGATTAGAAATTGTTCTTTTAAATCCTAAAGAATTTTCCACGACATTATAGAAATTCGCAAAGTAATCCGAAATGAATGCACTATTTGTACTGCAAACATAATTATACCTCCTCGTGACCAAACAACCCGTTTCCTCGTTTATCCGTTTTAAACTATAATTAATGATCTTATTATACGCAGCCTGCACGCAATTAGGTGAGATGGGACCTTTGTTAATTGCTCCATTATGAGTATTACTAGCTGACCCACGCAACTTCTTCTGCATCACATAAGAGAGCAAAACGAAAGGAAACATTTTTCATTCCTGCTTCGCTCCTAATGGTCGTAGCGTGATGTTATATAGCCTAAAGCCTTCCTCGATAAATGGACTATCCAACACAAAAATAATTTTTCAATTTGAACCAGCAGTTCCTGAGATTAGCGCGTTCAACCAAACAAGCAAACAAACTCTTCTTTATAATATTAGTATAGATGACCGTCAACTTGGATTTTCCGGTAACCCATATGATACTAAGCAGCCTTGTAACCTATTCCTAATGAAAAACGTTATTTTTAAATTAATTAATATACACATAGACAAACCACAGGAGAAGCCCGTGGCAAAGCAATAACAGCCGCTCAGGTCGATCATTAGGCTAAGCCGTGCTTGCTTAGGTTGGTCTATGGATAGGTGACCACCTGGTGACCACCCATTACATATAGAGTTTCCTCCGTCCTTTGGAAAGCACGTTAAGCAGTTGGTCCAGCAGCTGTCATTTGTAGATCTTTGACAGTCGTTACAGGTAGTCAGTGGCCCAAAAAGGCTGATAACTAGTCATATTAGGAAGGTGTCTTATTATCCAGTACTAACTGGTTTGTTTAGGTTAAATAAGCAGTTGCTCGATGTATAATACTAGTACCTATTCAGCTGCATCTGTTTAAACTGGAAGCCGACCCTTTCCTTTTTTTCGGATGGGAAATCATCAAACGACTTCCCCCAGTCTGGGCGGACTTTTACTGACTAAAACTCATTCATGTTCCTTCCTCGCCCTTTACGTCCCGGGGCCGCGGTATCTCTTTCGAACAGTCGCGCAGCCTTGGAAGCCGACCCTAACATACTTAGGAGAAGGCTATTCAGATGATGACGTACAGGACACAGGCCTCTTCCCTGTAAGAGGTAGTGGGCCGCATTTGACATAAATAAATAAAATAAATAAATAAATATCGCTGAACATTAACACACAGCGCCACCTAGTGCCACACTTAGTAACACACAGTTTATATATAGTTGATATACTACATATATACTTTTTTTTTGTTTTGACATCCATAATAAAACTACAAAATATAACATCACGCCTCTTATCCACGAAATGTTAGGCAGAGGCGTACCTAATAGTACATCAGCATTTCGCCGGTCATGTTTAAGTCCCATGTAACAGGAGGAAAGCCTTTTACCATCAATCGGGCACAAACCCAGCCTCCGTGACTGCTACTGAGAAAATCTCCAAAAGGAAAATCCAATAAGACTTTGTCCGACCTGTGAATACAACCTAGGACCACTTTGGCTTTTTTGTTGATATTAGGTACCAAGGTTTTTGTTGATGTTAGGTACCAACTTTTTGTTGATATTAGGTACCAACTTGTTAGTTGATACCATTAGGTACATACTTTTTTGTTGATATTAGCTACCAACTTTTTTTTTCCTTTACAACTAATGCATGGCTGCGCGAATTACCTTCTAAATATAACTCATGTGAATTGATTTCCAGAATTATTTATTAATATTGAATGAGCTACTTTTTAAGCTTTGCGAATCTTGTAGAGCGATCGCGAATTTTCTGGTTTTTATAAAACTAATAATTATTAGATATTTTTGACTTTGGAGAATTTATGTAACATAAATCGACGGATATTCTGATCACTGTATTAGCTTAGACCATCATCTACATTTTTGGTCAAAATAAGACGTTTATACCAAAATACCAGCTGATGCTCGCGACTTTCAACGAAGTATCGTCATCGTTGTGAAATTATTATAAAAATTAAAATAGGTACTATTTTTCCCTTGTTTACAACATTTGTCATTAATATCTACTCCGCTCCTATTGGTCGTAGCTTGATGTTATTATAGCCTATAGTCTTCCTCGATACATGGGATAAGCAAAACTAAATCCAAGGTTAATCAAACACGGTTGCGGGCCTGTTCGAAAGAGATACCGCGGCCCCGGAACATAAAGGGCGAGGAAGGAACATGGATGGGTTTTAGTCAGTAAGAGTCTGACACTCCCTCCCGCTCCGCCCAGAGTGGGAGAAGTCATTTGATGATTGATTTCCCATACTAAAAAAAAAAAAACAGGTTAATCAAACACTTTTTTTTTCAATTCGTAATAAGCTGTTCCTGAGATTAGCGCGTTCAACCACACAATCTTTTCAGCTTCATATCATGAGAATTCTTCAAAACCCCGACATTCGCAAGTTACACATATCGACTGATGTTTTTCTAGAAAGATTCCGGAAGCTAAGCACAAGCACGCTTTCAATGTTGTGTTAGAATAATTTCGTACAAGTAGGTATTACAAAGTCTCACGGTTGCATTAATGCATTATACCATTCCATTCATTAACTATTTTCGTAAAGTGTTACCTAACAGTTTAATAAACAAATGGCTGCACAGATTCTACGTAGACTCTCTACTCAGTGGTGATCTTTTTTTATTGCACCTTGGATATACTAATGACTCTGTGCGAAGGTCTAAATACTGCTGGAATTTCGATTTCATTGAGCATAAATTCTGGTGTCGCTTTTGTCAGTGAAAACAGAATAACAAGCCTACGCGTCTGACTGTTTTTTTATGTGATATCATCATCATCATCAGCCTATAATGTTCCCACTGCTGGGACACGGCCTCCTCTCAATGAGAGGGAATGGGCTATAATCTACCACGCGGGCCCAGTGCGGATTGGTAGATGTCACATGCCTTCAAATTTTTGGTTCTAGGACATGCCGGTTTCCTCACGATGTTTTCCTTCACCGTTTTGAGAGCAGTGGTGATGAAATAAATTACACAAAGTAATTCGCCTGCCTGGGTGATATATGTGAGTTTAAATATTTATAATCGCCCCCACGATGTCTGAGAAACATACAGTGTAGAACAACGTTAAAAAAAACCCCTCCGGCAAGCCGCAGGAGGAGGTAGATTTCGGAGAAGGTGCTGGAGCGTCCGACTATTGAACATTTGTATAAAGAGTTGTACTTATGTGTACAATCTACAAAAAAAAAAAAATATGATTTCAAAATCGTTATCCTGTAATAGAAAGTTTATCCTTTTTAAATCCTCTTATTAGAGTTTAGCATGGAACCCCCCTTTTTATTTCGAAAACTGTAAGTTTTATCGCTAAACTTCAAAGGTAACAATTGTAGGGTAAACAATATGACAATATGATTCTCTTTCGCAAAATAATAAGAAATTTCAACCCCCTCCCCAATTTAGGGGTTGCATCAAAAAAGTTTTAATTTAAAGTTGTCTGTATTCTTACTCAAAATGATAAAAATGAAAAACAGTTTAAAAAAATACATAAGAAAAAAGTTATGGTCAAAAACTGATTTTAGAAAACTGCTGACGAATTCCGCCCATTGACGAACTTAGCCTAAGTTTTGACGTTTTCGATTTTTTGGCCAAGTTTGAAAGCAATCGGTTCATAATTGCGACCTGTAGAGTGTGGCTAAATTTTGCTTGTCACCCTGTCACCCATATACATACGTATACATATATATCCCCATAGGTAAGAGACCGATAGGTAGATTGTTTTTTAAAAAAAAAGGAAATTTACCTAAAATAGACACGTACCTAATTTTAAATATGAATGTATACGTACGGACGGCTGCATTAATACGTTACCCCTTTTATTGACTGTATTAATGCGTGACGGATACCTAATTAATGCAGCTGTCTATACCTCAAAAACTTACAAAAACAACTGATTCCACGCTTTGATTAGAATATAGTATACGTTAAAGTATCAAGTCCCGATATTTTTTTTTTATATTCTTCGTATTTTAATAGGTAATTCGTGTGGTTTACACATAAAGACATGAATTCTGGTTGCGCTGACGACGTTACCACCGAACCGTGCGCGACCGACCATCAGCGCGACTAGAATTCAGGCCTTAGTATATATATTATAACTAGTCATCATCTACTCCGACTGCCTAGCATTTTCCCCTAGGCTCTAACGATATTCACTATAATGTATTATAATTTATAATAGGTTCTATGATTAATGTTGATTTCACTTCTCACCCGAAAGAAATGTGAGATCAATACCGGTTTAATATAACGCTAAGTGACACTTTCTATAATAAGTAAGGGGGCTTCCATTATTTACGTCCGTCGATTATGTATTTTTTGAGACCCCTATTCCTTGTTAATATATCGTGAGATTTGGAATGATCCCTTACCTCTACCCCTAATATCACGGGAGACTTTTTAAAATGTTAATTACTCGTTAATCTGCTGGAAATTAGACGCTTCACTAAAAAGAAAACGGTGAATACTTCTTGTGCTTCGTCGTGTTTTTTTTAGTGTTATGTAACCTTCTCAATCAGGACTCTGACTGAACACAAGTTTAAAGTTAAGAATCATCTAAATGCATTATTGTACAATACCTAAACAAAAACGCGAAAAAAAAAGTCTATTATCTGAGTTGAGCGCATAGGTCAATGATCGATGAAAAAACATAGCTGTAAGTGCTACATAGGCTATACCTACAATCAAACGATTTCAAGTTATTGTTCACCGACACCGTAGATATGCAATTAATAATTAGATATACGGTGCTGATACAATATAAAACAGTGCCAATAAAATGATGCTTTTTCGGGTTCCGTAGTACTGACAAACCCGTACCCTATGGTTTCGTCCTGTCCATCTGACGGAGGTTTTGCTAAGAGACCGTTAGCACCAGAAAGGTGTAATTTTGTAGAGATATATTTTTATATTTTTTTTTCCCTAACTTGTGAAGTGGGTTTTTTTTCTCATTCGGCACCGCAGCGTGTGGAGTAGGTATCGTTGATAGGTCTTTTAAAATTACTGAGGAATTGCTACTGCTATTTTTCGATTGAATTTTCTATTTATGAAATATTAAACTATAAGTGCAGATTTTTGTTCTAGTGGGGCGTCCCCCCTCTAAATCATGATGATAGTGCATTTTATGTACTTTAAAGAAAAAATATAGCAGTTAAGATAACTTTAGCTTAGTCGTTAAACTCGTGTGTTGGATAATTTTGTACCAGATCGTTACCAATTTGCTACATTTCTTATCGAATCGTTTTACATATTGTATTGTAATAGCGAGCGACTACGGAACTTTTAAAGCTGGGTAGTGGTGGACCCCCGACCTTGAATAGTTAGGGCAGGATCTCTTTAGGAATGACCTGATTTTTCTTTAGCACGATACCTTTCTTTGGACATCATAAAATATTCACCGAATTTCATCGAAACAGTTGTATGTTAAGCAATAAGATTATTGGTTAGAAGTTTTGGCCAGAAAAGCTTCGAAATTTTGGTTCCTATTCGGGAAAAATCGTATTAGGAGTAATTTAAGACAGTTAACTGTATTGTTATAAAATTCATCGACGCCAAGTCCAGAGATAATGTAACCGGTTTCTAAAATAATTACTAAAGTTATTATCACGGCGACAAGCTAACAAGCTAATGATACCAATTATGGTGATGCACATGAAAATAATTAAAAAATACAACCTTTCAAATGCTTTATAATTATGAAAAGTAACTAATGTCACCAGAGATAACCTCCACGGTTGTCTGTGTGCATCACGCGCTGCAAGCCATATGAGTTCATGACACCTAATAATGCTTTTCATGCATTTTCCTGTTGAACACTAGTTTATTTTCGAAACAAGGGTGCAGTTTGTTTGTAAACTCGTTTTCCAATGACATGGCGATTCTTCTAAGGCATCTTGCACATTGATGTTTAGGGCACTTTCAATTTAAACGTTTCGCGCCGCGCCGCCCGCGCCGCTGCAGCGCCGAAGCAATGCGTTTGTCGTACTGCGTACGGACGTTCGTTTGTTTTCGTCGCTGCAGTACAGTCACGTCTAATAATATGTATGCACTTTCCTTAATATTATAGCTATTTTGCTTAACGACTGTAACTAGGAAATTGGATCTTTTTCAGAAACAAATGAGTTCCAGAATACTATATAATATGTAATAACATTAAATTTTAATCCGTACATTAGGAAACGCACAATAAAAAAAAAATCTTAAGTGTTTACATATTATTAGACGTGACTGTACCGGTGCCGCACGTGAAACACTTTTTTTTGGGGTTAAAAATCACGTTTTGTGGTATAACTCATTGTAACGCACTCAAAACATGGTGCTGATGGATGGATTGAATAGTAGGTAAGGGGTTCGTGGAGGTTTTTAAAGAAAAAAAAAACTAGTACTTACCTATTTAAAAAACAATTGTCAAAAAGTTGTAACTTTGATCCCCAGTATCTCCGTATCCAGAAGGTTCCCAGGTATGGTGCAGAAAAAAAATGATCGCAATGACGGGGAGAACAAGTGCCTTTCGGCTTCGTTAAGAGGTGTATTACACCCTTTATACTATTTGATTTTCAATTTGCGTCTTTATTTTGATACGGTAGTTACCAATGTCTTCTCTAACCCTTAGAAGGGCATCGTTTTTGAAGTCGTGCCAAAGTGCAGTAAAGGCACTTTTTTGGCAATTTTTCCAACGCATTGTCTGGAATCATGTACTTACTGAACATACATATAGTAAAAGTACGCGTTTATATGTCATTTCCAATTATTTGTAAAAACATTCATTCAAATCGATAGGCCGTATGGTTTGTTGGAAATCCTAGACTAGACCTAGACTATGTTATGGCTAGACAACCATCCGCAAACCAACGTTATTACTTAGCCACGAACCACGAGCTCCTGAACCAATATATTGCATAAAACCTTACAATATACGTGTAAGGTCATAATGTACTGAGGTACTTATGCAGATAATTATTATAAAGACAAATTCAAGACAGAGTTCTGTAGCAAAATTGTTGTGTAAGTATTAGATCAACGGGAAAACAATCTCTCAAGTTCATCCGCTTTTGTCCAAAATAGGACGGATACCTATATACTTGTCTATGTTAATTGTCACCTTCAATGATCATTTATATCACTTAAGTTTACAATAATCAAGCAATTCTAGAAGCAAAAATAAATAAAGGAAAACATTTGATTCATTATACAAACAATGAAAAACTGGCTGTAAAATGCTGCATTTTATACTCCGTCCTAAAACATACGGAACCTATAGCAGTCTAATGGAGCTCACACTTGACCGGCTGTTTTTAATCAGTGATGTCAGTCAGCAACGGAATCTATTCAAGGAAGATGTTTTTTTATAAATGCATTGATACAATGGAATTGTAGGTATCTACAATAAAAGTTTTTAGACTGAGATGGTCAATAACACTATAAGTACCATTAACACCAAAAAACGGCATATTAACTATGTTTACTATTTATTTTGAGTTCCCGATATTTCGGCGTTGGTGCAAGCATTATCGTCTGCCTTTTCCCAACTATGTTGGGGTCGACTTCCCGTCTAACCGGCAGCAGCTGAATACCTGTATTTTACATGGAGCGACTGCCTATATCTGACCTCCACAACCCAGTTAGTGCCAGGTAATACGAGACCATTTGGTAGTTTGTTTGACTGGTTGTCAGAATTTTTAGGCCACTAAGGTCCATGTTCACCGAAAAGATAACCGTCTACTTATCTAAAAACAGTTGTCACTGTGACATGTTCCCATACAAAAATGCGTTTTAAACAGCTGTTTTAGTTAATCAGACTGTCATCTTTTTGGTGAACATGGACCTAAGTAAGCTGACTACTTGTAACGACTGTCAAACATGTACACATGACAGCGGGGACCAACAGCTTAACGTGCTTTCCGAGGTATGGAGGAAACTTGGTATGTAGGGGTGGACCATCCACAAACCATCCTAGACATCATCATCGCCATCCGGCTTAACCAAATCGTCCCGAGACGCAGTTACTATTTAGTCACGAGCTCCTCAAGCGCTGTTGCAAGCATCGCTTATCTACACTAATATTATAAAGAGGAAAACTTTGTTTGTTTGTTTGTTTGGTTGTAATGAATAGGCTTAAAAACTACTGGACCGTTTTTAAAAATTCTTCCACCATTCGAAAGCTACATTATCCACGAGTAACATAGGATATATTTTATCCCCGTACTCCCACGGGAACGGGAATTACGCGTGTGAAACCGCGTGACGTCCGCTAGTAACAAAATATGTAAGTGATTGATGTGTTTACGAGCAGACAGTTTATCCGTGATTACGATCCTTACAACAGTGCGGAAATATAGGGATCTCAAAATAAATGCTTGGTACATATCCCTTATCTATACTAATATTATAAAGCAGAAGAGTTTGTTTGTTTGTTTGTTTGGTTGAACGCGCTAATCTCAGGAAGTACAGCAGTACAAGTACGTAGGAATCGATAGGGCTCGATAAGATAAATTTGACAGTTATTCTCGATAAAATGAGTTTTTATAAAGACACGCTACAGTCATAAGGAGCGGAGCAGGAATGAAAAATGTTGAAAAAACGGGGATTTTTGTGTTTTTCTCTCTTATGTGACGCAGACGAAGTTGAGCGGGTCAGCTAGTTAGATATAAACGTAAATCTTCCACTTCCCGTATGCGTTCCCTTTCACATATCGTGTGGGTGCTAATTAAAGCTGATATTCCAGGGTAGACCACGAAATACAAATTTTCTTTCGGATTTTGCCATTTGCAGGCCAATGCTTGGTTGTATATTGATGAAAAGATTCCCGACTGTAAGACCTGTCTAGTTACTGAATTTTAACCACCAAAAACGTCAGTACAACCCTCCAAGTTCATGAAAGTCGATTGAATGACTTTTTCAAGAAATAATCATCCAATCGACTTTCATCATGCATAATAAACATGGTAAATATCACGTAGTAAATTTTGCCACTTCCTTTATGCGTTCCCTTCCACATAGCGTTTGGGCGAACTCCATGAAAATCGAGACGACCAGAGCCAAGCGAAGATATGTAGAGGCGTCCAAGGTACAACCCAACCAATCACAGGAACGACGTCAGTTGTGATGTGGATTTTATCGAATGTGATTGGTTCCCAGGGCCTGAATTCTTGTCGCACTGACAATGACGGTCGGTCGCGTACGTCCGGTCGTGACGTCATCGTTAGCGAGAACAAAATACGGCTGTCGGTCGCCGCTGATGTCAGGGTCACTATATTAGAACAAATCTTCGCAAAGCTCTGCTTTGGTGAAGTCTGGGCCTAAGCCGTACCTAAAATGATGTCTATTTAGAGACGTCTTCTCAATGGATTTCATAAGTAATTATCACATACATGATTCAACTTCAAGAAATTCAAAAATTAACACTACATTGTCGTGCATAGCTAAGTGAGATAAGTAAGGTCGATCAATGTCAGCTACTAATAAGTACCTAGTTTACCTAGCTAAGACTGGTTTGTCTGCCTTGTTACTAAGTGTCTACTTGTACCTACATATACCTATTACTTCAGTTCAACTATACATAAATGGGAGTAAAAACATATACCTGTACCTGATAAATACATATACCTAGCTAATCTATAAAAAAACGAGGTATTCTCGCACCTATTTCTGAGGTTATCATGGGTATTATTGTACTGTGTCAATTTCACAAATGTAACCTTTTTACTCTTCTCAGTTGAACAAGCTTTTTTTTACAAGTAATACCAATGAAAACTTCTTTAAAGGAAAAACCTTGACAGATTTATATTAAAAATACCCTAAGCCCGCTGTTTCGCCCGCATCGCATGTAAAGTTCAGTAATTGTCCCACGAGATCATACTAGGGCCCCAAGTCTGCTATTACAATAGTGTCAGAATAGTCTATCATTGACTTCGTAATTGTTGACTTTGACAAGTTTGGTAATCTACTAACATAATGGCGTCAGACACTCCATTGAAAGAAATGGCATCGAATCGGAATCTCGTTCTTACATAACGACAAATGAATGACTTCTTACTACTTCAGATTGCTTTAACACTAATAAATAGTCTTCATTAACTGTCAACGAAGTAGACACAATAGTTAAACAATGGCGTCTGACCGTTACGGTCAGGCTTGACAGACCAAGGGGTATACCGGTATACCTCAAATGAAATCTGGCGGGTTTTATAATATCGGAAAAACGATGATGTCATTCAAATACAATTTTACTACGAGACCATTAACCGACCAATGATCGACCATTATGAATTTAGCAGATTACGAACTTAAAGCAAAATGACAATTTGATGAGAATGGGATCGTGGACTGACGAATTTATAAAAATAGCTGAAATAAAAAGCATCCTATGTGTTATTTCAGGTGCTAACTATCTGTGTGCTCATTCAAACACGTTCAATATTTTTTGCGTTGATGAGTAGGTAATAAACGTGCATCCAGACATACTCGTAATACTTACAAACTTTCGTATTTGTAATATAAGTAGGATTCAAGCAGTTTCCTATACAGGGTCACTAAGGTCCATATTCACCAAAATGATGAGGCTCTTATTAACTAAAAACAGCTGTTTAAAACACATTTTTGTATGTGATCATGTCACAGCGACAGCTGTTTTTACACGACTGCCCAAAAAAAAGAGTGTTATGTTTTCAGGGTTCATGTATGTATGTATGTATGTTTTTAGATTATCAGACCGTTATCTTTTCGGTGAACATGGACCTAAGAATACCGAAGTTGCTAGACTGTCGGTGTAAGCGACCGCCCTGCGTACAGTGGGTCGCAAGTTCGAGCCTCTGCTAACAGATGTCTGCATAATGGAGGGCCCCGCGACGGCCGAAGCCTGCCAGGGCTGCGGGACTGTATGAAAGAGATACCGTGGCCCCGGAACATAAAGGGCGAGGAAGGAACATGAAAGTGTTTTAGTCAGTAAAAGTCTGACACTCCCAGCTCCGCCCTGAGTGGGAGGAGTCATTTGATGATTTCCCATCCTAAAAATAAAGGGTACTAAGAATTCGTCATATTTCTGCTTTTCTTATGCCAGTTGGTCTGGGGCTAGCCGCAGCATGTCTTCTTCCCTATTTCTTGTTGACAACATTTCAGTTAGGCCCTGTTCCCACTATGCCGGTTGAGGCGACAGATAATCGTGTGGTTTCAAAGTCGTGGCTTGTGTATTTAACTGGTGGTGCTCACATACAGTACGACACGATACCTAACTGTCGTGCATGACTTTTGCCAGCTAAAAACCAATGATAAATTAAATGTTACGACATAGTGGGAACGTTGCCTATTGCTACCTTATAACTAAGTACCTACTTACAACAATTTTAAGTAATTTGCTCATTAGTGGGCTTATAAGTTTTTTTTTTACTTATAATTTGATTAAAGCCTACTTAAAGCAACTCAAAGTGTAAAGGTTGAGGTTGATCATCTACACTATATACCTATCTACATCTACACTAATATTATAAACAGGAAAACTTTGCTTGTTTGGTTGTTATGAGTAGGCTTAAAAACTACTGGACCGTTTTTAAAAATTCTTTCACCATTCGAAAGCTACATTATCCACGAGTAACATAGGATATATTTTATCCCCGTACTCCCACGGAAACGGGGACTACGCGGGTGACACCGCGTGACGTCCGCTAGTAAGTTATGTATTCCTATTGATACATAGAGAAACTAATTATTTGTCTGTGACTCTCGTTCGCCTAGATTTTGTAGTTCCATCTACCGTTTCAAACTACATATTATACCACCACCATACCACCACCATACCATAACCACACCACCACCACCATCATACCACCACCATACCACCACCGTACCTACCATCATATCATAACCACAGGCACACTAAAATAAATAAATGTCAAATTCGATTTTGAACTCAACCATCAAAATTGGATGATTTTTATTGTGGTCCATGTAGGTACCAAGTGAACCAAGTCATCACTAAGTATCATATTATAAAACAAAGTTGCCGCGTCTGTCTGTTCGCGATAAACTCAAAAACTTCTGCACTGAGTTTCATGCTGTTTTCACCAATGGATAGAGTAGTTCTCGATGAATGTTTTATTTCATTTGTACATGGGCGAAGCTGCGGACATCAGCTAGTTTTCAAATAAGGTTTGCTGTAAAAAAACCCAACTCTGGGTTTAGCTCGCCTTTACACATAAGCTATATTATTGCAATTAATATGTATATATTTTTTTTTGTGCAATAAAGTAGACAATCGTACATTTTTCAGCAGTGTGATCTTCCTAGATTCTGTCAATAGATCCACAAAAAACCATTTGAGAAACGGAGAAACGGCCAAGGCCGAACGTTATGTTGACAAACTTTTATTTATCTTGTACTACATCACCTTGAATTTCGACCGTGCAAGTCAAACCACTTTTGTATACGGGGTGTTTGTTTATAATAATAATAACATTTTATTTATCCAAAAAACAAACAGTTTGAAATACAGTTAATACTTGGTTTGTAAAAACATTATAATGTATTGTTTAACACATTCACTGTCCACGAAAAGAAACAATAGTTAAACATTCGCTCTGAACCATATGTGGCTCATGGGACAGGAAAAGGGTTAAGTTGCAAATTCTGTATAAGAGTGATACTCTACCTCTTAAGCTATAGGGTATACCTTAATTATAAGAGGTAGTTTACGGCCAATAATAAACAAAAACTTGTATTGCAAGTGGACTGTGTCATGCTACTGTATGGTATAAAAGAGTAGAATTGTATGTTGTGTAAACACACAGACGTGTGTGTGTAAGTATGGTTGTGTGAGTGTGTGAATAGGTGTGTGTGTTTATGTGTATGTGTGTATATCTGTGTGTGTGTGTGTTATAAAAGACTTAGAGTAGGTGCAGAACCTGTCTTAGGTGTCGTTTTTTATTAACCTCCAAAAATACACATCCGTTCACATCGAACAAGCACATTAGCGAAATATACAGCCAAAAAGGCCTGTACCAGTCATAGGCACTTTTGTAGCTGTACGAACGGATAAGACGATTCCCGAGACTGCACTAGAGGTGATCGCAACACTGTTAAACAGTACAGCTGACTAATAGCTGTAAAATGGAGAAAAAAAAACATCTAAACGCTTTTTAGTAAAATTTAAAAGAACCATTGTCCAGCGTTGGCTACGAAAAACGCAACCAGCTGGTTAAGAAGATCAAAGCTTGTTAATGGCTGCTTAACGCGATAAAGGCACACCTCATTTAAGCTGCGATCTGTATTATTATAACGAATCAAATTTCTCCATTCGCTTGTTTATGGTGTAGATAAACCCCAATGAGTCAAATAGTAGCTGGTTAAAAGAATATTAAGACTGCATGAGCTGTAAATTAGTGTAGCTTTACTCCTCTTTAACTCCAAAGCTTATGGTGTTAATATTGACTACTTTACAGCCTCTAGAATTATAACCAGCTAGTAGCATTATTCGTAGCCAAAGCTGGACAATGGTTCTTTTAAATTCTACTAAAAAGCATTTTGTTGTTGTTTTTTTTCATGTTACAGCCATTAGTCAGCTGTACTGTTTAACAGTGTAGAGATCACCCCTCATGCAGTCTCAAGAATCGTCTGAACCACAGTACCAGTACCCAGGACAGCTAAGCTAAGGTACCCCTTACCTACTTGAGTACGAAATTCCCGAAATAATTTTCTGTAAAGATTAGAGATCCCTAAGTCGCTGTTGAATACACTCACTTTACTCCTTAAACCAGTCTTTAGAATACGTGAACACCATTTTACAGCTAACAGTTTCCAGATGATTAAATAGACTTAAATATGGCTATTAAACAGAAAAGAGGTGGTCAAGGGAGTTTAGTGAGAATTATTGCTGGATGAAAAAATAACGCCATTTAAATACAAACAAGCAGATTACATAATTATGAAAAAACTACCGTACTGATATCTGTTAAATTTTCATAATATTTGAGAATTTTTAAGGTTACTTCACGTTATTTCATTGTTCCAAATAGATATGAATGCTCATTAAACAGAAGAAAATAATAAAAATCTATGAATAATTTTTACACCGTATTTATTTGGTAAAATATTTTGATAAAACCATAGTATATTGGAGGTGCGTGTATTATTCGATAATATCACCTAAATATATTAACAGTAAACACCCGCAGTACAATTTACCAATAGAGGTACAATATTAACGTGAATAAAAATTTAACTTAAATAAGACATTTATCATATTATGTCATGCACAGAAAATGTTTAGAGACTTTGACGTACTCGTACGTAACATGCATGAACTTGTCAAAGTTTTTTGTTGCTATATTTCTTTGTAGATTTAACAATAGCCGTTAGTAAGCCATAAACCATCTACTGGCTGTCTGAGAGAATTGATGGTGCTGGATCACTATCCAGCACCATCAATTCTCTTAGACAGCTCTTAGAATGGCTGAACTAGCTATCTTCCTGGCCACTACCAGGGAGATAACTAGTCCAGCCATTGTACAGCCGCTGTCCGGCTCATCCAGTGCTCTAAAGAGCTGCTAACAAGCTACTGTATTGCTCAGGGCTAGTTAATTTGGGGCCAAATCCAGAATTACAGGTTGCATATTAAAAAATCAAAACTTTCAAAAGAACAACGTACAAATCAACAAAGTTAAAACTAACGATGGACATTTGATCTAAAGTTCGTAGTTCGTAGTATGTATTACACTATTGACCAAATCGTTTAAAGGTCAAAATGAATCCATTTTGACCTGGACTGGATGGACTGGATTAATTATTATTTATCAAATGGATTAACTGAAAAAGGTAAACATAATATTAATATTAGCGAATAGCGCCTGTCTCATTACTCATTGATGTCACTACAACACTACAACTATAATGTGTATTATTCCGAAAGTTTATTTATAAATGGTTTGTCCTAAAACATTTGCTAAAAGTAATGTTATAGTGACAGAAACGGATCGCTGTAAATCCGACCCTTTTTTTCGGATGGGAAATCGTCATTTGATGAGCCTCGAGTGTTCAAAAAATCTGGTGTCCAGTCGATAAACAGCTATTTGCGCTAGTTGGGCAGTACACACAGTACGCACGACGATCAATCAAGCTATAAGATGCCAGTTTATGCGGATCTCTAATTGTACGGGAAATGTGTACAAACCGAGCCCATGCTATACTATCGATAGTATATCGACTGGTCATGATTAGAAAGTAAAGCAATATTTTCGGCACCATTCCCTCCGCGTTATGTAATTTTTTCTATTGTGTTGGTTAATTTTTGTTCAAATAAAACAGATCTTTTGGCACCTCGCGTAATGTTTGCTTGGTTAATTGAACTTTCTAATGGATCTCTCGTTTTATTTGCATATTTTCCATAATTTATACATCACACACTTATGATCTGCGAAGAATAAGACAAAGTGTGACTAATATATCGCCGTCCCCGGAGAACTACAAAAACGCGAAAAATAAACCATATGTTTTCGTTGATTGCTCCAATTGTGTCCCAAATAATCACATAATAAATTTCGACAACCAATAATACCCACGGACTTAAGTTTCCAGTTCAAATGACTCCAGGCACATGGCCAGACATTGGGCCGCGTCGCCTGGATTGTCCTAACTGTTCAATAATTTCACTCAACCATAACAACGTTTTTGGCATGTGTACTTTATCCTGAACTAATTATTAACGTCTATAGGTATATCGAATACGTAACTTAAATAGACTCTTTTTCCACTTGAATATTTTCCATAACTAGCGTCAAAACATACAAATCACTCAACTCTACACTATTAAGTGCATGAAACAAAATGAAGCCTGATGTGCTAACCACTCCATGTGCCTATAGCAATCTGCTAAAACGTTTACTAGCACATCTTTATACGAAGCGACTGGTTGGTTTTATCATGATCAAGTTGAATATTTTTCAAGAGAGCATAATTCTATGACTGTTTGTCATACTAACAAGTAAGAAAACATTTCGATAATATTACACTTTACTCTCGTCATTAAAAGCCTGTGTTAAATCTTTGAATACTGTTGTAAAATTTTGTAACTTCGTCAAATAACAATTTAGAAATCAGACGTATTACTACCCACGTGAGTACAACTTCCCTCAGTCTGCTTAGCGTTTGTGGACTACGAAAAAGCCTTTGATTCGATCGAAACCTGGGCTGTACTGCAGTCTCTCCAACGGTGCCAAATTGACTATCGGTACATCGAGGTGTTGAAGTGTTTGTACAAAAACGCCACCATGTCAGTCCGACTTCAGGACCAAGCCTCGGAACCTCTGAACGTCTCCCTGTCTTACACCTCGCTGCAGAAGGAGAGAGACGTCATTTCTCCGAAACTTTTCACCGCTGCACTGGAGGATGTTTTCAAGGTTCTGGACTGGAGAGGGCTAGGCATTAACGTCAATGGCGAGTACATCACTCACTTTCGGTTTGCCGACGATATTGTGGTCATGACTGAGACCATGGAGGACCTCAGTACAATGCTCGATGACCTCAGTAGAATTTCCGAAAGAGTGGGTCTAAAAATGAACATGGACAAGACGAAGGTCATGTTGAATGCCCGTGTCACACCCATTCCTATCTAGATCGGAGACTCTACACTCGAAATTGTAGACGATTATGTATACCTAGGTAGGTCAAACTTCGAGAAAGAGGTCAATCGTCGAATCCGACTCGGCTGGGCAGAGTTCGGGAAGCTGCGCGGTGTCTTCTCGTCGAACTTACCGCAGTGTCTCAAGACGAAAGTCTATGACCAGTGTGTGTTGCCAGTGATTACATACGAGACCGAAACGTGGTCGCTCACAATGGGCCTTATCAAAAGGCTTAAAGTCAACCAAAGGGCAATGGAGAGGGCTATGCACGGGGTTTCCTTGCGTGATCGAATCAGAAATGAAGACATCCGCAAGAGAACCAAGGTCACCGACGTAGCCCGAAAAATTGCTAAACTTAAGTGGCAGTGGGCAGGGCACATTGCTCGCAGAAAGGATGGCCGATGGGGCCGAAAAGTTCTGGAGTGGCGACCGCAAACTGGAAGACGATGTGTTGGAAGACCTCCCACTAAGTGGACCGATGACCTGGTGAAGGTTGCGGGAATCCGGTGGATGCGAGTCGCAAGGGACCGGTCAATGTAGCGACAATTGGGGGAGGCCTATGTCCAGCAGTGGACGTCTTTCGGCTGATCCATGATCCATGATGACAGATCCCAAAAATGACACAACAGTACTAATATTAAGATGATGGCAGTTATCATTTTACTCTCCGGGGACGCGGGACGGCGATATCATTCACGTTTCGCCAGCTATGTTCAAGTCCTATGATGTATGTTAGGACCGAGCCTATTGCCATCACCCGGGCTCTAATCCAGACTTCGCAGCTGTTACTGAGAAATTCGTGATAGAAAAACAGTTGATACAAAACTTGGGAACTGAAATCAGCATCTCAAACTTGGCAGTAGAACGCTTACAAACACTAGACTTTAAAAAAATCCTGTTTAGGGTTCCCTAGGTTTAATCTACGAGATCCTACCTCCTTTCAACTATCTCGTGTTATTAGTCATAACTAATAATAAAATGCACATTCGAAATTCATTTCATGAATGTGTATATGCAGTTTTATACTGTAGTGCGTTGTCTAGTCATCATATTTAAGAAAACCTATCACGTCTCCATAATTAGCGAAATAATTACAACAATAAATAATTATAGGTAAGATAGTAATATTTGCATTGATTTTTTTCCTATATTCTATAACATTTTTGCAATATTCTCACAATCTTAACCGATCCGTCGACAATTGTGTCTAACTAGGTTTGTAAAGGTAATTATAGGTACCTTCAAATAGCACTGGTGATTTAATTAAATTAATGTGGCTATTCAATAAGTCAGGGTCATACCAAGCGTAGATATTGCTGACGCAATTGTAGCTGACATTAAAGCATACCAGGTTGATATTGATCTGTTTTTAGGGTACCGTAGACTGTCTGCGCTCGCGACTTATAATATAATATCTCATTCAGACCCCACTTTCCTCCATCCTAAATGGTTGTTTACGGAATGATGCATAAAGACATCATTCCGTAAACGTAGAACGTAGAACCAGTGGTTTTCGCTACATTCTTTATTATCAACACTTGCGGGTGCAGAAAAACAACACAGGTCAGTACGAAAAACTATGTAATATTACACTTCCTGAATGAAAATCGATGGTGTTGATAATTGAGCAGTAAATAAAACAACACCCATTATTCGTTTAATTATCAAAATTACAACAAAAAAAATCGTAACAATAAATCGAACCTCTCGAGCCGCAAGTAACATTCATATTTTCGTCATCTACTCGCGGGTGTAATTCCTCATTAATTCAAGTATTTGTTTTTGCTAGTAGGACTATGCATTGGTCCTTGTTTAATCTATTTTAAGTATAGAATCATGTTTAACACAAGAAATGCTTTTGGTTTCCTAAGCTAAAAATAACACTAGCCTTCCACCTCTTATCTTTTTTGTATTGTTGATCATGTAAATACATAACGCTTAAATTACCTTTTAAGGAAAGAAAATATCCGATGGTTTACTTTGAAGGAAGTATAAGGAAGTATATATTTATACAGAACAGGAAGTATATATTAATTTATATTTGGAAGGTTAACCGTCTATTCTGAATAATGATCTGATACATCTCTCGGTCGTAGACACCAAACCAACCGTACCGTAAATATACCAAGTTTCGACTTACGATGCATTTTTAATTGACAAACATGGCGATGGCGACACTTCGAACTGCACATCTTATTGGCGATAGCGATGACAGAGCGAAAATAAACGTGATTTCCTTTAAATTCTTATCTGGTTTCATAAGTGTATGATTATATTTAGAATTTGATTCCCACTCTGCATCTTCTTTGACAGTTTAACATCCTAAACTAGTTTTTCCCTATATTTCTGACTAGCTGACCCACGCAACTTCATCAGCGAGTGAGGGTTACCTAGCGAAAGTGCGAGTCAACCTTAAAAATAGACATTATGCTGTCGCGGACTAATCCTTAGGAAAAACAATTCCTTCGTACGTGATTGCTGTGTTACTTTCACCGCGTTATGCAGCGCTTACAACGGAAGTAAAGAAAAAGGAATCTTTGTTTTTGGAAAAATTTTCGTTGATGCTCCGCTCTTATTGGTGATGTTAGCCTTGCAAGGAAGGCTTATCATCAAGACAAACGAGCTGTCCAACACTAAAATATGTTTATAACTCGAACCACCAGTTCCTGAAATTATGAGGCCGTGTCTTAAAAGTGCATAACCTCTAAAGCTTTGAAACCTTCTAATATACGAGTAATACGGTGGCTTTCGAGACATTCCAATTTTAGAGTATTAGCACCAAGGTTTTTATGTGAGTTCAACCTTTTTTGAATAAAATCGGATTGAGTTTTCAAACATTTGTGTCAAAATAAAATATAGTTTAAATCAAAAGCTCTGAGTATCAACTTCGAAGTTAATCAACGCCATGTCGAAAATAATTGCTTTAGACTTTTTTTTAAAAAGAGTCTAAAACTAATATCCTATTGAAATTAATCCGTCACGGCCCGTGACGGGTAAATTTCAATAAAAATATACGAAACACATTTTCCATTAATTCTGTTAAAATGGTCTATGCAAAATTTCAAGTTGATTGTACCAAGGAATCACGTTGTCACATACAATACAAACTTACCCCCCCCCCCCCTTTTTACGCCCTTATGGGTACAATCAGAAAAAGAACACACCCTGCTAGTTTCAGGTCTCTACGATCAGCGATTTAGGCTGTGCGTTGATCCATCAGTCACGTAAAGCTAAATCATTAGTCATTAATCTGCGGCGTATCTGCCTTATAATCAATTGCTCGATAAATACAAACTTCTGACGCTCAGCTCCAGACTTAAACAATTAAAAGCAATGACCCTGTATAATATTGTTTATGGCAATTTTGACTGTATCGGCCTGAATAATGTACTGTGTTATGTTGTGCCCAGAACTGTTCATAGACGCCAGGTGCGAGCAGGTACACTATTTGCAATAGGTACTTGCCGATCTAATACTGGCGAACATTACCAATTCGCCGAATGGCAGCATCATACAACAAAGAACTCGAACACATAGACATATTTACATGCTCCATGCAAAAGTTTCGAAGCCTTTTGTATGGGACACTTAAGCACTTCGATTGATTATTAAATGCTTTTTTTCGTATTTTCATAATAGGTAGGCAGAGTAGTTTATTTCTTTTTTAATTTATTTCTCTTTTATTTTTGTAATTGTAATGTGTTTTAACTGTCATGCATCAACAGCTTTTCCTAGCAATTTCAAGTTTAGTTTAATAGTAATCTGTGAACAGCGCTGTGGTCTACATTATTATTTTAGTTAGGTACTAATGTTATCATGTTGTAATATTCCATAATGTAATATGTGTATGTTTGTTGTTCCTATTTGATAAAATAAAATAAAAATTAAATCGCTATTTTGTGCGTATTGATAATTTAAAATGAAATCGCTAGGCTGTTGTTGAATGTGCAACACATGCATTCAGCATTGACAATGCTGACTTCTGCTCTCTTCTTTTTGAAGCGTCAAATCGACCACCGATCTAACATAAAATAGACGTACAGACGGACTTCTATCAATGATTAGAAGTCCATCTGTACTGTAATTATTATTTTTAAACTGTTTGTTTCAGGGTCGCCTATACATAAGTATATTGAAATACGCAGCTTTATCAAGCCTAAAATTGACTGGTTATTGAATCAACGTTTTCCAATTGGCAATTTTCCATCGTCAATGGGTAGCGGTTCGGGCGACTGATTGGTGTAATGGTGTCATGGAGCACCTGGTTTTGTACCCTTGTGTACCCTTCAACGGCCAAGTCACACAACATTAATTATAATAATAAAGAAATCATAGTAAGGAACCTTAGACTTTAGATTTAATTACTTTTTAGAGATAAACAAGCACCTCGCAGGGGAGGCATTCGCCTAGCAGTGGGACGCTATAGGCTAGATTAAATTAGAAGATGTGTCCCACTACGCGGAATTTTTGCAATGACAGTGGATTTTTTAATGTACCAATAGTAGAGGGGGCATTACTATTATCTCTAATACAGCTGAGACCAGCTGAGGGTTCTTCATCGGATACTTTAGACCTTCGATTTTCCCACCAAGTTGAATATTTTTTGTAAAGGCGGTATGTCGATCTCTAATAGTTTGGTTGGGCTCTTGTGTTTTCTAATCAGGGTCACCAGGTACTCCAGATTTTCGATTATCCTAGATTTTGTAGTTTTCCCTTTATGTGGCCATTAAACCCTAACTCTGTACCAAATTTCAGCTCTCTGAGTTTATGGGAAGTAGGTATTAGTTCTATTCTGATGATCATGAGTGAGTGAGTGAGTGAGTGTCGTAAATGGGAAACTTAGCTTTCGCTTAATAACTTCGGAACTAAATGACAGACTTGAAATTTTGGATTTTAAGTATGTGATTATAGCTTACTCGATGACGAAAATTTCTGCGTTCTGGTCTTATCCAGAGGTTCTCAAATAGGGGCCTGAAAATGCGACAAAATGGTTCCAGTAGTGTTTGCTTCGCGCTCGACTTGGCGGGGGCACTGCCGCCGTGCCCCCCGATGAAGTTAATTAATTTTAAACATAAATGCTATTTTTAGCGTCTCTGAATGAGACTTTTTTAAATGCTGAAACAAGTATTTCTTTATTTTTAATAATAATTATTTACCTACTCTGAGTTTCATGATTCTAGAACAATCTAAATTTTGTTTTCATACAAACTTTACCTCCGTAAAGTAGTTTTTACGTGATGCGCGGTCAAAAAAACAAACAAAAATTTTAAAAATGTATTTACTTAATATGTTCAGTTACTTATTTTAAGTCACCCTGGTCGGTTTTTTTCTGCTGTAGCCCCTTCCGTGCACTCCGCGCAGTCGTTTGGGCACTGCGTGACAGCAATACATTTCACTAATACGTACAATACATATTCTTCAATTCTGAGATGAATTATGAGCTGCGTATGTATGTATACCTAACCACCTCCCACCAAAAAGCCAAAGATCTCGGAAGCTTTACAAATTATACTGATTTGAGACATTAATGAACGTTGGCAGCAAAATTGTTATTTTCATAGCCACAGTCTAGCAATTCTAATCTTGTGGTAAGCCATTATGAGAACATCAGTAAGACATAATTTTGTGGTTGTTAACTACGTAGATTAACTATAATATCCTGAGATTTTGTTTATTGCATAGGTAGAATATGTTTGAAGTAAAATCGAGGAGTAAAATCGAGGCGAGTTAGTTTCCAATGTTTTCAGAATAATCCATCAAATTAAAACACACATCCAAATTAATTTAAAGCTTAATTTTAAAACCGCCAAGCCATTTCACGGTGTATAAACATAAACAATAGTATTATAATTATAATTATGTGTAGTTTAACAAAAATATTTAATGCTGTTTTTTTTGGTATCTATAAATAAAATTCTCTTACGTAAATGTGTCTCCTCAGGGTTCTGCATCTTTGAGCCTACTTTAATACATGATAGTATACCAAGTAGGTGGTAGTCTGAACTGGCCAGTTTCACACAGACCTGAAGATTATAAAAGGTGTCAAACGTCACTTATTCTTATTCTTTATTGCACACAAAAAAACAACAAGAAATCTGTACTAATATAATATTATAAAGCAGAAGAGTTTGTTTGTTTGGTTGAACGCGCTAATCTCAGGAACTACGAGCTCGAATTGAAAAATTCTTTTTGCGTTAGATAGTCCATTTATCGAGGACAGCTATAGGCTATATAACATCACGCTATGACCAATAGGAGCCGAGCAGCAATAAGAAATGTTGCAAGCGGGAAATTCACGCGAACGAAGTGGCGGGCAGAAGCTAGTATACATATAAATTGCAATAATATAGCTTATGTACAAAGGCGAGCTTAACCTTAGTTGGGTTTTCTTACAGCAAACCTTATTTTGAAAGCGAGATTTGCAAAAGAGGATATACTTACGTATGTGCATTTACATTACATCCTAAATTAATTACTTAAACTTAAAAAAAACTGCAAACATACAATAAAATATACGTAACTCATTTTTTTACAAGATTTTTTCTCTGCTGTAAAATGTAATATTCTAGTTATAAAAAATACTAAGAAATATTGTTGTTTTTATTTCATTCAGACAATCACATATCATTATTTTGGAATTCACACGCACGAATTGCCTCTTTGGTTTTAATCATAATGGGTAGACATGATTTTACATCTCGAAGCTTCAGTTTGCTTCCTCTGATTAAAGGTATATTATCCGTGACGAAAGATTTTTTTTCATCCGTAAACCTCATCGATTCGTCCGATTCGACGCGGATAAGTGTGCGAGGTTTTATAGGATTTCGTACAAGTTATTCTAAAATTCGATCCTTTCGGTTCTGATAAGTGTGCGCTCACCTTAAAATACGACTTTCGATACAAAAACTACCATTGGTTCCCATTTTTGGACCAACTGTATCTGTAAAGTATCAAGTCAGGTTATTCCGGGTACTTCATACAGATTTTGGGGTTACTAGGATCAGATTTTTTAAATTTGCCGCGCTTTTTCAGTCTCTACTTTCGTTTGCCAGACTAGCGCATTATGAGAAAAAGCTAAATTATGTTGTTTTTTGCTATCACGTTTGACAACTAAACTTAAGAGGTAATTTACGGATATCTTCCGTGATTTTTATTAATATTGAGCTCCCGATATTTCGACGCTGTTGCAAGCGCCATGATCGCGGCGCATGGTGTAGACCAAAAGGTGTATCTTGTTGTGCGGGCATAAATATAACTTTGTAAGTCAGTATCTACCTACACGATAAAAATCGACACAAATATTTTTGCAAAATTAACCATTTAAATTCCTAATTGCTGTTGGGTAAATACGAATATAAATGTCTAGACGCATAATTAGTAAGAATAATTTAATTATCTAGACGCATAATTAGTAAGAATAATTTAATTATTCTTACTAATTATGCGTCTAGACATTTATATTCGTATTTACCCAACAGCAATTAGGAATTTAAATGGTTAATTTTGCAAAAATATTTGTGTCGATTGAAGAATTTCAAACAAGACAGACTCTTTGAATATCTCCAAATTAGGTACTTAAGTACTTATTTAGTTTGTTTTGAATGATTAGAATGCGACTAACATGAAGTTAAAAATGAACTGAAAGCTGTTTGGGATATTGAGTTCCGTCAAAATTGCTTGTACATTTTCGACGTAAATTATGAAACTGATTTACGTCCATCAGATCTGTCACTATCTCATGTCCAGTTGAAAACCGGCATCGGGCACTAGTTGTTGAGTTGTGTATTTTGCAGAGCTAAGGTCCAGCTTCACCAAAAAAATTACCGTCTGATTATCTGAAAACAGCTGTTTAAAATACATTTTTGTATGAGAACATGCCACAATGGCAGCTGTTTTTAGATAATGAGACTGTTATCTTTGATGACGATGACGGTGAACATTCACACAGCCACCGTTCCGATCCGGCGATGAAAGCCCAGCCCAAGCCCCTGGAGCTGGACCTAAAAAACTGAAATTTTGCACAGTGGTTCCCTTTTTTAATGTAGGTAGACACGGAAAAAGAATGATTTGTCGAAATTAAACCCCAAAAACAGGGGATAAAAGTTCGTACGAAAGTGGTAGTTGTTTAGTCTGACGATTAAAAATTAATTTATAGGTATGTGACTCAGAGTTTTTGATACTTACTTAATTCAGACCCCTAAAGGGTTCCCCTAAAAGGTTATGATGAAGTTGGGTAAAGAAAGTCCTAAATTTTTGATGCAAAATCACAAAATTGATTATCTAGGCGTATTGTTGGAAGCTACCGCAACAGTGTTGCTAGAATTTCAATCCTTAAGGGGGTGAAAAGGGGTATGAAATTTTGTTTTTAAGTTAAAATCACTATTATTTTGAAAATCGCACTGCGCGTAGGCCTTAAGGGGTTAAATTCATTTTACATTCGACTACAACATCGCATTTTTTTTGAGTTTATTAGGTACCTATGTCATTGTGGAGGGAGGGGAGGAAAGACGGGTCCCCCATGCCTCCTGGTACCACTCACATGAAAAGAAAATGCAAAATTACTGAGAAAAACCGATTAATGTAACCTAACCTCAAAACACTTCTTATTCGCTTAGAAAGCGTAGTCGACGGAGGCTTTATTTCTGTCTGCAGGATTTAAAGGAACCTAACTAACCCAGCGTTGGGGTGCCCCAAGTCCCGATTATGGGACCAGCGATATTCGGCGCGCCGTATGCATTTCAAAATAATTTTACCATAGATTTTACGGATTCTCTTCGACAGATTATAATTTACCGAAAAATAATGCGTTATATTGCAAGCAGTATGTTCAGTTGACAATATTACGACAGTTTACAATCTCGTTAGATAGTTTACAATGTAACGGTTTTTACTATTTTACGATAACATATACACTAAATAGTTCGTTACATACATACCTACCCGCCCACAATGTTTACTGTCTCGATGGACACAATAAAACAATCAGTTATAAATCTGTTACTTTTCCATTTTTTCTAATGGGGGTCCATTAGAAAAAATGGAAAAGTCCGTCACTATATCATAAAATAAATCTCCGTCACTTCAAAGGGCCGCAAGAACAAAGTATCAACCATCACGTAACTAGAAGCTTGGTCACATAGCGGAACTAACGGTTCAAAAGTAACGGTACGCATTATGTACGATGCACCAATCTACTTAAATAACATTATCCATGTATTTTATAAATAAAAATAGGTTTTGGTGTCTGTCTGTCTGACTGCGTTATTCTTCTTGTCTAAATAACGGATATACATTCGGATTTTTTCATTGTCATTTATTCCAGAACGTGTATTCATAATTATCAAGGTAATACCTGTAATGTCACGCTGCACAGCAAAGACGACGGAATACGATTTTTAGTTAAAGAGTCCAAATCTGATTAATACAAGTCAATATTTCCTTTTAAATAACCCGAAATCAGTCATGTAATGATTACCTAATAATAAAACTAGATAAAAAGGGTGTAAAACACCTCATATTGAAGCCGAAAGGCACTTGTTCTCCCCGTCATTCCCATTTTTTTTGTTCTACACCATACCTGGGAACCTACTAGATAAGTAAATATTGGGGGTCAAAGTTACATCTTTTTGACTAGTTATTTTTTAAATACAAGTCTTTATTGTAATATTTCTTTCTTATACACCACTTGCTTCTTATTTCACTTCTGACATTGGAAGAATTGTCGACATTGGCATCGACATCATTTGCCATAGACAAAGATAGAATAGAATATTTTTTCTTTAAATATCTCCACGAACCCTGTATAATATAATTCAATCCATACATCAGCACAATGTTTTGAGTGCGTTACATTGAGTTATAGGAACCATAAAGCGAGATTTTTCACCCCAAAAAACAGTTGTTTCCCAGCAATATTACTTGGTTTGATGTACCAACCAGAATGCTTGGTTGATGGCTTCGTGATGAGGTGGTTTACATCCTGTATAAGTAACTTTTTTAGAAGGTAATTAGAAACTATATGACAATAACTGATAATAATAGTAAAATAAAATGTAAATATTGTCTGATTTTACCATAACTGGGAGAAATTTTGCTCGTGAAACCTTCTCCAATGCTCTAATTTATGACCAAATTCTAGCCCTGTAATTCCAACCCCAAGTTTCTGTAAAGATATTCTATTCATTTATGAAGTCGTGGGTTTTCAATAAAGCAGTTTTCGGGATTATTCGGTTTCAATACGTGTGGAATGGTTTTGATGATTGCGTCTACTGGGCGTACAGTGAAAGTGCAACTGGTCAAACTAGGGTTGCCATACCACAGGAGTTCAGGTCTGGAGTCCAGAATTTTCGGGGGGCGGCATTCTTAAACATCAATTTATCCAAAAATGTATCCCTTGTATAATTAGTGTTTCACTTGATCCAAACATTCCACCAAGTTTGCCCTGCATCAGATCAGACTGAAAGCCAACCCCAACATAATTGGGGAAAAGGCTACGCAAATGTAGACATTGAAATGATTAGACGTTAATGAAGAAACGATGATATAATCTGCATGGGAAATAATCGTTCAAAACTAGGTTCGGTTCGCAGTAACTCAAGGCGAGTAACCCGTGAACCTTGAGGTCACACCTTTACTGCAGCTCTAAATCTAAAAATAGAAGCATTTTAATCATTTCGTAATTACTTTATAGTTTAGTCGGTTTAAAAATAAAATAACCAGTTGGGCGGCCATGTGGAATATTTTTGTTGCGTAATCTTAAAGTGGAAACCTCGATTTCGCGGTGTTTTAGATTACGTTATGATTACCGAGCCTCAGATATGCGTGAACGTGAACCGAGGTTAATGGTTTGACCATAGACAACTCTATTTTGCATTAGAAAGTTTTTTATTTATAAAAAGCTATTTATAGCCATCTCCGCAGAATACAACACTAGAACGCGCTACTGAATAGTTATTCCTAGCCGATGCCCGCAGCTTCACCTGCGTAATAGTACATTGTTCACCGAGAGGAGAAAGTGACCGATTACCGTCGAGGGTGTCGTTTGAAGCCCGAGCCGTAGGTGAGGGCTTTAAAACACTCGAGATCGGGAATCGCACTTTCTCTCGAGTGATACATAGTGCTTTATACTACACCTACGAGGAAAATATTCATATTCATATTCATATTCATATTCGTTTATTTGCATTCCACAAGGTAAAAACATGGTGTTAACAAAAGGCTTAGAGCTAAGAACCGTTGTAGACCCTGTCAGGGCACAGCAAAATCTAATTCTTACATGCTAAAAATTAAAATGTACATGAAAACGAAATAATTAGATAAACAAAAGAAAAATTAGATAAAAATATTGAAATAAAATGTCAAAATACTTAAAGTGTGAAGATAAAATGTCAGTCGTAATAGTAACACAGCCAAAATTAAAATTAAATTACACATTAAAAAAAAAATATATATTTAAAACTCACAAAACAATAACATACAATTAACAAACATATTTATTTCATAATTGGATAAACAAAACAAGAAAAAATAAGACGAAAATTATGAAATATAAATGTCAAAATACTTAAAGTTAGAGTTAAAATGTCAGTCGTAACAGTAACACAGCCAAAATTAAAATTAAATTACACATAAAAAAAATAATTATTTAAAACTCACAAGACAATAACATACAACTAACAAACATATAATTAATAAAATCTATCATTCAAGTATTCATTCACATTATAGTAGCTTTTGTTTAAGAGAAATAATTTTAATTTATTAATAAAAATGTTGTATTTATTTATATTTCTTATTTCCTCTGGTAACTTATTATATATTTTTATTGACATGACATATGTACTTGAGGAATGCATTTTTAATCGGGATGTAGGGATGTTTAATCTATTTTTATGTCTTAGAGTAATTTTACTTTGAATTGCTTCTCTTGTTGTGTAGAAATTCGGGTATTTACGAACAAATTTACAGATCTCAAATATGTAGAGGCACGGTAGGGTTAAAATTTGTTGTTCCTGGAAGTGAGGCTTACAGCTATCCGTTTGTTCAATATTTACCAGTATCCTAATTAGCTTTTTTTGAAGGGTGAATAGTGTGGGCGAGTCTGTACTATTTCCCCATAATATGACACCGTATTTAAGCCATGCATAGGCATACGCGTAATATGCTACCAACGCAGTTTTAATATCTGTAGTTTTTTTGATTTCCCGAAGGGCGTATGAGAATTTTGATAATTTTGCTAGTACTTTCTGGATATGCGACTTCCAATTTATGTGTGTGTCTATGTTTAATCCTAATAGGGTGAATTCATTAACTGTTTCTAACTTATAATTTTTAAAACTGAAGTTAATATTTATGGGTTTTTTTTGTTTTGGGTGGAAGGTCAATATTTTTGTCTTATCATAGTTTATTTCTAGGTTATGTTCCGCCATCCAATGAGTTGTAGCGTCAAGTAGCGTCAAAGTATTGAATTTAATTTGTCATTAAGGTTGAGATCTGTTTCACATGAAGCAAGAATAGATATATCATCCGCAAATAAAACACAAGGTTCACTGATATGCTTCGGGAGGTCATTGATGTAAACTAAGAATAGGAAACAGCCTATTACACTACCTTGTGGGATTGAAGCGTTTATTGGAATGGTTTCAGATCGGAACAGTTCTATTTCGTGAGTAGTTTGGTTAACTAAAAAATTAAATCTTTACTAAAATAAAAAACTAAATCTTTACTAATTGAAATTTATATTGAAATTGTTGCAGTTAGTGAAGCTTAATGTAACACTTTTTCTATTAATGTTTGTTTGAGATTCATCATCACTATCACTACTTATCATTTTGATAGTTTTATTTTACTTTCTACGAAAACTGAATCCTCAGACAACACACACAAATTGAAAATGGCTACAATGGCGTCTGCAATTTTCACATGTTCTTTTTTCAAATTGGTTATCCTGCTGCCGCAGGGTCGCACTGCCAGCCCGACACCATCCAACACACAGCTAGTGGCCAGTGTCATTTTGCGAACTTGGAGATAAAAACTCTCTGTAAAAACTTTTTGGCTTTTGATATTTAGGTTACTGGCGCATAGTCTTACCCAAAATTAAAAAAGAAAAACCACGTAAGAAATGGATTTTCATACACTTTTCTCTCCCGCTCAGATGCGTTTTCGTTTTGCAATGACGTACTTTCTACCGTAAATTTGATAAAGTATCAAGGTACTTTCCAAGCAGGTGTAGTATAATAGTAGATTGTATCATAAGGGAGCAAAATAATATTTTTACGGCGAGGGCGCTTTTTTGAATCCAGAGCGAAGTGAGGGATTCTAGAGTAGAATCCCGAGCGTAGCGAGGGATTCTTTAGTAGAATCCTGAACGTAGCGAGGGATTCAAAGTACGTCGCCCGAGCCAAAAATATATTTTGCGCCCGAGTGATACACTCTACTTTTCATCACCCACTATGAGAAAATAAAAGGCGCCTCATATTTTATTGTAATATTGATATTTAATGAAACAGAGTAACAACTAAATTGAAATTAAGTAGTATCTAATAATAAAACAACTAAAAACTTATATTTACATTTGAGACATTTTCACAATTTTGAAAATTAATTGTTACAGTTTTATTAGGAATAGAGATTGTTGTAGATTTAATTTTATTCTGCGTGTTTGAAATAATGTCAGAATGTGGCTCATTTTGAGGAAAATGTGACGGTGAATCTCTTTGTTTGGATGTAGATGGGCGCGGCGACAGTGGCATGGATGGATTAACTGAAGGTTGCAATTTAATGTTTTCCACGATGCGTTCACATGTTTTCGCCTTGTTCTCAATGGAATCTTCTATATATCCCTCTGCTACAGCACTCGACTTCCATCCTCCATGTCGCTTGAGAACAGTTAAGTCCGCTCCAGAATCTGCCAACAGGGTAGCAGAAGTGCGACGAAAACAATGTCCTGTATATAGCTTGATATCTGGTAACTTCAAATAAGTAGCGATTTCTTGTGGCATGTAAGAAATTTTATTTTTTCCCATAACTTGTTTGAAGCACTTGCCATTTTGATAACGGATGAAAAACCGATTGGTCTTTATATCAGCAGGACGCAGGTCCAGGTATTTCTGTACAATAGTTTTGTATTCTCCTCGGATTACGAAGGATCGGTCAATTTTTGTTTTTGTGTCTGTCAGCTTTACTAACAGTAAATTATCCGAGTGATTTTCGACATCATCAACAGTTATTTTTAAAAGTTCATTGCCACGACAAGCTCCATGTACTCCGAAAATTAAAGCCACCTGTAACAAAACCGAATGTGAATAAGACAAGTACCTATCTATCGAAGTACAGGTTACAATAAAATGCGCATTTTAAAACACTGGTTATACTTTACTAATCCACCATATATACATACATAGTTACTTACTTTTACGGCAAGAAAGATGTTGTCGGGTGCCTCATTAAGGAAAGTCTCCACGTTTTTGACTGAGAACACTTTGGATTTTTTAGGTTTAAATCCATCAGACATCCTCTTCAGATACGCTATTAATTTCGAATATGTGTCCAGTTTTACGTCGTTATTAGAACTGACTGTTGATTTTAGCATTGAGTAGGTACTCCAAAGTGTGGAAGGTTGTTTAGTTTTGGCTAAGTACTGGAAGTAGGCCAAAAACACAGATTCTGAAAAATTCTTGGCGCCTCTTGAATTTCTCCATTCAATAAAATTACCATAAGCTTTCATATATTTCTCCCGGGATTTTGCAGGTAGTAGATTATCCATCACATTTCTTGCGTCAGTTCTAATACTATCAGGAGTTAATTCTATACTTTCACTGTCACTTGAAGAACTCATTTTTCAAAACAAAATCATGAATTTCTATCAATCCGTGAAAATTGACGAAAACGCGGGCTATAGTTCGCGCGTTTTTAATTTTATTTCTTTTTTTTTTGTATTCAGCCGGCGCGCGGCGCTACTATGGGCCGTCGCACCAGCCAGTCTTTATTCAAACAATATTTGCGTTCGATTTCTTGGGCGCTGAACACAAGATGTTCCAAATTCAAAAAGTGCGCGGCAAAGATAATTGCGGCGCACTTATAAAGAGGATTAAAAACTCATTACTGCCCGCTAAAAGTTTCTTATAGAAAACACCACCTTTGGGTGCACTTAAAGGCGAACCAAGTCGTCTTTTTCGAATAGATGGGATGAAAAATTATATATGTCATCGTAAAATTGTCAAACACGTTATATTGTATTCTCTCTAGCGATATTGTTAACCTTCGAAATATTGTCAAACGAACATACTGCTTACAATAAAACGCATTATTTTTCGTGAAATGCATGCGATAGTAGTCAACTCACGCGGCGTGGAGGGAAGGAGGGGTCCCCCTTGCCCAGTGGTACCTACCACTCTCATGAAAAGATAATGTACCATTCCTGACTAATACCGATTAATATAACCTAACCTTGAAACACTTTATATTCCCCTAAAAAAGCGTAGTCGACGGAGCCTAGAGACAGACAGATGCGGTGGGAGACTTTGTTTTATAATATGCAGATAAGGCTTGTAAATTACTCGTAATATCTAGAGATTAATCGTATTTTACTCCTCATCGCAATAAACATTGTTTTATGGATATATTAGAACTTAGAGCATTCAAGACCCTGCATGATAATTGATTTAGGTTGCCTCGTGAAAATCATTAACACCCAAAACTACGGAGTTCCTGCACTGTACGTACAGGACCTGCTTAAAAAGAAAATATTAAATAATCTTTCATCTTGCTTGTGAAAGTCTGCGCCGACATTAGCTATCGTCTTATAAAACCATTTGGTTTCTCCGTGGGCTTTAATGCCCCAAACCTCCAACCAGATCAGATAGGTCTATTTATCTAAAAGTTTTGGAGTCACTCAAAATACATGCCATACCACAATTGTTTAAACTCATTATGTAAGGTTTATGGTCTCAAGTATGTGTTAAAGACAGTACCTACTTAAAAGGTGTCATACATATTACGTAATGTCAGGTGTTATTGTTAATGATTTGAAGTACCTACCTACTACACGCGTTATTGCTACCTTGAATGGCAACAGTGTGTATTTATGCGGGTTATAAAAGTTCACAATGTTGTCACAGATGCTCATTAATTGTAGGTTAATGATTCTCACGTTCCAAAAGCCCTTCCACTGTAATTTTTAATAAGAAGGTTAATATTGTTAAGAAAGGTTATCGGCAAATGTAGGTAGGGAACGCCCCTAGTCTTGACACAGATAGCGACGACAAAATGGGTAACGATCGATCACTAAATTCGGTTGCAATAACGATGCTTGCAGGAAACCCATCTTGGATGTGGAGACTTTTCCATACTTAAGGTTGCACTAGTCGACAACGGCTCGAACTCGATGGCGAGCGTGGCTCATACGCATCATATGCATGCTATTTGCATAGAATGAAAAAGGCAGTAGGTTATCTCCAGCACAAACCGTGTTTTAATTACCTACCGTACTTGCTCGTCTCAGGGTTGTCACTTCTAGCTATCAATTTTTGTTCTGTTGTTGAGAATGGTAACGATTCGTTTTACGTCTATTTAAACCTGATTCACAATTCGTCAATTATAGTAAGAAATGAGTCGAAATTTTGTTTGAGTGTGCGTGCGGCGACGTAAAGATAGTATGGAGCACACATACAAGTCGCGCGCGGTGCGTTTGTATGAAGATCCCCTACTTCCCCTTTTTATTCTATATTGAATTTGTTATTAACGAACTAATTCGGTTGCAATAATGATGCTTAAGGTTTAGCGATCGAAAGTTAGCGATTTTGTCGCTTTCTATGTCGAGACTGTGCTAGACAGGGCGATTATTTTCGCGGCCTAGCAGCTGGATAACTGTGAGTAGCCCGCGGATTCAGAGCAAGCGTTTGGTAGCTTATTATGCAAGTGTTCTTTCCTAGGATTGTAATGATGAGGCTAGAACCAATATTCCTCTATATCTCTCAATAGACCTCTCCAAGGCACTATATGTATTCCAACAACGAAAACCGGAGGTTATAAAATTCGTCGTCCACTTACAAATTATTTAAGAGCCCTCTTACAGTCCACTAGCGCCGCCAATCGAAAAAATGTCATAACTCGTAAATAGAATCAAAAATACAAAATATGTTCTACTATTACTGTAACTATTACGGCAATAACGTAATTGTATAACACCTTATCAACACTTGAAATATAGCTGTTTAGCTAAATCGTGCATTCAAAACATAAACGGCCGTTTTTGTTACAAATGCACGATTTAGCTAAACAGCTATATTTCAAGTGGTGACAATCTACACTAATATTATAAAGAGGAAAACTTTGTTTGTTTGGTTGTAATGAATAGGCTTAAAAACTACTGGACCGTTTTTAAAAATTCTTCCACCATTCGAAAGCTACATTATCCACGAGTAACATAGGATTATATTTTATCCCCGTACTCCCACGGGAACGGGAATTACGCGTGTGAAACCGCGTGACGTCCGCTAGTGTGTTATAAAATTACGTTATTGCCTTTTCTACAGTAATAATAGACCACATTTTGTATTTTTGATTCTATTTACGAGTTATGACATTTTTTCGATTGGCGGCGCTAGTGGACTGTAAAACGCCCCTTAAACAAATGCCTTAACTTGAACATTTTGTTTGAGATTTGTTTGCATTAAACATATGTACAAAAGAATTTCTACATGGTTCACAAAAAATAGTGTGTACCTACGCAACTCTGAGCAGGCCCTCGAGGATTGAGATGTAAAGATAAGTAATTTATGCGTAGATGTTCTTGCATAATAACAACAACCACTCGGGTCTATCTTTAGGTTAAGTCTTGAGTAGCGCATGGCTGAATAATAACAGCCGCTCGGGTCGATCTTTAGGTTAAGCCATGTTAGCCTAGATTAGCCTGTGAAAGTGCCTCGGAAAGCTGTTGGTCTTGGGCTCGCGGCTGTTTGTACTTATTTTGTACTTAGATCTCTTTCTAGACAGGCGTTACTGGTAGTCAATGGTCCAAAAAGTTTGACAACCACCTGGACTGCGACCTCAAGCACATGCGTTCCACCGATTTTAACGCATTTAGTATCAAATCGCCGCAAAGATAAAACCTTAGATAAATAACCTGAAGTCTGTTACTATTATAATAAAACACCCGATTAAGTTATTTAATTACTATATTATTACGACGTAAAGTGGCTACCTGACTGCGTAGTTTATATTTCTTTTAGACCTAGGTCACACTTGAACGAAGCTCATTAACTGCTAAGGTGGCATGCTAAAATATCTTTCGGAATCCCTAACTGCTAATATGATGATTAATTTCTCATTTAATACTCTGTTATGCTACCTGATGGTTTATATTATGATTAAAGGTGCAGCATCCTCTTAGGCATGGCATGTGGTTTCCTAGCTATGCAGTACCGCCAATGGACGACAAACCTTTTTTTTTCGGATGGGAAATCATCAAATACCCCGCTCTGGGCCGAGCGGAAGGGAGTGTCAGACTTTTACTGACTGAAATCCATCCATTTTCCTCCTTAGCCCTTTGTGTTCCGGGGCCACGGTTCGAACAGTCCCGCGGCCGCAGCCCCCGCAGATGGACGACAATCCTCACGTACCATTCTTAGACAAGATGCTAATCGAGATTACGCAATCTTTGTTTCAGAAATGTCGTCCCCTTCCATCCGAGACTTCTACAAGGGTCGCAGCATCCTGGTGACAGGCGGGACCGGGTTCATGGGTAAAGTGCTCATTGAGAAAGTACTCTACTCGGTCCCCGACGTCGGCAACATCTACATACTGATGAGGCCTAAAAGAGGGAAGTCTATTGGGCAACGCATTGAAGATATGCAACGGTTGAAGGTAATCTAAAACACTATGTTATTATAACAAGTGAAGATTGTGGCAAATTAATCTAAACCAATAGGTAGTATAAAGAGAAACGATTTGTATTGTTGTCACGAATAAACTTAAAAACGACTGGACCGATTTGAAAAATTATTTTTAGCAATGGATAACTACATTATCAGCCAGTAATATAGGCTTTATTTTATCCCGTACTCCCATGGGAACGGGAACCAAGTAAAACCGCGTGACGTCCGCTAGTACAATTATGAAATTCACTAACACAGAAAGTGCTTATCAGACGCAGTATCTCATCAAAACATTTCCATAGCAAACATCACGTACGGTAAGGCAATAAGAACAAATAATAACTGTCTATTCTTTGTCTTACAGCTCTTCGATCGCTTAAGAACCGAAAATCCTAACGCCTTTAAGAAAATGAAGCCCCTGCAAGGTGATGTCCTACTCGACCACCTAGGACTCTCTGAATCCGATGTAGAAATGTTATCGAATGAAGTGTCGATGGTGTTCCATTTCGCCGCTACTTTGAGGCTGGAGGCTCCCTTGAAAGACAACGTCAGTATGAATACTGTCGGCACTCAGAGAGTATTAGACATGGCCAAGAAATTTAAGAAACTTGTCGTTTTTGTGCACTTGTCTACGGCATTCTGTTACCCTGACTACGAAGTATTGGACGAGAGGGTGAGAAAGTTTTTTATTATTGTTTACCTACACTGGAATTAAATCTGAACTGTTATTGGTCGCTATAGAATATGCACTTACCAGATTTGCACTAAGAATGTTGACATACTTTGCAACAACTTGTGTACGACCGTAGCCACACAAGCCAAGTAGCCTTGCGTAGCTATCGCTGAAACTTCTATAAACTCACACTCAGTATTGGTACTTGTGGTACAGGGGAATCTCAAACGTGGAAGAAAACCAACATTTTCTTTATAAGCGATACGCGACGCCACGTAGTGCTACGCAGCGCTACGTAGAGCTACACGGCGCTACGCAGTGCTACGCGGTACACCACATTACAACGCGCTACGCGGCTACGGCTATAACCTTGAAAGTTTTTGCAAAAAAAATGTGTCTACATTCACTTTTCGAACTCACTCAATATCTATCGATAAAACATCGTTTGATTTTTGTTTGGAAAAATGAGCCAATCTTCAGAAAGACTATTGCTATGTCCTCAGTGTCACGCCCCACCCGTGAAGCCAGAAAACATAATGAAGCTAATTCAGTGGCTGGACGACAAGCAACTAGCCCTACTGACGCCGTCACTGCTGGGACCACACCCCAACTGTTACACGTTCTCTAAACGCCTGGCCGAAAATCTTGTAGAACAAGCCCACCAAGACTTGCCTGTCGTCATCGCGCGTCCCAGCATCGGTAATGTTGTTTCCCTTTCAACATGTACCACGAGTACAGAGTCTACTACTAGGCGAAGATCGTCACTATTCCCAATTCCCAACCTTTAGGCGCGTATGGCGTATGGCGTATGGCGGTGGCGCGGCGCAGCTGCGGGTGCGCGGTGGGCGAGGAAGTGGCGCCGCGCCACTCTATCTCAGTATGTGTCGCGCCACACCTCTTCTATACATTTTGTATGAAATATCAAAGAAGTGGCGCCACGCCACCACCTCGCCAGCGCCGCGCCACCGCCATACGCCACTTGTGTATGACCCGCGCCCTAGGTACCACCTTTCTCACTATGCGTTGTAGACCGCTAACCGTTTGCATGTCATAATTATGTAAATACTTGTACAGCGTTTCACAGAAAAGTTTGGTCCTATTTAAAGGATGTGTAGACCATCAAACTTAAAACAACTCTCTTTACTAGACCTTCGGAATCGAACGGAATCAATCGGAAGTAAACTTTAAATAATAAAAAAATATACACACGGTTAAATTTAAAACATTAAAGATAATCTATAATCCGAAAACCAAAGTAGTCGCCTTTAAAAGAGAAAAAAGGAAGGGTACTTGTGGGCAAAGGATGCACCTACCTTCAAATTTCAGCTAGTCTTCACCCAAGTAACTGATCAACTGCAATAACAATGAATACACTAATGCTCACATATATAGGTCTTTAAATCAGTTTAGGCAAAAGGTAAAAGAACCCTCCTTCATTTATTTTAAACTACATGCATCAGACACGCGAGACATCACACGAATCGCGGACGGAACCTCACTGACTGCTGACCCAATGCAAAAGTATAATATATTCTTTTATATATCGATCTTTGGGAGGGCTATTCCTATCTTGTTGGTCTGGCCTAGAAAAGTGGTTAGTTTCAGGGCTTGACACGACAACGAATGATTAAAACATTAATGAAGAATGAACATGGCGGTTAACCCTGTCAAATAGATTGAGATTTGGCCCCATTGTTACGACAGATTTGAATCGACCCTTCATTTCAAATCTGTCATTTCTTATTGCAAGAGTTAGGTTCGAGGGAAGCTTAATAGGGCACGGTACCGCATACATGTATCGCTATCACCACCTACATGCATGTACTTTTATTCCAGTTTGTCCAGCACTAAAGGAACCCATGCCGGGCTGGGTAGACAACCTAAATGGGCCAGTTGGCGTGATGTTGGGAGCGGGCAAGGGCGTCATCAGAACCATGCTGTGCAATGGTTCCCTCGTAGCGCAGGTCGTTCCAGTCGACATCGCCACCAATGCCATCATTGCTATAGGAATGCTTGAAGGAAGCAGGACTGAAAAGTAAGTGTTGACACTATCTATTTCTGAAAATCTTAGTAAAACACGCAATAGCTTTGAGCGTTTCAGAGTTTTTGAAGCAGGCAAATTTGCAAATTTATAAGGTTAACCCTTGTTCTTTCTAATTATTAGGGCAGTTACATTATTTGCCGACGTTACCGCACGATAAAATATATACCTAGGCACGACATAATTATACAGAAACGTGGGAATCGAGCTGCCGTCATCAGGTGCATAAAAAGTAGAACCTTTTAGTGTTCAGCTTTTGTTTCAATAAACTCACCAATAAAGTTTATGGGTGCATTTTGTAGCAGTAAAAAATAAACACTTCTATATTGAGGCAACCCTGATTCGCCCGATCCGATTCGTTCGATTTTGAACCTACTTGCTGCAGCGTAGAAGCTATAATGGTTTCAGTTACAGCTTGTACGCCAAACGAACTCAACAAATAACTTGGTGTTTTGTGTCTAATCGGTTGGAGAGGAAAATAAGGTGTTCTAGCAATCTGCCTTGTCACATTCGAGTTCAAATTGAATTTCACTCAAAAATCAAACGCCAAATTTGGCCCTTTTAGCCTGTAACCCCAAAAAAAACCAAGATCATTTAATATTCACAAACCAAATTATCTTCCAGGACAGTCTCACTGCCTGTGTACAATGTGAACAACGGTCATCAGAAGCCGACAACGTGGGGTGACGTGCTGAACGTGGCCAAGGCATACGGCCGCAAACACCCACTGTCTTGGCCCCTGTGGTACCCCAACGGGGATATCACCACCAACAAATTTCTGCACGAGTACCGAAGAATTTGCTACCACTTAGTGCCTGCGTACATCATCGATTTACTTCTGTTTTTATTAGGGCAGAAAGGAATGTGAGTATAATTACAATTAAATAAGCTTTTTGGGATACATGTTGACGCTACGTTTCGGTTCGATCGACCTGTACCCACAGTGTCTACGTACTGATGTGGTGTGGGTCCCACGCCACGTCAGTCTTTTAGCGAGTGGACATAAAGTGTTTGCTGTCCAGGTCAAGTCAAGATATAAATATAATTATAAAAAATAAATGTGAAAAGTAAAAGAAATAAGGCTATATGCATTTACAGGAAATTCAAGTCACAACTTATTCATACTTATATATTTTTTATACAGCTCCATCCATCGCGAGCCATTCCTACCTTTTATTTAAAATGGTATTTTTCAGTTTGGTAAGAATCCAAGAAAGAATATCTCAGGGATTGGAGGTGTTGCAATATTTCACAATGCGACCATGGAACTTCCCCAGCGCCAACTACGACGCTGTCAGAACAAAATTAAGTCCCGAAGAGCAAGAAATATTCAACACAGATATTACCGATGCGGACCGGGACGACTACATGAAACAGTGTGTGGAAGGGGGCCGTGTCTTCTGCTTCAAAGAAGACCCGAACAAAATGACTATAAATAGGAGTTACCATAATTTGTAAGTACCTATTTCTGTCTAGGCTTTTGAATACTTACGTCATAAAATATCGATTGCAGTAGTCCAACGGCCATTTTCCATAGCTTACTGACAGGTATGGGTAGGTTGCTATCTCTTTCTGTTTGACATTTAGCTTGCAGCTTTCTTTGATTTATTGTATGAATCAGTATAATCAAGTCTTAGGTAGATAACGCGGATAAGCTCCGATAGCTACGAGAGTAGGCATATTACGGCAATTATATACGTAAGCAAGTTATAGAGAAAACGGCCTTAAAAAGTGAAGTGAAGTCCAGTTGGAGCCCGGCTAGGTTCTTTGATTGATTTTCACTTCTCACACCTGTGGGGGGTATCGGGTAGGGGGGAGGGCTGTGGGTTGAACATGATGGAGGCATCATAACGGAAAGTGTCAAAAATGTTTAAAAGTGTCCCTTTTGCAAGTAGGTCATGCTTACCACTGCTTAAAAAATCAAACAACTACGCATGCAATTAACATAAGTAATGGGAGAAGAGCCACGGCAAAAGCTAGTAAACAATAAATAAGATAGGTTCATTCGGTAAATGTGACAAAAAGACAACAAGTCATTACCTATCGTCAATCCGTCCTCGCTTAATCTCTGTGACCGTTAGCACTAGAAAGCTGAAATTTGGTACCAGTATGTGTATCAATGACGCCGACAAAGTGGTAAAATAAAAATTGGAAAAAAAAATATATTAGGGTAGCCCCCCTATATGTAAAGTGGGATGTGTTTTTTTTTTTAATTTCAACCCAAACGTGTGATATATTGCTGGAACGGTATTTAAAAATGAGTAGGGGTTTACTAAAATCATTTTTTGATAATGTCAATAATTTCGGAAATAATCGCTCCAAAAGTAATAAACAATGTTTCCTCCCTCTAACTTTTGAACCATAAGTTTAGAAAATATGAAAAATATCTGAAAAGTAGAACTTTATAAGGACTTTCTAGGAAAATCATTTTGAACTTGGATGGAAACAACAGTTTTTGTACAAAAAAGACAAAAAGTTGTACAAAATAATTTTATTGTGACGGACGGGAAACTACGGAACTCTACACTGAGCATGGCCCGACACGCTCTTGGCTGGTTTTTCATTAGAGAAAATGTTGAAGCTCACATGAATAAATGTAGATGGATCAATGACCGCTATTGCAACTTAACTGGCACCTATCCTTATGATTGCTCCTACAGTATCAATCACCTGTATTAGGTACTTCTATGTTATAATGATTGCCTTGCTTTTTAACCGACTTCTAAAAAATGAGGAGGTTCTCAATTCGGATGTTTCTATTTTTTTTATGTTTGTTCGCGCATAACGCCGTCGGTTGCCAACCGATTTGAAAAAATATGTTTTGTTGGAAAGGATATACTTTCCAACAAAAAAGCATATTGGCCTCATTGCGTTTGACAAGAACCATTCTACCATCAGATCTGATAATGAAGGCACCGGAACTCCATAATGAGACAATGTAATTATCATAGTCGTGTTTGGGCTTGTTGTAATTGTAACTGTATGCACTTTCCATGTGTACAAAGCACATGTGAACCATTAAAAAGTGAAAAATAAAAACTTAAAAAAAAAACATAAAAGTCAAAAATAACTAGCTTCTGAAGTTGGTGACAAAAAAAATTAAATCATTCAAACAAAGGACTTCAGAAGCTAAAGTTATTTTTGTTTTTTTTGTTATATATACAACCTTATTTTTTGTTTATACTAAACCCGAAAAGGGGTCATTATACTCATCATTTTGAACAACTTTTTCTATGGGACGAACCCTGAAATCGCGAAAAAAAAATCAGCTGTTCCCTACATTTATGTTCGCATAACTCGTCAAAATGTAGGGAACAGCTGATTTTTTTTTCGCGATTTCAGGGTTCGTCCCATAGAAAAAGTTGTTCAAAATGATGAGTACAATGACCTCTTTTCGGGTTTAGTATAAACAAAAAATAACCCTGTATAATGATAAGTCGGTTTTATTTTTTGCAAAAAAAAAAATTCTGACACATTTCACGCGTTAGCACATTTCGGATTGGACATTTTGCTTATTGGACGTTTTGCGAATTGGACATTTTGCAAATTAGACATTTTGCGAAATGGACATTTTGCGAATTGGACATTTTGCGAATTGGACATTTTGCGTATTGGACATTTTTCGAACGCTGGACATTTTGCGAATTGGACATTCTGCGCACAAACACACTGACTGTCAAACTCATGCTAACTGCTGCTTATAGTTACTGAAATGATATTTCGTTAGTTTGTATTTAATTTGTTTTCTTCTTTGTTTCAGCCTATACGTGCTCGACTGGTTCGTGAAGATCATGTTCTGGCTCTTAGTGCTCTCATTCCTGGCGTCGTGGTTCCAGCCTGTCAGGACAATATTCTCCTATGGAGAACCCGTTGTCAAGCATCTGCCTTTCTTGGGACCAGTAGTTAGCAAAAACGAAGGATTATGAATTCAAATATCTCTTACTGATAATTGCTTCTGGTGAAGGACCTAAGATATAGGTTTAATGCTAGAATACTTCTACCTAGATATCTCAATTGTGTTTTAATAGACAAACATCAGGTAGAAAGATTAGTTAGGTTATTCAAATTTGATCATCTGGTTTAGGAGTTCTAATGAAAATCTCAAATGTATGTAAGTAGGTAGGTACAGACGGACGTCAGCACATTAAGCTAAGCTACCCGAAACTGAAAAAAAAAAGAAAGAAAAACCTTGTTTGACGGATTGTGGATTGCTTCATATACTTTTATTGTACCTAGTGTACTGTACTTTCATTGTTTCACCATCATTTATTTCGCAAGATGTCTGCAACTGAACGTAATCCCAGCGGAGGGCATGATGTGATCAAAACTTTGCCTTTTTCAAATGTATTACCTTGTCTATCGGGTACATATACCAGGCTAGTCTAGACTAGGCTTTTCGTGGGTCTTATTGGACTAGAACCCAAGAAATAGCTCTCATCATTCGGACAGTACCTACCTATTATATAAGGAAAAGACATCTGTATGTACAAGTCACCGTAAAATTGTCAAACACGTTATATTACAATATAACGTGTTTGTCTCTAGCGATATTCTAATATCTCGAATTATTGTCAACTGAACATACGGAAGTATCTGCCCCCATAATCGGGACTTGGGGCACCCCCCCGTTAGGTTAGTTAGGTTCCTTTAAACCCGCGAAGCGGGGCTCCATCGACTACGCTTTTTAGGGGGAATAAAAAGTGTTTTAAGGTTATGTTATATTAATCGGTATTTCTCAGGAATGGTGCATTATCTTTTCATGAGAGTTGTGCCACTGGGCAAGGGGGACCCCTCCTTCCCTCCACACCGCGTAAGTTGACTACCATCGCATGCATTTCACGAAAAATAATGCGTTTTTTGTAAGCAGTATGTTCATTTGACAATAATTCGAGACTTTACAATATCGCTAGAGATATTACAATGTAACGTGTTTGTCTCTAGCGATATTCTAATATCTCGAATTATTGTCAACAGAACATACGGAAGTATCTGCCCCCATAATCGGGACTTGGGGCACCCCACGTTAGGTTAGTTAGGTTCCTTTAAACCCTGCACTCGGAAATAGGGACCCGCGAAGCGGGGCTCCGTCGACTACGCTTTTTAGGGGAATATAAAGTGTTTTAAGATTAAGTTATAATAATCGGTATTTCTCAGGAATGGAACAATATCTTTTCATGAGAGTTGTACCACACTGGGCAAGGGGGACCTCTCCTTCCCTCCACACCGCGTGAGTTGACTACCATCGCATGCATTTCACGAAAAATAATGCGTTTTGTAGTAAGCAGTATGTTCATTTGACAATATTTCGAGTTTTTACAATATCGCTAGAGATATTACAATATAACGTATTTGACAATTTTACGGTGACATACATATTTGCGCCACCGCCAACGACAGCGAGAAGTGACCAGAACTATAGCTCCAAACGACTTGTTTGTTTGACCGAGTTCTCACCAGCGTGAGTCAGCGATAAACCATAACCAATGTCGGACCAACAATATTCTGTACATGTCCTGAACGAGAAAATATTCGACGGTTAGTCTCTTTCGTGTCAGCGGTGGGACAGGTACCTACCTACCATGTACTTACTCTTTAGAGATGAAACGGATTTGTAGTAGTTTGGCCGGATACCGAATATCGGACATTTTAGAGTTGGTTATATTCGGGTGCCGAATATAATTATTGTTAGTAATGAAATTTTGTATTTATGTGGCATGATTTATCTTGTGTTAATGAGATTTTCTTGACTTTGTTTTCATATTTGATATCCGGCCGGATAGTGGGTTAGTTACTATCCGGTATCGATTAACGGATACCCGTTTTATCTCCGTTTCGTATACCATAGTTACCCATGTCACACGCACTTGTAAGCCAAACAACAGCTATAGATGACACCGCACCGTGACGGGTATTTGGCAACTCGAAGGTGCAAAAGGAATTAGTACCGTACCTAGTTTAGATTATCCGTTAGTGTATTTATGGGAATGTGGCAATTTATTTTAAAAGCTCAGCGTTGATTAATTGTGGTGGTTAATGCTTTTAGTATTAAAATACATGTAATTTAGTACCTACAATGAATGGTTTCTAAACTCTTTACAAAAAAGTCACTCACAAGAGTCTAATGTGTGGTCTAATCATTAGACTAACACGCTAATATTGTATGTATTTGACTTGATTTTTGTACAAGCCTTTCAGAATCATTTGTGTAAGCCCCTTCGTACCTACACTAGGGTACCTACGCAAATCTTCGTTACTAATGTTCTATACCTACCATTAGTATCAAGTCGCGAGTATCGATCGAGTAGCGCACGATCCGTAGGTACATACGACATTGAATCGCAAGACGCGAATTGCCTATTCAGTCGCTAAGCAGATCACACTTTTCCCGAAATGACAAAAATCTAAATGCCATCTTGGAAATCGCTGCCACTTATGTAGCGATGATCTCGCCCGGCAAGTTGTGCGCGACTATCACGACGCGAGTCGCAGGACGAATGTCGGCGACGCGACTCGTGTACGAACTTCAATGTATTTGTATGGCGGCAGTCGCTGAAAGACTAAAATCGTTGAGTATCTAAGATTTAAGTACCTAGCCTTGTGTACGAAGGGGTTAAGTCTTCGATAGTATACAAGGCGCTGCTGAAAAGTTTAATGCTGTAACGGACTGATTAAAATTTGTGCATCGAAGCGGAGCGGGGCTAGGACTCGGCACACGGCGAGCGAACTGTTATGGATAGCTCCACTTCCGCGCCCCGTGTTTTATTTATGAGGTGTATGAGTTTTTATTGAACTCTCCAAATTCATGTTATTGTTCACAACTAAGCACAGCCCATTTTTAAGTTTTACGCAATCTTATTGGTATATATGCACAACTTTTCTCCCGTTCGCTCCAGAACCGGCACTATGTCGTGACAATTATTTTATCATTGGCTTTTAGTTGGTAAAAGTCATGGATGACAGTAGTCGCGCCGTCCTATAAATGTGAACGGCCCCACCTCCATTTAAATACACAGCCACGACACTGAAAACTACACGATTATCTGTCGTCACGACATAGTGGTAGCGCGGTCAAAGGCTATACTCATAGCAGTCATAGCCCAATGTTTATAAGATTTTGTCAACATGAAACAACAAGAAATCAAGTGGTTCAAAATGTTTTGGTTCTTATTTAATATTCTCAAATATGTATGCAATTATCATCAAATATTACAATACTGACAAATACTACCTAGCTTCTAAGTTATTTAGATAGGTAATACCTGGGATTAGATTACAATTAAAACGCAGCACATGAATAGAACACGATATATTTTAAATATTATAAAGTTTGATTTGTTTGTGGAAAAATAAACTTTTACAAATGTAGAACAACAAATAAATAATGTTTTATTTTAAAGTTTTCTGATCAATCTCAAAAAGATTCGCAAAAGCAAATATTTTAAATAGTTTTCCCTAGAAGTCCATGATTTCGATAACATTTCCTTATCATAAATAAGCTTAAAACGAAATTATAAAATAAGTGGTACAGGTAATGCGCAAGCGAACTGTATGTGTCTACTTGGTGGCGTTGACAATGTCAATGAACTCTGGCTTGAGGCTGGCGCCTCCAACGAGGAAGCCGTCGATGTCGGGGCAGCCAGCCAGCTCCTTAGCGTTGGCGGCAGTCACGGAGCCGCCGTACTGAATGCGCACAGAGGCAGCTACGTCAGCTGACGCGTTAGCTGCTAACCACTTACGCAGGGAAGCATGGACGTCTTGTGCCTGTCAAACAAATAAAAATATTGTAGAAATTAGCTTTAGAACTGCCACTAAAACCAATTCAACCCTAAATCGAAGTCATTAGTCTAAATAATATTCTGAACAATACTATTTTCATTTACAGTTAACTTCAAAATCAATCAAAAAGTTTGCCCACATTAGTAAAATATACCTGTCTTTTACAAGTATTATCACTTATCTTATTTATTAGACTGAGTGTAGTTAAATTTGTACTAGACATCAGTGTTTTTTTTTATTTAATCAAGCGGGTAAGTTGTTGAATATGTTGGATAGCACAGTTACAAGATAAGAACAGAAGTCATTTTATGTGCAATTAATTGATATGGCACCAATTAACCAATATTTTTTTAAATACAAGTCACATTGAAACACATTCAATAACAAGAATTGGTTATATCATCTCATTTCTAAGACATTATTATAAAACACTAGCTTCTGCCAGCGGCTTCGCCCGCGTGAAGTTTAATTATTGTCCCATGGGATCTTACTACCAGGAAAAAAAGTACCCTATGTGTTAATCCAGGTTATAAACTATCCTTGTGCAAAATTTCATCCAAATCCGTTCAGTAGTTTTTGCGTGAAAGAGTAACAAACATACATCCATCCTAACAAACTTTCGCATTTATAATATTAGTAGGATTTAACTTTGGACAGGTTGAGTGACAAAATGTTAGTAAGAAGTTAAAATCATCATCTCCTTAGCCTTTTCCCAACTATGTCGCGGTCTGCTTCCAGTCTAACCGGGTGCAGCTGAATACCAGTATTTTACAAGGAGCAACTGCCTACCTGAACTCCACAACCCATTTACAACTGGGTTATTCAATACCACTTGGTAAGACTGGTTTACAGATGTAAACTTTTAGCAAAAAGTTAAAATATGACATGTTTATTAGTAAAACAAATAAATTAAGTTTTGTTTACCTGCTGAGGCGAGGCAGTCTTGCCTGTTCCAATGGCCCACACTGGCTCATAAGCAAGCACAACATTGGCCCAGTTGTTGCCAATAGCTGGTAGGAGGGCCTTTGTCTGCCTGAAGACTACTTCTTCAGTTTTGCCAGCCTCTCTCTCTTCTAGAGTCTCACCAATGCAAGCGATGACCTTCAGCCCATTCTCAAGAGCATGGGCAACCTTAAAGTATTAATTTAATTAAGTATAACTACCTTCATAGTTGATTACATAAGAGTGGAGAACAATATTGTTTATAACTTACTTTTTCTGCAACAAGGTCATCTTTCTCTCCAAAGATAGTTCTCCTTTCCGAGTGCCCTAGGATTACCCAGTTGACACCAATATCCTTAATCATAGCTGGCGAGATTTCACCTGGAACAAAAAATTATACTGTTACAGACTGACGGGGAAATAAGAATTATTTGAGGATTGTATAGATTGTTTCTTAGTAGTAAGTAATACATGCACAATGATCCACTCCAGAGACTAAGTGCCAAAGCCTAAACCCCATAAAATAGATTGTTTCTTACCAGTAAAAGCTCCCTTTGCAACTTTCCAGCTGTTTTGTGCAGCAGCGCTAATTGTACCGGGCAGGATGGATTGAACATATTCAAGATAGATGGCAGGGACTCCCACTACAACCTGAAGAGAATAACATGGATGCAACTTTATATTTTCATTTCTTTTTTATTGTCAGATACATTTTAATAGGTGTTATTCGAAATGTATCTTGACTTTTATACATAATTATAATAGGGTGAGAAGGGATGAAACAGGACGAGGTCTGAAACCTGTTTGCTAATAGGATTTAAGGTTTCAAAAATGGTAGACTGGTAACTTTATGTCAGTTTTCAGTGGCATGTGGATTATAATGGTTTTGGATAAATAAGTCCATTTTTGATCTACAGCGTGGAAGGTACTTAAACACACAAACGGACACTACAAATTCAGCTTATTTTTTTTACGTGGTAGGGTACATTTTATATTATACAAATGAAAAGTATTTGTGTTAGGAATTCATGTGCTGAATTCAATGACAACAGACTTAGAAACAGATAAAAGCATTACCTCAACATTGGGGTCTAATGGGCCCTTTTTCAGGACATCAACAATTTCAGTAACTTGTTTTTTGTCTCCATTCATCTTCCAGTTTCCACCAACAACAAATTTGCGGCTCATGTTGCTGAGTTTTAAGTCTACAAACAAAAATAATAGGTACCTAGGTAAGCATTCAGCATTTCATAATTATTGGATAATCTTAATATAGTGATGGCACGAGTTGTCTGTTTTTAATCTGCTCATTGAGTTGCTAGGTACCTAGTGATTAATCAGTAGTTACTTTTTACGAAGTACGTGATAGTGATATCTTTTAGATTGACTCGCTTAGCGGTAGTGACTCTTTGTGACCTATTTGACCGCCCTGCATTGACAGTACAGGCGAATTTATAAAAGAACAAAACTGCAGATCGTTTTTTTTTATTATTTGAGTCAAATACCGTCCTCGTTAACACCTTTACTGTGGGTCGTCTTAGGGGCGGATTTTATTATTGGAGATTTCAGCTTACTATTCATGTTCCTGTTATCACCAAAAATACAGGATGGTCGCGTCGTTTTTTTTAAACAGTATAAAATATATGAAGGGAAATGCTGCTATAGGCTCTTTTTTTGTATATTCTACCTATTTATTTACTTACTTAAAACAGTAAAACCAGCTATACCAGCAACTACTTGCTAATATATAGGAGTTAATTAAAAATATTTCATCTTATAGAACGGGTAAGATTGTGATAACATATTCTATAATAATTATTCTGTTGCCAATATTGCTATTAATAACTCACCTGATTTTGTAAGTTATAACAATTAGAATTCGCAAACTTCTTCACTTAGCCGCTAGCGGGAAACCGGAATGCTGTAATCGGTAATCTTGTGAAACCTATTCTTGAGTCGTTTTATTAAAATCAAACTGTCAAGTATTGGTTCAATGCTGTTTCCAGCCAATGATATTGTAAGATTAATTGGTGATTGGTTGACTTTCACCAATCACAAATTAACAATATCACGGATAATATTTCTTGGCAGAGAGAACATACTAAAATGTATGACCTCTGTGACATTGAGAATGTTTTTTTTTTAATATCCGATACTGTTATAATTCCTGATATCTAGCCTTTTTGGCATTTTTTTTTTTACCTAACTTACAGAAACCTTAGTCAATTATAGAGCTTATAAGATTTTTGTATGAAGCATGGCCCGATTAAGATGAAAGTGTCAGGGTAGCCCGCGAAATTCAAATTCTTAATTTTTACTTTTTTGCAATTTGCAGGCCAGCAGCAGGTTGTATGAAGTTGAAAAGATCTATCGCGACTGTAAACTGTATGCTGCTGCTGTGTGCTGTAGTTACAGAATTATAACCATCAAAATCATCAGTACAACCCTCTAAGTTCATATTTACAAGTCGATGAACGATTTTTGCAAGGTCAATGTCGTTCCTATATGTACGTGAGCTTGGAGGGTTGTATTGATGATTTCGATGACCATAATTCTGTAACTACAACGTCTTACTGTCGCGAACGATCTTTTCAACTTCATACAACCTGCCACTGGCCTGCAAATTGCAAAGGTCGAGGAACGATTTTTTTAAGTTCAAAGTTGTTCCTCGACCTTTGTCAACTTGGAGGGTTGTATTGATGATTTAAATGATTACAACTCTGTGACAATACACGTCTAAACCCCTTCGTACAAAAGGCTACAAAAATAAAATTGTCGAGCATCGAAGATTTTTGTAGCTTTGTGTACAAAGGGGCTAACAGCCACGAACGATATTTTCATCAACATACAACCTAGCACTGGAATGCAAACTGACAAAAACGAAAATTTTGAATTTCGCGGGCTACCCTGACGCTCGCACCTTACTACTATCCATATCCTTCTGACCGCGTATTCACAAACGTTCGACTCGTTTCCGATTCGACAACTAGTATATTATCTGTCTTCTTCTGGCATTACGAAAACTACCGAGATAGACATACGACTTTCCGAGTCGGAATGAGTCGAATGGTTGTGAATTAGGGCCCTGGCTTCCTTTGCCGGGGGCGCGGTAATGCTCTGTGGCGCGGCGGCGCGGCGTATTGATTAATATTCACCTTCTTTGTCACAGAAACACAGAGTTGAGAGTACATTTTATATAGGGTTCCTTGCTACATTATTATTGCATCTTGTCTGCATTTTTTAAATAGTCTTAGTAATGTTACAAAACGTGATTGAAAATTCATACTTTAAGAAACGAGTGCCTTTGGAGCAAACGAACCCAATGCTGGGGCATGAGTTAAGCATCACTACTCTCAACAAGTTTTGTAAAAAAAATATGCATGCGGGACATGCGGGACGAATCCGATGTTTGACGGGACTATTTTACTTATTATTTAAAAGCGGGATTACATCTAGCATAACGGGACGGTCCCGCAGAATATGGGACGGTTGGCCGCCTTATCTTAGTAATAGGGTCAATAGGGTCCGTTTTTACCCTTTGGAGTTTTGTTATGTAACATGAAGGAAATTAAAAACGAATTACTTTTCACCCCTTCTATTCGAAAAGGAGTGTCGTTGTGTTCCTCTATAAGCGGGAGCAAAGAAGCTCTTTTCGTAAGCCCTTGGGGTAAAACAGTTATTTATTATACAAGAGTGCAAAGTTGTTTTTTAACCGCGTGCTCAATTTTGATGACGGAGCAAGCGAAATGTTCTAAAAATGAGTCACGAGCGCAGCGAGTGTTAGCGAGGGAATCAAAAGAGCACGAGGTTAAAAATCTATGTACTTCAGCTCAGCGAGGTACCTAATGAATAAATGCAAAAAAAAGAATGCGCATTATTAACAAATTCAGTTAATTCTGTTGGCGTCAAATAAACTTCCTCGTCGCTAGATATCTAATGAGTGGTCATTTTAGATTTTTCACTTGTTTTCAAGTTGGACTCCTTGTTTTTATCCTACTACGGTGTTAACAATATGACGTGAAAATAAAATGGCACACGCAAAACATATTAAAAAAACTACACCAAGAAGGTTCCGAGTCTGAATCTTAACAAATAAAAAAAAATTATGATAAATTCGGCACCATAGAGGTTTAATGATGTTTTGAATTCACATGCTTAGTGCACACGATGTTCTAAATTCAAATTTACTTTACCCTCAAGACCTTCGATCAATAATAGCTCAAGACGGTAAAAACGGCTTTTGCACTCAGATATCGAAGAGCAAAAATACTCTTTCCGAGATGGGGGGATAACAATATTATTTTGTTCCCTTGTCATTCAATCTACAATTTACTCCCTAGAGAATAAATTTTAAATTATTAATATCATTATTATAATTATAATAATAATATGCATTTTCTAAAAGTAATTATTGAAGGGACCACAAACAGTTACCTCGTTGCTTGTCGTGAATACCAATATACCAAACTCCCCACATTTTCTTGTGGGTTACTTCAGTCCCACTTCGTAGGGCTATATTGAGGTACTTTTAGTACATGAGCAGTGATAACTATATCAGTTTACACCAAATAAAAATGCAATTCAATTCTTAGAAATAACTTAAACCCCTTGCATTACGTAACTTTGGTTTTAGCTTGGGCGTCACTTCGGTCAAAGTCTTCCTATATTCAGAGAAGTTCAGTTCGGAAAAGGTGCATCTAATTTTGTCGAGCAGACGAGCAGACAGTATTTGTATTCATATTCATAGATTGTTATGACATAGCAAACAGTAATCTAATAATATTTATATTCATTATAAAGAGTTGTTTGGTCAGTGGGTTGTCTGGTAGAACGAGCTAATCTCAGGTCCTAGATTTATTTTTGTGGAAAATATTAGTACAGGAGAGTGCAGCCAAACTGGTTTCAATGGAAGATTATCCAAATAACAATAGTGAGGATTCATTTGCTTCCATGGATAGCACTTAAACAAGGATTAGACCTACGTAGGTCTAATCTACCTAGGACCTAGGTAGAAATTAAGAATAAAAGTCCCTAACAGTGTAGTATAGCCCAGGGTTTCAGCGGAGGCCATAATTATAAGCTTCACCTCCGTAGATGGAGAGGTTTACGGAGGCAGAGGTGATAGTGGAAAACCACTAGTAATTTGAATTAACGAGAGGCTTTATTCCAAAACAACAGGTTTACGGCTTTGTCACCTTTCAAAAGATTTCCTAGGGAAACCGGCGCACTCATTGGAAGCGGAGTTCCGTGACAACCCTAGTCTGAACTACCACTAAAATCTCAAAGATAATATTCCCTATGTTTTTCTGTTTAGTCAACTATTTAATATTGTTTTTAAAATAAATGAGAGTCCATTACAAAGTCATACAGAAAAAACACGTTTGTTTTAGCAACCGGTTTCCACAACGAAAATAAATACTTCATGGTCGGTTATGTACATTTCTACAAGGCCTCGATCCTGTTATAGCAGTTCCTCGGTGACGGGAATACTGTGCGGAAAGAGCCTTGACCAGGCCAGTGGAGAGCTGATCAAATTGTTTGACAGGTACGTGGAACTGCTGTTAGAGTACATTATGATGCTTATACTAAGGTCTACATTCCAATATGTTAAACAGGATCGTTATTTCATGGTTATTTCAAGGCACATGAATGTGTTGCCTCCACATCAAACCTCTACATCAATTAAACTTTAATCAACCGCAAAAGACCGCACGCTCCGCCTGACCGAGCACACGTCCACACGTTCTCCATACTCGTGTCCTGCTTCGTGGCCGGCATCCTGCTCGCCACCGGATTCAGTGCCATGAACTGTACTCTCTACTGGGACTAAAGGTAAAGAGACACATTGTTGTACTCCTGCCACCAAAAACTCGACTTTTTCAATCAAACTGTTTAAATTGCTTCAGCTGCCGGAGCTAGCTCTTGCCACTCAAATGCAACTGGTGTCAACTAGGTCATCATCATCATCATCAACAGCCTATAATGTTCCCACTGCTGGGACACGGCCTCCTCTCAATGAGAGGGAATGGGCTATAATTTACCACGCGGGCCCAGTGCGGATTGGTAGATGTCACATGTCTTCGAATTTTTGGTTCTAGTACATGCCGGTTTCCTCACGATGTTTTCCTTCACCGTTTTGAGAGCAGCGGTGATGAAATAAATTACACAAAGTAATGCGCCTGTCTCGGTTCGAACCCACGACTTACTGTTCGTAAGTCAGGGCCGCCACCACTGGGCCACCGCTGCTCACCTCGAGTCAATGTTCCTGCTCATCCAGTCACACACTCCTCTGGTCGTGTGAACATAATTAATTATAACAATACTTACAACGGTTGATAAACATTGCTTATAAAACTTTTTCAGGCTGACGAATCCTCCCAGGAATCGGAACAGCGAGCAGTAAAAGATGCCAGGAACACCCGGCCGAACAACCGTAGGAAGAGTTCGAGTGCACGTCGAAGACCAGACGCCTCTGGACGAGAAACGGTGTATTCATTTCAACTTAGTATGCAAAGTTGCCGAAACGAAACGTAGTATGTGCATTGTGGGGAAAATTAACTGGTGTCACTTTCGTGAGGAATGCCTTCAGTTGTTGATCAGGGGTCAGCCCTGGTGGAACCGCAAAGTTGCTCGGAACTGGTTGCAAAAATCCATCAAACAGGCCAAGACTTATAATTTCTGTAATCTTCTAAACTAGAAATTCCTATTTTGCTGTTGGTTATGTATGAGTAGGTATTTAGAATTTTAGTATTATTTTATTTTATCACACTTTCATTGTTGTCGATTTTGTTTTATGTTATACAGACGCCAGCGTATCAAGCTACCCTAAACTGTCAAATTTTCCCTATCAACCTTGAACCGTCAGTACTGTATTGATAATAATTGTATATTTGAACTCTGATTTACTTACCCTTGGATAATGTGAGTGTTGTGATCTCTTAATTTAAATAATGCATATGATAGCTAAATGTAAAATATATTGCACTTTGGGCGTACCTATTTTATTTAAGCAATAAATAATGAATGCTGCTAAACTTTTCTCAATTTGTTGTCTTTTATTTATTTCGCAAGAGAATTGAACGCACTTCCACCATCCATTCTATTTTCTACGTTCGGAGACCACAATGGTACCTACATTAGTTTAGTACCACTGTGGTCTCCGTTATGTCCCTGGATACCTGGCTCAATGAGCTCAAGCTTACTAAGGCATCCTTCCAATTAGGTTTCTGGTAACCTTGGTCATAAAAGTATAGGACCGTTAGCACCTCAAATAAAAGAGTTTTAGTAATTATGAATGTCACAGTGTCACATGTCACATAGACAATGTAACACAATGTCACATTTAATTTGCTGAAGATCTGATGCTGATCTTCGGAGATATACAACGGAACTCTTCAAAAATAGACAGCACATATTCAGTGATTGCTGCAATCGCTTGTAAGTTCATAATTTATACTATCATGACGTAACATCACGCCTGTATGCTCTGAGGGGGTAGGCAGACGTGTACAATACACCCAGATTTCGTCTAGGCACACTAAAAGCGATGTGGGTAGTTTTAGGAAGTGTACTTTCTCGAAGTGATCCCATTTCAATTTGATGAAGATCTGATAGAGTACTTCGGAGCTAGGCAACGGAACTGCTCAATAAATGATAGCAGATGTACTGGGTTTGACATATCAGTCTATTGACGACCCGAATGGCGTAGTGGTAGTGAGGCTGCCTTACGTTCTTAGGGTCCTGGGTTCGAATCCCGGTAGGAGCAGATGTTTGTGTGATGAGCATGGACATTTGTTTTCGAGTCATGGATGGTTTATATGCATAGATAAGTATGTATTTACAAACAAAAAAGTATATTATGTGGTATATCAACTATCTAGTGTTCACGACACAAGCTTTGCTTAGTGTGGCACTAGGTGGCACGGTGTGTAATGTTAATGTCCAGCGATATTTATTTCCAGTTCATAACAGAAAATCACGCCGGTACGCTGTGAAGAGATTTGCACATGTGATCCACTAAAAAGTGAAAAATAAAAACTTTTTTACAAAAAATAAAACCGACTTTAGAGAAAAAAACTAAGTCAATCAAACAAAGGTCACCGACTTCTGAAGCTACAGTTATTTTTAACATTTTTGTTTTTTCTGAAGTCGGTTAAATTTTTTGTAAAAAAAATTAAAGGTTGAAAGGTTTACATAGAATAGGAGGGCTCTATAACACACGTATGACGTTAGGTAGTAGATAAGTGTAAGTATATTTATTTGCTAAAAATGTGGAAAACTTTCCCGAAAATATTATGTCGGGTTATCAGGATTTATTCCGTTAGGCTCGAGCCTTATATGGGCAGAAGATGGGTTTCGTGCAGTGAAAACACACTGAATGCGATACCACAGTTTACAGGCACAGGTTTAATAAGAGGAGCCTCAGAGGGGCTTGCGGTGACGCGGGCGTAATTCCTTCGTAAGGCTCGGGCCGCGTAGCGCGTAGGAGGAGGCACCGCGGAAATGCGAGGCTCGCGGGCGGAATGCATTGCAAGCTCAGCAATCGCCGTATGCGCCGGTGTTGAAACAGCTGACGGTTTGAATAGCTGGCCTTCAAAAAGATGATAATATCCTTGAGTAGGCTCATTATATCGACGTGGTCAAAGGTGACAGGAGGAAGCTTGTTTAGCTCCTTCACCACAACGTCGTTCGACACACGTCGGTACGTCATCGGGATCGGTCTCCTTGAGCAGCGTGATTATATCCTGCAAGCTTCTCTTGGCCCCGTCAGGGCGACGGGACACCATCTGTTCGCGCTTATTCAGCACAGTGACCAGCAACAGCTTGGCGGCAGCTATATCTTCCTCGCTGAAGTTCGTTGCGCAGATCTGAACTGCGGACACCTCGTCCCTCACATCCAGGTTCTGCTGCAGAGACGCCAGCAGCTCATTAACCACTAGCGGTGTTTCACTCATAGCGATTCTATTACGAATCCATTATTAAATGAATGCCAGCTCTACATAGCTTTAGAAATATGTAGTATTGACACTCAGTCTTGCACAGCGCTATATTTTATCGTTTTTCAGTGGAAGCTGGCCCTGAAAACATAGACACAACAAACGCTGACTCTACTAAACTACTTATGAAAAATGTTTTAGCCGGCGTAGGTACTATATTTTATTTGTTTTCACAACTTCCATAACTTCCCAATCAGATACTTGAGCAGCTGACGGTTGGTTCACTTGTTGGTAATATAAGATCAACATCCGACGAATCAGCCGGCTTACTTGACTTGCAACGGTACCTCCCGGACTATGCACCCCACACTGTTGGGTATAATTATTTTATTCTTTGTCACACTAGCTTTGGTCTGGCAATCCCACGATTTGCCATGCTGTCTTAAATTTTGTTATCTGTGTTCACTTCTGCTGTGCTGTCAGTGTAAACCTACTAAACGTAGTGATTTTATACTCTGTGCTGTCCTGCTGTCAGTAATTTGTCAATGTGAAAGATAGCTGACAGTGCTGACACTTCTTTTCGTAGTGATTATATACTCTGTGACACTTTTTAACACGGACGGCCCACGGGTCTACTTTACCATAGTCTACTGTCACTAAGTTGAATGGATGTTACGATAAAACAACAAAAAAATAAATAAATCAAGTTTTTATAAAAAGCAATTACTTAATAAAAGGTGCTGCAATCAATGGTCATGGACCGAAAAATATTTTTCAGAGTAAGTAGTTTTAAAAACTTTCGTTTTCTCTAGCTATTATTACTTAAATAAAATAACTGTACTTTTAGTTTTTTTTTTAATTTTGGTCCGGTATATATGGTGCAACATGTTTAAGTGATATTAATAAGAAAGAAATATAAACTGCAGGCTTAAATTAGGTCTTGTAACAAAAACAGATTATTCACGGAGCTATTTAGAATGCATAGGCGTTGCGGAAAGTCAGCCGGCAAGTTAGGTATATCAGCGGCATTAACCATGCGGCGCGAATGATGATAAATTGAGTTTATTCTGACAAATATATATATTTTTCGTTGTAAATTGCACTTAGTGTCTACTACATGCCCCAAGGTAAACTGGAAGTTAAAAATAACGGTAAATTACCCTATCAAGGAACCCACGTCGACTATGTAGACGAGGGTCAGACTTGCTATCATCCTGTCACATACATGTACCTCTAAACAACGACCTACACATTTTGTAGTGAACTTCACAATAAGGTGCCAACGTAAGATTTCACTGTAAAAATGCAAGCCATGGCTTTAACACTATTCTGTTTACTGCTTGTTCCTATTACTATAAGAAGATTTACTTCTCTAGTAATTGTACCTCCTTTGGAATTTGAATTAAATCTCTTGGTTTCTAGAAGCTTCCTGTGAATATTTGCATGAGCTGTGCCAATCAGCTAACTTAGATTGGCGTCATTAACAATCCTTGATTTATATGGCTTCTTAGAAACTGGGAAGAAGTCTAGAATTTCACCATAAAATTTTGACTTATAATTATTATTTTACAAGTTTCAGAACTACCTGGCAGACTCTACTCACATCATCCATGTAAACTAAATATGATTATTGTTTCCTTCCAGATATTGATGCTGTTATGTGTAATTTTAGTACAAAAGTCTGTGCAAGCAAAGAAACAGAAAACTGCAGTTATAACAGATATAGGTGATATAAAAGAATTTAAGAAACTATTAAGAACTAAGACCAATGTTTTAATATTATTTGTGAATGAACCGAAGAATTCACAGTCAATAACTGATGTATTCAAAGATACAGCTGACTCTATGAAAGGTCAAGCAACCCTTGCCATAATAGATTGCAATAATGGGTAAGTTAATGCTTTCAGGTTATTGAGAAAAACCAAATCAAGCCAGTTTTTAACATCAGCAGTTTATGAACTACATAAATTACAATCATATGACAATCCCGCAACCACACACACCCTTGACCACTTCTTAGGGCTTTTAATGTGGAGAAGTCCCAGTAACACATCTTTCTGATAACAGACTATAAATAGAACTTAGATAAACAATACACCATGTTTTATGTATACTGAAATCTTTTTCTCAAAACCTAACTCAAGAGTTTTTATGCCACCCAAGGGCCTCTCCCTTGGTTTAACATGCTGTTGAGAAATACATATCTTTCCTGGTTTCCTCATGATGTTTTATTTCATACACACAGTTAATATGTCTGTGTGGGTTGCATGCAAAATGATGTACTGAATATTTGGTAATTGTTTGTGCGTTGAAGTACTTTCCACCCTGAATTATGAGATTCCAACATAATCACCTATTTATATGTTAAGATGCAGCATACTTATTACAAAAAATATTGTCTGCCTGTCTGTTTATTACCTGTTAATCTCCGAAACAGGTATACTGATTTTCACGGGACTTTTACTTGCCACTAGCTGATGTTATATGGAGTACTTTTTATTTTATAAAAAGGATTAGGGTTCCTAGCAAAAACATTATAACCCATGAAATTGTTAACAAAATCTAATTCAAATCGGGATGTAAGTAATATTGTTATAATAATTTCATGCGAATGATGGTCGCGGACATTAGCTAGTTAAGCAATAATGATTATAATTACTTCGTAACTTTTTAGTGATGGCAGGAAGCTGTGCAAAAAACTGAAGATATCATCAGGCAAACCTTACTATCTGAAGCACTACAAAGATGGTGAATTCCATAAAGATTATGACAGGAACGAGTCAGTTAATTCATTAAGTAACTTCCTGAGGGATCCTGCAGGAGATCTGCCGTGGGATGAAGATCCTACTGCCACTGATATATTTCATCTTCAAGATGGCGAGGTTGGTAATCTTTTATTCTTTTGGAACAGTGTAGATACCTAAATATGAGTTAAAATATCATCATCTGCCTAGCCTTTTCCTAACTATATCCGGGTTGACATCCAGTCTAATGAGCTGCAGTTGAATACCAATATTTTACATGGAGTGACTGCCTATTAGACCTCCCCAACCCAGTTACTACGGGGAAATACAACATCCCCTGGGACTGACCACCTGTAAGACAGTCAAAGATCTACAAATGATAGCCGGGACCAATGGCTTTACGTGCTTTCCGAGGCGCGGGATGAAACTCGGCATGTAATGGGTGCTCACTCATCCATAGACCAAGCCGGGATAGCACAGCTTAAGTTCTACCCAGGTGGCTGTTATTCTTTAGCCCACAAGCTCCGCAAAATATAAGTTCAAAAATTTATCAGAAAAGATCATTTAACAAGCAATAGTGATTGCCATGTTTTCCAGTGGCATTTAAGTTTGCCGTACATCTGTGTGCTTAGAGAATTAAATAAATAAATGATGTCACTAATACAGTACTATTGTATGTGTGACACAAGCAAGGTAGCTAGTTAATTTGCATGGGTTGTAGGTAAGTTTGACTAAGAAATTAGGTAGGCAAGGAGAATGAGTAGACTTCTATAAACTCTGGTCCAAGAAGCGTTGTTGATTCTAGGATACTCAAATCACTTGTTTGACGCTTTCAATTACCAAAGGTCATGGAAATCGCGCAAAAAAAGCTACAATAGTACTTTTTTTAAATAAAATTCTTTATTTCTGATTATTATTTCATCAGTATAAGAAGTATGAAGCCTCATCACTTCATTACTGATAAAAATAAGCGTAACATTCACGAATATAATCCTTAGAGGCGAAAGTAGACATGTTCATCGTACGCCACATTTCACAATTGGTTGCATTAGTTATTATGAGTTCTAGATAACTATCTGTTAGTTAAGTTCTGAGGATGAAATCTTCACGACTATAATCCTTAGAGGGGTAAGCAGACATGTTCTTCGCACGCCAGGGGGTCTAAAGTGGCCGCTTTAGCAGAAAATAATATGAATCACGGAAACATTTAAAATTGTTCAAATAGACTTTATGTTTATAACTATAAAGCCCGTTTTTAGAATTAAAAATGTATTCATATTATGTTCTGCTAAAGCGGCCATTTTAGGCCTGCAGATTTCACAATTGGTCACAATAGTTATGACGAGTTGAAAACGATCTGTTTGCTAAGTCTTGGAGACAAAATCTTCACGACTATAATCCTCAGAGGTGTATGTAGACATGTTCATTGTACGCTGGATTTCACAATTGGTCGCATTAGTTATTATGAGTTGAAAACGATGTTTGCTAAGCTTTAAAATGATGTATGTCTTAATCACCAACGCTCATTATATCTCTTGAATTAGAAGATTTTGAGTCACTAATAACTGCACCTACATTATGGTCCATACCTACATTTTTTCTCCCGGCGGCGCCGATTTGCTTGTGACCTTAACAATGAAACACCCTCCTCTTATAAGCTTTTAAATGATGTCTGTCTGAATGACCGACGCCGTTTGTAATTAATGCGATCGTTAATTACAAAGTTCATTTTGGATGGTCAATAACTTTTTTTTCCAGGGAGGATTTTTTTGACGCCATAGCAAATAGTGATGCTCTTTACATCAGCTTTAAGAAAATATAGGTCTCGTTCATCGACGCTTCTTGTACCGGTTTGGCCCGATCTCCTTTATATCTTTACATAGTATAAAACAAAATCCGTCCCGCTGTCTTAAAAAGCTTAGCTTAGCTCTTTTAAACTACGCAACGGTTTTTAATGAAATTAATAAAATATAAATATAATAGACAATATAAATTATTGAAATGTAATAACTCATACAAATTAGTAAAATAAAAATATAATATAAGTACTTAGAACACAAATTAATAAAATATAATAAATTAATAATTTATACAAATTTATGATATTATTTATTTAATTTTAATAACTGTATATTATATTTGTTTAACAAACTCGCAATCCAGTATACCTACTCACCTGACTGGATGCTTGTTTTGTTCAATCTATTATGTTGCCGTGCCCTAGCCGGGTTTAATGTTGGAACTTACACTTACTTACTTACTTGTTGTTTACATATATGGAACAATTAAATGTACACATGAAAGTTTGAGTTTGAGAAATTTTCAGCAACAGATAGAGTGATTTAAGAGGAAGGTTAATATGTAATATTTGCTATATTACGCCCATGCGAAGTCGAACGGATTGCTAGCTACATATAAATAGTGGTCACAGTATCTATAATATTACGATAAAAGCATAAAAAAATAGGCATTTACAATTTAAAAAGCTGTGTACTTGAAAAACTCCATTATCAACATACTGTTATCAGCTTCACATAATGGGCATAACTTCACTGATTATGGATATTGAGCGTTGCAAATGTTGTTTAAAATGTTAAAAAGGTATGGTGAATTACATTGTAATGGCTCTTAAGTGTTTTTGATTTGCTCTTTTGATTTGTACGTTTGCTCGATTTTTACTCGGGTCACTGTTGATGTATTATAAGACTCAAGCGATATCAGTTTTGTACATACAAATTTGTACGGATGGAGGGACAGTATCGCTAAAATTTACATATCAGGATGAAAGTCGGAGTAATGACCTCTTTTGCGGTCTTAACTGGCACCAACTATATATGTCACCGTAAAATTGTCAAACACGTTATATTACAATATAACGTGTTTTTTCTCGCCATATTGTAATGTCTCGAATTATTGTCAACTGAACATACGGAAGTATCTCTGCCCCCATAATCGGGACTTGGGGCACCCCCCCGTTAGGTTAGTTAGGTTCCTTTAAACCCTGCACTCGGAAATCGGTATTTTAAGGTTATGTTATATTAATCGGTATTTCTCAGGAATTATCTTTTCATGAGAGTTGTGCCACTGGGCAAGGGGGACCCCTCCTTCCCTCCACACCGCGTAAGTTGACTACCATCGCATACATTTCACGAAAAATAATGCGTTTTGTTGTAAGCAGTATGTTCATTTGACAATAATTCGAGAGTTTACAATATCGCTAGAGATATTACAATATAACGTATTTGACAATTTTACGGTGACATATACACCACGTAGAGTGCCTTATTTCCGAAAGGAAGCCGACAGGAAACGGCTTCTTAGCTGCCTTCGGGCTGATGTATTGATTGATTTTTACTCTATTAACCTTCGTTCTGGGTTCGAAATATTCCGGATTAGTAGCAATATGTTTGAGTGAAAGTTTTAGCGAAATGTGGGTGCAGTGCAATACAAGAGCATGGAGCTTGGCACAAACAAAAAGGCCTATTAGCAGCGGGTGAAATCAGGCTGTGCGCGATGATAATGAGAGATGTAATAGGTTATTAAGGCGATTACATGAGCTAAACGCGAGTTTTATAATTACTAAAAGTATATGATTCACTGCTATTTAACAAGACCAGAAAAATATATGATATTCTTCAGGATATATGCTAGCATGATACTGTTTTGAAAACATAATACAATTAATTTAGCTGGATAAAAAGAATCACGAACTTACCTCTAAAAATATCTTTCAAACAATAAAAAACAAATACTAATATGCATGCGATCATTCTGATTTTTAGGCAAATAATTCTACAAGCAGTATACTAGCATGATACTGTTTTAGTTTTTTAATCCAATCAATAGTTTTTTTTGTAAATCGATCGAAACCACTTATTTCGCGATATTTGGCCCGCAGTGGCTGACGTAACAACCACTTTGTAGAGCAAGCTGATTAGAACTTTATTCTAACAGCATTTCAAACGAAGTTTGGACCACCACAAATAGAGTTGCTAATTTAGCTCGTCTAAGCGCCTTAATATAAGCACGTCTAGCACAATCGTTTCTAGTCAGAGCATATCCTATAAAGATATCAAGCTCTAAACCTGCAAGCCTAAAGTCGTAGGTCGTAACTCGCTAGCATAGCAAATGCCTACTGCATGACTTACAATTCAAAGCATAACAAATGTTTTAATGATGTTATTGTAGCCAACAGTTTCTGAATAATTAACAGCATCTCACATTGGCGACTCAGAATGTTAATCATCAGATTTTTGTTTAGATATGCTCGCCGTGTTTTATTTTTCATACTAATGTGGGAAAGATACACAATGTTATATTGTTATCACAACATTGACTTATCAGTGTGAAACTGATATTGTTTTAATTCTTGCTGGTTTACTAACAAATATTTCTCTGAATAATCTTCTAGTTTAGTTTGGATTGTCTATAAATTGACCGTTTTCGTATGGCATCATTAAATTGCATTAAAAATGTATAGATATCAAAAAGATGAAGATATTAAAATGAATTGCTTGGCGGTCTTTTTAAGGAGTACTCTAATAACCCAAAAGAATCCTATCACAAAGTACGGGCTTCAACGAGCTGTAAGTTTATACCCATTTATTTATTTATTTAAACTTCATGTACAAGAGTGGTACATAGGCAGACTTAATGCCACAAGGCATTCTCTACCAGTCAACCATTTTGTCAAATATGACAGCATTGTGGTAGAGTACAAAAATCAATGAGAACAATGAACAGTAATGAAACGTTTTTAATAAAATAACGCTGGGAATAATTAAAACATTTGATAAGGAACCTGTAATCGTTAATTTAAATCGCGAAGAGAAAGTACCTACTTTGACGGTTGACGCTAGGTTAAGGCCTTATCACACTAGCGTGTTGCGAGCGAATGGAAAGCGGGGCGAATGCGCAGCGTTAAAGCTCTTTAGAACTAGGCACAATAAAACAGTTAAGTAATGATTATAAATGCGAAAGTTTGTGAGGATGGATGGATCGATGTTTGTTATTCTTATACGCAAAACCTACTGTCTCGATTTGGATGACGTTTATCACTCAGGTAGTTTATAACCGGTGACCGGTTTTTATGCTGGTGATACGATCCCGTAGGACAATAGCGTACTCCACGCGGGCGAAGCTGCGGGCACAAGCTAGTCAAACGCACGTAACTGCACGCATAAACATGTCGACTAATAAAACCGACTACAAAAAAATAAAAGTTAAAGTAACTTTAGCTTCTGAAGTCGGTGACCTTTGTTTGATTGATTTTATTTTTTTGTTATTTTTTTTTAATTCGGTTTTTTTTGTAAAACAAAAGTTTTTATTTTTCACTTTTTAGTGGTTCACATGTGCTTGGTACACATGGAAAGTGCATACCGTTACAATTAGATACATTGTCTCATTATGGAGTTCCGTCTTGGCTTCATCATCAGATCTGATGGTAGAATGGTTCTTATCGAACGCAAATGCTTCATTTGTTGCAGAAAATACCAAAATCGCTGTACGTTATCCTATTAAATTTGAAGAGTTCCCTCGATTTCGCCAAAATTCCATCATCAGATCCCGACTTGGTGGCTATGGGACCATTTGGAAAGTATACCCTTTCCATCAAAAAAAGATTTTTTCAAATCGGTTGGCAAGCGACGAAGTTATGCGCGAACAAACATAAAAAAATAGAAACATCTGAATTGAGAACCTCTTCCTTTTTTAGAAGTCGGTTGAAACACGGTGAAGCGCAAGTCATGAACTAGTCTGAGATCTCTAACTTACTTAGTTCATAGCTATAGCCGTCCTTTTCTCGCACTGCATTTTAGTAAAAATATTGTTTGTGAGGTTGTAGGGGGTGATCTCTAGATCTACTGAACCGATTTTGATAATTCTTATACCAATATAAAACCAAGCTATTTGTGAGTGTTATAAGCAAAAATGTCAGGACGTACTCTTAAATAGCTCTATCTATTGCTGAAAACTGCATTCAAATCCGTTGCGATGTTCAAAAGATCTTTCAAACTTTGTTTTATACTAAGTAAAGATGACAAGCCATAAGAGTCGTAAAATACTGGTCTTCAGCTGCATCCAGTTAGACTACTGGCCCCAATATAGTTAAGAAAAGGCTAGCAGATGATTAGAAGCCGTATGCCTGACGCCTATGATCCATTGAAAATGAAATTACAAAAAGACGAACTGTCATCCCCTACATTCACCAATAGGGACCTACTTTTTTAAACACTTATCTGTTTATCTGTAGTTAACGCCTTTTTATTATACTACTAGCTGACCCACGCAACTTCGTCTGCGTCACATGTATGAGAGAAAAAGCTCACAAAAGGAATAAATTTTCCCCGTTTTTGCAACATTTTTCATTTATGTTCCGCTCCTATTGGTCATAGCGTGATGATATATAGCCTATAGGCGAGGGAGGTTATAACCTTCCTCGATAAATGGACTATCCAACACAAAAAGATTTTTTCAATTCCAACCAGTAGTTCCTGAGATTAGCGCGTTCAAACAAACAAACAAACAAACTTTTCAGCTTTATAATATTAGTATTGATTAATGTTATAAAGGAAAGATTATTTCGTTTGTGTATGACGAATAAATAAAATAAAATGAAACGTTAGTCTTGAACCATTACAAGACAGTAGTTTTAAATGAAGTAGGTATAAAATTAAAACAGAAAAAAAACAAAACCATCTCAGGAGAAGTGATTCAACAAACTCACCTTAATAGACACAATTTAAATATAATTTTATTTGTTTTATTTTGTGTGCAATAAAGAAAGAGGATAAGAATTTTCTTTGCTTTCAGGCCCTTAACAAGTTCTTAAAGAAAGGTGCCGGTGCTTACAAGAAATCAATGATAATGTTCTATGCTCCGTGGTGTGGATACTGCAAGACTATGAAACCAGAATACGTAAATGCTGCTGCGGATTTGAAGGTAAGTACATTAATGCCAGTCTTCTTGTACTGATGCATGGTCACCAGAGATCGGAAGTAAGTTACATGAAAAACCCAGAATGAGTTGAAAGATACTGAAGAAAAAATGGTGTTCAATGGGGATGCACAGCTGGTTCCAATCATCGTCATTGGTTGAAAATCAACGAATGTCATTTCATATTTTAAAATACCTTGACCTCATTGGTCAGCTATGATGGCGCCTTCTACAATTAGCTTTTGACGGTCTTCCCCATTAGAGGGAGGTGTAATCCACAATCCACGTGTTAGAGAGCAGCGGTGGCCCAGTGGTGGCGGTCCCGACTTACGAACAGTAAGTCGTGGGTTCGAACCCAGGCAGGCGCATTACTTTGTGTAATTGATTTTATCACCACTGCTCTCAAAATCGGTGAAGGAAAACATCGTGAGGAAACCGGCATGTCCTAGAACCAAAAGTTCAATGACATCTACTTCTACCAACCCGCACTGGGCCCGCGTGGTCGATTATAGCCCATACGCAAAATACGCGCTTAGACGTGAACTTGTGGACACCAGCCCGTTGTACAATACAATACAATCCACATGTTACTTATTTTTATTTGTTTTTTTTTTCCATTAGAAATGTCTCAGTAGCAGCCACTTAGGTTTATGTTCACCGAGAATCTAACAGTCTGATTATCTAAAATAGCTGTCAATGTGACATGTTGCCATACAAAAACGTGTTTTAAACAGCTGTTTTTAGATAATCGTCCGTCATCTTTTTGGTGAACATGGACCTTAGTCTGAATTTGTGCCCGGTTGATGGCAATAAACTGTCCCCCTAGTACAGGGATCCCCAAACTATTTTGGAAAAGTGACCCCTTTTCCAAAATGAACTGTTACCTCAGACCCCCATGGCCAAATTACCTACTTTTAAGATCAACCCCCTTATTCATAATTGTCCGCGCAATAGAAAAAGACAGAGTGAGAATTAGCAATGCTTTAAGTTAGCAGACTATTATGAATAAGTACGCTCGAACTCATTATCTTGCACAGAATTTTTCACACTGACTTGCCGAGTTTTTCATCTTGTACGAACTTGAGACTTTACATTACTACAACAATGCTATTTCCTACAAAAATATTAATTATTCTTAGTATACGTAACACAACATAAGCAATACAGTACCTACCTACCTATCTTAAAAGTTTTCTTGTGTTAATTTAATAGGGGTCGATTTTTAGACCTCGTCGACCCCTAAATCAGTTTTCGTTTATGTCGACCCCTAGGAAACCGGTATCGACAACAAGGGGTCAATATCAACCACTTTGGGAATCCCTGTCCTAGTACATGGGACTTATTTAAATATAAATGGCGAAATGTGGGTGTACTGTTAGATATGCCTCTTCCTAACCTAGGGGATGAGACGTAATGTCAAGTTACTTACTTCCTTGAAGTTTAGGTAAATAAGCTTTACTTATTGTGTCCTTGGTGATAAAGTCAAAGTCAAAGATTTATTTGCCGATAAATTTGGTTACAACAGTTCTTAATCGAATGGTATAGTAGTAGCCTAACATATTCAATCATAAAATAATGACAAACAAATTTGTGATACAATGATAATCATGTAAATTTAAACTGAAAGAATTCTTTTACATTATAGAAAAGATTATCAATTAAACATGTGTTAATTGTCCCTTCTGAAGCGGACCATTGGAAGTTCTTTAGTTTGGTTAGGAATCCTGTTGTATTTCTGAATACACATAGGTTAGCAACTCCGCCTACATAGTTCATATAACTGACTTGACTTACAATTAATAGCTAACGTCTATCTGTGTGAAGACACACACCCGTCACTTACTTTGATGGTTCTCTGTGCAAGGTAAGTCACTAAAATCAAATACTCTTACGCGATATCTTACTAGAATCTGTCTGAAGAAACCCAGAATAGCTAGACATTTCCGCATGGGATACATTTTGTGACATTTCCGTTTGCATTTATTATTGTAATGTAGTATATTAACCCGAGTAGGTACATTAAATACGTCGTGATTTTATCGCATGATGCTAATGTACTGTGTTTGTACTTCACCTGGATGTACTTATAACGTATTCATATTAATGATTTCAGGGTGAATCCCTACTCGCTGCCATTGATGTTTCTAAGCCAGGAAACTCTAAAATAAGACAGTTGTACAACATTACTGGATTCCCCACCTTATTGTATTATGAGTAAGTATCTACTTGTAATTCTTATCATTATCTGCCCAGCCTTTTCCCAACTATGTTGGGGTCGGCTTCCAGTCTAACCGGACACACGAATACCAGTATTTACATGGAGCGACTGCTTATCTGACCTCCACAAGCCCCCAAGCCCCAAGCTCCTGCTCCTCCAGTTAATTCAGGGTAATAGGATACCACTTGGTAAGACTGGTTGTCAGAATTTTAGGGCCACTGACTACTTGTAACGATTGTCAAAGATAGACAAATGACAGCCGGGACCAACAGCTTAGCGTGCTTTCCGAGGCACGGAGGAAACTCGGTATGTAAAGGTGGTCACCCATCTATAGACCAACCTAGGCAAGCACGGCTTAACCTAACGATCGGCCCGAGCGGCTGTTATTATTTAGCCACAAGCTCCTCACTTGGGATGGTTTAATAATAATTATACACAGTGGATGGGACACCGACGCTAAAACACTTTCCACGTATCAGTAAATCATTCTGGCTTTCGCCGGTTATTCCTATAACCTTTCTCAAGAATTGGTCATCCAATACAAAAGGATTTTTGAAATCCGACTGATAATTCACGAGATTAGCGCGTTGAAACACACTCTTCAGCATTATTACATTAGTATTATAGTACCAAAATGTTTCTTTTGCGCGCGTTTGATTACGTTTGATGGAGAGGCCTGTGTCAATCAGAGGACCGTTAAAAGACTGAGCTATGCCCCGTCAGCGAGGCTCAAGTGACACCTCTTTGTGCCATAACAGGCGTTGCACAAAGGGTCGCCGAACAGGTATTTTAAGAAGAAACGGAACCTCCTCCCACGATGCGGATATTTGAAGATTTCTGATGAACAGAACAGTCAGTTTTCAACTGATTGTTTTTTCCTTATTTCAAAGTGTTATCACATAACAAATAACGCGGTGACGTATTTAACATTGTTCTAAACTCGCTTCTGCCCGCGACTTCTTCTGCGCCATGTAGTAATTCACCGGCAAAGAAGTATATAATGGGCGTATATACTGAAAAAATCCAATTTGTCCGTCAGAAGATTATCAAAAAATATTAGACCCGTATTTTTCTTTTGTTACTTACGTAAACCAAAATTGACGAAGATTCGACGCTTTTAAAGTTCTCAATACGTCACACCGTGGTATGATTTTTAGCACGTTCTGAAGTCACGAGCCCGCTCTCCCAAGTTCTTGGAGCGTTTTATCTTTGCCAATATTGATTGATTTACAAAAAAAAAAATACATGTTCATTATTTTCCAATACTGTAACTGAAGGACTTGATAAATTTTCAATTTATTAATGGTGGAAACTAGCCTAATAACATAGGTATGTTAAACAATGTTGTAAACTATCCGTGTGCCGAATTTAATCCAAACCGGTTTAGAAAAATAATAGGTAAGATTAAAATTCATGAACGATTGCGGGTTTTGATATTAAATTGGATATCTTCTGAATTGCAGAAAAGGACAATACAAATTTCCATACAACGGTGAGAACAAAAGACAAGCGATGGTGGATTTCATGAAAGACCCTACAACTGCCATGCAGCAGAAGAAGAAAGAAGTAGTTGATGAAAGTTGGTCCGAAGACTCTGATGTAGTGCATTTAAATGGTGAGTTTATTGTAAGGACAAGGGAACCAATTTAGACGGTGTAATAAACCTCTTCACGAAGCCGAAAGGCACTTGTTCTCTCCGTAATTATGATCATTTTTCGTTCTACACCATACCTGGGAACCTTCAAGTTACGGAGATATATTTGTAGGTTTTGACAATATTTTTTTTAAACAAGTTTTTAATGTAACATTTTTCCACCAGCACAATGTTTTGTGTGCGTTACATAGAGTTCTACGTCCCAAAAACGTTTCCCAGCAATGTTTTTTGCGTAAAGTTACTTAGTTCGATGTACAAAATGCTTAGTCGAAGGCTTCTCGATGAGGTTCTGTACGGCCGAACAAGCTATTTGGTTTATAATTGTAATTTGTGGGTTAACTGTAAACCAAATAGCTTGTTCGACTGTACACCCTGTATCTTCACAGTTTTAGTTCAAGTAGCTAACATACTGATATCATCGTACTGTGCCAATTGAAGCCTGAATTCCCATCATCACTCATGCAAAACCTGCGATAGAGTAGATACCGGACATTAGTAGACACTGTGATAATTTCATTGTCTATCTATAACGATGCAAAAGCAGCCCTGTGGCAAATGGCCAGATAGTGGAGCCTTTGTTGCCTTGTTTAGACTTTGTTACAGTGGACCCTCAGTAATCAAACTCAACATTGGAATCTGTATCTTGTTACGACTAGCTACGTATGAACTTACGTTGGGTAAGGATAAAATGCCCTGCCGTCTCGTTCTGTCCCCCGGTCTGCGAAGATCTTAATAGGGTCTCTTTAGCACCCTTTGGTTTCGGAATCCTAAAATTGTAACGCTAATCTAGGTGGGAGCAATGCGGGCGCAAACTTTTCAAAGTAATTTGCATCGATTGCAAAGCGTTGTCGGTTGATTACCTTCGATAAGATAGATATGCCTAGATAAAAGTCTTCTTTATTATATCACTAGCTGTGCCCCGCGACTTTCGAGTGAAATTACTATAAAAATATTAGGTACTTACTTATAATTCCGTCCGTCAATATCGGTCTAGCCGTTCCGTAGACTTGACGGAACAAACACGCAGACAAAAATAATAATAAAACGGCCAACAGCGGGTCAGACTCGCGCACCGAGAGTTCCGTACAATTATTTTAAAGGACAAACTTAACTTTTCTGTTCGATCCTATAAAACAGCTATTGCACCAACTGCAAATAATAAGTTTGTTCTAAATGCAAGGTCTTACATCACGAGTAAAGTAAAAATTAAGAACATAAAAAAAGTTGAAAATTAAGATAAATATAGTTATTTCACAAAAATCGAAATTTGCCCATATCTTTTTAACGTGTTAAGCCAGGACCTTGATCTTTATATACCGAATAGGGATTATAGACCTATATATGTATCTGGTATAAATTTGAACTTACTTGGTCCACTCGTTTCTGAGAAAATCGGTGGTGACAGACGGACCAGAAAGTGCCCTTTAAGGGTTCCTTTTATACTTATTGAGGTACGGGACCCTAAAAAGGAATGTATTTTTGTTACGAGTAAGTATCGTATAATTTCATACGCATTTAGGAAAGAGCTGTTATTTAGAAATAAAAAAAACAGACACTTGTTATCTGTCAAAAAAACAAACAAACAATGCAGGAAAAATCAATCAAACAAGCAGACAGTTAAGCACGTATCCAGACTTTTGGTTCGAGGGGGGGGGGGGGAATAAACATTGAAACAACCATGTGAACTATGTAAAAATCACTGTACTGTAATTGACGTACCTACTTCATAGTGGTTTTGATCCCGTTTATTATAAGTCAGATTTCAGAGAAGAGGGGGGGAGGGATAAATCCCGCCCCCCTGGATACGTGCCTGCAGACAGGTGTACAGCTAACAATCGTATCGGTTAATGCAACCGTTGGAATAAAATTGTTCAAGAAACGATGACGGGTATTTTGTGGGGTTACCGGGTACATCATAGAAAGCAAAAACATTGATAAAAGAATTCAAGCGAATGCTATGATTTAAAAGAGATTAAACAATAACGCGCAAGATTAAAATATACTTGACGATTCTTTGTTATTATTAATCTTGATCGTACCTTATCAACCGACTTCTAAATAGAGGACGAAGTCGAACGCTTACCATAGTCACGAGTTTGTTAATACCAATTCCTGCACGTGTGTCATACAACGTTTTTCAACACACTTTCGAGAAAATTATTTATTATACCGCGCTATAAAATTTTTGTAAATCATCAGCGGCGAGAAACTGTTTTCTGCAATTTGCACCTCATTCAAAATATCACTTCATTCAATTCACTTTTTTGTTTTTTTTGCAAACTAGGTTTTTATTTTAATAATCAATGGCATTTATGCTAACGATCTGGTGCGAACGGCGCAATCAATCGGATCTTTAACTATCCTATCTTTCAAGCTTCTATCTTCTATCTACTAATAGTAAAAAAAAAGAGTAAATAATACACGTTTATAAATACTCATACCCCGCGCATGGTAGTCATTTTGTTTTTTTAATCGGCTGTTTATTGGTTTTTAATTTCTTTAACTGCTTTGATTATTGTTGATCGAAGTTTGAATGTAAGAAACCTAAAGACGTGAAAATGATAGTATTGCAAAGTTATACAACGAGGCTGTCAAATTATAAAATATATTTTCTTGAAAAACAAGCAAAAGGAGCCCTAAAAACTAAGAAATGGCGAAAATTCATATAAAAATTACAACCCTCCAGGTTTATAAAGGTCGAATAACGACTTTTTCAAAGTCGAGACACGAGACATTTTCGACTTTTATAAACTTTGAGCATCCACCTTAAATGAAAAGTATTCGAGACAACCTACAAAACTTACTCAACGCCAATTATTTTAAGTAATAGCCGTTTGAACATAGCCCTGTCCCAGCGCAAAGGATTTTTTTACTAGTAAATTTTCAGAAGATGACCTTTATGGCGCCTATTTTTGATGTACTGTTTTGATAAATTAGTTTTCGGAGGATACATTCGTTCATGAGCTTTACATACTTAACGGTACTTGAACTGGGTTGTGGAGGTCAGATAGGCAGTCGCTCCATGTAAAATACTGGTATTCAGTTGCATCCGATTAGACTGGAAGCCGACCCCAACATAGTTAGGAAAATGCTAGGCAGATGATGATGACATTCGTTCATGAGCTATCAGAAAAGTAGCAGTTAAATATAATGACGTAGGGTTCTCATAATCGGCACTTGATGGTGTAAAGGTGAAACATTACAAGGGAAACTTAAAAAAAATAGATATCTCAAAAACCACCCGGTTTGGACCCCAAGTTATCGGGTCAAAATTGTTGCAAATAAGGTCTAGAATCCCCCATTTCAAAGCCTGCACCCAAATATCAATCACCCTGTGTAGCTAAGGACACTCTAGACTAATTTACCTTTCAAACAAAATAAACAAATCAAAATCGTTCATCCGTTCGGGTGCTATGCTGCCACAGGCACACACAGACGCGTCACTCTAATAACACCCCATCACTTTTGCGTCGGGGGTTAAAGGTGAACGTATCGTTATCAGAGCTGAAAGAATCGAATTTTAGAATTATTTGTATGAAATCCTATATAACCTCGTACACCTATCCGCGTCGAATCGGACGAATAGATGACGTTATACGGATTCGAATAAATTCTTTTGGCGCCGTTGGTTCTTTCTGCGTGGATAAGTGTGCGTTCACCTTAAAAATGCATGAAGGTAGGGTTTATGTAAAAATAGAAATTATCAAAGAGGAAACTGTTGCTGACTGAAAACTGTCATACTTGTCACCTGTCACTTTTAGTGTTTCACCAAAATTAGTGTTATCAAAAGTTTTTATTTGGCATTTTGACTAAACCATGTCCGATCATGTTGTGGTATAACATAAATATCGTAAGTATAAAGTGCACGCAGAAATTGGTAAAAGGTAATCGTAATTAATAATATCCCTCGAAACAATTTCGGTAAGGATGAGACGGCAATCTGTCACTACTGACAACAGATCAGGTGTAGGAACAACGGGCTTAGGATGTTCGGATGACCCACGCTAGACCGTGTCTGGCGTAGCAAGGTCAACTAAAGGTCGTGGCTCACTTGACAAGCACCGCACCAGCACGGCACCAGCACAGCTCCTGACCGGCGTCGCCTCGAATATAGGCTACGGCGCGCGGCCCGCGCGGCGCAAGCGGGGTGTAAGCGCGCGGTCGCCTCGCTTGCGGCGCGCGGTCCCCTCGCTTGCGGCGCGCGGTCCCCTCGCTTGCGGCGCGCGGGCCGCGAGCGGTCCCCTCGCCGTCCGCAAGGCGCAAGCTCACAGTCCGCACGCTGGTAGTAATAGTCCAGGAGGTAGCATTGTATTTTAGGGAATTATCTCTAATAATTATATTTTGTTGACGTGGATTCGTGGTTTAATTTTTCTTTCCATTACAGTTCTGAGATTTTTTTAAGTTCAGTGTATGTAAATTATTTTTTAAAATAGTTTCAGCCGGTGTACTGTAACGATTGGTTACAGACCGACCGACCGACCGACTGATACTGTTGTAATCGAAGGTTGATCTTATAAGATCATGGTCTCTAAGATCTTATAAGATCAACCTTCGATTACAACAATATCAGTCGGTTTATTAAGGCATTTTTTTTTTTATTCTACTTCGGTGTCAACAAGATTTCGATTTGTACTGAATTTCACATAACTTGAGAGTCTTATCATAATAGTAATGGTTTTTTTAATAGCGCCGCCAGGTTTATGTATTCCAGCATCGTGACCAATTATATATATAGATATTATCTGGAAGTCTAACCGAACTAGGTTTAGTGTCGTGGGCTCTCGAACTAAATTTTGTAACTGGCCATACATTAAACAAAGAGTACCCACGACGTAGAGAAGCACGACGGCGCAATGACGTTGTTTCGCGGGCCACTCGGCGTCCGCGCGCGGTCAGCGCGCCGCAAGCGAGGGGACCGCGCGCCGCAAGCTAGGGGTCCGCGCGTGGAAGCCGCGCCGCCCGCGAGGCGAGGCTTATGGTAGCGGCAAGCGCGTTGACCACCCGCCGTAAGCTTTTTCATATGGACATTAAAAAATATGTTATGCGACACACGATTTAATGCTCTAATTTGAATGGCAAGTAAATTGCTGGGTTGGAGCGGTGCTGGTGCGGTGCTTGTCAAGTGAGCCACGACCTTTAATATTACATATATTTTGTATGGACACACTCACGCTATACCGAGCGGCAACCGAGTGACGGCCGAGCAACGGACAATCCGATACAATATGGTCGACACTCGGCTCGGACCCGACACGGTCTATAGTGCCAGTTAAGCTTTATTTAACGTGCTTTGCAAACTCGGGGCGACGACTGAGAAATTCGTAATGATGAATTATAGTAACCATTTGTCACAGCCGTGTACCAAACACATCGATTGCGTTATCAGTGGCTTCGGGCGGGACAGGTATAGATAGATATACCTTGATTGTGTCGACACGGGCAACGGCCACATACAGGATTGCTAATGTTCTGTAATTTAAAACAGTTTTTTCATCACAGAGCGCCGCAAGCGATTTTTAAACGTGCTGCTATACGCCTGGCCGTATAAACTTAACAAATAAGCGCAGCAAAATTGTGTTGGTGTTATAAATTTGTCGAATTGTACCGTATCAGTGGGACAAATTGTGCAATTCAAAACTTAAATCGATGTGATGTCGCGTGCATTGCGTTATCAGTAAAATCACTTAACCGATTCGTTGCGATGTCCAGTTTGTCAAACTTATAGCTGTGGCGTTGAACAAAAATAACGTGACACGGCTGCCGTGCCAAGCACCATACGATTAGATGACACGCCACCCGTGTTTTCAGCCATGCGTAAAAGAAAACAGTATTTTGACCGTTTTTTATTTTTTTTAGGTCAGAATGATTTAAGTTTATATTTGAAATCTAAAAAATCAAATTCAAAGCATTTATTTCAAGTAGGCCAGTTACAGGCACTTTTGAATTGTCGAAACAAAGATGAAAATTAAATGTAGCTACAGTCCCAGTCACAAGACATAAAAACTGTGAAAGTACTGTAGTTGCCCATTCCCCAGCGTAGATCTCTATGAAGAAGAACGGGCAAGAAACTCCATGGACACTCTTTTAAATTATAATGTTGTTACAATATCTTGGTTCCATCATTCCTGTTGAGATGGTGCATTATGTGACAACAATGTAGCAAGATGTGCACGATAAAAGTGCCCGTAGTTAAAACAAACAAAAACAATTCAAAAATAAAATAATTAATTAAAAAATAAAAACAAAAGCCGTGGCAACCGACAGCGCCCGTTCACGAACTTGACGCATGTATCAGCACAATTCAACTCAACCATTTTGAAGGGAACTAAATGACCCGACACACGCGCCACCATCAGTGGGACATTTGAGTGAGCATGACATACTCTTAACCGCCAGGGCACAATCAAGTCAAAAAATAAAAACGTAGGTTTCCAGCGAATGATAGCATTCTAGTACATAGCACTCACACAATATGGGATATGAGGTTATATAATACTAAAGATATTGAATTTATACAATGCAAAGATAGTTGTACAATCTTCAGCAGCTCCAACAACACAATTAGCGCTATCCATTTATGCGCCCCTGTCCTTGTGGAGCAGGACCGGCATTGAGCCAAGCATTTTTATCAGCGATATAATCGTCCAATTTGTAAATGCTTGCTTACACAGTGTGCGTTTAATGCAAGTTTTAAATTTGGTTTCACTTAGTTCAAGAATGCTTTGTGGAGTTTTATTATAGCATTTCAAACAGTACCCCATGAAAGACGAGTCTACGTTAGTGAGTCTAAAGCCTGGCTGAACTAATTGGTTTCTAAACACAATTTTAGGCTTTTACGGTTTAAAACTAAACTTATATTGTCACTTGGGGGATATCTTCCGTGATTATTTATTACGTTGCGCTCCCGATATTTCGACGCTGTTGCAAGCGCCATGATCGCGGCTTGACTGGAGTATGCGGGTGGATGGAAATTAAATTGTTTCGAGTAGACAAATCTGTCTACCCTCTTTCTTTGTCTTTTGCTACGCGCACTATTGGATATCCCGTAAGTGACAATATAAGTTTAATTGGTCTCTATTTCTAGTACTGTAATTGTGTCTGTCACCTCTTTTACTAAAAAGATCCAGGAGTTTTCTGACATACATTATGTTTTCGTAGATGTATTGACGATATACAGCCAAGATGATTAATTTCCTTAAACAACTGTTTAAGGAAATTAATCATCTTCGTAGGCGCGATTCTCTAAGGGAACTCCCTTAGAGAATCGCGCCTACGAAGATTGTATATGGCTCTGATGGTTCTTTTCTCTTTATCTTTTGTTGTGGGGACGGGCTGCCGATATTGGTATCAGCAGCCCGTCCCCACAGCAAAATGTTGTAAGACATTATTCTATGGAAGTAAAATAAAATAGACTAGTGTAGCGGTATCTACATCAGTGAATTGACGGACTTTTCTAATGGCATATGCTGCTGAACTTAGCGCCAAGCGCCCCGCAAGAGTTGTTAAATGAGAACCCCATTGAAGCCTTGAATCAAGCGTAAGCCCCAGAAAAACCGTTTTATCTACGAATCCGAGTTTCTCTTTATTCAATATTATCTCACAATCACTACTTTTAACATTCGGTAAAGCAAATCTTATGCATTTAGTTTTTTTTTCATTTAATACCAAATTGTTTGCTGTGAACCAATTATGGACTTCAAGTAAGGCATTATTCACGTCATCTAGATTTTGGGCTCGTCTATTTATCTTAAAAATTAAGGAAGTGTCATCGGCAAATAATGCCTTTTATTTTGAGGTTGGTTTTTCAGTAAATAGGGTACATCATTTATATATACTCAAAAGAGGAAAGGACCCAATATTGAGCCTTGCGGAACCCCATTTTTACTTTCAAGCCCTGTGAATTAACACCATTTATTTGAACACTAGCTGACCCACGCAACTTCGTCTGCGTCAAAAGTACTACCTACCTACTACTACCTACCTACTATTACCTACCTACTACTACCTACCTACTACTACCTACCTACTACTACCTACCTACTACTACCTACCTACTACTACCTACCTACTACTACCTACCTACTACTACCTACCTACTACTACCTACCTACTACTACCTACCTACTACTACCTACCTACTACTACCTACCTACTACTACCTACCTACTACTACCTACCTACTACTACCTACTACCTACCTACTACTACCTACTACCTAGCTACAACTACCTACTACTACCTACTACTACCTACTACTACCTACCTACTACTACCTACCTACTACTACCTACCTACTACTACCTACCTACTACTACCTACCTACTACTACCTACCTACTAATACCTACCTACTACTACCTACCTACTACTACCTACCTACTACTACCTACCTACTACTACCTACCTACTACTACCTACCTACTACTACCTACCTACTACTACCTACCTACTACTACCTACCTACTACTACCTACCTACTACTACCTACCTACTACTACCTACCTACTACTACCTACCTACTACTACCTACCTACTACTACCCACTACCTACCCCTACCTACCCACTACATACCGACGAAAATAATTAAAAAAAAAAAAAGTATCCTATGTCCTTCTCCTGGTTCTAAGCTACCTCCCCACCAATTTTCAGCCAAATCGGTTCAGCCGTTCTTGAGTTATAAATGGTGTAACTAACACGACTTTCTTTTATATATATAGATATTGCAGTCTATCACTAAAATAAGATTTTACCAAACTATGTGCAAGTTTACCTAGTCCGTAATGCTCAAGTTTCAAAAGCAATGTGTCGTGATTTACACAATCAAATGCTTTGGAGAGGTCAAAAATATCCCTACAGCGTCTTGGGACGCCATGAATATGTGCTTTAATAAGGTTAAACCGGCGTCAGTTGTACAACGTCCCTTGGTGAAGTCATACTGTTGATCGTGTAAGATTCTGTTGTTGTTTTACCTTTTCGAACACCTTACTTAAAACTGGCAACACGGATACAGGTCTATAATTATTAGTATCTTTACTATCCCCGGATTTGAAAAGCGGTATGACTTTACTGTATTTTTATTAAATCAGGGAAAACTTCTTGGTCTACGCACAAATTAAAAATTAAAGCTAATGGAGCTATAGTCTCAAGTATGGAAGTACAAACTTTGATAGACATTCCCCATAGATCTTCGGTCAGTTTGATTTTTATTTGCCGGAAAGCTTTAATTACTGTCATCGGGTTTATGTGTTTAAATTTAAATTCATCCTGGCATCCAGATACATTTGCTTTTAATAAACCAATTGAGACTTCAGAAGAGGAATTTAGAGCCTCCGTAGTTTTTAACGGTATGTCGGTAAAGACACTGCTTACAATAAAACGCATTATTTTTCGTGAAATGCATGCGATGGTAATCCACTTACGCGGTGTGGAGGGAAGGAGGGGTCCCTCTTGCCCAGTGGTACCACTCTCATGAAAAGATACTGTACCATTCCTGAAAAATATCGATTAATATAACCTAACCTAAAAAACACTTTATATTCCCCTAAAAAGCGTAGTTGACGGAGCCCCGCTTCGCGAGGCCCCTATTTCCGAGTGCAGGGTTTAAAGGAACCTAACTAACCTAACGGGGGGGGGGGGTCCCAAGTCCTGATTATGGGGGCAGAGATACTTCCGTATGTTCAGACATTATCAATATTTTCATACATCCATAATTCGAGACTGTAATACAGCTATATTGTAATGTAACGTGTTTGACACAAGTCAAGCGTACAAGGCGTAGCGTTTATTTTACTAGGTAGGCTTACGCGACTTGCCAGTTCTCCGACCGGGATCGACTATTGTTTCGTTATCAAGTGGTTTTTTTTATGCAAGCCGGTACTATTTTATGCAAAATAACTCGTCCTTGTGGGCCAACGATAAATGTCGTCAACGAAACAGCCCTTTTCGAAGAAACTACAGCGCTTATAATTTATTACAAAAAGGTTGGTTACCCCTATTTAAAAAAAAAACATACAATATCCAGAAACGAAGGATACAAACTTAATTTACGTGAAAAACGAAGATAGTTTTGTTTCGAGTAGATCTCCCTAAAAGTTAATTTGATGGAGTTATCATCGATTTCTGAATGACACGGTTCCCGTGCCTAACGCCACATGCAAAAAACAATGATGGTACGGGAGACGTGCCATCCGCAACGAATCGGTAAAGAGGCCCGCGGAACATGCGTTGTTCATACAAACGCAATACCATAATATTTCGAAAATCAAACATAATTTTTTCTTAAGTTAGTGTGTGTTGGATTACAAATTATCTAGGTTCCCAAATACATTTTTTAGATCGACACTGATTTAAACAAGAGTTAGGAAATAATAAGTTTTCTGTGCAAAATTCCTCATATCTCGTCTTTATATCGTCCTTCAAAATATATATTTGGGAACATAGATATTCTGTAATATAATCGAAATAAACACACATTACCTTAAGAATATGTTTGATTTCGAAATTACGTTTGTATGAACTACGCACGCTCCGCCGGCCCCTTAAGCGTACAACAATTTATTTAGTGGATTGAATTGCTAACACCATTACAGTACTGTTTTACCTCTTTTCCTTTTGTTTCCGAGTCATGGATGTTTATATGTATAATAAGTATGTATGTACAAACAAAAAAGTATTTATGTAGTATATCAACTATCTAGTGACCGCGACACAAGCTTTGCTTAGTGTGGCGCTAGGTGGCGCTGTGTGTTAATTTTCAGCGATATTTATTTATTTATTATAACTTTCTTATTGTAAATTAGGTACTATCGGCCAATGTAATCTCCTACCACCCTAAAGACTTATTCCCTTATGCAGGCGCTCGGCCACTATAGAAGCGGGTATGTATAAAATTACAAATTTCTCTTTCTTTGTTCTTTTCGTAAAAAGAGTGGTCAGACATTGTTAGAAATCACCGATGTGCCAGTTTTTTTTTACATTGCATTTTTAACAATTCCGTGGTTTTTTCATTGTAACAGCTATTGGTCACATCTTTCTCGTTTTGTTTTGTTTTGACTACTAATGGTTCGCACAAAAATGGGCGGTTCGCAGATGTGGTCATCGGTGCAAGCGATTTTGGTTTAAGAATATAAAGAGACTATCTGCGTTGGCCGACAGTACGTAGTAATAAGGTTATTTCCACTGACAAGTTTATCAAAATAACAGTGATTATTGTGTCCTTAAAACTAAAGTTGATGTTGGTTTGCAGCGGTCATAGATAAATTACCTGTGTAAAGACTTTAGCTATCGTCACAATTGCAAAAAGCACACCAACAGCAAAGAGCAAAAGACACCAAATAATTTTCATTAAAATAATACAATGAAGGGATTTTCTTTTTCAATCTCTTCCCTAGTCGAATTCGAAGTCGTTGGATTGATGGCGCTGGTCTGACTACGTTACTGCGAGGAACAGAACGTCACATAATATCACTTGGACCTAATGATTATATTCGGAACCTTATGCAAACGAAAGTGTCAGTCAACGAGCGTATGTGACGAGTGTTTTTTCAAGCGTTTTGCTTTGTCACCCAGTAACGTAGTCGGATCAACGCCATCTATCGAGTTCATGGAAACTATTTTTTTTTAAATTGTCAAAAAGGAAACCTCTCATTAGAATCAATATTTTTTATTCACCATTTTTTTTTCTTTTTTTTGCAGCTGCGAATTTTGACGAGACTCTTTCGAATGTCAAACATGCGCTCGTAGTCTTTTATGCGCCTTGGTGTGGACATTGCAAACGAATTAAACCAGAGTTCGAGAAAGCAGCCCAAACTATAAAGTCGGAAAAGGTTGGTTTAATAAGTTGTTCATCATCAGCCTATTAATGTTCCCACTGCTGGGACTCAGGGTATGTCGTTAAACATAAAAGAAAATGTCACAGAAAGCTACGTAAAGGTTTTTAATAAATAATTAAAAGCTTTAAATTGTTAAACTTATATTGTCATTTACGGGATATCTTCCGTGATTATTTATTATTTTGACCTCCCGATATTTCGACGCTGTTGCAAGCGCCATGATCGCGGTTTGAAAATAATAAATCATCACGGAAGATGTCCCGTAAGTGACAATATAAGTTTAGTTTTAAACCGTAAAAGCTAAAAACGGTCTTTACGTTGTTATAATAATTGTAATTTTTAATAACTCAATAAATAACGTTTTAATGATTTAGAAAATTCGAGTTTTAGAAAAAAAGAGGCAGTTTAGAGCACTCTTTGTCTAACTTATGTACCTTCAATGTAATGTTAACAGCCAAGCACAGTCAGGGGTACTAATATGTATTTACTTACCAAAATTTTAAAGATATTTTAAAATGTCTATTAATCTTTGAGATTAGACGTATTTCGCATGACTTGAAAACTTGAACAAAATAATATGTTGATAAAACAAAACAAAATAATGTTATGTGACTGTGATTCATTATAATACTAATGATACTTTCCAAGTAATTCGTACGCAATGTGTTCCTTATGTGATAATTATTTAACGTTTTTCAGATCGACGGTATTCTAGCTGCAGTGGATGCGACAAAGCAGCCTGATCTTGCATCTCGTTTTGGCGTTAAAGGCTATCCTACTCTAAAGTACTTCAGCAAAGGCGAGTACCAGTTCGACGCGGGCCATGCTAGGCAAGAAGAGCAAATTATTAGTTTTATTAAGGTTAGTAGATTACTATGTACTAGCGAGTTGACTGATTTGTTTCGCCTGACTAAAACTAACGAAATATTTGGCCTGTTTGAGTGTCCCACTGCTGGGCAGAGCCTCCCCTTTCTCCTTCCAATCGCCAATTCGCCCCGCAAACGAGATCAGATTGTCCCACCACCTTCATCGCGGTCTGCCGCGACGGCCATTTCCTCCGTCAGGCCTCCAGTGAGTGACGATCGTTCCCCATCTCTCTGGGCGCATTCGTGCTTCGTGGCCAGCCTAACTTAACGTAGCTAACTTAACGTAGCCAACTTAATGTAGCCAACTTAATGTAGCCAACTTAACGTAGCTAGAAGTACCGGGTAAAACCGGCTGAATAGAGATAGTCCGGTTATGCAGAAACCAGCCTCATAGGCGGATCAGCGAGACGCCATTAAAAAATTGTGATAGAGACGTAGGAATTATTTTGATACTAGCTTCTGCCAGCGGCTTCGCCCGCGTGAAGTTTGAAATTATCCCACGGGATCTTATTACCGGGATAAAAAGTATCCTATGTGTTAATCCAGGTAATAAACTATCTGTGTGCTAAATTTGATCCAAATCCGTTCAGTAGTTTTTGCGTGAAAGAGTAACAAACATCCACACATACATCCATACTTACAAACTTTCACATTTATAATATTAGTAGGAAGTAGGATATTACCACTCTATTTTATACATTTAATTATGTATAGACAACATTAGCAACATGTTCTTCTTCCCCTCGTGTCAAGGATTTCCCGTTTTTAAATTATATTATTTTCGACCAGTACTCTGCCACTGCGTCAGGTTGGAAACAGTGTATTCAACGTTAAAGTTCCTTCGAAAGTCATGTCTTGATTCACCGGCTGGAGGCAAGTATCCCAGCAGTGGGGAGTATCCAAGCTTATCATGCTTTGTTGTTGCACCAGGACCCTCAAGAGCCACCACCACCGCCGCCCCCCCAGAAGCCGTGGTCGGAAGAAGAGTCGCCCGTGCGCCACCTCGACTCCTCGACATTCAGAAACACACTCCGCAAGGTCAAACACGCCATCATTATGTTCTACGCACCCTGTAAGTAACACAAAACTATGTTTTTATTTAGAAACTGCGATAATGATCAAGATTTTGGAACAGTGAATCTTAAAAACTTTGCTGAGTAAAGTGTGATAAAAATTCATTGTTTTCATCGTGTGTGAATTAGCCTAAATAAGACCAGCCGCTCGGGTACCTATATGTATATTCAGGTTAAGCCGCGCGTGCCTAGGTTGGTCCGTCGAGGGGTGACCACCCTCTACATACCAAGTTTCCTCCGCGCCTCGGAAAACACGTTAAGCCGTTGTCCCGGCTCTATTGTAGATCTTTGACAGTCGTTAGTCAGTGTCCCGAAAGTTTGACAAGCAGTCTTACCAAGAGGGTATTACCCAGTACTAACTGGGTTGTGGAGGTCAGATTGGCATAGGCAGGCGCTCCATGTAAAGTACTGGTATCCAGTTGCATACGGTTAGACTGGAAGCCGATCTAGCAGAGGCAAATAACCATGTGGAAATTTAACTCCAGACCGCACGTAGCATTCACGCATGCGTTCACCAGACCGATTTTTAGTAAAAACCTAGTTTACATGCTATATCCAACCTATCAACTTTTTTTCTGTATTCCAACTATTCAATCTTTCTTACTCCTCCGCCGTTCATTTCTGATTCATTTTGTTACCGAATCCAACACAATTGAGTCTTTTATTGAACTTCATTGAACTATTGAGTTATTGAACTTCATTGATTCGGGGTTTTTCTAGTGGTCTCATAGTAGGCTCTGGCTTCCAAGAGTGGCAGGGCTTAGGAAAAGAGCGGACTTGTTTCAAAAATAAGTTCCAATACTATCTGTTTCAGATGGAGTACTCATATGATAAGGTTTTACATTGCTTCGGCTTTGCTCGCGTACAAATTATACATCTCTCTATCTATTGGTGAAAACAGCATGAAAATCGGTGCAGTCGTTTTTGAGTTTATCGCGAACACACAGACAGACGCGGCGGAGGACATTGTTTTATAATATGTAGTGATTTTATTCTCCGAATTTCCATTTTCAGGGTGTGGCCACTGCAAAAGCACTAAGCCGGAGTTTGTGAGCGCCTCAGAGAAGTTCGCAGATGAACTGATGGTGCTATTCGGCGCCGTGGATTGTACCAGCAATCAAGAAGTATGCGCTACTTACGACGTCAAGGGATACCCCACGATCAAATACTTCAGCTATTACGATAAAACTGTGAAGGATTACACGGGTGGCAGAAAGGTAATAATCATATAATAATAAACCTGGTCATATATTATTATGCTGTATGTGTGTTTTTGTGCTTACCGGGAGCCCCCCACATTGTGTACCAAGTTCATAAAGGTTTTTCAAGGTCAATATCATTTCTCGACTTTTATGAACTTGGCGGGTTGTATTGATCATTTTGATGATTATAATTCTGTAGCTACACACGTCTTATAGTCGCGAATAATATTTTAATCAACATACAACCTAGCACTGGCCAGCAAATTGCAAAAAACTTAAGAAAATTTGAATTTCGCGGGCAACCTGACGCTTTCACCATAACTAGTGGTAAGGACAGTACTTATGTTTTTTTTCCACAGGAAGGAGACTTCGTCGCCTTCATACACAGTCAAGGGCATGTACAAGGTGCCTCTCAGAAGTCAGTGACGTCTCAGGATGAAGGATTTGGGATCAATGTCCGCATGACCAGTGACGCTGACTTCAAAGAGATCATAAGCGCCGCCACCCCGACCTTCGTTATGTTCTACGCCTCGTGTAAGTTTTCTAAAGCCTAAGCCCGCTAACAATAGGCACACCTGAATGTGAGACTATTGTATGAGTATTATAAATATCCACACTTAAACTACTTACGGGTACTTATATCCGTGATTTTCTTAAGTTTCTACGAGCACCGTGAAAGTCTAAAACATGGTTTAAATATCCAGTTCCATGAATTTAAGCTGGTTGGGTTTTGGTCAGAGTAAATCTGAACACTGTCTGCAACAAAGGTTATCAACTTTCCAGGTTTTGAAAACACAAAAGGCGTTATAAAGGGTATAAAAGACTTGACAAAGCCGAAAGGCATTTGTTCTCTAGAACATTTTTGGGAACATTATAGTTACGAAGATATAGGGGGTCGAAGTTCCTACTTTTTCTCTCAAGTTTTTTAAATACATATTTATGAGTGTTTGTGTCCGTGCATCGTTCATTGTATCCCACATTTGCCTGCAAGACAGCTTTAATCCGTTTTATTTTAGCAAATTTGAAACTTGATAAGTTATATTGTAATGGCATCAGGATTTAGCAAACCCGACAGCAGGAATAAAAGTCACAATTGTCACACAGAGATTGTGTGGTGTTTATTTCCTACGGTGTGACATCATTGAAGACGCCATGTTCAAGCATGTTATTATTATTTGATTTAAAAAAAAACAACGTATTTTGTTAAATCAATACATTTGAGGGTAGCAAAATTACTAACCAATTCTTCAAAGGAAGTCTTTGTTTTCCCTTTGGGTAGTGATTGAAACAATAAAATTGTTCTTCAGGGTGTGGTCACTGCGTGGAGGCGAAGCCCGAGTACAGTCGAGCGGCTGACCGGCTGGCTGAAAAGAACAGCAAATTGCGGGTTTATGCCGTGGATGCGTCCAAGAACACCAAGGTCGCTGACCTCGCCAGCATCAAGGGTTTACCCACATTCAAACTGTACAAGAGCGGAGCGGTTATAGCAGAGTATGACGGTGCGAGGACTGCCGATGCCATGTTCGACTTCATCAAGCAACACGCCGAGGTGAAAGATGAGTTGTGATCCTAGTAAATACTTCAAGTATCTTAGATTTTCTCGTCGAATCATTACATGTCGTTGTATCCTTGCATTTACTTAGCGTAATACTTCAGTGTCCTTTGTGCGACATCAAAATCATCATTTACTGTAGAGATTTAGGAAATGATTTCTCTCATTAATTATTTTCATGCCCGCTTTTACAATATTTAGATACTGTAGCATAATGTTTATGAAATGTTACATACTTGTATACAATTCCAATAATAAGACTATGAAAATATTGACAATACACAAAATGTAGTTGCTTGGTTTTATTCTATAAGAAGATTTATATATTTTTGCTATGTTATTTCGAGCAGGTAATATGCTCGAGTTGAGTTAGTTGCTAATGTTAATATGCGTGAATTACATAAAAGACTAATGCAAACATATTTTAATAAATAAAAGTAGTCAAAAATTAATAATCAATAATTGTTATAATGATGTTATTTTCTACGTATAAGACATACGTAGGTGACTTTTTAGTCAAAATGTAAATTATGTAGAAAAGATTTTATTATACAAACGTATTAAGCATAATAATCTCAATAGATATCAGATAAATAATGTCCGAGATGATTTATTGAAATTATCTCAGGCAAGTCATACAATTTTTACAATGAATACTCAGCAAATGAACGATAGTACGAAGTTGATATACGTAGAAGTTTATATATAGTTATTGTTATATATTGTACTATGACATGCTTAGAACGAGATCTTCCATTTTGCGCATTGTGATTTAGTTAGCGAGTAACAAGATCCCTCTCATCAAAAGCCGGTTTACTTTCTTTCTATTCTGTTCTATTTTATTCGTTTTTTTATGTATTCCAACCTGAATTGGTTTTAAAAAAATGGTTTTGATGTGAGGTACATTTGTTCAATCTTTACTACTAATAAAATGATTGTAACGTCAATGTCCACACAGAAGTATTGTGTATACCAGACTTCGCCAGAATCTTCAAAATATTGTTCGGCCATGTTTTATATATAATTTTTACTTGAATTCGGAGATATATACATTTTATTGTAATATTATAGTAGGGGCGTGACCCTCGACATTCCTTGTACTTACATATTTTTAATTATTTTTACAGTCATACATAAGATAGAATGGGAATAATATCAGCATCAATTTTAAGTGATAAATGATTGGTGAGCGTCATTCTGAATGAGTCATTTAACGTTAGTTGTAGGTGCGCTGCTATAGGCGTAATCGAGTAAAAGTGGTGCATACTAAAGGAATTGACTAGACGCGGGGATTGAGCCGAACTATAACCATGCTTGTCTGGTCGCATTTAGTTCGAAGTGCCGTCGAGTCGCGTCACCCGGACCAAACCGAGCTGAGTGAAGTCTTTTCGCTCTTATTGCACGGAAATAAAGCTCTTTTTGCCAGGCTCCAGCTCTTTCCGCGTCGGTAAGTGCCGTCACTCCTAAAGCGCCACCATACACAATTTGTTCATATTTCACACATGACATCACATGTATTTTCAGCAGCTTATACTATTAATCTCGGAGTGATGTAGCTCCATTATTTTCTATAGTAAAAAACAATTTCTAGTGACCTATATTTTCGATTAGCGTGAAATAATGTAATTATTTGTAAACATCAACAATTCCAAGATACAATTTCTCTCTTTTATTCTGATATCCGATTAATTTTTAAATAACTGTAAAATTAGATTTGTTTTAGCTAATTAGTGACATCACTGTTTACCATTGATATTGCCTATGCAGTAATCGCGTTTTATGGCTCATAAAAAAGTATATCAATTAGTTGGCGGTGTTAACTACCCTAGCAAATACACAAGATTCATTCGACTTAATTAGCAAAAACATTTTAATAAGAGTGTACTATGCCATATCGAATGCCAAATAGTCGAATATCAATTGATCAACCACTATAAATCGAACGTCTAAATACTTGAACGTTCATAATATCGAGTGGTTATTAAATGCAACATTCAATACAACAACTGTATTGTTCAAAATATTGAATGTTAATTTGATGTAGCGATCAACGCATCGCATAATTATTCATTGTATAGATATATCACTATACTGAGTAATGTTATACAGAAAACAAAAAACACACAAATTTAACCAATAAATCACATTTTGATCTTTAATTATTAGTAGTATAGTTTTTAAAGTTATAGTTTTTTTTTGATAGCCTACATTGTGTCCTACTTTTGGCAAAGGCCTGGCTTATCTTCCTACTAACTTTGATAGCCTACATTGTGTCCTACTTTTGGCAAAGGCCTGGCTTATCTTCCTACTAACCTCTCTTCTGTTCTTTGCAATTTCTGGCCACTTTTGTTCCGCGAACATGATCTTCATAAAATCATTCATTCATTTATTATATTAAATGTCAGATATTAATCAAGTGATATTATGAACGTTTGAGTATTTAGACTTTCGATTTGTAGTAGTCGATCAATGGGGTTGGCAACTGTGGAAGTAATGGCGCTAGCACCGCTTGAACCAAAACATCGTCATTGGTTGAAAATCTGTCAATGTCATTTTATATTTCAAAATAGTTTGACCTCATTGTTCAGATTGGGTCTCTGCAGTGGACGCGCCATCTACAATCAGTTTTAACTTGCCGACCCCATTGATATTCGATTATTTGGCATTCCGTGTGGCATAGTTAGACCTTTCAATAATAGTTGGGCTTCCAATATATCCGACAATATTCCTTTTTTTTACGTACAGAGATAATGTTAATTAAATAGTAATGAATTATGATGATGAATATTTATTTAAGAGTCCTATTACAATTTTTTTTGTTTACGTCCTGGATCAAATTATTTCGATCGACATAAACGAGTGGATTGTTATTGACGAAAATTTTGTGTCCAGGTCCTTCCTCGTCCAGCGCTCGCGTCAGAATGACTTAAACTGAGGAGTGAGCTGAATTTCTGTAAAAAGTGTAATAGGACTCGCAATAATTAATATGCTTTTGTTTTTAGCATATTTTTATGCAAAACGTATTATATTTGAAAACGTGACAGTCTATCTGCACTAACAGGATTGATTATATTATAGTGATGCCGTGGAAGAGAGCACAGTGGAAAGTTCATTCTTAAGGGTCATTTACTAATATGAGCTTAAAATGTTAATAACAGCAGTATAACAAATCATTTTTCTAATTAATATGTCACGTTTTATTTTTATTAAATAAATGAAAATATTATTTTCTATTACCTATTTCGTTTTATTAAAAATGCCAAGTGCGAGTGGGACTCGCGTTTGGGTCCCAGACCATCGTAGTATACAAATTTAGAATTAATTAAAAGGGGCTCCCTTTTAATTAGTTGCTATAGTGGCAACAGAATTAATCCTGCTAGCCTAGCAGGAATAGTTTTTTCAGTTTTTCTCCAAAACTACAAGGGGCACAAATTCTTTGAGTAAGGCTCTAATTATACATTCTACTCAGATAACTTTAGGAGACACTTTCTAGCTAAGGCTACGTACACGCGAACACCAGCCTGTTGTACAATACAATACATGACTCATGAGATACAGCCCACTGACCGACAGACTGACAGTGGAGACTTAGTAATCCCTTTGGTCACCCTTCGAGTCCGTAACCCTAAAAAACTGCCCAGTAGGCGTGTCAAAACCAGCAATATTTGCCGGAAACCTTCTGACTTCTTCACCTTGCCAGCAATGTGTGGGTGTTCTAACAGCTGCATTTATTTCACTAAGAATGCATTAATCTTCAGCCTTTATATCCAGTTAATACGTAAATACTACGGGCATTTTTAAAGTGGCCGTGGTATCCTGACGGAGATGAAATATTGCCGAGACGTACCTACTCAAAACTATTGTCATCATCATCATCTGCTTAGCCTTTTCCTATGTTGGGGTCGGCTTCCAGTCTAACCGAATGCAGTTGAATACCAGTTCTTTACATGGAGCGACTGCCTATCTGACCTCCACAAGTCAGTTAGTACAGTTAGAACTCTTGTCATCAACGCTGTCTTACCAAGGGGTATCGTATTACCCTGTGGTATGACCCTTTATTTAAAAGTCTGACTACCGACTGGTTGTCAGACTCTTTGCGCCACTGACTACCTGTAACGACTATCAAAGATCTACAAATTAAAGCTAGGACCAACGGCTTAATGTGCTTTTCGAGGAAGCACGCACGGAGGAAACTCTGTATGTAATGAGGTGTCACCCATCCACAGACCAACCCACACTGCTTAACCCGCATGGCTTAACCTATAGATCGACACGAGCGGCTGTTATTATTTACCCACGAGCTCCTCTCATCTCATACTCAAAACTATTGTAAAGAACTTAAAGACTTTGTTCCAAACAATTTGCTGATTTATTGCAGGCGTCCTAGCCAGACGAACCCGCTTCTTGGCCCTTTGTGCAATTTGTAGGTAGGTACGTAGGGGAGACCGGGTACAAAAGTAACGGCGGGTCGAAAGTAACAAACGGTCTGTAGGTATATCAAATGGTCGAAACGCTGCTCTGCTACCGTCAGGAGACAGCCAGTGATGCTCCCCTCGCTTATATTTAGTCGCCGCGCTCGCTCCGTGCCGTAAAGTTGTGCTAGAGGACGCCACGTGATTTTAAGAACCAAAAGTAAGTTTTTTGTCATTTACTCATTAGTGTTCACGTAGTGTTCAAATGGTGATATCAATGTGACTATTTACAGTGTAATTTTTAATTAGATTGTTTACACGGTGTTGTTATTGATTTTGGAATAGCAAGTTCTATTTTTATGCAGGCATTCATGAATTAACAAAATCGTGGTTGGGTACAAAAGTAACACAGCACTACGGGTACAAAAGTAACATGTTACTTTTGTCCCCATAATGCAATACGTATGATTCCCTTATTATTTTAAGTTAATTAATTTATTATTTTTATTGTTTTAATTTACTAACAGAATGCCGCGACAACGAGTGAGGAAGACACCAAGAAGGACCACTGACATAATTATGGACGTGCACATAAAAGCGGCTGACGAGCATTTCAAAGAGAATGCCACAATTAGAGCCCTGGCACAAATATACAATGTTTGCCATGTGACATTGTATTGATACATAAGAAAATTACCATTCAAAAATTGATAAACACAGCTACAAACAACTGGATGCGAAATAATCCTGGTCAAACGCTGACTACATTACATTCCTGGTATTTTCAAAAAAGCATTTCCTCTAGCTGTTACTGATAAATAGGAGTATATCATTGCTGCATTCTTCTCCAATCGCAAAAAATGCAATTGAAGAAGAATACTAATAAAGAATGAAAGCCAAAAAACTAATTTACAACCTGATACATCTACAAAACGGAAAAGGAAAAAGAACAAAAAAGGCAAGTTAAAAGTAAAAGAAAATATTGATCATAACAATAATTCATGTGACGAAGAAGATTGCTTTTGTTTTTTTGTGTGTTTTATAATAAATAAGTTGATTTTATATAGCATTTCATATTTATTACATGCACCTTAACCATGTTACTTCCGACCCACACCGTGTTACTTTCGTCCTGGCCCCGGGGTCGAAAGTAACAATCGTCGTTTTTTTTTAAAAGCATTGTATCTCACAATAAACAGCAAATAATGATGTAAATTTATATACAAATTTGTAGAGCACAATCGAAGGTATTATGTGGCTATATTCATTTCATCATAAATATATTAAATAACGAGAAACCAGTGTCAAAGTACAAAGTGTTACTTTTGTACCCGGTCTCCCCTACTCGGTGATCCATTCTTCCTGTGTGAGCGTCCGTCTCGGCACCATAGGTTTTTGTTGGCAGGACACATTGGTTGAAAACGCAGTATTTAGCGATTTTTTTCATCGACAATAAATAGTGTCCGTTTCGACGGCCCGGCCGCGTTTTTTTTTTTAAATATGCCATGATTTCGTAAAAAAATGTAAAAGTAGACTCCCAAAACCATACATTTGTCAAAGCTATGGTTAAAAAGATATAAGAGTTTGAACGCGGCCGCGCCATTGAAACGCTCCGAACCGCGCGGGCACGCGAGATCTTTAAAACTAAGCATTGCAGAGACCTGAAATTTTGCTAAATAACAGATTGAAATTGTAAAAAAAATAAAATATAGAAAAAAATCCTGGGCTTATAATTATTTTAGGAGCTGTAAGACTAATACGCCATGGCCGCGCCATTGAAACGGTGAAAACCACATTTTCGCCGATATCTCGCTGAAAAAGCAACGCAGACGTCTGAAGTATTTTGTCTATTAGTCTTACGGCTCCTAAAATATAAGCCCAGGATATTTTTCTATATTTTTACAAATTTTTCACAAATTAAATCTGTTACGTAGCAACATTTCAGGTCTCTGCAATGCTTAGTTTTAAAGATTTCCGTGGCCGTGCGGTTCGGAGCGTTTTAATGGCGCGGCCACGTTCAAACCCTTATAACTTTTTAACCATAGTTTTGACAAATTTATGGTTTTGGGAGTCTACTTTTACAATTTTTACAAAATCACGGCATATTTAAAAAAAAAACGTCATGGCCACGCATCTAGTTTAAGAGCCTTATCACACTATTGAGTTGCGAGCGAATTGAAGCGGGGCGAGTGCGCAGCGTGCGTGTTCGCAACGTGTGAGCGGCGAACACGCTGTGCACTCGCCTCACTTTCAATTCGCTGGCAACTCGCTAGTGTCATAAGGCCCTTAGGTGGATGCTCTACGGTAGCCCGAAGTTATTTCATGAAAAATTGATTCAATCTAGGTAGGTACATGAACCTGGAGAGTTGTATTGATGATTATAATTCTGTAACTGCATAAAAGTCTAACAGCCGCGAATCTTATTTTAATCAACATACAGCCTAGCACTGGCCTGCAAATTGCAAAAAACTTAGGAAATTTGAATTTCGCGGGCAACCCTGGACACCCTGGCCCACCTTAAGGACATACTAGACAGAACAGGAAACCCTTGCGGCAGCAGCGAGTTAAGCGCAAATTTCCCTATTCGTCTGAATGTACTAAGTATGAATTAGTACTCATTCACGTTGACTCGCGGGCGCGGTCACGAAATACGATTATCAATATGTGGCGTAATATCCAAGTGTTCACGTACACAACTCACGTGCGGTCTGAGTATTAGCGGGCAAGCTAGCGACTGGCGCGCGCGGCGGGCTCGCGGCAATGTCAAACGCGTGAGATGTTTGTGTATGTTCACGTCGAACTAGCGGTGGAGGAGCGCGCGATTTACTCGCGACGTCAGGTAAGTTCAACCAGTATGAACTTGTCGCTAGAAACGGACTCGCGCAAACGCCTGGCGGCCAATGTGAACACGAACTCGACACGTCTCCGCGCCCGCACCCGCGCACGCGCCCGCGCGTTCCTACGTGAACAAGTACTTAGCTGGTCCGGGCGACATTCGCAGTTGTGTTTCTAAGTAAGTATCGTACCTAAATTATCCATATAGGTGCGGTACTTTTTCGATTATTTTGAAATTAACAGTCGTTTGTAGGTACGTATTTTTAAATTACCGCCTCTAGCAGTGGTAGGTAGCCGAGGCGCCTCCGTGCTCTGTTAGGGAATACTGAAGGAAATAAAACGCTTTTGGAATGACTAGGGAGTTCCAATATAATGACTCCTTTATTAGGATAATGAAATCTTACAGCTAATGCTACGCAATACATTGTAGCCATGATTAAATGCGGTTACATAGATTGAATGATCAATAGCTCGATATGTTCGTGGTCTCTGGTTAGGCCGTCGACAACACAGGTTGGCATATCGCTCTCACATACAATCACATAAGAAAGTTAAAAATAAAATAGATTATCCATGCCCACATCGCCCTAGCAGTACCCTTTTTCCCTTTGGCTTAAATTCCTCTCCTCACCATAGGATGACTTGCATCAAGTTGGACTTGTACGACACATTCATTAAAACGTTTAACGTTATGTTTATGTTGTCTTTGATTTCCGCGCTCGGCTTTAACTGACTGTGATATGCATCATCTTTTTATTTCCCTAATTTACTGTAAAGTATTCAAAAAAATTTTTTTGGTTGTGCTGCATTAAAGTTATACCAATTCGTTTCAAACTATGTTTTACATATTTTTGGATTTAGCATGTGTCGTGCATCTCATCCTATAGAGAATAGGGGACCTATATACTAAATGAGGACCATGAATGTTTTTTTTTTTCAATTTTTTAATTTGTAATTAGTAGGTAGTTGTGTACTACTGAAAATTGTTTAGTGCTTTATTATTTGAGAAAAGTTTAGGTACACAATTATATTGAATCGTTTAATAACAAACTTTTAAAGAACTTCACTATTCGCAAATCATTCGTCGTCAGTGCCAGTGGTGTAAGTACCTACTGCTAATACTTCTATAGCTTCTGAAGTCGGTGACAAAAAAACTAAAGCAATCAAACAAAGGTCACCGACTTCAGAAGCTAAAGTTATTTTTCACGTTTTTGTTTGTTTTGAAGTCGGTTTCATTTTTTGCAAAAAAGTTTTTATTTTCAAGTTTTTAGTGGTTCACATGTGCTTGATACATGGAAAGTGCATACCGTTACAATTACAACAAGCCCAAACACGACTATGGTACATTGTCTCATTATGGAGTTCCGTGACTCTTGGCTTCATCATCAGATCTGATGATAGAATGGTTCTTATCAAACGCAAATGCTTTATTTGTTGTAGAAAATACCAAAATCGCAACACGTTTTCATATAAAATTTGAAGAGTTCCCTCGATTTCGCCAAGATTCCATCATCAGATCCTGATTTGGTGGCTATGGGACCATTTGGAAAGAATACCCTTTCCAACAAAAAAAGAATTTTCCAAATCGGTTGGCAAGCGACGGAGTTATGCCCGAACAAACATAAAAAAAAAAAATAGAAACATCCGAATTGAGAACCTCCTCCTTTTTTAGAAGTCGGTTAAAAATAAAAATAATTCGAGTCAAGTTATTTAGTGTTATACAATTGATACACAAGCTTTTAAAAGCAGTGAGTGAAGCAACTGAGCTTGTTTTACTGACATCGGCAATTCGTTCCATATAAATGGACAGCCTGGATCGAGAGAGGTCAAATTTTGCTGATTATCTAAATAAGAATTAGTAGGTACCTAAGTACTGTTAGTTGTAAAAACCTAAAAATTTAGATCATGATCCTCATAACATGTGCAATAAGCCCCTAACTATTTCAGTCGTACAGACTTCTGTCTGTTCCTACACTATAGGGCTTATATTAAACAAACAAAAAAGAAGAAAATCTCGCTGTTTAGATTCCGAGACGTGCCATAGTGCGCGAGATGATGCGCATAGCAAAGTCATGGTCATGCACCATTTGCTCCGGTAGAGCTGCAGCCTCGTCGCCCTCATCGGCAACCGGTTGCGGACCTACATCGGTTACATCTCGCGGACCGTTAGAAACATCCATTTCCATGCGCACTGTTTCCTCTATGTCCACGCGACGAAAAGCCTTCTTTGTCTTCTTCTTCTTTCGCGATTTCTGGCGCGCCGCTTCGACTTCTGCATGAACATATTTTATTTAGTTATTTCAACTTAAAATACCCAACAATTATCTACAAATTAAAAAATTATATAGCTGTCTATTTCGTCGCAGCAGAATTTAATTTGATTTACTACATTGTGTGTACCAATTTTGTGTGAGTGTGTACTTAAAATGTCTTTTATGTGTGTGTGTGTGTGTGTGTACGGAGAGAAATAAAATACTGCGGAACCCAAATATTTATTTACTTGCGAAACTGTTACAAATATTACAATGGAGAAGTTAAGTATAATTAGGTTGCAAGCGCGTTTATAGCTTAAGAGCCTATACAACCTCAGCTCGAATTCTAATTTCGCCCCCACTTCACCGCTCCGCCTAACTCTTTATCTCGCTCGCACAATGGGGCTCGCGGTCACGCGCGCGCGGCCACACTGCGAAGTCGAAGCAATTTTGTTAGATTAAACTACTTTATTTATTGGAGTTCTAAGTAGGGTGGAGTCTCCTAATATCGGCCGTTTCGAGAAAATGGAACATAACTATAAAAATATCCCTTAAATCATAATAGTTAGGTATAATGCAAAAAGTGACTCTATATCCCTCCGCATAACCTCCCATATTTTGATGCGGGTGCATCAATATTTGAACGTTCAGTAGGCAAAAGAGCACGCGCAGGTGCAGACATGCGTCGTTTGGTATCATTGCCGAGTCAAATCCCTGAGTGGACGCATTGCGAGGATAAGTATTTGAAGGGAACTAAACATACCTATGGTATTACATTTTAATTTTTCATTAAGAATAACAGTCAAAGTACCTTTTAGATAGCATGTTTTTACATTTTTTTGTCTATTTAATGAAATAATCGCGGGGCCGAGATTAGGGATCGATATTATTGACAAATCTCAATATCGGCCGGGTGGCCGATATTGGGGAAATGCATGAAAGTGTTAAATAACATGTTTAGCTATTTTATATGTTAGCAGTAACGTCAATAAGGTTAAAAATAAAACAACAGCTCAGTTTGATAACTAGATCCTAACGTCGGCCGCCTTAAAACGATTTTTATCAACTACGGCCGATATAAAGGGAATCGATACGTAATAACGGCCACCTTAATATTGGGAACAAAAAACGTTAGGGAAGAAGAAAAAGAATGGAAGAGAATAAAGTGGAGAGAGAGAGACAAAATCTGGAAATGAGTATAAAAAAATAAACCAGCCAAAGAAAACAAAAGTAGTAGAGTTTATTTAAAGGACATAAATCGCGAAACTGACCTCACTGGCTTAGCTTCTCAAGACAAGTTTGGAAAAGCAGAAAGTTCTTTGTGCTGGCTGTGAAGAAGAACTAATTAGTGATGTTGAAGAAGATGAAGACAAAAATATTGGATGCGTCATGCGACATTATGCCACTTACACAGTCCACCGTGGGCGAATTATATTGATGTGGCTAAAGAAGATTTTTTTTGTACTTACAACCGAGTCTTAAAAATTAAAATAATTTCTGTTATTACTCGTATAAACTAAAGATCGCAATGATTCAACATTCCAAAAAAAAAAATTGAGAAAGAAATTCCAAAAACAAATTATTATAAATAAAAATGATTTCCAAATAAAGCGAATCAAATAAGAAATCTTAACTTTAAGGGATAAATAGTGTATTAAAGAAAAAAAAAACTTAATGAAAATGAATGTAATTATAGAAAAGAGTTAAAAAAAGTGATTTGTACCTGAGTTGAAACATAAAAAGTTATCATTTTTTATTTTAGCAGTTTATTGACCTTACTTCGCATTAAAAAACGTATGGCCGATATTAGGGTTACAGGCGGCGGATATAAGGGTGTTAGAGGCCGATATTAAGGGAAATCACCATATTCGGAAAGAAACATCTATATTTAAAAAAATAACAAAATATTCATAATTTCTCGAATGTAGTAATGGAGTTTCAGTATCCCTTTACCCAAAAAAGGCATTGCAAGAAAGTAAAAACAATTAACGTAAAAATTACAAGCAGTCAAAGTTCAAAAAAAGTTAACATGGCCGATAATTGGTGCCACCACCCTATTAAAATTATCAATATTAATATTAATTTGTCAGTATTATCAAAACAAAATTTTATATAAATTTAATTTCAATCTAGGTAGGTACCTTTTTTATCGTGGTAATATTATCCTCCCACCCTGAGTGGAGCGGAAGGGACTGTCAGACTCTTACTGACTAAAATCCACGGGGTACATCTAATAGCCCACTAAACCTACAGAAAGTTGATTTCCAAGCTAAATTTTCCAGTATAAGTTGACCTGTTATTGTACGGAAAGCCTATACAATGTGAGATCAACTTATACTGGAAATTTGCTACAAAATAATAGACGAGCCAACGTAACCGTGCGGGTTCCGCGCATTGAGTTTGTAGTACGTTTGAGTTTTATAGTTTTATCCTTGTATGTATTTGTGACAGCCGTTTTTGTATAGTAAGTATGCCTAAATGCAATGCAATGCAAGTATATTATAAGTAATAATTAACCTACTAAGTTTTTACGGATGCTGAGCCACTGCATACATTCTATTGTTACAAAAAAGTAATTGAGTGCGAGTCACCATTGCATTCAGGGTTCTGTCAGTAGGGAATGTAATCCTTACTATCCGTAATCCGAAACATCCGGATTTCGGTACATTTTTACACGACTTCTTAATCCGGGTTTGAAAATCGAATCCGGATTTTCTGAAAAATAAGAAATTGTTATTCGTGGGCTACATTTCCGCGAGAATATTCGAAAATGTGCTCATCAGCCGAAAGCCTCAAACTGATATTTCTCTTGGAGGCCGCTTATAAACATATTCAGTGCATTCGACGTCGATTCAGAGCGAGCTTGTTCCGCAGCAGGAATTGAGTGTAACCAAAATCGTAGTAGGTTAAACGACGATAGCACTTTAGATGCCTTATTATTATTGGGTCATATTTTGTCTCCAAAAATTACATAGCTATTTTGTTTATTCCAGCCGGCGTAGCATGGCGTTCTATCTCTACTCTACCAAGACTCGACAAAGCTCTTTTCCATACAACTTGACATGTCTTGAGTCTTGGACATCTGTCATTTATCTGTCATTTTGTCGATTGTCAGTATGGAAAAGAGCTTTGTCGAGTCTTGGTAGACTAGAGATAGAACGCCATGCTACGCCGGCAGGGCGACAGTCTGACTCTACAAAAAACTTAGTTTAGTTTTGTCTAGCCCTGAATCCCCATAGCACATTGCTGGAGGATTCAGGGCTAGGCTGCCGGTTGAGGAGAAGTGGTCAGGTACCACTTATCCTTCTTCACGTGGATGATCCAAAACTCTTTTCCCGCAACAAATTGCGACTGATGGAAATACCTCACTAATAGTAACTGAAACTTTTAGTAACGCCATTGGGATAGAATTTGGTGTGGACAAAAGTGCAGTCATGTATGTAAAGCGAAGGGTGATTATGGTATCCGAGGGAATTCAGCTCTCGGATTCCGTACACCTGAGATACCTCTCCTCATCCGAAAACTAAGTACAAGTATTTGAGTATGTCGAAAGCATTAACGTAACTGACATGAAGTTGAAGGAGCGCTACTTTAGACGTCTGAAGAAAGTATTAAATAGCTTTCTTCCAGGCGGGAACAAGGTGCGTGCTATCAACGGTTGGGTCATGCTGGTTTTAATGTACTTTTTTGGCATACTCAAAAGGACTCAGACGGAACTCGATGTTCTAGATAGGAGAATCAGAATCAGAATCAGAATGTTTATTTGTCAACATAGGTAGTTACAGAGTCTGTGAGATGTTACATTTCATAATTATGTGCTCTATGTTTTGCCATTTGGCGTACAAATATTATAATCAATTTAAATTAAATTCGGTTAAATAGGTACTTGCAGCAAATACATTTGGTAGGTATATAAAATTATAGCAAAACATTAATTCAAATTATCAAAACAAGAATGTCAAAACAAGTCCTACAATAAATGTTCCCAAAATGCCAAAAATAAAATTAAAGAAATAAGATAAATGATAAAATTGTGAGAAGATTAAAATGTCAATTATAAAATTTAGAATGTCAAAGCAACTAATAAATCAATAAACTATTTATACAATGTCAACAATAAAATAAGGAAGTAAATAAAATGTCAATAAAAGTATATAGAAATGTCAACTGATTGCAATGTCAATTAGGTAAATACCAAATAATTACAGAAATGTCAAAACAGTAAATGACCTAATGCTTATTGTCTGAAGGAGGGATTATAGAACTGTCATCCAAATAGTCCTTTATCGAGTAGTAACATTTATTAATTAATATTTTCAGAAGTACACTTTTGAATTTGTCCAGATTTAAAGATTTCAATGTCTCAGGCAGCTTGTTGAATATTTTTGTGGCCATACAGAAAGTGCTTTTATTCATCAAGGCTGTTCTGCCATGTGTGTTTTCAAGCTCGAACTTATTTCTGTCACGTAGTTTTCTATAGTGACTTTTGAAAGCTATTTTGTACTGCGAGATGTGTGTTTTGACAAATACGTTAGTTTCGTATATGTACAATGACGGTAGGGTAAGGATGTTTAGGCTTTTAAAGAACGGTTGACAACTGTCAGTGCTATTCAGGCCACACATAGATCTTACACATTTTTTTTGAGCTCTAAATACAAAATCTCTATCGACTGAGTTGCCCCAATACATTATGCAATACCTTAATGTTGATGCAACATAACCATGATAAGCCGTTAGCACTGATTCTAGATTGACAATCTTTGAAAGTTTGTAGAGAACATAGGCAAATTTATTAATTTTTTTACAAATTTCGTCTGTCTGGGATCTCCAGGTCAGATTATTATCTATTAAGATGCCAAGGAATTTGGTGACAGTCGCTGGCTCTATTTGAGTCCCTAAATACTGAATTTCGGGAACTTTATTTGGAATTCTCTGGTAAAAATGCATAATTTTAGTTTTATTTAGATTTATAACAAGATTATTATTGTCAAACCATGATATAATTGTATTTAATGTCATATTTATTTCATTTTCATAATTCATATAATCGTCACATTTGACTACTACTGTGCTGTCATCAGCAAATAGTACCATAGGATGGTTTATGTGTGCGGGAAGGTCATTTATGTATATCAAGAAGAGGGGAGGGCCTAGTATACTGCCTTGGGGTACGCCGTATTTTATTGTTCTACTGTTGGTTGTAAATTGTTTACGATTTACCAAGTAAGATTCCAACAGTTTAAGTGTATTCCCCCTTATACCATATTTTTCGAGTTTGTTTAACAGTATTGGGTAATCTACATAGTCGAAAGCCTTGGTCAGATCCATAAAGATAGCACATACAGGATTTCTTTTGTCTACGTTTGATAGAACAGGGAAAAGCAGGTCATGTATGGCCATATTAATGGGCTTCTGTTTTCGAAATCCTTTTTGTTCTTTTACAAATATATTTGACTTCTCAAGGTATGTATATAGGGATTTATAAATTACCTTCTCAAATACCTTTGCGAAGACAGGTATCAAGGCAACAGGTCTATAGTTTGCCATTGTTTGCTTATCCTGTTTTTTATGCAATGGTACAATTATGGAAGTTTTTAGACCTTCGGGAAAAATTCCATCAGCGATACTCATGTTAATGATGTGACTCAGATGTGGAGCAATATACTTAGCGGCTTCTTTTATAACTTTAGTGCAGATTCCGTCGTAACCAACACTATTTGTATTTTTGAGTGAGTTTATATGGTAAATTATATCCTGGGGTATAGTTGGTTTCATAAATAAAGAGTTAGAGCTGTTGGAGTGTATGGGAATTTCTGGCATTGTCTTATTATTAGGTTCGGTAATTTGGTCAACATAAAAATTGTTAAAAGACTCGGCTATTTCGGACGGGTTTGACATTTGCTTTGAACCTGTTCGTATTTCTGTTATTGGCTCTTTTGGAAATAATGTTTTCGAGTTGTGAGAGTCAGAGAGACAAGGTCAATAGGCACAAAGAGACGTTTACAAGTGAGATAGGCCCAGATGACGAATGTCTGTCGAGGCTTTCTTTAGGCCGTTAGATCAAGGACAATTTTCGGGAGGCAGTTCTCTTCGATATGGCCCGTATTGTGAGGAGGTTCTTGTGTCTGGATCCCCGATAACCACTGGTAGGTTGGACCCCGCTCCCGGCGGACCACAATAATGTTTTTTTTTTTAAATATTAAAAAAACATTTAAAATATATATTTACAAAGAATAAGCAGTCGCTCCATGTAAAATACTGGTATTCAGCTGCATCTGGTTAGACTGGAACCCGACCTCAACATAGTTGGGAAAAGGCTTCAAAACCAAACCAACCAAGGTAGTGAATTTGAGTAACTTCAAATAACAATATTAAATTCCCATTCACACAAAAATAAGAAACAGAATATGGGTAGATTTGTTTATTTTCGTGAAAAATCCGTAAAATTCGGATAATCCGGATTGGATCAAACATCCGATCCAAAAAATGGATTTTGAAACAGAGCGGATTTGCATTACTAGTTCTGTGGATACATTGACGTGGTAGTAAAACGCTTTGCCACTATAAAAAAAAAAACAAAATGTATGACTGCGCATAACAGCATATTGGTTTTTTTTTTGTTGTGTTCATGATTCTCAAGGCATGGTTTGTATGACTATGAATTTTTGATAGGTAGGTAAGTGTGTGTGAAACAAGCAATAGTTTGGTTTCTTGCAGCTACCTACAATTATATTTTTTTTACTTTCTAAGCGCTTAGCGGCTGCAGTACGAGTCGCAGGTTCGATTCCCGCACGGAACATGTGTTATTATGTGATGGTCTACAAATAGTTGTGAAGACTTGAGTTTGTAACTGCACCGTCTTTTTCAGGAGCAATTGGAGAAATAGGTAAGTATTGGAGTAATAAAAGTATAAAACCTACACTTTGTTCTATGTGTAAAAAAAAAACAACTTATTTAGGTTTTTTTTTTTATTTTGTAATCTGGAATTTTTATGGTGTAAGTACAGTGCCGACCAAAAGTCGATAAGCAATCTCACAAAGCAAATAGCTTGACGTTTAGTTTGACTTACGACCTTCTACTTTCAACAAAATAGATATTGTCAGCAACTAGTTGTAGTTCATAATTTCAATGCCAATATCTAAGACATGATGGCCTAGCGGTTGGGCCCGTCCAGAATTAAGAGCGAATCAGTAAGCCGTGAGTTCAAATCCCGCACAGTTACTTTTAGTCTTTTTGTAAGTTTTTACTCTACAGAAATATTATATTATTTAACGTGTTTGCTTTGTTCACACATTTCGTAAAGTTAGGGAGGTAGATAGAAAAATAAGTCAAGAATTTTGTTAGATTTCTGTGAGGTAGACATGAGTTTTATGAATATTTTAACTTGATCGGAATGAACTTTGTCGTTTGGTTGTAGTCATACAGAATACACTATATAATGTGGTATTTGATGGTCAGTGACGTGTGGTTTAATAGATAGCGGTATTGTTGTTGGTGTGATTCTTAAAATGCGGGCAAATATTAATATTAAGGCGAGGGCGACTATTATCGCGAATTATCCGCGCTTCATAAAAGTGGCCTTAATAGGACTAAATGTGAGTATTATAATTATTTATGAATTGTAACTTAAACATTAAAAATTTAAAAACGAATGGGTATTATAAATTGTTCATTTATTTGGTGACCTGTGGTTTACTTAATTCGTTATTTTTTTTTTCAATCTATCATGCAAGATAAATAATTAGTGTTTATTATTGGATTTATAAATGCAGAGTGAATGAAGTCACTTTAGTATTTATTACAGCTGCCTAACATCATTTTTTTTGTTTAGAGAAATGCAGTAAGTCTCTGGATCAAAAGGTATGAGGAAGAAGGGAGCCTGGCAAGTAGACAGCGAAGTGGAAGGTCGTCGCTTATTAGCGAAGCGCAGCGACAACATATCGTGGGCGAGTATGAAACCAATGGTTTCACACCTACGACACACTCGGAGTCACCGCAAACTGTTTGCCGTGCCCTCCACGCTGAAGGCTTGCATCACAGAAGATCAGCTAAAATGCCCTTCTTGACAGAAAGACATAAAGAAGAACGATTACATTTCGCACGGGAATATTTAGACTTTCACTGGATTACTTCCATTTTGTTCCGGTTCGCGGTCGCCACTCCAGAACTTTTCGACCCCATCGGCCATCCGTTCTGCGAGCAATGTGCCCTGCCCACTGCCACTTAAGTTTAGCAATTCTTCGGGCTACGTCGGTGACCTTGGTTCTCTTGCGGATGTCTTCATTTCTGATGCGATCACGCAAGTAAACTCCGAGCATAGCCCTCTCCATTGCCCTTTGGGTGACTTTAAGCCGCATACGTCTACTTGACTGCATTGAAAATAATGGGGGTTATACAAAATATTAATCCCTAATGTTCTAGTTTTAATTAGACGTGTTACAAAATATTTAGCGATATTAATAATTCCTAAATTGAGGTTTAGTTTCAATCTTCTTTTCTTCAGGAAAATGAACACTTAAACTATAACCTCAATATGAGTTACATTTATTGTGACGTCACATAAAAAACATATTCACGAAGTATAAATTATGTGTTAGTTTTCAGTAAGCTCTGTTGAATACCGATAGATAGAAGTGGGTATCAACAATTATATTTGTGTTATTAGAATATCCTTGTTATGTTAATAAAATACACAAAAAAATCTTATGAACGGTAACAAGAGAACTTCTTATATCTAGGTAGGAATGTGACGTTACAAATCTTATTAAAGTTGTTAATTATATGAATAAATGAAACGAATAAAACAATTTTTGTTATCTGTCAGCACGACTTTTTTTTCCAACTTCCAACACCGAAAAAATATTACACAATCTCATAAATAGTTATGATGGGTTATTAACTTATATTTAAATCTTTATAAAAAATAAATAATGAGCATGAACCCATTTCAAAATAAATACCTAAGTAAATAGTTTTTGTATAAAATACAAATATAAATTAAAGTGGTTACAAAAAAAAACCCGTATGTAAACGGGATTTGAACTCAAGACACGTTGATCGTGAATCCACTGCTTAACCTAAACAGCTATCAACACCTGGTAGATATGGTCGAAGTTTACCTATCCAATGCAAATACGATCATGCGTTTGCTGCGTGTATAACAAAAGAGACGGTAATATATATCTTTTTGTTTCGTGGAGAGCGACGCGACAACTTGCGACAACACTGGGCGACTCTGTGGCTGTGGTGTGCGTAGGTACTGTATTGAGACAGCTTACACATACAGCCGCACGGACGCTCGGCCGTGCGTTCACAGCAAAATGATCCTTCGCGTGCCTGTGCGCTTATGAACGCTTACTGTACATAATAAAGAGAATTCTATCGTCTAACTATCTACCCTAAACTGATTGCTCCAAAGTTCCAAACGTAGACGGTGCTATTACAAACACAAGTCTTTACAACTATTTGTAGACCGTCACATAATATACCTAACACATGATCCGTGCGGGAATCGAACCTGCGACCCGTACTGTAGCCGCCAAGCGCTTTGAAAGTACATAAAATATAATTGTGTGTACGGTAATTATGTACCTGGTCTACTCACACAGAAACTGCTCCAAACGTGTGTACCTACTACTTATTCACCTACATGTTTGTAATCACTAATATTGTACCTAAATAGATCCATTGAGCTAGTAACATAATACATATCTATGAATAGATCGGTCAGTAGATACTTCAGTTCGATCATATGTTTGAGAAATTCTTTACGCCAACCCTGTCGCTTCTAATTTTTATTTTGGTTATTTCCCATCACGCAAACACTATAAACTCATGTATTTCAATATTTTTATTTGTTGAATTGCGTAATGTGCCCGGAGCGCAAACTGACACAGCCCTCCCGTACGGAAGCCGGAGCAGGACTGAGCGCGGGTGGCGCGCGGCAGGGAACCAACTTTGATATGACCGATATTATAGGCTATTTATTTTACGGCGAAAAAAAAGGAAATTCAAAAATATAAATAATATAAGACCTGCTCTATAGATAGTTCAGTTAGTATAAAAAGTTTCATGATCTTATTTTAAGTATTACTAGCGGACGTCACGCGGTTTCACACGCGTAATTCCCGTTCCCGTGGGAGTACGGGGATAAAATATATCCTATGTTACTCGTGGATAATGTAGCTTTCGAATGGTGGAAGAATTTTTAAAAACGGTCCAGTAGTTTTTAAGCCTATTCATTACAACCAAACAAACAAAGTTTTCCTCTTTATAATATTAGTGTAGATAAGATTGCCAGCGGTTTATTGTTCAGTTTAGAGGTAACTTTGGATATTTTTTCTATCGAGAAAATTTTATGGAATCGTGTTTTCGCCAAATATAGGACTTAACAATAATCCTCAACTTTACCATATATTTATTTCAAAATTTATGCTGCAGTAGGTATTTTCGGCGTATCGAAGGATTCTGCTAAGCCATTTGAGGTAGTATAGGCTCTTAAGGTTGACGGAGGAACTGTTGTCGCAGACCGCTGCACGTACGACGTAATTACAAACTGATGTGTCAGCGCTCCTACAAGTTACTAAGTAAGTAGGTTTGAATGGTATAAAATGATATGTTTGTGAGTTATAATTAGGTTCCGAGTAAGACGCAGTGCGTTATCTGCTCGACCTTAAAGTAGGGTCCGCAAATAAGGACTTACGTTTCTCCTCTTCCTTGCGCCGTAGTTCTTCCGCGGAATCCTCGTCTGAAGTCGGCGCGCAAGCCTTTGCGTAAGCACGGAACATGACCTCGTCCTGTAACAACGGTACTTTTTAATACAGGGCGTCCCACGACTATGCCGCCGCATAGAAGCCAAGTATCTTAAATATTATTTAAGGAAAGTTTTACTGAAAGATTGCCATTTTGATTCTAAAAAAATGTGAACTGCGTTCAAACAATTTTTAAATAATCGCCTGTTTGAACACGCCAAACAGGTTCAGTCGGGCGAATAATGCCACCACCAACGCTGTAGCGGTGGCATGAGTACTGGTCGAAACTAATTGAATTAATTGTATTGGAAATGTTTTTCCAACAGAAAATAAAAACTTTTTGTTTTTTGAGACGTTGATACTTCTCAGTATTTATCATTTGGACTCTTAGCTACATCATTGAACGCAGTTCAAATTATTTTTAATATTAAAATGAATTCTTGTTTTAGTAAAACTCTATTTAAGGTACATTCCTTCAGAGTGGCATAGCCGTGGGACGCCCTGTATGTTTCATATAAATATTAACCATCTATATTTAATCTAGTAAATGTTAATATTGAATGTATTGCTGCTAAGATTGGGTAAGTAGGTATTTATTACCTCGCACCTCTTGTACTTAAAACATATCCAATCGTCGAAATGTGAATGTAATGTGGTACACCAACGCCTAACTCTTCGGTGAAATAAAGGGTGTAAAAACACTCTTGTCGAGGCCGAAATGCACTTGTTCTCCCCATCCATTGCCATATTTTTCAAGCCCATACCTGAGAACTAGGGGGTCAAAGTTCCAAGTTTTTCACATTGTTTTTTTGATATATATGTCACCGTAAAATTGTCAAATACGTTATATTACAATATAACGTGTTTCTCTCTAGCCATATTGTAAACTCTCGAATTATTGTCAACTGAACATACGAAAGTATCTCTGCCCACATAATCCGGACTTGGGGAACCCCCCTGTCAGGTTAGTTAGGTTCCTTTAAACCCTGCACTCGGAAATAGGAGTCCGTCGACTACGCTTTTTTAAGGGAATATAAAGTATTTAAGGTTAGGTTATAATAATCGGTATTTCTCAGGAATGGTACAATATCTTTTGATGAGAGTTGTACCACTGGGCAAGGGGGACCCATCCTTCCCTCCACATCGCGTAAGTTGACTACCATCGCTTGCATATCACGAAAAATAATGCGTTTTGTGGTAGTATTTGTTTGCCTAGTGTTACTTAGTTTGATGTACATAATGCTTGGTTAACAGCTTCGTGAAAAGAGCCTGTTAGCACCCTGTATGAGATGTTATGTAAGTATGTTAATTAAGTACCGTAAAAATTATACGAGTAATTGTGGATTTATTGGTCCTGAGCTGTAGAGGGAATGTAAATCTTACCTCATTGAAGGCCCTGGTGCCGGTTAGCCGCGTACGCAGATGACGATAGATTTGTTCTGCAGCCAACTGTTGGGCCACCCTTTTTGAGGGGCCCTGGGCCTGTCGCTCCACGTGCCCAATGCGGGCCTTGACGATGAAGCGATTCATGTCCCCGGCAGGATCCGCCATAATCTCGTACTCCACCGGATCAAGGCGGAACTGCTTGCACAGCTCATTCACGAGCACTACGTAGCTGTACGTAGGCAAACCCGCATCATCCTGCACAAATTAAAATCATAACAAGTGAGTATACAACTTTATTTTCTCGCAGTTTGGCCTATCGTCCGGTTAGGGTAACCTGACTGGAACCGCGATTTTTGTACATCAAAGTTTTGTTTAAAGGTTCTACAATATTACATACCATCAATTTATGGATACCGTCAACGGTTTGAAATTCCTCTGGAACCTTATAACCGCGTGTCGCCAGTTGTTTTAATATCATTTCGGCAACAATTCTCTTTGCATCCGCCTTGGAGCGCCCCGTCCCGATAACCTCTTCCTCCATTGCCGCACAACTGAAGCGAAAGTAAGGTTTATGGGCCTTACCGAACTGAAAATAAAAATTAAATTATACATCACTAAAATCTGCCTATGCTTCATGGTAATTGACGCGACATAGCAAAGTCGCAACGCTCCGGCTCCCCACCTGTTCGATGGCCACCGTCATATGTAAGGAGTCATACGTAACCGAAATATGTAAGGAGACCCTAACTTTCTTAAGTTAGGGTCTATTTACATATTTCGGTTTGCGGGATGGCAAAGTAGTAACTGGTAGGGAACGTGTCGGTTACCTAAAGAAGCTTTGGTACGCTGTGGGCTTCCAAGGGAACCCTGAACCAGTTGCTGTCAGAAGTGACTAACCAGAACATGAGAAGATCATGAGCTTTTGTCGAAGCATAATGTTAGAATTAGCCCAAGGTACTCCGTTAAGCATCTTTAAATCGGATCTGCCACTGCCATTTTAGATCTGCCACAAAAAAGTTCCGTCGAATGTCGGAACAAACCGCCAGACAAACAGACGGACAGACAGACAAAAAATTGATAGAATGGTGTTTTGTTATAAATAGGTACCTACCTTATCTTGCATAATTTTGCATTCAGTAAAAGCTGTTATTTTGATTAAATTTTGCTTTTTCGTAGACGTACTTAAACAGTAGAAGAAACTTAAGTACTACTAGAAAAAAATATTTGCATGTAACAATAACATAAAAAAATATTTGCCAGGAATTGTCCCACTGAGTAGTCATAATAATAATAAACCATTTATTTCAGGTAACAAAGACCCATATATTAATACTTCTTCTGATAAAGAGAAGATTTATAATATAATCCCTTGTATAATCTTTATTCAGGCAGGTATTCATGAAATTTTCTTTTTCCATAACTACCTAAGTTACCCGTTTAAAGGTAACTTAGATTAATTTATCATATCATTGTACATGGAAAATCTATTTTGTATTAGCTCATATTAAAGGACATGCATGAAGACATCAAGCATCTTTACTACTTATAGAAAATTTTCAGAACAATTTTATTTCAGGTCGTCACGATTTGGGACAGATTTTTTTAAATATAATAAATTATGATTTTATTACATTATTATTACATCGCATTCATCAAGTATGAATTACAGGATAACATAAAATGCTATAATGAAGATTAATAAGATAAATTCTACCTTCGACAAGCACTTGTAAACAGGTTGGGCATGCCACCTATTCATAAGTTTGTGAAGTACAACAACGGAAGACTCTCGCGTCATTGTTTTTCAATTTATCTGAAAAACATTGAAATTGCTAGTGTTATCCAGCAGCAGCTTCTTTAATCTAAATCCTTCTGAACTTGAAGAACTGCCATAAAGTTTCTCCAGGGCGGATATGGGACATGACGCGCCACGTACAAGGCTTTTCACGTGTTTAGTACAATAATAGGTACATTGCATCGTTTCCAGCCACATAGACATTTTTCATCGGTAATTAATACAAAAGTTGCTTCTTTCAAAAGTGTCTACCTAACATGGCCAAAATTTATAAAGATGGGCTGATTATAAAAAATACTGATGAAAAACTACTGAATACGTGGAAAGCATAAGCTGGTGTCCCTTCTAACCTATTAATATACAGGGTTACTGGTAATTCGACGTATTCCTTGCAGGACGTTGTAATCTATACATAAATAAAATCGTTGAGACCAAAAAATCTGTACATTGAATTTAAAAAAAAAAAACCGATCAGGGTGACTTAAAATAAGTAACTGAACATATTAAAACCATTTTTAAGATTCGTGTTTGTTTGTTTGTTTGTTTGACCGCGCATCACGTAAAACTGCTGGACGGATTTTGATGAAAACTTCACTAATCTATTTAAATGAACTCAGAATAACACTTAGGCTATAGAAATTATTGAAAATTTTGGAAAAAGGGGGTGAAAACGGGGTGTAAAGTTTGAATGAAAAAAAAATAATTGATTGTTCTAGATTCATGAAACTCAGACTAAATACTTATTATTTAAAATAAAGAAATACCTGTTTCAGCATTTAAAAAAAAACATCCAGAGACGTAAAAAAGAGGGTTTTGTGTTTAAAATTAATTAACTTCATACACCTATACAGTAAAATCCATTGGAGTGGAAACCTTGAAAAGTTGCTAAAATACTTCAAATCTAATACAGGTAAATGTAATTTCTCAATTTTCTTGAATTTTGATTTTCGAAGTGAATACGCCCAAAATAGCGGAATTCAAGAAAATCGACTTTCCTCGGTATACGTAGTTGGTAATACAGGGTGGAATCGGTAAACGGGGCAGTAAGGGGAGCTGCAGCTACACAAAAATGGTCATATGTAACAATCCGATTTTTTTTCACAAAATGTTTATCCCCATTCACAGATTTAATTAAAAAATAAAGTACAGTTAGCAAGAAAATTGCCATTTTACATAAAACAAGTTTTTTGATGCCAATCGATCATATTCTTTCCGACACTAATCAAGAAGTGAAGAAGAAGAAGTTCTTCCAAACCAACCCAGGTTAGAGTACTCAAAAAGTCAGAAATCGCAAAAAAATAACTTTCAGCGGGGCAGTGTAGGGAAAATAGTTAGCCAGAAAATTGCTATTTTACACAAAACATTTTTTTGATGCCAATCATTATTTTTTATTTTACATAAGACATACAGCCGGAAAAGCTACAAAAACATTACAAACGAGTACAAATCCTACTATCTACAAATAAAAAATGCTTTGTCCTGAAGGACTATCTGATGGATCAACGCACAGCCTAAACCGCAGATTGTAGAAACCTGTAACTTGGAGGGTGTATTTTCTGTATAACGTAGGCATACGATAAGAAAGAATTTTGAAATTATACCCCTAAGAGGGTGAAAAGGGGGGGCAAAGATTGTATGGGAAAATGTGATTCCTTGGTCTAATCTACTTCAAACTTTGCAATCAACAATATTAACAGAATTGATGGACGCGTTTCATATTGCATTGAAATTCATCCCCTAACAAAAAAGGGGTAGTAAGTTATTTTGGCGGTGATTTGTTTCGAAATTGATATCAATACTCCTTCGAGATTTTAATATAAACTACAGGTTATTTTGATACATGTTTCAAAACCCAATCCGACTTTATTACAAAAAGGTTGAACTCACATAAAAATTTGGTGTAAAATTGCTAATACTCTTTAAAATTGGAATGTCTCGAAAGTCACCGTAAAATATTAATACCGCATTTGAAGGTTTCTAAGCTTTGAAGAGGTTGTGCACTTTAAGACACGGCGTCATAGGGGAGAAGACCTAGAGTTTGAAATTTTAAATGGTAAGCAGTTGCAAGAGGTCCGCAACGGTTTACAGCAGCTATATCGTGTTGCGGCCCATTTAATGCACCTTGATGAGAACTGCAGACATAGCTGGAGTATGACTGTCTTCGAGTGTCTAAGTGTGGAGATGTAAAGCTGTCAATAGAAGCCTTTAAAGCTGTTTTTGTAAACATGGTAATTTATTCTTATTCAAATAAATACGTTATTAATCACAAGTATTTGATTTTGAACAAAATTGCCCTTGGGTACGTAAATTGACTTCAATGTATATCTTAGGAGATACACCGTTTTAAGTAATTCCGCAGCAAAATAATGATCATGTACCGGGCGCGCATTTTCATCATGCGGAAGGATGTGTGTGATGTGCTCTTTGATAACTGTATTATAGGTGCTTACGACCCACTCTCTGTAACCCTCTCTTTCTCTTATGTGACGCAGACGAAGTTGCGCGGGTCAGCTAGTAGAGTTATAATGCAAGAAATTAAGCCACCAAATGTTCTAACGAAGTTCAGTCGTTCTTGAATTAAGTAAATTTTTAGTTGTTTAGTATTTTTGGAATCACAATAACTAATGTAGGTACTGTTTTACGGGTTTGATCGTAAAACGTTGAGGCAAACATTTTGAACATGGGCTCTCGAAGTAACATGTTCGCTCACAAAATTACAATCAGCTTGGCTGGTGTGATTGATATTGATTAAAAATAAAATAGTGTTCACGACACATACACACTATATCTATAAGTACATATAATAAAATCGTTGAGACCAAAAAATCTGTACAATGAAGATAAAAAAAAAAAAACGCCCAGGGTGACTTAAAATAAGTACCTAACTGCACATATTAAAACCATTTTTAAAATTTTTGTTTGTTTGACCGCGCATCACGTAAAAGCTGCTGGATGGATTTGGATGAAAACTTCACTTATCTATTTAAATAAACTCAGAATAACATTTAGGCTATAGAAATTATAGAAAATGTTGGAAAAAGGGGGTAAAAAGGGGGGTGTAGTTGGTATGATATTTTTTTTTAGATTGTTGTAGAATCATGAAACTCAGAGTAAATACTTATTATAAAAAAAATAAAGAAATACCTGTTTCAGCGCTTTTATGAAATTTTATTCAGAGACGTAAAAAAGAGGGTTTTGTGTTTAAAATTAATTAACTTCATACACCTATAGAACAAAATCCAATGAAGTGTAAACCTTTAAAAGTTGCTATAAATACTTCAAAACTAATATAGGTAAATACGATTTCTCAATTTTCTTGAAATTTGATTTTTGAAGTGAATACGCCCAAAACAGCGGAACTCAAGAAAACCGGTTTTCTCGGTATAAGTAATTGGTAATACAGGGTGGAAACGGTAAACGGGGCAGTAAGGGGAGCTACAGCTACACGAAAATGGTCTTAGAAACAATCCATAATTTTTTCGCAAAAATTTGATCCCCATTCACAGATTTAATTTAAAAATAAAGTGCAGTTAGCAAGAAAAATGCCATTTTACATAAAACAATTTTTTTGATGCCAATAATGATAAACCTTAACCGCTGCAGTTACATGAAAATGGTCTTAGGAAACCATCCGTAATTTTTCGTGAAATTTTGATCCCCATTCCCAGATTTAAAAAAAAGTACAGTTAGCAAGAAAATTGTTATTTTACACAAAACATTTTTTGATGCCAATCGATCCTGTTTCTAATACTCAACGGTTAAGGAAGCTCCCCTTTCTGCCCCGTTAATCGTTTCCACCCAGTATTAACAAATAAAATAATACTACGAAGAAAATGTAGACTATACAAATGTACATCAGACATAAAGCCGGAAAAGTTACAAATACAAACGAGTACAAATCCTACTATCTACAAATAAAAAATGCTTTGTCGTGAAGGACTGTCTGATGGATCAACGCACAGCCTAAACCGCAGATTGTAGAAACCTGAAGCTTGGAGGGTGAATTTTTTATATGATGTAGGCATACGGTAAGAAAGGATTTTCTGAAATTATGGGGTATAATTTCAGAAAATCCTTTCTTATCGTATTCGTTTAATTATTTAAAATGGACTGCTGCGTCATCAGCTATGATAATAACTTTCAGTTATGGTAATTATGTAATATAGGGATGTAATGGATGTTATAGTATCGGAAACGGAATCGGAATCGGAGGTTTTGGATTTGATATATCGGAATCGGAACAGGAATCGGAATCGAAATCGGAGGCGGATGCTGAAGAAGAGAATGTGTGAGAAAGTAGGGTTAATTAATGAAATAAAATAATACATACTTACATTACTAACTAGCGGACGTCACGCGGTTTCACCCGCGTAGTTCCCGTTCCCGTGGGACTACGGAGATAAAATATAGCCTATGTTACTCGTGGATAATGTAGCTTTCGAATAGTGGAAGAATTTTTAAAAACGGTCCAGTAGTTTTTAAGCCTATTCATTACAACCAAACAAACAAACAAACAAAGTTTTCCTCTTTATAATATTACTGTAGATAAGTATTTTTAATTTCAAATACAAACAATAGGTAGAACGCCTGACAAGGCGTTGAAAAAAAAACAATAATTATTAATAAAATAATTATGCATTGTACAGACGCCAGCACATCAAGTTACCACAATCTGTCAAATTTCTGCAAAAGATTTTCAACTTTATCACAAAGTCGGAAGGTTCACGTTCGATTGGCTAAATTTGACATATTTGGGTAGGATGACGCGTTGACCGTGGCCGTACGCCGCCACCCGCTGCAAGGCATCGACCTCCGATTTTATCAGTTACCTCCGATTGAAAAGTTTCGGAACAGGTATCGGAATCGTAGGTTCAAAAACAATCGGAAGTTCCGACTAATCGGAATCGGAATCGGAGCTCCGTAACATCCCTGTTATGTATATGGCTTACGTTCCTGCTTTTAATGTTACACGATAAAAATAAACGAGTCAATAAAAAAAAATACATCGGGACACGAGTAAGAGCATGTGTAGGAAGACCTTCCAAAAATATGACATTGGAAGAAAAATATAATGATAATCCTAAGAGGTAGCATTACTGCGGGTAATAATAACATGTCTACCAGACAAAAGAAGGTGTGGGCTGTTCACGTTTTTAAAATACATACGGTAAGGTCTGTTACAACACGTGTAGGTATAGGAATTAACAAATACATTAAACTAATATTATGTAATTTTACGAGCAATAGACGGGACAACACGAAGAAAATCGTAATGCAATACTTGTTACCCAGTTAGTTCATAATGAATCGTTCTAGAAATTAGAATAATTTTCAGTTATTATCACAGCAATATTTCAGTACATTTGTGCCGTAAATTGTTTAAAAATATTGAAGCCATCAAATGATTTTTCTGGAATTATCATTGAAAAATTTATAAGTGGAGACCTGTAATTGGCTTTCAGACTATTGTACTGTCCTTGATCTGTTTGTTTTAGCTGTAAGTCTCCCATGTTATTTAAATAAATAAATAAATAAATAAATAAATAAATAAATAAAAATATAAAAAATCGGCATAACTAAAAACCACTGAATTTCGCTAGAACATTTGGTGGCTTAATTTCTTGCATTATACTACCTATAACGTCCTGCAAGGCATACTTACGCCGAATTACCATTAACCTTGTATCTAGTTCTTAAGAATTGTCATGTCACAAACTACTGCAATTAATTCTTCACTTCAGACTCTAATTCTCACTGATCGGTTTTTGCAATTATCTCCTCATCACGACGAACGTGTGAAAATCAATCAAGATTTTTGAAACACATTGTAAAGGAATATGGTCCTTAAACTGTGATAGTTAATGGAGTCAGTCTTTAGAAACCATATCTGAGCCTCTGACTGATATAAAAAGCAGTACCTAACTCATGTCCATGAGCCGATGTCTCGTTGAAGCTGGGGAACCTCGCGCCCTGCCTTGATGCTGGTGTGCATGGCTTACTACTATTCAGAGGTAAGTATTTATATTTTGAAATCTTGTAAGAATTCTCAATTCTTAAAAAAAAACCTTCAGATAGCACCAGCACAGCTCTGCACAGCATTTTGGCAACAAAACTTTTCTAGTTTAACGAAAACATTGTTTTTATAATAAAATAAAAAATAAGAATCCCGATAAATTAAGGACAGTAGCAATGGCTCAGTGGAGGCGGCCATGACTTTACGCACAGCACGCCCCGTCGCGCGTCGTCGGTTCGAACCCAAGCAGAGACATTACTTTATTTCATTACCACTGCTCTCAAAACGTGTGTCGTGCGGAAAACGGCGTGTCCTAAAATCAACATTTCTAAGATATGTGTCATCTACAAACGCGCACTTGGCCCTCGCACCGCGTGGTGGATTATAGCCCATTCCCTAGAGGAGGCCTGAGTTCTAGCAGTGGGAACATTACAGGCTAATTATTATGCTTATACTAAACTAGTACGAGGTAGGCACCACGTCTAATCAAACTATACAAAATCAGTTTATACGAATCTCTTATTGTATAGGGAAACCTATACAAACCGCAGCCATGTTAAACTGGATCGCTGTGTGTCTTATGGAAGACACAAAAAACAAAGAAATACTCAAAACCCTTAAAATGAAATTAATTGTAGGAGGCCATTACGTTGAAAAACCGTCCACCTCGATGGTCTAGTAGTCGAAAACACGACTGCTGAGTATTACGGTACTTAGCTTCGATTCCTTGGTCGGGCAAGTGATACTGAGTTCTTTGTTTGGAATTTCTTGGTTCTCAAGGAGTCTGGATTTGTCCCCGATGATGGTCATTAGCTCACCTTCTATTACTTGGAAATTAAACATTACTGGCGAAATGTGTGCGTATTAGTAGATACACCACTGTCTGACCCTACGGGTATTACAGTCGTGATATTAATTTATCAAAATATAAAACAAAACGTACCTGAGCTTTAGATTGGTGATTTAACACGCAGAGATGATGAATAGTAACCGTCACGACGGGTATTAGCACTGTTATTATTATAAGCCGGTAAGAAATGCTTGCTTTGTTTGCTTTTACAGGAGAAGTGTGAGCACACCCGCGTGCGGCTCGCGCCTGTGTACGAATAGTCCCACAGTCCAGGATGCCCTACGGGAAGCACGCTGTGGCACAGCCCGCGACACGCAGGCGCGTTTCAAGGCGGGAAAGCACCACATACAGAGTACATTATATGCACCACAAATCAATAAATCGCCACCCGCTCACCCCCCTAGTTACTCGTAGCCAGTGCTGCCGTTGCTACGAACATTCTTGGAGGGAAAATGGGCAAGGATTGTTTTTACCGCTAAATTATTGTTATGAACTTTATCGGTACTTAAAATGTCGTAGGTATTAGAATAGAGATTTTGAGAGTAAGTCAAAGGTAAAAAGGAAGTTTTTATCTTTATTCTCATGAAGGTGATTTCTTCAACGTAATGTAGTACTTGAAGTCACTTTTAACTCAGTGTAGGTAAAATTGGCCAAATGTAAACTTTAGTTAAAAATAAGAATACACTTAACATAAATATACTCTTTAAATTCCAAGTAGTGTTGTTATTAAAATAAATACAACATCACAAAACAAAGAATAGTTTCTAAACGAAACTTACACTGACTTTCAACACGTTGAGCATACGTTATGTTGTGCAGTATAACGTTCGCCAAATGTTGCCTAGTGCATAGGTACGAAGGTTAATAAATGTATATTGTTATCCACAACATGCAATGCAAATTTTCCATAACCCGGGTATGAATGTACTGAAACGTATGGAAAATGTTGCGTTGCTTGTTGCATTAGCCGGCTTAAAGAACTGTAGTCGATACAAATACTTGAATATACTTATAATACAGAGCTTACAATTCTTTTGCGCTAATTAATTTTCATTGGGCGTGGAATAAACATCCATATATGGAACTAATACGTATGTCTGACCTGTGTTTGTGCGCATACTTACCTACAAAATGGTGCTATTCCACCAAAAAATATTGTGCGCGAACATTTTATGCAGCACCACAGATGACCAGTACAAAATGTTTGCGAATACTAACTTCAGTTATTTTCCGCATCACGTCTGACCTTGCGGCATTTTCAAAAATCCCTATTATTTTACAATATGGAAAATCTATCTTCATCTACATTCTGAAATCAGACGGTGATTTCAGAATGTACCTAGATAAAGATAGATTTTAAATACCTAAAACACAATTTTCAGATAGCGATAGATTTTTAGCGTCGCACGTTTCCAGCGGACCTTACTGAGACAATTTAAAATGAGCCAATAAATCCTATCGCAAACCGCCTGAAAATTTTGTTTTTGAGCGAACATTGGTCAGTTGGTGCGAATATATCAATTTTTTGGGAAAAAGTGTGTGCACTGCACGGTCAACACTCGGCTCGGACTCGACACGGTTTAGCGTGACTCAAGCATTAAGCTTAGGGCACCTTGCAATTTTCACACTCACGCTTCCCAGCCGCTACCGAGCAACAGACAATGGATTGTGTTACAGCCAACACTCCGCTCGGACCCGGCACGGTCTAGCGTGCGTCATCCTTTGTGTTGAAATCATTTTGAACGTGCAGTAGAAAAGGTTGGCAATCATTCTTATTTTTAACCCCCGACGCAAAAACGACGGGGTGTTATAAGTTTGACGTGTCTGTGTGTGTAGTGTGTTGCTCTCGAACGGTTGAACCGCTTTTGATTTTGGTTTGTGTTGTTTAAAAGGTGAATTACTCGGGAGTGTTCTTAGCTATGTTTGATGAAAATCGGTCCAAGATGGCCGCCGCCACAATATGGATGATTAAGTACATATTTTTTCACAATTCCCTCAATATGGGTAATTGGGTATCAAAAGAAACGGCTTGACTAGCAGTAATACTACTACTACTCACTATGATAAATTTAAAATCCAAGGTAGCCGCCACTACCAAATGGTGGCGAATTACCTACTTTTTTTTCACAATTTCTTCACTGTATAAAAAGATTAAAAAAAATGAAAGGGCTCGACGGGAATAAAACGAAGGGATTAAAACGACTAAAAAATAACGTTGTATACTATGTTGAAAGGGAATGAGGAATATTAAGTAACGAAATGAGATGAGGAAAGTGGAGTGATGACTGGTACCTGGAACCTGACGATTAACGAATTATTTTATATTTAACTTTTAGTACAATATGTGTCGGGGGATTTCAAATTTAATTTTACTTGATAAAATTATTATGAATAGGTATGATTACAATCCCATAGAACCTGTGCATAGAACTGGCTTAGTTACTAAACCTTCTATGAATTTGACATTTTTAGAATTCGTCCAATAAATCTATATCTATACCAGCCTTTCCCAAAGTGGGCGATAACGCCCCCTTGTGGGCGCTGCAGCCCTAAATGGGGGCAGTGAGAAACCCAGATAAAAATGGGGGCAAAAAAAATACTATAATAGCTAGCTAAGCTAACATAACAGTGGTCAGTTTTTAGCAGCTTGCTCGCTGTTAGTTATTATTATTACTTTTTCATTTAAATGATTAATGTTTTATTTATTTTTTGATATTTTAATGAATTTAAAATTTTAATAGTAGGTGAAAAAATGGGGGCGTTTAAAACCAAATTATTCTCACAGTGGGCAGTAGACAAAATAAGTTTGGGAACCCCTGATCTATACTAATATTATAAAGCAGAAGAGTTTGTTTGTTTGTTTGGTTGAACGCGCTAATCTCAGGAAGTACTGGTCCAAATTGAAAATTTTTTGTGTTGGATAGTCCATTTATCGAGGAAGGCTTTAGGCTATATAACATCACGCTGCAACCATTACGAGCGGAGCAGGAATGAATTTTTTTGCAAAAACGGGGATTTTTTTTTCTTTTCGTGTTTTATTTTTTAGTTTTTTTATGTGACGCAGACGAAGTTGCGTGGGTCATCTATACTAATATTATAAAGAGGTAAAATTGTTTGTAAGTTTGTATGTAGGGGGTAATCTGCGAAAGTAATGAACCGATTTTAAAAATTGTTTCACTGGTAGAAAGCTACATTATTCGTGAGTGCTATAGGCTATAAATTATAAAGATTTCATGCATATTAGCCGAACTATCTCAATTTTTGTCTAGCCAGGCGGAAAAAAATAGCTTTTACAACAGAGTTATTTGCATGCGCTATTAAAACAATGTATGGCAACCTGGTCCGCTTTGAATAGTTCTACAAAAAAGTCCGCGACACCATATTTCTATCTTTATAGTTTAGCAGATATAGTAGCTTTTATGTGTTAAAAAAAGTATTTTTCGACGAACATACATTTGGACGGTTTTCGAAAAATAGTATATTTTATAACGAGGGACTAAACGAAGCCATTATATACCCGAGGTGGTTTGACTCCCGAGCTTGCGAGGGAGGCAACGAAAGCGAGGGTATATTAGATTGGCGTTTAGTCTCGAGGTGCAAACTGTACTTTTCACTTCGAGTGCGAGAAAAATAGTCATTTAAAACCGAAAAAATTTACACTCGACTAAACTTCTGAACTGAGCAGTCAGATTTTCTTCTATCAGGTCAGTCACAGATTAACAATTTAAAACACAACACAAACTCTCAACATTCTCGCAATGAAGATGATCCACACTCCACAGATGATTATAGTACCTACATTACTGCAGTGGCTAGCAACAGAGGCATTCCGTATACTTTTTCAAAATCAACGATGCACACAGACAACCATAAATTTTCCCGCGTTGAAGAGTTCATTTGTTTTTTTTTCAATATACCGCTTTCTATTTGCAAGCCAATTCGAAATTTAAATAAAACCTTGGGCAAGTTACTCTTTTGTGACCATGTTTCAGAGTAAAAGATCGTTCCATTTTTAAATTACTTTTTACTCCCTAGGGAACAAACGGTCACTTTAATCCCGCTTCGTAGGGCTATAATGGCGTACTTTTAGAGCATGAGAAGTGAAAAATATTATTATGATCACAAGAACATCATAGAGATACGATTTGCGTTAAACAGTATGTCAATTGGTTAAAAATATTCGAAGATAATATAAAATTACTAAATCGCAAAATGCTGCCGTCCATTCACGAACCGCATTAGAACATGCTTTGTACGGACTCGTGCTCGAGAATCTAGCGCTGAACGTGCGCAGCGACGTCTCGGCAACAAGAGATAGGGAGACTAGCGCTGAGCGCTCGCAGTGGCTGGCTAACCAAAGAGTGAAAACATTGCAACATCGCACCGCCCAACGAAGTGGGCACGGGTCAGCTAGTACAATATAAAAATCAATACCACTTTTCGTTGTAATTTTATAACTCAAGAACGGGCTCACCTATCCAAACCAAATGTTTGGATAGGTGAATCTTTGTTCGGACTATTTACTAATGGTTTATGTGAAGTTTTCACAGAATCAGTCGAGCGGTTCTTCACGCTGACGAAGTTCCGCGGGTCAGCTAGTCCATAATAAAATTGAATAGGTAATGTACCTAATATATATATATATATATTTTTTTTAGATATATCGATTTAGGGAAAGCTCCTGGGTAACGTAAGAAAATTACCGTGGAGCCCCTTTTTTTTTTTTTTTTTTTTTTGGATGGGAAATCATCAAATGACTTCTCCCACTCTGGGCGGAGCGGGAGGTGTTTAAGGGGCTCCACCCAGTCCTCCAGCGCACCGTGGAGCCCCTTAAACAGAAGATTCTTGGTAGAGACTCATAGACTCAATAGGTGACTACCTCATCTACCGACTTTTTTGTCATCAACTCAACACACCTTTAAACGAAATCTTCCTTAAAGATCGCCTTTTACTAGTTTCTTCCTGAAAACCTTCGTTCAGATATTTTGAGTAGCACCTAACTAGCTAGGTACTACCATACTAAGCCCTGTATTTCATCTTGTTTACGGTTAATTTGCGTTCAGAATTATACACTAAATAATCTAAGTAATTGCAATAGTTGCATTGTATACTGTAGTGAAACAACGACGGTTCATTCAGCTGAACTTTTTATTGTCCTCTAAAGTGTTCTTATTACATAAGTGAAGCATTATACTATCTTCCAGGTCTCTTGTGCAACACTGACTTTGGTACATTTCCAAATAATCGCTTTCGTCTGGCCTACCAAAAAATTCGAGTTCGAGCATCACTGCGTAGGGCTCTCCCGAACGCTCTGACTCTAAAGGGAAATAGTACTGATGGTAGCAGAAGTATGACGTGGTGAACCCCAACAATGCTCCCCCGACGACATCTCCCCAATGATGGTGGTTGTCACAAACTCTGCTCACAGCCACTGCACTTGCTACTATGAGTGGAACGAGGCAAACAATGATTCCTCTACTCTGTCCGCGGTTCCGAGACAGTACGCCAAGCTTCCCACATAACCACAAACACAAGAACCCCAACGAACAAAACGAGAAACTGCTGTGTCCACTAGGAAACGACTTCCTGCCTTCCATCACTTCGAACGGGTTGCCGGTGCAGTGAGCCCCGGGTGTCATCTGCCCGTTCGGGAAACAGCGCCAAAAAAAATCAGGCCGTGGTCGTCCGACTATTAATTTAACGGATTCTGTCACGACTGCGGTTATGGTAATCGCTAGTGTCCACGCTAACAGCGCCTGCGCAGTGTCCACGAAATTTCTTGTCCAGATAAAAGGGATACAGATACAACAAAGGGGCACGAAAACTATAAGCAATACTGTAACCCATGCTGGCACGTAGGAGTCGTGTCGGGGTCGCTTGCAGTCGATCAGCAGTTCAGATTCCGTGATATGACGCACGTAAGGGTGAACTTTCGATTGACATATACACACCAGCCCTAAAAGTATTACACGCAGTACAATTTCCAATAGTAAGTTATTTATAATATATTGACCACTCTGCCACATAACTCATTATTGAAGAAAATCATAATATTTTGTAACCTACTAGCTTCCACTTGAATTTGTAAAAATTAATTAAAATTAAAATGATGTTTTACCGATGTTAGATGCTATTTAAACTGACAGATGTCTATGCACATAAAAAGGTTTGGTACAGTTTTTAATAAAGTCTATCGTTTATATCTATGTTTTAAGGTTGTACTACATAGTATTGTTGTCGAACGCAAGGTAGAACGGAGGAAATAAAGATAAAGCGCAGAACACACGCGCCAGCTAGCGAGCGAGCGAGCCGGGTGATTATCGTTTCACCTCTTTTCATACTTCCTTTTGGCACTATTGGTAGTTTGCGGTGTGAACCTAAGTATGGAAAGTAGCTCACCCAGTTCGCTCCCTAGTTAGCGGTGTGGCCTGTGAAAAGAGAGAAATACTGTGATAATTGTCACATTTAACTTTTCCTCAAGCAAATGATTCCAACTAATTGGGATTTCTTCTGACAATTCGCGTGCAGAGGGGCCGTCACCCCCCATTACGATTCCTCCACGCGAACATCAACCACTGGGCCTGGCCTCAGGATTTGTTGCTCCAGAGCATAGCGCAGTGGTCGTTAAACATCGATGTTGTCGCTGAGCCGTATTTTGTCCAGCCCAAGGAAGACTGAGTGGCGGACCTTAACGGCTTAGTGACCATAGTTTCGTCGACCGCCACCGCCGCCGAACTCTTGCCGAGGTCCACAACTCTCTCGCAGAGTTGAGTACTCGCATCCACCCGGCGGATGCGTCAGCTGGCTCGCGAGGAGATGCTGGAGACTCCCGACAAGGATCCGTGGGGGCGCCCTTACAAAATGGTGCGGGTTAAACTGCGTACCTGGGCCTCATGCTGACGCAGAGTCTCAAACCTGAGCTCATGGAGGATGTGGTGAGCGCTCTGTTCCCTTCGCGAGGGTAGCATCCACCCCCGCCTAAGGCTCCGCCACCCGCGGTGCCGGAATCGGACCTAAGCGACGACGACGACACTTCGCAAAAGACTGGAATACATCTGAGAGTGGCAGTAGGTAGGCTTAAGGCAAAAAATACTACCGCCTTGGGACACGAAGGCTTGCTTGGCAAAGACAGGTCGCAAGCTCTTTGAAAGAGTCATTGCAAACCGCCTCGCCGAGCACCTTGAGGGAATGGGGCCGGATCTTGCGGAAAACCAGTTTGCTTTCCGCAAGGGGCGCTCTACGGTGGACGCCATCATGCGCGTGAGAGCACTTACGACGTGGGATGCGGTGTCCCGGGGTGGGGGTGTCTTTGCGGTGTCTCAGAAGGGCCAAAGCGTGCCGGGGCGGCGGGACTGTTCGAAAGAGATATCATGGCCCCGGCACAATAAAGGGAGAGGAAGGAACATGGATGGATTCAGTCAGTAAAAGTCTGATACTCCTTCCTGCTCCGCCCAGAGCGGGAGGAGACATTTGATGATATCCCATCCGAAAAAAGGCGGTTGAGGTCAAGAGTGGAGCAAAACTTCAAGGTATATAAGGCATCACTACAAAATAGCCTAGATACGGACAGTCGTGTATCACAGTGATGAATGGTTTGTATATGATTCAGTCGAATATTATCATGTAAGAGTAGGTAAAACGTGTGCAGACGTAGTTTAAGGAACCTGTTTGAGCTTGAGCCCCTACGCTGCAGCGTTTCCTTATTTCCGGAGTGCAGGCATACAAGTGCACTGGCCGACACTTTCTACTTTGTCTCCGCGTAAGCGACCAGTTTTACGTACCACTACAAATGTCCATAGTCCACAATCCGTAGATTTAAGCAACAAAGCCGATATTCTTGCATTTCAGCGATTATATACAGCATGCAGGATATCTAGTACCTCCAGCATAGTTTTGTTTAAATGAAACTTTTGCGTCGAAACGTCGTAGACCATTGTTTGTTCCTGACTGGAAATGAGGGAATGTATGCCTCATGAGTGCACATGTCAACCTAATAAAAGAAAAGGTCACCCACGTGTTTCGGGCACAGGGCATCTTACATAATAATGGAGCTGATATTTCCTCTCTAAAAATAAAAGTGAACGTGATTTGAACTCACGTAATCGCAGCCATATAATCATTGTGTTATGAACACAAACTCGAAGTCAAATCAAATTAAATGATTCGCGATGTACCGTGATAAAGTCGGTTATAACAGGTAGCAGTAAGAGTGAATTTCGCGCGGTCATCTTTAACGTGTCGTACTGCTATTTTTTTATGACTTTTTTGTAATATTTTCTGTTAGTTCAATGACAATGAACCGTAATAATGACGGCCGACGGGTGATGGCCGAAAAGAAACAAGTTTTGTGTTATGCTAATGCTTTTTATGCTCACAGGTTAAAGTCGTCCCAGACAGCTTGGAGCAAGATGGTGGTAAGAAAGAGGTGAAGCTCATGGAAGGACTGGATATGCTCCTTTCGGACATGTTCTTTGTTAAAATTACAGGCGTAGTAACTAGCTGACCCTACAAACGTCATCTCCCAATGTTTATTGAATGTCGGCAACCGTGCCACTTAAGGGTTCAACTACAATTAATAACCAATCAGGTGACGCGGTCGTAGGTACAAAAAGCATCTCGCTCAAGCCGATTAGTCGCCGACAGGTGATACCACCGACATCATAGTGGAACGCTCCGCTAAAAACCTAGTCGTAAATATTCTTCACAATCTTTGAAGAATATTTTGTCTGTGGAGTCTTGTTATTTAGTCATTTAATTTTGTCTAAAATCGGAAGGATTTAAGACGATGAGTTGATTCTGATTATGAGTACCTTTTCCAACTACGTTTGAGTTGATTTCCAGTATAATCAGATGAATGCAGCCGATATCAGTATTTAGCTGCTGCCTGTCAGACCTCCACAACATAAGGGAAATAAGAAAACCCCTTGGTTAATACTGGTTGTCAGACTTTCGGCTTCCGACTACTACTGTAAAGACTGCCTCAAACGAAAGCCGGACCCGACTGTTAAACCAGACAGGGCCAAAAAAAAAATGCGACTGTACGCTAAGGGGGCCGCTAGGGTAGGACGGCAAAGGGACAGGCTTGATCTGAGTGGGGAGTGTGTGGGGGAGTTCTTTGGGGGCTGTTTTTGGGCTACAGGCTCAGCCAAGCGGGCTGGCTCGTGCAATGTTCGGGGAGGGCATGGAACGGGATGTCGCGAGAGGCCTAGATTGTGTGAACGGAATGACAGCTGTTGCACCAGTGCTTCTTGAGTGTGCTAGTTCCCCTACAGCTCTCCTGGATGAGGGTGTGACACCGTCATCGAGTACAACGAGAGCATGCCTTGGTCGGCGAATCTTACTGATTTTAGTGGAGTCGTATCGGATGGCAACACAAGCCCACTCGATTTTTACGTCAGTTTTATTCGTGTCTATTCTGTTCCCTCTCCCCTGTAAAGCACGTCCTTTTCAACCGACTTCCAAAAAGAGGAGGTTATCAATTCGTCTGTATTTTTTTTTTTTGTGTTTGTTACCTCAGTACTCTCGACTGGGTGAACCGATTTTGATGGTTCTTTTTTTGTTTAAAAGCTGGTGCTTCCCGTTTTGTCCCATTTTAGTTTGCTGAAGACCTAATGCTGATCTTCGGAGATATACAACGGAACTCTTCAAAAACACACAGCAAATCTGCAGTGATTGCTGCCATCGCTTGTAGGTTCATTGTTTATACTATATTATGACGTAACATCACGCCTGTATGCTCTGAGGAGGTACGCACATGTGTAAAATACACCCGATTTCGAAAATATTTGTTACCTCAGTACTTTCTACTGGGTGAACCGATTTTGATCGTTTTTATTTTATTTGAAAGCTGGTGCTTCCTGTGTGGTCTTATAATCATCAAATCAGTAGCTGATGATGGGATTCTGGAGAAATAGAGAGAATTCTTCACATTTTATAGGCACACTAGAAGCGGTTTGGGTAGTTTTAGGAATTATACTTTCTCTAAGTGATCCCAATTCAATTTGATGAAGATCTGATGAAGAACTTCGGAGATATGCAACGGAACTCCTCAATAAATGATAGCAAATGTACTGGGATTGCCAAAATCTCATATCTGTCTATTGTTTACACCAGTTCATAACCTAAAATCACGCCGGTACGCTGTTAAGGGGTAAGCACATGTGAACCACTAAAAAGTGAAAAATAAAAACATTTTTACAAAAAATAAAACCGACTTCAGAGAAAACAAAAAAGTGAAAAATAACTTCAGAAAAAACGCTTCAGAAGTCGGTGACAAAAAAACTAAATCAATCAAAAAAAGGTCACCGACTTCTGAAGCGTTTTTTCTGAAGTTATTTTTCACTTTTTTGTTTTCTCTGAAGTCGGTTTTATTTTTTGTAAAAATGTTTTTATCTATAAGCATTTATAACATAACGTTTCGTCTGTAACTGCCATAGGGTTTGCAGAGTGTGCTTAATGGTACAGATACATTTAGTTAAGTTTAAGTGCATGTAATGGGCGAGCCTATTTAAATGCATGTAATGAGCGAGCTTATTTCTTTCAACCACGTACAAATCCAGACTCCTTGGCTTGGCCAGCGAAGGACCTCATACCCAGTAGTCGCGCTTGCGACCTTTGGATCAACAAGGTAGTTCAAACAATCTGGATTGAGGGTCCAAGTTATTTTACCCTAACTACAAATTCATGGCCTATTTGCTTTAAGTTTTTACTATTTTTAACTAAATTCCCTATAAGTCTTATTTCATTTCTCAAAGATTTAAAAAAATGGGCTCTCATGCACACGTCCACCTTGAACATTTTTAAGAAGTCTGTGTAAGTACAAAAACAGACTTTCATTACGGTTGATCAGATCATATGTTTACTAGATGACCAATATAAATATTTCGTAGTCTAAACTTGGTCCAAAGTCGGAACCAAACTTTCATCTATATTTTACAATTTTATTGTTGGACGTTATATAATGCAAAAATAACGTTCTTTTTTGATTTCTTTATTGATTAAATAATTGCGGTAGGTATGCTAATGTGTGGTTGGATGATGTCATGTGGACTGACCCGTTTGAACTTCCTGTCTGACTCTTCGGACATTGTTTGCACTGCTGCTGTTGAACTGAGATGACATTTAGGGATCGTTCACACCGACGCGTATAATCAGCCGCCGACTGTGAGTATCCAGTACAAAATGTATGAAAGATTTATTTCAGCCGCCGACTAGAATCTTTCATACATTTTGTACTGGATACTCACAGTCGGCGGCTGATTATACGCGTTGGTGTGAACGATCCCTTAAGTGACCTAGCCATTGTGATTCCTTTAATGTTCACCGAATAACATAACATGAAGCTTGTACCTAATCCCATAAGGCTCTTTTTATTATATAGGTACGCCTACGTTTCATACATTTTACAATACCACATTATAAAACAAAATCCTTCGCCGCGTCTGTTTGTCTGTTCGCGATAAACTCAAAAACTTCTGCACCGATATTCATGCTGTTTTCAACAATGGTTCTCGAGGAAGGTTTTCATTTTAGTATACGTATAATACATCATTGGTATGCGGGCGAAGCCGCGGGCATCACCTAGTTAAATAATAAATGCGTATAGGTTAGGTTGGTGGATTCACACCGCATGTTTAGGTAACATTCTCTTAGTTACAATATTATCAATTTTTACCACGTGTTGAACGAAATGTTAGGCAACATTCAATTCAATAAAAACATAATTCAGTCAATCATTTATTACATAAAACCTCCTCTTTTTGGAAGTCAGATGAAATAACAAATAACTGACTTGCACTAAAACTAATAAAATAGTAGTTTATTAAAACAAAATATCCATGACTTGCACTAAACCTAATTTACGAGTTTTATTGATCTGATCTACCGATCCACGCTTTTGAATTTGTGATCGAAAAACCCAATAAAACTCGTCCTGGGAATCAAAAACATGTCTTGTACTCACATATTTTATAGTATGAGCTCCTGGCTAAATAATAACAGCCACTCGGGTCGATATTTTTGCTTCGGTTGGTCTGTGGATGGTTGACCACCCATTGCATTACAACTCGGGGAAAACTCGAAATGTAATTTATACATTTCGAGTTTTCCCCGTGCCTCGGAAGTTGGTCCCGGCTGTCAGGCCGTCGTTATAGGTAGTCAGTGGCCAAAAAAATCTTATCGTATTACCCGGTACTAATTGGGTTGTGGAGGTCAGTTATACTGGAAGTTGACACCAACATAGTTAGGAAAATGATGATGACACAATACATATGGAAGGAGACATTTTTTTGTTCGGGGATTAGGCCACCCACATTACATTGTAGCATTTAATAATGAAACTTACATTGATTTCTTCCATAAAACCTCTAGATTCTAGTGGTTAAATTAGCTAAGCATTGTCTAACCGAAATAAATGCGAAAAATGTTGCACACTTACGAAAACCAAAATAAACAGAAAAATTAAATTTCAAAATAATGAAGTTGGCAGTCAATCACTAAAAAAGTGGGTTAATATAACGTTCCGTGCCATGTTGATTGTTTAAACCATCTATGCGATTTTCGTGTAAACCTTTAAAAATAGCAGTAAAAATGCTCACAGTTAAACAATATTTATTTTTTATGTTCTTTCTGATTCTATAATAATTATAGCAGATCTGATTACCGATAGGTACGTATCGTACTTTTTTTAGTAAACAGAAAAAAACGCCCCTATTCACGTAAGTATTTGCTGTCAAATGACATTGACCACTACAGGAATGATTTGACTCGCAAAAAAACTTTTTTACAAAAAACAAAACCGACTTCGGAGAAAACAAAAAAGTGAAAAATAACTTCAGGAAAAACGCTTCGTGACAAAAAACTAAATCAATCAAACAAAGGTCAACGACTTCTAAAGCGTTTTTCCTGAAGTTATTTTTCACTTTTTTGTTTTCTCTGAAGTCGGTTTTGTTTTTTGTAAAAAAGTTTTTTTGCGAGTAAAATTTTTCACTTTTTAGTAGTTCACATGTGCTTACCCCTTCACAGCGTACCGGCGTGTTTTTATGTTATGAACTGGTATAAGCAATAGACAGATATGAGATTTCAGCAATCCCAGTACATATAATATATATGCTCTCATTTATTGAGGAGTTCCGATGCATATCTCCGAAGTTCTTCATCAGATCTTCATCAAATTAAAATGGGATCACTTCGAGAAAGTACACTTCCTAAAACTACCCAAATCACTTCTTGTGTGCCTATAAAATGTGAAGAGTTCTCTCTATTTTTCCAGAATCCCATCATCAGATCCTAATTTGATGATTATGAGACCACACGAGAAGCACCAGCTTTCAAATAAAAAAAGAACCATCATAATCGGTTCACCCAGTTGAAAGTTCTGAGGTAATAAACACTTTCGAAATCTGGGTGTATTTTACACATCTGCGTACCCCCTCAGAGCATACAGGCGTGATGTTACGTCATGATATAGTATAAACTATTAACCTACAAGCGATAACAGCAATCACTTCAGATTTGCCATACATTTTTGAAGAGTTCCATGGTGTATCTCCAAGGATCAGCATCAGATCTTCAGAAAATTAAAATGGGACCACACGGGAAGCACCAGCTTTTAAACAAAAAAAGAATCATCCAAATCGGTTCACCCAGTCGAAAGTTCTGTGGTAACAAACACAAAAAAAAAAAAAAAAAAAAAAATGCAGACGAATTGATAACCTCCTCTTTTTGGAAGTCGGTTGAAAAGTATCATAACATAGCTTATTTATTATGATTTAAAGATTCCGTTTTCATTTCTACGTAATCATCATCATCATTCTCTTGCCCTTATCCCAATTTATTTGGGGTCGGCGCAGCATGTCTTCTTCTTCCATACTCCTCTATTTTTCGTCATCTCATCAGACACTTCTTTTCTTACCATATCCTTCTTAACACAGTCCATCCATCGTTTCTTTGGTCTTCCTCTACTCAAATACCCATCCACATTCATACTCAAAACTTTTTTCACGACATTTTCCTCATTCCTCCGCATCACATGTCCATACCACGACAACCGATTACTACACAACTTTTCAGTCACCGGCGCCACTTTCAGACTTCCTCTAATATACTCATTCCTTACTTTATCCATTCGCGTAACACCACACATCCCCCTTAGCATTCTCATCTCCGCGACATGCAGATGCCTTTCATTCATCCCTTTTGTGGCCCAACATTCTGATCCATACAACACAGCAGGTCTAATCATTGTTTTATAAATCTTCCCCTTAAGTTTTAGGGGAATGCGGGAGTCGCAGATCGTTCCCGTGACCTGCCGCCATTTCATCCATCCCGTGTTAATTCTGTGCTTTACACTACGATCTATTTCGCCATCGCTTTGCATGAGTGAACCAAGATACCGAAAGTCGGAGCAGACAGGAAGAGACGCGCCATCTAGCGCTATGGCTCCAGAGCTGGAGAGACCGCCAAAATCGCAGAACATGTACTCAGTTTTGCTTCTGCTGATTTTCAAGCCAACATTCTCCAGTTTCTGTTGCCATCTCTCCAGTCTGCTCTGGATCTCAGGTCCATTTTCACCGACAAGAACAATGTCATCGGCAAACAGCATGCACCAGGGTGCTTCTTCTTGGATGTCCGACGTCAAAGCGTCCATGATCAACAAGAAGAGGTAAGGACTTAAAGCCGACCCTTGATGCAAACCTACAGCCACATTGAACTCATCGGTGTTGCCAGCAGCTGACCGGACGTAGGTACAAGATTGACTGTACATAGCACGAATTAACTCTACATACTTCCCAGGTATACCTTTCTCTTTCAAGGCCCACCACAACACATCCCGAGGTACCCTATCATACGCTTTCTCCAGATCAATGAACACCATTTGCAAGTTTTTGTGTGCACGTCTGTACTTCTCACACAATTGGCGGAGTGCAAAAGTGGCGTCCATTGTTCCTCGACCTGGCATAAACCCAAACTGATTTTGGGTGATCTTACTCTCCTCTCTTATCCTTTTCTCTATCACTTTCTCCCATACTTTCATACTATGTGACATGAGCTTTATCCCCCGATAGTTGTTACAATCCTGCACGTCACCTTTATTTTTGAAGATGGGCACAAGCGAGCTATTGCACCATTCTTGTGGGATCGTTCCTTCATACAACAACTTATTGAAGAATAAAGTCAGCCACATACATCCGTCTTCTTTTAAACACTTCCACACTTCTACTGGTATTTCATCAGGGCCCAAGGCCCATTTATTTCTACGTAATATTTCGTTTAATACCATAGTAAAATGATTACTATTTTTTGGTGTTATTATGAATAATAAATGCAACGACCAGGTGGGCCCAAAAAAATGATCTCCTTTTGTCTCACAGTATAGCATAATTTTTTATGGCAGTAAGTACTTTCCATCTTTCTTATGATGACCTTTACGAAACCTATGAACTATTGATTTACCGTAAACACATCTGTATTACACGGCACTACGCGACCTGGGCATCGAATCGACAACCGATTATAAAACGCGCTGATTACGTAATCAAGTTACATAGTTACGGTCTTACGGATGTTACTCAGGTTTACCAAGTACCCACACTTTGCGGTAGATTGGTGACCGCTTGACCGCGTTGTGGAGATCGAAATATCTATTCTTTAGTATCTGTAGTTGCTTTATATGTCAGCATTACGTAGATTTTTTTTGTACGAGTACTCTGGCTGATCCCATGCAAGTATGCAACGCATGCTAGCATGAAGATATTTGTGGATTTTTGATACGTAGGTTATTATGCTCTGTTGCGGGCCTGTTCGAAAGAGATACCGCGGCCCCGGAACATAAAGGGCGAGGAAGGAACATGGATGGGTTTTCTAGTCAGTAAAAGTGGGAAAAGTTATTTGATGATTTCCCATACTAAAAAAAAACTATTATGCTGTTCAACGGTTAAAGTAAAACAGCGTGAGGGTGTCCTCACGATGGGTGTCGGCACATCCTAGAATTAGATTACAGTCCACGCTTCACAAAGAAATACCCGTAGCTATGTGTCCCAGCGCCCACCAGTGGGAAAGTTGTAGGCTGTTTACGTATTTATGTACTTATAGTACAGTACTGCGTTTCGCACAAACCGTAGGTTATTTCTATACATTTAACTCAAGATACAAATAAATAAGTTAAACGATTATAAAAATACTTCCATCAAAATTAAATATAAGAAAATGCATTATTGGAGGAAAATCATGTAGAAAGTAAAGTCATAGCGCATAAAGCGCATAAAGTTTTGTGACCGTCCTAAGCTCCTATCCAACCGACCGACCGACCGTGTTAAGGTGGATGCTGCAGGGTAGCCCGCGAAATTAAAAGCTTCTTACGTTTTCTGTAGTTGGCAGGCCAGTGCTAGGTTGTATGTTTATTAAAATACTAGCTGACCCACGCAACTTCGTCTGCGTCACATAAGAGGGAAAAAGCTAACTACTACTACCTACCTTCTACTACCTACCTACCTACCTACTACTACCTACCTACTACTACCTACTACTACCTACTACTACTACTACCTACCTACCTACCTACTACTACCAACCTACTACTACTACCTACCTACCTACTACTACATTTTTTTTCATAAGAACCTTCTCCTGACAATAACAAACACAACAAAAAAAAAATCAGTCAAATCGGTCAAGCCGTTTTCATGCTATGTCGTGACAACGGAAAACGGGTTTCATTTTTATAATATAGAAGAAGATAGAAGATAGAAGATAGATTGTTCGCGAATGCAAGACGTATGTAGTTATAGAATTATTATCATCAAAATCATACATACAAGTCATACCTCCTCCTCCTCAAACCACGGTCCTCATTACTGAGGGTCGTGAGCTTCCCTTGAAAACATTTTTTCCCTGGTGATGTTTCGCCATCTCAGTCTATCCTTGGCCAATACCTCTTGGCCGTTTACCGTTTACCTTGCCGGTAACCATCAGTTGTTCGAAGTTATTACCATCTTTTCTCGCTATATGGCTGAAAAAATCCAAAGCTCTGCGGAGGCAGGTCGAAGAAAGTCTGGTTTTTATTTTAAGGTCTCGTAGGATGGACTCGTTGGTGCGGAATGCCATCCAGGGTGTTTGAAACATCTTCACCCAGCACCACATCTCGAAGGCGTCTATACTCGTACAAGCCCGGTCGGCCTTTCTCAAGGTCCAAGTTCCTGATCCGTATCCAAAAATCTTACTTTATTTTTCAGTTTATGAATTGACATTTTCTTTATTAATTAAATACACTATATTCTAAACAAGTATTCAAAGTTCATTTAAATACTTTGAGTTAATTACCTAGTGCAAAGCTTTTCTTTTTGTCATTTCTGTAATCGATTAATTCAATCGGTAATGTTATGAAAACCATTAGTTCTCATTTATCTCCGATTCCAGATTGAGAATTGAGTTGATTTTTGGTATTTAAATATAAAAAATATTACTATTTTTTTAGACCGTTTCTCAACTTATTACAATTGGGCCCACCATTTTTTTAGACCATTTCTCAACTTATTACAATTGGGCCCACCATTTTTTAGACCATTTCTCAACTTATTACAATTGGGCCCACCATTTTTTTTAGACCATTTCTCAAATTATTACAATTGGGCCCACCATTTTTTTAGACCATTTCTCAACTTATTACAATTGGGCCCACCATTTTTTTTAGACCATTTCTCAAATTATTACAATTGGGCCCACCATTTTTTTAGACCATTTCTCAACTTATTACAATTGGGCCTACCATTTTCCGTCTCCTTTGAATTTCGCGGGCTACCCTGGAGCATCTACACATGGAGGAGTTCTCTCCTGATCAGTTTTGGGAAATGGTTTAATACCTAATTCAGTTGCAGGCTTTAAGCTTGCTTCAAAGCGTGCTTGATTAGAAATTATTGTAATTTCGTTGTTTACAACAAATAAAATAACTTAATTTACTTATAATTATAACAACTACGTGTGTGGGTTGCTTGCACTGTAAACACGCCAACCTTTGGTTTCTTACATAATAATTACCAAATGAATAAGGTGCCGTAATGGCGGAATTTTAGTTCAAAAGGAAAAGTCATGCATGTAATAACACGTAAATCAAAAGTTGAGTCGCGGTTTCGTGGATATGTGGAGGCAGTCATACCCGCCGTACTTAAGTGACCTCGTCATCTCGGTAACTCAATACATATACATACAGGGTGCAGACCAGCAGTGGCCCAGTGGTGGCGGCACCAACTTACGAACAGTAAGTCGGGGTTCGAAACCAGGCAGGCGCTTTACTTTGTGTAATTTTTTTTATCACTACTGCTCTCAAAACGGTGAAGGAAAACATCGTGAGAAACCGGCTTGTCCTAGAACTAAAAATTCGAAGACATGTGACATCTACCAACCCGCACTGGGCCCGCGTGGTGGATTATAAGGCCATACGCAAAATACGCGCTTTGACGTGGAGTTGCGGACACCAGCCTGATGTACAATACAATACATACAGGGTGTAAACAGACTCTTTACGAAGCCGTCAATCAAGTACATCGATCTAAATAACTATCCGCAAAAAAATGCTGTGAAACGGCTTTTTTTCTGGAGTTAAAAATTACGTTTTACGGTAGGACTCAATCTAACGAATTCAAAACATTGTGCTGATGGATGTATTGAATAGTATGGGGGTCGTGGAGGTGTTCAAAGTAAATAAAATACATTAAAAACTTTGAAAAGTATCTCCGTAAAAAAAAATCGACGGGGAGAACCATACGTCGGATATCGACAAATTGAACGCTTCCTTCGATACAGACTGAATCAAGCCACCGAATCTCTACAGAATAGACTAGACAGTATTAAATAACTGGTTCAGTGCGTCTTCTACATTATTTTTGTAGTTATCGGCTACTCAATATCCTATTGCTTCTTTGATCGTTAGTAAAGTGATTAAACATGTGTTATAGTTTTTCCACCAAGAATCTCTCAGTCGTAGTCGGAGTATGTGCCCGATTGATTGACATTATTGGATGTAACAAGGTATTATAGTAAGGTAACTTCTGCAAATCCCTTCTGGAATTGCAGACATGATATTATGCTATGTGAACTTGTAGAGGTTGCGTTGCAATTTGAAGTGAAAGGTAAGATAGAGATCCTGCCGTAACGTAAAGGGCGAAGAAGGAACACGGGAGTTTAAGTCAGTAAAAGTCTGACACTCCCTCCCGCTCCGCCCAGAGTGGGATAAGTTATTTGATGATTTCCCATTCGTAAAAAAAGGTAAAATAGAGATAAGATTTCCGTCAGTAAAAATCAAATGAGCAACTGAAAGGATGGCTGCCGTGCATTCTTTGTTACCTATTGTATCGTATTGTATAACGCTGGTGTCCGCAACTTCACGTCAAAGCGCGTATTTGCGTATGTAATAATCCACCACGCGGGCCCAGTGCGGGTTGGTAGATGTCACATGTCTTCGAATTTTAGGTTCTAGGACATGCCGGTTTCCTCACGATGTTTTCCTTCACCGTTTTTGAGAGCAGTGGTAATGAAATAAATTACACAAAGTAATGTGCCTGCCTGGTTCGAACCCACGACTTACTGTTCGTAAGTAGGGGCCGCCACCACTGGGCCACCGCTGCTCTCTCTTTGATTGATGCTAGTAATGACAGTCTTAGTTTTACCTTTGACAAAGTTCAACGTTGCCCTGAAAAGAAAAAAACACTACACAAAAATAGTCGTTACCCGTGGTCTCGGTGGGTCGACCCATTACCGGGTCCATGGGTAATTTTAATCCTTCCGGGTCATGGCTGCACACATTACAGAATGTCCAAATGGTTCGATTACCTATGTGCTAGATAATATGAGAGTCAAAATGCACAACAGACATAAAATACGATTGTTTGAAAGAACGATTGTTATATGGATTATTACTCATATTGATATTACCCGTGGTTCCATAGCTATGTTTCCTAAACTCGTAGGTAAAGTTTAGTTAAGTATCACTTATTATATCAAATAAGTTTTTTTATGTCTTTCTCAAATTATATCCTAAATTTAAAATGTCACGGGATATCTTTCGTGATTAGTATTATTTTTAAGCTCCCGATATTTCGACTGCGGATGATCGCGGGTAGAGCAGCGGTGGCCCAGCAGTGGTGGCGGCCCCTACTTACGAACAGTGAGTCGTGGGTTCGAACCCAGACAGGCGCATTACTTTGTGTAATTTATTTCATCACCGCTGCTCTCAAAACGGTGAAGGAAAACATCGTGAGGAAACCGGCATGTCCTAGAACCAAAAATTCGATGACATGTGACATCTACCAATCCGCACTTGGCCCGCGTGGTAGATTATAGCCCATTCCTTCTCATTGACAGGAGGCCGTGTCCCAGCAGTGGGAACATAATAAGCTGATGATGATTATGATAATCGCGGGTTGACTGGTTACTAAAAACGGAATATATCCCGTAAGTGACATTTTAAGTTTAGTTATAAACCATGAAAACTTAAGACAGTGTAATTATATCCTTGTTACACCAATTAATTACCTAATGATGATTGATGTGAACGCTACGTTAAGAGGTTGAAGCAAATTCCCAGATGGACAAAGCCTCTGGTTCTTACTGTTGCGTGTTGAGCAACCATTGCTCATACTTCTAAGATTAGATACAAGGTAATGGGGAACTACCTATATAGGTAGGTACTATGCTGTATCCTCTCACGGGTGCGATCACATTATGCATGTAGAGACAGTGACTGTAAAATGCGTTCCCAAAGAAGGAGTTCAATCTTTGATGTGTAAATAGTTAGTACCCCATTTATTGCTAATGTGCGCCTTCGCGGTAACTAACGACCAATTAGCACGGTGGCCATTGAGGCACAAGATCCAAAAACTCTTTCACCATGTCGAAATCGTATTTCATAACAATTATTAATAACGATTCTTCCATTGCTTCATATATGAACGTTGGCGTGGGTTAATGACCTATTGGCATCAGGAGATTATAGTCGATGCTACTACATTCTTGCCAATTTGAATATTTGCAACCATTAATCGCTCAGAATCGCGGCTATCGAATCGTTATTACTTCTATAGTAGCTAATTGTTCCGCATTGCGAAATATACACCATCTATTATATCTTATGCACTTTTTCTTATTAATTTGTTATTGAAATATAATGTAAACGACTTGATTTATTAAAAAAAAACACCGCTTATTAATTACCTTATTAACTTGGTATATCTTGATTAAAATTAGTGGTTGTTTAATGAGCTTTGTGCTGTGTCATGCAAATAAAACATGCATAATAATTATAAACGTAGCAACGATTTGTTTCGCCCAGTGGTCGGTGCTTGGGTTAAATTCCATTTTGCACAGTATGATGTAAGAATGTGATGTGAGATACAACACTTTTACCAATAAGCTCTTGAAGAAAATGTCGAGTGATACGTAAACTCGACGGTGATGGCTTGTGTGTCTGTTACATAATATATCATGTATTCCATAGTGTACATTTACCTATTGGTCATTAATTTTGATCTCCCGGATACTTTCTTTGTTGCATAAATTGGCTTCTAGGAAGAACCTAGATATCCGTGCCAACGCAGTCCATTGTGTGTAATCGGTTTTGTGAGAAAAATTATGATGCATTAAATTAGCATCTAGCCTTCTTAAAAACTTACTTGCCTTGGGTAATTATCATAAATGTTGCTTTCTTTTTGACGAGCTCATTATTGTTATTATTTAGCTAAGTCTCACGGCTCGCGAGGCGCTGGCGCAAAGTGTCGTAGGTCAGAGAACTAAGCATGAGGAAGGAAATGACTTGGCATGTGTTCTTATTAATTCGCTTTGCACTTAATTCGCTTTAGGAAGTTTCTTTTTTGTTCAATATTTTCAGAATTAGATCCACAATTAGTCAACGTCGTCACCCACCTTTTTTATATTACGTCTGGTTTTGCTCTAATGGTCGAATATTCTTTACAGTGTGCAACACGATAATCCTATAGGAACAACCAAAGATATTTAAATATATACGAATAGGTAAAAAAATGATAAGTGATGGAAAATACCAAGATATCCCTCGGAATCATGAATAACAATTACAGAGTTAATATTATTCTTAGACATAAATAAGTATAAAAACTGATCTTAATATTTAAAGACACACATATTTTGGCATTGTTCTTAGATACCTATTCACAGTACATAGGAAGCTTAGGCCCAGATTATAAGGTGCGATTATGAAGTGTGTATAAAACTAATGATTTTGACCTTGTCCGTGTGAATTTTATAAATTCAAAGAGTAAATGGATAGCTTGTTATGTGCCTAAAATAATCATATTGTACATTGTCAAAGTAAATACGAGTTACGGTCTATGGAGCGCCTGCTGAGAACTGCTCACAATGTCAATGTAAACTATGCTTAAATAGGTACAAAGTTTTTCTAACAAAGTGGGTATTTCAAACAAACAGGATCCACTTTCTAACATTCAAATTTTTAAAATCTTTTCTTTGATAAGTTGGTAATGACATCTTTTGTTACGTAAAACTGTTTTCATGAAGAATAAACTTTATTAAGAAGATTTATTTTTGAATAGATATAAACTATCACGCTTACCAAGACTGTTAGGGGGTGTACCGTACACTAGTAAGTACAGAAAAAAACAAATTCATATATTGTTCTCAAATAATTATTTATTTACTTAATTTATTAAATACATGAGTATATTTCAATGTGAGAATATTTCAACAAAAGTGTACAATCATACCGTCTCACCAGTAATTACTGTACTTAAAAGACCTAAACTCCTCACACACGTCTCATTCCTGGAGTCACTTTTAAAGATATAAGTCCAAGTAGTGTTTAAATATACGAGCACCTACAGGGTGTAACAGGTGGTGATTCAGACCTTCAAACTGGTCAACTGTCCTTGAGGAACAAGTGTTCAAAAAAAGGTTTTTCGACAGCTAATATTTACGTTGTAGATACTACCTACAGGTACTTACATTTCAGCAAAATTAAAAAAAAAAAATCGCATGTAGATGCACATTTCGTATGGATCCTTGTATTCAAATTCGAAAGACACGACTTTACTTGCCCAAATATATAAAGAAATGCACTGGAACCTCATTATCACCATACGATCAATTGAACTCGCAACAGGTGTAAGAAGTTTTCAGTTGCTAAGGAAAGGAAATCTGTTGAACTGGAAGCCGGACGAATTGTGGACAGCATCACGCGAACACTGACAGATACTTTGGCATATAATTGTATATGGAGGGTCCGTTTCCAGAGCTTCTAATTAAAAAAAATACCTACATGACTTTTGACTTTCACGCAGTACCTTCATCTAGCATAGGCAACTGTAGTCAACATAGTTTAGATAAAGTCTTGACAGCACCTATCTGACCTTCATTATGTAAAAGTCCTTTAGAAGGCTGAGAAAAAAAACAATCTGACAGAACTAGGTTATTGCACCCTATAAGATCAGAGGAGCTGTTAAATAAGCTTGAGCGCTTACAAAATCTTTGTATTCGTTTTGTGTATGGTCTGAGGAAATATGACCATGTTTCTCACTTCCGCAAGGAGCTTAAGTGGCTCCCTATCCGTCTTCGCAGGAACACTCGGATATTATGCCTCCTTTACAATATCCTTTATAACCCTGCATATCCCAGCTACCTACGCGATCGCTTTTCCTTTACCCGTCCTTCTGATGCTCTCTGTAGATCCCACCTCAGGCATCATCTTAATTTCCCATCCCATAAAACTGAACTGTATTCCTACTCCTTCTCTGTCCACGCAGTACGTTTGTGGAACTCACTTCCGCCTAACATTCGAGATTCCAAAACTTTATTTCTGTTTAAAAAACAAGTCAAAGAGCATTACCTCTCTTCTATACAGTAATATTCTTCATATATATGTATGTATGTTATAGGTAAATATTTACAATAGTAGTTTATTTTGTTTTTTTAATAATATGTGTATGTATTTGTATGTTATATGTTTATATTAAATAGTCATAGTTTTGTTTTAAGTTTTAATTTAAATTTCCTTGTTTGACTTTTCTACACACTGTGTCTACATTTCTTATCAGACTTTCCTCTCGCAGGTCTGCTGGAAGAAATTTCTTTTGAAATAAGCAGTACCTTTGTGCTCTTCTATGTTAATATATTGTCCTTTTATGTATTTTGTGTGTACATGAATAAATAAATAAATAAAAAAAAAAAAAAAAACAAATCAAGTTCAAATCTGCCCAGATACCCGTGCACGCACATGTCTTGCACATGATGTTAATGAACTAATCATACACTATAAAACATACGAATACGGGTATTTATCGCGAATTTACCTTTAATTTAATGCCGACGTTTCGACCGGATTGCACCAGCCGTGGTTGCGGGGAGACTGAAATATTGGAGGTACCACGACAGCAAAGTGAAGGCGTTTATTCAACTACCCTCACTCATCTTCATAAATGTTAATTAGGGCCGGTTCACACTAGGACAGCACACTACACTAACAGTGTCCGTATATTGAGGCGATTTCACTTGACGAGTACACTTAGTGATCACTGGATTCCAAGCTGAAGAGAGCTTGAAGTCGTCTTCGCGATTGAAATTAGGGTACTTCTTGATCTCAATCGCTTCCCGAACCATTCTCTTATAATAGTGCTTCTCATGGGCAAGGATTTTTCAACTTAACTTCCTGTTTACCTCCACTGATAACGCAGAAAACATCGTCGACGTACCTTTTCCAGAGCCTTACTCCGTAAAAGTGTTCCATCCAGATATTGGCAAGTACAGGAGCTACAGGACTACCCATAGCTACGCCATCAATCTGGAGGTAATGTTGCCCTTGGTATAAGAAGAAATTTCCGTCTAAACAGTTCTCCAGAAGACAGACATACTGGTCATGTTCATGATCACACAATGTTTGCCTAACAACATCAAGACAATCATACACTATGTTGTGGGGGCAAAAACGCCTATAGACATCTGTAGTATACCAGAACATTAGATGCAACGTTCTGCTACGAAAGAAGAAAAACCTCTGTACTGTGCTGCGATCTAGAGACGAAGCTGACATGTCTCCTGTTAGTCCTACTGTAACTACACGAGCAGCTTGAGCAGGGCATTATACAAACGCTGCTTATGTCGGTATGGATTAGCACGTTCATAAAGAACTCCTTTAGGTACCTGCCACTGACGCTACTTATCGTTAATCAGCCGCCGTGTTGTGTTCTTCATTGGGTCTGCAGTCTTCTCAATCACTTAAATCAATAGATACATCATATATTGTACCTAAGGCATTTTCACAACTATGTTGGGTTCGGCTTCCAGTCTATCCGGATGCAGCTGCAGAAAACGTGTATTTAGCGACTGCCTATCTTAGGCAGTCGCTCCACAACTCAGTTACAGTACTGGGTAGTACGATACTCCTTAGTAAGACTGGTTATTAGACTTTTTGGGCCACTGACTACATGTAACGACTGTCAAAGATCTACAAATGACAACCGGGACCAACTGCTTAAAGTGCGTTCCGAGGCACGGAGGAAACCCGATATGTCATGGCTGGGCATCACCCATCCATAGATCAACCTAGGCAAGCACGGCTTATCCTAAAGATCGACCCGAGCGGCTGTTATTATTTAGCCACGGGCTCCTCCAAATCAATAGATAGGTACATTGATTGTGAAATGATTCTAGTGTTGCCAAAGACCTTCCTCTCCGGTCTTATTCTGTCAGGCCTGTCACATATACCAAGAAAAAAATTGCCGTATACGTATTGTTCTCTTTTGACGAGAGATTGTATTCTTTGGTGGTTCGTTGCTTATGAATTAAACAAACAAGCTTAAAACATCGCTTATTATATCTGTAAAACATAAGGTTATGCAATGTACCGGAAGTTTTTTTTTGTAGCAACATTCTAGCTTGTTTTTCTGGGACAAGAATAGTTCATTCCCCATCTTTTCGTAAGTGACACAAAGAACATCGTCTTCCTAGTTTACAGTTACGATTCCCAGTGACCACGAAATCTGTCTATAATCTAGGTTAGGTACAAGATAACAAGAATATAATGCAAGTTGTCGTAAAAGATTCATCCCATACTGAAGATGATAGTACCTACTTAAATGTAAAAGATGCATCTTAAGATTGTTGTTGGAAACATAGGAAAAACTTTTCGCACCAACTTTTTAATTTCTCAATATATTGTGTTCTATCATTTCCTTCATTTATACAAATACGTATAAATAATAGGCAAAACTTTTACTACTTATTTCAGCGTAGAAGTCGTAAATACACATCATCATAATAAAACGTGACTCGCGGACATTCAATCCACATGAAAAGGTGTACATTATACATAGAAGTATGTACGTACAACATGCTGTTATGTATAACACAAAGCGTTTATGGGAGAACTCCATTCATGGTTACGTGTAGTTATGTAATGGACTGGACTCAGATTGCCGGACTATCTTAATATCATAATAATTACGTGGTTATGTGCGATTCGATCGTATTAACGATTACTCCTGGTTATTCAGGTTTCCAGATGAATGCGTCCTAGTTTACATGCTTCCTTACCACCACTTTTTCTAAGGATAAGCCACTCTGAACAATTTGTATTGATAATTAACCTATTTTTATTCTCAAACAATTAGAGTCGAAAGCTTATTAGACCTTCCGTTTAAGTTCTGGAACCAAAAAGTCTGTCTTTTTGTCTGTATCGTGCTGAGGGGTAATTAAAACATAAACATAAATAAAGATACACACTCAAGACAATCGTGTTTGCAGCACTTAGGTAGTTTAAGAACAATTATACAGGGAAAGACTACAAACGTGTGTGGAGGAAATTCCGAAAGCATAATTTGCCATAATGCCCTCAACTAGACAAAAATTTTAATTACTTAGTTATATTATCAATATAAAATAAACCGCATGGAGTAGGGGTTGTGTACATTCACTGTCATATAAAAGGCTTACTCGCTGGAGGCAGCTCATAAGAGTAGTTACGTTCGTACCGTCAGCATCAGGAGAAGCGGAGAAGGCGCGACCTCAGAGCACCTTTACTCCCACGCATCATGGCTTCCCGATTAGCCGTGAGTAACATCTTTACTTACGCGAGACAGCGAACACTTCCGGACACGAGCGAAACTCGCGCGCATGCGATGTACATGCTCCCATTACATGTGATCTATCGTTATCGACTGTACCTAACAGTTAAATAAGTGTCAAGTTACCTATACAAGTGCAACCTTAGTGATTCCGTGGCTCAGCAGTGACTCCTAATTTATGATTATCAATTAACTTATTGAATATCATAAACATCAAGTGAAAAAAGAATCAAAACATTCCATTACGTAATCTGTTAATAAACATTCTTATAAGGAAAATAATTACAGAGAAACGTGTTTAATCCATGTGGACGGAGTCATAAGGTCTCATTAGAGAGTTTTGATTACAGAGTGCAGCTTTACGTAACGCAATTGTTGTGGGTACCTGCACTATCTCCACATCTGACGAGTTTATTATTACGGACTAAATCTGCACATAAACACTGCGCTGACCACTTTCATTTTCTTACTTTACATATGCGCACGATAATCAGGGATCAGGGTACACTCATAATAATGTAATTTATGGGATTTATGCAAACTAAATGAATATTTACTTGTTATTTCAGCTGAGCTGCTTTCTACTGGCTAGCGTTGGCGTCTGCCTGGCGACTTTTGGTGGAAAAGAACAGTTAGTATTACCATTTTCCCTTATCTCGAAAGATTTCTCCAACCCTATGCAAGTTAGCACGCGGTACTGTCAGTGATAAACTATTAGTTACGCTACAAGACGATGGAACCGCAAAAAATATAGTGGATGGAGCAATTTGGTTGAGATTTCTATAACGATTCTCACGCTTCTTCATTGCGGTAAATGGTGAAAACCGAGCTATTGTGTTTTAGAGACAGACCTACCCTTGCACTAGGTTTTCACTGTATCATGTTTGACCTGCTGGCGATGCGATCTATTGTTCCTCATTTACGTTCCTATTGTTTACGAGTATGTGTCGATGCGAACATAGTATGAACCCAGATTGTCTCTCGTTGTTTGTAAGAATATGTAATAATGAATGTTTCTGTTTGTTGCAGCGTTCACATTCGGGTGCATATACCTGAACCGCACCATACTTCTAAAGAAGTGGTGATACATGAGCACCATGAGGACCATGGTCACGGCGGCGGCGGCGGTGGTGGGTACGGAGGCGGCGGCGGCGGCCACGGTGGCGGACATGGTGGTGGCCACGGAGGAGGTGGCGGTGGAGGCCACGGCGGATCCATAGTTGAACATTTACACGGAGGATTTGCGGATTACTTGAAAGGCGGCGGGGGCCACGGAGGCGGTGGTCACGGCGGCCACGGTGGTGGCGACGGCGGTGGATACGGCGGTGGATTCGGAGGTGGTCACGGCGGTGGAGGCCATGACTTTGGCGGGGGTCACGGAGGTGGCGGCCACGACTTTGGCGGAGGTCACGGAGGTGGAGGCCACGACTTCGGCGGAGGATTTGACCTAGGTGGCCATGGAGGCGGTGACTTAGGAGGCCACGGGGGTGGTGACTTCGGAGGACACGGAGGTGGTGACTTTGGAGGCGGTGGTGATTTCGGTGGACACGGCGGTGGCGACATTGGAGGTGGTCACGGAGGATATGACCTGGGCGGTGGTCACGGCGGTGGCGGTGGAGGATTTGGCGGCGGCCACGGCGGAGGCTTTGGAGGTGGCGACGATCACGGTCACGGCGGTGGATTTGGCGGCGGCTTTGGCGGCGGCTTTGGCGGAGGTCACGGAGGCGGCGGTGGTGGCGGTGGACACGATGAACATGATCATGGCGGTGGCTTCGGAGGAGGATTCGGAGGTGGATTTGGAGGTGGCCACGGAGGCGGCGGCGGTGGCGGTCACGACGAACATGACCACGGCGGCTCATTCGGAGGCGGACTAGGTGGAGGCTTCGGCGGTGGTCATGGTGGATCCGGAGGTGGTTATGGAGGTGGCGGCCATGGAGGTGGATTCACTGCCAGTTTTGGAGGATTCGGAGGTGGACTCGGAGGAGGTCACGATGACCATGGTAGCAGCTTTTCCGGAGGCCATGACAGCTTCAGTGGAGGAGGCGGTGGTGGATATTCATCAGGAGGACACGGCAGCTCTGGCCTAGGAAGCTTCGGTGGTCACGGCGGCGGTGGTCTCGACAGCTATAGCATTGGAGGTCATGGCGGAGGTGGCGGCGGAGGCGGTGGCGGTCATGACAGCTACAGTATCGGAGGTCACGGCGGCGGCGGCGGAGGAGGAGGTGGAGGACATGACAGCTACAGTATCGGGGGTCACGGCGGCGGCGGCGGAGGAGGAAGTGGAGGACATGACAGCTACAGTATCGGTGGCCATGGAGGAGGCGGCGGCGGCGGTGGACATGATAGCTTCTCGAGCATTAGCTTTGATTCCTTTGGCGGAGGCGGCGGCGGTGGCCACGGCGGTGGTCACGGCGGTGGTGACAGCTACAGCATCGGCGGAGGTCACGGGGGTGGCTTTGGAGGAGGAGACAGCTACAGTGTCGGCTTCGGTGGTCACGGATCAGGAGGCGATCACGGTGGTGGTGGCGGCCACGGTGGGTTCAGCTTAGGAGACATCGGCGGGGGTCACGGCGGCGACGGGGGTCATGGAGGGGGTCACGGAGGCGGAAGCTTCGGCGGTGACAGCTACACAAACGCCATAGGAGCAGGCCACGGCGGCGGCCCTTATCGCAAACGGAAGTAACAACATCCGTAGTATTACTAAACCTACTAAGTCATAGTCCTCAGATGCCGATGGATCACGTATCCACTGCTATATAGTACAAGTTTTTTTATTGTAAATAGGTTATAGGCTAAGTTATTGTTGTCTGTTTAATAAAAAGTTATTTAATTTTTTTATTGGAGTTTTTTTATGCCTTGTCCTGGTGTGATCTTAATATCTGTAACAACTACACTAATTCACCTAATTCACTAATGAAAATCAAGTAAGAAATTTAAACGCTCACTGAAGCGAGGCACAAACTAGGCATAACTATACTTATGGAAGGTCTGCATGCGATGACTCAGATCTTCAACTATAAATGCTACAACATAATTCGACACAAGCTATCAATAACACGACAAAAAACTGACACCAAAATGATATAACAAAAGGCATAAAAAGAGAACATAATATAATGTTATAATAACGTGTCTCGAATCTAGAGGCGTTATGTAATGGACTGCTATTAGGTACTGCGCTACATTTGTAAGTTCAGAGCTTTGTCTCCTGCTAATTATTGACCAACAGATATTCAGATAACAATTACATTCAGCTGACTAACGGTTGAGCAACCGTTACGTCATAACGTCACATAGTTGCTTTAAATTAAAGAGGAAATGATGCATGAGACTGAGTTGCGCGCGAGTTGATACTGAGACAACAGGAAGAATTCGCACGCGATCTCAGTTTCACTCTCGTGTGAGCAGACATTAATTACGTAAACAACATATTACCTTACCATTTGCAGCATTCAGATGGTTATTGCAATCTTGAGATTAAAATGACATGCCAAAAGGAACTTAATATTCTCATTTTTTTCATTCATTATAGTGCAAATTATTGAGAAGTACTTTTTTTTAAATCGTTTAGAGCTTTTGAGTTATGGGCGATTTTCAGTTGCGGAATGGTTGAAATGTTTAGAAATGATTATTCAAAATGTTCCATTTATCAATAGGAATTATATTACGAATGGAAAGGTGAAAGACACATGCCATAGTAAATGAGTTCTTGTAAATAATATACGAGTGTGGGTACCTACAGTATCTGTTTTCGATCAGGAATGTTTTGATCTCAAGAGTTTCGTTACATAAGAGAACCCTGTTTGGTCGCCCTTCACCAGCGCACTCACACTTCCGCGAAAACCTCCGCTTTTACGATCTCACAAGTCCGTTTATATTGACATTAACAGTTTTTACTACAAGTACATTTACTATCAGGGAAGTGCAGTAATGCGAATAGGAACAGACGCTGCCGATGTGCGAGTGTGTTTCATGAATCATAATAGAAAGTATGTGCGTTATGACAAACCAACGGACTGACAAACTATTTTTTAACGTGACTGCCCTGATTAATGTAACGTAGAAGCAATTACATTTTCGCTAAGTTTCTGGTAGTCAATAATTCGGAAGTTTGAAACATACTACGTTCGCTGTTACCATCAGAAAGATCTAAACATAGCTGGGCAAATCATCATCTCCCTAACCTTTTCTCAATTATGGTTGGCGTCCAGTCTAACCGGATGCACCTGAGTACCAGTATTTTACACGAAGCGACTGCCTATCTGACCTCCACAACCCAGTTAGTAATGGGTAATACGATACCCCTTGGAAAGACTTATTAGGCGACTGCCTACTATCAAAGATCTACAATGACAGCCTGGACCAACAGGTCCAACAGCTTAACGTGCCTTACGGCACGGAGAAAACTCCGTATGTAGGGTGATCACCCATCTCAAACCAACCTAGGCAAGCACGGCTGTGCATAACTGGGCTAATTTGGATCAATAATAATTATAGAATTTACTAACGCTTTTTCCGTTGCTAAGACGTTTTCTTATTGTAAGTTACTCGGAACTTCTGCCTATGTTAACTTCGCGACTTCGTTCGCGTGAAGTTCAACGAAAGCTTTTATCCCGCTTGCAACATTTCTTATTGCTGCTCTGCTCGTATTTGTCATAGCGTGATGTTATAGTATAGCCTATTTTTTTTTATTATTACTCAAAAATAATTTTCTAATTCGAGCTGGTAGTTCCTGAGATTAGCGCGTTCAACCAAACAAACAAACAAACTCTTCTGCTTCATAATATTAGTATAGATTTGAAGTTAAAGTTACTGTTTCCGTTATAAGTTGATAATAACAATTATCCTTTTCGTAATTAATTTACCTACATACTTAAACCAATTATTCTATATATCGCTATATCTTTAGGGGTGATTTGACTGGGTCTTATTTTAAAACACTATTTTATAACTTACCTGTTACATGCCACGATACCTGCACACAGTCAGTGGCAATCTATCTTAACTTCGCGCAACTCAATGCTGTATTGAGTAGGCGCTTGTGACGTTAAAATAATCAAGTGTCTTCACTGGCGTACAAAATAATACTCAATCTGGAATCATTGATAGATTTCTTAGTAAAATAAAATTCAGTGATATTATTATTATTTTATATTTTTAACTTCGCCTATAGATTCGTATAAAATGCATGAATACCATCGTCGTTCGCGCTCTATTAATTAATAGCTTATTATCAAAGTCAGATTTTAACCACAAAGACAGTATAAATAATAGAAATATTCACATAGATAGAAAATGAAACTCACTTCACTCACGGCATTCAGTGCATCACTCAGACTTAAGATCACGTACTTACAAAACTAAATAGCACTAAGTTAGTTCATTACTGTTCAAATTTTGTCACCGTATTTGAGTTTCCCCGTGGTGCTCGATGCGTCCGCACTGTGTTTGTAGTAATGTTCGGAATCGTGTGACTCATTCGGTTGTAAAGCTAATATTTTGTACCTAGGCTTATGTTCTTTATGCGGATTGAGTACGTCAGAATTTTGATCCATGGGTGCGTTCCTTGGCCTTGTCTCGTAAGTAGTAGCTTCAGTTGTAATGGCCTCCCCGGTTTGTACGTCATAATATTCTGGCGGAGGAGCAGTGGTCGTCGCCACCGTGGTCTCGTAAGGTGTTGTCGATGGCGATGGAGCTTCCGCGTACTGGTAATTATCGTTGGAAGCTTCAGCAAACGAGAGCTGATCTCCGTGTAAAGCCTTCGCTGCCATGGCAGAGTAGTACGGATGCACTGGAGAACTTTCTCGTATAGTGAAAGCTGTAGACGGTGCTGACTCTAAAGGCTTGGGCTGAGCATAGCTGTTGTAATTGCCAATGGCTGACGGAGGGCCTACGTTGGCAGCGTTAAGGGACGTCGCTGAAACACCGGAATCTTCTAAATGATCTACCGTTGTCTGATGGTCTAACCCACCAAAGCTGATGTTCTGTGTGGATATTGATTTTTTTTTGCCTTTTTTAACGTGAAAATTTAGAGCGGCATTATCAGGGGCATATAAACTAGATGACGACGAGGCGTACGAATCGAATTCATAGTTACTCGGATAGTTGTATATGTTTTTATTAAATTTAGACAAGCCTACCGTATCGACTGGGTGCCCCGGGTAGTGTTTGGGCTTGTAGTCGTGCACGACGGTGGATGACACGGAGTACGGCGCCGAGACACTAGCTTGCTGGAGTCGGTAGTCAGACACTTGTTTTCCGTTCCCAAAATATAGTGCTGGTACTACGTTGTGAGTCTTGATGTTTCCTTTATCTTTAAGCTTGAAATGTGGAACAGGCCTGTAATCCTCTAAGCTCTGCTCAGATGCAGGCTCAAAAGGCGCAGGAAGCGTTGGCTTTTGATTACGATGCTTTTGATAAGGGCTATATATGTTTTCATAATATGTGAAATCTGATAAATGAGTCGGTTTAGGCTGAGGTTTCAAATACTTGTGTGAATATTTGCTTTTGAGTCCTTTAGCACCCAGTCCATAACGCAATCCATGGCTATTATATGTCACTCTCGGTGGATACGCCATGTGTTCCTTAGTTATATCCACATCGGAGGGGATCTCTCCGTGGTCATGGAATATGTGATCGTGAGTAACTTCTCGCGGATTGTAAGCAGCGTACTCGAGGTGCCCAGGGGTGCCCATAGACCCGACTGCTGTGAAACCTGTCAGTGTATCTGATGGTACTAGTAGGGCCTGCGAATTCTTAAGAGGAATGAGAGGGTGCGAAGCGGCGAGCCCAGACATGCTGCCGTCGGGTTCATACACGAGCTTGTGAATGTGCTCCTCACTGTAGGTGTGAATGTGTTCGGTATCACCGTCGATAATTTTTTCTACTCGTTGCGGCTTTTTAATTTTTCTGATAGTCCCCGAACCATCCAAGTCGGAATAAAAATGTTCATGGAACGTCGACACTGGATGTTCCTCTTCTGCTTGACCTGGTTTTCCTCGAACTAAAACTCGTTTCGGCTTTATCTTCCTGGCTTTCTTTCGCGGAGGCTCATTAACCTTTACGATTTTGACTCTCTTCGGGGGATAATTGGGTGGTGCAGTTGGTGCCGCTGATGGAGCTGAGAAGGCAGTGGGTATGTATGTTCCGTCCGTCGGATCGGGGGGAGGCGCGAGGTCGTACTCCTGGTCGTCCCACTCGTGCGGGGTGGGCCCGTAGTAGCCGCGCGCGCGGTACAGCGGCAGCAGCTTGGACGCAGCCGGCGCGCCCCCGGGCAGGCGTGCCGGGGGCTCGTCGTACAGCTCCACGGAGTTCAGAGGCAGCATGCTCGCCACGCTCGGCATCGCGACGTTGGTCGGCACTGCCACCGCACCTTCAGCGCTCGGCATGAAAGCCGGTGCATACTGGGATGATGCTGGGTGATTCGTTATATAGATCTTCTTATGGTGGTGAATGTGTTTCACCTTTTGTGGTAGATGTATGCGGATCTTTTTCCTGCAACAAAAAGAAATAACAGTGCCGGTATTCTGTGGTGAAGTAATCGATCGCATGCATGTTGAGCGACGGAGTTTTTCTGCTTGTTGTTCCGTCTAGTGCAGTGTCAATGGCATGACGCGTGACTCGGTAGCGCGCGGCTTTCGCTGTCGGCGGCCGTGCTGCCTATCCGCACTCCGTCACACCCGACATACGACTCACTATATTCGTCTTGTGTCTTTTTTTCGTAATGTACTTATAACGTACGACAACGATGAGGATCGACTTGCACTTTCTAATAGGCAAGCACTTATTATGCGCCTGGTTGGAGCTGGTTCAACGTGCAAGCAATTATCGCTAAGCGGTGAAACATAACAATTTGAGCACAATCGCCGGCACACTGACATTGACAATGCTTACAGTTGTAGTCGCAAAGCGTGCAATCAGCACACTTTCGCTGGCCGATGGGCTGCTAAGTGTACTTCATCAAATTAATTAGTTTCAAATTCAGTCATTAAGTAAAAGTTATAAAATAAAGGTTTAAATAAATAAAGGAAAAACAAAACAAGTTTAGCTAAACTTGGCAAAATTCAATTTAGAGTCGCTAGCAAAATAAATCTATAAGTAGGGTGTAGTAAGTGGTGTACGTGAGATAATGTGTGATGGCATAATACGTAAGACTGTGTAGCATGTTCTAGAAAACATGATATTATGTCAGTTGACATAAAGGTCAACAACCAGTCGCCGCTGAGTCACGCGACAGACAGAAGCAGTTCAGTGGAATGTGGAAGAAATAGTAGAAAGAACATCAGTTGACTTAGAATGTAGGAACTTAGAAGGTACTCACTTAGGCGCATCTGCCGTGATCTGAAGTGATGCTACAGCTACCAGAAGAGCGAACTGTAAAAGAGAGACAGAACATTGAACTCTATATCGATGTAATGATAAAGTTGTAGCGGGTTTTTGCATTCACGGTCATCTTAAGTACTACTACAATCTGACAAATTTCTTTAATAGATTTTTTGACTTTATCGCTAAAACATTTAGGTTTAAGGTTGATTGGGAGAATTTTACAGTTTCGGATAACTTGATGTGCTGGTGTCGTTAATCCCGTGGCAGGCCATGATCATATGACGTAATGCTTCATTGTAGTTGAACTTGCCAATGCGGCTATGTTCCTGACTGAAGGAGTATTATTTAGTGGCCCTGATATGTATATTGGCAGAAATATGTGTATTGTGCAGTTCGACTTTGAAGGGGTAAACGATATTTAGGTTACAAAGGGAATCATGAAAAGGCTCTCTCTTTATTGTGACATGCTTTGGCACAAGGGTCTTTTTATTTTTTTTATCTTGTGATACCTAAGTGCCGAACCTGGTGTGATAGTTTTTTCCGCTCATGAGCAAAGGGTAGTCAGGCAGTCATGTGTGTTGTGCCAATTAGGACATTATTTTTCGCAGTTGTTTACGGATGACAATCATCATCATCTTCCTGCCCTTGTCCCATTTTATTTGGGGTCGGCGCAACACGTTTTCTTCTTCCATTCTCCCCTGTTAGACGTCATGGCACCATTTACTCCTTTCTCTTTCATATCAGTATTGTTTACGGATGACAATAGTGACTTTAATTTCCAAACGAATAACAAAAACTCTGATCTGTTTGATGTTTTTTAAGATTTATATTTCTCTTACTCTTTATCTGCTGTTGGTACAGGCTGATTTTAATGCTAACGGATCAGAATATTAGGTTTTTTTAAAGAAATCGTTTTTTAAGAAAGAGTTTTCAGCTAGAGTAAACAACACGTGATCTAATAGGAATTCTAAAAATGTTTGCAATATTTAATTTTCTTAAGATTTTAATCAAAAGTTTCTGTAATAAGTATTTGTGAAATTAATGTACACTGGCTGTAAAAAAATGTTAAGTAATATTTTATTTATTTAATAATTTATTACAATTACAATTTATTTTTTGCCAAGAATTTATTATTAGGTACCCTTCTAAAAAACTTAAAAAATTAAATCAATGTTCACTGGTTGTTATTATTATCTCTTATTTCATGAATTGTAAAATGGTTTTTCATTTGTATTTGATTACATTTGAATTATTGTTTTATTATCAGAAAGTCAAAAAGCATTGCTTTTTTGGTTACGAGACCTGATCCTGTGGGCACTTGATTTTTCATGAGGTTTATTATTTCGTTAAAACCATTTTATAATTGATTTAAAAGAAAACACAACATTTTTTTTTGATATTTCAACAGTTTACCTCATTTTAATGGTTATTAGGTATGTATGAAAACTTTTTCATCATCATCTGCCTAGCCTTTTCCCAACTATGTTGGGGTCGGCTTCAAGTCTAACCGGATGCAGCTGAATACCAGTATTTTACATGGAGCGACTGCCTATCTGACCTCCACAACCCAGTTAATACTGGGAAATACGATACCACTTGGTAAGACTGGTGTCAGACTTTTGGGGTCACTGACTACCTGTAACGACTGTCAAAGATGGACAAATGACAGCCGGGACCAACGGCTTAACGTGCTTTCCGAGGCACGGAGGAAACTCGGTATGTAAGGGTGGTCACCCATCCACAGACCAACCTAGGCAAGCATGGCTTAACCTAAAGATCGACCCGAGTGGCTGATATTATTTAGCCACGAGCTCCGTGAAAACTTTTTATGCTCACAAAAATACAGAACATTATTTTTTTGGGATCTTGGAGTCATGACGACTAATGGTGGGATAAAACATCATCCTCTCGAAAGGTCACATTCACAGTACGCGCAGAGCGAAATTCGAGGATCACTATCACAAAATGATTAGGCACAGTCCACATTATCATATCATCACTATCACTTATTCTATTATCAACTAGGTTCACGAGATACCGACCAATTTCAACCAATCCATTGCCGCTTCTTCTGTTGACGGAGGAGACACGAATTCAAATTAAGATTTTCTTAATTTCCAATTTTTTTTTTTAAGAATAACTGCACTGGTGGAAACCGCACTGGCCTTCAAGCTCATATGATAATTGTTCGCGGTGCGCCTGATTATTTATAACATTCATTTTCACGCCTGAAAGAGTCCCGACCATTGCATGTGTGTCTACTGTGCTGCACACACATTGCACTCTGCACAGCACACTGCAACGGCACAGCGGTGTTGCTGACGGCCAGTGATATGATCATGTAGTTAATCCATATTTTGCCACTATTACTCACATTATTTTTGTTTATAATTAGTTATGTTAACACCGCTTGACGTGCTTAATTGACCCAGGTTCTTGTTCCTTCCTCTTCGGCTTGCTTCAAGTAAATTAGCGTTCTTAAGATAAGAAAAGTTGTTAAAACTTTTTATTTTCAATGGTATCTGTTTGAATGCACGGGCTCTTCAATACAAGTAGGTACCGATCATTAATCTAATTCTTGAAGTCCATCAAAATCTCTTCTGCTTATAGTTGTCATCATTTATTAAAAGCAAAAAAAATACTTGTCTCTTACAGCTTGAGCTGCCCTCTTTTAGCGTGATACCCCCGCTTCCTCCTTTCCTCCTTGAACCTTCTACTACCACCACTTGGGCTAGTCAAAAAGGTAATCGCAGACAATGCAGATATTTAGTGATTAGATTATCAGATAAACTAGGCTAGGTATTGAATCACGAGTCACCCCGTTAGTTGAAAATTGTGTAGGTATAGGTATATGCAAAAGACCTCTAACCCTAATATTATATTCTGCGAGAATAGAAGACTTCTATTAGATGGGATGGTTATAATCTGTCATCATATCTTGTCCATGGAAAAAGCTGCGAAGAGTTATCAGTATTATTGATAAGCTTGCTAAGGCTCAAAGCCTTATTTTAGTTGGCAGTATAAGTTCACATAGACAAGAGAATCAGCCTAGCTGCCACGTCTTCGGGTTACACATTCATGATAGAAACGTTTTTTTACAAAAAATAAAACCGACTTCAGAAAACACAAAAAAGTCAAAAATAACTTTAGCTTCAGAAGTCGGTGACCTTTAATTGATTGATTTAAGCGTTTTGTCATCGACTTCTGAAGATACTTCTGAAGCAGCGTACCGGTGTGATCTTCTGTTATGAACTGGTGTAAACAATAGACAGGCAAGAGATTTCAGCAATCTCAGTACATTTGCTATCATTTCTAAGTTCTTCTATCTTTCGAAGTTCTTTATCAGATCTTCACCAAATTGAAATGGAATCACTTCGAGAAAGTACGCTTCCTAAAACTACGCTAAAGCTTCTGGTTTGCCTTTCTTCAAAACCTGAAGAGTTCTTTCTATTTCTCCAGGACCCCTTCATCAGATCCTGACTTGATGATTATGGGACAACCTGGGAGATATACCGTTTCATACTATTAACTAAATTGGAATGTGACCACACGGTAAGCACCAGCTTTCAAATAAAAAAGAACCATAAAAATCGATTCACCCCGTCGAAAGCTCTGAAGAAGGAAACACAAAAAAATACAGACGAATTGAAACCTCCTCCTTTTGGAAGTCGGATGAAAATTTAAAATTCACTCACTTTCTCACAAGGCACGGCGTTGTACAAATTATTTGAAGTAGCCAAAGCGATTACTAAGATTTTCGTATAATTCATCCTAAATACTTAAGTTTAACATTTACTTAAGTTAAACTTAAGTATTAAGGATGTCCTAGAACCAAAAATTCGCAGACATGTGACATCTACCAATCCGCACTGGGCCCGCGTGGTGGATTATATAGCCCATTCCCTCTCATAGAGAGGAGGCCTGTCCCAGCAGTGGGAACATATTTATAGGCCGGTGTTGACTTAAGTTTATGTAAACAGAGAATTCAGGTTTTTATGAAACTTTATCAAGTATGGGTATTATGGGTAATCTCATCAAGCATTCAGCTTGTTTTCTACTATAGCTGAAACATGACAAGGAGGCACCTATCTACTTATAAATCACACATAATCGGCCACAGAAATATGCCTGAAATTATAAATTGATTGTGAGTTAATTTGCAACAGTAATGACCAAGTAACGAAACTTGCGCGAGTGTGTGGCTCACAAATGAGGCGTGACATATCGATTCGAGTAAACGTACCTAATAATTATATTTATCCGCCTGTCTAAAGTACAGCAAATCGTAGGCAAATCAACAGCTTTACTTATTTTAATAGTTTATTTAGTTTCCTCACAAAAGTCTGACAACCAGGCTTACCAAGGAAGAGGTATCGTATTGCCCAGTACTAAATGGGTTGTGAAGGTCAGGTAGGCAGTCGCTCCATATAAAATACTGGTTTTTAGCTGCATTCAATAAGACTGGAAACCGACCCTAAAGTAGTTCGGAAAAGGCGGATGATGATGATTTAGTTTCCTCACAAACATTGCATTTAGCAGAAAAGAAATAGTTTTCAGGTAACCGTGATCGTCTGCAGGTTTATAAAGGGAGTCCATCCGAGTTCTAATTGAAAATTTATAAAATTCATCCATGCGTTCAAAGCTTAGTGAGTCTGTCTGTGAGGGCTTGCTTGACAATGACAACCCGCTGGTGCAGACTCCCGCCCGCTCCGGCTGCTTGCAATCGGAGCACTCGAGCCAAGTAAATAAGTACATATATATCCAAGTCTAGATTTATTAATTTTAGAGTTCTAGCTTTTATGCTTTGACAAGACGCGGCCTTTTATCTATTCGAAATTCTATGAAATAGTTTTATAACTGAACTACGTTTTATAAACACGTACTTTAAACTTAAAAAAAATGCTTCGTAAAACTCCTCCTCAACGGTGTCAGCTGGTAATTTTCCCAAGAGACTAGTGGTTTTGCTACGTTGTATGGCAATATAAAAGTCAGCCACAAAAAGCCACGTTTCGAAATTTATTTAAAAAGGCTGTGGGCACTCGGACTCGGCACTGCTTTGACCTTTAAATCCAAACGTTTCCAAAAATGATCATCATCATCAATATTTCAGACGAAAGACGTCCACAGCTGTACATAGGCCTCCCCAAGTATCGCCACATTGACCGGTCCCTTGCGACTCGCATCCAACGGATTCCCGCAACCTTCACCAGGTCAACGGTCCACCTCGTGGGAGGTCTTCCAACGCATCGTCTTCCGGTTCGCGGTCGCCACTCCAGAACTTTTCGGCCACATCGGCCATCCGTTCTGCGAGCAAAGTGACCTGCCCGCCTGCTCTGTTTCCAAAAATGTTATTACAATATTTACGCCGCTTGAAGTTCTCCGCAGCCACACGGCAGTGCCAGCACAGCACGATGAGCTTTGATGGCGTTAGAGGATCGACACAAGTTGCGTCCCACACTAAAAGCCTATATCTTCCAATAAAACAAAGACAGTATTTTGCCATCGTTGCGTGCCATAAGCCATCACACACACACACGGACAGCTGGGACACCGACGACGGTAAGAAGAGCTCGTCGGATGATTTCGTTTATGTTCGCGTGCCGCGCAGGACAGAACGTGGTGCCCGAGGTGGTTGACAGCATCACCACAGCACAGTGACAGCGAGGAGGAGAGCAGCAGGCGGCACCAAGATGTAAAGAAGCAGTAAGACGGAAGATCGTGTCATCGAACAAAGTGCCCATGCTCGACGATGGCAGTACGTGGATCCAATGACCCGACTCCCACTCACTCCTAGCCAGCAGGCGCACACGCTCAGCAGTAATTACAGACGGGTTGAGAAAATTGTGCTGAACAACTTTGCAGAGCGGGTTGTCCCACCGTCCCTAGGGAAATGCATTATCGGGTTCTTCAAGATTCGGGCCAGCGAGTTTCCAAGCATCGATAGCCTCGGAGAAGCACAGCACATAAAAAACAATAAGTAGGAAGCCAGAATAGTCCTGATTAAAGTCTATGTGCCGTGGACCGAGGATACGAAAGCCGGTAAACTAATATGTACTAGAAATATTGCGGACGCCGAGTCCTGCGAATTCGAATGGGAAGCCTTGCTTGTGCCCAAGCTCAGTAAAGCCAAGTTAAAATATTTTTGTCGTAAGTAAATGTTTTTCATTATTATTTTTTCAGTAAACTTTTTGTAGTTGCTAGGTACCTACACACTGCCCGCTTACATGTGTTCAGAGTATGTATCGGTTAGTTTGAGTTCTAATTATTATTATTATTATTATAAAAATAACATGATTTAATCTTTAAACTGGTGCTTAAAATCTTTATTACCATTTTTTTCCATTTTCTATTAAAGTTAACACACTCGGAAGGAATGCTAGATCGACGATTTGATTATTAGAATATAAAAAAAACTACTGACCGCCACAATACTTACCTACTTACTCCTTACGCGTCGTCCACGTAATAAATATCAACAATTAGGTCAGTATATGTCACACATCTACCGTTTGTTGGTCTCAGCCTCCGGGCTGAGTGAACGGATTAAAAAGAGTACAAATCACACTCTTCTTAATTTTTGTCTCGAATCATCTATTACACCCCAGTAATCTCATCCAAGCTCATTGCAGCTCGATTGGTGGTTGAATGGTTTTTGGTGCCAACATTCATATGTTTGGTACCAAAAACCATTATGAATAGCCAATCGAGCTGTCATTGTGAATAATAACTACAAAATAATATTATGTCAGCATTGAATATAAATAAGCTGTAACACTTTTGAGAGCATATCAGTCTATGCAGTTTCTTAGGCAGGCGCTGCTACTTTACATCGACCAAACGAACTCTCAGCTTGGATCGCAACAGATTCCTCCCCATTCTCCCATTAGGTCAAAACTGAAATTTTTACACCAGTTTGTTAAAGTCGTCTAATGCAGTCTATTTAGAGTGTACACTCGGGTATTCCCCGCAAAAAGAAGACACTATCCGTAGTCATAAAGTGTTACTAATTAATGTTGCCATTCAACAAACAATTCTTACTGCTATTCATAAATTGAATGTTTTTCATTCAACACTCGCAGTAAGTACGAATTAGGTTTAAGAACATGATCTAATATAAGAGACTTCGGAACGGATCGTTTGCGTGTGCGCACGCAATACATCTGCATCCGCATTTTAATACTACCCGCGTAACAATAACAAATCGTTTGTTTTTCGAGGAAATTCTACACTTAATACTAACATTTTGATTAATTAATATTACACTAGCTGTTTACAACCGCTATATCAGTGTCAAATTTGTGAATATATTTTCTGGTGAAGTTGTTGAGTTTCGAACATAGAACGCGTCTTGCTTTGAAAAACGTTTTGGTTACGCCTGGATTGCTTGGTTATAACTACAAACTTTAATAATAAAGTTCACAACAAAAAATAGCAACAGGGTCGGAAAAAGCGGAAGACATCGAGCCTGCCTGAGCCAGCCACACGTCGATAAAATAAAATCGAACGAATGGCTCAAACGGGGTGAATTGTTTCCCGAGACCGACGGGTTTATGCTAGCCATACAAGATCAAATAATAGCTACCCGTAATTACAGAAAATATATCTTAAAAGACCCAAACCAGCCGATTGACTTGTGCATACATTGCAACAATGCCTCCGAAAAGATACAAAATAAATAACAGGATCATGCAAATCACTTGCACTAACCGATTACAAACACCGCCATGATCAAGTCGCCGCAATCATACACCAACAGTTAGCATTTAAATATAAATTAGTTTCTGAAATGATACCGTATTATAAATATAAACCAGAAGTAACATTAGAGAATTATGATCAAAAAACTTACTGGGACCCTACAAAAAAAATAAATCAATTTATTTGATAGATATAGCAATAGCTAACTCACATATAGTTCAAGTGACAATATCTGAAAAGCTCAGTAAATACCAAGATCTTGCAATTGAAATTAGAATGCGATGAAAGGTACAAACAGTTCATATAGTCCCCATTGTTCTCTCATCTACTGGTATTATACCAAAATCTCTCATACAAAGCTTCAACACTCTACAGATGCCTAATCACACACTTTACATCCTTCAAAAAGCCACCATTCTCAAAACCCGTCAAATCACCCGAAAGTCGAAATGACTTCGTCTACATTATCATCCACTTTCTCTATTTAAATTTTACCTTACATCCTTGGTTCCGACACGCGTGTAAGGTTTTTAGGCTCTCTTAAATGAGAAGAAATGTAAAGAACAACATAAAAATATCTTTATTTTCAGACCAGAGATCCAAAACAAAACAAAACAAACAAAAATAAAATAAACTTGGCACTTACTAACTAAACACGTTAACCTTCTGCCGCTGACGTGGTAGTCCAACAGACACCGTGAAAAATAAAATTTGGTTTGTAACTGTTAATTTTTAAATGTGAGCGCCGCCGCTCTTAGTACCTTACTATAGTAAGATTGCGCGTCAGTCTGTGTACGGAGGGCAGTCGTAGCAAGCGCACGTGAGCGTAGCGGGAGGAAGGTGTCCACGAGACTACCACATCAGTGTTAAGGTAAGTGTCTACAAGACTACCACCTCAGTAAAATGATCTTGCTTTCATAGTGTTTCTTAAACAACCACATCAGTAATTAAGTTTAGTTTATCTTACAATAAGGATTTTTTTTGTATTATTTCGTGTTATTATAGAATTTGATTTTATTTACATAATTAATACATACGAGTATCTATCCTTTCATACTAATATTGTAAAGGAGATATCTTTGTATTTTTTAAACTTGTTTTTTTAGATGGCTGACGTAAATACACCACTTCACCCCAGGCCAGGTACGTTTTCTGCTTGTATGAGAATGTCGGCTGGAATTTTCTAGGCCACGAAGATCAAATAATACAGTGACTGAAACAGGCAATTGAACATGCGTTTAGCGATTCTGATGGTGAAAATGAAGACCCAACTTTCGAGCCAGAAATCCTACTCCTTGAAGAAGATGTAATTTCACGTGAACAAGGTCCAGAGCTAAAAGTAGAAGTGCTATAAGACTGCCACAGTGGTTAAACGCCAAAAATCTTCAGACAAGTCACAAGACATACAATGAAAGTTTGCCATGGAAACTACGCATGACTCACTAGGGTTTCAGGTAAGTATTTCCCCTCCTCCACCACCAGCAGTTTGGTCTGTTCCACCAAGTAGCAGAAAACTGGTCTATAAGTCCATTTGTCCGTTGCTGTGATTGTTCGAAGCCAATTTACCTTCAGCACTCCAAGCCATTATGTAATAATTGACAAAAAAAAAACTGTGATTTTGAAACCGTCTAATTTTGAGGTCAACCAATGAATGTTTATCATATTTTCTAGACTGATTATTGTAATAATAAATTTTTATTATGTATAGTGTAAAATTTAAAAAAGTTGATTTTGTAATTTTTTCTAGGTCATTAATATTTAAGTAGAGATTCATGGAGTGATTTGTGCGAAGTCAATAAACACCGTTTAATTTTGAAAATACTAATTGTTTTTATATTTAAAGTTCATTTAACATAAAAATAGGCTATAACCATCTAATAAATATAAATAAAATAGCTACACAATGTTATTCTATGAAAATATTTGCAGTTGAAATGGTGTCTCGTGTACTACCACGTCAGTAAAATTGTTAAAATTGAGCCACGTCAGTTGCAGAGGGTTAAACAAAAGAATCACCTATGGTACATATCTGAATGACGGTCTGTGTGCCGCCACCCAGCGACACATTATTTGGCCATCCATCCTGCCAGTTACAGTAGCCACGAGGCCGCTGGGGCTGTCGCGCACGCGACGTATCAGTGCAGCAGTGATGCGATTCACAGGCGCAGCAATGAGCCGAAATCCGGAACGCGTGCGTCCGCGAACATCCCAGACGCGCTACAGAAGCGCGGCAATCTCAGCAACACCCGGAACGCGATATTGGACTCGTAGAGCACTCTACAAGCCCTGTGTATAACTGACCCACAGGGCGCATGTGTACAGCGACTGGCAGTATGCCCTGAACAGTGTTATTTTAACCTCTTTCGTACACCGTGCGAACCTGCGAGCCAGCATGTTACACCTGACAGCCAGCGCTCTACGTTCCCTCTCTAAATCGGCATCCTCCGTCAGCCTATCGGTGACCAAGTGCCCCAGGTACTTAAAACGAGTGACTCTTTTCAGCGGAACTCCGCCCAAAGTTACCGATGGAACACAGTCATAAATGAACCTGAGACCATGAGTCACCGCATAGTCTTCACAGATTCGGAGGAGCCTTCTTAACGCACTGATTGATGGGCCCAGCAACACCATATCGTCCGCGTAACTAATATTATTTATGCATTGTCCATCAATGGAGCAACCGCCTTAGGTGTTGCTGAGCTCAAATATCAGCCGGTTGACATCAGGTTAAAGAGCCTTGGGGAGCTAAACCCCCCTTGCCTCACGCCGCACTCCAACCTGTACGCACCCGACATAGCAGTGCACCAATTATTTAGTACAGCAATTAGTCCCCCAGGAAGGTTAGCGACTTGAGAGAGTTTCCTCCAAAGGTAGTTATAGGACTCTAGGTCCGAATGCTTTGGAGAGTTCCAAAAAACACGCATAAACAGGTGTTTTCCTTGCTGCATAGTAATGGACAGTATGCTTTAGACAGAGGATCGCCGTTTCAGTCGACAAATGTGGCCTAAATCCAAATTGGGCGTCATGTATAGTGATATATTTATCCAACTGACTGTCAATCAGACCGTCTATACCTTTGCAATAATGATCGCTAATGAGATGTTCCTGTAGTTGTTCCTGTCACTCGTATCTCCAGTCTTGTTCTTTATTATAGGAACGACAATCGTTTTCATGAGGTCCTTTGGAAGATACGTGACTCGTACACAAATTAAACAGGAGAGCTGAGACTTGTGGCAAGTGCTTACCTGCATGGTAGGTGTTCTACACTTAAGCCGTCATGTCCCGGAGACTTACCCCGTTTTAGATCCTTTAGGACAGACCCCACCTCCCCTGCGGAAAACATGACAGGCGTACCCTTGGACCCCCATAGCATCCGACCCACCCGTCGATGGACCCAGCGGGACTCTGTCCTAAATGAAGCCATAAATAAATTGGCAATAGTCTTTGGTTTGTTTACACCGACGTACACTGGCAGGCCCGACTTAGGATTCAAGCTGTTTGTAGCTTTCCAGAAACTACAAAAAATTTAGCTTCGTGATGACTCGCAATTTCATTAATCTTTAATTGATCTGCGTTATTTTGGCACCACTTTTGCTTACTTTTAAATTGTTTTCTACTCGCTTACCAACGGTCGCCCAGTTCAGAGAATGAAGCCGAGCCTGCCCATGAGCGTCTTTGACGTATTTATTCCAACCCATTTCATTATATTTTCTGCATTGTACGAGTACTTGGTAATTGTGACTAGTAGTTGCAGCAAAGAGTATCTACAAAATATTTTTATACAATTTGTCAACTATTATAAGATGTTCCAAGTTCGTACAAATATTCTTACTATGACTACAATTAATGAACTCTGTCGGAAAGTCAATTTCTCTTAGCTTCTCATTACAAAGCTTGGTGTACATGGCACCTTACTGTATCACACTGAGACTTCTCAGAGGTACATTTTTATTGTAATTTAAGGGGAAATGATCAGACCATGACACGTCATAAACCACACCAACGCCCGTAAGTGTTTAAGTTAAGCTGTCGTTTACTATGTGAAATGACATTCACACAGACAACTAAAGTAATAATATATCCCATCCAAGAGAACCAAGGTCACCGACGTAACCCGAAGAATTGACAAACTTAGTGGCAGTGGGCAGGTCACATTGCTCGCAAAACGGATGGCCGATGGGGCCGAAAAGTTCTGGAGTGGCGACCCCGAACCGGAAGACGATGGTGGAAAGTGAAATGATCAACGATGACCTGGTGAAGGTTGCGGAAATCCGTTGGATGCGAGTCGCACGAGACCGGTGAATGTGGCGAAACTTGAGGGAGGCCTATGTCCAGCAGTGGACGTCTTTCGGCTGAAATGATGATGATGATCCTATCCCATCCCTCTAAGCAGAATAAGGTTTATCATGCAACCCTGTTTTAAACACTTCCCGGACTGAAATTCAAATGATCTCGTTACTCGAACCTTCGCATCACCCCAACCCAAAACATACAGGTAGTAAATGAGCCGCATTTGTAAAACGAACGCGCCGCGCGCGCCTTCGACACGGCCTGTCTTCATAGCGTGCTAATACATTGCTCACCGTTCACGGGCCTACTTATTATACCTACATATTTTACCTATTTTATTTATTCATATTACATATGTTCACACACAGCTAAGACCCAAGCATCAAACCTGTATATAATACATGTCACTCACAGTAAGTTGCACATTAAACAAGTGATTTTGTTGCCAAGAATCCCAGTTTAGATTAGGATACGGTACTTAAAAGTGGGGTCAAAGTTTCCTCTCGGTTTACTGAACATTGTATTCGTTGAACTCTTTTGTTCGTGCAGCAGTTGTCTCGAGAGGTTAAAGAAAGTGGCTAGTTAAAACATTGTTAGATCTATTTTTGTCTATTGTTACGAGCTGGGTATGAGATAAATTAATTACTACCGATTAAACAACACAATAACTTTATTAATCACAAAACAACTTAAACTTAATCACAAATACACCACTGATCACTATTCGCTTAGATATCGCACTTCAAGTTCACTTCGATTTGCTTCGCTGTGTAACTAAAACAAGATTGCCGGTCGCTGCCCTGAGCGCTCTATTTATACTCGCCAACAGACACACCAGAATAACCACGAACATTCGAGAGGGTCATAAAAAACACTAATAAAAAATAGCAGGTAGATAGGTACTAGGTAGGTAGGTAATTATTATTACTAGCTACTTGTACAAACAAATATGAACCGTATGCCCTAGGCGTACGGTCGAAATTCTAATGTCTTTGTATAAATAGGTCGCGAGTTTGTACTTACCTAACTTTAAAACTAATAATAATAGAATGCTCTCGAACTTCTAACGTACACACACTGTAATCACTGGCTTTCTCGAATGTTCTAGTAGGTCCGATGTAACACTGCCCCCTCCTTAGACATGCTCGTCCCGAGCATCATTAGCCCCGTAGTATCGCGCCAACCGGTCTACATGCACAATCTTAGGCGCACCTCGTGGACCCTTCTGTATTCGGTAGGTGACATCGTTGATCCTAGTCACGACTCGGTATGGCCCATCCCAGTTTGCTTGTAACTTCGGAGACTTCCCCTTGCTCCGCACTGGGTTATGCAACCACACCAGTGAACTCTCGTCGAAACCCCTACCGTTTGCCTTCCGATCATAACGGGTCTTCATCTTCTCAGACATCTGTTGGCTGGATTGTCGGATATGCTCATAAACATCGTTCAACTTATTACGCAAGTCATTCGCGTAATCTGTTACACTACATGGGGCATCAGGGGGAGTTCCAGTGATTAAATCAGCAGGTAACCGTAATTCCCTTCCAAAGTTCGCGAAGGCTGGTGTCACAGTCGTACTTTCGTGGACTGCACTTCGGTAAGACAGAAGAAACGGCTGTATGTGCTTGTCCCAATCCCTTTGCCGGCTTTCCACAACTTTCGCCAGATATCTCTCCAACGTTTGGTTGAATCGTTCCACCATTCCATCGGATTGTGGGTGGTAAGAGGTGGTTCTGGTTTTCTAGGTACCCATCATTCGACAAGTCTCTTGAAATACTTGCGATTCAAAATTTTTTCCTTGATCGCTGTGTATTTCTAAGGGTACTCCAAAACGACAGAAGACTTCTTGAACTAATTTATCTGCGACAGTTGTTGCTTCTTGGTTAGGAATGGCGAAGACTTCCGGCCACTTTGTAAAGTAATCCATGACCACCAGGAAGTACCTGTTTCCGCTCTCACTTACTGGAAATGGTCCCGCAACGTCTAGTGCTATCCGTTCCCAAGGGGCTCCAACGTTGTACAATTTTAATGCACCTCTGCTGCGTGTATGGGGTCCTTTCACGGCCGCACAACTGGTACATTTGCGACACCAGTCCTCCACATCATCTCGACAGTGGATCCAGTAAAAGCGTTCTCGAATTTTTAGTAGAGTCCTTTTTACCCCCATATGTCCTCCAGAACATCCATCATGGTAGAGCCGTAGAACATCCGGTACCTTAGCTTTAGGGACAACCATTTGTAGATGACAACTGTCCCCTCTAGCGTTTTCCCATTTACGGCACAAGACTCCATCCTGGATCACCAAGCTGTTCCATTGCGCCCAATAACTCTTCGTGATGGAACTCATCGCAGCCACATCACTCCACTTGGGTTTAGGAACACCAGCTTTGATCCACTCGAAGATCGGTTTGATGTCCGAGTCATTGTGCTGAGCCTGCTGTATAGTTACCTTCCATTCATCGCTAAGATCCGTTCTTAGCATCCTCACAGGCACCACTTCCTTAGACTCCTGTCTGGAACTACGCTTACAATCTTCAGGCAATGGTCTTCTTGACAGTTCGTCTGTGTTGTTATGGTTTCTCCACTGTTGCTCACCAGTCTTCTTAACCGCTTTTCCCTGCTGAGATTGATCTTCTCTAGGTGCGCTTCGCTTTTTACAATTCGACCGAAGGTGACCCCTTTCTCCACAAGTGTAACACCTAGGGCTGTATCGTCGCGGATGCTGGCGTTCAGGTGATGCCACAACTTGCTTTGGACAACTTGGCCGAAGATGATCCCTTTCTCTAGCTGTGTAGCAGCTAGGTCTGTAACCTTGCGCACGGTCATGTACAGGTGATGCCACTACCTCCCTGACGTAGTGTGTTCGATGGTCTTGCCTCACTGCCTCTACTTCTAAGGCATGGGCCAAGGCGTCCTTCAAGGTCTCGTGATGCCCAAGTCTCACGGCGGCTCTAACTTCTAAGTCACGTATTCCATCAACGAACGCCTGTACCAGATTTCCATCGATCAGTGCAGGGGCAGACCGGTATGCTTTTCGAACCAGCTTCTCAACTTCCAGAGCCCACTGCTGTAGGTTCTCGGTACTACCGTACTACGTTGTACACGGTCCTTCAACTTAGCACGAAATACGTGCTCCAGGTGCGCGTCGCCGTATCTGGACTCCAACGCCTCCAGCAGCTGCTCGTAGGTAATGTCCTTGCCGAGCGCCTCCAGAATAGTTAGGGCCTGGTCTCGGAGGCCCAAAGTGAGCGCGGTCATGGCTTGTGGTTTTGTCCATCCATTCGCCTTCATGACGGCCTCAAACTGTATTTTGTAAGCCGACCACGAAGATGTGCCGTCGAATGGAGGCACTTTAAAACCACGCGAAGATGGTGCAGCAATCACCGAAGCTACAGTCTCACCTTCAGTCTTCAGTTCGCCCAAAGCCTTCTTTACCCCAGCAATCTGAACTTCGGCCTCCGAGATGCGATTCTCATGCTGGTTGACCTGATCTTTCATCACTTTCAGGTCCTTGCCGAAAGTTGCATGAAGATCTTTTATGAGGATCATCTGCTCGTCTTGGCGGCGGACTTGCTCCTCCTGGCGGCGGGCTTGTTCCTCTTTGTCTTGCTGCAACTGCTCTTCCAACCGGCGAGCCTGCTCCTCTTGACGGCGAGCCTGCTCCTCTTGACGGCGAGCCTGCTCCTCTTGACGGCAAGCCTGCTCCTCCTTGTCTCGCTGAAGTTGCTCCCGTAACTGGCGTCCCTGTTCCTGCAGCAGCGCCATTAAAGTAGACAAGTCTGGCGCCACTGATGCTGAAGAAACTCCAGATGGGCCAGCGACTGGCTCTGACGTAGGCTGGAGACCACCCGGTGTCTGTGTCGGAGAATCTCCAAACCGCCTTTGGTCCATATCCTGCTGTCGCTGGCTTCTGGTACGGATACCCTCCGTGTCGTCCTTTGGTAGGATTGGCATAATTTATATCCCACTTCTGACACCAATTTGTTACGAGCTGGGTATGAGATAAATTAATTACTACCGATTAAACAACACAATAACTTTATTAATCACAAAACAACTTAAACTTAATCACAAATACACCACTGATCACTATTCGCTTAGATATCGCACTTCAAGTTCACTTCGATTTGCTTCGCTGTGTAGCTAAAACAAGACTGCCGGTCGCGGCCCTGAGCGCTCTATTTATACTCGCCAACAGACACACCAGAATAACCACGAACATTCGAGAGGGTCATAAAAAACACTAACAAAAAAATAGCAGGTAGATAGGTACTAGGTAGGTAGGTAATTATTATTACTAGCTACTTGTACAAACAAATATGAACCGTATGCCCTAGGCGTACGGTCGAAATTCTAATGTCTTTGTATAAATAGGTCGCGAGTTTGTACCTACCTAACTTTAAAACTAATAATAATAGAATGCTCTCGAACTTCTAACGTACACACACTGTAATCACTGGCTTTCTCGAATGTTCTAGTAGGTCCGATGTAACACTATAAATTAATGACAAGTAAACAGTGTACACTGACTGCATAGATGCTCTGCTTGAAATTTCATTTTGATATAAATTACGATAAAATGTAATTATACAGGGTAAAAAAAATCTGTGAATTTTCTGAAACGATACAATTAAGACCTTATAAATGGATACCTTTTTTGTCATCATAATGACTCATTGCATGATTGATGGCAACTGATGGGATTCCCCTGTAAAAACAAAGTAAAATAAAGAATACAAAATTAACATCTATCCGTGTAAGTGCCGAAAGCTGAAAGTCCCAGCAAAGACTACAATAATATATAACTTGGGTCAGACTAGAATTAGCACGGGTGAATCTTTTGGCGTCAAAGCCGTTGGAGGAAACGCTAACTTAACTATGGAGTTATTCTATTTATTTTAATTTTGTCAGCTTTCAAATAAATGAAAAACTATAAATGGTTTCTTAAGACATTCGGCATTCACATCTATCTGTTCTAGTGACTAGATACATTGCCTCGTTACAAATCATTATGTTCTTTTTTAATCACCTACATGAAAAATATACTAATCAAGCACATTGCACAACAAGACTCTTTAAACCATGCCTTATTATATAAGCCCACCGATACTTCCTCTAGAAAAAAACAACAACGACTTGTATAAATTCCTTGCTTACGATAAATACGATATAAGGAACGATTACGTGGCATCGGTATTAACTACGCCAGCTATCCGTGACCGTGGTCGGGGAGCCTTGCACTTGCGGCGCACGCTCCGCCGCACTAAGCTGCTGCACTTGTGCACTCGTGTTGTTACTTGCGATACTTGTATCGAATGTGTTCATGACAGGTATAGTCCAAAGAACAATTCCAGGTAATCATTCCTAGAAAAGCTTTTTCAACGATATCCGATCGACACAGAGTAAAGTAACATAAGATAAAATAAAGACTCTCGTTCCTAAACTAGTCACTTTCTCGCGTTTAAACCATTTCCGCGGTCGTTTACATTCTCAAGTCGTATTTTGTGCTATCAGAGTCTGACAAGTGGACAAACCGGCTGCGGCGCGAAGCCATGCTCCTCAACCTCGAAGCAACGCTTCTAGAGTAAGATCTAAAGCGCTTTCACGTCCGGCACAAACCATTATCAGTTATAAACGGTTTCATTAAGCGCTGCGCACTGGTGTAACAAAACGTTTACTTTGTCGTGTCGTGTCCGTCTCGTGTGACGGTACGGCATGCGACGCGTTGTGTAACTGTTAGACGGTATTACGGGGCGACGCGTTTGATAACATGTTATTTATTTGTTACGACCGCCAAGGGCTTTTATTTTTGATATAGACGTCTTTATTTTATTGTTTTTAGTTTGAGGTTTGATTTAATAATGTGGGTTGGTTACCGTTACTTTTTTAGTTATAGGTTCTTTAAGCGGTATTTTAGTATAAGACAGCTTTTAAAATTCTCCTAGGTCTTATGAACATTTTACAATTAGACACAGAAGCTGTGACATAAATCTTATGTATCATAATAATACCCATTTATGTCGTCTATCAATCAATTGGAATTCTTGTGACTAGATCTTCTTCGTTAGTCAAGACTTCTGACCGATATTTGCATATAAGGAAGTACGAACATTTTTCGTTGTGGCAGCTAAAATCTGCCATTATTTTTACCATGTTACGAGTACAATTCTTATCCAAAAGTGAGACCTTAGCTCTGCGATCACTAATATATGGATGCCTAAGCTATACATTTCAACCACGAAGAAGTCCAAAAAAGTTTGGTAATAGTTAGCAATGACTACCACTAATAATAGGTTCAGATTAACAATTCCTGTAACCTACATACCCACATAAACAATATACCGAGGCGTAAACATGCCGGCACAAATAAGTGTTTTTATACAACTGTTGTGTAAACGCTAGCTTCCCACTTTCTAGCGGCTGATGCTTGCTTACTGTCCATCAACTACATCAGGTAACGCTGCAACTTAATAAAACAAAGCCCGCCTTGCTTCCTTAAATAGTGCATTTGCATTAGTATTTACCTGAATATCAAGTACCTGCGCGATAGAGATAATTGATGATTTTATAATCAGGATATATGGTTTTTTATTTATGAATGAAAACGAAACGATACCTATCTTGTAATTGCTTTAGTTCAAGCCATAATTGTTCAATAATAATAGGTAAAACGTCAGCATTATAACGTGCTCCCGAAGATAGGCAGAGGTGTACCAAATAGTTGTTACTCCATTTACGTTTAAGTTCCAAGTCATGATCGTCATTTCAGCTGAAAGACGTCCCCCCAAGTGTCGCCACATTGACCGGTCCAAGTTCAAAGTAATCGACTGCAATTCCAGAATACAAATCTAAAGTAAAACGTGTCGTAGGCGACTCCTTCAAATAATGAAAATGCTGATTCATTCCATTAAGACCTGGACTCGCGAAGAGATGCTGACATGTGGAAAGTGGAGAGGAGTGGATATGTTTAGGATATAGGGAGTCCACCGGTACTGTCTGATTAGACCGCGGCGGTGCTTAGATGTGTGTAGGTTCAAGTTACTTAGACCGTACGGACCGTAGTTACTGGACCACCGCACGCCGTTCGTGTATCTTTTCGTCTAGGCTGTGGTCTGCTGCCTGCTTGGCCTAGGCCATGACATCGCCTCTCCTCTTTGCTGTTTTCACACACACAGTTTTCACTAAAACTAAGCGGAGATGAGGATTGTAAATAATGAAATTATATTGGTGCTTTACAACACATCTCTCCACTCAGCACGTTTTCACTTTCGAGGAGTCTGGGTCGTAAGTTTTTTTTTCTGGGCAAAATCACACCAACAAGGCACATAATACAAAAAAAAGACCTGGACGAAATCTAAAATAAAAACCCCGAAAAATCTGAAAGCAAAAAGTAAGCACATTTGGAAGCAGGCCCGTACCTCTATTCCGGACCTTTCCACACAGACTTTTGGCATCGGTAATTTAAAAAAAGAAACATCTGTTCCAACATTTTGAACATGTAGGTATTGCAGTTTTGTCGTCACAGATGAGACGGACAGGGCAAACCCACAAGAGTTCCGTGTTAGTCATTTGGCTACGGAACCTCAAAACAGAGTTAAGAAGCCCCTACGTTAAGGGGTCATACACAAACCGCCGATACTCATCGGCCATCGGGCTACAGCTTACATAAGCGGCGGTGGCGTAAGTACCCTCTCTTCTCACTTAGACAGTTTCACCTGTTTGTTCCCACACTAAATGGGAACTCGCTATTAAAATGTTACGAGGCAGTAACCAGGGTAATTGCGACCAATTTTTGAACGTTTTTATTACCCATGCAACTATCAAATTGTTATCTAGAGCAGTTAAGGTGGGTGCCACGCTTCAGCGATCCATTTTTTGGTAAAAAAGGGTATCGATGCCGCTGGCTTAATGTTTTTGAAATCAGTTTTCTGAGACTGAACTGTGAATCTTTGGTGTTGGTCTGGAAAATAGTTAAATATAGGTAGCATCTGGAGTAGTTGTAGTTTTATAAAGGTCTTCTAAGATTAATGACAGAAAAACCAAATTCTAATTCAAAGATCTTTAAAAGTGTATATAAAACTTACCTTATGTTTACAAGCACATATTAAAAATCTATCAATCTATTGTAACGCAGCAATTTTTGGTTGAATTAATAAATCACTTTCGCGATCGCATTTCCCTGATTGGCGGCGCATTTTCATGAGTTTCACCGCCGCGGGCGCAGCGAAGTACAGGAAATACGTCGAGCACGCACGCAACGAGCCGAGCGCTCAACTACGCGCGAATACTGCACTATGTGCTTACGTTGCGCAAAAACAATTATATCGAAATCCTTTTTTTACCGACTTTGAAAAGAAGGAGGTTATCAATTCGTCGGAACCTTCATTTCATTGCTGAAATCTCATGTCTGTCATTCACGCCAGCGCAAAAACACAAAAAATTAAACCGGCAAAACACACAAAAATGTGAAAATTAACTATAGCTTCAGAAGTCGGTGACCTTTGTTCGGTTAGGTTTTATTCTTTGCAAAAAAGTTTTATATCAAAAACTCACTTGAGAGTTATTGATATAAATCCACTCCTCTCTCAAGTGAGTTATAACCCCCCCTTCGCCCAGCAGTGACAATAAGGAAAAATATAAACTCGGTGACCTCGCGGCCGCAAGTGCGACTGTTAATTTGAGGTCCTGGATTAAATAGGGTTAACGACAAAAAAAAACAACTTAGTCCGTTAGGTAGATTATTCGAATAGAAACTTTTTATTTCAGACCGGAGTCAATAGGGTCAGTAACAATTTTACTTAAGTTCTAGTGTTAGTAGGTTACAGGCAAAGATAAACATATACAGTCAAATTTCAGCATGGAGTCGTATCCATCTCCGCATCATCGGGGAATCCCACCGATCTGCGAACACACTAAGAATACTGTTGGTGCTGCCGCGAACACGAGTCATCAGGGATGCACATCTATTTCTAATAATGGCGGCAAAACCATCAATATTATTATTTGCAAACATCCCTGACGCACTACTACGCCACGGCAGCCTCAGCAGCACTCTCAGTGCATTATTGTAATGAACGCGTAGGTCGCTGTATGTCCGCTGAGTAAAGTTGACCCACAGGCTGCACGTGTAGAAGGACTGACAGTAAGCTTTGAATAGCGTTACTTTAACTGGCTTCGTACAACGTGCAAACCTGCGAGCCAGCATGTTACAACGGACAGCCAGCGACCTACGGTCCCTTTCAATGTCACAATTATCCTTAAGATCTTCAGTGACCCAGTGGCCCAGATACTTAAACTTGTTCACCCTACGCAGTGGTTCTCCACAAAGAGCGACAGTTGGAATACAGAAATATGTCACACTGCCTGCTTTAAAAACCATTAGTTCACTCTTTGCGACGATATAATATATCGTCGCAAAGAGTGGATATTATCTGAGCCCATGCTTCACCGCGTAGCATTCACAAATAGCGATCAGCCGCCTTAGAGCACCGATCGATGGACTTAGCAACACCATATCGTCAGCATAACTAATATTATTAATGCACACCCCGTCGATATGACATCCGACACTGGTGCTGCTGAGCTCAAGGATCAGCTGGTTCATGTATAGGTCGAAGAGCCTGGGTGAGCTGAGCCCCCCTTGCCTCACCCCGCACTCCAACCGATACACGTCCGAGTGCGAACCATTCCACTTCACGCTATTGCTTTGACTACTTTACCAGTACTTAAATAATGATACTATTGCAGCTGGTAAGGTAGTTTCACATTCGAGTTTACGCCACAGAACATCGTAACATACAAGATCAAATGCCCTTGTCAGATCCAGAAAACAAGCAAAAATAGGAGTCTTCTTGTCCGTATAGTACTGGACAGTCTGCTTGAGGCACAAGATTGCACTCTCAGTTGACAGCCCCGGCTTAAAACCGAACTGGGCGTCATGTAGTTCGAGGTGTTTAGCCAATTGCTTATCAAGCAGACTGTCCAACACTTTTGCCACGACTGTGGCCAGAGAAATGGGCCTGTAATTGGATATGTCAGAGACATCCCCCGTTTTATTTTTCACAATAGGTACTACCATTGTATACATTAGGTCATCAGGTAAGTAACCGTGGCTAACGCTGTCTTAATGATGGCTGATATTTCTTGTGCCGTAAAAACAATAGAAATCTCTCCAGAGTTGCCACTAGCATCAAACACCTGCACAGGTCCAGCAAGAGGTGACTCCACCTGGAAATGACGCCGAAATGCATTAGCTATATCCGCCGGCGCTCGTGAACCCCCGCCACGCTCACAGGGGGACTCAACTTCGGATTCAAACTATTTGTTGATTTCCAAAATATCCAAATTTCTTTTTAGTGTGATGTTTAGCTAAAATATCCATTTTTATCTGCTGTTGGTTATCTTTACAATATTTCACATTGGTCTAACACACATTGACTTTCACATATTTGACCAGTATTTTTCTTTTGTAACGTAAATCAAAATTGACGAAGATACGACGCTTTTAAAGTTCCCAATACGTCACACCTAGGTATAATTCTTAGCTAGTTCTGACGTCACGAGCGATAGAGAATAAAGATAAAACGCCCCCACTCCCGAGTTTTGATGCGTTTTATCTTTATCAATATTCATTGATTTACAAAAACAAAAAATACGTGTCCATTATTTTTCAATAATCTAACTTACGGACTAAATAGATTTGTAATTTTTTGATACTGTTGTCATGCCTTTTCCCAGATCTGTCAAAGTGATATTCCGTAACGTCTTCTCATCCGGAATTTCTCAGTAGCACCCCCCGAATCTGGATTTGTGTCCTTTTGATGGCTATTGGACACATGGGACTTAAACATGGGATTGGACACTGATTTTAACAAGAGTTGTAAGAAAAATAAGTTTTCTATGGAAATTTTAAATTCCTCATATCTTTGTATCATTGTCCACTCAAAAAATATATTTGGGAACATAGGTATTCTGTAATCCAATTGAAATAAATACACACTACCTTAAGAATATGTTTGATTTACAAATTATTTTGGTATGAAATATGCATGCTCCGCCGGCCCCTTAGCAAAGGTGTGTTTAAATCAAAATTAAGGAATTTATTCCTGGAGAACGCGGACGCGGAGGCGGTGAGTTCTAGATCAGAGTGGCCAGCTCCAGCTGCTCACTCTGGTTTGGAATTCATTATCTGTATGTTGGTCTGACGTTGTCGAGAAATAAATAAATTCACGTAAGATAGGATTTATTTCTTTCTGAGTATAATTAGGATTAAGATCTTAATATTAGACAGTTTCAGTGTGTGTGTATTTCAGTGTTTCAGATGTAGCTATGTATTATGTATTTTATTAGATGTTAAGTTGTAAGTTTTATATTTGATTTTAATAATTTAAACGTTATGTAATTATGATGTACGAGCGCTTCTCGCCATCAAACTGTAAAGTTTGGCGAGTAAAAAACTGTAAAAAAACAACTTGTAATTTTATGAGATTTAATTAAAAAAAAAACCTGACTGTTCGGTGTTTGTTGCTACGTTTTCTTACGTTAACCTGTGTTTTGGGACTCTTCAAGAGATATATTTCTACCTTTTTCTTAGTTAAAACCATTCCTAATTCTTTGCAATGTTGAGATTTATTAGTTTTGACATTACCAACAAATTACCTACTCGACCAACAGAAGAAGTATGAGTACGGTTTGATGATGATACATGGATCGTTATCATCTGCCTAGCCTTTTCCCAACCTAGTTGAGGCCGGCTACCAGTCTAACCGGATGCAGCTGAATGCCAGTATTTTACATGGAGCGACTGGCTATCTGACCTCCACAAGCAGTTAGTACCATAGACTCCCGTTATGATGATGACCGAAGCATACGAGTAACACCTTCAAAATATATCTAAAAGGCTTTAAGGTTAATACAGCAATATAAAACTTACTTACTTTCTCTAAATTCTACGATATCTTTGATCCACTAATGGCTTCCTAGTGTTATGATAAATCTTCGAGAACGCTGGACAAGTCGATGCAAATCTATGTATCATATGGAAAAGGAAACGCAGCGGCATCTAGTGCTTATTTCCTAGCTATTAGTTTTATGTCCAGGAAGCACTAGATATAACATTCGGGCTTATAAAACTGTTGCAGAACGAGCGATAATCTTCAACATCTTATATATAATATTCTCGTGTCGCAATTTTCGTTCCCATACTCCTCCGAAACGGCTTGACCGATTCTCATAAATTGTGAGCATATTGAGTAGATCTGAGAATCGGCCAACATCTATTTTTCATCCCCCTAAATGTTAAGGATTATCCGCCTCTAACATTTTTAGGTAGTAGTAGGTAGATAGGTAGTAGTAGGTGGCTTTTTCCAGACGATTGTTTTGACGCAGACGAAGTTGCGTGGGTCTGCTAGTATCTTATAAAATTGTATTCTCGCTGCCTCGTTTTGTAAATCTTTTGACAACTGACAAGTGGAGTAGACAATCTTCATCATATTGCTGCCCTTAACCCAATGTAATCGGGGTCGACACAGCATGTCTTTTTTCCGATATCTCTCTGGTATAGCTAGAAAGGAAGTGTCTCAAAATCAAAATCAAAGCATTTATTTCAAGTAGGCCAGTTACAGGCGCTTTTGAATTGTCGAAACAAAGACATAAAAACTGTGAAAGTACTGTAGTTGCCCATTCCCTAGCGTAGATCTCTATGGAGAAGAACGGGCAAGAAACTCCATGGACACTCTTATAAGATCACTTCCTCTCTAGTCATATCATATTTCACACTGGCCATAGTCTCCTATCTTATAGCGATCCACATTCAGTCTGTCACATTAGATAGATGCTTTTCTCTACCTGTCATCTGCCTTCAAAGCAAAATTGAAGACGCGTCTTTTTGGGCACGATCGTTCCATCATAGAACTAATATATTGTGTTCCATGAAGCGTGATCGAGGTTTAGAGGTAGTAAAGTCAGTATAACTCAGCTTATGGACTCGCATTTGTATTTTAAAATCCACGGGTGCCATAAACTAGTTACAAAACTAAAGAGATTACCTTATCACATGATATAAATTCGGGTCCAGAATACGGCAAAACCATCCGACGCATTCCACTTCCACACAATATAAGAAACAAATAGTCGTTAAAAAACCGTATCCATAATAGAAACACGTGGATATCTGAGTTCATTCACTGGGTCGCGCATTCCCCAACTTTTAACGGTCCAGAGCCCTTATTATGAGAGGCAATATTCAAAGTAAAGATAAAAGGTAAAAAAGGGCCGAGACGAGGTGCCTACGCAGCGCGCACTACGGACAGTCGGAGAGGCATCAATCTGGGCCATGCTAAAGCCCACCGGCACACTCCAGCCTGTTTTTTTTCTGATTATTAGGCCACATTAAAATATCGGCCAGTGAGTGTAAAACTTTTGTTTATTTTGTCTCGCTCTTATTGACCAATATAAAATTATTTGTGTTTTAGCACATGTTCACAATAGTAATTGAATATTTACCCGCTTTTACGTCTCTATTACTTTTGTTACCTATCTATAAAATAATGCTTCCGTCTGCCATGAAAATTATTTTAAACGACTGCAACAAAATGAATAAAAGCTCACGAGGAATATTAATAAACATCAGCTTATAAATGATCACCTATCCCTAACACTGTACAGTTATAAATGTCTTGATATTTCCTACGCCACAATCCCTATTTATTATAATGAAACCGAGAATCCGATTTATTATACTTTATCTCAACACAATTATCAAACATTGGGAACCGCTTCATTTGAGAAGACCGTCTCCTTAAGATTTATTATGTACAAGGAAGAAGGCTCGGTTGTCTAGTAGGGTTTATTAGAAAGTCGGCTTATCTGAACATTTTTTGTGTTACGGTAAATCGGCTTGTCGGTCGTTTCCTCGGGGGCCGTTCCGGGCCTGCCGCGCCGCGCCGCCACCGCCCGGGCTGGGCCTGAGGAGCCGTGTTGACAACTTGGAGCTACACCATACGTTACTTTAATTAATGTTAAACTTTATACCGACTACAGTCTGTTGTAAACTTGTACTTGTATCACTGTTTTAAAGAATATCCGATGCCCGAAATGAAGTGATGTGGAGTAAAGTTGAAGGTGCTGATTGAAATAAAATAAACAGACAACAAATACTCCGCGCACAGTAAATAACAATATCGCCATCTATGCAGGGAACAGCAAACCTTTGCGAAGTGATCGTTGCCAATACTTTCGCTTGCCAAGCCTGCACTCGCGCCACTACTAATGCTCTTACTATCACTTGAAACCACCAAGCACCGACGACGGGGTACGATAGCCACCTCTTTGTTTGCAAACTTCCATTCACTGTTATATGCTATGGTTTAGATCTAGATGGTGCTGTTTTTACTACTGGTATAGTGAATGTAAGCTGGTGCTTACACCCACTTTATATTTTAAGTTTGGTGGCTTGACTCGGCGGAAACTAATCGTAAGTTAAAGCTCTTCTTGTAACTTTGTTAAAAAATGTATGAGGATGAAAGTTTGGGACAGGTGTTTTAAATAGACAATAAACTTAAACTCAAAGCATTTAATTCAACTAGACTATTACGGCACTTTTGAATGTCAAATTACAAATAAAATCAAATCAAATAGATTTCCAATTACCGACTGTGAGTTAACAAAGTACCCTCATGATCTTTTGCACAGCTCACTCAGAACACCATACGACTAAATACGAACACGGGAACAATAACGATCGATTACAAAGTCTACACAAGATGTCATCGTGTATTTTGTTACTAATCAATCACCATATACAAAAAGAAAAGCACAACATTATGATCTGACAAAATAACAAAATGCCGCCTAAAACGACTTTAAAGTCGATTAAATATATTTGTATTCGAAATCACAGAGAAGTAACCGAAGGTATATATAAACCTGTCGGTACCGTTATACAAGACATTCCTTATGAAGTAATAAAACCTTCATTGCCATTCAACAAATGACTACCGTCAGGACTCGGGCCTTTACAATTAATTATAATAGTTAAGAGAGATTGGAAGATATTATGTAAACTATCTGGGAATCACTGAGACGCTCGCTGGACTGTGCCTGCTTACAATATACCACCCACCTAGACCAATATGGGTATCATAAACAAAATATATGGAAGCAATATTCTTTTTTAAGAGCCAGGCACTTATTTATCATATTAATGAAGAATCAAAGACTTCTTACATTTACAGACTCTGTGTTTGTGAATTTATAACGTAAATGTATTTAATGATCGACACTTTTTAGACTTTCAAAATATCCAAATTCAAAGTTAATCATTTCAATCCCTCAGGTACAGAATGTATCGAGGTATTATAACCAGGGTATCTATGGTTACTTCACCCCTAATGCAAACAGAGGGGTGACTGAAGGGCATCTGACGGTCGGCGATCCCAGACGTCTGTATCGATTCAAATGTGTTTTTGTTTGAATAATGGCTAGGTTGATAGAGATGGTTTGGGATTCCGGATGTCTTGTAAACTTCTTTTCATGTTTTTTGTTTTTTAGGTCATCAGATCTTTTCTGAGTAGGATCTAGACTGTTAGTAAACTAGTCAGTCATACTTTATATTTTCAGTTTTGAATGAAGATGTTTAATAAGAAATATAGTAGAATAAATATCCAAAGAGGTCTCACGGTCCATTGTTATGAAAATTAAAAGCCAACGCCTCGACAGTGTTCAGCAAAATATACGAGTAGTTTGTTTGGGTTATTGTATTCGTTGGCTAGAATTCTATACCTATCAAATCCCCAATGTCAAAAAAACGTGTCTTAGTGCTTTCTTTCAATACAGTACAATTTACAAGACTTCACGAAGCTGTCAACCAAGGATCCTGTACATCAAACTAAGTAACTCGACGAAAAAAATGTTTTTTTTTGAGGGTCAAAATTGTCCGTTTACATTAAGACAATTATATAACGCACAACAAAATATCGGAGTGATGGATTTATTTAATGCTTAAGGAGACTCTACTGCATTTGTCTGGAACAAAACCCGCCGTGGCTATGCGCGGAGGGGACCGTAGAGTTTCGGGAGGCTCCGGACCTTTATATTATTTGTATATCGGTGGACGGGTGTATTAATTGATATTTAGCATGGTACGGTACGACAATGTTCGGGGTTGATCATTTTGCAACCTTGTCACGGCCCAAGGGTAGTTTTTCAACCGCCAACTTTGTCGAGTAAACACAATGGGATTCTGTCTGCAGTTTGAAACGCGTTATTATTTTGTGTACGCTGAATGACAGGACTCGCCACAAAGGGCCTTTCCAATTTTTTTTTAAACCAACGCTTTAAAAACCGAACCGAGTGATAGTTTCTTTTCAAGTTTTACTTAATTTTATTATAAGGGCCCACTCCATTAAAGTTGGCAAGCCATCCAATTTAATAGATTAGCAACGAGTGATTTAAGATTTAGATTTTCAGATTATTTATGTAGGGCAGGAGCACGATTTGTTTTTGTTTTTGCAGTGTATGGAATAATTAAGCCCCGACGCAAAAAGGACGGGCTTTATAAGTTTTACATGTCTGTGTGTGTGTGTGTGTCTGTTTGTGGCATCGTAGCTCCCGAATGGATGAACCGATTATGTTTCTTTTGTTTGAAAGGTGAATTAGTCGGGAATGTTCTTAGCTGCGTTTGCTGCGGATTAAATATTTATTCAACAGCACCCTCAATATGGGTATCAAATGAAAGGGGTTGGAAGTTTTAACTGGTTACGCACACACTGACTTTCGCCTTACTAGTACTTCATCAAGAAAAAATATTTAGATTTAGTACCCTCTAAACTCATTTAATGTTAAAACATTTGTTTTTTTTTGTTTTGTTTATTTTCCTTAAAACAGTTTTTTGTAACTAATCTTGTTTACCGCATCACTTACATCATAGTAAAGAATTAGCTACGAGTGGTTTATGTTACCTTCTTACTGTCACACTACTATTTATAGGCTATCTTAAACTTCACATTAAATGCTCCGATTGACATTAATTGACATTGATACCATAATGTGTTTTTCAAAGGTCAAAAACTTAGAAATATTTGTAGGTCCGTAAAGTTAAGTAGATGTCAAATATTTTAAAGTTGCATACCTACCTACTTAGTTCAAGTATTACTCAATGCATGGGTCATGGGTTTGCTTGTGGTGTGATGGGCAACGCGTATCTTTACCGTAATCTGTACTAATATTATAAAGCTGAAGAGTTTGTTTGTTTGTTTGAACACGCTAATCTCAGGAACTACTACTTATTGAAATTGAACAAATCTTTTCCTGTTGGATAGTCCTTTTATCGAGGAAGGTTATAAGCTATGTAACATCACGCTACAACCAACAGGAGCGGAGCATAAATTAACATTGTTGCAAAAACGGGTAATTTATTCCTTTCGTGTTTGTTACCTCAGAACTTTCGACTGTGTGAACCGATTTTAAAGATTCTTTTTGTATTTGAAAGTTGTTACCCGTGTGGTCCAGTTTGTTTAAGATCTGATGCTGATCACGGCAAATCTGCAGTGATTGCTGCAATCGCATGGGTGTTTATTGTTTATACGGGTACGCGGATGAGTACAATACTCCCAAATTTTTGCGAAAAAAATCATATCTCCGAAACAGTAAACATATTGCGCGTCGCAAATATATTTTTTTTAAAACAAATTGTTGATTCTGCAATTGTTACCTTTAAAGTTTAGCTATATAACTTATCGTTTTCGAAATAAAAAATTATAACTCAAAATTTGAGGGCGTTTCCATGCTAAACTGTTATGAGTGGATTTAAAAAAGGTGAACTTTCCATTACAGGACAACAATTTTGAAATCATATGTTTTTGTAGATTTTACACATAAGTACAACGCTTTATACAAATTTCCAATAGTCGGACGCTCCAGCACCTTCTCCGAAATCTACCTCCTCCTGCGGCTTGCCGGAGGGATTTTTTTATGTTATTATATTTCCAGAAATATGGTGCGTATTTACCAAAGAAAGTACACTTATTCCAGAAATGGTAAATCTTTTGCACCATATCATAGTTATCCGAATGAAAATTTGGAAAACGCGATAGAGGATACAGGATTGTGCCATCTGGAAAACTTAAGCTAACGGATGCTGCCGAATATTTTGATATAGGTACCAAAGAGACGTAATTAGTGACGTTACCTAGATTTGTATTGTTTTATTCTTTGCCAAATATTTAATTTTCAATGTTTTTTGATCATGTTTTTGTTAATTAATATTTTTATAAAAGATCTCATTCTTAAAGCTTATTTTTAGCTTACCGTTAATGTTCCAAATACTGTCTTTAACTCATTTATAATTGTTAGAATAGCATCACTTTGGATTCCTAATTGGCGCTTTGCTTTTTTCATAACAAATTTTACGATGGTCAATATTTGGCTTTTTACTTCAAATTAAACTAAAAACATCTATACTAATATTATATAGCAGAAGAGTTTGTTTGTTTGTTTGGTTGAACGCGCTAATCTCAGGATCTGCTGGTTCGAATTGAAAAAATCTTTTTGTGTTAGATAGTCCATTTACCGAGGAAGGCTATATAACGCTACGACTATTAGGAGCGGAGCAGGAATGAAAAATGTTGCAAAAACGGGGTTATTTTTTCCTTTCGTTTTTCTCTATTAATGTGACGCAGACCAAGTTGCGTGGGTCAGCTAGTATGTTATAATGAAAGACCCTTCCGTTACCGTATACCCTTCTGTTGCTCTATTGAAACAGGTACAAATGGAGGGAAAAAACAAAGAGTTCAGATTGTGCCGATCTTAAAAAGCCTCCAAACTAGCGATATTTGGAACAGCACTTTTGAAAGAAAATATATCTGTTGTATCTATGTTCAATATATAGATACTACTACATTTCTCTGGAAGGTGCATACCTTCCAGAGAAATGTAGTAAGTACCAAATATGGTAAGTTTTTTTAATATAGTACACAAACACTACTAAGCGACGATTAACCTCATGCCTATATGCATATATAGGCATGAGGTTAATCGTAAAAAAAATGATCCAAGCTTAGTAGTGTTTGTGTACTGTTTATTAAAAAAACTTACCATATTTGGTACGGTTTTAAAAAAACAGTCCCCACTTTACGGAATATATTTTCCCATACATTAGTCTAAATACATAACATTGGCAGAGATGGTTGTAAAAATGGCGGATATCATACCAGCAATGGACAATACCACATCCATAAGAAACTAATAATAAACTAGTATCCACGGCCGGTTTTCGTTTGAGATAATCCTGCTATTGATTTCTTGGTATGCAGGGCAATGTACACTTTAAATGCATTATGTTAAATAGATAGTTCCAAGAAACGGGTAATTGATACTTCCTTTCGTATCAAGAGAACTTATCTTGTGATAAAAAGCGCTGTGATGTACGTACCTACTGCGCTCTGACGTATCATGATGGATCTGTGTGTACTTACATATGTAGTTTTGGTACCTTTTGTTGCTTTTGGGGGGCGGAAGTGGGACGTAAATCGATATATTCGTCGGAGAGTGAAGCTGTACAGGGGCTAGTTGACGAATGGAATGATGATTATTTAAAGAATCATGGGTTTAACAGTACTTTTGAGTGCTAGATAATGTTTTGGAACCAGAGCCGTACTTTTTCAAATCACCCCCTTTTTTTAAATAATTAAAAAAAAGTCACGCCCTGGACCACGGAAAGAGAGGGGATTGCAACCCTCGATGTTTTCCCCTTGTCGCATGATTTTTGTACGGCGTTGCGCGTTTTCTTATTATTTTTCACGGATCTATCGGTGGTAAGAATGCAGTACAAAAATATGTGACCAAAATGTACTCACTCTACCTGTACTTTCGAATTCTCACCTGCACTCAGTTGCACAGTTTACAAGTGACGGCATAGTGCTGAATCTTATTATTTTATGCTCTTATATCGTTCTAGATAGGTCACCTGGTGGTTCAAATGATCCATATTTTTTTCAACATGGGCCTGTAGCACTGCTTCTCATAAAAGCCGGAGTTTTTTTGATGGTTTTATTATCAAATGACTAGCTGAACCCATGTAACTTCATCTGCGTCACATAAAAGAGAAAAAGCCCACAAAAGGAATAAATATGTTCCCCGTTTTTGCAACAATTTTCATGTATGCTCCGCTCCTTTGATTGTAGGGTGATGTTTTACTTATAGCCTTCCTCAATAAATGAACTATCCAACACAAAAAGGTTTTCAATTTCAATCAGTAGTTCTAGTTCCTGCAATTAGCGCGTTCAAACAAACAAACGATCAAACCAACTCTTCAGCTTTATAATAGTAAAGATGTTCGAAATTCGAAATGTTATTTTTGGCTTATTGAAACTCGGTATCAGGTAGAAGTCAATATATTATGATTCATGAATAGCATCATAGTTTTTAGTATCGTCTGGCGGTTTTACCCAAATTCAGTTTTAAGTAACTAAGTATGACAAATTGAGAACACTTTTTAAAAACTGCTCTACTAAGTAAAGTTGTACTTAAGTAAGTAAATTTGCAAGTTGGTATTAGATTTTTTGTTTATTGTAGCAAATGAGAAACGGTGACAATGAACTACCACACAGCGTCATCAAGTACCACACTAAGCAAAGCTTGTATCATGAACACCAGATAGTTGATATACGTCATATCATATACTTTTTGTAGTAGAAGTAGGTAGCTAGCTAAGTAGTAAATATGACCTAATGCTGCAATGTTAGGGTGTACCTACCTAGAAGTATATGAGGAGTCCTTTATTCAGCAGTAGAAATTCAAGGTTAAATTAAAAATGGTGGCCTGTAAAGTCGGTTTACGGACGATAATTTTACGTGATATCGTCATTTTGACGTGACGACGTCTTATAAATTGGTTTGCCGGGTGACACTTCAAGAAACTGCGTTACGCTCCGCTCACGTTATGCGCTCACAATGAGAGCGAGTGAGAGGCACGCGTCCCTTCCACTCGGGCATGGTTATCCCGCCTAAGAGCGAGAGAGACAGACATAAAAAGTGAAAGGCACGCGTCCCTTCCACTCGAGCACAGTTAGCCCGCCTAAGAGCGAGAGAGACAGAGCGAGAGAGAGAGAGTGAGAGAGATAGGCATACACACCGGTTCATTTCATCCTTCTTTTTTATGATGTTATTGATTTTAACTTAGGAAACAAAATTTCATACCCCTTTTCACCCCCTTAAGAATTTAAATTCTAACAACACCGTTGCGTTAGCTTCTTACCATACGCCTAGGTTATAAATGTGATGTTTACTTCGAAAATTAAGGATTTTCCCCCATATATACACAACTTCATCCCCTTTTTTAACCCTTTGGAGGTGAAGTTATCAAAAACGTTGAGATACGTATAAATAAATTATCTATCGTCAGCCTAAACACAAAATTTTAGTATATAACTTTAAAACTGACGGACTTTCATAATAACCTTCATACTATCGTCTTAGGGGTTGAACTTCGGAAAATGCTTCGTTAATCCTTGTCTATGTCACCGTAAAATTATCAAACGTAAGATGTAATCTCTCTAGCGATATTGTAATTACATGGGACTTAAACATAACTGGGGAAAAGTGAGTGTACTCTAAATCCCCGTTTCTTGCTGGTCATACTCGCTTGTCATACTAGCTTGTCATACTAGCTTGCCATACTAGCGTGTCATACTAGCTTGTCATACTAGCTTGCCATACTAGCGTGTCATACTAGCTTGTCGTACTAGCTTGTCGTACTAGCTTGTCATACTAGCTTGTCATACTAGCTTGTCGTACTAGGTTATCATACTAGCTTGTCATACTAGCTTGTCATACTAGCTTGTCATACTAGCTTGTCATACCAGCTTGTCATACTAGCTTGTCATACTACTTTGTCAAACTAGGTTGTCATACTAGCTTGTCATACTAGCTTGTCATACTAGCTTGTTATACTAGCTTGTCATACTAGGTTGTCATACTAGCTTGTCATACTACTTTGTCATACTAGCTTGTCATACTAGCTTGTCATACTAGCTTGTCATACTAGCTTGTTATACTAGCTTGTCATACTAGCTTGTCATACTAGCTTGTCATACTAGCTTGTCATACTAGCTTGTCATACTAGCTTGTCATACTAGCGTGTCATACTAGCTTGTCATACTAGCTTGTCGTACTAGCTTGTCATACATAGTGAAAATCGCTTGTTGTTAGTCATACTTGTCATTGTCTCTCTAAATATTATAGTTTTATTGTCCCTGTAGATATAGTGGTACAGTCCTCCCTGCCTTACCCTTTGGGGATTATAGGCGTCGTGTTATGTTATGTACAGATATACATCAGGCATAAGTGGCAAAGTCTTCGTACGCGGACAATTCACTACATATAGAATGATGCGTCACTCGCCTAGCTAGGTGAATGTACTGCACACGTCATAGTTCCTATCACCCGTCTAACGTAACATTAAGCTGTTGTATAACTTTATCATTTACCTGTGGATATCCTCGCGATGATTGATTTCCTGTATTTGTAGGGGAAGTCATTTCAATGCTTATTTTTCTAAAGACAGTTCAGGCACCTACTACTACTTACTTCTTCACTTAAGATTTTAAAAGTAAAAAGTCCTGGTCACTATGATTTGAGATAAATCTAATATAAAACGTGGCGAAAACAATATGACATTGAATGAAAATACTGGTAATTTACTAGTTCATAGCAATATTTTTAGACAACCAAATAAATCCTTATCCCATTCTACCTACAAGTTATATGTAGTTTAAATAGCAAAATACCTAAACTTAGAGGGCCTTCGCGAGCTAGGCCGGTTATTTTGTTTCACAGGTTCTTACTTATAGATTTAGGAATCTATAAGTACTAACATCCCAGTATGTTTTTGTTATGCAATAGGTTGCATAACAAAAACATACTGGGTTGTTAGTCCTGCAGCAAAATGGAAGCTTAAATTCACTAACTAGATATAAACAAGGTATAAAAACAAACACTTCAGGAAGCCATCAACTAAGTTTCTGTATATGAAACAAGGTAACTCAACGCAAAAAAATTGCTGGGAAATGACTTTGTTTTTGGGGTGAAATACACATTTTTGGTTAATAGTACAGTAAAAAACTTACATTAAAACATGTATTTAAAAAAAATACTTGTGAAAAAGAAGATGGAAATGATTTCATATATTCTTGGGCCTGTTTGTAAGGAGATGAAAATAATGTGAATTAATAGATTCAGATTTATCAGTCCCTCGGCGAAAATACTGTGAGTTTTGTCAATCTAATGAGTTATTAGAGGTTTAGTAAAAGTTAGGTTATGTAACAGTCTCTATGAACGAGCTAATTACATATAAGTTCTATATGAGTATTAGTGGAGAATGTTTGAAAAGTCATATTATAATTGAATATCAATTACTTGAAATAAATAACAGGAATGGATCTATCGAAACAAAAAAAACACATTTTAATATACTTAGTAAGTACATGATTTACTCATTTTATTTATTAAAATGTGTAAACTACACCTAAATCTACACATCGATAAGATTATTGCCAAAGCATTCCAAGTGTATCATCTTGTCATGAGATCATCGATAGATTTCAAGCGACCAGCCACTTTCCTGTATTTGTTTAATTCTTTAATCCGACCACAAATTGAGTATGCCTGTATGATATGGGACCCTTACAACGATAGGTACAATCACGCCTCAGAAAAAGTTCAGCGCAAGTTTTTAAGATCAATGCAGTTTGGATGCCATATGGATCGGAGCTCATACAATGAGTCCTTAGATAGATTTAACCTTCTTACGTTGGAATCAAGGCGAACTTTGCTTCAACTCATGATGCTTCATGATCTGTTGCACAATAAAATAGATTGCTTCGAGATTGTATATTTTATGTTACCTAGGCCAGCTAGGTAGTGTATACCATTGTTTGTTTGATTACTTTCAGAGTAAGGTGTTAGCCACTGTCGAATCACTGATCGAATTGTTACACGTCCAAGCCTCAAGGGTCGAAGAATATTATATATATATTTCTGGTTTTGTTTATTGCGGTGAATTACATACTTTCAGGCATTATAAAACGCGCTCCTGTACTCGCCTTAAATGAAATCCAACAATTATTTACACAACGATCGATATTTTCAATAATATCCAATCCAAAACAATGGTAAAATCCAAAAAACAATTCCAAGTCAAACGTGCGAGCGATCTTTGGTGTGTCCAGTATGGAAGCAAGTATCGATAGTACAAGGTAGGCAGGAATCCATAATTATCAAAGCATGCATGGTCGTTAAAACTATAAAATAAACGGGAAAGAACTCAAAACGTAACGGAAAACACGTATTATAGTTCTAGTGGAGCCACAGAGTGGTGCAAAGTGGAGCAGACAGAATTGGCAAGTGTGAATGTCGGTCCGCTGTCAATGCTGTCACAGATAAAATAATACTAATGCTGATATAAAAATATGATTGATTTTGATCGTCCTGAAATCGATACATTTAGGTTTTCAGATATAAATTGTCATTTTTACTTATATTGATTTGAAATAGACTAATATGACTAACTTTTCAGACCATATCTACTAGTTTTGTAATCACAATTTTACCATTTTTTTATTTTATGTTTTGTCCTGTCGGGCTAATAAATGCTTTTTCTTTCTTTCTTTCTTTCTTTCTATATCTCAACTTATTACATTTCGGCCCACCATTTTCCATCTTCTGTTTTGGAATCTTGACCCCCAATATTTCCGTAACCGTATTGTACTCTTCTAGGTCTATTTCGGTAATTAATCAATCTTTTTAAGAGTCTAAGCTGGTAAAACGGATTATTGATACTCCGTTGTACAACCTGTTTCTCTGCTGTAGATATAGAGGTACAAATATGCAATGTACCACCTAAGGCGCTTATTTTTTGAAAGCTTTAAACAACATTTTTAACTATTATAGCCCTGTTGTATGGCTATTGTACCACCTGCCTGTTAAAGAGCGATTGAGTACGCTACTGTACCACTTAAGTATTATAGTAAAACCCTTGAACGGCTAATGTAGCACATTCAGGTTGGAAACAACCCCCTATAACAGGTGACTCAAACACAAGTAGGGAAATCCACTACAAAAATCCCGAAACCAGACGCAGTGGGTACTGAGAAATTCCTGATGGAATAATCCGGCCCGGCAATCGAACCCAGGACCTCAGGGTCAGCAGTCGGACTTGTAAATAAATTCTAGCTGAATCTAATAGAATGTAACGAGAAGAATAAGTTTGAATCCAAAGTACTACCTACCTGAAAACAATACATTAACATCTATTTCGTAATATTCTGGCCAGAATATTTATTCAACGAGATACTTGTGTTCGTTCGCTACACGTAACCTACATAATTGTTGTTTTAATTGAACTTTTTTTGACACTTTCGTACATAGTGTCCTATTGAGATTGTATAGTGTTTGCGTACTTATATAATTGGAACGCAAGTTGCGTATGTAATTGTATCAATATTTTCGTCTTCTATTTTGGATTTACAAGGTACTAGTATACCTTGTAAATAAGAGTCAGTTTGATACCAAATGCAAAATGGTTATACTCGTACCCCCAACGCAAAAACGACGGGGTGTTATAAGTTTGACGTGTCTGTCTGTGGTATCGTAGCTCTCCAACGAATGAACCGATTTCGATTTTGTTTTTTTTGTTAGAAAAGTGAATTAGTCAGGAGTGTTCTTAGCTATGTTTGATGAAAATCAGTTCAAGATGGCCACCGCCACAAAACGGCAGATTATATATTTATTCAACCAGTTTCTCAATATGGGTATCAAATGAAAGGGCTTGACTAGTAGAATACTATACGTTATGATAAATTTCAATCCAAGATGGCCGCCACCACTAACACTGGTACCTAGAACTAGAACCTAACGATTAACGAATTATTTTCTATTCTACCTTCATTTAAGTGTCGGGGTTTTTTTTCATTTTTCATTTAATTGTTTTGTTGCTACTTATATTAAAATTATAGTAAAACGTTAACATTCGTATTTTCTTGTATTCTCTACCATCCATTCTTCAGAATCTATGTACACTTCTTCGTCTTTTCAACCGACTTCCAAAAAGAGGAGGTTATCAATTCGACTGTTTTTTTGTGTTTGTTACCTCAGATCTTTCGACTGGATCAACCGATTTTGATGATTCTTTTTTTATGTGTAAGCTGGTGCTTCCCGTATGGCTCTATTTTAATTTGCTAAAGATCTGATGCGGATCTTCGGAGATATAGAATGGAACTCTTCAAAATTACACGGCAACCCTGCCGGGACCCGGGAGGCCCTGGACCGATTTTGTTTTTCAATTGTTTGAAAGGGTATACTTCCTAGAAGGTCTCATAATAATCAAGTCAGGATCCTGATAATGGGAACCTGGAGAAATAGAGGGAACTCTTCAAATTTTATAGGCAAACCAGAAGCGATTTGGGTAGTTTTAAAAAGAGTACTTTCTCGGAGTGATCCCAATTCAATTTGGTAAAGATCTGATGAAGAACTTCGGAGATAAGCAACGGAACTCTTCAATAAATGATAGCAAATGTACTGGGATTGCTGAAATCTTATGTCTGTCTATTGTTTATACCAGTTCATAACAAAAAATCACGCTGGTACTCTGTGAAAGGGTATGCACATGTGAACCACAAAAAATTAAAAAAAAAAAAAACTAAAAAAAACTGAAAAATAACTTTAGCTTCAGAAGTCAGTGACAAAAAAAAAGTAAAGCGATCAAACAAAGGTCACCGTTTTTATTGTTAGTACATTGCAATAACATTGAAGTGCAATGTTTTCTCTCTTTTTATCCTGAAATTAGAAGAACACATAATTATTTTAAAGTACCTAACTACGTTGTCCGTTGTAGTATTTGCTTCAGCAAAGGTTTGGTCAATTTATAGGCTGGCTTTACAGGGTGTAAACAACCTCATCACAAAGCCGTCAACCAAGCGTTCTGTACATTCAAACTAAATAAATTTACGCAAAAATTATTGCTGTGAAACAAGTATTTTTTGGGGTTAAACATCACGTTTTGTGGTACAACTCAATGTAATTTATGTTTACTTCATACAGGAATGTCATCAATCTGAAATATTCGTCGGTAAACAGGAAATGTAATGCTTTCGATATTTCCTTGCAAGAATAACCCAAACCCGCTCGAATCCAGTACATTTACAGGATTGGGGCATCCAATAGTCTTTGTGTTGCAAGCCATCGATGGGTTTACGTAGTATACGTATATAGTCCGATAGCTCATCAATAACACACACTGCAATAATTTCGATATGCAAGGAGTATCTTCTTTTCATTGGAACCTTATGTCGTGATACAAAATATTATACTTGGTACGTTTCTAAGGTAAAATTATCATCCGAAGACATCTTATATCTACCAACGCGTGGCGCATTACTGTCCATTCTCTCCTGTTTCACAGCAGTGGGAATTATAGGCTTATCATGGCGACAACACCACCGTAACGGAGAGCCAAGAGTGATCCTGACGTTTGATGATGTCGCTGTTAGTGGCGACCATTTTATGCACCCACTCCACCAACTACGTGGTAACAATATGTCATCATGCCGTAACCCTAAGAGTGATGGGATGGCCATTTCAAGCTGTAAACGTCTGCGAACAATGTTCAGGAAACGCCGAGTCATAAAAGGAACTTCCTTACAATATACACATTATTTACTATTATACAATAAGTATGTAAATTAATGCTTGCACCCAGACTACGATCTAATCTGAGCTACATTATCAAAGTGTAACGCATTAGTGCCTGCCTTTTCATTACGTGTATCAAATAGATGGCTGGCAGCTGAATGGTGAAACTATTTTTGTGAGGTTAGAAAACGTGGCTATTTCCTCAACTGACCTTCCAGTGGACATAGGAAACTCCGTTTCGAGTCAAATGCTTCAGACGTTCCGGACGAGTAGGCGGATGGCGGTAGGCTCGATATCACCAGACAAGATCATATACTATACTAATAGACGATGCCGCGGCTTCACCCGCGTACAAATTGATTACTAAAACCTTCCTCGAGAACCATTATATCAATTGGTGAAAACAGCATGAAAATCGGTGCAGTAGTTTTTGAGTTTATCGCGAACAGACAAACAGACGCAGCAGAGGATTTTGCTTTATATATAGTGCAGTTTTAGTTTACTGATCTACAATAGCTGGTCGAGGGCAAAGATTTGTAAAAAAAAAAAAAAAAAAAATTTTTAAAGAACGTTGTTGTAAATACTTTAATCTTTCTGCTTGTGGTAGCAAAACAATATAATATACTCGTAATAGATGCCAATATCTACTTAGTTTTTATTTATAGTTCACGCCTAACTTAACACGCTAGTATAAGCTTACTAGTGTAGTGTGTGAAATTATCATTTAGTTTCTATAAATAACTCGAGGATATCTATTATTACCGTAGAAAACTCTTCGTATTACACTGAAGAAGAAATGACATAATTTGTTTCAACTTACTATGAAAGAAAATGGTTATTTCATTGAGGCTTTGTTACGACCGTATTGTTAGTGGTTGTAAAACCTCAACAGTTAGACATTGACCTTCCCCATAGATTTCGAAAACTGACCCAACTGACCAAGGTCGTGGCCGCCCTTTCGTAGAAGTCTCTTTCAATTTGTTTTTAAAGGTCACAGTTACGATGGCATTGAATTAGGGTGACTATTTTTACTTATGAGCACTCAAGAAGATATAAATATGAAAATGTGTCAATTGTAAACCTATACTGCCACTTACGGTATTTTCGTGATTATCAATTATTCTGTGCTCCCGATATTTCGACGCCATCGCTGGTTGAGTCATCCCATTATGTTTCTATAATTGATAATCACGGAAGATATCCCGTAATAAGTTACAGTGTATAAGCTTCGTAATAAATAGAAAAACTTGAAACATTATGTGTAAAAAAGCCACAAGTAAACAGAAAGACATCCAGTCAACTTAAAGCAATGAAAAGCCCAGCTTAACGGACTCAAAATTCGCGTTGCAGATCCTTCTAGATCGGTATATAATCGCAATATTATATGACTGTTATAATCTCATCAGATTCCCTCTCGTTGGATGATAGTAAAAGTGTCTCGACTTCCATTCGCCGCCGTCGGCATCAACATTGCAACTTTAGTTTTCGCTTCGTATGTATTGTACGTGTAGATAGGTAGGTATACACATCTCTTCCTGTTTTACTTTTTTTGTTTGCATGCGCGCGGATTGAGTAACAGCTTCAAGTATGTTTTATTTTTATTTTAATAAGATACGTACATGCAAGTTGGTAAAAAACGAATGTAAACTATTTTAACTGCGTCAGAACCAAGTTTTAGCCAAAAGCTGCAATCTTTGACTTTTCAGTTGTGATGAACTTTCCGATGCGTGTTTCACGTGCTGGTTGTTTTTTTTTACAAATTCAGGACATTTTAGTTTCTGTATCAGAAATAGAAAAAAAAATAAGGGCAAAAATGTTGTTAAGATTTATATTTCAGGAATGTTAATTACACTTATGACACGAGAACAGTTTCTATAGATCTTGCAGGCAGTCATGATAGTTATCCGATTTGAATTCATCAGTTACTTAAACTTTAAACGATACAATCCTTAGGGAAAGCGCCCGAACATCATTAAAACATGACTAGAGGGCAAATGAAGCTATAAACTTGTTCTGTTCTCGAGCAACGGGATCGGGACCTCGGGGGCGCTTGTCCATAAATACCTGCTTAATAACGGCTTCTTCAATAAAAACAAACTCCGATATAGAAGGCTTATTTATTGCTTGATGCTGAGATCACTGTCCCGCATGCATGGGATCAATCCTGCTCCAATTAGCCCCAACGTACTTCAGTCCTTGCACCCAACAGTACCAGATACAGATCTTCAACGTCATTATCATCTCCAAACCACAAACGAATTTCCACTCTACTACTACAAAGTAAACTGTATTTTCACTGTAATGATACAGTTTTGAAGGTTTCATCCACGTATTGGAATATAAACCTTGCTAGTAAACATTTTCGAGCTTAAAATTGATTGCAACAGTGCAGTTTTTATGAGGAGAATAAATCTTTCTTGTATTGCGCTCTTTACAATGGTGATAGGACTGAAATTGGATTGGCAGTAGTCGCTCGCGCATTAGATCGAAGCCGCCGAGAGGCAGTGTCGCGAAACGCGACCACGTTGCGATATAAAAGGAAGTTTTGTTTAAATTTCTTTATCACACACCAACTGCCCGCACCCGCGCTCGGTCACTCACCGCTCTATCTTCTTACACCATGTCTGCCCGTCTTCTGGTGAGTTCAGATATTTCATTAATATACAAACACATACATTACACTCATTCACGGTGATCTGCGAAACTGGAACACGTTTGTTATTCCGGACATCTGTTACGTAACAGTGCCAAAAAACAGGTGTATCGTATCTGAAAAATTATACACGATACACTACAAAATCATTTAAATGCTTTACAGTGAGCACACTGAGGGTTTCTGTGTTTAATTTAAATATAATTTCCACTTGTTTTCAAACACAGTCCTTTTCAATTAGACCACATTTGCGAAATATGAAAATGACTAGCTTAATTGTATACCCATTTACGCTTACAATAGATAACAACTATGTCACAACAAACAAAAAAATAAGATACTTAATGGAAGCAGGTACTGCTTGCGATCTAATCAATATTGCTTCATTTGCGGGCTGTACAGAAAACTGTCGATATCTAATTAGGAACTTGGACACAATTTCTCTTCGCGTCAACACGGGAATTTCACATCTATTGTTACAGCTTCGTTTAATAACTAAATGAGGTTTCTAATTTATGTGGAAATTCATGTTAAAAACGGAATATTCAATATCTATAGCTTAACGAGATATTAGAAAAATTAACCCAAAGCCATCCCGCCTCCATTCGGTCTCAAATGAGTGGGACCAGTTAGCTAAAGAGCGTTCGTACCTAGATGATGGTCTCAGGTGCCTAATTCAAAAAGTTTGGACACTCCATTTCGTATGTACTTATGTAAAAAGTCTCCAAGAAAAAAGTTCATTGAAGTGTATCTCGGCCGTGAATCAGTGATACCAAAACGACAGGTAATTGTATTTTGCACCGAGAGGGAGATATTTTCATTGTTGCACGGTTATTTAGGTACAACCGATACTAGAAGAGTAGAAAGTCGTCTCGAATGTCACGTTCTATTCAAGGTTTTTTTATTAGTTATTATTTATTTAGCAATTTTTTACAGTCTCTTGTTACGATTTTCTTTTTAATGTATAGGTAGTTGGTAATGAAATTATAGTGTTTAAAAAGCGATGCCTATTGCCTAGCGAAATCATCTACAATCCAATGCTTGCCTATGCGATTGCGTTTCCATTTCCGTGTATTTTCTCTTCCGAGTGAAATTGAAACAAAGGTACAAGGTGATATTCATAGCACTACACTTAACTAGTGCCATGGTTGTTAGTATTAACGGGTCTAGAAGTAATTTAGACTCATCCTTTAAAATACGCGCAGTTGCTGGTGTTTTTCGTAGAGTTTCGTAGCAGAGTTCATTTATATTTTCGGGACCATTAAAATACCTTACATTTTGTACATTACATTTTTTTTAGTATTGGTTAAAACTAAACACAAACTCTTTTTATCAAAACTTTCTAATTCAAATAAAAAAGGCTCTATACATTTCTTTCTTTCATAAAGTCAAGCCGACGATTATTATAACTTGTTTGTGATAATGTGCAAACAGGCTAGTTCCCACACTGAAAATAAAGCATCAGGATCACCAGACTGGCTAATGGTATACCGGATTTTAGAACCGCAACAAGTCAAGAATTCTCCACGACCCTTTGCTGTTAGGGCATTTTTTGAAGTACCTGCAAGTTTAGAATACCTAACACTTTCTAATACTTTGAATTCTCAACCAGATGATTAAGATTATCTCGATCACGTTATCAAAACGAGACACAGAGAGAGAGAGAGTAGAGAGAGAGAGAGAGAGTAGAGTTTTATCCTTTAGAAACCCTATCTCTAAAAAAACAATGTCTATATTTCAGTTGGCGCTAGTCTGCATGGCTGAGTTGTCGTCGCTCATCGCGGCGGGTGGCGGTGGTGGCGGCCACAAGAAGGTCATCATCCACGTGCCGCTGTTCGTGAAGCATCACCACCATAAACACACCATCGTCAAGCACATCCACCACAAGGACGGTGGCGGCGGCGGTGGTGATGATCACTACGAAGTCCTTGGATACACTTATGGAGAACCAAAAGCTGCACCGCATTTTGGAGGAGGTGAGCAAAACTCCAGTGTTATTGGTAGAAGTAGATGATATAGTCTTGTAATATATTTGCCGTCAGTATGCGAAGGCAGAGTCCAAAGGGCTGTCGCTCTTCCTATTCCTAGTTCAATGATGCTTCGATAACCTTGTTTTTGAGAAGAAAAGGGGCCTCCCATGATGTATGCACATAGCATTGAAAAGCTTCGCAGTAATTAAACAAAAGCTCGCTTAAGCTGGTGCTTAAAAAAAGTCAGATTGGGAAATAAGATAGAATATCAAACACTATATAACATACAGAGATAGCAACGATTAATGTTACACAAACAAAGGCATTACAAATAATGAGACCTCTATCTAAATCGCTAATGTTTTTATAATGACTCGACTTCATGACGACGTGTTATCTTTCACATAAGTGATACAAATGTTCGTCTGTTTCCAGGACACGGTTGGGGTGCGGCAGAGGAGTCCCACGGTGATGGTGGCTACGGAGAGTCTCCCGTCAGCTTTGAAGGTGGTGACCACTCGGGATACGCTCTGTCAGGAGGAGAAGAAGAGTCGTACGGAGGCACAGGCCATGGAGGATACTGAACATCCACACACAAATGATTCTGTACATATAGCATTAACATTAAGTTTGTAACATGGTATTAGGAGTGGAGAACAATCACTGACAAGTGTACACGAGACGATTTGATTCGTGTCTAACAATTCGACACAGCATTAACTTTTAGTACAAATTTTAACGTAATTGTCGAACGTACATTCTCAATACTCAGTTCTTTAGATAAGTTTAAGGGTCCAGTGAATAATTGTAGCCTCATTATATTTACAACGTTGTGACGGTTTGTCTTGAGTGTTTTGTATGTAGCTTTACAGTTTGACTGTTGTCGTGTAGTCCGTTTGTGTGTTTGATTGCCTGTTAGCTCTAAGATATAGTAATAAGGAACCATTGTTGTGAAATTTATCCCGGTTTAAACGGGAATTTGTTAATAATATTATATCTTTTGTTAATTTAAAAATATTATCAGTTCCTATCGTGTATTATTTCCTCCTTGTTCCTCGCATATCCTGGATCCACTTCCTTAATTGTGAAATTAGTAGTTGCGTGTCAATGTTCACGTGTCCGTCTGTTATAAATCAAACTATATTTTTATTACGCACAGCAGAACTATAAAATTAGACAAAACAAAATAAACCGACTCGCTGTTGGTATTTGCTGCAAAAAACAAGCTGCGACTGTAGACTTTCTAACATGGCACATCTTTGTTCGTTTTGTGATTTTCCGCGTCTGGATGCACAAACGTAACTATAAAAAGTTTATCTTTTTGTTTCCTACATAGAATTTGTTCCGGAACCTTAAATGCGGTCGTCTATGTATCTAATATTCCGTTCTCCTATGTGTAGCAAGATACGGAAGTTCCATGCATGAGGCTGCATGATGTTTTTATTTTATTTGCTTATTAAGATACATTCTCGATTACACAACGCATTGCATTATATTCCGAGCACTTTCATTGCAATATTTAGGTGTAACAAAGGATTTCATTATGAATTAACGCATAATACTTATTGTGTACGTCCACATAATATGTAGGCTTTGAATATTATTAAATTATCTAGACATACCTTTTGTGAGGCTATTGATAAATACAGTTTTTTTTTACAGTTCTTTTAGTAAAAAGATTCATTGAGCAGAGGTGTCCATAGTACACGAACATTTGTGTTTAAATCCAATGTAATAGGGGGCGGGCCTATTACCATCAAAACATCCATCATGTAAATGGTTAGCCGCTGATGAACTTGCGGAGAAAAAAAACGTGTTGGAGAATAGCTTAGTAAACAAAGAAGTAATAATTTGGTCCAACCGTTGCCGTTGTTACGGACCAATTACGGTCGTGCTCCTGACACCTGACTAGTAATGTACTGAGATTTCTATTTGTGTCTGATGTCCGCGTGCTATCCGTAATCTGAAAACAAGAGAAGTAGATAGCAAAACAGAATCAACACAACACTATATTGAGAAGATGGGGTCCATACTTTGTTCACATAACGTCGGTGCCAAGCTCGAAAAACATTTTAAAATAATATTAAATAAAAATATAATTTGCCTCCAGCTGTGTTTTAAAAATTCGTGTATTTCCAATGTCACTCAAAATGTGCAAGTCATGCCGTGATTCTCACTACCATTTTGTAAACTCCATACTGATTGTTACTTCCCACACACACTTTACACATCACCTTCATTAGCGCACTGGTATACCACTAAAATGGAGGGAATAGGGATCCAGGGGTGAATGGAAACGAAATTTTGGAATGGAATTTAAAGTTGAATTCACATTATATTATGGTACCAACAAATACTCTCTTGTGTTAAATAAATTATACTAATTTATAAAGGTACCTAGTTGGCAAAATACAATATAAGTTAAAGTGTAAATTTACCTGCGTGGCTGCTTCGGGAAACTACGGGTCGGCGGAAACATCTGTCGACGTTGCTGACGCCAGGAGGACGCGTCTGCAGCGTGGCACACCGCTACGGTCATCGTCGCACCGGGCTGAGTTGTGCTTGCGGGAAACGCGCCTAGGATGTAGAGTCTTTCATTATTCGCAAGCATCATTATTGCAACCGAATTTATTCGTTAGGAATCAGCGATCGAAAGTGAGCAATTTTGTCGTTATCTCTGTAGAGACTCACCCAGGAGAGAACCGTGCTGCTCGCAAGTGAACTTGGACAAAGGAATCGTGACCATAGACGTACCTACCCCCTTTTCTCTTTTACAAATATATTTGTATGTTGACGAGTTTCGTAGTAGGTATCATTTCCGTTAAGGTCCGACATAACAAGAAATAATGTGCATTCTGCCCGTCCTAAAAACCTATAGTGCACAAATTTGTCAGTTCCTGAACCAACTCGAGATTTGCCAGCGGGGATGAACCGTAGCATAATAGGTGTTAAGCGTAGTTACTGCGATAGAAACACCACTCTGCGGTCTAGAACTCAGGTTGTAGGTGAAAATGGATTGTGAGGATCTAGTTTTCGGGGTGAACATGGCCACAGATCGCACAAGATAACGTTTTGAAGGACAAATGGGAGGCGTTTTTGCTTTTCCCTCATGACAGGATAAGCAAAAGATTATAAAATAAAATATTACCAAGTAGCTGGCACTAATGACTGATGCTGAGAAGCTACTAAATACGTTTACATGGTTTTTAAATTCACAATTTGTGACGTAGACTGCAGCAGGCAAATCGGTTGAAATCTAGACTTTATAGCGGTGACTTTTGATTTAATATGCAACGTTTTCTACATTTTTTTCAGTTTACGAACCACTATTGCGGAGCCTTCAAGCCCGGTTCACTCGTTCGGTTTACGGGTAGCGCGATTTACTAGAAATCATCACGTACCGAAATGCCGTATGCTGTTTGTGCGTGTAGTATAATCCAAACTAATATTATAAATGCGAAAGTAACTCTGTCTGTCTGTCTGTCTGTCTGTCTGTCTGTCTTTGCTTCACGCCTAAACTACTGAACCGATTTGTGTGAAATTTGGTACAGACATAGTTTGGAACTTGAGAAAGGACATAGGATAGTTTTATTACAAAAAATAAAATAAAAATAAAAAATAAAATTTATTCCGGACATACAACGCCATCTATTGGTCAAGAGTCGGCAATGTGGGTGACCACCCTAACATACCGAGTTTCCTCCGTGGCTCGGAAAGCACGTTAAGCTGTTGGTCCCAGCTGTCATTTGTCCATCTTTGACAGTCGTTACAGGTAGTCAGTGGCCCAAAAGTCCGACACCAGTCTTAGCAAGTGATATCGTATTACACAGTATAAACTGGGTTGTGGAGGTCATTTAGGCAGTCGCTCCATGTAAAATACTGGTATTCAGCTGCATCCGGTTAGACTGGAAGCCGACCCCAACATAGTTGGGAAAAGGCTAGGCAGATGATGATAGACGGAGTTAGGAAAAAACGTGACCCGCCATTTTGTAGCGGCGGCCTGTTATGGACAGATTTTTATCAAACATAGTTAGCTATGTATATGTGTAAACACTGCAAAATCGGTTCATCCGTTCAGGAGCTACGATGCCACAGATAGATACACGCACAGACACGTCAAACTTATAACACCCCGTCGCTTTTGCGTCGGGGGTTTAAAAAATCGATGGAAACCGAATAATATTTACTTTATAGCCTCAGGTCTAGGTTATCATTACAATACGTTTCACTAGATAAGATAGCAAAGAAACACAGTAGGTAGGTGCCCTTTATGCTAGGTACCTACATACAGGGTGTAAACCACCTCATCACAAAGCCGTTAACCAAGCATTCTGTACATCAAACTAAGTAACTTTACGCAAAAGTTATTGCTGGGAAACACCTTTTTTTTGACGTTTTATCATGTTTTGTGGTAGAATATTGAGTAACGCGCTTAAAACACTGTGCTGGTGGATGGATTGAATAGTACGGGGGTCGTGGAGGTGTTAAAATGCAAAATCTTACATAAAAACTTGTATTTTAAAAAAAATGTCAAAAGGTTCTAACTTTGACCCCCCATAACTCCGTAACAAGAAGGTTCCCAGGTATGGTGTAGAACAAAAAAATGATTGCAATGATAGGGAAAACAAGTACCTCGGCTTCGTGAAGACGTGTTTTACACCCTTTACATTACAGTTTGTTACTATTGTATTTTATTTTAACATTTGTGGTGGGTGTGGTAAGAAGCGTGGTGTGCTTTGGGTGTGGACTGTGGTGTGTGTGTAAGATGTATGTGGTTTGATGTGATGTGCGGTGTGGTGTGTGTGTAAGATGTATGTGGTTTGATGTGATGTGCGGTGTGGTGTGTGTAAGATGTATGTGGTTGATGTGATGTGCGGTGTGGTGTGTGTGGCGGTGTAGTGTGTGCTTATTATAGCATCCATATTTTTTTGTTGGAAGGAAAACATAGATGGCTGTTCAGTCCAAATATATTCTTGGATAATCTTCTTTGTACGGTTAGGAGATTGGAAATATGCGTTATGGTAAAATAAAAACACGAAACGACTTTATTGACATTTATTTTATAAACAACAACAAATAAAATTAACAACAAAGATATAACAAGAAAATTAATTTAAGATATAAGTAATTAAAAGGTTCATTGGTAAAATTAGGAGGAGTTACAAAAAAAAACATTAACTTAAGATGGACTTAAGATGTATCAATGTTTCAGTTACAAAGTACGCGTAAAACAAATAGTACAATACCATTCAATGTTCCCGGACACAATTATTGAATGATTTTTCACTGATTGCACAACACTTAAGTAAAGATAGCTTTTTTTCTTATTGAATTATTCCGTTACAGTTACGTTGACACTTAAAACGTTTTTTTTCTTTCAACTTGCGCAATTCCGGATCTAGGGCACATCGAATCAACCGGCGTCGTTTACTATTTGGGCTGTAGTAAATGACAATGTAAGTAGTTTGGTGACATAAGAGCTTTCAATAAGTAAGTAAGCAGATAGTTACAGTGCCTTATCTAATAACAATCTAATGAAAACATAAATTTTCCTCAAAACAATAGTTACGCACCATTTCTTATGATTTCCCAAAAAAACAACATACTCGTATTTTACACAAACAAACTTCAATAACATATAGTGTAAACAATAACAACTGCTTATGGTTTTAGTTTGTACTTACAACACAACACTTTCATGTGAAATAATCTAACACAACATGGTTAACAAATTCAAAGTAATACTGAACATTTCTCATAAATTAAAATTTCTACATGATATATTTAATTTACTTACGAATCTAATAAACGAGGGTTTCAACGTTGCCAGTATTAGTAGTCTGTTGTATGCCAGCCTCTCTGGTGAATGATACTGGAGTGTCATCGTTTAGCGTGTTTTCTTCATTCGAAATAAACGACCCGTCTTTACCATCGGAACCCGTGAACGAGTTCAGTTGACCGTCGAAGCCGTCTCCTTGGAACGTCACTGGGTAATCCACTGATGGCTGAACGCTGGGGAGGCCAATGTTTTGAGTTGGAGCCGGAGACGCGAATGGATCACTCTGAGCAGTTGAGAAACTCTCTATACCGCCACCAGTGAGTGCTGTAGTTGGTATGGGAGCAGATGCGAAGTGTGACGGGAGGGCACCTTGGGAAGTTAGCTCCGAGTAAGGATCGTTCGTCGGCTCCGGCGCAGCACTCCGAATATAGCCGAACGTCGCCGGGAATCTGTTATGCAGCTGGTTGACAGTTGTAAACACATCCTCTTCATCCTCGCCTTCTTCTGTCACCTCATAGCCATGACCGACACCGGCGGACACCGGACCTTTGTTTGGTAACGCTCCAGGCAACGAGTCGAACACTTTGACTTGTTTAACAGTATGCGTCACTCCATGCACGCGGGGTGACTGAGGAGAAGAGAAGTCGGAGACTCCGTAACCACCACCGTACGCTGGTACTGATGGAGAGTACGAAGGGGAATAGTCGTCTTCATACGAAGGCACAGAACTGGGCGAGTAACTGAAGCTCGGCACGACTGGCGCGTCGTGATGGTGACCATGCCCATGGTGACCATGATGGCCGTGGTGTCCATGATGCCCGTGATGTCCATGGTGTCCGTGGTGACCATGTTTCTTATGATGCTTTCCAACCGTCGTCTCAGTAAGAGCTTTTGTCGCGACTTTCTTGTGGTGATGATTGTAGTGATGTCCGTAGGGGATATGCGGCTTTTGATGGTGGTGGTGATGATGATGATGCGTCTCTTTCTTTGGCTTGTGATGATGATGGTGAATAGTTATCACTTTCTTATGATGATCGTGATGAATAAACTCCGGAATATGTATTCGCACGTGGTCACTGAAAAATAGACGATAAATATGATTGAGAGTATAATGATTTTAAAGGGAACGTTATCAAGCAATCGAAAACTAAATTAGGTTATTAAATAGAAAACCAAAAAATCGCTGATGCATAGTACAAATCAAAACACCGTAATAAAATAATATTATAATGATTGGTTCTCTTGGAGCATGAAATAAAGTCACATTAACCTAATTTCAAAGTGAATAGACCATCGCATTGCTTGAATATATTTCGCTTCTTTTTCCAGTTACAATAGAAATGAATCAAACTAACACATTTGCTACTTATAGCTACAAAATTAAAAAAGCGTGCTGATTAACAGCTTCTACATTTTAAGTTAGTGTTGAACTTGGCTGCAAACTCGATATAGGTCACAGCAGTAGCTTTGATATAATATGGGGATCCTTACTGGTGATGTCCTCCGCCTCCGCCAGTCTCGCCACCCTCGAGGCACAGCACCATCAGCACTGCCAGGTACTTGGCCACATCCATGGCAGCAGGACGCACACGACAGGCACGGGAGGCACGAGAAGCACGACACGACTCCACAACACGCGGTGACCAGTACAGCTGAACTAATAACACCAACGGAACGGACCTACGTTCACATCTTGCTTTACATCACAACCAATACTTTCTTTCCTTCCAGATTTTTAGTTTTATTTTAGCTGAGTGGAGCGCCGAGCATCACGAGGCAGCACCGCACTGCCGCACGCCGCGTTGTATTGAGTAGCACAACATCGCGAGATGACCATTTATCCAATTTCACTTAAATAAACCCGTAATATCAACAAAAAGACAACAATTGCCTTTGTCGACGAAGCATGCCAAAATACATAGTTGGCGTGCGCGACGCACGACTCGGGACGATTGTCGCTCTAATTCCCATCGATGCAGAGTTCTATTCGCCGCCCGGAAATAAGGTGGTTGCTGCGTTTTTTGTGTGCATTGTGTGTAATAACTATTTCACTACCGTTCCAAACGCCGCATTCTATCTGACCGCAGGTAGATGCTGTAATACAATTACGAGTACGCTCTTACTACTGGTCAGCTGTTATTTTTCAGTTGAAGTTTTCTGGATAACCCAGTTTTAAGTCGGAATGTGCACGGTTAGCTATTGTATAATAACGTTGGATTCGTTTTCCATTCAAGTTAATTCTGGCTCTTCGTTGAATAAACTCAATAAAAATAGAAGATGCTGTTAGTTCGGCCGACTACATCGATTAGTTATTTGTATAAGTGCGGGGTGGCACTATGCGCGATGGCGTCTAATAAATAAAACTTGTAAGGGTCAGATCGTGTTCATAAATAACTCCTGGAGTGTGCCCATTAAAATTTAATCACTCGTTACGATTGAATTTATTGATTTTGTGGTACTTATTGACTCAACTTTTTGAGTGCCGTTGGCAGCTGGTGTTTGGTTTGTTTTTCGAAGGTATATGCGCTCGTTTATATTGTGTACCTACAGAAGTAATTGAATTGTAAACAAACTGTTCAATGCTATGTTTATACCCTAGGACTACAATTAAGTAAAAATAAATGAAGAAAGGCCAAAAAATCAGGTACATCGGCCATTAGATCCTGAATTTTTGATTAGGTACAAAATTTTTGCTAATGCTTGTAGTTATTGTTGCATTACAAATTAGCTAAGCGAGTCAATTAGGAGTATAAAAGTAGCATGTGGCTATAGGTACGTTGAAATCGAAGTTTTTTTTCTTATTACAAAATAAATGTGCCAGCCAGTACAACCTACTTCCATTCAATTTAAAAATCTATGACATAATAAAATCTTATTGCTGTTATGTAAGTTCAGTTCAATGGAGCCTGATCAGCTCTTTAATAATTAAACGTTCCTATTCTTTATTTTATTTGCCCGGCACAACAATAAATGGACACGGAAATAAATTTATTGAAGTATGTAGATTTATTAGCTGATAAGAAATAGGTAACATCCATATTTTATCAGTGCTCAACACCAACTTTATGTGATACTAGCTGTTGCCCGCGACTTCGTTCGCGTGAAAATATTGATGGGTCATGTGTGAGACTGCATCGTTGTTCGAGTTGTCGCAAGCGCTACTGAGCATGAGGTCCTGGGTTCGATTTGCGGGACGGGCAAAGTGTTATTGTATTATTTGTGCCCGGTTGATGGGATTAAGCTAAATGTGCGAAATGTGGGTGTAGGATTAGATACACCAGGGGAGGGGCCCGCAAGGGCCGAAGCCTGCCGGCCGGGGTTTCGGGCCTGTTCGAAAGATACCGCAGCCCCGGAACATAAAGGGCGAGGATGGAACATGGATGGGTATTAGTCAGTAAGAGTCTGACACTCCCTCCCGCTCCGCCCAGAGTGGGAGAAGTCATTTGATAATTTCCCATCCTAAAATACCTAACAGTGGCGCAGGGTGAAAATAGTGTCAGGGGAAGCCGTAAAAAAAAAAGGAAAACTGTTATTTTTGCTTCTGTTAACTTTTTTCCCCGTGTTAATTTTGACCTCATTTTCACTATCAGCGACACCAAAAACCACGGAAACGACACCCATGATTAAAAATCCAAAAACTTTCGTCGGCGCCATTTCTGATTTCATCTTCATTCATCAAAAGTAAGATCAGAAATGCAGAAGAGAAAAAAAAACAGAAATCTACAAAATAAAAAAAATCTAGTTGGTATCAAATACGATATCGACAATTACTCATTCTATCTCGTTCTACTATACATAATTTATTTATTTTATTTATTTATTTAAACAACACATACAACTATTATAACAGGTACCTAATACAATAGAGCAGTTATATTTAAAGTTAAATTATTTATGTTTTAAATAAATTGATTATTTTGACAAACTAAAGTAATTGCGCAAAATGCGGCCTGTGTGAATTCGCTCAGTGTACAATTGAAGCAATCAATCTGTTGTGACACCATATTGAGTGCACGCAGCGCGCGCGTGAGCGGCGCGTGCTGCAGCAAGTTGGTGCGAGCGGGCGGCACCCACAGGAGCGGCGGCTGCCATACTTTCTTTTTCTGCTCCTGCCGTAAGTCCATAATCTTCGGCTTACCTAGGTCCCTACAAAACGGTAAGTACTGCCAGCCGCGAAGTCACGTGTGCTATTAACTTGTGTCGGCCTATACTATTAACTTGCACTGCCGGTCTCTCCTGCTGCTGTTATTCCTGAACGAATGAACAACTACAATGCAAAACTTCATCCCCCCTTTTACCCCTTTGTGGGTTGAAATAAAAAAACCAACGACTTACTAACTTCGATACTTTTTGGTGACTCAAAAAATAAAAACTTTAATTAAAAACAAAATTTTACTCTTTTTTCACTTCTCAAGGGTTGAAATTCTAATAAAACCGTTGCGTCAGCTTCCAATCATAAGCCCAGATAACAAATTTTGTACTTTTTACGTCGAAAATTAAGGATTTTTCACATTCAATTTCATCCCCTTTATTACCCTTCGGGGTAGAAGTTATCAAAAACGCTGAAAGACGTATAAAATAATTTTCAATCGTCAGCCTAAACACAAAATTAGAAGATCCTAACTTTAAAACTGACGGACTTTCATATAAGCTTCCATCCCCTATTTTATCCCCTTGGGGGTAGAATTGATCAAAATCCTTTCTTAGCGGATGCCTACGTCATAACATCTACCTGCATGCCAAATTTCAGCCCGATCCGTCCAGTGGTTCGGGCTGTGCGTTGATAGATCACTATGTCAGTCAGTCAGTCAGTCACCTTTGAATTATATATATTTAGATGTGACACGGAGTTAATCCGGGTTGTCAGATCTTTGACAGTCGTTACAGGGGCCTAATTCTGCTATTTTAATCATTTCGTCACTCAAACACGATTCCATTCCCAGTCCATTGTCATTTTGCATAAAAATCCGTAATCTGCTAAATTCACAATGGTCGGTCAATGGTTTCGTAATAAAATTATGTTTTAATGGCTTTGTCTTATTGCCACTATTATAAAACCCCTAGTACAAATGGTTTTCAAATCTACTACCTACTAAATGCGAACGGGTAGTATTTAAACGCAAATCAAAAAATATCCTTTTTCTATGCAATAAGATTCTGAATTCCCATCAAAATTACTGATTGCACAGCAAAATATTCAACTCAAAATATCACTAAACACACTACAATTTATTTTCGCAGCGTACAGCGATTTTTCCTAAAGCAAAAGCTTTTTCATCAATACACAGCTAATAATCTTAATGCACATTAAACATGTTAACTCTTTTTCTTTTAAATATAGCTTCTATTTTTATATTATTTACAGCAGTTTTTCTAAATAAAACAGCATTTTATTAGTCACAGTCTTCTTATTATTTACTAGCTTCTGCCAGCGGCTTCGCCCGCGTGAAGTTTGATTATTGTCCCATGGGAACTTACTACCGGAATAAAATGTATCCTATGTTTTATGTGGGTCATAGCGTGATGATATAAACGTAAGAGTAAACAAATATAATAATAACAAATCTCCGAACTGCTAAGCTATCGGGAGTTACACGTGTTATTGTGAGTCAACTATAAAAGATAGACATATGCTGTCTTGGAATATTTTTTATATAATTTTATGTGGAATATTTCCGTTATACATGATTTCTATGTAGCTTTAACCATTAAGGCTGCACACGCGACGGAAGCTAAAAAAACCAAGTAACTTCTCCCGTTTTCCCAACATTTCCTTTCACTGCTCTGCTCCTATTAATGGTAGCGTGATGAAAAGTATACTATTACCTGCTCAGGAGTATGTAGAATAATTGTACCAAGTTTCGTTAAAATCCGTCGAGTAGTTTTTTTTTCTATAAATAACATACAGACAGACAGACAGACAGACAGACAGACAGACAGACAGACAAAAATTTTACTGATTGCATTTTTGGCATCAGTATCGATCACTAATCACCCCCCGATAGTTATTTTGTAAATATATTTCATGTACAGAATTGACCTCTCTACAGATTTATTATAAGTATAGATTAATTACCACATAATGAGATCAGCAAAAAATATATAAAATTAGATACAAAATTGTAATTTATTGAATTATTTTTCGTGAAATGCATGCGATGGTAGTCTACTTACGCGGTGTGGAGGGAAGGAGGGGTCCCCATTGCCCAGTGTCACAACTCTCATGAAAAGATAATGCACCATTCCTGAGAAATACCGATTAATATAACATAACCTTAAAACACTTTATATTCCCCCTAAAAAGCGTAGTTGACGGAGCCCCGCTTCGCGGGGCCCCTATTTCCGAGTGCAGGGTTTAAAGGAACCTAACTAACCTAACGGGGGGGTGCCCCAAGTCCCGATTATGGGGGCAGAGATACTTCCGCATGTTTAGTTGACAATACGACTAATTCGAGACATTAAAATATCGCGAGAAAAAACACGTTATATTGTAATAACTCTCTTTTTCAGTTAATTTGTTCTGCTTTTAGAAATAATGCAATGTGACAGGATTTTTTTGTTATAATAATCATTAAATTTGCCGAGCATGGCTTCTTGAAAACTAAGACAAATATGATGAACAGGTTTTGTTGTACTTACTGGTTAATATGCGACTGGGATAGTTATTTTGCTATGAAATATGGAAAATTTGCTGTGCAGTCAGTATTTATGCTATGTATGTAGTATTTTTGTACTAAAATAAATTTAACTGTATTGCATTATGAGGAAAAAAGTAATGTCATATTGATGTATAATTTCGAATTATCTGCAGTTTGAGTTTTGTTAAACATTTAGTTTATTTGTAGTGAAGTAAGTTATTTGGTGTAAAAAATAATATAAATGATGAGTATGTATTGATGGGCGATTATTTATTTGATATGCAATTTATAATATTCCAATGCGAACATTTATTAATGTTAAATTTCATGTACGAGATTACCGTACTGTGATATTTCTTTCAATGGAGTGTCAGTGGTTGACCATTGAGAAGTCATAATGACGGCATTATATTAGTAGACGGCATTATAAACGTGACAGAACTTGACCATTCTGAAATCAATGAGCGACTATTTTGACACTATTGTAATAGCAGAATCGAGGCCCAGGTGGCCCTCACGGCCCTCAAAAGTCTTACAACCAGTATTACCCAGCGCTAACTGGGTAAGTTGTTGTGGAGGTCAGATAGGCAGTCGCTCTATGTAAAATACAATGGTATTCAGCTGCATCCATCCACAACATAGTTAGGAAAAGGCTAGGCAGATGATGATGAATGTGATCCGCCTCTTTGCATGGTGCTAACTATCGGGTTTGCATTATTGCACCATTCGCTAGTATCGCTAAGAAGGGTTATATTCTGAGAAGTAATCTAAAGTAGTAATATTTGTATTAAACGGAAAACTGAACTGGTAATTGAAATTTTCAAGTGTTTGTCAGTGACAGACTGAGTTTTGATTTGTGGCCGGTTAATGACAATAGGTTCCTCTTTTTCAACCGGTTTACAAATATAACCGGGGAAATGTGTATACTATAACGGCAAATAAAATCACCTACTTAACCTTTTCCCAACTACGAGTATGTTGGGGTCGGCTTCCAGTCTAACCAGATGCAGCTGAATTTTAGTATTATCATGGAGCGACTGCCTATCCGACCTCCACAATCCAGTAGTACTGGGTAATTCTGGTTGTCAGTTTTTTGGGCCGATGACTACCTGTGACTCGGTATGTAAGGGTGGTCACCTATTACGAGCCTGTTCGAAAGAGATACCGCGGCCCCGGAGCATAAAGGGCGAGGAAGGAACATGAATGGGTTTTAGTCAGTAAGAGTCTGACACTCCCTCCCGCTCCGCCCAGTGGGAGAGTGGGAGAAGTCATTTGATGATTTCCCATCCCAAAAAAACAAAAAAAAAAGGATGGTCACCTATCCACAGGCCAACCAAGGCGAGCACGCCTTTACCTAAAGATTGACCAAGGCTTTTGTTTTTATTTAGCCACGAGCTCCTCAGAAAGATAGTCTAAATAGGTATCCTATAAGATTTTGGCACAGTACGAGATTAGTTTTAATAGCTTTTTTACAAGTTTGTGATGGTGTAACTTTGAATTCTCCAACGGGTGCGACGCGACGCCTGACTTACATCAGATGATTCGTGAATATTAAACAACTACTAGAAATGACTATCTATAATAACTACATCTTTACATGGTGGAACTTTACAAGGCCACCTGGAGGGAAAATACTCTAAATACTTGATCAGATAGCAATTTTACACAAAGACGAAGTATTATAATATCTGTGCACAAAGGAAGCATTCCTTTATTTTTGAAGCGAAAGAAATCTGCATTCACAGGTTTTCAAAAAATATTTGGCCACACTATGTCTGTATTGTTTTTGGTTTAACAGAAAGCAGCAGCGAATACAGAAAAATCCAGCTGTTGTCGACGACATCCACCTGATTCTTTACTGTCAACGTTATCGTTAACAAACACACAAATCAAAACACAAAGCAAAAACACAAAGCAACACACACAGACACACAAACACCCACAACAAATAAACGCACACACACGCACATACATATGTAAACGCACGCACTTTCAAAGTGCATTGCAATGTTAAGTAGGTACTGCAACTCTATCAAGTCCATCAAATAACATATTTCAGTATTTGCAAGTACGTCACAAACCGAAGCGACTTGGCTGTATTTGGTTTTGAATCTTCTGATGCCAACGAATAAATATAAATAAATAAATAATAAATAAAATCTTTGATCTAGATAGTATGTTGGCAACAATGAGCCGGTTTGGAGAATGTTTTCATTTGCCATACAATATATGATCGTCATCCCACTGTGGTCTTTAGTTGTGTATCTGGAGAATGGACAACATGGCTTATATTACCACCAGCGACCACACTGACAAATTTATTTGCGACATTCGCAAGTGATCAAGTTGCAAGAGCACTGCTTAACTCAGGGTTGCCGAGATATTTTGCATAGACTGCATTATCAAAAAAATCCAAAGACGGGAAAACCTGATCCTGGATACTTGAATATACGTAAAATATGTTCAACCGTTACTCAAAATTCGATACCTAATTTCATTTCAACATCAACGAACTGTTGATGCTAAAATTATGTGGCTCTTACAGAGAAGCATTTCAACGTTTGCATTCGTTGGTAAATAACGCTCATTGGCATCATCAAACTGTCAATGCTGCTGTTACATTAATTCTTCACAAGCTCACCAAATACCAACATTGTTTTCTCTAAATTTCAAGATGAAGATCAAGTACAAAATGAATAGAACAGGAAAATCAAATTTTCAACACACTTGCTCAAAAAGTGCATTTACGAAGCTTGTATGCATTGTTCGAAAGTTAAAAATTACTTTTTATCAGTTTACTGATACAAAAACCGATCGTATTCAATAGGTTGCTCAAAATTACAGAGGTCATTATTAGGTTGAGCGAAGAAGGTAGTTTGGCTGCCAAAAAATGGAAGAAAAAAATAAAATAAAAATGAAATTGCCGGTGAATTGAGGAAATAAAGCGACACCATCACCAGAACTTGACCAGAAAGAGAAGTTCGGAGGACTGCCATAGTCCAATACTTTTCGACAGAACAACGTCTGTCGAATCAGTTAGTTAGGTACCTATAACATTGCAAGTTGACTCCCGTGATGCGTACATAAATGTAATGAAAATACGAGTACGTAAATCAATTTATCATAGGTAATTTAAATCCAATGTATGGTTAATAATGTTTTTTTGGGATATGTGTGTAGGTATTATATGACGACTAGCTGTTGCCCGCGACTTCGTTCGCGTGAAAATATTGATGGGTCATGTGTGAGACTGCATCGTTGTTCGAGTTGTCGCAAGCGCTACTGAGCATGAGGTCCTGGGTTCGATTTGCGGGACGGGCAAAGTGTTATTGTATTATTTGTGCCCGGTTGATGGGATTAAGCTAAATGTGCGAAATGTGGGTGTAGGATTAGATACACCAGGGGAGGGGCCCGCAAGGGCCGAAGCCTGCCGGCCGGGGTTTCGGGCCTGTTCGAAAGATACCGCAGCCCCGGAACATAAAGGGCGAGGATGGAACATGGATGGGTATTAGTCAGTAAGAGTCTGACACTCCCTCCCGCTCCGCCCAGAGTGGGAGAAGTCATTTGATAATTTCCCATCCTAAAATACCTAACAGTGGCGCAGGGTGAAAATAGTGTCAGGGGAAGCCGTAAAAAAAAAAGGAAAACTGTTATTTTTGCTTCTGTTAACTTTTTTCCCCGTGTTAATTTTGACCTCATTTTCACTATCAGCGACACCAAAAACCACGGAAACGACACCCATGATTAAAAATCCAAAAACTTTCGTCGGCGCCATTTCTGATTTCATCTTCATTCATCAAAAGTAAGATCAGAAATGCAGAAGAGAAAAAAAAACAGAAATCTACAAAATAAAAAAAATCTAGTTGGTATCAAATACGATATCGACAATTACTCATTCTATCTCGTTCTACTATACATAATTTATTTATTTTATTTATTTATTTAAACAACACATACAACTATTATAACAGGTACCTAATACAATAGAGCAGTTATATTTAAAGTTAAATTATTTATGTTTTAAATAAATTGATTATTTTGACAAACTAAAGTAATTGCGCAAAATGCGGCCCGTGTGAATTCGCTCAGTGTACAATTGAAGCAATCAATCTGTTGTGACACCATATTGAGTGCACGCAGCGCGCGCGTGAGCGGCGCGTGCTGCAGCAAGTTGGTGCGAGCGGGCGGCACCCACAGGAGCGGCGGCTGCCATACTTTCTTTTTCTGCTCCTGCCGTAAGTCCATAATCTTCGGCTTACCTAGGTCCCTACAAAACGGTAAGTACTGCCAGCCGCGAAGTCACGTGTGCTATTAACTTGTGTCGGCCTATACTATTAACTTGCCCTGCCGGTCTCTCCTGCTGCTGTTATTCCTGAACGAATGAACAACTACAATGCAAAACTTCATCCCCCCTTTTACCCCTTTGTGGGTTGAAATAAAAAAACCAACGACTTACTAACTTCGATACTTTTTGGTGACTCAAAAAATAAAAACTTTAATTAAAAACAAAATTTTACTCTTTTTTCACTTCTCAAGGGTTGAAATTCTAATAAAACCGTTGCGTCAGCTTCCAATCATAAGCCCAGATAACAAATTTTGTACTTTTTACGTCGAAAATTAAGGATTTTTCACATTCAATTTCATCCCCTTTATAACCCTTCGGGGTAGAAGTTATCAAAAACGCTGAAAGACGTATAAAATAATTTTCAATCGTCAGCCTAAACACAAAATTAGAAGATCCTAACTTTAAAACTGACGGACTTTCATATAAGCTTCCATCCCCTATTTTATCCCCTTGGGGGTAGAATTGATCAAAATCCTTTCTTAGCGGATGCCTACGTCATAACATCTACCTGCATGCCAAATTTCAGCCCGATCCGTCCAGTGGTTCGGGCTGTGCGTTGATAGATCACTATGTCAGTCAGTCAGTCAGTCACCTTTGAATTATATATATTTAGAAGATTACTTAGGCATATTTTATCTTTGTTTGCATTAATAATTCAGATGGCTGTAAAAGATTTAAATAAAACACAAAAATAAACGTTTATACTTTATTATAATAACAACCGTTTACCTTAGCTTTACAACTTATAGTACCTAAGTACTTACCTAGAACAAGTAAAATTAAATATAAAAACATAAAAATAGAAAATAATTCGTTAATTCGCCATTTTGTGATGGCAGCCATTTCGATTTTTTAATTAATCATAGTGTTTAGTATTCTACTAGTCAAGCACTTTCATTTGATACCCATATTGAGGGAGTTGTTGAATAAATATGTAATCCGCTATTTTGTGGCGGTGGCCAGCTTGGTCTGATTTTTATCAAACATAGCTAGAAATACTCGCGACGAATTCACCTCTGTCAAACAAAAAAAAAACAAATCCAAATCGGTTCATCCGTTCGGGCGCTACGATGCCACAGACAGACAGACACACACACACATAGACACATCAAACTTATAAAACCCCGTCGTTTTTGCGTTGGGGGTTTATAACATAAATACAAGTATTATATTTTTAGAAACAAGTTTATTGATGCATCGTCACGATATAGTGGGAACGGAGCCTTAGGCGATTCAAACACGACACCGCCCATCCGCGCGGTGTCGACAAAGAGGTGCAGAGGCGGCAAAGCGGGAAACTCCCTGCGTCTGCGCGGTCTGTCACTGTACGTGTGTTACAGAAATAACACATTTCAACTGAACGCGACGTGAGATCCACTTTACCGCCTGACCGCGCGGTCGAGCGGTATCGTGTGAAAACTGCTTAAGGGGGGGGGGGGATCCTGCCGGGGTTGCGGGCCTGTTCGAAAGAGATACCGCGGCCCCGGAACATAAAGGGCGAGGAAGGAACATGATGGGTTTTAGTCAGTAAGAGTCTGACACTCCATCCCGCTCCGCCTAGAGTGGGAGAAGTCATTTGATGACATCCCATCAAAAAAAAAAAAAGGGGGGGGGGTGCTCGAAGGTAGCCCGCGAAATTCAAAATTTTCTTACTTTTTTGCAATTTGCAGGGCAGTGCTAAGTTTTATGTTGATAAACATTTCGGACGCGACTGTAAGACGTATTAAGTTACAGAATTATAATCATCAAAATCATCAATACAACCCTCCAAGTTCATAAAAGTCGAAGAAGGACTTTGACCGTGAAAAATTCGTTCATCGACTCTTATGAACTTGGTGGGTTGTGTCGAATGTATCGAATGTCGGCCGTAGCACGGTCAACTAATTATTACATACATGTTGTATGGACATTCTCACGCTTACGCTAACTCTCACGCTATACCTGAGTGACGGCCGAGCAACAGACAATACGATACAATACGGCCGACGCGCGACGGTCTAGCGTGAGGCAAGTGTCGCTCCGTCGGCGATTAGCAAGAAGCGATTTAACGTAGCAACTACAAGGCGTTTTCGACGGCGTGGTAGTGAAAATACGTCCCTTCACGCTCTCGTACAGACGTCATTACATCAAGCTACTATAATCTATCAAATGTCGTTAATAAATCAGCTTTATCGCTGTTGCTTTAGATTCAAGGTTGATTGGGCAAATTTGACAATTTCGGGCAGCATGATGTACTGGCGTCTGTACGTTCCTTGATCGGTAGACTGTCTTTACATACTGTCCGTTCATCTCTAATTTTGCACTAAAGTGACCTTTGTTGTCGTTGTCATAAGATTTATGTCAGAAGTAAAATTAATACGAAAGTGAGTGTGGTTGATTCCTCGCCGGCCGTGAGACAGGCGCCCTAATAAAGTAAATAAAAATCATTTCGCAGGCTGATAAGAATAAATAATAATAAACCTAGAATTATATCTACAATAAATATCTTAATCACATAAGAAAATCCATCAGAGAAGTATTAGAGAAATTAATACATTTGCGGTTTTTTTTTAACGACAGAGGTTCCATACAGCTACATAATTCACTATAATACTATTGATTCCTTACCTAAGTATCTATTAATACACGATAACATTATGAATAACATTATTATTTGTTATGTAAGACATTTGATTTAATGTATAATATTTGTTAATCCTTCTCTCTCCGTAACTTTTCATTATTTACAATTAAAGCTATTAATAATTCAAAAACTATAGCAATCATTCAGCTCTTCGAAAACACCGCTTTGCTCCTGCTACTATTAGTACGCTACGAAACCGCTACGCCCCTGCTACGGAACCGCTACGCCTCTGTTACGAAACCGCTACGCCCCTGCTACGAAACCGCTACGCCCCTGCTACGAAACCGCTACGCGCCTGCTACGAAGCCGCTACGCTTTTACTAAACAGCGTCTTCACCATTGCCTTCAGATACAAATTGGCTGGCGGTTTCAGATCGACTATGATTTTGATCACATCTAAGTACATCAAATTATAAAACAAAAGTTTACAAGGTTAAAGTTTATAATTTATGTATTAAAATTATTTCATATTAAAATTATCCTAAAATAAATAGAAATACTTTCTAAGACAGAACTTTATGAGAATTAATTTATACAGAGTTTGTCAATCGTTCTAACACATGAGTTAAGTGAGTCTTTAGTTTACAGAAAGGGCGGAAAAGAGTAATTGTTTACAATTTATTGTTAATATTTATTTGTACAATATTTAGGTTCTACATTCTTATAACTATTAACTATTTTATACCAATTCTGGAGGGAGAGGAGAGTCTCTTTATAAAATTCAAAAACTTTAGTGTAGGTATTAACACACTGATCTAAAATAGCCGCAAGCTTAGCTGTAGGTATTTAGTACTTTAAATTGTTATTCAATGAGATATGGAGCAGAAAAAAAACATATCTTAACATAGAATTAACCAACTAATTCCGTTAAGTTTCAGCTAAGGCGCGCATCACAATCGGCATTGCCGATACCGTGACTAGCCCTGTGAGAATTAGAGGGCTCAGAGGGCAATTAATACGTAGGGGAGTCTTTCGAAGACACATTGGCCCCCACGAGAGTCCCACGTAGTGTGGATCATTGATCAAGTGGTTTGGAAAGAAACGAAAATATATCTTGCCATTCAAAGCCTGTCGATAGCCAATTATATACTGAGTTGGCCCAGAACTTGGAATAAACTGTAATTTATTGTTATTTAGAGCAAAAATATTTCGATCAGTGTGCTTACAACATAGATTATTTTTAATTCTGTAAGATTTTTTGTCAAGAAGAAATCAACTACAACATTTTTGTAAGCTGTCCAAGCTAATTGTAGGCTTTTTATGGTTTACCGGTTCCCGAGTCAGTATTAGTGATGTTTTACCTGCAAGAATAATACCATATAAACGGATGCTATTTAGAAGATTCTTACGAATGGTGATGTTAGTTCAAATAGTTACGTGTCAGGTAATAGGAGGCGAGTATATTACTATCAACCAGAATCCAAACTCCATGGCTGCTGACTGAGAAATTCCTGTTGAAAAAACCCAATAACAATTTGCCCGCCCGGGAATCAAACCTGGGACCTCATCCTCAACAGTCGCGGTTGTGATCGCTGAACTAACGAGGTAGTTGGTTGAAGCAATACGTTGTGGGAAACAAAATATGGAGAGACACGCATCATTCCATATGTGGCGGTAAGTACAGAAATAGTTGTTCCGTACAGTATCACTAGTTAAAGATCTCTGCTCGAACTTTGCATTAAACTGGCTTAAAGATCAACCTTCGTGGAAGATTTAAGCCAGTTTAATGCAAGTATTGACAAGGAGTAACCAAACACACCAGCACTCTTTTACTCACCTAATTCCTTCTATAGAGAGGCACGATATGACGAGCTGGCAAACCCGTGATCTCGTGAGAGGGTACATCCGGGATCGCCAGCGGGACGTCTGGTAAAAACTCCGGGATGCCAATCCCGGGGACTGGGTGGCTGTGCTGGCCCACTGGTGGCTCGTCGTGAATGTGCATGTGATGGAAATGTTCGTGTTCTTCCGTGGCTGCCAGGCTGTGGTCCATGTGTGGATCCCGGTGTGTGTGGTGGTGGTGGATGGTCTTGTATACCGTGTGCGTATGCTTTATCTTCTTCACCTTGTACGGCACGTGGATCACCACCTTTTTGTTGCGTCTGTGGATAGAAGTAGCGTTGCTGTTACATAAGCAATAGATTTTAATTTCTCTGCTCGTTAACAAAAAGTTCTGGTTTACAAAGCGTCATCTGCCGAGTATACCGGTGTGAAGCTTTTCTAATTCGATGTGTTTTAAACCCTTAATGAAACCGAAAGGCACCTTTTCTCCCCGTCATTGCAATATTTTTTTTTTGTTCTGGACCAGGCCCCGAATTCACAACGCTTCGATTCGAAGTCGTGTATCTGTTTCGCTCGTTTTTGTTATGCCAATAAAGGATAGACGTACGACTTGTCGAATCGAAAACTCATTCGAAGCATTGTGTATACGAGCCCTGGTCTGGGAACCTATACTAGTTACGGAGATATTGGAGGTCGAATTTCCAACATTTTCACTTGTTTTTTTACTAGTGTTTAAGGTAGTAACTTTACTTTAAATACCTGCATAACCCGTTTACATCAACACAATGTTTAGAGGAGTCGTTACCCGTGGCCCTGGTGGGTCGACCCATTACGGGTCCATGGGTAATTTTAATTACCCGTGGTTCCATGGCGTTACGAGTACATTGAGTTTTATCGTAAAACGTGATTATTTACCCCTAAAAAAAAAGTCGCTTCCCAGGATAATTTTTGCATAGAGTTACTTAGTTTGATATACTTCTTGTTTGGTTTATGGCTTCGTGGAGAGTCTGTTTGCATCTTGTATTAACAGCTGCAAAGATACTATTCGCGTAAGATATCACAACTAACCATACAATACAACTAGTAGGTTAAGTGAATACTATTTGTTATATTTTTGTGTAGTCACCTATTACATTCGCGGTTATGGCAAAGGAGTACATTACTACGATCCGCGACTAGATAATTGGGCATATGATTAGGTCATTACCGTAACATGCCAATTTGTCACACACCGACTATCATGTAACCGAGGTAACTTGCACAGTGCTACTGTTTACTTTGTTTTTATAATGCGTACGGTTCGTTATAGGCCAGTAATTTCGGGAGCTTCCTGCTTTGATGCGCGTGAGTGCGTTTAAAACATTTCCTGTTACATATTTCATTGGATTTCGTTGAGTTGCACTTCTGCTCTCGTACTGGCACGAACGGTGTGAGAATGGCTCGTGCCGTCATTTAAAATTTTAATTTCGTCAGCAAGTATACCTGGGCTCATTGACCAGGATGAGCTGCGTCTAAATATGGTTATATCAAATGTTATGCTAACATAAATATATAGGGCAACTGTTTTCGTTTAAAGGTAAGATGAGGGGTGCCCCAACCGTTTTTTAGGATAAGCAACTTTTCTAAATTGCGAAGATTAGGTAGGATAAAGGATGATATTCATATGACTATTATTTGTTCCCAATGACCAAAGTTGCTGCCAAGTTAAGACATGGCCGTAATTGACTCACCTACGTTATTAAAGTTCCTGACTTTGAAATCCAAAAATAAGCCTGCTCATGTCTTAAATCGTCATCATCGTGGTTCGCAACAGTGTTTCCAATGAAAAACGATATACCTATTTGTTTTAGTTCGTACGAAGAGATATTAGGGAAAGGGCAATGACCGCTTTTGCGGTCTTTACTGGCAGCAACTATAAAAGCTGCGCCGGGATCGTTTTCAAATTATGGTGATTTTTTAACGTTTTGATATATCTTGTGGCTTAGTATCCATCCACAATATCCCTAACCACAATATACTCGTAGAAGAACAGAACGTAACGTTATCTGCCTAGCAAAGCTCTGCAAAGCTTACGATTTCATGATGCTAAGCTGCTACTATCACTGCACTGTCTTGCTGCATCTTGCCTGACATTAATGATTTCAGGGGCCTAATTCTACTATTTTAATAAATTCGTCACTCCAACACGATTCCATTCTCATCCCAGTGTCATTTTGCTTAAAATTCGTAATCTGCTAAATTCATAATGGTCGGTCAATGGTCTTGTAATAAAATTGTGTTTTAATGGCATTGTCGTATTGTTATTATTATAAAACAATTAGTACAAATGGTTTTCGAAATCTACTACTAAATGCGAACATTTATTCATGCCACATTTCATGTACGAGATTATTATTCTATGACATTTTTTTCAATGAAGTGTCAGTGTTTGACCATTGAAAAGTCATAATGGCGCCATTATGATAGTAGAATTAACAAACTTGTCAAAATTGATCATGATGAAATCAATGATCAACTACTCCGACTCTATTGTAATAGCAGAATCGAGGCCCTGGTAGCATGATTGATACCATTAAGATCGCGGTGTGTGGCATACCTACATCATATGCAATGAACGCATGAATGCGAAGTGTGGTTGATCTGAGATGACACGCAATGTCAGCCGTAGAATGCACTGTCTGTCATATCTCCGAATGATTGAAACATGCCGTTTCCTCGCGGTGTTTTAGTTCACCGTTCTGAGAACTCCGATGACAAAATAAATTAGACATTAGTATTAATACTTTTAGTAACCCGTTTGGGTTTTGAACCCATACTTCAACCTGACAAGGTTAGGGCCATAATATCAAAACCAAAATCAGAGCATTTATTTCAAGTAGGCCAATAACAGGCACTTCATCACTTATACAACAACACACCGTTTGCATATTGTTTTCTTTTACAATTACCAAAGTTTTACCTCTCAGACAATAGTATATTTTATAACGAGGGACTAAACGAAGCCATTATATACCCGAGGTGGTTTGACTCCCGAGCTTGCGAGGGAGGCAATGGATGCGAGGGTATATTAAATTGGCGTTTAGTCTCGAGGTGCAAACTGTACTTTTCACTTCGAGTGCGAGAAAAATAGTCATTTAAAACCGAACAAATTTACACTCAAAAATTCTGAACTGAGCAGTCAGTTTTTTCTTCTATCAGGTCAGTCACAGATTAACAATTTAAAACACAACACAAACTCTCAACATTATCGCAATGAAGATGATCCACACTCCACAGATAATTAATACCTACATTACTGCAGCGGCTAGCAACAGAGGCATTGCACATACTTTTCAAAATCAACGATGCACACAAACAACCATAAATTATTCTCGCGTTGAAGAGTTCATTTGTTTTTTATTCAATATTTCGCCTTCTATTTGCAAGCCAGTTCGAAATTTTAATAAAACCTTTGACAAGTTACTCTTTTGTGACCATGTTTCAGAGTAAAGAATCGTTCCATTTTTAAAATACTTTTTACTCCCTAGGGAATAAACAGTCACTTTAATCCCGCTTCGTAGGGCTATAATGGCGTACTTTCAGTGCATGAGAAGTGAAAACACATATATAGTCCATCACGTCATGCATGTGCGTCACAAAACTGTACTTTTTTAATTTATTAACTTTTCTAACTAATTATAAAATAATGATACTCTATTACACCTTCGTAAGTAACAACTTTTTTTTCTTAGTACGTCCTCAATTATAAGGATTTGTTCTGTAAGCAATAAAGGAATTAACTAATAATAAAATCGAATAATAAAGTCGATCTTTAGGTTAAAACGTGCTTGCCTAGGTTGTTCTGTGGATGGGTGCCACCCTTACATACCGAGTTTCCTTCGTGCCTCGGAAAGTACGTTGAACTGTTGGTCCCGGCTGTCATTTGGAGATCTCTGACAGTCGTTACAGGTCTGACAAGCAGTCTTACCAGATAGGTTGTCGCTCCATGTAAAGTACTGGTATTCAGCTGCATCCGGTTAGACTGGAACCCGACCCCAACATAGTTGGGAGAAGGCTAGGTAGATGATAATTTCATTGCGAATATTAAAAATAATGAAATACGAGTATATTAATAGTTTTTGTAAAAGCATGAAGAAACTTTTATTAAATAAATGCTACTATAATGTTGACGGTTATTTAAATGATGTACTTTGACTTTAGATATTTATTTATTAATTTACGTAACTTAAAACTCGACTGCACTTTGACATTTTATTTGCTTTTTTTTAAATAATTTTATTATTGTTCTTTTGAAATGATTGTATAATTTTGACATTTATTATTGGCTTCTTTTTATTTAGTTATTTTTATTTTTATGTTTACCTCCTATTTTTTTTTTTACATTATTTGTTTATTTTGTTGATATTTATTGTTATTTGCAACTTTTCTTTATTATACAGGGTGGTGATGACAATACGACAATAAATTAAACTACGCATACCTCAAGACGTTCCTAACAAACAAAAAAAAATCGTTTGAAAATATCAAGTAGGTAGTTTAGTCACAGGAAATTATTTTTCATCTTCAACATTTGCTACATGATGTATCTGATTTTAAGGAAGCACTAACAGGTTAACGACCCCTTGCCAACTCGCTATTTAAAAACTTTCGCTAAATTTGATTTACTGCAAATTAGACCTTAAACCAGGCCAATAAGAGTCATAAAGAGTATCCTTAGAGTTAGATTTTGTCAGTTTTTTTTTTTTAAATTTCGGTTTTGGGTTTTTTTAATTGTGTAGAATTATTCCTATGAACTAGTATTACGCGTGTTTTCATTTATTGTCGTATTGTCTTCTCCACTCTGTATTTTATTCTTTTGTTTTTGACATGTATGTTTTTGAGATTTTATTACTAGTTGCAATTGACGAACTCACGAACATCGGCTTCATCATCATGTTAATGTCGAGGCCATCCAGCTCCTCGATAACACGGACATAGTAAGAAGGCTCAAAAGGACTAAACCTTTTGAGTTAGTGTAGTGTAATGGAGTGATATTATTATATTTGTGAATTTACCGTGAGTGAAATATAGTACCTAGCTACTTATATGGACACAAGAACAAAGTGACATCGCCTTAATAGACGCTAAGTAAACGCAATGGACGTGTTCTTAGATATAATTTTACGTTTAGCAAATTAAGTTAGATTAAAATTGCTTATTAGCCTTATTAGGCTAGATTGTAATATAAATAAAAAACCTTTAAAAAAAAAAAAAAAAAAAAAAAAAACTAGTTGCAATTTTTTTTACAGACACGGGTAATTTTTTTTTTGTTTTTGTAATGATTAGCTTGGACATTTACTATTTTCCATTAAATGCAATTCTACTGACTGAAATGATATATTAAAAAATCTCAATTCCCCAATTTTAAAACATTTGCGTGCCATGTACAGTGCCGACCAAAAGTCGATAGGCAATCTCACAAAGCAATAGCTTGACGTTTAGTTTGACTTACGACCTTCTACTTTCAACAAAATAGATATTGTCAGCAACTAGTTGTAGTTCATAATTTCGATGGTAATATCTAAGACATGATGGCCTAGCGGTTGGGCCCGTCCAGAATTAAGAGTGAATCAGTAAGCCGTGAGTTCAAATCCCGCACAGTTACTTTTAGACTTTTTGACTCTACAGATATATTATATTCTTTAACTTGTTTGCTTTGTTCACACATTTCGTAAAGTTAAGGAGGTAGATAGAAAAATAAGTCAAGAATTTAGTTCGATTTCTGTGAGGTAGACATGAGTTTTATGAATATTTTAACTTGATCGGAATTAACTTTGTCGTTTTGTTGTAGTCATACATAATACACTATATAATGTGGTAGTTGATGGTCAGTGACATGTGGTTTAATAGATAGCAGTATTGTTGTTGGTGTGATTTTTAAAATGCGGGCAAATATTAATATTAAGGCGAGGGCGACTATTATCGCGCTGCATAAAAGTGGCCTTAATAGAACTGAATGTGAGTATTATAATTATTTATGAATTGTAACTTAAACATTAAAAATTAAAAGCGAATGGGTATTATAAATTGTCCATTTATTTGGTGACCTGTGGTTTACATAATTCGTTGTTTTTTTTTCAATCTATCATGCAAGATAAATAATTAGTGTTTATTATTGAATTTACAAATGCAGAGTGAATTGTGAAGTGTTGATTTATAGCATCTGTATTACAGCTGCCTAACATATATATTTTTTTTGTTTTAGAGAAATGCAGTAAGTCTCTGGATCAAAAGGTATGAGGAAGAGGGGAGCTTTGCAAGTAGACAGCGAAGTGGAAGGTCGTCGCTTATTAGCGAAGCGCAGCGACAACATATCGTGGGCGAGTATGAAACCAATAATGGTTTCACACCTACGACACACTCGGAGTCACCGCAAACTGTTCGCCATGCCCTCCGCGCTGAAGGCTTGCATCACAGAAGATCAGCTAAAATGCCCTTGTTGACAGAAAGACATAAAGAAGAACGATTACGTTTCGCACGGGAATATTTAGACTTTGACTGGATCACTACCATTTTTTCTGATGAAAAGACTTTTACATCAAGTCAAAAGGGTAGACTTCATTTATGGCGCAACATAACACTCGCTGGTCCGATAGAAATGTAATCCCTAATACAGACTCAGGTCGAATTATGGATGAATGAGTGCCCCCATAGAAAATCTATGGGGTTTGATAGTGCAAAGGTGGGATACACGAGATGAGAGGTGTATAACACAATTAACAACCCATTACATAAAGGTGTGGGAAAATTTAAGAAGAACCGAAATATGTTGAAACATTGTGGGGTCCATGCGCATACGTCTACTTGACTGCATTGAAAATAATGGGGGTTATACAAAATATTAATCCTAATGTTCTAGTTTTAATTAGACGTTTTACAAAATGTTTAGTGAATATCACTAAACATTTTGTAACACGTCTATAATAATATATAATATAATATAGAATAATTCCTAAATTGAGGTTTAGTTTCAATCTTCTTTTCTTCGGGAAAATGAACAGTTAAACTATAACCTCAATATGAGTTACATTTATTGTGACGTCACATAAAAAACATGTTCACGAAGTCTAAATTATGTATTAGTTTTTAGTAAGCTCTGTTGAATACCGATAGATAGAAGTGGGTATCAACAATTATATTTGTGTGATTAGAATATCCTTGTTATGTTAATAAAAATGACTTCAAAGTGGGTATACAGATACACAAAAAAATCTTATGAACGGTTACAAGAGAACTTCTTATATCTAGGTAGGAATGTGACGTTACAAATCTCATTAAAGTTGTTAATTATATGAATAAATGAAACGAATAAAACAATTGTTGTTATCTGTCAGCACGACTTTTTTTTCCACCTTCCAACACCGAAAAAATATTACACAATCACATAAATAGTTATGATGGGTTATTAACTTATATTTAAATCCTTATAAAAATAAATAATGAGCATGAACCCATTTCAAAATAAATACCTAAGTAAATAGTTTTTGCATAAAATACAAATATTAATTAAAGTGGTTACAAAAAAAAAAAAACCCTTATTATGTAAACGGGATTTGAACTCCAGACACGTTGATCGTGAACCCACTGCTTAACCTAAACAGCTATCAACGCCTGGTAAATATGGTTGAAATTTAGCTATCCAATGCAAATACGATCATGCGTTTGCTGGGTGCATAACAAAAGAGACGGTAATATATTTCTTTATGTTTCGTGGAGAGCGACGCGACAACTTGCGACAGTAGGCGACTCTGTGGCTGTGGTGTGCGTAGGTACTGTATTGAGACAGCTTACACATACAGCCGCACGGACGCTCGCCCGTGCGTTCACAGCAATATGATCCTTAGCGTGCCTGTGCGCTTATGAACGCTTACTGTATGTGTCAAAACATGTCTGAACGATTTTCTGTATTTATGTTATCCTACATGCACTTTTTAATGTTGTATGTGACACATGTTTTGAGCAAATAAAATATATCTTATCTTATATTATATGAAACACGCTGTTAGAAAAAAAAACTTGATAACTCTATGTATTATATTATTATACTCTACGCTCGCGCGAAACAAAGTCAACGAAAGCATAGCCGTGTCCCAGCAGTGGGAACATTATAGGCTGATGATGATGATACTATAAAGATACACGTAATGTGTTTTGACAAAACCTCTATTTCAAACTGAATAATGTTAGACCTGTTCGGCTTATCGATTTCCTTTTTAGGCGGCTACTGTCTGCCATACCAGTGTACAGGCCACATAAGTACATACATACACCTGTGTACTTGCTTTGTCTGCGCTTGCAGATCCCCGGGCAGAGCTCAGGGTACACAAAATACATTTCAATTAACATGTAGCGAGCCGATCACTGTATTGATTTTATACCGAAACTGACGCAATGCAGTGATGTATGGTTTGCGAATCAGTGTTAGACTACATTTTTAGTACACAGTACGAAATTTGGGCTGCTTGAACATTTTTTTATGAATTTCGAGTCATAACCATAGTAAAATGATTTTGTAGGTATATTTTCTATAACTGATCGAAGCATATTTTGATCGAAGCATATTTTAAACGAACGAATATCGCTAGTAATATACTGAACTCACCCTTCAGTATTTGCAACAAGTATCGCCAACAGTCCAGCTAGGCAAAGCAGGATCTGAAAACGAAACATGTCATGCATTAGTTATTATTAGGTAAAACTGCCAGATATTTTTGTAAAGGCCAATGCTACACTTTGATCAATAATTATTGATCGAAAATGCTACGATAACTGTGGTGACTACAAATAATACAGTCATATCAGTTCAATTCCTAATAATCCTAAAAACTATAATTTGAACATTGTTGCTTGTGAAAAAATTTGAGGATGATGGATGTCTGGATGTTTGTTACTCTATTACGCAAAAACTTCCGAACGGATTTAGATAAAATTCTGCACACATATAGTTTATAACCTGGATTAAAACACAGGATACTTTTTATCCCTATGTAAGATCCCATGGGACAATTATCAAACTTCACGAGAGTGAACCCGCTGGCAGAAGTTACTAAGATATGAACAGTTTATGATGCCTCTGCAAAACATATTAGAAGAACAGTTTCGTAGGCACAGGTACTTAGGTCGGTACCCAATATTGGCGTAGGTACTAGGCACTAATGAAATAAAATCCCCACTTAGCTCATCAAGCATATTTTGGCCGACTTTGAAAAATATACTTAACGTTAGTATTATAAAGTGTTAAAACGTTTTTACGAACAAAGCAGGGAAGTCCTATCATGATAAGCAACGATAAAATAAATGTGGAAATCGTTTGTTTCCGACAGATTTCTTATATTTTACTTAGTTCTAGACTGTCACAACGTCACGCAATGCTCTACTTTTTAAACAATAATGAATTTTGTACTTAAATGCAAGATAATAAATGTGTAATCCAAATGCAACATGCAACTTATAGTAAACATACAAATAGTTAATCCAACATAATGTAATCCAAATGCAACATGCAACTTATAATAAACATACAACTAGTTAATCCAACATATACATCCAAGCAGTCAATCAATCGATCAACACATGTGCTTGCAGTTAACAAATACATGAAGTTGTTGGGTTAGACGTAAAGCATGAGAGCACTAATAAATAAATAGGAATAAGTTATAGCATTGGCTGCATATTAGTCGACATAACACATAATCAATCAGTGCTAATTAATTAAAAACGTGAGAGTAACCGCAAAACAACACATCTGATGACTAATAAGTCGCTAATCTAACAGATTGGCTAACACGTTAATGAGTGACATGCAAATTGATCAACGTTCTCATCGGAGCAACAAAAACTTACCGCACATCTACAATCCATAGTCGTATCTATTGTTGTATAACAATGTAGTGAAAAGCACAGCAGACGAACATGTGTCGTTTGTCGCAAAAAAATCTCGCGGAGAGATGCTCGTGTGAAATAAAATCGCTGAATGACGCGTGCGACAGTTTGCGCACTCACGGAAAATTTGCACTTTCCCGCTGCAATGCGATGCGCCCGAGTCTAACAACAAACTGGCAATGAAGCCGATGCGCCTATCAATACTTATATATGGCATACATTAACACTATGTGCGATTATTCTGCCCGAGCCTCCCATTCCAGAAGCTCAATACTGCATGCTGCTGGCTCACTCTAATGTCTAGAAGACTCCAAGATATATATGTATATGCACTATCCATACATATTTAGGGACCGTTTGAAAAGATAATACCAAAAGTTGTAATAATAAACGCTGATGGACGGCTGACGAAAGTGGTATGACCGTATCCTGGCGTGGTACTCGATGCGTAGCCACAATTTTTTTACATATCTGTTGCTTTTGAAACATTGGAAACAATAATTTTAATTAATATATCGTGGATGTTACGCCAGCTAGTACGAGAAAGAGTAAGAGTACGAGAAAAGAGCTTGAAGCTTATGGAAATAAAACGCTATGCGGTGAAAAACTAAAGAGTGTGGGATGTCTGGGCTGTTCAAGATGATGTGGATAAGTCATAACTGATGGAGGCACCTAGCCACTATGTGGAGTTCACATTAAAGCAAATAGATATCTGAACCAAAACAAATGGTGAAACCGGAGTGAAGAGATTGTAGAGACGTTGCAAAAGGTTTTGTAAAGATTAAAGCATAAACAAAACATTGCTCTCGAAAGGGTAGGCAGATATGAATTACTATGAATGTCCTGATGGAACAAAATTGGTGACCAGCTGTTTCATCAGTTATTGTTTATTAAACTGATTTTTGATCATTGGATTACACAAGATGCGTTAAGATTGGAATGATGCTGTCAGTTATGTATTACAAGTAAAAAATGTAATTACTCAGTACCAGAATCAACATCGAATTTCAAACTTAACGTAATAACAAAATCTTCATAGTTAATGATCACGGAAATTCAAAGAGTTATAAATTAATTGGATACAACCACGCTGACCGCATAACTGGTTGTTTGTTTACAAATATTAACCAATAAACTGAACCGTTGCACAAATCCATGGCTTAGACAATTACCTTTCATAAAGCTGTTTCACGCTGCGTAAGTCGCAACCGACTGTTTCAAATAATTATCGAATTATGGCGACGAAAAGCATAAAATTGATTTTTATAAAATACTCGTTTTCCCGCGGCTTGAACCGCTTGGAGTTCGGTTATGATGGTGATTGTAGCGCGGGATCGTTCTGTGGGAATAAAAAGTATCTTATGTGTTCTCCAAATTTAGAATTATCTATGTGCCCATTTAAATCTGGCCAGTTATTTATACGTGAAAGTGTTACAAATATCTAGACATACACACATCCAGACATTCTCACAAACTTTCGCATTCATGTAGGACTTGCTGAGCCCGTGACAATGCCTCTTTTAGACCTTTCTTGGTGTATGTAAGACAACCAGAAATCATTAGAAATGTTATTTTTATGATCTGTGAAAGCAACTGTGTAGTCAGTGGCCCAAAAAGTCTGGCAACCAGTCTTACCAAGTGGTATCAAATTAGGGTCATACTCAGAAAAAGTGTACATTTTTAAATTCGTAGCTTAACTGATAGGTATCGATACTGAGAATCTTCGTCATGAAACTGATGTCATAAGGTATTGATTATATTTGGCTAAACCCTCTTATTTAGATTATTTAAAATTAAATTAAATATTATTATATAGAATTAAGTAGCCAATTAAAAATAACAAAGCGATGAACTAACGTGAACTAAGCTTAACAATTTCTAAGGTTCGTAATGTAACGCAAAATAACGAAAATGAGAACAAAATCTGACATTTACTCTTTTAATGAAAATTAAAGTTAAAATAGCAGAAAAATCTTATCTTTAATAGACTAACAATTAGAGGGGGGGGGGGTAACAAAACATTATCATAATTTAGATATTTACTTAAATATGAAGTAGCGGGACACGAAAAGATACCAAATGTACACTTTTCCTGCGTAGGCCTTATCCAGAAAAAGTTACCCAATACCAACTGGGTTGTGGAGGTCAGACAGGCAGTCGCTCCATGTAAAATACTGGTATTCAGCGGCATCCAGTTAGATTGGAAGCCAACCCCAACAACGGTTCTCATGTGAAAAACCTGGGAACCTTATAGTTGGATATTGGGGGTCAAAGTTTCAATGTTTTGAAAAGTATTTTTTAAATACAAAAACATCTCCACAACCTCCGTACTATTCAATCCATCCATCAACACCATGATCTGAGTGCATCAAAATATGATTGTTCACGCCAAAAAAATATATTTCCCAAGCAATATTTTTCTCGTAAAGTTACTCAGTTTGATGTACAGAATGCTTGGTTGACGGTTTCGTCACGAGTCTGTTTACACCCCTTAAGCTGTACTACCTAAGTATGAAGATCGTTCGGTTTTTCTTATCTCTGTAGGATCATAACTTACCACAAAACAAAAGAAAACTCCGTACTTTAGCCCTACTCTCATTTCCACTGCTAACGCGTGTGTAGGTAAACACGGTTATTTTGCATCATTAATGTTTTCTCCTATTCATAAAAATGGTTGAGCAAAATCAAGATAACATGCAGGGTCCAGACTAACAATTACAATACAATACAAGCATTATTCTTAAATATCAGCGGTGCCTCATTAAGTACAAGTGTAGTGAAACTGCTGAGAGCTGAGCAAATTATGTCTCACATCACATTGTCATCGCCTCATCGGTAGGTAACTGGGTAGTGGGTACTCAGAACGTACGACCAGCTAGATAAACTCGAAAGTGAAATACAGTGTGTATAGCAAACTAGCACTTCACTCGTGACTTCGTCCGCGAAAATTGTGGTAGCTCGGCAAATTTGCATGATATCAATATAATTTATAGCCTAATGTTACTCAGTAAAGATGTAACTTTCTACTGGTGAAAGATTTTTTTAATCTGTTGAGTAGTTCTTGAGTTAAATCGTAACTAAATTCGATTTTTTTGGACAGCGAAGAACAGGGTGTATACTTAACGATTGCGTATGTTACAAATGACTTACCGAAAATTTTACTTGGACTTTGAAATCAAAATCAAAGCATTTATTTCAAGTAGGCCAATTACAGGCACTTTTTAACTGTCGAAACAAAGATGAAAATTAAATGTAGCTACAGTCCCAGTCACAAGACATAAAAACTGTGAAAGAGCTGTAGTTGCCCATTCCCTAGCGTAGCCATTATGGAGAAGAACAGGCAAGACACTATTTAATCAGCGATATTATAGCTCAACTTGTAATATGCTTGCTTACATAGTGTGCGTTTAATGTATGTTTTAAATTTAGTCTCATTCAGTTCAAAATACTTTGTGGAATTTTATTATAGCATCTCAAACAGTACCTACCCCATGAAAGATGAGTCTACTTTAGCGAGTCTAGAGCCTTGCTGAACTAGTTGGTTTAGTTGAATTAGTTGGCTATTTTTAGTACTGTAATTGTGTCTTTTACCGAAAAGATGCAGATTTTTCTGATGTACATTATGTTTTCGTAGATTTATGGCAATGTAAGGTAATGAACCGTCATGATGCCAATATCCTTAAATAGTTCCCACAGAGAATTGCGCCTACGAAGATTGTATTTGGCTCTGATGGCTCTTTTCTGCAGAATAAATATAGACTCAATATCAGCAGCCCGTCCCCATAGCAAAATACCGTATGACATTAGTAACTAAAATATACCAATCTAGCGGTTTCTGCATCAGTGAATTGACGGATTTTTTTAATGGCATATGCTGCTGAACTTAAGCGCCTCGCAAAAGATGTTAAATGAGAACCCAAGCTTGAATCAAGCGTAAACCCCAGGAAAACCGTTTTATCTACGAATTCGAGTTTCTCTCTCTGTTCAATATTATCTCACAATCACTACTTTTAATATTCGGTAATGAAAATCTTATGCATTTAGTTTTTTTTTTTTCATTTAAAACCAAATTGTTTGCTGTGAACCAATTTTGGACCTGAAGTAGGGCATCATTCACGTCGTCTAGATTTTGGTCCCGTCTATTTATCTTAAAAATTAGAGAAGTGTCATCAGCAAACAACACCATATTTTGACCTGGATAAACCTGAAGTAACCCAACTAGTGAGTTTGAAATAAAAATATATGGCCCTTTTGTTGACTGTACGTTTTAACTTTGTTGCACCAGTAGAAAATTTACATCTAAAATTATAGTTTTAGATAAAAACAAGGTATCTAAGTAGTACTGTAACAGTTATAAATCAGAAACTAGTGACAAAGTCTAAAGAAAAGAAATTGTGAATTTATCGCATGCCGCCAAGAACACTGTTAAAATCAAAACAGTAAACAAATAAACTAATATTATTATTATTAAACAAATAAGGAACAACGACAAAACAAATCCAAGTATTTAAAATAAAAACAAACGAGTGAAATCTACATGATTGCTTGGTATACAATGAATACGTATTATAAATATATTGACTACGTACCTATACTTGCAATATGTAACAAATTCAATGGCAATAACCAATGATATTATAAGTGAAAATTTACTGATAATATCATTGGCAATAACACGGAAATAAGCAGTAATCTAACAGCAACTACAGAATTCATACAATATTCCATCCAACACGCAAATCACTTCCTCAGATACTCTAGTAATCAAATAAGAAACGTAACCGATTTAATCGCACACAGACAATCTATTCAGTAGTTCTAATTGTACTAAAAACAGTTTCTACCTTTATGTAACACTTTCATCGTTCAGTTGCATAAATCCATTGTAGGCATATTTTTACCTAATTTTGCTTTTTTACATTGTAGTACCTGCAATGAAAAAAACCAGCGTTCAAACAGACGAGCAGGGTATAAATAATAAATAAAAATATGAAAACACACGACCTGACTCTCTTGGAAATGTTTCCAAAGGGCGTAGCGCAACTCCCAATCTTCAAAAAAAAGAGTGGGTTTATTCCACGTGACGTGATGCCTGCCAATCTTGTAGAAGTACATCATCGGTGGGTTTAGTTGCGGGGCCTCCTTGGCTCGGCGGGACACGATGTGGTTCACGTAGGTGTAGAGGACGGGAGCCTTGTGCACCCAGCAGATGAGCGACATGACGGACACGACGACAGCGTGCATCCAGTAGCGGCACGGCGCCGGGATGTTCTCCCCGTTGAGTGCAAGATCCTGCACCGACATGGACATGCTGGCGGCGGCGGCGGCCGTCAGCCCGCACGGCACCTCCAGCACCACACAGCACACGATGCTGTAGATCGTCTTCAAGTTCACAATGTTCGTACCGTGCATTTTGACTGCTTTCATGAGGTAGGAATTTAGCTTTTCTCTGTGACCCCGCAGGAAAAGCTTATCTTTAAGATCGAATTCTCCTAATTTTAGTTGTATCTGAACATAGATTTATTAATTAAATGATACTTACTTAAAATGAGAAATAATAATGTTTTTACGCATTCCTAATTTAGTTCAAAACAACACAAACCTTAGTAAATTCGTAGAATAGCGTAGGAACTAAGAGATATTGTGCGTTTTCTTGTCGATCTAAAAATTTCAACAAGAGCCTGCATCCAACGAGGCTATTCGTAGCTTTATTGGATCCTATTAGATTGACAAGCACGTGCTCGATCAATTCTTCTCCAAAGCTGTCTTTGTATAAATGCACTTCATAGAAGGCTGCAGCATGATCCAACAGCGTGGAGAACTCCAAAACAATGTCTTGACTCAAATTGACCATTGAAAACCAATTAAGCATCGTTGTTATAATCAACAATCGATGATCGTTATCTACTCTCTCAAAGATGCGACGAAGACACACTTCGAAGCCTTTTCTTACATAAACACTCGTGGCAGGTCTGCCATCGTCGTTGCATAGAGATAAAGAGAAAAAATCTAATAAACGGGTAACGAACGGTAAAAGCTTCTTGTTTTCGATAACCCAATTTGGACTTAAGAGTAAATTATAAAATACTCTCAGACGATGCCTAGTTTCATTCTTCACGTCGGTAAACAGAACATAGTGAATATCAGTCAGCATCATATTAAAGAGTGTCGTATTCCCTCTATCAAAAAACAGGAGCACCCCCAAGACTTGTTCAACAAAACTCTCTATAGACCAAATGGAAACGTCTGTAAAGAAATTAAGAGTAACTTTGATAGTAGTTTTGTTACATTCGGGTAGCAGCATGTCCATGGTTGTTCTAAAGGCTGCTTCTGCCTTATGAAAGATGCGCCTTGAGGAAGCACCGAGTATATAGCAAGTTTTGAGCGTTTTTAATTTAATTCGCATTCCAAAGTAGTACACCAAGGTTAAAGAACATAAGAGGAGGTGCTCATAATCTCGTTCTTGCAGAGCTGTTCTAGAACTGTGTTTTAGAATAAAAATTAATTTCTTTAAAGCTGCTTTCTTCTTTTGATGGTAATCATGATCTAAGCTCATTGGCATATAGTCGACGTACAGCTGGTTTATATGCGCTTGGAGATCTACGTCGGATAAAGGACTGTGTTGTTTTACTGAATACCTTGAGAACATAATTAGTTCACACACTTCACTGAGTGTATTCACTTATGCACTTTTTATATCTGCTTATGATGTTGCACTTTATTTCATGTCACGGCCAGTGATTGAAATCACCACATAGACAATTCATATTTGTTTACAACATAAAATGCACATTCCACAATGAAAATTACCCACCACTTCAACTGCAAATGAGTAGTGTTGTGAAACCACATTGCCTTTCAAAAAAATATAGTTTTTTTTTTTTATTTAGAAAAAGACACTTGTATTCTATCACAGCACTACGACAAATATGCTATATATCGTATAGTAGTCTTTATTATACCGAATAGTCAGTCTGGTGGTTCCATGCCACTTCCACATTCATGTTATGACAGGTCACAGAGTTATGTTATAACACGGCATGACATGACATAAATTGAACAACATAGACACCACAAAATGACAGCCTCGGCTCATAACAAAAAGTTTAGACCAATTTCATTAATAAATGGTGGTATTTCGAATAGAAAGTGAGTACCTACATATATGGTGGTTAGTACTTACTACTAGAATTAAACAAGGGGCACAACTACCACAACTTGTACTAAATTAATTATTATAAGACATTTGAGGAGTAAAAAGAAACACAAGAACATGGTTTTATATTTATTAAGAATGAATGAACACATATTGTCCTTAGTCTATCAGTCTTCGTGATCCTTTGAAGGAAAACTTCACACAAGAAGCTAAATTAACCCTAGATATAAATAAGTTTCAGAAATAAGAGGTTTTCAGTCCATATAAATTAAAAATAAATTATAAGTACATAAATTGAGCGAGTCATTGGTGGGATATCTTGGGGTTAAGTTAGACTCTACTGTTTGTTTGTATTCTGTGCGGTGTCGCTTGGGATTTGCTGAGGGACTGTGTACCCAGGTTGACTGTACGTCTGCGCCATGTACGGCCCCGGGCCGACTTGTTCCTGGAGCTTTTCAGCCTCCTCAGGGGCGACGGGACACATGCAGGGGACGAGCTGGACGTGCTGCAGGGACACGGGCGTGAGACTAGCCCCCGCCGGCACGCTGATGGGGATGGGCTGCAGGTTTTGCTGCACCATCTCAGGCTGTTGATGCTGGTACTGCGGAGCCTGGACCTGGTACACCTTGCGGGACTCGTAGGGCGTGTACGTGTACTGATACCGGTAGCCTGGAGACATGTTCGGAGGCAGAGGCTGCACCCACGTCTTCTGGGCTGAGGACTGGCTCCTGTAACAAATGAACGCTCTTGGACTACTGTTGCTTGGAATATCTATGGAGCTCGATGACAATATTTGAGTCATTTGTTTAATTTCGTTTTTTTTTCCTGCCTTGTTGGCGAAACGTGCACCTTTTTCGACGTTTTATAACCATCTTGAAATAAAATATAGATGCTAAGACGCGACACACTCATAAGGCGTCGATCATCCTGATTTTCAATTTAATACTAAATTCAAAACATGCACATGATAAAGGTGCATACACAAGGCTTGACTCAAAAAGCAGCACTTTGCAGCGCGTATTAGATAAAGGAACACTCATATAGAAGATCCCAAGATCCAAGATCGCTGACCACTGGTAGCTTGGACCCTGATCCCGATGCTGGTGGCCTACATATTTTTATAAACCTTTTGCTTTGAAAAGTATTTAAAAATGAAAATAATATGTTAAAAACGAATATAGAGTGAGCATGAATTCATCTAAATAAAACAGACTTTAGGTTGTGTCGGTTACGCAACCTGACGTCAACACATAATTTTACGATTGACAGTAGCTAAGTGCAATCTGTTACCTACTCCGTATGCTATGTGTTTAAATAGGGTTCGAATACAACCATGAAAAAGGCCGTGCTAATTAAAACCCTGTCCTATATAAAATATTTGTTAGCCGACACACAAAACACGAAAGAATCTTGAGGAAATAAAATTGTGAAAAAGCAAGAACTACTAATAAAAAGTTCACATATGTCTGGGGCAAGAAAATGCGCATAAAATATTATATTTTCACAAACTAGGAAACGTGGACTTTTTTATCTGCAACGTTGTGTAAATGTGACTAGTGAGCGGTAGCTACTTGTGACATGGAATCCGCTACTTCAGAACTATCAACTGCATGTATTTGTTGAAACAGCTAAACGAATAGCTATTAACATTACTTAATATTTACAAACTCATTATGTTCTGCATTTAAGTTGCTATGCTGGTAAATGATGCAGTCTTTGGATGTCGACTGCACAAGTGTATGGATCACAAAACATCACGCCTCAAATTCCTGAAGGGTTAGGCAGATGCGACTTATGGTCCTTTAAAATTCACGAAATAACATTTAAAATGGAATACTCCATAACTTATGGAGTATTATGACAAGCCTACGTAACGTAAACATTTGACTATTATTGACTCCCGACTAACCACTTATTTTTTAAATGTTCGTGCCTTTTTGATCAGTATTCACAAATAAAGTATCGATGTCTGCAACCCAATCACAAATCTTGATTAGAGGAGTCTTGAGACTATGTTTGAAGATCTACCCTCACCGTAGCTCCTAAAGCCCTACGGCGTAGGGCATAGCAGGGCCTACGCCATTACATAAAGTTTATTAGTCTAATATCTTAAATTTAGTAGAAATATAGAAACCATCATTAATTTGTAGGCCCTTTCTAAGATAACGCACGAGGGGTAACTTTGTCCACTGGTAACATAATTTAAGAAAATTCGCATCAAATAAAATAATTCGCCAATGATTTTACCAACATTAAATACTTGATGATTATAATGATTTTTTAATAAACTTACGAGGAGTCCGAGCCCCATTTCAGGAAGAACGCCTCTGATGACGCGACTAGCGCCAAACTTAGGAGAAACTGCATCTATAAACAAATGAATATTACGTTAGACTAGCACAACATCTAGCGTAGGAACACATATAGAATGCATTTGACAGTGATCTGGTGGTAACTGTGCATGGCTAAACGTTGCTTGTCTTTATACACAACTCTTTACACACGTCTTATAGCATGCACAATTTTTAAACTCAGACTTGAGCTCTGGGGCCTAATTCTGCTATTTTAATAAATTCGTCACTCCAACACGATTTCATTCTCATCCCATTGTCATTTTGCTTAAAGTTCGTAATCTGCTAAATTCACAATGGTCGGTCAATGGTCGCGTAATAAAATTGTGTTTTATGGCATTGTCGTATTGTCATTAGTATAAACCCTTAGTACAACAATTAGTACAAATGGTTTTGGAAATCTACTACTAAATGCGAACATTTATTCATGCCAGATTTCATGTAAGAGATTATCATTCTATGACATTTCTTTCGATGAAGTGTCTGTGGTTGACCATTGAAATCTCATAATGGCGCCATTGTGACAGTAGAATTAACAAATTTGACAAAACTTGACCATTATGAAATCAATGATCGACTACTCTGATACTAGTGTAATAGCAGAATCGAGGCCCTGTATTAATAACAGCCGCTCGAGTCGATCTTTAGGTTAAGCCGTGCTTGCCTAAGTGAGTCTGTGGATGGCTGACCACTAACCCATTATCATACCGAAAGTACCTCCGTGCCTCGGAAAGCACGTTAAGCAGTTGTTCCCGGCTGTCATTTGTAGATATTTGACCATCGTTAAAGGTTGTCAATGGCCCAAAAAGTCTGACAACCAGTGTTAAGTACCAAGGGGTATCGTATTACCCAGTACTAACTGAGTTGCCCAGCCGCGGAGGTCAGAAAGGGAGCTCCATGTAAAATACTGGTATTTAGCTGCATCCGGTAAGACTGGAACCCAACCCCAAAATTGTTGGGAAAAGGCTAGGCAAACGATGACGAGCAGACGAACTCGGTACTGAAAAATATCTAGCCTATGGAAACACCCATTATCCGCACCCAGAATAACATAAAGCAGTTGCTTGCGACCACTAGCAGCGAGGCAGTAAAAAAAACAACGGCGCTCTCAGTAGCCGTCATTACAAAAACAAGACAAAATGAGAAGTTACAGTTACATCAGGCAGTCACGTAACTACACCAAAAACGTAAAACAAAAACAAAATATAATCAGCGCACTCCATATAAGAGATAAGGGGAAAACGAAAGTATAACTCGTTATTTACAATGATAGGTGTACAAGTCGGTAATACATAAGTACATAACAATACTCCGCTTTCTCGTAAAAAGGTAATGATGCAATATATACTCGTACCTATAACAAACAGTTGAAAAATTACTTGGCAGGGAAACTCTGCTATTTTTCAGAAAGTTGATATATTACACCTTATATTACTGGTGGTTTTAGAAAATCTTTTTTCTTTGTACACTAATGTACCTAGCTATATCAAAGCTTTCCTTGTAACCCAAAGGTTCACGTGTGGAATATACGTTAATAGCGTTAAGAGGGCCGCAGACCATGCGTAATTAATACAAACGTAATACCAAAATATTTGGTAAATCAAAATTGTTCAAACAAGAGTTATGAGAAAAATAAGTTTTCTATAGAAATTTTAAATTACTCATATCTAGACTTAATACCATTGTCCTTACAAAATATATATTTGGGAACATAGATATTCTGGAATTAAATCGAAATAAATACACAATATCTTAAGAACATATTTGATTTACTAATTATTTTGGTATTACGTATGTATCAACGACGCACGCTCCGCCGCCGCCGGCCCCATGCACATGATACTGTAGGTGAAGTTTAAATAAATATGAAATACTTTCAAAAGGTTTCAAAGTATATATTATTTGACTTGATATTTAGTTTGAGGCTTTATAAACAGATCAAAATAATAAAACCGATATTTAAAAAGTCAGCCGAAGCGCAAAGCAGAGCAGAGCATTCAGAAGAGTCTTATAAATAAAAACGCAAGCATAACTCCTATAACAATATAATGTATTAAAGGCACTTAACAAAGAATATAATATTCTATTGTACTACAATTACTAGGTACATACAATTTTATACCACTTATCTTGAAGCTAATTAGAGGCATCCACATCCACTAACGCTGAAGATTAATGATCGTAAGTTAAATCCAAACTACTCAATTATGCATTTGTTAATTACAGTTTTTTTAAATAAACAAGCATGTTGTTTGTCGACTGTGAACCTACCATTCAGGATTGGTTTTTAAAAAGAAATAGAGGAACAGTAATTACAACATTTCGAGGTTTAATTTGTACAATTCTGGTTTTTTTTTTTAATAGAGTGTGTGAGGTTCATGCTACGTTCCTTGTTTTGCCAGATACATTATAAAGAGATTTGTAGCGGTCCGTAGATAATCTTTAAATGGTGCGTGCGAGTCCCAAACCCATAAATGTTTAATTTATTCTCAACGCTTCGCCTATGAATGCGTTTAGGCCATCATCTTCAGCTTTAATAGTCGAGCCATATTTTATTCTTTCATTTGATTCGTTAATGAAACATCAATTAAATTCACTTAGCTATTCAAAATCTGATTGAGGAGTCTGCCGCTATTTGCCAAGACACAGGTCTTTTTTCACTTCGGCTTAATTGTAAACTGCTGCATTATTTTTAGAGAAATAAATATGCAAAAAATATCACCTATCAACTTCCTCATCTATAACTTTTCCCATTTTGCAGGATGAAAAAGATAATAATATACTAACACAAGTAACGCAATAAAAAGTGATCAAATATCACGGGATTCAAATCGATAAGTCGATATCTCAATTACAATAAATCAATAAATGGACGGGTGTCAAAACAGAGATGTTAACAGTCGGCGGCTTCGAGCTAGTGACTTGCCCGGCCAGTGAGCTAGTAGAATGACTTGCATCACACGCCACTCTCCCTGCTCTCATCAACTATCCATTCAGCCTTGTTATTGCCGCCTTATAAATTGAAATCTTACTCAACAATAGACAATCATTAAGCACGAATAATGTAAACACGAAAAAGTGATAAACTCATTGTATGATTGCCGGCAGTGTAGGCATTTCTTTTTCTATTTATTTTAAACATAGTTAAGTTAATGATGTTTTAACGAAACCTTCTATTATAACCCTTCTTTGTTTTCCAAATAAGCTAATGTTAATTAAAAGTAAAAATAGGCTTCAAAACTCTTAATCACTGTATTACTAACGAATAATTAAAATAAGTAATAAGCACTATTGACTAGATTTATACGAGTAGTGGTGGTACAAAAATCGCAAATAGAAAAAAGGACAACTGGACTCACCACTTTGACTGTATCCGGACACATTGCACTTGTGGAGACGTGCTAACTAGACAAGAGATGTAGCCCAACGTTCACCCCCTCCGAGACTAAACTCAAAACTACCGATTCAAGTCGAACGAAGAAATAAGGAGCCTTAACACGAAAAAAAAATGTTATTTTGGGAACGAAGATGCGTGCACCCACTTCGGCCGCGGAATGACCGATCCCTGGGGACCACTCGTTTTTTATACACCGTTTCAGAAACATTCCGTCCTTAAAAGCCGGTCCCCGACCTCAACCTGAGGTATAATATAACCTTATTAACTTATCTACACTTCTATCTTTACTTAGAACGTACCGTTATATTAGCCTGATTTTAAAAAGGGCTTTCTTAGATACTGGCCACTTACGATAATTTCACACTTTTTTCTGATGGCGGCTAAGTGTTTTGACATAGCGTTTTTAAAGTGAGGTGTATCTTATGCTGCGCCTATACTTTTCTTGGGTTAAAATTATCTACTATGAGTATAATAAGCACAGACTATTATTAAGCATAAACTTGACGTGGGGAAATTTATCAGGATGTTCTAAGTCAACTAGTAACTTTGATTCCTGGGTGATTCGTAATTGAGTTCAGTCAACAGTGAAGAGGCGGCCAATTAACCGCTTATTTAGCCAAGTGTACCTAAGTACGTATGTATCTAGGTAAATACTTAAGGTATCTGAATGTACCATATTAAGGCATTTTCTACATTGAGGGTGGTTTTTAGACAAAGTAAAACGGTGCTGGGAATGAAAACTCTTTTATTCCTGTGGACTGTTATTATAAGATCTGCAAGATAGGTACTCCAGGTAAATGCCTAACCGGCCCCCGTATTCACAAACGCTCGGGATGAAGTTCGATTCGACAAGTCGTATGTATACCTATCCCTTTTTGGCATAATGAAAATGAGCGAGATAGACATACGACTTCCCGAATCGAAGCGTTGTGAATCATATGGGGTCAGGGGGTCTAAAATGGAAGCCTTAGCAGAATATAATATGAAACACGTAAAAAATTTTAAAATGTACTTTATTCTAATTACTAAACTACTTACATCTAAAGTAAAGTCCATTTTTATTTTTTTTAACGTTATTAATTTTTTATTTACTTTTATTATTCAAAATACATTGTTTACAAATATTACAATGTAGCACGTAGTCCAATAAGACCGCCCATTGTGTCACCCCTTGTAAAGTGTTTAAAATGTTTGTATTTATATTTTTATGGTGTACATAATATAGAGTATTCTATTCTATTCTAATCATACCACAGAAACCATCGTGGGTTTACGCTCATATTTTACTGCTAAAGCTTTCATTTTAGGCCCGCCGGTGTCAGAGTTTTTATCCCGCATTTGGGCCTCTGATTAGGATTTACAAGCAGGCGACAGATATTTCGTCGGTGTCCATACGATGTTTTCCGTTACTGAAGCAAGTGATAATTATACAATATGCATATGAATCCAAAAATACAAAGGTGCGACTTGGGTTCGAACTTGAGACTAGCTATGACTTGGCATTCCGACGGTCACCCACTAGACTATCAGTGCTTCACTGCTTTGCTAAGATTGACCCGTATGGCGTAGTGGTAGTGAGGCTGCCTTACGTTCTTAAGGTCCTGGGTTCGAATCCTGACCCCGTATTCATAAACGTTCGGCTCGTTTCCGATTCGACAACTCGTATAATCTGTCTTCTTCTGGCATTACGAAAACGACCGAGATAGACATACGACTTTCCGAATCGGAAGCGAGTCGAATGGTTGTGAATAGGAGTAAATGTTTGTGTGATGAACATGGACATTTGTTTCTGAGTCATGGATGTTTATATGTATAATAAGTATAAGTATGTATTTACCTTCGATCAATTGAGCGAACAAAAAGTATGTAACATGTAGTAGGTATATATCAACTATCAAGTGTCCACGACACAAGCTTTACTTAGTGTGGCACTAGGTGGCGCTGTGTGTTAATATACAGCGATAATTATTATTGTATTATTATTTAAGATTAAAGTTTTTAAATATTATTTTAAACATTTTTTATGTAGAAAATTCCGTGCTAAGATTTAGCTATTAATTTAATTCCGGGAATCGCTGTATGTACACATGCGTATTTATGCTATTTCCGCACACGTAAACATTTACGTCCGTATGCTATTTTCGAAGCAAAATACGTTGTATTGTATATAACGGGCTGGTCTCCGCAACTCCACGTCAAAGCGCGTATTTTACGTACCTACGTAAATACGTTTCCAGTAAAAAATAATATTATTACAAAATTAAAATCATACTTAGCGTAAATATTTACTGTAACAAGTATGTAGGTATCGTTCTATAGCCTTACCAGTACCGTACCCTGTAACCTTACCGTAATATTAGCTGTAGCCCGCGACTTGTCCGCGAAATATGTGTGAAACCAAAATATATAGAGTGCCTACGACCTATTCTCAGACTTACCAAATATACTTACTCATAAAAATCGGTCCTGCCGTTTCGGAGGAGTTCGATAACAAACACTGTGACACGAGATTTTTCTAAATTAGATTATAAAGAGAAATGTTTGTTTGAAATCGATAAAATCTGAAACTACTGAACTGATTTTACAAGTTAGCACCGTCGTCGGCTAAATTTTTATGGAGCCAGTTGCTGAAATATCTATACATATAATAAAATCGTTGAGACCAAACAATCTGTACATTGAAGATTTAAAAAAAAAAACCGATCAGGGTGACTTAAAATAAGTAACTGAACATATTAAAACCATTTTTAAAATTCGTGTTTGTTTGTTTGACCGCGCATCACGTAAAAACTGCTGGACGGGTTTTGATGAAAACTTCACTAATCTATTTAAATAAACTCAGAATAACATTTAGGCTACAGAATTTTTTTTTAAAAATCATCCAGAGACATTAAAAAGAGGGTTTTGTGTTTAAAATTTTTTAACTTCATATACCTATAGAATAAAATCCATTGAAGTGGAAACCTTTAAAAGTTGCTGTAAATACTTCAAATCTAATACAGGTAAATGTAATTTCTCAATTTTCTTGAAATTTGATTTTTGAAGTGAATACGCCCAAAATAGCGGAACTCAAGAAAATCGGCTCCCCTCGGTATAAGTAGTTGGTAATACAGGGTGGAAACGGTAAACGGGGCAGTAAGGGAAGCTGCAGCTACACAAAAATGGTCTTAGGTAACAATCCGTAATTTTCTCACAAAAGGTTTATCCCCATTCACAGATTTAATTAAAAAATAAAGTACAGTTAGCTAGAAAATTGCAATTTCACATAAAACAATTTTTTTTATGCCAATCGATCTTCTTTCCGACACTAATCAAGAAGTTCTTCCAAACCAACCCAGGTTAGAGTACTCAAAAAGTCAGAAATCGCAAAAATATAACTCTCAGCGGGGCAGTATAGGGGAAATAGTTAGCCAGAAAATTACTATTTTATACAAAACGTTTTTTTGATGCAAATCATTATTTTTTATTTTACATAAGACATAAAGCCGGAAAAGTTACTAAACATTACAAACGAATACAAATCCTACTATCTACAAATAAAATGCTTTGTCCTGAAGGACTGTTTGATGGATCAACGGACAGCCTAAACCGCAGATTGTAGAAACCTGAAACTTGGAGGGTGTATTTTCTGTATAACGTAGGCATACGATAAAAAAGAATTTTGAAATTATACCCCTAAGGGGGTGAAAAGGGGGGGCAAAGATTGTATGGGAAAATGTGATTCCTTGGTCAATCTACTTCAAACTTTGCAATCAACAATATTAACAGAATTGATGGACGGGTAGAAAGTTATTTTGGCGGTGATTTGTTTCGAATTTGATATCAATACTCCTTCGGGATTTTGATATAAACTACAAGTTATTTTGATACATGTTTCAAAACCCAATCCGATTTTATTCCAAAAAGGTTCAACCAACATAAAAATTTGGTGCAAAATTGCAAATACTCTTTAAAATTGGAATGTCTCGAAAGTCACCGTAATATATTAATACCGCATTTGAAGGTTTCTAAGCTTTGAAGAGGTTGTGCACTTTAAGACACGGCGTCATAGCGTAGGGACGTAGATTTTGAAATTTTAAATGGTAAGCAGTTGTAAGAGGTCCGCAACGTAGCAGCTATATCGTGTTGCGGCTCATTTAATGCACCTTGATGAGAACTGCAGACCTAGCTGGAGTATGACTGTCATCGAGTGTCTAAGTATGAAGATGTAAAGCTGTCAATAGAAGCCTTTAAAGCTGTTTTGTAAACATGGTAATTTATTCTTATTCAAATAAATACGTTGTTAATCACAAGTATTTGATTTTGAACAAAATTGCCCTTGGGTACGTAAATTGACTTCAATGCATAATAATATCTTAGGAGATACACCGTTTTAAATAACTCCGCAGCAAAATAATGATCATGTACCGGGCGCGCATTTTCATTATGCGGAAGGATGTGTGTGATGTGCTCTTTGAAAATTGTATTATAGGTGCTTACGACCCACTCTCTGTAACCCTCTCTTTCTCTTATGTGACGCAGACGAAGTTGCGCGGGTCAGCTAGTGTAATAATACAATTATATCTATTCCTACAACGTTTAACATTAAAATCACTTTCAATGTGATGAAGTGAACAAGCTCGACATGGACGTTCGTCTAATGTATGAAGATTGTAGCACTGTAAATAGTACATTTTGATATAAGTGGAGAAAGTTTGTAACTGTAGTTCAAGACGGTATTAACTCACGAGCCGTAGGCGAGGGTGTTTTTTGAGCCGAGAACTGCAATAACAAATGTCCACGTGTATCAAAGGATGTTTTTCAATACACTTTTGAAGAAATAAAATAAAAGAATGTAAAATATTTGTGTCATGAATTAGGATTTAAATTTTATTATTTTTCGGCGCTTTGCTTTCTCCAGGTTGAAGTTCAAAACCCTGTTGCACTCCCGTTTGAACCGACATCGACATTTAAAGTCTTATGTATTTTTTTTTTCTTTTTAAATTTAAATTTTGTTGTGTTATGTTGGTCTATAATACTTTATTATTATTGTAAGTAGGTATGTTATTGTGAGTTTGTTATTTGATCTCTTTTTTAGTTTTAAATCAAAGAAGCTTTATTTTGTTAAAAATGTTGTTTACACCTTTAATTGGTACTTACATTAGAACCATAACAATACTGTACCTTTATCTATAAATGATTTATGTATGTAGGTACTGTTGGCACCAATTTCAAATTAATAAATCTCTTCAAAATCTCTCCCATTTTGGCGGTTTGGTGTACCGCCAAAAGTGAAAACTATATTTTAACTGCAGTGTGGTCAGAACTCAGACGGTTGAAGTTGTGCTCACGATGCATGCAAAAGGTACATATTATAAGTAAGTGAAAAAGCTAAAATCAATCAGATGGGCACTGTGATTACTTAACCCTTTATCGCATTAATATTTTGACAAAAGGCGGTCGTTCAGTCGCACCGACTTGTAAAAAACGGTTTGTACAAAAGGGCGGCGCTCGCGGTCTGCTGACCACGTAATGGCAATAGGAAGGATGCGGCTGACACTCGTGTCGAATCGTCGGGACGTGTTCATTATCAAGCCAACTCGACGAGCCTGTGAAGCTCCCCTTGCTCTGCCTTCTCTAGCCTTGCCACACCAAGCGTGAAGACTTAAATGGGTGAAGTCAACAAAGTGACACTGTTTGTCAAAAAAACTCGTAACGGTCCTAAAGTTCTAGTTAAGTAAATAATTGAACCGATTTAAAACAGGAAGTCAATTGAAATCGGGCCAAAACAATGAACACGGGATTAGGATTACTAGGATGGTCATATCAAAAGTAAGGAATCGATCGTACATTTTATTTCCACCGAGATGGTAGGATTTAACTGATAGGTTTAAAAGATTATCACAAGACTGGCCTCTTGTGTAGCCAGGGCCGGATTACCCATAAGACAGTTGCCTTATCTGCCTTATAGGTAATCCGGCTCTGAAACTGAAATTGAAGTTTAACAGTTGTTAAACTTCAATTCCAGTTTTAATTAGTTCCAAAATGCGATTTATGAGTTTTGCGACCGTAAATTCAATTTTAAAAGGTTTATTGTGCTCCGTGTTTTAAAACTCAGACATCAGCAAGCGATTTCGACGGGTAATTGTCTATTAGAGGACTCCAAAAAATGTCGTAAGTACCTAATGGCAATATTCTGGGTTGTCATATCGGTTCAAATACAGTACTTTCTCAAGTTATTATGCCTTGTGACTGTGACTGTAGCTTTGATTTTATTTGTAATTTGACATTCAAAATTGCCGTAATGGTCTAGTTGAAATAAATGCTTTGAGTTTGAGTTTGAGTTTGGGATCGAATCAATGAACTCAGTAGTTATATCTTTACAAGAACCAAATTTTGAAATAGGGACGGCAGCGGACCTTTAAAATCGCTTTTAGATTTTAACTTTTGCAAGGATAATTTGTTTGTGACTGTTAATCAGTATTAATTTCACATCTCTTGTTTGCCATTCTCGATGACAAACGAAAATCACATTTATGAATCACAATGAAAATAATTTGAGCCGCGATGTGTAACTAATTTGCATTTTGAACCGAAGTAAAGTAAAAATTACTCTAACTTAGATTACGGAACTTTTAAATTACCGATGAAATGTGATACCGTCTTTCAGGAAACTTGAAGTCCAGCTTTCTTTATCACACCAAAGTATTATACACGGGGCCATATTATGTCTATTTTCTCGATTTTTTAAAGGAGTAATGCCGAAGTGTTTGCGGTTCACAGGAGTGGTCGAAACTAATTCGAACTCGGTGAGTGACGATGGTTATAAGATTTATACCCCTTATGTGTTGACAGACATCGGTCGCCTGTTATTAGGAGTCTATAGGATGTATGGTCGTTGGCTGGCCCTTAATGAGATGAAGGCAAATGAGCAAACTGATACCGAATATATTATGTAGTGATGAAATTCAGCGTGTGGGAAGAAGGAAAAGGCATCTGCTGAAGAAATTGTGCTCAGGGAAAGACAGAAGTTACAAATTGAAACATAAATGTCTGTACTACACAAACTGCATGCAGAATTGTAGCGGCGGCGGCGACTAGAAGTTTATCAAGAAATTAATCCTCTGTTTGGAATTCTAACAGGTTTCTTGACAAAGTCCAACGATTACATTAAAGGGGCTTGTACAACATTTTGTGAGAAATTATTCCGAGGACATTAAGCCCGAGTTTATAACGAGACGGTGCAAGAGGATGCCGGGACAGACAACATTGTACCTGTCGAGAAAAAGTTTACATAGATTTTGGAAAATATGGTACAATCAATTTTCTCGAATGTAATGGTGGCATTGCGTATATATGTATCAATCGCCACAGGTGAACGATTTTTTCCAAAATTAAAATTAATATAAACTGTCTTCGTTCAACAATCACAAGAACCTTTTAAATTCAGTGTGGATAACGGCATTTAAGAATTATGTAGGTATTGGAAAAGATTAACTTCCAGGATGGCAAGCACAAGTCACAAAACTATTTTATTTCATTTAACAAGATTAAATTTAAAATTACCTTGTCGCGTGCCTTATGTTTCCTGCCCGGTCATGAGACCAATATCACCACTTATCTACAACAATGTGTGTCGTAGTCGTTAACCAATTCATTGAGATCATTTCAATGAAAGCATAGGTAAAGCAATGAGTCAGGCATGTGAGTGAGTGGCAACTCAAGGTAGCCATGTTGTTGCAATATCACATAAGAGATTGAAGTAACAGGAAACCAAATCAGTCGATGATCGACTTGACTTTTGTTATAGAAAAGGGGGCCCCGAGAATTGCATTGCCCAGGGGCCTTGATAGGGTTAATCCGGCCTTGTGTGTAGCTTAACATAAAACTACCTTCTTTCTACCTTTTCTTTTTGATTGGGAAAACCCTCATAGATTCCCTCCGCCTGGGGCAAACAGAGAGTTATGTCGGACTCTAACCGACTATAAACTCACTGTTCCTACTTACTACCATGTATCAGAGGCCAAGAAGAAATAAGTATATTCGGAGATACAAGTAGGTAAGTACCTACATTTGCGGAGTAGGTTTAAGCAGAGGCGCAATCTTTATGTCTTGAGACATAAAGATTGCGCCTCTTAGTATAGGATCCCGCTATACAACGACCTTCACCGAGATGCTTATTTAATGAGACGTATTTTTTATGTTATTAAATATGCCAATAATTATATCCTATATGGGTTGCCTAACAAATTTCAGTCCAGAGTATTTTTAATTAATAATTTAAAAACATTTTTTTTTTAAACATTGCACCGGTGTGATTATTAAATAAATTTGATACCAATCGAAAGTTTGAAGCCCATAGAATATGCAAACGTTAGGTTGCCTATTTTTTTCCGGTCACAACCACGGGTTGCCAGGTGTAAACAGGTAAATCTATAGGTACTAGCATTTTGCAACGGTCTGATTATTGAATCAAACTTAGATAAAATGAAAGATTATTTCATAAGGAACACGGTGGTATAGGGTTGCCTGCGAAAAATCAGTCCCGAATTAGGGTTGTCGAATTTTAAATAATAAAATATCGCTGCGAGTGAATGTGTGCGAGAGAGAGGTCCCAGACCAACCATCCCACGCGGTAGAAAAGGACGCAGCGTAGCAGCTGTTTAAAGTCCGCCCATTTAAAGAAGGAGAGTGCGCATGCTATTTGTGCTTGGAAATGAAAAGGATAGCGATAGACACGAGTCTATCGCTATCCTTTTCATTTCCAAGCACAGCATATACGAATATGCTGTGCATTATTTTGGAGTAGTTAATTATTAATATACAGAAATAGTTATTTATTTTTTTTATTTTTTAATCAATTAAAGTCACATCGGTTTTTTATTTCTGAAATCCGAAAACTGAAAATTTGTAGTTCCACAAAAAATTTTTTGCGGGAACTGTTTTCTTTGGTAAGTTTATACGGAACCCTCGGTGTGCGACTCCGACTCGCCCTTCTCCGGTTTTCTTTCTGTCGCTTTCGATGACATAGATTTCATCGGTCTAAACTTCAGGCTTTGTGTAGGTACCTATTTCTAATTTTATCACTAATTATGGGGTACATTTTTCCTAATAGTACTAGTACTTTTTTTTTGTCCCTTTCAGCGACACGCTTTCTCGCCATCTATATAATACTATATCTATGACTCCAAAATAATGCACGGCATATTCGAGTCTATCGCTATCCTTTTCATTTCCAAGCACAAATAGCATGCGCACTCTCCTTCTTTAAATGGGCGGACTTTAAACAGCTGCTACGCTGCGTCCTTTTCTACCGCGTGGGATGGTTGGTCTGGGACCTCTCTCTCGCACACATTCACTCGCAGCGATATTTTATTATTTAAAATTCGACAACCCTAATTCGGGACTGATTTTTCGCAGGCAACCCTATACCACCGTGTTCCTTATGAAATAATCTTTCATTTTATCTAAGTTTGATTCAATAATCAGACCGTTGCAAAATGCTAGTACCTATAGATTTACCTGTTTACACCTGGCAACCCGTGGTTGTGACCGGAAAAAAATAGGCAACCTAACGTTTGCATATTCTATGGGCTTCAAACTTTCGATTGGTATCAAATGTATTTAATAATCACACCGGTGCAATGTTTAAAAAAAAATGTTTTTAAATTATTAATTAAAAATACTCTGGACTGAAATTTGTTAGGCAACCCATATAGGATATATTTATTGGCATATTTAATAACATAAAAAATACGTCTCATTAAATAAGCATCTCGGTGAAGGTCGTTGTATAGCGGGATCTTAGACTATCTATGAGCCATAAACCTAGTTTATCGGAATCTAATAAGGTAGCTAATAATAATAACTCTGACGCATCTTTGTAATCTTGTGCATAAAATTATTTAGCAATCTTTTGCACGAACTCATCGCCATGTCTCACGTGCCTATTCATATAAGTATCATAAACTATCTATAAACCCAAGTAGACGGTCATAAATCAATACCTGGATAGTTTTTTTATTTCACCAGCCAATCAAATGACCTGAGCCCCGGCGGCACCCAGCGGCTGGCTTCCTCGCGCATGTGCAAGGCGCACTTGTGCCGCCGATAACGCTAACGCTATTCTATAAAACGCAAACTGACAACTTTTTTAGGTTATAAGTCGTCGCCAAAGTTTTTTAACCTGTGACGTAGACTACATCAGACGAGTACGTTGAAATCTAGACTTTACAGTCTCGATACTAGATTTAAAATGCTTCGTTTTCCTCGGTTTTCCCCGTCAGCAAAGCTCGTTAGTTCAGTGGTCAGAACGCCTCTATACACTCGTAACGCCTACCTACTCCCTACTGTTATGGGGAAGACGGAGGTTCGAATCCTTCACGAGGTGGCCATTGTAGCATTTTTTGGAACCTTTCTTGAACATTTTCATAATATTTACATTTATTTATATCTATAACTAGCTGTACCCGGCATGCGTTGCAATGCATTTTTTCCTACCTACCTACTACCTACCTACCTACCTGTCTACTTCTCACCGTTTAAACCTTCCCTGGACTACGACAATCATTTTAAAACCAAAATCAGCTCAATCGGCCCAGCCGTTCTCGAGTTTTAATCAGACTAACGAACAACAATTCATTTTTATTTATATCTAAATATATATAATTCAAAGGTGACTGACTGACTGACTGACATAGTGATCTATCAACGCACAGCCCGAACCACTGGACGGATCGGGCTGAAATTTGGCATGCAGGTAGATGTTATGACGTAGGCATCCGCTAAGAAAGGATTTTGATCAATTCTACCCCCAAGGGGATAAAATAGGGGATGGAAGCTTATATGAAAGTCCGTCAGTTTTAAAGTTAGGATCTTCTAATTTTGTGTTTAGGCTGACGATTGAAAATTATTTTATACGTCTTTCAGCGTTTTTGATAACTTCTACCCCGAAGGGTTATAAAGGGGATGAAATTGAATGTGAAAAATCCTTAATTTTCGACGTAAAAAGTACAAAATTTGTTATCTGGGCTTATGATTGGAAGCTGACGCAACGGTTTTATTAGAATTTCAACCCTTGAGAAGTGAAAAAAGAGTAAAATTTTGTTTTTAATTAAAGTTTTTATTTTTTGAGTCACCAAAAAGTATCGAAGTTAGTAAGTCGTTGGTTTTTTTATTTCAACCCACAAAGGGGTAAAAGGGGGGATGAAGTTTTGCATTGTAGTTGTTCATTCGTTCAGGAATAACAGCAGCAGGAGAGACCGGCAGTGCAAGTTAATAGTATAGGCCGACACAAGTTAATAGCACACGTGACTTCGCGGCTGGCAGTACTTACCGTTTTGTAGGGACCTAGGTAAGCCGAAGATTATGGACTTACGGCAGGAGCAGAAAAAGAAAGTATGGCAGCCGCCGCTCCTGTGGGTGCCGCCCGCTCGCACCAACTTGCTGCAGCACGCGCCGCTCACGCGCGCGCTGCGTGCACTCAATATGGTGTCACAACAGATTGATTGCTTCAATTGTACACTGAGCGAATTCACACGGGCCGCATTTTGCGCAATTACTTTAGTTTGTCAAAATAATCAATTTATTTAAAACATAAATAATTTAACTTTAAATATAACTGCTCTATTGTATTAGGTACCTGTTATAATAGTTGTATGTGTTGTTTAAATAAATAAATAAAATAAATAAATAAATAAATTATGTATAGTAGAACGAGATAGAATGAGTAATTGTCGATATCGTATTTGATACCAACTAGATTTTTTTTATTTTGTAGATTTCTGTTTTTTTTTCTCTTCTGCATTTCTGATCTTACTTTTGATGAATGAAGATGAAATCAGAAATGGCGCCGACGAAAGTTTTTGGATTTTTAATCATGGGTGTCGTTTCCGTGGTTTTTGGTGTCGCTGATAGTGAAAATGAGGTCAAAATTAACACGGGGAAAAAAGTTAACAGAAGCAAAAATAACAGTTTTCCTTTTTTTTTTACGGCTTCCCCTGACACTATTTTCACCCTGCGCCACTGTTAGGTATTTTAGGATGGGAAATTATCAAATGACTTCTCCCACTCTGGGCGGAGCGGGAGGGAGTGTCAGACTCTTACTGACTAATACCCATCCATGTTCCATCCTCGCCCTTTATGTTCCGGGGCTGCGGTATCTTTCGAACAGGCCCGAAACCCCGGCCGGCAGGCTTCGGCCCTTGCGGGCCCCTCCCCTGGTGTATCTAATCCTACACCCACATTTCGCACATTTAGCTTAATCCCATCAACCGGGCACAAATAATACAATAACACTTTGCCCGTCCCGCAAATCGAACCCAGGACCTCATGCTCAGTAGCGCTTGCGACAACTCGAACAACGATGCAGTCTCACACATGACCCATCAATATTTTCACGCGAACGAAGTCGCGGGCAACAGCTAGTAGATAGATAAAGTACCTTGTACCTACCTACTGTAAAACATTAATAATAAGCTGGTTCCAAATTTTTTTTTAAATTTGACTGTGGGTGTAGGGTGAAAAATGTATTCACTTTTTACCACTCACTTCTTTCTCTTTTGTAGTAACGAAACGGCAAAGCCATATTTAGCGTTGCCAGGCGTCCGGATAAAGCCGGACACAGTTAGGCCTTTTTGATTACGTATCCGGCCAAAATAAACGGTGTCGCCGCTTTTGTTAGGCTTTTTTCGCTAACTTAAACAGAAGAAAATTTGTTTTTCATCCCCCCATCTCGGAAAGAGTATTAATTTTTGCTCTTCGATATCTGAGTCATACAATTTTTTATAAACTCAGACTCTGAACCTTCGTGGTGTACTTTTTTTTAAATGTTTTGCGCACGCCTTTTTCTTTTCACGTCATATTGTTAACACCTTAGTACCTACCTATAAAAACATAGATTAAAAACAAGGAAACCAACTTGAAAACAAGTGAAAAACCTAAAATGACCACTCATTATCTAGCGACGAGGAAGTTTATTTGACGCCAACATGAATTAACAGAATTTGTTAATAATGCGCATTTTTTTTGCGTTTATTCATTTCCTCGCTGAGGTGGGATGAAAAGTTACGTGTTGCACTCGAGTGCAAAGATTTTTCACCTCGTGCTCTTTTGATTCCCTCGCTACCGCTCAAGATTCTAAGTTTTGAGTATAAATATCAGCATCACATTGAAAAAACCGTTAGATTGTAATAGAACTACTAGTAAGATTGTAAACGCTCGAAAGATTGTCAAACGAACATACTGTTTACAATATGACGCATTATTTTTCGGTAGATTATAATCTGTCGAAGTGAAACCGTTATACTGTGAAATGAAAGCGAAGGAAGCCAACTCGCGCGGTGTGGACGGGGGGAGAGGAAGGGTCACCTTTGCCCCATGATAACACTCCCATGAAAAGTTAATGCACCATTCCTGAGAAAAACCGATTAATGTAACCCAACCTCAAAACTCAAACACTTTTTATTCCCCTAAAAAGCGTGGTTAAACGTAGTTATAGGAAACCTATCTAACCTAACGTCGGGTTGCCCAAGTCCCGATAATAGGTGCAGAGATAATTTCGTCGCAAGCATTTCACAATATAACTGATTCACTTCGATAGATTATAATCTACCGAAACATAATGCGTTATATTGTAAGCTGTATGGTCGTTTGACAATCTTAACAATTTTACGGTGACATAAATATTGCCTTAGCCAAACATTTTTATTAGTTGAAGAAAGCTTCAAGCGGCCGCAGTCGCCGCGTCACCCATGCCTTGCGCCGCTTCTAGTGAGTGCTCGATAACACCGCCCAAATAGTTAGTGGGTTTGAAGTGCTTCGCGATGCAGGCCATTTGCGATTGGTCAGGCATTCTTAGTAGCGTATATGCAAAGGAACGGAGAAAGGTCTTATGTCAATTAATAAAAGACAGGTTTAAGACAAAAACAAAAGCTTTGTTTGAAAAAGAAAAACTAATTTACACATGACAACCCTATATTCCAAGACAATTTACAAAACAAAGGAAAATGTAAGACCAACACTGACCCTTTACTCATCATCAAAATTGAATCTCCTCATGCCGTCAAAGCGGAATCCATACGCGGCTGCATTTTTCACGTCGACTAGCGCCGGGTTGCGGTGCTTGTAGAAACTACCGTGCCCATGTGCAGGCCGCGACGAGCCGTTGGGTATGCCGTGCGCCTCACGCGGGTAGAACGCCTCGAACTGCCCGCTAGAGGGCAGCACATCCTTCAAGCCGTCGTCTTCTGGGTCGTACGGACGGCACACAGATAGCGCCACCGTCGTCAAAACACATATCGTACAGAATGCTAGCCGCATCTGGAACAACCGCACAGTGTCTACACAACAGTTAAACTAAAAATACAGAAAACAAAAAACATTACGTACTATGATGACTAGCGACGCCAATAAATTACGAACAGATCACCTGGACGGTGTTAATTGCGCAATGGCAGACGGTTAGGTCGCAGTAATAACGTATTGAATGAGACCGGTGTGGTTTCGACAACGACGGGCGGGCACAGTCGATCACCTTGGGGCCGAGCAGCTCATGCTAAAATCCGAGAAGTGTAACAGGCGGGGCGTGACGTGCGCCGTTCCGCAACACAATACTTTCCCTTCGCGCGATTGTTGCACACCTACTGAGTACTGTCGACGACGACGCCGCGCGCGCCGCCCGCACACTGCTGGCCCCGACCACTGCATCACTACTCATATACGCTAACATCTTTTCATACGCAACTGTACTAGGACACGTGTGTATTGCTCACGAATACCACTTGTAGGTATATCAAGTTGGTGCCCGGCAAATGGGACGACAATGTAGGATTTCAAAATAAAAACGCACGTCTCATCCCACATGTTATCTTTAATGAAAATAAATTCCCTCGAAAACTTATTATAATTATAGACAAAATGACATTCAGGAGACTATAGGATATTTCAAAATGGTTTACTATTTGTAGTTCTACATATTTTTATAGAATGTGTGATTAGCAATTAAATTACTAATAGGTATAATAAATACATGATGCACTATGTCTTTTAGTAAAATGTTGTTAGGTACTTAAACTTCGACACATTATAAATAGCTAGCTTTACTTCAATGACTGCAAAATACACTTTCGTTTAGTAAGGGCAGTGAAAATAATAAACTAAGACACTTAGAGGGTTCTAGTCGGATCTACTCTACGTCTTTCTTTATGCGTGTTTAGAAGTATTGACCCAAATGCAATGATCAACAATAAATGTCTAATTCGCACGATAGTGAGATTCAGCTACTCTACGCCAATAGCTTATAAGGTGAGCGATTTCTACGGTTCCGCGATGTCAGATATAACTAGTCGTGTCATTCTCAAGTAATAATGCTTTTAAACTTGCTTTGTTTAAAGTTGCTTTATTTTTCCATATTTTGATGGTATTGTAAACCTTGACAGTTAAATAACACAGTTTAGAGTTACGTAAAACCAGTCATGGTCAAATTAGGCAACGCTTAGTGACGATTACCAGTCACAACGGGTGAAACGAACGCTTTAACTTTGGAAACATATTGCTATGCATGAATTGATACGCATATTATGATACGCTCTCAAAAAAATAGTTTATTGAACCTTTTCGATTTCGAATATAAGAATGCATAATTTCATTATTTTCGTTAATTTATAATTATATATCACATTAATCTAGCAACTGTATTTATTTTCTGATTGTATAAAACAGAACATTATAAAAAAAGAACTATCGAGGACTTGATAGACCGTTATTGTTCGCCAGGGGCATGGTATCCCAAGCAGATGAAATAGAAAAATGTAGTGTAGAGTCGACTTACGTAGAGACAACATAAAACGTTGATCACTACAAATTCTACCGAACTATGGGTTGCAGATCAAAACTTAGTGCAGGCGAGGCAACTGCATGGTGTCTAAAAGGAGCTAATTGTAAACTTGTGTATTGTACAGCGCGCACACTGGGTCCAGAGACACGCACTCAATTACGACACCACAATTTACAACAAGCTGACCATATAACTCTAAACCTCATAGGTATATATACAAAACAAAATGTACCCTAATCGTTCCTACGTAAATATCATTAATACGATCGAAAAAATATATCATGTACTTTATGCTTAGAGTAAGAATTGCTTAATGATATAAAGCAATGAGTTATAAATCAATATTTAGGCCATCTTGCACCTGGTTTACTATTGTCTATGGTTAGAAACAATAAATAGTATAATACTGGATAAGTAGTCGACGGCATCCACACAATATGATTATTATAGCTCTAGTTAGATTTACTTATAATACCAACATAACCCATGCAACACAAAGTACCGTAAAATGGGGGGAATAGGGATCCAGGGGTGAATAGCAACAAAACTATGGAATGGATTTTATAGTTGAATTCACATGATATGGTACGAACAAGTACGCTATTGTGTTGTTGGCCATATATACAATATAAGTTCAGCGATAAAATCCCTTCCAAAGTTTTGTTTCTATTCACCCCTGGATCCCTATTCCCCCCATTTTACCGGTATCTTAGAAGTCATTAAAATCAAGACAGCATGGTATGTATGTGGCGGTGCAAGAGCCTTTACAATGTAGCTGACAATGGTATATTACATGGCATATTAAATACATGGTGAATCAAATGGTTTCACAGATGCTCCGAACAACTTTCTAGTGAATCAACTACGAACAGTTCTACTATAAAAATAATGTACACCTAGTTTACTTTGTTATGGGAGATAGCTTTCGTAGAGGCACAATGTTGAAAGTTATTATAATCTGTTACACCCGAGTTAAACATTACTAACAACCAGATAATTACATCAATATTATAATAAAAATATCGTAATATCATGATTGATATTTTCATTTTTGTTTACACTTATATCAAATTCGCAGCCGTAAATAATGTTAAGTATTGGTGTTTTATAAAGATCACATAAGTATTAAGAGTACACGGAACTTTTTTTTTAAACTTTAAAATATTACATAAGTTACCACATTAGGGTTTTGAATATTTCACTCAAAGTACATAATATCTGTTTCATTTAAGTAGTGTATATTTCCTTTTTTTTATTCACATTTATATTAAATACAAAGCTAAATGATTTGTTCATTATGTAACCACACAACGCAATTGATATAAATAGATACTACTGAATATTAATATGAAAATAGTTACACCTATTTTGCTATTCTAATTCCTTGAACCTGTGGAAGTTTCAATGTAATCCGTTAGAGTAAGACTTTCGGGCATTTTCGGCGATATTTTATATATTTACAACGGGACCATCAATAATTTCAGCCTATCAATGGATGACGATTTGCGTCGCTACCCTCAGCCCGTCTAGACTCCTGCGTCACAGCTGCATTAAGACGGCCACTACTCTCAGATAGTCCTTGCAAAAGTCGCGTCACGCAACGCATTGCTATCAATACAAGAAATATTAAATTACTCGCTACACCAGCTTTTTAACGAAAATATTCTACAGCGGGCTACAACTTGGTGTTAACCATAAATATTAAAAAAATAAGACACATTGTCAGAATCGGTCGTTGTGTGAATATGCTGTGCAGCGAACGACGTGGGCTACGACTTAACTATTATCTTATTTAAATCATCTCTTACGAACGTCACCTCTTTTATGGTTTACGAGAACGCTTAATTTAGTGATAATTCACAAAATCATGACGTTTATAAATGTTTACCTAATACATCAACTCTTAATAGTTACGATTTCCAATACTTTTAAAAATATAATAAGTATATTGGATTATTTTTATTGCTACAAACTGCATTATTAAAAGATTTCATTATGTTGCTTTCATTAAATACAGTGAATAAAACTTTAATTACTATAAATGTTTTCGAATACGAAATATGTAGCTAAAATAACAGATATTTTACATTACTAATGCAATGACGTAAGCCGAGAATTTGATTAAAAGGTACAGTTTAAGTAATAGTGACAAACCCGCACAAGTTTTATAATGACTGATTCTTCAGTTCTGATACTTACACGCATAAATAGCTAAAATAAAATGTATGCAGTCGCTTATTACCGATAGTAAAGTGGCTGACTGTAAAAGTCAACACGAACTAAAACAATCGCAAAGCTATTTGTTAATATATCTCCACTCTATTGCATATGAGGATAAAACCCGCCAAAAGTAGACAGATTTAGAAGAGAGCTACAATCAGCATTCGGTGACCGAAGGTTGAAGAAGAACTCTGTGAAGTGTCCCTGTAAACTGTCCGTGTGATTACAAAAAAATATCTACTATCGCGAGCTTTTAGAGGAACGATCTTGTGAATCAAGAAAGAAGACGTTTAACCTTTTGAACGCCAGAGCACAAACGCACTCAACGCAAAGCCACAATTTCACCGCAAATACCTACAAAACAATAGGGATTCCAAATTTTCTTTAAAACAATATAATTATAACATTTTTGTTTGTAATTTCAGATTAACACAACTCGTGACATTTAAATATTATTTAACTTAACACTCTAATTACTACTAATTTATTTCGTGTTATAATGTCCCGCATTTTTGTCACATACGTCTGTCGTTGGCGTATAGGACACTCGCTTGGTTGTCTCGTATATGCGACACAGTGACAAAGGCGTTCAAAAGGTTAATACTGACTTATCATAACCCGAATAGGCTTGATACAAGTTCTATGTACCATGTTGTGTTATACACAGAACGCCAAACGCATCTGAATACCCGGAGCGACTTTACTTAAATAACTAATCGTTAGTATTTAGATTTTTAGACCTCTATATTGCTTTAAATGATCACTAAGCTAACAAATTTTTCTTACCGAAATTATCGCCATACATATCTTGATATGTTAGAATTAACGAGAAGGCGAGGGCGAGGAACGCTAAAGAAAATCGACCGATTTCCGATTATGAAGACCGTTCATAGTCAACAATGTGTTTATGTTCGGTCGAACAGAGATGAAAGAAAGCATACCGGTGTTATTCAAACACCCAAATGATATTTACCGAGGTAGCTTAGAATCGCGGGCGAGAATTATCATAGCTTATAGGCCCATTTCAGCAGTAGGTGAAATATCGCAGATTGATGATCATCGTATTTACTTATCCCTGTTAAGCCAATTTATGATTTTAATAATTATACACAATATTTGATTCAGACGTTCATTATCGGCTCTAGCAAAATGACGAAATTTAAAAAAAATTAAAGCCATCAGAGATTTGTTTCCCAAAAATAATGTCTTAGCTTAAACACATAGTAATTAACAACATACAGCACTTAATTATTGCAATGTTAAAGGTTCGTCAACATGCGAACCACCAATAGACCTTTACAACTAAATTATTATGCACTCGTCAGAATCAATACAATTCCTATGCATGGTCGGTGTATTGCTAATAAACCATCCGATACGCGTTATTTTCCCAACTACATTCAATTTAAGAATATATGTAAACAACGACGAAGGCGTCAATTTCTTTGCTCAAATAATTTACACGCCAGCCTGCCCCCCATCAATAATTCTAACCAGTAAGTATATCTGAATCCCACTATTGCAGCACGTCCAGCGCATCGATATTCCTCACTTACGGTTCATAGTTAGATTAGACTTAAGATATCACAACTGGGTTGCAACCTACTTTTCACTGTTTATGTTCCACTAAAACCAGGAACTAAAATAAGTATACCTATCGAGTGTTTGTTCCCGCGGCCGATAATTGACCTATACTTAAGAAATAAACTCCACATTACCATAACAAAAATAATAAACGAAATCATTACAACGAAATAAATACAATCACAATCAACTCAATTTTAAATTAATACTAATCATGATTACGCAATAACAATAATTTACTTGATAACTTCATACGGAATTAAAATCATTGATCAATCAGTGACCAGTCTGTAAGTGGTTCTCAACGTCGTGAGAATTGTATAGTTAAGGCAAATATCTGATTTCATGCAAACTGAATGACTCATCACAAGTGAGCAAAGAGAGATCTATCACGTCATTGCTCCTACACTAGACTCATTTAGTAACTTTGTTACATGACATACACTCCGTAAGCAAATATCTATTACAGATAAAAGCATTAATTTTATTGCATAGATAGACATATGCTAACTTATTAATAATAATTTGTGATTTGAACTTTTATCATAGCACAAGAACTTAATACCATTATTATATTTAAGAGATCTATGATGATCTTGATAAACAATATATTATTATTATTTATTCAAAAATTTCGTACAACATCGAGGCCTACAATAGATGGTAAATTTTAAAATGGTACCGAACGAGACAGACGTAAGCGTATTATTTGATAAACACGAGTTTATGATCGTAATGTTTAATGCCTCAACGACTACGGGAAATATCCCTAAAAGTACCTAGGTTCCTTTCTTACACAATTGCTATTATATTACTTAATTATTTCAGAATAACTTCCCACACATAATCAGACATTTGTGATAAATATTTGTAACATTAAATTAGTAAATGCAGACGTTTGGTTCCTAACTATCTATACACTCTACAAATTCCGTTGTCAGTCAGTCAATCATAGTGAGACAAGAGTGACTCAATTTACATTAAGATTTGCTTGAAATGTCGTGTCGAAATCAACTCTATATGACACCACGGGTGCTACTTGGTCAGAACATTTAGATTTCTAATATGACGGCTACAATGATTATAAATATTCATACATCGAGACAAGATGCATGTCACACTGAAACTATGGATGAATGTGATGAGCCTGCAATATCATTTCTAAACACTGTACAGGTAGCTTTCCAGTTTCGTCTTGGGCGAGGGCTGAGTGAACGGCGAGAACCAAAGTATAGAGAACCTGCCGAACACCGACTGTATGCTCTTCCACCGAGACTTGCGGACCCATCGCGCCTGCTCCTTCTTCAATTGCTCGATACCCTGCAAGATATTCGAATAGTTGTAACGTGTTTCTATATTATTCACCATTCTCCATTTTATAATAAACGTTTCATGTATGATATGTTACAGTCAAAACTGTTAATCGCTCAAAACTACTTTTGACTGATTTCAGTCAAAACGAATGAAGTTAAAATGCGTTTTCTGCATTAAAAATATGTTGTTTTATATACAACGCCTGAGTTGTTAAAGGGTCAAAAAATAAACCTAAGAACCTAACAAATTTCCAAGTAAATGTTAGTTATTGTTAAAATAGTTTTCACTGGTCAAAGGTAGTTTTGACTGATTAACAGTTTTGACGGTGACATATGCTACTCGTTAACTCGCACGCCACTTTATTGATTATATTAATAATCAATAAAGTGGCGTGCGAGATAACGAGTTACACGAATAGAGTCAATCGATATCGATTTAAATAATGAATACTCACGGTTTCATCGTTCCATATAGCGTGCAGCTGAGTGCCAAGCATGACGGCGGTGAAAATGGCGAATAGCAGCGCTTCCGCGATGAGGAACAGCAACAGCACGACAGTGGCGGGCGGCGAGTAGGCGCTGCAGTCGCGCCACTCGTGCCTAATGCACGTCACGAACTGGTACACCGCCAGTCCCACCGCGTGGATAGATATGGCCGCTATGTAGAACTGTAGCACAAAAATAACCACTAATCAATAAAAGGTATGCAAGACAATGTACTAGTAAGTTAGATTGAATAAAATCGCTCGGGTGGGTTTTTTTCCTTATGAGGGTTCTGTACTCGAAATCTAACCAACGGGGCCTCCACTGTCCGTCCGTCCGTGTGTCTGTCAGCGGGCTATATATTATAATGATCCCTAATAAGTAGACAGGTAGTTTTCACAGCATCTGTTTTTCTATTCCCGTTATAACAACAAATAATAAAAATAAATTCCTCAAATACGATGGTGCGGAACCCTTCATGCTTTTTATTTATAGTTCCAAAAAATTAAAAACTATATTTTCCTAAAAAAAATATGATTGAAGTACAACGTGCAAAGGTCAAAAACATAGAAAAGAATGTAGTTATCATCATTAATGAGATAACAAGATTACATTGGAAACAAGATTTATTGAATTTGATAATGAAGATTAGAGTTGATAAGATCGATAAATACTACGCGTAGGTCTATGGATTCCTGATTGACGAATGGCTAATGGCCGGTAATGATGTTCAAGCACATATTTTACCTAGCTGACCCACGCAACTTCGTCTGCGTCACATAAAAGAGAAAAACGAAAGGAAAAATAAAAACATTTATGCAACATTTTTCATTCATGCTTCGCTCCTAATGGTCGTAGCGTGATGTTATATAGCTTGAGCCTTCCTCGATAAATGGACTATCCAACACAAAAATTAGCGCGTTCAAACAAACAAACTCTTCAGCTTTATTATATTAGTATAGACGAGTTTTACCATTGGTGGGTTCGAACCCAAGTAGGCATTTTTATGTTGTGTACTTATACGTTGTGTACATATTTAGTTACCAAAACGGAGACATTATCATTAGACATTTTAAGGAAACCTGACGAACGACCCTATAACCAGAAATTCAGACTGACAGCTGCATTCGACGCAATGTTATAGGCTGATGATGTATGTATGTTATCATTCAGTAATACTTGGTATGTCCTAACTGCATTGGATCCTGCATTTCAGAGTAATTAATCGACCTAGCCTTATCCCAACTATGTATGTTGGGATTGGATTCCAGTCTTACCAGATGCAGCTGAATACTAGTTTTTACATGAAGCGACTGCCTATCTGACCTCGACAACCCAGTTAGTACTAGGTAATGCGACACCCCTGATGACTACCAATAACAACTGTCTGACAGGATGATCTACAAATGACACCTAGAAACAACGGATTATCGTGCTTTCCGAGACACAGAGGACCCATCCACGGACCAACCTAAGCTAGCCCGGCTTAACCCAAAGATCGACCTGAGCCACGAGCTCCTCATTTCATTCTGCATTTAATTAATAAATAGATACTTACAGTAAACAACACAAAATATTTCTGGTTGTTCTCGCCAACACAGTTGTTAACCCATGGACAGTGATGATCCATCTTCCGGATGCAGCGCTGACACACTGAGCAATGATGAGCCCGTTCCGGCTTGATGCTGCAGCACTTGGTGCACTTGAATATCACCTGACCCTCACGGAAACTCATCTGCTTGATCATTTCCTTTGTAGCATTCCCCTTTGGCACAGCACCCTATAACAAACATCAATCATCTATAAATACATGTTATCTTTTGTTGTACATTTGAAACTGTTTTTATTTGCATTAATCAAAGTTTATTAAACAACCTAGATCTGATATCCCATCAGCAGCAAGTGTAATGTCGAAGAGATGAGTTTACAATGAGGTAGCATATTGTTTTCGTAAGCAAACTGTGCTTCATACAAACAATTACATTCAGTACTTACTGGGTCCGTGAACATGGTCCTAAGGTGTGACGCAAATGCAAGGAATGCCAGACTTTGGAAGATAAATATGTTGATGTAGCTGTAGATAGGGTATGTGGACAGACCAGGCAGAAGCATCACCATCATCACAACAAACTCTGCATACAATATCAGCAGCCATGTTAACACGGCACATATAATGCCACAAATGTCCTGCAAACATTTAAAATGACATCATCAAGTGGTTGTGCTTAACATATTTTCTTAATTTTTCATGAATTATTTATAATTCAATGTTGCTTACCTTTATGCACCACGCTTTACCACCACAGCACCGGTTATGCATGTCGCAGTCAGGCCGAGTCAGAACCAAGCATTCTGGGTCTATCGGATACTGATTTTCCATATCATCTTCATCTGAACTTTCATAGAATTCTCGTATCATTGAATGCTTCTACAATCCTGGAAATATCATCATATTTTGAAGGAGTTGTCTAAGCATTTGTATAAAAACATTTGTAATGATATTGAAGGTGCACATTCAAAGCCAGCGAAATAAAACAATAAACACACCAAATAGAAATAGATAGTAAAAACTAATGACTGAGAAGTATAGTTTTGTACTATACTTCTCAGCGTTAAAGTGTTAGCTATTAAGCTAACACTTGTTTTTAGAACACAAAATTTGGCATCAAAATCAAAAACCATATTTAGATTAAATTCAGAATAAAAACAGATTTAAAAATAAAACAAATAGCACTTACACTTAGTAAAACGCATCTTATGTTATTAAGCAAATAAAAATTAGCAGAGCAAGAAAAACACACACTAAAGATTGAAATTTAAAACTCATTTAGATTGATCAAAATACAAAAAGAGATCAGGCAATTTCTTGGTAACAACAATGCTTGCATCCAGTGCATTAATCATCATGATAAAATATAATAATGATCATGGACAAAGCATAAGTAACACAGTGGGTATTGACTAAGTAAGGACCATGTTATAACTGAATTAATTTATGCTTGAATTGAATACCGGGTGGAAGGAGTACCACACAAAAAGTTACCACATATTTAGTACATCATTCTGAAACGCAATGGGTTATAAGTCATGATCTCATCTTTTCAATAAAATTGTAACTGTATATGATAGCAGAGATGGTTACGGTAACTGAGCACCCACCCTCACCTAACCTGGTTGAATGCAGGTAACAACTGCACAAATGTCTGGCAGCGCCTACAGTGTGGGAGTGCTATATTCAAGTTAATCACAAAAAATATGTATTTTCAAGTTGCTCTGAATAATTTTCATTAGTGCAGGATTGCAACTTTTTTGATGATTTTTAATGTTTTGTTATGTATTATGAGCTTAACGTACATACTTAGTTCATTACTCTAGGTAATTATACTAAAATAAAAGTGTAAAGATTTAAAAACTAATTTCATTGAAAAAGCCTGTTCTGCCCCTAAAACGACCCATTGATGACGTCTGTAAATAGCAAGCAGAGAAGATAACTCATTCGCTAGAAAGCTTAGACAAAGTCACAAAAAATCATTCTACTTTAAATACTACTACACAATAAATAATACTCCTTTATTTATTTTATTCTTTTCTCAGGCCCACAGAATGTGAAGCACTACCACTACTTTTTACTACATTATGTCTAGAAGTTTGGACAGCAGCATTATTTTAAACTTACCGTGATAAATAGCAGCGCTTCGTCACAACAACTACAAGAAAAACTGCACTAGGGGTTGAGCTTTATGAAAGGTGTGATTATAATAGGTACTGCCATACAAACGCCGACGATCTCATGTAATCGTCTCAGCCGGGTAGATGCTAAAACTGAAGTTCTTTATCTAGGTTCACGTGAAGAACACTGAAATCGATCGTCATAATCAATCGTGCTTTCTAATGTTCATACATCAAACGCAGTACATTAATGAACAGCGTTTCGATAACTTCTTGAAAATCTGTCCAATTTGACGGATTACGGAGGGTCAGGGTAACAACTTGATTTCTGTTTGGACTCTCATAATTCCTTTACTTTGGTCAACAAGTAGATGACACAGTTTAGTTTATAAATATTAAATGAAGAATACACACTAGTTTTATTTTCTGGGCTATTAAAATCAATAAAAGGAAACGAAGTCACTGTATCGCCCCGTAGTAGAGCTACAGATAATAAATCCAATAACTGAAAACGAAAAGTCAGACATCGTGAAGCGTGATCATAAAGTAAAAAGCTCTAGAGTTGGCACCGCTTGACCCTTCTGCTAAAGAACATTGGTCATGCTATTATAAACGTTACATCAAAAAAAAAAAAATTTTTTAGTCGAAATGCGCAATTTTTACCCAATCACCAATACATTATTAATCAGTATTGACGAGTGCATGGTAGATAGGGATGCTGTGCCAATCGACAAGGACCTATCGATAAGTATGTAAATCTTCAGGTAATTTTTGTTTACTAAGGTTATTTCTTAGACTACTAAATGTTAAGTGTTTGTTTAGTAAAACTAAAGGGAAAATTGTATCTTATTTTATTTTACGTCATTCTTTATACTTACTTAATTAGAGTATATAATTACAGTAGTATAGAGAGCGCACAAAGAAGTGAGAACAGTAGGCACTGGTGAGAACAACACGACGTTCCCCGCGAGTGCACGTAGTCGTGGTTGAGAGCTAACATTGTGCGATCGTTTTTGCGAGATTGAACTGCACATCTGACCATTTTGATACATAAATTGGACCGCTCTCTGCACTACTGTAATATACGTACTCTAAGATCATGTAATATCCAGCTCACACTAACCGTTTTCCTACGAAAGAAAATAGACGCCACAAGGCATCGTTATCCGTTACCTGGAAGCCTTTAATCCATTTTTTTTATAAATTATAATAATACCTATAAGTGTTATACCTTGTGGGATAGCTGAAAAAACGTAAATATTTACAAGCACATCTGCAGCATACCTGCCGTGGACATTTTTTGGTATCCTGCCTTTTCGCCGAAAATTGATTGGCAGATTATCACTTGCCAACCAACATTTCGCAAACGTTTCACTTTGACAACTAACGATTACCAATTTTTGGTATGACAACGTTTCATATAATAGAAGTATAGTTAAGCTGATTATTATAATGACACAAAACGTTTGGGACATTATTCATTTGTCAAACATTTCACTAGGCCACACGTTGGACGAATGACGTTTTGTCAGTGTAGCAGTTCCCTTTTCATACATTGACATAACGATATAAGACAAACAAATTTTACATAAACCTTTTACTTGTCAAGCAACGATTAGTGAAAACATTATTTGTCATTTCATCAGTATACAACAACAAGTTGTACTAATAATTCACTTATCAAAATAATTATCTGATAAACTTTTATAAACGTATTATTTTATATACAATTCACTGTTATATCATTTTATTCAATGTAACAACGTTTGAAATTAAGACCTTACACTTAAATAATTGATTGTGCTATTAAAAAAAAAAGCTACTCCATGCAGTCTTGTCTGCCCTACCTCGAGGGTGTAATTCAAAATCACTTGCGCGGAGAGACAAGGCGGGTCGAAGTGTTGAGCGTTAAAACTTCGCGTGTGACCGCCTGTAGATGGCCTGTAGCCTCACAGCACCGGAGCCGTGACAAAAACCATGCCTGCTGTATGTTGCATGCTGCATACTTGCTGCTTACTTGTTGCATGTACGCTGCTTGTTTTCTGCACGCATTCTGCGTCCGTTCAACGTATAGTTGGTAACTGTGAGTTGGAGAAAAAAAACAAAATTATATGATAACTTGGCAAATGATTATTCGGCGAAATAAAAATTCTGCGAAACGTTGGTAGGTAAGTGAAAATGTGGCAAAAACCTTTTTCGGTGAAAACGGAGAGAACCCTTTTTTAATATACCTAAAAAAAGGAAATATTTTTTGCGGATTGATTCCTTTTTCTCACTTTCAATCTACGAGTACGACCCAGTTTGTTTAGTTACTTGCGATTTTCGTGTTGAGAATGATAAAACATCTTATCTACTTCACCCAAAATGATAAATTTAATAAATTAGAAGGAGTAATCACAAAATAATTAGTCAATGGACAAAAAAATTGTCAATTTTCTTAAAAAAACCTTAAAAATTCTTTCTTATAAAACGGTGCAGTTGGGGTATGGTATTTGATGGTCAAATCAGTCAGAAATGATGCACACTACAACCCCTTAGCGGATCTTGGTCGACTTAACCAATAACCCTGTACTTATACTCTTAGCTCGTACCACTTTTTTATTTAGGATGGGAAATCATCAAATAACTTCTCCCACTCTGGGCGGTGTGTACCTAAAGTAACACTACATATTTGGTACTTTTATGAGATTCAAAACACCATGGTTTTGCATATTTGTAGAGGTTTTTTACATCGAGTAATTATATAACCTATAGAGTGGTAATGTCAGGCCAGCCGCCTCGGTAACTATTATATGATTAGTCATTTATAAATATTGACGCTCGCTGTCAGTAAAACAGTACAAAACCAGTATTGGATCTGTGTGTACGACGTGTCTTCATATTCCGAAATTAAATTTCGATCAAATAGTTTCACAATGGCGTGCTGTTCTATTCGGTGGTATGGAAAAAACAGCAGAAGTTCAAATTAAAAAGCAGACGGAATAACCTTTAATCGGTAAAATACAGTTAAAAAAGTAATTTATATGAAATTTTCTCACCGCTAAAGTCAAACTGGACAAGTCAAAGTGAAACAATGGCTGTATGTCTATGCGTCTTGCTTCCACATAACGCAATCCGTATTAAACTATCTCTTTCTAGTCTATGCTCTTATAACTAGTGTTGCATACCAAGAATCAAGGTTTGTATCGATATTGTTTTCGAGTAAATTAAATCAAATAATGTTAAAAAATATTTGTGAAACCTATTGTGACAGAAGAAGAGAAAGATGAGCCTAGCTTTCCTCAGCAAAAGGAAGACATCAGCGGTCAGAAGAATTTATACGAAATAAATTAATTAAAAAACAAAGTGAATCAATGTGTTATTATTTACCAAATAACACATTGATACACTGATTTCCATAAGAAAACACGCAAGTATTATTCACTATTACTACCATACTGATGCATTAGTTATCGATATCGACAAAACTTGCATGCGCACGACCCCCATCTCTCGAGTATTATATTTGACATTCGGTCAGTCAATCAGAGCGCAGGGAACGCAGATGTGAGTAGCTGTGCAATAGCTCGCTTGTGCCCATATTCTAAAATAAAGGTGACGTGCAGGACTGTAACAACTATCGGGGGATAAAGCTCATGTCACATAGTATGAAAGTTTGGGAAAAAGTGTTAGAGAAAATGATAAGAGAGGAGAGTAAGATCACTCAAAATCAGTTTGGGTTTATGCCAGGTCGAGGAACAATGGACGCCACTTTTGCACTCCGCCAATGAGAGGTTTTCATTTTGACAATTAAAAAAAATATATAGTTTCCATGAACTCGACAGATGGCGTTGATCCGACTACGTTACTGGGTGCCAAAGCCAAAACGCTTGAAAAAACACACTATTAAAGCCTCTTTGATAATCGATACAGCTGAAGAGACATAACTTGTCAATGTTTTCGTTTTTCGGTATGACGTTTGAGTTTTTGTCTGTCACTGTTAAACTTGTCATCTAAATACATTTTCTTCAGATATTATATTTACTTTTATTCCTATTTAAAGCCTCAAATCGTTTCTGCAAACGCTTCACCGCAAAGTTAGTACTCTGCTACAGGTTATGTGCTAGCGGAAAAGTGGAAATGTGCGAAAAAGTGGAAAATTTAAGTACAAAGGTACAAATTGCACCACTTCAAGGCAAGAATAACTGGGATACCTGGAAATATAAAATATCCATCCTGCTTAGGAGCATAACAGATGCATTGGATATAGTAGAAGGAAGATGTACGAGACCCGTGTTGCCAGCTGGTGGAGGAGAGGCAGAAGTCACTGCATTTAGAACGAAACTAACGCGTTTTATACAGGCAGAGAATAATGCTATGATCCTGCTTTCAACAAATTTGAACGAAGATGTCGTTAGAAAGGTAATGTCATTGACATGTCCAAGAGAAGTATGGCTAGAACTACATCGGTTATTTGACGGAGATAATGAGAATCGAGCTTATAATCTCTGCCTAGATTTCTTCGGATTTAAACTAAATACTTCTGATGATATGGCCACACATATTTGCAAATTGAAGACTCTCTGGTGTCAGTTGAATATAGAGATTGGTAAAGATAATCACAATATGAAACTACCAGAAATATTCCTTATTTGTAAAATTCTGGATACATTAGATCAGAAATACTTCGAATTTAAATCAAGTTGGTTGTTGTTAGCCAAAGAACAGAGGACAGTCGAAGGATTGACAAGTAACCTTTGCGCTCATGAGATGTCACTTCAAAAGAAAAATGGTGAATCGAGTGAAGAGGTATTAGTGACGAGTACGACAAAGAATAGCACCATTCGTAAAGGAAAGAAGAATAAGGATAAGCATATTAGATGCAATTACTGCCATGAGATGGGACATCGAGTAAGATCCTGCCAGAAGTGGATGAAAGATGGTTGCCCGCCTAAAGACAGTAATAACAAGCCATCTTCAAGTCAAAGTGCGAATATGGCTATTATGAGTGTGGATGTCATGGCATTCGTAGCGCAAGATAAAGAATCATGGTACGTGGACAATGGCGCGACTAGTCACGTGACCAACAGGAGTGACCTGTTCCAAACATTCCAACAGTTTGACGAGATCCAAGGTGTTACTACAGCGAATGGTAACATTGTTCAAGCAAGAGGCAAAGGAACAATATATTTGGAAGCAGATGTCAAAGGGAATATTGTGAACATAGCACTCACGGACGTTTGGTATGTACCAGAGATCCAGCGAAGTCTGTATTCAGTGTTAGCTATGCATGACAAACAGAGGAATAGCAAGTTCGTTTCGACCCCGGAAACTTGCGAAGTAATTTTGAATGGGGAAGTAGCAGTTGTTGGCAAACGTAACCACGGTGGAGGGCTTTTTAAGTTGAAAGTTCGGAACGTCTTGCCACCGGTACCTGTACTTGCTACTACAACAACTGATTTGATGCAGCTCTACCATGAAAGATTAGCGCATCAAAACAAAAGGCACGTTAAGGAAGTCATTCAAAGAGAGTTAGGATTGACACTTCCTATAAATAAAGAATCGTGTGAAGCTTGTATCTACGGAAAGATGCATAGACTGAAATTTGGCATACGAGAAAGATCTACACAGCCAGGAGAAATTATTCATTCAGATGTTTGCGGTCCTTTCCCAATGAGTTTTTCAAAATACCGTTATTATGTCCTGTTTAAAGACGATTTTTCCGGATACTGCATGGTTTACTGCATGAGAAACAAAAGCGAAGTCAAAGACAAATTGACCATAATGCTACAAGAAGCGATGGTCACAGGACATGTAATCAAAACACTGCTGAGTGATAACGGAACTGAGTTTGACAACAAGGAAGTCAGAGATATTTTGAACAAAAAAGGAATTAAGCAACGTCTTGTTATGCCGTACACGCCAGAGCAGAATGGCTGTAGCGAGCGCCAAAACAGGACATTAGTAGAAACCGTAAGAACATTGATGAATGCTCAGAGAGAACTGCCAAAAGCATTGTGGGCGGAACTTATTATGACAGCTGCTTATATTTTAAACCGAACAGGTGCTACTAGAGAGAAAGACAAGTCACCTCATGAGTTATGGTTTGGGAAGAAGCCTAATATAAAGCATCTTAGAATCATTGGAAGTACGTGTTATGCCCATGTTCCGAAAAAGAAAAGAAAAAAATTGGATAAGAAAGCAACTAAAGGCATACTCATAGGATACGACAATGATGACGGTTATCGTATCTGGTATGAAACGCAGCATAAAATTGACAATCTGATCCGATCCAGAGATGTTATCTTCGAAGAGACACCTATTCCAGGGATTGAAGCTAAAGCATCAGGAATTGTTGCTAAATCTGATCCAAAACCTATTGAGAAAGAGTGGACCGTGTCATACGATACAGTTCCTGAAAATAGAATTCATTCGCAAATCGACAATCCCTTGAATCAGGAAGCCCAATCTGAACAGAGATCTATTCTATTAGAGGGAGAATTAGAAGAAGATAGACATATAAGGACGCCTATTGAGACATCAATAGAGGCAAATAAAACAGGACATCAAAGACAGTCAGTCCAATTAGAGGGAGAAAGACAAATAGAGTTTATAGAAGACGAAACCGGATTTTCAGATACTGATAATGAAGAGCAATTTGAAGATGCCGTTCCTGCCTATGTTGAGATAGAAGAGAATTTAGAGGGAGATGTTTCGCTATCAGACGTTCCAAGATATAATCTCCGAGACAGAAGTAGTCTTCAACTTCCACGTAAATTGGATGACTATAGTTTATTCCTAGTCGATACTGAAAAAGAACCTTCGACGTATAAGGAAGCAATATCGTGTGGAAAAAGTAGAGATAGATGGTTAGAAGCGATGAGCAGTGAAATCGATTCTTTGAAAAGATTACAAGTTTGGGACTTGCAGAATCTACCGAGCAATCGAAAAGCTCTGCCATCTAAATGGATTTATAGAGTAAAAACCAACCCTGACGGCACAATAGAAAAGTATAAAGCCCGATTAGTCGTAAAAGGGTTTAAGCAGAAGAAAGGTTTTGACTATAACGAAACGTTCAGCCCAGTAGCGAGGTTAGCAACTATAAGATCTTTGCTCAGCATTGCAGCAAGAGAGAGACTTCATCTTATTCAGTTCGATGTTGCAACAGCTTTCCTCAATGGGAATTTATCGGAAGAAATTTATATGAAACAGCCAGAAGGCTTTGAAGATGGAACATCCAGAGTATGTCGTCTAAAGAAAAGCCTCTATGGTTTGAAGCAGGCGCCACGGTGCTGGAACTACTGTTTTACAGAAATACTGGAATCTTTAGGCTTCAAGACAAGCGACGCTGATCCATGCCTATATACCAAAATCTTAGGAGATAAGAAAATCTTAATAGCACTCTACGTAGACGATGGTTTAGTTGCAGCAAGTGATGAGAACCTTGCAAAGAGTTTTATTAATGACCTACAAAAGATTTTGACGATTACTAGCAAACCAGTTTCATACTATCTGGGGTTAGAGATAGAACAAATGAAGGACGGCTCGATTTTCATTAAGCAAGAAGCTTATGCAAATAAGGTCTTGGAGAGATTCAACATGAAAGACTGTAACCCAGTATCAACTCCTTTACAGAAAGAAGGAACTATTGAAAAAGGGAAAGCTGACAAAGAATCACAATCATTCCCCTATAGAGAAGCAGTAGGCTCGCTCGCTTACTTGATGGTGGGCACTCGCCCTGATCTGGCTTATGCTGTAGGATTGGCTTCGAGGAGCTTAGAAAAGCCAACTTCTAGAGACTGGCGTATGGTTAAGCACATAATGAGATATTTGAAAGGCACATTATCAAGAGGAATAATGTATGTTCATGATGCAAATTCTCCTAACCAAATAAAAGCCTACAGTGATGCTGATCATGCTGGATGCTTGAAAACAGGTCGCTCTACCACTGGAGTATTGTGTTTATTTTCAAGAGGAGCAATCTCCTGGATGAGCCAACGACAAGCTTCAGTTGCCATTAGCACTACAGAAGCTGAGCTTGTGGCAGCAAGCGAAGCGGCAAGAGAGCTAATTTGGCTAAAGAGACTGTTCAAAGACTTGAATGGCCAACAAGAAATACCAGTTTTGTTCGTGGACAACGAAGCTGCGGTGAAATTGGCACATAATCCAGAATTTCACCGTAGGACCAAACACATTCGTGTGAGGCACTTCTTCGTAAGGGAACTTGTGCTTCAAAACGACATCATAGTCGAGAGGACGAGTTCTGCTACCCAGTTAGCAGACTTCCTTACTAAGGCCCTACCCAGACCCAGACTAGAGGACCTAGTTCAGAAATTGGGTTTGACGGATAAACCAAATGGTCTACTATCAGCTGAGGGAAAGTATTAAAGCCTCTTTGATAATCGATACAGCTGAAGAGACATAACTTGTCAATGTTTTCGTTTTTCGGTATGACGTTTGAGTTTTTGTCTGTCACTGTTAAACTTGTCATCTAAATACATTTTCTTCAGATATTATATTTACTTTTATTCCTATTTAAAGCCTCAAATCGTTTCTGCAAACGCTTCACCGCAAAGTTAGTACTCTGCTACACACACGTTACATAATTATGCTCGTTGACTGACACTTTCGTTTGCATCAGCTTCCGAATATAATCATTAGGTCCAAGTGATATTATGTGACGTTCTGTTCCTTGCAGTAGGTAGTTGCAGTAACGTAGTCAGACTAGCGCCATCTATCCAGCCACTAGGGAAGAGTTGAAAAAGAAAATCCCTCATTGTGCGTGAAGTACACGTGCACACAAAAACTTGCACATGGTGTTCATTGATCTGGAGAAAGCGTATGATAGGGTACCTCGGGATGTGTTGTGGTGGCCCTTGAAAGAGAAAGGTATACCTGGGAAGTATGTAGAGTTAATTCGTGCTATGTATGTACAGTCATTCTTGTACTTACGTCCGGTCAGCTGCTGGCAACACCGATGAGTTCAGTGTGGCTGTAGGTTTGCATCAAGGGTCGGCTTTAAGTCCTTACCTCTTCTTGTTAATCATGGACGCTTTGACGTCGGACATCCAAGAAGTGCATGCTGTTTGCCGACATTCTTCTTGTCGGTGAAAATGGACCTGAGATCCAGAGCAGACTGGAGAGATGGCAACAGAAACTGGAGAATGTTGGCTTGAAAATCAGCAGAAGCAAAACTGAATACATGTTTGCGATTTTGGCGGTCTCTCCAGCTCTGGAGTCAGTCAGTCTCTTCCTGTCTGCTCCGATTTTCGGTATCTTGGTTCACTCATGCAAAGAGATGGCGAAATAGATCGTAGTGTAAAGCACAGAATGAGGGATTTTCTTTTTCAACTCTTCCCTAGTCGCTGGATAGATGGCGCTAGTCTGACTACGTTACTGCAAGGACAGAACGTCACATATCACTTGGACCTAATGATTTTATTCGGAAGCTGATGCAAACGAAAGTGTCTGTCAACGAGCGTATGTGACGTGTCTTTTTTGAAGAGTTTTTGCTTTGGCACCCAGTAACGTAGTCGGATCAACGCCATCTATCGAGTTCATGGAAACAATTTTTGTTTTTAACTGTCAAAATGAAAACCTCTCATTAACACGGGATGGATGAAATGGCGGCAGGTCACGGGAACGATCTGCGACTCCCGCATTCCCCTAAAACTTAAGGGGAAGATTTATAAAACAATGGTTAGACCTGCTGTGTTGTATGGATCAGAATGTTGGGCCACAAAAGGGATGAATGAAAGGCATCTGCATGTCACGGAGATGAGAATGCTAAGGGGGATGTGTGGTGATACGCGAATGGATAAAGTAAGGAATGAGTATATCAGAGGAAGTCTGAAAGTGGCGCCGGTGACTGAAAAGTTGTGTGGTAATCGGTTGTCGTGGTATGGGCATGTGATGCGGAGGAATGAGGAAAATGTCGTGAAAAAAATTTTGAGTATGAATGTGGATGGGTATTTGAGTAGAGGAAGACCAAAGAAACGATGGATGGACTGTGTTAAGAAAATAAGTGTCTGATGATATGACGAAAAATAGAGGAGTAGGAAGAAGAAGACATGCTGCGCCGACCCCAAATAAATTGGGATAAGGGCAAGAGAATGATATGATTTACTAATATCTAATCTGTGCTTTTGTGGTCCACGCCTTCACTACAATTGTCAAACTTTGACCAATCTATCTAATCTGTCTTTGACTTTGACACAATGACATTCGGATTTTGACAATTACAAATAAAAACAGTTTTTGTTTTCCTGAACTAAAATACTTTTACTTTTTCCTCATAGTCATGTTCCTCATTATTGATCGATATTTTAAATAACTGGTCATTTCGCAATGGTTATTCATTGAAAATAAGTCTCTCTGTCCATGATGCAGCCATTATATTCTGTTGGTAAGTTCCTCACATTTAGTTGAAGTAATTCTTAGTTCTTTGTTTAAATTACTCACGAATCTGAATAATTCAGAAAAAAATATTTAAAGTTATTAATATTCAAACAGGAAATTTTGATAATTCCATAGGATTCTAAATGAAACTGTACTAAGAGTTGATCGCAATCTGGCGAATCACTATTGTTTTGATGCAATCTACTCTAGTACGTAGGTATATTGATAAACGTTCTATATATGCATAGCAAATATGATACTCTAAAGTGATATGATATCACAAATCACAATACAGACCAGATAGAGATACTTAAATGTGTAACAAACAGACATCATATCCATTTCAGTGTTAATCCCTGAGTGGACACATAAAAGATTTTGCTCACATTGATCACTATGTATTTATGACCAGTATTACGTAAAAGTGGATAGTAGTAGTAGTTTTAGTAGACATTCAAAAATAATAGTTCTCTCAAAAAGATAATTGTTATCATGGTGGAGTTACCACTTTATTGTTTAAACAGTAATTGATTTATTTTTTGTTTATCTCTGTTATAGAGAATTTACACTTCCCGTCAGTGTTTGTTGATGATAGCCTGAACAATGGGATGTCTGGCTTATCAATTAACGCTTTAGTCAGTTCATCTCGTTGTCAGCTATTGGGAATACTGTGCCATCTCATTTTAACTATGTCTATGGATTTGAGAGAGTTTGATTGTGAAATTGTTGGTAATGTGGACAAATGTATTCCAGAGCATGAAACTCGGCATAACACCAACCGGGCTTTGGAGTCACCTGAAGTGGAAAATGTGGAGTCACCAGAAGAGAACACCCCTCTACTGCATCGGTTCCAACCCACTGTGCCAGAGAGGACAACGCTGACCACCGTCATTGTTAGCTTACTGCTGATAATCTTGATTGCTGGAGTCTTTATTGGAATATATCTTCTTGTGATACAGAATGATTCCGGTTAGTGTTTTTATTCTATGACATATTTATTTTATTTGAAGGTAAAAATGCACACAATCTACGTTGGAATCTAATCATTGTTGACTTTGATATGAAATGTGCAAATGCTTACCAAACAACTATTACATCATTGATTACTTGTTTTTTTCTTTTTGTAGAATATTATGATACAAGGAAAAACCCATGATATGGTTGCTTTTGTATATGCAAAAACCCACATGTTTGTAAACTTTAATAATTCCTTATCAACTTATTTTTCAGAAAATATTTTACCGCCTGTTGAAAATCCTCTGACGTTAGTGAGCAGATCCCAATGGGATCCCAGCAACACAGACCAGAGTGTTCTGAGATCCTTCCCATACAGACTGAGGGCTGTGACGGTAGTCCACACCGGTACTGATCAATGTAACAGTACAGAGAGTTGTACGAAACTGTTGCTGGAGATGCAGGTAAATGCAGTTATATATTTATTGTAATATTCCTTTGTTTATGAATCGTGTATTTTTTTTGTACTTTAGTCTAAATCGGTTCTTTCCCTACATGTGCGAAGATAATTTGGGGCTTAGCACCGGGGATTTTTATACTTTATCAATACAACATTGCGGCTGTCTGTTTTCGGTAGCGATAACAAAATCGCAAAGCGATTGTATCGCGTTATCAGTATTGTGCATTTTCCGTGTACGGCAGATCCCAGAACTTAATTTGTTTAATCGCTACAATTTGCCTCGGGAGGTTTACGGGAGTTTAGCGCTCATTTGCTGTACCGATTTGTTTTGGGTAAAATCGCAAAATGTTAAAACTCAATGCTTGCTCAGGTGGGGCCCACATAGCTTCCTTTTGTTTGTAATGTAGCGATCTGTTGTTTCATCATTGTAGCATGAAAAACTATTATTGGTAGAGCTCTCCTATTGTTGTCGTTGCAAATTATAAACGAAGGGTAGGTAATGAACGTATGCACATAAACTGCGCCTTGTAAATATATAATAACAAAAATATCTTGTGTCCAAATATACATGACAGAGTATTATGCGGGTGCGATTGTATTACACCGCGAGCTACATTATCCGATTCGCGTTCCCAATTGCTAGATTTAGATTTAGTTTACATTGATGTGGGCGTGTTTACAATCTAAACTAATACTCGTATTTTACTATACACTAGCTAGGTGATACCCGCGCCTATGCTCGGATAAAAAGTATCCTGCGTGTTAGTTTATCCAGGTTATGTACTATCTGTGTGCAAAGTTTCATTCAAATCCCTTCAGTAGCTTTTGCGTGAAAGAGCAAAATACATCTATGGAAACATTCATCCTTACAAACTTTCGTATTTATAATATGCAACAAAAATGTGTCTGTTGCTCTTTCACATCTTAACGGCTGAACGAATTCTGATAAAATTTGCTACAAAGATGGACTATAGGATCTGAATAATCTCTTCGTTCTACATAGATGAAGCTGCGGGCAAAAGCCAATATCTCATAAGTAAGCCTATTATTGTTTCTGATACCTAAGCCTGTCACGGATCGCGGCGCCGTCACTGGTCACCAACCAGACTTAACCCGTATTGGGTACTTATCTAATATAACATATTACAATATTAATTTTATAATTCATGATAACCTAATTACTACACAGTAATACTTAGATTTCAAATCGATAATGAATGATGACTCAAAGTACATAGTTCAAGTGTGAAGTTCATAGGTATATACTTGAACCGTGTTAATCGTACGTTTGCGTGTCCCGTAGGTGTTTGGAAGAGTACCTTTGTTCTATTATTTATCAGAATAATTCTGATAAATAAAATTATTATGACCCATTATAGCATACTTAGGGTGACGCCAAACGAACGTATTTATGATTTACTAGCTTCTGCCAGCGGCTTCGCCCGCGTGAAGTTTGAAATTATCCCACGGGATCTTATTACCGGGATAAAAAGTATCCTATGTGTTAATCCAGGTAATAAACTATCTGTGTGCTAAATTTGATCCAAATCCGTTCAGTAGTTTTTGCGTGAAAGAGTAACAAACATCCATACATCCATACTAAATATAACACGTCAAACTTATACCTAAAACCCCGTCGTTTTTGCGTCGGGGGTTAAAAAACTTCAAACGCAGTTTCAGGACAGCAAGGACTCAGCTGTTTTTATAAATAAGTTCCAGAAATATTCTACGTTGGGGTGTCCATGTGCGCCGGTGTCCCTTTCATACTGTAATTTACCATTGTTTTAAAATCTTGGACGATATTCAATCATTAATCTGTATTTGGGCACTGGCTTCGACTTGTCCGATCTCCTTAAGCTGATCATCATCATCATTCCAATGTCTATGTCCCCAAATTATTTGGAGTGGTGCAGCGTCTCATCTTCTTACATACTTCTAAAGCTATACCTAAAACTACGAGTATATGGGGCTATTGGGATTTTGGGGGCTATTTGAGATGACCTAGAATTTCGAACAAAAATATCGATCACTGTTGGTTGTTGTATGGTAGAATTTATTTTACAAACTCTAGCAAGACTTTGATTGGCTGGTACTGAGAAATTTCTGATGGAAAAACCCTATATTATTTTGGTATATCATCATCATCTAGCCTAGCCTTTTCCCAACTATTTTGAAATTATATGGTACCCCCAAACTTCCAGATAGCCTGTGATAAATAGATTCGTATCCGTACAAATACCTAAGAAGTAAACACAACTTCGGAGTTAAAAGCCTCTAGCTAGCTCAGGTGAAGGGAAGGATCGGGTGAAGGGTGTAAAACACCTCTTCACGTAGCCGAAAGGCACTGGTTCTCCCAGTAATTGCGATCATTTTTTTGTTCTACACCATACCTGGGAACCTTCTAGTTACGGAGATATGGGGGGTAAAAATTAAAACTTTTTTTTTTAACATTAAGACTTTACTGTGTGATTTTGACTTTTAACACGTCCACGACCCGTACTATTCAATCCATCCATCAATACAATGTTTTAAGTGCGTTACATTGAGTTCTACCACAAAACATGATTAATAACTTAAAAAAAATAGTTGTTCCCAGCAATAATTTTTGCGTAAAGTTACTTAGTTTGATGTACAGAATGCTTGGTTAACGGCTTTGTGATCAGGTACAGAATGCTTGGTTAACGGCTTTGTGATCAGGTGGGTTACCCCCTGTATGCATTTCTGCCCCGAAGATCTCGTGGTCGAAAGGCGCGACTGCTGAGCTTCTTCCGTTCGATTCCCGGGTCCCGGGTCGGGCAGAATGCGCTATTGGGGTTTTTCCATTAGAATTTTCTCATTTGTTCGGAGTTTGGAAATTGGCGGTATTATTCCCACGTGCTTCGGAAATTGCCGTCCCATCGGACGGTGAGAGAAAAGGAACAGAGAGTGCACCTATACCTGCGCACACACTTGTGCACTATATTTAGATGGTTTGGACCATCTCACGCAACACTTGTAATAGTTGCAAGCTGCAACCACAGCTCGATTATAGATTATTATAATATCTTAGCAGATGTCATACTATTCAACTTCACAAGCCTAACAACGATTAATTCGATTACAAATACATTTACGAGGTTAACTGAAACCGAATGAGCGGCACAAAATGCATAAACACGTGATAATTTATTTCATGCTACATCTACATGCTTGCATCATTTTCGCGTTTAAAATAACTTGTTATTATTAGTTTAAGGTCAATGTCCCATTACTACAGTTTACAGCCTTATCAAATGCACCATTATTGAATAAACGACATTGTTATTGTTTTCTTTACCGACATACGATGCAATAAAATAAATCAAGACGAGAGCTTTTGAAACGGCAAACTATAACGTGAACGATTTGTGGGAAATAATAGCTACATTAGAATTTTACGTAAAACTAGCTGTCTGCCTTCGTTCGCGCGAAATTAATATAAAAATATATTGCTTCCCATTTTGATTCGTATTTTGTTACCAATTTCAAGGGTTTTATTTGTTTTGGCCAGGGACCGTACAACCCCGAATATAAGTTAATTCTTTCGAAAGGGTTACATGTTGTGTGGCTTCAGTCATGGAAAGGGTTACCTCTTGGAAGTGGTAGCCCTTTCATAACACTAACGTTAGGGTAACCCTCTCAATAAGTTAACTAGTACAAGATGTTACCGGCTCCTGTATGGTTTCCAATTGAAGAAGATAACCCCTTGAAAGGGTTTTGTCGGGGTAACCATAGGGTTTTAAATCAAATATTTTTTAAATTACGTTGAAGTTGAGGAAAAGGTATTGTTGACCTTGGAAGTTAGGAATCATATAGAATCGTTCATTAAGTGTTTCTTACTCGGTTTGATAGGACGGTGATTTCTTTTTTGACCGACTTCAAAAAAGAGGAGGTTCTCAATTCGTGGGAACCTTTTAATTTTTATTTTTTTTGTTATGTATGTTCTCCGATTACTCGAAGATATCTGAACCGATTTGGATTATTTTTATTTTGTTTAAAAGGGTATACTTCAAAGGTGGTCCCATAATCATAAAGTCTGGATCTGATGATGGAATCCTGGAGAAATAGTGCGAAATCTTCAAATTGTATAGGCACATATAAAGCGATTTGGATAGTTTTCGAAAGAGTACATTTTTTAGAGTGGTCCCACTTCAATTTGGTGAAGATCTGATGATGAACTTCGGAGATAGGCAACGGAATTCCTCAATAAATGATAGAAAATGGACTAAGATTGCTGAAATCTCATGGCTATCTATTGTTTACACCAGTTAATAACATAACATCACGCCAGTACGCTGTGAAGGGTGAACCACTAAAAAGAGAAAAATGTTTTTTTTTGCAAAAACTAAACCGACTGCAAAAAACACAAAAAAGGAAAAATAACTTAAGCTTCAGAAGTCAGTGACAAATAAACGAAATCAATTAATCAAACAAAGGTTTTATTAAGTTACTAGCTGACCCGCGCAACTTCGTCTGCGTCTCATAAGAGAGAGAGGGTTAGACAGTGTGAGTCAACCTTCAAAGATAGACATGAAATGCTATCGCGGACTCGTTTTAAGAGGAACAATTCCGTGCTACATGATTGTTGCGTAACTTTAACCGCTTTAGCTCTCAAAAGGATTCACTGTTTTTGTAAAAAAAATCATACTCCGCTGAAAGTCATACTCCAGCTAGGTCTAAAATTCTCATCAAGGACCATGAAATGAGTCCAACCACGACTCTTCAGGACCACTTGTAACTGCTTTCCCTCTTCACCGTCGGACCTTGGATGAAACTTTTACTCTTGTTAGGTTTAAAATTCTCATTAAGGTGCAAAAAATGAGCCGGAACATGAAAAAGCTTCAGTAAACTCTTGCGTAGATACCTCATGCAACTGCCTTCCGTCTCCATTGCTGACCTTCGATGACAGTCATACTTTAGGCAGCTCTTGAGTTCTCATCAAGGTACGTGAAATAAGCCTAATAATAATATAGCTGCTGCAAACTGTTGAGGACATCTTGCATCTGCCTTCTGTCTTCATCGTTAGACCATGGATGACATTCATTCTCCAAGCAGGTCTTAAGTTCGTAAATCTAGTTCGTGGATACCGCACAATCTGCGGCGAGGCGAGGCCATGCCGAATTTCCGCCGTGGGATCTGGAGGCGATAGTCCTCGCCCCGCTCAGCGGACAGACTCCGTCGTGATCTCATGGCGACATGGAGAGAGCGACCGTCGCAAACCCCGTGAAGGGCACGCCACAATAGTGGCGATAAGTCCCCTCTTCGAGGAGTGGCTTGAGAGGCGCCACGGCGTCCTCACCTTTCGCCTGACGCAAGTCCTCACCAGACACGACTGTTTCGGGAGGTTCCTGCATCGAACCGGGACAGAAGAGACGCCCGGGTTCTGGGGCCGCCCCTGTGGAACATCGGTTACGACTGGGTGCAGCGTGCCGCCCTCTGGGACTTAGTTTATTAGTAGAACAAATTGCCCTTTTTTGTTTGAATATCGGTGGCATTGCCCCACAAGAGAATGCCGTACGACATCATGCTATGGAAATAAACTTAACGGGCTGTCTCTAAATCAGTTAAATCACGAATTCTTCTAACGTCGATTGCTACGGATCTAAGTTTTTAAGCTATTGCATAGCTTCTATCGCGGGCCTTGAGCGTGGAGACCAAATCCAGAAATTCCGTAACGAAAATAACCTAACACCCCATGTCAGATAATAACAATGACAAGCTAGTTTTCTTTTTAATATATTGCCGAAACTAGGAGTTGTAGGTTGTATACATTTGATGTTAGACCTTCTTTGTAACCATTTTATCAACTTATGCAATTATAATTATTTATGTATTTTATTTTCCGCTATTTGCCGGCTCGAGGACAAAACGCAGACTGAATGTTCAGGCTCGGCTTCCCATCACAATGAAATTATGAATTTTATAATGAATATTCCACACACACATACACAGACACGTCAAACTTATAACACCCCGTCGTTTTTGCGGCGTCCGAGCGCGGTCCGCGCGCCGCAAGCGAGCGGTCCGCGTGCGTGCGAGCAGTCCGCGCGCTGGCTGCGCGCCGACCGCGCGTGGTAATGAATAATTATAATTGCATAAGTTGATAAAAATGCTATGCAATAGTTTACCGCGGCAGTCCCCGAGTGCCACACGTCTTTTTTTAAATATATATGTTCATGTCGCCTCGGTTTTTTAAATCTTACAGTTTGAGTCAGCTCCTATCCCTTCCCTTCGGGCACAAAATAATGAGTGAGACGATCCAATGACATTTTAGTCCGATAGCGCTAGGTTTTGAGGTTTCAAAAATATTAAAGTTGTTTTGTTTTTCGCATATAGTTTCCGGACCATTTGCCTAACCTACTATATTCATTTGTGTCATTTTAGGTACTTTAGTTAGGGAAAAATTTGACTATTTATCTTTTCGATCACTGTTAGAGGAAAAGAAAATGATAGTTGATTTCGTTATAATGACCACTGTAGTAGTACCTAACTGATACGATTAGGGTGAATATCCCAGAATTCCTGAATAGCGGACTGGCCACAGAAAAAAAAAAACAAAATAGGTGGAAAAGCGGCAATAAGAACTCGATTTGTTTTTCGATTGACTCATGATTTTATTTTTATGTTTCTTGTATTCGCAATGAAAAGCACAGTGTTTACTTATTTAGTCCCTCGCTGTCGAAAATGTTACAAACGGGGTTTGCAGGCTAAAATCATCGAGATACTGAAAATGCAATAGTCAGATGTGACACAAAACGCAATAATAAGCTTCACAGGTACGACTGTAGCCACAGGCAAGAAATAAGCAACTTTAAAAATTTTGAAACTTTGGCATCAAAACAGCCCAGCGCTATCGGACTATTTATGATTCCGTAAAAAAAGACAAGATTGTATTATGTAGGAAACAATCCCGACTTTTCCAGGAAAAAAATAAAATTGAACTTTAAAAACTCTGTTATAATAACTATAATCGCATGTGTAAGGAGTCGCTACTCATCGCTAGGGCCTAGACTGCGTGTTGCGACTTGACGCATTCCTGCCGAATGTATGCAGTTTAGTACTTTAAAGAAAAGACGTGAGAGATAAAATTACAATACTGGTAACCCCTTCAACGGCTTTACAGTCGTTGAAGGGGTAACCCGTTCAAAACGACTTACCATTAAAAAGTATAACCCACCAAGAAAGGGTTTTCGAATATACAGGTAATCATATCGAAAGGGTTTGGAAGAGGTTATCCATTGATGAGGGTTTTCGTAAAAAATGGTAACCAATATGAAATGGTTTTTAAAACAACACTTTGTCAAAACCCTATCAAAAACCCTTTCAATGGGTAACCAAAATGGTCCCTGGTTTTGGGACGGGAACCCTAATTATTTTTCGAAAACAAAAGTAATAAAAGTCCCGTCAAAATCGGTCCCCCCGTTCTGGAGACTAACCGGACGAACATACAGCCAGAAAGACAACAATAGGCTAGTTTCCACCATCAATAAATTCCAAATCTATTTAGTCCGTCAGTTAGAGTATTGGAAAATAATGGACACGAATTTTTTGTTTTTGTAAATCATAGAATATTACAGACAAAGATAAAACGCATCAAAACTCGGGAGTGGGGGCTCCTGACGTCAGAACTCACTAAGAATGATACCAAACAGTGACGTATTGATAATTTTAAAAGCATCGTATCTTCGTCATTTTTGGTTTATGTGATAAAAGAAAAAATACGGGTCAAATATTTTTTTATAATCTAATTGACGGACTAATTAGTTTTTTTTTTAATTTAACTATAATATCAAAATGTACTATTTTTACTATTGGTAAAAATAGTACATTTCGATACAAGTGGAGAAAGGGCTTGGAACATTTTTTTTTGAAGCGTGGCCGAATTTTTTTCCGGCATTTTGATTGTTTTTACAAAGTAGTGGCCACGCATAAGGCCTATATAAATCGATAGCTGGTATCACACAAACCAGTTTTAAAGAGACAAAATGTTCTAAAGTGTCATGTTTCCGAGATATGAGCAATCAGAGTTAAAGTCCATTCCCTGATGGCATCTTCAGCACAACTTTGATTTGATCAGACACGCATAAAACAAGTTTTGTGCGAAACAAGACGTTCTAAAGTGTCACGTTAGCGACGTATGAGGTATTCATTGAGCATCTTCAGCACAACTTTGATTTGATGATGATGGCAGCTCTTGATTGAAACACGTTGTATGTGTGTCTGATCAAATAAAAGTTGTACCAAAGTTGCTATCAGTGATTGGATTTTAACTTTGATTGGTCATATCTCGGAAACGTGACACTTTGGAACGTTTTGTTTCGTACAAAACTTGTTTGTATTGATGCCAGCTATCGATTGATACACGTTTTATGCGTGCCCTATCAAATCAAATTTGTGCTGGTGATTCCATCAGTGAATGGACTTTAACTTTGATAATTCATATCTCGGAAACGTGACACTTAAGAACATTTAGCCTAATAGCCCAATACAAAAGTTGTTTGTATTGATACCAGCTTTTCATTAATATAGGTCTTATGCGTGGCCGCTACTTTGAAAATAAGAAACAAAATGGCGGGAAAAATTCGGCCTAAGTTTAAACCCCTTACCCCTTGCCGAGAACTGCAATAACAAATGTCCACGTGTATCAAACGATGTTTTTCAATACACATTGGGAGAAATAAAATAAACAATATAAAATATTTGTGTCATGAATTACTACGAGACTATGATTAATTAATTTTTTTCCGCGCTTTGCTTTCGCCAGGTTGAATGAGAAGCAAAGGTGTGAAGTCGTTATATAGCCTAATATAATAAATATTTTTTTATAAATTATTGAATTTATAACACAAATAATTATAAATTGTATATAAAAGTAAACATTAACATTTGAAACAATCATGTTTATCTATGGTATTGAATTTATAAACACAATTTGAATATTCGAAAAATGTTTGCCAAAATTGAAAAAGAAACTTTCACCTCCGACCATAGGCATTGAACTAATTTGGATTAAGTATAGGTATAGTTAACTGTAGCAATTTAACTTTCCGCACACGTGTGGAAAAAGTATGAGAAACGCACGTGTGTGAAATACACTGCAATTTGAACCTAATCGTAGTGCGGAAAGAACCAGTTTTCGAGGAAGTGTATTGAAAAATGTGTTATTGTTAATTGACTTATATATTTTCTTGAGCATCCAGTAAAAAGCGGATATTGTCACAAACAGTCCCTTAAGGTTTTTTATTTGTATGACTAGATATTTATTTATTCTTTTGGTCTAGTTTTATCATTTTTAACGTTACACAACTTGTGCAAAACTTGCAGAATTAAACTTAAATTTTATTCTCATTTTCTTAATTAGTAACTAAGTTTTCATTATGTTTCGAATAACCATAAATTACCATAATAGTAACTTTCAATTACTCATACATAAAGGGTGTAAAAGACCTCTTCACGAAGCCGAAAGGCATTTGTTCTCCAAATCATTGCGATAATATTCAATTTTTTTTTAAACAAGTTTTTTTGTAAGATTTTCACATTTAACACCTCCACGATCCCCGTACTATTCAATCCATCCATCAGCACAATGTTTCAAGTGTGTTACATTGAGTTCTACCACAAAACATGATGTATAACCTCAAAAAAAAAGCGGTTTCCCAGCCATATTTTTTGCGTAAAGTTACTTAGTTTGATGTACAGAATGCTTGGTTAACGGCTTTGTGATGAGGTGGTTTACACCCTGTATTCGGATTTCTGTTTATAAAATACTAACTTGGGGAAAGGCAAAATCTAATAAGCTACTTATGATTGTTCCAGAGTAATACCAGCGCCGCAAATGGCACGTTGCGGTATAACTTCCTGATATCGTCAAATGGACAAACGTATGAAGATCTCGGTTGGCTCAAATGTTTACCTCAGCAAACTAAAAACACTATGCCAACAGGACTGCTCTTAGCTTTCATAGGTATTGTATTACTTTTGTGTTAAAAGTGGACAGCGTGATTCATCATTTTAGCCCAAAGACGTCCACTGCTGGACATAGACCTCCCCCAAGTGTCGCCACATTCACCGGTTCTGTGCGACTTGCATCCAACGGATCCCCACAACCTATACCATGTCTTCGGTCCACCTAGTGGCAGGTCTTCCAACGTATCCTCTTCCGGTACGCGGTCGCTACTCAGAACTTTTCGGTCCAGTCGGCCATCCCTTCAGACAGCATGATTCTAAATTAAGAAAGTAGTACCTTGTCGACTTTTCCCAGATATGAGATCTAGCCAGATCTTTTTTTCGCCCCCATAAACCCTTGTATTGATAGCTACTTTCATCGAAATCGTTAGAGCCGTTTTCGAAAACGTGATTACAAAACATACATATTGCTCATTTAATAATAAGTATAGTATTCAAAAACATACATATTGCTCATTTAATAATAAGTATAGTATTCACTGCTTTATTGCTGCATACTCAATTGTAATTTCCTCGTTAATCGAAATCCCCTAAAATTAGTGTTTATCGATGGTATGACATTTCGCCGTTTATGTTTTAACATCACGTAAGTCATTTTTTGGCGGTTTTGACATTTTGTTGCCGCTTGCTATTAAATAAAAAGGAGCGTTGTCAGCCAATCAGAAATAAAAACGTCTCTATCTAAAAAAATACCATTAATTTTATTAAGTACCTGAGTAGTAATTTAAAATCATTATTTTAAATATTCAACTGGACTGATGGACTCTCATCTATTATTATTCTAATTTACTAATCTTACATTTCAGGAAACTTCACTGAGACACCACCAACGCGACGTCAGTTACAAGAAGCAAAGAATTTCTTCGCTGCATCAGAAAGCCAACAATATCTGCACCCGTCCTACCGTATCTATGGTAAAAACATTAATGAAACGCCGCCTTTACTGGGCCAGAGCCTGAAAATTTTTCCTCAATGGAGCAAGGAGTTCTCAGATAAAAAATGAGGTTTTAATACCAAATATTAGTTTATGGTTCTCGTGATTGCACGGAGCCCGATTTTAAATGGGCTCGAAAACTCTTAGCTGGTTTATGTAGATATAGTTGAATATAACTGTAAAAGTAGAAAATGTCGACAAGAGGTTGAAAGTCATCGATTCAATTTTATACTGAAATCGATTGTAGTTTGTAAGTCAAGTTTCAATTGAAATCGGGAAATAAATGGTTACTTTTAGGCCCATTTCAGACCGAAACTGCTTGCAGAAGACCGGTTGTAATATGTTTCACAGTATTCCGTAGGACTCGCTCTATTAGTCGAGTGCAATTAGACAATAAGGTGGGACGAAGTTTATAGTGGGCGGATTTTCATGGGACTTTTTTTATTGAGTGAAGAAGAAAGTTAAAAAAAAATCGAATCGATAAAGTCTTTGTCCAATGGTAAAAAAAGTAAAAAAAAGTGAGATAGTTGGTTTTGCCGCAACCGCAACTCAAAAAAAAGTCACGAGCGGCGAATTTTTTTTTTTAAATTCTTCTCCACTTCTCTAGGAACTCGATAAAAAAAGTCCCATGAAAATCCGACCACTATAAACCTCGTTTCACCTTTTGAGTACTTATGTATAACAATAAATGTCTCTTCGTTCCTATCCCATCGACTCCCTAAACTACTAAATCGAATTTGATGAAACACATAAATTACACACACAGCACATTGTTTTGTTAGCACGGTTATTCTACATAAGCCAAGGAAGATTTCTGAAAAAAAAAGTATTGCAACGCATTCCGTGCACACTAGTAAGTATGTTAATAATATTGTATGTAGTAGATGTTGCCGAATGTTGTAACTTTTCTCATAGCTAGTAATCAGCATTTAAATATTCACTTATATAGCGATTACCGATTTGTAGACGTTAGACAGAAATATAGTATAGGTACACATGATAATCAAATAACTGGGTTACCATACGTTTCATCCCAGTTTTTTCAATTCAGTGGTTTGAATAATTTTCCTGTTACATGTAGCTTTCATTATTCCAAACGTTACAATTAAAAATAAACCCGTATTACGTTATAATTGTAGGATAATCTACTGAACGGAATATTCTGTTATAGTATTTATTATTAGAACTAATTTTCCTAGATACTAAGAGACTTTTGTCTTACTGTAACTTTTTTCATACTTTCGACCTCTTATTGCCTTATTAATTGAGATAAAATTCCCATTACCTACATTGACATTTAATTTAAGGCTGATCCTCCAGGGTAGCCTGCGAAATTTTCTTACTTTTTTGCAATTATCAGGCTATGTACTATCTGCTTATTAAGTTAATGAAAATATTGTTCGCGACTGTGAGACATATTTAGTAATAATAATTAATTAATTATTATTAAACCGTAATTATGAGCATTAAAATCGTCAACACAACTGTTTAAGTTCATGAAGGTCGAGGAACTGCTCTTTCAAGGTCAAAATCGTTCTTAGACTTTTATGAACTTGAAGGGTTGTATTTATAATTTTGATGATTATAATTCTGTAACTTATATGTCTAACAGTCTTGTCTGTCTTAAATATTGTTCGCGACTGCGAACTATATTTTAATCAACATACAACTTAGCAATGGCCTGCGAATTGCAAAAAACGTAAGAAAAATGGTAGGCCACCGCTCAGTTGTATGTTGATTGAAATATCGGTTGCGACTGTAAGACGTATGTAGTTCATCATCATCATCATCATCAGCCTATATGTTCCCACTGCTGGGACACGGCCTCCTCTCAATGAGAGGGAATGGGCTATAATCTACCACGCGGGCCCAGTGCGGATTGGTAGATGTCACATGTCTTCGAATTTTTGGTTCTAGGACATGCCGGTTTCCTCAAGATATTTTCCTTCACCGTTTTGAGAGCAGCGGTGATGAAATAAATTACACAAAGTATTGCCGCCTGTCTGGGTTCGAATCCACTACTTACTGTTCGTAAGTCGGGGCCGCCACCACTGGGCCACCGCTGCTCTCATGTAGTTACAGAATTATAATCATCAGAATCATCAATACAACCCTCAAAGTTCATAAAACTCGAGGAACGATTTAGACCGTGAAAAAATTCGTTCCTCGACTCTTTTTGCTTACGTCTTTCAGGCGCGACCAATATTTTCATCAACATTCAACTTGGCACTGCCCTGCAATTTGCGTAAAACGAAAGAAAATTTTAATTTCGCGGGCTATCTTGGAGCATCCCCCTTAAGGTGAAACAATTCAATTTGCATGCTGGTCTCAAAGCAAACTAGACCTTGTTATTTATAGTTAATAGCGAATGTTTCATGAGCCGAGATAAATCGGTTTTTTCTACAGTATCCAAGGATAGACAAATAATTATATATTTTAACTTTACACTGTGTCATCACATTTATCACAGGTATTTTAAATGTTATTAATAGAAAATTGTTGATGCATAATATACATTTTTATTGTTAGACGAGAATCTCACGAAATCGATTGAAATTCAAAATGATAATGAAAAGTGCAATAAAATGTGCAATCGTTATTTATTTAATTTAATTATTACACAATTCTAATGTTTATTTACGTTGTTATAAGACTTATTATTATATTTTGTAAGTTATGTGTATATAAAGATCATTATTTTAAATTGAAATTTATCTAAACTTTAATGTTTTATGGCCAAAGGGTTATGGTCAAAATGGGCGTAAGTCCAACATATTATGTAATTAAAATATATCTCCAATCATAGATCATAAATAAGTAGGTACCCCAATTCATAGTATTGCGACAATTACCAAAGTCGCTGGAGAACAGCGGCCAACGGCCGATTGACAATGTTGATATATGTATTTTGTCAAAGATTTGACTAGGTACAACAGTCATTTATTTTTAAAACATAATGTCCAAAACATTTTGATAAAACTATGGACACAGCAATAAATTGGATTCAAACCAATGAGTCTAAGTTAGGGAACCCCCTTATCTAGTTTTATTTTTAGCCTATTTATTAGGTAAAATCTTTGGGAAAGTACAGGAAAAGGCAATTCTATTTTTGTTCTTTGACTTAACTAAGTCACTGGAGAACGTAAGATCAACAGATCTGATCTTACGTCCAGAGTTCATAGAAAACTGACCATGGTCCTTTCACAAACTGCTGATTTTTCTATCGTTATAAAGGGTGAAAAAACCTCTTAACGAAGCCGAAAGGCACTTGTTCTCCCCGTCAATGCGCTCATTTTATTGTTCTACACCATATCTGGGAACCTTCTTGTTCGGAGATATTGAAGGTCAAAGTTCGAACATATTGACAAGGTTTTTTTAAAAATTCAAGGTTATATTGTAAGACTGTTACTTTAAACACCTCTACGACCCCTGTGCTTTTCAATCCATCCATCAATCAGCACAATGTTTTGAGTGCGTTAAATTGAGTTCTACCACAAAAGACGTTTTTTCACTCTAATAAAAAGTCATTTCGCAGCAATATTTTTTGCATAAAGTTACATAAATGTACTTACAGAATGCTGCATGGTGAGGTTGTTTACACCCTGTATCTTTTATTCGAGGAAAAATAATAACTTTCACTAGTCAGTATTACTATTATGAAAAATTATATAAATATTATGGCAGGAGATTTAAAAATCAGCATGTAAATTAATGTTTTAATTTCATATTAGTGTCAAGGAAGGAAATTCCTACCAATAAAAAAACATTTTGTGACGGAAAATACGCAACAGTTATGACTCAGCTGTTTAGCGGTTAGCAGTAATTATGGGTTTGACCTACATGATTGTTATAGGAAACACACTACACCCTACACTTATTAAAACGATTGTACTCTATGTTATGTTAAGCTGGGTATCCAGCTGGGTATCTTCTCGGGCCGAGCGGCCGCGCTGCTAGCCAATTCTTGTCGGTAAATGGCCATGCTCAAAAACGCCTCGACTCGCGGCACGGTCTCCATTAGATCTGCCTCGGCCCGAGGCTGCCTCGATTGGATACCCAGCTTTACTACAATTATTTAAGGACGTTGTTATTTTTCCGACTAAGAAATTAATAAAAAGAAACACTTTGTGATTTGAATAGTCTGCTTGTTAGTTTAGTTAGTATGTAGAATAATAATGGTTAAACAGGTTATGCTTTGCAGTAGGTTTGCATGAAGTCCATCATATATTCTGTTATATACGTACCTATATTTTTTAACAATAAGTATCATAAACTATTTCTGCGCCTTTCAACCAAGTCAATGAATTTGGTTGAACTGGGTTACATTGCTATAGAGTCTTAATAATAATATCTATTTAATTTTCATTCCTCGTTAACATTTTATTAGTTTTAGGGTTCTTTAGAGCCAATCTTTATTTATTGAACGCAATTTCTAATCTAGTATTTAAGTGCTTATAAAACTTTATAGAACACTTGACATTACAACACAAAAATCGAAATCTTTTTAATACTTATGTACCTAAGTTTTTTCTATATTAGTTTAAAATATTTTATGTAATTTACAAATTCTTCAAGATTAATCAGATTATACTGACAATAGAATTCAGATGATTTCAGAACTAGAGGTGCATTCATTAAATAGAAAATTGTGCAATAAACAATTTTTGTATTTAGATATTAATAAAATTGAGTAGTTATTGTAATTTTACCAACAAGTAGAGTAAAGCCCCGTATTCATGGTTGTTGCAGTCAAAAACATGTTTTTGTTGCTTGCAACATGTTTTAGTAACAAATTGTGACTGAAAACACATGAGCTTCACAAATGTTGCAAAATACGGATTTTGCAACATTTGTCAGGGTCATATTTTTTCAGTATGTTTATAACGATATATTCGCTTTGTTATACATATAACACAATCTCCAGCACTACCCAGTCTTTAAGTCAGAGTTCTTACCGTTATTATTTATTTATATTGAAAATCACAATATACTTACTTGTAGAAACTATTATTAAGTGAAGTTTTAAATCCCAAAATAAAAAATATTATGTTTAGCCTTGTAAGCCTTAAGCCACATAGAATTACGTGTTGTGTGCCGAACATTTATATGCTTCTGAAATATATCGATTGATTTACTGGTTTACTCGTAATGAATTGTTGCTGTATCTGCAACTTGTGCTGAAAACATTTGCCCTAGTGTAGACAAGGCTTAAAGAATTTCTTAGACAGCGCACCCTAGATAATTCTTTAGCTAAGCTTTATTAAAGTGCACAATTTTTACAAGAATATTTTTTTTTAATAAAAAATATAAAAAATCGGTAAACGTTACCGATAAACTATCAACCGATATCGCTAGTGTGCGCTGGCTTTTAGTTAGTAGTCAGTAGATGTATTAGTAAAATGACGTTGTCCAATGTATTATAGGAAAGTTTTATTAAATAACTGAATTTAACAATTACCATAATAATTAATGTGATATCGTTAGACTAGTGTCCACATATTATTGGATTATTATTACAATAAAATTTTGTAAAAGATTAAGTACATAAAACCACTTTTTATTTCATATTTTTAGTGAGGGCGCATTTTTTTAGGCATAAGGGAAAAAACACGTTTTCGTGGAAATTTTAAAATGTTATTATTAAGTTGATTGTGGTTATACACCGTGTTTTTCAGACGATATCCTTACACTTCGACCGGTCATTGTACTCTTCATTATGAATGGCCGCTTTAGCAGAATCGAAAACGAATCATGTTAAAAAAAATCTTAAAATGGCCTTTGTAACCATTACCATAAAGTCCATTTTAAGAAAAATTATTAATTTTCGTGATTCATTTTATTAAACAATTTTTTTTTAAATGGACTTTATGGTGACAAAGACCATTTCAAACGTGACGTCATTTTTTTAACGTGATTCATTTACGATTCTGCTAAAGCGGCCATTTTAGACCCCCAGATTTTATTTGTTTTGTTTGATTAAAAGTTGTTCATAATGATGAGTAGGTACAATGACCAGTCGAAGTATATGGATATCGTCCAGAAACATGATGTATAACAAAAGTCATTCATTACGGGGCTAGGCAGAAACCACAGAACGCCACCTGCTAAGGTACCTACACAGATACTGACGCCATTTTTATTGTGAGTACATCTTCTCTCCTAATATATAAAATTCTCGTGTCACTGTGTTACTTACTATACTCCTCTGAAACGGCTTTACCGATTTTTATGAAATTTTATACTACGCATATTCAGTAGGTCTGATAATCGGCTACTATCTATTTTTCACACCCCTAAGTGATAAGGGTTATCCACCCCTAACATTTTTTTTAACTAGAAATAATTTATATGGCAAAACAATGTTTGCCGGGTCTGCTAGTAATTTATAGAATAGAAATGAAAAAGGAAGACTTGATAAAATGAAGTGACATATTCATGAGGAGGGTTAGAATATCACCCCTGTATCTTCTAAAGAGGCAGACAGAGAGTTGAGCATTTCCTTGGTCAATCGTTTTATTTGGAAAAAAACTATTATTGATTTAATACTCCTTTACGAAATATTAAACTTCAAAATGCAAAATTCTATTTAAGTACCTAACGAGGCCCCGTATTATCCTTAAAACCAGACTCCTGGCTGGTACTTAGATATTCCTCACGGAATAATAAACTAATACTAGGGATAGGTCCCTACCTATCCCTAGTATTAGTTTATTATTCCGAGGAGCTTGTGGCTGAATAATAACAGCCGCTCATATCGGTCGTTAGGTTAAGCCGTGCTTGCCTAGGTTGGTCTGTGGATGGGTGACCACCCTTCATACCGAGTTTCCTACGTGCCGCTGCTGGTCCTGGCTGTCATTTGTCCATCTTTGATAGTCGTTACATGTAGTCAGTGGCCCAAAGTCTGACAACCAGTGGTATCGTATTACCCAGAATTAACTGGGTTGTGGAGGTCAGATAGGCAGTCGCTTAGGTTAGACTGGAAACCGACTCCAACATAGTTGGAAAAAGGTTAGGCAGATGATGACTAGGATGCCATAGGGCATTCAACCCAGAGACCTACTCTGAAAGTACCGAGCGAGCGCTCACTAGCCCAATGAGATAATATTCTACGAAATATTTAAGACTTTCTCTATAACACTAGTTCAAGGTGCCACCAAGTTTCCAATTAATTATAAATATTTATCACTCAAATCGCTGACGAAATTGATGAACTCATTTTCTCCTGCGCATATAAGTACCTATTCTGTGTCAAGTTTGGCGCAGCGGTTGAGCGGTTGACTTTTGCGCTGCTGATGGCGGGTTTTAATTAAGAGTAATTATATTATGCATGTATCTGAAATCATGACTAGTTAGCATAGCGGCGTTAAGACGGTGGAGATCTTGAGGAGGTTTCAGAGTAGGAATTTGTGTAAGTATTGTAAGATTTGTACATGTTTAAACGTACCAACGTTAAGCTTGGACATAAACCGTTTGCATTAATTTTGTCTAGTTAATAGAGCAGTTTCACTGTCCACAATATTCAGATACTTGAACTTGAGGTTCAATAAAAAAATAGACAGAAATATATAAATCCTTTAATGTTCCTTTTCTATACCTTGCCGTATAGTACAAGTCATACATTATAATTTGTCATGGGTCTTAACTTTATAAACATTATGGATATAAAGCAAACAAAAGAGAAAAGAGTCAACAAAACATTTTCTTCTTAGTAACGCTTCTGACGAACAATAATCTTATTTGCCACCCACCCGAAACTTTTAACGCATAAGTAAAAGGTAAGAATTTCATTAAAAAATACTTAACATAGGTACTTAGTTTAATAACAGATAACATAAAATTTAATCAGAGCATTACAATTTTCAGTGCTTAAAATATTTGTATAGTCGGCGACACTCGGAAGGTGCACGCATTCGACTGACAGGTTTTCTAAAAACTAAAGGCTTAAAATAAAAGTGTTCTATACAAAGTATTGACCTAATCTATCTCTAGTTTTCTGAAGCTCCCTTGTACCGCGATGTCGCCGTTGACAACAATGGTGGCAGGTTTTCTTGAAGAGATTATTCCTCTAGTACTGATGATTTCCATTGAGTCTAGTCCGAGGACTTTCTTCTTCTGTTCGTTGACGATCTGGTTTGTGAACTTGACCATATCTTCGATTTTCAACGTACCGCCGTATCCTGTGGGGAGACACTCTATGTTTATGTGCTGATGGAGCTGCTTCAGGTTTGTGTGCATCTGGAAAAAAGATGTTATTAGTTTCAGTCGAACTGAAATCCTCATTTGAAGTCGGTTGAAAAGTATTAATATATATAAAAATATTGCAAGTGATATCCGTTATTAGCCCTTCCCGCCATGTCACGGGATGCCTTTACCGGCCGGTACATATGTGTGTCTAGGCCAGGATGTTTTTTTAAAGAAGACCACAGTTCTCCGTCTTAGCTATACCCGAAGAGAAGAGAAGAAATATTGGAGATATTTTAAATACTTACGTTAAGTCTCTCAGCCATCTTCGGCGTAACTTTGGTAACCGCGAAATCGACGATGTATTTGAGCGCACTCGGTACGTTAACACAGTGGAACTCTTTGTGACGCATGGGCACCGATTGCTGCAACATATAATATGCCATAATTAGCAACACATAATATGCCATAATTAATGTAATTGGATATCATGGGAGCACATAGATCATGTTTGTTTGCCCTCCAAACGTGGCTCGACTGAACAATACAGCCTACTATAACCTAGTTAGGTACATTCTTTTCTCGAGCATAAGTACCTAGGTACCTAACTAAGTGCCCAAGTTATGACCTAAGGCTAACCTGCTGTAATTATAATTAGATTGTTTTGTTACGAAAACAGCCGGAACTGGAAAAGGCTAGGCCGATTATGAGCACGCTTGACATTAATACCTACATTAGGTACCTACTCATAGTATTGCCGAAATTCCTACATACTTAATTTACTTAAGCTCAACATGTCATATTTTTACGAAAGTTTCTAACAACTTTACATCATCAGAGAAAACGACCTTGCTCCCCTTGTTCACCAACAACATAGGTACCTTATGTAACACTAGGGCGAGTACGTACACTACACACTGTACAATATAGTACTTTGTCGGCTATATTTCGACATCGTGTTACCTACAACTGAAAATTGTTTCACGGAAATAGAGTGTTAGGTAACTTGAGTTATCCAACCTCACTGCCCACCCCAAGGAATTTCTTCATAGGTACGTCAAGAAAACGGTTCGAAAACTAACGAAAATTGATGCTAACGAAATTGACCTAAGTACCCTACTTTCAAAGTTTACATAGTGTGTAAATTCAACGTTACCGTTGGACATGACAGCAAATCAGACACAAGACCCAGATACGGACTAATACACTCCCTCTCAAGAAGCAATGCTTGAGGCTTAACAGTGGGGCCTGAGAGGAATAGGCCTTCTCCGGGGAATTAGTTCATTCCGAATATAAAATAATGATGTTATGTTGAATGTTACCTCTCCCCATTTGATGAGGCGGGCGAAGTCTGTAGGGTTCCATGTGGTGATGTGAGCGCCGGTGACGCCGCTGCCGTCTCCAACGTGCACGTAGCCGCACATCTGGTCCAGCGAGTCCTCCAGCAGACTCTCGTACACCAGCATGTGTGCGCGGCACATATCCCAGCAGTTGTACTTGTGAGCGTTGAATTTACCTAACGAACACTCAAAGTTCAAGTCCACTGCAGCTGTCACAAATTAATTCATGAACAGCGTTACAGAAAACACAAATGTAACACCATTACGTTGTGTTACACTTCATAATCAACAGGTTTCACTCAAAGATCAATGATGAGATCAATGTCAATTTCGCAGTCCAGATAATTCGCGTCATACATTTAAATAATAAACATAATTATTCGCAGTTGCATCGCTCGCTTACTATTATTACGACATACTTATTAAAAAAAACTCCTTACTCATATTGTAAACGATGACCCGTCGACCCTTGCTGTCGCGAACCGGTGAAACCACTATGTACCTTGAAATTAGGAAATGGTTATGAAATTCCAAGATGGAATTATATCACAGTGAAAATTACATAAGAGCTGTATTCGCAATGCAGGAATCTGAGACAGCAGACAAAGTTCAAGGGTCTCTAGTTCGTGGGAACTTTCTAGTGGCACATCATTCTGATGGAGCAGATAAATGCAGCCATGACTAAATGAAGCTGAGTTACATAAGGTGGGCATTATCTTATGAAACCATGTTAGTAGGTTAGCTTTGTTACAATTTAGAGCAATTTTTTTTCGCCATTTGATAAGGCCTGTCCTAATAAGGTTTGTAATACATTGTCTCGTACACTTCTTATTAGTACTTAAAAATACAAACCTCAAATATAAATTACAGGCGAGTTTCACGTTGTACAATATAAAAGCAATTTTTACAATAATTACCTTCATTATGTTAGCATTTAAGTGTAAAAAGTGCTATATAAGATATGTACAAACAATATACTTAATACATACCCATTGCCTAAAATATCCTTCAGTTTTGGGTCGTCGCAGTCAAGGTTCTTGGATATTTCTGGATAATATCTTCTCAAGCTCAAGTATTTCAACAATGTCTGTTGAGCCATCGGTATGCTGTACTTCTTGTGACGTAAAAACCGAAGTAGGAACGATTCATCTGTAACGAATGGACACACAATATCATCTTATAACAGTCACTGTTTTCCGTATACCGTACAGGTGTACAAAGTGCGAAAACTTTTAATTTTACCACTGGATTCTTTAAATTCAGGTTCAAAACTAGCAAGTCGTATTAATCACGACACTCATTGATACCATTTTTCCGCTCTATTGACCTACTATAATAAATTTTGAAATAATGGTTGTACGCATTGAATAATTGAACCGGTTTAGATATGTGATGGCTATTACAAATAAAAGTATTACGTTCTAAAGAGAGCAAAATTCAGTCATTAACCTGTCAGGCGTTGATTGACTAATGAGACACAGTCAATCTTTTGTTACACGCGGGGGCTTACATATTCGGGAGCGATTTTTTAATTTATCATTAACATTCTTATGATTGCCATTTTGTCATCGTAACGTAATTCAATAAATGCTTGAAATCGTATCGAAATTTTCCAAATGGACTTCCGCGACTAAGTCAACGTGGCCTCTCGTCATTGAATCAAACACCACCATCGTATTAGATAATGACCCTGTTTGCTCATGTTCTTAAACCCACTCTACCCTATAGATTTAGGTCGCAAGATTCAGGCGAGTTAACCTCATAACCTGCTAGCCCTGGAAGCCTTTCCTGACAAGCAGGAGTGGATCGAATGATTCAGCTTCTTACCTGTACCAAACGCAAAAATCTTACTAATGCACCCAAACGTGCAGGTGCGAACATCGAAGGCGGAGCGTTATACAATACGCTATTATCTTGTACCAGTTTTCGAAAAGCTATAAATAAGTTATAGATTTTAAAACATAAGTGTGAAGAATGTTTTTATTAGAGTTATTAATGTTCCTATTCAGCTGTCCTTGAGATAATTGACCTTCACAAGTTTATTGATAAGTCAAGAAAACCATTAACATTTTCAAAACAGTCAGACAGCATTATTGATGGATGAATTGACACTATTGCCAACCGTTATCGTAATGATTCGGATAGATTTGCAACGTGAGCTATGCAACGCAGCCTTTCTCTTCAAATGTTTGGGGTTTCTAATAACCACCAAATATTAACAAGGCAAACGAGGTAATCAACCATCAATTTGTAATTCTTTTGTTTTATGTAGCATGAGATATTAGAAACATTAACCTTGGCAAAACGCACAATTTAAAATGATTGTAGAATAGGAATAGGCATGCAGACTCATGGGAAAACGAGTTTGTAGAATGCAGAATTAGCAGGATGAGACTATGACTTGTTTGTTGATTTGTTGGTTTTTAGTTGGCAGAAGCCGAGACCTTCATTAAAAAATACAAGCTACGACACTTAAAACTACACGTTTATCCGTCGTCACGACAAAGAGGAAGCGCGGCCTATTTATAGCTTCCCCGTTGGCATAGTTTGGACACAGGCAGAGTCTCTGCGAGAAGCGACAGGCAGTAATACATCTAGCGGGGCCAGCAGATATCACATAATTATGTTAGATGTCTTGAAAATTTTAAATTCAAGACCGTTTTAAGAGGAGTGTTGATGGAACAAATTACACAGAAAAAAATACGAATATGAATTGTATGTAAGAAGTAACGTGCACCGATCCCAAATACTTAGATTGTGATAAGAGGAAGCGCCCAGAATCAGGCTCAAGATGATGTTGATAATATGATGCCTGCCTGGGTTCGCACTCACGACACGTAGCTTGGGATCGATATTAAGTACTGTACTTTGTATTCCAGCTCGACAAAGCAGACTGGCTACGGAGGATTCATGCTCTTACCTTGCCGAACGTTCTTGATGTCAATATTCTGTTGTATCCATTCCCTCATGATGGCCAACGCCTGTTCCTTGGTGGAGGGACTCTCGCGGACTTCTTTGGCTGCTTCAGCAGTTACGTGCTTTATGGCCACTCCCAAACATCCTTCTTTGTCGATCTTATCAGTGGAAACATTCCACGTAGTTGCTACCGTCAACAGCATACTGGCAGTCGTCATCTTGCTGAGGATAATATATCTGCAAAAGAAAAGAAAATACGATTGACGCAAAGAATGCAGTAAAACCCAGTAAGTATATGGAATGGTGTTTGGACCATTCGTACTTTTGAATCATTCCCGCTATTTCGACTCGTGATTTTTCTTGATCAATGATGCATTATCTTTTATTTCATCTCGCCACGAAATTGAGCTCTGTGCTTTTCTATAAGTACTAACATTATGAAGAGGTAGTTAGTATGTTTGTTTTTTTTTTAAGTTTGTATGTAGGGAACATGATCCAATTGTATGAAATCTTTCACTGGCAGATAGCTACATTATTCGTGGGTGCTATATGCTATAAATTCATCATCATCAGCCTATAATGTTCCCACTGCTGGGACACGGCCTCCTCTCAATGAGAGGGAATTATATCATGCATATTATCAGTTCTATCACAATTTTTGCAAACGAAGTGCTAGTAATTATTAGGTAGGTATAGTATTTTTTGTCATCCGGTGATTACGTATTTTTTATAATACGTTGATAACCGGTTGGATAACACTTTACACATACTTTTATCATTTCGAAGGATAAATTATTAGGCAGAGGAAGGTTCTCACAGCCGGCAGGTCGCAGAACCTACAGAGCTTCTCTGATCTTTGACACGGCGTACAATAGTCGCTGCTTAAGAATTATTTAAGGCCATTAATTAAAAAGGTTTTAAAGTTTTTCTGTCGTTAAATAATAAGATGCTTTTTCGAAAAAAAAATTAAATAAGCCAAATAGGATGACGAAGATATTATTAGACGTATCTGCGATCGGTGATGATAAAGATCACAGAGAGGTTAATGCTATGACATCTTAGACCCTGTACCGGAACCATCACTAACACTAACCAAATGATGCGGAACCTTGACCGCGAACATTTGCCTAGAATATAACAGTTCTGATTCACCTGTTTCCGTCCAAAACCAAATCTATAGACTGATAGGATGTAGGTAGAACTAGTGACAAAAAAGTCCCGCTAGTTCTATCGTAGAACTGTGTAGTATAAATAATGGGAATGATCGCGGTGAAGGAGCACCATAAGAGATGTCACCGTAAAATTGTCAAACACGTTAGATTGTAAACTAATAACAGAGATGATTGTAAACTCTCGAAATATTGTCAAACGAACATACCGCTTACAATAAAACGCATCACTTTTCGTGAAATGCATGTAATGCTTGTCAACTTGCCCAATCATACCTCTCTTATGAAAAGATAATTTACCATTGCTGAGAAATACCGATTAATATAACCGAACCTTGAAACACTTTATATTCCCCTAAAAAGCGTAGTCAACGGAGCCCCGCTACGCCGGGTCTCTATTTCCGAGTGCAGGGTTTAAAGGAACCTAACTAACCTAACGTGGGGGTACCCCAAGTTATGGGGGCAGAGATACGAGTACTTTCGTGTGTTCAGCTGACAATATTTCGAGAGTTTACAACCTCGCTAGAGAGATTACAATCTAACGTGTTTGACAATTTTACGGTGACAGGGACAATTCGCGTTCGGGACACTTCGTTTTGACTAATCGATAGACGTGCAGTGATTCTGTGAAGTCCTTCCTGCGGCACTATTTGAAACTTCAGATGCTCCAGAAGACAATTGTGGTGAGGTGTATGTACTTAGTAAGTAAGATCTATGTTATAAAACATATTGTATTAGCATAAGATGAGTAGTAATAAATGGTAACCGATCGGCTCCAGTCGTTTCAATAATATCTAGCTCCCTACATGGCGACCCTGCCTTTTCGGGCGCGTGACGCGTCAGTGCTATAGTGTTACGGCTCCGAACAAATAAAAAAAATGTAAAAGAAAAATTACGGTGCATATACCTTTCACAATTTAAAAACCGAGTAAACCTGTAGGCACAATAAGAAAGTATGTGCCGATCAAACGTGGAAAAGGAGACGGTTTTCTTAAACCAGAATGCTGCAGGATCAAACAATGGTCATGTCGAAGAGATGAAGATGCACATGTCGAATATCAGCATTGTGCTGCTAGTAATTTGTACCTATACTTCTGGGTCTCGGCGCAATTTATTTTGTATACAAACAATACAAGAAGTGTCACCATTCATGGATCACCGACCAGATAGTACAAAATAACTTCCGGCGATCAATCAACCGTACCAGAGGAACCCGTGGTGATGATCGAGAGGTCCATGTCCCGATGAAATAGGAGGCAACAGAACAAGAAAAACAACTGGAAATTTTGTGAGTGATTTGTGCGATTTAAATATTCAAAAGTGCATATGTGTGATAGTGGTAATTAGTACACACAACGAAAAAGTGATGTACATTCAGGAAAGTAATCTTCACAGAATTATGGATTTTACATTTTAATGACTATAAAGTTTATTTTTAAGTACCACCAAGGAAAAACAGTTTAAGTAACACCTGAGTTTTGTTTACTAATGTATTATGTTGTGTATGTGGTAACCGATCGGCTCCAGTCGTTTCAATAATATCTAGCTCCCTACAGTGGAAAGAAGCCCAAATTGTAATATAGTTATTTGTGCAACAAGAGAGCAAAGTGAGTTTTTGCTGCGAGTGTTTATTTTGAATCACGAGTAAGCGAAGGATTCTAATGTAGAATCACGAGCGTAGCGAGTGATTCTAGGTTAGAATCCTGAGCGTAGCGAGGGATTCAAAGACACGAGATGCAAATAACTTTGGTCTCGTGTAACACACACAACTTTTCACCTCAGCAGCGAGAACATACACCTAAACAATACGAAACAGTACATTCAACAACATACATACAACTACAACATACTAAACAACATAGTGAGATATAAATAATGAATGGATATTAAATAATGAACAGATGTCAGACAGGCAGGAAGTTTTATTCTGCATTTTTACATTATGCTTCAATTCTAAGGGTGATAAATAAATAGCAGACTTCGTCACTGGACTCACTCATATCTATGTATTATTATTATCTTAATCATCATCATCATCATCTCAGTCGAAAGACTCACCTCCTCTCCCCCAAGAGTCGCCATAATTATAACACACACACACACACACATTGCGGATTATCTTAATATTCAAATTTTATTGTACTTTGTAGCTAGCATACATTGACCTAACCATTGCCTAGCGTAACAGAGAATTTTTGAACAATAAATATTCTGACCCCGCTATTTTTTTAAATGCGTTCTGAAACTACATTCGCGGTATTCTGTCTCAAAGTCTCAATATTAAAGATAGGTAAAACTATAAAAAAATAAGTAGATACTTGATAAACTTCGTATTGTTTTCTTCAACATTATTCATCTTGATTTAATTGTAAAAAATATAATTCGATTATTTGACATGCAACATTTTTTTATTTAAAACCTAAACACGTAAGATACAATATTACGATTATCGGTTTACAATATCGGTATCCGAACGTTTTACTGTTTTTTTTTTCTTTTTGTGCCTACTAGTTATGGAATTTGAAAATCGAATTTCGAATCGACTTGTTTCTATCTCTCGCTTTTTTTGTATCGAAGTGAAAGTGACAGAACAAAGTGAAGTTGAAATTTTTCAAATTTTGTGAGTAGACTTGCACAGTTCTCGATAAATAAAAAAAAATAATTAAAAAGTTACTTTGTCTCACGCTCGCAGCAAAATCGAATTTTGCACACTGTCTGTGAACAGCAAAACCTGCTTGTTTGAGGTGCTGAGGTGAAAAATAATTTACTTAATTGAGATCGATATGATGATTCAAAACGGACCTCAAGAAAGGTTACCTATTAATATTAAGTATGCTATTTCATCAATTACAAATGGAAAACCGGGAGAGGTCAAGTTTAAGTGTGCCAATCTGCTTATATTTACTAGGTAGGTAAATCTAATAGTGGGAAAAAACATTATCTCTCAATAGATACTAACACGTGTAGGTACAGAATTAAGTTCTTATAAAGTCTCATCCTTCGATACTAATTGCTTTGTTCGTCGTTCGCAATAGTCATTATTTCATTAGTGTATTAGCTACGTCAATTATACGCTCTTACAAGAGCGTAAGTTAAAGTTATTATACGCGCATATACCAATTAATCATGCTCAGTTTATGAGTACTAAATGAAAATGTACTAACGTGTATCCCGCCATGGCTGGAGGCCTTACATTTAAGTTACACTTAACTTAAACTTTACTTACACTTAAGTTGAGTAAAAATGTACTCTGTGCCCACAGGATAGTCCCGTATAGCAGAAACCAGCCTTATAGGTTGTTCTGCAAGATGGCATTAAAAAAAGGGTCCCATATAGGTATAAGTACAGCTTGGATGGAAAAGCTGTGGCCATATAATACGGGTGTGCTTACACATAAGCAAACCGAACAACTTTTTACATGGAACCAACGTTATGAACACCAGATATATTTGCGTCTAGTAGGTAAAATAATCATTCTGAGCCCCCAACATAGAACTTTTTCATCGGTAATTTTTAATAGCCAGGAGTTTGGAACTTAATGGCGATTAGATTAGGTTCTGTGCCTGATCTCTCTCCGGTCGTGTCGAATTGCCAACCTATCGGACTGTGAGAGTAAAGGGACTGAGAGGGCACCTGTGTCTGCGCACACACTTGTGCACTATCGAACTGTAAGAGTGAAGGGACAGAGAGAGCACCTGTGTCTGCGCACACACCTGTGCACTATCGGACTGTAAGAGTAAAGGAACAGAGAGAGCACCTGTGTCTGCGCACACACTTGTGCACTATCGGACTGTAAGAGTAAAGGAACAGAGAGAGCACCTGTGTCTGCGCACACACTTCTGCACTATCGGACTGTAAGAGTAAAGGAACAGAGAGAGCATCTGTGTCTGCGCACACACTTGTGCACTATCGGACTGTAAGAGTAAAGGAACAGAGAGAGCACCTGTGTCTGCGCACACACTTGTGCACTATCGGACTGTAAGAGTAAAGGAACAGAGAGAGCACCTGTGTCTGCGCACACACTTGTGCACTATCGGACTGTAAGAGTAAAGGGACTAAGAGAGCACCTGTGTCTGCGTACACACTTGTGCACTATCGGACTGTAAGAGTAAAGGAACAGATAGAGCACCTGTGTCTGCGCACACACTTGTGCACTATCGGACTGTAAGAGTAAAGGAACAGAGAGAGCACCTGTGTCTGCGCACACACTTGTGCACTATCGGACTGTAAGAGTAAAGGAACAGAGAGAGCACCTGTGTCTGCGCACACACTTCTGCACTATCGGACTGTAAGAGTAAAGAAACAGAGAGAGCATCTGTGTCTGCGCACACACTTGTGCACTATCGGACTGTAAGAGTAAAGGAACAGAGAAAGCACCTGTGTCTGCGCACACACTTGTGCACTATCGGACTGTAAGAGTAAAGGAACAGAGAGAGCACCTGTGTCTGCGCACACACTTGTGCACTATCGGACTGTAAGAGTAAAGGGACTAAGAGAGCACCTGTGTCTGCGTACACACTTGTGCACTATCGGACTGTAAGAGTAAAGGAACAGATAGAGCACCTGTGTCTGCGCACACACTTGTGCACTATCGGACTGTAAGAGTAAAGGAACAGAGAGAGCACCTGTGTCTGCGCACACACTTGTGCACTATCGGACTGTAAGAGTAAAGGAACAGAGAGAGCACCTGTGTCTGCGCACACACTTCTGCACTATCGGACTGTAAGAGTAAAGAAACAGAGAGAGCATCTGTGTCTGCGCACACACTTGTGCACTATCGGACTGTAAGAGTAAAGGAACAGAGAGAGCACCTGTGTCTGCGCACACACTTGTGCACTATCGGACTGTAAGAGTAAAGGAACAGAGAGAGCACCTGTGTCTGCGCACACACTTGTGCACTATCGGACTGTAAGAGTAAAGGAACAGAGACAGCACCGGTGTCTGCGCACACACTTGTGCACTATCGGACTGTAAGAGTAAAGGAACAGAGGGAGCACCTGTGTCTGCGCACACACTTGTGCACTATCGGACTGTAAGAGTAAAGGAACAGAGAGAGCACCTGTGTCTGCGCACACACTTGTGCACTATCGGACTGTAAGAGTAAAGGAACAGATAGAGCACCTGTGTCTGCGCACACACTTGTGCACTATCGGACTGAAGAGTAAAGGGACAGAGAGAGCACCTGTGTCTGCGCACACACTTGTGCACTATCGGACTGTATGAGTTTAGTGACAGAGAGAGCACCTGTGTCTGCGCACACACCTGTGCACTATCGGACTGTAAGAGTAAAGGGACAGAGAGAGCACCTGTGTCTGCGCACACACTTGTGCACTATCGGACTGTAAGAGTAAAGGGACAGAGAGAGCACCTGTGTCTGCGCACACACTTGTGCACTATCGGACTGTAAGAGTAAAGGGACAGAGAGAGCACCCGTGTCTGCGTACACACTTGTGCACTATCGGACTGTAAGAGTAAAGTGACAAAGAGAGCACCTGTGTCTGCGCACACACTTGTGCACTATCGGACTGTAAGAGTAAAGTTACAGAGAGAGCACCTGTGTCTGCGCACACACTTGGGCACTATCGGACTGAAGAGTAAAGGGACAGAGAGAGCACCTGTGTCTGCGCACACACTTGGGCACTATCGGACTGAAGAGTAAAGGGACAGAGAGAGCACCTGTGTCTGCGCACACACTTGGGCACTATTGGACTGAAGAGTAAAGGGACAGAGAGAGCACCTGTGTCTGCGCACACACTTGGGCAATATCGGACTGAAGAATAAAGGGACAGAGAGAGCACCTGTGTCTGCGCACACACTTGTGCACTATCGGACTGTAAGAGTAAAGTGACAGAGAGAGCACCTGTGTCTGCGCACACACCTGTGCACTATCGGACTGTAAGAGTAAAGGGACAGAGAGAGCACCTGTGTCTGCGCACACACTTGTGCACTATCGGACTGTAAGGGTAAAGTGACAGAGAGAGCACCTGTGTCTGCGCACACACTTGTGCACTATCGGACTGTAAGTGTAAAGTGACAGAGAGAGCACCTGTGTCTGCGCACACACTTGTGCACTATCGGACTGTAAGTGTAAAGTTACAGAGAGAGCACGTGTGTCTACGCACACACTTGGGCACTATCGGACTGAAGAGTAAAGGGACAGAGAGAGCACCTGTGTCTGCGCACACACTTGGGCACTATCGGACTGTAAGAGAAAAGTGACAAAGAGAGCACTTGTGTCTGCGCACACACCTGTGCACTATCGGACTGTAAGAGTAAAGGGACAGAGCGAGCACCTGTGTCTGCGCACACACTTGTGCACTATCAGACTGTAAGGGTAAAGTGACAGAGAGAGCACCTGTGTCTGCGCACACACTTGTGCACTATCGGACTGTAAGTGTAAAGTTACAGAGAGAGCACCTGTGTCTGCGCACACATCTGTGCACTATCGGACTGTAAGAGTAAAGGGACAGAGAGAGCACCTGTGTCTGCGCACACACTTGTGCACTATCGGACTGTAAGGGTAAAGTGACAGAGAGAGCACCTGTGTCGGCGCACACACTTGTGCACTATCGGACTGTAAGAGTAAAGGAACAGAGAGAGCACCTGTGTCTGCGCTCACACTTGTGCACTATCGGACTGTAAGAGTAAAGGAACAGATAGAGCACCTGCGTCTGCGCACACACTTGTGCACTATCGGACTGAAGAGTAAAGGGACAGAGAGAGCACCTGTGTCTGCGCACACACTTGTGCACTATCGGACTGTATGAGTAAAGTGACAGAGAGAGCACCTGTGTCTGCGCACACACCTGTGCACTATCGGACTGTAAGAGTAAAGGGACAGAGAGAGCACCTGTGTCTGCGCACACACTTGTGCACTATCGGACTGTAAGGGTAAAGTGACAGAGAGAGCACCTGTGTCTGCGCACACACTTGTGCACTATCGGACTGTAAGTGTAAAGTGACAGAGAGAGCACCTGTGTCTGCGCACACACTTGTGCACTATCGGACTGTAAGTGTAAAGTTACAGAGAGAGCACGTGTGTCTACGCACACACTTGGGCACTATCGGACTGAAGAGTAAAGGGACAGAGAGAGCACCTGTGTCTGCGCACACACTTGGGCACTATCGGACTGTAAGAGAAAAGTGACAAAGAGAGCACTTGTGTCTGCGCACACACCTGTGCACTATCGGACTGTAAGAGTAAAGGGACAGAGCGAGCACCTGTGTCTGCGCACACACTTGTGCACTATCAGACTGTAAGGGTAAAGTGACAGAGAGAGCACCTGTGTCTGCGCACACACTTGTGCACTATCGGACTGTAAGAGTAAAGTGACAGAGAGAGCACCTGTGTCTGCGCACATACTTGTGCACTATCGAACTGTAAGAGTAAAGTTACAGAGAGAGCACCTGTGTCTGCGCACACACTTGTGCACTATCGGACTGTAAGTGTAAAGTTACAGAGAGAGCACCTGTGTCTGCGCACACATCTGTGCACTATCGGACTGTAAGAGTAAAGGGACAGAGAGAGCACCTGTGTCTGCGCACACACTTGTGCACTATCGGACTGTAAGGGTAAAGTGACAGAGAGAGCACCTGTGTCGGCGCACACACTTGTGCACTATCGGACTGTAAGAGTAAAGGAACAGAGAGAGCACCTGTGTCTGCGCACACACTTGTGCACTATCGGACTGTAAGAGTAAAGGAACAGATAGAGCACCTGTGTCTGCGCACACACTTGTGCACTATCGGACTGAAGAGTAAAGGGACAGAGAGAGCACCTGTGTCTGCGCACACACTTGTGCACTATCGGACTGTATGAGTTTAGTGACAGAGAGAGCACCTGTGTCTGCGCACACACCTGTGCACTATCGGACTGTAAGAGTAAAGGGACAGAGAGAGCACCTGTGTCTGCGCACACACTTGGGCACTATCGGACTGTAAGAGTAAAGTGACAAAGAGAGCACCTGTGTCTGCGCACACACCTGTGCACTATCGGACTGTAAGAGTAAAGGGACAGCGAGAGCACCTGTGTCTGCGCACACACTTGTGCACTATCGGACTGTAAGGGTAAAGTGATAGAGAGAGCACCTGTGTCTGCGCACACACTATTGCACTATCGGACTGTAAGAGTAAAGTGACAGAGAGAGCACCTGTGTCTGCGTACATACTTGTGCACTATCGAACTGTAAGAGTAAAGTTACAGAGAGAGCACCTGTGTCTGCGCACACACTTGTGCACTATCGGACTGTAAGTGTAAAGTTACAGAGAGAGCACCTGTGTCTGCGCACACACTTGGGCACTATCGGACTGAAGAGTAAAGGGACAGAGAGAGCACCTGTGTCTGCGCACACACTTGGGTACTATCGGACTGAAGAGTAAAGGGACAGAGAGAGCACCTGTGTCTGCGCACACACTTGGGCACTATTGGACTGAAGAGTAAAGGGACAGAGAGTGCACCTGTGTCTGCGCACACACTTGGGCAATATCGGACTGAAGAATAAAGGGACAGAGAGAGCACCTGTGTCTGCGCACACACTTGTGCACTATCGGACTGTAAGAGTAAAGTGACAGAGAGAGCACCTGTGTCTGCGTACATACTTGTGCACTATCGAACTGTAAGAGTAAAGTTACAGAGAGAGCACCTGTGTCTGCGCACACACTTGTGCACTATCGGACTGTAAGAGTAAAGTTACAGAGAGGGCACCTGTGTCTGCGTACACACTTGGGCACTATCGGACTGAAGAGTAAAGGGACAGAGAGAGCACCTGTGTCTGCGCACACACTTGGGCACTATCGGACTGAAGAGTAAAGGGACAGAGAGAGCACCTGTGTCTGCGCACACACTTGGGCACTATTGGACTGAAGAGTTAAGGGACAGAGAGAGCACCTGTGTCTGCGCACACACTTGGGCAATATCGGACTGAAGAATAAAGGGACAGAGAGAGCACCTGTGTCTGCGCACACACTTGTGCACTATCGGACTGTAAGAGTAAAGTGACAGAGAGAGCACCTGTGTCTGCGCACACACCTGTGCACTATCGGACTGTAAGAGTAAAGGGACAGAGAGAGCACCTGTGTCTGCGCACACACTTGTGCACTATCGGACTGTAAGGGTAAAGTGACAGAGAGAGCACCTGTGTCTGCGCACACACTTGTGCACTATCGGACTGTAAGAGTAAACTGACAGAGAGAGCACCTGTGTCTGCGCACATACTTGTGCACTATCGAACTGTAAGAGTAAAGTTACAGAGAGAGCACTTGTGTCTGCACACACACTTGTGCACTATCGGACTGTAAGTGTAAAGTTACAGAGAGAGCACCTGTGTCTGCGCACACACTTGGGCACTATCGGACTGAAGAGTAAAGGGACAGAGAGAGCACCTGTGTCTGCGCACACACTTGGGCACTATCGGACTGTAAGAGTAAAGTGACAAAGAGAGCACCTGTGTCTGCGCACACACCTGTGCACTATCGGACTGTAAGAGTAAAGGGACAGAGAGAGCACCTGTGTCTGCGCACACACTTGTGCACTATCGGACTGTAAGAGTAAAGTTACAGAGAGAGCACCTGTGTCTGCGCACACACTTGGGCACTATCGGACTGAAGAGTAAAGGGACAGAGAGAGCACCTGTGTCTGCGCACACACTTGTGCACTATCGGACTGTAAGAATAAAGGAACAGAGAGAGCACCTGTGTCTGCGCACACACCTGTGCACTATCGGACTGTAAGAGTACAGGGACAGAAACAGCACCCGCACCCAGGCGAGCGAGATTCGATATTTCTTGTCGGTTTGTACATTATGTGCATAAAGTTTAAATAAATAAATACATAAAATCGGTTTTCAATAAGTGTAAATAGATAGAGAAATGCTCTCCCGCTGAAATCCGATACCCGACATGTGGGAACGAGCTCTCACTCATTTCATTTTAGCAAAAATGTTAGTATGAATTCAAGAACACTCTTATAAACTCTTTTAATTTGCTTATACCTAATTAAGTTCCGAAATATCACAATGATGCACAACATTAAGTTAAGGCTGCTTCCATAATAATATCTTTGACCTTCTTTGGATAATAAAAAGTTATGATATTGCAGCATGCGTGAAATTAAATGGTAAATCTATTTTAAAACGAGAGATGATTACGTTTTGCGGTTTTGTTCAACCGCAACGTGAGTACTGAAACAAGAAATGAGAGTAGGATATCGATACTTAAACATTGAACAGTTCTCTCCCATCCATCTCCTCCAAAATGGTCTGGTGATGCAGCCAGGATCATCTCCACGTGAGAGCATCGTAACTGAACAAACTTAACAACTTTCAACTGCAACAACAGGAAGTTTTCCAAAACAAGCTTGCGAGAATCCATCCTAAAGAAACATATATTATCTAAGTGAAGCTACATAAAAGCTTTATATAAGAACATTTGAACTACTTACACGTAACACAACATTGTGTTTGTGTACAAAGCTTTGTCTGCGCAACAAAAAGAACAAAAGACACAGTTACTCACTTTAAGTGGGCGAGTTTGTTCATTGATATAGATATTGTATCGGGCGTGCCGCGTACCTCGTGGGTGAATGTCAAGAGTATGAAGTAACTCGGGATCCACCGGCGCGGCGCGTGTGGCGTGTCGCTGTCGCAACGACGCGACGTGGCTTATTAACTTTTACATCATACCCAACAATGTCCCCATTGATCACAAATAGTAGGTATTTTAATAACAACATTACCTACTGTGTCTTAGTATAATTTTATTGTCCTGAACTTTCCCTTAGCTATAATTTTCCTTAATGAAATTATGATAGTTTGATTTTTACATGATGAGCCGGCCGTGCGGTTTTTGCGGTTTCAAGAAACTACGCAATTTAGACACTCGGTAAACAGGTAGGTTAAGTGAGATGATATAATAATACACGACGATTTGTGTAGCTAATTTATTACGTACCTTTTCGTAAAGCAATGTTCTTTGTACAAATACATATATTAGTAATGAATACATTATGTATGACTCAGCAAGTAAGCGAATTAGACAACTCAATGATAAATGTTACACTCTAAAATATTTCTAAGGAGCTATTTAAAGAAACCATTTGTGCGGAAATTCCCTACTTGAAAACCAACTACTGAGTAAAACTCTATTCTACCCTAGAAGGTATCGCAGTTGACTAAATATCCTGTTTACAGAAGGCCATATTATTACTACATACAAGTGATTGGTTAACGTTTCGAACGCTAACACTAAGACATTGTTCCACTGCATTGACTTGAATCACTCACGTGGCCGCACATGCATAATTTAATAACGATCAAAATAACAACACACTTTATTGTTCCTAGTAGTCGATCTTCAGATCACAACAACAACAACTAAGACGATCTACAGTTCAAAACTATTTCGGCAATCATTTGATTGCATAAGTTCTTCTCCGTTCAATCGCCTTTTCGTCCTATCGGTTCTAGTCCAAGGATATCCAGTCAGCTGCGAGCTCTTACTCGCCATGTTATCAGTGAACCTTCAAATTGTAACCTTAAAAAGTAAACGTAAGATCTAAAATGGCAAAATTTCAAAACTATTAAAAGTCAGTGTTGATGACCTTAACCAAATCAATTTGATGTACTCTGTTGAGAATTTTAAATCAGGCAAAACTAATCAATATTAGTACGAGTATTATAATTACTATGGCGGCTTTTTTTTTTTCGGTGAAGGTGTCGAACTGGCATTGAATTTAAGGAGAAATTCCTTGGGTAAAAAGTCAGTCACTTTTCCAACTATTTTAACTGTTTCCTCAGTCCAGCCCTCGAGTGGTCCAAATGCCGTTTCCTGAACAGCCAACGCTGCGAATCCAGACATCGCTACGGCATTACAGTTCTCTAGCTTACCGATCAGTAAGGACGCTTCCTTATAGGTTGCAGGACGAATTCTCAAAATGATAGTCCTGTTGAATGCACAAAGTATTTGTCGGATAGCAGTCAGATCGTAGAACGTGTAATCTTCCGGTTCTTTTGACGCAAAATCTTTAAGAACTCGTGTTGCAAGAGCTGATAGTTGCTCCTCGTTTAAGTTGTAGTTCAGTCCAAAGTTTTGAACCACGTCGATGTCCCCTAGCGTGATGTTTTCATAGTCTTCTGGAGTTATAGCAATAGTTATCCAATGAAGAATTCCAAGTATCTCGTCTGGGATATTACTGATGCCTTCATGATATTTTATGATTGACCTCCACACGAAGTCCGCTTGAGGCAGGGGTAACTGATCCCTCCCCAGCTGCAGCACACACTGCACGATTTCCTTCGGTTGCATTGATTCCAAGTCCGCAATCGGCAGTTTACTTTCTGGCGGTAGCTCCAGGTATTCATCACATGTAAGACCTCTTACTGTTGCGATTTTTAATAACATAAACCAAATGATAACTTGCATTTTGTTGAATTTTCGAGTCGTTCTTACAGCAACAACTGTGTTGGTGAAATGATTCACTTTACGTGGTTCAGACTGAACTTTTGGGTAACATTATCTATTAATGTTTCAATTACTGCTTAATTTCTACTACTATGGCCTCGACCTTCAGTTAAATAAAGCCTTGCTCTTTCACGGTTTAATTAACTTGTAGTTAGTTCTCCACGTCAGTTGGCGTTCTAGACTTGAATAGTTTAGTAGTTCTACGTAGCCACGGAGTGATTAAATTGTAACAAGGTTTGACTTGTTTCGCTGTGTGTGTTGATACTAAACTTATATTACTCTAAAAGGTTTGTAGAATTATAAAATGAAATTTAAAGGGCCTTAACTAAAACCTCTGCGTTTCGAAATTGCCTGAACGTGACAAAATATATGTTGATGTTCTATAGATATTAAAACCGGTTCACACATTAAGGTTTTTAGTCAGGAATTAACTTATTCTCGTATATCTGACACACATACGCACATGTTTTGACAAATGTTTGTTATGGAAGTAAGATGTATAAAAAACGATAATGTTAATATTTAATTTGCGTAATCATTATGGAATCTTCAACGTTGAATGAACCTCGAGAGCGGAACGGTGGGTACAACAAAATTTGCATTTTTTTTTAAATTTTGTTTGAACTTCGACCTACTCCCTAAAACATTAAAACTTTTTATGCAAAAAATAAGTCGGTGACTTTTGTTTGAACTTAACATACTTAACCGTCGAAATCCACCTGTACTACACATCTGCATAAATGCGTGATGTAATGTAACGTCATGATGTCGTATAAACCAAATTGAAATGGGACCACATGGAAAGCACCGCCTTCCAAATAAAAAATAATCATCGACATGGTTCACTCAGTCGAAAGTTCTGAGGTAACAAACACAAAAACAAATGTATACCTCCTCTTTTTGGAATTCGGTTGAAAATAACTACAAAGTAAATACTACGTTTTTGAGTAACTGCTTGCAACAAGAAGATACAGAACGTGCTACGAAATACGTGTTGCTTGCTACGAGGTATATGGTACGCGCTACGCAATACAAAACACGCACATGCTACGCGCTACACGATAAGCGCTACGCGCAACATGCTATGCCTAACACGCTACATAGTAGGTACGTGCTACGCCTACGTTACGAAACACAGTTCCTTGGATCACACTCCTTTTAGTCCGGTAGCGTTAGGTTTTGAGGTTTCAAAAATAATGAAGTTGTTTGTTTTTTGCATATAGTTCCGGACCATTTGCCAGACCTACTACACACATCAAAAGTGTCTAGGGATCAAGCATTTTTATGCGGATTTCTTGAGATTGAGATGTGGCTTTGTAATAAATTTATGATTTTATAAATTTATATGGATCCTTTTTGGTGCATTTCATAATTTGAATCAGGAACTGTGAATCAAATTCGAGTAAAAGATGAAAATCAGCTGTCAATATTTTCCCTATAAAAACATACAATGCATTGAAGACATTATTAGTGCTACTGTTTCCCTACTACTGATTAAAACCAACGTTATTATGGAGCGGCGACGTCATTTAAGCAGGGAAGAAATGCTCAGAGCCGTGGGAATGATAGAAGCTGGTTCCCGGCAACGTACTGTGGCTTTAGCTCTGAATACAAGTCAGAGTGTTATCAGTCGACTTTGGACACGTTACCGAAGCACTGGTACCGTGGCTGAGCGCCATGGAGGACGGTATCGCTGCACCACACGGAGACAAGACCGATACATTCAAATCTTAACTCGAAGAGCTCCAACAATAACCGCCATGATGTTAGCCGTGAGGCTTCATCACTCTTCAGGGAACTTAATTAGCGACCAAACAGTCAGAAACCGCTTGCATGAAGTGAACCTTCATTCCCGAAGACCGCTACGGGTACCACCTATAGTAATGCACAATCGTAGGATTCGATATCAATGGGCTCTTGAACACAGAAATTGGGCAGAAGAACAATGGCGTTTCGTGTGCTTTTCTGATGAGTCTCGTTTTGGTATGAGACCGGATACAAGACGTATACGACACTGGAGAACCCCTGGACGCCAACAGCGATTAAAATCCTGCCAGGAAGTCCATCCTTATAGTGGTGGAACCATCATGGTATGGGCGGGTATTTGGATCGGCGGAAGAACTGAGTTGATTTGGATCAGAGGCAACCTCGACGCTCAAATTTATGCTGAGACGATTGTATCAGACGTCATCGTTCCTCTACAAGTGCAAATCGGTCCCTTATTTCAGTTAATGCATGATAATGCACGACCGCACACCGCAAGAGTTGTAAGACAGACTCTCACCGCAGCTAACATCAATGTCCTGCCCTGGCCTGCTCAGTCGCCAGACTTGAATCCGATTGAGCATGCATGGGATATGCTACAGAGAAGAGCTCTGCCGAATATGGAGGGTATCCAGTCGCAAGAAGACCTTTTTTTGTTGTTGCAACGAACATGGGCGGCCATTCCACAGCGTGATTTGGATGAACTCATTTTGAGTATGCCAAACCGATGTTCTTGTGTTGTTAGTGTTCGCGGTAGAAACACGGATTATTAATTGTTTAAGTTACCCAATAAAATTTTAAAGAAAACTGTTATTTCAGTCTTTTTTTCGAACTTTTGTGTTAGTGGTTCAAATGTCAAAAATCCCTTTATTAGGAAAATGGCAAATTTCTTTATTAATGCAAAGGTGACTTGGTTTATCGTTACTGTGACAAACGAAAACACTTTATTTGATGAATCCTTAAAGAAAATTTTAATTAATATCAATCAGGAGAAAAGTTATTGCAAAAATATATGTTGATCCCTAGACACTTTTGATGTGTGTATATTAATTTTAGGTACTAGGTATATAGTTTTTGGCGGGAGTAACTATGACTCTCTTAAAGGTAAATCTTTTGTTGAGAGAGTCGTAGCTGCTCACGTGCGTAGCATGTACCCTCCTCGACTGCCACTAACAGCTGGTTGGGTAAGCGCAGTTCACGTACGTTAAGGGCCCTAGTGTGACGTCAACAAGATCTGGCGAGTAGCTAGGGCCAACTCCTACCCTAGGCCTGCTTGTGGCACCGCTGCTTAGCCAACAAGGGCGGGGGGGGGGACGACTACCAAAAGATGGAAAGGTTAGTTCGGACAATCCCTCAGGACACACCTCATAATGGTGCACCTTAATCAAAATCTTGAGGTGTAGCGCAATACCGCCCCGACTTGACCAGAGGAGTAAAACCCAATGGTACTCGTACCAGGGGTATGGGGAGCCTGCAGGAGACCTTAGTCACAACATCTGACCGAGGGGCGCAAGCACTGGGTTAAGCAGTGTTATACAGGACCGCTTCGGAGGAGGTTCCCGAAGAACGCTTCGATGGGGGTTCTCGGACCTCAAATCTAGCAGCTCGCATGGCTGAGGCGGTAGCGAGAGCTGTGGGTGAACCTGTGGTGGGGCTTGCCCGTCTGCCACATCAAGGTTTTCGGGTTGCATTTGATCGAATTAATGGAACAGACGGTCGGACCTCCGGCCTGCTACAGCCGGAGGCGTCGACCCTTAAACCTATAAGTCCGACCCCGCGATCTTCGCCTCAAGCGAGACAAGAAGAGGAGGAGAGACCTGCCCGGAATGTAGCAGGGCATTCCGGTGCAAAATAGGGTTGGGCGTGCATAAAAGGCGCGCTCACCCTGAGACGGCAAACGCCGCAGCCGCGCAACCGCAGGTGAAGTGGAGATGGCTGGAGGAAGAGGTGGAGCTTTTAGCCCGGATGGAGGCACGTCTGGATAGCGTTGGAAGCAGTGTCAGTTCCAGAAACCAACACCTTTTACGGGGGTTGCCCCAACTGGGGCACTCCCTAGAAGCGATAAGGGGGTACCGGAGAAACGAGTCATACAAGCGCCGGGAAAAGCACTAAAATTATGAATCATGCAACCGTCCTCCCGGTGAGTGTCGATGGACTGTCTGACGGCACTGATATTTCTAAGTTGTTTAAAAATGTTTTTGACGTTGAATTTAGTACCGCGTCGTCAGAAATGACCAATCTTATCATAAGATTTACAACTAAGGAGGGAAGAAATGCAATCAGTCAGATGAAACGTGGTAAGTCACCCGGTCACGACGGACTCAGTGTTCAAGATTCAAGATTGTTTATTTGCATGTTGAACATTTAAAACACGCTGGCAAGCATCTGCCCCGTGTCTTAACTTTGCTGTATAATTTTTGAATTTCACATTTGTATCGGCCCAGTGACATGATGAAAACTGTAGTGGTGTCGATTATTAAAAATAAAACTGGTCACATGTCGGATAAGTCAAATTACAGACCGATCGCCCTGGCAACAATAATCGCAGTCTCTTAAACACCTTTCTACGGAAGAATATTAAGTTACATGATGCACAGCACGGCTTCCGGCAGAGGCTGTCAACATAGACTGCCATCATGTGTCTAAAAAAGAGAGTGAGGTACTACGTAGACAATCAAAGTCCTGTCTTTAAATTTTTCGACATATCAAGGAAGCAAGTTCCTTGATATGTTGAAAACTTTTGATATGATTAATTATGATACGAGTATACTGTGGGCTAAATTACGCAAAGCGGATATGTCATTAGAGCTGGTAAATATATTTAAGTACTGGTATGGTCACCAAGTGAACTGTGTGCGTTGGGCGGATGCTAGTTCTGAGGAGTATAGGTTGCAATACGGGGTCAGACAGGGTGGTTTGACTTCTCCGATTTTATTCAACCTGTACATAGACGGTCTCATTAGTGAGCTCAGTAGCTTGAAGGCCGGTTGTTATTTAGATGGAGTGGGTTTTAATAACATCAGTTACGCCGATGATATGGCACTCTTGAGCCCTTCGATATAAGGCTTGAGAAAGCTGTTAGATGTTTTTGAGAGGTATATTGAGGAGCACAGTTTAAGATATAATGCCAAAAAGAGTGAGGTTCTTATTTCCGTTATCCATCCGTAAAGCTAGCAGGTATAATGTCTTAAACCGTGTTCAACAATTTAAATACAACGGTCATATGGTTACCGCAGACATCAAAGATGATCTGGATTTAGAAAGAAAACTTGTGTACCGGATCTCATTGGTAAGAGGTTCGGTCGCTTGGACTCATCGTGATGGCCAGTGGCCTAAGCCGCCGCCAGATCCGAGAAGAATTGAAGGAAACTCGCGTGGGCCGACAAGCAACTCCGTAAATTCATCATAGACAATTCCAAGTCTGGGAAGCGGACGACCACAATGTATTGGCGTGAAGCCCTGCATGCTACCGTGGATGGCTTCGAGTTGAGGGAGTGTCGCGGGTTCCTGCGTCCACCAAGTGGATACGGGAACGGAGCATGCAGCACACGGGCTGGGACTTCGTGCAGTTCGTGCACACTCATATCAACGCGCTTCCGTCGCGAGTTCGCAATACACGGGGGCGCAGGACTGGTGTGGAGTCGGGGTTGAACTGTCGTGCAGGCTGCACGGTCAGGGAGACGACGGCACACACCATCCAACAGTGTCACAGGACGCACGGCGGCCGTATTGAACGCCATAACTGTATAGCTAACGTCGTCAGCTCTGCCTTGATAGACAAAGGGTGGACTGTGGTGAAGGAGGCGCACATCAAGACCGTTTTGGGCCTTAGAAAACCCGACATCATCGCCTCGAGGAATGAATTCATCCAAGATATTTTTAGGTATTTTTTATTATTATTACAAAACCGTGTAAAATTCACAAAAGAAAATTCATGTTTTTAGAGTTTACGCGTTTATTATTATGTTGGAGCAAAACACCATTCATAATTTTGTGTCGTTTTTATCCACGCAATCTTATTATTTAAAAAAAAAATATAGGTACGTTCTTACTGACCCTGTTGTCAGTTTGCATGGGACGAAAATGACACAAACTGGGCCTGCACACTCCGCAGACTATCCTAGATAACTATTTTTGCCAGTTTTGATTTGAAGACTACTGAATACACAGGCAATAAATAAGCAACTTTAGATTTTTTGAAACTTATGGCATCAAAATATCTTCTCTATTTCAATGTAAAGGTAGTGCTTAATTTTAATCTTATATATAAAATTCTCTTGTCACAATTTTCGTTCCCATACTCCTCCGAAACGGCTTGACCGATTCTCATGAAACTTTGTGAGCATATTGAGTAGGTCTGAGAATCGGCCAACATCTATTTTTCATCCCCCTAAATGTTAAGGGTAGTCCACCCCTTAATTTTATTTTTTTATGATAAAACATACAAAAACACATACAATCCTATCACCCTTCTACGATCAACCCTTATTTTTTAATAGCCATTTTTTTTCCGTTCCTTTTTCTCTCTTATATGACGCAGACGAACTTGCGTGGGTCAGCTAGTAATTTATAAGAATAGTACCAAGTTGTTCCTATAAATTCATGACGTGGTCGTGCGTCCAGGATATCAGCTAGCTCTTATTCTTAACTTGCTGGCTACATTAGATCACAGGCTGAGTTTCATAATCAATTTGAACAGTTTAAATAAATTGCTGCTTATTTGGCAATGGTGCAGAACATTTAGGAAACTTCGTTAAGACAATGTAGTAACAAGAAACAGACACGGAAATAAGCACGAGTTTGTTATTAACTAACTTCAGAATCCTGAAACCGCACATTTTTGTAGTTATGATACAGTTATGATTCTTATGGTTTGTTAGATTTTGAACATTTCAAACTATTACGCCCCGATTATGTTTACTTATGCAACGCCATTTAGCATAAAAGTTGCCTAACGCTTTGTTAGTTAACAAACATCGTAGACTCATATTGATGTAGAAAAATGTGTCGAAATTAATACATGCATATTTCGACAAGTTCACAACAAAATTTTTGGTTTAGATGATTTAAATGTGAACGGATATTGGTATCCCAAGGTGGCAAATCTCCCACCGTAAACGCAGGCCTGAGTTTAGACGGTGAGCTGTGGGCTAGCTCGCCGTACGTCCATATTATGACGACAGACCGTGTCGACCGTGTGGGTAAAAACCCCTAATTAATAAAGAATAAAAAAAAAAAAAAAAAAAAGACCGTGTCGACGGCGCGTTTGTGTTCCAGTGAGAGTGGGAGGAGTCATTTGATGATCTATCTTCTTCTTCTATATTATAAAAATGAAACCCGTTTTCCGTTGTCACGACATAGCATGAAAACGGCTTGACCGATTTGGCTGATTCTTTTTTTGTTGTGTTTGTTATTGTCAGGAGAAGGTTCTTATGAAAAAAAATGTAGTAGTAGGTAGCTTTTTCCCTCTTATGTGACGCAGACGAAGTTGCGTGGGTCAGCTAGTTTCCCATAAAAAAGGTGGCAAATCTCGAACATAGGTCTTTATTATAATTGTGTATTTTGTTTTTCCGTGGTGTGGTCTTAAATGGCAGATTGTGATTCTTCGTCCCAAAATTCAGATGGGAATACTCGGCTGGTGATTGATTTCAAGCTAATGGTTTACCTAGAATGTTATTTAGCAAGCACCTTGGATACTTGATAGAAAAGTAGGCGTGATGAGAGAACGATAAAATATTAGGTACTAAACAAAGTTTCGGTCAGGAGGAGCCTTTCAAGCATGGGCCCACATTCAGTATTCAAGAAGGGCCAATAATCAACAACGGGCTGTTCCGCTAGGTTGATTTTCATGTCCTCGACATAAGTTTGAAATTGGGATTCATCATCATCATCATCATCTCAGCCGAAAGACGTCCACTGCTGGACATAGGCCTCCCCCAAGTGTCGCCACATTGACCGGTCCCTTGCTACTCGCATCCACCGGATTCCCGCAACCTTCACCAGGTCATCGGTCCACTTAGTGGGAGGTCTTCCAACGCATCGTCTTCCGGTTCGCGGTCGCCACTCCAGAACTTTTCGGCCCCATCGGCCATCCGTTCTGCGAGCAATGTGCCCTGCCCACTGCCACTTAAGTTTAGCAATTCTTCGGGCTACGTCGGTGACCTTGGTTCTCTTGCGGATGTCCTCATTTCTGATTCGATCAAGCAAGGAAACTCCGAGCATAGCCCTCTCCATTGCCCTTTGGGTGACTTTAAGCCTTTTGATAAGGCCCATTGTGAGCGACCACGTTTCGGTCCCGTATGTAATCACTGGCAACACACACTGGTCATAGACTTTCGTCTTGAGACACTGCGGTAAGTTGGACGAGAAGATACCGCGCAGCTTCCCGAACGCTGCCCAGCCGAGTCGGATTCGACGATTGACCTCTTTCTCGAAGTTAGACCTACCTAACTGGACCGTTTGTCCTAGGTATACATAATCGTCTACAATTTCGAGTGTAGAGTCTCCGATCTTGATAGGAATGGGTGTGACATGGGCATTCAACATGACCTTCGTCTTGTCCATGTTCATTTTTAGACCCACTCTTTTGGAGGCTCTACTGAGGTCATCGAGCATTGTACTGAGGTCCTCCATGGTCTCAGCCATGACCACAATATCGTCGGCAAACCGAAGGTGAGTGATGTACTCGCCATTGACGTTGATGCCTAGCCCTCTCCAGTCCAGAACCTTGAAGACATCCTCCAGTGCAGCGGTGAACAGTTTCGGAGATATGACGTCTCCCTGTCTTACACCTCGCTGCAGAAGGATAGGTTCCGAGGCTTGGTCCTGAAGTCGGACTGACATGGTGGCGTTTTTGTACAAACACTTCAACACCTCGATGTACCGATAGTCAATTTGGCACCGTTGGAGAGACTGCAGTACAGCCCAGGTTTCGATCGAATCAAAGGCTTTTTCGTAGTCCACAAACGCTAAGCAGAGAGGCAAGTTATACTCTTCGGTCTTCTGTATAACCTGCCGAATCGCATGTATGTGGTCCACGGTGCTAAAACCTTTTCGGAAACCGGCTTGTTCGGGTGGCTGGAATCGTGGAAATTGGGATTAGGATACATTAATATCTTAATTGGTAGATATCACATGTCATCGATTATTTTTTGTATCTAGGACATGTCGGTTTTCTCACGATGTTTTCCTTCACCGTTTTGAGAGCAGTGGTGACGAAATAAATGTGCCTGTCTGGGTTAGAACCAACGACTTACTGTTCGAGAGGGCCGCCACCAGTGGGCCACGGCTGATACCCTGGTTTGGTATGATCTAATATAACGCTGTTCTTATAAACAGAACGTTTAAAAAAAGTAACGTTATCGACATTTCGATCAAAGTAAGCGACCACAAAACACGATGCCATAATTTGAAATGGAAGTCGCTGTCATATCGAGACAACTCAATTCGAATTCATTTGCGTTACGACATAAAATGATCACGAAGTTCGATTAAGAACTGATAAATTATTAAGCGAAAGTAGGTTTAAAGTTCACACATGGTAGGGCACATTGCTCGCAGAACGGATGGCCGATGGGGCCGAAAAGTTCTGGAGTGGCGACCGCGAACCGGAAGACGATGCGTTGGAAGACCTCCCACTAGGTGGACCGATGACCTGGTGAAGGTTGCGGGAATCCGGTGGATGCGAGTAGCAAGGGACCGGTCAATGTGGCGACACTTGGGGGAGGCCTATGTCCAGCAGTGGACGTCTTTCGGCTGGGATGATGATGAGGTTTAAAGTTCTATAGCAAATTAATATTAGCCTGAAGTAGGTATTTTGACGTGCTTCGTCAGGGCAACAACCAAAAATAATTGGTAGGAATTCCAAATATCAAAAGCAACTACTCGTACAAACAGCAAATAGAAAGAAAGAAAGAAAGAAAAATTATTTTAACAAACTCTTGTCATATCAAAATAAGAGGTGTTATGTCAACATCAACCGCAAAAAAACCGGCCAAGTGCGCGTCGGGCCACGCGCAGTTTATGGTTCCGCAGTAGCCCGTTTTCTGTTGTTCATAAACTCATGATAATTTATTATATCTTTTGTTATTTTGGATTTTGTTTCGTCAATGCAAGACTTAAAAACAAGCCCCCCGTTATAGACAAGCAACGAGTTCCAAACGATAAATTCCAGAGACGTACGAGGTCTTCGATATTGGGAATCGTGTTATGTGGAACTGATCGGTGTTGGAAAGGACACCTACCAAGGGGCGTGAAGATAGAGTCAAGCTGTGACCAAGTGGCGTCTCATCATCAGCCTATAATGTTCCCACTGCTGGGACACGGCCTCCTCTCAATGAGAGGGAATGGGCTATAATCTACCACGCGGGCCCAGTGCGGATTGGTAGATGTGACATGTCTTCGAATTTTTGGTTCTAGGACATGCCGGTTTCCTCACGATGTTTTCCTTCACCGCTGCACCGTTTTGTGAGCAGCAGTGATGAAATAAATTACACAAAGTAATGCGCCTGTCTGGGTTCGAACCCACGACTTACTGTTCGTAAGTCGGGGCCGCCACCACTGGGCCACGGCTGCTCTCAAGATGGGCGTCTAAAGATTGGAAAATGTTGATGGTTGATGGTGGTGGAATGTGGACATTGTTGCCATTGTAGGAATATCTTGGATGAGGCTGGCACAAGAGCGTGGAGCTTGGCACAAACAAAGAGAGGCCTTTTCCCAGCAGTGAATGATGTCGTGCTGTGAGCTGTGACCATGTGGCATTCAAGAAAATGTACTAGATATCGTTAAAATATGGGTAGATATCCGGCTGTTCGATCAAAGGACCATTCGGTAAAATGGCTCTTCGGTGATATGGCAAAGTAGAAATGGCTTTCGGTAATCAGAACCAACCCCATTCATACCGAACCGTCTTTTATCAAGGCAAATAGTCTGATGGCGTGATGGTAAAAATAAAACCAAGGCATTATGTCCCCCTTTGACCAGTTTTTTTTTACGGTGCATACAGTTTTAAATAAAAATATACAACAGGTACAATGTAGCCCAGGTATCTCTTTTTTTAAATTGTTATACCCGTGTAGGTAGAGCAAGACAAGAAAATGCCTAAAACGAATTTGAAAATCTTCAGAAAGGAGCTAAGCCTTGCAGGGAAAGCCCACTTCCAGATTCCAAAACAGAACAAAAACTCACAACTGGATGATTTTCATGTCATAGTACGGGGCCGGAACCAAATCAGACAAAACTTGATGAAGACGGTAAATTAAACAAGATTCTTATTTGGCTATCTTCGGGAGTAAACCTGTGATTTCGAAAATCTCTATTGTATTGACTATTGATCCCATTAAATTCGTAGCATTCAATTTTTTTACAAGATTATATACTTGGTATTCGGATATAACCAGTATTATTCCCAGGACAAAAAGGAAGTAGCGCTTACTTACATGACGTTCAATAAGCTTTTTATAACTTTAAATGATCTTCATTAATAAAACTGTCAATGATGGAATGTATACATGTGACAATGATCAATTTGTATTACCGATAGGTTATACAATTTGAACACTTTAATGTCTCAAAGAACGACAAATTCATCTAGAAATCGTAAGTGACCTGGATTCAAGTTTCAAGTCGCTTAAAAATGGTTGTTGGCTAAATCCGGATAGGAAATTCGGCCTACTTACATCATTTTTATTATAGAGTTATCTAAACAACAATCATGACTATAATAATATTAGCCTTAAATGGCACATCAGTTCTAGGTGCGAGCAATTTTACTGTATCACCATGACCACGCAGATCTGGCCCCTTATTCACAACCATTCGATTCGCTTCCGATTCGGAAAGTCGTATGTCTATCTTGGTCGTTTTCGTAATGCCAGAAGAAGACAGATATACGAGTTGTCGAATCGGAAACGAGTCGAACGTTTGTGAATACGGGGTCTGAACACTATAATTACATTACAATATCAACTTGTCAATTATTATTATCGGAATCAGTTAGATTATCAAACAATATTTGGCCCGTATTTTTTCTTATGTTACGTAGACTAAAGTTGGCGAAGATACGACGCTTTTAAAATTCACAAAGTGTCACGCTTTGGTAGATATAATTTTTAGTGCGTTCTGACGTCACAAACTCACAAGGCCCCACCCGATTTTTGATGCGTTTTATCTTTGTCAATATTCATTGGCTAAAAATGACAAAAAATACGTGTCCATTATTTTCCAATACTATAACTGACGGCCTAAATAGATTTGCAATATTTGATACTATTGTCATGTCTCCAAGAACTTTTTACTTTACACCCCTCGTGTTTTTATTTACTGTTTTCACATCTTCGCCACGTAACATACCTATCGATGAACGGTAGAATTAACTACTGGCAGGACCTTCTAATCAATAATTACAAATAATTAAGTAGGTACTTAAAGTCTAATCAAAACTGAAACAGGAAATTACGAAATACTAGGTAAGTAAATACTTGTGTAGCGGATATGGCCTTAGTCTTCGGAAAATTACAACATAGGTGCATATAATATACCTACACAGTAAAGGTAAGTTAGGCGCGTTTAGCGCAAAGCTGATTTAAGCGAAAACTGTTTTGAAAGAACCTCACAACCAAATCTGAAATCATATAATTCTAAATAATATAAAAATCATTCAATTATTGTTTTGTAATATTCACAATCAACCGATGATGCGGCGACCGCGACGGCATGAATGCACGAATGGTACAACATACTTACTGGTAAATACTGTTTTTGCCTAAACCAAGTACTTATGTACCATAAATTCGCCAGCAGCCAGCACATCAAGTTACCACAGACTTACAAATTTCTCCAAATTATTCCAAACCATGAACTGTTTACGGTTAAGTTTGAAATCGAATGAGAAAATTTGACAGTTTGAAGTTTGACTGGCGCTGGCGACTGTACTTAAGAATTCAATCAAAAAGTTTAATATAATTAAGTCTTGAGTAATAAATTCCTGAGCTCGCAGGTACATTCATATATCATACGTTGATTTCGGAAAAAAAACACACTGTATTATATATAAAATACACTTTTCGATACTGTCGCTAATTAGGATCAAATTCTGGGAAGAAATGACATGCGACAAACTAATCTTTCCTTGGAAATCGGAAAAAAGGGGTACTTTTGTACATGGGACGCGTTTTAATAGTAGGTCCCTAAGAGTTCCCTAGATGGCGTTGATCTGTGAATTGTCCACTTCCTGAATCTCGCTATGGTTTCGTTACACGGCAAAATATATATACCGGACACCGCTGAACGCTACCCAACACCAAAAGTGCCTTAATAAAATGTAAGGCTGCTAAACTACCTCATACGGGCTTATACTGCTCCTAGATTATATATAGTCATTACGGACTAAGCCTATAAATTTTTGGAATAGATCGAAAGATACCTATGGTGTCTTTCGGTCTGAGAATACTCATTAAACAGTTCTTTGGCTTGATAAGTTGAAACTCACGGACAAAGTGACTATAAAAATCTCTTGTATAGGGATATAACCTTTTTTATCTAGATGATTACATTTTGAATATCCCATTAATAATTTTATTAAGTAGGTACGAAGTGGCGCCAGTGACGAAAAATGTACTTAAAGAAAGCCCGTTTAGGTTGGTGTGGACTAGTGATGGGAAATGTTGATGGATGTGGTGAGGAACAGGAAGAGCAAAGAAAAGATAGACTGATTAGCGGAGAGAATGGAAGAAAAAACGGATAGCGCCGACTTCAAGTGAAATGGAACAAGTGCAGAAAGATGCTGATGATCCATATTCTACAATATAGTACAAGTCCACCTATTCGTGCAATAAGTGGGCAGGGATAATTATAAAACTCTCAAATCACAAATCGTTTATTGCTATAAATCTATATTGTACTATCTGTAAGGTACAGATGGTAAATAAAAAGAAAGGAAACAATTATGGAGCCTCTTTTGAACTTCTAACTAAGGTTAGATTTCTTATTTTTAACCCCCGACGACGACCAAAAACGACGGTGTTTTAAGTTTGACGTGACTGTGTGTGTATCCGTCTGCGACATCGTATACATACGTACTCATAATATACAATCCTACAATACAACCGAAAAGGCATTTTTTGGAATCGTTTCAAAGTTTGCTTTCCTAATGCGAAAGGTCGCATCCCCAAATTGTGAAAGTTGCAATAAAATTGAAGATGTGCCACATTTGCTGATGGAGTGTGTAAAGAACAAGAATGAAAGGGAATCATTGATTATAGAGTTTAAATTAAACATTCTAGACGTTAGGCTAATTCAAATCATTTTAGGAAACCCCACATCAACGATTGCAAAGAAGTTATGTGGCTTGGTGAAGATATTTAATCAATGCTTCCCTTTCTATTAAGTACAAACATAGTAAGTAAGGAAGATATTCAATCAATGATTCCCTTTCTATTAAGTACAAATATAGTAAGTCATATTTAATATTTATGTAACTAGGTAATAACGTACGATGGGGTTGGCATATCCGTATGGACAAAAACCCCCTTTAAAAAAAAAGAAAATAGGATTCAGAGACGTGTTTTGCCCAACTACAAGGTTTCTATCTAAGATACAAAAATAAGCTATTAGGTAGACTTAGTGGTAGGATAGATTCGTTACAGAATCCATAACACATATTATTGCAAACAACAACTATTTATAAGTAGACAAGTCTCTGTACTAAGTACCACTAACTCGTAAACAGTTTATAGAACAAGTTCTAGTTTTAACCTTGTATCAACCTTAGCAGTTACATAGGAAAAATATTCAATGAAACTATTTATTAACTGGGTAAGACGCATAATCCTCACGCGTCACTGAATATTGTTATAGTGTTACATACTTCACGTAATAGAAGATCACTTTGAATATTTTGTCATACCCAACAAAGCAGAGGAAAGTAGATACACTAGAAACATAATCTGGAGTATTATCTGTAAGGGTATTAAAATAAGAAGGAAACTATTGTAGGTAGCAGTAATATTCATACTGTCGCTAAGCGTTATAAAAGGAGGCTCCGAATAAAATAAGTATAATAATACACTAAATCTAAATCCCACTCTATCCATTGGTGAAAACAGCATTAAAAGCGGTGCAATAGTTTTTGAGTTTATCACGAACAGACATACAGACGCCGCGGAGGACTTTATTTTATAATACTCGTATGTAGTAGTAATTTTGAGAAATTGCGGAACGCTTTTAAAATGCCAATAGAATCAAGAGTAGGAATAATACTACAAAATATTATAACATGTCTTTTTTGAGAGGTATATATAACCTTGAAGTTAAAATAGGTAAAGTAGGAAGCATAACCCACATATTTGTTTGTTTGGTTTCCGTTTCCTAAGTATATCCAAATGTCAAAATAAGGTTAAAGACCTCGAGGTTTTTCCTAATCAGAAAGCTTAATATATGCCTTATGTAAATAGGTACTGAAACTTTTAACAATACCATGTTGCTAAGTATGCAGTTTTTTTAGAAATAGGTACATGCAAGTTTGCCAAAGCCCTGCACATTAGCAACAAGATTAAAACAGCAGAAAATAAAATAAAGACAGTTTGGAAAGTCATAGATAGCGAGAATAACAGGAAAAAAGTACGTCATACTTACTTATTTCTTTGCAAGTTTATATTTGACATTAGGGTAACCTTCTATTTTTTAATCCTGACTTGGTTCTGATGTCCCTGTCGGTTAGATTTCCAAATAAAACAATCATCTGGAACGTTGGTCTCTCTTATAGGAAATCAAAGCTGAGGTAAATAACATATGAATGACCTGCTTATAACCTCTCAAGGCAGCTTATAATAAGTAGTGGCAATTATAAATAGTTATAATAATAATACTTTAGAATCATGACAACCTGTAAGATGTTCCGCTATTGTAAGATGCCATAATTAAGTAATCATATTTTCACACTGGTGTTATTATTCATGACTTTTTCAACACAACGACACTTCTTTGAGAACCTGTTTAGGAGATTGAGGTTTTGCCAAAATGTTGATTCATAAAGACAAAGAGAACGTGAAAGGATTGTGTTTGGGGTAATGGCCACAACAGATTGAAAGGGTGTTTGTGAATTAGGAGACTAGGAGGATACCGTGTTTCACTGACCTTTTTCTTGTTTTTAGGATGGGAAATCATCAAATAACTTCTCCTACTCTGGACGGAGCGGGAGGGAGTCTCAGACTTTTACTGACTAAAAACCATCCATGGTCCTTCCTCGCTCTTTATGTTCCGGGGCCACGGTGTCTCTTTCGAACAGTCCCGCAACCCCGGCAGGGTTCGGCCCCTGCGGGGCCCCTTCACTGTTTCACTAACCTCAAGTAACCTACAGGACAAAGGTAAGGAGAAGATAATGGACCAAGAAGCAATTAACCTTATTGAGGATTAAATACGACCATGCTAACCGATGTCACCATGCCACTTATCTGAATTTTCTTATTTTTTCCGAACACAATCCATCCATCCAGCCACCCATCATCCCCATCCATCTTTAGTCCATTTTACATCAATCCATGTTTTCTGTTCCATTTCTTTGGAAAACTAAATAAATATATTATGTACCTACTGATTGAATTTATCAAGCCAGCTGAAAGGATTATGCGTTATCGAAGAGATCAGCAGGAGAGTGACCGTGATATTTACCGATATGTAAACATAACCCCCCGGGCCTTCTTTCATGATCTCATCTCGTCTGCTCGCGCATGTGACGCTCAAACCGGCGCCCGCGCCGACGCTGTTGATTCATGCATGTTACGGAGTCACGCTAGTAGACCTCGTTTCGAATTATGTAACACACATAAACGCATTTTCGTAATGTATATGTACCCAAATTGCAACATTTGGGACACTGTCTTTGTCGGTACCAAGTTACCAACAAATCAAAGCCACTTAACTAATTATCGCGGAATATGTTAATGTTTAAGTCAGTCTGCAAACATTAGTAATTAACATCTTTTTTATTTGTTTGCTAACAACTTGAGAGATTAGCGACTCCTTAATGTTTTGTTTAAACAAACAGCAGGCTCCTTTGTCTGTTTACAAAAAGTGGTGTTCGAATATTTCTTTAAAGCGATTTTACTACATCAAGGTGGATATGTGTAATTATCAACGCGATGTGCAAGGCTGTCAGAAGTTTATGATTCGGAGGCGTTTCGAATAGTTTCGATTAAATATCGGATCCAAGTAGTTGGTAGGTACTGTCTAGAAGATATTGCCACCGCTGGCATTGAGAAGAATATTTGGGTCATTGTTAAAAATGTATTTCGCAATCCATGGCGAACTATAAAATTTTGATTTTAATGTGTAGGTACCCAACAACTACCTCCGTTGGCTTGCTAATCTACATAAACGATATTTCAAATTATTTAATACCTATGTAGATTGCGTCTTATTCAAGGTTTCTTTTACTTTTCAAAGGTAACTTATAAAGTTCACATTTTAAACAATGAGTCGTTGTTTAGAATTTGTGTGCTTTTGTGCTTTATGATTATTTACAGACACTATCTTGTCTAGTTGTCTAGTAAACATCCGTTTTCTATAACTTACTATAGATAGGTAGTAGGGCAAAGTTAATAAATCACATTTGATACGAGTATCTGTCAGTTCATAGCAAAGGTTTGGTACATTTTTTGCCATTATTACAATAAATATGTAATTGTAATTGAAAAAAGGTAAGCAGTGTGCAGTTCTAACTGCTAAAAGAGCAGAAATAACAATACTTGAAAACGCTGAAATAATACTTTATGCCGCCGTTACAAGGTTACGTTATTATATTTTGATGGAGTGTAAAATGTGGTCCATGTTCACCAAAAAGATGACGGTCTGATTATCTGAAATCAGCTGTTTAAAACACATTTTTGTATGGGAACATCAGTCTCAGTTACAGCTGTTTTTAGTTAATCAGGTTGTTATCTTTTCGGTGAACATGGACCTAAATTGGCCCTACTGTAACGTGTTCCTGTTCCTTCTTCCGTAGTTATCAGTGTTTATATAAACAAAGAATATGCTATCCGCGTCACCTACCTGTCACTTCATTCATAAAAAAAACAAAGAGAGCTTTTCTGTGACGTTTTGTATCTAACCGTCCAGTAAGCAAATGAAACTGGCTAGTAAGTAATTAAAAATGTAATGGAAATCCTAGAAAATGAGTATTAGTGAATGTACCTGATGAAGGTGTACTTATAGCTGTATGCAGGTATTGTCATAAATTTGTCATTCCAACACGAGCCCATTCTCATCCCATTGTCACTTTGCTAAAGTTCGGAAGCTGTTAAATTCATAATAATCGGTCATTAGTCGGTCAATGGTCTAGTAATAGAATTGTGTTATTGACATTATCGTATAACCATTACTATAAAACGCGCCACATTTCATTTATATATATATATTTTTATATTTTATTTATTAGTGTTAAAAGTAATCTGAAGTCCGTAAATAGCACCAGTCATTCATTTATCATGTCTATGCCATTTATTTCAATGGAGTGACAGTGGTTGACTATTGGAAAGTCATAATGACGCCATTAAAAAACAACAAAATATTTTATTTTACATAGGCCTAGATGGTCACTAATAAAACGTCGAAAAAGGTGCACGGTTCGCGACGGTAGATTCCATGGAGAAGAACCGGCAAGAAACTCCATGGTTACTCTTCAAATAATTTGATATTACAATATTATTAGGTATGTTACAGCATTAGTAATTTAGACAGCGTAGGCCCGACCCAAAATATGTGAAACAAGATAAATATTTAACAAAACTTAAACATCATCAGGAAATCTACAAAGCTTAGGTACAATGTTCACTCATTCACAAATAATAGGTACAACAGCACCTTTACAAAGGTACATCAATATTTTAAAAAGTAAATTATAATAATTAAAAACTAAATTAAACAAGTGATGCAAATATTGTTATCAGTGCTGTAACTATTCTAAGCAATATGTAAGAAAAAAGAAAAGAAAAAAAAATAGGTAAATGATACTGAGGATATGACATCCACAAATCTGTGCCGTTTATGAATGAGTTACAATGGAAGCCGCATGTGCAGAACTATAGCCAAACTTCTAAGTCTTCAACGTAGTCCTTGATTTTATAATAGGTACGCTTTTTTCATAAGGACACATTTTAGTCGAGTTTTTGAACTATCCATCGGTAGGTTCTATATCTGACTTTGGAAACTTGTTATAAAAGCATACACTGTTTATAAATAAAAGACTTGCTAGTTTTTGTTTATCTGAATTACAATTTCATGTTTACTGCGTGTATTTTTGGAAGTCGCTTCTAATTTTGAAAAGCCCTTGATTTTTACGGACATATTATAAAATACATTACAATAAATTAAGTGAAGGCAAAGTCAGTTTAATGATCTCTTTGAATTTTTCTCTGAGTGCCAAGCGCGGACTGCCCTCTTTTGTAGTATAAAAATTGAGTCAACGTCTGCTGCTGACCCCCACAGCAGGATGCCATAAGACTTTAGATACTGTGGAAATAAACATAGGATACTAACCTAGCTGTGGCTACTTCCGTTAACTGCCTTATTTTCCTTACTGCATAGGTATGCAGCTAAGCTAAACCTACCCGAAAGAGCTCTAATGTGCGCGCCCCACTTCAAATTTGAATTGATAGTAATCCCTAGTCCTCAGAATACAGTTTCCGCTATAACATCAAATTTATTACCTACCGTCAAGATTTAGATTCAGATCACTTTGTGGTACATTTGGTAAAGATAACTTTAAACATTTAGTTTTTCTTGCATTCAGTAAAAGATTCAGTTTCAGTAGAAGATTTTGTTAGTAGATTACCATACTTGTCAAAATCAACAATTATGAAGTCAATGATAGATTATTCTGACACTATTGTAATAGCAGGTTTGAGGCCCAGGTCTACTATCTTAAAAGTAATAAACTATATCAAAAGACTCTTCGTTCCAACGAAGTTTTCTTGGCTGCTTCGAATTCCATGCTTCAATACAATCAATATTTGTATAATTTGTTGATCTGAGTTTATTTGCCTTTGCTTGTGGACTTAGAGGTACCTTACTAGGTTGTATTTCTCATTATTTACCGATATTCAAAAATATATCAACTATCGTAAGAGCTATCTTAGTTGAACAGGGCTATGGTTGAATGTAAATCCAAAGAGAGAGTAATAATGCTTATTATTATGAAACATACACGTTAATAATTTTAACATAATCGGTGAATTTATTGTGCCCATTGCTGGGCTTAGATATTCCTCTCTATAAAAAGGAGTGGACCATCTGTCTCAGGCTTAAATTATGCTGGTGTATTAAAGCCGGACTAAATGATTGCGAACATTTTAAAAGGCATTTGCACTTTTTAATCGCGAAAATTAAGCAATGTTTGCTTAGCGGATGACCACATTATCAAAGATTTTAATATTGATATCAAGAAATGTGTGAAAGAAGCTCTGTCACACATTTGACCCGCTTTACTTCGAACAATTTACATAATTAACCGACCAGCACCACGCAAAACATATGTTTATTGCATAATTTAAGTGCTTTTTTAAGCAAACATTAGTCCTTGTAACTTAAACGTCAGTTCATCTGTTGAAGATCACTGCTCTAAATGCGTAACATTCACTATTTTATAAGCACGATTGTGTTTTTAATTCGTGGCGTAATCTCTTATATTAAAATATTCTATACAGTCCGTCTTCTAGAGTCCGTAAAATAAATAAATCTTTTTCAATACTATATTGTTTACATATTATCTTTGTTTAAAATAAGTCATTTCATTTTCGTGCCCAAGCAGGGTTAAAAAAATCAAAAACTAATGCTTTTTCCACAGAATGCAACATAACTTTTTCATATTTTCATAAAGAAGCCCTGCCTGTACAACTTTGTACGTTAGTACTTATTGTTGAGCTGTTTTAATTATAATCGAAGGAAAAAGACATGACGTCGGTGATGTTATTTCCAATTATTGTCAGTAAACGTTACGAAGACACGTGCAGTGATTAGTTATAATTGAAAAAATAATTGTCGTATAGTTGCGTTATAAAGAATAAATTCATGGAAAAATGAGAAGTGTGTAGGGAGGGGACAAAGCAAACATACCAAAGTAAAACATTATATTCAATTATAAATTTTATCCTTCTTCAGTGGGGTTCTGATAAAACTTACCTTGTATTTTCTGAATACGCAACAAAAACTTAAATATATTTTTAATATTTTAACTGACTCTTTCACAGCAAGAAGTATATTGTTACACTATATTTTATTTAATAAAACACACACCTACTTAAATATTTTCTAAACTTAAAAAATTAGCTAAACCCTAATAAATAATTAAAGAAAAATAAATAAAAACTTACGTGAAAACGTGTTAGCGCACGAATAATCCGCCAGGGGGGCGCTGCAGCGTGCTCGGCGACGCACAAACGCGTAATGTTCTGCCCGCTGTCGGCGCTTACGTCTTCTACTATCATTACAGATACTGTGCAATAGTGTTACAGGCATACTAAAAAATCGGCCGTTCTTAAAAAAATCTTTCTACCGACCACGTTTTAATGCCAAATTAGCACGATCTACTTATTTTGTATTGTAGTACACGGAATTTTAATTAAATAATATGCAATTAAACGCGTTTGCGTGTTTTGGGTGAAGACCCCAGTTTATGTAACAACTACACACCTACTGAACATGACTTTGAACAGATTTGATAATCTACTTGAATCAGAGCATTGTTTGTTTCAACATCTACCTTCGAATCGGATCTCAATCTCCTCTTGTGACTTGCACTTGTGCAAAGCGATAGCGAAATAGATCGTAATGTAAAACATAGAATTAATAATGAAATTAACGCATTCCCCTTAAACTTAAGGGGAGTATGGTAGTAAAACCTGCTGTCTTGTATGGGTCAGAATGTTGGGCCACACAAGGGATGAATGAAAGGCATGTAATGCCGCCGGTGACAGAAAAGTTGTGTGGTAAGTATGGGATGATGCAGTGGACGGAGGAGAATGTGGTGAGGAAAGTTTTGAGTATGACTGTGGAATTGTGGATGAGTATGAGAATAGAGGAAGACCAAAGAAATAATAGATCAACTGTGTGAAGAATGGTACGGCAAACAAAGGGGGTGTCTGATGAGATGACGATTAATACAGAAGTATGGAAGAAAAACACATGCTGCGCCGACCACAAATGATTTGTGACAATGGCAAGAGAATGATGACCCTTGTGTCATAGGTTTATGGATTTTAAGGTAACTAATCTAGGTAAATTTTTTACTTTTTCGCTAAGTGGAGTATTATTGGCAGCATTGTGAGTGTGTCTGTCTGTCCAACGTAGTTCCCAAACGGATGAACCGAATGAGTTTTGGTTGTTTTGTTTGGGGAGTGTTCTTAGCTATGTTTTATAAAAAATTATCCAAGATGACCGCCCGCCGCCATAAAGTGGCGGATTACATATTTTTTTCTCTACTCCCTCAATATGGGGATCAAACGAATGGACTTAAATGGTAGAATACTATACACTATGATAAATTCCAAATCATAGATGGCCGCCACCACAAAATGGCAAATTACATTTTTCTTTCACAACTATATAGACCAATGAAAGGGTTTGAATAGCAGAAAATGTACACTTAATAATAAAAAAGAGGAATAGTAACTAACGAAATGAGATGAGGAAAGTAGAGTGATGACTGGTACTTAGGACCTAACGAATTAATTTTAATTTAACTTTTAGTACATTAAATCATTGTAATGTCGGTTTTTTTTAATCCTCATTACTCACTCATACTTGGAAAGTAGGTCTGAAGTTGCCTGAGGAGCGAGTTGAAAGTAACACTTTTCAGCCCTAGGGATCGCTTTCAACTGACAGCTGTCAAATTATAAAAAAGACTAGTTCTATTTTCACGTTTCTATTGAACCATGTTCCAACATTCTATACACACACTCTCTATTACTGCGCCATGTAAAATTGAAATGAAATAAAGTTAAGGATTATTGAACTAAAGAATTGTTACCCTAGGGGTGAAAGTAACTTGTTTAGTCCCGAGACGGGGTTTGGCGCCCAAGTGTAGCGCGGGCGCCAATAGTTCGAGGGACTAAATAAGTCTTTACCCCGAGGTAAACACTGTGCTTTTCATTACGAATACAAGGAAAATAAAAATATAAACACGAAACCACTCGAAAAAAATAATAAGATCGGATTGCCGCTTTCCCGCCTATTTTATTTTTAGGGTTCCGTAGACAAATGGCAAAAACGGAACCCTTATAAAATCTTTTGCCTAAATCTACGTTATATTAAAGAAATATTTGTAACCAATTTATAACTAAGTTATTTAAAAAGAATATATTCTTTAATTAATCCAGAATTTTATGTTATTTAAATTTGACATCGCGCCGTAATTTAGAGGCTGTATAGAAGTCGGAACATGGTTCAATAGTAAAGTGAAAATAGAATTAGTTTTTTTTTAATAATTGGACAGCTGTCAGTTGAAAGCGATTCATCCTAGGGCTGAAAAGTATTACTTTCAACCCGCTCTTCGGTGAAAATGGAACTATCTTTTACTCTGAAACATGGTAACAAAAGAGTAACTAAATTACTAATTGGCTTGCAAAAAGAATGCGGTTTATTGAAAAAACAAAAACAAAATAGTTTTTTGTTTGCATCGTTGATTTTGAAAAGTATTTGCAATGCCTCTGTTGCTAGCCGCTGCAGTAATGTAGGTACTTACTAATTATCTGAAGAGTGTGGATCATCTTCATTGCGAAAATGTTGAGAGTTTGTGTTATGTTTTAAATTGTTAATCTGTGACTGACCTAATAATTGAAGAAAAAACTGTCCGCACCTCAGTTCAAAATTTTTGTCGAGAGTAAATTTGTTCAGTTTTAAATGACTATTTTTCTCGCACTCGAAGTGAAAAGTACAGTTTGCGCCTCGAAAATAATCGCCGCTTTCGCTGACGCCGTCGCAAGCTCGGGAGTCAAACCAACTCGGGTATTTTAGCTTCGTTTAGTCCCTCGTTACAAAATATACAATTTTTATATCTTTAAAATAACAGATTTGGGCAAAATATTTACCATTTTTTTAATGGTGAAAATGAAAAAATATGTAGTGGCTGAATAGCTGGCCAGCCACAGAAAAAAAACAAATAAACGGGAAAGCGGCAAACAGATCTTGATTGGTTTTTCGTTTGATTCATGATTTAATTTTTATTTTTATAGTGTTTACCTCGGGTTAAAGACTTATTTAGTCCTTCTAACCCGAGCGGCTGTTATTATTTAGCCACGAGCTACTTTTTATTCCCTAGGGAGCAAAAAGTAATTTAAAAATAGAACTATCTTTTACTCTGAAACATGGTAATAAAAGAGTAACTAAATTACTAATTGGCTTGCAAAAAGAATGCTATTAGCGCCCTCACTATGAGTAACAGCCGTAACAGGCTACATTTTATCCCCGTATTCCCACGGGAACAAGAACTACGCGACCGGGTGAAAACGTGGGACGTCCGCTAGTTGTTTTTAAAAAGAAATGAGTTCTATCTCGAGTTCTGAAAGTGATAGTGCATTCAATCCTGAATCAATAAAAAACTTTTTTGCATAAAATATAACCGACTTCACACAAAAAAGTGAAAAATAACTTTAGCTTCAGAAGTCGGTGACCTTTGTTTGATTGATTTAGTTTTTTTTTATCACCGACTTCTGAAGCTAAAGTTATTTTTCACTTTTTTGTGTGAAGTCGGTTATATTTTTTGCAATAAAGTTTTTACTTTTCACTTTTTAGTGGTTCATATGTGCTTACCCTTTCACAGCGTAACGGCGTGATTTTTTGTTATGAACTGGTGTAAACAATAGAGAGACATAAGATTTCAGCGATCCCAGTACATTTGCTATCATTTATTGAGGAGTTCCCGTCGTTCATCAGATCTTTACCAAATTGAAATGGGATCACTCCAAGAACGTGCTCTTCCTAAAACTACCCAAATCGATGCCTATAAAATGTAAGGAATTCCTTCTATTTCTCCAGGATCCCATGAAATGGAACGCTCTGCGTACTCCCTCAGAGCATACAGGCGTGATGTTACGTCACTATGTTACATAAACAACCAAGCGATTGCAGCAATTACTGCAGCTTTGCTGCAGGAACCACACGGAAAGCACCAGATTTCAAATAAAAAAAGAATCATCAAAATCGGTTTACCCAGTCGAAAGTTCAGAGGCGACAGACATTGTCGAAATCTGGGAGTATTGTACACATCTAGATACCCCCTCAGAGCATACAGGCGTGATGTTACGTCATGATGTAGTATGAACAATGAACCTACAAGCGATTGCAGCAATTACTGCAGATTTGCCGTCTATTTTTGAAGAGTTCCATTGTATATCTCGGAAGATCAGCACCAGATCTTCAATAAATTAAAATGTTACTAATCGAGAAGCACCAGCTTTCAAATAAAAAAAGAATCATCAAAATCGGTTCACCCAGTCGAAAGTTCTGAGGTGACAAACACAAAAAAAAAGACGAACTGATAACCTCCTCTTTTTGGAAGTCGGTTGAAAAATAGATGCTAATAACGTTCTACAAAACTTAATCCCTACGATATCCCGGAAGAAATATTTAAAGGCCTATGACAATATCATAATGGAAAAATTGATAAGGAGCGAAGACATTTTCGGAAATTGTAATTTTGGCCGATATTCAAGAATTATCCAAAACTAAACAACCTTCTACTCTCTAGAGTGTATACTCGATGCTTATATTAACATTTAATATCAATAAAGATATTAAAATTGACAGCTACTCAAAATTAGTAGCTTATCTGAAGAGACTGTCTGAAGGACAAACTAAAGAAATCGAAAGTATTTTCCGGACAAAATGTTGAAACATTCTTGAATGAACCGTCTAATAAGGAGTTTCTCGCCATAAAAGTGAGAAGGTATTCTTGTTTTTTTGCCTAGTCTATATTGTCCCACTGCTGGGCAAAGGCCTCCCCCATTGCCTTCCACTCTTCTCTTTGTGCTGTTTTTTCCGCCCAATCTCGTCACGCCAGCGTTTTCTAGGCGTCCCTCGGCGACGACGCCCGTCTTCTGGCACCCACTGCGTGACGATTCTAGCCCATCGGTCCGGATGCATTCTGCAGACGTGTCCCGCCTCATTCCACTTCAACTCAGCAGTCTTATTCCCCACATCAGCGATTCCAGTTTTTGAGCGTATTGTGGTTTGCGAATTCTGTCACTGACCTTAATACACAATACGAGTACGCTACGTTTCATTGCCTTTTGGCAAGCCTTTTTTTTTTTTTTTAAGGATGGGAAATCATCAAATGACCCCCCCACTCTGGAGCGGGAGGGAGTGTCAGACTCTTACTGACTAAAAACCATCCATGTTCCTTCCTCGCCTTTTACGTTCCGGGGCCGCGGTATCTCTTTCGAACAGGCCCGCAACCCCGGCAGGCTTCGGCCCTTGCGGGCCCCTCTCCTTTTGCTGACATCTCTTTGAGGCGCGCGTGGAACACGAACGCGCCGTCGACACGGCCTGTCGTCGTCTTTAGACGGCCGGACGGCTAGCTAGCCCATAGCCAGCCGTCCACAGGCCCGCATCTACGGTGGCCGGTAGCCACCACGTGGCCCCCTCTCTCGTTCCGCCACCTCCTTCGCTAGCATGACTGCTTCGCAGAAGGAGGCGACGGCTTCCCATTCCGTCTCGCTCCGGACCATGGATTGAACCAGGGCCGGACGCGAGAGTTCGCCGCCGCCGATCGCCGCCACGAGGACACGGCGGAGCTCCGCCCACGCAGGGCAGACTTCCACCGTGTGCTCCACCGTGTCCTCCGGTCGATCCTCGCAGTGGAGACACCCGGGCGTTTCCTCCCGCCCGATTCGGTGCAGGTACCTCCCGAAACATCCGTGTCCGGTGAGGACCTGCGTCAGGCGGAAGGTGAGGACGCCGTGGCGCCTCTCCAGCCACTCCTCAAAGAGGGGACTTACCGCCACTATCGTGGCGTACCCTGCCTTTTGGCAAGCCTTGAGTTTCGACTTTTGCGACTCGGTCAGGGACCAAGTTTGAGTACCGTAGGTTAAAATTGGCAGTATATACATGTACATGTCTATAAGTTTGCGCTTCAGGGATAAAGGTAAGTCACCCTTCATCAGCGACTTCATGGACCTGTAGCTCTTCCAGGCGTTCTCGACTCGGCGGTCGATTTCTTTGTCTTGCATGTTTTCGAAGGAAACCAGCTAGCCCAAATAGTGAATTTCTTGCCCAACTACCTCAACCCTACTTTTTGTGCTATTGGTCATGACTTTAGTCTTTCACCGATTCATCATTAGTCCAATCTCAAGGCTTGCTGTGCTCTGATCTTGGAGCATCTGATGTAACTCTTCTATTATTCTTTTAGTTTTAAACTTTAACAGAGTGTTTGATAGATACGTATACACGACGTACTGTACCTACTCGTCTGATTCCCTTTCTGTTTAGGTACAGGTGGCTTTAATATTCGGGGTACATGGAGCTTGTCGTGGGAATGAACTTATCATAGTCAAGTATAGTTAAGTAACTTAGTATAGTCAAGTATACTTTTAGTAAAATTAACTGACACAAAAACAAAATATGATCGTTTGTTCATCATTCGTGGAGACTTCAAACGAATTGTAGAAAAATACCAGAGCCTGAGTCCTTCCGATTTAAAATCTAATAGATTTTTCATTAGGTTTCAAAATAGAAAGTGCTTTAAATGGTTATAGGATTACAAATTAAATATCTTCAATGCCCTTATAAATCGCTGCATACTTGGAGTTGCCTGATAGCAAGCTGTACACAGGACATGTTTTCGTCGTATGTCCGTTACACTTTTGGCAGATTCTGGAGCGGACCTTACTGTTTTGAAGCGGCACGGGGGGTGGAAATCTAGTTGTGTAGTAAAGGGTTACATACTTACATCGAAGATTTCATAGAAAATAAGGAAAAAACAGTGCCCGCATTGTAGAAAATATTAAATTAAGAGCTGCCGATAATTCTCCCATACCGTTGTCGCCACGCCCTTCTACATCGAAGGAATCAGTGCCTATTCCTGAGCACCAGATACTGAGATTACAAACACTCAAAATATATATAAATCCACAACTATATCAATCCAAAATAAAACAGAGACAATACATTTTCATAATTGGGCCAGGGGTACTTATAAATGTCTGTTATTTATTTTCTCATAGAAGGAAATTAAAAGTAAGGAAGGTTGACTCGAGAGCAAAAATATTTACTTTGAATTGCTCCGAAAATAGCGCACTAGCCGTAAAATAATACATTGTAATACAAGGGGCTAAAATTACATTCTGCCAAAAAGTTCAGCATTCGGCGCGTTTGATTCCATTTTTTAAATAAAATGTTTTTTTTAATGGAACAGTAATAAGGCGATTCTTTTTGAATTATGAATAAAGACTTATGCTTTTTCAAACACGGACGACGAAAAAAAAAACACTTTTTGTCCCTAGGGCAATAAATACAATTTTACGGCCGCTCCAGTACGCTATTATGACGGTCTTTTTGAGCAAGGATTGAAAATATTATTTTGCTCCCTTGTCAATCTACTATTTTTAAATGTTATGTCTGAACCAGTCTGAAGTATCGTAGTTAGGCTTAGGTTATAATACGATAATAAATATTAAGAATATAAATAATAACGAATAATTTGTAGGTTATGATACGATAAGATCCAAACCTAACCTAGCTGAACTATGATGTACCGGAGCCAAAACTACTCAATGACCGGAGCCGTGACAGAAACCATGGCTGCTGCATGTTGCATGCTTGCTTGCATGCTGAATGCATGGTGTATGCTTGTTTGCTTGCATGGTGTATGTTTTATTTTACATTAGAGTTGTTTCGAGCGTTTTATCATGTTAGACTAAATAGGTTTTATGTCTTTTGAGAGGTACCCATATCAAACGATTTTATATTCAATGTATGTTAAGCTAAAAAAATTGTTACTTTAAACATATATCAATCGTTTATTATAGTAACTGAATATCAAATAAAATTATAAATTCAGTTGTTATATCTTGTAAATTTTAGAGATTTTGTTATGGATAATATTTTTGTGTTCACCAAAAATCTAAAGGTACATCTATGTATGCATTTCTAAAATACTGATCGTGCACCAAATATTCCTGAATGTTACACAAAATATTTATTGTTTTTTCTCGCGATATTGTAATGTCTCGAAGTATTGTCAACTGAACATACGGAAGTATCTCTGCCCCCATAATCAGAACTTGGGGCACCCCCCCGTTAGGTTAGTTAGGTTCCTTTAAACCCTGCACTCAGAAATAGGGGCCCCGCGAAGCGGGGCTCCGTCGAGTACGCTTTTTAGGGGGAATATAAAGTGTTTTAAGGTTATGTTATATTAATCGGTATTTCTCAGGAATGGTGCATTATCTTTTCATGAGAGTTGTGCCACTGGGCAAGGGTGTTTGACACTTTGATTAAATACATTTTGCAGTGCATTATCTGAAGTAAAACTAAAAAAAATAAATGCTTGTTTTTAAAATAAGGTGTATTACTATTTTTAGAAATTTGCAACAGTTGTTAAATAGAGTTGCTCGTTATGACATATTTTAATGAACATATTTTGGTGCACATTCAGTATATTTGGTAGAACACAGGCAAAATTAGGTAAATGAAATGGGAATAAATTGAAGTACTTTTAAATACCATCCTTTTGTTATTAAGTATATCATATACTAACCTGTACCGGCCGGCACTACAAAAAGTACTAACAAACATTTATGAGAAAGATGATGAACTAACAGCTAAATACGTCAGAATTTCTACATCGCGTAAGCAGAGTTATATACGAGATCCCGACAACAACCGTCGGGCATTAGTCCACCTGACATAACACCCGTCTGGTCGGAGGATCTTCCCTTTTCTATGGGGGATAAAGAACTTTACACCCTGTTCTTCATACCCCCAAATTGGTGACGCCGACGTGATGGGGCTGACTGCTGGCGCAGACTGGGAGGATCAGAACTCGACCGGCAGAAGGTGCAGTGCCAAAGTCACTAAGTTGAGGGTGCGATTCCGCTGCATGCTGGTGGTCAGGAATACCCGTTTGAAGGTGGCTGGCTGTATGTATCACTGCTCAAAAGCTTGAGGAAGTGGTCTTGACAATGAATGATCATGACGTCACGTTGCACGAAGGCTGCGCTGACGTCCATTTGGGGGGTATGAAGAACAAGTCGATTCGACAGACATTGTCCTGTCAACCTGTACCTACCTACTAGTGAAATGCATCGTGCACTCGCAAAAGCAATCAGGGCAGACCTCTCCTTGCAGGCCGTGGCCAAGACCATAGTCGACAGCATGGGCGTGGGTGGCAGTAGCATCCTTCTGCGGGGACCTTATCTCGAAGGATGGCTCCCTCGCCGATCCAATTTGTCACAGGAGGACAAGGTGGGGGAAGAGCTGCCATGGCGAACTGATGCCTCCCTAGGAGGCACTGTTTCAGTACCACTGGCTTCAGGCCAGCGTTGGGCAGAATTTAGTTAACTAATGACTAACGGACTAATGATTGACGTCAATTATTAGGGTGGTGTTTTATCTCTTTTATTTTTCGCTTGTTTTCTTACATGGTGGTGATTTTTTACATTTGTATTCTTTAGACTGGTAAGCGCGATGGGCAGGCCTTTAGTGTGGGACGCAACGTGTGTCGATACTCTTGCGACATCTCATCTTACAATCTTGTCGTGCTGTTCCGGAGCTGCCGCTGCGGCTGCTGTGGATAGAACCTGAAGCGGCGATGTGGTAATCATATTTTGAAGCCATTTGGAGTTGACGCTCTGGGTTCGTGTGGGTTCCAGTGCCCATTAGCCTGTTAAAAGAAATTTCGATACGGCTAGTCGACGCTTCCCGTGACCCAAGGGCTGGCTTTTACCTTGGCCAGAGGCTAAGTGTTGCCATACAACGTGGTAACGCCGCCAGTCAATTGGGCACATTACCAGCTGACAGCGTTGAGGAGGATTTTTTCGATTATCGAACTATGAAATAATCTAAAATAAATTAACTAACAACAAACTATTAAAAGGGAATAGTTTATTGATAGTTAATTTATTTTAGATTATTTCGTAGTTTTTAATTAAAAATCATTAAAATACAAGCAAATAAGAATGTCAGAATGTCAAAAGTTCAGGAAAGTTACTGATCTGCCAACCTACTTTCAGAATGCCGTAACAATCATAATTTAAGGGTTACGTTCAGCTGTATTGCGGTGTTCTGTTGTGCACATAGGTGTTATGCGTGTGTGATGTGAAGCGCATCGAATTGTACTTGGTATATATAAATTAGCCTACTTCTGATGTTTTAATACAAACAATTCTGTAATTATCATTACCTACGTTTGGTAAGTAAAGTTGTGAAAGAGCAATACTGAAGCACCTGAATGAGAGTGCGGACGCTTGCTGCTTGCGGAGATTTTTTTACAGGCCCGGCAGAACACAGCCTGACACAGCAAAGGAAGAGCAATCATACAAGCTGAATGAATTACTTATTTGTTTTGTTTGGATCTTAAACCCGCTCCCGATTCAGGACACACCTAATACAGGGGATATTAGATGTGGCACAATCAAAAGTATATAAAGAAATACTGCTTAAATAAGTTATAACTAGTGACAAAATCCAAATCAAAGGATTCATTTCAAGTGGGCCGGTTACAGGCACCTTTTGAAATTATCGAAACGGATACGACAGTAATTGAGGTATTGTAGCCATGCAACGCCGACATTTCACGAGGGCGGAGATGTTACGAGCTGTGGGAATGCTGGAAGCTGGATCTGTTCAGCGTAATGTTGCTGAGGCCATAGGGACCCATAAAAATGTAATTTCAAGATTGTGGACACGCTATCGTGCCACAGGTGAAGTAGCGGAGAGGCAACGGGGGCCAAGTCACATCACTACCCCCAGACAAGACCGATTTTTGCAAATTACTGCGCGAGCTCAACCAAATGCAACGGCGAGTCAATTGATCCAAAGGCTGTGGAACACCAAGTGCTTGTGAGTGACCAAACTCTAAGAAGGCGACTGCATGAAAGCAATCTACGCTCTCGTAGACCACTCCGGGTCCCACCTTTAAAGAGAGGCAATCGTGGACGACGATTAGAATGGGTTCGGAACCACGTGGACTGGGGCCGTGACCAATGGTCCAATGTGCTGTTCACGGATGAATCCAGGTTCGGCTTCCATCCAGATTCACGAAGGACGCGTGTTTGGCGAGTTTCTGGACGGTGGAGCTGTCTCCAGAACCCTCAGGAACTTCACTCATACCAAGGAGGAACAATTATGGTTTGGGCAGGAATTCGTCTTGGAGGACGGACGGATCTCGTTTGGGTGAGGGGCAATATGACGGCAGAACGATACGTCCAACAGGTGTTACGGCCCGTAATCTTGCCCCACAGAACACAAATGGGGCAAGATTTCCTGCTCATGCACGACAATGCCCGGGCACACACGCGTGAACGGTAGCAGCTTGATTACAGACACATAATGTTAGGGCCTTTGACTGACCTGCTCAAACGCCAGATCTAAATCCCATTGAGCATGCGTGGGATATGCTGCAAAGAAGAGCTCTGAAGCAAGTTCCTGAAAATCTGGCTACAGGAGATCAACTTTTTGCGCACCTCAGAAGGACATGGGACAATATTCCGCAGCAAGACATTGACAACCTTGTTCTGAGCATGCCTAGAGCATGGACTATCGGAACTTTTTTCCAATACCGGTTTTGTTTCGATATTAATTTTATTAATACCGATATTCCGGTATTTCGATATTTTTCCGATATTATGGCAAAAAAAAGAGATCAAATTTGTTTTAACGTTGTTAGAGTCCAAATTAGAAATGAGACACTAATAAAAAATAAATCACGACTTTTGTTATTACAATAAAATAATTAAAATTTAAAAGTAGATGCAATAGAAAGTCGTCTTTGGGAAATGCGCACGCGCAATGATCTTCTCAGCGTAGAATTTTGACAATCTAATTTACGTAGCATAAATTTCATAGCCGCACTGTCTGTCTGTCCGTCCGTATGTCACATCCTCTTTTTTCCGAAACTATAAGAACTATGCTGTTGAAACTTGGTAAGTAGATGTATTCCGTGAACCGCATTAAGATTTTCACACAAAAATAGAAAAAAAAAACAATACATTTTGGCGGTTCCCCATACGTGTGGGGTATCTATGGATAGGTCTTCAAAAATAATATTGAGGTTTCTAGTATAACTTTTTCTAATCTGAATAGTTTGCGCGAGAGACACTTCCAAAGTGGTAAAACGTGTTTCCCCCCCCCTTGTAACTTCAAAAATAAAAGAATGATGAAACTAAAAAAAAATTGTGATGTACATTACCTTACCATGTAAATTTCCACTGAAAATTGGTTTGAACGAGATCTAAAAAGTAGTTTTTTTTTAATACGTCATAAATCGTTAACAGTAATATACCTTTCTTTCAATCTGCTACGGAACCCTTCATGGGTGAGTCCGACTCGCACTTGCCGCTTTTTTATACAGAGTGTAAACCACCTCATCAGCATTATGTACATCAAACTAAGTAACTTTACGCAAAAATTATTACTGGAAAAGAACTTTTTTTTTTGAGGTTATAAATCATATTTTGTGGTAGAACTTAATGTTACGCACTTAAAACATTGTGCTGATAGATGAATTGAATAAAACGGGTGTCGTGGAGGTATTAAAGGTTAAAAAATTACGAAAAAAACTTGTCAAAAAGTTGTTACTTTGACCCCCCATATCTCCGCAACTAGAAGGTTCCCAGTTATGGTGTAGAACAAAAAAATTATCGCAATGATGGGGAGAACAAGTGCCTTTCGTCTTCGTGAAGAGCCCACCCTTTATAACACCCTTTATAAAATATCGAAAAACCGATATCAGTGAAATCCAATATCGGTTTTTCAATATCGGATTTTTGGTCCGTAACCTTAACCATTATTAAAAAATGGTAGAATATTAAATAACGTATCTTTTAAATATATACATATAATATAAATAATTAACACATTGATAGTAATTCGCTTTTTTTAAAATATCCCTAGACCGTGTTGATGTGTGTACTTGAATGGATTAATGTTTGGTTAGGTTCTGATGGATCCAAAGTCGTCAACCGATATTCTGCACGTCAAAGTAAGAAACTCCATGCAAAAATTATTATAGAAAACCAATTTGTTTTGGGGTTGACCACGGGAGTCGACGAGTTCGGTGACTATTTTATTTTGTCGCCATCAAAATTGGTGCATGAATGCCACATTGAAAAAATCTATAAACGAACCAGTAATTTAGCTGAGCACTCTTATTTGTTAGGATTAGGAACCTAGATAATCTCTACCTACTAACTTTTAGACTCTACATTTGGTAGACTACGACGCTCTTTCTTCTATACCATAACCACAAAGCTATAACCAGACGAGGTCGCGAAACTTGATCAAGGAGAGGGGGTCACCAAAGGCATCGCTGTTTATTATCTGGAGGTTCCTCCTTAACTGCAAATAACTTATTCTATTCAGAGGCGTAGACTTTATCATGGGGTGGGAAGTCGAAAAACGATAAAAACCGTTAGGTTGTAATCTACCTATAGAGATTGTAAACTGTCGAAATATTGTCAACTGAACATACTGCGTCATAATAATAAAATAAATAATGCGTCATATTGCAATATGACGCATTATTTTTCGGAAGATTGTAATCTGTCGATGTATAATTGTGAAATGAATTCAACGGAATTCACCTCACCGGCTCTGGAGGGGGGAAGGGAGGGGCCCCCCTTGCACCCTGGTACCACTCCCATGTAAAGATAATGCACCATTCATTTTTGTAGAAAACACTGTTACAATGGCGTTATAAAAATTTACATGTTTTAAGTGATTCTACCGTAAGGCAAACAAAATGTATACAATCATAAAATTAAAGGTCAGTTAATTCAATTTAAAAGTAACACACATAATAAATATAAATATAAACAACCATAAAAATTAGATTTTAAATGTCATACTCATAGATTAGTTTTTTATTAATATTTATTATTCATATTTATAAATTAATAAATGTATGTTAATATTTAAAGATACCTGCATTCTAATTGTTATAGCTTGATGTCACTGTGAGGTCTTAAGTTTGGAAATTTTTTGTACCATTAATTAAATAAAAGGCTCGTTAGGCTTTTCTTAAATGAGGCAGTATTCATTGCCCTTATTTCTTTACGTAATTTACTGAAAATTACAGGAGCCATGTCAAACACACTGTTGTGCATTAAAGCGGTATGTGTTCGGCGGACAAAGAGGCGAAGTTTGACACGTTGCTGCACTCACTCCTGAAATCCTGAGGCTAATGTAAATAATGTTTTATTGGTCTTGACAAATACTCATAAATATACAGGGTATAAACCACCTTATCACGAAGCCGTCAACAAAGCATTCAGTACATCAGACTAAGGAACGTAACGCAAAAAATATTGCTCAAACTCTCAAACTTTAACTCAAAGTAACATTGTGTTGATGGGATGGATGGATTGAAAAGTACGGGGGTGTTTTTAAGTAAAAATCTCACATTAAAAACTAGTATTCAAAAAAAAAAAAAATTGTCGAATAGTTGGAACTTTGACCCCCAATATTTCTAGAAGGTTCCCAGATATGGTGTAGAACCAAAATAATAACGTAATGACGGGGAGAACAAGTGCCTTTCGGCTTCGTTAAGAGGTGTTTTACACCCTTTATAGGCTTGGGAGAGTTACAATTTTGTACTCCTGGAAAAACGATTTACAGCTTTCGATCATTTAAAGCCCAAACATAGCCCTTATGTACCGTTTTTAGGGTTCCGTAGTCAACTAGGAACCCTTATAGTTTCGCCATGTCTGTCTGTACGTCCTCGCTTAATCTCTGTTCTGCTCCAACGTTGTACACTTTTAATGCACCTCTGCTGCGTGTATGGGGTTCTTTCACGGCCGCACAACTGGAACATTTGTGACACCAGTCCTCCACATCATCTCGACAGTGGATCCAGTAAAAGCGTTCTCGAATTTTTAGTATAGTCCTTTTTACCCCCATATGTCCTCCAGAACATCCATCATGGTAGAGCCGTTGAACATCCGGTACCTTAGCTTTAGGGACAACCATTTGTAGATGACAACTGTCCCCTCTAGCATTTTCCCAATTACGGCACAAGACTCCATCCTGGAACACCAAGCTGTTCCATTGCGCCCAATAACTCTTCGTGATGGAACTCATCGCAGTCACATCACTCCACTTAGGTTTAGGAATACCAGCTTTGATCCACTCGAAGATCGGTTTGATGTCCGAGTGATTGTGCTGAGCCTGCTTAAATATTTAGTAATCAGTAGAACGAACCATGGCAAAAATTAAATAATCGTAGCAATGTAGGCAACGAAATTAGTCATAAAATAGCAATCATAAGTGACATCTTGTAACATTTTAACAAAGCCCAAAGCCTTAAATATTGTAGATGACTGGTGCAAGGAATGTACACTGGTAGTAAACCCTCCCAAAACCGAAATCATGCTTTTCACAAAGAAAAGAAAGTTGGCAACCCAACAATTACCAAGTTTCTTTGGGACCACCCTAAGCCTATCGATTGATACTAAATACCTAGGCAAGTGGGCATCTGTTCGGATAAACCGCTGACCTGGGAAAAACACACCGATAACATCACTACAAAAGCCGGCATAGCACTTTGGCAATGCAAAAGACTGCTTGAAAGGAATTTGGGTATAAGCTCCAAATTCACCTACTAGCCATACACTACATTCATCCGACCAATCATCACATACGGCTCTTTAGTTTGGTGAACCCAGAACCAACCTGAGCACGGCCAAAAAGGACCTCGAGAAGCTGCAAAGATTTGCCTGCGTGGCAATCGCCAGTAGCATGAGAACATCACCCATTCCCGCACTTCATGTGATGCTGGGATTAGCACCTCTTCACCCCGTAAGAGAGGAGGCGGCCCTGGCGACTATTAGGCTCGCAGCACCCAATATAATAAAAGGGGATGCTATGAAACAACAGCCCATGTTGGCATCACCAAGCGACAGAACCCACTGCTTTCAAAAACACTATACAACATAGAGCTCATAGTAGAGACGTGCGACTACTCAGGTCCAAAATAGCTAAGGATCTACACTAATGGATCAAGTACCGACGACGGCACAGATGTCGAAGTCTTCTGCGACGACCTAAACATTATAATATACAGACCCCTTATATTGTCTACCAAGCTAAGTTGGCAGACTTATCCCACATTTAATTTGTTTGTTTTCTTCATCAACATTTTTTTTTTATTTTTTTTTATCTTTCCTCACTTTTTATAATTTATTGTATGTATGTATATATGTATTTATTGTTATATTATAGTCTTCATAATTTTCTTTACTCTTGCACCTACAGTTTAATCTCTGCATCACCCTAAGGTAGACTGGTAGAAAATGCCCAAGGCATTAAGTCCGCCTTTGTACATTAAGTGCATAAAGTTTAAATAAAATAAATAAATAAGTCTGTAGGCATTATCCAAGCGACACTAGGACAGGGTAGTAACGAATACCCATATTCCTGTACTCTTGGACAGTGTCTCAGTTCTTTAATCTTTAAAGAGAAATAAGATCACGTCGAGACTAAAAATGGAATATCATAATCACCACCAGGATGTAACACCAGGATCCGTTGCGAATGTCCTGAGAAGTAGTTTAAGTAAGTTTAATCTGCTCCTGGGGCCTTATTCACAACCATTCGACTCGCTTCCGATTCGAAAAGTCGTATGTCTATCTCGGTCGTTTTCGTAATGCCAGATGAAGACAGATATACGACTTTTCGAATCGGAAGCGAGTCGAATGGTTGTGAATAAGGGGCCTGGAGGGAGGTGGGCTGAGCAATGTCAGGACTTTAAAAGAAACTCTGACCTCTGAGTTTTTTTCGACTGTTTTTCCTTAGAGTAGTCAGATACGAAACACCGGCCAAATCTAGTTTTAAATAAAATACGTTTAAAAGTGTCTGTAAAATACTATTTGTAAAACAAAAATCATTTAATGAAAGAAAACCCGGATACCCGGTTTTGGACAAAACAACCTGTAACCGAAAACCTGTTTTTGATGCCCTATCCGACAGCTCTTTAAGCCGACAATCGGTAGTCAGACTTGTCGCGATGTAGTTCTTGTAGGTATAACACTATTTTGTCTACGAGACGTATTGTCTCAAGTGTGCGCATCTCCATGTATTTTGTACAGCAAAAGTCTGCCTCAAGACAGTCTTGTCTGTAGTTTGCGGTAGCCCTTAATGTCACCGTAAAATTGTCAAACACGTTAGATTGTAATCTCTGTAGCGAAATTGTAAACTCGAAATATTGTCAAACGAACATACTAACTGCTTACATTATAACGCATTATTTTTCGTGAAATGCATGTGATGGTAGTCAACTCACGCGGTGTGGAGGGAAGGAGGGGTCCCCTTTGCCCAATGGTACCACTCTCATGAATATAGATAATAATGTACGATTTCTGATAAATACCGATTAAAAAGATAACCTAACCTTAAAACACTATATATTTCCCTTTAAAACGAGGTCGACGAAATTTTAATTCTTCTGCGTTTTATTACTTTTTCGGGTCTCTAATAATGAAGATGAGATCAAAATGAAAATCCAAAATGGCGCTGACGAAAGTTTTTGGTTTTTTCATCATGGGTGTCGTTTCCGTGGTTTTTGGTGTCGCTGAAAATGAAAAAGTGGTCAAAATTAATATGGGAAAAAAAGTTTACAGAAGCAAAAAAAACAATTCTCTTTTTTTTCTTCGGCTTCTCCTGACAGTATTTTCACCCTTCGTCACTGTTAAGTAGAGGTGTATCTAATCCTACACCTACATTTAGCTTATTTTATAAACCGGGCACAAATAATATAATAACACTTTGCCCGTCCCGGAAATCGAACCCAGGACCTCATGCTCAGTAGCGCTTGCTACAAAAGTCCACACATAAACCATCAATATTTTCTAGTCGCGGGCAACAGCTAGTACTTGAATACAGGGTGTAAACGGACTCTTCACGATTTACTGACAATACTGTGGTTAAATTTTATTTTATCTATCCTATCCGAATCATCAGTATTATCCGGATTTATCCGGATAACGTAATCCAAGTATCCGGATACTAAAATGAGCATAATAATTGCATGCCCTAGTCGTAGAAGACCAAACAGGTTCGTTCTAGGTGTGCGATGTGTCGTAGTCAAAACAGTTTTTGAGGCAGATTTGTCTGTATGGGACAAGTCTGTCTTAAGACAGTCTTGTCTGTAGTGTGCGGTAGCCCTAACATGTAACTTGATTTGATTTTTATGAAATCTCATAGATGGCGCTGCTTTAAAATTGTCTTTATACTACTAACATTATTTAAACTATGTTTCTCTGCCCAAGTTACTTATATGGCGTAGTTTTTATTATGTAAAGCTAGATAGCATGGCTTACTCAAAGACACCATTTAAATATGCATCGTTAGATTACACGCTGTCACAGAATGCGTAAGAAAAATAAAGATTCACTTTTCCTCCCCCGTAGGTGATAGCGTGATAATATGTAGCCTATATGTAGACCTGACCTCTTAGTAATATTCAAGCAAAATTTGAATTAAATCCATGCAGTACTTTTTGAGTTTATCCCGGACATACATACAGACAAACAGATACACAGACAAAAATTCTAAAAACTATGTTTTTGGCTTCGATATCGATTGTAGATCACGCCCCAAGTATTCTTTAAAAAAATATTCAATGTACAGTTTTGACTTTCCTACGATTTTATTATATGTATAGATATTTATATCTTCTTCTAAAATATAAAAATCTCCTGTCACACTCACAGTGTTTGTTATCGAACTCCTCCGAAACGGCTTGACCGATTTCTATGATTGATTTTTTCTGTGTAATTAATAGGTCTGAGAATAGATTTCAGGCTATTTTTTATTTAGTTTCACAAATACACATCAAAATTTTCACGCAAACGAAGTCGCTGGCAACAGCTGCTAGTATGTATACCATATCGGTCATAAACCACCGATATCATTCGTTTTCAAACTGAGAAAATCTATTCGTCTGTAACAGTAAGATCACCGACGAAAAATTAGGTACTTACCTATCTACACCTAAAAAAAATTTATAGCATAAACTTCAACCAACTTATCTGCCCAGGCGAGAAAACGCAGAACTAAAATAAGTCTACTAAGTTTGGCATAATCGAAGAAAATTTTCATCACGCCATTTTGAACTACACACAGTTTATTGTGGTCATAATACTCGTAAATATTAATTTTAAAAGTCAATTTAAATGTCATTGAAGACTATCAATTATGGTTAAAATACCAGCTTAATTATAATCTATATTTAACCTACGTCGGTTTTATTAAAGCAAGTTTGACCAGTATGTTTCGTGTTACTAAAATAGTACAGTCTATGTATCTGTGTTTAGCTGATTTATGAAGGTCAGATAAGTAGTCAGTTCATGTATGATAGGTACCTACTGGTATTTAGTTGCATCCGCTTGATTAATTATATTTGTTTTTTTACCTAAGCTTTGTTTATAGGTATTATAAGGCAACGTTGAGGGTACTTTCGACGTTTCGTGTAAAACTAAAAACAAAACTTGTTTTCAACAATAAAAAAAGTCCCAAAAAGAGGAGGGGAAAGGTTTTTTTCCAAAAAGAGGAGGTTCTCAATTCGTCTGTATTTTTTTTGTGTTTGTTACCTCTGAACTTTCGACTGGGTGAACCAATTTTGATGTTTTTTTTTTTATTTGAAAGCTGGTGCTTTCCGTGTGGTCCGCTTTTAATTTGCTGAAGATCTGATGCTGATCTTCGGAGATATGTATGGAACTCTTCAAAAATACACGGCAAAGCTGCAGTGATTGCTGAAACGCTTGGTTGTTTATACAATATCAAAATCAAAATCAATCAAAATCAAAGCATTTATTTCAAGTAGGCCAGTTACAGGCGCTTTTGAATTGTCGAAACAAAATGAAACATTTAAAGTAGCTACAGTCCCAATCACAAGACATAAAAACTGTGAAAGTACTGTAGTTGCCCATTCCCTAACGTAGATCTCTATGGAGAAGAACGGGCAAGAAACTCCATGGACACTCTTTTAAATCAAAATATTGTTACAAAATCTTGGTTACATCATTCATGTTGAGATGGTATATTATGTGAGAACAATGTAGCAAGATGTGCACGTTAAAAGTGTCCATAGCAAAACAAAAATAAAATACAACTCAAAAACTAAATAATTAATTCAAATAACCCATGGCCATGGCGACTAAGAGATGACCAGTCACAACTGACAGCGCCCGTTCACGAACATGACGCATGGATCAGCACCATTCAGCTCAACCATTTTGAAGGGAACTAAATGGTCCGACACACGCGCCACCATCAGCGAGACATTTGAGAGAGCATGACATACTCTCAACCGCCAGGGCACATTCTAGTCAAGAACTGCCGTAGGCTTCCAGTGAATGATAGCTTTCTAGTACATAGTACTCACACAATATGGGCTATGCGATTATATAATACTAACATTGAATCTATACAATGCAAAGATAGTTAAGTACAATCTTCAGCAGCTCCAACAATACCATTTAATGCTATCAATTTATGCGTCCCTGTCCTTATGGAGCAGGACCAGCATTGAGCCAAGCATCTCAATCAGCGATATAATCGCTCAAATCATGACGTAACATCACGCTTGCATGCTTTGAGGGGGTACTCAGAAGTGTACAATACACCCAGATTTCGACAGTTAGGTGTGTTAAGTTCAATTTATTGGGGAGAAACAATACAATACATGTCACGGTAATTAGTACCGTGACATGTATTGTTTTTTTTATTTTATTGGAAAGGATGTACTTCAAGGGTACATTGATGAGAATTTGGTTAGGTTCTGATTAGTTCTGATTATGGGATTCATGACAAAGGAACGGAACTCTTAAATTCTTAAGAGCAAATTACCGATACTCGGCCGAATCTTATAGGCTATCCGGATATTTGAGTCACCTACCATAACGTCGTTATTAACCGACTTCAAAAATAATTGAGAGGAAGAGAAAGAGGTTCTCAATTCAATGTACCCCGAATACTCGAAGATGGCTGGACTGATTTTGTTTTTTTGTAATTGTTTGATTGTTTGGTTGTCCCATAATAATCAATTCAGGAACTGATGACGGATTCCTGAAGAAATCGAGAGAACTCTTCACATTTTATGGGCACATTAGAAGCGATTTGGGTAGTTTTAAGAAGTGTACTTTCTGAAGTGATCCCATTTCAATTTGATGAAAATCTGATGAAGAACTTCGGATATATAGGCAACGGAACTCCTCAATAAATGATAGCAAATGTACCGGGATTGCTGAAATCTCATATCTGTCTTTTGTTTACACCAGTTCATAACAGAAAAACACACCGATACGCTGTGGAGGGGTAAGCACATGTAAACCACTAAAAAGTGAAAAATAAAAACTTTTTTCAAAAAATAAAACCGACTTCAGAGAAAACAAAAAAAGTGAAAACTAACTTTATCATCAGAAGTCGATGACAAAAAAAAACTTAATCAATTAAACAAAGGTCACCGACTTAGCATGAATTATTTATGCACGAAGTTTAAACTAGGGATGCATCCGATACCGATACCTACCGATACCGATATATCGGCGATGAATCTCCTTTGCCCGCAAGACTTAAGAATACTTTGTTTTTTAAATAATAATCTCATAAATGTTAATTTTGATTACTAAAACTATTAAGTAATGAATTGTGTTTTATTTATTCTACCTTCCTTTTTGAATTCAATAAGCGTATCGGTATCGGTATCAGTATCGCCGATATTTTTATAAGAGTATCGGTATCGGTATCGTATCGGCAAAAAGGCGTATCGAGGTATCCCTACTTTAAACATAGGTACTGAATTCCTGAGTAAAAAAAATGTATGCGTACATGAGTGACCAAAATTTTAAAATAATATCGGTTTCAAATAGATTTGATAATGGTACTATTCATTATTGTTTCTTAAATAGTGAATGATTGCTATTAATGTAAAAAAGGCGAATTGATTACTAATTCTTTAATTAATTAATAGTAATAATAAATTAAGTAATTATTTTAAATGTAACGGCAGTTAACATAGGGTGGAATTTTTCAATGCCTTCTGGTGGGAAAGAACTCTAAATACTGAAGATAGCAAGTATTACCAAAAGGAAACATTCCTGAAATTTAAAAAGAAACAAATCTGCATTCACAGATTTTTCAAAATTCGTTTGCCACACTCGGGAATCGAACTGACTAAAGTTCGAAAAAATAACATCCTACATATTTTTACATCAATCGATAGGGGCAATCATATCAATTCGTTCTAACAATCATGATAAATTAAATGAAGGGAAAACCATGAAATCTAAAGAACAGTTATAAGTTTTAAATAAATAATACCTAATGATTACTTTGATAAAAACGCTCCTTCTAGTTACGGAGATATTGGGGGTCAAAGTTCCAGCTTTTCAACAAGTTTTTTTTTAAATACAAGTTTTGAATGTAAGATTTTTACTTTAAACACCTCTACGACCCCCGTACTATTAAATCCATCCACCAACTCAACGTTTTAAGAGCGGTACTTTGAGATCTATTACAAAATATGATTTTGCACCCCAACAAAAAAAGTTGTATCCCAGATTTTTTTTTTGCATTATTTAAGTTCCTTAGTCTGATGTACAGAATGCCTGGTTGACAGCTTCGCGATGAGGTCGTTTACCTATACCCTGTACATTTATGAGGTCTCAGTATTTGTCAAGACCAAAAAATCATTATTTACATTAGCCTCAAGAGCGAGTACCTACAGCAACGTGACGAACGTCGTATCTTTTTCCGCCGAACAGCTTTAATGCACAACAGACAACAGTGTGTTTCACATGGCTCCTGTAATTTTCAATAAATTACTTATAGAAATAAGGGCTATGAATACTGTATTATTTAAGAAAAGCCTAAACAGCTTTTTAGTTATTAAATGTTACAAATTCTTTAACGATAAATTTTCCAAACTTAAGAACTTACAGTGACATCAAGCTATAAAAATTATAATCCAGGTATCTTTGAATATTGTAATAATTATTGCAGCTGATATAAATGACATTCAAATAAATTACTAATTTGTATGACATTGAATTAATTAAAGACCGATTTTTTTTTTAAATTACTTTTATAAAGTAGACGTACCTACCTATGTAACTTTTAAATTGAATTAACTGACCTTCAATTTATTGATTGAACAAAAAATTCGACCGAAACGTCGACTTCGTCTCATAAATAACTAGTATCGTAAATAACTAATATGATACTAGTGCGTAATGTTGGTTTTTACAAACGATTAATACTCAATACTCAAACCATTATTGCATTCCATATGTATTACATAAATGGTGTTACCAAAATAATGTAAAATCAATATGGACCCTGTCGGGCACAGCAGCATTAGGAGAGAGAGAGTAGACGAGTGTAAGCCCGAAACGAAGTTGAGGGCTTATCATAGTCACGAGTTTGTAAAACCCAATTTCTGCACGTGTCATAAAACGATTTTCAACACATTTGCGAGAAAATTATTAATTTAAACCACGCTATAATTTTTTTGTAAATCATTAAGTAGCGCTCTTGCGATTTTGGCGGCAAGAAACTGTTTTCTGCAATTTGCACCTCATTCAAAATATCAGTTGGAGTAGATTCCATAATCTGATTCTACCTACGCTTGAACTCATAATATTATTTTCACTCCTCTTGCTCCAAAAGATCGTCATAATAGCGTACCAGAGGGGGCGTAAAATTGCTCATTATAGCCCTAGGGAAAATAAGTATTTTTTTTAAATTTCGTCGTCGGTGTTCGAAAACGCAAAGAATTTACTCATAATTCATAAAAAAATAACTTATTACTGTCCATAAAAAAAAAAAACATTTAATTTAAAAAATGGAACCAACCGCGCCGAACGCCGAACTCTTTGGCAGGCGTTGCATTCCAGCTACAGAAGAAATAAATCTGTAGGTACCTATTATTTATTTGAATTTTAAGTAGGATTCCTTTTTATCTCCTACGTTTACACCACAGACGACACAATATTATATTCGTCTTCACAGAGAACTGAAATTATGTTGCCAGGAAAAACATCTCATTAAAATTGAAAAACAGTACAAATTGTACATTTATTTTTTAATAAAATAAACTATCATATTAAATATGGTTAATTTATTTTCTCGCAATCGTAGTGAAAAGTACGGTGTAAGGCACGGCGCTAAAATCTTTGGCTATTATTTTCTCAAAGTAGCTCGCTTCGCTCGTGAACCTCGCTTCGCTCGTGAGTTAAACTCTTAACTCCCAAAATCCCAAATCCTTCTTTGCGCTCGAGATTCAATATGACGCCCGTGACATAAGACACAACTTTATCCCCTCGGTGCATAATCTACTATTTGTTTATCAGTCGGAAAGTCGCAACAATCCTTGGGCTTGACGTTTCTATGAAAATGGCATGCACGTGGTGAAAATTAGAACTACATCAGCTTTCGTCTCACTTAGTCTTTTGTATTAAGTTTGAGACAAACGTATCTATTGAGCAAAAGCACTTCCAAGGAGGTCCGATCAGTCAGCCTATTTAATTTGATTCTCGCAATGTGAAAACCCTTGGTGGAATCCTTTTTTTTTTTTTTTTGGAAATTGAATAAAAAACCGTAAAGAATACGCACGGTGCTATACAAGGGGGAGTGCGGTAAAATAGGTACTTAGGTGAGAGTACCTATTTTACCGTACTGTCCGTTGTATAGTGCGTAATTTTTAACTTTCGAACAATGTGTATGTCACCGTAAAATTGTCAAATACATTGATATTGTAATATCTCTAGCGATATTGTAAAGTCTCGGATTATTGTCAAATGAACATACTGCTTACAACAAAACGCATTATTTTTCGTGAAATGCATGCGATGGTAGTCAACTTACGCGGTGTAGAGGGAAGGAGGGGTCCCCCTTGCCCAGTGGCACAACTCTCATGAAAAGATAATGCACGATTCCTGAGAAATACCGATTAATATAACATAACCTTAAAACACTTTATATTCCCCCTAAAAAGCGTAGTCGACGGAGCCCCGCTTCGCGGGGCCTCTATTTCCGAGTGCAGGGTTTAAAGGAACCTAACTAACCTAACGGGGGGGTGCCCCAAGTCCCAATTATGGGGGCAGAGATACTTCCGTATGTGCAGTTGACAATAATTCGAGACATTACAATATCGCGAGAAAAAACACGTTATATTGTAATATAACGTGTTTGAAAATTTTACGGTGACATATACAGGTTTCGTAAATGCATTTTTTGAGCAAGTTTGTTGAAAATAACTATTCAAAAATATTTTTATAAAATTTTCAACCGACTTCCAAAAAGAATTTTTAATTCGGCTGTATTTTTTTGTTTGTTAAAATAAAATGAGAGAATGTTAAGTAAATATTTGTGGCATGAATTATTACGAGACTATGATTTAAACTTCAGAGAGGCAAAGGCAAAAACTTGTTTTATTATAAATTTTTGTTTTTAGAACACAAATAAATGTTAATTATACTACATAAAGCTCAATTACCACTCACTGACATAATTGTTCCCCAGATGGCGGAGGGGTCATGGAGAGAGCGACTGCGACTGTCGCAACCCCGTGCAGGGCACGCCACGATAGTGGCGGTAAGTGGGGACTTTGAGGAGTGGTTGGAGAGGCGCCACGGCGTCCTCACCTTCCGCCTGACGCTTCGGGAGGTACCTGCACCGAATCGGGCGGGAGGAAACGCCCGGGTGTTTCCACTGCGAGGATCGACCGGAGGACACGGTGGAGCACACGGTGGAAGTCTGCCCTGCGTGGGCGGAGCACCGCCGTGTCCTCGTAGCGGCGAACGGCGGCGGCGACCTCTCGCGTCCGGCCCTGGTTCAATCCATGGTCCGGAGCGAGACGAAATGGGAAGCCGTCACCTCCTTCTGCGAAGCAGTCATGTTAGCGAGGAGAGAGGGAGAGAGCCTCTGCTCTCTCCCTCTCTCGTTCCGCCACCTCCTTCCAGCCGGGAAGAGAGCTTCCCGGCCGCCGCGGGAGACGCACCGGGCGTCGGGGGCCACGGGGTGGCTACCGGCCACCGTAGAAGCGGGTCTGTGGACGGTTGGCTATGGGCTAGCTAGCCGTCCGTCCGTCTAAGGACGACAACGTAAAAGTCTGACACTCCCTCCCACAGATTCGTACAAACCTTCGTCAAACGGCCGTTTTTGTTACAAATCGTGCATTTGTAACAAAAACGGCCGTTTATGTTTTGAATGCACGATTTAGCTAAACAGCTATATTTCAAGTGTTGATAAGGTGTTATAAAATTACGTTATTGCCTTTTCCACAGTAATAATAGAACATAATTATTTTGTATTTTTGATTCTATTTACGAGTTATGACATTTTTTCGATTGGCGGCGCTAGAGGACTGTAAGAGGGCTCTTAAGTCAGGGCCGTCTTATGCTTAGGTACACAGAGCATCTATATATACGGGAAACTTAGGTAGTGGAGACATACCCATCCCAAGCAGGGTGCAAGAATTTTTGAGCTCGTTTTTGCCAACTGCATAGATTATTATACTTCTGTATGAACGGTGAATGGTCAAAAAAATGAACATTTAACGCAGCTACAGTCCCAGTCACAAGACATAAAAACTGTGAAAGTACTGTAGTTGCCCATTCCCTAACGTAGATCTCTATGGAGAAGAACGGGTAAGAAACTCCATGGACACTCTTTTAAATGAAAAAAAATTGTTAAGTATAAAATCTTGGTTACATCATTCATGTTGAGATGGTATATTATGTGAGAACAATGTAGCAAGATGTGCACGTTAAAAGTGTCCATAGCAAAACAAAAACAAAATACAATTCAAAAACAAAATAATTAATTCAAATAAACCATGCCGACTAAGATATGACCAGTCACAACTGACAGCGCCTGTTCAGCTCAACCATTTTGGAGGGAACTAAATGGTCCGACACACGCATAATGATTATCAAAGCATGTACTTAGGTACCTAGTTCAGTAGTTAGCAAAATGTTTTATTTCCATACAATAATAATTTGGCAAATTAATTTAAATACTTAGGTAAATACTTGACAGCTATTTCCGGCGTTGCCAACTTTTTGGACGCGCGTCCAAAAAGTTGATAAAAATGAAAAACAATGTGTATAAATAATTCAATAAATTTATTTACTTACTATTTCGTACATAGCTCAATAGACATAACAAATAACAGAAATTATTAATCAATCATTTACCTAATTCTTTATTACAGTTTTATAAAATATTGAAAACGTGCACATATTCAAAGTGAAAAATTCTAGCTAAGGCAACTGTTAGGGATCAGCTAGCTTCCTTTTGACAGGAGAAGGGTAACATGATTAGGTAGGTACGGAAACAAATATTATGTTTCAAGAGTTAATAAGTAGAGTAAAATGTATAAAAGAACAATTACTAAGGGACCAACTGTGAAACATCGACAATAATGAACAACGGTCCTAGAAGATTATTTTTTAATCAAAGAAGATTGAGTCGGAGGTTCTTTTGTATGAATGTAATTAGATACTTTATTGTATTTTCGAATTTATTCATCCTATGAATGAATATGTTCCTTTTATTGTTTATATTGTACCTTGGCCGCTCTGAACTATTGAAAATCCGTGTATAACACTGTATAAGGGTAATGCACTCACGAAAAGCACACATTAAGGCACCGGGCAGCCATAAAGGCAGTGGGAGACGTCTGGAGGCAGGCCAAGCGCTCACTTGAATATCTCTCCAGATTAATTTGAAGATCAAAGCGGCCAACAAGCCGTATGTAAGTACTCGTATATTTATAATATTTACAAATTGTCATATAAAAAATCTGTATAAATTTATCCATAAATTACTTGATGCTTGTGCAAAAATAAATCTACATGCATGGTGTTCGAATTGTATAAAGGCTATTTGTGGCATTATAATATAATTAGGAACTACCTATACGTACTGTAACTCATGAACTAATCTATATTAATATTAAGCTAAATTGCCGCAAGTCAGATTAAGAATAAGTCTTAGCTATTATATTGGTGTATGTGTAACTTGTAAAATTTATTGTTCAATAATGTCATACTGCCTTAAACGTGACGTCGAGATCAGCATGACATAATAAACTTTGTGAAGGCACGGTAATGACCATTTGATTTTGTTTTCGAAAAGACAATTCAGGGCTTTTATTAATACAATGTAATCAACAAAAGTATGGACTTGATTTCCATGAGCAATAGTCTATCCAGACGACAAAAAAAAACTTGTCCATCTGACCAGTATTTTTCTTTTGTTACGTACCTAAACCAAAATTGTTGAATATACGACGCTTTTAAAATTATCAATATTTCACGCCTTGGTATAATTTTTATTGAGTTTTGATGCGTTCCTTGTCAATATTCATTGATTGACAAAAACAAAAAAAACTGTCCATTATTTTCCAATCCTCCAACTGATTTGATTGATTATATTTGCAATTTTTTGATACAGTCGTCATTCCTATTGCGTCTTTGAATATGAAGTTTCTGTACCCAACATTTTCAATGATAAAAATACTAAGTCTTAATGCTTCCAAAGTCTGTAACTCTTAGATTATGATTGATTAACTTACAAACACCAAACACTGAATGTATTTGGACCTAAAAGACTCCCAAAACCATTGACTGAAAGTTCAAGTCAAAAGAAGATAAAATGAAAACAACTCAAGTGACACTACACAACAAGTAAACACCTTATGCCATAACAAATAAGTTTTCCGATAGCAGTAATAAAATAAATACAAACATTATTTTCGTAAGTCAACTGAGCGACTCAACAAAACCACAAAAATGGATCAATGTTTTTGAGGATATTATCACTATTCAACTACAGAAATTATAAGTTATAATATATAAAATTTATAATTATTAGCTATTATCTATTACATAATAAAAGTGTAATCACAGAAAACTGTGATTACAATGAATAAATAAAATATCTCAATAATTATTCTATATTTAGTCAATGTATTCAGCATGCGCTCATGATTAAAAAAATTGCAAAAGTACAAAATTACAGTATTAATGTCTGAATTACAATTAACAATGTGTAACGTTTATTATTATTCTTAAGTTTTTTAAATAGAATATATTTCAATAATTATGTGCAATTCCCTCTTAAAGTAAAACAAGCTAATCAATAATACCAGTTATCATGAAAATCTTTGGAGCAGTCAATTATAACAACCATTTGTATAATTGTAACATTTATGATGGTGATATTACACAATTACTTCTTGGTTACACCATCTTGAATATATGAAAATTTACATTGTACATAACATCAGGACATGCAGCCCAATGCATATAAGCACCTACATTTTGCACTATCTTGTTCGAACTAGTGAAAAATATAATTATTTGTTCTACCTACATATATGAATAAGATAAATATATGGTACTTACTACAGAAGGATTATGTAAAAGTGTTCTTAAAGTATTGAAGACAAAGTGCAGATATCAAAATACAAGAAAAATGATAAATATAAACCATCTGATTGCATGGCACTAGCATCAGATAAATATAATTGTAACTACTTTAAAAAATATAAATATTTTAATATCCAGCAACATTTATTGGAAAATAAAATATTGTAACAAGGCGCTCTACCGGAAAGCAAGCAATTCTTTGTTGGCTATCAATTATTCTACTAATTAACTGTCATTTGAGTGAGAACTGAGCATTTAAAATTGAAATTAGTGTTACTGTTGATATCTTTTCATCTTCCTTTCCATTTTTTTCTTTTTCTTTTCATCTTGTTCTGTGTCTTGAGGTGCCTCTTGGAAGAACCAGGGACCCAGCACATTGACCCATAGCAGCCAGAATGCCCGTGCTGGCAGGAGCAGTAGCAGCAGCCAGAAATAGTTTGATACTGCTGCGAGAACGTGTGTTATCGATGCTAATATCACTATGTCTTTCACATGTCTGAAAAATAAGCATTGCATAATAAATCCATGAATTATGGAGAAAATGAGTTGACATAAAAAATAATTCAATAAAATACAAGAATATTATTGAATATTAGAAATATGTAGTGTTTGTTTTTTTTGTTTTGTTAATATGTTCAAAGCGGGTGCTAGTTGTGTGTGTCATTTGTGTGTGCCCAAGGAATTTCCATGGTGTTCAATGAGTTTGTATTTATAAAACTTTCATTCTTTTACTTTAAAAAAAGTACAAATCTGCATTCACAAAATTTTGAAAATTCGCTTGCCACACTTGGGAATCTAACAGACTAAAATTCGAAAAACATCTTATACTTTTGTGACATCAATCGATGGGGTCAATCCATATGTATCAAATCTCTAGTATTTAGAGAAGGCAGTGTGTGATAATTTCCACCATGTATAATAATACACAAGTTACATGTTATTAAAATATATAATTGCGGTGTTAAAAAAAAATTTTTGTTAATTCTTTTGCAACTCTGTTACTATGTCTTTAAAACAATAATTCATCTAATATAATAAAATAAAGCTGAAGAGTTTGTTTGTTTTTATTTTGTTGAACTCATCATCTGCTTAGCTTTTCCCAACTGTGTTGGGGTCAGCTGCCATTCTAACCAGGTACAGCAATTTAACAGACACGCATTCATTTTACATGGAGCAACTGCCTATGTAACTTAACCTTTTTGACTTTTGACGCCATTGTCACATATATGTGACCAGCAAGCGCGTGCCCTGTGACAAAAACATGTAACAAAATAGTAGATGAAATTGTGGCTTGGTGTGGAGGGCATGCGCAAACGTTTATGCTGTGGCAGTCAAAAGGTTAAACAACACAGTTAGTATTGCATAACGTGATACCCTTTGGTAAGACTGTTTGTAAGACTTGAGGACCACTGACTCCCCGTAAAAACTGTCAAAGAAGTTTTACAAATTACAGCTGGGACTAGTGGCTTTTCATGCTTTCCGAGGCACGAAAGCAACTAGGTAAGTAATGGGCAGTCCATGGACCAAACTATGCAAGAGCAGACCTGAAGATTGCCCGAGCAGCTGGATTTAGCCACCGGTTTCTTGCTAATTTCTGAAACTACTAATCGGTTTTGAAATACTCTTTCGCATTTAATAGCCTAGTACTTAAGGAATGTTATAGGCTATTTTACATCATGCTGGAGCCAAGCAAAATGTTAAACAGGTGAAACTACAGGGTACAACTAGTACTAAAATCATCATCATCTGCCTAGCATTTTCCCAACTATGTTGATGCCGGCTTACAGTCTAACCAGATGCAGCTGAATACCAGTATTTTATATGGAGCTTCTGCCTGCCTGACCTCCATAACCCAGTTAGGACTGGGTAATACAATATCCCTTGGTAAGACTGGTTGTTATACTTTTTGAACCACTGATTACCTGTTGCGACTTTCAAAGGTCTACACATGACAGCTGATGCAATAGGTAATTATCTGCTACAAAATAACAAATTGAGTATACTTACTCGCCCATGCCACCCTCCATATTCAAATCAAGACCAGGGTCAATAAGTTGATTGTTTTCTGTGTATGTAGGTCGACTGATGTATCTCATCATTTGGTAGCACCCTATGTATATTGATAGAATAAAAATGTTCAGAAACTGAAAAGGAAATGAAAACAATGTTATAATTATATAGTAATGGACTTGTGCAGCATTGGATAGTTTAAAAGGCAGACAAGGCAAGGTTTACAACTTACAATAATTCCACCGGTAAAGCTGTCCCAATAAAAGCCAAGGGTTACAACTCCATAGGCTGCACTTGCTCCAAGTGCCATCATGCGGTAAAAGCTAATAGTTGACACATTTTCCATCAAAATCTGTTTAGCACCTTTGGTGGGAGCTTTCCCTTTTGGAGGCTGTAATAGAAGTTATAGTTACAGATAGTCTTAATTAATGTTTTTCTCTATGTGATGAGGCACTTATACTTAAGTTGTAATGTACAAATGATATTGTAACAGTGTACTCATTGTCGAAAAGCCATATAATAAATAAATGTAAAATGTTAACAATTCAATCAATATTTAGCAGTGTACGGATAGACTAGAAGTTGACCACAACCTAAGCATATGAGACTAATCTTACTGTCTACCAAACTTAGACTGATACTGGACTAGTTAAATATTGTCGGCTTATGGCGGGCAAAAACGACGAGTCTTATTAAAGTTTTCGTAGATCTCTTAATTGTTATAATAATATGTCACAAAAATGTATACAGTTTACTTTAAAGGAAAAACTTCATGAATATTTTTCCTATTAGACACAACAGCAGTCTATTCTACCATTTATCTCTTGAGGTGCTATTTCAAAGTAGTATAATGGAGAGGTACCTCAAATTTCATTAATAATGAGATTTCTTTTTCAGGTGTAGGTGTGTAGGTTAACTAGTATCATGGACTGAGAGTAGGTAAGTTAACGTGTGATAAATGTGTGTGTTTTTAAAATGACTGTATCATTACTAAGGTGGTTCACTGAATAATTAAAAGATAATCTACAAAATGTGGCCAATCACCTGAAATTTAAATAAATTGCTTACCGGAGGCATTGTTAGGTTGTTTCAAACTCAAGGCAAGCGAAATCAATGTTAACTAATTATAAATCTAGTGAGAAGTCTCTTCCCTTTAACATTTATTAAATAACAAAAATCATAGACGAATTAGCAAAAGCGTGCCAACAAAGACCTTTTGATATCGTCATTTCGTTCGTCCGATTCTGCGACGACCGGACGACGTCGACGATGATGACGTAGGAACTGTCAAAAAATGTTTTTTTTCAGGTTTGATAGTTGGCCTTTTAAACACATATAAACCAACAAAAACATGACTTTTAACATGGACTTTTAATTTATATAATAAAATAATAATTCATATATTTATCACCTACCAGCCCCACCTGAAATCAATCCTAGCAATAAAAAAATTCATGCTAAGGAAGTATTCATCATACATTTTTAATCGTGAATTCATTGTAATATTTTCCGGCCGGAGTACTAGAGGGCGCTAGGAGTACGTTAAGTTCGCGAGATTCATCATAGCACAAGAAAGTTTGAAATAGGAGGCTACGCTTAAGTAGGGTCGCAGAAATTCTCAGGTTCAAACCATGAAACCCTGAAAAATATTATCTAGTCCTCCTTATCGATTTCGACATCGGCGAACTTCCTGTCGTGTGCACACGGTGTGACTTGCTAGACCGAATTTAGCTTTGAACATGGCTTTGAATAAGTATCCGGTTATAAGTATAACTATAGTATAGTAGAAATAGAGTTCTGTCCTGATAATATTATCAATGTAAGTAGTAGGTAATCGACATTTTTGCGATTTTCACTTTCTTGCAAAAATGACACCTCAGATACCGCGGGCCCGGAACATAAAGGGCGAGGAAGGAACATGGATGGGTTTTAGTCAGTAAGAGTCTGACACTCCCTTCCGCTCCGCCCAGAGTGGGAGAAGTCATTTAATGATTTCCCATCCCAAAAAAAAGGGCTATTTATGGTATACCTCGGTCTCGTATGCGGCTGCTGCGGCTGTCGTAACCGTACCGGGGCCGTCCAACCAGCCCTCCATTAGGGGTGCGCTGCCGCCCCCGCCCCCTGTAAAGCCGACTCCGGCCAAACAGGTGGCGGCGCCGGCTAAAAAGAAGGCGGCGGCCCAGAAAAAGAAAAAGGGCAAAGCAGCGGCACAAGTGGCGACTGCGCCAGCGCCAGCGACAGTGGCGAGTGGGCCAGCGCCTGCGGCACGTCGGCCGGCGCTGCCACTACCTCCGCCCCCCCAGCCCCCTACACCCCCCACGGCTGAAGCCGGATGGAAGTTGGTCGGGGAGAAGCAGAGGGGGCGAAAGGCGCCCAAAAAGGCCCGCAAAGAGGATCGAGCGGCAGCGCCAAAACAAGGCGCGAAAGGTCGCGGCTAGGCTTCGCGCCCCGAAGACGGGCTGTAGTGATCACACTACAGCCGGAGGCGGAAAATAGGGGCGTGACCTACCGCAACCTGCTGGCGACGACGGAGACGGTGGATCTCGGTGAGCTCGGGATCGCCGGGGGCCTCCGGCTCAAAGTCACCGCAACGGGGGCTAGAATGCTGGAGAACCCTGGTGAAACCAGCGGCTCGTCCACTGACACTCTGGCTGAAAAGCTAAGAGCGTGCCTAAACGCGGACAAAGATGACCAGACCTGCGCATCAGGGATCTGGACGACTCGGTCACCGAGGAGGAGGTGGTGGCTGCCGTCGCTAGGTCCGGGGGGTGCTCTGCCGAGCAGATCAAGGCCGGCGGCACCCTATTGTGGAGGGCCGAAGGCTTCTGGTGGGCTGGGTTTCAGCGCCGGTTAAGCTGCTGGAGGTGCTACCGCAGCGGTCTCTGCTTCCGCTGCGGTCAGCCCGGCCACGTGTCGGCGACCTGCAGCGCTGCGCCGCACTGTCCTGCATGTGCGGCGGCTCGCAAGCCGACCGATCACCGCGCCGGGAGCAAGGCCGGCGGCACTGCGCCCGCCAGGCCCAGAGCCAGAGGCAGAGGAAGGCCCTCCGCCGCCTCCGCCAACGTCACCGTCGCGACTGCCGCTGCCGCTGCCGCGACCGCCACAGCCGCTGCCACTGTCACCACCACCGCCACCGACGCCGCCACCGCTGCCCCGAGCACCACAAGTTCGCCTGCGGAGGGGTTCCACTGGGGACCCGGGGGGAGGAAGGAGTAATGGATTGCCAGTAACGGCGCCATTACGCTTCCTCCAGGCGAACATCAACCACTGCGCCTGTGCTCAGGATCTGTTGCTCCAGAGCATGGCGCAGTGATTGATAAACATCGCTGTGGTCGCTGAGACTGGGTGGCGGACCTTGACGGCTCAGCAACTTGGCTTGGGGTTCTCGTTGCACAGATGTGCGGGGAAGGATGGTGGAGGACTGGGCCCTGGAGAAGGGCCTGGTCGTCCTTAATCGGGGTTCTGTTCCCACGTGCACGTGTACGATGCAGGGCGATTCGGTGGCGGACATTTTGTTCGCTAGCCCCGCTCTGTCGCCGCGTGTCGTTGACTGGCGAGTCATGGAGGGGGTGGAGACCTATTCCGACCACCGGTACATCCAGTTTGACGTCTCCACCCAGCTCTCAAGCGCGCCAGTCCAACAGGCCCCGAGCGGTCCGCGTTGGGCGCTGAAGCAGCTGGACCGGGAGCTCCTCCTGGAAGCCTCGATCGTGCAGGCCTGTTCTTACGACTATTACAAATGTGAAAGTCTGAAATGATCCATTTTTGTTATCCTTTAACGCAGAAACTACTAAAAGGATTTGGATGAATTTTCAAACAGATTGATTTTAACCCTTTTCCATTTACAATAGTAGTAAGAAGATTCAAATCAAATCAAATCAAATAATTTATTCGCATAATATGGGTAAATAGATGGTAAATAATTGTTACATTTCAAATCTAACAATAAGGATCCTCATATAAACCATTTCTGGTATACGAAATATAAAATAAAAGCTTAAAATAACAAACAAAACCAAATGGGTGATATGACTAAACATACTAAATTAAATATCTAACTATTATTGCACTAGAATAGGAACTTAGTGAGGTGTTATAATAATTTTCTATTCTTATAACTAAGGTATTCCTGGGTAGTGTAGAAACATTTTGTGACCAGCCAAGAGTACAATTTTTTTCGGAATAAACTAAGGGGTAGGTCTTTTAGTTCATTAGGTAATTTGTTAAATAATTTAATAGACATGGGGTAACAGCTTCTTCTATACAGATCAGTTTTTATGTTTGGCAAAAGGAAGCTATTGGGATACCGGGTATTAAAATTACAATATTCACCAAACGATTTGTATAGGTACTGATGTGTTTTGGCGAAAATACAAGACTCGAATATATACATGGACGGTGCTGTTAATAAATTTAGCTTTTGGAATAATGGTTTGCATGACGTTAGTGAATCCACATTACAAAGTGCGCGAATGCACTGTTTTTGCGCCAAGAATACTCTATTAAATTCTACTGAGCCGCCCCATAATATAATACCATATCGTAGGTTGGAGGCTACATATCCATGATAAGCTTGTAAAGCTGTTTTTTGGCTGGATATACGTGTCAGACGCCAAAGAGCGTAAACATACCTGTTTATTTTTTTACAGATTTTGTCTGTGTGTAATTTCCATGAGATCTGACTATCTAATGACATCCCTAGGAAAACTATACTATCGGATTGTGCTATGCTATTGTTTTTGTATGATATTGTTAGTTTGTGATTATTTTGTTTTCTATTGTAAAATTGAATTATTCTGGTCTTGTCTATATTAACTTTTAAATTATTGGACTCAAGCCATTTTATAATGCTTTGAACAGCTTCGTTAACTTCTTTATTGTAGTCATCAAATGTAGTATTAGTGTTTTGGGAAATTACTAACGATATATCATCTGCAAAAAGGGTACAGTGATGATTAGTCACGTTAGGTAAATCGTTGATGTAGAGTAGAAATAGAAGTGGGCCTAATATGCTACCTTGTGGGACACCGACTCTGTTATACGCGAGATGAGATTTATACGCGAATTCTATATTCTCGTCATTAATTTGGTTTATTTCTACATATTGTTGTCTGTTTGAAAGGTAACTTTGTAACCATTTATGTGCTATACCTCGGATACCGTATGCGTAGGCTTTTTGGAGCAAAATTTCACGATCAACAAAAGCGAAAGCTTTGCTCATATCGAAGAACACTGCACAGGTGTTAATACCTTTATCAACATTTTGTAAACTTTTTTTATTAGTTTAAAGGCAGCTAGTGTAGTAGACTTTCCTTTTTGAAAGCCATGTTGTTCAGATTTCAGTATATTGAATTTATTAAGGAAAGATGTTAACCGTTTAAACATAACTTTTTCTATAATTTTGGCTAGTATAGGTATGAGAGCAATAGGCCTATAGTTGTTTGGTTCTGTTTTATCTCCCTTTTTATAAATCGGTTTTACAACTGATACTTTTAGTTTGTCTGTAAAAGTACCTTGTGATAATGATAGGTTTAAAAGATGACATAGTATTGGGGCTATTAAATGCGCAGTTTGTTTTAGAATTTGAGTAGGTAAGTTATCATAACCTACCGATTTGGTGTTTTTTAAAGACGTTATGATTTGATAGATTTCGTATGTTGTAACTGGTGTTAAGAATATGCTTGCATTAAAAGGTTCTATTGTTCTTCTAGGTTCTATATTTTTTTTTACTCTGAGGCGGTTGACTTTTTGCCAGCCCTATGAAATAATTATTAAAGGTATTAGATATAAGTTCAGGATCTGTTATGGTTTCATTGTTTAAATTTATTTTGTTTATTTGTTGCGTATTATATTGATTGCTTTCTTGACTTTTTATTATTTTCCAGGAATCCCGACAAATATTCTTGGGCCTCATCAATAATCGATCATTATTGAGTTTCTGTGCTAGGTTTGTACGTTTTTTTTTAAATTTTGCTATATGTGTGATATTTGGTTTTATAAGACTGACGTAAAGATTTACAACTGTATAGATACCTGAGCTTTCTTTTAGTATTGAAAGACAATCTGAGGCCTTTGGTTATCCAAGGTTGATTCTTTAGATTCTTATTAACTTTGATTTTTTTTGCAGGAAAACATAGATTGAAGAACAGTGTGAAGGTGTCATGAAATATTTGAAAGGCACTGTTTAGATCAGGTTGATCATATACCTCTGTCCAAGAGAGATTATTGATGCATTCAATGAATTTAAATATGTGGTCTGGCGAATAGTCTCGTTTTAGAACATACCATTGCATTACAGGGGTTATTTTTTTGTTTACGGTGAGGGACAGTGTTTGACATGTGTCGTGGTCTGATAAGCCTGAGGGTATAACTTTGCCTATAGCAGTGGGGTCGTTGCTGATTATTTGGTCTAAACATGATTCTCCTCTTGTCGGTTGATTTCATGCATTAGAAAGTTGTAATTTTGAAGTAATCTCAGATAGTCTTCACGTATTGTAGAGTGTTTAAGGATGTTAATGTTAAAATCACCCACTATAATAACTTTTTTTTTGTCTTAGAACGGGTTTTGTTGCTAGCCTGTGAACCTAACTGTTTTGCTGACTGTACTATACCTTATGACATCAGTTTTGTGACGGAGATTCTCAATATCATTTCCTATCAGTTTAGTTTCAAATTTAATTAAAAAAAAAAACACTTTTTCTGAGTATGACCCCAGTGCGTTTTGCTCAGTTCAGTTGTTTGTCCAAAAAGATACCGCTATTTGGTTTCAGCCGATAGGGTTAGGGTTGTCTCAACCCACCGTGTAGTAGCCTCAGCTATTGAGACGATTGATGAGGCTATCTACTACGAAGTTCCACAGTAGTGCCGAGAAGGGGTCTCCTTTGTTTGACCGAAAGGAAACTGACATGTTTTCACTTCCCAAAAAACAGTTCGCCTAATATCATTTGCCAAATTATTACTTAGCAAAAAATCTATTCACAGAAAATTGTAACGCAAACCTAATGTTTGGGAAATGAACGCTTAAACTATAACTTGTTTACCAACTATATAGTTTTTTTTTAACATTTTTTACTTAGTCAAATATTTCAGTTGGAATAACAGTTTTTACGCAAAATCAAATAAGCCAAATATTTTGTATCGTCAGTTTTCAATTTTTTTTTCTATACAATGTAGTCGTTCCTGGCACTCGCCGCCAGCTGCCGCGGCACCGCTCGCTACGCTCGCTCGGCTCGTGGGTAGGAGGTCACAGTTTTAACCTAAGCTACTCGTAACTATTTTTTAAAAATAAGTAACTATCCTAATCTAAACAGTTCAGATCCTAGGTAACCTACTAAAACCAATCCCTTTTTCTATTAATGTAAGTCGTTTCTGCCACCCGCCGGCTGCTGCCGCGGCACCTCTCGCTGCGCTCGCTCGGCTCGTGCGTAGGAGGTCACAGTTTTCGCCTAACCTAACCTACCCATTTTGTTTAAAGACGAAACTAACCATATTTACATAGTTGAGTTCCAGGTAACTTACTAAAAACAATATCTTTTTTTTATTAATGCAAGTCGTTTTGCCTAAATATTGATTTGTCTAAACAAATCATTTCACCAAACGTTTATTGTCTGAAGATTGTTTGCTGTAATAAATCATTTGATTAAATACGAAATGCCATATGATAATGACATTATACTTGGTAATATTTCGCCAAGTAAAAATGTGACCAAATAAAAATATGCGTACTAAAATGATTCGAAATATAGCAATGGTACAAAAAAGGTTGCTTAAATTTGTTTGGGTAATGAAATTTTGTCAAAATCTTTTCGGCAAAACGGCAGAATCTTGGCGAGAAGACTTCACCTTGGGGGCAACCCTTCGCCACTATGGCTTTAGTGGTGTCCTTTACCGTATCTTGTACTGCTCTCAGTCGGAGCATATTTGTGATCCAGCCTCGCAGGGTCGAGTCTCCATCGCGTTTTTCGAGGGCTGCGTTGATGCTATGGAAGATGATACTCGAAATACTGGAGATAGCAAATTTTACTCAAAGAAAACCATCTTTTATTTTTATAAAGAAACAAATCTGCCTTCACCGATTTTCAAAAATTCGTTTGCCACATCTTAATAAATAAATATCGCTGGACATTAACACACAGTGCCACCTAGTGCCACACTAAGCAAAGCTTGTGTCGTGAACACTAGATAGTTGATATCCAACATATATACTTTTTTGTTTGTAAATACATACTTATTATACATAAGTATAAACATCCATGACTCGGAAACAAATGTCCGTGCTCATCACACAAACATTCTGTATATCCAAAGATGTAACCACCAGCACACTCACGCAATTATGTTCCAGAAATCTAATAGCTGTCAGGCTCAAAACCGACGGCATACATGCCTGGCGAGGATGAAGATTGCCCACCAAAAGAGATGGCCGACCTGTAAAATATTGTGAAGATGCCAACCTGGGCCCGGCCAACTGCACGGACTTAAACGGCCATCACCCACTTTAGGGCTGCAACAAAGCCAACACTAGAGGTGAGGTACTATACTACTATGCACATATTTGTTCTCCACTAGGAACCCACTTGGTTCACGTCTCGCGGCCAAACAATTATTGATCAAACGCTGGGTTCGGAAAGCGTGGCAAAACTTATCTCTGACTGGCACGCGTCCAACCAGCCTTCCTGCTCTGGCCATAGATGGATTGGCTTCTCAGTAGTGGAACCCATATAAAAACCCGAACTCAGACGCAACCCATGCCGTACCCAACTAAAAACGACTATTGGCCTCTCTACTAACCCCATACAACTTGAAGACATCGTAACAAAACTCTTGGAATTTATAATCGAAGCCTACCACGCCTGCTGCAAACAAAAATATCCAAACACCAAGAGAAGGGGCAACTCCTGGTGGAACGCAGAAGATAGTAAGCTCAGGCCAACCATGCGCATATAATTACTACCAGAAGACTGGGACTCATACAAGAAAACACAATACACCTTTAAAAAACAAGTCGAAAATGTCAGCAAGGCGGCCTGGCGGAGGTTCTGCAAAGAAATTTAATCAAACATTGAGGCTGCACGTGTGAGAAAGATCCTATCTACCGATCAGATCACTCTCGGGTCGCTGAAAACCCCAGACAACACATCCACCCACCAAGTCGGATCACGAGACAAGTAAGGTCCTCCTGGAAACCCACTTCCTAGACTGCGATCTCTCCGAGGACAGAACCTGGGTAACTGAGCCAACGCACACACCAAATGACCAAGACTGGGCCAGAGTCCGCACCAAAGGATCCCGCAGAAAGAATAAAATGGGCAATAAAGACATTCAAATCCGCTGGCTTAGACGAAAATTTCCCCGCCCTTCTACAATGAGGAGTAGACGTCCAAACGCCATGGCTGACCGTCATCTACCAAGCCTGTATACCATGAAGGCAAGTGGTATATATTTCTGTGCTAAACACTGTATAGCATAGAAATAATACCACTTGCATGGCGAGAGGTGAAAGTCATTCTCATCCGTAAATTATGCAAATCAGACTACACACAACCTAATTCGTACAGACCAATAAGTCTAACATCTTTCTTACTGAAAACTCTCGAGAGACTGCGATCGACACATTCGGGATGGACCTCTTCGGGAGAGACCACTTCACAAACAACAACACGCGGAAAATCAATAGAATCTGCGCTGCATAGTGTGATCTCCATGATCGAATGTGCAATGGACCACAAATGCTCGTAATTAACCGTCTTTATTGACACAGAAGGCAAACCATCTTCCATAGCATCAACGCAGACCTCGAAAGACGCGGTTTGGACTCGATCCTGCAAGGCTGGATCACAAATATGCTCCAACTGAGAGCAGAACAAGAGACGGTAAACATCACCACTAGAGCCATAGTGGCGAAGCGTTGCCCATCATCAATCGTCTCAATAGCAGAGGCAACTACACGGTGGGTTGGTACAACCTAAACCCTATCGGCTGAAACCAAATACCGGTATCTTATTGGACAAACAACTGAACTGAGGAAAACACACTGGGGTCATATTCAGAAAAAGTGTTCATTTTTATTAAATTTGTAACTAAACTGATGTCATAAGGTATAGTACACATGGATTGGGTGAATAAAACACGTGATTATATTTGGCTAAACAGTCTCATTTAGATTATCTAAAAAAACGTCTTTTACACATCGGTACTTAAATTAGCAAATTATAATACAATATAATATAAATATCGCTGGACATTAACACACAGTGCCACCTAGTGCCACACTAAGCAAAGCTTATGTCGTGGACACTAGATGGTTGATATACTACATATATATAAGTATATATTTATTTGTTTGTAAATACATACTTAGTATACATACAGGGTGTATTTCACCTCATCACAAAGCCGTTAACCAAGCATTCTGTATATCAAACTAAGTAACTTTACGCAAAAAATATTGCTGGGAAACAACTTTTTTTTTTGAGGTTATAAATCATGTTTTGTGGTATAACAAAATGTAACACACTAAAAACATTGTGCGGATGGATGGATTGAATAGTACGGGGGTCGCAGAGATATTTAAAGTAAAAATCATGCGATAAAAAGTGGTATTTAAAAAAAAGCTTGTCAAAATCTTGAAACTTTGACCCCCAATATCTCCGTAATTAGAAGGTTCCCAGGTATAGTGTAGAACAAAAAAATGATCAAAATGACGAGTAGAACAAGTGCCTTTCGTATTCGTTAAGAGGTGTTTTACACCCTTTATAAACATCCATGTCTCGGTAACAAATGTCCATGCTCATCACACAAATATTGGCTCCTACCGGAATTCGAACCCAGGCCCCTAAGAACGTAAGGCAGCGTCACTACCACTACGCCATTCGGGTCGTCAAATAAAAAATTAAATATTATTTAAGTAGGTACCTATATAAAATTAAGTAGCCATTTCAAAATATCAAAACGAGAAAATTTAATTACTTTGTGAACTAAGCTTAACAATTTCTCAGTTTCCTAACGTAACGCAAAATAACGATAATGAGAAAAAAATCCGAGAAATTATAACCTCTAAAATTCATTTTAACATAAACCACGTGTATATTATGCAAGCACTGAGCGTATTCGTTAGTTACTTCACTTTACTTTGCCTTACTTACTTTGACGTAAGTTATAGTGTTGCCAGGATAAGAAAAAGTATTTATATTAAAGTAAAGTATTTCAAATATTTGATTGAGTGTTACTAACCCTGAGTAACGAAACTTCATAATTTTGGGTCAAAACTAGTTAAATAAAAATAAATTCTTCTCTACTTATTACACTAGCTGCTGCTTTACAGGTGATGTTAGGGCTACCACCCCTTTTTTTCGTATTTTTTTTCGCGCCGTCGACACGGCCTTTCGTCATAAGACGGACGGATGGCGAGCTAGCCCATAGCTAACCGCCCACAGGCCTGCGTCTACGGTGGCCGGTAGCCACAACGTGGCCCCCGACGCCAGGTGCGTCTCCCGCGGTGGCTGGGGCGAGAGACTCTCTCGCTCTCGCGTTCCGCCACCTCCTTCGCTAGCACGACTGCTTCGCAGAAGGAGGAAATGGCTTCCCATTCCGTCTCGCTCCAGATCATGGATTGAACCAGGGCCGGGCGCGAGAGGTCGCCGCCGCCGATCGCCACTACGAAGACACGACGTTGCTCCACCCAGGCGGGGCAGACCTCCACCGTGTGCTCCACCTTATCCTCCAGTCGATCCTCGCAGTGGAAACACCCGGGCGTTTCGTCCCGCCTGATTCGATGCAGGGGGGCTATACCTCGTCGTAAGAGAGGAGGTGGCCATAGCAATCTACACTGATGGATCAACAACCAACGATGGGACAGGCGTCGGAGTGTTCTCCGACGACCTAAACATTTAAATATCCAAACCTCTTGGAATGCTTAACTCTGTTTACCAAGCCGAGTGTGTAGGTATCGTCCAAGCAATGGAGGCCAGGAAGATTACGGATACCAACACGTACAGTAACCAGATTACTTCGAGACTAACACTAGAATGCCACAATGCTAGGGCCTTGGTGGTTCGTCGTGTTGTAATTCACAACACAGTAACGCTGCAATGGGTTAGAGGTCACAGTGGATTACTTGGCAACGATGCGGCTGACGAACTTGTCAGAAGAGAATCCAACTCAAAACCCTACGGACCCGAACCCATTGTGCCCATTCCCTTCAAGCAGCTAAGAAGTTAATTGAACGATAATAAGCGGAGAAATGGTGGACCTCGACACCAGGATGTAGGCAATCCAAGGAAGCTATGCCATCCCTGGATACAAAGCTGACCAAGCGCCTTCTGTGCCTGGACAGAGAAAGCCTGCGTCAGGTGGTGGGGACCATCACTGGACACTGCTCACTGAATAAACACTTCCACACCCTAGGAATCAATGACAGTCCCCTGTGCAGAGTGTGCATGGCGGAGGCGGAGACGGTGGCGCATGTGCTCCTTGAGTGCACAAGCGTTATCAAGATTCGAAAATAACGTTCGACCGATTCGCAAAGAGATCCTGGGAACGCTAAGATCACTTGCGGATGCCTTGAAGAGACCGGTAAGTTGGATCTGCTTCTGGAGGGAGGTGGGCTGGTTGGAGTAATCGGCCACCATGGCTCACGCACAATGGTCCACTTCAAGGGCTAAGTGCGGAAACCTAAACCCCATGATAGAATAGAAAGATAGAACACAGACACACAAATGCAGAAGCTAGCAAAGCGCTTGCTTTATTAGGCACTCTACGTACAATTTTTGAAAGTTTTAAATTCAATTCGTCTAATGTCGGTGATCAATACAGTATGAGATACGTAAGTATTCCTATTGCCTGGCCTGAATACTTATTTTTAGCCTTTGTTTTAGCTATACCGCAGCGGTATTTGAGAAACAACGTCGGGTTTTTCCATCGTTATTTTTACTACGTTGCCTAAAAACTTAGTTCTTCAATGAGTACCCAATTCCAACCTTTTACCTAAAAAGTCCCAAAGATTTAAATACTCGAAGATGTTAAAGCACAGTACTATCATTTTATTAGATTTGCTTATCTCCCATCTAATAGCGGCCCAGCCTATAGCTTCCAACTGGGCCTTGTCCAAACAAGGTGACTGTTAGCTTCACTACTTAGCTACCTCACTTATTTTAAGCGAAGTTTTGATTCTAATTTTATTAGTGGCAATCTGAAAAAATATTATTATAACTTGTAGTATTTCTTAATCTAAGGACTAAACTCCGCATTTTGATCTCAAGAAAGTCTGACTGAAAACAATGTCAATATTTCCTTCTATCTGTACCTACTACGTTCCGGCTGAAAGTTTCCAGAGGAGTCAGGCTCTAACTATAGTAACTACCTTCAATACATAATATAAACAAGTTGTTACGACATCAGCTGGTACACCTAGTACACTTGCTAAAAAGGTAACTGCGCAAGTTTACGTGCGCTCGCTCGGAGAGGTCACTTTCTTTGTTACATAAAGTGGTGGGTACGTGTACATTACACATATTCATTAAATTATACCAAGTTCAGAATCATAACATATATTTAAATATTTGACATCATAATTAAATAAAGTAGGTTGCTATTTAAGACGTGCAGTTGTAGATAGCTGAAATCAATTAGATACTTGGAGGTGTGAACTAAAACCACTCGGTTTTAGTTCCATACAGGGTTATTTGTAAAATACCATAAACCTCGCAGGAGCATTACTAAATGCAACTACAATAGTACATTTTGATACAAGTGGAGAAAGTTTGTTATTGTGGTTTAAGGCGGTATTAACACACGAGCCGTAAGGCGAGGGTGTTTTTGAGCCGAGAACTGCAATAACAATAATGTCCACGTGTATCAAACGACGTTTAATTTTTTTCTTCAAAAGTGTATTGAAATACACTTTTGAAGAAAAAAATTAAATATTGTAAAATATTTGTGTCATGAATGTCACGAGACTATTATTTAAATGTTATTTTTTTCTGCGCTTTGCTTTCGCCAGGTTGACGGAGAGGCAAAGGTATGGAGCCGTTATACAGCCTAATATAAAAAATAGGTTTTTTTAAATTTGGAACTCAAATAAATGTTAATTTGTTTATAAAATCTAAATATTACTTACAAAAATAATCACATTTATCTACGATCTTGAATTTATAAACACAATTTGAATATTCAATAAATGTATACAAATAAAGACGTAGATCACTTTTCCAAAATTTTAAAAATAACATTCATCTCTGACTCTATAGTCAGAGGTGAATGTTTTTTTTAAATTATGCAATGAACCAATTTGGACTAAGTATAATATGTATAGTTATCTGTGGCAATTTTACTTTCTGCACATGTGTGAAAAAAACATGAAAAACTCACGCGTGTGAAATACACTGCATTTTGAACCTATTCGTAGTGCGAAAGAACCAGTTTTCATGGAAGTGTATTGAAAGTATATTTGTTCAACGACTTATTCGAAAACAAGTAAAAAAATAATCGACATACTGCTCTGTCAAGAAAATAACGGGAAAAGTTCAATAATACACAAAATGTTTGTTATTCATCCAAATTTATTTTATCACCTTCAAAGTATGCTCTCTCAGAAACTATACACTTACGCCAGCGAATAATCCAATCTTCAAAATATTTTAAACTCTGTTACCGGAATTGAGTTAGCTCCCGCCGTGAATTCTTTTTTATTCGTTTTCGGTTCAGCTGGAAGGCGCCACTCCGAAGCTTATTGACTAGTTCGCATGTTAAACTCGTAAAGCTACGTCTCGTCACCAGTAACAATGCGTTTCATGAATGTTGGGTCGGAATTTACTCGTTCTAACATGTCCTCAGTGACTCGCATGCGATTGAGTTTTTTTAGAACATTCATGTCTTTTGGGACTAGTCGAGCGGTAACATGTTTCATACCCAAATGATTTAGTAAAAATGGTACGGATCAATTCGTGAGATACAGAAAGTTCGGCGGCTATCTCTCTCAAAGCTAAATGATGATGTTCAGTCACTATTTTCTTTACTTTTGCGATGTTAACTTCGGTTGCAGACGTTGATGGCCTACCAGAGCGAGGCAAATCTTCCATCACATCTCCACCGATTTTGAACGCTTTGTACCACTCATAAGCACGTGTTTATGCATATAGCATAAAGTGGATTCACCGCAAGCCTTCAAAATGCACAACATTAGTGTATCAGTTTTCACTTCTGCTAGCACTCCCGGAATGCAACCAGTTGCTTTTTTGCTAGCAACATATCTGCCTCATTGCTAAATGCTCAATAGTACATTGTAATACAAGGAGCTAAAATGACCCATTATAGACGAGGTAGTTTTACTACCGAGCTTTAGCGAGGTAGTAAATAGGAACCGAGTTATAATGGGATTTTAGCGCCGTGTGTTACACCGTACTTTTCTTATTACATATTTAATATGATAGTTTATTTTATTAAAAATAAATGTACAATTTGTACTGTTGTTCAAATTTAATGTGATGTTTTTTCCCGGCAACATAATTTCAGTTCTCTGTGAAGACGAATATAATATTGTGTCGTCTGTGAAAAAAACAAAACTTTTTTTCTCAAGGGCATAATAATGCACGCCCGCTCTGGTACGCTATTATGACGGTCTTTTCGAGCAAGAGGAGTGAAAAATAAGGAAAAATAAGTTTACTACCTATATTTTCTCCACTAGTCCAAGATTTCCTGCATTAATAGTCTGTGTAAATTCACTCACAAAGTAGTTACCAAAATTAAAGTAAATGAAAAAAAAATAAAAAATAAATAAATAAAATGAATAAATGAACATTTTATAAAATAAGAATGTGTATGAGTCTTTATGGATGAATAGTTATAGTGCGGCTGAGTTAAGTACGACTATAATATTGTATCGTACTACAATCAGCGGCAGAAAAAGTGGCCCAAAATCGCCAGATTTATAATTTGTTTATTTTTTTATAAAATAAAGGGTTTAAAATACCTCTTAACGAAGCCGAAAGGCACTTGTTCTCCCCGTTCGCGTTATAGCGATAATTTTTTGTTCTACATCATACACATTCTGACAGAGATAACGACAAAATCGTTAACTTTCGGTTGCTAATTACTGGCGAATAAATTGGGGTGCAATAATGAAGCTTGCAAATAATTAAAGTCTCTACATCCCAAATGAATTTCTCGTAAGCATAATTATTGCAACCGAATTTATTCGTTAGTAATCAGCGATTGAAAGTTCGCGATTTTGTCGTTATCTCTTTCGAGAAACCTTCTAGTTACGGAAATAGTAAAGTTCCAACTGTTTGACATTTTTTTTGAATACAAGTTTTTATTGTTAGGTTTTTCTTTAAACACCTTTACAACCCCCGTACTATTCAATCCATCCATCAGCACAATGATTTAAGTGCAAAAACATGTTTTGTGGTAGATCTCAATGTAATACATTGAGATCTACCACAAAACATGTTTTTTGACCCAAAAAAAAAGTCATTTCCCAGCAATAATTTTTGTATAAAGTTACTTATAGTATGATGTACATAATGCATGGTTGAAGGCTTCATGATGAGGTGGCTTACACCCTGTATGGTTGTTTTTTGTTACACGTAATGCGTTAACGGTTTATAACGTAATGAAGACTTTAAAGTCAAAGTTTAGTTACAATAACAATGTAGGCAAACAATTAAAATAAAGCTTTTAAAAGAATTTTTATGTTCGAAATGTTCTAAATTTTTCTTAAAATTATAACAAATTGTCGGTTGTCTGTTTTAAGTCTGTTTACTGACGATAGTCGAACGTGACAACGTCTTAAGAAAATACTGATGGAATGGTAGCATTTTTTGACACCACATTCACTTTTCACTGCACTTGATACTCGATCAAAACATGTAAATGTACTATAGTATAGCAGCTGTCCACGCAGACGCATCGCTCACTCAAGTAGGAGAGAGACGGATGTCGAACGCTGCCGAACGCAAAGGCCGATTGTGTTTCTTTGTCACTCGTTCCGCGCTCTCGCTTGCACTTCAAGCCTTACATGGAACGCCTCAGAGCGATCAGCGAGGTAACGCCGCATGAGGTAACGCCGCATGAGTCATGTTTTTTCGTGCGTACAGCCGGCTCTATCGAATTATAAGACGTTGTCAGTTAAAAACAGTTAAATGAATGACGGGTATTGCCCCCGCTCCGCTGAAGGTGGCTCCAGTCAGAACTGGAGCCACCTTTAGCCTTTAGCTTTGCTTGTCGTGAGTTACGCTTCACCCACTCAACCTTCGTTACGCTACGGAGGTCGCTGGCTCGTTCCTCTCGCCACCTCCGTCAGGACCTACTTATATACCACCTTATCTCTACGCTACGTTACTTCACTTTTCCGGTACTACCACCGGACAGCATTCGACGCCTACTAATATAATATTTGTTCAAACACCTAATGGCTATCTCCACTCATTATGAAGTTACATCCCTTTCTTTTTTTGGGGAGGTTGGGAAGGGGTTACTTGAACAGTTTACAAATTTTAACGCCCCTCAATAGTTTTAGGTAAGAATAAAAAAACTTTTGAAGTTCCAGTTTTGAAGATACGATGAGCGGGGGTGTGGGGTTAAGTGGGGCGTGGATAGGGGGAGTTTTGTAAAAATGATTTTGACCAACTGATTGCCCCTTAAAATTAATCTGAAAAAAAAAGTTCCAAGTCTCTTAACTTCACAGATCCGCCTAGTAGGGGGGAGAAGGCGGGCAAGGGGGCCAACTTTAAAAAATGGTTTTTACTTTTCCGAGCCTCCTCTCTATATGAATCCGTAAAAAGACAAAACACTTATCACTTAAATTTCAAGATACAATAAGGAGGGGGAGGAAGGGGAGCGAAAAAGGGAGGTTTGGCACTTTTACCATATTAACGAGAGTCATTTGTTTACGAATCTGTCAAAATAAACCCACCTTCCCGTTCAACATCTGGGAGAACAATTATGTCAGCGATTCAGTGGTAATCGAGTTTTATATAGTACCAGCTGACCCGCGCTACTTCGTCTGCGAGTGAGGGTTGGAGAAAGTGAGAGTCAACCTTAAAAAAATAAACATATGCTATCGCGGATTTTTGTTTAAATGCTATTAGGAACAATTCCTACGTACGTGATTGCTGTGTAACTTTAAGGCACTAAAAGTCTGACAAGGCGAAGATATTTGGATTTTTGTATAGAAAACCACCAAATTACCCCCTGTCATTTGACGACATACCATAAAAAAAAAATTTATGCTCAAGCTTCTGAGGGGGTCGTTAGTTATTAAGTACTTTCGACAGCAGATCAGGCAAGACGTCCATTAAAAATTCGAAGTAATTTTCCCCATTTAAAGTATCTGGTAGGAAATGGGGTCTAATAATGTTACACTGGCCCACCCATTAACGGAAATATTAATAATGCTGTTTCAGTTATTAATTAAGAAAATAGGCTTTGTCTTACCACCACGGAAGTTAAGAAAAGCATGTATTAGAAATCGCGGGCATCAATTCGAGCACAATAATTAATTTTTAATTTTGATGCCCGATATCATTTCCTAATTTCCTGTTTTTCATTGTAAAATATATTTTTTAAAATATTAAATAATGTAACTACACTAAGAATTTAATTTATACCTACCTTACCTAATCATTTAAAAAATAACAAATTGCACAATTAGCTTTACAAAGTATAATAATTGACATCTCCTAAACTCTAAAACTTTAGATATGGAAAGTAAGGTTCAATAATTAGTAAATAATAAATAAATAAATAAATATCGCTGGACATTAACACACAGCGCCACCTAGTGCCACACTAAGCAAAGCTTGTGTCGTGGACACTAGATAGTTGATATACTACATATATACTTTTTTGTTTGTAAATACATACTTATTATACATATAAACATCCATGACTCGGAAACAAATGTCTGTGCTCATCACACAAACATTTGCTCCTACCGGGATTCGAACCCAGGACCCTAAGAACGTAAGGCAACGTCACTACCACTACGCCAATCGGGTCGTCAATGACACACCAGGGGCCCAAGTATGTTATGTTTATAAATTCGTCACTTGAACACAATTTCATTCCCATCCCATTGTCATTTTGCTTGAAGTTCGTAATCTGCTAAATTCACAATGGTCGTCGACCATTGGTCGGTCTATGGTTTCGTAATAAAAATGTGTTTTAATGACAATGGTGCCGATTCTCTCGTCACAAATTTCTCGAAACTAGACTAAAAATCACAAAAACTTTAGTTTTTACTTCTCATACTCTAAAAGCCAATATAGCCCTACGAGTAACCGTTTATTCCCTAGGGAGTAAAAAGTAAAGTGTAAAGTAGAGTGTGGATCATCTTTATTGGGAAAATGTTGAGAGTTTGTGTTGTGTTTTAAATTGTTAATATGTGGCTGACCTGATAGAAGAAAAAACTGACCACTCAGTTCAGAATTTTTGTCGAGTGTAAATTTGATCGGTTTTAATTGACCTATTTTTCTTGCACTCGAAGTGAAAAGTACAGTTTGCACCTCGATACTAAACGCCAATTTAATTTTCCCTCGCTTTTATTAAACCGTTATAACATAAGCTACTGTCAAACGAAGTTTCCCATTCTGAAATAGACTATAATGACTTAACATAAACAAATTATAGTTTGACAGCACTAACTTATTCAATTTATTATAGTAAAAATGCCAATTTTGCTATTCTGAAGTTGACGATTTTTACCTAAACTTTTGATTGTCAAACTAAATCAGACTTTTTAGTCGAGATTAAAAAGGTTTGTAATAAAATTACGTAGTTGTCATGAACTATTATTTACACAGCAAATTTCTCTCGATTTTCTTGAGAATTTGGATGTTTTTGAGTATGGAAGTTTATGTGATTGCAGCCGTTGTTGATTCGGCAGAAAGGTAAATTTAGTGTTATTTTATTACTTAAGATATACAATACAAAATGCATTCATGAAAACTTACAAGGGATTTGCGTACTAAACATCTAATGCACTTGCTACATTAACAGTATGAAAAGAAGTGGATAAATCCACTTCTCGTAACCAAAGCAACTTCCAAGTTTTGCGTAGGTACTAACTAATAAGAAATAACTATGTTTTAGAAACTATCAAGAGAGGATTCAATAGGAAAAACTACGAGACCAATCCAACCCATTAAAAATGGCAGAGGAGAAATTAAAAAAAAGACTCCGAGATCGTGAGGACTTTATTTGGTAGATAAGCTGAATCCTCGGTTGGATAAAGGATTGATCCCCAAACACCTAAAGGTTAGAACAGTTTTGTGTCCTATAATTCAGGGTGGAATTTTCCAATGCCACCAAGTACTCGAAATACATGAGAGCTTTCAGCTCGAACTCCAGAATCGTTTCTAGTGCCTAGGGAGCTAAGTGGACGAATACAAAGAATTCTGACGAGGCGTTGAAATACAGCAAGCAGCTTAACACAGAGATCTCTAAATCTTTGAAAACTGACCGCCGCCTCTTAAATACCGAGTCCATTAAAGACGCGATCGACCGGAACAAAGGCTCCAAAGTATTTTCAAGAGATCTGGCTATTGGGCAGAGCCAGCTCACGAAACTTAAGACGACGATGGCAGGATCTAATCCGCCAAACCGGACCTACTGAGGGAGATCGAGAGCTTCTATGGACAGTTGTACATGTCAACCAGTAAACCTATTGTCGATCTAGCAAACGACCCAAGAGCTAGACTGACCCGACACTATACCGAAGACATCCTGGACGTCAGCCTGTACGAGATTAGGATGGCTCTGAAACAGCTCAAAAACAGACACCGGGCGGGTGATGACGGAATTACGGCCAAACTCCTGAAAACGGGTACTTAAGGCCCTTCAGAAGCTATTTAATTCAGTCATACTCGAGGGGAACACGCCACAGACATGGTGCAGGGATGTGGTGGTACTCGATCGAGATCTGGGCTGTACTGCAGTCTCTCCAACGGTGCCAAATTGACTACCGGTACAGCGAGGTGTTGAAGTGTTTGTACAAAAACGCCACCATGTCAGTCCAACTTCAGGACAAAGCCTCGGAACTTATCTCCAAGGTTCTGTACTGTAGAGGGCTAGGCATCAACGTCAATGGCGAGTATTTCACTCACCTTCGGTTTGCCGACGACATTCATGGCTGAGACCATGGAGTAGAGCTAGTTGAGCTTCCGAAAGAGTGGGTCTAAAAATGAACATGGACAAGACGAGGGTCATGTTGAATGACCATGTCACACTCATTCCTATCACGATTGGAGAATCGGCAGCATTGTCGCATTCCCATTATTATAAAACCCTTAAGACAAATGGTTTTCGAAATCTACTTCTAAATGCGAACATTTATTCATGCCAGATTTCTTTTTACACATTTGTCAACTTGTACGAGATGCCACTGACACTCCATTATATACAGAAAGAAATGTCATAAAATGGCCTATGACATTTCTTTTAATGGAGTGTCAGTGGTTGACCATTGGAAAGTCATACGAGACCATTGACCGACCACTTTGAATTTAACAGATTACGAATTTGGAGCAAAATGACAATGGGATAAGCATGGGATCATGTTCGAATGACGAATTTATAAAAAATAGCAGATAATTATCTGAAAAAATCCCTACTTGAAACTGAAAATATTTCCTTTATAATAATCGCCGTTAAAACTAGTGCGTTTGAGTGTAATAGAAACTAAATAGTTGAAAAATTGAAATATGCATTAGGCCACAGTAAAAACACAATCTTTTTACTGTGATTAAGAAAATTGGACAGTGGACGTCTTTCAGCTGAAATGATGATGATGTAGTAAACTGGATCCCCCAGGCTTCCGGGTGTGTGGTGGGATCAAATCTTATTAAAAAACTCACTGTTCGTTTTCAGTAGGTTGCTATCTCTGACTGTTTGACATTTTGTAATGTGCCTAAGTAGTACCTCTACAAAAATAGAATAAAATGATATCGATTTTATATTGATTGTTCAATATGATATTTTAATGTAATTATGTAGCCCTAATAGGTACTTACAAAATGTACTTGCTGGTATTTCTAATACCAATGGTCTTCAAAGGCGGCAAGAGCTCCTTTCAATTAGCTTAAGTTTCAACAAATTTTTGGTTGGTCGAACATAACCTCAACGAAGGGTGTAAAACACCTCTTCACGAAGCCGAAAGACACTTGTTTTCCCCATCATTGCGATAATTTTTTGTTCTACACCATACCTGGGAACCTTCTAGTTACGAAGATATTGGGGGCAAAGTAACAAATTTTTGACGAGTTTTTTTTAAATACAAGTTTTTTATGTAACACGTCACGACCCCCGTAGTATTCAACCCATCCATCAGCACAATGTTTTAAGTGCGGTACATTGAGTTCTACCACAAAACGTGATGTATAACCTCAAAAAAAACAGTTGATCCCCAGCAAAAGCTTTTGCGTTACTTAGTTTGACGTACAGAATGCTTGGTTAACGGCTTTGTGATGAGGTGGTTTACACCCTGTATAGTAATTTCATTTTTTGTAAATATCTCGGAAATACCATTGTCGTTTGTGTTAAATCCTATGATTAACTATGCGTGCCATGGAGTATTTTATAGATGGATAAATCATCTGTGTTGTTGTGTCTTCATCAAATTTTGATGAAGCCACAACAATGTAGAATTGAATACATTTAAATCCATAGTGCCGAAGGCTTCTTTTTACATTCAATAAACTAGGGAAATGAACTCCAGCGGTTCTTGGTTTATTTGGTTTAATTCCCACATTTTGCTGAAACTGCCCGAAGCCCGGATGTTTGCTTAGTTTATCAGTTCATACGATTGCCCATTCATCTCCGAACAATGTGAATGTATGGAGGTAGGTATAGAGTATATAGGGGTATGAGTATATAGGTGTAGGTATAGATTGTATGAATATACAGGGTTATTTTTTGTTTATACTAAACCCGAAAAGGGGTCATTGTACTCATCATTTTGAACAACTTTTTCGCGATTTCAGGGTTCGTCCCATAGAAAAAGTTGTTCAAAATGATGAGTACAATGACCCCTTTTCGGGTTTAGTATAAACAAAAAATAAGGTTGTATATGTATAGTAGGTGTATAGTAGGTGTAGAGTATATAAGAATACTTATAAAGGGTGTAAAACACCTCTTCACGAAGCCGAAAGGCACTTGTTCTCGGATCTAGTGCATAAACTACCATAGAAACAGTTTTACGACTACTACGGACCTGGTTCGAATCGGATTCGGATCGGACGTAGTGTGAAAGCACTCTTAGTAATAGTGTCCCCTTTGGGTTCGGAACCCTAAAAAGATAAATAGAGTATGAGCACTACTCATCTGGTCTGCCTAATTCTGCGGAGGACACAGTCACACAGTTTTGGAATGTTGTTATTAAACAGATTATGATTAATTGAACCTTGACATTGAATTACTGAAAATGCTAGAATAAGCGCTATTTATGCATTCCGCGAAAGCCTAGAGTTCACAGCGCATATTCATTAGTAGTTAGTGTTATTGATTCATTTATTCGGTGAACGTAGAAAATTGGAATGCTGTAAAATTTAAACGTTTAATTTTGTGTTTAAACATTAAAACATGTTAAAGGAAAATTTCAGGGCTACGAAATTGCAGAGTAACGTAGGATGTGGAAAACGCATCTTGAAGAAAGTAGACAAATTTTTCATCATCATCATCATCAGCCTATAATGTTCCCACTGCTGGAACACGGCCTCCTCACAATGAGAGGGAATGGGCTATAATCTACCACGCGGGCCCAGTGCGGATTGGTAGATGTCACATGTCTTCGAATTTTTGGTTCTAGGACATGCGGTTTCCTCACGATGTTTTCCTTCACCGTTTTGAGAGCAGCGGTGATGAAATAAATTACACAAAGTAATGCGCCTGTCTGGGTTCGAACCCACGACTTACTGTTCGTAAGTCGGGGCCACCACCACTGGGCCACCGCTGCTCTGCACACAAATGCAGACAATTTTTTACCAATCATTAACTTTGGCTAGAGAGCCCATGACAGTAAACCTAGGTCGATAGGACTCCCAGAGGAAAAACAGGATGATTGGTAATTGGGTGCAAGCACTGTCGAGTCAAAACTTATCAATAAAACAATTAAACAATATAATACATGTCATTTAAAATATGTCTAAAAGTCGTCTTGATGTCCGGTTAACAGTAAACACATTAGGTCATAATAATAACTGAGTCAGATTGAATAGAACAAAATAACAATAACAATAATAGGGAATAGGTAATAATTACAGTCATGTCATATCGTAAGTGATTAAATTGAATCGAATCAATGAATTAAGGTGAGTCATTTTACAGTACAAAATAAAAAATAAAAATACAATGTGAACACTTAAATAAACAGTAATTATGTCTTGACAGATGTTAGCAGTATGTTCGGTTGAAAATCTTTCGAGAGTTTACAATCTCGATAAAGTGATTCCAATATAACGGGTTTTACAATTTTACGGTGACATATATATATATATACCTAATTGGCCGAAATGGCAATGCTGCAGTGCCAAAAATCTGAACTGGGCTCATAAAAAAAGTTTTTTAGGTTTCTAACTAGTATGACCGATCTTCTGAAAAAACCAACGCACACAGATGTTGAAAGATAAAATAAGAAACTAAAACTAAAGCCTTCCATCAGTAATATAACATTCTGCTACCTACCTCCGCAGGAAAGAATACTTCGATTGGTTTATTTTTGTCACTCGTGATAAAGTTTTTACTTTGGAGAAGGTTTTTTTCGAAAATGCGACATTTTAGAGTAAAAAAACCTAGCAGTTTTGTTTTTTACCTACGACGATAACGCATAAAACAAACTTTATACCTACACGTACGTATAAAGCCGGTAAGTGTTAGTGTAACTCAGGTTCACTTTGGAGACGTCAGCAAGTAGCCCATGGTCTGGTCGGTAGCATCGCAATTTACAAAGCAATTTATATTCAACAGAAAAATTTATATAATTCAAATGTTTCAGTCTAAATTCAGTCTTTGTTGAAAATCACTACTTTTCGAATGTCAAAATACATTTATAAACTTCACTTTGACATCCATAAATAATTAAGCCCAGCCCTATTGGTAGCCTGTTCAAGTCTTGAATCATCATCTTTCTATTTATCTTAAAAAAAAAATCGAATGAAGACATAGGAATAGGTTCATTTGTTTTGGTTCGTACGAAGATATATTATAGGGAAATAATAGAGTAATGACCGCTATTGCGATTATTAGCTTCATTGTCACTAGTACCATTGACAGTTCCATGTTGGAACTAGTGTTGTTTTTTTTATCACTAGTTTCACTAGTACCTTTGACAGTTCCATGATGGAACTAGTGTTGTTTTTTTATCACTAGTTTCACTAGTACCATTGACAGTTCCATGATGGAACTAGTGTTGTTTTTTTTATCACTAGTTTCACTAGTAACATTAACAGTCCCATGATGGAACTAGTGTGCCTTGCTTAGTTTTCTGGCATTTTCTATAGACCGTCCCTCAAAACTTCCAACCTTCACTTAGTGTTTAGCTGAGAAAAACTGAAGGAACTTACTGTCTAGCAAGATTCGTGAAGCGAATTTTTCCAGGTTCAATTTAATTTGGGTTAATTACATAGTTTTCTATACCAATATGTGAAAGTGGTACTTAGTACTCGACCTATTGATCGACGTCCGAGCGTCAACAAGACTAGAATCATGAATTTTTAAGCCATTTTCGCTGTTGCCGATCGATGGTCGGTTAGTTGCATGCTTTTTTTAGATTAGTTACAAGGTTAGAGTTCAATCTGAAACAATGTATTTATATAGTTAGATTATTTCATGTTTTTTGTTTAATTGGTAAATAATACAGCTTGCCTTGTTGGTTTGTTATTGGTTAAATCTTGCAATTAAATTTCAAACTAGTTCCCCCAAACATTTGAGCTGTGAAAAAACTTTTTTTCAGGTGATAATATATTTTTATGACAAAACAACCTAGTCCCGAAGTCAGGATCCTATACGAAAAAAGTGTTGAGATAATGATGCGTTATCAGAAATAATTATAGAGTAATATGAAAAAAAAAAGAAGAAGGTAATTATTTAAAAACCCTTTTTAAAAATAGGCTTTTATAAAATGCGCTTAAAAGAAGAAAATATAAGCTTGTCGCGTGAATAATAATAACATTGCCCCACTGCTGAGCAAATGCCTCTTCTCAACAGAGAAGGCACAAGCATTGATCACCACACATCATCATCATCGGGGTCTGCAGCTGCTATTTGGGCGACCATCAAAGGACATCGTGGCTTTCAGTTGGATGAGTATCAGCAATTTAATGGAAACATCGGGACCCCGTTACAAATTAATGCCGTGACGAAGTGAGATCCCTCATTACAGATGCTTAACTTAGGAAGGACCAATACTTGTTAATCCGTAACTTCATAATTTCTCAGAGCAATCCAATTCTACTATCGTACATTAAAGTATTAGCAGCAAAAAATCTGCCACCTTAAAGCTGTCAGAGTTACCGAATCGACGGTTCAGGTGGAGTTGGAAAGCTTGCTGCGGCTCCTTTAATCGAATTTTCCAAAGAAGTATTGTCTGGCATCTCTCAAGAATCAGTGGATGATATATTTTAAATAGCGAAGTGGGGCTTTGATGGCAGCACAGGCCATGGTGAATATGTGCAAAACTATGCTAACTCTGACGTCACAGAAGATGGGAGCTTATTCGTAACTTCGTATAAGTCTAAGTAAGATTTAATTTTATTTATTTATGTAAGTACACACAAAATACAAAATAGGACATTACATTAGCGATAGAAGAGCACAAAGGTACTGCTTATTTCATAATTACACTACTACTATTTTTTAAATTTGTTATTTACTTATTTTGTTTTATTAAGAATACATTTTTTTATGATGTACATATACCTAAAATAGTATTTTTATTAAAATATCATATTATTATTAATTGTACTTTAGTAATTTACATTGAAAAAAGCAACAAAACAAGCTTTTAAATAAATAAGTAATAATGACCGCCTTTCATAGGCTCGCGAACCACTGTACCTACACCCGGTCCATTCAGACTAAACATCCAGTGACAGATCCTCGAGTTTCATATTTTAGTTTTTGACAGTTCAATATTTTTTTGTTTTCTATTTGAAATAAAAGCTTCGAATTTTATTCAAATAACTAACAACATTTTTTTTTGTTTTTTTAAAAGAGGTGACAGGTTCGGCAAGCTGAGCCGTTTTCATTTTAAAATATAGTTTATCGAACGTGGACGAAAAGTGGTCACAGTTATTTTCAACATGGTCAGACATATGTCATGTTCAGGTATCAATTAGCGACTGTTGCGTTAGCCCAACTTCGTATATTTGTACTGCGTTGACATTTGCATTAGCATCGTATTAAGTATTATTTTTAACACAGACAGCGGGTGAAAAGCACGACAAGGTTGCCTTACTTCCGGAGGTTCTGGGAGAATCTCAACATGAAAGATGTAACCAAGATTTTGTAACAACATTTTTGATTGAAAAGAGTGTCCATGGAGTTTCTTGCCCGTTCTTCTCCATAGAGATCTACGTTAGGGAATGGGCAACTACAGTACATTCTCAAGTTATTATGCCTTGTGTCTGTGACTGTAGCCTTTTTTTTTCGTTTTATCGACATTCAAAAGTGCCGGAATGGTCTAGTTGAAATAAATGATTTGAGTTTGAGTTTGAATACTAAAACGTTTCAAATTCCCACAAATTATAATTTTTAAACCGTCCATGATATTATAAAACAGCTGTTTAATTAAATTATTAGTTAGATAATCGAATCTGATTTGGTCGTACATTTCAAGGGTTTTGTTTATTTTGCACGGATCTTTAATCTTTTTTCTAAGATAAACGTAGCCTTTGTTACTACTAATAACATCAAATATCGCTAAGTGAAGGTTTCGTCAAAATCAGCCAGCCGTTTTGAAGATTAGCCGGAAACAAACCGACAGACTATATTTAAAAAGGCTGGTTATCATTACCGTACTTCTTTTTCAGTAAAAAGCAGTTATTTTAAATTTAAAAACAGATATTCAATGTTTATTAGTAACGATTTTTTTATAAAAACAAAAATGGATAAAAATCATTTCTTGGATAATTTAAGTAGCGTTTACACAACAACTTTCTGCGAAAAACCTCTCTCTATTACTAATTAGAGTAGTCTAAATAGCAGAATAATACTGCGGCAAGAAAATTCCGGAAATTTTATTTATGGATCTGGTAAACCTTACCGCGACCACTAGGCTATTTTGGTTCATGTTGTTCAAAACTAGTTACAATCATTCCGTTTATTATGTAATGTACTCTAAAGTACGTGAATCTTACATTGACTGGGTTAACGTTATACAATTAGAAACTATAAAAACTGCGAGGCCCTCAGGCCATGGCTGGTTAAAGTTGACGAGTGCACTTTCCCTGCACAGTTATTACTTAAACTTGTTATGTGTTTACGATATTATGGCCGAGAAATATTTATACATAGTTAGACGTTTCCGTGTTTAATAGAAATCTATGTGTGGGTGTCGTGGATTTCTTTTTAACGTCTCATTTAGCTATTCCACAATAAATATAAACATATTACAGATAACTTTTTGTTTGAAAAATTGCAACCCACAACAGTATTTTGTTCTCAATAGGTATTTCATAAAATATAAACTTTTCATACATCAGCAAACCACAAAAAATCCATGTATATAAATAATACCTGTGTTTTCAGTAATGAAATTAATTTTGATTTTGATTTCAAACTAAATGCAAAAATTATTTCTGGGAAGGACTTATTTTTGGGGTGAAAAATCATGTTTTCTGGTAGAACTCAATGGGTTTTTAACATCCTATAAAAAACCAATGAAATCCGAAAACCACGGAATTCTTGCATCTGTTCATGCAATAATCAACTTTTTGAACTGACACTGCACGCGCGCCGGAATTTTCACGGAATTTGTCCTTTGATAAAATGGATCAATCGTAATTTAATAGGCATAATTGGTAAAACAGACTATTGGCGATGATAATTTATTTATCATGGCATTCAATTGATGGCGACGTGATTCCAGTTGTAAATAGCTCCCATCGAAATATTCGGCTCGGTTTCAAAAGCCTTTATAATTGTCAGGTCGGAATGATTTCATTGTGATTGAATGGCTATCATCGAAATGTTTAAATTCTCTTTCGATTACACGGAGAAAAATAATTAGTTATGGTTACTCAATTTTAGTTGCCGTAGCTAAAAACCTTACAAACTATACGGACATCTAAGTTTTTAGCAACAGTTGCTCAGGGTTTTTAGCTACCAGAACTTAGCTATGGTAGCAATATTTTAAGCCTAAATTTTTCCGATTTTAGTTTGTAGTTAGTAGTAGCTGCTAATAAAATTAGCAGTATTTAGATACAGCACCTAATTATATGAGCCGTTGCGGCAAAAAAATTAGCAATATTTATCTGTAACCGCCAACATTTAGTCTTATTGTTGCTAAATATCTTAGTTGCAGTTGGCAAGGTTTTAGTTGTTACTGTAAATTGTATTCGTAACTTTAGATGTGACAACTAACATAATTCGAAGCATGGAATATAGTTTTAGCATAAGCGGCTAAGTTTGTTTGCTCCTCTATCGTAATATCGTAGCTGCAGTTGGCATGGTTTTAGTTGTGACTGTAAATTATATTCGTGACTGTTACTAAGAATATTAGTTGCGTCATATAACAACTTTAGATGTGACAGCTAACATAATTCGAAGCATGGAATATAGTTTTAGCAGTAGCGGCTAAGTTTCTCCGCTCCCCTATCGTAATAGCATAGAAGCAGTTGGCAAGGTTTTAGTTGTGACTGTAAATTATATTCGTGACTGTTACTAAGAGTATTAGTTGCGTCATATAACAACTTTAGATGTGACAGCTAACATAATTCGAAGCATGGAATATAGTTTTAGCAGTAGCGGCTAAGTTTGTTCGCTCCTCTATTGTAATATCGTAGCTGCAGTTGGCAAGGTTTTAGTTGTGACTGTAAATTGTATTTGTAACTGTTACTAAGAGTATTAGTTGAATCATATAACAACTTTAGATTTGACAGCTAACATATTTCGGAGTATGGAATATAGTTTTAGCAGTAGCGGCTAAGTTTCTTCGCTCCTCTATCGTAATATCGTAGCTGCAGTTGGCAAGGCTTTAGTTGTGACTGTAAATTATTTTCGTGACTGTTACTTAGAGTATTAGTTGCGTCATATAACAACTTTAGATATGACAGCTAACATAATTCGAAGCATGGAATATAGTTTTAGCAGTAGCGGCTAAGTTTGTTCGCTCCTCTATCGTAATATCGTAGCTGCAGTTGGCAAGGTTTTAGTTGTGACTGTAAATTGTATTCGTGACTGTTACTAAGAGTATTAGTTGCATCATATAACAACTTTAGATGTGACAGCTAACATAATTCGAAGCATGGAATATAGTTTTAGGAGTAGCGGCTAAGTTTATTTGCTCCTCTGTCGTAATATCGTAGCTGCAATTGGCAGTGGTTTAGCTGTGGCTGTAATTTTGTGTCTGTAACTAAGAGGTTTACAGCCATAGCTAAAACACTGTCAGATGCAGTCCCACTACCGTCTCGAAAATGCTGGAACACTTTTGAAACACTGAATGAGTTTTGAGTACGGATGTCTGCGTCTAACTTTGTACTTATCAAAATTGATAGATTACTTATTCAGTGAAATTTAAAAAGTGCTCGAACATTTTGCCGCTTGGTAGAACCAGTCTTATGGAGATACTGTAGTTGGACTGTATCTGGCAGTGTTTTAGCTATGGCTGTAAGCTGTAAACCTCATAAATACAGACACAAAAAGAATTTTCAGCCACAGCTAAACCACTGCCAATTGCAGCTACGATATTACGATGGAGGAGCAAACAAACTTAGTCCCTACTCCTAAAACTATTCCATGCTTCGAATTACGTTAGCTGTCACATCTGAAGTTGCTAAATGAAGCAAAAATACTCGTTAGTTACAGTCACAATAGTTATTTGTGCAACAAGAGAACAAAGTGAGTTTTTGCTGCGAGTGTTGGTTTTGAATCACGAGTAAGCGAAGGATTCTTTAGTTGAATCACGAGCGTAGCGAGTGATTCTAGTTTAGAATCCTAAGCGTAGCGAGGGATTCAAAGACACGAGATACAAAATAACTTTGGTCTCGTGTAACACATACAACTTTTCACCTCAGCAGCGAGAACATATTCCTAAATAATACAAAACATACATATAAAACAGTTATTCAACAACATACATACAACTACAACATACTACAAACAACATAGCGAGATATACATAATGAACAGATATTAAATAATATACAGATATTTACCGCGAGACTTTTCAGGCAGGAATTTTTATTCTGCATTTTTACATTGTGCTTCAATTCATCGGGTGTTAAATAGCAGACTTCGTCACAGGATTCACTCATAATTATCTATTTATTATTATTATCTTAATTCCAAATTTGATTGTACTTTGTAGCTAGCGTACATTGACCTAACCATTGCTAGCGTAACAGAGAATTTCAACAATAACAATCCCGCATTTTTTTCAAAATGCGTTCTGAACTACACTCGCGGTATTCTGTCTCAATATTAAAGATTGTTAAAATTTTAAATAAATAAGTAGAAACATGATAAACTTCGTTTATTTTTTCTTCAACATTCTCCAATTTGATTTACTTAATTGTAAAATATAAATTGATTGTCTGTTATAGGTACAACAATTTTTCATTTAAAACTTAAACACGTAATATCCGAACATTTTATTGCTTTTTTTTTGGGCCTACTAGATATGTAATTTGAAAATCGAATTTCAAATCGACTTGATCTCTCGTTTTTTTCGTATCAAAGTGAAAGTGACAGAACAAAGTGAAGTTTAATTCTTTCTAATTTTGTACTGTTCGCGCTATTTAAAAAAAAAATATTAAAAAGTTACTTTGTCTCACGCTCGCAGCAAAATCGAATTTTGCTCACTGTCTGCAAACAGCAAAACCTGCTTGTTTGAGGTGCTGAGGTGAAAATACTATTTTCAGCCACAGCTAAAACCCTGCAAGCTGGAGCTACGATATTACGACTAAATTCTGGAACATTTTTTAAACACTGAATAAGTAAATCTATCAAAATTGATTTTGAGGTTTACTCGCAGCTTCGAGGATCAGGATGTCTGCGTCAAATTTTATACCTATAGTCAACATTGATAGATTACTTATTCAGTGAAATTAAAAAAGTGCTACAACATTTTGCCGCTTGGTAGAAACTGTCATAGCGAGCAAGCATAAGAGGAACAAATAAACATAGTCACTATGCTAAAACTATCTTCCATTCGAATTTTGTTAGTATGTAATTATTGGTTTATGAAACAGTAGGTATATTTTTAAATAAATAAAAAAAAACGAACATATTAACATGTTTTATTTAAAGTAAATCAACTAAGTATTGCAATAGTGTATTGTACTCAGTATAATACACTGTTGAAGAAATTTCACATAATCAACTATATTACAACACATGGGATTAAGGCCGATTCTCACTCACCGGCAAGCCGCAGTGCCGTGTTAGTTTCGGCACAGTGTTTTCATACATGAAACCTTAAAAATGTAGCCGCAAAACTAACCTTTTATTGATATAATTTTGCAGTTCTTCACGTATTATTATATCTGCCAATTTTTGTCGGTAAAAGTCGTTCAGTTTATTCTGTTTTATAATAGGTATGATGAAATCATTGTGCCATCCATACTTTTCAGAAGGTCATCGATTCTCTGAAAAAATAATAATAATAAATACCTACTCAGCTACTTATTTAAACCAAATGTCCAAAAGTTAATGCATCTACTTACCAAGCTTTGACTTCCAAAAAATGAGGCCGCAGAGTTGATTGATGCAATACTTGTTGTATGCGAGTCGTAACAAACCCTTGCTTTTTTTGCTGGTGTCTCCTTTAATAAAACAATTTACATTTCATCAGCTTGTCATTTATGTAGCCATCATAGTCAGAGAATTGGTAGTAAAGTGGTAGCAAGCAACCCCGATTCAAATCATGTCATGTAGGTAAGTAGCTATGGATTTTTCTGTTTGATAAATTAATGTGTGCAATGCTAGTGCTCTCAATCGGTGAAGGAAAAAATCACGAGGAAAACGGCACATTGCAAAATACCTAAAATGTTTAAAGAGTTGTGTCAAGTGCACGGAAGGATCCAAGATGTTTATTTGTTTGTTTGTGATGCTTATAGGAGCCTACTTGAGGCGCAATTTAATCCCCTCTCTAAGCCGACCCACTGACCCTTTCACCACACTAGTTCGAATAAACTAGTGACACCTGAAGAAGAATCCTAATCATGTCAGACTGATGAAAAATGGTTGAGACATAAAAAAAAATTACCTGGCAAATAGTTTCAATATGGTTCATGAAAGTGGTTCGCTCTTCGATTTTGGGAAATAAATTTTCCAATCAGTATTCCGTATTTTTTTTTAGATGAGCGACTTCAATGCCTTCATCTGAAAAACAATTACAAGTTATGGTGAGAAAGTAAGGTAGGTATAAGAATACTGAGACATGATACAATGTGGCTTGACTTTCATGAAGAGAGTAGGTAATGATTCGTATTAAAGGGCTTGTCCGGGATAACTACCACCATGCTTATTTCTGCATTCAAGCCGCTTTGCTGCGTTTGGGTTTGTTTGAAGGATGGTTAGGCCTCGTACACGAAGTCAGCGCGGAGGCGCCGGGGAGGCGCGGCGGCTTCGTACCGCCCGCTGCCCGCGCCGCGCTGACTTCGTGAACAGTTCCATAAAAATGTATGTATTGGAATTGGAATAGGTACCTACATTAATAAAATGTATGAATATTATATTCATATATTTTATTAATTTTTTCCCCAAAATAAATACAAGGTAGGTAGGTACTTACCTTTAAATTTACTTATAATTTCTTCCCCGTAGCCCCACGTGGGCAGCAACACAGATATGTCGGATTCCATTCTCAATATTACTATTCACTAACTTTCAAATTCACAATTAACTCGGTTTATTTAAATAAATAGCAGTTTAAGCTACTAAGTCTACTAATCCTTAATTATTTAAATTCGAAGTGCTGTAGTACGTACTAGTAGTCACCACTGACCAATACAGTCTATAATGTATAGCCGCGCGCGCGCGCGCCTGTGTTGCCACTTGCCACTCTTGCTAGTGCCAGGGCCCTTGAGTCGTAAACGTGAGTTACGTTTCGTTTCCTGAAATGTTACATTTTTGCTGCAAAATTTACATTGTTTTTTTTTTTATTTACATATTTTTGGGGTCTGCGGTCGGAGGCAAATTGGCAAATTGAAACTAAACAAACAAAAAAAAACGGGAACTACTTCGTTCCCGAACTCCTTCGTTACCGTTCCGAATCGAGTTACCCTCCCTTAGAAGTTATCACTTCAAAAAATAGGTAGAAGCCCTAAGAAGGGCAGCCTTGCCTGCCCTGTGACCCAAGTTAACAACGCCATCGACAATAGTCTACATAGCAAACGCATAGCCTGGTAGTAGGCACGCAGGTACGCTACACTTCATAAAAGATAGCTTGATCTCTGCGACAGCTGTCAAACTGACATTATGATATCGGTGCAGCATGTCTTCTTCTTCCATACTTCCTAAAGTAATATCGAAACTTTTGCTAGTGCACACATTGTTAATCTTAGTTCATTCATTATGACATTATGTGAAACTGGCATCACACACACTGCAACATATATGCGTGATTTTACTGACAGCAGGCTGCCGCAGAGATCAAGCTAGCTTTTATGAAGTGTAGCGTAGGTACCTGCGTACCTACTACCAGGCTATGCGTTTGCTATGTAGACTATTGTCGATGGAGTGGTAGTAGTGGTAGTGTAGGCCATGGTAGTATAGGTACGCATTTTGTGTGTCCCTTATTATCGAGCGCGGCCCTGGGTGCAATAAAATGTTCACTACCTAATGGTCAAAATCATAACCCTCCTTTTTGATCCGCCGTATTCGGGTAAAAAAGCTATTAATTAGGGGTTTTAGGGAACTTGGGCCGGGCTAGTTTTGGCAACACTGCAGGGCACGACACCTCACGCTCACGAACAAACCGCGCCCACAAAAGAAAATAAAGTTTGCTATTATTACGAACGTGTATTTTGCTAGGGTTGCTAAAACACTTAGACAACGACGCTAAACATGTTTCAAACAAACAAACGTAACGGATTCGAAACAGTGCTGCTTCGCGCCACGCCGCACCGACGTTGCTTCTGAGGAAAGGATGGAGCACTGAACAAAAGTACCTATCGCCGATTTCGCGGCGGCACTCTCTGATGCTTCTTAGAGCTCGTAGGAACTATCAGGTGTGTCCTTCAAAAAAGGATAATTGCTGTATTTTGTCAAATTAGTTACAGCTCCAAACTATTCTTAGCAAACTCACCTAACTCAGGTTAACTACTACTGACAATACATTGAGGATCATTGCCTAGCTTATTTGACGCTGTTACTAAGATCTTTAGCAACATTATATAATAGCATTTTAGCAGTTGCAGCAAATAGTATTAGTTTAAGTATTTAAAAAAATTAGTGACTAGTCAAAATAATTTTACAAAACTTGACTAATTTTTGTTTGATACTTCTGACAATACAATATTATGACTTATAACCTAGATCATTTGACGGTGCTACTAAGATTTTAGCAAAATAAAATAATAAAAGTTTAGCAGTTGCAGCAAACATAATTGGTTGTTATTGCAAAAAAATGTGTTACGGCTGAACATAAATAATAATGGTTTTAGTAGTTGCAGCAAATAATATTAGTTGTTGTATTTTGTCAAATTTTTTACAGTTACAAAGTGTTCTTAGCAAACTCACCTAACTCTGATTAACTACTACTGACAATACAGTGAGGATCATTGCCTAGCTTATTTGACGCTGTTACTAAGATCTTTAGCAACATTATATAATAGCATTTTAGCAGTTGCAGCAAATATTATTAGTTGAAGAATTTAAATAAAATTGTTACTGCTCAAAATAATTTTACAAAACTCGACTAATTTTGGTTTGCTACTTCTGACAATACAATATTATGACTTATAGCCTAGATCACTTGACGGTGCTACCAAGACTTTAGCAAAATTAAATAATAATCGTTTAGCAGTTGCAGCTAAAATAATTGGTTGTTATTGCAAAAAAAAAATTGGTACGGCTAAACATAAATAATAATGGTTTTAGTAACTGCAGCAAATAGTATTAGTTGTTTTATTTTGTCAAATTTGTTACATTTCCAAACTGTTCTTAGCAAACTCAGCTAACTCTGGTTAACTACTACTGAAAATACATATAGGATCATTGCCTAGCTTATTTGACGCTGTTAATAAGTTTCTTTAGCAACATTTTCTAATAACGTTTTAGCAGTTGCAGCAAATAGTATTCGTTGAAGTATTTGGAATTATTAGTAACAACTAAAAATATTTTTACAAAATTTGCCTAATTTTGGTTTGCTACTTGTGACAATACAATATTATGACTTATTGCCTAGGTCATTTGATGCTGTTACTAAGATCCTTAGCAACATTAAATAATATAATGTCTTTTGGGTCTTGAGCTGATGTGTCAGAAAATAAGTTTAGCAATTGTTGCAAAACTTTGTGTAGTGATAGCAAAGTTTATTATCACGTCTGACCGGGCGTATCTGTTTAACAATTACAACGAAGTATTTATCCATGACAACGAAGTACTTATCCATGATTGTCAATATGATTTGTTGTCATCGCTAGTGATAAACCAGGAAATTTTATCGCTAGTACAGCTAAAAAAGTTAGTAGGTATTGCTAAAAAATCTTGCTAAGTTTTGGTGTAAAAAGTAGCTAAGTGGTCTTAGTTGTAATAAACAATGTTTCGCTCAGGTAGCTAAACAATTGTAAGCAGTAGCTAATGAGACGACAGCAAAACGAGTTTAGCTACTTTAACTAAATCATTTTTTTCCGTGTATGAATGTGTCAACTCTACTAATTCGACATTCATTTCGCTTTGGTAAATCAGATTTAGTTTACAAATACTTTTTAAATGAATATTTAGTGTACTATCCGCTGTTTAGCCATGTTATGGGATGATTGTAGTGGGCAGACTCCTTTATGCTAAATATTGGTTTCTACTTTATTAGTAGACGAAAATTAAAACTGACGAAGTACGGTTTGGTACTACCTATTTTATAGGGGGTGTAAGCAACCTCATCACGAAGCCGTCAACCATGCATTTTGTATATCAAACTAAGTAACTTCGCGCAAAAATTATTGCTGCGAAACGACCTTTTTTTTTGGAGGTGAAAATCATGGTTTGTGCTGATAGATGGATTGAATAGTATGGGGGTCGTAGAGATGTTTAAAAATCTTACAACAAAAACATCTACGTACCTATTATAAAAAAAAAGAAATTATCAATACTTCCGATACTAGGTTCCCAGCTATGGTGTAAAACAAAAAAAAAATATTGCATCAGGGGGGAGAACAGTGCCTTTCGGCTTCGTTAAGGGGTTTTTTACACCCTTTATAACATCTTCGTAAACTAGGATTTTGGGGTTTATCCATGCCCGCTGCGGTCTAGCATCACACTGGCATCCGAAATCGATATTCAGAATATCAGAGTTGCCATTTTCAACAGTGAACCTGCCAGCCGAAATACTTACCCATTGTTAACATCAGCGTCATTATGCTCCACAGTATCTCTTATTTCAGAACATAAATGTAATTAGCCTGCAAATACACATAATAAAACAATAGTGCCTTTGTTTATATAATGAAACAAACGCGTTTTGTTGTATAATCTTTCAGCCATTAGCATCTGGCCTTTTTATGTGAGATAAAAGATGTAATAATTTTATGAATGAATAGTGTGCGAAGGTAAAATATGAAGGTGGAAAAACAATAGGTTTTGCATGTGAATTCACGTAAGTATCTACAGATAAGTACCTAGGTGCGCTAATGTATCTTAGAGGAAGCCTCTCGGTTTTCGAATCTCAGATCTACTAATTGCACCTCCTCCAATGCACTTGTGGCTAAAGGGATTTCACACATCAGATGTTACCTTTGAGTTAATTATCAGAGACTTAATTAACCACAAATTAAGCAGCTTGCGTTGAGCTGTTAGTGTGATTCTGATCTATTTTTTTGAATTACCATATTATTATTGTGTTCATAACTGGTTCACAGTGGGTAAGCATGAACTATGTAAATTGTTAATAGTAGGAGCGGTGAACGGAATTTCTCGACGTGCCTTTTGGGATTATAACCTCCGCTCAGGACTTTTTCAAATAGATTTATTGCCTTTGTCTTATTTTAAAAATTCAGTGTTCTGTGCATTCAGTTCCATGAAACGCTAAGGTAGTCTGTCTATCTGTCCATTGGACGCCAATAAAAATATTACCTCTGTTCCGATTTCAAGGAACGTTCTTTTTCAATTCACTTTATTGATTTCTGGACAGAGAACTTAGACAAGAGGAAATTCTTCGAGCTTGTCGAACATAACATTTTTGACTTACACATATCATTTTAAAGTTTTCGTCATCGTTATTGCTAATAGAATGTGGCTTTGTCTGAGGTACATTATACATATAGTTTTACTTTAGTAAACATAGCGTCCATTTTAATAGCAATTAAACCTACATAAAAAGAAAAAGGTAACTTTAGCGTGTAAGCGATTTTTTTCTAAGTAAGTAATTATAGAGGTTTCAAACCCGCAGCATTCTGCGTACAAGTTTGTACTTGAACATAACATCACGCCTACCTATAGTACCCGAATTGCTAAGCACAGGTGTGTATCTAATAGTAGGCAGGTACAACCACATGTTACCATTTTGCACTTGAACTGTATTATAAAGTAGGACTGAGGAAAGTGTTAAGCTTCTCTGATCAGTGAAGTTTCCTGCCTATGACCACCTAACTTCTCTTCCTTTGTTACCCGAGTAGCTGCGTAGTGCTTTAGTCTTCCGCTGTTGCTCTTCAGCGATCCAATTGAAAAATTTGGTGGCCAACCTTGGTCTGCTCTGAACTAGAAGCGCTGCTTAACGATTGGCATTGAAAGAAGAGCATTATATCGTGGCGTTAACGTTAAAAATCCCATGTTGAAACTCGGTGAAAGGTCGCTGAGTATAGTAATATATTACATGCCTGAATACACCTTAATTAAGGACGACCGATAATTCTCTTCTTCTGAACAGAGAACACAGGATGAATAGCATCAATATGAATTATTATTAACTCTCAATGATCTATCGCCCTTTAGAGTAACTGACTGACTAGGTACCCGACTGTGTAACTGTATTACTATGTTATATTGGATTCTAACAGGGTGTGACGAAGCTACTTGTTGGGTATTCAACACACTGAAAAAGTATATAATAGACACACAACAAATGCAAACTACCATTTTTTGTCTCTGCTTTTAGTTAGTTAGTTGCCTATCATTACTATTCTCTTCCCCTAACCTCAATTAATTTGGGCTCGGCACAGCAAGCACGTCTTCTTTTTCTATACTTATCTATTGGTCGTCATCTCATCGGACACCTTAATTCTTACCATACCATCCTTTACAAAGTCCATGCATCGTTAGATTGGTCTTCTTCTACTCTTATATCCATTCACATTCATATTCAAAAAACATCTTCGATAAAATATAAAATTAATCCCTAATTGTGTTGCTAAGCGGTAATCTCGAGCTGAACCGATTTGCCTAATTCTTTTTTTATTGTGTTTGTTATTGTCAGGAGGTTCTTATGAATAAAAAAAATTTGTAGGTAGGTAGTAGTAGGTACGTAGATAATAGGTAGGTAGATAGTAGTAGGTAGGTAGTAGTAGGTACGTAGATAATAGGTAGGTAGTAGTAAGTAGGTAGTAGTAGGTAGGTAATAGTAGGTAGGTAGTAGTAGGTAGGTAGTAGGTAGGTAGTAGTAGGGAGGTAGTAGTAGGTAGGTAGTAGTAGGTAGGTAGTAGTAGGTAGGTAGTAGTAGGTAGGTAGTAGTAGGTAGGTAGTAGTAGGTAGGTAGTAGTGGGCAGGTAGTAGTAGGTAGGTAATAGTAGATAGGCAGTAGTAGGTAGGTTGTAGTAGGTAGGTAGTAGTAGGTAGGTAGTAGTAGGTAGGTAGTAGTAGGCAGGTAGTAGTAGGCAGGTAGTAGTAGGTAGGTAGGTAGTAGTAGGTAGGTAGTAGTAGGTAGGTAGTAGTAAGTAGGCAGTAGTAGATAGGTAGTAGTAGGTAGGTAGTAGTAAGTAGGCAGTAGTAGGTAGGTAGATAGTAGGTAGGTAGGTAGTAGTAGGTAAGTAGTAGTAGGTAAGTAGTAGCAAGTAGGTAGGTAGTAGTAGGTAGGTAGTAGTAGGTAGGTAGTAGTAGGTAGGTAGTAGTAGGTAGGTTAGGTAGTAGTAGTAGGTAAGTAGTAGTAAGTAGGTAAGTAGTAGTAAGTAGGTAGTAGTAGGTAGGTAGTAGCAGGTAGTAGTGGTAGGTAGGTAGTAGTAGTAGTAGGTAGGTAGTAGTAGTAGTAGTAGTAGGTAGGTGGTAGTAGTAGGTAGGTAGGTGGTACTAGGTAAATAGTAGTAGGTAGGTAGTGGTAAGTAGGCAGTAGTAGGTAGGTAGGTAGTAGTGGTAGGTAGGTAGTATGAGGTAGGTAGTAGTGGTAGGTAGGTAGTATGAGGTAGGTAGTAGTAGGTAGGTAGTAGTAAGTAGGTAGTAGTAGGTTGGTATTAGTTGACAGGACAACGTCTGTCGGGTCGGCTAGTAAAAGATAAAGTCAAGCCTAGTGTTTTTATAAAGTTCAAAAAGTTTATAAGTCTCAAAAATATTGTTATTAAAACAAGAAAGTATTTTAATAGTACATAACATTTATTTCATTGGTTCCGCAAAACTAAAATCTAAAGACCTACAACAAAACTTATAATAATTAGCTAATCCACAACAAAACACATAGCATCAGTGGGTAGTTTAGAGACAACGAGCTCTGAGTATCCTAAGATCTACGACAGCAACTATTACACAAACACGTTAAAGCTTAGACATACTATAAATAACGTTATCAATCATTGAACTTTACTGTGAACTTTTATAAGATTTTGTATTCACGGGCCTACAAACAATCGCATCGCTGACTTGCAGTTATCGCATGGCAATCCAAAATGTTAAACAAATCTCGTTACCTACTTATGAGCCATGATGTCATTGTTCCTGAGCTCCGGACTGTTCGCAATCCTCGCGACGCCTGTGGTACGTGCTTACAGTCTTCACTTTCTTATGGCATTATAACGCTTTCTAGACAAGCACTTTTAATCCGTTTGCGGATATAATCTATAAAGAACATCTACACAAAAAGCTTTTAATTTGGTTAAGTAAGTATAGGTAATCATTTTATTCGGGGAATAGCCATGACTTTAGTGTTTGCTTTTGTACTTCCTTTTTCGGCGCCTGCTTCTTTGACTCTGCTTTAGAAGATACTTTCTGGCTTTCGGCTGTGCTGGTGTCAGTGATGTCGCTCCTGTCCCAGCCGTGGGACTCGTGGTGGGACTCATGGTGGTGCTCGTGATGATCGGGGGACGGGAACCATTCAGATATCCATACCGGCCTCCAGATTTTCTTTACACCTGGAACCCAGATCTCTTTCCATCCAGGCACCCAGATCTGTTTCCAAGCCTCTTTCCATTCCAGTTTCTTGTCAGGCACCCAAATCAATTTTTTTGATGGCTTCCAGATTTGTTTCCAAGCTTCCTTCCAGACCAACTTTTTGTCATCAACCCATATTTGTTTCTTCTCAGTCCTCCAGATTTGCTTCCATTCGTCCTTCCATACCAACTTCTTGTCTGGAATCCAGATTTGCTTTTTGGCTGGTTTCCAGTATTTCTTCCAAATTGGTTTCCAAACTAACTTCTTTTTCCACAGGTCATGAGAAGTGTATTCCCATCCATCATGATCTTTTCCTAAGTACTTTTCACCAGGGACGCCAACTTTAACCCATTCGGGAACCCAGACCTTCTTCCAAGCTGGAACTTGTATTTCTTTCCAGCCTGGCACCACGATGTCTTTGTACACTGGAACTGTAATTTTCTTCCAATCGGGAACCTTTACATCTTTCCAAGCAGGAACTTTGATTGGTTTCCATTCAGGTTTGTAGATCTTCTTCCAGTCGGGAACTTGAATTTCCTTCCACACGGGTTTTTTAGTAAGTTTCCACACGGGCTTCCAAATCTTTTTCCATGATGGGTTCCAGATTTGTTTCTTGGCTGGCTTCCAAATTTTCTTCCATCCGGGTTTCCAAATGAGCTTCTTCTTCCAGTAGCCTGGGTCGGGATGAAGGTGATGTTCATGGTGCTCGTGGTGCTCCTCGTGGTGGTCCTCCACATGGTGCTCCTCGTGAATGGCGTGGTGGTCGTGGTGGTCATCGTGGTCGTGGTCGCCGTAGTCGTGGTGCTCGTGCTCCTCGTGGTGCTCGATCACCTCGTGGTGGTCGTCGTGCGAGTGCAGGTCATCATGCTCCTGGAAGGGGTTGATGAGGTCGTGCGGGGGTGAGGGGTAGTCGTAGCCGACTCGTTTCTGAGCTGTGTACTGCTTCTGGTCTACCCGTTGCTGTGCTTGCTGATTTTGTGGTAATAACGCCTTTCCAGAAACTAGAGCGATTTGTATAATTACCGCTAGGGTAATCTGAAACAAAGAAAAAACTTTGTTAAAATTAGATCATCAAAAATAAACGCAAAGCTTCCAGTTACGCACAGCAAATTACAAAGGGAAACAATTGTATAGGTACGTTTGGACAACAGTTGCCGAAGAAATGTCGCATTATTCGCATAGCTTTGTTTATCATTGTTCGCACACCAAAAACCAAAGGCCTAAATTTTTCCACAGAGTTGAAAATAATTAAAGGTAGTTAAATTAATGCGGTCCACAATATATTACGTCAGTGCGTTTATGTGATTCACAAAAGGAAAGTGAGCATAAGCCGACTTGTCCGAGTGAGAGGGGGACGCGGGGGGGGGGGGGGCATTAGAACACGCCCGGCTAAATCGCAGGTCGAGCGGATCTAGGAAGCGAATGTTTAACTAGCTGCTAGCCACCTGCCACTGACCATCTCATACATGCTTTCTAGAACACTTTAGTACTACCGGAAAATCCAGTTTCGAGAAAACTCATAAAAACATGAGCCTCCAACTTCTCATTACTTCCTATACGAAGAACAATATTAAAGTATATATATTATCATTAATGTAACACCAATTTAGGGCACCCGTCGTAAGTGAAACCTGTTTACGAACAACCCGGATCCATCAAGTTCAATGGTTATGTAAGAAATCGAAGTTTTGAGAACACTAAAGTATGCCTTGTATGGACTATGGCTACTAGGTCAACCCGAGCTGTAACTCGTGGGGTGATGTAACATTTGAATAAATGCCTAATAAATACTATCAAATTAATGATTCCTTTTGTAGGATATGTTTAATAAAGTGTCAGAATACGTAAATCTGCTGCATAAGGATATAGAGACCCACGACACCCACATAGAAAACCATATTGGCGAGTCCGGAACGAGTTTACGTAAAGGACAGTGAGAATAAGTTGAGAAAGTAAATGTACATCTGCTGCGTTAGCATAGTTCACACATGCGGCTAACTAATTTAATAATACAATACAACATTTGGCCGACATTATGCAATAGTTACACAAGTGATTGGAGAGGCAGTCGGCATCGTCGGCGGCCGACCACAATTATACCATGCCTGCTTACACCTCTTCGCGTTAAAGGTCGTAAAAAATCTATTTTTGGACCCGTTCCAGTTATCGAATATATTTGGACAAATGCTAAAATAAAAATGAAGTAATTAAAATTTCTTCAGAATAAGAAATTGTGTTTTAGTAGCAGCTGATTTAAATTTTCCCCTGATAATTTGTAGGAAAACAATGATCACTCACACCCTTACAATTTTACCCAAATCGAGTTGGTATCCATAGCGAGATTCGATTTTATTTCTGATATCAAGTACTTTTACAAGCGCACCTGATTTCAAAAGTTTATACACAAACTGTTGAGGCCGAAATGTTAACGTTAACATTATTAACATTTTTCATTGTTAACAGAAACAACGAAAATTTAAAGCTTTTATGCTTTGCGCAACACTACATAATTATTCTGAATGCTGGCGGCGGAGAGTGTGCTTGTTATAATTATTACCAAAACGAGATCGCAGATCGTGACCCGACTATGTACGCCTACCAAACGGAAGAACACATTGTGCAATTCGGCCGAGTTCATCGCCATTATTTCAAGAGAGATTTGCCGTTCATTATAGTACCAAAACAACAATAGCGAGAAGTTGCATTTAGAATTGAAAAATCTCGACGCATCGATAAAAAGTGCAAGCTATTGTCACGAGCTGTGACACCGAGACGGATGCATTGATGTACACCTGACACGTGCTAGTTTCACACACAGGTCGCTGCTGCATCTTCACGACCTTTCAAATTAAATCGGCAGTTATCGAGTTGTGCGCTCTGTTTCCTGTTAAAACTTATCACACACAAATAAAAACTATGCGTACCGGTACGACACTACCAGAGCACGTAAAATATTCGACAATTATCACTTGAGTGTATAATTTAACAGTAAATTGAAAAAAGCAAATTTTACTTGTCATGTTTGACAATATTTATCTTTGCCTCTAGTTGTTAAGTACTTATTTGCGGAGTAAACTTTGGAGTAGACAGCGTAAAACTAATGTAATTAACACTGTATGTTTTACTTCCACTCAAAGCGCGAAAAGTTATAATTAGGCTAAATAAACTTTTGGAAACTAAAGTCACTGCAATGTAACTGGAGTAATTTTATGTTAATATGTAGACTCAATTAGTTTTTCAGATTTCACTTCGATTATTTCTCTAAGGAATTTTTCAAATATTAGTTAATAATGAATAATTTTCGTCTATAAAACGCGAATCACTTGCACTTTTCTACTGAAAACGTCACTTTATCAAATTAAAAAATAAAAAGAAAAAAATTGTGACTAATTAAAATTCCGGAAGATATTTGGAATAATTGAACACTGACCACTTTGCTCCAGGTCCCTCTCATGATGAGGCGGGGAACCGCTGTTCCACTAGCTAAGACGACGGATCTGTTATTACTCTATTAGTTCACCTTGAGTGTCTCTTTATATAGGGGTGCACCCCATCATGCGGCGGTGGGGCGTGCGTTCACTTTCACCGCCACCCCGCGCGAGGTGCCGCCGCCCGCTCTCACCGGCGCCCGGGGTGCGTGGGTCGCTCCCTGCCCACAGCCAAGCACGATCCTAGGAAACTTCCTTACTAATATGACATATAATTATAGATAAAATAATTAGCTGCCCATTACAGGATTCCTACCGAGAAAATAACTCATATCAAAAGGCAAGTCTTGATTCCTCCCGCGCAAAAAGTAGTCGTGCTTAGTGCACGAGCGCTTATTGAAAAGGGAATTAATTATTTCATGAGAAAATTAAATTGAAACTTCTTACTCGAGCGGGTATTAAAAGCAAGTAATGAATACTAGAAAAGATGTCCGTTAACATGAAACCTAAAAATTATGCTAATAGGAACACGGCAATGAGGCAAAATATATTAATATTCAGTCTGTGAGGATCTCGTGGCTCGTTAGTTCGATTGCATTGAAGTCGATGAAGACACGGTGCGATTGATCCTTTCTGACGTGATAGCTCTATATTAAATTTTCACGAGTGAAATAAGATATCTCTGGCCGTGCTTAGTTCACACTCAGAAAGCTTTATGGATAACTTGTAAGTAGTTACAATTGTGTATCCAACAAACATTAATTTTGGTGCTTGTTATATGTTTACGAAATTTGGAACATTGATCGTTTCAGTAGCACACTTCAAGTATGTTATAATTGCATGGCAATAATTCTACAAAAATATTTACTCGAACTGTTGGTGACTGCAGGACAGGTCATTTAACAGCCTAAGTGAATCGTTTTCAAAGCTTTTCATCATGCGTTGAACTACACACAAAGAGTAACAAAACGACCCTTTTCGAACCCGGCAACCAGTCATTCTATATATAAAACTACTCGTAAATAACTATAAGCAGAAATTATTGCTAGGGAAATGCTTTTTTTGGGATGGAAAATCACGTTTTACGGTATGACTATGTTAAGCACTCAAACCGTTATGCTGCTGGATTTATTTAATAGTACAGGGGCATAGAAGTATTATAAGTAACATTATATCAATAAATAAAAACTTGTGTTAATAAAAAGACATGAAAAAGTTGGAACTTTGGTCGTATAGACCAAGAAAATTAAATGCATGCATGGTATGTGTGATGTCATTCTAAATCTAATACGACAAAGATGTCCCAAAGATAGCCCTTTTTGAGAAAATGATTTAAATATTTCCGTTTTCAGTCATTCAGTATACGTACTCGTATGTACCGAGATATGTCTAGCCTTCTATTTGACAGAAACTTTCATGGCGGGTTGTCAAGTAGGTGATAATTTGTGATTTACATAATACGAACAACGCACGATGAGAATTATCTGTAGTTTGTCATCATGTCCCAAGCTGGTTGGTGCTCCGAAACTGAAACTTGACTTTTCCGGAAATATAAAATGCAGTTAACGTTTTCCTAAGTATATTAAGATCTTTGGAAAAACGTTCATGTCACCGGAAAAGTCTGTTTTTTATTGTCACCCTTATTTTTGTTAAAACAACGAGCTTAAAAGTGATGGCTTTGATATTCCCTCAGATCATTGAAACAACAGGATATTCCCTTTACTGCCGATTACCTTCCGAAATTCGTCAAATTATCACTGCTTAAAGAATGAGTTTTTGCACAATTAACGTTTATATAACTAAGGCGAGCACTAAGTACGTTTTTTTGGTCAAATTCGGTATGGAAGGGGATGAAAGTTTGTTTGTTCAAGTTTTTCCGATTTGTCGAAAATATCAATAACTGTGTGCTTGGTTGTGTAAGAAAATCAAGGAAACCCATTCTTCTGGGATCGGTAAAGCCTTTGAAAAGTAAAGTTGAGAACGATTTCCAGAAACTTCGGAACTGCGTCGTTCATTTATTTTTTATAACAATCGATTCGCCGACCTGAACAGTGTTGTGTGGAGTACCTTGGGTTATTATGTAAACGGGTATGCTGATGATTAACTATGTTGTTATAATTTCCTCATGCTAATATACATTCAAACATAAAGGGTTACTTTAAATACCTCCACGACCCCCTCACTATTCAATCCATCCACCAGCACAATGTTTTTGCACGTTAAGTTTTATTACCAAAAAAAGTCGTTTAAGATATTGGTTGAAGGCTTCGTGAATGGTCTCTATAATCCTAACATTGCAAATGAATCGAAGGATGGGTGGATGGTTGAACTCATCCAAACGTAACTTATTTTTAAGTCTCATGTAATTGAGGCGATCTTATTGCCATTAAAGTGCGCAGATCCAGTACCATACTATTGAGTAATGCCAAAATGAATCATACCTTTTTAAAATACTGCCTCTTCACCACAGCTGTAACCCTTTAACTTTGAAAATGCCACCCTTGAATGTACAATTCTTTAAATAGCTCTCGACCTTTATGTATTGATCTGGGTTAATTGGAATACAAAACTTATACTTTCACATTCAATAGAAGAAGTGTGGTACTTTCTTTCGACTGTGGTTCGGTTCTGTTGAAATCAGAAAAGTAGATAGTAACATAGGCTTTGGTGGATCTAGGGGAAATTTCTATAAAATGTTTTAAATTTATATGTATAAGGTACTTTTCTATTATAAGATTGCTATCGCTTGTTACGTACATGAAGTCACGCCTTTATCACACGGAGGTAAGCAGAAGCTACAAAACGTCACCTGCTACGACCCTTACATACTCCTATTGCGTTGCATCATTATCTGCCGAGCCTTTTCCCAACTATTTTGGGTTCGGCTTCCACTCTAACTAGCTGATGCAGCTGAATACCAGTATTTTACATGGAGCGACTGCCTATCTGACCTCCACAATCCAGTTAATACTGCGTAATAGGTACGATAACCCGTGGTAAGACTGGTTGTCGGACTTTTTGGCCCAGTGACAAATGATAGCCGGGACCAACTGTTCAACGAGATTTCCGAGACACGAAGGGAAGTCGGTATGTAATGGGTGGTCACCCCTCCACAGACCAACCTAAGCAAGCACGGCTTAACCTAAAACATCGACCCGAGCGGCAGTTAATTTTTAGACACGAGCTCCTCCTGAGCATCCACGATCATAAACCTGAAATTGCCCGCCGGTTGTAAGCACTACGCAGCTGGCCTTTCTGAGGAACCTCACTTGTGTATGTCCTTCTAAGGTGTGGGTTCCCGGCGTCACCACTCACATCGTCCTTGTATATATGTTACCGCAAAATTGTAAAACCCGTTAGATTGCAATCTATGTAGCGAGATTGTAAACTCTCGAAAGATCGTCAACCGAACATACTGCTAACAATTTAACGCATTTTTGGTAGATTTTATTATATCGAAGTGAAACCGTTTTGACGCTGTTAGCCTTCATAAATTCGGTTATCCGTGGAAGTGGACTATGAGACCGGACGATTTTCCACGATAACGTTTAGATTCCTATCGCCTATATCCTGTTTATTTATCCGTATTCCACAGGCAATCTCGTTTAGTTTAGACAACTAACTTATCAAACCGTGCTTGGTTAGAATTCACCAAAGTTTATCAAATACCGTAACATGACTTCCCATTCAGCCCATAATGTTGGGGGCAGCTGTTTGTGAGTCTGAAGCGCTTCTAATGAAGTCTAATTAATTAGGTTATAAACTTCATCAACATAAGTCTTAGCTCGTTCTGGAATGCGCTCCGGCGACACTGTGGAGAGGACGTACGAAGCATAACTTCGGAACAGTAGGCAGCGTGGACAAACCCGATCCCCATTGAGTCGAGTTGGAGCAGCGGAGCCAACTGTTACTCAACTGTGTTACAGTTGGTGGCGTGTGGATCCCAACAAAGCGTTATTCAAGACTGTTGCTAAACTTTACCCTTGCTCTTCGTTTCTATATTACCTGCACTAGTTATTATTAGATATAATGAGCAATATTTGTACTATAATTATATGTATTAGTAATCTCGTTCTCGAACGATTTCGATGATGGTTGCACTGGTTTACGGGGTCAAAAAACGATCTAGCTAGGTTTTATACCTTGGAGAAGTCGTTTTCTCTGTTTTCACCCGTCTGTAATGGACAAAACTATTAATTAAACTTTAATAAAAAACTAAACAGTGGTCCCTCCGGCTTACGATGCGGTGTGTACCTACCCGTGGTACCTACCTACGTCACGTATGACGTTGAGTTGGAGGTCGTGGCTTCGAATCCAGGCAGGCACTTCATTAACTTGTGTCATTTATTGCTCTCAAAATACTCATATCGTGAAGAAACCTAGTTTGCTAGAACCAAAAAATTGGAAACATGTTATATCTATAACAATCTTTTGGAAATCGGTTAACAAACATAGCTCACTCCCGCTCATGGTGGGGACGATTGCTTCCCAGCTATGGGAACATAAATGTGCTATGTTAATGGATAAGCTTTACATCTTACAAAAAGACAACATAAATAGTATTTTATTTTGGACTAGCTTCTGCCAGCGGCTTCGCCCGCGTGAAGTTTGATTATTGTCCCATGGGATCTTACTACCGGAATAAAATGTATCCTATGTTTTATGTGGGTCATAGCGTGATGATATTAAACGTAAGAGTAAACAAATATAATAATAACAAATCTCCGAACTGCTAAGCTATCGGTAGTTACACGTGTTATTGTGAGTCAACTATAAAAGATAGACATATGCTGTCTTGGGATATTTTTTATATAATTTTATGTGGAATATTTCCGTTATACATGATTTCTATGTAGCTTTAACCATTAAGGCTGCTCACGCGACGGAAGCTAAAAAAACCAAGTAACTTCTCCCGTTTTCCCAACATTTCCTTTCACTGCTCTGCTCCTATTAATGGTAGCGTGATGAAAAGTATACTATTACCTGCTCAGGAGTATGTAGAATAATTGTACCAAGTTTCGTTAAAATCCGTCGAGTAGTTTTTTTTTCTATAAATAACATACAGACAGACAGACAGACAGACAGACAGACAGACAGACAGACAGACAAAAATTTTACTGATTGCATTTTTGGCATCAGTATCGATCACTAATCACCCCCCGATAGTTATTTTGTAAATATATTTCATGTACAGAATTGACCTCTCTACAGATTTATTATAAGTATAGATAGATAGATAGAAGATAGATAGATAAAAGCTGTCTATAAAGTGGTGATTCCGGGGCGTATGCAATTCTGAAATAAAAAAATAGAATAGAGAACATAGAGTTTATTTTAGTACATCAATAAACACAACTCATCATCAGCTGCCTAGCCTTTTCCCAATGCTGTTGGGGTCGGCTTCCAGTCTAACCGGATGCAGCTGAATATCAGTATTTTACATGGAGCGACTGCCTATCTGACCTTCACAATCCAGTTAATACTGCGTAATACGATAACCCGTGGTAAGGCTGGTTAATACTGGGAAATACGATACAACTTGGTAAGACTGATGTCAGACTTTTTGCACCACTGACTACCTGTAACGACTGTCAAAGATGGACAAATGACAGCCGGGACCAACAGCTGAACGTGCTTTCCGAGGCACGGAGGAAACTCGGTATGTAAGGGTGGTCACCCATCCACAGACCAACCTAGGCAAGCTGAGATAATTTAGCCACGAGCTCATCAATAAACACAACTGATGTACAATATTATTCTATGACTGCAATAGCGAAAGAGTTCAGTTGGCAATAAGAAAAGGAATCCAAGTTTAGTATAAAAGCAGCGTATTAAATAATTAACACCAAGGTTAAAGAAAAACGTCTATTGTTTAAAAATAACAAAAGTTTCTAGGTCATCGATCAATTCTTGGTAGTCTATGACCTTGCTACTACATGAACGGGTCGGCATGGCGTTCGGGCTGGGCGGAAAACGAGTTGCATTAATAATACAGTTTGATTAGTGACGTGGTCATTTATCAGAGGCTAATTGCCAAGTTAACCGAGTTTCCTTGCGTGATCGAATCAGAAATGAAGACATTCGCAAGAGAGCCAAAGTTGCCGACGTAGCCCGAAGGATTGCCAAACTGAAGTGGTGAAAAGAAGGGGCCGAAAAGTTCTGGAGTGGCGACCGCGAACCGGAAGACGTTGTGTTGAAAGGCCTCCCACCAAGTGGACAGATGATTTGATGAGGGCTGCGGGAATCCGCTGAATGCGATTCATACGGGACCGGTCAATGTGGCGACACTTGGGGGAGGCCTATGTCCAGCAGTGGACGTCTTTCGTCTGAAATGATAATGATGATGATAATGATATGCCAAGTTTATTGAAAATATCGTTCGCGACTTTAAAACGTATGTAATTACAGAATTTTAATGATCAAAATCATCAATACAAGTCTCCAAGTTCATAAAAGTCGAGAAACTGCTTTTTCAAAGTCAAAATCGTTCCTATTATAGATCTTTATGAGCTTGGAGGGCTGGATGGATGAATTTGATGATTATAAAACTACACACGTCTTGCAGTCGCGAACAACATTTTGTTCAACATACAACTTAGCACTGACCTGCAAATTAAAAAAAAATAAGTTAAAAAAAAAAAAACTCGGGTTTCCCTGGAATGCTGACCCAAATGTCTCGCTGATGGTGGCGCGTGTGTCGGATCTTTCAGTTCGTAAGTTGGGACTGGTCAGCTCTTGGTTGCCACGTCAGCTATAGCATACTTACTTATACTTTCACAGATTTTAGACTTCCGTAGTCCTCACAAGGAACCCTTATCGTTTCGTCATGCCCGTCTGTCCGTCCGTCCGTCCGAAGTTTTGTTCAGAGACTGCTAGTACTAGAAAGCTGTAACTTTGTAGAGGTGTTTATATCAGTTACGCCGAAAAAATAAATATATTTTTGGTGAATATTTTTTAGGATAGTTCCCTATCTCACCCTACCTTCCCCCACATGTGAAGTGGGCTTTTTCGTCGTCTTTCTCATCGTGTGGAGTGTCGTTGAATAGGTCTTTTAAAATGACGGGCTGTTTGCCGATGCTATTTTTAGATTTAATGCTCCATTTACGAAATATTAAACTTCAAAGTGCATATATTTGTTTCAATAGGGTGTCCCTCACCCTCTAAAAGCTAAGCTGGCTTGAAATATCTGGAAAAAGTCATGATGATAGTGTATTTTATGAACTTTAAATTAAATATTAGTAAGCAGTAAAAATCGTTGAACTTAGGTGTTGGATAATTTTGTACCACATACAAAGAATAAAATTCGTCATATATTGTGACAATACTACGGAACGCACTAGGCCGTATTTTTAATGTATTAGGACTGGATTAAAAAAAATTGGTTGTCTGTAAAGTCGGTTTACGGACGATAGATTTACGTGATAACGTCATAATCATTATTTTATGTAATACAAAAAAGGAGGTGGAACGTTACTATGGAACGTTACTATGGCATGGAACGTTACTATTTTTCATGAGTGTTGCTGGTATTATCAATTTATAAGACGTTATCACGTCAAAAAATACTACATTTAATTTTCATCTTTGTTTCGACAGTTCAAAAGTGCCTGGCCTTGATTTTAACTTATGATTTTGTGAGTTTCAGTACAAAAGCAGTCACTAAAAGACTTTGCTAAAAAAAGACATGATATTACCTAACTTAACGGAAAGTCTAGTCACTTTTTTAAACGCAACTTCCGAATTTTTAATGAGCGTTCACAGTCAAGTTTCACATTGATAAAAGTTGATATTTTTTGCGATGCGGTAATGTAGAAAAAGGATATTGAAGCTCACTCGGCCACGTTTGTGACTATACAGGCTGTTACAAAATAAGTGCAATACATTTGAGGCGGTGACTCAGACGTTCAAACTACATTATTATAGACAACATTACGAATCTGCCTAGCCTTTTCCTAACTATTTTGGCGGCTATGACTATGTTGTCGTCTTCCAGTCTAACCGGGTGCAGCTGAATACCAGTGTTTTACATGGAGCGACTGCCTATCTGACCTCCACAACCCAGTTAGTACTGCAGGGTAATACTATATCTTGGTAAGACAGGTTGTCAGGTTTTTTGGCCACTGACTACCTGTAACGACTGTCAAAGATCTACAACTGACAATTGCTTAACCGTTATGAGTGGTCACCTATCTACAGACAAACCTAGGCAACCACGGCTTAACCTATAAAGATTGGCCCGAGTGTCTGTTAATATTTAGTCACGAGCTACTCATCATCATCATCATCTCAGCCGAAAGACGTCCACTGCTGGACATAGGCCTCCCCCAAGTGTCGCCACATTGACCGGTCCCTTGCTACTCGCATCCACCGGATTCCTGCAACCTTCACCAGGTCATCGGTCCACTTAGTGGGAGGTCTTCCAACGCATTGCCTTCCGGTTCGCGGTCGCCACTCCAGAACTCTTCGGCTCCATCGGCCATCCGTTCTGCGAGCAATGTGCCCTGCCCACTGCCACTTAAGTTTAGCAATTCTTCGGGCTCTCCATTGCCCTTTGGGTGACTTTAAGCCTTTTGATAAGGCCCGTTGTGAGCGACCACGTTTCGGTCCCGTATGTCATCACTGGCAACACACACTGGTCATAGACTTTCGTCTTGAGACACTGCGGTAAGTTGGACGAGAAGATACCGCGCATCGGATTCGACGATTGACCTCTTTCTTCGAAGTTAGACCTACCTAACTGGACCGTTTGTCCTAGGTATACATAAGCACATAGAGCTACTCATTGTGTAAGAAAGATAAATTAGTATTATAGATACTTGCTTTGCTTTATATTTTATGTATTCTAATACTTTCTCATCTTTTACATACCTTGTTTGCATCTCTTTTTATCTTCTCCTTTCGCAGGTATGCTGGAAGACATTTCTTTAAAAATAAGCGTCACCATTGTACCTATTTTTCAGTTTGTTACTTATTTTCTGTATCTACTGTGTACATAAACCGTTAAATATAAACAAACTAAATGATGCCCGCGATTATACTATTGTATTGTATTGTATTGTACAACGGGTTGGTGTCCGCAGCTCCACGTCAAAGCGCGTATTTTGCGTATGGGCTATAATCCACCACGCGGCCTACTGCGGTTTGGTAGGTTCAGTGGTGATGAAATAAATTACACAAAGTAATGCGCCTGCCTGGGTTCGAACCCACGACTTACTGTTCATACCCGCCACCGCTGCTCTCTATATACTAAAACTTTCCTCGAGATCCACTCTATTCATTGGTGAAAACAGCATGTAAATCAGTGCAGTAGTTTTTGAGTTGATCAGGAACTGACAGATAGACGAGGCGGAGGACTTTGTTTTATAATATGTGGTGATAAGTAATTGCATTAGCCTTGCCATGATATTTTCTATTATGAATATGAATATTTTATTGCGCTTATTTTGTTTACACTCTGTATAGCTAATCGGCTATGACTCAGCAAATTTTGCGACGAAACTTACTTATATATTATCAAAGCTGTCATACTTCTAACGAACCACCACGGAATATAACTATTTTACAAGCAGCCTACATCTATCTATCTATATGTCCCCGTAAAATTGTCAAACACGTCATATTACAATATAACGTGTTTCTCTCTAGCGATATTGTAAACTCTCGAATTATTGTCAACTGAACATACTTATATAGCTTACCTACAATAAAACGCATTATTCCGAGTGTTTTCTGTACACGGATGACTTAAAGTTTGCTAGGAAGGTCGAGTCATCAAATGATATGGAGCTTCTGCAGGGCGATCTGAATACAGTGATTGAAATGGTGTAAGAACAACAAAATGGAATTGAACTTCCATAAATGCTACCACATCTCTTTTTCTAGAAAGATTCACCCCGTTAATTCGACCTACTTTATAGAAAAACAAAGTATTCATGAAGTAGAAACTATAAGGGATCTAGGAGTGTTGTTTGACAAGAAAGTTACTTTTCTCCCCCACATCGAAAACATCGTCAAAAAAGCTTCCAAAATGTTAGGATTTGTACTACGCAATACCAAGGGTTTCAAGCAGGTCAGCACTAAAATACTATTGTATAATAGCCTGGTCCGGAGCATACTGGAGTATTGTAGTGTCGTATGGAGACCACATTACGCAACTCATAAACTTCTCTTAGAAAGGGTCCAGAAACGATTTCTTTGGCACCTTTCTTTTTTCAAAGGGAAAAACAAGCAGCTGCCCTCCTATGTGTCCCGTCTGCGAACTTTCAAGATGCTGCCGTTAACGACCCGAAGAGAAGTTATGGATGCCCTGTTGTATACAAACTACTCAGTAAGCAAATAGACTGTCCACAGTTAATTAGGTCTCCTCAAGTTTCGTGCCCCAACCCGCTATCCTAGAAATCCCATCACTCCGCTTTACCCGCCATTGCGTAGAACTGTCTTGGGTGCTAACTCACGAATACCGCCAATGTGTAAAATCCTAAACGGCTGTAGTGACCTGATTGACGTTCACCACGATAGCGTAGGAAAATTTTGTAGAATAATAATTGAATACTATTCGGACAATCAGATTACATGAATTTCCAATTTGATAATGAATATGTTTTACTCGTATGTTAATTAATTTTAAATAACTTATTAATTTGATGATCAAATATTTAATCTTAGTTTAATTTAATTTGTTTATCTGTTATTTCGTTTTTATTACAATTAATATATTATGTTTAATTTAATTTGATCTCTTGATTTGTTTGTTATGTTTGTAGATCTATTTTGTTTTACACTAATTTTAACATTCATAATTCACAATTCATTGCAATAATATTAATGTTTCATGTAATTTGAATAAAATCGTGCAAGTGGTGTTAGCCTGTAAGTAATTGTTGCACTCATAAATGTATATCGTGTACTTTTAAATGAAATGTATAGTGTAAACAATTGTAGGTTAACCTTAAATAAATAAATAAATAAATATCGCTAGAGATATACAATATAACGTATATGACAATTTTACGGTGACATATACATATAATAAAAGAGTAAAAAAACTGTAAATAACAGCTTAGATATAAGATATTATAGACGTAGAAAATAAGCTTTGATTGTAATATCCCATGTTAGTTATTTAAGTTTATCCCTTTGTTTATACGCCATATAATTGTACTTACGTGTTTCTCAATAAGAAAATAAACATAACAAGTGCTAGGCACATATGTATGTAGCTATAAGTTATGTAATAAGATTAAACCTTGTAAATTGAGCTTCAATAAACCAACTGCATGCACACATACATAGATATCCACACGCACACACGCTCTCATACGTGTGCAGGCTTCTGATTGGCTAGCTTAGTGACGGCCGCTCACCGCCTACGAACGACAGCGCTACTGTCGCCGGCTATAAAAGAGCGCATAGGGAAATTTAGAATCAATCATCGATAATCAGCCGCCTTCACAAGTCGTCACGTTGCATGCAGTTGTTTCCACCAAGTCTTCTTTTATTCTTCACACCCCCTGGTCCTGAAAAATCATTAAAACCTGAACAAATACAGTCCACCAAGAAAAGTTAGGTCATCGAGGCCCTGCCGAGACGCCTGTACCTAACAAATGGTCCTTCTGTCGCCGGATCGCTGTTCCAGTTTCAAGCCTACATCCAAGAAGAAGACGTGGCCCTTTCAAGCAGACGGTTTTCAAGCAGACGAGTTCCTGTCTTCATAAAGAAGCTAAGAAGAAAGAAACAAGCACGTGCGAGTGTTGGCGGTTGGTTTGCTTGCCACCGTCAATTACTTGGAAGCAATCATCACTACGTACGTGGCCACCTAACGGTGATAAACGGCCTCTTCAATACGTACGGAAGCACAGTGGACGAACTGACGACTCCACGCACCTACCCCAGGTGTAACAGTCAGACCCCGCCGGTACGGTGCGGTAACGCTCTAGGACCACGAGTTGGTACGCAACGACGAGTGCGGGCATTCCTCCCGCATTCTGATGCACCTGTGAGCGCCCGTATCCTCTGCCGGGAGGTTCCTACCTTCCTTTCCTCACTCATTCCCATTCCTGGTCCGGCATCACCACGGTAGGAGTCCGGCCAGGCTGCTAGGCAAGGTAGGTTCGTGAAGAAGATACTAAAAAGTGCAAGTGAACCAGTGATAAAGTGTTAATTTTAAGTAAATTGTTAGGCTTAGGGCCCCCCTCGTGCGAAATGGAGAACGCGCGTGTGTTGCGCTCAAGCAAAACCAGCACGCCTACCACAGAAGCAACAGTGGCGTCCGGTCCGACTACGTCGACCGAAACAAACACGTGGAGTAAGGGCACCGGCACAGAGGACACGACCGGTGAAAGCAGCACGCGTACTATCGACAGAATAATCAAAGACAGTGCCGCGCAAGTCGAAGACACGAACGATCAGGTTAGGAGTGCGCCGGGCACGATAGTCAACGTCCCCGTGGACAGAGCGAGTAGTAGGCTATCAATGTTAAAAGCCGAGTTAGAATTACATAATTCCGAACTAGCACGGGCTAGGGCTGCGACCGCAGCTGCCATGAGTCGATTGGAAATAGCCAGGATCGAACTGGAAGATTCCAACGACGCGGAGCCGCAGCCCAATGTCGAAAAGTCGCGTGTAGAAGGATGGATAGCGGAACAACACGTAAAAAGTAGGCTAACAATAACAGATAGAGCTCAAAACCCGGGACAAGACACCCGGCCACCCGACGCTGCTAGGAACGAACCACGCGCTAGCAATGACGTGCCGCTGAATAAAAATAACAGCAGCGACATGGCTATGCTGGCTAGCGCGATAGTACAGGCGGTAAATTCCGGTAGGTCAGACAACGCGGCGCCTAAGTTCATCCACGAACTGCCCCACTTCGACGGGGCTATTGCCGAGTGGATGGCATTCAGGTCGGTATTCAACGACACCTCGGAAATGTTTACAGACATACAGAACGTAGCGCGATTAAGAAAAGCGCTCCGAGGCGCAGCTCGCGAGACAGCGAGAGCGTTATTATTTACTGTTTCAGATCCGTACGAAATAATCGATACGTTAGAGAGACGGTACGGTAGGCCAGAGCTACTCATTCTCTCCGAACTAGAAACAATTAAACGCATGCCCCGCATGACGGAAGACGGACGAAATATAGGCAGTTTCGCGAGCAAAATATCGAATACAGTAGCGGCAATAAAATCACTCAATCAACCGCAGTACCTGTATTCACCCGAGTTAGTTAGCCGAATCGTAGAAAAACTCAGCGTCATTCTAAAATATAAATGGTACGAATTCCGAGCCGAGCGCACCGGGGCGCCAGAACTAGAGTTACTAGCTAGATTCCTAAACGTCATGGCAGACCAATGCGGAGCAATGTTTGCCTACGAAACCGCGCGAGATGATAGGAAAAATAGAACAAAACCGCGCGCGGTAAACACGGCCCGCGCCAAGGGTCGGCAACCATCACGCTCGCGCGACAACGGCACCGACAGCTCGAGCGATCGGTCGGACACGGAAAACAACGCGTCCCGCCGCAAAACCGTAGCCGCCGCGAACAAGCCGCCAGTCAAAAAAGGGTCTAGCAAACAAAAGCCCCGCCCATCACGCTCAGACATAGAGGCGTCGGCAGAGCCCAACAATAAAAAATGTTCCATGTGCGCCGGCTCACATAAAGCCACCGAGTGCGCGGATTTTAATAAACTCTCCGTATCAGATAGATGGAATACGGCTAAACAAAACAAGTTATGTTTTAGATGTCTAAATAGCGCGCACGGGCGCCCGTTTCGATGTAAATACGTACCGTGCGGAGTAAACGGGTGCGAAGCATCACATCATAAACTATTACACGGACACGGCAGCGAAAGCGCGTCCCTGCCTACCCGCGGAAACGTAACCTCGATAAATCACGTACGCGAATCTAACACTTACCTAAAAATAGTGCCGGTCGAAATAAGCGGACCCGTGGGCACCACCACTGCTTACGCCCTACTGGATGAAGGTTCAACCATGACGCTTGTTGAACGAGATGTGGCGGACAGTGTGGTACCCAGGGGTCGCAGCCAGCTTTTAATGTTAGAAGGGGTAGGTGGTAGCAGGATTGACGACGCGGAATCTTGTCACGTGACATTATCCATACGCGGTTTATGCAATAGAAACATAGAGACGATGCGTGCAAGCACCATAGGAACATTAAACCTGTCCCCTCAGGGGGTAAGCAGAGACCTAGTGCGTCAGTGCAGCCACTTAGTAGATTTAGAAGACGAGCTCTGCTATGAACGAGCGAAACCGACCGTTCTCATAGGCCAAGACAACTGGCACTTGATTACGTCACGAGAATTACGCGTCGGTGCTAAGGATCAACCCGTAGCATCGTTAACTAAGCTAGGGTGGGTACTACACGGTCAAAGCGCACGGCCACGAAACAACGTAGCCATAGTAAACCACGTGCGACCGACCCAACACGAGGACCCCGCGCTACAATTAATCAGGGAATACTTTAGCATTGAATCATTAGGTATAGAGCCACGCAGGCCAAAGTCTGACCCGGATCAGCGCGCCTTAGCGATATTAAAAAATACCTGTAATAAAATTAACAATAACAGGTACGAAGCTGGCCTATTATGGCGAACGGACGCTGAGATAATGCCAAACAACAAAAAACAAGCTCTCAGCCGTCTACACAATTTAGAAAACAAGTTAGATAAAAACATTAACCTAAAAACCGAGTATACGAAACAAATAGACCATCTCATTAAAGCTTATTACGCAGAGCGGGTCGACACCCCGGCCACGTCACCACGCACGTGGTACCTACCTCATTTTTCGGTGGTACATCCCCAAAAGGGAAAAGTGCGATTGGTGTTCGATGCAGCGGCCAAGTACGGGGGCAGAAGCCTAAACGACGCTCTCTTAGCGGGTCCAGATTTGCTCCAATCATTATTCGGTGTTTTAATTAGATTCAGAGAAGGTAGAATAGCGGTAGTAGCCGACATTAAAGAAATGTTTTTACAAATAAAAATAATCGATTCAGACCGCGATAGTCTGCGATTTTTATGGAGGGGCGAGGACAGGGAGGGACCCCCACAGGAATACAGGATGACGTCGTTAATATTCGGGGCGGCGTCGTCACCCTGCACCGCCATATACGTTAAAAATAAAAACGCAGAGGATCACGGCCTGGATCACCCAGAGGTCGCGAAAGCCACGGTTCGCAACTACTATATGGACGATTATCTAGGTTCGTTCGACGACGCTGACAAGGCGAAACAAGTAATAAACGCCATGTACAAAGTCCACTTAAACGCGTCTTTCGAATTACGCGGTTGGGCATCGAATGTACCCGACGTGATAAGTGACGTCACTGATAAACGAAGTAGCGACGCGACCACACTAGGGAAAAGTGATACAGAAAGAACATTAGGTCTCATATGGAACCACGCACGTGATACGTTGGGTTTTAATGTCAACCTCCGAAGCACGCCCGCGAGCGTCATTAAAGGTGAAACTCTGCCTACCAAGCGACAGGTAACCAGCGCGGTCATGTCCGTTTTTGACCCGTTAGGTTTAGTCTCACCGATTACAATGATAGGCAAATGTCTCATTCAGGAAATATGGCGCAGCGGCATAAGCTGGGACGATCCCATCACGAAAGAACATCACGTGACATGGCTCTCCTTCATAAAAAATGTAGAATCATTAAAAGATCTAGAAATAGACAGATACGTACCTGCCCCACTCTCTGAAGAGGGAGATTTACACATTTTCTGCGACGCAAGTGAAAAAATATATTCAGCCTCGGTGTATTTCGTGAGCTCAGGTACAGACGGAAACAAAACGTCAAAATTAATAGCCGGTAAAGCAAAGGTAGCTCCGTTGAAACCTATATCCATACCTCGCCTAGAACTTCAAGCCGCCGTATTAGGATGCCGGCTGGCCGAATCAGTCAAGCGCGAGTCGGATTATAAAATAATAAAAAGCCATTATTGGTCAGATTCCAAGACCGTATTAGCTTGGATAAAGTCAGACCCGCGAACTTTTAAGTCTTTCGTCGCGCATAGACTAGCCGAAATCGAAAGTACGACCACTCCGGCCAACTGGCGATGGGTGCCCAGCGCTGAAAACGTAGCGGACGACGCTACGAAGGGTATACCCGCCAATTTCAACTCAAAACATAGATGGTTCACGGGACCAAGCTTTATTAGGGACGACCCCGCGACATGGCCTAAGGAAAAGCAGGTCGCGGCGCCGTCACCCCCTTCAGGGGAAGAAAGGGTTTTGAAGCAAGTTCACGTGACAGTTAGGCACAATGTTAGCGATTATCTACCCGAAGTAGAACGATTCTCAAAGTACGCTCGATTAGTACGCGTCGCTGCCACCGTTCTGCTCGCCGCTGAGGTATTCAAAGCCAAACTACTCAAAAGAAACACGAGTAAAGAACTAGCACCAAACCATATAAAACTAGCAGAGATATTGCTCGCTAAGAGAAGCCAGCACAACTCGTTTGCCGAAGACATCAGGACAATAGAGGCTGGGCGGCGGCCCCCAAAGAAGTCACCGTTCCACAAGCTCTCAGTCAAGATCGACCGCAACGGAATCCTGTGCCTAGACAGCAGAACAAAAGAAAAATGCAACCTGCCAGTCCTACACGCCAAAGAAGGCTTCACCCAGCTGTTGGTGCATCACACGCACGCAACCTTCAACCATGGCAACCATCAAACTGTCATGAATGAGCTGAGACAAAGATATCACATAATAGGACTGCGCAATGCTATACGATACATATGCAACAAATGCCAATGGTGTCGGACCTATAGGGGTACCCCCTCTAAAATCCCCTTAGGCGACTTACCTCCAGAAAGGCTAGCCCAAGGTCAACCGCCCTTCACAGCCACAGCGGTAGACTACTTCGGGCCCATACAAGTCACAGTCGGAAGAAGGCTAGAGAAAAGGTGGGGCGCATTATACACATGCCTCACCACGCGCGCAGTACACCTGGAGCTGGCCACATCCCTCACGGCCTCCTCCATGATCATGAGCCTGCGTAGAATGATGGCGCGTCGCGGCACGCCGACTGTGATATATAGCGACAATGGAACGAATTTCGTGGGTGCTGAAAGAGAAATCACCGAAGCCATGCAAAACAACGAAGACAGCATGAAAGCCTTTGCATCCGAGAAACTGATCACCTGGAAGAAAATACCTCCCGGTGCCCCAAACATGGGTGGCGCCTGGGAGCGTCTAGTCAGATCGGTGAAAACCGCGTTGAGAGTCACCCTCAAAGAGAAGTTTCCCCACGATGACATACTCCACACATTATTACTTGAAGCCGAACACGTGATCAACTCGAGGCCATTGACCCCAGTGAATCCCAACCTAGATGAAGAAGCGCTAACACCCAATCATTTTCTTATTGGGCGCTCAAGTGGGATGACACCTTTCGGCTCATTCAAAGACGTGCCAACGGACTCACACTCCTGGAAGGCCGTTCAAGCATTAGCTGACACGTTCTGGTCACGATGGTCGGCGGAATACAAACCCCTGCTGATGCCCAGACTAGGCAACGCACAATACAAAAACGTGAAAGTCGGCGACATTGTCATTATATGCGACGGCACGATGCCCAGAGGAGTGTGGCCTCGAGGTGAAGTGATGAAAGTATATCCAGGTCCAGACGGACGAGTACGAGTCACCGAGATCCGAACAGCAGCCGGATTAATTCGCCGCCCGGCCTCTCGCCTCATCGTGATCACAACTGCGGAATAAACGTTACGGTGCTTACGCACGAGGGGGAGATTGTAAATAACAGCTTAGATATAAGATATTATAGACGTAGAAAATAAGCTTTGATTGTAATATCCCATGTTAGTTATTTAAGTTTATCCCTTTGTTTATACGCCATATAATTGTACTTACGTGTTTCTCAATAAGAAAATAAACATAACAAGTGCTAGGCACATATGTATGTAGCTATAAGTTATGTAATAAGATTAAACCTTGTAAATTGAGCTTCAATAAACCAACTGCATGCACACATACATAGATATCCACACGCACACACGCTCTCATACGTGTGCAGGCTTCTGATTGGCTAGCTTAGTGACGGCCGCTCACCGCCTACGAACGACAGCGCTACTGTCGCCGGCTATAAAAGAGCGCATAGGGAAATTTAGAATCAATCATCGATAATCAGCCGCCTTCACAAGTCGTCACGTTGCATGCAGTTGTTTCCACCAAGTCTTCTTTTATTCTTCACACCCCCTGGTCCTGAAAAATCATTAAAACCTGAACAAATACAGTCCACCAAGAAAAGTTAGGTCATCGAGGCCCTGCCGAGACGCCTGTACCTAACAAAAACTGTGTCTGTACATTGAATACATTAAAAATATCATAATTGAGGGGGGTTTAGAAACACTAATAGAGCACGAATCCAAAACAAAAAATCTCTGTTTGTCTGTTTGTTTGTACACGCTAATCTTCGAAATTCCTGGACGGATTTGAATGTTTTTTTGTTGTTGTATAGATATTAAGTCTTATTGTACACTTCTGCGTACTCGCTCAGAGCATACAGGCGTGATGTTACGTCACTATGTTACATAAACAATAAATGACCAAGCGATTGCAGCAATTACTGCAGCTTTGCCGTGTATTTTTGAAGAGTTCCATTTATATCTCTAAAGATCAGCGTCAGATCTTAACCTAATTGAAATGGGACCACACGAAAAGCACCAGCTTTCAAATAAAAAAAGAATCATCAAAATCGGTTAACCCAGTCGAAAGTTCAGAGGCAACAAACATTGTCGAAATCTGGGAGTACTGCACACATCTGCGTACCCCCTCAGAGCATACAGGCTTGATGTTGATGATGATCATGATGTAGTATGAACAATGAACCTACAAGCGATTGCAGCAATTACTGCAGATTTGCCGTCTATTTTTTAAGAGTTCCATTGTATATCTCGGAAGATCAGCATCAGATCTTCAGCAAATTAAAATGGGACCAAACGACAAGCACCAGCTTTCAAATAAAAAGGTTCACCCAGTCGAAAGTTCTGAGGTAACAAACACAAAAAAAAAAAATACAGACGAATTGATAACCTCCTCTTTTTGGAAGTCGGTTGAAAATGACACCATAGCAAAAATTGTTCCACGTGATGAGCATTTTCTACTGAGAGAATACATTAATAAATTTGAAGATCTGGAACACCTGATGTGGAACTCCACCATAACACATATAGGAATGACGTCTTAGCAAAAGTTGTTCAGTCTGATGAGCATTCTCTGTTGACTTATAAAAATCGAAGATCTAGGACACCTGCTGTGGAACTCCAATAACCCAGCTACACCATAACACATTTAGAAATAACGTCTTAGCAAAAGTTGTTCGGTCTGATGAGCATTTCCTGTTGACTTATAAAAAACCGAAGATCAGAAACATCTGATGTGAAAATTATTGGAAAGCTAAAAATAACATAAACTGGGAGTACCTCCACGCGGTGAAGGTGGTAACAGTTTAGGACTGATTTTCGATGACGATGGTATATATCATTGAAAGACCCTACTGGCCAACACTCCCGTTTTTTATGGATTAAATATGTCTTCGGGCTTATGTTATTTGAGTGTTATTTTTCCTTTTCCATTTATCTTCGTGACTCGGTAGCCTACCCGGTAACGCAGGGGAACAGTACTAACAGAACTTGATGCTGTTCGAGAACATCTGGCTGCAATTTGCTCCGCGGAAACCTCTTCGGATCGCAAAGCACACCTGCGTTCTCAGCGTATTTACGCATCTACATCCAGGTCTCTAGAGGCCATTGAAGAATAGATGCGCGACTGACCGCTGATCGTGAACGTCATGCATTGTCTCGCAAGTCGGAGACGATCACCGATGGAGAATTGCGCTTGAGTACCAAGCGTATCTACGCATCGAGTTCTAGATCTCTAGAGACAAGTGGGGAACGTGATGCGCGACTGACCGCTGATCGTGGTAACGCTGGTTTCACCGGGGATTTCCAGCATTCTAGCCCCCGTTGCGGTGACTTTGAGCCGGAGGCCTCAAGCGATCCCGAGCTCCGCGAGATCAACCGTCTCTTTGGCTTTCGCCAGCAAGTCGCGGTAGAACACGCCCCTTTTTTCCGCATCCAGCTGTAGTGTAATCACTAAAGCTGCGGCCATTGGGGCGCGAAGCCTAGCCGCGACCTTTCGCGCCTTGTTTCGGCGCTGCCGTACGCAGCCCCGCTGGAAGGCGGACTGGCCAGCCCCAGAGCGGATGTTGCAGCCGCATACGGGACGTTGCTCGTCGTGCCCGCGACCGCCTTGTTTGCACCCAGGAGAGGGCGCAGAACAATTCCTTCCAGGATGGAAAACCGCGCCTGGTCTCGACCGGCATGGGCTGGCTTGGCGTCTGGCCCCCCCCATTTTGAGGTGCCACGTTGGAGCTAGGCTGGCGTAGGCTGGCCATCAGGTCCGCCTGCAAACGTGATCAGATCGTCACGCCACCTCCGTAGAGGTTGACGGCACTGGTCTTCCTCAGGCATCCGCCGATTTTTATGAATAAAGTTTTGTTTCGTACCATACGTGTATCCGAACGCACACGTCTTGACATTTCGAGCATCTGACAGCTTTTTTTTTGACGTTTAGGTCTTGTCGTGATTCATAACGAGTTCACATTGATTTTTGTTGATTGATTGAGATAATTACCGAATCTAAGAAAATCTCCTTTGTTTGCAAGATTTTTGGTTGTGAGTAATCGTTGATTAGACGAAACGCCCCTAATTGTGTATTAAACCGGGCTTATTTGTTAATTGTCCGCGCCGAATTTGAGGTTAGCTTAGCCCGCGTGTGAAATTGAATAAAACATTAAAATTGTGAAAGTTGACGTGCATTGTGCAGTTGAACTATTATTGTGCTTCGTCCAGACGTGTTATACGCTGCTGGGGCAGCGTCTGTTGAAACATAGTCGGATCTGGTGAACCTCTCGACCACACATCACTTTACACATACCCACACAGACATACAGTACCAGAGCCGGCTTGATCAAGGACTAGTCATCCCCTTCAGCCCACCGGCACCAGGTAAGTTACCTTCATAAGGGCGATTTGATTTGTCTCCGCGAATCGCGGAAGGTTCGGTCATACCTTGCCCGGGGGTTGGACCGAACATTTTGGTAGCAGAGCGTGGTTAGTGAACAAGAAAACCTACCTGTGCCTGATCGATTGGAAGTCTAGAACATTGAACTGATTTGTTGCCGTTGTCAGCCGGGCTCTCACATTTAATTAAAATTAATTGCATTGGCACACATAAGTACCCCCTTTCTGTTGTGCTGGTAATATAAGAATATTGTGTTCAGTGTATTGGTAGATATATGTGTGCTGTGATAGTTTAATATTGTTGATTTATTGTTGTATTGTATTTGACTTTGTTGAAATCATAATAAGGTTTGGTTGCAATGGCCTCACTGAAGGCTGTAAAGGAGGCGGCCGCTGGTTTGGTCTCACAGCTAAGATGGTTCACCTCAGCTGCGGCCACAGTTGAGCGTGTGGACCTAGAAGAGGTCACGCTTGCTCGATTTGAGCAGTTGAAGGAGAGACTCAGCGTTGTGGATGCTACGTTCACCCGTTTCAACGAGCTCATCGGGGATGTGAGTTTGGAGCTGTTGGGCCAGGCAGCCCGTGACAAGGTTGCTGCGGATTATGACCAGATCTTGTCACTGGGGGATACCTTGACTCTGCGAGCCCGGGAAATTTTGAAGAGCCGGATGCCTGTCCAGGCCAAGCAGGAGGCCTCGGTTGCTACGGCCCCCGGCCTATTGAGTAGACTGCCCACTCTGGAGCTGCCACATTTTGATGGTCGCTTGGACCACTGGCTGGGCTTCCAGAACTTGTTCGACAGTTTGGTTGATGCGCGCTCGGATCTCAGACCTGCCCAAAAGTTGGCCTATTTGTTGTCAGTCCTGGAAGGTGAGGCCCGAGCCTTGGTGCAGCACTTGTCGGTGACGGATGCAGCCTACCCTACCGCTTTGGAGCTCCTCTCCCGGCGGTATCAGAACAAGCGCTGCCTGGCTGATGTGCACATCGGCCAGATTTTGGGCCTACCGGCCATTGCCAGCGTGTCGGCGTTGCGCGCCGACCTATTGAACCCATTGGTCTCGGCGACCAACGCCTTGCGACGCTTGCAGTTGCCGGTGGACCAGTGGTCCTATCTGTTGGTGCACATCGTTCTGCGGTTGCTCCCCGCTGACTTGAGGTCCCGCTTTGAGCAGAGGTATGGTGGGGATAGTTCCACCCATCTTCCACCCTTTGACGACCTCCTCAAATTCCTGGAAGACGAGTGTCGCTTTATGGACAACACTCTTGGCGCAACGGGGTCGCGCCCATCACCTTCTCGGCCAAGAGACCAGGGACGGACTAGGGCCAAGGGGCCTGTTGATAGTCGCCCCGCCCCACGTTTTGCTGGCACCCGGAGTCGTCCTGATTGCGACTATTGTAAGGCCACGGGACATGATATGGCAAGTTGCCCGGAGTTCTTGGACTTGCACGTGGCCTCCCGTCGCCGAATTGCCAACGCACGCCGCTTGTGCTTTTCTTGTTTGGGGGCTCATTTTCATCGGGACTGCCCCGAGCCCCGCCCGTGTAGAATTTGTAAAGGCGCTCACCTAAAGATTTTGTGCGCCAACGCGAACCGCTCTGGCAGACCAGCTTCTGATGGGGGTTCGCGCAGGGGAGGGTATGACGGCGACAAGCACCGGGCCTCTGGCACGCCGGTTGGGAACCGGGTAGAGGCCCGCAATTTTGATGACCAGTCTCCACCCCCCGCGCAAGCTGAACGGGAGCCGCGCGCGCGCCATTTGGTCTCCCCTCGCAGTGGTGATCGGGAGCCGCGCGCGCGCCATTTGACCTCCCCTCATAGGGACAATTGCACGGCGGCTGCTCGGCAACAATGGCCAGACCAGCACCGCTACCTTTCCCCTCCGCTGGCGGAACGCCCCCGGTTGGAGTCGCGCCCCCCGCCCTTCAGGCATCCGGTGGGATATGCCCTTCCGGCGATGGCGAGCGGCTCGGGGCACCGCGCGGACGAAGCATTTGAATGCTACCCTCGTCGTGAACGACGACAGCCTGGACGCGGCGATCGGTCGCCGCCCAGGCATCGCTAGGAAGTTGGCGCCTGCCCCGCTACAGGACCCCCCCAGATCGAGACGGTTTTGTTGCCAACGGCCTCGGTCAAGGTCTGGGGACCCTTGGGTGACTCGATTGTGGTCCGTGCCATTTTGGACACGGGAGCCCAGGGTTGCCTTTTGTCTTCTTGGTTAGCGGGACAGGTCGGCCTGAATGTGAACGACTTTTCAGGCAAGATTCAAGGAATTGGCGAAACGGCTGTCACCACTGTTGAGGGAAGGACCTGGTTTGAAATCACCCCTGTGAGTTGTCCGTACCCTAAAATTGATGCTCCTGCCCTTGTTCTGCCGAATATATTGGGCAACCATCCCCAATGTCAGTTACCTTTGGATGTTCTACGGTTGACGTCAGGCCTGGATTTGGCTGACCCCCGGTTCGATTCCCCTTGTACGGTTCATTTGCTGTTGGGCTCCGATGTGCTGGGGAGAATAATGTTGGGAAATATGAAGGTCTTGCAGCCGGAGACCCCACAGCGCCACGGGAGGGGCTTGGTGGCTGTCTCAACCATCTTTGGCTTTGCAGTGATGGGCCTAGTGTTGAAAGTTCCCCCTCCACCTGAGCCTGATTTTGTGTTGACATCCGGTTCCGCTCTCTCTGACGCCGTTCAGAGGTTTTGGGAAATTGAGGAGCCCCCTCAGGTGGCCCGCTTGAATCCGGAACACGAGGAGTGCGAGTTGTTCTTTCAGAACAACACCGGTCGACTCCGTTCCGGTCGGCTTGTAACCCGGCTGCCCTTTGTTGCAGTGCGACCACCTCTCGGCCAATCCAGATCCACGGCCGAAAAAAGATTGTTGGCGATGGAGCGTCGCATGAGCAAGGACCCGGTGCTGCGGCAAAAATACGTAGATTTTATGCGTGAATACGCAGACTTGGGACACATGTCGGTGTCAAATTTAGATTGGCGCTCGGTTGAACATTTCTTCCTTCCGCACCACGCGGTCCTCAAGCCATCCACCGGTAAACTGCGCACAGTGTTTGATGGGTCCGCGCGGACTTCTTCCGGTGTCTCGTTGAATGATTGCTTGCATTCCGGCCCCAAATTGTTGAGGGATCTTTGTGACGTCATCACGTCTTTCCGTCGTCATCAAGTAGTCTTTGTGGCCGACATCAAAATGATGTTCCGGCAAACGGTTATTCACCGGGATGACAGACGTTATCAGTTGATCCTGTGGCGGGAGAACCCCCAGGACCCCATGATTGTATACGAGCTCAACACGAACACGTACGGCCTTCGATCAAGCCCCTTTGTTGCTATTCGTTCGCTTTGGGAGCTCGCGGACCGGGAGCGTTTGAGGTTCCCTCGAGCGTCCGCCATCTTGAAAACGGACCTTTACGTCGATGACGTCTGCACTGGAGCTCCCACAGTTGAGGAAGCTATCCTGTTACGTGACGAGTTAGTCCAGATTTTGGCTTCCGCTGGCTATGAGTTGCGTAAATGGGTGTCCAACTCGCCAGCGCTATTGGACGGAGTGTTAGAGGATCATAAGCAGGATCCTCACTTGTTTGAGAACGTTGACAACCCCGCCATGTTGGCCGTCCTCGGCGTTCAGTACCGACCAGTCCAAGACACCTTTACCTATGATGTCGACTTGGAGTCACCAACCACTTGGACTAAACGACTGGTGTTGTCTACTGTTGCAAGGACCTTCGACCCTAACGGTTGGATCTGCCCGGTATTGTTTTGGGCGAAATGCTTCCTTCAGCGCCTTTGGACCGCTGAACTCGGTTGGGACGAGCCACTTCGGGAAACCCTGTTGGAAGACTGGCTCCAATTTGTATCCGCACTTCCTGCGGTCAACGAGGTCGCGCTACCACGCGCCATCCTCCCCCCTGGGGGTTATACTGCTACCCTTCATGGGTTTTGTGACGCGTCTTCCAACGGTTATGCCGCCGTTGTTTATCTGCGTACCGTCAGCGCGACAGGCCAGGTGAAGCTGTCACTGGTCATGGCCAAGAGCAAGGTGGCCCCCCTCCGCACGGCATTGACCATCCCTAAGTTGGAGTTGTCAGGGGCGGCGCTTCTTGTGCGACTACTGAACCACGTGGCGCATACGTTGGGTGGAACTGTGGACATTCGGGCTTCTTACGCATGGACGGACAGTCAAATTGTTTTGTGTTGGTTGAAGACGTCCGTCCACTCTTTGGAGGTTTTTGTTGCAAACCGAGTGTCTCAGATTCAGAGTTCTGAAACGTCGTTGATTTGGAGGCACGTGCCCGGAGACTTGAACCCCGGCGACGTAGCCTCACGCGGGTGCCGTTTGATTGCTCACCCCCTTTGGTGAGGACCGGCCTGGTTGACTCGCCGCGAGGATGATTGGCCTCGAACGCCAGTCTTGATGTCGGATCCTTTGCCCGGACTTAAGGTGTTCGCTGTTGGGACAAGGGACCCTCCGTTTGACCCGGAAATTTTGTTAAATCGGTACAGCTCCCTCGACAAATTGTTGAACGTTACCTCGTGGATCAGGCGCTTTGGTCATAACTCTAGGAATCCAGGGGACAAGCGCCTGTCACCGATTCTCTCTCCTCAAGAGCGACAGGAGTCGCTCCTCCTTTGGGTCCGCTCTGTGCAGGCTGCACACTTTGAAGGGGAGATAGAGACATTGAAGGCGGGTAGGGTCAAGTTGTCGGGAGCCGTCAGTAAGTTGAATCCCTTCGTGGATAACACGGGTCTTTTGCGTGTTGGAGGACGGCTGAGGCACTCTAGTCTTCCTTATGGGGCCCGTCACCCGCTTTTGTTGCCCAAGGAGGGCCATTTGGTTAAATTGTTGGTGACCGATCGTCACATCAAGAACTCGCATGCCGGTTGTAATGCTCTGTTAGCTATTTTGCAACGAGAGTTTTGGATTTTGTCGGCTCGTCGTACCATTCGTAGCATCGTCTTCCGTTGTATGCCGTGTTATCGGACTAAGGCCTCCACTATGCAGCCCCTAATGGGAGACTTGCCGGCTGATCGTGTCAATGAGGCGAGGAAATTTGCTGGCGTCGGAACGGACTTTGCTGGTCCCTTTTCGGTGAAGACGTCCACCCTTCGTAATAGTAAGATTGTCAAGGCTTATTTGTGCGTTTTTGTCTGCCTATCAACCAAGGCAGTGCACCTGGAGCTGGTAACCTCCCTCTCGACAGAGGCCTTTGTAGCAACTTTGGATAGATTTGTGTCTCGCCGTGGGTTGCCTTCTTTGATTAGATCTGATTGCGGTACTAACTATAAGGGTACAAGTAACTATTTGAAGGAAGTATACACCTTCCTTAATGAGAGCCAGGTTGACATTGGTAGTAGATTGGCCCGCCGAGGGGTCACTTGGTTGTTTGACCCGCCAGCCTGCCCCCATTGGGGGGGTATTTTTGAGGCCGCGGTGAAAGCGGCAAAGGGGCACTGGCGAAGATTGTTGGGAGACACCGTTCTCACCTTTGAGGAATTAACTACGGTATTTTGCCGCATTGAAGCTGTGCTAAATTCGCGCCCGTTGTGCCCGCTTTCTTCGGACCCGAACGATTTGGAGGCTCTAACACCGGGCCATTTCTTGATTGGACAGCCACTTGTCGCCCTGCCGGAGTACCCTCTTGTTGATGTGAGCCAAAATCGGCTATCGCGGTTTCAGTTGGTGCAACAGCTCGCTCAGAGCTTTTGGAAGCGTTGGAGCTTAGAGTATCTGCACATCCTCCAGCAGCGCGTCAAGTGGACGGACAAAACTCATCCGCCCAAGATCGGAGACCTCGTCCTGGTTAAGGACGCCAACCTCAAGCCTTTGTATTGGCGCCGGGGGCGCATTCTTAATTTGGTGGCTGGCACCGACGGGGTCCCTCGTTTTGCTGAGGTTTTGGTAGACGGATCAGTCATGAGGAGAGCGGTCGCAACTTTGTCAAGACTTACAATTGATTAGCGGACGGGTAGGCCCGTCCGGGGGGGGTAGATGTTTCGTACCATACGTGTATCCGAACGCACACGTCTTGACATTTCGAGCATCTGACAGCTTTTTTTTTGACGTTTAGGTCTTGTCGTGATTCATAACGAGTTCACATTGATTTTTGTTGATTGATTGAGATAATTACCGAATCTAAGAAAATCTCCTTTGTTTGCAAGATTTTTGGTTGTGAGTAATCGTTGATTAGACGAAACGCCCCTAATTGTGTATTAAACCGGGCTTATTTGTTAATTGTCCGCGCCGAATTTGAGGTTAGCTTAGCCCGCGTGTGAAATTGAATAAAACATTAAAATTGTGAAAGTTGACGTGCATTGTGCAGTTGAACTATTATTGTGCTTCGTCCAGACGTGTTATACGCTGCTGGGGCAGCGTCTGTTGAAACATAGTCGGATCTGGTGAACCTCTCGACCACACATCACTTTACACATACCCACACAGACATACAGTACCAGAGCCGGCCTGATCAAGGACTAGTCATCCCCTTCAGCCCACCGGCACCAGGTAAGTTACCTTCATAAGGGCGATTTGATTTGTCTCCGCGAATCGCGGAAGGTTCGGTCATACCTTGCCCTGGGTTTGGACCGAACAAGTTTTAAATATTGTGTAAAAAAGTAAATACTTAGAATTTTTTTATCTATATAATCAATGCATAGGTTTTTGTTACTAATTTGAGGAATTTTCCTTTGATAAAATATCATGTTGAAACAATGTACGAGTACCTATACAATCTTGATAACATAACTACCTACATTTATTTGACCGAAATGATGACCTTTGCGCGAGGTACTCTCGACAGCTTTAACGGTAATGAATACTATTGAACATAATTTGAAAGAATCACTAAAACCACAAAGACCTGCAGCATTGTTGTAAGTAGCGCTGCCATTTTAGTTTTTATTTAAACCAAACCTGAAAAGCACGATCAAAAGTGGTAGCTGATGGATATTTTTCTTGAAGCTATAAATTCAGTCAAGAAAGTATCGGGAGTGGATGATTTGTTTTGTTTGGTTCTTAATTCATTTTTTTTTGTTTGTTGTTAGATTGGCACAACTGTTTTTCATTTTGGCGCGGAGTTTGAGTTGGAACTGCTATTTATACATATTTAATACTGTGCAGTGATGTCTAGTGTTTATAGCGAATATCAAAATGGACAAAAAAAATCGAACAAAGAGTTTGTCTTAAATTTTGCATCGCCAATGGAGTTTTTTGTTCGGAGTCACTGAAAATGTTACAGAAGGCTTACGGTGAATCATAGCGGCTATCGGCGGCGGCAACCTTTCGCATCCGGCCCTGGTTCTTTCTATGGTCTGGAGCGAGATGGAATGGTCACCTCCTTCTGCGAAGCAGTCATGCTAGCGCAGGAGGTGGCGGAACGCGAGAGGGAGAGAGCCTCTCGCCTCAGCTGCCGCGGGAGACGCACCGGGCGTCGGGGGCCACGTGGAGGCTACCGGCCCCCGTAGACGCGGCCTGTGGACGGTTAGCTATGGGCTAGCTAGCCGTCCGTCCAGGCCGACAGGCCGTGTCGACGGCGCGTTCGTGTTCCACGTGCGCCTCAATGAGATGTCAGCATAAAGGGCCGAAGCCTGCCGGGGTTGCGGGCCTATTCGAAAGAGGTACCGCGGCCCCGGAACATAAAGGGCGAGGAAGGAACATGGTTGGGTTTTAGTGAGTAAAAGTCTGACATTCCCTCCCTCTCCGCCCAGAGTGGGAGAAGAAATAGTGACCGAAAATCCTCATTCAACTTTGAGAGTGAGAGCCGCCGAAATTTCTGTATCTCACGAGTCGATTCGTACCATTTTAACTAATCATTTGGGTATGAAACATGTTACCGCTCGGCTAGTCTCAAAAGACCTGAATTTTCTTCAGCATGCTACATGCTAGAACGAGTCACCCAACATTCAAGAAACGCATTGTTACTGGTAACGAGACGTGGGTTTACGAGTTTGACATGCAAACTAGTCAACAAGCTTCGGAGTGGCACCTTCCAACTGAACCGAAACCGAAAAAAACAGAATTCGCAGCGAAAACTGAACTCAATTCCGGAAACAGCGTTTAAAAAATGTTTTTATGGTTAGATTATTCGTCCGTCGGTGTATCGTAAGTGTATCGTTTCTGAAGGAGCATCATACTTTGAAGGTGATAAAATAAATTTGGATGAATAACAAACATTTAGCGTATTATTGATCTTTTCCCGTTACTTACTTGAAAGACCTGTATATATACCAATTATGCAGGATCACATTTGGGACCTATTATTTTTAACGATATCACTGAATGCTGAAAGCATTCCCGCTTTTATTAGTGTGCTGATGACTTTTATTTGAAGCCAATTCTTATTATAATTTAAGTAACCTGCTCGGTAGCTCATGGCTAAATAATGTCAGCCGCTCGGGTTCATCTTTAGGTTAAACCGTGCTTGCCTAGGTTGGTCTGTAGATGGGTGATCACCCTTACATACTAACCGAGTTAAACTCAAAAAGCACGTTAAGCTGTTGGTTCCGGCTGTCATTTGTCATCACCATCTGCCTGGCTTTTTCCCAACTATGTTGGGGTCGGCTTCCAGTCAAACCGGATGCAGCTGAATACCAGTATTTTAAATGGAGCGACTGCCTATCTGACCTCCACAACCAGTCGGCACGAAGCAATCATATCAGTCGAATATTAATCTGTGCCTACTACAGGCAACAGAATAAAACCACAAATTACTTTTCTGTAGGTCAAATGATCCTAATCACTTACATAATCTAGCTAAAGTATCTCGTAGTTCTAAATTTAACTTATTAAATCACCATAGATGTTATTAATATAATGAAGTGTGGAGGTTTCATTTCGCTAGCAGACAGATCCTAAAATTAGATGCTGTTAGCCAGTCCGTCCGTTGTGCGACAAAGCTGTACTGCGATTCGCTATACGATCACGCTAGTGCGACTAATGATTTAGCGACAGTAGTTCGACACTACCCATGTGCGACAAACGCATAGGTATGTGACACAGACGTCAACCTGTGGTTGCGCTCTGAGGAATAAACATATAACATTTTTGTTTGAATATTTGAGCGCAACTAATGGTTGCGCTTTGAGGAATGATTTAGTTGCGCTAAGATGGTTGCGTTCGAAAATATGTGCGCTCTGAGAAATACCTCAAACTAATTAGTAACATTGTGCCACTATTGATGAGAAACTACTTTTCTTTTGGTGTGAAAATTCACGGTTTCGGTAGCGCTCAATGTAACGCACTAAAACATCCATGCATTGAATAGTAAAGGGATCATGGAAATATTTAAGTAAAATTACCTAATTAACTGTGTAATTTGTTATTGGAAATTCTCATGCCCACGAAATTCCTTCCATTTCCAACAAAAATTAGGGTTAGGCCTGTGATCGTCATGTGACATACTCGTAGGTCAAAGTCACCCCACTCACAACCAACCACCCTGTTCGGTTCCCCTTTTGTGCTATACCTGTCATCAGTAAATCACCTGGTAGTTGTGACTGTAAACTAAGTAATAGACAAACAATATCGACCCATGTTTTATTAGATAACTTTGAGTTTATGTAGGTTTATAGGTTATTTAATTAACTTATACTAGCATTCTCGTAGCGTCGCGTCGCGTCGCTCGCAGCACTTTCGTAGCTCATGTGCCAAGAGCAAAAATGAACCATAACATCAAGGTTCAAGGTCCTTTTTAAGAATATAAAAATCAATGAATTTGTATGCGATTGGAGCAATAGTTTTCGAAGTCTAAGATAAATTAAGTGCCTGGCTATTTCTAGTGTAGGTACGACTCACAATTCATAAAAAAAAAGTTACGAAATATTTATAAACCTACGTACCTACAACTATATAGGTAGTTCTTGTAAAGTAAAAAAATATCCTTTCCCAATCAGTAAGTAGCATTGCAGATGTTTCCAGTCTTTCTTCTATAAACGCATTTATTCTTTTTTTTCTTAGCAGAACTGTTACATATAACATTAAATAACATTATTCTTATCTTAGTTAATGATTCGAGAAATTAGTCTTGTTAGCTTTGCTCCTTCTTTACTCAATTTATTTCAATTACCGGGAAATAAGAGGGCAAATATTGTGGCTGTAGGAGTTGTTCTTGCTGGAATATAATTGTATGAAAATAAGGTTTCCATTACTTTCATTAACTTTCTTTAATAGCAGCGGAGCTAATTAGTAACAATAACTAATTAGTAATTAATGGAATTATACTGTATTTTATATAGTATACACGGCGACACATCAAGGTATACATTTTCAGTACAAAGCTTTGTGTAGATTTTCCTTACAATGAGTTATCCGTATTAAACTGGGTTTATTTAGCTTGATTGGGCTCTGTGAGCACTCTATTGTCCGATCCAGGCGTTATCAGTCGAATCACGCTCGCTTGCCCAAAACATGTTATTCAATACGCATAGAGAGTTTGTTACACATCAATTTTATTACGTGCGCCTCTATAACAGATGATGGTTATACAATTAAACCACTTTTTAAATCTCTCGAAGTTAAGAAAATGCAGGTTATGTCGGTATTGAAACTTGACCATCGAACAAGTACCTAAGTAAAAGTATTTGACGTGAATAACACAGTAGTTGCCCATAGCTATGCCCATGTTAATGTTAATTAAATGTACGAACGTACAGTCACGTCTAATAATATGTATACACTCTCCTTAATATTATAGCTATTTTCGCGAGAAATAACGATTGTAACTAGGAGATTGGATCTTATCCATAAAAATATGAGTTCCAGAATACTATGTACGTAATAACATTAAATTTTAATCAGTACATTAGGACGCACACAATTTAAAAAATTTAAAAGTGTTTACATATTATCAGACGTGACTGTACAACCGGGATAAAAATATCCTAAGCCAGTTCATGATCTGCCTGTTACCCAAATTCATAGGAATCCTATCAGCTGTAAAGGCGTAAATATGTAACAGACGGATTACTAATAATAACATAAATGCTCTGTACACGCTTATATTGTAAGTAACGTAAAATGGGGGAATGGGGATCCAGGGGTGAGTGGAAACAAAACTATGAAAGGGATTTTATCGCTGAACTTATTGTAAATAGCCAACAAGGTACCTTTATTTAGTTAACACAATAGAGTACTTGTTGGGACTAAATCATGTGAATCTAACTTTAAAATCCATTCCAAAGTTTGGTTTCCATTCACCCCTGGATACGTATTCCCCCCATTTTACTGGTAATGATTCTGTTGACGACCGTTTAATTACTTAACTGGGCCCAATAAAACTGAAGTTTCGCTTTTAAAATGATGTGTGTATTCGTACAATGGTTGTACATAAATGTATTTTACCAAATTGCGTGTGCAGAGAAAGGGAACGTTGCCTGTGATATTGACGGATGTTTGCATTTACCCCGCGGCATATTTGTGCCGCGTGGTTTTGTGCCGTTTCAATGGTGCATGTATTCACCGCAAGGGTGCTCGTGTATAGTAAGGTCTACCGAAATATCAGATGTCATAGTGTTCGCGCGTTGCGTGCTTTTTTTAACCGACTTCTAAAAAAGGAGGAGGTTCTCAATTCGGATGTTTCTATTTTTTTTTTTTTATATATTTGTTCGGGCATAACTCCGTCGCTTGCCAACCGATTTGGAAAATTCTTTTTTTGTTGGAAAGGGTATTCTTTCCAAATGGTCCCATAGCCACCAAGTCGGGATCTGATGATGGAATCTTGGCGAAATCGAGGGAACTCTTCAAATTTTATATGAAAACATGTTGCGATTTTGGTATTTTCTACAACAAATGAAGCATTTGCGTTTGATAAGAACCATTCTACCATCAGATCTGATGATGAAGCCAGGAGTCACGGAACTCCATAATGAGACAATGTACCATAGTCGTGTTTGGGCTTGTTGCAATTGTAACGGTATGCACTTTCCATGTATCAAGCACATGTGAACCACTAAAAAATGAAAAATAAAAACTTTTTTGCAAAAAATAAAACCGACTTCAAAAAAAAAACAAAAACGTGAAAAATAACTTTAGCTTCTGAAGTCGGTGACAAAAAAACTAGAGCAATCAAACAAAGGTCACCGACTTCAGAAGCTAAAGTTATTTTTGCAAAAAAAAAATTATTATTACGTACGTTTTACTAATATTCACGATTGTGGTCTAGATTAAGTCATTCCTGATTATTAATGACTTGAAGATTTTAAGTAACAAGTTAGGATGTAATATGTTGGTAGGTACTTGGAGGAAGATTGATTTTTAAATGTATAATGCTAGCTTATTTTAGGGGCAGTATTGTACATATTTGCAATATGTAACTGAAATTATGCAATAAAATAAACTTTTAATGAACTTACTGGTACTTTAATGTATCAAATAGAATGAATGACAGGACCTTACTCGCCAGTGGCGCCATCTGGTGGACTCTAAAACGATACACTAATAAACACAATTAACATTTATGAAGATGAGTGAGGGTAGTTGAATAAACGCCTTCACTTTGCTGTCGCGGTACCTCCAATACCTCCAATAATCTGGTCGAAACGTCGGGATTAAATTAAAGGTAAATTCGCTATAAATACCCGTCTTGTTAAGTTTTATAATGGATACACTAATAGGTGTTCCGTTTTTTGTAAAGTTTTCAATAAGGATTTACCTACAGCGTGCTGCAGTCGCACAATAGAGAAGATGGCAAACAATCCGGTACCGGTCGCTAGTCAGTTATTTCACGACAGCGTTACCTCGATGGGCGAATATCAAAGCAGCAAATTTTACGTGTCTACGCTGGGAATCAAGGTGTAAAATGGTAGGATGTACTCGCTGCAATTTTTGTTGTTGTAAGTATTTATAAAGTACAGTGTGTTTTATAGTACTGTCGTGGGCTGGGCTTGCTTGTAACAGGTGTGCGATTACCGATCGATTTGCTTGATTTTAACGTGTTTAAATAGTAAGCTACACGTTATAGCTAGTGATTTGGGTAACGCATAAATCAGTGATATTAATTTAATTATGACTTAAGACGATTACATGAGCTAAACGCGAGTTTTATAATTACTAAAAGACTGCTATAAAGAAGACCAGAAAAATATATGATATTCTTCAGGATATATGCTAGCATGATACTGTTTTGAAAACATAATACAATTAATTTGGCTCTATAAAAAGAAATCACGAACTTTTCTCTAAAAATATATTTCAAATAATAAAAAACATACTAATATGCATGCAATCATTCTTATTTTTTGGCAAATAATTCTACAAGCAATTTATTAGCATGATACTGTTTCAGTTGTTTAATCCAATCAATAGTTTTTTTTGTAAATCGATCGAAACCACTCATTTCGCGCTATTTGGCCCGCAGTGGCTGACGTAACAACCAATTTGTAGTACAAGCTGATTAGAACTTTATTCTAACAGGATTTCAAACGAAGTTTGAACCATCACAGAAAGAGTTGCTAATTTAGCTCGTCTAAGCGCCTTAAAACCCCTATTTTTAAAGATTTTTTTAGTGCCTGGTTCCAATATAGGTGGCTCCATTTTGGTGGCTTAGGTGGTGTTTGCACGTACTGTTTGTACATTTATAGTCAGTTTGTACGTTGCAAGACAGTGTCATTAGCAAATAAATAAATGTTATGTACTTGCCAGTAAGTTCGACATAATAAGGCTAGCATAACAAAGATCAAGTTCTTATTTTTATTTTGTTGCTTTTCAGAATGCCAAAACAGACCAATGAAAAGAGGCTGCTTAAATAGAGAATGGATTAAAGAATAAGAAAAGCAAGAACAATGTTTCATCAGCAGACCACTACTGGCACGCCACTCAAATCGATACAACTCTCATCCAGTTGCTACCAGCAACCTTGCAAAGATCGATGCGAGATGGACAGAACCGGTCAATGTGGCGACTCCTGGGGTTGGAATATGTCCAGCAGTAGACGTCTTTCGGCTGAAATGATGATGATGACTTGAATCATAATGTTCCCTGATTACACTGTACTACAAAACCACTCGCGTTGAAACTAAACGAATATAAGTAACTAGCTGACCCACGCAACTTCGTCTGCGTCACATAAGAGGGAAAAAGCTACCTACTACTACCTACCTTCTACTACCTACCTACCTACTACTACCTATTACTACCTATTACTACCTACTACTACCTACTACTACCTACCTACTACTACCTATTACTACCTACTACTACCTACTACTATCTACTACTACCTTCCTACTACTACCTACCTACTACTACCTACCTACCTACTACTACCTACCTACTACTACCTACTACTACCTATTACTACCTTCTACTACCTACTACTATCTACTACTACCTACTACTACCTACTACTACCTACTACTACCTACTACTACCTACTACTACCTACTACTACCTACTACTACCTACTACTACCTACTACTACCTACTACTACCTACTACTACCTACTACTACCTACTACTACCTACTACTACCTACTACTACCTACTACTACCTACTACTACCTACCTACCTACAACTACCTACCTACTACTACTACCTACCTACCTACTACTGCATTTTTTTTCATAAGATCTTTCTCCTGACAATAACAAACACAACAAAAAAAGAATCAGCCAAATCGGTCAAGCCGTTTTCATGCTATGTCGTGACAACGGAAAACGGGTTTCATTCAATCTTAATTCGCAAAACTGACTTGACTTTGTTTTTTACAATTCTAGAAACATAAGGTAATCAATAATTTAATCAAAAAAACATTTTAAGTTTTATTGACTGATAGAAAATATTATTATAAGACTTTTAAATCTTAAATGTACAGATTTTTTGGTTTCAACGATTGTCGGTTTTTTTTTAAATCTTAAATGTACAGATTTTTTGGTCTCAACGATTTTATTATAATTATGACATGTATAGACTATGCTGTCAATATCTCGAATGGGGTGAAAAGTAGGCGTGTCACTTGAGTAAGTCAATGACTATGCATAAGGGTAAACTGTTCTTACCAAAGTTCAGAGATAAAATATTCTCGAACCACTTCGAGAGGCCTACCATTGACAACATTAGGTTCTGGGCAGACTTCAGAACTGACCAGGTCTCGACAGAGTCAATAACCTTCACTTAGTCCATAAATGCAAAGCAGAGCGGCCGATTATACTCAATGGACTTCTGTATGATCTGCGCACATTTTAGTGACCTTTTCGGTTTTGGTGGCGTCGAAAATTTATCGAGATTTTCTTACGCCTTTTGAAGATTCTTTAAGCTTGGAATTTTCTATTGTTATACCAGATCCTAATTTTTCACGAAAACTGAAGAATAAATTTCGCCACCAAAATGGTCAAAAATGCACTTTACTGATATTCACCCAGATCTTAAACTTAGTTCAGAATCAGAATCAACAACGAACAGAAGACAACGTGTTGTGAATATATGCGTTGATGTCTTTAGTGAGAAACAAAATACACACATCAAAAGTGTCTAGGGATCAAGCATTTTTATGCGGATTTCTTGAGATTGAGATGTGGCTTTGTAATAAATTTATGATTTTATAAATTTATATGGATCCTTTTTGGTGCATTTCATAATTTGAATCAGGAACTGTGAATCAAATTCGAGTAAAAGATGAAAATCAGCTGTACAAGTATGTAGGAATCGATAGGACTCGATAAGATAAATTTGACAGTTATTCTCGATAAAATGAGTTTTTATCTGTTTTTATGGAGTCAAAAACTCATTTTATCGAGAATGACTGTCAAATTTATCTTATCGAGTCCTATCGATTCCTACATACTTGTATTGCAGCTGTCAATATTTTCCCTATAAAAACATACAACGCATTGAAGACATTATTAGTGCTACTGTTTCCCTACTACTGATTAAAACCAACGTTATTATGGAGCGGCGACGTCATTTAAGCAGGGAAGAAATGCTCAGAGCCGTGGGAATGATAGAAGCTGGTTCCCGGCAACGTACTGTGGCTTTAGCTCTGAATACAAGTCAGAGTGTTATCAGTCGACTTTGGACACGTTACCGAAGCACTGGTACCGTGGCTGAGCGCCATGGAGGACGGTATCGCTGCACCACACGGAGACAAGACCGATACATTCAAATCTTAACTCGAAGAGCTCCAACAATAACCGCCATGATGTTAGCCGTGAGGCTTCATCACTCTTCAGGGAACTTAATTAGCGACCAAACAGTCAGAAACCGCTTGCATGAAGTGAACCTTCATTCCCGAAGACCGCTACGGGTACCACCTATAGTAATGCACAATCGTAGGATTCGATATCAATGGGCTCTTGAACACAGAAATTGGGAAGAAGAACAATGGCGTTTCGTGTGCTTTTCTGATGAGTCTCGTTTTGGTATGAGACCGGATACAAGACGTATACGACACTGGAGAACCCCTGGACGCCAACAGCGATTAAAATCCTGCCAGGAAGTCCATCCTTATAGTGGTGGAACCATCATGGTATGGGCGGGTATTTGGATCGGCGGAAGAACTGAGTTGATTTGGATCAGAGGCAACCTCAACGCTCAAATTTATGCTGAGACGATTGTATCAGACGTCATCGTTCCTCTACAAGTGCAAATCGGTCCCTTATTTCAGTTAATGCATGATAATGCACGACCGCACACCGCAAGAGTTGTAAGACAGACTCTCGCCGCAGCTAACATCAATGTCCTGCCCTGGCCTGCTCAGTCGCCAGACTTGAATCCGATTGAGCATGCATGGGATATGCTACAGAGAAGAGCTCTGCCGAATATGGAGGGTATCCAGTCGCAAGAAGACCTTTTTTTGTTGTTGCAACGAACATGGGCGGCCATTCCACAGCGTGATTTGGATGAACTCATTTTGAGTATGCCAAACCGATGTTCTTGTGTTGTTAGTGTTCGCGGTAGAAACACGGATTATTAATTGTTTAAGTTACCCAATAAAATTTTAAAGAAAACTGTTATTTCAGTCTTTTTTTCGAACTTTTGTGTTAGTGGTTCAAATGTCAAAAATCCCTTCATTAGGAAAATGGCAAACTTCTTTATTAATGCAAAGGTGACTTGGTTTATCGTTACTGTGACAAACGAAAACACTTTATTTGATGAATCCTTAAAGAAAATTTTAATTAATATCAATCAGGAGAAAAGTTATTGCAAAAATATATGTTGATCCCTAGACACTTTTGATGTGTGTATATATTTGACCGCTATTTAAAAGGCTTTATCGATCTGAGGATCTAAATTAGGGCGACACGCTTTGCTGCTGCACTGACATCTACACTTGGCTCAGCGAAGTATTGACTTAAGTACCATATTTAAATATATGTAAATTAAAGTCCATCATAGCAAAGCAACAAGATTAGCAGCCCAATCAAAACTAATAGTACCAAGATTCAAGAACTATTACGGGAAACGAACCGTCGCTTATTTAATGCCTACTCTGATTAATGAGGTTCCAACAAAAATTCAATCGGAAATAACAAATAGTAACTATAAATATAAGTACAAAAAAATATTTAACTCTCTCTGAAATGCACCATCCTGTACTTACATGTTATTTACATTAGTTACTACCATCGACGCGATGTCTGAGTCCGACCCGCGCCGTGTTTGATTTTTTATGACCTGTCTACCTTACAAATTTTTATAACCCGTGTATGATAATTTTATAGTGTAGTGTTAAGATAGCTTATAAGTGGATCAACATCCGGACAAACCTATTAAGGTTTTTGTGATGTTCCTATATTTATATTTTATTTTGTTCTTTATTTAATAAACAATAAAAAAAAATAAAAAAAATACTCAAACATGTTTGGCCCAACATTTAACTACGCGGAAACCACTCACTTCTATCAAGTGTGCAGGAGACAGGGCATGAGATGCAAGTTGGAAGGTGGGGCCCATTGTCTGTGGAGAGATGCCGCATACGCTTCACGCCAACTTGAGATCTGGCCCTCTAGGGTCCGAAGATTATTTAGAAACTAAGTCGGCCACGGCAACGCGTGCCCAGCTCGAAGATATTGTTAGTAGCAAGGTGATATGCTTATCAAATAGTACCCGATTAGTGTAATACGTCGAAGTCGTGAAATTGACAGGCATTACTTGGTCAAAGGAGCACTGAAACCCGATCTGAGGCTTGGAGGCTGACGTCGACATCGCTTAATTTCCTACGGCAAATAGATTCCGAGGTACCTAAGTAGAAATTACTATATCAAAGCATTATTACTGAGTAGTATCAAGCTAATACATACAGTAATAGTTTGACTTGGGAATGTTCGTAAAAGTACAAATATGATTTGAAGGGAAACAAAAACGGAAAAAGTTCTCTGGAAAAGTAGAAAACTGAAATCGATTTTTTCTATGGAATTTAGAGTTCCCGTCATTACGACCAGTTTTTATCCTTCTGGGAACCTTTTAATCAAATTACATTACAGGTTTTAAAACTTCACACGTTTAAAAAAAATACTCGTCTAACTTTACTATAAACTCTATTTTTTACTTTATATTCATGAAAAACTTTACAATTTTTGAGTGTGTTACCTTGAGCGCTCGCTGCTGACGAAAAATAGAGGAGTATGGAAGAAGACATGCTGCGCCGACCCCAAATAAATTGGGATAAGGGCAAGAGAATGATGATGATGACCTTGAGCGCTACCGTAAACTGTGATTATTCGCATCAAAATAAACTTGATTCTCTACAATATTTGCCCAGTGTTAATTAGTTCAATCTATACTTATGCTAGCCAGCTAGCTATAATTTATAATCTATACTAGTATTATAAAGCTGAAGAGTTTGTTGGTTTGCTTGTTTGAAAGCGCTAATCTCAGGAACTACTGATTGAAATTGAAAAAATCTTTTTGTGCTGGATAGACCATTTATTGAGGAAGGTTATAAGCTATATAACATCACGCTACAACCAATAGGAGCTGAGCATAAATGAAATTGTTGCACAAACGGGAATTTTTGTTCCTTTCGCGTTTGTTACCTCAGAACTTTCGACTGCGTGAACCGATTTTGATGATTTTCAAGCTGGCGCTTCCCGCGTGGTCTCATTTCAATTTGGTTAACTTGACTTGATGCTAATTTTCGGAAATATTAATGGAACTCACAGTGATTGCTGCAATCGCTTAGATGTTTATTGGTTATGCAACATTATGACAGAACATCACGCTTGTATGCTCTGAGGGGGTACGCAGATATGTAAAATACTCCCAGATTTCAACAGTTACTGTGACATGTACTGTTTTTTTATTTTATTGGAAAGGGTGTACTGTAAGTGTAGTTTGATGAGTGTATTGTTAGGTTCTGATTATGGGATCCATGACAAAGTAACGGAACTCTTCAATTCTTAGGTGCAAATTTACGAGACTCGGCCAAATCTTTTATAGGCTACCCGGATATTTGAGTCATGGTAGATGACTCGATAACGTCGTTATTAATCGACTTAAAAAAAGAGGAGGTTCTCAATTCAATAATATGTTCCTCGATAACTCGAAGATGGCTGGACCCTTCGATCAATAATAGTTATTGATCGAAGGCTGGACCGATTTTTATTTTTGTTGTTTGAAGGGGTACTTCCCAGGTGGTCCCATAATCATTATGTCAGTATACTGCTCAACTAGCACACAAGCTGCTTCAATCACTTCTTTTTTTATTTGTTTTTTTTTTATGTTCTACAATAGCCGTTTAAGGTGTTTACTATAATACTTAAGTGGTACAGTAGCGTATTCAATCGCTCTTTAACAGGGTTGTGGTACAATAGCCGTACAACAGTAAATATAATCCCAATGGATCTAAAGCAGAGTTATAAATACCATTTCAAACACCGCTAGGTCTTGTACAGAGCTATAATAGTTAAGTGTTTAAATGGAGTTACAAACTTCTATTATAGCGCTTTAGGTGTTTGTAACTTTATACCTACAGCAGAGAAACAGGTTGTACAACGGAGTATCAATGATACGTCGTACAACCTTAGACACTTAAAAAGATATATTATTACCAATATAGGCCTAGAAGAGTACAATAGAGCGTCAATACCACCATCATAGAACTGAAAGTTCTATAATGTTCTAAACCGGTAGAATGGTTCTAGTAAACTCTGAAGGCTGTTGTAACCGAGACGCCATTAGAGTTTTTAATAAAAACAATTCTCATGATTTTTTATAATTTATTTACATCATAAATATGTATAAAACCGAATTCTCATCCAGGATTCTAAAGAATAAACTAAATTCAAAATTCAAACCCTCTAATCAAATGTACTTTTTATCCAAAAAACTGCATAAGCAGCAGGCGCGTAAACATTTTAGCTAAAACATATGTAGGTTTATTTCACCGTAAAATTGACAAATACGTTATATTGTTATCTCTCTAGCGATATTGTAATCTCTCGAATTATTGTCAAACGAACATACTGCTTACAATAAAAAGCATTATTTTTCTATCCCGCTTCGCGGGGCCCCTATTTTCGAGTGCAGGGTTTAAAGGAACCTAACTAACCTAACGGGGGGGTGCCCCAAGTCCCGATTATGGGGGCAGAGATACTTCCGAATGTTCAGTTGACAATAATTCGAGAGTTTACAATATCGCTAGAGAGAAACACGTTATATTGTAACATTACGTGTTTGACAATTTTACGGTGACAGATATATTCACAATACAGTGCCACTCGCACGGGGGCCTAATTCTGCTATTTTAATAAATTCGTCACTCCAACACGATTCTATTCTCATCCCATTGTCTTTTGCTTAAAGTTCTTAATCTGCTATTTTCACAATGGTCGATCATTGGTCGGTCAATGATCTCGTAATAAAATTGTGTTTTAATGGCATTGTCGTATTGTCATTATTATAAAACCGTTAGTACAAATTGTTTTCGAAATCTACTACTAAATGCGAGACTAATGCGATGCTTCATGCCAGATTTCATGTACGAGATTATCATTCTATGATATTTCTTTCAATGGAGTGTCAGTGGTTGATCATTGAGAAGTCATAATGGCGCCATTATATTAATAGAATTAACAAACTTGTCAAAATTTGACAGAACTTGACCATTATGAAATCAATGATCGACTACTCTGACACTATTGTAATAACAGAATCGTCACCCTGATATATTGCATACATAAAAGGAAAAATCACTCATAAGTTAAAATTTCAAGTAGTTTAATTAATTTCCCCAAAATATCGTTACTGTGGGTCTAATATAGATCTGTAAACTATAATTCAGAGATACAGTCGCGTTTAAATACGATTCGAGCGCTACACTTGCGCTACAAGAACTTATTTGAGATAACATAATCATAAAGCAGGATCTGATTATGGGATCCTGGAAAAATAGAGGGAACTCTTCAAATTTAATGGGCACACAAGAAGCGATTTGGGTAGTATCAGGAAGAGTACTTTCTCGGAGTGATCCCGTATCAATTTGGTATAGATCTGATGAAGAACTTCAGAGATAGGCAACGGAACTCCTCAATAAATAGTAGCAAATGTACTGGGATTGCTGATGTCTGTCTATTGTTTAGACCAGTTCATAACGAAAAATCACACACCGGTACGATGTGAAAGGGTAAGCACATATGAACCACTAAAAATTTAAAAATAAAAAACTCTTTTGCAAAAAATAAAACAGATCTCACACACACATTGAAAAATAACTTTAGCTTCAGAAGTCGGTGATAAAAACTAAATCCATCAAACAAAGATCATTATCTCTTTTATGTGATGTAGACGAAGTTGCGTGGGTCAGCTAGTAATATCATAAAGCTGAAGAGTTTGTTTAAACGCCATAATCTTAGGAACTAGTGATAGAAATTGAAAAAGTCTTCTTATGTTGGATAGACCAATTATTGAGAAAGGCTATAACATCACGCTACAACCAAAAGGAGCGGAGCATAAATGAAAATTGTTGCAAAAACGGAGAATATTTAATGATTTATTCCTATTGTGAGCTTATTCTATTTATGTGATGCAGACAAAGTTGCGTGGGTCAACGAGTGGTTTATACAGCTTTGTGAGGGATCCTTTTACAGCCACTAATTAAAATCATCTAATTTGCTAACAGCAATGTTGAACATATTCACTGCTTTCATTGAAAATAATGAAAAGCATCGAAAATTTATCAAAATTGATCCGTAAATGGTGTTAAATGGAACGGTCTGCCATTAATTACTGGCGAATAGCGATAATTATATTTATTCAGCAATCAGGATTGCAGTATACACTCTGTACCGAATAAGTGTGGTCAGAAAGCGACCCGACCAGTACTCATTGTGATAACAATTATCGGAAATGTTTAACCTTTGTTTAACGGTTCGGTTCGTATAGGCAGCAAATGGACGAATAATTGAATACACATTGAGTTGCATGGAAACTCAATGATTTATTCTAGCCTACATGCCTCGTCAGGCTACAAAATTCTACCTCGTATAGGATATTTTAGATCAAACTACATAGAAAAATAGGGATTGCCTGTAGCGTTGTTCCACTTCCCCTTAGGAAATCCGTCCAGGGTACTGTAATTCGTCGTGTGAGAATCTTTTTCCATGAAACGGATAAAAAGGCAGACGGCGCACCGTCCTGATGTAATTCCAATAAAGTTTTAAATCCTTGACTGAATAGAGGATCGAAACTGAAGTTATAAATAACTAAGTATGGTCGTACATTTCATCTGCACTTTCCATTTTTGTCCACTCAATTTTATCTACTAATGACTATTTCACAAGATTCTAGGTAATTTTATTCTGAAATGCTGTAAGTCCTATAACACTTATATTTATAAAAATAAAAAAGTAATAGTTCATACCGGATATATCATAATTGCTATCTTTACGCGTTGCGTAGATGTTATGAGAAGGCACAGTAAAAGTTTGTTGATGCTCTATCGCGGCCCGCGGGAAATGGGTTTTTCTACTCATTGAATACAAGTATCTTGTTATCAGCCAAGAGAAAACTGTACAAAGTAGTCTTTGATTTATGTACGTTGTTTAATATAACATAATAGTTAGGTGTCACTTCAGGCGTCAGGCGTTTCTGTGTTTTTGACTAGACCTAGTCATTAGGGTGATATCTTCTTGTCGTCCAACAAAGGGGTATTGTGGCCTGAGGTGTTTCAATAAGACAAGATATAAAATTAAGAATAACTGAGTGCGAACAAAACTTTAAATGTATTTTCGTCACGGATGATTATTTATTAATGCCACATTCATAAGATTATCAAACATCCGGAATTTACCTTTTTTTGAATTCTTAAGAAAAACTGGAATCATCTGTGATAGTGTGGGTGATAATCATTATTTTAATGAACTGTACCTACTACGCATAGGCATTTTTTGTATATTTTGAGAACACTACAATGTTCTGCAACAAACCTTTCTATATGTATTTGCAAAAAAACTGAAATTACCCTGCGGAAAAAAAGGTTCTACATTTTCTTCAAATATCCGAAATATCGTCCAGAAATCTTTTTATAACTCTGGCAACCCTACACATTCATTAAAAACGTAAACTAGTTCTGTAACTAAATTAGTTTCTCATTGTAATTCGGCAGTCGTAATGCGTTGACGCATTACGTAATCGAGTAATAATAACACTTCATGTTAATATTATGAGCTAGTGAGCTACCTAACCACGTGGTGTATCCAACAAATTGTGAGATTATGCAAAATTCAAGCAACAAGAGTTTCACCGGCCTGCCAGCTGTACCTAAACGAACATACAAGTCAACTAGGTACACGTCTACATAAATACATTACATACCTAGGTGCAAATGAATGCAAAACGTCAAATGCCATAATTTATGTAATATGTGCATGTCTTGCAACCACACGATGAGTTAGCGCTTCATCTTCTAACTCTCTACGTTATCTCTATCTAGACCTATACCGGCTTTGCACAGACGCAATATATTATAAACTTGAATAAATTATATAATAATAATATTATGAAAGGATTTTCATTAGTAGGTACAGTACAGACACGATACGAACTAAAAGAATAGCTCATGCAAAGGTAAAAATCAAACTATGTGGCCGAACAGCAGTGCCTGACTACCCTACAGTCCTGTACACGCTGGCACACTCGTGAAGGCTAACCAAAAATGCTCCCACATCAGAGCATAGGACTCCACACGGCCCTTTGATGTTTGTTAGTAGTCGCGTTATTTCCCAATCACGATTGGGACAAGTTTTCGAAGCATGCTGCAGCAGGAAGCTTGATACAGGAACTGCGGCCTAGCTACCTAGGCACACAGGTCGAGCCGCGAGTCTAAGGACCAAATCATACGCGTTACCTAGCTATGGACGACAATATTGCGTCTGGAAGCTGACATATACATGTAGGCAGACGTGGAGATTATATCGATCGCTACGGTTTGATATTGTTCTGTTGAAATTTATTGAATTAAAGTTCAGCCGAAAATCAACTGAAGTGAATGGTTTTATAATCGTGAGTATTATAACATCGTGTGTGGTGCGAGCCTTACAGACACGGAAGTCACGGAAGAGGTTCCCCAGCAAAACGGGTCGAATGACTTTCTCAGAGCGATCGCGTCCTACCACTATACCGCACCGCGCCGCACGGTGCTGTCGCCCACCTTATTCGCCTTTAGCGCGGTTTAGCGCTCTCTTGCGCAACATCGCATAACGCAGGCTCGAATATAATAATGTAGTGCGTAAGTTACTCACGTGCTTATTGTATTATTTCACGACCGATTTTTAGGGTTCCGTAGTCAACTAGGAACCCTTATAGTTTCGCCATTTCTGTCTGTCCGTCCGTCCTCGCTTAATCTCTGTGACCGATACCACTAGAAAGCTGATGTGTATCAATCACGCCGACTAAGTGGTAAAATAAAAATTGTTTTTTTTTTTTTTTTTTCAACCCTAACGTGTTATGTTGGAAAGGTATTTAAAAATGTATAGGGGTTTACTAAAATATTTTTTTGATAGTGTCAATAATTTCGAAAATAATTGCTCATCGCTCCTAAAGTTAAAAACAATGTGTGTGTGTGTGTCCCTCTAACTTTTGATCCATAAGTTTAGAAAATATGAAAAAAATCTGAAAAGTAGAACTTAAAAAAATAACAGTTTTTGTACAAAAAAGACAAAAAGTTGTACAAAATAATTTCTGGACTAAGTTTGTAGTATAATCGTATATGCGAGCATGTTTTATTGGGACTACGGAACCCTACACTGAGCGTGGCCCGACACGCTCTTGGCCGGTTTTTTTTACTAAAATAAAATAACAAGCCTTTGATTCTTTAAGTCGAAGCTAAAGACGACGTAGATCCGCAAGTTGCTGTCTTCATTAATGTGCGAGGGAATGCCTGTTGACTTATTTTCCCAAATTGAATTAGATGAATTTTTAAAAAGTCATATCAAACGAAAGAGACCAAAATAATATAAACGGGTTATTACGGGCTTAAGTTTTAATAAGGAATGAACGATCCAGACAAGTAAAATAATCGTCACTTGGGATCACTAAATGTGAAATCCTTTTATATATCACTTCAACCCTGCTTTATCAATGGGACTTTAAACTTAGAAAATTACTTAAGAAAGTAAAGCGTTTTGAATGATTTTAAGTACTTTTCCAAGGAATGAGATAGTATCAACAGCTTTTCAGTCTCCGCTTTCCCGGAAAGGAAACAAAAATATGGCAGAGCAACTGTTAACAGATATTTCTTTATAAGTATTTGTTGTTAGTGTAAAGATTTTCTCTTTCGACACACTTACTTATACTAATTAAGGTAGTGTTTGCTTTTGGTCAGTTACAGCATCCACTAATCTTATATTTATAGTTGTGACTAATAACAAAGATATCTTTGTTTCTCATCGTTTCTTGAACGTGAATGGGACAATTGTTTCGGAAATAAAATGAAAGTATTTTTGTGTTGATAACGTATTACGTATTGGGTTTGTATCGAGCGTCGTTGCACTTAATGCGCAAAAGTTAAAATAAAAACACAGATTATTGGTGTTATTTCTAAACAGGCTCTATATAACCAAGTTCAATAACCTGACTTTACAGTCTGGCCGGGCAGTTAGTCTGTTACCAATGAGATGTGAGTGTGACACTGGGGATTTTGCGAATCCGCAGTCAGTGAAATCAAGTTGGAGAGCGTCACTCTACATTTAGGGGAGTGCACATTGCGTTGTTGTCTGGGTACGTGCACGATTCACGCGTTGTTGTGTTCTCGATGTAATTACGTCGAGCGCACTCATCACTGGTCACGTCGTCTATACCCGACTTGTTTTGAGTTTGACATGTCGCACGTCCACTTTATCCTATCGCAATGTTTCAAACATGTGCCACTGAGCACGTCACCGCTCGATTATGTACGATTTATATAATCAGTGCGTGTCGCCGTGACACACGCGGCTACGTGTGCTGTTGTGCTGTGTGCACCTGTAATGACACACTTTTGATCGATTGAGACATGACCCTAGCCTGTTTATGGGGATTGGGGGCAGGCCTTTTTAGTCAAAGCGCAGATCTTACATAGATATACAGCAACTTAAGTAATACCCATTATTTGATTTTTCTGTTAGGTGGTTTGGAGATGACTGTATTGTCATTTTGTCAACGCTCGTCACGTTTGATGTTATATAAAAATTGCGATGAATGTAGGAATGTAGGGCGGTCATTAATTATCTATTAGGTACAATCAAAGGCTAATCGATTTCTATTTTGGCAATAAGTTTAGCATGGAAAATGCTAATTTAATTTTTTGGTATTTTTGGCGGAAAATATAATGACCACCAAAAATAACTTTGTGACCACATCACACCTAACATCTATCACCTGAAATATCAATTGATCACCAGTAAATTAAGCACCAAATTTTAGTAAGGTATTCGATGTCAAACTAGTTTTGCCTAGGCCGACCTGGGGCACCCCGACACGGTTAGATTAGGCTAGAAGACGTTTTTTTATGAACCTTGTTATTGGTTATGCTCAGTGATAATTATTTCTTCAATTATTCTTTTTGTTTGGAAGATTATTCGTCTAAGGCGGTCCCGTTTAAATTTGGTGAGAATGACCTTCGGAGATTTATATAACAAAAAACACTTACACTCATTTTGTTTAACTCGATTACATAAGAATAAATCGTAGACATACCTAGTACCTACGTTGTTGTTTAGTACCTCATCCGTAAGTAGGTACCGATCGGATGAGTTTCAAATGTCGAAAGTCTGTCAACTAGTGTCTGTGTGAGTCTGTCTGTGTGGTTGAAATATGTAAAATCCAAAAAAACGTTGCGAGCGGACACAGTGAGTTTCGTGTATCCAGAATCGCTATAAGTGAAAATGGTAGTATCTACCGAACGCAAAAAAACAGAAGACAGAGGCTACCCTCTGTCTTCTGTTTTTCACACCGATTGTCTGCTCACCAATGTCCACCTGCAATAACTTCAGTATTTCCGTGTTCATGGTGCTTGCCACAACGCCAAAATATCGGGAGCTTATACACATACATTAACAAATAGTAAACATGCTAAATATCTCAGTGTTAATGATCAGGTTTAATAAAATATCTTTAACAAGGTAAATCTATACTACTATTATGTCTGTTTGTTAACGCGCTAATCTCAGGACAGGAACTACGGGTTGGAATTGAATAGTAGATTATGCACCAAGTGATAAAGTATAGTGTCTTATGTGGCGGGCTTTGTATTAAATTACAAGCAAAACGAAGGAAACAAGCGTTAACTCCCGAGCGGAGCGAGGGAGTTTAGCTTTTACTTCCAAGCAAAGCGAGGGAGTTGAGACAAGAATCATGAGTGTAGCGTGGGAATCAAGGTCGCCCAAGACGAAGGGACCTTTAACCCCGAGGTGAATACTCTACTTTCACACCATCTACGAGACAATAAAAGCAATAGTACTAGAATCAAAGTATTTATTAAAATAGCAAGTACAGTCTGTTAGTAGACCTATTAAAACAATTACAAGTTAAAGGTAACGTTTGACACATATAAGACCAGTTGTGGAAAGACAAAGTTATGTTTTTATTCGGTACATTTATTGAAGTGGAGGAAGAGTTTATTTGAGTATTACTGTTAATTAAAGTTTCAGAAACATGGGTCTGCTGAGGACCATTTTGGATCGTGAAAGTCGGTGAAGGTGGTGCTTGAGGTAGCGGGCTAGATGAATAGTGTTTGAAGTTATTTTGTATAGATTGTTCAATATAGCGCTCTGCTATTATATCAGTTTTCCAGCCACCGTGTTTTTTAATCTGGGTCATGTCTGCTCCCGAATAGATGCTGTTCTCCTGAAACAATGGCCCGTGTAGAGCTCGGCATTTGTCAATTTTAGGTATTTCGCAATTTCTTTCGGCATGCTGCTGATCCCATTTTTTCCAATGACTTGACCATTATACTCGTACCTATCGTAAATATTCGTATGCGATTTATGTTCGAAATTCAAACCACATTACTGACCAGCGAGTCATAATAAAATTCAGTACAATATTATGAACTCATTGAGCTATATACTGGACCACCAATCTATTTAGTTTACAAATAAATACTGGTTATACCTACTTCATATTTTCAAAATAACCTACCAAATTAGGTACATATCTTTATCTTCGTAGAGTAAACTCGTTACTTATATGTTATGTTATGGTTATGTAAGCATTTCCCGCTAGCAACCGGTAGATAAATAAATTAACCGGTTGTTGCCACCTACTTGGTAATGAGAGCAAAATTACGCAGAAAGCATTGCCACGCACTTGAACATAATAAATATAACATTATAAACACGGCCAAAAATGCTTGTGTTATGACCACAAATTAGTTATTTTTAACCGACTTCAAAAAGGAGGAGGTTCTCAATTCGTCGGAAACCTTTTTTTTTATTTTTACGGATGTTCCCCGATTACTTTAAGATGGCTGGAGTGATTTGAATTTATTATTCTCTTTTTGTTTGAAAGGGTATACGTATAAGGTTCCCAGGTGGTCCGTTAATCATCATGTTGGGATTTGATGATGGGATCCTGGAGAAATTGAGAGAACTCGTCAAATTTCATAGGCACACTTGATGTGATTTGGGTAGTTTTTGGAAGAGTAAAAACTTAAAGTGGTCCAATTTAAATTTGATGAAGAACTTCGGAGATAGGCATCGGAACTCCTCAATAGATGATAGCAAATGGACTGGAATTGCTGAAATTATGTCTATCTATTGTTAACACCGTTCATAACACAACATCACGCCGCTACGCTGTGTGTGCTTACCCCAAGCATAAGTGCACCACTAAAAAAAAATAAAAGCCGACTCCTAAAAACACAAAAAAGAAAAATTTACTTTAGCTTCAAAGTCGGTGACAAAAAACTAAGTAAATCAATAAAACAAAGGTCATCGACTTCAGGGGCTAAAGTTGTGTCTTATGTCACGGGCGTCATATTGAATCTCGAGCGCAATGAAGGATACGGGAGTTAAAAATTTAAGTCACGAGCGAAGCGAGGGAGTTAATATAAGAATCCAGAATGCAGCGAGGGGTTCAAGCTAGCCCAAGGCAAAGACACCTTTAGCCCAGAGGAGGATACTCTACTTCTACACCTACTGTAAGAAAATAATAGCCATAGTACGAAAAACAAAGTATTTTATTAAGTAAACAAACAGTAAGAATAACATATACCTAGTCAGTTATATGCACTTACATATTAATTAAAGTTAATGTTTGGTTGGTTAATGTTAATATTTGAGACAATCCAATTATTCTCACAATATTATGTCTTCGAAAACATGGCAACGGTATTAAGAAGCAGTCGTTATTATTTTGTAGGAAATCGAGAATTTCATCAACGAGTTGTTCCACTGCGAGGATCGACCGGAGGACACGATGGAGCACACGGTGGAAGTCTGCCCTGCGTGGGCGGAACACCGCCGTGTCCTCGTAGCGGCGATCGGCGGCGGCGACCTCTCGCGTCCGGCCCTGGTTCAATCCATGGTCCGGAGCGAGACGGAATGGGAAGCCGTCACCTCCTTCTGCGAAGCAGTCATGCTAGCGAAGGAGGTGGCGGAACGAGAGAGGGAGAGATCCTCTCTTCCTGGCCGCCGCGGGAGACGCACCGGGCGTCGGGGGCCACGTGGTGGCTACCGGCCACCGTAGATGCGGGCCTGTGGGCTAGCTAGCCGTCCAACCGTCTAACGACGACGACAGGCCGTGTCGACGGCGCGTTCGTGTTCCACGCGCGCCTCATAGAGATGTCTTCATAAGGGGAGGGGCCCGCAAGGGCCGAAGCCTGCCGGGGTTGCGGGCCTGTTCGAAAGAGATACCGCGGCCCCGAAACATAAAGGGCGAGGAAGGAACATGGATGGGTTTTAGTCAGTAAGAGTCTGACACTCCCTCCCGCTCCGCCCAGAAAGGGAGAAGTCACTTGACGATTTCCCAAAACAAAAAAAAAAAAGGATATCGAGAACAGCTTTTCTCTTTCTGACACCAAAGGGTGTTTCTTAGTACTATACTGCCAATTTAGCTGAGCATGTGAGATTCCAAATTCAAATCCATTATTGACCAGCAGGTCATAATGAAATCCATGACTCACTTTAGGTTAAAGTTGATTGACATATAATTTGGCGTTTTCGAGCAGGTGGTGTGAATAGTACATTTTATAACGAGGGACTAAACGAAGCCATTATATACCCGAGGTGGTTTGACTCCCGAGCTTGCGAGGGAGGCAATGAAAGCGAGGGTATATTATATTGGCGTTTAGTCTCGAGGTGCAAACTGTACTTTTCACTTCGAGTGCGAGAAAAATAGTCATTTAAAACTGAAAAAAATACACTCGACAAAAATTCTGAACTGAGCGGCCAGTTTTTTTTTCTATCAGGTCAGTCACAGATTATCCATTGAAAACACAACACAAACTCTCAACGTTTTCGCAGTGAAGATGATCCACACTCCACAGATAATTATAGTAAGTACCTACATTACTGCAGCGGCTAGCAACAGAGGCATTCCACATACTTATTCAAAATCAACGATGCACACAAACAGCCCATAAATTTTCCCGCGTTGAAGAGTTCATTTGTTTTTTTCTTTCAATATACCGCTTTCTATTTGCAAGCCAATTCGATTATAGCCCTACGAAGCGGGATTAAAGTGACCGTTTATTCCCTAGGGAGTAAAAAGTAATTTAAAAATGCAACGATCTTTAACTCTGAAACATGGTCACAAAAGAGTAACTTATCAAAGGTTTTATTTAAATTTCGAATTAGCTTGCAATAGAAAGCGGTATATTGAAAAAAAAAAACAAATGAACTCTTCAACAATTTATGGTTGTTTTGTGTGCATCGTTGATTTTGAACAGTATGTTGCTAACCGCTGCAGTAATGTAGGTACTAATTATATGTGGAGTGTGGATCATCTTCATTGCGAAAATGTTGAGAGTTTGTGTTGTGTTTTAAATTGTTAATCTGTGACTGACCTGATTGATAGAAGAAAAAACTGACCGCTCAGTTCAGAATTTTTGTCGAGTTTAAATTTGTTCGGATTTAAATGACTATTTTTCTCGCACTCGAAGTGAAAAGTACAGTTTGCACCTCGAGACTAAACGTCAATTTAATATACCCTCGCTTTCATTGCCTGCCTCGCAAGCTCGGGAGTCAAACCATTTCGCGTATATAATGGCTTCGTTTAGTCCCTCGTTATAAAATATACTATTTTACTTTTTTGTGTTTTTGGAGTCGATTTTATTTTTTGCAAAAAAGTATTTTATAGGTAATCCGGGAAGACGTATGTAGTTACAGAATTATAATCATTAGAATCCTCAATACTGGAGGATTGGATTGGATATAATGGGGATTGTATTGATGTAATGTATGTATGTAACTACATACGCCTTACAACCGCGACCGATATTTTTATCAACATACTCGTACTCGTACAACTTAGCACTGGCCTGCCAATTGCAAAAAACTTTAAAATAAATTGAATTTCGCGGGCCAGCCTGACGCTTTCACGCTTTCACCTTCCCAAGGGTGGTTGGGAGGATTGCTGACAATTATGGCGTAGGTAGGTATGTACAACATACAGTGTCCTCCAAAAGTTAGTAAGTAATTGTATTTTTTTGTGGTCGAAATGTTAAGGCGCATCACAAATCATAGATTTGATTGTTTGAAATTATTCACCCAACTGTCTATAATTGATTAAGGGGCTGGCGGAGCATACGTCTTTCATACAAACGTAATACCAAAATAATTTGCAAATGAAACATATTCTTAAGGTAGTGTGTATTTATTTCGATTAACTTATAGAATATCTATGTTCCCAATTACATATTTTGAAAGAATAATGATATAAAGACGAGATATGATGCATTTAAAATTCCTATAGAAAATTTATTTTTCTCATATGTAACTCTTGTTTCTATCAGTGTCCATTCAAAATATTTATTTGGGACCCTAAATGTTGTGTAATTCAATCGAAATAAACACATAATACCTTGAAAATATGATTGATTAAACAAATTATTTTGGTATTACGGTTGTATGAACGACACATGCTCCGCCGGCCCCTTAAGGATTCCCTTTCATCTGGTGGCCAAATAAATGAACTACAGCTTCCATTTTTGTATTTGAATGTGTGTTCTCCAGATATTTAATGAGACCAACAAAAATAACTTCTATTTTTTAGACAACAGGCAGCCAGGAAAATATCTTAAAGCCAACACTCTCCTTATGATGTGTTGATTTGTTTGTAGGACACAATTCATTTGAGTTTGGCTAAATAAAACCAATACCTACCTATAAGGAAATGCCTTACGCCTTAATAGTGCATGCAAATATGCACTAAAAAGGGCATATTATATGCACAGTCAAAAAACTGTTTGTTATAAACGTATCGGGAATGGATGATTTGTTTATGGTTCCAAATTCAACTTTATTTTTGTTATTAGATTGGCACAACTGTTTTCCATTTTGCCGCGGATTGAGTTGCATCTCTGTTATTAATATAACTAGCTGACCCACGCAACTTCGTCTGCGTCGCATAAGAGAGAAAAACGAAAGGAAAAAATATCCCCGTTTTTGCAACATTTTTTATTCCTGCTCCGCTCCTAATGATCATAGCGTGATGTTTTATAGCCTATAGCCTTCCTTAATAAATGGACTATCCAACACAAAAATAATTTTTCAAATTGGACCAGGAGTTCCTGAGATTAGCGCGTTAAAAAAAAACAAACAAACAAACAAACTCTTCTGCTTTATAATATTAGTATAGATAAATACAGTGCTTCGATGTCTACTTATTAGGTACCTACTTTTATTTAAAAATTGTTAATTTTATTCATGGAAGTTTCCTGAGAACCGGTTTATTTTTACTCCCTGTTTGTCCCTTGAAACACCTGGAACTCAAATGGCAATAATTCTCCCGCTGCCATGAGTGATGCACCAAATATGATAGAGATGAAAATAAGTGTGCGCCATCGCCAGGAATATTTACTATTTGGCTAAGAATTTTTACTCCATTAAAAGTAATAGTAATTTGATAATCCATTTAATGCACGACCAGAAATTAACGTAAAAAATATTATTTGGAACGTAATTTTCTTTATAGCAATTTTTTTGCAACACCAGCCTAAACCCAAGAACATTAAAATTAAAATACGATCGTAGGTATTCAAGGACACCTTTTCTAGTAAGAACGACTTATACTAAAAGACCTAATATAGTAATACCAAAGTGTGAAATACACAATATGTAATTCGCGAAGAAATAGACATAACAAAATTCCAACCAGGCAATAGGTAAGAACAGGCACAAAGCAAGTTAGTAGTAACAGCAAAATATCGCAGAACAGAAATGAGCTTGAGCTTGAGCGTGTTTCGCTTGTTGGTTTTTTGAAACATTTTTTTCTTACCCTTCAGCAGACACCTGCGTACTGAAAAATACTGGACACCTAGAAATTGGCATAAAAACTATAAAGAGCCTCATTTCAATAACTTTCAGCAGACGCCTGCATATCACTGAAAAATACTGGCCACCCAGAAAATCCGCTTAAAAACTGAAGATAAACCACAAGGAACTTCCAAACTCTTATTTCAATGTAAAATATGCATTAACGCGTTGTCGTAAAATTTAATTTGGAAATGAGTCATCTTTGACCAATTGGGGGCCCTGGCCATTTTTTTAGCGGCGGAAAACTTTAATCTATGTCTTTATATCTATACTCTATAACTATATATACAACCTTAGTTTTTGTTTATACTAAACCCGAAAAGGGGTCATTGTACTCATCATTTTGAACAACTTTTTCTATGGGACGAACCTTGAAATCGCGAAAAAAAAATCAGCTGTTCCCTACATTTATGTTCGCATAACTCGTCAAAATGTAGGGAACAGCTGATTTTTTTTTCGCGATTTTAAGGTTCGTCCCATAGAAAAAGTTGTTCAAAATGATGAGTACAATGACCCCTTTTCGGGTTTAGTATAAACAAAAACTAAGGTTGTATAAAGGAGAAGTCCATTCACTGAGCACTCATCACGAAATCTCGGAAACTACTGGGCCGCGAGGTCTAAAATTTGGCAAAAGCACTCTCTGTGGGGTGTAGGCGCGCTTTAAGAAAGCATTTTTTTAAATTCGCACCCCAAGGGGTTGAAAAGGGGTGTCAAAGTTTGTATGAAACTCCTATGTTTTTAAAGTTAGAGACATGAATGTTGGCCTGAATGTTCCTTTTGGCTTCTAGGTGCTCACTAAGAAAAGGTTTTACGAAATTCGGCCCCTAAGGGTATAAACAAGGGTGTTTAATGTTTGTATGGAAAAAGTTAATGATCCAAATTGAATCTTACGGCAACACGTTTTTGCATATTTTGAAATAAGAATTTGGAAGTTCATTGAGGTTTATCTTATGTTTTCATACGGATTTCTAGGTGGCCAGTATGTTTCAGTAATATGCAGGCGTCTGCTGAAAGCTTCGATCAATAATGGTACTGAATGGTACTGAAAGGTAATCAAATGAGGTTCTATTAAGTTCTAAAGTTTTTATGCCAATTTCTAGATGGCCAGTACTTTTCTTTCCCGGTGGCTGTATCTGCTGAACGGTAAGAAAAAAATGTTTCAAAAAATTAATCACAGATTACAGAATAGTGTAAAACGTGTACACGTTCAAGCTCATTTCTGTGCTGCGATATTTGCTATTATTACTTATTAATTTGCTTTGAAATATTTGTCATCATCGTTGTTTGGTTTGTCTTCGTTTTGGTTTGTTTCACTTACTAATTTTAAATTGGAGGATAATAATTGTGTTACAAAATTGGCTTTAACTGGTATACTTGAAATAAATGCTTTGATTTTGACTCATTTCATTCACTTTGGTGAGAACTAAAGACTTGGCTGAAGTGTGACTGTCATCGAAGGTCTAACGATGGAAATGGAAGGCGAGGCAAGAGGTCCGCAACAGTTAACAACAGCTTTTTCGTGCCTCGGCTATATTCGTGCACGTTGATGAGAACTTTCGACCTACCTAGAGTATGACTGTCATCGATCATCCTAGAAAGAGGTCAAATCTTTCCCAATGTTCCAAATGAACTAAAAAATTGAGGATCTTAAGATCCCAAGAGTCTGCCGAAGAGCATCAAGAGAGCCTTGATGCTGTTCGAGAACATCAGGCTGCAACTTGCTCCGTGGAAACCTCATTGGATCGCGAAGCAAGCCTGCGTTCTCAGAGTATTTACATCCAGGTCTCTAGAGATCAGTGAAGAATAAATGCGCGACTGTCCGCTGATCATGAGCGACATGCATTGTCTCGCGAATCGGAAACGTTTAACGATACATAATCACGCTTAAGTTCTCAGCGTATTCGCAGATCTACTAACAGGTCTTTTGAAACGAGTGATGAACGTGATTCGCGACTAACTGCTGCTCGAGATTATCATAAGTTAGAAAGTGACAGAGAAATAATTGCTGGAGTACGGCATGAAGAGACTGAAGTAGAACGCGAAATCTTCGGCATTCTCTGAACAGAATGTCAATATTATTTGAAGAATCGGATGTGCCTCCAGATATAGCCGTAGGGCATGGCGACCTTCCTTGGGTTGATAAGGAACGGAGTGCATTAACGTACACTCCTATGATTGAACACGCCACAATATATTCCGCCATAGAAAGTATGGTCCAAAATCGTACTTTTTGTGAAGCTGTTAACTGACAAAAATAAACAAACGGTATGTGTTACTCAGGTGGGCAAGATCCGTTCTTTTCCCATCCTCTGGCTCTTAGAATTTGACATCAGCCGTTTCAGATCTTCGATTTTGACGACCCCGTTGTCGCTGGCCATAAGCAACAGGATCCGCATACGAAGTCGCGGGCAGAAGCTAGTTGTAAATAAAATACATAATTACTTTTGATATTCATGAAATTGGCTTTACCTTACAGATACTTTTGTGCAATTAATTAATGAATATGGTTTCAATCATGTCGGTCAACGCGGGCTACCGCGAACATGCAAAATATATAGGTTCAGCCTGTATTTCGGCAATAAGGCGACCGAAAAAGCCAACCTTCAAGGCTTTTAAAGTGCTCGATAGTTCCTCATTTTGCAAAGTTTAAATAATGATGATGATTGATAATGATAATCATTTTTCATTTTTCAGCGGTGATCAGTACTGAGACACGATTACTTATTAACTTTTCGTGCATCTAATGTAATTTAAAGTTGTAGACATGATAGTTTTAAACCCATAGGCCAAAATGTGAAGAATGCACATGATTGTCCATGATTTGCGCCTGAGTGTCAAAAGTCTTTTCATAAGTTTCTTGATGTCAAACAGACATAAATTTGGCGACCCGATTGACGTAGTGGTAGTGACGCTGCCTTACGTTGTTAGGGTCCTGGGTTCGAATCCCGGTAGGAGCAAATGTTTGCGTGGACAACGGACATTTGTTTCCGAGTCATGGATGTTAAATATGTATAATAAGTATGTATTTACAAACAAAAAAGTATATATATATTTAGTATATCAACTATCTAGTGTCCACGACACAAGCTTTGCTTAGTGTGGCACTAGGTGGCGCTGTGTGTTAATGTCCAGCGATATTTTATATAGGTAGTAATCAGGCAGTATAAAGCCAATTTTAAGGATATTACTCATCCGTGTTTTGATTCAATCGAAAGATCTCCGCCTCTTTAAACATACTTTATTATGTGTAACTTATTGACAAATGGTCGAATATTATAGTATCTTTTGACAGTTACAGCATCTTGGGGCCCCATTGGATCGTGGGGCCCTGGGCATGTGCCCAGTGGGAGAGACGGCCCTGGCTGAGTGCACGTGGTGATGGTATCCGCCGGGAAAAGCGGGCTGAGTCTGATTCATTCGGGGGTACGCGCGAATGTTTTTTCTCCCGGGCCCCCGACACATGGTAGTAGTAGGAGTAGTTGGTTTTTAGTCGGTTAGAGTCCGACGTAACCCTCCGCCTCCGCCAGGCAGAGGGTATCCGTGAGGATTTTCCCACACAATAAAGGTAACGTTTGTTCTGCTCGTCGATTGGCTCACTCTCATAGCACTATAATAGGACAACAGAAGCTCTTTTGTGGTGTTCGTGAAAATATATCTGTTTATAATCGGTTTCGGTCGTAGAGTGGTCACTGCACTCACTTACTGCACTATAAAATACATCAAAGAACTATCTGTGTATGATGTAATGAGGACACATAAATAACTTCATAAGTGAAGATTTTCTCATTTATTTCACCCGTGTGTAGTACCTAGTACTAGTAGAACCACGGGTAGAAAAAAAACCCGTAGTACTTAGTTGTTTTTACCGGTGGTACCACTGGGGTTGATACCTAAGATCAACAAACCTTATTATGATATAAATGTCGTAATGACACGTAAAATCATGTAATAATGCAAAAAAAGATTAATCTTTTTCTAATGTAAGTTATCAACAACAATTTTTCGTTTCATCTGTATTTCCGTGGATTCATAATATCCTTTGAAACGCGATGGAGCGACCAAGCGACGTTTGTGTAAATATAGAGTTAGGTTTTTCAGATAAAAATTGTATTATTTGACAACAACGTGTTTGCAGAAAGTCAAAGCTTTCAGTTATACATTTTATTTGTATGGTGAATGCAATGGAAAATGGAAAAAATATATCAAAGTTAGTTAGCTCTGTTTGATATTCAATTTAGCTACATGGTGTAGACAAATACAAAAGTTTGTTGACATTTTACTAAATGTGAGCAAACTTTTCAATCCTGAAACTCGCGCTGTGCCCGCGCGCGTGGCGGTTTTATTTCATGATACAGCTACTTTTTCCGCTTTTGTTGGGTTCGGCTTCCAGTGTTCCCAACACCACTTATATGGTGTTGGGAACATTGCATCTGAGGCGTCATCTGTGGACGATTGCAAAAAAACTGATATCGACGAAGGCAGTTTCATGTTGCTGAGGTTCCTGCAGTGGGAGGCTATATGTATAACGGCGAAGCACAAGCGGAGCTCCCTGTTGCCGGCAAGGCGCGGCCCTCGGCCCACGAAACAGGAAAACCCAAGCCAATAGTGGTCCCACTTATATGCCCAGCTGCCGGCCCTGCAGCCACTAACAAGAACTTCACAGCCCGCGCCATCCACCTGCTGGTGGACCTGATAAAGGCCATCAGGCAGGGCCAGAGCGTCGAGCTTGTTGTCCTGGACGGCCTAGCCTCGCTACACAAGTTGTATCAAGGCTAGGCCGGCCAGGACAGGGATCTCCAGCGGCCCTGCAAGGGAAAGCCGACCCCCTCTCCGCCGCCTTTTCACCACCGGATTGGCCAGGTAAGCTGTTCCTCGTTACACGCAGCTTACCAGCACAGAATGATTCCACACACATTACATTCACCCAGTTGCGTGACGTGTGACGTAGCGTGACCACACATGCATCTCTCTATACATGGGCGGTGTTACACAACACAATACTGCCCACACGCACATGTCGATTCCTTAGCCTGTACCACCGCCGGCTAACTCTGGTTAAAGGGGCGGGCGGTATTCACTCATTCACTGTAGGTGCGCTGTAAGTCGGCACCTCTGTCGCTGGTTGTTCTCCGCCGGGCGTTCTCTGGGCAACCGGAGGTCTTACCTGGCGGAGACGGACCGCCGAGGTACTGTGAAGAAAACAGCACTGTGCAACAGCGCTGTGGCGCGCCTACAGTCTACATTATAGTAACCACACACATGGGCGCATGTTGCTACTATACACCCCTCAGGACCTGGGACAGAGTCCCACCAGGATACCGGCTCCGCAGTAGCGGGCCCAGGTAGGCGCAGCAGTATCGGTGCGTCTATACGAGTAGATGCTATTAATTTTAAATCCAGAACACAGAACAAGAAGAATATAAAACAAGAAAGCAGTTCACGGGACATGCAGGTTAAACCAACGCATCGTCGTCATCTGTAAATCGAACTCCTGCATCCACAAACTAAGCCGTAGCAAGCCAACCCTCTTCGTCTAGTGTTGGTCAAGATTTTAGCCGAAAAATAATTAAATGTTAAAATTGTAGAGGTAACCATAAAAGAAACCAATGCGAAGTATAGATTTTGTGGCAAAGGCACGTTGAATCGAGTTGTTTCCATCAGAAAAACAACAAAAGTAGTGGAACCTGAACAAGAGACTTTTATTTCTACGAATCCGGGTAATAAGTTTATTAAAAACGTTTACATATTAAATAATTGTTATGATACATTTATTGACACGGGTTGTTGCTCGTTAATATCCAAATCATTAGCAAACAAAATTTCTTTGTCATATATTGCACTACCCTCACCCGTCGTTTTACAAGGATTTTCTAATTAACTTATCAAGTTTACAGCCAGTTCAATGCAGGCCCTTTAGAACTTTGTATTCGGACAGGCAGACAATTTACGGAAATATTAAAAGACTAGCTGACCCGCGCAACTTCGTCTGCGTCACATAAGAGAAAGAGAGGGTTACAGAGGGTGGGTCGTAAGCACCTATAATACAATTTTCAAAGAGCACATCACACCCATCCTTCCGCATAATGAAAATGCGCGCCCGGTACATGATCATTATTTTGCTGCGGAAGATATTTAAAACGGTGTATCTCCTAAGATATGCATTGAAGTCAGTTTACGTACCCAAGGGCAATTTTGTTCAAAATCAAATACTTGTGATTAACAATGTATTTATTTGAATAAGAATAAATTACCATGTTTACAAAAACAGCTTTAAAGGCTTCTATTGACAGCTTTACATCTTCATACTTAGACACTCGATGACAGTCATACTCCAGCTAGGTCTGCAGTTCTCATCAAGGTACATTAAATGAGCCGCAACACGATATAGCTGCTGTAAACCGTTGCGGACCTCTTACAACTGCTTACCATTTAAAGCTTAGAAACCTTCAAATGCGGTATTAATATTTTACGGTGACTTTCGAGACATTGCAATTTTAAAGAGTATTTGCAATTTTGCACCAAATTCTTATGTGAGTTCAACCTTTTTGGAATAAAATCGGATTGGGTTTTGAAACATGTATCAAAATAACTTGTAGTTTAAAATCTCGAAGGAGTATTGATATAAAATTCGAAACAAATCACCGCCAAAATAACTTTCTACCCCTTTTTAACTGATGAATTTCTAAGCAATATGAAACGCGTCCATCAATTCTATTAATATTTTGTTGATTGCAAAGTTTGAAGTAGATTGGACCAAGGAATCACATTTTCCGATACAATCTTTGCCCCCCCTTTTCATCCCCTTAGGGGTATAATTTCAAAATTCTTTCTTATCGTATGCCTACGTTATACAGAAAATACACCCTCGAAGTTACAGGTTTCTACAATCTGCGGTTTAGGATGTGCGTTGATCCATCAGATAGTCCTTCAGGACAAAGCATTTTTTATTTGTAGATAGTAGGATTAGTACTTGTTTGTAATGTATTTATAACTTTTCCGGGTTTATGTCTTCTGAAAATAAAAAATAATGATTGGCATCAAAAAAAATTTTTGTGTAAAATAGCTATTTTCTGGCTATTTCCCCTACACTGCCCCGCTGAAAGTGATTTTTTTGCGATTTTGTGACTTTTTGAGTACTCTAACCTGGGTTGGTTTGGAAGAACTTCTTGATTAGTGTCGGAAAGAAGATCGATTGGCATCAAAATAAATATTTTATGTAAAATGACAATTTTCTTGCTAACTGTACTTTATTTTTTAATTAAATCTGTGAATTTTGTGAAAAAATTACGGATTGTTACCAAAGACCATTTTTGTGAAGCTGCAGCTCCCCTTACTGCCCCGTTTACCGTTTCCACCCTGTATTACCAACTACTTATACCGAGGAAAGCCGATTTACTTGAGTTCCGCTATTTTGGGCGTATTCACTTCAAAAATCAGATTTTTGAAAATTGAGAAAGTACATTTACCTGTATTAGATTTGAAGTATTTACAGCAGCTTTTAAAGGTTTCGAGTTCAATGGATTTAATTCTATATGTGTATGAAGTTAGTTCATTTTAAACACAAAACCCTCTTTTTACGTTCCTGGATGATTTAAAAAAAAATGCTGAATCTGGTATTTCTTTATTTTTAACCGACTTCTAAAAAAGGAGGAGGTTCTCAATTCGGATGTTTCTATTTTTTTTTTTTTTTTTTATGTTTGTTCGGGCATAACTCCGTCGCTGGCCAACCGATTTGAAAAAATATTTTTTTGTTGGAAAGGGTATTCTTTCCAAATGGTCCCATAGCCACCAAGTTTGGATCTGATGATGGAATCTTGGCGAAATCGTGACAAAAAAATTAAATCAATCAAACAAAGGTCACCGACTTCAGAAGCTAAAGTTATTTTTCACTTTTTTGTTTTTTTTTTTAAGTCGGTTTTATTTTTTTAATAATAAGTATTTACTCTGAGTTTCATGAATCTAGAACAATCAATTTTTTTACTTCATACAAACTTTACCCCCCTTTACACCCCCTTTTTCCAAAAAAATCCGTAATTTCTATAGCCTTAATGTTATTCTGAGTTTATTTAAATAGATTAGTGAAGTTTTCATCAAAATCCGTCCAGCAGATTTTACGTGATGCGCGGTCAAACAAACAAACAAACAAACACAAATTTTAAAAATGGTTTTAATATGTTCAGTTACTTATTTTAAGTCACCCTGATTGGATTTTTTTTTATATCTTCAAAATCTTCTTCTTCTTTCTTTAAAATTCTTCTTTATTTTTTGATCACAACGATTTTATTATATGTATAGATAAAAGATAGTCATTCCCTGTCAATTGGGGGAAAAGGCTCTCCATTGACTATAGCATGATAAATAAAATTACAATCAGACATATGAAAATATCCTATGCCTCGGATTGTAGATTTATTAGATAGGTTTCTAGGACTTAAGTTTCACAAGTCGGTGACAAAAAAAACTAAATCAATCAAACAAAGGTCACCGACTTCTGAAGCTAAAGTTATTTTTCACTTTTTTGTGTGAAGTCGGTTATATTTTTTGCAAAAAAGGTTTTATTTTTCAATTTTTAGTGGTTCATAATAATATGTGCTTACCCTTTCACAGCGCAACGGCGTGATTTTTTGTTATGAACTGGTGTAAACAATAGAGAGACATGAGATTTCAGCGATCCCAGTACATTTGCTATTATTTATTGAGGAGTTCCCGTCGCCTATCTTCCGAAGTTCTTCATCAAATCTTTACCAAATTGAAATGGGATCACTCCAAGAACGATACTCTTCATAAAACTACCCAAATCGCTTCTGGTGTGGCTATACAATTTAAGGAATTCCCTCTATTTCTGCATGATCCCATTGAATGGAACTTAACAGATCGAACTGTCGAAATCTGGGTGTATTGTACACTTCTGCGTACTCCCTCAGAGCATACAGGCGTGACGTTACGTCATGATGTAGTATGAACAATGAACCTACAAGCGACGGCAAGCCGAGACCAGTACCCCGCAGGGGGTGCCCTTAGAGTGTAGTCGCAATTATTTAAAATAATTTGATAAAATAAAATTATTTTTGGTTATATGGGAAATCAATATTTCTTAAGTATCTCATTAAAATATTACATCTACATCTTACATACGTTTAAGTAGTTTTTACGAAGTGTGTTATAAATTATAAGCACTTGGAAACGTGTAACTGCACTTTTTAAAAGATAGTTGTGTGTAGTACCAGGAATGTTTTCCGCATACTTATTTGTAGATCTGACTTCGTATTCACAACCATTCGACTCGTTTCCGATTCGACAACTCGTATATCTGTCTTCTTCTGGCATTACGAAAACGACCGAGATAGACATACGACTTTCCGAATCGGAAGCGAGTCGAATGGTTGTGAATAAGGGGCCTGATATATGTATATGATCTCTCTCACCTTATTGAAGAGCAAGATTTTATCAATAAAATTTTACGAATGTAAAGAACGCAGGACTTCAGAGCGAATGTAGCGAGCTCGAAAATCAGTGTTTAATCATACAGAAATGAGGGTATGTCTGTAAACTTATGCAGAATTGAGTTTGAATAAGGGTCGTTTTCTATAACTTAGGTCCATGTTCACCGAAAAGATAACCGTCTGATTATCTAAAAACAGCTGTCACTGTGACATGTTCCCATACAAAAATGCGTTTTAAACAGCTGTTTTAGATAATCAGAGCGTCATCTTCTTGGTGAACATGGACCTTATTTACTTAGGTATAACTGTCGGTTAATCTGCCTACTTCCGTAGATATCTGTATTTCTATGAACAAAGGTAGCTTAAAATATTCTGCGACCTCAAAAAAATCTGTATAAATATAATACATATAATTGCATTCACTAAAGTAACAATTCAAGTTACAATAAAAAAATAAACTATTTCCTTACTTTATGCATTAGTCACATTATCCAAGACCAATTTAACCACATTAAAAAATCTAATTTTAAAGTACAGGACACTCGATCAAAGCAAAGTATAAAAATTTATACTGTGATCAAAGTTTGTCCAAGCAAAACACCAAAATGGATGAACCTTTTTTCAAATTACTATAACATGAAGTTTCGTGCGTGTGCGACTAATCGCATTTTTTTTATTTCGCACCTCTCAGTCGTGCGCTGGGCTTGCTTGTATCCGCCAAAACGTAAGTACTCATCTTCGGTGGCACGGGGGACAAGAATTGTTCAATTTTGGTGGATCGTTTTGCTGTTGATTTTAAGGTGTTTTAATAGTAAGCTACACGTTATAGCAGGCTAGAGATTTAGGTCACGCATATATCAGTGATATTAATTTAATTGTAACATAAAAACCCATATTTTTTAAGATTTTTTTCATTCCTGGTTCCAAGTTTGGTGGCTCACTTTTCGGTACATAAATAGCCAGTTTTTACGTTGCAAGACAGATTCATTTGACAGTAAATAATACCTATTATTAAAAGGGTAACACACTAAAGAATAAGTTTCTTATTTTTTATAGTTGCTTTTTGGAATGGCCAAGCAGACCAATAAAAAGAGGCTGCTTAAAAAGAAAATGGATGTACGAAAAAGAAAAGCAAGAAAAGTGTTTCATCATCAGCCTACAGCAGACCACAGCTGGACATAAGCTTCTGCAATGGCAATAAACTCGATTCTCAGCAACTCTCATGTTGCTACCAGCCACTCTGCGAAGACCGTCCCTCCAATCACTCGAGTCTGAGGGCATCTTCTTACGTTTGCCGATTAACAGTCTCCACTCAAGAACGCGTCTACCCCAACGGTCATCGGTTCTACGGCTAACATGGTTGCACCATTGCCACTTCAGCTTAATGGTTTTGTGACCAATGTCGATAACTTTAGTTATCAGTCAGATCACCTCTTTCCGGAGATCAACCACATCTGAGAGAGACTCTACGGACAGTCCGTTCCATAGCTCCCTGAGCGATCTTGAATTTATAAACCAGTCGTACCGTGAGCAGTGACATTTCGGTCCCGTAAGTCATAACAAGCAGGACGGGCTGGTTGAAGATCTCCCGTCTATAGGCACTGTGGAAATGCGACTAGAAGACCGGACTATGTTTCCCAAATGCTGCCCAGCCCAGCTCAATTCTTTGCGAGTCTCAAAGTTGTTCATACCAGACGTCAGAGTTTGCCCGAGATAAACATATTCTCGAACACCTTCAAGAAGACCGCCATCGACAACAATAAGTGTAGAAGCTACCAGGTCTCGACAGAGTCAAAAACCTTCTCATAGTCCACAAATGCAAGACAGAGTGGCCGATTATACTCGTCGGACTTCTGAATGATCAGCCACAGAGTGTGGATGTGGTCTGTGGTACTGCATTCTTCTAGAAACCTCGTCTGCTATGGTGGCTGGAAATCGTCGAGTCTTTGCACTAGACGATTCGTGAATACACTTATACACGTGGCTAAGGAGCGAAATGGGTCTGTAATTCTTTAATAGAGTCTTGATCCCCTTCTTAAAGAAAACAATGACCACGTCCCTTCTTATCGCTTCTGCGGTTCTCCCAGATACCAGGACCGAGGTGGAAAGCTTCTGAAATTCTCTGTAGCAGGCTGCTTACAGGAGCTCTGACGTTATCCGATCCTCATCAAGGGCTATTTCATTTTTGAGCTGTCCAAGAGCCGCCTCGATTTCATCTTGGCTGACAGGTCTTCTGTGAAATTATGGTTAAGGTGATTCTGGAATCCTCATTTTCAAGATCAAGTCGACGTATACAGTACTTGCACTGATTGTGATCAGTTTCATTGAGCTTTATTATTGAAATTGAGGTTTGTGACAGAGAATTAAATTTTGGTGTCGTTGATTTTCAATATTGGTGGGACTTTCGAATTTGGTGGGCGATTATCAATTTTGGTGGCCACACCACACTTTAAACTTACTCGTAAATATCTCAAAAAGTTATCGAGATATTCCTGGGCCTCTTGAAGTTTCTTTAAGCTTGGACTTTCTATGGATAAACCATCCTTATTTTTCACGAAAACTGAAGAATAAATTTCGCCTCCAAAATTGTCAAAAAATGCACTTTGCTGATATTCGCCCATTTACTTTCATTAATAAACCATTTTAAACATATTAAACAATTTCTGTTCTAAAAAGAACAGGAACATCGGTACAAAGTTTCGTCAGTGAACAATTTTTCTTTTTAAATCTAGGTACGTGACCCAAAAAAATCAAAAGTTGAAAAGTAAATAAATAAATTGATAATTAAAATAATTAATTACCACCCTACATTGCTAAAATGTTGAGCAGAAGATGTTGTGCAGAAATCACATAACAAAGAAAGGAACTATTTTCAATACGATTTTGTACTATTAAAAATGAATTAGAGGCTAGGGCACTCACGCAAGTCAATCTGCTTCAGGAAAGGCAATACTCGCCCAAGAGTGATGCGCTTTGTGAGGCGGGCGTTCTCGGGAACTGATATTAGTTTTCGAGATCACTTGGCTCGCGTCACAGAGCAGAAGATCTGTGCTTGGGAAAGCCGTATTCGTCGGTACAAGCGGCGAGTGGAGCGATACACTCAGAACCGCACATTCCAAAGTGATAAAAGGTGGGTATGTAGGGCTGGAGAGCGACCGGACCAAGGTGTGACTGACATGCGTCTACCGGATGATGATGCCATGTGTTCATTTTGACGCAGCATCTGGTCGGTGTCTGTCAGTCACACTGAGGGCGATTGGATCCGGAAGGTTGAACAAGTGTGTGATCAAATACCGGAACTGGGGGCAATCATTATCAGCCCCCAAGACGTAGCTTGTACAGTTCGTCCGCTGGTTAACTGAAAATCTACAGGGCTGGATGGACTGCAAAACTTTTGGATCAAGTGGTTCCAAAGATCACACGCTCTCTTGGCGTCCCAGTTTCAATCAGCCTTTGAGTCAGGGTCGCTGCCCCAGTTCATGACGACAAGAATTACCCATCTGCTCCATAAATCAGGTAGTACTGCGGTGCCCAAAAATTATAGACCAATCACTTCTTTAGCAACGGTCTATAAAGTTCTTAAATCCATTTTGAGATCAAAAATCAACAAACATATTGAGAGTAATTCTATCATGTCTGCCTCTCAGAATGGATGTAGGAACGGGTCCCGTGGTACTAAGGAGCTGTTCCTCATTGATATGGCCATTAGCCAACAGGTTCCCCGCTCCCGAAAGAATCTGTCTACATGTTGGATAGATTATAAGAAGGCCTATGATTCTGTGCCTCATACATGGCTCATGAGGGTGCTGGAATTGTACAAAATAAATGCAACTCTACGCGCTTTCCTTGAGTCATGTATGGGGCAATGGAGAACGGTCCTTCGATATCCAGGATGTCGACAGACCCAGGGGAACGATGAACCTGTATGGATTTAAGGGGGAATATTCCAGGACGACAGTCTGAGTCCACTTTGATTCTACTCAGCCCTGAATCCTCTAAGCACATTCTGGAGAATTCAGGACTAGGCTACCGGTTGAGGAAAGATGGTCAGGTTATATCTCACCTGCTTTACATGTATGATCTGAAACTCTTACCCCCAACAAATTGCAACTGATGGAGCTACTAAAAGTAACTGAAACTTTTAGTAACGCCATCAGGATGGAATTTGGTGTGGACAAATTTGCAGTCATGTATGTAAAGCGAGGGGAGATTATGGAATCCGAGGGACTTCAGCTCTCGGATTCCATACACCTAAGATCTCTTTGCTCATCCGAAAGTTATAAGTTTTTGGGTATGTTGGAAGCGTTAGGCATTAACATAACTGACTTATAGCCATGGTTGAGGGAGCGCTTCTTCGGTCGCCTGAAGAAGGTTTTAAATGGCCTTCAATGGTTGGGTCAAGCTGGTTTTTTTTCTGTTATTGCTCCTACTGTGTATTGTCTCTGCATCACCCTAAGGTAGACTGGTAAAAAATGCCCAAGGCATTAAGTCCGCCTTTGTACAGTTTTTACTTGTATATAAAGTTTTAATAAATAAATAATATAGATGACGTCAGAAACTTTCGGGTGATATGACAGGTGTTGAGAATGGTGGCTTTTTGAAGAATTTAAAGTGTGTAATTAGGCATCTGTAGTGTTGAGGCTTTGTGTGAAAGATTTTGGTATAATACCAGTAGATGAGAGAACATTGGAGACTATATGAACAGTTTGTACTTTCCATTGGGTTTTAATTACAATTGCAAGATCTTGGTATTTACTGAGCTTTACGGATATTGTGGCTTGAATATTATGTGAGTTAGGTATTGCTAGGTATTGCTATATCTTTCAAATAATCTGTTTTATTGTAATGAATGGTTTTATCGGTTATTACAGTTCAGTCCCAGTACATTTTTAGATCGTTAGTCTCCAATGCTATACTTCTGGTTTAGGTATATTATAATATGGTATATCATTTCGGAAACGATCATTTTTTATATGATTGCGGCGACTTGATCATGGCGGTGTTTGTAATCGGTTTGTGCAAGTGATTTGCATGCTCCTGTTATATTGTAAAGTTTCGGAGGCATTGTCACAATGTCTGCACATGTCAGTCGGCTGGTTTGAATAGGTATATCTAAACTAATATTATAAAGCGTTGTTTATTTGTTCGAACACGCTAATCTCGGGAACTACCGGGTCGAATTAAAAAAATATTTTTGTGTTGGATAGTCCATTTATTGAGGAAGGCTGTAGGCTATATAACATTACGCTATGCCCAATAGGAGCGGAGTAGCAATAAGAAATGTTGCAAAAACGGGGGAAATTGTATTCCCTTTGTGAGCTCTCTAAAGTGACGCAGACGAAGTTGCGTGGGTCAGCTGGTTTAAAATAAATTAAAAAAGTGATTATTATTATTTTGTCTAACGATGTGTTGGCGCGTGTCAGACCCATGGGTAACGAGTACAGTTTGCATCATTAATTTCGGCGAAGTACGGGGCAGCCAACGGGCAACAAAAACACGAAAACACAAATAAACACACAACTTGATGAAACGGGTGTTTAAAGGAAGGATGATTAAACAGACCGTGCGTGATTCGCCGCTACTCCCGCTCCTACAGTTTCTTTTCAACGTTTTTTAGGATCGACGTTCTACGTGGCCGCGTATAGTTTTGTGTTCGGCTCGAATGGACCAAAAATACAATGATCAATTTTGGGTTGTACCTACGTTGTCTAAAATATGATTTGCGACCGAAACAAATATTAATTGATAGAGTTATAATCACTAAGGCGGTTATTGCTATCTGTGGTGGTTCAAACTTTGTTTGAAATGATGTTAGAATAAAGTTTTAATCCGCTTGCACTACAAAGTGGATGTTACGTCAGTCACTGCGGGCCAAATAGCGCGAAATGAGTTGTTTCCATCGATTTACAAAAAAAACTATTGATTGGATTAAAAAACTAAAACACTCTCTAATATATTGCATATAGAATTATTTTCCAAAAAATCAGAATGATTGCATGCATATTAGTATGTTATTCTTTGTTTGAAAGATATTTTTAGAGATACGTTCGTGATTTTTTTTATCGAGTCATATTAATTGTATTTTGTTTTCAATTTATGTTAACTTCATCTCTTTTAAGGGCTTTTATGAAATGGTTATTCAATAAAATGGTTGTATTGATATTTATTTTTCTGTAATACTGACCTGAAAATAGGCCTGTTTTCCCGGAGTGAATGTAGTAAGTATTGCAAATTCGACGTAGCCTGGGAAACTCTATTTCATTACGCTTGTCTGATTTAAATGCTGTTTTTTAGTTGATTTGGACCCGCGACTGTCAACACACTTTTTACACGTTTCCACTTTTCTGATTAAATATACGAATTTTAACAACAATATTTGCCTTAATTTAATTAAGTTTGGCTAAGTTTTTGAAGTTAATACTTCTTTAGGCACGTTTAGCACTTCTTGGCTTTTAACACCTCCTCGACCCCCGTACTATTCAATCCATCCATCGGCACAATGTTTTAAGTGCGTTACATTGAGTTCTACCACAAATCATGATTTGTAACCTCAAACAGGAAAGTTGTTTCCCAGCAATAATTTTTGCTAGTTAAAAGTTACTTAGTTTGATGTACAGAATGCTTTGTTGCCGGATTTGTGATTTTTTTATTTTTTGTTATTTGGAACAACAAACAATTACTTAATAAAGCTTACATACTTACATAAAACTTTAAACTAACAATTATGTAATCAACAGCGTTATTCACAGAATACAAGCAGAAATTGTAATTTTTCGCTTCAAAGAGAAGTTAAAAAGTAACAAAGATGTAAGTTAACATAAAACAGTGATTTTAAACTTTTAAATAACGAAAAGTAAGTGCATTGATGACAATAAATGTCTCAATAGTCATTCAATAATTCTAAGATTAACAAGATGTCTAATTCTTTGATTGCCTTGTGAGTCGAAATTCGGAATACTCCACGTGTTGCAAAGAACAAATCGATGTCAAGAAAGTGTTCATTATAATTGTCAACAAGACGCCGCAACGGTGCTCGAACACCAGCATTCGTTCGACATGCTCTCACTGCAAACAACGCACTGCACGCAAAAGTACTCTTCTGGGAACTAAATAACAAATTCTGTTGCAAATATCAGAACAGTCGTACCTACGTGTTTCTGCAGAGATCGTACAGTAGCACGGTCTCTAGAAACATCCGCCAGCCAGAAAGGCTTAGAAGATTATAAATTTCCCCAGAAAATCGACATATGACGCAGACGAGTGAAAGCAACCTATAGGTAAGTCATAGTTCTTAAACATTTCTTTTGCACCATTTCCAGGCCGTTAGAATATTTAACGTACCTATAGGGTCTTCCACACCGCAACTGCATACTCTATTTGAGATCTAATTAAGGTCTTGTAAAGATAAAGGTAGGTCTGAGGGCGCACGAATTCAGTGGATGATCGCATAACAAATGCATACATGCGCCAAGCCTTGTTAACAATTATTGTATTAATAATATGTACATCAAGATGAAGCTTGTCATAAATAAAAACTTTTTTGCAAAAAATATAATTTTTATTTTTCACTTTTTAGTGGTTCATATGTGCTTACCTTTTCACAGCGTACCAGCGTGATTTTTTGTTACGAACTGGTGTAAACAATAGAAAGACATGAGATTTCAGGGATCCCAGTACATTTGCTATCATTTATTGCGGAGTTCCCGTCGCCTATCTTCCGAAGTTCTTCATCAGATCTTAAATTGAAATGGGACCACACGGAAAGCACCAGCTTTCAAATAATAAAAGAATCATCAAAATTGGTTAACCCAGTCGAAAGTTCAGAGGCAACAAACATTGTCGAAATCTGGGAGTATTGTATACAATAACACTTTTAATATTGAGGTGGAAGATATTAAGACCGTTTACCACGTTATCTAAATAGGTATTACATTGTTCCGGGAAACACTGATAGGCTGACAATAGGTCAAAATCTGCGCACCCCCTCAGAGCATACAGGCGTGATGTTACGTCATGATGTGGTATGAACAATGAACCTACAAGCGATTGCAGCAATTACTGCAGATTTGCCGTCTATTTTTGAAGAGTTCCATTGTATATCTCGGAAGATCAGCATCAGATCTTCAGCAAATTAAAATGGGACCAAACGACAAGCACCAGCTTTCAAATAAAAAAAGAATCATCAAAATCGGTTCACCCAGTCGAAAGTTCTGAGGTAACAAACACAAAAAAGAAAAACAGGTGAATTGAGAACCTCCTCTTTTGGAAGTCGGTTGAAAATAACACCCAAGTCCCGAACCATATTAACTCTATATAGAGCGACATCATTTAGCAAGTACTGATATCTGAAGATGTTTTTGTTTTTGGTGATGCTCAAATACTAACATTTAGGGCAAGCTAAGTTTTAGATGTGATGCGGTGGTTTACACCCTGTATTGTAACATCATACACCTGTCAACAATAAAGGGCTCGGTAGAGATGTACTATTAGGTAGATTAGGTACCTCTCCACATTTCGCTAGTTATTAAAAATCCCATGTAACAGAATCAGCCTATTCTTATCTATGCATAGCTTCCATTCATGAATTATGTATTTGGTTGAAGTAGGCAATTAACATTTACAAAATAGAATCGAAATAATATACCTAACTACCTACTTATGTAAAGTTTACGAGTCGGCAGATAATTTGGCAATAGAGGCTGTTTAATATAAGTTTAGTTCTTCGGGATTTTACCGACAGTATGATTTGAAGCCATTATTATTACTTGCATCCGGAAAGGATCCACGTAATAATAGGCATAGGCATTTTTAAACATATGAGTACTCGTAGGTACTGTTAAGTGATTAATAGTTATATACAATATGGGTTTTTTTCTTTAATTGTGTTTTTAATGTACCTACTTATATTATTATAGAATCGGGATTAATCAATTCAGATTTTAACTACGTACACGATTAAACCACCTCATCACGAAGCCGTCAATCAAGCATTCTGTACATGATACTAAGTAACTTTGCGCCAAAATTATTGCTGAGTAACGACTTTTTATTTTGGGGTGAAACATCTTGTTTTGTGGTAGAAGTCAATGTTATTTAAAACATTGTACTAATGGATGGATTGAATCGTACAGAGGTGTGTCAAAGTAAAAATCTTACAGAAATAACTTCTATTAAAAAAAAACATTTTTACACGAGGTTTGAAGTAGACCACCAATATAGGATTCCATCTATCTGGCATATTTTTGATGCTCGATTCTAATGGTGAAAGATTTTTTTAAATCAGCACAGTAGTTTTTGAGTTTATTCATTACAACCAAACAAACAAAGTTTTCCTCTTTTTATTATAAGTGTAGATTAAAATATTAAAAAGTCTACATGTTGTGGTAGAAAAGTTAGTGACCGACTCTACGTAGTCTTGTCTGCCCTACCCCTAGAGTAATTTAAGATCGCGTAGGCGCGGAGGTGAGCTGAGGCTGGCCAGCAAGCCGAAGCTGTCGTGGTAAGCGTTAAACCCATCTGCGACGATAAGCTCGCGTGGGACCGCCGTAGCCCCGCAGCGCCGGAGCCGTGACAGAAACCATGCCAACTGCATGTTGCATACTGCATGCTTACTTGCATGCTGCATGCAACAATGACGTTGCTATTCATTTATATACACATATTATTTACACTTTTAACTATTTCAATATAAAAAAAAACCATTAAATTACTAAAAAATATTAAAAATAGTATATTATTCATGTACTTAGATCGTTGTCTTTAATAACGTTACTAAGAAACATTGCCGGTGCAGTAAATCTCTCGTGAACCGCGTATGCTAAATACCATATAGGTAATAGATATAATATGCGCATATGTACCCATGGTGCGACGTCCTGACAAACGAGTACAGTAGTGTTGTACTATGTTGTTGCTGCCTTCAATGTTGATATTATTTATAAAAATGTAGCAAATGCGTCCATGTAAAAATTGTACTTCTTCATGTATTCCGTAATCTGGCAAGTCATCCAGTTGATTATCTCTGTGTGTTTCTATAAATAAGGTATACTTAAACCATTTTGAAAATGTTCCCAGCAGTATGACCTAGCCGCCGTGTCGACAGCGCGTTCGTGTTCCGCGCGCGCCTCAGAGAGATGTAGGCATGGGGGGAGGGGCCCGCAAGAGCCGAACTGCCGGGGTTACGGGCCTGTTCGAAAGAGATACCGCGGCCCCGGAACATAAAGGTCGAGGAAGGAACATGGATGGGTTTTAGTCAGTAAAAGTCTGACACTCCCTCCCGCTCCGCCCAGAGTGGGAGAAGTCATTTGATGATTTCCCATCCGAAAAAAAAAGTATGACCTAGCCAGCTTCAGTTGGTATGTACCCAAAGCCAGAACAATTATTTGATTCGTACAGAGGTGTGTCAAAGTAAAAATCTTTCGATTCGTTCCCCTAGCTTTGGGTACATACCAACTGAAACTGGATAGGGTATAGTGTAACGTGTACAGGTTAAATACATTAATAAACAACGTCATTGATGCTATTTTGTCTCAGACACTAATATATTACAATACTAGCTGTTACCCGCGACTTCGTCCGCGCATTACTTGATATTAAATTACATAAAAGTTGGTTTAGTGCTTTAGACGTGAAAAGGTGAGACCTTTGCATTAAAACTCAAAATCAAACTTAACTTTTTTTTTTTTGAATCATTGAACAAAATGATTTTCCCATTCCAACCGTTTAACACATATTATGTAAGAACTATAAACATAGGATCACGTTAAAAACTAAAATCCAGAGTAAGAAAATAATATCAACAAATTAAAAATAATAAATATCAACAATACAAAAATAAAATAAAAGTTAAAACATTTTTATAAACAACATTTTTGGTTTTGCCACCTCTAGCCAGCACATGAAGATTTTGCGGGCTGGAAACTCTTGAGCACGCTACATACAGTTGGCCGTGAGAAAAACAGTTTTTCTCTAGATGTACGCCCGCTACTTTCAATTTTTGTCCCTGAGATTTGTTAATCGTCATTGCAAAAGCTGTTTTGAGGGGGAACTGCACTCTTTTAAATTGGAATGGTAAATCTGTTGGAATTATTGGTATTCGGGATATCAAAACGCTTTCACCTTTTGCCGTTCCAGACATTATGATCGCTTCTACAATATTCCGCCCGAGGTGTTTAACTTGTAGTCGTGTGCCATTGCATAATCTTGGCGCATCAAGATTACGCATAAGCAGCACCGGAACACCAACTTTCAGCCTCAGCTTATGGGAAGGTTCTCCTGACAACTCTAAAGAATTGAGAAACTCAATAGGGTACGACGTTACCTGTTCGGTATCCATGACATTGTCCACTGAGTTATACTCCACAATGTCACCTTCCACATCTGACATAATTTTTTCGTTTATGTGTCCCACAATTTCGTTTGTCGGTGCCAATATGGCCCTTTCACATAGCCAGTCTCTGTCCGCCATATGAGTTGGCAGATACACATTGTTTTTGAGATCGTCTGTGTTTTGAACAACGTTACAAAATTCGTGGTTTAATTTAATCAGCCCTTCAACATCTGTCATGCGATATTCGCCAATTTTTAAAAGTGCTGCAGCATATTGGCCCGACTCCGTGTCATTGTGCAGTTGAACTCTCATATTTACCGTAAGACTAAATATTTTTTACGTGCACCCACAGTGCAGATGCCTGTAGGCATGCATTTATTTCGTATGCCTGTGTGCCCCTAGTTATTACTGGCAGAGTCTGTCTGAAATCACCGGCTAACAGTACCACCATCCCTCCCATGATGTTTTCATTTAGTCTTGAGATCTTTGAGTGTCCGATTAAGAGCTTCGATGGCTTTTTTGTCAGACATCGTGCACTCGTCCCAAACCAACAGTTTACACTGCTGCAACATTCGTCCCCGTTCGTGCTTTTTTTACTTATGTTACAAACAGGCATTTCCTCGCGATCTAAGTTTAATGCCAACTTTAGCACCGAATGTGCGGTTCGGCCACCATTTAGCAGTGTGGCGGCTATTCCTGATGAAGCTACTGCAACAGCAATTCCTTTATCTTTCCGGATTTGAGCTTACAGCTGATTTAATAGAAAAGTTTTTCCTGTGCCTTCCGGGGCATCTAAAAAGAACAAACCTCCTTCACCGGTTTCGATTTTTTGCACAACAGCATCAAAAATGAATCTTTGTTCTGAGTTTAAACGTGAAACGAATTCTGTTATGCGTTGTTGTAAATCGCCGGTTTCGTAATCCAGCTCTCGTATTAAATCATTACTAAGTTCCCCGGTTCTCTGTGGTCTCTTCATTCCAAATTCAGACAAATCCTTTCCAGTAATATTCATCACTTGGTCTACAATGGTTGTTAAGGCTTCGTTGTAAACCAAATCGTTGTATGTGAAATTAGGATTATTTTCTTGGTATTTGTGTTAAATATCGTCAGACATATTAATTTTGAATTTTTCTCACATTTGCTGTGGATTTGAAATTCCACATGTAGCTATTAATATTGCAAACAGTTTTCTTAACGCGGTCGCTGATCTACATTGTGTTGCCTCTTCAAGTGTTACGTTCCAATGATCGTCATTTTCCATCAACCCTATTGCCCTAAATGTGGAGAATTCCTGACTGTTGTGTTTTTTCAGATCTTTGAAAGAGGTTGATCCTCGCACATGGTGCAGAAGCATTCTCAAACAAAAACATTCCATGTTACTTACATGGACCGTGTAAACTCTACCTAAAGCTTCTCCAGATTTAACACCAGTTTAATTCTGAAAGGAGTCCCTTGAACTCGACGTTTCCATTCTTTTCTCTATGCATTCCAGGTATAATATCTCGGTACTTCAACATACAGCAGAGCTCTGGCAAAGTCATCTCTTGTGCAAAAAAAAGCAGTGAGTGTGGTTCTGGGCGGAGAGGATACTCGCTCGCGGAAATTGTTTTCGGTGAAATAGACCCGTTCACCATTCTCCAAGTGCACATTGAGGTGAGTAACGGTGGGATGCCTTTCATGTAGCGAAAACCCTAACAGCCGCCAAACAGCTTCGTTGCTGCTGACATATCGACCAGACTGATACGTTTGTACTTCATCAACGGGATTTGCGGCTTCAGAATTTCTAAAATTGAAAATAGCTTGGTCACTGCCTTTATTGATATATTTACATATGTATTTGATTGCACGTACTGAACTGCAAGCCTCCACATTGATGTGGGCGTTAAACATTTTGCATAAAATCGGCGAATAGGGGACCACCCAACTATTTTCAACAGTAAGATGACTACCATTGCGGAGTTTCACAGATGCCATTCGGCCTCCGTCTGCTGGCGCTCTTCTACGATACAGCGGGTATCCATTTTCATTGTGGACAGTCTCTTTATTTAGCTTACGTGGGAATTTTTTAGTGCATTTACCATCTTTCATGCAAGGGCTATGGAGATTTTCAAGCCCGCATGAACCATGAATCATATTTTTAACTATACTATCATGCAGCACCTTGTCACTGTTGCTGTCCGGTATTTCAGCACTGATTATGTTATCTAATTGGTCGGGTCTCAATTTTTCTTTTAACCACAATAAAATATGTACAAGCGGTAAACCACGCTTCTGCCATTCGATGGAGTACATACAGCACAAAACATCTCCAAATATTTGGCCTTTGGTAATAACATTCATAAGTATTTTAACTTTTAATCTAAAAACTCTTGCCACTATATCATGTCTGTCAATCGTGCTTTGTCCTGCCATCAATTCAGCGCCTATTTCAGACCAGGTTGGGTTACATGTGAACGTAATAAATAAATCAGGACGACCGTATGTACGCACATATGCAAATGCGTCCTGCGTATACTCGTGTAAGTAGCGAGGGCTGTTGACAAATGATGTCGGTAAGATGATCATTTTACCTAAATCGTTAGCGTTTACATTCGCATCATTTGCAACGGCATCCTGAAGGTGAATATAATTTTCAGCCCTCAGCTTACTTTGGTTTAACCATATAAATCGCAGGCGCTTACTCTCAACTTTAACATACATGTCGACGTAAAATTGGTTGGCCAACTGTCTACAACGCGGTATTAGATTAAAATCATCTTCACGTATCATTAAGTGATAGGCATAAAAATCTATACAGATTACTTTTTTGTTAGGCAAGGGAACACCTGTCACAGGGTTGACTTGCGGGATCTGGAAAGAATACCCTTCTTGCCCCTTACTGAAAATCAGAGGATATTGGAGGGCGGCACAATATTTATGCGTGTCGGGGACTCTTGTCAACCTGTCGTCGTGAGAATGGAGAACAATATCACAGGACGCAAACTGTTCGCCGGTAACCACAGCTGCGACTTCGTTTATTAAAGGAGTGTTATACCATCTTTCATGTTCTCCACTGGGTATGCAGTCTGGATGGATAACTAACTTATAATGTTCTTGAGGCATTCTCCCCCTCCCCTAACCCACACTCGCAGAGAGAGGAGTCACGTGCGTGGATTTTATGCAAAAAAACAGGAGTGCAAAAAATTATTACTATTTCACCTTTTTCATGACATCTGTAATCACAGAGTATATAATCACTACGTTTATCTGTAATTCATTGTCATTTTGCATTGTGTCTTCATATTTCTGGTTTATTTTATTTTAACTATGGAGGTTTAAATTAAATTCATTGTATTAAAAATCAATGTGTGTTCAAAAGTTATAGACTCCAAAACTACATAACCGATTTTGGTTTTTAAAGGTAGGGTAGGTAGGTAGGCAGGACGCCAGTCTCTTTGGCATATTACCCGTTGTTTTAGTAGTTTATGAGGATTTTTTCTCATTGAAATTATAACATATCTGTCGTTTAAGTGTTAAAAAAGTATGTATAAAACAATGACTTTGAAAGCTTTAAAATAAAAAAAATACTTTTTTACTAAAAGTGAAAAACCGGGTGGGTTTTGAACGTGCGAACCAAAGTTACCATCGGAAATCTAACAGCTTTAATGCTTTAAACTAAATCAAAAAGTTCAAGTCTTTACTGAGCCTTGAACTTGTGACTCATTGTTCAAAAGGCGGTAGCCGTCACCGACGGGCTATTTGTTCTAGTGACAAATAATCTAAAATAGTTATTCTATTACAACGCATGTTATGACGGTTGTCAGTTGTCAAACAGTTGACAAAAACAGACGAAATGCATATTGCTCACCCCCGTAAGTAATTAGCGTGATAATAATTAGCCTATGTCCTTCCCTAGGTTGAAATACATCTCCTTGCCAATTTTCATAACGATCCGATCAGCCGTTTTGTCGTGAAAAGGTAGCAGACAGACAGACAAACAGAGTTAATTTCGCATTTATATTATGGTATGGATGGATTAATGATCATTTTAAATTTAGTTTTTAACTTATAACTCAAAATGGACAAACATTTCAGCAAAATTGACATAGTAAATATTATTTCATTTAAAAAGCCCTATCCAACGGCGTATATGTACCTATGTCATTGCTATTGGAGGGGTGTACCAATTTGCTCATTGTCTTATGAAGGTACAAAATGAAAAGAGAATATGTAAGCATATTATGTAATCATTTCCCTTGAAATTGTTGTATTGTTTTTTTCCTGATAATATTTAACAAAAACTTCATTGTACTTGATTTTTGATGTTCAACCTCGTAATGATGTATATGTCGCCGTAAAATTGTCAAAAACGTTAGATTGTAATCTCTCTAGCGATATTGGAAACTCAGGTAAGGGCAACTTTAATTTGATTGTCTCCGCGAATCGCGGACTGAATTTGCCCTGGTTGTAGGTAGACCGAACAGGTAGTCAGTGGCCTGAAAGTCTGGCAGCCAGTCTTATTAAGAGGTATCGTATTACCCAACATGATAAGTCAATAAAATAGTGTAACATTAATATATTTTATCACTGACATATCTTGACAAAAACACATTGTTAAATGTTTACATTCTGACAGAAGCATGATGTGGTCACTCACAATGGGCCTTATCAAAAGGCTTAAAGTCACCCAAAGGGCAATGGAGAGGGCTATGCTCGGAGTTTCCTTGCGTGATCGAATCAGAAATGAAGACATCCGCAAGAGAACCAAAGTCACCGACGTAGCCCGAAGAATTGCTAAACTTAAGTGGCAGTGGGCAGGGCACATTGCTCGCAGAACGGATGGCCGATGGGGCCGAAAACTTCTGGAGTGGCGACCGTGAACCGGAAGACGATGCGTTGGAAGGCCTCCCACTAGGTGGACCGATGACCTGGTGAAGGTTGCGGGAATCCGGTGGATGCGAGTAGCAAGGAACCGGTCAATGTGGCGACACTTGGGGGAGGCCTATGTCCAGCAGTGGACGTCTTTCGGCTGAGATGATGATGATGACAAGCATGATGTAACATAAATACAATGTGAACTTTTGTCATTTTGTCACCGAAACATTGTAACAATTAAACTTTATACATTTTGACATCTACCCATTTGAACCCTTTATACATTCCGTCATGTGTGCAGCCATGACCCGGAAGGGTGTTAAACTGGATTGTGGAAGAGCAGATAGACAATTGCTCCTTATAAAATATTTTTATTCAGCTTCCTCCACATATTTGGAAAAAGCCAGGCAGGTGATGAAAATTTGTCATCATTCCATCAATAGTATAGTTCACCCTAAAAAAATCTTCTTGATAGTGCGAGCGAGATAGAACTATCTAGCCGGAGGACTATTTCCGAGTGCAGGGTTAAAGGAACCTAACTAACCTTACGGGGGGATGCCTCCAGTCCCGATTATGGGGGCAAAGATACTTCCGTATTGAACATACGGAAGTATCTTTGCCCCCATATTTCGAGAGTTTACAATTCGCTAGAGAGATTACATTCTAACGTGTTTGACAATTTTACGGTGACATGTACATAGGTCGGTCCTTGTATTTCCAAGGACCGACCTTTTTCTATGAAAAATATCCCCCTTTCTATTTGTGGCAGAAGCGGAACGTGGAAACCTACTAACAGCCGACAAATGCTAATGAAAGTTTCTAAGCGGATTGCTTTCTTACGAGGAAATTATGTGGTTCTGAGAAAATAATTTGCAAAGGTAAGCTTATGCCGTGTAGGCTTGCGCATGGCAAGCCTCGTGAAAGGTCAAATCAGAACACGTGCCCCATAAATAAAATTATGTATTGATAGATAATGTTTTTTGTTGCTACTTAGATAAATCCATCGTAAATTACCTTCCTTCAGATCACAGCCGACAGACTTGCTTTCGCGTCTAATAAACAATTACAAAGAATTCAGATTCAAACTAGTGAAACGGGAGTGCAATAATACTTTCTCCTTGTATATTCACAATGTTTATTTATTTAAGAGTGTTCATGTGCTATTCAAATATACAAAAAAAACAGTAAATAACTTTTCAATGAACCCCATCCATACACAAGTACCCGAAACAAAAAACTTTTTTCTTGTTTCACCACTTTCTTAACTTTAAAGTGTAATTTAAGTGTAAAAGATTAAAAAAAAAACCAAAATATTGGCTGTTTTACCCATTTTTAATAAAAAATACACTTTAAAGTTAAGAATGTGGTGAAACAAGAAAAAAGAAAAAAACATTTTTAAATACCCGGTGGGCCAGGGCCAAATAAATTAGGGCTGAGTAAGTAGCAGATGAGCCCACCTATCCACCATTTTCGTATGTTCAACGTTCTGCCAAACACCCTGTATATCTACGAGCGCCTAACTAAACTGGGCCTGTTTGGCGCAGCCGTGAGACGCACAATATTATTTCTTTTATTTTTTTATTTTATTCTGTTTTTCTTGAGTGCACTTATAGCATAAGCCAAATAAATATGTTTTCTTTATTTCTACCTTTCATTTTATCTTACTCGGTCATAACAGGCATTCGATTAGAATAGAATGACTATTTTAGAAGGAACCGTGATCAAAATTAGGGACGTACATACAAAGACAAACTAGCGTCGTTTTAGGTCTTATAAAATAGCGATGGTCTGATCGTCACGGCTCTTCCTCTATTACGCCGCGCTGCCTACCACGGATCTTGTAGCGTGCGAGTGTTGCCTGCAGCCGACAACGCTGCGGCGCACGTGTCGTTGCAGTAGGAGGGAAGGAATACGTGCTGCACATCCGTACGAGGGGCATGTCGATTCATTTTAATAATCGATCTCTGATTCGATAAAATCAAGTCGGAATCATCCACATTACAATGCAAACTCTTTTGATGTTGTGGAAGACTCAGTATTGTCATTTGCCTGTAAAAAAAAATACAGCACAGAGCATCAAGTAGTCTTTGAACCCAATCCCAACTCTAGAGCTTTTTAGGGTTCCGTAGCTAAATGGCAAAAAACGGAACCCATAAGGATTCGTTATGTCTGTCTGTCTGTCTGTCCGTCCGTATGTCACAGCCACTTTTTTCCGAAACTATAAGAACTATGCTGTTGAAACCTGGTAAGTAGAATAAACTACACCATTACGGAGTCCGTAACGCCTCTCTGGATCTTCTTACTTCATATTTGAGTGATAGGATTCAGAGAGTTGATGTTAACGGGAAAAGATCTCCCGGATCCGTAGTAAGAATGGGGGTACCCCAGGGCTCAATTCTTGGTCCATTTTTGTTTCTCATTTATATAAATGACTTGCCTTACCTCATAAAGGATAATCATGATATAGTATTGTTTGCAGACGACACTTCTCTTTTATTTAAACTTAAACGTCAGCAGTTAGTTACGGATGATGTTAATAGCGCCCTGGCAAAAGTCGTTAATTGGTTTAATGTTAACAATCTACTCCTGAATGAGAAAAAAACCAAATGTATTAAGTTTACGATACCCCATGTAAGACAAGTGGAAACTAGTGTAGTAATCAAGGATGAAGAGTTGAAACCGGAAGACAGCACAGTGTTCTTAGGCATAACTTTGGATGCCAAGCTTCAGTGGGGCCCGCATATACACAAATTGTCAAAAAAACTTAGCTCTGCAGCATACGCCGTTAGAAAAATTCGTGATTTAACTGATTTGGAAACAGCCCGTTTAGTTTATTTTAGTTATTTCCACAGCGTGATGTCGTACGGTATCCTCTTGTGGGGCAATGCTGCCGATATTCAGACTATATTTGTATTGCAAAAAAGGGCAATTCGTTCAATTTATAAATTAAGTCCCCGATACTCCCTCAGAGAAAAATTTAAAGAGATTAATATTCTTACTATGCCCTCTCAATATATTTATGAAAATCTTTTGTACGCACACAAAAATATTAATTTGTTTAAAAAATACAGTGATATCCACAACATAAATACGAGAAACAAACACAAATTTGTTATTCCTGCTACGAGGCTCAAGAAAATAGGGGGAACGTTCAGATGCCAATGTATACGCTTTTACAATAAACTTCCGAGCCATATTCAAGCACTTAGTCTAAATAAATTCAAATCGTTTATAAAACGGAAGCTATACCTGAAAGCCTACTATCATGTTAATCACTACCTCGATGATAAAAAGGCTTGGGATTAAGCTGCTCCAACGAAATTTGCTCTGCGAATATAGAAATTTCGGACTTCGCTTGTTTATTATTGATTCCTTTCTTTTATACACTTTGACATGAATGCATATTATTATTATTTTTTTACTTTATTGTTTATTATTTTGTGTGTGTGTGTGTATTTGACATGAATATTTACTTGTGGTTTTTTTGACATTTAATGACTTGACATGAATACTTAGTTCAGTATTTTATTATTTTTTACATTTTTAGTTAATTTTTATTGTTTTATGTGTGTGTATTTGACATATCGTATTTTTATTGACATTCATTTTGTAAATTATTATTTATTTTATTTTATTTTTTGCGCTTTTGTGAATGTGAGGACCATGTGGGTTACATTTCATTTTATTTTATTTTTTTTACCCCCCAACCGTCTGGCAGTTTGAGTTCTATAAGCGACCTACACAAATGTCCTTTCTTTGGTATTGTTCGTCGTTTCGTTGAGCTCCTTGTGTTATAAGTCGAGCTACACGATAACTGACAAATGCTTGCACTGACTGGACAGGTTTACTCAAATCTGTATGGTTCTTTCTTCAAAAGACCATTTCAGACACTAACATCTACATGATCCTCATGTGAATTGAGCAAGATTATGTCTGGACTTCAAAAGAGACTATGACCTCTGAGTTTGTTTCGGATGTTTCTTCTCAGAGTAGTCAGGTACGAAACACCGGCCCCATCTAGTTTTAAAAAAAATTTACGTGTAAAAGTGTTTGTGAAAACCTACTTACAAAATAAAGATCATTTATCATTTATCATTTATCGATATAGAATAGTATACTGTGAACCACATTAAGACTTGCACAAAAAAATTGAGGGTTCCCCATACTTAGAAATGAAACTCAAAAAAATGTTTTCATCAAACCCATACGTGTGGAGTATCTATGGATAATGATAGTTCTGCAAAAATGACATTGAGATATCTACCATATTTTTTTTCTAAACTGAATAGTTTGCGCGCGAGACACTTTCAAACATGTAAAATGTCCCCCCCCCCCTCTGTAACTTCAAAAGAAGAGAATGATAAAACTAAAAAAAAATGTTGTGCATTACCATGTAAACTTCCACCGAAAATTGGTTTGAACGAGATCTAGTAAGTAGTTTTTTTTATATGCGTCATATATCGTAAACCGCAATTTACCTTTCATTCAATCAACTCAAATATAAAAATAAACAAAAACATGTTACTCGCTGCTACGGAATCCTACATGGGCGAGTCCGACTCGCACTTGCCGCTTTTTTAGTAACTTCAAACCAAACCTTTTTGATAGACGGCCCCACAACGTTTGTTTTCTCTAAACAGCTAGTTTGTTCTCTATTATCATCACGAAGTTGTGATTGGGTAGGTTGTCAACGCTCGTCTCTAATTGGCTAAGCAACGCATAGTAACAATGGCGACATTGGCGCCGGCTGGAAATGTGACATTTGACGGGCGGGCAGCAAGAATTGTCAAAGTGGACGATTTATGTGAGAAAGAGCAATGAAATATTTGAATATTTTTGATTATGTATATTTATTTCTTTTGCGTGTGACGTACTCGTAGATGCATAACAACAACAAAAAAACGTGAGGTCAACCGTTTTTTCTTTAATATCGAACGTAATTCGAAAATTCAAAGCTATGTTTTGTTAAATGCGTTTACCTAGGCAAGATGGTATTTTACTCGATATGAGCTAATAGCAAATATGTTTCATGTCAATGTTAACAGTTTCAAGTGTTGTTGTCATCCTAGTTCAGTGTTTTACGTGGTAGTATACAGCAGGCAGCATGCAGCATTTCGTAGCGTGATGATTTCTACTAAAACGCACTATCTGTAAGACGCGTTTAGAAATTTCGTTCCAAAAAAGTACACGTTTATAATTACAAAGCGTGGCTCATACAACTATGTATAAAACAAATCTGCGACAAAATTTTGAAGGAATTGTGTTTTTCATTTTTTTTAATAAATTCGTGATTTATAGCTATGATATATACAAATAATGCTATATGAACTACGTCTGCCTCAAGCAATACGGTTGGATATATTTTTCCAAGCAGTTCCATGCGAAAACCATGTTTTTATCTAAATCTGTGTAAATCTGTCAAAGAAGAAGAGTATTTTTTTAACCCTAGATTACTACTCTACGTCAGAGGCGCCCGCGTTTTTGACATATTGCTCTCTCTTTTTATCCTTCTCGCGTATGGCATTCACGTTCAAGGACATTTCAGTCATCGCTAGCACGTGTCGCAGGACGGTGGTTGCGTTACGGTAAGTGTGCTAGTTTTTTTTTTATATTACTACCCTTGGCGCTCCAAAGACGTAAGAGTAGCTTGTATGTAAGTTTTGCGGTCTTAATCAAAATGCATCTAAAATATTTCTTTTGTTACTTTGTTAGTTTTTTTTAGTTAATTACTTCATTATTTACAATTTTTAAGAGAAGTGTATACTTAAAGTTGTTTTATTCAATTTTTAAGGAGAATACTGTTTAATTGCCTCAGTTCCAAAAATTTGTTCCTAAGATTTATTTGATTAATGATTTTATAATAAAAATATATGAAAATTATTTAAAATTATGATTTTCACTTTTCAGTAATATACGCAATTATAAAAACAGTCAAAACATACCAATCATACATAAAGGTTTTGGTTAAAATCATTGTCAATATGGTACGCCTCGCGGGCGTATGAGTAGTTTCTTTGTACGTCGCAACATGAGTAGTAATGAAGGGTTAAAGTAGCAAAAGGAAACGCTAACATATTTTACTTCAAACTGTTATCATTCGTTTGTTCAATTTACTTAGTCCATTGGGCATAACACAATCCCCCAGAAACTGGCAAAAGTCTCCATGACATAACGTCGCGGGGGACGCCGCGTGCACCGCCGCGTCCGACGCGGCGTCCAACGCTGCATCTCGAACAAACGCGCGTAAAAACGCTTCCCCGTAAACGCTCTCATACATTGACATATGTTTGAATTTAAAGCGGCCCGCGCCGCCCGACGCGCCGCGTCTCCAGAAATGAGCCCTTAGTCAAAAATGTATGGTTTCCCGCCATTCACTGTCTTTCGCTCGCTTTGACAACTTTGGCTGCAAATGGCGATGCGGCATGGCTGTACCTTGTACACAATGGCGTGGCATGGCATGGCGTTGGTCAATATAATACTGGAGCGTTACACTAGAGCAGTGGTTCTCAACCTTTCTTAGGCCAGGGACCACTTTGGTATGTTCATTGTTAACAGGGACCATATGGTCCTAGATAAACACGGACACCGACAGGATTATTACTAGGGGAGTGAATCTTTAACTCACACTAAATTTGACAAAAGATATCGAATTGAGCTCGAAAAATTTAGCAATCATTTAGTAATTTTGCCTCTGATAGGTTCAATTAGGTTGGGTAGAGCTTTCATCTTCTGTGCTAAAAAGTACGAATAACATTTTAATCTTTCGCGGACCGTAGTCGAGGCTCCTGCGGACCACCAGTGGTCCGCGGACAGTTTTTATGTCTTGTGACTGGGACTGTAGCTAAACTTAATTTTCATCTTTGTTTCGACAATTCAAAAGTGCCTGTTATTGGCCTACTTGAAATAAATGCTTTGATTTGATTTGATTTGATTTGTTTCTTGCCCGTTCTTCTCCATAGAGATCTCCGCTAGGGAATGGGCAACTACAGTACTTTCTCAAGTTATTATGCCTTGTGTCTGTGACTGTAGCCCTTTTTGTTTCGTTTTATCGACATTCAAAAGTGCCGTAATGGTCCAGTTGAAATTAATTATTTGAGTTTGAGTTTTGAGTTTGAAAAAATATTTCATATTATAATTTATGTTCTTCTTATAGGAAAAAAAAGTGAACCGCCCGTCCTGTTAATGAAGAATCTTATTGAGACGTTCATGTGCAGTTCCATTGAAATTGTCGACTTTTCGGGTGGATTTTCATCAAGAAGGTTCCTTTTGGGGTGATAATTCACTCCCTAAGAGGGTGAAACGGGGTTCCAAAGATTGTATGGATAAACACGATTAGTTAGACTATTTTATTCGAAACTTCACAGAAGTACTCCTATTCATAAATTAGTAGAAATGGGGTGACAAAGTCTAAAAATCAACGTAAAGCCCAAACCGCTAGGTCTACAGATTCCGGAAGTAAGTTCCTCACGGGGTTTAGAAAATTTTAGAAAAATCCCATATTAGTGCATAGCCCTAATGCACTAAGAAAGCATTTTTCTAAATTCACTCCCTAAGTTGTTGAAAAGGGGATCCAAAGTCTACATGGGGAAACAAGACTAGTTTGACTATTTTATTCGAAACTTAACAGGTACCAACGGTAACTCCTATCGATAAACGATTAAACATTATTTTGTGTTTCAGTTTTTCAGAATTCAACCCCATACATGTAGAAATGGGGTGACAAAGTCTGAAAATCAATATGGGTATTATTTATATAGTGTATCGGGTTGGGTTAAAAAGGAGACCCAACACAAATATCGAACTACCGGCCCATAAGTCTTATGCCATGTCTCTATAAAGTATTTTCCTCAACTCTACTACGCCGTATAACCAGAATAATAGACGATAATCAAGTTGTAGAGCAAGCAGGGTTTATGAAAAATCGATCAACGGTGGACCACATACACACTCTCAAGATGATTATTGAAAAATACAACGAATATGATAAACCACTCTACATTCGCTTTATCGACTATTCTAAGGCGTTTGACTCAATTTCGCACAACTCGATGTGGAAGGCGCTGGCGGAGCAAGGATTGAATTCGGACTACATAAATATAATCAAAGAAATATACAGGAGCAGTAAAGCAAGAATCAAATTGGAATCTTACGGACCAGTCTTTAATATACAACGTGGTGTGCGACAAGGTGACCCTCTCTCGCCAAAGATCTTCATAGCAGTCTTAAAACAAATATTTAGATCACTGGACTGGGATAGAGTTGGCCTCAAACTACATGGACAGTATTTATCACACCTTAGATTTGCAGATGACCTGGTGCTATTATCTGAAGACCCCGAAGAACTACAACATATGCTAAAAACACTGAATGAACAAAGCAAGACTGTGGGGCTTGAAGTGAACCAAAGCAAAACTTAGTTAAAGTTATGACAGAAAGTTAGCAAAGCAAAACTAAGTTAAAGTTATGACAAACAGAGAAGAAAAAACCATAACATTGAACGGGGAACCCTTTTTTTTTAAGATGGGAAATCATCAAATGACTCCTCCCATTCATAGCGAAGCGGGAGGGAGTGTCAGACTTTTACGAAAATGAGGTCAAAATTAATATCCAAGATGGTGCCCAGGATTTTTTTGGTTTTCCGTCGTGTGTGTTGTTTTCATGGTTTTCCGGGTCGCTGATTACAAAAATGAGGTCATAAGATCAAAACCTCTGAAACCCTTTAGAGGTTTTCATCTTTTGACCGGCCATAGTACTCCCATCCTACATAATAATTTTAGGTTCTACATAATACTTAGGCAAAGTTCCTCTGGTCTGGTTTGAAACCTACTAATTTATGAGCATCTTCATGATATCTTTAAAATTCTGCAGGATCTTGAATTGTACTTACTCATTGTTTTGCGAAGTGAAAGTACAAATACGTACAAATCTATACAAATTATATAAATCTCGTATCACATTGTTTGTTAGCGAAGTCCACTATTTTTATACCCTTAGGTGACAAGGGTGGTTCACGCGGACGAAGTCGCGGGCAACAGCTAGTTGTTACCATCCTACTAATATTATAAATGCGAAAGTTTGTAAGTATGGATGTATGGATGTTTGTTACTCTTTCACGCAAAAACTACTGAACGGATTTGGATCAAATTTAGCACACAGATAGTTTATTACCTGGATTAACACATAGGATACTTTTTATCCCGGTAATAAGATCCCGTGGGATAATTTCAAACTTCACGCGGGCGAAGCCGCTGGCAGAAGCTAGTGGTACAATAAATGTACTTCGAAGTTAACACCCACACAAGCTCGCGCAGGATTTAAATCCAATGACTTCATTCGTTTTTGCCTTTTTGGTATACTCGTATATCCAATTATCCACTACGACCTATTTTCAGCCCACTCACTACCGTTTGTAAGTTGTACTACATGAAAAAGAGGTTCGGGCGTTTTGGTCCTTATGAACAATGTATTTTCAAGAGGATAAAAAGGTTATTAATGGGTTACATATTTTGTATTCGAGATATCGGTTTATAAAATATGTGTTTTCAGTATATCGGATATTACGCCAAAAATCAATAAAATACGTATTGTGTAGTGATTACTAAGCTGGAATTTTTAGTTAAGTATTTTTAGGAGCTTAGGGCTAAATAATAACAGCCAGTCGATCTTAGGTTAACCCGTGCTTGCCTAGGTTGGCCTGTGGATGGGTGACCATTATATTTAAGTTTCCTCCGTGTCACGGAAAGCAAGTTTAGTTATTGGTCCAGGCATCACTTGGAGATCTTTGACAGTCGTTACAGGTAGTTAGTGGCCCAAAAACCCAGTACCGACGCGTCCGGGTTTCACGGCGCGCACCTCAAAAAGATGTCAGCAAAAAGAAAGGGGTCCGCAACGGCCGATGCTTGCCGGAGCAGCGGCACTGCTCGATAGAGGTACCGTAGCCCTGGAACACAAAAGGCTAAGAAGGAACATGGATGGGTTTTAGTCAGTAAAAGTCTGACACTCGGGAAGGGTCGTTTGATGATTTCACATCCGAAAAATAAAAGTCTATATTTCATGTACCATAGAACGCTGGAAAGATTTATACCTTTCATTTATTTATTATTTTTTTATATCAAAATCATTAAATAGGGTTCAGTTGTTTGAAAGATGTTTGCTCGCACGATTCTGTACTCCTAGAAAAGCTACATGGGATGAGTCGCTGCGTGTTCTTGCAAAATCACGTTGATATGCGCTGCAGTATCGGAGCCGTCACGAAAGATCTAAATTGAAAGCTTTAAACTACATTTTATTTTGATACATGTTTTAAAACTCAATCCGATTTTATTCAAAAAAGGTTGAACTCACATAAAAACCTTGGTGCTAATACTCTAAAATTGGAATGTCTCGAAAGCCACCGTATTATACAGGGTGTATTTCACCTCATCACAAAGCCGTTAACCAAGCATTCTGTACATCAAACTAAGTAACTTTACGCAAAAAATATTGCTGGGAAGCAACTTTTTTTTTTGAGGTTATAAATCATGTTTTGTGGTATAATTCAATGTAACGCACTCAAAACATTGTGCGGATGGATGGATTGAATAGTACGGGGGTCGTAGAGATATTTAAAGTAAAAATAATGCGATAAAAAGTGGCATTTAAAAAAAAACTTGTCAAAATCTTGCAACTTTGACCCCCAATATCTCCGTAACTAGAAGGTTCCCAGGTATAGTGTGGAACAAAAAAGTGATCAAAATGACAAGGAGAACAAGTGCCTTTCGTTTTCGTTAAGAGGTGTTTTACACCCTTTATTAGAAGATTTCAAAGCTTTAGAGGTTATGCACTTTTAAGACATGGCCTCATTCGATAATTTTTGAAACGAAAAAAAAAACATAGTAGCATGAAACCCATTAGAAAAGAAGGGGAATATGATAAAATTAAAGGAAAAATAAAGCTTTTAAGGGGAAAAAAATATTTATCTCGATTTCCGGCAAAACTACAAGTCATATGGAAAAAAGTTATACGGCAAAGTTGTAGGTAAGTAATAAAAAGATCTATAACTTTTGTTTTGACAATTTTTTCACATGACCTCAAAAGTTTGGTGAAACATAATAAAGTTTTTGGTTTTTCAAAAAATTTTTTTATTATGAAATTTGGTGAAAACTTACCTTATTATGTCCCAAATACACTGTAATTTATTTGATTTAAAATATTTATTATTTCGCCTTATTTTAACTTAATTTTGAAAAAATCACCCTAATTTTCAATCGAAAATTCTCTTGACAAAATTCGTTCTTTGAAATCTGTACTTCCTGATGTTGTAAAATAAATGGTTTAAACTAAAATCGCAGAGATGGTTTAAACAATCAACGTATTCCCCTTAAAAGCCCCCCCCCCCACACACACTTTCCAACCTCGGATCGACCGTAATTTATTTTTCCTTTTTATTTTTATCATATTCGCCTCCTTTTCTTATGGGTTTCATCGGCCCTGGTCTATCATAGGAATGTAAAGTTAGAAATTTGAAATGGAGGATTAAAACATTATGGTTTCAAAATTGTCACCAAAGGTATGTCAAGGAAGATTATTATTATTATTTTTGAGATGTGCTTTTGCTTCTCAGCTAACTGGTACTTCCAACTACATTTACGGGCCTTAACCAAAGTAAATGCAGCGTGTGGTGTGTTATTTGAGGGTGTGTTGTGATGTGGACCTATTTCGTGTTCTTCTATTTGCATGAACTTTCTGACGATTCGGCACGTGTTTAATGATGTAGAGTGTTTCTTATAGGTCAAGTAATTGAAGGCTATGCAGAAGGTGATTCAGAATGACACCTGTTGTCGAAAGAACTATAGGTACGACATAAACCTTTTCCTGTCGCCATATTCTTATAACTTCCTGTTTGAGTTCTGCGTATTTACTAATCTTTTCGGTGATAGTTTTTTGTATGTTGTGTGTGTTGGGAACTGCGATATCTATTAGGTAAGTGATTTTATTTATTTTATCTTGTAGTATAATATCCGGTATATTATAGTGAATTGTCCTGTCAGTTAGAATGGCGCGGGCGTAATAAAGTTTGTGAGTATCATTTTCGAGGGTAGCTTATGGTGTGTAATTGTAGTATGGAGTGTGTGTGTCTAGTAAGAGTGAGTATTTGACTGCCAATCTTTGGTGAATAACATTTGCTACCTGATTATGCCTATGAGTGTAGTCGGTTATTATTATTATTATTATTTATTTACACCAATTGTTCGCGACGAACGTCACCAAAACAAGTGTATATAGTTTCTTACAAAGATAGTGTAGAGTCAGTGATACATGGGCAATAACAGTGACGAAATAAACAAACGCGTCAGTGATTAGATTTAGTAAATAAACCGAACAGTAAGCGTTAAACTCATATCACCTCGAAAGTGGCATTTTATTTAGTTAAAATATAGTATTATCGAGATCCAGGTAGCCTAGTGTTGCGACCTAGGCCTGGATATAGTTTTGTAGTATCAACATAACCCTTCAGGGAAGCCACTTGTCGAGGATATGACAGTCTAACGCGCCTATCTGTGTTCATAGTATGTAAATTTGGTCTATCATACTGACAGTTGAAGGAACATTACAGGCTGGATAATATAGATACATAAAAGTAAATAGTAGATTCATATAGGCCATACAACACCCTTGTATATGGCACTCTATATACTTACAGCATCAACTCCGGTTTTCGTGTAAATTATCCTGAAAGATCCTTCAACTGTCCCAGCTTTAGAAAGTTCTGTACTAATTTATCTATATTTCTTTAATTTCAATAAAGATATGTGTGTTTTTTGTGTTAGTAGATAGATAACACTATGTACAAACCATGTAACGTTAAAAATATAATTAGATATAAGTTCAGAATTGTAATAACAGAAAATATTTGTAAATATCGAAATGAAAATACATAATAAAAAATTCCAAAAATCAGGAAGCGATTTGCGGCTCTCGTTACAGTCAAGTACTCTAGTACGATAGTAAATCTAGATTTCCATAGAATAGTAGTCATCAGTACGGCAAATATTATATTATAATGTGAGTGAATCAAGCAGTAAAAAGTAGTGCGCGAAAGTCATGAAGGAATATCAAATCGCTTCCTGAAAAGTTATGAAAGTTTATCAGTGTTCTCATTCCCAGTAACCCTTCCCCCTGATAGGAAACGACTGAGGTTGTCTGAACCGACAGGTGTAGGACGTCAGCGCCGTCTAGGTTCGAAGATTATGTGTGTATAGTTACAGTATAGGCAGAACGTCTGTTAGAGTAGACAGAGCGTCAGGCAAGCACGCATACATCCCCGCGTCTAGCGATCACGCCCGTCCGGCACATTTTCTGGTCCTTCAGAGCCGGATAACCTCAGTTCGTCAGTGATAGTGTAGTTTCTGGTTAATCCGAACCAGACCCTATGTGAACAGTGCGTCAAAGTTATATACATCAAAGTTATACGACAACTTAAATAGACAGTGCGTGAACAGTGCGTCCAAGTTATATACCTCAAAGTTATATATCTCAAAGCTATATACCAATAACTTATGTGAACAGTGCGTCAATATTATATACCGGAACTCGTGTAACCAGTACATAGTGAAGCTATAACAGCATAGTGATAGTACATAGTGAAGCTATAACAGTATATAGTGATAGTACATAGTGAAGCTAACAGTACATAGTGACAGTACATAAGTGAAAGTATATAACAACAGTACATAAGTGAAGTATATAACAACAGTACATAAGTGAAAGTATATAACAACAGTACATAAGTGAAGTATATAACAACAGTACATAAGTGAAGTATATAACAACAGTACATAAGTGAAGTATATAACAACAGTACATAAGTGAAGTATATAACAACAGTACATAAGTGAAGTATATAACAACAGTACATAAGTGAAGTATATAACAATAGTACATAGGGAAGTATATAACAACAATAGTACATAGGGAAGTATATAACAATAGTACATAGGGAAGTATATAACAACAATATATAGTGAAAATTCATAGTGAAGCGTACAACAAGTGCATAACTAAGGAAAAGAACGCCTATTAAAGCTAATAACTATTTATGAACACTGATAAAACGTATAGTGAAGTTATAGTGAAGTTTACACGTTGAAGACTTACGTTAATAGTTAAAAATAAACAGTAGATCGGTTCTAATAATACAGTGCGGTTATAAATAAAACAAGATGCCGGTAACAAGATCGCAAGGAAGGTCTCCCGCGGAAACACAGGCGGTCGAGACGCGTCAGGACACAGCCATCCGTCACCAGCTGCCACCCCGTTCACCATCCTCTAACGAGGGGTTGGAACAGCTGGCCACCCGCCCTTCCGCTATGCGGGGGGATGAAGACGCAGCCGAGCCACCATCTGCTACTAAACGAACCAGGTCAGAGGGTATTTCAGATAAAACTATTAAGCCTTCAAATACAACGAGAAAGCCTTCGACGTGTAAGCCTTCAGTCAGATCTTCAGCGAAGCCTTCAGACAGATCGAGGATTACTCATGAAACTACAGAAGCCGTACCGATGACTACCCGGGGTGACGCCCGTAACGAACATAGTAGATCGCCGTCTCACAAGACGATACGATCAAATAGAAAAGTTTCACAAGCACGTGAGGCTTTATTAAAAATTAGGTTGGAGCTTGCACAAATAGCGCTTCAGAGGGCCGAAGAAGACAACTCTGAAGCTGAATATATGGATGACAGAAACTCAAACGATGAATACGTGCGTTCCTGGTTGGAAGAAGCGCCGGAAGAAGCGCCGCTTCCAGAAGACGACGCCGCCGAGGGGAATATTACAGTTAGACAGCATACCCCCCCCCCCTGCGGACGTCAACAGTACAGATATAGAACACCGGGAAAGGGCACCATCGTTACATCCTACAGTTAAAAATGTGTCAAGAGAAACAGTACCAACACAGAAGACCGAACAATGCAGGGGGGAGGATTCATTACGTCCATTTATAACGGAATTAACATCCGCTATAGCGTCGCTCGCTGATAGAAAAATAGATACAGGGACAGCGAACCAACCCTCGGCGTCGAAGGTCATCATGACCCTACCGAATTTCAGCGGGTCACATACAGAATGGCTTTCGTTCCGCGCCATTTACGAAACAACTCGAACGTACTTCAACGACGTCGAGAATACAGCGAGACTCAGAAGGAGCCTTCATGGAAGAGCATTGGAGACAGTGAGCTCAGAACTCATCGGTCACGCCCGACCAGATGACATCATGCGGGAACTGGAGTTGCAGTTCGGCAGACCAGACTCGATAGCGCAAGCCGAAACCGATCGGCTGAAAGGGCTATCGCGCTGCAGCGAAGCACCGAAAGATATCTGCACGTTCGCGAGTCGTGTGAGAAGCGGCATCGTGACACTACGTGCATTGAAGAAGGAGCACTACCTCATCAACGCTGAGCTGATGCGATCCCTTACAGAGAAGCTGCCGAACTCCCTGCGTGTACAGTGGTACAGAACATACACGGAGAAGTACCAATCACTGCCGGACTTGTCGCTCTTCAGCGAATTCATTTCAGAGCAAGCTCGCTTCTGCAGCGCCTTCGCTCCTCCCGAGAACGTACACTCATCCGAAAATGCGACAGGCAAACGAGTTTTGCAAAGAACGCATACAGCGACAGATAAGTCGACTTCGAAATGTCGAATCTGCGAAAAGGAGGGTCATTACGAATCTGAGTGTAAAAAATTCAGAGACGCCTCCAACGATAGAAGATGGGAAATCGCAAAGAAGTTTAGCATGTGCTACCGTTGCCTGCGACATCGCCGAAACGGTCATAAGTGTCGACCGAAGAAATGCGATACAGGGGGGTGCAAAGCCACGCACCATCGACTGCTGCACTTCACAAAGAAGACTGAAGAAGCGGTCAACCAGCCGCCGAAGCAGGAGGTGGCCCCAGAGACAGTCGCCAGTTCCAGGACGACAGCAAGTCAAGCTTTCCTCAAAATGATACCAGTACGAGTCATAGGACCGGCGGGAGAAGCTTCCACGTACGCTCTCCTCGACGATGGGTCAACAGTATCGCTGATTGACGAAGAGATAGCGCAGCAGATCGGAGCGGAAGGACGCGTAGAACCTCTCACAATAGGCGCGATCGGAAACACGATGATCGACACTCCCAAGTCAAGAAGAGTGTCAGTCACTCTCTCCAGCCATATGAAGGACAAGATGCCATTCAGAGCGCGTACCATTCCGAAGCTCAACCTAGCGCCGCAGTCGATTAGTGAAGAAGACGTTGCCCAGTGCAAACATCTGGATGACCTCAGACAACAGCTGATTTACAACACCGGCGCGCCGAAGATACTTATAGGACAAGACAACTGGCACCTATTGCTGGCCACCGAGGTCCGCAAGGGCCCCCAGAACCAACCCGTTGCCTCACTCACAGCGATGGGCTGGACTCTTCACGGCGCGCACACCAGAACTCTCGGTCACCAGGTGCACTACGTCAACAGACTCACAGCAGAAGACCAAGATCTCAACGAACAGCTGCGTGAATTCTTCGCGCTCGAATCTCTGGTCATCAACCCACGTCGTCCTGATTCCGTACCCTGAGAAGAAAGCGGAAGACATATTAGACCGTCACACCAAACAAATGGAGAACGGACACATAGAAACGGCCCTGCTCTGGAAAAGTGAAAACATCGAAATGCCAGATAGCTACGGAACTGCACTCAAGAGACTCGTCTCCACTGAAAAGAAGCTCGACAGAAATCCCACTCTTCGCGACAGATATACGGAACAAATGGAATCGTACATCAACAAAGGTTACGCCGAAAAGGCGCCCGAAGTAACCACAGCTGGTAGGACGTGGTACCTACCCCATTTCGAGGTGTACAATCCCATGAAGCCGGAGAAATTCAGAATAGTCCACGACGCCGCAGCCAAATCGAGAGGAATGTCACTAAACGACTTCCTACTCACTGGTCCAGACCTACTACAGTCGCTGCCCGGCGTCATGATGAGGTTCCGTCGACACCCTATAGCGGTCGCCGGCGACATAGCGGAGATGTTCATGCAAGTGAAGGTGCGAACGCAAGATCGTGACGCCCTTCGCTACCTGTGGAGGGGCGACAGAAGACAAGGAGCTCCTGAAGAGTATCGCATGACGTCAATAATATTCGGCGCGGCAAGCTCGCCGTGCACGGCTATCTACGCAAAAAACTGGAACGCGAAGCGGTACAGTGACAGCCAACCGGAAGCAGTGGAAGCCATCATACAGAGTCACTACATGGATGACTACCTCGACAGTTATAAAACGATAGAAGAAGCGACGCGTGTGGCAACAGCTGTCAAGGACATACACCTACAGGCGAAGTTTGAACTCAAAAAATGGGTTTCAAACAGCACAGAAGTCCTAGACCACATAGATCCGACACAGAACAGGACTGAAGTAGTCAACATCGGAAAATCAAGCGCCACAGAGAAGATACTCGGTCTGATATGGAAGCCGACCGAGGACACGCTAGGCTTCAATTTAACGCTCGCACGGCTACCAAGCGACATTCTCGACAAAGAAACACCGACGAAGAGAGAAGCGCTGAAAATCGTCATGTCATTGTATGACCCACTCGGCCTCGCCTCGCCGGTAACGATTCGAGCCAAACAGATTCTCCAGGAAGCTTGGAGACACGGAACCAACTGGGACCAGGCTCTCGAACCAGACCTGTCCGCCCAGTGGCGAAGATGGGTACAACACCTACATCAGTTGAAGGACATCGACCTACCGAGATGTTATCCGGGATACAGCGAAGCTACGGAGACACAGATCCACGTCTTCACCGACGCAAGTGAGATGGCATACGCAGCAGCGGTCTATTGGCGGACAACAACAGAAGATGGACAACGTCACGTCACTCTCGTCATGGCAAAAGCGAAAGTGGCACCGCTCAAACTCCAATCGATACCACGCCTCGAGCTTCAGGGCGCGGTAATGGGAACCCGTCTAGCCGCAGCCGTCATCAGAGAACACGGCATCAAACCAGCTGCAGTGACGTACTGGACAGACAGCAAAACCGTCCTTACTTGGATTCGGCGAGGATCTCGAGCATACAAGCCGTTCGTTGCCCATCGCATAGCGGCCATCGAGGAGAACAGCAAGGTCGAAGACTGGCGATGGATACCGACAAAAATGAACGTAGCCGACAGCGCCACACGCGACGTTCCACACCACTTCGACAAACATCACGAGTGGTTCCGCGGCCCCGCCTTCTTATCCGACGACCCGTCATCATGGCCGACCGAAAAACCTCCAGTCAACACGGAAACAGGGGAGGAAAGAACTCTCACAGTCACCGAGGAAAAGGTCAACAGTCATTCTCTGATGGAAGCTATTCCGGATCCAACCCGATTCTCAAAATGGGAGCGTCTTCTCCGAGCTACAGCAAGCGTCCTTCGCTTCATACATCTCTGTCAGAACAAAACAGAGAGAACGTTCTACAAACGAACAAAGAAAAATACAGAAAAGGATCCTGACTGGAGACAGCAACAGAAGAAAACGAATAAAGCTCTTCCCAAAACAGTGGCGAAGACACCAAACACTCGATACGAGAAACACATAATAGAAACGGAATTTCTCCAAAGGGCAGAAAAATTACTCGTACGGGTTTCACAGCAACAGTCGTTTTCGCAGGAAATTACAGATCTGCAACAACAGAGATCCATCAGAAAGGACAGTCGGCTCAGACCGCTTCGTGTGGAAATTATCGACAACGTCATACGTCTAAAAAGCCGTATAGCCGCCATCACCGAAATAGCCGACGACACGAAGCAACCGCCCATCCTTCACGGCGACCACCACATCACCCGATTGTACATCGACTGGACGCACCGAAGTCTACAGCATAGCGGTACCGAGCTCACCATCAACGAAGTGCGCCAACATTATTGGGTCATCAGGATGCGGCCAACCACGAAGAAAGTACTGGCACAATGTCTGCAGTGTCGTATTCGCAAGGCGCAACCATCCGTGCCTGCGACCGGCGACCATCCGAGAACGCGCCTAGCACATCATCAGCGGCCGTTCACCTATACCGGGCTCGACTATTTCGGCCCGCTCTCAGTAACAGTTGGTCGACAGCATCACAAGAGGTACGTAGCCCTATTCACGTGTCTCACCACCAGAGCCGTCCACCTCGAGATAGCTGCCAGCCTCAGCGCAGACTCCGCTATACTAGCGCTGCGCCGATTCGCCGCTCGCCGAGGCTGCCCCACCGAGATACACTCCGACAACGGCACCAACATGCACGGTGCCGACAAGGAGCTCCGAGACGCCTTCCAAAGGGAGGCCAGTCGCCGAGGCATCGTGTGGCGCTTCATCACGCCATCAGCGCCTTTCATGGGGGGCGCCTGGGAGCGCCTCGTACGCTGCGTGAAGTCCGCCCTGTACACCGTTCTCCACGAGAGACATCCGCACGAAGAGGTATTGTCTACTCTACTGTGTGAGGCGGAGTACACCGTAAACAGCCGGCCGCTCACGCACGTCTCCGTAGACAGCGACGACGACGAAGCCATCACGCCGAATCATTTCCTTCTCGGCGGGTCAGCCAGGTTGCCAATTCCCGGCACATTCACCGAACAAGACATCAACAGCAAGAAGATGTGGCGGCGCTCACAGATACTCGCCGACATGTTCTGGCGTCGGTGGGTACGAGAATACCTGCCGGAGCTTCAGTACCGGCGGGAGCCACACAGCCGCGGCCCCAGTCTACAGGTCGACGACCCCGTCCTCATAGCGGACGGTCAGCTGCCACGAAACACGTGGCCGCGAGGCCGCATAATAGCCGTCTTCCCTGGGGGCGACGGAGAAGTCCGGACTGCTGAGGTACGCACTTCCGGCGGTACCCTGAAGCGTCCGGTGAAGAAACTCGTGCCCCTACCGAAATGATCCAGACATCGAGACGTCGAGGCAGCGGGCATCGTGACGGCGGGCTCTGACGACAAGGTTCGTCGCTCGCCGGCATGGTGCAGTGCCGCGCCGACGTACAGCGAGTCATCGCTACACTGCACGGCGGGAGACATGTTCGCGACGAACGTCACCAAAACAAGTGTATATAGTTTCTTACAAAGATAGTGTAGAGTCAGTGATACATGGGCAATAACAGTGACGAAATAAACAAACGCGTCAGTGATTAGATTTAGTAAATAAACCGAACAGTAAGCGTTAAACTCATATCACCTCGAAAGTGGCATTTTATTTAGTTAAAATATAGTATTATCGAGATCCAGGTAGCCTAGTGTTGCGACCTAGGCCTGGATATAGTTTTGTAGTATCAACATAACCCTTCAGGGAAGCCACTTGTCGAGGATATGACAGTCTAACGCGCCTATCTGTGTTCATAGTATGTAAATTTGGTCTATCATACTGACAGTTGAAGGAACATTACAGGCTGGATAATATAGATACATAAAAGTAAATAGTAGATTCATATAGGCCATACAACACCCTTGTATATGGCACTCTATATACTTACAGCATCAACTCCGGTTTTCGTGTAAATTATCCTGAAAGATCCTTCAACTGTCCCAGCTTTAGAAAGTTCTGTACTAATTTATCTATATTTCTTTAATTTCAATAAAGATATGTGTGTTTTTTGTGTTAGTAGATAGATAACACTATGTACAAACCATGTAACGTTAAAAATATAATTAGATATAAGTTCAGAATTGTAATAACAGAAAATATTTGTAAATATCGAAATGAAAATACATAATAAAAAATTCCAAAAATCAGGAAGCGATTTGCGGCTCTCGTTACAGTCAAGTACTCTAGTACGATAGTAAATCTAGATTTCCATAGAATAGTAGTCATCAGTACGGCAAATATTATATTATAATGTGAGTGAATCAAGCAGTAAAAAGTAGTGCGCGAAAGTCATGAAGGAATATCAAATCGCTTCCTGAAAAGTTATGAAAGTTTATCAGTGTTCTCATTCCCAGTAACCCTTCCCCCTGATAGGAAACGACTGAGGTTGTCTGAACCGACAGGTGTAGGACGTCAGCGCCGTCTAGGTTCGAAGATTATGTGTGTATAGTTACAGTATAGGCAGAACGTCTGTTAGAGTAGACAGAGCGTCAGGCAAGCACGCATACATCCCCGCGTCTAGCGATCACGCCCGTCCGGCACACCAATTATAACATCCTTACAGACTATTCCAATATGATGCTATAAGACAACGTTATAGAATATATTTTGAACACATACAATAGAAAAACACACAATATAAAATAAGTAAAATTACCTGGTAAAAATAAAAACACCAAAATTAATACAACATGACAATGTTCACAGTTGCACACCTTTTTCAATTATGAATTGAGCCCTCTGGATAAATCTCGGCAGCTGTTGCCCAAATATTATATCTTCCGATACCGTTATAATATTAATAATGCGTGCAGCTCGCGACATAGGGGCAAACTTGAGTAGGTTAGTCCTAGCGGCTGGCACGTCTAACAGCGCGGGGCGGCGGCGCGCTCCCACGCACCCATCCGGCGCGTGCAACCGCAGCGCAGCCAGCACCTCGGGATGGTGCAGCAGCCCTAGCAGTACGCTCGCCACGTACTTGACCAGCGCCACGTCCCTTCTTACCGCGAGCCTGGTGTACCCAACCATGCCCAGTACGAACAAACTGGGTTACATAAGGGGATAAAAGGGATAAACTCCACATTCCTTAAGGTAGAGGAATCTACAGAATTTGTTTTGAATTTTCTCCAACATGAGGCTATATTTTCTTTCATGTGGATTCCAAATGAGTGCACTTGTTTCCAGATGACTTCTCACAAGTGCATTATATAAAACCTTAACAGCAGCAGTATCGTTAAAATCCTTAACCTTCCTTATCCTTGTCTTATAATGAAACCAAGATTTTTGAACGCCCTACCGCACACCTCCTCTATGTGTTTGCGGAACGTCAGCTCAGACACCATTTGCACACCCAGATCTCGCACCTGCCTGTCACGCGGTACGACTACACCGTCCATGTCGTAGTGATGCTGCAAAGGAGCCCGCGAGCGTGTGTAGCTCATTATACAACACGTCTTGTCAATATTAAAATTTAGTTTGTTTGACTTACTCCATTGTACCACATTGTCGATATCAGACTGGAGCCGATTACAATCAGCCGTCTCCCTTACATTTAGGTACAACTTTAAGTCATCTGCAAACAGTAGACACTTTGCCTCCTTTACGACCGTAGGCAGGTCATTAACAAATAATATAAACTCTAATGGCCCAATATTACTGCCTTGACTCACCCCAGATAACGTGCAATACGGTCCATACTCGTGTCCCGCATACTCGACGTACTGTCGGCGTTCACCAAGGTAGCTCGCAAAAAACTTTAATAATTGTGGTGTGAATCCCATCGCAGAGAGTTTGCACAAAAGCACGTCGCTATCCACGGTATCAAAAGCTTTCCGGAAGTCAAAATACGCCACATCCACCTGTCCCCCAGCGTCAATGACTGGTGACAGGTAGTTAACAAATGACAGCAAGTTGCCTCCCGTACTGTGACCCGGTCGAAAGCCATGTTACGCGTCAGATAGTTGAGAGCTCACTTGCGTATAAATACTTTTATGCAACACCGATTCAAATACCTTAGCGAACGCAGACAGCACCGCCACCGGTCGGTATCCACTCACGTCGGTGCCCACTCCCCCTTTAGGGACTGGGATAACGGGAGTTTCCACCGGTCCGGGTAGTGACCCTCCCGCAAACACAAGCTAAAAGGGCGCTTTAAAAACCATGCGACAATCTTTGACTATGTAAGGTGGTATGCCGTCCGGACCCACAGAGCGTTTGGGCTTGAGACGCAGGAGCGCCGCACGCAGATCTCGCGCGCTGAGCCCGTCAACAGGCACGCGTGCCGCTCCCGCAGTGCCGCCACCCGCGTGCTCTGCGGCTACCGAGTTCAGCGCCGGCCGCTTCTCGCTGTACACCGAGTGGAAATACGAGGCAAAACATTCCGCACACTCCTCTTCCCTCAGCAATAAGCCGTCCTTAGACACCTTGGGTTTATTGCGCCGAGACTGCTTGGCCCTAATAAAGTTCCAGAACGATTTTGGATCCACTTGCAGGTTATTCTGGAGCCTGTTTTGGTACACCTTATAGTTTGACGCAATTTTTAATTTGACCCTAGAAAGGAAGGCAGATGGCCTTGCAACAGCAGTGCAAGTACGTAGGATTCGATAGAACTCGATTAGATAGGCTTCATCATCAGATCTGATGGTAGAATGGTTCTTACCTTTTTATAGTTTACAACCTGTATATAGAAAAGAAATTACAGGTATTCACTTGGGAACATACACGTGTGTGATAAACGAATTTTCAAAAATCTGTGAAGAAAAAAAAGAAAAATCTGCAGATGTGTTTCTTACACATCTGCAGATGTTTCTTTTAAAAAATCAGGATTGTTTCTTTTGAGTAAAATATAATATCTCCAGTATGTAAAGTACTTTCCCTCCAGGTGGAACTGAAAAATTATTATTTCACCCTGTGTATGTGTAACCGAAACATATTCAATTAAACTCGGATATTGCTCATGTCAATTACTGGATTGCCTGAGGCGTTAAAAATATGAAAACCTCGAAATTGAGCTGCCGTGAATTTAATTTAAAAAAAAATGAAAATGGAACATTATTGGACCATCGAGCGTGGCTGCAATCAGTGGCGGTTTTAGCACTACCAGCGCCCTGGGACGGATTTCTATTTTTAGTCCGTAAGTTTTTGGAAAACAAGGGACACATTTTATTTTGGTTTTGCATATTAATGAATATTGATAAAGATAAGCGCAAGAACGATCTCAAAATGTTACTGCGTGACGTTTTATTGAGAATTTTAAAAACGTCGTATTGTTTATAGGTACACACAATTTTTCACCCTGTGCTCTTTTGATTCCCTCGCTAACGCTCAGAATTCTAATAATTATATTAGTCGCTGCGTTCTTGGTTCAATTTTAGAAACCTTCGCTTGCTCAGTGATCAAAACAGAGCACGCAGTTAAATAGCAACTTTGCACTCTTGTATAAAAAATAACTATTGTCTCACGCTCGCAGTAAAATCGAATTTTGCTCACTATCTGCAAACAGCAAAACCTGCTTGTTTGAGGTGCCGAGGTGAAACCACGTTTTCACCTCAGCAATTAACTTTTTAATTATTTTTTTAAATACCGCGAACAGTACAAAATTCGAAAGATTTAAACTTCACTTTTGTTCTGTCACTTTCACTTCGATACGAAAAAAGCGAGAGATAAAGTCAATTCAAAATTCGATTTTCAAATTCCATATCTAGTAGGCCCAAAAACAAAGAAAAACGTTCGGATATTACGTGTTAAATGAAAAATTGTTGTATTTCAGACAATCAAATTATATTTTACAGTTAAATCAAATTGAAGAATGTTAAAGAAAAAAATACGAAGTTTATCATAATATAATCTATAGTTGAGTATGATTTATAGTTTTAACAATCTTTAATATTGAGACAGAATACATAGTACCTACAGAAAACATTTTGAAAAAATTGCGGGATTCAAATTGTTATTGTTGAAATTCTCTGTTACGCTAGCAATGGTTAGGTCAATGTACGCTAGCTACAAAGTACAATCGAACGATGCCCATCTGTGCCCCAGAAATGCCCAGGTAAAGCATATTACAAGATTGCTCTAATAAATAAAACTAGAATTATGTTGTTAATTTGAAATCATATGAAGCACTGGTTAAAAAATAAAAAAAATAAGACATTCTTGTTGACATTGCAGTACCTACAGTACTTAGCATCGGCCATTGGCATCGTTTCAATCGTGCTTTTTTTATTACGGTCTGGAATCACGTCCTTTGGCCCATGTATATTTTCATTCGTTGTGATAGATTTTTTACCAATGATGATAACAAATAAGTACATATATTATTATAGTGTTGCGGTTTTATTTGCGTATTATTATTGATACGATCGGTAAGACAAAACTTAACATGATTGATATTAGTCATAAGTGATTACTAAATAATCGAATAATAATATACTGCGTTACAACACAACCAAATAAAAATACATTTTATATTACTACTACTAGCTTTTTACCAACGCCATTTATGGGACTATTTGTTTGTTCACCTTATGCCTTATTCCTTTAGTTCGGGGCTAAATAATTGGTATGATAAATAAAATTAATTCAAGCAGTTAATTGATGTCAATTAAATGTAAAAACACATGAAAAGATAGTATTATACAACCCATGCTATTTTATTGCTATGTGCTTTTATAATCTCATAAGAAACACCGGTTTGTCATGAGTACATATTTGGTCTCTTTCCATAATTATTATTATTTACTCGCTTTCAGATACATATTGGCACTATACAATGGAGACATACTAGATAATTCCAAATAAGTGACATGTTTATCTGATAACATACAGAAAAGTATATAAAAGATTTAAAGGTTGTCTTTAAAAGATCGCTTTTAGCGATAAGACCGCCCATTGATTGTGTTACCTCTTGTAAAATGTTTAAAACTGTTTTATATTCATTTTTATGGTGTACGTAATAAAGAGTATTCTATCTATCTATCTAAAAGAACACTAATCTGGCTTAGCTTATGTAATGATCATGAAGTTCCTTGTGAAAAACTAATAGCAATGCTGTATGTAAACGATAAAATGTATAAAAACCAGTAGGAAGTTATCATGTTTAATGTCCAATATCTTTTGAATCGGTGCTTTATATGACATTAAATCTAGATATCATTTAAATACTGCTAAAAAGTTATCATATGACATAGAGCTGCAATTTGGGCATTGCATGGCATTGTTGACTTTCAGCTCCATACTAATATGGGCATGGTCCTTTGTATATAAATTTGTATAGATAATAATTATAAATAGATAATTATGAGTGAGTCCTGTGACGACGTCTGCTATTTAACACCCAATGAATTGAAGCATAATGTAAAAATGCAGAATATAACTTCCTGCCTGAAAAATCTCGCGGTAAATATCTGTATATTATTTAAATCTGTTCATTATTGATATCCTACTATGTTGTTTGTAGTATGTTTTAATTGTATGTATGTTGTTGAACGAACTGTTTTATAATGTACGTTTTGTATTGTTTAGGTATATGTTCTCGCTGCTGAGGTGAAAAGTTGTATGTGGTACCTACACGAGACCAAAGTTATTTTGCATCTCGTGTCTTTGAATCCCTCGCTACGCTCCTTTGCTTACTCGTGATTCAAAATCAACACTCGCAGTAAAAACTCACTTTGCTCTCTTGTTGCACAAATAACTATTTTAATGAAATGATTATTTATTTACGCATTCTTATACATATTGAGTATTTTCTTCGGCTTCATTTATTTGAATAGGTGAGTTAAATCAATAAACAATAAATTTGCTGCTCTGTGAAAATGTTACGCTAGTTACACTACAGTTAAGCCATTTTTCCGACACAGACAAGCAGCTTCACAGTAATTCACATCTTTAGCTTTTTGTAAAGATTATCTAGAGTTGGTTAGTGATTGAGTGCAGGTACACAAATATTCTACATTATTTTTGTTTTATTTCTTCAAAAGTTAAAAAACGTCGTTTGATACACGTGGACATTTGTTATTGCAGTTCTCGGCTCAAAAACACCCTCGCCTTACGGCTCGTGTGTTAATACCGCCTTGCACTACAATAACAAACTTTCTCCTCTTGTATCAAAATGTACTATTTCTGTCCTATAACGCTAACATGTGTAATGTATAGGTAATACTTATAAATATTGCTGCTTCCTGCTCTTTGTACAACTTACGGAATATATACGAGTGTATCAGGTTGCCCACGTCGTCCGATTACGTTTAAAAATAGCGAAGATTGCCGAAAAGGTTGATTTTCGGCAATCTTCGCTATTAAGAAAAATCATTATTTTTCACTGTTCTCACAACTATAAACCTCCGCAATCAATGTTACGACTGAAGGACATGTATCCATGGTCATGAAAAAATTAAAAAAAAAAAAAAACGCAATCAATGTCATATTAATGGTAATGTCACAATCAGCTGGCTTCAAACTGTCTTCTGGGAATGTAAATAAAGCAGGTGATTTCATGAAATCTGTAAGATAATTCCAGCAAAATGTGTACCAAAGGAGCACAAATTGCTGAGCTGTTTACTAAAGCCATTGCCACCACTAAGAGCTTTGATCAAAATCTTCGTAAGGTAAATGTTTCAGTGTTTCAAATTACACAGTTAACAATAGTATTTTTAGAACGGTTGAATATTCGTTATGGAAAATTAGGCTAATGTATTTGTACAGTGCAAACAAGTTGCTATTGTTTATGTAACCTACAATGTTTCAGTTCTAACTGCGTAATTAGCGTGTGCTCAAAAGTTGCTTATGCTGTGCAATTTCTCAACATTGTTACTGTTAGGTATCTAGAGAACTAGCCATTTCTTTCTGCCAAGCTTCTTATTGCTCACAGTATATTGAAAGGTTCAATTGCAAATACTTGTGAGTTGTGAAACATTTTTATTTCATCTGGTTCGTAGTGATCTTGAACTGTGGCCCCACTGCTTAGATATGGTTTGTTGCTGTGGATCCTCAGCTTAGGACAATCCACCTTTTAACATGTAGGTTCTTATAACCTAGGACAATAATATGCTGCAATGGATGGTCATGTTCTTACAGTCACCATTCATGGGACTTGGATGGGTGATCTCAACCTCAACATGCAGGAAAAATACTTTTCATAAACATTACGTCTATGAATATATGTGAGTTTAACCACCGGTGTGCGTTGTTGTAGCTGGTTAAAACGAGCTGTAGCCACACTTCGGCTATTAGCCGTAACATAATATAAGTATCTAAATGTATTGCCCATGTTCCAAATAATAAAACACAATGATGAAATGGTTTCCTTTTCTCCAAATTTTAGTTGCGAGTCATAGGCTGTGAAAATGGAAGGATGACAACGGAGTTTAAAGTTGGGCCAGAGCACCTGAACCAGAGAGGCACACTCCATGGAGGGTTCATCGCGCACTTAGTGGATGCCATCTCGACGTATGCATTGACCACCAATGACACCATTGACACCAGAGGAGTCTCAATAGAACTAAGTGTGAGGTGAGTTTTCAAATGATTTTTTAAATCTCTGAGTTTGTTTCGGCTTTGTCATGTACAGTCAGCAAAACAGTTAGGTATGCAGGCTAGCAATCTTCTTACTACTAATATAAGTGGAAAAGGGTTATAATCAATCTGTTTGCAATTTCATCCAAATCCTATCAGTAGTTTCTGCGTGAAAAAATAACAAAAATCGATTTTTAAAGACTTTTACATTTATAATAGTCGTAAGAAGATTGCTAGCCTGCATACCTAACTGTTTTGCTGACTGTACATGGTTGTAGTTTGTGAGTATGGATATGTGTATAGACTGTTGAGGGTACTTGTTTCTCTTGTTGACATAATTATATAATGTGTGTGTTAATGTCCAGCAATATTTTTTTATTTTATTTTATTTATTTATAAGATGAACAAAGTTGGGGGTAGGTTTGCATCTGACACATTGTGTCAGGCTACCTAGCTGAATAAACATGTTACCTAATTTCGTGTTTTAATTATATTTCTGGACATAATAGGCTTTTTCTTCTCAGTGTTGACGGAGAGGAAACACCAACATCGTCTAGTTTTTAATTTTGAAATTGTTTTACAAGTACTTTGATGCTTCTGATAATCTTGTTTAAAAAATAAACATAATTTTCTTAGAAAAGTTTTGCTGCAGTTTCCAGCCTATTTGTTACTACTGGGTAGTTTGATACTCCTTGATAAGACTGGTTGTCAGACTTTTTGGTTCATCATGAGTATAGTGCTTAAACCATAGCCAAAAGTAACTTACCTCTTTCTTAGATTCAATGTTGAGAAAATGAATTGTGCTGACTTAAGAATATTAAAAGGTTTCTTTCAAAATTTTCCAGTTATATGAGCGCGGCCAGAGAAGGAGATAACATTGAAGTTCAAGCCATCACAAGAAAGTTGGGAAAGAAGATTGCTTTTCTAGAAGTTCTAGTAAAGAACAAAGATAAGAATCAGTTGCTCGCAACTGGCAGACACACCAAGTATATAGGAATTTAAGTTGTATATAGTTATGAGAACAACATATAAAACACTCAGTGAGATATTCAAATAGTACAATCATGTAATTTATTTTATTTTATGATATTGTATTTTACAAACAAATAAAAAAATGTAGGAGCAGTTTATTAAAATTTTATTTTTATAGGTGCCATACTAGGTAGATCAGCCGGGCCAAATCTTTTATTACTTTCGCTAGAAGTTTACCTACTTACCTAAATCATTTCTCTATAAATAGGTTGTCCTATCAAGCTAATTATAACAGGATTTAAATGAAAGCACATTTACATTTTTCAAATTTATTTGACATCAATATTTTAGTGATTTTGATACAGAATTTAATTGTGGAATATAGTTTAAGCCTGCAATTACTCTTATTCCTTGAATGTATGCTCCCTTTTAAGGGAGTGCCAATTTTAGTTTACAAATTCCTGCTATTATAAAGGTGCCCTATTTTTTTCGACTAGTTGTTAATACATAGATGTTTGCCGAACAACATACCTATATAATCAGTTTCGTTATTTAGTTTAATTTTTAGTGCAAGAATATTTAGTTTTATTACCGCAACTACTAGATCCAGGCTTGGATGCAGTATAAAGACAAAAGAAAATAATTGTTTAAAGACAGTCCTGGCGCCAGGACTGTCTTTAACCAATTGGGGGCCCTGGGCACTTGAAAAAACTTGGAAATTGGCTTAACTTAAGTAACGGATAATTTGGTGATGCGATTAATGTAACAATACCTATACCTACTGTACGCAGTAGGTACAGTACTGAGACATGATAACGAACTTTTCATTTTTGTTAACTAAGTAAGTACTTAAGACGTTACCAACTTTCGGAATGCACCCTCTCGTAACCAGGCCTGCAATTTTTTGCGGAATACAAACTTAATATTCTTACTTAAAATTTAACTTTCCGCCGACATGGATTTTCGCAAAAAAATACCTGATTTCAAAACTTACCGTAGGTATACCTACATCTTATCCAAGAGAACGTGCAAGGCACTGCTTACATGACACTGCTGGTCGACCTACCTACTCAGTCTCTAGGCACCTTTAACCGACCTTCTCATTCATCTTACTCACTAATTATCTAATTTTAAGAAAATCATAATGTTTAAAACTTTCAACAGCTAGGTACGCCTACTCACTACGTTTCCTAATGTCTGAAAGGATTATTTTCAATAAGCATTGACTAGCCATTAAACGCCGATATGACATCTTTAGATTCACACATAGGTAGGTACAATCGGAGCGTACACGCACGGGCCCCGCGCAGCCATTCTGGTTTTGCTCCGGCCTATATTCACGCATGCGCGTGAGGCACGCACTCGGGCTAAAAGCCACGTGACAGGAAAAAGGCCCTTTCATTCGACGATAGCAATTGTGGTGCGGATGCGGGCAATTGCGCCTCCTTGCAGTCCACAGATCTAAACCCTCAATCATCCCGCTACTTTAGCAGCCAGATGATTATTGAGAATAACCCTATTCAGGTCATGTTTAAGACTGGATAACTCGTAGGGGGTATTGTATTGTATACAGAGGGGTATTCGTAAATGGTCAAATATTAGCACGCATTTGGTTAGATTGGCAGCTGAACGCAACAATCATAGTGCTTGGCAACTGCTAGGCTTAATGATGACAGAGAGCCTTAAAAATAGAGTTAAGAGTTATATATCCTAGTCGTTCAGAACCCAAAATGTCATGAAACTCACAGGAGTGGACCCCCGCCACGAGTTATACATTCTTATCATATTACCTAATTCCATTAACTGCTTGTTTAATTAATAATTTACTCGGAGTTCCAATAAATATTAACCCTACAGATACCGGTAATTATTGATCCTAAAGAACGCATATTTTCATAACTCAAATATAAATAAAAAATGTGTTTTTTTTTTTTATTATAAGATGAAATAAACAAGTATTCGGTACTTGGTTATTTCATATCTTTGCATCATCAAACAGTCAGATAATTGTAATTATGTGTTTAAAACTAAATAAAACAATTTATTTTAACAAAATACCCCGCTAAACATTCACGAACACGAAATATGAAATATAAACTTAAAAAAAACTCTCCCGCTGCCTTCTTTGATTGGTGTTTCCAAAGTACCTAGTTCCTACCTGAAGCAACTACTGCTCAGGCCGATTCAACAACCATTACCTTCTCAATAAATCATTACCTTCCACTGATTCTCGTTAATAATTTAGTAAACTTAGTTATTACTTAATTGAAATGATAAAAATAAAGTTTTATATATAACAAATTAAACACTTCCTAGTTTTATTATATAACGTGACTATATACTTGCTAAAGATTAATTTTTTATAGGTAGGTATTATTATAATAGTGAATAAGCTTCCATCTACTTGATACAACGATTAATATTTAAATGTTAAGGAAACAGTACCTACTAGTACTTAATAGAATACGTAAAGAGGGTACATTTTATTTTAAAATACCATATAACTTAATAGGGTAAGTTTAAATATTAGAAAAGGGCATCAAATTAATAGCGAGTATTCGAAAGTTAAAAATAATCTTAATTAGTTGGACCACATAGATAGGATTAAAGCTCACCATGTAAAAGTATGCGTAGAAACCTTATAGGTATAGGTACATATAAAGAATATAGAATACACATATATTTTAAAATCCTTAAAATGTTTCCAAAATGTGTGACATGCCAGATTTATTCCATTTTACAGGTTTCCTCGAGATATTCAATTCGTTTTTTCAATGACGCGATAGTGTGCTCAATGTCCTGTTGTGATACCTCCAAGTTGTTCAGACGCTTCTCATCAACCTTTTCGTTGTAGTTGTCAGCGTCAGCTTCGCGACGAGCTCGGCGTTTAGCTCGCTCCAATCCTTCACTATCAACGTCGCCGCCGCAACTCTCGCAGTCAGCCCAGAAACGTAAGTCCATGGCAGGCAAGTCCTCACAAGAAACCATACCATCTTGAACCTCAGGAAGCAGAAACACATTTTCTCCAATAGTATCGATATTATCGCCGTTATCGCAGAGGATTCGTGCCAAGCTCGTCTCTTTTAGCTGCCGCAGTTGATCGGGTTTGAACATGGATGGGTTTTCATACCAGAATCGATCTCCATCTCGCAGGCGTTTGAACTGCTCCACTAGCAAGCATCTAAACAATGGGCCGACTTTTCCACCCTCTACTTGGTTTTCGAGGATACCTCCTACCCACACGTCGATGTTGTGCACTGATCCATAAAGCTCCTTCAATTTCTCTCGAACCGTTTCATCGGTTATTTCCCCAGCCAGATCGTCAAAATCGTTAACCTCAGTCATATTACAAAACTCGCGCCATTTGGTGTATGGTGGAATTCCATGGTCTCGACTCCTTTGTACGTTGATAGCGGCTAAATCTAGAGCAACAGCATGAGCACTGTAGAAAAGCTTTTCAGTAAGTTCCGAGTTCAGATTTTGTGTGGGTGTCTTTAGTTTCGCTGGCGTCGTGAACATTCCTCTTAGCAAAGGGTCAACTCCTCCTTCATCAACTAGTCTCCATGGGGAGAAGAATGCATGACGAAGCAAAAGATGGCCTTCCGGAATAGTTTCAAAGTTTTCGTCATAACGGTGCAAAATTGGATTTATCATAGAATGCCCAAATCTCAAGGCTGCAGTGGCAAACACATTGGAAATAGATGGGTTCAAGTTTGGATTATAACCCTTGTATTCTCCTAGTTGTTGATAGCCTTCCTTCCCCAAAACCATCGGCAGCCAGTGCTGATAAGTAATGATCTGTATTTCCGCACCTACTACCTTTCTTGCTTCTTGATAAACTTTGTCCCCATCCCAAAATGAATTCAAAACTTTCAGTTGAATAGCAATACGATTATGCTCTCGCATAAAAATGGTATGCATCGCTGCCAAACCGATTTGTTCATTAGCCCTGATATCACCAGCTACAAAACAATTGCGGTTACTTTCATCCAAATTGCGTCTGCAGTCCATTCCATTGACTCCGACAGTTGGCAGTAACGGTTTTCTTCCAGGGAAAGTGACACCAACTCTTAACAATCCGTTTTCATTGGTTAAATCTCGTAAATCTTCGGCTACAGATTTTTCGAAACCATAAACTTGAGAAGCATCGATAAAAGAAGTTAATTGATTTATTTGTTCTCTAGGCTGTACTTTTCCGAAAAGAACGGAAGTCATACCAGACCCACACACTGCACTCGTTCTAACAAAGTCGATACAACGACGGTTGGTAACCCGAGGATCATTAAACGGGACATCAATCGGGAAGCACGGCGCCGCATAGTCACATGTTTTTTTGCAATCTACACCGTCCCAAGTCTGTGAGCTTACTGATGGCAAAGCATGATCCAAATCGTGATCTAGCCACTGACCCCATTGCATGACCATGTGAGTTAACTGCAGATCTTCAGATATATCTGTTGTCGTTATGACTGAAGTGGATACCAATCGCGCACTCGGTAACGTAAATCCATTATATTTGATGTCCTTGTTCCATCCTACAGGTTGACTGAATCCATTTTCATATATTGGGAAAAGAATTCTTCTAAATCCGCTTAGTGATGATCCCCACGTAGGATGTGCAAAATTATTACAACTCCCGTCGTAACTGCGATACTTGCTATGATAACACATATCGGAACAGTCTTTTTTGTCTCTATGAGCGACACAACCAGATAAACGTGCAATAACCTCTAAATGTTGATTTGATAATGCGTTTTGGTAAAAGAATGGGTCAGTCGAAGTAATTTTACGGCCTGTTTGTATAAAACCTCGGACTTTGTCCAAAGTTCTTTCATATATTTCTGCGGCGCGAGCGACTTCCCTTGCTGGTGCATTGGGGAAATTTGTTATTCGAAACAGTTGATGGATGTCTGATTTTCCTGTGTTGTTGTTATTAAATAACTCGTTCATGGTCCGTTCGATAGCTAAGTCAACGTCTCTAGTCGCCTCAGTCAAAGCAATATTAACATATTCATCACCAGGTATGACACGGTCTTTTACTGTCAAATATGCTGAGGCCGTATCTCGCCCGTATTCATTAAAAACAGAACATTCATACCTACCAGTATCTCTTAACGTTAGATTATGGATAATTAAACTTCCTATGATCGTAATTGAATGTTTAAGGTTTGCATCTAGGTAGGAACCATCTTTTCTCCACTCGACTGTAGCAGGTGGCTCACTTTCTACCTCACACGGCAACTGAACAGATGATTCTTTATAAGCATCTGTGTCTTCCGGTTTTAAAACGATACGAGGTCGAATAATTTCGAAATTCTCAACCGTTAAGAAGGCTGATCCCTCAACGGATCCCTCAGCATTTTCAGCTTTGCAGTGATATATACCATCGTCATCTGATGTAACCGACAGTATGGTTAAATTTTGATTTTCGTTGCTCAAAATTATATTTTCTGACAAAGGTAACACAAGTGTGTTTCTAAACCAATTAATTAGTGGTTTCGGCGTTCCTTTAGCAGTACATATGAATTCCACATCCTCTCCAACTCTTACTGTCTTGTTATGTGGCTCGAGGACAAATGTAGGTGCGGCTAAAACAAATTAAAATATGTGATACAAAAAAAAAAACATTTATTTCTAGATACCTAGTTAATATATTAGTCGGCTGACAAGGCTGTCTTAAGGATAGACTATTGCCCTACTAGTGCGAGCGAGACAGACTATTAATTTAGCAATAGTCTGTCTTAAAACTGGCGTGACTCAAGTCTGAGCTCAGCCTACTGGTAAGAGTTAAGTCTGCGCCTATAACTTTTGAATATTTTTTTGCAAGTCGTTAGATCTTGTTACATAAAACCTGTAACTGAACCTATTAATCTTTATCATCATTCTCTTGCCCTTATCCCAATTTATTTGGGGTCGGCGCAGCGTGTCTTCATCTTCCATACTCCTCTATTATTCGTCATCTGATCAGACACTTCTTTTGTTACCATATCCTTCTTAACACAGTCCATCCGTCGTTTCTTTGGTCTTCCTCTACTCAAATACCCATCCACATTCATACTCAAAACTTTTTTCACGACATTTTCCTCATTCCTCCGCATCACATGCCCATACCACGACAACCGATTACCCCACAACTTTTCAGTCACCTATTAATCTTAACTTGTATTTTTAATATTGGAAACAACATGAGTGTCGCCTAATGAATTAAGAACAACATAATTTAGTAATTAAGATTAATAATTAGCTTACCCATAACTTCAAGGCCCGCGCTAACGTTAACTTTTCCGTTGATGTTTTCAGCTAGACAAGTGTACTGGCCAGCGTCAGATTCCTGGATGTTCTCGATGAAAATGGACCCGTTTTGGTGAATTGAAATACGCTCGTTCAATAAAATCCTTTCCTTGTTAAAAAGCCAAGCAATGTGTGGTTTCGGGTGGCCATTAGCAGCACAATCAAAGCTGATAAACGGTTGATTAAGCTTTGCAAATTGTTTTTGTGGCAGTAATGTCAATACGGGAGGGCCTAAAACAAGATTAAAAAATCATTAAACACTGATACCCTCAGTTAAATAATGAATACACTGGTATTAAACATTTAGTACCATTTTCAATGGGTTTGTTCTGAACCGTCATTTTAGCAGGCTTAGAGTGCACTTCGCCAACTGAATTTTTAGCCATACACTCGAAAAATCCGGTGTCAGACTCGTTTATGCCGTGCAACATTAGTGTGCCGTTGTCCTTAATCTCGTAACGCGTGCCGTCGATGGGAATCTCGTTAGAATCTCTTAACCAGACAATATCCGGGGTCGGGTCACCGGTTACTATGCACGTAAACATGGCAGCTTCACCAAAATTCACACTGATGTCTTCGGGGTCCTTTTGAATTTCAGGGATTTCTAAAAAGACGAGGTATTAATTAAGTAGACATTATTTTGAAAAACATACAAATAAAACATCGTTGTTGGGGATACCCACTACAATCGAAGTCCTGATCTCCCATTATGGAGAGAGGCATCCCGGTAACTTTAGTGGGCTGGTAACAAGTTGCATCTATGTACATCTCGTTATGTTGGGCCATCATCTTCACGAGCCATAACATTTGACAGTCGCATATCAGAGCATTGCTGTCTAAACGTAACTTGCGTAGTTTGGGCATACCCGAGAATGATCCTGAAGGAATCCTTTTAAGGTGGTTGTTGTGCAAATATCTGAAATTAATTTATCGCGTAGGTATTAATATTCAAGATATTGTATGCATAGCTTTACCATAAAAAGAAGATAGATAGCAAGCCGGTTTTATTTTTAACTTTTTAGTGGTTCATATGCGCTTCCGCCTTCACAGCGTACTGACGTGATGTTTTGTTATAAACTAGTGTAAACAATAGACAGACATGACATTTCAGCAATCCCAGTCCATTTGCTATCAATTATTGAGGAGTTCCGTTGCCTATCTCCGAAGTTCGTCTTCAGATCTTCACCAAATTGAAGTGGGACCACTCCGAGAAAGTACTCCTTCGAAAACTACCCAAATAGCTTGATGTGTGCCTATAAAATTTGAAGAGTTCTCTCAATTTTTCCAGGATCCCATCATCAGATCCCAACTTGATGATTATGGGACCACCTGCGAAGCATAATATCCTTTCGAACAAAATAAAAATAATCCAAATCGGTCCAGCTATCTTCAAGTACTTAATCGGGGAACAAAGATAATAAAAGAAGATTCCGACGAATTGAGAACGTACGAACGAACATTTTTAAACGACTTCGAAGATGGCTGGACCGATTTGGATTACTAATATTTTGTTTGAAAGGGTTATACTTCACATGTGGTCCCATAATCATCAAGTCAGGATCTGGTGATGGGATCCTGCAGAAACAGAGAGAACTCTTCAAGTTTTATAGGCACACATCAAGCAATTTGGGTAGTTCTCGAAAGAGTACTTTCTCGGAGTGGTCCCACTTCAATTTGGTGAAGATCTGATGATGAACTTCGGAGATAGGCAACGGAACTCCTCAATAAATGATAGCAAATGGAGTGGGATTGCTGAAATGTCATGTCTGTCTATTGTTTGCACTAGTTTATAATAAAACATCACGTCAGTACGCTGTGAAGGCGTAAGCGCATGTGAACCACTAAAAAGTGAAAAATAAAACCGGCTTGTAAAAACACAAAAAAGTGACAAATAACTTTAGCTTCAGAAGTTTTTGATATACTTAAGTATATTGAAATGTAATCACACAGTACTCACAGTCGCTCCAAATGCGGCAGGTTGGAAAATGTTTGTGGATCGATGTGATGAATTTCGTTAATGTGCAAATACCTGTAACAAAGAATTAATTTATTTGAATTGCAACAATTGTTGAAAAACTCAGAGAAATTAATTAAGTACTTGATCGACTTATGCCCAACTCATCCAAAAACATAGTAGTTTTCATAGATCTGGGTTAGCTCATTATCTTAATAAATAGGTAGATAGGTACTAGTTTCACCTTGTGTCCTTTGTCCTGCACGTTTTAATAATCGTTTTTAAACGAATTGCTATCTGAGTGATCTGAATAAACTGAGTTAAATTCTAAGTATTATTTTTCCACTATGAACCTACTAACAGCTGTAGAAAGCGCTCGTGCTTGGAGTTATATGTAAAGTCTTGTTTTTAACCGACTTCCAAAAAGGAGGAGGTTCTCTATTCGACTGTATGTATTTTTTTTTTTTTTATGTATGTTCACCGATTACTCGAAGACGCCTGAACCGATTTGAAAAATTCTTTTTTTGTTTGAAAGGGTATACTTCCAAGTTGGTCCCATAGCCACCAAATCAGGATCTGATGATGGAATCTTGGCGAAATCGAGGGAACTCTTCAAATTTTATATGAAAACGTGTTGCGATTTTGGTATTTTCTACAACAAGTGAAGCATTTGCGTTTGATAAGAACCATTCTACCATCAAATCTGATGATGAAGCCAAGAGTCACGGAACTCCATAATGAGACAATGTACCATAGTCGTGTTTGGGCTTGTTATAATTGTAACGGTATGCACTTTCCATGTATCAAGCACATGTGAACCACTAAAAAGTTGAAAATAAAAACTTTTTTGCAAAAAATAAAACCGACTTCAAAAAAAAACAAAAAAGTGAAAAATAACTTTAGCTTCTGAAGTCGGTGACAAAAAAACTAAAGCAATCAAACAAAGGTCACCGACTTCAGAAGCTAAAGTTATTTTTCACTTTTTTGTTTTTTTTTTGAAGTCGGTTTTATTTTTTGCAAAAAAGTTTTTTTAAATATATGTATATTTCGATTTTCACTGTAAGTGACCGCCTTAGTATACCTACAGTCAACCAAGTATTCAGCTGGGTTACCACAAACTCTAAATGCGATTCAATTCAGGTCCTAAACTGAGTCGCAAGCTGTCAGTTCCATAGAAAAACTGTCAGAAAATGACAGCTCAAACCTAAATTGAATCGCATTTGGACGTTGTGGTAACCCCGCTGTACGTCAAACTAAGTCCCTTTATGCAAAAATTATAGCTGGGAACCAACTTTTTTTTTGGGGTGAATTTCACGTTTTCTGTTATAAGTATAACTCAAAGCCTACTCAAAACATTGTGCTGATGGATGGATTGAATAGTACGGGGTTTGTGGAGATATATTTATTTGTTTATTTAAAGTAAAAATCTTACAAAAAAATTAAAACTCGTATTTAAAAAAAAAACTTGTCAAAATATTGTAACTTCAACCCCAATATTATAGTAACTGGGTAGTCCAGTCAGAAACCTCCACAAAGAAAATTTTCACAAAGAAAAATCGGCTGTTACCTTTTGACCGTGTAGATTTTTGCACTTTTGTAGGAAACAACAGATTTTTTTGGTTTGTTTTGTTGTTGTTTCGTAATGTACGTACCTCCTACTGAATATACCTACGCGGACCTATTTTGCACGTCAATGTCTCATGCATAAGGTAAATGGTGCAGTAAGGGGAAGTCCATAGTTTTTTGTGAGATTATTTTTTACTACAGATTTTTATTTACAGATTTTCGAAAAAATATTATAGAGATTAAATGGCCATTTTACACAAAATACTTATTTTTTATGCCAATCGATCCTGTTTCTAATGCTGATCAAAAAGTTATATTGGACCAACCCAGGTTGGAGGTAGCTAAAAAAGTCAGAAATGGCAAAAAAATAATCCCATCCATTTTGTTTTTGAAGTTGCAACCAGGATTTGTTTATAATCAAAAACTCACTCGAAATCATAGCAGGTCCTAAGAAAGAACTTGTGAATCTGAAATACAAAAAAAGCACGTTACGATTTTTGCGATTTCTGACTTTTTAGTAGGTAAGTGCTCTAAAATGGACCAACCATTTTCAAGCTAATAAATTCTTGATCAGTAAACTTAATATCACCGTACCGTTTACCGTATCTACCCGGTATAATATCCCTACTTATATTGAATCGACGGGAACCACAATGGGATTATTTTGCTTTATATTTCTTACTCAACGGATTTAATACTGGACACAAAAGGACAAAAGGTTCTTTAGCTCTAGCACAGACATAGCACTAAATCTTCCCCCTCCGCTTTCTATACTTTAGTATAGAAAGCGGAGGGGGAAACATACCCTTTAGGGTATGTTTTTTTTAGAGAAAACTAGTTTTATATCCATGAAATTGACTTTATAACTTTATAAATTGATATATTTATGGCATTTATTTTATTTTTTAAATTAATTAGTTTTAAATGTGTTGCGATATTAAGATATTAGTGGGAAAAGAAAATTGTCGTATAATTTAACAAAATACATTGAAAATCATCGATGAGCCATCATATAATTGCAATTTCACCAGTTTATTTAAATGTTTACCTACATGGTTTTTACTACAACTTTTTTTCATTTTCTGGACTCCAGACCTTTTAGTTTAATCAAACTGTATACTTTTTATGCTAATAATATTTAATCAAAAATAATACATAAACTTAAAAAATACATTTGTTTTTATAGTAAAATTATTCTAGTCGTATTTGGTAAAAAAAGTTACGACACTGCTTCGACTTGCATACACAAAGTTACTGAATTTATAATATGGCATCTCTCACTTCTTCGCTTGTTGAAAACTCAACGCAATGTGTATAAAATAAAGTCGACCCAAATCCGTACATATTGTGTTGACTCATCGACTACAAATAGTTACCTACTGAAACACGTTCCGGTCAAACTGTAAACACTTTTACGACACTTATTAACCCTTAAATGCATAACCTTTTATTTTAATTTGAAAAAAATATACTTTATAGCTTATGGTGCTGAGATTTGAGGGAAAAAAAATCAGACTTGTTTATTTACGTATATTTTTGCCAAAAATTAACATGTACCGTTTTCGGCACAACATGCATTACATAGTTTATTATTTTTTGTGTAGTTCATTGAAGCAGTCTTTGCTTATTTTTGCGCATAAATGAACTTTATTACACTTCGCACACATTATCAGTCTTCAATTGCAGGTTGGAAACGCAAACAGTCGCATTATTTCGAAACAATAACGGAACTTTGTCAATTTTTTTTTTAAACAAATATTTTGCGACCAAAAAATGCTATCTATTGGTGAAGGTGACCAATTTTCTGTTTCAAAAATGTTGTGGCAACGTTCATTATTGCCAATGAGCTCTGGGCCAAAATAACCACTTTCTGGAGCCCCTACACAGCCAGAAGACGCCGCGGTAGACCTCGCAGAATATGGCGGGACGAGCTGGACAAAACCAATGACCAGTGGCCAACATTAGCCCTAGATCGAATCAACTGGAACTCATGGGGAGAGGCCTTTGCCCAGCAGTGGGATGATGCAGGCTAGCAGTTACTGTTACAGTAAAAGTAAAAAAAACTGACCGCTCAGTTCAGAATTTTTGTCGAGTGTAAATTTGTTAAGTTTTAAATTACTATTTTTCTCGCACTCGAAGTGAAAAGTACAGTTTGCACCTCGAGACTTAACGCCAATATAATATACCCTCGCTTTCATTGCCTCCCTCGCAAGTTTGGGAGTCAAACCACCTCGGGTATATAATGGCTTCGTTTAGTCCCTCGTTATAAAATATACTATATTCAACTTATGCCAACAATTACTTTAATAGTTTAAAATCAACAAAAGACACTAAACGCATCTGTTTATTCAACCCTTTCAAATAAGAAGAATTTACATCAGAAATGTCCCTAGCAACAACCTAAGCTATGTCGCACTGCTCGGTGACCGCATGTGCTCGTACCTATCGTATATAGCAAGGGTGATTACTGATAATCTTCTTGACATTTAACCACAAGAGCAGGAGGTATAATTATGATATAATAACTAGTATGATTTGCCATAATATAACGACACTAACAGATGATTGTCTTATGCGCCTTTATACAATTTTATTACTTGTCATAGTTCCATCCATTATGAAATTGTAAGCACTTAAACAACGACTGCAGTCACTCGGTAATCATGATGTCGACGTAAATCAATTTTATTCTAGTAGTTTTTAAATTGCATAAATCACTGTCGATTGAGTGTTATAAATTGAGAACAATTGTTCATTGAACTTAATTTCTATGAAGATCTATTTAAGAATCTTAGTCTTAATCGATCAAGCTTTTCTCAATCAGTATGCTTAGTGCGAGTTTGATACTAAAATTCGAGTAACGTCTGTATCGCGTAGATCGAGTTTACGTCATCGATAGTGACAATCCAGTGCCTCTAAGAAAGTAAGGACCTTTTCGAGCACATTGCTAACATTTGCATGTATAACGCGAGTACAAGTTACAATTTCGACAGTTTTGGCAGCTTGAATACGAAACACAGTCACTTGCGAGCGTGAAACTGGAAGAGTGGTCATATAATAAAGTAATTTAATTTAATTCATATTGTGAATAAAACTAACAATGGAATCAAAATCAAAAATCAAAATCAAAGCATTTATTTCAAGTAGGCCAGTTACAGGCGCTTTTGAATTGTCGAAACAAAGATGATAATTAAATGTAGCTACAGTCCCAGTCACAAGACATAAAAACTGTGAAAGTACTGTAGTTGCCCATTCCCTAGCGTAGATCTCTATGGAGAAGAACGGGCAAGAAACTCCATGGACACTCTTTTAAATCATAATGTTGTTACAAAATCTTGGTTACATCATTCCTGTTGAGATGGTGCATTATGTGAGAACAATGTAGCAAGATGTGCACGATAAAAGTGTCCATAGTTAAAACTAACAAAAAATATTATAATTAAATAAAAAATAAAAACAAAAGCCGTGGCAACCAAGAGCTGACCAGTCCCAACCGACAGCGCCCGTTCACGAACATGACGCATGTATCAGCACCATTCAACTCAACCATTTTGAAGGGAACTAAATGACCCGACACACGCGCCACCTTCAGCGGGACATTTGAGTGAGCATGACATACTCTTAACCGCCAGGGCACATTCAAGTCAAAAAATAAAAACGTAGGTTTCCAGCGAATGATAGCATTCTAGTACATGGCACTCACACAATATGGGATATGAGGTATATAATACTAAAGATATTGAATTTATACAATGCAAAGATAGTTGTACAATCTTCAGCAGCTCCAACAATACCATTTAATGCTATCCATTTATGCGCCCCTGTCCTAGTGGAGCAGGACCGGCATTGAGCCAAGTATTTTTATCAGCGATATAATCGTCCAATTTGTAATATGCTTGCTTACACAGTGTGCGTTTAATGCAAGTTTTAAATTTGGTTTCATTTAGTTCAAGAATGCTTTGTGGAATTTTATTATAGCATTTCAAACAGTACCCCATGAAAGACGAGTCTACTTTAGCGAGTCTGAAGCCAGACTGAACTAATTGGTCTCTATTTCTAGTACTGTAATTGTGTCTGTCACCTCTTTTACGAAAAAGATGCAGATTTTTTCTGACATACATTATGTTTTCGTAGATGTATTGACAATATACAGTCATGATGTTAATTTCCTTAAACAGTTCCCTTAGAGAATCGCGCCTACGAAGATTGTATATGGCTCTGATGCTCTCTTTTCTGCAGAATAAATATAGACTCAATATCAGCAGCCCGTCCCCACAGCAAAATGCCGTAAGACATTATGCTGTGGAAGTAACTAAAATAGACTAGTCTAGCGGTATCTACATCAGTGAATTGACGGATTTTTCTAATGGCATATGCTGCTGAACTTAAGCGCCCCGCAAGAGATGTTAAATGAGAACCCCATTGAAGCCTTGAATCAAGCGTAAGCCCCAGGAAAACCGTTTTATCTACGAATTCGAGTTTCTCTTTATTCAATATTATCTCACAATCACTACTTTTAACATTCGGTAAAGCAAATCTTATGCATTTCGTTTTTTTTTTTCATTTAATACCAAGTTGTTTGCTGTGAACCAATTATGGACTTCAAGGGCTTGGGCTCGTCTATTTATCTTAAAAATTAAGGAAGTGTCATCGGCAAATAATACAATATTTTGAGGTTGGTTTTTCAGTAAATAGGGTAGATCATTTATATATACTAAAAAGAGGAAAGGACCCAATATTGAGCCTTGCGGAACCCCCATTTTTACTTTCAAGCCTTGTGAATTAACACCATTTATTTGAACATATTGCAGTATATCACTTAAATAAGATTTTACCAAACTAAGTGCAAGTTTACCTAGTCCGTAATGCTCAAGTTTCAAAAGCAATGTGTCGTGATTTACACAATCAAATGCTTTGGAGAGGTCACAAAATATTCCTACAGCGTCTTGGGACTCTTCCCACGCCATGAATATGTGCTTTAATAAGGTTACACCGGCGTCAGTTGTACAACGTCCCTTGGTGAAGCCATACTGTTGATAGTGTAAGATTCTGTTGGTGTTGAAATTGTAACATATGATGTTATCTGTGACATCAATCGTAATATGTATATTATCTGTGGTTTTTAGAATAAGAATATAGACTCTCGTATCTCGGCATCACCACACGCCCGCTCTGTGTTTTAATTAATATTCCCTAATCCTGGAGTCCCACAATCCTCTACATGGTGTCAGAAGTTTATTTGGAACCCAGAAGAACCAAAGAAAATGCCGGAACAGGTACAAAATATCATTCTAGCTAATAACTTAAAGCCGTTAGTTGTAAATGGCGGCAAAGATGGCAAAAATGCTGCCGAGTCATGGAAGCTGTGGAAACAAAAATTCAAAATCTTCTTTGAAGCAAATGATTTACAGAAGGTCTCAAAGTCAAAACAAATTGCTATATTGTTAAATTCTATCGGTGATGAAGGCCTAGATATTTATAATTCTTTCAATATTCAAAATGAAACGGACGAAACGATAACGACTATTATTGAAAAATTTGATGGAAAATTCAATCCATGCAAGAATGTCACTGTAGAGCGATACAATTTCTTTACTAAGTACCAAAATAGCGAATCATTGGACGAATATGTAACAATTTTGAACAATTTAGCATCAGGCTGCAAGTTTGAAAATTTGAAAGAGTCGTTGGTAAAGGACATGTTTATCATAGGAATAAAGAATACTCAAATAAAGGAACAAATATTGCAAAATCAAAAAATAACGAATGTTGACGAAGCTGTTCAATTTGCAAAAAATATGGAATTGTCACAGGAAAGGTCTAGAAAATTACAGAATGGAAATGAAGCTAATAATAATTCTAGTTCACAAGTGCAATCAATTCGTCAAAGCAGAAGTACATATTTCAAGAACCAGCCATCAAAAAGAGAAAATTCAAAGAAAAGGTCAATAACTCCATACAGAAAATCGTCGGAAAATAGAAGTTCTAGTCAAAATCGATATAAGTCCAGTCCAGCACAATCTTTTTCAGCCAATTCCAGGTTCAACAACAATATTAGAAATAATTCTAACTGTAACAGATGTGGTCAGCTGCATCGGTACAAGTGTCCAGCACAAGGCAAAATCTGCAATATATGTAAGAAAATGAACCATTTCGCCAATTACTGTTTCTACAAAAATCACAATAGCAAGAAGAATGTAAGTACAATTAGTAGTTCTGAATGTATACAAAAATTGCATAGTCATGAATATGATATTCATAGTAATATTATTCGGGATTACCCTCAAAATGATTTTATTATTAATTCAATTAATTGTAATTCAAATTCACAAAATTGGAAATTAGAATTGAATGTTCATGGCAATATTATAAGATGTCAAATTGACACAGGTGCTGATATAAATGTAATTTCACTAAATACTTTAAAAAGTTTAGAAAATATGTGTAAGAAAATTTTTTTCATTGAAAAGTCAAACATAAAAGTATTTTCATTTGCAGGTCAATTGATTGAAAACTTAGGTTCTGTCAGACTTGAATGTTCTTTTGATCACAAACTATTTAAACCAATCAATTTCATAGTTGTTAAATGTGACTGTTCTACAATTTTGGGTTGGAGGACATGTGAAGAATGTGGCATTGTAAAACGTATTTTCGAACTATCCCAAAACACTTCTAAGATAACAACTAGCAAAGAACAAAGGTCATTACAAATGCTTATTAACAAATATTCAGATGCTTTTGAAGGATTGGGTTGCTTACCAGGTAGTGTTAATTTACAAGTAGATACAACCGTCACACCAAAGATTTGTCCAGTTAGGAGAATACCATATGCTCTACAACAAAAACTCAAAAATGAATTAGACCGAATGGTGCGACTACAAGTCATAGAAAAAGTTACTAAACCTACTGACTGGGTAAATTCCATAGTACCTGTAGAAAAACCCAATGGTGACTTACGTATTTGTCTAGATCCTAGGAACTTAAATAAAGCCATAAAAAGACCTCATTTTCCATACCCTACATTTGATGACTTGCGGTCAAGGGTAGTGAATGCGTCAATATTCTCAAAGTTAGATGCTAATTCAGGTTACTGGATGCTAAAATTAGATCCAGAGAGTAGTGATCTTTGCACTTTCAACACACAGTTTGGCAGATATAAATTTTTAAGACTTCCTTACGGAATAAATTCAAGTGGTGAAATTTTTCATAGAGTAATGTCCGAGTTACTTGGGGACCTTCCAGGTGTTATTATATTTGTCGACGATATATTGGTCTATGGTTCTACGCAAAGTGAACATGATGAAAGATTAGAAAATGTTTTAAAAAAAGCTAAAGAAATCAATTTAAAATTTAATAAATCAAAATGTCAGTTCGGACAGTCTGAAGTTTCGTATGTGGGTCATGTTTTTAACAAAAATGGTATTTCACCAGATACGTCAAAAATCGAAGCTATAATAAAAATGCCAAGACCAGAAAACATAAAAGATCTTCAACGATTTCTTGGTATGATAAATTACCTTGGTTCATATGTACCTAACTTAGCTCATGAAACTACTTTACTTAGAGAACTCCTTAAAAAACAAAATATGTGGCAGTGGACTCCTAATCACGAAAAACAATTTACTAAATTAAAATCTCTTATTTGTCAATCACCTGTCCTAGTACATTATGATGTAAACAAACCTGTACGATTGTCAGTAGATGCTTCAAAAAATGCAGTTGGAGCAGTAATTTTTCATGGACAAAATCCTATTGCATATGCATCTAAAACTTTAAATAAGTCTCAGGAAAACTATGCCCAAATAGAGAAAGAATTGTATGCTATAGTTTTTGGTTGCAAGAAATTTCATCAATATATTTATGGAAAAACAACTTATGTTGAAACTGATCATCAACCTCTTGTAACTTTGTTCAAAAAATCACTTTCTGATGTCCCGCCTCGTCTTCAAAGAATGATGATAGCTATACAGTCATATGATCTTAACGTTTCATATACAAAAGGTACTGAAATGTATGTCTCTGATACTTTGTCTCGTGCACCCATATCAAAAACTAATATAGAAAAATTTAATTTTGATGAGTTGGATAGTAATATAGTTTGTCAAGTAAATTTACTAACTTCTAATTTAGCAATTACTAAAGAAAAACAAGAAAAAATCATGTCTCATACAAAATCTGATATGTCACTCCAAAAACTAAAAGAATACTTTATGTCAGGATGGCCTAATTGCAAGCAAAAATGTGATTCAATTGTTTTACCCTATTGGAACATTAGAGATGAGATTCATGTTGTAAATGATCTAGTTTTCAAGAATCAGTCTGTCATTATACCTAAATCTCTACGTTCTGAAATTCTCTCAATTTTACATGAAGGACACATGGGCATAGAAAAAACTAAAAATCATGCCCGTGGAACTGTTTTTTGGCCTAATATTTATCATGATATTGAAATGAAAATAAAACAATGTGAAACTTGCATGACATATAGTTCAAATAAAACAAAGGAAACTTTATTATCTCATGAACAACCTTCTTTACCATGGCAAAAAGTAGCTACAGATTTATTTGATTACAAAAGCAAAAAATATTTAATAGTTGTCGATTATTATTCAAATTACATCGAAATAGCAAAATTAAATCAAGATTCTAGAAGTTATACAGTCATTAATCAAATCAAGTCAATTTTTTCACGACACGGTATTCCATTGCAATTAGTAAGTGATGGTGGCCCTCCATTCAACTCTCATGAATTTCAAAATTTCACAAAAGACTGGGATATTCAACATATCATGTCAAGTCCTCACTTTCCTCGATCAAACGGTCTTGCGGAAGTATCTGTAAAAATTGTTAAAAATATTCTCAGAAAATGTGAACAGTCAGGTACAGACTTTTATATTGGTCTGTTACAATACAGAAATACCCCAAGAGGTAATCTCAAATCACCTTCAGAATTACTTATGTCAAGAAAACTGAGAACAAAATTGCCTACTACAACAAGTAATTTAAAGCCAAAAGTAGTTCAATTTTCAAGTCATTTAAAAAATAAGTCACAAAAGTTGGAAAATAGAAAATTATATTATGATAGAAGTGCTGTATCTCCTCAACAATTTCAGTCAAATGACATAATATTTTTCAAGAGAAATCCCAAGGATGCAACATGGTCTAAAGGTGTTATTTTATCAAAAACTAACTTTCCAAGATCATACTTAGTCAAAGATAGTAATGGGACAATCTATAGAAGAAACTCATATCATATTAAGCTATTTAAGTCAAATCTGTCACAGTCAAGGTCACAAAATAGTTATAAATCGTCACAGTCAAAGGAAAATACCAAAAAAATATTGGAAAATAACAATGATAATGCTAATCATTCTGGTCACAAGTCGTCCAAGTCTTATAATAAATCGTATCAAAAATCATTCAAGTCAAGTCTGATAGAAAAGGAGGATACAGAGATGCATCATTATTATATTCCTGAGTATCTATATTGTAGAAGAAAAAGTAATGAGGAACAAATTGTAAATTTAGATGATTCTTATGCATCTGCCGAGTCAAGTCAGTCATCTAATGATGAAAATCCAATACAATTGGATAAGTCTGTCAAGTCAAATGTAATGAATAAAAGTAGGATACAGTCTCCTATATTTGTAGAAGTTAATGATGATGTACAAAATAATGAATATTTGTCAGAAAATGAAATGTTAAGTCAGTCACAGTTTGGTAGTCAAGACTTACCTGAAATGTTAGATATAAGTATAAGTTCAAATACACCGGAGTTAAGATACTCATCCAGAGGGAGATTATTAAAGTCAAGAAAAAGATTAGATTTATAAAAATGAATGTAAATTTATTATGTCAATTTAATGAGTCAATATAATTCAATTTTTAAGGTTAAGTAGTTAGTTTGTCCTAATGTTTTTTTTTTACGTTCTAATAGCAATGTCAAATGTCATTAACGTCAATGTCAAGTCATGTCATAATTAGTCAATGTCAAATTTATGTCAACTAACAAATTCAGTGTTGCCTTTTTATTATAAGAAAGGGCATGTAACATATGATGTTATCTGTGACATCAATCGTAATATGTATATTATCTGTGGTTTTTAGAATAAGAATATAGACTCTCGTATCTCGGCATCACCACACGCCCGCTCTGTGTTTTAATTAATATTCCCTAATCCTGGAGTCCCACAATCCTCTACAGAAATGATTGAGCATTTGATTAAGCATTACCTTTTCGAACACCTTACTAAAAACTGGCAACACGGATACAGGTCTATAATTATTAGTATCTTTACTATCCCCGGATTTGAAAAGCGGTATGACTTTACTGTATTTCATTAAATCAGCGAAAACTCCTCATAATGCGAATCTCGTATTATTTCGTTTGGAGAATGTTTGAGACCGCAAAAGCACTAGATAAGCTTAATTTAACGCCACAAAATGAATCACGTAAACACGTTCACGTTAACACGGTCATGTAAACAATGATAGAGTGCTCCACTACAAGCCGCTCGAGCATTATTATATCATTTGGTTAGATCTCCATGCTTAAAAAGTAACAAACTTAGCTATCCAAACTTCACAGATGGATCAAGGTCACTCACTACACACCAAAAGATATAAATTACACTAACTGCTCCGTTTATGTTACCAACATTTCAAATTTGGACGGGCTAGTCTTTATTTTAACAATAATATTCAAAACTGTATGCAAATCACAACACAAACTTTCGTAAACACTAACAAAACTAATGACTATTGACCACAGATAAATAATGTCGTCTAAATTCGTTGTATAACCACAACTAGTTGTATAGGCAGTCGCTTTTGTTATGAACTCAAAATGCGACTGTCAATTTATTTTTGCCGGTTACTAATGCACGCGCCACTTCTCGCAGTGAATTAACGCAAACCGAACGAACGTATTCTAGAATCTCACACTCGCAAGCTAACAATTGTCGATGTGTTTAGAATTAGCACTCACAATATGTAGTTTTCACGTATTACGCTAGGTGGCGCTTACACAGCGCCATACAAATTTGCGTAAACGTTGACACGGTCGATACGTACAAAAAACTCGCACAAAGCATACGATCGAGATATGCTACTCACTAAACTTATCTTTTGTTTCATTGCAGTAAACTCGCAATTTCAGTCGCGTCCTCCAGTTTCTGAATTGAGGATATAAATTGAATAGTTTCTCAAACTCTACTTGAACATAACATATTTATATTAACTAAAGGTTTTAAATTCAAATACGCAGAATACTAAAGACAGAAATAAGAGATTATAATTTGTAGGGGCTACATTATAGGAGTCAAGCACTAAGATGGCACTAAGTATAACAGTTACCTACAGATAAATATTATTTTCACTTCTCATGCTCTAAAAGTACGCCATTATAGCCCTACGAAGCAGGATTAAAGTGACCGTTTATTCCCTAGGGAGTAAAAAGTAATTTAAAAATGGAACGATCTTTTACTCTGAAACATGGTCACAAAAGAGTAGGTAAGTTGTCCAAGGTTTTATTTAAATTTCGAATTGGCTTGCAAATAGAAAGCGGTATATTGAAAAAAAAACAAATGAACTCTTCAACGCGGGAAAATTTATGGTTGTCTATGTGCATCGTTGATTTTGAAAAAGTATGTGGAATGCCTCTGTTGCTAGCCGCTGCAGTAACGTAGGTACTATACTTATCTGTGGAGTGTGGATCATCTTCATTGCGAGAATGTTGAGAGTTTGTGTTGTGTTTTAAATTGTTAATCTGTGTCTTTATAGAAGAAAAAACTGACCGCTCAGTTCAGAATTTTTGTTAAGTGTAAATTTGTTCGGTTTTAAATGACTATTTTTCTCGCAATCGAAGTGAAAAGTACAGTTTGCACCTCGAGACTAAACGCCAATCTAATATACCCTCGCTTTCGTTGCCTCCCTCGCAAGCTCGGGAGTCAAACCACCTCGGGTATATAATGGCTTCGTTTAGTCCCTCGTTATAAAATATACTATTCAATACACTTCCTCGAGAACTGGTTCTTTTCGCACTAAGATTAGGTTCAAAATCCAGTGTAATTCAAACGCGTGCATTTATCACTATACATATAAATGCACTATACTTAGTCCAAATTGGTTCATCGCATAATTAAAAAAAAAACATTAGAGTCAGAGGTGAATGGTTTTTCTTTTTTCGGAAAATCAATCTACGTCTTTCTTTATAACATTTTTTGAATATTCAAATAGTGTTTATAATTTCAATATCGTAGATAAACATGATTATTTATAACTAATATTTACTTTTATAAACAAATCAACATTTACCTATTTGTGTTCTAAATTCAAAAATGTAAAATGGTAGATGTTACACGAGAGTCGAAAGGAATCAATTCCCATACGAGGTATTTAGCCGCCCGAGTGCAACGAGGGTGGCTATAGTCCGAGTAGGAATTGATGTCTTTCACCCGGGGTAAGCACTTTACTTTTCATTTCGAATATAAGGAAAGTGAAAGATAGCAGTCTTATTTCCTTATCTGCTCGTCACTTATTAATGTCATTGTACGTATTTTTTGAATTTCTGGCAAAAGATTTTCAATAACCGTATTTGCCTCGTCGAAACAGAATCTAGGGTCAGCATTTCAGAATTACTTAAACTCCTTTGAATAAGATATTGGAAAAATAAACCGAGATTTCGATACAGCTTACAGAGTTAGTGTCCCGCCAAATTGTGTATTCTATTTATTTAAACTACGGAACACACTGCGTCTCAGACGGGGGCGGACCCGCTCAGTTTTTTTTTAATTCACACTGCCTGTTTATACAGTCACTTAGATTTTCTGCAGCCGATTGCCTAACAAATTGAGTTCTATTTTTAAAATTTATTCCCGCCCTAGGGAGGGAAGCAATTACTATGAGTCTTTCCCGCCCGAGGGTGGGAAGTAGCATTTTCCACCCACTATTCGGATCAAACAAACACTTATTTCTGAGTATAAGAAATGAAAACATTTTTTTTTTATATTACACTGTAAAGCGGCTTCATACCTTTCTTTGCCTCTCCTTTAACCTGGCGAAACAAAAGCGCGGAAAAAAATAAAATTTAAATCATAGTCTCGTGACATAAATATTTTACATTACTTGATTCTGAAACATTTCTCCGACATTCGTTTCGCCGTTGATCGGTTCACCGACAGAACGATTCACTTTTCATTTTTTCTCCGACAGAACTTTTCAACGACGAACGATTCGCCGACAGAACGATTCACTTTTCATTTTTTCTCCGACAGAACTTTTCAATGACGAACGATTCGCCGACAGAACGATTCACTTTTAATTTTTTCTCCGACAGAACTTTTCACCGGCGAGCGATTCGCCGACACAACTGTTCATCTGCTCCTGGGTTATAAAACATAGGTATTCGACATGTAGACCTGTTTCCGTTTAGCTCCCTTTTTTTTTTAGGATGGGAAATCATCAAATGACTTCTCCCACTCTGGGCGGAGCGGGAGGGAGTGTCAGACTCTTACTGACTAAAACCCATCCATGTTCCTTCCTCGCCCTTTATGTTTCGGGGCCGCGGTATCTCTTTCGAACAGGCCCGCAACCCCGGCAGGCTTCGGCCCTTGCGGGCCCCTCCCCTTATGCTGACATCTCTTTTAGGCGCGCGTGGAACACGAACGCGCCGTCGACACGGCCTGTCGTCGTCGTTAGACGGACGGACGGCTAGCTAGCCCATAGCCAACCGTCCACAGGCCCGCATCTACGGTGGCCGGTAGCCACGACGTGGCCCCGACGCCCGGTGCGTCTCCCGCGGCAGCCGGAAAGAGAGGATCTCTATCTCTCTCGTTCCGCCACCTCCTTCGCTAGCATGACTGCTTCGCAGAAGGAAGTGACGGCTTCCCATTCCGTCTCGCTCCGGACCATGGATTGAACCAGGGCCGGACGCGAGAGATCGCCGCTACGAGGACACGGCGGTGCTCCGCCCACGCAGGGTAGACTTCCACCGTGTGCTCCACCGTGTCCTCCGGTCGATCCTCGCAGTGGAAACACCCGGGCGTTTCCTCTCGCCCGATTCGGTGCAGGTACCTCCCGAAACATCCGTGTCCGGTGAGGACCTGCGTCAGGCGGAAGGTGAGGACGCCGTGTCGCCTCTCCAGCTACTCCTCAAAGAGGGGACTTACCGCCACTATCGTGGCGTGCCCTCCGTTTAGCTCCCTTAGGTGGATATTGGTACTTACAGAGATGTATGAAAATAACATTTTTTTAAGAAAAATGCATGTTTTATTCGCGCTAGGGGCGCGGGCGAGGTGTCCAGAGACGGGCTAGCGAATTTTGGAATAAAACTTGTTACACAACACAACTTGTTAACTTGTTAAACTTGTTACTTGTCACTTGTTGTTGTGTTTGTTTGTTGTTGTTGTTGTTGTTGTTGTTGTGGTTAGGTGCCGAACAAAAATTTTGAGTTTTGGTCAAAAAACCAGTTTTCGAAAGAAAAAAATTGGAATTTCACCCCACAACCTGGAGACCGGGACATGGAACGCGGACCAGAATTCAGGGAAGAAGGGTGAGGACTATTGCAACTATAATCTAAATTGAAATGTGAAAGAAAATTTGGAAAAAACCATAAATTTTAAGGAATTTCTCTGAAAATAAGGGATGGAGTCCAGACGCGCGTGTGCGCACGATATGGTCAGAACACAGGCGGACGCCTAGTTTGGTCTAGAAAAGCCGAAAACAGCTTCAAAATCGCACGTCTAGAATAGAAGATATCACCGTTTTCGTTTTTGACTGGCTCCCTTAGGTGGATTTTGGTACTTACAGAGATGTATGAAAATAACTATTTTTTAGAAAAATGTATGTTTTATTCGGGCTAGGGGCGCGGGCGAGGTGTCCAGTGTTTAATTTTATGTATTAGTATTATATTGTATTATTGATTGTATTTGTGTGTTTCTTTAAAAACAATAAACGGAAACAGGTCTACATGTCGAATACCTATGTTTTATAACCCAGGAGCAGATGAACAGTTGTGTCGGCAAATCGCTCGCCGGTGAAAAGTTCTGTCGGAGAAAAAATGAAAAGTGAATCGTTCTGTCGGCGAATCGTTCGTCATTGAAAAGTTCTGTCGGAGAAAAAATGAAAAGTGAATCGTTCTGTCGGCGAATCGTTCGTCGTTGAAAAGTTCTGTCGGAGAAAAAATGAAAAGTGAATCGTTCTGTCGGTGAACCGATCAACGGCGAAACAAATGTCGGAGAAATGTTTCAGAATCACATTACTTAGGTATTTTATTTTATTTCTTCAAAAGTGTATTGAAAAACGTCGTTTGATACTCGTGGACATTTGTTATTGTAGTTCAAGGCGGTATTAACACCCGAGCCGTAAGGCTTGGGTGTTTTTGAGTCGAGAACTGTCCACTTGTATCAAAATGTACTATTTTTGATCTATGATGAAAGCCTAAAACTGTCGTTGTAAAGCCTCTATCCTCTTGCATTTAGGTAGACATTACCACATGGATAGAATACACATGTACCTAAACTACCTACTACATTACTTTTTACTTCTACTTTATTTTACTTATCTACATCAGTATACCTATGTCAATATTTTCTCCATTGTATTTTGTAAGCTTCTTCCGCCATTTTAACAAGCTTCGCTGTGATCTGTCCTCCTTTCTCCAAACCACCGGCTTTTATCAGATCGTTTATTTGTGATACATGGGTTAAATGCAGGTGTTCATTACATAATTATAAACTAATAATGTTCATACCATGATCAGCCACTTGGGCATACAAATTACTAAATAACAATCAAAATATGAGTCGAAATTCTAATTCCATTTAAGATTAAATATCAACGATATTATTACTTTTAGTCATGCATGACAGACACAAGACAAACAACAACAATAAATTATCGTCAAGCGGACACGATACTTTTAAAAAGTTCTAGACGATAAAAAAATCATCAACCTACAGAGTAATAACACTTCTCCACAAAAATTGGAACAATTTGTTTTTAAAGATATTAATATTGCTACATTCTTTTACGTCATTAGGAATTTTATTGTAGATCTTCGTGGCCATTGCAAAGACTAAGGTTCCTCAGCATGTTTCATTAATTGGTTCCATGGGTTCTTGTCTTCTTGTACTGCCTACCTCTCCTGACAATAACAAACACAAAAAAATAGTACATTTTGATACAAGTCGAGAAACTTTGTTATAGTAGCTTAAGGCGGTATTAACACACGAGCCGTAGGCGAGGGTGTTTTTGAGCCGAGAACTGCAATAACAAATGTCCACGTGTAGGTATCAAACGACGTTATCCAAAACACTTTTGAAGAAATAAAATGAAAGAATGTCAAATATTTGTGTCATGAATTATTGCGAGACTATGATTTAATTTATTTTCCGCTCGTTGCTTTCGCCAGGTTGAAAGAGAGGCAAAGGTATGAAGCTGTTTTACAGCCTAATATAAAAATAGTTTGTTGTTATAAAGTTTTGAATTTAGAACACAAATAAATGTTATCACAAATATGTGTTTATCTATGATATTGATTTTTTAAACACAATTGAAATATTCAAAAATTGTTTACAAAGTAAGACGTAGATCGCTTTTCCGAAATAAAAAAGAATCTCTGTTTTTTTTAAATTATGTATTGAACCAATTTGGACTAATTAAATATTTAGTTATCTGTAGCAATTTTGCTTTTCGCACTCGTGTAGCAAAAGTAGCAAAAACTCACGTGTGTAAAATACACTGCATTTTGAACCTAATCATATTGCGAAAAGAACTATGATTAGTATATGAAAGTATATGAAAGTATTCGAGGAAGTGTTTTGAAAAAGAATTTGTGAAATCGATCCAGCCTTTCACGCGTGACAAGGAAAACAGGGACTCATTTTTATAATATATAAGTATATAATTATATTATATAGACTAGCTGACCCGCCCAACTTCGTCTGCGTCACATAAGAGAAAGAGAGGGTTACAGAGAGTGGGTCCGGTCGTAAGCACCTATAATACAATTTTCAAAGAGCACATCACACACATCCTTCCGCATAATGTAAATGCGCGCTCGGTACATGATCATTATTTTGCTGCGGAGTTATATAAAACGGTGTGCATTGAAGTCAATTTACGTACCCAAGGGCAATTTTGTTCAAAATCAAATACTTGTGATTAACAACGTATTTATTTGAATAAGAATAAATTACCATGTTTACAAAAACAGCTTTAAAGGCTTCATACTTAGACACTCGATGACAGTCATACTCCAGCTAGGTCTGCAGTTCTCATCAAGGTGCATTAAATGAGCCGCAACACGATATAGCTGCTGTAAACCGTTGCGTACCTCTTACAACTACTTACCATTTAAAATTTCAAACTCTACGTCCCTACGCTATGACGCCGTGTCATAAAGTGCACAACCTCTTCAAAGCTTAGAAACCTTCAAATGCGGTATTAATATTTTACGGTGACTTTCGAGACATTCCAATTTTAAAGAGTATTTGCAATTTTGCACCAATATTTTATGTGACTTCAACCTTTTTGGAATAAAATCGGATTGGGTTTTGAAACATGTATCAAAATAACTTGTAGTTTATATCAAAATCTCGAAGGAGTATTGATATCAATTTTGAAACGAATCACCGCCAAAATAACTTTCTACCTCTTTTTAACCCCGTTAGGGGATGAATTTCAATGCAATATGAAACGCGTCCATCAATCTTTGCCCCCCCTTTCATCCCATTTTTTTTTTTTTTAAGGATGGGAAGTCCTCAAATGACCCCCCCCCACTCTGGGCGGAGCGGGAGGGAGTGTCAGACTCTTACTGACTAAAAACCATCCATGTTCCTTCCTCGCCTTTTACGTTCCGGGGCCGCGGTATCTCTCTCGAACAGGCCCGCAACCCCGGCAGGCTTCGGCCCTTGCAGGCCCCTCTCCTTTTGCTGACATCTCTTTGAGGCGCGCGTGGAACACGAACGCGCCGTCGACACGGCCTGTCGTCGTCGTTAGACGGCCGGACGGCTAGCTAGCCCATAGCCAGCCGTCCACAGGCCCGCATCTACGGTGGCCGGTAGCCACCACGTGGCCCCCGACGCCCGTTGCGTCTCCCGCGGCGGCCGAGAAGAGAGGATCTCTCCCTCTCTCGTTCCGCCACCTCCTTCGCTAGCATCACTGCTTCGCAGAAGGAGGCGACGGCTTCCCATTCCGTCTCGCTCCGGACCATGGATTGAACCAGGGCCGGACGCGAGAGGTCGCCGCCGCCGATCGCCGCCACGAGGACACGGCGGAGCTCCGCCCACGCAGGGCAGACTTCCACCGTGTGCTCCACCGTGTCCTCCGGTCGATCCTCGCAGTGGAGACACCCGGGCGATTCCTCCCGCCCGATTCGGTGCAGGTACCTCCCGAAACATCCGTGTCCGGTGAGGACCTGCGTCAGGCGGAAGGTGAGGACGCCGTGGCGCCTCTCCAGCCACTCCTCAAAGAGGGGACTTACCGCCACTGTCGTGGCGTGCCCTGCACGGGGTTGCGACAGTCGCTCTCTCCATGTCCCCTTTTCACCCCGTTAGGGGTATAATTTCAAAATTATTTCTTATCGTATGCCTACGTTATACAGAAAATACACCCTCCAAGTTTCAGGTTTCTAGAATCTGCGGTTTAGGCTGTGCTTTGATCCATCAGATAGTCCTTCAGGACAAAGCATTTTTTATTTGTAGATAGTAGGATTTGTACTCGTTTGTAATGTATTTGTAACTTTTCCGGCTTTGTCTTATGTAAAATAAAAAATAATGATTGGCATCAAAAAAATGTTTTGTGTAAAATAGCAATTTTCTGGCTATTTCCCCTACACTGCCCCGCTGAAAGTTATTTTTTTGCGATTTCTGACTTTTTTAGTACTTCAATCAAGAAGTTCTTCCAAACCTGGGTTGGTTTGGAAGAACTTCTTGATTAGTGTCGGGAAGAAGATCGATTGGCATCAAAAAAATTGTTTTATATAAAATGGCAATTTTCTTACTAACTGTACTTTATTTTTTAATTAAATCTGTGAATGAGGATAAACATTTTGTGAAAAAATTACGGATTGTTACCTAAGACCATTTTTGTGTAGCTGCAGCTCCCCTTACTGCCCCGTTTACCGTTTCCATCCTGTATTACCAACACTTATACCGAGGAAAGCCGATTTTCTTGAGTTCCGCTATTTTGGGCGTATTCACTTCAAAAAACAAATTTCAAGAAAATTGAGAAATTACATTTAAGTACTTGTATTAGATTTGAAGTATTTACAGCAACTTTTAAAGGTTTCCACTTCAATGGATTTTATTCTATAGGTGTATGAAATTAATTAATTTTATACACAAAACCCTCTTTTTCACGTCTCTGGATGACTTTTTTTTTAAATGCTGAAACAGGTATTTCTTTATTTTTAATAATAAGTATTTACTCTGAGTTTTATGAATCTAGAACAATCTAATTTTTTTTTTTCATACAAACTTTACCCCCCCTTTTCACCCCTTTTTTCCAAAATTTTCCATAATTTCTATAGCTTAATTGTTATTCTGATTTTATTTAAATAGATTAGTGAAGTTTTCATCAAAATCCGTCCAGTAGTTTTTACGTGATGCGCGGTCAAACAAACAAACAAACAAACAAACACGAATTTTAAAAATGGTTTTAATATGTTCTGTTACTTATTTTAAGTCACCCTGATCGGTTTTTTTTTTAATCTTCAATGTACAGATTTTTTGGTCTCAACGATTTTATTATATGTATAGATGTCCACATAACAGCTGTAGGGCAAACCACACCACCCATGGCAGGATTTAACTGGAATTGGTCGATCCTGGAATCGTGACTGATTGCAAATTCAGTTTATTGCCGCAATGTAGATAGTATTGCGTTTAATCGGGTGTTGGACTTTATCAAAACGTTGCAACGTTGTGGCAAGAGATTGTATTTCATTAAATCGGAATCGGCAATTAGGTACTTGAACATTTGATTAGCTATAATTTAACTAGCTGATCTGTCTGCCTGGTTATTTCAAAGTAGGTAGCTAATTCTAATTACATAAGCACGTAATTATTTGTGATTGTAGATGTGCTCATATTCCTATAAGAATGGTTTTCTTTTCCTGTTTTCTACATTCCTATAATTCTATCATTCACCTGAACACGCTGATCCTTCTCTAAAAATCAAAGTGAAATTAAAAATGTGTAAATCTACATATCCATATGTTAATTTAAACATGAAATGGCTATTAGGATAGTTCCCATATCACGTCACAATTCCAAGTCCATTAACATCAAACCACGAAAAACTCTAAAGCACTACGAGTATAAACAAAATTCAATTTGTCTGGCTGTCAGTGGCTGTCGAATTCTACAGAATATTTTTAGTCGGATGCCAGACAGAGCTGAGCCTGTTTGATTTGTGAAATGGGAAGCTACCTGGGCTAGATAGGTAGGTATTTTTTTCTAGTAGGTAGACTATCTGCAGCACATCCCATCGTTAATTAAGTACAAGGTGACTTTTGACCAGCAAACGGTTTCTAAGTTCCGCACTTCAGAAAAAAACTTCATCTGTTATTACAACAAATATTGAAGAATTCTTAATACTGTGCTAGGGGTTCTAGTATCATGTGAGTACAGAATGTTTGGTAACAGTTCTGTCCGTCAGTGTCCACCCGAGAATGACAAAAATATTAAACCAGTGATATCGTTTGATATCTAAAAGGAGCGTGCGTCCTGTGGATGAGGTAGATCTCTCACATACTCAATAAGCTATGGCTAAAAAGTTTGACATTAATGATTTTCTCCTTTTGTCGTGGCCCCCAAAAAGTTGATACTGGGCCCTACTAGGACTAGCTACGCCAATGCCAATGACGCTAGTATAACAAGCCATTGAGCAGTGATTTCGCCGCAGTCATACAAACATTTTTTATAATTTTTATTACACACTCACAGACCCAGCAAACGTAACATTGGCTGTGGCCGCCGGCGGCGCCGAACTATTTTAGTGCATTGTATTATGTTGTTCATTTTCAAAAGCAAATCCGAACCCTGCGTAACTTGTTATATCATTAAAGGCTTATGTATTAGTTGTATAGATGTGCTTGTAACTCCAGCTTCCAACAACAATAACTAAGATGAATAGAGTTTTAACTCACATGCTTGTTTATCACAGTCGTAAACTGTAAACTTCTGCAGCAATCCTGTAATACCTATCTACAATTTATTAGATACACTGCAGAAGTTCATATGTAATAGATGATAAAGTATCGCCTACTTTCTGAAAAACAGATCAGTCAGCTCCTGAAAGCAGAACAGCTGGCAACTACGTACGTATTATAACAGCTGAGCTGTGTTTATAGATCCTCTTCACATAAACTTAGGCACTTAGCGATGTCATCACTCGGTATTGGTACGTGTGTTTCATCTCATATTTAAATATTATCAATAACTTGATTATATTTAAATAAACATGAGGAGCTAACCATTCGCTGCTTCAGATATTATATGAATCAACAGATTCATATAATATCTGAAGCAGCAATAAATTTAGGTATTGCGAGACGTTACGAGAATTACCGTCAAGACATACAATTTCTGTAATACTCGGTATTGGCATTGTGCCCGAGCAATCTGTACTTAATCAATTGTGTGGACGCTGCTTTTCTGACGGCCATCGTGCTTCGGCGCGGCGCGGCCTAGCAACCATCGGAGTTCGTGGATCGAGTAGCGATCAGTTTGATAACTAGAGCTTTGCACGGCTAACACAAACATTTACATGTTCACCCACGGATAAAACAAACAAGCAACACATCAAGATACGGGCAGTTGGTTACGAAGTCACTCACAAAAATTTATTTGCAATAAATAATGTGAAAAGGTAACGTAGTGTGATGTTTCTTAACTTCAGTAGTTTCATACATTTTGCAGGGTGCAAAAGCACCTCATCACGAAGCCGTTAACCAAGCATTCTGTACATCAAACTAAGTACTTAACTTTACGCAAAAATTATTGCTGGGAAATGACGTTTTTTTTGGGGTGAAAAATCATGTTTTGTGGTAGAATTCAATGAAACGCACTTAAAACATTGTGCTGATGGATGGATTGAATAGTTCGGGGGTCGAGGACGTGTCAAAATCTTACAATAAAAACTTTTATATAAAAAAAAACTTGTTAAAAAGTTCCCGGGTATGGTGTAGAACAAAAAAATGATCTCAATGACGGGGAGGACAAGTGCCTATCGGCTTCGTGAAGCGTTGTTCTACACCCTTTATTATGTTCAACTTATTTAGCTTTAATTGACGAAATAAATTAAACATGATTGACAAATCTGCAATACAGGTTAGCGGAAGAAGACTAAAACCATTGCAAAACAAGGAGGGGGGCAGGGGCAGTTTTCCAAAAGAGAATACCAAATTGAAACGATGCCGATGTGGAGAAAGGATAAACTGCAGAAAATAAACTGAAACGTGAACAGGACAATAGAGTCTTGCAGTCTTGCAGCAGGACAAAAGGCCTAATTGTATTAAAATGAATATATTTCCAAGAAAAACAATAGTTTATCGTGCGAGTTATGAGAGTCAAATGAGGAAAAGGGGTCATTGTTACAGTTTTGTGCGATAAACTGGCCAACTGGCGTTACTTCTTCTCAATTACGGAGCTTACGCTACGAAACTGCGGCCGGATCATAACCGTTATAGGACAGTATATCAAGGTGTCATAAATGTGCACTAAACAGGGTTCAAAATCGCTTGACGCTTCACATGACACTCACCCTATGTACCTATGTGAAATATTGGCCTGAAGGCCCTGAAGCCATGAAATCGATGTAGTTGTTAATAAGTTAATACCCATTACTGTGTTGCCCAGCTATAAACCAATCCAGCTGATTGATACAAAATATTAATATTAGAAGGATATAAGGGCAATAACGGAGCAAGTTAAATCGGCAGGTAATTTGAGCAACTAGTGTTCTGCTCCGTAATAACGCAAATATGAGTTTAACGTAGCAGAGTTCATGGAAACCAAATTATTTTCAGACAGCAATTACTTTTGATATTTGTGCTTTCAAAAGCTGCTATGTGAGAGCTTCCGTAATAAATCCTCACATATTTGCTTTCGAAATAATAACGACCGTGTAAACGTACAGTCAGTGAGTGGACTTCTCTTTATCGCTTTATCGGCTCTGCTGAAACGTTATGAAATGAGGTTCTTTATCGTTCTATAGTATTTTGTCGATTTCTAGGTGGCCAGTATTTTTCAGAATGCAGGTTCTTTATTTGTATTCGTAATTATAAAAAATACTAAGGAATACTGTTGTTTTTATTCAGACAATACCTATCACACATTGAGCTATATATACTAGAGATGCAAACCTCAACAAAATTGTCAAAAAAAGTGTAACCACCATTTAAACGCGACGACGTAGCTTTGAAACCATTAACATTTCAAAGTGAACGTATATTTGTCTCGCTTACACAAGGCACAAGAACAATACCGTCGCCTTAATTAGACAAAGACGGCAATATAAACTTCCAATGGTGGGATGGGGTGGCCTACTCATGCGAAATTTTACCCAACTTTTTAAGCCTTAAAAATATTTAATACATTTATAAATTAAATTAACTTTAAAATATTCGAATTGCATATTTCTTTTTGGATATAAAAAGTTTTTAACTAACTAGCACTTCACCTGTGACTTCATCCGCGAAAATAATTAAAGCCTTTGTTACTGGCTAAAGATGTAGCTGTGTGTGAAATAATTTTTAAAATCGGGTGAGAAGTTCTCGAGTTAAATCGTAACAAACACACAAACAATAAAAACCTTTTCTCTTTATAACATTATTATTTCGTTTATTAATTTATATACACATTCGCTTTTTGGATCTATTTTGTCTTGATCACGGAAGTGCTTCGAAAATGAGAAAAATCAAAATCAAAGCATTTATTGCAAGTAGGCCAATTACAGGCACTTTTGAATTTTCGAAACAAAGATGAAAATTAAATATAGCTACAGTCCCAGTCACAAGACATAAAAACTGTGAAAGTACTGAGTTGCCCATTCCCTAGCGTAGATCTCTATGGAGAAGAACGGGCAAGAAACTCCATGAACAATCTTTGAAATAAAAATTAATGTTACAAAATCTTGGTTACATCATTCATGTTGAGATGGTATATTATGCGAGAACAATGTAGCAAGGTATGCACGTTTAAAGTGTCCATAGTAAAAACAAAATAATTCGTTCAAATTAGCCATGGCAACTAAGAGATGTCCAGTCACAACTGACAGCGCCCGTTCACGAGCATAACGCATGGATCAGCACCATTCAGCTCAACCATTTTGAAGGGAACTAAATGGTCCGACACACGCGCCACTATCAGCGAGACATTTCAGCGAGACATTTCAGCGAGCATGACATACTCTGAACCGCCAGGGCACATTCAATTCAAGAAATGACGTAGGTTTCCAGTGAATGATAGCTTTCTAGTACTCGTACATAGTACTCACACAATATGGGCTATGCGATTACATAAAAGGTAAATGAAAAGTCAGTCAGTCTCTTTTTTCAGCTATTGGATTATTTCCACCCACTAAACACTGCGTGTTACATCTTTAGGCACACTACAGCGTTGTTATAAAAAAAAATACGAAGCACTTATTTCATCAATTAAAAATTCTCCCACAAATGTTGGAAACTAAAACTAAGTTTTACTGGTAACACTGAACCTAATTGTCAAAATTCAAAATGTAAATTAATAAATTGCGTTTTTACGTTGATGTAAATCATTATAAAAACTCAGAAACAATAAAATTAAGTATGGAAAGTAATTCCGGTTAATTAATTATGTGTTTGTGATTTTGAATCGCACTCTTTCAATACGCATTTACACATTTTTTGTCCTGTGTCACTTCCGTAGGCATCTAACAGAACACTGAACTGACGGTAGCGACGCATATGTATCCGTACATATGTCCCGTGGCAACGCCTTGGCGTGGTAATTGCTAATCTAGTTACATATATATCTATGATATCACATAATCATAATTTTCGAATTGTCACGCACGAAATGCCTCTTTGGTTTTAATCATAATGGATGCATAGACATGATTTTTCATCTCGAAACTTCAGTTTGCTTCCTCTGATTGAAGGTGGACGCACACTTTTCCGCGCCCAAAGATTTTTTTTCTCATCCGTATAACGTCACCAATTCGTCCGATTAAACCTTTCGATCATACAAGTTATTCTAAAATTCGATTCTTACGGCTCTTTCGCTTCTTTCGGCTCTCATAAGTGTGCGTTCACCTTAAAATACGACTGTCCATACAAAAAGTACTATGGGTTCCCATTTTTTGGACCAACTATAACTGTAAAGTATCAAGTCAGGTTATTCCGGGTACTTCATACAGATTCTGGGGTTACTAGGCTCTGATTTTTTAAATTTCCCGCGTTTCGTTTGCCAGACTCTATCACCTGAGGTTACCTATAACCTAAGCAATACACGTTCAAACTCCTTTCTGTACTGCGATATTTTGCTATTACTATTACTTACTACTAATTTGATTTGAAATATTTATTATCATCGTTGTTTGGTTCGTCTTCGTTTTGGTGTTTTTTCACTTCCTAATTTTTTATGTACTTATACTAATATTATAAAGCTGAAAAATGTTGTTTGTTTGTTTGAACGCGCTAATCTCAGGAACTACTAATTGAAATTGAAAAAATCTTTACAAGCTATATAACATCACGATACAACCAATAGGAGCGGAGCATAAATGAAAATTGTTGCAAAAACGGGGAATATTTATTGTTTGCTATTTATTGTATACTTTTGTTTTTTTTTATTGTTTGAAAGGGTTTACTTCCCAGTTGGTCCCATAATCATCAAGTCAGGATACTGATGATGGGATCCTGGAAAGATAGAGGAAACTCTTCAAATTTTATAGGCACACAAGAAGCGATTTAGGAAGAGTTCTTTCTCGGAGTGATCCCGTTTCAATTTGGTACAGATCTAATGAAAAACGTCAGAGAGGCAATGGAACACCTTAATAAATGATAGCAAATGTACTGGGTCTGTTATATCTCATGTCTGTCTATTGTTTACACCAGTTCATAACAAAAAATCCCACCGGTACGCTGTGAAAGGGTAAACAAATTATGATCCACTAAAAAGTGAAAAATAAAAACAGTTTTGCCAAAAAAAATACGAAAAATCCTTCAAACAAAAGAGCCTGTGATAACTAGTAGATTCTTGGCCCTTTGTACGAATGAAGCTTTCCTATCGGAAATACACAAGTTCTCTTTTTTGTTGCGCTCCACCCAGGCTCCACTCCACCGATTTGTGGAGGTCAGATAGAAAGTTGCTCCATGTAAACGGTATGTTTTTTTTTTCATAATTTCAGTTCATTTTTGTGTAGCGGTGTATAGAACACACCTACCTCTATTTAAACTGTGTAGTGGCAACCGTCTCGCAGTAAAACGGCTGTGACGTACGGATGGATAGACAGACAGACAGACAGACGGACATGGCAAATCTATATGAGTTCTGTTTTTGCCATTAGGCAACGAAAATCTAAAAACGCACGCGACTCGTAAATGAGCCCTGAAAACGTTACTGACGGCTCACAAAAGAAATAATAAAATAGGTAAGTGCAATAATGTGTAGTAGAAATGTATTTTATTTGGCGCAGTGGGAATTTCACTTTTGTGTTTTTGCACTTTATTTACCGATCGATTTCAGAATGATGTACTGAATAGGTGATGACAATTTATACGTCTGAGTCCTTTCCACTTCGTATCTATTAATATAATTAATCCCTTCGGAATATACAGCCGGAATAAAATGCTTGCGCTCCTTCAAGTCCGTCATCGCATGGTTACAGCAAGGTATGTGGAATCTATCAAATACTGACTCCTCCTGTAAACTAGTTCGATCTTCGATCTCACCACAGAGTACGGCTACAGAATATAAGCTTCATGCAACCGCGCAAAACTTTACATAACCATTTTTTTGGTGAATTAAGTATTTATAAAAAATTATTCAACTCTCAATGCAAATCCCAACAGTAACTAACTACTAGTAACATTTTCTAAAGTTTCTTTAGTAGCAAGTTCCTATTTTAATTTTAATCACCTTTCGAGCTGATTAAAAAACTGAACAAAATTAAAAGAAGAGACTGAAGTACTTTTTCTTTATTTTTGTCCCATTGATAGGTAGGTATTACCCGTTGAAACAATAACAGAGGCGCCATATTGTAACGTTTCAGTAGCAATCCTGTTTTCCTCAGTGGATACTGGATAGTCTTAAAGCTAAGTATAAAACAATGACATCATTTTCTGGGTAAACAATCTTGCAGGGTCATTCAAATACATACCTACGTACCTATATTGTGTAATAAGTTCGTACCTACATATTGCTATTTCATTACCACTCCATGTTTGTCTCACAAGCAAATACCGACTAGATATAACATTATTGTATTTGCTAAGCGAATATTAGTTAACACGACATCCTTAAGGGAGAAGTGACACTGTAGCACGCGAATTTTTTTTCTTTTACGTTTTTGCAATTTGCAAGTCAGTGTCAGGTTAAATGTTGATTAAAATAATTATGATACGCAGCCGTAACAATGCTGGCGTGGCTTTTCAAAGTTATAATTATTAAAATCATGATTACCGCCTCCTAAGTTTGGTAAATACCGTTGAATGACTTTTTCATGAAAAAGAAGACAAAATGCAAAAAACGTAAGAAAATTTGAATGTCGCGGTCTACCCTGACACTTCCTCCTTCCCCCTTAAAGGAACGCCTGCAGACTATTTCATGTTAGGTATCGCTAGTCTTGCTTACGGACTTGCCATTTCTAAAAACTGTTAGATTCATACCATAACCCACTCGACAGCAATTTATGTTCTCCTAATTGGAAGGTGCACCTTTGATGCTACGCGATATTGCTTGCTTTTATACTCGTATAACTCAAATGAATGTCGGAGATACTATATTACCTATTTAATATGTTTTTGTATAATTAACATATTTTTGGTCCAAATGGATTGAATAGCATAAGTAGGTATTTGCTCAATAAGTTTAGCCAAATAAATACTAATAATAACACTATTCGAAATAATGTCAATCAATTACATGATCCATATCAAAGTGTTTACGTAAGTAATAATAAGTCATGCGATACCCACACGATTGTAACGTCAATTAAAGCGATAAAGACTGACAATAATAATTAAAAAAATATATACTTAAACAAACTCGGAAACAATATAATCTCCACTTTAAACTATAAATTAAAAAACGTTCAAATACAAATAGACAGGTGGAAAACAATTTAAAATTAATTGCGTTGAAAATGCATACCAGTCTAATGATTGCAGAAAATACCTAGCCGAATGTACAGAGCCGGTCTTCCTCTGTCTGAGAGTGTTGGGTTGCTAAAACATTACGAATATATAATTATACAATACTCTGGCCATTCCCAAACCAAGTTGTATGGTTTGGTACATCGCGTTTCAGATTCAGACTTTTGTTTAGGTCTCTTACATTTCATAAAAAAACTTTTATTAGTATCTGTTCAATTAAGGTCTGCCTTAATTGAATAAATAATTTACTTTATTTTACTGTCCCAAGGAGTGTTGCTCAAAATGTTGTTGATTTTAATTTAGGTCAAAAAAAGACTGAGGACAGATCGTGTAAACACACAAGTCCCTTTTATCTTATCTAATGTTAGGGGCCGACTCAAGTTATCTTGTGTGTATACCTACCTACCGGATACTTGGATTCGAAAATATTAAATTTATTGGCAAAAACGATAAAGAAAGGAACTCCAAAATACACATTTCATTTTGATAACTGGGTATTGTATAGTTGGTAGCAAAAGCTCATTGTACTGTCGCCACTTTATCGGAGTTCATTATCAGCGATAATATCATGTATTTCGTTGGAAGTGTATTTACTCCTATAATAATATATATGTAGGTATAATGTACCTAGATGAAAATGAATATTTCGTTCAACTACCAGACAAGCGAAATATGATCGTTTATTCAGAAGCGTAACCTATTCAGAATACATCATAACTTTGTAAGCGGGACTCTTGTCGACAGCTACCTACTATCAAAAGTTAAAAAAAGATAGCTATCTACAGTTTCTGAACGCTACGCCAGTATTTATAACATTTTAATGTGCACATGGCTCCCATTATCGTTTAGGCAAACATTATGACGAATATGCACCTAGAAAATAATCTATACTAATCTATACTATCTATACTATATAATATTATAAAGCGGAAGAGTTTGTTTGTTTGTTTGTTTGTTTGTTTGTTTGAACGCGCTAATCTCAGGAAGTACTGGTTCGAATTGAAAAATTCTTTTTGTGTTGGATAGTCCATTTATCGAGGAAGGCTATAGGCTATATAACATTACGCTATGACCAATAGGCGCGGAGCAGCAATAAGAAATGTTGCAAAAACGGGGGAAATTTTATTCCCTTTGTGAGCTCTCTCTTAAGTGACGCAGACGAAGTTGCGTGGGTCAGCTAGTATTTTTTTATAAAGCAGAAGAGTTTGTTTGGTTGAACGCGCTAATCTCAGGAACTACCGGCCCGAATTGAAAAATACTTTTAGCGTTGGATAGTCCATATAACGAGGAAGGCTATGGGCTATATATCATCGCGCTATGACCAATAGGAGCGGAGCAGCAATAAGAAATGTAGCAAACGGGTAAAAGTTTAAAGTGTTTGTTCACGCGAACGAAGTTGCGGGCAGAAGCTAGTATTGAATATTCATTTAAAATCCACATATGAACTTTCGATATCAAATTACGTATCTAATTATGTAGAACATTGGAAACTCCACGTGCTTTCAATTAGTCGAGCTAATCTAAGTATATCATATTTCTCAGTATCATTAGTCATTCCCTAGTAAAGGTCTTTGCACTATGTAAAGTTCCTTGACTCCGTAAAAGTATAAACATAAAACATCTGTATTTTTATAACAGTTCTGATATACAGTTGGTACTTACAATTGTTCGAGATGATCGAGGCCTCGGAAAGCATCTTGTTCGATGTTTTGGATGCGATTTCTGTACAAGTAGAGGTACTTGAGCTTTCGCAAGCCGTGGAAAGTGCCAGCGCGCAGTTCTTGCAGGCGGTTGTCGTTCAGGAGTAAGGAGCGGAGGGAGTGCACGTGTGACAGCGTGCCGGGTTTGATGTCGACGATCTTGTTGAAGCGCAGGTCCCTGCAGACAAATAAAAGTAATATGGATTAGGTGCATGTCGACTCATGACGTTATTCACTGGGCGGTCACCGCGCGAACAGTAAGCGGCTACACGTTCAGGATCCGCCGAGGCCCGTACCCAGCAGTACAGGGGTCCTGTTGGGTACGGGCCTCGGCTTGGGGCGTCGCTGGGAAAAAGCTGGATCTGAGTGAGACTCACTCGCTAGGTACCTACCAACTTGCAGACTGGCAAAATTGCTTACCAAGGCAAGAGCTGTTCTTACGCAGCCCGTGCCGATACGAGAGAACAGTCATCGTCTGTGAGCGAAGATAGCGTTTATTATTTTTTACATTCTGGAAATCGTTTTCCCCTACTTTTAAATCCGCCAACCGCAGGTAGGAACAGTGTTGTATAATTTTGCTGATAGGCGTACTCTGTAATCTATTACAACTGAAATAGAGATTGCTGAATTACTCTATTTGTACTTTAACTTCGAAACAATGAATTCCTGCCTCTTCAGTAGGCAACAATTTTAGAGCTCTGAACGGTCAAAAGAATTAACGTATCAGAGACAGGGTGCAAACTAAACAATAAAGCTGTTTTCGCTCGTTTTTGTACAGATTCTACTTAATCCGACCTATTATCCTTTAGTGGTCAGTATTATAGACCTGGGCCTCCAATAGGTTAAAAACATAGGTAGGTTAAATATGTCCCTGATTTCAAACATGACACTATTAAAGATAATAAACTCCTCATCTAGGTAGGTATTTGAACTTGGTGTTAGAATGACTTAAGACTCCAGAGTACGAACGCAGATCTTAGAAAAACGAATTAATAGTTATTTGTGCAACAAGAGAGCAAAGTGGGTTTTTGGTGCGAGTGTTGATTTCGAATCCCAAGTATTAATTAAAAATGTAATTATGTATATAAGTTTCAATTAACATTTAAAACAGGTTCAGGGGAGCCTGCGAAACTAATCTGACGTTTTTTTGCAATTTGCAGGAGGGGACGATTTTGACCTTGAAAAATTAATTCCTTGAACTTACGAACTTGGAGGGTTGTATTGCTGATTTTGATGATTATAATTATATAACTACATATGTACGTCTTACAGTCGCGAACAATGTTTTAATCAACATACAACCTAGCACTGGCCTGCAAATTGCAGAAAACGTAGGCAAATCACAATTTCGCAGGTTACCCTGACAATTTCACCTTAAATAATAATTAGTACATTAAATTACTACCAACATTTTAATGTTGTTAGTATTTTATTTTTAGTACCTACTTGTGACAACCCTACCGATTGCACGCGTGGCGTCAAGGTACAATTTAGATCGAGCGTGCCCAGTTTAGGTACTTATTTAAAATGTCGGTTTTCTTCAAGATCAAAATAGTGCACCTTCTGCACCTACGCTAGTACTATTACCTTTTCTATTCTGTTACGTTAGCAATGGTTAGGTCAATGTACGCTTGCCACAAAGTACAAATAATTTTGATAAAACCTAATAATAATAAATAAATATAAGCGAGTCCAGTGCCGAAGTCTGCTATTTAACACTCTAAGAATTGAAGCATAACGTAAAAAATGCAGAATTAAATTACCTGCCTGAAAAGTCTGGCGAAAAATATCTGTACCTGCATTATTTAATATCTGTACATTATTTATATCTCAGTATGTTGTATGTAGTATGTTGTAGTGTATGTATGTTATGTATTGTTTAGATATATGTTCTTGCTGCTGGGGTGAAAAGTTGTATGTGTTACACGAGAAAGAAAGTTACGAAAGTTATTTGCATCTCGTATCTTTGAGTACCTCGCTATGCTCAGGATTCTAACCTAGAATCACTCGCTACGTTTGTGGTTCAACTATAGAATCCTTCGCTTACTCGGGATTCAAAATAAACACTCGCAGCAAAAACCCACTTCGCTCTCTTGTTACATAAATAACTATAAATTATTCTATACCATACCTGGAACCCCTTCAGGCCCAAAGTTACAACTTTACAAATAGTTTTCTTTTTAATAACAGTTACCCGTACTGTTCAATTCATCCGTCATCACAATGTTTTGAGTGATTGAGTTTTACCGTAAAACGTGATTTTTCCCCCCAAAAAAAAGAAGTAATTTCTCAGCAATAATTTTTGTCTTTTTTAAACTTTCACAATCAGAACTCATTAATGAATTATTTAAAACATTATAAAACGGGTATTTATTGCAAATTCACCTTTAATTTAAGACTGAAGTATGGGAGGTACCGCGACAGCAAATCGAAAGAAGTGATCACTAAGTGTACTCGTCAAGTGAAATCGCCTCAATATACGGACACTGTTAGTGTAGTGTGTTGTCCTAGTGGAAACCGGCCCTAATTAACATTTATGAAGATCAAGTGAGGGTAGTTGAATAAACGCTTTCGCTTTGCTGTCGCGGGACCTCCAATACTTCAGTCTCCCCGCGAGCACGGCTGGTGCACTACGGTCGAAACGTCGGCCTTTAAATTTAAGGCGATTACATGAGCTAAACGCGAGTTTTATAATTACTAAAAGTATATGATTCACTGCTATAAACAAAACCAAAAAGCTTTTTTCCAAAAAATATAACCGACTTCACAATAAAAGTGAAAAATAACTTTAGCTTCTGAAGTCGATGACCTCTGTTTGATTGATTTTGTTTTTTTGTCACCGATTTCTGAAGCTCAAGTTATTTTTCCCTTTTTTGTGTGAAGTCGGTTATATTTTTTGCAAAAAAGCTGATATTTTTCACTTTTTTGTGGTTCATATGTGCTTACCCTTTCACAGCGTAACGGCGTGATTTTTTGTTATGAACTGGTGTAAACAATAGAGAGACATGAGATTTCAGCGATCCCAGTACATTTGCTATAATTTATTGAGGAGTTCCCATCGCCTATCTTCCGAAGTTCTTCATCAGATCTTTACCAAATTGAGATGGGATCACTCCAAGAACGTACTCTTCCTAAAACTACCCAAATCGCTTCTGGTGTGCCTATAAAATTCAAGGAATTCCCTCTATTTCTCCAGGATCCCATTAAATGGAACTTAACACATCTAACTGTCGAAATCTGGGTGTATTGTACACTTCTGCGTACTCCCTCAGAGCATACAGGCGTGATGTTACGTCACTATGTAACATAAACAATAAACAATCAAGCGATTGCAGCAATTACTGCCGTGTATTTTTAAGAGTTCCATTTATATCTCCGAAGATCAGCGTCAGATCTTAACTAAATTGAAATGGGACCACACAGAAAGCACCAGCTTTTAAATAAAAAAATAATCATCAGAATCGGTTTACCCAGTCGAAAGTTCAGAGGCAACAAACATTGTCAAAATCTGGGAGTATTGTACACATCTGCGTACCCCCTCAGAGCATACAGGCGTGATGTTACGTCATGATTAGTATGAACAATGAACCTACAAGTGATTGCAGCAATTACTGCAGATTTGCCGTTTATTTTTTATTAGTTCCATTGTATATCTCGGAAGATCAGCATCAGATCTTTAGAAGTTCTGAGGAAAAAAAAAACAGAAATACAGACGAATTGAGAACCTCCTCTTTTTGGAAGTCGGTTGAAAATATATATGATTTTCTTCAAGATATATGCTAGCATGATAGTGTTTTGAAAACACGATACAATTAATTTGACTCGTTAAAAAAAATAACGAACTTATCTCTAAAACTATCTTTCAAACAAAAAAAAACATGCTAATATACACGCGATCATTCTGAATTTTTGGCAAATAATTCTACAAGCAATATATTAGCATGATAGTGTTTTAGTTTTTTAATCCAATCAATAGTTTTTTTGTAAATCGATCGAAACCACTCATTTCGCGCTATTCGGCCCGCTGTGATTGACGTAACAACCACTTTCTAGTGCAAGCTGATTAGAACTTTATTCTAACAGCATTTCAAACGAAGTTTGAACCACCACAAATAGAGATGCTGATTTACCTCATCTAGTCGCCTTAAGGTAAATTCGCGATAAATATCCGTTTTCATAATGTTTTATAATATTTTTTGTAGGGGTATTATGAAGGGTTACTTAGTTGGCGGTTGCGTGATGAGGTTGTTTACACCCTGTATAGGTTCAGGAACTTTCAGATAGTTTTGACGTCTACTGTCAAGTCAGAGAGTGAACACTACACAAAGCCTTACATTGTTTACAACTTGGCCAAGACTGCTATAAACAGTTGTCTAGCTCGCTCCGTAAGTAATTAAGATTGGCTCGATATTTTCGATATTGAACTGTAATAATAGTCAAAAGTAGAATACTTATATCAGAATCGCAATAGGGTCGTGAAGCAGAGCCTCACTTTCGCAAGCACATTATAACTTTCGCCGAATGACACTTTTTTCATAATTCATCACCTCATTGACACTAACGAGACAAAATATTACTAACCACTACAGAATAGGGTACTGTTAAACATTATTAAGCTAATCTAAATATATGTATACAAAAAGAAACTGACTGAGTGACTGACACATCAACGCACAGCCCAAACTCCTGGGTCCACATATTCCTTTGGCAAGTAGGTTCTTTATGTGGTCTAGAAGTGTATTAAGACAGGATTTTTAAAAATTGATCCATTATGGGGTCGAAACGGGGTTTTATACCCCTAGGTGACAAGGGTGGTTCACGCGGGCGAAGTAGCGGGCAACAGCTTGTAGTAAATCTTCAATACGCATTATCAAAAAAGCTTATACGTTGTGTGTTAGTAATCTTACCTACTATTAATAGTTTGTTCCAATTTAAATCTTGACGGATATAACTATTTGTTGGGTATGTACTATCGATTCAAAAGTTCCAGTGGGGTGCCAACATTAGAACGATTTTGGGTAGGTTAAGCTTAGCTGCATGTTATAGCGAAATAAATACTTACTCTTAAATACAATAGGTAATAATCGTAAAACAATATAATTCATGTGGAAACAAATTGCGGTCGCAGAATGGTAATACCTAAATATTCAAAATCTATACATCTATAGATGTACATATAATATAATCGTTGAGACCTTCGATCAATAATTATTGATCGAAGGTTGAGACCAAAAAATCTGTACATTAATGATTAAAAAAAAACCGACCAGGGTGACTTAAAATAAGTAACTAAACATATTAATACCATTTTTTTTTAATTTATGTTTGTTTGTTTGTTCGCTTGTTTGTTTGACCACGCATCACGTAAAAACTACTGAACGGATTTTGATGAAATGGTCACAAATCTATTTAAATAAATTCAGAATAACATTTTGGCTCAATGCTGGTCCTGCTCCACAACCATAGGCAAACTAATTGATTCCTATGTTAAGTAATTGTGGAAGCTGCAGCAGATTGTAAAATATCCTTGCATTGAATAGATTCCATCTCGTAGTCTTATATAATTGCATAGCACATTTGTGTGAGTTCTATGTATTGCAAAGCCATCATTTACATTTAGTTATCTTTTTTTTACTTGAAAATGCGGTGGCGGCTGAGAGAATGTCATGCTCACTCAAATGTCTCGCTGATGGTCGAGTTGAATGGCGCCGATATATATATGCGTCATGTTCGTGAACGGGCGCTGTCAGTTGGGACTAGTCATCTCTTAGCTGCCACGGTTAATTTTAGTTTCTTTTTTTTATATTGTTGATTTAATCTTTTCTCTGGAAGCTCTTAATGTGCACGTCTTTCTACATCGTTCTCACACACATAATTACAACATGAATGATGTAACCAAGATTTTGTAACAATATATTGATTTAAAAGAGTGTCCATGGAGTTCCTTGCCCGTTCTTCTCCATAGAGATCTACGCTAGGAAATGGGCATCTACAGTACTTTCTCTAGTTATAATGCCTTGTAACTGTGACTGTAGATTTGATTTTGTTTTGTATTTTTACATTCAAAAGTGCCGCAATGGTCTAGTCGAAATAAATGCTTTGAGTTTGAGTTTGATTTAGGGTATAGAAATTATGGAAAAAGGAGATGAAAAGGGGCGTACAGGTTGTATGAAATAAAGAAAACATAAAATCTAGAATCATAAAACTCAGAGTAAATACTTAATAATGAAAATAAAACAATATCTGATTTAGACGTTTTTTTTAATCTCATTCAGAGACGTAAAAAAGAGGGTTTTGTGTTTAAAATTAATTACCTTCATACACAACACATCCCTACTAATATTATAATCCCTACTAATATTATAAATGTGAAAGTAAGTTTGTTTGTTACGCTTTCACGCGAAAACTACTGAACGGATTTGGATGAAATTTTGCACACAGATAGTTTATAACCTGGATTAAAACATGGGATACTTTTTATCCCGATAGTAAGATCACATGGGACAATAATCTAACTTCACGCGGGCGAAGCCGCTGGCAGAATCTAGTATAGAATAAAATCCAATGAAGTTAACCTTTAAAAGTGGCTACATATACTTCAAATCTAACACAGACAGATAAATATAATTTCTCAGTTTCCTTGAAATTTGATTTTTGAGGTGAATATTGAATACGCACAAAATAGCGATTTAATGACTGACGATTTAGCTTCAGTGACTATGGATCAACGCACATCCGTTGATCGTAGATACCTGAATCTAGCAGGTCGTGTTCTTTATAATTATGATGTAGGCATCCGATATGAAAGAATTTTCGAAGATTGTACCCCTGAGTGGGTAAAAAAGGTTTGAATGAGACAACGTGATTCCTTGGTCCAATCTACTTGAAACTTTGCATAAACTTTTTTAACAGAATTCATGGAAGACGTGTTTTGTATTTTATTTAAATTAACCCTTAACGGGGTTAAAAAGGGTAAACTATGTATTATTATTGTCATTGCGGTGATTTGCTTAGAAGTTGATTTAAATACTCAGAGCTTTTGATTTAAACTACAATGATGGGGAGAACAAGTGCCTTTCGGCTTCGTGCAGAGGTGTTTTACACCCTTTATGGTGTTTAGGATCACTTCATGCAACTTGATGAAAACTTTTAACCTAACTAGAGTACAACTTTCATCGATTACATGACGATGGAGATGAAAGACGGTAGTGAGAACTGCGAGAAGTCCCCAAAAGTTTACAGCAGCTATATCGTGTTTCGGCTCATTTCATGCACTCCGATGAGAACTTTAGACTTGGCTGGAGTATGACTGTCATTGTCGGTCCAAGGATGGGGAAAAAAGGCAGTCCAAGAAATTTACGGCAGTTGTATCGATGTACCGGCTTATTGGATGCACCTTGATGAAAACTTTCGACCTAGCTGAAGTATGACCGTCATCAAGGTGTCTAAGGGAGTAAACGTAATTGATAATAATATAATTTTATTTCAGATCACATACCTAGATTACATAACCTTATGTTGTTAAAAAAGTGAAAATAAGAAACACACTATATACAAAATAGATACGACTCACACCTTTGCGTGCAGCCGTATCCAGTGAGCCAGCATGGGCAAGCTGTCGAGGGTAGCCTTTATTTAGAAAAACATTCTACTTATGTTTGCTGTATATAATCAGCGATTAATGCAAAGATTTCCGACAAATTAAAATTATATTGTTACTTACTTGAATCTATACGAATATTATAAAGCTGAAGAGTTTGGTTTGTTTGTTTGGCTGAACGCGCTAATTTCAGGAAATGGTGGTTCGAGTTTAAAACATATTTTACTGTTGTACAGCCAATGAAGGCTAACAACATCACCAATAAGAGCGGAGCATCAATGAAAAAAATCCCAAAAACAAAGATTTATTCCTTTTTCTTTGCTTCCGTAGCAAGCGCTGCATAACGCGGTTAAAGTTACACAGCAATCACGTACGAAGGGATTGTTCTTCTTAAGCATTTAAAAAAAACGTGCGCGATAGCATAATATGTCTATTTTTAGGTTGACTAACTCTTTCTCTAACCCTTACTCGCAGACGAAGTTGCGCGGGTCAGCTAATAATAAAAAAAAAACAGTTTAAAATGTATATTGTTGTAATATTCGGTCTGATTAGTATCAACTAAATTGTGTGAAAGTGACTTTTAAGCGTCACGACCTGCAATAGTTAGTTTAGCATCATGAGTTGTAAAAGCTTTAACAGCCAGTGTGTGTATTGTGGACTCAATTTCCCGAGTAGAGAGGAGGTAAAACTGATGTACAGTTTTGCATAAATGTCCAAATGAATGGACGAAACTTAAAGCTCACCCGTTAAAATCAACGTTTCTATTATCGTGTAGTTAAAATGAGCAAACGTACATTCCTGCCCTTTGTCTCATTAAAGGTCAGGTATTCGCTGGTATCACTGGCATGTAGGTATGTGATGAGCGTGTATCACATCACACAGACGGTGACTCCTTAGAATACACAGACGACTTTGAATTTCATAATTTAGAGAGATGGTTGAAAATTCCACTTGTCTACAATTTATGCAAAATGGGTTTGTTCTTATCACGATGTTGGTTTCGGTACTACTTATAAACTAGCAATGTGGTGATCCTACCCTTTCACTTGTCGCTACTGCAACCGTGTAAAGAAAACACTCCTATAAACGGCTGACATGTAAGAACATCGGTATGAATACACTATACGTGGTCAAAATCCATTGTGCTGTGTAGGAGATCTTAAGCGCTGCACTCCATGTATGCACGTACAGACATACGAAAATGGCATTTTTTTAAAGGAAACAATTTTTTGGTTTGGTGTTAGGCCACCCACATAAATTGTAGTATTTAAGGCGCTTAGACGAGCTAAATTAGCAACTCTATTTGTGGTAGTTCAAACTTCGTTTGAAATGCTGTTAGAATAAAGTTCTAATCAGCTTGCACTACAAAGTGGTTGCTACGTCAGCCACTGCGGGCCAAATAGCTCGAAATGAGTGGTTTCGATCGATTTACAAAAAAACTATTGATTGGATTAAAAAACTGAAACAGTATCATGCTAATATATTGCTTGTAGAATTATTTGCCAAAACATCAGAATGATCGCATGCATATTTGTATGATTTTTATTGTTTGAAAGATATTTTTAGAGATAAGTTCGTGATTTCTTTTTATCGAGCTTTTTATCTTTTCAAAACAATATCATGCTAGCATTATATCCTGAAGAATATCATATATTTTTCTGGTCTTGTTTATAGCAGTGAATCATATGCTTTTAGTAATTATAAAACTGGCGTTTAGCTCATGTAATCGCCTTAAAATTGAAACGTACATTGATTTCTTCCGCGAAATTCAAATTTTCTTCCGTTTTTTGCAATTTGCAGGGCAGTGCTAAGTTTTATGTTGATAAACATATCGGTCGCGACTGTAAGACCTATTAAGTTCCAGAATTATAATCATCAATACAACCCTCCAAGTTCGTAAAACTCGAAGAAGGACTTTGACCGTGAAATATTCGTTCATCGACTCTTATGAACTTGGAGGGTTGTATTGATGATTTTGATGATTATAATAACTACTACCCAATGGGTAGGTACCGTACTTTTTTTTGTGAACGGTAAAAACGCCTGCCCCTATTCACTTAAGTATTTTCTGTCAAATGAAAATAACCACCACAACAGGAATGATTTGACTCGTAAAAAATATCATAACATACTTAGCTTATTTATTATGATTTCAAGATTCCGGTTTCATTTCCACGTACCTAATATTTCGTTTAATCTTATAGTAAAATGGTTACTTTTTTTAGTGTAATTATGAATAATAAATGCAATGACAGATGAGCCCAAAAAATTGTCTCCTGTTTACGATCTTTAGATTCTTATAATGATAGGATTGACACAAAAAGTTATGGAATCTATGTTGCTGTTCCAGCGCCCGACGCATTCACAATCAAATATTATAATTAAAAGCACATAGTTTACACTTCAGCCCAGAAATAGAGACAACTTGAACGATCCATAATTATTTTTGGTTTGTACCTACTTGCATTTATAAAAGCGTGTTTTTCTAGTGTTTTTAAACTATTTATTAATTCCATGATAATTATCACACAATCCATTTATCTTTTCTTAGTTCTTCCTTTTTTTACGAATGGGAAATCATCAAATGACTTCTCCCACTCTGGACGGACCAGGAGGGAATGTCAAACTTTTACTGACTAAAACCCATCCATGTTCCTTTCTCGCCCTTTACGTTCCGGGGCCACGGTATCTCTTTCGAACAGTCCCGCAGCCCCGGACCAAAAATTGTATTGCCTTACGTCTTTTAGTATAGAGGAGAGGCAATGATACATTATTGTAGATTCCTTCGCTTCACTAACTGTCAGCCATTGATAATAATAACAATAACCTTCCGCAAGGACACACTTTGGCTCATATAGGCTAAACTGTTTCAAAAGTGATCGGGGCCGTTTGCTGTTCTTAATGATGGGTCGGTCACAGGTGTGCTCGGCGAACATGTCCATAGGACCGTATATATTATAGACTAATATTGATCGGCGGATAGGTAGTGCCTTGTTATAGGACCGTAAAATATAAACATAACCAACAAAGCGGTCACGTGTCTTTTGTTCAAACATTTAAAAAAAGAAGCAAAATCCAAGTCTTCTCGTAACATGAAACCTGTTCTGTTCACAGGTTTAAGTTTTAAGCCTTTTTTATTTAGAGTTCGTGTTGGAAAGCCCTCCGAGTCCGCACCCATCGAATACAGTTGACTCGCGAACGTTATGGACGTATGATGTGAATAGGTAGTACCTATGAGGAGATTGAAACCGGCTTTGGCTGATATTGCCAATATTTGAAAAATATTCCTCTTTTCCGCAACAATCTGTTGAGTTTCGCACTAGATGAAATAATGCTGTCGAGTGAGACATTCTAAACTTATTGGTTTATATTAAGATACACCTTGTTGCACTTGTTAACATGAAAGCTTCGAGCGCGAGTTTCGACGTACTCGTACGTACCTACATGAAAAGTTTTGCTTTGAATGACGCCGGGTAATAGTTACCTTCAACACAATATTTGCTCAAAAAATGCATTTACAAAGCCTGTTTAAGGGTATAATTATGTCACCGTAAAATTGTCAAACACGTTATATTACAAATATAACGTGTACCTCTCTAGCGATTTTGTAAACTCTCGAATTATTTTCAAATGGACATACGGAAGTATCTCTGCTCCCATAATCGGGACTTGGGGCAGTTAGTTTCCCCGTTAGGTTAGTTAAGTTCCTTTAAACCTTGACTCGGAAATAGGGGCCCGCGATGTGGGGCTCCGTTGACTAAGCTTTTTAGGGGAATATGAGGTGTTTTAAGGTTAGGTTATATTAATCGATATTTCTCAGGAATGCTACAGTATCTTTTCATGAGAGTGGTGCCACTGGGCAAGGGGGACCCCGCCTTCCCTACACATCGCGTGAGTTGACTACCATCGCGTGCATTTCACGATAAATAATGCGTTTTATTGTAAGCAGTATGTTCGTTTGACAATAATTCGAGAGTTTACAATATCGCGAGAGAGATTACAATATAACGTGTTTGACAACTTTACGGTGACATATACCTACATTGTTCGAAAGGTAACATACAACGGAACGTTCGGTAAAATAGGTACCTACTTTCACATACGCACCTTAAAGTACGCGCCACGAGAAGCTGTACATTTTGAAAACAAAGAATTTCTACCAAGATACGTAGCTGACAATTCAATCAACAACAAATAGGTACTCGCAAATTCAATCAATTCAAATTATCATACGTGTAATACGAAACTAACGAGCACTTTCACTTGGTCGGGTTATATTTTGTCGATATAAAGCGCTGTCGTCTGTTTCGTGGTACTGTAACGCATCTGACATCATGGAACGTAAACATTTGGGCCGCGATTTTAAACTCAGTTCACGCTGACGCTGTCAAATGACATCTGCAAGAGAACCAAGGTCACCGACGTAGCCCGAAGATTTGCCAAACTTAAGTGGCAGTGGGCAGGGCACGTTTGCTCGCAGAACGGATGGCCGATGGTGCCGGAAAGTTCTGGAGTGGCGACCGCGAACCGGAAGACGATGCGTTGAGAGACCTCCCGCTAGGTGGACCGATGACCTGGTGAAGATTGCGGGAATCCGTTGGATGCGAGTCGCAAGGGACCGGTCAATGTGGGGACAGTTGGGGGAGGCCTATGTCCAGCAGTAGACGTCTTTCGGATGAAATGATGATGAAGATGATGATGACGCTGTCATTTTTTAATTTGACCCAAAGGTTGAGAGCCCGAATGTGTTTTCACAAAATGGCCTATACCTATTTTACCGCATTTCCCCTTGTATAGCACCGTGCGTATTCTTTACGGTTTTTATTTTAAATATCCAAAAAAAAAACCAAAAGAATTCTACCAAGGAGTTTCACATTGCCTACAAGAATAAAATAAGCTGACTGGCTGCAGTCAGCCAGTCAACTTTGTTTATTTATAGAACCTCCTTGGAAGCGCTTTTGATCAATAAGTTAGTCTCACTTCAATAAAAAGAGTAAGTGAAACAAAAGACGTTAAACCTGATGAATTCCTGTAGCAACATTCTGGGAAATATTTCAGTCTTGAGTTCGAAATAATAAAGCATAGATAAGTTTCACCACCAGAGTTCTCAACTCAACATCGCAGTTTCCTTGCTACAACTCTCGAAGACTTTCCAAGCCTTCATATTGTTTTAATGGTACTGCTAGCCTTCTACCTACGCAATGCAAAAAAGCACTAAGCAATACTGAGTTTAGGTGAGTCAGCCGTAGGTGAATCGACCGTATGTCAGTCAACAGTAGATGGATGGCGCTATATGGATTTTGTTCATTAGTTATTACAAAAATCTGTTGAACGATCTTTAGGTTTTTTAAACAGTAGGTCTTAGAACCTTAGTTAAATCGAAAATAGTTTGGATAAACTTAGGTATTATGTATGATACGTACCCGTCAAAACATCACACATAACTCTTTAGATCAAGAAATATCTAATGATTGAAAATTCGACCCTTACCGACGTACGCAGACAAAATTGTACAATACGTTGGTAAAAAATCTACGGCTTTTTAGTCAGAGAGGTCAAGCTGCATAAAACGCTGAGTAATTTTTAAGTTTATTTTTAGAATGGTGATTTCTGTAACGGAATGGAATAACTTTCTCGTGAATAGTTAACATGCTCTAAAGAAATCCTTAATCCTAACGAGATTATCTCTACGTAAGTACACAATATATTCATCTTACATAATTGTTTATGTCTCTGCTCGATCAGTTTACTTTTAAAATCCCACCTAAATATATAATCGTGGTCACCTACTAGAAGCTATTTTAAGATTGCATTTAGCCAACTTGTGCGCGTTTAATACCAATAAGTACCATGGGTTGGGTGAAAAGTCTCATTATAAAAAAAGACGTAGTTATTAAAAATATTATTATGTAGCGTTCTACCAGTGAAACATAAATTTTTTGATCATTAGTCCCGGCGATTACCTCCTTCATAAAACTTACAAACAAATTTGACCTCTTTATAATATTAGTACATGTTCGCGACGAACGTCACCAAAACAAGTGTATATAGTTTCTTACAAAGATAGTGTAGAGTCAGTGATACATGGGCAATAACAGTGACGAAATAAACAAACGCGTCAGTGATTAGATTTAGTAAATAAACCGAACAGTAAGCGTTAAACTCATATCACCTCGAAAGTGGCATTTTATTTAGTTAAAACGTAGTATTATCGAGATCCAGGTAGCCTAGTGTTGCGACCTAGGCCTGGATATAGTTTTGTAGAATCAACATAGCCCTTCAGGGAAGCCACTTGTCGAGGATATGACAGTCTAACGCGCCTATCTGTGTTCATAGCATGTAAATTTGGTCTATCATACTGACAGTTGAAGGAACATTACAGGCTGGATAATATAGATACATAAAAGTAAATAGTAGATTCATATAGGCCATACAACACCCTTGTATATGGCACTCTATATACTTACAGCATCAACTCCGGTTTTCGTGTAAATTATCCTGAAAGATCCTTCGACCGTCCCAGTTTTAGAAAGTTCTGTACTAATTTATCTATATTTCTTTAATTTCAATAAAGATATGTGTGTTTTTTGTGTTAGTAGATAGATAACACTATGTACAAACCATGTAACGTTAAAAATATAATTAGATATAAGTTCAGAATTGTAATAACAGAAAATATTTGTAAATATCCAAATGAAAATACATAATAAAAAATTCCAAAAATCAGGAAGCGATTTGCGGCTCTCGTTACAGTCAAGTACTCTAGTACGTTAGTAAATCTAGATTTTCTTAGAATCGTAGTCATCAGTACGGCAAATATTATATTATAATGTGAGTGAATCAAGCAGTAAAAAGTAGTGCGCGAAAGTCATGAAGGAATATCAAATCGCTTCCTGAAAAGTTATGAAAGTTTATCAGTGTTCTCATTCCCAGTAACCCTTCCCCCTGATAGGAAACGACTGAGGTTGTCTGAACCGACAGGTGTAGGACGTCAGCGCCGTCTAGGTTCGAAGATTATGTGTGTACAGTTACAGTATAGGCAGAACGTCTGTTAGAGTAGACAGAGCGTCAGGCAAGCACGCATACATCCCCGCGTCTAGCGATCACGCCCGTCCGGCACAGTACAGATGTACTGAATTATTCTACCGAGTCATAGAATAAAATTCTAAAAGAAGTTACGACTCTGAGCGACTTTCAAACACTCCCAACTTGGAGTTACTAGACATTCCATTTGTAGTTTGACCGCGCTTTCAATGTTCACTTGATTCACTTCCGGTGCATAAGGATAACATACTTCCGGTACAAACTATGCTAAAGCTTAAGTGGGAGATGTTCAGGTGAAGTCCGGAACGGGAGCCGGGGCTACGCCACGCGCCGCGCCCGCCACTCAAAACCTTTTCTGTTGCTCACTAAGCTTTTCTGTTCACGACAGCAGGAGTCAAATAGCTACAGTTTATGGGTAGTTAATATCAAAGCCCTTTTTATTGTTGATAAAACCCGTCAACTTGTTAGTTAGTAGTTTTGTCAGTAGCGTCGATAACATCTTATGAGTTTACGTATACTCAACTCGTAGGTACAACTTACTGAAATTTCAGACGACTGCTGTAACTTTGCTGCTTTAACAAAGCGTACTTGTTTATAGGTTTATACACAAGATTGAATTTTGTATTTGTTAATAAATTAAATGAGGCACGGTTGCAAAAGTTTAATTTCTTAGTTCCAGAAAGACCTTATGCGCACAAAACAGCGAAGCCTGAAAATGTAAAGCTACAAAGAAATTGTTTTGTAGATAGTAATAATCTTAAATGTAGCTATAAAGGTATCTCCAACAAGCAGCCTTCGATGCCACAAATGTAAGTAACATCAAGATAAAGCAAACATCCAGTGATTCAAGTCGGCGAGCTGTTACGCGACCTAGCGAGTTGTGCTGCAAGTCTAAGGGCGCCCGCCGAGCGCATCTCACTTTGACTCGCTCCATTTTAGTTTCACATCGTTAACGATCATGCATAAACTCAATTATGAATATTTTTAAATGCAACAGAAATACACATTCTGTGGAAATTTCAACTGGCGACCTAGGGTTTTGAGATTAGCTCTCTGACGGAAGAAGGACGGGCAGACAGACGGAAGGATGGACAGCGGAGGCTTAGTGATAGGGTCCCGTTGTACTCTCTTCGGTTACGGAACCCTTTAAAAGCTAGCTTTACAGGAATCTCACCCTGAGTGCCAAGACTAGTTGTTATCTCATCCACTGCAGCAAAACGTTTCCTGGACTAACAAAAGAGCACACAATGCGGGCTACATTTAATGCGAAAAGCTCAAAGACAATAGTTGAAATCGTAATTAAATTTGCATTTCCCTCAAATTATTCCAAAGAATAATAAAATTATTTTTGCAGCTCTGATTTATTTGTATCTTCAGAATAGTAAAATAAAATAGAGTAAGTACTTTGCGCCTACTCTTTCAAACGTCGCTTGCAGTTTGTAGAAGCTCGGCTTGCACTTTCTTTTGAAATACAGGGTGTCTCAAAACAGTCCGCCTATTTCGTGAGTGAACGAGATACAAACAAAACGCGGGGGAGGAGTGAAGCGAGCGACTTCCTGTCGTCGGCCGTCCAAGAACAGCAAGAACATCCCGAAACATTGAGTTAGTTGCAAATTCTGTGAGTCGACAGCGACTCAGTGCCGACTCAGTGCCAGAAAACGTGAGTCTCAGTTGGGATTGTCTAGAACAATGATAAACCGCCTAATAATACGATCTCTTTTGCATTCGGCGTATAACATTCAGAATATGGTACCTCTTTAACGAGAACGATTACGTTACATATTTTCAGAACGATTTACATAAGTTATTATAATTACTACTACTACGTCTTATGCTCTAAAAGTATGCCAATATAGCCCTACGAAGCGGGACTAAAGTGACCACTTTCCTCCCTAGGGAGTAGAAATAATTCGTTTTTTAATTTCCTTGACGTGACATAGACGAACTCAAACAGCCAGTAAATATGCTATTATCTGTGGAGTGTGGACCATACATCTTCATTGCGAAAATGTTGGGAGTTTTATTTCATGGTTTTCCCGCAAAAAAGGTGGCGACATGTGTTTTAAATGGTTAATCTGTGACTGGTTTAGAAGAAAAAAATGACCACGCACTATTTTTGTTTAGTGTATTTGTTTGGTTTTTAATAAAATTAGGTTTTTTTGTGGTCCACGGTGCTAAAGCCTTTTCGGAAACTGGCTTGTTCGGGTGGCTGGAAATCGTCAACTCTTGAAAACAACTTGTAGACATGTATAGTATTTTCATGTTTCAGACACTTTATACTTATGAGAAAACTAGCTGACTCGCGCAACTTCGTCTGCGTCTCATAAATTGAGATGTAAGCTATCCTATCTCTCAAGTTGGACCGAACTGCACATGGTGTGCAAATTTGATTAAAATCGGTTAAGTAGTTTAGGAGTCCATTGAGGACAAACATTGTGACACGAGCTATCCTATCTCTCAAGTTGGACCGAACTGCACATGGTGTGCAAATTTGATTAAAATCGGTTAAGTAGTTTAGGAGTCCATTGAGGACAAACATTGTGACACGAGATTTATATATATTAAGATATAGTATTTAGACACTATAGGTACTTACATTTTATACTATCATTCATACTCATTATCCTTGCATATCTTTTTACATCTACGTCGCGCTTTGGCAGTAGTTATTTTAGCTTGCGTTAGATTCGATCTAGAACGATGTTTTAACATTGATTTAGCTGAAATAAAAATTATTTTCTCAATATTTACTTTGTTGACATTACGTCAATTGTCAAGCTGTCAGTTACTTTTCCTCTACTTATAATTTTCTTACTGGTCTAGGCCTATGAAGGTTTCTTTTGATTTATATAATTTTATTTTATTTTATTAATATATTAGCTCAAATAATGTATTTTAGAGATAATTACGATTGTTTACTAAATAACAGTATCTTATCTTACTTTTATAAAATTAATTAGCACGCTCTCAGAATTCTTCGAGGAAGTTTTTACTGAATAATACTGGCCGTTTTAAATACAGGCAACTCACATTTTTGATTTTAAAGTCAAATAATTTTTGGGAGAATTATAGAATTATAATAAAACAACTGATGTGGAAAAACTGATGATTTTTGGGTATAAAAGGGGATTTCTTGTCACATTCGGGCAGTCTGGAACGGGATCTCATATGAGAAGTACTATATTGACAGTCTGAAAGTCAATGTGTTCACCCTCTAAAAGTGAACAGAGAAGAAACTGATCACCGGTCTACAGAGCTGGACCCTGCAGTCCACCTTGCCTGTCCACTGACGTGCCCCAAGCCCTGAAGCCGTACGTAGAAGCTGAACGCCGGTCTCCAGAGCTACCTTGCCTGTCCACTGTCGCGCCCCAAGCCCTGAAGCCGACGCGGAAGCTGATCGTCTGTCTCCAGTGCTGGACCCTGCAGTCTACCTTGCCTGTCCACCGACGCGTCCCAAGCCCTGAAGCCGACGCGGAAGTAACGCCAAGTATTGTAAATCTTCCTACATTTCCATTCTGAGCAGCGTATATGGTTAGGTCCATGTTTTAATTAAAGTTACTTGTATGTGTTACCTTTTTTTATTTTCTTGGGGATAAGTAATACGACACATGTCTTCGAAGTGAAATGGGCCTGTATTTCTTCAACCGGGCATTTCACCCTTTTTGAAGAAGAGCACCACCACACCCCTGCACCATGCCTGTGGCGTTTTCCCCTCGAGTACGACGGAATTAAACAGCTTCTGATGGGCCTTAAGTACCGGTTTTCCACCCGCCTTCAGGAATTCCGTCATCACCCGGTGCCTTGATGTTTTTCAGAGCCATCCTAATCTCGTACAGCTAGGCTGACATCCGGGATGTCTTCGGTATAGTGTCAGGTTAGTCTAGCTCTTGGGTCGTTTGCTAGGTCGACAATGGGTTTGCTGGTTCACGTGTACAACTGTCCATAGAAGCTCTCGTCTCCCTCAGTAGCTCCGGTTTGGCGGATAAGATCCTGCCATCGTCGGTCTTCAGTTTCGTGAGCTGGCTCTACATTTACAGTTACGTTTTTAATTACATTACTTATACATTTTTATAATTATTAGAAAAAAGAAAATATTATAAAACAAAACCCAATCCATTTATACTATACTAAAAAAAACCAATACATTTATACTATATTAAAAAAACCCAATCCATTTATACTCTAAAAAAACCCAATACATTTATTTTACAATAAAAAAAACCCAGTGCAATACATAATATACGTCGCGAATAAAAATTGTATAAAAGACGGAAAAGCGACACCCAAAAAAAAAATGACTTGGGAAACGGTACGGGATTTTATTTAAAAAAATGAAACTTTTTCTTTTGCACGATTAATAAACATTTACAGAAAGAATGCAGCAGGCTACAATATTCATTGATATTTATAAATACGTCATGTTACCAACTAGCATGCAACCCTTTCATAAGCAGTATAGATCGGAAGATTGAAAAGACGGGATTGAAGCTTCATAGAAATAAACTTTATGAGGAAGCAACTAAGTGGTTTGATGAATGCACGTTTGACGAGTATCGCATTGAATGGAAGGCGCGATGAATGAATGCACTTGTTAATATCGGCTTGTATTTGCCAGCCAACTTTTGACTGCCAGCATAAAGTCACATGCATGGATATTGCATTTCTGGGTTAGGAGTTTGATTTTGTTTCAATAGATGCGTCTGTATGTTACTGAAATGACTAAACTTTCTATAGTAGCTCGATGTCGGATTAATATTCACACAGATTTTTAATGGGATGTTTTGTTGAGATTTTACTGGTAGTCTTAAAAAAACCTCGTGGGTACCAATTATTGGTTCTGCATAGTTCTAGAGGACAAATATAACTCTGTACTATAAGTAACGATAATTCAAAGATTGCTTTTGATGTTGATGATGAACCTTTATTCTTCTTCTTCATGTACTTACATACCATAAAAACCAAGCCGCAAGCTACATCTAGCTGCTTGTAGCTTACAAGCCACATATTTCTAAACAAGGCTAAAATATGCTGTGGCGGTAAGTCCCCTCTTTGAGGAGTGGCTGGAGAGGCGCCACGGCGTCCTCACCTTCCGCCTGACGCAGGTCCTCGCCGGACACGGATGTTTCGGGAGGTACCTGCACCAAATCGGGTGGGAGGAAACGCCCGGGTGTTTCCACTGCGAGGATCGACCGGAGGAGACGGTGGGGCACACGGTGGAAGTCTGCCCTGCGTGGGCGGAGAACCGCCGTGTCCTCGTAGCGGCGATCGGCGGTGGCGACCTCTCGCGTTCGGCCCTGGTTCAATCCATGGTCCTGAGCGAGACCGAATGGGAAGCCGTCACCTCCTTCTGCGAAGCAGTCATGCTAGCGAAGGAGGTGGCGGAACGAGAGAGGGAGAGAGCCTCTCTTCCCGGCCGCCGCGGGAGACGCACCGGGTGTCGTCGGCGGCCACGTGGTGGCTACCGACCACCGTAGATGCGGGCCTGTGGACGGTTGACTATGGGCTAGCTAGCCGTCCGTCCGTCTTAGGACGACTGGCCGTGTCGACGTCGCGTTTGTGTTCCACGCGCGCCTCAAAGAGATGTCAGCATAGGGGGAGGGGCCCGCAAGGGCCGAAGCCTGCCGAGGTTGCGGGCCTGTTCGAAAGATATAATAGTTATAATTTGTGTTTTCCGTTAAATAAAATTACTGTACCTACAAGTAAATACGAAGCCAAAATGGATATCACGTGGAATTGTGACCTGCAGTAAGAAAAAAAGAGAATTACTATGGAATTTTAGACGGAAACCAACATCAACAAACAAACAAAAATATTTAACATATTCAAAACTTCTAAAACGAATTATCAACCTTACTAAACGCGCTCAAAACAATTACAAAATAAAAACGTCGACAAATAGAATAAAACAGCCTGGCAAATTATTAACAATAATAAACTAAATATTCCAAATGACTCCATATCTGAATTAAAAATTAACGAAAAATTGACAACAAATCCTACAGAAATTGCCAACGCGTTTAATAATTATTTCATTGAAAAAGTAAATCCAATTCCAGGTGCTGGAAAAGTATCCACAGCCCTAATTAATCCCCTACCGAACTCAATGTTTTTATCACCCTGTTCGCCTTATCATATACAGAAAATTATAAGAAATCTCAAAAATACTAGCAGTGTAGGGAATGACGGTATTTCGACTATAGTGATCAAAGCAGTAAATGAAGATATCTCTCATCACTTAAGCCATATTCTGAATCTTTGCATACAGAGTGGAACATTCCCAAAAGACCTCAAATTGACAATTATTAAACCTATATTAAAAAAAAATGATAAACACTTAATGGAGAACTATAGACCCATAGCACAAATCGCGGTATTCTCAAAAGTCTTTGAAAAATATATTTACAGTGAACTAAATAGCTACCTAGACCAAAATGAAATCCTATGTGATGAGCAAAAACGCTTCAGAAAAAATAAAAACATTAATATGGCGGTTTATGACTTTCGCGTAGTTTCTTCACAAGTTGACAAATCTTTACCTGTTTGTAGTATTTATTGTGGCATGTCGCAAGCATTCGATTATGTTGACCACAATATTCTACTAGATAAACTCGAGGCTTACGGTATAAGAGGGAACGTCCTTGAGTTGATAAAATCATATTTATCAGACCGCCAACAAGTAACCCAAATATCAAAATTTGATATTAAAACTAAAAGGGAACAAATTTTCTCCTCTGGTCAGCGATATATAACATATGGTGTTCCCCAGGGAAGTGTATTAGGTCCTCCATTGTTTCTACTTTACATTAATGATCTACCAAAAGCAACTAAGGAACCTATGTCATTGTTCGCTGACGACAGTACTGTTACCATAGCACCAAAAAATATGATTAACTACCATTCTGCTACTAGTCATTGAATTCTATAATTACCTGGCTTAATTATAACAATTTGAAAATTAATCTCAGTAAAACAAATATAATGCATTTTAGTAAACGAGAAAAGTTACGCAATATGTCAAAATTTAATTTAGTATATAAAGAAAATATAATACAAGAAGTAGAAACAGCCCGATTTTTGGGATTGATCATTGACAAGCAATTAAATTGGAAAACTCACATTAACCTTCTGCAACTGAGGTGAGTTTCTAATCAACATTCGACTGAGGTGTAGTCTGTCAGGCGTCACTATATACAGCATGATTCGCTTATAACTTTCAGAAATATTAGAGCTCTAGTTTTATTTTATGATTAATGGGTTTATCTATAATGAAATAAAAATGAATAAGCTTTCTTAAAACAAAAAACGAGTTTATTATGGAATCATTTATTGAGATCGGTATTTTCATTATTTTTACGCTTAAACTTACAAAACTATTAAAAAAAAAAAAACTAAATTATAAAACTTCTATAAAACTGTTCATTAATCTTTTAAGCATTATCTTATAGCTCTAAAACAAAAAAATCAACGAGATATCACGGTTCAATTAAGCACAAATCAGTCTCAAAGTTAACCCTAAATCTAAAGCGTAAGTTTACAGTCTTGACATAGTGGAGAAGAACATTGTAGACAAATTGGCTTTTTGCATGCGCAACAGTGGTACCTTGTTTGCCTCTTCAATCTACTGGGGCATATGCTGCATAGTTTCCTTCCAGCAGGACCTGGTAGCTGAGCCACTGGTGGAGGGGGGGCAAATCATTGCCTAAAACTCGCGTTATAGTAAGACGGAGTTCTCTGGGCAATCTGTCATTATAAACGCGTTCTTTTAAGCCAGGAAGAACCAATTCTCTTGCCAAAGATAGTAAAAAGTCCCCTCTTCGCAGCTTGGTGCCTGGACAAGATTGGTATAAGACAAATGAATTATTTCCAGATAAATCCAGAATTCTGTAAAATATAGTCATGGGCCAACGGCGTGTTTTACGACTGCTGCATTTCCTTCCACATAATTAGGGTCTTCTACCGAATCATCAAAATCGCTAAACTCGTGTTCTTCTTCTAATTCTTCAAACCATTCCTCAATCTGCTCATCATCATTTGTATATCTTCCACTGCTGTCTCGTTTTGGTGGCCTACTATCTGTGCTTTGAGTCGCCATCTAAAAAAATATGAATATTATAAGTAAAGCAAATTAAATGTGAGGTTACGTCTGAGAGACACTATACTAAGTATTAATATGTTACTGATGAAACGACTCACAGACACTATGAACCTAAAAAGATATTGGTGAGGTGACGTCTCTCAGAATCAACGTTTATTGCTGTACTTACGTCTGTGAGACACCGGCTGTCGAAAACTCCAAACGTACACACCGCTTTGCTGCCCGCGCCTCACTGACCGTTAGCGCGAGCCGTTACAGGAAGGTACTGAGCGAGACACAGCTACATCACGCCATGTTACGATCTGGCAACGTGTTTTGTGATTGGTGGTGTCTGATAGACTACCACCTCAGTCGCAGAAGGTTAATGAACTTTGTAAAAAAATTAGCACTGCGTCTTATGCTCTTTATAAGTTGGCGCCGACTGTCAACACAGATACTTTACTTACAGCATATTACGGGCTAGCCGAATCAATATTAAGATTTGGTATAATTTTCTGGGGCAATTCAACTCAGAAGGACAGTGCGTTCAAAGCACAAAAGCGTTGTATACGTGCCATGTTTGGGATGCAAACTACTGACAGTTGCAAGCCAATGTTTATACAGTACAGAATTCTAACACTTCCGTCACTTTATATATTAGAAATATCCCTATTTGTAAAAACGAATCCTAATTTGTTTCCCCTTCTGAATAATAAAACAGATAGAAATAGACGTGATAAGTATAGACTTTGGGTGCAATCAGTGTCTGCCAAAACAGCATTTCTCAAAAAAAGTGTGATATGCATGGCCCCATTAATATATAATAAAATTCCCAATTCCATTAAGACGTTATATTAACTCTTTCAAAAGAGAACTAAAAAAAATACTAATTAATAAGGGATACTACAATGTGACGGAGTTTCTGAATGACAAATTTTGAATTTATAATTTTGATTTAATAATAAATTTTGATTGAATAATTTAATTTGTAATTTTAGTTTTAATGTTATTGTTTTAATTATTCTTTGTTTTTTTTTTGTATCGAATGTGATTGTGTATTTGAATTGATTGAATTTTGACTACTGTTATTTCTTGACTAATGTGATTTAATTATTGTATCGACTGTAATTATGTATTTGAATTGATTTAATTTTGGTTATTGTGATTTCTTGACTGATGTGATTTAATTATTTATTAATTTGTGACTTCCAATGAAGTAGGTACTTTAAAACTAATTTGTACGCCGAATATGGCAAAACATGTTGAACCAGTAATCTTCAAACCTCGTTCCATCCCTATGTGCATATCCATGTATCATGTCACACATGTTAAACAAATAAATGCTTCTTTATCTTTATCTTAAAGAGATACCGCGGCCCCGGAACATAAAGGGCGAGGAAGGAACATGGATGGGTTTTAGTCAGTAAAAGTATGACACTCCCTCCTATAAGAAATAACTTCTCCCACTCTGGGCGGAGCGCGCCCAGAGTGGGAGAAGTTATTTGATGATTTCCCATCCTAAAAAAAAAAGAAAAGGCTAAAATATCGATACTGGAAATATGAAATAACGTAAGGGACAAAACTAAGGTTTTCAGGAGAGCAAAAATAAGATATTTTTCTTACAAAACTGGCAATAATTTTTTAACTATATGTTTTATGTAAAAGTGTCTAGGACAAAGTTTCTTAGATTTCTTCATTCTTTGAAGCTAAAATATGCTTACTAAGATGCTGATGGATTATTAAAAGTCGTTATTTTGTTGTGTTTTAAAGATTGATGCCAGCACAGTCACCGGGCTTTATCGCTAAAGCACTGTTTTAGACTTTCACGGTTTTTCACTACACTTAAAGTACTTAAGGGGTAAATGCGTGTTTTTCTTCTGGTTCTATAAGCTCTCCATATTTCAACGCTGTTGCAAACACCGTGATCGCGGGAATACTGAAGAGATATGCGGGTGGGACGAAATAGTACATTTTGATACAAGTGGAGTAAGTTTGTTATTGTAGTTCAAGGCGGTGTACACACGAGCCGTAAGGCGAGGGTGTTTTTGGGCCGAGAACTGCAATAACAAATATCCACGTGTACCAAACAACGTTTTTCAATACACTTTTGAAGAAATAAAATAAAAGAATGTACTTACTTAAAATATTTGTATCTGCACATGTGTAGAAAAAACATGAAAAACACACGTGTGTAAAATACACTGCATTTTGAACCTAATAGTAGTGCGAAAAGAACCAGTTTTCGAGGAAGTGTATTGAAAATTATTTATTATGAGCAGAAAAATCTGTCTACCCTGTTTCTTAGTCTTTTATTACGTGCACTACTGAAACTCGATTGTCATGTAACTCAAGACAAAATGCATTCACAGAATCACTAGGTTTTTCTTTAAAACTAATGGAGAACCACTTAAACGCTTAAACTTTAATAGGTAAGTAAGTACGTGGAATCCAGTGATAACTGGATTCCACGTACTTACCTATTAAAGTTTAAAACAATAGCTAACTGTTTACTTATCGCAAATAATTAGGTTGATTGGGAAGATTAGTCAGTTTCGTGTAGCTTGATTTATTTGTCGTCTGTACAATTTATTGATTGTTTTAAAAAATCATCCAAATGTTTAAAAAGATATTGCGTTTATTCGAAACTCGGGACTGAAAAAAAGTCTGTGAGTGATGAAACAACGAAATATAAACAGAGCTTTGTGTTTACCATTTACGTGTGGCACGGTTAGCATAGTATTTGAGTGATTGGGTTCGATTCCCGCACGGAACAGTATTTGTATAGCCTACAAGTAGTTTTTCGGTTCTGGCTGTTTGTGTATGCTAGTTTAAATGTTTTTACACTCACCCACGTTACAAGAGAAATCCTAGTTTGCGGAAATCCATACTAAAGTTGTTGAAACATAAAAATCTTTACATTGAAGATTAATACAAAGTTTTTTCCAAAAAATAAAACCGGCTTCTCTCAAAAAAAGAGAAAAATAACTTTAGCTTCAGAAGTCGGTGACAAAATGAGAACAAAAAAAACTAAGTAAATCGATCAACCAAAGGTCACCGACACTGAAAGCACCAGCTTTCAAATAAAATAAGAATCATCATAATCGGTTCACCCAGTCGAAAGTTCTGTGGTAACAAACACAAAAAAAATACAGACAAATTGATAACCTCCTCTTTTTGGAAGTCGGTTGAAAATAAAACCGATCGGGGTGACTAATTAATAAGTAACTGAACATATTAAAACCATTTTTTTTATGTGTTTGAACGCGCATCACGTAAGAACTACTGAACGTATTTTGCTGAAATGTTCACAAAGACACACGGCCTCATAGGGTCGTAGAGTTAGAAATTTGAAATGGAGGATTAAAACACTTTGGTTTCAAAATTGTCACCAAAGTAGAAGAAAAATAGCAATGAAGATGGAAGACAGTGGGCCTTGCAACAGATCCGCAAGAGTTTACAACTGACAGCTATATCGTGTTTAGGGCACTTTCAATTTAGACGTTTTGTGTGTTTGTATGAAAACAAACGAACGTCTTTACGCAGTACGACAAACGCACTGCTTTGGCGCCGCAGCGGCTCGACACGAAACGTCGAAATTGAAAACGCCCTTAGGATCATTTCATGCACTCCAATGAGAACATCAGGCTTGGCTGGAGTATGACTGTCAGTGACGGTACAACCATGGAGACAAGACAGTTGCAAGAAGTCAACGGTTTACAGCAGTTATATCGTGTCACGGCTTATTGCAAGCACCTTGATTAGAACTTTCGACCTAGCTGATAATATCGACGTAAATGATAATAAGATAAATTTTATTTCATGTCAAATACAATCCATTCATGTTGTTAGTGAGTCTTAACCTAATGTCAGTAAAAATAAGTTACAAAAGAAACACTATAATACAAAATAGATACGATTTACAGCTATGTGTGCAGCCGTATCCAGTGAGCCAGCATGGGCAAGCTATCGAGGGAAGCCCTTATTTGGGAAACCATAAATAGAATATATGAGCGATTAATGCAAAGATTTCCGAGAAATTAAATTGTTCCCTACTTGAATCTACACTAGTATTATAAAGCTGAAGATAGTTTGTTGGTTTGGTTGAACGCGCTAATTTCAGGAAATGGTGGTTTGAGTTTAAAACATAGTGCTGAACAGCCCGTTTATCAAGAAAGGCTAACATCACCAATAAGAGCGGAACATCAATGAAAATCATCCAAAAAACAAAGATTTATTCCTTTTTCTTAGCTTCCGTTGTAAGCGCTGCGTATCGCAGTTAAAGTTACACAAACACGTACGAAGGGATTGTTCCTCTTAAGCATTTAAAAAAAACAGTCCGCGATAGCATATTATGTGTATTTTTTAAGGTTGACTCACACTTTCTCTAACCCTCACTCGCAATTGCGCGGGTCAGGTAATAAATTAATAAATAAATGTTAAAAAAAAACCTTAATTGAGATTTATCTGTTGTTGTTGTTGATTTACTGCTCTTTGCTACAATCACAGATGTCGCTACCAGAGCGATATTCGATTTGCTTTGTGTAAATTGATATCCTAATATTACCTACCTACATTCGCATTACTAATAGGTACTGTGGCATTCTATGTTCTAAATAATACTGAACGATGCTCGCGTTAACATTATATTTTATAATGTACGTCGGCATTATTATGTTTTGAATAGTGAATGGTGCTCGTTTTCTATTTCTCCAAACCAAAGCGCGCAAAAAAATCATGGTCTCGTAATAATTCATAACATGACACAAATATTTTACATTCTTCATTTTATTTCTTCAAAAGTGTATTGAAAAACGTCGTGTGATACACGTGGACATTTGTTATTGCAGTTCTCGGCTCCAAAACACACTCACCTACGGCTCTTTTGTTCATACCGGCTTGAACTACAATAACAAACTTTCTCCACTTGTATCAAAATGTACTATTGTTGTGTATGTAGAACGTGTTTGTATCGTTTGAACTCCTGATCCCCTAAGCGCTTTGAAAACCTTCCCCCCCTAAGCCCTTTGAAGACCCGACGATGTCTGTGAAAAATCTTACAATACTCTACGTGTCTATTGGACTGAACGGTTTCTATTACTCAGAGGACTTTAGTTTTAACAAAGTGCACTTTTATTCAGTCTATTTAAAGATTTCATTTGTAAAAATTTATTTAAATATTATTTGAATGACTATTTCATAAAAAAGTCATTCAATCAGCAGGTTACATGAACTTAGAGGGTTGTATTGATTTTAGTTTTGTAACTGCATACACACATGTTATAATAATGTCGCGAATCATATGTTAATAAACATACAACCGGACACTGGCCTGTAAATTGCAAAAAACAAATAAATAAAAAATTGAATTTCGCGGGCTATCCTGACGCTTCGACTTTATGAAACTTGTTTCGGCCTGGCATTATATACTCTGTGTGGCCTGCAAGGAGAAAGACGAGTGTAAGTATCATCATCTGCCTAGCCTTCCCCCAACTATGTTGGGGTCGGCTTCCAGTCTAACCAGATGCAGCTGAATACCAATATTTTACATGGAGCGACTGCTTATCTGACCTCCACAACCCAGTTAATACTCGGTAACACGACTTGGTAAGACCGGTTGTCAGACTTTTTGGGCCACTGACTACCTGTTACGTCTGCCAAAGATGGACAAATGACAGCTGTGACCAACAGTTTAACGTGCTTTCCGAGGCACGGAGGAAACTCGCTATGTAAGGGTGGTCAGTGGTCCTGCCGGGGTTGCGGGCCTGTTCGAAAGAGATACCGCGGCCCCGGAACGTAAAAGACGAGGAAGGAACATGGATGGTTTTTAGTCAGTAAGAGTCTGACACTCCCTCCCGCTTCGCCCAGAGTGGGGGGGGTCATGTGATGATTTCCCATCCTTAAAAAAAAAAAAAAAAAGGGTGGTCAGTGGTCACCCATTCACAAAATAAAAATGTAGACGAACGAAGAGATCTTGTCACTACGACAATAATTCGAAATGCGAAACGACTTACACCCATACAAACTAGATACGGATGGTCATGTAATCAAGTCACTCAAGCTGTAGATCCTAAGTAATTCAATTTACCTAGGCTTGCGACATTGTCAGGATCAACGAGCGGCGCTTGAAATGCAATTAGCATCAGACTGTCAGCATGTCCATTCAAATCTTCATTTGAATAGGAACACTCCGTCTTATGTTGCATTATTCGATTCTGAAACAAATTATTGGTTGGCACCTACTTTATTACACACTGAAGATGATGACTGCAGCTCAAGTGCTATCCTTTTTGACTGATAGTTATCATGGTCGAAGTATATTATTGTACCATGATAGTTATGAACTTATGACATTGACAAAATCACAATTATAGTTACATAAAACCGACTAAAAAACAAAAAACTAATGCACTATCGTTACAGTTTTTTGTAATCCCGTTTTCATTTATTTTCAACCTAGTTCCAAAAAACTTTTTTAACAAAAAATAAAACCGACTTCAGCGAAAACAAAAAGTGAAAAATAACTACAGAAAAAACGCTTCAGAAGTCGGTGACCTTTGATTGATTTACTTTTTTTGTTCGATTTTATAGGCACACCAGAATCGATTTGGGTAGTTTATGAAGCGTACTTTCTCGAAGTGATCCCATTACAATTTGTTGAAGATCTGATGAAGAACTTCGGAGATAGGCAAAGGAGCTCCTTAATAATTATTATGAAATGTACTAGGATTTCTGAAATCTCATGTCTGTCTATTGTATACAACAGTTCATAACCGAAAATCATGCCGGTACGCTGTGAAGCACAATGACATGTGAACCACCAAAAAGGGAAAAATTTAAAAAAAATCGGTCAAGTCGGTTTTATGTTTTGTAAAAAAATATATATATTTTGAAACACTCGATAGGTTTTTTGGTTATATTTTATTTATTAACATGTTAGGTACTATTTCGGTCCACAAATCTGCCATTTTGTAATTGTATCGCGAGCAACACACGTTTCCTAAACCTGCAAACAATAGCAATTCTAAATTGTGCAAACTAGTCTGATGATGATGATGATGTGTGTTAGATATGCAGTTGTTAGTAGATCATCGTGTAATCTAACCTCGTAGGTCCTCTATATAATAGCTGGCCACACCAAGGTATGATGTAATATACGGATTTAATTCAACCATAAATTATTCATGTCAATGGCAATGCTATTTTTGACTTCATTGTGGTAGACGAGATCAGGCTGGGTGCGTCCGGCGCCGCGGCGCTCCTCAGTTATGCTCCATAGAGCCTGCTCATATAATAATAAAGTTATCAATGTACAGCTAACCAATTATATCCTTACCTTGGTACTCGCCTGTGTTAATTGTCAGGAGATCAATCAACTTAATTGGGGCTTCAGTGTCACGAAAGAGGGAGAATAAAATATGTAGAATGCATTTTCTACTTACTTTTTCTTTTTGGGATTTTGAGGGCTATTTGGTACCTTACAATACCAAAATTTTATTGGGTTTACCGTTAGGAATTTCTTAGTAACAGCCAGTCAAAGTGTTGCTAGAGTTTGTAAAGTAACTTCTATCATTACACCAATCGACAATACTTTTGTTCTGGTCCTTCTGCGTCGTCCCAATTATTCCCCAAAACCTAAATAGCACCGTTTTACGGTATTTTATTCTTTGCAAACATAGGTAATAGGTACCTACATAGATGTTCTTTTATAATGAAATTCTCCACATTTTGCCGTCACATGGGCATACAAATACTTGGTTTAAAGTAAAATTATATAAAAATAATGGCATGTCATCGGAATGCGATCAAATAATTCTACAAGCAACATATTATCATACCGTGGCCCCGGAACATAAAGGGCGAGGAAGGAACATGGATGGGTTTAGTCAGTAAAAGTCTGACACTCCCTCCCGCTCCGCCCAGAGTGGGAGAAGAGTATTTCATGATTTCCCATCCTAAAGAAAAAAAGGATCGAAAGGAATCAATTTCCATACGAGATATTTTGATGTCTTTCATCCGTGGTAAGCCCTTTACTTTTCATTTCGAATATGAGGAAAGTAAAAAATAGTAGTTGGATTTTCTTATCTGCTCACTTCATAAACTCATAGTACGTTTTTTTTTTAAATTCTGGCAAAAGATTTTCAATAACTGCATTTGCCTCGTCTTTAACAGAATCATTTCAAAATCACTTGTAGTCATTTTTAATAAGACATTGAAAAAAGCCGAGATTTCGATAAAGCATACTAGATAGTATCCCGCCAATTTTTTTAATTTTAACTATGGAACACACCGCGTCACTGCTGGGAGCGGACCCGCTTAGTTTTTTTTTTAAATTCACACTGGCTGATAGAATTTTTGCAGCCGATTGCCAAACCAAATTTAGTTCTATTGTTTAAATTTATTCCCAGCCTAGAGCGGGAAGCAATTATTATGAGTCATTCCCGCCCAAAGGTGGGAAGTAGCATCTTCCACCAACTATAATTCGCATCAAACAAACACTTCTTTCCGAGTATGAGAAATGAAAAGAAAATAGAATCATGGAAGAAATAGTGTACAGTCACGAGCACTAAAACATAAAGTTGTTGCGTAAGCTTTTGTATAAGTCTAATCAAAATCTAAATCAAAGCATTTATTTGAAGTAGGCCAGTTACAGGCGCTTTTGAATTGTCGAAACAAAGATAAAAATTAAATGTAGCTACAGTCCCAGTCACAAGACATAAAACTGTGAAAGTACTGTAGTTGCACATTATAGCGTAGATCTCTATGGAGAAGAACGGGCAAGAAACTCCATGGACACTCTTTAAATCATAATGTTGTTACAAAATCTTGGTACATTCATGTTGAGATGGTGCATTATGTGAGAACAATGTAGCATGATGTGCACGATAAAAGTGTCCCTATTAAAAACAAACAAAAGCAATTCAAAAATAAAATAAATAATTAAAAAAAAAAACAAGCCGTGGCAACCGAGAGCTGACCAGTCCCAAACGACAGCGCCCGTTCACGAACATGACGCATGTATCAGCACCATTCAACTCAACCATTTTGAATGGAATTAAATGACCCGACACACGCGCCACCATCAGCGGGTGACCAACATTTGAGTGAGCATATCATACTCTTACCCGGGCACATTCAAGTCCAAAAATAATAAAAACGTAGGTTTCCAGCCAATAATAGCATTCATGTACGTAGCACTCACACAATATGGGATATGAGGTTATATAATACTAAATATATTGAATTTATACAATGCAAAGATAGTTGTGCCATCTCCAGCAGCTCCAACAATACAAAAAGTGCTATCCAATTATGCGCCCCTGTCCTTGTGGAGCAGGACATTGAGCCAAGCATTTTTATCACCGACGTAATCGTCCAATTTGTAATATGCTTGCTTACACAGAGTGCGTTTAATGCATGATTTAAATTTGGTTTCATTTAGTTCAAGAATGCTTTGGGGAATTTTATTATTGCATTTCAAACAGTAGCCCATGAAAGACGAGGCTACTTTAGCGAGTCTGTAGCCTGGCTGAACTAATTGGTCTCTATTTCTGGTACTGTAATTGTGTCAATCACAAAATGCCTTATGACATTATACTATGAAAGTAACTAAAATAGACCAATCTAGCGGTATCTACATCAGCAAATTGACGGATTTTTCTAATAGCATACGCCGCTGAACTTAGCCGCCCCGCTAGAAATGTTAAATGAGAACCCCATTGCAGCCTTGAATCAAGCGTAATCCCCAGGAAAACCGTTTTATCTACGAATTCAATACTATATCACAATCGCTACTTTTAACCTTCGGTAAAACAAATCTTTTGCATTTCGTTTTTTTTTTAATTAAAACTAAATTGTTTGCTGTGAACCAATTATGGACTTGAAGTAAGGCATTATTCACGTCATCTAGATTTTGGGCTCGTCTATTTATCTTCAAAATTAAGGAAGGGTCATCGGCAAATAATACCATATTTTGAGGTTGGTTTTTCAGTAAATAGGGTAGATCATTTATGTACACTAAAAAGAGGAAAGGACCCAATATTGAGCCTTGCGGTATAAGTGTTTCGGGTTAACCCTGTGAATTAACACCATTTATTTGAACATAATTGCTGTATATCACTTAAATAAGATTTTACCAAACTAAGTGCAAGTTTACCTAGTCCGTAATGCTCATGTTTCAAAAGCAATGTGTCGTGATTTACACAATCAAATGCTTTGGAGAGGTCACAAAATATTCCTACCGCGTCTTGGGACTCTTCCCATGCCATGAATATGTGCTTTAATAAGGTTACACCAGCGTCAGCTGTACAACGTCCCTTGGTGAAGCCATACTGTTGTTCTGTTTGTGTTAAAATGATTGAGCATTTGATTAAGCATTACCTTTTCGAACACCTTGCTAAAAACTGGCAACACGGATACAGGTCTATAATTATTAGTATCTTTACTATCCCCATGTAATTAATTAAGTAATTGTAATCGTTGATGGAATTGGCAGCATAAAAATGTTTTATTCAATAAATATAAAAGTCCAATTAATTGTAGCTTGAAAATAAAAGCAAAATTTTCCTATTCCTACGTCTACTGATAGATATTTCTAAGAACCTTTCAACGTTGGTACTTAATGATTGTGAAAGCTGTCTACTTTGAAATAAAACTCGTCCGTTTCAACAGCTCATTGAAGCAAAGATACCTAAGTGTATTGATTTTTCATTAAATAATACTTTAAAACTCTGCTTAAATATCATTTCAGCTTATTGAAGCTTGCTATATTTCAAGTGAAAATACCAATTGAGGGCTTAATTCGCAATTCGAAATGAGAGTACGAACGCGATGAGGACTGGAGAAAATAGAAAATATTTATAACAAAAAAAAACTGGCCAAGTGCAAGTTGGACTCGGGCACCGAGGGTTTGGTAGGTATATCGTGTAGGTTATTAAGGTATTTATGGTTTTCAGATTTATTCCTTTAAATGTGCTGTAAGACATGCTTTCTGCCAAATTTCATCATTCTAGGTCAACGCGAAGTACCTATTATAAATATTGATCCCCTTCAGAGTTTCGAAATAAACGGTTTTTGCCAAATAAACGCCGGCCGGCATCTTTTTTTTACGTTAACGCAAAATGTTGATTTTTTCATAGCTTCAAGGGATTGTAAACTTGAGTACTTATATGGTTTAATTTCAACTCGATACCTTTACGCGTTGCCGAGATAAACGGTCTTGAAATCGAAGTGATCTTAAATAAGTGTTTCGTGTTTTAGTTTTTAGGGTACAGAAGAAGAATAAAAAGACTGTCGTCATGGTATCCGGTCCCGGCTGTCATTTGTAGATCTATGACAGTCGTTACAGGTAGTCAGTGGCCAAGACCAGAAAGATCCAGACTTACCAAGGGATATCGTTTTACCCAGTACTAACTAGTTTGTGGAGGTCAGAGCAGTTGCTCCATGTCATCATTCTCTTGCCCTTATCCCAATTTATTTGGGGTCGGCGCAGCATATCTTCTTCTTCCATACTCCTCTATTTTTCGTCATCTCATCAGACACTTCCTTTCTTACCATATCCTTCTTAACACAGTCCATCCATCGTTTCTTTGGTCTTCCTCTACTCAAATACTGATATTCAGCTGCTTCCGGTTACACTGGAACCCAACCCCGACAAAATTGAGAAAAGGCTAGGCAGATGATGATTATTGTAGGCACATGAATAAATATTTGGACTAAGTTCTAGTCTAGAAAAAACATTATGATGGTAGAAAATAACTCTCTTTACTGGCCTTCTAAGAAATCGATTCCTATAACCGATAAACAATTACTCAGCCAGCGAGCTGTCAAGCACGCACGCCTAGTGCTTACATTGTTAAACTAACTCTTTAACATGAAGCAAACCAGACTGTTTATTAAATCTCAATTACGACGAAGCTTCCAGTAAGAAATAAGACCAGTCTGCCAAACCAGTTAATTTTGTTTAGATTGCGCACAGGAAAAATATGTTTTCCAGCGACGGTATCAAAAGCCGCGGACGTAGTTTTTTATACGAACCGTGATTGTGTAGGTACTGCATGGGCGTTGCTAGACTTTAGGAAAATAAAAGTACTCACAGAGCCTCCAACATCCAAATAAAAAAAAGAACATTCGTTTGACAGAAGATACGCAGCTAGGATATTGCAATTCTCCGTCAAAACACCTTAATTACTTAGATTCCTAATATTTCCTTCAGTATTTATTCAACGTAGCTTTAAAAGGTTTTCGAATTCCTTTCCAATATTTTATCAACTACTTTCAGGAAATACATAGGTATCGGATGAAGTCTGGTTTTCGTTTTGCGAATTAGAAATAGACCACTGAAAATGCATTAAATAAAAAACCAACAATACGTACGTGACAGTTCCACATTGAGTGAAGCTCCGCCTAATGCTATCGATATGTGGTTTGAAAATTATGAGCAAAAGTAGATTCTAGCAGTTCGTGTTCCAAACTAATACTAGACTAATGTACTGATTACGTACGAGACAATAGTAGTTTCCCTTCAACACAATAAATGTCAGCTTAACTATCGTATTTTAATTGAAAAGGTGTGCAAGTGTGGACTCTGTCCTCGATCCTATTTATCTTCCTCACCATATTTTGGCTATTATCTGAATCAAACAAAGAAGTGCCGTACCACGAGAAATAATTATAAAACTGCAACGGATACTCTTCATTGTACCTACCATCAATCAAACAACAACAGTTTACGTCAATTTGTTTCGAATTTGTTTACACGGGTTTTGCATCACAATTATTGAGCTCGCTTTGCAGTTGAATATCACAAACCAGGAATTAACAATTAATTAATAGAATCAGTAGTCAAATAGTACCTAATCCAATAAAGCTCCACGAAGGGCATGTCAGGAGCGCAGACCGCAGTAAACCGGTTATGTTCGCATGATTATCCAATGTTGATTTAATTTCATGATATTATTTTCATTGTCATATTTATACGCTCACAGGCACGTGATTTGGAGATATGCAGTTTAATGCTGGAAACCACTACATACTCGTTTATTGTAAATTTCTTCCTGGGCGCCGCCGCGCCGAGTCTCGACATAGATAGCGACATTGGGCTGGAGTCTCGCCATAGATAGCGACATTGGGCCGGCAGTCTCAACATAGATAGCGTCATTGGGCCGGAGACTCGACATAGATAGCGACATTATCGTTAACTTTCGGTTGCTAATTACTAACGAATAAATTCGGTTGTAATAACGATGCTTGCGATAATCGCATCTTGGATGTAGAAACAGGCGTTTCCCGCAAGCATCGTTAATTGCATCACAATTTTATCATTGTTATTTTAGCGATCGATAGTTAACGATAATGTCGTTATGTATGTCGAGACGGTCCGAATATTTGATTGTTACTTTAGCGATCGAAAGTTGGCGATTTTGTCGTTATCTATATCCAGACTCAGGCCCGACCCTGGACTGATCAAGCTCGAATTTTTAGTACCGATCGTAGCGATCGATGTAACTCAAGTTATATTTTTGAGAATCGCGAACTGAACTAACTAAGACTTGAATTCCTGCAGAAAATGAGGCTATCAAGCCTGTATATCGAGCTATCTTAATTGCATACAGCAACCTGATGCAACTGAATACCATATTTTATGTGGAACGAATGCATTGTACCCTGCCAACCCAGCAACTGGGTAACACGACCCTCGTAACGACTGTCAAAGGATATCTAGAAATGAGAGCAGAAATCAACATCCTAACAAGCTTTCCGGAGAGGTATCGGAATTATTCGGTATGTGGGTAATAGATATTGTTGTCATCCACCACGGACCGACGACATCAGCGGATTTGTGTGGCTGTTATCTTTAGCCTCGAGTGTCAAATTGTGTTATTATCCTGGTATTACCTATAAAGGCATCTATGATAGAAACGCACACAGTAACGAATAGGTACCTACCTACATACTAACTACCTTTTATGCCTCATAGAACTGCATTTCGAAATCAAACAATTTTTTTACATAATATAAAACCGAATCAACTTCTGATATATAGGGACCTACATTGGAACCTAGTATTGTTGAACTACAAAGGAACTGGTACCTAAGTAGGTTCAAAGGTGCATGCATTCCTAGAAATCGTTATCTCGAGCAGGTTTTATAATAATGGTTATTAATATATAACCACAATACCCAGCTTTTCAGGCAATAATTCGTTTGAAAATTGTAAGCCCTCGTTGTTCTTATGTATGTTCCATACATGCGCTTGTAGGTACTACTCCCGAGCAACCTGTTATCCGATTTAGGTCTGTAAATCATTTTTAGTTTTGTTCATAGATTATTTTTTTTCAGTTTTTAGGCTTTGGTTGTTATCCAAACCAGGAGCCGACGCGACGCGACAGCCATATCATCTTCACAAAGTGGCCACTGTAAGTATTCAAATGAAATGTATAGATAATCAAAATGACTACAGTGACATCACATTCTCGTCGTTGCCGCCTGATAAAACCATATTTAAAACTGTTTAGTGACTGACCTAATGTGTGTGTTGAATATAGAATAGGTAGGGAGTTAAACACATAGGATGCCTAGTTTAACATAATATATTAGGTATTAACGGGTTTTATGATCCCGTCAATTTAAGGAGAGCATGTCTTTAAAAAAGTGGTGGTGGTAAAATGGTGGTTGGTGGTTTCTAGTTAATCATAAATTAATGAATTATCATTGTCATGTGTGTTTATGCATTTATAATAATAAAATTAATAAATAAGTTTACACAAATAATTACACATTCATTTACATATCTTATTAAGTTTAAATAAAATTTTAGTTTATTACTAGGAAACTAAATTCCGTATTTCATCTTCGTACGCTCCTCGAGGTAGTTACTAAACAAAAACGACCACTAAAATAAAAGGATCATGTAGAGATGTAGCCGCCTGGTATACGCATCAACTAACTTCTAATTAGGTTTTATCTGTTGAGTGGAATTTAACAAACTGATTTATTGCTTGTCTTCATGGAGTAAGCTCTGAGAAAACTATCATCTTTCATAAAATATATCTACAGACACCCGTTCGATGACGGGATCTATTCGATTATTGACAGTATATCTACGTACCTACTACCTATGTAGGTAATTTGGATTCCTTCCTGACTAGCTTTCCGGTAATCTTTCTTAAACTTAGGGATTCAGAGAAACGATTAGTGTAACAAAAGCGTTGGTAGGTAAGCAAAGGTATCTGAATTTATAGTCACTTTTCGCTTGTTCCGGAAAGTTGTGATTGCAATTTAACCTATTGGAGAAAGTCCTTCCTATTGCAGCTAGGAACTGACACAACTGTTGTTTATAACTAAGTACGCCAAACTTAAATGTACCTAATCGCCTAGCGCCTTGGAATCTAGTTTCAGATAAGAAGCTATATAAACTTCGACTGAAACAGACGCTTTCGCAACAATTACATTTCGCGATTGCCTGCTCGCGGAGTCGTGGCCGGCAGTATGAATCTCACACTTATTTATAAAGCTATGGGTAACAACACGCTATTTATAAACGAGCACCCAACAAAAGTTGGTAAACTTTAAGATTGAGAATAATGTAATACTTACAAACTGTGAGTGTCGGCCGGCGGCTTCGGAACAAACAACAGGTCCTGATGGAGGCACGCCACTTTTGATCGGAAGCATTGACATTTAGAAGGGCAATTTTTCGATAAAGTTAAGCTTAAAAAGTTGAAAAGAAGTAAAAACTTGAAAGAAAAAAAGAGCCTCATGGTTGAAAGTTAAACTTGAAAAGTATGTAAGTATGATAAGATAGTCGCGAGTACGGTAAGCCGCTGTGCGAGCGAGCGGCTGGATGCGAGTGCACCGTGCAGGCGTCGGGCGGCGGAGTGGCGGCAGGCGGCTGTCCGGCAACCGACTGTGCGGAATAGCGCGATGGAGCGGCCGTGTGGCGGGATGCGATGACGGCAGCCGCTTTGGCGGGCACCAGGCACCCGCGCCTCGCCGCGCTCTTTGCTCTTCCCGCACCAAAAATTAAAAGCTTAGAGAAGTTTATATGAAAAATTGTTAGTTTATAAGTACTGTATTTATGGTTTAAGTCTGGAACAATTAATTTCCTGTTTAAATGGGCGTTGATAGCTGCGACACCGGTTTTAAACTTTTGTAGCTATCATATTTATTTATTTATTTATTTATTGGCCTATCTACAATTGTAACACTGTTTATCCTAATAATACAAGCAATACGGTGATATAAGCATAGTGTACAATATGATGCGATAGACACAGCATGCATATCATATGTTCAAAAAAAACTTTTTATTTTTTTACTTTACATAATTTTGAAATTAAGTATGTAGATGTTCTCATGTTTAGGGTTCCGTAGTCCTGACAAGGAACCCTTACAGTTGCGTCATGCTCATCTGTTTGTCCGTCTGAGGTTTTGCTCAGAGACTGTAAGTACTTACTAGAAAGCAGTAATTTTGCAGAGGTGTGTATATGTCACCGTAACATTGGTAACTCACGATAGATTATCAACTGCCTACCTAACGCATTATTTTTCGGTAGATTATAATCTATAGAAGTGAAACCGTAATATTGTGAAATGCATGCGACGGAAGTATCTCTGGCCCCATATAATCGGGTCTTGGGTCACCCCCGTCCGGTTCGTCGCGGGCCTGTGGACGGTGAGCTATGGGCTATCTCGGCGTCCGTCCGTCTTTAGACGACAGGCCGTGTCGACGCGCGACGGCACGGCGCGCGGCGTGTTCGTGTTCCACGCGCGCCTCAAAGAGATGTCAGCAAAATGAAGGGGCCGAAGGCCGAAGCCAGCCGGGGCTGCGGGACTGTTTGAAAGAGATACCGCGGCCCCGGAACATAAAGAGCAAAGAAGGAACATGGATGGGTTTTAGTCAGTAAAAGTCTAACACTCCCTCCCGCTCCGCCCAGAGTGGGAGAAGTCATTTGATGATTTCCCATCCGAAAAAAAAAGAAAAAAGGGCACCCCATACGGGATTATACCCGTGTTTTTCTTTGGTTTCTTGCAAGCATCATGAGCGCGGGATAACTGAAGAGGTGTGCGGGTGGGACGAAAATTATTAATTATGAGAAAACAAATCTGTCTACCCTCTTTATTAGTCTTTTATTACGCGCACTACTGGAACTCGATTGTAACTCACGACAGAACGCACTCACAGTATCACTCGGTTTTTCTTTATAATGGAGACGCATGTTAGTTTGTATTAGGTTTATCACTGGATTCCACGTAGGTACTTAATTGATAGTTTATAAAACCGTCGTCACGATTGAAATTTTTGTATTTCGAAATTTCAATCATTAGCTCCAGTTGACAAGATTTGTAGTTTATGAAACTCAATCCAGTGATTTGGCCCTGAGTCCAGCAGATGTTCAGCTATGGCCGATTTGTTTCTCTCATTGTTTTTCGCTCCCTTGATGTGCTCATTAATACGGCATGAGAAGGTTCGCCTTGTTTGTCCAATGTATGAGCTGCTGTTTTGTTGAATATCGGGTGCTCGTAGAAACCAAAGAAAATCACGGATATAATCCCGTAGGTACTAAAACCGTGGAAGTCTAAAACAGTAACCCCACGTTAGGTTAGTTAGTTAGGTTACACCCCGCAGACCAAAAAAGGAGCCACGCTTAGCGGGTCTCCTATTTCTGTCTATTACTTTCCTATCCTATCTTTTTCCTTTTTTTGAGGTTAGGTTAAATTAATCGGTATTTTTCAGGTAAGGTGCATTATCTTTTCATGAGGGTGATAACATGGGGCAAAGGGGGGTTTTCCCCCCCTCCTCCACACCGCACGAGTTGACTTCCGTCGCATAGGTACATTTTATAGGAAAATATTTTTTGTAATTATTTTTCATCGTCAATTTCATTGTGTAGGGTATCGTTCATTGGGTCCTGGGGTTGCTAAAACGCTCCCCCCCCCCTCTAAAAGCTAAACTGCTGGCTTAAAAGATCTGGAAAAAATCATGATGATTGAATGAAGAATAGTACATTTCATGAACTTTAGAGGAAAATTATAACTTTATAATATCCTCCTTCCTAAGAGGAAGGAGACAGACAATCATCGTTAAATTAGGTAGGCAGGTACCTCACTAATATAACGATGAATATGAGCGCAGACCCCTGAACATTCTTGGAATGAAGACGCGTGTACCTACCTAACAGCTGCTGCTAGTACACATCGTACCTACTTAGTAAAACATCGTAACATACGTAACCGAAGTAAGAAGTAAGTAGTCGGTTCACAAAGACCCTGTTCTGCTCTTGGTCATTTACAATATCCCTATCCCTACTTCCCTACTTAATATTATAAATGTGAATGTAAGTTGGTTTGTTACGCATTCACGCGAAAACTACTCAACCGATCATCATGAAACTTTGTACACATATTCTTGGAGGTATTAGAAGTAACATTGGATACTTTTTATTAAAAAAGAAACTAACCCTCACTCGCAGACGAAGTTGCGCGGGCCAGCCAGTTTAAAATAAATGTACATCAGTACATCAGTAGGTACATTTATTTTAAACACACATCACACATGAGAGAAACACAAGAGAAAGAGACGGTTACAGAGAGTGGGTCGTAAGCACCTGTAATACAATTTTCAAAGAGCGCATCACACACATCCTTCCGCATAATGAAAATGCGCGCCCGGTACATGATCATTATTTTGCTGCGGAGTTATTTAAAACGGTGTATCTTAGGAGATATGCATTGAAATCAATTTACGTGCAATACAAAACGCGTCCATCAATTCTGTTCATATTGTTGATTGCAAAATTTGAAGTAGATTGGATCATATTTTCCCATACAAATTTTGCCCTCCTCTTTTCACCCCCTCAGGGATATAATTTCAGAAAATCCTTTCTTATCGTATGCCTACGTCATATAAAAATTCACCCTCCAAGTTTCAGGTTTCTACAATCTGCGGTTTAGGCTGTGCGTTGATCCATCAGACAGTCCTTCAGGACAAAGCATTTTTTATTTGTAGATAGTAGGATTTGGACTCGTTTGTATTTGTAACTATTCCGGCTTTACGTCTGATGTACATTCGTATGATCTACATTTTCTTCGTAGTATTATTTTATTTGTAAATACAGGGTGGAAACGATTAACCGTTGAGTATTACAAACAGGATCAATTTGCATCAAAAAATGTTTTGTGTAAAATAACTATTTCCTTGCTAACCGTACTTTTTTTTAAATCTGTGAATGGGGATCAAGATTTCACGAAAAATTACGGATGGTTTTCTAAGACCATTTTCATGTAGCTCATTTTCATGTAACTGCAGCGGTGCAGTTATTTATGTAACTGCAGCGGTGCAGTTAAGGTTTATCATTATCATCATTCTGTTGCCCTTTATCCCAATTTATTTGGGGTCGGCGCAGCATGTCTTCTTCTTCCATACTCCTCTATTTTTCGTCATCTCATCAGACACTACTTTTCCTACCATATCCTTCTTAACACAGTCCACCCATCGTTTCTTTGGTCTTCCTCTACTCAAATACCCATCCACATTCATTTTCAAAACTTTTTTCATGACATTTTCCTCATTCTTCCGCATCACATGCCCATACCACGACATTCGATTACCACACAACTTTTCAGTCACCGGCGCCACTTTCAGACTTCCTCTAATATACTCATTCCTTACTTTATCCATTCGCGTAACACTACACATCCCCCTTAGCATTCTCATCTCCGCGACATGCAGATGCCTTTCATTCATTCCTTTTGTGGCCCAACATTCTGATCCATACAACACAGCAGGTCTAACCATTGTTTTATAAATCTTCCCCTTAAGTTTTAGGGGAATGCGGGAGTCGCCATTTCATCCATCCCGTGTTAATTCTGTGCTTTACACTACGATCTATTTCGCCATCGCTTTGCATGAGTGAACCAAGATACCGAAAGTCGGAGCAGACAGGAAGAGACGCGCCATCTAGCGCTATGGCTCCAGAGCTGGAGAGACCGCTAAAATCGCAGATTATTGGCATCAAAAAAATTGTTTTATGTAAAATGGCAATTTTCTTGCTAACTGTACTTTATTTTTTAATTAAATCTGTGAATGGGGATAACAATTTAGCGAAAAAATTATAGATTGTTTCTTAGACCATTTTCGTGCAGCTGTAGCTCCCCTTACTGCCCCGAGAAAACCCATTTTCTTGAGTTCCGCTATTGTGGGCGTATTCACTTCAAAAATCAAATTTCAAAAAAATTGAGAAATTATATTTACCTACATTAGATTTGAAGAATTTACAGCCACTTTTAAAGGTTTACACTTCATTGGATTTTGTTCTATAGGTGTATAAAGTTAATTAATTAATTTTAAACACAAAACCCTCTTTTTTACGTCTCTGGATAAAATTTTATAAAAACGCTGAAACAGGTATTTCTTTATTTTTAATAATAAGTATTTACTCTGAGTTTCATGATTCTAGAACAATCTAAAAAAAATTTTTCATACATATATTTAGGTATGTATATATATTTTTAAATCTTCAATGTACAGATTTTTTGGTCTCAACGATTTTATTATATGTATAGACTAGCTGGCCCGCGCCAAAAACTATCAATATCTTCATAAATATCAATTTGTGAAGATATTGATAGTTTTTTTTAGAATATCAAACAAAATCGTTAATTAATAAATAGAAATTAAAAAAATGTCTCCTTTGCTAACTCAATTATTTCGTTACCGTTCACTGTTTAGCCGTTTCAGACACATTTTCGATTAAAATTCAGGGTAAACGAAACTCCGCGTTTACAAAACAATTTTTGTAAACTCGGAACCAACTTCGATTGCTAACGCGTTAGGAAAATAACCAAACGACAGAAATTCCCAATAGAAGTAAAAAAGCGACTGTGTTAATTTTACGGGTAAAATTAGGAAAAGCACTTTTTAAAACAATACACTTCCTCGAAAACGGGTTCATAAATGGACGTAGTTAAGCAGAAAGGACCTAATCCACATCAAGTCAATTTTTAGTAATGGGCGTTTGAAGTTTCAGCTGTAATTGCTCTAAGAGGAACATTCTTTTTTTTCAAAATGTATTTTTTTTATTCTAGTAGTCTAATACTGTAATTGTTAAAGTAATAAAAACATTGTTTTTTCAGTAGGATTTGAGATAGTAAGCAAAATGTGGGCTGAGTCCTTACAAAGAAAAGCAATGTTTAAAGAAGTCGTAATTTGTTTTAATTCAGCAGAAAAAACTCAAGCCACAAAATAATTTATTAAAAATAAACTTAAATAAATTTTATGAAAAAATAATGTATTCAATCAGCTTCATTATGTTCTCTTTGACATAGAAAAAAATAAAATAAACTTAAAAACGGTACAGACATGGGCATAGAGAACTTCATTATTCTTCCTCCAAATCAAAATCCAATTTTAGTCCATAATTATCCATCTACATCTTAGTTTATGTCCGTTCCTGTGAGGTTATTATAAAACGCGTGGCAATCTTCGGTATCAAATTATACATAGATTTGAGATCTGCTAGCTTTGCTTCGGCAATAGCCTTTTCTTGAGGCCACAGACCTTCGAAATCTTCTTCTGACAATTTGATCAAAACACCTTTGATCTTTTTCGATACATCTAAGGTTTGAATCTCTCCACTGTCTGATATCATGGTAATTAAGTAGGGATCATCTTTTTTCAGAATAATTTATTTTGTAATCAGCCAGATAATTTTATTTTTATTTATACATATTTTACGATTTATAACTTTCTTCTCAATTTTCTTACTGCTTAAAAAATGTTGACTTTTCATTCTAGTTACGTGAAGAGGGTTTTTATTTTTAGCGAAGTTCATGATTTTTATACATTCTTCTGCAGTATAAACTCTTTCATGATTCTTTAGCTCACATTCTATTTTACTAAAGTCTGTGTCGTTAGGGAGAAAATAATGTCCAACTCTAAATATTTAAACGTGATTGTTTTTAGGCTCGAATGTCTATTCAATACAGTTTTCAACGGTTTTCAACAGTTTTTTGGTGTAGAAAACTTAGTTCTTTGGAGCGATTCCTGTGGGGGATAAAATAGAAACATTAAAATAGTGTTGAAAACTGTACTGAATAGACATGCGAGCCTAAAAACAATCACGTTTAAATATTTAGAGTTGGACATTATTTTCTCCCGAACGACATAGAGTTTAGTAAAATAGAATGTGAGCTAAAGAATCATGAAAGAGTTTATACTGCAGAAGAATACATAAAAATCTTGAACATCGCTAAAACGAAAAACCCTCTTCACGTAACTAGAATGAAAAGTCAAGATTTTTAAGCAGTAAGAAAATTGAGAAGAAAGTTATAAATCGTTAAATAAAATAAAATTAACAGGCTGATTACAAAATAAATTATTTTTGAAAAAAGATGATCCCTACTTAATTACCCTGATATCAGACAGTGGAAAGATTCAAACCTTAGATGTATCGAAAAAGATCAAAGGTGTTTTGATCAAATTTTCAGAAGAAGATTTCGAAGTCCGGTGGCCTCAAGAAAAGGCTATTGCCGAAGCAAAGCTAGCAGATCTCAAATCTATGTATAATTTGATACCCGAAGATTGCCACGCGTTTTATAATAACCTCACAGGAACGGACATAAACTAAGATGTAGATGGATATGGACTAAAATTGGATTTTGATTTAGAGGAAGAATAATGAAGTTCTCTATGCCCATGACTGTACCATTTTTAAGATTATTTTATTTTTTTCTATGTCAAAGAGAACATAATGAAGCTGATTGAATACATTATATCCTCATAATTATTTAATTTAAATTTTAATAAATTATTTTGTGGCTTGAGTTTTTTCTGAGGAATTAAAACAAATTACGACTTTTTTTTAAATTGCTTTTCTTTGTAAGGACTCACCCACACTTTGCTTAATATCTGAAATCCTACTAAAAAAAAATAAGTTTAATTTACGTTAACAATTACAATATTAGACTACTAGAATAAAAAAATACATTTTGAAAAAAAAGAATGTTCCTCTTAGAGCAATTACAGCTGAAACTTCAAACGCCCATTACTAAAAAGTGACTTGATGTGGATAAGGTCCTTTCTGCGTAACTACGTCCAATTATTTTGTTTTTATTACTTCCCCGCCTTTAGTCGTGGATAATTTTTAAAATTTAATACTAGTATATTTTTAACATATGCACTTGTTACAAATTATAAATACGAAAGTCGTTTCAGTTAAAATATAAGTGTATGAGTCAATCGCTAAATCTTTTTCTTATAAACGACTTAACCTTCTTGAGTCAATTTAGGTTATTAAGAATTGTATGGATGTTTCATATAAAACCGTTTTTCTGAAATAGCCTAAGTGTTTTGAATCGTTTCTAATAAACAAAAACAGAAGTTTGTTAGCAGTAAATCTAAAACACAGAAACGACCCAAATTGTTTAAGTCGTTTCAGTGATTTTTAAAGATTAAATTGTTAGGCAAAATGTTATTCTCAGAAAGGACCCAAACTGTTTGAGTTTTATCTGAAAAATTATCTTTAAGAATACGTACATAGAAATTGCATTACTCAGAAACAATTCAAGCAGGTTGGGTTCGTTCAGCAAATAATTTTTTTGTGCTCTTCATACATGTGGGATGAGTCGGGGTAGTAAAAAAAATTGTTTCCATATACATTTCGAAAATAAAGTCTTCACTGTATGATAGATTCGACCCTCAGGAGTACGATGGCATACTTAACTCAATTTCGACCAAACTGTGGGTTAGGTCCTTTCTGCTTAACTACGTCCAAATAACATAACGCACTACGATTAGGTTCAACATACAATGTAGGTATTTCACTCGAATTGCAATGTAGGTATTTCACTCGAATTGCAATGTAGGATTTTTTTCATAATCTCATCTAAGTACCCTTAATTCTTGTCGCGCTGACGGTCGGTCGCGTACGACAATACATTGTGTTCTATAAGTATAGCACGATACTGCGACGCTAACGTCAGCGGCGACCGACAGTCGTGTTTTGTTCTCGCTGACGTCACGACCGACCGTACTTGCGTACGGTGCGTCCCCGACCGTCAGTGCGACAAGAAATCAGGCCTTAGTGTTTTATTTCCATAGATTAACAAATTGTTCAACTCCTATAGTCGACGGTGATTTTTTTTTTTTTTTAATTTAACCTCAGCTAAGAGATAATTGGCCAATTTTACCTAATAGGAATCTGGGGGACCGCAGCTAAATCTAATCTAGAAATATTATAAATATCACAAAACAAATTAATAAAAATATTATTTAATTACAATTTTAGAACATCAACTCAGAAAATATATAAAGATACAAAAATAATGAACATTTCAGAAACATATATGTACTATACGTGTACTCATACACGTAAAATATTACATAAAGAGATTCATTCCACACTAAATTTCACCATAAAACATCAAGTACAAAAAATTAAACTTCGAAATCACAATCACCTAATAACGCGTCCTCACAGAACAGTTAATTATGGTAAAAAGAATATTGAATTTGAAGGTGTGAACATGTATGAATACCGATGGATATTAAACAAGCCAAAAATTTGTCTTGTTTTAAAATAATGCAGAAATCATACATATTGAGCAAATAAAAATCAAAAAAAATAAAACTTTGTTGTCATGTATTGCCACATCTAGTACAACAACTTACTTTTAGTTTAGATCCGTGTTTGCTTGGTTGGTGATTAGCCATTAAATAGATATATTTGTTTTGTTGTTGTGTTCCCTTCATATTTTGTCATTTTTTACAATGAACGTAGATTCTGTACCTACGCTCATAAACATTGTTAAATTAAGTTTCTCAGTAAGTGAATTATTGTTAACTCTTGATGAGGAATAATAAAGTTCTTAAACCAGATTTTAATCGATAGTGTACTCAAAAAATAGTTATTAACCGGTGACATTATGTTTGATGCATTGTTTTAGACTTTCACGGTTTTTCACTGCACTTAAAGTACGAGTACTTACAAGTAACGTCACACGGATATAGTCACGTAAGTACTTAAAGTGACATTATGTTTGTCTTTTATATTAATTGAAAATTTAAATTCTGTAAGTATATGAACATAATATCATTTATAAACATTAGTAGGCACACACTCAAATTAATTACCCTTCAACAAATTAACATTAATTTGTTTCCAAAATGGTTTAGCTCTCCCTCAACATGGGAACACAAAACGCAGGGAAATATGTAGTTATTTATGATAGTCGAATCACGAGTTTGTAAATACCAATTTCTGCACGTGTGTCATACAACGTTTTTCAACACATTTGCAAGAAAATTATTAATTACTAGCTTCTGCCCGCGACTTCGTACGCGGATCCTGTTGCAATTAAAAAAAACTTTTTAACAAAAAATAAAACCGACTTCAGAGAAAACAAAAAAGTGAAAAATAACTTCAGAAAAAACGCTTCAGAAGTCGGTGACAAAAAAACTAAATCAATCAAACAAAGATCACCGACTTCTGAAGGGTTTTTTCTGAAATTATTTTTCACTTTTTTGTTTTCTCTGAAGTCGGTTTTATTTTTTGTTAAAAAGTTTTTTTTAATTGCAACAGGATCCAAAAAGTTTTTATTTTTCGCTTTTTAGTGGTTCACATGTGCTTACCCCTTCAAAGCGTACCGGCGTGATTTTAAGTTATGAACTGATGTAAACAATAGACAGATATGAGATTTCGGCAATCCCAGTACATTTGCTATCATTTATTGAGGAGTTCCGTTGCATATCTCCGAAGTTCTTCATCAGATTTTCATCAAATTGAAATGGGATCACTTCGAGAAACTACACTTCCTAAAACTACCCAAATCCCTTCTAGTGTGCCTATAAAATGTGAAGAGTTCTCTCTATTTCTCCAGAATCCCATCATCAGATACCACTGATTATGATTTGATGATTATGACACCACGCAAAAAGTACCAGCTTTCAAATAAAAAAAGAACCATCAAAATCGGTTCACCCAGTCGAAAGTTCTGAGGTAGCAAACATTTTCGAAATCTGGGTGTATTTTGCACATGTGCGTACCCCCTCAGAGCATACAGGCGTGATGTTACGTCATGATGTAGTATGAACAATGAACCTACAAGCGATTGCAGCAATTACTGCAGATTTGCCGTCTATTTTTGAAGAGTTCCATTGTGTATCTCGGAAGATCAGCATCAGATCTTCAGCAAATTAAAATGGGACCAAACGACAAGCACCAGCTTTCAAATAAAAAAAGAATCATCAAAATCGGTTCACCCAGTCGAAAGTTCTGAGGTAACAAACACAAAAAAAAAAAAAAAAATACAGACGAATTGATAACCTCCTCTTTTTGGAAGTCGGTTGAAAATAGGTATCCTATGTTACTTCTAATGCCTCCAAGAATATGTATACAAAGTTTCATGATGATCGGTTGAGTAGTTTTCGCGTGAAAGTATAGGATTATTATTATTATTATAGGATACTACCACGCTATAAAATTTTTGTAAATAATTAAATAGCGCTCTCGCGATTGTGGCGGCAACAAACTGTTTTCTGCAATTTGCACCTCATTCAAAATATCAGTTGGAGTAGTTCCTCGCTTGACCTCGTCTGTCGAATGTCGCCACATGCACGTGGTGAAAATTATAGGTAGTCGGTTTTTAGTTGGCAAAAGTCGTGGACGACAGTAATTGCGTCGTCCTATATGTGAACACCTCCATCTAAATACACAAGCCAGGAACGACACTTAACAGTTCACGATTATCTGTCGTCACACTACAAAGTGGGATGTGGCCGAAGGTTACTTACTGCTACCCTACTGCACTATAGCTGAAGTGTTTCTAAGTATCAGTATGCTAAAATTATAGCATAAAAATGTTTTCACTAAGTAGGTACCTAGGTACAGCTTTAAACTAAAGTTATTTAGTCGTAGTTTCAATAAGCCAGGACTAGCGAGACGTACGTCGAAACTGTACTGAACAAGCAACTTTAAACACAGTTATTTTATAAAGTTAATTAAACTTGGTTTTTAATTATATGATTATATTTGGACCAAGTAGATATGTATGTGTTCAACATCAAGCCGACGTTCCTTAAAGGTATATTCTCAAGGGCGTATACAGGGTGTATTTCACCTCATCACAAAGCCGTTAATCAAGCATTCTGTATATCAAACTAAGTAACTTTACGCAAAAAATATTGCTGGGAAGTAACTTTTTTTTTGAGGTTATAAATCACGTTTTGTAGTATAACTCAATGTAACGCACTCAAAACATTGTGCGAATGGATGGATTGAATAGTACGGGGGTCGTAGAGATATTTTTAGTAAAAATCATGCGATAAAAAGTGGTATTAAAAAAAAAACTTATCAAAATCTTGCAACTTTGACCCCCAATGTCTACGTAACTAAAAGGTTCCCAGGTATAGTGTAGAACAAAAAAATGATCAGAATGACGAGGAGAACAAGTGCCTTTCGTATTCGTTAAGAGGTGTTTTACACCCTATATAGCGAGGTACGGGCAGGAGGAGAGGACGTAAAGGCTATGCCGGTTTCCCAGTCCCCCGCCACTTGGACGAAGCAAGCGGGAATGTCGCTGGGTCGTTTTAGTGGGTATACCGGGTCAGACCGGGGAGTCCCACATACCCCTCTCATCCCCCGATGGGAGGGTATGCGTAAGTTAAACTTAAAAAAAAAGTATTTTTTTTTCATTTTACTATTAATTATAACCTATTGGGTTTTGTGTTTTATTAAGTCAGGAGTAGTGATCAGTTGATTTATACGCGAAGTGCAACGACCACGCGGATGTTCTGACCCCATTTTCACAACGCTTCGATTCGATTTCGATTCGGTAAGTCATATGTCTATCTCGCTCGTTTTCGTTATCCCAAAAAGGGATAGACATACGACTTGCCGAATCAAAATTCATTCCGAGCGTTTATGAATACGGGGGCTGGACACCCCCGCGCCTGGCCCGCATTCCGCGTATATGTCACCGTAAAATTGTCAAATACGTTATATTGTAATATCTCTAGCGATATTGTAAAGTCTCGAATTATTGTCAAATGAACATACTGCTTACAACAAAACGCATTATTTTTCGTGAAATGCATGCGATGGTAGTCAATTTACGCGGTGTGGAGGGAAGGAGGGGTCCCCCTTGCCCAGTGGCACAACTCTCATGAAAAGATAATGCACCATTCCTGAGAAATACCGATTAATATAACATAACCTTAAAACACTTTATATTCCCCCTAAAAAGCGTAGTCGACGGAGCCCCGCTTCGCCTATTTCCGAGTGCAGGGTTTAAAGGAACCTAACTAACCTAACGGGGGGGTGCCCCAAGTCCCGATTATGGGGGCAGAGATACTTCAGTTGACAATAATTCGAGACATTAGAATATCGCGAGAAAAAACACGTTATATTGTAATATAACGTGTTTGACAATTTTACGGTGACATATATATTACTGTTGGTTCAAGTCGCTTTCAAGTTTTGTTTATCACAATTATTAATCTGCCATTTATTGAGTCTATTTTTTTTTATACAGGGTTGTTTGTAAAACACCAACAACCTCGCAGGAGTAGATTACTAACATCATAAACAACAATATTTCTTCTACGACTTATTCGAAAAAAGGCAAAAAAAAACGACTTTTCATACAATATTCGATCAGCTGCTCGGACATATGTATTGAGAGTTGATTTATTTATGTCTGTTTTCGGAAAAGTCATCGAACAAATGTTGTTGTTTATGATGTTAGTACTCAACTCCTGCGATATTGTTGGTGTTTTACAAATAACCCCGTATATTAATCGATTGTATTACCGATACAAACTCATTTCGCTTCGGGAAAACAACCACTAAAGTTTCAGCGTGTATAGCCTAGATGTTATTCTGAATTAATTTAAAAAGATTTGTGAAATTTTCAAGAATATCCGTTCAGTAGTTTTTACGTGATGCTCGGTCAAACAAACAAACGATTTTTTTTTAAATGGTTTTAATATGTTCAGTTGCTTATTTTAAGGTGAAAGCGTCAAGGTTGGCCGCGAAATTCCTATATTTTTACGTTTTTTCTCAATTTGCAGGCCAATGCTAAGTTGTATGTTGATTAAAACATTGATCGCGGCTGTAAGACGTATGTAGTTACAGAATCATCATCAAAATTACTAATACAACCCTCCACGTTCATAAAATTCGATGAAAGAATTTTTCAGGGTTAAAGTCGTTCCTCAACTTTTCGGGCTTGGCGAGCATCAGCCTTAAGTTATCCTGGTCGGTTTTATTTTTATTTTTTGGTCTCAACGATTTTAATACATCGATACCTTAAGGCTCAAAGGGTTTATCCACCAGAGCCAAAACATAAAATTAAACTAAACAGTTTTCAGACATAATTTTTTTTTGCTTGTACCAATTTACCAATCATAAATAGGCAAAAGGCAAAAATTAGTAGAATTTTGAGATTAAGAATATCGTAGAATATTATATTAAGTAAATCTAACAAATAAGGTAGCTAGTAGTAGGTAGGTGGTAGTAGCAGGTATGTGGTAGTAGAAGGTAGGTAGTAGTAGGTGGTAGTAGTAGGTAGGTAGTGGAAGGTAGGTAGTAGCAGGTAGGTAGTAGTAGGTAGGTAGTAGCAAGTAGGTAGTTACACACTTTTCTTTTTTTATAATCTCACCAATCGGAGGGGTTTATTCCGAACGTAACCCTCTTCCTAACCTGACCCGACGTGTCGTTCCTATCATAAGCATAACCCGAGTTGCGATACCTGATAGGATTTCCCCTCTCCTCTCTCTTGGAATAGGTAGGGCTTTTTTCGTATAAGAGCCAGCCACGGCTATTAGCCAGTAATAGGGCACGAATTCAGACCTTAAGGTCCCACTGCCATTTTTTTCAGAAAAATGTAAATATCATACAGGGTGTAAGTGATACCAACGCACAAAAGCTAACTTACCACACTATTACTACTAGTTATTGCACTTTTGTACGAAACAACAGTTTTTTTTTTTTAATTTACCTGTGATAGAGGGCGGAAGATACTTGAAACGTGATGAAGCGACGCAAAAAAAGTTAGTTGGTGTACGTTCCTACTTAATGTACTTCAATAGCGAAAATAATATTTAATGAAAATTCCTTACTAACGAAAGCACCGTACTGCTCTTGATGCAGAAAATAATTAAAAACAAATATTTCGGAGAACAAAAATCCGTCGATCGAATTAATTTAATTACTGGAAAATTACATTTTGTTTCAAAGGAGAGCCTATAGTGAAATGATACCTTTTACCCTTCACCCACATGGTGCCGGGATAAATATTTTAGCATCGGTAATTTAATACAAACAGCTATTTCATTTACAAAAGTGCAATGCCTACTTACACGGTCCAAATGTATAGTGTGTTTATGGAACAAGAAAAACAGATTGTTTTTAGAAGGAAAAAAATCTTTACTCTTAGTGATTTACCTACTTACTGAAGAATTCCTAATTCTGCTATTTTAATAAATTCGTCCTTCCAACACGATTCCATTCTCATCCTATTGTCATCTTGCTTAAAGTTCGTAATCTGCTAAATTCACCATGGTCGATCATTGGTTGGTCAATGGTCTCGTAATAAAATTGTGTTTTCACTTCTCATGCTCTAAAAGTACGCCATTATAGCCCTACGAAGCGGGATTAAAGTGACCGTTTATTCCCTAGGCCCTAGGGAGTAAAAAGTAATTATAAATGGAACGATCTTTTACTCTGAAACATGGTCACAAAAGAGTAACTTGTCCAAGGTTTTATTTAAATTTCGAATTGGCTTGCAAATAGAAAGCGGTATATTGAAAAAAAAAACAAATTAACTCTTCAACGCGGGAAAATGTATGGTTGTCTGTGTGCATCGTTGATTTTGAAAAAGTATGTGGAATGCCTCTGTTGCTAGCCGCTGCAGTAATGTAGATACTATAATTTTCTGTGGAGTGTGGATCATCTTCATTGCGAGGATGTTGAGAGTTTGTGTTGTGTTTTAAATTGTTAATCTGTGACTGACCTGATAGAAGAAAATCTGACTGCTCAGTTCAGAAGTTTAGTCGAGTGTAAATTTTTTCGGTTTTAAATGACTATTTTTCTCGCACTTGAAGTGAAAAGTACAGTTTGCACCTCGAGACTAAACGCCAATCTAATATACCCTCGCTTTCGTTGCCCCCCTCGCAAGCTCGGGAGTCAAACCACCTCGGGTATATAATGGCTTCGTTTAGTCCCTCGTTATAAAATATACTATTTCACTTCTCATGCTCTAAAAGTACACCATTATAGCCCTACGACGCGGGATTAAAGTGACCGATTATTCCCTAGGGAGTAAAAAGTAATTTAAGAATGGAACGAAACATAGCCACAAAAGAGTAACTTATCAAGGGTTTTATTTAAATTTCGAATTGGCTTGCAAATAGAAAGCGGTTTATTGAAAAAAAAAACAAATGGTTGTTTGCATGCATCGTTGATTTTTAAAAGTATGTGCAATGCCTCTGTTGCTAGCCGCTGCAGTAATGTAGGTACTAATCTTATTTGTGGGGGTAGGTACTATCTGTGGAGTGTGGATCATCTTCATTGCGAAAACGTTGAGAGTTTGTGTTGTGTTTTAAATTGTTAATCTGTGACTGACCTGATAGAAGACAAAACTGACCGCTCAGTTCAGAATTTTTGTCGAGTGTGTTCAGTTTTAAATGACTATTTTTCTCGCACTCGAAGTGAAAAGTACAGTTTGCACCTCGAGACTAAACCCCAATTTAATATACTCTCGCTTTCATTGCCTCCCTCGCAAGCTCGGGAGTCAAACCACCTCGGCTATGTAGTGGCTTCGTTTAGTCCCTCGTTATAAAATTTACTATTTAATGGCGTTGTCGTTTTGTCATTATTATAAAACCCTTAGTACAAATGGTTTTCGAAATCTACTACTAAATGCGAACATTTAAGCCAGATTTCATATACGAGATTATCATTCTATGACATTTCTTTCAATGGAGTGTCAGTGGTTGACCATTAAAAAGTCATAATGGCGCCATTTTGTTAGTAGAATTAACAAACTTGTCAAAATTTGACAGTACTTGACCATTATGAAATCAACGATCGACTACTCTGACTCTATTGTAGTAGCAGAATCGAGGCCCAGTATATGCGTCGCGTCGGTGTCTCTTTCACCCCATATCCATTTAAATTAGAAGATAAAGAATCGCGCGAGCACAGGAGATACGAGCGGGCATGGCGAGCTCGAATTACTTTTGTCTATTCACACAGATCGGACTAACTTTTCTAGACTTGTGCAAAACTTGATAACTTCTTGTTTAGATAGGTACCTATCTAGTGCAGAATGAAGTCGAAGTCATGATGAAAGCGAGCTCGAGAGCGTGTGTATTCAAACTTCTGTAATTCATTAGGCGTGTAAATATTTTGATTACAGAATCTAAAATATTGTTTATACTCAGTACCTGTAAGAGCCCAAGGGTCAATTGGTTTCTTTCGAAAACTGACATTTGAAGGGCATCGTTCACCGATTCGAAAACAACAGGACAGAAATTTGAACAACGCCTGCATGTGACGACCGCAATGGCGGTGCGGCTGCCTTACGTTCTTAGGGTCCCGGGTTCGAATCCCGGTAGGAGCAATATGTTTGTGTGGTGAGCACGGACATTTGTTTTAGAGTCATGGATGTTTATAATTGTTATGAGCTGGGTATTAGATAAATTAATTACTACCGATTTAACAACAAAATAACTTGATTAAACACAAAACAATTAAAACTTAACCAATAAAACAAAATACGCTACTGTTCACTACCCGCTTAGATATCGCACTTCTAGTTCACTTCGATTGGCTTCGTTGTGTATCAGACTGCTTGTCGCGTGTTTGCGCCGTACTTTTATACTGTCCGCAGACAAACAAAAAAATATTCACGAATATTCTAGTGGCGTGTAGAACTGCTTCATAAACAAAAAACATTAACAAACGATTACAAAAGGAATTGTTTGAAAAAAAATAAAAAAAACAACTTCTAATGACAATTTTTATTATAAAGGGCAATTAGAAAAGGAGTTTCTACTGAAGAAGACTGCGCTCTACTCAAAAAGCTTTTTAGGAATGGTACCTGAGTCTATATAATAAGTTGCCCATTAGTTTATAAGATCTTGACAGTATACAACATTTCAAAAAGGCTCTTCTTAATTTACTTAGCGAGAAACCTTACTACACAGTCAATGAGTTCCTAGAAGACAAACTGTAATGGGGATGCACACTGTGGAACTACACACATCAAAAGTGTCTAGGGATCAACATATATTTTTGCAATAACTTTTCTCCTGATTGATATTAACTAAAATTTTCTTTAAGGATTCATCAAATAAAGTGTTTTCGTTTGTCACAGTAACGATAAACCAAGTCACCTTTGCATTAATAAAGAAATTTGCCATTTTCCTAATAAAGGGATTTTTGACATTTGAACCACTAACACAAAAGTTCGAAAAAAAGACTGAAATAACAGTTTTCTTTAAAATTTTATTGGGTAACTTAAACAATTAATAATCCGTGTTTCTACCGCGAACACTAACAACACAAGAACATCGGTTTGGCATACTCAAAATGAGTTCATCCAAATCACGCTGTGGAATGGCCGCCCATGTTCGTTGCAACAACAAAAAAAGGTCTTCTTGCGACTGGATACCCTCCATATTCGGCAGAGCTCTTCTCTGTAGCATATCCCATGCATGCTCAATCGGATTCAAGTCTGGCGACTGAGCAGGCCAGGGCAGGACATTGATGTTAGCTGCGGCGAGAGTCTGTCTTACAACTCTTGCGTGTGCGGTCGTGCATTATCATGCATTAACTGAAATAAGGGACCGATTTGCACTTGTAGAGGAACGATGACGTCTGATACAATCGTCTCAGCATAAATTTGAGCGTTGAGGTTGCCTCTGATCCAAATCAACTCAGTTCTTCCGCCGATCCAAATACCCGCCCATACCATGATGGTTCCACCACTATAAGGATGGACTTCCTCGCTGTTGGCGTCCAGGGGTTCTCCAGTGTCGTATACGTCTTGTATCCGGTCTCATACCAAAACGAGACTCATCAGAAAAGCACACGAAACGCCATTGTTCTTCTGCCCAATTTCTGTGTTCAAGAGCCCATTGATATCGAATCCTACGATTGTGCATTACTATAGGTGGTACCCGTAGCGGTCTTCGGGAATGAAGGTTCACTTCATGCAAGCGGTTTCTCGACTGTTTGGTCGCTAATTAAGTTCCCTGAAGAGTGATGAAGCCTCACGGCTAACATCATGGCGGTTATTGTTGGAGCTCTTCGAGTTAAGATTTGAATGTATCGGTCTAGTCTCCGTGTGGTGCAGCGATACCGTCCTCCATGGCGCTCAGCCACGGTACCAGTGCTTCGGTAACGTGTCCAAAGTCGACTGATAACACTCTGACTTGTATTCAGAGCTAAAGCCACAGTACGTTGCCGGGAACCAGCTTCTATCATTCCCACGGCTCTGAGCATTTCTTCCCTGCTTAAATGACGTCGCCGCTCCATAATAACGTTGGTTTTAATCAGTAGTAGGGAAACAGTAGCACTAATAATGTCTTCAATGCGTTGTATGTTTTTATAGGGAAAATATTGACAGCTGATTTTCATATTTTACTCGAATTTGATTCACAGTTCCTGATTCAAATTATGAAATGCACCAAAAAGGATCCATATAAATTTATAAAATCATAAATTTATTACAAAGCCACATCTCAATCTCAAGAAATCCGCATAAAAATGCTTGATCCCTAGACACTTTTGATGTGTGTAAATGGTGCTAGCTCAGTGCTTGCATACTAAGTATACACGTGGTTTACGTTGAAATAATTTTAAAGGTTATAATTTCTCAGATTTTGTTCTCATTTTGCGTTACGTTACGAAACTGACAAATTGTTAAGCTAAGTTCACAAAGACAAAAAGTAAGTACTTAAATTTTCTTGTATTGATATTTTGAAATGGCTACATAATTTTATATAATAGTACATTTTGATACAAGTGGAGAAAGTTTCTTATTGTAGTTCAAGGCGGTATTGATAAATGATAAATGATATTTATTTTGCAAATTGGTTTTCACAAACACTTTTACATGTCCTTATTGTTTAAACTAGATGGGGCCGCTGTTTCGTACCTGACTACTCTGAGAAGAAACAGCCGAAACAAACTCAGAGGTCATAGTCTCTTTTAAAGTCCAGACAATCTTGTTCAACTTACATGAGAACTATGCAGATTAATGTCTGAGATGGTCTTTTGAAGAAAGAACCATACAGATTTGAGTGGACCTGTCCAGTCAGTGCAAGCATTTGTCAGTTATCGTGTAGCTCGACTTTTAACTCTTATTAACACACGAACCGTAACGCGAGGGTGTTTTTGAGCCGAGAACTGCAATAACAAATGTCCACGTGTATCAAACGACGTTTTTCAATACACTTTTTAAGAAATAAAATAAAATAAATGTAAAATATTTGTGTCATGAATGTCACGAGACTATGATTTCCATTTTTTTTCCGCGCTTTGCTTTCGCCCGGTTGAAGGAGAGGCAAAGGTATGAAGCCGTTATACAGCCTAATATAAAAAAAAAACTTTTTTTTATTAATTTTGAAATACAGGATGTAAACCACCTCATCACAAAGCCGTTAACCACGCATTCTGTACATCAAAATAAGTAACTTTACGCAAAAAATATTGCTGGGAAACAACTTTTTTTTTCGAGGTTATAAATCATTTTTTGTGGTAGAACTCAATGTAACGCAGTTAAAACATTGTGCTGATGGATGGATTATATGAGGATAGTACGAGGGTCGTGGAGGTGTTAAAAATCGAAATCTTATTAAAAAAACTTGTATTTACAAAAATACTTGTCAAAAAGTTGTAACTTTGACCCCCCATCTCCGTAACTAGAAGATTCCCAGGTATGGTGCAGAACACAAAAAATATCGTAATGATGGGTAGAACAAGTGCCTTTCGGCTTCGTGAAGAGTGTTTTACACCCTTTATAACACAAATAAATGTTAATTTGTTTATAAAAGTAAATATTACTTATAAATAATCATACTTATCTACGATCTTGAATTTATAAACACAATTTAAATATTCAATACATTTTTACAAAGAAAGACGTAGATCACTTTTCCGAAATTAAAAAAAAACATTCAGTGAGTGTTTTCTTTTTAATTATGCAATGAACCAATTTGGACTAAGTATATGTATAGTTATCTGTGGCAATTTTGCTTTCTGCACATGTGTGAAAAAAACATGAAAAACTCACGGGTGTGAAATACACTGCATTTAACCTAATCGTAGTGCGAAAAGAACCAGTTTTCGAGGAAGTGTATTGAAAAGAGTTGTTACGAGTAGGAAACAAATGTGTAGGAAATATTGCATGAGATGCTACAGTGTTCAGATACGTCGTGTCAGCATCTATGTCATTAGCATTTTGGGAGATATTTATATTGTTATCGCCAATTAAAATAATAGTCATAAACGACATTGAGTGCAGAGTTCAATCAAGGCATAGTGGCGTAACTATACCATCTGAGGCCTTTGGTAGATCCATTACATGCGGCCCCAAGAAAACTCGTCACATTTTAAATAAGTTTTAATAAATCACTAACATAGTTACCCAATAGTAACACTGTATTCATTTTAGTTAAATACACTGTCTTTAAAGCCTTATACAGACTTTGTGAGGCATGCACCGCGAACAGCGTACAGCGAATGCCTCGCAAGGTGTGTACCTTTAAGTATATTCGTGGCGAGGCATGTATGCACGTACGAGGGCGAGCCAACAACGTAGGTATACGCAAATGGTTCAAGATCAAAGTGCCTCAGTGCGAACATTATATTTAGATAGATAGAAAAGAAAAAAAACGACGGCTTGGTTGGTTGTTATTATTGTAATAATAATGATGTTTTGTTTTGGATCTCATAGTCGCAAAGGCAATCCAGTGTAGGCTTGACGCAAGCTAACATAATCGGTAAGGATAAGTAGTTTTAAGTTAAAGTTCCCGAGAAAAACCGACTTTATGTGACTAGTGATCATTGTTAGATCTGCAAAGGAAACATGTTGTAATCATCTCAACCAGCTATTCACACCTAACATTATAAAATACCTGTACATAAGTATCACTTGTAAACCTTTGTGCCACAGTGTAAATGGCTTGCGATCGTTATAGTATATTTTATAACGAGGGACTAAACGAAGCCATTATATACCCGAGGTGGTTTGACTCCCAAGCTTGCGAGGAAGGCAATGAAAGCGAGGGTATATTATATTGGCGTTTAGTCTCGAGGTGCAAACTGTACTTTTCACTTCGAGTGCGAGAAAAATAGTCATTTAAAACCGAACAAATTTACATTCGACTAAAATTCTGAACTGAGCAGTCAGATTTTCTTCTATCAGGTTAGTCACAGAACCATTGAACACACACACAAGACAAACTCGCAACATTTTTGCAATGAAGATGATCCACACGCCACAGATAATTAGTAGGTACCTACATTACTGCAGCGGCTAGAAACAGTGGCATTGTTTTTCAAAATCAACGATGCACACAAACAAATTAAAATCAAACTGACCGTAGATTTATGGGGAATGTCTATCAAAGTTGGTACATCTATACTTGAGACGCTTGAGACCATAGCCCCATACTTGGGAAGCTGACCATAAATACTAATAAATAGCATGATTTAGGAAAAACGAAAATTTTATCAGCCTAGGGTAATTTAGGAACAGTCACATGTAGCTTTAATTTTTAATTTATTTGAAGACCAAGGAGTTTTCCCGGATTTAATGAAATACAGTAAAGTCATACCTCTTTTCAAATCCGGGGACAGAAAAGATGCCAATAATTATAAACCTGCATCCGTGTTACCAGTTTTTAGCAAGGTTTTTGAAAAAGTAAGTCCTTTTTCTAGTATATGTAAATGATCTACCCTAATTGTTGAAAGACCAACCTCAAAGTATGGTGTTGTTTGCTGATGACACTTCTCTTATTTTTAAGATAAATAGACGGGCCCAAAATCTAGATGACGTGAATGATGCCCTACTTCAGGTCCAAAATTGGTTCACAGCAAACAATTTGGTATTAAATGAAAAAAAAACTAAATGTATAAGATTTTCATTACCGAATGTTAAAAGTAATAATACCTAATAATAAATAACTCGAATTCGTAGATAAAACGGTTTTCTTGGGGCTTACGCTTGATTCAAGGCTACAATGGGGTTCTCATTTAACATCTCTTGCGGGGCGCTTAAGTTCAGCAGCATATGCCATTTGAAAAATCCGTCAATTCACTGACGTAGATACCGCTAGACTGGTCTATTTTAGTTACTTTCATAGTAGTCTTACGGTATTTTGCTATGGGGACGGGCTGCTGATATTGAGTCTATATTTATTCTGCAGAAAAGAGCCACCAGAGCCATATACAATCTTCGTAGGCGCGATTCTCTAAGGGAACTATTTAAGGATATCCCGTGAACGGGCGCTGTCAGTTGTGACTGGTCATCTCTTAGTTGCCATGGCTTATTTGAATGAATTATTTTGTTTTTACTATGGACACATTTAACGTGCTTTTATCTTGCTACATTGTTCTCACATAATTTACCATCTCAACATGAATGATCAGCAGCATATGCCATTTGAAAAATCCGTCAATTCACTGACGTAGATACCGCTAGACTGGTCTATTTTAGTTACTTTCATAGTAGTCTTACGGTATTTTGCTATGGGGACGGGCTGCTGATATTGAGTCTATATTTATTCTGCAGAAAAGAGCCACCAGAGCCATATACAATCTTCGTAGGCGCGATTCTCTAAGGGAACTATTTAAGGATATCCCGTGAACGGGCGCTGTCAGTTGTGACTGGTCATCTCTTAGTTGCCATGGCTTATTTGAATGAATTATTTTGTTTTTACTATGGACACATTTAACGTGCTTTTATCTTGCTACATTGTTCTCACATAATTTACCATCTCAACATGAATGATGTAACTAAGATTTTGTAACAATAATTTGATTTAAAAGAGTGTCCATGGAGTTTCTTGCCCGTTCTCCTCCATAGAGATCTAAGTTAGGGAATGGGCAACTACAGTAGTTTCGTCAATTAAAAAGTGCCTGTATTTGGCCTACATGAAATAAATGCTTTGATTTTGACTTTGACCTATTGTCATCCTATCAGTTTTCCCCGGAACAATGTAATACCTGTTTATATAACGTGGTAAACGGTCTTAATATCTTCCACCTCAATATTAGAAGTGTTATTGTGTACAATACACCCAGACTTCGACAATGTTTGTTACCTCAGAACTTTCGACTGGGTGAGTGATTTTGTTGGTTCTTTTATTATTTGAACCAGATTGAAATGGGACCAGACGGATAATCCCAGACTTCCCGTCTGGTCCCATTTCAATTTGGTTAAGATCTGATGCTGATCGTCGGAGATATAAATGGAAATCTTCAAAAAAACACGGCAAAGTTGCAGTGATTGCTGCCATCGCTTGGTTGTTTATTGTTTATACAACTACAACATCATTACGTAACATCAAGCCTGTATGCTCTGAGGTAGTACGCGGAAGTGTACAATACACCCAGATTTCGACAGTTAGATGGGTTAAGTTCCATATATTGGGGGTTCCTATTACCGTTGACCAGGGACCGTACAACCCCGAATATAAGTTAATTCTTTCGAAAGGGTTACATGTTGTGCGGCTTCAGTCACGGAAAGGGTTACCTCTTGGTAGTGGTAGCCCTTTCATAACCCTAACGTTAGGGTAACCCCTACAATAAGTTAACTAGTACAAGATGTTACCGGCTCCTGTATGGTTTCCAATTGAAGAAGATAACCCCTTGAAAGGGTTTTGTCGGGGTAACCAAAGGGTTTTAAATCAAATAATTTTAAATTACGTTGAAGTTGAGGAAAAGGTATTGTTGACCTTGGAAGTTTGGAATCATATAGAATCGTTCATTAAGTATTTCTTACTCGGTTTGATAGGACAGGTGGTCCCATAATCATCAAGTCTAGATCTGATGATGGAGAATCCTGGAGAAATAGTGCGAAATCTTCAAATTTTATAGGCACACATAAGGCGATTTGGGTAGTTTTCGAAAGAGTACTTTTTCAGAGTGGTCCCACTTCAATTTGGTGAAGATCTGATGATGAGCTTCGGAGATAGGCAACGGAATTCCTCAATAAATGATAGCAAATGGACTGGGATTGCTGAAATCTCATGTCTATCTATTGTTTACACCAGTTCATAACATAACATCACGCCAGTACGCTGTGAAGGGTGAACCACTAAAAAGAGAAAAATGTTTTTTTTTTTTGCAAAAACTAAACCGACTGCAAAAAAACACAAAAAAAGGAGAAATAACTTAAGCTTCAGAAGTCAGTGACAAATAAATGAAATCAATCAACAAAGGTTTTATTAAGTTACTAGCTGACCCGCGCAACTTCGTCTGCGTCTCATAAGAGAGAGAGGGTTAGACAGTGTGAGTCAACCTTCAGAGATAGACATGAAAAGCTATCGCGGACTCGTTTTAAGAGGAACAATTCCGTGCTATATGATTGTTGCGTAACTTTAACCGCTTTAGCTCTCAAAAGGAATCAATGTTTACTGTTTTTGTAAAAAAAAATCATACACCGCTGAAAGTCATACTCCAGCTAGGTCTAAAATTCTCATCAAGGACCATTAAATGAGTCCAACCACGATGAAGTTGCTGTGAACTCTTCAGGACCACTTGTAACTGCTTTCCCTCTTCACCGTCGGACCTTGGATGAAACTTTTACTCTTGTTAGGTTTAAAATTCTCAATAAGGTGCAAAAAATGCGCCCAAACATGAAAAAGCTTCAGTTAACTCTTGCGTAGATACCTCATGCAACTGCCTTCCGTCTCCATTGCTGACCTTCGAAAACAGTCATACTTTAGGCAGCTCTTGAGTTCTCATCAAGGCGCGTGAAATAAGCCTGATAATAATATAGCTGCTGCAAATTGTTGAGGACATCTTGCATCTGCCTTCTGTCTTCATCGTTAGACCATGGATGACATTCATTCTCCAAGCAGGTCTTAAGTTCGTAAATCTAGTTCGTGGATACCGCACAATCTGCGGCGAGGCGAGGCCTTGCCGAATTTCCGCCGTGGGATCTGGAGGCGATAGTCCTCACCCCGCTCAGCGGACAGATTCCGTCGTGATCTCATGGCGACATGGAGAGAGCGACTGTCGCAAACCCCGTGTAGGGCACGCCACAATAGTGGCGATAAGTCCCCTCTTTGAGGAGTGGCTTGAGAGGCGCCACGGCGTCCTCACCTTACGCCTGACGCAAGTCCTCACCAGACACGACTGTTTCGGGAGGTTCCTGCATCGAACCGGGCCAGAAGAGACGCCCGGTTTCTGGGGCTGCCCCTGTGGAATATCGGTTACGACTGGGTGCTGCGTGCCGACCTCCCCAGTCTAGGACTTAGTTTATAAGTAGAACGAATTGCCCTTTTTTGTTTGAATATCGGTGGCATTGCCCCACAAGAGAATACCGTACGACATCATGCTATGGAAATTAACTTAACGGGCTGTCTCCAAATCAGTTAAATCACGAATTCTTCTAACGGCGAATGCTACGGAGCTAAGTTTTTAAGCTATTGCATAGCTTCTATCGCGGGCCTTGAGCGTGGAGACCAAATCCAGAAATTCCGTAACGAAAAGAACGTAACGAAAATAACCTAACACCCCATGTCAGATAATAACAATGACAAGCTAGTTTTCTTTTTAATATATTCGTAACTAGGAGTTGTAGGTTGTATACATTTGATGTTAGACCTTCTTTGTAACCATTTTTATCAACTTATGCAATTATAATTATTTATGAATTTTGAGACTGTAGCGCGGTATTTAGCCTCAATATTTAATTTGTGCGTAGATCAAGGGGTCTTCCCGGATCTAATAAAATTCAGTAAGGTAATACCGCTTTTTAAATCCGGGGACAGTAAAGACACCAACAATTATAGGCCCGTATCCGTGTTGCCGGTTTTCAGCAAGGTGTTTGAAAGGATAATGCTCAATCAGATGCTTAACCATTTTAACACCAATAAAATCTTACACGAACAGCAGTATGGTTTCACCAAAGGACGTTGTACGACTGACGTCGGTGTCACTTTATTAAAACACATTTTTACTGCGTGGGAAGAGGCACAAGATGCCATAAGAATCTTCTGTGATCTCTCGAAGGCATTTGATTGCGTAAATTACGAAACCCTTATTTTGAAGCTTGAGCATTACGGTTTAGGTAAACTTGCGCTCAGTTTAGTAAAATCTTATCTGAATGATAGACAGCAGCATGTACAAGTATATGGTGTAAATTCGATGGGTTTAAAAGTAAAAATGGGTGTACCACAAGGTTCGATATTGGGTCCCTTCCTCTTTTTAGTATACATTAATGACTTACCCCATTTATTTAACAACCATCCGCAAATGGTGTTGTTTGCTGATGATACTTCTTTAATATTTAGGATGAACAGACGTGCCACAAATCTTGACGACGTAAATTTCGCCCTACTGCAGGTTCATAATTGGTTTACCGCTAATAATTTAGTACTTAATGGGAATAAAACTAAGTGCATCAGATTTGCTTTACCAAATGTCAAAAGTAGTGATTGGGACATAGTATTGAATCAAGAGAAACTTGAATTTGTCAATAAAACGGTTTTCTTGGGAATTAAGCTCGACCACAGGCTATAATGGGGTCCTCATTTAACATCTTTTGCAGGCCGGCTGAGCTCAGCAGCGTATGCTGTTAGAAAAATCCGTCAATTTATTGATGTTGATACGGCGAGGATAGTCTATTTGAGTTATTTTCATAGTATTATGTCATACGGTATTTTACTATGGGGACGGGCTGCAGACATCGAGTCTATTTTTATTCTGCAGAAAAGAGCCATCAGAGCCACATATAAATTACGTAGACGCGATTCTCTAAGAGAACTGTTTAAGGAAATTAATATCATGACAGTACCTTGTCAATACATATATGAAAACATCATGGATGTTAGGAAAAATCTGCATTTATTCAGTAAAAGAGGTGACAGACACCACTATAATACTGGAAATAGGGACCAACTAGTTCAGCCAGGTTTCAGGCTTGCTAAAGTAGATTCATCTTTCATGGGGTACTGTTTAAAATGTTACAATAAAATACCTCCCCACATTCTACAACTGAATGAGACGAAATTTAAATCTTGTGTAAAACGCACACTATGTAGGCAAGCATATTATAAACTGCGTCATGTTCGTGAACGGGCGCTGTCAGTTGGGACTGGTCATCTCTTAGCTGCCATGGAACTTTTGAATTGCTTTATTTTATAAATTGTTGATTTATTTCTTTTTTTACTCTGGACGCTCTTATTGTGCACGTCTTTCTTCATCGTTCTCACATATATGTATAATCTCAAGATAAAGATGTTACCAAGATTATGTAACAACATTTTTGATTGAAAAGAGTGTCCATGGAGTTTCTTGCCCGTTCTTCTCCATAGAGATCTACGCTAGAGAATGGGCAACTACAGTACATTCTCAAGTTATTATGCCTTGTGTCTGTGACTGTAGCCTTTTTTTTTCGTTTTATCGACATTCAAAAGTGCCGTAATGGTCTAGTTGAAATAAATGATTTGAGTTTGAGTTTTGAATTTGAATTTGAGTATTTTATTTTCCGCTTGTTGCCGGCTCGAGGACAAAACGCAGACTGAATGTTCAGGCTCGGCTTCCCATCACAATGAAATTATGAATTTTATAATGAATGTTCCACACACACATACACAGACACGTCAAACTTATAACACCCCGTCGTTTTTGCGGCGTCCGAGCGCGGTCCGCGCGCCGCAAGCGAGCGGACCGCGTGTTTGTGAGCCGTCCGCGCGCTCACGTCAGTGCAGAGTGCCACACGTCTTTTTTTTAAATATACATGTTCATGTCGCCTCGGTTTTTTAAATCTTACAGTTTGAGTCAAAATGCTCCTATCCTTTCCCTTCGGGCACTAAATAATGAGTGAGACGATCGAATGATATTTTAGTACGATAGCGCTAGGTTTTGAGGTTTCAAAAATATTAAAGTTGTTTTGTTTTCCGCATATAGTTTCCGGACCAATTGCATAACCTACTATATTAATTTGTGTCATTTTAGGTACTTTAGTTAGGGAGAAATTTGGCTATTTATCTTTTCGATCACTGTTAGAGGAAAAGAAAATGATAAGTAGTTGTTTTCGTTATAATGACGTAGTAGTACCTAGCTGATACGATTAGGGTGAATATCCCAGAATTCCTGAAAAAAAAAACAAAATAGGCGGAAAAGTGGCAATCCGAACTCGATTTGTTTTTCGATTAACTCATGATTTTATTTTTATGTTTCTTGTATTCGCAATGAAAAGCACAGTGTTTACTTATTTAGTCTCTCGCTGTCAAACATGTTACAAACGGGGTTTGCAGGCTATCCTAGATAAGATATCATAATTATTTTAAACTTTAAATTAATTTTGCCAGTTTTGATTCGAATAGAAATAATCAATAAACCACAAATCATCGAGATACTGAAAACGCAATAGTCAGATGTGACACAAAACGCACTAATAAGCTTCACAGGTACGACTGTAGCCACAGGCAAGAAATAAGCAACTTTAAATTTTTTGAAACTTTGGCATCAAAATAGCCCAAGCGCTATCGGACTATTTATGATTCCGTAAAAATGACAAGATTGTATTAAGTAGGAAGCAATCCCGACTTTTCCAGGAAAAAAAAACATTGAACTTTAAAAACTCTGCAATAATAACTATAATCGCATGTGTAAGGAGTCGCTACTCATCGCTAGGGCCTAGACTGCGTGTTGCGACTTGACGCATTCCTGCCGAATTTATGCAGTTTAGTACTTTAAAGAAAAGACGTGAGAGATAAAATTACAATACTGGTAGTCCGAATGGGTAACCCCTTCAACGGCTTTACAGTCGTTGAAGGGGTAACCCGTTCAAAACGACTTACCATTAAAAAGTATAACCCACCAAGAATGGGTTTTCGAATATACAGGTAATCATATCGAAAGGGTTTGGAAGAGGTTATCCATTAATGAGGGTTTTCGTAAAAAATGGTAACCAATATGAAATGGTTTTTAAAACAACACTTTGTCAAAACCCTATCAAAAACCCTTTCAATGGGTAACCAAAATGGTCCCTGCCGTTGACATGTATTGTTTTCTTTTATTTTATTGGAAACGATGTACTTCAAGGGTACATTGGTAAGGGCACGCCACGATAGTGGCGGTAATTCCCCTCTTTGAGGAGTAGCTGGAGAGGCGCCAGGAGGTGGCGGAACGAGAGAGAGAGTGAGAGCCTCTCTTCCCAGCCGCCGCGGGAGACGCACCGGGCGTCGGGGGCCACCGGCCACCGTAGATGCGGGCTTGTGGACGGTTAGCTATGGGCTAGCTAGACGTCCGTCGACGGCGCGTTCGTGTTCCACGCGCGCCTCAAAGAGATGTCAGCATAAGGGGAGGGGCCCGCTGTTCGAAAGAGATACCGCGGCCCCGGAACATTAAGGGCGAAGAAGAAACATGGATGGGTTTTACTCAGTAAAAATCTGACACGGTCCCGCTCCGCCCAGAGTGGGAGGAGTCATTTGATGATTTCCCATGCTAAAAAAAAAGGGTACATTGACAAGAATTTGGTTTGGTTCCGATCCAGTGACAAGTATTCTAAGTTTTTCTCATGTTTTTCCCATGGACCTAAAAAAAAAGGCGGACGTAACTTCATTAAGAAAAAATGATTTGCAAAAGATGCTTCACATCACAATGGCGGCTGCGTAACTATGTGTGCGTGTGTAAAGGGATGCCAGATGATGAAAAATTACCCATTTTTAAACAATATTTCAATAAGATTTCCCTTGCACTTGGTTTTATTACAAGTTTTTGTGACAGATATTGTTAAAATAAAGGTAAAGTAAATAAAACAGGTTAAAATTTCCTTTATGGGCCATCGGTTTTTGGGTCGGGGTGGACGGGGTAGGGAGGGGGGGAGGGAGGCTACCCCTCTGTACCATCCCCATCCCGCGGAGCTCCATGGTTATGGAGATACCCATGGTTCAAGTTTTGAGGTTAAGTTAGGTTAAAACACAAATTTCCATCAATTTGAACTCTAATTTCCATAGATTTATGGGGCGGGGAGGGCGAGGGTGGGAGGTACCTACCCCCTGTCCCATCCCCACCCCGCAGAGACCCATGGTTATGGAGATATTCGTGGTTAAAATTTTGAGGTTAGGTTAGCGTATTTTTCGACACCTGCCAAAATAGCTGAGCGGGGCTCCAACTTCTGGGTGGTTTAAAAAAAAATAACCTCGAAGGAGGTAGCGGGGTCTGTGTTCGCTCGCTTCGCTCGCTCACTTCGACCCCGCCATCTCCTTCTAACCTAACCTGTGGGGTGCCCTAAAATTCCATTGTACTGTTATGGTTTTGCATCCGAGTCGAGGGAGAACCGGCCGACGGAGCCCCGCGAAGCGGGGCTCCTACTTCTGAGTGGTTTATAAAAAAATAACCACGAACCGCGGGGTCTATACCCTTCTTACCTAATCTATCCGTGTCGGGGTGCCCCAAGTCGGCTTAGGCAAAACTAGCTTGTCATCAAACACCCCATTATAATTTGGTGCTCAATTTACAGGTAAAAATACGACAAAATTGAATGAAACACTTTTTGTCGGTCAACGGAACGTGAAACGTCAAATTTGACATCTAATCTACATAAATTGCGTTTTATTTTTCAATTTATATATGGAAAATTTAAAAAATTATATTTCGTAAACCGTGAGTCTCCGCAATTTAAAAAATTGTGAAAAGCCTTCTGTTAATGAGAACTATTTACAAAAAAAAAATGTACTTCTAACTCGTTGGCCCATAAAATAAATTTTAGCCCTTATTAAATTTATTAACGTAAAATCGAGAAATAAGGTTTAAAATTATATGATTACCTATGAAAAGTGATCCCCTGGCTTTTTTAAATTGAACCACTATGGTTTCGACAACTTTTCACAACACTAGAGGGCATTCTTTAATTATTATTACGCAAAATAACAAGTGGGCACCCGTAGCATCGTTCAAAACGTAATGGCCGACGGCAGACTTACTATGGTGTGAATGTATGCGTGCGCACCTGTCAGCATTAGTGCACTGACTTACTATGGGTGCTTCTAGGCGTCCGCCTTTTTTTTTAGGTCCATGGTTTTTCCCTTCTCTTTAAACATCACGTTATTAGATTTTTTTTCATCCTTTTTTTACTGCCAGCATTAGTTTATATTTACAACATTTACTGTATGAGTATCCGAATGGCTTTTGTATCTGTGGTATCATGAGTCACTGTCAAATGTGTCAAAATAGCTAGTGAGCTGTCAATATGTCAAACTTGCGTGGTGCTTGCTTTGGTTGATGTAATCGGTGCTTAATAATTGGTAAAGAGTGTACAGTGTACATAGCGGCATGCTCGTGCATGATGCGAAATACCATAGCATTCGTGACTATCACTACAGCACACGCGATCGACCGCAATAAATGCGCCTCTGGTAACATAACCGTGTATAAACAACGTTTTGAAATTCACAAGTGACGTGAATGCTCGTGCGATGGTGTCTTGAGATTAGTAAACGGAATTTCCCGCAAATCAAACGAGTTATTGACTGTCAACAATGGCAGGATCCACTCTGCCCGAGAGGGTGGCTCAGATTTATTACACTTACGGACTATTTTGTTCGTCTTATCCCATCACAGCAATCACATTAGCATTATCTGTGTTGTTACTATGTTGGTAAGTGCTTATTTTCATTTTAACTGTTAAGAAATTGTCTTTAATAAACTACTTGCTCACTTGTATTTTTATTTCCAGCTATCCGCTTCTGAATGTGCCTCTCCCTGGGAACATACCAACTGTAGTAACTTTACCGTTGCATGGTGTTGATATTTTTTCAAGTCCAGACTGCAGCCAACAAAAATGTTTACAAGGTACCTTGATGATATAAGATAGGAAATATATTCAATATTGACTAAATATTTCTAATATGCTAATGTTAATTTGTTTACTTATACAATTTACAGAAAAACCCTCACATTTAGATATCCTGTACAATGAAACACAAAAACTTCCTTATATTTGGGCGAAGGACAAACCTCTTCTGTATGTACAGCAAATCATTATGAAAATAGGTAATAGTTATTATTATCTATTTGTTATCTTGCCTCAATACATTTCTGAATGGTGTGTTCAATCAATAATGCCTATTTTCACTAACATTAAACAACATCATAATGATTACTTAATTAGAAGAGCGCTATTAGATTTAGAACTTGTGCTGTTAAGCCAAAAGTTAAAAATCTCATTATTGTTAAGGTATTTATTCAGAGATCTAGTGCAATAAGTACCTCATAACGAGCATATCTGTTGAGAAATTATTCAAGGTGTGCTGAAACTAAGTATCAGTAAATAATCTGTGATGGATTGAAACACTTTTTTGGTGTGAAAATATTTATCCATTAATTTTAATACAACAGTGTGTATTCCAATACTACTTTTGTTTAGGTGTCTCTCCGTGGAATAATAACCTAAAGATGTGGGATGCATTCCGAGCTCCATTGCAAGAAGTGTTTCGTTTGTTGGAAACTATAAGAAACCATGAAGATCCAGAAATGTGAGTTTTTACCAGGCTTATAAAAATTATTTGTTATTACAAATACTTTTATTTAGTAAGATATGCAAAGGGTAATGCAAGACATTAAGTTACTACTGTTAAATATAGAGATGGTGCTTTGGTAACCATTAACACCACTCCTGCACAAAAATTGTGGCGCTTCTCTTTCACTTGTTACAGGCAGCAGGGTAATTTGTTTATGTGATCATGTTGGTAACAAGATATTAATTGAAAAACATTGGTTTATTTATGTTTCTTCCGCAGTAATTTATCTGCAGATAATGTGATGCAGTTTTACTCTTCTTCCCCTAATCTTGGATTAATGTGTGGTCTAGGTTGTGCTAATAATGAGTGTTCATTTGGAAACCATAATCTCATAAAATAAACATAAGAATATTTCGCTCTGCGGTTCTCCTTGCTCTCTCTGACTCCATTCTCATTAAAACAGCTTCAGTGTCCCTGTTCCAAAATGAAGATTTTGGAATTTTTGCTCCTTTATTGCTTGAAACCAAATAGAGTTGAAAGCATTAAATTCGCGCAACTTGACTTTTTAGAGTTAAGGCTGTTTGTTTTTTCATAATATTAATGAACATTGAATTTTTTGAAATTGTGATTAAGTTTTATTTCACTACTTTTCTAATGATATCAAAATACACTGATACAGTATATAAAATACCCAGAAGTACATGTGTAATTACCATAATATACATATGTGATTACCATTTCACTGGCAATATTTTACCCTACCCGTAGGTGTAAAGAGTTCGGTATTTTTTTCTTTAGACAGTTGCATACTGAAGGTCAACGTCATTACACCTCTACAAATCATACGAATTTAATGGAATAACATAAATGCTACGCCCGCAGAAGCCACTCGAGTTATTGCCTTAAGCCTATGCAAATTTAATGTATTTTTATTTATAAATAAATCATCAATCATTATACCCCTTTTTAAGCAAATGAATTTTGTACCTATCAGCTCTCCGTCTGTGAGTCACATTGATAAAATCTAAAATAGATAAAAGAATTGTAAATATACAGGTGCAGACATTTTTTTGATAATGGTGTAAAAGTTAGTATTCTACCAATATTTATTTTCTAATTTGTTTGCATTCTACCCTGAATCTGTACCTATTGGTGCTTCCGATTATTATTGCATCTGCAACTTCTCACCATTACATATTGCGTCCTGAGCGTACAAAAAATTATAGACTGTTGATTGAGTCATGCTCATCTACATACAATCATACAATACTTAAGCTTCCTGTTACTAACTATTAATAGCATTGCTGGCTGGCGTATAAGAAACAGAAGTTTGTATGCGTCCTTCTCATCTATGGGAAAGTTATATAAAACCTTTATTGATGAAATACCTACTGGGATACCGGCCTCTTCTCTATGAGAGGCTACGAGGTTATTTTATATTATATTGTACTCTATGTTGAAAAGTAAGCATTTTATCGGTTTAGTTCTTCATTATTTAGTATATCATTTCTTGCATTGATTTAATTCAGCCTTGAGATCCATTAATCATCTTAACCTATTGTTAGTACCTAAGTTACAAATTACCTACAATTAATTTATTTAGCGACATTGCCTGTGCGCACATGTCTACTTACCTGATAAATGGCCTATCAATTTCTTTCGCCAGTGTGCAGTGCAGCTAAAATATTCTTCATCAGAACAGTAAAAAAAAATGGTTTGTAACTTATTAACCTGAAAAGTTCCGTCACGTTCATAAGTTCCAAACCAGTTCAGTTCAAAAATACGTTTTTTATTAAGTATAGACTAGTGATGGCCTAGATCTTAAGGCCTCGCCTCTCATGCATGATTACGAGGTTGTGGGTTCTAATCCGGGCAAGTAGGTACTATTGTGACTTTTTCAATACATATGTGTTCTTTCTAAGTTTATCTTGGACACCACAGATATCGGTGAAGGAAAACATCGTGAGGAAACCTGAAATCAACATAAGTCTGAAATCGCCAACCAGTCTTGAACAAGCGTAGTAGTGATCAATGCTCGTGCCTTCTCTGTTGAGAAGAAGCATTTGACAGTAATAGGCTGGTATTATTATTATACTAATAGCATCATTCACTCGGACAAACAACTAACAACAACTACCTACTAATTCCAAAGCTGGCGTATTAAACATAGTATGTTGTTTCAATCACTCTCATTTTCATGGAAGTATTAAGAAACTCCATGAAATATTATTAGAAATATTAAACTCATAGTTTTAAAACCACAGTTATAAACATCATTATGACCGTTTCTCGTCCGCATAAAATCATACAAAAATGACAGTTTTCTGTTATACAGGGTGGCGCCGACAATACGATAGTTAATTAAACTGCGTATTACCTCATAGTGATCCCAGGCTGCATATAAAAAATCATTCGAATACTTATGTCACAGGAAAACAATCTGGCTCGATTGAGCTATATGTTACTTATGTTCACGCTAATCTCCGGAATCACTCAACAGGTTTCAATAACATTTTGTGAATAATGGCAAAGTTGTGGACCTCATAGGCGGTGCTTAGTAAATTCCCATCCGAGTGAAGCCGGGCGGGTCGCTAGTTATAGATTACACCTTACAGCAAAAACTGCAGTTTTCAGTATAAAATATTATACTGTCTTTCCTACATACTCACATAATTTTGGATTTGGTTAAAAAACTGTTGATTTTTATCGCCAGGTATTTCAAAATGTATGAGCTCGCTCTTACATCTTCCACTCCTAAACTACTTAATTTTGAACTTTTGTACATAAGTCGATGAGTAACTGCTATTTCTTTAATTAACTGCTGAAATAAAATCTTCAGATATATGGATATTGTATATATCGCCTCATTAAAAAACACCCATGCGAAGCAGGAACTGGTCGATTGTTATAATAAATAATAATAAAATAATAAAATCATTTATTTCAGGTCCGAGACCCATATAAAGAAAACATAAAAAAAAATAGATAGACACACATACAAACACATAAATTATAGAAATGTCACACAAATACAATAAAAAAAATATTGAAAATATTATTGTTATACTTGGTGTTTTTTTTTATATTCCATAACTATGGGTAGGCATGAAATGAAGCATCAACGGGCATAATTATCAATTATTTTTCAGTTATCATATTTTTTTGTTTTAATTTTTCATACAAAATAATTCGCCAATGTCACAATTGTAACACACCCTACATGAAGTAAGATTACGTCGCATTTAGCTTTAAATATGAATGATTGGTTTCAATGAAAATATGAAAATTAATCACTCGTATTTATCAATGAAACTTAGATACCTACCTACACACATGGAGATGATTGATGGTATCTTCGAAACAATGCATTTTTGGAACACACATTCTCGGACTTTTTGCATTATTTTTACTTCTAGAATGTAACCTGAACTTAAAAGATATAAAAAAAACAAGTTGTATTATGTATCGTTTGTTTCAGAAAAAGCACGCTACTTCAGCATTGCTACCAAATCGGGGGCATCAAGAGGACAGACAGTAGGGCCAGCACTGAGCGAGTGCTGCCCGAGTACAGCTGCCTACTGCTGTCGCCTGCCAATCTGTGGCAGCAGAACCTGCAGACATTCTCACTCGATGCCAACATTATAAACACAGTCTACAACTACCAGGTACCCTACTAAACTAATATTAGAAATGCAATAGTGTGTTTAATGATTGACGGACCCACGGTACGTTAGTCGGAGACTGAGTTCTCAAAGTTGAAACAAAAGGAATGTCACTGTGAAAGCTAGAATTATATCTAGCTTCTGACTCTTTGCTCTACTGTTCGCAGGCGCTACTGTTGAGTAAAGGTCTTAGCCCACATAAACGACTCCGCTCCCACCCGTCAAAAATAATATATTCAAATAAGTATTGCTCTTTAGGTATACTTTACATTGGCAACAAAAATTATCAGACAGCTCGCTGTCAGCAGGCTTACTGCCGTCAATGCCAATGTAAAGTATATCTAAAGAGCAATACCCAAAACCCATATTTGAATTATATTCATTTTGCCAGGTGGAGGCGGAGCCGTTTATGTGGTGTCGTGTGTATGTGTCTTGGGTCACTAACCAACTTAGCTTGTACCAAGTATTATTGGTTTTTGTTGTTAAGAATGTTTGAGTAGTAGCCCGCAGTTTCGACTTTTGCCCGGTTTATGACAATAGGTTTGTTACATGAGACTCAAACATAACTCACTATATGTGGGTGTAGGTTCCATTTGATGTACCTCTGACTAACACTTCGGGTATCATAGCCGTGATGTTATGTTACATATCTCAAGGGGTGGTCTCGTAACAGATCTAATCTTATGCTATTGTAAGACTACCATTACTAGCAATCTTCTCAAGGAGATCCTCAGCGAGGCGATGATTGTAGACAAATTGCCGAGAGCGGAAACAACGCAGTGGCGAGTGCCAGCATCAAGTGTGTGAGACCTCGCTCTCGGCGTGTACTCGGCGACGCGATCATGGATTTTATTTAATTAAAGGCCTTGTGTTATACGTTCCTACTACGAAATTTGAAGCGTTTTGTAAAACTACTATTATCAAGCGCCGAATTACCGAAACCGTTGACCCTACAACAAAATTCTTGTCTTGAGTTTAATGCTCTGCTCTGCACTGCCACTATAGAAAAAAAACATAATAAGCGACATGCCTAGCTTCAAAATAAATGTTTTATCTTAATTGGTTGAGTAGATCCTGAGATACGACATGACCTCCCTATTATATGCAGTCGGACAAGGGCGGGGTCATGGCTCATTTCAATGATGATTGGTTTAGGTGTACAGATGGCAGTAATTTATTACAGCTATTGTTATTCTGATCGTTATTTGTAGTTCAATTACTATGACTGCTTCGTCCTGGGTTCGATTTTCAGGTTGGGCAAAGTGTTATTGGGTATTTCCAGGACATCTTAGAACAGTAACTGGGTTGGATTCATGCCCTGTTGACGCCAATAGGCTTGCACCCCTTTTAAACGGAACTGAACCATAACTGGCGAAATGTGTACTATTTGTTACGAGTAGGTTTACCTAAGTGTTGGGAGCTCACAGGCGTGGAGTTACGTCACACGTTAAGGGGGAGGGAGAGGTTCGACGAAGTGTGACGTTCTGTGAAAGGGGGTGGGAGGGGGACCTGAATTTCGTGACGTTTAAACTAAAAAAATACAAATAAAACGAATTTCGGAACTGCTTCTTTCATTCAATAATTTGTTGTATAATTACAAAATGTGTGGCGGCACCCTAGGGCGGGGGAGTCTCACAAAATGTGACCAGCTGTGACAAGGACGAGAAAGAAAGCTCAAAAAATTATCTAATTTGTCTGACGTAATTTATCAATGGCAATCCGTCCAGGTATATTAGGCGTGATAATATGATTCAGGCACTTATTGCTTATTGCTTAAGGTGTTGGACAGTCTGATTGATCGGCAGTTGGATAAGCACTTAATACTCCATGACGCTCAATTTGGGTTTAAGTCGCTTTTATCCACCGAAACAGCTATCCTATGTCTCAAACAGACTGTTCAATACTATACAAGTAGGAAAACTCCTGTATATGCATGTTTTCTGGACCTCTCCAAGGCTTTTGATCTCGTGTCTTACGACTGCCTATGGAGGAAACTATCAAATATTAAAGACCTTCCAAGCGATCTTATAAGAATGCTGAAGTTTTGGTATAACAACCAATTCAATTATATTAGGTGGGCGGGTGTCCTGTCAGATGCATACAGGTTGGAATGCGGAGTGAGGCAGGGGGGACTCAGCTCACCTAAGCTTTTCAATCTGTACGTAAATGAGCTGATCTGTGAGCTCAGCAATACCAATATCGGGTGCTCAATTGACGGGCACTGTGTAAATAATATCAGCTACGCGGATGATATGGTATTGCTGAGCCCATCGATCAGTGCACTTAGGAGGCTTCTCGGCATCTGTGGGGACTATGCGGTGGCTCATGGTCTCAGGTACAACGCGACAAAGAGCGAACTTCTGGTGTTCAAAGCGGGTAACAAATGTTACGACACCGTCCCACCAGTCACACTAGGGGGCGCTCAGCTCTCTAGGGTGACAAAGTTCAAGTACCTGGGACATTGGGTCACCGATAGTCTGTCTGATGATGAAGACTTGGAGAGGGAGCGCAGAGCATTGGCAGTTCGATGTAACATGCTGGCCCATAGGTTTGCACGTTGTACAGAAGAGGTAAAAATTACACTCTTTAGAGCGTATTGCCAAACTATGTACACTTGCGCCCTATGGGTCGGCTATACAAAAAGCTCGTACAATGCTCTGCGAGTCCAATATAATAACGCCTTCAGAGTTTTGTTGGGACTACCGCGCTTCTGCAGTGCATCAAGGATGTTTGCGGAATACGGCGTTCCTGATTTTTAAGCTCTTATGCGAGCACGAATAGCCTCACTGATGCGGCGAGTGCGCGGTAGTTCTAATAGCTTGGTGGCTATCATGGCTGACAGAATGGACAGTCCAATGATGTGGCACTGGATGACCACTCATCGTGCGTCATTTAGATATTTAAAATGAAATTCTCGTTATTATGTATATGTGTATATTTTCATTTTATGTACCTATGTTTTTGTATTCTTTCATGTGTGTTTTGTGTGTTTTATGTATGAATGATAAAAATTGTAATGTTTTAAATATGGACTCGATGGTCTGAAATAAATTTTATTATTATTATTATTATTATTATTAATTATGTCGACCAGGTAAAAACAACCCTTGAAATTAGCTTCCTACCATTTTCAGAATCTTCAGAAAGCCAAAGCATCAATAGCGGAAATGGCTTTTGGTATGCGGCTCCGAGAAACTGGTATCAAAAGGTATCCCCTAAGAGCAAGGCCACGAGTGCTACAGTATGCTGTAACAATATTCTACCAACAGCCAGACCAAAGGTAACTAACTAATTTAAAAAATGTCTAAAAATAGAGTCACCCTCTGGATCAAGGCAAAAGAATGGACAAAATTTCTTCGTAACACTAAGATTCGCATATTAGATGTTTTATCAGTGACGTGTACATGTATATCCAAAGTATGTTTAAAGATATCTATATATCGTGTCAGTGGCAATCTCAATTGAATCAGCCCAAATTTAGACGACGAGTTTTGCACTTTCCGTTGCGTCCATCATCTCCTTTAATATACAAACAGCAGGACAGACAGGATAAGTTATTAAGTGTCCCATGGTTTGTGGAAAGACACCATATTTATACTCAGGGCAGAGTCTATGAATCTCCACCTAAATAGCGATCAACCTTGTCTCCTCAGTCTATGTACCAACCAATATTCTTCTAAAGTCCTATTTTTTTTTCAGATTTATTCAATCTCTAACGAAGAAGCTAAAGGAAATGTACCCTCTATATCAAGAGATGCCATACGCACACGTTAATGAATTCACGCTTGTGTATTATCCAGGACATTTTAACTATCGAGAACTTGTCCCGTTGACTATTACATTTGTCGGACTATTCCTGTATGTATATTTTTCTGTGAGAAAAATAGAATTTATAAGATCCAAACTGGGTCTTGCTGCATGTGCTGTTCTTACTATCGGCGGGAGTCTTGCCATGTCAATGGGAATTTGCCTTTATTTCGGCTTTTCCCTGAGTTTGCAAGGCAAAGAAATTTTTCCGTACCTGGTCATCATCGTTGGACTGGAAAATGTTTTAGTCCTCACCAAGAGCGTTACATCCACTGACTCACGACTCGATGTGAAGATCCGACTCGCTCAGGGTCTCAGCAAAGAGGGCTGGTCCATCACCAAGAACTTACTTACGGAAATAACAATACTCACTGTAAGCTTCTTCACTTTCGTCCCATTTATCCAAGAGTTCTCAATTTTCATGATAGTCAGTTTAATATCAGATTATTTTATTCAAATGGCATTTTTTGCTACAATCCTCGGACTTGATGTACGCCGTTTAGAATACTTTAAAGACCAAAACCATAAATTACACTTGAAGGAATACTTTAACGCCAACAACGCACTAAACTGGAGATTTAGTAAGAACTACGTTGAAGAGAATAGCTTCTCACCTCAGAGAATGACCAAGTCAAAATCCCATCCGAGGTTGAACGGTTTGGCGCACAACAGTCCGACCGACGTGGTGGCGAAGCGGAATTCTAGCCCGGGCCACCAAGACCACGTACCGAAACGTATCCGCTTGGTGAACATGTGGGCGAGGACGCGCTTCTTTCAGCGAGCCTTCATGGTGTGGATGCTCGTTTGGATATCAATGATAGTATACAACTCCGGCGTAGTGGACTATTTCATAAGCAACATAGAAAAAGCTGAAACGGAAGTTAACAGAAAGAATTATGAGAAGCACGAACAAAAACAGTCAACATTCGTGTTTTACAACAACAGCGAAAGAAATCCACTGGTATTCCCGCCGCTATTAGATATTGATTCCGAAAAAACCGTAGTCGATGCAAATGACACCATTATGCTAAAACATTCACCACACTCACGGCCCTGGTCGAGGTGAGATCAATTAATACATATTTATTACATGCATTCACTAAACATGTTCATTATCTTAGCATTTGAACACTGGTAGGTTTGAAAGTTCAACAAACTATGTTATTCACTGGTATTTTGCAATTAAATCTTGTCAAGTTGTATGTTTTTTTAGAGTCTTAGCGACTGAGTTGTGCTACTTGAATCTACGAACGAATGGTGCCAATAGTTCTAGCTAATTGTTTTTCAAAATTAATGGAAAGCATTTTTTTGTCTGTTAGGTCAATTTCAAGTAAAACATCATACCATAGAGTTTTTTATACTCCATTTTAGCATAAGCATGTTTATAACTAGAAAACATTTAAAACTTCATTGCAAACTAAATAATATTATACCTAAACATTATTGTAAATAGCGTGAAACTGTCTCAGACTCGAGAGTTTTCCACAAAGCATAACGCCTGATTCTATAACTTGAAATGTCCAGGTTGTCGTCCCACCACTGGTCAAAGATCCTGTCGCACTACAACGAGTCGGTGGCGGGGCGGCACGTGGCGGTGCTGCCGCCGCTGCTGCTGAGCCAGCGCGTGGCGCCGGAGCTGGCGGCTGGCGTCCGCAACCCCGACGAGCGCGACCCGCCGCCTTTGCGCTGGAAGGCGCTCGCTGCTGCGCTCGACCCCAACGACATGTTGCCCGGTACTTATCACATCCACTTATTTATCATTTATTTATATTCTACTAGCTGAAGCCTGCGGCTTCGCCCGCATACAAATTATACTTACAATTATGGGGTGAAAAATCACGTTTTATGGTAGGACTCAATGTAACGTGCTCAAAACATTGTGCTGATGGATGGATTGAATAGTGCGGGGGTCGTGGAGATGTTTACAGTATAAATCTTACCATAAAAACTTGTATTTAAAAAAAGTTGGAACTTTTACCCCCAATATCTCCGCAACTAGAAGGCATGGTGTAATACAAAAAAAAATCGCTGTGACGGGGGAACAAGTGCCTTTCAGGTTCGTTATAAGATTTTTTTACACCCTTATACTAAAACCTTCCTCGAGGACCACTCTATCCATTGTGGTGAAAACAGATGATAATTGGTGCAGTAGTTTTTGAGTTTATCGTGAACAGACAGACAGACGCGGCGCGGCGGAGGACTTTGTTTTATGATATGTAGGGATGAATGAAAGGCAATTGCATGTGGCTCACATGAGAATTCTAAGGGCAATGTGTGTTGTAGCTCATATGGAATGAGTACTTACATAAGAAAGAAGCTGAAAAGTCTGAGGTGACTGAAAAATGTGTGTTATTTGGAATGAGGAAAACGTACTAAGTGAATGTTTTGAGTATGAATGTGGAAAAATTGAATGATAAATAAATGTTAAGGATTCTTAAACCGTTGTTACTGAACAAAGCCTATCTAAGTATTCAAAATCAAATGAAAATTCATAATCTGCCTTACCTTTTCCCAACTATGATGGGGTCGACTTCCAGTCTAACTGAATACCAGCATTTTACATGGAGCGATCGGACCTCCACACCCCAGTTGGTACTGGGTGGTAGGATATCCCTTGGTAAGACTGGTTGTCTAACCTATTGGGTCGCTGACTACCTGTAACAACTGTCAAAGAACTACTAATGACAGCCTGGACCAACTGCTTAGCGTGCTTTCAGAGGCACGGAGGAAACTGGGTATGTAATGGGTGGTCACCCATCCACAGACCAACCTAGGCAAGCAGCTAACCTAACCTAAACGTCGACGCGACGGCCGTTATTATTTAACAACGAGCTCTTTCCCTTGGCCTCTCTTTCATAATTAAAATTATTGTTCGGTAAAGGCGAGAAGTAAATAAAATTAAAAAGTCCCATTTGCCCACCAATGCAAATGCGACTTTGCAATGATAGAGTTAAAAAAAGTATTTGAAAATAAAATTTTAATGGTTTATCCCAATAACTAATCCCACCGAACACAGTAACCTAATCATACTATTCCCCATTTTGTTTACTAAATACAATTATGGTATTAGGAACCAAACCAATTTTACCACACCTAAAAGATCAGTACCAAGATCCCTGGCGCACTGACAACCAACGAAAAAGAAAATCACAATAAATTACCTAGTTTTAAGTACAATGTAATTTTGAACAGCGAGTGCATTCTTAATTTAAATTTTGATATAGAAAAAAATCGGCGCGAATTTAGCCTTTCATCAGTCTGTGCTGTTTATCGTTGGGTTGGTACCATGTACAAAAAACTATTAAGATTACCTAACTAAAGCTTAAAACAATATGATCTACACTAATATTATAAAGAGGAAAACTTTGTTTGTTTGTTTGTTTGGTTGTAATGAATAGGCTTAAAAACTACTGGACCGTTTTTAAAAATTCTTCCACCATTCGAAAGCTACATTATCCACGAGTAACATAGGATATATTTTATCCCCGTACTCCCACGGGAACGGGAATTACGCGTGTGAAACCGCGTGACGTCCGCTAGTATTAAATATAAACAAAATTGTTTTACTTTCCATCAATCGATTTGCTAAATTCCGTAAATGAATTAATCGAGTTAATCGAATTTTACAAAAAAGGAATCGATTTGAATAATCGCTTTCACACATCACACAAATAAAAAATAAAATAAAAAATGGTCGTCTATTATCGTTACATATTATTGGTCCTTTAATAGTAAATTACGCTAAGATCTGGGTATTCTCATGTTGTTTATAATATTTGAAATGATATTTGTCTGTGTGTGTGTGTGTAATCTAAACGTGTCTGTGTGTTAAAATGTGAAAAATAAAATGTAAACAAACAAGATTGGCGCGAAACTTCGACTTTGGATATCAAAATATATCATTACCACTGCTTACTTAAATTGAACTATGGTGAAATTCGTCACATAATGAAATGACGAGTTATTAATTCTCAACATAGTGGAGCTTGGATGCCCGAAAACCCCAATTTTTATGATTTTTAGCGTCGGCAAGCACTGCCGTCAAAATGGCGATGAACGTATTTACGCATTTGGATTTTATTAGGGTAAATTAAGAATGTTGCGCGCTACATACAGAACTTTGAATGGCTTTAACATATGTAGTTTTTCTTCAACTCTCTTAATTAACGCACACTCATAGTCTTTCATAATCAAAACATTAAATATTTACATAAAAAATAAGGATGTCGTATGACTTAACCGCCGGCCCCATTCGGGGCCAGTACCGAGCCAGCGTAGGTTTCAGTGCCCGGCCCCGAATGGGGCCCGTACCGAACTTTATGGTTAAGGCGACGCGGTAGACCTCGCAGGAGATGGCGGGACGTGCTGAACAAAACCAGCGATCAGTGGTCCACATTGGCCCTGGATTGAACAATTTGGAAGTCATGGGGAAAGACCTTTGCCCAGGTAGTTAGATATCTGATGAAAAATTACTAAACTTAAATTTTCGGTCCGAGGAAACACTTTCATGATAAACTTCAATTTGACACGGCATGCTCTTATGATATTTCTTAGTAATATGGGCTGTGTTATTTTTTTGTCCAAAATTTAACCATTTTATGTATCTACACAGATTTCGAGGTAGTTGAAGGTAAAGGCACGCCTCATCAATGGGGCAAGGGTTCGGACCTACCCATATACCCGACCACGCCGATGGAGATCCTCCTGCTAGCCATCCTCTGCACAATAAGCGTCGCCGTCATAGCTTACATGATGGTGGTACTGTACAGGTAATATGATAAAATAAATTAAACTTTTTAATAAACCAAGCTTTTATTAAAATAAATAGAAGCAAATTAAGTTTATCTATCAACATTGAACGCGTATGCAAAGTGTCAGGTCTGTGCTGTTATCCATCGAGGAGTTCTCCGTTGAGGAGGCGATCCTGGCTGCAGGATCAAGTCATGTCTTTCATAAAAGGGCATTGTCACCAGAACCGAAGGTGTTTGCAAAATTTCAATTTGTATGCAGAAACTGGTTCAAAATTAAGTTGCAAGATTTGACCAATACATACTAACTAACAAATAAAGTTAAATGAATGCTTATTAATTAGGTTTCCGCGGCGACTGTGTATTTTGAACTCTTTTAATGAATACCGAAAGGTGTGGTCATATTTAAGGATATGATGCAAACCATCAAAGTGAACAACTTTCGGCATGAGACAAACAGTACCTAATCACTAAGAAATAATCAGATGTCCCCTACATTTGTGTCGAATAGATACTCAAGTGTCGTATGGGACAACTGATTATTTTTTCCCGATTACTATGTTGGTTTCATGGAGAAAATTGTTCAGTTTGATGGTTTGTATAGCCCTTTAGTGTGGCCTCTGATACATGCTGTGTTAAGAAAAGAAAGAAAGATAAAACTTAATTTGGCACAGTAGATAAAAACCAAACGAATTGATAACATCGTCGTTTTTTAAGGCGGTTAAAAAATTAGATTGTTACAATGCAACATAAATCTTTGAAATAATGTAGGCATTAAAAAGTCGACGCCTGTAATAAGATAAACCTTGATCGTGTTCAAATAGAATTACAATTTAGAGAACAGATTTCTTAACAATACTAAACATTTCATTTAATAATAGATATAAAAAAAAAATAACATGTAATTTAACAATAGTTTTAAAAATGATAAAGAGATTAGTTAATCCAATAGCGTTTAAGTAAAACTTAAATTATTATTAGATGAACGCAAATATAGTTAAGAACTTAAACATGTAGTTGAATTCCATATCAATTAGGGTACAGGTAGCGCGGTTATTAAAAACTAACACACAATAAATTTTAGTATTAATAGCCACCACCCCTGCTTCGCACGGTGCGCCAGCTTTCGGATCCGAAACGATCCTATCTTTCAACCTGGGACGAACCATACACATTCACAATAGTACATTGTTATACAAGGGGCTAAAATGACCCATTATATACGAGGTAATTTTACTACCGAGCTTTACCGAGGTAGTAAATAGAAACCGAGTTATAATGGGATTTTAGCACCGTGTGTTACACCGTACTTTTTACTACGATTGCGAGAAAATAAAATAACCATATTTTATATGACAGTTTATTTTATTAACAATTCAATGTACAAATTGTACTGTTGTTCAAATTTATTGAGATGTTTTTTCCCGGCTACATAGTTTCAGTTCTCTGTGAAGACGAATATAATATTGTGTCGTCTGTGGGGTAAACATAGAAGATAAAAAGGAATCCTACTTATAATTCAAATAAATAATACAGAAAAAATCCTAGAATTTCGCGCCAATGCCTTTTTTAGGGTTCCGTTGCCAAATGGCAAAAAACGGAACCCTTATAGATTCGTCATGTCTGTCCTTCTGTCCGTCCGTATGTCACAGCTACTTTTTTCCGAAACTATGAGAACTAGGCTGTTGAAACTTGGTAAGTAGATGTATTCTGTGAACCGCATTAAGATTTTCACACAAGAATAGAAAAATAACAATAAATTTTGGGGGTCCCCATACTTAAAACTGAAACTCAACATTTTTTTTCATCAAACCCATACGTCTTGCATCTTATTCTTTTTACTACTGTAGTAAATGCAAAAGTTTGTGAAGATCGATTTTTGCTATTCTTTCACATAGAACGTATTGAACTGATATGGATGGAATTGCAGACAGATTGATTAAAACCCTTTCGCATAATAGTAGAAAAAATAATGTTACCCTGCATACTCTCGTATTGTTTACTCTCGTTTGTTGACTGTACCTTGCTTTTATTGTTCAGGTAAAAGCGTCATCTGGAGCCTTAAATGCTCTCGACGCGTGTCATGAGATTTGAACCGTACTTGTCAAACTACAAAACTAGGTAGCGTACACGTCGTTGTTGCAACGGCTGGCGGCAAAGTTTCATTATTTTGCATGTAAAGCAAGGCAAGCGTATACTGACGAATTCCCGCATATATATATACCGGGTGGAATTTTTCAATGCCACTCGATATACTAGAGACTGATAGCAAATTAAACACAAAGAAAACATTCCTATATTTTTAAAAAGAAACAAATATGCATTCAAAGATTATCAAAAAAACGTTTGCCACACTCGATAATCGAACCGACTAAAGTTCGAAAAATAACATCTTGTACTTTTTGAAAGGAAAACCATGAAATGTAAAGAACAGTTATAAATTCAATGGGATAAATTCAACAAGATAAAGCATTTTTACTCATGGTTTACCTTTCATGTAATTTATCCTGTTTGTTATAGAGATTTGATCCATTGGATACGGCTGGCGCTATCTATTGGTGTCAAAAAGTACAAGATGTTATTTTTCGAACTTTAGTCGGTTCGATTATCGAGTGTGACAAACGATTTTTCAAAAAACTGTGAATGCAAATTTGTTTCTTTTTAAAAATAAATATTAACGTCTCCTTTGAGTAAAATTTGGTACCACCAGTATTTAGAGCACTTTTCCTTCAGGTGGAATTGTGAAATTCCACCCTGTATATTATAGACAGGTATTGGTTGATTGGTTGAATAAGAGATACCGTTGAGTAGACTTAGTTTATTATCAGGAGGCTCACAGTAAGACATACTCCGGTATGTCCACCATCAGAGACAATCTATGGACAAGCACGAGTGGTGTACATACTAATTACATACTAAATTGTGATGTCATAACATCAGGAGCCTGGAAATATTGCTCCTAGTTTGTTTCAAAACGATTCTCGAAACACCAAAAGTTGTGCAGCTTATTTCCCTATAAATACGGTGCCTTATTCAATGTTTTTCAGATGCGTGTGTTCTCGCCACTATGCCGAATGGCGAGCGTCGTGGAGTGATGACGACGAGTATAGGAAGATAGTCGCCAAGCAACCGGCAGTACAGGTATCATCAACATTTTAGGTCTCAATCACCCGAGCCCTAGTAGCCTCCCGACTGCTAAGCATGAGGTCCTGTATTTGATTCCCAAGTCAGGCAGTGTAGGGCAGCTACGGAATCTGGATTTGTGCCCGATTGTTGGGAAAAGGCTCGCCCCGTTACACTAAGTGTCATTACTGTAAACTCCTGCTTTCACTAGGCAATGTTCTTAACGCAGTAACCTACAATAATTCTTGTGATTTACAGCGTCATCTCGTATTGTGCTCTATAATAGCGTATGATCTATGTACGCTGCCGTGTCTAACTTTCTCATAACGATTCTGTTATCGCAAAGAAATGAGCCCCGAGATATATTGTGCGAGTGTCGCGTGAATGTGCCAAGATGTCTTTCCCCTTTATCTTACCTCTGACGACGGCAGTCTAATTGTAACAAGAATTAAAATCACATAATTTTAATAGACTTGTTACTGGCAGAAACTCAACAGTAACATTATTTTAACGTCAATAAATGCCACTTTGATTTTGACGCTGTCCCTATATCAGAGGTAAAATATCTGTAGAATATATCTTCTGTCTCACCCGCTCTTAAGGTCCCTTAAGTGCGAGTGAGACAGAAGAGAGAGATAGAGAGGTAGATGTGTGGTGAGGAGCAAGTTAAGATGTCGCGGGATACCCTATATTATTATGCTCTAAACAATAACAAGCATAATCCCATACACTCCTGATAAAACCAACCGAAACACAAGTTACGTAATTCGATATGTAAACTAAAATTAACATACGCTGATTCCAAAACCGTTTGGAGATTCTAGGGTCTTATGCCTTATTTTTCTATTTTTAGCTTTCTATATCACAAGATTGTGTTTATTTTCACAATAATACTTGTAATCATTTGACTTTCATTTGACCTCTAAATTACGTCATAACGTAGCCTGAATAGACTACTTCCTTCGTGCTTTTCAAGATAAATTAAAAAAACAATACCTACTTTTGTTTGTCATACCGTCAGTGTCAAATCACAACTGTCAATGCTAGTTAACTTACTGGTGTTAGGTTATTTGAATGCATCGCGCGCTGATAATTTCTCTTTCTCTACGTTAATTCTTACAAACAATTTGTGTCGGCTATTTGTTGTAGTGTTTTTACATGATGGTACGAAGCATTTAGCACTAGTTGTCGATGACAGATTCATTGCACAGATACGCAGCACGGATAATGGATAGAAATTAAAATTTGCTAAAGATCGTAGGAAAAGTAACTCAAACAAAAAGTTCACATCAGAGTCACGATCACAGCATTCACATTTCACAACAAAATAAAAACACGTATCTGTCAAGCGTCAAATGTCATCAATGTCAACTTTGAAGTTATCTATTAGTGTTTTTTGAATGTACTGAAAACGTGGCAAAGACTTAAAGCTATTCAGGCTATGAAATGACGTCATCACGAATAATACTTTAAAAAATAATAAAAAATAAACTGTTGCTTGGAAAAAAAAAGCTTAAAATTAGTTGCTTAAAATTAAACGTTTTACGAAATAAAAATGTAAAAAAAATACCTGAAATAGTTATTTATCCAACAAGTGAGGAAAGTTCGTTTTTCCTATGAGTTTTGATTTTGAGTCTTGAGCGAACGAAGGATTGAAAAATAGAATCACGAGCGCAGCGAGTGATTATAAATTTCAATCCTGAGTAAGCGAAAGACTCAACAAAACGAATAGCAAATGAACTTGCTCACATGTTGCATACAAAACTTTTCACCACTCCCAGCAAGAAAGTATTCAGTTATCATAGGTAAATAAATTAATGTTTCTGAACTTATACACTTACAATAATTTGATAAATTTTATAAAAAAAAACACTAGTCTTAACATGTAAATATTTCTATTCTAAGCATAAAATTATTAATTTTTAAAATATCTTTAAAACTTAACGTAAAAAAATCAGGCAAAGTTTCTAAACGGGATCATTACTTTCCTCACTGTTCAAACAGTGAGGAAAAGCCAACTTTCCTCACTGTTCAAACAGTGAGGAAAAACCAACTTTCCTCACTGTTTTAGTAGAGGAAAGACACTTCTTTCGTGCGGGAGTGGTGAAAAATACTTTACATACCGAATTGTCGAGTTTATTGTAAATCTCAAAACATGAGCGGGGCTTTTTATTATAAGATTTTATGTAACTTGCCTAACTAGTTAATTAGTTAGTAAGTATGATTGTTCAAATCTTGTAACTGAATTTCAAACCAATTTCTCCCAATCGATTGACACACTTTTCTGGTGACATGTTTGTAACAGAAACGACTAGATCCTTCAGCCTGAGAAGGCTCTCACGAGAGAATTCAACGCATTCAATGTTTATAGATAAACCCAATTTCTGCTTTTCATTTCAATAAAAGGTTTTTTTTCTGTTTCTGATGATCTGACCAAAATCAAAGCTAAACAATCCTATCTAAAATCAGCACAAGATAACGTTAACAAACTATAATAACGGTCACAAATATTACTTATAGTTTATTCTCGTTAGTTAGATATTAGATAGAAGATATTATTATGTCAGTGGGAGGTATTAGCGGCGGATCTAATATACTTCGTCATATATCGAATATACGTCATCGTGGTCCTAAAATGTCAGACTAGTATGCTATGTATATTAAATGCCTGGGACAGTTACTACAAAACTGTTAATCAGTCAAAACCACTTTTGACTGGTGAAAAACAGTCAAAACTAATTTAACAATAACTAACATTTCCTTACTAGCAGGGAGCGGACAAAACTATTGAATTTATTAGAGATTGGTCATTGCTTTTCATCGACTATGGATATAAAGACGAAAGCTGAGTTTTGCTTTATATAAAGACGATAGCTAAGTGTGCTTTATTAGAACACTAGCTTTCCGTTTGGGTTACACGATTTTTCGACGAATTTGCATACAAACTTTCATAACCTTAAGGTGAATATTAAAAAGCCAAAGCTTGAAATGAGTTGTTTTTTATAACTATTATACTCTAGAAACGAGGTAAATGGAAATCAAAAAGATTTCTTTTATTTTAAAAAAGTACATATTATTCAGTTGACGTTGTGCTGCCACTGTCACCATAGTATTCCTTAGAAGAGGACACACCAAAAAAAATCGAATATAGCAAAAATTCAAAACTCAGCTGTCGATAGTCTGTATATCATTAGTCGATGGAAAGCAATGACCAATCTTTACTACATTCAATTGTTTTGCTATTCGATTCCACTTCCTGCTTATTGGGTTAAAACAACATATATTTTTAATGCAGAAAACCCATTATAACTTAGTAAGATTTTTGACTGACACCAGTCAAAAGTGGTTTTGACTGATTAAGAGTTGTGCCTTTAACATACATAATACAATGCATTCATTATGTATAATAAGTATGTATTTACAAACAAAAAAGCATATATGTAGTATATCAACCGTCTGGTGTTCACGACACAAGCCTTGCTTAGTGTGGCACTAGATGGCGCTGTGTGTAATGTCCAGTGATATTTATTTATTCATCTATATAATATACTAACATAAAAATACTTAGCTATAGTGATGTTTGTTTAGATAGAACTAAGCTCACCTATGGATGGTTCATATTCCAGTTGGTGATGGAAGCGGTGCCATTAGTAGTGGCGGGCCACAGTCAGGAGGTGGAGTGCTTGGTCACCGACGGCGAGAAGGTTGTCAGCTCCTGTCTGCAAGGCAACATCAAAGTATGGGACTCGCAGAACGGGGAGATCATCACGAATATCGACCGTGGCGCGTGAGTATATTCATTTAAGGAAGCCCGCGAAATTCATTCTTACGTTTTTTGCAATTTGCTGGCCACTGCTATACTCGGAATTTTAATTCGATTCCTGATTTGACAATTTCAGTGTTGCAACGTAATGACAAGTACTAAATAGTGACGTTACGAAATTATTCGATATGGAAATGGAATATTTCCAGATCGATTCTTCTCGTTTATAATTTTACTCTCGTAAACTAAGTATATCAGGAAATTAAATATTTCCCAACCGATAGAATAGAATAGAATAAACTTTATTGTACACTAAAAAGTAACACTGTAACACACTCATACATTCATTTTCTTCCACAACTTCAAAGGCCTCCAATTGCGCAGAAATTTCATTTTTCACGTATTTGTAGGCGTTGCAGATCATTACTTTTTCAGTAACAGTGAAAGCTTTTCGTGGACGATTTTTCTTGGGGACAAGAAAACATCCACGTCTTTTTGTGATGTACTTCGCTGAGGATCCATTTTGATGGAAAACCAAATCAAATAGATTCACTCAAAGTTCACAAAAAACTATAAACGTAACAACAAACACAACGTAACAACACTTTAACAAAAACCCAACAAAATAACAAAATATCGATTCGATTATCGATTTTTGTGTTCATCACTAAACTATTAAATGTGGTATCATTATTTCACAAAATGACAGTAGCTAATGTCAAATCTGGAATCGAATTAAAATTCATAGTATAGGTTGTATTTTGATTAAAATATTTTTCGCGACCGTAAGACGTATATAGTTACAGAATTATAATCGTCCAAATCATCACAAAGGTCGAGGAATGACTATGACCTTGGTTCGTGATACGTCTTACAGTCCCGATAGATATTTTCACCAACATACAACCTAATACTGGCCTGCAAAGTGCAAAAACCGCTACCTTGGAGCATCTACACGCACTTAGCATTATATTCAACTGACGGTTTACTCCTTACCTGTCAATCACCACAAAGTCTTTATTGGTTTCCTTTTTTTATAAATATACATACTTTTTTTTTGCCAAACTCAAGATGCCGTTAGTGTGTATTTATTTCGATTGGATTACAGATTATCTAGGTTCACAAATATATATTTTTAGATGGACACTGATTTAAATAAGATTTATGAGAAAAAAAAGAAAATGTTTGATTTAGAAATTATTTTGGTATTAAGTTTGTATGAACTACGCACGCTGCGCCGGCCCCTTAAATGGCAGTGGGCAGGGCACATTGTTCGCAGAACGAATGGCCAATGTGCCCGAAAAGGCATGAAGTGGCGACGGCGAACCGGAAGACGATACGTTAAAAAGACCTCCCACTACGTGGACCATTGACTTGGTGAAGTTTACGGGAATCCCTTGGATGCGAGTCCCACAGGATCGGTCAATGTGGCGACCCTTGGGGGAGACCTATGTCCAGCAGTGGATGTCTTTTGGCTGAAATGATGATACCTTTTTTTATATCTACAATTTCGGCGACAACAATCTTGTATATTTGCCTATAATTGACAAGGGCCACCTCACACTGTCTCCGTAGTAGATTTCTGTCACGAGCTGTTCTTGTCCACGGAAAATATTCACAGTGTTCATTGAATAGATAGGTATGGTGGAGAAGCTCTGCACGTACATACAGGGTGCAAACCACCTTATCACAAAGCCGTTAACCAAGTATTCTGTACATCAAACTAAGTAACTTTACGCAAAAATTATTGCTGGGAAACTACTTTTTTTTTGAGGTTATAAATCATGTTTCGTGATAGAACTCAATGTAACACACTTAATGCATTGTGGTACTGGATGGATTGAATAGTACGGGGATCGTGGAGGTGTTAAAAGTCAAAATCTTACAAAAAAACTTGTCAAAATGTTGTAACTTTGACCCCTCATATCTCCGTAACTAGAAGGTTCCCAGGTATGGTGCAGAACAAAAAAGATTTCGCAATGATGGGGAGAACAAGTACATTTCGGCTTCGTGAAGAGGTGTTTTGCACCCTTTATAGACGTCCACGGCCCACACAGTATAGACAAAACACTTTGTCAAGTAAGGGTGGGAATATTCAAACATACATGCATACAATTTTCAGGCAAAAAAAGCCAATTTCATAAATATTAAAACCATTTTTTATATTTTATTATTAAGATTTCTGGCTCTAAAAATCAGTCCTTATGAGCCACCCATCATTATTCCGTGTAGTTGCCAATTATATTCTTTTATTTCATTCTTAAACTACTGAAAAGAAAAACACTTTAAAGTAATTTTTTTTTCAGCTTCTTCAAATTGCAAAAAGACCTGTGTGAAAAGGTCTCAAAGAAAAGTAATTTGGCATACGAAGCACGTGAAGGTATAATCCTCATTTATAATATTTTCAATACTTGTACTTGAATTCAAAATCTTAGATTAATGATTTGTAAACACAAACTCAATGCATACACGGCAAAGTTCAAATTCCATTGTAATTTCGATTCGATTTTTATAGGCCCTTTTCTATAGGTACTAACGATTTACTAATAAATGGATAGATAAATTACACGTCTAGTAAATTTTTTTGAAGACCCGAACGGCGTGGTGATAGTGAGGCTGCCTTATGTTCTTAGAGTCCCGGGTTCGAATCCCGGTAGGAACAAATGTTTGTGTGATGAGCATGGCCATTTGTTTCTGAGTCATGGATGCATGCATGTTTATATTATGTTTTTTATTACAAACAAATATCCACGACGCAAGCCTCGTGGCTTTGTGTGGCACTAGATGGCGCTTTGTGAAATGTCCAGCGGTATTAATATTCTTATTATATTTCCAACGGTGTTCTAAGAGAAGTTAGTTAAAATGATCTCAGATTGTGTAGTCTAGCATATCCCGAACGTGTGGTATGTTAATAAAAATGTTTTTATTTGCTTTTAGTAAATCACAGTCCTGAAACATCCCCAAGAACTATTGATGTAAGTACTAGCGATTGTCTTAATTGATATAAGTTGATAGTAATAATTACACTGATGCAGCTCTTTAGACAATAACGAAAAAGTTTGCTCTTTGTAAGAAAGCTAGTCTCGTTGCGAACATTATATGAAAACAAATAAAATAAAATGGTTGTGCAATAAATTTATTAGTTTGCACCTTCTTTAGTACATACGCAAGTTTAGCGCTTAAGCATTGGATTTAAATTGAAAGCGCCATGGTAGACCGCCAAATTCAAATTTACTTATGTTTTTTGCAATTTGCAGCCAGTGGCGGTAACACGTATGTAGTAGTAGAATTATAATCATTAAAGTCATCAACACAACCCTCCAAGTGCATGTAACCCGATTGAATGACTATTTCGTGAAAAAGTCATGCAACCTACCAGTGGTCTGCAATTTGCCAAAATCGTCAGAAAAAGTGAATTTCGAATTGAAAATATCCGACTGTAAAATGTATTTAGTTACAGAAATATGATCATAGAAATCATCAATACAACCCTCCAAGCTCACATAAGTCTAGGAACGACTTTGACTTAGAAAAAAATGTTCCTCGACTTATATGAAGTTATTAGAACGATATTATCATTAACATACAATCTAGCACTGGCCTGCAAATTGCAAAAAACGTAAAAAATAATAAAAGTATGTGTTGATCCAGGTTAAAACTAGCTGTGTGCCAAACATCGAATTCCGTTAAATAGTCCTTGCGTGAAAGAGTAACAAAGATCCGTCTATCCATCCTCACAAACTTTCGCAACGAGCTAATTTCGATTGTAAATCTATTTAGTCCGTCAGTTAAATAATGGACACGTATTTTTGGTTTTTGACAATTTGATAATCAGTGAATATTGACAAAGATAAAACTCGGCGCTCGTGACGTCAGAACTCCCTAGAAATTATACCAAGGTGTGAAGTTTTGAGAATTTAAAAGCGTTGTATCTTCGTCAATTTTGGTTCACGTAACAAAAGAAAAAATACGGGTCAAATATTTTTTGAAAATCATACTGACGGACTGGTTAGTTCTTTTCAGTACCCAAGCCTAGAGTAAGATGTTAACAGATAGTTTTGTTGTGCAGAACGTGCACAGACTCCGCAAGGGGTTGAGCAGTTACCTGAGCGGGCTGCGCTTCCGGGCGGTGGGGCCGCGGGACTCGCCGCACAATCTCTCTACCGCTGAAACCACCAAATATGATTTCGCTAAAAACTACAGGTAATTTTCACACTTTCGCTAGCATTTAAGCTGTATATGTCTTTTCCAAGACATCTCTATGATATCTGTAAAGTCTATATGATACTAGGAAAACTTTAACGTCATAGCAATCATAAATATATGTTGTAAAGGACATCGAGGTACAAACGGTTCAAAGAAAGATGGCACTTGGCATTAGTGTCATCTTTGTTTGAACCTAAGTGAATAGAACAGTAAGTGATGTCGTTTTTTATGACCCGACTTATCATTTTGGAGCTAGGGTCTAGATTCTTTTCCTGTATTGACATGGTAGCAGTTTGAGTATCAACTTTTCTTACACTGTGTGATATAAAATTTTTCATTCATAGAATCAACCTTGAAATAATTATGACAAAACATTTTGCCACACCAACATCCAAAGATTTCAATCGTTAAAAGTACAGTACAGTTCTAGGATCGCACGTAAAATTGTACCCGTTTGGGGTCTCATGGAAACTGTAAAGAACGCCAAATAAAACTTTTTCAGTAAGAGTAAACTGGACTGTAATCTATAATACTTATATTATTTAAAAATTATCTGTTTAATCAAACAAAAATATATTTTTTTTTTAACACCGCATCTCTCGCCGGTTCCATTCTCCGCTGCGACCGGGGTAGATGACAGCCCTGTCCGTCAGGTAGTCTCCGACCACACGACGGAGGTAGGTCGTCACCCGGTGATACCGGAGTGCCTCCCTGATCCAGCTCCAGGGCAGGGAGTTGAAGGCGTTGGCGATGTCGAAAGACACTGCCAAGACAAACCCGTCCCGGGATATTGCATTCCCCGTCGTGAGGGCTTTCACGCGCATGATAGCGCCCCTTGCGGAAACCAAACGGATTCTCCGCAAGATTCGGCCCCATCCCCTCAAGGTGCTCGGCGAGGTGGGCACTTGACGTCGGGCGTTTCCTGGCCGGACTCGGGGCATTGCCACGTCGCATATGTCGGACATGGACTCCTGGAACCACTCTGCCTCACTATTAACGTAGGCAGGCCTGTCTGGTGATGTCAACCAGGCCTGCACGATCGAGGCTTCCAGGAGGAACTCCCGGTCCAGCTGCTTCAGCGCCCAACGCGGACCACTCGGAGCCTTGTTGGACTGGCGCGCTTGAGGACTGGGTGAAGACGTTGAACCGTATGTACCTGTGGTCGGAATAGGTCTCCACCCCCTCCATGACACGCCAGTCAACGACACGCGGCGAAAGAGCGGAGCTAGCGAATGAAATGTCCACCACCGACTCGCCCCGCGTCCGCACACACGTGGGGATAGAACCCCGATTAAGGACGAACAGGCCCTTCTCTAGGGCCCAGTCCTCCACTATCCTTCCCCGCACATCTGTGAAACGAGAACCCCAACCCGACCCCTCCTGACATTTTCAAGGGTCGGGGTACCGGCGGCGGCCGATGACACTATGGTCACTGAGCCGTTATGGTCCGCCACCCAGTCTTCCCTGGGCAGGACAAAGTACGGCTCAGCTACCACAGCGATGTTTATCAACCACTGCGCCATGCTCTGGAGCAACAGATCCTGAGCACAGGCGCAGTGGTTGATGTTCGCCTGGAGGAAGCGTAATGGCGCCGTTATTGGCATTCCATTATCGCCTCGTCCCTCCGGGCCCCTCCGACATCGGTCGCGGCTGTAAGACGTATTAATTAAGTTCCAAATTATAACAATCATCAATACAACCCTCCAAGTTCATAAGAGTCGATGAACGAATTTTTCACGGTCAAAGTCCTTCCTTGACTTTTATGAACTTTGAGGGTTGTATTGATGATTTTGATTATTATAATTCTGTAACTAAATAGGTCTTACAGCCGAAACCGATATATTTATCAACTTAAAACTTAGCTCTGCCCTGCAAATTGCAAAAAACGTACCTTAAGTTCCTCACCTAACGGCTTAAGTCTCAATGGTGCCTTTGCGGTAATCACCAACAAAACACACTTGTATAGTGTTAATGTACTATTATTTGGCCTATATGGTCCCATTGCTGGGCACAGGCCTTCCACTCTTCTCTACGTGCGGCTTTCTCAGGCCAATTTGTCACAAATGCCTCTTATATGGGGAGAACAAGTGCACACCTCTTCAGGTATTTTACACCCTTTATATCCAGTACTCTATAATGAGCTAAATTAATAAAACTTCAAAAATAACAAAGAATTATTATGTTTCAGAAACTTATACTGCGGCGACGAACAAGATGATTTATATAATTGTTACGAGGCTAAAGAAAATGTGGATACTAGTAATTTAATTAATCAAGATTTAATAAACAATAGTGTTAAGAATAGTGATAATTGTGATGAAGACATATTCGTATTTAATTCAAGTGAAACTATTGTAAATAGTGTAAGTGCTAAGTGTAATGATAAGTTGACAATAAGTGATACTGGGCCCGCAGTAGAAGAGGACAGTAGGGACCACTTAGTGAGTAATTTAGACTGGAGAGGAATGGTGATCAAAGAATCTCCTGTGTGGTGTATGGACTTTTGTAACGATCTTATTATATTGGGTTGTGCTGACGGACGACTCGAGTTTTGGGAAGCCAGCTCTGGGAAACTCATGGTACAGTATAACTTTAATTTAACATTGTCCTAACGCCATAGGTTTATCGACAGATCGTTCATTTTTTAGGAAAAAATAACACGCAGTGTCCCTTTCAAGATTATATTAGACTACCAGACGTCACGTGGTTTAACCCGCGTAGTTCCTGTTCCCCTGGGAGTACGGGGATATAATATAGCCTGTTACTCAGTAAAAACCTGGCTTACTTATGGTGAAAGAGAATTTAAAATCGTTCGAGTAGTTTTAGTACAGTTTAATCGTAACACACAAGTAAACGAAAAATCAAATCATTCCTCTTTATAATATTAGTATAGATGTCACGCATTATTTGAACCGTTAAATATTTATTTTACAGCCATTAAAAATTTAAAATCATTAGTAGACTGTGACGGTCAAAATAGTAGATTATTGCATCGAGCACAAAGTAATTTATTATTGCACCGAGTGCCTGATAATCTAACAGGCACGAGGGCAATATAAATTACTTAAGGCGAGGTGCATAATCAGCTTTTCTTTCAACTATTACCTATAGGAATGGTAGATAAAAGAAACTCATATCAAACAGTTAAAATAGAAGTTTCTATAAGACTGTCGGCTTCATTTAGAATGTTTTCCGGAGTTAATGTGTCGCTAGATGATTCCATTTTAATTCGAAGCCGAAGCACTCAAAATCAGATAGTATCACACTTTATCGTTTCCAAAAATATTGTCAAGCAAAATTATCAAAGTTCCCGCCAAATCGCTCTTTTAAATTTAGTCATTTTTAAATCAGAGTTAGCAGCAATCATTTTTTAAATTTGGAACAAGTAGGATAGAAACGAATAATACGTACGTAAAAAAAAAGTGTTGATATCGGCTGGCTGAATAGAGCTAATTAAAGATAAAAAAATAAACTGTGCAATAATGACATACATTTTTATTGCTCTAGAGCATTAAAGACTCGCTTTGTACTGAGTTTTTAGTGTGATTATGATGAAATTAAAGCATAGTTGGAAGAAAAAAGCTTTCTATACTTGCAATAAAACCCTAGCTAGAGATAGTATACGGTCAAAAGACATTATCAGGGAGCGCTTTTGTTAAAGTGGTCTGTTGAAATAATTTTTAATAAAAAAACTAACATAATGGAGCCGTTAGTTCGAAGCAACCGTTATAATAAGGGTGCAGTGTATTTAGGTATGTGGTATGTTTCAGTGTGTGTGGTGGAACGCGGAGGCGCGGGGCGGGCGTGGCGTGACGCACGTGCGCGCACTGGCGGGCGCGCGGCGCGTGTGCGCGGCCTCGCTGGCCGGTCACCTCACGCTACTACGTCTCGACGCCTACAACGCGGCGTCCGGCGCACACGTCGACTGGCAGTTCAGCACGGCGCATAGACGCAGTCAGTATTCAACACACTATTAAGTTGCCATTACGTACTTTCACCCACGCTTGTATGTCTCCGAAGGGTAAAGGTACCACATAAACGGCTTCGATCCCACCCTGCAAAAAGAATATAGTTCAGATGTGGGCTTTATGTATTCCTTTATTATTTTATTTTATTAAAATGTAGCTTGGTAACCGAGCAGTCTGACGACGGTAAGTTCGCTGATAGCGAGCTGGCTGCTAATTTATGATGCCAATGTAAAGTATATCTAAAGAGCAGAGCATAAAGCTCATACTTATTTCAATTATTTTGTTTTTGCCGGGTGGGTGCTGCGGTGCATCTAGTACTGCACCAAGTGGACTGCTGCCTAGTGGTCAACATTAAAGCTAGGGAACAAGTACATAGTCATACGAGTAGGCTGTTATAAAGGCAAGCCATTTTTTTAAGTCACTTTGAATAGGAGGCGATGTTAGTTCCATCTATCAGACATAAACCCAGACCATGGCTTCATGGTTATAACTGATATTCCGTGATAGAGTAATAATTTTACCGAGTCGTAATCAAATTCTGAACCAGCTCTTGCGACCACTAAAACAACAAGTCACAAAATACAGTCTATGAGATTTCCCAAAAATAACTTTAAGGCCTAAACATTGTCACAGTCTATGTGGCTAGTTTTCGGATAGGGCGCGGGGCAGAGGTAAAATACTTAGTAAGACAAGATATTTTACTACTATCATAAAAAAAACTTGATGGCTGTTCATGGATCGTTCGACGCCTGCTTGAAATGGGAACTAACCATTTTATATTATCAACAACACATTTGTTAAATTTATATGATTTTGCCCCACTGTCAACTGTTTATGGATCCTTAAATTGCTACATAAACGAACTGAAGTGTACTGAATAACGATTTTCAAAGTAAAACCTTAAGGTTTACTCTAATCACGGTAACGTGTTTAATTTAGATTAGTAACATTACAAATAAAAAAAGCTTAGGTGACATTTCGTCAGATAATGTGAGTTAATGGAGTTAATGTTGCTGCGCCTTTGTTAATATCGAAATATTAACCATATAACCTTCCTCAAGAATTGGGCAAAAGAAATTTCAAATCCGACTGCTACATCATCTGCCTAGCCTTTTCCCAACCATGTTGGGCTCGGCTTCCAGTCTAACCGGATGAAGCTGAATATTTCACATGGAGCGACTGCCTATCTGACCTCCACAACCCAGTTAATACTGGGTAATACGATACCACTTGGTAAGACTGGTTGTCTGACTTTTTGGGCCTGTAACGACTGCCGAAGACGGACAAATGACAGCCGGGACATTGGTCCCGGCTGTCATTTGTGCCTCGGAAAGCACGTTAAGCTATTGAGCTTAACGTGCTTTCCGAGGCACGGAGGAAACTCGGTATGTAAGGGTGGTCACCCATCTACAGACCCACCTAAGTAAGAACGGCTTAACCCAAGGATAGGCCCGAGCGGCTGTTATTATTTAGCTACGAGCTCCTCCGTCGAATCCGACTGCTACATCCACAGTTCCTTGCTCAAACTTATACCATTATTTTCAGCGCACAAACGCACGGGGTCCGCAGGGTCGCTGCGAGCGCACGCCCCGGACGCCGAGGCCACACGCGCCAGGATGAGCTTCTCCTATGACACTGATCTCAGCGACGGGGAAGGTAAGTCCTTTAAAGACTGCGCCATAAGTAGTTTCAGTCTGTTATTTTCCTCCCACTAATGGGTAAAGGCTTAGGAACGAGTTCATAAAGGTGTAGGAACGATTTTAAATATCGCTGGACAAACAGCGCCATCTAGTGCCACACTAAGCAAGGCTTGTGTCGTGAACACCAGATAGTTGATATACTACAATTTTTTTTTTGTTTGTAAATACATACTTAATATGCATATAAACATCCATGACTCGGAAACAAATGTCCATGCTCATCATACTAACATTTGCTCCTACCGGGAATCGAACCGAGGACACTACGTCATTCGAGTCGTCATTTTGACCTTAAAAAGTCATTCCTCGACCTGTATGTACTTGGAGGGTTGTATTTATGATTTATAATTCCGTGACTACATATCTGTTACAGTCACGAACAATATTTTAATCAACATACAACCTATATTGCAAAAAACGTAAGAAAATTTGGATTTCGCGGATTACCTTGGAGCCACCTTAACAGATTTCAAACGATGACACTCCTTGGAACTATCTATGCATTCATAGGAAAATTATTTGATAAACAGGGTGTAAACAGACTCATCATGAAGCCGTCAGTCAACCAAGGATTCCCGCACTCAAAACATAGTACGGGTCGTAAGGGTGGTTTAAAGTAAAAATCTTACAATAAAACTTAACAATAAAATTTAACAAAAAAAAAACCCAAGCAAGCAAGCCGCAGGAGGAGTAGATTTCGGAGAAGGTGCTGGAGCGTCCGACTATTGAAAATTTGTATAAAGAGACTATCTACAAAAAAAATACGATTTCAAAATCGCTGTCCTGTAATGAAAAGTTTACCCTTTTCAAAAGTTTATCCTCTCATAAGAGTTTAGCATAGAAACGCTCTGAATTTTTTATTTCCAAACTATAAGTTTTATCGCTAATCTTCAATGGTAACAATTGTAGAGTAAACAATTTGCTTTAAAAAAAAAAAATTGCGACGCTCAAAATGTTTACTGTTTCGGAGATATGATTTTTTTTTCGCAAATATTTCGGTTATTTCAACCCCCTCCACAATTTAGGGGTTGCATCAAAAATTTTTAATTTATAATTGTTCGTATTCTTATTCAAAATGATAAAAATGAAAAACGGTTCAAAAAACATAGGAAAAAAGTTATGGCCAAAAAACTGATTTTAGAATAACCGCCCACATGGACGAATTCCGCCCATTCACGAACTTAGCCTAAGTTTTGACCTTTTCGATTTTTTACCCAAGTTTGAAAGCAATCGGTTCATAATTGCGACCTGTAGAGTGTGGCTAAATTTGGCTTGTCGCCCATATACACACGTATACATATATATCCCCGTGGGTGAGAAACAAATAGGTAGATTAAAGAAAAAAAAAGGAAATCTACCTAAAACTTGACAAAAAGTTGGAACTTTGACCCCCAATATCTCCGTTACTAGAAGGTTCCCAGGTATGGTGTAACGTAGAACAAAATAATGATCACAATGACGGGGAGAACAAGTATCTTTCGGCTTTGTTAAGAGTCTTTTTACACCCTTTATTTGTTAACCTTTTCATCAGATATTTTAACCCCCGACGCAAAACCGACCCACTTGATTTGGCACTGGCCGTTTTTCATGCTGTTCTGATCTTACGAGAATGGCATCGTAGAGCTCTCGAACGGATGAACCGATTTTGATTTTGTTTTTTTTTTTTTTGTTTGAAAGGTAAGCTAGTCGAGAGTGTTCTTAGCTATTTTTGATGAAAATCGGTCCAATATGTGTGATGACTGGTACATAGGACCTAACGATTAACGAATTATTTTATATTTAACTTTTAGTACATTATGAGTCGGTGGTTTTTTTTTAATTTTTTATCAAATTATACTTGTTAATCGTCAGATTCAGCTAGATAGATCGATTGGAGCTTCGCGTAGTGATTGTTGATATAACGGTCCCACATGTCGAGAATCTCGTGAAAACATAGAAAGATAAGCAATTAAAGGACCTAGATCTGGCTCACGAGGTTGTCGACATATGAGACGTAAGTAGCGCCTAGACCACCGGTATCTTGAACCTGGTTCCATAGTCTGGTGGGGTAAAATTTTATATGTTTTAATATGGGAATAAATAAAGGAAATAATAATGATTGTGTAGACCTGTTTTCCACCACTGGGGACAGCACAGACTGTTTATGGTTTACAAATACTGACAAACAACTGGTTATAGAGGTGGTGTGCGTGAGGATAGCGCAGTGCCGGCCACACCAGCAGCCAATCACGGAGATGCACTCGGAAGGCAGCCGCATCCTCACCGGGGCGCAAGACCACGTGCTGAAGGTACATAGAATATACTTTTCAATACACTTCCTCGAAAACTGTTTTTTTTTTCGCACTACGATTAGGTTCAAAATGCAGTGTATTTTACACACGTGCGTTTTTCATGTTTTTTCCACACATGTGCAGAAAGCAAAATTACCTATACTTAGTCCAAACTGGAAAATACATAATTTAAAAAAAAAACGGCATAACCATTTTTATTAACATAATTATAAACATAGTTATTTAACATTTTTATTTGTTTTCTAAATTAAATTAAAAATATAAATGAACTATTTTTAATTAAATATTTTGCATTATTTTATTTTATTTTTTCAAAAGTGTATTGAAAAATGTATTTTGATATACGTGAACATATTTTATTGCAGTTCTCGGCTCAAAAACACCCTCGCCTACGGCTCATGTTTTCATACCGCCTCGAACGACATTAACAAACTTTCTCCACTTGTATCAAAATGTACTATTTCAACACACTTTCTTGTAAAGTGAGCCTTATTACATCGTTCTTAGGACCATGAACCGAATCATAACACACTCGTGCATAATTATATTACACTAGTGGATAATAGAATAGGGTAGACCACAAAAAAATCTAATTAGTCTGTCAGGTAAATTGTTAAAAAAATAGTTGTCCCGTATTTTTTCTTTTGTAACGTAAATAAAAATTTGACGAAGATTCGACGCTTTTAAAATTCCCGAAACGTCACGCCTAGGTATCATTTTAGCTAGTTCTGACATCACGGGGGGCTCGTGATGTCAGAACTAGCTACTACTAACTCCCGAGTTTTGATGCGTTTTACCTATGTCAATATTCATTTATTTGCAAAAACAAAAAATACGTGTCCATTATTTTTCAATCAGCTAAGTGACGGACTAAATAGATTTGTAAGTTTTTGATACTGTCGCCATGCCTATTCCCCTACTAAGTTAAGTTAGCTCCTAACTGCAAATTATTTGCGAGTAAATTAGAGTAATAAGAGTATTTTAAATTTAACCGGGTAGTACAGTATTTTTTGTAACAATATGAGGTTTTATGCCGCTGAAAATCCATTTACATTTTTGGAATAAATAAATGATTGTGTCCCTAATTTGACGAAAAAAAACTTTTTTTAGTATCAAATTATTTATACTTACCTACCTACTCACAATAATTTGTTATAAAATATTTGCTATTTGATTTGCTATGTACCTAATCAATCACATCGAATTTGGCGCGTGCATAAAAAAAAACTTGCGCGCCTTTTCCCATAATTTTCTTATTTTGTTTGTATCGAATGTGTTGCTGTGTGGTAAGTAATTGTAAAAATGTTAAGTTTTAGTACAGAAGTTGAACAACTGATAGATTTAGCCCCGCCAGAAATACTAAATGCAGCACAAAATGCAATTGAAAAAATAAAAACCTGCAAAATGTAGAGAACAGTACTTAGCTGCTTACGGTAGTTTCCTACAATGGAAGAGCAACAAAAAACCCAGTAATTTTTTTAAATTGTGCTTTTAGCGTATTTCTCTGAACTCGCCAATACATACAAACCCAGCCCCCTCTGGTGCTTTTATTCCATGTTAAGAAGCATGGTTAAGCTCAAACATGTACTGTAACTGTGAAACTCATGAACAACTTGCTCACTAGACCCTCGGCTGATTTACGCCTACGCTTACGGGTCGGGCTGCAACCCACAGCCTCAGGTATATTGAGTAACTTAACTCACTTGTATCATAATATACTGTAATAATGTACAACTATTTTACAATAGTTACATTATAGTGCGACAAAAATTCAGGCCTAAACCCTAATCACTGGCACTCGGCAGTAGTATAGTCCTCTATTGGTGAAAGAGATTTTTAAAAACTTAATGCATTTGATAAATTATGGAACTTATAAGTAATTAAGGTTTTCGGTAACTTCACCTTCTGGAAGAAAGTAAGTGTACATAGCGTCAGTTGGTTTGAATAGTATTGAGGTAGTGAGTAGGTATAATGTGGAGGTACTCGACAGGTATTCTCCAGCGCTGACCTGAACCAGCTGTTCACACTGCACGGTCACTGCGGTCCCATCACCAGCTGCTTCATCGACCACGCGACACCCACCATCGCGGGCAGCGGCTCGCAAGACGGCCTGCTTTGCGTCTGGGACTTGCATACTGGTAAGTTCTTAGATCAGGGCGGTAATGTTTTAACACAGTACTCTTTTAATCTTATTCCAGAGTGGGAAAGAGATGGCGCTACACGTCCTCTATACCTCCGTCTCATTCCCACACTGGATTGTCAGTAAAACAATACTGCTTAAGATGTCATGGTAGCCCCCCTGGATTTTGTCAGTGTCACGTAGTGTTGGTTTGTCCACGGTTGATGGCAACAGGCTCCTCCCTTATTACATAAACATAATAAATGAAATGTGGGTGTACTATTGCAACAACTGAACTCTCTCAAAAAGAAGATCACATAAAAAAGTCTGGTTCCCCTAATTATTACAACATTTGTTTTTCACAAGTAGTACAGAATAGTAGATTGTATCATAAGGGAGCAAAATAATATTTTTACGGCGAGGGCGCTTTTTTGAATCCAGAGCGAAGTGAGGGATTCTAGAGTAGAATCCCGAGCGTAGCGAGGGATTCTTTAGTAGAATCCTGAACGTAGCGAGGGATTCAAAGTACGTCGCCCGAGCCAAAAATATATTTTGCGCCCGAGTGATACACTCTACTTTTCATCACCCACTATGAGAAAATAAAAGGCGCCTCATATTTTATTGTAATATTGATATTTAATGAAACAGAGTAACAACTAAATTGAAATTAAGTAGTATCTAATAATAAAACAACTAAAAACTTATATTTACATTTGAGACATTTTCACAATTTTGAAAATTAATTGTTACAGTTTTATTAGGAATAGATATTGTTGTAGATTTAATTTTATTCTGCGTGTTTGAAATAATGTCAGAATGTGGCTCATTTTGAGGAAAATGTGACGGTGAATCTCTTTGTTTGGATGTAGATGGGCGCGGCGACAGTGGCATGGATGGATTAACTGAAGGTTGCAATTTAATGTTTTCCACGATGCGTTCACATGTTTTCGCCTTGTTCTCAATGGAATCTTCTATATATCCCTCTGCTACAGCACTCGACTTCCATCCTCCATGTCGCTTGAGAACAGTTAAGTCCGCTCCAGAATCTGCCAACAGGGTAGCAGAAGTGCGACGAAAACAATGTCCTGTATATAGCTTGATATCTGGTAACTTCAAATAAGTAGCGATTTCTTGTGGCATGTAAGAAATTTTATCTTTTCCCATAACTTGTTTGAAGCACTTGCCATTTTGATAACGGATGAAAAACCGATTGGTCTTTATATCAGCAGGACGCAGGTCCAGGTATTTCTGTACAATAGTTTTGTATTCTCCTCGGATTACGAAGGATCGGTCAATTTTTGTTTTTGTGTCTGTCAGCTTTACTAACAGTAAATTATCCGAGTGATTTTCGACATCATCAACAGTTATTTTTAAAAGTTCATTGCCACGACAAGCTCTATGTACTCCGAAAATTAAAGCCACCTGTAACAAAACCGAATGTGAATAAGACAAGTACCTATCTATCGAAGTACAGGTTACAATAAAATGCGCATTTTAAAACACTGGTTATACTTTACTAATCCACCATATATACATACATAGTTACTTACTTTTACGGCAAGAAAGATGTTGTCGGGTGCCTCATTAAGGAAAGTCTCCACGTTTTTGACTGAGAACACTTTGGATTTTTTAGGTTTAAATCCATCAGACATCCTCTTCAGATACGCTATTAATTTCGAATATGTGTCCAGTTTTACGTCGTTATTAGAACTGACTGTTGATTTTAGCATTGAGTAGGTACTCCAAAGTGTGGAAGGTTGTTTAGTTTTGGCTAAGTACTGGAAGTAGGCCAAAAACACAGATTCTGAAAAATTCTTGGCGCCTCTTGAATTTCTCCATTCAATAAAATTACCATAAGCTTTCATATATTTCTCCCGGGATTTTGCAGGTAGTAGATTATCCATCACATTTCTTGCGTCAGTTCTAATACTATCAGGAGTTAATTCTATACTTTCACTGTCACTTGAAGAACTCATTTTTCAAAACAAAATCATGAATTTCTATCAATCCGTGAAAATTGACGAAAACGCGGGCTATAGTTCGCGCGTTTTTAATTTTATTTCTTTTTTTTTTTGTATTCAGCCGGCGCGCGGCGCTACTATGGGCCGTCGCACCAGCCAGTCTTTATTCAAACAATATTTGCGTTCGATTTCTTGGGCGCTGAACACAAGATGTTCCAAATTCAAAAAGTGCGCGGCAAAGATAATTGCGGCGCACTTATAAAGAGGATTAAAAACTCATTACTGCCCGCTAAAAGTTTCTTATAGAAAACACCACCTTTGGGTGCACTTAAAGGCGAACCAAGTCGTCTTTTTCGAATAGATGGGATGAAAAACATCTTAAGGAAACCGGCAATCCGCATTAGACCACCGTGGTGAATTATAGCCCATACGCAAAATACCCGCTTTGACGTGGAGCTGCGGACACTAGCCCGTTATACAATACAGTGGTGTCGATTCTGTTGTGCACAAACTAAACTTAATTTAGACTATTGCTATCTTTTACTAAAAGGCAGAGCGCGAAGAGGACGGCGATAGCTATGAACTAAGTTGAGGTGTCACTAGTTTATGCCTTGCGCTTTACGTGTTTTTAGTCGACATATTACGTGCACCCTTCATTTGTTTGGAAATATTAGTTCCAACTAAATTTGTCAGCTCTAAATTACGTCTCATTCTCATTATATTTTAGAGAAAAAGATGGCAATAGCCTAAATTAAGTTTAGTTTGTGCTCAACAGAATCGACACCAATAACTAGTAGTATTTTATTCCAACGAAGTAAGTTGATTTTCGAATTGTCATAAAATGTCTCTGGTTTGGATCATAATGGGTAGTCATGATTTTACATCTCGTAACTTCAGTTTGCTTTATCTGATTTAAAAAAAAACCGACTATACATACAACAAGTACCATAGGTTCCATTTTTGGACCTGTCCACATGCTGCCAAGCCACAGAAATATTAAAAACAGGAGAAGTGGCAAGGGGGCGTGTCGGTGACCACGTGGACATGAGCGCGTCGCGCAGCTATTGAAAAAATGGCCGTAACAGCGAGTTAGTGTGTTGTCAACCGCGTTCGTAAAAAAAACGATTATGCCGTCTTGTTCGTTGGTTTCGTGCAAAAATAGAAGCCAAGACAAAAACTTTAGAAGTCATGGCATCAGTTACCACAAGGTAGTACAAGTATTTTACGATATTTGTCTTAAAAATCACGAAAAACCATAATCCCTAAAATATATCTGACTTAGACTACTTTATTTATGTTTTCTTATATTACTCCGGCTGTATTATGTTTGCATTAAATACATTGCTCTTTTACAACCACCTTAGTCTGTCACTGAGTGACTGAACAAGCAATGTACACCTGACATAACGAAACATCATTAAGCCGTAATGTCACATGGTGCGTCCGCTGCTCCGGTCCGCCGTATTTGAGCGCGAGCTAGTGATGTGCTCGTGGAGGTTTGACAAAGTCTGTCGACAAGAAAGTGGACTGCGAATTGTTATATTACTATTTCAGATTTTTTTTCAATTTATTAACTCTTGTGATCCGGTTGGAAGGCCGATGTGGTTCTATGCTTACTTTTGTTTTTGTTTTTGACAATTCAGAGGTGCCTGTAACTGGCCTAATTGAAATAAATGCTTTGATTTTGATTTAGAACTACGTGTAACTGTGTCATTTCATTTTTATTTGATTTTAAAATATGTTTATTCATTGAATAATGTTTGTAGGTTTCATATTATTTTTATTTACTTTATTTCCAAAAGCTTCATAAAAAATATCGATATATTTATCGATAACTCTTCGATATTGTCAAACACTGTGTCGTATCCGCCCCCGTGTCCCGACAACACACAATGATAATTGTTTTAGTGTGAGTAAATTATACGGAAAAAGTACGCTGTACTTTAACAAATAAGGTTTATATTTAAATGACAGAGTTATCGATGGCGCGTGTGTGCACTTGTTCGTAGTATTGTTTAAATACAACTGTGTGTGCAATATTAGCGTCATGGAGGGGCAACTGTGGCTTCATCGGTTTTCTTTACATTTTGAACTTCACGCCATATCTCCTTCTTTATTATATCTATGTGCCAAGCAATAGTGTACAAATTAATATTGTTTTACACAAAAAACTAATAACTGTAAAGTATCAAATCAGGTTATTCCTGGTACTTCCTACAAATTTTGGGGTTACTAAACTGAGATTTTTTAAATTTGCCGCGCTTTTTCAGTCTACTTTCATTTGTCAGACTCTATTAGGTACGATGCCACTTTTCTCTGTCATTTTGACAGATCTCAATCCATCTATCTGTTTTACGCTTCAGGTGCTTGCCTGTACAGCATGCAGGCGCACGACGGCGCCGTGACGTCACTCGCGTACACCGCCTCCTACGTGGTGTCTGCGGGCGCCGACGAGCGTCTTTGCATCTGGGACCGATTCCAGGGACATATGCTGAACTCCATTCACATAGTAAGTATCTACTGGTTTTACGGTTTTGTCAACTTATGGCTCATGTACACTAAAAAGGAGTTTTGAGGATTGGCGCTTTTTCGGCGCGTATAAGCTCACTTTTGAAAGCACGTATAGCGCGCCTTTTACCACACGCGCAAGTATATTTTACGCGATTGGAATTGCCATTTTGGAATGTACAGGAGCTTGTACAAGGGCGTCCGAGTCTCAGTTAAAAAATATCACGTTGCATTGGTTCGAGCGAACACGCAGAATAAGCTCGAGTACGCGCGTTCAAATAATCATTCCCTTATTAAACAACTTTTACGATGAGACGAAACCCTGAATCTCGAAAAAAAAACATCTGCTGTTCCCTACAATATGTTTGCATTAACTCGACAAAATGTATGGAACTGCTGATTAAATTATCGCGATTCAGCGTTTGGTCCCATAGTAAAAGTTGTCTATAAAGGCGAGTACAATGATCGGTCGAAGTTTATTGATATCGTCTCTCGAAACACGGTGTATATTGAATTCGTCAAAACGAATCATTTGAGTGCAAAGTCTAGGGGTTTACTAGTAGTCACTGAAGAATATTGCTATACTACTCTTGGCTCCAACATCCGATTCTCAACACCAGGTGCAGTTTATTGAACTCGGCAAAACGAATCAAATAAGCACAATTCGAGGGATTTACCAGTAGCTACTAAACGCTTCCTGGCTCTCTCATCCGATTCACGTTACCGAGCCCAATCCATTGAACTCGGCAAAACAAATCCTGTGAAATCAAAATCGAGGGGTTTACTAGTAGCCAGCCTGCTACCTCTGTTTTACCAAGGACTCGACGAAGCTCTTTTGTATACAACTTGACATGTCTTGTGTCTTGGACATACCCGAGCATGCGGCGACCCATCAACTCGAGTTTGTAAGACAAAGACATAGGATGTGATTCAATGGCAACGGAGAAGCAGTTAGTGATGTAGATGTTCTAAAATCCTACGATAACTTTTACGTTTAGTCAACCAAAAAAATGTGTCAAATGCGTAGGTTTTATCTCCTTTTAAACGTAACTCAAAGCAACAACGAAACGTATTACTCGTATAGATGTTAATCTGTGTCGGACTCGGATGAAGTGTAACCTTATTGACAGAATATTTAGAGAGCCGACGACACTAAACCAAGTCTGATAAGACTCCCAGGGTGATTTATAGTCCCTTTACGGGGCACCAGTGTGGGTGCATTCATTGAGGTGGCGAGCCGTCCATTACCTGAACGCAACCCAAAAAGTGGTGGCCGTAAAGACGGTCCGTGGGTACCGCACGATCTCCCGCTAGGCGGCGGGCCTGCATGCCGGATTGACACCATGGGATCTGGAGGCGATAGTCCTCGCGCGCCTGCACGAATGGTACGTGGAGTCTCTACGCGCCGTGGGGACAGACCTCCGGCGCGATCTCATGGCGACATGGAGAGAGCGACTGTCGCAACCCACGCCACGATAGTTGAGGAGTGGCTGAGTGGCTTACCTTCCGCCTGACGCAGGTCCTCACCGGACACGCATGTTTCGAGAGAACTCATACTTTTTCAACTTATGCCCATAGAAAACAACGGTGTTGTATAGAGACGCATACGCATCCGTCGCTGTTCCGCCGCATTCAGCGGCAATTGCGGACAGCGCTGTACACGAATGGTTCTCGACTCTGTATCGAAAAGTTGCAACCTGCATAGTTTCGAGTGGGTCGACCCACAGTCTGTCTGTGACTATTTAATTTAGTATATTTCTTCTGCAAGAAGCGAAACGATAAAAATATCTCACGTACAACTGTCCAAGTACCAAAATGAGTAGCTTGCCGTCTTAGCAGCATATTCAGCGTCTTACCCAGTAGATGGAAGCGTTTCAGCGGAGGCACAGATTACAGATACTACACTCCATGTACTTACACGCGTTAATCACCTACCGAGCGCCGGGCAACCGGTAGCCCATAGCGCAGTGGGTTGTCAACAGCCGCGCGGCGCGCACGTACCTACGCATATTCCCCAAAGATAACTTATTAAAACTATTTGACCGATTTCGAATATTCTCTACGTTAACAATCGGGAATTTAAAGAAGGGAAAAAAGTATTAATCATTACATCAAAATAAAACACCTCTATGCAATTTTTTTTAACAATTCTTTTTTATATATTTCGTTAAAATAATTATAAATTCTGATACATTTTAAACATGCTTTATTTTATAACGTAGGTACCTTTACTAAAAATCCCTACTAACATCTTCGTCGACAGAGGCAGCCCTAGCAATCCGCAATATCCACGCGACTGCGCGATCTACAAAGCAAAACCCACTTTACCTACGTTTGTAAGGTGAGGTACATTTTCGTTCGCAGCGTCTATTGACTTAAAAGTGTAGGCTATTATAGCGGTAGGTATTGAACATTTTGTATGGAGTGAGTTATCTGTCATCTGTGGCGGAGGTAACACGTTATGACGGCTTTTTCTCATTATTGCGACGGTATTTGCGGCTCATAGAAGCAAATCTGTGTGTGTATAAGTGTGATCAAAATCGTTCAGCGAAATGCGAATGAGCAAAATAAGTGGTAGTTGTCCCCTAGAGATACGTTAAAATTGACTTCCAATATCTGATTACATTGGAATTGAAATAATATAACCGTGTTAAAATAGGAACAAACTCGAGCAATAATGAAGCAGTATTGAAGAGTTGGTCTGTGTTCAGGGTCTCAACTACATGAGCCGCATGCTGCCGCTGACGCATACCATGCTCGTGATGGGTGACCGCAGCGGACTCACCGCGTACGACCTCAGCAGCGGCGACATCATACGACGAGTACTTCTAGGTAAGATTATGTTACCTAGGGTCAGGGTCTATCGGTATCCATATTAGCATTTTAAAAGATAAACAATTTTTTTGGAATTTTGACTATACTTACCTTTGTTTTCTATATCAATCATTTTTCAAACTTCAATCGGTGATTGTAATAAATAAACGGTCAATCGTTTGGTCATGTGTTTTTTGCTCAGTTAAACTGGAGATTGTAACAACGTTCCGTGTTGTGTTTCAGGCCAAAGCGATGGATGTATCTTCGTACGTCAGATACTACCGCTTAAAGACGCGATCGTTTGCGACTACGCGAACCAACTACGCATAGTTCGCTTCCCGCTCGTGTCCAGATTAAGTGATATGAAGAACGAGTAGCAATGCCAATCCATTACTGCTCAGCCGAAGCAACCGCTAACAACGCAAATTATTTAATATTTATAGACTAACTTAATCACGTGTACATCATTAATGGTATACCGAAACGATAGACTTGACTGTGTCTTATTAAACTTCTGTAACACAATTATCATGTGCTTACCTGACAAGTATAAAATATTAATGTACATAGTACAAAAATATATTTATGTTTTATTGCTGATAAAACACTATGAGTTTTGAAATAAAACAAATTATTGAATAGTCTAGTGCAATTAGACAAAAAAATGGGACGAAGATTATAGTAGTCGGATTTTTATGGGACTTTTTTAATGAGGGCTATCGTTTTTTAGATCACCAGATGGTGCCACTAGCGAGTAGGGTCCTGTCATATATTCTATTTTATACTTTTAAGTACCTATAACTCCATAAACAGTTTATTTCATAACGTACTAGCTTTACGATGCATTTTTTCCTACTACCTACCTACTACGCTACTCCTACCTACCTACCTACCACCTATCTATTTACCTACTTCTCACCGTTTAAACCTTCCCTGAACTTGCAAAACCAGAATGAGCCAAATCGGTCCAGCCGATCTCGAGTTTTAGCGAGACTAATAAACAACAATTGATTTTTATGTTCATAGATAACAAGATAGTGTACACTTTAGATAAGTACGTGGAATATTGTCCGTATTGTATGTTGTATTGTAAAGTTAGCAAATATGAAATATTTCAAAATGATTCTTCCTCTAAGAACAAACAAATTAGTCCTAACTTGCTGGTTAAAATCTTCAAGTCATAAATAATCAGGAATGGCTCAATCATCGTGAAAATAAAGCACGAACACTATGATAACTGACATTTCGGAAGACCTTACTCTACACGAACGAACGCCTCAAGCGGGGAATTCGTGTGCGATATGGCCCCATTGTGTGGAAAAGACATTAAAAACAAAATTGCGCCATTTGCGTCCTTTTAGATTTCCTGTTGTGTTGAAATTTTGTTTTCGTTTGTGAATAATTTTGATTTGGAAATTCGACGAATTTATATTTTGACGTAATTAAGTGACGTTCTTGTCTGTATTTATAGGGAAACAAAATCAAAAACAAAAAAAGTCCCATGAAAATTTGACCACTGTAAACTTCGTTCCACCTTTTTATCTAATTGCACTCGACTGCAAGTTATGTTTGAAGATTTATTGTTGCCACATTAATTTATGTGCGTAGGTGAACGTCAAATGAAAAGATTATGATCAGAGGAAATCCCCATTACAAGCTATAATAAGCGCTGTGATGATAACAATTCGTCTGCGTGTTGCGATAAATTGTTTGAACTTTCATCATGTGTTTAAAATTGTGTACAGTAAAGAAGCTTGAGTGAGAACCGAATTGGGTGACAATTTAACCGATTCGTGGCTCGCCGCAGAACATTTCTAGTGAGGCCAATAATGCGGCAAGAACCAATTTAATGGACCTGTTGAATTCGTGAAAATTAAGATGACGCGAATCGGCTTAAGTGTCAATTCAGACCAAAACTGTGTCTGTAACTGAAAATTATAGACGCTGTTGCTGCATGAACAGTTCGGACACGCAACGTATGGATGCATGGTCACTCTTCGCGTGACGTATGACGTCTGTGACTTAAGTGTGGGACTAAAAGCGCCCCCTAATGCCATGTAATTTTCCTGTAATGTAACAATCCAATATTCGATGTAGAGCAAGAAAGTGTTACAGGCTATTACAGGTTGTGCACTGTATAATTCTCGGTTCTCCTCACTGACCGATATAATTTTCGAATCTGTTACAAAACAGGCGAACGCTCCCGATGCGGGAACGCCTTTACACAAATATTTTGACGTTTATAAAATAACTAGCGGACGTCACGCGGTTTCACCCGTGTAGTTCCCGTTCCCGTAGGAGTACGGGGATAAAATATATCCTATATTACTCGCTGATAATGAAGCTATCCATTGCTGAAAGAATTTTTCAAATCGGTCCAGTAGTTTTTAAATTTATTCGTTACATATATAAAAACAAATCTTTCCACTTTATAATATTAGTATAGATGTTATGTGACATGCACAAATAGCACCACACATCCCTAGATATGAATACAGATCCTTGTACAGTAAAGTGTGTGAAATAAATATTTCAGATTTAGAATAACGGAATGAACGTTACGTTATCATGCGTCAAAATACTTGTGTACGGTATCCTGTCTATTCACCGATTTTTTTTTTTCAAATTTTCAAAAACACTATCAGGTCTTTTGTTCATTTTACAACAAGTTTGGCAAATCATCGTCATCTGCCTAGCCTTTTCCCAACTATGTTGGGGTCGCCTTCCAAACAAATAATTCCAATAAAATGAAATAATTCCATAAACTTTTATTATTTGACAAAAAAATCGTTTTATATAAATGTAATTTCGTTAAGCAACGTTTGAAATAAAAACGTTTTACACAAGCATTATTATGCAAGTTCCTAAAAGTTAAACTCATTAAATAGGAAATGATAACAAAAACTTAGGCTGCAAGAGCCCGCGTAGCGAGCTCGAGTTGGTGCCCCAAGTGGGCACCAACTTGGGACTCGGACAGTTTAATTGAGACTGGTCAACTCTCAGCTGCCACGGTTAATTTTAATTTATTAATTTTTTAAGTTGATTTAATCTTTTCTCTGGACGCTCTTAATGTGCACGTCTTTCTACATCGTTCTCACATATATGTATAATCACAACATGAATGATGTAACCAAGATTTTGTAACAATATTTTGATTGAAAAGAGTGTCCATGGAGTTTCTTGCCCGTTCTTCTCCATAGAGATCTACGCTAGGGAATGGGCAACTACAGTACTTTCTCAAGTTATTATGCCTTGTGACTGTGACTGTAGCTTTGATTTAGTTTTGTATTTTTGACATTCAAAAGTGCCGTAATGGTCTAATTGAAATAAATGATTTGAGTTTGAGTTTGAGTTTGAGTTTAAGTTTAAAGGGTCTGGCGGGATCTAGTTAGCGAGTAAACTGAGACCGCGCCATTCCTTTCGTGATAACTTACTTTTTAAACCTCGCAACCAGAAATAGGATCCATAGCGGAGCTACGTCCACTATGCATTATTACAACATATTTGATATGACCTTGTACTATACTTACACTAAAAAGGATCCCTACCCAAATAATTGCCACCTAAAAACACGCCGTCACAAAATGTAGTGCTTCCCGCCAAGTCAATCAACCAGCAGCGCCATGTCATCGTAGGAACTTATTATTTTGAACCAGGTTAATCAGCTGTCAGGTACGTTAAACTTTGTTTTTATACAAAATGTTATTTTGGTATTGCATCTGCCAAATGCATGTTTGTAAACTGACTGTTTACAAAATAAATTATTAGAATAACTTGTTTGTGAAATAAATAGTTTAATTAAGAACCGTTCCTTGTAAACTGAAAATTTGACGAAAAGTTTTGGTGAAACAGTGAACCGTGCTTTACCTACAGACTGTCTACGCAGCTCAGCTGCTACAGCTAGCGAGTAATGAGTAGTGTTATCTTGTATAGTCTTACGTTCTGAAAAAGTTACCTGCACATGCAGTAGTCATACTCCTAGTGTAGAAAGAAATACGCATCTAAACAAATAGACCACACATTGGAATACGTAGGGCGGGCCGCACATTATCTTTTATCGCTGGAACTACATAGAGAAGTTCGCGTTATCCGTCGATGGCTGAAACGATCAAGGGTCGTCACCAACTTGATATCTAGCCTGTTACTATCAGCTGTGCTGACTGAAGGGCGGGAAATAACTATATAATCCAATTCACTATTATTTTATTGAAACAGCAACCTTTTAGCTACGATAAATAAAAAATGGGTCACAAAAACATACATAAAACAATAGTGAACAGACTAGCTTTTGAGTCCAACTTGTTCCCCTCCCAACTCCCACGTGTCATTAAAATTGTCGCCCTTACTCTGTCAACCTAACGCCTCAATAAAAGTTGATGCACGCTAGACCGTGCCGCGTAAGAGCCGAGTTCCGCCGACACTCTGCTCGAATGGATTATGCTACGGCTGACCGTAGCACAATCCATTGTCCATTGCTCGGTAGCGGCTCGGAAGCGTGAGTGTGTTCATAAAAAATTGCACGGTTGACACTCGGCTCAGACCCGACATGGTCTAGCGTGAGTCAAGCTTAAATTGTGTATATCCTTCTTTCAAACATCCTGTATAATAAACTAGCTGATTCACGCAACTTCGTTTGCGTCACGTACGAGACAAAAAACTCACTAAATGACCAAAGGAGATCACCCAGCCTCCATACATTTTTGGGCTTTTTTCTAAAGTGCCGGCCAGCCAAAATAAACGTATTATTTCTATAGAGCATAATAATAAACATTTTTTATTATTACTCCTCAGTCGTAACTCAATTCACCGAGAAGTTATTCAACCACAAATATCTGAGGTCACCCAGATTGTGGTACTATTTTTTTTGCCGGCGAACTAAAATAAACAGTAATTAAATAGAGCTTTTTAATATAAACATTTTTTACTATACCACCCAAGTTTGACATAATTAATAATGATAACTATGGTTGCTCAGACCTAGTCACTCTACTTATTGCTAAAGTTCCGCCTTGGGGTCTGCCGAAAAGCAGCGTAGCGCAGCATCCGAACGAGTCACCTCTTTTTGGACTGGCCTTGGTGGCGTCGTTACCCTCAGGCTGATAATCTGGGCACGCTATGCATTTGTTTTGTATAGATTTTACATATTTTTCAGTTACCTTGAATGTCCAACTGCTGGGTAAAAGCCTTCCAGGCACTCTTCTCGTGCGCCACCTTGAAACATTGCCTTCGTGATGCGCGTTCAGATCATCACGTCACCTCTTTCTCGGCAGCACCGTCTATCCTCAGAAACTCATCGTGTTAAGACTTTTGCCCAGCGGTTGTTGTGGTTGCGGCCCACGTGACCTACCCAATCCCATTTGGGCCTGGCAGCGTTCTTGCCCACATCTTTATTTCCTGTTTTTAAGCGCACCATTGTGTTCCGTATTTTATTTTCTCTTTAAACCCAGAATGCTCCGTCAATTTTTGGTAGATCCCAAGTCATTATTTTTGCAATAAGTTGAGTGACTAGGTCTGAGCACCGTAGGTTAGGATGGGCAGGATAAACACATCAATGAGTGAACTTCCAGGAGATAGACAGATCTTCTTTGATCATCGACCAGTAGCGTTTCTTATTATAGTAATCATTATTCCTTATTTGAAACTTGATTAGCGTAATAAAAAAATGTTTCTATCCATAAGCTCTATTTAAATATTGCGTTTAATTTAGTTGGCCGGCAAAGATATACTACCCGAGTCTGGGTGACCTCAGATGTTTTGTGGTTGAATAACATCTCGGTGAATTGAGTTACGACTTAGGCGTAATAATAAAAAAAAATGTTGATATCCATAAGCTCTATTTAATTATTGCGTTTATATTAGATGGCCGGCAAAAAAACTACCCCAATCTGGGTGAACTCAGATATTTTGTGGTTGAATAACTTCTCGGTGAATTGAGTTACGACTTAGGGGTAATAATAAAAAATGTTTATTATGTTATGCTTTATCTACATAATAAGTTTATTTTGCTTGGCGCACTTTTGAAAATAGCCCAATCTGGGTGATCTCCTTTTCCCCGTTTTTGCTACCATTTTCATGAATGCTTCGCTCTTATTGGTCGTAGCGTGATGTTATTTAGCCTATAACCTTCCAAGATAAATGGACTATCCAACACATTAAGATTTCAAAAATTCCGATAGGAACTTTTACATTGTCAAGAGAAGACCCTCGAACAGTAATAGGAGCTAATGTGCAGGCAGCCTAATCGTCAAATGGACACTTGAAACGGTACACTTGCGCACAATATCAGTATTTTTGACATTGAATTATGACGACGCAGGAGTAAGCTTAATGTGCAAACGCTAAGGTGGATGCTTGAGGGTAGCCCGCGAAATTCAAATTCAAGGTCTCGGAATGACTTTTTCAAGGTCAAAGTCAGTCTTAGTTATGAACTAGGAGTACCTATTGATGATTATGATTCTGTAACTACATACGTCTTACAGTCGCGATCTACCCTGGAGTATCACCCTTAACAGGACCTTTAAATGCTAAAATTTGCACATGTCCTAAAATCTGTTATTGTTAAAACTATGTTACATAGTTTTTAAACTGTTACTAAAGACTATAATTATTTTATATTTCATGCAGAAATTACATTATTTATTTTGTTTAATACAATAATTATTTCATACAATTTTTTAGAATAAATCCTGTTGTTATTTTTTAAATCCTGTTCTCTGACAACACTCCTGGCTGCAATGGGCACATTACCAGCAATATCTGCTTCACACTACTGTGCAACACCTACCACAATCTATTGCTGTATAGTTTGATGTAACTGGCAGCTTATTTGGGAAACATCGATTGCAATCTAAATACCGTTCGGAGGAGCAGACAAATGTAAGTGTGTATTCAGTATTAGTACCTATACTTAGTTCTGATTTTTCAGTAACAGTGTAGGTTGAACCTGTAATCCTTATTCCTGCCTAGCTTTTAGCTATGTTATGGTGGTGTTACAGTCCCACCTGTGTATTTTAACCTATACAGTTACACATGGGGCGACTGCCTAAGCGTTGCGTATCATCTGATTACAACGATGGCGAGCAGTTTTGAAGACGGTCCAATTATCATCCGACCGATCCTTTTTGAACTTCCGAAACGCGCGGTCCCTTCGTCGCATCGCCATCTTAATACCCCTGTTCATCCATGGTGAAGGTGGACGCTTTAGCTTGATTCTCCTGATAGGAGCGTGGGTGTCATTTATCGTCAACTGCAGTGGCTTCCTCCAGTGGTGTCCAGTCAATATTTGAAGCGTGTTGTGAAAGCTTTTCACTATTCATCCGCGCAAAGGCACGCCTGTACTGGAAGGTAGGTTTAGGTCACTTTTTTGATTTTTGAAAGTAATTTTTTGTTAGCTTTAGTGTAATAATAGTAATTATAGTTTATTTTTGTTAGTTTTAGTGTTATATAAATTAGTATAGTTTATTTGTTAGTTATTTATTTTAGCTTGTGGGGAATAAAACAAGGAAGTAGCCAGATATTACAGCAATTTGAAGTTGTAGTATTTATATATGTAGTTTTCCAATGAAAATAACATTTTACCGTCGTAGTTTTTGCCATTTGTTAGCATGTGGTAGAAATACATTTTTACAATAGTGATTCTAATGTGGTACCTAACGGACAAAAACATCACTAGCTTATCCCACAAAGTAAAACCGCTTTCTTGTGCTAATCGAGTGTAGATACAAGCACACCTAGCCGTACCGTCCGAGACATTAAAGATATCGAAAGTGTGTGTGTGTCGGACTTACTGACGCATCTGACTTCTTTATTGTCTCAGACGATACCGCTTCTTCTCTACTCGTCTTCACGCATACAATCACAGCGCATTTTAACACATGGATAAAAATAATATAAGAATAGTACATTGTAATACAAGGGGCTAAAATTACCCATTATAGACGAGGTAGTTTTACTACCGAGCTTCAGCGAGGTAGTGAATAGGAACCGAGTTATAATATTGTGTCGTCTGTGGGGTAAATGTAGGAGATAAATAAATAAATAAATATCGCTGGACATTAACACACAGCACCACCTAGTGCCACACTAAGCAAAGCTTGTGTCGTGGACACTAGACAGTTGATATACTACATATACAGGGTGGTGATGACAATACGACAATAAATTAAACTACGCATACCTACCTCAAGACGTTCCTAACAAACAAAAAAAAATCGTTTGAAAATATCAAGTAGTTTAGTCACAGGAAATTATTTTTCACCTTCAACATTTGCTACATGATGTATCTGATTTTAAGGAAGCCCTAACAGGTTAACGACCCCTTGCCAACTCGCTATTTAAAAACTTTCGCTAAATTTGATTTGCTGCAAATTAGACCTTAAACCAGGCCAATAAGAATCATAAAGAGTATCCTTAGAGTTAGATTTTGTCTGTTTTTGTTTTTTAATTTCGGTTTTGGGTTTTTTTAATTGTGTAGAATTATTCCTATGCACTAGTATTACGCGTGTTTTCATTTATTGTCGTATTGTCTTCTCCACTCTGTGTATATACTTTTTTGTTTGTAAATACATACTTATTATAAGTACGAGTACATATAAACATCCATGACTCTGAAACAAATGTCCATGCTCATCACACAAACATTTGCTCCTAGGGTCCTGGACCCTAAGAACGTCAGCCTCGCTATCACTACGCCATTCAGGTCGTCCGATAAAAAGGAATCCTACTTAAAATTCAAATAAATAAAACAGAAAAATTCTTAAAATTTCGCGCCAATGCCTTTTTTATTTCTTCTGTAGCTGGAATGCAACGAACACATCCTGCCAAAGAGTTCGGCGTTCATTGCGTTTGGTTCCATTTTTAAAATAAAACGTTTTTTTTTTAATGGAACAGTAATTAGTCAATTCTTTATGAATTATGAGTATAGTACATTTTGATACAAGTGGAGAAAGTTTGTTATTGCCGTCCGAGAACTGCAATAACAAATGTCCACGTGTCACGTATCAAACGACGTTTTTCAATACACTTTTGAAGAAATAAAATAAAAGAATGGAAAATATCTGTGTCATGAACTAATAAGAGACTATGACTTAATCTTATTTTTTTCCCCGCTTTGCTTTCGCCACGTTAATTGAAAAGCAAAAGTATCGTTATACAGCCTAATATTTTTTTTAAATACAAATAAATGTTAATTTGTTTATAAAAGTAAATGTTAGTTTTAAATAGTCATGTTTATCTATGATATTGGATTCATAAACACAAATTGAATATTAAAAAATGTTAACGCCGTGCGGCGGTATCGGCGCGTTTGGTTCCATTTTAAAATAAAATGTTTTTTTTAATGGAACAGTGTTAATTTAAGTCAATTCTTTATGAATTATGAGTAAAGACTTATGCGTTTTCGAAAACCGACAACGAAAATTTAAAAATAGTATATTTTATAACGAGGGACTAAACGAAGCCATTATATACCCGAGGTGGTTTGACTCCCGAGCTTGCGAGGGAGGCAATGAAAGCGAGGGTATATTAAATTGGCGTTTAGTCTCGAGGTGCAAACTGTACTTTTCACTTCGAGTGCGAGAAAAACAGTCATTTAAAACTTAACAAAAATTGTGAACTGAGCGGTCAGTTTTTTCTTCTACGAGTATCAGGTCAGTCACAGTTTAACAGGTTAACAATTTAAAACACAACACAAACTCTCAACATTTTCGCAATGAAGATTATCCACACTCCACTCTGTATTCTTGATACTGCAGCGGCTAGCAACAGAGGCATTGCACATACTTTTCACATTCAACGATGCACACAAACAACCATAAATTTTTCTCGCGTTGAAAAGTTCATTGGTTTTTTTTTTCAATGTACCCCTTTCTATTTGCAAGCCCATACCAAATTTAAATAAAACCTGATAAGTTACTTTTGTGACCATGTTTCGGAGTAAAAGATCGTTGCTCGGGTACGCTATTATGACGGTCTTTTCGAGCAAGAGGAGTGAAATCTTATTTAAATATATAAATAAATTAAGTATGTCTTACAGCATTATGCATTTACAATATCTATTCAAATTAATTTATAACATAAAAACTTTAGATTCACAATTGCTATGTATGATAATAAATCAGACTGACAATTTAATAAAAATAAGTTAGCCTGCTGCCTACACGCATACTGTGACACTTCGCCGAGCTTTGGGTTCACGCCGGCGACGTTTGCGCATGGCTCGTTTCGCGTAAAGGATGGTAGCGTTAAATACCTACTTTGTTTGGTCTACCATGCCTTATTAAGGCATTTAATAAATAGCTTGTGTGCGAGGAGCTCGTGGCTAAATAATAACAGCCGCTCGGGCCGATCTTTAGGTTAAGCCGCTCGCTTTTTTTTATTTTGTTTACATTCATGTACAGAAGAGATTCGGGTGTTTGGTCCCACTTGGGAGAGGATCAAAGCTAGAAGGCCTGCCCTAAGAGCGTATTACAAAAAAGAGAAGAAGTCCGCAACTGGACTTAAAGCGTGATGCCCTGAAAGCTAGTCAAGCTAGACCACCTACAGCTGTACCCTACAATTTTGTCAATGGTGTTCTCATCACTTGTGAGCACGTGAAAGAGCAGCATACCAAAGCTCTCTACAATCACACTAGAATGCTTACCTAGATTGGTCTGTGGATGGGGACCACCCTTACATACCGAGTTTCCTCCGTGCCTCGGAAAGTACGGTAAGCTGTTGGTCCCGGCTGTCATTTGTCCATCTTCGACAGTCGTTACAGGTAGTCAGTGGCCCAAAAAGACTGACAACCAGTCTTATTAAGTGGTATCATTTTACCCAGTATTAAACTGGGTTGTGGAGGTCAGATAGACAGTACAATACTGGTATTCAGCTGCATCCGGTTAGACTCGAAGCCGACCCCAACATAGTCGGGAAAAGTCTAGGCAGATGATGATTAAATACGAGTAGGTACTTACCTAGTTTGTGTGCGTTCGTCTTTTTTCCTAGTGATTATATACTCTGTGTTTCTTCCTTCGATTTGACAATTACCCATCAACGAGAATATAAACTTCACTTTCGTTTAAAGGTGGACGCACACTTATCCGCGCCGAACGCATCGAATTTTAGAATTACTTGTATGAAATCCTTTGAAACCTCGCACACCTATCCGCGTCGAATCGTCCGAATCGAGCAGAACCCCAGAAATCCGAGACAAATTCGAATGACGTCGTCAGATTCGGCGCGGCAGATTCGCGCGATTCGGCCAGTGTTGCCAGATGGAATTTGATGAAACCAGTAGAAAAATTAAAGTTTTCGCAATAGATCCGAGAAAAAATCAGTAGATTAAAAAACCTCATGCGGGCATAACTTTTTTAATCTACTGATTTTTAATGTATGAATGCAGTTTTTCTTATTATTAAAATCGATGACATGGTTCCTCAGAACAGATCTTCGTATGTCTTATAGTTTCAGATTTTCCCATACTGACACTCTGTATAAATTCCTTGCTGTACACACAGTACAGTTTAGGGTGCATTCCGTTTTAGAAAATATCACTCACAGTGCTCACATCAATATTTTGCGTTCCGATTTAGATTTGACAGCGCTCACGGTGATATTTATTTGGGGCATGGTTGGTGTTATCGCAAGATGTCGCATGTCTTGAGACGTCATCTATGACGATTTAATGGGACATCAATATCGCGCTCACGGTCATTCGGAAGGGGTTTATGGACGCTCACATCGTTAACAGCCTGATTCGGAACGCGGCCTTTGTACGGCCGTTATTCCAAGTGCGCACGCACGATGTGACTACGTTTAAAATAGTTGTGTCTGATTCAGTACCCAAGACCCAACTGACTCCAAACCTAGCCCCGGTAACTACATAGTACCCTTGTTATCATAGCCCTATAATAATTACCTATTTAATAGCACCCTAGTGAAAGTTATCCACCAAATGTTACGCCTTATTCTATCCTAAAAACCATACTAAACGTAAGTTACGTTGGTTATACGAGAGGGAAGCCTGTTACAAGGAGACCTACGGTAACAGACGGAGTTTGGGTAGGAAGAAGTGTACCTACGTCGTGCAATATAAGTTCACAGGAAATGGTTTTCTCACTGCCGAAGCCGATCCCATAGATACTGCTATATAAAGCTAGAGATATAATCACACTCGACTCCAGCTTAATGACTATTTTTAAAGAATTTTCTTTATGAACTTAATACCTATTATACAGATTTTGTGGTAAATACACATTAATACTTATTTACATGTGTGTTGTGTGTGTATCGAGCCGATGAACTGTCATAGCGTTGACGGTGTGCTGCAAGCAAGAAGAGAACAATACACCCACACACAAATATGCTAGCCACCCTTTTATTTGTAAAAGGCAACTTTACGCCAGCTCCTTTATCACCTCATCATCATCAGCCTATTAATGTTACCACTGCTGGGACATAGGCCTCTTCTCAATGAGAAAAAATGGGCTATTTTATAATCCATCAGACGGGCCAAGTGCGGATTGGTACATGGTCACGTCTTCAAATTTTTTGGTTCTATGAAATCTAGGACATGCCGATTTCCTCACGATGTTTTCCTTCACCGTTTTTAGAGCAGTGGTGATGAAATAAATTACACAAAGTGATGCGCCTGTGTGGGTTCGTCGTCGTCTGTTCGTAAGTCGGGGCCGCCACCTCTGTCTGGGCCACTTCCATTATAGCCAAAAAAATGGTGTTAGAACCAAGTCTTGCACAGCACCATCTATCGATTTTCCGTGGAAGCTGGCCCTGAAAACAACTCATTGAAAGGAGGTCACCCAGATTGTGCTATTTTCAAAAGTGCCGGCCAAGCAAAATAAACTTATTACTTGGATAGAACATAACATATTCAACATTTTTTTATTATTACACCTAAGTCGCAACTCAATTCACCGAGATTTCAAGGTTACTGAAAAAAATATGTGAAATCTATACAAAACAAATGCTTAGCGCGTCCTTAACCTGAGGATAACGACGCCACCTAGGCCAGTCTAAAAAGAGGTGACTCGTTCGGATGCTGCACTGCGTTGCTTTTCGGCAGACTCGCAAGCTAACTTTGCAATAAGTCGAGTGACTAGGTCTGAGCACCGTAGGTTAGGACGGTCAGGATAAACACATCGCATCGATGAGTTTGGGCTCGGCTGAAATCGGCAGATCACCGACCAGTAGCGTTTTTACCATAGTTAATATAAAACTTGGGTATAGAATTTGGGTGGCATAATAAAAAATGTTTATATCCATAAGCTCTATTTAATTACTGCATTTATTTTAGGTGGGTGACCTCAGATATTGTGGTTGAATAACTTCTCGCTGAATGAGGGATTTTCTTTTTCAACTCCCCTAGTCGCTGGATAGATGGCGCTGACTGGGGTACGTTACTGGAAGGAACGGAACGTGACATAATTTTCTGATTATTTCACTTGTATGTTATTTTGAGAACGTAAAATGAAACGTACATTAAAAGTAAATAAATAAAGTAATGTCATTGTCACATCACATCACATTGATATTTTGAAAATAGCCTCTATATGTAACTAAACAAAAAGGAAAAATAAAACAATACTTTTTAGGGTTTTCCACGCCAGAAAGAAAATATCCTAAGAGAAAAAGAAGAGAAGTCGTTGCCTTGTGGATTTATGTACAAATGAAGGCATGCATCTTTTTCCTAAAGATGAAAGTCATAAAGCGCAATGGGTACAAGCCATCGTACATTTCAAACCTGGCCTCTTATTCACAACCATTCGACTCGCTTCCGATTCGGAAAGTCGTATATCTGTCTTCTTCTGGCATTACGGAAACGACCGAGATAGACATACGACTTTCCGAATCGGAAGCGAGTCGAATGGTTGTGAATAAGGGGCCTGGACGGGCCATAAAAAGAAATTCGCACATATGCTCAGCACACTTTAAACCAAATGATTTTGTAAGAACACCATTATCAGTGTTACAACCAAGTAAGATCATCTATGTTTAGTATTGTAGGTATTTTCTTAGGTTCAAAATTCAACAGAGATTAATTTATTCTATCTCAGATTAGATTCTAATAATAGTTTACGTGTTTGGCCGGAGGAGGCAAAACACCAGAAGAGATGGGAAGAATTGGATGACGCTTTTGCCCAGCAGTTGGACTGAATAGGCTAACAACAAAAAACAATAGTTTACCTATTTTTAGATGTGGCATCAAAAATATTGAAGCAAACAGCCATTCCATCCATATTTCCATGGAAAAATTCATCTCAACCTCCCACAACATCCCATACCATAACATCCAAAGATCAAGATTCATCATCATACGCTGCTCCAGAACCTGATGAACATCAAGATTCTCAGGCTCTCAACTTCTCTCTCTCACTGATGGCATACCATGGGGAAGGCCTACGACCAGCCGTCTACGTTTATTCTATGCACAAAACTACAAACACACGCTTTGTTATCAATTTAATAGCAAGTACTATTTAAAAAAATGCCAAAAATATTTGAAGCCCCTAAAAATCCCCTTAATCTTGTCCCTAAAAATGTCCCTTTTAACAATTCTATTCCCTGAATTTAGGGGTAAAACCCTTAAGCTGGCAACCATGCCAAGCGTTTTGACTTTGACACTAGTAACGTAGTCGGGTCAACGCCATCTATAGAGTTGTTGGAAACTTTTTTTTTTTTTTAATTCTTAAAATGAAAACCTCTCATTGAGTTACGACTTAGGCGTCATAATAAAAAAATGTTTAGTATGATATGCTCTATCGAAGTTAGTTTATTTTGGTTGGATTTTTTTGGTTTTAACTTTTGAAAATAGCCCAAAAATGGATGGAGGCTGGGTGATCTCCTATGATTATTTGCCATTCGGTTTGGCTGAGGAATTGGCATAGTAGTGCATCCGGGATCGATGGGGACTTTTGACATTTAATTTGTAATGGAGATCTCAACATTCATCTCAATATTTAGCCACAAGCAAATTTTTGTAACCTTACATGTTTGTTTGTTTGTCTGACTGGGCTGTGAGTTATTGTCATAGAAGAAAAAGATCAACAGTTGATATAGCTGGACTCCAGTGGGGTTCAGACAACTCGAAACCTACCGGCTTCCCTTCGGAACAACCATTGACTATTGCCAAAAGTAAAACAATGTAGATAATTCAGTTAGGACGTGATTACCCAGAAATGACTAATAATACAAATGGTTCGATGTTTGGTTTTATCAAACATTATTAAAAATATGCACCGGACCGGCTTACCTGTTAGAAAAATTAACCCTTCGCTACTGCTGGACTCACCCCTTTGCCAAAGTAGAGTATGACCGCTTTACGTGTGCAAGTTTAACATGGCGTTGCTTTTAAAAAAAAACTTGGATCGATATGTCATTTATTTTAGTTCAGTGTTTTACCACCTGCATAGATAGAATCATGGCATAGCTGAGATGCGAATGCTAAAGGACCGCCTCCACGAGTGAGAGAATTGCGGCGATAATTTCGTATAAAAATACGAAAATCGCTACGATTCTCTCAGTCACGGACATAAATAATACACTTTATAATGCAAGAAAGATAATAAGAACTGTTAGATGGCACTGTTAGTTTATGTTCAACCAAATAAATACAGAAAGTAGTCCTTGACTGCGGATTCGAACCTGGGACCTATTAATTACAAAGCAGCCGCTGTCACCGCTAGGCTATCTACTTCACTGACAAGTCGCCCAAAATAGCTGTTCTCTGTATGACAGCTGTAAAACAGTCAAACAGTTGAAAAGTTTGTGTTCTCAAACACACAGATGGCAGCACTATCTATGAACATTTTGTTTGACGCCAATGTATGGAAGTTTCAACCCCCTGCTCACGGAGGCGGCTCCTAAGGAGGACGAGTGGTGTTACGTGAATGGATAAAGTAAGAAATTAGTGCGTATGGGCAAGAGAATTATTATGAATCAGTTACTCAGGGCCGCTTTCGCTGCGTAGGCGTCTGGTATAAACAACTGTCCAATTGTACTGAATTATATGGTAGTGAAAACTTTTTTCCGATATTTCATCGTACTTGAACTGTTTTACAATTTATATATGGATTGCAGAAAAATAAAAGTAGCCGAACTTAAGATTTAAGCTTCTACTGCAAAAGTCAGTGGTACAAAGAAATACTTAATGAAAGGAAACTTATGCAGCCACATTAATAAAAGGTAACTTATGCGGCACAACACTGTGGCATTTTATTAATGACTAGCTGACCCATGCAACTTCGTCTGCGTCAAAAGTACTACCTACCTACTACTACGTACCTACTCTACCTACTACTACCTACCTACTACTACCTATCTACTCCTACCTACCTACTACTACCTACCTACTACTACCTACCTACTACTACCTACCTACTACTACACACCTACTACTACCTACCTACTACTTTTTACCGTTTAAAACCTTCTCCTAGGACTTCCACAAATCATTCAAAACCAATATGAGCCAAATCGGTTCAGCCGTTCTCGAGTTTTAGTGAGACTAACGAACAGCAATTGATTTTTAAATATATAGGTAGATTTAAAAGATAGTTAATTGATAAAATAATCGTAAACTACAAGAAACTCGTGTATTTTGATAGATGTTTAGACCTTACGCCAGTGCTGCCACCTTGTGGTTTGGTCAAACTCTCATAGTTTTGGCTCTCGTTCTGTAAAGCCCGGGAACCCTTGTGACCCTGACCCCACCATTCTTGCGTCGCACACATCGCATCGGGTTGCGTTCCTAAACACATTCAAATGAACTCACAGGCGGCGGTTCTTTTGAACGCCAAGCTTGTAACTAATGTGAACAAAAACCAAAAGCGTAACATTAAACCACAAACGTGAACATTATCTTGGGATACCTGTGCAATGAACGCAATTTAGGTCTTAAATATTATTTACAAGGTATATCGGTTAAAAAAACGTATTAATGATTTAGTTTAGAGGGACACTTCAAGGGGCTACCTTGAAGTGTCCCTCTAAATTCAAATTTTCTTACATTTTTTGCAATTTGCAGGTCAGTGCTAAGTTTTACTCGTATGTTGATAAACATATCGGTCGCGACTGTAAGACGTATTAAGTTAGAGAACTATAATCATCAAAATCATCAATACACCCCTCCAAGTTCATAAGAGTCGATGAACGAATTTTTCACGGTCAAAGTCCTTCTTCGACTCTGAATTTAGCGGGCCACCCTGACGCTTTCACCTTAAGCGATTCGTAACTTGCTGCTTCGGTCGCTTATTGCTCTATGGAAGCCAGTAATAAACTCTCTGGTCTGTTCTCGTCTCGTTGGTCTTAGTAAGTGGTCTATGGATATATAATCTGTGGTCTATGGTATCAATGCTCCATCTTGTAAAGATCCATGTTTTTATGTTTTATAATTCGCGCAGACAGCTTTTTGCTTTTTGCGTTTGGTTTACATGAATTTTAAAATATTATAAATAGTGCGAGAGGCGCGCACCAATAGCAATGTTTATGACGCCTAAATCATTAAAGAGTGCTAAAAGACGGTGAGCGTGTTGTGCTGGAAGTGGAGGCATCTTCTACAAAAACTTCGTGTGAACTAACTAACACTAAAGCCGCGATTACACACGACGGTACGTATTTTGAATGCTGTTATAATACCAAGACGCATCGTCATTTCTTGTGATTCTGTTAAATAACACGACAAGTTTGTTTTGCAGTTCATGAGTAATAATAATCAACAAAATGGCCGCCAGCCGCCTTTACCGCAACAGAAAGTGCCATCAACGGCGGCACTTACGGCGACGGCGGTAACCCACAAGAAGTCATCTGCACCAACGGATCCGCGGTTAAGGAGCGCTAGTGTACCACAAGGTGCACCTGCACCTGTACCTGCACCATCAACTGACCAACAAGTTAAAAAATGCCGCGATTTCGTGTGGGGTATTTGCACGAAAGGCGCCCAATGCAAGTTCCGTCACGAACTAGAAATTGAATCGATGAAAGACATTTTAAAGTTTTGCCACGACTATCAAAATAGGACAGGTTGTACCAGGCCAGATTGCACATATTTGCATACTTCTAGAGAGGAGGAGAATTTGTTTCTCACCACTGGGCAGATACCTAGAGCGTTGGCTGAAAGGTATGCAGCAATGAGTACTGCACAGATGAACAACTACGTGGGCGAATACATGCAGGCCCCACCGCCACCGCCTCCGCCTCCGCTGCCGTCGAGCGCAGCTGCGCCGCCGCCACCACTTCCAGCACCCCTGCCTCCGCTGCTAGCGCCGCCGCCCCCTCCGCCGCCGCCACCGCCGCCGCCTCCGACCACAGCTGCACCAATTAGGATGGTACCACCCGTATTTGCAGGTACTATTTTGCCTCAGTTTTTGCTTTACTATAAGTAACAAGCTCTCGATCGAGTTTTTGTTATGTGTGCATCATAGATGATAATAGAATAGATCTTGGTAATGTCAACCTAGTATTGCTAGATAAAAAATATTCATTCAGCCGGTCTATACATATATGGCAGGTCCATAAAAACAAGGTCCCTCAGTGAGCAACGGATCCGTTGTGTAGTGACTGAGTGAGTGTCTGCTGAAATAAGTATCACTGGTTAAATTGCAGCAAGCTATGGAATGGGTCTGTAGTGCCTGAGTTATTGACTGCAGCACTGCATGCATCTTTACCCATGGTAGAACTGCGACAATATGTGTGTTTGGGGTGAGAGGTTGTTTGTGTGTTTGTGCAAACCCATGTTGCCATTTTTCTGCAAAACAACTACTCAAATTTTGATGTAGTTTTAGTTATGGGTCCGGGTTTGATAGATGCATGTTCTCAGATAGGTGTTACGGTGATAACTCACCAAGTGGTGCTGCAGCAAACATTGTGCCAAACCAAATAAAGTCTGGTTTTGATGTAGTTTGTGGTTGATTAGTGAGGTTTCTTAAATAGATGTTACAATAGTGACTCACTAGAGCGCCCTGCAGAACAAATTTTTTTAATTTGATGCTTACTACTGAAGCAGAGGCTTAACTTCTATAAAATTAATCTGACGAACACCCGGAGTGGTGCATTATGTACAATAATGTCTATGCTCTTAAAAAACAAAAAAAAAAAAACTTGCAAGGTTATAAAGTAATTTATTATTATTCCCCATTTGTGTCGCACCGCACTGTAGCTCAAAGGCCTCTCTTCCCTCTTCCCTCGTTCCACTTATCCCTACCTAATGCCGTTTATATGCCAATCCTCGTGGAAGTTGTTGAGTTTGTCCTGCCATCTCCTGGGCCTGTTGCGTTGCCATTTGTTTCTGTTTGGGACCCATTTTGTGATAGCTTTCGCCCATAGCTCGAGACAGACGTGGCCAGCACAGTTCCATTTGAGCTTGGCGGCCGTGGGTCAATTTGTGTTGGCAAGCTGGTTTTTGGCAATTTGAGTTTTGGAACACAGTATCGAGTTCCTCCCAATCTGTAAGTGGCTCACTGACATACCCTGAGCGCGGTTTTTGATGGTTGGTTAGTGTGTCCATGTCTGCGCTCCATAGGTGAGGGTTAGGAAAAATGCACATGTCCATGACTTTTCTCCATTGACAGACAGAGCTCCCTTCATTATATGCTTCATCAACCAATAGCTCTTCCAGGCGTGTTCAGTGCGTCAAACAACTACTTTATCAAGTCTGGCCTTAAGGGAGACTAATTGGCTGAGGTGTATGTATTCATGGACATATTCTATCCTTATATCCCCTATTCCTATGTTGCGCTTGGTCTGCGCCATGTTCATAGCGACTCCAACCTCAAGGCTGGCATTGCTCCGTTGGTTGACCATTAGGCCTAACTCGGCTGCAGTGCAGGGAGAAAAGAAAAATATAGTCTGCGAAGCGGAGCTCGTTAAGCGGAACTCGTTAATCTTGTTTTGCTCATGATGATGCCCTTGCCCCTCTGGTGAAAGTGGATTGCCCTGTTTAACCCCTTTTTGGATAGGGATGGTCCTTTGCTGTTTATTTTATGGCTGCTGTGCTATTTTGAATTTTTTTTAAGTAATTTAATGTATATGTCACTGTAAAATTGTCAAATACGTTATATTGTAATATCTCTACCGATATTGTAAAATCTCGAAATATTGTCAAATGAACATACTGCTTACAATTTGTTGTAAGCAGACAATTTCCCATTATTTTTCGTGATATGCATGCGATGGTAGTCAACTTACGCGGTGTAGAGGGAAGGAGGGGTCGCCCTTGCCCAGTGGTACAACTCCCATGAAAAGATATTGTACCATTCCTGAGAAATACCGATTATTATAATATATATAAGTCAACGGAGCCCCGCTTCGCAGGGCCCCTATTTCGGAGTGCAGGGTTTAAAGGAATCTAACTAACCTAACGGGGGGTAGCCCTAAGGCCCGATTATGGGGGCAGAGATACATCCGTATGTTAAGTTGACAATAATTCGAGAGTTTACAATATCGCTAGACAGCAACATATTATATTGTAATATAACGTGTTTGACAAGTTTACAGTGACATATTATATATAAGATCGATGTGAAAGTAAAATGTATGTACGAGTGTGATGTGGTCTTCGGTTTTGAACAGATTCAAATAATTATGGCGTTGTGCAATAAATTGTCAAATGCTTTGGAGTAGTCTACAAATGCGAGGTATAAGGGTAGTTGGTATTCTAGATGTTTTTCTATAACCTGATTTAGGGTGTGTAGATGGTCGGTAGTGGTAATTGAAAGAGGATAAGTAATTTCAAATACCTCAAATAAAAAAAATACAAGATTATCCTTTGGTGGATGCCATCACTATTTGAAAATTTCATCGTAAATTAAAATAAGTATCATCTACTACTAAAGGACTAAAGGTCCCTACCGTAGGGGCCCGACCAACCCATTAAGGGTGTAAGTATAGCGCTAAAAAGCTCCAATTTTTCATATTACTATAAAACTGCAAAACTAGTTCAGTTAATGGCAACCCCCAACTGTTCCATCTTTTAGGGGTGATATTATAATATTAATTGCCTTTTACAGCTCCTCCTCCTTTCAACGCGCCTGCAATGTTTCCAGTAAGTCAGCCACCGCCTCCTCTACTGCCCATGTAAGTAGTTGCAAATCTGATTAAACGAATGTATACAAAATTAGCCAATGAAGTGATGCAAAACTAAATTAAGCTGATCTCTCATTGATTGACAATCTCATAATGGTCAGCTTGGTTATGTTTAGCTTGATGTGTCTCCGTGTTTACTTTAAGCTTTTGACCGCCACAGCATAAACGCACGCGCGTGCCCTCCACGCCAAGCCACAATTTCATCTACTATTTTGTCACATATTTGTGTCGGGTACAGGGCACGCGCTTGCTTGTCACGTATATGTGACAATGGTGTTCAAAAGGTTAGGAGGCCTGTTACAAAATTGCTGAGTTGAACTGCTGTAATGAGTTCAAGCAGCCAAAGCGTCGCACTATGTTGCAATTTAGTCATTGTTATTACGTTTAAGCAGCCAAAGCGTCGCACTATGTTGCAATTTAGTCATTGTTATTACGTTTATTTTATGTTTTATACATTATAATTTAAAAAAACCCCAGAATGATTAATTTCAATATATTGTTTTGTAAACATTACAGGTTTGATGCAAGTAGACCTCCACCTCCATTTGCTCCATGTACAATTCCTAACCAAACTGGTGCACTCAAACGACCTGGAGGACATTATGACGGTAAATATCTTGCTACATAAATAAACAGTTTTTTTTTTGTCAAATTACAAAGTCCAATATTAAAGAAAATTGGGTGCTGAATGAAATGGGTATAGGAATTTACCCCCTCTTCCTATAGCCATAAGATATAAACCAATGCAATGTTAATTTATTTATTAATATAATTTAGATTAAAACAATTTCGAGGCAAACAACTATATCAAGCTTACATTAAGTATTTCTGAGTGTAGAAAACTTGGTGCCCTAATATAATCTTATTGAATTGAGTAATTAAAGTTTAGGACTTGTCAAATACATTTTAAATTTCAAATGCTACTGAAGGAATCCTTAGATTGAGTTTGACTAGTTCTCTCTATTCAAACAATCAAATCAGTAATAAATTACACAAATATTCCCCTGAAGACTTGATGAAAGAGTGTCCATTGGTATAAATCTTATTGCTATTGAGGGGTGGGGCAGATTAGATGATTTAAATTCGAAGGAGTTAAATGCTCAGCGAAAAGCAAAAAAGACTGTCAAATTGTTTTCAATATTAAGATCAAGAAAATTTAAAATCACATTCAATCATTCTAGCATGCGCGAATACTTAGCACAAAATATTATGGAATATCTTAAATTTAATTATGGATTTACTGTGACATGCAATATCCCTTTTACAATCATTACATAATCAGTTTGTGCGTGCAACAGATTTTTGTTTCTGATAAAAGCCACTACTGCTACTTCATTGTCACAGTTTGTACTGTCACAAACTTTTAAAAAATGTAAATTTTCGAAATTTCTGGGCCATGACAGATTATTTTTGCTAACTAGTTGATTGATTAAATTCACACAAAGGTGCTTTCAGATGTTAAGAAATGGTATAGGGCTCCATTCATTTAGATGTAAAACTAAACCAGCATTAGTAGTTTTTTGGAGAGCCTATTCACAAAAACCTGTCTATTCATTAAAACAACTGATTTCATTAAAATTCTCTTGCTGGATTTGATCCTTACTAGCAGTACTGTCGTTGGGTACCAAACATTGGGATTGGGTGCTGGCCTATACTTTTTCTCAGTTTTGTTTGTGAATATTTTTTCATCTTTAATTTTGTTTATTTTTGCTGAAAAGCCTTATATAATTATTATCTTTTTTTTATATCGTTATTCTTTAATATTAAATATATTAGGCTTTCAAATGAGTTATCAGGTGGTCCACATTTTGGAAAGTCAGAGAAGTTCAAGGTGATCAGGGAAAGTCAGTTAAATTGAGGGCTATCTGAAAAGTCGGATATGTCTGTAAATTCTCATTGGTTTTAAAAATTATTGATTAAATTAATTCAAGCTCTAATCCATTTGGTTCCCAACCTATGGTCTGCATACTGCGGAAAAATTTCGAGCTTGCTTCGCTCACTCTGGCAAACTTGTTCTTCTTTTTTACGATAGTTGACAAAATTATTCTGCATGGAGCAAAGAAAACCCATTTAGTTCTAGGCGGCATTCATAATGTTTAGAGCTTTCTTCAAACGCACTTGCATTCTGTTATTATTATTATAAGCCAATATTGTCCCAGTGCAGGGCAAGGTCTCCCTCCATTCCCTCTTACCACATTTCGCGAAGTGCGATAGTAGGCCAATCCATTCATTGCATTCTACATTGTCTTAATTTTAAAGTTTTTTTTTACCATGTTTGAGACTGGTTGCTCAAATTTTCTGGCTCTCGTGATTCGTTTTTCTGCATAATTTCTAATGTTGTATGTCCATGTTGAAAAAACGCAAAATAATACAATACAATTTAATGAAAATAAATATATATTTAAAAAAAATATGTATCATCACTTATAAAAAAAAAAAGAAGTATAATTGTACAGCAAAGTTACATTTGAATAAGTAATTGCGTTCAATTTGTGTTTTGAAAGTCGGAAAGAAAACAATATGACCCAAAAATGATAAAACATTAACAATTCTCGGCGAATAAGTCTTGCTATGAGCCTAAATGATGCTATGCGGCTATTGATCGCTAACTTAAACTTATGTTTTATTCATTCTCTGAGCGTCGATGTCACCATGAAATGAATACGTGTAAGGGTTTCCTCGTTATTATTTTGCAAACAATATTTAAATTATGCTTTTGACCATAAAAAGAAAACTTGTAGGGAGCCTCTTGACAGAAGTAAACCATTTTTGGCTTCATTTTAATTAAGATTGAGGCCAGGCAAGGATTTTAACATTTTTGTTTTTTTTTCGTGTAGCGGCCACGCATTTGATGTACTACATTAATCGATAGCTAGTCTCAATCAATACAAACAAGTTATGTAGAAGGCAAAATGTTCTAAAGTGTCACGCTTCCGAGGTAATATGAGCTATTATCAAGGTTTAAGTTTTTTCTGAACAAAAATCTTCTAAAACGTCGAGTTTCCGACATTTAAGGCGCAAGAAACACAAAAAAGACGTAAGACGCCGACGGGGCGCAGACGCGTCTGGTTAACGCGACGCACGGGCGCATGCACGGGCGTGGAAACGATGTTTGCCCGTCTGCGCCCTGTTGTAAAGCACATAGAAAAGACGGCTTAAGACGAGGCACGGGCGCCGCCGGGGTTGCGTACACGAGCTGCGGGCGTCGCTTTCTCTCGTGGCGCCTGGCGTCGCGTCCGCGCCCCGCCGGGCCTCGTCTTTCTATGTGCGTTAAAAAGTCGCGACAGCGCCCCGTCTGCGCCTTGTCCGCGCCACGTCTTCGTCTTATTCTTATTCTTTATTGCACACAAAACAAACAACAAATATACATAATACTTGCAATAATATAGCTTATGTACAAAGGCGAGCTTAACCCAGAGTTGGGTTTTCTTACAGCAAACCTAATTTTGAAAGCGAGATGTGCAAAGCGAGATTTTCGTCTTACGTCTTTTCTGTGTGCCCTGCGCCTAAGCTGTCAAAGTTGTGCAAGGTAGCGATCACAACGCCATATATTTCGGAATTGTGACACGTTAGAACGTTTTGTTTCAGACAAAACAATTTCATATTGAGGCCAGCTATCGATTACACGTTTTATGCGTGTCTGATCAAGTCTAAAGTTGTACTGAAGATGCCATCAGTGAATGGGTTTAAACCTTGATAGGTCATAATATCTCGGAAACGTGACACTAAAGAACATTTTACCTCATACAAAACTTGCTAGTATTCATATCAGCTACCGATTAATATAGGTCTTGTGCGTGGCCGCTACTATGAAAAAAAGAAAACAAAATGGTGGAAGAAAATCCTGCCAAAAATGTCAAACACCAAAAGTTAAAATGGTCGTAAAATAATTGACTTACAAACTGATAGGACACCGGTTTTGCTGCTGTAGAATGTAATGAAACACAACCTGAGTTTTCTATTTCATTTGAAATACGTCTAATCAACAGTTTTTTTCCGTGAATTAATAAAATACCCGTCCTTCAAACAGTATTCCGCTTGATTTGTTGAACTCACCGGCTTAAGTGCATCCTCCTTATTTCGTATGGTATACGTCTCATCACTAGCTCAATAGGTCCATGGTCCTTTATACAGGGTGTTAGTGTGAACACCGTTGTCACTCAAACTATGGGTAGTTGACATAAATAAAAAAATATAGGACGGAGTTAAAAAAAAAAACTAAAAAAAAACCGGTACGGTCAGGCTACAGTTGATAATATTGCTGCCAGATTTTTTTATCGTTCATTCTAAAAGTAACTGAAACTATCTTCTCGCCCGCGACTTGTCCGTGTGGTATACCACTAGTTTTCTATTTGTGACATACATTTTGTGACATTGGATCGCGAAAGTACTCCATAGATTACCTCGTGCAAAAAACCAGTATTTCCTCTTTATTATGTTTGTTTAGTTTATGTTAAAATGAAGTTGTTATTGCCCTCCCATAACCAACTTTAAAATGACAGACTGCTAGTATTCATAAAATGTGATAGGAGTTTTGTTTCTTGAAATGGTTCGTTATGATTTTTTTTACTTATATTTAAGTAACACCCAACTACCTCATTGTATTCATATAAAATATGTTCTTCAAATGCTATCTTCATGCGCCAAATATATATTTTTAAGCAATAAATTTGTTGAACACATAAATGCATTATAATTTGCATTTGCGTAATTTCGCATTTTAACACTAACAAAATCACAATGGTATAGATTTAATTATTAGGAAGTGCATATTTGAACTCAAACAAACTCAACATTAAAATAAATATGATTTTGAACCGCACAAAAGTACGCGAGTCCGTACAGTGTGAACTGCTGTATCTTGGAAGGTCGACAGTATTAAAAAATAGTACTTTTTGAGATAAGTAGTCAAGCTTTGTTATTGCACCTGAGGTGGACTAAACATCCAAGCCCAAGGCGCGTCAAAGTTATAACTATGACTGTTTGGTAATCTTTTAAATATTTCCTATTTTCTTATTTGACATTAATGTAAATTACATTATTGTCAGGTATAAATTACATTATTGTCAAAGTATAAATTACATTAATGTAAAAATATGTAGTGTTATTTCACCCGTTTTTTATGAAAGTCCCACCACGAAGTATGTTATGAATTTCGTTAGTCTATTAGCGATAAAAAACAATTATATGATTAAATAGGGATTGCAATCAGGCAGCGTGCGGATCTCGCATATATAGATAAAACGTGCATTACGAGTAATGTTATTTTATAGAATTGAAACAAATTGCATTTTAGATAGTATATTGATAATATTATTGAATAGTTTTAGCTGACTAAGCGTTTATGTCGAAATTGTCTTGTGTTTTCAGTTCAATGGAAATATTTTTATACAGACCTTTTGTCACCCTTCAGAAGCTGTTGCAAGCTTAATGAATTGAATTAGACGTATATGCAATTATTTTTCAGGAAGCGTTTAGTGAGCCTTCGATAAAACTATTCAATAAACCTATCTGACATGCATGTTGTTTCAATTCTATAAAACTTTATTAAAAAGGACTTGACAACTACGCGGCACCAACCTGACTCATTCAACGATGTGTAATAATTGTAAAAATGTTAAAGAATCACATTTATAATTGTATTGATAGTTTAGTTTTAGCATAATAAACACGCAAATAAAAACAAAAATATAAAAAAATGCGTATAAAATCTATCCACATTTTAATACCACATTCAGAAACGCCAGACGTCAATCGGTCGAGCTGCTTAATCTAAATATATATAATTCAAAGGTGACTGACTGACTGACTGACATAGTGATCTATCAACGCACAGCCCGAACCACTGGACGGATCGGGCTGAAATTTGGCATGCAGGTAGATGTTATGACGTAGGCATCCGCTAAGAAAGGATTTTGATCAATTCTACCCCCAAGGGGATAAAATAGGGGATGGAAGCTTATATGAAAGTCCGTCAGTTTTAAAGTTAGGATCTTCTAATTTTGTGTTTAGGCTGACGATTGGAAATTATTTTATACGTCTTTCAGCGTTTTTGATAACTTCTACCCCGAAGGGTTATAAAGGGGATGAAATTGAATGTGAAAAATCCTTAATTTTCGACGTAAAAAGTACAAAATTTGTTATCTGGGCTTATGATTGGAAGCTGACGCAACGGTTTTATTAGAATTTCAACCCTTGAGAAGTGAAAAAAGAGTAAAATTTTGTTTTTAATTAAAGTTTTTATTTTTTGAGTCACCAAAAAGTATCGAAGTTAGTAAGTCGTTGGTTTTTTTATTTCAACCCACAAAGGGGTAAAAGGGGGGATGAAGTTTTGCATTGTAGTTGTTCATTCGTTCAGGAATAACAGCAGCAGGAGAGACCGGCAGTGCAAGTTAATAGTATAGGCCGACACAAGTTAATAGCACACGTGACTTCGCGGCTGGCAGTACTTACCGTTTTGTAGGGACCTAGGTAAGCCGAAGATTATGGACTTACGGCAGGAGCAGAAAAAGAAAGTATGGCAGCCGCCGCTCCTGTGGGTGCCGCCCGCTCGCACCAACTTGCTGCAGCACGCGCCGCTGACGCGCGCGCTGCGTGCACTCAATATGGTGTCACGACAGATTGATTGCTTCAATTGTACACTGAGCGAATTCACACGGGCCGCATTTTGCGCAATTACTTTAGTTTGTCAAAATAATCAATTTATTTAAAACATAAATAATTTAACTTTAAATATAACTGCTCTATTGTATTAGGTACCTGTTATAATAGTTGTATGTGTTGTTTAAATAAATAAATAAAATAAATAAATAAATAAATTATGTATAGTAGAACGAGATAGAATGAGTAATTGTCGATATCGTATTTGATACCAACTAGATTTTTTTTATTTTGTAGATTTCTGTTTTTTTTTCTCTTCTGCATTTCTGATCTTACTTTTGATGAATGAAGATGAAATCAGAAATGGCGCCGACGAAAGTTTTTGGATTTTTAATCATGGGTGTCGTTTCCGTGGTTTTTGGTGTCGCTGATAGTGAAAATGAGGTCAAAATTAACACGGGGAAAAAAGTTAACAGAAGCAAAAATAACAGTTTTCCTTTTTTTTTTACGGCTTCCCCTGACACTATTTTCACCCTGCGCCACTGTTAGGTATTTTAGGATGGGAAATTATCAAATGACTTCTCCCACTCTGGGCGGAGCGGGAGGGAGTGTCAGACTCTTACTGACTAAAACCCATCCATGTTCCATCCTCGCCCTTTATGTTCCGGGGCTGCGGTATCTTTCGAACAGGCCCGAAACCCCGGCCGGCAGGCTTCGGCCCTTGCGGGCCCCTCCCCTGGTGTATCTAATCCTACACCCACATTTCGCACATTTAGCTTAATCCCATCAACCGGGCACAAATAATACAATAACACTTTGCCCGTCCCGCAAATCGAACCCAGGACCTCATGCTCAGTAGCGCTTGCGACAACTCGAACAACGATGCAGTCTCACACATGACCCATCAATATTTTCACGCGAACGAAGTCGCGGGCAACAGCTAGTTTTATATATTTAAAAAAGAAAAATATTTTAAATTTTGCATTTTAATGAAAACGACCTTAAAGGCGAAAACCTGCCGCGGCGCACGGAGAGGCCACGCACGCTACAGTTGTACATTATCGTTGGCGTGTAGTGTGTATGGCTGTGGAAACGTAGACCCACGTTGTCAAACAAATTAATCCACGCAGCTAAAATTGCCGTTCACAGCGTGCACCGTGCACAGTTTTAAACATGGCTGATCAAATCAAAGTTGTGTTGAAAATGCCATCAGTAAATAGAAATAGTATCTATTGATTAATAAGGGTAATTGATACGTGGGACATACTGAAAGAGTGAAAAAGCAATTATGGAATTCGAAAATGGAACTCATTGAAAACATGTTACTTACAAGAAATCATTAGACGGTCGCTGTATTTTTTTTATACTCGTATTCTGATCCATCTCATCAGTAGAACCAACACTGGAAGCCAACCACAACAGAGTTTTAAAAAGTCCAGGCATTAAAAGAAAATCTGATGAAAATGTTCCGTTTAATGTGAAAATTTTAAATTTAGCAGTTGCCTCATTTTTTAACAACAAAAGTCCATTTTGTTTCGATGCAGCTAGGTAATCTAAGGCCCGTATTACAGAACATCGCTCAATACTCAAGCATTACTTAAAACTAGTTTCAACCAATCAAATGGCTTGAATCTAGTTTTAAGTAATGCTTGAGTATTGAGCGATGTTCTGTAATACGGGCCTTAGAATAGAGATAATCTAAGACAAGTTCTAGGGAAACGATTATATAGGGTCTAAAAAGCATATGTTTGTTCGGTTCAAAATCAAATAAAATAAAATTCATTTATACATGAATGGGTTTGGTAAACCAAGGATGACTAAAAAAATTATGCTCACGTAAAGTGAAGTGGTATTTTAATTTATAATTTGTATATTTATTTATTAAACATTATTCAATGGTGGTGACATAATAAGTTTGCAGTGCAAATAGTGAATAGCTCCACTTTTAGTAATCCTTTGTTTATAAAAGTTGCGTTTGTTTAAGTTCAACTTATTTTAACCGTTTCACAATTAATAAGTTTAATGCATTTTGCTCATACTTTTATACCTAGTAATAAATAAACTTAGGATAGCTAATGTTATTTGCTTGGCGCGTATTTATTTTGTTCCCAGCCGGGCCAAGCAAAGCGAGGAAAGCGGAGTGCTCCAAAGTTGTTGACACTGTCTGCGAACCTTGTGTGCAGCGGGACCTCAGGTTTGATATGATAAGATTCTTCTCCATATTAATTTGTACGCATGATATAAATTGAGATATATTTAAGTAAATATAATTGACGCTGTGTTATTCTACCGGGAATTTCTGTTTGATATGATGAAGTATGAGAGTGGTCATGAATCGGCGAGTGTTTATAAGCGGAGCGCGTTCTAATTCCAATTATAATGTTTTGAGAAGCGAATTTTTAGCAATCAGTATGTAATAATGTTTATAGCTTGCATAATGCAAAATTTTATAGACATCTATCTCGTCAAATAAAGTTGTCCGGTTTACTTTAATGAAAACTAACAACTTAATGGTAAAGAATTTAATGGTAAAATACCTGCAGGTTGTAATGGACATTAAATGCTGTGCGATATAACAAAAGCAAAAGGTCAATTCAAAAATATAACGAGCCAAAATTTGTTTTCGAACTAGTATTTAATTCAGATAAACAAAGCATTGTATGCAATGTTATGTACGAATTTTTAAAGTGGGTGTGGATGACCAAATCCGAAACCATGAGAATAGGCGTTAAATACTCGAGTCTCGGGCCTGATTTCGATTTTAGATGAACCGAAACATGACTTTAAGGCTGAAACCGAAACTTCTGTAAAATGAAGTGAATTGGCGCCAATAGTGATTTTGTTCAAAGTTTCGTAGATACTAACTGGTTCCATAATGCTTAGAATTTTATTAAAAAACTAGCTGACCTGCGCAACTTCGTCCGAGTCACATCTGAGAGTGTCTGTGAGAATCAATATTTTAATTCTATAGTTAGCCATATTTTTTATTTCCATTCAGTAATATTGCCAAATTATTTAAAAAAGGTAAATGTTTGCGACGTTGCGGACTTTTTGGGTACACGGTATTAGTACCATGTTAATAAAAAATCCTTCCCAAATAACGCTTTATTTTGGAATAAATTTTATGACCAAAAATGGTTTTATATTGAGTTCTAACCTCACATTGCTATCGTGACTTGTTTTAGGGTTTCGTAGTCCTGATAAGGAACCCGTATAGTTTCGACATGTCTGCCTGTCCGTCCGTCCGTCGGTCCGAAGTTTTAGCTAGGATAACGTTAGTAATAGAAAGTTTGAATTTTGTAGGGGTGTATATTAATTACGCCGACAAAATGGTAAAATATAATGTGTTAAAATATTTTTATTTAGGGCCGCTTCTTGTGAAGTGGGGATGAATTTAGTTCTCGTCGTCTGCCCCATCGTGTATCGTTGAATAGGTTTTTTTAAATGACTTAGGGGTTGCTCAAACTATATAGTGTTCGATTTACGAAATACTTATTACCTAAACTTGAAAGTGTACATTTTTGTTCCGGTTAACAAAAGCTGGCTTGAAAAATCTGGAAAAAATCATAATGATAGTGCATTTCACGAACTTTAGAAGAAAATTATAGCGGTGAAAATAACGCACGCGGGTGCCCTCCATGCCAAGCCACAATTTCATCTAATATTTTGTCACATATTTGTGTCATTTGGCGTACAGGGTTAAGTCCAAAAGGTTAAGGAGTAATAGTCGTTAAACTTGGCTGTTGGATTATTTTGTATCAACCAAATACGTCGTTGCTTGTTTGTAATGACTAAAGACTTGCATTGAAAAACAAAATCAAAATAAAAAAATAAAAAGCAAATAAATTATCATAAGTTTAAGAACAACAGAATCGTTCTATATTGTGATAAGGGAACCACTGCGCGTGGCCCGACACGCACTTTGCCGTGTAGCAATTCCGTCCGTCGTGCTACGTTCTACGTAATTTGTTAACAGAGATATTTGGGGTGAAAGTTACAATTTTTTAATAAATTAAAAATTATTAAATACCAACATGAACCGTTTACTACTTAAAGCAACTGCCGTAGCCATATCGTAGAACACGCCGTATTACATATGGCCGTGCCAAATTGTTAAACGACGCCGTATTACATATGGCCGTGCCAAATTGTAAAACGACGCCGTATTATATAACGGCGTCGTTTATAACGGCTAATCGTGAGATTAGCCGGATAACAATTCGGCGGAAACAAAGTACGCCGCGTTCGTAAACGTGCCGCCCAAATACAAACAGGCGCATCGTCGATACGCAGCATTGAAAGTGAGCTCGTTACTTAGGGCACCCGACGTTAGGTTTTGTTAGGTTACTTTAAACCGTGCAGACAGAAATATGAGCCGTTCAGTAGCGATTGTTTCTTCTTGCTGACCGTACGGCTAAACGTTGGACGGCGACGTTTTACAATCCGGCGCGTTATTATGTAATACGGCGTGTTTTACGAATTGGCTGCGACACATCCATCAGCACAATTTGTTGATTGCGTTACATTGAGTTTTATCGTAAAATGTGATTTTTCACCCCAAAAAAAAGTAGGTTCCCAACAACCATTTTTCGCAGTCACTCAGTTTAATGTACGGAATGTTTGACTAACAGCTTCGTTAAGGGTCTGTTTGGACCCTGTATGCGTAGATCAAGGCCAATAAAACGATGGATGGACTGTGTAAAGAATACGGCAAGAAAATAGGTGTCTGATAAGATGACGAGTAAAGATAAGCGTCCACCTGTCCACATCAGATGCATCGCGTCAAACTGATCGTAGTATCATTGAATAGATTTGAGTGACTTCCTATTAAATAATGCTACGATCCGTTTGATGCGATGCGTACGATGCGGACAGGTAGACGCTTAAGGGTGTAGCCCACATAAACGACTCCACTCCCCACCCCCACAAAAAGAATATAATTCAAATATGAACCTTATGTATATCTATACAGTATATCTAAAGAGCAATACTTAAACGTCTTTTTAGCCGGGTAGGAGCGGAGTCGTGTAACTGGGCTAAGACCTTTACCTTAATAGAAAAGTATGGAGGAAAAACACATGCTGCGCCGACCCTAAATGAATTGGGATATGGGCAAGGGAATGTTGATGAGTTCCTGAGATTAGCGCGTTTAAACAAACAAACTCTTCAGCTTTTATAGTATTAGAATAGACGAGATCTTTCATTTAGTTTGCCTAATGTCATTATTTCCAGAAATTGATCCTTAATAGCGACGCTATCGAATTGTGTTATAATACATTGCTTTTTTCAAAATTAACGTGTGGGGTTCATATTGGTTTTTCAAAAATCCAATTATGTAGATATAGATTCATCGAAATCAGGCCCAAGACTCCTGAGTATTTTCGGTTATTCCTCATAATTTGGGGAATTGGCAATCCACACCCACTTGAAAAATTCACTTGTATACCTCTCGCTTACATAACTTGAATCAATAAAATTTAAAAATATTCAAATTGCAAGCATTACACATGGGGTGTGCCTGCACAGCGATGACAATTATCTAAAATTCTTAAAAAAATGATACAATGGCTCTTGGTTTTATGGTGTAGGTGTTGTTAAGTGTTATCGCGCCCTTGGTGGTCCGTTCACCAAACTATCCGGTTATCATCACGACTGTACGGCTGACTGGAGATAGCTTATTTGAAATTAGAAAATAGCTGCTATATGCTAACACACGCCTGTTTGCATGAAAGAATTGCATAACTAAACTTACAACATGTCTTTAGGATTGAGCTGAAACGTCAGGAATTGCAAATGTTGGAGAGCGACCTGGAATTGCAAAACGCCATCTTTGAGCAAAGGGTTAAACGATTTAGGGATCTTCAGAACGTATTATTATCGACATCAGATCCGGATTTGGGCCACGTACTGATGGGAATAGTAGAGGTAAATCATATTGAACACTCACAAAATATTTCAGAGAACCAATGATCAGACAAAATTTACTTATTATGAATGTATTATGTTCATGCAGGGGTCGGGTCCGAGTCTCCAGATGCCAAAGCAACAAGGTACGCTGCCTCAGTACAAAGATCCGGCGTTGGAAAATGTAAGTCATTTATTTTATTGCATTTATAGTGTGTATCAATTCACCTTTGCTTCCAACATGACCATTGCATTTAGTTTAAGCTGTTACGAACAAATAAATAAATTAGAAAATTCTACTAAAGTGTCACAAAAATAAAACATTTTTTTAAAGAACACCTACAATATTAAATTATCACCCATTTAAGGTGAAAGCGTAAGGGTAGCCCACGCAATTCAAATTTTCTTGTTTTTTTTTTTGCTTTTTGCAGGCCAGTGCTAGGTTGTGTTTTGTACTATAAGACGTGTGTAGTAACGATGAACTTGGAGGGTTGTATTGATGATTTTGATGATAATAATTCTGTGCACATTATTATGTCTTACAGTCCAGTCGCGAACGATATTTTTATCAACATCCAACCTAGCACTTGCCTGCAACTTGCAAAAAACGTAAGAAAATTCCTATTTCGCGGGCTACCCTGACGCTTTCACCTTAAGTGGTTGTTATTTCGTTTTTTTATTCACCCGTTCACATAAAGAACTCCGTTTGTGCCACAAAACTGAAATACACAAATTCTTGGACGTCAACTTTGGATTCGATTTTTAATGCTCGGTATTTGTACAATGAGCTGGTGTCCCGCAACTCCACGCCGAAAGCCGTTTTGTGATGCGGGTCCTAAAAATCTCTTTACTTCCATTATAAGCCATTTGGCAACGGAATACTAATAAGGTAAGTAGAAGAGATTATTGACCTGTTTTTTGTAAATTACTAAATTAATGGAGAAGAGATGATACGGCATATTTAATTGGCCGCTCTCACTGTTCATAAATAAATAAGTAGACTTTTTCTTATTAGTTATGTTTATTTTTTAATGTATGTTGAAAGTTGCTACGCTTTGGTAATTTTTTTGTTAAGGTTTTAAGTTTTACTTATATATATATTATATTATATATATTAGAGACCCGCCCCGGCTTCGCACGGGTAGCATTATTCTATAGCCGATGAATTCTACAGGATAGATATCTAATGGTACGGCGGCACAGTTGCAGTGGGCCGATATTGAAAATTAGTGGACATAGGCAACAAAGTTCCAATGTCGATACGATTTTTTTATATGACGTGTTATGGTATTCCTGACAAGTTTTACTCTTATAAAATTTCTTCTAAAGTTGATAGTCTGAAAAAGAAAATTAGATTGTTTTTATGGAGCGAATCACGTTTAATTTTCTTTCTGCAATTTATTGTAGTAATATGTTGGGTGTGTGGCGTGAGTATATGATAGCTAAGCTCATTCTGTAAACATGAAAAAAAAATCTGCGCCGTCCATCCGCGGCCGCGCGAGTATTTTTGCCATTTAAATTAAATTCAAAGTATATTTTCTTTATTCTCATTTGGCTGTTTTGGCCTTCATTTTAGTTTTAATAGCACATAGGTACTTACAACTAGTAAATCTGGTAGAGCTTTAGTTATTATTGCCTGTTATCGGTAGCACCTGCATTGTCATTTTGTCATTGATGACTCATTTGTTTGTGCGCTCGGCTAAGTGCATAACAATCGAGTCACCGAAAAATACTTGTCTCTGATTGGCTGTTATTCTTGAAAAAACGGGGTAACTCGCGGGTTTCTGTGGTTACTGGTATACTTACCCAAAAGGTGACTTATGACAATTTATAGTCCACAGCGGTTTCAATTATATCTGCGCCGTAAGTGCCATCTAGCGCCGGCCGACTGAACTGAGGGCAGCGCCATCTGGCTGCTCTTTGTTGTACAGTTATGAAGAAGTGTACAGCTTGTTCAAGATTCCTGTCTGCAAAAGGGGGGCTACATGTGGTAACTCAGCGTGTCACAACACTTGCCTGCTAGCTGCCGCCCGAAAAATCGCAGATAAGCAGCGACTGGCTGTGCCCTGAGTGCAGGAAGAGGTTGCCCAAGAGTATAAGAGGCGCCGCACTAGCCGGGGCCGGTGATCTTTCTGTCATCGGCGCCAGCGGCTGCTTCGGTTTCGGTTGTGGCGACGTCGTTGGTGGCTGAGGCTTCGGCTGCCGTCCGGGGTGGTATAGTTGGGTCACCTGTCGCGGGGACTCAGGCTATGGGTGCAGAGGCCGAGCCCTCGGCTGCGGTGGCCAGGGTGCTGTCCCGAGCTGGGAGCGAGCAGGGGACTGGCGAGGAACCCTCCTCACTGGATACCTGGCTGACCTTCCGCGAAGAAATAAAGCTCTTCCGCACCGAACTACGTGAGGTCAGGGATGAGGTAAGAGATTACCGTCGCGAAATGGCCGGCTTGCACTTGTCGATGGGAGCCTGCAGTGACGTTCTGCCAGACGCCAAAGTGAACCAGCTGGAGCGGATTGTGACGCAGCTGCAGTTGGAGCTCAACGACCGCGAGCAGGACTTACTTGGCTCCGACTTGGAGATAGCCAACATCCCTGAAGTCCCGGGTGAAAATCGGCGAAGCTTGGTGTGGGTCTCGATGAACGGGACATAGTTTTCGCGCAACGAGTAGGCCTAAAGTCTGACCGTGAGCCACAGTCGGCGGGCGCGGCGAGTCTCGGCCTTCCTGTGCCTTCGCGTCGCTTCTACGTGAACGAGAGGCTCACCAGAACCACAGATTACCAGATAACTCACTCCATACAAATTTTTCAATACCTACCGCTATAATAGCCTACACTTTCAAGTCGATAGACGCTGCGAACGAAAATGTAGCTAACCTTACAAACGTAAAGTGAGTATTGCTTTGTAGATCGCGCAGCCGCGTGGATATTGCAGATTGCTAGGGCTGCCTCTGTCGACGAAGATGTTATTAGGGATTTTTAGTGTAGGTACGTTATAAAATAAAATATATTTATAATGTATCAGAATTTATAATTGTTTTGAAAATAAGTATAATAACGAAATATAAAGGTTGTAAAACACCTTTTCACGAAGCCGAAATACACTTGTTCTCCCCATCATTGCGATCATTTTCAAATTGACAACTTTTTGACAAGTTTTTTTTTGTAAGAATTCCCCTCTACGACCCCCGTATTATTGGGCTATAATCTACCACGCGGGCCCAGTACGGATTGGTAGATGTCACATGTCTTCGAAATTTTGGTTCTAGGACATGACGGTTTCCTCACGATGTTTTCCTTCACCGTTTTGAGAGCAGCGGTGATGAAATAAATTACACAAAGTAATGCACAAAAGCTCTCGCGCACAAAAGTTTTTAATTACGAAATGGTTTTACATAGAGAACTGAGAAAAATGATTTATGACGTATACTGTTTTATAAAGAGGGAAGTTGATAATAATGCAGTTAATATTTAAAACAACGAACCGGACCGCAGAGGCAACAAAATGTTCCGAGTCGACAGTGAGACGAATAGAGGGTTCAAAAGATTCGGAATTTCTTACTGTTTTCCGAACTCCCGGCAAAAATAAGAGAACAAAAACAAAACCAATAACAGACATTGACAGCTGTCCACAGCCAGGGACCAGGGTGTTTTAAAAAGAATCATTCATGATTGTCACGTTACTGAAAAAGAATTGCCTACCATAGGCAAGTTGCAAAGAAAGTTACAGGATGACATGCCTAGTTCAAAAATAAAATAATAGGCACACAACTTTCGTGCGAGACTGTACCCATGCGCAAACACACCCCCACCACTTTCTTCCAGCGACTTTTTACGTGACGCGTACTGTACCATTCCTGAGAAATACCGATTATTATAACCTAACCTTAAAACACTTTATATTCCCCTAAAAAGCGTAGTCGACGGAGCCCCGCTTCGCGGGGCCCCTGTTTCCGAGTGCACGGTTTATTTGAACCTAACTAACCTAACGGGGAGGTGCCCCAAGTCACGATTATGGGGGCAGAGATACTTCCGCATCTTCAATTGACAATAATTCGAGAGTTTACAATATCGCTAGAGAGAAACACGTTATATTGTATTATAACGTGTTTGACAATTTTACGGTGACATATACACGCTGAAATTTTAGCGGTTGTTTTCCCGAAGCGAAATGAGTTTGTATCGGTAGTACAGTCGATTAATATATATATAAAAATAGACTCAATACCTAAAATCAGATTAACAGTATTGTGATTAACAAAACTCGAAAGCGACTTGAACCATCAGTAATATCTACACGGAACGCGGGCCGGGCTCGGGGGTATGCAGAACAGCCGCGCGGTCGTTGCACATCGCGTATAAATCAGCTGATCACTACTCCTGTCTTAATAAAACACAAAACCTAATTTATATGTTAATAATTTGAAAAACAAAACTTTTTTTTTTAGTTTAACTTTGCGTTTCGATAGTGCTACTGATGGGTATTCGTCCTGCTGCCGGAAAAGAACCATTAAATTTCACACTGTATTTAGATGGCAAAAAAATTCATACAAAACATTTTTATTACCGAATGATTACTCGCACGGCCGCGGATGGCCGGCCCAGTTTTTTTTTTTGTGGATAGAGCATGACCCTAGCTATCATGTACTCACGCCACACACCCAACATATTAGTACAACATAAGAAAAAAAAAATTACGTGATTCGCTCCACACAAAAAAGACAAACTATAAACTTTAGAATAAATTTTAAAAGCCTAAGGGCCAGTTTCACCGGTTGCGAATAAAGTGTCGGTTAGCCGATTAGGAACTTATCTGCCAGATAAACTAACACTTTTGGTTTCACAGGTGTCGGATCGCGATATCTGGTAGATAAAGTATTAGTTATAACCAGCCTTTAAGTGGTAGATAGTATTAACTATCAGATAACTAACCGACACTTTATCCGGAACCGGTGAAACTGGCCCTAAAAGTTGTCAGGAATATTATAACATTCATAACACGTCATATAAAAAAACGCATCGAAATTGGAACTTAGTTGCTGTCCACAAATTTTCAGTATGGGCCCATTTTGTGCGGCGAGGTGGACAGCATCAGGCTTTATTTTGTATCATGTATCATAGGATTGCTGTAAAGGTTAACTCGCTACTACTATAACAGTGTAAAGTTGAGTAATTTCAAGTATGTTTGAATGCACTTATATCAGGAACTATGAATAATAATGAGAATTATTTATCTTTATTGTGGTGGGAATTATTGAGGCTGAAAACAGTCCACTTAAGTTATTAATTAGGATAATTTTTCATATATTACATTGATGATTTTCAGGATAAGGTGCAAATAAGAACCTAAATAATGTTTTGATATTACACGTGGCAGGAACGCTTAATAGGCTATGTGAAAAAAATTGAACCACTTAGGCTATCGAGTCGACGCGCGCCTTGACTATAATATATGCCCTCCCTGGTAATGTTCATCTTGTTAAAGAAGTGCAAATTATCTTTGAGCCTTATCACACTAGCGGATTGCCAGCGGATTCAAAGCGGAGCGGTGGCGGTTGGGTGCGCAACGAATTCGTCGCGAATAGTAGCGTGGACTCCATTTGTACTGTCTCGTACAAACGCCATTCGCCAGTCAAAAGTTCGAAGAACATTAATTTTAAGCAAATTTAAGCAAATATTCAAATATATTTTTATATACAACATTATTTTTTGTTTACACTAAACCCGAAAAGGGGTCATTGTACTCATCATTTTGAACAACTTTTTCTATGGGACGAACCTTGAAATTGCGAAAAAAAAAATCAGCTGTTCCCTACATTTATGTTCGCATAACTCGTCAAAATGTAGGGAACAGCTGATTTTTTTTTCGCGATTTCAGGGTTCGTCCTATAGAAAAAGTTGTTCAAAATGATGAGTACAATGACCCCTTTTCGGGTTTAGTGTAAACAAAAAATAATGTTGTATAGCGTTTCTTCAGGTGACCCTGATAATCTCAAGTGTGCTTCGCGTCTTAGTTCAGTTTGTATCAGATGGGTCTACTCATAAAATGTAGGGCTTGACATTCGTAGGTAGGATCGAAATTGTTGTGGATTATTCTTTATTCGTTTGCAAAACAACACAAAGTAATCGCTCTCTTCCATTCGATTGATTGATAATGGATCTTCCCAAATTCTTCGATGCTTTCGCTTTCATCTCCGGCGTCTTCGAAGTAACAAAGCCAACAGCAGTGTTTCCTCTTCGGAATCCATTTTGTTACCGAGTGTATTGTACGTTGTCAATTCGCCACGAAGTCTTTGCGCACCCGCAGGGAATTCGTTGCGCCACCGCTCCGCTTTGAATCCGCTGGCAATCCGCTAGTGTGATAAGGCCCTTAGTGTCGATGGTGACATTGTGAATTCACTTGTCCAGGATTCACTTGTCCGAATTCACTTAGTTAGGTTCCTTTAAACCCTGCACTCGGAAAACTTGGGGGAATATAAAGTGTTTTAAGGTTAGGTTATATTAATCGGTATTTCTCAGAAATGGTACAGTATCTTTTCATGAGAGTGGTACCACTCTCATACATGGTGACATATATATAGTGGAGAAGTATGGAACAGCTAATGAAGTTCGGATATGTCACCGTAAAATTGTCAAATACGTTATATTGTAATATCTCTAGCGATATTGTAAAGTCTCGAATTATTGTCAAATGAACATACTGCTTACAACAAAACGCATTATTTTTCGTGAAATGCATGCGATGGTAGTCAACTTACGCGGAGTGGAGGGAAGGAGGGGTCCCCCTTGCCCAGTGGCACAACTCTCATGAAAAGATAATGCATCATTCCTGAGAAATACCGATTAATATAACATTACCTTAAAACACTTTATATTCCCCCTAAAAAGCGTAGTCGACAGAGCCCCGCTTCGCGGGGCCCCTATTTCCGAGTGCAGGGTTTAAAGGAACCTAACTAACCTAACGGGGGGGGGTGCCCCAAGTCCCGATTATGGGGGCAGAGATACTTCCGTATGTTCAGTTGACAATAATTCGAGACATTACAATATCGCGAGAAAAAACACGTTAAGTATATTGTAATATAACGTGTTTGACAAGTTTACGGTGACAGATAGATTTACTGAATCGTGATAATCGATTTTGCGTCGATGTGCCATTCCACTCTGTATACTATAAGATTATCATCAATCAACACTATTATTTGGAATAAATACTTAAATTAGAACTGAGTTTTATTTTATCCATCGAAATTATGTTTCATAACTTTATTTGTTTGCCAGCACTAAAGTAACATAATTATTTTTATATATTCATTTACTTTTAAATATTTTAAACTATTAACTCCTAGTAAATAGCTCATTTTCTGAATAAGAAAACTAAACAAATAAGAATGTATTCAATTTTAAGTTATGATATGTTGCGAATATTTTCCGTTTTGGTTCCGCTATGAGTTCATTATTGTTTTTTGCTATTCCGATTTTTGTTAATTACATGGAAAAAAAATATTTTGTTCTTTTTTTATGTTTGCCATAGAACGCCAATCATTTTCGATTAAATATTATTCGCAATACATTTAGTTTTGTACGCTTTGGAAAACATTTGATCCATCTCCTTAGTGACTCGTATTAATTTTATTATTTCCAGGAAACATCTACAGTGCCCAGACAGTTCCTACTTCAGCTAATGGGATGCGTTTTGAAACAAAGACCTGTTATGGAAACTGTAAGTATAATAGTTATTTATATTAAAAAAGGCGCGAGGCTCATTGTAGGTGCTACACATTTTACTAAATTTTGATGTAATTTTTAGCCTCCAGTACCTAGTGTCGGAACGGATGAATCGTCACTGCTACAATCGCTGACTGCACTCACCAGGAGATCAAACCCAATCAGTCACGCCTCTACTGACACGTCGGTGTTACAGGCATTGTTGGAAGTGATCCGTAATTGTAAGCCAAACATTTAATTTAATTTATTATACTAACATTTTTTTCATCCGGTCCGGTCGCGGAGTAGGAAGAATTTCGTACATTAACCTGTTATTACCTGTCTCTGTCACTCCCGCGTAAATATAATGAGTATCACTGGCACAGATGCATTGGCCGCCATCCTCAGTAGGTAGTTGTCATTGTGCTAAATTCTTCCTGCTGCGCGACTGGACTTTACATTAAAATCTAATACAACACGTTATAATATAAAATTAAGTTACCTATAAAATTTAAATAGTACACATTATGCAATTAAATTTTCTCTTAAATCACGCATAAAACCCATATTAATCGATAGCTGGTATCAATAAAATATTATCATTATCTTTAGTGTCACCTTTGCGAGATACGCTATCAAAGTTAAGGTGAACGGGCTTCACTGATTGTTGAAGTTGTGAACAAATATTTATAATAGCCCTCCTCCTTATTTTTAATTTTTATGTTGTTATGCCCGACAGGGCCCACAATGCTCCAAAACTATATTATGTATTTTTATGTACCTACCACCTAAGTTCACATTGTGGAATGCAATAAATGTATTGAGTATATTGAGTACTGATGGCATCTTCAGTACAATAGAAGATTTTTTTATATCGTAGTCATATTTATTATGTTATTCAGAATTTTGTGGCTAACCAATACTATATTTATTTATTTTTCAGCATCGTCTCTAAATTCTGACAGAAATCTAATAAATGAATCTCGCACAAAAGAAACGAATACAAATCGAAGTAGACCAAGCACTTCAAACATAAGCAGCAATGCAGCCAACGGATTTAGCCACTTCGTCAACGGTCATAAAGTAGATAGTGGTCCTTCGGCAGCGATGGCGAGCTCCAGCGGATATCCGACAAACATGAACGTTGCGGTCCGATCGTACTCCAGCGGAACGGCCGGCACAATGTCGCTCTCACAAAGTGCAGCACACATGTCCACTGCGCTGCATTTACCCAACACATCTCATCCTCCTGGCGCCCCGCGCCCGCCGAACGCAGCCCATCTCCCTAGTGGCCCGCATCCCACTAGTGGCCCGCATCCCCCTAGTGGCCCGCATCCCCCTAGTGGCCCGCATCCCCCCAGTGGCCCGCATCCTCCTAACGCGCCCCATCCACATTCTGTGAGGGCGGTGGCCGCTCCTGCCACGTACCTGCCGTACCAACCGGTCGCCCCGCCACCACCCAATAGAGTCTACTATTCACAGCCATATCCAACAGCCTCCAACCGTAAGTTATGGAAATTACTCAAAACTAACACTCTTATTTTATAAACAAATAATTACTTGTTGCCAAGTAACTCCTTGATGAATTCATTCAGTAATGTATTTCAAGTCAGAGGCTCATGGTGCATGGTGGTATAAAAATGATGATAGCAGGTTAGGCACTAACCACATAATAAAGAAGAATTAGAAGGCATAAGTGAAATCTAAATCATTTAACTTTAACATTGATATTATGACTTAATTTATTTTGATACTATCCCTTTTATTGTTGGTTATTGGTAGAAAGTCAGAAACAACGTTTGATCGATAAACCTGAATGTCATTTAAAGATGTTTCAAAATGCTTTGGCCAGGTCTGGACTTTTATTAAATAACGGTTTTACTACTACTGAATACAGGTGAACAAACGGGTTGGAAGATTTTTATATGAAGCGTGACCTGTCGAACTACATCACTTTTACTCAAAGGTCCCTGCGATTACTTGTGTTAGTATCTAATTAGAAATTATTTTTCAGGTTTTATTTTATTAAAATTGCCAAGAACTATTAATGTAAGAAGATTGCAATTCGCAACAAACAAAACAAACAAACAACTGCAAATCGCAATCTTCTTTCTTCAATAAGTCACACCAAAGTTGTTTTGGCGTATAATAGTGTATTTCTGTATTTTTTTTCTATCTTCGGAAATGAGTGAGATATTAAACGTTAACGGACGGCCTCCGCGGCACAAGCCGACTACGAACGTGACGTTACGTTGCGAGTCGAAATAAAGTGCAAATCACTTTAGAAATCAGTTAAACACGAACGTTAAAATCCTGGCCTGATTTCGATGAAACAAAAACTATTAAGTATTATTGTTACGAATACGCCATTAAGTGTTGTAGTAACTTTTATAGTCATTTTGATGTGTTTGTGTGATTAATTGTTAGTTAGTTAGTTAGTAGTAGCTAGCTACCAGCTCTAGATACAGTAAGTGGAAAGTACGTAGTTTGTTTATTTGAAATTTCTGACAGTAAACCGTTATTTGGTAAAAATCAAGACTACACTTGGTATTAAAAACGCAGGGAGTTTAGTTATGGCCTCCGACCACGCCCTATTCGGTGTGGGAGTACTCTCACAATAATGGTTTATTATTCTGCCAAATACCTAAAGTTTCGTTAAACGAAGAAGAGAAAGAAAGTATACATTTTGGTCTTTAGCTAAACGCTAACGTAACCAGAAAAAGCAAAGTTGGATATTTTTTGTAATAAATAAAGCAACTTGGGTTTTTATACTGTGCATTCAAAGTACACAATTATTTTGTATTCTGAGGTCGTAATCCCTAAAGGATAGGTATTGCATTCGTTTATATTTCAAAACATATCTTTCAGATATACCTAATATTCATCAATCGTACCCTAACTCTCCTGTACGAGTGGCAATGACGCCTCAAGTACCGCCGCGGCCCTCAACGACGACGACTGCACCGCCTGTGCAAAACACTCAGCCCTACAATCCATATTTTATGGGCAGGTATCCCCCCCAGCCACATAACTATCCTCCTTTCCAATAAACCTGACGAGGTATGTACACCTTAAATGTATAGATGACGGCGGCTATTTTGCGATATTTTTTACAATTATACGTATTACTAACACCAAGACTAGCTTACTTTAGTATTTTAAAAATTAACATACGTTCTGCGTATTGTAAAATTGTGTTAAGTAAACTGAATACTGAAATAAGTTATTCATGCGGTTGCGTAGTTTATAAGAACATGCCTATGCGAGTAAAATAATGTTAAAACTATATTCACGATAGCAAGTTTCTGTGCCACTTTGGATTTGCTTGTGTAAATTGGATATACAGGCAGGGTATTTTTTTAATTAAAGCGGCTGAAAATTTTAAATCAAATAGTAATTTATCCATAGCTCAGCAGGGGTCAAGGAAAAAAAAACAGGTATTCAGACCGCTTCGACACCTTATGACATAATTTTTGGGATTACCTTCAACCTATAAAAATGGTCAGCTGCATGTAAGTCCCTGAGAATATACGTCTATGAACATAAAATCTTAAATTACACTTTTGTTTAAATTTGAAACTGATTCGGCGCCTTTTGCAATGATCATGGCAAGCAAAACCACCACGTGTGAGTCCGCTTCTTTCTATTGTGAAAATAGTTACAAAGAATTACCCAAAAACGTTGAAAGACTGATTTAATTACCATAAAAGACTGATTATTTGATAACATAATATTCGATGTTATACCGACTTACGGTGGCCTGTGTGAGGTAATAGGCATCAGTATTTTTTTCAGTTAATGCTTATCCTTCGTTTTTTATCTTTGAACAATATCGAGCGTATAATATAGTGCACACCGCGCTATAGTTTAGTGAGCAGACAAGTCTTATGGATGTTACTTCTAACGAAAGTAAAACTCACAGAAAATCATAAGTCGGTAGTATGTTTACGTATACACGAATTAAATGTAATTATATGTAAGACAATTTGTAACCGATTGTTCCTATAAATAGTCATTAGATAGTGATGTTCCAATAAAAATATTATATAGGATCGATGTGTGTACCTAATATTAGTTAAGTTTATTAAGTTTTAAGTTCATGGTGCAACTTCTATTGAAGAAAATGAATACTGGCAAACAATTTCAAATGAGAGCTGTATTTGTGGCCGGAGAATTCCGTTTATTAAATAATTCACAACACTAGCACTGCTAGTTACCAATCAGGTCTCTTAACTGTCCGTCCAGCTCCCGTTTGAACATTTTGTGTATTTTCTATGTTTTACAGCCATTTTTAGACAAAACTGTGATATTTAAATGAATTATGTATTAATTAATCTAATGTTGACTGACTAGAAAATATAAAAGATTAAAGACTGCGAGCAAAGTACTTAGAGGAAACAAAGTAATAGCAAACCAAATTTTTTTTTGGTCTTGAAGCATATTTAGTGAATAAGTTTAGTTTTTTAGTAAAATGGAAGCTTTAGCCGAACATAATACGAATCACGTTCAAAAAATTAAATTCTAAAAATATACTTTATAATCATTCTCATAAAGTCCATTTTAAGGACAAAATTTTAACGTGATTCATATTATGTTCTGCTAAAGCTTCCATTTAAGACCCCCTGTTTACACCTTGTATTATAATGTTCTATTAAGTGAAAATCACTGCATGCCGATGCGATTTATTTGATTATGTTGTTGAGTGGAATTTCAAAATGCCTTTGCGATTGTTGTATTTATAATAAAAGATTTTTAGGAATTACACTCACCAACTTGAAACCAACAACCATCATAATATTCTGACTTGTTCTCCGGTCGCTACCAAGTTATAAACCATTTTGTTTCGTCGTTACCGTTCACATCGTCTTTTCTTCATTAAAAACAGGCCGCCGCGATCGCGACATTGTAATAAGCGGGTTCCGCTTCTTTGTCAACGCTCTCATACATCACTATAACTATGTTTGAATTTATTGCGGGTCGCGCCTCACGACGCGCTGCGTCTTCGTTAATAAGTCCATAGACCGGGTTATTTCAATGTAATAAGTCCAAAGATAATTTATAAACGGAATCGGAAACTCCTGTCTATCTCGTTCGCTTTCGTAATGTCAAAAAAAGACAGACATACGACTTGTTGAATCGAATCGAGCGTTTGTGAATATGCAGATCTTCGAACATCATGGATTACTATTTATTGTAATTTGGTATGATTTTGTAGTATTTAAGAGTAGTTAGTTGACAAAATCAGAACACGGTTGCATTCAAATATTAAAAGTTACATTTCACTATATAGTGTGTTTGGCTACCGGTTACCAATACTTACTACTTTAAATTACTACTATCGACAAATCCTATCCCTACTAATAATATAAATTTACGTTTGTTTGTTACGCTTTCACGCGAAAACTACTCAACCGATCATCATGAAACTTTGTACACATATTCTTGGAAGTATTAGAAAAGTAACATAAGATATTTTTTAACCGACTTCTAAAAAAGGAGGAGGTTCTCAATTCGGATGTTTCTATTTTTTTTTTTTTTTTTTTTTTTTATGTTTGTTCGGGCATAACTCCGTCGCTTGCCAACCGATTTGGAAAATTATTTTTTTGTTGGAAAGGGTATTCTTTCCAAATGGTCCCATAGCCACCAAATCAGGATCTGATGATGGAATCTTGGCGAAATCGAGGGAACTCTTCAAATTTTATATGAAAACGTGTTGCGATTTTGGTATTTTCTACAACAAGTGAAGCATTTGCGTTTGATAAGAACCATTCTACCATCAGAACTAATGATGAAGCCAAGAGTCACGGAACTCCATAATGAGACAATGTACCATAGTCGTGTTTGGGCTTGTTGTAATTGTAACGGTATGCACTTTCCATGTATCAAGCACATGTGAACCACTAAAAAGTTGAAAATAAAAACTTTTTTGCAAAAAATAAAACCGACTTCAAAAAAAACAAAAAAGTGAAAAATAACTTTAGCTTCTGAAGTCGGTGACAAAAAAACTAAAGCAATCAAACAAAGGTCACCGACTTCAGAAGCTAAAGTTATTTTTCACTTTTTTGTTTTTTTTGAAGTCGGTTTTATTTTTTGCAAAAAAGTTTTATTAAAAAAAAACGAACTCTCACTCGCAGACGAAGTTGCGCGAGTCAGCTAGTACATGTATAAATGCTCTTACCCCCACACTTCGCGAACGGCAGCCATTTTGTTTTAACGTTCAATAAAATGCAAATATCTTTGAATGTAAGAGACCTAAAGACGTGCATATGATAAACGTCTTATATAAACAACGAGGCTATCAAATTATTTTTCTTCCAACTATGCTTTAATTTCATCATAATCACACTAAAAACTCAGTACAAAGCGAGTCTTTAATGCTCTAGAGCAATAAAAATGTATGAAATATCATTATTGCACTTTCATCAATACTTTTTTTTAGTGTGCGTACGCGCAGCGGAATGTTGTTGAATTTAAAGATTTTAATTATGCAGATATTTAGTGTATGACGTCGTATAATTGTGTATGGTAAAAAAAAAATTGTGCACGCAACCATTGTGGAGAAATTCACCAAAAACTGATTCCGCTGGGCGAACGTTGTCCTGGCGGAACTTTTTTTAATCCGTAGACTTTAGAAGAAAAGAGATGTGTCCAAAAATTAGTGTGTATTTGTGTGTAATTGTGTATGTATGAATAAAACTAGTGCATGCATAAACTTCGGACAAATTCAAGTTTCCGCTACGCGAACGTTTAGCCATTAGCTAGTTTTCATATAAAGCGCTTACATAGAGAGCTGTAGATTTTTACATACGTTGCTTTGAATTTGTTTATATTTAAAAAAAAAGCAGATTTAGAAAAAATCGTAGGGCTTAAAAGATAAAAATATAAACGTAAAATACGCTTCTCGCTTCGGTCTTAGTTCTTAAAGTATGCACTTTGGGGTCTAGATTTTCACGTTTATGTAAACCTTGTAAGTGTCTGCAACATGTTGCCAAGTATCAATGATGTTCCGTTAGTAACTAAAGAGTTATAGGACAAATTTACTATGAACAGATCACTGTTTACAAAGCAGTCAAATATCACGACGTTCTGAAGGAATTGCATGGTAATATGTATGTCAATAATTAGTATATTCATTCAACTATTCTTATGCAAAATTTCATGTCATTAAATTCAGTAATTAAAGAAAAACAATTATAATACTGACTAAGCATCGAAAACCTACATAACCCGACCAAGTTCGGATGGCTACAAAAAAGCGGCCGTGCAATATATTTAGGTAACATCCCAAAATTTACAGTATAATACCGGTATTGAATTGGTATAGGTGATAACACAATTGTTGTCTCGATATAATTTATAGGTAATTTATTTTTGTACACATACTTTTTTAAATGTATTTGACTATGACAGAAAGTAGGTAGGTAGGTAGGAAAATTTTTATTGAAGCTCGAAATATTATACTTACCCTAAGTTTCGTCATCCACGCGAACGAAGTCGCGGGCAAAAGCTATTTCATAATCTATTTTAGTTAAAACACATTTAAGTCTATTGCTGTCATTGCAAGCGTTTGTTAACGTTATTATAATTACATAATTAAGTATTATATGTAATTAAAAATATTTTTGTACGCGGATATTTAAATAGAGAAGTACTTGTTAATTGAAGATTTGTTTTTATCGTAGATAGTGGCGTTATTATTAAAAAAAATATTTTTCATTCAAGAAATGCAATTGTTTTATTTTTTCCTAACGCTTGTGTACGCAACTGTACCATATTAATAAATACTATATTGGAAGGTTAAGAACGTTTCTTAGATATATGGCACGGCCGCTTTTTTGTAGCCATCCGAACTTGGTCGGGTTATGTAGGTTTTCGATGCTTAGTCAGTATTATAATTGTTTTTCTTTAATTACTGAATTTAATGACATGAAATTTTGCATGTGAATAGTTGAATGAATACACTAATTGTTGGCATACATTTTACCATGCAATTCATTTAGAACGTCGTGATATTTGACTGCTTTGTAAACAGTGATCTATTCATGGTAAATTTGTCCTATAACTCTTTAATTACTAACGGAACATCATTGATACTTGGCAACATGTTGCAGACACTTACAAGGTTTGTATAAACGTGAAAATCTAGACCCCAAAGTGCATACTTTAAGAACTAAGCCCTAATAAGCGTATTTTACGTTTATATTTTTATCTTTTAAGCCCTACGATTTTTTCTGAATCTGTTTTTTAAACAAATATAAACAAATTCAAAACAACGTATGTAAAAATCTACAGTTCTCTATGTAAGCGCTTTATATGAAAACTAGCTAATGGCCAAACGTTCGCGTAGCGAAAACTTGGATTTCTCCGAAGTTTATGCATGCACTAGTTTTATTCATACATACACAATTACACACAAATACACACTAATTTTTGGACACATCTCTTTTCTTCTAAAGTCTACGGATTAAAAAAAGTTCCGCCAGGACAACGTTCGCCCAGCGGAATCAGTTTTTGGTGAATTTCTCCACAATGGTTGCGTGCACAAATTTTTTTTTACCATACACAATTATACGACGTCATACACTAAATATCTGCATAATTAAAATCTTTAAATTCAACAACATTCCGCTGCGCGTACGCACACTTTTTTTAACGTACGTATTATTCGTTGCTATCCTACTTGTTCCAAATTTGTAAAAATGATTGCTGGTAACTCTGATTTAAAAATGAAAGAAATTTAAAAAAGTGATTGCCGGGAACTTTGTTAATTTTGCTTGACAATATTTTTGGAAACGATAAAGTGTGATACTATCTGATTTTGAGTGCTTCGGCTTCGAATTAAAATGGAATCATCTAGCGACACATTAACTCCGGAAAACATTCTAAATGAAGCCGACAGTGTTATAGAAACTTCTATTTTAACTGTTTGATATGAATTTCTTTTACCTACTATTCCTATAGGTAATAGTTTAAAGAAAAGCAGATTATGCACCTCACCTTGTGCTCGATGCAATAATCTACTATTGTAGTTTTTTTTTTGTAAAGGACAATGCTCATGGATATATGGAATCCCGTACCATGCTGCGTCAATATGTAACTTTATTTTTTTAAGGGTCTACACTTATAATATTAACTCCTAAAAAGTTATTTTTGTAACAAAACCGGAGTTTCGAAGTAAGTTTATAATATCGAAGTTTTCCGTGAAACCATACAAGTAGAATTGAGCCTTTTGATACATTAGTTTTGCCGGGTGACTGACGGTCTTATTCGGTTGACCCTATGACTTGACATATTTGCAGAATAAACAGAAAGTTTACAAAGTACAAACAAACACACCAACTCCACAAACCATACAACTTCACAATACAATTATTAATTTATCTCAACTATACGGACGTAAACATCACATAAATGTCAATGTCATTTAGGGATGAGATCAGTAAATCTAAATCTTTAGTAAAAACATAGATTTTGTATGTACGTCAGTCGTCTCCTATTACATTCAAAGATATTAGAATTTGTAGATACCCTTGATCAGCCGATTAGAAAAACAAAATGACTGCCATTTGCGGGGTTAGGGTTCGGAGTAATTACAAAAAAGTACATTTTTGTCGATAGAACTGAGTAAATAATATGCCCATAAAGTATCGCTAACCGGTAGCCAAACACATTGTATTATGAATACTTGTTACAAAATCATACCAAATTCTTAAAAATATATAATATTCCGGCCTGTTACAGCATGAGAACAGGCCTTTGCCCAGCAGTGGGATAACACAGGCTAACATTAATAGTCACCGTCAGGATGGCTGGTTGTCTGCATCAGTCCGCGTCATGGTGGTGACCAAAAATTGCTACCTATTTGCTACCCATTGCTACCTATAGTCAATTAATTGCTACCTAACTTGGAAAATAATTAAAGAGACTTTAAAATGACCAGCCATTCTGATGTCAGGATGGCTGGTCAACTCTCCGTGTGAGTAAACTATTCAAATTCATGTTATTATTTTAACTTGAGTAATTGCTACCTTCACGTATTTCAATGTCCATTTTGTAGCTTTAACAAGTAAAAAGTTATGATCGTTTGAAACTTTTACAGGGACTGGATTTAGGTTATTGAATAAAATAATATTTTAAACTATTACAAGAACGTCCCTTTTCATTGAAAAACGCTGCCCCAATATAGTAATTAACTACAACTAGTTAATTACTATATTGGGTCAGCGGGTCAACACCCACGCAATTTCGTCTTCGTCACATAAGAGAGAAAAAGCTTACAATAGGAATTATTTTTCCCGTTTTTGGAACATTTTTCATTTATGCTCCGCTCCCATTGGTCGTAGCGTGATTTTATATGACCTATAAACTTTCTCGATAAATGGTCTAACCAACACAATAATATATTTTCAATTCCAACCAGTAGTTCCTGAGATTAGCTCGTTCTATTAACCAAACAAACAAACTCTTCAGCTTTATAATATTATTAGTAGGTATAGATAGCACTTCGCCAGCGACTTCGTCAGCGAATTTGATGCTTGACTAATTTGCATGAAATATAATTTATAGCCATACTTCCTGATAATTTGGCTGTCTATCGTTGAAAAACTGATTAAAGCTAAACTAACTTAGCTTAGCTCTTGGTCTGCAATTAGAGATCCTTACAAAACCCTTACTAAAACCAACCCAAGGTGTAAAAAAATTGCCATATCAATTATTTCCTACCATTTACTGCAATGCCTAGTTGTTCTGAATGACTAGTTGTTGCCTTTGACTTTACTTGGTTTTTGCACGTACATGAATATTAAGAAAAAAATAAAATTATAGAAATTAAAAGGCTAAATCTTTATTGCACAAAAAGTAATAATCACAAAATGGAAACAAAACAGGAGCCTCATAATGAACAAAAATTGATAAACAATGAACGCGAAAGGGATACACTTAGGTAATTAATTTCCCACTTAGTATTTACCGAAATGAATTTAGGGAAGATATTTCCCACCTAGTTAAGACATGCAAAACCAGCACAAAGTTTGGTTTTATACACTGTTTATAACATCATTATATCAGAAATATAGTCTACTCACAGAAATAAGGACCGTTACGTACGTACAAGAATTTTTCTGCTCGTCAGATGAAAAACACTTCACAAAAATTCTAATTTAGAGCTAAATTGCCGGAAAAAACGGACCTCGAAGTTTGAACTGATTTTGACATTTAGGCATGTGACATTTAGGAAGAAAGTGTTGCCAGATATTAAAAAAAAACAACGCACAGGGCAGCAAGAAACGGGAGAGGGGTGTGCGCATCTATGAAATAGGTAGCCGCGCGGCTCAAAGTGGCGGTTTCCTATGCAGTGGATGCAAACGACATTAAATATTTTGATTTTTTCATAGCACATTTATGTTTCTGTTAAAATGTTATTTTCAAAACTATTAACCAACGGGACCCTATTTATAATGCGGGTTGCAGACCAAGAGCTAAGCTAAGTTAGTTTAGCTTTAATCAGTTTTTCACCGACAGACAGCCAAATTATCAGGAAGTATGGCTATAAATTATATTTCATGCAAATTAGTCAAGCATCAAATTCGCTGACGAAGTCGCTGGCGAAGTGCTATCTATACCTACTAATAATATTATAAAGCTGAAGAGTTTGTTTGTTTGGTTAATAGAACGAGCTAATCTCAGGAACTACTGGTTGGAATTGAAAATATATTTTTGTGTTGGTTAGACCATTTGTCGAGAAAGTTTATAGGTCATATAAAATCACGCTACGACCAATGGGAGCGGAGCATACATGAAAAAAGTTTTGTAAGCTTTTTCTCTCTTAAGTGACGCAGACGAAATTGCGTGGGTCAACTAGTTAATTACTATATTAGGTCAGTGTTTTGCAATGAAAAGGGACGTTCTTGTAATAGTTTAAAATATTATTTTATTCAATAACCTAAATCCAGCCCCCGTAAAACTTTCAAACGATCATAACTTTTTACTTGTTAAAGCTACAAGGTGGACATTGAAATACGTGAGGGTAGCAATCAGGTAGCAATTACTCAAGTTAAAATAATAAAATGAATTTGAATCGTTTACCCACACGGAGAGTTGACCAGCCATCCTGATATCAGAATGGCTGGTCATTTTAAAGTTTCTTTAATTCTTTTCCAAGTTAGGTAGCATTTAATTGACTATAGGTAGCAATGGGTAGCAATTAGATACTTAGCAATTATTGTTCAATAACTTAACGCGATCCGATACAGACAACTAGCCATTCTGACATTCACCATAAATACTAAAGAAACATATTAATTTCATTAAACATTTGACGACCCGAATGTCGAGTGATAGTGAAGCTGCCTTACGTTCTTAGGGTCCTGGGTTCGAATCCCAGTAAGAGCAAATGTTTCTGTGATGAGCATGGACATTTTGTTTCCGAGTCATGGTCCTCATGATTCAATAATTATTTGTTATGGTGTGACCTCTCAAATGCACAACATTTTGCCGGAGTAACGCACACCTCGTTCAGCTGTTTTATAACTGATCTATAAGGTGGTTGGTGGTTATTTAGTTAAATTTTAAGATTGCGAACCTAAGTACATACTGGTAGAGCGTGTGTAGAACTTACGATTGACGATTATGTTGTGTGAACATAAATATCGTGTAAATGATTTGTAATATTTAGTGAAAATACTGTTTTTCGCGCAATTTTTTATGTAATAAACAGTGATCAGAATAAGATGAGCAATTTGCTTGACATTTTGCTTCCCAAGCTATCAATTTGTGACTTCGCTTGTGCATAATAATTAATTATTACGACCGACCGTAGGAGGGATGAGAGATACGATGCGGATTTAGACCAAGACTTCTCTCGGCTTTGGTAGAGTCCAGGCCTCGTAAATAAATAAAATTACGAATGGATCGCCCGAAAAAATCTTAAATTGTATCATTATCGTTTTTGTTAACCAAATAAAGCAATACTGATTGATAGTACAAAGCTTAAGGATCGAAAAACTGACAACTGAATGTATAAACATTCTGTAAACAAGTAGTCCCTTCGCAGCTTCGCCCTTCCACTACTAAGTCGTTAATAGTAGTGGAGTCAGTTAATAGTTTTCTTGAAACACAATCCGTCGGAACTCCTTAGCTGTAACTCCGCACAAAGGACATATTCCGACAACGAATAGTGCGTATGGGTCAGATGTCTTCCAAGTAGCGCATCATCTTACATCTTCTAGTCAAATGCTCTGATCGCTGGTTATAAATCCACTATGTCATGACACTTGCCTGCTGGAGTAAGTACACGCGTCGTTAATAAGTAATTTACTAGTATAGTTTACAATGTTTTGTCATATTTTTGTAAGACCCCTGTCATGTACCTGAACTGAATTTGGAGATTACAGTTTCTAAAAATATTTAACAAGTGTTTCATTTCATGACTTGAGTTTTCTTTTATTCAAAAAACAATCACATTAAACTTAGCTTTGCGTGTGTGACTGACACTGGCTTGGCCACCATCAGGGATTTTAATCAAAATCGGGATTTGTCGCCCAATACCAGTTTTTTTTTTTACTGCTTCTTTAGGTAGAAGATTTGATAGGTGGGGGGGGGGGTCTCCCCAGCTTGGCCACATTTATATCTCACAAACTAGAGCACCTAGCGAAGATCCGTTTTGTTCCAAATTTAATCGGTAATTTGTTTGAATGAGGGAGAAAACAGATCAGCCCCCGTATTCACAAACGCTCGGAATGAATTTCGATTCGACGAGTCGTATGTCTTATCTGTTTTTGCCATAACAAAAAAGAGCGAGATAGACATACGAGTTCCCGAATCGAAGTGTTGTGAATAAGGGGTCAGATCTGATGCGGTCAGATCTTCGCTAGGTGCTATAGTATTTGAGATATAAATGTGGCCAAGCTGGGGAGACTCCAGATCAGCCACCTATAAATCCTGATATCTTTTGAGTTAGGATTTCTGATATTTCGCGACAAATTTCGACTAATTCGCGACAATTTTTTTGTGGTATCTTAAAATCCAGCGTCAATCACACGCTTTGCGTTGCTCTGCATTGTTTTGCTTGACTCGTTTAAGGTAGATACGCCGTGGTAGATATTTTACGTTTTTGCGATAGGCGGGTTAGTGTGGTTGCTTGTTGTTGTGACCACTGTCTTTCACAGATTGAATCTTCAGCACCACTTGGATTTGATCGGTCACGCATAAAACATGTATCAATCGATAGCTGGCATCAATACAAACAAGTTTTGTTACGAAACAAAATTTTATAAAGTGTCACGTTTCTGAGATATGAGTTATCAAAGTTTAAGTAGGTAATCATTGAGCATCCTCAGCAAAACTTTGATTTGATCGTTCACGCACTTTAGAACTTTTGCCCAATACAAAACTTGTTTATATTGATACCAGCTATCGATTATTATAGGACCTATGCGTGGCCGCTACTTTGAAAAAATAAATAAAAATCCGGCCAAAAAGTAGCCCCTTTGAAGAGTGTAGATTTTACCATGAAAGTAAAAAATGGTAGAAAAATGAATAAATAAATGGTGGAATGGTAAAAATACTGTATTCAATCCTATTCAATGCTATTAAAAAACCTGGTGGGTGGAACGGTAGAAATACTGTATTCCATCCTATTCACATGATATTAAAAAAACCTGGTTGGTCCCGTCATCTTAACGTTCATACCGTTTGACGCACCGCTACGGCGCCGACACGGTGCGTTTTTCGTATTGCGTACGGACGTTCGTTTCTTTTCATACAAAGCGCGCGGCGCGGCAACAGTGCGATATGCGCTGCGCTACCGACGCCCTTAGCGTCGTTGTCGCTTCGACTTTGTATAAAATGGTTTACGAAGTTGTTTTCACCGTAATTATCGCTACTACAGTTTAAATTAACAACCCAGCACTTTACAATAAAGCTAATTTAATAGAGGCGCACGTGCCTCAATAATAACAGATGCTTAGATCCATCTTCAGGTCAAACCTTGCTTACGTTTGTAGGTAGATGGCAGGTCACCGATTAAATACCGAGTTTCCTCCGTGCCTCGGAAAGCACAATTATGCGTTAGTCCCGACTGTCATTTGTAGATCTGTGACAATTTGTACAGGTAGTTCCTATAAGTCTGACCAGTCGTACCAAGTGGTATTGCATTACCCAGTACTAAAAGTTAGGAAATGGCTAGGCTAATGACTTAGCAAAAAAATACACGTGAGATTTCGTCTTCATTGGTCAAGCAACTTCGTGTGTATTTTTTTTGGGTTAGGGATATCCTCATATGTGGTTAAGCAACATCCTGCGCGCGCACTACGCCAAGCGAAGACACTATGCTTTAATTTGCGCAAACATTCGTGTCTAAATTATAAGAGCGAGGGGAGGTCCAGTTCCACGAGGCTGCAGGATAGAAGTAAAAGAAGCGATTATCCAATCGTTACACGGAATTATTAAATTATAGTGAGCGACATCTTCTCGACTTTCTATTCATGAGGCATTTTTAGGTGTTCATATTAGATAGAAACCCAAAAACATGGTTGGGGTGATGTCTCAGCAGGTCGAAGGGACAAAAAGGGGCCTTTTCCTGCTGAGACATCATGGCGAAAATAGAATGAAAGTCGTTTCAAATAAGGAAATTCGACCAATCTGAAAGAGCTCTGACGCTTGACCTCTCCGCTTAAAAAAATGCTCTGCTAGGCTGCGCGGCTACTCACGGGTAATGGTTTAAAGCGTCAAATCAAGGCTCAAATGATTTTATCAATTCATTTGATTTCGCAGAATTTGGCTGCTCTGAAGTCGCCACTCGGCCGCGTGAAAAGCAACAGGTGTAAATGTGAAGTGAATACGAACATTTTGGACCCCTCCTTTTCGCATGTTTTTTTCCTAATATACCTTGGCATAACTATTTTAGTAATTTTTTTTGCTATAGTAATACTTTGTCTGGCTTGTTTTTGGTAAACAGTTTATGCTGAAATAATTATGTCGTAGGCTAATATGTTTTGGCATAATTTTAATTCGCATAATGTCGTAATGACTATTAACATAATGATATTAAGGCATACAAATAAATTATGTTTTTACTTGCTACTTTTATTTAGTCATGCGTTATGAATTTATTATTTAGGATTTACAAAAGCTACGTCCGATAATATACCTGATGTGGATAGACAATTATAGAAATGGTATTGGGTTTAATTCGCTCGGCTGATGTTACATTTAAGGGCCATCACACTAGCAAGTTGCAAGCGAATTGAAAACGGGGCGAGTGAGTTCGCAACGTGTGCGCGGCGATCACGACATCCCCTTCGTATTAGGTTATTTTAAATCCTGCAGGCAGAAGAAATAGGAATCCCGCGTAACGGATCTACATCTTGATATTTACCTTAAGGCGATTACATGAGCTAAACGCGAGTTTTATAATTACGAAAAGTATATGATTCACTGCCATAAACAAGACCAGAAAAATATTATGATATTCTTCAGGATATATGCTAGAATGATACTGTTTTGAAAACATAATACAATTAATTTGGCTCGATAAAAAGAAATGAAATAATTCTACAAGCAATACTGATACTGTTTCAATTTTTTTTTATCCAATCAATAGTTTTTTTTTGTAAATTGATCGAAACCACTCATGTCGCGCTATTTGGCCCGCAGTGGCTTACGTAACAACCACTTTGTAGTGCAAGCTGATTAGAACTTTATTCTAACAGCATTTCAAACGAAGTTTGAACCACCACAAATAGAGTTGCTTATTTAGCTCGTCTAAGCGACTTAACGGTGATTTTATTACTAATTTGACCTTAATCTTGCAAAACACATGAGTTGTTGAGTCTCCAGTAAGGTAACATTGCTAGATTTTAGCACATTTTGGTGTGTTCGACCTTGATCTAAAGATGTCATCGCATCATTAGCATCACACGAAAAGTCTAAATTGAAAGCGCCCATTGCATGAAAACAAGTTTAGACACGTTACAAAACCTATCAAAACTGTAATAGAAATCAGTATAAGTGGCTTACTTTTTAGGACTTAATATTCGTTTTCGTTCTTTCTTCTTAGTTATTCGTTATGCCTATAACAAATGGTTTTAATATCATTATGCGAAAATTATTTATGCTTTAGAATGTTATGCTTACACATTATGAATTAAGAAATTATGCTTTAAAAAAAAAATGCGTAAATATAGTTATGAGAAACAAAAGTATGCCATGTTATATTATGTCTGAAAATTGTATGCAAATGGATAGGGAACCAACTATTATCTATAGATTAATTAGGTTATTCTTAGAATTTAAACAACCCTAGACAAGTGGAATTAGTGTACAAGTGGTTGTATACAGGGTGGATTTATGAACATAAGAGCTATGCCAACCGTTTGTTAAGTATTATTCCGCACTGTCGGAGCGCATCAGCAGGGATGAAGCCTTTACGCGTGTCTCTTTAGCAGAAACAAAAGAAGTTGCGGCACCTGTCCTCATCTCCTCTCATCGGCAAGGAAACTACGCTAGATTGTGACTTATGCGATCCGTGTGATTGCTGATGTACGTAATCATTTGCATTGTTATTCTTTACTAAAATGATAACATACAAAATATAAACTTTAATTGGAACATGACAGCATACATGTAAACTAAACCATTGCATTGTACTTACCTAAAAATACGCTCTGATTGCTCTCTCAGGTCGGAATGGTACTTCAGTAGAGATTCTGTACAAACATTTTAAATTTAAAAAAATCGTCTTTGCGTGGTCAAGGTCATTAAACTGCATATAAGGTATTTTGTAACTCAAAAAATGTTAAATAATGTTTCAAATCGGGATGGTAAATATGTATCTAAAATCGTAACATTGCAGTCCCTTTCTAACTATTAGTTACACGATTTGGAAGACAAAAAGTTACTCCCAACTAGAGCATAGATAATACACTGTATAATACAAGATAGATCATGTGCACGGAGGTTTTCGTTTTTAAAACTGTGCTCCCAAGCTGCTAGATGCCGCTGTTAGTTTTTGTTTCTAGTTATCAAAATAAATAGGTACAAAATGTAAATCTGAGTTCTCGAAGATGTGAACCACTGTATACAGGGCGGTCGCTGTCACCGCTCGACCCTTTACTTCACTGACTAATAGTCCAACTAGGTGTTCTTTCTCTTCATATGCATGTTAGGATAATTGTCAAACAGTTAAAAATTAGAAATAATGCAATATTGCATATTATAATATATTAATTAAGTAGTATTCAATAATAAAATGTAAATATTAATAATTATTTATCAATATAATTAGCTTTCATTTTATTGTTCTGTTACATTTCTACAGTTCTAGCTCGTATCTATGGGCAAAAATATAAAACTATGGCCAAACTTTGCGTACTAAACCACACAGATGACAGCACTATTCATGAAAATGTTGGAAGCCAATGTATAGAAGTTTCACCCCCCTGAACTAGAGACAAGTTCCGTTTATGATCACGGTAGAATCGAGTACGAGTGATTTGATAAATGACAACGCACTTATTGAGGAATTTTCATGATTAGCCTCCACTGAAAAACGATAGATGGCGCTGTGCAAGACTGAGTGTAAAAACTTTTTTGTAGCTATATGGAGCTGTCATTCATAGCCATTTAAAAATAAAATACTGACTAGTAAATGTCTGTGGGTGCTTTATTTGTTCTTTTCTTACTTGTTAGTACCTACAGAGCATCTACGTACTTGTTATAATAGTAATCTGAATAATAGTAACTCAAACCGAAGGAAAAAAGACACAATAATAACAACAGTACAATTTTATAACAATATTTTTTTAATAAACCCCTTTTGTTTTGTAAAAATATATTTTGAATGGTTCAAATAATATTTTTTTTGATCATATTTTCATGTAAGTACCTACGTTACAATAAAATCGTTAATAATAAATAAATAACCAAAAAAAATTGTAAGTAAGTACATTGAAGTTTAGAAAAAAACCTACCAGGGTTAAGTATATGAGTATAAGTAACTGAACATTCTTATTGAGGGGCCGGGGATCATGCGTTTTTCATACAAACGTTAAACCAAAATAATATGAAAATCAAACATATTCTTAAAATAATGTGTATATGTCATCGTAAAATTGTCAAACACGTTATATTACAATATAACGCTACGTTACGCTTGGCGCCAAACCCTGTCTCGGGACTAAATAAGTTACTTTCACCCTTAGGGTATGTACTATTTCTCATCATAACTCTGGTTTAAATCAGTGTCCATTCAAAATATGTGTTACCAAATACAACTAACACTTTGGTTTGGATTACAATCCAATCGAAATAAATACCTTAAGAATATGTTTGATTTACAAATTATTTTGTTATTACGTTTGTATGGAAAACGCATGCTCCGCAGGCCTCTTAAAACCGTTTTATATTTTTCATCACGTAAAAATTACTGAACGGATATTGTTGAAATGTACACAAATCTATTTTAATAAATTCAGAATAACATTTAGGCTATAAAATTATGATTTTTTTTTGGAAAAAGGAGAGGTAAAGTTTGAATGAAAACGTATTGCTCTAGAATCATGAAAGTTTGAATAAATACTTATTAATAAAAATACAGAAAAACCTGTTTCAGCATTTTTTTAAACTCATCCAGAGGCGCAGGTTTTGTTTAAAATTAATTAACCTCATACACATAAAGTAAAAATTAAGTGTTTACCTTTTATAGTTGCTACATATACAAGTAAATATAATTTATCGGTTTTCTGGAAATTGAGGTGAATACGCACGAAATAGCGGAACTCAAGAAAATCTGCTTTCTTCGGTATATAATAATATGTATAATATATGTATTACAAATTAAATATTACAACGAAGAAAACCGATAGAGTAAGTACCTATACGAATGTACATAACACATAATGCCCGTAAAGTAACAAATATAGGTAATATAAATAAATAAATAAATATCGCTGGACATTAACACACAGCGCCACCTAGTACCACACTAAGCAAAGCTTGTATCGTGGACACTAGATAGTTGATATACTACACATATATACTTTTTTGTTTGTAAATACATACTTATTATACATATAAACATCCATGACTCGGAAACAAATGTCCATGCTCATCACACAAACATTTGCTCCTACCGGGATTCGAACCCAGGACCCTAAGAACGTAAGGCAGCGTCACTACCACTACGCCATTCGAGTCGTCATATTGCTAACGAGTACAAATCCTACTCATAAAAATGCATTGTCTTGAATGACTGTCAGATCAACGCACAGCCTAAACCGCAAATCGTAGAGACCCGAAACTTGGAGGGTGTATTCTTTGTAACACGTATTTGTGCATACGATAAGAAAGGATCTGCTGAAATTCTACCCCTGGGGGGTTGAAAAAGGTTCAAAGTTTGAATGGGAAAACGTGATTCCTTGGTCCAATCTACTTAAAATTTTGCAATAATAGAATATTGTGATACAAGGGACTAAAATTACCCATTATAGACGAGGTAGTTTTACTACCGAGCTCAAGCGAGGTAGTAAATAGGAACCGAGTTATAATGGGATTTTAGCGCCGTGTGTTACACCGTACTTTTCACTACGATTGCGAGAAAATAAAATAACAAAATTTAATATGATAGTTTATTTTATTAAAAATGAAATGTACAATTTGTACTGTTATTCTAATGAGATGTTTTTTCCCGGCAACATTATCTCAGTTCTCTGTGCAGACGAATATAATATTGTGTCGTCTGTGGGGTAAACGTGGGAGATAAAAAGGAATCCTACTTACAATTCAAATAAATAATACAGAAAAAATCTTAAAATTTCGCGCCTATGCCTTTTTTTATTTCTTTGTAGCTGGAATGCAACGCACACATCCTGTCAGAGTTCGGCGATCGGCGCGTTTGGTTCCATTTTTAAAATAATAGTATATTTTATAACGAGGGACTAAACGAAGCCATTATATACCCGAGGTGGTTTGACTCCCGAGCTTGCGAGGGAGGCAACGAAAGCGAGGGTATATTAGATTGGCGTTTAGTCTCGAGGTGCAAACTGTACTTTTCACTTCGAGTGCGAGAAAAATAGTCATTTAAAACCGAAAAAATTGACACTCGACTAAACTTCTGAACTGAGCCGTCAGATTTTCTTCTATCAGGTCAGTCACAGATTAACAATATTTAAAACACAACACAAACTCTCAACATTCTCGCAATGAAGATGATCCACTCTCCACAGTTAAATTATAGTACCTACATTACTGCAGCGGTTAGCAACAGAGGCATTCCACATACTTTTTCAAAATCAACGATGCACACAGACAACCATAAATTTTCCCGCGTTGAAGAGTTCATTTGTTTTTTTATCAATATACCGCTTTCTATTTGCAAGCCAATTCGAAATTTAAATAAAACCTTGGACAAGTTACTCTTTTGTGACCATGTTTCAGAGTAAAAGATCGTTCCATTTTTAAATTACTATTTACTCGGTCACTTTAATCCCGCTTCGTAGGGCTATAATGGCGTTCTTTTAGAGCATGAGAAGTGAAAAATGATTTTTTTTTATGGAGCAGTAATACGTCAATTCTTTATGAATTATGATTAAAGACTTTGCGTTTTCGTACACCGACAACGAATTTTTTTTTTAAATTTGCTTAATTTCCCTAGGGCTATAATGAGCAATTTTACGCCCCCTCTGGTACGCTATTATGACGGTCTTTTCGAGCAAGAGAAGTGAAAACATTTTTAACAGATAGATGGTAGACGTGTTTCGTATTTCATTGAAATTAATTCCCTAATGGGGTTAAAAAGGGGTAAAAAGTTATTTTGGCGGTGATTTGTTTCGAATTTGATATCAATAGTGCTTTTGATTTTAACTACAATTTATTTATACACATTTTTCAAACTCAATCCGATTTTAATAAAAAAAGTTGGAATACAAATAAAAACTTGTTGCAAATACTCTTTAAAATTGGATTATCTCGAAAGTCACTGTCCTACATTAATACCGCATTTGAAGGTTTCTAAGCGGATATAGCGATAGGGACGTAGAGTTCGAAATTTTAAATGATAGGTAAGCAGTTTTAAGAGGTTCGCATTTTCGCAACAGTTAATTAACAGCAGCTATATTGTATCGCAGCTCATTGAATGCACATTGAGAACTTCAGACCTAGCTGGAATATGACTGTCATCGAGTGTTTAAGGATAGGAGATTGTGATTGACTTTTAAGCTGTTTTTGTAAACATGATAATTTATCCTTACACAAATAAATAGTTTTTTAATACAAGTATTTAATTTTGAACATAATTGCCCTTGAGTACGTTCTTCGATTTGAGTGAATAGGAGATAAATCGTTTTAAATTACTCTTAATACTTAGTAGCAAAATAATGACCAGGTACCGGGCGTGCATTTTAATTAGACGGAGTGATGTTTGTAATGTGCTCCTTGAGAAATTGTATTCTAGATGCTTACGACCCAGTCTCTGTAACCCTCTCTTTCTGTAATGTGACGCAGACGAACTAGACTATAAAAATTAAGTTGGTTGTGTGCGTTCGTCTTTCTTCGTTCGGTTTGCGTTTTTGTTGTATATGTCAACGTAAAATTTTTAAACACGTTAGATGGTTATCTCTCTAGCGAGGTTGTAAACCCTCGAAATATTGTCAACTGAACATACGGAAAAGTATCTCTGCCCCCATAATCGGGACTTAGGGCACCCCCACGTTACGTCAGTTAGGTTCCTTTAAACCCTGCACTCGGAAATAGGGGCCCAGCGAAGCGGGGCTCCGTCGACCACGCATTTTAGGGGAATATAAAGTGTTTGAAGGTTAGGTTATATTAATCGGTATTTTCCAGGAATGGTACATTATCTTTTCATCATTTTTATATCAAGGAGAATATAATACTCCACTTGCGTTTTATTCAGATGACTGAAAAGCATATAAGAAAAGAACAATTATAGCACCCACACACAAAAGGGATGTAAAAGGCCTCTTCCACTTGTTCTCCCTGTCATTTCGTTAATTTTTTGTTTCACACGATATCTGAGAACCTTCTAGTTAGTTTAGATATTAGAGGCTAAGTTCCAACTGTTTGACAAGTTTCTTTAATTGTACATTTTAAAATTAAACTCCTATTAAATCCAGCCATCAGCACAATGTTTCGATTGCTTGACATTGTTTTACCACATAATATGATTTTTCATTTCTTATACTCGGAAAGAAGTGTTTGATCCGAATAGCGGGTGGTACAGCGCGATGTAAAATTTAAATAACATAAAATTCAGTATTAATTAAATAACATAATTTTTTAATTAACTTATTTATAATTTACTTACAAATATTTATTTAAAATAACAAAGATTTAGGCAAAATATTTAAAAAACAGGAAACGAAAAAAAATTCAAGGTCCCTAAATTTTTTTCATCGTTTCAATGACGTTTTAGTCTTACAGCTCCTGAAATATGAATCTAGGTTTTTTTATTTAATTTTTACTAGTTTTGACATATTCAAATCCAGGTTTTACAAAAAACTTCAGACATCTGCGTTGCTTTTTCAGCGAAATATCGGCGATTACGTATTTTTTCACCGTTTCAATGACGCGGCCTTGATGTTTTAGTCTTACAGCTCCTGAAATATGAACCTAGGATTTTTTATTTCATTTTTACTAGTTTTGACAAATTCAAATCTGGGTTTTACAAAAAACTTCAGATGTCTGCGTTGCTTTTTCAGCGAGATATCGGTGAAAATGTGTTTTTCACCGTTTCAATGGCGCGGCCATGGCGTATTAGTCTTATAGCTCCTGAAATGTAAACTGAGGATTTTTGTTTATTTTTTACTAGTTTTGACAAATTCAAATCTGGGTTTTACAAAAAACTTCAGATGTCTGCGTTGCTTTTTCAGCGAGATATCGGCGAAAATGTGTTTTCACCGTTTCGATGGCGCGGCCATGGCGTATTAGTCTTACAGCTCCTAAAATATAAGCCCAAAAAAAAACGTCATGGCCGCGCCATCGAAACGCACACGCGTTATTGTGATAATGCGTCCCCATTCCTTGCACATAGGTGCGTTATTATCGCGCGATAATATCGCATGCCTTATTGTGATAATGTGTCCCTATTCCTTGCACACAGGCGCGTTATTATCACGCGAAATTCTACTCATACCGCAGGACGCAGAAACGCAACCGCCCCGGTGTTAATATCGCGACAGTGTGTGGAATCGTTACCTACATCCCAATTAGGGCATGCACCCGGTTCCAACCGGAATAAATCGACGTCTTTTTACTGCGATATTTCGTTACATCGAAAAACTGTACTGCGAACGATTTTACTGCGTAATACAAATATCATACTGCGAAGCCTTGTTGAATCGATGTCTCGTTACTACGATGTTACTGAGGAAAACTAACATCGAACGACCTTACGGCGATAACCAAGTACATCGATTTTATTTTTTAAAACAATACCTACATTTTTAACATTTTTTTAAAAGCAGAGAGTCAAAGGAATGCAAGGTTTTTTTTGCTATACCTAAATATCAGGCGCTTGAGGTTGCTGGGGTTAAGCTTCTATGAACAATATGTGGGTAGATTAAAAATGTAATGACAAGAAAATATATAATAAATAATATTTTTTTACGTTGTTTAGTGTTATAGAAGAGTTCACTGCCAATTGTTTATTGATAAAATGACTGGACTCTGTTATAATAGAAAAATCGAAGCACGGAAATTACATCTGGTTGGTTTACTCTCTGTTGACCGACAAAACAGGAGAGCTATGTGGCTTTTATAAGAGAAATCCGATTATGTGCTGCAGAAAATGAATATGATTTGAATCCACAGCATATTGTAACAGATTTTGAGATTGCTATCATAAATGTGATTAGGATTGATTTCCCTGATGCTCATCATCAAGATTGTTTATTCCACCTTGGTCAAAATGTGTGGAGGCAATTCCAACGATCTGACGATCTGGGTTAGCTTCGCGCTATGGCAGTGAAAGTAACTTCTCACTGAAATTAAGATACTTAATTGCTTTGGCCTATCTTCCGCCTGAAGAAATTCCTGACCCATTCAAAACTCTAAAGAAATTGTACCTACTACCAGAAGAAGCAAGAAGCATTACAGAGTGGTTTGAAATGTACTATGTTTTGGGAAAACTTATATACCGAGCCAGTAATAGTACTTCAGTCTCCATTTCAAGATCTTCCCCAATATTCCCCCTTGTGGTCTATAAAATAATACTAACAATGAACTGCGATTGCCCAGAACCCAAAATAAAGTTGAAGCGTGGCATCGTAGGTGGAATAGTCTATAAAATAATCGTCATGGTCTATAATATGAAAGTATTCGGGAAATGATGAAAGAGCAAACGGCTACCAACCAAGCCGTTGAAAAAGCCTAATCGTGTATGCACTTTCTAAACTATGCGAAAAAAGGCATAATATGGATTTACTTACGTTTTTAAGAGGTGTGGCAAACAATACCGAATTTTAATTAATTTGTTAGTGCAGATATACTATGCGTACATAATTTTCGTTTAACGTTGATTATTTTTATTTCTAATTATTTACTTTATGTAATTGTACGTAGTTGTACCCTTATTTTGTCGTTAATTAATAAATAACAAGGAACAATTTGTTTATGTTAATGTATTTACCTAAAGTTTAATTCCAGCTAATATAAATGTGAAAGTTAGTTTAGTGTATGTTAGCTTGTTACGCTTTCACGCTAAAACAGCCGAACGGATTTGGCTAAAATTTGGCACTTGGGTAGACCATGACCTAGAATAGAACATTTATGATACTTTTTATACCGGTTATACGATCCCCTGAGATAATTTCTGACCTCCACGTGGGGGAAGCCGCGGGCGGAAGCTAGTCATTTATAGCTAGAAAAAAAAACAGACGAACTTTGCAATGATCTACAATCTTTACTTAAACACTGATATTTCTGACAGCTGGCGCTCACTGCTTTTCAAGAAATGTTGAAAAAGTACTTGGTTATCACCGTAAGGTCGTCTGATGTAAGTTTTACTCAGTAAACTCGTAGTAACGAGACCTCGATTGAACAAGGCTTCGCAGTATGATATTTACGCAGTAAAATCGTTCGCAGTACAGTTTTTCGATGTAACAAAATATCGCAGTAAAAAGACGTCGATTTAACAGGGCGTCGCAGTATAGAGATGTCGTTGAAAGGTTTTCGAAGAAACGAAATTCGATGTTACGGCTGTTGCACTCTAGTAGGTATTCCGTTCCAACCGGTTCCGCAATACCGAGTATACCCGGGTATTTCAAAGTCTGTGGAACCGGTTCTGAGTGAAGGAACCGGGTTGACCCGGTTTTGAAAAGATTGTTATAATACGTCAGATGGAACCAGAGTGAAAGGAAGTGTTGCAGGCATTACTTTTTCTATTTATCACTGCAAAAGAAAATAATTAAATTATTTGTTAATAAAATAAACAAAATATTTCGTTTTCGGAAAACTAGCTCGAACTAGACACCTAATTATAATTACGACGATTTCTATTCTTATTAGCTTGAACGTAAGAGCGCTTTTGGACTGCATCAAAATGCTCCAATACAGAAGTCGTACAGTATTTTTACGACTACTTATGTCCGATTTCAATTGAAAACTGTCATCATAGTTTTCACAATAAAATTTATCGGTTCGAATTTAATAGGACTGCAGGATACACAAAATGTTCGGGCCGAGATAAGTCGACATAATCTGGCGACAAAATCGAATATTAATATGTAGATATTGGCTTAGGAAAAATCGGCGTTGTGCCGAGCCGACCCGACCCGAATATGATTCATTAACAGTAGATGCCAATCGGCATGAGCCAAATGAAATGTGCAGGGATTGATTTGGGTTGGGACAACCCGAATACCAGGCTGGAGGTCTTACACTCAGACACCCAAAGCATATTCCAATTAAGCAGGCGACAGTAACCAAACTCTCAATTATCATTTATACAAAAAATATACTAGATATTATACAACAAGTAAAAAAAGGATTTTAATTCGAGGGACTAAGTTGGATCCTGAGAGCAGCGAAGGATTCTAGAGGAGAATCGCGAGCGTACCAAGGGATTCTGGAGTAGAATCCTGAGCGGAGCGAGGAATATAAGAACCGCGATGATTTTTTTTCATGAGTTGTGTATTCTACTTTTTACCAATTCACTGCAAGAAAATATATAAAAGTATCATCATCACCATCGTTTCAACCGAAAGACGTCCAATACTGGACATGGCCTCCCACAAGTGTCGCCACATTGACCGGTCCCGTGTGATTCGCATCCAACGGATTACCGCAGCTTTCCACAGGTCATCTGTCCACCTATTGGGAGGCCTTCCAACGCAAAGTCTTCTGGTTTGTGGTCGCCACTCCAGAACTTTTCAGCCCCATCGGCCATCCGTTCTGCGAGCAATGTGCCCGGCACATTACCACTTAAGTTTGGCAACTATTCGGGGTACGTCGGTAATCTTGGTTCCCTTGCGAATGTCTTTATTTCTGATTCGATCATGCAAGAAAACTCCGAGCATAGCCCTCTCCCTGTGGGTGATTTTAAGCCTTTAATGAGTCCCATTGTGAGCGACCAGTTCCGTATGTAATCACTGGCAACACACACAGGTAGACTAAAGTTAAAAGTATAGTATTCATTTTTCTCGTGGGTTAATAACGCCATTCCTTCCTACTAATATCGGTCTGTGGATGGGTTACCACTAATTCCTTACACCGAGTTTCCTCCGTGCGTCGGAAAGTACGCAAAGCCGAAATTCAATGTTATATTTCTTGTCGGCACGTTTTATTGTTCCAAATTCAATATTTTTTCTATTTACTCAGTGAGTAAAACATCGTTTTATTCACTGAAATTGACAGTGAGTAAAAGAGAGTTTTATTCACTGTTATCGATCAATGAAATGCCTTTTTTCGATTGGCGATGGTAAATATACAAAAATACAATTTGGTCGCTTGGAACCGGGTCACCCGGTTCCGACTAGCCTTAGAACCGGGTATGCCAAATCTAGATACGGAACCGGTTCTGCATGCTCTAATCCCAATACCTACTAAATGTTTTAAGATCTCATGTTGCAATACCGCAGGACACAAAAACGCGCTTCGTTTCTGCGTTCTACTTCTATTGCGGCGTTATTATCGCGGCAGTGTGTAGGATCGCTTGCGTCGCAATACATAATGTACTAAAAACTAATATCGCGGGATGCAGAAACGCGAAAATGCAAAAACACGGCTGTGTCCACGTGAGAGCCATAAACCTTCAGTAATATTGCACGGTATACCGCCGTTTACCCGAATTTTATTTGCCCTAATATCATTTGCCATAATAGTCAACAACCATAATATCATACGACATAATAATCATTTGCCCTACTCTCATTTGCCATATTAGTCACGTGCCAGAATCATTGTTTCCCATAAAGTCACTTACCATAACATCATTTGTCATAGTCATTGTAAGCCCTAATTATCACATGCCATAATTATGATATGCAATAACATAATTTGCCATCGACATCGGGTGTGTAACGGTTGTTTATATCAAGAGAAATTGGATGCAATTGGGACTTTAGGGCACCCCGACTCGGACAGGTTAGGTTAGAAGGGGATGGCGGGGTCGTGTGAGCGAGCGAAGCGAGCGAATAGACCCCGCCATCCCCTTCGTGGTTATTTTTTTATAAACCACACAGAAGTAGGAGCCCCGCGAAGCAGGCCTCCGTCGACCTAGCCCACCATCAACCATGCACAGAAAAAAAACCATGCACAGAATAAATAAGTTTGTCTAATACTTGTTATGCCATTTAAATATTATGTCTAATAATTATTATGGCACATAAAAATAAGGCAAACAATACTTATGGCATTCGTATCTTATGGTATCTAAAATTCGGGCAATTAAAAGTATGTCATATGTCTTTTAGGGCAAATGAAACATTCGGGCAAATGAAATTCGGGAAAATGATGATTATAGCATATAATCTTCGGGCAAACAATAGACAACCATATTGCACGGATACGAATTTTTTTTGGGATAAAAAATCATGTCTTCAGGTAGAACTCAATGTCACGCACTCAAAACATTGTGTTGATGGATGGACTGAATGGTACGGGGGTCGTGAAGGTGCTAAAGTAAAAAACTTAAGTAGGTACGTTAAAAACTTGTATTAGAAAATATACTTATCAAAAAGTTGGAACTTTGAACACAAATATCTTCGTAACTAAAAGGTATGGTTTACAACAAAACAAGTAAAATGAAATTAAAAATGTAAAAAACCCCCGACACATAATAATGCAGTAAATAATGTACAAAAAGTTAAATGAAAAATAATTCGATAAGTCCTAGGTACCAGTCATCACTCCACTTTCGTCATCTCATTTAAGTAGTTAGGCGTTTGGGAGCTACGATGCCACAGCAGGCACACTACACACAGACAAGTCAAACTTATAACAATCCCGTCGGGGGTTAAAAATCGCAATGACGGAGAGAACAAGTGCCTTACAGCTCCATTCAGAGTCTTCTTTTACACCCTTTATATATGAGCTAGCAGGTGTACAGGGCCTTCTCGTAACAATAAGGTAACAGATGGATTGCTGCTGTCTGAGGTAAAAAAATGACTATGAAAGGACTGCATAAGTACCTAGTCATTAATATGCGGTAAAAACAAGTGTAAATATAACCTTAGATTTTCGGTTAGATAATCCAGTTGGACTAGCGCAATGTTATGTTTATGAGGCCATATCCGCTATAAAATAAGAAATAGTCGTTTAATAATTCTTATATGCAGTTTAATAACGGTTCAAATCAACCACACAAACCACAATAACTATCTTAAGGTGACAGCGTCAGGGTAGCCCGCGAAATACATATTTTCTTACGTTTTTTGCAAGACGTATGTAGTTACAGAATTATAATTATCAAAATCATCAATACAACCTTCTAAGTTCATGAAGGTCGAGGAACGATTTTGACCTTTAAAAAACAGTTCGTAGACCTTTATGAACTTCGAAGGTTGACTTGATGATTTTAATTCTGAAACTACATACCTACTCGTACGTCTTACAGTCGCGAACGATATTTTAATCAACAGACTGCCTAACACTGGCATTCAATTTGCAAAAAACGTAAGTAAATTTGAATGTCGCGGGCTACCCTTGAGCAATCAGCCTTTAACGGTTCGCATAACTGTTGCAGTGATCTCTGATTAAAAGATGAGTTGTAAGAGATGGAACGTCTTCGTCGGTCTTGTTTAACTTGCAATATTAGCGGTGCGGGTCATTTTAGGGCGGTCAATTTGCGTCATTATCATGTTAGGCATTTCTCACACGACACCACTCGTCACAGCAGTCACACTCCTGAGAAACCCATTGCGGTTATAATTACTATAATATGCTTTCATGTAGATCCAACAATTTAAACCGCAATTCGATAAATAAAATACGATGTCAGTAATAAATACTTCGTTATTCGGAATTTCGGACACGACCTGTCCGTAATTCCGAAGTCATTAATTATTAACGCTTAGATAATAATAACAGAACATTACGCCTGCCATCCTCGAAGGGCTAGACAGCCATATTTCGCCAGTTAAGTTATAATAGACTACTAATATCAATGTCATGTAAATTCATGTACCTATGGTTGCCTGAGGTTTTGCCTCATTTTGATGAAGGCGGATTTATAAAAAAAACTTGTCATTTGTTTTAATATTTTAAAGCCAAGCGTACCTGATATGAATAATATGTTAATTGATCGCCTTAATAAGATTCGCTACAGACCATAGTCAATTCATTAAAGGAGCCGTTGCATAACACATCTTTATGAAGTTATACGTATCGTAAGCTTCTTGTCATACTGAAACTATTTCGATCCAGGGCTAGTGTGGGCCATTGTCTGTAAATTTTGTCCAGATCGTCCTGACACTGATGTCAGGGTTCCACAAAGTGGTAAATTAATTTTGGCCTACGCTATTTGCTCATGGGAAAAGGATAACGGGCCTAGTGAACGAGCTAACAGAGGGCACAAAATTCATGTAAAAAAAGGAGCTTCGTGGAAATAACATAAAGAATAAATGAAATGAAACTTATTAAGGCTGATGCTCTAAGGTAGCCCGGGAAATTCAAGACTTTTACGTTTTTTGCAATTTGTTGGGCAGTACGATGTTGTATGTTGATGAAAATATCGGTCACGGTTTTAAGACGTATGTAGTTACAGAATTATAATCATCAAAATCATCAATAACTCAAATTACATAAAAGTCGAAGAACGACATTGACCGTGAGAAAATCGTTCATCCACTCTTATAAACACAACTTAGCACTGGCCTGAAAATTAAAAAAAAAAAACGTGAGAAAATTTGTGTTTCGTGGGCCACCCTAAACTTTCACCTTAAACTGAGTTAACTTGCTCGCGACCAAAGTTGTCATAAAACTCCTTTACTGAACAGACTGTATTAAATGAACATTTTCTTTACGTAAATAAAAGATAGTAGGATAGGGCATAGTCAATGCCTATTAATTACATATTATTATTATTAAGCATAGGAATATTTTGTCAATGTCCGTACATTAGGTAGCTTTATAATTTGTCGGAACTAAATGGTTTTGTTGCACTTTAATTGCACAAAATCAGTAAAGTTACTTTCCTCCAGTGAAGCACGCCACAGAATCATTTTATGTAACTTTATTAACTGTCCATACAAACCGCAGGATGAACTGGATGTGAATCTTTTATTAGCCGATTGCAATTTGACAAAAACTACTCAACATGTATTTCAATGACTAGATTGAAAATATGAAGGTTACATCGTAGGTCCGTTACTTTCCGCAGCTTATCTCACATTTATATGAAATTTTAGGCCAAATCGGTGCTGTAAACATTTTGAACGCTGTTGTCACATTACGTGACAAGCAACGCGTGCCCCGTACGCAAACGATACAAATATGTGACAAAATGGTACGTTCAATTGTGGCTAGACGTCGAGGGCACGCGCGTGCCTTTATGCTCTGGCATTCGAAAAGTTTAAAACTACGCCGGCTAGACGACCGTGAAGACAGGACGGTAGCCGGGGCGTAGGTATCTAATGTAGTTAGACAGGCAAGTATAACTGGTAGGTATTTATAACTGTAGTCCACTGTGTCTTAAAGTTATTTTACTTCTGATAGCAGACACCCGATATATACCTGTCAATGTATGTATGACAATATAATCTCTGACCCAACAACCTCATAATAGTTATAGTGGGAATTAAGGTAACTGGCTAAGAGAAAGAAGCAAAATCAGAGGTAAATTTTAAAAAGGACCTACACAGTAGGTAGGTATCACCAGATTTGTCTTTCGCTAAAAGTCACACATTCACGGAATCCGCAGTAGAATATAGGAATATTTTGAACTTTATATACTAAAATCGAAGAAGGATAACGGTATGGTGTTAATATATTTAAATCTTCTAAGTACCTAAGTACTACACCAAACCCAAATGTGAACAAAAACCGTCAAGTGGGTAGAATGTAGCTTTTTCTAAACCAATTTAATCTATAGTGCTTACGATGTTATTATGAAGTGTTTTAATCTGATTCATTATCTGTAATTTACTAAATATTCGAACAATTTTAAAAGCATCGCCATTACCGACAGTGTCTGTGCCTGAAACCAAAGATCCGACGTTTTTTTTTATGTATCATGCTGAATGAAATGTAACATTTTTAATAAAATTTATTTATTTCACTTTATTTTTTATTTTTCTGCGCTTCGTGTGACATTCATAATAAGGATTATGTTGTAGTGATGATAGTGGATGATGATGGATGTTTGCGGTAAGTACCTACCTACCTATGTGAACATAAAATTAAGTAAACGTGCCCACGATGCAGGAGAAAGTCCTAATGGAGCAAAGTTACAAGAAAAAATAACTACTTTAGATACTTAGATGACGAAACTTCACAACCATATTCGTCATCTCCTTCATCTTATTTCTCATCGATTTCATCATTATCCCAATCTTTTCGCGCCACTCTGGCGCTTTCTTCCTCATTTAATTGGTGTATAGTCAACGGATGTTGTACAGGGACCCCTACCCAAAACTCTTATCAGGAACGTTTTGTTTCAAGCTTAGACTAATACCTACTAGTTTTTGCTTTTTAGGTTTCGTGTTTTCAAGAAGTATTCACCCTCATAATAATTTGAAAATTCCGTGGTATCGTTAAAAAATTTTAAAATCCATTAGAGCACTTTAAAGATTTGTCAACCCCTCAAAAAAACATTTTAAAAACGAATTTAATAAAACATGGAAATTAAAAAAACATTTTGCTATTAAAAAAAACATTACCCTAATTATGTTTGCTCGTCGTCGCCCCTGAGTTACGCTTCACCCACTCAACCTTCGTTACCCTACGGAGGTCGCCGTCTTACCTACCACTGGAAAGCTATCGTGACCTTATTTCTACGCTACGCGGGTCGCCTTAAACCCTCATAAAGTTTTGAAAATTCGATAAAATAATTTTAAAATCCATTAGAGCACTTTACAGATTTTGAAACCCCTTAAGAGCCTCTAACAGACATTTTCTCACTAAAAAACCTTACCCGCCCTGAGTTACGCTTCACCCACTCAACCTTCGTTGCACCCCTTTCAATTTTAGGGGAGGTTGGGGAGGGGAGGGGAGGGTAAGTATACAAATTTCAGCGCCCGTCAATACTTAAGTTTAAAGTCAAATCAGAAAGCCTCTACGTGTCCTAATTTCCGAGATACGATGGGGGGGGGGAGAAGGGGGAGTTTTGAAAAATGATTTTGACCGATTCGGAGCCTCTCAGTAAAAAAAAAAAAAAATGATCCAAGTCTCTTAACTTCCGAGACCCGCCTAAGGGGGGGACAAGGGGACCAACTTTTAAAAATGGTTTTTACTTCCCCAAGTCTCCTCTAAACAATTCCGTAAAAAAATAAATCACATCTCTTAGTTTCCGAGATACGATAGGAAGGGGGGCGAAAAGGGGAGGTTTGGCATTTTCCCATACTCACGAGAGTCACTTGTTTACGAATCTGTCAAAATATACCCACCTTCCCCTTCACCATCTGGGAGAACAATTATGTCAGTGAGTGAGTGAGTGGTAATCGAGCTTTATCTACACTATTATTATAAAGAGGAAAACTTTGTTTGGTTGTAATGAATAGGCATAAAAACTACCGGACCGTTTTTAGTACATTATGGTACAAGTGTGTAATGTTGGTGATTACCGCTGAGGCGCTATTGAGACCCGAGCCGTTAGGCGAGGGTCTTAAGAGAGCCGAGGACGGTAATCATCAACACACACGTGTATCATACGACGTTTTTCAACACACTTGAGAATAAAATAATACTAAAATAGATATTTGACTTTGGAGTTTTCAGGTAGTAAACTTTCGATAACGTTAAGGGCTGCACATCTTATATCGGGCGGTGTACAAAATAAATCATTTTCTTCATAACTAGTACTTGTAGACATTTGAATTAATAAATAACTGTAATTTCAACAGTGAAAACGAGTTGTGAATTTTTTTTCGCAATGGCGGGAATAATTAATCCGTTTTCCTATGCGCGCGCATCTAACAATGGCGATCGGCCATAGACTAAAAGAATGAGGTTTCTTTTTTTTGGCTTTTCGCGGATAGCGATTTATCCACGTACGAAATGGGGAATTCAAAGTTTTATTTAATAGTTACAGAGAAAACAAAAGTTACATTTGAGTGAAAGTTTTATTTTTTAGAAACTTATAAGTTGAAATTATCTATGTAGATACGAAGTTGCATGAAATGAGCAAGCAATAGGTACATTAATTTATTTGTACTATTGAACGCGATCTTTTTTGTATCGAAACTTTTTTAAGAACAAAGCAATTAAACCAATAAAATTAAAAAAAAACCCTATAACTCACTTGTGAATAATAGTAATGAAAAAGTCACAGTTTGATTACAGATCCCGTATTCACAAACGTTCGACTCGTTTCCGATTCGACAAGTCGTATATCTGTCTTCTTCTGGCATTACGAAAACGACCGAGATCGACATACGACTTCCCGAATCGGAAGCGAATCGAAGTGTTGTGAATACGGGGGCAGGTGTCATTATGTGCCTAATTGCGGTGAAATTAGAGGCACTTTATGAGCAAGTGTGTTGAAAAAATTCTTTTTCAACAAGTTTCGATACAAAAAAGATCGTGTTCAATAGTACTTGTACAAATAAATTAATGTACCTATTGCTCGTTTCATGCAACTTCGTATCTACATAGATAATTTCAACTTATAAGTTTGTAATAAATAAAACTTTCACTCAAATGTAACTTTTGTTTTCTCTGTATTAAATAAAACTTTGAATTCCCCATTTCGTACGTGGCTAAAACGCTATCCGCGAAAAGCCAAAAAAAAGAAACCTCATTCTTTTAGTCTATGGCCGATCGCCATTGTTATGCGCGCGCATAGGAAAACTGATTAATTATTCCCGCCATTGCGAAAAAAAATTCACAACTCGTTTTCACTGTTGAAATTATAGTTACTTATTAATTGAAATGTCTACAAGTACTAGTTATGAAGAAAATGATTTATTTTGTACACCACCCGATTTAAGGTGTGCAGCCCTTAACGTTATGGAAAGGAGATGTTTGATTTGGGCCACCAATATGTACACTACATGGATAAATAGGAAAAAAATAAAGGAATTCCATAAAAATACTAATAGATTCATTTGAATAGGGATACAGGCGTACATAAATGTAGTTTTTTTAATAAGAAAACCCTATTTTAGGGCAGCTAAGACAATTGTGTGACATGACGTTTGACGACTTTGACAGTTTTAAGAAGTGACATCTTCGTTTCTTTGAGTTTGGATTGGTCTGTTCAATCAAATGTCATTGTCAAAATGACATTGTTTGCATACTGCTGCTCCCATGTTTAATTTTACGTTGTGTTGCTCTCCTTGACCAAGCTCATTTGAATGTACATGGAAACGAAGTGAAATTAAAGAAAATTAACAATAAAAAACGGTTACTGTATTATACAGCAATAATTACATATAGTGTACATAGTGCTGGCCCAGGCTCCATACATTTCTGGAACATCTCCTTTCCTACCTGAAAACTCCAAGGACAAATATATATTTTAGTCAATGATATATAAAACTATAGATACGTTGCCTGCGCTCTGTAGTGGCAACATGAATGCAAGGCAATTACCGGACTTTCATTTAGTCGCGTACCAACCAGTGCCGCGGCAGTACGTGACATTAAAATAACTTTTATGTATAACTTCCTCAAACAACGAAAAAAAATGCCGTCCTGTGTTTTTAGGAAATGTAAAAACTATACTTTAACTGTGAAAGATAGAAAAGTATCATTGCATGCGTAAGTATCAAGAAAAAAGTTTTTTTTTTCTTTCGATGCCTTCTAATGGCGGCTGGCGCCTGAGGTAAGTCACGTGCCGTTACGCCGGGAAGATGACAACGGAATTAAATAAATATATTTATCTCTCTCTAACAACAAAAAATCCGTAGATGACGTTTAATTTTTTTCCCTTCGTGCGTCTAAGTAGCTATCTAGCTACCGACAGTGTTTACGCTGTTATCGACAGCCGTGATGTTCATGCATGACGCGTCTATTTATAATACGTCATTGATTTAAGTATTATTTTATTCTCAAGTGTGTTGAAAAACGTCGTAAGATACACGTGTGTGTTGATGATTACCGTCCTCGACTCTCTTAAGACCCTCGCCTGGTGGCTCGGGTCTCAATGGCGCCTCAGCGGTAATCACCAACATTACACACTTGTACCATAATGTACTATTACCATTCGAAAGCTACATTATCCACGAGTAACATAGGCTACATTTCATCCCCGTACTCCCATGGGAACGGGAACTACACGGTTGAAAGCGCGTGACGTTCGCTAGTATAGTATAATGCTTTATATAGTACTAGCGGACGTAACGCGGTTTCACCCGCGTAGTTCCTGTCCCGTTGTGAACCGGTTATTAAGTAAAGTTAAAAAGGTCATCGAAATGTATAAATCCGTCGCTTTTTAGCAGTCATTCGAATTTGGTCGGATAGCTAACCGTTGTTTACAAGTTTAGTTTTTTGTTTATATTTACTCAATGCGAATCATTCCAAGCTGAATATTTTCACCATGTATTTTTCATAAAAGGCACTAGCTTTCGGTTTACACCTATACATCTGGAATTGAGCCGGTTCCTCGTACTTTGCCGTCAAAGTTATGACAGCAACGTTTTGACTTTTAGCAAGATTATTCAAAAACGCATAAGCTCTCTGGCCATGCACAATGTTTTTCTCTCCGATCATTCGTTTAGAATTTTCCTGCTGGAATCGTGTTTTCAGTTTTTCTCCAAAACTACAAGGGCACATTTACAGCAGCTAAGGCTCTAATTATACATTCTACTCAGATAACTCTAGGAGACACTTTCCAGCTAGGGTAACGTACACCGCTGCTGTGTACGCGGGGTAAGTCGTAATGTCCAATCAGGGTTTTATAAAAATAAAAAAAACTTACAGTCTTTCGATATGACAATAGTGAGTACTTAGTTCGATGCTCGATCTAATCTCTGGAACGCAGGACGTTTGATAGATGAAGGTTTTGACAATTTGACAGGATAGCTTTTCGCGCTCTAACTTCAAAGTTGCTTGAAAAAAACGCACAAGAAAAAGTGGCGCTGTTGTCACGGAATTTATTTGATGATTTTCTTGTTTTGAGTCTAAAATGTTCAAAACCGTATAGTTTGTCACAGACACACTCACTAAAACACAGATTCATGCACTATAGTAGGAAGACTGGGCGAATTTCCAACAAAAAGCTTTCGATGTTCGCCGACAAACTCGCGTGATGGCTGGCGAGTAGGTACCAACTTCTGGATGTCTGTCCGAAGGAAACTGCTGCCCGGAGTGAATGTGGATTCGATGCTTGTTCTCGGACTGGGTCCCAATTCTTCTTTTCAGGCCGATATTGTTCTTTTATCGTCGGGGTCACCAATTTAGGCTGTTTGTTGCGCCGTTCTTCAAATGAAACTCAGGTGCATATTATTTTGTCATCACTATATTGCTTCAATCATGTAGGTATATCCGTCTGGATATCCAACACAATATTATACAAACACCGTTTATGTAACTTCTAAGTGTTAGCAGTTACTTAAACATAGGTTAGTCTAAATCTATTTTATCGTTGAGGTCCATGTTTCGTTCTCCTTGACCATAGAGTAAGGACCTCATGTGTCAGCGTACTAGCTAATGAGAATCGTCGTGGGAACCATAGATAATAAATACAGATAACTATGATTCGCCACACGTTAATCGTGCTGCGTTCGGACGTTCGTTTGTTTTCATACAAAGCGCGCGGTACGGCAACCGTGCGGTGTCGATATGCGCTGCCGTACGCGCCGACACGAAACGTCTAAATTGAAAGCGCCCTAAACACGATATAGCTGTTGTAAACTCTTGCAGATCTGTTGCAAGGCCAACTGCCTTCCATCTTCATTGACATAGGTACCTTTGGTGACAATTTTGAAACTAAAATGTTTCAATCTTCCATTTCAAATTTCTAACTCTACGTCCCTAGGAGACCGTGTCTTAAAAGTGCATAACCTCTGAAGCTTTGAAACCTTAAAGTATACTACCGTGACTTTCGAGACATTCCAATTTTTAACCGACTTCTAAAAAAGGAGGAGGTTCTCAATTCGGATGTTTCTATTTTTTTTTTTTTTTTTTTTATGTTTGTTCGCGCATAACTCCGTCCCTTGCCAACCGATTTGAAAAATTCTTTTTTTGTTGGATAGGGTATACTTCCCAAATGGTCCCATAGTCACCAAGTCGGGATCTGATGATGGAATCTTTGCAAAATCGAGGGAACTCTTCAAGTTTTATAGGAAAACGTACAGCGATTTTAGTATTTTCTACAACAAGTAAAGCATTTGCGTTTGAAAAGAATCATTTTACCATCAGGTCTGATGATGAAGCCAAGAGTCACGGAACTCCATAATGAGACAATGTATCCTAGTCGTGATTGGGCTTGTTGTAATTCTTACGATATGCACTTTCCATGTGTACCAAGCACATGTGAACCACTAAAAAGTGAGAAATAAAAACTTTTTAGCAAAAAATAAAACAGACTTCAAAAAAAAACAAAAAAGTGAAAAATAACTTTAGCTTCTGAAGTCGGTGACAAAAAAAATAAACCAATCAAACAAAGGTCACCTACTTCAGAAGCTAAAGTTATTTTTAACTTTTTTTTGTTTTTTTTTTAAGTCGGTTTTATTTTTTAGAGTATTAGCAAAGTTTTGTGTGAGTTCAACCTTTTTTGAACAACATCGGATTGAGTTTTCAAACATGTGTCAAAATAAAATGTAGTTTAAATCAAAAGCTCTGAGTATTGATAGGTACCAACTTCGAAGCAAATCACCGCCATGGCCAAAACAATATTGTCTACCGTTTTTATCCCCGTCAGGGGTTAATTTCAATAAAAAACGAAACACGGCTTCCATCGATTCTGCTAAAGAGGTTTATTGAAAATTTCAAGTAGATTAGGCTTGAACCAAGGAGTCACGTTGTCTCATAACAAACTTTCCCCCCCTTTTTAACCCCGCTAGGAGTACAATTTCGGAAAATTCTTTCATATCGGATGCCGACATTTTATAAAGAACACACCCTGCTATTCTCAGGTCTCAGCGATCAGCAGTTTAGGCTGTGCGTTGATCTATGAGTCACTAACGCTAAATCGTCAGTCATTAAATCGCTATTTTGTGCGTACTCAATATTCACCTCATTATCATCATCATCTGCCCAGCCTTTTCCCAACTATGTTAGGGTGGGCTTCCAGTCTAACCGGATGCAGCTGAATACCAGTATTTTACATGGAGCGACTGCCAATCTGACCTCCACAACCTAGTTAGTACTGGGAAATACGATACCACTTGGTAAGACTGGGATCAGACTTTAAGGGCCACTGACTACCTATAACGACTGCTAAAGATGGACAAATGACGGCCGGGACCAACGGCTTAACGTGCTTTCCGAGGCACGGAGGAAACTCGGTATGTAAGGGTGGTCACCCATCCACAGACCAACCTAGGCAAGCATGACAATAAAAAAAAAAAAAAACCCCCAAATCCCCTCCTCCTCCTCCTCCTTCAAATTCCCTCTCACCGTACTGGTTTTATGTCCTCTTCTTATGCTATCTCCACTATAAAACTCTGGAACGCGCTACCCCTTGGCATTAAAAAAGCCGAAAGCAAATTGGCTTTCAAAAGAGCAGTTCGGAAGTTTTATTTAAAGTCGGTCTGAGTCGTTTACCATATAGTCATTCATAGAGTCGTAATTATATCAAAAGATTTCTCGTATTTCGGACTATTCGTTTGTATTTATATATATTAGTTTATTTTGTATTCTTATTTATGTATTAGTATGTAGGTACCTATTTATGTGTTTATTTTAGGATTACAAGATGGTATGTTTCTTTTTATTTTTATTGTACTCTATCACAATACTGTCTATTTGACCCAATGGTTGACTGGTAGAGAATGCCTTGTGGCATTAAGTCCGCCTATGTACCACTATTGTACATGAAGTTTAAATAAATAAATAAATAAATAAATATTCACCTCAAAAATCAAATTTCAAGGAAACTGAGAAGTTATATTTACCTGTATTAGATTTGAAGTATATGTAGCAACTTTTAAAGGTTTACACTTTATTCAATTTTATTCTATAGTGTAACGTTACATATTCGTGGAGAGGAAAATGTAAGGTTGCATTGTGTAAAGTTTAAAGAAAAATGGCAAGAGATGAAATTATGTTTTAATAAGACAAGGGCCCGCGTGGTAGATTATAGCCCATTCCCTCTCATTGAGAGGAGGCCTGTCCCAACAGTGGGAACATTATAGGCTGGTGATGATGATGATGATGAAGACAAGGGAATAGAAATTTACTAAATTAGGGAAGCCGATACGAAGCGTTTGGTCCTTGAGTTGGCAACAAGCTCGAATTTCCTCTAAACTATGAGTATTATTCGACGTGGTCGCAAAACCAGCTATTATGAGCCCCTAGACGCTGATGGCCTTGAAAAGGCATCATCTACTACTGCAAACCTGGACACGGACAGCGGGTGAGCCTCGACCCTCGAATCATCGGAGATTGGTGACTGCGAGGGAGCCTATCACTACGGCGGTCGCTTCTGCCAACTGCGAGCTTCGGACCCGGACCCGGACCTGGACCCTTATCACCATGCTACCGGCTTCGTATCGGCTCGGCGACTGCCAATCTAACCTCCACAACCTAATAGTTAGTACTGGGAAATACGATACCACTTGGTAAGACTGGGATCAGACTTTAAGGGCCACTGACTACCTGTAACGACTGCTAAAGATGGACAAATGACGGCCGGGACCAACGGCTTAACGTGCTTTCCGAGGCACGGAGGAAACTCGGTATGTAAGGGTGGTCACCCATCCACAGACCAACCTAGGCAAGCATGACAATATTCACCTCAAAAATCAAATTTCAAGGAAACTGAGAAGTTATATTTACCTGTATTAGATTTGAAGTATATGTAGCAACTTTTAAAGGTTTACACTTTATTCAATTTTATTCTATAGTGTAACGTTACATATTCGTGGAGAGGAAAATGTAAGGTTGCATTGTGTAAAGTTTAAAGAAAAATGGCAAGAGATGAAATTATGTTTTAATAAGACAAGGGAATACAAATTTACTAAATTAGGAAAGCCGATACGAAGCCGGTAGCATGGTGATAAGGGTCCAGGTCCGGGTCCGGGTCCGAAGCTCGCAGTTGGCAGAAGCGACCGCCGTAGTGATAGGCTCCCTCGCAGTCACCAATCTCCGATGATTCGAGGGTCGAGGCTCACCCGCTGTCCGTGTCCAGGTTTGCAGTAGTAGATGATGCCTTTTCAAGGCCATCAGCGTCTAGGGGCTCATAATAGCTGGTTTTGCGACCACGTCGAATAATACTCATAGTTTAGAGGAAATTCGAGCTTGTTGCCAACTCAAGGACCAAACGCTTCGTATCGGCTTCCCTAATTTAGTAAATTTCTATTCCCTTGTCTTCATCATCATCATCATCACCAGCCTATAATGTTCCCACTGTTGGGACAGGCCTCCTCTCAATGAGAGGGAATGGGCTATAATCTACCACGCGGGCCCTTGTCTTATTAAAACATAATTTCATCTCTTGCCATTTTTCTTTAAACTTTACACAATGCAACCTTACATTTTCCTCTCCACGAAAATGTAACGTTAAAATAGGTACTATATGAATTTTATTAATTTTAAACACAAAACCCTCTTTTTTACGTCTCTGGATGAGATATTTTTTTAAAATGTTGAAACAGGTATTTATTTGTTTTTAATAATAAGTACTCTGAATTTCATGATTCTAGAACCATCCTATTCTTGACGGCTCGATTGGCGTAGTGGTAGTGACGCTGCTTAGTTTCCGAGTCATAGATGTTTTATATGTATAATAAGTGCCTATCAACTATTTAGTGTCCACAACACAAGCTTTGCTTAGTGTGGCACTAGGTGGCGTTGTGTGTTAATGTCCAGCGATATTTATATATTTTTTATCTGAAATGTTTTTTCATACAAAATTTATCTCCCCCTTCTCACCCCCTTTTTCCAAACTTTTCCATAATGGTTAAAGCCTAAATGTTATTCTGAATTTATTTAAATAGATTTGTAAACATTTCATCAAAATCCGTTCAGTAGTTTCTACGTGTACGCGGTCAAACAAACAAACAAAAAATCAGCGATCCCATCGATCAGCGCCCTCAGGAAGCTCATGTCCGTTTGTGAGCGATATGCGGAGGGCCAAGGTCTCAGATATAATTCTAAAAAGAGCGAGTGTCTGTTGTTCAAGGCACTAAGGACTATCGCGAAGTGCCGTCTGTCACACTCGGTGGGGCGGAGTTACAATTGGTCAAATCGTTTAAATATCTGGGGCAATGGGTCACTGCAACGCAGACGGACAATACGGATATGGAGAGGGAGCGTAGGGCGCTGTCAGTCAGGAGCAATATGTTCATCCGTAGGTTTGCAAAGTGCTCGAAGAGTGTAAAAATGACATTGTTTAGGGCATATTGCCAATCTTTTTACACCAGCAGTCTATGGGTCGACTACACCCAAAAGGCTTACAGCGTCTTACGCGTCCAGTACAATAACGCTTCTATACAGGGCTTTGTTGGGGTTGCCTCGACACTGCACCGCATCAGGTATGTTCGCAGAGGCACATATTGACGATTTTTACGCAATCATGCGGGTGCGTGTCGGCTCCTTGATGTGGCGGGTGCGGGGCAGCACCAACAGCCTCTTGGTACAAACTCCCACACTTATTACAAAAAATGGAAAATATGGGAGTATGGGGTCTTCCACTAAAATTGTTCCAGGACTATCTATCTAACCGGAAACAGCAAGTTAGAATTGATGGTATGGTGAGTAACGATGAGCCAGTGACCTTTGGAGTGCCTCAGGGCAGTATACTCGGACCGACCCTCTTCTTGATCTACATCAACGAGCTGTACCAGCTTCACCTTGGTAATGGTCAAATTTTTTGCATTCGCTGATGACACTGCTCTCTTCTTTAGTGGTGATAGCTGGGATGAGGTCTTTGGTGTGGCTCAGGAGGGGCTTGACGGGGTTGTTGCATGGTTGCGGAATAATTTGCTGACTCTTAATGTCACAAAAACCAAACATGTGGCATTTGCACATCGTCAAACGTTCTGCCTCCACGCTCATTGTCAATTACGGCTCACACGTGTTGGTCAACCCACCAGCCTTGCGTTTGTCCCTCCCTTCAAAGGTCAGATAACATTAAATACCTTGGAGTTACTTTAGACCAATTCCTCAGCTTCAAACCACATATAGATGTACTGGGTAACGAGGTTGCGCAAACTCATTTACATATTTAAGAGTTTAAGACATGTAGCTGACCGTCGTACCATCAAAATGGTCTATTATGCCTTGTGTCAGTCGCTTATTGACTACTGTGTCATCTCCTAGGGAGGTGCTGCTAAAACGCACTTGATGGAGGCAGAAAGAGCTCAACGGGCCATTCTTAAGGTTGCTGCGGGTCTTCCCTTCCGGTTTCCAACAGTTGACTTATATAAGTGGGATAAACTGTCTATAAGACAAACATTCGTTCTGCATACAGTCCTTAAGAAGCACTCGCAGCTAATTTATGATTTGGATCTACTGAAAGATAAGCGAAGAAAGGGTACTGTATGCAATACACAGTTTTACCGTCTACGTCAGTCACACAAATTTTTCTGCTACCTAGGGGATTATCTATATAATGTCATCAACAAAAGTCAAAATATTTATTCATTGCACAAACCAATATGTAAGATAAAAGTAACAGAATTTTTGAAAACTCTTTCCTATGATGACACAGAAAAGTTGCTCCACCCAATTTCATAATACTTGATCTCAAATAACTACCAACACTTTCAACACCATTCACATACACACGCACCACCATCCACCTACACATTCACACTTCACACACACCCTAGGATTAGTTTTGTTATTTTATTTTAGTTATTTTTTTTTCCCTTTCATTTATTTATTTTTGTTTATAATTGTTTGGTAGAAAACATGCTTTCTGCCATTCTATTTATGATGCCACTAATAGTCCGGTAGCGCTAGGTTTTGAGGTTTCAAAAATATTAAAGTTGTTTAATTTTTGCATATAGTTTCTGGACCATTTACCCGACCTACTATATAAATTTGTGTCATTTTAGGAACTAGCGTTGGGAGAAATTTAGCTATTTGTCTTTTTAATCACTATCACACGAAAAGAAAATTAGCGTTGAAAATTTTACTTCCATTATAATAACAAAGTAGTAACTGATATACATAGGCATTTTGTGTCATCTCTGTCCACGGGAATCCTTCTAATTAACAAGTACCTAACACGTCGCCCAACTTGCTTTATCTATCTATCTAAAAGAATATTACAATTTGTGAAATAGGTGTTACGCGATTAAGAGTACTGTTATCTGTCGTTCAATTTATTTTGTGCCGAATTCATCCACGGTATTTATAGATATTTCATTTTTTTTTGTTACAAAACCCTATAATATCCACAAAAGAAAATTCAAGTTTTAGAGTTTACGTGTTTTTGATTATTATGGTGAAACAAAACACCATTCATAATATGTGTCGTTTTTATCCACGCAATCTTATTATTTGAAAGAAAAATAAACCAATTTCTTCGCACGAAGGGCGGCCATTCGGTTCATGTTGCGACAAACAAGTGCATGCGTTTATTCAATTTGATTAAAAAAAAGTTTTTTCACTTCTCATGCTCTAAAAGTACGCCTTTATAGCCCTACGAAGCGGGATTAAAGTGACCGTTTTTTCCCTAGGGAGTAAAAAGTAATTTAAAAATGGAACGATCTTTTACTCTGAAACATGGTCACAAAAGACTAACTTGTCAAAGGTTTTATTTAAATTTCGAATTGGCATGCAAATAGTAAGCGGTTTATTGAAAAAAAAATCAAATGAACTCTTCAACGCGAGAAAAATTTATGGTTGTTTGTGTGCATCGTTGATTTTGAAAAGCAATGCCACTGTTGCTAGCCGCTGCAGTAATGTAGGTACTAATTATCTGTGGAGTGTTGATCATCTTCATTGCAAAAATGTTGTGAGTTTGTCTTGTGTGTGTGTTCAATGGTTAATCTGTGACTGACCTGATAGAAGAAAATCTGACTGCTCGGTTCAGAATTTTTGTCGAATGTAAATTTGTTCGGTTTTAAATGACTATTTTTCTCGCACTCGAAGTGAAAAGTACAGTTTGCACCTCGAGACTAAACGCCAATATAATATACCCTCGCTTTCATTGCCCCCCTCGCAAGCTCGGGAGGCAAACCACCTCGGGTATATAATGGCTTCGTTTAGTCCCTCGTTATAAAATATACTATAGTCCCATCAAAGGGGTTTATTTAAACCAAAAAATTCTGTAATTAATTGTAAGTTAAAATATGATATCGATTAAAGTAATTAATTGACATGTCTCGAACTTTGTTTGATAGACCTACAAGAACTATATTTCTGTCCTTTTCATTTCGTGCATGACGTCATTGACGTGTCATTTGTTTTTGGTTGAAGTTGAAATACATAAGGAAGTAATGCCCATATTCTTGAACCGTTTGACTCCTGTCAATTGTCAAAACGTCATAAGAACAGAACAGATTTTTTACACTTATTGTCACCGTAGTAAGTGGCTCGTCGGTGTAAGCGACCGACTTGAGAACATCGAGTCGCTGGTTCGAGACTCTTCGTCAGATATTTTCATTTTGTATTTCTTAAGATGGTTTTAATGCTGTAAAATGGTTCGCAAGTTTCATCCGAAGCTGGTTTTTAGGTACTTTTTGTACACAGGTTTGATTTTTTTAAGCTTTAAAATGTCCAAATCATTACAAAATAGTTTACTAGGTACACTCTTAGTTTTTTTAAACCATTAAAACGTTAAACGTTTGTGTTACTGGCAAAGGTTATCCTAGAAAATTACTTTCTCATAATGTATATTTGATGGCTAATTAGTAGCCAAGACAATCTTAACTTCGGTGTTCAAATAGTCAGCTATTTAGGTCAATAACTCTGAACAGACATCGAATTAGTAAAAGTTATATAATGCTACTTATACGGGCTAAAAAAGGTTAACGGGGCAGTAAGGGGAGCTACCTCAGTCGTTGCAACTACATGAAAATGGTCTTAGGAAACTATCCATAATTTATCGTTAAATTTTGATTCCCATTCACAGATTTAAAAAAAATGTACAGTTAGTAAGAATACTGCCATTTTACACAAAAAAAAATTGATGTCAATCGATCCTGTTTCTAATACTGATCAAAAAGTTCTTCCAAACTAACCCAGGTTGGAGAACTAAAAAGTCAAAAATTGCAAAATCTTTTGCCAAACATTTTGTTAGAAACAATTTTTTTTTTGATGTTACTCGATACTGTTTGTAGTACTGATTAAAAACTTCTACAGGACCAAATCGCGTTGGAGTACTAAAAAGTCAGAAATCGCAAATAACGTTAAGTTACGTACCGCGCGTGTTCGTGATCATTTCACTTTTTTTTTTTGTTTTTAAGGTTTACAAATTCTTTCTTAGGACCTTCTATGATTTCGATTGAGTTTTTGATCATAAACAAGACCAATAAACATCCAAAAAAATAATTTGGTTTAAACTTTGCAATTTCTGACTTATTTAGTACTCCAAGCTGGTTTGGTCCAATAGAAATTTTGATCAATATTAGAAATAGGATCGATTGACGTCAAAAAAATGTTTTGTATAAAATAGCATTTTTTTTAGCTAACGGCAGATTTTTTTGAAAATCGGTTTGTGATTCAAAATTTTACAAAAATTTATGGATAGTTTCCTATGACCATTTTTATGTAGCTGCCCTTACTGCCCCGTTCCACCCAAGACCTCGAGCAATCGAAAACATTGACGACCAACACCCACGACTAAAAATGATGTATAACTTTGAGAGTTGTCATTGAAAAGCTCTCTTTAGCGTTGTAAGTTATTGCTGTTGATTACTCCGAAAATCTTGACTTCGGTGCTCAATCGTTCGTTCGAATTGTCTTAATAACTCTAAACGGAATACGATTTGCCAAAGTCGAAAGAGGCAAAGGTTCTCGTTAAAAATCTCTTTTTTATATTGTATATATTATGGCTATTTGTTGCCTAGACAATCTTAACTTCGATGTCCAAATAAGCAGCTATTTAGGTCAATAACTCTGAACGGACTGTGAATTAGCAAAAGTGATATAAATAGAAAAAATTGTCATTGAAAAGGACTTTCCAGCGGTATAAATTATTTCTGTTGGTTACTCCGAAAATCTTAACTTCGGTGCTGAAATCATTACCTATTTAGCTTAATAACTCCGAACGTAATAGGATTTCACAAAAGTCGTAAGAGGCAAAAGTTCTCCTTGAAAATCAATTTCTTATGTTGTATATGTTATGCCTATTGGTTGCTTAGACAATCTTAACTTTGATGTCCAGATAGTCAGCTATGTAGGTCAAAAACTCTGAACGGACTGCGAATTAGCAAAAGTTATATAAGTAGGAAAATTTGCCGTTGAAAAGCTCTCTCCAGCGGTGTAAATTATTTATGTTGGTTACTCCGAAAATCTTAACTTCGGTGATCAGTTCGTCACCTATTTAGCTTAATAACTCGAAACGAAATAAGGTTTGGCGAAAGTCGTAAGAAGCAAAGGTTCTCCTTAAAAATCTCTTTCTAATATTGTATTTCTTATGGCTGTTGGTTGCATAGACAATCTTAAATTCGAAGTCCAAATAGTCACCCATTTTCGTCAATAATTCTGAATGGACTGCGAATTAGCAAAACTTATAGGAGTAGCAAAAGTCGTCATTGAAAAGCTCTCTCCAATGGTACATATGTTATTGCTATTGGTCACCCAGAAAACCCTAACTTCGTTGCTCAAAAAACCATAGTTTTTAAGTCTTAATAATTTTAAATATCGTGGATGAAAATGACACAAATTTACAGTGTTGATTTTACATGCATTAATGATCTTGAATATGTGAACTCTAATAATTGTAATATTTTTTGTAAGCTTTTGTAGCTTGGAAAAACAAAATAGTTAAATAACTTTAAATTCCGTGGTCTAATTTGGCACAAATTTATATAATAAGCTTATGTTGGCCATCTGAGAAAGAAAATTTTTATTTCATAAACTGTAATTTTTTTTTAGTACTGTTTTTACGTACTGACCCTATTGCCAGTTTGCACTGGACGAAAATGACACAAACTGGGTTTGCACACTCCGCAGACTATCCTGGATAAGATATCATGATTATTTTAAACTTTAAATCAATTTTGGCAATTTTAATTTGATTAAAAATATTCAACCACAAAACATCGAATTACTGAAAAGATATGACACAAAATGCAAAAGTAAGCTCCGTAGGTACGACTGTATCTACAGCCAAAAAATAATAAACTTTAGAATTTTTGAAACTTATGGCATCAAAATTGCGTAGCGCTATCGGACTTAACTTTAGATTAATGTAAGGCACTCGTTTGGAGTAACGAAATGACTGTAGGGTGGGGCCTGACCCCTTATTCACAACCATTCGATACGTTTCCGTCTCGGTAAGGAATCGTAAACGACTATCTCATTTCCGAACCGAAGAACTGTCCTAACGCTATTCACAGATCCGAACGGATGCGCTTTTTTCTATCCAAGTGAGATTGTGTTTATGGGGAACGCTACCAAATGGTAGTAAATAGATGATCATGGTAGAAAATGAAAAGTAGTAAATAAAATTGGTTTATTTGAATATTTCGTTCTGTTTATATAAGTCAATAAACAGGTAGTAACGTAATAGACGGCAAACGAAACAAAATGATTTTATTGAAATAAAATAATATTAATTTTCAAATAAATTTTATGTCGAATAATACCAGCTTTGTAAACAGCCGTCTGTCAAAGTGGCAAAGCGGAAACGGGTGTTTTTTTTTAAGTAAAGTTTATTTTTTCTTAGAAAGAAAAATGACTGAAAAAGTGTTTAAATATCAGTGGTATACAATTCTTGCTTGTTAACTAAAATCTAGAACGAATTACACATTTTTGTAAACACATTGAATGTATGTAAATGCGGATGCATCAATGAAATACGGTCAATAAAACAACTAATAACTCACAAACAACACCGGACTATAATAAAACTTACTTTACTTACTTCAGGCAGTGTTTAAAAAGTTTGGCATTTTTATTTTACTGAAATAATCTGGAAATATGGTTTATTTCTTCGTTTAAATTTTGTTCGATATGACTCCCGATAGCAAACAGCTGTCGGAAAGATTCGAGTCTTCTTATCGAATTGAACTGTCAAAATTATTCGTTTTCGGATTTGTGAATAGTGTTTGAAGAACATCTTCGATATCTGAGACGTTCGATTCGGTTCGGAAGCGAGTCGAATGGTTGTGAATAAGGGGCCTGGTAGCCTGTAATACAGGTTTTTTCTAAATCCTACTTCAGGCACCAGCTCTCAAGGGCACGCCGCGATAGTGGCGGTAAGTCCCCTCTTTGAGGAGTGGCTGGAGAGGCGCCACGGCGTAATCACCTTCCGCCTGACGCAGGTCCTCACCGGACACGGATGTTTCGGGAGGTACCTGCACCGAATCGGGCGGGAGGAATCGCCCGGGTGTCTCCACTGCGAGGATCGACCGGAGGACACGGTGGAGCACACGGTGGAAGTCTGCCCTGCGTGGGCGGAGCTCCGCCGTGTCCTCGTGGCGGCGATCGGCGGCGGCGACCTCTCGCGTCCGGCCCTGGTTCAATCCATGGTCCGGAGCGAGACGGAATGGGAAGCCGTCGCCTCCTTCTGCGAAGCAGTCATGCTAGCGAAGGAGGTGGCGGAACGAGAGAGGGAGAGATCCTCTCTTCCCGGCCGCCGCGGGAGACGCAACGGGCGTCGGGGGCCACGTGGTGGCTACCGGCCACCGTAGATGCGGGCCTGTGGACGGCTGGCTATGGGCAATAGCTGGCCGTCCGGCCGTCTAACGACGACGACAGGCCGTGTCGACGGCGCGTTCGTGTTCCACGCGCCTCAAAGAGATGTCAGCAAAAGGAGAGGGGCCCGCAAGGGCCGAAGCCTGCCGGGGTTGCGGGCCTGTTCGAAAGAGATACCGCGGCCCCGGAACGTAAAAGGCGAGGAAGGAACATGGATGGTTTTTAGTCAGTAAGAGTCTGACACTCCCTCCCGCTCCGCCCAGAGTGGGGGGGGTCATTTGATGATTTCCCATCCTTAAAAAAAAAAAAAAAAAGGCACCAGCTCTCACAATGTGAATTTGGCAAGGGGAACCCCTCCTTCCATCCACACCGCATGACTTGACTACCATCGCATGCATTTCACGAAAAATAATGCATTTTATTGTAAGCAGAATGTTCGTTTGACAATAATTCGAGAGTTTACAATATCGCTAGAGATATTACAATATAACGTGTTTGACAATTTTACGGTGACATATACACACATCAAAAGTGTCTAGGGATCAAGCATTTTTATGCGGATTTCTTGAGATTGAGATGTGGCTTTGTAATAAATTTATGATTTTATACATTTATATGGATCCTTTTTGGTGCATTTCATAATTTGAATCAGGAACTGTGAATCAAATTCGAGTAAAAGATGAAAATCAGCTGTCAATATTTTCCCTATAAAAACATACAACGCATTGAAGACATTATTAGTGCTACTGTTTCCCTACTACTGATTAAAACCAACGTTATTATGGAGCGGCGACGTCATTTAAGCAGGGAAGAAATGCTCAGAGCCGTGGGAATGATAGAAGCTGGTTCCCGGCAACGTACTGTGGCTTTAGCTCTGAATACAAGTCAGAGTGTTATCAGTCGACTTTGGACACTTTACCGAAGCACTGGTACTGTGGCTGAGCGCCATGGAGGACGGTATCGCTGCACCACACGGAGACAAGACCGATACATTCAAATCTTAACTCGAAGAGCTCCAACAATAACCGCCATGATGTTAGCCGTGAGGCTTCATCACTCTTCAGGGAACTTAATTAGCGACCAAACAGTCAGAAACCGCTTGCATGAAGTGAACCTTCATTCCCGAAGACCGCTACGGGTACCACCTATAGTAATGCACAATCGTAGGATTCGATATCAATGGGCTCTTGAACACAGAAATTGGGCAGAAGAACAATGGCGTTTCGTGTGCTTTTCTGATGAGTCTCGTTTTGGTATGAGACCGGATACAAGACGTATACGACACTGGAGAACCCCTGGACGCCAACAGCGATTAAAATCCTGCCAGGAAGTCCATCCGTATAGTGGTGGAACCATCATGGTATGGGCGGGTATTTGGATCGGCGGAAGAACTGAGTTGATTTGGATCAGAGGCAACCTCAACGCTCAAATTTATGCTGAGACGATTGTATCAGACGTCATCGTTCCTCTACAAGTGCAAATCGGTCCCTTATTTCAGTTAATGCATGATAATGCACGACCGCACACCGCAAGAGTTGTAAGACAGACTCTCACCGCAGCTAACATCAATGTCCTGCCCTGGCCTGCTCAGTCGCCAGACTTGAATCCGATTGAGCATGCATGGGATATGCTACAGAGAAGAGCTCTGCCGAATATGGAGGGTATCCAGTCGCAAGAAGACCTTTTTTTGTTGTTGCAACGAACATGGGCGGCCATTCCACAGCGTGATTTGGATGAACTCATTTTGAGTATGCCAAACCGATGTTCTTGTGTTGTTAGTGTTCGCGGTAGAAACACGGATTATTAATTGTTTAAGTTACCCAATAAAATTTTAAAGAAAACTGTTATTTCAGTCTTTTTTTCGAACTTTTGTGTTAGTGGTTCAAATGTCAAAAATCCCTTTATTAGGAAAATGGCAAATTTCTTTATTAATGCAAAGGTGACTTGGTTTATCGTTACTGTGACAAACGAAAACACTTTATTTGATGAATCCTTAAAGAAAATTTTAATTAATATCAATCAGGAGAAAAGTTATTGCAAAAATATATGTTGATCCCTAGACACTTTTGATGTGTGTATATTAGATATTTAAGTAGGTACTTACCTGTTTTTGATTATTTTGTGATAAGAAACACGATTACGTACATTTCTCATATAGGTATATACCTACCTACAAAAGTTTTTCCATAATATGAAACAGAATACATCCGGTTCCTTCTAAAATAGTCATTCTATTCTAATCGAATGCCTGAAAGAAAGAAAGAAAGAAAGAAAGAAAAATATTTATTTGACATCAGTTAATAAAGCACACACACAATAATAAATAAAAAAGATACAAAACAATAAGTTGGACTTAGTAGTAATGTGCTGTGTGCCTCACGGCTGCGCCAAAAAGGTCCATTTCAGCATTCATGCCAGACAGGTGTAGAAGCTGTCTGACGCTGGTCTTCCAATGAACCTTGAGAGGGTACGTTACAGAATAAACGGTTTCAAACAATATATAAACAAATAAACAAATGGTTAATAATAATAAATAGATAACGAGTAAATTATGACAGAGTAAGATAAAATGAAAGGTAGAAATAAAAACAACATATTTATTTGGCTTATGCTACAAGTGCACACAACAAAAACAGAATAAAATAAAAAATTAAAAGAAATAATATTGTGCGTCTCACGGCTGCGCCAAATAGGCCCAGTTTAGTTAGGCGCTCGTAGATATATAACCCGGCAGATCGAGCGAGATCCGCTGTTGTCATGCCTCGACGCACTCGCGCTCCCCCCAGCCAATTCACCCCGTAGCTACGGGGTGAACTGAACCTACGCGTAGGCGAGCCGCACGACGAGGAAGCGGGGGCGAGTCTCCATCGGCGCCGCCGTCGCCTGCGTTGCGTTCACGCGCCGGCCTCCGACATGCTCGGCGCTCACGAAATTGCGCGCTTTTAATTTGTCGCCAATGTTAGCGGCCACCAACATGGCACTGTGGGTGGTGTTTTATCCACTTATCTCTGGAATATTAGATCTAAGGATTGCACCTGCGAGCAAGACCTGGGCACGGTCGTTTATGTCGTTCAACTGGTTTGTAAGGTCCACATTCGACGATTGCGACACTTCGGGATGAGCCAGTTTGGTCTCCATAATAACTATCCAATTCCAAGTTACTCATTCTATTGTTCTAACTTCTGTAGTTCAGACAAACATCATAGGTTGAGCACAGCAACGGAGTACAGGACCGCACATACCGACGTTAAGCCACAAGTTGGTTTTCCGTTCCCCATATAATTATCTTCTATAAACTGTAGGTTTCGGGTACTTGTGTATTGATGGGGTTTATTGAAAAGTTATTTACCGTTTTTTTTTTAATATTTGAATAGCACATGAACACTAGATAACAATGTTATTAGTAAGTTGCACTGGCAGAAGTATTTATTCACTAAATTTATGCGAATTATACTGTTATTTTTATTTATCCGCGAGAAGAAAAACACAAAGAGCTTATTTCTGTTTGACATCTGTGACGTGACATGATGACACAAAGCCGCGTGCACCGCCGCGTCGGACGCGGCGTGCGACGCCGCGTCTCTATATACATAAATATAAAATTGTGAATTGTACTACTATTAACTAATATAAAATAAAATTAAAATGACGTAATTACAAATGTTGAATGCATGCTTGAATGCATGCTAATTTAAAATGAGAAGGGCAATCGAAGGAGAAATTGCAATGCTTGTAAAAGGCCGCTAAGTCATAAGTACTACCATACCATAACACCACATTGTACACTTGGTTCGCAATAAATGTTTTGACTTTGACTTTGACAAATATTGTACTAAGGCTGCTGTACGCGCCGCCTCTCCGTAAACGGAAAAAACGCACAACGCGCCGCGTCTCCAGAAATGAGGCCTAACCGTTATAAAGTTACACCCCTTTCAATTTTAGGGGAGGTTTGGGAGGGGAGGGTAGGGTATATAGATTTCAACGCCCCTCAATAATAAAGTATTTAGTCAAATCAAAAAGCTCTACGTGTCCTAATTTTCGAGATACGATAGAGGGGAGGAATGAAGGGGGAGAAGGGGGAGTTATGAAAAATGATTTTGACCAACTGATGGCCCCGTGAAACGAATCTGAAAAAAATATATTCCAAATCTCTTAACTTCCGAGATACGCCTAAAGGGGGGGAGAGAGGGGGCAAGAGGACCTCCTTTGAAAAACGTTTTTTACTTTTCCGAGCCTCCTCTATACGAATCCATAAAAAAAACAAAATACGGGTCTCTTAGTTTCCGAGACACGATAGGGAGGGGGAGGAAGGGGGGTGAAAACGGGAGGTATGCACTTTTCCCTTACTCGCGAGAGTTACCAAAATGTCAGTGAGTGAGTCATTCAGTCAGTGGTAAAATCGAGCTTTATATAGTTGAATCAAAGAATTAATTCATTAAATCAGACATAATATAATTTAGAACATCACTCTAAATTCGAATGAATTACAATGCATAAGCTGGCAGCGATTACTGAAGACCTGTGCCATTTTTTCCGCGTCTCGATTTTCGAGCGCATCCATCGTAAACGCTTTGTATACTACGACTACAACATTTTGATCCTCTTAGAAGTAAAATAAGATTTTAGTATTTTGCTGAATATTTATTATATTTATTTCTTCCATAGGGGAGAGCGGGATGAATACAGGTTGCGCGACTTCGTTCATGATCGGTAATGCTTGAGTTGAAAAATGAATTAAGAGTCTGCATTGCGCGTTCACTAGCTAGAGTTTAGGCAAATTAGTTGCGATCTTATGTTTGTGTGCATTGTTCAATGCAGATACACGCACACAAGGGTTAAGATCGAGTGTAGTGATCGCTTAAACCATTTTGATCTTTTAATGATATTATTTTTAAGTAAAATATGACCAAAACAAACCAAAAAAAAATCTAAACGCCATCTTAGATTTTCATTTTGACATCATTTTCTTTGTCAGCGACCCCGAAAACCGAGAAAACGACACCCATGATTGAAAAACTAAAAAAAATATGACACTATCTTGAATTTTCATTTTGATCATTTTCGTAATTAGCGACCCCAAAAACCATGAAAACGACACCCATGACGACAAAACTTAAAATTTCGTCGGTATCATCTTGGATTTTTATTTTGATTCTCATTCTCATTTTGGCGACCCCAAAAACCACAAAAAAGACACCCATGAAATAACCGAAAAAAAATCACCTTAAAATAATAATAGGCGTGATACTCGTATTATGTTTACTCTACACCTATAGAGTAAATCTTTTCGGACTAAAATTAAATCGTGTTTTCGCTTCAACAGATTTAAAGATTATAAGTCCAAGTTTAATGGTGCCCAAATAGCGAACTCTTAGGTCATAAAGATACCGAGATCTAGATCGGTCAATATCATCAAAACTACATAGTACGGCCTCTTAAACTATGATGTCTTTTATGACACGTTCTACACACGGAATTTGATTTGCAGTTTTTTACGTCGTGCTCGACGATCAAGCAATTACAACACACATTCTTGTTTTGCACGAAAACGTACCTATCTGTTATGCTTGATTCAAGGCTACAATGGGGTTCTCATTTAACATCTCGAGTCTATATGTATTGTGCAGAAAAGAGCCATCAGAGCCATATAATTATAATCTTCGTAGGCGCAATTCTAGGGATTTTTTGTTTTAGGGTATTGGCATCATGACGGATCATTGCCAATACATCTACGAAAACATAATGTACGTCAGAAAAAATATGCATCTTTTTGATAAAAGAGGTGACAGACACAAATACAGTACTAGAAATAGGGACGAACTAGTTTAGCCAGGCTTTAGAGTCGCTACAGTAGACTAATCTTTCATTTTGGCAAAAAAGAGTAGAAAATTCGGGGGACGCCACTGTGCTGTTCATATAGCCCGCTGTGATATGCCGAGTGCCTGCGTTGCAACATGCGCCGCCGAAGTTGCTGACTCGGTGCCGGTCGAGGCAGTGACTCGTCGACCCCTAAACGTGCCTACGCTGCTATTGTCACCACGCACAAACCTGTCTCGCAGGTGAAGAAGGGGGAAAGTAAGAGCTGCTGTGAACCTTCCAACGGGGCTTCAAAACAGCAAGGCCCAGCAACGGCCACGTGTGACAAGGATAGCTTTGTGATGGTGGAGAAGAAGAAGAGGAAGAACCCGCTTACTCGGAACCAGTGCGGGACTGCGCTGTCAGGACCCAATATGCTGCTGGGTCTGGCGATACCAACGATGCAGCTCTATGTGTCCCGGCTACATCACACCACGTAGGTTGAGGAGATCGTGGAGCATGTCCGAGAGAAGACCAGCTGGACCTTGAGGGTTGAGAAGTTAAGAGTCGCGCTACAACACAAATTTTAAGTCGTTCGTGGTGAGAGTTCCGACTCATCATATTGAGACCTTCCTCAAGGAAGAATTTTGGCCGAAGGGTGTCATATATCGGCGATTCCGCGGAAGGCTTCGCGAAACCACGCAGCGCAGCATGACGCCGTCTCTTCGTGTGCAATAGTTTATTTATGTTTAGTGGTTTTTATAATTATGTAAGGTATATGTGATATGGGTCTTTGGTGACCTAAATTAAATAATATATTATTATTATATAGCGTTCCAACTTATCGTCTGGATACTTTGGTTACAATTTTTTAAACATATAATTTATTTGTTAATATCAGTAAGTACGAGTATCATTTTATTGAACGAGAATTTATTCTCATGTAACTGCCTAAAAATAAATATATGCTAGTAATACTGTGTTTTTTAAAATACTCTGGAATTAAAAAAAGACGTAGATATAATATTTTTGTAATTAAATCTAATATAATATGTTACTCCAAATATTTCACACCCTCCATGTCATCCGAATCTTGACTAGAGTTAGCTGCATATTCATTTGAATCGTTCTCCGATTCAGAGGAACTACTTTCATCTTCGAGGTTTATCACTATTCGCTCCATGTCTTCGTACATAGTTAGTTCCCGCTCGTTATAATCTTTTTTAATTTTACATGCTGGCATGGATTCTTCCAATCCTCCTTCGTTATTGATTGGAATGCGCGTTCAGCTGCTTCCTATAACCAATGAAACATTTGATTAAACCTCTATCAATACCTATTAAAAGTAAAACACAATATAACCGCTCTCAATATCATATTTTAACAGAGAAGTGGCAAGGGGGCGTGTCGGTGACCACGTGGAGCTGGCCTCGTCGCTCAGCTATTGAAAAAATGGCCGTAACCGCGAGTTAGTGTGTCGTCAACCGCGTTCGTAAAAAAAACGATTATGCCGTCTTGTTCGGTGGTTTCGTGCAAAAATAGAAGCCAAGATAAAAACTTTAGAAGACAGGGCATCAGTTACCACAAGTTAGAACAAGTATTTTACAATATTTGTCTTAAAAATCACGAAAAACCAGAATCCCTAAAATATATCTGACTTGTACTACTTGATTTATGTTTTCTTGTATTACTCCGACTGTATTATGTTTGCATTAAATACATTGCTCTTTTACAACCACCTTAGTCTGTCACTGAGTGACTGAACGAGCAATGTACACCTGACATAACGAAACATCATTAAGCCGTCATGTCGCATGGTGCGTCCGCTGCTCCGGTCCGCCGTATTTGAGCGCGAGCTAGTGATGTGCTCGTGGAGGTTTGACAAAGTCTGTCGACAAGAAAGTGGACTGCGAATTGTTATATTACTATTTCACATTTTTTTTTAATTTGTTAGCTCTTGTAATCCGGTTGGAAGGCCGATGTGGTTCTATGCTTAATTTTCTTTTTCTCTTTGACAATTCAAAAGAGCCTGTAACTGGCCTAATTGAAATAAATGCTTTGATTTTGATTTTGAACTACGTGTAACTGTGTCATTTGATTTTTAATTGATTTTAAAGTATTTTTATTCATTGAATAATGTTTGTAGGTTTCATATTATTTTTATTTACCTTATTTCCAAATCCTTTATAAAAATAATCGATATATTTATCGATAACTCTTCGATTTAGTCAAGCACTGTGTCGTATCCGCCCCCGTGTCCCGACAACACACAATGATAATTGTTGTAGTGTGAGTAAATTATACGGAAAAAGTACGCTGTAAATTAACTAATAAGGTTTGTATTTAAATGACAGAGTTATCGATGGCGCGTGTGTGCACTTGTTCGTAGTATTGTTTTGACAGAGCTCTGTGTGCAATATTAGCGTTATGGAGGGGCAACTGTGGCTTCATCGGTTTTCTATACATTTTGAACTCCACGCCATATCTCTGTATTTTAATATGTCAAACTGTACATTTATGTCGACCGAGCCTACATTTTGAAAAAATCCAAAAATTGTACATGTACATTAAGAAAATTCATCATTTTCTATTACGTGATTTATATTTATTTATTTATTTAAACTTCATGTACAATAGTGGTACATAGGCGGACTTAATGACACAAGGCATTCTCTACCAGTCAACCATAGGGTCAAATAGACAGCATTGTGATAGAGTACAATAAAAATAAAAAGAAACATACCATCTTGTAATCCTAAAATAACACATAAATAGGTAGGTACCTACATACTAATACATAAATAAGCAGATAAAATAAACTAATATATATAAATACATATGAATAGTCCGAAATACGAGAAATCTTTTGATATAATTACAACGACTCTATGAATGACTATATGGTAAACAACTTAGACCGACTTTAAATAAAACTTCGGAACTGCTCTTTTGAAAGCCAATTATGATATATTTATTTATGTTATTAAAAAATAATAAATTAAAATCATACACAGAGCGGCCGATTACACTCTTTGGACTTCTGTATGAACTGCCACGGAGTGTGGATGTGGTCTATGGTGCTGCATCCTCCTCGAAACCTGGTCTGCTCCGGTGGCTGGAAGTCGTCGAGTCTTTGCGCCAGACGATCCGTGACGACTCTTAAATACACTTATACACGTGGCTAAGGAGTGAAATGGGTCTGTTATTCTTTAATAGGGTTTTGTTCCCCTTCTTAAAGAAAACAACGACCGCATCCCTTCTTAACGCTTCTCCGGTTCTCCCAGATAACAGGACAGAGTTGAAAAGCTCCTGAAGCTCACTTTCAGGCCGGTTTCAGGAGGTCTGACGTTAGGCCGAAAAGTTCTGGAGTGGCGACCACAAACCGGAAGACGTTGTGCTGGCTTCCCACTAGGTGGACAGATGATCTGGTAAGGGCTGCGGGAATCCGCTGGATGCGAATCGCACGGAACCGATCAATGTGGCGACACTTGGGGGAGGCCTATGTCCAGCAGTGGACGTCTTTCGGCTTAAATGATGATTATTTTCAATATTGGTGGGCACTTTCGATTTTGGTGGGCGATAATCAATTGCGGTGGCCACACCACACTTTAAACTTAAATATCTCAAAAAGTTATCGAAATAATCCTGGGCCTCTTGAAGGTTATTTACGCTTGGACTTTCTATTGTTATACCAGATCTATGGTAGAGAAATATTTTTTACGAAAACTGAAATGTTCACCAAAATTGGCAAAAAAATCACTGCTGATATTCACCCATTAATATTAAGGCCACAAGGCAAGGGACTCTTAATTTATTTCAGCCTCTATCCAGACCGATCGATCATGCGAAAATCCAATAGGCTTTTTTCTAAATGCAATGCAAACACGGTCAAAATGTATGGAATAGCTGACTTACAGCGCAATATTCTATGTCCCCACATGTTCAGAATGATGTACTGAAAACGTGGTTATCATTTTCTATATCCCTTCCATCCCGTATTCTGTAAAAAGCTGTTATTTTGAAATTATAAATAGACATTCCAATTTTATTTTTCAGTATAGATGATTTCAAGTGATCGTTTAGAATTTTCCATTGTTGAACAAGCTGAAAACAATCTGTGTATGAGGGACGAATGGACGATGAGGGGAGCCTGCGGCGCCCCTCTACACCTGGAACACTGGGCGGTCGCCCAACAGCGCCCTACCCTAACGCCGCTACTAGGGGGGGCGTGGTCTTTTTTTTCTTTAAAAAGGGAAACAAGACCCTATTAGCGAATTACAGACCAATTTCGCTGTTTTCAAGAGTCATCATAAATCGTCTAGCGCAAAAACTGCAGCGACTTCCGGCCACCAGAGCAGGCCGGGTTTCGACATTCACACTGTGCGGCAGATCATACAAGTCCAAAGAGTATAATCGACCGCTTTATCTTACGTTTGTAGACTATGAGGAGGTTTTTGTCTCTGTCGAGTATCAAGCTCGGAAGTCTTCCCAGAATCTATTGTTGTCAATGGCGGTCCTTAGGTGTTGCGAGAATATGTTTATCTCGGCCAAACTCAAACTTTGGCAACAACAACTTTGAGACTCACTGAAGAATTCAGCTGCGTTGCGCAGCATTTAGAAATCATCGTCCGGTCTTCTCGTTGCGTTTTCACAATGCCTTAAGATGGAAGGTCTTTAATAAGCCCGTCCTACCTGTTATAACTTACGGGGCCGAAACGTGGACATTCACTGTACAGCTGGTCCATACATTAAAAGTCGCTCAGTGAGATATGGAACGTGCTGTGCTCGAAGTCTCTCTGAGGTGGAGTGTTTCTTCGGAACGAGGTGATCCAACAGAGAACCAGAGTTGTCAACACAGCTCACAGAACAAGTAAGCTGAAGGGGCAATGGTCCGGTCATATTAGCCGTAGATCCGATGACCGTTAGGGTACACGTGTGTTTGAGTGGAGACTGCGAATCGGCAAACGTAACTTAGTGCTTTTGATTTAAATTACATTTTATTTTTACATAAATGCTGTTCAGAAAGTCATTCATTGTAAATTTGAAGGTTTCTAAGCTTTAGAGAGGTTATGCACTTTTAGGACACGGACTCATAGGGACGTAGAATTAGAAATATGACTGAAACATTTTGGATATAAAATTGTCAACAAAGTTTACAGATCCAAAAATAATTAGGCAAGTCTATTTGCTCTTTTTCAGTAAATTCTGACTTACTGCATTACTTAATGGGGTGGGGCGAGTAAAACTCTGTTACTGCCCATTGAAAGAGCTCAAAGAGTTAATTCTCAAGGTGTCTGTTTGTCACCCTTTCCTTTTCCCCACTAACCTCCTGTAAAAATCTTGAGAAGTAGTTCGACAGTCATTAATTATGAGCTCTGTACTAAAACAACACCCAGCACTTCCATACAGCACTGAATTTACTAAAAAAAGACGGAAAGCAATAGTTTGCCCTCAAAAAAGTACAAAACATGCTTTTACAGGCAAGTTTTATATGTACTTCGGACCGCTACTCTAGAACAGGTAAAATGAATAAGTAAACATAATGTTCCTTAAATTGCAACAAATGCACGAAAATTCATAACGAAAGCTCTTCAAACTATGTCCTATGAAGATACAGAGAAGTTGTTACTTGTGCCAAAGTAAACATTGTTGATAGTATTTTTTTTTAAGTTGGTTTAGTTGAGATGGTTAAAATTACCTTTTTATATTAGTACCAATAATATTAACATGTTATGTGATTAATTTTACCTTGAATTGCCTGAAACGCAGGAGTAATAGCTAGTTCAGGCTCAAAGCATGTGTCATCTTAGCATAGATTTAATAAAAACTGTAACGTTTACCTTTCATTTTTAATAAATGTTAGCTGTTGCATAGCTTCTATCGCTGGTCTTGAGCATGGAGACCGAATCCAGAAAATTCCGTAACGAAAATAACCTAACGAAAATAACCAAACACCCCATGTCACCCCATGTGGATAATGACAATGACAAGCTAGTTTTCTTTTTAATTTAATGCCGTAACTAGGAGTTGTAGATTGTATACATTTGATGTTAGACCTTTAACCATTTTTATCAACTTATGCACTTATGCAATTGTAATTATTATTTATGTATTTTATTTTCCCGCTTGTTGCCGGCTCGAGGACCAAACACAGACTGAATGTTCAGGCTCGGCTTCCCATCACGATGAAATTATGAATTTTATAATGATGGTTCCACACACACATACACAGACACGTCAAACTTATAACACCCCGTCGTTTATGCGTCGGGGTCAGTGTTGCCAACCCCAAAAAAACTAAAAAACAACAACTCGCCTATTTAAAAAATAGTAGAAAGCAGTAGGTAAAGAAAAAAAAGGCAGATTGCATAATTTTGCTCATATAATTAAATAATAAACAATTTTCTTAGTTACTAGAACTCACAGACATTGATATATTTATAATCACAACAACAAAAATCAAAGTAAAATTATTTTTCAGTTTTCAATATTGTCACACTGATTATTATTTTTTAAATCATACACGATGTAGCTGTCATTCATAAACTGGGATTTCCTCGGGGAAATCCCCGTGCATAAAAATATGATTGTCAAACACATATTTTAATAATAATAATTATCTTTTTTTCAGACACAATTAAGTCTATACATTTTTACAAATAAAGCAATTTATTAAGCAATTTTAATGTAGTTGGGAATTTCCTTGAATCCCGACTAAAGAAGATACTGCCATCTAGTGTCATTGCGTTTTATTACGTAGTGGTTTGTCATTGCGTTTTAGTACGTTGTGGTTATCAAAAATTGTTTGTATAGTAGTGTAATAGGTGGCGCTGAACACTTGTATACACCGCGGTTATTTTATGCTTTTGCATAGCTTCTATCGCGGGCCTTGAGCGTGGAGACCGAGTCCAGAAATTCCGTAACGAAAATAACCTAACACCCCCCGTAAAAAAACAAATGCAACAGCTTTACCGCGGCAGTCCCCGAGTGCCACACGTCTTTTTTTATAATATATTATAAACCGTATAATATAATATACTAACATAATATCTTTTTCGCCTTTCAGCCGCCTGGTACCTCGTCACAGTACACCATCCCCAATCGCCCATGGGCTACTTCCGTCTTCCCCTCCAACTCAAACTGGATCGAAAACCGTCATCACGTCTGGAAGGGAAAGAGCTCTCAGGTAATTGAAGTCAAAAAACTCCTTATTTAATTAGCTTTCTGACAGTAAAAGTCCCGTAAAGATCAGTCCAGCCGTTTCGGAGACAAGCTGGAGCAAACAGACAGACAAAACTCGAAAATGTTATTTTTTAATATATTTGTTGTATTTATACTTACATATCTATTTCAGTCTGCCTATCAGCACCCAGCGGTCCCAGGTAGCAGCGTGTCACAGGACTACACCCGTAACTGCCAATCGGTTACATCCGTCTTCCCCCAGGTCTGTGTTTATCATCATTAACCGACTTCTAAAAAAAGGAGGAGGTTCTCAATTCGGATGTTTCTATTTTTTTTTTTTTTTTTTATGTTTGTTCGGGCATAACTCCGTGGCTTGCCAACCGATTTGGAAAATTCTTTTTTTGTATTCTTCCCAAATGGTCCCATAGCCACCAAGTCGGGATCTGATGATGGAATCTGGCGAAATCGAGGGAACTCTTCAAATTTTATATGAAAACGTGTTGCGATTTTGGTATTTTCTACAACAAGTAAAGCATTTGCGTTTGATAAGACCCATTCTACCATCAGATCTGATGATGAAGCCAAGAGTCACGGAACTCCATAATGAGACAATGTACCATAGTCGTGTTTGGGCTTGTTGTAATTGTAACGGTATGCACTTTCCATGTATCAAGCACATGTGAACCACTAAAAAGTGAAAAATAAAAACATTTTTTGCAAAAAATAAAACCGACTTCAAAAAAAAAACAAAAAAGTGAAAAATAACTTTAGCTTCTGAAATCGGTGACAAAAAACTAAAGCAATCAAACAAAGGTCACCGACTTCAGAAGCTAAAGTTATTTTTCACTTTTTTGTTTTTTTTTTTGAAGTCGGTTTTATTTTTTTTTAGCTATCAATAGTAGTGTCTTGTGAACCTGTAAGTAGCTATATCCTGAATAAAAGACCACAAACGTACCCATAAAAAGCTTGCATTTGAAAAAAAAAAGTGATCTGCTTTAACATATAATAAAATCGTTGAGACCAGAAAGTCTGTACATTGAAGATTATTAAAAAACCGACCAGGGTGACTTAAAATAAGTAACTGAACATATTAAAACCATTTTTTTAAGATTTTTTTGTTCGTTTGACCGCGCATCACGTAAAAACTACTGAACGGATTTTAATGAAATGTTCACAAATCTATTTAAATAAATTCAGAATAACATTTAGGCTGTAGAAATTATGGAAAAATTTGAGAAAAGGGAGGGTAAAGTTTGTATGAAAAAAATTTTTAGATTGTTCTAGAATCATGAAACTCAGAGTCAACATAGTCATCATTTCAGCCGAAAGACGTTCACTGCTGGATATAGGTCTCCCCCAATTGTCGCCACATTGACCGGTCCCTTGCGACTCGCATCCAACGGATTCCCGCAACCTTCACCAGTCCATCGGTCCTCCTAGTGGGAGGTCTTCCAACGTATCGTCTTTCGGTTCGTGGTCGCCACTCCAGAACTTTTCAGCCCCATCGGCCCTCCGTTCTGCGAGCAATGTGACTTGCCCACTGCCACTTAAGTTTAGCAAATCTTCGGGCTACGTTAGTGACCTTGGTTCGCTTGCGGATGTCTTCATTTCTGATTCGTTCACGCAAGCAAACTCAGAACATAGCCATCTCCATTGCCCTTTGGATAACTTAAAGACTTTTGATCAGGCCCATTGTAAGCGACCACGTCTCGGTCCCGTATGTAATCACTGGCAACACACAGTACTGGTCATAGACTTTCGTCTTGAGACACTGCGGTAAGTTGGACGAGAAGATATCGCGCAGCTTCACGAACGCTGCCCAGCCGAGTCGGATTCGACGATTGACCTCTTTCTCGAAGTTAGACCTACCTAACTGGACCGTTTGTCCTAGGTATACATAATCGTCTACAATTTCGAGTGCCGGGTCTCCGCTTTTGATAGGAATGGGTGTGACATGGGCATTCAACATGACCTTCGTCTTGTCCATGTTAATTTTTAGACCCACTCTTTCGGAAGCTTTACTGAGGTCATCGAGCATTGTACTGAGGTCCTCCATGGTCTCAGCCATGACCACTATATCGTCGGCAAACCGAAGGTGAGTGATGTACTCGCCATTGACGTTGATGCCTAGCCCTCTCCAGTCCAGAATCTTGAAAACATGTCCAGTGCAGCGCTGAACAGTTTCGGAGATATGACGTCTCCCTGTCTTACACCTCGTTGCAGAAGGATTCGGCTTTTTGGTAGCTTAATTTCTATGCAAAACAAACGTCATGACGTTACTAGCCAGCCCGCCATATTAGGGCTCTGGTAAGCCGAAGCAAACCGAGGTACTCATTGAGAAAGTAGTAGAAAATGCGTGCGCGTGAGCGAAATGGAAAGAAATCGTTATCGCTGTTGAATTTCTTAAAGAACATCATTCATGCTTGATGAATGACATTATTTTGTGCAATAAGCCGAATTTTACCAAGTTACGACAGGGGCAGAAAAATAAAGTATGATAGGGGAAGAACGAGATAGTATTAGTGATGGTGGATTGCGTATTTGGTTATCTATTTGGATGTTTATTTTGTTGTTCACTTATATTTTTTAGTATGGTACCTCTGCGTTTTATTCAATTTTTTTTGTAGTTTCGTCAAGGGTGTCAATTTCATTATTTTTGGGGTCGCTGATAATGAAAATTAGGTCAAAATGAAAATTCAAAACGATTTTTTTTGTTGTTTCTTCATGGGTATGGTTTTCGTGGTATTTGGGGTCGCTGATAATGAAATTGAGGTCAAAATGGAAATCCAAGATGGCGCCGACGAAAATTTTTGTTTTTGTCGTCATGGGTATCATTTTCATGGTTCCCAGTATTACAGATAACGAAAATGAGGTCAAAAATAAAAATAATAATTCTATTCTTTTTGTCGGCTTCCCCTAACTCGTTTTTCACCCTTCGCCACTCAAATCAAATCAAATCAAATCGAATCGTTTATTTGTGATACACGGGTTAAATGCAGGTGTTCATTACATAATTATAAACTAATAATGTTCATACCATGATCAGCCACTTGGGCATACAAATTATTAAATAACAATCAAAATATGAGTCGAAATTCTAATTCCATTTAAGATTAAAAAATAATTATATTATTACTTTTAGTCATGCATGACAGACACAAGACAAACAACAACAATAAATTATCGTCAAGCGGACACGATACATTTAAAAAGTTCTAGTCGATAAAAAACATCTACAGAGTAATAACACTTCTCCACAAGAAATTGGAACAATTTGTTTTTAAAGATATTAATATTGCTACAGTCTTTTACGTCATTCCACTGTACACCACAGTTATTTTTTATAAAATATTATAAACCGTATAATATAATATACTAACATAATACCTTTTCCCGCCTTTCAGCCGCCTGGTACCTCATCACAGTACACCATCCCCAAACGCCAATCAGCTACATCCGTCTTCCCCTCCAACTCGTACTGGATCGGAAACCGTCATCACGCCTGGAACGGCAAGGGCTCCCAGGTAATTGAAGTCATAAAAACTCCTTATTTCATTAGCTTTCTGCCAGTAAAAATTAGTCCAGCCGTTTCGGAGATAAGCTGGAGCAAACAGACAGACAAAGCTTGAAAATGTTTTTTTTTTACATACTCGTATCTATTTCAGTCTGCCTATCAGCACCCAGCGGTCCCAGGTAGCAGCGTGTCACAGGACTACACCCGTAACTGCCAATCGGTTACATCCGTCTTCCCCCAGGTCTGTGTTTATCATCATTTAGCTATCAATAGTAGTGTCTTGTGAACCTGTAAGTAGCTATATCCTGAATAAAAGACCATAAACGTACTCATAAAAAGCTTGCATTTTCAAAAAGAACGTATGAACTGCTTTAATACAATCAATATTCTGTGACTTCAATATATTGTGTCTTGCTGAACATAGGTAGTTGCTTTTTTTTCTCCGTACAGGACTTACGTTTATTTTGTACCATTAAACCAGATATGGTTAGTAGTCACATTCGCAGAAACAGCACTGCTTAATCACTACTAAACCATAACTGATATAATTATGAGCAAAAAATGTAGTACATGAATAAATTTTTAGTTGTGAATATCCATCTATAACACATGTTTAAAATCTGAGTTGCTTACTATTTGGGGCTCATTAGAAAGCCGGTTTTAGTCAACGTATCCTATAGGTTGCTTCGTTTTTTTGTGTTAGTGTTTTTGAGATTTTTTCCATGGTCGAAGTTGTTTAAGCAGTTGTATTAGTATTTTTTATATTTTTGTGATGACATTCTCTTTGCATTGATGCTTTATTTTTCTAGGTATGATGATTTAAAAAGTCTAACTTGCAATTTGGATATTCTTTCCATGTTCGCCCATAGAGCGTATTTTCGGGTGTAAACCACCTCATCGCAAAGCCGTTAATTCAAATGCAAATTCTGTACATGAAATTATGTAACTTAACGCCAAAAATATTGCTGGGAAACAACTTCTTTTTTGAGGTTATAAATCATGAAAAATTGAATTATCTCTTAACCCTAGAACCGTACCCATAATAGACTTTCAGTAACAGTACCCTGGGGTACTGGAGTACCCCGGTAAATAAAACAGTGTTTTCACATAAGAAGAAACATTTATTAATAATTAACTTACTTAGACTTTTAGGGTACTAATTTCAGCCTTACCTAATTATAATTAGATGTAAATAAAATGAACTTTTCTTAACAATTTCGGCAAATATTTGTGTGGTGCTCTAAACGCATATAACTTTTATATTTGTCACATCGAGTGCGTGATTGACGGTCTTTTGACCTGGGACAAAATAAACATATTCCAAATTTTGAATCTAAAGGGGTTGCAGCATCAGAAGGCCGTTGCTTTTCTAATATACCGCCAATACTTATTTGTATATGCATTGGCAAAGTTTTGTATGAAAATCTGTCCTCCAAATAAGGTTTTCTAAGGTAAATACTCAAAATTTTGAAATAAATTCGTCTTTCTTGAAAACTTTAATCACTTTTTCTTCATCATGAGAGTCCAGAAGAAGGATTTGAATATCATTTTCTAATGGATTTTGACGTAAAGCCATCTAAAAAAAGAATTCTTCAAATTACATACAATGAAACACAAGACAACAAAAATGTCTAAATATAGTAAATATTAAGTACCTACACATTGTTTTTGAACTAAGTTATGTCGAAGGTATTATGCAAATGAAAAATATGTATCAAACAAAGAAATAATATTTAGTATTTTGTAAAAACATTTACAAAATAGTGATGAATACAATTACCTTAACAGTACCCAGGGGTACTGGAGTACCCCAAGCACGCCTAACCACGACCACACGCTAATAGAACTTACGCCTGGCCGATGCTTCGACGCAACCCCTTACCCCGCGCAAATACACGGCAGCGCGAAGAGATCCGTTGTTAAACGTAAAAGTAATCGCAACTTTTCAAAACCAATTTTCAATTGTACCCCAGGGTACGGTTCTAGGGTTAATTAAACGGAGAGTTAAACACAAACGATTATAGTGCTAATTATTTATGAATTTTTGGTTGCCAATTTTCCGAAATCTTTTATGCCGTTTTTTTTTAAATTATCAAATAGTTTTATTTATTTTTACATAAATGAAACGGTTCCTTTTAGTGTCCAAGCTAATAAATCAATGCAATCACATTTTTTTTGCAATTGAAGAAGAAAATAAAATATCGGACAGCTCTTGTTGGTTAAAATCGCCGTCTTACGTTTCTTACGCCCCTTATTGGTTGTAGTCTTCGAACCAGCTCTTGGAATAGGTGTATATCTTGGGGTGAGACTGAGAAAGGAATTGGCAAAAAAGCAATTGGCGAAGAAGAACCCACTTGTTGTCCGCTAGGTCCTGCGACTGGCGAGATACAATTGTCAATTGGCATATTCAACCAGGAGGGCTGAGGGTGCGTTGGATCTGGTCGACAGATCAGTATCTGGTATTTCTTCGTTGACTGGCAAGGGACGGTCTGTTACACGATTTGGTGCAAAGTCAGCATAAGTAAATATATTTCTATTAAATGAACTTATAATAGTGCAAGTAAACCCAGCAATGGCATTTTTATCAGTAACAGCAAGAAGACATACTTTTTTGACAATACCGGGAATGTAATGTATAGTCAGCGTTTGACCGGGATTATTTCGCATTCAGTTGTCTGTAGCTGTGCTTATAATTTTTTTAATGGTAATTTTCTTATATCACCTGGCAAACATTGTACTTTTTTGCCAGGGCTCTAATTGTGGCATTATCTTTGAAATGCTCGTCAGCCGCTTTTCTGTATACGTCCATAATATGCCAGAGGTCCTTCTTGCTGTCGTTCTTACTCGCTGTCGCGGCATTCTGTTGGTAAATAAAAACGATTAATTAATATAAAACAAGTCGGCGAATCAACTGTCAGTCATATATATTACTAAATGACATTACACACGAAAGAGTATTTTTGATGTAGGTTAAATACACTGCAGTTATTTTTTATAATATATTATGAACCGGTCATATAATATACTAACAAAATATCTTTTTCGGCCTTTCAGCAGCCTGGTACCTCCTTATCACAGTACACCATCCCTAAACGGGCGTTTCACAATGGAAATCCAAGATGGTGCCGACGAAATTTTCTTTTTTGTCGTCATGTGTATCATTTTCATGGTTCCTGGTATTTCAGACAACGAAAATGAGGTCAAAAATAAAAATAACAATTCTATTTTTTTTTCTCGGCTTCCCCTGACTCTTTTTTCACCCTTCGCCACTGTACACCACAGTTATTTTTATAAAATATTATGAACCGTATAATACTAACTTAATACCTTTTCCCGCCTTTCAGCCGCCTGGTACCTCATCACAGTACACCATCCCCAATCGCCCATGGGCTACTTCCGTCTTCCCCTCCAACTCAAACTGGATCGAAAACCGTCATCACGTCTGGAAGGGCAAGGGCTCCCAGGTAATTGAAGCCAAAAGTACTCCTTATTTAGCTTTCTGCCAGTAAAAAACCCGTAAAATCAGTCCAGCCGTTTCGGAGATAAGCTGGAGCAAACAGACAGACAAAACTTGAAAATGTTATTTTTATGATATGTTTGTATTTTTACTTAAGTACTTAATAATATCTACTTCAGGCTGGCTATCAGCACCCAGCGGTCCCAGGTAGCAGCGTGTCACAGGACAACACCCGTAACTGCCAATCGGTTACATCCGTCTTCCCCCAGGTCTGTGTTTATCATCATTTAGCTACCAATAGTAGTGTCTTGTGAACCTGTAAGTAGCTATATCCTGAATCGAAGACCACAAACGTACCCATAAAGTGCTTGCATTTTTAAAAAGAAACATGTGAACTGCTTTAATGCAGTCAATATTCTGTGACTTCAATTAACAATGATATTTTGTGTTTTGCTGAACATAGTTGAACTTTTTTACGGTTCACAGCTTGGTACACGCAATCCTAAAATAGCATTTATCTAGCCCACATGATCTTTATGAGTGAATTTATATGATGCTAAACTACAGCTAACTGCTATAAATTAGATCCTTTGTTTCTGCTCGGAGCGGGGTATTTGTGCTAGCTTAGGCAATTAACCTACTAATGTTGTTAAATAAGATCCTGAACGACAATCATTAGAGCCCAGTAAGTAATATCCTGCCAGTTACACGCCGTGCCGCCATCATTGCGATATATTGGTATTGAGAAATATGGAAACCTAAACGAAGAACTGGCGGAATTCTAAGATAAAACTGGATTTACGTCCGTTTTACCCACTATTAAGCTTTACATGGATCTGTGGCTGAATTGTTTGACACCTAAACTACTCGTGTCAGCTTCTTACGAATTTATGTATCACGAGTGAATTCTTATACGACAAATAGCATTAATGCGGTACACATTGGTTGTCCATGGCCACCATTATAGTAAAACCAACAATTTATTTTTGCTTACACTCCACTGTGCGAACAATGTAGACTTATCAATCATTCTACTCGTACTCGATAATGCGGAGCTTGTCTCAACGCATCTATGTTATTATTCCGTACAATACTTATCCGTCTTCTTCGGATTTAATTAAGGATTTTACAATTTAGACTCAGTTAGGCACGTTAGAATGATTGTGTAAGTTGATGCATTGTGTGTTTGTGCTTGTTCTAGCCACCATGTCTGACTAATATCGTTCTAGCATGGGGAAACCCTACACCGTGATACGGTCCTTAGTCATTGTTATGGGGGGGCAATCGACTCCCTAATAATTCGCTACAAAGCGTTGGTGATTCCCACATTCCATATAGGCAGGTACTTGCATTTTTTTATTTAATTGCCAGATTCCCATTTAGGGCAGGCATTCCCCCGAAACCATGGATTTGATATGTATTTATATTTGAGTTATTTTTAGATTTAGCCAAATCTAGGTCGGGAGTCAGATTGCAAGACATGGCGTGTAATAGTATGCGAAGTTATCAATGCCAGAGGTGTCGCTCAGTCGTGTTACTCAGAGCCATCAGTTTATCGGAGTTGGGACTTTTAATGTGCATTATATCACAACACAAACGAAATCTCGCTCTCTCTCTCTCAAGAACAGTATTTCTCGTCCGAAATAATCAAATGATTATTGACTTGAACCCACATAATTATATTATCAACTGCTTAATTCCTCGTTCTGTAGTTGGGTCGTTGATACTAGTGACTTGAACCAAAGTGTTGTTTAAATTACAGTGGACTAGTGTCTCTGCTCACTCAGGTTTAGGTAAGACAAGGGAAAACGGAACATCTCAAGCGAAAAACCTTTCTGACGTATACAAATTAGGTTTATACACTTAAGTACACAATATTGACAATTATTTATCAATTTATATAAGTCGCAAGGCAACCGAGAGAAGAGGCAATACACGTATAATTGATATACATATAGTTTTATCAAAGTGATAATTTACAGTTGTGTATTCAAATTCCTTGCTTAAACCATCTCGCGTAGTTCAAGGTCTGCGTGATGTATATATTGCTTATACAAGTTAAAGCGACTCCTCCGCAATTTCCGCCTTTCCATCGTTTCCAAACTTCTGTACAAGCTGTCACTAAGAGATAAATTACCATTATCAAGAATAGTGTCACAGCTGCCTTGTCCATTATAGACCAAAGGTGCTCACTCGTCTTCTGTCTTAGTGAATATAAGATATCGAAGTTTTTGGTAACCTCCATATTTGTTTGGGCCGTTAATTACGTGGCTGTGATTGATTGAGTGACTGAAGTTATTGTAAATTAGCTTGGGATCTTGCTTTAACAATTAATTTGAACTTGGAATACGTTACCAAATTTCAGCTCTCTCTCTTTCTCGATTTCACTAGGTATTATCTATATCTACCTCGGTAGTATTACCCTACTACACTAGGTAATACACTGCATATTGAAGCAAATAATAAACAAAAGGTTGTTAAAATATTTGGAAGTTCTATCTGAAATGCAGTTTGGATTTAGACTTAAAGTTTTACTGGAGCTCGCCAAAGCTTTTGACACAGTTTCCATTCCAATTCTATTGCGCAAGCTGGGCATCATGGGTGTAAAAGACACCCAACTGAAAATATTCAAAAATTATTTAGAGGATCGTACTCAGAGCGTAAAGACTGCCGATTGTCTCAGCGCTTTTCTAAAAACACAAGTTTTGGTGTTCTCCAAGGAAGTATTCTAGGGCCCACCTTGTTTTTGATCTACATAAATTACCTATGCAATCTAAAGCTAGAACATGGTACTATCATAACTTACGCTGACGACACTGCTTTACTTTTTTCGGCTGACTCTGAAAGTGAAGTGTACAAGCTTGTGCAACACGGATTTAATATTGTTTTGTATTGTATTGTCATATTGTGTTTTATATGAAAAACATAATTATTCCTTAAATCTCAATTATTGCAAGAAAATCACACACCAAAGGAAGCTCTTCAAACTATGTCCTATGTAGATACAGAGAAGTTATTACTTGTGCCAAAGTAAACATTGTTCATTTCATTGTACAATTATTAAGAAAACGTAGTCTAAGAGCCCATCATCTCTAAATTAGATTTTGGACTATGAGGAGACCTTTCGTGCCGTGGCGTTTGGGATGCTCAGAGGGAGGCGTTATTTGATAGCCGTGTCGTAGGCAATGACGCTCCTTTTTACATTTTACCACCTGTCGCAACTGTACTAAAAGCCGCTGTAGACGAAAAAATGAGAAAATATTAAAATGTTTGTGAATTACGACATGCTACATTAACCCCTCTTGTTACATCCGTTGACGGAGTCTTCATTCCACAAATGTTTACTTTCGTAAAAGATCTTGGAGCTGCAATCGCTGACTGCTGGAACAGGCCGTTCAGCGTAGTAATGGGTTGGTTCACATCAAGAATCCGAATCCGTTTTATATTAGTACCTTAAGTACATTAATATGTTATGTGCTTATTAAATCAATAAATTACCTTGAATTGCCTGAAATTTAGGATTACCTGTTCAGGCTCAAAACATGTGTGAACTTGACATAGATTTAAGAAAAACTGTACCGAGGTTCTCAAATCTCAATTCGTCTGTATTTTTTTTTGTTTGTTACCTCAGAACTTTTGACTGGGTGAACCGATTTTGATGATTATTTTTTTATTTGAAAGCTGGTGCTTCTCGTGTGGTCCCATTTAAATTGTTGTGTGTTTAAGATAACATCACGCCTGTATGCTCTGAGGGAGTACGCAGAAGTGTACAATACACCCAGATTTTGACAGTTAGATGTATTAAGTTCCATTTAATGGGATCCTGGAGAAATAGAGGGAATTCCTTAAATTTTATAGGCACACCAGAAGCGATTCGGGTAGTTTTAGGAAGAGTACGTTCTTGGAGCGATCCCATTTCAATTTAAAGATCTGATGAAGAACTTCGGAAGATAGGCGACGGGAACTCCTCAATAAATGATGGCAAATGTACTGGGATCGCTGAAATCTTATGTCTTTCTATTGTTTACACCAGTTCATAACAAAAAATCACGCCGTTACGCTGTGAAAGGGTAAGCACATATGAACCACTAAAAATTGAAAAATAAAAACTTTTTTGCAAGTCGGTGACAAAAAACTAAATCAATCAAACAAAGGTCACCGACTTCTCCGACTTCTTTGTTGCTAAAGTTATTTTTCACTTTTTTGTGTGAAGTCGGTTATAATTTTTGCAAAAAAGTTTTTATATTATTATTATTTCACTTTTTTATTTCTTGTCCTGCACCCAATTACCAACCCCCTGTATCATTTTTAAGAAACTGATTAAAACCAAGTCGGCGAATCACACGAAATAGTATTTATCATGTAGGTTACATACAACACAGTTTTTTTTATAAATATTATGAACTGTATAACATAATATACTAACATAAGATCTTTTCCCGCCTTTCAGCAGCCTGGTACGTCATCACAGTACACCATCCCCAAACGCCCATCGCCTACATCCGTCATCCTTTCCAACTCTATCAAAAACCGTCATCACGTACGGAAGGGGAAGAGCTTCCAGGTAATTGAAGCCAAAAGTACTCCTTATTTAGCTTTCTGTCAGTAAAAAATCCGTAAAAATCAGTCCAGCTGTTTCGGAGATAAGCCGGAGCAAACAGACAGACAAAACTTGAAAATGTTATTTTTGTTAATTTTTTGTATTTTTACTTAAGTACATAATAATATCTATTTCAGTCTGCCTATCAGCACCCAGCGGTCCCAGGTAGCAGCGTGTCACAGGACTACACCCGTAACTGCCAATCGGTTACATCCGTCTTCCCCCAGGTCTGTGTTTATCATCATTTAGCTACCAATAGTAGTGTCTTGTAAACCTGTAAGTAGCTATATCCAGAATGAAACACCACAAACGGACCCATAAAATGCGTGCATTTAAAAAAAAACATGTGAAATGCTTTAATGCAATCAATATTCTGTGACTTCAATTAACAATGATATATTGCGTCTTGCTGAACATACTTAGTTGAACTTTTTTACAGTTAAGCAGCTTGGTACACGCAATCCTTTAATAGCATTTATCTAGCCCACATGATCACTATGAGTGAATTTATATGATGCTAAATTACAACTAACTGCTATAAATTAGACCATTTAGATCCTTTGTTTCTGCTCGAAGCGGGATACTTGTGCTAGCTTAGGCAATTAATCTACCAATGTTGTTAAATAAGATCCTGAAAGACAATAATTGAGCCCAGTAAGTAATATCCTGTCAGTTACACGCCGCGCCGCCATCATTGCGATATATTGGTTTTAAGAAATGTGGAAACATAAATGAAGAACTGGCGGAATTCGAAGATGAAACTTGATTTACGTCCGTTTTACCCACTATTAAGTTTTACATGAATCTGTGGCTGAATTGTTTGACACCGAAACTACTCGTGTCAGCTTCTTACGGATTTATGTACCACGAGTGAAATCTTATACGGCAAATAGCATTAATGCGGTGCACGTTGGTTGTCCATGTCCACTAATAAATTAATACCAACAATTTAGTTTTGCTTACTTTACGAAAATAACAACTAGATTTCAAAAGGATGCCAATTATTTATAAACTAGCTTCTGCCCGCGACTTCGTACGCGGATTCTGTTGCTTATGCCGTTTTTCTAATTCTCTATCCGTGAACGTCTTTGACTCGCTAGACAATGCATGACGTTCGCGATCAGCGGTCAGTCGCACATCTGACGTATCTATGGTTAATGCCATTATATGTGTCAATGTGTCTTCTTTAATCTAGTTTCAAAATATTAAGCTAATTTCTTTTCAGTAGAATAAAGCCTTAATTTCGAAAGGCTTTGCGTTTTCTTTACTTATATCAATTTATTCTACTTGAAAATAATATAATGTAAACGCTATTCAAGTTATTTAATAACAATTATTTTCGCTGATGTCTGACGGAAAAAAAACATCTGACATACTGGAAAAGAATCAAGACTCAAAATTTACAATGGCTGTTCGTCCAACGAAATATTTAAATCCAGATAAGTTTGGTGCTGATCCGAGTGATTCTGGCGCAGAGCTCAATTGGAGTCACTGCTATAGTACGTTCAAAAATTTTATTTCCGAAGAGGTACCAGATTCTTCTTCAGAGTTGAAACTGAAGCTACTGGTTAATTACTTAGCGCCAACAGTTTTCGCACTAATAAAGCATTGTACAGATTACGGACAGGCTATTAAGACATATTAGGAGTTGTGTAAGCTCTACATGAACGCAGCTTAAAGGCAGCCATATTTATTTAAATGTCATTTGAAGTTGTCATCTGTCTTTTTAGCTGATTTTGACAACTACTTAACTGCTCACGGCTCTCTGCAGTCTCTGCCCTTTTTATGTTTTGTGTCGTCTCAATTATTGTCCAATTTAATCTTAATTCATCATATTGAATATACAATGGACGTGTAATATCAGCTCGTATTTTGATAAATAAAAGTCTGGATATACTGTCGAAGTGTTTATTTGGTTGATCACGCCTGACACGCCATTCCATTGCCATATCACAACGTCTGCGTCAACAGGTTATGGCCCCAGTGAAAAAGAAAGGCGTGCAACGAGGGATCTACGCATAATCATCGTTGTATGTATCACCAAAACTCACTGTCGACCAGATTTATTGTCAAAGAAGAAATATGGCAACGCAACCAGCGATACACATCAATAATCAAGTGGAGAAGCTGAGTGGTATCTCGTCTTATTCGAACTGGAAGTTTTCATTGAAGATGTTACTCACTTTAGAAGGTTTGTGGGATTGCGTGATCGGCACTGATACTGACGCCGTGCGTGATAGCCGCGCCTTGGCGCGTATTTGCCTGGCACTACAACCCAACTTGTACCAAATAGTTCGATCAGCGTCAAAAGCTAAAGAAGCATGGGAGAAGCTAGCTCATACATTCGAGGACAAAGGTCTATATCGCCGTGTTCTGCTACTTAGACAGTTACATCGAGTTGACTACAATGACGGTGAGGTGGCTGAAATTCTACTTAGCGGCTTACCGCAGGAATTTGACACACTAGTCTCCGGTCTTGAAACTGCCAATTTAACTAGCTCGCTGACTTCTGAACTAGTGAGAACGAGATTGCTTCAAGAGGAACACAGAAGAAATGGAAAATGTGATAATGATGCTTCAGCTTTTCATGTAAAGAAGAACAAACTTTTCAAGTGTGATTACTGCCGAAAACCAGGACATACAGCGAAGCGATGCTTTAAGAAAAAGAGGGATGAGAAGAAGAAAGAAGAACAGCATACCTTTTATGCATCGGCTTACATCGCTCACCATAATGATATCATCATAGACAGCGGGGCCTCGGCTCACATGATCAATGATGCTAGGTTAGTAAGAAATTTTAAAAGCTGTAATAATAACTCAATTTCTATAGCAAATGGTGGTCAATTAGAAATGTCTGGCATTGGCAATTTAGTTTTGTCTACTGACAAAAATAATATCACTTTAGAAAATGTTTTAGTTGTTCCCAATCTGTCAACGAATTTATTGTCTGTAAGTAAAATGTGTGACAATGGTTTTACAGTAGTTTTTGATAAAAATGGGTGTCATGTTTATAATGAGATAAGTTCTTTAACTGGCAACCAAATTTTAGCTGCTACAAATGTGAATGGTTTGTATAAGATACAGCAGTGCAAGCCGCATGTGTTGGGACATTCCATGCTGGTGCATCCTAGGCAGCAGCCAGAGAGTGTCAATACTGCATTGGTGTCTGCGACAGTCTGGCATAAGCGTTTAGGCCATATTGGCCAGAAAGGTATGAATAGCCTACGGGGTGGTGGTAAATGTTGTGGTGTCGTTTTTCAGGATGACGACTCGCCAAACAAGTGTGTTCCCTGCTTAACTGGAAAGATGCATACAAAGCCTTATCCGAAGCTTGTGGGAAGCCAATCTACCGTGCCACTCCAGCTTGTGCATTCCGACGTCTGTGGGCCCATTCAAGTCAGCAGTTGGGGCGGTGCCCGTTATCTTTTGACTCTGACGGATGATTGCACTAGAAAAACCTTCGGTTATTTAATGAAAACAAAATCCGAGGTGAGTTCACATATTGTTAACTTTAAAAATATGGTTGAAAAACAAACAGGTTTGCAACTTAAAATTTTAAGAACCGATAACGGTACTGAATACTGTAATAGAACGTTGACTGATTTTCTTAAAAGGGAAGGGATAATACATCAAACATCGGTGCCTTACTGTCCACAACAGAATGGAGTTGCGGAGCGCGTCAATAGGACGATTTTTGAGAAAGCTAGGGCCATGTTACATGACGCGGGTCTGTCTGAACGTTTCTGGGGAGAAGCAGTAATGACTGCTATATACCTGAAGAACAAGTCTCCTACCAGCGCGTTGTCAGATGATATCCCTGAGAGTAAGTGGACTGGACAGCCAGTCGATCTCAGTCATTTGCGCGTATTTGGCTGTGTAGCATTTTCTCATATTCCTGATGTAAAACGTCGTAAACTTGACGCTAAAGCTAAACCATATATCTTTGTTGGCTATGGTGAGACTTTTAAGGGCTACCGTCTCCTTGATCCATATAATCCTAAAAAGGTTGTGTATTCACGAAATGTAACATTTTTAGAAGATGAATTTATTGGAAGACTTCACTTTAAAACACAAAGCAAGAATAATGATTTTATCTCTCATGAATGCATTGTAAATAATAATAATTATACAAATATTGATAATGAAATTTTAAATATTGACTGTGATAATAATAATGCAAATGAAATGAATGATAAAATTATTAATAATGTCTGTGAAAATATTTGTCATAAGTCTACTACGGAATCACCTATTTCAGGATCTGAGAGTGACCTAACACCTTCAGTGTGGTCTCCCTTGTCGGACCTGGTCTACGGTACTGGTGACGAAGGTGATGAGGATGATGTCTGTAAGGACACTATGTCTTCTATGCCTGCTGCCACACTTGAAGGAAATGGTAATAATGGTGATGAGGATAACGTCTGCAGGGATGCTGTGTCTTCTCTGCCTGATGCCACACTTCGAGGAGGAGAGGTTGACCATGTGCAAAGTGTTGCTTCTGGCTCGCGTCCCGTACGTACTAATAGAGGTAAAATTCCGCTTAAATATAATGATTATGACTTATCGGCGATGCTAATTGAGCAGAGTTTGGCAAATGAGCCTAATACATACGAGCAAGCTACAAAGTCTACTGACTGTGAGCAGTGGCTTCACGCCATGAAATGTGAGTATGATTCATTAATTAAGAACAATGTTTGGACATTAGTCGATCGACCAGAAAGTGAAAACATTGTAAAGTGCAAGTGGGTCTACAAAAGGAAACACGATGCCACAGGTAAACTAGATAAGTATAAAGCTAGATTGGTTGCCCGTGGATTTAGTCAACAAGAAGGTATAGACTACAATGACACTTTTTCACCTGTTGTCAGACATTCCACATTGAGAATTTTATTTTCCATTGCAACAGAAATGAATTTGCAGATGGACCATGTTGATGTTACCACAGCTTTCCTAAATAGTGATCTGGATGAGATTATATATATGGAGCAGCCAGAAGGTTTTTGTTCAGATAAAAGTAAAGTTTGTAAGCTGAATAAAAGTATATATGGTCTCAAACAGGCTAGCCGTATGTGGAATTTAAAAATAAATAATGTTTTAATTAATAATGGATATACTCAAAGTAAGTGCGAACCGTGCGTATATATAAAGAAAAATGATAAAGATTATATAATAATTGCTCTGTATGTCGATGACTGTTATATATTTCATAATGGATGTATTAGGAATGTTTTATCATTATTGAAAGAAAACTTTGAAATACGTCATCTAGGCCAATTAAAAAATTGTTTAGGCATGAATGTCACTAGATATAATAATACAATAGTGCTAGATCAGTCTAATTATATAAAATGTTTGCTAGCTAAATTTAATATGAGTGACTGCAAGCCAGTACTTACACCGTTACCTGTAAATTGTAAGTTAGAAAAGTCTAATGGGAAGGGTCTTGATGATGAGTTATACAAATACAGACAACTGTTGGGATGTTTAATGTATTTGAGTGTGTGCTCACGCCCGGACATTTCTTATGCTTGTAGTCAACTTAGTCAATACAGTGTATGTTTCGACACGAGTCATTGGCGCGCAGCAAAGCGAGTACTTCGTTATTTAGCAGGGACGATCAACTATGGTCTTCATTTTACAAAAGGTACTAATTTTAATATCAGTGCTTATGCAGATGCCGACTGGGCTAATGACTCATCAGACAGAAAGTCCTACACTGGATTTGTTATAAAATTAGGTAACTGTTTAATCAATTGGGAAGCTAGAAAACAGCGTAGTATAGCTTTATCAAGTACAGAGGCAGAGTACTTAGCAATTAGTGACGTTTGCAAGGACATTTGTTTTGTGAAGAATTTCTTGTCTGAAATTATTACCAAAACTTTTGATGTAATTGTATACAACGACAATCAAAGTGCTCAAAGATTATTACTTGTAAAAGAATATTCGCATAAGAAAACGAAGCACATTGATTTGCGTTACCATTTCGTAAAGGATTTAGTACAAAAAGGAAACATAACTGTAAGATACTTACCTACTAATGACATGCTAGCAGATGTATTGACAAAGCCACTATGTGCGCAGAAACATTGTAATTTTGTAAAATGTTTAAATGTGAGAGTTTGTGGAGCAAATGGTTAAAGTTTTGTTGTACTTATTTTATTAATGATAAATATTGTTATATTGTGATGAATCATGTAATTATTATTGAATTGAATCATATGTATAATTATGTAGAGTCGCTCTAAAGTAGGTAGAGTATGTAACTCTTGAATGTAGAGTCTTTTAAATATTGTGTAGAGTTACAGTAGTTTTTTCTTTTCTCTCATGTAGCGCTTAAGGAGGAGTATTAGGAGTTGTGTAAGCTCTACATGAACGCAGCTTAAAGGCAGCCATATTTATTTAAATGTCATTTGAAGTTGTCATCTGTCTTTTTAGCTGATTTTGACAACTACTTAACTGCTCACGGCTCTCTGCAGTCTCTGCCCTTTTTATGTTTTGTGTCGTCTCAATTATTGTCCAATTTAATCTTAATTCATCATATTGAATATACAATGGACGTGTAATATCAGCTCGTATTTTGATAAATAAAAGTCTGGATATACTGTCGAAGTGTTTATTTGGTTGATCACGCCTGACACGCCATTCCATTGCCATATCACAACGTCTGCGTCAACAAGACATTAACGGAAACCTATGAAAAACAGAAAAACCGTATCTTGGCACGTCATACTTTATCTACGAGAATTCAAAAACCCGATGAATCTATATCCGATTACAGTCGTGCTTTAAAGCTGCTAGCCGTTACATATAAATCTATGCTGCTAGCCCAATAATGTGATTTTCGTGCCGTATCCGCTGAAGAATATCAAAACGAATTTATATGTAACGCATTCATATTGGGCTTATCTTCTCAAAACATCCGCCAAAGACTTTTGGAGAATATGACATTGACATTCGATGAAGCTATAAATCAAACATTGACGCTTGAGAGCGCTGAAAAGAGTTCACTATCTTTTTCAAATCCAAACACAAACTCATTACTGAATGCAATCACATCTCAAAGGAGTACCTATAATGTCAGTGAACCACAAGTAGAATAACAAAAAGAGATTATAAATCATTTGGCTGCTTCTACTCCCCGTTTTTATGGACAAAGGAAACGACGTTGCTTCTTTTGTGGCGGGAACATCCATCAACGGATAAAATGCCCTGCATTCCATGCGACGTGTCAACTTTGCTCAAGAAAGCACTTTGCTAACGTATGTCGTAGCAGTAGCGCTAGTGGTTCGACGGCAAATGCGATTTCTGAAGAGACATCATTAAACACTGCGACCATAATCGCAGCTTCTCCGGGAAGCCTAAAAAAGGCCACTGTCCCTATTTTAATTAATAACTACACTGCAGACGCTCTCGTGGATACTGGCAGCTCGGTGAGCTTTATTAATAAAAGCTTAGCAGAGACATTGGGTCTAAAGAAAAAACATTGCAACCAGACCGTCACATTAGCGTCGCTGAGTTGTACTTCTATTGTAGAAGGTTCGTGCGTTGCAACTTTAAAAGTGAATAAACACGTCTACAAATAGAAGACTTTGTTGATCGTGAATAACTAATGCGCCGATATTATCAACTGTCACGATATTTTAAAAACACATTCATCAGTTGTCCTGAATTTTGGTGGTAAAGCCGAACCTTTGAACATAATGTGTGTGCTGTGCCCCCTGCTTCGATATTTACAAATCTTTCACCCTTTATAAAGCCCATTGCAGTTAAATCTCGAAGATATAATGAGAAAGATGAATTATTCGTAAAACAAGAAATAACAAAGCTACTAGAGGATGGTGTCATCAAACCGAGCACTTCGCCATGGAGGGCTCAGACTTTAGTCGCAGGAGGGGGCCATCATCGAAAACGCTTAGTGATCGATTATTCGAGGACGATCAATAGATTTAATGAGCTCGATGCTCATCCATTACCTAAAATTGAATTTATCATTTTGAAGGTATCAAAGTATAAATACTTTAGTCAAATCGATCTAAAAAGTGCGTATCATCAGGTCCCTATATTAAAAAAAGAACAAAAGTACACCGCTTTTGAAGCTTGTGGTAAGCTATACGAATTCACACGTATTCCGTTTGGCGTCACTAACGGGGTAGCCGCATTTCAGCGTACTTTAGAATTCATTATTGAAAATGAAAATTTAAAAGGGACCTACGCGTACCTTGATGACGTCACTGTTTTTGGAGGTACAAAAGAAGAACACGATAGAAACTTGCGTGATTTCTTACAGGCGGCTGAGAAATATAAACTTACCTTAAATAAGGATAAATGTACTTTCTGCGCAGAAACTATCAATTTCTTAGGCCACACAATAAGCGAGCAGACTATCAGACCAGGCAAAACAAGGGTGCAACCTTTATTAGATTTACCTGTTCCAAAAGATGCCAAGTCCCTCAAAAAAGTTTTAGGGTTATTTGCTCACTATAGTCCTTGGGTTAAGAATTTCTCACATAAAATAAGGCCTTTGATTGACGCAAACAACTTTCCACTGAATAAGGAAACAATTTTCTAATGCTACATTTACGGTCGAAACATACGCCTCAGAATTGGCAATCGGGGCTTTTTTATCACAAAATGAACGACCTGTAGCCTATTTTTCACGATCATTAACTGCACCCGAAAGACGTCATTCATCAATTGAAAACGAAGCTTGCGCCATCGTAGAAGCGCTCCGTAAATGGCGACATCTACTTTCTGGAAAGCATTTCATCTTAATAACTGATCAACAATCTGTTGCTTTTATGCTCACTCATCACACAAGTAAAATAAAAAATGAAAAAATAGAAAGATGGAGACTCGAACTTTCTTGTTTTAAATATGACGTCGTATACAGGCCCGGAAAACTGAATTTGGCGGCGGACGCTCTATCTCGTGTTTGTGCTCACATAAATACAAATAATCTGCATAACGCTCTTGGGCATCCTGGTATCACGAGAATGACACACTGGGTTAGAACCAAAAATTTACCATATTCCGTCAATGATATTAAAGCCGTAACGTCATCATGTAAAATATTTGCTGAAATTAAGCCACGATTTAATAAAAATCAAGGAAGTCTTATAAAAAGCAACGGCCCCTTTTGAACGACTGAGTATTGATTTTTCATCCCATCTATTCGAAAAAGACGACTTGGTTCGCCTTTAAGTGCACCCAAAGGTGGTGTTTTCTATAAGAAACTTTTAGCGGGCAGTAATGAGTTTTTAATCCTCTTTATAAGTGCGCCGCAATTATCTTTGCCGCGCACTTTTTGAATTTGGAACATCTTGTGTTCAGCGCCCATGAAATCGAACGCAAATATTGTTTGAATAAAGACTGGCTGGTGCGACGGCCCATAGTAGCGCCGCGCGCCGGCTGAATACAAAAAAAAAAAGAAATAAAATTAAAAACGCGCGAACCCGCGTTTTCGTCAATTTTCACGGATTGATAGAAATTCATGATTTTGTTTTGTAAAATGAGTTCTTCAAGTGACAGTGAAAGTATAGAATTAACTCCTGATAGTATTAGAACTGACGCAAGAAATGTGATGGATAATCTACTACCTGCAAAATCCCGGGAGAAATATATGAAAGCTTATGGTAATTTTATTGAATGGAGAAATTCAAGAGGCGCCAAGAATTTTTCAGAATCTGTGTTTTTGGCCTACTTCCAGTACTTAGCCAAAACTAAACAACCTTCCACACTTTGGAGTACCTACTCAATGCTAAAATCAACAGTCAGTTCTAATAACGACGTAAAACTGGACACATATTCGAAATTAATAGCGTATCTGAAGAGGATGTCTGATGGATTTAAACCTAAAAAATCCAAAGTGTTCTCAGTCAAAAACGTGGAGACTTTCCTTAATGAGGCACCCGACAACATCTTTCTTGCCGTAAAAGTAAGTAACTATGTATGTATATATGGTGGATTAGTAAAGTATAACCAGTGTTTTAAAATGCGCATTTTATTGTAACCTGTACTTCGATAGATAGGTACTTTCTTATTCACATTCGGTTTTGTTACAGGTGGCTTTAATTTTCGGAGTACATGGAGCTTGTCGTGGCAATGAACTTTTAAAAATAACTGTTGATGATGTCGAAAATCACTCGGATAATTTACTGTTAGTAAAGCTGACAGACACAAAAACAAAAATTGACCGATCCTTCGTAATCCGAGGAGAATACAAAACTATTGTACAGAAATACCTGGACCTGCGTCCTGCTGATATAAAGACCAATCGGTTTTTCATCCGTTATCAAAATGGCAAGTGCTTCAAACAAGTTATGGGAAAAAATAAAATTTCTTACATGCCACAAGAAATCGCTACTTATTTGAAGTTACCAGATATCAAGCTATATACAGGACATTGTTTTCGTCGCACTTCTGCAACCCTGTTGGCAGATTCTGGAGCGGACTTAACTGTTCTCAAGCGACATGGAGGATGGAAGTCGAGTGCTGTAGCAGAGGGATATATAGAAGATTCCATTGAGAACAAGGCGAAAACATGTGAACGCATCGTGGAAAACAATAAATTGCAACCTTCAGTTAATCCATCCATGCCACTGTCGCCGCGCCCATCTACATCCAAACAAAGAGATTCACCGTCACATTTTCCTCAAAATGAGCCACATTCTGACATTATTTCAAACACGCAGAATAAAATTAAATCTACAACAATCTCTTCTCTATTCCTAATAAAACTGTAACAATTAATTTTCAAAATTGTGAAAATGTCTCAAATGTAAATATAAGTTTTTAGTTGTTTTATTATTAGATACTACTTAATTTCAATTTAGTTGTTACTCTGTTTCATTAAATATCAATATTACAATAAAATATGAGGTGCCTTTTATTTTCTCATAGTGGGTGATGAAAAGTAGAGTGTATCACTCGGGCGCAAAATATATTTTTGGCTCGGGCGACGTACTTTGAATCCCTCGCTACGTTCAGGATTCTACTAAAGAATCCCTCGCTACGCTCGGGATTCTACTCTAGAATCCCTCACTTCGCTCTGGATTCAAAAAAGCGCCCTCGCCGTAAAAATATTATTTTGCTCCCTTATGATACAATCTACTATTAAGGGACCAATACCAACAAATACGAAGAACAAATATATATTAACTATTATTGATGAATATTCAAGATTTCCGTTTGCCTACCCCTGTCCAGACGTGTCAACAGAGTCTGTGATAAACAGTCTTAAGGATCTTTTCTTGGGGTGCGATGCCAGAAGTCCTCCACGTGTGCTCGGCAGCTGCTGGTTCCTCTCGATACGTCTGGAGGAAACGGCAGCCGCTGGGCCGGTGCACCCCGGGCGCGGCAGTGTCCTTCCTCTTGGAATGAGAAGAAATTCTCATCCCTTGGGATTGGCACTGCCGCGGCTAATGAGTCTGGCATCATGTGTGGGGTCCTACACGGACCAACGGTGGGTTCCTCGGCGTACCCTCTGTTAAGCAGAGGGCACAGTGGAGGAGTGTGTTACGGCGGGCTCGGTGTGCACTTACCCTGCCGCCGAGCAGACAGAGAAGGATGCGTCCATCTCTGTCACCGTTGATATCGTAATCCCGTATCCTAGTGCAGTGGATCACGTCTCGCGACTCCGAGTCCTTTTGGACAGGGACCGAGGGTCTTGGCTTAACCGCCTGGACTGCGAGGTAGAAAACCTCTATAAAAAGTTACCCCGAATCCCAAGCGGCGACGCAGCGCGAGGGGATGTATGGCTGACGGGTGTGCCTATTGGACGAATCAGTCGCTACTGCTTATCCGCGCTGGGGTACCTGCAGACCCTCTGGCGAGTAATAAAAACTCAAAATCTGCCCTACTAGGTACAGGGGTCTCTACCTAGTTAGGAGTTTATTTCCCCCATACTCGTGGGTACAAAAATGGATATTACAACAAAAAACCAAAACGCCGGTAACGGCAAAGAAGGAGAAGGAGAGGTGAGGAGGGATGCGGGGTCGGAGTCCGATGCCGCATCGAGTGAGGTGAGTGCTGCGGGAGGCTCAGTGAGCTCCCGTCGCGAGAGGGCCGATACGACTGCTGCGGAGAACATCAAATTCTTCCGCAAGCGGTCCCGGAAGGATGGCGACCGGTCGTCGTCCTCAGAGGAGGAGTAGATGGCCTCTGCTCGCAAGATCCCCACCAGCAAGCGCGGGGGGATCCGAGGCAAGAGGGGGGGGGGCCTCTGCCTCCGAGAGGTCAGCACGACTGGCTGAGGAGGGACGCCACCCGGGCATGACTGCCCCGGGGTCTGGCAGTGAGGCGAGTGCACCTGGCGACTCCGAGGCGGAGCGTAAGGCCAGGTTCACAAAAGAGGTGGAAGCTGCCATAAGGGCTGTGGCCGTGAAGGTTAAGACTTCGTCTAAATTCGCGGCCATACCCGTGGATTCCGCCTCCATTATGGCGGCAGCGGAGGCACACTTTACGGTGCCTCCCCTGCCCTACAGCCGCTGCCGCTGTCGCCACTGCCGCCGCCCAGACCACGGCAAGTTCGCCTGCGGAGGGGCCCTCACAGGGGGCCCGGGGGGAGGAGGCGATAATGGAATGCCAATAACGGCACCATTACGCCTCCTCCAAGCGAATATCAACCACTGCGCCTGTGCTCAGAATCTGTTGCTTCAGAGCATGGCGCAGTGGTCGATTCACATCGCTGTGGTCGCTGAGCCGTACTTTGTCCTGCCCAGGCTAGGCTGGGTGGTGGACCTTGACGGCTCATTGACCATAGTGTCATCGGCCGCCGCCGGTACACCCCGACCTTTGAAAATGTCAGGAGGGGTCGGGGGTGCGTAGCAGCACGGTTCGGGGAGATCGTCGTGGTGGGAGTATACTTCTCCCCGAGCCGAACTCTCGCCGAGTTCCACAACTCTCTCGCAGAGTTAAGTGTCGTCGTCGGAAACCATTCCCTCCCCGTGCTTGTCCTCGGGGACTTCAATGCCAAGAACTTGGCTTGGGGTTCTCGTTGTACAGATATGCGGGGAAGGATGGTGGAGGACTGGGCCCTGGAGAATGGCCTGGACGTCCTTAATCAGGGTTATGTTCCCACGTGTGTGCGGATGCGGGGCGAGTCGGTGGTGGACATCTCGTTCGCTAGCCCCGCTCTGTCGCCGCGTGTCGTTGACTGGCGTGTCATGGAGGGGGTGGAGACATATTCCGACCACCGGTACATACCGGCACCGGTTTGACGTCTCCACCCAGTCCTCAAGCGCGCCAGTCCAACAGGCCCCGAGTGGTCCGCGTTGGGCGCTGAAGCAGATGGACCGGGAGCTCCTCCTGGAAGCCTCGATCGTGCAGGCCTGGGTGACATCACCGGACAGGCCTGCCGACGTTAATAGCGAGGCAGAGTGGTTCCAGGAGGCCATGTCCGACATTTGTGACGTGGCAATGCCCCGAGTCCGGCCAGGAAGCGCCCGACGTCAGGTGTACTGGTGGTCGCGCGAAATAACGACTCTACGTGAGGCGTGTGTAGAAGCGCGGCGCCTGTACGCCAGGCATCGCATCCGCCCGACGGATGCGGCAGCCATTGAGGCGGAGCTGTACGAGGGATACAGAGCGGCGAAGACCGCCCTCCGGGACGCTGTCCTGCGGGCCAGGGAACTGGCCCGCTCGGAAATGCTGGAGACTCTCGACAGAGATCCGTGGGGGCGCCCTTACAAGATGGTGCGGAATAAACTCCGCACCTGGGCCCCCCCGCTGACGCAGAGTCTCCGGCCAGAGCTCGTGGAGGACGTGGTGAGCGCTCTGTTCCCCTCGCGGGGGGAACATCCGCCCCCGCCTATGGCTCCGCCACCTGCGGTGCCGGAAGAGGACCCAAGTGACGACGACGACACTCTGGAAGTGACTGGGGTAGACCTGAGAGTGGCGGTAGCCCGGTAGGTAGGCTTAAGGCCAAAAATACCGCCCCGGGACCCGATGGCTTGCCTGGCAAAGCCTGGGTCTTGGCCTCGGATGCGGAGGCTCTCGGGCCCCGACTGAAAGGGCTCTTAAGCGCATGCTTGGAGAGAGGCCAGTTCCCGCTTCGCTGGAAGACGGGGAAACTGGTCCTCATCCAGAAGCCGGGGCGCCCTGCGGACTCTCCGTCCGCATTTCGGCCCATTGTGCTGCTCGACGAGGTGGGCAAGCTCTTTGAGAGAGTAATTGCAAACCGCCTCGCCGAGCACCTTGAGGGTATTATTGTTATTGTCAGGAGAAGGTTCTTATGAAAAAAAATGTAGTATTAGGTAGGTAGGTAGGTAGTAGTAGGTAGGTAGGTAGTAGTAGGTAGGTAGTAGTAGGTAGGTAGTAGTAGGTAGGTAGTACTAGGTAGCTTTTCCCTCTTATGTGACGCAGACGAAGTTGCGTGGGTCAGCTAGTATAATATACTTACATATGATCTTTTCCCGCCTTTCAGCAGCCAGGTACCTCCTTAACACAATACACCATCCCCAAACGCCCATCGGCTACATCCGTCTTCCCCTCCAACTCGATCGAAAACCGTCATCACGTCTGGAAGGGAAAGAGCTCCCAGGTAATTGAAGCCAAAAGTACTCCTTATTTAGCTTTCTGCCAGTAAAAAACCTGTAAAATCAGTCCAGCTGTTTCGGAGATAAGCTGAAACAAACAGACAGATAAAACTTGAAAATGTGCTTTTTTATTATATGTTTGTATGTTTACTTACGTAATAATATCTATTTCAGTCTGCCTATCAGCAGCCAGTGGTCCCAGGTAGCAGCGTGTCACAGGACAACACCCGTAACTGCCAATCGGTTACATCTGTCTTCCCCCAGGTCTGTGTTTATCATCATTTAGCTATCAATAGTAGTGTCTTGTGAACCTGTAAGTAGCTATATCCTAGATTGCAGACCACAAACGTACCCATAAAGTGCTTGCATTTTTAAAAAGAAACACGTGAAGTGCTTTAATGCAGACAATATTCTGTGACTTCAATTAACAATTATACATATATTGCGTCTTGCTGAACATAGTCGAACTTTTTTACAGTTAAGCAGCTTGGAACACGCAATCCTTTAATACCATTTATCCAGCCCACATGACCACTATGAGTGAATTTATATGATGCTAAATTACAGCTAACTGCGATAAATTAGACTATTTTGAACCTTTGTTCTGCTCGGAGCGGGATACTTGTGCTAGCATAGGCAATCAATCTACTAATGTTGTTAAATGAGATTCTGAAAGCCAATTATTAGAGCCCAGTAAGTAATATCCTGTCAGTTACACGCCGCGCCGCCATCATTGCGATATATTGGTTTTAAGAAATTTGGAAACCTAAATGAAACACTGGCGGAATTCGAAGATGAAACTTGATTTACGTCCGTTTTACCCATTATTAAGCTTTACATGGCTGAATTGTTGGACACCTAGACTACTCCTGTCAGCTTCTTACGAATGTATGTACCACGCGTGAATTCTTATACGGCAAATAGCATTAATGCGGTGCACATATGTTGTCCGCCATTATAGTTACAACTTACAAGTATTATAGTAACAATTTATTTTTGCTTAGTTAACGAAAATAACAACTAGATTTTAAAAGGATTCCAATTATCTAAAACTAGCTTCTGCCCGCGATTTCGCACGCGGATTCTGTTGCTTATGCCAGCGACAACGGGGTCGTCAAAATCGAGAATCTGAAACGTCTGATGTCGAATTCTAAGACCCCGGGGACGGGAAAATAACGGATCTTTCCCACCTGAGCAACACATACCGTTTATTTCTACAAAAAGTACAATTTTGAAACATACCTCCGATGGCGAATATGTGGCGTATTCAGTCATAGGAGTATACGTTAATGAACTTCCTTCCTTATCAACCCAATGAAGTTCGCCATGCCCTACGGCTATATCTTGAGACACATTCGATTCTTCAGATGACATCGGCATTCCCTTCAAAGAATTTCGAAGTCGATCAGAATTCAAACGTTCGTTGCGCTCTTCTTCTGTCTCTTCATGACGTACTCCAGCAATTCTTTCTCTGTTATTTTCCAACTGATTATGAATATTTTGTTGTGTGCCTGTTCGGGACAATGTATGACAATCTCGATCAGCAGTTAGTCGTGCGTCACGTTCATCACTCGTTTCAAAAGACCTGTTAGTAGATGGGCGAATACGCTAAGAACTCAAGCGTGATTCTGTATCGGTAAACATTTCCGATTCGTGAAACAATGCATGTCGCTCACGATCTGCGGGCAGTCGCGCATTACGTTCCGCACTCTTCTCTAGAGACCCAGAAGCAGATGCGTAGATACGCTGAGAACTCAAGCGCAATTGTCTATCCGTGAATGTCTCCGACTCGCGAGACGATGCGTGATGTTCACGATCAGCGGTCAGTCGCGCATCACGCTCCCCACTTGTCACTAGAGATCTAGAAGTCGATGCGTAGATACGCATCGAACTCAAGCGCAGTTCTCTATCCGTGAACATCTCCGACTCGCTAGACAATGCATGACGTTCACGATCAGCGGTCAGTCGCGCATCTATTCTTCAGTGGTCTCTAGAGACCTGGATGTAGATGCGTAAATACGCTGAGAACGCAGGCGTGCTTGGCGATCCGAAGAGGTTTCCACGGAGCAAGTTGCAGCCATTAGGCTGCAACTTGATCTTGCTCGAACAGCATCAAGTCTCTTCTGACACTCTTCGGTAGATTTTTGGGATCTCATGATCCTAAATCTTTTAACTCCTTTGGAACATTTGGAAAGATTTGACCTCTTTCTAGGCATGGTTATAGTTTTTTTGTGAAAATTCCTGATCAATTAAAATACCAGGTAGGCTACCGAGTCAAGAAGATAAATGGTAAAGTTTCACATATCTTTAAGAATGAGTCTTTCGTATCTTCTGAGTTTCGATTGGTTTGCCTTTGTGAGTGTAGCTGCCTTAAGAACGTAAGTTATTGCAGGTTCTATGACCATTTTATAGGTAAGTCGCGCGATTTTTCACTCCATTTTTGTGTTTTTATGAAGGATGTTAATGCCTTGGAGTTACGCTTCGCTTGTTTGTATCTAGCGTTGACTGTGTCGTGTCTGTTAAGTGTCGTTGTTATATACGTGCCTAGGTACTTGATTTTGTCTACCGGTTGAATACTGGTTCCTCCAATTCTAATAAGACTTCGGGTTTCGGTACTGTGTGGGTCTCTGATTACTAGTTTTGTTTTCGTTTCATTAATGTGTAGACTGACCGACTGATTCCAGTAACGGTTTGATTTTGGTAACTATTTCGTCCAGTTCACTGTGATTATTTGTTGCTATAATCACGTCATCTGCAAATGACAATATAATAGGGGGTAGAATCTCATGATCTTGGTCTAGATGAAGGCATTCTATTTCTTCTTCTAGTGTTTTGAGGACATCGTCCATTACTATGGTGAATAGCCGTGGGGATAGCGGACATCCTTGTTTGATTCCTTTGCCTTTGAGCATCGATTCAGTTTGCTGACCAAACCATTTTATATCAGTGCCTTAATGATTCTATTTGTTAGAAATTTGTTAGATCTGTTTACTAAAATGTCTCTTAAGGAGTTTAGATCCAGCGTATCGAAAGCTTTTTCCATGTCTATCGCCAGCACATAGGTTTATGAGCCTGCTCTCCATTCCTCGTCGAGAAGTTCTCTAGTGTGTACATATGGTAGTCGGTCGATCTATTGCGAAGGAAAGCTGCTTAGTAGTTTCCTAGTTCTTTTATTGAAGCATCCAGTTTGCTTAGAAGTAAGCTCGCATATATCCTTTATCCCACGTTACACATAGATGGCTTTCTGTAATCATTAATTTCGTCTGGCTTTGCTTTTTTAGGCACTGGAATTTGGATCGTTTTGTTCCAAGACATTGGTATATCATTGCTTACCCATGCTGCCTGCATGTGCTTTATAATTTCCGATAGTATTTCTGTTGGCAAGGCTTTGAATAGCTCTGACACCACCTTGTCTGTACCAGGTGCTTTGCCGTTGCTCATGCTTTGTCACTTATTTCCTCTTCTAATAGTTCTTTTTTTACGTCTGATGGGTTCTCATTGGGTAGGAGTTCTATGCGTGGACCTGCTGACTTTTATATCTCTTCTTCCCACCTTGACATGGGTATAAAATGTTGTTTGTTGTTGCGCTTCATGTTCAGTTTATGTCTCCTGTAAAAATCGTATATGTGATTCTCATTAAGTTAGGACCTAGTGTTGTAGTGGTTGTGGACTAGTTGGCTATTTTGCTTGTGTTGTAGATTTATTACCTGAGTTGACCTCGTTGGGTTTCAGCATATTCAGTGTTGAATTTCTTTTCACCCTCTTGAGTTTCGGAATACTAATATCCGAGAAAATATTTTTTTGGTTGTTTGACCCTTTTAGCTTTGCATTGATGCAGTTGATCAAATCGGAAAATGACTTAGCTGACTTAGTGCTTGGTAGGTGTGTTGTCTGTCAAGAGGCAGGTTTTTGTATATAATTTTACGCGGGCGAAGCCGCGGGCATAAGCTAGTAATAAGTATGCACATCTCTTGTGGTAAACTCTAAGTAACCATTTCTATCTTTCAAAATTTTAAATATGACCTAATTTGCCTAGCCGTTTTCCCCAATTCAGTATTAATCCTTGTACAAATATACGTGTTCATTGTCTTGATAATTGAATTTAGATTAAAATTCTCTTTTACAGCATATCATTTGGATGAGTAGTTCAGAAGTTATCACAGAATTATAATTACCCGAGACTGGAAATATCATTCTCAGCGAAACATTTGGTCACTATAATATAATTTGCATCATGTTATTGCGTAAAAAGTAAGAAGTAAGTTATTATTAACTACCTGCTTTAAATTTTATCAAAACATGCTTCAACAGACGTTTGTCCTACACAAAAGTTTGAACGCACATTTTATTATATCTACAGCAGCTTTAGTTGGCCTTGCTTCAGCATAGTACACAAACAAAAGGAAGGTAATTTTCTAAATAATGATGTAGGTAGGGATACCGAGAAGCCAGTAGGTTCTTTATAATTCTAAAATGCGCGTGAAACATTACAATTGTTGATAAAAGTCACGTCATGCGCCCTCGTGAATTTAACAAAGTAAAATAAAAGATTCCACTTCCCCTTATTTCTTGAATTGCTGAAGATCACTTCACTGACTCATCAAGTCCAAATTCAAACGCCGCCCGTACTTAAATCAATATCAAATCGGAATCCAAAGTCCAAAGCCAGGGTTAGTAAAATTAGGGACAAATTCTAAATTCAACACGAACTATCAATAAAGAAATATCGGAATCCATAGTTCAACCCATACTCGTACCTACGATAGCAAACAATACCAGTTACATGCACAGCAGGCGTGGGCGCCGAAACCAAGCATGTGTGCACCCACACACTGCGCACACACACGCGCTGCGTGCCTCCCGTCTTCCCCACTGACCGGGGAGGCAACTTGAAAAAGTTGTAACTTTGACCCCCCTTATCTCCGTAACTAGAAGGTTCCCAGGTATGGTGTAGAACAAAAAAAACGATCGCAATTATGGAGAGAACAAGTGCCTTTCGGCTTCGTGAAAAGGTGTTTTACACCCTATATACGTTACTTATTTACGCCCAAAGACGACTTAAAATTCGTGCTAAAATATGAAAGTTTCGACACTCATAACTTCCAAACCAATACTGTTTTTCCAATTCTGCTTCCGTATAGGGCTAGATAATAACAAGACCAGTTGATACATTTTTTTATTTTGAACCTGCACCATCAAACCGAGAAGTAATCACCAGACTACGTTTGTATGGAAGAATGACTGGCTTGTGCATCCTTAAATAGTCCGGTACTCATGTTTGTTTCCTGTAGGCATGCTATGTGTAATTGTGAATCCCTTTTTTCTTTGAATGTGTGCCTCTGACATTCCAGGTTGCTATTTTGACACTATTAATATCTGTTATAGTTTTATGGCAGGGTCCTAGTATTGCATATCCGGCGGGGACATCTTGTTCATCAGGCGATAACGTTGTGTTTGTACTTTTCGTATTGCGTAGTGTGCATTCTGTTGCAGAGTCTTGAGAGTTAATTAGTGTGCTAAGAAGGCTGTCATAGTGGCTATTCTGATATAATAAGTTAATATTGGCTACAGCGTGTTTTGGATCTCTGCATCGGTATGTAATGGGAGCACTGGAGCCGGCTTGGTATACTGTTACATTGATGTACTCAGCTGCTGCAATGACGATATCTTCACCACCCCAGACGCCATATTTGTATTGTTGTTCGATATATTTCTTCCTTTGCTCGTGTGCGCTTCTTTAGTTCGCGGTAGTAGGCAGGTTTCCCGCAAGCGCTAGTGCTTTGTTCGGCTGGTCTTGATTTTCTTAAACATATTTAGCCAGGTCTCTTCTTATCATGTGGTGGTCGAACGTCAGGAAAAATATGGCTTTTACTTGATGCGGTATGGTTCTAAACAAACAGTTCCCGTCTCCTATTCTACACGACTATTTCCTTATTTAGATTTGGTGATAACGGATCCTGTTTGCTATACACGTGCTGCTCCGTTCTTGCTTTCATTGTAGTGGCTTCACTAGGATTTCATTTGTGTTGCTATTTTTGCTTTTTTGCGGGTCTTTATAATGTGAGTGAGTACCCTTGGTGGTTTAATCTGCGGAAAATGTTATTATCGTACCTGTAAAAAGAGCTTATTAGCCAGTGATACTTTACCAGGATTTTTACTAATCGCGCGTTGTTTTGTGTGTTTAGACACCGCTTTGTTACTTTGTTGATGGTCTGGTTTTGCAATTTATTTTGTTTCGTAGGTAATAGGAAAGAGCAGGGTCCCCTTTTGTGATTTTTGTTAACGTTTTCAAGTTTGGTGATTTATTTATGCCAAATGTGTTCGTTGGGACCCAGAATGAGGCAGATGAAAATAATTTAGCAGACTGTTCTTTTGTTTTATGGCGTAACGAATTTTTTGCTGTCCCATTGATTGTAAGGGTTGGGCTAGCGTCTTTTTTTGCTTGAGAGTTTTATGGCCTCCAGATGTTACAGGCAATTGAATAGACTGAAGATATAGGTATCATGGAAGCTGTTCTCAGTGAGGCTACTATATAATAACAAACCTGATTTTGTGTGAATTTACACAATATGATAATTGTCGTGTGTTTAGCAAAGACGTGTGCAATTTTGGCTACACTTCCAGTAAAGTTGAAGCCAGGGCACTTATCATATTTATATTTTAAAATCGTCAAGTCTACTTTCTACGGATTAATATTATGATTCTTAACATAGAAATAGGTAACACGCGCTTATAATAGTAGGTACTTGGATTGATTATGTGGGGACCTGTTTTTATAAATAGAGGAAAGTATCAGTCACAATAACGTATTCCTAGCTAGATAAACTAGAAAATCTCAGACTTGTATACACAAGTGGCTGCTGGTTGGCTGAAAAATAATATGTGTTCATTTAAGATCAATAAATTATATATATATATATATATATATATATATATATATATATATATATATATATATATATATATATATATATATATCGCTGGACATTAACACACAGGGCCATCTAGTGCCACACTAAGCAAGGCTTGTGTCGTGGACACCAGATAGTTGATATACTACATATATACTTTTTGTTTGTAAATACATACTTATTATACATATAAACATCCATGACTCGGAAACAAATGTCCATGCTCATCACATAAACATTTGCTCCTACCGGGATTCGAACCCAGGACCCTATGAACGCAAGGCAACTTCAGTACCACTACGCCATTCGAGTCGTCAAACAAAAAAAAATAAACGAATTTACCGAGTTTCAGCTTCCGCTGCACTGCTACTTCTGCTAAGTTGCAGCGTTAGCAGCCGTCTCTGCCAATCTCTGCGCACTGTTCGCGGTTCGTCGTTCGCACTGCACTGTGACACTGTATTTGCCAATCTTATTTAAGTTCACGATATGCCACTGCAATTTTTGGTTCAGATTCTCACTATTTACAAACACTCGCGATTATAAACTTCAAAACAACTAAAATTAATAGTAGGTAAGTATGTACAATACTAGCAAACTACGCTTGTGACTTTTTTTTAAGCCATTGCATAGCTTTCTATCGCGGGCCTTGAGCGTGGAGACCGAATCCAGAAATTCTATAACGAAAATAACCTAACACCCCATGTCCCCCATGTCAGATAATGACAATCACAGAGTATATAGGTAATCACTACGTTTAATGACAATGACTAGTTAGTTTTCTTTTTAATATATTGCCGTAACTAGGAGTTGTAGGTTGTATACATTTGATGTTCAACTTTCTTTGTAACCATTTTTTATCAATTTATGCACGCAAGCGCAACCACAAGCGAGCGGACCGCGTGCTTGCACGCCGTCCGCGCGCGGCCGACGCAAAAACGACGGGGTGTTATAAGTTTCACGTGTCTGTGTATGTGTATGTGGAACCATCATTATAAAATACATTATTTCATGGTGATGGGAAGCCGAGCCTGAACATTCAGTCTGCGTTTGGTCCTCGAGCCGGCGGCAACAAGCGGAAAAATAAAATAAATAAATAATTTGCATAAGTTGATAAAAAATGCTATGTAATAGCTTTACCGCGGCAGTCCCCGAGTGCCACACGTCTTTTTTTATTGTACCAGATGGGCAAGCTAAATTATGATAAATAGACGGTCAGAGAAAAACTCCGTAAACATCGAAATAATGTGTGATTGATTAAATTTTTTGGTCACTGACTGGCTGAATAGCCAGCCACACAAAACAAAAAAAAAAACAAAATAGGCGGGAAAGCGGGAAATCTTCATTTTTGTTACCGAGTTGTTTCGTGTTTTATTTTTATTTTCCTTGTATTCGAAAAGCGCAGTGTTTACTTCAAGTTGAAGACTTATTTAGTTCTTAGCACCCGCGCTATGCTTGGGCGCCAAACCCCGTCTCGGGTCTAAATTTGTTTTATTTTTAGCAAAAAAGTTTGTAAGTATTTTTCTTTTTTTAGTGGTTCACTTGTGCTTGGGTACACATGAAAAGTGCATACCGTTACAATAACAACGAGCCCAAACACGACTACAATACATTGTCTTATTATGGAGTTCCGGCGCCTGACTCTTGGCTTCATCATCAGATCTGATGGTAGAATGATTCTTGTCAAACGCAAATACTTGTTGTAGAAAATACCAAAATCGTTTTACGTTTTCCTATAAAATTTGAAGAGTTCCCACGATCTCGCCAAGATTCCATCATCAGATCCCGACTTGGTGACAATGGGACCATTTGGAAAGTATACCCTTTCCAACAAACAAAGTATTTTTTTTAATCGGTGGGCAAGCGACGGAGTTATGCGCGAACAAAGATATAAAAAAAATAGAAACATACTAATTGAGAACCTCCTTTTAAAGAAGTCGGTTAAATAAAATAGTAAATATTGAGCCCAAATCTATGCTATTTAAAAGAAATATTTGTAACTAAATTATAACTAAGTTATTTAAAAAAAGATATTCTTTAATATTAATACTGCATTATATGTTATTTCAATTTTACATCGCGCTGTAATTTAGAGGCTGTATAGAAGTCGGAACATGGTTCAGTAGAAATATGAAAATAGACCTAGTTTTTTTTAATAATTTGACAGCTGTCAGTTGAAAGCCATTTTTCAAAGTAGCCCCTATTGCCCCCTTTCTCCCCCCCCCCCCTTTGGGCGGATCTCAGAAGTTAAGAGAAATAGGGCAGTTCTTTCAGATTCATATTAATTCATTCGGGCCCGAGTCCGTCCAAATCATTTTTCTAAACTCCCCCCTCTCCTCCTTTTCACACATCCCCCCGTAGTTTCTCAGAAACTAGGACACGTAGAGGCTTTCCGATTTGACTTTTATTGTTGAGCGGCGTTGAAATTTGCATACCCTCCCCTCCCCAACCTCCTATTAAATTGACCGGGCTGTAACTTCATAACGGTAATAGATAGCCATTCGGTGTTTGAACAAATACTATAGTAATCGTCGAAACCTGTCCGGTGGTGGTACGGGCAAAGCGAAGGGGGCTGGGGGTAGCGGAACGAAGGTTGTGTGGATGAAGCGTAACTCAGGGGCGACGACAAGCAAAATTTTGGGGTAAGGTTTTTTAATGGGTTTTCCTATTTAAAAACCTTACCCCGACCGTATCTGAAAACCCCTAACCGTATTTAAATACTCATAACTCAAACTCAATGTGTTATTGGTTCTCAAGGGGTTTCCAAATATTTACAGTGCTTTAATGGATTTTAAAAATCTTTAAACGATTTAAATTTGTATGAGGGTGAATACTTCTCAAAAACACGAAACAAAATCTAGTTTATATAATTATCTACTAACATATATTTTCCTGCATTTCAGCAGCCTGGTACATCCTTATCACAGTACACCATCCCCAAACGCCAGTCGGCTACATCCGTCTTGCCCTCCAACTCGTACTGGATCGAAAACCGACATCACGTATGGAAGGGGAAGAGCTCCCAGGTAATTGAAAAGTTATCCGTATTTCATTAGCTTTCTGCCAGTAAAAATCAGTCCAGCCGTTTCGGAGATAAGCTGGAGCAAACAGACAGACAAAACTTGAAAATGTTATTTTTTATTATATGTTTGTATTTTTACTTACATAATAATATCGATTTCAGTCTGCCTATCAGCAGCCAGCGGTCGCAGGTAGCAGAGTGTCACAGAAAAACACCCGTAACCGCCATTCGCTTATATGCGTCTTCCCCTCCACTTCGTCTTCGAACGACAACCATCAATACGTCGGAAAGGGGAAATGTAAGAAGGGGAAGAGTTCCAAGGTAAATAAATCGTACGCCTATATGGCGATTTCTAGGCTGTGGCTGGTCTATTAATCGGCCATTCTCCAATTAACAAGTTTTTCGTGTCCGGGCTTGCATAAACCATAATATTGACATATTCAAACATGCATTTTATTTATATGTTAGATAGCATCCGTATCTAGCTGTAAATAAAAACATTGGCTGCTGTTTTATGTAGTTAAGACTAAATTAATTGATCTTATGTTCAAAGAACGTCTGTTCTCTAATTACCGTGGCGTGTCCGCACACCAACTTAATGTTAAAACTTGCTTGTAATTTTTATAACGTACAGATTTACTTTGATCCATTCAACGCATTAAACGGTATTAAGCAACGTGTATCGCATTACAAAATATCGACTCAATAGAACCAGCCTATAAATAATTATCATTAAGTCCAATCGAAAGTTATAATTGCCGTGACATTTTAAATTCTCGGGTGCACATCCGTAATTAACTGCATTTGGCACATTACTACCGCACGCGTCGCGTCTCCTCAGTGTGTGCCGCGGCCCTTCAGCAGTTGCACTTCTCTAACGTTAGTGTACCGCCAATGAAGCACCTGAGTATATAATTCCCGTAGCCTTGGTTTCAAACTTTTCTAATTACCGTTATACTTATTTTAATACTTGATTTGTTAAGTTAGACCCAAGTTGATAATGTAAATGGAGACAATTACTTTGGCCTCCGTACGTTGTAATGTGTTATTATCATTTCATTATATCATATTTTATATAGACTTGATGATATTTTCTAATTACCATTGCATTAAATATATATTTTTTCTAATTACCATACTCATGAATTTTTAAGTCTAACCACTATTAATTATTCCATATTCTTTCATATTTTAATGTGTTTAAGTCAAATTAGTGAAAAATAAAAAAAATACGGTAATTAGGCAAAGAACGCCAAATTGGAGAATGAGCGTAATGAATGAAAATAAAATAAAATTACCGTATAACATTATTTTATTGATTAATAGACTGTTGAACCCCTTTTCAAGCAACTTCCAAAAAAAGGAGGTTCTCAATTCGACTCTTTTTGTTTTGGTTTTTTTTTCAAAATCAAAATTAAAATCATCAATATCTCCTGTATTTGTTACCTCAGAACTTTCGACTGAGTGAAACGATTTTGATGGTTCTTTTTTTATTTGAAAACTGGTGTTTCCCGTGTGGTTCCATTTTCATTAATATCGATTTTTGGTTAAGATCTGATGCTGATCTTCGGAGATATAAATGGAACTCTTCAAAAATAGACTGCAAACCTGCAGTGATTGCTGCAATTGCTTTGTCATTTCTGGTTTATACAACAACATAACGTAACTTTTTCACGGGCCATGGCAACTTTAAGAGTAAATTATTTCCTTCAAGCTTGTTGACTCGCCTTTTTGTCAATGTTCAACATCTGACTGCGAATATGAACAATCTGCACATCACATTTTGTGGGAGTGTCTTCTTTATTATATCTATGGGGAGTGTAGTCTTTGGCAAAATGAACGCAATATTATGTTGGATAGTGTACAGGTTACATCCGGAGTTATTTACTATACGGACCTTGTGGAAACTAGAGCAAATTTCCGTGCGTTCAAGCGTTTTTGCCATACCTATTAATGGACTCAAATATAACAGCTCTCTACTTAGGACCCATTAACGTTAATATTTATCCGTGGTGCTAGGCAACTGGGCCTATCCCAGTTGTAAACGTCCTTTTGTGCCTATTGGCCTTGTTTCGTTCTGTCTCCTGCTGATATGGCGGCAAGTGGAAATTACAGTTCTTTCCTACTCCTCCGCTATACTTTCTGATTCATTTCGTTGCGGGATCCAAGACAGTTAAATTCATTCTCTGGAACTTCGTCGAGCTTCATTGTCTCGGCGCTTTTCTGGTGATCGCCACTGTTGATTCTGGCTTTCAGGAGTTACAGTGGTTTGGGCGTGTGTCGCAGGCTTGTCCCAAAAAAAAAAAAAAGCAACGTGACATCACGCCTGTGTGCTCTGAAGTGTACAATACACCCAGATTTCGACAGTTAGGCAAGTTAAGTTCCATTTATTAGGGACTAGCTGACCCACGCAATTTCGTCTGCGTCACACATCCGTCCGCATTATGAAAATGCGTGCCCGGTACATAATCATTATTTTGCTGCGGAGTTATTTAAAACGGTGTATCTCCTAAGATATGCATTGAAGTCAATTTACGTACCCAAGGGCAATTTTGTTTGTTTCGGGAGGTACCTGCACCGAATCGGGCGGGAGGAGACGCCCGGGTGTCTCCACTGCGAGGATCGACCGGAGGACACGGTGGAGCACACGGTGGAAGTCTGCCCTGCGTGGGCGGAGCTCCGCCGTGTCCTCGTGGCGGCGATCGGCGGCGGCGACCTCTCGCGTCCGGCCCTGGTTCAATCCATGGTCCGGAGCGAGACGGAATGGGAAGCCGTCGCCTCCTTCTGCGAAGCAGTCATGCTAGCGAAGGAGGTGGCGGAACGAGAGAGGGAGAGATCCTCTCTTCCCGGCCGCCGCGGGAGACGCAACGGGCGTCGGGGGCCACGTGGTGGCTACCGGCCACCGTAGATGCGGGCCTGTGGACGGCTGGCTATGGGCTAGCTAGCCGTCCGGCCGTCTAACGACGACGACGACAGGCCGTGTCGACGGCGCGTTCGTGTTCCACGCGCGCCTCAAAGAGATGTCAGCAAAAGGAGAGGGGCCCGCAAGGGCCGAAGCCTGCCGGGGTTGCGGGCCTGTTCGAAAGAGATACCGCGGCCCCGGAACGTAAAAGGCGAGGAAGGAACATGGATGGTTTTTAGTCAGTAAGAGTCTGACACTCCCTCCCGCTCCGCCCAGAGTGGGGGGGGTCATAAGATGATTTCTCATCCATAAAAAAAAAAAAAAAAAAAAAGGGCAATTTTGTTCAAAATCAAATACTTGTGATTAACAACGTATTTATATGAATAAGAATAAATTACCATGTTTACAAAAACAGCTTTAAAGGCTTCTATTGACAGCTTTCCATCTTCATACTTAGACACTCGATGACAGTCATACTCCAGCTAGGTCTGCAGTTCTCATCACGGTGCATTAAATGAGCCGCAACACGATATAGCTGCTGTAAACCGTTGCGGACCTCTCACAACTGCTTACCATTTAAAATTTCAAACTCTACGTCCCTACGCTATGACGCCGTGTCTTAAAGTGAACAACCTCTTCAAAGCTTAGAAATCTTCAAATGCGGTAACAATATTTTACGGTGACTTTCGAGACATTCCAATTTTAAAGAGTATTTGCAATTTTTACACCAAATTTTTATGTGAGTTCAACCTTTTTGGAATAAATTTCAATAGTGCAAGTTTTACATAAAAATAAAACTTGTATTATTTAGCAGAGACGATGCACAGCATCGGTGAGAGGGCGCTGTATACTTCCCGGTAGTTTTCAGCCAATCACAGCTCTCGAAGTCACGTGGTTCCGGTAGTCACGTGGTCCCAGGTGGCGTGTTCGCTAGTGGCGGACTTTTACCTCATAGAAGTCTCTCACCAGGAGACCTTAAATGGATGCTGTGCATCGTCTCTGCTAAATAATACAAGTTTTATTTTTATGTAAAACTTGCACTATTATTCGGCATGTGACGATGCACAGCATCGGTGAGAGACGTGTTTATAACTCCTGGTGACCACAACGACGCTATGTGAGAATATGATAATATTTACTGAAAAATAAATCCATAACAACATAGCAACATCTAGATCATCATCATACTATACAGATCAGTGGTACTTCCAGTTCGGAAAATGTAATAATCTAGAAAACAAGAATCAATCAGCTAAACCACGATAAAGAGGCCATCGATTTTATCTTACATTGGTTCAAAATTATTCGAAACATTACTCGGACTTGGTTATAGCTTCACCTATTGACCTCTGTTTACAATAATATTTGGCAAAAGAATTCGGTCAGTACCAATTACCACGAGAGGGGATTTCTCCAACTGGAACATTTTCGTACCAATTTAAGGAAACTACGACTGAACGCATACTTACAAGAGATGCAGGTATTCCTGCATCTTTTAGTAAGGTTTTAATCCAATTACCTATCAATGTTCGTGATGCAGTTTGCGTGGAACCTCGAAAAAAAATCGCGTGTGCGTCCTGGTATTCCTAATTCCAAAATTTTCCCAAACCAATAAACTGGGCATATATTTTCGTTAGCGTGATCAAACACAGGATACAGAATGGTATGATCAGCCTGATCAATATAGTGACTTGACGAGACCCTGAGTAGCATTAGGTCATGAACTCGTCTTCTCGACGCTTTCAAAAACAGAAAAGCCCATCGTCTTGACGCTTTGAATAAAGTGACGTTATTTGGTGGATTCGTCTGCAAACAGGCAATCAGTTCACTAGGATCCCAAAAAAGGAGACTTCTCTGCTCTAGGAGACTGCAGGGAGATAGTTTTGAGAATGTGTTGTACTAAGAAGTCGGAATTAAAATTTTCGATACAGGTCGGTCGTCTAAAGGTCACAATTACAGATTTAGTAAACAGTATGGTGGGTTTACGCTAATCAATCTCTCCTCAGTGAATAGGAATGTTAATAATCTCGTCAAACTAATATTACTGGGACAACCGAAGTCAAAATTGCTTTATACGCCATTTGACTCACAGAGACCAGGCCAGTATATGAGTGCCCAGAGTGGATTCTCTCCAGCTAGATTGGAGCAGGGACCTTTCAGCTTCTGACCAATTCCTAGTTATTTCGCCTCACCCGCTAATTTCCAAACAGAGCTCTAGGTCTTGAATGCTAGGAGGCGCAGGCCCGTGCTCCGATCTACTAGAACTCCATCTAGGTTTTGAGCGGAGTGCTCGAGGTCGAAGATCCAGTAACCAATAACCTCTCTTCCACATTAGAGCCACTACGAAAACGCCTTGAGCCGAGTTCAGATGGTAAAGAACTCTAGGGATCGGGCGTCTAGGCGGAAACACCCAAGCCAGATGAAATAGCCACTGACAACTAAAGGCGTTGCGAAATTGAGTCTGAACAATCTTTGGTAACATACTGACTCACAACCCTGGTTTCTCTGGCGGCAAAGAGGTCTATCGGGGGAACTCCAAATTTGCGAAAACACAATTATTCTAGAGCTGGTCTTAGAAGTTGCCATTCTGCCACCTGTTTTCCGAGAGATAACCTGAATCCGAAAGATCGTTTAATTGTGCTCCCCATAGTGGTCATGAACTGGTGAATCAACTCCGGGTGCAAGCTGCTCCAAACTAAGGGCTTTTCCAAAGTTGTGACCCACCATTTCAGATCCTTCGAGACCATGTCTGTTGGTATGGAGGTAAATGGCAGATACATTCTCGTAATTATTTCGAGAAGGGCCTCCGGAGCCCGTCTGCCACTGCCTCTGATACGCTCGGAGACAGCCTCCGTAAAAATCACGGAACAGTAAATACTTTTCCGTGGAAAAGTGGTGTGGCTGGTGGTTGGCGGTAAATGGTAGACGCATTCATTATTACGAGAAGGGCCTCCGGAGCCCGAAGCGTCTGCCACCGTCTCCTCTATCTTACAGACCGACAGAAACGAAACTCCACATAAAATTAAAACTCTCTTCGATTCTTCATTGAATCAAGCGAGAGAAAAGTGACGTGGACATGACATTTCGAGTTGACCCCGCCTATAAGAACACCAATAGCCACGAGAGAACACGAAGCAAGTCATAGAAAACGGACTTAAGTAGACTACGACTCGCATGCTTTTGGATCGTAGAACTTGGCCCACCCAGTTGGCCAACGCCGAGAATTTTTTTTTTTTTTCGTGCGCAAGATTGGCCGAACGGCAGGCAGGTCATCTGCAGAACCATAAATTAGTCTGAGAAACCACTATAGGTTTACGTGAAACTATGCTGACTTGCTGAGGATAGGTGGAGCTTCACCGTTCAATCTTCCTTTTGTTAAAAATGGGATATCTGAAGTTAAGGAACTATGTTCTGGGTCAGGTGCTTCAAGTTGAATATGGGCCTCTTGGACCCGTCGCTCTTGTTTGTAAGAAACATTTATCATCTGCCTTGGCTTTTCCCAACCATGTTGGGGTCGGCCTCCAGTACAACTGGATGCAGCCGAATAGCTGTACCTTACATGGAGCGACTGCTTATCTGACCCCCACAACCCGGGCCTACTTATCTGCCAACCACAACCCAGCTAGTACCTGGTAATCAGATACCCCTTGGCAAGACTGGTTGCAAGACTTTTAGAGATAGGTAAATGACAGCCGGGACCAACGGCTCAGCGGGCCTTCCACGGCACGCAGGATACTCGGCATGCAATGGGCGGTCACCCATCCACAGATGCACATAGGCAAGCCTGGCCCAACGCAAGGATCGACCCGGGCGGATTAATTAGCCACGGGCTCGTACTGATGGATGAATCAGTCGTGGTTTGGAGGTAAATGACAGACACATTCCCGTGATCATTACGAGAAGGGCCTACGGAGCCCGCAGTGTCTGCCACTGCCCCCGATACGCTCGGAGACAGCCTCCGTGAAAGTGAAGTGGCTGGTGGTTTGGAGGTAAATGACAGACACATTCCCGTGATCATTACGAGAAGGGCCTACGGAGCCCGCAGTGTCTGCCACTGCCTCCGATACGCTCGGAGACAGCCTCCGTAAAAGTGAAGTGGCTGGTGGTTTGGAGGTAAATGGTTGACGCATTCCCGTCCATTTCGGGAAGGGCCTTCGGAGCCCGCAGCGTCTGCCACTGCCTCCGATACGCTCGGAGACAGCCTCCGTAAAAGTGGCGTGGCTGGTGGTTTGGAGGTAAATGGTTGACGCATTCCCGTCAATTTCGGGAAGGGCCTTCGGAGCCCGCAGCGTCTGCCACTGCCTCCGATACGCTCGGAGACAGCCTCCGTAAAAGTGGCGTGGCTGGTGGTTTGGAGGTAAATGGTTGACGCATTCCCGTAACCATTTCGGGAAGGGCCTTCGGAGCCCGCAGCGTCTGCCAGTGCCTCCGATACGCTCGGATATAACCTGACTGCAAGTCATTGGAAGCTCGCGAAAGTCTGGTACATTTGGTCTGCTCGCCACCCTAGGGATGTTCTTATTTTGGCCTTTGTAGGTGCCGAGCCAAGGACGTAGCCATTTGTCCATGCCCCCTGTATTCTGAATGTAGGCGTGTTATGTAGGCAGTTTAATTTCGTTAAATAGGCAATTAGAACTCGGAGGGATCTTACGCAGACCGTCACGAAGGTTCTTATTTGTAAATTTGCTAAGGATACGCTCCCGGCGATTTTCTATAAATATATAGCTCGTTTTCTGTAAACTAGCTGCATGATTTCCCCCACTATTTTTGTGGATTTTTTATGAGGGTAGTTATGATTCCGAAATTTTATCAACAATACTAGAGGCTGTAAATGAAGCACCAGAAGTTGTCCACTCGCTGATACTTTGTAAGCTTTGATTGAGTAACTCGCGTTTTGAAATTAAAGCATTACTCAGGGCTGTTACCTACCATTCTGTTACTACCTTTACCCTTAACAAACTGTCGAAGTTCATCGTTAATATCAAGCTTGACGAAGCTAGGCGCAGCGTTATGAATCTTAAAGGCGTATGCGTAGCCTTCCACAAAGAATCACCGAACTTTTATAACGCTTCAAGTCGTATTAACAATTTAAAAATGCTTAAATTTGAACGCGGAACTCCACTGAATATATTAGGGGCAGCCACCAGATTTAAATTTAAAATCCAACGGTAACGTGGAGCTAGGTCCAGAAACTGGTTCTGGGGACCTGAGCCGCTAGTCAGAGTCGATCTGCCTGCGGACACCCACATTTTGCATTAAAAGGTTCGTTAGTACAGCACTTGGTTCACAAGTTTAGAAATGTCTGATGACTCACCGCATTTCCGTCGCTTTACCTCAGAACCTGAAGGATCAAATTGTGAAGAGCTCGAATTGCTTCTTGGTAGCCGGCGTTTATGGCTCCATGAAGACAAGAAGTCGTCACTTGCCTGCACTTCTTGATCCGAAACACAATTGCACTATTTATTTGATTTTCACTTATTTAATTATTTATTTATAACACTTAGCACTCCATTCGTAAAATACGCGCTTGGACGTGGTGCTACGGGCACCAGCCCGTAATACGACACAATGCAAACGCTAAGTACTTAAAATTAAACTAAAATAAGATTCAAAGTACTAAAAACTAGCAGCAAACTCTAATTTAGATGTTGCTTGCTCGAGAAGTAACGACGCTATGAGGTAAAAGTCCGCCACTAGCGAACACGCCACCTGGGACCACGTGACTACCGGAACCACGTGACTTCGAGAGCTGTGATTGGCTGAAAACTACCGGGAAGTATACAGCGCCCTCTCACCGATGCTGTGCATCGTCACATGCCGAATAATAATAATAATTTAATCCAGCCGTTTCGAACATTAGCTGGAACAGACAAACAAAAATTGAAACCGTTTTTTTTTGTTATTTTACCGTTTTTACTTACATATCTATGCCTTTCAGCAGCCAGCGGTCGCGCGTAGCACCGTGTCACAGGACACCACCCTTGACCGCCATTCAACTACATCCGTCTACCCCTGCACCTCGTCCTCGATCGGAAATCACAAACACGTCGAGAAGAAGAAGATTTCCGAGGTAAATAAAGCAAAAAACCCCGTCACGGCCCCCTCTACACTATTCCCCTCCATTTATTTCCCAACTATCCTACCCTGTCGCTTCGACATGTTCAGCTCCGTTCAACCAGCTCTTAGACTGACGGGTGAGAGCGGTCCATTACGCAAAATTCCTGTTCCCAGGAGGGAATTAAAGCCACAGTCCCTACGACTGCTCTGTCAAGAAAGTAATACACAAGATGTTTGTTATTCATCCAATTTATTTTATCAACTTCAAAGTATGCTCCTTCAGAAACAATACACTTACGCCAACGAATAATCCAATCATCATAACATTTTTTAAACGCAGTGTCCGGAATTAAGTTCTCGTCGCGAATTCTTTCTTTTCAACCGACTTCCAAAAAGAGGAGGTTGCGAACCTCCTCTTTTTGGAAGTCGGTTGAATTTGTCTGTATTCTTTTTTTTGTGTTTGTCACCTCAGAACTTTGGACTAGGCGAACCGATTTAGATTATTCTTTTTTTATTTGAAACCTGGTGCTTCTCGTTTGGTCCCATTTTAATTTGCTGAAGATCTGATGCCGATCTTCCGAGATATACAATGGAACTCTTCAAAAATAGACGGCAAATCTGCAGTAATTGCTGCAATCGCTTGTAGGTTCATAGTTCATACTACATCATGACGTAACATCACGCCTGTATGCTCTGAGGGGGTACGCAGATGTGTACAATACTCCCAGATTTCGACAATGTTTGTTGCCTCTGAACTTTCGACTGGGTAAACCGATTTTGATTATTCTTTTTTTATTTGAAAGCCGTGTGGTCCCATTTCAATTTGGTTAAGATCTCACGCTGATCTTCGGAGATATAAATGGAATTCTTAAAAAATACACGGCAAAGCTGGAGTAATTGCTGCAATCGCTTGGTTATTTATTGTTTGTGTTACATAGTGACGTAACATCACGCCTGTATGCTCTGAGGGAATACGCAGAAGTGTACAATACACCCAGATTTCGACAGTTAGATGTGTTAAGTTCCATTTAATGGGATCCTGGAGAAATAGAGGGAATTCCTTAAATTTTATAGGCACACAAGAAGCGATTTGGATAGTTTTAGGAAGATCTGATGAAGAACTTCGGAAGATAGGCGACGGGAGCTCCTCAATAAATGATAGCAAATGTACTGGGATCGCTGTCTCTCTATTGTTTACACCAGTTCATAACAAAAAATCACGCCTTTACGCTGTGAAAGGGTAAGCACATATGAACCACTAAAAAAAGAAAAATAAAAACTTTTTTGCAAAAAATATAACCGACTTCACACAAAAAAGTAAAAAATAACGTTAGCTTCAGAAGTCGGTGACATTTGTTTGATTGATTTATTTTTTTTGTCTCCGACTTCCGAAGCTAAAGTTATTTTTCAAAAAAGTTTTTTCGGTTTCGGTTCAGTTGGATGGCGCCACTCTGCAACTTGTTGACTAGTTTGCATGTCACACTCGTAAACCTACGTCTCATCACCAGCATCAATGCGTTTCATGATTGTTGGGTCGGAACTGACTCGTTCTAACATGTCCTCAGCGACTCTAATGCGATTGAGTTTTTGGAGAAAATTCTGGTCTTTTGGGACTAGCCGACAAACGCCTGTAACAGGTTTCATACCAGAATCATTAGTTAAAATGGTACTGATCGACTCGTGAGATACAAAAAGTTCGGCAATCTCTCTCAAAGTTGAATGAGGATTTTCAGTCACTATTTCCTTCAATTTTGCGATGTTAACTTCAGTTGCAGACGTTGATGGCCTACCAGAGGGTGGCAAATCTTCCATCACATCTCAACCGCTTTTGAACGCTTTGTACCACTCGTAGTGACTCCGAACACAAAATTCCATTGGCGATGCAAAATTTAAGACGAACTCTTTGTTCGATGTTACTGTTTTGTCGAGGAGAATACGGAATCTCGACGCACAAAATATCGATAAATGTACAAAATATACGATGCTACAAAATTGCGACGCACGTTACTGCGAAAAACTGTGTCTGCGAAGCTACTGCACTACGATGTACGATACTGCGAAATACCGTTTCTGCGAAGCCACTACACTACGATGCACGTTTACCGCGATACTACTTGAGTTCGCCCGAAGTCGCCCGCCGCGTCTGTCCGTAAGGGCTGCCAGGTGCAGAAAACGTGTGATCGTACGCCAACTACAAAAAAATCGTATGCCAAGGTAATTTTGAATGAAAAGATCGTATAACCTAGAAGTACAAAGTTTATTTTAATAATAACTAAAATTCGTTTAATATTAGAACATTTTCTGTGGTCACATCGTTTTAGCTTTTTATTTTGTGTTGAGAGTAACTTTTTAATAAAAATTTTTGGTCCTATTTATCTAATTTAAGGTTTGTTTCACATTTAGTTATAAAAGTATTTTGAAATTAGCATCTAATGGCGAAATGTGTCATTGCACCACACATTATTGTTCCATCTTTTGTACCATTACATTTATTGCAAATAAATAACTTTGACTCTGACTTTGAAACATTTCTTTTATTGACTTCTTTTGATGAGTGAACGAGAACCATCAACAAATCCATACTTTTTTGACTGAATGTAATATTTAGTAAAATGTATGTATATAACATACATTTAGCTGATTAATGAGTATTATATATGTATACAATACTCATTAATCAGCTACCTGCCAATAAAAGTCCTGTGAAAATCGTTATAGACGTTTCGGAGATTAGTCGGAACAGTCAGAGAAAAATTGAAAATAAAAATGTTTGTTACATGTACCGTTTTATACTAACATATCTATTCCTGTCTTTCAGCAGCCAGCGGTCGCTGTCAGCATTGTGTCACAAGACACCACCAGTAACCACCCTTCAGCCACATCCGTCTTCCCTTCCACCACGACCCCGAACGAAAGTCATAAACCGCTCAAGAAGAGGAAGATTTCCGAGGTAAATAAGGCCAAAAAGTCCGTCACGGCCCCCACTACACTAGCCCCTCCATTTATTTCCCAACTATCCTACCCTGCCCTAACATCAGCTAGCTGCCAGTAAATCGGTCCAGCCGTTTCAGATATTCACCATAACACATAGACAGACAAAACTTGAAAACATTGGCTAGGTTATTGTCCTTCAGCCAACTCATTGTTGAGCATATGGTATTATTTAATGAATTTTCGTATTTAATATCAGATTAGTCTGATTCTGTAACCGACATGTCAAAGAGGATACATTCATGTGCTGTTACTTAAAGAACAACATCGATGTAAATTAAGAAAAGGAGTGGCCCTAGGGCGCTACCCTGGGGTACTCCAAATTTATTTATTTTATAATTTGATCTAAATGGAGTAGACAAAAGTTTATTTTTTAAGTGGTCAATTTCAACGCATTGCGCTCTATTGCTTAGGCATTGCCTTGCCACGAATTCTATCTAGTTAGCATTTGTTCAGTAAGATTTTGTGATCTACAAAATCAAAGGCTTTGCATGAGCAAAGCCTTAGCCAAAGAATATGGCAGCCGCTTTATCACGTTTATCGATGTTTTCTGTAATTTTGTGGATTAGTGAGAGTGCGGCTAGTGTTGTGCACTTATTTAATGAAAGCCATTTTGATTATTTATTATAACGTTGAATTTATTCTGTCCCCACCGTTAGACCGTCGATGAAAGTCATACTCCAGCTGGGTCTAATGTTCTCATCAAGGTGCATGAAATAGGGCCCAAACACGATATGCCTTCCATCTCCATAATCAGACCTCCGTTGACAGTAATACTCCAGCTGGGTCTAAAATTCTCATCAAGGCATGCAATCTGCCCAAACATGATTTTTCACATTATAAATGGGACCTACCAAATGCATGTATCTAGAGTACAATCATATTTTTTTAAAGCCCATCAGTCGATTTAAAGGTTAACTTGTGAGCACATAAATGTCGCTGCATGTGTATTACATATGGATGAGAAGTTCCTCTTGAACGCTTTAAATTCATACCTATCATTTAAAAGGTTCACCGATTACAATGAAACAAAAACTCGAACCTACTCTAAGTAATACATAATAGATGTGGATGTAATCTTACCAAATTAGTTTTATAATTTGCACGAGATGCTGTAACAAAAGAAATACCCGGAGGCACTCATAATTATAACTTTTGATAGAAAGCACTAAAAAATCGAAGACATATAATGTGACATCAACTAAACCGCACTGGGCCCGCGTGGTGGATAAATACGTGCCCATACGCATAATACCTACGCCCTTTGACGTAGAGTTGCGGACACCAGCCCGTTGTATAATACAAATCAACAATTTCGTAATGACATTTAACTTCCACTATCGAATCTCCCTCAACAAGATCATCACGATTTGCTGCCTAAAACGTTTTTATTTCTCGACGAATTATTATAATCTAAGTTACCTATCCTTTGTTATGGACGCTGTAACATTTTCGTTAAACTCTTTAGGTGCCGCAAGGGCCGAAGCCTGCCGGGGTTGCGAGGCTGTTCGAAAGAGATACCGTGGACCCGGAACATAAAGGGCGAGGAAGGAACATGGATGGGTTTTATTCAGTAAAAGTCTGACACTCTGTCCCGCTCCACCCAGAGTGTGAGAAGTCATTTGATGATTTCCCATCCGAAAAAAAAGGTATCCAATGCCGCACACAGCAACATCACGTGTACGCACTACGCACACATTGAACAACTCTGAGCGCTCGAATCTATACTTCACCTCAATAATCTAGGTCCTTGATATTATTATTTGGTTATTGTAATTTGGAACCGACGCACAATGGGTCGAAACGATGATTTTAGTGACTTAGGGATCAACTTTTTTTTATGCGGATCGATAGAACTCATTAACCTCAATAATACGAGTAACTGTTCCGATGCGTTTTTTCCTAAACTGGCTCCTTTGGGTGGAAAAATGCATTTTGTTGGAGCGGGTCGAATAAAATTTAATTCCTGCTGAGTGGCGAGTGATCCCGCTTTAAAACTATATTTTTCTTAAAGTTTGTCCAGTCTGCTATCATTTGATGCTTTGAGCATTTGCATAAAGTTGCAACACTGCCAAATAAATGGATCGAAAAAAATGACGATTATGTTTAAATTAAGAGCTTGGAATCTACACATTTGCGATAGATTAAAATGGTATATGAAAAACACTACTTTTTGTAAAAAAATGTTAGAGCGTCCATAAATTAGTTAACTTCAGTTAAGTTAAAAAAACGTTATTTTATTGGTATCTCTTAGGTCAACCAATGAGGTTGTCGTCTGCTTAACCGGATTCTCCTGAATGTTAAGATTGACCACAACAGGCACGTATACAGGGGGTCCCATTGTTGGAATTTATCCCCCTGTAAAATCTGTCTGAAAATAAACCGGATTATAACCACTGCGTAGTATGTAAATTATAGTAGGTCATATAATAGTATAGTAGTATAGTAGTAGTAGTCAGGTATAGTAGGTAGGTAGTGATAACAACGATTTTTACTCAGTTCCATGGGCGCCGATAGCACGGAAAAGAGAACATACCTACTTATAGAAAAAAACTACGCGCCTTATATATAGGGTTCCGTTAGTAGCCCGATATCACAAATAGAACGCTGTATTCTAAGGATTTTATAATTAGTACAAAATTTTCCAACACCCAAGCTAAACTACTAAACTAATAAAGTTGTCTTAACCGCTTTAATTTTTTTTGTAGCTGATCGTGATTTTTTCCAGATTTTTCAAGCCAGCTGTTTAGCTTTTAGAGGGGGAGACGTCCTACTCGAACAAATATTTGCACTTTCAAGTTTAATATTTCGTTAATGGAGCATTAAATCGAAAAATTGTATTAGCCCTATGTCCAGAAAGCAAAAATTTAACTTTCTGAGTTTCATAACAAAATTAACTTAATATCAGAAACAATACGACCGTGCTCAGATATATTAGACGTTAATAAGCTTTTCTTCATAAATAGGCAGAATTTTCTATAATATAGGACAAATAAACCTATCAAATTCGAGGTGTTTGCGAAAGTTTTCAAGCAGGCTTTTTTCGGATCCTACTCGAGGAGCTCGTGACCAAATAATAACAGCCGCTCGGGTCGATCTTAAGGTAAAGCGGAGCTTGCCTAGGTTTATCTGTGGATAGGTGACCACCCATGCAGAGTTAAGCCATTGGTCCCATCTGTCATTTGTGGACTGTGACAGTCGTTACCAGTATTCAGTGGCCCAAAAGTCTGACAACCAGTCTAACCAAGAGTAGGTATTGTATTACCTAGTACTAACTGGGTTGTGGAAGTCAGATAGGCAGTCGCTCCATGTAAAATATCTACTGGTATTCAGCTGCATCCAGTGAGACTGGAAGCCGACTCCAACATAGTTGGGAAAAGGCTAGGAAGATGATGTAGGCACCGTTTTGTACTATCATATCTATTTCTGCCTTTCAGCTGTCAATGGTCGCTGGTAGCAGTGTGTCACAGGACACCAACAATAACCGCGAATCGTTGACATCCGTCGTCTCCTCCACCTCGTCCTCGAAGAAAAAGCATCGGAAATCCAAAAAGAGGAAGAGTTCCAAGGTAAATAAGGCCAAAAAGCCGGTCACGGTCCCCTCTTCATTACCATTTATTTCCCGACTATCCTGCCCTGTCGCTTCAACACCTTCGGCTCCGGTAAACCAGCCCTGAGGCTAACCAACCCGTCACTTCGTCCAAAGAGCTGAACCCGGGGAGAGGGGTTCAGTTCAGATCCAATACACAAAACCCCTTACCTGGACCAAGTAGGGAATTTAAGTCACAGTTCCTACGCTTAGGTTTTGGTAATTTATCAATACACATTATCATCAGCTATCTTTCAGTAAAAGTCCCGTAAAAATCAGTCGGAGATTACTTGGAAATAAACAGAAAGACACAATCTTTTTTTTTTAGTTTGGACCGTTTATACTAACATAATCTATTCCTGCCTTTCAGAAGCCAGCGGCCGCTGGTAGCATCGTGACACAGAACACCACCTCCCAGGTAACGGACACGACCGTCACGAGCCGTTTTCCGACGCGGAATCGGCTGTATCCATCTACCCCCTCAGTTCATTCTCGGCCGAAGAATCACTAGTTTACACGATTTTTATACCCCTGCTGAAAGTTGTTGATTATTGTACGGTATGGAAAGAGGTATTCAGAAAAAAACATATAAACATCAGTCACGTCTAGTTTTGGAACACCATCACGTCTAGTTTTGGTACACCATAGAACATAAATTAACGCACATCCTGAAATTAGTTTGTTCAGAATTGTTTACTGAATCGATTTCTGTAATTTTTAATAAAGGTAAATTTTTATCCCAAAAATGATTAAAACAGGCCACTGTCAGTAAGATCACTGCAACTGTTCAGGACCTTAAACATGCGTGAAATCGGCGAATTAGCGCCCAGATAGGATTACGCTCATATCGGGCTGGGGCACGGAATTTTGTGACTGGGTGGGTAGGTTTGGGCAGTCTATTTTGTTTCCAAGCAACTTATAGGGAAACAAGGCATCACTCTGTTGATCGCTTATGTGAGGTAGCATGTGCAGAGGTTGAAGGGCATACTTTGTTATGTGACTGTAGACCACCAGCATCAAACTTGTCATTGTTCTTAATCACAATTGAAGAAATAGTAAGAAAACTTTTCAGGAATATAAATTAGTTTTTGTTTGTGGTGACTTAAATATTGATCCGTTATTGATTCACCCGAAGAAAGTAAGCTCATCTCAACGTTTAAATCATTCAATTTATTTAATGAAGCAACTAGAATAACGGTAACTTCAGTTTCCTGCATAGATAATGTATTTACTAATAGTAACGTTAAATAATCGTTCTTAATTAGTGGCGTTAGGTCTGGCCATACCGGTCAACTTTTATCTTTTGATTTGGATTAAAGTTACACTTAGCTAAAAATATTCAAATTAGACCTCTTAATATTGATGGTGATAATTATTGAGCACCACACCCAGCCAGGAGCCAGCCTAACCCTGACAAGCCGAATCCACCAGGGGGCATAATTTTGTAAGGAAAGACATGCGCTGGGATGGGAGAGGAAGCCCGACCAACCGCAGCCATTCGGGCACAAAAGAATGGATTCAGTGACTCTCTCTCATCATATCTCGGACACGACCGAGCCGATATCCGACGCGGAATCAGGCACATTCGACTTTCCTTTCAACTCTTTCTTATATGAAATGGAGAAAGTCAGCATACAGGCTCGTAAGATTGACATAGACGAAGCATGGTCATATCTACACTCGAACAACTTAGTTAATCTTTCTTCTAATATTTAAATTCTCGTGTCACAGTGTTAGTTACCGTACTCCTCTGAAACGGCTGGGCTGATTTTTATGAAATTTTATATGCACATTCAATTGGTCTGATAATCGGCTACTATCTATTTTTTATACCTCTAGGTGATAAGGGTCATCCACCCCTAACATTGTTTTAAACTAGAAATAATTTATATGGCAAAACAATGTTTGCCGGGTCAGCTAGTAGTATATAATATTTGACTTTATCGATCACTCTACACATTATAGAGGTACACGAAAATCGGTCCAGACGTTTCGGGCATTAGCTGGAGCAAACAGACCGACAAAATATGAAATATTCTATTATTATAACTACCGTTTATATAACTACCGTTTATACTTTTTCACAGCACATCGCTCTTGAAATTATTGACTTGACTGAGTCGATCTCCGACACGGAATCGGCAATACACGACTCCTCCACGCTTCATGCTGCCGACGATGTAACGAAGGTAACGTATCCATAGCTGGGAGACAGGTAATCTGCTTCCCAGTACCAAATGTTCTAAGAACTCATATCGCATTTAGTACTGGGACGCAAAAACGCAGAAACAGGCCTGTATGTTCGGGAGCTTTTAATTTTTCAAGTGTGCAAAAACATCTCTGTAATGCGGTAGGTATATGAAGTGGAAAACGTGGCACTTGTTTTTGTTCAGGGGGTCTATATGTCAGGTTACATCTTTCATTTGGAAATTTTACAGCAACTCTCGTAATATTGACACGAAGGGTGGACAATGGCCATGTTTATGTCAATATAAATTTACCAAATACAGCTGTAATTAATAAAATTGGTTACAATATACATTATTATATTTACACAAACAGTTATTAAAGAATTAGTGAAAATGTTGTTTCAATAAATGTATATTTGTAAAGTCAAACTAGAAGAAGGATAGGATGGGAGAACTAGGGAAGGACCCATAGCAACATAACAGATAAAGGAAAACGTAAAAGATATTAAGCAGCTAGATGCGCTCTACACTAGAAGTGCTTCCTTGACATTCCCTCTTCTTCAAGCCGAACTCTTCACAGAGCCTTACCAGTCTCGGTTTGTAAACAGATTTCGTAAAAATGTCGGCACGTTGTGCTGCAGTCGGTACTTGCTCTATGGTTATATCCTTCTCGGATACACACTGTCGCGCTTAATTGCAGACTCATTATCGATACGCAAAGTAAGCGTATCTAGGTTGGATTTTAGATCTTGAAACAATCTCCTCAACCAAACCATTTCACGACTAGTATCACTGGCTGCAACTATCTCCGCTTCTGTGGATGATAGGGAAACCATGGATTGCTTTGAACTTCGCCAGGACATTGCTGAGCCAGCATACAGGCATACAAGCCCGCTCGTTGAGCATCCGCTCGCTTCGTCTCCGCCGTGATCTGCATCACTGGAACAGATGAAACGCTTTTCACCTTTCTTGTACTCAGATCCAGTATTGATGGTCTCTTTCAAATATCTTAATATCCTCTTCACCTGTTGAATATTGCCTTTGGAAAGTGTATCAAGGTTTTGAGATACTACTCCAACCGCATACGCAATGTCGGGTCGAGATCCAACCATCAGATAGTACAAAATTCCAACAGCTTCCCGATAAGGAAAAACCGGCCAAGAGCGTGTCGGGCCACGCTCAGTGTAGGGTTCCGTAGTTTCCCGTCTGTCACAAGTTCAAAATGATTTTCCTGGAAAATCCTTATAAAGTTCTACTTTTCAGATTTTTTTCATATTTTCTAAACTTATGGTTCACAAGTTAGAGGGGACACATTATTTTTTACTTTTGGAGCGATTATTTCCGAAATTATTGACATTATCAAAAATACCTTTCCAACGATATATCACATGTTAAGGTTGAAATTTAAAAAAAAAACACTTCCCATTCACATATACTATCTACCCTAATAAAACATTTTTTTCCAATTTTTAAAGACTTGAACTGTATTAGTGGCACAGGTATTACTTGGACCTTCAAAAGAGTGAAACTTAATGCTTTGACGCGGAGAGAAGAAGTATTAAGGTTGAAGTTGCAAGTTAAAGCTCTTTCTCATAGACGCCATGTTTACAAGACAATTCTTTATCATTACTTGAGAAATTTATAGGTTTTTATCACAATTTGTAGTAATATTTAACTAAATGTAGAACCAGCAACTTACTACAAATGTAGTCAATTATGTGATTTCAATATCGTGTAGGTTTGTGATATAATATTATTTATATAATAATGTTTTACATACTTTACGATATTCTGAGGTAATTATTGAAGCGCATTAAAAATCCTCCTCTTATTTTACCACCGCTGCTCCCAAAACGGTGAAGGAAAACATCGTGAGGAAACCGGCATGTCCTAGAACCAAAAATTCGAAGACATGTGACATCTACCAATCCGCACTGCGCCCGCGTGGTAGATTATAGCCCATTCCCTCTCATAGAGAGGAGACCGTGTCCCAGCAGTGGAAACATTATAGGCTGATGATGATGATGTTAAAAATACTTCAATAATGATCAACTATTTGCACGACGAACTGATCTGATTTTTTAGCCACTTGCATAATTATTACAAAATGTAGCTCAAAAACACTATACCTTCACTTGTTATTTATATTTGTATTCAGTAATGTTGACTCAGGAACAACAGATACACTTTAATAAATGAGAAACAGGTGAATGATCTGTGATCCTTTATTCGTTCAGTTAAACTTGTCATTCATTCAATAAGCGCTTTAGTGTGGTTATTAGTTGCAACAAGCGCTTATTATTAGTTGCAGCAGCTGTAGCGCTTGTATGCCACTATTATAAAGTTCTAACGGAACTGTAGGTTGCAAAAAGTTGTGCCCCTTTAGCTGCAAAGCAGCTACATAAGGTCTGCAGTGCACGCTCTGGCACTTAAGCTTGGCGTCTTTGGGAATAATCGGATTAGCTCCAAATAACTTAAGCAACTATTTTGTGCTACTTGGGGTATTTCCATAACCTTTAATTTTGCAAGTGTTCCACAGTTTAAAAATAAAACAGTTTATTGCCAGTGATACTACCAGTATTACCACGGGTAAAAAACCACAGAAGGGTAGAACAACCAAGCGCTCCAGCAGTAGTTTTTTAACCGTTTAGCAAACATTTCTCAATCCACCAATTTGTTTGCAGGGGAGTACTGCTACACCCACGCACCCTCCACATGGGCAACATACCAACCAACCAAAATAATCAGAACTGGACGCAGAGCCTATATCGGTATGTTTCACGAGTAGCACAAATCTTAAACATCCAGAATATACCTACAATTATACATCCTCTGCAGTCTTTGGCGAAACAGGACGTGTTGTGCTATGTTCGATATTTCTTGATGGATTTGTATTTTTTGCAGGTCGTTGCTGACGTAGCCGACATTGCAAAACAGTAACTTCTTCAAATGAGAAAGACTACAGACGACTCGACAAAATTCATATCAGACGTGTCCGATAAAAAAATCTTGAATTTCAAATAAAACATGTTATTCGTAAAAGTAAAATAATCAACTAAAACAGGTAATGAGAGACCTTTAACAGCTAATTGTTTATGCAACTGCTGTCTCAGTGCCAGTTACTCCAAGCTTGCCAGGACTTCAAGATTATTCGTATCATTCCCTCGGCATCGAATCCCTTTACTCGTGAAACAAATGACATATGTTTTGAAAAGTTTACGTTTGACCTCGAGTTTGCAAAAGTACACATAATATAAAACGAAACACTTTGAAATATAAAATTATAATGATTTTACAATTCTATTTAATTGGGACAACAAGGCTTTCTCTTTCTCCATATTATTGACCATTCTTATTTTTGGTGACCAGAAGTAATAGGTTTGCATACACTCAAGGGAAATCGAAATAAAGCCACCTCGGGTATATAATGGCTTCGTTTAGTCCCTCGTTATAAAATGTACTATAGTCTCTGGTCTCTGAGCTCTATGGATTACGTAATGAGAAGAACTCAAGATGTTTCCCATATGCTGCACAGCCCAGCTGAATTCTTCTGTTCGTCTCCCTCTCAAAGTTGTTCTCTTACGAAACTATGGAGTTTGCCCAAGGTAAACATGACCATCCCCAACAGGACCTAACAATACTTATCAATGGCATGATGATCCTAGGGTGACGTGTTCGTCGACAAAACCTGGGTTTTGAACAAGTTCACCCTGAGACCATGCGTATTGAATAATCAACTAGGCCATCCAGCATTTGCTGCAATACGAGCAGCTATCCAGCCAACAAAAGTACTAGGCTGTCAGGAATTAAAGATGGTAATTCAATCACAAGCTTACACTGACATAATATAAAACAGTAAGTACCTACCTACTTAGATACCCGGAATGTAAAAATACACAACTCCTTAAACTTCTGCTAGCTTAGTACATTTTGATGGGTTATCAATGTATTATTCAAAATGCGAATCGCCGGATGAGCAAAATAACTTTATTTATTAAAAAGCCGTAATTCGTTTTTAAGTGACTGTACCTGCTAACTCTGTGACAGCCATGTCAAGGCAAAACAAAAGACAATGCATCAAAAACCTCAGATCAAAACCAAGAAAAATTGTCAACGTAAAGGGACTCGAAGCAGAGGGAATCTACTTTGGCTAATAAACCATAGTAGGTACTTAATAAATAGACATAAGCCTTCTTTCTTTGTCGTGTGGTTAGTGCCTAACCTGGTGTCAGGGTTTTTTCGGTCAGAGAAGTGATAATTAATCGAAGAATCAGAGGCAGGGCATGTTATATAACTATCTGCCGCTTCGCGCATATTGAATATGCAAGTTCGGTAGGGCTGTCGTGCTTCAGCTGTGCGTTCGTATGCCGCGTTAATTTTACTCTCTCTTGTGGCTGGTCGCTTGCGTCGCGTACCTACTCGTACTTCGACGTGTTTGTTAACAGACTGATTAATTGATAATTAATAAGAAAATGACAAGCCGGATAAACTGTTGTGTGTATGGATGTTATAAACACATTTAATAAATGTAGAAAACAAAATTAGAGAAGGAAATTCAAATTTTCTAACATTCCAAACGCGAAATTTGAATTCCAAATTCAAATTTCGCGGAAAGTTTTTTTTAAATTATGCATTGACCAGTTTGGACTAAGTATAGGCAATTTTACTTCCTGCACATGTGTAGAATACTATTAGGTTCAAAATACACTGCTTTTTGAACCTAATAGTAGTGCGAAAAGAACCAGTTTTCGAGGAAGTGTATTGAAAAAAGTTTTAACAGTTACTAACTGATAAAATAATATTAGCAGCTAGTAACTAAGGAAATCCTTAGAAGCTTATTGGGTTCGTAGTATTTTTTCTATCCGTTAGAATTTGTTTTTTTCTGATTTTATAAAATTAAATATAGGAAACCAAACATAAATTATACGATTATACTTAAATAATAACATAATTTAATAACTATTAAAAATAGTTATGTAGGTACCTACTTCTAATAATTTCAAAATATGTAATTTTTTCATAAAAAAAAAGATTAATTTAATGTACTATAACTACTATAAGATACCTGTAATAAATAAATAATTACAAAACACATAAAAATCTAATGATTTTTATAATTTAATTCTAATAATACATAATCTCGTGTCACAGTGTATGTTATCAAACTCCTCCGAAACGGCTGGACCGATTTTTATGAAATATTTGTGTACTTTAATTATATGTAATAACGTTTGTCACTGTGAACTTAGCATCTCAAGTATTAGCATCTCACCAAATAACTTGAGTTCTGCTTGCATCCAGCATAGTTCCACAGTTCCTGATAGTTTATAGCGACTGTTCAATTCATTTGCCCTGAAAAATCCAATTTTGAAAATGAGATGCCAACTTCACATATGACATCGCAGCATCTCATCATATTAAAGGTTTTTCAGAACCGAGGAGTTGTTTTAAACATAGTTCTATACCTCCTGATTGATTGTAACAATAGTTCTGTTGCTTTACCGTCAAAATAGCAATTTTGAAAATGAGATGCTAACTTCACGTAACACGTCATAGCATCTCACAGAATATCAATGTTTTAACACCGAGGAGTTTTATTAAGCATAGTTCTATACACCCTGATTGATTTTAAACATAGTTCCATCAATTTGCCGCCAAAGTCGCGACCCTACCGCGATTTCGAACGTGAGGTACTAAGTTTCTATATGACGTCATAGCATCTCACAGTATTTTCAGTGTTTAACACCGAGGAGTTGTATTAAGCATAGTTCTATACACCCTGATTGATGTTAAGCATAGTTCCGTCAATTTGCCGCCAAAGTCGACACCCCAACGCGATTTCGAACCTATAAAATATATGGTTACCATTAACTAACAGTTCACCCCAGCATCTCAGTTGTTTTCATTACCAATGCTATAAAAACGCCTACTACTGCTGTAGGACACACCACGCTACAAGTTTTAGCGAAAAACCAAGATAAAAAAATGCTGACCGGTTACTGATAGTTCTGCCCAGCATCTCAGCCGTTTTCGTTACCTACGCTATTAATACATCTACTACTGCAGTATAACGGTTTCAGGACACACCACACTACAAGTTTTAGCGAAAAAACAAAAAAAAAAAAAATGGTGACCGTTTACTGACAGTTCTGACCAGCATCTCAGCCCTTTTCGTTACCTACGCTATACATACGTCCAATACTGTCTTATTCCGCTTACAAAACCACACCACACTACAAGCTTAAGCGAAAAACTAAAAAACAAGGTGACCGTTTACTGACAGTTCTGCCCAGCATCTCAGCCGTTTTCGTTACCTATGCTATTCATACATCTACCACTGCAGTTTAACGCTTTCAGGACACACCACACTACAAGATTTAGCGAAAAACCAAAATAAAATAAAAAATGGTGATCGTTTACTGACAGTTCTGCCCAGCATCTCAGCCGTTTTCGTTACCTATGCTATTCATACATCTACCACTGCAGTTTAACGCTTTCAGGACACACCACACTACAAGATTTAGCGAAAAACCAAAATAAAATAAAAAATGGTGATCGTTTACTGACAGTTCTGCCCAGCATCTCAGCCGTTTTCGTTACCTATGCTATTCATACATATACCACTGCAGTTTAACGCTTTCAGGACACACCACACTACAAGTTTTAGCGAAAAACCAAAATAAAATAAAAAATGGTGATCGTTTACTGAGAGTTCTGCCCAGCATCTCAGCCGTTTTCGTTACCTATGCTATTCATACATCTACCACTGCAGTTTAACGCTTTCAGGACACACCACACTACAAGTTTTAGCGAAAAACCAAAATAAAATAAAAAATGGTGATAGTTTACTGACAGTTCTGCCCAGCATCTCAGCCGTTTTCGTTACCTATGCTATTCATACATCTACCACTGCAGTTTAACGCTTTCAGGACACACCACACTACAAGTTTTAGCGAAAAACCAAAATAAAATAAAAAATGGTGATCGTTCACTGACAGTTCTGCCCAGCATCTCAGCCGTTTTCGTTACCTATGCTATTCATACATCTACCACTGCAGTTTAACGCTTTCAGGACACACCACACTACAAGTTTTAGCGAAAAACCAAAATAAAATAAAAAATGGTGATAGTTTACTGACAGTTCTGCCCAGCATCTCAGCCGTTTTCGTTACCTATGCTATTCATACATCTACCACTGCAGTTTAACGCTTTCAGGACACACCACACTACAAGTTTTAGCGAAAAACCAAAATAAAATAAAAAATGGTGATCGTTCACTGACAGTTCTGCCCAGCATCTCAGCCGTTTTCGTTACCTATGCTATTCATACATCTACCACTGCAGTTTAACGCTTTCAGGACACACCACACTACAAGTTTTAGCGAAAAACCAAAATAAAATAAAAAATGGTGATCGTTCACTGACAGTTCTGCCCAGCATCTCAGCCGTTTTCGTTACCTATGCTATTCATACATCTACCACTGCAGTTTAACGCTTTCAGGACACACCACACTACAAGTTTTAGCGAAAAACCAAAATAAAACAAAAAATGGTGATAGTTTACTGACAGTTCTGCCCAGCATCTCAGCCGTTTTCGTTACCTATGCTATTCATACATCTACCACTGCAGTTTAACGCTTTCAGGACACACCACACTACAAGTTTTAGCGAAAAACCAAAATAAAATAAATAATGGTGATCGTTTACTGAGAGTTCTGCCCAGCATCTCAGCCGTTTTCGTTACCTATGCTATTCATACATCTACCACTGCAGTTTAACGCTTTCAGGACACACCACACTACAAGTTTTAGCGAAAAACCAAAATTAAATAAAAAATGGTGATAGTTTACTGACAGTTCTGCCCAGCATCTCAGCCGTTTTCGTTACCTATGCTATTCATACATCTACCACTGCAGTTTAACGCTTTCAGGACACACCACACTACAAGTTTTAGCGAAAAACCAAAATAAAATAAAAAAATGGTGATCGTTTACTGACAGTTCTGTCCAGCATCTCAGCCGTTTTCGTTACCTATGCTATTCATACATCTACCACTGCAGTTTAACGCTTTCAGGACACACCACACTACAAATTTTAGCGAGAAAAACCAAAATAAAATATAAAATGATGACCGTTTACTGACAGTTCTGCCCAGCATCTCAGCCGTTTTCGTTACCTATGCTATTCATACATCTACCACTGCAGTTTAACGCTTTCAGGACACACCACACTACAAATTTTAGCGAGAAAAACCAAAATAAAATATAAAATGATGACCGTTTACTGACAGTTCTGCCCAGCATCTCAGCCGTTTTCGTTACCTATGCTATTCATACATCTACCACTGCAGTTCTGCAGTATTGGACGTATTTATAGCGTAGGTAACAGAAACGGCTGAGATGCTGGGCAGAACTGTCAGTAAACGATCACCATTTTTTATTTTATTTTGGTTTTTCGCTAAAACTTGTAGTGTGGTGTGTCCTGAAAGCGTTAAACTGCAGTGGTAGATGTATGAATAGCATAGGTAACGAAAACGGCTGAGATGCTGGGCAGAACTCTCAGTAAACGATCACCATTTTTTATTTTATTTTGGTTTTTCGCTAAAACTTGTAGTGTGGTGTGTCCTGAAAGCGTTAAACTGCAGTGGTAGATGTATGAATAGCATAGGTAACGAAAACGGCTGAGATGCTGGACAGAACTGTCAGTAAACGATCACCATTTTTTTATTTTATTTTGGTTTTTCGCTAAAACTTGTAGTGTGGTGTGTCCTGAAAGCGTTAAACTGCAGTGGTAGATGTATGAATAGCATAGGTAACGAAAACGGCTGAGATGCTGGGCAGAACTGTCAGTAAACTATCACCATTTTTTATTTTATTTTGGTTTTTCGCTAAAACTTGTAGTGTGGTGTGTCCTGAAAGCGTTAAACTGCAGTGGTAGATGTATGAATAGCATAGGTAATCAAAACAGCTGAGATGCTGGGCAGAACTGTCAGTAAACTATCACCATTTTTTATTTTATTTTGGTTTTTCGCTAAAACTTGTAGTGTGGTGTGTCCTGAAAGCGTTAAACTGCAGTGGTAGATGTATGAATAGCATAGGTAACGAAAACGGCTGAGATGCTGGGCAGAACTCTCAGTAAACGATCACCATTTTTTATTTTATTTTGGTTTTTCGCTAAAACTTGTAGTGTGGTGTGTCCTGAAAGCGTTAAACTGCAGTGGTAGATGTATGAATAGCATAGGTAACGAAAACGGCTGAGATGCTGGGCAGAACTGTCAGTAAACGATCACCATTTTTTTTTTTATTTTGGTTTTTCGCTTAAACTTGTAGTGTGGTGTGTCCTGAAAGCGTTAAACTGCAGTGGTAGATGTATGAATAGCATAGGTAACGAAAACGGCTGAGATGCTGGGCAGAACTGTCAATGAACGATCACCATTTTTTATTTTATTTTGGTTTTTCGCTAAAACTTGTAGTGTGGTGTGTCCTGAAAGCGTTAAACTGCAGTGGTAGATGTATGAATAGCATAGGTAACGAAAACGGCTGAGATGCTGGGCAGAACTCTCAGTAAACGATCACCATTTTTTATTTTATTTTGGTTTTTCGCTAAAACTTGTAGTGTGGTGTGTCCTGAAAGCGTTAAACTGCAGTGGTAGATGTATGAATAGCATAGGTAGCGAAAACGGCTGAGATGCTGGGCAGAACTCTCAGTAAACGATCACCATTTTTTTTATTTTATTTTGGTTTTTCGCTAAAACTTGTAGTGTGGTGTGTCCTGAAAGCGTTAAACTGCAGTGGTAGATGTATGAATAGCATAGGTAACGAAAACGGCTGAGATGCTGGGCAGAACTGTCAGTGAACGATCACCATTTTTTATTTTATTTTGGTTTTTCGCTAAAACTTGTAGTGTGGTGTGTCCTGAAAGCGTTAAACTGCAGTGGTAGATGTATGAATAGCATAGGTAGCGAAAACGGCTGAGATGCTGGGCAGAACTCTCAGTAAACGATCACCATTTTTTTTATTTTTTTTTGGTTTTTCGCTAAAACTTGTAGTGTGGTGTGTCCTGAAAGCGTTAAACTGCAGTGGTAGATGTATGAATAGCATAGGTAACGAAAACGGCTGAGATGCTGGGCAGAACTGTCAGTAAACGGTCACCTTGTTTTTTAGTTTTTCGCTTAAGCTTGTAGTGTGGTGTGGTTTTGTAAGCGGAATAAGACAGTATTGGACGTATGTATAGCGTAGGTAACGAAAAGGGCTGAGATGCTGGTCAGAACTGTCAGTAAACGGTCACCATTTTTTTTTTTTTTTGTTTTTTCGCTAAAACTTGTAGTGTGGTGTGTCCTGAAACCGTTATACTGCAGTAGTAGATGTATTAATAGCGTAGGTAACGAAAACGGCTGAGATGCTGGGCAGAACTGTCAGTAACCGGTCAGCATTTTTTTATCTTGGTTTTTCGCTAAAACTTGTAGCGTGGTGTGTCCTACAGCAGTAGTAGGCGTTTTTATAGCATTGGTAATGAAAACAACTGAGATGCTGGGGTGAACTGTTAGTTAATGGTAACCATATATTTTATAGGTTCGAAATCGCGTTGGGGTGTCGACTTTGGCGGCAAATTGACGGAACTATGCTTAACATCAATCAGGGTGTATAGAACTATGCTTAATACAACTCCTCGGTGTTAAACACTGAAAATACTGTGAGATGCTATGACGTCATATAGAAACTTAGTACCTCACGTTCGAAATCGCGGTAGGGTCGCGACTTTGGCGGCAAATTGATGGAACTATGTTTAAAATCAATCAGGGTGTATAGAACTATGCTTAATAAAACTCCTCGGTGTTAAAACATTGATATTCTGTGAGATGCTATGACGTGTTATGTGAAGTTAGCATCTCATTTTCAAAATTGCTATTTTGACGGTAAAGCAACAGAACTATTGTTACAATCAATCAGGAGGTATAGAACTATGTTTAAAACAACTCCTCGGTTCTGAAAAACCTTTAATATGATGAGATGCTGCGATGTCATATGTGAAGTTGGCATCTCATTTTCAAAATTGGATTTTTCAGGGCAAATGAATTGAACAGTCGCTATAAACTATCAGGAACTGTGGAACTATGCTGGATGCAAGCAGAACTCAAGTTATTTGGTGAGATGCTAATACTTGAGATGCTAAGTTCACAGTGACATAACGTTTGCCGGGTCGGCTATATTTAGTAATAATATGAACTGCTCCTTAGCCCTCTTCCTCTCTCGTAATGTTAGCCTGACTAGGAAAACGCTGTCAAAAAAACTTTTGACTGTAGGTACTTGTCTACATCAAAGAGAAACTGTTGTAACTGAATATCACATTTATAAATAATATTTTAGTTACTTATAGGGTAGCCGTCGTGATCCAGTGAGTGTACACATCCCAGTGAATGAACAAAACGGACGTTTTTTTCCAAAAAATAAGTAAACAAGATATTTCTACGTAACGTAGTATTTTTCATAATTGCAACTCCTTTTGCCATTAGAGTGGTGGAGAGTTAAAATGTCGTTTAATAAAAACCACGATGTTTATTTCAGAGTTTTCAGACTAAGTGATGTCCTTATTTGGTTAGTAGCACACAAATCAACACAAAACACAAAACACACTGCTTAGTCTCAAGATATTTAATCTTGAGACTAAGCAGTGTGTTTTAAAGTATGTAGTGTCGCTGTAAATGTCTATTTGTTCGGGCAAGAATTTAGGACTTGGGACGCAACTTCTTTGATAATACATTGTAGCCAAGTAACATAAGTCATTAATGTGATCTGCTATACAGGTTTTCCTGCAGGCATCTGTCTCTCAAATACTTATCTATGTACTGTAATTTTAAGCGCTATGTCATAATAACCGTATGTTAAGTCCGTGGTGATCTGCTATACAGGTTTTCCTGCAGGCATCTGTCTCTCAAATACTTATCTATGTACTGTAATCTTAAGCGCCATGTCATTTTAACCACGTGATGAGTCCCTGGTGATGTGCTATACAGGTTTTCCTGCAGGCACCTGTGTCTCAAATACATATCTATGTACTATAATTTTAAGCGCTATGTCATAATAACCGTGTGTTGAGTCCGTGGTTACCTGCCATACAGGTTTTCTTGCAGGCATCTGTCTCTCAAATACTTATCTATGTACTGTAATCTTAAGCACCATGTCATAATAACCACGTGATGAGTCCCTGGTTATCTGCTATACAGGTTTTCCTGCAGGCATCTGTCTCTCAAATACTTATCTATGTACCTACTGTAATTTTAAGCGCTATGTCAGAATAACCACGTGTTGAGTCCCTGGTGATCTGCTATACAGGTTTTCCTGCAGGCATCTGTCTCTCAAATATTTATCTATGTACTGTAATCTTAAGCACCATGTCATAATAACCACGTGATGAGTCCCTGGTGATCTGCTATACAGGTTTTCCTGCAGGCATCTGTGTCTCAAATACATATATATGTACTGTAATTTCAAGCGATATGTCATAATAACCGTGTGTTGAGTCCGTGGTTATCTGCTATACAGGTTTTCCTACAGGCATCTGTCTCTCAAATACTTATCTATGTACTGTAATCTTAAGCGCCATGTCATAATAACCGTATGTTAAGTCCGTGGTGATCTGCTATACAGGTTTTCCTGCAGGCATCTGTCTCTCAAATACTTATCTATGTACTGTAATCTTAAGCGCCATGTCATAATAACCACGTGATGAGTCCCTGGTGATCTGCTATACAGGTTTTCCTGCAGGCATTTGTCTCTCAAATATTTATCTATGTACCTACTGTAATTTTAAGCGCTATGTCAGAATAACCACGTGTTGAGTCCCTGTTAATCTGCTATACAGATTTTCCTGCAGGCATCTGTCTCTCAAATACTTATCTATGTACTGCAATTTTAAGCGCTATGTCATAATAAACCGTATGTTGAGTCCGTGGTGATCTGCTATACAGGTTTTCCTGCAGGCATCTGTCTCTCAAATATTTATCTATGTACCTACTGTAATTTTAAGCGCTATGTCACAATAACCACGTGTTGAGTCCGTGGTGATCTGCTATACAGGTTTTCCTGCAGGCATCTGTCTCTCAAATACTTATCTATGTACTGTATGTAATCTTAAGCGCCATGTCACAATAACCACGTGATGAGTCCCTGGTGATGTGCTATACAGGTTTTCCTGCAGGCATCTGTGTCTCAAATACATATCTATGTACTATAATTTTAAGCACTACGTCATAATAACCGTGTGTTGATTCCGTGGTGATCTGCTATACAGGTTTTCTTGCAGGCATCTGTCTCTCAAATACTTATCTATGTACTGTAATCTTAAGCGCCATGTCATTTTAACCACGTGATGAGTCCCTGGTAATGTGCTATACAGGTTTTCCTGCAGGCATCTGTGTCTCAAATACATATCTATGTACTATAATTTTAAGCGCTATGTCATAATAACCGTGTGTTGAGTCCGTGGTTATCTGCTATACAGGTTTTCCTGCAGGCATCTGTCTCTCAAATATTTATCTATGTACTGTAATCTTAAGCACCATGTCATAATAACCACGTGATGAGTCCCTGGTGATCTGCTATACAGGTTTTCCTGCAGGCATCTGTGTCTCAAATACATATATATGTACTGTAATTTCAAGCGATATGTCATAATAACCGTGTGTTGAGTCCGTGGTTATCTGCTATACAGGTTTTCCTGCAGGCATCTGTCTCTCAAATACTTATCTATGTACTGTAATCTTAAGCGCCATGTCATAATAACCACGTGATGAGTCCCTGGTGATCTGCTTTACAGGTTTTCCTGCAGGCATTTGTCTCTCAAATATTTATCTATGTACCTACTGTAATTTTAAGCGCTATGTCAGAATAACCACGTGTTGAGTCCGTGGTGATCTGCTATACAGGTTTTCCTGCAGGCATCTGTCTCTCAAATACTTATCTATGTACTGTATGTAATCTTAAGCGCCATGTCACAATAACCACGTGATGAGTCCCTGGTGATGTGCTATACAGGTTTTCTTGCAGGCATCTGTCTCTCAAATACTTATCTATGTACTGTAATCTTAAGCGCCATGTCATAATAACCACGTGATGAGTCCCTGGTTATCTGCTATACAGGTTTTCCTGCAGGCATCTGTCTCTCAAATACTTATCTATGTACCTACTGTAATTTTAAGCGCTATGTCAGAATAACCACGTGTTGAGTCCCTGGTGATCTGCTATACAGGTTTTCCTGCAGGCATCTGTCTCTCAAATATTTATCTATGTACTGTATGTAATCTTAAGCACCATGTCATAATAACAACGTGATGAGTCCCTGGTGATCTGCTATACAAGTTTTCCTGCAGGCATCTGTCTCTCACATATTAATCTATGTACGTTAATTTGAAGCACTATGTCATATTAACCGTGTGATGGATGAGTCTGATTTGCAATAGGTACAGGTCTTCCTGCAGACACTGGTCTCTTACAAACTTATCTATGTACTAATTACCGTAGTTTTAAGCTCTACATATACATAAAAATAAATAAATACAATAAAAACAAAAAAAGTCTTTTATTTCCTACTTTTACATTATTTTAAGTTTCAAGTTAAACTATTTTTAAAGCACTTATCTATCTACCATAACTTTATTTATATTCCTTATGTAATACTTTTTTTACTTATTAACTAGTTTTTCTTTAAGCTGCTTAATAAATAAATAAATAAATATCGCTGTACATTAACACACAGCGCCACCTAGTGCCACACTAAGCAAAGCTTCTGTCGTGGACACTAGATAGTTGATATACTACATATACATACTTTTTTGTTTGTAAATACATAGGTACTTATTATACATATAAACTTCCATGACTCGGAAACAAATGTCCATGCTCATCACACAAACATTTGCTTCTACCAGGATTCGAAACCAGGACCCTAAGAACGTAAGGGATCGCCACTACCACTACGCCATTCGGGTCGTCAAAACCACCTTAACTTTACAATTTAGTTTAAATAGTATTTTCTGCAGGAACTCCATGTTGGGTAAAGGCCTCCTCCAACGATGCCCATTTATCTCTATCCTGTGCTTTTTCCAGTTTGGCCCAGCTGTCTTTGTAATCTCATCTTCCCAAAGTGTGGACCTTTCCAAAATGTCACCTTTAAGGTCAATTTCTTATTTTTAAGCCTCGTAACATGTCTTGCCCATTTCCACTTGAGTTTCTGTGCGTTTGTTGCTTTCGTTATTGACCTTGTTTTTGTGTGTCGTATCTTGTCTAATTTCTTTATTTTTAGCACGCTGCGCTCTGGTCCCCGTTGACAAGTAATGATTTTATTTATTAATTTAGAGGTATATTTCTTATAACTTTTAAAAATTTCCTTCAAGCTCCAGTACCTATTTGTTCCATGTTCGTTGTACTCTCCTTTCCACCTCTAATTCGTTATTTTTCCTGTCAAAACTAAGTATTTCGCTGCCTTAGATACTTATATGTATTTGTCTGTATATTCAAGTGGCACACCATTCATTGTTATTAATCTTTCACAGCTATTTGTCATTGCCATAGTCTTTGAGAGATTCATTTCTATTCCCACCTTAATACTAGCTAGATGCAGAGTTTCGACCATGTGCTGTAGCTGCGAGCTGGACTCGGATAACAACACTAGGTCGTCTGCGAATCTTAAGTGGCTTAAGTATTCGCCTTTTAAAGACAGCCCTGACTTGCTCCAGTCTAACTTACTGATGATAGCCTCCAGAATGGCTATAAATATTTTTGGAGATAGTGGGTCGCCCTGTCTTACCCCTCTTTCTATAAGAAAAGTAGGTCCGACAGCTGCCCTTATTATTGTCATATCATATGCTTTTGAAGACATATATGTACAAGTCTTCTACTCCCTGCTGTTTTAAGCTATCGTCATCAGTCGATTGTAAAAGACGTGTAGGTACGTTACTCTAGCAGGAAAGTGACTCCTAGAGTTATATGAGTGGAACGTCTATTGAGTGCCTAATCTGCTGTAAACGAGCCCCACATAAAAAATTGGTGCCCCTTGTCGTTTTGAAAAAAAACGGAAAAATAGGATTCCTGCTGGGTAGACACGGGCGCCGCCCCCTTTGGCGGCGCGTGGTGGTGGTGTGCTATTCAATTTAGTCCCGGAGCAGCAGTTTCAGAAATAATGTCGTCTCACACTTCGCTGCAGAAGGATAGGTTTCGAGGTCAGATCCTGAAGTCGGACTGTCATAGTGGCGATTTTGTACAAACACTTCAACACGTCGTCGTTGATGGTTGATTTGGCATTTTTGGAGAGACTGCAGTACGGCCCAAGTCTCGATTGAATCGAAGGTTTTCTCGTAGTCCACAAACGCTAAACAGAGAAGCAGGTTATACTCTTCGGTCTTTTGTAGGTATAACCTGCCTGCAGCGGCTTGTGCGGGAGACTTTAGATCATCAAACCTGCACGCGAGACAATTCACAAAGCCTCTAGAAAATGAAATTTAGATCATCTTCGATTTCATATCCAGCATCGGCACTGTTTTCTAGAAGGTTTGCTTAGGGATGATGAGGAACCATTGATATTTTCGGGCAAATCATCCTATTTAACAACTTCTCACACTTAAGACACAGAGAGTCTACTCACACTAGTATTTAATAAACTTGCCATTTTTATATTCAATACGTTTTTCCAGCAGCATAATTCAAACGAAACGAATGATCGGAGAGAAAAACATTGAGCATGGCCAGAGAGCTTATAAATTAGTGCCAATAAGTGCCCCCGAAAATGAAATTAAGCAGTGCCCCTTTAGGTTTTAGAGATATTGCATTTCCTACCTTTCGAGATATTGCATTTAAAACCATTGCAAGTGCCCCTGTACAATAAACATACACGAGTAACTCTTAATTAGTGCAGAAAATATTTATAATTTTCGGTTTTATTCAAATCCGAAAAAACATCGCAGCGGCAGCGCCTAAATAAAACAAGCTATTAGCTCACTGAAAACTGCATTGGGTCCTTCTTGATGCTAATATATCCATAAGTACAAAGTTTAAAATTGTTTAGTTGAATTTGAATGGTGTTGATACATGCGTCCTCACACGAAAATGATCTGTCAATTTCACCAACATTTTCTTTTTTGGTAAGTATATAAATAAAATACAAATAAGACTATGATTTTCATTTATTTACAAGTAACAGCACACGGTTTTACATTATCGATAACAAATATATAAATAAATAATATTAAAATATAATAATCTATACATTAGGCATACCTTATACATTAAAACCGTATCCTTGGTCGGTCAAGACGGGGCTCGCCCGAGGCTAACACCCCGCGCTGCCTCGCCTGAGCATGTCGCGGCCCGAGCCAAACGTTGTCGGTTTTTATCATGCTCAAAATCGCCTCAGTAAGTTTGCCTCGCGCACTCAAGAGGGTTGTGTTTTGCCTGGCTTGTTCGAGGAATACGGAATCACTAGTTGAGAACAATGTCTCGAAATAAAACAATTATATGGCAAATACAGACTACTTTGGGACTGATTTTAGCAACTTTTCTTTTTTTTGTACAAGTTGATGGTAGGTATGGTGGCGATACCCTTCTTAGCGCACGATTTCATGACAATCTTGAGCAGAACTGATTATTCGCTACGCTCGCGTGGCCTGTGTTCGACTTGTGAGTCACCACTGAGCTTTCGAGTCGTTAAACTTTCGCTCAGCATCGCTCCTGCTCGGCTTAGCCGCGCGCGGCAGCCTCATGCATATTTTAATACAGACCGAAGCTGCCTCGCGCGGCAAACGTTGCGAAGCAAACGTCCGAGGCTGCCTCGCGAGGCTGTTTGCTCAATCAGTACGCGGTGGTTCGACTTTGGCTCAGTCTCGCTCCCGCTCAGCTTAGCCGCGCACGGCACCCTCATGCTTATTTAAATGCGAAGCTGCTCGCTCAGTCAGTACGCGGCTATTTAATTCACGTCATGTACAACTGGCCTGACAGGTTGTCGAATTTCACAAATTGAATACACAAATTACATTGATATAGCTATGCTGACAGTTAAGATGTCAATAGCGGTAATTGACTCACCACTTAAAACATCACTCATTTAAAGTTGTTATGTTTAAAAATTAAAAATAAGCCAGTTTAACTTTGAATCATCATCTATTATAGTCTTCAATATTTTTTCTTATGAAAAACAATACATGTTTCATTTGTTTTAGTTCGTACGAAGAAACAAATATCAGGGAAAGGGTAATGACTAATGACCGCTATTGACAAGCTAAAACGCAACAACTATCGTTATGACTAACATATTACATAAACAAACAACGCAGCAAACTGATATCGATGCCTTAATTTACAGAAGCACTAACTACATATTGTTAATTTTGAAAAGAGAATTCTCAAGTTTAGACAAAAGTTCGAACACAAAGTTAATAAATTGTTCGACAATTAACCTTTTGACAGCCACGTCAAAAAAGAAAAATCGTGCCCTCAGCGCCAATCTATGAGTTCATCCTTTAATTCCTACAAAATAGTAGTGAGTTTGAAATTATATCGATAGAGCATTAACTATTTATTTAAAAAGGTAAATATAAGAAATTTGATTCCATTGTTATTATTTGATAAATCCTAGCTGTACCCGTTGTGTGATGCGGTGCAATCCATTTTTTCCTACCTACATATCTACTACCTCCCTACGACTACCAACTACTACTACCTACCTACTTCTACCTGCATATCTACTACCTACCTACTACTGCCTACCTACTACCTACCTACTACTACTTACCTACTACCTACCTACTACTACTTACCTACCACTACCTACTTACTACCTACCTACTACCTACCTATTTCTCACCTTTTAAACCTTCCCTGGACTTCCACAAATAATTTAAAACCAAAATGAGCCAAATTGGTACAGCCGTCCTCGAGTTTTAGCGAGACTTACGAACAGCAATTGATTTTAATATATTGAGACTAGCTGACCCACGCAACTTCGTCTGCGTCAAAAGTACTACCTACCTACTACTACCTACTACCTACTACCTACCTACTACCTACCTACTACTACCTACCTACTACTACCTACTACCTACCTACTACCTACCTACTACTACCTACCTACTACTACCTACCTACTACCTACCTACTACTACCTACCTACTAAACCTTCCCAGGACTTCCACAAATCATTCAAAACCAAAATGAGCCAAATCGGTCCAGCCGTTCTCGAGTTTTAGTGAGACTAACGAACAGCAATTGATTTTTATATATATAATATGCAAATCTAATAAATGAGACATCGAAGGCATCGTTTTGTAATTAAATAAAAAAGAACATTAACGAGCTGTGGTATTTAGGTCGTAAATATACGACCTTGTCGAAATTGTCATGGACTCGAAAATATTTGTCGGATTAATCCGACATAACCGATTAAATAAAAGGTTAATAATGGACGACCGCATCCATTGCTAATAAAATTTAATACCAGTAAAAGAACTAAAATGAAGAACAATAGAAATGGGCATTACAATCATTACAATTAATCGGTAATCAAGTCACACTAGACTTTTATAGAGTGCATAGTTCTGTATTATAAAATTTGCTAGTTTTCTAACTTAAAAGTTCTATAGCAAATGTTTTACTTATTTACTAGTGCAGAATTCTGAGAAAATTAAACATAACGTAGGTTGCTGTCGACGTCGATGTTATATTCGCTGCTACCTACATCACTACGTGTCCTGTTACGGTGACTGGCGTCGAGGGCACTAAGTTTTTCGAACTTTATGACTGGTTTTCTTTTTAGCCATTTTACGTTACCAAAGATGAAATCTAACGAATGCAATTTACTACAAATTAATTAAGAAGAGTAGAGCAACAAAACAATGCTGTTTTATGACATTTATTTACGTTTAAAATTCGGTCACGCAGGCGCGACCATGGCGTGCTAGGCACAGTTTGGTTTGTCGTCTATGCACGACTATGGCGGTCAAAAGGTTAAGCATCTGTTCATATGACTAGCCAGTTAAGATCGCAATAGCGGTCTCACTTTCGATACGCGCAAACGAAACAGTGTCAGTTAGTGTATTTCGCACGAAAAAATTAAAATGTTGAAGGCATTGATATAGCCACTGGTAGGTTAATATAGGTACTTACTTTGCCTATTACCATAGTATTGTGTCTTCTTACTACTACTTTGGGAAACGATTCCTATGGTATTCATACCACAAGTTTTCATAGCTCACTATTCGGATATTATAGCTCTGAGGGCAATATTTGTCACTTGGTTAACACATTTATATTATTTGAAAGACTAGCTTATTTTCCAATATAATTATTTTAATAATTATACTCAATAGCAAAACAAGTGAAGACAAGCGGCAAGTACTCGTAGTTTTCAAAGACATTTTATTAAAAAATGACGATTTTTGAAGTCTTTGCATATATCGGAGCGAAAGATTAGATATAAAGACCCTGGTTGCCAGGTTTACAGTCCGTTCACAATTATGGTTGACCTATGAAGTGACAAAGGTCAACAACTCAGTGATGCAAAAGCATCACTGTAAAAATCACAATGATCAAGATCAAAAGCATCACTGTAAAAATCACAATGATCAAGATCAAAATCATAGCATTCATTTCAAGTAGGCCAGTTACAGGCACTTTTGAATTGTCGAAAAAAGATTAAAATAAAATGTAGCTACAGTCCCAGTCACAAGACATAAAACCTGTGAAAGTACTGTAGTTGCCCATTCCGTAACGTAGATTCTATCTCTATGGAGAAGAACGGGCAAGAAACTCCATGGACACTCTTTTAAATCACATTATTGTTATAAAATCTTGGTTTCATCATTCGTGTTGGGATGGTATATTATGTGAGAACAATGTAGCAAGATGTGCACGTGAAAAGTGTCCATAGTAAAAACAAAATAATTCATTCACTAAATGCCATGGCAACTAAGAGATGACCAGTCACAGCTGACAGCGCCCGTTCACGAACATGACGCATGGACCATTCAGCAACTATTTTGAAGGGAACTAAATGGTCCGACACATACGCCACCATCACCGAGACATTTAAGTGAGCAAGTAATACTCTCAATCGCCAGGGCACATTCAAGTCAAGAACTGACTTTTCTAGTACATAGTACTTACTCACACAATATTGGCTATGCGATTATATAGCCAATATTAGAGACTAAAGAGATTGAATCTATACAATGCAAAAATAATTGTACAATCTTCAGCAGCTCCAAAAATACCATTTTATGCTATCAATGTTTGCTCCCTTATGCTTGTGGAGCAGCACCAGCATTAAGCAGAGCATTTTTATCAGCGATATAATCGCTTTACTTGTTTAATGCTTGCTTACATAGTGTGCGTTTAATGCATGTTTTAAATTTCGTTTCATCCAGTTCAATAATGCTTTGTGGAATTTTATTATGGCATCTCAAACAGTACCCCATGAAAGATGAGTCTACTTTGAGTCTAAAGCCTGGCTGAACTAGTTGGTCCCTATTTCTAATACTGTACCTAATTGTGTCTTGTCACCTCTTTTACCAAAAAGAATTTTTCTGACGTGTACGTGACGTGTTTTTGTAGATGTATTGGCAATGAACCGTCATACGTCATGCGCCTTCGAAGATTATATATGGCTCTGATGGCTGTTTTCTGCAGAATAAATATAGACTCAATATCAGCAGCCCGTCCCCATAGCAAAATGTTATAAGACATTATACTATGGAAGTAACTAAAATAGAACAGTCCAGCGGTATGTACATCAGTAAATTGACGGATTATAATAAATTGACGGATCTTTTTTTCCTTTTAACGTTAAGGTTGATTATTGTCAGAGTTAATGCAAATTTGTGTGAAAGGACTGTACCTACATAACTATGTTGTGGCGTTTTCTTCTGGGGCAGTGTTAGCCCTCGTTACCTACACCGATTTGTTAGATTGGTCTATCCACGATATCGTATAACTCCAACAAAACACAGTTAGGAGCACGAGTCTACTTCAAAAAGTAAAATAAGATAAATTGACGGATCAGTAAATTGACGGATTTGAGTAAATTGACGGATCTTTTTTTCCTTTTAACGTTAAGGTTGATTATTGTCAGAGTTAATGCAAATTTGTGTGAAAGGACTGTACCTACATAACTATGTTGTGGCGTTTTCTTCTGGGGCAGTGTTAGCCCTCGTTACCTACACCGATTTGTTAGATTGGTCTATCCACGATATCGTATAACTCCAACAAAACACAGTTAGGAGCACGAGTCTACTTCAAAAAGTAAAATAAGATAAAATATAGGTAAGTAGGTCCCTATTACTACAGCGGCAGCCTAATAATATTTAACGGTACGGTTGGCGCAGTGGTTGAGCGATTGACTGCTACGCTCTACGCTGCGATACGCGGGTTTGATTCCCGCTCGAAACAAATATTTGTATGGCTAACAGGTAGTTGTTCAGGATCTGGTTATTTATGTGTGTGAGTTTAAATGTTTGTTAACTGACCACAATACAGGAGAAATTCCTAAAGAGGGGTTTACATTTATGTAAAAGAAAAAAAATACAAATATTTGATAGCGCCAGCAATGGCTTCACCTAGAGCTAGACCTTAATACTATGAACCTTACCTTAGAACTAAGTACAATAATAGATTGGGAGAAAATACTTCTCTATCTTACGACTGTCATTACAGAATATTACTAACCTAAATTAATTATCTAATCCTTAAAATAGGTCTAAATCTACGACACAGATATGAGCGAGACGGCCGCAGTTTTGAAAAGTTGTAAAACTACGGTCGTCTCGACCATAGACGAAATTAAATCCGGTCGGATCCGGAACCCGATTACTATAAATCGTCAACCACGGGAAGATTTGGCGCGGCGAGAGTCGAGACGCTGATTCGGAGCTGTCTTCTTATTCAGAATTGTAATCAGAATCGTCGTCTCTATTTTGTCGCCGTCTTGTTTCTTCTCTAACTGGGAGGCACCGCGCTGACCTAAAAAAGGAGGAGATACACTATTCAATTATATACACTGAGATATTTGGCGATGTAACATTATTAATTCAGCCTGGGGTTTCAGTATATCTTACAGCGGTATTATGTTAATCTTACTACAGTGCGGAAAAGAGATTCGACCTATAGGTACCTCCCGGACTAATTGGGAGTGGGCAAGTGACAGGCGTTTTTTGTCCTGAATAGTGTAGCTATAGGCTATAAGCCTAGGTCCAATTGGTCCGGGAGGTACCGTTTCAAATAAAAAAGTCATAGTAAGCCAGCTGATATTGTCATCGAAGGTTCGTCTTACTATTAAGTAAAAAAAGCGTCAGCTTCTCAAGTAGCAGTGGGTAGGATTGTTGTAAAAAATAAATAAAAAATAAGTCATAGTATGAACTCACTTTCTTCAGGTCTGAAGAAAGTGAGTTCATAATAGACCTGTATCATTTACAAGTTCATGCGTCAGCCGACCGCTGACGCATAATCCCCCACCACTATGCAGCTGACGATTTTTTTTAAGCTCAGTTTGATGTAACCTATTTATGAAACAAGTTCAGCCGGCTTCTATGACTCAGCTTTTTAGACAACTTGTCAGTGAAGTAAATAGCCTAGTGGTGACAGCGGTTGCCTTGTAAATAATAGTTCCCAAGTCAAAATCCGTAATCAAGAATTACTTTTTGTATTTATTTGGTTGAACAGAAACTAGCAGTGCAGTACCATCTAACAGTTGAGGTACACAGTTTTAGAAAGGAAAACCAGAGTTGCGCATCTGTCTATATATTATATAGTGTCTATCTATGCGTCAGCTAACGCTGGATTTACTTATCAGTCTTATCATTCGAGATCTATTGAACAACATGGCGTAAAACACTACCTAATGTGACGGTACCTCCCGGACTAAATACTTTAAGAGATGGAGGTATAATTAAGTTTAAGTGAGGGCTACGTTTTGTACCTAATTTGCTGATAATCACAAAATCTATATTCTCGTTTGATACAACGGCGAAATAGGTACGTACCAAAAAGTTCTGAGTCTTAGAACCTTTTCCTGTAGTTGGCACTTACTGCCTTATACAAATAACTCGTGCGATACAATTGACCTTTCAAGTAATTTGAATGCTTATTAAAAAGAAAAAAGGTACAAAACAGTTGAATCAATGTTAAAGAGCAGACTACTGCTAGTTGTTGAAGAGAGATGAACCAGATAGAAAGCATAAAAGAAAAAGATTGAAGAGAAGTCACTTTAGTCTCTTTGGCATTCTGTTCAACTCACAGTTGCTCCATCTCGATAAAGCGCCTCTGCCGCCACCGCTCCCACTTGTCAAGGCGCGCCTGCCGGCGACGCTCCGTCCTATCAATGTGTCTTTCACTTGCTCTTGGCACAAGATCAGTTTCGAGGACAACAGGACTCCTATAAAAAAATCGTAAGTACATTTTCCTTATTTGAAATAATATTCTAATCCGAATTATAGAATACATGCTGTTCTTGGTGTTCAAAAGCTTCTTGATTGTCTTGAGTGTGGAGGTCCTGAGATGACCTTCAAAAAGAGACAGAGGTATTTTACACAGATATATTCGGCGACAGTTAACTATGCCCTGTAATATATATTCCAGCCTAGTTTAGTCCAATATAATTTTTTTATCAGTACTAGAAACAGGATCGATTGGCATCATAAAAATGTTTCGTGTAAAATGGCTATTTTCTTGTTACCTGGTTATGTTATTTACCCTTTATACTGCCCTGGGAACCGTATCTACCCTGTTTACGGCAATATAAGAAGTTATATTTTTTGCAATCTCATTTAAACTTCTTAGTTTTGGTGCCGTAAGTGAAGAACAAGGTGAACGCTTCCACAAAGTTATTAAAGTTATGAACGCTCACATGATGGGAGACTACTGCTGGATGTTGAAGAAAGAAGATGAACCAGATAGAAATCATAAAAGAAAAAGATTGAACAGAAGTTAACTTAGTCCCTTTGGCATTCTGTTCAACTCACAGACTTTGCTCCATTTCGATAAGGCGCCTCTGCCCCCACTGCTTCCACTTATCTAGGCGCGCCTGCCGACATCGCTCACTCATAGTAATGTGCCGTTCTCTTGCTCTAGCTTTTCGCGTGGCCTCAGTCCGGAGGTCCATAGGCAGCCTAAAACAAAATCTCATAAGCACATTTTTGTTTTACTAGAATTTATTATTATAATCTAAAATAAAGAATACTCGCAATTCATGCTGCTCTTGGTGTTCCAAAGCTCCCTGATTGTCTTGAGTGTGGAGGTCCTGAGATGACCTTCAAAAAAGAGACAAATATATTTTACATTGATATTCGGCGACATTTAACTATTTTTTCTTTTTGGGACAACCCCGCCACACTATTCCCAAACCACTGTAACTCCTGAAAGCCAGAATCAACAGTGGCGTCAACCAGAAAAGCGCCTAGACAATGAAGCTCGACGAAGTCCCAGTGAATGAATTTAACTGTCTTAGATCCCGCAACGAAATTAATCAGAAAGTAAAGCGGAGAAATAGAAACCGGGATATTTCCACTTCCCTCTATATCAGCAGGAGACAGAACGAAACAAGGCATTGGCCTTCCCTCTGTGCCTATTGAGGCACATTTTGCTGTTGTCACTTGGACTTTTACAACTGGGATAGGCCCAGTTACCTAGCACCACGGATTTAATATTAACATTAATGCGTCCAAAGTTGTGAGCTGTTATATTTGGTTCCAATAATAGGTACGGCAAAAACGCTTGAACGATCTGAAATTTGTTTTAGTTTCTACAAGAACCGTATGGTAATATAACTCCGGATATAACCTGTACCAACACTATCTAACTATTTTGCCAGACTGCACTCCCATAAAATGTGATATGCAGATTGTTCATATTCGCGGTCAGATGCCAAAAGGCGAGTCAAAAAGGTCGAAGAAAAATAATTTACTCTAAAAGTTACCATGACCTGTGAGAAATTTGGGCGAGGATTTCCAAAGATACAGCGCAGCGTTGCAAAGCTACAATGGTTTTTTTAAATTTGCGTTTCTTCGCGGAGTGTCATCCTGAATTTCGACACGGTCTTAATTTCGAAAAAGAATATTTCGATTACTCTTTGCTTCGACAGAACATACAGGGTGTACGCAGACCCTTCACGAAGTCGTCAACCAAGCATTCTGTACATCAAACTAAGTAACTCTACGAAAAAAATATTGCTGGGGAACTACTGTGTTTAAAAAAAGTTATAATCTTAGAAGATAGTATTTTAAAAACTTTGGGAAAAAAAGTAGGTAGGTACTTGAACCCCCAATCTCCGCTACAAGAAGGCTTCCAGGTATGGTCCAGAACAAAAAGCACTTATTCGGAGACCTCTATTTCGAGGCTGCAAAAACACTACAGAAAAATTACACTGCTACAGAAAAATTACATGATTACAATTTCGCACCTAAGTGGATTTCTTGATTATTTATTAGACATATGAGTAGGTAACGTATGGCTAAAGTTACTCAAATGTCTAATAAATAATCAAGAAGACTGATTCATATTGTGTTAAAATTTAAATAATCTGAAGAAATGATTAAACTGTACATTCGTTATGGTTAACAAAAAAAATGATCTCAATGATGGAGAGAACAAGTGCCTTTCGGCTTCGTTAAGAGGTGTTTTACACCCTTTATATCGTGAAATTACACCCGCCAATTCAACTATACTCTCGACCCGACCCGCGCCGGTTCCATCATATGTTAGGCATAAACGCTGCTTCATTTTATTTAATGTGTTTAGGTCCATGTTCACCAAAAAGATGACGGTCTGATTATCTAAAAACAGTTGTATAAAACAAATTTTTGTAGGGGAACATGTCTCTCTAGCCTTACTCATAATTGGGTATCGCCGCCACCGGCATCCAAGACTGGTGGGCGGGCTCCGGCGCCATCCTCGTAAACTCGTGGTTTGGAAACGTGCCACGAGTTGACTCGTGGCTTGTCGCCGGCGCCGGCGTCATAGACCCGTAGCTCGTCACTGTCGCCGGCATCGTAAGCTCGTGACTCGTTGACGCCGTCGGCATCGTAGATTCGTGGCTCGGTGCCGCAGCTGGCATCATAAATTCGTAAAGTAAATAGGGCTCTTCAAACATCGCCTGCAGGTTGGGCCTTGTCGGTCCCACAATTCTAAACGTTTCTCCAATACTGTAATCCGAACCTTCCCTGTGAGTCACCGCTACCAACGTCTTGCCACTAAGATTGACCCCCCTACAGCGCGTGTCTTTCGCCGTGCATTCATTCGAGTTGACAGTTGTATTCTCTTTGCGCGGTTGGCAAGTCTCTTGCCCGCTTGATTTGGCCCCGCCGCCACCCAGACCCCTGCAGGGGCTGCTGGCGCCGGGAACGCGGCATTAAGTAAGCCTTGTTCCTTGTGTTCTGGTAAAAAAAAAACAGTTGTAGAAAAGTTTTACATAACGATAGCACCGTTCAATAAAATAAAACATTTGTATTTACCTAAGGGCCCTCTGAAGGCACGGCAGGCAATTCTCACTGCATCTCGGCGCATTGCAGTCCATTTCATCGCAACGTAATGTCAAAAGACCTGTGAATATAATTTAATAAATTCCAAACACTATAAAAATATTGTCTGTAACATTTTGTATCTTTATTCAAGTTACAGTAATTACTTGAGTTTAAATAATTACTTTGTAACCAATTTTAGTGTTTCGTACGGAAAGGTTAAAAACGGGACACTATTCCTATGGTCTGTCTGTTACCAGGCTGTGTCTCATGAACCGTGACAGTTAGACAGTTAAAATGTTCACAGATGATGTATTTGTTGCCGCTATAACAACAAATATTAAAAACACAATATTTTAATATTTTTTATTTAGTGCTGGTTTTCTAATATTGTATCTAATAGATATAATATGTATAATGTAGTATAACTTGTAATTTCAAATAATCTCTTTTACGTGAGTTATTTTTCCATATCAAACATGACTTAAAAACGTAACTTTTATAAAGTTATAGAATTAGGTAGCTAGCTACTCTAACGACGATTGTCCAGAATAGTTTTTTATCCTTGACGGCCCTGACATATGTTCGGTTTTTCTTGACGGAGGTATTAGGTACTCGTACTTATTCAAGTTACATTGATTAACTTACCAGCTGTCGATGAATACGCCGCTCGTCTGTTTGCAACTCTCGATTGTGATGCACTGGGCCTAGCTGAAGACCTGTAATTTTTCATTTCATATAATTCGATAACAATTTTTACATTGAGTCGAAAACTCATTTAAAACTAACACAACACGGATTTTAACATTTACAATTCCATAATAAAATATTACAATTAAAATATGAGCAAGAATCATTTGAATAAAAATAAATCAAGTGAACGCAAGAATAAATCATATCATTAAAACATTAATCGTGTAAAATAAAAGATAAAATCATTCAAGATAAAAAATGAATTATGTCATTAAAAAAAAACATAAGTCAATGAAAAATAATCGTATAAAAAAAATATTTAAATTTCAATAAAAAATAGATCATGTCAAGTTTAGATATTCCCATCACTGAGAAGCTAATCAAGTGTATAATAGCATTTATATTTCGGAAGGAAGGGAGTTTTCTGTCCTCAAGTCCCATAATCCCATAGTTTTTTCATAAGGTCTGTTAGTAACCAAAATGTACAAGAACCGTTAATATCTATAGTTCTAAAAATAAATAAAAGTAATCCTTACACAATACCCACTGCGGAACTCCTTGCCTTGTATTGTATGTGTGTTATTAAAGCTTTCCGGCAAATAAAAATCAAACTGACCGAAGATCTATGGGGAATATCTATCAAAGTTTGTACTTCCATACTTGAGACTATAGCTCCACAAAGCTTTCTTGAACTAAATGAAACCAAATTTAAAACATGCATTAAACGCACTCTGTGTAAGCAAGCATATTATAAATTGGACGATTATATCGCTGATAAAAATGCTAGCCTCAATGCTGGTCCTGCTCCACAAGGACAGGGGCGCATAATTGGATAGCACTTACCGAACTTACTTATTGGAGCTTCTGAAGATTGTACAACTATCTTTGCATTGTATAAATTCAACATCATTAGTCTATACTAATATTATAAAGAGGAAAACTTTGTTTGTTTGTTTGTAATGAATAGGCTTAAAAACTACTGGACCGTTTTTAAAAATTCTTTCACCATTGGAAAGCTACATTATCCACGAGTAACATAGGCTATATTTTATCCCTGTAGTCCCACGGGAACGGGAACAACGCGGGTGAAACCGCGTGACGTCCGCTAGTATTATATAATCTCATATCCCCTATTGTTTGAGTGCTATGTACTATAGTTGGTGCCAGTTAAGATCGAAATAGAGGTCATTGCTCCGACTTTCATCCCGATGTCGAAATATTATAATAGTTTGAATCGATTCATATAGCACATCTACCATTAGGTTAACATTTGCGCATGGTTCTAGTAGCTCTTTCCAGTTTAATCCTCTTATTTATTTATTTATTACAACGTTATCAGCTGCTTTCAAATTTATCGTGGTGTTCGTGTGGTTAGTGCGTTTAACCTGGTGTCTGAGTTTTTAAGCCACCTATGGCAACTCTGAATTGACATATTAACTGTAATTGTTGTCAGTGTCTACTTAATAAAATAAAATGTAGGTAGGTCCGAACCGTAGCTAGGATACGGACGCTAGAAAATCTACATCGGGCCCACGAACACCCCGGTAGAAGTGCCCATGGTGGTAGTGTGTGTGTGTAGTAGGCTCCATACACGCACGCAAAGATGGATTTGAATATAAACTCTTCGATTCGTCGGTTAATCTTTCAGAATAAGTAAATATTCCTTACAGCCGCGGTCGCGGTGGCGGCGGCGGCATTAAATCCGCAAGAGCTGCTACAGCCGCAGGCGCAGGCACTGCTACAGCCGCAGGCGCAGGCACTGCTACAGCCGAAGGCATTGGTACAGCCGCAGGCGCTGCTACAGTCTCAGGCGCTGCTACAGCCGCAGGCGTTGCTAAAGCCGCAGGCGCTGCTACAGCCGCAGGCACTGCTACAGATGCAGGCGCTACTACAGGCACAAGAGCTGCCTCGTTTCCTGCGACAAAGTAACAATAAGTGTTAGTACGTCCACTCCGGGGCAGGTATGCAATTGGGTAACTACCTTTTACATTAAATAAATCGGCGTCTCGAGACTCTGATAAGTGTGCAAATATTAGGTAACTGTGTTACTTATTCATACTTTCTATCTTTCTAGGAGTTAGGATTCTGCCAAACCATTGTCATCTATATGTCACCGTAAAATTGTCAAAAACGTTATATTACAATATAACGTGTTTCTTTCTAGCGATATTGTAATATCTCGAATTATTGTCAACTGAACATACGGAAGTATCTCTGCCCCCATAATCGGGACTTGGGGCAGCCCCCCCGTTAGGTTCCTTTAAACCCTGCACTCGGATATTACAATATAATGTTTTTGACATTTTTACGGTGACATATACATATAATAAAATCGTTGATATCACAAAATCTGTACATTGAAGATTAAACAAAAAAAAATCGACCAGGGTGACTTAAAATAAGTAACTGAACATATTAAAACCATTTTTAAAATTTTTGTTTGTTGTTTGTTTGACCGCGCATAACGTAAAAACTTCTGGACGGATTTGGATGAAAACTTCACTGATCTATTTAAATAAACTCAGAATAACATTTAGGCTACAGAAATTATGGAAAATTTTGGAAAAATGGGGTGACAAGCGGGGGTAGTTTGTATGAACAAACAAAATTTTATTGAACTAGAATCATGAAACTCATAGTAAATACTTATTACTACAAATAAAGAAATACCTGTTACAGCATTTTAAAAAAAATCATCCAGAGACGTAAAAACGAGGGTTTTGTGTTTAAAATAAATTAACTTCATACATCTATAGAATAAAATCCAATTAAGCGTAAACCTTTTAAAGTTGCTACATATACTTCAAATCTAATACAGATAAATGTAATTTCTCAGTTTCCTTGACATTTGATTTTTGAGGTGAATATTGAATACGCACAATATAGCGATTTAATGACTGACGATTTAGCTTTAGTGACTCATGGATCAACGCACAGCCTTAACCGCTGATCGTAGAGACCTGAAACTAGCAGGGTGTGTTCTTTACATGATGTAGGCATCCGGCATAGAAGAATTTTCCAAGATTGAACACCTAAGGGGGTAAAAAAGGGGGGCAAGGTTTGTAAGAGACAATGTGATTCTTTGGCCCAATCTATAACTTGACATTTTGCATAAACCTTTTTAACAGAATTGATGGAAGACGTGTTTCGTATTTTGTTAAAAAAGGGTTTACAATTATTTTGGTCATGGCGCTGATTTGCTTCGAAGTTGATAGCAATCACAGAACATATAAACTCTAAAGGAGATAGCAATACTCAGAGCTTTTGATTTAACTACATTTTATTTTGACATATGTTTGAAAACTCAATCCGATTTTATTCAAAAAGGTTGAACTCACATGAAACCTTGAATACTCTAAAATTGGAATGTCTCGAAAGTCACCGTTTTATATTTGAAGGTGTCAAAGCTTTAGTCGGAGCCCTTTTAAGACAGTGCCTCATGGGACGTAGACTTAGAAATTTGAAATGGAAGATTAAAACATTTTGGTTTCAAAATTGTCACCTATGTCAATGAAGATGGAAAGCAGTTGGCCTTGCAACAGATCCGCAAGAGTTTACAACAGCTTTATCGTGTTTCGGCTCATTTAATGCACTCCGATGAGAACTTTACACCTAGCAGGAGTATGACTGTCATCAAGTCAGTCTAAGGAAGCAAACGTAAATGATAATAATATAATTTTACTTCAGATCAAATACAATCCATTTATGTATTAACCTAACGTTAGTAAAACAGAGTAAAAATAAGAAACACACTATATACAAAATAGATACGACTTACCGACTTACACCTACGTGTGCAGCCGTCTCCAGTGAGCCAGCATCGGCAAGCTTTCGAGGGAAGCCCTTATTTGGAAAACCATAAGTGGAATATATTGAGCGAATAATGCAAAGATTTCCGAGAAATTATTTTTTTTACCTACTTGAATCTACACTAATATTATAAAGCTGAAGAGTTTGTTTGTTTGGTTGTACGCGCTATAATTTCAGGAAATGGTGGTTCGAGTTAAAAACATATTTTAGTGTTGGACAGCCCGTTCATCAAGGAAGGCTAACATCATCAATAGGAGCGGAGCATCAATGAAAAAATTCCCAAAAACAAAGATTTATTCCTTTTTCTTGGGTTCCGTTGCAAGCACTGCATAACGCGGTTAAAGTTACACAGCAATCACGTACGAAGGAATTGTTCCTCTTAAGCATTTAAAAAAAAGTCCGCGATAGCATGTCTATTTTTTAAGGTTGACTCACACTTTCTCTAACCCTCACTCGCAGGCGAAGTTGCGCGGGTCAGCTATAGCTATAGTATTAAATAAATATAAAACCCTAGATGCACAGTTCCTTGCAATTATCACATCAAAAAATATCATCAACAAACTAAAAAAATTAAACCAAAAAATCACAAGTTCTGATTGATTAAACACAAATTAGAACTTACACCGATCACACGAATAACGTTATGATGACACGTTTCTAATTCCGGAAAAACCTTTGCTGCCACACGCATTGAAAACTGCGAAAAATATATTAATCCTGCGCACTTGTTTTGCAGACGTTATTGACACAGTGGACCTCTTTGTAGTCTGGCAAATAAATAATAATAATAATAATTGAGCAGCTGATTGTGTCTTGCAGCTGAGTCCGTTTCTATGGCGCGGCTATGACGTTTGTTTTAGGAGGGCCTTTAAAGTCGATAAATTTAGAAAAAAAATATTTCTTAATTTGCCAAAGTCATAATTCTAGGAAACTTGGGGCAATTGTGTATATGTTGTAAAAAATCCTGGGCTTATATTTTAGGAGCTGTATGACTAATAATACGCCACGGCCACGCCATTGAAACGGTGAAAAACACATTTTCGGCGATATCTCGCTGAAAAGGCAACAAAGACGTCAGAAGTTTTTTGCAAAACCCAGATTTGAATTTATCAAAACTAGCAAAAATAAAACAAAAAACCTAGGCTTATATTTAAGGAGCTATAAGACTAACACGCCATGGCCGCGCCATTGTACCGGTGAAAAAATACGTAATCGGCGATATCTCGCTGAAAAGGCAACGCAGACGTCTGAAGTTTTTTGTAAAACCTAGATTTGCATTTGTCAAAACAGTTAAAAATGCACAAAAAACCCTAGGTTTACGTTTCAGAAGCTGTAGAACGGAATCTTAAATACATACGTCTTGATATGTCGATAGCTTATTGTTAACTCTCCATTTTTTAGTCAACCGAAGTAGTTGACCTAACTAAGTATTGCGATGTAATAATACTTGGGTACCTATCTCAACACTGGTCTAGTAGTACTGGTTTTAGTCTTACAGCTCCTGAAATATGAAGCTTGTAATCTTTGTTTTTTTTCTAGTTTTGACAAATACAAATCTGGGTTTTACAAAAAACTTCTGACGTCTTTGTTGCCTTTTCAGCGAGATATCGCCGAAAATGTGTTTTTCACCGTTTCAATGGCGTGGCCCTGGCGTATTATTAGTCATACAGCTCCTAAAATATAAGCCCAGGATTTTTTACAACATATACACAATTGCCCCAAGTTTCCTAGAATTAAGACTTTGGCAAATTAAGAAATATTTTTTTTCTAAATTTATCGACTTTAAAGGCCCTACTAAAACAAACGTCATAGCCGCGCCATAGAAACGGACTCAGCTGCAAGACACAATCAGCTGCTGACAAAGCAACGCAGACGTTGCTTTGTCAGCGAGATTTCGGTGAAAATGTGTTTTTTACCGTTTCAATTGCGCGGCCATGGCGTATTAGTCTTACAGCTCCTAAAATATATGCCCAGGATTTATTTCTATATTTTTTCAAATTCAATCTGTTACCTACTGTTTGGGGATTAGGCCACCCACACAAACTGTAGCATTTAATTATGAAACTTACATTGATTTCTTCCTTATAACCTCTAGATTCTAGTGGTTAAATTAGCTACGCATTGTCTAAACGGAATAAATGCGAAAAATCTGCAAAAACACTTACGAAAACCAAAATAAGTCAATCACTAAAAAAGTGTAAACCTTTAAAAATAGTATTAAAAACGCTCACAGTTTAATAAAAGCAGATATGATTACCTACGGGTAGGTACCGTACTTTTTTTAGTAAACAGAAAAAAAACGCCCCTATTCACGTAAGTATTTGCTGTCAAACGACATTGACCACAACAGGAATGATTTGACTCGCAAAAAAATTATAGCTTTTTTATTATTATTTTAAGATTTCGTTTTCATTTCTACGTAATATTTCGTTACGTACCATAATAAAATGGTTACTTTTTTTTGATGTTATTATTAATAATAAATGCAACGATCAGGTGGGCCCAAAAAAAACTATCTCCTGTTCTCTGCAATGCTTAGTTTTAAAGATCTCCGTGACCGCGCGGTTCGGATCGTTTCAATGGCGCGGCCACGTTCAAACCCTTATAGCTTTTTAACCATAGTTTGACAAATATATGGATTGGGGAGTCTACTTTTACAATTTTTACAAATGTATGACACATTAAATGCTGATTGTTTATCTTGGGTTTTTTTTTTATATAATACTAGCTGACCCGCGCAGCTTCGTCTGCGAGTGAGGGTTAGTTTTTTTTTTAAATATTTTTTCCTATGTTAGGTACTTCTAATACCTCCAAGAATATGTGTGCAAATTTCATCCAAATCCGTTCAGTAGTTTTCGGCGTGAAAGCGCAACAAACAAACTTACATTCACATTTATAAATCAATGTGCCGAACATAAGAACATTAATTTGGCCAAAGAATTAGCATTGCTAATGTAAAGGCAGATTTGTCCTGAAACATACTTTATTTATTATTTTAATAACTACTTTGTTCCTACCGTATCCTACAAATAAATGTCTTTATCTTTGAGTAGGCAATACTGTCAGCCCCTGGGCACGATTTCGGATACAGTAATTATATCTTATCGTGCAGGGGTACCTACTTTGACGCATAAATTCGTACTAAGTGTTGTTTTTATCCAACTTAAAAAAGGTCCTCAATATCTTCCAACGTTTCTCGGCTTTATAATTTCACACCCTCGCCTACGTCTCTGATGTAAATTTCGCCTCGAATGCAAATGTTTTTAAATGAAAGTTTTCCCACTTGTATCAACATGTTCTATTTTACAAGCTTTTATTTCAATCATTTCTTCATAAAAGCGTTAAAATATGTTTTATTTTAATTTTGCTTATTCATAGTATACCTACATAAAAACATTAATTTGGCCAAAGAATTAGCATTGCTAATGTAAAGGCAGGTTTGTCCTGAAACATACTTTATTTATTATTTTAATAACTACTTTGTTCCTACCGTATCCCACAAATAAATGTCTTTATCTTTGAGTAGGCAATACTGCAAGCTTTTATTTCAATCATTTCTTCATAAAAGCGTTAAAATATGTTTTATTTTAATTTTGCTTATTCATAGTATACCTACGTACTTTCAAAAACTTACCTAACTGTACACAGTCTCGTCCTACTGCATGTTCATTTGACGACGGAATCGATGTTGGTATAGGCCACGCTGCCGGATGTCGCCATGACGCCGGTAAGCTAGTCGCTATTTGAATTTGCGAGGCCAACCGAGCCTGCGGTGCAACTACCGCCACTTGCGCATCTGGCGGTGTCGCTAACTGATGTCCCAGGTCCGCAGGTAGCGGCGTCACTAACTGGTGTTCCCGTACGGCTAATGGGTGCGGTACGACCTGTCGTAGCGAGGCTGCTATCGGCGATGTTACCGCTGGAGGCGTTGTTGCTAACCTCCGCTGGGTGGATTCTGACGACTGCGCTGACCGCTTGCGTGCTATTTTTTTTTTCCTGCCCGGCCCTTTCCGTACCCGACCCGACGGTATCGGTGCATATTGCTGATAGGGCGCATGTGGTGGAGAGACCCTTTGCAGCTCCAGCGGTGTATATTGCCTATAAAGCGCCTGCGCTAGAGTTGCCCCTTGGAGTTCCAGCGGTGAATATTGCTGATAAATCGCCTGTGATGGAGAGACCCCTTGCAGCTCCAGCGGCGTATGTTGCCTATAAAGCGCCTGTGGTAGAGTTGCCCCTTGTAGTTCCAGCGGTGCATATGGCGGATAAAACGTATGTAGTGGTGAGATCCCTTGCAGCTCCAGCGGTGTATATTGCGAATAAAGCGCCTGTGGTAGAGTTGCCCCTTGTAGTTCCAGCGGTGCATATTGCTGATAACGCGCCTGTGGGGGAGCTAATAGTTGCATACCCAGCGACAAAGTCACTCCCAGTTCCAAACCTCCCGAATCCACATTAGCTTCCGGTTCCATTATTACCGGCAGTAGTTCTGTCCGTGGTGGTGGACGTTTTGCTGCGAACCACGCCTGATTTGAAAGCGGTGCTTGCACCTATGATGTCAGCAGCTTATTCCACCTTAATTGCTGAATTAGACGATGCACTCGTGCCGCTAGTGACAGCGGCGGTGGGAAAGGCCTGTTCCGGACTTCCGACACCAGATTCTTTGGAGCAACATCAATAAGCTGCACTGGTTGTGGATCTCGACTCTGCACAAAAAAAAAATGACCCGGTTGATATCAATAGGCTCGTCTTCATTAGGTGGGTCTTAAACATAACTGGCAAAATGTGTGGGTGTACTGTTCAGTTCATCAGTTGCTCGCACGCAGCGCTCGCGAAAGATAACCACTTTTTCTGGCTTGAGGCGGCGAAAGACATGACCCTAACTGCGTGAGACATAGGCGAAGAGAATAACGAGAAGGTATCCATAGCGTCGCCTTAGAGTGAAAACCTCGGAAATGCATTTTTGCTCAAATTTATTTTATTACGTTTCTAGGAAGAAAACCTCGCTAGGCACGTCCAAATCTGACTCATTTGTTCATTTAATACCCATAGCGCCACCTATGACAGTAAATGAGAACCTCGTAAATACTCGCATCTATCAGTTTCCCGTGAATACCTTGCAACGATTATCGCAGTTTTTTCTTCCTCCTGAAAAGTTACCTCTTTTACACTTACGAGGTTTTCACTCTAAGGCGTCGATAGGTGAATCTATCAGCCCTACAAAAGCATTCCTACTGTGAAAAACCAAATCTGTCCTGAAAGACAAGTTTATGTGTGGTGCAAAAACAGGCTAATTCTGGTACACAAACAAGAAGGTGACACAAAAGACTACACGGCGCGCTCAAACAATGACATAGCAAAATTTGTCTAAGAACTACATCTATAAGAACTACACATATTTATAAATATCAATGCTGTTCGTTAGTCTCGCTAAAACTTGAGAACGGCGGGACCGAGTTGGCTCATTTTGGTTTTAAATTATTTGTGGAAGTCTAGGGAAGGTTAAAAAGGTGAGAAATAGGTAGGTAACAGTAGTGGTAGGTAGTAGTAGGTAGGTAGTAGATATGGCATTGCAACGGGTGTGTAATATATGGCATAATACCAGAAAGTATATTTTCACTTCAAATAACGTTCACATCATATAATTTTCATATGCTATAAAAACAAATAACCTAATTTCATGTGATCTAATGTTAAATGTGTCATATTTTTTTGCTCTAATAACATTCAGTATACCGTTCATTTAAAATAATATTCGATTTGTATAATGCTCTATTTATATAACGTTCATTTGATCTAACTTTAATTTGACCTAATTTTCATATTTGCTCATTTTTAGCCAACATTCTGTAATGAATAAGTAAATATCGGGAAACTTCATACTGTTAATAATTTAATATTTAAATATTTTTTCTTCTTTTGGTTACTAATGGTCACTGTTCTAACCTAACCTAACCGAGATGATTCATCAACAATAGGGGGGATATCTGGCACTCGGCGGCCGAGCAGCGGTACGCTCGCTCCGCTCGCTCGCCTTCGCGCGCTAATGGTCACTGTTCTAACCTAACCTAACCCAGATGATTCACCAGCAATAGAGAAGGTCGGTAGGGGAACAGGAAAATTGTAGTCTAATCAGTTTTTGCCTAAATGTAGAACACTATATAGTTAGTTTCAAAATTATGCGCCCATGACTATTAACAGAGTTGGATCTGCAAAATCGTGTTTTTTTGTTTATTGCATAAAACGTGCCTAAATATCTAAGGCTATCATCAGCTGAAATAAAAAGTAATATATTATACCTACATAGTTTTTAAAATAACTATATTAAAAATGTCGGATAATAACAACCGACGTTCTTAGCGGGGCGCGCGGGCGGGTGAGCGCTCGCTATCTGCCAGTTCCGACTGTGTTCACGGGATGAAAGTCTTTAGATGATTGTCTTTATTTGAATAAGTTTTCATAGTCTGTTCATTGTCAATAAATATATTTAATTTCTTTACATTTTTGGTATTTTCTTCAGTAGTTTTTACATACGACATGCAGTTTTAACAAATATAAAAATTTAACAATGTCGTAAGTGGCACTTCCGACAAGCAATCATTAATTTTGTACAAGCAACAATGTCGGTTCTGGTACTTCCGAAAAATCATCATTAGTTTTACCCCGTTAAAAAAGTATTATGTGACTTTTCTTATATTTACACATTAAATACCGGCTATTCATAATATTGTCCCGAACACAAATAAATAATAAAGCATTACTCTAAAATTTCATAAGCCTACTTTAATTAAGAACAAAGATATATGCAATTAATACTTTGCATCTCTCTCCTGTAAAGTTGCCGTTTTTCACATTCGACATTGTTAATAGTCATGGGCGATTATTAAACGTTACTATAGATTTTAAATAATATACTAAGTGAATATTACTTCAAATGTGCGTTATATTATAGATAATGTTTATAAAACCATATAAAATTTGGTAAACTGAAATTATATCAATTATTCATAACATCATTTCATCGTTATACTAAAACAAAGTATATGGTCCTCACGGTATTGATGTGCCATACGCGCACTAATAACAGGGGTCTAACATGGCCGCTTAACAGAACTTAATACGAACCACATAAAAAAACTATAATGCAAGCAAATTTTGCTATTAGTAAGCAAATTGCTCTCATGATACTCTAATTATTTGTTAAGGTCTCACATCTCAAATCCACAACATTTTGCCAGCACACAAAAATCTGTACCTCCTTCAGAACAAAATTATTTCGAAATTAAGGTACACCCGCCATATTGACGTCAATATGGCAGGTGTACCTACCTACTATAATATTATATCATTTCACCATTATTCATAAAATTCAATTACACCAAATAATTGTACCTAAAAAGTACCTCTATTAAAAAAACACACACACTTGATCAGATGGATAGTTCCTGAGAAATAAAACAACCGTGTCGTCTTATGTATAAGTAAACAAGATTAGTCATCATTCTCCTGCCCTTATCCCAACTTATTTGGGGTCGGAGCAGCATGTCTTCTACTTCCATACTTCTCTATTATTCGTCATCTCAGCAGTCACCTTCTTTCTGGCCATAAAATCATTCACACAGTCCATCCATCGTTTCTTAGGTCTTTCTCTACTCTTATAGCCATCTACATTCATACTTAACACTTTCCTCACTATATTTTCTTCATTCCTCCGCAACACATGTCCATGCCACGATAATCGATTACCACACAATTTTTCAGTCACCGGCGCCACTTTCAGGCTTCGTCTTAGGTATGGACTTGTCATCGTAAAATTGTCGATCGTAGATTCATAAAAACTTATGAAATTACAATTGCTTTACTTTAATATAATGTCTCACATATTTCTTGCCTTCTCTAAAATAACGATAATTAAATTGAATAGCAGCATAAATGCGAAAGTTAAGAAATACTTAATTTTAAAATAAACTCTGATGGGAAGCATGGACATTTGGACGTAGAGCAATATTTTTTATTAAACTGACTGACTGATTGTAAGTAGGAGTAAAATCCTTGTATCGGTTATGTGGTTGTTCCGGCCTCCGCCGCCTGGCAACCCTGCTGGGTGAAGTGGAGGACCGCGTCGATTGAGCGCGCAGCCAATGGGTGCGCCGATCACGCGCCATCTTGCGCGCGGGCCAACGGCTGCGCGTCGCGCTCACGCCACCTCAGCCGAGCCAATGGACAGCGCGGCGGCAGCGGCGTCGCGCGCACATAGCGCTTGGATGCAAGCCGGGTGATGCCAAGCTAAACGCTAGAGGGCAGGGTCCTTCCCATTACCTTCATTAGCATGTTGCACGAACCGCCTAAGATAAATTTCTTACGAGCAGCATCGACGCTACGCATAACGTAATACAATCCTTTATTCAACGCGAGTTGTCATTCGAGTCGTGAGACTCATTTCATTTTCTAGGCTAAATAATTGCCTATGCTTAGCTAGTCACGCATGCGCGTGAGCTAGCGCCACACTCCCACGCTCATATCCTTGCTAGGTGAACCAGCAATCCGGCTGACTATTTCAGAGTTCCGGCTATACGGCAGCTGTTCCGGTCCAGGCGGCACAGCGGATTCCCTCGGCGCGCCTGTTACCTCGCAGCGGCGGCCGATACGGCGCTGCGAGCGACGCGGGTAATCGTGCCCGTGACCACTTAGAGGAGAATCATTATGTTCCGATGTAGATGAACAATTAGACGAAAGAGAGGCCACAGTGCGTCAATTTTACTCGGCTATCTCTGTAGCTCAAGAATTGATTGAGGCTACCCCGTCACCGGTCAATAAGGCCAATAGTATTGAAGAAAAGCAAAGCACTTGTTCTCACCCGCAAAGTAATTGTTCTCATGCATTCAATGGAGTGAAATTGCCTACCATGCACCTTCCAAAGTTTGATGGAAACCTATTAGCCTGGTTGGAATTTAAGGATAAGTTCGATTCTGTTATTAACTGTAATAATTCAATTCCCGAGATCAATAAATTCCATTATTTGAGATCAGCTTTGGGCGGGAGTGCTAAGGGGGTAATCAAATCCATAGAGTTTACCTCAACTAACTACAAACTAGCATGGGAACTACTGTGTGAGCGGTATGATAATAAAAATATACTGATAAATATCCATCTTAAGGCATTAGTAACTGTTGAAAAATGTAGTAAGGAATCCTACAATGCATTAAGGTACTTAGTAGACCATATGTTGAAAAATTTGAGAGCGCTGAATACTCTAGGTCAGCCGACTGACCAATGGGACTCACTAGACCTCTTCATTGTAGCTTCCAAGCTAGACTCTGTCACTTATGCTAAATGGGAAGAGTATAGGTCTCTATTACCCGATTATCATAAACTAAATAACTTTACAAGGTTCCTAAGAAGTCGTGCAGACATATTGGAAACTATGCATTTTGCAAGCATGGTGAATACTGATCGAGGTGACCGAAGGTTCAGCAGCCGGCGCCTAGAACTAATAAGGCAGTCGCTGCTTCTAGTGAACCAGGTGTACCTACAAAGTGCCATGTGTGTAGTGATACCCACCAGTTACACGAGTGTTCCAAATTTAAAAATATGGACATTGAAGATAGGTTATCTGAAATCAATAGGTTAAATTATGTAAAAATTGCCTCAAGGGTGGTCATAATTCATTCCAGTACAAACTTAGGCTTATGTGCCGTGTCTGTAAGAAGAAACACCCTCTGAAATCCTTCAAGATAACTTGCAGTTTTAGTCAAGAATTACAGGATTGCCTAAAAAGGTTTTGGGAAATTGAAGAAGGTTATTCTGAACAATTTTCTCGTTCACCAGATGAACATTTTTGTGGAAGGCACTTTGTTGAATATGCTAAACGCCTAGCTAACGGTAGATTTTCAGTGTCAATGCCTCTAAGAGAAGCACCTAAACGTGCGCTAGGAGATTCCTATGCTATGGCTACGAAAAGATTTCTAAGTTTAGAGGCTGAATAAGAATCCTCAGTTGAAGGAAGCTTATTTTAACTTCATTAAAGAATATAAAGAGTTAGGTCATCTAACTGAAGTTGTACAGCCTCAATTCGGGTACTATTTACCGCACCACTGCGTCATTAGAGAACACAGTGAGACCACTAAGGTTAGAGTCGTTAGCGATGCATATGCAAAAACTACATCGGGCAAATCGCTGAACGACATTCAAGCAGTAGATCCAGTCATGCAGAGTGATGTCGATCTTACTGCGTTTTCGAGAGCATAGGTTTGTCCTTACTGGAGATATTGCTAAAATGTATAGACAGATCTGAAGATCCGCTGACACTCAATCATAAAGGCATAACTCAAATTTTAGAGTCAGCTGGGTTCATACTTAAGAAGTTTCGCACCAACCGTCCACAGATATTCAAGAAGGAACAATTTAATAGCGGCAATTTAGATCTGTGCAAAGAATCAGCTGTGTTAGGATTAAACTGGTCTCCGGTGAGTGACACAATTCAATTGTCTACCAATGTACATCTTGCCTCTCAGTTAACGAAACGAACGGTTATCTCTATGACTTGTAAAATATTTGATCCACTAGGACTCTTGAGTGCTGCAATTATCAAACCAAAAATATTACTGCAGAAGTTATGGTGTGCCAAGTTGGATAGGGATGAGCCAATACCAAAAACTTAGCTAAGGATTGGTTTATCTTGTTTGTACAATTTACATCTACCTAGGTATGTCTTGTGTGAAATGCCAGAACATATCGAATTGTTTTGTAGATGCCTCGCAAGTAGCCTACGGCGCATGCGTTTGTCTAAGGTCTAATATAAGTGTAGTAATCATGCGTATACATCACGCCTGTTATGTGCAAAGGCTAGGGTAGCACCTACTAAACCAATGACTATTCCTAGACTAGAACTTTGTGGAGCGCTCTATGTGGAGCGCTGCCAGAAGGTTAGTCAGTCCTTAAAATGTAAAATTAATAAGAAAATAATATGGACAGACTCCACGGTAGTATTAGGATGGCTGAGAATGCAGCCAAACTCACTGAAAACTTTCGTACGCAATAGAATAAACGAAATTCAGGAGTTAACAGCCGATTATAAGTGGTATCATGTTCCCACAACCTTGAACCCTGCTGACATGGCTTCAAGCGGGGTAGACCCACCCGTGTTGAAGATTTCAACTCTTTGGTGGGAAGGCCCTCCCTTCTTAAAACAAGAGTCGGAATTGCATATGAGTGGTCCACGAAGCCACCACTTTCAGAGGATGAGCCCTTACCTGTGGTGAAATTGCTCACCACATATTCATCTACTGCTAACAATAAGGAAGGTTTAGATATTAAGGTGATAGATTTCAGTAGGTTTTTTAATTTTTCACGGCTGAAAAGAACAGTCGCCTGTGTGCTAAGGTTCATTGACCGCCTATGTGTAAGGGTCAAAGAAATTTAAGTAAGGCACTGTCAGCTGAAGAGCTGCAAAAGACATGCACTCTGCTGGCTAGACTTAGTCAGTTTGATACATTCTATGAAGAAATTGGTGCATACAACATTGTTTTACGAAACTGTTATTTAGACATGAACACTTACGATTATTTCATGCTGGTCCTCAGGCACTGCTCGCTGCCATTCGTGAAGAATACTGGCCAATAGGAGGGAGAAACCTAGCTCACACTGTTACCAAGCAGTGTGTGGTATGTACACGACTGCGCGGTAAGTCTTTTGAACCAATCATGAGTGACTTGCCAACAGTAACAACTGACCGTAGCTTCGCCTTCAGTTCCTGTGGGATAGACTTTGCTGTGGGAACCGCATAACTAAAACCTATTTATATTTGTTTGTGTGTCTTACTACTAAGGCGGTTCACCTAGTTGTAGTCAGCGATCTCACTTCTGAAGCCTTCATTCTGTGCCTCCGTAGATTTGTGGCTACGAGAGGTAAACCCTATGCTATCTATTGCGATAATGGTCGGAATTTCATAGCGGCATGCATTAAGCTGGGTAGGATGTTGCAGAAGAGCCAAGAGTCGGTCTTCAATTACTCGTCGAACGAGGGAATCCGCTTTGTGTTTGGGCCTGCATATTCGCCTCATTTCGGGGGAATATGGGAGGCGGGATCAAATCCTCTAAATATCATCTAAAACGAGTAGCGGGGGAGGCCTGTTTGACATCTGAAGAGCTGGCTACACTGTTTTCACAGATTGAGGCCATACTGAACTCCCGCCCCCTCTCCCCTCTCGTCCGATCTAAATAACCCCTCTCCGCTAATCCCAGGGCACTTCTTAGTGGGCAGGCCATTGACCGCCGTCTCATCGCCACCATCACAGTACTTCGACCTAACCGCTACGAGCTCATAGAGAAAATCCGCCAACAGTTCTGGTCCAGGTGGCAGAAGGAGTTCCTGACCGAAATGCAGCAGCGGTCCCAGTGGAGGACACAGCAGTGAGGCATCTGCCTTGGCGACCTCGTGCTGCTGCGCGTGGCAAACTTGCCGCCACTCCAGTGGCGCTTAGGGCACGTCACGCGCCTACACGCCGGCCCAGACGGGGTCAGTCATCGTGCTGACGTCGCTACCACCAAGGGGACGGTCACTCGTGCCGTCCGCACGATGTGCCCCCTCCTCGGAGAGCAGCACGGTTGAATGCTTCAACCCCCGGGAGTATGTTCCGGCCTCCGCCGCCTGGCAACCCTGCTGGGTGACTTGGAGCAGCACCACGTCGATCGAGCGCGCAGCTAATGGGTTCGCCGATCGCGCACCATCTTGCGCGCGGGCTAATGGCTGCGCATCGCGATCACGCCACCTCAGCCAAGCCAATGAACAGCGCGGCGGCAGCGGCGTCGCGCGCGCACAGGGCTCCACTAAAAAGAAGACTCGTTCACTTGCCCACGAAGGCCGCTAACAATCGAAACGATTTGCAACGGGTCTAGCGACATTGTAAGGATCTAATACCGATCAAAGTCAAATACCTATACATCAATTTATTCTTCAGTACAGTCTTATTTTATTGAAGAAGACCTAAAAACCCACGCAAGCGCGTGATCAATGGTCTACTAGTTATTATTTGAAGCAAGTCTGAACCTAAGTAGAATATCAAACAACAGCAAGAGCAGGTTCATCTAATTGGGTTATGAGCCACCGCTCATAACTCAATTAGATTTGGATTTGAATTGATTTTTCTCACACTCGCTTTTTTTTGCCGCATAAACCGCTACAGGAACTAGCATACCTACCCTACATACAGGGTGTAAATCACCTCATCACGAAGCCATTAACCAAGCATTCTCTACATCAAACTAAGTAACTTACACAGTTTATCCGGCTTGTAATTTTTACTAACAATGATTAATGATCAATAAATCAGTCAGTAAACTAACAAACTAACACGAAGCATAAGTAGTTAGGTACCTACGCACGGCTGGAGCGCGACAGCTCCACTGAACTTGCATATTCAATTTGCGCGAAGCGGTAGGTAGTTATCTCATGCCTACACACGGAGTGACAGAGCTCTGTTACTACTACCTGCTACTACTACCTACCTACTACTAATGAAAAGCGCGCCCGGTACCTACATGATCATTATTTTACTGCGGAGTTATTTAAAACGGTGTAATCGCCTAAGATATGCATTGAAATCAAATTACGCACCGAACAAATTACGCATCCAATTTTCAAGAGTATTATAGAGCATTATTGCACCAAGTTTTTATGTGAGTTCAACCTTTTTTGAATACATATATCAAAATAACATTTAGTTTAAGTCAAAAGCAATAAGGAGTATTGATATCAAATTCGAAACAAATCACCGCCAACAAAATACGGGGGATAAATTTCCCGTTAAATAAATTTCAATGAAATACGAAACACGTCTTCCAACAATAAAAATGTTGATTGCAAAACTTGAAGTTTGTTGGACCAAGAAATCACGTTTTCCCGAACAAACTTTGCAATACCTCCCTCCCGCCCCCCCCTGTTCAACCCCTTAGGGGTAGAATTCGAGAAAATCTATCCTTATCGTATGCCTACTACGTCAAACAAAGAATACACCCCTCCAAGTTTCAGGTCTCTACGATCAGCGGTTTAGGCTGTGCGTTGATCCATCAGACAGCCCTTCAGGACAAAGCATTTTTTATTACTAGAAAGTAGGATTTGTACTCGTTAGAGTCGTTAGTAATATGATACGAGTATTTGTAACTTTTCCGGCTTTATGTCTTATGAATATTAAAATAATAATATAATAGTCTACCTATCGGGGTTATTCCGCCGGATAGGCTCGTAGGGGCTAATATGTCTTTTCGCTTTAAAATGTATGGAAACGACGTATTAGCCCCTCGGCGGAATAACCCCGCCCGACTCTATTATTTTATTTGTGATATAGAATACCTATGTTAGTTTAAACGAGGGACATATTAAAACTCGCAATAGTCCATGCTGACATTATACTAATAAACATATAAATAAAAAGAAAACACTAATAAATAACAGATAGATCCATATCAAAAACTTCGCTAAAATCTCGCAACGTGTGTACACCCATGCGCCTATTGCAGAACATATTGTGTGCGGGTCATTGAAATTAGGCATAATCCATTTTCCCTTCATACTTTAAATCTGGCTTTGGACGGGCAAATATCTAGGTATTACTACTACTAGGTACTGATAGAAAGTTCGAAGTCGTCGATTGACACCTTGCTTAAATAATTAATGGTTCCTCGCACACTATCACTAGAGAACACTAAAGAGGGCTGTGACAATTTTTCTTGTATTTGAGTGTTTTAAGAGCCTAACACTCAAATACAATAAAATTAGAGATATTTATTTTGAGCACTCCCTAGAGAAACAATCAATCTTTATCAGGCATGTTTTTTTTTTTAATTTTGTGTACAAATCTGAACCATATATAATCACATTAATCACATCAAAATTTTCAGTTTCGATGAGTGATTATGGTTTAGGTATGGTAACAAAATTTTAAAAAAAATATGTGCCTGAGAAAGATTGATTGTTTCTCTAGGTAGTGCTCAAAATAAATATCTCTATTTTCATTGTATTTGAGTGTTAGGCTCTTAAAACACTCAAATACAAGAAAAATTGTCACAGCCCTCTTAAGCACGAACTATAATCCCAATATTTTTCACTGGAATGATAATAAAACGTAATTTTTGGTTTTTCAAGAACACGTTTACAGGACACTCTTAATATCGCTAAGTAAGCGGGGTTGTTATTGTTATGATAAATATAATGATCGGAATCGGAAATTCAATACTAATGAGCCGACTGGGCAAAAGCAGTAATTGAGTTATGATTTTGTATCGCATCAGCTACTTTTGAACATTGACATGAATTCACAAACATGCCAAGATAATAATATTTATTGAATTACCGTTTTATATCACATCAGCTACTTTAAAACAATTGACTGAAAAAAATAAACAAATAAAATGATAAAGTTTTTCAATTACTTATATGATTTTTAATGAACATAGGTATGCTTTTTCGTGGTCCAATTGAATAAAATTTGGCATATATTAAAAATCCAAAATTGTATCTAAGTAATTCAGCTGTTTCCCGTAAAACATAAATTACTGGGATAATTAAAAAATAAGTACGGATTAATTATTTGCCTCTTGATTAAGTGTTCACTAGTTTGAATTTTTTTTTACTTCTTAGGTCTGATGCGAATAGAGTTTATAACTTTTGGAGTCAAAACTGATCACGAATATATGGCAGCTGTACTAGTAGTAAATGTTTGGTATAATTTACAATCACATAGGTACTACTTACTTTTGAATCACTTCGACGCCACACAGTTCTGACGCGAACTCCGTTCATTAGTGTTGAATTTCTGATTTTGATCATCTACTTTTGATGTTGACTGGACATGGACCAGTGAAATTAATATTTTTTAATATCCTTCTGTCGGTCATATGGTCTACTAGTTATTATTTTTGAAGCAATTCCGAACCTAAGTAGAATTGGTAGGTATCAAACAACAGCAATGTGCAGTTCATCTAAGTGAGCTACGAGCGTTGGCTTTGAATTTATTTTTCTCACACGCTTTTTTTGGCCTCATAAACCGCTACGGGAACTAGATAGCAACGATAAGTATTTTAATTTCTAAAAATGGACTTTTTAGTCATAAACATACAAGTCAATTTTAAGAATTTTAAATTTTTAACGTAATTAATAGTTACGTTCTGCATAAGCGGTCATTTTAGACCCCCGGGTATTCCGTAATCAATGCTAGTAGGTAGGTAACTATAACATGGTATAGCCGTACAAAAACTGTCATTCCATTATGTTCCAAGTTATTTTCGCTTTTCACTGTTTGAGCCTACCTAGACACCTAGGTACCTAACTTCTTATCGTTTACTGCACTGAACAATGAGTTTTTTTTTATGGCTAATTGTTACCTAAATATTTAAATAAAACTTTAATTAACTTACCTTTCACAATCCGCTGGTACAATAAATTAAAAAAGGACATTTTGTATAGGTACTTATTAATGTTCTACATTTATTATATGTATTTATACATCCATAGGTACACGCAACTGTTTATCCGGCTTGTAATTTTAATTACGAATGATTAATGATCAATAAATCAGTCAGTAAACTAAGATGAAGCACAAGTAGGTACGCGACGCAAGCGGCCACTCGAAAGGGCGAGAAAAGATAACGCGACGCGGCGACGTACGCACCACGGCACTGAACTTGCAAATTCAATATGCGCAACGCGGTAGGTAGTTATCTCATGCCTACACACGGAGTGACAGAGCTCTGATATTAGACGTGCGAAAGTAACGGCGCCCACGCATGCACTAAGTTAAGTGGCGGAGTCACGGGGTGCCGCGTGGGTGTGCCCTGTCGGTCCACCGGGGACAACACAAATGAAAGGGGCGGAGTTTGCGCACGTAGCTCAGGACCGGCACGTGTTTTGCCGCGTGACACCTGGAGTTCACTTCTTGCGCGCTCAGCTTCGATCAATAATAGAACCGCTCAGTAACAGGCTCAGTTTCCATGAGTAATGTATTTTTCATTACTCATACTCGGAAAGTAGGTCTGAAGTTGTCTGAGGAGCGGGTTGAAAGTAACACTTTTCAGCTCTAGGGAAAATCACTTTCAACTGACAGCTGCAGCTGTAAAATTATTAAAAAAAAACGCTTTCTATTTTCACATTTCTATTGAACCATGTTCCCACTTCTCTAAAGCCTCTAAATTACAGCGCGATGTAAAATTGAAATAACATAAAATTAAAGATTAATTAAAGAATATTATATATATTTTTTAAATAGCTTAGTTATAATTTAGTTACAAATATTTCTTTGAAATAACATAGATTTGGGCAAAATATTTACGATTTTTTCAGTGACGGAAGTGAAAATTAAAGGCTGAATAGCCGGCCTCAGAAAACAAAACAAAATAGGTGGGAAAGCGGCAATAGGCTTGTTAACTGAAAAATTCGAATTAATCCGTCACTTCGATTATCAAAAAATATTTAACCCGTATTTTTTCTTTTATTACATTAACCAAAATTGACAAAAATACGACGCTTTTAAAATTCACAATACCTCACTGTTTGTTATCATTCTTAGTGAGTTCTGACGTCACGAGCCCCCACTCCCGAGTTTTGATGCGTTTTATCTTTGTCAATATTCGTTGATTTACAAAAACAAAAAATACGTGTCCATTATTTTCCAATACTCTAACTGACGGGCTTCATTTTTTTCGTGTTTTTTTTTCTTGTATTCGTAATGTTAAGCACAGTGTTTACCTCGGGTTAAAGACTTATTTAGTCTCTCGAGCTATTAGCGCCCGCGCTACGCTTGGGCGCCAAACCCCGTCTCGGGATTAAATAAGTAACTTTCACCCCTAGGATAACAATGTACTATTATTAGACAATTATGTCAAAAATTAAGGTTTTTTACATTGGTACCCATGATTGCCTATGGGGCCTGTGGTCTGGTGGCCACGCACTAAACTAAGTACAGCATCCATCAAGCTGCAGCGCCTGCAAAGGCTTGCCTGTATGGCAATCACTGGCTGCATGAGAACAACTCCGACTGCTGCTCTCGAAGCCATGTTGGGGCTCCCACCGCTCCATCTGTTCATACAGCAGGAGGCGACGATGACGGCAGTACGCCTTAAAACACTTCAGCTCTGGGGTAAGAAGACAACACAGCACAATGCGATACTGGAGGAATTCTATTGCGAGTTCCCCTTGGCGAAAGCATATAACGATCGGATACCGAAACAATTTGTATTCGATAAAAAATACAAAATCCAGTTTCACGAGGACCACCGCTGCGAGTGATTAAACCCCGCGGAACTACGGATCTTCACAGATGGATCTAAAACAGGTACTGGCACTGGGGCGGGAGTCTTCTCGGAAGACCTCAACATCCACATAGCCACACCTCTGGGGGCCCACAACACGGTATTTCAGGCAGAATGCATGGGTATTTCCCTGGCGGCATCGGCCATCATAGCCAGGAACGTTGTGGACCACTCAATCCGTATACTGTCGGACAGCATGGCGGTGCTGCTGGCTCTAAACAACCACACAGTGAACTCCGGGTTAATACACGAGTGTCATCAACGCCTGAACCAGGTTGGTAATCTCGATAACATAACCATCCAATGGATCAAAGGTCACAGCGATTCCCGCGGCAACGACGCGGCGGATGAACTCGCTAGAAGGGGATCGAGCATGGCAGCGGTGGGACCAGAACCCATCGCACCACTCTCTTTCGGATACCTACGCACACTGGTAAGGAAACGAACTAGTGAAATACACCACAAGCTGTGGCTTGACCACGGCGAGTGTAGGCAAGCCAAGGAGGCACTTCCTGCCATCGACGGCCGCTTCACCAAACGCGCGCTTAGGCTAACCAAGCCACAGCTGCGTACAATTACAGCCGCCATCACCGGTCACGGCTCTTTTAACAAACACCTCTTTGTCATAGGAGTCACAGACAGCCCCCTGTGCCGCGCATGCATGGAGGAAGACGAGACAGCAGCCCACGTGCTTCTACACTGCCCAGTGGTTGCAACATATAGGGCAAAGTACTTCGGTCGTCCAGGTACTCTCCGCGAGATTGTCGGCAACATCGGGGCGCTGCTGGCCTTCCTTGGGGAGCTGGGATGGATCGAGTGAAGTTCCAAAAGTACGCAAAATACGCGCCTTGACGTGGAATTGCGGACATCAGCCCGTTATACAATACAATACAATACAATAGGGACCGCTCAGTCACAGGCTCAGTGTCCATGAGTAATAATTTTATTAGAAAATTATGTCATAAATGTAGGTATTTCACATAGGTATTTGGGTTGAGAATCGAATACTGAATATCTTGCCTCAATTTGTCCCTCGTTTAACCTAACATGTATATTATACAGGGTGGAAACGGTTTACGGGACAGTAAGGGGAGCTACCTTAGGGCACGCCACGATAGTGGCGGTAAGTCCCCTCTTTGAGGAGTGGCTAGAGAGGCGCCACGGCGTCCTCACCTTCCGCCTGACGCAGGTCCTCACCGGACACGGATGTTTCGGGAGGTACCTGCACCGAATCGGGCGGGAGGAATCGCCCGGGTGTCTCCACTGCGAGGATCGACCGGAGGACACGGTGGAAGTCTGCCCTGCGTGGGCGGAGCTCCGCCGTGTCCTCGTGGCGGCGATCGGCGGCGGCGACCTCTCGCGTCCGGCCCTGGTTCAATCCATGGTCCGGAGCGAGACGGAATGGGAAGCCGTCGCCTCCTTCTGCGAAGCAGTCATGCTAGCGAAGGAGGTGGCGGAACGAGAGAGGGAGAGATCCTCTCTTCCGGGCCGCCGCGGGAGACGCAACGGGCGTCGGGGGCCACGTGGTGGCTACCGGCCACCGTAGATGCGGGCCTGTGGACGGCTGGCTATGGGCAATAGCTGGCCGTCCGGCCGTCTAACGACGACGACAGGCCGTGTCGACGGCGCGTTCGTGTTCCACGCGCGCCTCAAAGAGATGTCAGCAAAAAGAGAGGGGCCCGCAAGGGCCGAAGCCTGCCGGGGTTGCGGGCCTGTTCGAAAGAGATACCGCGGCCCCGGAACGTAAAAGGCGAGGAAGGAACATGGATGGTTTTTAGTCAGTATGAGTCTGACACTCCCTCCCGCTCCGCCCAGAGTGGGGGGGGTCATTTGATGATTTCCCATCCTTAAAAAAAAAAAAAAAAAAAAGGGGAGCTACCTTAACCGTTGAGTATTAGAAACAGGATCGATTGGCATCAAAAAAATGATTTGTATAAAATAGCAATTTTCTTGCTAACTATACCTACCTACTTACTTTTTTTTTAATCTGTGAATGTGGACTATAATTTCACGAAAAAATTACGAATGGTTTCCTAAGAACATTTTCATGTAGCTGCTTTCGCCTTATGGTAGTTCCCTTTCCACCCCGCTGAAAGTTACTATTTTTTTTTTAATTTCTGACTTTTTGAGTACTCCAACCTGGGTTGGTCTGGAAGAACTTTTTGATCAGTATTAGAAAGAGGATCGATTGGCATAAAAAAACGATATGTATCAAATGGCAATTTTCTTGTTGAATGTAAGTACTTTTTTATTTTAAATCTGTGAATCAAAACACCACGAAAAATTTCCGGATGTTTCCCTAAGACCATTTTGTGTAGAGCTGCAGCGGTTAGGGTAGCTCCCTGTTGTCCGTTTGCCGTTAACCATAGATATAATAAAGAAGGAGATATGGCGTGGAGTTCAAAATGTATAGAAAACCGATGAAGCCACAGTTGCCCCTCCATAACGCTAATATTGCACACAGAGCTCTGTCAAAACAATACTACGAACAAGTGCACACACGCGCCATCGATAACTCTGTCATTTAAATACAAACCTTATTTGTTAAACCACAGCGTACTTTTTCCGTATAATTTACTCACACTAAAACAATTATCATTGTGTGTTGTCGGGACACGGGGGCGGATACGACACAGTGCTTGACTAAAACGAAGAGTTATCGATAAATATATCGATTATTTTTATAAAGGATTTGGAAATAAAGTAAATAAAAATAATATGAAACCTACAAACATTATTCAATGAATAAAAATACTTTATAAACAAATAAAAATCAAATGACACAGTTACACGTTGTTCAAAATCAAAATAAAAGCATTTATTTCAATTAGGCCAGTTAAAGGCTCTTTTGAATTGTCAAGGACAAAAAGAAAATTAAGCATAGAACCACATCGGCCTTCCAACCGGATTACAAGAGTTAACAAATTGAAAAAAAAAACTGAAATAGTAACATAACAATTCGCAGTACACTTTCTTGTCGACAGACTTTGTCAAACCTCCACGAGCACATCACTAGCTCGCGCTCAAATACGGTGGACCGGAGCAGCGGACGCACCATGCGACATTACGGCTTAATGATGTTTCGTTATGTCAGGTGTACATTGTTCATTTAGTCGGTCGGTGATAGACTAAGGTGGTTGTAAAAGAGCAATTTAATGCAAACATAATACAGTCGGAGTAATACAAGAAAACATAAATAAAGTAGTACAAGTCAGATATATTTTAGGGATTACGGTTTTTCGTGATTTTTAAGACAAATATTGTAAAATACTTGTACTAACTTGTGGTAACTGATGCCCTGTCTTCTAAAGTTTTTGTCTTGGCTTCTATTTTTGCACGAAACCACCGAACGAGACGGCATAATCGTTTTTTTTTACGAACGCGGTTGACAAAACACTAACTCGCGGCTACGGCCATTTTATCAAATAACTGAGCGACGCGCTCAGCTCCACGTGGTCACCGACACGCCCCCTTGCCACTTCTCCTGTCTTTAATATTTCTGTGCCGTTAACAGACCTACCCTGTATATTACCAACTGCTAATACCGAGGAAAGCCCAGTTTCTTGACTTCCGCTATTTTGTGCGTATTACCCTCAAAAATAGAATTTAAAAAAAACTGAGAAATTATAATTCTCCTGTATTCGATTTGAAGTATATGTAGCAACTTTATCCAATTGAAAAAAATAAACACTACCTTAAGAATGTTAGATTTCATATTATTTTGGTATTTATTACATTTGTATGAAAAACGCATGCTCCGCCGATTTTTGTTTGTTTGTTTGACCGTGCATCACGTAGAAACTGCTGGACCGTGTCCCCCGATCACCGTAGGCGCGGCCTGTGGACTGTGAGCTATGGGCTAGCTCGCCGTCCGTCCGTCTTATGACGACAGGCCGTGTCGATGGCGCGTTTTTGTACCACGCGCGTCTCAAAGAGATGTCAGCACACTGAAGGGGCCGAAGCCTGCCGGGGCTGCGGGACTGTTCGAAGGAGATACCGCGGCCCCAGAACTTATAGGGCGAGGAAGAAACATGGATGGGTCAATAAAAGTCGACAGTCTCTCCCGCTCAGCACAGAGTGGGGAAAAAATTGGTATAAATCTGACTTTTCGAGTGAAATAAATATAATACACTATTAAAAATCGGGTATCGTACGTTACGTAATCATTTTCCAAAATCCTTAACTTTTTTTAATAATTATTTTTAACAATCTTATTTTTGTTCAATAGGCATGACGACACTGACGACAGTATCAAAAAATTACAAATCTATCTAGTCCGTCAGTTAGAGTATTGGAAAATAATGGACTCGTAATTTTCGTTTTTTGTATATCAATGAACGTTGACAAAGATAAAACGCATCAAAAAATCATGACATGGGCAAAGTGTTTTGCCATACTCCTACCCGAGTTGGTCCCGTTGAAGTTATTAATTAGTATTATAAACCTTACTGATTGATTGCCATCAATAAAATATTTTATCTACCCGAATATCATAACCCTCTCTAATGCGTTCAAAAACCATAGGCAATGACCAGCATTACCAACCAGCAGAAATAAACGGAACTGTAATGAACTCATAACCTACTAAAAATAAAACCGTTTAAAAACAGTAGGTTATGAGTTTAAATTTGGAACAGGTGTCTATCTACATTAAATCAAATATCGATACGAAACCCCAATTCAGTATGATTTTAATTATAAATCGCACGACATTTTGATCTCGAGTGACACAAGAATAGTGACTTTGTTCGTTTGCCTATGATTAAAAAAAAAATGACAGATATCCGAAACGCCGCCATTTCGCGCCAAACGCTGTCATTTGTTCGTTAGCTTTTTATTTCCAGTTACGAGTAGACAAATTTTCTGATAAGTTCTTTATTTCTGTCGAAAATGAGTGATAGTGACTCAGAAATTGACATGAACACTCCGCCAGATATCGTAAATGCAGCGACGAATGCAACAGAATAACCTGTTGCCACAAAAATCAAGGGCCAAGTAACAATGCTGGTCATTTCCCTATGGTTCCTGAACCCATCATAGAGCCCTTATGATATTTGGGTAGATAAAGAACTGTATGCAACTATACATAATTAGGCATTACAACACTCGTGTGATGCTATTAAGAAACTCGCTTTCGGCTCGTTTCTTAAACCCACACTTGTGTTGTAATGCCCTTCATTATGCACAGTCGCATAAACTACTATTGTGTAAAAATGGCCATTTTCTTGCAAAAGTTAAACGGTACATTTTTTTGAAACTATGAATGGGTATCAATATTTCACGAAAAATTATGAATAAACTCCTAAAACCATTTTCATGCAGCTGCAACGCTAAATGTTTAAGGTTTTGCCCCGTTTATCATATTCACCCTGTATAGATCAGTTTTTGGAGAAAATATGTCACACTTTTAAATTGCTAATGCTCCCATGGAATGTAAATTAGATATTGAAATAATATCTGAATATTGTGATTGAGATATTCCGCATTTTAGGTCTGATGTATTTGTTTGTTCTTTGTAACGAATCTTTTTAGCCTGTTACATGAAAACGGATTCATTGCTTTAAAATTATTTTTTTCGGGTAATGGTCACACTGATTTATCTTAGCTGTCAAGTTTGACTTTGACACCCGTCACTTTCCGACTGAAAATTTAACAAAGAGGATGTGATTTTGACTTGCAACTATCCAACTCATTTTATCTATTTAGCTGTCAAAGTCAAATGTGATATTTCTACTTTATTTATTTGTTTTTATTTCTAGTGGCCGGTGTTTATATTTATTTTCTTACAAGTGTTTTAAATTATCTTTATTAAAGAAGCCAAGAGCCAAGTTTAGTCACGTCTTTATAGATTGCAATATAAAATAGTGCTAATTGAGCAAATTTCCGCTCTAATTCTCAAAGGAACTGTCAAAATGTTGGCAGATTACCGCGTAAGTCAGTCATGCATTTGTCATTATGTACGAGACTACTATTATAAGCTATTTCTTTCAATGCAATGTCCGTGATTGTTCATTGGATAGTCATGATGTTAGTAGATCACTAAACTTGTCAAAATAAACAATTATGAGATCAATGAAAGACTATCGTGACACTATTGCAATAAGAGAATCGGGGCCCTGGGCCCTGTTTAATATACGTTACAAGTTGTAAATGTAATTCTAATTTGATTGTTCTATGAAACACAGAATACATACTTATGAAAAATAAAGAAATACCTGTTTCAGTATTTAAAAAAAAAAACATCCATAGACGCAAAAAAGAGGGTTTTTGTGTTTAAAATTGATTGACTTCATAGGTACACCTTTAAGTAGAATAAAATCCAATGAAGTGTAAACCTTTAAAAGTTACTACATACCTATACTTCAAATCGAACACAGGTAAATATAATTTCGCAATTTCCTTGAGATTTGATATTTGAGGTAAATATTGAAACACAAACCACAAAACAAAAAACAAATTAGTGATTTAATGACTGATGATTTTAACAGAATTGATGGAAGACGTGTTTCGTATTTTATTGACATTAACACTCAGCGGGGTTGTAAATGGGTAGACAATTATTTTGGCCATGGCATTGATTTGCTTCGAAGTTGATATCAATACTCAGAGCTTTTGATTTAACTACATTTTATTTTGACACAGGTTGAAAACTCAATCCGATTATATTCATAAAGGTTGAACTCATATAAGACTCTAAAATTAGAATGTCTCGAAAGTCACCGCATTATATTTGAAGATTTCAAAGCTTTCGAGGTTTTGCACTTTTGTGACACGGCCTCATAGTGACGTAGAGTTAGAAAATTGAAATGTTGACACCAAAGGTATACACGGCAATGAAGATGAAAGGCTTTGCAACAGATTCGCAAGAGTTTACAACAGCTAAATTGTGTTTAAGAACATCGATGATCTGACAATGGAGTTGGAAGACAGTAGCGAGAAGTCCCCAAAAGTTTACAGCAGCTATATCGTGTTTCGGTTAATTTCATGCCCTCCGATGGGAACTTAAGATCTGGCTGGAGTATGACTGTCATTGACGGTCTAACAATGGGGACGAAAGGCAGTTGTAAGAAGTCCTCAATGGTTTACAGCAGCTATTATTATTGCATCTTGATGAGAACTTTGAACCTAGCTGGAGTATGACTGTCATCAAGTGTTTCAGGAAGCAAACATAAATGATAATATGTAATTTTATTTCAGATCAAATACAATCCATTTTTGTTGTTACACCTGTGTGTGCAGCCGTCTCCAGTGAGCCAGCATGGGCAAGCTGTTGAGGGCAGCCCTTATTTGGAAAAACATAAGTAGAATTTATGAGCCCTTGATCTGTCAAGCCTGACCTTCCCTGACAGTTAATGAATTACTGCAAAGATTTCCGAGAAATTAAATTGTTACCTACTTGAATCTACACCAATATTATAAAGTTGAAGTTTTTTGGTTGATCGCACTAACTTCAGGAACTGGTAGTTTGAGTTAAAAACATATTTTAGAGTTGGCCAGCCTATTTTTATCAATAAAGGCTAGCATCACCAATAATACTCCGCTCCTATTGGTGATGTTAGCTTTCCTTGATATACGAACATCAACGAAAAATTTCTCTAAAACTATGATTTATTTTTTCTTTGCTTCTGTTGCAAGCTCTGCATAACATGGTTAAAATACCACAGCAATCACAAACAAAGGAATTGTTCCTCTTAAACCTTTAAAAAAAAGTCCATGATAGCATAAGTTTATTTTTTAAGGTTGAGCGGGTCAGCTAGTATGTAAAAAAACCTTTCATTGTTTTACACCAAATTGCATTGTTTCATTATTAAGAATTAATTATAATGGTTTTTATCAGGTATTAGATCTCTTTGTATCTCAAAAAATATGTCAAGTCCTTGATGCAGACTGTTATTTATGCATAACTGACTTTTAAGTCTGATAACCATTGAAATAGGATTATTCCCCTTGTACACTGCCTGCTTTGTGTGCATATTTGGTTTGGTGGCTACAGTCAATTATTTAAATAATCATTCTCACAGGCCACCTCTGGGTACAGTAGGAATTATTATTTTTAAACCGGCCACTATCTAAAACAAAACTGGTCAGATGCCAGGTTCAAAATATGCAACCTGTTGTGGATGCGTAGTGCTCTAGTTGTGCTAGTTGTGCATGCATTTAATTTTATATTTTAGGTAGGTAAGATAATGCAAACAGAATTGTGGCACTAAGTCCGCCTATTTACCACTTTTGTACCTACATAAAGTTTAAATAAATAAATTGTTTTTACCTATTTTGAGCTCAATGTATTAGGCAGCTTTTAAAATTAATTTTCTCATACTGAATTAACAATTAAGAATACCAATGCACATTGCTTGTGACAAACATACCTACCTACCACGAAGTTACAATTTAATGATCCCACGAAAAAATGGCATTTGAATTATGTATCTTCGTACCTAGTCGTAGTTGTGACTGCGGAACGTATATTGAAAATAAAAATGATGAAATCCGAAAAGCAACACAATATTTTTTCATTGGGTCGTCTTAGGGCGGTGTTTTTACAGCCACTATGACTGTCGCCTGGCTCCAAATATTAGGTGTAGATTGTGAAAAATTGACATCACAGTCCAAAATAGTCAAAATACCCGATCGACACTATCCAGTATATAAGTTCTTACCTTAGAAAACAACGAACGATGATAAATCACTAAATATTGTTTCTTGAGAGAGTTTCAGGATAACTGTCCGGAATGCCCTAGTTCAAAAGGTGGGAGTACTAGATCAATAATATTTGCGCGCGCCACCGTTATCTATTTATTATAGTTACTCCTATGTGTATGTGTTACCCTTATCTATATGTAAACAACAGGAAATGCACTGTTTTTAATGAATTTACGTCACTGACACAGAGCATCTGTCACTCACTGACATTCATCCTTTCGGCGGCACAGAGTATATAATCACTGCGTTTAATTATCGCTTTTACACATGTCATGCGTCGTACAGTGTGACCGGAATGACGTCTCGTCACGCTGTGTTGCTAGATAGCTACTCAGTTTTTCCATGGATTTCGCTCGTTCCAGTATGGTCTACGCCAGTGGCGTGGAGCGTTCTGGATCGAGATTGGTTGAGTTTTCATTGTAATACTAGCCGACCCGACGTTGTCCTGTCCTGCCTTCCTACTACTACTACTAACCTGTGGTAGGTTAGTAGTAGTAGTAGGAAGGCAGGTACCTACCTACTTATGAACCTTCTCCTGACTAACAAACCCAACAAAAATAAAAATAGTGAAATCGATCCAGGCTTTATTGAGTTATGCGCTTACCAACCCATTTTGCGATTAATTTTATATTATAGAAGATAGATAATAACTAATAATAAGGTCACTTCGCTCACTCTTGCACAAGATATCCGAAAGTTTAAATAACTTGTATCAAATTTTGGGTCAGGCCCCTTATTCACAACCATTCGACTCGCTTCCGATTCGGAAAGTCGTATGTCTATCTCGGTCGTTTTCGTAATGCTAGAAGAAGACAGATATACGAGTTGTCGAATCGGAAACGAGTCGAACGTTTGTGAATACGGGGTCAGATAAGGCATACGACAAATCAAAGGAAAGAGTTATTTTTTTAAAATATCAGTATGCAACCAGTAATTAGTTTTCAACGAAACCTCGAACTAAATACACTAAATCTATCTTGAAAATAAAATAATTAAAAGGGGCCAACTTTTAATAATGAATGTTTTGTTTTCAAGATAGATTTGTTAAGTGTGAGATAATAATCTGTATCGAAGTTTGCCTTTAAAACTTGCTACTTGGGAGAAGACTCTTTCCACAACTGCGTTAGAAAAACGCAACCTAATGCCAATTTGCTAACAAAGACCTCACGAAAATCCCCCAAATTACCTTCACGAATCCCACAAAAATACTGTCCATTCTTAAGGTGAAAGCGTCAGGGTAGCCCGCGAAATTCAAATTTTCTTACGTTTTTTGCAATTTGCAGGCCAGTAGCAGGCTGTATGAATTTGAAAAGGTCGTTCGCGACTGTAAAATATGTATATGTCACCGTAAAATTGTTAAACACGTTATATCACAATGTAACGTGTTTCTCTCTAGCGATATTGTAAACTCTCGAATTATTGTCAACTGAACATACGGAAGTATCTCTGCCCCCATAATCGGGACTTGGGGCACCCCCCCGTTAGGTTAGTTAGGTTCCTTTAAACCCTGCACTCGGAAATAGGGGCCTCCGACTACTACGCTTTTCAACCGACTTACAAAAAGAGGAGGTTATCAATTCGTCTGTATTTCTTTTTCTTTTTTTTTTGTGTTTGTTACCTCAGAACTTTCGACTGGGAGAACCGATTTTGATGATTCTTTTTTTATTTGAAAGCTGGTGCTTCTCGATTGGTCCCATTTTAATTTGTTGAAGATCTGATGCTGATCTTCCGAGATATACAATGGAACTCTTCAAAAATAGACGGCAAATCTGCAGTAATTGCTGCAGTCGCTTGTAGGTTCATTGTTCATACTACATCATGACGTAACATCACGCCTGTATGCTCTGAGGGGGTACGCAGATGTGTACAATACTCCCAGATTTCGACAATGTTTGTTGCCTCTGAACTTTCGACTAGGTAAACCGTTTTAGATGATTCTTTTTTTATTTGAAAGCTGGTGCTTTCCGTGTGGTTCCATTTCAATTTGGTTCAGATCTGACGCTGATCTTCGGAGATATAAATGGAACTCTTCAAAAATACATGGCAAAGCTGCAGTAATTGCTGCAATCGCTTGGTTGTTTATTGTTCATGTAACATAGTGACATAACATCACGCCTGTATGCTCTGAGGGAGTACGCAGAAGTGTACAATAAACCCAAATTTTGACAGTTAGATGTGTTAAGTTCCATTTAATGGGATCCTGGAGAAATAGAGGGAATTCCTTAAATTTTATAGGCACACTAGCAGCGATTTGGGTAGTTCTAGGAAGAGTACATTCTTGGAGTGATCCCATTTCAATTTGGTAAAGGTCTGATGAAGAACTTCGGAAGATAGGCGACGGGGACTCCTCAATAAATGATAGCAAATGTACTGGGATCTCTGAAATCTCATGTCTCTCTATTGTTTAAACCAGTTCATAACAAAAAATCACACCGTTACGCTGTGAAAGGGTAAGCACATATGAACCACTAAAAAGTGAAAAACTTTTTTGCAAAAAATAAAACCGACTTAAAAAAAAAACAAAAAAGTGAAAAATAACTTTAGCTTCTGAAGTCGGTGACCTTTGTTTGATTGCTTTAGTTTTTTTGTCACCGACTTCAGAAGCTAAAGTTATTTTTCACTTTTTTGTTTTTTTTTGAAGTCTGTTTTATTTTTTGCAAAAAAGTTTTTATTTTTTACTTTTTAGTGGTTCACATGTGCTTGATATACATGGAAAGTGCATACCGTTACAATTACAACAAGCCCAAACACGACTAGGGTACATTGTCTTATTATGGAGTTCCGTGACTCTTGGCTTTATCATCAGATCTAATGGTAGAATGGTTCTTATCAAACGCAAATGCTTCACTTGTTGTAGAAAATACCAAAATCGCAACACGTTTTCACAATAAAATTTGAAGAGTTCCCTCGATTTCGCCAAGATTCCATCATCAGATCTCGACTTGGTGGCTATGGGACCATTTGGTAAGAATACCCTATCCAACAAAAAAAGAATTTTCCAAATCGGTTGGCAAGCGACGGAGTTATGCCCGAACAAACATAAAAAAAAAAAAATAGAAACATCCGAATTGAGAACCTCCTCCTTTTTTAGAAGTCGGTTAAAAATAAAAACTTTCGAAATATTGCCAAATAATAATAATAATAATAATAATCTAGCGTCCGTGTCCTGGCTACGTTCTGGAGACCTCTTCGGAGAAACCGAAGGTTTTGTCTGTGCAATTATGGATGAAGTTATGATGACGAATAACTACCGGAGATTTATTGTGAAGGACGGTACGGTTGACATATGTCGGGCATGCCACCGTCCAGGCGAATCAATCCGTCACATTATCTCCGGGTGTTCTCGTCTAGCTAACGGAGAGTACTTGCACAGACACAACCTTGTAGCCAGGATAATCCATCAGCAACTTGCTCTAAAATACAATCTTGTGGAATCGGAAGTGCCCTACTATAGGTATGTGCCCGACCCAGTTCTCGTTAATGGCAATATCACACTGTACTGGGATCAATCCATCATCACTGACAGGACTGTTATAGCCAATAGGCCTGATATAGTGGTGATGGATCGATCAGAGCGGCGCGCAATGATTATTGACATAACGGTCCCGCATGATGAGAACCTCGTGAAAGCCGAGAAAGATAAGCAAATAAAGTATCTTGACTTGGCTCGCGAGGTTGTCGACATGTGGGAAGTGGACTCAGCGATCATTGTGCCGATAGTTGTGTCAGCGCATGGCTTAATTGCCAAGAGCCTCGACCAACACCTGAGGAGGCTCTCGTTAGGCAGCTGGATCAAGGGCTTGATTCAGAAAGCGGTACTCTTGGACACGGCCCGTATTGTTAGGAGGTTCTTCTCTCTGGAGCCCTGACCGCCGGTAGCTTGGACCCTGTTCCCGATACCGGTGGGCTACAATTTTTTATATTTTTAAATGTTTTTTATATATAGTTTTATAATAATATTTAAAAATGTAAAAGGTTTGTATACAATTAAATAAAAGAAATAATAATAATATATTTATTCAAACTTAGAATTCGCACGAAAAATACAAGTTAAATCTTAAAAGTAATGTTGGTATAACAGAGTTCGGTGTCTGTACTAGGTTAAACCTGTATCACAGGCGGCATGTTTCTAATAAATACTATTTGGACAATGAATTTCTTAACAATATAAAACATAATAGTGAAATTATTTAGTATGGTTTAGTATATTATGATATAACTAATGTACTTAAACGCTATTATAAGATACAAACAGTAAAAAATATTATAATTAAGGTTGGGTTTGGTGAGGGAAATTAGCATGGATGAAGTGAGGAAGGCAGTTCAAAGTATGAAAAATGGAAAGGCCTTGGGCCCTGATGAAATACCAGTGGAAGTGTGGAAGTGTTTAAAAGAAGACGGATGTATGTGGCTGACTTTATTCTTCAATAAGTTGTTGTATGAAGGAACGATCCCACAGGAATGGTGCAATAGCTCGCTTGTGCCCATCTTCAAAAATAAAGGTGACGTGCAGGACTGTAACAACTATCGGGGGATAAAGCTCATGTCACATAGTATGAAAGTATGGGAGAAAGTGATAGAGAAAAGGATAAGAGAGGAAAGTAAGATCACTCAAAATCAGTTTGGGTTTATGCCAGGTCGAGGAACAATGGACGCCACTTTTGCACTCCGCCAATTGTGCGAGAAGTACAGACGTGCACACAAAAACTTGCACATGGTGTTCATTGATCTGGAGAAAGCGTATGATAGGGTACCTCGGGACGTGTTGTGGTGGGCCTTGAAAGAGAAAGGTATACCTGGGAAGTATGTAGAGTTAATTCGTGCTATGTACAGTCAATCTTGTACCTACGTCCGGTCAGCTGCTGGCAACACCGATGAGTTCAGTGTGGCTGTAGGTTTGCATCAAGGGTCGGCTTTAAGTCCTTACCTCTTCTTGTTGATCATGGACGCTTTGACGTCGGACATCCAAGAAGAGGCACCCTGGTGCATGCTGTTTGCCGATGACATTGTCCTTGTCGGTGAAAATGGACCTGAGATCCAGAGCAGACTGGAGAGATGGCAACAGAAACTGGAGAATGTTGGCTTGAAAATCAGCAGAACCAAAACTGAATACATGTTCTGCGATTTTGGCGGTCTCTCCAGCTCTGGAGCCATAGCGCTAGATGGCGCGTCTCTTCCTGTCTGCTCCGACTTTCGGTATCTTGGTTCACTCATGCAAAGCGATGGCGAAATAGATCGTAGTGTAAAGCACAGAATTAACACGGGATGGATGAAATGGCGGCAGGTCACGGGAACGATCTGCGACTCCCGCATTCCCCTAAAACTTAAGGGGAAGATTTATAAAACAATGGTTAGACCTGCTGTGTTGTATGGATCAGAATGTTGGGCCACAAAAGGGATGAATGAAAGGCATCTGCATGTCGCGGAGATGAGAATGCTAAGGGGGATGTGTGGTGTTACGCGGATGGATAAAGTAAGGAATGAGTATATTAGAGGAAGTCTGAAAGTGGCGCCGGTGACTGAAAAGTTGTGTGGTAATCGGTTGTCGTGGTATGGGCATGTGATGCGGAGGAATGAGGAAAATGTCGTGAAAAAAGTTTTGAGTATGAATGTGGATGGGTATTTGAGTAGAGAAAGACCAAAGAAACGATGGATGGACTGTGTTAAGAAGGATATGGTAAGAAAGGAAGTGTCTGATGAGATGACGAAAAATAGAGGAGTATGGAAGAAGAAGACATGCTGCGCCGACCCCAAATAAATTGGGATAAGGGCAAGAGAATGATGATGAATTAAGGTCACACATGTATATAAATGGAAAACAGTTTGTAGCACTTATTTGCTAATACTAAAATTATTGTCAGCAGTATTAAACAAGTAAACATTGCAAAACACCGTAAGTTATTTTTGTTGCGGTCGACAATTTTGCCTAGACAGCGAAATATCAAAGAATGTCTGACTAGGAGTATTATGACGCACTAGGTGCCCTCATAATCGACGGAGTTTATGTATCGGTGTTCCGCTGTTTTAAATGAATTAAAAAAATAAAAAAAAAATTGCAAAATATAATTAGGGAATATAAAGTGTTTTTAAGGTTAGGTTATATTAATCGATATTTCTCAGGAATGGTACAGTATCTTTTCATGATAGTGGTACCACTGGGCAAGGGGGACCCCTCCTTCCCTCCACACCGCGGGAGTTGACTACTATCGCATGCATTTCACGAAAAATAATGCGTTTTGTTGTGAGCATTATGTTCATTTGGCAATATTTCGACTATTTCAAATATCGCTAGAGATATTACAATATAACATATTTGACCATTTTACGGTGACATATATATACATATAATATATGTGTTAGCTACAGAATTATAACCATCAAAATCATCAGTACTAAGTTCACATAAGTCGATGGGCGATTTTTTAAGGTCCAAGTTGTTCCTATACCTACTTATGCGAGCTTGGAGGGTTGTATTGATGGTTTTGATCAGGGCCTTTAAGCTTTCATAAGCCAGACTTGCCAAGCTGCCAGGTGCCACCCACGAGGCCAGCTCGGCAGACTATCAGTAGGTACGTACCATCTCTTCAGGGGGGCCTTTCATAAGGCAGCCTTGTCAATCAGCCACGTGCTACCCACGAGGCCAGCTTGACACAGGCTCTTTTAGCAGGTGGCTTTCATAAGCCAGCCTTGTCGATCTGCCACGTGCTACCCACGAGGCCAGCTCGACCCAGGCTCGATCAGTACAGCGTTACTTGTTCTACATCATACCTTGTGATCTACAAGCACCGCCACCAGCTAACAACTTTAGCCTCATGCAATATTACTCTCATAATAGCAACTACTCTAAAGCTACTTAGGGCTACTTAGCTTAGCTCTACTTAGCGCAACTCAGGGGGAACTTAGATGGCTACTTAGCTTTCACACAGCACTCTGTCGACGAGCGACTCGTCAATTCCACTTTTACTTGTAACCGCAGAACACGCCGGCAAAGATCATCGCCTACTCGCCACGACACTTGCCTTTTGGCGGGATCTTACTATAACCTCTTTCTCCTCTTTCTCTGTGGACCTTACCATAGACAAACATTCTGCCTTCGTCATAGAGTAACGATGATTTGGTATTGCCATGTAATTTCTATTATTTATAATTATTTTATTTACATTCGCGTTACGACGCGACAATATGTGTGACGTTTTGTTCCTTAGTTCCTAGCGCTATCTATCCAGAGACTAGGGAAGAGTTGAAAATAGTCAATTTTGAAACAAGTGGAGAAAGTTAGTTATAGTAGTTCAAGGCGGTTTAACACACGAGCCGTAAGGCGAAGGTGTTTTTGAGCCGAAAATTGCAATAACAAATGTCCACGTGTATCAGACGACGTTTTTCAATACACTCTTGAAGAAATCAAATGAAATAATGTTAAATATTTGTGTCACGAGACTATGATTTAAATTTTATTTTTTTCCGCTCTTTGCTTTCGCCAGGTTGAAGGAGAGGCAAAGGTATGAAGCCGTAATACAGTCTTTTTCATGTTTTTTCTGCACATGTGTAATTTGTGTAAAAGAAACATGAAAATTGCACGTGTTTGAAATACACTAGATTTTGAACCGAATTGTAGGGCGAAAAGAACCAGTTTTCGAGGATGTGTATTGAAAAGAAAATTCCTCATTTGACAAGTAAGCGATCCTAGATCTCAAAGTTGCAGTAATTTGCCTGTGAAAAAGTGATAGGTATGTATACCTATAGTGCTATGTGTAAACATTGAATAAATAATTTTATGTGATTAAAACGTGTGAAATAACGCATAAATACTTATTATTTAGTATGGTGAGCATATTGTTTAATTTTATAACCAACAAAAAGAGGTTTCTTAGAGTTAAAGTTACGTAAATATTTGAGTTTTGAAAACGTGCGCGGGCGCCAGCCGCATCAAAACAAACAATGAGTTTCCACATTCCAGTTATTTTATAACTGGTTTCTAATCAACGCTTTACTATGATTTTGGTATTATTGGAAATAAAATTTATTTGTTACTAATAAGATTTTTTTATTGATAAGGAGTTAATAGTTTTTCGTAAAATAAATATTTTAATCGCGAAATAGCCGTTTTCGTGACTGTTTGTCAAACTCTACATTTATTTTAGAGTATTAAATTAATATTATATTTCTTGGTTTTTGTTTAAATAGACTATTCAGCTATTCACTGTAAATTTTATTTTGGTCTAAGTCTTGTAGTTTGCGATCGTCAAGTGTTTTTATCAAAAGTGTGAAATTACACGAAATCACTCGCGACCTTGACGCGGTCGGCGCGGTCAACCCCGTCCCGGTCGCGCGGATACGGCGCGGTGGGCCAGAGGCTAGACGAATACAGCGCCATAATTTTGATCAAATCCAATCTGTCCCTAACGTATACTTTAAGTTACAGAATTATAATCATCGAAATCATCAATATAACCCTCCAAGTTCGTAAGAGTCGATGAACGGTCAAAGTCCTTCATCCACTTTTATGAAATTAAAACTAAAATCCAATCAGGCCCCATAGTCACAACCATTCGACTCGCTTCCGATTCGGAAAGTCGTATGTCTATCTCGGTCGTTTTCGTAATGCCAGAAGAAGACAGATATACGAGTTGTCGAATCGGAAACGAGTCGAACGTTTGTGAATACGGGGTCAGCATTTCCGAACCGAAGAACTGTCAAAACGCTATTCACAGATCCGAACATTCCGAACGGATGTGTTTTTTTGTATACGATTGAGATTGAGATTGTGTTTATGGGGATCGCTACAACATGGTAGTAAATAGATGATCGTGGTAGAAAATGAAAAGTAGTAAATAAAATTGGTTTATTTGAAAATTTCGTTCCGTTTATATAAGTAAATATACAGCTAGTCACTTAATAGACAGCAAACGAAACAAAATGATTTTATTGAAATAAAGTAATATTTATTTTCAAATAAACTTTATGTCGAATAATACCAGCTTTGTAACAGCAGTCTGTCAAAGTGGCAAAGGCTGGCAAGGCAGCGTCGATGCTAGCGACATCCATTGAGTTTTTCCTCCCTTTGAGTGCAGGCCCTTTAAGGTATATTTAGTCTGTGGTGCAGGCCTTGATATGGGTGATATTTCTACTTATTTGCAACCCCCATAAGTACGAGTATTAGCTGAGTGGCTGAGTGGTTTCGGAGTAATCAACCTATTAAGATTTTTTGGAAATTTTCTTTCTCTCGACCAAAAATAGAGAAATGTGACAAATGGGGTCGGCAAGTTAAAGCTGATTGTAGATGGCGCCACCACCGCACAGACCCAATCTGACCAATGAGGTCAAACTATTTTGAAATATAAAATGACATTGACAGATTTTCAACCAATGACGATGCTTAGGTTCATGCGGTGCTAGCGCCATTAGTTCCACAGTTGCCAACCCCATTGACGTCGCTCAGAGCGTTGATATGTGAGCGTTCTAATGCATAAATGAATGAATATTTCCAAAACTATTTTACCCAAAAAGAACCGAAACCTTTGGTGTACCTACCTAATAGTAATTAATTAGGTTCATACAACAAATATGTAAAAAAAATAAACTTACGTCTTACAGTCGCGACCGAAATTATTATCAACACAAAACTTAGCACTGCCCTGCGAATTGCAAAAAACGTAACCTAAATTTGAATTTCGCGGGATACCATGCTCCAAGAAAGCCCGCGAAGTTCCAATTACTCTTACGTTTTTTGCAATTGCAGGGCAGTGCTAAGTTATATGTTGATTAAAATACCGGTCGTGGCTGTAAGACGAATGTAGTTCAATCATCAAAATCATCAATACAACCCTCAGGCTGAGGCTACATTAGGCTGCGACGCGACCTGCGACACATGAGCGATTAAAACAAATAAATGAATGCATACGTTTATGGCTAGTGGCTACACTGTACATCAAACATTCCTAGCGATCTATGATTTCTTATTATACATAATCACGGCTACAGCTACACCAACATAGCGAAATTGATGAGAATTTATTAGATTTTCTCGTTTCGGTCTTCCAATCGCATCACAAATCACTGCCTAGTGTAGCCTCAGCTTCAAAGTACAAAAAAGTCGATGAAAGACTTTGACCGTGAAAGCGTTCCTCGAATAAGTCAGTGCAGTGTACTGTACAGAATAGTGAGAATAACTTTCTTCGCAAACATACGCAAGATAGCAGTTTATTACTCGATAAATACTGTACTAGCTAGCTACTAATATCTAATCTGTGCACTGTACTCAACGCTGTAGTACTCTGTGGTTGACATTTGGTAAAGTTAGTCGTGCACTTTCAGTACCTAGGATAACTTTTTATTTGGAAAAAGTTTGACGTAATATTTTCATTAAATATCAAAGACAGTATTTCAAGAATATACAAAATAAGAACTCGACTTCCGCTTTAACCTTTTACACTACTGCTGAGAAGATACTGTTACTAAAATGGCAGCGTAAGTTTATATTTGTAAAATTTGGTACTTACTACCTATTAATTTGTTGAGTGAGCATGACTTTGTGTTTTAAACTCTACGTTCAAGAATACATGTACATATTAAAATATAATATTTAAGTTTTACGGGGATTTTCGTCTTTTAGTTAGGTTAACTATTTGATCTTGACCCCGAGATTAATAACCTTGAATAATTCGTACAATTTTGGAAGGATGAGGTTATTGTATGTTATGTTCATGTTTTCCCTTTGTGACAATCGTTTAGAGGCCCAGTTAATGATCTGAACCCCAGTTTCAGAATGGTTATTTGATTGATTTTTCCTAAATAAAGTAACTTTGCTCTAGATAGTTATCTTTAGTAATGATTTGTGTGCCAGCTTTGTTAAATGTAATGTAATGCTAAATGCCTTGAAAATCAGTAAAAAGACAAACACTTTATATAGAAGTATTGGTAACTGATTCATGCAAAATGTGGTCACAAGGTTATTTGAAGGTGAACAGACTAACTGTATGCCTTTCATAAGTACTGAGCCAAGTACTCAATCATGATTGTAATTTATAAATGTATGCAAGCAGAACCTACAAATGAGACTTTATGTATCTATTAAATTCTTTTTATTTTGCTAATTAAGTACTTCCTTCTAACAGTGACCAGTACTTTAATTGATATAAATAATAATTAACCTGTATATCATGTCATTAAAATTCTTTTCACTTTCAAATGCTAAGCAATACCAAGATAACAAATTATAGCAGTTTGTGTAAAAATTATGGATGATTAGTTAATATATCAATAGTTTACATAGTTCTACCCTGTAGAACTACTGGGATTTTTTCTCACTAGTCCTATGATTTAAGGTGGTACAAAATCGCAGAACTAGTGGGAACAAAAGAAGTTCCATTTATTCTATTACACAAAACTGCATGAACAAGTAGGAGCTGAGTAACAAGGATAGTAAAGTTGCAGAGGCCAGAATCATGAAGTAGGAAATGTGTTAAACTTGATTGTGAAATTCCTGTTAACAAAATACAAAACCTCCTTCATGATTCAATCCTCCTTTTACTTTGTGAGACTTTACTAAAATTGCTTCTCATCTCCTACTTTGTCCTTGCCAATGTCCTACTGCATAATCTTCGAGTGTAAACTTGCTCAGTAACCTGAGGATTTTCATGCCAATTTACTACTAGCAAGTCCAAAGCAAGGTAAATTTGCATTAGTGTGAGTTTCGCATGGTGTGAAATCTACACCAAAACATAGTACTACTGAAAAAAAAAACCCATTTGATTAGAGTAATAGAATAGTAGTAGAACTAACGGGACTTATATTCCCACTAGTCCTATGATCTTGTACTACCTTAAATTGTAGGACTAGTGGGAAAAAAATGTCCCACTCATTCTACTTTAAAATATACTATAAAATCTACTTTAAAATATCTACTTCTCTAAAATCTATTTCTCCATTAGGTACTTTAAAAAATCTACTTTAAAATATTGTGTAGTAGAGATAGTGGGATCCCAAAATAATGGATAACCCTATTATTTATTCATAATATTAACCAAGGAAGAACAACACCATACAACTACAAACTGAAAGAATATGTATGTTTAATATTTTATTCAAATACTGTATGCTTTCTACATTAAATAAATAAATATGTTTTTTTTGCAGGCCCAAGGCAGATATTGCACTTATTGGGTTGGCAGTTATGGGACAGAATTTAATACTGAACATGGATAGCAAAGGATTTATTGTTTGCGCTTATAATAGAACTGTTGCCAAGGTACTACTAATAAAATTGGTTGTTCCAATCATCATTAAATTTATTCCTACATTTTATTTTCAACATGTCAATTTATTTCTTGTTTTTGATACCATCTTTGATTTTTAACATTTTAGGTTGACCAATTCCTCAAAAATGAGGCTAAAGGAACTAAGATCATTGGAGCAACGTCTTTAGAGGACATGGTAGCCAAACTCAAGAAGCCTAGAAAAGTTATGATGCTTGTAAAAGGTATGGGATACAATCAAATTAAATAGTTGTTAGAGAAATATAAAACTTAGAATATAAACAATTTATTGATGCATTAGTTGTGTAATAATAAATAACGTGAAGATATGTGTCCACAGCTGGATCAGCCGTTGATGAGTTTGTACGAAAGCTGGTGCCCCTTCTTGAGAAAGGCGACATAATCATTGATGGTGGCAACTCCCAATACATAGACACACAGCGTTGGTGCAAAGAACTTGCATCAACTGGAATACTTTACGTAGGAATGGGTGTAAGTACACTGATAGTGTAAGGATAAGCAAAACAAACGAAAGTTGAAGGTGGTTGTTATTTTAAAAAGAGCTTACTGCACAATATTTTTGCTCTTGTTTTTGTTGTAAAATCACACAGCATGAAAGGTCAACCCAAAGCGGTACTGTATTAGGGCCTTTTACCTTGACCGTGTTATACTAAGACTTAGGAAGGCTACATGATGTTTCTGTACAGGTGAGCGGTGGTGAAGACGGTGCTCGTTATGGACCTTCGCTGATGCCTGGTGGACACCCCGCTGCTTGGCCTCATGTCAAACCTATCTTCCAGGTATGTATTCTGGCATGCTCATTAGCGTAAACAGATTTAGGCATCATTCTATAAAAAAAAGAATAATAAAAAGGAAAAAATAGAAAAAAAAACTTCTTTATGTTCTAAAATAAAAAAGATGCAATTCTTTTTACCTGAAATGGGTATCACGTTTCATTAAGGTACAGAGTATTGCGGAGACCACAAGTGAGTTTTTTATTTTGTCTGCTTACTAATGATATTCAAATTGAAAGAGTAATTAAATTAGGTAACCAATGAAAAGATTAGAACATACGACGATTACTTGTTACATTCTTCACATATTACATTCTAAATATAAGATGTTTTATTATTTATTTTTTAATGATTACGATTATGATTTATGGTGGAAGGTGGATAGGTGAAATACACATTTTCGTGAAGTATGTTTTTCTAGTAACCGTTTTGTAATTTCAGGCAATATGCGCGAAAGCAAATGACGAGCCATGTTGCGACTGGGTAGGAGAGGATGGCGCGGGACACTTTGTCAAAATGGTGCATAACGGCATCGAATACGGTGACATGCAGCTCATCTGCGAAGCCTACAACCTGATGAAAGATGTCCTAGGTATGTATGTTACGTGACGGCTAAAAGCCGAAGCACAATTACATTCTAACCGCCTCTTAGTAGTTGTGGCCTTACTTCGGCTTGTAGAACGCGTAAGAACAAAACCCTTGAGTAGAGAGTGGTGAGATAATCTCAGAAAAAAGAAAAACATGAATATTGATGTAATTAACGCTTTATTTATTATATTTGAAGGTATGGAGCAAGGCGAAATGGCTGAAGTGTTTGAGCAATGGAACAAAGGCGACCTGGACTCGTTCCTCATTGAAATATCAAGAGATATTCTCAAGTTCAAGGATGCTGACGGTTAGTTCCCTGTGAAGTTGAAAATATGATATAAATTATAGAATCTGTGAGCTGTTAACATGATTTTAGCCGTCCATGATCAATGCATGGATAATCTATACTAATATTATGAAGCAGATGAGTTTGTTTGTTTGTTTGGTTGAACGCGCTAATCTCAGGAACTACTGGTTGAAATTGAAAAATTCTTTTTGTGTTAGATAGTCCATTTATCGAGGAAGGCTTTAGGGTATATAACATCACGCTACGACATTCAGTAGCGGAGCAGGAATGAAAAATGTTGCAAAAACGGGGATGTTTTTTTCCTTTCGTTTTTCTCTCTTATGTGACGCAGACAAAGTTGCGTGGGTCAGCTAGTGAATTATATTTGAATGCAATATTCTTTTAAATTGTGTGCAGAGCTTATCTTGTAGTGTACCTGAAGCTGGTGTGAATACATTAGCGTGTGGTATTGTATAAAAATAGTTGCAAGTTGGCTAGTACAGACAGCAACAAATAGCAATATGACCAAAAATGTTGAAATCAGGTATAACTACATAAGTCCAATCAAAACTATTTTAACAACAGCGACATTTACTTAGACACTCTTTTGGGTTGGTTGATTATTTTTGTAACCCTTTGAAAAACAAATTGTCTTAGTAATTCTAGGTGATACTGCTAGGAATAGGTCAAAAGTGATTTTGACCGAGTAACAAGTTTGTAAGACCATTCTTAGCTCTGCGAAATGTTGTTTTACGCCGTGGCGATTTTAAGAAAATCTATGGCTATCAAAATATATGATTTTGCTCAAGCTCTTTTTAAAATGTGTTTTGTTTCATTTATGCAAAACGTCTTTTGTAGTAAAAAACTGTGTGACCGCTTGGTATTTTGAATTAGTTTTGATGCGGTTTTACCATCATTAAGAGAATTTATTGAGGAAGTAATCTTCTGTTAACTTAAAACCAAAAAATATATGTTTTATTACACCTATTCATCTATTCTCCAAATATTGCGAAATTGCTAATAAAAACAACAGCTATATTCATATGTGTATGTGCAGTGCTAAATGCTTGATATATAAATTGCAGGTAAATACCTTCTGCCGAAAATCCGCGACACCGCCGGGCAAAAAGGCACCGGCAAGTGGACCGGCATCGCCGCCCTGGAGTACGGAGTACCGGTCACGCTCATCGGCGAGGCTGTGTTTGCGCGTTGTCTCTCCGCACTCAAAGGTATGAAAAACTAATCTTATCATCTGCCTTTTTTTTTTTTTTTTTTTTTAAGGATGGGAAATCATCAAATGACCCCCCCCACTCTGGGCGGAGCGGGAGGGAGTGTCAGACTCTTACTGACTAAAAACCATCCATGTTCCTTCCTCGCCTTTTATGTTCCGGGGCCGCGGTATCTCTTTCGAACAGGCCCGCAACCCCGGGTCAGGCCCGCAACCCTGCCTTGCTTAGGCTTACAGTCAATATGGGCACAACTGAACCACAACCCAGTATGGTGGATTATCTACAACCCACTGAGAAGTACGACACACCTTGGGATGACTGGTTGTGCTACTTTCGGACACTACCTACCTTAAATGTTTATCAAAGATCTTACATGACAGTCGGGACCAAGGAGCACTCTCAATATGTTATGAATCACCCATCCATAAATCGTCCTCGGCCAGCCTAGCTCGACCTCTCGATTGAATTGAGCGAATTAGTAACGAACCCCAATGATTGCATGGTCTTGTTTAATAAAGTCTTAGTTCCTATTATAAAAACTCACCCAAGAGTCAAGCATTACTGAAAAAACATCAAGTTTCAACTAATCTGTACATGAGTTTTGATTGAGGTTCTGTAAAACGGACCTAGAAAATATTTTTAGACTACTTGTTTGCAAGAGTTGCTTTTTTATCAAATGTCATCTCCTAAATGAGTTAAACAAGACATGAAATATTGCATGTAAGCTTGCAAGTCTTGCTGTGTTCTTATCAATAATAATAAGGTAAGTTCAATAATAGAGATTTATGTGAATATCCACCCAATAATGTAGTTATAAATATTTTACCAGTTGTGCAATAACGTCTGCCTGTTCAGAGGTAGTATTATAGGCATAGAACTAAACTGCTCCTTAATTCCAATGGGGTCCGACAGGACAACATAACGCTATCTATTAGGTATTCTTTTTACATTGTCAAGATTTAAAAAAAAATATTTTGTTCGAAGCTATATTACGATTCGACAAAATGACAGATGAACAAAAGAAATCTGTCATTTTGCCGATTCTTTTTTCGAAGAAATCTGTTTCTACAGTGGTCATGCTACGCGGGTTAGTCATAGGCGCTTTATGCTAAGTCATGACATGATTTAACGTAAACTGTCTGTCGAAGTCATTCATCGTCATGTTGATGATCAAGCGTAAATAGTGAATGACGAGACTTGTCTAGTTTGATGTTGATAAATGAGGTTTCAAGTTTTATCCGATGCGTTTTATTCTTGCTTGTGATAACGCAGCTTTAAACAGTCGATGATGATGATGGAAAATAAATGTAGTTGTTGATTAACACGTTTTCAAAGAATTAACAGCGATCCTATGCTGAGAGGTGTGATTTCACCTGTGCGTAGACGCTTGGGTGACAACTAGTGGATGCAGTACCGGTTCCTTCTCAAGAACCGGGACTGGATTTTCAGTAAGTACTGAACTTGGAACCGAGATTTCCCGGAAAATTCGGTACTTTCGGAACTTACGTACAAATGTCGCTACTAATCTATTGTATGAAGGCCACATGTGCGTGCAGAGGAAATACAGATAAGTATGTAAATATCTGTTGAAAATGAACTCATTAAAATACTTAAATACAAAAACAAAATAGAAATGTCTTTATTCGTCCCGTAATCACTGAGTCTTTTACGTCACATAATCACTTTATTCCATTCACAAAACCATAATGCTTTTTCGAGATCAAAATAACGAAAAATTATAAAATTCAACAAAGTTTGGGGATAAAAAAAAATATCTTTAAAATAAAAGTAAAGTACCTATCATTAAACAAACATAATTTGCAAATAAAACTAAAATGTTTCTTCGAAATTATGATAACCAATAATGATAAAATTCAACAAATTTTGAGGATATTAAACTTTATTCTTTTTAAAATAAAAGTAATGCAATAACTAAATAATGCTGAGCCCATGGAGGGCCTCAGTAGAGCTTTCAAAAGAGTAGGTCTTAGAATGAACATGGAAAAAACCAAGGTTATGTTGATTGAATGCCCATGTAACATCCATGTATCCACATGCACTCATATCAAGATCGGAGACACTACATTCGAAGTTTTATTATTTTTATATTACATAACGGCGACGTTTAGCAATCCGGCGCGCCTTTATGTAATACGGCGTGTTCTACAATATGCCTGCCTGCGACTCATTTACGTTCCCGTTATTGTCGGATAGAAGTAGCACCATGTAAACTATAAGTATTCTGCCATATCCGGAAGCTGAGTCCAACATAATTAGGAAATGGAGGTACGTTGACTTCGAAAAACACAAAATTATAAGCACACCCAATATTTTAAGTACTTATCTACGCTTTTTGATCATACTTTTATTTTTTATGTTTTATATTCTTAGATCTAGTGGAGTACGCGACGTTTGATTGTAAACTTAATATTATTTCTGTGCAGATGAGCGAGTTAAGGCGAGCAAGGTGTTGCCGGGTGCCTCGACTAAGTTCACTGGTGATAAGAAGCAGTTCCTCGAACATTTGCGCAAAGCGTTGTATGCCAGCAAGCTTATATCGTACGCGCAAGGGTTCATGCTCCTCCGTGAGGCAGCCAAGGTATGTTTGTACTTATGTACCACCTCTTGAAAATGGAAGTAGACAGATATTAAGGGTGCAAAAAGACTATAACGTAGCCGAAATGCACTTTTTCTCCCCATCATTGCACCCGAATGGCGTAGAGGTGGGTGAGGCTGCCTTACGTTCTTAGGGTCCTGGGTTCGAATCCCGGTAGGAGCAACTGTTTGTGTGATAAGCATGGACATTTGTTTCCGAGTCATGGATGTTTATATGTATAATATGTATGTATTTACAAACAAAAAAGTATATATTTTATGTAGTATATCAACTGCCTATCTGGTGTCCATGACACAAGCCTTGCTTAGTGTGGCATTAGATGGCGCTGTGTGTTAATGTCCAGCGATATTTATTTATTTATCATTGCGATTTTTTTTTCAAGAATTTACCTTGGAACTCTAGTTACGGAGATATTAAGGGTCAAACTTCTAACTTTTTCACAAGTTTTATTTGAAATATATGTTTTTAATGGAAAATTTTACTTTAAAAACCTCCACAACCCCCGCACTATTCAATCCACCAACACAATGTTTTGAGAGCATTACATTGACTTTTACCGTAAAAGGCGATTTTTCGCTCCCCAAAAAAAAAATAACGTCTATATAGACACTCATATGTGCGATAGTGTGCCGTTTTTGAAGATCGAATTTTGTATAGGTAACCTACCTATCGACGCCTTTTTCACTTATAATATCATTGAAGTCATCAATGCTATGGAATATTGTCTTTAAGGGCTCTTAAATACAGTTTACATATGCTTATCACATTCAGTTTAACTTATGAAACTGCCCTTGGATTTATAATAAAACTAGCTGCTGCCCGCGACGTAGTCTGCGTGAAGGCTCTACCGCACCAAAAATGCCAGTGTCGCTAGATTCCCAGCTCCTCCCCCGTTGGTGATAGCGTGAAAATATATTGACCCGATCTCTTAGTAATATTCATGCAAAATTTGAAGTAAATCCATGCTGTACTTTTTGAGTTTAGCCCGGACAAAAATTCTAAAAACTATGTTTTTGGCTTCGAAATCGATTGTAGATCATGCCCCAAGTATTTTTTAAATATTCAATGTACAGTTTTGATTTTCCTACGATTTTATTATATGTATATTTTATTAAGTCAGAGTCAAAAAATATTATTGTTATTTAGTTTGGTGATAAATGCTCGTTTTCAAGAAATTTTTGAGTACCAAGAATGTAAAGTTAAAATCAACAAGGGATTTAAGGATTTACGTGTGGTACAACAATGCTGACTGGGCAAGATAATTTCTTATTGATAAAATATTACATAGTCTTACTTGTCTTGATGTAGATAACGCAATGGACTTGCAAAAATATTGATGGAAGATGATTTTCATACACTGTTATTTTTTTGTTGTTTTAATTACTTACTTACTTTAAGGTGGTTATACAGTAAGACAATTCTTAGTACAGTATGCTCAAATCTTAGTCTACAGAGCAATAGCACTCACTTGCTATCCAAAATATAGTCAGACGATGGACGGTAATGATCTTATTTTTTTTTAGTCACTTGAACAACCTGATGCGCTAAAACAACGTATTAGTCTACAAATTAATAGATATAATACGACACAACTTGTTAAAATTATCTTGCTTTAACTGCCTTGATCGTCCTTCTATTAATGAATATTGTGCATAGGCAATGTTGATGTATTTATGTCGTGTTTCTATCAGGTGAACCAGTGGAACTTGAACTACGGCAGCATCGCTTTGATGTGGCGAGGTGGCTGCATCATCAGAAGCGCGTTCCTTGGTAACATCAAGGTAAGAATTTGCGACCTACAACTGCACTTATGGAACAGTTACTTAAGGTGGAAGCGTCAGGGTAGTTCGAAATTCAAATTTTCTCTAGTTTTATTGCAATAACTGTTAGACATAATTATGTAGTTACAGAATTCCCATGTTCATAAACGTCGAGGAACGAATTGTTCAAGGTCAAAGATGTTCCTCGAGCTTTGTGAACTTGAAGGCTTGTATTGATGATTTTAATGATTATAAATCTGTATAATTCTGTAACTACACACGTCTTACAGCCGCGAAAGATATTTTAATCAACATACAACCTGGCACTGGCATGCAAATTGCTAAAAATGTAAGAACATTTGAATTTCGCGGGCTATCTTGAAGCATCAGCCTTAATGACGAGCCATTGCAACAATCTCACTATTCAACAATCACGTTTACGTTTACGAACGTTTTTGAACAAGCTTATTTCTTTAACAAACCGAGCAACAGATAATGAAATATCAACAAAATCAAACAGCTTGATCAATTGGTTACACAAACATCCGTCGTGGTGATCCTGCTTAAATATGCACGCGATATAATTATAAAGTTATTGACCTAAATAATAGCAAAAAAGTACTTTCACCAGTGATTAACAAAAAAAATGGCCTTGATCAAACGAAATAGTCACCTATCATAAAATCAAATCAATGTTGATTATCATGCAGTAAAAAATATGATGACTGGTATAACGTAAGTAATTTATTGTCATATCATTTCCACCTACTATGATTAAAATGTTTGCATGGTTTTGCACTCAAAGTAACGAAGGTGAACAATGTAATCACTGACCTCATCGATAACGTGACCACTTCGACATTCAATCTCAATGTCATGCAAACTGTTACATAATTGTTTTGAAGTATGATTCAAGAGTTTATAAATGTAAACATGTCATGCCTAGTGTGAATGACGTTTTTGAAGTGGTTTTTATTCGACTTCCATAGAGAGTAGGTTATCAATTTCGTCTGAATGTTTTATTATTCATTTTCCTTATTACCTCAAACTTATCATACGGGGGAAAAAGTTCTGTAATCGTTTTGCCGTGATACTCACTTGTTCGTGGCGGCACATAAGATTCGGCAGCTGTAGCAGACAGTAGGTAAGTATATAAAACTAATGTGAATGTGTACACGTTCACATTTGTTTTATATACTTACCTGCCTACTTAATTAATAATATGAATTAAATTAGGTACATATTTATGTATTTTCTTGTTATGTAACTTGATAAGGTCAGAAGTTTGTTTGGACCTAAACAAATGATAGCTTATAGATATTTCTTCGCACTACAAACTTAGTATTTTATTTTTAAAGGACATTGGTCGCATTATTTATTTTGAGATGGGGCATTAAGGGCAGCTAGCTTTCCTAACCGTTGCCGCGTTGTTAATAAACCGCGAGATAGGTAATATGTGTTTCCTTGAGCAAGGAATAGTTCAGCGACGATGACTGTCTCCATGTCTACTCGAAACTAAATAGTCTAAGATAGAAATGGAAGAGTAGTAGTGCTCGCTGTGAGTAGTTCCAGACAGTACTATCACCAACCACCACTTTTGTCTATCCATTGCACGAATAATGTCACTCGTTCTAAAAATCGTGAGGCGACCACTGACACCGCGACTATGCGGAGGTACATCTAACAACAAGTGAAATCTTTGCATGGGATCTCAGACGCGCGACTTGACTACTCATTACTATTACTATTTAACTTAAAAATTCTTAACTTCCGATTACTAAAACGTCACTTAAAATGTGAGATAAGTACTCAAATATAAATTACTTTTGGCCATAAAAAATTTATAGTTAAGGAGCTGTTCAAATGTTGAGCAGCCCTTCTGAGCGACGTTTCAGTATTTGGGGGTTAAACTGTTTAAAAAAGCTGTGACTTATACATAATTGGTTATTTTCCAGGACGCCTTTACAAAGAATCCTCAGCTGAGCAACCTGCTGCTGGACCCGTTCTTCTGCGAGCGCATCAGTGGCTCGCAGCAGTCGCTGAGACAGGTGGTGGCGCAGACGGCTCTGGTGGGCGTGCCGGCACCCGCCTTCTCCGCCGCGCTCGCCTTCTACGATGGATACAGATCCGCCGTGCTCCCCGCTAATATGCTTCAGGTACCCAATATTACTACCAGTCGTCACGCGGTTTCACCCGCGTAGTTCCCCGTTCTCGTGGGAATACAGGGATAAAGAGTAGCCTATGTCACCCGGGGATAGTGTAGCATCACAACGGTGAAAGAATTTTAAAAATAGGTCCTATAGTTTTTGAGTTTATTCGTTACAAACATACAAAAATACAGAGCTTTGCTCTTATAATATTAGTATAGAATCTATACGACTGCGCTACGACAGAGCATCTATCTAAAGGGTGTAAAACACCTCTTAACGGAGATGAAAGGCACTTGTTCTCCCTTTCATAGCGATATTTTTTTTGTTCTACACCATACCTGAGAACCTTCTAGTTATGGAGATATTGGGGGTCAAAGTTCCAACTTTTTGACAAGTTTTTTTTAATACAAGTTTTTATTGTAAGATTTATACTTTAAGGTTCACCACGAACCCCGTACTATTCAATCCATCAGCAAAATGTTTTGTGTACGTTACATTGAATTATTCCACAAAACGTGAGTTTTCACCCAAATAAAGTTGATTCCCAGCAATAATTTTTGCGTAAAGTTACTTAGTTTGATGTACAGAATGCTTTATACTGTAGTTTATGCTCTGTCGTGGTGCCCAGTAGCAACTGGATCGATCTACGGGTGCAAAATTGCTGTAATTTATTACGTCTCCACAACCAAATTTTCAAAGATATTTCATATCTACCAACCTGTATTGGGCCTGCGTAGTGGACTCCACTCCCTCTCAAAATGAGGTGGCTTGTGGCTCAGCTGTGGGAACATCATATGCTGTTTATGCTTATTTATAAGTGTTGTCCAAGAGTTACCAAGTTATTGAGTTAAGGTCAAATAGGCAGTCGATTCAGGTAGAATTTATTCAATTCTATCTAAGTAGACTGGAAGCCACAAATCCTAGTTAAAGTGGAAAGCAGCAAATGTTGATTTCAGTAGGTTACTTTTGCATGTTGGCCTTTGACAAACATTCAAAAGTCCAAACTCAAGGTCTGTCAACATGCAATGGTGTGCGTTATCCTAGGCGTCGAAACCAACCGTGTACGAAACACCAATTACTGACATTGCTCAAAAAGCCGCTATACTAAAGTGGGACGGGGTTGGCCAGTCTGCCGTATGCCCGACGTAAGCTGTGGGCTAAAATAATCACGATGGTGCTCTGACACAGCCAAAAGGCGAGGTGTTAGACCTCGCAGGAGATGGCGGGACGAACTGAACAAAACCAACGAACAGTGGTCCATGTTGGCCCTGGATTGAAGAATTAGGAAGTCATGGGGCCTTTGCCCAGTTGTGGGATGATAAAGTAAGCCACCAACATGAAAATTTACTGGAAACTTGAAGCATACATTTGGCATAGGTTTATATTGAATGTATAACTGTTACTATAAAGAAGGGACCGCTTAATCGGGTTCGGTTCATAATATCGACAGTCACTACATCGACGGTCGCCATTGACTTTTACTGTGAGGCTTTTTTACCTAACCCTAAAAATAACCCTATTAAAACCCCTGTATGGGTAAGACGATATCCCCTCGTAAGACTGGTTTGCAGACGGGTTTTATCGGGTGTCTTACTATGAAACAACAACTGGCAAAAATTTCCAATGACAGCCATAACCAAAGACTGCGTGACATGCATTTCGAGGCAAGGACCCACTGTAATGGATGATCACCAATCCAAAGACCGACCTTGGCTAGCGTTGGTAAACCTTGAATGAACTCGTGCGGCCATTCATCCAGGAGCCTCACGTTTAATAAACATTAAATCCCTACTTCCCTACTCCCTACTATTATATAAATGTGAATGTTAGTTTGTTTGTTACGCTTTTACGCGAAAACTACTCAACCGATCATCATAAAACTTTGTAGACAATATTCTTGGAGGTATTAGAAGTAACATAGGATATTTTTTATTACAAAAAAACTAACCCTCACTCGCAGACGAAGTTGCGCGGGTCAGCTAGTATAATATAAAATTCTCGTGTCACGGTGTTAGTTACCATACTCCGCTGAAACGGCTTGACCGATTTTTGTGAATTTTTATTCAGTAGGTCTCGGGATCGGCTACTATCAATTGTTCATACCCCTAACATTTTAAACACGAGCCTAACATTTTAGAACTAATTTATATGGCAAAACAATGTTTGTCGGATCAGCTAGTTAATTATAAAGATCTTATTTGAATCGTTTGCTGTTCCAGGCTCAAAGAGACTACTTCGGTGCGCACACTTACGAGCTGATCACAAAACCCGGAGACTTCGTTCACACCAACTGGACCGGCCACGGCGGCAATGTGTCCGCCTCCACTTACACTAATTAAGGCTGATGCTTCACAGCAGCCCGCGAAATTTAAATTTTCGTACGTTTTTTCCAAGGTTACAACCTCAAACAAATGAATTTCCAAGGTTACAACCTCAAACAAATGAATTTCCAAGGTTACAACCTCAAACAAATGAATTTCCAAGGTTACAACCTCAAACAAATGAATTTCGCGGGTTACCCTGACGCTTTCACTCTAAACCATCTTATCGGAAGCGGTAAAGGGACCAACGTAACACACAATAATTATGTAATAGTAGTTTATGCAACTGTGCATAATGAAGGGCATTACAACACGAGTGTTGTAATGCCTAATTATGTATAGTTGCAGACACTACTTTATCTACCCAAATATCATAAGGGCTCTATGATGGGTTCAGGAACCATAGGGAAATGACCTGCATTGTTACTTGGCCCTTGATTTTTGTGCCAACAGGTTATTAGTTGCATTCGTCGCTGCATTTACGATATCTGGCGGAGTATTCATGTCAATTTCTGAGTCACTATCACTCATTTTCGACAGAAATAAAGAATGGGTTACTGGAAATAAAAAGCTAACGAACAAATGACAGCTCGAAATGGCGGCGTTTCGGATGTCTGTCATTTTTTTTAAATCATAGGCAAACGAACAAAGTCACTATTCTTGTGTCACTCGAGATCGAAAATGTCGTGCGATTTATAATTAGAATCATACTGAATTGGGGTTTTTTTTTATCGATATCTGATTTAATGTAGGTGGAATAGCACACTCACTTGAATTTGACACCTGTTCCAAATTTAAAACTCATAACGCAACTGTTTACAGTTGCGTTATGAGTTCATTACAGTACCGTTTATTTCTGCAGGTTGGTAATGCTGGTCATTGCCTATGGTTTTTGAACGCATTAGAGAGGGTTTATGATATTTGGGTAGATAAATGTGTTTATCTACCCAAATATCATAAATAAACGGAACTGTAATGAACTCATAACGCAACTGAAAACAGTTGCGTTATGAGTTTTAAATTTGGAACAGGTGTCAAATTCAAGTGAGTGTGCTATTCTAGTACCACCTACATTAAATCACATATCGATAAAAAAAAAGACCCAATTCAGTATGATTTTAATTATAAATCGCACGACATTTTGATCTCGAGTGACACAAGAATAGTGACTTTGTTCGTTTGCCTATGATTAAAAAAAAAATGACAGATATCCGAAACGCCGCCATTTCGAGCTGTCATTTGTTCGTTAGCTTTTTATTTCCAGTAATCCCGTTACGAGTAGACAAATTTTCTGATAAGTTCTTTATTTCTGTCGAAAATGAGTGACAGTGACTCAGAAATTGACATGAATACTCCGCCGGATATCGTAAATGCAGCGACGAATGCAACTAATAACCTGTTGGCACAAAAATCAAGGGCCAAGTAACAATGCAGGTCATTTCCCTATGGTTCCTGAACCCATCATAGAGCCCTTATGATATTTGGGTAGATAAAGTAGTGTATGCAACTATACATAATTAGGCATTACAACACTCGTGTGATGCTATTAAGAAACTCGCCTTCGGCTCGTTTCTTAAACCCACACTCGTATTGTAATGCCCTTCATTATGCACAGTTGCATAAACTACTATTACATAATCAGTGGTCGTTTTTTTATATAATTTTGGTGCATTTTAATCATGTTAAGTTTGTTATAATGTTTTTATGCGAACGCTTATTTATTACAATGTTACTCAGGTGGATGGGACCTACAGAGCCTTGATGCGACTTTAAAAAGTACAGGGGATAATGTTTTGGCTGTTTACATAAATTATATTATATAATTTGACCTCTACTGCTATGACATTCCAATTTACTTTGTTTTTGGGTAGTAGTTGCAAAGAAATAAATAAAATTAACATTCCGTGTTGACGCCTACATTTTGTGAACTTTGAATTATAGATTATAAGCTTAAAAGATATATTGTTAATGATGTTGACTGTATTGTCTTTTTATTTAAATCTAAGAAAAATGCTTTTATGGGTGCAAACTATTTTTGGACAATATTAAATATATATTATTTTATTTTATGTGGAGTTTTAATATGCAATAATCACTTTCTTAGTTTGAGTAGCGCGTATCCTGTACCGTCAGCTCTGTATCAACTTCCCATTGTGCCTGATAAGTGACAAATATGTTTTCATTGCGCTATAACCTGCTCCTTAATCCTACGGACACAGAACAATGGACAACTTACTAAATTCGTGACTCCTTTTAAGGGTTTAACGTAGTAAGGGTAGAACATCACCTGGCAGCACAAATCACACTTGTTCATACTTCTATTCATTTCGCTCGGAGAAATACAGCGGGAAAACTATCCTATCGCTATGCGGGAACATTGTCGAGGCGATCGGCAGCACGCTCTAAGAAGCGGGCGCTGGTGCGAGTCCATGCTCGCGTGTCTGTCATCATCAAGTCCAGCCTTTTCCCAACTATGTTAGGGTCCAGTAGGGCTTCCAGTCTCACCGGATGCATACGAGACCCCTTAGTAGGGCCGGTTGTCGGACTTTCGGGCAACTCGAAGAGTAAAGTAGGTAGGTTAAGGTACTCATACCAAAAGTGCTACTTAGATACTGAGTAGCTGTAACTACTGGCAAAGATTTAGAAACAGCATCATGTACTGTAAAATTGTAAAACCCGTTATATTGTATTCTATTTAGCGAGATTGTAAACTCTCCGAAGATAGTCAACCGAACATACTGCATACAATTATAGTTGAACGCATTTTTTTTCTGTAGATTATAATCTATCGAAATTAAACCTTAAAATTGAGAAATGGATGCGACGAAACTCACCTCGCGCGCTATTGAGGGTATGTTTCTTGTATTATATAGTGTATTATCTATGGTTGAGGGAGAGAGTGGGCGTCCAAATTAAACCTTAAAATTGAGAAATGGATGCGACGAAACTCACCTCGCGCGCTATTGAGGGTATGTTTCTTGTATTATATAGTGTATTATCTATGGTTGAGGGAGAGAGTGGGCGTCCCCACATCGGGTTTTACAATTTTACGATGAGTGGTGACATAGGTAATATAGGTATGTATACTATACAAATGACAGCCGTGATGGCATCGCTTGCGTGCCTGGATTGGAAAATATTCTATTCTAGGCCGCGCTTTGAGATATTAAGGATATTCGACAGCGTGCACCTATACGATCTCTGGGTTTGTATTATAATCGAGGTTGGTTCACAGATAAAAGCAGAAAGTCACACGATCTCTTTAGTTTTATCTGGTTCAAAGAGCTTTGTTCAAGGTTTTATTTGACAACGACTGTCAACGGTTGTTGGTGTCTCTGGTCATCAGCTGTGGTCAACAGCAGTTAACAGTTCTGAACAGTTCTGAAGCCATACTGTGGCCATACATATTGTAGTCTTTGGGCCATACTTTCAAGTTTCCGTATTTATAGATGCTCTGTGAGCCAAACCATATTATTCCATATTATTGTACCATGGTTTACTTTTAGTAGTCTTTGTTCTGAAGTTAAATTCAAGTGATTACATACTCTGACTCTGTGGTTAGATTATGTGGTTTTGTGTATATTGTGAAGTATTGTCGCGCCAGTGACACACAAAGTGTGAAAATGTTGTAAATAGAAGCGTGTTATTAGAAGATGGGTGTGTAAATTGAGAAATGGGTCTTTCGTTTTGTATGCAATATGCAGGTATAGTCGTTATTAAACTATGTTCACTTATACATATATGCTTATGGGAATTGAAGCCATTACCTGGCATCAAAACCTTTTTCTTTTCAATGTCTTAGGAGACCCGCTGGATAACCGTCTCCGGATTAAAGTTATAAACATGGCTGTAGATACTATTTTCAGAAGGCTCCGCAGGAACTTTGCCGGGGTTGCGGGCCTGTTCGAAAGAGATACCGCGGCCTAGGAACATAAAGGGCGAGGAAGGAACATGGATGGGTTTTAGTCAGTAAAAGTCTGACACTCCCTCCGTCTCTCTCCCTGCGTCTTCAATGACCATAATGTGTCGTGTTCAAAAGTTGTTTGTATAAATGCTTAAGGTGAAAGCGTCAGGGTAGCTCGCGAATTTCAAATTTTCGTGGCAGGTTGTACGTTGATGAAAATATCGTTTGCGACTGTAAGACGTATGTAGTTACAGAATCAAAATCATCAATACATCCTTGCAAGTTGGAAAAGGTCGAGGAACGAATTTCAAGGCTAAAGTCATTCCAAGACCTTTGTGAAAAGGAAAAATTTTAATTTTGCAGTCTACCCTAGAGCATCAGCCTTTTTTTTTTCTGATGGGCAAACATCAAATGACTTCTCCCACTCTGGGCGAAGCGGGAGGGAGTGTCAGACTTATCTATCTATACAACGTGTAACAAAAAGGGTATAGTCATATGAAAGAGTGTGCTATAGACCATCACACTGAACAACTTTCTCTATGGGACCACCATCGTTATCTTAAAAAAATAATCAGCTGTTTCATACATTTGGTCGAGTAGGTATTGGAATTTAGTATGGAGCCGTTGAAATTGATTTCGCGGTTACGATGGTGGTTCCATGGAGAAAGTTGTTCAGTTTGTTGGTCTGTAGCACACCCTTTCATATGACTATACCCTTTCTGTTACACATTGTATATCTATACTATACTAATATTATAAAGAGGAAAACTTTGTTTGTTTGTTTGTAATGAATAGGCTTAAAAACTACTGGACCGTTTTTAAAAATTCTTTCACCATTGGAAAGCTACATTATCCACGAGTAACATAGGCTATATTTTATCCCTGTAGTCCCACGGGAACGGGAACTACGCGGGTGAAACCGCGTGACGTCCGCTAGTATATATATATATCTATATAAATAAAAATGAATTGTTGTTCGTTAGTCTGATTAAAACTCGAGAACGGCTGGGCCGATTGAGCTGATTTTGGTTTTAAAATGTTTGTCGTAGTCCAGGGAAGGTTTAAACGGTGAGAAGTAGACAGGTAGGTAGGTAGGTAGGAAAAAATGCATTGCAACGCATGCCGGGTACAGCTAGTACTGACTAAAACCCATCCATGTTCCTTCCTCGCCCTTTACGTTCCGGGGCCGCGGTAGCTCCTTCGAATAGTCCCGCAGCCCCGGCAGTGGCTGGTTATCCACCACGGGTTGTCGTTTTCGAGGTTTTCGGGGTTGCTGAAAGAGGTTGAGGTTGAGGCTAGGTTGAACTATCCGTATATTTGTAAATATTTTCTGGGAGTCGTATCGAACTAGGTTTAGTATCGTGGGCTCTCTCTCTCTAAATAAGTAACTGTAGGTATGTTGTTTCGTGGGAAACCGCGGGCAGTTCGACGCGCGCGGTGCTGTTGTAGTGAGTGGCCCATTACCTTAACAGTTTGTTAATGTTCCTTCTTCCGCAGCTATAGGTGTTTCTAGAAACAAAGAATATCCTATCCGAGTCACCTATCTGTCACTTGATTCAAAGAGAGCTTTTCTGTGACGTTTTGTTTCTAACCGTCCAGTTAGAAAAATGTGCAACAGTCAGACATAAGCTAGTAAGTTGAAAATGGCCGATAGTGCTTACGTACTCGTATCGCTGTTACGAAAAACGTGCAAAAACTTCAAAGGACGGCGGTTTTGACTACGTAATTGTCACTAAATTTAATTGAAGTTTTTGTGATTACAGATTTAACAAGAAATAAATGGGTAAAAAATGACGTCTTGTGGCTTGTTACTGTTTGCGCTTGTGACAATTCTATGGCTGCCGTGCATTAGGAAAGGAACATGGTCCCGGCCTGGGCCAGTGTACGCAAGGGACCGACACAATCGCGTTTTTCAGATAACCCCAACTGGACAATGTTGCGAGACTGACTGTGAAGCATGCAAATAATTTGCTTTTTTTCTGATTTAGTTTTTTTTAATAAATATTTGGACGTTACGTTAGTTTTATTTTTAAATATAACACCTTAAACTGTCATTATACGGTTAACCCTAATGATAGTTTAGTTTTATTGAATCACTAGCTGTTGCCCGCGACGTCGCGGCGTCGTCGTCTGCGTGAAGGCTCCACAGCACCAAAAATACCTAAGATGCCAGTGTCGCTATAGCATTATAAGTATACAACTTTTAAAATAGCATTAAAATTTAAGTTTTTTTTGCAAGCGAAACTGAACTCAGCAGGATTCCCATATAACTTTCTCCACTTGCTTAAGTGGAGAAAGTTATATGGGAATCCTGCTGAGTTCAGTTATAAGATGTGACTGAAGGAAATAGAGAAAATAATGCAGGAAAACATTCCAGGACACAAAAGAGTAAAAATACGTACGTTCATACTTTACAACACTTCCCTGTAAACTACGTTGGTAGTTATGCTGCCAGGAGCCAAAATGTAAAGAGAGTCAGGACTGGTGACGCGGGAGCGACGTACAGTTGCCCGTGTGAGAAGCAACTCGTCCTGAGGACGACACCCGCTGTCCTTAGTGTCTGCCCCTGCGACTTATTGATGGTCATCACGAAGCAAACACTCACGGGGAACTGTACGCGCTTGAACTGGAACGGAAGTTATGAGGTATGAGGGGATTGCGTGGTATAAATACTGCCTCGCCGACGCCACAACCCGTAAGAATTTCCGCCTCAATGATATGTCTGTGGAGCGAGATAACTTTAAGGCGGGTCCCGTTACACAACTTCGGAGGAGATAGGTTCCGAAGAAGCATAATCGGGACACCGACCTTCAGCTTGATGGTATGTGCTGGAAGTCTACTTACTGACAGGTCACCTTGCTCGACAACAGTGTTTATCGAGGTGTACACCACTCCATTCTCCTCAATTTCCGAGAGAATGCATTCGTTAATTGCTGCAGCCTGATCATTTTTGGGCGTCAAAATGGCCCGCTCACAAACCCAAGAATTCTGCTGATGCGGTATACGACTGATGTCCCCGTACACACAGCGAATGAGTTCTTCTAAGCTGAATATCACTCTACTGAGAGACTCTGGAAGCACCCCCTGTCCACTTCTCTCTTCTGGTGGAGTGCTTTTGCCAAGACTTTGAAGGACATCGGAAAATACTTGAGCACGTGCAATGCCGCCGAGCCGAGCTCATAAATTAATGGTCAAGCGCAGCGTACGAATTCGTGACCACAACGAAGATCGTTTCTCGATCCCCGCGTCACCACGGGAAGCGTTTGCCGGAAATCGCCACTGAACAGAACTGTGACACCACCCATTAAATGTTCCTTCCTGTGGATGTCCTGCAGGGTCCTGTCCACGGCCTTAACTGCCTTCCTATTGGCCATCGTACACTCATGCCATACGATCAGAGAGCAATCCTTGAGCATTTGTCCCTTATCGCTGTTACGTGACACATCACAAACAGGCGTTTCGGCGCTCTCTAAGGTCCATGTTCACCGAAAAGATGACGGTCTGATTATCCGAAAACAGCTGTTTAAAACACATTTTTGTATGGTACCATGTTACAGTCACAGCTGTTTTTAGATAATCAGACCGTTATCTTTTTGGTGAACATGGACCTAAATCGATGGAAAAAAAAGAAAGAAAGAAAGAAAAAGCATTTATTAGCCCGACAGGACAACACATTAAAAAAAAAGATAAAATTGAGATGGGAATTTAAACATGGCATGTGCTGTCTTGCCACCCGGAAGTAGTGTGGCAGCGATTCCCGACGACGCGACGCTACAGCAAAAGCAATTTAGTCTTGCCTCCTGACATCTGCAAGTATGCCAGCAGTGGTAACAAATGTTTTTCCTGTTTCGCCAGGAGCATCCAAGAAAAACATTTTACCTTGGTTTTGCCCAACGCTTTCAAGGACGGCATAAATTTGTTTTTGATCTGAAGAGAACAAAGCGACATGGTCATTTCGTATACGTTTATAATTGGTATACGACATGAATACATATTATTTACCAAGCAATAATCACACCGATAAATACCGAACAAAAGTATTAACAGTCAATGTTTATTTTGTACTAACAACATGAATTTGATGAAGAAATGAACTAAACTTTTTTGAAATAGTCAACACCGCATTTTTTTTAGTTGTCTTCCTCAACTCTGCTAGAGATTTTGAGGGTTTTGTTGAAACTTATCAAATTTGAATTATTACCCAATTTCCAAAAACTGTTTAACTTGATTTGATTTTTATGAAATCTCATAGATGACGCTGCTTCAAATTGTCTTTATGCTAATACTAACATTAATTAAACTATGTTTCTCTGCCCAAGTTACTTAAATGGTGTAGTTTTTATAGTGTAAAGCTAGATAATAGCATGGCTTAATCAAAAACAACATTTAAATACGCGTCGTTAGATTACACGCTGTCACAGGATACCTACGTAAGAAAAATAAAGATTCACTGCTCCTCCCCGTAGGTGATAGCGTGATAATATGTAGCCTATATGTTGACCCGACCTCTTAGTAATATTCATGCAAAATTTGAAGCAAATCCATGCAGTACTTTTTGTGTTTATCCCAGACATGCATACAGACAAACAGACAAAAATTCTAAAAACTGTATTTTTGGCTTCGATATCGAGTATAGATCACGCCCCAGATATTCTTTAAAAAAATATTCAATGTACAGTTTTGACTTTCCTACGATTTTATTATACACTAGCTGACCCGCGCAACTTCGTCTGCGTCACATGAGAAAGAGAGGGTTACAGAGAGTGGGTCGTAAGCACCCATAATACAATTTTCAAAGAGCACGTAGTTATTTAAAACGGTGTATCTCCTAAGATATGCATTGAAGTAAATTTACGTACCCAAGGGCAATTTTGTTCAAATTCAAATACTTGTGATTAACAACGTATTTATTTGAATAATAATAAATTACCATGTTCACAAAAACAGCTTTAAAGGCTTCTATTGACAGCTTTACTTCTTCATACTTAGACACTCGATGACAGTCATACTCCAGCTAGGTCTGCAGTTCTGATCAAGGTGCATTAAATGAGCCGCAACACGATATAGCTGCTGTAAACCGTTGCGGACCTCTTACAACTGCTTACCATTTAAAATTTCAAACTCTACGTCCCTACGCTATGACGCCGTGTCTTAAAGTGCACAACCTCTTCAAAGCTTAGAAACCTTCAAATGCGGTATTAATATTTTACGATGACTTTCGAGACATTCCAATTTTAAAGAGTACTAGCTTCTGCCAGTGGCTTCGCCCGCGTGAAGTTTCAAAATTGGGGTTGAGTGAGAATATTATAAACGTAAGAGTAAACAAATATAATAATAACAAATCTCCGAACTGCTAAGCTATCGGGAGTTACACGTGTTATTGTGAGTCAACTATAAAAGATAGACATATGCTGTCTTGGGATATTTTTTATATAATTTTATGTGGAATATTTCCGTTATACATGATTTCTATGTAGCTTTAACCATTAAGGCTGCACACGCGACGGAAGCTAAAAAAACCAAGTAACTTCTCCCGTTTTCCCAACATTTCCTTTCACTGCTCTGCTCCTATTAATGGTAGCGTGATGAAAAGTATACTATTACCTGCTCAGGAGTATGTAGAATAATTGTACCAAGTTTCGTTAAAATCCGTCGAGTAGTTTTTTTTTCTATAAATAACATACAGACAGACAGACAGACAGACAGAAAGACAGACAGACAGACAAAAATTTTACTGATTGCATTTTTGGCATCAGTATCGATCACTAATCACCCCCCGATAGTTATTTTGTAAATATATTTCATGTACAGAATTGACCTCTCTACAGATTTATTATAAGTATAGATAGATTTGCAATTTTGCACCAAATTTTTATGTGAGTTCAACCTTTTTGGAATAAAATCGGATTGGGTTTTGAAACATGTATCAAAATAACTTGTAGTTTATATCAAAATCTCGAAGGAGTATTGATATCAAATTTTAAACAAATCACCGCCAAAATAACTTTCTACCCCTTTTTAATCCCGTTAGGTGATGAATTTCAATGCAATATGAAACGCGTCCATCAATTCTGTTAATACTGTTGATTGCAAAGTTTGAAGTAGATTGGACCAAGGAATCACATTTTCCCATACAATCTTTGCTCCCCGTTTTCACCCCCTTAGGGGTATAATTTCAAAATTCTTTCTTATCGTATGCCTACGTTATACAGAAAATACACCCTCCAAGTTTCAGGTTTCTACAATCTGCGGTTTAGGCTGTGCGTTGATCCATCAGATAGTTCTTCAGGACAAAGCATTTTTATTTGTAGATGGTAGGATTTGTACTCGTTTGTAATGTATTTGTAACTTTTCCGGCTTTATGTCTTATGTAAAATAAAAAATAATGATTGGCATCAAAAAATGTTTTGTGTAAAATAGCAATTTTCTGGCTAACTATTTCCCCTATACTGCCCCGCTGAAAGTTATTTTTTTGCGATTTCTGACTTTTTGAGTACTCTAACTGGGTTGGTTTGGAAGAACTTCTTGATCAGTGTCGGAAAGAAGATCGATTGGCATCAAAAAATTGTTTTAAGTAAAATGGCAATTTTCTTGCTAACTGTACTTTATTTTTTTATTAAATCTGTGAATCATAAACATTTCGTGAAAAAATTACGGATTGTTACCTAAGACCACTTTTGTGTATCTGCAGCTCCCCTTATTGCCCCGTTTACCGTTTCCACCCTGTATTACCAACTACTTATAATACCGACGAATACCGATTTTCTTGAGTTCCGCTATTTTGGGCGTATTTACTTCAAAAATGAAATTTCAACAAAAATTGAGAAATTACATTTACCTGCATTAGATTTGAAGTATTTACAGCAACTTTTAAAAGTTTCCACTTCAATGAATTTTATTCTATAGGTGTGTGAAGTTAATTAATTTTAAACACAAAACCCTCTTTTTTACGTCTCTGGATGTCTTTTTTTTAAAATGCTGAAACAGGTATTTCTTTATTTTTAATAATAAGTATATACTCTGAGTTTCATGAATCTAGAACAATCTAATTTTTTTTTCATACTACCCCCCCTTTTCACCCCCTTTTTTAAAATATCCATAATTTCTATAGCCTAAATGTTATTCTGAGTTTATTTAAAAAGATTAGTGAAGTTTTCATCAAAATCCGTCCAGCAGTTTTTCCGTGATGCGCGGTCAAACAAACAAACAAACAAACAAACAAACAAACAAACAAACACGAATATTAAAAATGGTTTTAATATGTTCAGTTACTTATTTTAAGTCAACCTGATCGGTTTTTTTTTTTAAATCTTCAATGTACAGATTTTTTGGTCTCAACGATTTTATTATATGTATAGATATGTATAGATCATGATAAACAGTTATCATCTCATCATCTGATTAGTGGTATTCTACTCTATAGGGGTCGATGCATTTACATCGCAATGTTACGGTGGTGTAAATACGGATAACTCAATGTCACTTCATCACGCTCTTGACCCAATTTGCGTCTTTCATTTGGGCGTCCCACCATAATGTGTCCAAGTTCCGTGTCTTTGATTGCATCCACGACAAAACCCTCTAAATATATTTTTTGCATAAATATAATTGAGAGTTTGGTTACTTGTCATCTGCTTAACCGGACCATCCTGTGAGTGCCTTGAGTGTAAGATCTCCAACCAGGTTGTTCAGTGTTTCATAAACAAGTCCCAACCCGAATCAATCCCACATTTCATTTGGCTCATGCCGATCGACATCTACTGTTAATGAATCACATTCGGGTCGGCTCGGCACAATGCAGACTTATCCCGAACGAATTTCTACATTAAATATTCGACTTCTGTATTGGAGCATATTTTTTCGAGCCGGATGCAGTCCAAAAGCGCTCTTACGGTCAAGACAACAAGAATTGAAACCGTCGTAATTATAATTAGGTGTCTAGTTCGAGCAAGTTTTCAGGAAACAAAATATTTTGTTTATAAATAGAGAAAATAATCCGTGCAACATTTCCTTTCACGCCAGTTCCATGTGACGTGCAATTCAATTAGCAATAAATTAATATTTAGTATATTTTATAACGAGGGACTAATCGAAGCCATTATTTAAACCCGAGGTGGTTTGACTCCCGAGCTTGCGAGGGAGGCAATGAAAGCGAGGGTAAATTAAATTGGCGTTTAGTCTCGAGGTGCAAACTGTACTTTTCGCTTCGAGTGCGAGAAAAATAGTCATTTAAAACTGAACAAATTTACACTCGACTAAAATTCTGAACTGAGCGGTCAGTTTTTTCTTCTATCAGGTCAGTCACAGATTAACCATTGAAAACACAACACAAACTTTCAACAATTTTCGCAATGAAGATGATCCACACTCCACGGATAATTAGTACCTACATTACTGCAGCGGCTAGCAACAGAGGCTTTGCTTTTGAAAATCAACAACCATACATTTTTCTCGCATTGAAGAGTTAATTTGTTTTCACTTCTCATGCTCTAAAAGTACGCCGTTATAGCCCTACGAAGCGGGATTAAAGTGACCGTTTATTCCCTAGGGAGTAAAAAGGAATTTAAAAATGGAACGATCTTTTACTCTGAAACATGGCCACAAAAGAGTAACTTGACAAAGGTTTTATTTAAATTTCGAATTGGCATGCAAATAGAAAGCGGTTTATTGAAAAAAAAAAAAACAAATGAACTCTTCAACGCGAGAAAAAATTATGGTTGTTTGTGTGCATCGTTGATTTTAAAAAGCAATGCCTCTGTTGCTAAACAGAGGCATTGCTGCATTGCATTGCAGTAAGGTAGGAAGCCGTCGCCTCCTTCTGCGAAGCAGTCATGCTAGCGAAGGAGGTGGCGGAACGAGAGAGGGAGAGATCCTCTCTTCCCGGCCGCCGCGGGAGACGCAACGGGCGTCGGGGGCCACGTGGTGGCTACCGGCCACCGTAGATGCGGGCCTGTGGACGGCTGGCTATGGGCTAGCTAGCCGTCCGGCCGTCTAACGACGACGACAGGCCGTGTCGACGGCGCGTTCGTGTTCCACGCGCGCCTCAAAGAGATGTCAGCAAAAGGAGAGGGGCCGAAGCCTGCCGGGGTTGCGGGCCTGTTCGAAAGAGATACCGCGGCCCCGGAACGTAAAAGGCGAGGAAGGAACATGGATGGTTTTTAGTCAGTAAGAGTCTGACACTCCCTCCCGCTCCGCCCAGAGTGGGGGGGGTCATTTGATGATTTCCCATCCTTAAAAAAAAAAAGGCTATAGAAATTATGGAGAATTTTGGAAAAAAGGGGTGAAAAGGGGGGGGGGTAAAGTTTGTATGAAAAAAAATTTTTAGATTGTTCTAGAATCATGAAACTCAGAGTAAATACTTATTATTAAAAATAAAGAAATACCTGTTTCATCGTTTTTATAACATTTTATCCAAAGACGTAAAAAAGAGGGTTTGGTGTTTAAAATTAATTAACTTCATACACCTATAGAACAAAATCCAATGAAGTGTAAACCTTTAAAAGTTGCTGTAAATACTTCAAATCTAATATAGGTAAATATAGTGTCTCAATTTTCTTGAAATTTGAATTTTGAAGTGAATACGCCCAAAATAGCGGAACTCAAGAAAATCGGTTTTCTCGGTATAAGTAATTGGTAATACAGGGTGGAAACGGTAAACGGGGCAGTAAGGGGAGCTACAGCTACACGAAAATGGTCTTAGAAACAATCCATAATTTTTTCGCTAAATTTTGATCCCCATTCACAGATTTAAAAAAAAGTACAGTTAGCAAGAAAATTGTTACTTTACACGAAACATTTTTTTATGCCAATCGATCCTGTTTCTAATACTCAAAGGTTAAGGAAGCTACCCTTTCTACCCCGTTAATCGTTTCCACCCTGTATTTACAAAAAAAAAATACTACGAAGAAAATGACGTAGACTATACGAATGTACATCAGACCTAAAGCCGGAAAGGTTACAAATACAAACGAGTACAAATCCTACTATCTACAAATAAAAATTGTTTTGTCCTGAAGGACTGTCTGATGGATCAACGCACAGCCTAAACCGCAGATTGTAGAAACCTGAAACTTGGAGGGTGAATTTTTTATATGATGTAGGCATACGATGAGCAAGGATTTTCTGAAATTATAACCCTTAAGGGGTGAAAAGAGGGGGGCAAAATAGGATGGGAAAATGTCATTCCTTGGTCCAATCTACTTCAAATTTTGCAATCAACAATATTAACAGAACTGATGGACGCGTTTCGTATTGCACGTAAATTGATTTCAATGCATATCTCCTAAGATACACCGTTTTAAATAACTCCGCATCAAAATAATGATCATGTACCGGGCGTGCATTTTCATTATGCGGAAGGATGTGTGTGATGTGCTCTTTGAAAATTGTATTAAAGGTGCTTACGACCCACTCTCTGTAACCCTCTCTTTCTCTTATGTAACGCAGGCCAAGTTGCGCGGGTCAGCTAGTTTTTAAATAATACGACAGATATGAGTATACAATTGCGGGCAATTGATTACAATTCCAAGATGAAAGTCACTAAAAAGGATATCATTGTTAATCCAAAAAGTATAAATCGCATGGAAACTTTTAAAACTAAACTTTTATCTAAACTACCACTTTTGTCAGCTAATGATGATCCCAGTCAACACTTTTACGATTTTATCAGAATGTATTGCACACAATTTGAAACCACTTTTGTCCCTAAGTCAATCTCGGTAAATAGTAACGCTTCTTTCAATGACTGGGCCACCCATTGGTATTCATAAAAGTCGAAAACTACTTTACGAGCTGTATGAAGAGCGGACTTATACAAACACAGTAGAATTTAATTTGTGTGTTCAGAATTACTCTAAAGTATTTTAAAAAGTTTGTTTATTAGCAAAGTCACGGTACTTGAGTTCAAAAATAAAAAATAGTAGTAATGTAATTAAAATGACATGGAACATTATTAATAGCGAAACGGGAAAGTCTTGCAACCGAAACAGTGACAGTGACTCCTTGCTATTGGCGATAATATTATAAATTCAGACACTCACGTTGCCACAGCCTTTGAAAATTTATTTGCAGATAGATATTCCCGTATCGACAACTAAATCGCTTAAGCAGCTGCCGAGTATTTACTAAGGGCAAACGTTTCAGTCTGTGATTCCGAATTTAACTTTCAATATGTCACCTGTAAAGATATTATCAAAACTTTTCACACCTTAAATGTTAAAAAGACCGCCGATCCATGGGGTAATTCTGTGGACGTTGCTAAATCCATTATAAATGTTGTAGCTCCTTCTTTAGCTGTAATATTAACGATTGTATTGACCGTGGTGAGTTTCCTGATCTAATGAAATATAGTAAAATAATATCATTGTTTAAATTGGGTAGTACATTAAAAAAATTGGCACAAGTGCAAAGTTATTTCAATAAACAGTTCGGTTTAACAAGGGGTCGTTCAACTACTGATGGCCGGTGTTGAACTTTTAGGACACATTTATAATGCTTGGGAGGACAAATGCGATGCTTTGGGATTTTTTTGCGATTTATCTAATGCTTTCGATTGCGTTCTTCATGAAACTTTAATCAGGAAACTACACCACTACGGAATCCGTAACGCCTCTCTGGATCTTCTTACTTCATATTTGAGTGATAGGATTCAGAGAGTTGATGTTAACGGGAAAAGATCCCCCGGATCCGTGGTAAAAATGGGGGTACCCCAGGGCTCAATTCTTGGTCCATTTTTGTTTTTGATTCACATAAATGAGTTGCCTTACCTCATAAAGGATAATCATGACGTAGTATTGTTTGCAGACGACCCTTCTCTTTTATTTAAACTCAAACGTCAGCAGTCAGTTATGGATAATGTTAATAGCTCCCTGGCAAATGTTAATAATCTACTTTTAAATGAGAAAAAAAACTAAATGTATTAAGTTTACGATACCCTATGCATGTAAGACAAGTTGAAACTACTGTACTATGTAGTTAAGGATGAAGAGTTGCAACCGGAAAATAGCACAGTGTTCTTAGGCATAACTTTGGATGCAAAGCTTCAGTGGACACGCACATAGACAAATTGTCGAAAAAACTTAGCTCTGCAGCATATGGTGTTAGTTAAATTCCTTTATTTTATACACTGTCACATCTCTCAAAAACAGTGAAGGAAAACATCGTGAGGAAACCGGCATGTCCTAGAACCAAAAAATTCGAAGACATTTGACATCTACCAATCCGCACTGAGCCCGCGTGGTAGATTATAGCCCATTCCCTCTCATTGAGAGGAGGCTGTGTCCCAGCAGTGGGAACATTATAGGCTGATGATGATGATGATACACTGTGACATTGAATGATTAGACATGAATACTTAGTTCAGTATTTTATTATTATTTTTTACTTTACTTTTTTTTCATGTGTGTGTTTATTTGACATGAATATTTACTTGTGACATTTAATGATTTGACATGAATACTTAGTTCAGTATTTTATTATTATTTTTTACTTTACTTTTTTTGTGTGTGTTTATTTGACATGAATATTTACTTGTGACATATTTTAATGATTTGACATGAATACTTAGTTGAGTATTTTATTATTTTTTACTTTATTTTTGTTTATTTTATGCGTACTTGACATTTCGTATTTTTATTGACATTCGAATTTGAATTGTAAATTATTATTTATTTTATTTTATTACAAGCTGACTCGCGCAACTTCGTCTGCGTCACATAAGAGAAAGAGAGGGTTACAGAGAGTGGGTCTTAAGCACCTATAATACAATTTTCAAAGAGCACATCACACACATCCTTCCGCATAATGAAAATGTGCGCCCGGTACATGATCATTATTTTGCTGCGGAGTTATTTAAAACGGTGTATCTCCTAAGATATGCATTGAAGTCAATTTACGTACCTAATGCAAATTTAGTCCAAAATCAAATACTTGTGATTAACAACGTATTTATTTGAATAAGAATAAATTACCATGTTTACAAAAACAGCTTTAAAGGCTTCTATTGACAGCTTTACATCTTCATACTTAGATACTCGATGACAGTCATACTCCAGCTAGGTCTGCAGTTCTCATCAAGGTGCATTAAATGAGCTGCGGTATTAATATTTTACGGTGACTTTATAACATGTAGTTTATATCAAAATCTCGAAGGAGTATTGATATCAAATTTTAAACAAATCACCGCCAAAATAACTTTCTACCCCTTTTTAACCGCGTTAAGGGATGAATTTAATTGCAATATGATACGCGTCCATCACTTCTGTTAATACTGTTGATTGCAAAGTTTGAAGTAGATTGGACCAAGGAATCACATTTTCCCATACAATCTTTGCTCCCCATTTTCACCCCCTTAGGGGTATAATTTCAAAATTCTTTCTTATCGTATGACTACGTTATACAGAAAATACACCCTCCAAGTTTCAGGTTTCTACAATCTGCGGTTTAGGCTGTGCGTTGATCCATCAGAGAGTCTTTCCGGACAAAGCATTTTTTATTTGTAGATAGTAGGATTTGTACTCGTTTGTAACTTTTCCGGCTCTATGTCTTATGTAAAGTAAAAATAATGATTGGCATCAAAAAAATGTTTTGTATAAAATAGCAATTTTCTGGCTAACTATTTCCCCTACACTGCCCCGCTGAATATATTTTTTTTGCGAATTCTGACTTTCTGAGTACTCTTACCTGGGTTCGTTTGGAAGAACTTCTTGATTAGTGTCGGAAAGAAGATCGATTGGCATCAAAAAAGTTATTTTTTGTAAAATGGCAATTTTCTTGCAAACTGTTCTTTATTTTTTAATTAAACCTGTGAATGGGGATAAACATTCTGTGAAAAAATTACGGATTGTTACCTAAGACCATTTTTGTGTAGCTGCAGCTCCCCTTACTGCCCCGTTTACCGTTTCCACCCTGTATTACCAAATACTTATCCCGAGGAAAGCGATTTTCTTGAGTTCCGCTATTTTGGGCGTATTCACTTCAAAATTCAAATTTCAAGAAAATTGAGAAATTATATTTACCTGTATTAGATTTGAAGTATTTACAGCAACTTTTACAGGTTTCCACTTCAATGGATTTTATTCTATAGGTGTATGAAGTTAATTAATTTTAATCACAAAACCCTCTTTTTTACGTCTCTGGATGTTTTTTTTTTAAATGCTGAAACAGATATTTCTTTATTTTTAATAATAAGTATTCACTCTGAGTTTCATGAATCTAGAACAATCTAATTTTTTTTTTCATACTAAGTACCCCCCCTTTTTCCCCCTTTTTTTTAAATATCCATAATTTCTATAGCCTAAATGTTATTCTGAGTTTATTTAAAAAGATTAGTGAAGTTTTCATCAAAATCCGTCCAGCAGTTTTTACGTGATGCGCGGTCAAACAAACAAACAAACACGAATTTTAAAAATGGTTTTAATATGTTCAGTTACTTATTTTGAGTCACCCTGATCGGTTTTTTTTTTAAATCTTCAATGTACAGATTTTTTGGTCTCAACGATTTTATTACCTATATGTATAGATTGTGAATGTGAGGACCTTGTGGGTCACTTTTTATTGTTTTTTTCCCACGACTGTCTGGCAGTTTGAGTACTATAAGCGACCTACCCAAATGTCCTTTCTTTGGTATTGATCGTCGTTTCGTTGAGCTCCTTGAGTTAAGGGCGCACAGAATGACAGCTAAAATTCAATTTTTTTTTTTTTTTTTTTTTTTTTTTTTTTTTTTTGAAAACTACAATATTTTGGAAAAATAAAAACACGGGTGCTTTATTTTTTTATCTAAATTTCATGTTTCATAAATAAGTAATTTCTTTAGAACATAAATCGGTGTCCATCGGGTTTTCTGCGCGAAAACAAAGAAATACAGCCCCCACGTCTGAAGGCCGAAGCCGCACTGACAATTGGTGCATCGGGGTCCTAGCGAGGGCCGGGGGGCAGGGCGGTCCTAGCTGTGACTGGTTAAAAAGCTTGAAATTTTAGAAAAGGGGCTATTACGATGGAAATATTCGTTTAAAAAAAAAAAGAAAACGTATGAACACTGCGTTATATAGTTTTCGACTATCATGTAAAGTTTCACGACCTAATTTAACGTTTTTAATTGAATACTTGGTTTTGAAATTTATTTTAGAGGTAACTTTGAGGTAGTTTTCTATCGAGAAAATTTTATGGAATCGTGTTTCCGAAACGTATGAACCTTAGAAGCAGTCTTCAACTTTGCCATATATTAATCCCAAAGTGAATGCTTTAGTTATATTAACACGAGACGGGTTTAAAAATCACGATTTTGGGTTATACGGGCCCTTAAAAGTCGAGCTACACGATAACTGACAAATGCTTGCATAGACTGAACAGGTTCACTCAAATCTGTATGGTTCTTTCTTCAAAAGACCATCTTAGATAATAATCTGCATAGTTCTCATGTGAGTTGAACAAGATTGTCTGGACTTTAAAAGAGACTATGACCTCTGAGTTTGTTTCGGCTGTTTCTTCTCAGAGTAGTCAGGTCGACACCCCGACCGGTGTCGGCATCTAGTTTAAAAAAATGACGTGTAAACGTGTTTGAGAAAACCTACTTGTTGAATAAATATCATTTATCATTTACAGCGTAATAATTTTCATCCCCCCATCTCGGAAAGCGTATATTTGCTCTTCGATCTCTGATTGTAAAAGCCGTTTTTATCCTCTGGAGGATAAAGTAAATTGAATTTAGAACATCGTGTGCACTAAGTTTGTGAATTCAAAACATAATTAAGTCAAATTACGTGATGGGCAGCGGAGGAGCCCAAAAAAACACCAAAGTTTCCACTAAATGAATTTAATAAAGTAATTACAATTAATTATTAATATTAGGTGAGTTGGTACTAAGTGGGTGTCCTAAAGACCGATGTATGTGACGAAAGGCCCCGCGCCGAATCTGCTGGTTGGTTTTATTGGATGTTTCAAGTTGGGTTGCGCAATCCGTTCACAGTGCCCGAATGTATAGTGATGACGTATTTGGGAGGCACTCACAGATATAATATCCACCTCCATGGTGCCGAATTAATCATACAACTTTTTTGTAATTTGTTATTAACTCAGACTCGGAATCTTCTTGGTGTACTTTTTTATTTACCTTGAGCGCGCCATTTTCTTTCCACGTCATATTGAAACCTTAGATTAAAAACAAGAAACTTGAAAACAAGTAAAAAACCTAAAATGAGTGGTTCTAACGACGAGGAAGTTTATTTGACGCCAACAGAATTAACTGAAATTGTCAATAATAGCAAATTATTTTTGCTTTTAGTCATTTCCTCGTTGAGGTGGGATGAAAAGTTACGTGTTGCATTCGAGTGCAAAGGTTTTTCACCTCGTGCTCTTTTGATTCCTTCGCTAACGCTCAGGATTTATAAAATATGAATCATTCGCTGCGCTCGTGATTCAATTTTAGAGTCTTTCGCTTGCTCGGTATCAATTCGCCACGTTGCTGATCAGTCAGAGCGGTCGTAGCTACTCATGTGTAAAGGTACAGGGTGTAAACAACCTCATCACGAAGCCGTCAACCAAGCATTCTGTACATTAAACAGAGACTTTCTTTTTGGGGTGAAAAATCAGGTTTTGTGGAATGTTACGCACTCAAAACATTGTGCGGATGGATGGATTAAATAAAACCGGGGCTGTGGAGGTGTTTAAAAGATTTAAATCTTACATTAAAAAATGTACAAAAAAAAAACTTGTCAATAATAACTTTGACCCCCAATATCTCCGTAACTAGAAGGTTCCCAGGTATGGTGTAGAACTAAAATTAATGATTACTATGATGGAGAGAACAAGTGCTTATCGGTTTTTTACCTATATATTGTTGTTCGCTATGCAGTCATAGCTTGATGTGGTTGGTAGTAATGGGAACTAAATAAAACAGTCAGTTTTGGTATGATCTTTTATTTCAGACTAATCATAAAGAAAAGACCGCAGTGAGCGGGACTGCACTTCACCGCAGCGACGAGTTTGGGACCTCCCAGTGCGCAGTAAAATATGCCAAGATACGCACTTCCACTGCCGAGTATTGGGCCTATAAAATAGGGAAGTATTTGACTATGTCGCTCCGTTGCAGTGCAATTCCGATCAGTGCGGAGTTTCTTTAACATTTCAGTTACAGTGCTGCGATTCCGTAGTTATTATATTTATATGAATTATGTAACCTACATAATGCATCTATCACTAATTCATAGCACCTTTCGAAAACTCTTTCATTGTAATTTTGTATTCCTTTCTTTACTTTACTTTGTAGGTTTGTAATTCATAAAAATATTATCCATCAATGATAAAATTAAATAAATTACTTAATAGATAAGTTTTATTAATAGGTACCTATCCAGTAGGAAGGAAAACCTTCCTTATTTATTAAATTCGGACTTTTAAATAAATCTATTGTGTAGACAGGTACCTACCTAACAAATTAAGTTTAAAAAAATGTGATGAAATTGAAAACCTCATAAGTGGTCTACTCAGCATGATTACGTAACGGATTTTTCAGAGATCTTGAAACTGCAAAAATATCTGTTGTCTACACGTTTTTATTTGTTTCATGATGATGGCATACTGATATCTAAGATAATAGTACATTTTGATACTAGTGGAGAAAGTTTGTTATTGTAGTTCAAGGTGGTATTAACACACAAGCCGTAGGCGAAGGTGTTTTTGAGCCGAGAACTGCAATAACAAATGTCCACGTGTATCAAACGACGTTTTTCAATACACTTTTGAAGAAATAAAATTACGAGACTATAATTTAAATTTTAATTATTTTTCCGCGCTTTATTTTCGCCAGGTTTAGGGAGAAGCAAAGGTATGAAGCCGTTATTACAGCTTAATTTAAAAAATAGTTTTTTTACATATGGATGTCTTCATTTCTGATTCGATCACGCAAGGAAACTCCGAGCATAGCCCTCTCCATTGCTCTTTGGGTGACTTTAAGCCTTTTGATAAGGCCCATTGTGAGCGACCACGTTTCGGTCCCGTATGTAATCACTGGCAACACACACTGGTCATAGACTTTCGTCTTGAGAAACTGCGGTAAGTTGGACGAGAAGATACCGCGCAGCTTCCCGAACGCTGCCCAGCTAAGTCGGATTCGACGATTAACCTCTTTCTCGAAGTTAGACCTACCTAACTGGACTGTTTGTCCTAGGTATACATAATCGTCTACAATTTCGATATGGGCATTCAACATGACCTTCGTCTTGTCCATGCTCATTTTTAGACCTACTCATTCGGAAGCACTACTGAGGCCATCGAGCTCGACCTCAGTAGAGCTCCTCCATGGTCTCAGCCAAACCGAAGGTGAGTGATGTATTCGCCTTTGAACCTAATAATTAGTTTTAAATAATCATGTTTATCTATGATATTGAATTTATAAACACAATTTGAACATGTTCACGCCGTAAAGACGTAGATCGCTTTGCGGATATTAAAAAAACACATTCACTTCTGATAGTCAGAGGTGAATGTTTTGTTTTTAATTATGCATTGAACCAGTTTGGACTAAGTATAGGTATAGTTATCAGTGGCAAGTTTGCTTTCCGCACACGTGTGAAAAACATATCAAAAACGCACGTGTGTGTATATACTATAATACACTGCATTTTGAACCTTATCGTAGTGCGAAAAAAAACCGTTTTCGAGGAAATGTATTGAAAATGGACTAATTAGATATCAAAGTCCACGTATGAGGTTTTTGTGCTTATTACACTTTGCATATATCAACTGAAAGTATGATACAAAATAAAATTGATGAGATGAAATTAATTTAACAATAGATTATAATAATAGTATTCATGATATTACGATCTAAGGTGTGAATATTTTCTAGGTAAGTAGGTATAGATTTGTGATGTTATTTTTATGTATGATAGATTATACTGCCAGTGTACTGATATACTTGATTGGTCGATGATAATTCATAAAACATTTTATGAGGAAAGAAAATGTTGGATTTTTTAATTGAGATATTTTGTCCAGGAAAATGAAATGGTATTCAAACCAAAATAAAAACCATAATAAAATTTACAACATGGTGGCTTAAAATGTTCACACCTACGCTCAACGCAATTAGCTTAGGTGCAAGCCCTACGCTCGTGGGCATCCAAACTTAAGAATTATTTGACGCCTGAAACTGCGTAAAGCGGGCTCCGCATCGGGGAGCTTTACTCAGTTTTAGGCCTAAGACTTTTTGCCAGTTTCTGAATCGAGTAATTGACGTTCTGGAGTTCAGTTTTAAATCTCGAATTTCGGCTGCAACATTGCCTTGAAGCAGTCATCTTAGTTTGAGTTTAAGTAGCTCCATAAACAAATACTCTAATCAGAAACTGTGCATTAGACTAACATTCCAACAATGTCACATAATCAGTATCCTGAGAACTTTTGCTGTTTCGACTGTCAATACATGAACCACTGCTGCATGATCACGTACTGACTATTCTTAAGATATTGCATTAATTTGACTGAAATGTTATAATAATTTTAATTGTAATTGAATTGTGATTTTAGTTTTATCATGATGTTGATTTTAATTTGATTTGACTTTGATTGATTTTATTTTGTAAATAATTTTAGTTTTAATAATGATTTTAATTGTGATGTTGATTTTAATATTATTGAGCTTTTAATTTTGTAATTTTTAAGTCTGTGTAATTATACGTATGATCCAATGTTGATTGAGATAAATAAAATAATACGTCAATTTTTATTCGACTTCGTCCAATAAAGTCAAATTATAGTAATTATTGATTTGGTTTAAGATACCTACGTCTTTGAGTGCGACAGTAAGTAAAATTATCTTATTTATTTAGCAGCAGTTATAAATATACAGGTTGAATGACATTAATAGTCATTCAACGTGAGAAGTGTGAAAAGAGTTTTATTAATTTTAGTCGTTCACATAAGTTTTTTTTATAACAATTTGCAAAATGTGATGATCAATTTTCAGTAGACAATTTTTTTTAAAGATATATTCTGTAGACATATAACATCGTATTTAGTTAATACATAACATTATGTATAAGACAGAAATACTAAGCTAGTGAGAAAATATTTCTTTAAGTACACATAAAGTATTTTCAGACAGATATTTTTTTTTTACTTTTATTAATATTTTTTTTTCTATAAATTTCAATTAAGCTAAGAATACATTTGTTAAAAATTCTTAAAGAAGACACTAAGTGTGCTGTGTTTATATACAACCACTACAAATTAAGTTAGTTCCGTATTTACAAAATAGATTAAACTAAAGAAAAAAATAGTTACGGTACTAAGTAGGTATTACATTTTTTTTCTATAAAAATACACGATATTTTATCGTTTATAAAGTTTTAAAGTCCTAATTTGAATTTAGTTTTAGATAAAAGGGTAGGTACATAGAAACTGTATCTACATCACAGTCTTCTTTCAAATCGGTGCAATATGTCAATAGGTTTCTTTTTAAAATATTTAACATGATCTCTGAGGAGATTGTTATGCTTTATTTATATATCTGAAGTGATCGTAACTATCGCATGCCTCACTGAGAGAATAACGTCGAGAATCGCACTGTTGTACAATGTGAAGTCTAGCAGTGAATCAATAAGCTTTATTTTACTTTGACACAAAAATATCTAGTTACCTCTACCTACTTGTGCTTATGTTATCCTATTTGACTTAACCGGGTGTTTCGCTATTATTTCCAATAAACTTTACTTATGGGAAGAGGTACTTATTTAAATTTGAAAACACATAATATGTACATTCTTTTTTTATAGTAAATATTACCTAGGTATACTAAATTGATACATGCAACATTGAATACGAAGGTATATAATATGTTATATAATGTGTACCAGAAAGGTGTAGTCATATATCGATGATGATCCCGTAGAGAAGTTGTTCAGTTTGCACGGTGCACGGTGGTCTGAATTACCTACACCCTGAAATGTGACTACACTTATCTGGTACACGCTGTATATAGATAAATTAGTGATCAGACATCTAGTTATTTTAGATAAGTAGCTGTAAAATTTACAACTACCAATATAAATGTAGAATGTACAATAGTGATCATATAAGAATATATTAATAACTGTCTAAATTTTTATTTAGCTACATACGCTACGCTACATCTAGAATGTTTAACAAGTAAGATTGATAAATAACACACCGATTTATATTTCGCCTACTGCCTAACCTAGACATACACTACACAATAAAGATATACTTAAAGGAAGTGATTATTACATAATTTCATGAATAAATCTAATTTATATTTTTTCAGATTTCCTATTGTGTTAGTGAAGTAATTATACTGTAAACTCAAATGTGATTTACAAATGAAAGTGGCGTAATAATTTATAGTAGTTTAGTGTAACAATAAACATTTTAATAAGAATAAAATTAGTCCTTTTAAACTTGCTGTGATTGTTGTAAAATCCTTCTGATTGCACAAGAGGCAGAAGGTTTTACTAAAAATGTTAACTTGAAAGAAAACTACGAACACCAGGAATACAGCCATCGGAAGTGTAGTTTTCTGGGCTGCACTCATTCACGCAACCTGCGCCAGCGATGGTGTCATTCTGTCTTGTCGTCCTTGCGGGAGCCCGCGCTGGCAGGGCTCGCTGGACCTTTGTTCCTGCGCACACAAACAGCTTATTCGACTATGTTGCTATAAGTACACGCATTATCATCTGAGTATCGAGTCATAAATCATTTTTATTCGTTTATCTTCCTCGCACTTACAGGTCTTTTGGAGTACTATAGGGATGTGCTTAAAAATTATAGTACCGATAGCCTTGACACGAAAATTATATTAAATAATAATAAAAAAATAAAAACCATGGAGTTTCTTACCCATTCTTCTCTATGGAGATCTACGCTTTGGAATGGGCAAATACAGTAGTTACAGTTTTTATGCCTTCTGACTGGGACTGTAGCAACATTTCATTGGGGTGTTTGTTTCGACAGTTCAAAAGTGCCTGTAGCGGTCTACTTGCAGTAAATGCTTTGATTTTTTTTGCTTGAAAACATGCAAAATAATATGCGTCATTTAAATAAATAGCTTATCAGTTAGTTACTTGTAACTCACGACTCAGATGATAATGCGTTAGCATGTAGCTAGCTAACCTCCAGAATAGTTTTGCGAACGTGAATGCGATACAAGCCCCGTACACGCATTAGGGTAGACCATGCTGATGCCTGGGAGACGTCACATCCCAGCAGTTATAAATTTATAATTGCATTGCGTGAGTGCGATAGATAAATAAATATAAGCACCAACGAACATGGGCACCTCGGATTGGTAGTCATCAGTATTCTGCAGCTATCTTTCCTATCATGACTAGAATACTGTACACTATACCGTCAACTCATTAAGTATTATTTTATAATTTCATTAAAATACTCTGTAATAATGTACCGTCACCGGGTAAACGTTGCATCAGTTTTTTCGACAGTTTTTTTATCTCAAAATCTGTTAGACAGATTGGCTTAAAATTTATTTTGATGCATTGTTCATTTAATCAGCTTTGAGAATGTTACTTAATTATTGACGGCCAATAATGAAGAACACAGTAAATAAAGATTTTTTTATTAGAGTATAATTAACCCACTGTGTACACCAGGTGGTGAACAACAATGGGTCCAATGGATTTTATTGGTAATTATACCTAGACTAACTATTATTATATTTTTAATAAAAAAAATAGTTATCAATTTATTTAAGTAAAATTGTTATTAACATTTTATACATACTACAACTAGCACTATATGCAGGGTGACTGGTTCGGGACCCGCCATAGCAAATTCGCTTATAGAGGAGGTAATTTTCTCTTCGGTATTTTAATAACCAAATGTTTATGACTACCAACAAGTAGTAAAAAACACACAAAAATCAAGCAAAAAAAATAGTTTTTAATGCTTGAAGGTCAAATTTCAATAAAGTATAAAAATTTACCTATCTCCTCAACGATAAAACTTTGGTAACGGAAAGTATGGTTCAGTAATTAGAAAATGACCTCCTCTATATGCGAATTTGCTATGGCGGGTCTAGAGCCCGTCAACCTGTATAATTACAAAAATAAAAATTAAACGTTAGTAAACAAAAATATAAAATAAAATACAACATTATGTCGAATCTTAAAACTTAAAAAGAAAAACGAAAGCACATCAATAGTTTTCAGTTTAGTTTTTTTTTTTTTTGTGGTCATTAAATTTGATGTCAGGCGGTTTAAATTTTCTTTTCAAAGTAGAAAAAGGAATGTGATGCTTTGCAACTGCTTGCCAAATTTTAGTTCTAGGCTTAGGCAGTTATTTTTCTTATAATTTTATTTCCCCCATTCTGAAACAAAATAATTAAAAATATTAATAATCCTAGCAGAACCATGCACAATGACTGCACGTAGCTTTTACAGTAAGTACACATATTGGAATAGCAACTCACTATGTACAGTCACTAGCGAGCACTTTCCTAAATTTTCGAGAGAAATAACGATTGCAACTTGGAGGAGATATGATCTTTTTCATAAAAATATGTGTCCCAGAACACTGTCTTCGTAAATATATGAATACTTAATCAGAACAATAGGAGTAGAACACATTTAAAAGTTGTTAAGTGTTTACATATTGGTGCTCGTGACAGTACACAGTGAATCAAACAAAAAATTCAAAGCGACCGTTGACCATTTTCAAAATGTTGACAAACATAAATAAGAGCTAACCTGTTAGGACAAATAGCAAGTAAATTATTATTTATGTCATAAAGTAAAGATAAAAGATACAAAGTGTTGATAACTTACATATTAAATTATTTTAACAGCGTCACAGGAAAATCAGGTGACACAGTGCCTGAGGTGAGCGTCCGTTTTCGTAAATATAAGCGATATCCACTGACCAATCGTTTACCCAGTAACCATAACAAACACTATTTTTTATTGTACGTTGACTGAAATAACTATCTACATGCCTGTGTACATACATACTTACATAAGTATGAACAATACTTACTTGAAAGCTGTATGCGCGGCATGTTCAGTTGTTTTTTCTTTGTTGGTACCACGAATAGGCAAAGCGATCCAAAGAAATATATGGGAGACTAGACCTACCCTCATTTTGACTATAAAGAGTATTATAATACTACTTATTTGCATGCTTTAACAAGGGGGGAGAGGGGGCAAGAGGGGGAGGCGTTAAGGGGGAGCCATGGTTCACTACGTTTACCGTTTAATGTAGGTATAACGGTGAAACTATCGGACACGCAGAGAGCACGCACAATGAACCCATAAATTAAGTGGCGTAATCAATGTAGGTCAAGAATATCGCCGTCGAGGCAAGTTATCGAGGAGTTTCCGATAAAATATACCTAAACTAGTATGCAAGTCATTGATAGCCTCATAATATTAATTTAATGCTAGTCTGTAGCGTATGGAAGTCGCCTAAAAAGCATATAAACAACGGAGCTCTAAAACAAGTGTTTTGCTTTCTAATAAGTTGCAGTTCCGTAATAACCTGCGAAAACCATTTCAGATGGTCACAGCGATGCTGATGAGAAAGTGATTTTCATCAGTATATACAAGTCTATAGCGGCAGGCACGGTATAATGCCATTTACAAAGCTCTGTGCACAAGCTAGCACAGTGCTAGTCTAGTGATCTCAGCACTACACCTAGAAATTGTAAATAATCTTGCCTTGTAAACGTCATCATCCGCCAGCACCTTATATGTCATCCCTCGCTCTTGGAGAGCCAGCCGGTCGAACTGAAGAATGAACTGACATAACATAAGCTAAGCTATGTTTGAGCACAACTATGGAATACGGCTGTTACACTAGATACATTGGTGATAGCCATAGCGCTTCTCTGGGCATTCACAATGCAGGGTGTAAACAGACTCATCAGGAAGCTGTTAACCAAGAATTCTGTACATCAAACCACAAGTAAATTAACGCAAATATTCTTGCTGGGAAACGACTTTTTTTTGGGTGAAAGTTCATGTTTTGTGTTAGAACTTAATGTTACGGGCTCAAAATAGATTGAATATTACGGGGGTCGTGGAGGTCAACAAAAACTTACCTACATTAAAAACTTGTATTTAAAAAAGCCTTTGCAAAAAGTTAGAACTTTGACCCTCAATGTCTCCGTAACTGCAAGGTATGGGGTAGAACAAATTATCTGCTGATCGCAATGACGGGAAGTACCTTAGCCGTAGCCTTTCGGCTTCGTTAGGAGGTTTATTTACATCCTTTATTTGTAACAATAGTAAGCACATTCGGGACAGTAGGGACGTGATTACAGCGTGCTTTTGTTGTGGTTTCAAGTGCTTTTCATTATTATTGTGTATGGGTGGTACGTAGGAGGTTGGTTCTCGAGATCGAGAATGCTCTCGGAACGTGTCGCCACAGGTCTTCGCGTATCCGAACTATTTATAAAAAACTGAAATGCTGAAACCAATCACATTTAAAATTAAATAATAGTTGGGAGCAGGAGACATCCCCTTTTATAATTTTATATTCAAATGGGTTTTCATTAGTTTAGTAATGTGAAAGATTTCGCGGACGATTTAACTTTTTATCATTCTAGAGGATTGCATTGCTTATTACTTTGAAACATGAGTTAGTTCAATATATTGTATCACATTTAAAAACCCTTAATTTTGAGAGTCACTAGACGGGGTTGGAGTAAAATTAATATTCCAACGACACAATACGCCGTGATATTACCTATTATGGTGTTTTAAAATTGAATGTAACCTCGACACTCGCGTTTCTAAGACAATTCTAAATAGGTACGTATCAAACACATAACTCTCAAAACTGAAATTTTTGTTGCATTCCATATTACATAGACAGTATAACAAAATAATTGATCAAAACGGACATTCTTACGGACAAAAACACATAACTTTTGGGCTTCGGGTAAAACACAACTATTGTTATCGTAATTTCGACCGTACGCCGAGCGCGTAAAGCTTTTTTTCGCAGGTAAGAAAATTCTGTATCCTTTAAGAGTCCTATTACACTTTTACGCATATTCATGATTTTTGACGCTGTAATTTTCAGCAGCAGTAATATATTTTAATTATTTGCTTATAAATAACGATATTGCCACTATCTTAACCGAATGTTGGACTCACACATTTTCGTATTTCTTTTCGTGTAATTTACTTTAAATATTTTACGAACTCAATTTGCAAGAACAACCATCGACGATGGATGTTTTACTTGAATACTGGAGTTCTAGAATATCGTTAAATTCCTTAAGTTTTTACGAAAAAAATCGTAAAGATAGCCTAATTTAAGCCTTAAATGTCTTGATTCAGCGGCCATTATATTCCAAATAATCTTAAATTTATCAAATAAATTAATATGATATAAAACTTCGATCTTCAATGAATACGTTTCACTAGATTTCGTTTGTCAGTATCATAAGACAACGTTATAACAAATAAAATTAAAGTACTCTAAATTCTGCGTCAATTCAGCTCGCTCCTCAGTTTTAGTCAGTCTGACGCGAGCGCTGGACGAGGAAGGACCTGGGACACAAAAATGTCGTCAATAACAATCCACTCGTGTACGCCTATCGAAATAATTTGATACAGGACGTAAAAATGCAAAAAAAACGTAATAGGACTCTTAAGACGAAACAAAACAGACGTTTTTCCATACAACTATTAGTCCCCTGTTTCTCCCCTGGATAACGCCAGTGCAGCAATACTTTATTTTCCAAAAAATCTATGGCCACTGTTGGCATGACCCTATCTGTTCTTTTTTTCACAAATTATTTAGGTATTCAAAAAGATAATAGATCCTTAGATACGATACGATAAAAACGATACGAGTATATGAACTTTCATAAACCTTCATTCTGCGCGCGGTCGTTTGGGCACTGCGCGACAGCAATACATTTTACAAAAATATGTACCTATTTTTCAATTCTCTCGCCCTTTTTGTTTCCTCTTAACATTTACACTTTATCCATAATTATTATGCAACAAAATGGCAATCAATGCTTCTTTCATTATTTACTGCTTTATCTGACCTTATATTTACAGCAAGGATTATAAATGTTTCAGTTATGAATTGTTTCAAGTATTTATTAATTAAACATATGATCTTCTTTAAAAAAATAAACTTAAATTTAACATATGATCTTCTTTAAAAAAATAAACTTTTCTATGTTGAGGGTACCTAGTCGTCTTTCGATAGTAGGAAAAAAGCGGCCAAGTGCGAGTCGGATTCGCACACGAAGGGTTCCTTGCCATTATCAAAAAACTACGTTTGTCGTATTATGACAATACGTGAAACTGTAAAAATTATTAAGCTTTTAAATTTCATAATGTACATTTTTCCTTTCCTTTTTGCTATAGCACATACATTTTCAATTTATCATGTTTAATCATTTGCTTTCATTACATTAAGCTGCGCCGCTGTTTTTCTCCACCAATATAGATAGTGCAATTTGCAGTGCTTTTCCTATCCCTCCGTACCTTTAAACTAACGTTGCAGTCGGAACCTAAAGGTACATGACAATAAGTGTTTTTTTTTATTTTGCATCTAGTACAGTTTAAATTCCCGATTACGAGACTGCCCGTCTGGTACCTCTGATATATATGTGATTATGAAATATAACTGAATTGATCCTTACCTGCTGCTTAGATTCTTGGTTGGCTTTTTGTCCGCCTTCTCCGAACTAGAACCCGGGGCAGGCGAAAGATCCTTGACTCCCTGAGCAGAAAAAATACTGTAATTATTATACTGAAGATCATAAAGGTAACAATATTAGGTGCGGATGTCATGTATAATTTTGTATAATAAGTCAGTATTCTAGGAGTTTAACTCAGTAACTGTGGATTGCGAACTCAATACGTTCAACGCGAACCATTTCAAATATCAAACTGGGGTCCGATCTGAAGATCTGTACACGTAATATCTGGTGGGTTATACAATTATTTTTATTTTGTCTCTGTGAGTGTGTTTAAAAAATGTCGTTTGATTGTTGTTCATGTACAGTCAGCTTGTATTAAAACCTTAGAATGGAGGTGCAGACCCACTTCAAGTGCGTTGTTTTTTTTCAATAAAAAAGAATGTTAGACTTTCATGAAAGTATCAGACTTATTTTTCAAAATATTAATGAAATGTGTACGATGTTTTAATCCGCATCTAATAATGTTACAAAAAGTTCCCTATGGGTAAACTAGAAAGAGCACAAAATGGAAATGAAATAAAATAAAATAAAGTACATACCAACGCCTAACCTAAATAGTGCCTTTCATGTCGTGGAAGGGACATCGACGCACTGACGGTTACCATAAGGACATGCGAAACCCGGTTTCCATCCCATAGTAAAACCCGGGTTCTACTATGCTATCGAAACCCAGTTCGGCATGCCCCAATTACCACGTAATCAGTACATCATTCCGAACCCCTCCAAATACAAATGTAGTTTTGGCAATTCGAAAATTTTAAGTGGTAAGCAAGCTTCCCAATAGTCGTAACCGCAAGCGATCGTAGCACCCATTTTGAATATATCGTTATTTTCAAAGATAAACGATCGCGTCGATTCAAATTTGCGCAACGGTCGCTTTCAGTTAGGACCTAGTAAAACTAGGTTATAATCTTAAGCTAGAAAGCTAAATATATTTTATACCTACTTAAATGTTAGAGTGTCTATACCTTTGTTGTTTGACTTGTCGATGGGCCAGGTTCGGCTTGCTGCGACTGGCTTTGTACGTGTCCCATTTTGGATAATGGTGGGTTCTTGAAGGAGTAGGAGAAAGCCAGTCCACGTTTCAACGAAGCTCTACAAAATGTTTTTTCCAAAAAAGTTGTAAAATAAAAGAGAATAATAAATTAAAAACCTAGATTGTGGGGAAAAAATGTAAACGGAGGTGGCCCATGATTTTCTGTTTCAAAAAGCACAACTTAACATTTCAAAACCCAGTTACGTAACATAATATCAATCATAACGAAACATTTACAGTTTAAATTGGTATACTGAACAATTCATAAAGATGACAACTCATGTCTAAACAAAACAAATTAGGATAACTTTTCTGGAACGTTCGCCTGTAATGTAATCTAGGATTCAATTTTGAGCATTATGGTGCTCCCTTATCGCCAATTCGCATGTAATATAATAGTCCAAGATTCGATTTTGAACGGAAACACGTGAATCTGAACTGTTGTCTATCATCGGTGTCAGTTTGGCTGACTTACACTATTGCACTCGCCCTTCCTGGAGTGTCTCTTCGAGAGTGTACAGCCACTTTTACATTACAGGCGCCCGGTGAGGGTGCGCCTTTAGCGGCTTACTTCTGGTAGGGTAGCTCTGAGGGTTTAACAGCAAGTAAATTCAACTTCAAAACTTGATAACTAAGTAGAAGAATGTCCGAACTATAATTAATGAAAAGTTTCAGGAGCCCTGCAGCTAGGAGCCCACTTTCAGTTTTTAAAAAAAGGACTTTTTTTACAACGGTATGTCCAGAAATGTTGATTTTTATCTTGTCGTACTTGTTTGTAACAAAACGACTTAAACAAGTAAAAAAAAAAATAATAAAAAAAAAAAAATGTGTTTATTATCTTAAATCTATACAGTTAAGTTGCCGGGGCTTCCCAGAAAGTAATCCGAAGATACTTGTGATGGGATAAACCTCGCTCTTCCTCGAGTTAATTAACAATTGTTTATCTGTGCTAATTAGGTATAAGTTACACATTTTAAAAAAGAAAAACTAATAAAAAGAAAAACGAATAAACGGAAAAAAGAAAAATTATAAAAATAAATGAACATGAGAATCGTGTTTATGGCAGTGTGTTTGGTATAAATGTGTGTTTATAAGTGTGTTCATGTGTGTGAGGATGTATATTTTGTGTGTATTTGTGTGTGTAAGAGAGGGTTTGTGTGTGAGTAGGCGTGTGTATGTGTGAGTGAGTGTACAGTGTGTTGGAATGTGTGTGTGTTGGTATGTGTGTGTGTGTTGGAGTGTAAGTATGTGTGTGTGAGTGTGTGTGTCAGTATGAATGACACTCAGCCCAGAGTCGCCAAGATGTCTTCAACGGCATCATAATTAAGTGTGAAGAGCCATTCAGTTAATGTCTTTTTGCACTCGTACAGCTGCATGGGGTAAATGTTAAGAATGCGATTTACTCTATTATAGACGCGTGGGGCTTGAGCTACATTTTGACGACTAGCAAAGATTGAACGTGCTGGGTATGTAGGGGCTACAATATCACACCGTCTTTTTTTAAGTTTGTCATGGCTAAAGGGTAGAATTTTGTGATATCTTAGTATCATGTGCAGTATATGGAGTTTTCTGACGGAGAGCAGCTTAGAGATTGCGTAAAGAGTTTCAGTAGGGAACCTGTAGGGTTTACAGTACATGACCTTAATCAAGGATCTCTGTGCCCTCTCTAGATCTATAAAATACGACTTCGCTGCTCCACCCCATACCGAGATACAATATATAATTACAGATTGGGCCAGTGCGATATATATTTTATTCTGTAGCTCAGCAGTCATTATATTCCTCAAGGATTTGAAAACCCATATGAGTTTTCTCACCCTCGCTATAGTTAGTTCGAGGTGAGGGTACCAGCTTAACCTTTGATCTACTACAACACCTAGGTACTTGACGGAATTTACCTTATGTATTACAGGGCAACTACAGGTAGGTAAGGTTGGGTTGCGACAAGAATGTATTCTAATGACAAAGTCTGGCGCAGGCTGAGAGTTTGCGTATTTGGCAAAGCAGACGTAGTTGGTTTTTTGGGTATTTAGCGTAAGTAGATTCTCACGTAGCCAGTCACCAACCCTAGCCAGTCCACTCTCAGCCTGCAGCCTAACCTTGTCCCAGGTCTTAGCAGAGAAGATAATAGCGGTGTCATCCGCGTAGGACAGTATCCTCGCGCCGTTGATATTAAGGTTACAGAGCTCATTAATATAGATCAAAAAGAGCGGCGGCCCGAGGACACTGCCCTGCGGGACGCCATACGTCACGTTCTCTTCGTCACTAACACAGTTTCCAATTTTTACACCCTGTTTTCTGTTTTGAAGGTAACTGCTGAGAAGAGAGAGAGCAGGACCTCGAAATCCTATGTTCTCCAGCCTATGTATAAGTTTAGAGATAAAGACGGTATCAAAGGCCTTCTTGAGGTCAAGAAAGGCCACTAGGCATTTGTTCCCCTTATCTACTTCCTTGGTTATCTCAGTAGCAAGTGTCTCCGTAGCATCCTGGGCCGATATTCCCCTTCTAAAACCAAATTGAGAGGGAGATAAGAGGTTGTACTTGGTCAGGTAGTTGGCTATTCTAGAGTTTAAGAGCTTCTCAATGATTTTAGAAATGGCGGTCAGCACAGAAATTGGCCGATAGTTGTTAACGTCGTCTTTATCTCCACTCTTATACACAGGGGTAACAACAGAGCGCTTAAGGAGGTAGGGGAAGATACCTGTGTTAAAGCATAGGTTGGCCAGGTCGCAGATCAGTGGGACTAAGATCTCCTTAGCCTGCTTTAGGAAGAGGGTAGGAATTCCGTCCCACCCTGGTGCACTCCCAGAGTCTAGGGACATAAGTATATTTTCAACTTCCTCCTGAGAAGTGTCTTGGAGAACAAAGGAGGAAAGATTAGAGCTGTCTGTGTTACAAGAAGTAGGGGGTGCATTACTATTTAGGATTTTCTCAGCTAGATCTTGTCCAATGTTAATAAAATAACTATTAACATGGTTGACTGAGTCTTGGGGACACGATTTTAACTCAAGTAGGACGCTATTTGAGCTCCTGGGTGGCTTATAATTTGTGATGTCATTAATGGTTGACCACAGAGCCCGAGGGTTTTTAGCTGATGTTTTGATTTTGTCCTTGTTAAATTTATTTTTTAGTTTTTTTATAAGGTTCCCACAGAAAGTCCGATATCGTCTATATGTAATCAGTAGAATTTGATTATGCGGGTTTAATTTGAGTTTAAGGTAGATTGAATTTCTTAGTCTAATACACCGAAGGGCACCTGCTGTTATCCAGGGTTTTATAATTCTTCTGCTATTAGTAATGATTACATTTTTAGAGTTCGACAGTAAAGCTGTCTTGACTAATTCTATAAGCGCAAAGGCGTATGTGTCAGGGTCTTTGAAGATGTTAAAAAAGGAGGTATCAGTGTTTTTTAGACTAATAAGGGCATTTTCGTAGTTGACTATTGTTTTGTGCTTTTTAGGTATACGAGTATTATAGCAATATTTATTCTCAAGAGATATCAGAATCATACAGTGGTCTGTTACGGTTGTATTTAAAACCGCAGTCAAAGCTACATTTTTTTGTTTTTCAAGGCTTAGGAAGACGTGATCAAGGCATCCATCACCCCTCGTGGGTAGGTTATGAGACGGTAAAAGTCCATGCGTAGATAGCATATTTAAGTAGGTTAGTCTGTTGTTTCTTTCATAACTTGTTTCTGTGGGGGAGATAATTAAGTCAATATTAATGTCCCCTAGGATTAGAATGTTTTTGCATGGAGTAATATTTTCAAGATGGTTGTTAAGGGATGTAATGAAGTTACCTGCATGTAGAAATGATGGGGAGCGGTAGATACCCAGTATAGTGTAATTTGATATATTTAACTCGAGACCGGTGGCATTAATAAGGTTTAGCTCTTTAAATTTTGCTGACAATTTATTTGAGATGTATACAGCTACCCCGTCACTTTGGTTAATTTGGTGTTTTGTTTGGAAAGTTGTGTAATTCACTAATTGTGGTATGTTTTTATTAGAGTTTAGCCAACACTCTGTGAGAATCAAGATATCTACATCATATTTTAGTTGTGATAGGGTGAGTTGCAAGTCATCAAAGTTTTTGTATATACTTCTAATGTTTTGTGTTAGAATAATTAAATTGTGTGGAGAATTACCCGTGTTTAATTTTAGTTCCTGTATGTTACACTTTATCGAATCTGATGGTTTAATCTGATCAATTTCCTTTAGTGTATCGAAATTATCCATTTAAACATGTCAAGTTATTACTCTCGGGGTTGCAACTGGGGTAGAAAGCTGGTATGAATATTAGCGGAACTGGGTCTAGGAAGTATAAGTATACACTGATGAATTCAACATTTTGTATAGGGGAAAACGGGGGGTAACAAATTAGATATTTAGAATCCAAGTAGTAGAGGCTTACTAGTAGTATAGGTTTGGAGCTATTGTAACTAGAGTGTAAGAATGTAGATATGTTTGTATTTATAGCGTGTTTATGTTTTTTGTCACAGATCAGGCGACATATATGTGGGGTATATCGTTGGTAGTTGTAGTAATGGTAAATAGGTGTGCAGGTATGTAAGGATTTATAAGAAGACTTCTGTGAGCACTCTATTTTATGGTAGACGTTTGTTAGTGCTTTTATCAAGCTAGGCAATCCATCCCCAGCTTGACAAAGGCAACAATCTGTGTAGTCATGTATTAGTGTGTCTATGTGGACGACATTAAGTGTGTAGACGTGTGTAAGTATGTAGTCATGTATTTGTATGTATATAGATTTCAGTGAGTGTTTTGTTGTATAGTAGCCATTTAACACATTATTTAACAAATTAGGTTTTGGGCTTCTATAAGCTGATTTGAGTAGGAGATACAGTTTTGAGATATATATACCTATAGCTAGTCATTGTTCTTGCATTAGTTGTTGCACCTGTGCTTCGTGTTGTATATGGATAGTTTTAGACGAGTCTTCTTTCCGGATCAAAACCTTTCCCATAGAGGTCCAGCAGTACTTATATTTTCCAGCCCTTTTCAGATCTCGTGCCAAGAAAAACAGACGAGCCCCCTTTGGAGTAAGTTGTTCATTTATAAAAACAGGGGTGTCTTCGTTGTTAGTGAGGCCTAGGTGTTTAGCCTGTAGTCTAGTCCTATTTATAAGGTTGAAGTCCTTTACTTTCTTCAGGAGGTCGGATCTAAGAATTGCTGACCTTAATTCCACCACGATCGTAGGTTTCTTCTCCCCTTCTCCTCGGGGTTTTGAGCGGAAAATGTCGCTTATATCGCATACATTTAAACCATGATTAATGGTTTTTTAACCATTAATCATGGTTAAAAAACCATTATCCAATAAAAAATAAATAACCATATCCTTGTCAAGTTTTACAAGTAAAACTTGACAAGGATATTATCGACTTTCGGATAGTCAGATTAAGAGAAAAACTATAAAATCTTCTCCAGATTTGCCAGTTCATGAAGTTTTAATATTCATGTTTAGTCCTTTTCTAGTTGTAGTGTTCATGTTCACGCAGGGCTTCCATCAGAAACTTTATAGGTACCTAGTCAGCTATCAAATTTTCATGCTACATATAATTGCTGAAAAACTCTTTGTGCTCTTCTACTTTTTGTATTTTCCTAATAATTAAAGGAAAAGTAATTGAGTGCGAAAAACTTTAGAAATTAGGAGAATAAGCAAACAATATGAATGGATATTAGATATACACAGGTTGTTTCTTTTAAGAGGGGTCAACATGGGGATCTCTAACTCCATAAAGATACTCGGAAAACAGAAAACTTTTACGAAAACAAATTTGCAATTTTTAAATTATTGGTCAGGTGTAAATTTTACCCATTCTTTTACAGTTCGGATCGTTTCATTGTATAGGAAAATAAAAACGAGACAGCGAAAGCTGGTCCAAGGATCAAGGGCAGTTTTATACGAACTCTTGGCGTAAAACCAACAGAATCGAAATACAAATATCGCAAATACTGGCTCAGAAATAGGACTTGACTTCAATCTAAAATAATAAAAAAGGTAAAAGGTACCTTAGTCGCCGGAGAAATTATCAGGAAAACAGTTAATTGAAATATGTTGCCTTTTTCTGTATTTTGCCAAAGATTTGACCTATGATTCAAACTATAAACCTTCGCCTCAGTGCTTGGTAGATTCTAGGACCTCACCAGCCTAGCTCCAGTTAATCATGTGTGTTTAGCTTTTAGGACAATGTTGTCAACTTGATCTACTTTCAAATATCAATGCTTCAAAACAAGTGACCGACGCCGAGCCGTGGACAGACAGGCTCACGGGTCGTAACATGAAACGTACCATAGAATTAAATAATTCGTATTTATTCTTTTATGGAAAGGTATATTTTATATTGATGAGATACTATCTACTTCTGTTTCCTTTCCCGTTTTGAATTCTTAACCGAAAATATCCTTTTGTGAATACCAAAGTAATGGGAATAGAGAAGAAGATAGGATTTTTTTATTAATTTTCGGCTGTATTTTTGAAACTCACTACAATCTTTTACTTTTAGCGAATGGGTTCGGATACATCCTATGGTATCAGGCAAAAGATTATGTAAAGGCACACTCATACACTTATTATAAAGGGGCAAGGGTAGGAAGATGTGCGTACAAGTCTGTACGCCACCGACGTCGAATTCTTCATTGTTTTTTTTTAAACTCTGATAATCTTTAGAACCAGCAATTGGTCGTCAAGTTCCAGTCTCTTTGCGTGTACTCAGCAGACTGATCACAGAGTAAATTAGGCTCAATTTACACCGCCGCGGAATGGAATGGAAGCGACTTTTCGCAATGAAATTGTTCAGAGCATAGTGAACTTTATGTCAATTGTATAACGTACAAACTAAATACGAGCCAAAAATGGTAGCGCGTCTTACGCGGAATCCTCGCGCATTGTCGAGGATTCCCCTAGCTGTCGGCTTGTATTTTCGTTGCAAAAAGCCGCTTCCATTCCATTCTGCGGCGACGTAACTTGAGCCTTATAGACTGACACGATGGCGACGTTCGCGCGCACTCCAGAAAAGGATGCGAGTAGATGCATGTTCGGTTCGTCCGTGCGCTGCGCCTACACTGATGAAATTCCTCTTTCAGGTTACCTTTCATGTTTTCCTACTTAAAAGAAACATCCTTAGTAGGTATTATTGTTTGCCACTTTTGATTTTATGAAACACAAACGACAATTTAATAATTAAAAGTGCTAAGTAAGGTTTTTTTTAGTTATTCTCTCAGAGTTGCCATTACGACTGTCATGGAATTATGATAAACAAAAATATCTTAAGGGTACGTCTAAAAAGGTTTAAAAATGTTGAATGAATAAATCTGCCTCAAACAAGCGTGGTGATCTTTTTGGTGCAGATGACGCCATAACCGTGCAGTGGGAAAGTAATAGGCTGGTAATTTTATAATATGTATAATATTACCAAAAATAATAAAAGGGTATGTTACAGCCAAAACTTTTGATCGTTCAAAAGCAGTTTCGACTACTTTCAATCAAAAGCTTTAGTAGGCATTAGGTGAGCTAGAACATGCATTTTATATACTTTTTGTACGGAACGCATTTTCTGTATTTTGAATCACTTTGACAACTTTTTTAAGGGTTCGTGAAATATCTACCAAAATAGTACGTTTCCTTGTATGCTAGTTTTGTTAAATAGTTTTAAACGTTCAGAAGTATTTCTTTACTCATTTTTTTACAGTTAAAAGTTTTAACTGTGACATACGTATAATATATTAACAATAAAAATATATAGGTGCTATTACTACTATGTACTAAATGATACCTACACTGAACTAAGTTTATTAACATAAAACTTTTGTTGTAAGGGGTCGTCCATTAATAATGTGATGTTTTTTAGCATCTTCTTAGCCCCACTTTCCCTATGATGATACGTGGTGAGGTTCTAGACTACCCCGGAAGGCCTCATCATCATCATCATCGTCATTTCAGCCGAAAGACGTCCGAAAGGCCAACTATGGTATCTAAAATAAAATTTGAATGTTATCTTCAAAGACAGGTAACCACGACGGTGTAATCATTTCATTCAGGAAAATTAAGCATCGTGATAAAAATGTCCAGACATACCATTTAGATATTGCGCGTTTAAAGAAAATAAAATACAGTGATATTTCGCGATTTTTCCCGTACCCTCTTCTCCCTCCTTTCGAGCCTCGCGTGATTCATCCTAAACAGTTATAATGTCAAATCTGCCATTATTTGGTGACTCTATCTTGATAAAAACCATTATATATAAACATTTATTTATTAAAAGCATTATTTAACATTCAAACGTAATTATATAGTTTTTTTGTAGAATTCTCACAAAGTATATTATAAATTGCAGTTGTACTATTTTTTTTATTATGAAAAGCAATGAATATTATAGTTTCGTTAGGATTGACTTACATTCGTAATCTAGTGATGTTTAGTTTCATAATACTTATATTGGTAACTTTCGAATATGACAGTATGTGACTCCACTTGCTGTGGGAAATATAAATAGAAGCTAAGAAGTAAAACCCTGATTTTTCTACTTCGGTTTTGAACCCAAACTCGAAATCGGCTTTATTTCGAAATGCGGAAGTATAATTTTTAAGAGCTCACGTTTTTTTTTGTTAATTAGAACATTTTAATTTTTCTGCCGATTTCTTTCGTATTATTTTTTCTAAGAAATTGAAGAATGAACAGAGGCCTCTGCTCAGGAGTGGGGGTTTAACAAATCTAATTTCGTTTGGTTAATCGGGGTTTTACTGTGGACATAAAAATGTACATTTTAATATTACTGATAACCATTTTCCTAATAGAATTCTATGAATAAACCTTAATTTATTTTAAATAATAGATATAAATATAAATGCTGGGCTCTGGATTCTGCTCACGGAAGTATTAAAAAAAAGCTGAAAAGAAAACCATGTTTCTTGTAGTACGTTAATGTTCAAGTTTATTTTGTTTTCATAATTTGTTGTTGAGGCAATGTTTCTATTGCTTTGAATTATTTGGCCTACCTTAATTCACCATTAAATTTTATTTTCAAAATGGCATTCTACGCATTTAACTGGTATTAGCCAAATGTGTTCCAATTACGGCACAAAAAGTTACTAATCATGTCTCTGTACCGCTCACCGTATACGTTGTCAGTCCTGAGCATTATCATTTTTTGAACCTTTGACGAACGTTCAATTTCACAAAATGGGCCTTTCAGACTCGCAATTTAAATGGTGTCGCAATAGACAGGGTGTAACAATTAAAATGTTTGGGACACTGGGTAACATTTATCTGGAGCGCCACGTGGATAAAATTATTTGTATTTGACATTGAACGGGAGCGGCTCAGAGCGCTGTCAATAACAGCTAATTTTGTTTGCACGCCTGTACAGATCGCGTAAAGATTACACGCCGCCATGCGCAAGTTGTTCGCGTCCTTAGAACGCAGGGTGCGCCAGCGCCAATGCTGTACTTTCGATGACGTCTGGGCGGTTTGACTGTCCCCTCATCGAGCATTGCTGTGGCAGTCACCCTGCAGTGTCCGTTTAGTGATTGTGTTCTCTATTTCACTTGACTTTCAAACCAGTTGCCCCAACGGATTGCACAACATTTAAATTGAAACATTTTTAAAATAGACATTACTTGATCCTGCACCCAAATCGCACCCTCACGCGGCAGCTAATTTGATTTGATAGAATTTAAAAAATTTGAATCTATTCAATTATTGCCGTGAGTATAATACTAATGATTCAAAATATCATCCGCCGTAGATTAATGGAGGTTAACTATTTGAACAAATAATGGAGGTTAAGTATTATGGTTAGTAAGTTGTATGGTAAGCTTAAATGTACTTATGACTAAGTACTAATGATAATTCTAATGTGAGAATTATGCAGGTTTAACGTATATGAATTTACAAAAAATATTTAAAAAATTCACTCGTCCACCAGCGTCCTCTTAGCCCAGCCACTGTAAAACTATATCGATAATTGTTCGGTAATTTATCTGAATAAGTACCTCCATTTTACCCATATTTATACAAATGGATACCAATATATACCATTTTTTCCATATACAGGGTGTTTGGCAGAACGTTGAACATACGAAAATGGTGGATAGGTGGGGTCATCTGCTACTTACTGAGCCCTAATTTATTTGGCCCTGGCCCACCGGGTATTTAAAAAGATTTTTTTTTCTTTTTTCTTGTTTCACCACTTTCTTAACTTTAAAGTGTAATTAAAGTGTAAAAAATTAAAAAAAAAACTAAACATTGCCTGTTTTACCCATTTTTAATAAAAATAGTTATTTGTGCAACAAGAGAGCAAAGTGAGTTTTTGCTGCGAGTGTTTATTTTGAATCACGAGTAAGCGAAGGATTCTAATGTAGAATCACGAGCGTAGCGAGTGATTCTAGGTTAGAATCCTGAGCGTAGCGAGGGATTCAAAGACACGAGATGCAAATAACTTTGGTCTCGTGTAACACACACAACTTTTCACCTCAGCAGCGAGAACATACACCTAAACAATACGAAACAGTACATTCAACAACATACATACAACTACAACATACTAAACAACATAGTGAGATATAAATAATGAATGGATATTAAATAATGAACAGATGTCAGACAGGCAGGACGTTTTATTCTGCATTTTTACATTATGCTTCAATTCTAAGGGTGATAAATAAATAGCAGACTTCGTCACTGGACTCACTCATATCTATGTATTATTATTATCTTAATCATCATCATCATCATCTCAGTCGAAAGACTCACCTCCTCTCCCCCAAGAGTCGCCATATAACACACACACACACACACATTGCGGATTATCTTAATATTCAAATTTTATTGTACTTTGTAGCTAGCATACATTGACCTAACCATTGCCTAGCGTAACAGAGAATTTTTGAACAATAAATATTCTGACCCCGCTATTTTTTTTAAATGCGTTCTGAAACTACATTCGCGGTATTCTGTCTCAAAGTCTCAATATTAAAGATTGGTAAAACTATAAAAAAATAAGTAGATACTTGATAAACTTCGTATTGTTTTCTTCAACATTATTCATCTTGATTTATCATCATCATCATCATCATTCTCTTGCCCTTATCCCAATTTATTTGGGGTCGGCGCAGTATGTCTTCTTCTTCCATACTCCTCTATTTTTCGTCATCTCATCAGACACTTCTTTTCTTACCATATCCTTCTTAACACAGTCCATCCATCGTTTCTTTGGTCTTCCTCTACTCAAATACCCATCCACATTCATACTCAAAACTTTTTTCACGACATTTTCCTCATTCCTCCGCATCACATGTCCATACCACGACAACCGATTACTACATTATTCATCTTATTCATCTTGATTTAATTGTAAAAAATATAATTCGATTATTTGAAATGCAACATTTTTTTATTTAAAACCTAAACACGTAAGATACAATATTACGATTATCGGTTTACAATATCGGTATCCGAACGTTTTACTGTTTTTTTTTCTTTTTGTGCCTACTAGTTATGGAATTTGAAAATCGAATTTCGAATCGACTTGTTTCTATCTCTCGCTTTTTTTGTATCGAAGTGAAAGTGACAGAACAAAGTGAAGTTGAAATCTTTCAAATTTTGTGAGTAGACTTGCACAGTTCTCGATATTTAAAAAAAAATAATTAAAAAGTTACTTTGTCTCACGCTCGCAGCAAAATCGAATTTTGCACACTGTCTGTGAACAGCAAAACCTGCTTGTTTGAGGTGCTGAGGTGAAAATACATTTTAAAGTTAAGAAAGTGGTGAAACAAGAAAAAAGAAAAAAAAATCTTTTTAAATACCCGGTGGGCCAGGGCCAAATAAATTAGGGCTCAGTAAGTAGCAGATGACCCCACCTATCCACAATTTTCATATGTTCAACGTTCTGCCAAACACCCTGTATACAAATAAAGTATTTTCACGTGCTTTATCAAAAGTATAAAGTATGTTACCAAAATAAAGTAGGATGCGTTATTATAAAGTATAGTTGGCATCCCTAATTGGAGGTGAACTTAAAGATCCGATAAGTCTGCTAAGTTCCTTACATGTAGGTACCTACGCTGCCTCCAAATTTACATCTTTTTGGCATATTTGCGGTAACTGATATCGTATTAAGTACAGGGCCTCGATTTTGCTATTACAATAGTGTCAGATAGTCGATCATTGATTTCATTATGGCCAAGTTCTGTAAAATTTTGTCAAGTTTGTTAGTTCTATTAATATAATGGAGCCATTATGACTTCTCAATCATCAACCACTGACACTCCATTGAAAGAAAAATGTCATAGAATGCTAATCTCGTACATCATGTACGAGATTATCATTCTATGACATATCTTCACATCATCATCATCTTCATCATCATCTGGCATGAATAAATATTCGCATTTAGTAGTAGATTTCGAAAACCATTTGTACTAAGGTTTTTAAAATAATGACAATACGACAATGCCATTAAAAACACAATTTTATAACGAGACCATTGACCGACCAATGATCGACCATTATGAATTCAGCAGATTACGAACTTTAAGCAAAATGACAATGGGATGAGAATGGAATCGTGTTGGAGTGACTAATTTATTAAAATAGCAGAATTAGGCCCCTGGTGTTCGTTTGGTATTGTACCCTAAGGTCTTCTACTAGTGCGTCCTGCCTGTTTTTACTTACGGGGACATTCATGGTACAGCTGGCATAAATTCAAAAGTTGCTCAGTGAGCTACAGAACGGGCTTATACTTGGAGTTTTTCTGAGGGATCTCACCCGGAACGTGGTGATTCGAATAAGGAATAGAGTTGTCGACATGGCTTATAGAATAAGTAAGCTTAAGTGGCAATACAGGTCTACGCCCCGACCTCGGCACACCCCGACGACGAAGTGGAGACCATGTATGAGGATATCTCTAAAGCCATGCATGGTTTCAAAACTCACTTCACCGTGATCATGGGGGACTTCAACGCGAAACTGGGCAAACGAGACGGGGATGAGCTGCAGGTGGGGCAATTTGGAGTTGGACGTCGGAACCACCGGGGCCACCAACTGGCTAGTTTTATGGAGAAGGAGGGCCTCTATATGATGAACTCCTTCTTCAAAAAGCGTGAGCACAGGAAGTGGACCTGGCAGAGCCCAGATGGTGCAACAAAAAACGAGATCGACTTCATCCTGTCAACCAAGAAGCAAATGTTCAATGATGTCTCTGTGATCAATTCGGTGAAAACCGGGAGCGATCACCGCATGGTAAGAGGCACATTGAACATCAATATCAAGCTAGAAAGGTCTCGACTGATGAAGTCTACGCTCCGTCCAGCACAGATCCAAATCCAAAACCCCGAGAGCTTTCAGCTCGAACTCCAGAATCGTTTCGAGTGCCTAGGCGGCTCAGTGGACGAATATAACGATGGGTTCGTGGAAACTGTCCATACGACCGGGTCTAAGTTCTTCAAGACACGTCGTACAGATCAGAAAAAGAGGTTCTCCGATCAAACTCTCGAGCTCATGAAGGAGCGGCGTGAGATGATCCTGCAGTCTTCAGATGAGGTGTCGAAATACCGGCAGCTCAATAGACGGATCTCTAAATCCTTAAAGAGCGACCTCCGCCGCTTTAATACCGAGCGTATTAAAGACGCGATCGAGTGGAACAAAGGCTCCAAAGTATTTTCAAGAGATCTGGCTATTGGGCAGAGCCAGCTCACGAAACTGAAGACCGACGATGGCAGGATCTTATCCGCCAAACCGGAGCTACTGAGGGAGATCGAGAGCTTCTATGGACAGTTGTACACGTCAACCAGCAAACCCATTGTCGACCTAGCAAACGACCCAAGAGCTAGACTAACCCGACACTATACCGAAGACATCCCGGACGTCAGCCTGTACGAGATTAGGATGGCTCTGAAACAACTCAAAAACAACAAGGCACCGGGGGATGACGGAATTACTGCCGAACTCCTGAAGGCGGGTGGAAAACCGGTACTTAAGGCCCTTCAGAAGCTGTTCAATTCCGTCATACTCGAGGGGAAAACGCCTCAGGCATGGTGCAGGGGTGTGGTGGTGCTCTTTTTCAAGAAGGGTGACAATGCCCGGTTGAAGAATTACAGGCCCATCTCACTTCTAAGCCATGTTTACAAGTTGTTTTCAAGAGTCATCACGAATCGTCTCGCGCGCAGGTTTGACGATTTCCAGCCACCCGAACAAGCCGGTTTCCGAAAAGGTTTTAGCACCGTGGACCACATACATACGCTTCGGCAGGTTATACAGAAGACCGAAGAGTATAACTTGCCTCTCTGCTTAGCGTTTGTGGACTACGAAAAAGCCTTTGATTCGATCGAAACCTGGGCTGTACTGCAGTCTCTCCAACGGTGCCAAATTGACTATCGGTACATCGAGGTGTTGAAGTGTTTGTACAAAAACGCCACCATGTCAGTCCGACTTCAGGACCAAGCCTCGGAACCTATCCTTCTGCAGCGAGGTGTAAGACAGGGAGACGTCATATCTCCGAAACTGTTCACCGCTGCACTGGAGGATGTCTTCAAGGTTCTGGACTGGAGAGAGCTAGGCATCAACGTCAATGGCGAGTACATCACTCACCTTCGGTTTGCCGACGATATTGTGGTCATGGCTGAGACCATGGAGGACCTCAGTACAATGCTCGATGACCTCAGTAGAGCCTCCAAAAGAGTGGGTCTAAAAATGAACATGGACAAGACGAAGGTCATGTTGAATGCCCATGTCACACCCATTCCTATCAAGATCGGAGACTCTACACTCGAAATTGTAGACGATTATGTATACCTAGGACAAACGGTCCAGTTAGGTAGGTCTAACTTCGAGAAAGAGGTCAATCGTCGAATCCGACTCGGCTGGGCAGCGTTCGGGAAGCTGCGCGGTATCTTCTCGTCCAACTTACCGCAGTGTCTCAAGACGAAAGTCTATGACCAGTGTGTGTTGCCAGTGATTACATACGGGACCGAAACGTGGTCGCTCACAATGGGCCTTATCAAAAGGCTTAAAGTCACCCAAAGGGCAATGGAGAGGGCTATGCTCGGAGTTTCCTTGCGTGATCGAATCAGAAATGAGGACATCCGCAAGAGAACCAAGGTCACCGACGTAGCCCGAAGAATTGCTAAACTTAAGTGGCAGTGGGCAGGGCACATTGCTCGCAGAACGGATGGCCGATGGGGCCGAAAAGTTCTGGAGTGGCGACCGCGAACCGGAAGACGATGCGTTGGAAGACCTCCCACTAGGTGGACCGATGACCTGGTGAAGGTTGCGGGAATCCGGTGGATGCGAGTAGCAAGGGACCGGTCAATGTGGCGACACTTGGGGGAGGCCTATGTCCAGCAGTGGACGTCTTTCGGCTGAGATGATGAAGTGGCAATAGGCTGGTCATATTAGCCGTAGAGCCGATGACTATTGTGGTAGACGTGTTCTTGAGTGGTGACCGCGAATCGGCACACGTATGGTGGGAACGCCCTCTGGCTTAGTGCAGCGACAATCTTCGCAAGGTGGCTGATGGCAACTGGATGAAAGTTGTTGAAAATAGATTGGAGTGGGGTGCGATTGAAGCGGCCTTTGTCCAGCAGTGGACTGCTGTAGGCTGATGTAACAGGAAACCTGTGCAATTCTGACACAATCGACTTCAATTACCAGTTCTAACTGATGAGTATGTGTTGCGAAAGTGACGGTTAAGTTTTAAACCGGGAAAGCTTAAAGAAGCGTCTTATATATACTGTTGCGATCTTCAGTGTAGGGGGATCAAAAAGATTTTTTCACTTCTCATGATCTAAAAGTACCCCATTATAGCCCTACGAAGCGGGATTAAAGTGACCGTTTATTCCCTAGGGAGTAAAAAGTAATTTAAAAATTCGAACGATCTCTTACTCTGAAACGTGGTCACAAAAGAGTATTTTTTTTTTAATGGCTTCGCACGGTTTATGCATTAGCCAATGTCACGTAACTTGTCAAAGGTTTTATTTAAATTTCGAATTGGCTTGCAAATAGAAATCGGTAATATTGAAAAAAAAAAAAAACAAATGAACTCTTCAACGCGGGAAAATTTATGGTTGTTTGTGTGCATCGTTGATTTTGAAAAAGTATGTGGAATGCCTCTGTTGCTAGCCGCTGCAGTAATGTAGGTACTATAATTATCTGTGGAGTGTGTGTGGATCATCTTCATTGCGAGAAGGTTGAGAGTTTGTGTTGTGTTTTAAATTGTTAATCTGTGACTGACCTGATAGAAGAAAATCTGACTGCTCAGTTCAGAATTTTTGTCGAGTGTAAATTTGTTCGGTTTTAAATGACTATTTTTCTCGCACTCGAAGTGAAAAGTACAGTTTGCACCTCGAGACTAAACGCCAATTGAATATACCCTCGCTTTCATTGCCTCCCTCGCAAGCTCGGGAGTCAAACCACCTCGGGTATATAATGGCTTCGTTTAGTCCCTCGTTATAAAATATACTATTTAAACGCCAAAATTATACGAAAGGGGGCTCAACTTACTTGATACTTTAACTGGACAGACTTGAACTGTCAGACACCCAGCAATAAACGAAAATGTATCATTATACAAGAACGACATTAATCTACATGATGCTCACATTTTACAACGGACTGCTGTTTTTTTTTTTTAAAGCAACTATTGACTAAATTATAATTAAGAGATTAAGTATCTAATAATATCTTCTTCTGTTGTTTTTTTTTTTTAAATTCAAAAGCATGTAAATAAAGGGTGTAAAATACCTCTTCATGAAGCCGAAAAGCCGAAAGGTTGTTTTCCCCATATTCACGATAATTTTTTTATTCTACACCATACCTGGGAAAGTGGGAACCTACTAGTTACGGACATGGGGGGTCAAAATTACAACTTTTTGACAAGCTTTTTTTAAAATACACTTTCTTTTGTAAGTTTTTAACTTTTAACACCTCCAGGACCCCCTTACTATTCAATCCATCCATCAGCACAATGTTTTAAGTACGTTACATTGAGTTCTACCACAAAACATGATTTATAACCTCAAAAAAAAAATTGTTGTTTTCCAGCAAGATTTTTTGCGTTAAGTTATTTAGTTTGATGGCTTGGTTAACGGCTTTGTGATGAGGTGGTTTACACACTGTAGGTGATTTACGTATTTTTAAATTTTCCTTAAAATTAAAGTTAAACATTAATAAAAACTCCACCTAGCTAACTTACTGAACAAAAAAAAATATCTCTGAAAACTGTGACGATCATTTTTTTTTCCTACGTATTCTGGTTATCAGTAATATCAAAAGTTTGTTTTCATGTAATTATAAGACACTTGTACAAAATTAAATAATAATACGAGAGGTGCCGTAAGTTCGAACATACGTACATTTCTTATATTTTTAAAATCGTAAAGAACGCAAGGTGAACCGGTAGCTGGTTCAAGTTATGGTAAGAATAAAAAAGTTGTAAAAAATCTTCACACTGCGCTAAAACTCATCTTATAGGAAGGTTTTCTGGGATCACTTTTATTTAACCCAATAGAATTGATCGTGATTTTTTGCGACGGGACTCAGTGCTCAATTATTCTAAACTATGGATTAGTAAGTACATATTAAAAATAATAAAAAAGGCCGTCAGCTGAATAAATAAAATAAATGTGGACATTAACACACAGCGCCATCTAGTGCCACACTAAGCAAGGCTTGTGTCGTGGACACCAGATAGTTGATATTCTACATATATTTTTTTTTTGTTTGTAAGTACATACGAGTACTTATCATACATATAAACAACTATAACTCGGAAACAAATGTCTATGCTCATCACACAAACATTTGAACCCAGGACCCTAAGAACGTAACCAACTACCACTGGTCGTGAATGTTTCGGACTGGCAAAGTTCAGAAGCACTGTTCGAGTAACATCCTTATAATGCGAGTGGACTGTTTTCCTCTGATAGATGTGTAACTGAATATTACTACATAACATGACATGGCCCCTATTAGTACTTGAAGAGTGAGCTAGAGGTGTATTTAATAGTACACCCTCATTTTGCCAGTTATGTTTAAGCCCCATGTGATAGGGGGCGAGCTTATTCGGATCTATCCGCGTCTCTCACTCACACTCATCTGCAGACGTGTGCGAGAGAGACGGATATAACCTAACCTTAAAACACTTTATATTACCCTAAAAAGCGTAGTCGACGGAGCCCAGCTTCGCGAGGCCCCTATTTCCGAGTGCAGGGTTTAAAGGAACCTAACTAACCTAACGGGGGGGGGGGGGTGCCCCAAGTCCCGATTATGGGGGAAGAGTTACTCCGTATGTTCAGTTGACAATATTTCGAGAGTTTACAATCTCTCTAGTTATTGTACAATCTAACGTGTTTGACAATTTTACGGTGCATATTCATTGGAAACGTATAACTACAGTTCATACAAAATGAACTGTATAAAAAGAAAGTTCTTAAAAAAATCACGTCATGTCCATTTGTTCGACTAACATAAAGTGCCTCTTTTTCTAGCTTATTTTTTTTCCACGAATTGATGATAATCCCAGAAATTACTCCACATAATACTAGCGCGTTTTGTAATATATTTTTTTTACAACTTTTATAACTTTAGATTATTAGTGCTATAGGTATGTTAAATGACCCATTACGAAGCCGTAATTCACTTGTTCTTTTCCGGAGGCTTAGATAGATAATATGTGGGCGTCACCTGTAGTAGAGTTGTCTCCTATAGTATAGCTGTATTCTATGGTAGAGCTGAATTCTATAGTATAGCTGTCTTCTATAGTAGAGCCTATTATATAGTAAAGCTGTATTTTATAGTACAACTGAGTTTTATAGTAGAGCTGTATTATATAGTACAGTTGTCTTTTATAGTATACTTAGCTGTATTCAAAGGTAGAACTGAATTGTGTAGTTGAGCTGTGTTATATAGTACAGCTGACTTCTATAGTTTAGCTGTATTGTATGGTAGAGCTGTATTGTATAGTTGAGCTGTATTCTATAATATAGCTGTTTTCTATAGTACAACTGTCTTTTATAGTACAGCTGTCTTCTATAGTATAGCTGTATTCTATGGTAGAGCTGTATTGTATAGTACAGTTGTCTTCTGTAGTAGAGCTGTCCAGAGTCCGTCCGAGCGTAAATCTAGAAACCGGGCTGGAAAGTTTACCGAGTGGAAAATTCCTGTTACACTTTGCCCGACTTTGAATGGAATTCAACACCTAAAGTTTAGCAGTAATGCGATCACTAGAACAACTAGGTATTTATTTTGCTGGACTATAATAATATCTTGAGCAGCTTTCTGGGGCAGCAGTCATCTACCTAGCCTTTTCCCAAGTATGTTGGGATCGGCTTCCAGCTTTACTGGATGGAGCAGAATATCAGCATGTTACATGGAGTCACTGTCTTTCTGTCCTCCACAACCCGGTTGGTACTGGGTAATACGATATCCCTTGAGGGTCATCCATCCCCATCCAGTGGGGCTAAGAATAAAACTTGATTATTCGAGATGGAGAGGGGGGGGGCGTGGGTAATGTGACAATCGTCTTTTCAATTATTTTTCTCTGTGCGACGAAAAAAGAAATTGAATGCGTGACCAACCACGGATTTCAAAGAACACTGAAAAAGATAAAGGGGGGAGGCATATCTATATGTACAGCAATTTTTAACTTTTGCACGGTTTTAGTGTGTACTTGGGCTCAATACATTGCTCGTTACCATAAAGCGACTTTTTACATAAAACGAAGAGTCACATATCATAGCATCAAACCTAAATCCGTGACGGGTTAGACATAACTGTACCTAACAGTATAGCACACATATTTCCCAGTTATGTTTAAGTTTCATGTAGTAGGGCGGAACTATTGCTATCAACGGGGAACAAATCCAGACTCCGAACTCGGAAGCTGGTACTGAGAAATTTCTGATGGAAAATTCCAATAACTGTTTGCCCGGGAGTCAGACCCAGGAACTCATTTTCAGCAGTCATGCTTACAACCACTAAACTAACGAGGCAGTCGAGGGTTTTCTCAACAACAGTTTTTGCGCGTGGTTTTAAATACTTTGATGTTCAGAATGCTTTGAGAACGGCTAAGTGATGGATCATTTACACCCTGCAGATCAAATTATTCAGAATAAAATTCCACGTAAAAATCGAGCACCTCTCGTATTATGATGGCATATTAAAAGTTATCAATGATTTATAAAAAGGATAATAGGCAAAAATTTATACTCAACCTCTTTGCTATAACAGTCCAGCACTACGAAGCTAAGAATGCTAGTTCTCACTATTACACGCTAGTATTATATTAGGTATCTGTGCTATTACTAAGCGTCAACCAGTGTAATGCCTAAATAAAATTAACACAGCTAGATTTCAACTCTCCGATTAACACAAATAGTCGTAAATCTAACATTGATATAATATTTAGGCATCATGTAGACATCACCAGCACATCCAGCAACTAGAATCTATCTTTCTTTGATACATTTTCAACTATAGTGAAAATGGGCTTCAATTTTGTCATGCAGTTACTGTCACCTACTCAACGAGGCTATTGCCTGTGGTTTTCTTTAGTCAGCTAGTCAATCGAAGTTGCGGCTATGTTTGAGAGTTCCTCAGAATCCTATCCCTTTTAGATCTCACGTAAAACATACAATATTAGCTATTATATAACGTTTTTTTCTGCTAAAAACATATCTTTCATCCAGTATATTTTTAATGAAATTACTATGGAAATATTAAGCGATGGGAATGTTTCATAGAAAAATATGCCGGGCGGGCTTTGTTTCTGACACTAGAAACACGTCCGATTCTTTTGTCAGACTTTTTGCAAGCTCAGTCACTCCCGACCCATCAGCACGAACGTTTGACTAAGCATTTCTATACGTATGGATGGATTATTACTAGTAATTTAATCGAGGACACTTCCGTACTGTTTATGACTCTTATTATATCTCCCTACGATAGGACTTTCGGATCGTATATTCCGAACATTTACACTGTTCGAGTAAACACAAGAGAGTACCTAATTGAAATCACTGAAAACCTTTTGCGAAGCTACGAATAAAAATTTCTTATTTTTTACTTTTGCAGCGACAAAAATGTGTTGTAACCTACAATTTTTTATCGCAAACCCAGGTATAGCCTGAAGGCCTTCCGGCGCTTGAGATGGCCTATCGTATGTAATTATGACGAAAATGTTCGACAACACAGGCTTTTATCTAACCACTGGTTGGCCATAATAGTTGCCATGCGCTTTAATGGCGCTGTAAGTATCTGTCATCAAGTATGTGTCATACATATCTATATTTCAGATGACACACGAAAATTGCCCTGACATTAGACATGTTCTTAGCTTCGTAGTACCCACTATGCCACTAGTAACTAATTTTATAACAATTTTTTATTCAGTACTATGACGCCCATGTCCAATTTTTAAAATGTTTAATGATGTTTATTGCGCAAATAGGTTTTTACAAACACTTTACGTCATTTTATTGTGAACTAAATGTTTCCGCTGTTTCGTGTCTGACTACTCTGTGAAGAAACAGCCGAAACAAACACAGAGGTCATATATAATCTCTTTTAAGGTCCAGACATAGTTAGTAAACTCATATGAGAACTATGCAGATTAGTGTCTGAGATGGACTTTTGAAGAAGAACCACACAGATTTGAGTGGACCTAGCCAGTCAGGCAAGCTAACAAGCATTTGTGAGTTATCGTGTAGCTCGAGTAATTCAAGGAGCCCAACGACTCGACCAGCAATACCAATAAAACGACATTTGGATAGGCCACTTATAGTACTCAAACTGCCAGACAATCGTTAAAATTAGAAGAAAAAAATAAACCAATGAAAACCCTGGCACAATAATAAAATAAAATTCATAATCTCTACTTCACAAATTAAACAAATACTTATAAAAACATGACAATAACAAAAAAAAACTTAACTAAGTAAAACATTCATGTCAAAGGAGAACGGTCATTTGTGACCCAGACCCGACACGAACGTACCATATGTCAGTTATTTTGTTATTTTAAATATGGCAAAAATATTTTTTTTATGTTTATGTTCAGGAGACTTAGTAGAAACATCGTAATTGTATGGAACTCACGATACAATAATAATGGAATAATCCAGGTGACCTGGTGTTGGAGCTGGATTAGTATTTTAATAATAATTCATTTTTTTAATTTATTATTATTACTTGTTTTGTAGTTGTTGTACAAAATCTCTTCAAGTTTCCAGTTACCGTTCACTGAGAACGTACGTGCACACGCAGCAAAATTATTATCGATAGCCATATTAATGTACCAATCACAAAGCAAATAATCAAGTCTGGTAAAAGAAAGCCAAAAAATCTGAAATCTCTGCACACTCCTGCCAGGATTTGCTTATCATTTTGAACACTAATAGGTACTGAATCGTTAAAAAGTCTGTCAGTATGTAAGTAATTAGAAAGAGTTACGAAGTTTCCTACCAGCGTCCCACAAAATCCCACACTCAAGACTCATTTATACCTATTTTAGATCAAATAAAGTTTAGAACACTATTATCAATATTATCCTGTCTGTTTTACTGATATACACAGTTCCAATTTGACATAATATGAGGAGCAAGGCGTCATAGAAACATATTCAATTATACAGGTATTTATTTTAATTTTAGGATTCGTTGGCATCGAAGGTGAGTCCAGATTTGCCCATTATCCTTTTCTTTCATGGCCACCACTGTTTCTTGCTTTTTTTCTTAAAAACTATCACTTAATACTAAAAATATCCATCGCGAATGTAGCAAGCACTCATTATCACTATACCATTGCCCTCAACCATATCTGGTTTAGAGGGCAGGAAAGAGGTAAGATAAATAATATTATTCCCTCTTTCGGGTATAGCCCACCTAAGTGGGTGAATCTATTATGCCATAGACATAATAATTATTAACTGAGTGCCCTTCAAAAGTTTGTTGAATTATTCATTTCAGATGTTACATCACATTACCGTCTGCAATCCTTGTATGAAATGTTTTCACTGTACATTATAACATTTTATAGCCTGATATAACTATATAGGGTGTAAAACACCTCTTCACGAAGCCGAAAGGCACTGGTTCTCCCCATCATTGCAATAATTTTTTGTTCTACACCATACCTGAGAACCTTTTAGTTACGGAGATATGGGGGGTCAAAGTTATAACTTTTTGACAATATTTTTGTTAAGTACAAGTCTTTTTTGTAAGTTTTTGACTTTTAACACCTCCACGACCCCCGTACTATTCAATCCATCCATCAGCACAATGTTTTAAGTGCGTTACATTGAGTTCTACCACAAAACATGTTTTATAACCTCAAAAATAAAAGTTGTTTCCGAGCAATAATTTTTGCGTAAAGTTACTTAATTTGATGTAGGTACGTAATACTTGGTTAACGGCTTTGTGATGAGGTGGTTTACACCCTGTATGTAAGGAATTTCCTGATGTTGGTTGACTACATCTTTCTTTTTAATCACATAAATCGATATATCGTGCCGGAGTGGTGTGAAGAAAGAAATTAAAGTTGCCCTTTTTTTTAAAAAATCCCCTACTTACCCAGATAACGACCATGACTTTAATTTTAGACAGCTGCACTTTTAGTCAAACTTATATTCATCGCTGTTTTCCATCAACAATTTTCTTAGAGAGCTTATTTATTTTTAGGTTTTCATATTCAAACACAATCTTTTTTCTACGGTTAAAGTTTGCTGCAAAAACCTATAACTTTTGAAAATAACATCATAAACCCTAAAATAACTAAGTTATTTTGAAAAAATATTGATATTTTACAAAAATTACACGAAAAAGTTACACTCCATCAAATAAGGCCATCGACAATTACAAATTTCATTTCATTTCAACTGACTATATTGGTGTCCTTTATTTATTGTGTTAAGAGGCCACTAAAAACTGGTTGTAAATTAACACAAAATAAAAAAATATCCTTATTAGTCCATAGAAACGTTATAATGCATAGCCGAAACATTTGGAACAAGGATTTCAGATGTTAATGTGACGTAACATCTGAAGTGAATAAGTTAGTTAAACTTTTGAAAAACACCTTAATTGACTTGTTTACATTATTCCATAAGCACCCAGTCCAGTAATCCAATCCAGTGCAGTAATAGCATCACAAGAATTATCAGAACAGTATCTTTATTCGAGTTTAATTCAATCACGGGTATATTACTGTCTGCTTTTAGTTCACAGCGACTGAAATCATCTAAGCAGCAATCCAGTGCATTTTTTCAACTTCCTTACCTTAATTAATTACTAGGATAACATAGATGACGACATTCAGTTTAGTCTAGTACTGGATAAAATTCACTGGATCTGGGAACCGGAATAATGTAAATTACTCTCATCAAAAGTAATTAATTAATATTAACTTCGATATACGGTTTGAAATAACGCCTTTAATATTAATATAGAACGACCATCTAATAAAAACTTAAAAATAGTATTAACTACTTCTTATAGTTATTATCAAACCGTTTTAACGATTGTGTTACCTAGTCGGGCTGGGCGGCGGGTAGCTTGTCCCGCGATGGTCAGGAGTCAGGTAATGATGTTGTTGGGCCGAAAGGCGGTTCCTCTGCAGCAACTCCTGATGTGACTGGTAGAGCTTCTCCGAGGCCGACTGCGGGCTGGTGCTAAATATAGCCCAATGACAAGAAAATATTAAATATGCGACCTTTGTCTGCTAAGAAGCAGTGTTCTCTCTTTGGACATGAGCATCCGAATTGCCAGAGACTAAAGCGTTGACATCCCAGAGAAAAAGCTGAAATGTCATATGAGGCTTCATCTTCAACATCGCCCAAACCCTTCAAACTGCTTTGCGGTAGAAATAAGATCAATCGACCGAATAACGTTAAACCAAAAAGTAGGATTTATTAACATAGGTTTAATAAGGCTACGAACTCACTTACTACATTACTACTAGAGTTACCTCGGTTGCGGGCGTGGTGGCGACGTGTCGAACGTCAGGTCTGGCAGGCTGTGCACCAAAGCCATGACCACATTCTGCGGCTGGACACGCAGCGTGTTGCGACTGGCGCTGGAGCTGCGTGATGACACCGGCGGTGGTGTCTTATGCGGTGACGACTGCTGTAGCACTACCAGTGGCTAAGAAATAAAACAAAAACAGTATTTATTTATTTATTTAAACTTCATGTACAAGAGTGGTACATAGGTGGACTTAATGCCACAAGGCATTCTCTACCAGTCAACCTTTGGGTCAAATAAGACAATATTGTGTGTGATAGAGTACAATAAAAATTAAAATACCATTTTTAAGCATAAAATTAAAACACATAAATGGGTATTACATACTAATACATATACAGAGTGGAGAAGACAATACGACAATAAATGAAAACACGCGTAATACTAGTTAATATGAATAATTCTACACAATTAAAAAAAACCAAAACCGAAATTTAAAAAAAAAAACAGACAAAATCTAACTCTAAGGATACTCTCTTATTGGCCTGATTTAAGGTCTAATTTGCAGTAAATCAAATTTAGCGAAAGTTTTTAAATAGCGAGTTGGCAAGGGGTCGTTAACCTGTTAGTGCTTCCTTAAAATCAGATACATCATGTAGCAAATGTTGAAGGTGAAAAATAATTTCCTGCGACTTAACTACTTGATATTTTCAAACGATTTTTTTTTTGTTTGTTAGGAACGTCTTGAGGTATGCGTAGTTTAATTTATTGTCGTATTGTCATCACCACCCTGTATAAGTAGGCATATAAAATAAACTAATATATATTTTTAAAAAACCATACAAATAGACCGAAAAACGAGAAACCTTATAATAATTAGTAGTACTGTAGTGAAGACTGAGAAGAAAACAGTCCGACTTTAAATAGAACTTCCAAACTGCTCTTTTGAAAGCCAATTTGCTTTCAGCTTTTTTAATGGCAAGGGGTAGCGCGTTCCAGAGCTTTATAGTGGAGACAGCATATGAAGAGGACATAAAACCAGTACAGTGAGAAGGAATTTGAAGTATTAGGTTTTTCGAAGCTCGAAGGCTGCGACTGTGAGAGTATTATAACAATACTCAACAGTATTCAACACCTGTTGTCCTAGTTCAGGGGTTGAGACCACACTGATTTAATGTCTCGTGAAGTTATAGAAATAAAACTATAAAATTATTATATAAAAAATGTTACAATCAATCATTCGATTTTGTGAAGGAACAGGTTAATTTTAAGGAACAGGTTAGTTTTACTAGTTACATCGTTAAAGGTTGCATAGGCTCGGTGCTCCTTATAGTAACTTTTAAATCAAAACAAGTGCAATCGGTACCAATACCACCCACTAAAATAAAAGGATATTTCAGAGTTGTTTACTATAAATATCAATGGGATAAGTTACATTATGAGTAAACTCATAATGTAACTTATCCCATTAAATTTATAACTTTACATTTTATGGTTTTCCTATAATTTATCATGTTAGTTAGAGATTAGATCTATATGATAGACCCTGATAAATGTTAGTTTTCAGAATAGTCGGTTCGATTCCTGAGTGCGGCAAGCGAATTTTCGAAAACTATGATTACAGATTTGGTTCTTTTAAAAATAAAGAAATTTTTCCTTTCAGTTTGCTTTCTTTAGTACGAGTATTTAGAGTAATTTCCCTCCAGGTGGCGACTATTTAGTATATCTAGGCGCCAAGCTGACTGTCCACGTACGCAACACCACACTGCGCCCAAAAATTACTGACGTTGCTCAAAAAGCCACTGAGCTGAAGTGGGCTAACCACGTCTGCCCGTCTGCCGTATCCGTAGCCTAATGAGCTGTGGGCTAAAATAACCACTATAAGGCGCGCTGACAATGCCAGAAGGCGATGCGACAGACCTCGTAGAAGATGGCGGGACGAACTGGACAAAACGACCCATACTAGCCCTGGATTGAAAAAAACTGGAAGTCATGGGGAGAGACCTTTGCCCAGCAGTGGGATGACGTAGGCTAACAGCAGTAGGTACTAGTTTTCTATGAAAAACTTTGTTTTCAAGGATCGTACGAATGCTGTTTGTATTTGCTTTAAGACACCGCCGCCGGTGTCTTCACGCAGCTCCAGCGCCAGTCGCAACACGCTGCGTGTCCAGCCGCAGAATGTGGTCATGGCTTTGGTGCACAGCCTGCCAGACCTAACGTTCGACACGTCGCCACCACGCCCGCAACCAAGGTAACTCTAGTAGTAATGTAGTAAGTGTGTTCGTAGCCTTATTAAACCTGTGTTATCGATATACTGTTTATATATTTATTCAGAAATAACTATGCGGATATTGAGTCCAACGATATACAATGGACTGAAAATTTAAACTGTTCTTAAGTAGTTATTGCGAACCTAAAACATGTGAGGTTACCGTTACCACCTGGGGTACATATTGTAAATAAATTACACAAGTTAAACTCGGCTAAGTTGTAAAGTACCTCATGTTTCACTCATGTAATAAACTAATAACAATTAATAACATACTTTGGTGTTCTAACATCGTTCTAAATACTTGGATATTATTTTCAAAATAATCGATTACTGTGTTCAAATACTCAGTTAACTATGCTCAAAAAATCGTGTAGGTTTAAATAGTTCACTTTTTTGATAATAAAGGTAATGCTTAACTGGTCTTTAGAAAATATTTAAAATAAAGGAGCACTGCATTTGTCCGCTTCAAAATCAAAATCAAAGCATTTATTTCAAGTAGGCCAGTTACAGGCGCTTTTGAATTGTCGAAACAAAGATGATGATTAAATGTAGCTACAGTCCCAGTCACAAGACATAAAAACTGTGAAAGTACTGTAGTTGCCCATTCCCTGGCGTAGATCTCTATGGAGAAGAACGGGCAAGAAACTCCAACTCCAAACTTCAAAAGTATGAAAGGATTTGGGACTTTTATTAACATACGGAGGAGCATTTGGGATTTATTAACAATGCTAGAACAATGTTTCAGGTAAATAAGGCAATAAAAGATGGCAAGGCGTGAGTTAATGTAGGTAGACGAGGTAACTAGGTATATCAAAGATGGATTTCATCATTCTCAACAAGCAGCGACACGGCCACATCCGAAGCACCACGATGCGAAAGCGAATGGAAACGATTTCATCTGCCGGTGTGCACACTAGCCACAGCCTAATCACATCGCGACTAGTAACGACAACGCAACTTCAATGATAATTCATAGTTACCACAATGTAACTGCAATGTCGAATTTTCGTGTCAAAATACTATACAAAGCTTTACTATATAATATTTGATTGTACGTATTAAACAAATAAACCCAATACATTTACACACAACAACCGAAGGTAACATATCAATTATTATCAATACAAGTAATACATTTCACAACAATATCAGAAATACATTTTCTAAATGATGTTGACAACCGCATTAAAACTGTGCCGTTTAGAAGAATGATACGGATACAGACAGATGCGAACTATTGATAACTATAGTAGATATACTATATGATAATATTGAGAACTAATTTCGATGTTGAAGCATTGGAAATTAATTGAGTGTAATGTGACCTTGAACGCCGAGTGAGGTTTCATTAGCGGCAATGGCATCTACACAGCGATCATTAATGCATCTATAATTAAACTATTTTGGTGCTCTCAATAATGTAGTAGGTATATTAAGTAATAATTATATGACGGCACGGTTGGCGCAGTGGCTAAGCTCAACTTTTTAGTATCGATGCCAGCTAACGACTTCTATAGGTCTTATGCGTGGTCGCTACGTTGAAAAAATAAACAAAATGGCGGAAAAAAACCGGCCACGCTTCATTTGAAAATGTTCCAAGCCCTTTGTCATAATTGGTAAACTCATATAACTGAATGACGCTACGATCATCGGATGAATGACTGAATGACGGATGACGGACGCAATAACGATTAATGAATACTAGTAAGAATTTAAGAATGGCTTGTACCAGAGTTCCAAATATTGAGTGACATTTTGGGATATAAACAATCGCTAATAACTTTGCTGTTTACCAATATTATCTATTTATTGAGACTTCACATATTTAATAACGAGACCATCTTTGACAAGCCCTTTAAGTATTTGTACTTATTCAAAATTAGTGGTGTATGACGAGCATGAATAAAGGTGCAATAAGACTGCGGGTTATTCCCAACTTACTCCAATAAAAGTTCCCAAACCAAATTTTAAGGTGTTTTCAGGGCCAGCTTTCAACATAAAAATATAGATGGCGCTGTGCAAGGAGTGTTTTTTTAGCTATACGGAGCTGGTATCCATTGCCTTACAAAAATTAAATACTGGCAAGTAAATGTCTGTGGGTGTTTTATTTGTTATTTTCTTGATTGCTTGACAGTGATCTGAATAAAACGCAGGTGGAGTAAGTATTAGATTATCCATGATATAATTTGGGTATTGTTTTAAATAAAAGACTTTAGAACATGATTCAACAATTAAAAATATTACAAAAAAAACACACCTGATAAGCGAACTAGTCGGTATCGTTTTTAAAACACAATATGCAATTTTCAGTCACAAAAGATCACAATCAAATCTGTGAATGAAATAATTACTAACTGAAATTGACGAATTATACCAATTCAAACTTGCACATAGAGATTTAATTTTTGAGGCTAAGTCGAAAGTTGAAAATTCGGTAAGATTTTATCGAAGCAGTCTGCTGTCTTCTCTAAAGAAACTTCACTATAATAATACTAGTATATATTTGTCCCTACTCAATAAAATCCTGGCTACCCTGAATTAACCAACAATTTTAAATCTTTCATCGAGGAAATAAAATTTATCCAATCGACATGCACTTGATTGTAATTGAGAAGTAGGTATTACGGAGATCGAGGAGAAATACTTTTATTTTTTATTCCGCTCAATGCTTTATTGCTTTGTCTGATATCTATCTACAGATAAAGTGAAAACTAATTGCCTGAGGAGCAGGTTGAAAGTAACACTTTTCAGCTCTAGGGAGAATCGCTTTCAACTGACAGCTGTTAAACTATTAATAGTAAATTGTTACACGAGGGTCGAAAGGAATGAGTTCCCGTACGAGGTATTTAGCCCCCCGAGTGCAGCGAGGGCGGCTATAGTCCGCGTAGGAATTGATGTCTTTCACCCGAGGTAAGCATACTACTTTTCATTTCGAATATAAGGAATGTAAAAAATTGCAGTTTCATTTTCTTATCTGCTCGCCACTGAATAAAGTCATTGTATGTATTTTTTGAATTACTGGTAAAAAAAAATCGATAAATGTAAGACGAGGCAACTCGTCTTAAACAGAATCTGGGTTCAGCATTTCAGAATTACTTGAACTCATTTTAATAAGATATTGGAAAAAAAAACCCGATATTTCGATACAGCTTACAGAGTTAGTATCCCGCTAAATTATATATTCTATTTAAAAAAACTATGGAACACACTGCGCCTCAGACGGGGGCGCACCCGCTCAGTTTTTTTTTAATTCACACTGGCTGTTTATACACTCACATAGATTTTCTGCAGCCTAACAAAATTTAGTTCTCTTTATAAAATTTATTCCCGCCCTAGGGAGGGAAGAAATTATTATGATACTTCCCACCCTTGGGCGGGAAATACGCATTTTCCACCCGATTCGGATCAAATAAACACTTCTTTCCGAGTATGAGAAATGAAAAAAAATACAAGTTCTATTTTCACATTTCTTAATAGCCTCTGAATTATAGTGCGATGTAAAATTAAAATAACATAAAATTTAGGATAAATTAAAGATATTTTTTTTAAATAACTTAGTTATAATGAAGTTACAAATATTTCTTGTAAATAGTTTTTGACTAAGTAAATATTATAATTTTTTTAATAAGATTTGGGCAAAATATTTACTATATTTTCAGTGATTAAACTGAAAAATAAAGTCTGAATAGCCGGCTACAGAAAAAAAATAGGCGAAAAAGCGGCAATCCGATCTTCATAATTTTTCGAGTTGTATCGTGTTTTTATTTTTATTTTCCTTATATTCTTAACGAAAAGGACAGTGTTTACCTCGGGTTAAAGACTTATTTAGTCTCTCGAACTATTGGTCACCCCCGTTTAACCCCGTCCCAGGGCTGAGTGAGTTACTTTCACCCCTAGGGTAACAATGAACTATTACACCTCCACATAGGTTATAAGCCCTTTCAACTAGGCTATAAAATCTGACATGTCTGGACAAATCTGAACGGATGGTAACCCTAAATAAGACCAAAATGTAGAAATTACATTTATAAATAACTAGCTGATGCCCGCGGCTTTGTCCGCGTACAAATTATATTATAATAAAACCTTCCTCGAGAAAAAATATCCATTGGTGAAAGCAGCACGAAACTCGGTGCACTAGTGTTTCAGTTTATCGCGAACAGCCAGTCAGACAGACGCGGCGGAGGACTTAGTTTTATAATATGTAGTGATAGTGACTAAGACATGGCTTTTCAAACGTGTCTATCTGTGTAATTGCGAGTGCTCCATTCACGGCGTTGGTGGTTGTTTCGTGCCGCTTTATTAGGACTGGTTTCTTCCGCAGAGAGGATAGGAAATGTGGAAATAACGATATCGATCATCTGCCTTTGCTAACTATGTAGAGGTCAGCTTCCAGTCTAACCGGATGCAGTTGAATACCAGAATTTTACATGAAACAACTGCCCAATTACTAGAGTAATACGATACTTGTAGTAAGAATGGTTACCGATACTTTCGGGCTTCTGACATTTCGCAAGTATTCAGTATGTAATAGATCGTCATCAAACCACGGGCCGACCTCAGCAGCCGTTATTATCTTGCCAAGAGCCGCTGGATATATAACTACATCTGTTATCCTACTCTCTCCGCTTTAACAGGACCTTGCTGGATTTCAGACTTACCGGTGGTGGTTGCTGCGCCTGTACCACAGTTTCTGACTCGCTCTCACTGACTACGTTGACAGTTATTGATGTCACGGCTGCAAAAAATAAAATATCGTTTATTAACCACTGCTACTCACAAACAAGATTATTTCAAAACATGATGATATGTACTAAGGATCATATGAATTACAGCTAAAAGATGAATAAATAAATACCCAGTTATAAATAAAATAACAGTATTTTCTAGGCAACGCCCGTTTTCCTGAAGAAAAACATGTTTGGCTGTGGTGGTGTGTGGTTTACCTACATAAACCCTTTTGAGTTCATGCATTCAGATACATCCCGCATTTAATAAAAGGCAATTTATCCGGAGTATAGAAAGAAAAGAAACAAATCCCATTTAAAGAACCCAGCATGTGTTATGTTCGTAATGTCCATCTATCAACTTTCTTCCATAGACTACATAAGTTTCCAAGCAAAAGGGACCGTCAAAAGGGCGCGGAAAGTAGAATCGACATAGTCCGTCTGACCTTTACTCCATAGCTATGTAGACAGCTATTGTGAGTCGACAATGTATCTTTTGTGAAACAAAAACCTACCTACCGAAAATCTTCATAAACTTTAAATCATATGCCTAGGCATATGATTTAAAGTTTATGAAGATTTTCCCCTTCCCAACTATGTTGTGATCGGCGTCCAGTTTAACCGAATGCAGCTGAATACCGGTAGACCGACAAGCAATCGCTTCTTGTATAATCATGGAGCGACTGCTAATCTGATCTTTACAATTCCGTATGCACTGCATTTATTTTGAGCTCGCTGCCCTTGCTCTTTTTGTTTCTTTCCAAAACCGATAACCTATAATATAATATATAATAATATAATATAATAATAATAATAATAATTTATTTCAAAATAAAGTACAATAAGTAAGTTTGATACAACATTATTTGACAATGGTAAATTATTGTACAGTGGGGCAATTAAATTAGCACACTGATTCCCAAACTGAGGCGAGCTCGTATTTCGGGACTCGGCGGCTCTCCGCTCTAATGACATTACAATATAATCACCAATTTATGTGCAACATTTACACTTGCATTCAAAGTATTTACCTATATGTACCTATATATATTATAATTTTGTATTTTTAAGCTACAGTTTAATAAGACTAGTAAGTTCCACAATTAGTTGATGTAAGAATAAATTAATTTAGTTACAATTATAATATAAGTAAATTATATTATAATCACTAACATATCATATATTTTATTTAACAATTAATAATAATTTTTCCGTTTCTTCATAATTTAAGGACTTAAGCCAATTATTTAATTTATTTTTCAAGTTATATTTATTTAGTTTATACATTGATATTATGTTATTAATATTGTTATAAATTCTAGAACTCAATGCGTTATATTGACGTGATGCGAAACTGGTTCTACATTGAACAGGAGGACAAACAAGTGCTCCGCGTCTTTTTTGTAAAATTTGACTATCAAGGGGAAGTTGTGAATGTCGCCGAAGTATGGTACGGAGAACAAATAACTGTCTAACAGTTAATACCTGGCTTTCCCTATACAGGTCCGTAGTTGAGTAGAAGCGGGGTTTGCTATGTATAACTTTCAGGACGTATCTCTGTGCTCTTTACACTATCAGTTATATTGGGAGTTAAACATGACAAATATACACACATACCGATATTAAAATCCGTGTAAAGTATTTTGCTGTGAAAACAAGAGAACTTACGTTTTTGATTTTAATTTTTAGTTCTTTTCTTGACCAATGATGGAAATTAAGGGTCCAGCAAACCAGTCGGCCCCGGGCAGCAAAAACCTACGCTACACCACTGCGAATACCCAGGACCCTACGCTAAGTAGTAGAACTGCGATAACCAAAGAGGCAGTAAAGTCTCGAATTGCCGAAGTTTGTATTCTATTACTGTTAATCACAGTAATAAGTAAGCTGAAGTGGCAAGTAGTCGTAGAACCGATTACCGTTGCTGTAGACGTGTTCTTGAGACCGCGAATCGGAAATCGTAAAGTGGAACATCTCAGGCAAGTTGGAGCGACGATCGACGATGAGAGTTGCCGAGAATCGTATTAAGTGGCGGGCAATGCTGCAAGCTTATTGTGATGATTAAAAATGATTACGACTTACCGTCGTCGGGGTTTTGTGGTGTGATGACGTGCTCCACGGAAGTGCCTGCTTTATAATTGAGTCGGCTGGGTCCCGGCTGCGGTTCATCGTGAGAAGCAGCGCTGCAATGATCAGTTAAACATTACTTAGTGATATGTTAGTAATGCTGTTAATTTCTTTCCATTTAAAATCTAGATCCCGATAAAAATCTGCAAAAGTCTGAACAAAATTCACCTAACCTTACTATACTTTTAAACACCATTGAGAACTAATTATCTACAGAAATACGTCCGACACTGACCTCGTTGATTGGTGGAAGCTGGACAGTCTCGAGTTCCTGGAGCTGCCGCCGGTGGAGGTCCGCTTCATCGGGTGGCGCAGTCCGTGTGGGAACGGCCGCCCACCATGACTTGTGGACAGTTCTCCTTGAGAAACCGAATACAGTAATCAGTGGCGACGTTAAAACCTCAAACACAAAGATAAAGAAAAATATCGACTATAGAGAGCATCTCGACGGACGACTGATCGCCGAACAAGATATAAGTATTCGTATAATGATACATGGCAGGCTCCACAGGTTTGGCTCGAAAATCTAAGTTTCTATGTTTAAGGGGCCGGCGGAGCATATATTTTGAAAGGATAATGATGATGAATGATATGAAAACGAGATAATATGAGGAATTTTAAATGTCCATAGAAAATTTATTTTTCTATAACTCTTGTTTAAATCAGTGTCCTTTAAAAATATATATTTGGGAACATCGATATTCTGCAATCCAATCGAAATAAATACACACTAATATGTTTGATTTACAAATTATTTTGGTGTTACGTTTGTATGAACTTCGCATGCGAAGTTCAGAGTACTTGCAAAACAAATTTTAAATCGTTAATTTCATCATCATTTTAGGTGAAATCTGTTTAAAAACCGCTTTACAACGCCGAAAGGCCCTTGTTCTCCCCGTCATTGCGATAATTTTTTTGTTTCACACCATACCTGGAAACCTTCTGGGGGTATAAGTTAGGACTTTTTGAGAACATTTTTAAAATTATAAGTTTTTATTGTTATATTTTTATACACCTCCACGACCCCCGTACTATTTAATCCATCCATACCGTTCTACCACAACACATGATTTTACACCCCAAAAATAAAAATAAAAACCCAGCAAGAATTTTTGCGTAAAGTTACTCAGTTTGATGTACAAAATGCTTAGTTGACGGCTTCGTGGTGAGGTTGTTTACACCCTGTATGCTAATTCGAAGCGTTGTCACACCGACCTGTCGGATTCCTGATTCTCTAGGTCATCAATCCTTGCCTGGATATACATGAATTAGCAAAACTGTACGAAAACTTACCCTCGAATGAATCAGTGTTCATTGACGCTTGGGAGAAATTATCGCATTCAGTCGATGCACCCATGCTTCGGTGCAGCATAGCAGCAACACGCTCGCGAGCTTCGCGATCGATGTTCTGCTCGTCTGAGGTTTGCTTTGCGCCCTAAAAAAACATTATTATCTTCACTAAAGATCCTCATCATTCTAATAAAACCTGCCGAGGTCTACCTGAGAGACACGAAAGCAACTCCGAACTCCGGTAAGTTTTTTTATATATATTTTATAATAGTGGGGTTTCAATACAAACCATGATCTATCTCATAAAAGAAGAAGAATGAGATATTTCGACTAGTAAGTGGGCTGCAAATTTATAGGACTTTCTTTAAGATTCCTAGTTTTAAGAAAAGTTATGGTTTGTTAAACTGAAACTATGGGATCAGTTCCAAATATCGAATATACTTACCGGTCTAGTCGCACTCAGCATGCTGAGGCCGTAGTCGGACGATGAGTCGGCGTCCATCTCAGTGAGGTCCCGCGATGGGTTCTTTGTGAACCAAACTGCGAGTTCATACGTTAACTTTGCCTCTCGTAGCTTGTTATCCCAAGTCTAGGAAATTTTAATTATTCAATCATTAGTACCTATAAAGTCAATGATATAGTAATACCAAAATTTAATAAATAGTTATTAATCGTACCTTAAGCGTGGATGCTGCGTTGGTATCCTTACTCGATTCAGTTAAAACGAATCCGTGGTGCGCTGAGCCGACTTCATCAACGGCCACGCACACTATGGATCCGTATTCCTTTGGATTGCGTTGGCTGGGTCTTGGGTGGATAATAAGCCGGTCAATGAAGAACTTGGGCCTATAATGCAAACAAATTAGGGGTAGTTCGCAGAGCAAATACAGTAAACGCATAAATAAGCATAGTTCGCTTGTTAGTTAAGTATTTACCTGATTAGTTTGTAGGGATGAGCACTTCCCTTCGAAAGCTTCTTGCATATCAGCAACATGTCAGTGAGCAGAAAGACGCGTACTTCCATCTGTGGAACGTCTGTTTCTTCAGTAAGGATTTTCGTGTTCTGTGTAATATTAGAACTTCATACGTTCGGACTGGAGGATGGCGCGCCACGCAGACGCCTGCATCAGGGCCCTTAGCGTCGCTAAGAACTCGATGCGATGCAACGATGCATAAGTGTCACTGCATGATCGTGAACATCGTTAGTTTATCATCTAGATCGCGAGATTATAAACAATCAAACATTTGTGAAATGTTAGAACATAACGCATTCATTTTCGCTAGTTTATAATCAACGAACCTGCACTTATCAACAGGATTCATAATCTGTCCGATTTTATCAACCGTGTGAACGTGACATTAACCAATCAGTAAACAAGGTGCGTTCCTTCGCATGCAGATTTGATACTAGATCGAAATTGACTTTGCCATGAATATTTAAATTATCAAAAAATATGCGTTCAAATATGAATGGTTTGTTGCAGTTCAGAATTTTTCGATAGTTATTTTTTATCTCGCGACGTTATAAACCACGTTCACAATCATACGTAATGCAATGTCGGGAAAAACAAGTGGTTTCGGATTCGTTAAGAGGTGTTTTACACCTTTTATGTGATAGTTAATGCTGACTTGGAATAATGTTGGATGCATCTGCGTGACGCCTAGCAAAGCAATAACATAACTAAGATAAGGCTCAATACAGAGTTTCTATGATAAGTATCATCCTCATTGTAAAGAGAAAACAAGGAGAACTACTGAAGTAAGGAGTAGGTATAGTATTCGCGTGGAAAATATATTCGCATCTATTGCTGTCAAACAACACACTAATCAAATGAATGGCTGTACCTAATAATTATTAATGAATTAAACGGATGCATCCGAAAATGATTACGCGTAGCATTAGGATACAGTAATTTTACTAGTGACCTCATAAATCTATAAAAGAAAAGGAATATTGATAAATACTTTGAGTTTTAAATTGGTTTAAGGAAGTTACAGGTAGAGATCACTATTAAAATTATTATATATTTATTTCTAGGCTTGCCTCTTTCAAATGGTCCTTATAACGCAAGTCCCCTGTGTATATTAGCGTCCTGCTATGGTGGGGGGAGCAGTTGAGCATGGGGGCCTTAAGATTTAATTGCGCATACAGACGGAAGAACTTGTCCAGCTCCTCGTCTTTAAAATCCTGAAAAAATACAAAACATTTAGGTAACGGCGCACGCGGGACATAGTGTTAAAGTTCAAGACATTACCTATTTATTTACACAAATTATACTTTTCATTTCTCATACTCGGAAAGAAGTGTTTGTTTGATCCGAATAGCGGGTGGAAAATGCTATATCCCACCCTTGGGCGGGAAAGACTCATAGTAATTGCTTCCCTCCCTAGGGCAGGAAGAATTTAAAAATAGAACTAAATTTTGTTGGGCAATCGGCTGCAGAAAATCTAAGTGAGTGTATAGACAGCCAGTATGAATATAAAAATAAAAAAATAATAAAAAAAAAAACTGAGCGGGTCCGGCCCCGCCTGAGACGCAGTGTGTTCCATAGTTTACATTTTAAATAGCCTCTGTAAGCTATATCGAAAACTCGGTATTTTTTCCAATATATTATTAAAATGAGTTGAAGTAATTCTGAAATGCTGACCCCAGATTCTGTTTAAGACGAGGCAAATACAGTTATCGAAAATCTTTTGCCAGAAATTAAAAAATATTCGAAATGAAAAGTAGTAAACTTACCTCGGGTGAAAGACATCAATTCCTACTCGGACTATAACCGCCCTCGCTTCACTCGGGCGGCTAAATACCTCGTATGGGAATTGATTACTTTCGACCCTCGTGTAACAATCTACTATTTCCTCACGTCGGCGTCCCGGGGGTCGGACAATAGATAAGTATTCGTGCTGTTACTAATTTAGACGCACGTTTTATTTCAAATTACTTGAATAATTTATTAGTGGCACTACACTCAACAAAGTGACAAGAAATCATGTATTTTTTTGCAAAAAAAAAGTAATCCAATAAGTATTTACTAAATCACACTAGATTTGGTAAATATAATTATTAATCCAGATGTAAAGTTGATAACTTTTATACCCTAAAATTTATAAAAACAAAGAAATATTGCAGTTTTTGCATTAAAGTGGGAATTTATCCCAAGTTCAATTAGATGGACAAAAATAGAAGGATGTTACGACATTAACTAAGTAACAAGAAATGAAAAATATAAGATTTTCTAAAATGTTATTGTATAGACAAAAAATAGTATGTGTTACACGCGACACCTTTCAAATGAATCACGCTATCGCAGCAATTTGACATGCTGAATATCAGTTGATCAAAATCATTTCGAGAAATGGCCGCTCACGTGCTTTCTAACAAGTCATTCATGTGGGGATATACGCGGCATCCATACTCGGGAAGGCACTCGGCTCTTGTTTGATGCATGTTCCATGCGTGCTTAGTTGGGTAGAGGTCTACCGATTATATCGCAGGCCACGGTAGAGCGTTGATACGAGCTTCGGAGAGAATGCGCGTGTTACGACTCTAGCCATGTGTGGATGTGCATTGCCGTGCATTAGTTAAAACAAATCACCCGACTGTACTCGTAAAGGGATAATTAACTCAAACGCGAAAATTTGAGCATTGAGGAAAAAATGAGATCGGCTCTTCTACAGATCCAAATACCAGCCCAAATCATTTTTAATCCTCACCATATGAATGAACTTCCTGACAAAATCTTAAAGTTCTTGACGTCTAGAGGTCCTCTAAACTGGAGTAAGGAAAGAAAGAAAGAAAGAAAAAGCATTTATTAGCCCGACAGGACAAAACATAAAATAAAATAAAAAATAAAATGGTAAAATTGTGATTACAACACTAGTTAAAAGTAAACATAATGAGATAATAAAATAAAAAATTAATAACGAAACAATTAAAGTACGTGTTGTATCCGGTCTCATAGTGAAACGAGATTCATCGGAAAACACACAACAAGTCTTCTTCCTCCCAATCTCTGTGTTCGCGAGCCGATTGTAAACGGGGGCGTCTCAAGGGTTGGCTTCCAGAATTAACATGAAATATGGTAGGTATCATAAAAGAATACTTACATAATACTTACCATTTTACATGGCATAGTTTTAAAAATGCCGCCATGATACTCAGGGATTGTGTGATAATAGTTGATGGTTAAATGTATCTTACAAGATAAATAAATTAAACATTTTACACTTGATAAGTTGAGCGAATTTTTACGTTTGTGAGTCTTTACGTAAGCCCAAAAATAAGATTCTTACTACAAGTGACGGTAGGAAAATTATAGTTTCATATATCTGGCCTTGTGAAATAATTCAAATTGTTTGTATACCTAATCTTGGCAGATTATTACAGCAAGTTGAATGAACAATTTGCTTGCTTCCGTACGATTTAATTACGAAATAGGTAGGTACAACGTAATTGAGATCAAATTCGGAGTTCAATATTCAAGCGGTCTGTCGATTGTGTGTTTTGGAACCTTTTAAGCAAATTGTCAAAAACCAATGCAGCAGTCTTGGTTCAGAGTTTGTATCGACATATCATTATAAAATAGTGGAACCAGAGTCTATTAACTTCAAAACGAGTCCTAATGGATACGTATCATGATCCCGAATTAAAAAAAAACCGATGGACGAAATCCCGAAAATTGAAACGCCTAATGATTGTTTGATCGAAAGATTAAAATCCCGAAAGTTCCTTTGCCCGAAAGTTTAAAATCCCGAAGTTCAAAACCCAAAGTTTAAAAACCCGATGTTTAATATCCCGTAGTTCAAAATCCCGAAAGATCAAAATCACAAAGTTTAAAATCCCGTAGTTCAAATCCGGAAATTGTCACCGTTTCCTAGAAAAACGATTTTTTTGTACACCTAACCTCAAAACACTTAAAAGTTGCCTAGCCAGCAGCACGCATGCAGCAGGCATGCATCAAGCATGCAGCAAGCACGCAGCTAACATGCAGCAAGCATGCAGCAAGCATGCAGCAAGCATGTAGCAAGCCTGCAGCAAGCGTGCAAGCATGCAGCAAGCATGCAGCATGCAGCAGGCATGGTTTCTGTCATAGCTCCGGCGCTGCGGGGCTCCGGCGGTCACACGCAAGCTTATCGTCGCAAAGGCCAAAGCCACCTGCTCCTCAGCTCGCGGCCCGCTTCGCCCCTCTGCGCCTACGCGGGCTCAAATTACACTCTAGGGGTAGGGCAGAAAAGACTACATGGAGTCGGTTCTGCAGTGATTCATTTCGTCACAAAATTTGTGCTTATAGGGAACTTAAATCATTTCTTTTCTTTGTTTTTTTTTGGAAAGGCACAATCAATATGGTGTTGTCAAATAATACGTTATTAAATAAAAGTTTTCGTCCATTCGGGATTTCGTCCTTTCGGGCATTTGAAGACAAAACACCGATGTATTTTGTGTTTCGATTGAACGACTATCGGCATTTAAACTTTCGGTATTTTGAATTTCGATGTTTTGGACGTCGGTATTTCAATCACAGGTATTCTGAACGTATACGTACCCGTCATAATATTATATAATTATAAGTACTATTATGTTCAAGGGTAATACAATTTTTTGAGTCAGCTTTTTATCAATGTTTGAGTTAAAAAACATTCATGGTTAACTTAATAGCTATAAATTAGTTCAAAACTTACAACATCGTAGCATTCGACCGAGACGACGACGTTTTCCATCTTATCCACCTCCTCTTTCTGACGTATGGACCGATTTATGTCCTGCACGTAATTTTTGGCACATGTTTCCTGATTAACAAATACACAAACAAGCGTCAATTCAAAAACCACCTCATTCTAACTTTATGACTGTACTTACTCTAAATTTTGCAATTACAATTAAGAAAATTAGGTATAGTTAATTGTGATAATTCATTACGCTGTATACGAGAAAATTTAATTGAGCGTCATAAGCACGGTAAGTAGTCGATGTCGAGCGTACCTGTGGCGTACCCCAAATGTTACGTTTCAGTTTCATAGATCAGTGGTTAGATAGATCACATTATATGTAATTGGGCCTGAGGGTTACTCCAATTTATCAAACTACAGTTTCGTCGGAGTGCAACCCAAAATTTAAATACAGAAACTTATGGCAATTACGGTAGGATGACTAAATCTAGTGTTTGCACAGTGGGAACAGCATAGTTCATAGTTGCGTTGACTAAGACCAAGTGTCTTGCTAAGCGGGACGAAGGTACGTTACGTAGCAATAAAAATGTTTTGTAAGTGGTCTTGTGTTGTCAGTGAGTTTTTGCTTAAATCTAATTCGTTTGTGGACTGACGGCTGTATATTTAGAGTCAAGTTGTAAAGCTTACCATGGCTTGCAGAGAGGTGCGTTCCGGCTCGATGTCTGTGTGATTGATCAGACGGCGCAGCAGCAGGCTGTACTTGGTCAAGCGCTGCATGGGCTTCACCATTATATCCGCAAGCTGCAGCCTGGAACAGAATCACTGGTTATTTTCTGATTCCTCCTGAAAGAAAGACATTTAAGCAAAAGCACGCTGTCTTTACAAGTAGTACTGACCTATTACAGGCGTTCTGCCTGTAGCACCATGTCAGGTAGCACATGAAGTCCAAGTGGTTTGACAAGGAACGTAAATAGTCCAAAGCTCTGGTTTGTTCATGCACATATTTTTCGTAGGGTTGAAACATATCGCGGAAGTGCATGAATCCTGGCGCCATTATTTCTGTGTTGAATCTGTGAAACAAGGATTCGTATAAAAACTCAATTCTAATTAGCCAGGGTGATATAATTAATAAGTTTGTTTGCACTTACGGTGCTAGTCTCTCGCGAGCATCAGCAATCATGGGGTAGATGGTAGTTTCCCAAAAGTAAAGACTGGCGTTCAAGACATCGGGGATGTTCGTAAAGAGCTTCTCCGTATCGATATCCAGTAGTTTGCCACAGTCTTGCAGCGCGTGCGCCGTAGCTATGAACACCTGTGGACAACCCAACAGACCTTAAATGTTATTGTCCATTGTTGATGCCATATGAGGTGGCAATGCAACCATTGGCCTTGCCCTAGTACCTACCCTTTCATCAAATCTGAACAACAAACTAGCATGAGTATTTTTATTTGAGAAGAGCAGTTATTTATTTAGGATTTCTATGTTTGAAACGACTTTGGTAAATAATACTAATGTAGGCCAATGACTACTATATTGGTCAGTCTTCCTTTGTATGTATTAGTTACTGGCTAAAGGTCGTGGCTCACTTGACAAGCACCGCACCAGCACCGCTCCAACCCAGCAATTTACTTGCCATTCAAATTAGAGCATTAAATCGTGTGTCGCATAACATATTTTTTAATGTCCATATGAAAAAGCTTACGGCGGGTGGTCAACGCGCTTGCCGCTACCATACGCCTCGCCCCGCGGGCGGCGCGGCGTCCGCGCGCGGTCCGCGCGCCGCAAGCGAGGGGACCGCGCGCCGCAAGCTAGGGGTCCGCGCGAGGACGTCGCGCCGTAAGCGAGGTGACCGCGCGCGGCCCGCGCGCCGCAAGCGAGGGGACCGCGCGCGGACGCCGAGTGGCCCGCGAAATAACGTCATTGCGCCGTCGTGCTTCTCTACGTCGTGGGTACTCTTTGTTTAATGTATGGCCAGTTACAAATTTAGTTAGAGAGCCCAGGACACTAAACCTAGTTCGGTTAGACTCCCAGATAATATCTATATATATCACGATGGTCACGATGCGGCAATGCATAAACCTGGCGGCGCTATTAAAAGAACCATTATGATAAGACTCCCAAGTTATGTGAAATTTAGTACAAATCGAAAGCTTGTTGACACCGAAGTAGCACAAACTAGTTGCTTAAGAGCTCTGGAGCCAATCCGATTATTCCCAAAGGCGTGCAAGTCCTACGCGTGTTCAATCACAAATGCCTTACAATTGTGTTCGGGGTGACAGCAAGCTCTTATTCCGGGAGGTAGCGGTGCAAATAAAAATGCCCTAATAAACCGACTGATATTGTTGTAATCGAAGGTTGATCTTATGAGATGATCTTATAAGATTTTAGATACCACGATCTTATAAGATCAACCTTCGATTACAACTGTATCAGTCGGTCGGTCGGTCGGTCTGTAACCAATCGTTACAGTACACCGGCTGAAACTATTTTTAAAAATAATTTACATATACTGAACTTAAAAAAATCTCAGAACTGTAATGGAAAGAAAAATTAAACCACGAATCCACGTCAACAAAATATAATTACTAGAGATAATTCCCTAAAATACAATGCTACCTCCTGGACTATTACTACCAGCGTGCGGACTGTGAGCTTGCGCCTTGCGGACGGCGAGGGGGCCGCGCGCGGCCCGCGCGGCGCAAGCGAGGCGACCGCGCGCCGCAAGCGAGGGGACCGCGCGCGGCCCGCCCGGCGCAAGCGAGGCGACCGCGCGCCGCAAGCGAGGGGACCGCGTGCTTACACCTCGCTTGCGCCGCGCGGGCCGCGCGCCGTAGCCTATATTCGAGGCGACGCCGGTCAGGAGCTGTGCTGGTGCCGTGCTGGTGCGGTGCTTGTCAAGTGAGCCACGACCTTAAACCCGATTGCAGGACAAACTAGCTTGGCCTAGGCTAAGCTAGTTTGAATCTATACCGACTTGGGGCACCTTGATTTTTAGGGTAACGTAGCCGAATGGCAGAAAAACGGAGATTCGTCATGTCTGTCTGTCTGTCTGTTCGTCCGTATGTCACAGCCACTTTGCGAAACTATAAGAGCTATGCTGTTGAAACTTAGTAAGTATTTTGTGAACCATATTAACATTTTTACACAAAAATAGAAAAAAAACAATAAATATTTGAGGACCCCATACATTGAACTAAAACAAAAAAAAAATCATATACATACGTGTGGGGTATCTATGGATAGGTGTATAATACTGAATAGTTTGCGCGAGAGACACTTCCTAAGTGGTAAAATGCCCCCCCCCCTGTAACTTCTAAAATAAGAGAATGATAAAACTATAAAAAAATATATGATGTACATTACCATGTAAAATTCCACCGAAAATTGGTTTGAACGAGATCTAGTAAGTAGTTAGTTTTTAATCCGTCATAAATCGTAAAATCGTAACTTTTATATTATGTAATTATTGCTACTACGGAACCCTTCATGGGCGAGTCTGAATCGGGACTCCGTCGACTCGGATGCAAGATCGAGCGAGTCCTGAAATCGGGTTTGGCCGGTAACATAATAAAGGGTGTAAAACACCTCTTAACGAATGCGAAAGGCACTTGTTCTCCTCGTCATTTTGATATTTTTTTTGTTCTACACTATACCTGGGAACCTCATAGTTACGGAGATATAGGGGGTCAAAGTTGCAAGATTATTACAAGATTTTTTTTAAATACCACTTTTTATCGCATGATTTTTACTTTAAATATCTCTACGACCTCCGTACTATTCAATCCATCCATCCGCACAATGTTTTGAGTGCGTTACATTGAGTTATACCACAGAAAACATGATTTACAAACTCAAAAAAAAAGTTGTTTCCCAGCAATATTTTTTGCGGAAAGTTACTTAGTTTGATATACAGAATGCTTGGTTAACGGCTTTGTGGTGAAATACACCCTGTATACAGGGTTATTTTTTGTTTATACTAAACCCGAAAAGGGGTCATTGTACTCATCATTTTGAACAACTTTTTCTATGGGACGAACCTTGAAATCGCGAAAAAAAAATCAGCTGTTCCCTACATTTATGTTCGCATAACTCGTCAAAATGTAGGGAACAGCTGATTTTTTTTTCGCGATTTCAAGGTTCGTCCCATAGAAAAAGTTGTTCAAAATGATGAGTACAATGACCCCTTTTCGGGTTTAGTATAAACAAAAAATAATGTTGTATAAGTATCAGTAATCTCGGTAGAACATAAATGTAGTTCTAGAAATTAATTACTATGAGGAACACATTTAAATGACCTGATGGAAATATTTTTAATTTAGAATTAATTGTTGTATAGGAAAATAATGTCATAATTTGTCTTCATTTAAGTATTAGGTTGGCTGACATACTTGCTAAAAAGGCTACTTTGGAAGGATTGGAAATTGACATCGCTCCGTTCTATACAGAATTACTTGGCTATTACAAGAACATATGCTACAATCGGTTTAAAGAGTATTTTGACAAAAAGTCTAAAGAAAAAGGCATATGGTATAAGACGTTGCAAAGTGAGCCTCCTCGAATCCCTTGGTTTGCTGAAAGTCATACAAAGAGGTCGTATGTTGTTATGGCACATAGATTGCGTTCTGGTCATTTTCCATCCAGGAAATTTGGATATCTAATGAAAAAAGTCGATTCCCCTAATTGCCTAGTGTGTGATAAAGTCGAAGATGTCCAACATTTGCTGGTGGAATGTGAAAAGAACAGGACAGAAAGGGAGATTGTGATGCGGGAGTTAAAACTTAATATGTATGATGTTGGGACTTTCATTAGAATATTATCTACACCTAATTCGGGAGAAGCGAAACTGATTTATGAAATGGTTGCTGCATCGCTGTCTCCCGCGCTTACGCAATAACATTTCTATAAATAGTATTATAATTACGTGTAATAATAAGTTAGATTAGGATATGATGAGGCTGACGTACCTTTGTAAGGCCTCTAAATAAATAAAGATAAAAAAAAAAAAAAAAAAGTATTAGGTTAATAATTAAAATTTGTAACAAAAGACCCATTTGAATCTTTTGGTATTGAAAATGAGTTTTTCGAAGTAGGCTACGCATTTATTCGGATTAAGGCGAGTTAAGCGACATTCTCACGATACCAAGTTGGTCGCTTACATTTCACTGACCTTAATTAGTTTCTAGTGAACGATTAAAAGTACTTAGCATAAAGTTAACGTTATCTAATTTAGATTATGCTTTTGGTTCCACTACCAATGTATACCAACGTGCCTACATGCATTTTATGGAAAACTGTATCTGATGCCAACTTCTATAAGTGTCACCTTATTATTTATAAATGTTATTATACTTACATTATTGATTCATTTCGGATTTAATACTGGGTTTATTTATCTGCATAGAATTTTTCGCGCTATGTTGGGGTCGGGTCCCAATCAAACCGAATGTACCTGAACACCGGTATTTTACATGAGGCTACTGCCTATCTGGCCAAGTTTCGGAGCAACGCGATAACTCTGGTAAAACCGGGTGTCAGATTTCCAGATTCCTGACTAATCGCAGCGACTGTCAAAGATCTACAAATGTCAGCCGTACTCATTATTTAACTGATGGTCCTCCTTGAAATCGACCCGTGCGGCTGTAATCATTTAGCCATTAATAAATAATTTTATTCTTTTAAACTGTAGTATCAATGTGTCGTCTATACTAAATAGGTAGGTAGACGAACAGATTTGGCGAAGGTATATAAATGGTAGGCGCTTAGGGGGTGGGGGGTAGGCATCTCTATTACACGGATGTTACACAACGACGGATCGGATTTCTTCGTTAAAAGCCGAATGTTATTGAGGGAGAGCAACAATGCTGAATTCCTAATCTTACCTGCGTAATACATTACCGTCCAATATTTCATAATGCCTGATCCTCGTGATAGGGATCGTCGATTCCATCGGTAAAAGTTCAATTTTGGATTGGGAATGCTATTATTTTTTGTCCAAACGATCCTTATATAATATGAATTTCATAATAGCGGGTTTCCCTAGGACCAAAGTAGTCTTAAAATGATTATAAACCCTTCATGTCGAGTATAGATCCACGCGAGACACAATGGATTTTTAATTGTTTCTATAACATGCAAGAGGTTAATAAATAAATGGCTTCATATTTAAATGACTGAATAATAACTCCAAGCTTTTTTGATAACAAGACTGGGTACTTGTGAGGTACTTAAATATTATTGTGTATTCTAGCAGAACCGTAAAGTAAATAAGAGTAGATAAGTAAACCCCGAAAACGTAAAGTGAAATACGTCATTATGTCATCGAGGTTTCGGGCGGTGCGGCGCCCTTTACCGCTGCTCGTGAAGGGCACAAGAAAGCTTTGGAAGTGACCGACACTGATCGATTTCTCAGAGTCTATACGATAATACCAGCACTACTTCTAAATAGATACCTTAATAGGAACCAAAATCATATGCACAAGCGAATCACCTATATAGCACGTGCAACGGAACCCTCTGAGCCGCGGACGTCGACACACACTTGACTGGGTTTTAATTAACCAATGATCACGCTTAACGTCGTCTTTTGTAAGATGTCATAAGCCTCACCGTAGATGCTAAGCTTATCCCGAAATAATCATGTGCAGTCATGGAAGGAATGAGACTGGACGCGGACGTGCCGAGAGCGAATTACCTACTTTCATTATGCTTATCTCCCTGCTAGACTCGCACTACTTTTGTAGCTCTCGTGTTTGTAGAACATTAAGTTAATAAAGGTGGTAGTTCGCCTCCAATGGCAGTCTTGTAGTCATTAGGTTTAGGTTATTCAACTATAAGCGCGAATCAAAGTAATAAATAATGTATTTTTCAGTGAGGGCTGTACTCCACCTGCCATCTATGTCTTACCATCAAGAGTCCTGCCCACCTCCATTTCACATCTCCGCTACCCGCAATCCAACATCCGGGACTTCAGATCCATCGGATTTCTGAGTTACGGACTTGGTCCTTCAGCGATAGGCCTAACATAACACTCTCCATAGCCCTTTGTGTAGCCTTCACTTTGTATAGATAATCTCTTCAGTGCGCGTTCATATTTTGGTCCAGAAAAATAACGGGTGTAACCGGTAGCTAACACCCTGTGTCTGACACCAGCGATAAAATAGTTTATGTTGACCTGAAAGTAATTAGGACCAAAACAGAATACTTATTCTGTGATTTCTGCGGTCTCTCCAGTCCCGTTCCTATAACTCTTACCGGAACGCTCATATTGATTTGTTTCGATTTTCGGTTTCTTGGGTCGCTTGTCCAAAGGGATGGCAAAGTAGACCGAGACGTAACGCACCAGATCAACTCCGGATGGATGAGATGGCGACAAGTCACTGGAGAAACATGTGGCCCACGAATGCCAATCAAGTTAAAGGGGAAAGAACATAAAAGTCCGTGATTAGGCTTGTCGTACTGTATGGATCGGAATTCTGAGCTATAAAGAAGATGGGTGAATAAAGATTGCATGTAGCGGAGATACGAATGTTGAAGTAGATTTGTGGTGTGACAAGAATGGATAAGGTAAGGATAGAGTATATTAGAGGAAGTTAAAATTGCGCCATTTACAAAAAAGTTGAAATGGAATCGACTGGCATGACAAATTGAAAACGGGGTCAGGTCCATAATTGTTTGGGAACCTATTAATGACGGACCTAAAACAATTGGTAATCGTTAATGCTTTGTAGACTTAAATTTTCAAATTAACCTTTAATACATAATACTATCAGAGTACCTGCCCAAGCATAACGTACTTACAACGAAATTATTACTTTAAGGAAAAACACAATGTATTCAACATTACGATATTTGAATTCATTCAAAGGATTAACTTTCAAATTAAATGTTAAGAGTCTTTTTACACTTTTTACGCAAATTCATGATTTTTGACGCTGTAATTTACAGCAGCAGCAAGATATTTTACTTATTTGCTTATGAATAACGATAGTGCCATTCTCTTTCTTGAAAGTTGGAGTTACACATTTTTATATTTCTTTTCGTGTAGTTTACTATAAATATTTTAAGAGCTCAATTTGGAAAAAAAATCGGCGTCGATATTAGTATGACGCTCAAATTCACATAGTTACATTAAATCCTTATAAAAGCTAAAATTACTAAAAGATAAGTTGAATGTTGGAGTTCAAGAATTTCGTTAAATTCCTTGAGTTTTCACAAAACAAATCGTAAAGAAACCTTAATTTAAGCCAAAATAAATAAACGTCTGGATTCAGCGGCCTAACATTAAAAAAAAAGACGTGTGGCACTCGGGGACTGCCGCGGTAAAGCTATTGCATAGCATTTTTATCAACTTATTCAATTACAATTATTTATTATTTTATTTTTCCGCTTGTTGCTAACATCAAATGTATACAACCTACAACTCCTAGTTACGGCAATATATTAAGAAGAAAACTAGCTGGTCATTGTCATTATGTGACATGGGGTGACATGGGGTGTTAGGTTATTTTCGTTACGGAATTTCTGGATTCATTCTCCACGCTCAAGGCCCGCGATAGAAGCTATGCAATAGCTTAAAACTCAATTTTATTAAATAAATTAATATGACATAAAACTTCGATCTTCTATGAATACGTTTCATTAGTTTTCGTTTGTCATTATAATAAGACAACGTTACAATAAACAAAATTAAAGTACTCTAAATTCTGCATCAATTCAGCTCGCTCCTCAGTTTAAGTCATTCTGACGCGAGCGCTAGACGAGGAAGGACCTGGACACAACATTTTCGTCAATAACAAACCAGTCGTGTACGTCGATCGAAATAATTTGATCCAGGACGTAAAAAAATGTAATAGGACTCTAAAAATGAAAACACCAACCTGACATAATTGAGAAATTTGCTTGAAATTCAATCTTCGTAATACCGCATAAATGTTGATTTTTATATTAGGTTTGAGACCATTTGTTTGTAATCCTTCGGGGATTTTAATTACGTTGTCGTATAAAACAAACTGAGTAATTTTATCACACATGTGGGGTCGCATCGCTGTGTAAACCAATATCGTGTGCGTTACGTAACGGTACGGCTGTACGGTGTACACTTTCACAGAGACACTCCTAGGCAGGGCGAGTGCGAGAACGTCCAGCTAAGTAAGGAACACCGAGGGCTGACGGCCTCTCGGCTCGAGTCCCGACGAGAGTGAGCAGCCACCTTAAGGCGATCACATGAGCTAAACGCGAGTTTTATAATTACTAGAAGTATATGATTCACTTCTATAAACAAGACCAGAAAAATATATGATTTCTTTCAGGATATATGCTAGCATGATAGAGTTTTGAAAACATAATACAATAAATTTGACTCGATAAAAAAAATCACGAACTTATCTCTGAAAATATCTTTCATATAAAAAAAAACATACTAATGTGCATGCGATCATTCTGATTTTTTAGCAAATAATTTTACAAGCAATATATTAGCATGATAGTGTTTTAGTTTTTTAATTCAATCAATAGTTTTTTTGTAAATCAATCGAAACCACTAATCTCGCGCTATTTGGCCCGCAGTGACTAACATAACAACAACTTTGTAGTGCAAGCTGATTAGAACTTTATTCTAACAGCATTCCAAACGAAGTTTGAACCACCACAAATAGAGTGGCTAATTTAGCTCGTCTAATAGCCTTAAGCGAAGGGTAGCCGCTTGTCAATGTATTCACGTAACTCTTTTTTAACGTTCTCGGTGAAAAGGAAGTGTCCGTGTCCTATTTTAGAATCAACGTAGTAGGAGAAGCAGATTTTAGATAAGAGGTTTTTTTTTGTAACCAACTCAAAGGATGTAAGTATAATTTGAATTATATCTTTATGAAGACCCCAAAACAATTATAAACGCATCTTTACACTGTTGTGCGTTCAAATAAGGAGTTTTTTTGTTTACTATCCAGTGTTATTAAATTTATTTTATAAAAAAGTAGCGTATGCCTACTTTTACCCGTCAGGTAAGCTTCAGCTGCCTCTTGCACCTGCACAGCTTGGCAACATATACGCTCCAGTATACATGTCTAGCTCAAGTATACAGGCAAAACTTGTCAGATACACCCAGCGTAGCCTCTTGAGGTATGGCCGTATCGTCATACCCATACAGCCATACCTCAAGAGGCACCACACTTCGCGAATGAACTGACAATTACTTTTTGTGGAAAATGTGCAGTTCCCAAGTTCTGCCGGTTATTAGAAACTTTCGGAGATGTGTTGTCATTGTTAACCGACTTCAAAAAGGAGGAGGTTCTCAATTCGTCGGAACCTATTTTTTATTTTTTTTATGTATGTTCCCCGGTTACTCGAAGATGGCTGGAGCGATTTGAATTTTTTTTTTTGATTGAAAGGGTATACTTCCGAGATAGTCCCATAATCATCAAGTTGGGATCTGATGATGGGATTCTGGAGAAATTGAGAGAACTCTTCCAATTTTATAGGCACTTGATGTGATTTGGGTAGTTTTAGAAAGAGTACTTTCTTAAAGTGGTCCCATTTCAATTTGGTGAAGATCTGATGAAGAACTTCGGAGATTGGCAACGGAACTCCTCAATAAATGATAGCAAATGGACTGGGATTGCTGAAATGTCATGTACATCTATTGCTTACACCAGTGTATAACATCACGCCGCTACGCTGTGAAGGGGTAAGCATAAATGACCTATTAAAAAGTGAAAAAGTCGGTGACCTTTGTTTGATTGATTTACTTAGTTTTTTGCCGACTTCTGAAGCTAATGTTATTTTTCACCTTTTTGAGTTTTTTGGAGTCGGTTTTATTTTTTGCAAATAAGTTTTTATTTTTCACTTTTTTTTTAAATTTTTTGTTATTTTGTTTGTAATATCGAAACAGCAGATGTTCCGTAAGTTAGAGACACTCCGAGATGGGTCCAATCTACAGAAAAAAATATGATAGCATTTGCCGTTCGAAAAACCAATCAATGGTTTGACAAAAGCCCTCGGGTTTCTGTCCATTATCCGACTTGTGTCGAAATAGTTGCAATTATTTGGTACTTCCACGTGCCGCAGTAGGTAAATATGTTCAGTAGTTTGTTACAGTATAACCTTCGTTATACCCTAACCATAAATACATAGTTAGATATCTCATCATAATTTTCCTGCCCTTAATGCGATTAGACGAGCTAAATTAGCAACTGTATTTGTGGTGGTTCAAACTTCGTTTGAAATGCTGTTAGAATAAAGTTCTAATCAGCTTCCACTACAAAGTGGTTGTTACGTCAGTCACTGTGGGCCAAATAGCGCGAAATGAGTGGTTTCGATCGATTTACAAAAAAACTATTGATTGGTTTAAAAATAAAACACTATCATGCTAACATATTGTTTGTATATTTATTTTTCCAAAAAATCAGAATGATCGCATGCATATATTAGTATGTTTTTTTTTGTTTGAAAGATATTTTTAAAGATACGTTCGTGATTTTTTTTATTGAGGCAAATTAATTGTATTATGTTTTCAAACTACTATCATGTTAGCATATACCTTGAAGAATATCATATATTTTTCTGGTCTTGTTTATAGCAGCGAATCATATACTTTTAGTAATTATAAAACTCGCGTTTAGCTCATGTAATCGCCTTAGTCCAATCTATATTTGGGGTCGAAGCGGATGTCTCTTTCAATACTTCTCTATTAGCCTCATCTCAACGGTCGTCTCCATTCTAGCCTTAATCATCCTTCACACAGTCCATCTAATGTCTGTTTGGTTTTCGTCATGTTTATTGTCATTACATTCTTATTCAAAACTTTCCTTACGTCATTTTCTAAATTAAAATCAATTGCACTTACGACGGAGCATCACTTGAAGACTTTTTATCCTGCGAGATTTTTACCCACCCTAAAAATTAGCTAAAAGCTCCATTTTCGTATAAAAGCCCCATGAAATTTTTAATTGTACCCGTGCTAAGGTCGCTGGTACATTATAGATGTAGTGAAAACAGTAGTAAAGTTCATCCAACAGTATTTGAGGTTAACCCGAACATAAACAGAGATGCGGTCAGGAACTTCGTTTTAAAATATGTCGCGGCTGTTTACATACTGGCTTGATATAGACATAGGTGCTTTATTTATAATTATAGATAAAAATGCTCAGAGGCTGCATATACCATAAAACGCCTATATTAGAAGGTGTGTTGATGGCATTTCGTATGTAATAGACGAAATGGAGGAGCCTTTAGCTATATAAAAACCGCCACACGGGTCGACCTTGTAAGTTACTTTGAGGTCAGTACTTGGATGGATAATCATCAATTCCGTATCGAGTTTGCTCCGTTCCCCGTAAGGCATATTAATCCATTGGCCCCGGCTGCGTCATAAGGCCGAAAGTCTGACGACCAGCCTTACCAAGACGGTTCGGCAGTCTGTGTTAAATAAACAATGATAATGCTCAGCCAGAATCGGTTAGACTGGAGGTCATCCCCAAAAATTATGGATGGGCAAACGCTTGTCATATGATGATGTTTGTTTATGACTTGGGCCTCCTAATTAATACGTTGGGTACTCACCTGCACAATTGATAGCAGGTGGCGGATGTAATCGGCCTCCGTGCATATGAGCTCTCGGATCACTGCCTGCCTCGGCTCCTCGCATGGCCCCAACTCTGTGGAAATAAATTGTTGTTACTTCTTTTCATAGAAGAAATTGGAATAACGATATATTTGTAGGAAGCAATCAGTCTGCAAAAGTAGTCGGTAAAAAGTCCAGTTTTGCTCTCATCTCTCAAAACGCTACGAAATCATTCGGGAGCGGAGCAAACAACGTAGGAATACGAACCAATTTAAAATTGCAAACACTCGTTTCACATATAATATTTACTCAACTATAAAAATTGATATCGCAAAAAAAAGTAAAATGCTGTAGTATTTTAACACGGCGCGCTAGTTCTGGTGCCTCAATTTTATTAAATCACCTACTGAGTACGTACTCAGTAGGTAACTCCGTCGAAATTAAACTTAACTGACGAAATGCACACTCGTACTATTATGTACACACTCTAGCTAGCCCTTTGGGTGTTACAGGCGAGATGTTATGTAATTATATAATGTAAGACAATGAAATGTTAAGTAAAATTGAGGGTTGGCTCACTTTGGCAGAACTACGTCCAATAAACTGAGATTTACAGACACGTGTTGTCTTTTCAAAACTACAAAAAACATAATATTTAAGTAAATCATAAATTAACGAAGCAAGAGCTTATTGTTTCCTTTCATTACAATGCCTCAGACGGTCTTCGAAGATTGTGTTAATTTTATTGGCACTATATTAATATCGATTACGTCGTAAAATATTAAGTGGTTAACGAGTACTGAATGTCGGTCGAAAATAAACGCCTTTTAGTGCTTGATAACCTATTTATAACCGATAACTCATTTTCACAATAACTTTGTAAGAGTATATTGTGAACAATTTTCAATACGATTTGCTAACGTCATTGTTTTATAAGTGAAGTATTTAACTTACTGGTAATAAGACTTAATTAGTAGTTGCAATCGTTTTTTATTGCTCCCAAACCATTTTTTTAGGACCAGGGAACTCATTGAACCGTTTTTATCTGTGCGGTGTCTGTGTCATTTCCCGAGGTAAGGAGGAGGTTAGTAGGAGGTAGTATCCTGTGTGCTTTAACATCATAATAATATAAACTTATATTGTCACTTACGGGATATCTTCCGTGATTATTTATTAAGTCGAGCTTGTTGGTGACTGGCTGGATAAACTACTACCTTTTTTTAAATATATTTTTATTTGATTTGTTTGGTTCTTTTTCATACTGAATTTGACGTGTTGTGTCACTTTTGCCGTCCTTTGTGTTCGCTGTAATTTCTCTAGTTTTTCTAATTTAATTAAATATTTATTCTAATAGCCACCATCACATCGTTTCATTCACATCCTTAAATACAGTCCACTCGCTCACCAACATTCAACTTAATAAATAATCACGGAAGATATCCCGTAAGTGACAATATAGGTAAGTTTAGTTTTAAACCGTGAAAGCCTAAAACAGTCATAATAATATATCTCCACGGTATAAACTATTTGACTGTCACGCGTTTTTATCAAAACATTTTCCTTAAACGAATCCTTTGTAGTTTAAAGGTGTAATATTAACTTTAAACAAAACTTACAGCGCTTTGAAAAGTGGATAAATTGGAGTATAGTGTGACAAACCAACCAACTCGTCAAAAGAGCTCGTTCAGCTGTCGGACAAGATAATTGAACGTTTGCCGGAATTCCGACATGGTACGGACGCGATGCTTGTCACAACTAAGGATTTAGAGGACCTCTTTATGAATTATCTTAAGGAAAGTGTGGGTGAACTTACATAATTGTATGTACAAAAGACTTATTTTTAATGTATAACAGAATTCCGGTCTACACAATGGACTTTGGGTGGTTACCACTCATCATATATCGGGTTTCCTCCGTGTCTCGAAAAGCACGTTAAACCGTTCATCGTGACTATCATTTGTGGATTTATGACAGTCGTTCCAGGTAGTCAGTGACCCAAAAAGTCTGAAAACCAGTCTTACCAAGAGGTATCGTATTCCCCAGTACTGACTGGGTTGCGGAGGTGAGATAGGCAGTCGGTTCATGTAAAATACTGGTATGCAGCTGCATTCAATTAGACTGGAAGCCGACCCCAAAAAGTTGGGAAAACGCTACGCAGATGATGAGTATTTGTCATCGTTACATCAATGATGTGGTTCACCTCAAAATAATCTTGATAGTGCGAGCGAGCAAGAACGATCTAACCAGAAGAAGCGGGGGCAAAATTTGAACTTTAGATTAATATCGATCTGTGTGTTAATGCCCAGCGATATTTATTTATTTATATCTGACTGTAACAATTTCATGGCATATATAGACTGTTGCGGGCCTGTTCGAAAGAGATACCGCGGCCCCGGAACATAAAGGGCGAGGAAGGATCATGGATGGGTTTTAGTCAGTAAGAGTCTGACACTCCCTCCCGCTCCGCCCAGAGTGGGAGAAGTCATTTGATGATTTCCTATCGCAAAAAAAAATAAATAAAAAAGGCATATATAGATTTATCTTAAATCATGCAAATTACCCGACCTATCATAATTTCTGAGGACAAAGTTGTAGTGTGTAAATATTAGTAATACGCTCACCTCTTTTGACTCTCATGCAGAATGAAAGTCCTAAGTCTGCCTAATCCTTTGAAGTACAGGCTTGACGTTATATTAGTACTTCGTATTGTAGTCCCTATTAGAGCATTCCAAACCATCGTCATAATCGATTTGAAAGCATTGCCTAAATCTAGAGAATGATATTAATACCAGTGACCGTGAACCTAAACGGATTGGCTAGAAAATATATTAGCGAAATAACCCTAAAATAGACGCTTGGCCTTTACGAATCCGCTCCGAACTTTGATGTTATAACTGCATACCGCTTCAGAAGGGCAACCAAATTTATATTTTATAGCTAAAGCCATTTCATTTTCTTAAAAGCGGGTTAGAATTTTCATATAATATCCTGTCTCATGTTTGGCGACAAAAGCACAGTGACTATTGTTTGAGTTTTTTTTTCAGTATTTGACTATTAATTATTTAAACCAAGCATCCCTGTGCACATCACAGATGAAAAATTACCCTCCAAACAAAAGGAGCAGCGAGACACATTTGGAACCACAGTTTTGATTTTGACTTGTTTAATTATTTTCATCCGCTTTCAACCTTTTCATACTCGCACAATGTTTTTAGCTTAAAACTTTTATAATCATGGTTACATTACGTTATTATTAATAAGGAAGCTGGTCGAGTGTGGTTTAAAATTGAGTCCTGAATAATAAATGTATTATAATTTATTAACGATGTTATTAACATTTGTTTTGAGCGACATTCGAGAGTCAGGCTCGGTAAACAACCAGCTCTTGAGATTCGTATTTTCTGAGGAATCTATATTATGCAAAGCGGTCCGGAGCGTTCCTTCAGCGTGGATCTCATTACGACCGTTTCATCTCCATAAAGACCCGCAGCGATCCGCGACTAAGTCCAGTTGTACCAAATGGAAAGGGATTCTTAAAGACTTGTAATCAGTTACGACTGAGCTACTGAATACTTTATGTTCACTACAAAGAAATCGTACCTATTTTAGGTAGGTAATTTATTGATCAGTACATCAAAATACAGGGGTTTTCCGAATATGCTATTACACAAGCGAAAAACGTAATGATTTGAATTTTGAAAGCGTCAATATCTTTTGTTTAATCTACTTTCAGTGAATATTAGTGAAATTTTCCGTTCGTATTTGTGTTTTTATCTTTGACCTTTACAAGGTAATGGAATAAAAGAATACCAGTTGTTTGACTTAATAAAGAAAGCTACCTACGTGTTGATTTTCGCATTTTTTAGGGAATTCAGACTTTCCTTTGAATCATTTGTAAATTTCCTGTTTGTATGAAAGTAATAAATAAAATTATGACTATTCCAAAGCTGGCATAAGTAAGTATAATAATGTGTGCATTGTTGAGTTGGCTCCTCTGTCCTCATCAAGGTGTTCCATTATTCCAATTTCGGGGCGGTATACTTATACGTATAAAAATGAATATGGCAGGTGTTCCGGCCGAACAGCGGATTTCCGCTACCTAACTTGGTATTTATAGACGTTTGTATTTGTCCGGGGACTGAGTTTTCGGGCCAAATGTTGGGATGGCTCTACAAAAACTAATCTCGTGTGTTCATACGTTTTTGTTAGACATCTACATAATATATGTTAACAGCGAAGTTATTGAATGGACGTTTTTAATCATGCGCAATAAATTGTTAGATACTCGCGGCAGACGGGATAGCGGACCGAATCTTAAGTAGCTATTTGTGAAATTGAATGAAAAGATACTCGTACTTATATATTTTACTGTGGTAGAGGTACGTAAGAAGTAGGTAGTCAAGATTCGTCGGATTGGAAAATGAATTGACCTCACGCAGACGTTGAAGTGGGGAGAGAATGTAAGCCAACGAATTACTCGAGCTACGCAAAATATCGTTAGGTGGCGTGATGGTAAGCAATCAGTGTTAAAACTGTAATTATTGAAAGTCGCCTTATGGCTATAATTATGGTAACATGCAGACTTTGGTTTATGAACATTTCTAGGTTGGAAACGATAGCGGCTAATTTACGGGTTAACAGTTACACTTGGTTCGTTTTAGAATCGAAAAATGATCACAGAAAATGAACCACTACAAACACCATTAATCTTGTCTAGCTTTGATGTTGATCTGCAAATTATTATGTACCTATGTCAATGTCTATTCATTCAACAACTTTTAACTACAAGGTCTTAAAACTACTGACTGGGGTCCCAAATAGTCTGTGAGATAATGTTTGCTACGGCCTACGACATTTCACGCAACTGTAGTTATTAGGTATAATTCCCAAATTAATTATCTTGATAATACAGATGCATAACATGTTAAACATACTTTAATTAAAGTTGTTGACATATTATCTCTATCTGTGATACTGGCATGAATAGTATTTATTAGATAGTAATCTACGTGGTTGCCTAGGTGGATCTGTGGATGGGTGACCACCCTTACATACCGAGTTTCCCTCGTGCCTCGGAAAGCACGTAAAGCCGTTGGTCCCGGCTGTCATTTGTCCATCTTTGACAGTCGTTACAGGCCTAAAAATTCTGACACCAGTCTTACCAAGTGGTATCGTATTTCCCAGTATTAACTGGGTTGTGGAGGTCAGATAGGCAGTCGCTTCATGTAAAATACTGGTATTCAGTTGCATCTGGTTAGACTGGAAGCCGACCGCAACATAGTTGGGGCAACTAGTAAAGGCTAGACAGATGATGAGTGTCCACCTACGTGTTAAGATACTTCCATAAGTCTTAAGTTCCGCAAAAATGATCTAATCAATGATTTCTCATTGATTCATATAACAAATCCAGTATTCTGAACGATTTCTTGAATAATATAAAGAAACACTCCGCTGTCAGTGCATTTCTCACTGGGGGCCTGTCGGAAGAAATCGCGGCAGACCGCGACTTAGGTGCTGTGACAATACGATCTAGTTTTCGAACGTGGCCAGGTACCGCACAAGACTTAGGAGGAGGAGGGGGGTGGGGGTAGGAGGTTCGGTAGGAGAAAGGTAAGGCCTTTGCCCAGCAGTGCGACACTTAAGCAGGCTAAGAAAAAAAAAATGTATTTTTCACGTAAGTTGGTTCATCTAGCCAGAATTCAGCTCACTGTCTGGAAACAGAAAGCAGTATACACAAAATTGTCCAACTAGGAAAAGAGTTTTTTAAACTAAGAAAAACGAACGTAAATCAGAAAAAAACATACCTACTGAAAGCCCTACCGTTAACTTTCAAACTTTTATAAACCGTTACCGACCCACCTGGACCCGCCTTGGTTCCGCATAGTTTTACGTTGACAAAACGATGGCATTACTATGGCTATTTATTATACGCATACAAATTCTCTTAGTAATCGGATTAATGATAAATCGGAGTTGATACATTCGGAACTTAGAACCGTTCGGAATTATGAAAATTGGTATTTTTTTTATTTCAGATTTGTGATTTTTGGAACAAAGTTTTTCGTAATTATGTAGTGTGTAGGCCAGGCCGTGTCGACGACGAGTGTGTTCGTGTTCGACGCGCGCCTCAAAGAGATGTCAGCCTAAGGAAGGGGCCTGTAAGGGCCGAAGCCTGCCGGGGCTGCGGGACTGTTCGAAAGAGATACCTTGTAAGTACCGTGTAAGTAAATGTTGTATCGTGGTGCGGAATCAGCTTTCAATTTTTTCCTTGTAGGCCATATGTATGTGCATGTTTGAATGTACTTTTCAACCGACTTCCAAAAAGAGGAGGTTTTCAATTCGTCTGTATGTTTTTTTTTTTTTTTTTTTGTGTTTGTTACCTCAGAACTTTCGACTGGGTGAACCGATTTTGATGATTCTTTTTTTATTTGAAAGCTGGTGCTTTCCGTGTAGTCCCATTTCAATTTGGTTAAGATCTGACGCTGATCTTCGGAGATATAAATGGAACTCTTCAAAAATACACGGCAAAGCTGCAGTAATTGCTGCAATCGCTTGGTTGTTTATTGTTTATGTAACATAGTGACGTAACATCACGTCTGTATGCTCTGAGGGAGTACGCAGAAGTGTACAATACACCGAGATTTCGACAGTTAGATGTGTTAAGTACCATTTAATGGGATCCTGGAGAATTAGAGGGAATTCCTTAAATTTTAGAGGCACACCAGAAGCGATTTGGGTAGTTTTAGGAAGAGTACGTTCTTGGAGTGATCCCTTTTCAATTTGGTAAATATCTGATGAAGAACTTCGGAAGATAGGCGACGGGAACTCCTCAATAAATGATAGCAAATGTACTGGGATCGCTGAAATCTCATGTCTGTCTATTGTTTACACCAGTTCATAATAAAAAATCACGCCGTTACGCTGTGAAAGGGTAAGCACATATGAACCACTAAAAAGTGAAAAATAAAAACTTTTTTGCAAAAAATAAAACCGACTTCACACAAAAAAGTGAAAAACAACTTTGGCTTCAGAAGTCGGTGACAAAAAAACTAAATCAATCAAACAAAGGTCACCGACTTCTGAAGCCAAAGTTATTTTTCACTTTTTTGTGTGAAGTCGGTTTTATTTTTTGCAAAAACGTTTTTATTCATACCTCTTAAGAGACCTACATAACCGAATTTGGATGAAAACATCACTTCAATGTTTGGTCCCAACCTTTGTGTCCATCGCAATACGAGTACTTGTCCAGTCTCAAGTTGAGTGATGGTTTTATAAATTTTAAGTCCCTATGTTGTTGTTTTAGAATAAGTCGATGTTTGTTCTGCGTTTGAAGCCAAGAATTAGGCGGAATATTTAATTTTTAATATTTAATTTTAATTATAAACCCGTATCTACACGAAGTAAGCTCATGTAGCACCTGGGACAGACCATGTTGCCTAAATTTCAGCTGAAAATAGAACGACCATTTGTAAACGGGATCTGGACTCAATCTTCACGCTACGGGGCACAGCGAACGGTTCCTCAGTGTGTAAAGAACCCGGGGGCAATACTTTCTCTTCTCAGCGCTGTCTCAGGGTAATGTTATATAATACATAGTGTCACCGACATTTGGAACATGTGATTAGATCACCGTACGTAAGTAATGCATGTCGGTCGAAATCTTTAAACAACTAATTGTATTTTTATAAAGTTTTGTTGTTTAATAAATGCTTTTTATGCATTGTATGTCATTGTTTCTTTTTTTCTTATTTTGTATACACGTTATGTCCTTGCGATAAATAATATTTTTTTATTTATTTCTTTCATGATTACATCACACCGAAGACCATTTTTATCCCCATTTTATTGACGTCATCTATTTCCATATAAAGCCAGCAGAAATTTTGCCTGACCTTTGAGTTGAATCTATGCTAGGTATAGATTGAGTGAGAGGCTATAGTTAGAAAATATGCTATATTTCAAGTATATGTCGACGATGTTGTTTGTAGTCTCAGAGCACGCTATTATGATAGGAATGCAGAAAATACTGCGAATTCACATTCGATCTGCACTAATTAGGTTACTTCAAAGGAAAAATGTTACAAAAGGTGATAAATTAAGGCATAGGTTACAAGTAAAATAATTTGCATACGACAAAAATGATAGTACATTAAAAAAACAAGAAACATAATATAGGAAGTATCATTTATTTCATGTCCTAGTAGTCTAATGCAATTAGACCATAAAGCGGGGCCAAGTTTAAAGAGGTCGGATTTTGGTGCGCAGAAGATGTTTTTTTTAAATAAGAGCTCCTTTAAATTCCTATTCCAACAATTTAAAATTGACCTCTTTTCTTCAATTATTCCTCAAAATATCGAATTTTACGACAAATGCTAATTTTGTACTAAAATGCGTAAAAATGTTATACAAAACCATATTTACGAGTGAGGGGACAGTTTTTTTTTCTTAAAATGTTTCTATGGCTGTCAACTTGTATGTTATCCTGAAAATATTCATATCATATCAACTATCCAAGAGATCAAAACCTAAATATATATTAAACGTTCTTCTCCTAAAGGAACGCAATACAAGCCAAGCTAAACAAGCCTCATTAAAAACCGCCCACTATAAACTTTGTTCCACCTATTGAGTATTTAAAGTCTAATTGCACTCGGCTATAATCAGCTCCGACCGAGTGTCAGTTGTTCTGAAAACAATCCTACGGAATAGCAGTAACTGTACGCCAGACGGGACTTGGAATAACGAGTGCAGGCAATAACTTACCTGAGCCGAGCGCAGTTGGTAAAATAAAACCGACTTCAAAAAAAAAACAAAATAAGTGAAAAATAACTTTAGCTTCTGAAGTCGGTGACCTTTGTTTGATTGCTTTAGTTTTTTTGTCACCGACTTCAGAAGCTAAAGTTATTTTTCACTTATTTTGTTTTTTTTTTGAAGTCGGTTTTATTTTTTGCAAAAAAGTTTTTATTTTTCACTTTTTAGTGGTTCACATGTGCTCGATACATGGAAAGTGCATACCGTTACAATTACAACAAGCCCAAAGACGACTAGGGTACATTGTCTCATTATGGAGTTCCGTGACTCTTGGCTTCATCATCAGATCTGATGGTAGAATGGTTCTTATCAAACGCAAATGCTTCACTTGTTGAAGAAAATACCAAAATCGCAACACGTTTTCATATAAAATTTGAAGAGTTCCCTCGATTTCGCCAAGATTCCATGATCAGATCTCGACTTGGTCGCTATGGGACCATTTGGAAAGAATACCCTTTCCAACAAAAAAAGAATTTTCCAAATCGGTTGGCAAACGACGGAGTTATGCCCGAACAAACATAAAAAAAAAAAAAAAAAATAGAAACATCCGAATTGAGAACCTCCTCCTTTTTTAGAAGTCGGTTAAAAATAGGAAAAATAAATGTACATGTATACAATATAATTCTGTTTCCGCAGTGTACCAAATGTGATGATTGATGATAATAGGCGGCGGGCGGACAGATTGCTAAGGAACTTGCGGCTCGCGACCGTCCGCGTTTTATCGTGAGTAGGTACCTATCTTCTGTTTCATATAATGTTATGGGCGCAGGTGGATGAGTTAGCAATGTAAAGTGTGGCACGAGGTGTTGGACCGATATCGGCGCGGCGGCGTTGGCGCGGCGTCGCGTGCCAGACGCCTCGCGTGTCACTAATCAACGTGATCGATGCGAACGCACAAATATTGCTCATTTCAATAAACATGAAATCGCCCATTACATTTAAAGGTTTCGTACGTTTTTTTTTGTTTTACCGAAATCTCGTCTTACTAAAACGTCAAGACAATAAAGGGTTCCTTTCATTGTACATGTCGATGTCGCTAGATTGTTGTTGTTTTAAATAATACATTATAATAATTACTTTTTTCAAATCGCATTGCATTAGTTTTCTGTTGGAAGTGGAGAGGCAATCATAGATTCGTACACTAATGGAAAAAGCAATGTATTACGCCACGGGTGCTATTTTAAATTCTGAACGCAGCGTGGCATTCTGGGGGTCCCGAGTGGAGTGAGGAAGCGTTCAGTTTACTCCTGAGCAAAGCGAGGAAGTTAATACTAGAATCCTGAGAGCAGTGATGGATCTAAGCTCGCTAAAGACCTTTATCCCCGAGAAGCATACTCTACTTTTAATACCTACTACGTTAAATAAAAACCAATTAGAGTTTCAAAATATGCAGTCGCGCACCAAAATTCAACCGCGGGGCTGCCCATTTCATAGGTACCTAAAGAAAAAGAAAAAGTTACTTCTGCAAGAAAGAAGGCACGTCTTTTTAAGAAAGTGTATTCAGATGTTCAGTTTTTAAATATTCGTGCAATAGCTTCCAACCTCCTTTAATGAATCATCACAAACACAAGTTAAGACTGCGGAGATTCCGTTTAGCGTTGATCATTTTACGTTCGCAGGCCCAGTACAGTGTCATAAAATCCAGAGTTATTTTTTGCAAGTTAGTTAAAGCGTGTATGAATACTAATATTCATTGAGATGTATGAAAAAAGAACGTGCTGCGCCTGAACGTATTTAGGAGTCTGATTCTTCGAATCTTACACTTCTTCTTCATCTCATAGATGTTTTAGAGTAAGTGTCGGTAAAAGGAATAAAAAAGACTAATAAAGAGATAAGTAGAGTGGCCGATTCATTACAAAAATCACGTCGGTATGTGCTTTAATCACGCAACCGGTTGGCACTGAAATATTGAATGTTTGCTTCTAAGTCTACAGTCGCAGCAGCGTCGTTTGTCTGTAAGATTTAATACTTCAAGTTAGTTTAAATAAATACTTAATCTGCGTGTTAATCTAACAGCAAGATACCATGTGTGATATGGTAAGCACCTTATGTGCAGATATAGTATGCAGCAGCTATGGGTCATTAAAATTAATGTTATAAATTAATATTTCTCATCTATTCATAATGAAACTAACAGTGTGGTTTTTGTGAAAGCGTTTACGCTTTCAAACGCAGTCACAAAAAGCGCGTACCCTCAACTCTAGAAATGACCAGGAAGAGAGGCGCCACAAAATAACCAAGCGAAATGTTTGCTTTCAAACGGCGGCTTATTCGCGCCACATTTATTACAGTAACGGGAATGTCATAATTTGTCACCACTATATACTGTGACGGCCGTCGTTGTCGCATGTCCGAGCCACGCGAGCCACGCGGGCCACACGGGCCACGTCGGCCATGCCAAGCCCTGCGGGGCTAAGCCGACCCTTTGCACATTACCGCAACAAAGCGAGCCGGCCTTCCACAAATACAATTTAAATAAGTCCTGTCAGAAACTTCTGTGGTGGTAAATGTGAGTTATATTTCTTTTTGTGTGTTAAAAGTAGTCTTGATTCATACAATTTCTCTTCCGCGCTTTTTATTTGAAGTCGTTACTCGTCTCGAAATCACCCTGTTCTAATGAGAGGCTTAATGTGCGGTTATTATGCCAATCAGTCATCTCGAACAATAAATTACCCGTCGAAGATCCAGGGTGCGCCCTGGGAGCGCTGTACGTACTTACACTGTCTATGTATTCCCCTGAAAATGCTTCGTCTTGTTGGCCATGGTTTACTTAAGGTACCTTATTAGTTTTCGTGTTTTTATTCAATTTTATTTTATTCAATTTATATGAGGTGAATTAGAAAAAAATGTACTAAATATTACACCGCCACTGGACATATGATATACTACCTACATAAAGGGTGTAAAACACCTCTTAACGAATACGAAAGGCACTTGTTCTCCACGTCATTCTGATCATTTTTTTGTTCTACACTATACCTGGGAACCTCCTAGTTACGGAGACATAGGGGGTCAAAGTTGCAAGATTTTCACAAGTTTTTTTTTAAATACCACTTTTTATCACATGATTTTTACTTTAAATATCTCTACGACCTGCGTACTATTCAATCCATCCATCCGCACAATGTTTTGAGTGCGTTACATTGAGTTATACCACAAAACATGATTTATAACCTCAAAAAAAAAAGTTGTTTCCCAGCAATATTTTTTGCGGAAAGTTACTTAGTTTGATATACAGAGTGCTTGGTTAACGGCTTTGTGATGAGGTGAAATACACCCTGTATATCTGCATATCATAAATAAACTTCAAAGAATACAGTCGTTACGTTCTGTTATTTACTTTTGCAATATAATAGTAGTTAGTCGTATCTGACTTACTGCTCACACAATATTATTCAAATCTATATAATTATTATCTATATATATAAAAGAAAGTCGTGTTAGTTACACTATTTATAACTCAAGAACGGCTGAACCGATTTGGCAGAAAATTGGTGGGGAGGTAGCTTAGAACCAGGAAAAGGACATAGGACACTATCTTTGTTTTTTTTTTTTTCGTCGGTATGTAGTGGGTAGGTAGGGGTAGGTAGTGGGTAGTAGTAGGTAGGTAGTAGTAGGTAGGTAGTAGTAGGTAGGTAGTAGTTGGTAGGTAGTAGTAGGTAGGTAGTAGTAGGTAGGTAGTAGTAGGTAGGTAGAAGTAGGTAGGTAGTAGTAGGTAGGTAGTAGTAGGTAGGTAGTAGTAGGTAGGTAGTAGTAGGTAGGTAGTAGTAGGTAGGTAGTAGTAAGTGGGTAGTAGTAGGTAGGTAGTAGTAGGTAGGTAGTAGTAGGTAGGTAGTAGTAGGTAGTAGTAGGTAGGTAGTAGTAGGTAGGTAGTAGTAGGTAGGTAGTAGTAGGTAGGTAGTAGTAGGTAGGTAGTAGTAGGTAGGTAGTAGTAGGTAGGTAGTAGTAGGTAGGTAGTAGTAGGTAGGTAGTAGTAGGTAGGTAGTAGTAGGTAGGTAGTAGTAGGTATGTAGTAGTAGGTAGGTAGTAGTAGTTATGTAGTAGTAGGTAGGTAGTAGTAGCTAGGTAGTAGGTAGCAACCATGAGATTGATAGAGTACCACTATCAATCTCATGGTTGCAAAATCAGATTAGCTCCAAGATAACTAAATAGTATCATCCGTGCATATAGGGTGTAAACGGACCTTCCACGAAACCGCCAAGTAAGTACCTCTACGCAAACAATATTGCTGGTAAGCCTTTGTTTTATGGAGTGAAAAATCACGTTTTACGGTAGGTCTTACAAAACATTGTGCTGATGGATGCTTTGATGATCGTATTTAAAGTAAAATCATAATATTGAAAACTTGTATAAAAATCTGCTGAGAAAGTTGGATCTTTAACCCCCAATATCTCCGTAACTATGAGATGATAAGATAAAAATGATCGCAAGATTTGAAAACATTAGTTGTAATAGAAGTGAAGCAATCACAGCATATATAGCTCTTACATACATACGGCATTGTCATTGTCACTCACAAAGTTCACCGTAGTTACCTTTTCTCGTGGTGTAAACCCACATCAGATTCAAAGACACACTAGGTTTCCTGTCTCGTCCTGACATTCATGAATATTACATACTGGCTCTAATAAGTTGGAGATACACGCAAATTGAGAATTTGCCTCGAAATACTCATTCAGAAAACATTTTATTATATAACAGTTTAAAGATTACTTTACGAAGCCCTCGGGCGGAGATTTTGCGGTGAATAAAAAATAACTCTTTTGGGCAGGTTTTAGGGTACGGCACATTGTGTACGATAGCAGAATTTTACTGAATTACACTGGGTACACTGAAATGAATCTAAAATCCGGGATAAAAGTACGTACTAGTATCATTTCAATGTTTTTAAGAGTACTTCCTATTATCTATGAATATCCGCTACCGTAATAAGCAAAGTTGTAGTTTTGAAACGAAAACAACGCATCGAAAAATCTCAATACAACGATTCTTCATTTGATATAGAGAGACGCTAGTTAGTAATGTGGAGTCAGTCGGTCTGCTACTTTATTTTATAATTGTTTTCTAGATATTCTCTAACGATAACATTTTTTTGTGACTCTTAATTTTCATCCGTACGTCATTTGTGAGTAACTGGGGCTGATTATGAAGTTACACATGTTACATACGCGTATTATTACTTTTGTAAAACTCTAGAAGTAAGTGTCCGTAAAATTGTGAAAATATTAGGAGTAAAATGTATCTGATTGCATATGCTGGGTCAGAAGTGTGTCCATTAATCGTGGCGGCCAGCGCCGGCATCCGCTCCGAGATCTATCGATACTTGTTTAGAGTTATAGTCAATTACACAGTGTTGTTGCCCGTTTGTTAGTCAACTTTCGTGAATAGTTATTTGACTAGCTGATATAATTATGTAATATTTTGTTTGCAGTTCAGATAACTCGTGTTTATACGCGACTTGATTTTTTTATAAACTAAGTAGTTTTGAATAGGACAGAACGACAGATTTTTTTTATTTTACAAATATGGGTAGTCCAATAGTCGAAAAAAGCGTCTGTGTACAGCCACGTATACAGGGGGGATACTTGGGATTTTCCCCCACCGAAATCTGACTGAAAATGAACGGGATAATAACCCTGCGACAGTACGATGTCCATAAATTACAGCGATTTTAACACAGTTCCAAGGTCGGAACGTTAAAGAAAATACATAGAAAAACCAACCATCCGAGCCAGAAAGCAAAAATTTTCGAGCTCGCTACGCTCGCTTTTGCTTCTTTGGTGTACTAACAAAATTAACTTAATTGATTAGAAAATATACGAGCGCGGTTTAGAGATATATGTCCTTTGCGTTCATAAGCTTTGCTTTATAAACAAGCAGAACTAGGCGTTAATAAAGGACAAAACAAAACGTTTCAAAAACGAGGTTGATGCGAAAATTTTCAATCTCGCTCCTCTCGCAGGTGAAGGCGCGTGTTTTATTTTCGCCTGATCAAAGACTATTTATTGAAAACTTTATTCAGAAAGCCATAGAAGCGCTCCTTCAAAGATCGGCTGTATTGATGCCTAATGCTTCCGACATTCCCAAGTAAGGGATCGTTTGAGGAGAGGGCTATTAAAAATATATAATCTGAGATCTCCCCTCGCTTTACACGAATGACCGGACATTTATCCACACTAAATTCGGATGAAATATTTTTAGTTGAATAGCTTCATCAGTAGGAAATTGTTAAAAGGAGGAATAGGAGGTAAAGATTTTTCAGGTAAAGGAGGTGAGATATAACCTGACTACCTGTCCTCAACCGGTAGTCTGGATCTTTCATCAGTGTTCTTAGAGTATTCAAGGCCGAGCAAAACCAAAAGTATTCCTCTCTTAATCCTGATCGGTTCAACGTTTCTAAAAATCTTCTGACATTCTGTTTAGTGAAGAACAGTTCTCCACTGACCCATACACGACACAAAGAACGTGCAAAGAGTAGCATAATTTGTGTCCGGAACCCAAGTGAAGCTGCGGGCAAAAGCATAATTATTCTTTTCTAACTCTTCTTAATTTAGTTTATGCAGACAGAGTTATTCAACGTGCTAAAATATTTTCGATCATAAATTGACAGCACAATATACTCGTACCTACGACGCGACGTTTACCTACCACAATATCCATAGCAAGTTTGGTATATCGAAACCAACTTGTGTTCAATCAGATTACTTTAAATCTGACTTCGATCTTGAGAATTATGCCGACGTTTTTATAACGCCGAAGTTGAAGCATTAAAGGATAAAATCTGTTGATGTTTTTTTTTAACTTTGATTATAATGTTATACGAATGTTTTATAGAGTGTTAGCGGCATGTGATAAAGATATGCAAAAGAATATAGTAAAGATGTCAAGGACTAGTGCACTGACTGTTGGTATTCGAGACGCTGCACTATAAAATATCTCTAGAATTCAACGAACTGCCGAGAGATTCACAACAGCACAATCACACTTTTGTAGCAATCCAGTACTTTGAAAACTCCACACATTGAATGTACGTACTTTCACACATGAAAATACTCTATCATAAGGCTATTCTATTTTTCCCAAAGGTTTATTGGTAGAGAATGCCGACCGCCTGTGTACTACTAATGTACAAGAAGAATAAATAAATGAAAGTACCCCTAATCGAGCTTACACGCTTCGCTACTTCCTAATCCTTACTCGCATTCAATGATAAGTGCAGTAGGTACTTACTCTTCCAATCCAGAAATTCTTCCACATTGTTAGCTGATTCTGCCCAGTGGAGGTACTCGAAAGCTTCTTCATGTATGTTGGCAATGCAGAAACCTCGGAGGTCCGGCACACCGGTCCTTGAGTATTCTGCTAGTAGATCGGCCAGCTCCAGTTGACCCTACAATACAAGAGCATGTTAATAAAATGCGCATGAGATATGTGAATGATACGTCAAAGACACAAAGCCGTTATATTACAAACAAATAAATTCGAGAAATTGTTATCTAAGTTCAAACATACAGTAAATATATTTGCTAACGTCATTTACGCAAAACCTTAGTAATTTTGCATGGTATGAATGAAATATTGTAATAAATAATTATAATCTGTTTAGAAGATAGACACTAATTAGCGATGAAATCCAAGCTCTTGCTTTCATATTGGTCAGTAGGAAATATGCTTTGCCTTCTGGATGTTTAGTTTGAGATCAATCGCGTTGTTATTAATTAACGAAGTTACAAAGATATAATGACAACTTTACGGAACTATCATTTCAGATTTCCATTTCCAAAGCTAAGTTGATTGCAAAACTTCGCGGCTTAATGTAAGCAATAGAGGGGTGCGAAGGCTCTGACAATCGGGCACTTACATCTGTAAGGTTTGAGATTAGGTGAGTGATCGTTATGAAAGTATTTTTAATGTTTGGTAAAATGTTAGATGTGTAAAAACCGTATGTAGTGCATACCTTTGTTACATATCATGCAATTACATAATGAAAATATTGCTAATAACATTAAAAGTAAACTAAGTAAACAATTTGAATGTATTCTACATGCAGCAACATTGAAATTAAACCACATCTACGACATGCAACAATAACACTGATAATAAAATTAATTTTGTGAAAAAGCAAACAATGGCAGTTTAAATAACCAACATTGTTTTAACGTATTAAATTTGCTTAAAAAAAAGTACAAAGTAACTTTAGCGGCGGTGAAAAAAAAACTGAATCAAACAAAACAATTCACTGACTTCTGAAGCTAAAGTTATTTTTCACTTTTTTGTTTTTTTAGTCTTTAGAATTTTTTGCAAAAAAAGGTTTATCATTTTTCCATGTTGTAATTCCTTCTACCCGAAAGTTATCTTTGATTTCTTTGGGATGCGATCATCAGCTCCTGGTTTCTTTATTATTGGGATATCTCCTTTCCACCAAAAAAAGAATCATCAAAATCGTTTCATATACGACGATGTGAGAAACCTCTTCATATTTTTGAAGACGGTTAAAAAACTGACTAGGCAAGGATAGAGGAACTTTTTCAAAGGGCTCGCATAAAACGTCGTCTGTTCTATAAAATAACTTAATATTCCTTTCCGCGTGACACTTAGCTTTGTCCGACCACTCAGCGGCTGCCTTCAAGGGCGCGGCGGGCGATCCTTCCAAGTTATTTAATATCGAGAGCCTCCGCCAAATAAGCTTGGCTTCCGCCGAATTGCTGAAGGCAGACTTTCCTGTGTATTACTACACCCATGAACCACTTTCGTAAGTATATCAAATACTACGCACTGGGGCTCAGTCATACGGCAGGTTTTTGTTTTATTAGACTGTTTAGGTCTAAATCGATATCGCTTTGTCGCGGTAATCGTACAACTATGTATGAGCACGCACCACGATAACGTTCCATTTCTTTAGGTATTTTATAATTCTTGTCAAGACATGTAAAGCTTGAATTGACGTGAAGCATTCTGGCTAACTTCACTTCTACCTGCTACCAAATTGAGACAGGATGGTTGTATGGTGCACTGTCGTCGGCCGCGTAATTGCGCGATAACACTTTTTGGTCGTTAGCCTTTATTCAGGTGTTCGAATGAATTTACTCAAATTCATGCATTGATTACACAGGTCATGGCTACGACTTCTAGTAGTCAGAATACAGTTACCGGGAAGACTAGCAACGCACTGATCAAAGTGACAGGAAAATTGGATTCGAATTCCAGTGAAACGATGACGCGAGTGACGAGCTTGTTCGAAGCGAAGCGTACTTGCCCCCGTTCATTTACACTTGATCGCCGGAATTCCAAAAAGGTAATCGAACTTGGACGTGAACGAACAAATGTAATTGCACCGTGACTCGGTCAGGAAGCAATAATTATGAATGATGCTTCCGTAAATTTCCGTATTGCAATATTATGTAGCGCGTGCCACACACGATAGCATTGATGCTTGGATATCGCCGACGAGTTACGAATAGTAAGAACAGGAAGGCTATGTTTATGTATAGTGTTGCATTGTTGGATGAGAAAATAAACTGTGGTAATAAGGACGTGTTTGTATGTCCTTCCAATTCTCAGTGACATTATATCGTCGAGAGTTTTGACTCACTGAAATCATTAGTTCATATTATATTTTGTTAATGTTTCTAATACAAATTAACAAGTATATAAACAAAACAAGTATTTAGACTGGTATATTTCACGAGCTATCCGACCAAAGTCAGCGCAGCAGGAAATACTATTTTAAATTATATCGTGGCTTTCAGAATTTATGGATTAATATCACAAAAAGATTGCTATATTCGGGACCTTTTGAGGACTTTATAGAATTATGCCATGCTTTTTTTTTATCAAAGCTTTCTGAGAATTGTATGCCAAACAATAAGTTAAAAAACTGGCGCATGAAAATAAAAATAATGTATACTAGCTAAAGCTAATGTACTTCTTCTATAGTATAATGTGTTTGCTTCTTAAGTACGTCAACGTATTTTAAGTCCATTAGACGTTACATTCATTCACACAAATGTATATTGTGTAAACGAATTCGAAAGTTTCTAATTCGTAGCGGCTGCCGTAGCACCGGCTACGCGGCTACGGCGTAGCTGACGATTATTTAATGCCTCATGTTTGTTTCCTCGTTTCGGTTTCTCTAAACTTAATTGAAAAGTTTTATGTACAAATCTATTTAACATTACATGGAAGTTTCAGAATGATCTTATTTTGTGTTATTTACTTACAGTTTAGAATGTTTAAGACTATCAAAGAGGAGGAATTATATTTTTTTAGGCAAATTTTGTATTATAAAGGTAAACGAAGTGGATTATACGTTTATCAAATAGGAAATGCAATAAATACACAAACTGCGACAAAAGATTGTTTGCAAAAAACAACATTTTCACTAATTGCAACTAATTAAAGCTTAGCACTAAACAATTAAATTTTGTAACAGTAATAGTAAAAGGGACTTTGATACCTTTTTATTTAACTAGCAAATTAAATTCCTCATATCTCGTCTTTATATGTATAATTATCATTTCAAAATTTATATTTGGGAACCTAGATATTGTGTAATTCAATCTAAATAAACACACAATATCTTAAGAATATGTTTGATTAACAAATTATTTTGGTATTACGTTTGTATGAAATACGCACGCTCCGCCGGCCCCTTAATGGACTGTCTGGTCTGGAAATGTATATTTTGCAGAGTGGGACTGTTGTTCTAGTTAGGTTCGTCTCCACACGAAACCTGCCTACTGTTTTGAAAAGCAAAAACCATGATTGTAGGTACTTGATAAAATAGTTGTGTTAGGTACGCTTATTTTTGTTTAAAAACCATATTTACGATCTACCAGAATCCGAATCCAAAACATAGAAAGTCAACACAACAAGTTTTCATTTGATTGATGAAGTCCGTCTATTTAGTATTCCGTGAGCATTTTGTGCCTATAATGAACTCACGGAGCAAAGTTTGACCTTCTAATGATGCCCTTTATGTGTGGCATTTAGCTTGAAAACGCTCTCAAACAAGCAAGCTTAAATAGCGAAGATTGCAGTAAACAAAAGGCAAGTATTATAAATTGTTCTGAAACTTTTGAACCTATATTGTGATAATTATGTTAATGAAATACGAAAGTAGATTTTAGAGGAGTTGAAATAAGGAATAAAGCAGCGGTGTTTTATTATAGTAGAACTTAAAGCACTGTGCGGCAGACATCGAGTCTATATTCATTCTGCAGAAAAGAGCAATCAGAGCCATATACGAATTACGTAGACGCGACTCTCTGAGAGAACTGTTTAAGCAAATTAACATCTTGACAGTACCTTGCCAATACATCTATGAAAACATCATGCACGTTAGGAAAAATCTGCATTTATTCAGTAACAGAGGTGACAGACACCACTATAATACTAGAAATAGGGACCAACTCGTTCAGCTAGGTTTCAGGCTTGCTAAAGTAGATTCATCTTTCATGGGGTACTGTTTAAAATGTTACAATAAAATGCCTCCTCACATTCTACAACTGAATGAGACGAAATTTAAATCTTGCATAAAACGCACACTATGTAGGCAAGCATATTATAATTTGGGGGATTACATTAATGATAAAAGTGCTTGGCTCAATGCTGGTCCTGCTCCACAACCATAGGCAAACTAACTGATTCCCAGGTTACGTTATTGTGGAAGCTGCAGAAGATTGTAAAATATCCTTGCATTGTATAGATTCCATCTCGTAGTATTATATAATTGCATAGCACATTTGTGTGAGTTCTATATTGTACTGTAAAGCCACTATTTACATTTAGTTATCTTTTTTTTTTGACTTGAATATGCCTTGGCGGCTGAGAGATTGTCATGCTCACTCAAATGTCTCGCTGATGGTGGCGGGTGTGTCGGGTCATTTAGCTCCCTTCAATATGGTCGAGTTGAATGGCGCCGATACATGCGTCATGTTCGTGAACGGGCGCTGGCAGTTACTAGGTTAGTTACTAGGCGGGCGTGGTCATCTCTTAGCTGCCATGGTTAATTTTAATTTCTTTTTTTTTTACATTGTTGATTTAATCTTTTCTCTGGACGATTTTAATGTGCACGTCTTTCTACATTGTTCTCACATATATGTATAATCACACATGAATGATGTAACCAAGATTTTGTAACAATATATTGATTTAAAAAGAGTGTCCATGGAGTTTCTTGCCCGTTCTTCTTCATAAAGATCTACGCTAGGGAATGGGCAACTACAGTACTTTCTCAAGTTATTATGCCTTGTGACTGTGACTGTGGCTTTGATTTTATTTGTATGTAATTTGACATTCAAAAGTGCCGTAATGGTCTAGTTGAAATAAATGCTTTGAGTTTGAGTTTGTACTTTGAACTTTGGGTTGCGCCTGTTTGGGATCGAAGCTACGAGCTAGAACTCTCGAGTTGGAGTCGCTACCCACCTGATCCGCCGGCCTGATCGCTCCCACTAAACCAGGGCCTCAAGTCAAAGTAGTGTCTTTCTTTCTTTCTCTTTCTACTTCCATTGCGTATAAACTAATCTATACTAATATTATAAAGCTGAAGAGTTTGTTTGTTTGTTTGTTTGTTTGAACGCGCTAATCTCAGGAACTACTGGTTGGAATTGAAAAAATCTTTTTGTGTTGGATAGTCAATTTATCCAGGAAGGTTATAGGCTATATATCATCACGCTATGACCAATAGGAGCGGAACATAAATGAAAAATCTTACAAAAACGGGGAAAATTTATTCCTTTTGTGAGCTTTTTCTCTTATATACCTATGTGACGCAGACGAAGTTGCGTGGGTCAGCTAGTAAATAATATGTATAAATAAATATATATGAAATCTGGCAGGTTTTATAATAATCGCAATACGACGATGTCATTATTACACAATTCTATTACGAGACCATTGGCCGGCTATGATCTATCAGTATGAATTTACCAGAATACGAACTTTAAGCAAAATGACAATGGGATGAGAATGGGTTCATGTTGAAATGACGAATTTATAAAAATAGCAGACCAAGGTCGTTCCAACACCCATTTCTTTTGTTACCCTAGTTCTACAAAAAAAAAAAAAAAAAAAATTGATGAGAACTTAATATTCTTGTCTTTTGTTTCGGTTATAATGTTAAAACTTTATACCTCCAGTTTCAGTGACGATTGCCATTAGCTACAGCTAGCCTATACATAAAATAGTTTCGCAGTTTGTTTTTAAATTCTCGGTTTCTCGTTTGTCAGTTTGTTTGTTCGTTTGAACGAGCATCACGTAAACACCCCTCATAGTATTCAAAATCGAAATATGATTACCATATAAGCATTTTTGTGAGTAACCTTTAGCGTTTATTTAATCAAAAACAACCAACAGACGAAAATATATTAATATTTTAGTCAGTAACCTCATACGCGGGTTCTTGTTAAAGTTGCATAAATAAGTGTTAGTCGTAGTGTAGTCGGAATAGATGAATATTAATTTCGTTTTAGAAAAAAAAAACAGCTTTTCAGCCATGGAAGTAATAACAGCACGACATAAAACAGCAACTCTTACTGACACCAAAAGAGAGGCTCAAAGGAGATAGTTTTTTTTGGGCCCACCTGGTCGTTGCATTTATTATTCAAAATAACACCAAAAAAAAGTAACCATTTTACTATGGTTTTAAAGGAAATATTACGTAGAAATGAAAACGGAATCTTAAAATCATAATAAATAAGCTATGTTATGATATTTTTTTGCGAGTCAAATCATTCCTGTTGTGGTCAATGTCATTTGACAGCAAATACTTACGTGAATAGGGGCGTTTTTCTGTTTACTAAAAAAAGTACGGTACCTATCCGTTGGAAATCATATCTAAATATATATAATTCAAAGGTGACTGACTGACTGACTGACATAGTGATCTATCAACGCACAGCCCGAACCACTGGACGGATCGGGCTGAAATTTGGCATGCAGGTAGATGTTATGACGTAGGCATCCGCTAAGAAAGGATTTTGATCAATTCTACCCCCAAGGGGATAAAATAGGGGATGGAAGCTTATATGAAAGTCCGTCAGTTTTAAAGTTAGGATCTTCTAATTTTGTGTTTAGGCTGACGATTGAAAATTATTTTATACGTCTTTCAGCGTTTTTGATAACTTCTACCCCGAAGGGTTATAAAGGGGATGAAATTGAATGTGAAAAATCCTTAATTTTCGACGTAAAAAGTACAAAATTTGTTATCTGGGCTTATGATTGGAAGCTGACGCAACGGTTTTATTAGAATTTCAACCCTTGAGAAGTGAAAAAAGAGTAAAATTTTGTTTTTAATTAAAGTTTTTATTTTTTGAGTCACCAAAAAGTATCGAAGTTAGTAAGTCGTTGGTTTTTTTATTTCAACCCACAAAGGGGTAAAAGGGGGGATGAAGTTTTGCATTGTAGTTGTTCATTCGTTCAGGAATAACAGCAGCAGGAGAGACCGGCAGTGCAAGTTAATAGTATAGGCCGACACAAGTTAATAGCACACGTGACTTCGCGGCTGGCAGTACTTACCGTTTTGTAGGAACCTAGGTAAGCCGAAGATTATGGACTTACGGCAGGAGCAGAAAAAGAAAGTATGGCAGCCGCCGCTCCTGTGGGTGCCGCCCGCTCGCACCAACTTGCTGCAGCACGCGCCGCTCACGCGCGCGCTGCGTGCACTCAATATGGTGTCACAACAGATTGATTGCTTCAATTGTACACTGAGCGAATTCACACGGGCCGCATTTTGCGCAATTACTTTAGTTTGTCAAAATAATCAATTTATTTAAAACATAAATAATTTAACTTTAAATATAACTGCTCTATTGTATTAGGTACCTGTTATAATAGTTGTATGTGTTGTTTAAATAAATAAATAAAATAAATAAATAAATAAATTATGTATAGTAGAACGAGATAGAATGAGTAATTGTCGATATCGTATTTGATACCAACTAGATTTTTTTTATTTTGTAGATTTCTGTTTTTTTTTCTCTTCTGCATTTCTGATCTTACTTTTGATGAATGAAGATGAAATCAGAAATGGCGCCGACGAAAGTTTTTGGATTTTTAATCATGGGTGTCGTTTCCGTGGTTTTTGGTGTCGCTGATAGTGAAAATGAGGTCAAAATTAACACGGGGAAAAAAGTTAACAGAAGCAAAAATAACAGTTTTCCTTTTTTTTTACGGCTTCCCCTGACACTATTTTCACCCTGCGCCACTGTTAGGTATTTTAGGATGGGAAATTATCAAATGACTTCTCCCACTCTGGGCGGAGCGGGAGGGAGTGTCAGACTCTTACTGACTAAAACCCATCCATGTTCCATCCTCGCCCTTTATGTTCCGGGGCTGCGGTATCTTTCGAACAGGCCCGAAACCCCGGCCGGCAGGCTTCGGCCCTTGCGGGCCCCTCCCCTGGTGTATCTAATCCTACACCCACATTTCGCACATTTAGCTTAATCCCATCAACCGGGCACAAATAATACAATAACACTTTGCCCGTCCCGCAAATCGAACCCAGGACCTCATGCTCAGTAGCGCTTGCGACAACTCGAACAACGATGCAGTCTCACACATGACCCATCAATATTTTCACGCGAACGAAGTCGCGGGCAACAGCTAGTGTGCTATATAATTATTATAGAATCAGAAAGAATATAAAAATAAATATGATTAAACTATGAGCATTTTTAATGCCATTTTTATAGGTTTACACTGAAATCGCATAGGTGGTTTAAACAATCAACGTGGCATGAAACGTTATAAACCCACTTTTTTTGTGATTGACAGACAACTTCATTATTTTGACATTTACTTTTTCTGTTTATTTTGGTTTTCGTAAGTGTTTTTGCAGATTTTTCGCATTTATTCCGGTTAGACAATGCTAAGCTAATTAAACCACTGAAATCTAGAGGTTATAAGGAAGAAATCAATGTAAGTTTCATTATTATATGCTAGAATTTATGTGGGAAACTAATCCTCGAACAAAAAAAATTGTCTCCTTTAGTCCCATTTTATAAAGTCTCGTTTATTTTATGCAAAAAGTGTGACATAGTGGACAGGCTGAGATAATAACATATATAATATTAAACAGAACTTTAAAATTTAACAAGTTTTTTTTAATTACTTACGTTAATTTTAATATAATTATGTGAATGTGTAACTATTATGTCTATGTTGAATTGTGTTGCTTGAAAATGTCAGACGCAAGTGATAGCTATTACACTTACAGGGTCATCTGTTATTACAAAATAATTAGACAGCTTAAACTAATCAGCTGAGAGCTGGAGTTAAAATGAATGGCCTGATCATCATAGAACAGGGTACGATAGATAGGTTACTGTTGTTCTATTAAAAAGTACTTTTACTTTATAGTAAAAGTACTTTTTCACTCTTGCTCTTGCTAGTTTAGATATAAATCTAAATTAGCTGACCCGCACAACTTCGTCTGCGTCACATAAGAGAAAGAGAGGGTTACAGAGAGTGGGTCGTACGCACCTATAATACAATTGTCAAAGAGAACGTACATCACACCTGCTTGGTTTCTGCTTAACGAAAATGTGCGCTCGGTACATGCATTATTATTTTGCTGTGGAGACATTTAAAACGGCGTATCTCCTAAGATATTCATTGAAATCAAATTACGTAACCAAGGGCAATTTCGTTTGCCGGGGTTGCGGGCCTGTTCGAAAGAGATACCGCGGCCCCGGAACGTAAAAGGCGAGGAAGGAACATGGATGGTTTTTAGTCAGTAAGAGTCTGACACTCCCTCCCGCTCCGCCCAGAGTGGGGGGGGTCATTTGATGATTTCCCATCCTTAAAAAAAAAAAAAAAAGGGCAATTTCGTACAAAATTAAATACTTGTGATTAACAACGTATTTATTTGGATAGGACCACCATACCATTACCATGTTTTTAAAAACAGCTTTAAGGGCTTCTCTCGACGGCCTTAAGTCTTCAGACAGACATAATCCGAGTAGGTCTTGAAGTTCTCATCAAGGTGCATGAAATGAGCCGCGACACGATATAGCTGCTGTTAACTGTTGCGGACTTCTTACAACTGCTTATCATTTCAAATTTCGAACTCTACGTGCCGTGTCCTAAAGTGCACAACCTCTCTAAAGCACAGCAAACTACATTTTATTTTGATACTATATTATAGTATCAAAATAAAATGTAGTTTAAATCAAAAGCACTAAGAAGTATTGATATCAAATTCGAAACAAATCACCGCGAAGAACAAAAGTTTCTACCCCTTTTTAACTCCGTTAGGGGATGAATTTCAATAATATACGAAACTCGTCTTCCATCAATTCTGTTAAAAATATTGATTGCTAAATTTGAAGTACACAGATTGGACCAAGGAATCAGTTTGCCCATACAAACTTTGCCCCCCCCCCCTCTTAGGGGTAGAATTTGAGAAAATCTTTTCTTAACGTATGCCTACATTATGCAAAGAATACACCCTCCAAGTTTTAGGTCTCAACGATCTGCGGTTTGGGCTGTGCGTTGATCCATCAGACAGCTAAATTCTAGACAATGCATTTTTTATATACAGCCGGAGGGTATAATACGGGGTGGGGTGCGATGCCAGAAGTCCTCCACGTGTGCCTGGCGGCTGCTGGTTCCTCTCGATACGTCTAGAGGAAACAGCAGCCGCTGGGCCGGTGCACCCCGGGCGCGGCAGTGTCCCTCCTCTTGGAATGAGAAGAAATTCTCATTCCTTGGGATTGGCACTGCCGCGGCTAATGAGTCTGGCATCACGAGCGGGGTCCAATTTGGACCAATCCTCCGCGTGACCCTCTGTTAAGCAGAGGGCACAGCGGAGGACGTGACCATGCCGCCGAGGTGCAGGCGCACCAACGCGGCATTCGTTGTCTCTCCTCTGGGAGCATTCCCAGAAGAGACAACTTTCGGCGGGTTCGCTGAGCCGGGTTGGCCGGACAGCGAACGGAGGCATGCCTAATGCCACCGTCGAGGGCTTGGCTTAACCGCCTGGCCCAGAGGAAGGCTACCTCTAAGATAAAAAACCACCCAATCCTAAGTTTTGAGGCGCGGCGAGAGGATGAATGGCTGGAGGGTGTCCAGTCGTTAGCGCCTCCCCTGTAGGGCACCGGCCACACCCTACAGTATTGGGCTTACCCAGGTACAAGGCTCTGCCTGGGTGGACGTTTATTTCCTTTATAACTCGTGGGAACAAAATGGATAAAAATAAAAAAACAAAACAAAACACAAAGTGAGGAGGGATGCGGGATCGGAGTCCGACGCCGCATCGAGTGAGGCAAGCGCTGCGGGAGGCTCAGGGAGCTCCCGCCGCGAGAGGGCCGGGGCTGCTGCGGAGAACAATAAGTTCTTCCGCAAGCGGCCCAGGCAGGACGGCGACCGGTCGTCGTCCTCTGAGGAGGAGCGTAAGGCCAGGTTCACCAAAGAGGTGGAAGCCGCCATAAAGACGGTGGCCCTGAAAGTAAAGACATCGTCGAAACTCAGGGCCATGCCCGCGGCTTCCGCCTCTATCATGGCGGCAGCGGAGGCCAATTTTTCGGGGCCTCCCCCTCCCTCGGCAGAGGGAGACGAGTTGGCCAAACTGCGGGCTGATGTGGCCCGCCTGACGGCCGCCATGGAGCTTCTCCAAAAGGAGAATGTGAAGCTCCAGGCGGACCTAGCCAGCTTACGCCAGCCCAGCCCCCGCGTGGCACCTCAAAGTGGGGGGGCCCAGACGCCAAGCCAGCCCATACCAGTGGAGAACCAGGTCCTGAACCTGGTGCGGAAAGAACTGGCTGCCTTCCAGGCGCGGTTCTCCGTCCTGGAGGGGATTGTCCTGCGCCCCCCCCTTGGTGCAAATACGGAACCGACGGTCTCGTATGCGGCTGCTGCGGCTGTTGCGACCGGACCGCGACCGTCCAACCAGCCCTCCAACAGGGCTGCGCTGCCGCCCCCGCCCCCAGTTAAGCCGACTCCGGCCACCCAGGTGGCGGTGCCGGGTAAGAAGAGGGCGGCGGCCCAAAAGAAGGGCAAAGCAGCGACACAGGTGGTGACTGCAACAACACCAGCGCCAGTGACAAGCGGACCAGCGCCTGCGGCACGTCATCCGCCGCTGCCGTCACCACCGCCCCCCCAGCCCCCCACACCTCCCTCGGCTGAAGCCGAATGGCAGCTTGTCGGGGAGAAGCAGAGGGGGCGAAAGGCGGCCAAAAAGGCCCGCAAAAAGGAGCGGCAGCGCCAAAACAAGGCGCGAAAGGTCGCGGCTAGGCTTCGCGCCCCGAAGACCGCAGCTGTAGTGATCACACTACAGCCGGAGGCGGCAAAGAAGGGCGTGACCTACCGCGATCTGCTGGCGAAAGCAAAGGAGACGGTGGATCTCGGCGAGCTTGGGATCACCGGGGGCCTCCGGCTTAAAGTCACCGCAACGGGGGCTCGTATGTTGGAGATCCCTGGTGAAACCAGCGGCTCGTCCGCTGACGCTCTGGCTGAAAAGCTAAGAGCGTCCCTAAACGCGGACGAGGCCCGGGTGTCCAGACCCCTCTGCCGAGCAGATCAAGGCGGGCACCCTACGGCCGGACCCTACGGGAATGCGAACCATTACGGTGAGCTGCCCCGTGACGGCGGCGAAAAGTATTGTGGAGGGCCGAAGGCTTTTGGTGGGCTGGGTATCAGCGCAGGTGAAACTGCTGGAGCCCAGACCTCTGAGGTGCTATCGCTGCCACGTGGGTCACCACGTGGCAGTGCAATGCGCCTCTGAGGTTGACCGCAGTGGCCTCTGTTTCCGCTGCGGTCAGCCCGGGCACGTGTCGGTGACTTGCAGCGCTGCGCCGCACTGCCCCGCGTGTGCGGCGGCTCGCAAGCCGGCCGATCACCGGGCTGGGAGTAAGACCTGCGCTGCTCCCGCCAAGCCCAGAGCCAGAGGTAGGGGAAGGCCCTCCGCCACCTCCGCCAACGCCACCGTCGCCACCGCCGCTGCCGCGACCGCCACAGACGCTGCCGCTGTCACCGCCGCTGCCGTCCAGGGCACGGCAAGTTCGCCCGTAGAGGGGCCCTCACAGGGGGCCGGTAGGGAGGAGGCGACAATGGAATGCCAGTAACGGCGCCATTACGCCTCCTCCAGGCGAACATCAACCACTGCGCCTGTGCTCAGAATCTGTTGCTTCAGAGCATGGCGCAGTGGAGCTGCATCAGGGAGGCACTCCGGTATCACCGGGTGCCGACCTACCTCCGTCGTGTGGTCGGGGACTATTTGACGGACAGGGCCGTCATCTACCCCAGTCGCTGCGGAGATCGGAACCGGCGAGAGATGTCGTGCGGTGTCCCACAGGGATCGGTTCTGGGACCGCCCCTGTGGAACATCGGTTACGACTGGGTGCTGCGCGCGGACCTCCCTAGTGGTGTCAGCGACGACACCCTAGTGCTGGCACAGGGGAGGCTCGCACGAGGCGGTGGACGAAACTATGACACGCGGGGTTGCGATAGTCGCTGAGAGGATCCGGCAACTGGGTCTCGAGGTGGCACTGCACAAGTCCGAGGCCATGTGCTTTCATGGGCCTCGGAATGCGCCACCGTCGGGATCCACACTGACGGTAGGAGGGGTATCCATCGGCGTCGAGTCGACGTTGAAGTACCTAGGACTCGTCCTCGACAGCCGGTGGAACTTCGTGGAGCATTTCCGACGTTTGGCTCCCAGGCTGGAACGGACCGGGGCTGCCTTCAGGCGGCTCCTGCCCAACCTTGGGGGGCCAAACGCCTCCTGCCGCAGGCTCTACGCGGGGGTCGTGCGGTCCATGGCCCTTTACGGGGCCCCAGTGTGGGCGCGTTCGTTGAAGCGGCGTGCCGCTCACTATCTGAACGCGCCCCAAAAAGTGGTGGCCGTAAAGATGGTCCGTGGGTACCGCACGATCTCTCGCGAGGCGGCGGGCCTGCTTGCCGGATTGCCGCCATGGGATCTGGAGGCGATAGTCCTCGCGCGCCTGCATGAGTGGCGCGCGGAGGTACTACGCCGGGGGGAAACTCCGCTGCCTCGGCAAATTGCCGCTCAGCGGACGGACCTCCGGCGCGATCTCATGGCGACATGGAGAGAGCGACTGTTGCAACCCCGTGCAGGGCACGCCACGATAGTGGCGGTAAGTCCCCTCTTTGAGGAGTGGCTGGAGAGGCGCCACGGCGTCCTCACCTTCCGCCTGACGCAGGTCCTCACCGGACACGGATGTTTCGGGAGGTACCTGCACCGAATCGGGCGGGAGGAAACGCCCGGGTGTCTCCACTGCGAGGATCGACCGGAGGACACGGTGGAGCACACAGTGGAAGTCTGCCCTGCGTGGGCGGAGCACCGCCGTGTCCTCGTAGCGGCGATCGGCGGCGGCGACATCTCGCGTCCGGCCCTGGTTCAATCCATGGTCAGGAGCGAGACGGAATGGGAAGCCGTCACCTCCTTCTGCGAAGCAGTCATGCTAGCGAAGGAGGTGGCGGAACGAGAGAGGGAGAGAGCCTCTCTTCCCGGCCGCCGCGGGAGACGCACCGGGCGTCGGGGGCCACGTGGTGGCTACCGGCCACCGTAGATGCGGGCCTGTGGACGGTTGGCTATGGGCTAGCTAGCCGTCCGTCCGTCTATCGACGACGACAGGCCGTGTCGACAGCGCGTTCGTGTTCCACGCGCGCCTCAAAGAGATGTCAGCATAAGGGGAGGGGCCCGTAAGGGCCGAAGCCTGCCGGGGTTGCGGGCCTGTTCGAAAGAGATAGCGCGGCCCCGGAATATAAAGGGCGAGGAAGGAACATGGATGGGTTTTAGTCAGTAAAAGTCTGACACTCCCTCCCGCTCCGCCCAGAGTGGGAGAAGTCATTTGATGATTTCCCATCCGAGTATTAGGAAGACGATCGATTGGCATCAAAAAATATTTTTTTGTAAAATAGCAATTTTCTTATTAAGTAACTGTACTTTCTTTATCGCTGAATGGGGATAAAAGACTTCACAAAAATTACGGATGGTTTCCTAAGACCATTTTCGTGTAGCTGCAGTGGTTAAGGTAGCTCCCCTTGCTGCCTCGTTTACCGTTTCCACCCTGTATATTACCAACTACCGAGGAAATTCATTGGTTTTTATTATATAGGTGTATGAAATTTATTTATTTTAAAAAAACCCTCCTTTTTCATCTCTGGACGAAATTTTCAAATAATACTGAAACAGGTATTTCTTAATTTTTATTAAATAAACTCAAAAAAAAAAAAAAAAACTATTTTTTTCATACAAACTTTACCCACCCTTTTCATCCCTTTTTTCCAACATTTTACGTAATTTCTATGGCCTAGATGTTATTCTGAATTTATTTGAATAAATTTGTGAACATTTCATCAATCTCCTTTCAGTAGTTTTTACGTGTCGCACGGTTAAACAAACAAACAAAAATAAAATGTTTTTAATATACTTACTTAAGTTACTTATTTAAAAGGTGGACGTACACTTATCCGCACCGAAGGAATCGACCGCGCCGAAAGAATTTTTTCTCATACGAATCATTTCGTTATCGATTCGTCCGATTCGAGGCGGATCAGTGTGCGAGGTTTCATAGAATTTCATACAAGTAATTCTAAAATTCGATTCTTTCGGCGCGGTCGATTCTTTCGGCGCAGATAAGTGTGCGTCCACCTTAAGTCATTGGTTGGTTTTTTTTTTAATCTTCAATGTTGTTTTTTGATCTCAACGGTTTTATTATATGTATAGATGCACAAGACAACCAAAATCTATTAGTTAACTTGGAGTATGTCACGTTTCAAAACAAAATCATCAACAACCTATATATATTTAAAAAATATTCATTTAAAAGCTACAGTGTTGATCGAATTTCATTGCTCTCCATACGTCCGTGCGGCAAAAAGCTAGTGTATGATTTTACCGTTTTCAGTGCACTGCTGTGGTGTTACTGGCCAGTCAGTGGCTGTCTGTCTGTGGCTGTGGATGAGTACTGGCAGACTGGCAACAATGGTATCATGTTTCAAGAAAATTGGCAGGGAGAGGATATCAAACTCAATATCCTACGGCAATAATACGCCCACATTTTGGTAAAATAGAATAGAACAGAATATTGTTCAGAGAACTCAACGGTTAATAGTTTGGGCTCGAAACTTTGTATACGCGATTAATGTTGATAAGTAAACATAATCTTCATCATTTCGTTTGAATGAAATTAGTAGTTTTAAAAAAAAGCTAAAAAAAAATAAGTCGCAAAAAATACAAATATTCAGTACTTACTGATAAAGATACTTTAAACGTTTAGAAAATGTAAGAATAAGATTCATTTTTAAGCAAACCTTTTCCTTCGCGTAGGTACCTACTGTTATTCGGAAGGCGCGATAAGCGCGCCATTCCTCAAATAAAAATGTGTTTCCGGCACTCGCGCGTCTATTGGTATTTGAAATAATGTCTGCTCATGAAAATATAATTTAATGTAATGTATTAGTAGTAATGAAGTAACTGTAGTCGTTTGTGCCTCAAAAAACACATTTATCTTATCGAGTACTAGCCGATGCCGCCGCTTCGCCCGCGTAAAGTTATATTCTAAAACCTTCCTCTTAGATCACTCTATCTATTAAAAAACCCCGCATCAATCATCAAGATCTAAGCATACATGGGGACAGATAGACGCGGTGGGAGACTTTGTTTTATAATATGTAGTGATGATTTTTAGGCGCAACACATAGCTCTTTGCTAAATGTTCCCTGGTAGTCCTCCCGAGGTACCACCAAATGTGTAATCCATAAATACTCTATGTATAGGTGTATCTACTATCTACACAATCTGCAGGAATCTATATCCTTGCAGGAACGATGTCAGACTCCGTTAAATTTAATGAAGGACTGCTAGTTTTTTAATGTGTGCGCAATTATTCTTCGAACATATTCAAAAGAGTATTTTTCCAACGTAGTGGTATCAAATTGTGTTGCATGTTAAATATTAATAATAAATTGTAGTAAATGATGATTGTCTGGCAGTAATAGTCGAGTGGGCCTTGCGGTAGTCCGCCTTGCGTTAAAGTTTCATCGAGGTGCAGTTATCGTATTAATAAATAAAAAGGTCACTATGAGGGGGCAGCGCTGTCTATGTTACTGTTTGTCTGAACTTTCACGAAGCTCGTTGGTGAAAGACCAATTGTTTTCTAAATGCTGTCGGTCATTCGACACCATCTGCTGAACCCTCTCACAACTGTATTGGAGTTTGCTTCCAGTCTAATAGATGTAGTTAAATGTCAGCATTTTACATGGAAGAACTGCCTTTGTTCTCGTGACTACACAACCCAGTTGCTTGGTTACGGAGAACTCTCCGCCTCTGGTATATGACAGAAGCCAGATCGGACCATCCATAACGAAAGCCGAGACCAATGGCCACAAGGTGGCAAATAAACTAGAGGCGCCCGCACTTGTGATATTAATCCTAGAAACCCAATATACCAACGTATAATTGGTCATATCCCATAGTCAAAATGAAAAGCGCGTTCTTAAGGTTGCACCAGTCAGGGGCTCGAACTCACTGGCGGGTGTGGCCAAAAAGCACGCTGTCTCACCTAGCATCGTGCTTGGCAGAGTGAGTTCAGGGAGATGCACGATAATTCATAGTAAAAGACGCATACTAACTTTATTTTGGAAATTCTACACTTCTTTTATTACTAATTTACGCCCAAAGTTGCGTTTAAATTGGTAGTAAAAACGAATCTTTGTTAGCTCGTAATTTTTAATGGCTTTTTATTTTACTATTCTGTTTCCGCACAGAAAATTAATAATGATACAAAACTATATAATGTTTAACTCGGGATGTATAGTCTCAAACAGTGGAATAAAATTTCGAATAGTGTCACCTTAAGGCTGTATGTACACTATACGGTCGATCGCAGTTCGTCCATGGATTTATTTTGATTTTTATAACTAATTTATAAAACATTCACGGGCCGCATGTTGCCGACCGCTGGCAGCCATGAATCAATCCGTGCGACTGTCATTATTTAGCCATGGGTCTCTTAGGCTAGCACCTGTGCATCTTATCATACACGGTGACAACGTAACGAATATTCATTGTGTCCAGTATGAGAGGTCAGCTTTTGCCCTGAAAGGCCTTCATGAATTGAGGGTGAAGCTAATAGCACTGATCGTTATCCGCAGTAAGCTATCAACGTAAGCTGCTTAAAACGTTTGATTTCCCTAATTGGATTTCTGCGCGATCAGGTTTTGTACCCTTTGTTTTCCAGGGCTAACTCAATGAGAGGGTCATTCTTTCGGAGCTTTGTCTGGCAGCGCATTGTTCAAATTTAGTTCAAGTTCATAAATACCGATTGCACCTATTTTCCCATTTTTTTATGAAATAAAAGTGTCCCAAGACAACCTTTTCCGTCTATGCCCCCATAACAAACATCAAACAGCGACCCCACTCGCCCGCCATTCTTTGTTATATCCAAATAACTAGAACACACCAGTAGCGGGGCGCTGGTACATCTAACACACACAGATCTGATTCATTGTCTTTATACAGTGTGAACAAATATATAATAAAAGCGATCAAGTGCGAGTCGGACTCGCCCATGAAGGGTTTCGTGGCAGCAAGTAACATAATATTAAAGTTGTTGTAGTTCGTTGTAAATGAAAAGTAAATTGCGGTGTATTGCGGGGGGGGGGGGGGGGGGAGGGCACATTTTACCTGTCTCTCGCGCAAACTATTCAGTTTAGAAAAAAATTGTACTCCTTATTCATTACAAACCTCAATATAATTTTTAAGACTGATACCTTACGAAAACGTATGGGTTTGATGATAAAAATAAAATTGAGTTTCAGTTCTAGTATGGGAAACCCCCAAAATTTATTGTTTTTTCTTTCTAAGTTTGTGTGAAAATCGTAATGCGGTTCACAGAATACATCTACTTACCAAGTTACAACAGCATAGTTCTTAAAAAGTTGCTGTGATATACGGACGGACAGACAGACAGAAATGACGAATCCATAAGGGTTCATTTTTTTGCCATTTGGCTACTTGGAACCCTAAAAATATTACATATACCAACTAAAATAAATAAATAGTTCGTTTCTGTAGTTTGTAAGTAATAGTACCTATGATTGCAAAAAGAACCTCATCTAGTTACATTTTAGAATAGCAAGGACTGTTTTGGGATTCTGTGCAATTAATTAATTTGGAATAGATCGCCTCTCAGGCAATGTTCACGATTTTATTTTATACAAAATGAGTGAATTGTAAACCGTTTGCTGCGGTTTGCATCAAACAAATTAATTGAAGCTAAATAAATGTTTGTAATGAATATCAGGCGGTTGGTAGAATCAAATTCAACATAGTGTGCTGCGGTTCAAAGGGTACAATATTATAGCAAATTATTAGTACTCCTATTTAAATAAATACCTAATTACTTGATTAAATTAATCACCAGTATGTTTATTCAGTTACCAAACAGTGAAATTCAAGGACATTGAATTTATAATATCGAATTCAGTAATGTGGTGTCATATTTTATATTTCAACCGCATGCATTTCAATACCGTGTATGTTTAACAAATTCAATCACAATTTTCTCCCGGTATAATTATGTTTTATACGTCTATGAAAATTAAAGAAACTATTATTCGTGAAAAATATTGCAGTTTGGTTAAAAAAATCAATAAATAAATAAAGCTCTATTGTGTTATATAAATATTTCAGGATTAATATTTTATCCTTAAAAACATGATACTAGTAGTCGTAATAGTACCTACTGCGATGAAGTAGGTATTGAATGGGCGTAAGGCTGATAGTCATAACAAAACATAGTCGCCCTGGGACAGCTTGCACAAAAACAAGCAAACCGGAACGGTGGTAATAGAACGCTGCAAGTATTCGGACCAGGTGTGAAGTATGCACCGGCCTGCGAAGTGGCGCGCTGGGTACGCCACAGCTGGGCTAAGTTACAAAGACCCGCGGACCACCTGTCACGGTAACTATTAGTTTTCACTAAGTTTTCTATTTTCTCGAATCCATCACCTCACCTGTTTGGTGAATACACATTTTACATTACCTTCCAGTATGAGCAGAATAACCATTTACTAGGTATCAATATTATGTACCTATAAAAATCTACGTAAACATGCATTCTAAAACTACTTGACACAGAATCCGGATAATGACATTATTTCGTGCGAAAAACATTGTGCAAACAAATACGGACATAGATTTTCAAGGTGAGTTGCAGTAAAAATAGTAAACAATTGAACTAAGGCGACTAGGGGCGACGGTGCGAAAAGCAGTGCTGAGACCGTAGGCTGATGATGCCGTCAATCAGCGCTTGCCTTTAATCGCTGGGATAAAGCACCTACAAATCAATCAAACATGCTGATTTGCTACGGGCGGCGCGGTCGACTAGGTCGCTTTGAGTTACAAGCGGCATTACGAGCAGAGTACATGCTTTGTCTATAGTAAAACTTACGTATATGGCCATGGCTCCGGGCCCTGGAGCGGGAGGGGTGAGGCCAGATCCACCTCCCCCGAGGCCTGATGGGCCCGGGCGCGGCCCCCCCATAGGAGAGTAGGCGCCCGACATGTTGCTGGGGTTATGGCCTCAGACGGCGATGTGACCTGTTCGTCTCTTCCTAAATAAATACTAACTGAATGCTTTTTACGGTTCTGTGTCTTCGGTTGTACCTGAGCACAATAGAGAAATGTTTGAGAGGACGTTGTTGTTGGTACAAACATGAGATAACTTTTTTACAGTAATATTAAGTGCATTTAGTGTTTCTTTTTTATTTGTACTTTGCATTATCTATTGTAAAAAAAAAGAACGTTGCTTCAATTCTCTGTATATGCCTAAACCACTGTTTTATTGAAAATATATTGCTTATCAGGTAAAACGAGTTAATTATACTTAGGTACTTGATTTTTGCAATGATTAAAAAAGTTTGTATAACCGTAGGAAACACACAACAGGGTGTTTGGAATCTTTATATAAAAAAATAATCCCTATTTCCCTTGGTCACGGCATGACGCGTGAACGGCTGGACCGATTTCACTAATTCTTTATATGTTGTGTTTTTTTATTGTCAGGAGAAGAATCTTATTAAAAAAAATGTAGTAGTTAGGTTGTAATAAGTAGGTTGGTATTAGTATGTAGGTAGTAGGTGACAGAACAACGTCTGTCGGGTCGGCTATTATAATAATAAAAACGGAACGCAATAATGAAATTAGTGTTGTTTCACGCATCATTCCCATTGTAGGTATCTATATCTTTAGTCTCTGTGAAATTTACGAGCCCACGAGGTTAATTGCTCATCGTATTGGCAAAACTCATTATTACGAGCACTGTTTGTTTTATTTGATCGTAAATGTCTTGTTCTGTAATTTGGACCAAGAAGTAAATGGGCATTTCAGTATTGCCTACTTATAATGATTGTAATAAAACGATGGCTTCTCCATAAAGAATAAAAAAAACACTTATTTTTAGTTTCAAATTGTAGAACTCTGAATATTTCCTTTTTAAAGTTGTATCAATACACAATAAAGATTGTCTAGGCATCGTAATATAATATAGTTATAAATGTGTACTTGTTGTCTTACGGTAGGGAGTAAGTAAATGAGACAGTAACCTTGATGTTCTACCCAAACACGGTAATGGGGGCTACCCGTTTATATTGACAACGATAAGAAGTGGCGCTCGATTTTTAAAGCCTCGCGTAAAAGATATCAGTGGTGAATGATTTCATAAAACCAAATGTGATGATGCTGGCGGAGCTGAATGTGAAGATTGGCACAAAGAAACAGAGGCCTTTAGCCAGTACTGTGTGAACTTATTCTGAGGTTGATGATGATATGTGACTTTTAATAATAATTAGTTTGGCTTGCTGTGCTCTAGTTACTTTAGAAACTTTTGATGCATTTCTAGAGCTGTACCGTCTGTCTATCACAAAGATCCCCAAAGTGGTCCAGGTGGAGCCCTAGGGGTAAACGGGAGACACATTATTGTTCTACGTTGGGGTGAATATAAAATGGGGGTTCGCAAGTTGTAAGTGGGGGCCAACGATTCATCTGGTAGAACAAAAATGCTGTGTTGGCTTTATCTATCAATGTAGACAGCTAATATGATGACAGGTTGTCTTTAGGTGTAAACGGTCGTATTGGGACTGAAAAAAGCATTTCGAATTTAAAAGATTCTAACTGTCGGATATTATGTCAAAAAGTCTTAGGAGCTACGGTCCTCATGCAGTCCTAACAGAAAGCGCGAAAACGTTTCTTTTTTAGTTCACAGGCTTGAAAAAAAGCACCAGGGTTCCACCGAAACCAGAAACTTTTGAAAAGGGTCTACTAAAAAAAAGTAACGTACGTACGTAGTTTGGGAACCTCTGGTCTATCAGATGGCTGTAAACGTTTGCGACTGTCGCTCGCACTTGGTTGGATTTATGCTTTATAGTTTTGCGCGTAATGGGAGCTAAAATATACCAAGTCGGCTCTCTATAACTTAGAAAACAAAAACACCATAAAGCTACCCATAACGGTAATTGATTTTAAGCACGCTAAAGAACATGCAGACAATAGGAAAATGAACAAAATAAATGTACTAACTTATTAGGTGCGCGAAAAAACGTTCCGTATGATTTTGTAATTATTCATTACTCATCTATAACCGTTCGTGGCTGACGTCAATTTCATCAACCCATTGTCACATCAGTGGTAATGAATTCGGAATTTTCAATTGAACGACTGGATTTCAGTAATTTGCCTAATGGATTGATGTCCATGTTAGACATCAAATATGGCGAGCTATTATTTTGATTAACGTGTGCGGTATGTGAGCTATACACTTATTTCTTTCATTAAACCACCTTATTTGAAGCTGCTAATCTCTTTAATTTTCCAGTTAAACCATGATTTCGTGCATCAAATTTATTTTCAACTGTTTCCCAGCAGGCATTACTAACGTTGAATCATTTTTCGTTGTTTCACAGGTACACTCAGGCTGAATTATACTGTACTCTTACTTTGGGTCTCTTAAATTAAGTCGGCCTTCAAATACTATTATTTATTTTAAGCAAGGTGTTTTTTACACATACTACAAAAAAATAAAACCGACCTAAAAAAAAAACAAAAATGTGAAAAATAACTTGACCAGGGTACATTGTTTCATTATGGAGTTCCGTGACTCTTGGCTTCATCATCAGATCTGATGGTAGAATGGTTCTTATCAAACGCAAATGCTTCACTTGTTGTAGAAAATACCAAAATCGCAACACGTTTTCATATAAAATTTGAAGAGTTAACATACCTAACTGTCGAAATATGGGTATACTGTACACATCTGCGTACCCCCTCAGAGCATACAGGCGTGATGTTATGTTATGATGTTGTGTAAACAATAAACATCCAAGCGATTGCAGCAATCACGACAGATTTGCTGTCTATTATTGAAGAGTTCCGTTCCATATCTCCGAAGTTCGTGATCAGATCATGACAATATTTCTATGGGACCAACTTGGAAGTATACCCTTTCAAACAAAAAAAGAATTTTTCAAATCGGTTCAGGCGTCTTCGAGTAATCGGTGAACATACATAAAAAAAAAAAAAAATACATACAGTCGAATAGAGAACCTCCTCCTTTTTGGAAGTCGGTTAAAAAGTAAAAAGTTGCGAATTCATCATAACTTGGTTTACAGTGACATACAATAAAGAAAATAGCGAAACGTGTAGCAAATAGATCAATATTTACATTACCTATAGGTACATTTTTTGTTTTTATTGTTTCACGATCTAACCAAACAGATTTAGGCTGGCAAACAATGTAAACAGCGATGGACTTCCCAGAATTTCTTATTATATTTGAGATTATATTGAACATTGTTGGAATTATGTTAATCCTAATTAAATTCGCGAATACCAGTCAAAGGGAATCATTGGAATTCGTATTTGCAAAACAACAGCATGGTGCGCCGGCCGGTGGACGCGTCATTTGTCAACGTCTCTGAGATTCATTTCACAATAGGAGTCACCTACAGCCGACCAGTTTAATATGAATATGCTGGAATAATTATCTAAAGTTATTGTAATTTCTTTATGTATTCAAATAAAGCCCTTCTAAGTAAAGTTTACGTAAGCTTTATGGTGTTCTGAAAGTGATTTCATATAAAACAAATTTACTACGTTTTTAAAGCAGTAGTCATAATATTGCGTTACGTAGCCCTACATACTCGTAAGTTTAGACAACATTTTTCAGATAGGTCCATAACAGGGACCGAAAAGGTTATCCGTACATGGGTCTAATCGGGTTAACTTTTAGGGTTAGGCGAACCAACTTGCGCGCAAAGACAATGCGACGAATAAGACATTAAGATGAAAGAACTATTGCGCGAATGGACTTAACTGACACTTGCGCGACTTAATGGCTAGTGAGTAGTTACTTATAGAGTAAACATAACTTCACGCCTGTTATTACTGGATATTAATAAGTAAGGTAAGTCCCAGACAGACTGAAATAAAATGGTTAAGATAAGAAGATAAGATGTTTTTTGTTCATTTTAAGACCCTTTACCGCCCCCTGACCGCTTGAAGGATTTTTGTTTCGATTTTTCCTTCATGGGATAAAAACGACACCTATGACGGAAAAACCTAAAATGTTCTTCGGCGCCATCTAGGATTTTCATTTACTTTGTCAGGGACCCCGAAAACACGAAAACGACACCCATGACGTTTAATTTTTATTCGTTTTAAATACTGTTCATTTTGATGTGTGTTGTCTTGTGCGTGCTAATAAATGCTTTTTCATCCCATCTATTCGAAAAAGACGACTTGGTTCGCCTTTAAGTGCACCCAAAGGTGGTGTTTTCTATAAGAAACTTTTAGCCGGCAGTAATGAGTTTTTAATCCTCTTTATAAGTGCGCCGCAATTATCTTTGCCGCGCACTTTTTGAATTTGGAACATCTTGTGTTCAGCGCCCAAGAAATCGAACGCAAATATTGTTTGAATAAAGACTGGCTGTTGCGACGGCCCATAGCAGCGCCGCGCGCCGGCTGAATACAAAAAAAAAAGAAATAAAATTAAAAACGCGCGAACTATAGCCCGCGTTTTCGTCAATTTTCACGGATTGATAGAAATTCATGATTTTGTTTTGAAAAATGAGTTCTTCAAGTGACAGTGAAAGTATAGAATTAACTCCTGATAGTATTAGAACTGACGCAAGAAATGTGATGGATAATCTACTACCTGCAAAATCCCGGGAGAAATATATGAAAGCCTATGGTTATTTTTATTGAATGGAGAAATTCAAGAGGCGCCAAGAATTTTTCAGAATCTGTGTTTTTGGCCTACTTCCAGTACTTAGCCAAAACTAAACAACCTTCCACACTTTGGAGTACCTACTCAATGCTAAAATCAACAGTCAGTTCTAATAACGACGTAAAACTGGACACATATTCGAAATTAATAGCGTATCTGAAGAGGATGTCTGATGGATTTAAACCTAAAAAATCCAAAGTGTTCTCAGTCAAAAACGTGGAGACTTTCCTTAATGAGGCACCCGACAACATCTTTCTTGCCGTAAAAGTAAGTAACTATGTATGTATATATGGTGGATTAGTAAAGTATAACCAGTGTTTTAAAATGCGCATTTTATTGTAACCTGTACTTCGATAGATAGGTACTTGTCTTATTCACATTCGGTTTTGTTACAGGTGGCTTTAATTTTCGGAGTACATGGAGCTTGTCGTGGCAATGAACTTTTAAAAATAACTGTTGATGATGTCGAAAATCACTCGGATAATTTACTGTTAGTAAAGCTGACAGACACAAAAACAAAAATTGACCGATCCTTCGTAATCCGAGGAGAATACAAAACTATTGTACAGAAATACCTGGACCTGCGTCCTGCTGATATAAAGACCAATCGGTTTTTCATCCGTTATCAAAATGGCAAGTGCTTCAAACAAGTTATGGGAAAAAATAAAATTTCTTACATGCCACAAGAAATCGCTACTTATTTGAAGTTACCAGATATCAAGCTATATACAGGACATTGTTTTCGTCGCACTTCTGCTACCCTGTTGGCAGATTCTGGAGCGGACTTAACTGTTCTCAAGCGACATGGAGGATGGAAGTCGAGTGCTGTAGCAGAGGGATATATAGAAGATTCCATTGAGAACAAGGCGAAAACATGTGAACGCATCGTGGAAAACATTAAATTGCAACCTTCAGTTAATCCATCCATGCCACTGTCGCCGCGCCCATCTACATCCAAACAAAGAGATTCACCGTCACATTTTCCTCAAAATGAGCCACATTCTGACATTATTTCAAACACGCAGAATAAAATTAAATCTACAACAATCTCTATTCCTAATAAAACTGTAACAATTAATTTTCAAAATTGTGAAAATGTCTCAAATGTAAATATAAGTTTTTAGTTGTTTTATTATTAGATACTACTTAATTTCAATTTAGTTGTTACTCTGTTTCATTAAATATCAATATTACAATAAAATATGAGGCGCCTTTTATTTTCTCATAGTGGGTGATGAAAAGTAGAGTGTATCACTCGGGCGCAAAATATATTTTTGGCTCGGGCGACGTACTTTGAATCCCTCGCTACGTTCAGGATTCTACTAAAGAATCCCTCGCTACGCTCGGGATTCTACTCTAGAATCCCTCACTTCGCTCTGGATTCAAAAAAGCGCCCTCGCCGTAAAAATATTATTTTGCTCCCTTATGATACAATCTACTATTTACTTTTTTTAAGTAACTACTCAATGACCAGTAAGCCACGCAAGTGCCCAATTGCACAAGTGTCCACGCGCTCAAATGGTTTCGCGCAAGTGTCCTTCCCGCAATTGGGTTCACGCAAGTGTCCTTCGCGCAATGGTTCCAGATCCGGTGAAAACCCATACTAAAGAGATAAGAAGAAAGAGAAAAGGTTAACCCATATTCTAAGGTTAATCAGCCCAGAGTTACTTTATGTACATAACAGCAAAAGCGATGGAGTTAACCTGTGTCAACAGTGCTTCTTTTAGTCTGGTTAATCAGCTCCCTGGTCTAGGATATAGCTGAAGCATAACAATGTCATAAAAAGAGACCCAAAAAATTTTTGTATTGGCTCATTGGTCAACTGAAACGGATGAAGTCGCGTGTTTTTTATTAGTGACTATTAACGAGGCACGAGGCGGGCTTTTCGTTCCATCATCAAACAACATGTATTAACATATCGGCTGTCAATAAACTTCCGTTTGCAAATGTGCTTCTCTAATTAGATCGATTGCTGAACTGGCGATACCTACATGTTAATCATAAATATTGTGACTATTTTCTTCATTTATTTCCCTCGCTATTTTACTGCAGCCTGACTGCAGTGCTTATCTGCTGTTTTACTGCAGTATAATTCAAGTGAACTGCTTGAGGCCAGCATAGTTTGTTACTGATTAAAGAGCATTACACGAAAATTTATCTTGCTATCATAATTTCAAAGTCTAACTTCGAATGTCGTAGGCATTATTTCACGGGATTAGAGAACTAAACTAGGTACCTACTATTGGCATAATTCTGTAAAAATATCTGCTAAATTTGCTAATGCATACAGAAACGCAATCAAATATTAATAATATATAAAAAAAAACAGATATATATATGATATTTTAAAATGTACCTATTTAAAGAATCTGTTTGAAAACTTTCACCGCTAAAATGTTGTAAATATTTCAATGTCGGCCTTCGTATTGACTCTAATAGGCCCTGAACGTCCGATTCTAATGTGTCCACATGCAATAGTTCTCAGTATTGTGGAGTAGCTGTTGCCCATGACAACGTGTGCCTGTTTTTATTATGACCTTGCACCGGTATATCGTTGTTGTATATGTTGCGCGGCTAACTGATCTTAGATGGACCAAACAAGTAACGTTCTGGAACGGCCCAATAGGCAAAAGAACTAGAGGGAGACCTATTACAAGATGGGAAGACGAAATTAAAACGATAGCTGGCCCAAACTGGAGACAAGTAGTTCAAGACAGAGACAAATGAGCATCACTGGAGGAGGCCTTTACCCATTCTGGGGTTCCGGTAGATTTAAAAAAACATAGTAATATCTATAGAAAAAATAGTTATTAATTTTATTTTTTATTGTTATATTTTACTTACACAGTAGATTATATAGTTAAATTTATATAAAACAGGTTGTGAATAAAAAAACACAGAAAACCACATTAAAAACATGTATAGATTTAAGAAATGTAAATTTACTGGAAATAAAAGGCTTTTTTTTTTTTTTTTTAATGTTATATATATCTTTGTCCTTGTCCATGCCCCGGACATCCGTTATCATCTATCCATTACAGATTGGTGCAATGGTTTAAGTGAGAAAAGACAGAATCACTTTCACTTAGTATAAGTATGGACTCGTAGCATACTCGAAGTCGGTTTTTAATTTTTTTATTTTTAGTTATTTTGCTATAGCGTAACTATGACAGAGTTGAGGCTTCCATCGCGTAGTTGTAGCTCTGCTATCACGTTGTTTATGTTTAACTATATGTTGAAGCTTTGACTTCATATATTTGAAGCTTTACTATTGAATAGTTGAAGCTCCATAATTATGACCTAGCTGTAGCCCTGCTATAACATATCAGTTGGCCTGATATAATAGCGTAGCTATGCGTTTGCTGTCGCGTAGTTGTAGCTCTTCTATCGCGTAGTTGAAGATTTACTATCGCCATGTTGATGTTTCGACATCATGTATTTGAAGCTTTAGTATTAAACAGTTGAAGCTCCGTATAGCCTAGCTGTAGCACAGCTATAACATATCTGTTGCCCTGATACAGCGTAGCTATGCGATTGCTATCGCGTGGTTGTAGCTCTTCTATCGCGTAGTTGAAGTTTCACTATCGCCATGTTGATGTTTCGACATCATGTATTTGAAGCTTTAGTATTAAACAGTTGAAGCTCCGTATAGCCTAGCTGTAGCACAGCTATAACATATCTGTTGCCCTGATACAGCGTAGCTATGCGATTGCTATCGCGTGGTTGTAGCTCTTCTATCGCGTAGTTGAAGTTTCACTATCGCCATGTTTATGTTTCGACATCATGTATTTGAAGCTTAAGTATTAAACAGTTGAAGCTCCGTATAGCCTAGCTTTAGCACTGCTATAACATATCTATTCGCTTGATATTATAGCGTAGCTATGCGTTTGCTATTGCGTAGTTGTAGCTCTTATAACACGTAGTTGAAGGTTTACTATCGCCACGATAATGCTTCGACATCATGTATTTGAAGCTTTAGTATTACATAGTTGAAGCTCCGTATAGCCTAGCAGTAGCACTGCTATAGGATATCTGTAGCTCTGATATAGCGGCACTGTAACAACATCATCTGAACGAACTAAATAAACCAAAGACATTATTAAGAAGTGGACGACTTAAACAACCAGAGACAATGCTAATAGAATTCTGTGAGCATCCTGTCCAATTCACGAAACTAATCTCCCTCAATCTTGAATTTACTGAAACACGAGTTTAAGACTAGAGCTACTTACCAACTAAGATGCAAACTATGTTAGCGATAACATCTACTTTAACACGGCAAAGTAGACAATTGAGTCTAGAGACGACAGTATTAATTACATTCATGGTATTGAAAGAGTGTCGAGATCACAACTCCTGTTACAGAGATGGCCATAAAACCCTTTAATTTATATCGGTTTGTGTAGGACTTAAACGGTTATCCGGTTTGTACAGATAGTAATGACAATGCCAGATTTAGTGGCGGTCAGCAAAGCATCTCCATGTTCCGTGGTCAACACCAGAAAATTGTGTTCACCAATTAACGCTAGCGGAGGTACACTCGTGGTACACACACAATGCTAAGGTCACGATAAATTTGCACCTTAACCGAAACATAGTTCGACGCTAAGTTCGATGAATAATTGTTTATTTAAGTCTCCAACGGCAGACAAAGAGAACAATTGGGTTAGCTACTTTCATATACGTTCAAACACTAAATTCGTTTCATGCAGATGTTTGCTGATACGGTGTGAAAACTCACCCCGATTACGAAGTCACGTGATGTTGCCGGTACCACCGCCGCCGCCGCGCGGATAGACCGAGTTTAAATTACGCTTATGTATCATTGATCTACTAAAGCCGATATCTTTACAGTTCGGCGTCCTATAAGAAGATTCAGGTGATTCATGAATACCTGGGCTAGAGAAATATTTGATTATAAAATTTTATTCATCACACATACTTGAAACGAAACTCTTATTGCGCCACATCTTTTCATGGAATGTTTTCAAAACGTGTGATTTTAATTATTAAAGCAGCAATCGTAGTAGCGTTTACCATCCCTAAAACAACTCAATTTAAAAAGTCCTATGAAAATACAAACACTCACTAATATGCTGCATTCTACCTTTTTGTCTATTTGCCAAGATTAAAATGAACGAGGGAACCATTATATACCTACCACTGTATATCATAACCACTAAATGCACTATTTATTGTCAAGTCCTTATCATGTTATGCTTAAAGCGGTAGGTCATCCATGAATTACAGTTGAGCAACTGTTTTGTCCGTATCCATTCGAACATCCGACGCAAAGTTTCAAACTATATTGCTGATCCAACAGGGTGTCAATTCTGTAACTTAACGTTAAGCAACACGCCATTGACACTCTATCGACACACTACAGACATTATGTTGCAAATTTGGGCAAAAACTTCAATGGCGTTTCAGCGGTGTCTCAGTAGTGTGTCGATAGTGTGGCAGTTCGATAGACACAACTGTCAAATACACTTACAATATTTACAGACTACCGTAACTTTGGCCATCATGATAACATTGACAGATTATAATGGAGCAGAACTCCAATTATTACAATAATCTTTCTATGGCGTTTCAATGGCACTACAGTCGTAAGTAAATGACCATAAAAAAATTTAGTATAACAAATGTCAATGATTCTACGGACACACTATTGACAAGTTGGTTATTTTATAGAATTGGGCCCCTGTTGAAAAGCAATCGAGTTATTACAAGAAGTATCTGCTGGTTATCACCTAGGATAGTATCAGTCAAAACCACAACAAATTAACACGAACAAAAACCACCCGTGCCGTGTTTGGGCAAATGTCTTACATGGTTAAATATTTACAGGTACTCGAGTGAAAATTCAATATCAGCCTCCGACCACTACCACCCCGCTTCCACCTCGTTTTGACTGCCCAGTTGGTTTAGTGGTAGAGGCATGACTGTTAAGCATGAGGTCCTGTGTTCGATTTCCGGGTCGGGCAAAGTGTTATTTATAGGGTTTTCTATCAGGAATTTCTCAGTTCCAGTCACGGAGCCTGGGTTTGCGTCCGGATGATATAGGCTTGCCCCGTATCACATGGAACTGACTGTACTTTTAGGTACAGTTCTGTCTAACCCTTCGGAATTTACATTCCGACACAGACACAGAGACAGACCATGTGCGTGATGTAATGATATGTGTTATATTAAATAACAAATTCTCTATCAAGCTATTCCATACAAAGAGTGTGCTTGCACTGCATTGCCATCCTAAGACTAAACGACGTTTCATCAGTGTTCAAGTTTGTGCATTTTCAAAAAACTTGGCACACAAGATATTATACGTAAGACGTTTGTCTTTGTGAGCTACTGCCAACTGTTTTGTTCCATCCCATAGTTGTTATAAACATTTGTTTTTCTTTGTGCATATTGAAATCTTTTCATATTCAAATATAAGGTAAATGTAGGTATAACATAATGCAGTCAAAGGCGACTCTAAAACACGCTTAACGAAGCCGAGGTACAGGTAGGTACTGGTTCTTCCTGTCACTGCGAACTTTTTTGTTCAAGACCATACTGTCTAGTTACAAAGATAATGAATGTGTGTATGTCAAAGTTCCAACTACTTCACACATAAAAAATAATTTAAATGAAAAAAAATTGAATGTTACAACTTTGTTTTAAATACCTGCACGACCCTATTTACTACATAAAGCAACCTTCATGAGCACAATGTTTTGAGTGCGTCACATTCAGCGCTACCGTTAACAGTAGGTATTATTTTACATTAAGAAATAATATTTTCCAGCATTCATTTTGCGCTTTTTATGTGTTAATAAACAGTGCTCATGATTGTAGGTACATTGTGTTGTAAATAAAAATCATGTATCGCTTTGTGCTGCCTGCCAAGGCTTGCAAATACTGTTTTAAGCAGTAATAACACTAGTACTTTGTAAATATGTTATGTTTTATTTTTCTACCGAGATATTTTGGATGGACCTACCATACCCTATGATAACCCAACAACCACTAGAGCCGTAATAAGGGAGTAGGATCTACTAATGTGATAAATTTATTACGAACGCGCGACGAGTGCCAGCTCTCGTTGGTTCTTCATCAAAGTAGATGATTCGATGAAATTTTAATATCTAGATACTGCGGGGTTTCAAAGACAAAGAGAAAAAATCTTGGTAGCCTCTTAGAGATTGACGGGAACTGATTAATTATAATATCAACCTCGTCATAGTGAAATTTCGACCCGATATTCTATAATACATACAAACTTGACTCACTTACATTCGTGATGCAAATCTGATGTTACTTAATTCACGTAATTTGTTTTTTTTTATGTTTTACGGTAGTTTCCATGATCGGACTTTTTTAAAAGCTGAAGAGACATATGAAACCATTATTCACGTTGATATTGTGCTTTCATCGAAAACGGTAGTTCATGGAAAATGGAATGGAAATTTAAAACGTCCAAATTACATTATAGTTTCATGAAAGAGCTACCAGGAATCATCGCAAAGCTACTAGGAACTTGCAACAGACACGTGCAACGTGTTGAAATTGATAAACTATTTATTTTGTGTGTGTTGTAAAGGGTAATTCTACAGTTCCAAACTAAATCTGGGTTCAATTCCGGACAATGGGCCTTGAGTTCAATCTAAAACGTCTCTTAAGCTAGTTATGTAGAAACCATCTTGAGAAAACAGAAGGATTCAAAAAAATCTAGTACTAAGGACGAAAGCATATGGTAGGTACGCGTCTAATTTCAAGAACATTCTCTCGGCGCAATTTCGATTAAAAAAAAAATATTAATAAACCTAATACAGAAATTATTTAATGCCAATAAAAGGTGTTATTGAATTTATGGTCTGAGGGGCGCTCGTTTGCGCCGGCCGCGGCTGCGGCCCTGCCGTAATATTATTTTCATCGCGAGGTTCAGTGACTTTTTTCATAGCAGGATTTTTACGATTTTTACGTAACAGCGCCTACAAAACACTTCTCAAGAGGTGCGTGGCCAATTCAAGAGTTTCATTATGAGAATCTTGTTTTAAATTGTAATTTAATTCTTTTAATCTTTATCATTCCTGCTCTAAACGTACAGGAAGAATTCTTAAGTTGTGCCAAACTTGCGCTTTTGCTGTAAACACTACGGTTCAGCGCGATATGTAGCTTTTGAAAAGATTTTAAACGATTTCAATTTATTTTACATCGCACATCTATGTAACTTGTAGATCATTATCATAAAGATATATTTCGTCTCTTTCAAGCTCCCTCACGTAATTCAGGCATGTTTAATTAAATGAGACACACTGATACTTAATTAGAAGTCGTTACTCTATGCGAAAAACAGGAGCACATTATTATATTCGTTTTATAGACTTTTTATGCGACAAGCAATATATTTTCGAACAAAACATCAATAAACTATTCCTAAGAAAACCTTACAATTAAACTGCATTAAAATAAAACCGTATAGATGCCAACATGTAAATGAGGTATATCTGAAGAAATCGCGTGTCTGGAATCGTGCGTAAAATTGGAGGTCTTGTTAATGAAACACCTTGGCCCGAATCAATATAAACCCAGATTTTATCGCTCACCACAAAACTTCATTTCATGACCCTTGGCCGAACCCGCCGCTACAAAATGCGTATAACGATAAGAGTCTGGAAATAAATACATGATTAGGGATACACAACTTCTAAGTAAACTTATTCAACTTCATATAAAGTTTCGCAGAATATTATACTACTAAATTAAATTCTAAATTTATCTTGAATAAGTTTACCCATTTTTAGGAAGATGCTTACCAATTCGTGGTTGAGAAGAACAGCACGTAATTACCACACGAAAAAAAAAACAATGAAAGTAGTGAAAATCACAACAAAATCCAAAGTTATGAAAAAGTTTTTAAATTAATGAGAAAATTTTAGTTTCAGGAAAGTGACTATTATAATTCACTAATCTTACTAAAACGTAACGGAGATTTTTTTAAAGAAACTTGTAATTTTTTGTTAAGTTAAGAGATAGCGTACGCGTTGTAGTAGCGGGCTCGGGGTTTGGGCACGAGTGCCTTCGAGCGCTCTTCCACGGACACTGGGGGCTCTGGGGGTCTGCCGACACAAGTTTGCTCGCCGGCTATGGTCTGATCTACACCTGCGCACTAGCTTACCCACCTTTGCCCACCTTCCTACGCGCCATTTGCATTGAAACCTTTTTTCATGAATCGGTCCTGCATATTATCGGCTTATACTAATTGAATTAATTAATCTTTTCAAATCTGCAGTTGCCAATTAGAACCGTTTTGCATGAACTGAATTAGAACCGTAGTAATTTTTAATTTGTTCCAACTTATTCTTTGGTTTTCAAAGTTATTAAATACTTAACTCTGAAAGTTTTAATTAGCTTTTTTATCTTCTGAAATGTATGAAAAAACCATTAATTTATTATGAATATTTGTGGCCGTCTGATGGAGGCGCCAGCCGGGTACGGCTGGCGGTTCGGGGGTACGCGTAGACCTGCTACGACCGCTACGAGCCGCTACGAGCTACGAGCTGCTACGAACCGCCACATTACGAAAAATGATTTTCATATGAATATTAAGTGAGACACATCGTTTGTTTTGCATGAATGTGTTCTCCGGTCGTGTTTGTTATTTAGAGCTAGTAGTTTTAAGCGATTACAGAGTAGTCTAATACTTAAAAAAAAAAAAAAAAAAAAAAAAAAAAAAGGTACTCGTAAGCTAGAAGAAATGTAGTTTTATTAATGTTGTTGTTTATATACCTATAAGAAGTTCAAAAGAATAATTTATGCAGTTTTTTACATCGGTCGGTCTTGGTTTTTGGTTGTCGTCCTCTGTAGCTTAGATAGAGCAGTCGAAATAAAATACTGAATCCAATCGGGAGTAGGTGCGTGTTACACGCTATTACAACATAAACAAACTTCGATTTGACGTCAAAACATGAGACCGAACTATTTCAGTAGTACTTATAAATAGCTTGGTAAAAGAAATTGTAATGATTTCTTTACACCAGAAACCCAACAAGTCAATTATAGGGCTTGTGCGGCGATACAAGTCAAACCATTTCAAGATTAAGCGTAAGATTTTTTCAGTCATAATCAACAGTTTGAAAAACCCTTTACTGAAAAAATGATTACGAGCAGATTTGAAACTCTTTTATTTTTGAAATTCCACATTGAATTAATGAGAAGGTTAACAATGACTGACTTAGCGTAAATATTCCCTCGTATCGGCACTTTAAAGGAATGGTCTAGTCGTTGCTTTAACATATAAGTAATTGACACTATAAGTTTAGTTTTAAACTGTGAAATTATACTGTCAATTACGGGATATGTTCCGTGATTATCAATTATTTTGAGCTCCCGTATCACGGAATAACGAATACGAAATGAAAATGGATGGTTGGATGGCTGGATGGATATGGAATTATACGGCTAATCACAGAAGATATACCGTTAGTGATAGTATAAATTAAGCCTAGAAGTTGTTAATGATAAAAATATAATCTGTCCGCGAAGTGGAAGTGGGTTTGGGCAGTTCCCTGGCGACCAGGGTGCGATGTACGTGAAAAAAAATATATATATATCGCCGGACATTGCACACAGCGCCATCAAGTGCCACATTAAGCAACGAGGATTGTGTCGTGTACTCCAGATAATTGATACATTATATAGATACTTTTTGTTTGTAAATACATACTTATTATACATATAAACATCCATGGCTCGAAAACAAATGTCCATGCTCATCACACAAACATTTGCTCCTACCGGGATTTGGACCCCGGGTTCTAATAACGTGAATGAAATGATGATTCGGGGCTGGGGTTAAGTAGAATCATCATCATCATCAGCCTATTAATGTTCCCACTGCTGGGACACACGCCTCTGTGAGGGAATGGGCTATAATCCACCACACGGGCCCATTGCGGATTGGTAGATGTCACATGTGGTGTTAAGTGGAATACCGTTATTTATTTAATTTTGGTACCTTGGCGTGTGTTAGTTGACAAGAGCAATATTTTGAATGTTTTATCTCATTAAAGGCACGACGACAGTTATATACAAATCTATTTAGTCCAAGTATTGGAAAATAATGGACACGTATTTTTTTGTTTTTGTAAATCAATGAATGTTGACAACGATAAAACGCATCGAAACTGGGAGTGGAGACGTTAGTGTCCTCTAAACGTGTGCAATGCATACCTATGCGTGACGTTTTGAGAATTTTAAAAGCGTCGTCAATTTTGATTTATGTTACAAAAGAAAAAATATATACGGATTTGGTAAGCTAACTGACGGAATAATTGGCTTTTTTTGTCGTTTACCCTATAATAACGTTACTAGCTGACCCACGCAACTTCATCTGCGTCACATAAGAGAGAAAACCGAAAACAAAAAATTTTTCATTCCTGAACCGCTTCATGGTAGCGTGATGTTTTATAACGTGACTACCGGGATTACTCTGCCAACCATCTGTCTCGTTTTCAAAGAATTGAGCAACTCCGTCAACACTTCTGGAGCAGATGGAGTAAAGAATATGTGGCAGAATTACAAGTACGGTCCAAATGGCGTGCCTGCAAGGATGGCCTGAAACTAAACTCCTTGGTCGTAATTCAAGAAGATTCTCTTCCTCCTCTGAAGTGGAGACTTGGACGAATTGTGGCTGTTTATCCGGGTACGGATGGCATCGCTCGAGTAGCTGATATCCAGACCTCCACTGGAGTGATTCGGCGGGCATTCAACAGAATCTGCCCGTTACCTGTGTCTGAGTCTGGTTGAAACCGTTGTTTTCAACGCCCGGGGGCATGTTGGAGCGCCTGATCAGCTCGCGTTATTAGTTATAAGATCTCATTATTTTATAGGTACTTAATGTGTCCATGTTATGTTTTTTTGGTTCATCTGTCACCTATTGTCATTTGCATTCACTTGTTTGTAAAAATCCGTATGAAAAACACCGATTATATTTTATTATGTTGCTACGAGTATTTCTTTATTAATTCATTCAGCAAATCCTTTACATTCCCGCGATTGGAGTTGTCAGGTGCGGTAGTTGGTGCTCGTCTTTATGAGAAGGTGAAGAGCTCACTCAGAGTGGAGATCAGTCGGGTCTATTGTTGGACTGACTCAACCATCGTCCTGGGATGGTTACAGATAATGCCTACCAAACTTCAGCCCTTTGTGCGCAACCGCGTTGCTGAAGTTTTGGATAAGGCGGGTAATTGTACCTGGAGACATGTTCCAACAGACAAAAATCCAGCAGACCTAATATCTCGTGGAGTGGATATTAGTGTTCTGCAGGGATTGGATCTGTGGTGGTCTGGACCAGATTTCCTAAAACTTGACCCATCTGAGTGGCCTTCTAAAGTCAAATGTTTTGGACTAGAGACATTACCGGAGACTCGACATAATATAGCTTTAAATGCCGTTGTTAACGATACCAAAGGTGACACTTTCATTGATTTTACTCGTCATTCAAATTACTCACGTCTTATTCGTTCCGTAGCGTATATGTTAAGATTTATTAAATCATGTAGGAAACATTATCCAAAAACTAATTTTTTGTCTCAAGATGAGTTACAAGATGCGCTCAATGTTATTATTATTAAAAGTCAGTCTGACTCATTCTCTGAGTATGAATTGCTTTAAACAAAAAGAGCTTACCTGTAAAGAGCGCCCTTCTAAAGTTCAACGTTTATTTAGATGATAAAAACATAATGCGCGTAGGAGGACGTCTCGATAATGCGAACTTTAGTTTTAGTAAAAAACATCCTATTTTATTACAGTCCACACATCATTTTACTAAATTACTATTTAATTTCGAGCATAGACGATTGATGCATGCTGGCCCACAATTATTATTAGCTTCCATTAGGGAATCATATTGGCCAATAGGAGGTCGCAACTTGGCGAAGGTTTGTTACCACAAGTGTGTTCTATGTCGCCGTATGAAGGGACAGGCCGTTGCTCCTGTAATGGGCAACTTACCACAAGAACGACTTCGTCCAGGTTATCCCTTTGAGAGCACGGGCGTTGATTATGCCGGGCCTATTATGTGTGCTAGCCGTCAGGGTCGCGGATGTAGGTTAGTAAAGGTGTATGTCGCAATTTTTATTTGTTTCACAACCAAGGCCATCCATTTGGAGCTCGTTGGTGACTTAACTAGCAATAGTTACTTACTGGCTTTGTATCGATTTATTTCTCGGAGAGGTAAACCCGTTGATATTTTCTCAGATAATGGTACCTCATTTGTCGGTGCGCACAACGATCTTTCTAAATTTTTAAAATCAAATAGTTCGTCCTTGGGTGAAACTGCAGCGAACGACGGAATAAGATTCCATTTTATACCTGCATACACTCCGCATTTCGGTGGACTCTGGGAGGCGGGTGTCAAATCAACGAAATACCACCTACAAAGAGTGTTGGGAAATTGTAATTTAACATTTGAGGAGCTTTACACCGCGCTAGCAAAGATAGAAGCCATCTTGAACTCTCGTCCATTGACACCGTTATCTTCAGACCCTGCAGACTATACTCCACTTACGCCAGGACATTTTCTCATTGGGCGATCTTTTACTTCTTTGCCGCAACGTGACTACCGGGATTACTCTGCCAATCATCTGTCTCGTTTTCAACGAATTGAGCAACTCCGTCAACACTTCTGGAGCAGATGGAGTAAAGAATATGTGGCAGAATTACAAGTACGGTCCAAATGGCGTGCCTGCAAGGATGGTCTGAAACTAAACTCCTTGGTCGTAATTAAAGAAGATTCTCTTCCTCCCCTGAAGTGGAGACTTGGACGAATTGTGGCTGTTTATCCGGGTACGGATGGCATCGCTCGAGTAGCTGATATCCAGACCTCCACTGGAGTGATTCGGCGGGCATTCAACAGAATCTGCCCGTTACCTGTGTCTGAGTCTGGTTGAAACCGTTGTTTTCAACGCCCGGGGGCATGTTGGAGCGCCTGATCAGCTCGCGTTATTAGTTATAAGATCTCATTATTTTATAGGTACTTAATGTGTCCATGTTATGTTTTTTTATTCATCTGTCACCTATTGTCATTTGCATTCTCTTGTTTGTAAAAATCCGTATGAAAAACACCGATTATATTTTATTATGTTGCTACGAGTATTTCTTTATTAATTAATTCAGCAAATCCTTTACATTCCATAACCATGTTCGGGAATGTAAAGGATTTGCTGAATGAATTAATAAAGAAATACTCGTAGCAACATAATAAAATATAATCGGTGTTTTTCATACGGATTTTTACAAACAAGAGAATGCAAATGACAATAGGTGACAGATGAATAAAAAAACATAACATGGACACATTAAGTACCTATAAAATAATGAGATCTTATAACTAATAACGCGAGCTGATCAGGCGCTCCAACATGCCCCCGGGCGTTGAAAACAACGGTTTCAACCAGACTCAGACACAGGTAACGGGCAGATTCTGTTGAATGCCCGCCGAATCACTCCAGTGGAGGTCTGGATATCAGCTACTCGAGCGATGCCATCCGTACCCGAATCAATGTGACGGATTGATTCGCCTGGACGGTGGCATGCCCGACATATGCCTTCCTCAATAAATGGACTATCCAACACAAAAAGAATTTTTCAATTTGAACCAGTAGTTCCTGAGATTAGCACGTTCAACCAACCAAACAAACAAACAAACAAACTCTTCTGCTTTATAATATTAGTAAAGAAGTATAGATTACTTCGGATATTGCATAAAATCTGGTTTTTCTAACCTATCGCTTATCCTTTCTGTTGTCTGGCAGGGGAGTTTGGTCATGTTCGTGAACGGGCGCTGTCAGTTGTGACTGGTCATATCTTAGTCGCCATGGTTTATTTGAATTAATTATTTTGTTTTTGAGTTGTATTTTATTTTTGTTTTGTTTTGGACACTTTTAACGTGCACATCTTGCTACATTGTTCTCACATAATATTCCATCTCAACATGAATGATATAGCCAAGATTTTGTTACAATATTTTGATTTAAAAGAGTGACCGTGGAGTTTCTTGCCCGTTCTTCTCCATAGAGATCTACGCTAGGGAATGGGCAACTACAGTACTTTCACAGTTTTTATGTCTTGTGACTGGGACTGATGTTCGTTTGTGTGTTCATTTTTGTTTCGACAATTCAAAAGTGCCTATAACTGGCCTACTTGAAATAAATGCTTTGATTTTGATTTAGTGGCGCTGTCTTGTGTAACTGACGTCCAAAAGTGCTGATCTTCAGCCTAGTTTGAACGCGTTCGTTCGTACTGTTTCTTTTTGATTTATTCGTTTAATAAATAATTTCAAGGAATATTATCAATAAGCAATGTTATTCTTAGCCTCACGTGTTGATTTTGCATCGTTAGTTAGTTCGCACTAGTTAGTTCGAAATATGAGCCGGAGTTTATCCATTAAAACACCGAGTTTATCCATTCCACGTAGGTAACTTAGGTAACAGGTATTAAAGGAAGTTTGAGTAACCCAATAATAAGTGGTTTCCGACCAAACCAGCGGCTTCTGCTTCTAGACTAGACTTTGGCCAATACGAGCCAAAGTTAGACCAAAGCCGATGTTTTTAACAAGCGCCGAAAAAGAACGAACTATTACAATTGCATAACTATGTTATAATTTGTATTATTTTAACTTCTTGACCGCCATAGTCACATATATATCGACGACCCGAATGGCGTAGCGGTAGTGAGGCTGCCTTACGTTCTCAGGGTCCTGGGTTCGGATCCCGGTAGGAGCAAATGTTTGTGTGATGAGCATGGACAATTTTGTTACCGAGTCATGGATGTTTATATGTACCTATTATAGGTATGCATTTACAAACAAAAAAAGTATATAAGTAGTATATCAACTATCGGGTGTCCACGACACAAGCCTTGCTTAGTATGGCACTAGATGGCGCTGTGTGTATCCAGCGATATTTATTTATTATGTATTTACTCTTATTATTATATCCGTGACAAGAAAACACATGGCGCGTACGTCAAGTCAGAATTTCAGTTACCATTTTGTCACATACAGGGTGTAAACCACCTCATCACAAAGCCGTTAACCAAGCATTCTGTACATCAAACTAAGTAACTTTACGGAAAAATTATTGCTGGGAAACAACTGTTTTTTGAGGTTATATATCATGTTTTGTGGTAGAACTCAATGTAACACACTTAAAACATAGTGCTGATGGATGGATTGAATAGTACGGGGGTCGTGAAGGTGTTCAAAGTCAAAAGTTTACAAAAAAATCTTGTATTTAAAAAAAACTTTTCAAAAAGTTGTATCTTTGACCCCCCATATCTCCGTAACTAGAAGGTTCCCAGGTATGGTGTAGACCAAAAAAATGATCGCATTGATGGGGAGAACAAGTGCCTTTCGGCTTCGTGAAGAGGTGTTTTACACCCTTTATATTTGTACCGTTTGGCGAACAGGGCACCGGTTCCTATTGTCACGTAAAACTATGGTGGTCAAAATGTTTAAATTTTTGACAAGTTTGAAGGTAATTTTAATACTCTTGTTAAGTTGTAAACATACAGTCAATATAAATTTTAACTTGAAAGTTAAAAAATCATTGTATTATTTTCAATATTGAAGTGATATTTTTTTGGTTTTGGACAGCCGATTAATCCTCTTCAGCCAGAATTCGACCTTCTACCGGACACTAAATAACATATAAGCAAGTTACCTCGGAGTTCTCAGGTATGAGTTGCTTCTTCCTGATGGTGTTTTCATGGTACCGAGGGTCCTCGCCCGAAACCGCCCGCTGATACGACAGCCGCCTTCCTTTGGAGTCCCTCCTCGGTTCAGCCAACATGTTCTCAGGGATAGAGGAGAAGTCCTGGTACGAGTGACCCTTGCCCAGCTCGCGGCTCTTCTCGTCTTGAATGACGCGTCGCAAGTAGTTCGTCAGCCCTTCACTAGCCAGCCAAGTGACCCTGAAATGTTCCACAGAAAATTGATTGAGAGTTCATTCTTCGGTTCACTAAAGTTTCACCAAAACTCCATTGGAAAATTTCGTTCTACTCTTCGTAAACAACTTATTCCGCAAATGTTTAATAAATATAATTTAAATACTCGTTTTTTACATTTAGATAAATCACATTTCTACAAAATAATTGAAAGCCTAGATTTTTTCATTTTCAGAAAAAGTTAAGGACATGCATAGATTTTTCACAACATGCAAACAAGCAAACTCCATGATGCATGCTTTATGCTTGGTTTTGCAGCAATTCATTTCTGTCACTCAACAGCTTAACGAAATAAACTCTAATAATATGTTACTCGTATCGAAAACGATTCCATATTTTGCTGGAATTTCACATGATGTTTAATAAGAAAAACACTTTGCTAGCAAGCGTCAGTAATACATAAATGTGCTCCGTGAATGGTTCTTGTGAAATTTAAGAGTATATACCGGCGAGATTTTATGTTATAAAATGCAAATTTACACCAATTCAACAACATCTTTAGTCCAGAAATATATATCTTTGATTATAAAGGGGAAAACATGCATTTGTTTACATAGCATCTTGGCACAGTTCAGCTTAGCATAACATGACACCTCAAAGTTAAGAAAGACTTTTGAGAGGCGACGCTGATCAAAGTCAAGTGAGTCTTTTTCAAGAACTGTGTGTACTTACTTAGGTATTATCGGTCGTGTGTGTCGGTACCAACCGACACACACGACCTATAATAAAAAAAAATCAAAGACCCCTGACGCATGGGGTCATGATTAGGAAGTTGTAAAAATTTAATAAATTAATTCACCATTTTGTCGTGGCGGTCATCTTGGATTTGAAATGTATTATAGCGTATAGTATTCTACTAGTCAAGCCCTTTCATTTGATACCCATTTTGAGTGGACTTGTTAAATAAATATGTACCCTATTATAAAAATTTAAAATTAAAATATCAAAATAGTAAATAAATATTTATTGAAACTTAAATAATTTGGCGGTATTTTAGTTCATTTAGAGGAATCTGTTTAATAATTGATAATCCACGAATAAATTTACTTAATTTATTATTTTGTATATCGTTGTTAAAAAAATATTTTTTAATAAAATTAATATTTAAAAATTATTATATAAATTTAAATCAGATCAAGATGCAGATTATAATTAAGAATATGATGGATTACAATAAATTTATTTAAATGAATATTAATTTGTAATAATTAATTGAAAGTGGATTTAAATGTAATTTTATTTAGTTTAATAAAATGATTAAAAATTAAAATATGTACATATTGCCCGTCGCTTTCATATAATAATAAATTGAAATAAGTCGTAACAAAGTAGAGGTACTGGAAAGTGTTTCTAGAAAGAACAAATTAGAGCTTGAATTTAAAGTATTTCATTTACATTGAAAAGATATTAAAAATTAATTAATTTGAGGGGGAAAATTAATTAGTTATAAAAATAATAAAAAAAAATTTAAGTAAAATATTTTAATAGGGGGTTAAAGTATATTTATAGAAAAAATTAAATAAATTATAGTAAAATAGTATTGTAAAAGAAATTTGAAATAAATGAAATAAGAAACAAATTTAAAGTAATTTTAATTTGATGTATCTTGGGTATCAGAGTTTATTAAAATAAATTTTTAAATAAAAAAATCTCGAATTTAAAAGAGATAATTAATTAATAAAGTTATTGTAGCATAAATATTTAAAATAATTAGTTTGAAATGAAATGTTAATCGTTTTTAAATATATCTAGTTATTTTAGAAAAAAAATAATTTTATATTATTTTATAAGAAATTTAATTAATTAAATTTCTTATAAAATAATATTATATTTTAAGGGATAAGCTTTAATTTAAATTTATATAAATATTAATTAAATTTAAATTGAATTTTATATAATTTATATTGTTAAAAAATTTTAATTTATTATAAATAATTTCATTAAAAATAAAATTTAATATAATTTTATATTATTTATTAAATAAAATTTTTAAACAAAAAAAAAATTGATATAATGATAAAATTAGTATATAAATTAAATTAAAATATTATTTTTAATAAAATTAATTAAAAGGAATTCGGCAAAAATTTATATTCACTTGTTTATCAAAAACATGTCTTTTTGAAATTAATATAAAGTCTAATCTGCCCACTGATTTTTAAAATTAAAGGGCTGCAGTATATTGACTGTACAAAGGTAGCATAATCATTAGTCATTTAATTGATGACTTGTATGAAAGATTGGATGAAATATAAACTGTCTCTTAATTAAATATAGAATTTAATTTTTTACGGTTTACGGTTTTAGACATTTATTTTCTCAAAAGATTTACAATCACTTACAGAGAAAATACAATATTATAACTTATAAATAGGTACATGAGGCCGATTTACGTAGTGAGTTGATACAATAAGTCAATAACAAGAATGACATTAGAATTTCGCAACAGTTTTAGTAAATCAGTAAAAGGGTAGTTGTAAAAAATAATTGAACTAAGTGTACGACATCACATGCGCTAATGCGGGTAGTTGTGCATGAGCTGAGGAGTACAGTCATATAAAAATACAATAGATGTTTATTAAGGCCCATGTCACAGTGATATTTTTTTTTTTTTTCTTTCCTCGCCTTTTAAAGTGCATGTATGTCATATTGTTATATTCGTAAATTTATATTTTTATCTTATTAGTAAAATGGATGTTATATTTGTAACTAGGTACATTGAATTTATATATTTTGATCACTTAATGTAATCTTTAATATAATCTTAAGTGTTAAATTAGGAGAATGTTTTTTTGTAATGGTGTAATATAACAATTTTTGATTTTTGCGTATACATGTATATAGTATTATGTAGGAAGGGTAAGTATGTATTAGATTAAAATGTAGTGTATGTATGTTTATAATTGTTTCATTTATGTATATAATTGAGTGTGTTACAGTGTGATTTTTATAGGGTATTCTCTAGTATATTCTAGAATAATGTAGTGTGTTCAATACAATGTAAATTAACAATTGGTATAGCTTGGCCGAATATTAGTGTTTATTCATGAAAATCCTTAAGAATGTGGCTTTTCAATAATTTTTTAAATGTAAACAGAGATTTTGCTTCTTTTATAGTTTTAGGCAATTCGTTATAGAGTTGGGCCCCATCGTATAGAATACTCTTTTTTCCGTCATTTGTTCTATGGCTCCTAAGGCAAAGGTTGTTAGCCCGTCTTGTCATGCGTTTATATATATCTATTCTTTTTGTGAATGTAATTTGTGAGTGGATATCTTTAGTTAGGATTTTTCTAATAAAAATGCAAGTATTATATTTATAAGTTTGGGCTAGATTGAATAGTTTCGTTTCTTTATAAATTTTGATTGTTGGTGTCAGATAATTGTATCGAAATAATGTTTTAATAACTCTATTCTGTGCAACTTGCAATTTTTTCAAGTTTGTTTTAGTTGCTGAACCCCATACCTCTATTAAGTAATCAATACGAGACTTGACCAAGGAATTATATATCGTGTATCGAACTTGTTTCGGGAGACATCTCACTATACCTTTTAACGCGCCAGTTAGTGAATTTATTTTATTGCGAACTTTTTCAATTTAAAAAGTTAAAATAAATTAAAAAGACGAGAAGACCCTATAGAGTTTTATAAATAATTTAGTTAAAATTATTTGTATAATTATAAATTGAAATTAATTTATTTATTTTGTTGGGGTGACAAAAAAATAAGTAAAACTTTAAAAAAAAAAAAACATATAAGTGAATAAATGATCCAATATTATTGATTAAAAGAAAAAATTACCTTAGGGATAACAGCGTAATTTTTTTTTTTAGTTCAAATTAGAAGAAAAGTTTGCGACCTCGATCTTGGATTAAGATAAAATTTAAATGCAGAAGTTTAAAATTTTTGATATGTTCGATCATTAAAATCTTACATGATCTGAGTTCAAACCGGTGTAAGCCAGGTTGGTTTCTATCTTTTAAAAATTATAATATTTTAGTACGAAAGGATTAAATATTAAAATTAAATTTATTTTATTGAATTTTATTAAATTAATATTAAAAATATTTTATAAAGATTATATATATATATATATATATATACTATTTTGGCAGAAAAATGTAATGATTTTAGAATTCATTAATATATAATTTAAATTATATAGATAGTAAATGTTTATATTTGATATTTATTTAATTATAATTGGTTTATTAATTTTAATTATTGGTGTTTTAGTAGGGGTTGCTTATTTAACTTTATTAGAGCGAAAAGTTTTAGGTTATATTCAAATTCGTAAGGGGCCTAATAAAGTAGGTTTTATAGGTATCTTACAACCTTTTTCAGATGCTATTAAATTGTTTACTAAGGAGCAAACTTATCCAAATTTTTCTAATTATATTTGTTATTACTTTTCTCCTATTATTAGATTTATTTTATCTTTAATAATTTGATTATTAATTCCTTATTATTTTAATTTAATTAGATTTAATTTAGGTATTTTATTTTTTTTATGTTGTACTAGCTTAGGGGTATATACTGTAATGGTTGCTGGGTGATCTTCTAATTCTAATTATGCATTATTAGGAGGTTTACGTGCTGTAGCTCAAACTATTTCTTATGAAGTTAGATTAGCTTTAATTTTAATATCTAGAATTATTATAATTATAGATTTTAATATAATAAGTTTTTTTTATTATCAAGAAATTATTTGGTTTATTATTTTAATATTTCATTTAAGATTATGTTGAATAAGATCTAGATTAGCTGAGACTAATCGAACATCTTTTGATTTTGCCGAGGGTGAAAGAGAATTAGTTTCAGGTTTTAATATTGAGTATAGAAGAGGAGGGTTTGCTTTAATTTTTTTTGGCTGAATATTCAAGAATTTTATTTATAAGAATATTATTTGTTTTAATTTATTTAGGTGGTTTTAATATAAGAATTATTTTTTATCTAAAATTGAGATTTATTTCTTTTTTATTTATTTGGGTTCGAGGAACATTACCTCGTTATCGATATGATAAATTAATATATTTGGCTTGAAAAAGATATTTACCGGTTTCTTTAAATTTTTTTTTTTTTTAGGATTTAAGATTTTTTTATTATAATTTTTTTTTTTTTTGTATAAATTAATAGAAATGGATTTCTTTCTTAAGTTTTCAAAACAAATGCTTATTACAAGCTCATTAATTTAATTAAAGAGTAGGTTATCTCAATATTTATTAATAAAAGGATTAATAATAAAATAAGAAAAATAAAAAATTGTTAATAGTTGTCCAGTAATAATATAAGGGTCTTCTACTGGTCGTGCTCCAATTCAAGTTAATAAAATAATAATTGTTACTATTATTCAAAATAATATTTGATTAATAGGATAAAATTGAATTCCTTGAATTTTTTTATTAAAAGTGAAAGGTAAAATAATTAAAATTAAGATTGATATTACTAAAGCAATTACTCCCCCTAATTTATTAGGAATTGATCGTAGAATTGCATAAGCAAATAAAAAATATCATTCTGGTTGAATATGAACAGGTGTAACTAAGGGATTTGCTGGGATGAAGTTATCTGGATCTCCTAATAAATATGGATTTGTTAAAGTTAAAATGGTTAATAAAAATAGTAAAATAATAAATCCAATTAAATCTTTAAAAGTAAAAAATCGGTGAAAAGGAATTTTATCTAAATTACTATTTATTCCTAAGGGATTATTAGAACCTGTTTGATGAAGAAATAATAAATGAATTATTGTTATTATTAAAATAATAAAAGGTAGTAAAAAATGAAATGTATAAAAACGAGTTAATGTTGCATTATCAACAGCAAACCCTCCTCAAATTCAATTTACTAATATTACTCCTAATGATGGAATAGCAGATAATAAGTTAGTAATTACAGTTGCCCCTCAAAATGATATTTGTCCTCAAGGTAAAACATAACCTATAAATGCTGTAGCTATTAAAAGAAATAAGATAATTACTCCTACTATTCATGTGTATTTTAAATTAAAAGATTCATAATAAATCCCTCGTCCAATATGTAAATAAATACAAATAAAAAAAAAAGAAGCACCATTAGCATGTAATGTTCGAATTAATCATCCGTAGTTTACATTTCGGCAAATATAGTTTACTCTATAAAACGCTATTTCAATATTTGCTGTATAATATATAGTTAAAAATAATCCTGTTAAAATTTGAACAATTAAACATAAAGCTAATAATGATCCAAAATTTCATCAAGCTGAAATATTTGATGGGGATGGTAAATCAATTAATGAACCATTAATAATTTTTAAAATAGGATGAGTCTTTCGAATATTAAAATATTTATTTGTCATTATTATTATTATTATTTAATTTAGGGATGATCGAATTGGTCCATAAAAAATATTAGTAATTTTTACTACTGCAATTAATGTAATAAATAAGTAAATTATTAATATTATTATAATTAAAAATGTTTGATTATTATATAATTTTCTTAAATTAAATTTATTTTCATTATTAAAAAATATTATTAATTCATAAAAGTTATTTATATCAGAGTTTATTGAAAGATTTATTCAAGATATTTTATAATTATATATAAATTGAATTAAATAAAAAAAATATTAAATAAAAAAAGATTTTTTTTAAGTTAATTATAGGTTTAAATATTTCATTAGAGGCGATTCTTGATACATAAATAAATAATACTAATAAACCTCCTAAAAAAGTTAAGAATAAAATATAAGAAAATCAATAAGTTTTAATTATTATTCCTGATAATAAACATGTTAATAGAGTTTGAATTAAAATTATTAATCCTATTGATAAAGGATTATTTAAAAATAATATAAAAAATGAAATTATAATTAATATTAGAGAAAAAATTATTTTTAAAATTTCAAATCAAAGAATAGTTTAATTAAAATAATAATTTTGGAGATTATTGATAAAGAAATTCTTTTTCTTTGATGTTTTTAAAGTATATAACTTAACTTTGATTTACAAGACCAATATTTTTTTTTTCACTATAAAAACAAATGATAATTTTAAATATATGAATTATTTTTATTTTAATATTTATTTTAGGTAATTTAATTTTTATTTCTAAACAAACATTTATTAATTATTTTACTTAGATTAGAGATAATTGTTTTAAGATTATTTTTTTTTATTAATTTATTTAAGATCTATTGATTATGATATATATATATTAATAGTATTTTTAGTTTTTTCTGTTTGTGAGGGGGCTTTAGGGTTATCTATTTTAGTTTCTATAATTCGAACTCATGGTAATGATTATTTTCAAAGATTTAATTTATTATAATTAAATAAATTTTAAATAAGATAAATAATGAAAAAATTTTTAGTTATAATAATTTTTATAATTCCTTTTTGTTTTATGAAAAATATATTTTGAATGGTTCAAATAATATTATATTTAATAATATTTTTATTTATAAATTTAGGTATAAGATTAAATTTATTTTGTAATATAAGTTATATAATATCTTGTGACATTATATCTTATGGTTTAATTATATTAAGAATTTGAATTTCTATTTGAATGATTATGGCAAGAGAAAATTTAAATAAAATAAATTTTTATATCAATTTTTTTTTATTTAATATTATTTTTTTATTAATTATATTATATTTAACCTTTAGAACAATAAATATATTTATATTTTATTTATTTTTTGAAGGAAGATTAATTCCAACATTATTATTAATTATTGGTTGGGGATATCAGCCTGAACGAATTCAAGCTGGTATATATTTATTATTTTATACTTTATTTGTTTCTTTACCTTTATTAATAGGAATTTTTTATATTTTTAATGAAATTAATTGTATAATAATTTATTTTTTAAAAAATTTTAATTTAAATATATATATAAATGATAAATGATAAATGATAAATGATCTTTATTTTGTAAGTAGGTTTTCACAAACACTTTTACACGTCAATTTTTTTTTTAAACTAGATGGGGCCGGTGTTTCGTACCTGACTACTCTGAGAAGAAACAGCCGAAACAAACTCAGAGGTCATAGTCTCTTTTGAAGTCCAGACATAATCTTGCTCAATTCACATGAGGATCATGTAGATGTTAGTGTCTGAGATGGTCTTTTGAAGAAAGAACCATACAGATTTGAGTAAACCTGTCCAGTCAGTGCAAGCATTTGTCAGTTATCGTGTAGCTCGACTTATAACACAAGGAGCTCAACGAAACGACGAACAATACCAAAGAAAGGACATTTGGGTAGGTCGCTTATAGAACTCAAACTGCCAGACGGTTGGGGGGTAAAAAAAATAAAATAAAATAAAATGAAATGTAACCCACATGGTCCTCACATTCACAAAAGCGCAAAAAATAAAATAAAATTAATAATAATTTACAAAATGAATGTCAATAAAAATACGATATGTCAAAATACACACACATAAAACAATAAAAATTAACTAAAAATGTAAAAAATAATAAAATACTGAACTAAGTATTCATGTCAAGTCATTAAATGTCAAAAACCACAAGTAAATATTCATGTCAAATACACACACACACACACAAAATAATAAACAATAAAGTAAAAAAAATAATAATAATATGCATTCATGTCAAAGTGTATAAAAGAAAGGAATCAATAATAAACAAGCGAAGTCCGAAATTTCTATATTCGCAGAGCAAATTTCGTTGGAGCAGCTTAATCCCAAGCCTTTTTATCATCGAGGTAGTGATTAACATGATAGTAGGCTTTCAGGCATAGCTTCCGTTTTATAAACGATTTGAATTTATTTAGACTAAGTGCTTGAATATGGCTCGGAAGTTTTAAATTTTTCTCTGAGGGAGTATCGGGGACTTAATTTATAAATTGAACGAATTGCCCTTTTTTGCAATACAAATATAGTCTGAATATCGGCGGCATTGCCCCACAAGAGGATACCGTACGACATCACGCTGTGGAAATAACTAAAATAAACTAAACGGGCTGTTTCCAAATCAGTTAAATCACGAATTTTTCTAACGGCGTATGCTGCAGAGCTAAGTTTTTTTGACAATTTGTGTATATGCGGGCCCCACTGAAGCTTGGCATCCAAAGTTATGCCTAAGAACACTGTGCTGTCTTCCGGTTTCAACTCTTCATCCTTGATTACTACACTAGTTTCCACTTGTCTTACATGGGGTATCGTAAACTTAATACAGGTTGGCAAAAATGTCCTGAAACGGAACTAAAAAATTTAATCGTTGGCAACTTCTCCTACTGTCACGTCTAGTCAGTACATGTAATGTCATTTCATGATATCGGTGGCTGTTTTTCGTGTATTTATTGTTATTGTGTTTAAATTGGTGACTCAAAGGGTTCAATATGAACAGAAAAACCATTCGCAGCTCCGTTAGAGAAATAATGTATAAAGTTTATTTGTGATGTTTGGCGGAACATGAAGCTGGACGAATTTTATCGGATATCAACGATGTTTATAAAAGAACTGCGGAAATGTCAGGTAAAATGATCTTTTATCTAAGTAATCAGATGTAATATGTGTGTTTAAACTTGCACTAGATTGTATAAACCATTATACAACTATTATTTACATTGAAAAATACATCGATGAATTTTGTGGTTATGTGCATTTACAAAGAAGCACGCTCCTATAATTTTGATACTTTTTGTGTTACTTCCAGAATAAAAGTATTAATATATTATTTTTCTAGGTTAATCCGTAAGTACCATACGACGAATTGCTAGAGAAGGGCATACAAACAAAGGCATTTACTCCACTCCAGAGAAACATAGAGCAGGGCGACCTAAAAAGAATTGGATGATTTTGACTTGTGATCAGACAAAAAGTTCAGAAAGATTTTACATTCTTAGAAAGAAGTATTTTATTAAAGTTTAACTGTCTTTATTTTTTACTGTTGTAGGCCGTGGCTGAACAAGTGTTTGCAAGCATCTCTGTTGGTGATTGGAAAAAAAAACATGTGAACATGTTATGTAAATAGAAAGAGAGTAATATCAAAGGGGACAAACTCTGTATAGTGATATAGACAAAATAGTCATAAATCTGCAAGATGACAGCAGCAGAAACAGACACGAATGAAGAACTTTCAGATGTGGAATATTTAGCCGAAGACATTTTAGATTCTGATTGAAACATCTGTAAAATTCTATCTTTCTTATTAATAAAAATGAAAAAAAGCACTTAGACGGATCGTTGGTATTATTTTCCTCATAATGTAAATCAATATACACACGTACTTGCGCATTATCATACAAAAGCGTGAGTATGTAACGAGCAGAGAAATTTATGTTAATTTCAAGTTTAAGTAATGTATAAAACCCGTTAAAGTCATTTTCATCTGCCTAGCCTTTTCCCAACAAATTTTGGTCCGCTTCCAGACTAATCTGGATATATACTATGGATGCAGCGTGGATATCAGTATTTTACATGGAGCGACTGCCTATCTAATCTCCACAACCCAGTAACAAGGTAATACAATACCACTTGGTACGACTTGGTTGTCAGATTTACGGGCTCCTGACTCACAGTAAAGATTTACAAATGACACGACAACAGCTACAAGTACTTTCCGAGGCACGGAAGAAACTCTATGACAGATGGTCACCCATCTACAGACTAACCTAGTTAAGCACGTCTTCAGCTTGAAGATTGTCCTGTCCGGCTGTTATTATTTAGCACTGAGCTCTTCTAAAACCCGTCAACGTACACATTAAATATAAATAAAAATTGAAAAAATAAACCAAAGTATCAAACTGTTATTGTCGTACTATATGGGGTTACAATATGAACGATAGTAGCGCCACCATTATTTTCACGACTTTCTTGCCAAGCTGTACATTTGGTTTTTTTCTCATTCAGGAGTAGATTGTTAACATTAAACCAATTAACGACTTTTTCCAGGGCGCTATTAACATCATCCGTAACTAACTGCTGACGTTTAAGTTTAAATAAAAGTGAAGTGTCGTCTGCAAACAATACTATATCATGATTATCCTTTATGAGGTAAGGCAAGTCATTTATATAAATGAGAAACAAAAATGGACCAAGAATTGAGCCCTGGGGTACCCCCATTCTTACTACGGATCCGGGAGATCTTTTCCCGTTAACATCAACTCTCTGAATCCTATCACTCAAATATGAAGTAAGAAGATCCAGAGAGGCGTTACGGACTCCGTAATGGTGTAGTTTCCTGATTAAAGTTTCATGAAGAACGCAATCGAAAGCCTTGGATAAATCGCAAAAAATTCCCAAAGCATCGAATTTGTCCTCCCAAGCATTATAAATGTGTCCTAAAAGTTCAACACCGGCATCAGTAGTTGAACGACCCCTTGTAAAACCGAACTGTTTTTTATGCAATAACTTATGTTTATTAAAAAAACTTTGCATTTGTTCCAAAATTAATTTTTCAAAAATTTTACTAAATGTTGGTAGTACTGAAATAGGTCTATAATTTGTGGGGTCTGATGTACTACCCGATTTAAATAATGGTATTATTTTACTATATTTCATTAGATCAGGAAACTCACCACGGTCAATACAATCGTTAAATATTACTGCTAAAGAAGGAGCTACAATGTTTATAATAGATTTAGCCACGTCCACAGAATGACCCCATAGATCGGCGGTCTTTTTAACATTTAAGGTGTGAAAGATTTTAATTATATCTTTACAGGTTACATAATGAAAGTTAAATTCGGAATCAGAGACTGAAACGTTTTCCTTAAGTAAAGACTCGGCAGCAGCAGGTGACGAGTTTAGCGATTTAGTAGTCGATACGGGAATATCCGCAAAGAAATTTTCAAAGGCCGTAGCAACTTGATTGTCTGCATTTAAAACATTATCGCCAATAGCCAGGCTGATGTCACTACTTCGGTTGCAAGACCTTCCCGTTTCGCTATTAATAACGTTCCATGTCATTTTAATTACATTACTACTATTTTTAATTTTTGAACTCAAATAACGCGACTTTGCTATAAAACAAACTTTTTTAAATAATTTAGAATAATTCTTAACATACAAATTAAATTCTACAGTGTTTACATATGTCCGCTCTTCATACAGCTCATACAGTCGTTTTCGACTCTTATGAATACCAACGGTGGCCCAGTCATTGAAAGAAGCGTTACTATTAACCGAGATTGTCTTAGGGACAAATGTGGTTTCAAATTGTGTGCAATACATACTAAAAAAATCGTTATAGTGTTGATTGGGATCACCATTGGTTGACAAAAGAGGTAATTTAGATATAAGTTTAGTTTTAAAAGTTTCCAGGCGATTTTTACTTTTAGGATTAACAATGATATCTTTTTTAGAAACTTTCTTGTCCACATTTGGAATTGTGATCAATTGCCCACAGTGATCTGAATCAATTAAGTTAATAATCACTTTTTGGGTAGGTATAATATCAGTGTAAATATTATCTAAGCAAGTAGCACTAGTTGGGGTTATTCTAGTAGGCTCAAGAAATTTGTGATCAAGATTGTATGACTGAAACAGGCTTATAATTTTAGAACTTAACCCAGAATTTTCTAATAAATTAATATTAAAATCACCACAACAGATTATAGACTTTTTGGAACTACTGATTTTATGCAATACTTCATCCATTACCCTTTCAAAACAGTCATACAATACAACCCTGAAGGAGGTCTATACACACTTAATATAATAAACTGCTCCAATTCTATACAGGCTATTTCAACTGTTCGCTCAACAGATAGGCTAACAATATCCTTGCGGTCTTTAAATTTAAGCTGGTTATTTACTAGGATTAATGCGCCGCCATGTATAGCATTTACCCTGCTGAATAAACTACCAACCTGGTGATTACTGAAATTGAAAATTAATTGATCATTTTTTAGCCAATGCTCCGTTATACAAAGAATATCTATGTTATTGCAATTCAAAAAAAGTTCTACTTCTAATTCCTTGTTTAAAAATCCTTGAATATTTTGGTGAACCAAGTTGATGCCATTAAAATTCTCGAAACATTCGCCTGATTCATTACCTGGCTTCCTTTTAATGTTGCAAGAGGTTGCCTCTGTTGTCTCAATTTCTAATTTAAATGACTGACTAATTCATTCACTGTGATCAAACTATTGACAGAGTTATTTAACTGAATGTTGCATTGTTCAACAGAGGCAACTTGATTAGCCAAGTTCTTGGCTGTAATATAAAAATAATATCATAGCGACACAGCTACTTGTTTATATTTTTCTATAATTTTAGCTTTTTTAGTTAAAATACCTATATATTTTGTTCATTTATGATTACCTAAAGCTCATGTAGAAGCTCCTGTATCCGGTTCGATAATTTTAGCTGGTATTATTTTGAAATTAGGAGGTTATGGATTATTACGTTTATTAATTTTTTTACAAGAAATTAATTTAAAATTAAATTATATTAGAATTGTTATTAGATTAATTGGTGGGTTTTATATTAGATTAAAATGTTTTTGTCAAGTAGATATTAAATCATTAATTGCTTATTCTTCTGTAGCTCATATAAGAATTGTTATTAGAGGGATTATAGTTATAAATTATTGGGGATTTATTGGATCTTATATTTTAATAATTGGTCATGGGTTATGTTCTTCTGGTATATTTTGTTTAGCTAATATTAGATATGAGCGTTTACATAGACGAAGATTATATATTAATAAGGGAATAATAAATTTTATACCTTCTATAAGATTATGGTGATTTTTATTAATATCTTCAAATATAGCTGCTCCACCTAGATTAAATCTTATAGGTGAAATTAGATTAATTAATAGATTAATAAGATGATCTTGAATTTCTATATTAATATTAATATTAATTTCTTTTTTTAGAGCAGGTTATAGATTATATTTATATTCTTTTGTTCAACATGGAAAGTATTATTCAGGTATTTATAGTTATTATACAGGTGTTTCACGAGAATATTTAATATTAATATTACATTGATTACCTTTAAATATATTAGTTTTAAAGATTGATTATAGAATAATTTGATTTTATTTAAATAATTTAAAAAAAAATATTGATTTGTGGTGTCAAAAATATGAAAATTCATTTTAAATTATTAATAATATAAAATATTCAATTTGTTTTATTTCATTTATTTTTTTATTTATAATAAGAATATTAATTTTTTTTTTTATAATATATTTTATTATAAATAATATAATTATTATATTAGAATGAGAAATTATTTATTTTAACTCTACATCTATTATTATATCTATTTTGTTAGATTGAATATCATTATTGTTTATAATATTTGTTCTTTTAATTTCTTCTGTAGTTATTTATTACAGAAAAAGATATATAAGATCTGAATTAAATTTAATGCGATTTATTATTTTAGTTTTATTATTTGTTTTTTCAATAATATTATTAATTATTAGACCTAATATTATTAGAATTTTATTAGGTTGAGATGGTCTTGGTTTAGTTTCTACAGCGTAATTTTTTTTTTTAGTTCAAATAAGAAGAAAAGTTTGCGACCTCGATCTTGGATTAAGATAAAATTTAAATGCAGAAGTTTAAAATTTTTGATATGTTCGATCATTAAAATCTTACATGATCTGAGTTCAAACCGGTGTAAGCCAGGTTGGTTTCTATCTTTTAAAAATTATAATATTTTAGTACGAAAGGATTAAATATTAAAATTAAATTTATTTTATTGAATTTTATTAAATTAATATTAAAAATATTTTATAAAGATTATAATAATGTTAATATATATATATATATATATATACTATTTTGGCAGAAAAATGTAATGATTTTAGAATTCATTAATATATAATTTAAATTATATAGATAGTAAATGTTTATATTTGATATTTATTTAATTATAATTGGTTTATTAATTTTAATTATTGGTGTTTTAGTAGGGGTTGCTTATTTAACTTTATTAGAGCGAAAAGTTTTAGGTTATATTCAAATTCGTAAGGGGCCTAATAAAGTAGGTTTTATAGGTATCTTACAACCTTTTTCAGATGCTATTAAATTGTTTACTAAGGAGCAAACTTATCCAAATTTTTCTAATTATATTTGTTATTACTTTTCTCCTATTATTAGATTTATTTTATCTTTAATAATTTGATTATTAATTCCTTATTATTTTAATTTAATTAGATTTAATTTAGGTATTTTATTTTTTTTATGTTGTACTAGCTTAGGGGTATATACTGTAATGGTTGCTGGGTGATCTTCTAATTCTAATTATGCATTATTAGGAGGTTTACGTGCTGTAGCTCAAACTATTTCTTATGAAGTTAGATTAGCTTTAATTTTAATATCTAGAATTATTATAATTATAGATTTTAATATAATAAGTTTTTTTTATTATCAAGAAATTATTTGGTTTATTATTTTAATATTTTCTTTAATAATTTAAAATTTTTATTATTCAATTACAATTACTAATTAATAATCAATAAAATTTAATTTAATTTTTGTATAACCGCAACTGCTGGCACAAAATTTGTTATTAATTAAAATATTACTAAATCTTAATTTCTTAAATAATTTAATATTAATTACTACTATTTTAATTTAAATATTATTTAAATAAGTTAAAATTAACACTAAAATTTGTATGTAAAATAAACTTTAAATAAAATTTTTAAACCATAAAAAATTTATTTATATACAGATTTTTTTTTATAGTTTTTTTTTTTTTTATATTAAAATATTTAATATAAATTATTAAATTTTGAATAATTTCCTTCTCTTTTTTCTCTTTATAATATTCATAATAAAACCTAAATTACAAGTTAAGCAATTAATATTCATAAAAATTATAATAAATTGAAATAATTAATCTTAATTTTCTTAATAAGTTATAGAATATAAATATATATTAATATATTAAATATTTAATATATATATATATATAAATATAATTAATTATTTACTTAATTTAATAATAAAACCGTTTTTAATAAATTTACATATAAATAAAAATAAATAGTATTAAAAATAAGCTAAAATTAAGCTTTTGGGTTCATACCCCAAATATAAAGGAAATACCTTTTTTTTTTTAAATAAAGTGCCTGACTAAAGGATTATTCTGATAGGATAAATTAAGTAATTATTTTACCTTTATTATATTTTATAGAATTAAACTATATCTAATAGTATCAAAAACTATTGTGCATCTTACACTAAAATATACATTTTGAATTTTTAATTCTCAAAAGAAATTATATAATTTCTTAATTTAATTTTTTTTTTTTTTTAATTCTAATAAGATATTTTTTCTTTTTATTTCATTTTTTAGAACTTTAATCTCAATTTCTTCTAATTCATGATTTGGATGCTGAATTGGATTAGAAATTAATCTTTTAAGATAAGATTTATCCCCCTAATTTCAAACTCTAATAATCTCCTATCTACTGAAGCATCCTTAAAGTACTTTTTAACTCAATCTATTGCTTCTATTAATTTTTTATTTACAATTTTAATTAAAATAATTTTTATAAAAAACTGAAATAAATAATTTTATTTCTATTATATTAAACTCCTCTATACTTATAAAAATAGGAAGAACCCCCTTTCATTTTTGATTCCCAAATATTATTGAAGGATTATCTTGATTTAATAGATTTTTATTAATAACTTGACAAAAAATTACACCTATAATTATTTTATCTTATTATTTAAATAAAAACTTTATTATTATTATTATTTTAATAAATATTGTAATTGGAGCTATTGGAGGATTAAATCAAACTTCTTTACGTAAATTAATAGCATTTTCATCTATTAACAATTTAGGATGGATACTTTCATCTATTATAATTAGAGAAACTTTATGATTTTTTTATATTTTTATATATTCATTTATAATTAGAATTATATGTTTCTTATTTTATATTTTAAATATATATTTTATTAATCAATTATTCATTAATAATATAATTTTTTTAATAAAAATTAAATTACCTAAAATAAATATTAAAATAAAAATAATTCATATATTTAAAATTATCATTTGTTTTTATAGTTAAAAAAAAAATATTGGTCTTGTAAATCAAAGTTAAGTTATATACTTTAAAAACATCAAAGAAAAAGAATTTCTTTATCAATAATCTCCAAAATTATTATTTTAATTAAACTATTCTTTGATTTGAAATTTTAAAAATAATTTTTTCTCTAATATTAATTAAAATTTCATTTTTTATATTATTTTTAAATAATCCTTTATCAATAGGATTAATAATTTTAATTCAAACTCTATTAACATGTTTATTATCAGGAATAATAATTAAAACTTATTGATTTTCTTATATTTTATTCTTAACTTTTTTAGGAGGTTTATTAGTATTATTTATTTATGTATCAAGAATCGCCTCTAATGAAATATTTAAACCTATAATTAACTTAAAAAAAATCTTTTTTTATTTAATAATTTTTTTTATTTTAATTCAATTTATATATAATTATAAAATATCTTGAATAAATCTTTCAATAAACTCTGATATAAATAACTTTTATGAATTAATATTATTTTTTAATAATGAAAATATTTATTTAAAAGCCATCTTGCCATCTTGGACTGATTTTTATTAAACATATTTAATAAAAATCAGTCCAAGATGGCCCCCGCGCGCCGCCACGAAATGGCGGATTACATATTTATTTAAGAACACTCCCCACTAATTTACATTTCAAACCAAAAACAACACCATCTAAATTGGTTCATCTGTTCGGGAGCCACAATGCCACAGACAGACACACACAGACACTTCAAACTTATAACACGCCGTCGTTTTAGCATCGGGTGTTAAAAAGAAGGCACGTGGCAAAAACTGACAATAGACAACACTTTATAAAATAGTTCTATAAACGTTGCTCATAAAAATGATGTTTCCTATGACTATTGTTTGTTTGTAAATGAAAAAAGTTTTTTCATTTTGTTGCACACATTAGAAATGTTCAAATTTTACTGTTGCATGTCACAAATATTTGTATGACCTACAGGAAGTTTTCCGGGTCTGGCAGTTTGCGTATTATATGAGTTTGGATGTGTGTAATAACCCACCTGCGACACAAGAGAAATGCAAACTAAAATGATATTTTGACCACCGCAGAATTCCTTATTAAAAATCTGAATGTTGAGCTGACCGTTACTTTATTTGAATACCTAATGATGCGTATAACTAAACTGAACTGTATTAAAATATCTACAATTACCTAATAATTTCATCCGCATCTAGCGAATCGGTATCAATGAGAAGCCTTAAATCATTTTCACGAAGTTAAAAGAACCGACTGCAGTTTAGTTTTTTAAAATACGAGTAAACAAAGACAGTTGACCTCAACCCTGAGTGGGAGTCAAAATTTCGAATCCAAAATTCCATAACTAATACGAGTATTGCTATACACTAACGAATTGAAATCCATCTAGTCCAATCCAATCCAGTACTAGAGTTCATTATAAAACATATGAATACGATTATTTATTATTTCCCTTTACCTTTAATTTAACACCTAGTCAACTAGAGTTGACTGGGTGAGACCTGTATGGGTCATTGTATACGGACAAATTCCTGAAACTTCTGAAAGCCAGATACAACAATGGCGATTTAATGCGAGTTCGGCGAAGTCACCTATATGGGTCATTCAGTTATCACAGTTCGCCCATCAGTAGATGGAATGTTGACAGGAGCTATTTGCCGATGCAGCCAGGTACATTAAGTCAAAGGTATTCAACCAGTGAAACGGATGGAGCTAGTGAATAACATCTGTTCGGTTGCCGGAAGCTTTATACTAATATCGTGCGTAGTTACGCTCGGCCGAACGCAAACAAGCTGCCCCTTAATCCTGCCTTCGCGACGATATGAAAAAATATATTTGAAGCTATGAGATATTATCCTTACCTATGTACTATATATTTCCCTATACGTAATACTAGTTGAACTTTGCCGCATTGAAGCAAGCGTAGTAAAGTTCAATAGCAGTAAAGCAAAGCTATTTATCTTCAACTAGCTTTTGCGTGCGGCTTCGCTCCCGATAGGTATGGAACTTGACACATGGGAACGTATTAAATGTAGTCTATGACACTCGGGAATAATGTAGCTTCCCGTTAGTGAATTTTCGGAATTGGATCAGTAGTTCCCACAGAAATATTAAAAACAGAAATATTAAAATATTAAAAACTTCTTTATTACATTTATACGCACAAACAAATATTTTAACTCTTTATAATATCATTTAAGATTTTGCAAATAACAACCAGATAGGTTCCTGGATAAACTTTCGGTGTTATGATTCGATCTATGACTGCTGTGTTGTTTATTATTCGTGACGACTTTACTGAAAATAAGTAAGTAAATTCCGACAGACAAGATAACATTTTAAAATTAAACGTTTTATTGAAAAAATAAAAGTAATAATAATGTAATAAATAATGTACTAAAAGTTGAATACAGGATGATTCGTTTGGTCTTAAGTACCAGTCATCACTCCAATTTGCTCATCTCATTCCGTTCGTAAGTGTTCCTTAGTATTTTTCTCAGATCAATGTTCATGTAAACTTGACAAGTCAGTGCATTAAAATCGGATTACAGCCAGCAGAAAATCCAGTAGGTAGCTACTTTTTACACGTTTGCTTTGACACTGCCATTTTTAGATCTACTTTTCTACCACAAATTAAGTTACTTTATTGCTTCAGTGTGCTCTTAGCAGGAATAGCCTTCAAGTCAGGTTTAAAATTTTGCTTGTTAAGAAAAGAGTAAAAATTAAAGCAAAGAGCTCCACTTATTCGGTAAGCGTAGCGCTCAACACTACTCAACCGAAAAGATAAGGGAGGTCCCTTTTCGTAATGTAAGCAATTATCTACCTATTTAGATTTTTCATGAGAGCACTTGACACTGAGTTAAATATTGTGTTATATTATTCTATTTAACTACAGTATACAGAAAATTATGGCGGGACTGAGGAAATCTTGCGCTGCTATTGTAACAATATATTAATCTTTAAGGAACATATTCTGCTTAGCGTGTGACAATCTTTTTTTAAGGGGCCGGCGGAGCATATATATAATACCAAAATAATTTGTAAATCAAACATATTTTTAATGTAGTGTGTATATATTTCGATTGAATTAAAGAATATCTATGTTCCCAAATATATTATATTTTGAAAGGAAAATGATACAAATACCAGATATGAGGAATTTTAAATTTCTATAGAAAACTTATTTTTATCATAACTCTTGTTTAAATCAGTGTGTTTAAATCGTCAGAAGTCCGCACTTGGGGTCTGCCAACGAGCTATGGAGCGAAGCATACTGGGTGTCAAACTTACGGACCGTGTCAGAAACTCTATACTTCGCTCCAAAACCCAAATAGCTGATGTTGGCATTACGGCTGCCAGGCTAAAGTGGAACTGGGCTGGTCACATCTGCCGCATGTCGGAGGAGCAATGGGCTAAAATTACCACTCAGTGGTTACCAAATAGCAGGAAACGACAACGCGGCAGGCCCAGAAGGAGATGGCGGGATGAGCTAGACTCTTTCGCAAAGGATTGGCCTACAATCGCACAAGATCGCGAAATGTGGAAGGAGGGAAGGGAGGCCTTTGCCCTGCAGTGGGACAATGCAGGCTTATAATAATAATAATAATAAATCAGTGTCCAATCAAAATATATATTTGGGAACCTAGATTTTCTGTAATCCAATCGAAATAAATACACACTGTCTTAGGAATATGTTTGATTTACAAATTATTTTGGTATTACGTTTGTATGAACTACTCATGCTCTGCAGGCCTCCTAACATAAAAACATAATAATATATTCAAATAAAAAGATTACAGATTTACAGCTTCTGTCTGCAAGGTAAATTGAGTCAGACCAAAATTGGGTGAAGAGTTAGGCACTTTCAGTAGTGTCCATCAGCTCCTGGTGGAGAGCCAAAAACAGTTCTATTGTTTCATCATCATTATCATCAGCCTATAATGTTCCCACTGCTGGGACACGGCCTCCTCTCAATGACAGGGAATGGGCTATAATCTACCACGCGGGCCCAGTGCGGATTGGTAGATGTCACATGTCTTCGAACCAACCCCATTGTTAGCATCATCACAATCACACTCCAGGATAGAATCTCCACTTGAACAGGTTCCTTGCTTTGGCCAACCAGAGCCCAGAACGAACTAATTCACGGAACCAATTTACTGTTGTTGTTCCTAGTTTTGAGGGATCGAATCACTAACAAGATGATCTGACGGAGAACAAAACTTGTCGATATAGCTCTCGGAATAAGCAACTTGAAGTGGCTTAGCTGTGCAACTGATAACCGTGGTGTAAAGTTCTTCTTGTTGAGTTGATTAGCCGAGAATCGAGCTAAGTGGCGTGCAATTAGAGACTAGAGAGGCATATGTCCAGCAGTGAACTGCTTCAGGCCGATAATGATCATAAACAAAACAAATCTTGAAGGGGAGATTTTGATTCTCGTTCCTGCCCGATATGTTCAACGACTAGAAATAAATAAATATCGCTCGAAATTACACACAGCACCATTTATCGCAACGAGCAACGAGGCTTTTCTCGTGGACACCAGATAGTTGATAATAAACTACATCAGACTTTTTTTTGTTTTTAAATACAAACTTAATACACTTGCTGACCCGCGCAATTTCGTTTGCGTCACATAAGAGAGAGAGAGAGAAAGAGGGTTAGAGACAGTGTGAGTCAACCTTCAAAGGTAGACATGAAATGCTATCACGGATTTTTTTTAGTTTTAAGAAATACAACATGCCACATGATTGTTGCGTGACTTTTACCGCTTTAGCTCGCAAAAGGAATCAATTTTCCCTGTTTTCGTAAATTTTGCATTGATACTCCTTTCCTTTTGGTTTCAGCGTAATATTAAATAGCCTTTATAAATAGGCTATCCAACACTAAAACAACTTTTCAATTCAAACCTGTAGTTTAACCATTCAAACAAACAAACTCTTGAGCTTTCTAAAATTAGTATGGGTTCAAGTAGGTAAAATTTAATTTCTCGGAAATATTTGCCTTAATCGCTGGAATATTCAACTTATGTTTTCTCCAAATAAGGGTTTCTCTCGACAGTTTCATTCTTTTTCCTAAGACACTCGATGACAGTCATAGGCTAGGTAGAAAGTTCTCATCAACGTGGATGAAAAGAGCCGAGAAACGAAATAGCTGTTGTTAACTGTTGCTGTTGTTTTGCTGTCTTCCGTTTCCATCGACTGTCGATGAAAGTCATACTCAAGCATGTCTAAAGTTATCATCAAGGACCATGAAATGAGTCCAAACACGATAGAAATGCTGTGAACTCTTTAGAACCTCTCGTAACTGCCTTCCGTCTCTATCGTCAGACCTTCGATGACAGTCATACTCTAGGCATGTCAGTTCTCACAAAGGTGCGTGAAATGAGCCCAATAAAAACATAGCTGCGGCAACTGCTTTCTGACTTCATCGTTAGACCGTTGATGACATTCATACTCCAGGCAGCTAGTTAAGTTCTCATCAATGAGCTTTAGATGAACCCAAACACGATCAAATGTTGTAAACTTTTAAGGACCTCTTGCAACTGCCTTCTGTCTCCATCCTTCAGACCATCGATTAAAGTCATACTCCAATTCGGATTGAAGTTGATCATCAAGGTGCGTGAAATGAGCCCAAACACGATATAGCTACGGTAAACTGTTACGGACCTCTAGCAAGTCTTGTCTATCGTCAAAAACCTAAAATATACACTAACAAAAAAATGAAATAAGGAATTCATAAAACTAATAAAAAAAACAATAAAGGGTGTAAAACATCTCTTAATGAAACCGAAAGGCACTTGTTCTCCCCGTAATTGCGATCATTTTTGTTACGGAACATTCTAGTTACGGAGATATTGGGGGTCAAAGTTCCAACTTTTTGATAAGTTTTTATTAATCCAAGCTTTATTGTACTTACATGCTTACTTTATACACCTCCACGACCCCCGAACTATTCCACCCATCCACCAGCACAATGTTTTGAGTGCATTACATTGAGTTCTACCACAAAACATGATTTTGCACCCCAAAAAAAGTCCCAGCAATCAAGCAATATTTTTTGCATAACGTTACTTGGTTTAATGCCTGGTTAACGGCTTCGTGATGAGGTTGCTTACACCCTATTCACCTATTTTTAAAAAGTGAAATCTGACCGGGGATCAAACTTGCGAACCAGGTTTTTTTTTTTTTTAATCTAACTAAAAACAAAAAGAGAGTATTTTAGCGGAGGCTCGAACTTGCGACCTACTGTTCACAGGGCGGTCGCCGACACCAACGGGCTACTAACTTCGGAGACAAGGATTTTAAAATAGCTATTCTATTCTAACGACATTTCTGATGACAGTCCATGACAGTTCTCAGTTGTCAAACAGTTGAAACCCTATTTTTTTCCACCTGGCTTCACAAAACCTGTGATAGCTCGACATGCATGATATCGATTAGATTTAGCCTATAGCACTCACGAGTTATGTACATAGTTTTCTACCAGTGAAACATTTTTTTTTTAAATTGGATCAATATTTCCGGACATTACTCCTACATACAAACTCACAATCAAATTTTACCTTTTATATTATTAAAATTATAGTATTAGTATAGATATAAACATTAATAACTTGGAAATAAATGAATAAAAAGAAAGAAAGCTCAAAGACTTGAGCTGAATGATTATTTTGTCAAGAGCAAACTCTGCAGTGGAGCAATAAGAGACTTAAATTATTTTATGAAGAATATAACCTTATCCATGTGTTGTTGTAACATTTGAACAATTCAAGATGGAAACATTTCCTTTGTGTAACCCACGGTCCCGTGCGCTCAGATTCTATTGTGTTTTACTAAGATGCTTATCACAAATAAAAATACACACATACTTCAAATCTTTTGATATTATTTCAATGGGAAGACTTACTTAAAATAAATTGCAAAGTATACGTGTTTGTTTTGGAGGTTCAACCTAATTAATGTCATCGTATGTGTCATCAATCAGTGGCGAACACCAGACTACCAGGCCAGTAGTCAACAGGTTTGGAAGGTATCCATCCATGAATGTATAAAGTAAAAAACATATTTTTCATATGAATTAGATTCGTTTTTTTCACATTCGATAGGAACTAGAAGTAGATACACTAGATAAAAAAATCCCTCCGACAAGCCGCAAGAGGAGTTAGATTTCGGAGAAGATGCTGGAGCGTCCGACTATTGAAAATTTGTGTAAAGAGTTGTTCTTATGTGTACAATCTACAAAAAGAAAATATGATTTTAAAATCGTTGTCCTGTAATGGAAAGTTTACCCTTTTTTAATCCTCTTATAAGAGTTTAGCATGGAAACGCCCTCAATTTTTTAGTTATAATTTTATATTTGAAAAACTGTAGTTTTATCGCTAAATTTCATAGGTAACAATTGTAGAATAAACAATTTGCTTTAATAAAAAAATATTTGCGACTCTCAAAATGTTTACTGTTTCGGAGATATAATTTTTTATCTCAAAAATTTTGGAAATTTCAACCCTCTCCCCGCAATTTAGGGGTTGCATCACAAAAGTTTTAATTTAAAGTTGTATTCTAAATCAGAATGATAAAAATGAAAATCGGTTCAAAAATTTTCCATAGGAAAAAAGTTATGGCAAAAAACTGATTTTAGAAAAACCGCCCCCCCGCCGCCCCCCATGGACGAATTCCGCCCATTCACGAACTTAGCCTAAGTTATGACCTTTTTCGATTTTTGGGCCAAGTTTGAAAGCAATCGGTTTATAATTGCGGCCTGTAGAGGGTGGCTAAATATTGCTTGTCACCCATATACATATACATATTATATCCCCGTAGGTGAGAGACCAATAGGTTTTATTTTTTTTAATAAGGAAATCTACTTAAAAGAAAAGTATTACATTTGAGAGAGAGGTTCCTCAGTTAATTCGTTTCACATCATTGCGTACACAGAATGAACTTTGTACCTATTATATATTACGCTCAATAACGGTTAACCCCTTTTCAGTCGAAGAATAATAAAGAAAGAAGTGACAAAGAATCCTTTATTTGATGAACGGACACGTGCGCTGGTAATTTCTTCCTTTCGAAATATCACGTATTATTTGTAGAAACATCTATGCGCTCTGAAATCAATTGCATATCGTTGAGCCTATAAGCCACCTGCTGGACCAATGATTAACAGCTGATAACAGTGAGTTTTGTGTTCGTCTCGTAATTTTATAGGCACGTTTAGCACAGAACTTTGTAAACAGTTAGAACTTACGAGTAGTAGTTTAGACGGGGAGCGCAGTCCAAAGTTGGTGACCTTTAAGATTTATTTTTATTTTTAACTCTCCCTTTCTGCACTTAGTCCGCCCACCCGTTAACTTATTTATTTTAAAATCGCTTTTATTTCGTCGACAATAGTGTGAGTTAAATATAAATATGGTATACCTGTATTTTGCCCTACAAAGGTTCTCAATTCGGATGTTTCTGTTTATTTTTTTCATTTTTTTATGTTTGTTCGGGCATGAGTCCGTCGCTTGCCAACCGATTCGGAAAATTATTTTTTTGTTGGAAAGGGTATTCTTTCCAAATGGTCCCATAGCCACCAAGTCGGGATCTGATCATGGAATCTTGGCGAAATCGAGGAACTCTCAATTTTATATGAAAACGTGTTGCGATTTTGGTATTTTCTACAACAAGTGAAGCATTTGCGTTTGATAAGAACTATTCTACCATCAGATCTGATGATGAAGCCAAGAGTCACGGAACTCCATAATGAGACAATGTACCCTTAGTCGTGTTTGGGCTTGTTGTAATTGTAACGGTAATAAATTCTTTCATAGGTTTACAACAACTGGAATAGGTCTAAGCACGTTAGCAGCAAGTTCATCAGTGTGGCCTGCCGGTCGCGCTTAGCCCTAGGTTAGTCGTTATAACTGAGATTCCCACTGTGATTTTAAAATAAGTCTCTGTCTCAGTGCACACGGCCCCTGGTTTTAACGTGAAACGTTTATATTTGTGCCTACTCTCACACGGTTTAAGCGTAAAACGTCTTTATTAGACCCCTTTGTCTAAACGGTATCATGTTGTAATTCCCTGCAATATCTACATATCACGTCATACAGCATCATTAGTGATGAGTCAATGCATCCAAACAATCAAGATCACAAAGCCCAACGCTTTGTGCTGCCATTATTAGTGAAATGCGCGTTATCAGGTACGGTCCGTAAAAGTAAATCTAATTTCTCATTAATTAATCATAATTACGCGTTCCTTTGGAAGCGTTGCTTGATGAACTTTATACAATTTAATAAAAAAACCTCTATTAGTGCAATACTAGACACGAGCTACGCTACACGGGCAATCAAATTAATTTAGTAAATTAGTGTGGTAATACTATTGTAGTTTTAGAATTCAAGATAGGTACGTAAGTAGGTATTCTAGAATTGGAATTTGTTGATACATCAAAAATGCTGCTTGTAGTCAGAAATCACTACCTCGCATAAACGGGGAAAACAATCGCACTAATGCATTGTCACACTGCTGATTCTACTTTTTTTAACGTGAAACGACTTTAAAATCAGTATTAACCACGGGGTACCTTGTCAGAAAACCCGACCGTAACGTAAAAAAATAATGAGTGATGGCCAAAACGCGAAAGTGACGTGTATTCCACGGCGCTTACGACCTTTGGGTCGCGAAGTTTCAAGCCAGCTGCATTTCACCGCTTCTTGGTGATTATTTTACTTAGCACCGCTAGATGCTGCATCCTTAAATTGGTGCTGCTCTGGAAGCGCTTCACTATCATAAGCCGTTTGAATTCATACAGTCAAAAAATGATTCCATCGCTGTATTCGACCTGGCACCGCTAGACGCCGATGTGAGAGTAGGCACAAATATAGACGTTTCACGTTAAAAGCGTGTGAGAGTAGGCACAAACATAGACGTTTCACGTTAAAACCAACAGCCGTGTGCACCGACAAAGCCCCACGCGATTTTCGACAGTCTGTTGAGTTGTTTTAAAATCAGAATCAAATAATGATAATTTTAGCTTCAAACTATTTCACAAAAGCAAGTTCTTTTTTTCCGATCTAGCCTTAGGGATGGCAATCATGTGCCGCGAAGTCGAATGACCGATAACCCTTTTCTCCCTTTAGGACAGATCATTCCAATGGGCGGACAGCGCATTGACACCGATATGGTTCGGGTAGGGCCTTCTCAGACACGAACTTCGGAAACAGAAATGTTTTACCCGTACAGTTTTAAACTAAAGGGTCATCGATGCCTTTTGGCACTTCAGGTTCCTGAATCTTTGACCTAAGATCAAATATTATTTACTCGTTCTCTATCTGCATTTAAAACGTCGCTGTACAATTAGGTATATTATGAATTTTATATTACGCTGTATTCATTACATTGTAAAATATACAATACAGGAGGAGAAAGGGTTATGTAGTCACTGACGTATGGGTAGCAAGCAAGTTCATGCCTTCAAGTTGCACATCCCATGCCGCGATCTGTTTTTCGACTTGCAATGATGTGATGCCGACAACAAAGTCAGCGACACAAGTTGGCGGGTTTTGGTGTGTGTCCGGCCTTTAAGTATGGCTTGACCTGGAATGGGCAACTACAGTACTTTCTCAAGTTATTATGCCTTGTGTCTGTGACTGTAGCTTTGATTTTTCTTCAAATTTTTTGACATTCAAAAGTGCCGTAATGGTCTAGTTGAAATAAATGATTTGAGTTTGAGTTTGAGTTTGACCATAAATAAAATAATGAGAATAATAAGTACCTGTTAGATCTGGATTTCCTTCGGTTTTGCCCTGTTGCCGAGTCCAAGCCGGAACTCATAGAAATGGCCCGGTTAAGCATAGCTTCTTGGATATAGGCTTCATTCAGACCTGGAAATAAACGTATATGGTGGATAAAATAATAAACAAGGACACGTATAAGAAGCTTATGAGGTGCTAGGTTCGATTTCAAGGTCGGTTCATGTGTTATTGGTTATTTTCATCAGGAATATCTCTCAGTAGCGGCCACGGAGTCTAGATTTGCGCTCTGTTGATGGCAATAAGATCGCTCCCTATTACATAGGACTTAAAACTAACTGGCGAAATGTGGGTGTACTTGTACCTACTATTAGGTACACCACTGCCTATCCCTTCGGGGATTACAAGCGTGATTATACGTAATAAGGAAAACAGCGGAATTTTATAATATTCTGTACCATGATATGATATGATTGCAGCCGACCGAAGCAGCCGAGCGATTCTTTATGGAAAATGTGTTTACGCCTTTACGGGCCCGAGATTTTGTCCTTGACTCTGATATAAAGAACTGCGTCACTAAGCTTGATCGATTTATAATAAATTGACTAAGATGAGGCTGAGATCTGTGTGCATCATACAATTAGTAGGAATGTTAAAGTTTGGACGTTTGAATGTTCTTTACGCAAAAATTACTGAATGTATTTGAATGTATATTGGCCGACAAACAATTTGTTAACTCGATTATCACAGGATTATACCTATATATACCTTCTCCCTAGTATACTCCGTATACAACGTTGGACTTGAAGATTTCTCCACGATGTTTTATTATCACTTTTTTGAGAGCAGTGGTATATTTGACTCTACCTAGCTTCAAACCACCGACTGACCCACGAGATAGGAATCCTTACCACCACAGCGCCATCGTTGGACGACATTTTGTTCTTATGTAATATCATAATAATGAAATAGCTTAGTAATGCTTATCAAACTTATTATCAAGTCTAGTACTATGAACGGCTTTTGCGGAAACAAAAAATCTGAAACAGTATTAGTAGGCAGGGGCAATCTTAAAATACAATGTTTATACGAAAAACGCACGCATTCGAATAGTAAGAAAATAATGGAAGACCCTTCCAACTGTAAACGGATGAACCCAAAGTACCCAGTACTTCGTTTTGAACAGTTTTCCTATAAAATTAACAAGATTTCCAATAAAATAAAAGCAAATAATAAATACATCATCGAATTCCTATTCAATTTTGACGTCTATTTAGAAAACGACGAGTAGTTGAACGTGTTTGAAGGAAACACTTTCAGTATACCGATTATCTGCGGACTACTATTCGCTTTCTATTAATACCGTTTGCGAGGGAGATCATAAATATCAAACAATTTCTATTACTCGATTTGAAACATGGTTAGAGTACATGTTGTTACAAGTTACACAATTTTATTGGTCTTAGGTAACATATCATGAGTAACAGCTCCATCCATGTTTCAAATAATTCGGAATATCCAATATACTTGAATTTTACTAAGTATTATAAATCGATAACTGTATGATCTTGTATATTATTTGTAAGGAAACATGTTGGATTTCAGTAGTGGTACGTTGTGCAATTGACTATTGGCGGCCTCATATCACCCGCCAAACCCGATTTGAGCCTGGCAGCCTCGTCTCTATAATGCCTGTTTTGGAACGCAGCGTGGTGTTCCATATTCTGTTACTAAATCTGCATAAATTAATCTACCTGTGCTCGTATTCGCGTTTATTTTCAGTGTTGCTGTTGCAGTTGAATGCCTCTGTCGCATGGAGTATCTCATTCGAGAATACCAGATAGTCTGAAACTCTGATTACCATTTCCACGTAGGTACACTTGCTGTCAAATAATGCGGTAAAATGAGAAAAATCTCTGTTACTTGCAAATTAATAAAGTTACATGCATGAAACTAACTTTAATATTACAGAGAGTTTTCAAAAACTGCTATTATTTGCACGGGTATTGAAATGTACGAGCAGTTATAACTTTTATATAAAGATATCCAAATATTGTAATATTTTGGTGTATTGTTGTGACTCATTCACAATTGCTTTCCTTTTGCTTGTATTAACGTAAAAGGCAGTCTATGTCCGCTGAATTTGTTGCGGCTAAAGTATTAAAAAAAACTTTTGTGAATAGTGTTTGCAAAATAAACCATAATATTCAATGTCGTCCTTCACCATCGTTATTGAATTACTGTCGATAACACCATCAGATTGTACACGCATCGTCTCTTCGTTAGAAGAAAGCAACGAAATAACTACAGCATTAACAGGCACACACATAGGCACTGGACCTGCTCCACAAGGACAGGGGCGCAAAAATTGATAGCATTAAATGGTATTGTTGGAGCTGCTGAAGGTTGTACAACTATCTTTGCATTGTATAGATTCAATCCATTTAGTATTATATAAACGCATAGCCCATATTGTGTGAGTACTATGTACTAGAAAGCTATCATTCACTGGAAACCTACTTTAGTTTTTGACTTGAATGTGCCCTGGCCACCCTGGCGGTTGAGAGTATGTCATGCTCACTGAAATGTCTCGCTGACGATGGCGCGTGTGTCGAACCATTTATTTTCCCTTCAAAATGGTTGAGCTGAATGGTGCTGATCCATGCGTCATGTTCGTGAACGGGCGCTGTCAGTTGCGACTGATCATCTCTTAGTTGTCATGGCTTATTTGAATGAATTATTTTGTTTTTACTATGGACACTTTTAACGTGCACATCTTGCTACATTGTTCTCACATAATTTACCATGTCAACATGAATGAACCAAGATTTTTGTAACAATAATTTGATTTAAAAGAGTGTCCATGGAGTTTCTTGCCCGTTCTTCTCCATAGAGATCTACGCTAAGGAATGGGCAACTACAGTACTTTCACAGTTTTTATATCTTGTGACTGGGACTGTAGCTACATTTAAATGTCATCTTTGTTTCGACAGGTCAAAAGTGCCTGTTATTGGCCTTCTTGAAATAAATGCTTTGATTTTGATTTTGACTACGGTGCTTTACATCGTGAAAGAGAACATCGGTTGGCAACACTACGTCATACCCGCGGACACGCTCAATATACATTCCATAATGTACCTACCTACATAATATTATTATAATAGTTGGTATGTTAAAACATCGAATCAATTATGGACCCTGCCGGACACAGCAAATGATGGGGAGACGAAGATTGGGCAAGAGTATCTAATGTTTTCTGACGAGTCCAGAATTATACTGTATGCTCATTATAGGCAGCGAATAGTCTACCGACGGCGACGGCCAGAGTAACGTTTAATTATGTTTTGAGGAAAAAGTGCCGTTTGGAGGAGAGTCTGTCATGGTTCAGGCTGGAATCAGAAAGTCGCACAAAATAAGTGTTGATAGAAAATGCTACGCTAGATTTGTGGATGAAATTCTTAATGTGGGTGAAAAGTCAACATTCCTGCATGACAACGCCAGACCACATACAGTTCAAATTGTAAATAAGTAGTTTCAGGACTTTGGCAGTGATGGACCGGCCCGCGAGAAAACGCTTAGGACGAACTTGGGAAGTGTGAACAAATCAAAACCCCGCCTCAGCTACACTTCGAGACCTGAAACATGCGTTAAGGGAGTAGAAGAACAGCAACATCACGTATAAAATGTAATAATCAACATGCCAATGGCCTGGCAGACGTTTGGTTGCTGTTTTGTTTAGAAGTTAGTTTTTGTGTAGTTTATAACATGTATTATCTAGTTCAACGTACAAAAGTTTAATATTTTAAAGCATTTATTGGTCCGCACAGGACAAAACCTAAAAAATAACAGTATTTGCAACTAATTAAAATTAAATTATTTTATTATATTTTTATGTTTTTGGTAATTTTGACGAGTCAACTAATAATAATGTGTCCAATATTTGGCGAATTTTTGTTAACTACTAAATTATCTAAAACATACCGTTTCATTCATGCAGCTGTAAGCATTATTATTTTGAAGTATTTAATTTTGGTTTTTCGTACCGCCCCGTATTATTTGTCCGCGAGTGTAATTATTTTGGCTTAGAGATGCGCCTGTCAACCGGAGCAGAATTCTAAATATATTTTTATAGCGGTGGTGGATCTAACTTAGACGCGGACTATTTCCAAAGGGAAATAGCTAAGTGGCATGACACGAATATTTATTTATATTTATATATTTTTAAAGAGCAGCGATAATTTAAAAATAAGGCAGTAAATGCTTGACATAATTATTATAAAGCCTTTCATATATTATTATTATGGTAGACAGATTGAATCTTGACTTAAAAATTATTAGAACTTATAAAAGTTAAAAAAAGAAAGTTATTTCATGTACCCAGTAGTAGTTGTTCAGCAAGAATTCTGAGAGACTGATATTAGAAACACTGAAGATTGAGATTGAAGTTGGCTGTACAATACGAGGTGGACTATATTATTTTTTTCTGCGGAAAAGTGAGACTAATACTAGACATTCTAGGAATCAAACTCTTGCTTTGGTAGTCAATTTATAAATCAATACAAAAAGACAAACACGGCAGTTCCGAGTGATAGCGTTGCATGATGAACTCAATGCAAGCGATTCGAACATGCAACGCCACGGATCATAGCGCATCGAGCATTGCCGTTGCCCCTCGAAATAGACCAAAAACAATGATCGGAATTGCCGACTAGTGGGCCGAATAGTCAGCATTTTTGGAACTGACTAGTCCGCTAGTCGGCTAGTAAGTCATAAAGTCAAGACCGGCCAATCTCTAAAAATGGTCTATTTCTTTTGTTTTTTAGAATATCATCAACTCAGGCGTCACTCGAGTGCACGGCGTGTGCATCAGCCATCTAAATAAGTAATTGATTAGATATAACTCAAGATAGAAGGAAGACCGAGATAATTATTAGATTTATCTCAGAGCAACATTTGAGCATGTTCAACAATAAGGGATCGGAAAGCAAATCGCAGGTACCATCAAATTTCGTATTGTATGAAACGAAAGATAAATTGATAAATCCCTAATGACACTTAACCCCGAAAGCTCATAAATATTCAGGATCTAGTCAAGTAAGAGAGATTATAAAGATCTAGAAGTTTCCCATGCATGACCTAACATCTAGAACAAAAGAAAACGATCGGAATGACAAAATATAAACCGCTTAATACGAAAAAAAAAAAAATTGAATCAAAGAAGACATGATAGTGCGTGGAAGTCAAAACATCTGCCGTTGAAGAAATAACTGTGTAACGCGCAGTCGCAATGACCTGTACCTACCACGATGAAGTGTAGTCTGGGCTATAACTTCACGCTGCAGAGCTGCACAAGCCACTCGGTCTCCGTGGGCGAGTATGGTTGCACATTCGTCCATGGTGACTGAGTGGAAAAGCAAATGTAAAATCTAGTACTAGTCTAATTTTACATATTGTGAAACCCAAAGGGCAGGCTTCCTTGATTATGTTTCAAGTATTCACTATAATTATAACAATTTTAATAAATTAAGGCCCAAAGCTGTTTTGTGGTTGAGTTTGATTATGAGTTGAGTGCATTTAGACAATGATACCTACTGAAAGAGAAGCAAAGACAAAAGATTCTCTTATCAAAGTCCAAAAAAGACTTATCGTTTTTTTGCTACTTACCGGTCAGTGTCAGGATATTTGTCGATCAATCTATGAAACGCAGCCATAATTAAAATCATATTTAATCAATATAACTTAGTAAAACCATATTTTTACGGCCGTGAATCTTAGTATAATCAACATCCAACTAAATGAATATATGAGAACTTCGCGGGCGACCCTGGTGCTTTCAACTTAGGTCCATGTTCACCAAGAAGATGACAGACTGATTATCTAAAACAGCTGTTTAAAACGCATTTTTGTATGGGAACATGTCACAATGACAGCTGTTTTTAGATAACCAGACGGTTATCTTTTCGGTGAACATGGACCTTAATGTGTCCAGCAGAAGTCAAACGGTAGATGACATACTATCACATCTACGTCGTCGGTCCGTTTATCGAGTTTTCAGTCTAGATCTATCATAATTCAAGTAAAAAATTGAAATTTCAGATTCTCACTCTCTTTACGTTGGAGCCTCGTCTCTATTTAAATAGTTTTGGAAAATGCAGCAGACAGATAAGCTAAGATCAGTAAAGTTGTTAAGCCTCCTTTGGAAATGGAGACAAATGCCCTGCGCAAGCTAGGGATGTCGAGTGAAATCGACTGGCGTTGGTCGACATTGCCGCACATTTTCAGTGTCAATGTCAGTTAAGAGTTCGTGAATAAATGCTGCGCACACGGGTAGGTATCCGTCAAGGGCGCTTGTCTTCACGTTGGTATACATCACTTACAATACTCATTCAAATAAACTCTTCCAAGTTTGTTCGAAACAAAAGTAAGACCTCCCCCCTCGCCTCACACTTTAGCTAATCGTTTTTTAGAACCCTTCAGCTTTTGCAAACCTTATTGTTACATTAAGTCCGTCCGACATACTCGTGTCTCTACTTATTTAAATTCTGGAAAAATTTGCAGAAAAAAGTGATAAAAGAAAAAAATGTTTCTTTCAAGGTCCGGCTAAAGCCAAGAATAAAATAAGGATTAAGGTAACATTGTGATTGTAAGAAAGGTAAATGCAGTGATATAAATTCTGTAGCTACGATACAAATACGCCCAAAGAGAAAATATAATTACATTTCTGAAGTTTTGTGGTGTCGACTTACCATAAGGGGTAAATGAATTCTATGATCGTAGAATACTACTTATCTACATAATCAATCTCATATACAGGGTTCACCTTCCACGAAGCCGCCATACAAGCATTATGAACATCAAAGTAAGTAACTAAGCAAAAATTATTGTAAACAACTTGGTGAAAAATTATTGTAAACAACTTGCTGAAAAAACTTTTTTACAAAAAACGCTTCAGAAGTCGGTGATCTTTATTTGATTGATTTAGTTTTTTTGTCACCGACTTCTGAAGCGTTTTTTCTAAAGTTATTTTTCACTTTTTTGTTTTCTCTGAAGTCGGTTTTATTTTTTGTAAAAAAGTTTTTATTTTTAGCTTTTTAGTGGTTCACATGATTTTAAGTTATGAACTGATGTAAACAATAGATATGAGATTTCGGCAATCCCAGTACATTTGCTATCATTTATTGAGGAGTTCCATTGCATATCTCCGAAGTTCTTTATCAGATTTTCATCAAATTGAAATGGGATCACTTCGAGAAAGTGCACTTCCTAAAACTACCCAAATCCCTTCTAGTGTGCCTATAAAATGTGAAGAGTTCTCTCTATTTCTCCAGAATCCCATTATCAGATACTGATTTGATGATTATGAGACCACACAGAAAGTACCAGCTTTCAAATAAAAAAAGAACCATCAAAATCGGTTCACCCAGTCGGAAGTTCTGAGGTAACAAACATTTTCGAAATCTGGGTGTATTTTGCACATGTGCGTGGAGTACGCACATGTGCAAAATACACCCAGATTACATACATACAAAATATACACAAAATATACCTCAGAGCATACAGGCGTGATGTTACGTCATGGTGTAGTATGAACCATAAACCTACAAGCGATTGCAGCAATTACTGCAGATTTGCCGTCTATTTTTGAAGAGTTCCATTGTATATCTCGGAAGATCAGCATCAGATCTTCAGCAATGGGACCAAACGACAAGCACCAGCTTTCAAATAAAAAAAGAATCATCAAAATCGGTTCACCCAGTCGAAAGTTCTGAGGTAACAAACACAAAAAAGAAAAAAATAAAAAATACAGACGAATTGATAACCTCCTCTTTTTGGAAGTCGGTTGAAAATCATGTTATACGTTGGGACTCAATGTGACGCACTCAAAATATTATGCTGGTGGATAGATTGAATAGTACAGGGACGTGGAGATGGCTAAGATATAAAAATCTTATATTAAAAACGTGTATTAAAAAAAAACTTGTGATAAAGTTGACTAATATACACCAATATCTCCGTGACTAGGTTACCAGGTATGGTCTAGTACAAAAAAAAATCGCAATGTGGGGGAGGGAGAACAAGAGCCTTTCGGCTTCGTTAAGGGTCTTTTTACGCCCTACACAAAAACGACAGGGTTTTAAAGACGTTTCTGTGTGTGTGTGTCATCGTAGCTTTCGAACGGATGAGCCGATTTTGATTTTGCCTTTTTTGTTTGAAAGGTGAATTAGTCGGGAGTGCTCTTAGCTATGTTTAATAAAAATCAGTCAGAGATGGCTGCCGCCACAAAATGGCGGATTACATATTTATTAAACAACTCCCCTAAATATGGATATCAACTAAAAGGGCTTGATTAGTGGAATACTATACGCTATAATAAATTTTAAATCCAAGATGGCCGCCATCACAAAATAGTGATTTAAGTACATTTTATTTTCACAACTCACTCAATATGCATAATCCTTGACCAGTAAAATCATGTACCTGAAATTTTGACCTTATGTGTCGGGTTATTTTTATTTTTTTAATTTAATGTAACTTATTATACCCTTATGTATGTCGTGCTTTAATTACTAGTGTTCTAATTACAAGTAAAATATTTATATTGTAACCTAATCCCACAACAAGCCCGTTCTGGTACCTAATTGGATTGTACATCAGACAATGGTTTCGATTCTGTTGTGCACAAAGTAAACTTAATTTGGGCTATTTCTATATTTTATTATAAGCCGGTGCGAAAAAAGGACTGCTATTGATGATATTAACTAAGTTAGATATGTCAAACTGGTTTATGCCTTGCGGTTCACCGTGTTTTTAGTCGAGATGTTTTTACATGCAGCCTTCATGTATAAGGTTCCAATTAAATTTGACAGCTCTAAATTACGTTCGTCTCTTTCTCGTTTCATTAGAGAGAAACAGAATCGACACCAGTGACATGTATTTTTATGGTAATCATATGCATTTCTCAGTCTAATACATTGTGTAGAAGCTTGTGGTTGAACCACACAAGCTTTCTCTTCTATCCATCGAAGTTATTTAGTATAAACATAGGTAAATCAGTATTTCCATTTTCTTGGCAAAATGCAGCTGTAAAATGATAAACTTTTGAAATCGAATACATTAAAAGAAACTTAATCTCTCCGCTGCTGCGAACGAAGTTGAACTAGGTCTTTGGAAATAAATTAAAAAACTGATGCTAGTGTTCCGTTAAAAGTAATGTAATACAACCCTGAGAAACTGCAATGGCTTTATTATCCTGAGCTTCAACTTTCATTAAGTTCTCGAAAGTTAATTAAAGTCCACAACTACAAGATTAACTTGAATTACGAACCAGGCATTGAAAACTGGACCTTGAAATGATTTCATCGTCGAATTTTAAGGCTGACTAGCTGCTGTCATAAAGCACTTACATTACTGGAATGAATTTGCGGACTATTTGGGATGGGATCGATTAATTGTAAAACATGAAGTTACGTCAATATTAGACGAGGCGAACATTTCATGTGAGTGCTATGTAATGGACTAATCTTTCTAAATGTACGCAACTGGATCGCTATAAATGTAAAACTTTAGAATTTTCGCACTCTCCTCACAAATGCGGGGGCAGATTTGAACGTAGCGCGTCATCTGCATAATCTTTAGTAATTTACCTACTTAGGTACACTCAACACAGAGTTTAAGACTAAGTATATAAGACACACTGTGGATTTAAAACGTTCTCACATCTGAATATTCAGTGACCACTGGATCTGAAAACTCGGATACAGTAACCATTTTGTTTAGTGCTATTTGAAGTGAACACAACTCACAAAATAAACCAGTTGTAGTGCTAGTAGTAGATATATCAGCCGTAAAACTAATCACTGTTGGGGTAGACTTATTTTTGAGTGAAGAACCGGCAAACGTAAGTTGGGACGCTCAGATTAGGTGGAGCAACGGTCTCTACATAATGGCCGGTAGCACCTGAATTAGTGTGGCCGATAATGGAGCTAAGTTCTGTTGGGGAGACAATTGTATTTTATTTATTTATTTATTAAAAGGAGAACCAACAGCTAAATAAGTAAGTAACAATTGAATAAGCGACACAGAGCCAATTACAGGTTCCCAGGAGTAGACACAGAGATGATAGCAGAAAACTTAGATCACCTAAATAGCAAGCACGATAATAATACAAAATAGGGGAATTAAAAATGAGCAATAAGCACACTATACTAATACACTCAGACACTAGGTTAGGCATTGTTGACATGGAGAAAAAATAAGAGAAATAAATTTAAGCACTACGCGCTTTTTTTTAAACTTGCATTTAACCGAGCGCGTACAGAAAAGGCTTTGATGCAATGAAGAAATCTGTTATTTGCTGTGCCACCGTGGCGCACCGACACTAAGTTCTACCTAGTTCTAAAAAGTCAACCAGCAGGTCAAGAACGTAGACAATATTCAAGGGGAGTAACTCACTGTGAATGCTGGGTGACGTGTCGCCGAGGGGTTGACTGCCGGCCAGCCTGTCGCCCTCACTTTGGTCGCCGAGGGTCTGCTCACTGCGGCACATCGAGAGGCTGGAAGCGCTTCGAGCGGGTGTCGGCGATGACTGCAGGCTCGACATACTTCTCTGTAGTTCTTCCTGAAATAACATATTTTTACTTCATCATTCCAAATAAAATCTAATAACCGTAAAATATGTTCAAGATTACAGGACTGTGCATGTACTATTTGTCCTCGTGGTACTCTTTCATGACAATAAATTGAAACGCAGCAAAAAGCTGATACGAATGGACACGGCCCATTTGCTGACGAATGAAACGACCTTTTTACAGGACCCTATATTTGTGGAATTATGATACAAGAAAACGATGTTCTCGAAAAGTATTCTGTCTCCTGAAACTTTGAAACGACGACAATTTTTTATTGTTTGTTTTAAAATACGTTTACCAGGATGTTTCTTAGTTTAAGCACACGCTTTACTAATCATTTACTATTAATTCTTGATTGTTGTCTGATCTTATTTAGTTTGATCGTTACTTTTGTAGTCATAATAAGAAGCACAATAACATGTTTTGATCTAAAAATGTAAACAATTACATTTAACTAGTTATTTCGTTCCAAGTAAAGCCGATCATAGGCTTAACTTTTGTTTACGAAACCATTTTTCCAAAAAAAACGGTTTATTTTGTTTTTCCATTATCTAGTAAAAGTAGGCCGTTATGTTTATTCTTTTGTGTTATAAGTATACCTACACGTGGCGAGGGGTCCATACAATTCTAAACCTACCAGCTTCCCTTTGGAACAATCGGAACAACCACTGTACTGGCTAATAATAGAGTATTGTCAAAAGTAAAACAATGTAGGTAATTCAGTTAGGACGTGTTAGACCAAACATTGTTTTAACTATTAAATGGTTCAATGTATGGTTTTTTCCGCACTGAGCCCGCGTGGTAGATTATAGCCCATTCCCTCTCATTGAGAGGAGGCCGTGTCCCAGCGGTGGGAACATTATAGGCTGTTGATGATGATGATGATGGTTTTTTCAAGGATTATTAAAATATGCACCGGACCGGCTTACCTGTAACAAACCTACGCTACTGCCACACCGTCATCACCTAATTATTATACAAACATATAGTAGTCATAATTTCGGCCGAAAGACGTCCACTGCTGGACATAGGCCTCCCCCAAGTGTCGCCACATTGACCGGACCCTTGCGACTCGCATCCAACGGATTCCCGCAACCTTCACCAGGTCATTGGTCCACCTAGTGGGAGGTCTTCCAACGCATCGTCTTCCGGTTCGCGGTCGCCACTCCAGAACTTTTCGGCCCCACCGGCCATCCGTTCTGCGAGCAATGTGCCCTGCCCACTGCCACTTAAGTTTGGCAATTCTTCGGGCTACGTCGGAGACCTTGGTTCTCTTGCGGTTGTCTTCAATTCTGATTCAATCACACAAGGAAACTCCGAGCATAGCCCTCTCCATTGCTCTTTGGGTGACTTTTAAGCTTTTGATAAGACCCATTGTGAAAGACATAATGTAGTAACCGAAGACATTTATTTATGCACCTACCTACAGTCTACAGTCTAACGGGGATAGTTTTTTTTTTCACTTCTGCAGGGTGTAAACCACCTCATCACAAAGCCGTTAACCAAGCATTCTGTACATCAAACTAAGTAACTTTACGGAAAAAATATTGCTGGGAAACAACTTTTTTTTTGAGGTTATTAATCATGTTTTGTGGTAGAACTCAATATAACGCACTTAAAACATTGGTAGAACTCAATGTAATGCACTCCGTAAACATGAGCGCACGATATTTTAAGTCAAGCAGGGTTATGGTTATTGTCATTATGTTTAAGGAGCACCGCTTCATGGGAATGTGACAATTAATGGCCCACCTTCCATGTTTCGGTAACAGGTGCACATGACCTTATGACTGTCTGAATGTGAGAGATATGTTCGCGTAGCGGAATTATTGGCCAAACATATTTAAACTTTTTGCCATCGATTCTTCGAAAATGTTGCTTCTTTTTAGTGAGACAGTTACCTAAACGTCTTCAAAAAATATTAAGAAGCATGTCTAGTTATTTTTATACTAGCTGACCCGCGCAACTTCGTGTGCGTCACATAAGAGAGAAAAACGAAATTAAAAATATCCCCGTTTTTGCAACATTTCTCATTCCTGCTCCGCTCCTAATAATCGGAGCGTGATGTTATATAGCCTAAAGCCTTCCTCGATAAATGGACTGTCCAACACAAAAATATTTTTTCAATTTGAACCAGTAGTTCCTGAAATTAGCGCGTTCAACCAAACAAACAAACTCTTCTGCAGAAAAGACATGCTCTTTTCTGAATTATATAAAATAACTATACATATTTTGAGAGCAAAAAGATTGGTTTACAGTTAGATATTTCATGATTGTTATAGCCTCAATACTTTTTTTATTTATACTGCTACTGTTAGCCTATGTCATACCACTGCTGGGCAAAGTCTTCTCCCCATTAGATCTTTCATTAGTGTTGTCGTTTTCAATCGTTAGTAATGTCCAGCCAGCCAGAAGGCGTCGCGATAGACCTCGTAGAAGATGTTCTACGAGGTGTACCGCGACGCCTCCTGGCTGAGTCAGGGCCCGGCAGTCTCGACAGAGATAACGACAAAATTTCAATCACTGATTACTAACTAATAAAATCGGTTGCAATAATTATGCTGACGAGAAACGCGTCTAGGATGTAGAGACTTTCATTATTCGCACAGGGCTGTAAATCACCACAGCTGGTCCACAGCTCGTCGGGCATGCCGTAGAATGGGCCAGCCCAATCCCACTTCAGCTCAGCGGCGTCTTGAGCAACGTCAATAATGTTGCGTTGTAGTTGGAAGATTCACGTTTGAATTATGAATGTTTTTCAAAGACCAAGATTGGGATTCATTGGATGAAATAGGAACAATGAAAATTTACACCACATAAAAATTGTAGGTAGGTACTGTTTACATTTGTCTACTTCATGCCGACCGCAAAAATAATAGTAAGAAGTTGCTTTTGTTTTCGGTCACCGTAAGAAGTAATTTTATTTTACTTGTACACAGTAAAAGTCGTACAGAAACACTCTATGAAATAAAGTTTTGCAATATTTTACAAAAATACGATTCATTGTGTCGTGAGCTCTTTGCTCTTTGCTTTGAAGTCGGATACAATGGCCGACACACTACTATACCTACGACGGAAGGATACTTATTCCACTGAAACGACCTTCAAAACATTGCACGTTGTAAAAATGGAACATTTTTCCTGAGAATATTTTTAAGAAATCCACACTTTACTGTACGAGTCACGAGCACCAATATGTTAACACTTCACAACTTTTAAAAGTGTTTTTCTCCTACTATTCTGATAATTATGTCATGTTTTTACGAACAAAGTATTCTGGTACTCATATTTTTATGAAATAGATCGCGATTTCTCGCAAAATATGCTTTTAAAATTTTGAAATGTGTACATATTGGTGCTCGTGTCTGTACAACTAAATTAAAAAAAAATTAAAACACAACAACTCCCTAAGGACTGATCTTTAGGGAGTTTTATACAGGGCTGAACTTATCAACTTTAATGTGAGTAGCAATAGGTACTCACCGGGTGGTTGTGCAGGGGCTCCCCGTAGTCGCCGTTGATTGCGCTGCTCTCGTTCAGCGACTGCAGAGACACCGACATGGAACCTCGTCTTTGAATAGATTGGCTTCTACTAATTGACTGACGTTTGAATATTTCTGTCGTATTTTTCAAAAAGCTATCCATTTTTTTCCTAAAAAATGATGATTTCCGCTCTAACGGAGATTTCCCAATTGAATTCAGATCCAATTCTGACTGTGACAAACCTCCGCGTCTAGATAACATTGTCTGGTCCAGAGACAGCTTTCTGTCGCGAGCCTTTACATGTGAAGATTCGCTTGGGGGAGGGAAATCGATCTTGACGTCAGGAACAACAGGAGTGTTTTGTTTGTTTTCTTCATTAATCAACACAAAATCTGATAATCCCTCCGGTACGCTGATAGATTCGTGTATTTTTGTGTCAACTAAACTGTTATTTTCATAACTAGCGGTAAGAAGTTCTCCTTCCGATTCGTAAGCTGTATCTATGGAATCCACAGGTTCTTCTGATTTACTTTCGTTTGAGTCTTCCCCACTATTGGCGACAACAACGTCGGGATTTGTAGCACTAGGTGGATCTACTATATTTTGTTCCGCACTATTTTGATTTTCACTATTTTGATCATCACTATTTTGGTCGACCCCAAACATGTCGTCATTATCGTTAAAATCTTTGTTTTGCATCACTTTGCTGCCCTTTGGGGCTTTTATTCGCATGCTACTATTCATCTTTACAGTTCTTAAAATCTCTTTTATTTTGAGATTTTCTTTTATCGCCTTCACGTCAGTTATAAACAAGGGAGATTGATCTTTGTCTACATACTTCGTCGGCTTTTCCTTTTTAGACTTTTGCCTAAATCTATCCATTTCGAAGTACCTACTTCACAACACTCACAAACACCATAGAAACACTTCACGGATAACAAAATCAGTATCACAGCATTTTTTTGAGACAAACATTTATCAGCACGTAACTAGCGCACAACGTTACACCTGTACAAACCGTTTAATCATGGTGATGGCGGTAACGATAACAATATGTCGACGGAACCGAACGGCATCAAGTCGCAAACCAATAAATGTGGTCCCAGGGCCGCCACTCGCACACTTGTCGTACGCACAACACGATCATTAATATATTGATTACATTATCCTACTATTATAACACGGTTTCACTCGGCGTAGTTCGTGACTGTGTTGGACGTTGTCACTACGAAAAGAGCTACGTCATTAAAATTTAATAAAAGTAAACACGTTTCGTCCGGCCTCTAGTGTGATTAGTTACATGTCTTCAACTCTAAAGATATCTCGTAGCTTGTGATAATCTTTGATAATATATCGCTTAATCTATACCATTTTTCTTTTATCTCTAGTCACCGTTCAACGTCGTACATCGACTGAAGTGGCGTGTCCTGCACCAAAAGCATGCCAATAGCGTTGTTAACTAAAATTAATATACTTATTTTCCACTATGGCACGCCATCTTATCAGTAAAGAGCTAGCAAATATTTATTTTATGTGTAACGATAATAATGCCAAGTATTCGGTCCTTAAACAACTCGAAGAAATACCTATTATTAATTTGTTAAAGTAAGATAACGAATTGATAAGATCATTTCCTATGATTACGGTATCTTATCATAGTTTACGTTGCATGTTGGAGATGTTGCAAGAATTTGAATGTTTGTTGACGAATCGAGTGATTCTTAGATTATAATAAACATGGATACTAGATATTAGGACTATTACACAAAAGACATTATAATCAATTTAAATTGCGATACCCGGTCAAATAATAATTAATAAGCTACATTATTAAGCTATTAATTAGGAGGAGCTTTCACTTTAAGTTAGTTAGTTTACTTTAGCAAAATGTAAATAACGTACATACTATTTGTTTCAATAAATAAATACTCAAAAAAAAATATAAAGCTACTTTTTTTAAATTTGTAATTTTATTTTTCTGTTGACAATTTTACAAGTGATGTATTCGACTACGGCTACTAACAGGTTTACAGGTTTTGTAAAATTAGCCAGTCATTATAGTTTGTCACAAGAAAACCGCTTATTACACAGATAAGATAAAGTCTATTCAGTACAGGGATACTGCATTTTTTTATCTTATTTGCCTGCATTATACTTTATACTTGTGTATCTCTTTTTACATTTAACTTATTAGTTTGTTTTGTTAGCTTCCTAGTATGTATTGGTCGAATCTTACAACCGAATTTCAAACTAGTGTGGCCCCCAAACCAGTTAAGTTGAAATTTTACATACACCTGTTTTTCGGTTCTGGTGACAATACATTTTTATGAAAGGCATCACTTGATCCTGCAGCCAGGATTGCCTCCTCCAATAGAACTCTTTGACGGTTAATAGCACTTTAGTGAAATTTTGTATACGCGTTCAATGTTTACAGATAAATCTAATTTTCTTCTTATCATTTCAGAAAAGGATGTTTAAAAAAGAAAGATTGCTCGTTTATCATCGTTGCTCGGACTTTAGCTATCTGTGTTGCGCTTGCGCTTGCGCTTCACTAGATGAACGTTCGACGGATGGCCTCTTATCTGCGAAAACCAGCCACAAAAATAAGGAAACCTGGTACAATAAAAATGTTTAAACTTAAACATTTTTACTGTACTAGGTTTATCTAATCATTTTATTACCTGCCTATTTTACGGCTGTTTTGTTAGATAGGAAAGACTACTATTTTCGTCATCGAGAATTGAGACATGTTCAAATGAATTATTAGATTTTTGTTAGCCGACTGCGACATAAAGGGGTTATGTTTTGCTTATTTATTGGATCGTCTATGGACGTTAGAATTCATGTTTTAGCTTTTCGTGAAATATCTTTTTTCACTTGGCATAAATAAATGGCGGTGAAACTTATAAGAGTGTCTTTGTTACTCACACGGCTAGTTGTATCAAGGGCTTGAGTCAGAAATAAAAAAGCGGCCAAGTGCGAGTCAGACTGGAGGGTTCCGCAGCAACAAGTAACATAATATAAAAGTTCTGGCACCTTTTACAGATTTATTTGTCAGAAAATAATGTTTCACGGTTTATGCATTAGGTTTATGGTTATGAAATTAAATGTTTTATTTTATTTTTATAATTGAGTTTATTGAATGAAAGGTAAATTGCTGTTTGCGATTAAAAAAAAACTTATTTGTGTGAAAATCTTAATGCGGTTCACAGAATACATCTACTTAACAAGTTTCAAGAGCATAGTTCTTATAGTTCCGGAAGAAAGTGGCTGTGACATACGGATGGACAGACAGACAGACATGACGAATCCATAAGGGTTCCGCTTTTTTGCCAAAAGGGCCAAGTGCAAGTTGAACTCGCGTGGAGAGGGTTCCGTCCAATGTCAAGTCAAATTTTCCGAAAGTGAGAGTAGTATACCGAGTTTACCAATGTATTTTGAATACATAGAATTCTTATATGTTTTCCAATAATATACAAACAATGAACTATTTATAATGTTTTTCTTTTTCAAAATTTAAGGTGCTGTAGTTTCCGAGATCAGGAGGGAGGGGGAGAGGGTATGGTCAATTTTCCTCTTTCTACTTTCGTCTTATATTTGAAAACCTCTTTACGAGCCTTTTCTTTTGATACCTTTATGACACAGTAAGGTTTGGAAAACATTTTTTTAATACCCTCGTTTGTCCCCCGAAAATGAAGCATATTTAAAAAATATACATTTTCTTTGCACATCTGTATTTGGGTCATAGGATTACACCATCCTACCTTCACCTGATTTTACCCAGCAGATGCGGAGCAAATTTGATATGACAGACAGAGTTGCACGAGTGATCTTATAAGAGTTCCGTTTTTTTCTTTTTTTGCACAGAACTCGCTTCCGTCACGAGCGAATCATTTGACGACTCGAATGGCGTAGTGGTAGTGAAGCTGCCTTGCGTTCTTAGGGTCCTGGGTTCGAATCCCGGTAGGAGCGTTTGTGTGATGTGATGAGCATGGACATTTGTTTCCGTGTCATGGATGTTTGTATGTATAATAAGTATGTATTTACTTTTTTTTTTTTTTTTTTTTTTTTTTTTTTTTTTTTTTTTTTTTTTGGATATGGCATCTCGCAGTTCAGTCTGAGAAGACTGGCTTCTGCTTAACCGGGCAATGTCCTGTGGATGCCTTGATTCTAAGGCCTCCAGCCAGGGCGAAAATAACTAAAAACTAAGCGACAGCGCTCTAAGGGCACCCCCTGTGGGGTACGAACCTCGGCTTAGGGCGTCGCTGGGGGCAGCAAAGGGACAGGCTGGATCTGATTGTCCTTATTTGGGGACTGATTTAATACTACAGGCTCAGCGTCGCGGGCTGGCTCGAGCAAGGGTCGGGGAGGGATTGATCGGGGATTTCGCGCCGGACCTCTGCGGCGAGGTCGGTAGGTTTTCGGTCTGTATTTGTATGCTCTGCGTACCGTACTGGTATCTTTCCTACTCTCTTGCAAGATAGTGATCGGATCGTCGGGGGCGACTAGGGTGTGACGCGGACGTTGGACGGAGCTAATACGCGATGGGTCGTACCGGGCGGCCGATGCGATTAGGGGATTCCTATGCTTAATAGCAGAGTCGAAGTAACGCTTGGAAAGGCGTTTCATGAACTGCTTAACGGTGGGGATTCTAAGGTCTACGTGAAGACTATCGTTACGGACGTAAGGGGGGGCACCGGTGATCTTACGGAGATATCGGTTCTGCAAGGTCTGCATCGAGTGGATATGACGCGGGTGGGCATGCGCGAATACTATGCAAGCATAGGTCATGATGGGACGGATGACTGCGGTGAAAAGACGCAATTTGCACTTGAGTGACAATTTGCTCTTCCTAGTGATCATGAAGTGGAGCCGGCCCATAGCAAAGGCAGCCCGGTCGCGAGCTGCTTTGATGTGGGCCTTGAACGACAGATGGTCGTCCAGAATAACTCCGAGATACCTGGCTTGCCTTTCCCAAGGGATAGGCTTACCGAACATAGTGATGGGGGGACCTGGCGAACGCTTAAGGCGTGCCTTATAGTATAAAACTGCCTGGCTTTTTTCGGGATTAACTTCTATTCTCCACTTACGGAACCAAGCGCCGAGCGAGTCGGCAGCTTTCTGGAGAATGCGGCGGATGTTATCCGGAGAACGGCCGGTGTAATAAATCGCGGTGTCGTCAGCGAAAAGTGCTGTTTGAACCTTCTGGTTCCTCGGAATGTCGCTGGTGTACAGCGTGAACGCGAGGGGAGAGATAACGGAGCCCTGAGGGACTCCGGCGCGAATCGGATGAGGAGAAGATAACGTCTTACCCACACGGTAGCGGAAGGTACGGTTTGACAAAAAGTCTCGTAAGATGAGCACGAGACGGTCGGGCACACCGAGCTGATAAAGCTTGTATATCAGCCCGTTGTGCCAGACCTTGTCAAAGGCTTTCGCGATATCGAAGTACATCACCCCCGTCATCGCTCCGCGCTGGAAACCAGCGCTCACGTGTTCGACGATGCGGTGGACTTGATGTATGCAAGAATGTTCGGTCCTGAAGCCGAACTGTTCTTTCGGGATGAGGCCCTTTGTCTCGGCAAAATCTCTGAGACGCTTGTATATAAGCCTTTCATAGATCTTGCCGAGAGCACTCAGGAGACTGATCGGCCTGTAGCTGGAGGGCTGGGCTTTCGGTTTCCCAGGTTTGGGAATACCTATAACAGTGGCCTCTTTCCACGTTTGGGGGAAAATATTATTGCTCAGGGCGCCATTGAAGATGGCAGCCAAAAGGACTATGAGCCTAGCGGGGAGGGCTTTAAAAACTCTATTCGTGAAACCGTCGGCGCCTGGGGCTTTCCGAGGCTTCAGCTTATCTATAATATCCTTGACCTCTTCCGGGGTGATGGCGGGGAGGGGGTCATCGGGATCTTCAAAAGGGGGAAGCGATGCTCTACGTTCAACTTCTGCATCCACCTCATCAAGGTGCTGCTTGTCTACTGGTAGAGTGCTTGGCGAACATTGAGATTCCAAGCTGTCGGCTAGGCATTCTGCTTTTTCAGAGTCGTCAAAAGCGACGCTCTTGTCGGGACGTATGAGGGGTGGAGAAGAGACCTCTTCCGAGGTGCGCAACTTCCTTTGAAGCTGCCAGAAGGCTTGATGAGTGGGCTCGAGTTCGCTAAGCGTCTTGTCCCATTGACTCGAGCGAAACTCACTAGTGCGTTTCTTTACAGCACGCTGTAAGGAACGCATGTGAGCCTTGTTCGCATCGCAGGGCCAAGAGCTGTAGGCACGTATGGCCGCGTTCTTCTCGGTTATCAGTTCACGTATATCGTCGGGAAGTATCCAGCGGCGATCACTCACCGCCGGTACTTCACGAGAACAATCCTTCAGTACGGATTGTACGTGTTCTGTAAACGAGTCGATTGCAGCCTCGGTGTCTGCGACTGAGACGATATGGTCGGGAATACCATCTAGAAGTGGTGACGTTTCGGATTTCAGCATATCGCTTACTTTCCTCCAGTCGGTAGTGAGAATAGTGGGAAGGGGCTGGCTGGGGTCAATGATACCCGAGCGAGGAATTAAGTGCATGAGCACTGGACGGTGATCGGAGTGGAGCTCGTGTAACGTCTCAATCATGTGTAACCGAAGGTTCACATTCTTGAGCAGCGCTATATCGAGAACGTCGGGAAGATGACTGACAGTGTCAGGATAGTGCGTGTGCTCCATAGGAGCGACCGCGTCGAAACTAAGAGATTGGCCTAGATCGTAGAGGACTTTCCCTCTCGGGTTCGTCGTTCTACTGTTCCAGGCCGGGTGTTTGGCGTTGAGATCGCCCGCGATGATCACGGAGTCACTCAAGCCGAAAAGAAGGGTGAGATCGCTAACCAGGAGGTTGTGATCTTCCCAAGTATTAGTGGGGGCCAAATAAGCAGAAACTAAATGTACCGGTTGATGACCGGTCATAGCAAGCCGACAGATTGAAACCTCAAGTAAGGACTTTAAAGGAGGGGGATCGATGGGAATACAATGCAATTCTTTGCGAAAGTAAATAAGGGTGCCGCCCTTGTGACAACGTAGCCTATCATTGCGAACTATGCGGTAGTTGGCAATCTTGGGGTCGCGGTGGCTGGGTTTGAGGAACGTCTCCTGGATGAGGAGAACGTCAACGTTATGGTCACGGAGGAAGGCGGCGATCTCGTCGCGCTGACCTCTCATGCCATTGGCGTTAAAATAACCTAATCTAAGGGACCGGGGTTGGGTGCAAGAGGGATTTGGTGTGATATCCATTACGGCGCGAAGTTGAGGTTACGAAGAGTGGCCTTGATGACTGGATAGGCATCAATGATGTCGACGACCTGCTGGAGGTCCGTTGCCGCTTTGAGCTCAGCGACCATGCGGTCGGCCTCAGCGGTGCAGAGAGGTTGGAACCTCATCAAGTAATTCAGATTGGAATTCTGAGAAGCAGGAGCGCGGGTAGGAGCAGCGGGAGCTTGGGTTTGCGGAGGGGCCTGAGGGGCCTGAGGTGCGGCCACAGGAGTGGGCGCTGGGACAGGGTTGTCCAAAAGACCGGGCATGGGGGGGTTGGGTTTACCCTTCGCGAGGGCAGGGAACGCTTGCTGATGGTTCAGCATGTTCCAAGGAGAAGGCCTCTGAGGGCTGAGACGCTCTGGGAGGACTGTTGACGGGACTTTGAAGGAAGAGGGAGCTTCCCTCTGCTGACGTTGGTTGGCGCGATTCGCCAACTTGCCAGCGGACTGTTTCGGGGCTTTGGGGCAGCCCCTGTAGTTTGCCGGGTGGCCAGACTGTCCGCATAGCACGCAACTAGGCGGCTCTGTGCAGAGACTCCTGTCCTTGGGACGGGTGCAGTCTGCCGTGGCGTGGTCGCCGAGGCACTTTACACACCTATGCGGTGCGTAACAGTACTTTTGGCTGTGGCCATATAGTTGGCAGCGATGACACTGCCCTACTATCTTGAGTTTCTTAGGCCTCTCGATGATAATGCCCGATAACGAGCACACCGATCGGACCTTGAAGATAGGGTGGTGCCCTTCAACCGGGTCACATATTACGAGTACCATATCGTACTCGTCACCCCCTTGGGACCTATTCTTGTGGAGGCGGTGGACCGCCGAAACAGGGATGCCCTGGGATGTCAGATCATCCAGGATGTCGGAGGAGGGAATCTCCTTGGGGATCCGCTTGATGACCACACGGGTCGGCTTCTCCTCAGGGAGGCTGTAAGTGTGGAAGGCGACGTTCCTTCCACGAAGAGCGTGTACCAAATTACGGAAATCCGTAGAAGTGGGGGTCTTTACTTTGATACCCTGAAGGGTAGAAGTGGCATTGGTGTATTGGATCTTGCGATCCACACACATTTTTGAGATCTCTGTCCATCTGGATTTCTCCTGGATGTATAGAGCGGGTGGCTTCAGCTGCTTCTTTGAAGAAGGAGCAGCTGAGGAGGGGGCTGGCTGTGAAGCAGCCGTGGGACTTGCAGGGCGGCTGACAGGAGCCGCACCTTGCGGTTGCGAAATAGCCATAGGGCTTGCCGGGCGACTGCCCTGGGAGGCAGCTTGAGGAGCGATGGGGGCTATCGGGGACGGGGAGGCTTGAGGAGCAAGGGGAGGCGCATTGAGGGCTGTAACAGCCTTCTTGGCCTTATTGGCCTTAGCTTTCCTTCCCTTCTTCCTCTTGCCCTTTTGCACCAGCTGAAAGTCCTCCGATTCAGAGGACGAGGAGGTGGAGTTGGGGGAGTCGGGGGAGCTCTCAACGGCAGAGGGCGCGGACTCAACAATCTCCATATCGGAGGAGGAAGGCTGAGTGATCGGACGATGTACTACGGGACGGTAGGCACTGGGCCTTGATGCTCGGCGAAGCGGCGAAGCTGCGACGAACAGGACGGGAGGCGCGGTGGGGCGCGGAGAATCGACGGAGCGGGGCGGAGCGCACGTCTGCACGCTACGGTGGCCGAGCGTCGAATGTGGTATGTATTTACAAACAAAAAAGTATATATGTAGTATATCAACTATCTGGTGTCTACGACACAAGCCTTGCTTAGTGTGGCACTAGATGGCGCTGTGTGTTTAATGTCCAGCGATATTTATTTATTTAGTATTTTATTTTTATAGATTGGAAAAGCGTGTAAAAAGATGCATTAACGAAAATAATAATTTATGACCAGGCTACTAGTACCCATAGATAAAATACAAAAGATAACATTTAACAACAATATTAGAGTAATACACATTTTTAACCTTATTGCTGTCATATATTAGGTAATTACACATATGTATTATTTATGTAGGTGTCAGGCCAGCCCAATCCAGAAGTGGTCATCTTATAGTGGGTCTTCAACAAATACCCCAGGGTTAAGACGGAATAAAGCAGTTCGTCGTGGAAGTGGTAACAGCAGCAGCTCTCGATTCTGAACTGTCATCAGATGACAGCCGCCACGTTAACCATCGCTGCGACCATGGTCACGAAGTATATAGTTTATAAGACCATATGGCTGCGACACTCCGCTAGAGTGACAGTCACAGTATGCCACCAGCCAGTGTCACTCTTAGCCGACTTTCTTCGAGTTTCCTAGTAACAAACTGACGGCGCCAATATATTAATATTTTCTGCTATGAATGATGCAAACGGCCACCATATTTTTTCGGCTTTTGGTTACTCGATTTGATATGTCGTCGTAACATTGAAATGAAGTACCTCTAAAACAATGAGTTTTATAATGTCCGATTCCCCGACTCGGGGCCGATGAAGGAACACACTTTATAACTGATGTCAAATTTATTCAGTATCTTTCAATGTAATTATAGTTGGTGTACCTATCCTATAAATATATTTCTCCTTCAGAATTGAGTTCAAAAGCAATCAAATCTTTTAGTTCATATTCAAACGTCTTGACACCTGCGCATCCAGTATGACGACAACTTCCCATGTTATTTTCAGGGTCTGTTGTGGAATTGGCTGATTCTGATAATGATTTTAAGTTCAAATCCAAAGGCAAAAAGGCACATTTACGCTTTACCAGATTTACCGGACACTGTATTTGTGCAAGATTCGATTCTATCCGCACTATAAAAATAACATCGATTTATATTTTTTTTTAAATATGCGCTACATTACACACACAACTAACAATAATCCTGTCGTCAGGTCAATTTTCTGTTTTAAAATACTTCTTCAAAATTTCAGTTCGACTTTGATAAATATTTTGCAATTTACCAAAATGCTTATTGGTAATGAGCATAATAAACCAATAAGCATTTTGATACATTTACAGTAAACTTAATTACTAGTATTGACAATTCGGCCAATACAAAATCCATCTAACTGCAACTGCGATTGCTTGTGACACAGAATCAAAAGCGCGGGTATTCTTTACGATTACATTTTTCCCACCGCTAAAGTTTGTTTTAAATCCATTCTTTAATAAAATAAGGTTGGCTGTCTTCTTGGAAGTATTATTTCTTTTTTCTCTTTTTGTTGCTAGTCCTCGCCAGTTTCATATTAATCTTGGATTATCCGTAAAAATAGATTCTTTTGCGAACTGTACTCATTCGGAAAACTTGGGTATTCGGACCATAAACAATTAAGAAACCTATGAATTCGGAAATATAAGAATTTGAAAAAATAATATTTAGGAAAAATATTGTTGCGTATTTTAAAGAATTCGTAAAATAAGTAATATGAAAAATCACGAATTAGGATTTTGGCGCTGACATCATCTATACACTTATCCACTTTCACATTCTTCGTCTCCGTTTTATTCTTTGGTTTCTTTGTTTTTGTTGCTTTATGTTACTGATAGCAACTTTTATTTCACTAGAAGAGTTCTAAATGCTTCATAAAAAAACTTATCCATACGGTATCTGTCACTCCTAATGATGATTCTATATAAATGCCTTTTCACGTTTTTGAAATAGCTTTCGACATTCGACGATGAAGGATTAGATAATTATGCTTGAATTATATAGATTTTTCATGATATTTGGACCACAACGGAAGTTCGCAATAAAGTGTTTAAAAAGATTCGAAAATAATACAAGTTATCATGTCCATACTTAAAGTCTACTTCTGTTAACGTAATAATCAATTACTGTTCGAATTCCATTGCATGATGGAACCACTTAGGACTTTTTAAATCAGATTCTTCTTCCCCAACGCTTTCAAATGAAGTTTCGAGACCTTGGAAAGAAGAGTAGTTTAATGATTCAAAACTTATTATTTTGTTACTATCTTCGATTTCAATTTCAGACTCCACAGTCCGTGAAAAAGATCCTAATTTTTTCAGCCTAATGTTTGCTTCGTCACGTCTTGTATTGTGACCTTCATTGTCCACCATAATATTTATTTGTAGACAATATGATCATATCTATGACAATTTGTCATAATCTTCGCATTGCTTTAGTATTGAATTTTGTAAATGCTTTTACAACAGCACCAATCAAAGCTGAGTCATCTGTAACTACTTCATTTGGTAGTGATTTATTTTTGGCCCAAGTATCGAGCTATTTGTATATTCAGAAACGACGCCGGTCAGAAATAAGTTGAGCTACTGGAACACTGCTTTTATCGTTACAAGACTGCATTACACATATCACACATGAATAAGCAGAAGAACATCTGATTTGATAACTTTAAATTTCCGGCTCCAACTGGTTTGAAAATGCTACCAGTAGCATAATCATAGTAAGAGCTTTTTCTGTTTTCGTATTTTATTTGTCAACCGACAGTGGGTAAATGGGGCGGGTCCCTGTCCTATACATTCATCACAGTTTTTGCTATTTTATTCTTGACTACAATAGCAGACTTGTGTTTTAACGCAATAGCAAACTCAAGTCCTTGAAAGTTTTATCTTTTTCATTAAATTATGTGAACGTTCATTATAATAATTGCGTGTCGTAACATTTAGCAATTTTATCAGTTAGCCAGTATAATAACTTGAATTTCCGATTTACACTGCTTGCAAGCTCCAGCGCATATAACGCAATCGTCATGCTTAATCGAATATTTTTTAGAAAATCCAGCTACACGGCCTTCGAATTGTCTTCCACTCGTAACATACTAGCCCACTGATGTTTCGGCAAAAGAGTCTTCAGGTCTTCGCCCAGTTACACGACTCCGCTCCCACACTCCAAAAATAATAAAATTCATATTCTATATGTCGGACGAAGAGGAAGTAAATGATAAGAGGATAGGTCGTTGCATACGAGAAATTGATACAATTTATTGTTAATTTAAAATAACTTGTTAAATCCTAATTTAATGTGATTTGATTGATCAAATATATTATGTAAAAACTAACTAACTTCATTAAAAGTCATTGCATTGTATCATGTCAAATAATAGCAGAGGATATTATATCCAAAGTAGGGTCGCGCGCCATCTTTACTGTATTGATGGGCTTGACACATGCGGTGACACAGCAAGGATTGCTTGGAGATGGTTTGGAGAACGGTGGTGGATCGCGGATCCGGGTGGATCGCTGGTGATGAAGTTAGATTGGTGTCGTGAACCTGCTGCTCGAATATAATTGCTAAGCGAACTAGTAATTGTGAAATATTGCTATTCAATTGTGTGAAGCAGTGAATACTTTGTTACCACTAGACTCCGCGAACACTGATGATGTCGAGAAGGATGCTGCTTCTCTGACATAAATATATTATGACGTTTAAGTATTTCTCTTTATATATGCTTTATAGCATTGACAGCGGTAAGCCCGCTGACAGCGAGCTGTCTGCTAATTTATGTTGCCAATGGAACGTATACCCAAATAGCAATACATAAAGCTCATATTTGAATTATATCCTTTTTGTTGGGTGGGAGCGGAGTCGTTAGGTGGGCCACAACCTTTTGTCCTAAAGTTCGACAATTTGTTTTTATTTCTTTTTACATATTGTACGACAGGCTGAATTTTTTGCCACTGATAAAAATCTATGTAAAAATTAATGTTTTGCAGTTAAAAAAGTCGGGGTTGTTGAAATCACTGTTTCTTTTCTGTCACTGTTTAGTCGAAAAAAAAATTGATATTTAAATGCCGTTTTTCTGACATTTTGTGCTGTAAAAATTCACTAAGGTTATTAAACACTGGGTCAGACGATGACGGAAGATAATTTTTATCAGAAAAATAATTAACGAACTTTGAAAAAATACTTTTCTGATCTTCTAACGATACTGTTAACTGTCAATCTCGTTTCATCGTGAAATCACACTCTTTTATAATAAATTATTGCTATTACACTTTTGTTAATAGCAATAATTTCCATTCTACCCTGGCTGCGTCGGTGACCTTGATTCTCATGCGGATGTCTTCATTTCTACTACTAGGTATAACTCTGCATTTTCTTTTGCGTATTACTTACAGGTGTAATGTTACGTTAGGAGCCACAGAGGTTGCACTTGTACCCCAGTTGACGGCAAAAGGATTGTATCCTATTAAAAGGGACTTAAAGCTAACTGGCGACTTACTGATACTCCTTAATCCACACACCACATCGCTCATTACATCAGATCACATCGAAACACACAACCATCTTACACATACGCCACACCTAAATAAAGCACACATGATACAGTATTAAGATGTTAAACTAAAAATAAAAGGAAAAAGGCTGTAATATATATGTAACATAATTATATAATCCATACTTAATGTTATAAAGCTGAAGAGTTTGTTTGTTTTAACGCGCTAATCTCAAGAACTACTGATTGAAATTGAAAAAATCTTTTGGTGTTTATAAGTCTATTTATCGAGGAAGGTTATAGACTATACAACATCATGCTTCAACCAGTAGGAGCGGAGCATTAAAGAAAATTGTTGCAAAAACGGGGAATATTAATTCCGTTTATTGACATTTTCTCTTTTATGAGACGAAGTTGCATGGGTCAGCTAGTCTAAGATATGGAAGAGCAGTCTCCTAATACAGGCATTGTTTGCCTAAACGGAGGCTCCAAACGCGATTCATTATATATGAAGTATTTTGTTTAAATTAAAAAAATGAATTTGAATTTTTCTGTCCTTCGGCTAGGTGTTGTGTTATCTGTTATGTTTCCTGAATAAATGTTTTACAGCAACATCGCTTTAGGAGCTATTACACAATCGCATTACATATACTGTAAACCACACGTGATTGTCAATTTGCCTTGCAATGTAGTCGGAATGACTCCAGGCCACGTGGCCAGGCGTCGAGACATTAACGTAATGACTTTACATTTTGTAAAGTGTTACCTTGCGATACAGGAATGGAATAAATTAGCGGCCAGTTTCATGGCCTCTGGCTCAGTTCCTGATTACTCTAGCAAATCAGAAAAGGCGATTTTTATATATTTCACCGTAAAATTGTCAAACACGTTAGATTGTAATCTCTCTAGCGATATTGTAACCCTCGAAATATTGTAAACTGAACATACGGAAGTATCTCTGCCCCCATAATCGGGACTTGGGGCACCTCCCCCCCGTTAGGTTAGTTAGGTTCGTTTAAACCCTGCTCTCGGAAATAGCGGCACCGCGAAGCGGGGATCCGTCAGCTACGCTTCTTAGGGGAATATAAAGTGTTTTAAAGTATTAGTTTTTTTAATATTACATACATTATCTTTTCATGAGAGTGGTACCAATGGGCAAGGGGGACCCCACCCTTCCCTCCACACCGCGTGAGTTGACTACCATCGCATGCATTTCACGAAAACTAAAGCGTTTTATTGTAAGCAGTTTGTTCGTTTGACAATATTTCGAGAGTTTACAATATCGCAATATCGCTAGAGAGATTACAATATAACGTGTTTGACAATTTTACGGTGACAAAATTATACAAAGTGTGATGTGTGTGTGATCGCAATTCTTCTTTTCTTCCTGCGACTTGGCCATCACCAATGTGACACACCTATAGACCGTCCTTGGCAAGCGGTGCTTTACCTAGAAGATCGACCCATGCGGATGTTATTAGTTAGCCACGAGCTTAGCCATTTTTTTTTGTACTTCGTGTTCACTTGAATGCTATTTATCCACATCCAGATTAGGACATGAAAACATTTTTGTTGTTTCAAGTAGGCACATTTTAATTAATTTCATGTCTTGGATGGTAGGTAAAGTACTTAAGACTGCACTAAGTCCTACGCAGACAGAGGCGGCATGGCAGGGATTGATTTTTTTACCAATGGACATTCAAACGTATTGGTATTGAAATACGACATAAATTGCTTTGCATGAAAATGATACCGTGGCATCGAAAGAAAATTACATTGGAAAACGCACAACAGTCGTATTTCTATGCCAATACGTTTGAATGTCCATTGGCAAAACTTTAAATAAATCCTTAAGGTATCATCTTTATCTTGCCCTTGTCCCATTTCATTTGGCGTTGGCGCAGCAATTCTTACTCTTCCATAATTCTCGATTATTCGTCATTATTGTTAATTATGTAGTTCATAGAAATGGCTTGTCACACAACGCGAACGTCTGTAGATGCACTGTAAATTAATTATTATGAACGTTGTTCGAACTCGGCCATTAGTTTACTAGTTTACCTAACTAATTCATGTTTAATGTTTGTGGAATGTGCTAAGGCTAATTGATGATAGAGTTAGCTTTAACATTAGTGATAATCCTAACTTACGTAGTAAATAAGAGAGTACACTCGATAACAGCTTTGCCTCCACGGGGACCGCTGCATGGCCTAGTAAGGACTTAGGATACTTTTTATCTCAGAAGTAGGTACGTTTCCGTGGGATAAATTTCGATTCCCTTGCGGGCGAACTCGCAGACAAAAGCTGGTTCTTAATAAAATGTTTCGGTGCTTCTTCAAGGTAACAGATTCGTGTCTGAGGCGAAGTGTGCATTAAAGTGCACAACCTGTACCTATTCAATTTACATTACGGGAAAATGCTCACTCAATAAAGGTTGTAAAAACCTCTTAACGGTTTTGAGGTTTCAAAAATGTTAAAGTTGTTTGTTTTTGCATATAGTTTCTGGACCATTTGCCCAACCTTACTATATTAATTTGAGTAATTTTAGGTACTTGCGTAGGGAGAAATTCGGCTATTTGTCTTTTCGATCATCGTCATCATCATCATCATCGTCATTTCAGCCAAAAGACGTTCACTGCTGGACATAGGCCTCCCCCAAGTGTCGCCACATTGTCCGATTACGTGCGACTCGCATTCAACGGATTCTCGCAACCTTCACCAGGTCATCGGTCCTCTTAGTGGGAGGTCTTCCAACGCATCGTCTTCCGGTTCGCGGTCGCCACTCCAGAACTTTTCCGCCCCATCAGCCATCCGTTCTGCGAGCAATGTGCCCTGCCCACTGCCACTTCAGTTTGGCAATTCTTCGGGCTACGTCGGTGACCTTGGTTCTCTTGCAGATGTCTTCATTTCTGATTCGATCACGCTAGGAAACTCCGAGCATAGCCCTCTCCATTGCCCTTTGGGTGACTTTCCTTGTCTTCTAATGTCAAAAAGTCAACAACATATCAGACCTAGACAAGCGGATTTTTACAAAAACATACGATTATCACTTGTTTGTACGAGATTTCGTGATTTCACATGTCGGGGTGCCTACCATTGCCATCTCCTCAGTTTCTATGCTGAGAAAAACGAAATGAAGGTCAAAAGGAAAGCTGTACGGGCTCTAACCAGTGCTTTTGATCTCTCGGAAAACGAGTTCCTCGAAAATTATAAAGTAGGTAACCAAAGAAATGGTGCAATATTTGTGCCAGGAGCTGAATGAAGATGAGAGGAGAGGAGAGAACAGGCAGACCCTGCGATGTGCTAGGATACAGATCTTCGCTCATTTTCATTTAGTTTTTCGTAAATGGAGCATTCAATCGAAAAAATAGAAACAGACGATAAAAAAAAATCCCTACTTCACATGTAGGGGGTTCCCCCTACATTTACCGTAAAATTATTTACCGTTTTATTTTCTAAAATTTTAATTTACGATTTTGTCAAGGTAATCTACACCACAAATTTTTAATTAGTAGAAAAAAAAATGGGGTACCCGTGCCCTTTACTGATCAATGATCATATTTATGTAGTCAAAAGTCTTGAGTGACATTTTGGGATTAAATCAAACGCTAATAACTTTGCTGTTTACCAATATTATTAACTGCGCAACTTCGTCTGCGAGTGAGGGTTAGTTTTTTTTTAATAAAAAGTATCCTATGTTACTTCTAATACCTCCAAGAATATGTGTACATCATCGTGAAAGCGTAACAAACAAACTTACATTCACATTTATAAGATACTAGCGGATGTCACGCGGTTTCACCCGCGTAGTTCCCGTTTCCGTGGGACTACGGGGATAAAATATAGCCTATGTTACTCAGGGTAAATGTAGCTTTCCAATGGTGAAAGATGTTTTGAAATCGGCTCAGTAGTTTATGAGTTTATTCATTACAACCAAACAAACAAAGTTTTCCTCTTAATAATATTAGGGTAGATAGGATAGGATAGGACATAGGATGACACTTCACATATAGAGGGAGTAAAACACGTCTTCACGAAGCCGAAAGGCACTTGTTCTCCCCATCATTACGATCATGTTTTACACCATACCTGGGACCCTTCTAGTTACGGAGATATGGGGGGTCAAAGTTACAACTTTTTGACAAGTTTTTTTTTTAATACAATCTAACATTTTTTTTTTGTAAGATTTTATCTATTAACTCCTCCACGACCCCCGTACTATTCAGCACAACCATCAGCAAAATGTTTTAAGTGCGTTACATTGAGTTGTACCACAAAACATGATTTATAACCTCAAAAAAAAGTTGTTTCCCAACAATATTTTTTGCGTAAAGTTACTTAGTTTGATGTACAGAATGCTTGGTTAACGTCTTTGTGATGAGGTGGTTTACATCCTGTATGTATAATAACAAGAACATCTTTAACATAAGTATTTGTACTAATTAAAAATGAGTGGTGTTATTATCAAAATTAAAATGCCATATGGTGGCTAGGCCAGTGTCAATCACACGATGGACAGACCGAAATGACAAAACTATAAGGGTTCCTTGTCAGGACTACGGAACCCTAAAAAGCTCAGCCTCAAACATACTCAAAGGTTCACACTAGCTGAATATAAACCGCTGCTTATCCCTTCATATGAAAAAAATCAAACCCTCTAGTAATACAAACGTGTGTATTGGTATAAGGGCGCGACTCCATTAGGTAAGTTACTGGTATATGCAAGTTGCAAATTGCATAAAACTTGAACAAACCCGCATTTAATCTGTAATTTGTATAAGGTAGTTTGAATGCGCAAACTTTGCTTGTACGTTTTGAATTGCGAACGAGTGACGTGTACTGACATGGTATCTCGCTGTACAAACTATCGAAACTGAATGGCTGTTAGGTGTCCGCGAGGAACATGAGAAAATAATAATCTTTATTGAGGAGTATCGAATCAATAAACGAGTACCGTTGGAAAATATTTTTAAATATTTTTCGTCAAACATCTCTTCCATGCAAGTAAAACCTGCACGCAATTAACACACTCGTAAAACCACGGAAGCAAGTTTTACGCAAATGACGTAATACTTGCATGCAAGACTTGCCTAATGGAGGCGTTGTTTGTTGTTTTGTCACTTGAATAAAAATGTACAAGTACAAAGTACATCATCCAAGTTATAGGTTGTAAGCAGGTTTATTCAAGTTAAATGCAATTTACAACTTGTAAACAAGTACCTAACTTACCTAATGGAATAGTGCCTTAAGTATTCTACTATTTTTGGTAGACTGCAAACGTCGATGAAGTTTTGGTTACATCAGACCTGTAGTTAGAATGTACATTTCGTATTATATGTATATTGCATGTCCGTATAGAACGACACGTGTCCTGTTTTAAAAGCAATTTAAATTATCTGGACACCATGCACCAAAAATAGAAGCAAGTAATTTGACGTTTCTACGTAGTCCTTTTTGCACGTGTAACCTAGTGGCGTTGGTGAGCTTTTTTGATTGAGTCTTTTATTTGTATCATGGAGGGTTCTTTTTCGAAGAAACAGTATATTAGTAAGGGGAGTCTGGAAGTCTTTTTTTCAGAATAAAAACTGATAGCTGCGTAGGTAAGATGTAATGAGAAAACATTCAGACAGGAGCCTTACGGCTTACAAACGTAAACTTTCACTTAACAAATAGAGCAAAAAACGAACTACGAGCTGTCCAGCAACGTTGATTCATCACATTGTAAGGAGCCTGATCTAAAACGTCATAAGTTAGGAAAATTTCTCGAAGAGATTGTGGCCTTTACCTAGAGTAAAATCTAATTCCGTGTTAAAAAATAAAAGAACATTCAACCAAATAAAGTTAATTCTCTTTGAAAGTGTTCTTCGGTCCTAGTCGGAATTTGCTGTAAAGAATACCTTAAAAAATATTTAAATACTTCAGAAACATCAGATACTTAAGGTTTAGTGAAAGAGTACAACATTCTGGGCCTTAGTTACATACGTAGTTATATACTTAACCTCTTATATGCCGTAATTATAGACACAATTAAAAAGTCATTGTGTATTGTAAGAAATAAAGACATTGTATAATATTGTATTGTATTGTGTGGATCCACGTTCGATACAAAGGGTTAAGTACAGCTCTGCCTAGTCCTTAGAGGCTAGCAGTCGTGATGCATTGTTATTTTAAGCGCTGCTGAGTGTACAAAGTAGTGTTACTTTGTACACTCAGCACCGCTTAACAGCAGCTCAGCAGCGCGCCTGGGCAGCTACGATAGTCTTTAAGTACGCAGTTTTAACTTGCAATCTTGCCCTTAAGGGGCCGGCGGAGCGTGCGTCTTTCATACAAGCGTAATACCAAAATAATTCGTAAACCAAACAGATTCTTAAGAAAGTGTGTATTTATTTCGATTGGATTACGTAATATCTAGGTTCCCAAATATATATTTTGAAAGAACAATGATATTTAGACGAGATAATATGAGGTATTTAAAATGTATATATAGAAAACTTATTTTTCTCATAACTCTTGTTTAAATCAATGTCCATCCATAATATATATTTGGGAACCTATGTAATGGGAATATTATGAAATCCAATCGAAATAAATACACACTTCCACAAGATGGTTTGCGAATTATTTTGGTATTACGTTTGTATGAACGACGCACGCTCCGTCGGACCCTTAACTGTTGCATTTGAGTAATAGCCAGAACTAAAAAATAATAGTAAGTTAATACAGCTATGTTTTCATGGCATTTGACGATTTTATGACCTGGACACAAAATTTTGGCAGTCATCTTGTGGTCCTCACCTAACTTCGCTTTGCTGCAAGCAGTCACCACTCCGGGAATTGTCGGCCCCATCAGAAATCCGTTCAGGTGATAGGTTAGCATGATGATACTTGGGGGACCCTACTTCAGCTGAATACCGATGTTAATTTATAAAAAAAAGACCTAATTAATGTAAATTATTTACTGTTAAATTTTCAATGAATAACATTATAGATTTCACAATTATTGTTAATGGTTGAGATTCATGTTCACCGCTTCGTTTCCACCACGTCAAACTCGCTGACTTGCGCATCAACGAGCTGCTTACTGCGGAGTTTTATAATGGCACGACTTGGCACATTCGGATCTTCCATCTCGAACTCGATCAGTCCTGTGAAAATAAATTATTTTAATTACGATAAGCAAGATCTCTAGAGTGCCATCTAGTGTTATACCATAAGTAGAAGAGCCCTCAGAATATAGACTGGAGGTAGACCAAAGGAATTAATCAACACAGAAACAATATTAACAATCAATAGACATTAAAGAGAATATATGCTGAGAGATGGTTACGTTTTAAACAACAAAAGTAAAGGACAATATTTTGATTCACAACAACGAAAATGATTCACATTCAATTAAAACACACAATCCAAATCGAACGTTATTAAAGCGCCGTTTGTTTTCACAAGCAGAACGAAAATCACGAATATTGTCGATTACTTCGATGTTTAATTGCGATTTTGGCCTTGATTCCTGTTTCGTAGTTACTCTGTAGATATCAGGGTTCATAAGTAATAATACGATAAAGTTATTCGATATAAAAAAAAAGCTTTTATTTTTTAGCAAAATCCAACTCCCTTGTCACACTAAAGCATCTAGTAGAAATATTTCATTGGTAAAACAAAGTACTTTTACAAGTAGAACCCCGGAGAACGATTCAATTTGTCAAACATTTAAGAGTCATGTTTGAGATGGATTGTAATAAAGCGGCGTGAAAATGGCCGAGAGATAAATTGAGAGCATTAGCGATAAGTGGCCGAGGAAGACTACGGCAGTTCGGCCCGTGCCCCGTGCTCTTATATTGGCACATGACAGGCTCGTGATGCAGCATATTCGTTAAATTAACAAGATTAATGTGCCATGACGAGCAAAAAAATTGTTAATTATGAAGTGCAATATCTTGGCCCAAACATAATCCACAGCAATATGGAGTCTGGAAAATCATCATCATCATTCCCTTGTCCTTATCTCAATTCAGTTGGGGTCGGTGCAGCATGCTTGTTCTTCCATACTACTCTATTTTTCCTCATCTCATCAGACACTTCTTTTTTTACCATATCCTATCGAGATTTAATTAATATTAATAGAATATTTAGGTTAGGAAGCCTAAGAATCTTGGAACACACGTTAAATAATTGGTAATGTTTACCAAATTGACAATAAACTACTCTTTGAATTTTCAGAAGTTCAACATAACACTCCGGCTTACTACTTAAAAAAGTCATAGTACGCCGGCTGATATTGTTATGGAAGGTCGATTTAATATTACCAATGAGTAAATCAACCGTCAGCTACTCAAGTAGCGGTGGTTGTAGGATTGGGAGGTTACGAATGTTATAAAAAAATTAAGTCATAGTGCGCCGGCTGAAAATAAAAAAGTCATAGTACGAGTAAGCCGGCTGATATTGTTATCGATGGTCGATTTAATATTATCAACGAGTAAATCAACCGTCAGCTACTCAAGTAGCGGTGGGTGTAGGATTGGGAGGTTACGAATGTTGTTAAAAATTAAGTCATAGTGCGCCGGCTGTAAATAAAAAAGTCATAGTAAGCCGGCTGATATTATTATCGATGGTTGATTTTATATTACCAATGAGTAAATCAACCGTCAGCTACTCAAGTAGCGGTGGTTGTAGGATTGGGAGGTTACGAATGTTATAAAAAAATTAAGTCTTAGTGCTCCGGCTGAAAATGAAAAAGTCATAGTAAGCCGGCTGATATTGTTATCGATGGTCGATTTTATATTACCAATGAGTAAATCAACCGTCAGCTACTCAAATAACGGTGGGTGTAGGATTGGGAAATAACGAATGTTGTAACAAAATTAAGTCATAGTGCGCCGGCTGAAAATAAAAAGTCGTAGTAAGCTGGTTGATATTGTTATCGATGGTTGATTTTAAATTACCAATGAGTAAATCAACCGTCAGCCTCTCAAGTAGCAGTGGGTGTAGGATTGGGAGGTTACGAATGTTGTAAAAAAATTAAGTCATAGTTCGTCGGCTGAAAATAAAAAAGTCATAGTAAGCCGGCTGATATTGTTATCGATGGCCGATTTTATATTACCAATGAGTAAATCAACCATCAGCTACTCAAGTAGCGGTGGGTGTAGGATTGGGAGGTTACGAATGTTGTAAAAAAATTAAGTCATAGTTCGCCGGCTGAAAATAAAACAGTCATAGTAAGCTGGCTGAAATTGTTATCGATGGTCGATTTTATATTACCAATGAGTAAATCAACCGTCAGCTACTCAAGTAGCGGTGGGTGTAGGATTGGGAGGTTACGAATGTTGTAAAAAAATTAAGTCATAGTTCGCCGGCTGAAAATAAAACAGTCATAGTAAGCTGGCTGAAATTGTTATCGATGGTCGATTTTATATTACCAATGAGTAAATCAACCGTCAGCTACTCAAGTAGCGGTGGGTGTAGGATTGGGAGGTTACAGATGTTGTAAAAAAAATAAGTCATAGTGCGCCGCGCGCCGGCTGAAAATAAAAAAGTCATAGTAAGCGGGCTGATATTGTTATCGATGGTTGATTTTATATTACCAATGAGTAAATCAACCATCAGCTACACAAGTAGCGGTGGGTGTAGGATTGGAAGGTTACAAATGTTGTAAAAAAATTAAGTCATAGTGCGCCGGCTGAAAATAAAAAAGTCATAGTAAGCCGGCTGATATTGTTATCGATGGTCGATTTTATATTACCAATGAGTAAATCAACCGTCAGCTACTCAAGTAGCGGTGGGTGTAGGATTGGGAGGTTACGAATGTTGTAAAAAAATTAAGTCATAGTGCGCCGGCTGAAACTTTTTTCATAAATAGTTTACATCTTAATGAGCTTAAAAAAATCGTCAGCTGCATGGTGGAGGGGAAAAAATGCGCCAGCCGCTCGCATAAACTTTTAAAAGATAGTGGTCTGATGAAAAAATAAAAGCAATATACAACCAATTATAGAGTGTGTGATAGACTGCCGTTTGTTTTTTAATCTTATTTTTCCTTTTTCCTAACCATACCTAACCTCCCAAACTTAAAATAAACCAACTTACATCATCAGTCATACAAAAACAGAAACAAAAAATGAAGTAAAAGTCATTACTACGAACCAAAATCACAAATAAAAAAATAAAGTTGTTAAAAAACAAAATTAAGTTTATTTTTTGTAGATCATGCATTTCGCCTTGAAACGGCAAAAATGCAAATGGTCAGTCTTTAAACAAATATCATTGTCGAAAACAAAAGGTCAATCTGTGAAATGAAAAAACGTGCACATGACGCGTTCAACGCGACGAGATTTACTCGCAGTCAGTAAATCTCAGCGCACAAACATCATCGCAACCATTCGAGCTGTTTTTGATAACGTGACATCAAATTTAATTTACAAAAATCTCGTGTCACAGTGTTTGTTACTGGACTCCTCCTGGTCCTAGTTTATGAAATATTTTGTGTATATTTGGTAGGTCTGAGAATAGGTTGTAGGGTCGTAGGCTATTTTTGAGTCTCGCACCTACCCATCTAAACCACGAGAACGCAGTTGTGGGCACCAGCTAGAAGATATTTATCATGGTTGAAGAAACATGTACGTCAGATTCGCGGGTGTATTTTTTCAGATCAGCCTAAATTTATTACAGTTATTTGGTAACAAAATACTGTAAGAACAGTTTGCTGCGAAAAGTGAAAAAAAAAAACGATTTTGTTTCTTTGATGTCGTTATATTCTTTTTTAATAGGTAGCTGTGTTATATTAATGTATACCTGCATTAGAAAATCACTATTTTCTAAATTGTTTTTTTACTGTTCGCAGCAAACTGTACAGTATTTTGTTTATTAAATACGTGTTTTTGCAGGTACACAAGAGGTACCAAATCTACTTATACAGTGCCCTTAGCTACATAATATATTGATTAGCGGTACACCCGCGGTTCTGACATCAGGATCGCGGGTGTATGTAATTATTAAAATATCATTGTTTGTGTGTAGGTACACAGATTTTCAGGAGAGGTACGTAAAGGTACACAGAAGGTACCAAATAACTGCAATAAATTTAGGCTGATCTGAAAAAACTCCCGCGAATCTGACGTACATGAAGAAACACCGACGCCAAAACAGTTAACACGTAATCATACGGGATTTTTCATCGGTAATTTTTGAGGTAAAAACTTCTTTAGGCGCGTTAAGCACTTTTTGAGTGAACAAAAATCATGGAACTCGCGTGACCGTCACGTACGGTACGCTTTTCGTAGCACTCATAGGCGATACGCTACAGCAGCTACCGCTTTTCATTTGTTTTTTAAATTACCTATAAAAAAAATTACACATACAGACACACAGACTCAGTCTACATCTATTCATTACAAGCATACAAGCTCATATATCTCGATTATGCAATTTGCAATGAAACGGAAACTAATTTAAGGCGGTTTAAAAATAAAATAGCTACCTAACATTTGACACTAATTTGGAACTTGTACGGGTTGAACCGTTCAAATTGTGAGCCCATCAAAGATGTATGGGAGGTGGTCAGGAACCTTTACTTAATATAAGTCGTTATTTTTATTGTTCAGCATTTCTAAAAAGTTTATTCAGTCCTCTAATCTTTACCAGATACTTAATATAGTACATTATGGTACAAGTGTGTAATGTTGGTGATTACCGCAGAGGCGCTATTGAGACCCGAGCCGTAAGGCGAGGGTCTTAAGAGAGCCGAGGACGGTAATCATCAACACACACGTGTATCATACGACGTTTTTCAACACACTTGAGAATAAAATAATACTAAAATAGATATTTGTCCTTGGAGTTTTCAGGTAGTAAACATTCCATAACGTTAAGGGCTGCACATCTTATGTCGGGCGGTGTACAAAATAAATCATTTTCTTCATAACTAGTATTTGTAGATATTTGAATTAATAAATAACTATAATTTCAACAGTGAAAACGAGTTGTAATTTTGTTTTCGCAATGGCGGGAATAATTAATCAGTTTTCCTATGCGCGCGCATCTAACAATGGCGATCGGCCATAGACTAAAAGAATGAGGTTACTTTTTTTTGGCTTTTCGCGGGATAGCGTTTTATCCACGTACGAAATGGGGAATTCAAAGTTTTATTTAATACAGAGAAAACAAAAGTTACATTTGAGTGAAAGTTTTATTTATTAGAAACTTATAAGTTGAAATTATCTATGTAGATACGAAGTTGCATGAAATGAGCAAGCAATAGGTACATTAATCCATTTGTACTTTTGAACGCGATCTTTTTTGTATCGAAACTTTTTTAAGAACAAAGCAATTCAACCAATAAAATAAAAAAAAAAACCCTATAACTCACTTGTGAATAATAGTAATGAAAAAGTCACAGTTTGATTACAGGTGTTATTATGTGCCTAATTGCGGTGAAATTAGAGCCACTTTATGAGCAAGTGTGTTGAAAAGATAATTATTACCGTTATTGCGATAATTTTTTTGTTCATCAGATTTTTTGTGCAGGGGTCAAAGTTCCAGCTTATTGACAAGATTTTTTTTTAAATACTAGATTTTTATTGTAAGGTTTTCGCTTTACCGTATTAAATAAATATCGCTCATTACACACAGCGCCATCTAGTGTCACACTAAGCAAAACTTGTGTCGTGGTCACCAGACAGTTGATATACTACCTATACACTTTTTTTTTGTTGTAAATACATACTTATAATACATATAAACATCCATGACTTGGAAACAAATATCCAATTTAATCACACAAACATTTGCTCCTAACGGGATTCGAACCCGGGACCCTAAAAACGTTAGCCAGCCTCACTACCGCTGCGCCATTCGGGTCGTCAAACCCGAAATTAATATTTACCACCCTCGTACTATTAAAACCATCCATCAGCACATTGTTTTGAGCGCGTTAAATTGAGTTCTATACCACAAAACATGATTTTTCAATCCAAAACTAAAGTCGTTTCCTAGCAATAATTTTTGCATAAAGTTATCTAGTTTGATTTACAGAATACTTGGTTGACAGCTTCGTAATGAGGTGGTTTACACCCTGTATGCGCGTACACCGCATTAATACAGCTTGCTATACAGCTTATCATATAAAAACGAACTTAATTACAGTTTGTATACAGCCTATTATGTGGCTTGGGTGAACCTTAATAACGATGCGATGCAACCCCCGACACAACCTCCTCCTCAACCGCCTCCATTCTATATTCGTTCTCACAAGCTTCTAGTAAGGTTTTGAAGGACAATGCAACGTTTTAATAGGTTGTTAGTATTTACGAACAGTAAAAAAAATGTGGAAAAAACATCTTTGGTAAAGGATTCTCTCTAGCTACATACATTGTCAAAAATGATGATGAAAATAATGTTGACTGTAGTTTGAAACAATGCCGTAAAGGTAGAAAACACATGTAAGAAACATGTCACAAAACTTGACAAAGTACTTAGCCCTTTATGTGCTATATGCTAAGATAATAACATGTCATGAAATAACAATACCTGACTATAAACTCACAAACAATAGCTTTACTCTTCGAAAAGTGAATGTATCCAAGTAAATAGCTATACACCTTGAATGGTTACCTAAAGGTCATGCTCTTAACAACAGATTTACTTAAGGGGAACCTGATAGCATATTGTATTTGTAGGAGCAGCCGACGCGACGTGTGCAACGTCGTGGGGTAACAAAGGAAGGGCCCTTACAGACCGTGAAAAAATGCCTTTGTTTAAGGTAAAAGCCATGCGTCAAGATAACTTATTAAACCTTGTGGGTATGATGCGATGGAAAATTACGTGGCGTCGTTGTCAGTCGGTGTCTTTGTGGTGTGCCCCGCAAAATGGATTTTATTACAATACTAGCTGACCCACGCAATTTCGTCTGCGTCACATAAGAGAGAAAAACGAAAGGAAAAAAAATGCCCCCCCGTTTCTGTAACATTTTTCATTCCTGCTCCGCTCCTTATAATCGTAGTGTGATTTTATAGCCTAAAGTCTTCCTCGATAAATAGACTATTCAACACAAAAATATTTTTTCAATTCGAGCCAGTAGTTCCTGAGATTAGCGCGTTCAACCAAACAAACAAACAAACAAACTCTTCTGCTTTATAATATTAGTATAGATTGGCTATTATGGATGCCTTAGAAGAAGAAAAATGCAACAGGCACTTACAAGCACGTTAGAACCACCGAAGGTTCAACTACGCGCGCCAATTTTTCTGTCGCGTAACGCGTCACGTAATGTGTCGCTTGCCATGAAAAAACCATTGAATGCAGTTTTGCTGAAATAGTCACTCGAAGCAATGTTCGGCGCTACGACAAACACAACGTAATTTTGGTTGATGTGTCATAGGGAACTTGATAAACACTGCGAGCGTAACTAACCGAACGTTCACTGTCGTACGATCCGCAGACGTATCGCGACACGGACTAAGTGTATTTATAAACGTCACACATTAAACCCAGCTGCCGTCAAAGCAAGAGTGAACAGGCATCTTCTGGGAACGATGGATCTATCATATACCTCATGCATCGATTTCTATCAGGCGTCATCGAGGTCAAGAGCAAGCCCATTTTGTCAGCCACAAAAACTGAAATATACAGGCTATGAACAACTTCATCACGAAGCCGTCAACTAAGCATACTGTACATCAAACTAAGTAACGTTACCCAAAAAATATTGCTGGTAAACGACTTTTTTGGGGTGAAAAATCATGTTTTGTGGTAGAACTGAATGTAACGCACTTAAAACATTGTGCTGATATATGGATTTAATAGTACGGGAGTCGTACTTAGAAGTGTTTAAAGTAAAAATCTTGTGATAAAAACTTGTATTAAAAAAACATTTGTCAATAAGCAGGAACTTTGACAAGGTGCATGAAACGAGCCGCGACACTAAATAGCTGCTGTAAACTTTTGCGGACCTTTTGCTTACTATTTCAAATTTTGAACACTACGTGCCTATGACGCCGTGTCCTAAAAGTGCACAACCTCTCTTGTACGCTAGAAAGAGAAAAACAGATGCATCTGTTTTTAAGCGCAACCAACTAAGCGCAACTAAATTATTCCTCAAAGCGCAACCGTACCTTCAAATGAGGTATTCACTACGGTAACTTTCGAGACATTCCAATTTTAAATAGTATTTGCACCAATGTGAGTTAAACCTTTTTTGATTTTGGATTGAGTTTTCAAACATGTGTCAGTATAAAAATGTAGGTAGTTTAAATCAAAAGCACTGACGGCCATCTTCACTATATAACAGTAAAATAACCGACGGTTTCGTAATCAGTCCTCTAACGTCCAGAGGACTGATTACTTGACACGATTGTTTAAACATGAGGTGGGAATTTTGATGTTCACCACAACTTGTTCTAGCTCGGTTAGGTAAACGGGCGTTTTAGGAATGAAAGACCGAATGATTTTAGTACAGTCAAATAGAGAGATTAATTTTTCGCATGCATGAATAAAAATAAATTGTCACTAATTTACCACCAAGACGTAAATGAGAACGTACCGATCGATGCTGCCAAATACAAATACAAACGAAGAGTTGAAGAAGTGTTTCAACGGTTTCAACCTCATCCAAAACGTAATCCTTTTCCGAAATAGAACTCAATGCAGACTTCATGTTAAATTCTTACAATAATATTTGGATGTAACTGTGAAGATATACAACCTTCATATTGTGTCAATGGTTTATTGCTTAGCAATGATTGTTATATGTCTTGTCACTTTACCGGTAAATATATTCTGCATTTACAGAAATAAACCCTTTTTTAAACCCGTAAGAGGATGAATTTCAATAAAATACGAAACACGTAACAAATATTTACGCAAATATACACGCAATAAATATTTTACCAAAGAGTCTTGTTTGCCATATAAACCTTTCCCCCTTTTTCACTCCTTTAGGGGGTAGACTTTCGGAAAATCCTTTCTTATCGGGTGCCTATACATCATAAAAAGAACAAACCCTCCAAATTCACAATTGAGTATTTTATATGTTTAGAATATCTTTTAGGGATGGCCTACGCAAGCCTTTATCCTCGCAATTTTTTATTGTTAAAGTATACGCGTGTAAAATATTATTGGTATTCAACAACAAGTCGCAATGCGTAGGCATGTTGCAATTCCCACACAGAGAGCCACACAAGATAATTATGTTTTTCAGTAACTGCAGAGTCGAAACGTAACTGCGTTCAGTGCGAATTCAGGTAATTATAATCTGAACCCTAGACACAGAAATGTCTGTCAACCATGTTACAAATCACTGAAAATAGAAATGAATAAATTCTGCAAGATAAAACTGCACGTTGATTTTTATTGACCCCGTTTAATGTATGACCTTTATTTTTATTAGTCCGGAGGTTTACTGTTTCCGTTAGTAGTGATTTTTGTGAGAAATTAAACGAAAAATGTTAGCTCTTTTACAGCTTCTGGAAAAATATGGTAAAGACAAACTTTCGAGGACGGTTTCGATTACAGAGTTTTTGTTTCCATTAATAAATTATCCTATTTATTTACCTAGTACGTATTTCCTAATAAGCACTAATTATTATACGAATTGAAACATTGCCAAAACAAAAAAAACATGCAAATTCCGCGAGGTCACCCAACTCGCATTGGCTAGAAAAACGGGCGCTACTGCAATAAATCTGTAAGTTGTCTGTTAAAGATTTCAGAAACGAGTGATTTTGGAATGTCTACACACCGTTACAATCTAAAAATCAAATTAGTTTGACTAATGCTCTTGAAATTTGCAATAAAAAAGGATCGTGAATCAAAATTGACGTCAATAGGAAGCTCATTAGGCAGGCGCCAATTCAGCCGGCCCACTTTCCCGATAGCTGGTAGTACGTATAGACAGCTGTGTCAGCTATGCTATGCTTCATTATACCACCTATTACTGAATCAGAACACGAAGTTAATGTTATGTATTCTTGTATTGTTTTGATAATAATGCTAATGTGGCTTAATTATGGCCTATTTCACGTCAGTTTTTTTTCTTTTTAGGTCCCGGTACTTCTAGTGACAAGGCTATAGTAGTACACACAAAATCGATAAAAATAAAAATGCATAACATGTTCGAAAAGTACAAAACATCATTTGTTCATATCAAATTCAACTCTTCAATCACGGCGTAGCTACTTCGTAGCGAGTTACTAGTGTGCCGTAGCTTCTCTCTAAGTTTTCGTAGCGGTTTTGTGGGTGGTGGGAACTCAACAGCGCGCAGCGTCTCGTAGGTAGTTAGTGCATACTGCATTGAAGCAGCTCCGTTGTATGTCCGTAAAGTTTTCGTAGCGTTTATAAAGGGCTTTGCAGTGATACCATAGCGTCTCCATAACGTTTTCGTAGCGTATTCCGAGCGTCTTGAAATTACTCCGTAGCGTGTATAAGACATTTATAAATACTTATGACATTTATTTATCATGAGTTTCGAACAAGGTTATAAAATAAATTAAAATCACAATGAAATTCAATACTATAATAACACAATACCTGGTTAAATATGATCCGCTATTGAACTAATAACCCGCTTCAAAAACCACCAACGTTGAATAATTATTTACCATTTCCAAATTGGAAGTTATTATTGCAAAGTACACAATTAAAATCGTTCAGATATTGTAATCAACCGTATTCATAAAGCATCAATTAATTTAGTGAAACCTGATATAAATTACTGCAACTATCGAGTGCAAAAAAGAGAATAATGGATGAATAATTTGTTTTGCATATTAAAATAACCTTGACGTACTTCATTATTGGTTTCACTTTGTTCTGGAGGAGCAAGGTCAAGTTCATAGACGATTATTCTGATATGGAATGCATTATTTACTGGTCTTATTGATCGAGGATCAATGGCTCAAATGTATACGGATATCATGAAGCTGAATAGTTTGTTTGGTTGAACGCGATAATCTCAGGAACTACTGGTTGGAAATGAAAAAACATTTTTGTGTAGGATAGTCCAATTATCGAAGAAGGTTATAAATCTCGTATACATCACGCTACGACCAATAGGAGCAAATTATAAGTGAATATATTATCCTTTTGTGAGCTTTTTCTTTCTTATGTGACGCAGGCGAAGTTGCGTGGGTCAGAGGGAGAGTGCGATGACAGAGGTCGTGGCAGCTCTTGCCTAGGCTTGTCCGCGGATAGGTTAGACCACCAGATACACACAGAGTTGCCGTTGGTCCCGCCTGTCTATTGTAGATCTTTGGTGGCCGTTAAGTAGTCAGTGACATGAAAATCTTGACCATCAGTCTTAGCTAGGGGTATCGAGCTACCCAGTGCTCACTGGATTGTGGAGGTCAGACTGGCAGACACTCTGGTATTTAGCTGTATCTGGTTAGACTGCAGCCGACTCCAACATAATTGGTAATAGGCCAATGATGAGCATGAGTGCTATGACACCACAAACCTGACCGACCGTACCTGAACGATTTTGCTTGACCGATCTTACCTGAACGATTTTGCTTGACCGATCTTACCTGACCATTATCAATCGTATTACCAGCGTCAGATAAACATAAAAACAATTCTCTATGATTTTGTATTTTCTCTTAAAAAGATCCGTTGCAAAAAGTAATATCGCCTCTAGGAATCTGTTTTAACTAATTGGACCCTGATGAAATCGGGTCACGCCTCGATGCAAACGAATATTACTGAAAGGAAATGAGAATTTATCAAAGGATAACAATATGGCTTATACAGAGTTCGTTAGAGATTTATACGTAAAATGTTGGAAGAATCTGTTAAAATGATTAAAACAGAATATCGTATAGGTGTAGAGACTTAGCGGTTGAAAGAGGCTGGGCAGAAGACAGTAAGTTATGGAGCAGTTCTTGAGTGAGAGGCCTACTTCTAGCAGAAGATTGCAATACGCTAATTTGACTGCGAGATTGAAAGTAACTCTCTATCAGTTGATGAACTTAGACGGAGGCTACTAACTTCAGTTTTGTCTCGGTCGCTAGCGCGACTGATGTGGTCCAGGATTCGATACCCACGTCGGGCAAACGTGTTACTGTGTTTTTGCGTCCGGAATTTCGTAGCAGCAGCCTGACATTGTGCGCAGCCGTGAGACGCACAATGTTATTTTATTTTTTTTAGTTTTTAGTTTTACAAAATACATTTAAGTTTTTTATGTTGTTTTCACTTATTTTATTTTTTATTTGTTGTGTGCACTTATGGCATGTGCCGAATAAATATGTTTTCTTTCTTTCTTTCTTTCTTTGCTCGGTTGATGGCAATAGGGTCGCCCCTATTTAAACATAACTGGCGAAAGTTGAGTGTACTATTAGGTACACATATGCACAAGCTTTCGGGGATTGCAGTGCTGTTGTTATGTTATGTAGATTTGCTTTGTTATTTTGAACATTACCACTGCCTCGATCAATGTACTCGAATTATATGTTCTACGTATTAAATAAGTCGCTGACTGTGACCACGTTATTAACTGGCAAAAATAAAGAAGTCTCTATGTTTTTTCAAAGTCATAAAAACTGCAAGAAGGAGCCCGGGTCGCTAGTGTAAAACAACATATTATGGGAACTCAAGTTAATGATGAGCTAGGTACTACAGAGTTCCATCGTCAGAAGATTCAGGAACTTCTCAAGAGTCAAGTCAAGATTTCAGAATGTGTCAACAATGTATTACACGTTGCGGTTTTCTGGAACAGCGCAAAATACCTTTGCACGTCGACGACAAGGTTCTTTACTGTAAAATTCTTCAAAATGATTCCTAGCTGCATGTTCCCATGTAAATTGTTCCCAGTTTTAATGGTTTTAGCAAACCCAATTAAGCCCATAGATAATTTAAAAATGAACGAATAACCGCGCGAGTGATGCAGATGAGCACATGAACTAGGGATTAGGAGAGGCCAGGGAGCTGCGCTGCTAGCTAAAGCATAACAGTGTGATCTGATATTTGCATAGAGTTGTTTGATACGTTTATAATATGATAATTCAACAAAGGCATGTACTACGATGGTTATAGTACACAGTTCAAACATTCGAAACTACTATTTAATTAAACTTAACATTGAAATTACCAGGTTTACTATTTGTTTTGAGTTCCCGATATTCTGGCGTTCTTGCACCATGATTACGTATAAACTGAAGTTACTGCGGGTGGGTGTTTGTGAGCGAAAACAGTGGGTCGGGAATACAATAGCGTGTCGGGACAGTGGTAGCGGTTACGAGCTCAAAGAACGAGAGCGTAAACAGCAATGGTGCATACGATACGACGGGGATTTATCTGCTCAAAACAAAAAGTGAATATGGTAAACGTCGTTTTCAGTGTTATGGGTAATGTTAGTTACCATTTTTTTTCGATGGGAAATCATCGCGTATCAGCGTCAGATTACTGGCTAAAACATATACATGTTCCTTCCTCGCCCTTTATGTTTCGGGGCCACGGTATTTCTTTCGAATAGTCCCGCAGCCCCGGCAGGCTTTGGCTCTTGCGCGCCTCAAAGAAAAGTTAGCAAAATGAAGGGGCCCTTCATTTTGCTGACATCTCTTTGAGGCGCGCGTGGAACACGAACACGCCGCGCCGTCGGCACCGTGCTGTCGTCATAAGACGGACGGACGGCGAGCTAGCCCATAGTTCATCGATCACAGACCCGCGCCTAGGGTGGCCGTGGGTCACCCCGTGACCCCCGACGCCCGGGTCGTGTCCCGCGGCGGCTGGGGCGAGAGATACTCTCCCTCTAGCGTTCCACCATCTCCTTTGCTAGCATGACTGCTTCGCAAAATAATGTGACGGCTTTCCATTTCGTCTCGCTGCAGACCATGGATGGGACGCAATCAAGCTGTTATCCAAAAGCTTTTATTTAACTTGACTTGTTAGTTTATTTGTTAGTATTGAACCCAGGGCGAAGTCGCCGCCGCCGATCGCCGCTAAAAACTACCCAAAACGGTCTGACGCCATTGTTTAACTATTGTGTCTACTTTGCTAAAAGATGAAGCTTTACAATGTAATTGATTGTGTGAGAATACATTAATCGAGGTAAAAACCACTTACTCAAGGGCCTGACTCCAACGAAGCGGAGACGCCACGAAAGAAGAGAAGGTGTGTTGTTAATCACCAAAAGGATTTCTTAATTTAAACTTCTCGTGTCTGCTTAGGTTAAGTGAAAACGTTGAGCAGAGACGACAGAGGAAGTCTCGTGCGGTGAGCGATGTGCTGTGAGAACCGTGCCACTTAGCGCTTTGCACATCCCCGTAAAGCTTCGGTAGATACATCCCAGCTTTTACGTATCTTCTCATTTCGGCTTCGCACGTCTCTATTTGTCTCCGCTAGCCAGGTGGAGTCCAGGTAGTCCACCAGTAGACTTCTCATGGTATATTATAATAATGATACACAGCTATATTTTTCTTAATTTCTATCTACGTAATACCTCCTTCTTGAACCACGTCGTCTTGGTAATTCTCCTTCATCACTCTCGCCAGGATTTGATGATAGAACTGATTCGCTGTTTCCCTGATCGATGGAGTTAGTTCCATCCTGGACACCGCCGTCATCAGCACGGTCAGCTTCTGCTTAGCAGTCAGTATAAGCTTGTCGACTGTGAACAAAACAAATTATAATTATTATATTAACCTATCTATAAATATACCATTGATGATTCAATTACAAAAAAAAAAAACGCGTGCGTCTCGGGACGCTCGACAGAAGTGATAATAATTTGAACTAAATATTTTTAACCTTTTTGAATAAAACAGGATTGAGTTTTTAGAAGAGTGAATTCAGATAGATCAAGGTATCACGTTGTCCCATACAAACTTTGTCCCCCTTTTTTATTCCCTTAGGGGTAAAAATTCAAACCTTTCTTATTGGATGCCTACGTCACACAAAAAACACACCCTCAAGTTTCAGGTCTATACGATCAGCGGTTTAGGCTGTGCGTTGATCCGTCAGTCATAGGCTCCGGATTTTCCCGAACTACTTAGTTCCAGAACTCCTTGGCTACTGTTCCGAATCGAGTTACCCTCCCATAAGAAGTTATCACTTCAAAAAAAACTAGTTTGATTGCCTTAGTGTAAAGTTTGATTTTGTTTTTAATTATTTAGGATTTATCTTAGCAGCCAACTTTCCGGAACTGTGCCCGGTTGATAGTAGTAATAGGCGTGTCGAATACACAAGGGAGCTTTAAACATGGATAGGCTATTAAGGATGTCGCGTGAAATTAAATACTATTTTTGTGAAAACGCAGAAGTAGAAAATCGCTTTTCAATTTTGCTGAGAGTATAGGTACCTAAATTTTATTGCTCGCAAATGTACTCTTTAATATACCTCTGGAAAACCGGCAAGTGGCAAGGATTATTTGATTTAAAAGCGCAGCGCGCTGATGGGCGCTAAATGCTGTTACAGCTTCAGAGCAAGATGTCGGATATTGATGTCGTTATGACAAATTGCGAGCTGGAAATTTTATGCGGTCGTCGGAGACGTGCCTTAACTACGAACAGCGCGCGCAGACGATAAGAGCGAGCTTAAAATAAAATGGAGCGGTTCACTTTAAGCCCAGTGATGCGAGTAGCTTATCTTCTAATTAAATTAACCCTCTATCGCAAATTACGAGCCTATTTTATTTTGGTCCGCCAAATATGTTTATTTTATTATTGTGTTTTGCTGGTCTTACCCAACTATGAAAAAATCTAAGTTTTGATACTTAATTTTGGTTATTTTAAAGCGAACTGTTTAAACGTCGCCATACAATGTATGGTTTAAGCTATTGCAATTCCCTAATTGCTTAACTTTCAGCAGCTTTTACCAATAAAATCCTCTTTGTAGAAGAAGGCGAGAGGTAATTTTTAAAAATCTGTTAATTTGTCAAAATAAATGTGGTTCCTTGGATGTTAAAGTCGATTAAATTTACACAGCTTCAAATTGCATTCATAAGGTATGCAACAAAAAGGGGTTCAAATAAAATAAAAAATATAAATAATTAAATATTATTAAAAATGTAAGGTAAACGATCAAAGTTTTTCTTAAATCTATGTCAACTTCACACATGTACGAAGCGTTTGCTCAGTGTAGAACTAAAGTTAAAAATTTAATACTTTGTGCTCGCAAACTTCACACATGTACGAAGCGTTTGCTCAGTGTAAAACTAAAGTTAAAAATTTAATACTTTGTGCTCGCAAACAGTACGAGCATCGTGTTCAACATCAAATGCTGGAAGACCCTAAGTCTTTCTGGAATTTTGCTAAATCCAGGAGAGGTAGTAGAAGTCCGCAAAAGATTTTAAAGAATGGCGAACCGTTGACTGACGAACAATGCGTTCAGGAGTTTGCCGAGTACTTTTATTCGGTGTATAGTACGGAGCAAGCTGAGTTAGATGTGAGTGCAGCCATGGAGGAAGCGGGCGGGGCGAACGGAGCGGCGCGGGTACATCTTGATTTCTTGCACCTGTCGGACGTATGTTGCGCGCTTCAACAACTTAAACCGAAAAGGTCTGCAGGGCCAGACGGCATACCACCTTACATCTTTAGGGATTGTCGAATGGTACTGGCCCAACCGTTGCAATATATTTATAATAAATGACTCAATGGAGCTGTTTTTCCTGAGAGGTGGAAGATAACCCGCGTTGTTCCGGTGCCAAAAGGAAGCGCAGGGATGACGGTGGATGGTTACAGGCCTGTCGCAGTGCTGTCGACCCCGGCTAAGGTTTTTGAAGCGGCTATTCATAAGAGTTTATTTAAACAGGTCCGCGGTCAGTTGTCAGATGCACAGCATGGGTTTCGACCGGCAAAAAGCACCACTAGCAATCTCTTGAGCCATATGGTTAGTCTCGTGCCATCGGTAGACAGTGGAGGGCAAACTGATGCTGCTTACTTCGATTTTAAGAAAGCATTTGATCTGGTAAATAATGATATTTTGCTCAAAAAGTTAGCAGTGTTTGGTTTCACTCCACATCTGCTGAGGTTTTTTGCAAGTTACTTAAGCGGTAGGCAACAGTATGTGGAATATGCGGGGTACAAGTCAGAGCCATATTTTACCAGGTCTGGGGTGAGTCAGGGCAGTAACCTTGGGCCTTTGCAATTCATTCTCGTGATTAATGACCTGCCAGAAGTTGTTAAAGATGCCAAGTGTTTGCTGTTCGCTGATGACCTCAAGCTATCACTGGAGATAAGTGGAGTGGATGACTGCGAGAGGCTTCAGAGAGACATACACAGAGTGGCGACCTGGAGCAAGAACAACCTCTTGCAGTTCAACACCTCAAAGTGTGTAACAATCACTTTCTCTCGCGCGCGTACTCCTATTAAATTTAATTATAATTTGAACGGGGTGCAGATGACTAGGGCTACGGAAGTTAGGGACTTGGGGGTAAAATTCAACACGGGGCTGACGTTTCGTGATCACATCATAAGCTGCTGCAAAAAAGCTTATCGTAATTTAGGTTTTATGCTCCGTACGGTAAGTAAATTTACGAACATAAAAGCGGTTATAGCTTTATATAATGCTTTGGTTAGAAGTCAGTTAGAGTGTAACGCAATCATTTGGGCTCCACATGAAACTAAATATAGGGTCATGCTGGAGAAAGTACAAAACAAGTTTGTGAGATATTTATATTTGAAATTGTATGGTGTATACCCTTTTTATCCGCTTATGTACCCAACTTTATATGTTTTGGGTATGGTTGGGTATAACGAACTGAGGGTCAGGATCTCACACTCACCTCGTACATATTCAAGGTCCTTAGAGGGAAGGTACATAATGCGGACATTTTAGCAAACATAGGTTTGTGTGTTCCGGACAGGTACGTGGGGCGACGTCGACCGCCACGTTTACTGGCGGTGCCGCGCGCGCGGACCAATCTGTTAGGGGAGGCGCCAATGACGCGTGCGCTCCGCACTCTCAACCTGGTTGATTGTGATGTATTTAATTGTTCTCTGAGTGAGTTCACAAAAAATGCTTTATTTGTAATTAGTTATGGAAATTAATATTGTTATTGTGTACACTATCGCATTAGGTAACCCTGTTAAGATAGTTGTAAGGTGGAGAAATAAATAAATAAAATAAATAAAAATAAAAAATGTTTGAACTAGGTAATCATGTTTCAGGCAATTAAAAGTAAAATTAATTGATTAAATAATCATAATTATGACATGTTAATATTATTGGTACTAAATAGGTATTACTGGTGGTTTAAAAGGTACGTAAATTTTTACTACCTTAACTTAGCTAAATAGTTTAAAAAATAACAATACTATGAACAATGTTTACTTTGGCACAAGAAATCATCATCATCATCTCAGCCGAAAGACGTCCACTGCTGGACATAGGCCTCCCCCAAGTGTCGCCACATTGACCGGTCCCTTGCTACTCGCATCCACCGGATTCCCGCAACTTTTACCAGGTCATCGGTCCACCTAGTGGGAGGTCTTCCAGCGCATCGTCTTCCGGTTCGCGGTCGCCACTCCAGAACTTTTCGGCCCCATCGGCCATCCGTTCTGCGAGCAATGTGCCCTGCCCACTGCCACTTAAGTTTAGCAATTCTTCGGGCTACGTCGGTGACCTTGGTTCTCTTGCGGATGTCTTCATTTCTGATTCGATCACGCAAGGAAACTCCGAGCATAGCCCTCTCCATTGCCCTTTGGGTGACTTTAAGCCTTTTGATAAGGCCCATTGTGAGCGACCACGTTTCGGTCCCGTATGTAATCACTGGCAACACACACTGGTCATAGACTTTCGTCTTGAGACACTGCGGTAAGTTGGACGAGAAGATACCGCGCAGCCTCCCAAACGCTGCCCAGCCGAGTCGGATTCGACGATTGACCTCTTTCTCGAAGTTAGACCTACCTAACTGGACCGTTTGTCCAAGGTATACATAATCGTCTACAATATCGAGTGTAGAGTCTCCGATCTTGATAGGAATGGGTGTGACATGGGCATTCAACATGACCTTCGTCTTGTCCATGTTCATTTTTAGACCCACTCTTTTGGAGGCTCTACTGAGGTCATCGAGCATTGTACTGAGGTCCTCCATGGTCTCAGCCATGACCACAATATCGTCGGCAAACCGAAGGTAAGTGATGTACTCGCCATTGACGTTGATGCCTAGCCCTCTCCAGTCCAGAACCTTGAAGACATTCTCCAGTGCAGCGGTGAACAGTTTCGGAGATATGACGTCTCCCTGTCTTACACCTCGCTGCAGAAGGTTCCGAGGCTTGGTCCTGAAGTCGGACTGACATGGTGGCGTTTTTGTACAAACACTTCAACACCTCGATGTACCGATAGTCAATTTGGCGCCGTTGGAGTGACTGCAGTACAGCCCAGGTTTCGATCGAATCAAAGGCTTTTTCGTAGTCCACAAACGCTAAGCAGAGAGGCAAGTTATACTCTTCGGTCTTCTGTATAACCTGCCAAAGCGTATGTATGTGGTCCATGGTGCTAAAACCTTTTCGGAAACCGGCTTGTTCGGGTGGCTGGAAATCGTCAAACCTGCGCGCGAGACGATTCGTGATGACTCTTGAAAACAACTTGTAAACATGGCTTAGAAGTGAGATGGGCCTGTAATTCTTCAACCGGGCATTGTCACCCTTCTTGAAGAAGAGCACCACCACACCCCTGCACCATGCCTGTGGCGTTTTCCCCTCGAGTATGATGGAATTGAACAGCTTCTGAAGGGCCTTAAGTACCGGTTTTCTACCCGCCTTCAGGAGTTCGGCAGTAATTCCGTCATCCCCCGGTGCCGGTGCCGGGCACAAGAAATAACTTCTCTGTATCTTCATAGGACATACTTGTAGTTTGAAAAGCTTCCTAAAGGATTTTCTTGCAATTATTGCGATTTTTTGTTTTCATTTTCATCTAACCTGTAATAAAGTAGCGGTCCGATGTACATATAAAACTTGCCTGTAAAAGCATGTTTCGTACTTTTTTGAGGGCAAACTATTTTTTTCAGTCTTTTTTAGTAAATTCAGTGCTGTATGGAAGTGCTGCGTATTGTTTTAGTGCAGTGCTCATCGAAAACTTGACGTACTTTGTCTTCTCTGAGTTATTTATTTCAGTTTTTTTTTCTGAGTGAGTTAATTTGTATCCATTTATTTACAATATTAAATCCGTGTTGCACACGCTTGCAGATTTCATTTTAAGAGTCAGCCGAAAAAAAGGAAAGCAGTGTCGTCAGCGTAAGTTATGGCAATACCATGCTCTAGCTTTAGATTACAAAGGTCTTCATTTATGTAGATCAAAAACAAGGTGCAATAGAATTGGAATGGAAACTGTGGCACAAGCTTTGGTGAGGTCCAGGAAAATTTCTACTGTGCGGTTACTCTTGGCAAGTCCATGCGCTAGATAGTCAGTCAGATGATGCATTGGTAGTTGAAACTTTAGGTCTAAATCCAAACTGCCTTTCAGCCAGAATAGATTTATCTTCCAAATATTTCAAGAACCTTTTGTTTATTATTTTCTCCAATATTTTGACAAAGAAAGTAGTAAAAGAATAGGTCTACAATTTGTCACCTGTGCTGCCTGTACTACTACCTACCTACTACTACCTACTACCTACCTACTACTACCTACCTACTACTACCTACTACCTCATACCTACTACTACCTACCTACTACTACCTACTACCTACCTACTACTACCTACCTACTACTACCTACTACCTCATACCTACTACTACCTACCTACTACTACATACCTACTACCTACCTACCTACTACTACCTACCTACTACTACCTACTACTACCTACTACTACCTACCTACTACTACCTACCTACTACTACCTACCTACTACTACCTACCTACTACTACCTACCTACTACTACCTACCTAATACTACCTACCTTCTACTTTTTACCGTTTAAACCTTCCCAGGACTTCCACAAATCATTCAAAACCAAAATGAGCCAAACCGGTCCAGCCGTTCTCGAGTTTTAGTGAGACTAACGAACAGCAATTGATTTTTATAGGTATATATAGATGTTGTCCCAGCCAACTGCACAGTCTTCTATCAAGGTCATGATTAAACTTTCTACCTCAGTCGCGTCAATATCTAGCAGCGCGAAGGATGTTTTAGCAGTGTTAGAAGTTAATGGAGTGCTCGTCAGGTTTTGGGATTGAACCAGATTTGTTATGCTAGACACTTACCCACATTAACAAAAAAATTATTTGCTATGTTAGCGGATTCTACTGGTAACGAGTGTGCTTGTAATAAACTAGAAGATGACTCACATTGTTATGTAGTATACGTTACAGTTTTAATATATTTCCAGATCCTTTTACTATTTGTTCCAGCCTTTTCCAAAGCCACTTTGTCATAGTTGCTGTTATTTTTTTTTATCGTTACAGCGATTTCGATATCTTTTGTACAAAAGTTGCAATACACCATTTTCTGGATTAGATTTAGCTTTCATATACAGTTTATCTCTATGTTTCAATCAGCGAATAAAACCTGATGTGATCCATGGTTTTATGTTGTGATTTTTGTTGCTCAACTGTGATACGAGTACGACTGTGTTTTTCTGAATTGCATTTCTACACATCAAATCAATGTTTTACACCACATACAAAACTGTGGGTCAGCGAAATTATAGACTGGATAAAAATCTATGACTCGTATACGAGTATCTTCAAGTTTATTTATATTTAATTTTGGAATTGCCGAGTGCCTGTTTAGGAAATTTGCAATTTAGGGTAGGGCAGCATTGTGATCGGTTATTGTTGAGTTAACAACAAGTGCAAGTGAAGGGAAATTTGATTTAAGCATAATATGATCCAAACAGGAGCCACTGTGATGTGTAGGAAAGCTGTGTCCTGGGAGCAGGCCATGAACGGCGCATAGGTTGAGGTAGTCCTGAGCTGAGACATCAGTACTTCCTGGAAGAATATTGATGTTAATATTCCCCATTACAATCGTGTGTTGTGATGGATGACAGGTTCTGCAAGATCTCATCCGGAGAATCAGTATAATTGCTAGTATTTTTAAAAGACGGAGGTCGATATACGGCTAATATCGCAAAATCTGACCTAATTTTGACTAACAATCTGTTACAGTCGTACATAACGGGTTCCTCAACAGAGATGTTGAACTACCACACCATCATTTTGGTTGTAATTTATGGTATACTTCTATACATATTATATCCCGTGGTTAGTGGTATGTTATATTGTTGTTATTGTTTGTTGTTATATTGTTGTTGTTGTTTTATTGTTGTGTAGGCCAGCATTCGGGTAAAACAATAATGTTCACAATTTATATAAAGCCGTTGTTAAAATGTACTAAATGTTAAAGTTATCGAAATTCTTAAAACACTTCGAATATTTTGTGTTAATATGGTTAGTGAAGGTTTGTAGCCGGATAGATATTATTTAAAGTTTGAGGTTCACAAACTTTGAACTCAGATACAGATAAATTATCTAAATCATTAATTAAGCTATTTATCATAGTGGTAGTTTAAATAAGAAAATAAAAATAAAAAATGTCAGAAAAATAACCAATTAACAACGCTCTTAGGGGCCTCCATAATCTACAGAATTAATGTACCTTTTTTCAGCCATTACTTCAGCGGCTTTTTGAAATGCAAGCAAGTAGCGCATTTTAGTTCATCGGCCTTTTTAGGCGATAATTTACTGAATGACTTTGATCACTACAGCGACCGCATGTATATCGTATACATGCGGTCGCTGTCGTATATATGTATGTCAGTCGACATGACTTGGCCGCATGTCCACACTGCTGACACTTATAGCAACGTGTGACCAAAGTAAAGCAATGGGCATGATGACCAATTTACAAAAACTCGATCTTAATTAAATATCCGTTTTGCTTCGTATTATTAAAAATAAGACTCACAATCTGCTTCCAGCTCAGGTACTTCCTGCAGAATATCTTCCAAGGCATATTTGACCGCAGGCGAGGCGTCTGTATGCCTCCTAGGCACACTAGCAGCACCTGCAAGTTATTTAATGAAGAGTCGTAAGTGTGACTGACACTGACTCAGCCACCATCAGAATCTCAAAAATCTAATTTCACTGGTTCAAAGATAAAAGAGTTATACCTACAAATCTCTTCTGATCGGCCACCTGGCCGATCTACCTAGAACCTAACGAAGATCTGTTTTGTTCCAAAGGGGTTCGGTCGTTTTGTTCCTTATGGCCAGTAGACTTGAATTGTACATCGACGGAAAGATATTTTCAAGAGGAAAAAGTTAATTGGGTTACATTTGGATTTGTTGTCCGGTTCGAGATAATATCGGCATATAAAATTTGTGTTTTCGGTATATCGGATAGTACGCCAAAAAACAATAACATACGTATTGTGTAGTGATTACTAAGCTGGAATATTTAATTTAGATTTTTTAGGAGCTTAGGGCTCAATAAAAAGAGCCGCTCGGGTCGATCTTTAGGTTAAGCTGTGCTTGCCTAGGTTGGTCTGTGGATGGGTGACCACCCTTACATACCGAGTTTACTCCGTGCCTCGGAAAGCACGTTTAGCTGTCGGTCCTAGCCGTCATTTGTAGATTTTTGACGATCTTTTCCTTAAAGGTAGTCAGTGGCCCAAAAAGTCTGACAACCAGTTTAACCGTATCGTATACACTGAAAAAAATGTTAGGTTGGATTTAACAGATTTTGCGTAAATTTACCAAAGTTTGCGGTTGATTTCGGTCCTATCACGAATTTTGGTTGATTTTACCAAACACATTAAGTTGGTGTTGTACCAAATTTATTTGGTAGATTACACCTGTAACATTTCTCACCAAAGTACTTTAGTATAATTTTAACCAAAATACTTTAGTAACATTTTTCACCAAAGTACTTTAGTAACATTTTTTACTATATTACTTTAGTAACGTTTCTCACTAGAGAACTTTAGTAGATTTCAACCAAAGTACTTTTGTAACCTTTTTATCAAAGCAAGTACTTTAGTAAACAGTACAATGTAGTTTGCTGCAATTTGTTTTTTTACCAAATACATTTTGTATACTCTACTATTACCTTTTCGATACAAATTACCGAAGGTAGTTTATTAGAAAATGCTAAGGTATTTGGTAAAATCTTCTACAAAAATTTGGTAGATAGCACTGATTATATGGAAGAAAGTATTAAATCAGTTTGTTTGTCGTTTCGAATTTACGTTTCATCTACATGACTAGTGAGGACTCACATAGTGTGAAAGTCCCGAGATGAGCTTACTATAGAGATGATCCTATGAAGTAAAGTCTTGATTCGAATCGCAAAATCAAGGATTCATGCGCGGAGAATCTTAACACCGCGATTCAGAAAGACGCGTCATCGGCACAACGCCATCTAGCGGCATGTTCATGTTTTTTCACTATGATTGTTACTTTGAATACCATAGACTTCTTGTTTTCCTGTCATCTATATAGGTAAAGAACTATTTTCTGTATTTTTTCAAAAATGTAGGCTGAATAGTTTCGAAGATAAGGGGACGAATGGTCAATTTACGCCTATTTTCTAATTTACCCCCTTTTGTATAAAGTGACTCTATGTTTACAATAATCAATAATTTACGTAACACGTCCGTCTTTGGGTCACCGACTTACAAATGTGTACCAAACATCCCAATTGGTTTCGGAGGAAATTGGCTGTGACAGATGGACGGACAGGCCGATACACGAGTGATCCTACAAGGGTTCCGTTTTTCCCTTTTGAAGTACGGAACTCTAAAAATTTAAATAATGAATAAAAAATTTGGGGGCGAAGACGTCCTCGTCATACAAGAAACGTGTTTTTTTTTTTATAATATACAGTAGACTATAGGGCATAGTTGAACAAATAACTAAAACTAGTCAAGCGTAATACTTGCTTATTTTTAAATACACGTAAAAATTATAAAATGTTAGTACGAAACCCTCGGTGCGCGAGTTGGAGTCGTACTTAACCGAATATTTTTTTAACAAATGAGTCTGCTACTCGTTACCAACTGTCCCGGTAAATGTTACTTTATATTACTTCGAAACTAACACAGTAACACTGATAAAATCAACCAAACTATGCGGTTGGGACTTGGTCAGTAAAATGTAAATTTACACCATGAACTCTGGTAGGGACTATATTTTGATCGCCACCTATGTAGTTTTGTAAGTTCAACCGCGAGGTCTTGTTATATTTGTCATATTTTTATGATAAAATCAACCAGACTAAATTGTTGTGATTTGTTTGGTAAAAGGAGAATGACCAAAGTGGACCAAAATTTGAAAAAAAAAAAGAAAAGTTCTGCCCCTAGATTTACTACATAGCTCATTTGAAAGACTGGTTAAAATGCTTAATTTTCTTCTATGGAACTGAAAAAATCTGTCCCACGGAATCATAGATATTAGCTGAAACGTGAACTTGAAAAAAAGTAGCACATTCACTTGCACATTCAAAATTGTTGAATTAGTCTGTAACTGTGGGTTAGAATTTGATGCACATTGGCACACATAGTAAGTCGAACATTATAAGTTAACCCACAATGGAGTCAACCCTGGGGGCAGCAGTTTTTTTTTTGGACCAGAGCCCATACATTTTTGGTCATTCTCCTTTACAATACTCTTTGTTTATTTGCATCATGAACTCCGGTAGGGACTATATTTTGATCGCAACCTATGTAGTTTTGTAAGTTCAAGCGCGAGGTCTTGTAATATTTATGATATTTTTATGATAAAATCAACCAGACTAAATTGTTGACATTTGTTTGGTAAATTGGACAATACTCTTTGTTGATTTAAATCAAAACTCTGGTACCAACTTCAACCTTTTAGTTTTGTAAGTTCAATAGCGAGGTTTTGTTGTATTTATCGTAGTTTCTTTGTAATTCAGCCAACCTTTGCTAATTTGGTAAATGAAACAAACCTTTTTTTTCAGTGTATTACCCAGTACTAATGCGTTCGTGTACCACGCGCGCCTCAAAGAGATGTCAGCAAAATGAAAAGGGGCCGTATGGGCCGATGCCTGCCGGGGCTGCGAGGCTGTTCAAAAGAGATACCGCGGCCCTGGAACACAAAGGGCTAAGAAGGAACATGGATGGGTTTAAATCAGTAAAAGTCTGACACTCCCTTCCGCTCGGGCCCCGGATTTGATAATTTCACATTCGAAAAAAAAAAACAATATTTTATGTACCCTTTATCACTTAAAACATTTATACTTTGCATTGAAGATCTCACTCTCAATGAAATATCATTGCGGTTTTGCAATTTAAAAATGCGTAGGTCGATGCGGCATCGGCCGGCACGAAGTGCGAAATGTCATAAACTGTGTTTCGTTTTCGGATAAGTACTTATTATTTAGCAGGTATCTTCGTGTTTTATTATTACCAATATAAAATTAGGTTTTCTCTGTGACAAAAATATTTATTGTAAACTATTTATTTATTAGTTTTATTACGTACATTTATAAATGCCCATTTAATATAATAACATTATTTATTTACCACCTACTACCCTCATCCGTGTGTCACTGCGGGGGGCCTACTGAAAACCAGCGCTGAGTGTTTTACACCCAGCATATGCTGAGTTGGCTACCCTTTCGTTATGGGCATGTTCAGCGCAGTTGAGCTGTTTTAATTTAATTGTTAAGCTGTTTGTTATTATAATCTATATGTATGTGCAGCTCTTTGTGTTGTGCTGTCCATTAGCGAATAAATGAATATTCTATTCTATTATATTCTATTCTATCTAAATCACTGAAATCGGTTCAGTAGTTTGAAAAATGTATCAATAATCCTTAGAGATTTAATCACAAAATGATTTAATATTTAAGCTACGCCTACTCTGATCGGACAACAAATCAGGTCAAGCGCCATAATATACCTCTCTAATGATATACTATTTATATAAATTGGGTCCAGGACCAGAGTCCATACAAAATTTGTGCCCTTAATCGCTAGTTAGTCGCAATTTGTCACCAAGTGACAGATTTAATAGGGTCTTAGGCCCGTATTCATAAACATCCCTCAACATCGTACTCAAATGCGTTATCATTTGATACGCAGTTATGACGTCATCCGCACCTTAACATTGTTGCTAATTAATGGACGCATAAGTACAGTATCTCAGTTACCAAGATCAGCTCCTCACCTAGCTGTACTTGAGAGCTTGATGTCGTGAACGATGACGTCACATTGACCGTAGTTGAATGATACTTCTCGAATTTCGTTATTACTCTTCAGAAATAGACGGAAAATCTGTCGTGATTGGTGCAATCGCTTGGATGTTTTATCTACACTAATAATAATATTATAAAGAGGAATAAATTGTATTTTTGAGTGTGTATGCTTGTAATGAATAAACTCGAAAACTTCTGTGCCGATTTCAAAAATTCATTCACCAGTGGAAAGCAACGTTTGTCGCGGCGTGACGCGAATGTAAATAAAATAATTATGCTAAATAGAAATGACATGGCAATACCAACTCAATTGAGCAACGCATCGCTATTCTGTGATGAAGACAGAATGTTTTGTCTATGGTAAGTTCCCGCCTAAAACGAAGCGTCCTATTTTGCTCCGCCTGCTTTTGTCCATTGCAGTGAACTAACAAGTCGTTTGTCGACGAGTTGCTGTGTGAAAGGGGTTTTCCGAAGTCTGAGTGGATTTTCTCTGCACCAATTATAGTGATTTTACCGGCCGTATATTCCATTAGGGCCTGCGCAGACGACTGACTTTTTGTACGCGATGGCCAAAAAGTCTGCGACTAATTTTGCGTGATTAATGCATTTGACTACTTTGTTGACCTTTTTTGTCGATCCATAGGAGCTTTTTTTATCAGTAGCTTCTTATAGTGAACAAAAAAGTAGTGAAACACAATTAATCACGGAAAATTTGTCGCAGACTTTTTGTCGTCTGCGCAGGCCCTAATTAGACAAATTTGTTCCATCAGACCATAATATGCAATTCAGAAAATGGTTATCTCTGTTTATTTTCTCTCTCAACCTCCTGCACAAAGTAAGTCGTCGAGCGGCATCCCCTGAATGGTAGACTGAATCTAGTCGCCCCTGTCGGAATTTAAAACCATAATCACTTCGACATAAGCTTCGACAGGTAAGAACAGAAATGATAAAATTTTCATCGAGTATCAACGACATACAGAAGATTTCTTAAAATACAGGGTGAATTTTAATTAATGCGACAAAATGAAATTGGAGCCTCAGTTGCAGTAACATAGTAATTATAAACTGTTTTTTCTACAATCGAAATCGTAAAAAAAATTACGCGATCATCGTTTTCAAAAGGTCTTTGATGTTATTATCTTTATTTAAGTACGAATTATCGGTATTCCAGTAATATCCTACTTCCTACTAATATTATAAATGCTAAAGTTTGTAAGTATGGATGTATGGATGTTTGTTACTCTTTCACGCAAAAACTACTGAACGGATTTGGATGAAATTTTGCACACATACAGTTTATAACCTGGATTAACACATAGGATACTTTTTATCCCGGTAGTAAGATCCCATGGGACAATTTTGAAACTTCACGCGGGCGAAGCCGCTGGCAGAAGCTAGTGCAAAATAAATAAGAAAAATTAAGGCAAAATTAGGTAAATGACCGCTGTATTGAGCACTGCGATGAGTCGGCAAGATTTTTGATACTTTTATTATTTTAACGGTTTTCGTAACACTGATCAATTATATTTTATAAATTTTCTTGACAACAAGTATTATTGTATATTTAAATTTGTCGCATCTATTCAATTTCACCCTGTATATGTAACAACCTTTCTGGTACATTTGGATATTTGATCCAACGCAGCCGATGGGATTTTTATTATTTACTAGCTGTACCCGGCATGCGTTGCAATGCATTTTTTCCTACCTACCTAATACCTACCTACCTACCTGTCTACTTCTCACCGTTTAAACCTTCCCTGGACTACGACAAACATTTTAAAACCAAAATCAGCTCAATCGGCCCAGCCGTTCTCGAGTTTTAATCAGACTAACGAACAACAATTCATTTTTATTTATATAGATAGATGTAATAAGCTTCTAGCAATTCTAAACGTCCTAAATGAACTGTATTTTTAATACACTGCCGGGAAAACTGGTTCTTACCACACTACGATTAGATTAGTTGGACTCCTTAAACGATATTGGGAAAAGTTTATTTGCGATTTCTGACCTTTTTGGTACGTTAGTACCTAATTTTTTAAATTTTGAGGAACAACTTTGTCAAGGTAAAAATATTTTCTCGGCCGAAATTGCTACAAACGTAACAACATTTGCATTTCGCGGGCTACTCTGGAACATCACCCTTACGGGGAGACAGCGCCTTCTCTCTCGTACGGATTATGACTACCGGATTCGTTTTACTAAGGTGGAAATCCCATAATTTCCGGTCATGTCCCAAAAGACCCGTTCGAATTTTCAAGGATTCCCCACGAAAACATAAAAAACCTATGTCCCAAAATAACACAAATATCAATGGATATTAAATAACTTTCAATACACTAACGGTTTTTATTAATATTCCACTAAACAAATCTAGCTGCCTCGAAGCGACTTTGATCAACACTATGAGAGCAAGAGCTTTACTTAATTAAAAAGAGATTTTCAAATTGCCATGCTAATCCGTTATCGTTTTATCCGTCACTAGTCGTTCAAGCCAGCCGCGCCACGTGAACAGCGCACTAGATAATTTATTTGTCGTGGGATAGTTGAGTTTGGGAGATTACAGAATAGCATATTTCCAGCGCAAGTACAAACTCGCGTTTTAGGACTGAATAAAAGGAAGTTTTTAGAAATCAATAAGTTGGTAAAACCTTTAACACGTCATGCTGGTCACTTTACTCAGTTGCTAAACCATTTGCTAAACCACCAGGTGTGCGTTCCGCTGACTGACAATGCAACGCGACATATATCAAAGACAGTGTTCAGTGTCGCAGCGCGGCCACAGTGCGCAGCGCGACGAATGACTGACTGCTTGAAAAAATCAATATGCAAACAGTGTTTACTTGTCGTGGACACCAAACACTGCAATTTGTTTTTTTGAAGTGAAACTTCTTTAGGCGCGGTGATCACTTTTTGGTTGAATAAAAATCACGGAACTCGCCTGGCCGTCACCTAATGCTTCGTAGCACTCGTAGACGATCCGCTACGGCGTAGAACCACGTAGGCGGGGCACAACCCGTAGCAGTGCTACGAACAATTCAGAAGTTAGTTTTCACTTCTATCGGCAGTTCCCAAAGACTGCCCCACCATGTTTCTTTTCTAGCATAGAAGCCTTGCAACACTGCTTAATTAATTTGATGAATACGTCTTATGTCTCACCTCCGAATTTACAAACTTATAAATGAACAATGCAAATACTTAAACGACTCGAATGGCGTAGTGGTAGCGAGGCTACCTTACGTTCTTAGGGTCCTGGGTTTGAATTCCGGTAGGAGCAAATGTTTGTGTGATGAGCATACATTTAAACATCCATGACTCGGAAACAAATGTCCATCATTTGTTTCCGAGTCATGGATGTATAATAAGTACGTATTTACAAACAAAAAAATATATATGTAGTGTATCAACTATCTGGTGTCCACAACACTAGCCTCGGTTAGTGTGGTACTAGATGGCACTGTGTGTTAATTGTACAGCGATATCCATCATGTCCAGCGATGTATTGAAAAAGTGATGAACATGAACCCGTTAAAAATTACAATGAAATTGTGTTCTGAAATGAAACAACAATATTCCCTGTTTAATATTAAAACTGTGTCGAGAACCGTGTTTGAACCCAATTGCCGGCGGGTGTGACACACTGACAGCGACCCCGATCCAGACCGGCATTGAACTTGACAAAACGCTGCCTTCGGGTTCAATGTCGGACAGATACCCGTCCTGAGAGTGCAATCTAGTAGCGCCGAATAAACTTTGACCATTCTTTGATAATTGAATTGACGCTTAGGGGCCCTCCCTTAATCACGCCTGGGTTTTAGGCCACTTTCATCTTCCCCTTGGTGATAAACTTCATGAAATAATAAGCCCCTTCTCCCCTCGCCCAGCATCACGTGTATTTCACAAATTTGGTTGCTCGGGACGTGTGTTGCGGATGCGGGATTGACGAATTGGTTAATTGAATACTGTTTTCATGTTTTTTTATCGATCCCGGCTACTTCTTGCATATGAAAGTCCCCAAATCGAGTGGCCATGGTGTCTCGACAGTCAGTTCGTTAACGTCGTTGGTCGATGGTTCATCCTTTTATCTCAAATCTAAGTAGTATACAGGGTGTAAACCACCTCATCAAGAAGCCGTCTACTAAGCATTCTGTTCATCAAACTAAATAACTTTACGCAGTAATTATTGCTGGGAAACCACTTTCTTTTTTGGGGTGAAAAATCACGTTTTGTGGTAAAACTCAATGTAACGCACTCAAAACTTTGCTGGTGGACGATTTGAATAGTACGGCGATTTAAGAGGTGTTTAAAGTAAAAAAAAAAAAAAAACTTGATAAAAATAAAATGACATAAAGTTGCAACTTTGACCCCCATTATCTCCGTAACTAAAAGGTTCCCAGGTACGGTGAAATACAAAAAAAAGAACGGTATGACGAGGAGAACGGTATGACGGGGAGAACAAGTGCCTTTCGGCTTCGTTATGAGGTGTTTTACACCCTTTGTGTTCACTAACACACAACAACGTGCGACGCGAGCTTGACGTGTTCTTAACGACCCGAATGGCGCAATGGTAGTGAGGCTGCCTTACGTTCTTAGGGTCTTGGGTTCGAATCCCGGTAGGAGCAAATGTTTGTGTGATGAGCATGGACATTTGTTTCCGAGTGTATGTACAATAAATATGTACTAATTTACAAACAAAAAAAGTATCTATGTAGTATATCAACTATCTAGTGTCCACGATACAAGCTTTGGTTAGTGGGGCACTAGATGGCGCTGTGTGTAACGTGTCGAGCGATGTTTATTTGTTTATAACGTCGCCAAGTGAGTTAAGTACCATGCATTTCAATACCTATGTACTGCTTGGGTAAATAGCCAGTGACGTCGCCATGGCGTCTTAATGAGGCAGAGCTCTTACTTCCGATATTTTATTCTATTTCCGAAATAGCAGCCACGTACATAATTAAAATTACCATATGAGTAGCTGTTTGTATTGACGCTAGCGTCAGTTGATGATTATCGGCTTTAATCATCTAATGAATAGCAGTTTGGATTGGTGCTATATAGCTTATTGATTAATACGGGCAGCTTGAGGCGTGGCGCCGCGTGGCTCATAAAATCAAAGTTCATGATTTTGCTATCTGTGAAGGTATCCGTTATTTTATTGAATAATATCTTCCTGCTTGTTTGTAATGGTCTACAAACAGAAGATTTGGATTGGGAAGCGAAACTATGAAAACATTCAACGTTAGCTTTTATCTAAGCAATTATTTAAGTGTCAAAAAAAATTGGGGTAAAATCGATCTAGCTGTTTCAGAGATTATCCGGGACAAACAGGCAGTTATATAAGTACCGTATATTCATAGTTTCATTGGCATTCAGTAAAAAAATGTTATTTTGAAAGTACAGACAGAATAGATAACTTGATATACTCACCAACACAAGATAAAAGCTGGTTGATTTGCTGCAAAGAGGTTCTCATTTCTATAATGAGTCTGCCTTTCTCATCCAGAGTTCTTGAAAGTTCTTTCGACGCTCGGGTCTCGGCGTCCATTTGTGACTGCAGAGCTCTCTTTTCCGCCACATATCTGTTGTACAGCGACATAAAATAATTTAATTTTATTTCCCAGATTTTTTTTATTTATTTAATTATTTAACAATTGAACTGTACAATGTACACATTCAATATAGAGAAAAAGAAAGGAACAGAAAATAGTACAAAGGTGATGCTTATTTCTAAAGAAATCTCTTTCAGCATACCTGCGAAAGGACATACTAAAAAAGAAATGTAGACAGTGTGTAAAAGGAGAGAAAATGGAATACATACAGCATAAAACAGAATAAATATACCTACATAATAAAAGAATACTACATCTATATCTATATATATATATAAAAGAAAGTCGTGTTAGTTACACTTTTATAACTCAAGAACAGCTCTACCGATTTGGTTGAAAATTGGTGGGGAGGTAGCTTAGAACCAGGAGAAGGACATAGTATACTTTTTTTTGTTTTTTTTTTACTTCTTTATCGGTAGGTAATGGGGAGGTATTGGGTAAGGTAGGGGTAGGTGGTAGGTAGGTAGTGGGTAGTTAGTATGTAGGTAGTGGGTAGGTGGTAGGTAAGTAGTGGGTAGGTGGTAGGTAAGTAGTGGGTAGGTGGTAGATAGTAGGTCAATTCGAATTAAATATTCATAGTTGACAGGACAACGTCTGTCGGGTCGGGTAGTATACTATAAAAACAAAACTAATCTATACTAATATTATAAAGCAGAAGAGTTTGTTTGTTTGTTTGGTTGAACGCGCTAATCTCAGGAACTACCGGGTCGAATTGAAAAATTTCTTTTTGCGTTGGATAGTTCATTTATCGAGGAAGGCTATAGGCTATATAACATCACGCTATGACCATGAGGAGCGGAGCAGGAATGAAAAATGTTGCAAAAACGGGGTTTTTTTTATTTTCGTTTTTCTCTCTTATGTGACGCAGACGAAGTTGCGTGGGTCAGCTAGTACTTAATAAAAACTAATGTCAGGCAGAAGTGAATTCCATAACCGGACAGCGTGGACAGTGAAAGAAGAAGTCGGTAAAGTGTGGAGGGGATTTGAGGAGGTTCCTAAGATGGGACCCGCAAGGTGCATCAGAGGGACGAGAGTAAGAAAACCGTGCCCTGGCGATAGGATGGCGTTCTAAGTTACGCTGAAACCTTTTCATTTTTTAATACAAAGCGTCCGACATTTGAATGATGTGTTTGTAGAATAAATAAATATATATTATTTTAAATCAAAATTTAAAATAATTTTATTTTAAACTAGCTGGCTTACGCAACTTCGTCTGCGTCACATAAGAGAGAAAAAAATCACAAAGGGAGTAAAGTTTCTCTCGATTTTGTAACATTTTTCATTGCTGCTCGGCTCCTAGTGGTCATAGCGTGATGTCTATAGCCTATAGCCTTCCTCGGTAAATGGACTATCCCACGCAAAAGAAAGAATTTTTCAATTGGAGCCGGCAGTTCCTGAGATTAGCGCGTTCAACCAAACAAACAAACTCTTCTGCTATATAATATTAGTTTTAAATAATTAAACGATAATACGAATAATAAAAAAAAAATGTATAACTAATCTTCCATACATATAATAAAATCGTTCTTTTTTCACATTTCTATTGAACCATGTTCCGTCTTCTATACAGCCTGTAAATTACAGCGCGATGTTAAATTGAAATAACATAAAATTCAGCATTAATTAGAATATATATTTTTTTAAATTACTTAGTTTTAATTTAGCTACAAATATTTCTTTAAAATTGCAAAGATTTGGGCAAAATATTTACTATAGTGAAAATAAAGGCTGAATAGCAGGCCACAGAAAAAAAAACACATTAGGTACACACGCGTCAATCTGACCTTTATTTTTTTTTCGAGTGGTTTCGTGTTTTTGTTATTATTTTTCTTGTATTCGTAATGAAAACCACAGTGTTTACCTCGGGTTAAAGACTTACTTAGTCCCACGAGCTATTAGCGCCCGCGCTACGTTTGGGCGCCAAACCCCGTCTCGGGACTAAATAAGTTACTTTCACCCCTAGGATAACAATGTACTATTGTTTGTTTGTTTGACCGAGCATTACGTAAAACTTTTTACTTTCGGATTTGGATGAAAAAACACAAATTGATTTAAATAAATTCAGTATAACATTTACCTATAGAATAAAATCCAATTAAGTGTAAACCTTTAAAAGTTGCTTCTTATACTTCAAATTCAATACAGGTAAATACAACTTCTCAGTTTCCTTGAAATTTGATTTTTGAGGTGAATATGCACAAAATAGCGATTTAATGACTGACGATTTAGCTTTAGTGACTCGTGGTTCAACGCACAGTCTAAACCGCTGATTGCAGAGACTTAAAATTAGCAGGTCGTGTTCTTTGTGATGTAGACATCTTTAATGAAATAATTTTTCAAGATTGTACCCCTAAGGGGGTAAAAAGAGGGTAAAGTTTGTATGAGACAACGTAATCCCTTGGTCCAATCTACTTGAAATTTTGCATAAACCTTTTTAACAGAAGTTAACAGAAGACGTGTTTCGTATTTTATTGAAATTATTCCCAAACGCGGTTAAAACATGGCAGACAATTATTTTGGCCATTTGCTTCGAAATTGATATCAATAGCTTTTGATTTAAAACTATATTTTATTTTGACACATGTTTGAAAACTCAATCCGATTTTATTCAAAAAAGGTTGAACTCACAAAAACTTAGTGCTCATACTCTAAAGTTGGAATGTCTCGAAATTTACCGTATTATATTAGAGGTTATACACTTTTAAGACACGGTCTCATTGGGACGTAGAGTTAGAAATTTGAAATGGAGGATTAAAACATTTTGGTTTCAAAATTGTCACCAAAGGTATGTCAGGATGGAAGGCAGTTGGCCTTGCAACAGATCCGCAAGAGTTTACAACACCTTTACCGTGTTGAGGGCGCTTTCAATTTAGACGTTTCGTGTCGGTGCCGGTACTGCAGCGCATATCAACGTCCGCACGGTTACCGTACCGCGCGCTTTGTATGAAAACAAACGAACGTCCTTACGCAGCACGACAAACGCACTGCTTCGGTGCCGCAGCGGCAGGGCACGAAACATCTAAATTGAAAGCGCCCTTAGGATAATTTCATGCACTCCGATGAGAACTTTAGACCTGGCTGGAGTATGACTGTCATTGACGGTCCAACGATGGACGGGGGGGAGTTGCAAGAAGTCCTCATCGGCTTACAGCAGTTATATCGTGTCCTTGCTTATTGCATGCACCTTGATTAGAACTTTCGACCTAGCTGGGATATGACTGTATGACTGTCATCGAGTGTTAATGGTAATAATATTAATTTTATGTCAGATCAAACACAATCTATTTATGTTGTTAGTAAATCTTAACTTAACGTTAGTAAAAAAATGTAAAACTAAGATACACACTATATACCAAAATAGATACGATTTACACCTCTGTGTGCAGGCGTCCCCAGTAAGCCGGCATGAGCAAGCTATCGAGGGAAGCCCTCATTTGGAAAACCGTAAGTAGAATGTATGAGCGATTTATGCAAAGATTTCCGAGAAATGAAATTGTTACCTACTTGAATCTACTCTAATATTATAAAGCTGAAGAGTTTGTTTGTTTGGTTGAACGTGCTCATTTCAGGAAATGGTGGTTCGAATTAAAAACATGTTTTAGTGTTGGACAGCCCGTTTACTAAGGAAGGCAAAGATCACCAATACGGAGCGGAGCATAAATGAAAAATTTCCCAAAAACAAAGGTTTATTCCTTTTTATTTGCTTTCATTGCAAGCGCTGCATAACGCGGTTAAAGTTACACAGCAATCACGTACGAAGGGATTGTTCCTCTTAAGCATTTAAAAAAAGTCCGCGATAGTATGTCTATTTTTTAAGGTTGACTCACTTTTTGTCTAACCCTCACTCGCAGACAAAGTTGCGCGGGTCAGTTAGTTTTATAATAAAACTAAAAGTTAATAAATATGATTACAGCGGAACCAGTGGCATATGGACAGTTCACACCGTGGTGAAAATATAAAGCTGACAGCAAAGTGGCTACAAGCCCGACTGGCCAGAGTGCAAACGACATTTTTATTAATTCACAGCGGAGTCACGCGGTTTCACCCGCTTAGTTTCCGTTGCCGTGGATGAACGGAGATAAAATAGCCCATGTTACACAGTAAATACGTGGTTTCCTAATGGTAAAAGAATTTTGCAAAGTCGGTCGAATAGTTTTGGAGTTAAATCGTAACAAACCCACAAGCAAACAAAAATCAAATCTTGCCTCTTTATAATATTAGAATATATATAGATGTAGACGATTCAACAACCACAAATTTAGTCATCTGTTTATTACAAAATTAAAGGTTTTAGTGACGCACGTGTAAACATGTTGTGCTCCTGTCACATCGTTTAGAGCATTGACATCTCAAAATATCTGCGCAGATGAGTCTAGACGCACGAGAATTTTGAGGCTGATATATGTCAGCGTCACATTGTAAAATCCGTTAGATTGTAATATAACTAGAGAGATTGTAAACTCTTGATAGATTGTCAAACGGACACTCTGCTTATAATATTACGCATTATTTTTCAGTAGCCCCTATTTCTGTCTGCAGTGTTTAAAGGAACCTAACTAACCTATCGTTGGGGGTAGTTTTAAAAGTCAAAATAGTGGTAATAATAACATGAAGCGTGGTCTCTTCAGCCTTTTTTAATATAAGTTTTAAATTTAGTACACAAGGGCTCTAGTCCATGTCAGAGGGACACTGGTGGGGCAGGAGTGTGGTTTTAGCCGGTTCGAGTCCGGCACTACCTCGACTGTCTCACAACCTGTAAGGTAATCGAGGTGTCCGCGAGGATTTCCCACTCGTTTTTTTTTTCTGGGCGGAGCGGGAGGGATTGTCAGACTCTTACTGACTAAAACCCATCCATGCATGTTCCTTCCTCGCCCTTTATGTTCCGGGGCCGCGGTATCTCTTTCGAATAGGCCCGCAACCCCGGCAGGCTTCGGCCCTTGCGGGCCCCTCCCCTTGTGCTGACATTTCTTTCTAGCATGAATAATCGCTGCTTAATTAAAAGTCGTTAAAAAGATTTAGAGAAAACCGAATGAGATAGACTGACTGCCACCGAAACACAAAAAACAAATGAGGGAAGCAACGAATTCGTGCACAATGAATCTGAAAACACGTGTACCGCGTTTCGTGGAATCTTTAACACATTGACTGCCATGTAGGGCACCGGTGACCGGAGGCGGTCTTGTATTAAGGCGCCACGTAGGACACCGGTGACCTCACGGTAAACCTGTTTTCAGAGTTTATTTACGCGCCGTAGGACGCGTTTTCTATAGATTTCCTATTAGTAAATGACCGGAATGGCGCTCAGGAGTAATACTTTCGCATGGTTTCTATGTAACGTAAAAATATTTTGAATTATTGAAGATAAACCTTCAATAACGTTAAAAATCCCAGAACATAACATTTTTTTAAATCCAATCGTATTTATATAAATGGTATGGGAAGAATAATAAAACGAGTAGTAAAATTAAACATTTTTACCTTTTAGTATAAAATTGCCCTAAAACTAAAGTAAGTGCGCGGGTGCCCGGAGAGATGACCGCACGGCGCCTTGGTAACACAAATCAACATAATTACTTCTGTGCGCCATGTAGGGTACCGGTGACCTCGTGAAGTTTTTTTTAATTTTCTACGGAACCCTGCCTCCGATTGATCCCAAAATTTAATACTATGTATATCTAGACCCATAACATCAATTGGCACAATTATTTTTTTTTGTGATTTTTGTCATTATTACTCTGGCAGTTAATGTGTTAAACAACATCCCTTTATCATTTAGTTTTTCTGAAACATCCCAGGAAACAATTAAGAGATATTTTGCGAAATTTATTCAACTGTTATTTTATTTATTACACATATCTTCCGAATACTGAAAATAATAGTCATTTTATAATTTGTGTACAGTCACAATACAGTGCGTAACAGAGTACTCGTATGAAATTAAATCCTTTCACATCACTTGTCGTTCTTTGTCAATGTTAGCAAAATATTCAACCACTTTTATACTTTCAAATAGCATTAGTGGAAAAATACGTGAACGAGAGCTTGAAACCGTAATTCAACAGACACAAAAAGTAATCTCTTTTATTTACTTAGTTATACTTAATTATTTAGACACATATTTAGTTGAAAACATACATCCCTCTCATAGAGAAGAAGCCTGTGTCCCAGGAATGGAAACATTTATAGGCTTATGATGATGATAGTGGAAATATCAATGCGACGTTAAAATCCTTTTCAAAGTTTTGTCTCGAATCGCCCTTGCGTTCCAAATATTTAATTTATATTCGCTGTAATCATTTTGTCTACAAACCACACGGTGCAGTTCATTAATGAAATATGGAGTTCACGTAAATATTTGCCTTTGATGGTTTTTCTGATGATTTTAATTGGAAAGTGAAGTTGGAAATAATATTTTGTTTTCCTTGTCATGGAGTTTGTTGGACGTTCTACGCGTATACAAACCACATATTCATACGACTCATAAGTTTTACTGTTGTTTGACCGGTGGCGAGATTATGAAAGGTTATAAAAAACAATATGTGTAACAGCATTTCAAAACTTGCGTTATTTCAGATGGGTAAAATAGAATGAGAATAGTTTTTATTTTTTTTGTAAGTGGGACACAAATAAAGATGAAAATATAAAAAAACCCGACCGATAATCAAGTACTTTTAAGTGCCGTGGCCTGTGTATTTAAATGCAGGCGGCGCGATTACTGTCGTCCACGACTTTTGCCAACTATAATAGTTACCAATGATAAATTAGTCGTAACACATAGTGAGAACGCGGCCTTAGGGCGTACAATAATAGTTAGAAAGAAAATAAACAAAATAATACTATTAACATGTTTTAATATAGGCTAACATTATTAAGCAAGACTAAACAAGAACTCTTTTATGTATTCCAGTACACATAGTTTATTAAGAAATTAATCAAATAAAAGCCTCTCATTTAATTTACTTAAGTGAAGTTTTTTTACAAAAATGTTCATTTGTTCATGGTTCAATCAATGGGTTTTTTTCTCACCTCTGGAAACCAAATGATTTTGTAGTTACTTATCTTTACCAAAACGTTATCAGGATAATTATTTCACCGCTCGTCTTTGCTTAAAGTATATGTATTGGATTTTTCAAAGTTAGCGTTGAGGTTGTTTGATGATGATTTCCATTGAACAAATTATCCAAATCGTGGTCAAACTGATTTATGATGGACCCTAAATAATCTGTATTAGTTAAGTTAGTTAAATCAACAGGCAAGTCATTGGATATTAATTGTAAACAACAAAGGTCCTAATAAGTGTAACAAGACATTTTGAGACATACGGTGCTTTGCTTTTTTAAATATTTTTACGGAAATTATCCAGAAGGATTAAAACTAAAACACACAAACACACACTATTTTCATACTGGAAATAGACATGAAAATGAGGAGCTGGTAGCTAAATAATAACAGCCGCTCGGGTCGATCTAAAGACGTGCTTGCCGTGGTTAGTTTATGAATGGGTGACCATCTTTATATACCGAGTTACCTCCATGCCTTGGCAAGCCCTTTAAGCTGTTAAGCTATCGTTTGTCCTTAGGCAGTCGTTACAGGTAGTCAGTGGCCCAAAAGGTCTAACAACCAGTCTTACCAAGTGGAATTACCCAGTATTAAATGGGTTATAGATGTCAGATAGGCAGTCGCTCCATGTAAAATACTGGTATTCAGCTGCAACCTGCAACTGGTTAGACTGGAAGCCGACCCCAACATAGTTGGGAAAAGGCTAGGCGGATCATGAACAAGACAAAAATCGCTCATCAATATTTATAAGCAAAATCAGATAGTTATAACAAAACATGTTTTACATTTCTTGTATAGCAAGCAACGACCTATTGTCGGGCCTACGCTGTCCCCCATACTCTAGTACTAATGCTGTAATGAAACAATAATATTGTAATACCAAATGATTTAAAAAGAGTAACTATGGAGTTTCTTGACGGTTCTTCTCCATGGAATCGACCAACGCAAACCGTGCACCTTTTTCGACGTTTTATAAGTGCCCATCCAGGCCTATGTGAAATAAAATATTTTGATTTTGATTTTTTTGATTTTGACATGCTGTCTGATACAAAATAAGGAATCAAGTCAAGTGTACCCAGAATGCTTTGTGAAGCAAATTGTGAGGTATATCTATCTTTCTAGTACATCCTGAGCAGTGATCAACGGCAGCTGTTAGGTGCTACGAGTTTCAGGAAAGCCAGATACGTGGAAGATTCAAGATCCGATAATCCGAGATCATCTGATCTCAGAATTAGTGCATGTAATTTGCACAACGTTTGAGTAAACATGATGTAGTTGGAAATCAGCATCGATATCTCGGCGTAATTTGCACCAAGCAATTACTGTGAAATCGAATTCTAGGAATTGCTTGAAAGGTACCGGGAATTCAGAACCGATATTCTTGCGAATACACTAGGTAAGATTATTGTGAAATCGAATACACACTCGATAAAGTACTCGATGAACTACAACTTGAGTACAAATAAAAGGTTCATTCATTAGTACGTGGAATTTGTACATTTTGCCCTGCATCAAATAAGGTAGTTCTACTTTTGAACACCTATTATGTTCTGACCTGGTGAATGTTCCAGGAATGTCATTTTGCAACACTTGGGGGAGCACTATGTCCAGCAATAGACGTCTATCGGCTGAAATTATGATGATAATGATGTTCTAATGCTAATTAAAAATCCCCCATTCCTTCCATCCTTCGTGAGAATATTAAAATGTTTGTCAAATCATCGTGTCAAGCCGATTCAGACACTCTGAAATAAACAGACTATCATTATGGTTTCAACATAAAGAGCGAAACACGAAAAACATTATTTCAGTTTGAAGAGTGTTGATTATTTCACAGCGCTGTCGATCAATCATCACACGGCTGCATACTCGTACACACTCGGCCACTAGCCACTCATACATTTGTCGGGCTCACAATGTGATGGACGATATTTTGAATACACGTGGCGTTGCATCTAGCGAATATTCGTGAAAGTCATTGAAGGTTACATCCCTAACACGTGCTTCCACATTTCTGTGAAACCTATACTAGTTAAACGCTAACTTTCAGTAGTTAAATATCTCCCTACACACATATTTTAATAGGAACACACGTTTTGTGCGCTCAACTCAAATCCTGCTCATCATAATTACGTGATCTCTATTTTTGAATTCATAGACATGAAGTGCTCTCTGACTTTATGCTATTTTTACGGCGCGTAAACAGCTTAAAATGTCAAAAGACGTTTTTGTTAGCTATTTTCACTATTTATAATAGAGAAATTCGATAAAATACAAAGGCGCGACCAGCCTTTCATCGCCACCCCTACCTCCCCTTAGACCGCTTTCACATTTAGGCGACTTTGGCAGCGCGACGGTCGCGCTGTCAGAATTTCATATTAAAACATAAGCAGCGGCGCGGCTGTCCTTATAATGTGAAGGCATTTGTGCTTCTGCCGCGCTACTGTCGCGCTGCTAACGTCCCTAGTGTGAAAGCGGCCTTATGCAGAAGATTGAAAATTAAAACATATTCCTTAACTTTATGTTTACTATTTGCAGATGCAACTGTATTCTTATTAAAATCAAAAATATATATTTTTTTAAAAACACGACTGTTAAAAAGTAATTGAAAAAGTATAACGGGGGTTTTATAATTTTTTCACTTCTCATGCTCCAAAAGTCCGCCAATATAGCCCTACGAAGCGGGACTAAAGTGACCACCTTACCACCCTAGGGAGTAAAAGTAATTCTATTCCTAATTTCCTTCATGTGACTTAAACAAACTAAAACAGCCAGTAAACATAATATTATCAGTGGAGTGTGGATCATACATCTTCATTGCGAAAATGTTGGGAGTTTTAGTTCCATGGTTTTTCCGCAAAGAAGGTGGCGCCTGTATTAAGCGGGTTTCAGACTACGCTATAATATTCATCTATATAGTATAGCAAAGCAGGACCTAATGCTATACTATATAGCATGGCATTCACATTATGCAATGTTATCACAAGCATTTATAGTCTTTAGCAAGCTCAGTTGACCACAATCTTTGAAGAGTGAGCACAGTTGCAGAGCACACATCACGATCGACACAATGGCTTTAATACTGGATCTTAAAAGCTCATCGAGTGATGATGATAATGCGGAAAAAACAAAGAAGAACAAGTGCGAGTCGGACTCGCCTATGAAGGGTTCCGTAGCAGCAAGTAACATAATATAAAAGTTACGTTTTAACGATTTATGACGTATTAAATAAAAACTACTTACTAGATCTAGTTCAAACCAATTTTCGGTTTTCAACTTCTGCGAGTAAGGGTTAGAAAAAGTGTGAGTCAACCTTAAAAATTAGACATAATTATGTTATAGCGGACTTTTTTTAAATGCTTAAGAGGGACAATTCCTTCGTACGTGATTGCTCATGTGTAACTTTAACCGCGTTATGCAGCGCTTGCAACGGAAGGAAATAAAAAGAGGAAGGAAATAAATGTAGCTACAGTCCCAGTCACAAGACACAAAAACTGTGAAAGTACTGAAGTTGCTCATTCCCTAGCGTAGATCTTTATGGAGAAAAACGGGCAAGAAACTCCATGGACACTTACAAAATCTTGGTTACATCATTATTCATATTTACATGGTATATTATGTGAGAAGTATGTAGCAAGATGTGCACGTTAAAAGTGTCCATAGCAAAACAAAAATAATTAAAAACAACAGCGAAATATATTGCATCCAACCCGAGCGAGTGCGCGGAGGGAAGTATAACATTGCAAATATTGGTAACCAGAGACTGTTAACTAGACACTGCTGTTACGATCCGACACGATGTTTTCCACGAATCGTTTCAATTAGTAGTCAAGAAACAATCGTTCTGAAAAAGTGAATTCACAGAAATGAACTTTAGTTCATTATACCTACGTAGGTACAGTGTTTCCAATAACAACGTTTCCAATAAAACATTTCACGGGACAAGATTAGACACCGTATTGAAAACGTCACGGAAAGTCTATCTCTTCGAGAACATGCAGAGTTGCCGTAAATTTAGTATATATCTCTGATTATTATGGTGGCTAAGGTTGGATAAAAGAGACCAGGACCTTCCAGGAAAGCGTTTTCGGGAAATACTTGGATAAAGGACGCATATAATCGAGAAGTGTGGCAGAAAAAAGGGTCCAAGCTATATAGACCCAGCGATGGGTATTTTGTGGCGAAAAATGATGTTGAGTACGTATTTATTCATATTTGTTGAAAAACTCTTAGGGGTCTTATCAATAATAATGCCGCGATTTTGTCGATCGTTGAGATGACAACGAGAGATGGATAGCGAGAAAATCGCGACATTATTATTGTATGGAAATACATCGCACGACGAAAATATCGCCGCAATTCTCTCGCTCTTGGAGCCAGTTCCTAAGAACCAAACAAATCTCTACAAATTAAATTTTCACGATAACGGAAACCACTCAAAGGGCAATGGAGAGGGCTATGCTCGGAGTTTCCTTGCGTGATCGAATCAGAAATGAAGACATCCGCAAGAGAACCAACGTCACCGACGTAGCCCGAAGAATTGCTAAACTTAAGTGGCAGTGGGCAGGGCACATTGCTCGCAGAACGGATGGCCGCTGGGGCTGAAAAGTTCTGGAGTGGCGACCGCGAACCGTAAGACGATGCGTTGGACGACCTCCCACTAGGTGGACCGATGACCTGGTGAAAGTTGCGGGAATCCGGTGGACGTGAGTCTCAAGGGACCGATCAATGTGGCGACACTTGGGGGAGGCATATGTCCAGCAGTGGGCGTCTTTCGGCTGAGATGATGATGATGATGATGATAACGGAAGTATATAATAATCAATGTGACTAATGAAGAGAGTACCTGCGGATGTAGGCAGATGAATATCCGTGTGTTGAACGTATCCATTCATTAATCTCGTACCTTTATCAAAATTTATTTGGGGTCGGTTCAGCATTCTTCATACTTCTCTATTACTCGTGATCTCATTAGACACTTTCTTCCTTGCCATATCATTGGTCATACAGTCCACCCAGTTTCTTTGATCATCCTCTACTTTTATGCCATCCACATTCATACTCGTTAACTTTCATCACGTGGTTTTCCTCAATCTTCCACATCACATAGCCATACAACGACAAACGATAACCACACAATTGTTCAGTCACCTGTGCTACTTTCAGACTTCGTCTATGTACTCATTTCGTAACACCACACATCCCCTTAGCATCTTCATCTCAGACACATGCATGTGTCATTAATTCATTCGTTTTGTGGCCCAATATTAAGATCCATACAAGACAGCAGGTCTAAAATAGATTATAATAACAGTCCGTTGTTTGTTTGGACCTTGTTCCCAGCGCTGGTGGGCTAGTATTTTTTACATTTTCAATTTATTTTTTGTGTTTTATATTGGAATGTTCAAAATGTACAAAAATATTTGAAGAAAATAAATGAAGGAATCCTGTGTTTTATAAATGTTCCCTTGTATAGGAAAAGATGAATGCGGGAGACCCAGATTGTTCCTGTGTCCTGCCGCTAATTCATCCATCCATGCTTATTTTGTGCTTCACACTCGGATCTATCTATCGCTTTGCACGGCTGAACCGAGACACCGAAAGTCGAAGCAGACCGGGAGGAACAGAATGGAGAAAGATAGAATATTTGGCTGTTTTGGAGTAACCGTTTTATTTACCCTGCAGAGGAATGCAATAGGCTTAAAATAATTATAGTGATTATGCTGTTAATAGATAAACTCGTCACCCATAAATAAGAAGTCCATAAAAGAAAATATTAAAGTTCTATAATTGCGAAGTTCTAAGAATAAACCAACGTTATTTACAATCACTGCTTTTCGAAAGTTTATTATCTAATTTTTTAAAGAATTCATGCATTTCGGCATTCTAATTGGGAATATTACCTGTTCAACTATTTAATAATAGTTAAGAACAGATTTCAAAAATATGTATTATAAGTAGTAGAATAGAACCTCGTTACGAACGAACAATATTGCACGTTCCCTAAACTTGTACTGAACTGGAACTGAGCCGCCGGTAGTCATGAAACGCATGTAAGCAAACGATAGCGCGATCTAATTCGACATCATCGCCATCTAGAGAGCCTAATAGTAAACTCAGTAGCACCCCATGTCTACTTAACCGGTATTTTTTAAAATTTAAGAAGTAAGGACAAAACGACGAACGAAGGACAAATGCACAAAAGTATAAGGGGTCATCCCTTTGTGCCAACTGAATGAGACCGATTGACACCAATACCCAGTATAACCAGATCCGATGATTATAATGTAATGAGATACTACTTGAACCTGCCTTGAACTTCAGTGATATGGTTGGATTTCAATTGATTCAATATTTTGATACTCGCCGAACTCAAACGGAAATGCACCTACTAAAGATACACATTGAACATCAAAGGCCAAATACAGACAAACATGTTGTTTCCATGACCGCAAGTACTCAGAGTGTATAAATATATGATACGTTATAATTATATCAAACGCAATGTGTTTGGTACAAATACAGAATGTTCCAGATCTTCATGTAGTTTAAACCCCGATTACTCTAACGGCACTAACGCGTAACGTAGGGAAATTCGTTTAAGAAAACTTTCTAAACGAAGAAAGTTGAAACCAAATATTTTCTGGAAGAAAATGTTCTCATCAGTGAAAAATAACTGGCTTCAGAAGTCGGTGACAAAAAAACGAAATCTTTCAAATTAAGGTCACCGACTTCTGCAGCTAAAGTTTCAGCAATCTAGTTTAAAAACTGTTCAAGTAAGAACAGGTTCCAAATTGTATACTACTAGCGCCCGCCACGCGGTTTCACCCGCGTAATTCCCGTTCCCGTGGGAGTACGGGGATAAAATATATCCTATGTTACTCGTGGATAATGTAGCTTTCGAATGGTGAAAGAATTTTTAAAAACGGTCCAGTAGTTTTTAAGCCTATTCATTACAAACAAACAAACAAAGTTTTCCTCTTTATAATATTAGTGTAGATATACAAATGACCTAAGTGGCTCATCATACACGAGTCTGTGGGTTGCAGCACGAGCCGTAGGCGAGGGCGTAAATTAGCCTATTCTAATGTCTAGTGACCAAGCTGCTCACGTTTCAAACGAATTTTTTCAACACACTTGCGAGAAAAACATGTATTGCATAAATCGTTTCATGACTATTAAAATTAAAATAAGACGTTAATGAACCAATTAACATTTATTTGTGTTCTAATTCTATATCTATTTATACATGTACATAAAATAAAACAGTAAAAAAACTGTGTTTGTACATTGAATTAAAAAATAAAAATTGAGGGGGGGTTAGAAACAGTAATAGAGCACGAATAAAAAAAATCTCTGTCTGTATGTCTGATTGTCTATATGTCTGTTTGTTTATACACGCTAATCTTCGGAACTACTGGACACAGATGAATGATTTTTTTGTTGTTGTATAGATATTAAGTCTGAAGTCTTAAGGGCAACATATGGGCTATAATTTATCTTGGAAACTTGAGTACCTGATGCAGAACCGCTACAGACCAGCTAAACTATAAGAGATACAAAATTGACACCATAGTAAAAATTGTTCCACGTGATGAGCATTTTCTGCTGAGCGAATAAGTTTGAAAAATAGGAACGACGTCTTAGCAAAAATTGATCAATCTGATGAGCACTCTCTGTTGACTTATAAAAAATCGAAGATCAGAAACATCTGATGTGAAAATTATTGCAAACCCATAATTAATTTTACTGTATAATTATGAAATAACAAAAGCTGGGAGTACCTCCACGCAGTGAAGGCGGTAACAGTTTAGGACTGATTTTTTATGACGATGAGTATATCATTAAAAATTTGACTCTATAGGCCAAAAAACCCATTTATTATTTTATTTTATCGAATAAATATGCCTTCGGGGTATTTTATTTTAGTGTTTAATTTGCTTTTCCATTCATCTTCGTGACTCGGTAGCCTACCCGGTAACGCAGGAGAGCAGTCACTTAGATTATAATTGATCTGGTATCTTCACAACAAAAGTAGAAAGAGGTCAAAATATCTTCCCAATGTTCCAAACGAGCTAAAAGATTGAGGATCATAAGATCCCAAGAATCTACCGAAAAGCGTCAGGAAAGACTTGATGCTGTTGGAGAACATCAGGCTACAACTTGCTCAGTGGAAACCCTTTTCGAATCGCAAAGTTGCTAGTTAAAAAAAAACAATTCAGTATAGGTTTGTTAAAGCTAATTGCGCAAAGTATTTTTTGCAAATTTATGACTAGGAAGGTAGAAATTCTTAGTGGATTTATATCTTTTATTATTAAAAATAAATACTTTGAAATACAAATTTGATACCGTTGGAAAGGATATAAACTAGAGAACAAATTTTGATAAAAAATAATTATTGAAACACCGTAGGTTTTTTTTTATGTGAGGTTGAATTTGATCGTAATGATTTTTATTGGGCATTATTTTCTTTAAAAAGCGTATTATCTAATTTTTTTTACCGTAGTTTGAGGGAAGTTCTGGAGTATTTAATCAACAATGTTTATGACTACCTACAAATAGAAAAAAATCCACAAAAATAAAACAAAAAAAAGTTATGAATGATGAAGGTCAAATTTTGAAAAATTTTCAATTAAGTAAAAAAATTGACCTATCTCCTAATCTATAATACTTTGTTCACGGAAAGTAAGATTCAGTAACTAGGAAATGACCTCCTCAATATGCGAATTTGCTATGGCGGGTCCAGTCCATTATTTCCTAGTAGTTCATCACATTTTTTTTTTTCTTCAAAAGTGTTTTGAAAAACGTCGTTTCATATACGTGGACATTTGTTATTGTAGTTCTGGGCTCAAAAACACCCTCGCCTACGGCTCGTGTGTTTATTACGCTTCGAGCACAATAACAAACTTTCTCCACTTGTATCAAAATGTACCATATTACAACAAGTGCACATTTATTTAATTAAACCATAATTACTACCTAGCTGATAACTGAAGGTGCAGTTTATAAACAAAGGTGGTGCATTTCTAATTTTATAGCAAAAAGCCAAGGCAAATTGTAAACAATAAAGGGAAACCGTTTTCATTTAATAATTAAATTCTTACTGAATGCGCTTAAGTTTTCCAAGTTGAAAGTTGTTGTGCGCGTTCCGCCTCAGCTCGCAAACTATTTATGTCAAGGTAAAGTTCATCTAAATTATTATGAATTTCCACTTGCTCAGGTTTCCAAAGAGTTTTAGACATAATACATCATTCTACGATTTTCTTCAAGGAGTGTCAGTTTTCCAGAGTTTTCGATAGAAAACATTATTGTACCCTCAGTACATATAGTCCGCGCGCCAGTTCCGTGTAGTCAGTGGCTTATTTAAATCCTTTGTGGTTTTATTTCAAATACGTAATACCTTCATATAGTCCGATAGCGGTGAGCTGTTTTTATTGTCATAAGTATCAAAATTTCTAAAGTTGCTCATTTCTTGCCTGTGAATACAGTCGTACCTATGAAGCTGGTTATTGCGTATTGTGTCACATCTGACTATTGCAATTTCAGTAATTCGATAATTTGTGGGTGATTATTTCTATTCAAATCAAAACTGGCAAAACTGATTTAAAGTTTAAAATAATTATATTTAGATAGCGACCATAGCGACTTTCAGACTTAAAGTCCGACATCCGGCTCTCGAGATCCGGCACCCTAAGTAACGACTCTAGAATCAAACACACACGCATCAGAGAAGATGCAATCAAAGAACAGCCGATGATGGCGTCACCTATCGACATAACCCTGAAAACCCACGGCTTCAAACAAGTAAAATTAAATTTAAAACTTAAAAAAAACCCCGTGACGATGTACTAAAAGTTAAATAGAAAATAATTCGTTAATTCACCATTTTGTTGTGGCGGCCATCTTGGGTTTTTAATTTATCATAGTGTCTAGTATTGTACTTGTCAAGCCCTTTCATTTGATACCCTATTGAGGGAGTTGTTGAATAAATATGTAACCCGCCATTTTGTGGCGGCGGCCATCTTGGACTGATTTTTATCAAACATTACAAAGATCACATTACATCACTCCCGACTAATTCACCTTTCAAACAAAGAAAACAAAATCCAAATCAGTTCATCCGTTCTGGCGCTACGATGCCACAGATACGAATAAATAACACCCCGTCGTTTTTGCGTCGGGGGTTAAAAACACTACAACATAGAGCGCATAGATGAGTTGTGTGTTGTGTGTGTAGACACAAAAGAGCTAAGAATCTTCACTGATGGATCCAAAATCAACGATGGGACAGGCATCGGGGTGTTCTCCGACGACCTAATCATTAAAATATCCTAACCTCTTGGAATGCTCAACTCTGTTTACAAAGCAGACTGTGTAGGTATTATCCAAGCAGCACACGCTATAGAGGCCAGGCAGGTTACGGACACCAACATTCGAATCCTCTCCGCCCAGTGCCTCAGTTCTCAGGATGCCCTGAGGAAGCCGGGAAGCTTGATCTGCTTCTGGAGGGAGGTGGGCTGGTTGGAGTAATTGGCCACCATGGCTCACGCGCAATAGTCCACTTCAAGGAGTAAGGTCCGTGTTCACCAAAAAGATGACGGTTTCATTATCTAAAAACAGCTGTTAAGAACACATTTTTATATGGGAACATGTCACAGTGACAGCTGTTTTTAGATAATCAGACCGTTAACTTTCGGTGAACATGGATCTAAGTGCGGAAACCTACACCCCACGATAGATAGATCTAGGATAGCCTGCAGAGTCTGCAAACCCAGTTTGTGTCAATTTCGTCCAGTGCAAACTGACAATAAGGTCAGTAAGAAAGTACCTATATTTTGTTTTAAATAATATGATTGCGTGGTTGAAAACGACAAATTTTAATTAACTTTCTGGTTCTCAAGTGGTATCTAGTTTCAGTATTAAAAATACTCTCGGACTAGGTGTCGCTGAAGTATGATTGAATTGAAAGTCTGCGCTTAATAGAAGTGCAATTCAATTCAACCGAATATTGTTTACGGCAGACTATCCCTACCTTCAGTCTTGGTTCAACAGAAAAGTATGGTTTGTTTGTGCAAAGCACAATTTTATTGTTGAGCACAACGAAGCGTTTTTGCTACTACTTTCTACTTTCATTAATTTAAATACATTATTGATGCAACCCCAAGACTTTATGCAGGTAATACGATAATCCAAACCGTTTGCCGATCGATACTTTTAAATATTTAATGTGGCTTGTTCTAGGCGTCCTGTTATGCATTTCTACGACATTTCAAATAATTACTTAACGACAGTTAAGTAATACTTGCCAGTCATTGGAGACGCTATAACGACGAACCTAACCATCGATAATTACAGTTAGCGAGTCACGCAATCAAGTTGATTTTCTGAAGAAACTCGACTTCAATTTAAAACTTTCATTACCTTCGTGTCAATTCAATTCACTCTGAAGTGAAAAATGTTAAATATATGAACACTGTATTAATATTCTTCTTCTTCTTCTAATCTAATAATCTTCTTAACATATAACCATTCTCGTGTCACAGAGTTAGTTACCATACTCCTCTGAAACGGCTTGACCGATTTTTATGAAATGTTATATGCATATTCAGTAGGTCTGATAATCGGCTACTATCTATTTTTCATACCCCTAAGTGATAAGGGTTATCCACCCCTAACATTATTTTTATTTAGAAATAATTTATATGGCAAAACAATGTTTGCTGGGTCTGCTAGTTCATATATACATTATAACAAACGCCTGTAGTCCCCGAAGGGATTGGCAGACCTATACCTTATACACCCAGATTTCACCAGTTATGTTTTAAGCCCCATATAATAGGGACGAGCCTATTGCCATCAACCGGGTACAAATTCAGATTTGATTGCGAGCCCAGGTTGGCCGCCTTAGATATAATCTGGCTATAACGGGGTATCCTCGATACATCTGAAATAAATTGCCAGTGTGGAGCCCCTCTGCAGGATATGCTCCACCTCCTGTCCTACCCATCTTGAACAACCACGTACACCTATCAAGATCTAATTGAAGCAAATGATGGAGCAATGCAGGTGACTATATACTGGTCTAAGACAATTTGAGTTCAAAGAAGAAGATAAATGGATAACTTTTCTGAAATCAAGTCATGAAAAACACAAACTCCGGAAAGCAGTTCCTTTACGGAACGCTCTCAAACTAACGCCTCATACACCTGCGGAACAAAAATAACCAGTCATTATTGTAACACATCCCGTCTCTGGGCTCTACAAAACAGAAACAGGGATAATATCGATATCCTGTCCTATAAATAAGCCGTAAACACATGGAGTGTTCATGTTAGTACATAATTACATGGTTCGAGTTCGACGTGCATGCAGGGCGTGTTGAACTTTAGGTCTTACCACGGCGGTAACTTGGAAATGTCCTAAATATTCATCACTGAGTTCCTTTCCACCCTCCGGCTGCCGGGTGTCCGGCATAAAAGTTTTCATACGTACTTTACCGGCAAATATCTTTTCGTCCATTCTGACTGCAGGGTAAATGATTCCCGGTCTCCAACAGCGAACCGTAAGGGTGTGTCCAGCGGGTCTAAAAAGGCCGCTTTAGCAGAGTCATAAAAGAATATTATTATGCCTTGCATTTCATTTTTTTAAATGGTCACAGACACAGTTAATAACATGAATTGTCTTTTAAGACCATTTCAAATTTGCAACGCAATTCATATTTTTGTGATATTATGATTCTGCTGAAGTGGCCATTTTAGACCACCAGACCTGACGAATGCGACGCTCACGAGCTGTTTGCGAACGAACTCACGAACCCACTCGTGTCTTGCCGGAATTATTTTGCACTAGAGCGGCACGCCATCCCTAGGTTGTAACCGCACGCGAGCAATACGCAAAATAATTCGCAGTTTGCAACCAGCTTATGAGCGGTGCATTCGCGGCACATTCGTCAGGTCTTAACATACCCTAATTGAAAGTATCAACACTTTATCCCGCATTCACCTACCCTCCGGCTATCCGGCTGTGGTCAAGTGTGCAAAGCCTTTTACAGTTTCGTGACCAGAAGCACGTCTAACTGACAGCTCAGGCATTTCAAGAGCTATTCTAATAGCCAAATGGTCCTCCAACAAATGCATTTAACGGTGAATTTCTTACTACTTTCATGCTGCTGGCTAGTCATTACTGGCTAAAGTATTCAAAAGCATTCGTTCTAAACTGACAAGTAACAGTGCATGGATATTTAACTACACCTCCCCTTTTAGCCCCGTAGGTCGCTGACTATATTAATGTTTGAACTTTAAACAACTACAAAGAGTTTTAATGAGTTTTTCTATTAATCTATTTAGTTTTCATCTTTGAACTAAGTTTAATGGTAGGAAGTATGCCTTGTGAAAATGTGACGCCGACAGCTTATACAGGGTGGATTTTTTTGAATGCCACCTGGCGGGAAAGCACTTGAAATACTGGATTCTCAAGTGGTGGAGGTGGTAGGCAAATTATACTCAAATAAAATATTCCTGTATTTGTAAAAAGTAGCAAATCTACATTCACCGATTGTCGAAAATTTGCTTGCTACGCTCGGGAATCGAACCGACTAAAGTTCGAAAAAATAGCATTCTGTACTTTTTTACGTCAATCGATATGGAGATCAAATCTCTCTGACAAACATGATAAATTAAATGAAGGGTAAACCAAATAATCTAAAGAATTGTTATTAATTAAATGGGATAAATTCAATAAGATTAGCACTTTTATTCCTGGATTTCCTTTCATTGAATGTATCATGTTTCTTGGAGAGATATGATCCATATTGTTACGAGCTGGGTATGAGATAAATTAATTACTACCGATTAAACAACACAATAACTTTATTAATCACAAAACAATTTAAACTTAATCACAAGTACACTAGAATACACTACTATTCACTATTCGCTTAGATATCGCACTTTAAGTTCACTTCGATTTGCTTCGCTGTGTAGCTAAAACAAGACTGACTGTCGCGGCCCTGAGCGCTCTATTTATACTCGCCAACAGACACACCAGAATAATCACGAATATTCTAGAGGGTCATAAAAAACACAATGGAAGTAGGTACGTAAGTAATAAAAACAAGTAGGTATAACCTACTACGGTCGAAATTCTAATGTCTTTGTATAAATAGGTCGCGAGTTTGTACCTACCTAACTTTAAAACTAATAATAATAGAATGCTCTCGAACTTCTAACGTACACACACTGTAATCACTGGCTTTCTCGAATGTTCTAGTAGGTCCGATGTAACACTGCCCCCTCCTTAGACATGATCGTCCCGAGCATCATTAGTCCCGTAGTATCGTGCCAACCGGTCTACATGCACAATCTTAGGCGCACCTCGTGGACCCTTCTGTATTCGGTAGGTGACATCGTTGATCCTAGTCACGACTCGGTATGGCCCATCCCATTTTGCTTGTAACTTCGGAGACTTCCCCTTGCTCCGCACTGGGTTATGCAACCACACCAGTGAACCCTCGTCGAAACCCCTACCGTTTGCCTTCCGATCATAACGGGTCTTCATCTTCTCAGACATCTGTTGGCCGGATTGTCGGATATGCTCATAAACATCGTTCAACTTATTACGCAAGTCGTTCGCGTAATCTGTTACGCTACATGGAGCATCAGGGGGAGTTCCAGTGATTAAATCAGCAGGTAACCGTAATTCCCTTCCAAAGTTCGCGAAGGCTGGTGTCACAGTCGTACTTTCGTGGACTGCACTTCGGTAAGACAGAAGAAACGGCTGTATGTGCTTGTCCCAATCCCATTGCCGGCTTTCCACAACTTTCGCCAGATATCTCTCCAACGTTTGGTTGAATCGTTCTACCATTCCATCGGATTGTGGGTGGTAAGAGGTGGTTCTGGTTTTATGGGTACCCATCAATCGACAAGTCTCTTGAAATACTTGCGATTCAAAATTTCTTCCTTGATCGCTGTGTATTTCTAAGGGTACTCCAAAACGACAGAAGACTTCTTGAACTAATTTATCTGCGACAGTTGTTGCTTCTTGGTTAGGAATGGCGAAGACTTCCGGCCACTTTGTAAAGTAATCCATGACCACCAGGAAGTACCTGTTTCCGCTCTCGCTTACTGGAAATGGTCCCGCAACGTCTAGTGCTATCCGTTCCCAAGGGGCTCCAACGTTGTACACTTTTAATGCACCTCTGCTGCGTGTCTGGGGTCCTTTCACGGCCGCACAACTGGTACATTTACGGCACCAGTCCTCCACATCATCACGACAATGGATCCAGTAAAAGCGTTCGCGAATTTTTAGTAGAGTCCTTTTTACTCCCATATGTCCTCCAGAACATCCATCATGGTAGAGCCGTAGAACATCCGGTACCTTAGTTTTAGGAACAACCATTTGTAGATGGCAGCTGTCCCCTCTAGCGTTTTCCCATTTACGGCACAAGACTCCATCCTGGACCACCAAGCTGTTCCATTGCGCCCAATAACTCTTCGTGATGGAACTCATTGCAGCCACATCACTCCACTTGGGTTTAGGAACACCAGCTTTGATCCACTCGAAGATCGGTTTGATATCCGAGTCATTGTGCTGAGCCTGCTGTAGGGTCTCTTTCCATTCATCACTGAGATCCATTCTAAGCATCCTCACGGGCACTACTTCCTTAGTCTCTTGCCTGGCACAGTGCTTACAGTCTTCAGGACATGGTCTCCTTGACAAGGCGTCTGCGTTACCGTGAGTTCTCCCACTGCGATGTTCAGTTATGAAATCAAACTCTTGGAGTAGTTCTATCCATCTCGCTACTTGTCCTTCTGGATTCTTGAACTGTAACAGCCACTTCAGTGCTGCATGGTCAGTTCGTAGTTGGAATTTACGTCCCAGCAAATATTTACTGAAGTGCTGCACTGTCTTTACTACAGCGAGGAGCTCCCGTCTTGTAACGCAATAATTTCTCTCAGGTTTCGATAAAGACTTGCTGAAGTAGGCTATTACAACCTCCCGGTCTCCTTTCCGTTGAGACAGCACGCCCCCAATTCCAGTATTACTTGCATCTGTGTCAACTATGAAGTCATTTTCAGTGTCAGGATATCCCAAAATAGGTGTATTGCACAGACGTTTCTTTAATTCCTGAAATGCGACGTCGCAGTCATCGTCCCAACAGAATTGCCGCTTTTCCTCAGTGAGTTTGTGCAGAGGTTTTGCAATGTCGGCAAAATTCTTGACAAATCTTCGATAGTAGGAGCACAAACCCAGGAATGCTCTGACCTGTGTCTTGTCTCTCGGAACTGGCCAATCCTTGACGGCGACTACTTTTTCTGGGTCTGTTTGAACACCTTCCCCCGAAACTATGTGTCCTAAGAAGTTCACTTGCCGTCTGAAAAACGAGCACTTTTTCGGACTTAACTTAAGATTTGCTGTTTGGATTTTCGACAGCACTCGGTTGAGGTTTTTAAGGTGATCTTCAAATGTACGGCCCACGATGATTATGTCGTCTAAATAGACAAGACATGCGTCTCCAATCAATCCGGCGAGTACTTGCTCCATCAGCCTTTCAAAAGTCGCAGGAGCGTTGCACAAACCGAATGGCATAACTTTAAACTGCCATAGCCCTTTTCCTGTTGAGAATGCAGTTTTTTCCTTGTCCTTGGGGTCTATTTCTACTTGCCAGTAGCCACTCTTCAGATCAAGCGTGGTAAACCACTTCATACCAGTCAGCGTATCCAGTGTGTCATCGATCCTAGGCAGCGGGTAGCTGTCCTTTTTCGTGACGTCGTTCAGTCGTCGATAGTCCACACAGAAGCGCATACTGCCGTCCTTTTTCTTTAAATGAAATGAATGAATGAATGAAATGACACAACACCGTCCTTCACCATTCCCTCAATCATGGTTTCTACCTCTTTCTCTCGTGCAACTGGCAGTCTTCTTGGTCGCTGACGAATAGGTAACTCGTTACCTGTATTAATCTGGTCCTGAAAAAGTCCAGTTCTCCCTATGTCAGCATTATTCGAAGAGAAAATGTTGGCATACTGAAGTAACATCTTCTTAGCCTTGTCCATTTCTCCTTTAGTTAAATCGCAGTTTTCCAAAAGTGTTGACACGTCATATTTTGAACTGCGAATTTCAATTCCGGTAGGCACATCTTGCAATTGACGCATCCAGGCTACTTCCTCGCAAGTGCCGATCAAGGTGCCCTTCTTAATCACTTGCTCCTGGTCACTTGGATTCAGTATGCGTACTGCTGAGATGTTGGTGGCCTTGACCAGAGTTCGTGCCATCTTCCATGGGAAGTCATTGTTCACCCTTTCTATTAGAACACTTCGACCTTTGTTTCCAGAATTTCGTGGCAAACAAATTGGCACAACCGTTTCTGATCTGCGAGGAAGAACAATCTTCTTCAAGCAGTACACTTTTCCTGATGGTGCACCTTCCATGAAGACTTCCTCTGAACCACATTTCAGTACTCCTTGATCAACGTCGATCTCACAACGATATTTCCGCATGAAGTCCAAGCCCAAGATGCAATCGTCCACTATGTCAGCCACGATGACATTCTGCTTGTAAAATCTGTCACCCAACTCCACCTCCTTCTTGCCTCAGACGTTTATGTGCTGACCGGTAGCTGTTAGTAACTGTATACGGTCGTGCTTATTGAAGTAGTCCCCAAGAAACCGACTTGCTAGTTTAGAATTGACGACCGTGTGAGATGCTCCAGTATCCAACGTCAGTTTGCATGGTGTTCCATTGACTTCGCCTTTGATGGTCAGGCTGTTCCCGTCATGTGCTTGCGAGATCAAGATTCTCGGGGCTTTTTCAATACCAGCCAGCACCCGCCCCTCAGTCCTGGCATTTACTCGTTTCCCTGCTGTGGCTGGGCAGTCACTTCAGCCACCCTTCCCTGCTTATCTTCTCTCGGGATGCTGCGCTTAGGACAACTCGACCGAAGATGACCCCTTTCTCCACAAGTGTAGCACCTAGGACTATACCCCTGTGGGCGGTCGCGTACAGGTGATGCTACAACCTCCCTGACGCGGTGCGTTCGGTGGTCTTGCCTCACTGCCTCTACTTCCAAGGCATGGGCTAAGGCGTCCTTCAATGTTTCATGATGCCCAAGTCTCACGGCAGCTCTAACTTTTAAGTCACGTATTCCATCAACGAACGCCTGTACCAGATTTCCATCGATCAGTGCCGGGGCAGACCGGTATGCTTTTCGAACCAGCTTCTCAACTTCCAGAGCCCACTGCTGTAGGTTCTCGGCACTACGTTGAACACGGTCCTTCAACTTGGCACGGAATACGTGCTCCAGGTGCGCGTCGCCGTATCTGGACTCCAACGCCTCCAGTAGCTGCTCGTAGGTAAGGTCCTTGCCGAGCGCCTCCAGAATAGTTAGGGCCTGGTCTTGGAGGCCGAAGGTGAGCGCGGTCATGGCTTGTGGTTTTGTCCATCCATTCGCCTTCATGACGGCCTCAAACTGTATTTTGTAAGCCGACCACGAAGATGTGCCGTCGAACGGAGGCACTTTAAAACCACGGGAAGATGGTGCAGCAATCACCGAAGCTACAGTCCCGCCTTCAGTCTTCAGTTCGCCCAAAGCCTTCTTTACCCCAGCAATCTGAACTTCGGCCTCCGAGATGCGATTCTCATGTTGGTGGACCTGTTCTTTCATCAACTTGATGTCCTTGCCAAAACTTGCATGCAGATCCTTTATGAGGAGCATCTGCTCGTCCTGGCGGCGGACCTGCTCCTCTTTGTCTCGCTGCAACTGCTCTTCCAATCGGCGAGCCTGCTCCTCTTGACGGCGAGCCTGCTCCTCTTGACGGCGAGCCTGCTCCTCTTGACGGCGAGCCTGCTCCTCCTTGTCACGCTGCAGTTGCTCCCGTAACTGGCGTCCCTGTTCCTGCAGCAGCGCCATTAAAGTAGACAAGTCTGGCGCTACTGATGCTGAAGAAACTCCAGATGGGCCAGCGACTAGCTCTGACGTAGGCTGGACACCACCCGGTGTCTGTTTCGGAGAATCTCCAAACCGCCTTTGGTCCATATCCTGCTGTCGCTGGCTTCTGGTACGGATACCCTCCGTGTCGTCCTTTGGTAGGATTGGCATAATTTATATCCCACTTCTGACACCAATTTGTCACGAGCTGGGTATGAGATAAATTAATTACTACCGATTAAACAACACAATAACTTTATTAATCACAAAACAATTTAAACTTAATCACAAGTACACTAGAATACACTACTATTCACTATTCGCTTAGATATCGCACTTTAAGTTCACTTCGATTTGCTTCGCTGTGTAGCTAAAACAAGACTGACTGTCGCGGCCCTGAGCGCTCTATTTATACTCGCCAACAGACACACCAGAATAATCACGAATATTCTAGAGGGTCATAAAAAACACAATGGAAGTAGGTACGTAAGTAATAAAAACAAGTAGGTATAACCTACTTGTACAAAACAAGCATATATGAACCTTATGCCCTAGGCGTACGGTCGAAATTCTAATGTCTTTGTATAAATAGGTCGCGAGTTTGTACCTACCTAACTTTAAAACTAATAATAATAGAATGCTCTCGAACTTCTAACGTACACACACTGTAATCACTGGCTTTCTCGAATGTTCTAGTAGGTCCGATGTAACAATATTATTGAACGTATCGACTGATGTCAAAAAGGTACAGACTGTTATTTTTTCGAACTTTAGTCGATCCTTCCAGGGTTCCTTCGGGGTCCTTCGTGTAATTTATTCCATCGCCACTGCTCTTAAAACGGGGAAGGAAAACATCGTGAGGAAACCATGTCCTAGAACCAAAAAATCGAAGACATGTGACTACCAATACGCACTGGGCCTGCGTGGTGGATTATAGTCCATTCCCTCTCATATAGAGGAGGCCTGTCCCAGCAGTGGGGACATTAAAGGCTGATCAGGATGACCATGATTCCGGGTTCGATGCCCGAGTCAACATTATTCTTTACGAGACTCATAACATTTATATTTTTCATTTCACTACTGTTAAGCAATTGATTTGTCTGTTTCCGGGCATAATTTTACTCTATGATCGATGATGAAGGCTATCAAAATTGTCATTTTAGAAATATATATAATGTTTGATTTTTTGAAAATATTATGATAAATAGTATACGTGAATGATATGTGAGTTTTATAAAACACGACGGCATTTTCGGTGGTTTTGTGTCACTTTTACTTATAATGCACTCAGTCATGCGTCCGCTGACGCCGAGGTCAAGGTTGGCTAATTAGCCACATTCTGATATTGTTATGTGGTGCCATAATTATCATTAATTAGTATCAATGATAATTAAAACATGTTTCAATAAGTTTAATATAAACTACATCTTGTCTATTGCTTAACGTGTCCTAGCAACCGTAGTAATATAGTAATAAATGTCGAAAAATTATATTTATCTGTTGCACTACAAATAAGTATTTTGTTTTTGCAACCGTATCCCATTGTCTAATACGGGTGAGGTCTGCTACTACAAAATAAATCTCGCGATTAAATGAAGAAACGAGACGTCACGTTCTGTATCGGTTAATTTGGTTGTGTTTAAAGTAAAAACTTCAAGTTTTATTTTCATGTTAATTTTATAGTATCCATTAAAGCACGCAATCTTCAACTGCACTAAAACTTGGCATCCACCATGTTTAATAACCCGTTCACTTACATTTTCATCAAATACAGTGTTTTTATGGAACAGTGTTTGGGTATTTATTGCCACAGGAACATTATCATTTTTAATTATTTGCTATCGAATTGCCGTTCTCTTTGTCCAAACTTTACTGCGGACCTTTTATGAGGAAAAGTACATGATATTATAAATGTTAACCTCCTCGACCCTATGCTTGTATTGTTATTGTGAAAGCCAATCAGTTTTCTTTAATATTTCGTCCCTTGATCTTTAAAAAAGAAGCAAAGTATGCCATTCGGATTGCTCTGTGTTTACAAACGGTGAAATTAAAGAATGAGACATTCTTTCTGTCGGTTTGAATATCCAACAGAAGAATAATAAAAGCCGGCCAAGTGCGAGTTTAACTCGCACATGAATGGTTCCGTTCCGTGCCATATTAGCAGGGGTGTCCCCTTCATTTTTTAAATATTTGTTGTTGTACAGAACAATCCAGCTGTTGTCGACGACAACCACTTGATTCTTGATTGTCAACGATATCGTTAACAAACACACAAAGCAAATACACAAAACAACAGACACATACACACAAAAGACACACAAACACATACACACACAACAAACAAATGCACACACATCCACACGCAAACGCACGCACATTGAAAGGGCATTGCAATGTTAATTTCGTGTTTCGGTTTCGAGAATCTTTTCGTTCGCCATACAATACATGAACGTCATCCCACTGTAGAATTTAGTTGTACAGTATCTAGAGAGTGAACCACATTGCTTATTTTACAGCGACAACACTAAGAAATTTATTTGCGACATTCGCAAGTGATTAAGTTGCAAGAGTACTGGTTTTTATTTATTATTATTATTTGTGCGCTGCCTTTTTATGACTTTGTTGCTTTATAGTTGTCTGAAATAAACGTAATTATTAAATATACTATTATTTAGTCAGAGTTGCCGAGATAGTTTGCATAGACCTCATCATCAAAAAGTTCCTAAGTTGGAAACAGGGAAAACCTGTTCCTGGATACGTGAATATTACGTAAAATATGTTTAACTGTAAGTCAAAATTCGAGACCTAATTTCATTTCAACATTTACGCTAACTGTTGATGCTAAAATTATGTGGCTCTTACAGAGAAGCATTTCAACGTTTGCATTCGTTGGTAAATTACGCTCATTGGCATCATCAAACTGTCAATGATGCTGTTACATTCATTCTTCACAAGCTCACCAAATAGGAGCATTGTTTGATCAAGTACAAAATGAATAGAACAGTAAAACCAAATTTACCTGTCAGTGAAGAAAAATAACTAAGCGTTAGTACCAGAGGACATGTGCTAGAGGTATGCCACTTTTAATTAAGATCGCAACAGGAAAATCTTTACGATTTAAGCGCAGTTTGTAAAAATCTGAAAACAAAAGTGTGTAATTGATATTTTTATGAAAGTTGGCGGAATTGGGAAGAGTTACTTGGCACTCAAAACGTATTTAGAGTCATTAGACTAAACCAAGCAAACCGGAACAATAAAATCCGAATGAATGGTGCGATGATTATTTTAGCAGAAAACTTTCGTCGAACTTATTGACAAAGGCCATGGCAAGTTCTCTGTAGACATTTTGACTGGCTGCGTTAGGTACCTTCTGAACTTTTTGTCCTGCCAAAAACATGTTTTTTTTTTTTTTTTTCTCTTTATTTATTTTGAAAAAAACATGGATGAAAATAATTTAAAATTAAGTTGCCGGTGCATTGAGGATATCCTCAATCATTCGTCTTGGTTGGTAGCGGAATCAACTGTTTGGTATATAAGAACTAAAAGAAGATGATACCGTCAATGTAATTATATCCACCAGATTTTTTTAACACACTTTCGCTTAAAGGTCAAGTCGGTGATCATAATGTTGCGAAACATCAACGTCTCTGTAACGGCAAACGGCTAGCGGTGAAAAACTCAACAATGTGATCTAAGCACCATCCTGAAGGGAAAGTGTAAAGAAGTCGTTTTGATTCCACGTATGCCTGCGTGTATGCCGTAGTGACTGCGTTGTCCTTTTTAAAATCAAGAATTATGATTGACTAGCTTCTGCCAGCGGCTTCGCCCGCGTGAAGTTTGTTAATTGTCCCGTGAAATTTTACTACCGGGATAAAAAGTATCATATGCGTTAATCTAGGTTATAAACTATCTGAGTGCAAAATTTCATTCAAATCCGTTCAGTAGTTTTTTCGTGAAAGAGTAACAAACATACATCCATCCTCACAAACTTTCGCATTTATAATATTAGTAGGAAGTAGGATTAAAAAAAGATAGAAGATCTAAAGGCGCTTAAGCTGTTAGAATAAAGTTCTAATCAGCTTGCACTACAAAGTGGTTGTTACGTCAATCACTGCGGGCCAAATAGCGCGAAATGAGTGGTTTCGATCTACATTTTACAAAAAAAAACTTTTGATTGGATTAAAAAACTAAAATACTATCATGATTTTTTGGCAAATAATTCTATAAGCAATAGTAGCATTGCTTATAGAATTATTTGCCAAAAAATCAATGATCGCATGCTTATTTTGTTTGTTTTTTTTTTGTTTGAAAGTTATTTTTAGAGACACTCGTAAGTTCGTGTTTTTTTTTGAGTCAAATTAATTATGGTTTAAGAACTTTATTTTTCTCATAAAGAATTTACAATAATTCACTTACTGAGAAAACATGTTTAAATACAAGAATAAAATGTGTAAGCGTATACATAGTAATAGACGTTTAAAACACTTGGGTACAAAAATAAGATACATTTGCAAAAACGAAAAATAAGCGGGTAAGCGATAATAATATACAAGGATCTAAAAAGTGATAATAACTAGATGTGGCATCTATGGCAAAGTAAGTAATTGTATGTATTTAAGTTTTTTTTTTTTTTTTTTATTATTTTATCATTTTAATTGATGAGTCTTAAATAAATAGGTAAATGAAATTAAATGAAATGTTATTCGGTGACGTGACGTTTTAATAGTTTTTTAAAACTAGACATACTTTTTGTTTCCCTTATCTCGACTGGAATTTTATTATACATGTTGACGCCTTCATATTCAATATATTTTTCCCGAAATTAACTGTTCTGGGGGGTCGCGTTACTAAGTAGCTAGGATTACGTAAGGTAATTTTGTGTTGTTTTTTAATGAAATTAATTGTTGTATGGATATCTTTTTGTAATATTTTGCGTATAAGTATACACGTGTAGTATTTATAAGTTTGGAAGATGTTCATTATTTTTGTGTCCTCGTATATTTTTTGAGTTGGTGTTCTAAATTTGTAGTTAAATAAAATTTTAATCAATCTGTTTTGTGCTGTTTGTAGTGGTTTTAGATTAGTTTTAGCTGCGGTCCCCCAGATTTCTATTAGGTAGTCAATGTGTGGTTTAACTAAAGAATTATAGATTATGTATCGCACTTTTTTGGGAAGACATTTGTTTATATTATGAAGAGCAACAGTAAGCGAAATTAGTTTACATCTAATTTTTTCAGTGTGTGGTTTCCAACTCAGGTAGTTGTCTAAAATTAAACCTAGATATTTTTCCTTAGTTTTCCTTTGGATTATTTCGTTGTTAATTTTTAATTGAATATTGTCGCAGATTTTTTTGTTTTTTGGAGCAATTATCACATAGTTTTTTTTTTGCAGTATTTATCGTGAGAAGGTTAGATCGGAACCAATCATTTAACAAGTTTAAATCATTTTGAATATGAGGTATCATAGCTTCGACTGAATTTCCAAAGTAAAAAAGACTTGTGTCATCTGCATAAAGCGAAATATCTCCCGTAAGACCGATTTTCGATATACTGTTTATATAAATTAGGAATAACAGCGGTCCCAAAATTGAGCCTTGAGGCACACCGAAAGTGACAGGACTAGAAGAGCTCTGATACTGACCTATTTTGACTACTTGCTTACGATTTTCTAAGTATGATCTAAAAATCTGTAGGGCATTTCCCACAATACCGATGCCAGACAATTTCTGCAGCAATAACTCCGGACTAATAGTATCAAAAGCTTTGTATTATGTTTTCAAAACACTATCATGCTAGCATATATCCTGAAATATATCATATATTTTTCTGGTCTGGTTGTAGCAGTGAATCATATACTTTTAGTAATTATAAAACTCGCGTTTAGCTCGTGTAATCGCCTTAACATTATGAAAATTTATTGTTGTTAGGTATAACCTAGGTAGCTACGTAGTTTTTTTTTAATTCTAAACGGTAATTCATTATCATCATCTAATTGCCTTTACCCAACTATGTTGATGCAGCTAAATACCAGTAATACGGTCATTAATTGATAGTTAAAGTGCTTTCTCTGAAGCCCGTATTTTATTTTATTTTGTTTAAATTACACATCAGCTGTAGCTGTATCATCATCATCATCATCTCAGCCGAAAAACGTCCACTGCTAGACATAGGCCTCCCCCAAGTGTCGCCACATTGACCGGTCCCTTGCGACTCGCATCCACCGGATTCCCGCAACCTTCACCAGGTCATCGGTCCACCTAGAGGGAGGTCTTCCAACGCATCGTCTTCCGGTTCGCGGTCGCCACTCCAGAACTTTTCGGCCCCATAGGCCATCCGTTCTGCGAGCAATGTGCCCTGCCCACTGCCACTTAAGTTTAGCAATTCTTCGGGCTACGTCGGTGACCTTGGTTCTCTTACGGATGTCTTCATTTCTCATTCGATCACGCAAGGAAACTCCGAGCATAGCCCTCTCCATTGCCCTTTAGGTGACTTTAAGCCTTTTGATAAGGCCCATTCTGAGCGACCACGTTTCGGTCCCTTATGTTATCACTGGCAACACATACTTTAGCTGTATAGTGTCACAAATTTATCTGTTCTGCTGACCATGACAAGCTATTGTGCACATCCAAAGCGACACCATCACCAGAACTTGACCAGAAAAATAAATTCGGAGGGCTGCCACCATGGATATAATTTAATATTTCTGTGGCTGCCACAGTCCAATACTTTTCGACAGAACAACATCTATCGGGTCAGCTAGTAATAAATAAATAACGAAACACAAAAATCAAGACACTGAAACAGCAAATAACAAAAATCAAATAAAGTTCCTTCCATTACAATGAAGCCTAGGTAGAACGTCTGATAGCGGTGTAGTTTGTATCCCCAGGCATACTTTGGAATTACTGATCTACTCAAGTTTTGCCATGAAAAATAATACAAGTATTGAATGCCACTGCGCTTGAAAGCTTCACTAACTAGATTATTCCTCTCAGAGGCGGCGTAAGGCGTGGGCGGTGTGGGCCACCGCCCACGGCCTCGCGGTGCAAAGGGCCTCGCGCCTCACAGCCGAAAAACAATTTAAAAGTATGGAAAATCCAAAAGTACCTACCTACACGCCACAAGGTTCAGTATGAAGAAATAATACATTCCAAAGGCATGCATTTAGAATAGTTCGTATCTAATTTCCCCGTACATCGATGTAAGACAACGATGATAACCCTAGACGCGACTCGTCAAAGATTTACATAATATTTCAATCTTTTTTTTTCGGATGGGAAATCATCAAATGACTCAGGGACTGTCAGATTTTTACTGACTAAAACCCATCCATGTTCCTTCTTAGCCCTTAAATTGTGTGTGTACCAGGGCCTAGGTATCTCTTTCGAACAGTCCCGCAGCCCCGGCAGGCATCGGCCCTTGCGGACCCATTTTTTTTTTTTTTTTGGATGGGAAATCAACAAATGACTTCTCCCACTCTGGGCGGAGCGGGAAGGAGTGTCAGACTTTTACTGACTAAAACCCATACATGTTCCTTCCTCGCCCTTTATGTTCCGGGGCCGCGGTATCTCTTTCGAACAGGCCCGCAACCCCGGCAGGCTTCGGCCCTTGCGGGCCCCTCCCCTTATGCTGACATCTCTTTGAGGCGCGCGTGGAACACGAACGCGCCGTCGACACGGCCTGTCGTCATTAGACGGACGGATGGCTAGCTAGCCCATAGCTAACCGTCCACAGGCCCGCGTCTACGGTGGCCGGTAGCCACCACGTGACCCCCGACGCCCGGTGCGTCTCCCGCGGCGGCTGGGAAGAGAGGCTCTCTACCTCTCACGTTCCGTCACTTCCTTCGCTAGCATGACTGCTTCGCAGAAGGAGGTGACGGCTTCCCATTCCGTCTCGCTCCGGACCATGGATTGAACCAGGGCCGGACGCGAGAGGTCGCCGCCGCCGATCGCCGCTACGAGGACACGGCGTTGCTCCGCCCACGCAGGGCAGACTTCCACCGTGTGCTCCACCGTGTCTTCCGGTCGATCTAGTGGAAACACCCGGGCGTATCCTCCCGCCCGATTCGGTGCAGGTACCTCCCGAAACATCCGTGTCCGGTGAGGACCTGCGTCAGGCGGAAGGTGAGGACGCCGTGGCGCCTCTCCAGCCACTCCTCAAAGAGGGGACTTACCGCCATTGTCGTGGCGCGCCCTGCACGGGGTTGCGACAGTCGCTCTCTCCATGTCGCCATGAGATCGCGCCGACCCCTTGATTATACTGACATCTCTTGCTCGGCGCGCGTTGCATACTCTGGTCTGGTCGACACAGCCTGTCGTCATAAGACGGACGGACGGCGAGTTAGCCCATAGCTCGCTGTTCACAGGCCGCGCCTAGCCCGGTGTGTCTCCCGCGGCGGCTGGGACGAGAGGTTCTCTCCCTCTCGCGTTCCACCACTTCCTTCGCTAGCATGACTGCTTCGCAGAAAGAGGTTACGGCTTCCCATTCCGTCTCGCTCCGGACTATTCAAAATATTTTGATCTGAGACTTTTACGTTAGTATTTGCACTCGACTTCATTTTTTTTCGCGAGCTCACTCATTCACTGAAGCGGCTGTCGCATACTGTCGATATAATGGAGATAACCCGTCGCAGACGCAGTTGCACTTCTTGTTTGTATTTAATAAATAATAGTGTTACATATTTTTAAAAGGTTAACACGTGTTTAATAAGTAGGTATTCGAGTGTGATACGTGATTTAGAAAAGTGTCGTAGTTACAGAATTATAATCATCAAAATCACCAATACAACCCTCCAAGCTCATAAAGATCGAGGAACGAATTTTTCAAGGTCAAAGTAGTTTCACGACCTTTGTGAACTTGGAGGATTGTATTAATGATTTTGATGATTATAATTCTGTAACTACATTTATGTCTTACAGTCGCGAACGATATTTTCATCAACATACAACCTAGCACTGCCCTGCAAATTGCAAAAAAACGTAAGAAAATTTGAATTTCGCGGGCCATACTGACGCTTTCACCTTAAACTTCAAAGTGCAAATATTTGTTCCTGTAGGCCCCCCTTTATTAGAATAATTCCTCTAAAAGTATAAAGTGACTAAAATGCAGTAGCTGCTTGAATATAATAGGGAAAGAGTGCATTGAAAAACCAAAACCTATAATTAAAAAAAAAACGAAAAAAAATATCATGTGATAACTACGGAATCCTACACTGCGCGTGGCCCGACACGCACTTGGCCGGTTTTTCACGACGAATTTTCGAGGTTTAGTACTTCGAGAAAATTTCTGTTTCTTCGAAAAGTTATTTTTCTTTATTTCTCTTTTTTAATGTTACAAAGAAGTATTAGTAAAAACTTAGATTTGTTTCTTTTCTAAACAACTGATTAATTTGAAGTGTTTTTTTTATTTCATAATACATTCCCTTCTTTTTGCACCATTCGTGGGCCTCGCGACATGTAACTTGCCCACACTAAATTTCGGTCTTGCGCCGCCACTGATTCCTCTTCCATTTTACAAGAACTCAACAACATTTTATCTTGAAAACTTTCGAATAAATATTTTTAATTGCAAAGTTATTTAAACACTATACTTATGCTTACACGTATGGGGTTCACAATTTATTAAAGCTTTCCCCCCCCCCCCTCAATTAATAAAGCGGTGCTCCCGCACACGGGAGTAGGTCCAGCTAAAATTCCAACTTTGCCCACTCTTCCTTAGGTTAGAATGTATGGATAGCTCTCCCATTGGTGCTCTATCCCAATTGAGCACCAATGGGGTAATTATGCTTTAAAGAAGTGCCTTGCCGAAGTTCAGAGTATGGTGCTTAGTGTGCTTACCCCACAACAGTATTTTATAACATCCAAGATTACCTCAAAACAATACAAGTAGAAAATGAGCCTTCTGATACATTGGTTTTGCCGGGTGACTGATGGCGTTAGTCGGTTGACCATATAACTTGACATATTTGCAGAATAAACAGAAATAAGTTCACAAAATACAAACAAATACTTCACAATACAATTATTAATTTATCTCAACTATATGGACTAGACGTCACATCAATTGTCAATGTCATTTAGGGAAGAGATCAGTAAATCAAAACCTTTAGTAAGAAAATCGATTTTGTGTCAATTAGTTATATCAAGTCTATTTGGTGTACCGCTTTTACTTAATTTGTTGTTAGGTAATGTTATTCAACAAAAACAAAGCAAATGTTATACGAATAATTCGATAAATGTTTTTAAAGCAAAGTTACAGGTATTTTTAATAAAAAAAATCGGTTTCAATGACTAAATGTGACACAATGTTATAAAACTATTTTGATAAATTGAGTAACCTACTCAATTTATCAAAATAGTTTTATAACATTCCACATCTCTATGACCGGTTGTGTGTCATGTAAAAGGAGTCAAACAAAATTCATACTTCTACACTTTAAATTAAATTCCCTGTTTAAAAATCAATTACCAGGCGCATAATGTCGTAAAAAAATATGAAAATAATCACTATAAAATTTTAATCTTGATGCATGAGACTTTTTGTACCACTTTTGAGCATCTCCTTTCAAATTCAAGATGGCCGCCACCACAAAATGTTGAATTACTTACATTTTTTTTTCACAACTCCCTCCAATTCCACTATGGTTATATCAAATGAAATGGCTTGGCCTACGGCATTTCTCTACACGGCATTTCTCTACGTGAAGATTTCAACTAAATGGCAATACTCGTAAAAAAAAAATACCTTGAAATTTTCGCACGAGGTAGTATGGTACTCGTATGTGTCTCAGGTATATATATATTTTTTTAATTTAATGTAACTTGTTACTAACTGTATTAAGCATGCCAAATACCTACGATTGTGTGGTTTGTTTTTGGATATACAGAAATATTCTTTTTTTGTCATTAAATTAACAATAAGGACATATTAACAATAATTTGTTGTGAGGACATTTTGTGAATTGGACATTCTACGCCTAAACGGTCCTGTACGACCACACACACGTAAATATGATCACACCTTTGTGGTACACGCTGTCTATAGGGTGTATATGTTACTGTAAAAGCCCGAAGTGCAGTAAATCTTAAAATTTCCCAGTAAAACCTAAGTTTTACCAGCTTCAGTGGTAAATGTCCGAAATGTTCTATGATCATCATTAATTTTGGACATGTACCAACATACACTCGGTAAATCTTAAGATTTACCCCAGAGAAGTGGTAAATGTTAAAAAATTGACAAATCGAAACGTGTCAGATCACTGTGGCGTACTCGCGAGCACTCTGCAGCCCCCCACAAAAGCGCGCTCGCCTCCACGCGCTTCATTCGATCGTTTTGCTCATTTAAATACGAAATTGAATATAATAAAAGAAAAAAAATGTGAAATCAGGCATTACCTACATTTGTTACGAAGACTTGTTTAACGTTCTCGAAGAAATACACGTTACTGTTGGACACGGTGGGAGGACAAGGATGATAATGGAATATAACCGCAAGTATAAAATTTAACAGTTGAGGCTATTAAGACCTATTTGAGACTTTGTCAACGTTACCTAAAGAAACAGAAGTCACATTATAATGATGCGACTGATTATTAATAATAAATAAATGGTTAAGAAACACAGATGGTAATAAAAGTAATAAAAAATAATAACATTAAAACAGTATCATCATAAATATAATTAAAACTATGTAAAGATTTGACTGACCGATAATTAAAATAAACGATTAAGAAATAGTCATTATTTTATTCCCATAACCAACATTAACCAACCATCATTGGTAAATCTTAGCATTTCTCAAACTCTGCTGGTAAAAGCCCGAAATATTGTCTCTTTTTTATAAAATTCGGACATTTACCAACTCATGCTGGTAAATCTTAGAATTTACTGGGAAATCTTAAGATTTACCGTACTTCGGGGTCTTACAGTAACATATACACTTCTTAACGAAGCCGAAAGGCAATTGTTCTCCATGTCATTGAGATCATGTTTTTGTTCTTGTTCTACACCATACCCTGGAACCTTCTAGTTGCGGAGATATAGGAGGTCAATGTTCCAACTTTTTTTTAATAAAAGTTTTTACTGTAAGATTTTTGTAAAATCTTACACACATTACACAACTTGTATTAAAAAAAAACTTGTAGCAAAGTTGGATCTTTGACCTCCAATATCTCCGTAACTAGAAGGTTCCCAGGTTTGGTCTAGAAAAAAAACTGATCGCAATGACGGGGAAAACAAGTGCCTTTCGGAATCTTTAAAGAGTCTTTTAACACCCTTCATATTATTTCGGTTTTCCATCAGGAATTTCTTAGTACCTAACACCCCGGAATCAGAATTTGTGTCCGGTTGACAGCCATAAGTTTACCTTCTTTACTGCCTAAATGAGCCTTTACTCACCTTGCTCACCCTCATTTGCATGGGTAGTTAACCTCAGTTTCAGAAAACCTCTGTCTAAAAGTGAAGTTATGTTTCTTTAGCAAATAACTAGGTTTTAAATAAATGGAGTCGGTGTTACGCACCAAACTACGCTGAGAAGAAACAGCCGAAACAAACTCAAGAGGTAGTCATAGTCTCTTTTCAAGTTCAGAAAATCTTGCTGAACTCACATTAGAACTATGCAGATTAGTGTCTAAGATCGCGCTTTGACGTTGAGTTGCGGACACCAGCCCGTTTTACAATACAATACAATAATGTCTGAGATGGTCTTTCGAAGAAAGAACCACACAGATTTGAATCGATCTGTAACAAAATGGAATTGTATTTTGCATGTCTAGATAAGGTGGCTAAGGTTTAAGACTTAAAATAAGAGTGTGCTTCAACATCAGAAGCTATTTAAGCTCAAGCAGAAATAAAATTAGTATTTTCCTATATCGGTTCCAGGAACTACTAAATAGAAACATAAAACTTGTTAATATCACCTTCTAGAGTATTAAGAAGTGTACCGGAAAGCAACACTGATCCGCACATCCTCGTGAACTTTCAAACTCCAAGTGTCGACAATCCGACCCGTACTTCCTGGAGACGCCAATTAATATATCCGTCTCCACGTGCGTACATCGACTAGATTCAAAACTCCGGTCCATAAATAACACAGGCATGTAACTAACAGCAAATAATTCAGCAACGGCATAAAGGCTACCGCACACAAGTCAATAATAAATAAATAAATAAATATCGCTGGACATTAAACACACAGCGCCATCTAGTGCCACCCTAAGCAAGGCTTGTGTCGTGGACACCAGATAGTTGATATACTACATATATACTTTTTTGTTTGTAAATACATACTTATTATACATACAAACATCCATGACTCGGAAACAGATGTCCATGCTCATCACACAAACATTTGCTCCTACCGGGATTCACACCCAGGACCCTATGAACGCAAGGCAGCTTCACTACCACTACGCCATTCGAGTCGTCGTCAATGCGCCGTGGTATTACTTATCAAGTTTTATAATATCGTCTCCCGTTTTAAACAATCTGAACTAATATTATAAAGAAAAAATACTTCATTTTCTTTCACCATTAGAAAGCTACATCTTTACCGAGTAACAGAGATTATAAATTGTATTGATATCACGAAAATTAGCCGAGCTGTCACAGTTTTCGCGGACAAAGTCGCGGGTGAAGTGCTAGTATCCAATAAAAAAAAACCATTTCGTTAAGATACATGTAGAAGCGATGACAGGAGGGCCTCAGGCAACTTAAGCAGTATGATAATCGGATAACATCGCAAAATGATAATTTATTTTGCGTTTGCGGCTTCGCCCGTGTAGATAACACGACCTTTCGACGAAGTTTCAAAGAAATTATTAAAAATAAAATATTAAAAAAAAGTATTCTTTAGAAAAGGACACGCCCACTTATTTTTCAAATTATTCAGCCTTTGTGTTAGTTTCACATTACGTCGTCAGTTCTTCTATTGCCGTACACATAGGGGCAACGTATACCTTTTGTGTTAGTTTCACATTACGTCGTCAGTTCTTCTATTGCCGTACACATAGGGGCAACGTATACCTTTTGTGTTAGTTTCACATTACGTCGTCAGTTCTTCTATTGCCGTACACATAGGGGCAACGTATACCTTTTGTGTTAGTTTCACATTACGTCGTCAGTTCTTCTATTGCCGTACACATAGGGGCAACGTATACCTTTTGTGTTAGTTTCACATTACGTCGTCAGTTCTTCTATTGCCGTACACATAGGGGCAACGTATACCTTTTGTGTTAGTTTCACATTACGTCGTCAGTTCTTCTATTGCCGTACACATAGGGGCAACGTATACCTTTTATGTTAGTTTCACATTACGTCGTCAGTTCTTCTATTGCCGTACACATAGGGGCAACGTATACCTTTTCCTCAACAATTGTTGCTCCATTTCAACTTCGTCGAAAAAATGCCGCAAACTGAAAGCCTTTTCTAATATAAACGCTAATTAAAGCATCAAAACTCAGCTATCGATAGTCTGTGTAGTCGAAGAAAAGCAATAACCAATCTCAAATTACATTCAACTGTTTTGCTATTAGATTCCGCTCCCTGGTTATAACGTTAGGGGCCAGTTTCACCGGTTGCGGATAAAGTGTCGGTTAGCCTATTAGGAACTTATCTGCCAGATAAACTAACACTTTTGGTTTCACAGGTGTCGGAGAGCGATATCTGGTAGATAAAGTATTAGTTATAACCAGCCTTTAAGTGGTAGATAGTATTAACTATCAGATAACTAACCAACACTTTATCCGGAGCCGGTGAAAATGGCCCTTATATTATAAAGCGCTATTTAATACGACATGATTCGCCGCACTCAAATGTACCTACTTACATTAGATAAACCGTTCTGTGAGAGTTAATTTCGTCGGGTCTCGCCATTAGTACAGCGACATACGGCTACCTAAACATTTAGTTTTCTGTATGGTGCGGCAAGGCTGTTTAGATAAAGCTGAGTATTCGGAGGAAGGAGAGAGGGAAGGGGGAGGCCTTACCACCGCCGCGGTCACTGTACCCGGTAACTATACCGTAGCACCGCTTCGATAACACAGCTAGCTCTGACAATTCCCTAAAACTGGTTAAATCCTATCTACTAATATTATAAATGCGAAAGTTTGTGAGGTTGGATGTATGTTTGTTACTCTTTCACGAAAAAACTACTGAACGGATTTGGATGAAATTTTGCACACAGATGGTTTATAACCTGGATTAACACATACGATAATTTATCCCGGTAGTAAGATCCCATGGGACAATTTTGAAACTTCACGCGGGCGAAGCCGCTGGCAGAAGCTAGTGAAACTATAAGCTAACTGCGGGTGTGCCGAGGGCGAGGAAGCGGCGCCCGCGCCTAACCGTCGCCACCGCCGCCGCGCCGTCTCAGTATATATCTCACGCCACACCTCTTATTTATTTATTTATTTAACAATTTATGTACACTAAATATAGACAATTTACATTAAATTAACAGTTTAATAAACCGCCGACCCGTATACGAGTACCTACCGCCAATGATCAAGGCCTGAGATTTCTTGTTTATAGCATAGCAAATGTTTGTGTGATTAGCATGGACATTTGTTTCCGAGTCATGGATGGTTATATGTATAATAAGCATGTATCTACGAACAAAAAAGTATATATAATTTAGAATATCAACTATCTTGTGTCCACGACACAAGCTTTGCTTAGTGTGGCACTAGGTGGCGCTGTGTGTTAATGTCCAGCGATATTTTTTATTTATTATTTATTTATTTATTTCATGCACCTTGATGAGAACTATAGACCTAAACTGGAGTATGATTGTCATCAGCGGTCTAACGATGGAGACGTAGGTAAGGCTGTCGAGGGAAGCTTTTTGTTTTTTTTTGGCCTTTGTCAAAAACTCAAAACATATCAAAAGATTATTTTAACGATGAATGCAAATATTATGTGTGTCGGGGAAATAAAATAAAAATGTTACCCACTTGAATGTATATTTAATATTATAATATATCAAGAGTTAGTTTGTTTGGTTTGTTGGTTAAACGCATTCATTTCAGGAACTCATGGGTCGAATTAAAAAAAACATTTGAGTGTTGGAAAGTTAATTTATCGAGGAAGGCTATAGGTGAAAATTGATTCCTTTTGAGAGAATCTGTTGCGAGCGCTGCGTAAACGGTTAAAGTTACGCAACAATCATGTAAGAGACAATGTTCCCATCGAAAAGTTCTTATAAACATCCGCAATAGCATTATGTTTATCTTTCAAGATGGAACCACACTCTCTCTCTAACCCACTCTCTCTGACTCATGTGACGCAGACGAAGTTGTGCGGGTCAGCTAGTAACTAATAAAATAAATATTTTAAGAGGCTCCCATACAACGGACGTGATTTTTTTGCCAATGTTTGCCTTTTATTAATAACGGCAACGTGAAAATGCTTGAAATATTTACAGAAAACTTAGCGATATATTCAATTTAAAAATAAAGTTAAATTAAAATAAAGTAATGTTTAACCTTCCATACAAACGTGGATTTTTTTGACGTTTTGCCTAATGTTGTATTGAGAATGGTACCTTCGTGCGCGCACTCTGTTTGACCAGAAACAGTTTACATTAATGTTTCCGGAAAGTTTATACGTACCTATTTACAAAATGAAATTATTTAGGTGCAGCAGAGAAATTTCGATGTTTTGTCAATTTCGCCATCAAACTTCTGCTAAAACAGGGACGGGCCGCTACTAATTGTGTGTTTCACTCTATAGATGAAGTAACGTTTGTACTAACAGCGAAGTCCTCTCCTGGCCAACGTTTTTCAGAGTGTCCAGCATCTGGGCCGCGTGCTTCTTGTCCTCAAGTAACGCATCTCGCTTATCACTGTTGAGAGCCAGCGCCATCATCAGCCGTCCCGACTGGTATCGTTGTTCTTTCAGCCTTCAGACAAAGTAATAATGTAAGATTGTAATAGTTTATCGCTGACTGTTCAGGCTACCGATAACGGCGAAAACTCACTCTCAACTAGGTTGTCGCAATTAATAAAGAAAAATTCGCTGCGCGGCGCTCGCTTGGTGGGCATAACACTAGCTGAGAGTCTCGTTTGGTACATAAGCACACCAGAAAGTGACAAGACAGTTCATTTATCTCACTCAGATTCAGCTTGTCCCTTTGTCGTGCTCCTCAGCAACGCCCTAAACCAGAGCGCGCCTTTTGCGCGCTGTCGCTTAGGTGTAAGGTTTTTTTGGCCCTGGCTAGAGGCCTTGCACTGAAGGCACACACTCCCGTGTGTACCTCCCGTGGAACACTCGCCCATAGCCTAGCGGCTAAGCTCACTCGCTGCACACCAACTCGTTTCTAGTCTCTAGCTCTATTCGCTACTTGCTGGATATAGGGTACACTCACCTCAAAAGAATTTGATCGAATGAAGAGACAAGAGTAGCGTTTTGTAATTTTTTGCAAATATTCTTAATTTCTTCGAGTTCCCCGTGCAGAGATTGTTGGCTTCCGGCGTCATCGTCTTCGTATAAATCATCGAGATTAGTGGCTTCCTATAGAAATATTCCATTTAAATTAAATTATACTTCAAGAAGCCTTGCTTGTTGGACAGGTACATCACTATAAGAGAGTTATCCTATCAAATGAGAAAAAAATACAACGTTAAAGGTGAACATGTACGAGTAATAGCAAACCGTAACACGATATCGAAATTCTATATACTTATTATTATAAACTAAGCACAATCTAGCGACTGATCTCAATATCTAGGGGCTTCAAAAATTGGTCAATACAATGTTAGTTCCTAGAAAACAACTATTCGTAAGGTAATATGCAGTAGCCTCCAAGTGTAGAAACAGAAGGTACAGGTAACCACAAATAGATTTTGACATGGGCCAGTTAGTCCAGTTACCATTATAATAATAAGTAAGCAATATTTGTTCCATGGCATTGTATTCACGTACGTACACGCTCCAAAACGTTAGTATACATATTATTTTACCAAAACTGAGACAAAAATTTAAAAAAATGTGAATACAACCTATGACCAAAACATGGAACACAAACTGACAGCCTCATACGACTTGCAACGAATGACAAGTCTGGAACTTTATTACAGGAAGAAGTACAAGAACTTTATTTCTATTACCATAAGAGTTCTATGATATCGCATTTTCAATCTATACTAATATTATAAAGCAGAAGAGTTTGTTTGTTTGTTTGGTTGAACGCGCTAAGCTCAAGAACCACCTGGAAAAATCTTTTTGCGTTGGATAGTCCATTTATCGAGGAAGGCTATAGGCTATGACCAATAGGAGCGGAGCAGCAATAAGATATGTTGCAAGCGGGAAAAAAGCTTCCGTTGAGCAGGCGATGCGTTGCAATATCAAAACTTCACGCGAACGAAGTCGCGGGCAGAAGCTGACACTTAACATTTCTTTCTTATTTCAAATACCTTCTTTCGATGTTATTCTTGAGTGAACTTTTAGTTTTGTTTGAGTGGGAAAATCCTCATGAATACATTCCGCCTGGGGCAAGCGGAGGGATATGTCGGACTCTAATCGACTTAAAAACCCACTGTTTGTACTACTACCATGTGTCGGCCCGGGAAATACAAGTACATTCGCGCACCCCCCCCCCCCCTGGTATCGGCCCGCCTTTCCCGGCAGGCCCCGCCATCAGCAAGTGCAGTCAGCGACCGCATGTTCTCCTTTTAGGCGCGCCGAGTGCTACTACGAGTTTTGTTTACTTCGTCTCGAAACGATTACTGTAAATAAATAAATTGCGGAGACTATGGACACTCATCAAGTGGCTAGGGATCAAGTACGTAATGCTGTAATTGAGATTTTTTTTTGGATTTTTTCTTGTGGTTCCTATTTAGTGAGTTTCTTTATTTTTTTTTAATTCAGATTAGAGAGAAAATCAATTTGAGTAAAGGCGTTTTGACGAAATCATTACAATATCTGCGAAACTGGAAAAAAAATATTGATATGGAGCGAGGACGTCGCCGAACCGAGGAGAGATTATGACAGGCGTCGGAATGTTGAAAGCTAATTTCAGGCAACGTCCGTAGCTATCGCTCTTGGCACAACACAGAGCGCACGCACTCTTGCCGAAGCTCGTATCAACGTCCTGCCGTGGCCTGCTCAATCGCCAGACCTCAACCAAATTGAGCAAGCATGTGATATGCTTCCTTCCGGGTATATAGAGTGACTGGTAATAAGTGTACGAAACTTTATATTATATATACGTGATTATGCTCATGATAACAAACACCTTTTACTATGGGACCAAACCTGAAATCGCCTTCCTTACCTGCCAATTTTTACTGACAGTCAATCTTAGCTGGTAAAATAGGTCCTTTATCTAAATGCATTCGAATTACTTGATTTACAATTCTACTAATATAATCTACTTGTTTAAAAACAAGAAATTGAAAAGAATAAATAAGACTGAATACAATTTCTAAATTGGAAGTCGACGTAACTCGATGCATATCGTTGAATGCGTTTCAGTACTTATGTGAAACGTGAACCGTTTCACTCACGGAAATATCGTTTGTCCTATTTACCTCTTTCCTTATTATATTGGGGAACGAGTCTGTCAGGTAAGCGACTTCACGCCGAGCCAACTTGAGTGTTCTCTCCCTCTCTTTCATATTAGCTTTGATTTCTTTCTCTAATTTATTGTATTCGTATTTTCTATCATCAAGGTATTCCATGGCGAGCTGCCCCATCTCGGTGGCACCCATGAGGCATTTTCCTTGCGCTCGACAGTCCAGTTTCAATGCATCCAAAACGACGGTGAAGTATGACGAATCCTACAAAAAACTTGGAATCAAATCGTTTTAAATTACTTTTATGATGATGTCAGACGTCGCGGCGTCGCCTGTTTGCCGACGTGTAAGAAATAGCCAATTAGCGAGAAGGAGGTGGGTACCTATCTAATTAAGGAAATAAATAAGAGTAGGTGTGGGCGGCAGGTGGTGGGCTCTGTTTATTACGCACTTTTTCATTTATTCTTTTATTAGTTATGGACAAGTAAATATTTCGTGTACCTATATTAACTGCGTGGGCTACAGAAAACCTTTGAAACAATAAACGCGATACAGTTTCATTCTCAAATCAGATAATATGCAGTTTTTATTTGAGTAATTGGAAATGTTTAATACTCCTGCACCAAATATTAATAAAGGGTCGGAAGCGTCCAATTTAATTACTCGTTCGTGTAATGCGTTGAAATTGAATTTGTTTTATTTTCGGTTATTAAATGAAATCTGAGAGCTCTTGAAACATTGAACATCGAATAAATGGTAATAGTTTGTGTACTATATTGTATATGATTCTGCCCATATAATTATTTTCTATTAATTACTGTCATATTATTTATACAATAAAAATAGTGATGCGAAAGTGGTACTCTAGTTGTTGCCGTACGCAAAATACGCGCCTTGACGTGGACGTGCAGTTGCGGACACCAGCCCGTTATACAATACAATACAACTCTAGTTGTTTGTTTGTTACCTTTCCACACCTAAACTGCTGATAGGATCCTCATGAAAGGGCTTGGAACATTTTTGTTCAAAGGCTGGTATCAATACAAACAAGTTATGTAAGCGACAAAATGTTCTAAAGTGTCATGTTTCCGAGATATGAGCTATCAAAGTTGAAGTAAATAAATTGAGCAGATTCAGCTCAACTTAGATTAGATGATGATGCCAGCTATCGATTGATACACCTTGTACCCGTGTCTGATCAAATGAGAGTTGTGCTGAAGTTGCTCTCAATGGGTTTGGCAACTGTGGAACTAATGGCGCTAGCACCGCTTGAACCAAAACATCGTCATTGGTTGAAAATCTGTCAATGTCATTTTATATTTCAAAATAGTTTGACCTCATTGGTCAGATTGGATCTATGCGGTGGACGCGCCATCTACAATCAGCTTTAACTTGCCGACCTTATTTCATTTTCACTTTGATAGCTCATCTCGGAAACGTGACACTTTAGAACGTTTTATTTTGTACAAAACTTGTTTGTATTGATACCAGCTATCGATTGATACACGTTTTATGCGTGACCGATCAAATCAAAGTTGTGCTGAAGATTCCATTAGTGAATGATTTGCCAAATACAAGACTTGTTATATTGATACCAGCTATAGATTAATATAGGTCTTATGCGTGACCGCTGCTTTGAAAAATAATCAAAATGGCGGAAAAAAAACCGGCAAAAAGTTCAAACCCCTTTGGCAAGGAGATGGATCATATCTTAGGAAATAACATAGGATATCTTCTCCAGTAGTACCTACACTTTTTTGTGTGATTATAATTTTGGACTTCATTTTTAGGGTTCCGTAGTCAACTAGGAACCCTTATAGTTTCGCCATGTCTGTCTGTCCGTCCGTCTGTCCATCCTCGCTTAATCTCTGTGACCGTTAGCACTAGAAAGCTGAAATTTGGTACCAATAGGTGTATCAATCACGCCGACAAAGTGGTAAAATAAAAATTGAAAAAATGTTTTATTTTGGTAGTAAATGGTAAATGATTTATATGTAAAGTGGGAACTGATTTTTTTTTTTAAATTTCAATCCTAACGTGTGCTATATCGTTGGAAAGGTATTTGAAAATGAATAGGGGTTTACTGAAATCATTTTTTGATAATGTCCCCCCCCCCCCGTAATCCCCTCTAACTTTTGAACCATAAGTTTAGAAAATATGAAAGAAATCTGAAAAATAGAACTTTATAAGGACTTTCTAGGAAAATAATTTTGAACTTGGAAACAACGCTTTTTGTACAAAAAAGACAAAAAGTTGTACAAAATAACTTCTGGACTAAGTTTGTAGTATAATCGTATATGCAAGCATTTTTTTTACCCACCCTTAAACTCTTAACTCTTAACGCTCTTGGCCGGTTTTATAAAGGTTAGGTAAGTAAAAGATTATGATGATTCTTGCAAGACTATTTGTGGCAACTAGATATTCAGAGAAGGCGTGAAGTGAGGAATCATAATGATGGAAACACTTCATCGCCGCTCTGTGAATGAATCCCGGTCGAGTACTTTCAGCATTAGGATAACGAGCTTCCAGTCAGTATGCTGTGGTATAGCTTTAAAATGTACTATAGTCGCGCATTGACTGTTTTGCATTTTACCGTTCATATGATCGTTTGACATTTACGACCTTATCTAAATAGCAGTGATAGCCTAAGTCAGATTCCAAGTTGTAAGTCACAATTACGAACCCATATAAAGGGTGTAAAACACCTCTTCACGAAGCCGAAAGGCACTTGTTTTCCCCATCATTGCGATCATTTTTTTGTTCTACACCATACCTGGGAACCTTCTAGTTACGGAGATATGGGGGGTCAAACTTAAAAATTAATAAGTATCAATACCACAATACACTCAAAAACGGGAATCGCTGATGTGTGCTATAAAACTGCTGTGTTGAAGTCGAAGTGGGAGTGTGCGGGCCATGTCTGTAGAATGAATCAGGACCAATGCGCCAAAGTCGCCACTCAGGGTGCTTGAAAACGGGCAGCGTCGCCGAGGGAGGCCTAGAAAACGCGGCATGGCGACTTAGAAGCGTTTGCGAAAGATTGGCCTGAGAGGGCCGCACGTAGAGAGGAGTGGAAGACTATGGGCAGGCTTTTGCCCAGCAGTGGGACAATAAAGGTTTATTAACCTTTTGAATCTCTTAATTAGAGACACAATAGTAAGACAATAGCTTAAGTCGAACTGTGTAACTTAAGGCATTCAAGAGATTAATAAAAAAAAAGTATCACTGTTTCGGTGAAGGAAAATATCGTGAGGAAACCAGCATGTCTGAGAGATTTTTCTCGGCGGCAAACAAACTCTGACATCAGGTTAGGCACTAACCACATCGATAACATGATCTCCTTCAACATGATCAGTAAGTTTTGAATTAAGGACAATTAGTCAGTTTTCAGAGGTATTAGTTATTTGAAACAAACTGCATATGTCTACATAATAGTACATTGTTACCCTAGGGGTGAAAGTAACTATTTAGTCCCGAGACGCCAATAGTTCCAGGGACTAAATAAGTCTTTAACCCGAGGTAAATATTGTGCTTTTCTTTACGAATACAAGTAAAATAGAAATAAAAACACGAAACAAATAGAAAAAAAAACAAGATCGGATTGCCGCTTTCCCGCCTATTTTGTTTTTTTTTTTGTTCTGTGGCCGGCTGTCAGCCTTTATTTTTCACTTCCGTCACTGAAAAATAGTAAATATTTTTCCCAAATCTATGTTATTATAAAGAAACATTTGTAACTAAGTTATTAAAAAAATTGTATTCTTTAATTAATGCTGAATTTTATGGTATTTCAATTTTACATCGTGCTGTAATTTAGAGGCTGTATAGAAGTCGGAATATGGTTCAATAGAAATGTGAAAATAGAACTAGTTTTTTTTTATAATTTGACAGCTGTAAGTTGAAAGCAATTCTCCCTAGGGCTGAAAAGTGTTACTTTCAACCCGCTCCTCAGGCAACTTCAAACCTACTTTCAGAGTATGAGTAATGAAAAATCATTTTCACTTCTCATGCTCTGAAAGAGCTTATTTGTGCAAGATATAAGCCGCACAAAATCGAATTTGCATTGCATGCATTAACGTGTCTATTTATAAATGTATCTATATTAAGGCAAAGAAAAAGAGCCATACAGCCAAACACAATAAGAAGTTCATACATAGAATTTGTTATTTTATAACATTTACTTTAATTTAAAGGCCTTATGTGTTTTTAGGGCATAAAATATATTAAAATTTAAATTAAAGTACAGTTATTTAATTAATTTAAGAAAATTATTATTACAAAATTAATTAGGCTGAGATCTGCAGCCCAAGCGTTAATATCAATGTCATCAGATTTAAAAAAAAATAACGCGGCGGGAAATAGCTCTTGTTTTTTCGTGCGTTTATTAATTTCTTCAAAATGCTAAAATGTTTTATTTCCTCGCAATCGAAGTGAAAAGCAGAGTTTATAACTCGTCCACAAAACCATTTTGTACACTTCTTGAAAATCTACTATTTGTATGCCTTGGTGCAAACCCACAACTGATAATTTTATAAGTTTAACGGTTATTGATACGTGTCTTACGTTACATGGAAATTGAAAAAAAACAGGTTCTGACAGTCTCATGGATGTGTTTTGAATGTTAAAATCACTGAAACTATTACCTTTTTTAAAATATCAAGAATTTTCTTATACATGACTTTGATGGCAAGCGCAGCATTTTTCTTGATATTAGCGCGCTGCACCCAGTTGGCCACAGCCTGTTCCTTCTTCTCTGGGGGAAGTTTGCCCCCCACTTCGAATATGACCCGATCGCGCATCTCAGCCGCCTCCAACTGTGAAACGACAATAATATGTCAAAACAAAACCGGAGCCGGTCGAATAATCACCAGCTGGTAATGATAATGGGTAGAATCTTGAAGTAAAGGTAACAAGAGAGATTAATTGATTTGAATCATTTAATATCATGTCAAACTCGTCATTGAAAATCCACAAATCCCGTGTCTGCAATTTCCTGCCATCAAAAGCCAGTTTACCAGAGAGTATACTTACTGTGTACTTACTGTGTGTTCTGATCGTGAAAGTTTAAAAAAGACAATATAGGTACTTACTGTAGTTATGAGGCAGACAATCTTCGAAAAATAAAAGCGATAAGAGATTCTAATTTTAAAAACATGCCTTGATGTTTTACCATATTTGTGCCTGATGCTGTATTATAGAATATGTACGATATAGCTAATACATATGAGCAAATCCCAAGAGAACTTGTTTGTAAAGAACTGAGGTATATTTATGAAGCATTCAAGTTCTCATCTCGGACGGCGTATACTCCGCTGAAACGACCCAAACTAATCAATTATTCATTCAACAGTTCCCGAAATAAACATTTGCGATGCACTGCCCGCCCCACATTCATACAATCAATAAAAAATATACTACAACATTTAGTCTATGATACGATTATTTTCCATTGCTTTTCCTGAGAGGTTTCAAGAAATACTGATGACGGCTAAAATCATAATTCTTCTACCCATGCCTCAATTCACTTGGAGATCCGCGCACCATGTCAGTTCTTCCATATGAAATCATTTTAGCTATCAACATAATCATGATGATCATGACGTGATGTATACTTAAACTCCCGTATATATCTAGGCCCACGAAGATTGTTAATTGGTTTAGTTAAATACCTGAGCCAAGCGAAATCTCTCCATTTTCTTTTTCTTTTTATATCTGATCCTGTCGAGTTGTTTCCTCTTGTTGAAGTTCTCTTGGTGGATACTCTCCAATACTTTCTGTAACAACAAGAACATGAATATTTTCTTCCTGAGCAACGGCACCCATAGCGTAGCAACTGAGCAGTCGGCTTCTGCAATACGAGTTGCAATAAAATAATACTTATGACCAAAAAACTATGGAAATAATTCTAAACATAAACTTGTACTAAGTACTATCTTATAGACGGTTACCTAAACTATCAAAACAAAGTTTCGATAAAAAAAATCTTTGAATAGTACTTGGAACAAACAAAGCGTTGCAGTAAAATAAGCTTATTGGGCCTTTTTAATCGACTTCAAAAAGGAGGAGGTTCTCAATTCGTCGGAACCTCTTTTTTTTTATGTATGTTCCCCTATTACTCAGAGATGGCTGGACCAATTCGGTTTTTTTTTGTTTTGTTTGCAAGGGTATACTTTCCAGGTGGTCCCATAGTCATCAAGTCAGGATCTGATGATGCGATCCCAGAGAAACAGAGAGAACTCTTCAAATTTTATAGGCACACTCGAAGTGATTTGTGTGGTTTTAGAAAGAATACATTTTCGGAGAGATTTCATTTCAATTTGGTGAAATTCTGTTGAAGAACTTTGGAGATAGGCAACGGAACTCCTCAATAAATGATAGCAATTGGGCTGGGATTTCTCAAATGTTATGTCTGTCTATTGTTTACACCAGTTCATAACATAACATCACGTCGTTACGCTTTGATGGGTTAAGCACGTGTGAACCACTAAAAAGTGAAAAATCAAAAAATTTTAGAATAAAATAAAACCGACTTCAAAAACACAAGAAAGTGAAAAATAACTTTCAAAAATAAGATTCAGAAGTCGGTGGCAAAAAAATACAATCAAAGTTGTTTTTCATTTTTTTTTGTGTTTTTTTAATACTAACATTAGATTTGAACTAAGTGTTGGTGTGGGGCCGTGACCTGACAAATTGCTTTCGTGAGTACAATACAGCCACACTTTACACAAATGAAATAGTATCTCGCCAGCACGTACGTCGGTTACAGAAAGACAAAGTAACAGATCACTATTTAAAAAAAAAACAAAACAAAAAAAAAAAAAAACAAACATTCAATCAATCAATCATTTTAAATCGACTAAACCAATGCATCTCAGTAAAGAAGAAAAACATACATCTGATTAATTCAATCAGAATTTATAATAAATTTAAAATTTAATAAAGCCCCGACACACGTAGCGTCATAATTAGATGCCCTTTCACTTAATACCAATTCACCATTTCGTGGTGGCGGCCATCTTCGATTTGAAATTTATTATACTTAGGTTATAGTAGGTACCTATTCAAAATACGCAAAATACGCGCTTTGACGTGGAGTTGCGGACACCAGCCCATTGTACAATACAATAGTAGCTATTCTACTAAACAAGCCTTTTATTTGACACCCATATTGAGGGAGTTGTTGAATCAATTTATGTAATCCGCTATTTTGTGGCGGCGCGCATCTTGAACTGATTTTTATCAAACATAGATAAGAACACTCCCGAATAATTCACCTTCAAACCAAAATCAAAATCGGTTCATCCGTTCGGGAGCTACAATGCCACAGACAGACACACACACACACAGACACGTCAAAATTATAACACCCCGATGGTTTTGCGTCGGGGGTTAAAAACGCCGCAAAATGGAAAAATATTAGGAAAAGAGCCCTTTCTTAGCTCCGGAGTGAATGAAGCAACGCCATCTTTACTCATTTTCTTGAAATAAATTACTGTAGATGCTGATTTATTTCATCCATTATGAATAACAAGCTTCAATGTGTTTAATGTTTAGACACAAACATTTCCAGCTTCTAGTCAGGGGAATAAAAGAGAAAAGCCAACATCATTATTTGTCATTAATGTACATTAATAAATCCGTGAACTTCTTAAGTGCAAACAACGACAGGACGGCCATACATTTTAACGTTTATATTATGAGTAAAAAGTTTTGTTTAAAAATCTGATTTTGCGATGAGCACAAACCGCTATACATTTTTTGTGACTTATCTACACTAATATTATAAAGAGGAAAACTTTGTTTGTTTGGTTGTAATGAATAGGCTTAAAAACTACTGGACCGTTTTTAAAAATTCTTTTACTATTCGAAAGCTACATTATTCACGAGTAGGGTAAACTGGGTACGGTTGAAACAATTTAGCTTTTATTGTTTATAATTTTGTTATTTATAAACCGAGTGACGATTATGATACATCAAATTCAAAAGTGAAGTTTTGGCTACGATATGGCTGTATTATTATAGTTCCCGGGTTATTATTTTTAGAAATATATGAAATTTAAAAAAAAAACGGATTTGTTGCAACCGTCCCCATGCCAGGGGCGGTTGAAACAGCGATTGGGGTCAGTTGAAACACATACAAATAATACAATAAATACTAAGGAAGCATGTATTATTTATCATTGAAACTAACTAAGGCACCACATAACAACATTAATCAGTCTTCAAGGTTTCATCAGCCTTTAACGAGTAGTAAACAATTAAAGAATTACACATTTACACATTTTGAATAAACTAAATAAAACCTTTTTTTAAAATCAAATAAACATTCCAAATAAACTAAAGAAAACACTTCTTAAATCAAATAAACATAAATAGGAAAGAAATAACAAAGAAAACAGAGCTTAGAGATTAATCAGAGTATTCAGATTCGCAATTGTGGCAAACGTAGCCAAGACCACTACTTTACGTAGTGAATCTCCAGCTTTTACCTCCTCATATGCATTACTATAGCTCGACAAGTTAATTTCTCCTCTGGAAGTCTTCCTCACTCGAACTCTCGGCATCTACAAAAAATAAAAATTTTGTTTCAACCGTACCCACAAAAAATGTTTCAACCGTCCCCAACACCACTTTTGGTAGAATATACTTTATAGTTACGACGGTAATAATAACACAGTAAAAATAGTCACTATCCCTTATTCTACAAGCTTCATAATAATTACAAACACACACTCAATACATTCACTTACAGAGAGCAGATAATATAAGCGTTAATGTCAGAAGAAAAATACTTACTTTTGGGTAATAAAAAACAATATGGCGTCCTGCACACAACAACAACGCGCGGGGAGCGGCGCGCTACTATATTCGCGTTTGGAACTGCCGTCCGCTTCGTTTTCCCCTTGCCGCCCTCACTCCCCGCGTAACCGTTTACGAGATATTTGCTCTGTTTCAACCGTCCTTTGTTTCAACCGTACCCAGTCTACCCTAACAAAGGCTAAATTTTATCCCCATACTCACACGGGAACAGGAACTATGCGGGTGAAACCGCGTGACATCAGCTAGTGTTGTATAAATCGACAAATACTTTGGTATGAATGCTTTTAGTTAGGAGAGTATTTTTTTTTATTATTCCTGTCTGAATACTTGATGCGAATACAACCCAAAATGTTTAACGGGATATTTTAAATGACCTGTTAAACAAATAACAAAGTCTTACACAGAGACAACCTTGTTATGAGGTAATTGCTTAGTACCCGGCAGCTCCACTAATGAGTTGGCAAATAGCAAATACCCTTATAGGGGCTGCAGACCGTAGCTTTCATCACGAGTGCTCATTATTTGTTAGTACGACACTGTTTTGAAATCAGTTTGTAGCACGATTTCGAATACATTTTTACCGAATTTATTGTGTGGTATGGAATTTAATTTAGCTAAAAACAATTAATTTAAATCATTGATGGATGTCTAAATAGTGTAAGGAATCAATAAAGCATTTTTTTTATGGCATTTAATGGTAAACGCTAGGTTTCGGACAAAAACATTGTGATGGATGTCACATCTGACGTTAAATTTATAGCTTGCTGTGATATGCATATAGTCCGGTCAAATTAGACCACAAAACAAGAGTAAGAAAAACTTCGATTACAACTTTTTCAACTTTTTTAATCGAAATATTTCAAAAACGGTGGCTCGTAGAAAACAAAGTATTGCTATATTTTTTGTGGATAATTTTATAATCTACAATAATTCTTGTCTGGGGTATTTTTATGATAAAACTTACCGTTTTGCTGAAAATCGCGAAAAACAATGTTTTTGACCTTTGACCTTGATTATTTTTTTTCCCATACACTTCTGGGGAACTTCAACATTTTATTTATAATTATATTTTAAACAATTGTACCAATTATCAGCTTGTTGTAAATGTCTGTAGCACCAAATGTTTAAATTGACCGGACTAATATTTGAAACATATTGTGACAATGCTGTAAACTTCAGCAATACATACAGGGTGTAAACGGGCCCTCCACAAAGCCGTCAACCAAGCATTCTGTACATAAAACTAAATAGGTAACTCTGCACAAACATAATATTTTCGGGGCTCATTTTTCTGTAAAATGGAACGCATTCTAAACATTGTGCCGATAGCTACATTGAGTGGCGGGGCATGAAGGTATTTAAAGTAATGTTAACATTAAAGACCTGTATTAAAAACAAAAAAACTAGTGAAAAATTTCCCATGTATTATTTTTTATTACAAGACGAGAGGAGATGCGGACTGTTGTTGTGAGGAACTCGTCACCGTTGCTGATTGAGGTAAACGCAGTGAAATGTGTCCACCACGTGTAGTTTTGGACACATTTCACTGCGTTTTGAGTTTCACACCGACTCGAGGAGCGGCTCGTCTGAATGACACTGTTTTGGGAGACTCGCAATTGGAGGGGTCGTCGATGGATTGAAATCCTCAAGGAAAAAGGAACCGTGGCCAACCCCACTGGCATGGTACCGCGGAGGCAGAAGCGACAAGTATCGGAATGACGTGGAGTAAATCGAAGCGTTAACCTCGCGAGTGTTTACGACGGTGAACTACAGTGGACGTTCTCTTCCCAGCTGACCGCCTCAGCTGGGTAGAGGACGGCAATGGAGGACAACTTTCATAACCTACAAGATGTAATGTGTTGTACTTACATCGGCTTTACTGTTCATGTAAGTAAGTTGAAGTCTCCGATGGTCCTGGAAGGCATTTCTGAGGAACTGTTTGTCGCCATAAACAGCCACTCCGAGCTCCTCGCGCTTCGATGAGATCTCCTTGCGAAGCTGTCGAATGTCACGCGAGTATCGCTTCTTCTGCTTCGCCAAGTCACCTTCATGGATCTTACGGTCACGTTCTAAGGAAACGAATAAACTAATCAGAAGACAAAATTAGATACAAGCATAACCAGCTAAAGAAATAATTAATGTTAAAGTTCAATAAAAACATGATTTCTTCTGATTCTGATGCTACGCCGTAGCACTCGTAGTCGTTAAGATGTTATATTATGGCAATAACTAACTGACAAAGTAAAGAAGATCAGTCCCAGTCGTGACATGTCCGCAAATATTCGACATTTTGAACAAGACTAAGGTCCATGTTCACCGAGAAGATAACAGTCTGATCATCTAAAAACAGCTGTCAATGTGACATGTTCTCATACAAAAATGTGTTTTAAACAGCTGTTTTTAGATAATGAGACCGTCATCTTTTTGGTGAGCATGGATCTTCGGCCTGAATTCTCGCTGCACTGATGCTCGGTCGCCGCTAACGTCAGTGTCGCAGTATAGTGCTATATAGAACACATAGTCCGGAAGGTATCGTTGCAAATAAAAAAGTCATAGTAAGCCGCCTGATATTGTCATCGAAGGTTGATCTTATCTTACTAATAAGTAAATCGTCAGCTGCTCAAGTAGCGGTGCGTGTAGGATTGGGAGGTTACGATAGTTGTAAAAAAAAAGTGTTAGAAGTTTTCGGCCGGACTTTTTTTCCGCCATTTTGATATTTTATTAAAGTAGCTGCCACGCATTAACGCTCTATAGATCGATAGCTGGTATCATTACAAACAAGTTTTGTATTTGGCAAAATGTTCTAAAGTCACGTTTCCGAGATATGAGCTATCAAAGTTAGAGTCCATTCACTCTATCTTCAGCACAACTTTGATTTGGCGTAGTGGTAGTGACGCTGCCTTACGTTCTTAGGGTCCTGGGTTCGCATCCCGGTAGGAGCAAATGTTTGTGTGATGAGCATGGACATTTGTTTCCGGGTCATGGATGTTTATATGTATAATAAGTATGTATTTACAAACAAAAAAAGTATATATGCAGTATATATTTTTTTCATTTTCATTTCATATAATGGCGACACATATTGCGAGTCGCAGTAGCACTATTGTCTATAAAATACATATTATGGCATTTGGTTCGCAATACCAATACGGCTTGATATACGACTTGTGACATGTCGAGCAACAGAGCATACGAAAAAAAACGATATAGTGCGACAGATAGATGTCAAAAAATAGTGGACACATATCGTACTTCAACACAAAATTAAAGACAATACAGTGCGTTGAAAACTCCAGTGAAGTCGAGTCACAAGTCCCCTCTCATGATCTTTGATGCGTTTTATTTTCGTATTTTTAATTAATCAACACGGTTTCAGGATTGGCAGGTCCACGGAGGATGCAGTAACCAACTAAGCCGATTTCATATCCGCCAACCTTGGTCAAAGACAGGCATGTGCTGGCATTTTTCTGGACCTCGCCAAAGCATTTGACACGATTTCTAGGAAAATCTTGATAAAAAAAATGTCACTGCTGGGAGTTCGTGGCGTTGCTTTGGACTGGTTTACCTCATACCTCAATTACAGACCCCAAAAAGTTAATTTAGGGGAACATTTAAGTGGCTCAACAATAGCCAATTTTGGTGTGCCGCAGGGAAGTGTCTTGGGACCTACCTTATTTCCTTATTTAATATATTTATATATAAACGGACTATGCGCCATGAAAATCTCCCAAACCAAAATTTTTACTTACGCTGACGACACTGCAATCGTTTTTATGAGAAAACTTGGGATGACGTTCAGGCTGCAGTTAAAACCGGGATTAAAGCTGTTGCAAACTTGCTGCAACCTAATCTCCCGACGCTTAATGTGGATAAAACGAAGGCAGTCAATTTTGCCATCTTGAAACGTACGTCCCCTAACTGTGTTGCTTGTCTTCAACTAGACTCCTGTTCTAGCCCAGAAAATTGTAGGTACTTGCCCACGTATCGAACAAACAGACACGATTAAATAATTTGGAGTCTTCATAGATAACCGATTGTCATGGTTCCCACATCTGAGTGCTTTAAGGGGAAGGGTGCGAAAGATGCTCCGTGTCTTTAAGCAACTGGGTAAGATTGCCGACGACTCAGTACTAAAGATGATTTACTACTCTCTGTGTCAATCAGTCCTTAACTACTATATAATAGCATGGGGTGCGTCTGTCAAAACCTCATTAATAAAGGTAGAAAGAGCCCAGCGAGCTCTGGTTAAAGTTGCCTACAGACGACCGTTCCGGTACCCCACTAACGCATTATACACCGAAGTGAGATTTCTTAGAGTCAGACCACTTTACATCTGTCACTCTAAGATTTCACAAAACCTCCCTGAGCACATGCAAACGGTCCAGTCGAAGGATACGCTGGGAAAGGGTGCGACGCCCTAAAACAATCGGCAGAAAGTCTTCCGGTTTTATGGGACCGCACATTTATACAAAACTCAATGACCGACACAAAATTCTGCAACTAACACATAACAAATGTAAAAGTATAGCAACAAAATGGCTTCTTAAACTGGACTATGATATGACCGAAAGCATTTTATCCTAAGAAACACACGGGGCTCCCCTTGATAAGTACATTTATGTATTTAGAATTATATATTCACAACTATACATCAAACTTCCATAAACAACAGGTATAAGACATTCACTCAAATTCAAGCTCACAACACCACCACAACTTCTATTCACCCCCCTACACACACATGCACACACACACACATACACACACACACATATACATACGCTCCCACAACATTCATGTAAATATACATAATATCATAAGTAACCCATAACTGTTTTCTTCATGTATTCCTTTTTTTTTATTTTTTATTTACATTACGAGTAGATTAGACTAGATTTAGAATTTATTGTAGCTGATGTATTTATGTAACAATACAATGTAAACGAAACGAAGGAGTCTGGAACTCACGACACAGGGAATCCTAGTGTGAGTTTCAGGAATCAATGCACTGAATGCAAAACAAAAAAACGTATTCAATATTTCTCGATAATCTTACCGACGGCCTAAACAGAATAATATTTTTTTAGTCAGTTGTCACTCCTTAAATACCACTTCACAGCAGCAGTATCGGGCACGAATACGCTTCGTTGTGTACGTTCTTTGTGTAGCTGAGAGGGTTGAGCGGTTTATTGCCGATAAATGTCTTTTCGCCTCGTTGGTAATAGTCCATCCACTTACGTTCCGATACGAAGGCTAATAAAACTAATTTAACATTTTAATGGAGTGAACCTATTTATCTTCAAAATATTTTATTCCGTAAATAACCACATGGTTTAGGGTCATGTCCAGGAACATTGCATTCGATTACATACAGTCATGAAAAATGGTGAATTTTGGTCGCAGGCCTTTAGACAGCGGGGTCTGAGTAATAAGGGTCCCATTGACAGACCTTAGGGTTATGAAACCGAGAACCAAATGAACTTACCATACAACTTGATCAGTCCCCGATACTGATTGATTTTGTCCTTGATTACCCAGTTATCATCTTGCATGCCATGCTGGCGCACTTTCGCTGCCGACAACATTTTGATTCACAATAAACTTGCTACACAAATAAAATTACTATCAATTTCATTACGTCATGACATTACAAAAATATGTAATTTATATCTTTTTAATACTTTATTTTTTTAAGTCCGATAAAAAAATGAGATTGTACTAATGAGGCCTTATTTATTACATCATGCATGCGAGGTATATAAAATTTACTCTGTGGTTGCAGTTTTGGCACCTTTTGTAATTATTTGAATTGGCACCACTGACAAAATTGCAGCGATATATTTGTTACTTTTCAACCGACTTCCAAAAAGAAGAGGTTCTCAATTCGTCTGTATTTTTTTTGTGTTTGTTACCTCAGAACTTTCAACTGGGTGAACCCATTTTGATGATTCTTTTTTTATTCGAAAGCTGTTGCTTCTCGGTTGGTCCCATTTTAATTTGCTGAAGATCTGATGCTAATCTTCCGAGATATACAATGGAACTCTTCAAAAATAAAACCGACTTCAGAGAAAACAAAAAAGTGAAAAATAACTTAAGCTTCAGAAGTCGGTGACCTTTGTTTGATTGATTTAGTTTTTTTGTCACCGACTTCTGAAGCAAAAGTTATTTTTCACTTTTTTGTGTGAAGACGGTTATATTTTGTGCAAAAAAGTTTTTATTTAATGGACACATAAATCTATCTGTTGGTGTATTATATTTTGGTTGGTTTTTGTTCCAAATACTTAAGTATATAAGTATGCCACGCTCGAATGCATGGTACAGCTGAAAATCAGCATCAGGTGATAAGAACACCTTGTGCCATCTGGCATTATGCTGAGCTGAGGCCCTTTTGGCATTATACCCTTTGTTGTTTGTTTATGTTTAAAGTGTTTTTGTTCTTAATAATGACGAGTTTACATTCCTCTTTATTTTCCACTGTCATTAAATTCGTTACAATTATATTTTTGTTGAACATTATAATATCACTATGATTTTGTCGGTGAGGAAGAAGAGGACGTAGGATTAGGGGAATAGCCTAATTATAAGTACTTGAATCTCCATAAAAACGAACATGGTTTATTTGGTTCCTTGCTTGGCCGTCGGTCGGGTTCAGTATTCAAAAGATTATTTAATAACCCAGAATGCATCGGTTTTGATTTTGATTTGATTTTTTAAAACCTCAGACACCCCAAATGATTTTTAATTCAATTGACCTAATTCTGAGAGAAAAAAAAACTTTTTTGCAAAAAATAAAACCGACTTAAAAAAAAAACAAAAAAGTAAAAAATAACTTTAGCTTCTGAAGTCGGTGACCTTTGTTTGATTGCATTAGTTTTTTGTCACCGACTTCAGAAGCTAAAGTTATTTTTTACTTTTTTGTTTTTTTTTTGCAAAAAAGTTTTTATTTTTCACTTTTTAGTGGTTTACATGTGCTTGAATATGTATGGAAAGCGCATACCGTTACAATTACAACAAGCCCAAACACGACTGTGGTACATTGTCTTATTATGGAGTTCCGTGACTCTTGGCTTCATCATCAGATCTGATGGTAGAATGGCTCTTATCAAACGCAAATGCTTCTCATGTTGTAGGAAATACCAAAATCGCAACACGTTTTCATATAAAATTTGAAGAGTTCCCTCGATTTCGCCAAGATTCCATTATCAGATCCTAATTTAGTGGCTATGGGACCATTTGGAAAGAATACCCTTTCCAACAAAAAAAGAATATTCCAAATCGGTTGGCAAGCGACGGAGTTATGCCCGAATAAAAAGAAAAAAAAAAGAAAATAGAAACATCCGAATTGAGAACCTCCTCCTTTTTTAGAAGTCGGTTAAAAACTAGGAGTTTTTGATGGTGTTTATTGACACCAACATTTTATATACTTACGTAAATTACTTTAATTAAACTATTGCAATAGACAACATTCTTTTCACACGATAAAATGACAATTAACAATTTTTCTAATCGGTGTCTCTTTGGTTTAACCGACAGTGCGGTGGCCTGTACTTTCGCATTCCTCTTCACGGCACTATCGTGTTTATTCGGAGACTCCTAGGCTGCTTCGTAGTCTCATCAGTCGCGGAGCAGCATCTTCATCCAGGATCCTGGGCGCAGAGCTGGTCGGCGGTGGGTAAGTGAGGCCAACCTATTCAAAGCTTTGAACTATTCAATACAACCCCCTTTGGTTTCTTTATATTTTTTTCCACTCTCCATTAACTTTTTATTACCACTACATATTGTTTACCCTTTTCTCTATTATTTTTATTAAGGATTTGAGTTATATTATCATGAGCTGTTATTTCTTCCTGTGTCGAAGGAATGACCAAATCGTCATCCGATTTATCATAACTAGTAGAAGGGTACGCATGAGTTCGTTCAAAATTATTAGAGCCATATTGAGGACTCGCTGACCCGCGCAACTTCGTCTGCGTCACATAAGAGAAAGAGAGAGTTACAGAGAGTGGGTCGTAAGCACCTATAATACAATTTTCAAAGAGCACATCATACACATCCTTCCGCATAATGAAAATGTGCCCCCGGTACATGATCATTATTTTGCTACGGAGTTATTTGAAACGTTGTATCTTAGGAGATATGCATTGAAATCAATTTACGTGTAATACGAAACGCGCCCATTAATTCTGTTAATATTGTTGATTGAAAAACTTGAAGTAGATTGGACCAAGGAATCAAGTTTTCCCATACAAACTTTGCCCCCCTCTTTCACCCCCTTAGGGGTATAATTTCAGAAAATCCTTTCTTATCGTATGCCTACGTCATATTAAAAATTCACCCTCCAAGTGCCAGGTTTCTACAATCTGCGGTTTAGGCTGTGCGTGGATCCATCAGACAGTCCGTCAGGACAAAACATTTCTTATTTGTAGATAGTAGGATTTGTACTCGTTTGTATTTGTAACTTTTCCGGCTTTATGTCTGATGTACATTCGTATAGTCTACATTTTCTTCGTAGTATTATTTTATTTGTAAATACAGGGTGGAAACGATTAACGGGGCAGAAAGGGGAGCTTCCTTAACCGTAGAGTATTAGAAACAGGATCGATTGGCATCAAAAAATGATTTGTGTAAAATAGCAATTTTCTTGTTAACTGTACTTTTTTTAAATCTGTGAATAAGGATCAAAAATTCACGAAAAATTACGGATGGTTTCCTAAGACCATTTTCATGTAACTGCAGCGGTTAAGGTTTATCATTATTGGCAGCAAAAAAAATGTTTTATCTAAAATAGCAATTTTCTTGCTAACTTCACTTTATTTTTTAATTAAATCTTTGAATGGGGATCAAAATATTGCGAAAAAATTATGGATTGTTTCTAAGACCATTTTCGTGTAGCTGTAGCTCCCCTGACTGCCCCGTTTACCGTTTCCACCCTGTATTACCAACTACTTATACCGAGAAAAGCCGATTTTCTTGAGTTCCGCTATTTTTGGCGTATTCACATCAAAAATCAATTTTCAAGAAAATTGAAAATTTACATTTACCTGTATTAGATTTGAAGTATTTACAGCAAGTTTTAAAGTTTTACACTTCATTGGATTTTGTTCTATAGGTGTCTGAAGTTAATTAATTTTAAACACAAAACCCTCTTTTTTACGTCTTTTGACATTTTTTTATAGAAACGCGGAAACAGGCATTTCTTTATTTTTAATAATAAGTATTTACTCTGAGTTTCATGATTCTAGAACAATCTAAAAAATACCACCACTACACACTGCAAACTTTACCCCCCCTTTTCACGCCCTTTTCCATCATTTTCCGTAATTTCTATAGCCTAAATGTTATTCTGAGTTTATTTAAATAGATTAGTGAAGTTTCCACCAAAATCCGTCCAGCAGTTTTTACGTGATACAAACAAACAAACAAAAATTTAAAAATTTTAAAAATGGTTTTAATATGTTCAGTTACTTGTTTTAAGTCACCCTGGTCGGCTTTTTTTTAAATCTTCAATGTATAGATTGTAGTTAAGTGGTAAAGCGTAAAGCGAAGAGATAGCAAACTTGAACTGAGTTGCTCTATTTCAAATTCAAATATGTCTTCAATATCTTTGATTATCCTTTATATTCCTTTTGAGAGCTTCCGTTGCGCGCTGCGTAAACAGTTAAAGTTCCGCAACAATCATGTATGACGGAATAGTTCCTCTTAATAAGTTAAAAAAGTCCGCGATAGCATATTTCTATCTTTTAAGGTTGACTCACACTCTTTCTAACCCTGTCTAACTCTCTGCATTGACGCAGGCAAAGTTGTGCGGGTCAGCGAGTTTTAAAAATGATTCAAAACTTTTACTTGAAGATTCAGACACGTGGATTTGGAAATATTCTGAGAATAGAAATATAATCTAACTTCACCACGTTGAACCCACGGGCCAAGTTACTCACTCGCAGGTGTAGGTTTAAGTATGTTGCTATCTTACCTTTTTACTAGAAATATGTTTTTGTCGTAAAACATATATATTTTTTTTATTCAATTTCACAAGTACATACATATTATTGTTAATTAACAAATTACTCGCCAAACAGATCAGTTTGTTGGCGAGAAGCGCCTGTTTTTTTACATACAGATTTAAACAAAAAAAAATTATCCGTGAACAGATAACCTAAAAACTAACAAATACGAGTAGCTTACGAATAACTATAATAACTGTAATAAATAACACGATTGTGAATTTATTTCTCGGTGACGGCTGTATCCTCATTACCGAGCAATAAATTCCTCAGTCTAGATTTTAACAAACCTTTACATACATTGCCAGGTCCATATTTATTTCATCATCATCTTCCTGCCCTTGTCCCATTTTATTTGGGGTCGGCGCAACACGTTTTCTTCTTCCATTCTCCCCTGTCAGATGTCACGGCATCATTTACTCCTTTCTCTTTCATATCAGTGTTTACACAATCCATCCATCTTTTCTTTGGCCTTCCTCTCCCTCTCCATCCATCAATACTAATGTCCATCACTCTTTTAGTCACATGCGTTTCATCCCTCCTCATTACATGTCCATACCAAGCCAAACGACTTCCTTTCAATTTTTCAGTAACAGGTGCCACTTTCAAACTTCCTCTAATATATTCATTCCTTACTTTATCCATTCTTGTCACTCCACACATCCACCTCAACATTCTCATCTCCGCTACATGCAATCGTTTTTCATCCATCTTCTTCACAGCCCAGCATTCTGATCCATACAATACGACAGGTCTAATCACGGACTTGTACATTTTCTCCTTTAACTTGAGGGGCATCCGTGGGTCGCAAGTTATTCCAGTGACCTGTCGCCATTTCATCCATCCTGAGTTGATCCGATGCGTTACGTCCCGGTCTACTTCGCCATTTCCCTGAATAAGCGACCCGAGGTACCGAAAATCGGAGCAGACCCGTATGGGCGTTCCGGCAAGGGTTATGGGCACAGGACTGGAGAGACCGCCGAAATCACAAAACAAGTATTCCGTTTTGGTTCTACTTAATTTCAGGCCAACATTCTCCAGTCTTTGCCACCACACCTCCAATCTGCTCTGGACCTCTAGGCCGCTCTCGGCAACTAGCACAATGTCGTCGGCAAACAGCATACACCAGGGAGCCTCTTCCTGGATGTCGAACGTAAGAGCGTCCATTATCACCAGGAAGAGGTAAGGGCTTAGAGCCGACCCTTGTTGCAAGCCGACTGAAACATTGAAGCTGCCGGTAGTGCCTGCTGTAGACCGTACTTGGGTTCTACATCGACTATACATAGCACGGATCAACTGCACATACTTCCCAGGCACACTTTTCTCCTTAAGGGCCCACCACAAAACCTCACGTGGTACCCGGTCGTATGCCTTTTCGAGGTCGATAAACACCATGTGCAAGTTTTTATGTGCACCTCTATATTTTTCGCACAGCGAATATGGCATCCGTCGTTCCCCGACCAGGCATAAAACCGAATTGGTTTTGTGAAATTTCAGTCTCTTCTCTCAGTCGCCTTTCAATAACTTTTTCCCAAACTTTCATACTATGTGACATTAGCTTTATTCCTCTATAATTGTTACACCATTCGTCAGGTATGGCTTCTTCCAGCAACAATTTATTGAAGAATAAAGCTAACCACGTCCATCCGTCCATCCGCAATAATTTCCATACTTCAACCGGTATTCCGTCCGGTCCTAATGCTTTACCATTCTTCATTCCATTTACTGCAATCCTACTTCATCCACGCTAACCTTTCTCACTAATCCCTCATTCACTGGTTTATTTTCGAGTTCCCCACTCCAGTAATTCTCCTCATTCTTTAGTCTTTCAAAGTAACCCTTCCATCTATCCTTAATTTTCTCATCATCCGAATTAACCATTCCAGCTTCGTTCTTTATGCATTTGACCTGACAAACATCCTTCGCCTTTCTCTCTCTAGCTCTAGCTAGTCGGTATAGCTGTTTTTGGCCTGCTGGGCTATCCAGTGTGTCATAGAGTTTATTCTGGGCGTTTGCTCTCGCTATAGCCACAGATCTCTTAGCCCTTTTCTTGAGAGCATCATACTCACGCTTCTTTTCAGCTTTCAAACTAGCACTCTCATTTCCAACACTCTGCCATTCTTTGAACTTTTTCTTTTTATCAGCACATTCTTCAGCACATTCTGTATCTCTGGCGACCACCACCATGTATCCCGGTCTATCGTGCCCTTTCCTTTCGTCTCTCCCAAAATACCTTTTGCTGCGCTCCTTATACACCGAGCCATCTCATTCCAACATTCATTTACACTTTGATCATTCATATCACCCATCTCTATCATTTTATCCACCACTCGTTCCATTAATTTCTTCGCACAATCATACTTCTCTAGCATATGCCATTTTATTTTAGAGGGAGGTCGCTCTTTTGGTTTAATAAGCCTTATTTGAACGACTACTTCCATAACCAGGAGTCTATGTTGTGAGACCAAGTCCTCTCCCGGTAGCACTTTGCAGTCTTTGATGTGCTTAAGGTTGTTGCGTCTGACAAGGAAGTAGTCGATTTGTGTGTTATGCAAACCACTTTTATAAGTTATAAGGTGTCCATCGGCTTTTTGGAACCAAGTGTTGGCCACTGCCAGATCAAATGCAGTAGCCGATTGCAGTAGAGTTTCCCCCTCATTGTTGAGATTACCATATGCCCATCCCCCGTGTACTCTTTCATAACTTCTTCTCATTCTTCCCACATGGCCATTAAAATCACCTCCAACTATCAATTCTTCATGCACAGGGATGGTCATCAAAACTGTATCAAAATCCTCCCAAAACTTATCTTTCACCCTTTCTTCGCATCCTACCTGTGGGGCATACACACTAATCACGTTCAGTACAACGTTTTCTAACATTACTTTCACAACTATTAATCTATCATTAATCCTTTTTACATCCATCACACTTTCTTTCAAATTACTATCTAATACTACTCCCACGCCATTCCTCTTTCCGTCACTTCCACTGTAGAAAAACTTGTACCCCTAACCAATTTCTCTCGCTTTTGTACCCTTCCACTTAGTTTCATGCAAACATGCCACATTTATTTTTCTTCTTTTCGACACATCCGCTAACTCTCTGGCTCTTCAGGTCATTGTCCCAACATTCCAACTGCCATACCTCAATCTCACTTCCCGGGCTCGCTTCTTACGTCGCACCCACCCGGGTTGGTGCAACAACCCTTGTCCATTTCCCGCGGGGGCCGGGTGCTGCCCCTGCGCGTCGCCTGCGGGGTACGCCCTAGTCCTATCGCGCATATCATTTATTCTAAACATGTTGCAAAAGGTTTTAGCTTAGATTTTATAGTCGGCTGCCTACCTGACACCAACCCTCCTTGGGAATGCTTTTGCTGGTGATTTATCCGTCACCACGGTTGACCCATGTGCTTGTTACTATGCACTGGGTCGTAAGTTCTCTTAGTCGCCTTTTACGACACCCACGAGATGAGATGGGGTGGCCTTATTCTTTAGTTCCGGGACCACACGGCCAGGTCCATATTTATTTATATAATTATTTATTCATGTTTTACACAAAATACTTAAAAGAACAATATATTAACATAGAAGAGCACAAAGGTACTGCTACTTTTACAAGCAAAATGTGACTTCAATGACCTTGTAACTACCGGATTCAGCCGGTCGCGCCAGGCCTCAACACACTCAACATGCCGAGGCTAGAGAGTCCCCTTACGCCGCGAGTTCGAACCACCCAATACACGCAAATCTGATTTTTCGGATTCATGTGTATTTAGTATCATTTTCTTCGGTGAAGGAAAACATCGTGAAGAAACCAGCATGTCTGAGATATTTCTTAACGGCACAACTTTGACACCAGGTTAATCACTAAACACTAACCTACTGGCTCTTTTCTTTGAAGAAAGTAGCATTCGACTCAAGTGTTGAAGTTTGTATTTCATAAGGGACTTTTATAATTATTCGGTGTATGTTCATGCAGATGCGGCAATTGACCCGATTACGAGGCCTTGCCAAGGGTGTCAGTTGCCAATGTCAACATTTGCGGATATGCGCCATAACAGCACCTAACTTGGGATCTGGAGCGCCCTGCGCCATTTGGACCTATATTGCTTTACGATGGCTGTAATTATAAATCACTAACTTTGAAAAACCTGAAACCCGTTACTACTCATTTATCAATAAGAGTACTCCTATGAAGTTTCGAATAAAATAGTGTAACTAATCTTGTTTCACAAACTTCTGGGCCCCGTTATGTGGTCTAGAGGTGCACGAAAAATAATGCGTTATATTCTACGATTCTGCTAAAGTGGCTATTTTAGACCCCTGGTGTAAACAATAGAGAGACATGAGATTTCAGCGATCCCAGTACATTTGCTATCATTTATTGAGGAGTTCCCGTCGTCTATTCTTCATCAGATCTTTAAATTGAAATGGGATCACTCCAAGAACGTACTCTTCCTAAAACTACCCAAATAGCTTCTGATGTGCCTATAAAATTTAAGGAATTCCCTCTATTTCTTCAGGATCCCTTTAAATGGAACTTAACACATCTAACTGTCGAAATCTGGGTGTATTGTACACTTCTGCGTACTCCCTCAGAGCATACAGGCGTGATGTTACGTCACTATGTTCATGAACAATAAACAACCAAGCGATTGCAGCAATTACTGCAGCTTTGCCGTGTATTTTTTATGAGTTCCATTTATATCTCCGAAGATCAGCGTCAGATCTTAACCAAATTAAAATGGGACCTCACGGAAAGCACCAGATTTCAAATAAAAAAAATCATCGAAATCGGTTTACCCAGTCGAAAGTTCAGAGGCAACAAACATTGTCGAAATCTGGGAGTATTGTACACATCTGCGTACCCCCTCAGAGCATACCGGCGTGATGTTACGTCATGATGTAGTATGAACAATGAACCTACAAGCGATTGCAGCCATTACTGCAGATTTGCCGTCTATTTTCAACCGACTTCCAAAAAGAGGAGGTTTTCAATTCGTCCGTATTTTTTTTTGTGTTTGTTACCTCAGAACTTTCGACTGGGTGAACCGATTTTGATGATTCTTCTTTTATTTGAAAGCTGGTGCTTCTCGATTGGTCCCATTTTAATTTGTTGAAGTTCTGATGCTGATCTTCCGAGATATACAATGGAACTCTTCAAAAAAAGACGGCAAATCTGCAGTAATTGCTGCAATCGCTTGTAGGTTCATTGTTCATACTACATCATGACGTAACATTACGCCTGTATGCTCTGAGGGGGTACCTAGATGTGTACAATACTCCCAGATTTCGACAATGTTTGTTGCCTCTAAACTTTCGACTTGGTAAACCGAATTTGATGATTCTTTTTTTGTTTGAAAGCTGGTGTTTTGCGTGTGGTTCCATTTCAATTTGGTTACGATCTGACGCTGATCTTCGGAGATATAAATGGAACTCTTCAAAAATATACGGCAAAGCTGCAGTAATTGCTGCAATCGCTTGGTTGTTTATTGTTTATGTAACACTAGCGGACGTCACGCGGTTTCACCCGCGTAGTTCCCGTTCCCGTGGGACTACAGGGATAAAATATAGCCTATGTTACTCGTGGATAATGTAGCTTTCTAATGGTGAAAGAATTTTTAAAAACGGTCCAGTAGTTTTTAAGCCTATTCATTACAAACAAACAAACAAAGTTTTCCTCTTTATAATATTAGTATAGATAGTGACGTAATATCACGCCTGTATGCTCTGAGGGAGTACGCAGAAGTGTACAATACACCCGGATTTCGACAGTTAGATGTGTTAAGTTCCATTTAATGGGATCCTGGAGAAATAGAGGGAATTCCTTAAATTTTATAGGCACACCAGAAGCGATTTGGGTAGTTTTTGGAAGAGTACGTTCTTGGAGTGATCCCATTTCAATTTGGTAAAGATCTGATGAAGAACTTCGGAAGATAGGCGACGGGAACTCCTCAATAAAAGATAGCAAATGTACTGGGATCGCTGAAATCTCATATCTGTCTATTGTTTACACCAGTTCATTAAAAAAAATCACGCCGGTACGCTGTGAAGGGGTAAGTACATGTGACCCACCAAAACATGAAAAATAAAAAGTTTTTTTGAAGAGTTCCATTGTATGTCTCGGAAGATCAGCATCAGATCTTCAGCAAATGAAAATGGGACCAAACGAAAAACACCACCTTTCAAATAAAAAAAAAATCATCCAAATCGGTTCACCCAGTCGAAAGTTCTGAGGTAACAAACACAAAAAAAAAAAAAAAATACAGACGAATTGATAATCTCCTCTTTTTGGAAGTCGGTTGAAAATGGTGTAACTCAACGGGAACAAACCGGTTTGAATTGTTTTAGAGTTATAATACAAACCGGAAAATGAGGCATAGATACGTCTGTATCTCTGTATGGATGAAACGCCGCACGTCTTACTTCATAACTCTGCACCGTAAGGGCCGGACTCCATCGAAGAGAGAGAGAGGTGAGAGGAGAGGTGTGGTGTTGTAAACCAAGAATAGAATTAGTTTAATTATACATGACGGGTGAGAAGAGACGTTAGCTGCGTGCGTTGAGCGGTGTGTGCTGCGGGTGTGTTGGCCAGGCAAAGTAAAAACAGTGTAAGTATGTATCAAACAATTTATTAATATAAACATACCAATTAGTATAATAAATATAACGTAACATCAGCTCTGTAATCCCAAAAGGCTAAGGCAGACGTGTCTAACTCCCATTTTTTATGGGATCATTGAGTTTGGATCACTGCTGTTTTGAAAGGTAACAGCAGATAGCAAAAGTGTATAAAATTGTCACTGATATAAAGAGGTAGTTGTAAATAGCGGTTTTGGTAAGTTAAACATTATAAATGGCACATTTAATAACTAGTTCAGCAGTTAAAACTAAGCACTAAAGTAAATGAGTCATAATAAATAATTAAATGGATATTATTGAGCAGGAAAATAATTAAATGGGCGGTAAAAAATATTGAACGAGCGGTTACGTGTGGGCAGTAATAAATCGGAATTTGTCGGTAAGAAATCTCAAAGACATAGAATTTGCTTAGTGGCAGCTAAAATAAAATTATTGTATAGGTAATAAGGCGTAGTCGCCTGAGCCCGCTTATTTCTGAGTGCGGAGCTTAAAGGAACCTAACAAACCTAACGGGGGGTGCCCCAAGTCCCGATTATGGAGGCAGAGATACTTCCGTACGTTCAGTTGACTTACCGCTCATTCAGTTATTGGACTGCTCAATTATTTTTAGAATTGACATTGTATGATAAATAACCGACTAATTGATTTTTTTATTACTGTCATTGTTTTACTGTCGCAATAATTAATCAACCGCCATTAAATTAAATAACTGCTCAATATGTTTTTCAACTGATCGTAATAACATCTCGAATATTTGAATAACAGCTCAAAAAATTCGTTCCCTATAAAATTGCCCTCATATTCGTTAAGGTATAAAGCTCAGTTTTTAAAGTAACAAAGGTCTGATCGTCTAGGGCTCTTTGACTAAACTGGCGAAAAGGGACGAACTTATTGTCGTTTGCCACAAGTCCAGGCTCCCAAAAATTAAATATTAACCAATAAATAGGAATGGGAATCTATTATTATTAAAACTAAAGCCAAAACGCACAGAAAGCGGGCGCGAGTTACGTAGCGTGAGACGCGCTATTTACGGCCTTTACACAAAACGCGGGCGCGGGTCGGTCGTGGTTTGGGCATACTTGACTAGACAGCGACAGCGGTTGCTATCAAAACGCAGTGGATTCGGACACGGATGAAACATTATTATTTCTACTTATTACAAATTTTGGAATGCGTGTATTATGACGCAACGCAATGACGCTACACCCGCTCCTGTCCCGCTCTCAACCCGCTCGCTGTTTGTGGTGGCGTGCGAAGGGCGCGGCTACCGCGTTTCCCGACCCGCGCACGCTCTCTGTGTGATGTCGTCCATATAAATACATGAGAATACAACCGCGCCCGACCCGCGCCCACTCCCTGTGTGTTGTGCGCTTAAGCCTCAGTTTTACAATCAGGGTCCCCGAGCACGGCGCACAGGGCCCGAAAAGTGCGGTCCCCGCACTGAGTACCCTGCGGGCAGTTGGTGCAAGTCTGTCCGACTTCATATATCGGGAAACCATCGATATTTCCTGCAGGTCCGTAATTGCAAAACGTGTATGCCAAAATCTTTGTTTCCATTCGTCTTTTTCCTTCATGGTTCTCTGCATTTTCCTCCTGCTGCGAAACTCCACGGTGCAACGGCGACTCTTTTCTTCTGTTGTTGCTATCTGTAGTAGAAGCTGTAGTAGGAAACTCGTCAAACCACTCGGATTTCGCTGCAGTCATGTATTTAGTGCGTCGCAGAATGTTTGGAGTTTTTGTCATATTCCAGTTTGACATTGAAGACTTTGGCACTTCCGCACTTTTTATTGTTCTACGTTTGCGAAACAAAACACATGATGGTTTTTTCGCCGTACAAAGAGCCTGTGAACAACCTAGGCGCCAAGTGGACGCCCAAGCTGCTGCTGAATACCAGTGAGCATTACAACCCCCGGGTGCGCTACAGTTACTAAGTCTGAAAGACCACACATGATCAGGTGAAAGCACTCTAGACCCTGAGAACCACGCGCCAACTGCGTCTGCCAGCAATTGCGCTTCCGTAACCCTGCTCACAACGGCCCGGACGTCCATGTTCTGCAGAACGTTAAATCTGACCGTATTCCTGCACTCGTCATGTCGTTTCTGGCACTGACGTGCCCAAACATCTGCCATATGCTCGAGTTCATAGTCCCAGTACATCTTGCGCATGTTGGTGGCAGATGGCTGGCCCGGCTCTAAGCCCAAGGCGATATTATCTCTGTGCCTATTATGCAGTAACAAGATTTGGTACCGCATCCATGCTGTCATACCTGATGCATATAGCCTCGGGCTCTGCGTATTAGCAGCTACGCATATTGTATGCTGGTTTTCCAACGAACAATCAGGATGAGAGCAATAATCAAATACCGTATTGTTGTCGTTACCACAGAGCACATGTCCTAAAATAAAACTGATAGAAAATAGGTAAATAATAATCATGTCTATATAAACATCTGTAAGTTGCAAAAAGAACAGAATGAACTTGAAAGATCGACTAAGACATCCAACATTATAGTTTTTATAGATACTAATAAATAGATCGAGATTATAGATCAAAAAGTAGAATACCATAGATAAATACACTAGAATACATAAACAGATCTTTTTAGTAAAACTAATCTACTCTTTGATGAGATTTTTTTTTCTTTCTAGATCATTCTAATGTTTTATGTCATTTCCAGCCAAGTGCGACTCGGCCTTGCACAAGAAGGGTTCCGTTAAAAAAAATACCGAGCAGTCTTTGGATGCTGCCGCTAGAAGTAAAAAAATAGTAGACGATCCGCTTCGTAGCACTCGTAGCAGATCGAAACGCATACGTGACGGTCACGCGAATTCCGTGATTTTTGTTAATTATTTGTGTTTCACGCGCCTGACAAAGTTTTCACTTTGTCAGGCGCGTGAAACACAACCGTTACTAACTGGGTTGTGGAGGTCAGATAGGCAGTCGAGCCATGTAAAATACTAGTATTCAGTTGCATGCGGTGAAACTAAAAGAACTGTAGTCTAATTCGAACCAATTTCCGTTATAAGTTCATTTTACATTTCGCAAATCCCTATTTTTTTAGAAACTTGTGCTGTTAATTTAAAAGTTAGAGGGTTGGGGTCACAATTTATATGGCTTAAGAAGCAAATATCTCATCATTAACTTAAGAAAAACAGTACACTATGCACCAAAGGGAGAAAGCAGTGTCTTATGTCACGGACACTATTTTACGAGGGAGTTAAAACTCCTTGAGAGAAGTGAGGATTTAAACTGACCCAAGACGAAGACACCTTTATCCCCAAGGAGAGTACTCTACTACTCATACCTACTATGAAGAAATAAAAACCAATTTAGATTTTTGAAATATGGTCTCACCGCGTCGTGAGCCAATATTTTGCCGCTGGTTTGTGCTAGTCTTGGTAACACGGTACAGCCAATTAATTCGTTATTTGGAATATTAACTACCGTACTTATAATAAGCCAATTACAAGGTGTTCTGCGTGAACGGATTTTTTAATCATTTTACTTCACAGAACCCTGAAAACTGTTCGTATTTGTCACTTTGTCCGCTCAACCATTTCAACGATGCATTTTATTAACATTCAACTCTGATAGCAAAGTGAAGCCACCTTGCAACAAAAAATATTTAGCACTGAACCTTCGAAGAGACAAGTCTTGGTTACCAGTTTGTTCTACAGAAGCCACCAATCAAGAACTGAATTATTCTGTAATACTCCACCAAGACTCCACCTCATTTCAAGAAATACCTATAGCTTTTTCTGTAATCTAAACTTTAGTAAGTAGTACTTTGACCAGCAATAAGACACCATGGTTTTCCAAATTTTGCTGTTGTCTATACGGTGTTGTTTTTTATTTTTTATGATTTTAGGGTTTTTTTACAACTCTGAAGTAAAGAACTTATCTTCGTTAAACCATTTCATTATGAGCGGCGTATACGGCAGTTTCGTTGTAATTACATTAGGCCTCATCATAGAAACAGCAATGGGGACAGCCAGTGATGTATTTATCGTAAGAAATTTAGTATTATTGGGCGCTTTATTCAATGTAGTAGTTGCTGGTTTAGGTTTTTACGAATACTATACAGGCATAAATCCATATAGTGAAAGTATGCACAAGGGTTTTGTATCTTGTGCAAGTTGTGTTGTTAGCTTGGCTGATTTGTTACTTATAAATGCCTCCAAAAAGTAATTTGAAACCCGAAGATAAACCTAGTTTACATACTAACATCTGTTTTCTTGTTACATAATCTCTGTGAAACTAAGGCGAAGGCGAAGCACAATAATTATCTACATAACTGAAAGTTTAAATTTTTCATCACACCGTGTGGAAATCTTCATGAATATACTTGCCCAACCTGGTGCGGGTGGAGACGATCTGGCAAAATGTCTACAACCATTCGGTGATTTCGAACTACCTCTGACTGGGGCGCTAGAGCGGTTAACCAGTAGGTACCTTTGAGTTCCTGGCCTAGGATGGCCGTTTTCTCATTAGGCCGTAATGACAACGACACGATAGCGTGGACTAGTGGTTTCTTACACATTGTCGATGTCAGTTGCTGGCGGAACGCGACAAGGTCCTCGAAACTACTCGGTGGCATAATACAAGCGGTTGGTTAATGTTGGTTAATGTCGTCTTGCCATTTTCGGACAAATGAAACAAAAAAAATCCTCACGAAATCGTGTCGTTATGAAAACGCCCGAATCGATCCCTTAATGTGAAAACGCCTGATCTCGTCATCCTCCACGCCTTCAAAGGCGCGGGACAAATACAAGAGGCGCCGAGCGGTGGGCGAGGCGCGGTCGCATCGCCGTCGCGGTGCTACTTCTTTGATATTTCATACAAAATGTATAAGTAGAAGAGGTGTAACATACTGAAGACGGCGAGGCGCGGTCGCCGCCTCATCGTCCTCGGCGCACCCGCAATTAGCAGTGGCATGCATAGGGAGAGAACAAGACGGGAAAAATGCGGTGACAATATAGACTAGAATGTGCAGATGATGCCGATGATGAATTGCTAGAGTAAATTATTTTCCTTCAAGCTTGACTCGCTTTTTGTCAGTCATGACTGCGAATATGAACAGTCTGCACATCACATTATGTGGGAGTGTAGTCTATGGCAAAATGAACGCAATATTATGTTGGATAGTGTACCTACAGGACTATTCGGACCTTGTAGAAACTAGAGCAAATTTCCGTGCGTTTAAGCCTTTTTGCCATACGATATTATTGGAATCAAATATAACAGCTCACAACTTAAGACCCATTAATGTGTCACCGTCAGGTTGGCTAGACCAAACGAGATATGTACAAGAGACCATGTGCACTGTTTACTACCTATTTGATACTATTTAATACCTTTAATGAAGTATTTGGTACCTTTGGGTTAAGAGAGTTATCAAAGAAATAAAGTGGTCAGCCATTCTGACGTCAGGTTGGCTGACCAATTTCAAGTTCTCATACTTTTAGCGTTGTATTAACTGCGTTGTTAATGTTAATATTTAATACCTATTTGGTACCTTAACATATATTTGTTACACAGCTTTGGGAAGCTCCTATAAATAGTTATTAGAAAAAGCCATTAAAACGCCTGTACATAAATTATTGACGTCTTTTCTTCTCAGAATTATTGCTAACAATGTTTTTGCAGGCGCTTAGTGGCTTATGAACAACTTGTTTCTGGATATGCATAGTTAAGTTTTATCCATTTGTAATATTTTCCACCGACTACTGAAAAGAGGAGGTTCTCAATTCGACTGTATTTTTTTTTGTTGTTTGTTACCTAACTTTCGACTGGGTGAACGGATTTTGATGATTTTTTTTTATTTGATAGCTGGTGCTTCTGGTGTGGTCCCATTTAATTTGCTGAAGATTTGATGCTGATCTTCGGAGATATACAATGGAACTCTTCAAAAATAGACAGCAACTCTGCAGTGATTGCTGCAATCGCTTGTAGGTTCATTGTTTATACTACATCATGACGTAACATTACGCTTGTATGCTCTGATGGGGTACGCAGATGTGTACAATACACCCAGATTCAGACAGTTAGATGTGTTAAGTTCCATTTATTGGGCATAAGCCCTATTACCTTGACTTCATCATTTCAGCCGAAAGACGTTCACTGCTGGACATAGGCCTCCTCCAAGTGTCGCCACATTGACTGGTCCCTTGCGACTCGCATCCAACGGATTTCCGCAACCTTCAACAAGTCATAGGTGCACCTTGTAGGAGGTCTTCCAACGCATCGTCTTTCAGTTTGCAGTCGCCGCCGGCCATCCGTTCTGCAAGCAATGTGACCTGCCCACTTCCACTTAAGTTTGGCAATTCTTCAGGCTACGTTGGTGACCTCGGTTCTGTTGCGAATGTCTTCATTTCTGATTCGATCACGCAAGGAAACTCCGAGCATAGCCCTCTCCATTGCTCTTTGGGTGACTTTAAGCCTTTTGATAAGGCCCATTGTGAACGACCACGTCTCGGTCACGTATGTTATCACTGGCAACACACACTGGTCATAGATTTTCGTCTTGAGACACTGCGGTAAGTTGGACGAGAAGATACCACGCAGCTTCCCGAACGCTGCCCAGCCGAGTCGGATTCGACGATTGACCTACCTGGACATATATTGTTTTTTTTTTTTTTTTTTTTATTGGAAAGGGTACATTAATGAGGGTTGCGGGCCTATCCGAAAGACACTGGGATCCCGCTCCGCCCAGAGTGAGAGAAAACATTTGATGATTTCCGATCCGAAGAAAAAAAAGGGTACATTGATGAGAATTTGCTTAGGTTCTAATTACTCCTGATTATGAGATCCATGACAGAGGAACGGAACTCTTTAATTCTTAATTAACGATACTCGGCCGAATCTTTTATAGGCTTTTCGGATATTTGAGTCACTTACCATAACGTCGATGTTAACTGACTTCAAAAATAAGGAGGTTCTCAATTCAATGTTCCCCCATTATTCGAAGATGGATGGACCGATTTTGTTTTTTTTTTATTGTTTGAAAGGGTATACTTCACAGGTTGTCCTGTAATCATCAAATCAGGATCTGATGACGGAATCCTGAAGCGATTTGGGTAGTTTGAGGAAGTGTACTTTCTCGAAGTGATTCCATTTCAATTTGGTGAAGATGTAATGAAGAACTTCGAAGATAGGCAACGAAACTCCTCAATAAACAAAAGCTATTGGGATTGCTGAAATCTCCTATCTGTCTATTGTTTACACCATAGTTCATTACAGAAAATCACGCCGGTACGCTGTGAAGGGGTAATCACATGTGAACTACTAAAATGTGAAAATAAAAACATTTTTACAAAAAATAAAACCGACTTCATAGAAAACAAAAAAATCAGCTGTTCCCTACATTTTGACGAGTTATGCGAACATAAATGTAGGGAACAGCTGATTTTTTTTCGCGATTTCAAGGTTCGTCCCATAGTAAAAGTTGTTCAAAATGATGAGTACAATGACCCCTTTTCGGGTTTAGTATAAACAAAAAATAATGTTGTATACTTTTTTGTTTGTAAATACATACTTATTATACATATAAACATCCATGACTCGGAAACAAATGTCCATGCTCATCACACAAACATTTGCTTCTACTGGGATTCGAACCCAGGACCCTAAAAACGTAAGGCAGCCTCGTTACCACTACGCCATTCGGCCATTCATTCAATTTGTATCATAATTTGATCAAGTTAAATTTAATAAAACCCTTATTACTTTATCGTGTGGTTAGTGGCTAACTGGTTCATAGCACCATAGGTACCCATAGGCCTCTGACTTGGCTTGCCATGCCGTCGAGAAATACAAAATCAAGCAATCAATAAAAAAAATACCGTATTCAATAATTCCCAAGTACATACTTATATTCCTTAGAAAAAATGCGATATGTAAATAATTAAATAATAATACGAATGGATAAAACTTAACTATGCATATCCAGAAACAAGTTGTTCATAAGCCACTAAGCGCCTGCAAAAACATTGTTAGCAATAATTCTGAGAAGAAAAGACGTCAATAATATATGTACAGGCGTTTTAATGGCTTTTTCTAATAACTATTTATAGGAGCTTCCTAAAGCTGTGTAACAAATATATGTTAAGGTACCAAATAGGTATTAAATATTAACATTAACAACGCAGTTAATACAACGCTAAAAGTATGAGAACTTGAAATTGGTCAGCCAACCTGACGTCAGAATGGCTGACCACTTTATTTCTTTGATAACTCTCTTAACCCAAAGGTACCAAATACTTCATTAAAGGTATTAAATAGTATCAAATAGGTAGTAAACAGTGCACATGGTCTCATGTACATATCTCGTTTGGTCTAGCCAACCTGACGGTGACATTAATGTAAAAATTTAGCCGTGGTGCTAGGCAACTGGGCCTATCCCAGTTGTAAGCGTCCCTTTGTGCCTATTGGCCTTGTTTCGTTCTGTCTCCTGCTGATATGAAGGAAACTGGAAATTATACGGTTTTGCTATACTTCCTCTTTCATTTCGTTGCGGGATCCACGACAGTTAAATTCAAATTCATTCTCTGCCCTCTGGGACTTCGTGGGGCTGCATTGTCTCGGCGCTTGTTGGTGGTCGCCAATGCTGATTCTGGCTTTCAGGGATAACAGTGGTTTGGAAATAGTGAGGCGGTCTTATCCCTATTTAAAAAATGAAGACTAGAATGCGACCGCGCCGGGCTTTTCCGACACCTGCACCGGTAGCGGTCTGTTCTGCGCTGCGGGGGTGCGGCTGTGCCGCGCCATCACGTCCCCCGCACTGCGCCCGCGTTTTGCGTCCGCTTTGAAAATCTAATATTATGCGAATAAAGGGGGGTTACGACGTCAACGTCTGTCGCCGGCAAAGCATACCCACCCTAAGGCAGCCTCAGATAGATATGCCACTAGCCGACCTCCGGCCTCCGGCGCCCGCCGAAGCAGCATCCTAAGCTGTTCCGTTAAACTTGTAACTGCAGCATAGTGCACGTTATTATCATGATTGTCGCCAAGGTGTGAGTCTATCTAGCGGGCCCCAACGAGATTTATCAATAGGTGATAACTTTTCTTGATTTGTAAGGTACATAATAGTCAAGCACTATTGGGCGATCTATAAGTATAATAACAAAAAAAAAACATAAGGGGCCCGCTGGCTAGACACTTCATAGGAACGTAATTTAATCAAGAACTGTTGAGGTACAAAATATATCTTATTTATTTTCATTAGGTACAAAATAATGTCTTTATGAAAAGCTTTGACGTATTGATAAATCTCGTTGGGGCCCGCCAGATAGACTCACACATCGCCAAGGGGGTAACTATTTACAAAGAAATAACTTGTCGTGCCACAAAAGTATGTCATAAATTGTGGCTTATGTAACAACAGAATTACTCGCAAACCGAGGTATAAACATTGGCTGATACTGAGAAATTCCTGATACTACGAAGTATTATAATATCTGTGCTGATACTCAAATAACACTTTGCTAGACCTGGTAATCAAACCCATCATGCTCAGCAGTTTGCAGCCAGTAGACCAGTGAAGCAGTCTCGATTAATAAAAATATTTAATTAATTTCACCATCAACGTGTTACATTAAATGCACAAACGATTTTAATTCAATTGACCTGATATTGAGAGAAAAAAAAAATTAAAGGTTTCATGTGCTGTTTAGTTTTAGATTTACTGGAAATAACTATTATTATACAGTGTATGAGAAAATTTAAATTGGACGACAACCATTAATTTGCTTGTTTACCTACTTTGGCGGGAACGCACGTGATGGCTGAACTGGACCTATTAATAAATAAACAGGGCAACATTTTCGTTTTTTTTTAATGTGAAATAAATATTGAACGGTGGTTCAATTGCTCGTGATTATGATCAAACTATTTTCAGGTTTTGCGCATTCAAGGTTACACGTTGCATATAAAGGATAAGTCCACTCACTGACTGACTGACCACTCACCACGAAATCTCGAAAACTTCAGGGCCGTGACGTCTAAAATTTGGCACAAGCACTCTCCATGGGGTGTGGCGCGCTCTAAGAAAATATTTTATTAAATTCGCACCCCAACGGGTTGAAAAGGGGGTAGAAAAGGGGTTGAAAAGTTTGTATAAAAGTCCTATGTTCTAGTGACATGAATGTGGGCCTGAATCTTCCTTTCAGCTTCTAGGTGCTCACTAAGAAAAGATTTTACGAAATTCTGCCCTTATGGGGCTATAAATATGGGTGTTTAATGTTTGCATGGGAAAAGTTAATGATCCAAATTGAATCTTACGGCAACGTGTTATTGCATACTCGACATTGAAATTAGAATTCGGAAGCCGATAAAGATCCAAATTCAATTTTACGACAACGCGTTAATGCGTTTTTACATTGTTGAGTCCATGAGCTATGGTTTCGGAGGCTATCTTCAGTTTTTATGCGAATTTCTAGGTGGCCAGTATGTTTCAGTAATATGCAGGTGTTTGCTGAAAGGTAATGAAATGAGGTTCTATAACGTTAAGTTATTATGCTAATTCCTAGGTATGCTGAAACGTAAAAGGCTCCTACACACAGTCGCGTTATTTCGTTCGGTGTTTCTCCGTCCTGCGATATTGCGATATCTGTTTAGTAGTTAGTACATTATGTATTGAGACGGCTACGAAGTTATATAATGCCGCGATAATAACTCGGCAACAAAAGTAGGACGCATTATCGCAATATCGCAGGACTCAGAAACGCGGAAACGCAAAATCGCAAAAACTCCCCCGTCTATGAGAGCCTTAGGGGGCCGGCGGAGCATGCGTTTTTCATACAAACACGTAATACCAAAATAATATGAAAATCAAACATATTCTTAAGGTAGTGTGTATATGTATATTTCGATTGAATTACAGAATATCTATGTCCCCCAAGTATATATTTTGAAAGGAGAATGATATAAAGACGAGATATATGAGGAATTTAAAATTTATTTATTTTTCACATAACTCTTGTTTAAATCAGTGTACATTCAAAATATGTATTTAGGAACCTATATATTCTGTAATCCAATCGAAACAAATACAAAATACCTTAAGAATATGTTTGATTTACAAACTATTTTGGTATTACGTTTGTATGAACTTCACACGCTCCGCAGGCCCCTTTCAAAATACGAACTCATTCAGAATCAATCGCAGAATACAGAATAGTGTAAAACCTGAGGTTACCTTAGCAATACACGTTCAAGGTCTTGTCTGTTCTGCGATATTTTGCTATTAAGTACTACTAATTATTTGCTTTGAAATATTTGTCATCATCGTTGTTTGGTTTCATTACTTCCTAATTTTAAATTGGAGGAAAATAATTGTGTTCTTACTTATTGCCGTTGGAAGTTTGCTGTCTATTTCTTTGCAAATTATATATTGTGAACCTCACACTATAATAGTTTTTTAGTATTGGTCGTTCTTACTAGAAAATGTGTCCTTGAGCCTTGTCCTTGTCCTACCTAGCTACATTCGTATTTTCGTTTCAGTGTTTTATCTTTGGTTTAAGCTGGTGTTGTAAGAGAGTACTTATAAAGAAAATTACGTTCCAAATATTATTATTATGTTTCATAGTGGGCGTGAGCATTGTTTAAATAAAATGGATAAATCCAACTATTATCAGTTATTTATAATGGAGTGCAAATTCTTTGCCAAATAGTAAATATCCCTCCCTGGCGATGGCACATGCTTATTTTCATCTCTATCCTGTTGGTGAACAGTAACGTGGTCATAGGTTCTCAAATTCCAGGCAGTATTGTGCGCCACGTGCTTAACAACTAGGAAAAATTCTAACCTTTCACCCAGGATCGCTCAGGAGCTACAATCTTTCGAGAGTTTACAATCTCTCTAGTCATATTATAATCTAACGGGTTTTGACAATTTTTACAGAACAAAATTAATGGCGCCACGGCGTCCTCACCTTCCGCCTGACGCAGGTCCTCACCGGACACGGATGTTTCGGGAGGTACCTGCACCGAATCGTGCGGGAGGAAACGCCCGGGTGTCTCCACTGCGAGGATCGACCGGAGGACACGGTGGAGCACACGGTGGTCACACGGAGTCTGCCCTGCGTGGGCGGAGCACCGCCGTGTCCTCGTAGCGGCGATCGGCGGCGGCGACCTCTCGCGTCCGGCCCTGGTTCAATCCATGGTCCGGAGCGAGACGGAATGGGAAGCCGTCATACTAGCGAAAGAGGTGGCGGAACGAGAGAGGGAGAGAGCCTCTCTTCCTGGCCGCCGCGGGAGACGCACCGGGCGTCGGGGGCCACGTGGTGGCTACCGGCCACCGTAGATGCGGGCCTGTGGACGGTTGGCTATGGGCTAGCTAGCCGTCCGTCCGTCTAACGACGACAGGCCGTGTCGACGGCGCGTTTGTGTTCCACGCGCGCCTCAAAGAGATGTCAGCATAAGGGGAGCGGCCCGCAGGGGCCGAAGCCTGCCGGGGTTGCGGGCCTGTTGGAAAGAGATACCGCGGCCCCGGAACATAAAGGGCGAGGAAGGAACATGGATGGGTTTTAGTCAGTAAGAGTCTGACACTCCCTCCCGCTCCGCCCAGAGTGGGAGAAGTCATTTGATGATTTCCCAACCCAAAAAAAATAAAAAATAAGGGGGACTCCCATACAACAAAGGTGATTTTTTTGCCGTTTTGTCTAAAGTTGTTTATGTAAACCACTGGTTCCCAACCTGTGGTCTGCGGACCACTGGTGGTCCACAAGAGCCTCGACTACGGTCCGCGAAAGATTAAAGCGCCCGTTAATTAATAGCGCCCTGGCAAAAGTTGTTAATTGGTTTAATGTTAATAATCTACTCTTAAATGAAAAAAAAACTAAATGTATTAAGTTTACGATACCCCATGTAAGACAAGTGGAAACTACTGTACTAATTAAGGATGAAGAGCTGAAACCGGAAGATAGCACAGTGTTCTTAGGCATAACTTTGGATGCCAAGCTTCAGTGGGGCCCGCATATAAACAAATTGTCGAAAAAACTTAGCTCTGCAGCATACGCCGTTAGAAGAATTCGTGATTTAACTGATTTAGAGACAGATCGTTTAGTTTACTTTAGTTATTTCCATAGCGTGATGTCGTACGGTATTCGCTTGTGGGGCAATGCCGCCGATATTCAAACAATATTTGTTTTACAAAAAAGGGCAATTCGTTCAATTTATAAACTAAGTCCCAGATACTCCCTCAGAGAAAAATTTAAGGAGATTAATATTCTTACTGTGCCCTCTCAATTTATTTATGAAAACCTTTTGTACGCACACAAAAATATTAATTTGTTTAAAAAATACAGTGATATCCACAACATAAATACGAGGAACAAACACAAATTTGTTGTTCCTGCAACGAGGCTCAAAAAAATAGGGGGTACGTTCAGATGCCAATGTATACGTTTTTACAATAAACTTCCGAGCCATATTCAAGCACTAAGCCTGAATAAATTCAAATCGTTTGTAAAACAGAAGCTATGCCTGAAAGCTTTCTATCATGTCAATCACTATCTCGAAGATAAAAAGGCTTGGGATTAAACTGCTCCAATGAAATTTGCTCTGTGAATGTTGAAATTTCGGACTTCGCTGGTTTATTGTTGATTCCTTTATTTTATACACTGTGACATTGAATGATTTGACATGAATACTTAGTTCAGTATTTTATTATTTTTTACCTTCTTTTTATTTTTTATTTTATTTTATGTGTGTGTATTTGACATGAATATTTACTTGTGACTGACATTTAATGAATTGACATGAATACTTACTTCAGTATTTTATTATTTTTTACTTTTTTTTTGTTTGTCTTATGTGTGTATTTGACATATCGTAATTTTATTGACATTCGTTTTTGTAAATTATTATTTATTTTATTTAATAATTGTGAATGTGAGGACCATGTGGGTCACATTTTGTTTTTTTTTTCCCACGACTGTCTGGCAGTTTGAGTTCTATAAGCGACCTACCCAAATGTCCTTTCTTTGGTATTGTTCGTCGTTTCGTTGAGCTCCTTGTGTTATAAGTCGAGCTACACGATAACTGACAAATGCTTGCACTGACTGGACAGGTCCACTCAAATCTGTGTGGTTCTTTCTTCAAAAGACCATCTCAGACACTAATCTGCATAGTCCTCATGTGAATTAAGCAAGATTGTCTGGACTTCAAAAGAGACTATGACCTCTGAGTTTGTTTCGGCTGTTTCTTCTCAGAGTAGTCAGATACGAAACACCGGCCCCATCTAGTTTAAAAAAAAAATGACGTGTAAAAGTGTTTGAGAAAACCTACTTGCTGAATAAATATCATTTATCATTTATCATTTAAAGTGTTATTCGTACTTTTTAACACAAAAGATGCAAGCTCAACTCAACCTAATTGAACCTCTCAGAGGCAAAATTACTAAATGATTGCTAAATTTTTTGAGCTCAATTCGATCGGTTTTGGCCAATTTTTGTATAGTGTGAGTTAAAGATTCACTCCACTAGTTATAATCCTGTCGGTGTCCATGTTTATCTAGGATCATATGGTCCCTGTTAACAATGAACATACCAAAATGGTCCCTGGCCTAAGAATGGTTGGGAACCACTGATGTAGACAATGGTACGGAACCCTTCGTGCGTGAGTCCGATTTGCACTTGGCCAGATTTTTTTAATATTCGTATTTTTTTCTATTTACCTAACACTAAATGGCGCTACTGACGCTTTATGTAAATTTTTGTATGTCCCAATGTCCACTTTATGTGTAGGTCTTTTGAATCTCTCTGGCAGCGCCATCTGTTCATTCGCGTTGGATTTACTACTAGTAGAGGATCCCCTTATGAAAGACCTTCACCCATTTGATAACCAGGCAAAAATTACATTTTAACATAATAAAATATGTTTGTGAACGTGCACCAATAGGGTTGCCGCAAAAAAAATGCTTATGGTCATGGGTATGATTGATTACCTAATTAAAATTATAAAAAATAAGCAATAAGTTTTAAGATAAGCAACCCATCAACAGCATAATAGCGAATATTGCCTACTTTCGATTAGACTATGACGCGTTTGGTAACCAAGTCGGTGAATAATAATAATAATCGAAGATTTTTATTTAAATAATTTTAATAAATCAATATTTTTTTTTATTGCGCCAACCCTAATGCACGTTTACAAATATATTTTTCAACACACTTGCTCATAAAGTGGCTCTAATTTCACCGCAATTAGGCACATAATGACACCTGTAATCAAACTGTGACTTTTTCATTGCTATTATTCACTAGTGAGTTATAGGGTTTTTTTTTTATTTTATTGGTTGAATTGCTTTGTTCTTAAAAAAGTTTCGATACAAAAAAGATCGCGTTAAATAGTAAAAATAAATAAATTAATGTACCTATTGCTCGCTCATTTCATGCAACTTCGTACATAGATAATTTCAACTTATAAGTTTCTAATAAATAAAACTTTCACTCAAATGTAACTTTTGTTTTCTCTGTAAGTATTAAATAAAACTTTGAATTCCCCATTTCGTTCGTGGATAAAACGCTAAAAGCCAAAAAAAAGAAACCTCATTCTCTTAGTCTATGGGCGATCGCCATTGTTAGATGCGCGCGCATAGGAAAACGGATTAATTATTCCCGCCATTGCGAAAAAAAAAACACAACTCGTTTTCACTGTTGAAATTATAGTTATTTATTAATTCAAATGTCTACAAGTACTAGTTATGAAGAAAATGATTTATTTTGTACACCGCCCGATATAAGATGTGCAGCCTTTAACGTTATCGAAAGTTTACTACCTGAAAACTCCAAGGACAAATATCTATTTTAGTATTATTTTATTCTCAAGTGTGTTGAAAAACGTCGTATGATACACGTGTGTGTTGATGATTACCGTCCTCGGCTCTCTTAAGACCCTCGCCTAACGGCTCGGGTCTCAATAGCGCCTCAGCGGTAATCACCAACATTACACACTTGTACCATAATGTACTATTATTTACCAAGTTATCAAATGGGTGAAGGTCGTTCTTAAGGGCATCGTAGACCATACTGATAACGTCGGATTCGATTATAAGTTCAGTCCTATGTACCATTTGTATTATAAAGTATTGTTCAACGGGCTGATGTCCGCAAGTCCACGTCAAAGCGCGTATTTTGCGTATGAGCTATAATCTACCACGCGGGCTCAATACGGGTTGGTAGATGTCACATGTCTTAGAATTTTTGGTTATAGAATAGTTGTTTCCTCACAATGTTTTCCTTCACCGTTTTTGAGAGCAGTGGTGATAAAATAAATTACACAAAGTAATGCGCCTGCCGGGGTTCGAACCCACGGCTTACTGTTCGTTAAGTCGTGGCCGCCACCACTGGGCCACCGCTGCTCTCGAGATCTGAGATGACGGACGCTTAGAATGAAGCTACAAAAGCGCACAGAAGATCCATTGGCGAGAGCCATGACGGCTCTAGTGAGAACTGATTTTCTCGTTGGATCCTTAACTGAAGACATGGATCTACAGAGATTTCTTTTTCTCAAAATACCGTTTATCCAGTTAAGGTGAAAGTGGCAGGGAGCCCGCGAAATTCAAATTTACTTACGTTTTCTGCAATTTGCAGGCCAGTGCTAGGTTGTATGTTGATAAAAATATTGTTCGCGACAGTAAGACGTATGTAGTTACAGAATTGTAATAATTAAAATCATCAATACAACCCTCCAAGTTCTTATAGCTTTAGGAACGATTTTGACCTTGGAAAAGCAGTTCGTGAATTTTCTCATGCCTACACACGCAGTGACAGAGCCCTAGTCAAAGGCCGAAACACCAATGGTTTGAACTTTTACTAATATTAAGACTTCTTGTCAACCCTGAGGTTTGTTGAGCAGCGGAACGTGATAATAAGCTTGCCTTGATTTGTTAGTATGGCCAAATCTTGCAACTAAATTTCTTATCTTAACAGTTCATTCCGACCGATTGGGCACACACCTTTCGTTTTGGTGACATACTATTTCATGAGTATTCATGACAAACATTACATAATTCGACAGCTAGAATCGCCTCCTCACGAGAGAACTCCTCAACGGTTAAACTTTGAATACGCGTGAAATACGGTGAACGCGTCAGGGTGGCCCGCGAAATTCAAATGTTCTTACGTTTTTTTGCAATTTTCTGGGCAGTGCTAAGTTTTATGTTGTTTGAATGAGGTGCAAATGCAGAAAACAGTTGCTTGCCGCCAAAACTGCGAGAGCGCTATTTAATGATTTACAAAAGATTTATAGCGTGGTACCTATAATGAATAATTTTCTTGCAAATGTGTTGAAAAACGTTGTATAACACACCGTGTGCAGAAATTGGTATTTACAAACTCGTGATTATGGTAAGCCTTCGACTTTGTCTCAGGCTTACATTCGTCTACTCGTTTATAGAAAACAACTTACCGCACTAGTATCATAAGTAACAATTATCGATTCTTACTACTTGGAGAGTTGTATTGATGATTTTGATGATTATAATTCTGTAACTTAAATACGGCCTACGTCGCGACCCATATGTTTATCAACATAAAACTTAGCGCTGCTCTGCAAATTGCAAAAAACTTAAGAAAAATTGAATATCGCGGGCTACCTTGGAGTATCCCCTTTTTTTTTTTAAGGATGGGAAATCATCAAATGACCCCCCCCCCACTCTGGGCGGAGCGGGAGGGAGTGTCAGACTCTTACTGACTAAAAACCATCTATGTTCCTTCCTCGCCTTTTACGTTCCGGGGCCGCGGTATCTCTTTCGAACAGGCCCGCAACCCCGGCAGGCTTCGGCCCTTGCGGGCCCCTCTCTTTTTGCTGACATCTCTTTGAGGCGCGCGTGGAACACGAACGCGCCGTCGACACGGCCTGTCGTCGTCGTTAGACGGCCGGACGGCTAGCTAGCCCATAGCCAGCCGTCCACAGGCCCGCATCTACGGTGGCCGGTAGCCACCACGTGGCCCCCGACGCCCGTTGCGTCTCCCGCGGCGGCCGGGAAGAGAGGATTTGGAGTATCCCCTTAGTGAGGGATTTTCTTTTTCAACTCTTCCCTAGTCGCTGGATAGATGGCGTTGGTTTGACTACGTTACTGCAAAGAATGGAACGGCACATAATTTCACTTGGACCTAATGGTTATATTCGGAAGCCTGAGCAAACGAAAGTGTCAGTCAACGAACGTGTGTGACGTGTGTTTTTTCAAGCGTTTTGGCTTTGGCACATGGAAGCTGTTTTTTTTTTAAATTATCAAAAAGAAAGCCTGTCATGGTGAAAGACCATTTATTTTTTTTGTTTTCATTTAATAAATGCTTTGTTTAATAACTTCCTGATGTTTAGAGAATACTTGTTTGGGACATAAAACGATATACAATAGCGTTTGTCGGCAATTGAACTAGAGTTATATAACGTGTATGATCCATTGAACAATGTACTTTGGCAGAGGAGTAAGGTTTCAAGCGACGTAGTTTTTCCATTTGTTTCCTAAATGAGCTACTATTCTAGTTTTAAAACATTTGATTTGATTATGTGTTTGTTACTTAATAATTCCATGAGTAAATTACATGTTCAGCAAGAATTATTAGTGATGACAACATCAGTCAATAATAGTTATTTTAAACTCTTCCTATGTTCCGAATTGCAAAAAAAGTGATAATATCGCGAATCCGACCGAATTTAGTAGTCACAAAATATGAGGCTACTGAGTAATAATTGTGACATTGCGCGTTGGTCGGATTCGCGATATTATCACTTTTATCGCAATTCGGAACGCAGGGTCTGTGGTCAATAATGACATTGACATTTGCACAAAACAAGAAGTTGAGCTAGCTTTAGATTTTTGTGATTTTTTAACTCTAAATAGATGTGTACGTAAAAATGAGTCTACATATAGCAAGGTAATTAAGGATTAATATTGTTGTATAATTAGATAATATTCCGACATGGAAAATTCATTTTTTGGATGAAATTGTTAAAACAAACCACTCTTGCTGACACATAAAAAAGGCGTATTCATCAGGGAATTATTTTGTTTTCCCTATTATCAAATCAACTTGTGTATCCATTTAGAAGGTTACGTCTAATTTAATAATGTCTGAATTGTTTAAATATCGTTCATCAGACAAAAAATAATTAACGTAGCTTAGAATATTAATTAATCACAAAATCACGTGTGGGGGGCAACGTAAACGACTGTTTTTAAACGGTTTTATTTTATGTGTAAGTACAAGACTTGTGAATTGTTTAAATATCGTTCATCAGAAAAAAAATAATTAACGTAGTTTAGAATATTAATTAATCACAAAATCACGTGTGGGGGGCAACGTAAACAACTGTTTTTTTATGTGTAAGTACAAGACTTGTCCACACAAAAAGTCGGTCTTCTGGTTGCCCGTAACCATCATTTTCCTGTAATAATGATTGAAGAATCACAAGGCAAATATAAAACATTATTCCCATTAGCTAATAATAAATTAACAATTATGACAGCCTTTAGCAAATGTCAACATTAGGCATTGCTACTTGCTTCAATAAGTTTTACATTATATTTTAAGAAAGCATTACATTTATTGTGACAATCATATTTTCAGTTTCAGTTCAGTGCGTGAACAAGCTTGCTTTTTGTAGCCTAGAAAGAACAATTAATATAAATATTAATTTGTAGAATTAGGATCTACAATACAATTGCCCAATATGATAGCCTTGAATGTAATTTGCATGAAATACTTATAGGGTCGTTTCGCCGGTATCGCGACCACTTTCAGTAGGCGACCATTTGACGGACTAAGTTTCTTTAAATCAAGATAATAGTATTTGTAGAGGTAACATAAATAAAAAATAAATTGAACATGCTTTATAAATAATTAGGAAATAAGAATTTACACAGTTGAAAACAAGTGGCCACAGCCGAAAAAAAAATACTCAGTGCGCGTCTTTAATCAGTGGTGAGAAAACGTACCACGAGTTAGAAAAAAAATAAAACAGGGCGCGGCGCTCAAAAGTAAGTTTTATTACTTATTTCATGTTTTACACACAAGTTAAATATTAAATTGTACAGTCGATAAGTTTTGGTTATTATTTAGTTGTATTTTGCCATTTTTAAACTTATTATCAAGATATAATCAAGTGGTTGGTAATCAAAACGTTTATTTATCAATAACGTTAGATAGTGACCACATGGTCGCTAACCAACGAGAACCGCATAATTTTGTTTTGAATAATATGATCCTATATGCTTCATACAGGACTGTTAAAATTTGGAATGTAGCATGGTAAAAGCTTTTCTTTGTAGTTCTTTGGTAAGCAACCACCTGTTTTTTTGAAAGAACTTTGTTTTTATTTACGTAGTGGTTGTAAACTAAAATAATCTAAATGAAGTCATTGGTTTCCGGCCACCGAAAATTGAGTATGTAAGTAACTACTGCTAAAAGAGAATAAAAACATCAATTAATTATTTCATTTTAATTTTTCTTTTAGATGGAGCTCCCAAATAATTCAGAGTCTCCAGAAAAAAGAATAAGACCATCCAGTACACTGAAACACAAAAATTAAAGAGCGGTTTTTGGACATTTTAATTAGAAGAAAACTTCCAGCCCACTGGTGGTTATAAGCTAATAAAAATGGTTGTAAACCGGCGTTTTAGCTATATTTCCAGTTTTTGCATTTCATAAATATTTTTGTATGTATGTATTTTATTTTGTGTTTTGCACCCAAACTAGATTATATTTGGCACAATTCACATTAACATATACTATTTTGCAGGTAGATAACATTTTTTTTTCCTCATTGAATGTGGGCAACCCAGCTAACTTGTTGCTAACTGGCGCAATGACCCTGCCTATTTTAGAAAGAACATTTATTATAATGCAATGTAACAAGTAACCTATCAACATAACGGTAACATGTTTACAGTTAACAAATTAGTCAATGTGAAAAACACATTAACAAACAACATTTAACATGATAATACTTAAATTTTGTTGGACATTAAGAATTCTTAAAAAACAGAATTATGTGAAAAAGATAAATAGGCTTAGTGGCAAAACTTAGCCATTAAAATTCATGAAGTTTAAACATTTATTAAGTAATCAGCCGGCCATATGGGGCCCTGTTTATTATAATGTTACAAATTTTCATTGTATTTTAAAAGTTACAAATCTACAAGTTTCTGTTTACTAAAGGTGGAAAACTGACAAAATTGTTAAATTTTACCTACAACATTACATTTTTTAGTTTAACAAACATTTTGTTTTTACAGGTGACAATTACCCTATGTTCCGAATTGCAAAAAAAGTGATAATATCGTGAATCCGACCGAATTTAGTAGTCACAAAATATGAGGCTACTGAGTAATAATTGTGACATTGCGCGTTGGTCGGATTCGCGATATTATCACTTTTATCGCAATTCGGAACGCAGGGTTATTGTAAGGTTTATTAAACAACACTTGTAATACAACTTTACAAATACCTATGTCACTTAGGTATTTACAAAATTGACGGATTTGAATGTTTATTAAATAGGGCCCTGGGTTCCTCTCATTGGGAGGTAATGGGCCAGTAAGCCTGTGTCATCATGTCTAGAAAAGGCATAATAGATTCCTTTTTTAGGTTAGATATTTGTTGTGCAGTAAGTAACGACTTAGTGTTGGGCCTACACTATTCCCCCCCAATACTTAAGTACTAATGTATCATGATAATATTGCAGCATTTCAAAAGAGTAATCATGAAGTTTCTTTACAGTTCTTCTCCATTAGAGAAACAACCAACCCGTACCCTGCACCTTTTATAAGTGACCATAAAGGCCTATGTGTAATAAAATAGGTATTTTGATTTGATAGAATGTGGAAATATATTTTTTCCGACTTTGGCGAAGCGAAAAGGACGACAGTGTTGTTGTCGGTGATACGTTCGCAATTGCGGAGTTCGGTGTGACGTTTTTCGTTCAAACGTGCAATTACTTATTGTTTCTTTAATATATATATTTTTTTAAATATGCATTCGCTAGTGCGCTATTCACGACTGCATGCTTTCGTCGTAACATCATTCGTTATTGTGATCTTTGTGCGCTGTGTTCGACTTAGTAAATATTTCGAGGTCACGGTGCGCACTCGTTTGACGACACAGTTGGCGCAGCAGCTGTGCAATAAGCTGCTGCGCTGCGTGTCGCGGGTTCGATTCCCGCACGGAAAACTCATTTGTTTGGCCTACAAGTAGTTGTTTCGGGTCTGGCTGTTTGTGTATGTGAGTTTAAATGTTTGTACAAGCACCCACGATACAGGAGAAATTACTAGTGTGTGGCAACATTTTTAAAGCGTAAAGGAAAAAAAAAATACTAGTAAAATGCCTAACCGAAATTAGGGGCTCTGTATTTGCATTTTGACTATGGCTAAAATACTGTCTAAGACATTTTATTTAAATTATTAGTTTATGAGGTATGTCTGAGATGTGTGTCAAACCCGACAAGCAACCAACTTTTTATTGTGGTTGAAAAATCAATGTAATAGTCACGTGCATGTGAAAATTTATCGCGAATACGGAACCCTGCATGGTCTGTCGTGACACATAGCCGGTTTCATGCTACAAGTATATACCTACTACAACTACAATCCAAAATTTAAGTTCTGTCTTAGGGGGTTCAGATTTATTTCTCTTTTAAATAATATATTGGTTTACGATAAAATAGAATTCCTTTTTTATAGAATAAAAGCGTTCGAAGAAGTTCTGGCCGAAGATGTGGTAGATATTGAAAAATTGAGAAAACTGGCATTTAACGGTAATCATATTTGTTTGTTATTATTTGACGTAAATTCCAAAAATAGAAAATTGACTTGTTTCTCATATTCTGGTTAAAGACATTTATTTCTCATTAAGAAATTTACATTTCACTTACCTACATGAGAACAAATTTAAACTTAAAGTATCATTGTCCTTCGATATTTACCTTTTCATCAGATAAAAACTGCCGACTTATCCTAAAATAAAATTATAACATTGTTAATTTTTTTTCTTTTATTATATTAAGGTATACCTGATGACAAGGGCTTGAGGTCCCTAGTATGGAAGATATTACTTCTATACCTTCCTCATCAAAAGAATTCATGGAAAGCAACTCTACACGAGAAAAGACAACACTACAAACATTACATAGGTATTATACAATTTATAATGCCACTTTTTAACAAGACTTATTTGCAATTTTTTTTTAATCCCTCATTTTAACATAACAAGTGTTACAGTCATATTATCTACTCAATGAATGCTGGCTGTAAATCATAAAAGTTTTTAAACATTTTATTTGTTATAACATAAAAGATATCTTACGAAATGTATGTGTATTTTCAGATGAGATCATAGTATCTCCAGGTGGGCCTACTGACCATCCGTTGAACATCAGCCCGGACAGCTCTTGGAGCACCTACTTCAAGGACAATGAAGTGCTGCTGCAGATTGACAAAGATGTCCGTAGACTCTGTCCTGATATATCATTCTTTCAATCTGCCACAGAATTTCCATGTGAAGAAGTAAGTATTGTCATAGAATAAACAGGAGAAGTATCTTCATACTAACGCACCGCGCGCGGCTACTATGTGTGCGCCATACTATCTTTACGTCGCCGCACGCACACTCAAACAAAATCTCGACTCGTTTCTTACTGCCTCCAGTCGAGGCTAACACCGCACAAGGTACGCGCGTCACTGCTTTTCGGCACCGCTAAATCGCAGGAGAACTTATTGCTGTGTGTTTGGGTGTCCTAAATGTTAATCGATTCCTGAGTTGTTTTTATTCAGGTTACCTACTGAACAGGAAAAATAAGCAAGTCGTTTATTCTAGCTTAAAATTTATACTTGATGATGAGAATACCAATTTTGTTGTTGTTGTATGTATTAGTTTATCAGACAGACGAAGTAGACAGGCCTACTTTCCCACTAGAATGTATTAGGTGCTTTTGATCTGTCAATTGATATCCCGCTATTGCTTAGTTTACGCTTAGTCATGCCGATTTTTCAGTATTGTGGGTCGGTATAATAACTAAGTACCTACTTCCAGTTATAAAATCGTAATTTAAAATGTTAGACGAATTGTGTATCAGATTTAAATAGACCACAGTTCGAATCGTAGCCATTCTTAACAACAGAATAAAATTTGATAGGGTTCAGGGGGGGGGGGGGTACTTGCCTGTTTCAGTGACAACCCTGAAACAGACAAGTACGGTAGGTAAATAAAACGCTGATTTTTATCGATATTGCACAGAGCAGTGGTAAGCTTGGTTTTGAGGTTACAAAAATATTAAAGTTGTTTGTATTTTGCATAAAGTTTCCGGACCATTTGCCCGACCTACTATATTAACAATTTGTGTCATTTTAGGAATCTAGCGTACGGAGAAATTTGGCTAATACTCTTTTCGATCATTATTACACGAAAAGAAAATTATACTTAGTTGTAAATTTTACTTTCATTATAATACCTAACGAAGTAATAACTGATATACATAGGCATTTTGTGTCATCTCTGTCCACGGGAATCCTTATACAGGGTGTAAACCACCTCATCACAAAGCCGTTAACCAAGCAATCTGTACATCAAACTAAGTAACTTAAAACAAAAAAAAATTGCGTGGAGACAACTTTTTTTTTTGAGGTTATAAATCACGTTTTGTGGTAGAACTCAATGTTACGCACTTAAAACATTGTGCTGATGGATGGATTGAATATAGTACGGGGGTCTTGGAAGTGTTAGTAGTCAAAATCTTACCAAAAAAAACTTGTAATTAAAAAAAAAACATGTCAATAAGTTGTAACTTTGACCCCCCCATATCTCCGTAACTAGAAGGTTCCCAGGTATGGTGTAAAACAAAAAAATGATCGCAATGACAGGGAGAACAAGTGGTTTTCGGATTCGTTAAGTGGTGTTTTACACCCTTTATTTAACCAGTACCTAACACGTCGTCGCCCAACTAGCTCTAAAAAAATATTACAATTGGTAAAATAGGTGTTACTCGTTTTAGAATAGGTACTGATATCTGTCGTTCAATGAATTTTGTACCGGATTCATCCACGATATTTTTTCTTTTTTGTTACGAAACCCTATAAAATCCACAAAAGAAAATTCAAATTTTTAGAATTTAAAACAAAACTGCACCATTCATAATTTTGTCGTTTTTATCCACGCAATCTAATTAAAAAAAAAAAAAACAATTTCGCACGAAGAGCGGCCATTCGGTGCATGTTGCGACAAACATGTGCGTGCGTTTATTCTGCTATGTCCTGAAAGACTATCTGATGGATCAACGCACAGCCTAAAGCGCAGATTGTAGAAACCTGAAACTTGGAGGGTGTATTTTTTGTATGACATAGGCATACGATAAGAAAGGATTTTGAAATTATACCGAAAAGGGGGGGCAAAGATTGTATGGGAACATGTGATTCCTTGGTCCAATCTACTTCAAACTTTGCAATCAACAATATTAACAGAATTGATGGACGCGTTTCATATTGCATTGAAATTCATCCCCTAACGGGGTTAAAAAGGGGTAGAAAGTTATTTTGGCGGTGATTTGTTTCGAATTTGATATCAATACTCCTTTGAAATTCTGATATAAACTACAAGTTATTTTAATACATGTTTCAAAACCCAATCCGATTTTATTCCAAAAAGGTTGAACTCACATAAAAAATTGGTGCAAAATTGCAAATACTCTTTAAAATTGGAATGTCTCGAAAGTTACCGTAAAATATTAATACCGCATTTGAAGGTTTCTAAGCTTTAAAGAGGTTGTGCACGTTAAGACACGGCGTCATAGCGTAGGGACGTAGAGTTTGAAATTTTAAATGGTAAGCAGTTGTAAGAGGTCCGCAACAGTTTACAGCAGCTATACCGTGTTGCGGCTCATTTAATGCACCTTAATGAGAACTGCAGACCTAGCTGGAGTATGACTGTCATCGAGTGTCTAAGTATAAACATGTAAAGCGGTCAATAGAAGCCTTTAAAGCTGTTTTTGTAAACATGGTAATTTATTCTTATTCAAATAAATACGTTGTTAATCACAAGCATTTGATTTTGAACAAAATTGCCCTTGGATACGTAAATTGACTTCAATGCATATCTTAGGAGATACACCGTTTTAAATAACTCCGCAACAAAATAATGATCATGTACCGGGCGCGCATTTTCATTATGCGGAAGGATGAGTGTGATGTGCTCTTTGAAAATGTCATTATAGGTGCTTACGACCCACTCTCTGTAACCCTCTCTTTCTCTTATGTGACGCAGACGAAGTTACGCGGGTCAGCTGGTATTTAATATGCTAGTTTATTTTATTAAAAATTAAATGTACAATTTGTACCGTTGCCCAAATTTAATGAGGTTTTTTCCCGGCAACATAATTTCAGTTCTCTGTGAAGACGAATATAATATTGTGTCGTCTGTGGGGTAAACGTAGGAGATAAAAAGGAATCCTACTTATAATTCAAATAATAATACAGAAAAATCATAACATTTCGCGCCAATGCCTTTTTTTATTTCTTCTGTAGCTGGAATGCAACGCACACATCCGTTCGGCGCGTTTGGTTCCATTTTTTTAGTGTTTTTTTTTTTGTTTAATGGAACAGTAATAAGTCAATTCTTTATCAATTATGAGTAAATAATTACGCGTTTACGACGAATTTTTTTTAAAAAAGCTTATTTTCCCTAGGGCTATAACAAGCAATTTTACGCCCCCTCTGACACGCTATTATGACGGTCTTTTCGAGCAAGAGGAGTGAAAAACAATAAGTAGTTATTTATCCAACATGTGAGGAAAGTTAGATAATTTTTCCTATGAGTTTTGATTTTGAGTCTTGAGCGAACGAAGGATCGAAAAATAGAATCACGAGCGCAGCTAGTGATTATAAATTTCAATCATGAGTTGGCGATAGACTCAAGAAAACGAATAGCAAATGAACTTGCTCACATGTTGCATACAAAACTTTTCTCCACTCCCAGCAAGAAAGTATTCAGTCATCGTAGGTAGAGCTAAATAAATTAATGTTTCTGAACTGAGTGTAAACACTTACAATAGTATGATAAATTTTATAAAAAAACAAATGTTTCTATTCTAAGCATAAAATTATTTATTTTTTAAAATATTGTAGCAAACCTTTTTTATAACCACTAGCGACATCTGTGAAGTAATAGAGATACTACTTAGTATTCGACACTAGATGGCGCTGTACAAATACGTCACGATCATGAATCGCGGTGTCAAGATTCTCCGTGATTTAATGACCTCTGCTAATATATTATTTCTTTCATCAGACAGAACTAACATTGCATTCGTAGATTACGTCCTTCTTGGAAAGATCACACAAGACTCCTGCGTATAAAAGACAGATTGTCATGTTTTGGATTAGAGGTCGAACTTCCTAAACTTCGTCCTTCCTGGGAAAAGGTTTTCGGGACTTGAACTATTTACTTGTACACTTGTTGGGAAACAAATCTGTGTCCAAACCAATCTTCTCTTAGTGCCGGAATACGGTGACCACATCCTCTACAATATCTTTAATTGTTATATAAAAAAGTCAGGCAAGGTTAGTTTCTGTACGGGATCATTACTTTCGTCACTGTTCAAACAGTGAGGAAAAACCAACTTTCCTCACTGTTTTAGTAGAGGAAGACACTTCTTTCGTGCGGGAGTGGTGAAAATTATATTACCACTTTGGTCAGTTTTAGTTCTGTATACCCACTTGCAAGGTAAAACCTTTCTATCCGAAGGCAAGTCCTTTAAAGTCCAAGTCACAGATTAAACCAGATAACTCACTCCATACAAAATTTTCAATACCTACCGCTATAATAGCCTACACTTTCAACTCGATAGACGCTGCGAACGAAAATGTACCTAACCTTACAATCGCAAAGTGGGTTTTGCTTTGTAGATCGCGCAGCCGCGTGGATATTGTGAATTGCTAGGGCTGCCTCTGTCGACGAAGATGACGGGATTTTTAGTATAGACGTACAATATAAAATAAAACATGTTCTATAATGTATCAGAATTTATAATTGTTTTAAAAATAAGTATAACAACGAAATATGTATGAAAAATAATTGTTAAAATAAATAGCGTGGAGGTGTTTTATTTTGATGTAATGATTAATGTTTTTTTCCCTTCTTTAAATTCCTTATTGTTAAAATTTAACGTAAAGAATATGCGAAATCGGTCAAATAATTTTAATAAGTTCAAGTTATTTTTGGGGAACGTGCGTATAGTTAAAATGTTAGGTGTTTATCCCTTCTTTTGCTTGATTTACACCCATCTACAGCACATAAGGCACCACACGGCATCGTAATACGCGTACGAACGAACAGCACTATTAAAATTGAACGGCGTGCGCGCGCTTCGCTTGCGAAAACCGCACTGAATTTGATCCGCCGGCGGACCGAGACCGCTCGGCTGGGCGGTAGGCACTTATAGCGCGCAAGTACATGGAGTGACGGAGGCCTGTCCAAGTGTTGTTTTTCACTAGTGAGTTGTACTCCTCATCCATTGCATGTCTCCATTGCTTGGCATATGATGATGAAAGTGCCTCCTCAACCGTCTGCGGTTCTGTAAAATTAGTAAGTAAACAATACATACTGTTTTCATCCGTATCTGTGTTATCCCTTTGTGTTCTGTTTCGAGGCCTCAGTGTGATGTTCTGCTCATACTGTGAGTTTTGTACATATCTTGGTGGGATATATTTTATGTTTCATCTAAATCCCCTGCGTCCGTCTCATATTCGCTAGAATCCTGATCACAATTTCCATTTGTAATACAATCACCAGTAGTTTCTTCATCTGATGGTATGAGGTTTTCTACCTCAGTCAGGGGTACTGCTGTAGGTACCGGGACACTGCTGCTGTGACTTGTGGAAGTAGATTGATTGCCTGACGACTGTGACTTCACTAGAGAATCTTGATAATTAGTAGATGAACATCATTAATAGTTGTTAAATCAAAACTTTTGCAATTCTCAAAGAAGGCGACATCTCTGCTTTTAATAACTTTTCATCCCATCTATTCGAAAAAGACGACTTGGTTCGCCTTTAAGTGCACCCAAAGGTGGTGTTTTCTATAAGAAACTTTTAGCGGGCAGTAATGAGTTTTTAATCCTCTTTATAAGTGCGCCGCAATTATCTTTGCCGCGCACTTTTTGAATTTGGAACATCTTGTGTTCAGCGCCCAAGAAATCGAACGCAAATATTGTTTGAATAAAGACTGGCTGGTGCGACGGCCCATAGTAGCGCCGCGCGCCGGCTGAATACAAAAAAAAAAAGAAATAAAATTAAAAACGCGCGAACTATAGCCCGCGTTTTCGTCAATTTTCACGGATTGATAGAAATTCATGATTTTGTTTTGAAAAATGAGTTCTTCAAGTGACAGTGAAAGTATAGAATTAACTCCTGATAGTATTAGAACTGACGCAAGAAATGTGATGGATAATCTACTACCTGCAAAATCCCGGGAGAAATATATGAAAGCTTATGGTAATTTTATTGAATGGAGAAATTCAAGAGGCGCCAAGAATTTTTCAGAATCTGTGTTTTTGGCCTACTTCCAGTACTTAGCCAAAACTAAACAACCTTCCACACTTTGGAGTACCTACTCAATGCTAAAATCAACAGTCAGTTCTAATAACGACGTAAAACTGGACACATATTCGAAATTAATAGCGTATCTGAAGAGGATGTCTGATGGATTTAAACCTAAAAAATCCAAAGTGTTCTCAGTCAAAAACGTGGAGACTTTCCTTAATGAGGCACCCGACAACATCTTTCTTGCCGTAAAAGTAAGTAACTATGTATGTATATATGGTGGATTAGTAAAGTATAACCAGTGTTTTAAAATGCGCATTTTATTGTAACCTGTACTTCGATAGATAGGTACTTGTCTTATTCACATTCGGTTTTGTTACAGGTGGCTTTAATTTTCGGAGTACATGGAGCTGGTCGTGGCAATGAACTTTTAAAAATAACTGTTGATGATGTCGAAAATCACTCGGATAATTTACTGTTAGTAAAGCTGACAGACACAAAAACAAAAATTGACCGATCCTTCGTAATCCGAGGAGAATACAAAACTATTGTACAGAAATACCTGGACCTGCGTCCTGCTGATATAAAGACCAATCGGTTTTTCATCCGTTATCAAAATGGCAAGTGCTTCAAACAAGTTATGGGAAAAAATAAAATTTCTTACATGCCACAAGAAATCGCTACTTATTTGAAGTTACCAGATATCAAGCTATATACAGGACATTGTTTTCGTCGCACTTCTGCTACCCTGTTGGCAGATTCTGGAGCGGACTTAACTGTTCTCAAGCGACATGGAGGATGGAAGTCGAGTGCTGTAGCAGAGGGATATATAGAAGATTCCATTGAGAACAAGGCGAAAACATGTGAACGCATCGTGGAAAATATTAAATTGCAACCTTCAGTTAATCCATCCATGCCACTGTCGCCGCGCCCATCTACATCCAAACAAAGAGATTCACCGTCACATTTTCCTCAAAATGAGCCACATTCTGACATTATTTCAAACACGCAGAATAAAATTAAATCTACAACAATCTCTATTCCTAATAAAACTGTAACAATTAATTTTCAAAATTGTGAAAATGTCTCAAATGTAAATATAAGTTTTTAGTTGTTTTATTATTAGATACTACTTAATTTCAATTTAGTTGTTACTCTGTTTCATTAAATATCAATATTACAATAAAATATGAGGCGCCTTTTATTTTCTCATAGTGGGTGATGAAAAGTAGAGTGTATCACTCGGGCGCAAAATATATTTTTGGCTCGGGCGACGTACTTTGAATCCCTCGCTACGTTCAGGATTCTACTAAAGAATCCCTCGCTACGCTCGGGATTCTACTCTAGAATCCCTCACTTCGCTCTGGATTCAAAAAAGCGCCCTCGCCGTAAAAATATTATTTTGCTCCCTTATGATACAATCTACTATTGTACGTTTTGTCATCTATTAAACGATATCCTTTTGTAGTGTCACAGTATCCCACTAGAATCATTCTATTTGACTTTTTGTCCCACTTTTGCCTGTTTTGCTTTGGTACAAAGACCATGGCCTCGGAGCCATATATTCTCAGATGAGACAGGTCAGGTTCGTGCCCATTCAAAGGGTGTCTTACCATGTAAAGCTTTATTAGCTACTGTTATATTCATTAAAACATTTTTTAACTGAATGTTCTTACCATGCGCTAGTTTAACATCAGTGTATCCAACTCCTTTAACTGACAGCGGCTCTTTATTAGCTACTGTTATATTCTTCACCGGTAGCTCTGTGACATTGTACATCTACTGTCTATTACCTGACATATGCATGGATGTACCTGAGTCCATGAACCATTTGTTATGATTCTCTCCTGAAAATGCTGAAAAAGCTGCTATGAAACCAGTTATCTTTTTGCCTTTTTCATTCTCAGTCTTGTTTACCTTCTTTGCACTTGTTGAAGCATCTTGGCCCTTTAGCTTTTGGATGTTGTGGCTGACGTTGATGTTGTTTCCTTGATTTTGAGCTAACATATAAAGCGCTACTGGTTTCTGCTGCTCTTACTTCCTGTAGGAGCTTGGTCTTGATAAAATCGGCACTAATCGTAGCGCCAGAACTCTCAAGCCCCATAATCATCGGAGCGTAGATGTCGGGCAGACCGGCCAGCATCAAAGTACCCAGCCACTCGTCGTTAACTTGTAGGCAGTGGTCATTATTTTATGTATGTATGACTCCAAGTCACCGCTAGTTTCCAGAGTAGTATTCACTAAGTCTTTTAGCAGTCCAACTCTTCTGGTCAATCCATTGTCATCAAACGCTCGTTGTAGAGTTTCCCACACTTCTAAAATTAACTTGGACTTCGCCTTGACATCCTTACCAGAATCTACAGGTTTGCCATCCTTGGGTGGCACATTGCCACAAGTCTTCATGTTCTAGGTATGTCTTGACACTAAATTTCCATGTTGGAAAGTTTCCACGCCCGATTAACTTATCCAGATTAAACATGTGATGCGACGAACTCATTTTTTCGCCGGCCGGTCAGTTGCACGTGTATTGTTCCAATACACGTACACAGAGTACTGATAAATTCTGCACGAATATTAGTACAGATGCTTGCTAATGTACCACACTCTGCTACCATGTAGGAATATTCGTAATAAAGCAAGTATTTATAATATTCAATTGTGTAGGTAATTTATTAGCGAAAATCTTTGATAGGTAAACGTCACAAGGCAATTGCTTCGAGAATAGTCTAATGCATGTCTAATGGCATCAAACAATAAAAAACTTAACCTTATGCGTTCCATTTCTATCATTAATATTGTAAGTTATAAAATATGATATCGACTAAAGTAATTAGTTGACTTGTCTCAAACTTTGTTTGATAGAACTACAAGAAATTAAATTAAATTTTACTATTTAAATTCCGTGGTCTAATTTGACACAAAATTTAATAATCCCTTGTTAGTGATCTTAACGAAACTTTTCTCCACCGGTTATATCCACTGACAAGGGACAAGTCAGTAGAAATGACAGGTGGAGAAAATTTTATCCCCTGCCCATGCTAGCCCGGCTGGGAAATACAATATTTATTTCATAAACTGTATTTTTTTTTTGTTCTGTTTTTTATGTACTGACTCTATTTTAAATTTTCACTTGACGAAAATAACACAAACTGGGTTTGTACACTCCGCAGGCTATCCTGATAAGATATCCTGAAAATGCTATTGTCAGATGTGTCACAAAACCATCTATGCACAAAGCGCAATAATAAGCTTCGTAGGTACGACTGTATCCAAAGACAAGAAATAAGCAACTTCAGAATTCTTTAAACTTATGTCATCAAAATAGCCCAGCGCTATCGGATGGGCTACAGCCCACTCCCTGTCAGAGAGGGGAGGGCTGTGTCCCATCTGTGCACTGTGCAATCAATGAATGATGTCCATCAGAGATCGAATCGAGCGTTTATGAATAACTACGCAGGTCAGTGGTCCTCAATTTCTCATGGACATCATAAACAGACACAGAAACTTATGTCAGATACTTTACTTCGATTTTCTTACTTTCAGATAGTGAACAGCAATGGCGTGAAAAGGCTGCATAAAAGAGTTGAGCAGTCAGTCCTGAAGTACTCTACTTTAGAACGAAGAGGACTTGGAGTTGCTAAGGTAGCTAGAAATTTGATATATGTCACCGTAAAATTGTCAAACACGTTAGATTGTAATCCCTTTAGCGAGATTGTAAACTCTCGAAATATTGTCAACTGAACATACTGCTCACTATAACGCATTATTTTTCGTTAGATTGTAATGTAGTGTATCGAAGTGAAACCGTAATGTTGTGAAATGCATGCGACGGAAGTATATCTGCCCCCATACGATTATGGGGGCAGAGATACTAACTAACCTAACGTGGGTAGGTTAGTTAGGTGGGTAGGTAGGTTATTAAACCCTGTAGACAGATATAGGGACCGTCGACTGCGCTTTCTAGGAGAATATAAGGTGTTTTGAGGTTAGGTTTTATTAATCGGTATTTCTCAGGAATGGTACGTTATCTTTTCATGAGAGTGGTACCATGGAGCAAGGGGGACTCCTCCTTCCCTTCCGCCACACCGTGGGAGTTGACTTCCATCGCATACATTTCACAATATTACGGACTCACTTCGTTAGATTATAATCTACCGAAAAATAATGCGTCATATTGTAAGCAGTATGTTCGTTTGACAATCTTTCGTGAGTTTACAATCTCCCTAGTTATATTACAATCTAACGGTTTTTACAATGTGACACTCACAATCGATTTTAATTTATAGTGCTGCATTGTTCTGTTGACGCTTATTTTCGGAACCAACTTCACTAAATTGTTATTTCTTCGTCATTTCCACAGATCATAATATAACATCACGCCTGTAATCTCAGAAGCGTTAGGTAGAGGCGTACCCACTAGTACACATTTCAACTCCCATTTAATTGGGGTCCAGTCTAGTCAAAAATCGAGAAATTCCTGAGGGATAACCCAATAACATATTTCCCGACCTGGAAGTTGAACCCAGGACCTCATGTTCAGCCGTCACGCTTGCGTCCACTAGACCAGCGGGGCATACACCATAGACTATTACTTTTTACCATCAGCGATTTCCTGTTTTTCAAGAGGCAAGACAACCATTCTGCACTATTACTGGGTCCACTCTAATGAACATTGTCTCTGTAATTCCGACGACAATTGGTAGAGGTGACTACTGACTGACTGCAAAAGGTCTTGTATGTTTACTTCTATGAGCTTATCTTGTTAGTAGCGTCAGAATAAATAGCAAAACATCATCAGATGAACCAACAGTCCTTTCACTTTCACAGTTATTTACACCCATCGTAATCTCTACTCTCGCCGCTATAAGGCTACTATCATAACTAAAATAACTTTGAAATATCAAAAATAAGCTTTTTAAAGATTTCCTACTGCAAAACTCTAGTTATCAACACTTAGTAGTATTAGTAACAGTAGTATTCTAGTTATAATAGTAGTTCTACTTGTATATTTCTAGTTTATTTGGTTCATTAGTTAAGCAACGAGATCCGTCGGTCGGATAGCGTCCACTGCGGCGACTACGCACCGCTAAATGAGGGCTGCGAGGCGCACTGGGAGGTCGTGGAACGGATGCTGTTCCTCTACGCCAAGCTCAACCCCGGCCAGGGCTATGTTCAAGGCATGAACGAAATCATCGGACCAATCTACCACACATTCGCGATTGACCCCAATAATGAGTTCCGAAGTGAGTGTTCATAATTTTTTCTGTTCATTCAGTAGGTAAATGATTTCTAGTTGAATTTTCATGTCCCAAAACTATAGCGGTCGTTAACTTAGCAATTATTAACCTTCTTGAAATATTAACAACCGCTAGGACTCATCTTCAGGTTAAGCCGTGCTTGCCTAGGTTGGGCCGTAGGTCGGTGACCACATATTACATACTAGGTTCCTCCGTGCCTCGGAAAGCACGTTAAAGCCGTTGTTTCCAGCTGTTGTTTGTAGATCTTTGGCAGTCGTTTTACGATTAAAGGTGAACGCACACTTATCAGAGCCGAAAGAATCGAATTTCAGAATAATTTGCATGAAATCCTATAAAACCTCGCACACTTATCCGCGTCGAATCGGACGAATAGATAACGTTATACGGATGAGAAAATATTTCTTTAGGTGCAGATAAGTGTGCGTTCGTTCACCTTTAAATACTTATTTTTCACCAGAACATGCGGAAGCTGACTGTTTCTTCTGCTTCACCAACCTGATGGCCGAGATACGTGACTTCTTCATTCGCACCCTGGATGAGTCCACCAGTGGTATCAACTATGTGATGGGCAGGCTTAGCGATTGCCTGAAGAAAAATGATCCTATGGTTTGGAACCGGCTGGAGGTACAAGAACTAAGACCTCAATATTATAGTTTCAGGTGAGCTACACACCTATGCTATATTATCATAAGCTAAGATTGCGGTAGACAATAATACAAATTAATCAATAATAATTCGCAGATGGTTAACGCTGCTGCTCTCTCAAGAATTCTCACTGCCAGATGTCGAAAGAATTTGGGACTCCATGTTCGCCGACGCGCAACGATTTGACTTTCTAATATACATCTGCTGTGCTATGATTTTGTAAGTATTTAACATAATTCATAACAATGTCTACTAGAGACTACGGCTTAAGTTACATCATCTAAAATTAGAATTCTTGAATGACTGCTCACCTCGCTTTGGCTAATTTACATTATTATTACGACAGGTTGGTAAGGCACGAGATTCTGCACGGCGATTTTGCGTCAAATGTGAAATTGCTCCAAAACTTTCCACCGATGGATGTATCTCTGATTTTAAACAAAGCAGTTGAAATATCAAATAATCGATAAATCTCAGTTTGGTTACATTTTATTAACTTTTGATATCCAGACCTTTTATAAACTAGAATATACTTTTATTATGCATTTATACCTATAGCGTTGTTATTGTAAAAAGACATTTGGATGTACCTTTTGGATCGAATATTTTTTATTGATTATGTAGATGATATTGTATTTTAAGGCCTAATGTTCGTTGTAAACCAATTTACTCCCAAAATTACTAAAAATCAATTATTAGGATAAGTTATATAATTTATTTAGCTATAGTAAATGTATGTACAGTCGTCGCAACGAGACAAGGGCAGCTGATGTGCAGCGGGCGATGAGAGCGGTCCATATGGGGAACAAACTCACTGCTACTAACTTAATTGGTTGATCTCGAAAGTGCATTTACAAACACATTCAAGGCTTCTCATATCTCGTTGCTAAGACTGTGCCACTAGGAATTTTAATTTTATGCCATAATTAAATAGTTACCTCATTTGTTTGCAGTAGAAACTGAACTTATGATTTCATGTATCCTAATCGAAATGATTTACTCTGACCAATTTTTTTTTATTTAATGTATTTTACGGATCATCACAATATTTGGTATATAAAGAAACAAGCAACCAAATATTTTACTGCAAAATCAAACAAGGATACAGTAAATTATAAAAAATCTAAATTAAAACTAAATGATAGCGACACTGTTTAAATAGGTAACCATTTTATTTGTACTTAGGTACTCAATACATTCCAGCATTTTTTGTAATTCCTGGATGATGTAGAAAATAGGATAAATCGCGGGCAACATTTTAAAAGATGTCTTATATTAAACTTCCGTAAATTATTGGTTTCCAGTCGCACACGTTTTCATTGTAATTAATATTTTACAATTTTATTCTGGTTTGTATTCTTAAATTGGTTTATGCATTAAATAGCTAATTCTTATTACATTTGAAAAGTCGATATCAGTTGCATACCTCCGGGATATTCCTCCAGGAAAATTAGTCAATTAAGGCAAAAATTATGGAATCATCAGCTATAAATTTGTATAAACCTTTATGTTGACACCCTAAAACCTTTCTCAAAACCTACTTATCGTAGGGTGTCCGCGACTACAGATATTCACTCATTCCGAGGTGAAACCCTAATTTTCCTGGACTATTGACTGAGAGCAATAAATTACTCTTCAAATTGTCGAGCAGACAAACTTTTCAAACCAAAAACAAACCATGGATAAGTACTTAATTACTTTCAAAATCGTTTGGATTGCAATAGGAAGTTTGCATTGCTATTGAAGTGCTAAATTAACCAACCATCTGAGTCGATCAGATATTATTTTGTCACCAGCTTACCTCGGTTTGTTGGGGGAGTAACATCCAACGACCTTGAACTAAAAACTTGCCTCGTTATTTTTGAATGATCAGACAGGCCTAGATAATGTGCAATATCTGTATGTAAAATGAATGTACTCTTCCTTAAATCGGCTGAAGTAAAATTAGGTAAAGAGTCGTCTGCCATGAACCGGTTTCTAGATTTTCATGAGGTTAAGAAACGGTTTAACGTGCCTATTCTATATTTTATTTAAACTTATATGGAAAGACATGTAATTTGTATTGTAATCTAATGCGAAATGCATTAATCAATATATGTGCACAACGCATGCACTTGGTGTTAAAGAGATAAAACTAATGATTACTTGAAGATATTATTGTATTAGTAACCGGATGATCTCTTTAAACTGACAATTCATTGTTTAACCTTTTGAACGCCATTTTCACATATACAAGACTAGCACGCGCGTGCTCTGTACGCCCAACGACATAAATATGTGGCTCTGCGTGAAGTGCACGCGCGTGCTTTTATAAATTATAGTAGCCAATTAATCAAAAATTAATTCACCAAGAAGATGACAGACTGATTATCTAAAACAGCTGTTTAAAACGCATTTTTGTATAGGAACATGTCAAAGTGACAGCTGTTTTAGATAAACAGACGGTTATCTTTTCGGTGAACATGGACCTTATAGATCACATTTGACATCTGTCAGTTCCAAGTAAGGCTGACATAGTGAAGAAAGTGCAGTTCCAAAATCGAAAAATAAATAATATTTTATGCCCGCCGTTACAAGGTTACGTGGTGTGTTGTATTTTGATGAAGTTTCAAATGTGACCTATCTGATCTATTAAATTGGCCCAGCTGTAGTAGTGGTTTCCTTTCATAATTGTTGCATTTGCTCTCTGAACAAGTTGATTGAATTTAGTCTGATACTAATACCGACGTATGTAAAGTATAATCAGTAAATTATGTATATTAAGTATTTTGATGTAGTTAACTCTAATAATTATAGGTACCGTAGATTTTGTCTGAATGGTACGCTTGCGTATTGCGAATACCATTATAATATCAGTCTGTAAACTTATTTCTCTTCTAAGGTCTATGTTCACCGAAAAGATAACAGTCTGATTATCCAAAAACAGCTGTCACTGTGACATGTTCCCATACAAAAATGTGTCTTAAACAGCTGTTTTAAGATAATCAGACCGTCATCTTTTTGGTGAACATGGACCTAAGTAGTCAAGTCAATCATAATCACGCTGTTTAGGTGTAACGTTAATCGTATTCAATCATTTACAGAGTCAAGTAGAGAGGGGAGGTTTAAGTATCGTCTATAATTCTATATAATCATGACCACCCCGTATTAACTAAGCTTTGATATTAACTTACTGCATACCTATCTGTCCAATCTATTTTCGAAATAATCACAGTCCACTGCAACTATCTAATTGCATAATTATTAAGAGGAAATCTAGTTTTAATTGTTGTATCCACTATTTGCTGTATTACCCGACATACGAAGCCGTCTGTTTATTCAAACCATTCCAAACCAAGTCTTTGAAATGCATCACGGTCGCTTTCACTGGTCACTGGCCTGAACCTTTTGCCTATAGTCCGTACAATCACTGTACTATTTATTCTATAGTACAGCCCGTGGCTAAATAATAAGCCGGTTGGTCTGTGGATTGGTGACCACCCGTTATATAATGGGTTTCCTTCGGGCCTCGGAAAGCACGTTAAAGGATGACTCACGCTCTACCGTGCCGGGTCTGAGCAGAGTGTCGGCCTCACAACTTTGTTTGGACACTCTCAAGCATCAGAACCGCTACAGAGCAGCGTCCACACAAAATTGCACGGTCGACACTCGGCTCGGAGGACCCGGCACGGACTAACGTGGATCATCCTTAAGCCGCTGGGCCCGGCTGTTATTTATAGATCGTGCAAAATACAGATATTCAGCTGTATCCGGTTAGACTGAAAGCCGACCCCAAAATAGTTGACACGTCAATCGTTACGTGAATAAGGCTGCATAATGCCTTTCAATCTGTATGGTCGTTGGTTTCAGTCTTATGCCAATCGACGCACGCGCACCTATTTGTGGACAAACTGATGCGCCGTAAGTAAAAACAGTACCTATTCACAAATCTACGAACAAGTCGGCGGTTCTCATAATATTGTTCATCTAGTGCTCAACCCCGAATCGATACTAATATTATAAAGCAGAAGAGTTTGTTTGTTTGATTGGTTGAACGCGCTAATCTCAGGAAGTACTGGTTCGAATTGAAAAATTCTTTAGGCTATATAACATCACGCTACAATTATAAGGAGCGGAGCAGGAATGAAAAATGTTGCAAAAACGGGGAATTTTCCTTTCGTTTTTCTCTCTTATGTGATGCAGACGAAGTTGCGCGGGTCAGCTAGTTAATTATATTTTTTTAATTTTCTGGGTAATGTTAAATTTAAAAATTAACTTTAGTGAATTTTTGTGAACAGGCATTGATTGTGCAAGTCTCCTGCAATTAGCAAATCCAACTATCTGTTATCTCTGGTATTATAATTATTACGCACACTTATTGTCCGTAAACGATATTTAATATTAATTGATATTATTACCTAGCATTAGAATTCATTATAATATACAAATAGTACCTAATGATCGTACAATAATTCCAACGAATTTGATGTAATTTGTAGACATAACTAACCAATAGCCATAACCTAGGATTCCCTCGGTGTTGTAATATGAAGTGCATCATACTAACTGCTTCCCTATACTCTACGTGTGTGTTAATCTTTTTTGGAACAATAAACAAGACGGATTAAAAAGGAATTTTATTTTTCTGCTTGCCACTGACACGACAATTTTTTTTTTATAAAATTACGAAAAAAAACACTAATTCGCCTTTAAAGATTTAATATAAATAATTACAATGTAATCAATTTGTACATATCCATTGACAATAATAATAGAAAGTAAAGATTTTATACAAATATAATGTCATTTTAGGTCGGTATTATGAATAACGGCTAGGTTACACAGTAAAACGTTGGAAAATAAGAACATACTCCACATTTATTATAGAATCGTGTAATATTTTTCGCATAAAGGAGATATTCATTATATTTTATATGGATTTTGTTGGTCGCCGCTCGAAAGAGTTATATGGAACCTTAATGCCAGTATTTTACTTAGAAATAAAAAACTTTATTAAGGAACATACTTTCATCAATTGGAATCTTAAAGGGTGATGAAATAGGTACTTTTTTATTTAATTACTAATACATACATATAATTACACAATTATACGAAGTTGTATGAGAGTCATAACATTAATAGATATTACATAATATATAATACTGCTTTTTGACCAACTACCGATACATTTCCGACGATAGTCACAAACTGACGCGACATTTTATACGAATTACATAGTGATTTGAAATTAAACTGCTAATGTTTGTCTCCAATAACTTAGAAAAAAACCCGTTAGTAGCACGACACAAATCATTGTAAAGATCTCCATTACGGAGTAGACCAACTAATTTAGTTTAGAAGTTTTCCAATTAAAAACGTGCGCGTCAATTCGTTGTCAACCTTTCAACTTACTACTGATCACACGTCGGGATGATAATATTGTACTTGAAAAACAAACTTACAAAACAAAATCAAAAAAAGCATTCCACAATTTCTACAATGTTATCACTCCCTTACTTGTTAAAATACAGGAATTATTATGAACATAATTTTGTGCCCGAATAAACGCACTTAAAAATATGAAATAATAAAAATAAAAAAATAACAAGATGTTAACAAGCACTTACAGAAATACATGAGATTTAAAAATTTGGGGCTGATTAGGAAAGCCTCCTCATTTTAAATAACAACTGTTATGGAAATCTCGATAATAAATTCTAGAATGAGATGAACCACCTGCAGCTTGGCGATATAGGAAATAGTAAGACACCTAACATTCTAGTGCATTTAGATTTACTTACAGTCCGTTAATTTACTGTGGAAACATTTAACTAGAGGTTAACAATTAACACCGAGACGTATTTGCAATTACACCACAAAGCTATTTTGCGATAATAAGTTAAAGGTGATGTATGCCAAGCCATGCTAAAGGTGGACATGTAGATGGTATTACATTATATCGACAATCTGGTTTTTTCATTGTAAGCCAACATCGTTTCGCAAAGGAAGGCGCTTAGTATGCCAGTTAGTTGGCACACGTGCGACGTGTTCAGTCGTTGAGTGCAGTGTGACGTGGCTGACGTGTGGAGGTGGCAGCTACAGCGCCAACAGCCACACCGCGCCGCACTCGACAGCAAGTTCCTCTGCGACCCCATGTCGGGGTTACTACTAAAATCACTCGCTGATTTTCTACAACTGCACCCCTAAGCTTCACATACAAAACACGAAACCTAAACAAAGTCAGAAATAATTTATCTGTTTAATAACGAAGTTTATAACGCTATTTCCTTCCTAATTACTTCTAGCTACCTTAAAAACTCTATCCTTTTGGAACCTATCGATTTTATACACATTACTAACTATAACCATTTTGCAACAGTTGTCCAGCCGTTTTGTTTATTCGTATTTTACATTACATGTCGATTCGTTATTATCTTTTTTTTGGTTTAAGCAAAAAAGCCAATCCGTTTTTTTTTATATAATTTTAAATTAATCAATTTTTTAGCAGAAACTACCTTATATAATGAAATTCGTCATGTTTACAAAAAATGACTTCGTCGCTCTTTTCTGCCAGCAAATACTATAAATCAATTTGCAACAAGCTATGTTTTAGCCTATATAATTTTGTATAGTATTGGCTAGTTATCACTTTCACTAACCAGCTATCCAATATGCTGCCAAGTATAAATTAGCAAATAAATACAGTCTTGTTGTTTTTGTCGAAGAAATATTATGTAATTTATTTAAGTAGGCTCATTAAAATTATCTCGTCATCTGCTTAGTAACCACAATATCGTCAAAATTCAAAAAGTTTCAGTGTCGACACTACTGGATGCAAGCGTGGAATTATGAAGGAGGCTACTTTAATAATATAACAGTTATAACAATCACCTACACATATTCTATGTATTTAGGTACGGCTACACACGAATGCTATTGACAAATGAAAGCCCAAGTAGCTCCATACTGAACTACGAAACAAAATCGCGCTGCATTTAAAGAATTAGGTATGCGCATAGTGCACCCGTATTGTAACAGCCAAACGATTAAAGTCCAATGTAATTGCGTTTATCTCAAACTGATCTGATTTGAATTACCAAAAGTATTCGTGGTTAGCACAGAAACATGGCAAAATACACCCGTCGTAATATCTAGAATCTTCAATGATATCGGCGATACTAGGTTACCCACTTTGTATGGTTTATAATACTTTTATAAATAAAGATATAAAAATATACATTTAAATTATGTATTTTAATATTATTCAACACAGAGTCAACTCTTAAAATAACAGTTTTTTTTTAAATAAATGATTATTTTCAAAGTTATGATTATATTTCTCTATATGTCAATTGATTAAAATGAGCAAAAGTGGATATAACATTTCAGAAGTTTTATAGTTTGATATAATAGAGCTTTACAATATTATCTCTCATATCATAAGCTCCTTCAAAATTTTGTGAGATTCTCTAGAACGATATTAATTAAAAGAAATATTTATTATTTTTACGTTTAATGCAATAAGTGCATACACATTGTCTTAAGAGAAAATAATTTAAATAGCCTGAAAACTAATCAACATCTCGAACTAAATTTTCCTCAGACTAGCTAAACGAAATAAATACTTTCATGTTTGTACCCTAAAAAGTTTGATAAAACTTACTACAAAAAATTATATCAAAAACATGAATTAAGATAACAGATGTATTAAAACTGCTACCTACATAGGTATTCAATCAAGCACTGAAACTAACACAACAATAATGTATAGGTTGCACAAAAATAGCTGCCATACTCGCAATAAATTTTGTAAATAGTAGGTACAATGAACCTTTATTTTGTAAATAGTACCTATAGTTGTAGAAATATTTCAGTGATGAACATAAAATATGTTTAAAATGAAATACTTAGCACCGAGTAAACACCAAGGTTGGCTGACGCCGTCGTAAAGCATAGCGTGTTACCGGTGTGAAGCGAAGTAGGGACCGGGCAGGCCAGTTACTGGATGGCGCAGCACTTGCACTTGGGCTTCTTCCGGATGGTGACGTGCTCGGGCTGCTGCGGCTCCTGCGGCGGCGCGCGCTGCACCTCCACCTGGCCGGCGCGCACCTCGGCCACGGCCGCCCCGTTCTTAGTGCCGTTCATCACCTTCGGAGTGAGTTGCAGCTCTGGGCTCGCCACCTTCGTCTGCGGTGATGGCGGAGCATTGGCCTGAAATTTACATTTTCATCTATTGTATTGGCTTGCTCTGTCAGTTAATGGAACATGTTGAAACTGGTAAAATACTATGGAAATTGTAGATATTATCGGCATTTTTTATTTACTTCAGCGAAACTAAGTTTAACCAAATTGCCTTACTATAGCTGGGTGATGCGAGTTTGTTAAAATTGCAGAAAGGAAGACGAGTTGTGCACCAAGAAGTGCCATTGATTTTGCTAGATATCCTAAAACATGGCTAACATCAATTGGACTTGCAAGGGGTAAGGTACGAGTTCGACATTTGCGTGTTTGACGTTATACCATGATAATTCATGATATTTATAGCAAAATGTATTACGTTCACATTATTCGCTTGAACTTTCTCCGCCTTTTCGTCGCAGTCGGCTAGCTGCGGCACAGCGACCGGCGGCGGCGTCGGGGTGATCGGTTTGCCGCCCTTGATCAGAGACACTATCTCGTCGGCCTCGCGACTCAGATCACCGTCCGGACGGAATGGGTTGTCCCATCCGCTCTCCGTACTGCAAACACAAAAATATGCTATTCACCAACCGTATTCCATACAATGAACATTCAACCATGGCCGCATGATTACGTTCGAACAATACGACGTGCAGATGCAATCGATGCATTCTAATTCAGATCAACTAGACAAATTGCACATGAATACTTCAATCGACTCATCCGTATTATAGCTATCGCAGATCGGTCAACCGTGAACACTCAAAATTGGTTATGGTTGATTAAAAACTTGTTTTCAAATTTTATTGTTGTTATTATGCTTCTCGAGATGGAATGATTATTTGATTGGAATACTAGTTTTCCGGGTTGTTCGGAACTTCTGTTTTAATTAAATATATCAACAAAGGAAGCAGCTATAACCTACCTGTCTACTTTCGTAACGAATAATAGTTGGAAAACATCAGAGGGCTCGAGGGGTACTAATGTGATTCTAAACGAAGCACAATTATGTTAGATTCACATGAAATGTGTGATGCAGGGTGACATCATCACTGTGTATTGACTCGATTATATACACTCGGGGATACACAACAATAATAGTGTGAATAAATTACTTCTTGAGTGGACGTACCTATAAGTATGTCGTATAAATATATCTATGCTTTGTATCAAGTGCTTATTTGTTATTTAACATCGTAATATCTGATAATAGCTGATACGGATTCTTAAAGATATTCTTAAAATAGATGCGAATATCAATGTTCAAGGATCAGGTAGGTACATAGGTGATGCACATGAAGTACGGACGGGTTTTATTTCAATTACACATGTGACTGACATTACAGAATATGAGAGCGACTTTCTGGTGTTTAGTTCCAATCGGCTTATCCTGCAAATGGTTTTCAAACTGTACCTTTGCTCTTCAACATAAGAAAAATGTTTAAAGTTATGTTATCAATTTTCGACTTCGAAAATATCTACTTGGAATATCTTAACAATAAGCAGAATAGAAAAGCAAAACTAGCTGTTCAATAGAATTAGAAAAAAAATATTTACCTGATCTGTCTATTATACATAGTGTGGTCCACCATGTCGGCGTTAGCTGCAGCCGAGAGCAGGGCCGCGTAAAGAACGTGGGAATCTGTCGACGGCGCCGGGGGAGGGGGGGACAAGCACTGCGGCCGCGCCCCTTGGTAGAACGACACGCGAACCTTTGAACGCTCCGAACTGAAAACAATAAATAGGTAGTGCTTACAATTGATATAATGTTGGTTGCAACTGCGGTCGGAAACGCAAACATCAAACCACATAAACTGAAACCAAGAAAAATAAATAAAAATTGATTTCTGAATCGTGGAATAAGTGGAAATGTTAACCTACGTACCTATACCTTTCAATAGCATGACTGTCTTTTGTTTGTGCACCTCTAGGTGTTCAGTTTCAGTTTTATGGGGCAGCTCTTGAGTCTCGTTATTAACTGTTTGTAACATAGGTACCTACTTACTGTTAACAAAGAGTAGAATCTTAGGAAACTGTTTTACATAGGGTATAAACAGACCCTTCGCGAAGCCGTTAACTAAGCATTCTGTACATCGAACTAAGCTTTACGCAAAACATTTTGCTAATGTCTTTTTTGGGTGTGAAAAATCACGATGTTTGGTAGGACTCAGTGTAACGCTTTTAAAAAAATACTGATGGATGGATTGAATAGTACAGCGGTCGTGAAGTTGGTTAAAATAAAAATCATACAGTAAAAAAAAAAGTTGGAACTTTGACCCCCCTATATCTCCGTAACTAGAAAGTTTCCAGGTTTAGAACAAATAAAAATTGCAATGATGGGGGAACAAGTGCCTTTCAGGTTCGTTAAGGGTCTTTTTACACCCTTCATGTACCTAGTAAGTATTTAAAAAGAAAAGGCATCCACATGACACATTACAGACAATATTGATTAATAATTTAATATGATGAGCTGTGTAACCTTATCCTTATTATCATAATATCTTAGTAGATGCTATGCTAGGTGGTTCAGAAAAATGCATGAATGAGTCTTTACATGACATGTTTGTACGCATTATTTTTTTAATAATACTGGATTTAATACAATATGGCACAAGCTCATTCATCATCTTCAACACATTTTCTTTTTCGATTCTCCCCTGTTCCATTCTTCCCCGTCAGAAGTCACAACATCTTCATCCCTTCTCATTACATGTTCATACCAAGACCAACACTCCTTTTCATATTTTCTGTTACTGGCGTCACCACTCTTAAACTTCCTTTATTACACTCATTCCTTACTTAATCCTTTCTTGTCCGTCCATGCACATCTCATTCGCATCTCCGCTACATGCCATCGTTTTCATCCACCTTCTTCATCAACCCAGAATTGTAATTCATACCGTACGACATATGGCGCAAGCTCAATAATCATTATTAAATTTAAAATATTAAAAAACAATTTAAGGCAATCAACACTCAATATTAATTCAATGTTTTTATAAATAAAATTTTTATGTCTTTTTATTAACAGCACCTTCATTTTCTAAATTACTTATTTCAGCAATTAAAAGGATAACAGATAAAAATATATAACTTATCAAATTGCAATGAGTGTGATAATAATAATCAGCCTAACTAAATTTCTGCTGACCAAAATCTTCATTTTGTGTACAGCTGCTAGAATGATTTCTAAAAGAGACGTAATTCATTCAACTTGATCCCCTGTCTCTTCAGTATCGTATTTATTTTAGATATTATGATAAATTCATCATAATCACTCTATTGCCCTTAACCAATTTATTTGGGGTGGCGGAGATGTCGATTCTTCCATACTTCTCGGTGGCTTGTCATCTCAGCAGTTCCCACCTTTCTACCCATATCATCCTCCACTCTCGTAGCAATCTACATTCATGCTCAACGTTTTCCTTAATATATTTTTTGTCATTCTACCGCATAACATGTATGTACATAAACTATAACCGATTACCACATGACTGAAAGTCCCCGGAGCCACTTTCACTCTCATCACAAAATAATTACAAATTATATAAACATACAGTTAAAATTGGTCTCAAATGCCATGGTTTTGTAAAATATTCATTTGATTGGGTGATTTGAATTCAATATTGTATCTTTTCGGTGAATGCATATAATTTATAATTACCATACTAATAATCAAAAAAGATATAGAAACATGTCTAGGGCCACTTTAAGAAAAGAGTAGTCAGCAAATCCAAGTTTGATTTTATGATTTCAGAAGAGTTCAGGTGTCCACAAAAACCATTTGATACCTAGTCAAAGAAGGTATGAACTTGACTAAGATAAAACTAAATTCTATCAGTTGTTTTTAAAGCAACAAGTATTTTCATATTGTAATCCCAATATTGTGCAATATGGTGCCACTGCATGTGTAATGAACAGAACTAGGTATTTCTTTTATGGATCAAATCCAGCAAAGGCTACATTTAGTGAAACAATTTTAATAAATTCATTGAAAGCCACTTAGGCTCATAAAAAAGCCTATGATTTATTATTTTGCTTTTGTATTTATTAATGAATCAGTATTTTAAGGCAATAAAAGAATGTTAGAAAATGTTTCAAACATAATAATAAAAATGATTATACGCACAGCCAGTCTGCACCATACCTAGCTACCATTCATCTTTTAGATCAGTAAGGACGTATTTTATGGCATCAAGCCCTTTGATATCAGATATAAATGAAAAAGTGAATAACAATAATTAACAAAACTATCTACCAGATAAATCAGTGGTAGTTGTATACGGAGGCGACGAAACAAGCCCTTGCAGGCAGTAAGGGCTTGTGCATTGTCTACTAGGTAGAGTTTAATTGTAGTTCAAACTAAATACTATTTTTGAGTTTTGTACAGTCGCCAGTGCATAAAGTTACCACAAACTGTTCAATTTTCTCATTCTATTTTGAACTTAACCACTAACATTGTATGGTTTAAAATCATTTGGAGAAATTTGACAGTTTGTAGTAACTCTAAGCAATACTCGCCTTGCAAGTCGTCATGAAAATATTCGCATGGCTGGGACGCTAGCGCCGCGCTTATTAGCATTGAAGGTGACTCAATTATGGAACCTCTTTTATTAGTAGATGACTATATTCATCGCCCACACAGTATTTAGCTCCAATCTTGAGGTCATACTTAACATTTTGACTTGTTAAATAGAAGTATTTGTTCAGTTTTATTCAATTTAACAACTCATTTGCATAATTGAGATTGTTGCATTCTTGAAATTCTCTGTTTTCTGTATACCTTATTTAACAAAAACATTTAAAAATAAAATATTACAAGGTTGGTTACATCATATTATAAAAGTCACACCCAAATAAACTATCTCCCACCACAATGATATGACATCATTTACTTTCAATTTCTGATAAGGTTTAAATAAAGGCCTTAAACCTGTTGTTTAAGAGCTGTGCTTCTGTCTGTTATACATTATTTGTCAAGACATTAAGATCATCTAGTAGATGGATGCACATTAGCTGGAACACCCGCCCACATTTTGTAGAAGATCATTGTAAGAATGATACAAAAATCTGACATCATCAAATTCCTTAACAACACATGAATCAACAGTTGGTAAAAATAGAGAAATATCATCGCTATGCTTAATTGACATAGTCCCAAGGTCAAATACAATATACAATGTTAACTCTGCTTATACAAACGTCAAATTAGTCACATAAAAATAAGTTTGTCAAATAAAATTAATAGTAGTCCAATTTATGTTGTCTATGCACATAAATATTATCACATGTTTTTACTTCATTGTATACAAAAATACAATGACATAATTTGGTCACAAAACAAACACTTTTTTATTTATTTAAAAGCAATCTCTCCACCCTTTCATATTATATAATCTGGTAACAGTATAGAACTATTGACTCTTGGATTTGATTGGGTAAGTAAAAGTAAAAGGTATAAAGTAAGTAGACTCAAATTCTAAATCCCATTACGGCCTGCAGAATGGATTTGTATTCACATTTGCAATCATCTATCATGTGACTTAATTCATAATTGGATTCTAGTCTAAGATGCTTGATGTAGGTCAGAAGCTATGTAGTCTTAATGTAGGCATGCAACCAACTTTCTGGAATTTCTGGGTGGGGTTCATCCAGATCCAGGCTGTCTTTTATCCTGATTTTAATGATTTCCTGATCTTTAGACACTTTGCTCAAAATACAAATCAATTATAAAACGTTTTTAAGGCCTTACTTCATTGTTTACAATATTAGCTTGAAGTCTCAAAAACATGCAGGTAAATGTTATAAAATTTTTGTTGCATTCTGTATGAATGCTAGAAAAATGACCCAGCATCAACAAGATGTTAAGAAATTGATGTGTTTAATTGGTACACGAGACGAACTGCCTGTTATGGCCTCGAAGCGGCATAGGGCGGGCCCTCAATGAATAAGTCGACCACTGATGGTGTCATTAAAAATAGAGTTTTAAAAACGATTGCCAATGCATGTTTACTACTTGTAGGTACGTGCTGAGTAATGACCTTGTGTTCCCGACTGCTGGATGGAACCGTAAGTCGTTTTATGTTTATAAATCAGTACTCGTGACGTCATTGTGACCGAATTATCCGCACAAACTCGAGATATGAAAAGACAAACAACTCAATTTCACGCTTTTCGCGACGTTAACACTGACCAAAAAGGATCATTACATTAAAATTCATACTTAAAATCTGTGCGCAATCTAATTTCAGGAAACCAACGGCAAGTGAACACCCAGTTTGCAGCACAACAAATATGACGTGATTAATGTAAATAACATACCTTTCTATGTATCCACACACTACGTTAGCACTGTTCACGTTTTACTAATTAATAAACACTGAATTTATTTAACTATCTGCCCTAAAACAAGTCAATCAAAACATCGGCGCAGTTGACGCTGTGTACGGTTTGGTCCATTCGACGCTTCACAAAAATGTTTCCCACTACATCGATCTCGGAAGTCGCGCGCGGCTCCGTGGCGAATGGAATGGAACGGTCGGAACGAAGCAAGCGGAGCACGCAGCTAGTTCGCCCAGTGACGTAATGTTAGCGTTCGCGATAACATTTTTATGAGAAAACATTATAGCTGTCACTTTTCTTAAGTTGAATTTATAAAATATTTTTCCACAAAATATAAGACGATCGTTTAGTAATTAATAATAATGTAAGTATTATGACTAATTGAATGCTACACGATACGAATTGTTTTACTAAGTAGCTCAATAGATGGCGCTACGTTTATACAGTTACGGATTGCATACCGTACCGAATAAAATTTATTTTCCCCTCTAACCCTGAGCTCAGGTAGGAACATCAACCGCAACAGGGACATTCAACATCAATGAATTACATCCACCGTTTCACTTTACTGTTATTTTAAAACGATGGACCCATTGCAATGTACAATAAAAAATTAAAAGTATATAGTTTTTACCCGACTGCGTCGACTGAAAAAACCCGACTGCGTAAAGACTAATTTTAAAAAATACGTGATTAAATTAACTGAGATAAAAACTAAAAAGAAAGAAATAAGCCCTATAGTTTAGAATTCCGTAACAAATCATAAATTCTAATGCAGAACAGAACGCTCACAGTCGGGGCCCCTAGGGAAGATTTGATTGTTACTTGATTTGTTCTGCATTAGAATTTATTATTTGTTACGGAATTCTAAACGATAGGGCTTATTTCTTTCTTTTTAGTTTTATTTCAGTTAATTTAGAAGAAATGAGCCCTATGGCTTATTTCTTTCTTATTCGTTTTTATTTCAGATATTTTTTTCACGATTTTTTTTAAATTAGTCTTTACGCAGTCGGGTTTATGTTTTTTCTCTAAATAATTTACAGGTAAGTAGGTACCTACCCAGATAAAGCGTTGCCTTGCCTGTGATTGTTGTGTTTTGGCTGTGTCCGTTTAGCAACTAGCGCGTTAATTAAAAGAGGTGCTTGATTAATTTTATTAATTACACAAGCACAAGCACATGATAGGTAATACCTACATTTTCACAATTTGTAGTTTTCCATAAGTACTGTTTAATTATTGCGTTTATTTTAGTTGGCCGGCAAAAAAAAATACCCCAATCTGGGTAACCTCAGATATTTTGTGGTTGAATAACTTCTCGGTGAATTGAGTTACAACTTAGGCGTAATAATAAAAAATGTTTATTATGTAATGCTCTATCCAAATAATAAGTTTATTTTGCTTGGCCCAGCACTTTTGAAAATAGCCCATCTCCTTTGCAAAACTTTTTGCTCTTCTGTTTTGATCAGCTTATTAAAACAAGTAAGTACTTAGCTCTTATTTGGTAAGTTCCTAGTCTGTATGATATTCTTTGTTGAAAGAGACTTGTTAGGGCCTACAAAGAGAGCTTTCTTTTAGGTTCTCATCGTCTGAGCGGGCCTTGCTGCCTTTCATTGTAAAGAGCGGCGCTAGTTGCGTTTGAAGAGCCAATCTAGTCTATCACTTCCGGGTGCCTTAATAAAATTTCAGGTTCCCCTCATCACCTGACCTGTGTTTCCACTATTTTAGGTAGCGATGTTTTTTTATGATTTCGTCGTCTGTGAGAATTGCTAATTCAGTAGGTACTAGGTTGTATTGTATGCAATCAAATACGCAAATTACCAGTTAGTCCAAAAATAAATAGGTAGGTGTACTTAACAGTGACAGTCATTTTAACAGTCCAAGTTAACTAAAAAATAGATCCCCTACATCGATAGTGTCTAGTGAAGAGATCGTTCAACATAGATACCCTGTGCCTGTTAGTTACGTAAAGAAAATAATAATAAAAAGGGGCGACGACGACGGTTTGATGCTCTATATTGATTGCGGAACCGAGGGAGCTCATCTATGCTATTCCATGCACCATGAATTGGGCGGGAGGGGAAGCTTATTACATTGCACATTGCTGCATTGCGAGAAACAAATTAGGTAAACGTGGCGTTTGTCATCGTGATGTCCGTTCTAGTTTATTTATTACAGTTACCTACATATTTATTACTAACTAGCTGTACCTGGCATGCGTTGCAATGCATTTTTTCCTACCTACCTACTACTACCTACCTACCTACCTGTCTACTTCTCACCGTTTAAACCTTCCCTGGACTACGACAAACATTTTAAAACCAAAATCAGCTCAATCGGCCCAGCCGTTCTCGAGTTTTAATCAGACTAACGAACAACAATTAATTTTTATTTATATAGATAGATAGAAAGATATTATAAAGAGGAAAACTTTGTTTGTTTGGTTGTAATGAATAAACTCAAAAACTACAGTGCCGATTTCAAAAATTCTTTCACCATTGGAAAGCTACATTCACCCTGAGTAACATAGGCTATATTTTATCCCTGTAGTCCTACGGGAACGGGAACTACGAGGGTGAAACCGCGTGACGTCCGCTAGTTTATTATAAAAGTAGGAACCTAGGTACCGACAAGTTTTTATTCTAGGGAAGTCTTGTAAGTAAAATACTATAGGTACCTACTTGAAGTTCCTTCTCAGTGGATAGGATCTAGGCAGTTAGGTATCTAATCCAGAATTTGTCAAAATGGGAGTAGGTAGATACCTATTAACGAAGTTGTAAGTGCAATGGCATTCTGATTAGTGGTAAAAGGTGCCAAATTCCTATAAAGGTCATGCATTTCGGTCAATTGGTGTCCTTAATTAGTGCATGCCCATTTGAATTTGTCAAGCCAGTGCGTTCGAGTATCATGCGCTTATTGGGTCTAGGTAGGTACCTGCATGGGTATTGGCTATTTTATTACCATGCCAATCTCGAGTTTGCTGCGTAGGTATCTAGGTATGCATATACCTACATATTGCATACATGCATACAGTAAATCCTATTACCTAGCTATAAATATAAAAATAAATTGACTTGTGGGAGTACAGTAGAAGCCTAACTAGGCTAGGCAGATACGACGACGAGGAAATACATCCCCAATGTGACCTCAGTCGTATCGTATCAATTGACGCTATTAATTGAAAACAAAATAATCATTACGTAAATAAAAAAATCGCAAAAAAAAAAAAACGTTCGCGTAAATTCGGAACAAAAATGAATAATTAACATACTCAAAAGAACAAAACGTACTCGTCTTCTATGGGCGTGTAGGGGAACGCCGTCTCTTGCACCCTGGGCGGCGGGCTGCTCTCTGGTTCCTCTTGAAGGGGACTCTCGTAGATTAGGGTCTCCACCATCGACCCTTTTGAACTGCCAAACGACACCCTACAAAAAAGAAACAACGTAAATAATTCAAATTTTAAGTAAGTACAATACAACACAGTTAGGTTCAGGAACAAATTGTAATTTCTATTTAAATACTCTCTGTGAATTTTGATTTGATTTGATTTCGTCCTGTCACACGAAGACTAATTATTTATCAAGTTTTTTATTTTTCAGTAGAATACAATGTTCAATGCTGGGCAAGGCCTCTCCCAATTCTTTCCAGGAGCACTTTTCCAGTGCCTCCTCCAACCCGCCCTCAAAACAGACATAGGACGATTTGCTGAATTGAAATCAAATCAACCGTTTGTACCTACGTGAATATTTTTGAAACTTTGAATGAGACTCGAAAATGGAGTTACTTACCTACCTAATCTTTTTATGAGAATTCGTTACCTAGTTTTTGTGTAAGTAGGTGCCTATATCTAGTTCTTTTCTGTTTCTAGCTTTACCCAATTACTCATCCTTCACGTTTGACTAATAACATCATACACATGATGCTAACAATTTTATTAATTCTGATTTATTTAGTACTTTCGTTCAAACGTTATGGACTACAGTTCTACACCCGAGGGCCACCGAGTTGACCGAGCTCGTACGTTATGGACTCTACAGTTCTACACCCGAGGGCCACCGAGTTGACCGAGCTCGTACGTTATGGACTCTACAGTTCTACACCCGAGGGCCACCGAGTTGACCGAGCTCGTACGTTATGGACTCTACAGTTCTACACCCGAGGGCCACCGAGTTGACAGAGCTCGTACGTTATGGACTCTACAGTTCTACACCCGAGGGCCACCGAGTTGACCGAGCTCGTACGTTATGGACTCTACAGTTCTACACCCGAGGGCCACCGAGTTGACAGAGCTCGTACGTTATGGACTCTACAGTTCTACACCCGAGGGCCACCGAGTTGACCGAGCTCGTACGTTATGGACTCTACAGTTCTACACCCGAGGGCCACCGAGTTGACAGAGCTCGTACGTTATGGACTCTACAGTTCTACACCCGAGGGCCACCGAGTTGACCGAGCTCGTACGTTATGGACTCTACAGTTCTACACCCGAGGGCCACCGAGTTGACCGAGCTCGTCGATGACTTTGACGTGTTTTGAGAGTCTATTACAGTCAAGTTATAAAGCAGTTTTTGTATCTTTACAAATGCAATGATTTACATACTTTGTACCTACCTTACTTAAACCTACAGTAAAAGTGCACATTACTATCAGTGAGATGTATTGAACGCACAGGAAATTGTATTGCTTTGTTCATGGCCTCCGATATCGCTACTTCGCTAGACATCAAGATAAAATCGATTTTTTAAGATATTTCATCAACCTCAAAGCCCGCGATACGACGATACCCATTTGACTGGCACGAACTGACATTTCCTTGACAGTGACTTTGTTTTGTGTATTTTGGCGAGTGAAAAAATGTTAATGGAGGTCGATCCTCATAAACGACACCGTGCAAAATTGTGAGCTGGCGGTAGGTACCTATGTAACTGAACTCTAAAATTGAATCTACAGTTTAGCTACCTGGAATGTGCAGTAGCATGTAAGCTCGAGTAATCGCAATATAACCTTTTTGGGTTTCGCACTCGCAATAAAACCTCTTTGGGTAAGATTGTATGTCAGTAAAAACATTCTGGTAGGAAAAAAAATATATGGCTGCTTGTCTACTTGTCAATTTACAGAGCATTTTTCGTAAACGTTATTTTGTTAACCAAGTGATTTTTATGCAATATAATTTACCACATTTTCGAATTTATTAGGAAATTGCAGTATCAGTTCTCAATACTTGATTGCAAATCTTTGCCACCAAAGTATCAAGTTCTCATTTTTATCTGTACACCAGTTAAATAAAAAGGTAGGTTCCTTCATTCCTTGGGGCTAGTTGCCATGATATGACAAAGTATACATTTTCTCAGATTTACTCGTGTCATGTGACCGTCATGTAAAACTTGCCTTCTAGTATTTCAGATTAGCTACGTCGTCGCTACGCACGTAAACCGTACTTTGACTTGATTGGTAGCTATGGAAAGCTGGTGCAGACTGTTGCTACCTAAGAATAGTGATGATGATAATATTAATGAATTACAGGTTCAAAACTACACGTTTATTTGTGCAACAAGAGAGCAAAGTGGGTTTTTGCTGGCACGAGTGTTGATTTTGAATCCCGAATAAATGAAGGATTCTATGTTAGAATCCTGATCGTAGCGAGGGATTCAAAGACACGAGATGCAAATAACTTTGGTCTCGTGTACCACATACAACTTTCCACCTCAGCAGTGAGGACATATTATACTTAAGCAATACAAAACATACATATAAAACAATACATACCTACAACTTACTAATATAAAAATAATGTATAGATATTTTTCGCGAGACTTGTCAGGCAAGAAATTTAATTTTGCATTTTTTATATTACGTTTCAATTCTTCTAGTGTTAAATAGCAGACTTCGTCACTGGGCTCACGCATATTTATTTATTATTATTATTACTTTAATATCCATATTTCATTGTGCTTTGTAGCTAGCGTACATTGACCTAACCATTGCTAGCGTAACAAATAATAAAACAGTAACAATTAGAACCCCGCAATTTTTTTTATGCGTTCTCAAACTACACTCGCGGTATTCTGTCTCAATAATAAAGATTGTTTAAAACTATAAATAAATAAGTAGATACGTGCTAAAATTCATATTTTTTTCTTTATCATTCTTCATCCTGATTTAATTATAAAAATTATAATTCGATTGTTCGAAATACAATAATTTTTCATTTAAAACCTACCGACACGTAATTTACAATATTATGGTTCTCGATTTACAATATCGGTATCCGAACGTTTTATTGTATGTTTATTTTTGGGCCTACTAGGTATGGAATTTGAAAATCGAATTTAGTTGAAATAGGTTAAATGAGAAATTAAAAACAAAGAACATTTATCGAATTAAATATTGTTCTTTGAGTAACTCATACTATTGTCTTCTCTTGTCTTGCCTTGCACAAATCTATAATGATAAAATTCGTGTATTTCGATCTTGATATTTTTATTTTATTTCTAACATGGTAGCATGAGCGTTTATATTATTAACATTTGAAAAATTGTTAATAAGGGAAGACGTACACTACATTGAAGGTGCAAGTAGAACTACATAAATCGGCTAATGGAAGATCTCTGTGATTTTATTGAAGAAACACCACCAACTGCGGCTGGTCTTAAGATCTATAAGATGGTACGTGCAAAGATGCTGTCAATGGTTAAACCGCATCGTTTGGTACATGTAAAGAAAGCAAATACAGCCAAAAAGAGCTGGGATGCTTTAAAAGCTGCCTTCGAAGACCAAGGAATTAAAAATAGATGTTGATTGCTAGGACGACTAGTTAGTCAGAAGCTGAGCATTTATAGTAGCCAACGAGTCTACGTTATTGAGATACTGTCGCTAGCCAATCAGCTAGCAGATATGGGTAAAGAAATAGATGAGTTATATAATTATACTGGCTGCACTTATGCTACAAGGACTAGGAGAACAGTATGTGCAGATGAGAATGGCTATCGAAAAAGCAATGTGTCGTTAACAACAGACTACGTCAAAACTAAATTGCTACAGATTGATGTTGCTTCAACACATGAGGATTCATCGCAGAATGCTTTGAGTACTACTAAGAAGAAAACCTATTGAAAAGCAAATGAAAAGGATAAAGGAAAGACAGCAAATAAGAAGATTGAATTGGGAAGGACATGAAGCTCGTTTTCTAAGAAGCATCACAATCATGCGCACACCACACATACGGCACTCCCTACCTAAAGAAACGTTTCGCAAGAGTTGATTTTGGATTCTGGAGCGTCATTTCATATGACGAGGAAACGACGAGGAAAGATTGGCTAAAAAACTATAAGAGGTTTAATATGCGCGAATGGGAACAGGGTGATAGGTGAAAACCCAGGCGACGTCTGTTCAGATGAGTTGAACGTGAGTGTGAAGGGAACTGCTTAAATGCTGCTGCTGCTGTCCCCAAGTTAGCTACGAATCTATTAAGTGTCAGTACAATAGCGAATCGAAATTTAGTGGTAGTATTTTCGAAAAGAGGTTGTGAGTTGTAGAAGAATGTCAAGTGTATGACGAGGTTGAGTTGGTATGAAAGGTAGAGAAAGGGATTTATGTGATAAAGTCTAATTCTAATCCTCACATGTTTTCAGCTTTAGAAACAAAAGTTGATGATGAAGTCCAGCTTTGGCATTGCAAACTTAGACATTTGGGACTTGTCAACATGAAGATACTATGTGACAAACTGGCTAGAGGTATTAGTTTCAAGGATCCAGATTCAGTACACATTATCTTTTCCGAAACAGAAGAGTACACGTGCTACTGAACTTATTGAATTAGTACATAGCGATGTTTGAAGGCCAATAGAAACTGTTCATTTGCGGGATATTAACATTTTCTGACGTTTATTGACGACAAATCGAGAAAAACACTTGTTTATTTTTGCGGAACATAAGTAAGGTTTTTTCGAAGTTGGTAGAGTTTAAAACGCTTGTTCAAAATCAGATTGGTTGAAGACTCAAGGAGATTAGGACAGATAACGCAACCTACTACGTCAATGACCCACCAGCTTACAGTGGAATACACACCGCAACAGAATGGAGTGAGTGAGAGGGCAATAATTGTAGAACGAGTCAGAATAGTATGCTTGAAGAAGCGAAACTTGACAGGTAGTATTGGGCTGAAGCGGTCATTACTTCGGTTTATCTGAAAAACAGATGTCCTACACGTGCTGTTAAGGGGGTGACGCCTGAAAAAACATGGTCTCAAAGAAGGGTTGAAGGCCGGGCGTTTATGCATGTTCCGAAACAGAAACTGAAGAAGTTTGACTCAAATAACTGCCGTTTGTCGGCTATTGTGAAACACCTAAGGGTTATCGACTTTTAGACCCTGTAACACATTCCTTATACAAAGCAAGAGATGTAGTTATCTTTGAAAATCAAGATTAATGCAAACGATACTGATGAAATTGTAGAAATGATACCATCAGATGACGTCTGGGAGAGACCTATAATGATCTAAGAAGTTAATGCTCCTAATGAAGCTCGTCACGTAGTGCAACATGAAGAACGACAAACTGATGTTTTTTTTAATATGAAGAAGTGTCAGTTCCTGAATCTGAACTACAGGACAGTAATAGTTCTGAACATAGATTGCAAAACACTTGTTGAACAACAGTGTGTGGAAAATACAGTTGAACGAGTGGATGTTTCTGAAACTAAAGTGCAGGTCCTGTACTGGAATGTGAAAACACTATTATGCAGAAAAAGATATAAAGGAAGATCCTATAACTACAGAAGAAGCTTTATCAAGAGTTGATAAGGATAAGTGGCAAATAGCTATTCAAGAAGAGCTTAATGCATTGAAGAAAAACAACAGTTATACATGGGAGTTAGTAGAAAAAGCTGATGACTTGTCTATCTACTTTAGAAAGCTATATACGATCTAAAGCTGGCTCCCAGAGCATGGTACGAGAAATTGAATAAGGTATTGTTAGACTAAGGTTTCAAGAGATGCGAAACTGAACCATGTGTTTACAGAAGTAAGAAAGTACATGACTATGATGATTATAGCTATTTATGTCTATGATACTCTAATTGTTTGGAACAATGAGAAGGAGAGAATAAAATTAATAACGGAACTTCAAAGAAAGTTTGAAATGAATGATCTAGGTGAGGTAGATGTCTTTCTTGGAATGAAAAACAAATGTCAGGACAACTCTATACAACTCAATCAAACAGAGTATATTGAGAGAATTCTGAAGAAGTTTGGAATGAGTGCCTGTAAGAGTGTAAAGACTCCTGTTGAAAGTGGGATTAAACTTGTAAAACCACAGGATAAAAATTACATTCCAACAATGGATATACCATTCAGAGAACTAATTGGTTCGTTAATGTATTTAGCTGTATGTTCAAGACCTGATATCTCTTAAGCAGTAAGCTATTTTCAAGTCAGTTCAACAGCTGTTACGACAAAACATATTGGGCAGCTGCAAAGCGTGTGCTAAGATACTTGAATGCTACCAAAGAATTTGAACTAACATTTAACAAGACGGGAAATAAACTTGTTGGTCATGTAGATGCTGTTCAAGCAGGTGATGTGTGTGTTCGAAAATCATACACTGGTTTTGTATTCACACTTGGAGGTGGTCCAATAGCATGGGAAAGTCGTAAACAAACTACAGTAGCTCTCTCAAGTGCTGAATCTGAATATGTGGCACTTTCAGAGGGGAGTCTGAGACTCTTTAGTCTGCATTCTTAACTGCAATTCTAGCCGAGTTGACTGGAGTTAATGAAGTCGCAGAATTGTTAAGTGATAGTCAGTCTGCGATTCAAATTACTTAGAATCCAATGCATCGAAGCACAAAACATATAGATGTTAGGCATCACAACATTCGGGAAAATCGACAGCAAAACCTGCTTGTTTGAGGTGCTTTTTTTTGTATGGGAAATCATCAAATGACTTCTCCCACTCTGGGCCGAGCGGGAGGCGAACGCGCCGTCGTTACACGGACGGACGGCTAGCTAGCCCATAGCTAATCGTCCACAGGCCCGCGTCTACGGTGGCGGGTAGCCACCAGGAGGCCCCCGACGCCCGGTGCGTCTCCCATGGCGCCTGGGACGAGAGGCTCTCTCCCTCTCGCGTTCCGCCACCTCCTTCGTTAGGGCGATTGTGCACTACAAGGAATTTTACTGTCCGGCAGTCCGATTTTTTACGGTCCGAAGTGGCATGAAAAAAACGGATAATTGGCTTGTGCACTTGTCCGTCTTTTCTCGGATGATACGCCTCAGTTTAGGGTAGCTCTGTCTTTGAAACACGCGCACCCTCCTTCCCCGCGCCCGCCCCGCCTGCTCATGAAAACGGACGTAGTGCACAAGCATTTAAAACACGTTTTTCATTGCTGTCATTTCGGACCGGAAAAAACCGTTCCGGAATGGGGAAAAGTAAAATGTCGGACGGTAAAATTACGTATAGTGCACAAACTAGTATATATATATTATATGGCGTGCCATATCGGACCGTAAAAAATCGGACTGCCGGACAGTAAAATTCCTTGTAGTGCACAATCGCCCTTAGCATGACTGCTTCGCAGAAGGAGGTGACGGCTTCCCATTCCGTCTCGCCGCCGATCGCCGCTACGAGGACATGGCGGTGCTCCACGCAGTAGTACGCAGGGCAGACTTCCACCGTATACTCCACCGTGTCCTCCGGTCGATCCTTGCAGTGGAAACACCCGGGCGTTTCCTCCCGCCCGATTCGCTGCAGGCACCTCCCGAAACATCCGTGTCCGGTGAGGACTTGCGTCAGGCGGAAGGCGAGGACGCCGTGGCGCCTCTCAAGCCACTCCTCAAAGAGGCGACTTACCGACACTATCGTGGCGTGCCCTGCACGGGGTTGTGACAGTCGCTCTCTCCATGTCGCCATGAGATCGCGCCGGAGGTTTGTCTGCTGAGCGGCGACTTGCCGCGGCAGCGGAGTTTCCCCGCGGCGTAGTGCCTCCGCGCGCCATTCGTGCAGGCGCGCGAAGACCATCGCCTCCAGATCCCATGGCGGCACTCCGGCAAGTAGGCCCGCCGCCTCGCGGGAGATCGTGCGGTACCCACGGACCATTTTTACGGTCACCACTTTCTGGGGCGCGTTCCGGTAATGGGCGGCTCGCCGCCTCAAGGAACGCGCCCACACTGGGGCCCCGTAAAGAGCCATGGGCCGCACGACCCCTGCATAGAGCCTGCGGCAGGAGGCGTTTGGCCCCCCAAGGTTGGGCAGGAGCCGCCTGAAGGCAGCCCCGGTCCGTTCCAGCCTGGGGGCCAAACGTCGGAAATATTTCACGAAGTTCCATCGGCTGTTGTGTGTGGATACCCCTCCTACCGTCAGTGCGGTGACGCATTCCGAGGCCCATGAAAGCACATGGCCTCGGACTTGTGCAATGCCACCTCGAGACCCAATTGCCGGATTCTCTCAACGACTACCGCAACCCCACGTGTCATGTTTTCGGCCGCCGCCTCGTGCTACTCGTATTTTTGGCCTTGAGCCTACCTACCGCCACTCTCAGGTCCCCCAGTCACTTCCGGAGTGTCACTAATTATAATAACCTTCTTATTTTTTTAAGTCGGTTAACATTCAGTCGAGTGGGAGTAGCCCTTGACAGAAGTAAGTACATACCTAAGTATACATACAGGGTGTAAACCACCTCATCACAAAGCCGTTAACCAAGCGGCGTCAGCGGGGGGGCCCAGGTGCGAAGTTTATTCCGCACCATCTTGTAAGGGCGCCCCCACGGATCGGATTGTTTGAGGTGCTGAGGTGAAAATAATATTGTAATAACCAATTCTGTTAATCACTGTCCTAGCCAAAACAAAAACTTTCTATCCTATAGGCAAGGAGGCGACACAATAGTCACGTAGTTTTTACGTTGAGTACAGTTCCGGATCCGCGGCTTAGTGCTACTTAACATTCTTAGTGAAGTCTGCCCCACTTTAACTATAACTGACACCAGCCTTTAGCCTCTAGCATTCCTTTACTTTGGTAGGTTGCATACAATTATGTAAATTGAGTTCTAATTCGAATTTCTCCATTCAGTTTGCGCATTTTAGTAATTATTTATCCTATGGTGACCTCTCGTTTCTAAAGGGAGCTTCAATCAACTCGGCCTATAGCAGCCCACTGCTGGTCATAGGCCAAGATGCTCCCTCCACAACATCCGGACCTTCACGTTTTTAACTCAGATAATATGTCTCAATTTCATGCCAAGGCCAACCAAAAGCTTCGTTTAAGTTCGGCAGCATTCCGTCTAGGGCCAAGTGTTCTAGATTCTTACACTCACTCTGTCATCGGCAGATAGTCCTGAGACCCTCTAAACTTGATTTCTTTGTTTCGTTATCTGATCTGCGAGTTTAGAGAGCCATCATCTTTTGCAGAAATAGAGCAACTTAACTAATTAAAACCCACACCAGTTACACCAGATACAGTTAAAATTTATCTGTAAGTCAATTAATCTTATCTAGCATATTTCAAGCGGTTTCTTTCATTAACTTATCTACACACTCTAAATTGAATATTTATTCAGTTTGCACACAAAGGATGCTATGTACTGTTTCGGTTGTGTTGCAGTTAGTTTCAACTCGCACATCTGGCACATCTAGAATTCATGAAGGACCTAAAATACGAGTATATAAAGAGGATCTCTTAAGTGCTGCTAGTTCCAGCACTCTGCTTTCATACCGTATTTAACGTTTCTCAATAAAATCAAACATCACTTGAACAAAGACGTGATATTGGCATCTTGCCCGGCTCCCGGCACCGTCAGATCAGTACCTTGTTTTGCTCCTATACTGAGATCATGTGTGTTCTTTTCCTTTTATAGATAGAACCTCGTATAATGGTTTCGAAATCTTTACAGGTTAACAATGCCTGTGACGAATTATGACCCAAACACGGAAGCGTTTCAAATGCGAGCGCAATGGCAAAAAGCGGATAACTGCAGAAAGATGTGGTTTGATAGATGGAGCTGGCTGCTTGATGAAAGACAGTAAGATTTTTTACCCCAATAAATAATTCTAATAATTCTATAAGCAGGAGCCAAAGGCGCTAATTTCGATGGATCAATTTATTGGGTAATTTGCAAACTATTTCACCATTTCTTATAGTAGTAGATATTTATGTATACTTACATAAATATCTATCTGGAATAAACAACATTGATGAGCAAAACTTAACGCCTGTATTCCAGAATTAAAGACGCTTCTAAAAGTAAATAGGTCAGGAAATTAGCCTAAATAATTAGTCATAGGCGTCGCCACTTTTAGCAAGTGCTTCTAAGAACAAATCAACATTTATTTGTCCTCTAAATTCAAAAATATTAAAAATAAACTTTTTTTATATTAGGCTTCATACCTTTGTTTTTCCTGCAACCTGGCGAAAGCAAAGCCACAGGCAAAGCGCGGAAAAAAAAATTAAATCAGTCTCGTAATAATTCATGACACAAATGTCTTACATTATTTTATTTTTTTTTCTTCAAAATTGTATTGAAAAACGTCGTTTGATACATGTGGACAATTTTTTTATTGCAGTTCTCGTGTGTTAATACCGCCTCGAACTACAATAACAAACTTTCTCCACTTGTATCAGAATGTAGGTACTATTTCAGCAGAAAGTGATCCATCAGTTTATAGGTATGGACCAGTATGGACTATTTAGCTTTCGCATTTCGTGAAACTAGGTATACATAGTATGTCCACAGTAAAGAGGAAATTTCATCGTCGTGACAAAACGTGAGTTACGTCATTGCATGACTGCGTTGAAACTAGGGCAAGCTAATTGGTAATAGCTACTTTTATAATAGTTAGTCATATATGTATTTGTATGAATTAGGGCTTTTCTATAATGCGGATCGGTTCGTTATATCTACGTCGCTACGTAGGTTACCCGTGTAAAATATTCGCATTTAATACCTACCTACTAATTTAGCGACAATACTATAAAAACTGGCAACTTGCAGCAAGACTACTCCTGACGTCAAAACTGCTACAAAACGAAGCTAGGACATTGCGTGAAAGACACTTGCGCAAATTCATTTGCAAGAAAAGACATTGTTATGCGAGAATTAAAACTTGCGTGGATCTGACTGGCCGTTAAAACTCACATGACTGTGTCTATTCGCGCAAGTGGGTTTGGATGCGCACAAAAGTCCAATCGCAGTTTTTTATTTCACAGTTTTCACACAAGTTTGTTCGCCCAAGTGTCTTTAGCGCAAGTGTCCTGATACCCATCTAAGCGCAGAATTCGCCATGGAGATCAAATTTATCGTGAGCGCTGAAGTTTCGTGCGAAACCAATGTTGAACACGACCGTTCCTAGTTCACGAACGGTTCTCCAACAAACGAAATTGCTAAAAAAAACTGTTTGAATACTTTAGAAAATGTTGACCTTTAAAGTATTTTTGTTGAAATGTTTTGAAAGCTCCTGTGAAGTTTATTTAGATCTACTTAAGTTAGTGTCTACGGGACATTCTGCTTCAAGTAGATTTTAGTAAACCCTATTTTGAATTTTATATTAATGCCACATTCGACCACGAACTGAACGAATTTGAACGAAGTTAAATAGGTTCTTTCCGGTGGATTTGATATAATAGCTTACGTAACGAATATCATTAACGTACCTATACCTACTTGTTATTTATTCGTAGGTCGTGGTTGGACGAAGGTACACAGACACACTTAGGTAGATACTAATCATTATGAAGTTCCCACTAAGCTATTTATCGACCGCTTTGTTACCTTGAAAAGAAAGCAGTGGTCGGTTCCTAAATTCTATAAATCGGTTTTTTCTTACATATCGTAGCTTTTCGTAGTCTGAATAATAAATAGCTCCTATACCTCGTAAACGCCTTCAAATATAATACAGGGTGATTGGTAATTGGGTGCAGGCTTTGAAATGGATGATACTAAACCTTATTTGCAACAATTTTAACCCGACAACTGGGGGTCCAAACTGGTTGGTTTCTGAGGAATCTATGTTTTTAAGTTCTTTTTTTAATTTCTCTCAATAAAGTGCTGGTTGTGAGAAATCTACGCCCTTCAAAGTGTTAAATTGATAGTTTTCTGATAGTTCATACACGATACATTCGTCCTTCGAAAACTAATTTGTCAAAAAAGTACGTCATCTACCTTAGGAAAATAAGCGCGAAGTAGCGTAGTTTTCATCTGTAAAGGTTGTTGCGGCGTTGACCATAACAGTGTTGTTTCTGTCGTCAGGAAATTAATGGAGCAATCAGATGTGATTCGTCAAGAGGCAGCAGCTGTTGCTCGTTCTCAGGTCACGATTAAGACAGAGGTGACGAAATCCCTGAAACCTGTTCCCGTCACATCGACTGGATTTATAGGATGGCTCGGTAACAAGTAAGGTCTTTTATTAGCTGAATAGTTCAGCACAGGCGCGACTCAACGAGCTTGGGCTCTGATTGTTGGGTACCAATTCAAACGATTTGAATTTTTATCTGCAGAGCGGCCGCAGCAGCGCCAAATCATTGAATTCAGAATAAAACATACATACATTTCTAAACATCCTATCATAGTGAATTTCAGATTACGATTTATAGGTATCTTCTTTAAGACCTGGGCGGAAATAAACGAATTTCAAAGTCATGTATGGAAGCCACAAGAGAACACGCTACCAATCTATAATCTATACTATGTGCGTTAAAAGCCGTAAAACAATGAATGATTCCTTATCAGTGCATAACTGTTTTTTCACAGGCGTGATTGCCTCCTAGAAGTTTACGAACCGTGGCTATGCAACCCGAAGTTGCACCTGCCCGAAATATGGGACGACCCGGAATACATGGGTGTGTCGAAGAAATAGATTAGTCTTTATTTCTGTATAACGTTACCTAATTAGTTAAATATTTTTAAACAATTAAATACAATAGATCTTTGAAATTATTTAATTAAACTTTACAATAATCACTTAATGTTTCTTTTATTCAATTATTTAAGTATGCGTTCATGCCACACTGTGAATGTATAAACAATTTTATAGCAATTCACACCACGTAATTGGCTGAGGCGGATAATTGGCAAAGCAATTAAAAATCACAACATTTAATTTTATATGATTAGCGTATGCCCCAGTGGTTTGCGTTGACTACTGTTTTTATAAACGAGTTCGCATTTAAATGTTTTCAGATGATACGATTGTACATTTATATTCAGATTGAAATCACTACGGCATGGACGTGATATTCGCATGTAGCTGTATCATTTGCAATGAAGGCCGGGAAGACCTTTAAAAGGTGCATTGATCTTGATCAAATGCAATAATAATAAGTACACCTTCACATATCAATGAGATAGGCAAAACAACGCACGAAAGGAAAGGATTCGTTATGGTAGAGAATAGACTACTAGTGGATTCTGCTTCAGAATAAGTTATGGTTAACTAGCTGACCCGCGCAACTTTGTCTGCGAGTGATGTTACTTCTGATACCTCTAAGAATATGTGTACAAAGTTTCACGATGATCGGTTGAGTAGTTTTCGCGTGAAAGCGTAACAAACAAACTTACATTCACGTTTATAATATTACTAGCTGACCCGCGCAACTTCGTCTGCGAGTGAGGGTTATTTTTTTTTTAAATAAAAAGTATCATATGTTACTTCTAACACCTCCAAGAATATGTGTACAAAGTTTCATGATGATCGGTTGAGTAGTTTTCGCCTGAAAGCGTAACAAACAAACTTACATTCACATTTATCTATACTAATATTATAAAGCAGAAGAGTTTGTTTGGTTAAACGCACAAATCTCAGGAACTACTGGTTCAAATTGAAAAATTAGTTTTTGTGTTAGATAGTCCATTTATCGAGGAAGGCTTTAGGCTAACAACATCATCGCTACGACTATTTGGAGCGGAGCAGGAATGAAAAATGTTGCAAAAACGGGGTATTCTTTTTCCATTATTTTTTCTCTCTTATATGACGCAGACGAAATTGCGTGGGTCAGCTAGTAATATTATATAGGATATAGGATTATTAATTATTATAGCTATAGCGTCGAGACCCATTTACACAGAGTGGATAATTGATTGAAGTCGACGTGTCCTTGAGGAGTGGAAGCTGTGAATCGAAATCTAACGATCACATTTTTACACCTAACTATTTGCAATCTTCAAAGCCAAAGTTGCGATGTTAAAAAAAAAAACAGAAGAAAAGGGATTTTTAGTTTCGATTACACACCAAAAATTCATCTTCCCATGACAATCCACCAATTTCACTCTACGCTCTAATTTTACGCAAAGATTTTAGATTAGGTACTGTTCTTTTTATATCGCAATCCATTATTTTTGCTGTTTAATCCGTAACTAAACACAATACATAAGCTCTTATAAGTTAGTGTCTGATACAAATCAAATTCAGCCTTAGATATTGATGGTTAAAGTTTTTTTTACAGTAATTCTCTGCTGCACACCACGTCTTGCGTTAATCGAAATTTGACTCAGTTTCGATACCGCTGGCTCCGAGCATCCGAGCATATCCGAGCTTGAAACTCAGAAGAGTATGTATCCTATATCTACAGAGTTTCAAGTTGATCGAATTCATTTGGTAGTATGGCCTCTACAGGCTTTAAATAAAAAAGCCCGTTCTACAACGGGCCGCGGCTGTTCTGTCTGATGAAGTGAAGACGCGGAGCATGGAGACACCTCGGAGCGCGGCGGCCACTGTTTGATACAGTTTAGTCAACACTTTCCATAGGTACCAAGCGTGTCACCGTTCACGGCTTTGGAAACAGTTCGCAACTTGTTGTTGAGAAGTTGTGCGAACAATGTACTAGTTGTCTAAAGAGCGCCTCTAACCGCTGCGGGCGCGGGCGGCAGCGGCGCGCGGCAATTCCATGCTTCGAGGCATTGTGACACTTGCATATTTTACACACGACGACAACATAATATTAGTAAGTAATTTAAACACATAAAAATAATGATTATTTTACAGCTTACCTCTTCAATGTGGTGTGTTTGGTTCCATTTCCGAGAAGTTTATGCTTTGGTTTATCGTGCGCACCAGTGGGCGTCGAAGAGGATATGGTGAGATCGCTGGCAAACGAACTGGTTGAGGACTCTTTGGAGATGTTGGTGATGGCAGAGCGACAGCGGCGCGCGGCTGACTCGGGACTGCCGGGGCTGCCCACAGTGCCCACCAGCTCCAGCGCCAGCCGTCCTTTACCCGGCGCCGGCGGCGGCTTCTCCTCCACCGGGACCATGTACGACAGCATTGCTGCCTACTCTCTATTCTTTAACCACATGAAATTCCACAGGTTGTAAGTCACGCCTCAGATTCAAACTTGTATAGTAACATTGCCCATTTCCACAAAATTAATTTCGTCCTATTCTTATGTCAGTCACACACAACGTTGTTTATGTCTCGCTCGACACTCTGAAGAGATCTGAAAGATGATTGTTATAATAATATACAGGTCGTTAGGAGATCATTGTTATAAAGTGAGTACACGCATTGACAATCGATTTGGGAGAACATCTTACTTTTGTCATGCCACTTTATTTGGTAAGTATCTTGAATATTTGTGAAGCTTACAAAATACAACTGGTAACATGCCGGACACCCCCGGAAAGGGCTTGGAACATTTTTGTATGAAGCGTGGCCAGATTTTTTTCCGTCATTTTGATTTTTTTTTCAGAGTAGCGGCCACGCATGAGACTAATATAAATCGATAGCAGGTACATAAACAAGTTTTGAAAGAGACGAAATGTTCTAAAGTGTGACGTTTCCGAGATTATGAGCTATTAAAGTCCATTCACTGATGGAATCTTCAGCACAACTCTGATTTGATCAGACACGCATAAAAATTGTCTCAATCGATAGCTGGCATCAATACAAACAAGTTTTGTACGAAACAAAACGTTCTAAAGTGTCACGATTCCGAGATATGAGGTATCAAAGTTTAAGTAAATTCATTGAGCGTCTTCAGCACAACTTTGATTTGATGATGATTTCAGATAGCGATTGATACACGTTTTCAACCGACTTCCAAAAAGAGGAGGTTCTCAATTCGTCTGTATTTTTTCTTTTTTTTTGTGTGTTACCTCAGAACTTTCGACTGGGTACTGGGTGACCCGATTTTGATGGTTTTTTTTTTGTTTGAAAGCTGGTGCTTCCCGTGTGGTCCCATTTTAATTTGCTGAAGACCTGATGTTGATCTTCGGAGATATACAACGGAACTCTTCAAAAATACACAGCAAATCTGCAGTGATTGCTGCAATCGCTTGTAGGTTCATTGTTTATACTACATCATGACGAAACATCACGCCTGTATGCTCTGAGGGGGTACGCAGATGTGTAAAATACACCCAGATTTCGAAAGTGTTTGTTACCTCAGAACTTTCGACTGGGTGAACCGATTTTGATGGTTCTTTTTTATTTGAAAGCTGGTGCTTCCTGTGTGGTCTCACAATCATCAAATCAGTATCTGATGATGGGATTCTGGAGAAATAGAGAGAACTCTTCACATTTTATAGGCACACTAGAAGCGATTTGGGTAGTTTTAGGAAGTGTACTTTCTCGAAGTGATCCCATTTCAATTTGATGAAGATCTGATGAAAAACTTCGGAGATATGCAACGGAACTCCTCAATAAATGATAGCAAATGTACTGGGATTGCCGAAATCTCATATCTGTCTATTGTTTACACCAGTTCGTAATCTAAAATCACACCGGTACGCTGTGAAGCGGTACGGCACATGTGAGCCACTAAAAAGGGAAAAATAAAAACTTTTTTACAAAAAATAAAACCGACTTCAAAGAAAATAAAGGTCACCGACTTCTGAAGCGTTTTTTCTGATGTTTTTTTTTCAATTTTTTGTTTTCTCTGAAGTCGGTTTTATTTTTTGTAAAAAAGTTTTTATATGCGTGGCCGATCAAATCAAAGTTGTGCTGATGATTCCATCAGTGAATGGAGTTTAACTTTGATAGCTCATATCTCGGAAGCGTGACACTTAAGAACATTTTGCCGAATACAAAACTTGTTTGTATTGATTTCAGCTATCGATTAAAGTCTTTTGCGTAACCGCTACTTTGAAAAAAAAAATTGGCGGAAAAAAAACCCGGCCAAAAAGTTCAAACCCCACTAGTGGTTTGCACTTTGCGGTCAGATAGGTCAAGCTATCCAGTATCCTCTCTATACCTAATTACAGTCGTAGACTGGACGTAGTCGCAGACGTCTAGTATTTTAACTTAACTTTTGAAGATTTAATTAAGCTGAATTTTCCAAAAAGGCTTAAACGCTGGGCTAGTCCAGTAAAATAACCTAATTAAAGTTATTAAAATCAATATAACGCATTGTGAGACTCTAAGGTCCACGTTCACCGAAAAGATAACCGTCTGATTATCTAAAACCAGCTGTCACTGTGACATATTCCCATACAAAAATGCGTTTTAAACAGCTGTTTTAGATAAACAGACTGTCATCTTTTCGGTGAACATGTCCATGTTTACCGAAAACTCTTTGGAAAATCTTTCTGTAACATTTTTATCAATGCAGTGAAATTTTAAACACTATATTACAACGCTATCCATGTTTATGTATTATGCATTGGCTAGGTTGAAAATGAAGACGTTCATAGACTTAGACACATTTGCCACACATTATTTTACTTAGCCTTGATGGTACTTTTTTGCACTCATATCTTGTAAAAGTCGATAAGTCTAGTATCGTGTGAGCGTACTTGCACGATTCCTTTGCCTTGACCTAGCGGCGCGCCTAGAATACTTCATTTTTTCCTTAATTATAAGTATCTAGTCGGAAACGATGGGATTCATCCATGGGCTTTAAAATCTCTCAACTGCTACAAGTTTTCAGAAACACTAGTCGTGTGCTCTTTATTATTGATTCCAAATGATTGTTATGCTCAGTGGCTGTCAATTACGTCGCAGCTTGGTGACTTTAATTGATCGTTAAACTATTCCGTGCGTTTAACAGATTTCAACCTTGATCTTGAATGAGCGGAGATTCGCGTGCACGTGCTACGTTGGTTCGTGCCTACCTACGTAAGCTCTGCCTAGTTCCAATCTATTTTTATAACTGCAGATAAATACATCGAATATTATTCAAACTGTTTTAGGAATCTGATGAGGCGTTGCTTTTGGGATCACTTGATTCTCAGATGAGCTATCTCACTATTTATTAGCTGATTAAAACTTGAGAATACTGCAGATGAGTAACAAATTTATTTTTTGTTTTCGTTGCTGGCTTTAAAGGTTATAACGTGAAAATGACTGGCTATAAATTCATTAGTTGTCCACTCACAATTAATAAGAATTTGATGTTTCAATTTAGACATTACGACATGCACTGGACATGCACCAATGAGCTCACATCACTATTGTTCCACATCTTGTCTTTGCCAAGGTCAAACAATAATTACGCACGCATGATTTTATATAATTATCTAAATATAGTGTGTACATCATCTAGTTGGCGCCTGTTCTATGATTTACTATTCAGGATTTCGAGAACACAAATGTGAATTTTCATTCAAGTTCGTTACTGTGCAGTCTATGTACAACATTGACAACCAGAAGGTAGGTCTTGAGATTACTATCTTCAAATTTTGTCGATAGCACTGCATTGACATAGTAGCGTAATAATTTGAGATAAGATTAAGATAGATATCTACTATTTATCAACGAGATACTCAAGAAACGATACTATTATTACGAGCTGGGTATGAGATCAATTAATTACTACCGATTAAACAACACATTAACTTTATTAATCACAAATAATATCAGTCACTAATCGCACTTCTAGTTCACTTCGAATCGCTTCGTTGTGTAGACAAAATCAGACAGTGGTCTGGAAATCGAGCTCTATACTCATAGAAAAAGTACTTAAAGAATTTAAAAAAAATGTAATGGCTCTGGTATACTTCCCCTTACATAATATTAACGTAAGTATATACATAGGTACACGTATACATGGGGAAGCTAGTGAAGGAGCAATGCTTACCTGATATGTTTTCTCTTCTATAATATCATCAGCCGAACGAAGTTCGCAATTTTTTTTCAGTGATGTCGACGGCTGAAACAAAATCATGAAGTCAATGCTTGGATCGCTGGGCTACTTCAGGGTTGGTAGAAAAGTACCTAAAATATATATATTTTACGACAAAACATATATAAACAAAGTTATGTGGTTTAGTACATCATCAAGTCAGGATCTGATTATGGGATCCTGGAGAAATAGAGTGAACTCTTATTTTATACTTTCACTTGAAGCAATTTGGGTAGTTTTTGGAAGAGTACTTTCTTAAAGTAATCCCATTTCAATTTAGTGAAGATCTGATGAAGAACTTCGGAGATATGCAACGGAACTCCGTAATAAATGATAGCAAATGGACTGGGATTGCTGAAATCTCATATCTGTCTATTGTTTAAACACCAGTTCATAACATAACATCCACGCCGTTGTGAAGGGATAAGCACACGTGAACTACAAAAAAGTAACTTCAGAAGTCGGTGGTCTTTGATTGATTTAGTTCATTGTCACCAACTTCCGTAGCTTTTCACATTTTTGTGTTTTTTTTAATACGTATATGATATAATACGTAACCTACCTAGTTACCTATGTATTTGCTGTTTCTACTCAGAAAATCAAATTGTCTAAATTTTTTGCTTAATCTACTAGAATATAAATACCGAACAGTTGATTAACTTACTGTACTTATTAATGAATATTTCCAATTATTTCAGCTTAAATCTGGTAAACTTAATTATAGATGCGTTTATTCAGTTTTATTAATCTGTGAAATAGATCCTGTAACAACTTCGCTGAAACTGAGAGTCGGTCAGAAACAAGCCGATAACGAACACCTTGGGAAACTAACCTACGGCTACGGAACACAGCTTAGCATAACTGTCTGGACACAATTACACTGTGTCAAATAAAACGCTTTAGTGAGAATGTGAGGGATAGGATTACTATAATTATTGTGCTGTCATCAATTCAATGAATTCGGCATTGTCTTTTTACAGCTGAGAGGTGATACAACTGACAATAAAAATAATAGAGCTTTACACAAAGACACAGTAGCAGTTTCAGTTCAATCAAACTACACAATGTCTTGTTCAGTAGTATTGTCATGTCACGTTTGAGAATAGTACTTCTTTAATGAGCGCGCTAGTCAAGGACCCGCGACAAGGGGCTAGACATGACGTTATAGAGTTTGAAGGAAAGCTCTTCGTGCTCATAGACATCAGACGTCTACCTAAATTCTAAGATGATTTATATCCACTTGAATAGTTTGTCAAGGTAGTACCCACACACTCACAACAACACAAACGTAAATGTCTCGTTCCTTTTCCAAAATAACATGTTTTCAGGTGTAGGTATTTATAGCTCTTGAAAATCTTCTTTCCGCAGGTTACGCATGTGTCGTGTAACCAAGGCAACGGGAAACCTTCAACAGCCTCAACAGAACGTTTACTTTCTTTTCGGAAAACTAAAAATAAGTATTTAGGGGCGCGCTACCGGTGCTTCGTCGTCGCTATGGTGGTAAACATGAATGTTATAATAATTTATTTATTAGGTGTTAGGGGCGAGTACATCATCCCAACGTAAGGCTATTTTCCCTTAATTGTACCTATTACCGTTAACAGATCCATGATGGAACTTCGCAGTACCGAACTTGTAAGGTGCTAATTATGTACTTTGAATGACGTCTCTTTCCGATTACGGAAAAGCCAAACGGAAGGTTATTGTCTTCTAATTCGTTTTTATTAACGTGCATCCTATAGCATGAAAAACGTGTAGATGCCTTGTTGTGACTGCAGAAATTAATTCAGTAAAGTTTTAAAAATGTTAAAAAGGCAATTGTAATCCTTGCGTCGAGCGCATCATTCAACGCACTTACTGTTTTTGATGATATCAAGATTAAGTAAATGTGTGGGAATGTAAGTGAAATAGTATTCCACGGTGAGGGAAAGGTCAGTCCCCTCAGCTGAACCCGGCACGAGCATCGTCACTGCTGCTGCGGCACTGCGTCAGAGGCACTCCGTACACATGATTGCAATCGTTACTGAGCTAATTAGAACGAGCCATAACGTTTCTCACACGTGCTCTAAAGGAAGCAGCTGATTTTATTTAACATCCCTGTTCTAGTCTGCGGTTCGCTATATGCAATGAAATTTAACTATCGTCTGTATCCTGGCAATATTAACTTGGAATAGTTATAATTATGGCTTTTAATTACAGTAATCGGTTAACCTACTAACTAAGGACTAGGAAGCATCTTCCGCCGTTGATTAAAAAGTCGTTCAAGTCTCTGCAAATTATACCCGTTTTCCTCTACATATTCGGGGTACCGCAGGGGTTGCATCCGGGACGGATTATATTTACCATCTTTTCCGAAGATCTAAACTTCAAAACGACGTTGTACCGTAACTTGTACCTTAAAACATTGTGTTAAATAACTAAATAATGTTTTCGTATTTGATGAAAAGGTGCAGAAAAAAAACGGATTTATCAGTCAGTTAAATATTTACAGCGTGATAAATTATACTGCTGTCATTCTATGATAACAATTTTAAGTCAGAATTGGTAGTTTTACTAGCAATCTCGGATAACCTATACACGCGTGCTTCTAAACGTGTTACATTGCGCAAGATTAGCCTGCCAGATACGTACATTTTGAGTCCATACCGTACAGATGGAACTGTTTCTCAGAATCGCAAAACTGGCCAGCCGCTTTTGTCACCTTAGCATTTTCGACTCGGTCTACATAAGTAGGTATGTTCTCTATTAGAGTTGAAGTGCATTGTCTTGGTCGAGTTTTCGGGCGTGAATGTCCAGCACTCTTCATAATTTAGAACATCAATGAAGGAGACGAAAATGTCGCAGACACAATCTACTTGTTTCATATTTGATTTAATGCCCCGGCCACCGACCTTTGGGCACGACCATTAATTACGTACGTGAGACTATTTTGACAGTTTTTCGACATTGGGATGGATGTCGAAAAATTGTCCCTTGGTGAGATATCGTGAGATTTGGTTTACCGCCTCACCTCCCTCTAAATTTCACATGAAATCGAAATGCGTAGTTTAGTGTAACGATTGAGTGCGTTGGATTTAAAAAAAATGAAAAATAATTTGCTGTTTTTAATAGTGAAACATGTTTACTTCGTAACTAATTGCCTAGTTTTTACGCAAAAATAGCGGGGAAAACATTACGTGACATTTGTCGAGACCTCGAAACTCTCCTGCGTGAGCTTGGGTGAGATTCGGCGCGAATGCTCAAGTTTTGTTAAAAACTGAGTAATTCATCACATGGAGTATGTTTTTTCAGTTTTTTAGGGTTCCGTAGTCAACTAGGACCCCCTATAGTTTCGCCATGTCTGTCTGTCCATCCGTCTGTCCGTCCTCGCTTAATCTCTGTGACCGTTAGCACTAGAAAGCTAAATTTTTGGTACCAATATGTGTAATATGTGTATCAATCACGCCGACAAAGTGGTAAAATGAAAATTGGAAATAAATGTTTTATTAGGGTAGCCCCCCTATATGTAAAGTGGGAAGTGTTTTTTTTTTTTATTTCAACCCTAACGTGTGATATATTGCTGGTAAGGTATTTAAAAATGAATAGTGGTTTACAAAAATCATTTTTTGATAATGTCAATAATTTCGGAAATAATCGCTCCAAAACTAAAAAACAATGTGTCCCCGGGGTCCCCCTCTAACTTTTGAACCATCAGTTTGTAATATAATCGTATATACAAGCATTTTTTTTAACTTCGTTTACATATTTTATTATCCTGAACGTATCTTTTTTCAAACAAAAAAAGAATTATTAAAATCGGATTGGATTGAACACTTATTGTGACGGACGGGAAACTACGGAACCCTACACTGAGCATGGCCCGACACACTCTTGGCCGGTTTTTCTTTATGTAACTAAAAACAATGTCGCGCTCAGTATGGATATTGGAATAGCTGACTGCTCGTAAGACCACATGATCTGTTGATACATCCACTTCATCCAAGGAACACTGATATAGTGTTACACAAAGACCACTAGACCGACTAGGAACCGACTTGGAAATTTTCACAGTAAGAGATTCGGTTTGTCCAGAGAATACCGCACGGAGAGAAGAGTATGGCTATGGGGGGGGGGGAGGGGCAAAAAGGAATTCGATGGTGCTGTTTAGCTGGCAATCACATAAATCTAAGGGTTTCGTGGAGAATCAGTACCTTATATTTTGGTTTCAATTCACTTCCTCGAAAACGAAAACGGGTAGGTACATAGCGCTCTACGATTAGGTTCAACTGCACTATTTCACACCCACGTGTTCGTTTTTTACATTTATCCCCACGTGTGCTCAAATAAAAATTACCACAGATAACCATAAGTACGTATACGATGTTCAAATTGGTATCGGAATGCCTATAGTCGGAGGGGATAGATACATCTCTACGGCGCCGCGGCGTGAATATTTTTTTAATAATCAAATTGTTTCATAAATACATAGAATACTATAGATAAACATAATTATTTTAAACTAATATGTACTGTTAAAAATAAATTAATTATCTAAATTCTTATTTTTTTTTAATTTTAGTCGGTTTGGCGGCTTCATATCTTTGCTTCTCCTTCAACCTGGCGAAAGCAATGCAGAATGCAACATGACAATATTTTAATTTTTAATTTTATATTATTTCAGAAGTGTATTGGATAACGTCGTTTGCTACACGTGGACATATTTTGCTATAACAGGTCTTGGCACAATACGAACCTTGAACCACCCTACCGCTCGTGTGTTAATTCCGCCTCGAATGCAATAACTAAATTGTATCAAAATGAGTATGTTGAGAAACACCGACATACTTAAAGACGGTAACAGATAAAACTTTAAATTAACCGTTTTTCTAAATCTAGGAAATAAAAAAAAAGACCTTCTTTTGTTTTTATTTCCTTCGATGATAGAATCCACTTTCAAGCTTGTTTCACACTAATTGGACACTTTTTATAAAGTTATTACTACACTCAGATTTTAATTGAATTTGCGCATGATCTACATCTGTAAGTGCACATAGCTAACACAAAAATTGCGGTGGATGACGCGACCAAGCGACTGTTGAAACTAGCTTACATAAGCAGAAATTGTATTCTTGTATTTGCAACAACAGAATCAGGTTTTAAAAATGTATATGTAAATGTATTACTTTAACTTCAATTCAATGTCATCTTTGTGCAATTACTGAATCAAAAGACTAAACAGTCGGCGCGGCGACACGGTCAAGACAGAGGTTGTTAGAGTTCCGTAGCCAATTGGCAAACACGGAACCCTTACGGATTCGTCATGTCTGTCTGTCTGTCCATCCGTTTGTCGCAGTCATTTTTTTCCGAAACTATTAGAACTATGCTGTTGAAACTTGGTTAGTAGATGTATTTTGTGAACCGCAATAAGATCTTCACACAAAATAAAAAAATAAAACAATAAAATTTGGGGGTTCCCCATACTTAGAACTGAAACTCAAATTTTAGAAGTTACAGGGCTAGGGTAACTTCTAAACTAAGAGACAGACAAAACTTTAAAAAAATATATGATGTACATTACCATGTAAACTTCCACCGAAAATTGGTTTGAACGAGAATTTACCTTTCATTCAAACAACTGAAATATTTTTATATTACCTATGTCACTTGCTGCTACGGAACCTTTCATGGGCGAGCCCGATTCGCACAGGGCCGCTTTTTTTTTATTTGCATTGTGTATTTACGAGAGCGACTGTACAGGGAAGTGTTAGCAACACCTATAGGGAGAAAGACGTTTGTTTAATAGACCGTGTCTAGCTGAGGTATATAACTGCAAGTGTTCATGCGTAATGTTGTCATGCTACAACCTAGTACACTGGAAGGTTATAGGCTCTAACTTTTTGGTCTAGTAGGCTCTATTTTGTAGTCTTAGAACTTCGCACAGTTGCATCAACGTGTACAATTTCCAAATTTAACAACAATGCCAAAGCTACATACCTACTCGTAAGTCTCACAATTATTTAGGTATTCTAGTATCGCAGCCGTTGTCACACCGCAGCAATAAACTTATCTAAAGCACGATTCATACCGTTATTCACGTCCATTTCAAGATTTAGTTCTAAAAATCTGCTTTTTATGAACAAAGTTTACTTTGCTTTCTAGGGGAGCTACTTATTTTATTTTCTATCTTTAGATACTAATATAAAGTGTTTTTGTACGACTCCGCTTGTTTCTGGAACTACCCGTTAGTAGATATCTATTTCTTCTCTCATCTGATAGTCCAACGTCTTGATGAAGTTATCTATAGGCTATTTAACATTACGCTACGACTCCTAAGAGCCGAGCAAATAAAGAAATGGCGAGTGAAACCGCAGGGCACTGCGAGTCTCTTACAAATATAAAATGGACGGTTGATTCATTACAATTTATTTCCGGTGGGATCGAATATGTTTGTTGTTGTTCAACTTCCGTGATTACTAAAACATGTTGCATGTGTGCATAACATCTATGTAGACTACTTGGAACAATTTAACTTTGAATAAATTAAATCGTTTGCTACGTTCTTAATTTTACCACGCGTTATACGTGGACTGTAGAATACATTTGTGACAGTTTCGCTATTTTAATGACATAAGCAAAAGCTGGTTTGTAACGCAATGTGCACACCAAGACATTTCGTAACTCAAATAAAGTCAAGTCGATAAACTCGATGAAATACATTTTTTCGCAATCTTTAATCCTGGCATTTGTGGCTTTTAGTGGACATACAATTTATGACGTATCACTAGTAAAAGTTGAAACATTTAAAAGGCGCTGTTGCCGGTCAAGCCAAGTATAAAATGTTTATTGCTGTTGGTAACGAAGCTCCAGTAGTTAAATATGAAACCATAAGAAATCAACAACTCGAACACAAGTTGTTTTTACCGATAATTAATTCCATTGAAGTTATTAATTGCATAACGTAAAAGGTTCATGATTTATCAAGAGGTAAAAGGGTTGTTTTGTTACCTAAACAAAATTGAGAAAAACGTACGAATGAAAAGAGAACAAACGTGATTTTTCGAGGGGAGCAGTGCGCAGTACAACCCACCCTCAACTTGTCAGAACACACAATTTTTAACAAAGCAAACATTTTGCTATTTTAATTACGCCAGACTTCACTGAAGCCATTTAAACTTTCGTTTGTTTTCAGTTTTACTTTCTTTGCTTTTAGTTTTACGCGTTTTCTGTTGCCAGGAAACTTCAGAGAATTAAAAGCTTCATTAATAGATTGTTTGTTACCTAACCTAACAAAATATCGATTGCTTATTAGACACACTGAGTAGGTAAACCTTTTTGTCCATAACATTAGTTATTCGATAATTCCGCCACGTGCAGATGATTAAGCCTTTGATTGAGAAAAAGAAAAAAAAAGAAATCTTTAAATTCTATCAAGTGTTTTAATTTAAACAAGCACAATAATCCCTAGCGCCTGATAAAGTGTTAGGCACAGTATTGATAATCATAGCAGAAAGTGTCTCCCTCAGGTCATCACTTTAACAGTGTAGCGTAATGTAGGTGGACAGTGGACAGTGGTCATAGATTCGGCGCACCCAGGTGACGTGGGCTGGGAGAGGGGCACTATTGTACCACATTCAATGTTTGTTTGTTCGTATGACATCACCACGGCGACATGGAGCGATGCATTTACCTAAGTAGCATCTAATAATAACCAACGATGACCAAGCGAGGTTTGTAAATAAAACTGTTTATCAACTCAGGCCAAAATGTAACAAGCGTGACTTTGCTTCCAGTTTTATGACCATCATATTGACGATGCTAATGTCAAGGTTGAAATGAGAAAGGAATGAGGACTACCAAGCTAAAGGTACTAGCTAGGTGGCTAAGTGGACAGCTGAGAAAACAATTTTCTTAACATAATGCATGGTTGATACATTAATATCCAAAACAGTTAAATAGGTACTCTATAGGGCGACTTTCACGGTGCAGCAACAGCAATGTCTATACAAGCTAGATGTTGCGACTGAGTGACGGTGAAACAGTTAATATGACATGATGCATGACCCTTTCCGCGGTCCGCCTGACTAACAGTTCTTAGTACGCTAGGATCGATGACAAAGTAGCCCGATAATTTGCATTGATCCACCAACTGCAGACCTAGCCTTGGCAAGTATTTTAAATTCGTAAACGTTTCCATTTTATCTATAAAACTGACTTATAACGAAAATCTCAAGAAGCTAAAACTCGTGACATTTCATTTCCCATCTGTGGACCACAGACGGCGTTTATCTTTTATTCAAGTAAACTGTTATTATAACTCAAAGCTGTGACTAATCTATTCTCAGGAATAGCGCTTATTTTTTTTGACGATGATCTCTTTAAACCGTAACAGTATATTGGGCCATCTTACTGATTTTCTAGCGGATCTTATTTGATCTTCATATTTTGATTTTTAAACTAAGTACTTAAGGTGGAAGCGCCAGGGTAGCCGACGAGATTCAAATTTTCTTACTTTTTGTTGCAATTTGCAAATCACTGCCGGATTTATGTAGAATACCGCATATCAATTAGTACTGAGTTAATTATTAAAATTATCAATACCACCAAGTTCATTTAATCCCATTGATGATTTTAATGACTATACAATTCTTTAAATACATATGTTTTACAATCATGAATCATATTTAGTTCGTCATTAAATCTGACATTGACAAGCAATTTGCAAAAAAACTTAGGCGGGCTACCCTGGTGCATGATTTGATGTGAAGTGATCAATTTAGCACAATATCATGCTAAGTCATTCTCTTCGAACAGAACGCCACGTTTAGCACATTATCTGTATTCCTTCTGTTTGGACGTCCAGATCATTTGACCTAGACGACAGGTGTACGTTTGCCTGGTTAGGCCCCCAGAATTTGCGTTTTAGGTGTACACCTATGCAATGTTGCGGTACATATAACGTGTTAATAGAGTACATTCCTTGAGTTTAAGAAACTTAATACCTAGGTACGCTTTATATTTTTTAAGTTACACGCAAAAAAGGCCGTGCCAGTCAAACGTTTTCAGTACGGCCCTCTTTTTTTGCATATTTCTTCAAAAGTACAGAGGTACTCCTAGAGGCGAGTACATTGCATTAGCGTACAGTACCTCAAACGCAATTTCTGGGGGGCCTAGCCCGGCAAACGTACATGACGACAGTGTGCCTGTCATGGACCTATAGTTTGTACGGCAAATTATGTAATTTGGCCTTGAGCCCTCCAAAGATATACTCGACAGATGTAAATTATAAAACAAAACTTGGGGGTAGGCCACACTTTTTTTACCAAATATTGTGTCTAGGTACCAAAATCTTTTGAATACCGGCTGGTATTGCGCTATTGTTACAGTTTAGTACGGTTAAATGGTAAGTAACGCCGCCAAGACTTAAGTTATAAACGGCGTTCTTGGTCCACTTTCATCGTTTCCGTCATGATGACTCGCAAACTCAACAACTACAGGATGTCCTACGTTTAGGAGAGCGAAGTCGCGAACATAAGAAAATGTACATTTCCTGCTATCATAGAGACCTAGAATTTGAGACATGACCTCACTTAATCATCTACCAAAACTAGGTCGTACTAATTTATTAGGTAATGTGAAAAAATTGGGGCACAAGGAGACATTATTGGTTCAATAAATGTGAAGGTTTTGACTTAAATAATCAAGTCTATTCGTGAATAGGAATACTGCCATGAACTCTGTAAAACACAGCGGCTGACCTTTATCCGGTAGTTTAGTAAACAAAGATATGAACGAGCGAGTCATACCACTAAACATTCACAATTTTTGATTATTTTTACCCTGTAATTTCAGGCTAACCTGAAGTTTCTGTGTTTTAACATATTGTAGGTAATTTTGACCTTAATTCGTTCGCTAAGCAACTCCTAAATCAATGTAATTTTGATTTGAGGTCAACGTCTAAGAAATGCCAAGTAGGTTAACGCGTTAAGGAACCACGATTATTACGATTACGGGTTTAAGTAAATACACTTTGATTTCACTGTAACCATTTCTTTCATCATCAATTCTTCCTAAACCTCCAGTTTTACTTTGTACAAAGTACAACTGGACGTATCGTATAGTATCATCGGACAGGTCGCATTTATTGGTCATGGATTCTGAAAATGTTTAATAATTTCAGAATCCATGACCAATAAACATGAGCTCTTATTTTACGCTACATTCATAATCTCTACCTTCCTCAAAGGTAGCGGCTGACTACCTTCCTCATCGTCAACTATGTACCAACATAATATAGGTATGAGACACAGTGTTCATTGGAGCTATGCAATTGAGGTACCTGCATCATCCACCTCCGTTAGACATTGGATTGGCCGGATGCTCTTCATTTGAATTTCGAGATTATGTATGTATCCAACCAGCAGTTGTAGTAAGTATATCCAGGTATAACTCAAACATAATTTACTTGTTTCTGTGTACATGCATTTGTATTGAGAACACTTAGGTATTATTTATAGTCTGCCATGCTTTCGTAAACGCGTTGTCGTCAGTATATGGATAGGGAATGAATTCGGGATAAACAAGTGCAAGCGTACATACGTGCACTGAATCCGAGCGGTGCGTGGTTGCCGGCGGTGCGACCGGTGCATTCAGGATCAGCCGTCCGGATCGCGCGCTGTCAGGCGGACGTATCAAAAACAAGAGGGAGCGAATGGATTCGGCCGGCTGTTTATAAACATTGAAATAGTCAGACGAGGTGCGATCAATACCGAGAGGGGCACACTAAAACGGCCGGGGCCACGCCGGCCCCAACCTCACCTGCCTCGCGGAATCAGCGGCGTAGATAACACAGTGCACTGGACCGCAGACGCAAGGCGTCGAGTGCAACACGGCGGGAGCAATCACTCGGACGTACTGAACGGGCAGCTGACGGCGGCCGTGTGCGCGCCGCCCTAGCGGTTACGTCACTCGGTTTTGACAGCTACCGCACGAGGTACGCGAGCGTCGCCAGCGAGGGCCGCGCCGCGGCGCCACCGGCGGCCCGCGGATCGACCGATCAATACCAAAGTGCTCGCCGCCGGCCGCGTTCCACGCTGCGCAGAGCGCTACCGCGCAACCACACGAGGCCGCACGTAGACGCCGCCACCGCGCTCCGCGTCCGTGCCGCTGCCTGCCCGCTGAACGCTCAGAAAACGCTTGTTTCGATGCGCAAATTGCAATGCAACGGAACAAGATTGAACTACGTATTGAACTACGACCTGCGTATATCTGAATTGACGCACCTACATAAACTAGGAAATCTGCCTTCACACTAACACTCCAGTAACGTCCACAGTTACTCAACACGAGTACAAACCAAAATTACAAAGCCGACGATAATCAGCATCAGGAACGGATTAAGGCCTTATGCTCTGACAATCATTCTGTAATTCATCCCATAACCGGCATTTTCATTGGCAGAAACACTATGACCTTTAGGACAACTACACTCTTGATAAATGGACTATAAAAGCAAAAAATACCAAAACGAACCTAAATCTAGCATCCGTTAATTAACCTGAGTTATCTAAATAAATAAATAAATTATCACTTATGGTTTTAAAATACAAATCATCCAAAAATTATCACGAGACTAAAGAATCCCAGATCAAAGCAGACCTTGAGAGTTCCTGGATTGAGTACCAAACTACTAAATGCTCTCTTTTAAATATGTGTCCTAGCTCCTCAGTCAAGTCGTTAATGGCTTCTTGCATGTCGCAAGTTAACATATGAGGTCTGATTAACAGGACTATGCTGTGATTACCTTGAGTGTGTAGCCTCCAGCCAAGGATATAAAAACTTAAAGCTAATACTCGTATCGCGGGGGGACGAAGGGATAGGCTGGATCGGAACGAGATTACTTATATAATTAACTAGCTGACCCACGCAACTTCGTCTGCGTCACATAAGAGGGAAAAAGCTACCTACTACTACTACCCACCTACCTACCTACTACTACATTTTTTTTCATAAGAACCTTCTCCTGACAATAACAAACACAACAAAAAAAGAATCAGCCAAATCGGTCAAGCCGTTTTCATGCTATGTCGTGACAACGGAAAACGGGTTTCATTTTTATAATATAGACTAGCTGTTGCCCGCGACTTCGTTCGCGTGAAAATATTGATGGGTCATGTGTGAGACTGCATCGTTGTTCGAGTTGTCGCAAGCGCTACTGAGCATGAGGTCCTGGGTTCGATTTGCGGGACGGGCAAAGTGTTATTGTATTATTTGGGCCCGGTTGATGGGATTAAGCTAAATGTGCGAAATGTGGGTGTAGGATTAGATACACCAGGGGAGGGGCCCGCAAGGGCCGAAGCCTGCCGGCCGGGGTTTCGGGCCTGTTCGAAAGATACCGCAGCCCCGGAACATAAAGGGCGAGGATGGAACATGGATGGGTTTTAGTCAGTAAGAGTCTGACACTCCCTCCCGCTCCGCCCAGAGTGGGAGAAGTCATTTGATAATTTCCCATCCTAAAATACCTAACAGTGGCGCAGGGTGAAAATAGTGTCAGGGGAAGCCGTAAAAAAAAAAGGAAAACTGTTATTTTTGCTTCTGTTAACTTTTTTCCCCGTGTTAATTTTGACCTCATTTTCACTATCAGCGACACCAAAAACCACGGAAACGACACCCATGATTAAAAATCCAAAAACTTTCGTCGGCGCCATTTCTGATTTCATCTTCATTCATCAAAAGTAAGATCAGAAATGCAGAAGAGAAAAAAAAACAGAAATCTACAAAATAAAAAAAATCTAGTTGGTATCAAATACGATATCGACAATTACTCATTCTATCTCGTTCTACTATACATAATTTATTTATTTTATTTATTTATTTAAACAACACATACAACTATTATTACAGGTACCTAATACAATAGAGCAGTTATATTTAAAGTTAAATTATTTATGTTTTAAATAAATTGATTATTTTGACAAACTAAAGTAATTGCGCAAAATGCGGCCCGTGTGAATTCGCTCAGTGTACAATTGAAGCAATCAATCTGTTGTGACACCATATTGAGTGCACGCAGCGCGCGCGTGAGCGGCGCGTGCTGCAGCAAGTTGGTGCGAGCGGGCGGCACCCACAGGAGCGGCGGCTGCCATACTTTCTTTTTCTGCTCCTGCCGTAAGTCCATAATCTTCGGCTTACCTAGGTCCCTACAAAACGGTAAGTACTGCCAGCCGCGAAGTCACGTGTGCTATTAACTTGTGTCGGCCTATACTATTAACTTGCACTGCCGGTCTCTCCTGCTGCTGTTATTCCTGAACGAATGAACAACTACAATGCAAAACTTCATCCCCCCTTTTACCCCTTTGTGGGTTGAAATAAAAAAACCAACGACTTACTAACTTCGATACTTTTTGGTGACTCAAAAAATAAAAACTTTAATTAAAAACAAAATTTTACTCTTTTTTCACTTCTCAAGGGTTGAAATTCTAATAAAACCGTTGCGTCAGCTTCCAATCATAAGCCCTGATAACAAATTTTGTACTTTTTACGTCGAAAATTAAGGATTTTTCACATTCAATTTCATCCCCTTTATAACCCTTCGGGGTAGAAGTTATCAAAAACGCTGAAAGACGTATAAAATAATTTTCAATCGTCAGCCTAAACACAAAATTAGAAGATCCTAACTTTAAAACTGACGGACTTTCATATAAGCTTCCATCCCCTATTTTATCCCCTTGGGGGTAGAATTGATCAAAATCCTTTCTTAGCGGATGCCTACGTCATAACATCTACCTGCATGCCAAATTTCAGCCCGATCCGTCCAGTGGTTCGGGCTGTGCGTTGATAGATCACTATGTCAGTCAGTCAGTCAGTCACCTTTGAATTATATATATTTAGATTGGGGATGTTGCGAGTCGACGGTCCTCAACGGTGTGGACAGAATATGCGGTCTGTCTGTGATTTAGGTGTACAAATTGTGGTAGTTTCCGGCCAAAAGGGAAACTAACAGCATGCCCAATCATTTAATTTAATCATTTCTTCGCGGCTACTGCAGGTTAACAGCTTAGGAGATAGCGGATCACCCTGTTTGAATCCTTTTTCTGTTTCAAAATGTTGGTCCTGTAGTTTTCAACTTTTACTATTTGACTAAATGTTGCGTAGAAGATTTGTGTGGATAAGATTTTAATGTTTTTGATGCTTAAAGCGTTAAAAAAGGCTGTTTGTGAAATTCTGTCCAAGGCTTGCAAGTTCTCGATAAAAGCTAGAATTATTGGTTGACTGCAGCTGCTGTTGTAGTGTGTAGTAGAAAGGCCAGGATTAAAATCTACATGTTCAGGAGGAGGTTGATGCTCATCTAATTCACGAGATAGACGATTTTCTATTATTTTATATAATTTTTTCACAAATGTGTGAATATCTGAATTGTATTGTATTGTACAACGGGCTGATGTCCGCAACTCCACGTCAAAGCGCGTATTTTGTGTATGGGATATAATCCACCTCGCGGGCCCAGTGCGGGTTGGTAGATGTCACATGTCTTCGAATTTTTAGTTCTAGGACATGCCGGTCTCCTCACGATGTTTTCCTTCACCGTTTTGAGAGCAGTGGTGATGAAGTAAATTACACAAAGTAATGCGCCTGCCTGGGTTCGAACCCACGACTAACTGTTCGTAAATCGAGGCCGCCACCACTGGGCCCTTTTTGTGAAGCAGAAAAATATTTAAGTAGACAGAATGCTGTTAATAAGCTTGGTGACTTATGGGAGGTGGTGGGACTTGGTGATTTTTTTCATTATCAAAGACTCTGTACTGATACCAATATTGCGGCATGACTTATTGTTTTTCATTTATTGAGCTCTACTTAAACATCGTATCTAGGTGGTATACTATCAGGACAGCAATAGTCGGTTATGAGTCGAGGATTGTGGACTGTTTTCCAAATAGAGGGATTTATAAAGAAATCTCGTACAGAGTTTTAATCATATTGGATACATTTGTTTATTTCTTGCTGTTGTAATTATTTAAATATGTGGTCGATGACTAGTGAGTTGAAAGTTGCTATTTTTAGGGACCAGGTCAGGTATTTTCTAGAGCAACTTGGACGAGTTTATTGTAGTAATTTAAAATTATTGTAGCTTAAAATCTGCACTGTTAATCTATTTTCAATACACTTCCTCGAAAACTAGTTCTTTTCGCACTACGATTTGTTCCAAAATGCAGTGTATTTCATACACATGCGTTTTTGCTATTATTTCCACACGTGTTGCGAAAGCAAAATTGCCACAGATAATAAATTACATATATTTAGTCCGAATTGGTTCTAATTAAAAAAAACCATTCACCTCTGACTATAGAGTCAGAGGTGAATGTTTGTTTTTATTTCGGAAAAGCGATCTACGTCTTTCTTTGTAAACATTTTTGGAAATTCAAATTGTGTTTATAAATTCAATATCATAGATAAACATGATTATTTAAAGCTAATATTTACTTTCATAAACATATTAACAATTATTTGTGTTCTTAATTCAAAAATTTATTAAAAAACTCTATTTTTAAATTAGGTTGTACAACGGCTTCATACCTTTGCCTCTCCTTCAACCTGGCGAAAGCAAAGCGCGTAAAAAAAAAACATAGTACTTATCGTAATAATTCATGACACAAATAAGTATTTTTTTTTATTCTTTTATTTTATTTCTTCAAAAGTGTATTGAAAAACGTCGTTTGATACACGTGGACATTTGTTATTGCAGTTCTCGGCTCAAAAACACCCTCGCCTACGGCTCGTGTGCCAATATCGCCTTCAACTACAATAACAAACTTTCTCCACTTGTATCAACATGTACTATATAATTCCACACAATTTCTGTACGCCTTCTACTAATTTCGGCTTGTTAGTTTTTTTACTTTATTTTTTACTTTTTATTTGTATTTTGTCTGTTAGCTCCACACTACACACTTAAACTTATTATTTCGTCGTAGTTTTATTAAATCATATTTTTCTTCGAATTTGTTATTTTTGGATTTCAGCTTAGAAGAAAGAAGAGCGCGAGCAAAGCGAGCACAAGAAAATGACGCTGGATTGGGGATGACCAATGCATCATTTTGGTGATTTAAAAGCTTTTTAAATCAAAACTATGCAAAGTATCAACTTTGCATCTTCAATATTCCCTCATTCCTGGACTCCTAAATACAAGACAACAAGTTGTTTACTTAGCAAAATTGCCTTAGTTGATATTAAGGTAGGGCAATAGCCCCCTCCCCTAGCCCCATAGCCTGGTTAGTAATCTTAAAGCTATAGAAAAGTTTATAGGTCACTTGTATTACCTTCAAATACATTACTAGTAAATGAGACTCTTAAGACTCATCAAGGTTCAATGCTCGGTTTCGCAGTGATTCTCTTCAAAAATGTAGGCAACGCCGTTTTGTCTCATACTGCTAACAATAGGACTGAGTACCTATCATAAATGTACACACAATCAATCTAGACGGGGCGGAGACAATGACTGCTTGTTTAATTAATAAGACAAAGAAAAAAATCTTTGTAATTTTATACATTTCAATTCAATGAGTTACATTCTTGGTTAGTCTCCTCCTCCATAACATATGTTCACCATCCCGATCAATAAAATGAGCCTAAACATAGTAAACATGATATGACTGCAGCTAGTTAGTTAGTGAGGGTGCACTGCAGTTACAGGCTACTACCGCATCGTTGCACTGTCAACTCTCGTATACCTATAAAAACTTTTTTTCTGAAGTTATTTTTCACTTTTTTGTTTTCTCTGAGGTCGATTTTTTTTTTTGTAAAAAAAATAGTTTTTCACTTTTTAGTGGTTCACATGTGCTTACCCCTTCACAGCGTACCGGCGTGATTTTAGGTTATGAACTGGTGTAAACAATAGACAGATATTCATGAGATTTCGGCAATCCAGTACATTTGCTATCATTTATTGAGGAGTTCCGTTGCATATCTCCGAAGTTCTTCATCAGATCTTCATCAAATTGAAATGGAATCACTTCGAGAAAGTACACTTCCTAAAACTACCCAAATCACTTCTAGTGTGCTTATAAAATGTGAAGAGTTCTCTCTATTTCTCCAGAATCCCATCATCAGATACTGATTTGATGATTATGAGACCACACAGGAAGCACAAATCTGGGTGTATTTTACACAACTGCGTACCTGCTCTACCCCCTCAGAGCATACAGGCGTGATGTTAAGTCATGATGTAGTATAAACAATGAACCTACAAGCGATTGCAACAATCACTGCAGATTTGCTGTGTATTTTTGAAGAGTTCCGTTGTATATCTCCGAAGATCAGCATCAGGTCTTCAGCAAATTAAAATGGGACCACACGGGAACCACCAGCTTTCAAACAAAAAAAGAACCATCAAAATCGGTTCACCCAGTCGAAAGTTCAGAGCCAACAAACACAAAAAAAAAACAGACGAATTGATAACCTCCTCTTTTTGGAAGTCGGTTGACTAATACCCAATATAAAATAAAGTGTTACAAAATAATATGTTTTGGCTATTTTTAATTATTGAGTGGTACATAGGCGGCGGCGGCCACAAGACATTCTCTACCAGTCAACCTTTGGGTCAAATAAGATAGTATTGTGAGTGATAGAGTACAATAAAAATAAAAATGCAATTTTTAAGCATCAAATTAAAACACACAAATGGGTATACATACTAATACATATATATGCATATAAAATAAACTAATATAATTATATTAAAAATACACATACAAATAGACCGAAAAACGTGAAACCTTATAATAATATTAGTATGACTATATTAAAGACTGAGAAGAAAACAATTTAGTCCGAACTGCTCTTTTAAAAGCCATTTTTTTTTCTTTTACAAAAGAATTAAACATTTGTAACTGAACTAGGCAGTAGCCTGTATGTACTGACTATCAGCGTCAAATGATTTATGATATTTACTAGCTTCTGCCAGCGGCTTCGCCCGCGTGAAGTTTGATAATTGTCCCATAGGATCTTACTACTGGGATAAAAAGTATCCTATGTGTTAATCCAGGTTATAAACTATCTGTGTGCAAAATTTCATCCAAATCCGTTCTGTAGTTTTTTCGTGAAAGAGTAACAAACATACATCCATCCTCACAAACTTTCGCATTTATAATATTAATTAGTAGGAAGTAGGAAGTAGGATTCATCAAGTAGGTTCTAATTCGCTAATAATTTGATTCACGAATTATTGCCTATTACGTCAAAATTTGAGATCATACCCAGTATTATATTATCTGTGCCCGGGCATACGTGTACGGAGAACAATTCCCAATCTGTGTGTCGTATGCTCTAATAAAGAGCTAAGGTCTAAGTCTAAAAACTGCCGTCATGGACATTGGCACCTCCATATTCTCTTGTGGCCAAGCCTACGTGGCGCTTTCACGAGTAACCAATCATCATGGGGTGCACCTCATAAATGTTGACTTCAAGAGTATAAAAGCTTAAGCTTGAGCGGTCACCGAATACAACCGGCTTAAGCTTTCTAATAGAATAAATAATGAACGCGAATGGGCAATACGAAAAACTGTTGCTACTGTACAAGAATCTGAACCGGAAAAAAAGAAAAGAAAGATATGTAGTAATAAAAAAACTACTCCTAAAAAGAAAAAAACTGTGTCAAATAAGAAAATCTAATAAAATAAATCAATATACGTTTCAAATGGAGGTAGTGGTTTCAGAAGAAATGAGAACAAGCTTTAAATTCAAATAAACTTAATATAATATAATAAAACACATACTTTTCTCTTGACAGAATTATCAATCAACTTGAAGGTCTATTGTTGCTAGGTAACCAACACTCTATTTCCAAAAATCCAATATCTCCTCTCAGCAAAGACCAATAAGATTTGAGATCTTGAGAATTCTGACTCTAGTGAGTGGCTTTGTGAATATATCAGCCAGCTGCTCTTCACTGGCTACCTTGTTTACATTTAGCTCACCGCTAATAACCAACTCTCTAACAAAGAAGTGCCGTACCCGAATATGCTTTGTTCGTCGATGGAATTCGGGATTTTCAGCTAGCCTTATTGCAGCTTCGTTATCCACTCTTAAGCATGGAATCTTCTTAAGAACAACAATTTGGTTCAAAAGCCGTGCCAGCCATATTGTTTCCCTGGCTGCTTCACTTGCGGCAACAATTTCAGCCTCTGTAGTTGAAATTGCAACACTTGCCTGTCTTTGGCTTAGCCATGAGATTGCTCCTCCCGCGTACATGCACAGCACCCCACTAGTGGATCTTCCAGTGCTAACATCTCCTGCATGATCAGCGTCGCTGTAGCATTCCAAAATACCTTCCTTGTAATGCTTCTTGTACATAATACCTAGATCTGGTGTATATTGCAAATATCGCATTATGCGCTTCAGTCGGACACAGTCTACCTCTTCTGGTTTCTCCAGACTTCGTGAGACTACACTTACAGCGTATGCGATGTCAGGTCTAGTGCATACCATCAAGTAAGCTAAGGCTCCAACGATTTGCCTGTAGTTATTCTTCACATAACTCATATCCACTTTCTCGCTTGATTTACCATCTTTCACGATCGGCGTAGAAACTGGTTTACAGGTATCCATTCCGAATCTCCGCAAGATCTTCCGTACATAAGACGTCTGAACTATTTTAATTCCGTCTCCTCTGCTTTCAATCTCTATTCCAAGAAAGTAGGAAGCTGGCTTTGTTGTAATTTTGAACCGACCACTGAGCTCCTTAATAAACTCGTCTATCAACTGCTGACTAGAACCAGCAACGAGGCCGTCATCCACATATAAAGCCACTATGACTTTTCCACATCCTTTCTCCCTTATTAAAAGGCAAGGATCCGCTTCGCTTGTCTTGAAGCCAATCTCTTTGAAAAAGTTTAAAATGCACCGGTTCCAGCATCGAGGTGCTTGCTTTAACCCATACAGAGTCTTCCGTAAAAGACAAACTCGACCGGAACCGTCGTCGTAACCTTCCGGTTGTTTCATAAAAATCTCTTCATTTAGAGAACCATACAAAAAGGCAGTGGAGACATCAAACTGTAGCATCGCCATTCCTTCATTAGCTGCTACACTCAGCACAGAACGAACAGTCCCCATTCTGGTGACTGGGCTAAATGTTTGCTCATAGTCAATCCCCTTTTTCTGATGAAAACCTTTTATGACCAGTCTGGCCTTGTATTTATCTATAGAGCCATCAGCGTTCATCTTTACACGAAATACCCACTTACATGGTATTGCTTTTCTTCCCTTAGGTAGACTTACAAGCTTCCACGTGTCATTTTCCTGTAAAGAGGTCATCTCACTGTCCATAGCTTCTTCCCATAGATCTTTCTCTGGGCTTCTAATCGCATCCTTATGCGACGTTGGCTCGTTATATCCCATTATAGCATTCAGATAAAGTCTTTGAATCGATCTGGAGGGCGTAACGAAGAGCGGTCACGAAGTACCATCTGTTCCGGGAACACATCTTCGTGATCATCGTAATCTTGATCTTCATCTATGACATCGTCTAGACCATCAATAGAATTATCTTCTTCGATAATATTCCCCCCCGATTCAATAGACTGTTCAGGTAGAATGTTCTGAGCATCGTGGAACTCGTCACCAACCCTTACGTGTCCTTGATCAATGCTTATATCAGGATAGTCTGTTTCTTCGACCCTTTCCCTATTGGGCTCAACAGAAACACTTTGTTCATCATTCGTCAAACTCCTTGTAACAGGCACCACTTCAATTTCATTATACTGATCGCAGACTGTCTCAATATCGCGTTCATTCATTGAAGACTCAAGCATTTTTTCATTAAAAATTACATCTCTAGACCTAACCAGTGCATTTTTCTCTCGGTTCCATAGTCTGTACCCGTCATCATTGTCGTATCCAATCAAAATGCAACGTGTAGCTTTCTTGTGCAATTTTTTTCTCCTCTGCTTTGGTACATGCGCATAGCAGGGCGTTCCGATTATCCTCAAGTGCTTTATTTGAGGCTTCTTGTTTAGCCATAGCTCATAAGGCGATTTGTGTTCCACTAAAGTTGGTCCTGTCCTGTTTAATATATACACAGCAGTGTTTACCATCTCTGCCCACAAATTCTGAGGAATCTCTTCATGCGCGTGCATCATTGCTCTAGCAGATTCGACCAGGGTCCGGTTTTCCCTTTCGCTACATCCATTTTGCTCTGGGGTGTACGGCATAATGAGCCTTTGCTTTATTCCTGTTTGTTCAAGTAGATCTCGTACTCTTTTGTTATCGTATTCACCTCCGTTGTCGCTTAAAAGCTCTATAACATTGTGTCCAGCATTTCTAGCTTCAGCCAACATTAATTTCAGCTTTTCATAAACGTCAGACTTATTTTTCAGGAAATACACATATCTGTACCGTGTATACTCATCCTTAAATAAAACGAAGTATCGATATCCTGAGATACTTGAAGGGAAGGGACCACAGACGTCGGAGTGTATGCGCTCACCAGGTTTCGTAGCCTTTTCGCGAACACCAAATGGTTGCCTGTGCGCTTTCCCAAAGACACAACCTTCGCATAGTTCTCCACTATTTGGCGTCTTTATTCCTAGTTCCTTTTCTATCAATCGTTTGACATGTTTCTTATCTTGATGCCCCATACGTTCATGATATAGTTGCAGCATATCTCCATGTTCAATTAAGTTTACTGAAACAGCAGGGCGTACGACTTTGCAATCTATCTTGTACAAACCGCCACATCTTTGCCTTGTTCCTGTTACAACAATCCTACCATTGATCTTCATGGAACAATTTGTAACCCGAGACTCAAATACGCTCGTTGGGTTTTTGTCCTGTGAACTAAGCACAGAAAAAAGGTTTTTACTAATCTGGGGAACATACCAAACATCTCTCAAAAAGAGGTTCTCAATTCGTCCTTTAACATTGGCTTCTAGTTGGACTGTGCCTTTTCCAACAGCCTGAATCACGTTCCCATCCGCCGTCGTTACCGTGTGAGCTTCACCAAAACGTTCAAAGTTTTGAAACAGATCTCCTCGCATAGTGACATGGTGAGTGGCCCCGTTATCCACATACCAATCATCACGATCAATCGTAGAATCTGTTGAATTCACTGTCAGCAACATCATGTTAGAACCCTGAGCTTTGTTTTCCTTCTCTTTTATCCCAGCTCTTGGGCACTCCTTTTTGAGATGACCACGTTCCTTGCAAATGAAGCATTTGTACTTTTTATTTGTTCCTTGGTCTCTATGGTCATATCCCTTGGCAACCTTTTTGTTTACCTTCACATAAAGCGCTGTCTCACTTGATTCAGCATCAGCCATCTTAGCATTAAGCGCTTTTTCATGTGCACACAACTGGCTCGTAATGTTATCTACCGTCCTATCCTTCTTTGACATTAACAGCCAACTCGACTTGAACGAGAAATAGACTTCTGGCAGCGTATCAAGGATTTTACAAATTAAGAGAACCTCAGGTAAGTCTACCTTCTCTTCTTTTAGTAACTCTTCCTTCAAACTGTGCCACAGGTTTTTCAATTTCGATACATGAGTCGACATGTCATCTGACGGATCCCTCTTAAGCTTGAAAAAATCCAAACATATATCATAGAGTCGGCCCTCATTAGGTCCCTCATATAATCTATGTAGTTCGTCCCAAACTTCTTTCGGTGTGGACAATCTAATTACTTTGCCAAGTGTCTCATCTGTCACATTATTAGTTATCAAGAGCAGAGCTGTACTCTCTAACTTCACAAAATCACGTAACTCTTTATTGTATAATTCTATTACAGCGTCATCTTTTCCGTCTAGGGTAAACTGGGTACGGTTGAAACAATTTAGCTTTTATCGTTTATAATTTTGTTATTTATAAACCGAGTGACGATTATGATACATCAAATTCAAAAGTGAAGTTTTGGCTACGATATGGTTGTATTATTATAGTTCCCGGGTTATTATTTTTAGAAATGTATGAAATTTAAAAAAAAAACGGATTTGTTGCAACCGTCCCCATGCCAGGGGCGGTTGAAACAGCGATTGGGGTCAGTTGAAACACATACAAATAATACAATAAATACTAAGGAAGCATGTATTATTTATCATTGAAACTAATTAAGGCACCACATAACAACATTAATCAGTCTTCAAGGTTTCATCAGGCTTTAACGAGTAGTAAACAATGAAAGAATACACAAAATAAAAACTTTTTTTTTAATCAAATAAACATTCCAAATAAACTAAAGAAAACACTTCTTAAATCAAATAAACATAAATAAGAAAGAAAACAGAGCTTAGAGATTAATCAGAGTATTCAGATTCGCAATTGTGGCAAACGTAGCTAAGACCACTACTTTACGTAGTGAATCTCCAGCTTTTACCTCCTCATATGCATTACTATAGCTCGACAAGTTAATTTCTCCTCTGGAAGTCTTCCTCACTCGAACTCTCGGCATCTACAAAAAATAAAAATTTTGTTTCAACCGTACCCACAAAAAATGTTTCAACCGTCCCCAACACCACTTTTGGTAGAATATACTTTATAGTTACGACAGTAATAATAATACAGTAAAAATAGTCACTATCCCTTATTCTACAAGCTTCATAATAATCACAAACACACACTCAATACATTCACTTACAGAGAACAGATAATATAAGCGTTAATGTCAGAAGAAAAATACTTACTTTTGGGTAATAAAAAACAATATGGCGTCCTGCACACAACAACAACGCGCGGGGAGCGGCGCGCTACTATATTCGCGTTCGGAACTGCCGTCCGCTTCGTTTTCCCTTTGCCGCCCTCACTCCCCGCGTAACCGTTTACGAGATATTTGCTCTGTTTCAACCGTCCTTTGTTTCAACCGTACCCAGTCTACCCTACGGGTCTAGAAGGCCTTTGTGTTTTACCGTCCACGATATCCATGAGTCCATCTATACCTCTCAGTAAGGCTACCATCCGGTACTTCCATGATATCCAGTTGTGGGCGTCAAGTTTCACAATTTGAATTTTTGAAAGCTCCATTTCACTTAAACTTCTGGGTCTGGGCCCATAACCAAATGGAGGTAGTGGTTTCAGAAGAAATGAGAACAAGCTTTAAATTCAAATAAACTTAATATAATATAATAAAACACATACTTTTCTCTTGACAGAATTATCAATCAACTTGAAGGTCTATTGTTGCTAGGTAACCAACACTCTATTTCCAAAAATCCAATAGTTTCTACAAAAAGAAGTGAAATCCCACCAAAACATTCTGTAAAAAACTAGCCAAGTCTCGATGGAGCTACTAGTTTATCTCTAAAAAGTAGTGCAATCTAAACAAAGTCGTGCCAAGTGTAAGGTTCCTTACTGCGATTTCTTTATTATTACAGTTAATGTTGTGTGAGTACCTCCACTTCCGTGAAGGTACTCCAAGCTTATGTTATTTTATAATTATACAACGTGTAACGTTAAATGCGCAAAACTTCAGACACCCCAAATGATTTTTAATTCAATTGACCTAAAACTGAGAGAAAACAAAACTTAAAAAAAAAGGTTTATGTGCTGTTTTAGCTTTACTGGCAATTGGATTTACTGGCGAGATCTATTAGTATCCCGCGTATGAAACAATTTAAATTGGACGACAACCATTTGTGTTTGTTTGTTTACCTATTTTGACGGGTTTGCGCACGTGATGGCTTTACCTATTAATAAATAGACAGCGCAACATTTGTAATAAATATTTTTTTAAAAAATGTGACCTATATTAAAAAGTGGTTCAATCTATTCTGCTCGTGATTCTGATCATCTGCGCATTTAACCTTACACGTTGTTTAGTGAAATTAGTGATTGCTTTGTTTTCCACGTCAATGTTTCCGTTATAAGTCAACAGGATCAGACCGAACAACTTTTGCTAAGACGTCTGTCCTATATGTGTTATGGTGTAGCTAGCTAGATCTTCGATTTTGTAAGTCAACAGAGAGTGCTGATCAGATTGAACACATTTTGCTTAAACGTCATTCCTATGTTATAGTGTAGCTGGGCTCTTGGAGTTCCACATCAGGTGTTCCCGGTCTTCAAATTTATTCTCTCAGCAGAAAATGGTTATCACGTGTAACAATTTTTGCAATGGAACCATTTTTGTATCTCTTATAGTTTAGCTGGTCTGTTGTGGTTCAAGTTTCCAAGATATTTAAGCCTATCTGTTGCTCAGACTTAATACCTATACAACAGTAAAAAAACATTCACATCCGTCCAGTAGTTACAAAGATTAGCGCGTACAAACAAACAGACAGATTTTTTTTGGTTACTGTTTCTAAACCGCCCTCAATATTTTTTAAAATATGTTCAATGTACACACACAGTTTTTTTTACTATTTTATTATATGTTTATGTCACCGTAAAATTGTCAAACACGTGAGTTTACAATCTCTCTAGTTATTTTACAATCTTACGTGTTTAACCATTTTACGGTGATATATATAAATACGTTATATTGTAATATCTCTAGCGATATTGTAAACTCTCGAATTATTGTCAAACGAACATACTGCTTAAAATAAAACGCATTATTTCTCGTGAAATGCATGCGATGGTAGTCAACTCACGCGGTGTGGAGGGAAGGAGGGGTCCCCCTTACCTAGTGGTACCACTCTCATGAAAATATACTGTACCATTTCTGAGAAATACCGATTAATATAACCTAATCTTAAAACACTTAATATTCCCCTAAAAAGCGTAGTCGACGGAGAAAGAAACACGTTATATTGTAATATATATGTCACCGTAAAATTGTCAAACACGTTATATTACAATATAACGTGTTTTTTCTCGCGATATTGTAATGTCTCGAATTATTGTCAACTGAATATACGGAAGTATCTCTGCCCCCATAATCGGGACTTGGGGCACCCCCCCCGTTAGGTTAGTTAGGTTCCTTTAAACCCTGCACTCGGAAATAGGGGCCCCGCGAAGCGGGGCTCCGTCAACTACGCTTTTTAGGGGGAATATAAAGTGTTTTAAGGTTATGTTATATTAATCGGTATTTCTCAGGAATGGTGCATTATCTTTTCATGAGAGTTGTGCCACTGGGCAAGGGGGACCCCTCCTTCCCTCCACACCGCGTAAGTTGACTACCATCGCATGCATTTCACGAAAAATAATGCGTTTTGTTGTAAGCAGTATGTTCATTTGACAATAATTCGAGACTTTACAATATCGCTAGAGATATTACAATATAACGTATTTGACAATTTTACGGTGACATATATATTGTGATATAAAGTGTTTGACAATTTTACGGTGACATATATATGTATACAGGGTGTAAACCACCTCATCACAAAGCCGTTAACCAAGCATTCTGTACATCAAACTAAGTAACTTTACACAAAAAATATCGCTGGGAAGCAATATTTATTTGAGGTTATACATTATGTTTTGTGGTAGAACTCAATGTAACGCACTTAAAAAAATGTGCTGATGGATGGATTGAATAGTAAGGGAGTCGTGGAGGTGTTAAAAGTCAAAATCTTACAAAAAAAACTTGTCAAAAATTTGTAACTTTGACCCTCCCCGGAAATACCCCGCGAAGCGGGGCTCCGTAGGCTACGCTTTCTAGGGGAATATAAAGCGCTTTAAGGTTAGGTTATATTAATCGGCATTTCCCAGGAATGGTACATTATCTTTTCATGAGAGTGGTACCATTGGGCAAGGGGGACCCCTGCTTCCTTCCACACCGCGTGAGTTGACTACCATCGCATGCATTTCACGAAAAATAATGCGTTATATTGTAATCTCTCTATCAAAATGGCTGGTTCTCGAGTATGATCTCGTCGACAAGCCAGGTTGATGTTTTTATTGTTAGTTTCGGGTGCCCCTTCGGAAAAATTCTCAAACGATAAAATTTCGAATAATCTGCATTTTGAATAATCTCGGGACCATGAAGAAGTACTTTGTGTACGGAAGCAAGAAGATTATACCACGGATATCGGACATATTGAGCTACCTATCTACGGTTGATTTGTCAACCTGAGATAATTTTATAAGTTGCCTTCGTTTAGACCGTATGCTTAATTTTGAAAAATCTTTTTTGGCCGCCCTCGCACGCGATCTAGAGTAGATGTGCTTGGTTGAATCACCGTGTGTTCAGTAGTAGAACCATCTCGTCACTTATTCTCAACTCTACACATTCAATTCAATTCAATTTACGTTAAGCCAGTACGCAAACTTATTCAATAATGTTGTTTTGGTTCTATTTGCAGATTTCCATAAGTCTTCAGTCGTTTACACAAACTAAATACACGTCTCTGTCAAGTAAGTGTTGGTATTTCCACGAACAATTCCACGTACACACTTCAAAGAAATGCATCCTTGAAAAAGTACATTTCGACAAAGTCCTGAAAAGGAAACAAATCAATAAGACAATTGTTTCGTAGACCCTGCTACGACAAGAGAACTTACGGCGTAGCATGTCTTTTAATCACAAATAGGCAACTATCAGCAGACAACTATGTTTGTTTTAGAAAGTACATTAATATACCATTATTTTAAAGGTACTCTCAATCTCAGATTATTCTCCACAACTTACTAAAAGTCTACACGAAGTTCACTTTCGCAGAAAAATATACAATATCATAAGAGCGGCGTAGCGCTTCATTAAAAAAAAATGTAATAATTATGTTCGTGACGCTCACAGAGAGGCTCGACTATGTAATCAAACATGGTTGTTTTACGGTAACCTGGTTATGTTTACAGTAAAATGTCTCAATCTAGGAAAACCTTTAAGACTAATGTGAAATATTGTCAAGGTAACCAACAGCAGATAAAAATGGATATTTTAGCTAAACATCACACTAAAAAGAAATTTGGATCATTTTGGAAATCAACAAATAGTTTGAATCCGAAGTTGAGTCCCCCTGTGAGCGTGGCGGGGGTACACGAGCCGGCGGCGGATATAGCCAATGCATTTCGGCGTCATTTCCAGGTGGAGTCACCTGTTGCTAGACCTGTGTAGGTGTTTGATGCTGGTGGCAACTCTGGGGAGATTTCTATTGTTTTTACGGCACAAGAAATATCAGCCAACATAAAGAAAATGGAAAGGAATCCCTGGGTCATGATGGACTCAGCATCGAGCACCTGAGGTATGCGGGGGACACTTGCTGCGTGTGCTAGGTTTATTTTTTAACCTGTGCGTTAGCCACGGTTACTTACCTGATGACCTAATGTATACAATGATGGTACTTATTGTGAAAAATAAAACGGGGGATGTCTCTGACATATCCAATTACAGGCCCATTTCTCTGGCCACTGTCGTGGCAAAAGTGTTGGACAGTCTGCTTGATAAGCAATTGGCTAAACACCTCGAACTACATGACGCCCAGTTCGGTTTTAAGCCGGGGCTCTCAACTGAGAGTGCAATCTTGTGTCTCAAGCAGACTGTCCAATACTACACGGACAGGACTCCTATTTCGCTTGTCTTCTGGATCCGACAAGGGCATTTGATCTTGTTTGTTACGATTTTCTGTGGCGTAATCTCGAATGTGAAACTACCTTACCAGCTAAAATAGTGTCAATATTTAAGCACTGGTATTTAAGCAATAGCGTGAATTGGAATGGTTCGCACTCGGACGTGTATCGGTTGGAGTGCGGGGTGAGGCAAGGGGGGCTCAGCTCACCCAGGCTCTTCAACCTATACATGAACCAGCTGATCCTTCAGCTCAGCGGCACCCAGTGTCGGATGTCATATCGCCGGGGCTTATGCAGACGATATGGTGTTGCCGAGTCCATCGATCGGTGCTCTAAGGCAACTGATCGCTATTTGTGAATGCTACGCGGTGAAGCATGGGCTCAGATATAACGTCGCAAAGAGTGAACTAATGGCTTTTAAGCAGGCAGTGTGTGTGACATATTCCTGTATTCCAACGGTCGCTTTTTGTGGAGAACCACTGCGAAAGGTGGACAAGTTTAAATACCTGGGCCACTGGGTCACTGAAGATCTTAGAGATAATTGTGACATTGAAAGGGGACGTAGGTCGCTGGTTGTCCGTTGTAACATGCTGGCTCGCAGGTTTGCACGTTGTACGAAGCCAGTTAAAGTAACGTTATTCAAAGCTTACTGTCAGTCCTACACGTGCAGCCTGTGGGTCAACTTTACTCAGCGGACATACAGCGACCTAAGTGTTCAATACAAAAATGCACTGAGAGTGCTGCTGAGGCTGCCGTAGCGTAGTAGTGCGTCAGGGATGTTTACGGATAATAATATTGATGGTTTTGCCGCCATTATTAGAAATAGATGTGCATCCCTGATGACTCGTGTTCGCGGCAGCACCAACAGTATTCTCACTCTCAGTGTGTTCGCAGATCGGTGGGATTCCCCGATGAGGCGGAGATGGATACGCCTCCATGCTGAATTTTGATTGCATATTTTTATCAGTGTGTGTAATCTACTAACACTAGAACTAAGTAAAATTGTAACTAACCCTATGGACTCCGGTCTGAAATAAAAAGTTTCTATTCTATTCTATTAATGTCAAATTAAAATAAATAAAAAGAAATTCATTTAATAGTACAGTCAAAGACAAGAAGTAGCAGAACAGTGAGATTTCCGTCACCCAGTACCTCGTGGATGAATTGAAGAACTTAGACAGTCGCTACAGGTAGTCAGTGGCCCAAAAAGTCGGACAACCAGTCTTACCAAGGATTATCGTACTACCCAGCACTAACTGGGTTGATAGGAAGCCAACATACATAGTTGGGAAAAGGTTGGGCAGATGATGATGATGATGGTACGTGTGGTATCTGTTGGTAGAACGGTGAATTAATATTGTTATCACCCCTGCTACCTGGATACATAGTAGTACTGTAGTTTACATAGAGCGACTGCCTATCTGACCTCCACAACCCAGTTAGTGCTGGGTAATACGATAATCCGTAGTAAGACTGGTTCTCAGACTTTTTGGCCCACTGACGACCTGTAACGACTGTCAAAAGTCTACATATGACAGCCGTGTCCAAAGGCTTAACGAGCTTTCCGAGGCACGGAGGAAACTCGGTCTATAATGGGTGGCCAATGGCCACCCATCCACGGGCCACACTAGGCAAGTGCGGCTTAACATAAAGATAGACCCAAGCGGCTGTTTTATGTAGCCACGTACCACACGTACCATTCAAACAATTTTTGGAAATAGCGTGCGTCGAAATAACGTCATTCGAAATTTCATATCACTCCCGATCTATACATAGCAGGCAGGTAGGTAGGTTTTCTACGTCGGAGACTTAAATAACTGTAAGATATGCTACTACTTCTTTGAAAAATGACGAGTGTTTGTATGGTCTGAGGAGCCACATTTGTAATGTACGGTAACTTTTTTAATTTTATTACAATCGTGTTCACTAATTACTCTCAAATGCTACAAAAACATACCAAATTATGATAAATATGAATCCATGTTGTCAGAAGTTCTGACGTGGCTCCTCAATCCAAACATCTAGATTGAGGTGCCACCTTTATGTTAATATAACTTTTGAAGTATTGTACTACAAAATCGAGGATCGATCCTACATTTTTTTTAAAACTTACTACTAAATAAGTACAATAATTTCTTTACGCTACAAAAAAGTGGCTCCTCAATCCTTACGGACACGGTAGCAAATAGGTAGCAATTGTTGGTCACCACGATGACGCGAACTGATGCAGACAACCAGCCATCCTGACGGTGACAAGTTTTCACAATTATTTGATAAATCCTCTTATAATTTGGTTGGGATTGGAACTGTTTTTCGAAAAGATCTCTCAATCCACACGCACATGTTTAAACCCTGTATAGTCTTACTCTTTGAAATATTAAGTTTATTAACTCAATATAGCAGCAGTTCTTTGATCCTTTTTTTTCAACTAGAGTCAGGGACACCACATTCGTTGTAATGTATGATATTTTTGATCCCATTTGTCTTCTATAGTACTAACTAATACAGCAGTATCGGCAATTTATTTAGAACGAATGAACTTTAGATGATTCAGGAAGTAAAATTTTGTAATCAAACATGTCATATTTTTAAAGATATGGGCGTATAAAGAGGGCCGTGCTGAATGAACTAACATTGGCTTATTTATCAAATTTAGCAAGTTTTATGAGAAACCAATGCGGTACATTTACTTGCCACCCATCAATTATCTTTTAATAGTTTTTGGCTAAGGTTATTTGTCTTCTTTAGATATTTCCTCATTTATTTATTTTTCAGCACGGTTTTTTTTTTTTTTATTATTACGAATTCAGAATATCCGTTGCGGCACATATAACGCGTCAACAGAGTAAATTCCTTAAGTTTACACAAATAAACTTTCTAATTCGCTTTATTTTTTTCAAGTTACACGCAAAAAAGAGGGCCGTACTCAGCCAAACGTTTTCAGTACGGCCCCCCTTTTTTTTTTTTTTTTTTTTTAGGATGGGAAATCATCAAATGACTTCTCCCACTCTGGGCGGAGCGGGAGGGAGTGTCAGACTCTTACTGACTAAAACCCATCCATGTTCCTTCCTCGCCCTTTATGTTCCGGGGCCGCGGTATCTCTTTCGAACAGGCCCGCAACCCCGGCAGGCTTCGGCCCTTGCGGGCCCCTCCCCTTATGCTGACATCTCTTTGAGGCGCGCGTGGAACACGAACGCGCCGTCGACACGGCCTGTCGTCGTCGTTAGACGGACGGACGGCTAGCTAGCCCATAGCCAGTCGTCCACAGGCCCGCATCTACGGTGGCCGGTAGCCACCATGTGGCCCCCGACGCCCGTTGCGTCTCCCGCGGCGGCCGGGAAGAGAGGATCTCTCCCTCTCTCGTTCCGCCACCTCCTTCGCTAGCATGACTGCTTCGCAGAAGGAGGCAACGGCTTCCCATTCCGTCTCGCTCCGGACCATGGATTGAACCAGGGCCGGACGCGAGAGGTCGCCGCCGCCGATCGCCGTCACGAGGACACGGCGGAGCTCCGCCCACGCGGGGCAGACTTCCACCGTGTGCTCCACCGTGTCCTCCGGTCGATCCTCACAGTGGAGACACCCGGGCGTTTCCTCCCGCCCGATTCGGTGCAGGTACCTCCCGAAACATCCGTGTCCGGTGAGGACCTGCGTCAGGCGGAAGGTGAGGACGCCGTGGCGCCTCTCCAGCCACTCCTCAAAGAGGGGACTTACCGCCACTATCGTGGCGTGCCCTGCACGGGGTTGCGACAGTCGCTCTCTCCATGTCGCCATGAGATCGCGCCGGAGGTCCGTCCGCTGAGCGGCAATTTGCCGCGGCAGCGGAGTTTCCCCCCGGCGTAGTACATCCGCGCGCCACTCATGCAGGCGCGCGAGGACTATCGCCTCCAGATCCCATGGCGGCAATCCGGCAAGCAGGCCCGCCGCCTCGCGAGAGATCGTGCGGTACCCACGGACCATCTTTACGGCCACCACTTTTTGGGGCGCGTTCAGATAGTGAGCGGCACGCCGCTTCAACGAACGCGCCCACACTGGGGCCCCGTAAAGGGCCATGGACCGCACGACCCCCGCGTAGAGCCTGCGGCAGGAGGCGTTTGGCCCCCCAAGGTTGGGCAGGAGCCGCCTGAAGGCAGCCCCGGTCCGTTCCAGCCTGGGGGCCAAACGTCGGAAGTGCTCCACGAAGTTCCACCGGCTGTCGAGGACGAGTCCTAGGTACTTCAACGTCGACTCGACGCCGATGGATACCCCTCCTACCGTCAGTGTGGATCCCGACGGTGGCGCATTCCGAGGCCCATGAAAGCACATGGCCTCGGACTTGTGCAATGCCACCTCGAGACCCAGTTGCCGGATCCTCTCAACGACTATCGCAACCCCGCGTGTCATAGTTTCGGCCGCCGCCTCGTGCGACCTCCCCTGTGCCAGCACCAGGGTGTCGTCTGCGTAGCAGACGACGCTGACACCACTAGGGAGGTCCGCGCGCAGCACCCAGTCGTAACCGATGTTCCACAGGGGCGGTCCCAGAACCGATCCCTGTGGGACACCGCACGACATCTCTCGCCGGTTCCAATTTCCGCAGCGACTGGGGTAGATGACGGCCCTGTCCGTCAAATAGTCCCCGACCACACGACGGAGGTAGGTCGGCACCCGGTGATACCGGAGTGCCTCCCTGATGCAGCTCCAGGGCAGGGAGTTGAAGGCGTTGGCGATGTCGAGAGACACCGCCAAGACGACTCCGCCCCGGGATATCGCATCCCCCGTCGTGAGGGCTCTCACGCGCATGATGGCGTCCACTGTAGAGCGCCCCTTGCGGAAACCAAACTGGTTCTCCGCAAGATTAGGCCCCATCCCCTCTAGGTGCTCGGCGAGGCGGTTTGCAATTACTCTCTCAAAGAGCTTGCCCGCCTCGTCGAGCAGCACGATGGGCCGAAATGCGGATGGAGAGTCCGCAGGGCGCCCCGGCTTTTGGATGAGGACCAGTTTCCCCGTCTTCCAACGAAGCGGGAACTGGCCTCTCTCCAAGCATGCGCTTAAGAGCCCTTTTAGTCGGGCCCCGAGAGCCTCCGCGTCGGAGGCCAGGACCCAAGCTTTGCCAGGCAAAGTACGGCCCCCCTTATTTTGCAAATTTCATCAAAAGTACAGAGGTACATTGAAAAAGAAACACCGGTACATATACTCCTAGAGGCGAGTACATTGCATTGGTGAACACCTAAAAGGCAGATTCTGGATGTACGTTTATCTGGCTCGGCCCCACAGAATCTGCCTTTTAGGTGTTCACCAATGCAATGTACTCTCCTCTAGGAGTATATGTACCGGTTTCTTTTTCAATGTACCTCTGTACTTTTGAAGAAATTTGCAAAATAAGGGGGCCGTGCTGAAAACGTTTGGCTGGCACGGCCCTCTTTTTTTGCGTGTAACTTGAAATACATAAAGCGCATTAAAAAGTTTCTTAATCTCAAGAAATGTGCTCTGTTGACGCGTTATATGTACCGCAACGGATATTCTGAATTTGTAACAACAAAAAATATATAGATGTAGATAGGGGGCCGTGCTGAAAAATAAATAATTGAGGAAATCTCCAAAGAAGACAAATAACCTGAGCCAAAAACTATTAAAACATAATAAATGGGTGGCAAGTAACATATGTACCGCATTGGTTTCTCATACAACTGGCTAAATTTGATAAATAAACCAATGTTAGTTAATTCAGCAAGGCTCTCTTCATACGCCTATATCTTTTAAAATATGACATGTTTGCTTACAAAATTCGACTTCTTGAATCATCTAAAGAAGTTCATTCGTTCCAAATAAATTGCGATACTGCTGTATTGGTACTATAGAAGATAAATTGGATCGAAAATATCGTACATTACAACGAATGGGGTGACCATGAATCTACGTGAAAAAAAAAAGATTAAGGAACTGCTGATATATTGAGTAAATCTATACTTAATATTTACGAATATTTACGTACATCTGAAGAAATACTATTTATTTGTTAAATTATGCACTTTTCTTATTACGTTCCTTATCTTTAAGATATAAAATATTAATTGGACAGGGATTCTTTTTTAATAAAATACACACATATTTACTGCGTGGGAAGAGGCACAAGATGCCATAGGAATCTTTTGTGACCTTTCGAAGGCATTTGTTAGCGTAAATCACGAAACCCTGATCTTGAAACTTGAGCATTACGGTTTAGGTAAACTTGCGCTTAGTTTAGTAAAGTCGTATTTGAATGATAGACAGCAGAACGTACAAATAAATGGTGTCAATTCAATGGGTTCAAAAGTAAAAATGGGTGTACCACAAGGTTCGCTTCTGGGTCCATTCGTCTACTACTAAATGGGAAAAAAGCTAAGTGGATTCGATTTGCCCTACCAAATGTCAAAAGTAGTGATTGTGACATAATGTTGAATCAAGAGAAACTAGTATTTGTCGATAAAACAGTTTTCTTGGGATTTGCGCTCGATTCAAAGCTACAATGGGGTCCTCATTTAACATCTCTTGCAGGACGGCTGAGCTCAGCAGCATATGCTGTTAGAAAGATCCGTCAATTTACTGATATTGATACCGCGAGGCTAGTCTATTTTAGTAATTTTCATAGTATTAGGTCATACGGTATTTTACTATGGGGACGTGCGGCAGACATCGAGTCTATATTCATTCTGCAGAAAAGAGCCATCAGAGCCATATACGAATTACGTAGACGCGATTCTCTGAGAGAACTGTTTAAGGAAATTAATATCTTGACAATACCTTGCCAATACATCTATGAAAACAACATGTACGTTAGGAAAAATCTGCATTTATTCATTAAAAGAGGTGACAGACACCACTATAATACTAGAAATAGGGACCAACTCGTTCAGCCAGGTTTCAGGCTTGCTTAAGTAGATTCATCTTTCATGGGGTACTGTTTAAAATGTTACAATAAAATACCTCCTCACATTCACAACTGAATGAGACGAAATTTAAATCTTGTATGAAACGCATAATTGATTCCCATGTTAAGTTATTGTGGAAGCTGCGGAAGATTGTAAAATATTATTATGTAATTGCATAGCACGTTTGTGTGAGTTCTAAGTACTGTAAAGCCACCACTTACATTTAGTTATCTTTTTTTTCACTTGAATACGCCGTGAATGTCATACAATGTATTGTAATATTAATATTATTGTAATGTAAGGTTCAGTCAATTTTGATTTGTTGGAAACGTTTCTGTTTTATTAAACCTTTTAATCTATATAATCTTTCTCTTTGAAATATTAAGTATAGATTTACTCAATATATCAGCAGTTCCTTAATCCTTTTTTTTCACGTAGATTCATGGTCACCCCATTCGTTGTAATGTATGATATTTACGATCCAATTTATCTTCTATAGTACCAATACAGCAGTATCGCAATTTATTTGGATCGAATGAACTTCTTTAGATGATTCAGGAAGTCGAATTTTGTAAGCAAACATGTCATATTTTAAAAGATATTGGCGTATGAAGAGGGCCGTGCTGAATTAACTAACATTGGTTTATTTATCAAATTTAGGTCACCGTCAGGTTGGCTAGACCAAACGAGATATGTACATGAGACCATGTGCACTGTTTACTACCTATTTGATACTATTTAATACCTTTAATGAAGTATTTGGTACCTTTGGGTTAAGAGAGTTATTAAAGAAATAAAGTGGTCAGCCATTCTGACGTCAGGTTGGCTGACCAATTTCAAGTTCTCATACTTTTAGCGTTGTATTAACTGCGTTGTTAATGTTAATATTTAATACCTATTTGGTACCTTAACATATATTTGTTACACAGCTTTAGGAAGCTCCTATAAATAGTTATTAGAAAAAGCCATTAAAACGCCTGTACATAAATTATTGACGTCTTTTCTTCTCAGAATTATTGCTAACAATGTTTTTGCAGGCGCTTAGTGGCTTATGAACAACTTGTTTCTGGATATGCATAGTTAAGTTTTATCCATTTGTATTATTATTTAATTATTTACATATCGTATTTTTTCTAAGGAATATAAGTATGTACTTGGGAATGAGTAATACGGTATCTTTTTTTATTGATTGCTTGATTTTGTATTTCTCGACGGCATGGCAAGCCAAGTCAGAGGCCTATGGGTACCTATGGTGCTATGAACCAGTTAGCCACTAACCACACGATAAAGTAATAAGGGTTTTATATAATTTAACATGATCAAATTATGATACAAATTGAATGAATGGCCGAATGGCGTAGTGGTAACGAGGCTGCCTTACGTTCTTAGGGTCCTGGGTTCGAATCCCAGTAGAAGCAAATGTTTGTGTGATGAGCATGGACATTTGTTTCCGAGTCCTGGATGTTTATATGTATAATAAGTATGTATTTTAAAGATTCGGCCGAGTATCGTTAATTAAGAATTTAAGAGTTCCGTTCATTTGTCATGGATCTCATAATCAGGAGTAATTAGAATCTAACCAAATTCTCATCAATGTACCCTTTTTTTTCATCGGATCGGAAATCATCAAATGTCTTCTCTCACTCTGGGCGGAGCGGGATAGGGGAGCGGGAGCGGGGAGTGTCAGACTTTTACTGACTAAAACCCATCTATGTTCTTTCCTCGCCCTTTTTGTTCCGAGGCCGCGGTATCTCTTTCGGATAGGCCCGCAACCCTCATTAATGTACCTTAAAGTACATCCTTTCCAATGAAATAAAAAAAAAACAATATATGTCCAGGTAGGTCAATCGTCGAATCCGACTCGGCTGGGCAGCGTTCGGGAAGCTGCGCGGTATCTTCTCGTCCAACTTACCGCAGTGTCTCAAGACGAAAGTCTATGACCAGTGTGTGTTGCCAGTGACGCGCGCCAGTGCCAGTGCGGTCACATACGTGACCGAGACGTGGTCGTTCACAATGGGCCTTATCAAAAGGCTGAAAGTCACCCAAAGAGTAATGGAGAGGACTATGCTCGGAGTTTCCTTGCGTGATCGAATCAGAAATGAAGACATTCGCAACAGAACCGAGGTCACCAACGTAGCCTGAAGAATTGTCAAACTTAAGTGGCAGTGGGCAGGTCACATTGCTCGCAGTACGGATGGCCGGCGGCGACTGCAAACTGAAAGACGATGCGTTGGAAGACCTCCCACAAGGTGGACCTATGACTTGTTGAAGGTTGCGGAAATCCGTTGGATGCGAGTCGCAAGGGACCGGTCAATGTGGCGACACTTGGAGGAGGCCTATGTCCAGCAGTGAACGTCTTTCGGCTGAAATGATGAAGTCAAGGTAATAGGGCTTATGCCCAATAAATGGAACTTAACACATCTAACTGTCTAAATGTGGGTGTATTGTACACATCTGCGTACCCCATCAGAGCATACAAGCGTAATGTAACGTCATGATGTAGTACAAACAATGAACCTACAAGCGATTGCAGCAATCACTGCAGAGTTGCTGTCTTTTTTTGAAGAGTTCCATTGTATATCTCCGAAGATCAGCATCAAATCTTCAGCAAATTAAAATGGGACCACACTGGAAGCACCAAATCAAATAAAAAAAATCATCAAAATCCGTTCACCCAGTCGAAAGTTAGGTAACAAACAACAAAAAAAAATACAGTCGAATTGAGATCCTCCTCTTTTCAGTAGTCAGTGTAAAATATTACAAATGGATAAAACTTAACAATGCATATCCAGAAACAAGTTGTTCATAAGCCACTAAGCGCCTGCAAAAACATTGTTAGCATTAATTCTGAGAAGAAAAGACGTCAATAATTTATGTACAGGCGTTTTAATGGCTTTTTCTAATAACTATTTATAGGAGCTTCCTAAAGCTGTGTAACAAATATATGTTAAGGTACCAAATAGGTATTAAATATTAACATTAACAACGCAGTTAATACAACGCTAAAAGTATGAGAACTTGAAATTGGTCAGCCAACCTGACGTCAGAATGGCTGACCACTTTATTTCTTTGATAACTCTCTTAACCCAAAGGTACCAAATACTTCATTAAAGGTATTAAATAGTATCAAATAGGTAGTAAACAGTGCACATGGTCTCATGTACATATCTCGTTTGGTCTAGCCAACCTGACGGTGACCAAATTTAGCAAGTTTTATGAGAAACCATTGCGGTACATATGTTACTTGCCACCCATTAATTATGTTTTAATAGTTTTTGGCTCAGGTTATTTGTCTTCTTTGGAGATTTCCTCAATTATTTATTTTTCAGCACGGCCCCCTATCTACATCTATATATTTTTTGTTGTTACGAATTCAGAATATCCGTTGCGGTACATATAACGCGTCAACAGAGCACATTCCTTGAGATTAAGAAACTTCTTAATGCGCTTTATGTTTTTCAAGTTACACGCAAAAAAAGAGGGCCGTGCCAGCCAAACGTTTTCAGCACGGCCCCCTTATTTTGCAAATTTCTTCAAAAGTACAGAGGTACATTGAAAAAGAAACCGGTACATATACTCCTAGAGGCGAGTACATTGCATTGGTGAATACCTAAAAGGCAGATTCTGTGGGGCCGAGCCAGGCAAACGTACATTGTACTCGCCTCTAGGAGTATATGTACTGGTTTCTTTTTCAATGTACCTCTGTACTTTTGAAGAAATTTGCAAAATAAGGGGGCCGTGCTGAAAACGTTTGGCTGGCACGGCCCTCTTTTTTTGCGTGTAACTTGAAAAATATAAAGCGCATTAAAAAGTTCTTAATCTCAAGGAATGTGCTCTGTTGACGCGTTATATGTACCGCAACGGATATTGTGAATTCGTAATAACAAAAAATATATAGAGGTAGATAGGGGGCCGTGCTGAAAAATAAATAATTGAGGAAATCTCCAAAGAAGACAAATAACCTGAGCCAAAAACTATTAAAACATAATTAATGGGTGGCAAGTAACATATGTACCGCATTGGTTTCTCATTAAACTTGCTAAATTTGATAAATAAACCAATGTTAGTTAATTCAGCACGGCCCTCTTCATACGCCAATATCTTTTAAAATATGACATGTTTGCTTACAAAATTCGACTCGACTCGAGCGACTGATCGCAGAGATCAGGTATGAAAAACGATAAGTGCCTAAATTAAACAAGCAAGGAACTATTAAATAAAAATAAAAGTTTTGAAGCATTCATTGCTTTATTACTTCATAATAAAGTATTACTTGCAACTTTTATACACAAAGAAACAAATGGAGGACAAGTCGTAATTTCCTAAAACAAATGTTTTTTTTTTTGAAAACTGCCAAGCTCGGATTCGATTAGACATCATTTCATTAAACTATTAATATCTTCAAAAAGCGATAATAAATAATAAAACCTACTGTAGTCGCGGAAACTGTGCGTTGTGTTGATATCCACCGTTGTCGCAACTGTTGATATAATTATAATCCTGATGTAGTAAACCATTGCGTTGAAAATATGTGATCTAGTTCAACAATAAGATTTCTTTATTGTTATCATAAATCTTGATTGTTTTTGGTTTGTCAAACAACGCATAAGTTCTTAAATACGATAAATATGTTTACAAAAAAATATTGCATCATAATAGATGTATATGAAAATATAAACAGTTGAAGATAACACTGCTCTTGCTCGTTTTAACTATTGTAAGGCGATAACTATAAAAATGAATTACAAAATGCTCAATGTGTTACGGTTTAACATTATGGCACTTTGATGATCTAACACTTACATCATGAAACTGTAATCTTAATCACTATGAGACACCGCGGGTCGCTAGGCGAAGTTCAACGATTAAAAAACAGCAGCTTGGCAGTTATTAACAAGGGAGGCGTAAAATTAAAAATCTCAAAAACTCTCACAAGCTTTACACACTGGCATCGGTAAAAAAGAAAAGCAGTTACACCTTTAACTTTATACACGACTTGTCCTCGTGTTTCGTACAAATGTAGAGAAAAAAGATTAAAGAGGAAACATTAGGTAGTGTTTATAAAATGGCACTTTATACAAAGGCAATACGGAGTTGGTCAAAGAGTTCTATACAACATTCGATGGTGATCAGTACCACTTCTTCGAAGATAATAGTTAGCTGCAAACTAAATAGTGTAACATAGGATGTGGAGGACGGTGGATAGTTTCAGTACACTTTTAGTTGATTCTTGTCGTCAAAGCCAGCTGAGTGGCCAGCATTGCGGACTATGAACGAGTTGCCGTCGAAGTGCATCCGCCTCTCGCCACGTCTGTCGGAAGATAACGCCATTATTTAGGTATAAATACTAAATATAATGGGCGCAATCCAGTTTTTTTTGGTCCGAACCGGAGCGAATCGCGCTGTTCAAATTTAGATAGCCAAGCCTACAGATGCAAGCACCAAACTGCAAATATTGAAGAACCTGATTTAGAGTGGTCAGACAGCGCGCTACGGTCCGCCGCATCCTTGAATGTTTACCAAGGTTTGTTAAACAAGGTCGTATTAAAGAAATATAGGAAACGAAACTGTACATAACTATGGTCATGTACGAAGACATGGTCTTGTGCAGCTTGTCAGGCCTACCTAAAGGTCAGGCTGCGGACTAAGGTAGACTGAGTCGTCGGTACGACAAGGTGCAGTCGATTCATAAAAGGCCTGTTGAGGGTATCTCTCTCACCTTACGAACAGATGCTGAGTCTGGCCCAACGAGGCAGTACAGTGCAGGAACGGGCTCGTGATAGACGCCGACCCATTGCTGGGGCTAGTGCGTAGCTGATACTTGTGACTGCAACGGTGAATCCTGCAACAACGTTAATCACAAAATTAAAAAAAAAATACTACCTAGCCCTACCCTAACCTAACTATTGTCTTCCCTTTTCCTCCGTGCTTCAGAAAGCACGTTAAGCTGTTGGTATCGTTGTTGTAATTTGTAGATATTTTTGACAGTCTACAGGCCCCAAAAGTCTGTCAACCACTTAACGAAGGGGTAATCGTATTACCCAGTAGGTACTAACTGGGTTGTGGAGGTTAGAAAGGCAGTCCACACTTCTCGTTCTCGCCTAGCTCAGCGCCTGTCCAAAGTTAAGGGTTAATGACCGCTAAAATTCAAACGATGACAAATATTCATCACCTGCCTGCCCTTTTCCAAATATGTGGAGGCAGCTGAATAAATTTATTTTATATGGAGCATTTGCCTATCTGCCCTCAACAATCCAGTTAATACTGGGTAATACGATACCTCTTAATAAGACTGGCTGACAGACTTTCAGGCCACTGACTACCTGTAACGACTGTCAAAGATCTTCAAATGACAGACAGCAGATTTGCAGATTTCCGAGGCACGTAGGAAAACTATGTTATAGGGTTACCTACTTATGGACAAACCTAGGCAAGCACGGTTTAACCTTAAGCTTGACCCAAGCCGCTGTTATTATTTAGCCAAAAGCTCCTAACCTCCCCTCACTTAATCATAATGAAACAAATTCAACTCGGTTCTTCATTCTGGGCAGAGCGGAAGAGGGAGTCCCAGACTGACTAAAACCCATCCATGTTCCTTCTTAGCCCGTTGTGTTTCAGGGTCATGTTATCTCTTTCGAACAGTCCCACGGCCCCGGCAGGAATCGGCCCTTGCGAACCCCTAATGCTGACATCTGAACGCGCGACACCACATGTCGCCACAAGTCAGACGGACGATAAGCTAGCCCATAGCTCACCGTCCATAGGCCCGAGCCTACGGTGGCCGGGGGCCACCACGTGGCCCACAACGCCCGGTGTTTCCTGCGGCGGCTGAGACGTGAGGTTCTCTCCCACTCACGTTCCACCACCTCCTTCGCTAGCATGACTGCTTCGTAGAAGGAGGTGAAGGCTTCCCATTCCGGCTCGCTCCATACCATGGATTGGACCAGGACCGGACGCGAAGGTCGCCGCCGCCGATTGGCGCTACGAGCACACGGCGGTGCTCCGCTCAAGCGGGGCAAACTTTCACTGTGTGCTCCCCTGTGTCCGCCGGTCTATCCTCGCAGTGGCGACTCTGGAGCGTTTCCTCCCGCGCGGTTCGGTGCAGAAACTTCCCGAAACCACCGTGTCCCTTGAAGACCTGCGTCAGGCGGAAGGCACTATTTGGCGTTGTGGTCGCTACTAGCACAACTTTGATAGCTTAAATCACGGAAACGTGACGCTGTTGAAGTTTTTATCTCAGAAAAAAGCTGGTATCAATACAAACAAGTTTTGTATGCGACAAAATGTCCTAAAGTGTCAAGTTTCCGAGATATGAGCTAAGTCAATTAATTGATGGAATCTTCAGCAACTTTGATTTGATTAGACACGCATATAAAAACTTTTTTACAAAAAAATTAAACAGACTTCAGAGAAAACATAAAAGTGAAAAAAAAACTAATAATAATTCGTTTAATATAATAATACTAGCTGACCCCGGAAAACATTGTTTTACCATGTAAATCTCTTCTCAGTCGTTCACTCTTGACAGAGTGGTCGTGGTCATGAGGGGTCGTTCACAGTTGCGGTCGCTGCCTTCGCGATCCTTTTCCACCGGTTTCTATTGGCCGCATGGCGAGTACATTCTGCCAGAGGGATCTTGGTGACAGTTTTAATGGAATCTGTCCAACGGGTTGGTGATCGACCACATAGTCTCGTGCCTTCGACTCTACCCTGGATTACCAAACGCTCCATTGAATCATTGTTACGGGTAACGTGTCCAAAGAATCTGAGGATTCGTAGTTGCACAAGCGACGATAGTCTTTGTTTAATATTGAGTTCTTTGAGTATTAACACGTTAGTCCGATGAGCGGTCCACGAAATCCCTAGCATGCGCCTCCAACACCACATTTCAAGGGCGTCAATCTTGCGTCGCTCCTGCATACGCAATGTCCACGTCTCCGCTCCATAGAGGAAGATCGGGAAGACCAAGGTGTTCATAAGGCGAATTTTGGTATTTTTAGTAATTCGACGGTCTCTCCAGATTTTGTCCAGATTTTGTCCAGCTTTTGTGCAGCCGATCGAGTTATTGCGCAACGTCGTCTAATCTCGTCGTCGCAGCCCCCACGATTGGTTATAGTAGAGCCCAAATAGACGTAGCTGTTGACGACTTCACAGTTGGCAAGTGGTGTGATATCTGGGTTGCTCTCGTGAGCTCTATCCACAATCATCATCTTGGTTTTTTCTCGGTTCAGGGCGAGTCCAAACTTCAGACTTGTGGTTTCGAGTATACCCAATTAATGACTGATATCCTCCTTAGACGACGCCAGGAGGGTTGTGTCGTCAGCATACCTCAGGTTGGATATCATCCTGCCCCCGATTGACACACCCTTATCCCAGTTATCCAAAACGATCCGCATTATGTATTCAGTGTATATGTTGAACAGTAACGGTGACAGTTTACATCCCTGTCTGACACCAGCGTGTGTTTTGAAAAATTCGGAATCTACACCATCCAAGCGCACATTTGCTGTTCCTCCCTCGTAAAGTTTTTTGATAAGATGCACCAGATGGTGAGGCACACCCATCTTTAGAAGTATTTCCCACAACTTGGACCAGATGACAGTGTCAAATGCTTTGCTGAAGTCAATAAAACAGATATACAGCGCACTATTGAACTCTCTGGCTTTCTCAATGATTTGCCTGAGGATAAGTATTTGTTCACGAGTGCCGCGACCTTTGACAAAACCCGCCTGTTCTGGACTTATTTCTCTACTTAAGTAAGCTTGAAGCCTGGTGTTTATTATATGCAGTAGAATTTTACTGCTGTGTGATATTAAGGAAATAAGACGATAGTTACTGCATTTCTTTGTGGATCCCTTTTTGTGGAGAGGTATAAACAACGATCTAGCCCATTCTGTCGGCCATTCCCCAGTATCCCAGATCTTGGAGCATATGCAGTGCATTATATCGACACCAAAATCTCCCATAGCTTTAATTACCTCTATGGGTATCTCGTCTGCTCCCACTGCTTTACCGCAATTGAGATGATTAATAGCGGCTCTTATCTCATCTTTCAGGATAGAAGGTTCGCGGTTGTAGTCGTCTGAAGTAGTAAGTCCAGTAACGGCGAAAGCTAGACTTTCAGAAAATAGAGAACGACAGTAATCTCGCCAAACCTCTGTGATCGCCTTAATCTCCGTCACAGTATTACCTGTGGAGTTTTCTATTATCTAGGTCCTTGGTTTGAACTGTCTGGTTATAGTCTTTATCTTCATGTACAAGTCCTTGGTCTCATTCCTTCCACTGTGCTGTTCCACTTCCGTACAGATGCTCTGCAGCGCTGAGTTGCCATGTAAATGATTTCTATTAAAAAAAATGTTAGGGCTGGATAACCCTAAAAAATGGATACTAGCCGATTCTCAGACCTACTGAATATGTATATAAAATTTCATAAAATCGGTCAAGCCGTTTCAGAGGAGTATGGTAACTAACACTGTGACACGAGAATTTTATATATTAGAAGATAATATTCCTCATTTCCTTTCACTAGTCAAGCCCTTACAATTGAAAAGTATACCCAAATTAAGAAAGTTGTGAAAAAAACACTATTATTAAGGTGGCATCCTGATTTTGAAATTTATTATAGCGTATTTTAAGTATTCTACTAGTCCACCCCTTTCATTTGATACCCCCATATTGAGGGCGTTGTTAAATAAATATGTAAACCTCAACTTTGTGGCGGCGGCCAACTTGGTCAGATTTTTAACAAACATAGTTAAGAACACAAAAAACCAAAATCGGTTCATTCGTTCGGAAGCTACGATGCCACAGACAAACAAACACACAAACACGCAGACACGCAGACACGTCAAACTTATAACACCCAGTCGTTTTTGCGTCTTCAAACGTTTCCCCCATTTCATCGTAGGTGAGGAGCTAAGCACTTAGTTAAACCCGGGGTGAAGTAAAGGCACAGGGAAGGGGGTGAAGTAAGTAAGCCTCGTAGTCGGATTAATTAAATAGAATTGCAAGTTTTTCAAGTATCGTTTTGACTCTTGTTTGGCTTCTATAATTGCATGCTTAGTTTTCTCTGCGCCACTTACAGGTACATAGCAGAAATTTAACAAGTTACATTAAAATCAAAATTTCAAAATCCTCGACACATATACAGGGTGGAATTTTACAAAACGACCATCTAAATACTGGAGATAGCAAATTGTACTCAAAGGAGACATACCTTTATTTTTTTAAAGAAAAGTCCGCATTCTTAGTTTTTAGAAAATGATTTTGCCACACTCGGCCATCGAACCCGGGATGAATCGACTAAAGTTCGACAAAATAACATTCTGGACCTTTTTGACCTCAATCGATAGGGTAAATCAAATGGATCAAATCCCTCTAACAAACATGATAAATTAAATTAAAGGAAAACCACAAATTTAAGTGCTTTATCGGGGGGCACGCACGGTAGTGCCCCTGCAAAGTCGAGCGCGAAGCAAACACTGCCGTACCATCCTTTACTGGAACCATTTCGCCGCATTTTCAAGGCCCCTATTTCAGAACCTCTGGATAAGACCAGAGCGCAGAAATTCTCGTCATCCAGTAAACTATAATCACATACTTAAAATCCAAAATTTCAAGTATGTAGGTCATTTTGTTCCGAAGTTTAGCGAAAGAAAATTTTCGCATTTACAGATGTACTGTTTTGATAAATAATTGGTTTTCGGAGGATACATTCGTTTATAAGCTATCGGCGTAGATTTCTCACAATCGGCACTTTATGGTGTAAAGGAGGAACATTTCAAGGAAAACTGGATTACAACTTTTTCAACTTTTTGAATCGTTATATTATTATCTCAAAACGGTTGCTCTTAGGAAAAAAAAGTATAGATACAATTTTATAGATAATTATCTGATCTACAATTTCGGTCTGAGCTATTTTTATGATAAATAAACTTTTTGGTGAAAATCGTTTTCTTGAGTTTTGGACCTTGAATATTTTTTTTTCCACACGTTGGATTCATGTGGATAATTGACGAATTGTGTGTAATAGGGTTCCCAACATTCACGCCATTTTAAGTTGGGTGCGAATTAATGTAGCCTTGAATTTCTATTTTGACCGGAGTATAGTTAACGTTGTGTGACTTGGCCGTTGAACATTCTTTATACGTTAGTGGGTTACAAGTCAATTTTGTAGTTACAACAGATCATATAACATTACGTGTAAACAAAATTAATGTTCAACGGCCAAGTCACACAACATTAACTATACCGGGTAAAATGGGGTGAATAGGGATCCAGGGGTGAATGGAAACAAAACTTTGGAATGGATTTTAAAGTTGAATTCACATGATATGATACCAACAAGTACTCTATTGTGTTAACTAAATTATACTTAATTATCAAGATACCTTATTGGCAATAAACAATATAATTTCAGCGATAAAATTCCTTTCAAAGTTTTGTTTCCATTTACCCCTGGATCGCTATTCACCCCATTTTACGGTAATAATAAAGAAATCGCAATAAGGAACCTTAGACTTGTCACGACTTTGTCTAGATATCATTACTTTTTAGAGATAAGCAAGCAGCTCCATCGAGACTTGGCTAATTTTTTACAGAATGTTTTTGGTGGGATCTTGTTGAATCTATCCCATTGAATTTGTAACTGTTCTTTAGTTTTCATGGTTTTCCTTTAATTTATTTTTTCATGTTTGTTAGAGAGATTTGATCCATTTGATTTAGTCTAATCAAATTGAAGTAATTTTACGCATTTATTTTGAACTAGCCGATGCCCGCGGCTTCGCATGCATAAAATTATACAGGTTGTAAACCTCATAACGGAGCCGTCAACCAAGCATTCTGTACTTACATCAAATTTAGTAACATGACGCAAAAATTCTTGCTGAACTTTTTTTATGGGGTCAAGTTTTTTTGTTTCAGCAATCGCTGAAACATATCTAAAAACAACACATTTTTGTATGAGAACATGAACCTTAGTCTTTTCCGACAGCATTTTTTTTTGTCACATACTTTTAAGTTACCCTTACAACCCCCAAACTTCATAAAAGTCGAGGATCGACTTCGACCCTGAAAAATTCGTTCCTCGACTTTCATGAACTTGGAGGGCTGCAACGATGATTCTGATGACTACAATTCTGCAACCACGTTTAAATGGGCAGGCCCATTTAAAACGGTCGAGAACCCTAGTAGGTAGAGAGAGGCATTCCATTCCAGACGGATATTCGCAAGGAGCATGGCTAACAAGGCTAAAAGCATAATATATATTGATGACAATATACCTGACGAGTCCGTCCGCAGTCTGGCTGACGCGGACGTTGTTAATGATCCAGTTGTCGATGCCGTCGTCGGTCAGCCAGTACTGGGCCGCCTGCAGCAGCGACAGCGCTTCGTTCACGTACGACGGCCCGTGGCGGGACTCGCTGCATAGACAAACCGTCACTTAGGCACAGAAGGTAACAATAAAAGCGTAGAGGTGAAAGGACGATAGGAGACGCCTTCAATAGTTTTGCGTTAATTTAACGTTTCACATAATATAATACACGCCAGTAATACCCAAAGGGTTAGGCAGAGGTAACTAATTAAAGAACACCCACATTTTGTCAGTTATGTTTAAATCCCACGTCGTAGTAGGGGGGCAGGCCTATTGCCTACAACCGGGCGCAAATCCAGACTACATGGCAGCTATTAAGGGGTTATACGCTCTTCGTTCTATTCGCACTTCGTCCCGCTTTCAAAAATCATCATATTCGAACGGGACAAACTGCGAACGGGACATTCTGCATTTTATCTCGAAATTGGTGAGAACCTGGATTACAATATTTCTAAACCTCAGATATAAATGTGCAAGTGAGAGCATTTAAAAAAATACTCTTGTAAATAAGTGTGGTTACTCGCAGAACACATGGATGGTCTGGCTGTCTTTTTAAACCGGAATACTAGGAAAATGATCTGTAAATAAATGTAGTTACTTGTAAAAGACATTAAGAGTGAAGTCCTGGCTCATGTCGAGGAAGGTGTCGGTGGTGGTCCGCGTGCCTGCCGCGTCTACCAGGTATACTAGTGCGCACTGCTCCGCCGTGAACGACACGCCCTTGTACCACATCTTCGCATATCTGCAAACATTTTATCACGCCAATATTCTATGAAAAAGTGTTGTTTTAGGCCAAAACTACAAAAAACAACTGGTTGCGAAGTTCCGACTAAGGTTTTCCATAAGCGTACATAAACTTTTGCGCGGTCTGGATCGAACCCAGGAACCTAGGAAACCAACGCTCAGCAGACCCACTTCACTTGCGACCACATTCCTAACGAGATAGACCACACTAAGATGTCGTTCACGAACGAGTTTATGATGGACATGGCAGAACATAATAATAAATGAATCACGTTAAAAAATTAAATTCTAAAAATGGACTTCATATAACAGGTAGGTACCTAACCCACATGGTTTTAAACACGACCTGCTTAAACTTTTAACAAATAGGTAGTTACGGTACCGCTATAAACCACAGTTTTATGTCAAGCAAGAGAGACTTATCTTTAGAATTAGTTTTTTCACTAAAAATACGAACCGGATCCGGTGTAGGAAATCTGTTTGTGTTTTCTAATAAATAAATGTACCTGGCTAGTAGCAAGTTCAGGTACGAGATATACAAAAATTTAGAGCCCTGCGAACATTATAAATCTTTCATATTAGAGGGTAACCTATAATTTGTATGTTATTGATTAATATCAGTTTGTGACTTCTGTGAGCTAGTATTTCCCCGCGGCCGGCCAGGCACCGCGGCGAAAACTAGGTCAGGTCAGGGACATGAGTACTAGAATATGCACTTTAAACTTCCCATGTCTATATTTGGCGTTATGTTAGGAAATAATGTTATTGATATTGGAAAGAAATAGTACAGAATCGTGATCGTTGCAAAGAATGGAGGGAGGCCTTTGCCCAGCAGTGGGCTAATACAGGCTAGCTATATATAAAATAGGGTAATTCATCAACTGGCGAAGCTCCATCGATTTTCAAAAAATTTAGTTTGCAGGGGGTTTCTGGAGCGAGGCAGTGGGCCTGCTTGCTGGATTGCCAATTGGAAAGCCACGATAGTGGTGATAAGTCCCCTCTTTGAGGAGTGGCTTGAGGCGCCACGGTGTCCTCAACTTCCGCCTGAATGGGAAGCTGTCACCTCCTTCTGCGAAGCAGTAATGCTTGCGAAGGAGGTGGCGGAACGCGAGAGGGAGAGAGCCTTTCGCACCAGCCACCGCGGGAAACGCACCAGCTGTCGTACATTGTACAGTGCGAGATGACATTTTTTTTAAATTAAAATTGGAAGGTGCCAACTCGTGCGCACTCGCGAGTTTCACAGTCGCCAGCTGACGAATGATGGGTCGGGTAATAATGGGTCTAATAATGGGTATTATGATACATTGTAAATTGACACAAAATGTCAAACTAGCATCAATGGTCTGTAAAAAAAAAATAAGATGATTAATTAAGATATTATCAGAACAAGGTTTAAAATTTTCAGGAATTAGGGTGCCATAGCGGGAATATACTTGATGAGACTGGCACAACAGCGTGAAGCTTGGTACAAGCAAAGATATGCCTTCAAAGTGAAGCTCCACGGTAGTCCACGATATTCAAATTTCGTTAAGTTTCTTGCATTTGCAGGCCAGTATGTTGATGAAACTATATAATCAACATAATTGTACGATGATTAAGATATGATTAGCGGCTGTATCTGACACTGACCAGAAAATTGCAATAACACGTGAGAAAATTCTGGATATCCGGGCTACCCTGGCGCTTCCTCCAAAAGCTCGAAGCGTCAATTATAAGTGGGCTCAACGATAGACTTCAAAAACGCCGCCGGGAATGCCGGGACCCGCCGACATGTCTCTCATAAGGGGTCAGTATTTCAGTAAGGCCGCCAGGTTTCACCGTGTAGAACAGAACCCTCTACCACCCTCGATACTGAATGTGACTAACTTGTTATTGCCCTGCTGGTGCCGGGCCTGGATCTCGACACGTGATCCGTAGTGGTAGACGCGCCCATTTGGGTGGATGAGCGCAGCAGCGGCACCCGAACGCGACAGCGCCAGGATTATATTGTTCTTAGCGTTGGTTACGCGGACTGCGCCGTCGATTGTCATGTCCACTCTGAAGAAGAAGCTTTCTTTAAAAATTGAAAGTAAAAATTTATTTAAAAAAAAGCTTTTATTTAAATGCGCTATTAAATAGAAAAAAAAAACAAAACATTAAAAATAACTTGTAGCTTGTAAGGTCGGTGACCTTTATTTGATTGATTTATTTTTTTTGTCACCGACTTCAGATGTTAAGTTATTTTTCACATATTTGTTTTTTTTGAGGTCGGTTTTATTTAGCAAAAAAGTTTTTTATTTTTCACTTTTTAGTGGTTCACATGTGCTTGATACACATGGAAAGTGCATAGCCCAAACACGACTAGGATACATTGTTTCATAATGGAGTTCCGTGACTCTTGGCTTCATCATCAGATCTGATGGGAGATTCTTATCGAACGCAAATGGTTCACTTGTTGTAGAAAATACCAAAATCGTTGTACGTTATCCTATAAAATTTGACGAAATCCCTCGATTTCGCCAAGATTCCATTATCGGATCCCGACTTGGTGGCTATGGGACCATTTGGAAATTCTGAAGCGTACCTAAATAAGAGTTGCACCTAATAGAACCAACACCCACATTTCGACAGCTATGTATGGGCGAGCTTTTTTCCAGCAACAGGGCGCAATGGGGTCGGCAAGTTAAAGCTGATTGTAGATGGCGCGTCCACCGCATAGACCCCAATCTAGCCAATGAGGTCAAACTATTTTCAAATTTCAAAATGTCATTGACAGATTTTCAACCAATCCAGATGTTTTGGTTCAAGCGGTGCTAGCGCCATTAGTTCCACAGTTGCCAACCCCATTTCAAACTTCGTAGCTGCTACTGAGAAATTCCTGATGTGACAACCCCACAACAGTTTGCCCGACCTGTAAAAAAATAGTTTATAGTACTGCCTGCACCGTTGTACCTAAGTTCATAAGACCCCAATATATTTACTCGCGCGTATGCGCTTCTTTTGGGTTAGCTAAACTCGTCTAAAGGACCGTCCAAAATAAAGCGCGGGACGAAATTCGCTCGCGCCGAGTGTGTCAGTTAATTTATTGTCTTGTATTGAGGATGCCTTGGAAATTGCCTTGTATTGGACGAGGCTTCCTATATAATCATTAAAATAATCAACACCGGTCAACACGTAATAATGGCATCCCGCAAATAAGCCGAACCAATGAAACTATGCTGCGCCAAGGCTGATCAGTTCAAAGATTCCTTTCAATGGCACGATTCGTTCATGTCATGTGTTTTTCGTCCTATAATCTCTGTATCAATAATGACGTCCTAAGGTCACCAATTGCTACCAACCAACTAAGTACTAGGTAGGTAAGAGGTATATGAGAAAACAGTCGTGGTATGCTGTCCTAATCTTGAGTAGGTTTCTTGTTGTACTTACTTGACACGATCTCTCAGGCGAAGGCAGACGGTGCCGTGAGGTGTCACAGAAGCATTGTACCCAGCTCCTCCCACTACATCCGTCATCTATGACAAAATAACTTTAAATATGTAAATTGCTGGGTGGACTCAAAATTACATTAATATCTCCGTAATTATGAAGTTCACAGGCATATAGACTAGAACAAGAGAAATATCGCAATGACGGGGAAAACAATGACCTTTCGGCTACGTTAAGTCTTTTAGTCTTTTAATACTCTGTATAGTGTTATAATATGAGTTATCGGGGATCAAAGTTCTAACTTCTTCAAAAGTTTTAAGTGATGTAATTTTACTTTTAAATACCTTCATGACCCGTTTACTACTCAATGCATCTATCAGCACAATGTGTTGAATGTGTTACGTTGAACTTTACCGTTAAATGTAATTTTAACCCAGAAAAAAAAAGCAGTACCCAGGAATAATTTTTGCGCAATTACTCAGATTTATGTACAAAATGCTTGGTTGACGGCTTCGTGAAGGGTGACCTGTTTAAACGTCAAAGTGTACGTGGTTGTGGACTTGCCTCAAGCTCGCGCCAAGTATCCGCGTGATAGATATCATCTCCAGGGTAGAAGGGAGCTTTGCGCTGCAACGGCGCACGCCACGGTGGCTGCCATCCTGCGGCTCCCACCAGCTCAGCTTGACCTAGACCACCCTCGAGAAACTTGCTGTAGTCTTGGAAGGCAGACAAGTTCGACTCCTCCTGAATGAAGTATTAAAATACAATGTTTAATACGACTTATTAGATTAGAGTCCCGGTTTTTTTTCAACAGGTAGGGAAACCTTTTGTGTGTAGCTAACTCAGCACTTATGCCCGGTTAGACCCGACCGAAAAACTGTTCCGTGGTTAGACCTATCAAAGCGTAGAAAAGAGTTGTGCAGTATGCTCTGTCTATATCTGCATGTATTAGCGCAAGCTGAAAAGATAATCGAAAACTAATAAATCAAAACCGGGTCAGGCCCCACTGATGTGAATGCTGCGTGTAATGCGGGATGCAACTACAGTGCCATTTTGGCTGACCTCTACCCACCTTGTTCGATAGCTGACGTCATAATATTATGGTGCGGGTTGTCCTTTTTTTATTTGAAACGTATAGTACCAGCTTTGTTTGTTGTAATGATTAGGAAGTCAAAGAAGTCGAAGAAGAAGTTGAGAGATTATTGGCGCCACGCCAGTTCGAACTTCTCCATTCAATTGACACAATCAGTGCAAGCGAATTTCAATAGTCGAGGAGGTGCTTCGGTTTGGTGAGCGGTTGATTGAACTGTCATTTTCGCTTGCGAGTTGTATGCAGGCAGCGGGTTCGCGCCCTTGTTCGGGCAACAGGCCGTCAAAATATGACATTAGAATTATGTTCAATTCAATAACACTACGTAAAACATTTCTGTAAAAATTGTCAGGGGATCATCGACGCTCTAACTGTAACCATAAATTCAGTATAAGTTTGATGTTTCATACATAATTGCAATGAATTATAACCGAAGAAACTAAACATGTTGAGCTAGAATCGTTTACTGAATTCATGATACCCTGACAGTGTGGCCGTCAACGCCACTTCATTATAATCATTAAAAAAAAACACTGATTATTAACTCGAATAATAGGTACAGTACTTACTACAATTAGGTAAGTAGGTAAATGATTCTATGATTACATCACCTGATTGTACGAGTGCGCTGTATAGACACTTCTAGGTCGGACAGGCATAGTCACATCCTTTCTAAAATCTGCGTTTGCCATTTTAATACTTCTTCAACTTATAACTGTTAAGGTTTATACACTATTTTAAAAAATACATGAACAACAGTGACTATCGACACTGGAAAATGCTACATAATATAAATCATACTACACGGTAGGAAAGTAATGGAAGAAGTCATTTGTCATTTATTTCTTTCCTAGTTTAAATTTTTTACTTTTATTTTCTCTGTGGCGACGACTTGGATTTATAATCGTAGCTGGCCATTTTTCAAAAAAGGTTCTTTCAAAAAGCCTATTAAATAAAATACCGGCCAAGTGCATGTTGGACCACGCACAGTAAAGGGTTTTGTAGTAGGGATTAGGTATTTATGATACTAGTGCGGTAAATTGGTTTTTACAACCAATAGACCACAGTCACGAGTTTGTGAATACGTCGCGTCGACTCTTGCTAATTCAAACCAGCGATAATTCGAACCTCTCAATAATTCAAAGTTATCACGAGTTCCCTACAAAATCTCTTTATACATATTTCGAAATAAATCAATAAATTTTTATTATACACTCGGTAATTCTAACGAAAAAATCATTGCTATACAAAACGACGCGTTAATTCTTCGCATTCGCAACTTATCGGCAGAGAACTTAAAGTTGCAGAGAGAAAGAGGCGGAAAGAAGTACATACATTTTGCGACAACGTTTGTTTGTTGAACCTTTGTATCGTTTGTTTGTTGAAGCTTTGTTTTTGCTATGATTAGTTTGACTTATTTGACTCACACTTCCGCACGAATTGGTTTGTTCAGTTATGATTCAGTTACTGTTAGTCTTTCGTTGGTATATGCAGATTGAAAGTTTGGACACAAACTTAACTTGTCAGTTATGAGCCCTAGACAGTATAAATGTTTGGCGATTGCTGAAAAGAAGGAGTTAATCGAAAAAGTAGAGAAAGGTGAGAAGAAAAGTACTAGTAGTAAAAGTAGTAGTAGTCATAGTACTCTGTACTATGTGCTTGAAGTGTTAAATAAATAAATAAATAAATAAATAAATAAATAAAAGTGATGTTGCAAAAGAATTTAAGATTCCTTTGAGTACTCTCTCAACCATATTAAAGCACAAGGAGAAAATTAATGCTGATCAAACTGCTGGCATACGGAAAAGAATGACTAAAGGTGAATTTCCTCGTCTGGAAGATTATTATTATTACGAATTATCAACACTTGATAATTTGAAGTTTTATTTATTTTCTCTCACAAATTTAGAACCATTTTGTATTTCAAATACTCGATAATTTATACTAATATTATAAAGCAGAAGAGTTTGTTTGTTTGTTTGGTTTAACGCGCTAATCTCAGGTACTACCGGCTCGAATTGAAATATTCTTTTTGCGTTGGATAGTCCATTCATCGAGGAAAGCTATACTATATAACATCACGCTATGACCATTAGGAGCAGAGTAGGAATGAAAAATGTTGCAAAAACGGGGATTGTTTTTTCCTTTCGTTTTTCTCTCTTATGTGACGCAGACGAAGTTGCGTGGGTCAGCTAGTTCGTAATATTTTAAGAGTCCCTCGAGTTTCGAATTAACGAGAGTCGACCAATTCCTGCACGTGTGTCATCCAACGTTTTTCAACACATTTGCGAGAAAATTATTCATTATGTTAACCACGCTATAGATTTCTTGTAAATCTTTAAATAGCGATTTTGGCGGCAAGAAACTGTTTTCTGGAATCTGCACCTCATTCAAAATATCAGGTGGAGTAAATTCCATACTTATAAATAAACATTTTTTATTTTTTATTTGTCGGATTTTATTTTATTTCGTTCGCCTTTAAAAAGGCAAGCATCGATCTATGGACCATTCAGCTTCGTCAAGGCCAAAGCCAAGTCATCCGCAAATTCATATCTTAAAATATCCTTTGATCAAGGCATATATGCCATGTCTTCTTTTTTTTTTCATAGTTTAATGTTAAGGCCCTTAGACGAGCTAAATAAGCAACTCTATTTGTGGTGGTTAAAACTTCGTTTGAAATGCTGTTAGAATAAAGTTCTAATCGGCTTGCACTACAAAGTGGTTGTTACGTCAGCCACTGCGGGGCAAATAGCGCGAAATTAGTGGTTTCGATCGTTTTATAAAAAAAAACTATTGATTGGATTAAAAAACTGAAACATGCATGCTAATATATTGTTTCTAGAATTATTTGCCAAAAAATCAGAATGATCGCATGCATATTAGTATGTTTTTTATTGTTTGAAAGATATTTTTAGAGATAAGTTCGTGATTTCTTTTTATCGAGCCAAATTAATTGTATTATGTTTTCAAAACAGTATCATGCTAGAATATACAGTAAGGAGACTCTTAGCGAAGCCATTTTTTGCTTAAATTAACAACAATAGGTTAGAATAAACCAACTTTATTGTTAATTGTAAAAAATAATGTAACAGTTTTTGTAACTTTTGCTTTAATTTTTGTATTTATCTGTGGAGGCTTGTTATTAGCAATTTAAGTATATATTTTGTTATTATGATGTTATTAGTCTGTAAGATTTCCTAAAATGTAAAAAATAAAATAAAATAAAAATAAAATATATCCTGAAGAATATCATATATTTTTCTGGTCTTGTTTATAGCAGTGAATCATATACTTTTAGTAATAATAAAACTCGCGTTTAGCTCATGTAATCGCCTTAAGTCAATCCTATTTTTGTTTTTGGCCACTTTCTGAATCAAACGTATTGAGCAAAAGTACTTCCAAAGAGGTTCAATCAGTCAGCTTATTTATTCTCATAATGTGAATCTCCTATAATGGAATTCTTGTTTTTTTTTGGAAATTAAAAAAAAATCAAGGAATACGCACTGTGATAAGCACAGTGCTACCTATACAAGGGGGAGTGCGGTAATAGTACATTTTGATAGAAGTGGAGAAAGTTTGTTATTGAAGTTCAAGGCGGTATTAACACACGAGCCGTTAGGCGAGGGTGTTTTTGAGCCGAGAACCGCATTAACAAATGTCCACGTGTATTAAACGACGTTTTTCAATACACTTTTGAAGAAATAAAATAAAATAATGTAAATATTTGTGTCATGAATGTCACGACACTATGATTAAAATTTTATTTTTTTCCGCGCTTTTCTTTCGCCAGGTTCAAGGAGAGGCAAAGGTATGAAGCCGTTATACAGCCTTAAATAACAAACTTTTTTTTTAATTTAGAACACAAATAAATGTTTATTTATTTATAAAAGTAAATATTAGTTATAAATAATCATGTTTATCTACGATATTGAATTTCTAAACACAATTTGAATATTCAAAAAATGTTTTATAGAAAGACGTAGATCGCTTTTCGGAAATGAATAAAAAAAATCACATCGAATGTTTTTTTATATGTATAGTTATCTGTGGCAATTTTGCTTTCTGCACATGTGTAGAAAAATCATGAAAAATGCACGCGTGTGAAATACACTGCATTTTGAACCTAATCGTAGAGCGAAAAGAACCAGTTTTCGAAAAAGTGTATTGAAAAATAGGTATACTTAGGTGAGAGTACCTATTTTACCACACGTTCTGACATGAATACTTACTTCAGTATTTTATTAATACTGAACTAAGTATTCATGTCAAGTCATTAAATGTCAAAAGTAACAAGTAAATATTTATGTCAAATACACACACACAAAATAATAAACAATAAAGTAAAAAATAATATGCATTCATGTCGAATCTTTCAATGTCACAGTGTATAAAAGAAAGAAATCAATGATAAACAAGCGAAGTCCGAAATTTCGATATTCGCAGAGCAAATTTCATTGGAGCAGCTTTTAATCCCAAGCCTTTTTATCTTCGAGGTAGTGATAAACATGATAGTAGGCTTTCAGGCATAGCTTCCGTTTTATTTAGACTAAGTGCTTGAATATGCCTCGGAAGTTTATTGTAAAAGCGTGTCACGTACATTTGCATTTGAACATTCCGCCCATTTTCTTAAGCCTCGTAGCAGGAATAACGTGTTTGTTTCTCGTATATATGTTGTGGATATCACTGTATTTTTTAAACAAATTAATATTTTTGTGTGCGTACAAAAGGTTTTCATAGATAATATCCTGAGAGGGCATAGTAAGAATACAGGGTGTATTTCACCTCATCACAAAGCCGTTAACCAAGCATTCTGTATATCAAACTAAGTAACTTTACGCAAAAAATATTGCTGGGAAACAACTTTTTTTTTTTGAGGTTACAAATCATGTTTTGTGGTATAACTCAATGTAACACATTCAAAACATTGTGCGGATGGATGGATTGAATAGTACGGGGGTCGTAGAGATATTTAAAGTAAAAATCATGCGATAAAAAGTAGTATTTAAAAAAAAAGTTGTCAAAATCTTGCAACTTTGACCCCCAATATCTCCGTAACTAGAAGGTTCCCAGGTATAGTGTAGAACAAAAAAATGATCAGAATGACGAGGAGAACAAGTGGCTTTCGTATTCGTTAAAAGGTGTTTTACACCCTATATAAAAAAAAAATGTTTAAATGTATTTCTGACGGAGTATCGGGGACTTAATTTATATATTGAACGAATTGCCCTTTTTTGCATTACAAATATAGTCTGAATATCGGCATTACCCCATAAGAGGATACCGTACGACATCACGCTGTGGAAATAACCAAAATAAACTAAACGGGCTTTTTCCAAATCAGTTAAATCTCGAATTTTTCTAACGGCCTATGCTGCAGAGCTAAGTTTTTTTGACAATTTGTGTATATGCGGGCCCTACTGCAGCTTGGCATCCAAAGTGATGCCTAAGAACACTATGCTTTCTACGGGTTTCAACTCTTCATCCTTGATTACTACACTAGTTTCCACCTGTCTCACATGGGGTATCGTAAAGTTAATATATTTGTTTTTTTTCTCATTCAAGAGTAGATTGAATTAACGACTTTTGCCAGGGCGCTATTAACATCATCCGTAACTAACTGCTGACGTTTAAGTTTAAATAAAAGAGAAGTGTCGTCTGCAAACAATACTATGTCATGATTATCCTTTATGAGGTAAGGGGTAAGTCATTTATATAAATGAGAAACAAAAATGGACCAAGAATTGAGCCCTGGGGTATACCCATTCTTACTACGGATCCGGGAGATCTTTTCCCGTTAACATCAACTCTCTGAATCCTATCACTCAATATGAACTAAGAAGATCCAGAGAGGCGTTACGGATTCCGTAGTGGTGTAGTTTCCTGATTAATGTTTCATGAAGAACGCAAAAAAATCCCAAAGCTTCGAATTTATCCTCCCAAGCTTTATAAATATGTCCTAAAAGTTCAACATCGGTAGTTGAACGACCCCTTGTAAAACCAAACTGTTTTTTATCCAATAACTTATGTTCATTAAAAAACTTTTGTTTTTTTTATTTAGCCTGTTCTGTGCCAATGCTAGGCAAAGGCCTCCCCTTCCTTCCATGTGCTCTTTTCCTGTGCCGCCTCGGACCAACCCTCGTGATGCGCGTCCAAATCGTCTCGCCACCTTTTTCTGTTCCAAAATTAATTTTTCAAAAATTTTACTAATAGTTGGTAGTAGGTTTTGAAATAATAGCTGCAGGTGGAGCGAAATAAAACGTGTATGGTATTTACTGTGTGTTTTAATTTACTTTGATACAAAAGAATGTTGCCTTGACCGGCTGAACTTAGCGAGAGAGAGGGTTGCTACAACAATAAAACTATATTAATTAAAATTATAAATGTTGCCAGTGACAAATATTTAACAGTAGGTACTGAAATAGGTCTATAATTTGTGGGGTCTGATGTACTACCCGATTTAAATAACGGTATTATTTCACTATATTTCATTAGATCAGGCAACTCACCACGGTCAATACAATCGTTAAATATTACTGCTAAAGAAGGGGAAATAATAAGTCTAGCCACAAAATTATGTATTGGCCACGTGATTAAACTTCTAATTTTATAACTAAGCAACGCGAAAATGACATAGCCTCTAAAAACTAATTCGTCTTTTTTACAACGCCAACTAAATATTCTATAGAAAGCGTCAAGTAAAATCATCAATTATTGTGACTTGTCCTTCTTATACATGGCCACTTAATTTACTAACTCGGCCACGGATTTTACATCTCGTTACCATTTTACGTTAACGCAATGTCCTCAAAAAATATATTTCAAGCTTCCACAGAAAGCATCATATAACTTAGCATGTAAAATAATACATCATATTCTTTTATCGTCAAAACAGCCACTGCATGATTTGGCGCGAGTACGCGAGATGACAGCTACCGGTCATTTGCGCCAATCAGAGAGCGCCATTCGATTCATGTAACGACGAGTTGAGTTGCGATCACGTATAATATTGTTTATTGTAGGTAGTTCGTGCGTTATATTACAATGCGAAAAGATAATGCACCATTCCTGAGAAATACCTGTTGAGGTAACAATGTTCATCTCCAAAACATAGAGAATAAGGAAATATTGTATGCATAGTCTATGGTATTAAAAAGAAAAATGTTTTGACAGATGACAATTCACATCGTACGAATTAAAAATGAGACTCGATCTAAGAAAATGTAATTGTTGTGTGATCAATAGAAATAAGGAGAATTAAATGTACAAGGAACGAAATAAACGAGGTTAAAAGTAACAAGTTTTTATTCTGACATAAAACTGCTCCCCAACAGTGGTAGCAGAGCGTGGTTCGCTGTGATGAATGAAGATTATAGTGAAGAAAAAACGTGGTAAAAATGGCTGCGAGCAATACGACAGAAATAACGAAAATAAAACAGTTTGCCGGCGAAGACTTTGCTATATGGCGATTTAGAATATGTAAACTTCTAAAAGAAAATGAATGTTTGGATGCCATCGAAAAATTGAGTTTTGCCAGCATACCGGAAAATACAAAGGCGGAGGCGAAGGCACAGAACATAATAGTGAGCGCAGTGGCGGATAGTCATCTAGATTATATACAAGATGAAAACACGGCGTATAACATGATGAAGAAACTAGAGGAATCGTTTATGAAGAAAGGTATACGAAGTAAAATATTTCTACGAAGACAACTGGCGGAAATAAAGTTTACAGAAGGAGCCTGTACTATGAGTGAACATTTTATAAAACTAAATAAAGTATTTAACCAACTGCGAGATGCAGGGAGTGCTTTGTCAGAAGAAGAAAAAATCAACACGCTGTTATTATCTATGCCGGAAGGATATGATATGATTGTAGCTGCACTGGAGTCACTACCAAACTTAACGTTGAGCACTGTCAAGGATAGATTACTCGGAGAGGAGGAAAAGAGAGCGAACATAAATGGTGAAGCAGAAAGTAAGAATGCATTCTATACTCTCACGTGTTATAAGTGTGGAAAGGAAGGACACAAGAAGTTTCAATGCAGGACAGGAAATAATTCAAATTATACCGGACAAGAACAAGGGATATATAGAGGACGTGGAGTAAGTACAGGAAGAGGTCGAGCACAGACCGGACGGGGTCGAGGACAACAATTTGGAAGAGATCGAGCACAGCAGAATGGACAAGGGCGAGGACAGCAACATGGACAAGGACGAGGACAGCAGCAGGGATATGGACGTGGTGTTGCCAGCAGATCAGGAGTAAGTTTTGTAGCAGAGACGAATGAGGATGAAGAAAGAAGAATACAAGGTAATGACAATAGTAAACAAATCATTTGGTGTTTGGACTCTGGGTCTTCAGATCATTTAACAAATAGACTTGATGTGTTTTGTGATTATAGTAAACTAAAAGTACCTAAGATTATATCAGCTGCCAAGAATGGCGTTACTCTAAAAGCAATTGGTGTAGGTAATATTCGAGCTGAAACATATGTTGGTAGGAATTGTCAGGATGTTACTATAAAAAATGTTTATTATGTACCGGATTTGAGAAAGAATTTATTGTCAGTATCTAAAATTGAAAACAGTGGACTTAGAGTTGAATTCTGTAACAGAAAAGTTAGAATTTATAACTATAATTATCTTATAATGATTGGTAATAATGAGGGATCTTTGTATAACGTTAAAATGAATATTTTAAAGAATGATTGCAATTTAGTAGATGATAAAAATAAGCAGATCTTACAATTATGGCATAGGCGTTTTGCACATTTAGGAATGAAAAATTTGACATTACTTTCTAAGAAAAGACTAGTGACTGGAATGGACAACTTGTATTATGACAATAATGACAGAATATGTGAACCATGTGTTTTAGGGAAAATGACAAAATTACCTTTTAATAAACCAGGACGAAGAGCTACTAAACCATTGGAATTAGTTCATACCGATGTATGTGGACCTATAACACCTGTTAGTATGGAAGGACATAAATATTTTGTTACATTCATTGACGATTATACTCATTTTGTAATTGTTTATATGCTGCACAGTAAAGATCAAGTATTTGAAAAATTTAAATCATATTATCACTACGTGACTAACTATTTTGAGAGAAATATTTTAAAATTGAGATCTGATAATGGTAAAGAGTACATTTCAAGGGAATTTCAGAGTTTTTGTGATAGTAAAGGTATTCAATTACAGTATACAGTACCGTATAATCCACAAATGAATGCAGTCGCGGAACGAATGAATCGAACCCTGATAGAAAAGGCTAAAACTGTTTTGATAGACTCGCAATTAGGTAAAGATTTTTGGGATTATGCAGTTTTGTTTGCGGCATACGTTACTAACAGAAGTCCTACTATTGGAAAAGACGTAACTCCATCAGAGCTTTGGGAAGGAAGGAAACCTAATGTAGGTAATATGCGTATATTTGGTTGCACAGCTTACAACCATGTACCTAAGGACCTCAGAAAGAAACTGGACAATACAAGTAAGAAAATGATTTTTATTGGATATGGAACTGCTGGATATAAGTTATATGATGAAGAGACAGGTAAAGTTATTGTAGGAAGAAATGTGGTATTTGATGAGAGACCAATGAATCAAGAAAATATAGAAAATACAAATAATATAGTAAGATATAGATCATATGAAGAACAGCCTAATGAAGAGTGTAATGAAGATTACTCAAGGAGTGAAGAATTAAATGAAGACAATGAGGAAGCTGAACAGAGTCAAGAAGAAAGACAAGAAGTTGAAGTGGAAAATGAAGGAAAACAGAAGAAAGCAAGGAAAGCTCAGAAAAAGGGAGAACAGACAGAAAGCTTAGAAACAGGGAGAAGTAAAAGGAAAATAACTAAACCAAAGTGGCAAGAAGACTATGAAGTAGATTTTAAAGATGATACAGAAGTTTTATATGCATTATTAGCAAGTAACCAAGATGTACCACAAAGTTTTGAAGAAATAAATAACAGGAAAGATAAAACAGAATGGTTAAAGGCGATTAAAGAAGAAATAAATGTTTTAGAAGAAAGTCAGACATGGAAAAAAATACCTAAGGAAAATAACCAGAAACTTTTGGATAGTAAGTGGATATTTACAAAGAAAAATGTAGGAGAAAATAAAATATGTAAAGCTCGTCTTGTTGTTAGAGGATTTCAACAAAAGGATGTCATAGATGATGTATATTCACCTGTTTTGAAGTTACAAACATTAAGGATATTACTAGCAGTTGCAGCACAAAAGAATTATGAGATTCACCAGATGGATGTCAAGGGAGCATTCTTATATGGTCGAATTGATGAAGATGTTTATCTCAAACCACCAGAGGGAGTAAATATTAGAAAAGGATATGTATTGAAACTAACTAAATCACTTTATGGCTTGAAGAAATCACCTAAGTACTGGTACGAGCATTTTAATGAAACTATACAGACTTACGGTTTTAAAAGATCTCAAAATGATTATTGTTTGTTTTCTAAGGGTGACATACACTTATTATTATATGTAGATGATTTATTAATATTTGGACTTGACAGTAAAGAAATAAATAAACTAAAGACATACTTATCTGACAAATACAGAATGAAGGACATGACTAACAAAGTTTTGAACTATTTAGGTATTTCAATTGAAAAGATAGATGGAGAAATTTTTATAAACCAAACAGATTATTTGAAAAATGTATTAGGCAAATGGGGTATGACTGAATGTAAGGGTTGTGACACACCAATGGATCAAAACTTTATTTTAGAAATTGATAACTCTGAGATTGATTTTAGTTTGGAACATAAATGTAGATCACTTATTGGTTCTTTAATGTATGCTATGATCAGTTCAAGACCTGATATTGCAACATCAGTTTGTTATTTGAGTCGTTTTCTATCAAAACCTAGTGAAAAGTTGTATAAATCTATTAAGAGAGTTTTAAGATATATTAAGCAGACTGTTCATTACTCATTATGTTTTAAGAAAGATAATAATGTTTCAAATGGTATATTGGTAGGATATGCAGATGCAGATTTTGGTAGAGACACTGTTGATAGGAAGTCCACATCTGGATATTTATTTAAATTGTTTAATAATACTGTTGTTTGGAAGTCTAGAAAACAAAATACTGTTGCCTTAAGCACTACTGAGTCAGAATTAATATCACTTTGTGAAGCATCAATGGAAGCATGTTGGCTCATTAAGTTGTTAAAAGATTTGAATATTATGATAGAAAATGTTACTATTTTTGAGGATAATCAAAGCTGTATTAAAACTGTTAAGAATCCAGACCAAAAGAGATTAAAGCATATTGATGTAAAGTATAATTTCATTAAGGAAAAAGTAGAATCAGGTGTAATTATGGTTAGGTATGTGTCAACTAAGGATCAACTTGCTGATATTTTAACGAAACCTTTGTCTAAAATTCAACAGAACTATTTTGTAAAATGTATGGGTCTTTCATAAGTGGCTAGAATAGAAAAAGATATTTTTCATATAAAGTTAGTATTGTAGAATAAAAAAAAAAAATTGTAAGGTACTATTGAATTTTATGTTAGAGTATTTCAGTTTCAAATGTTGTATGTACAGAATAAGAGTCATGCATGTTAGTATGAGAGGTTGTATAAGAAAGTGTAATAAGTAATGGTATGTAGTACAGTTTTGGAGATCACACATTGAGGGAGAATGTTGAGGTAACAATGTTCATCTCCAAAACATAGAGAATAAGGAAATATTGTATGCATAGTCTATGGTATTAAAAAGAAAAATGTTTTGACAGATGACAATTCACATCGTACGAATTAAAAATGAGACTCGATCTAAGAAAATGTAATTGTTGTGTGATCAATAGAAATAAGGAGAATTAAATGTACAAGGAACGAAATAAACGAGGTTAAAAGTAACAAGTTTTTATTCTGACATAAAACTGCTCCCCAACAATACCGATTAATATAACACGGTGACAAAAACATGCATGTGTTGTCAAAAACGTTATATTACAATATAACGTGTTTCTCTCTAGCGATATTGTAAACTCTCGAATTATTGTCAACTAAATATACAGAAGTATCTCTGCCCTCATAATCGGGACTTGGGGCACACCCCCGTTAGGTTAGTTAGGTTCCTTTAAACCCTGCACTCGGAAATAGGGGCCCCGCTAAGCGGGGCTCCGTCGACTATGCTTTTTAGGGGAATATAAAGTGTTTTAAGGTTAGGTTATATTAATCGATATTTCTCAGGAATGGTACAGTATCTTTTCATGAGAGTGAGTGGTACGGTACCACTGGGCAAGGGGGACCCCTCCTTCCCTGAACACCGCGTGAGTTGACTACCATCGCATGCATTTCACGAAAAATAATGCGTTTTATTGTAAGCAGTTTGTTCATTAGACAATAATTCAAGAGTTTACAATATCGCTAGAGAGATTACAATATAACGTGTTTGACAATTTTACGGTGACATATATAAAGTGGCCAATATAAGTACTATTTGATGACATTTTTAGCAAACTTTTGACGATCAATTAATATGGGATGAGTTACATTTAAACGTACTGAGTTACAAAAATAGAAGCTAAATAAATATAAGTTTTGAGGTCATTTAATAGTATTTTAGAAGTTTACTGTTAGAATGCATGTTTCAAATTTAGATGCTAAAAATAACCATCATGCTGAGTTGTATTTAGAGTGGTTTACATAGAAGGTAACTAGTGGCTAAGATAGTATTATTTAGATGCTCGTTAATTGTGGCTGACTTAGTAATTTAGAAGGCAACACACATTTTTGGAGGCAAATAATGATAATAAAAAGAAGCCTGTTTAATTAGCACCCCTAAAGAAGGAGCTACAATGTTTATAATAGATTTAGCCACAGAATGACCCCATAGATTGGCGGTCTTTGTGAAAGATTTTAATTATATATTTACAGGCTTAGATTATATAATGAACCTTCCGCCGTGCGTACTCTTTAAGGTTTTTTCTTAATTTCCAAAAAAAACAAATCCGCCAAGGAGTTTCACATTATGAGAATAAATTGGCTGACTGATCGAACCTCATAGGAAGTGCTTTTCCTCAATACGTTTGTCTCACTTTAATACAAAAGAGTAAGCGAGACAAAAGATGTAGTTCTAATTTTCACCACGTGCATCTGGCGCCATTTGCAAATTCGCGCCATTTTCATAGAACCGTCAAAGATTGTTGCGACTTTCCGACTGATAAACAAAATAATAATGAGTTCAAGCGAGGAATCAACTCCACCTGAAATTTTGAATGAAGTGCAAATTGCGGAAAACAGTTTCTTGCCGCCAAAATCGCGAGTGCGCTATTTAATAATTTACCCTATTTTTTTAGGTCCATGTAATTTACAATAAAAATATAGCGTGCTTTTAATATACTTTAATTTTCTACTGTGGTAAGTTGCTTTCAAAACGGTGAAGGAAAGCATCGTGAGGAAACCGGCATGTCCTAGAATAAAAAATTCGAAGACATTGTGACATCTACCAATCCGCACTGGGCCCGCGTGGTAGATTATAGCCCATTCCGTCTCATTGAGAAGAGGCCGTGTCCCAGCAGTGGGAACATTATAGGCTGATGATGATGATGATGATAAAGTTGCTTTTTACAAACGAGTAGACGAATGTAAGCCCGAGACGAAATCGAGGGCTAACCATAGTCACGAGTTTGTAAATACCAATCTCCGCACTATTGTGTCATACAACGTTTTTCAACACATTTGCGAGAAAATTATTAATTAAGTACCTATAATATCCACGCCATTAAATTATTGTAATTCATTAAAGCTCGGAACAGGATGTATTGAATTAAGATCAATTTTTGTCATGCAGTTTTTAAAATAGAATAAAAATGAATTACATCAGGCTTAATCAATTAAAATGGATGATAACTTAGGAAAAAAAAAACAAAAAAAAACACCTGTTTCAAACATTTTGAACTGTTTGTTTTATAAAATGTAAAAAAAAAGCTGTTTGTTTTCCAACCCTGCGATAGGGTCTCGTCGCCGACAATAATATACTGGAAAATTACAGCTCCTGAACATATTATTATAAAAAAATGTTTACTTCCTGAATAAAAATAGTATCAACACCGTTTAAGCAGTGTGTAGCCAGGGGTAACAGCTCTTGATTTTTTTAAATTCCCGCCTTTTTTCTTCGACAGATTTCCCTGGCCAAACTCTACTTCTTCATTGTTTAAAAAAATGAGTGATTCCAATCTTTCGGCGCGTTCGGCGCGGATATTATGTGCGAGGCCTCCTTGACTTCGATTCGTTCGGCGCGTTCGGCGCGGATAAGTGTGCATCCACCTGTAGTATCAAGTCAGGCTATTCCGGGTACTTCATACAAATTTTGGGGTTACCAGGCTGAGATTTTTTAAATTTGCCGCGCTTTTTCCGTCTCTACTTTTGTTTGCCAGAGTCTAGTCATCAAGCATAGTAAAACCAGAATTTATCTGTCAAATTTTAAATAAACGCTAACCGCGGACAAAAGCTAGTTATTCCTAAAGCCTGCTCAATCAATGACAGTCCATATTAGCTACAAGAGCTACACCACGGCACAAGGAGCATCAAGAAACAATAATTTCGCAGATATATTTGTATACCTAATATACAAAAACAAAGGAATCACCTTCTCTGGTGATTCCGATTTGATAAAAACTTTTATTTCTTCTTTTTTATTTTCCCCATTATTTATTCTGCGAAATGATTGTGCACGTGAATATGTAATGTTGGCTCTGTGGCTAAAACACTCTAACATATAAGTGCCGAATACACTGACAGTACCTATAAAGTTTATGGTATACCCAAATGCGATTACGCGTTCCACGTCGTATCACGTGTGCATTTTTTTTATTATGTGGCGTAATTTGTACAAAATAAAGTTTAGTCGATTTTTGATTACAAAAATTCTTTAAGTCAGAGATACAGTTGATATTCTCACACGCTTATTGAGAGCATAAAACATATGACTAAAAAGTGTAAATCCAGTAGAAAAACTGGGTTGATACACATGAAAGCGAAAGCCCTTACCTATAAATTGCCGGAATGTAAACTTAACCATGTTAAATAATTACCTGATGCCATTAAGATTTTTAGTACGAATTGATAAAGTTTTTGTTTCAAAACTCTTTGGCTTTGTAAATGAAACCTACATTTGCAAATGGATATCGTCACTTCTATACATATTTAGTTTGTTTTTTTTTATAGATAAACTTCCTTATTTATGCCTCTATTTAGTAAGCATATATTATTATAATATCTAGTATTAGTAAAGTCGAAGTATTAATTAATATTATTTTGTTTTAGTCGATTTGGCTAGTGGTAGATATACTTTGAAAACTATTCAGTGTTGCCGAGAATATCAGTCATACGTACTGCGGAGAAAGTATCAACATTATCATCAATACAATTTACAGTTCTCAAATGTGGAAACACTAGCGCGGCCACGTTTCGCCAATCTTGTTAGTTGTTCGCTCTTCAGTCATTTTATATCACATCATATTCATTTATCGGATATTCATAAGGGAAATACATAAAAATGAGTGCTCCAGCACCGACGCCTGCTTATAAAATCGGAATCGTGAAGCAGGTAATTCAACAATAACATGTAATTTTAATTCTCATAACAGTACAGTACGCCAAGATGCCTCGTGCCGATCTCGTTAATCTGCCCCGTTGGCATCACATCGCGCACATGATTTAAAGAGTATTCCAATTCCCGAAGCCCCATTTTGCTTGATTTCAGCCGCTCGTCAAAATAATTTGTATTATTGTAGCGATACTTGCTGCTCGTCCGTTTAGTGCCAGCTGGCAGATCGAGTTAAAGAGTTGCGGGATTTAAGCGATACTTATTTATAATTATGTTAAAACGTGCATAATACAAAAAATAACCATCTGTGCTGAACAGGTACTATCCGGTGACACGATTGTGATAAGACGCCAGCCACAAGGTGGGCCGCCTCCAGAGAAAGTGATCGCGCTTTCGGGCATCACCGCACCCAAGCTAGCGCGCCAGAAAACCGCCAACAAGTCAGTATTAACACATCAAGTAAACACAATTGTTGATTCAGTACTCAAAAAAACTACAGCTTTATGTCATTAAATCAATTTTACATGTCTACAATGTCAATCACAACATGTTATATCACACTATTAATATAATTATTGTGACGAGTCTCAGGTAGAGATATGGTTCAATATTGTGGGTTCCGAAAAGAATTGGTGAAGGATGAGCATAACTAGTAAATTAGACTAATTATCATTCTCTCATATGTTACCCAAAATTAAATGTTAAAAAGGAACAAAAATATTCTTGCCTGAAGCAGAAACTGTGCGCTATGCAATCATATATCTTTTGTTATAGTACAAGATTACTCCTTCAGTAAAATTGATTGAAAAAATGATTGCTTAGAGTAAATACTGTAAGTAAAATGAAAGTAAATGAATAATACGCATCTTTACATAACTATAGCTTTGATAAGTACTCTGCGATGCGATTGAGCGAATATAATTTATGTGATCTGATGTTACTTTCTCTGGTGAGCTTAGACATTGTTCACTTGTAAATGACTAGATATCATGACAAGTGGAACTAGAGTGATGTATAAAAAAGATCTTTCTGATCATCTATAAATGGAAAAATAACTTAGTTTGTCCCAACATTTTATCGTCACCATTAGATTGTCAACTGGTGGCAAAATATTATATCAAACCCATATAGTAACATTCTGCCAATACATCTTGCTGCTGTACATATGCTCGAGTTGTCCTCATACTAACACTGCTGCTTGCTTGGTTCTGCCTGTTCCATATGGTATCTTTTATACCTTAACATTGATAACATATGGTGATGGTTACTTAGGGATTGTAATGATAATTTAATTCAAATGGTTATATTATTGCTCAATATGAAAGTACACTACAGTACTTTCTCAAGTTAATATGCCTTGTGTCTGTGACTAGCTTAGCTTTTTTTGACTTCTTTTTCGGTTTATTGACATCCAAAAGTGCCATAATGGTGTAATTAATATAAATGATTTGTGTTTGAAAGAATGAAGAATTCACAAAATAAAATAAGAAAACCAATCGGTTTTCTTATTGAGAAGATCTTAGTACAAAAACAGCCTCAAATAAGAGGGAAATGTTACCTTTCTAATTTGAATATCAAATGCTTTTAAAGCACCTTGCATTTAAGACAGTTCAGGAGAGTTTCCAGTGCATTGTGATTATTTCTATAATCTAATATTCTTAGTATTTTCTTAGTGAAGCCTCTGATTTTATTAGGCTAAACCTTGACTAATTAAACCCATGGGTTTTAGGTGTGTATTTCATGAGAGGGTCCTCTCTAATTCATTCAAGTCTTATCCTAGCTGCCAGATATTTCTATTCAAGGAGCTGTGCTAAGAGATCAGCTATGATATAACATCATGATAGAGAGACGTGGAACACGATTCTTTAACTAACTTCAAATAAGAATTAAATCCACATACATGTTACCATCTCATTTGAACCAGTTTTCACAGATTAAAATTTTACTGTTTTTTATTGCAGTCCCCTGTGTGTTCTCTCATTTATAATGTGAATTGTTGATGAGAGAATAATATAGATTTAAAAATAGCAAATTTCTAGAAGTATTAGAGTGTAAATGTACAATGTCAAGTAAGATATGGCTAATCTAAATAAACAATAAGAAGCTTTTGTAGTAATGAGCTTCACTTCATGTAATTATGGACTTTTAATCACTCATTATAGCAGTCAATGACTAACACATCATTGTTAAATAAATAGGGCCTGGATTAAAACGTAAAATAATTAAAAAATCGTAAATAGGAATTAGATTTGAGACAATATATATCTGTACAATAGTGATATAAATACCTAATTATGTTATGACTTAAGAAAGTTTTTAAAAAAATATGTCAACCATTAGCTGAATAGTTATTTATGCATCTGATATTCAGCATAATAATCAGATTGATATTCTCACACAACACATTTGATGAAACTATGTTTATCCAATAGCCAGGCCCTACTTTATAGCAAGGTTTACATGTAGAGTTATGATTGAATCCAAAAAGTTAAATTGTCATTTAGGTTTTTCTAAAACTGACTGTTGAGACAATGATAAAAAAAAAACTTTTCAATAACTGTGCAATATATTGCTTTAGCTGTGATTATAATTCCTTTATAAGTACTGATGCACTTTACAAAACTAAATGATCTTGATGAGACATTAAAAATGAAAAGACTTTGACACTGAGTGTAACAGGTGTACCTATATTTTTTAAATCTTAATTTTTTGGATAATGATAACCCATGTAAACTACTGCTTATGTTATGCTACCACTGTGTAATTGATATTTAATATTATGTTACACACTTCAAACTGCTTATTTCTAATGTCATCATTTTTATATTTCATGCATATGATAGGGCAAAAAAGAAAGTCAAGTAGGTAAATCTGCATTCGCTATTGTTGTTTGTTGATATTGTATGCTGTTGTATATAAATTGTATCTACCTATAACAAGCAATGCGAAACATTTGCAGTCACTAACCAGCCTACCAGAGGCCACAGATTTGTATTAGAATACAGCTGTATTACAATACCACAATCAACTAAAACAATTGCTATGCTATCAAATCTATATAAACTGAAGTTACTCTTGGCAACCTTCTATGAATGTATTTTCATCTTAACAGTGATATCGAGTCAAAGGATGAACCTTATGCTTGGGAAGCTCGTGAGTTCCTCAGAAAACTAGTAGGTCGGGAAGTGATCTTTACTGCTGAAAAGCCACCAAACTCGGCAACCAGAGAGTATGGAAGTGTGTGGGCCGGAAAAGACCCCACTAAGGATGAAAACCTAACTGAGGCTCTCCTTGCGGAAGGCTTGGCTAAGGTTAGAGACGGTGGCAGAAACATACCACAACTGAGAAGGCTGGTAGAAATCGAAGATGTGGCGAAAGCACAAAACAAAGGCATCTGGGGAACAGACCTTCAAGTAAGTTTTTAAAATAAAATCCAATTTCTTTATTGACTACATTGAGTTTTTGTTCCATGTAAAGAACTAAAGCTAAAACACATGTACATGTTACGACTCCACCTAGTGTGGTGGCCACTTGTGGGTCATCTACAAAGGTCATGTCCAGCGTTAATAAAATAATACTTTCTGACCAATCCAAATTATACTAAAGTGTAGTCATTCTGCTTATAGCAACTATTTTATTTTATTTTTTATTGGAAGGAACAGCAAACAGTTACATTATAAGGACTTAAAACTATTTTAACAAGGTAGCAGTTTAGTTATAACGTAACCCACAACGCTGTCCACAAGTAGACACAAAAGTTAAAAAAAAGGTTAATCGCTAGGAACATTTATAGCAGTACGTGTAGCAAATAATAACTATGCCAAAACTATGAATTAAGTATACATATAAAATATCAATAAGAAATTATGTTTGTTTTTTATACAAGGGTGGCACTACGAAAGCAGGATTGAAACTATATTAACCATTTTGAAAGGTCTTAGAAAGAAGTTTCATCAAGAAATTCAATTAATCTAATCATAACTTACTACTCTCTACTTATAAAAAAAAAAATAGTCACTTTATGTTGTGCACATTCAATAACCAGGGTGGAAAGATGAAGCAGTTCATGAAGTTGAATGCAGTTTTGATGTTAAAGGATACCTCTCTGGGGCCCGCTTCAACTTCCACCCTGTATGATTATGTGATGATGATGTGGAGTGAAGTAATTGCCAAACAAGTTTCTGAATCTGTTTGTCACCTTTTCTGTACAAACTGATCTTTATGCTTCTAGAAACATTTATGGTTCAATATTTATTATATTTATATTTATAAAACCTGTATTAATCAATAGCTGGTAGCAATACAAACAAGTATTGTAAAGAAAGTTTCTGAGGTACATCAAAGTTACAATCTCTACCATCAGAACCACTTAGATAGCTTATATTTTGGGAACATGATGCATTAGATTATATGATTTTGTCCCAAGCAATACTGGTATGTGTTGATGCCAGCTATTCGTTAATGTAGGATTCATGCGTGGCTGCTACTATCGAAATAAAATTTCAGGAAGTAAGGCTGGCTAAACTATACAAACCACTTGATACATAGATCATGGATAATATACCTATAAAAATAGCGTTACAGAAAATTCACGCAGACGAAGTCGCGGGCAACAGCGATACATTCATATGAGAATGTGTTTATGATTGAATACCAAACTTAAAGTTTGACGAGGGAATGAAAGAATGTTAATTTATTCAAGGCGTCAAAGTCCAACAAATATCATTATGGCGTTCTTAACAGTACCTAGAATCGCAATCCCAATTCCAATTAAATAGAAGATAGCGAATGAAAATGGTATTATAATTTGAAAAAATTACAAATTATATTTTGAAGTACCACATTAAGAGGCCTGCGGAGCATCGTTCATACAAACGTAATGCTAAAATAAATTGTAAATCTAACATATTCTTAAGGTAGTGTGTATTTATTTCGATTGGATTACAGAATATTTATGTTCCCAAATATATATTTTGAAAAGACAATGATATAAAGATTCGATAGAAATTTTAAATTTCCCACATCTCGATGTGGGAAATTTAAAATTTCTATCGAAAACTTATTTTGCTCATAACTTTTGCTTAAATCAGTGTCAAATTATTTTGTTATAACGTTTGTATGAACGACGCATGCTCCACCGGCCCCTTAATCAAATGTTTTAGAATTGGAGTCGGCAACAAGGATTACCAAAGAAACCTACTTTCAAATGAAATTTCACTTTCGGTTTCTGTTGTCATTTAATAGGTTCCTTTGAAGTAGAAAGTTAAAACAGTTTTTGAAGTTACAAATTCTCACTTTTGTATTCCATCAAACAGGATCATATCAGAGACATCAAGATTCCCGGAGACAACCCTAAGTCGTTCGTCGCTAAATTCGGATATCAGCCGATTAGAGCCATCATTGAGTATGTACGTGATGGCTCCACAGTCAGACTTTGCTTGCTGCCTGACTTTTACCAGATTACGCTCATGCTGTCGGGTATTCGAGTAAGTATAACGTAATTAAGGTCCATAATTATGATAGTAGTCAACAGAACCAGGGTAACTAGTTCTGATTATGAATATAATGTTACAAATTATTATCGATTGCTTTTTAGTGCCCTGCAGTGAGGCAGGATGGTGAATCTGAGCCTTACGCCGAAGAAGCTCGCTTCTTCCTCGAATCCAAACTGCTGCAAAAAGACGTACAAGTCATTCTTGAGTCAGTGAACAATAACAACTATGTGGGGACTATCTTGCACCCACAAGGAAACATTGCTGAAGCTCTGCTAAGACAGGGCTTTGCAAGATGCGTTGATTGGTCTCTGGCGGTCATGAAAGCTGGTAAGGAGTCACATCCCTTTAAATCAAGTGTGTTAAGGCTGATGTTCCAGCGTAGCCCGCGAAATTCGAAACTTTTTACGTTGTTTCCTATCTACATTTATCTCTAATATCGTTCGCGACTGTAAGACGAATGTTGTTACAGAATTAATTATAGTCATCAAAATCATCAATACAACCCTCCAAGCTCATAAAGCGCAAAGACATTCTCAATTCTCGTCGTCTACATCAACATACAACCTAGCGCTGGCCTGAAAATTTGAATTTCGCGGGCAACATGACGATTAGTTGATTTTACAAATATATATAAATGAATTAGTGAAATAAATATGAATACCTTTCCTATAGCTTGGACATCACCCTTGGAATATTTGGCACTTAATCGAATGTTGGGTGCCAAGTGCTAGGTATCATTGCAATACTCATCAACGTAACATAACATCACACCTGTAAACCCCGAAAATTGTTTCAAGCCCCATGAATTATGGGACATCAACATACAAACGATTATCAAGCATTCGGTTCTTCATTCCAAACCCCCCACATACCGTAATAATAGATTTTATTTAAATGATCTCTAGAGATTTAGGGTAAACAAAAACTAAAATAATTTGTAATAACGGAAATCTGATATTCATAAACTCCGACATCATTGTGTTGGTCACCATGAAAACTTGCACTAGGTTTTTTTTTATCCCGCTCGGGGGGGGTGCTAATTGAATGCAATTATTGTTTTATTAGTTATCATTATTTTAATTTTAAGGTGCGGCTCCATTAAGGGCTGCTGAAAGAGCAGCGAAAGATGCCAGACTCCGTATCTGGACCAACTACGTAAACAATGCTCCCATCATCGCGGCCAAAGACAAAGATTTCACCGCCACTGTCATGGAAGTAGTCAACGGAGACGCACTCGTCGTCAAGATGCCCAACAACACCCAGAAGAAAATATTCTTGGCTAGCATCAGACCACCGCGTGAAAAGTATGTTTCGCACTTCACGCAAAAAAAAAACCACTTTTTCATTTTCTCTATACTAATACCATGTTCTTGCGCAGGAACAGCCCTGATGACGAAGGTAAAATCTCGCCAAGACCAAAGGGATTTAAACCCTTATACGATATTCCATGGATGTTTGAAGCGCGCGAATTTCTACGGAAAAAAGTAGTTGGCAAGAAAGTTAACGTCACTGTTGATTACATTCAGCCCGCCAAAGATAACTTCCCAGAAAAAAGCTGCTGCACTATCGTATCAGGCGGAGTGTAAGTATTCAAGTTAGGCTTAGTTATTAAATGAATTGTCTTTTGTCTTAGTCATAATATGCTTTTTCTTTACCCCACAGAAACCTGGCGGAAGCGTTAGTCTCAAAAGGTTACGCCACCGTCGTTCGGTACAGAAATGATAACGATCAGAGGAGTTCCCACTATGATAAGCTTTTGGAAGCTGAACTTAAGGCTCAGAAAGCTGGTATCGGCGTTCACGCTAAAAAAGACATCCCCACTCATCGCATTCAGGATACTAGCGGAGACTCTGCCAAAGCCAAGAAATTCTTCCCATTCCTGAAGAGAGCTCAAAAGACTGAAGCGACTGTGGAATTTGTCGCCAGCGGATCCCGCATGAGAATATATATTCCGAAAGAATCCGTGTTGGTAACCTTCCTTCTCGCTGGCATCAACTGTCCAAGGGGATCGCGCCCAGCTATTGGAGGCGGTGGAGGCATGCAGAATGCGGAGCCCTACGGCGAAGAAGCACTGCAATTCACTAAGGAGAGGTGTCTTCAGCGTGACGTAGTAGTCACAATTGAAGAGATGGATAAGGCTGGCAACTTCATTGGTTGGTTGTGGAATGAAAACGAGAACTTGTCGGTGGCTTTGGTTGACCATGGGCTTGCCACGATGCACCACACTGCTGAGACCTCGGAGTTCGCTCGGCAGATTAAGACTGCTGAAGAAACCGCAATGCAGAAACGTATTGGGTTATGGAAGGATTATGTAGAAGTTGCAAAAGAAACTGAGAAAGAAAGGAATGCCCCTATTCAAGATCGTACTCTAAAGTATGAAAAAGTGGTGATAACGGAAGTGACAAATGAAGGCACCTTCTATGCTCAGAATGTTGAATTGGGCGGTAAGCTCGAAAATTTGATGGAGAGAATCCATCAGGAGTTTAAGAATAATGCTCCCCTTCCTGGATCTTACATACCCAGGAGAGGCCAAATTTGCGCAGCTCGTTTCACAATGGACGATCAATGGTACAGGGCTAAGGTTGAAAAAATTTCAGAAGATAAAATGGCTCATATTTTGTACATTGATTACGGAAACCGTGAGGTGAGCAGATTGAGGTTTAAACTCGCGTCTTAATTACAAACCAAATCTAAACAAAGATCATCATCTTCTATCCAATTTAAATAGATTCGAATAATAACTTTGTTGCCATGAATCCACTACCTATGGCTTAATTTACACCGCCGCGGAATCAAACGGAAGGGACTTTTTGCAACGCAATTGTACACAGCATAGTGAACTTTATGTCCATTGTATAACATACAAACTAAATACGAGCAAAAAAAAGGTCACGCGTCTTCCGCGGAATCCTCGCCGCCGTTGCCTCGTGTGTACTCCTCGGGAAGTGGCTCGACGGGCAATCGGTTAGGTCGGTCAAGATCTAGACTAGCAAATTAACGCACTTCAAGGCGCAGTCGCCCGAATTCGCTGGAATGCGCGAGAATTTTCGAGCATTCCATTCCCGCGCCTTCTCGCGTCATGAGAATAAGTTGACGTTTCAATTCCATTCTGCGGCGGTGTAAATTGAGGCCATGAGAACCATAGTGGCCTAACTCATTTTTTTACAATATTGAGTTTATGATTTTTTTCAGTTCAAATTTGATCATAAACTAAATATTGTAATAAAATGAGTTGGTCCACTATGGTTCTCATGGCCTCAAGAACCATAGTGGCTTAACTCATTTTTGTACAATATTGAGTTTATGATTTTTTTCAGTGCAAATTGATCATAAACTCAATATTGTAATAAAATGAGTTAGGCCACTATGGTTCTCATGGCCTCAATTGAGCCTACGTCGTAGAACATCATTATGTTTCACTCGCACAATGCTCCGATAAAATTATATTAAAAAAATATAATTAATATGTGTAATATAAATTAGATCGTGAACGTGACGAGACTGGCGGCGCTGCCAGCCGGCACGGAGACGGAGCCGGCGTACGCCAGCGAATTCACGCTGTGCTGCGTCAAGTTCCCGTCTGATCCGGACGACCGGTCCGAGGCTGTGGCCGCCTTCACCGCGGACACGCTCAACAGGAAGCTGCTGCTCAACATCGAGACCCGCGGCGCCCCGCCCGCAGTGACCCTCCTCGATCCTAACACCAACGTCGATGTTGGCAGGGTATGACTAGATTATTTATTTTTTACCTCAAGTATACATTGGTCATACTTACATAATATTTTTTTCCAACATCTTCATACATTTTTAACAGTGAGAAACTTTAGTAAGTATACTTATTATGTAGATTTATAACAGTGGGTAATTGATATTTGCATAGTTTGAGGTTTTTTCTTTGTTGCGCGAGAAGAGAGCATGAAATCATCCCTTATTTGCATGAAATCTCTGTAATGCATAGAAATGAAACGAGTTGCCTTTTCGTTAAGTACATGTTTCAACAAACGCTCGAATAGCTCAAGTTCAAAAAGTACTTCTGAATGCTCCGTGGGCACAGAGCAAACATACTTATCGATACTGTTTGCATTTAGAACCTGATCAAAGAGGGCTTGGTGCTGATGGAACCCCTGCGCGAGGTCCGACTGGCGGGGCTTGTGGGAGATTACCGCGTGGCGCAGGAGCACGCCAAGAGCTCGCGCCTGGCTCTGTGGCGGCACGGTGACATCACCGACGACGACGCCGTCGAGTTCGGAGCGCGTCGCTAGCGGCACGCCACCGAGTCGCCCACACACGCGCAACACTGTGGCACATGCACAGCAATACACATCCACTCTGTCATATACAGTATCATATACCCTTTTCTGTAAACGATTATAAACCATTTAACCGATTTCTAATGCGTAATTCTGATTATCTGATCGTCGTATTCTTTGTGTACTTATTTCCCTAAGAAATAACCTTTTTAAAATTCAATACATTTTAGAAATCGTGGTAATAATATAATGGCATAATCAAATATGAAGGGTTAAATTGTGTAATAAGCATGTGTGTGCCGGTGCAATGTGGGAGTGAATCGGACATCAATCAAATGAACACTTCACGTAATATGATACTCGTGGCATTGTTTGCCTCTTTTGTATCTACAAAATATACTATTATTAAAATAATAACTATCAGGTTCTAAGCAACATAATTATTATTATTCATACATGAACTGTAAACTATACATTCATTAAATTATGTGACAAAATAATTTTAATTCGTCATAAAAGCAAATTGTTGATTTATTTACACTTTTTTTAATTTTGTATATCTGAAAATAAAACTAACATTATATTTCGTTGTTAATTTCATTATTTATTTTATACGACATTATGAATTATGAATTTAATCCCGACTTGTGCTTCTATCGTTGTGATTTTCCATTTCTCTTCTTTACATTTCTATTATACAATTTACATGTACCTTATTGATAACTAAATGATGTATAGCTGATATTCTTCCAAATGTAGCTAGTGGGGACTTTTAATTATTATGCATGATCGAAAATGAGTTGTTTCCTATGTATCTTTATTTAATTAACGGATAATTGTACCGATTGTACGAGTGTTCTATTTCGATAAACTTTTAGCTTCATATATATTTCATATTGTGCAAACCTACCTTCTCGACGTTATAAGGTAGGTATATATTATTCATAACAGTACGTGGAATGTTAACTTCGTATATTAAAATAAAATATTTTAGGAATTAATTATTGTTGTTTTTATTTCGCATAAGCGTTTATCTAGAAACTAGATGACATAGATTCCTTGAGACTTGCCATTACAGAGATTCCTTGAGTCTACTACAAACGACTCGATTCACACTTAGAAAAATATTCAAAATTTCATAAACCTCTACAGGCTGATTGGTAATTGGGTGCAGGCCTTTAAGATGGGGGATTATACCTTACTTGCAACAACTTTGACCCGATAACTTGGGGTCCAAACTGAGTTGTTTTTTGAGAAAACAAACTTTTAAAGTTTTCCTTGAAATGTTCCTTTACACCTTATAGTGCCGATTGTGAGAAATTACGCCATCAGGATATTAAACTGATGCTTTTCTGATAGCTCATGAACGAATGTATCCTCCGAAAAACGAATTTATCAACACAGTACATCTGACTTTGGAAAATAGGCGCCATAAAGGTCACCTTGTTTTTCGACGCCGGTTTCTAAAAATAAATGAATGACACTGTCGTGCAGATTACAGAATCGACTTTGTTGTCTCATTAGATTTCTCCAAATGTACCACAATACCCTCTTTTAGTAAGTGAATGTCCAGAAAACAACGATTGTTCATAAGAAGATAGTATTTTATTAAAACTGGGTAGTTCAGTGGTAGGTACTGTATATCTGACTTTCATGGACTGCACAGAGGCTTTTACTGTTAAAAGCCTCTGTTTATATCACTAACTCAGCTCTACAAAGTAAAGGTGTAGAGAAAACTCCAAACGGTTGTTGCTCTGCTACAACTGTTACTTACCTCACCTTCTGGTAAGCCAGCATTACCTACTTCTGAGTTAACTGAGGAGGACCTGATAGCCAAGTGGATTCCCAAGATTAAGCCGCACCTGACGCATCGTGAGGAAGCCGGCATGTCCTAGAACCAAAAATTCGCAGATATATGTGACATCTACCAATCCACACTGGGCCCGTGTGGTGGATTATATAGCCCATTCCCTCTCGTAGAGCGGAGGCCTGTCCCAGCAGTGGGAACATTAATAGGCTGATGATGATGATGAAGCCGCACCTGTCTAGGTCGGTCCGTAGATGGGCGATCATCCATCATCCGCCGAGCCCTCTCCGCGTCTCTGAAAGCTTTTCAAGCCGGTGGTCCCGGCGGCCACTCGTAGAACTCCGACCGCCGCGCGCCGCCACTGGCTGTCAGTGGCTCGAAAGTCCTGATATTCAGTCCCGGCAAAGGGTACCGTATGTATGTGGCGACTGCCTGCTTTTTATCAGGCAGTCGCCCCTTACAAAAGCCGGACCGGGATCACCCCAGCACGGTAGGGAAAAGGCTAGGCAGATGATAACTCTCCGATTTATTCACATCCAAAAACTTCACTCTTTCATACAATCATTTGAAAAACATTCGACACCGGTTACATGATATCTTGCAATCGCGCATGACTTCGTGGTTACATTGAGGAGCTTTTCGCTTTTATCGGAAAAGCACGTAAAACCGTTTTGTTGTAATTTGTACAACAAAACGGTTGCAATGTCAAAAGGGGCATGCTTTAGCACACCCATTTTTCTCGTAAACTATCAAAACAGCGTCTTTCTGTAAAAATGTCATTCAGTTGGGTTACAACCAATGGTTTGAACCAATATAAATCACGCAAACAGAAAATGTAATCAGTCTATGATATCAATGAACTCACATTCGTCTCTGGAATCGATCCCAGAACTCAACGCTAAGAAGTCGCGTCCGCGACCACGAGCCAAACGGGTCGATCGTAGTAAAGTAGTAGGTACCTACTATTAAACCGATATTTTAATTGTTCACCAATATAACGTGTTTGACAATTTTACGGTGACATAAATACCCTACCCATATGCCTTAAAATATCGGCGCTGCATGCATATGTCATCGTAAAATTTTCAAACACGTTATATTAAATTGTAATCTCTCTAGCTTGTTTACTCTCGAATTATTGTCAAATTAACAAACTGCTTTCAATAAAACGCATTATTTTTCGTGAATTGCATGCGATGGTAGCCAACTTACGCGGTGTGGAGGAAAGGAGTCCCCCTTGCCTAGTGGTACCACTCTCATGAAAAGATACTGTACCATTCCTGAGAAATATCGATGAATATAACCTAACCTTAAAACACTTTATATTCCCCTAAAAAGCGTAGTCGACTGTTTCCGAGTGCAGGGTTTAAAGGAACCTAACTAACCTAACGGGGGGGTGCCCCAAGTCCCGATTATGGGGGCAGAGATACTTCCGTATGTTCAGTTGACAATAATTCGAGAGTTTACAATATCGCTAGAGAGAAACACGTTATATTGTAATATAACGTGTTTGACAATTTTACGGTGACACATACACACATTACGATTGGTAGTGTTCCTGCAGGCAGGGCCCCAGGGCAATGCTTTGTGTAAGCTCCTTAAATCATTTATAGCTGATGAAGACTTAAGTTTGTCTAAAGTTTGTGCCTCTAGGCACAGATAACATTTTTACTCTAGGGACAATGTTCATGTGCCATCGAAGTTCTTATGTAGTTTTTATCAGTTTAAGGTTGGTGTTCACCAAAAAGACGACAGTCTGATTATCTTAAAACAGCTGTTTAAAACACATTTTTGTATGGGAACATGTCACAATGACAGCTGTTTTTAGATAATCAGACTGTTATATTTTCGGTGAACATGGACCTTAATTTTGAAAAATCTTTTTTACAAAAAATAAAACCGACTTCAGAGAAAACAAAAAGAGAAAAATAACTTTAGCTTCAGAAGTCGATGACATTTTTGTTTCATTGATTTAGTTTTTTTTGGTGTCCGACTTTTTTTTGTGGTTTACATGTGCTTACCCCTTCACAGCGTACTGGCGTGATTTTCTGTTATGAACTGTTGTAAACAAAAGACAGATATGAGATTTCAGCAATCCCAGTACATTTGCTATCATTTATTGAGGAGTTCCGTTGCCTATCTCCGAAGCTCTTCATCAAATTGAAATGGGATCACATCGAGAAAGTACCTACACCTGTTTTTAATATTTCTGTGACACTTCCTAAAACTACCCAAATCGTTTCTAGTGTGCCTATAAAATGTGAAGAGATATCTCTATTTCTCCAGGATTCCATCATCAGATCCTGATTTGATGATTATGAGACAACCTGGGAAGTTATACCCTTTCAAAAAATTAAAATAAAACAAAATCGGTCCAGCCATATTCGAGTAATCGGAGAACATTGAATTGAGAACCACCTTATTTTTTAAGTCGGTTAATAACGACGCCACGTTCACGTTGAGGTGACTCAAATATCCGGATAGCCTATAAAAGATTCGGCCGAGTATCGATAATTTGCTCCTAAGAATTTAAGAATTCCGTTCCTTTATCATGGATCCCATAATAAGAAGTAATCAGAACCTTACCAAATTCTCATCAAACTACCCTTGAAGTACATCCTTTCCAATAAAATAAAATAAAAAACAATACATGTCACGCTAATTGGCTTATCCCCAATAAAGGGACCTAACTGTCAAAATCTGGGTGTATCGTACTCTTCTGCGTTCCCCTTCAGAGCATATAGGCGTGATGTTACGTCATGATGTTGTATAGCAATAAACAACGAAGCGATTGTAGATTTTCCGTCTATTTTTGAAGAGTTCCATTGTGTATCTCCGAAGAGCAGCATCAGATCTTCAGCAAATGGGACCACACGGGAAGCACCGACTTTCAAATAAAAAGAATCATCTAAATCGGTTCACCCAGTCAAAATATCCGAGGTACATTTTTGCTTAAGTAAGTCGGTGGCCTGCATGGCCCGGAGGCCCCGTATAATTGATACGGCAGATACGGCGGTAGCTACGGCCCTGATTATGACATCACGCCTGCAGAAGTGTGGGTCAGACAGAGATGCACCCACAGTACACCCTGCCCAATCCGGGAATCGAACCCAGGACCGTCCAGCTGTCACGGTCACGACCACGATAACGCAACAGGCTAGCTAAATGTGTCATCAAAAAAACATTCCCTGGTAGGTGTTTAAAAAATGGTAACAACTCACCGGATAATTATAACACCTCACTCAAACACTGTTTTACGTCTATGCCAGGCAGGCAGCATGTGTAGAGTCACCTCATGCTATTAATTAAGGTCCTCATTATCACATAACTGTGCATCGTGCACATCTGTCTAAGGAAATCGAACCCAACAACATGAAACAACGGCCTGGCCAGTGGTTTGATGCGCGAATAGGTATCAACTACCGAAGCAATTAGTTTGCAACTCTGTTCTTCGAACAGTTCACGCTGTTATCAATTCGCACTGTTTTCACTTTCAGGAAATTTCTGTCCGCTCGTATCTCACTTCTGATGGTTCATAGGTCCCTGGCCAGGATTTAGGTACATCGTGTCAAACAGTTGTGGGGGCAGAATGGGGCACGGGTAAACCAGAGAAATAGCTTCTCTTACTTGTACAAATCTCATTGTTACAGATTCAATTATTAACACTATTGTACTTTCAAAATAAGCTGTGCTTAAAAGGAAACAGAGCCGTTCCTAGGCCAAGGCCAGTATGCGTCGCGACCACGCCCGAACGATCACTGTCGATCCATGGGACTGTGGTCCGTATCGGCTGCTATACTTCGAGAGTCAGCACAACGCGTAAAACAAAGGCGCTTGTGTTTAATTTTAAGTGCATCATCAAGATCCGACAAATATATACAATAATAGCGCGGTTAACGTTGGTTCTGTTAGTGGCTCAATACTTATTTGTTTTAGAATACTATGTCCGTACCAACATGAAATTTTAATCAGGACAGTAGGAGAAAAATTATTTTAAAAGTTGATAAGTGTTTACATATTAAATTTGGGAGATTCTTATATTTTAAATTCGTATAGCTGTCCCTCGGTCAATATGTAAAGGATACACTCAGACTATATGCTGCCCGCATCTCTTTAGCTACCGTTACATTATAAAAAGTAAACGGCACGGACCATTTTTCAATTAGTTATAAACAAGAACATGTCAGCTGGGCTATCAGCAAGTAAAGAGCCTCCAAAATAGAATTACTGGGGCCGCCTTAATACATTTATAGCGCAAACCATAATTTTTGTAGTTTATTCAATTAATTTTAAAACTAAGCATTTCAAAGTGTGAAATTTAAAGTGCTAATAAATTAAAATAAAAGCAGGAGGTATTAGAAAAGATAATATTTAATAAAATAAGAGCGGATTTTATTTGCTATAAGTGTTATAAGTAAGGTGTAAGTCTATGCCACTCTGCTAAATAAAACATTGCATTACACAAACATCTATGAAACAAAATGCTAACTATTTATCAAATAAGATTTTGGCACCATAACAGCCAAATTTTAAGCAGCTAAACATTAATTTTAACAGCGAAAACCACATGTCATGTATTATAAATAACTATATAATATAACTATTATTTTATTTTCATCACACAGGTAATGTACTTCATTTATTGTGTAGCTCGTCACCGCGCGTTATTATTTAGATAACCTACATTAAAAGATGCTTCATTACTCTTGTAACATAAGACCCTTTATATTACAATTCAGTAAATAAATATAATCTACATTTGAGTCATTACAAGTAGGTTATTATAAATATAGGGCAGCTAAGCGCGCAGCGTAATAGGGCAGCTACTTTGTCAATTGACTATTTCTGCGAGTTCTAAGAGTATCTGCTAGATTAGGGTGCTAGCGCCAAAACAGCATGAAAATATAATGCTAAATGCATAATTAAATCCGTGATTTTCTTTTGACTGTGTGACTTTCCGATATTTCGACGCTGTTGCAAGCATCATGATCGCTGGAATACTCAAGAGATATGAAGGTGAGACGAAAATGATTAATTATGAGCAGACAAATCTGTCTACCCTCTTTCTTAGTATTTTATTATGCGCACTAGTTCCAGTAGTGCGCGTAATATAAAAACTTAGAAAGAGGGTAATTAATCATTTTCGACCCATATCTCTTCAGTATTCCGGCGATCATGATGCTTGCAACAGCGTCGAAATATCGGGAGCTCACACAGTCGAGTCAAAATAAAATCACGGATATAATCCCGTACGTAAGTAGGTACTTTCAGTGTATTGAAAAACCGTGAAAGTCGAAACCGTGCATTAAATGCATAATGTTTAAAAAGGATGAAATATATGGAATAGACATTTCCTCTATCATGCATGAGCTTAGGGAACTCATGTAATCAATGTGCCAGTGCCGGGCTAAACCAGTAGCAGGATTATCAAAATAATTTCTACAGGCGGGTTCAAACCCCTCCTAAATCCCTTTAACCTCCCCCCACCCGTTTTTTTTTTGTTTCTGATAGGTAGCTCCGGGTAAACCGAAAATTATTCGTGAACGAAGTTGGCAAAATATTTTTTGGTTGTGCCCTCTGGCAGATCAAGGGCCCGTCGATTGAATTGCCCCACGCTTGCGCTAAGATAACCTAGTAATTTGTGTTAGGGCGTTTTGTCTAAACTTTTTTAGTTTCATATACAGCAGGGTGAATTTTTCAAGCGGGCGTGTGGATGGTCAAATCTGAAACTATGACGAATAGCGAAAAATACTCAAAGAAGTCTAGAGTCCGTATTTCCCAAATTTGATCCTTATTACAACACTATCGAATGGTGTAATAATACAGGGCGTGTTTTTTCCGAACGCAATGGGTTTGATTTCCGGCTAGATACAATGATATTTTAATTATATAGATTTATCAAAAACGAATGCTGCAGTTTAAGTTTCAAAATCGGGCTCGAGAGTCGTTTGAGTATTTTTCGCAATTCCTCATAGTTCCAGATTTGGCCATACAGGCCCACTAGAAAAATTCACCTTATACATATTATATGTACTTAATTAAACTTGAACAAAATGTAGATGTAACCCTATTATTACATCTAGATTTAATATTTTGTGGGTTTTGTAGCCGTTTTTGGTATTTTATGCAACATTTAAAATTGTGGCTCAACAATCATGATAACAGTAACACAGGGCCTAAATAGGCGCAACAAAGAACGAGTCAACAGCAGCAGAGCGTAATGGGTCTCAGTACAACACGGCAGGTATTTACATACAGCCAATATCGAAAACATAGTGAAAAACAAAAAGACAATTTTTTAGGTTAGATATTCTTAGGAACTTGCTAACACGTAAAACAGTTTCTTCGTCCATTCAGAGAATTATTTTATGAGTATTGAACACCCCCCCTCCCTCCGCTTCACACGGGTGCAAAATACCTTTATCTTAAATCACTATCTATTGCTGAATACTGCATGCATTAAAATCTGTTGCATATTTTATAAGACACCAAAGTAAAACAGCCAGCGGGAGCAAACTTGTTGTAATAAACTTGTTGCAGAAGCAAAATTGACTGTTCTGATGAAGAAAAAGTAACGTTAACGGCTTTAAGACAGATTTAGAATATATTAAGGACGGATAAGTTTAAATAGCTACAAAACCCTCATACTGCTGCATTGAGAAATCAATTTATGGCTGAATTTTACAGCGCCAAGAATAATAATAAAAATCAAAAACTATTTGGCGCGCTAACTGTTAGTCAGAAACTGCAGACTTAGTGAGAACATAGAGAGAACCCAACACGACGAGTTGGCCACTCGTATTTTAATAGGAGGGCATTTATTGTAATGTGTAGTAATTGTTGCACCGAATATGGTTACGGAAAGTCATATTTCTAACCAGCTTTAAGAACATAGTCCTCAATGAGTAAACCACCATAAGCCAATGACCAAAATGTATGTACATGTAGCTTTTTTATTTTCAATGTCATTTATTTGTGATTGTGGTGTTCCAAAGGTTAATAAAACCTCGAAAACTATACAAACAGTATTACAATTTTATTTAAGGTTAATACCAAAATGTAAAAATCTGTACGAATGGGGTCGGCAAGTTAAAGCTGATTGTAGATGGCGCCACCACCGCACAGACCCAATCTGACCAATGAGGTCAAACTATTTTGAAATATAAAATGACATTGACAGATTTTCAACCAATGACGATGCTTAGGTTCATGCGGTGCTAGCGCCATTAGTTCCACAGTTGCCAACCCCATTGAGTTAAATCAGTTCGGTAAATACGTCGCCCGTTGCCAATACTGTTATCAATACCTACAATAGATCAGTTTGAACACGATGATTTTTGCATTGGCACATCAAATAAGTCTCGTCTAATTCAAAAATCTAATCTCTCGAAGAAAGTATTCCGTATTTTTATAAATAGTTACATTTCTTAAATGTCCTGCAATGAATGGACCCACTCTGTGATTCTGATCAATGGCTTTGTGAAAAAGTGGTGGCGCTCTTTGATTTCTTTGCAGACCTGCTTTCGATGCGTGCCTATCAAGCCCGCATGGTGTCATCATACTTACAACTATTAATAACTGATAATATAACTTCTTCTGCTCAGTATACTCTAAAGCTTTGTAACGTATTGATATCAACAATGTAATTGCTTTGACTATAAAAATATGTTAATTCTATAACGAATTGATTTAACTAAAGCTCCTCTCACACTAAGGCATTTCTTAGTTAAAACATTGCTTATAAATACTGGCGACATAACAAAATCAGTCGAACACATAGCAATGGGTATATAAATATATTAAAGAGCAGGTGAACAATTGAACATAATATAACAGTTATGATCATCAACGCACCAGCGAGTAATTAAATTAATTATTTGTCTATGTATTAGTCCAAATTGGTGGTCGTCGATTGATTTTAAATATTAGAAGATCTTAAAACTCGGTGGTGGTTTAGATACTTCGGTCGCGGTTCTTATTCTATTGATATGCACATTTTGTGCGCAGTTAGAAAAATATATATTATAATATGTTTTGATGCGATTATAATATATAATGTCATTTAAAAGATCTAGGTACTATTATCATCAAAATCACTTATTAGCATCGCCATTTTGTACCAAATACGTTGGTAAACACGAAAATACTATCTACCTACAATTAGGTACATATTACGCTACATAAATTTAAAAACCTATTAAAATATTTTCTATTTAAAATTTGTAAAATCATAATGGAATACTTTTTTCTAATTATTACTATAAAATAACCGTCGGTACATACTAAACTGTATGCACTATTATACAATGGGAATTTGTATCGCCGTCGAAGAATGGGCCTATTTCATCAGGTAATGGTGGTACAATCGACAAGAATTTTTGTACGGATGGATAGTATTCTCTGCATGTCCAAGTGTCGTCATGTCCTCCGCCAGGCATAAGCGCCAACTTCTTGCAGACCGCTCCACAGCGCATGTACAGCTCCTTGGCCATCGACGGCGGCACCAGAGCATCATTTGAACCAAATATCACCAGAGTAGGCGTCATCACGTGCCCCATTTTCTTCAAAGACATGAACTAAAAAGATGTTTCTTGTTTAATATTTTATTAACAAGAAATTTATCTAATGAAAAGCAATTATTAAAATGCACTCAAAAGAAGAAAGTAAATGCCTTGGAGTAAATGAAAATAAAATTGTATTCTCAACGTGCAAAGTGCAACTTTTTGAGACCTTTAATTGAATTGCGATGTTTTAATGCTATAATAATAAAGTTTCGCAGTTCGATTAAGAAACACTACATGCCTTGACTTGTAGTAATTTTCCTTAGGTGGTCAAAGTCATAATATAAACAGGAAATACAAACCTTATTCTTATGACAGAATTGTGGGAGCCATTTCAAACACTTCCATTTTAGTATAACATTTGCCATGTCAGGTATGCTTGTGAAGGTATTCTCTACCACCAATGCCCATATTTTGTTCCTGTACTCCAGTCTTGAGGCCAAGTCAATTGCTACAGCTCCACCTGCAACATGTAGATTACGCCAAAATGTAGACGCTAAAAATCAAACCCTTATAGAATAGAATGCATTGGATTTCAATCAAATCGGTTGTTTTTTTTATTACTTTAGCCCAAAGGTGTAAGATGAATATTTAAATTATTTGGTTAGACACTATAAAAGTGTCCTAAAATAATATGGACCAATTTATTAGTGAAGATGGAATGAAAATCCACTTGAGTGAAGAGTCTGTTTTCAGATATAGATAATGTTGACACCCTGGCTGGACAAGCGTTCGAATCGAAAGCCCATCATAACAAAATCATACAGTTGTTAGTCTGATGGCACTCATTAGGTAACAACATGAGATTCGACCACATTTAATCAGACTAAAAGCCGTCCCAAACCTTAACGAGACCTTATAGGTTTCAGCCTACCCCATGGGGAAAACGTGTGAGTTTATGTATGTATGTATGTAGAACACCATCCGCCTAGAATTTCCCCAATATGTTGAGGTGACTGTCTATCTGAGCTTAGCAAGTACTTTACCTAATGATCTTCCAAACAACATTATCTTACTGACATCTATATCAGTTCGCTGCATAATGTAATCAAGAGCAGACTGTGCATCAACATATAGTCCTTTTTCAGATGGAGATCCTTCTGACAAACCATAACCCCTGTACTCAACCATGAGGATGTTAATGTTCAACTTGTGGTAGAAACCGGAGACATTTGATAGTCTGTAAATAAAAGCAATAATGTTATTATTTATTTATTTTAGGATCGCCTTTGTTTCGGTAGGTACTATTCTACTCTTGTCTTCTATGCTTATGTATATGAAGATGGAACTGTTACTTTTTGTTTTGGTATTATGTTTATGATGGACACCTGTAAAGTGTTTATTATAGTACCTACCTGTGATTTTGGCCATATTGTGGTGTCTCTTTGACAAAAGCAATCAATCAATCGAAGCATTTATTTCAAGTAGGCCAGTTACAGGCTCTTTTGAATTGTAGAAACAAAGATGAAAATTAAATGTAGCTACAGTCCCAGTCACAAGACATAAAAACTGTGAAAGTACTGTACTTGCCCATTCCCTAGCGTAGATTTCTGTGGGGAAGTACATAGTACTCACACAACATGGGCTATGCGATTATATAATACGAAAGAGATTGAATCTATACAACCAATACAAAGATAGTTGTACAATCTTCAGCAGCTCCAACAATGACATTTAATGCTGTCAATTTTTGCGCCCCTGTCCTTGTTGAGCAGGACCAGCATTGAGTCAAGCATTTTTATCAGCGATATAATCGCTCAACTTGTAATATAACGTTAATGGAATTGAAACTGAACCATTCTTGAGACAAAGTAATTTTACAGTAGCGGAAGCATTCGCATGTTATATAACACTTTAAAATTACTTAGTTCAGTACAAAATCCAAGATCCTATTGTCTAATGACAGGCATAACAGTTGATATTAAATTAAATTTAACTGACAACAAAAATTGATTGGAATACCAAAATGGTATCTATAATTGAATGCAAACTTACCTCTGGCCCATGTTACCAGCATTACCATGGAAAAATAGCATTGTTGGTTTATGATTGCTATTTACAGGTTGCTTTATAAGGAATAAGTGAATTTTGAAACCATCTTTACTATTAATTTTGATACTTTCATATGGTAGTTTGTAGTTGCTGGGCTGTAGAACAAACACCCTCGAGTCGGGTGGGTCATTGGGGTAGTACAACAATAGATCTTGCGCACTGTAGAGAATACCTGTGGACAAACATTGGAAAACTTACAAAAAGAGACTAGGTCTAATTTATTGTGCATTAGATTGTAGGTTCAAACCCATGTCAGTCCCAATGTGACTTTTCAGTTCATGTGTACTTTGTATAAAACCAGTCAAATAATTATTAGTTTATCTTGGACATTGGTGAAGGAAACCTGGTCAGCATGTGCTATGCTATATCTATACAAATCAAGCTTTTTCTGTTGTTTTCTTAATTATCAGGACAAGATTTGTATGAAAAAATGTTTTGATTGGATTGGAAATTATACATCTCATGTTGTTTTGACTTCTTTGGTGAGAAAATCTCAGTAAAAATTTATAAATAGATCTGAAATTGAATGTAAAATAAAAATGTGCCTATGAAGTACCAGCAGCAAGACATGTCCATCTCACTGCCGGTACATTGTGGCCATTGTAGGAATTATTCTGGATGAGGCTGGCACAAGAAAGTGTTTGGCACAAACAAAGAGGCCTATACCCAGCAGAGGGTGAAGTTGGGCAGTCTATGATGATGAACTTCTTCTAAAATGGGAGGTCAATTTTAGTTGTTCTCAAACAAATATTTGGCAATGCAATTAGAATGCTTGCATCATGTTGCAATGCAACAAATAATGTAAGTGTTGCAATTTAAGACAGTTATAAATTCGGCCACAGATTGTACCCTTAGGTACTGTAAGCAGTTAAGGAGTTCCATTGATCATCATATTCGACTACGACATTTACTTGAACATAACGAGGTTACGGTAGGTGACTCAAATATCCGGATAGCTTATAAAAGATTCGGCCCAGTATTGTTAATTTGCTCCTAAGAATTAAAGAGTTATGTTACTTTGTCATGGATCCCATAATCAGAACCTTACCAAACGATCATCAAATTACCCATGAAGTACATCCTTTCCAATAAAAAACAGTACATGTCATGGTTTTGGGTGTATTGTACACATCTGCCTACCCCCCCAGAGCATACAGGCGTGATTTTAAGTCATGATATTATATATAAATAATAAAAATCCAAGCAATTGCAGCAACAACTGCAGATTTGCCGTTTATTTGTGAAGAGTTCCTTTGTATATCTCCGAAGAGCAGCATCAGATCTTTACCAAATTGAAATGGGACCAGACGGGAAGCACAAGCTTTCAAACCAAAAAAAAAACAATCAATTCACCCAGTCGAAAGTTCTGAGGTAACAAACGAAAAAAAATACAGTTGAATTGAGAACCTCTTCTTTTTGGAAGTTGGTTGAAAATTGATTTTCCTGGCCCCATCAGCCATTGTAGCTAGGAAGGTTAATGACCAATCAAACCCCATACATTCAGAGGACATGGCACTGTAAGTACTGCAAGCCCTAAACAGCCACATAGTTAACTCGGGGCTAATTTATGTGAGTTTCACCAACACCTAGACCAGGTTGGTAATCTTAAAAACATAACCATCCAAAGCTCACTTGACAAGTTTGTCTGCTAAAAGGGTATCAAGCATGATAGAAGTGGGACCTGAACTCATTCTGCCACTACCTTTCAGGTATCTAAGCCCTCTGGTAAGGTAACGCTTCTGGGAACAACAGCATAAACTGTGGCTAGACCATGGTGAGTGCAGGCAGACCAATGAAGCACTTCCTACTATTGATGGCTGATACACTAAACAGAACGTTCAATAAACAGCTGTGCACAATTACATCTGCGATTACTGGGCATGGGTCTTTTAATAACCAACCTCTTTGCCCTAGGAATCCCAGACAGCCCGCTGTGAAAAACCTGCACGGATGAAGATGAAACAGCAGCCCACATGCTTCTAAACTGAACCTGAGCTGTCCAGAGGCAGCGCCATACTGGGCAAAGAATTCCGGTAACCTAGGTACTCTCCACAACATCACTAGCAAAGTTCCACATACCAACCTGTTACACAATATGACTGTATGGCATCCTTGAAATTAAGGAAATTTTGTTAGATGAAAGAGTGCCACCACTAGTTTATATTTGAGAGATTTTTAATTTTTAGTGTTCATGTTACTCTTACACAGGCTACAAACAGTGATATTTGGATTTTGTTCAAATTGGTTATTTTAAATTGTTCTCTTATCAGACATTATGTTATCCACTATAGTTTTCTAATGATGATAAGGTTTCAATACTTTGTGTAAGTGTTTATTAATTTATTTATAACAACTAGATGCAAAACACCTTGACATGAAACTATATAAACACTTGAGAGGAGAACATGCTAGAAAACTATTACAAGGGATTCGTACAAGTCTTCATCATAACCTGCTTATGAATAAATTACTGATTTGTTTGTATTACTGTGCAGATTATTACTATTATAGTCAAAACTCTGTGATGTTCAATGCAAGCATGGCAAAATCCAGCTATTTAGTGTTTGCTAATAAGAGTTATCATGTACCTAATCCATAAGCAGAATAGAGCATCATGACCAAAATATATCTTACCTGAAATGCCCAAAGTAAATACAAGAAATGCTGCTATATATCCATAAAACCAAAATACAACAACACCAGAAAATAAGGTTAAACTCGACACAACCCACAGTCTGTATAATATTATCCGAAGTATATGATACATGTTTGAATTTGTAAAATAATTACATGGACGTATTAATAATCATTGGATTCAAGGAAAAATGCAAAATATTTCTTTGAAATATGAAATGAGTATTTCATTAATAGCAGTATTAGAATGATAATAACAATTTTTGTAAACGTATTACATCTTAGATAATTATTTTCAATTAAAATTGAGAATTTGAAATATTTATTGTAAATTTATAATTTGTTGACAGATTTACTTTTTTTATGAAACGAACACAGACAGATCATTTATATTAGTAGCTAGAAGAAGAATGTGTTGCCAAAACCAAATATTTTGTAAAGATCGCACACAAAATAACATTCGCGTTCGTGGACCAGTGCATTGCAAAACTAAATTCAATGGGAGAAACTTATTATTCATCTCTATGTAGAATCGATCGGATAAAATACAAAAGATAACAAACATTAAAAGGTCAGGGCCTTCACGAGACGTACCCAACGCCCCACGATCCAAGGCGGAGCCAAGTTCCTGTGAGTGTCATTAGAGTCATAGTAGTACCAGTCAAAGGAACATACCTTGTGCCAGAACTGAATCGTGCATTCTGCCCACCTTGACCTACGACCTACTGTGGGCACGTCCAGCTCAGGATTTGAGTGCGTCCTTTTTTCCGTTTTAGGATAGGACGAAATCATCAATAACTTCTCCCACTCTGGGCGGAGCGGGAGGGAGTGTCAGACTTTTACTGACTAAAACCCATCCGTGTTCCTGTGAATAGCAATAAAATATTGTATTAGTTTTAGTTTTTATTATCTGTGAGAATAAGTTTGCAACCCTGTTGATATGGCAACTCTACTAATCTGTGGTTACGATTCATGGCGCCCTTGTGTGTAAAACAATATTGTGTATCTTCAACGATAAGCATGAAAATAAAAGTGTACTACCATAAATACACGGGAGTTTATTTTCAAGTCCTAACAGGTTATGGGCCCAGCTGTCTATAAATCTGCTTTAGGTGAAGATCACTGGTATATTGTGGGGTGAAGGAAAATCACCGGGTCGGGCTGCCGGCGTTACGTTGTTGTGAACGCGGCGTGGTCGGAGAAAAAAAAAAAAAAAGATAAATAACAACTCCAGCTAGTGAGTTATTATTGGCGGCGTCTGAAGGAGGTCGTGTGGTGGTTATTATCACGGCATCAGGCTGCGGGCTTACGCATAAGTAACAAAAATGGATCAACACACGATGGCCATGGCGTCCAACTCGGCTATTAAGTTGGAGGGCCATAAGAATTGGAACGTATGGAAGTTCCAAATGGCCGTAACATTAAAAGGAGCTGAGCTGTACTCGGTTGTGAGTGGGATGGAGATAAAGCCAGAGAATGATGGCGAATCCACGAGTAAGGAAATTGCAGCTTGGGTGGCAAGGGATGCCAAGGCGCAAACATTAATTGTAAATAGAATAAGTGAGGCGGCGATGGTGCACATCCTTACATGCGAAAGTGCAGCTGACATGTGGCGAAAACTGCACAGTGTATACGAGGTCACGAGTGCAACAGGTACATTGATGCTGCAGCAAAGGTTTTTGCAATACAAATTTGAAGATGGAGACCTGGCAGTATACTTAGCCAAAATACAAGAAATGATTTGTCAATTGAGGCAGGCAGGAGAAGAGATATCTGAACAATTCATCATGACTAAAGTCTTGTTATCTCTACCGGAGGCATACAATCATTTCATCTCGGCTTGGGAGTCAGTGGACACAAGTAAACAGAACTACAATGATTTGGTTTCTCGATTACTTGTAGAGGAAGAGAGAATAAAGACAAGAAGCAAAGAGAAAGAGAGTATAGCACTATATTCCAAGCAAAAAAGTGTCAAGAAATGTTATAAATGTGGGAAACTTGGACACATTACAAAGGAGTGTAAAAGCGAGGATAAAGAAAAACGTAAATGTTTCTCTTGTGGCAATGTGGGACACTTGAAGGCAAATTGTCCTAAGCGTGAGGGACAAGGAGGACAACAATCAAGTGACAAGTCCAAAGATAAGTCCAATGCATTTATTACAGTGACAGGGACAGCAATGACAACTGGGAGTGACATTACGGGGAGTGACAAGAGGTGGTTGATAGATAGTGGGGCTAGTGAACATATGACAAGTCAACGTTCAATGTTTACAAACTATCTGCCACTGTCAACATTAAAACGTTATGTTATTGTTGGAGATGGTCGTCAGTTACCTGTTGTTGGAGTTGGTGATGTAGAACTGAGTGTGTTTAACGGAGACTGTTATATAAAATCTACATTGAACAATGTGTTACATGTGCCACAAATGAAGATTAATTTGTTTTCTGTAACTAGTGCTACAAAGAAAGGTTACAAGGTTACATTAACTGATCAGCAGTGTTTGTTTTATAAGGACAATGAACTTTGTGCGATAGGCAATCGTGAAGGGAACTATTACGTACTAGAGGTGTCAAGTGGCTACATGCAAGAAAGTGTTGCAGCTGTGGCAGCGCTATCGGACTGGCATGAGCGTCTTTGTCACCAGAATGTTGAGTATGTGAAGAAGGTGCTCAAGAAAAACAACATCGAATACACTGGGGACAGTTTCCAATGTGTTTCGTGTCTAGAAGGTAAAATGCACATACTTCCATTTACCAGAAGTGAGCAGCATACCAAGGAATGCCTAGAGTTGGTGCATGCTGACTTGTGCGGGCCAATGGAGGTGGAGAGCATCGGAGGTTCAAGGTATTTCCTGCTAATAAAAGATGATTTTAGTAACTACCGGGTAATCTACTTTTTAAAACATAAAAGTGAGACAGCTTTGAAGATAAAGCAATTTGTTAATTGGGCTGAGAGACAAACAGGAAATAAAGTGAAAGTCATTCGTACCGATAATGGTGGAGAGTTCATGAACAAAGAGATACAAGAATTTGTACAAGAAAAGGGCATTAAACATCAGACGACGATACCTTTTACTCCACAGCAGAATGGCAAAGCGGAGAGGGACATGCGTACTGTCGTGGAAGCTGCAAGGTCCATGCTAAAGGGTAAAGGTCTTTCGAAAGAATTGTGGGCTGAAGCAGTTAATACTACGGTGTATGTATTGAATAGAACGTCAAAGAGTAGAGTGGACAGTCAGACACCCTATGAGACATTTCATAAACGGAGTTTTAATGTGCTGAGCCTACGTGGAGTGTTTGGAGAATATGTTTATGTTCATATCCCAAAGGAAAAGAGATTAAAATGGGACATTAAAGGGGAACAAGCAATTTTCGTTGGATATGATGACTCGAAAGGCTACAGAGTGTACTATGAGGACAAAAGGGAAGTTCATACTAAGAGGGACATAGTATTTCTGGATACAACAACACAGAAAGAGACAGAAATTAAGGAAATACAGAACAATGAAAATGTCATACTACTGGATGTTCCTACAGAGAGAAATACAGAAGAAGAACTACATGATGAGAGTGATGATGAATATTATGACATGGACACAGAACAGGAGCAAGGAAATGGAGTAGAACAAGGTGTTACAACAGAGATGTCAGAAGCAACAGAAGAAACTGGACAAGAACAGGCAGAAACAGAAGGAAATGAGGTTCAAGGAAGAAGTAGAAGAAGGGTAAAACCAAGATATCTTGATGATTATTACCTATATGTTGATGAACCAAGAAACTATAAGGAAGCTATGATATCTGTAGAGGCTGAAAGCTGGAAGGAGGCTATAAGAAGAGAGCTTAATCAACTAAAAGAAAATAATACATGGACAGAGATAGATTCTATACCAGAAGGAAAAGAAGTGATTAGCTCAAAATGGGTTCTAAAGAAGAAAGATAATAGTTATAAGGCTAGATTAGTTGCAAGAGGCTTTGAGCAGAATTGTGATGATGATCTGTATGCCCCTGTGGCAAAGCTTAATACATTTAGAGTCTTTGTATGTGTAGCTACTAAGTTAGGGTTAGAAATAAATCAAATGGATGTATGTGGAGCTTTTTTAAATGCACATCTTGATGAGGAGTTATATTTAAGCCACGGATACACTAGGGGACAATTGGAGCAACATGTTGCGGAACATGTTCCTCAACAACTACGTGGAATGTGCCGACATACATGTCGCGGAACATTTTGTCGACCACACTTCTCAGTGTTTATAGAAATGTCGCCCGAGGAGGTTGTGGATATTAGTGCTGCGTACATAGTAATTATATCGAGTGTGTTGAAACGTAAGAGAAAGAGAAGGTGGTGGATGCGGAATTTCTTATTACAAAAAAAAAAAAAATTTTCTTTATTTTATTTCGATAGTCACGGTGTGAAGTATCCCACAACAAGTCACGACTTTCGTAAAGCTCTATAAACAAAAGCACGGTATCATTTCCCCACACTACAGACATTTTAAAGGCACGTTGCGTACGCGACTACACTCAGTGACAAATGGCGCAACACTGACGCGGGACACGTGCGCTCGCTCTCGAGGCGGGAGCAAGCAACATGCCCCGCGTCACGTACAATGTTGTGGGTCATGTTGCGGGACACTATGCAACGTTGCAGCGTCACGTATATTTAGTGTCGCGCGTCATGTTGCGGGACAAAATGTTCCCTAGTGTATTCGGCGCTTTAATCTTGCCTGAGGGAACTGATTCTAAGTATGTAAAACTTAACAAATCTATTTACGGCTTAAAGAAGTCTCCAAAATGTTGGAATAAAACTTTTAATGATGTCATGTTGTCTTTAGGTTATAAGCAATCTGATAAGGATTATTGTTTGTACTCTAAATGTGAAGGAGAAAAGAAAACATTTTTGTTATTGTATGTTGATGATATATTATACTTTGGGAATGACAAAGAAGATATGTGTAAACTGAGAAATGTACTATGTAAAACATTTAAAATGAAAGAATTGGGTAATGTTAGTAAATTCCTGGGTATTGATGTTAAACAAGATTTAAATAAGGGGATTACTGTTATATCACAAAAAGATTACTTGAGAAAATTGTTATCACAGTATAATATATTGGATGGTAAAACACTGAAGTTACCTATTGATAAAAATTATAATTTTCATATCTTAAAGAGAGATAGTTCAGAGAGTATTGAAATAGAGAGTAAATGTAGAAGGCTTGTAGGGAGCCTGATGTATGCAGCTATGGGCACTAGGCCAGATATTTGTTCAGTAGTTAATATCTTGAGTCGGTATCAAAGTTGTGCATCTGAACTTTTGTATAAACTTTTGTTGAATGTTTTAAGATATGTAAATGGAACTATTGATTTGTGTTTAGTATACTATAGAGAGTGTAATGAAGATGTTTTATGTTATGTTGACAGTGACTGGGGTGGTGCTGATGATAGAAAGTCTACATCTGGGTGTATCTTTAAAGTGTTTGGTTGTTCAGTAATTTGGTATTCAAGGAAACAGCCAACGGTTGCACTGTCTTCAACCGAAGCTGAATATGTTGCTTTGTGTTTAGCTACTAGTGAGGCTTGTTGGTTAAAAGAAATTATGTTAACATTTGGGTTTGAGGTAAACATAATTGTGTATGAAGACAACCAGTCTACTATTAAGATGGCACAGATGGCCACTGGTAATTCTAGAGTAAAACATTTGGAGATTAAACAGTCATTTATTAAGGAAAAGTTGGAAAATAAAGTTATTGATTTAAAATACATAAATACCAGTGACCAACTAGCAGATATTTTTACTAAGGCATTAGGAGGAATAATGTTTAGGAAACTTAGGGATAAATTGTTCAGTAAGTAATCAAGGGGATGACTATTGTTAAGGGGAGGTTATGTTTAGGGTTAGCTCTGGATTATTTTTGTGAAAGAAAAGACTTGTGTTTTGTTTTCAAATATTTTATTGAGGGGAGGTGTGAATAGCAATAAAATATTGTATTAGTTTTAGTTTTTATTATCTGTGAGAATAAGTTTGCAACCCTGTTGATATGGCAACTCTACTAATCTGTGGTTACGATTCATGGCGCCCTTGTGTGTAAAACAATATTGTGTATCTTCAACGATAAGCATGAAAATAAAAGTGTACTACCATAAATACACGGGAGTTTATTTTCAAGTCCTAACAGTTCCTTCCTCGCCCTTTACGTTCCGGGGCCGCGGTATATCTTTCGAACAGGCCCGCAACCCCAGCAGGCTTCGGCCCTTGCGGGCCCCTCCCTTTATGCTGACATTTCTCCGATGCGCGCGTGGAACACGAACGCGCCGTCGACACGGCCTGTCGTCATAAGACGGACAGACGGCTAGCTAGCCCATAGCTAACCGTCCACAGGCCCGCGTCTTCGGTGGCCGGTAGCCACCACATGGCCACCGACGCCTGGTGCATCTCCCGCGGCGGCTGGGGCGAGAGGCTGTTTCCCTCTGACGTTCCGCCACCTCCTTCTCTAGCATAACTGCTTCGCAGAAGGAGGTGACGGCTTCCCATTCCGTCTCGATCCGGACCATGGATTGAACCAGGGCCGGACGCGAGAGGTCGCCGCGGCCGATCGCCGCTACGAGGACACGGCGGTGCTCCGCCCACGTAGGGCAGACCTCCACCGTGTGCTCCACCGTGTCCTCCGGTCGATCCTCATAGTAGAAACACCCGGGCGTTTCCTCCCGCCCGATTCGGTGCAGGTACCTCCCGAAACATTCGTGTTCGGTGAGGACCTGCGTCAGGCGGAAGGTGAGGACGCCCGTGGCGCCTCTCAAGCCAACAAAGAGGGGACTTACCGCCGCCACTATCGTGGCGTGCCCAGGATTGGTGCCCTGAGGTGACACACACTTGGAAAGAAGTAGCACAGACTCGTGAAAGGCCTATTCCCAATTGTGGGACTAATATAAATAATTAAATTGGTCTCTCTTATTGATGAATTATATTACCTAAAATCAACTATGTGATTCGTAGTCTGTCAGTCATGGTATAGATTACTATCTATGATGTAAACAACCTCATCACGAATCCATCAACCAAGCATTCTGTACATCAAACTAATAGTCCGGGAGGTACCGTTGCAAATAAAAAAGTCATAGTAAGCCGGCTGATCATCATCGTAGATTAACTATAAACAACCAATAAACTCAAACTCAAATCATTTATTTCAATTAGACCATTACGGCACTTTTGAATGTCAAAAAATACAAAACTAAATCAAAGCTACAGTCACAGTCACAAGGCATAATAACTTGAGAAAGTACTGTAGTTGCCCATTCCCTAGCGTAGATCTCTATGGAGAAGAACGGGCAAGAAACTCCATGGACACTCTTTTCAATCAAAATATTGTTACAAAATCTTGGTTACATCATTCATGTTGTGATTATACATATATGTGAGAACGATGTAGAAAGACGTGCACATTAAGAGCGTCCAGAGAAAAGATTAAATCAACTTAAAAAATTAATAAATTAAAATTAACCGTGGCAGCTGAGAGTTGACCAGTCTCAATTGACAGCGCCCGTTCACGAACATGACGAATGTATCAGCATCATTCAACTCGACCATATTGAAGGGAATTAAATGACCCGACACACCCGCCACCATTGAGCTATATATACTAGAGATGCAAACCTCAACAAAATTGTCACAAAAAGCGTAACCACTATTTAAACGCGACGACGTAGCTTTGAAACCATTAACATTTCAAAGTGAACGTATATTTGTCTCGCTTACACAAGTCACAAGAACAATACCGTCGCCTTAATTAGACAAAGACGGCAATATAAACTTCCAATGGTGGGATGGGGTGGCCTACTCATGCGAAATTTTACCCAACTTTTTAAGCCTTAAAAATATTTAATACATTTATAAATTAAATTAACTTGAAAATATTCGAATTGCATATTTCTTTTTGGATATATTAAAAGTTTTTAACTAACTAGCACTTTATCTGTGTTACTGGCTAAAGATGTAGCTGTGTGTGAAATAATTTTTAAAATCGGGTGAGAAATTCTCGAGTTATATCGTAACAAACACACAAACAAACAATAAAAACCTTTTCTGTTTATAACATTATTATTTCGTTTATTAATTTATAAACACATTCGCTTTTTGGATCTATTTTGTCTTGATCACGGAAGTGCTCCGAAAATGAGAAAAATCAAAATCAAAGCATTTATTGCAAGTAGGCCAATTACAGGCACTTTTGAATTTTCGAAACAAAGATGAAAATTAAATATAGCTACAGTCCCAGTCACAAGAAATAAAAACTGTGAAAGTACTGTAGTTGCCCATTCCCTAGCGTAGATATCTATGGAGAAGAACGGACAAGAAACTCCATGGACAATCTTTGAAATCAAAATTAATGTTACAAAATCTTGGTTACATCAATCATGTTGAGATGGTATATTATGCGAGAACAATGTAGCAAGGTGTGCACTTTTAAAGTGTCCATAGTAAAAACATAATAATTAGTTCAAATTAGCCATGGCAACTAAGAGATGTCCAGTCACAACTGACAGCGCCCGTTCACGAACATGACGCATGGATCAGCACCATTCAGCTCAACCATTTTGAAGGGAACTAAATGGTCCGACACACGCGCCACTATCAGCGAGACATTTCAGCGAACATGACATACTCTGAACCGCAAGGGCACATTCAATCCAAGAAATGACGTAGGTACCCAGTGAATGATAGCTTTCTAGTACATAGTACTCACACAATATGGGCTATTCGATTACATAAAAGGTAAATGAAAAGTCAGTCAGTCTCTTTTCAGCTATTGGTTTATTTCCACCCACTAAACACGGCGTGTTACATCTTTAGGCACCCTACAGCGTTGTTATAAAAAAAATACAAAGCACTTATTTCATCAATTAAAAATTCCCCACAAATGTTGGAAACTAAAACTAAGTTTTACTGGTAACACTGAACCTAATTGTCAAAATTCAAAATGCAAATTAATAAATTGCGTTTTTACGTTGATGTAAACCATTATTAAAACTCAGAAACAATAAAATTAAGTATGGAAAGTAATTCCGGTTAATTAATTATGTGTTTGTGATTTTAAATCGCACTCTTTCAATACGCATTTACCCATTTTTTGTCCTGTGTCACTTCCGTAGGCATCTAACAGAACACTGAACTGACGTTAGCGACGCATATGTATCTGTACATATGTCCCGTGGCAACGCCTTGGCGTGGTAATTGCTAATCTAGTTACATATATATCTATGCCCGCCACCATCACCGAGACATTTGAGTGAGCATGACATTCTCTCAGCCGCCAGGGCATATTCAAGTCAAAAAAAAAGGATAACTAAATGTAAAATGGTGGCTTTACAATACATAGAACTCACACATGTGGTATGCAATTATATAATATTAAGAGATGGAATCTATACAATGCAAGGATATTTTTACAATCTTCTGCAGCTTCCACAATAACTTGACTGGGAATCAATTAGTTTGCGCCTATGGTTGTGGAGCAGGACCGGCATTGAGCCAAGCATTTTTATCATCAATGTAATCCCCCAACTTATAATATGCTTGACTACATAGTGTGCGTTTTACACAAGATTTAAATTTCGTCTCATTCAGTTGTAGGATGTGGGGAGGTATTTTATTGTAACATTTTAAACAGTACCCCATGAAAGAGGAATCTACTTTAGCAAGCCTGAAACCTGGCTGAACTAGTTCGTCCCTATTTCTAGTATTATAGTGGTGTCTGTCACCTCTTTTACTGAATAAATGCAGATTTTTCCTAACGTACATGATGTTTTCATAGATGTATTGACAAGGTACTGTCATGATATTAATTTCCTTAAACAGCTCTCTCAGAGAATCGCGTCTACGTAAATCATATATGGCTCTGATGGCTCTTTTCTGCAGAATAAATATAGACTCGATGTCTGCAGCCCGTCCCCATAGTAAAATACCGTATGACATAATACCATGAAAATAACTAAAATAAACTATCCTCGCGGTATCAACATCGGTAAATTGACGGATTTTTCTAACAGCATATGCTGCTGAGCTTAGGCGTCCTGCAAGAGATGTTAAATGAGGGCCCCATTGTAGCCTTGAATCGAGCGCGATTCCCAAGAAAATCGTTTTATCGACAAATTCTAGTTTCTCTTGATTTAATACTATGTCACAATCACTACTTTTGACATTTGGAAGAGCAAATCTGATGCATTTCGTTTTTTTCCCATTTAGAACTAAATTATTTACAGTAAACCAATTATGAACCTGCAGTAGGGCGTTATTTACGTCGTCAATATGTAAACCAACCGTCAGCTGCTCAAGTAGCGGTGGGTGTAGAATTGGCGGGTTACGAAAGTTGTAAAAAAAAAGTAGGTAAGTCACAGTACGCCGCACGCCGCCGCGCCGGCTGAAACTTTTTCATAAATAGTTTACGTCTAATCCCCCCACCACAATGCAGATTACGATTTTTTTATGCTCAGTATGACGTAATAGTACATGGTAATACAAGGAGCTAAAAGAACCCATTATAGACCAGGTAGTAAATAGGAACCAAGTTATAATGGAATTTTAGCGCCGTGTGTTACACCGTCCTTTTCACTACGATTGCGAGAAAATAAAAAAAAAAACATATTTAATATGATAGTTCATTTTATTAAAAATTAAATGTACAATTTGTACTGTTGTTCAGAGGAGATCGGGCCAAAGTGATCCAAGTAGCGTCGGTGAACGAGAATATTAAAACCATTTACCTATAAATAAACTAAGAATAACATTTAGGCTATAGAAATTACAGAAAATGTTGGAAAAAGGTGGTGAAAAGGAGGGGTAAAGTCTGTATGAAAAAAAAATTGGGTTGTTCTAGATTCTAACTAGGTTCATGATTCTAGAATCATGAAACTCAGAGTAAATACTTATTATTAAAAAAAAAGAAATACCTGTTCCGGCATTTTATTCAAATGTCATCTAGAGATATAAAAAAGAGGGTATGTGTTTACAATTAATTTACCCATAGAATAATAATAATAATAAATTTGCATAATAAACAGATAACAACCCTTAGACAATATTTCTTTACCAAGGCAGAGTCTTCTACACTTCATAAACAGATAGCAAACAACGACATCCACTTTACACCTCTAAATTTAAAAGATAAATCCGAACAGATGTAGAGTGTTATGTGTCTATTGGAGGTTTCGGGAACTCTTCACAATAAACACAGCTCTAACGATTTAATAAAGTTTATTAATAATAACACCTTATAACTAAGTACAACTTTAACTCGGATGCGCGGAGCGATATAAATGTATGTAGACCTAGACCGGTACGTTGCTAAGCGTGGACTGGCGAGGGCGACCGAGGGGCGCGTGTACCGCGCGGGGTGGAGGCGGCGGCGGCGTGTCGAGCCGCTAGCCGCGCAGTTCGGTTAATCTCGGCCGTGTTCGGAGAAGCCGAACAGTAGCGAGTGTAGGTAGTAGGTACAGCCTACATCACTCCCCCGCTGAGACCGGTTCACGGTCGATAGTGAGAAAGGTGTCGCGGGAATCTAACTGTTCTCCCGCTTCTTGTGGTGGTTTCTGGCTGAGGTAGTGGCAACGCTGGCGACGACGCTGATGGCGCTGGTGATGAAGCTGATGGCGCTGGTGATGAAGTTGATGGCGCTGGTGATGAAGCTGATGGAGCTGGTGATGAAGTTGATGGCGCTGGTGATGAAGTTAATGGCGCTGGTGATGAAGTTAATGGCGCTGGTGATGGCAGTTGTGGTGCGGATGGTATTCTGGAGCCATAATTGTTGTTCATGTAGGCTGGTTTTAGCCTATCGATGGTTACAATTGTGTGTTTTCCTTGGACATCTATTGTAAAGGTTTTAGATCCTCTCTCTATGACTCTGTGTGGACCAGTATAAGGTGATTCTAGTGACTTCTTTAGAGGTCCTTTCCGCAGGAAGACGTGACTGGCTGTGTTAAGATCTTTAGGTACGTAAAACGTCTTCTCACCATGGCCAGATGTTGATGCAGGTGACAGTCTCGAGATGTGTTTTCTTAACCGTCCTGCGAAGTCTGCTTCATCTACGATGTTGTTTGTTACTGGTTTAATGAACTCACCAGGTAACCGGAGTGGCTCGCCATACACCAGTTCGGCTGAAGATGCTTGTAGATCATCCTTCCAGGCACTTCTCATACCCAGAAGAACAAGAGGAAGTACCTCCGACCATTGCGCGTTGTTGTGGCACATTATGACAGCTTTCAGCTGTCTGTGCATTCTCTCCACAAGGCCGTTGCACTGAGGGTGATAAGCTGTCGTGGGACAATGATAGGCGCCTATGATCGACGACATACACTGGAACAGCTGCGAGTCAAATTGTTTTCCTCGGTCAGTGGTTATTTTCTCTGGACATCCAAAGCGAGCGACCCAGCCAGTAATGAAAGCGCTAGCGCAGGTCTCTGCTGTGATGTCGGCTAGAGGGTACGCTTCTGGCCATCGAGTATACCTGTCTACAGCTGTAAGGCAGTACCTGAAACCAGAAGAAGGTGGCATAGGGCCTATTATGTCAAGGTGGACGTGGGAAAAACGGTTGGAAGGAACAGGGAATGAGGAATGAGGAGAGTGGGTATGACGGGTAACTTTGTTGCGTTGGCAATCTGTGCATTGTTGAGCCCATGTTTTGCAGTCACGACGAATCTTAGGCCACACAAACCGTTCTGAGACTAGTTTGGCTGTAGCGTTGGGACCTGGATGACTGAGATTGTGTAGATTGTTGAAGATTGCTTTTCGGAAAGTTGGTGTGATGAATGGCCTAGGACGTGAAGTTGACTGATCACAGTAAATGTAGGCATCATTAGTCTTCACTCTCTCTAACTGTAACGACGTGTTGTTTTGTAGCAAACTCTGTAACTCTTGATCGTTTTCCTGTCGATTTTGCAGTTGCAGTCGAGTTTATTGTAGTGTCGATGCTTTCCAGTCGTGAAAATGCGTCGGCTACTACGTTGTCATTTCCTGATATATGGTTGATGTCTGTTGTGAATTGAGAGATATAATCGAGATAGCGGTGTTGACGAGGTGAGCAGTTGTCTCTTCTTGTTGTGAAGGCGAATGTAATCGGCTTATGATCGGTGAACACTTTAAATGTTCTCGCTTCGACCATATACCTAAAGTATTTTATTCCTTCATGGATTGCGAGCAACTCACGGTCGTAAGTGCTCTGTTTCGTCTGAGCAGGAGATAACTTGCGGGAAAAGAATCCTAGTGGTTGCCAGCTGTTATTTATCTGCTGTTGTAAGACAGCTCCGATGGCCACATCCGAAGCGTCGGTAAAAAGTGCTAATTCCGCTTGTGGATCGGGATGCGAGATGAGAGTGGCTTCTAACAAGTTATTTTTGCATGCGTCAAACGCTGTTTGTATCTCAGGAGTTATGGTGATGGGTGTCGTTCCTTTGATCTTGGGGCCACTTAAAGCTTGATTGAGAGGGCCTTGGATTTGAGCGGCGCCAGGGAGAAATTTTCTGTAAAAGTTAATCATCCCTAAAAATCTTCGCAACTCCTTAGCATTTTTAGGGAGGGGGTATTCTTGAATTGCCTTTACTTTTTCTGGGAGGGGACGTATGCCATCAGCAGACACGTGATAACCCAAGAAAGTAACTTCACTAGCACCTAGGACGCATTTGTTGGTGTTTATTACTACGCCATATTTCTTTAATTGGTCGAATATTTTTGTAAGGTGTCCAACGTGCTCTGTTTCCCCTTTCGAAAACACGAGGATATCATCTAGATATCCGAACGTGAAGTCTAAACCCTGAAGTATTTCATCCAAAAATCTTTGAAAGGTCTGTGCAGCGTTCCTCAAACCGAAGGTCATCGCTGTAAATTCAAAAAGTCCGAACGGTGTTGTGATCGCTGTCTTTTTGATATCATCTTCAAAAACTGGTATTTGGTTGAAGGCTTTCACGAGGTCAATTTTAGAAAATACGGTGGATCCTGAGAGTTGGTATGCAAAGTCGTGTATGTGTCTTACTGGATAGCGATCAGGTACTGTTCTTGAATTTAATTGCCTGTAATCATCACATGGCCTCCAGCCATCGTCTTTTTTGGGCACGAGGTGTAATGGGGACGACCAGGGACTTTCAGATCGACGAGCTGTTCCATTTTGTAGCATTTCCTCGAACTCCTTTTTCGCGATCTTCAGACGGTCCGGTGCCAAACGACGCGGTCGTGATGATACAGGTGGGCCAGGTGTCGTTCTTATGTGGTGTTTGGTATTATGTATTGGCACATTTTGTGATCCAGCTGGTCTTGTTATTTCGGGATAACGTCGTAATAAGTCTAGGTAGGTTGAATGACCTGTAAACATTTTCAACGACAACATTTCGTGTGTTATTCCGTGAGATGAAGGCGCGCCGACGGTCAAGTTCGTTATTGAGTCGATTAACTTTTGTTTTCTGCAGTCGACTAATAAGTTGTAAAAACTTAAAAAATCGACGCCTATAATTGGTCTGGAAACATCTGCGATAATAAATTTCCAAGTGAAGTCACGACGCAATCCTAGGTTGAGATTTAGTTGGTAGGTGCCGTATGTAGGTATCGGTGTGCCGTTTGCCGCGACAAGTTCGTAGGTACTTTTGGTATGTTGATGTAGTTGCAGCTTATTTCGTAAATATGATTTGGGGTAGGCGCATACGTCTGAACCCGTGTCAACGAGAAACTGTATTCCAGTACGTTTATCAGTGATAAATAGGCGGCCTTTACACGTCGAGCAGTCGTCAGCCGCCATTACTGACTGCTTGTCCCGTTTTCCGACTGAAAATCACATGGCTGATCACACTTTGTGGCCTTTGCACCAAACTTGTAATGGTACCAACATGTCGAATGTTTACCACGTGACTGAGATCGGTTTTGGCGGGATTTTGAGCGGTTTTCGCGTCTATTTGGTCGGCTTGGGCGGGAAAGGTCATCGACCTTTTGCGTTAACGACTGCACTTGCCTCGTTAGCTCGGTCATTTGTTTACACAAAGTTTCCATTTCACTTTGACTCACCCCATGTGTTGATGTCGCCGCAACTTGATGACCTCTCGGCACGACATCGTGTATTCTGTCGGCGAGATCAGCTAGCACGTCGAGACGCGCGGATGCTTGAGATGCAATGATAGGCTGTATGTTGCTCGGCAGGCGGCTGGACCATATCGTTCTTAAGAACTCTTCAGGAACTTTCGGACCTGCGAGGTGCTGCAGGTGTCGGAGGAACTGCGACGGCTTCCTGTCGCCAAGCTCTTCGTGTGTCAGCAGTTGATGTACCTAGGTACTTTTTTTTCGCGGGACTCTGAGAGTCTCTTTATGAGCTCCGCCTTCAAAACTGCGTACCTATTTGTCAGTCGCTGGTGGATTGACGATGACATCTTCCACCTCTGCTGCATACCGCGGGTCGAGATGACTGACGACGTAAAAAAATTTTGTTGTGTCGGCCGTAATATTGGATATAGCGAACTGTCCCTCTATTTGTGCGAACCAAATCGCAGGTTTCTCCGGCCAAAATGGCGGGACGCGCACACCTACTCGAAACACATCTTGATATTTTTCCCCTTGTACCTGCTCGGTATCAGGCATTTTTATTGTCTAGTTGGTAATTTGTCACTGAATTGTTTAATAAGTAGAGTTTATAAGTCCACGTAGGTATTCCGCACTGAGTTATTCGGTAGCACTGGTAGCACGTGTTAACTTCGGGGTCACCACTGTAGAGTGTTATGTGTCTATTGGAGGTTTCGGGAACTCTTCACAATAAACACAGCTCTAACGATTTAATAAAGTTTATTAATAATAACACCTTATAACTAAGTACAACTTTAACTCGGATGCGCGGAGCGATATAAATGTATGTAGACCTAGACCGGTACGTTGCTAAGCGTGGACTGGCGAGGGCGACCGAGGGGCGCGTGTACCGCGCGGGGTGGAGGCGGCGGCGGCGTGTCGAGCCGCTAGCCGCGCAGTTCGGTTAATCTCGGCCGTGTTCGGAGAAGCCGAACAGTAGCGAGTGTAGGTAGTAGGTACAGCCTACACAGAAAAACGAGAAAGTTACCGATAATAAAACCAAACTCCTTGAATGGAGCCAGAAGTCTTTACACGGAAGACATTACCAAGATTTAAGCCAATAATGTCGACAAGGAAGCGTCGAACGCATGGCTTAAACGAGGTGAGCTCTTCCCGGAGACTGAAGGCTTCATGATCGCAATACAGGACCAAGTAATTGAGACTAAAAATTATAGGAAGTACATTATTAAAAACTTAACCACTGATATATGTCGAAAATGCAATAGGTTACCAGAAACCATCCAACATATTACAGGCGCGTGTAAATCAATAGCCCAGACAGACTACAAATATAGACACGACCAAGTCGCTAATGTCATACATCAGAAACTAGCATACCAATACAAACTATTAGACTCCATAGTACCTTACTACAAATACACCCCCGAAACTGTGTTGGAAAACACTTCGATAAAATTATATTTTGACCGAGGGATTTTCACGGACCGAACCATCCACTTCAACAGACCAGACATCACATTAATAAATAAAACAAATAAAACTGGATATCTCATCGACATAGCTGTACCAAATACACACAACATACAAACTACTATTGCAGAAAAATTATCTAAGTATACCGAATTAAAAGAAGAAATAACCCGCATCTGGCATCTGCAAAAAGTAACAATAGTCCCCATAGTGTTGTCCACAACAGGAGTGATTCCAAAACAACTCCACCAGTCACTTACTTCTCTGAACCTGCCCTCTAACACATACCACCTGCTGCAGAAGGCAGTGATACTAAACACGTGCAGACTGGTGAGGAAGTTCCTACAATGTGAATCAGAAAACCCGCCCCAAACTCTTTTTCAAGCTCCAACACAAATACGTAATCTACCTATCACTACCCCTTTAATTCTTAACCCAGCTGATAATCACTTGGCTTAGGCCCGTGCTATCAGTAATTTCCGGCTACCCGGTTAGCCGAGCAGAATAAACGAAAAGATTTAAATAATAATAATAATTATCTCCGGGTGTTCTCGTCTAGCTAACGGAGAATACTTGCAGAGACACAACCTTGTAGCCAGGATTATCCATCAGCAACTTGCTCTAAAATACAATCTTGTGGAATCGGATTATGTGCCCTACTATAGGTATGTGCCCGACCCAGTTCTCAATAATGGCAGTATCACACTGTACTGGGATCAATCCATCATCACTGACAGGACTGTTATAGCCAATAGGCCTGATATTATAGTGGTGATGGATCGATCAATGATTGTTGACATAACGGTCCCGCATGATGAGAACCTCGTGAAAGCCGAGAAAGATTAACAAATCAAGTATCTTGTCTTGGCTCGCGAGGTTGTCGACATGTGGGAAGTGGACTCGGCGATCATTGTGCCGATAGTCGTATCGGCCCATGGCTTAATTGCCATTAGCTTCGACCAATACTTGAGGTGGCTCTCGTTAGACAGCTGGATCAAGGGCTTGATTCAGAAAGCGGTACTCCTGGACACGGCTCGTATTGTTAGGAGGTTCCTCTCTTTGGAGCCCTGAGCGCCGGTAGCTTGGACCCTGTTCCCGATACCGGTGGGCTACAATTTTTTTATATTTTTAAATGTTTTTTATATATTTAAAAATGTAAAGAGTTTGTTAAAAATTTAATAAAGGAAATAATAATAATAAACCATTTATTTCAGGTAACAAAAGACCCATACATAAATACCTTAACCTAAATATACATACTAATAACATTTTTTGATAATATAGTAACATAAAAATAGTGTAAACGTTTAAAAGTTGTTGTAAATAGGTACTTAAAATCTAATACAGGTAAATATAACTTCTCAATTTTCTTGTAATTGATTTTTGAAGTGAAACGCCCAAAATATAGCGGTACCTACTCAAGAAAATCGGCTTATACTCGTACCTAGGTAGTAAGTAGGTAAGGTAATACAGGGTGGAATCGGTAAACGGGGTAGTAAGGGGAGCTGCAGCTACACTAAAATGGTCTTAAGAAACAATCCGTAATTTTTTCGCGAAATGTTGATCCCCATTCACAGATTTAATTAAAAAATAAAGTACAGTTAGCAAGAAAATTGCTATTTTACATGAAACATTTTTTTATGCCAATCGATCTTCTTTTCGACACTGATCAAAAAGTTCTTCCAGACCAACCCAGGTATAGTAGGTACTCAAAAAGTCAGAAGTTGCAAAAAAATACTTTCAGCGGGGCAGTAAAGGGCTACCTTAAACAACCTTAACCGCTGCAGCTACATATGGTCTTCAAAAAACGATCGAAAACGTGTCCAGCCATCATGAGAAACCACTTTTCGCTGGTGGTCACAATCTCGGTTACGGAAGTGATTTTGACAACTTTTTGCATAATAGGTATATATATTGTCACATAAATTTGTGACAGACATCGAGCTAAAAGTTTTGTGATACGTACAGTGGTTTAGTAGAAAAATGCAAAAATCTGTGTCCAGCCAGCTTGATTTTATGTATAAAGATTCTGGCTGGCACTTACGAATCTCAATAACGTAGTAGATTTTAGAAAGTAGGTTTTACAACATCCGCCCTTAATGGAAATAAAAAGATAAAGTAGTAATGCTAAACACAATAGAATAATAAAACATTACTACCGAACTAAACAGTAATACAAAAACGAAAGCCGACAAAAAATTAATAAATAGAAAATTATTCTACCTATTTATCATTAACAACGCACCTAAGATGAGCTATGCGCCTTAAGGGCTTGGTTAAAACATCGGCGGTCATTTTATCTGTAGGTATAAACTTTATATCTATCAGACCCTCATAGTAACCTTTTCACGAATAAAATGATATCTCGTAACAATGTGTTTGGTTCTATTAGGGGATGTTTGTATGGAAAATTTAAATGATCAATATCATTGAAACAACGCAAGTTTCCCCGTCACAAATTCAGGTTGTCATTATCGTCCCCGTCACAAAATTGAACACATGTTGAAGGTCGTAGATCATCAGGCAGCGGAGATACATGTGGCCAGCCAGCTTGAACTCAGGTTGGCTGGACATTAAGTTTTTATTGATTTCACGTAAACCCTCATATGTGACGCCATAAATCCAACGTTATTACTGTCACTCATTGCGTCACTAAATGATAGTAAAGGAGTCATCCGAAAACGCTACCGTTATTGAGATTCGTAAGTGCCAGCCAGAAGTTTTATACATAAAATCAAGATGGCTGGACACAGATTTTTGCACTTTTCTACTAAACCACTGTACGTACTGTACTCTGATTCAAGTTCCGGTGGCGAAGTGGAAGATGAAGATGATGACGAAATGGAAGATGAAGTTGAAACAGAATCTATGTCAGAATAACTTTCGTTAGAATATATAATTGTTTGTAAATATAAAAAAAAAATGTTCAATAAAACAAGTCCTGCTTTGAATTATAAGTTTAGTTCTTATTTATCACCAGTATATTTTTAATAAAATATGAGTATAGTTAAATTTTAATCAACTAAGTAAGTATAATATATTACAGACAGATAGCCTCCGCCCCGCCGCCACAAGTCTTGCCTTAGAAATGCTAACTGATATCGTAAGATCTGTCCGACATGTATCGATCTCATGTGAACTCATGCACTTTTTTCCTCGCTTCCCACCTCGCCGCGCATACCTCAGGAAGTGCACAGCACTAATGGCCACACTATATCACAAAACTTTTAGCTCGATGCCCGTCACAAATTTATGTGACGCCCGTTGATATGCAAAAAGTCGTTAAAATCACTTCCATATCCGAGATTGAGAGACCAGCGAAAAGTGGTTTCTGAAGCTGGCTGGACACGTTTTCGATCGATTATCTAAGATTATGTAGCGTCACAAATTCTGAAATAAGGGTGTTTAGCAGATTAGCTATTTTGAAGATTTGTCCAGCCAGCCTGAGTCACATGTTATGGTAGCTCCCCTTACTGCCCCGTTTAGTGTTTCCACCCTGTATTGTTACTGCCACAGAGGGTGTTGCTCCACAAAGCACTGCGAATCATAAGTGCGGCCACCGTTGTTTTGTTCCGTGGTATTCTCAAGTCCTTTCCTAGATTCTTCAGTGTTAAAAAAAATGCCTCCTACATTATCGAATCACCAAACATATGTATTTTAAGGATTGCAGTGTCTGGAGTGAGGAGGTCGTTCGTCGGGCTGGCAGTACGACACTGCGGCCCTGCGGCAGGGTGAACAATTAAAATATCGGCCCTGCATGCATATACACAATATGATTGGCAGTGTCACTGCAGGCAGTGCTTATATTCGTGAAGGTCGTACAGGTCTAAGCCCGGACCTCGGCATACCCCGACGACGAAATAGTGGAGACCATGTATGAGGATATCTCTAAAGCCATGCATGGCCCTTAGGTAGATTATACTGTTCATTTCCATACGTAACATGGGGCACCAGGCCACCAGCAGCCAATAAATAAAACGTCTCAATATTAAATATGTTTATTTACATTTAATAAAACTTGTAAGTAGTTTATTACAAACATGATTAATTTTATTGTTAGATTAATGAAAACTCAAGAGGACCAACTTTGCATTGTAGACATACCTTTCTAAAATATACATAATATTATAGCGATCCCCTTATTTTCGATGTAAAATATCCAAAGGCACGTCAAAGATGTACTGTTTATAAAACTCTTTTGTAATTAACAAAGCGACATGCCCATAAAACACCGTCTTTACAATATTTCAGATACCTTACAGCTAAATTATTTTATTATTGGACAGAATGTACATATTTAATAGCAGAGTATTTAAATAAGGAAAATGTAGTAAACATGTATACAGGAAATGAGAGAAAATATTTGGAATGCGTGATTGGGTGTCTTCATGATTCAAATCAAGTTTACACCAATCATCGCAGTCACACACATAATTAAATCTAGCTTTATATCAAAATGCATTTAAAAGCAATCGTGATGTAGGTACATAATAAACGATATATAGGCATGATTTGATCTTCATATTAATAATAAACTTAATTATAAAAGATAAAACAGTGTCTATAAAATTGAGAATAGTTTTTTTTACTAAGTATACTAAACAATAAGACGGCGTTACATGCTGCGCCGTCATGTCGTATGTCTAATAATATTAGGTATTGATCTATAGAATGAATAATTTATTTTAATAATAGATATTACACGCAGCCACATCGTAACACTTGAGTTTATTGAATTTTTTCTATGGTCATAGTTAATAAACAAAAATGTGCTTAGAGAAAATAAATAAAGGAAAGAATAACAAAATTGAAATTAATGCAAAGATCTGTGTTGTGTACATCTATAATGACCGCATAAGTCAATCATAATGAAGTTTCCTGTATGTATACCCTATAAGGGGCAGTTTTATTTAATTAAACAGGAAATTAAAACGCGACGTCGAAGTTATTACAAGTGAATTCAATACTATTCGTATATTATTATTACAATAACATCAAATGATTAAATTTTCACTGTAACGTAGGAGGCTGACGTGCAGCTATGCACACAACAATAACAGCCCTAACGGACCGATAAGATTTCACCTGTAGGTATGTGACCGCAGTTGGTTTGCGTAGTAGCACACCGTAAAATCTGGGCCTAAGGCCCCGTCCCCACTTTGTCGTGTCAACAGATATATTTAAATTAAGGTGTTCACATATAGGATGATACGATTACTGTCGTTCACGACTTTTGCCGACTAAAACCCAACGAAAAATAAATCGTCACAACATAGTGGGAAAGAATTATGTTGCTAATGAGGTCATTGATGATATTATTAGGATCCAGTTATATTTTAATACATTTTCCGCCGTATTATCAAATGGTATTCGAACAAAATTAAACTTTTACCAAATATATAACTAAGCTTAATTAAAAATAATTCAAAAGTAATCAATTAACTTAAAATATGAATCGCTCTGTTCTTGAACCAATGGTAGCAGAAGCAAAGCGTACCAAATATAATGTGTGTGCCGCCCCAGATAATCGACACACTATCAATTCCACTATTAACGATAACAATTAAAATAACTAGTCTCGTAAGATCGGAAGTTTTTTCCCATGGAAATAACAATTTCATGGACCATGTTGCAATACATCATAAAGAGCATCATAGCTTTGTTTGACGGTGTACTACATTTTAGAAAATAGGACATTACAAAAATAATATTGTACACAATGAATTATTATGAAGAATACTTCAGTTAGATTTCAGTGATACTTATGTCTTAAAATAAAAATATATAAACTACACAAAGCAACAAAACTAAAACAATTCAAAAGCTTGTCTAAATATTGATCTACTTGTTATTCTTGACTCCATTTTTGAGTTTTTTGTATTCGTTAAAGAGTTCTTGCACGTCTTTCAAGGAATTCTCGATTTGTTTCACGAAGTTTGTTGAGCTCTGTAAAATAAACACAATGTTATAATTAGACATGAATTTATTCACTCAGACAGATAACATATTATGGAAACTTGACACTATCGGTTCATACACGATACGACATAATATTTTTCATCCCCCCATCTCGGAAAGATTATTTTTGCTCTTCGATGAGTGCAAAAGCCGCTTGAGGGTAAAGTAAATTTGAATTTAGAACATCGTGTACACTAAGCATGTGAATTCAAAACATCATTAAACCTATTTAATTCTTTCTACCTCTATGGTGCCGAATATATCATACATTTTTTTTTATTTGTTAAGAACTCAGACTCGGAACCTTCTTGGTGTACTTTTTTAATATGATTTGCGCGCGCCATTTTCTTTTCACGTCATATTGTTAACACCTTAGGTTATAAACAAGGAATCCAACTTGAAAACAAGTGAAAAACCTGAAATGACCACTCATTAACTAGCGTCGAGGAAGTTTATTTGACGCCAACAGAATTAACTGAATTTGTTAATAATGCGCATTGTTTTTTGCGTTTATTCATTTCCTCGCTGAGATAGGATGAAAAGTTACGTGTTGCACTCGAGTGCAAAGATTTTTCACCTTGATTCCCTCGCTAACGCTCAAGATTCTAAGTTTTGAATCACTCGCTGCGCTCGTGACTCAATTTTGAGGACTTTTTGCATATCAACGGGCGTAAATTTAAATGATCAATATCTTTGAAACTGCGCAAAGTTTTCCGTCACAAAATTTTGAAGGTGATAGATTATCAGGCAGCGGAGTTACATGTGTCCAGCCAGCTTGAACTCAGGTTGGCTGGACATTAAGTTTTTATTGATTTCTCGTAAACCTTTACATATGACGCCATTACTGTCACACATTGCGTTTTTGAATATGGTTCCTTTACTAGCATTTAGCTAGTAAAGGAACCATATTCTAAAACGCTACCGTTATTGAGATTCGTAAGTGCCAGCCAGAAGTTATATACGTAAATTCAGGCTGGACACAGATTTTTGCATTTTTCTACTGAACCACTGTACATATCACAAAACTTTTAGCTCGATGACTGTCACAAAGCCCGTTGATATGCAAATAGTCGTTGCCGTTGATAGTCGACAAAATCACTTCCGTTACCGAGATTGAGAAACCAACGAAAAATAGTTTTTCAAGCTGGCTGGTCACGTTTTCGATCGATTATCTAAGATTCTGTAGCGTCACAAATTCTGAAATAAGGGTGTTTAGCCGTCACATAAAGTGCCCTGTCAACCTAGTTAAATGCGATCTATTTTGAAGATTTGTCCAGCCAGCCCTCAGGCTGGTGACACACCACATCCAAATTGTGCTAAAGATGCCATCAGTGAATGGACTTAAACCTTGATAGCTCATATCAAGGAAACGTGACTCTTTAGAAAATTATATAATACTCAACTTTTTTGTATTGATACCAGCTATTGATTAAAATAGGTCCTATGCGTGGCCGCTTCATATAAAAATGTTCCGAGCCCTTTGTCTAATAGATGTTTGAACACAGCAGAAAATCTGGTCAATATTTTAGGTTTTTGAAGGTTGTATCTTTGTAATATGTATGAAAAAAGGAAAACAGGGACATGCCAACAGTGGTCATAGATTTTGTGGAAATGAAAATATTGCTGTTTTTATTACATTATCTACGGAGGAAACAGGGGACCACGTTTGTATGGAAAAACGGCCGTTTTGTTTCGTCTAAGTTGTGGACGGGTAAAAAGTCTCACCGTGATGGGGCAACTCTTCTTGCTAGAGACATGGAAGAACAGAAGATCTTCTCCGACGATGATGTACGACACTCCATAGCCGTCGTCAGCCACTGGACCGAAGCCGCCGCCAGCACTCACGCATTTAGGGAATTTCTTTAGATCCAGCATTGAGGTTTGACCTGAGAATGGAGAATACATTATATTGGGCAGAGTACGCGGCAGCAGCAACGGCATTCTGAGGATCATTTCTGATAAATATCAGTGTCCGTCCAATATACTCGCTCTGGGAAAAAATCATCCTATTTTGTCACGACTCTTGCTTGCTTCGTTGCATTCTATTGATTACCGGCTCGCTACACTGGACTACGATTTACTTCAAGTCTTTGTTTCGACGGTTGGGAAAATCATGTTTTTGACTGCTGGACGTGAGTACTACCCCAAAACTTTTTGTATTATAATAATTATGTATGTTACTCTGTAAGGTGCAGGTATGGGCCATATATACATGGATATGCAGATCTCTCCAAGACTAAAGTCTAGTTTGGGGATCACCGTTAAGTCATATAAATATGTAATCGATTATTAATTAATAATTTGAAATATATTTATGTTGTGTCAACCCAATTATGAATTTCTTTTAAACTGGCACTTGTATTGTACATTTCAGATTTTTCAGAATGCATTGCTGCGATTGCAATGAACCGCCGGCAGCTAATTAATTCCAACATTTCCTAGACATGGGGCCCTGATATTTTCCGTGTCGTTGAAGAATGTAGAAATGAACCACCATTTTTGCAAAGTAATATTGCAAAGAAGAGAATGTGGTCCGAGTTGACTCTGTTCATACACTGTCATCATGATGTTATTGCATGCCTTTTTTAACGTTTATTAGAAAGTGGGATTGCTTCATAACTGAATATTGTCTATCTGTTAAAAAAAAAATAACCAGTTTTAGTCAGCAATGTGCACATATATATTATTAGACACAGTGTGACAAAATCAAAATCAAAAATCAAAATCAAAGCATTTATTTCAAGTAGGCCAGTTACAGGCACTTTTGAATTGTCGAAACAAAGATGATAATTAAATGTAGCTACAGTCCCAGTCACAAGACATAAAAACTGTGAAAGTACTGTAGTTGCCCATTCCCTAGCGTAGATCTCTATGGAGAAGAACGGGCAAGAAACTCCATGGACACTCTTTTAAATCATAATGTTGTTACAAAATCTTGGTTACATCATTCCTGTTGAGATGGTGCATTATGTGAGAACAATGTAGCAAGATGTGCACGATAAAAGTGTCCATAGTTAAAACTAACAAAAACAATTCAAAAATAAAATAATTAATTAAAAAATAAAAACAAAAGCCGTGGCAACCAAGAGCTGACCAGTCCCAACCGACAGCGCCCGTTCACGAACATGACGCATGTATCAGCACCATTCAACTCAACCATTTTGAAGGGAACTAAATGACCCGACACACGCGCCACCTTCAGCGGGACATTTGAGTGAGCATGACATACTCTTAACCGCCAGGGCACATTCAAGTCAAAAAATAGAAATTAAAAACGTAGGTTTCCAGCGAATGATAGCATTCTAGTACATGGCACTCACACAATATGGGATATGAGGTTATATAATACTAAAGATATTGAATTTATACAATGCAAAGATAGTTGTACAATCTTCAGCAGCTCCAACAATACCATTCCCTTAGAGAATCGCGCCTACGAAGATTGTATATGGCTCTGACAAGACTGGCAATAGAGCATCTGTGCTTACTATTGTAGTTACATTATATGCAAGAGGACCGTTACCTAGTAGTTGTGCTCATGTAGTTACTGTTGTTTGGTGTTTGGGATCGGCACAGTATCAAGACAATATTTCCCCACCTGCATCCTTTTTAGATGGAATATTAGTAAGAGAGGATTTATATTAACAATTGCACATTTAAAAAAATACTTGAATATGAATAGGCTGAGAATACTGACCGTGAGGCGTTTGGCTTGTGGAAAGTCGCCACGGTTCATTGAACACCTCCTGAAGGAACGGCGACTCCAGCTCGAGGTACTTTGAGACGACGTACAAACAGAAGAGGTGACGGTCGATGCCTCTGCCGGCCATGGCGTCCTGGTAGCCCAGCTGATGACGGTGGCTGGCCTTCACGAACAGATCCATCCGCTCTTGCACCTAAATGAATACAATCATTTTAACATTTGGTCAGATAGAGGTGTTCCTACTAACAGGCGCACGAGGTGAGCATTGCCATCAACCAGACACAGATCCAGACTCTGTGGCTGCTACTGAGATATTAGTGATGAAAATCTTAATCGCAATAAAATTAGGCCGGCCTGGGAATCGATCCCAGGAGGCAAGAGCTCATGTTCCGCAAGCGCGCTTGCGCAACGAGCCAGTCAAATAGTTTCCTAAAAATTTACAAATATTTTCGAATGTAACCACTCGATGACGAAACTCGATGTGGCATATTTTACAGGGCCGTAGTGTGCGTGAGTATGACGTACCGTGGAGTTAGGGTCGTTCATCGCCTTCACCCATTCTGAGCTCTCTATGGTACAGGAGCGGACAGTCTCGGTGCGGCCCTCGCGGAACAGCCGCGTCATGGACGCTTCGTACGTCAGGCAGAACCGGCCTGCGTCTCTGTAATACGACAGCTGCAGGATCAACTGGATGAACGCGTCCGGAGATATCCGGCAACTCTTCATGAAACCTGCAATACAATGTTAAGAAATAATTATTACTTATGTGCAAACGGGTCGATGCTTTATTGTACACCGAAATTGAAACAGCTATTTTTAAGAACACTTTAGCGTACATAGCCGAAAAATACCAGGAAGTACTGGCAGTTTTGAACAGTTAAAAACAAGCCAATGAAGCTAAAGTGCTCACACAGGCATAATAACTGAAAAATTCTGTAGTTGCCTCTATTTCCAAAGGTTGGTTTTTAAAAAACCTTGGTACATTATTGCTGATTTTATATGTGAGTATAATGTAGTATATTTAGGCTTACGTGAAAATAGATATAGCAACAGGTTCAGAGTTATTTTGAAGTTAACATACCCTTTCCGTATTTGGTGTACATCAGTATCCTGAGGTCGACGTCATTGAGTAACTTTAGTGCGACGTTGTACGATATATCGATGCTCTTCAGTAGCTCTTCATGATCGAGGTCCCATTGTAAACGAGTGGGCGCTGGGGGTGGCGAATCAACTGTGCCTAGTGTATTACCGTCTTTTCCGTATCTGAAAATGCACTGTTTTGTTAATTTCTTCTAACTGTATAAAACTCTTACTATCCATACATGAACTTCTCCATACTAATATCATACATGCGAAAGATATTCTGATTGTTTGTTTGTGATTTTTCCACGACTAAACGGTTGATCAGATAGTAATAAAATTTGCCCAGAACATAGATCGTATCTTGGGGAGGTACATATTTTCACAAATACACATCAAATCTACTCCAAGCGAACGAAGTCGCGGACAACAGCTAGTACTTTATAAACGAAAGTTGTGGGGATAGATGTATGAATGTTTGTTACTATTTCAAGAAACAACTTCCGAACGGATTTGGATGAAATTTGGCACACATAATAATATCACAACCTAAATTAACAAATAAGATACTTTTGATCTTGGTAGTACGATCCCTTGGTACAGACCGGACTCAATGCGGGCGAAGCCGAGGGCAGCAAATAATTTACCAAAATAGTTCATTTTGATCATCATCATCATCATCATCATCAGCCTTTAATGTTCCCACTGCTAGGACACGGCCTCCTCTCATTTTGATATAAGTGGAGAAAGTTTTTATTGTATTTCGAGGCGGAATTAACACACGAGCCGTATGCGAGGGTGTTTTTGAGCAGAAAACTGCAATAACAATTAATGTCCACGTCTATCAAACGACGTTTTTAAATACACTTTTGAAGAAATAAAATAAAGGAATGAAAGTTACTTGTGTAATGAATTATTACGAGACTATGATTAATTTTTTTTTTTTTTCCGCGCTTGCTTTCGCCCGGTTGAAAGAGAAGCAAAGGTATGAAGCTATTATACAGCCTAATATAAAAATAGTTTATTTTATATATAGTTGAATTTAGAACACAAATAAATGGTTTATAAACGTAAATATTAGTTTTAAATAATCATGTTTATCTATGATACTGAATTAATAAACACAATTTTTTTTTAAATGTTAACGCTGTGAAGACGCGTATTGCTTTGCCCAAATTAAAAATACATTCACCTCTGACTAAAGGCATTGAACCAATTTGGACTAAGTATAGGTATAGTTAACTGTGGTTATTTTCATTTCCGCACAAGTGTTGAAAAACTGTCAAAAAACGCACGCGTGTGAAATACATTGCATGTTGGTTGAACCAAGTGCGATAAGAACCAGTTTTCGAGGAAGATATAAATGAAACAGCAAATTGGGCAAAATAAACCAGCACATAAAAACCCAAGAATGACAACGCACGCGTGATGAGTACGGAAAAAATACGTTGAGCGCCGATTCCAAACATATTGCTATGAGGGCAGAAATATGTTTTATTTTGGGGATGACCGAATATAGAATTATGAATAATGGAATTAGTGAAAATGCTCACCCGATTTCCAATTCACACCAAATAACGTATTCCCACAAGTGGCCCATAACTGGTGCGTCTGCCCTGAAAATATATTATTTCAGTATTATGACATTGTTTGATAATTATAAAATAGAGTAATAGTCATTATTTTCAAAGATTTGTTTGCTTACCATGTGTGTTCAGAGTTGAAGCCAACCTGCGAAATAAAATTTTAGCTTTATTTTAGTAGGGTTCACAGAAGTAAGCAGTCGCTTATACATATACTTTAGTAGGATTAAATGTGGATACATAATTAAATGAAACGAAATGTATCTACCTAGTACCTACTTTCTTTTCATATAGTAAATGATGTATTAACTATGTTCACCGTCCTCAAACATAGTGAAAAAGTAGTTATAAAATAAGTAGCAACTGAGTTGATGAAGCGTTCCATGCTCGGCATATAATTAATAGCAATAGACCAAGTTCTAAACGTCGAAATCCGAAGAGACTTCGAGTTATGGAACTTAAACGGAGTTGGGCAGGACACCTAGCAAGACGCGATGATGTCAGGTGGGGTAAAGCTGTGACCAAGTGACGTCCTAGGAATGGAAAGAGAAGTGTTGGTCGTCCAGCGGCAGACGATATTGCTGCTATTGCGAGAATATCCCGGATAAGCTTCTTGGCACAATCAAAGAGAGGCCTATATCCAGCAGAGGGTGAAGTCAGGCTATGGGTGATGTTGATGAGTTGATCAATATGACTTTTTATTATCATCACAGGCAGGCAAGCTCTTAGATAACACGGATAGTTGCTTCCTTATCCAATCTAAGCAGCTGGAATGTCTTAACTGGCTCACCCATGCTACTACAGCAACTTAGCGTGTGGCATAATGCCTCTTTTCGGGAAATGCTTTACAAATAATAGGTGTTTTGTTCTCTTTGCTACTACTACATATCTCAAGAACTCATTTTGAGACGTGCACATCTCTATATTGTTCTCACATAATGTACCATCTCAACATTAAAGATGGAATCAACATTTTGTAACAAGATTCTGGTTCAAAAGTATGTACTAACGGTAACTACGGTCCTTTCACAGTTTTATGCCTTGTGACTACAAGGGACTTAGCTAGATTTTATTGTCTGTGTATTGACAGTTGAAAAGTGCCTGTAACTGGCTTACTTGAAACGAATATTTTGATTTTGATTTCGGAGATAACAGGGAATCCAAACAAATACTTACAAAACCGCTTTTGCTGAAGCAAAGGTTAAATGACTTGTCGAACCACCGATCGTGCCCTTTGCCGTGCAGTAGTACGCGACCCATTTCGTCCAGTTTTGTAGGGTTGTTCTCATCATAACCGTACTCAAAGTCATCTGGAATATGTTCATAATATTACTTACATATGTATGGAGTGACGCAATGCGTGCTACTCGAAGACAAAACAATCGTATAGATAATGTTAAAAGACGTTGTTTCACGGCTACTACATTTATCTGGGATATAAGTGTCTAGACGAAAACGTCACGATTGCGTTACATTTAAATAACTATATGTATTAATGATCACTACAATTTAATTAAGCTACTTTCAGTTTTGCCACGGTTCGTTGCCTATCTCGACTAGATATACAGAAATGAGTTTCTAAAAACTTGTTAAGGCTGATGCCCCAGGGAATCCTACGTTTTTTTGTTATTTGCAGGCCAGTGCTATGTTGTATTTTCATAAAAATATCGTTCGCGACTGTAAGACGTATGTAGTAACAGAATTATAATCATAAAATCATCAATATATCCTCCAAGTTCACAAAGGTCGAGTAACGACTTTGACCTTGAAAAATCATGCACTGGCCTGCAAATTGAAGAACCGTAAGAAAATTAGAATTTCACGAGCTACTTTGACGCTTTCATCTTAAATACAGTTTTAGCTTCGTCGTTCTAAATCCTCATAGCTTCTTTAATATTTTCATTTCAACCTGAAGTGTTATCCTAAGATTAGCATACGGCGTGTTAAAGGTCAACGCACGCCAGTAGTTAAACTTGAACTACGATAACCGCCAATTAGTCGTACGGCGGTTGGCTTCCGTCAGCGAATGAAACTACGCTAGTGTACGAGTGTGTACAACATTGTATACTAATACGCTTCATGCAATCGGGACGAAGAAATATGTAGGTTACAAAACTATACAATCGGGGTGGTTACAAAACTTCGGGTACTTAGTTCACCAATCGGTTAACAAATAATAGACAGTAATGCTGTGAATAGTGTGACAAAATAAATAAAGAATTAACTTGATCATGTTATAAAGATTATAGTCCCAGTGAAGTCGGATTGCCAGATAATAATTCAGGATTTTTTCATTCATTAGATTTTTTTAATATTATTTTACTTATTTTAATCATATTTAGGTGAGCTGCCGGTTTTGGAAAGAAGTTCTTGGTTAAAAAAAAAGAATGAAAATCTTGACATGTCATGTTTTTGAAGTTGTATTGAGTTAGAATTCAAGGTTGAACTGACTGCTTATTCAGTTTATTCCTCCCTTTGCTCCACAACATGCGCCGCTGCGCCGCCCGCACGAGTCCGACGACACGAAGAAATTTTCAACGATGTTTGGCAAAAAGGAGGACTTACAGGTAAGGGAGGACGGGAGGACAAAACATGGAAAAGAGAACATGTCCTCCTTTTGGATACCATCTGGTAACCTTACACTGAAGTAATATTAAAGTAACACACTTTAATGTTACTTCAGCGCGACTACAAAGATGGAGCTCTACAAGTATTCAGCCCCACCATCTCTTACCCCCAAATAGTCAGATAATGATGTTTTATGAGGTAATGGATGGCCAGGTCAATGGAAACTCATACGCATACAGAGCCATATGGTGACACTTCTAACAAAATAATAAACAATACTTACCTACGTCGTTTTAAAATCACAAAGCCACTGGACTTTATTGAATACTAATAGTAACTAAAAACCGGACAATTTGATAAAATAAAAAAGAGGTCAATGAGATCTACTATCTCCAATGAAGGTCGTTCTCTTATCGTTGTAGGTATTGACTTGACGGAACTGATTTACGGTTCCGCATCTACTGTTTTGTGCGTAGACAATAAAAGAGATAAATTATCTGATCTCAATAATCATACCTACTGTGAGGTCCATTAAATCTATATTTTAAATGATGTCAATTTGAGAATAGTGTTTAAAACCTAGGCGTACGCCCAAATGTATGCCACAGTAACATTGGGGCCTGAGGCCTATGCTGATGAGGTAGTCATTGAACGTTTTGTTGAACTGTTCGTAAAGGAACGTTCTGAAGGAAGTCGTGTTCCGAGTCAATATAAGGAGTGTGGTGTGGTATGTTTACCAAGGCATACGTTGAAGGCGGCGCGCTCGATGCAGTGCAGCGACGTGCGGTTGTGTCCGCGGTTGAACATGGTCTGCCTGACGTGCGCCCAGTGAGAACGCTCGCCCGCAGTCAGCGCTGCCACGCGTTCTTCTCCAACCATAGGCTCTGACTTGTCGTCGAGAATTTGTTGAATTTGTCTACAGAAAATGGTTACGTTAAAACTTACACTTTATGTCAAGAAGTATATTCCCTACTATCATTCCAGTAGATTTCATAAAGAAATATAAGTATAGGTTGCTAGCCATAGTACTACACGGAGGGGAGTCCTAATCAAGTGGATGACAAAAACTAATAAGTCCGTCAGTTAGATTATAAAAAAAATATTTGACCCGTATTTTTCTTTTGTTACGTAAACCAAAATTGACGAATATACGAGGCTTTTAAAATTCTCAATGCGTCACGCCGCGGTATATTTTTTAGTGCGTTTTGACGTCACGAGTCCCCACTCCCGAGATTTGATGCGTTTTATATATTCATTAATTTACAAAAACAAAAATGACGTGTTCACTATTTACCAATACTTTAACTGACGGACTTTATAGATTTGCAATTTATTGGTGGTGGAAATTAGCCTATTGTGTGTTTTTATATGCACGAGGCGAACTGTTTTGCGCGAGGACTGTCAAACTTGCGCACATAAAAATCTTACGTGCAGTTTCACCAAACACACAAATTTTCGAACCGCCTAAGAAAGACAGAACATCTATGGACTTTTGCAACGCTGACGAATCAGACCTTGTTATGACATAATGGCATGCTATCTCTTCTAGCATTCTATTATGCGAGCTACCTGACATGATAAAACTATTGAACGAACTAGGTATTAAACGCATCCAATGAGATAATGTAGAAAACACAAGAAAAACAAAATTAAAAAAAAATAAAGATTTTTTCGTATTTGCCTTCGTAACATTAGCCCTATAATCAATTTACATATATGCAGATAGATAAAACGGCAGCATTGAACGACGACCTCAATTAGCTTGATTGGTAAGCAGTTGGATGCTTCACACGACTTATTAAGCGTATTCGACTGACGCAGTGGATTATAATTGCATAATGCGCACATTGCTTCAGTCAGCATTCACTATTTTTGTGTTTTCATTTATGTCTCCGAGACAGTAACAAGGTTTTAACGATCAAGGCAAAGGTGTAAACTCAAAAAGAATAATTATGCTCTTCTGAATTAGGCTGTCAAATAAAATAATTGCATGTATTAACTTACACTTGAATTTCAGCAGGTTTCAATAGGCGTCCTCTTGAGTACACAAGCACTTTGTAGTACCTTCCTTTATGGTAAACTGTGATGTGGGTAGAGTCCTGATAGTGCACGATCTTGTCACGCTCGACGCCGGGGACACGCACCGTGTTGAAGAGTCTCTCGTACTGCCACGAGCAAAGAGGCACCATGTTTTGGAGCATTATCTGTGAGAAAAAAATTAACAACTTTTAAAAACTCTACTCTGTACTTCAAACTATGTAGCAGATTCCTATTATTACATTCATTACATCGCTGCACCCGGACATATAGCAAAGATGTTTGGACGCTTGCGGAGGGCGGGAACATCGACGGGTAGAGTAACAAAAGAGGCCGCCCGCCGGCCGATAAGCACTTGTTCTCCCCGTCAATGTTTTATTTTTGTTATGGATCTTACCAGACCTAGGGTACCTTCTAGTCATGGAGATATGGGAGGCCAATGGCCCAACTTTTTCATAATTTAAAATATGTTCTATTATATCTTAATTTTCTACATGGTGAATAATATAAATGTTGATGAATGGAGAGGGAGAGGAAGACCAAGGAAACGATGGATGGATTATTTGAGGAATGATATGAAGGAAAAAGGTGTAAATGGTCGTGTGACGGTTGCCAGAGAAGAGTGGAAGACAGACACATGGGACAAGGGCAGGAAGATGATGATATTCCCCGTGGTAACTTTAAAGAGATCACGAACCGGTTCAAGTTCTTGTCTATCGATGAGTCTCCTGAACTTGAGGCACAAGTGGATGATGACGCCGGCACGCGCCGCCTGGATGTTGGTCGGTCTCAACAGGATGGCGTCAGTTCCGTAGAAGTTCGAGTTCACCATCAGAGGTGAGCGCCCGCGCAGGTACACGTACTCCTCCCACCAATCAGACACGTAGTTACTGGACCACCTACGAGACAAAATATACCATTACATTTGTGATGTGTATCATCGCATTCGTTACGCTGACTCCACTAAAAACGTATTTCTCAAAGTATTTACAAAAAAAATTGTTTGTCTGTAAAGTCGGTTTACGGACGATAGATTTACGTGATAACGTCATAATCATTATTTTATGTAATACAAACAGGTGGAACGTTACTATGGAACGTTACTATTTTTCATGAGTGTTGCTGGTATTATCAATTTATAAGACGTTATCACGTCAAAAACTAGGTTGTCTTGGGCTGGTGCCACCTGATGAAGCGTAGTTTCTCCATGGTAAAAAGTTGCGTAAAATATGTACTTACCCCAAAAATTGTTTCCAGAGACACAGAAACATGTTACTGCAACAATGTTGTCTTGAGTGTTGAGTTACTGTTTGCAGTAAATACGAGACTTAACCAACAGACAGACAACATAGTTTAAACATAAACGAGTTTATGGCCGGTCCTATTCTGACCACAAAATATACCAGAAGAGTTAATGACCAGTATTATAAATGATGCTCTGTGAGTCAATGTTACTATCTCTCTTGAGCGAAAGGGCATTATTATGTCAATCAAACTTTTTAATGATTACAGCCGTATTTATGATAGTTTTATAAAGTAAAATAATTACCATGATTTCAATACAAGATATCTCTGTAGCTTTACAGCAATAGTTTCTTCAAATTCTTTAGCTAAACTTTCTACTCTCTTATAGTTGTCGTCGTCCAATAGGGGGCGAACACTAGTCAGGTACTGTAAGAAAGCATACATTTAGATAAGCAATACGATTTCCAGAACATAAGATTCCACGCAAAGTATTTGTCAGTTTAGCACATATAATATTGTTACGTGAGCTTTACGACAACATTCTATGGAACTGTAGAAGATTGAATCGTCCGAGGCAAGAAGGAGGTGGAGTCAAATTGGGTGACAGAATTTACCGGCGCGATGTCATCGTGGTTGACATAGTGGACTATTGCATCCTGGGCTTGGACTTCGTGCGGAAACATCGTTGTAAGATCCACGTTGATGAATGAGTGTTGAAATTTGGTTCAGGGAAAGGGGCACCATCAGAAAAAAAGTGTACTGCTTGAAGGAGGTAGGAATAGGATAGGAAACGATACTGCCAATTAGTCTTAGCACAGAAATCTGGACACAAAAATCGAAGTGTTCTGATCGAAAGAGTTTGTATATTGCTTATAAAAAGTGTCCGATTTCAGACGCCAAGTGAAGTTTTCAGGACGCATAGTTTCGGAGAAAAGTTTTCAATAGATCCGGAGAAAATCGTCGCTGTTATAGATTGGCCTGTTCCGAAAGATAAGACACAGGTAAGAGCAGTTTTGGTTTAGTGCTCCTAATAAACAGGGTGTAAACCACCTCATCACGAAGCCGTCAACCAAGCATTCTGTACATCAAACTAAGTAACTTTACGCAAAAATTATTGCTGGGAAACAAGTTTTTTTTTGGGGTTAAAAATCAGGTTTTGTGGTATAACTCAATGTAACGCACTCAAAACATGGTGCTGTTGGATGGATTGAATAGTACGGGGTCCGTGGAGGTATTTAAAGTAAAAATGTTACAATAAAAACTAGTATTAAAAAAAAACGTCAACAAAACTGTAACTTTGACCCCCAATATCTCCGTAAGAAGGTTCCCAGGTATGGTGTAGAACAAAAAAATATCGGAATGACTAGGAGAAAAAGTTATTTTCGGCTTCGTTAAGAGGTGTTTTACATTCTTTAGACGGTTCGTCAAGAATTTTGCCAACATTGCAAAACCTCTACACAAACTTAGAGAAAAAGCAAATATCCTGTTGGGGCGAAAACTACGGTGTCGATTTTCAGGAATTAAAGAAACGTCTCTGCAATACTCCAGTTTTGGGATATCCTGACACTGAAAATAACTGCATAGTTGACGCAAGATGCAAGTCATACTGGCACTGGCGCTGTTGGCTCAAATGGAAACCAGGAGCTTTTCATAATTTACTGCAGCAAGTCTTTACCCAAACTAGAAAGAAATGACTGCGTTACGAGACGTGAGCTACGCCGTAGTAAAGACATTGCAACACTTGAACACTTCAGTGAATATTTGCTGGAACGGAAATTCCAATTGCGAACTGACCATACCTATTGCATGGAAGTGGCTATTAAGTGTGTGTGGCGAGATGGATTGAACTACTACAAGAGTTTACTTCGTAACTGAACATCGCAATGGGAAAACTCACGTTAACGCAGACACCCTGTCAAGAAGACCTTGTCCTGAAGACTGTTATCACTGTGGCAGACAAGAGACTTTGGAAATAGTGCCCAAATCTCAGCGATGAATGGAAGGAAACCCTATCAGTAGGCTCAGCAAAATCGGACATCAAACCGATCTTCGAGTGGATCAAAGCTGTTGTTCTTAAATCCAAGTGGAGTGATTTGACAGCGATGAGTTTCATCACGACGAATTATTGGTCAAAATGGAATAGATTGTTTATCCAGGATAGAAGATTGAGCCGTAAATGGGATAACGCTCAAAGGGACTGCTGTCATCTACAAATAGTTGTCCCTAAAGACAAGGTAGCGGATGTTCTACGGCTCTACCATGACAGATGTCCAGGAGGATTTTTTTGTGGCTATGAAAGGACACACGTAGCAGAAGTGCCATAAAAGTGTACCACGTTGGAAGCCCCTAGGAACTGGTAGCACTAGACGTTGCGGGACCATTCCCAGAAAGTAAAAGCGAGAACAAGTGCTTCATGGTTGTCACGGATTACTTCACTAAGTGTCCAGAAGCCATTCCTTACCAACACAGTCACAGATAAATTTGTTCAGGAAGCCTTCTGTCGTTTTAACTCCCAAAGGGTGGAAATCTAGGAAATTCATAGGGAGGAATTTTTATTCGCAAGTATTTCTGAAGATTTTTCGATTAATGGGTACCCACCTACCCACATCATCAGAACCATATCTTACCACCAAGAATCAGATGGAATGGCGGAACGATGCAACCAAACGTCACAAAAATATCAGGCAAAATTCGTGGAAAGCAGGTCCCAGGATTGGGACAAGCATCATTCACAAAAATACGACTGTGACATAGACTTTCTCGAAGGATTAGGATTGGATTAGTGAGCTATATTAATAGCAGTCGGGTTAGGGGTTTGCTGGAGCAGCCAGTTTGACTTCGAAAATACATCGAAGCGAATCGAAGTGAATAGTGATCAGTGATGAATTTGTGATTGAGTTAGTGTTTCGTGATTAATAAAGATATTCGTCACGTTTCCAGCTCGCAATATCTAAAAATTAGAGCCGAGTTGATATTTGTATGTAAACAAGTTGTTCTTTATCATCAAACAACATTGATTTGAAGTTAGGTACTTCACTTACCCGTTTCATAGTATCTTTAACAGCAGGTAGCGGCAGTCTTGGCAATGATCCTTGAAAGCTGTACAACTTGGGTTTGTTCCAGCCGGATAATACTTTAACTATACTTATCCACAGCATTGTCTTTGTCGATATCCTCGATCCGGGGGCACGAGATTCGTACATCCATCCCTTTAAAAAAATAATGGTTGTTAACAAGTGTCCTTTATCACTAAACATGCTTCATTAAGAATTTGAATGTGTAAAGAGATCAAACTAACCTTGTACATTAATAGCAGTTTGAGAAGGTATCTCATGAGAAATATCACACTAAGCCACATGGTAAGAGCTGCCAATAAACAAGCGATGACTTGCCACATCGTGGAGTTGCTAAACAAAACATTATTTTATTGTTACTACAAATAAAATGACATTGCGTATGCAAGAGTCCTTACTACATTGACAATGTCCTTGACATGGACTGTACTGGATCGGAGCGTCATTTGATCTACGGCTACAAGACCAGCGATTAGCGAATGTTTCAACTTTTTTTTGAGCTTACTACCATATTACAACTATACAGCTGCATTAGATTATGATGAAACGAGACTTGACGCATAAACATAACCCGTACTACTTTTATGTCTACACTAATATTATAAAGAGGAAAACTTTGTTTGTTGGTTGTAATGAATAGGCTTAAAAAAATGGACCGTTTTTAAAAAATCTTTTACCATTCGAAAGCTACATTATCCACGAGCAAAGCTACTTTTCACGACTCACAGTTGATAGGATTTAGATGTTTGGCATACAGGTGAACCTCGAATTTGGTTAGGGCATAGCGTATTTTTAATCCCGGTAGTACGATTCCGTGGGATAATTATTCTGCTTCAAGGCTTGCTAAGTCCTTTAACAGATTACTGGTGATTTTATGGCTAGGTTTAGTTGTGTCTGATCCAATCAAGAACATCGGCGTATAAACGATTACTATGTGTTCAGTACAAGTACATCATTGCGTAGCGAACCCCCCACATTGAAACTATTAATTGGTTTTTTTTTTCATCTGCTGTTTCCTGCAAAAGTGGTATACGGTCAAAATCTACGGAACAGCTGAACTAAGCAATAGGTACTAGACATGTTATATACTTATAGATACTAAACACGCGAAAGAAACTCTGCCAGTCCATCAGCACGTCTGCGTGTTAGGTTCAGAATCCTAAACCATTCAACCGATCGTTATAATAAGTTTATACATAATATAGGCTTGGGACCTGGGGAAAAACATAAGCAGACGAAGTCGCCGGCAACAGCATGTAACTTGTGTATTAAAATAACTATCTTATCGTCATGGGCTTGCTGAGGGTGTGTTCGAAACCACCCTCTATCTTCGAGATAAAAACAATTAAACAAGTTTTATCAGCCAGCTGTTACTCGTATCTCATGTCTTTATTTAAGTATTTTACGTAGAATTGATGAAAACGGTTACGATTATGGGCTAATACTGTGGATTAACTTGTATTATATTGATAACTAGTCTGAGTGAACGGCTAAGCCAGAAATTACATTTGACCACTTCGTTGTTTGAAATGAAACTTGGAAACAGTTGTTTTTTTTTTAATGACCTCTCTACGTCAACTGCCGTTACTGGACAGAACTTGAAAAGCGCCCTTTGTGTCGAAACCTCTTCAGGCAGACACTGGCCCGCGCCGTTGATATACAGGATGTTAACAACCTCATCACGAAGCCGTCAACCAAGCATTCCGTACATCAAACTAAGTAACTTTTCGCAAAAATTATTGCTGGGATCCGACTTTTTTTTGGGGTGAAATATTTTTTTTTGTAGTATAACTCAAAGTATCGCACTCAAAACATTGTGCTGGATGGATGACATGGTACGGGGGTCGTGGAGGTAACGTGTTTCAAGTAAAAATCTTACAAAAAAAGCTTGTGTTAAAAAAAAACCTTGTCAAAAAGCTGGAACTTTGACCTCCAATATCCCCGTAACTAGAAGCAGGTCTACACCATAGTGTAGAACAAAAATAATATCGCAATGACGGGGAGAACCAGTGCCCTTCTTTACACCTTTTATGCGTTAACTTTATTCCTTAAAAACTCGGTTTATTTATGAGTAACTACCGAAATAGGTACTATTGATGACTATGAAAAATTCGTATTATGCGTTTGCATACTGCCAAGCTATGTTGATTTGCGTTGTACGCCAATGCATATAAATTCTATGTCTAATAATTAAATTACATATATCGGGTTCAAGTAACACTTACCTAGGTAAAACAGATAATGCTTTTTGTACTAATCCAAATGGTACACTAAATCCGGCAAAATGCGCGGCCACAAGTAGTGTCCACAGCACGTAGAGCGATTGCATGTGTCCTGGGTATACGCCATTGTGCACACTGTTCTGTAAAAAAATTACTTTATTTTTTATTCTTCTTACACCAAAATAGTTTTCCGTGTCTTTGTTTCGACATTCGCCAACAGCCATATTGATTTTCCAAGGGGATCGAACTGGGCTCACGTAGCGCGCCTAAACCACAGCGGAATCGGTCCCAGCGCAACTCAGTCAAATACTTCTTTGAATTTGATCAAGAAGTTGACATAACCTCAGCTCCTTTAACCTTCCTGGTCGAGCTGTTACTACTGCAATTGAGACTACACTACTTCTACATACTGAGGCTTCAAATACAATTATTCAATTCAGATGTTACGTCGCATTGTATCTAGATTTCTAGTTTCAATTGTTTGAACTGAACACTATAGCACTGCTTTTGACTAATCCAACTATCTCTGATATTATTTTCTTTTTTAATTTTACAGACCTTTCTTAGTTGCCAAATACTTGAAGTAGAGCAAACAAAAGTTCAAGTTCATAAAATGCGCAGCCGCTTAGAAAATACGGTGACATACATTTTTGGACGCCAGAAAAAACCTCACTTAGCTTTAGACTATAGGAGGCGATGTTTTTGTATGCAACCTCCTTTTTTGAGGTTGTTTCATTTTTTTTTTGTAAAAGTTATATCTGATTCGTCGGTTTTCATAAAAGTCCACAGTATCTTCGCCAGATTTGCCTGTTTAATCGTTTTGGAACAAATTTCGTGTTTGAGATGAAAATCAACGTCGCTGAATATCCCGTTGTTATCTTTTTGATATTTTTGACATTTGAAAGTGAGCGGTTGCGCTGCCTGCCGGCAGTGCTCGCTGTCTATTACCTTAAACAGTTTTGGCGTTCTCTGATCACGACTCACCTACTCAGCTATTCAGTTTTCATGCTGAATGTGCTTGCTGAAACAACAGGAGTGACGAGTGTGGGGTGGGAGTTGGTAGGTAAATGTATGAATTAAGTAAGTGACGATCTATCAGGTTTTAACCATTCGAGTTTGGGACATGCTAGGTTTCACTAATGACAGTAGTACAGTGGTAAATATTGATTTTGGAAATAAAACAATGAATACTTTTTAAACAGGTATCCGGCGACTGAAACTGACTTGCTGTATACAAACTGAGCGACTTAGATGGGTTAGGTAGGTTATAATAACCATGACCAACTCTGTGCGGATTGAGATGATGGTCACAATTCACAGTAACGTAACCTAACCTAGGGCACCCGATCAGGATCACTGTCTGCCCAGAATAAGAGAGCTCACTTGGAGAGACCCCAGAGAAAGATGGTAGTCAGGGTCATACACGGCTACCGAACAATTTCAGGAGAGGCCGCGTATGCGCTTGCCGGAACACATCCGTGGACTTAAAGAGTGTATGTGCGAGTAGAAAGTGACAGTTACACCCAGCCCGAAGTTGTGGCGAGATGGAGCAGAGAAGTGTCATTATAGAGTTAATGACTATTTGCACCTTTTGGTCTCTGATCAAGAGAGGTTGGCGGGTCCTAGTGCCGGTCACTGAATGGTGGCGGCTACCCAGCCGACCCTGAAGAAGTGGTAGCACGGGGCGCTAACCTACCGCTAGCAGGTGCTGTCAGAGCATGGCTGCTTCGGCAGTTACTTGTGGTGGGTGGCGAGACGGGAGGCGTCCCCCATGTGATCGTGTCGTCACACGGCCAGCATACCCTCGATTAATGTCCTGCTTGCGTGGAGCAGCGTCGTCCTCTTGCGGCAATAGTCGGGAGTAGATTTATCGCTGCCGGCCGTACATCGGAAATGTATGGTCAGCAGCGAGAGTTGTTGGGAGGCAGTAGTGTCCTTCTACGAGGAAGAGATCTCGCAAAAGTGGTGGAGCGGGTCCGGAGAGAATACCCAATCCGTTGCAGAAAGACGGGCGGGTGCAGACGGCGTCACGCCAGTGTGATACTCCCTTAACAAGAGCTGGCGGGCGGTAGTACGGGGAATTTGCTTTGCAACAGCTCTTGGATTCGAGTGATCGGACATCGTTAAGGAGGAGGAAAGCCACCTCTGGTGGGTCGCGAACGTCATGAAATACAGTATTCGGGCTCCTAGAAAAATAATCAGGACATGTGCAACGGACGGCGGTGGACGGCGGGGCTTATAATGGGGCGAGCCCCGGAGCCCCACATACCACAGCGACCCTCGGACGGTGTGGTATGCGGTAGTCATTTCCCCAGATTATTAGAACTGTGACTACATTTTGTGTAATTTCAAGTTGCTGTCTTCTAGATTTGAAGTCGGTCAGTCATTTGCTCACAACATTTACTGTATTTGAGGTAAAACCTTAGTTACACCAAGATTGATCACAGAATAGATTATCATTAAGACATTTAAATCTTAGGTTTTACTGGTAAATCCTAGATTTCCGGTAGTTCGGGCTTTTACAGTAACATGAAGCTTGGCAATCTTCTAAATAAATATCGCTGGACATCGCTGGACAACTATCAACGCACAGTCCAAACCACTGGACGGATCGGGCTGAAATTTGGCATGCAGGTAGATGTTATGACGTAGGCATCCGCTAAGAAAGGATTTTGATCAAATCTACCCCCAAGGGGATAAAATAGGGAATGAAAGTTTGTATAAAACTTTGTCAATTTTAAGCCGATCGGAATGAGACCTTGCATGCATAAAGCTACTATGACGTAGTCATCTCTTAAGAAAGGATTTTGATAAATTCCACCCCTAAGGGGATAAAATAGGGGATAAAAGTTTGTAAAAAACTTTGTCAATTTTAAGCCGATCGGACTGAGACCTTGCATGCATAAAGCTACTAGGACGTAGGCATCCCTTAAGAAAGGATTCTGATAAATTTTAACCCCAAGGGGATAAAATAGGGGATGTAACTTTGACAATTTTAAACCGATCGGACTGTGACTTTGCATGCATAAAGCTACTATGACGTAGGCATCCCCTAAGAAAGAATTTTGATAAATTCCACCCCTAAGGGTATAAAATAAGAGATGAAAGTTTGTAAAAATCTTTTGAGATTTTCTACTGATTGAACTGTAATTAAAGATTGGAAAAAGTAAACCCGCAAAAACTGTACCTAATTAATAATAATACTTCTTAACGCGAGCGAAGCCGCGGGCAAAAGCTAGTTACTTAAATAAACACCGGTATTGAACGACATTGTAATCGCACATTCATTTATAATCACTGAAGATGTACTTAAAACAATGCCCAATGAACGCTGAGTAAGTACACTACATAATGATTAGATTTTGTTGCCATCGTTTAGTACCTATAGAGGAAAACGACAATGCGGACGCAATTACAAAGCAAATTTACATAGTATATTATTTAAAATAGAATTGTAGAATATGGTAGAAGCAAACAGGTACGTAATGATATCGAGGCCTCTTAGGTAGCTAGCTAACTAGAATAAGAATGGATGCCATGTGTAAGATTCAATCTAAAAATCATAAGGTGATCTTTCTTTGTGAATATCCTATATGTGTGAGTAGTATACCTACTTTTTGATAGATTAACCATTTGCTGCACCTATAATGGGATCACCGGCTGGGCTCTGAAGTGAATAAATGCTGGTGCACAATGTATGTAATAGGGGACTTACTCTGAATCGCGCCAATCGTTTTTTCCACGAACGTATTCCCGACTCCCAGACTAGATAGAGCACCTCACGGTCAAAGTTCACATCCCATCCGTCGTGAGTGATTGCGAACGAAAACGCAACGGCCGAGTGCGCTTCCGCCATCTTGCGTTACCTGCCTAGAACAACCAAATATTTGTAAACATTAAAGCACTTCAGTTTAGAACAATAAGCATAAATATTGCAAGCATCCGATAGGAATTTCCTATTTACAATATCGTCATCTGGCTACCCTTTTCTCTAATATGTTGTGGGGTCGGCTTCCAGTTGACTACCAGTATTTTACATGCAGCGACTGCCTATCTGACCTCCACAACTCAGTTAGTACCTACTGAGTAATATGATACGGCTCGTGAAGACTGGTTGTCATACTTTTTGGGCCACTGACTAAATACATGTAGCAACTGTCAAAGATCTACAAATGACAGCTGGGACCAACAGCTTAACGTGCCTTCCGAGGCACAGAGGAAACTCGGTATGTTATGAGTGGTCACCCATCCACAGACCAACCTAGGCAAACACCGCTTAACCTAAATATGGATCCGGGCGGCTGTCATTATTTAGCCACGAGCTCCTCCCAATAGGATTTTTCTATTTTCAATAGAACAAATTTATAAGTCTCATTTCTAGTTTATTAGTCATTGGTGTCGATTTTGTTGTGCACTAACTAAACTTAATTTAGGCTATTGCTATCTTCAACTAAAAGGCTGTGCGAGAAAAAGACGGCTATAGCCATGAACTAAGTTAGAGATGTCAAACAAGTTTATGCCGTACACGTGAAAACATGTCGACTACTTTCATGTGCACCCTTCACTTGTATGGAAACATTCTTTCCAATTAAATATGACAGCTCTTAATTACGTCCGTCTCTTTCGTGTTTTATTAGAGAGAAAAAGATAGCAATAGCCTAAATTAAGTTTAGTTTATGCACAACAGAATCAACACCATTGCCAAGCGCAACTGCTGAGCAAAAGGTTCTGGGTTCGATTCAAAGGTCGGGCAAAGAGATATTGAGTTTTTCCATCAGGAATATCTCAGTAGCAGCCACGGGGTCTGGAATTGTGCCCGGTCGATGGCAAGTTTGCCCCCTAAACTATGGGTGTACTATTAGTTACAGCTCTGCTTAACCCTTCTGGGATTGCAGGTATGATATGCAAAAAATAGCAATGACTGTCATGAGCAATAGCACAGCAACATAACAAACATATTAGGTCAGATACATAGCCTAAGAACCTGGAAACAGATACAGCGGAAACTTAATGAGAAGGGGGTGCAGTGGAGCACAACAACTATTTTAGCAAAGACATTCATAAGGGCATGAATATTATGATGATTGTAGGAAAAACATTTCAGATTTCCTCTTATATTGAGTACATTGCTTATTCTATACATTCAACTTACACCACACATCCCCCTTGGTATTCTCATTTTAGCCACATGCAATTGCCTTTCATTTATGCCTTTTGTGGCCTAACCTTCTGATCCACACAAGACAGCAGATCTGATCATGGTTTTATAAATTTCCCCTTGAGTTTAAGGACAATAATAATTCAGGAGTAGCATATTGTTCCCACAGATAGAAAACACTTCTAGAGAAAATTACATCACAAAATATTCTAAATACAGATACCCAATTTAGCCAGATTCGTGTTTTGCCTGCATCAAGTAACATTTTGTCTGATCAGCATGTATCACTACACTAGGCATTTCTCTACTGTACCTTGTTACAGATCAATTATAATGCTGCTATAACAAGTGGAGTAGGCAGATCTATTTAAGGTCAATGATCCATGACAAAAATGTTAATGTACAGTTTATAAAATGAACAATATATGAAGAACTCTTCGAGTTCGTTAATATTTTGACAATTTGAGACAAATAAATACCAGTAAACTGTAATAATAAAGATGTGTGATAATGATTTCGCTGGGCTATTTAGGTACATAGAGTCTGCATTGAACTGAGAGAATTCAGCTCTTTGGAACAGGTAATATTATTATGATTTCAAGTCTGAATGAAAATGCATAGATAAGTGAATATCTATCATAAACAACAGAAATATTACTTTTTGCAAAGATGATTATGCTCTATTTGTACCTACTCACAAATATAACTTTCATTAAATTTCTATTTCAAAGGCACATTGGTATCTATTTATTTGTTTCAACCAACGCATTAACGTTTTTTTTTTAGTGAAAAGTAGACTAACAACTGTATCATTCTTTAGTAATATTTTCTTTTTATGAATACTTGGGTATTAAATGTCGGAAAACAATAAACCAGAATGAATACATGGTGCTACGTAGGTATATAAGAGAAATCTCCGCACACATTCGCAGCTTCTAGGATATAAATACGCGTTCGCTTCGCTACACGCACACACGCTTAACAGGTGTCAAAGTCTAATTTGAGGAACGCAACAGTTTTACGTAAATTCGCAACAATCGCAACATGACTAAACCTTCACCAGTATTTATTTTTGAGGCCTTATGACCGTAAAGAAGTGCTATTAAATTAACTCGCAACTAATGATTAAATTGGTTTAAGGTCAAGTCACATGCTGACCACGTATAAACTTAGAACATCGAATGTAACTGCGACGACGCAAACGTATAATTTTATCCTAAATTCCTAAATGAAATTACTCATAAATCGAAAGGATTAATTAATGTGAAGTTACGCTTACCTTCAATCTAAGAACAATTTTATGAGCACCAATATGTAGAACGCAGACAGGTACTGGTACAGTAAAATAACCGTACCTTGCTAGTAATCTATTTACACACCACCTTTTAACATTTTGTTGATTTTATAATTTTACAAAAATAATTAAATATGTTTTATTTAGAGTATATCCCTATAAATAATTAAGTTAATGTATTTACATCCGAAATAAATAATAGAAACTTCACTTTCAGACAATACGTGCCCTATAACCAAAAAGTAAGCATAGAACCATAGAACGGCAAGCACGACTGAATGAAGAGAAGGCACATACAAAAGCAAGTAAGTGCGACACGTACCACTAGATAGGTTAAGTGATGTTTAATTTTAAAACACTCAAGTATCGATATTTTATTTTAATAGCAATGAAAGGAGAAATTTTCAAATGGGCGTGGGTGGTCTAACCGAAAGTATGAGAAATATCGAAACACATTAAGGAAATCTCGAGTCAGATTTTGATGAAAACTAAAACTCCTTAGATTTTTTAATAAATTATTTTCCTAGCCAGGAATCGAAACCGTCGATTTTGAAAAAAATAAATAAAACGGACTTCAAAAAACACAAAAATAACTTTAGCTTTAGAAGTCGGCGACCTTCGTTTAATTGATTTAGTTGCTTTGTCACCAACTATTTACATTTTTGTGTTGTTTTAAGTCGGTTTGTTTTTTTTGGAAAAATATTTTTAATTTTTCCATTTTTAGTTGTTCCCAAACAAATATTTGGCAATGCAATAAGAACGCTGCATCATGTTGCAATGCAGCAATAAACATTAGGGCACCGCAATTTAAGACAGAACTATTACATAAAAATTGAAATAGGACCACACGAGAAGCACCAGCTTTCAAACAAAAAAATAATCTTCGATAAAAATCGGTTCACCCATTCGAAAGTTCTGACAAAACAAACATAAAATAACAGTCGTATTGAGAACCTCCTCTTTTTGAAAGTCTGTTGAAAACACTGAAAATACGTTATCATCGCAATCAGAAAACGTGGACTCGGTGCACGACTATACAGGGTGTAAACCACCTCATCACGAAGCCGTCAACCAAGCATTCTGTACATCAAACTAACTAACTTTACGTTAAAATGATTGCTGGGAAACAACTTTTTTTCATGGGGTGAAAAATCACGTTTTGTGATATAATTCAATGTAACACTCAAAACATTTTGCTGATGGTATCAAAGTAATAAACTTGCATTAAAAACTTGTCAAGAAGTTGTAACTTTGACCCCCAATATTTCTGTAACTAAAAGGTATGCTGTAGAACAAAAAAAGATTTGGAATGACGAGAAGAACAAGTGCCTTTCGGATTCGTTAAGAGGTGTTTTACACCCTTTATGCACTGAAATTCACACATCCATGATCAGTGTCATCACCTACAGTCACTGATAGACAAGGATAGAGATAAGAGCCGGCGCTGTCGTTCGAACGAAATCGTATAAGCGGCGAAATGTTAACGTTTATGAATTACGTGGGTATCGTTTCTCTCACGAATGTTTGTGATTTCCATTTCGCTCTCACAAACATGGCGATGCAGACATTGAATATTATTGTAATTTTCAACAAATAAACATTTTTGGCTGTGCCTACGAGTGGTTAGTAATCCCGTGTGTATTATTTTTCTTTATTTAAAATGAAATTATTGATCAACGATGTTCCCGCACGACTGAGTGCTAACTACGGGCAATCACTTAGTTTAATAGGACCACACGCTGTGACTATGTCCCGTATCTACCGTTTTTTAATACTTCAATGCTATATTTCTTTTTTCTCACCCCACTTTATCGTCGCTTTTAAGGTGGATGCTCCAGGGTACCCCGCGAAATTCTAGTTTTTTTTACGTTTTGCATCTCATTGGCGCAGTCAACTTATTGGCAAGGATTTTTGGGTTGTGTAAGTCCAGTGGTTGGGTCCTGAGTCTATTGGCATTGGCTATGGCAGACTTGTTTGTTTTTCGATTTTTGACCGCTGGTATGTGTTTCTTGACCCTTTCAGCGACTGTTCGCTTCGTTTGGCCTATGTAGGAACAGCTATAGCTGCAATCGATTTATAAAATGCATGAACCTGGTAGGGTCTACATCCTTTGGTGTACGCAGACGCTTAGTCGCTTTGCTGTCGCGGTACATCCTATACTTCAGTCTCCCCGCGGGCTGGTGCAATCCGGTCAAAACGTCGACGTGATACATTAATCTAACTTTGTCTTAAATTAAAAGTAATTTCGCGATAAATTGCCGTTTTCATGTGTTATATGCGTGTTCTGATCGTGAAAGTTTAAAAAAGACTATTGTAGTCCTGTTAAAGTTAGCTAACATTAACAATCGATATCGATTCAAATATAATACACTACACTAAAGCATTTCTTATTGTTACCTGTTTTAAAAAATATATTTTACAAGTCTTTTCTACGCCTTCAGCCTTGTATTGTACTGCTTGTATGCGATGTACGTCTCATCATATTTTTATCAATAAAGCGAACGAAGATACATTTGTTTTTAACTATCGGATAGAGGAGATTAATAAACGCCTATTATACATAAAACAATTTTGTTGCGGAGTTTTTCTTAATGGTAATTTTAACTTTCCTGTCATTTTTTGTGTTGCCTGCAATTTGGTGTTTGCCTTAATAATGGGTAATTTGGAAAAGCTCTAGAAATATATCTACTTACCAAGTTTCAACATCATAGTTCTCATAGTTTCGGAAAAATCGATCGGAATTTCGGTTGCTGTGACATACGGACATACGGATGGATGGATAGACAGACAGACAGACAGACAGACAGATAGACGGACAAACATGATGAATCCATAGGGGTTCCATTTTTTGCAAAAAGAAGATTGTAGTACCTACTGAGTACATGAGGCATACATAGAGTTATACATGTAGGTTTGTATAATGTCAATCACAATCTGGTGGGTGAAGTTCGGCTTTAGGCAAGCAGAACTTCACGCACTAAACACTTCCAGACGGAAATTTCAGCCAGATACAAAGATTATGAGCTATCAAAGTTTAAATGAATTCATTGAGCATCTTCAGCACAACTTTGATTTGATGATGATGCCAGCTATCGATTGAATAAAGTTGTGCTGAACTGAAGATAACATCAGAGAATGGACTAAAAATATTTTTTATGCCTATGAAATATTCGTTAAAAGCAGATTATGCCAAGTGTGTTACGCCAAATAAATTAAGGAGCACCAAGATTCTGCCAGATAGCAAAAAAATTCGCACCCAGGCTTTAATTTTTTTTTTTTATGAAGCGAAAGTTTCGCAGTCGATGTTGAAAAGTATTGGTCGACGTCGGCATACGTTTACAGTACATACTAACACTACTTGATGCCACACATTTTTCATTGAGAGAATCAAGTAAGGTGGCCCTTTATTTTTGAGTCAAATAACTTCTTCTACTCTGGGCGGAGCGGGAGGTAGTGTCAGACTTTTACTGACTAAAACCCATCCATGTTCCTTCCTCGCCCTTTATGTTCTGGGGCCGTGGTATCTCTTTCAAACAGGCCTGCAACACGAACAGTCCCGCAACAAGTAAGGTGGCCCTGGATTGTAACTATGTTTTATTCCCCACGACCCCACCTACGAGTCCACTTTTGCTCAAGCGTCCTGGCAACATTTCTTTTGACAGCTTGTGAGCCAGTTTTTCCCCATTCCATTCCATCCCATTCCCATCCAATTCATTAACTTTTATTTTTCGAACTGTGGCGACAGTTTCCCTGCACTCACAACACAAATAATAGAATGGCTTAGCAAGTGTACTTATTATGTTCAAGAGAGAATAAATGCCGGTTTTTTTTTTAATAATGTTATTCATTCCAATAATTAAACTCAAAGAGAAAATTACTTTGATTATAATAATATTATTTATATTAGGAAGTGTATATTTTTACTTAAATCATTTGCAACAAAACTATAACAGTGCTCAATGGTCTGGAGAACGCTGTCTATCAGAACTAACATCTATTAAATATCAATTAAATGGTAAATAAATACTTAAATTATTGTTATTGGTTAAAACTCTCCACTACAGCACCAAATTCATTCTTTATTCTTTTTCATATTACAGTTGTAACAGAGTATAAAAACCGCATCGACAAGTTATTGACTGAGACGCAGAAAGCTCATGATACTGAAAAGGAAAGATATAGAGATGTAATGGACAGCTGTGTCGCCATGAAACAACAGACTGCCATATGTCAGGTAATGATACATTAATCTGAATTTGTTTTTTAATCATAATTATTATGTCAATTAAATATTGGTTTACTGCTAGTCATTTAATGTTTTTCTTAATTTTTCACATATTGAACAAATTGGGGAACGCAACTTAAATAATTACCTACTAATCAATTAAAATAGTTGCAAATTAAAATTTTGATTTCATGAGTATAATATTACTGTAGAATTTGTTACAGTTACACTTAGCAATATCTAAATACTAGTGAATTGTTATCAGTGTTATCACATTCCATTTAATTTAAATAAGTATGTTTTTCATTTTAATGAGGGGAAATTAATAAGTTTACCATTTTTATCTAAACTACCAACTATTGATAGTGAATACTATAAACATATAAGTACAGTGATGGACATTCCTGGTAATAAATTTTCCACTTATTCCATTTTTGTTTTGTATGGCTTAAGCCCGCCTGAGCAACCACCACTCTGAGCTTATAGTATGTTGGTGTGCACGTAACTTTAAGGCCATAAGACACAGCTTACTCATGGAACTTGCTGCTTGCTTGCTGCCAAGCAACCAGGCACAAATCCAAACTCCATAGCTGCTATTGAGTAGTTCCAGATTGGAAAAATCCCATAAAACTTTGCTCGATTCAGGAATCGAAGCCTACGGGGGCTGCGGGACTGTTCGAAAGAGTTACGGTGGCCCCGGAACGTAAAGGGCGAGGAAGGAACATGGCTGGGTTTGAGTCAGTAAAAGTCTGACACTCCCTCCCGCCCCGCCCAGAGCGGGAGGAGTCATTTGATGATTTCCCATGCGAAAACAAAAAAGGGCATGTGTCCAAGCCCTTAATATTAACAGTCACTCCGGTGGATCTTTAGGTTAGGCCGCGTTGGCTGTAGATAGGTGACCACCCATTGCATACCAAGATTACTCTGTGCCCCGATTCTGTCAATCGTTATAGGTAATCGTTGGCCCGAAAGTCGGACAACCAGTCTTACCAAAGGGTATCGTATAAGACAATACTAAATGAGGGCCTAAAATGGCCACTTTAGCAGAACATAATATGAATCACATAACAAAAAAAAACTAAAAATGGACTTTACTATTATAATCATAAAGTCTATTTTAAAAATTTTATATTTTTAACGTCTTTTATATTAATATGTTCTGCTAAAGCGGCCATTTTAGACCCCCTGGGTTTTGGAGGTCTGAAAGGCGGTCGCTCCATGTAAAATACTGTTGTTCAGCTACATCCATTTAGACTCTAGGCAGGTGAATGATGAAAAATCACTAATAAATTTTTTTTTAATGGTATTCCAGAGTCAATTTGAAGATCTACAAATTGAATGCAAGAAAGTAAGAGAAGACTACAACAAGGCAATCAAGGAATTAGAAAAAAATAAGTCTGCAGGGTAGTGAAAATATTAATGGATATGAAATGTTCAAGTAATTTGTCTAGTTAGTATTATTATACATACATATGTCAAGTAAATTATTGAAATAATTCGTGAATATGTATACGTACATATTATTATTTTACCATACAATAATTTATGTAAATGTAAAAAATAATATTGTAAAGGATAAAAATATAACCAATGGGGAAGCACACTGGAACTAATGGCGCTAAAAGGAAAATCAAGGAATGTCATTTCATATTTTAAAATACGTTGACCTCATTGGTCAGATTGAGACCAGCTATGGTGGCGCCATCTACAATTAGCTTTTAACGGTCTTCCCTTATGGGCCAATATCCCCGGTTATGGGCAATTTAAATGAAGCACACTTCACAGTAATACTCAAGAATTCCTATAGGCTTTGTCAATTTGTTTTATTTTTTTGTCAACTTGAACAAATTTATTAATTTGTTTAAAATAACTTTTCTCCGCATTCATAATCAGTTCCTCATAAAAAGTATTTGTAGCATTTCTTCTATCCATTCTCCTATTACTGATTCATCATCATCATCATCTCAGCCGATAGACGCCCACTGCTGGACATAGGCCTCCCCCAAGTGTCGCCACATTGACCGATCCCTTGCGACTCGCATCCACTGGAATCCCGTAACCTTCACCAGGTCATCGGTCCACCTAGTGGGAGGTCTTCCAACGCATCGTCTTCCGGTTCGCGGTCGCCACTCCAGAACTTTTCGGCCCCATCGGCCATCCGTTCTGCGAGCAAATATGTGGCCTGCCCACTGCCACTTAAGTTTGGCAATTCTTCGGGATATGTCGGTGACCTTGGTTCTTTTGCGGATGTCTTCATTTCTGATACGATCACGCAAGGAAACTTCGAGCATAGCCCTCTCCATTGCCCTTTGGGTGACTTTAAGCCTTTTGATAAGGCCCATTGTGAGCGACCAGCTAGTACTGATTAGTTTAATATAACTTGCTGGAGTTTCCGTGCAGTCTGTTTGGTTTCAACACTCACAGCAGTTAATAATAACACTGATCTACAGTTGATGAAACTGAACCAGATTGACCTACACATAATAACTATGTATGTATTTGTAATATTAGATAGATGTTTCTTTTATTTTTCCATGTTGAAATTATTATTCAGTACCTAATGAACAAAGTTATATGTTGTGGTGTAGTGTATGAACTCTAGGTAGGACAGTGTTGTGACAATATTTATAATACTTCATAGGTTAAGCAGCACAAAAATAAGTATCTATCTTAAAGCTTGTTAGCATTGTGTAGACCAAAGAAGATTATGTGTACCTATATTGCATGAATTCATAATGATAATGATAATGTGATTATGCATGAAGCCTATAAAGCTGCATTTAATAACTTACATTTCATTATTGATTTATAATTAATTTAATTATTTAAGCATCAATAACAAAACGATGTCATTGAATGAATGTCTATGGCAATGAAAGATAATTACTTGAATGGGTGCTCTGCTTGGTAATTGCTTAAAATGTAAAAGATTAAAACAAAGCCTAGGACCACTTTGAATTTCTTACGTATATCTATGTGCCTAACCTAATAAATAGCATCTAGCACATGACACTGGCTTTTTAGCTTCCAATGACAAGATACAAGTCTCCAAAAATCGCATAATTTGACATAGATACGTATTCTGCTCTACCTGAAATGGCGTTTTTTAAAGATAATTGAAATGTTCAAAAGCCTAAAATGTAAGTAAAAGTGCTCTTTAAAGGTTGTTAATTTAGCTCGATAAGCAGGACGGATCTAAAATGTATTTTATTATAGTTTGTAAACATTGCACTTTATTTTGCGGTACGGTCTTCGATCACTAATAAATAACGGCACTTTATAATTACCGTGATTAAGAAATGAACATTCAACAACTAATGTAAAAAGGTATATAAATTTGGAAATAATTTGTATTATTATTTTGTCTAGACGTAAGTATCGATACACATTTGACGGCCCGAATGGCGCAACGGTAGTGAGCTGCCTTACGTTCTTAGGGTCCCGGGTTCGAATCCCGGTAATACATGAATTGTATACAAATTTGTTGTTGTATTGTCTTTCGTACCTACCTACTTGCTTACAAGATAACTTTGATGTCGTTACAATACCAAACTACTCTGTATTGATTGTATGAAAACCTTGTTGGTCTTCTTTATGAACAAGTGTCCGTAACTCTACGTCCAACTAGTGCGTAATTGGTATTGACTGCCACGTTGGTCTCGTGGTTTCAAGCGCGACTGCGCGTGGTGTTCCTGGGTTGGAATCCCGGGTCAGGCTAAAAGTGCGTTTGGGTTTTTTTATTAGATATTCTTAGGTCGATGTTCACCGAAAAGATAACAGTCTGATTATCTCAAATCAGCTGTCACTGTGACATGTTCCCATACAAAAATGTGTTTTAAACAGCTGTTTTTAGATAATCAGAGCCTCATCTTTTGGTGAACATGGACCTTAGTAGTTGCCCGGAGCTAGGAAGTTGACGGTATGATACCCCAGCGCTTCGGAAAGCACGTAATGCCGTTGATCCTGCGCCTGATCTCTCTGGTCGTTTCGTATGCCGTTCCAACGTTCGGCATCTATGAGAGAAAAGGAACAGTGCACCTGTGCCTGCGCACACACTGACTATAATATCACCAGCGCCGATGGCTAATCTCCGCTGAGATTGGCCGTCGTGACCGAAGTCGGGAGGACTACAAATATTTTAGGTTCATAAAAAGACAGAATTTTTATGTATAAACCCCTTTTGGAATTTTTCGTAGACACAAAATTTTAGTTCGTGGATATGAAACACGGTTTCATCTTTTGCAGTGTCGTGGCAATAGTGCCTGACTCTTGGCAATTAATAGTCTATCCCAAGTGTCGTTATTTTGCACCCACCTACCATAATTAGGTACAAAACCAAAGACATTAAATTATACTATATTTTAATCTCTTTGTACAAAACCAATAATACAGTAAACAGCAGCAGCCAATCAAAGTATTTCAGGACATTTAAAATAAACCAACCGACAGTTATCGATATTTTTATTCGAGTCATCCCAAATAGCTCCCAAAACCCAAATAGCCCCGTTTTACGGTAGATATTCCCTATGTTCCGAATTGCAAAAAAAGTGATATAATATCGCGAATCCGACCGAATTTAGTAGTCACAAAATATGAGGCTACTGAGTAATAATTGTGACATTGCGCGTTGGTCGGATTCGCGATATTATCACTTTTATCGCAATTCGGAACGCAGGGATTGTGTGGTATTTTGCAGTTAGCATTAAATATTAGTTATGTCTCAGTGACATAGATGTCGCTACGCTAGTTTGATGACGCGCGATGGACTGTTGAACTGTCTGTGAAGTGTGTGTGATACTTTTTCAACAAAACAGTAACGAATCTAACTGTTAGATGGCGCTGTAAGTACGCAGCGCGGCTTCGTCGGACACCCGGGGTCGGGGTCGACGCGACTCCGGTCTGAGATTTTGTTTCGGTCTGGCTGCATGTAATATCCATTGCAGTTAACGAAGTTACGAAGGTAAAGGTACGTGCAAGACATGTTTCTCCTTTTAACCAACGAAAAAAAAGGAGGAGGTTCCTCATTTGTAGACACTTTCGGAATCTTTCGGGTTCGGTACCCGAAGGGTAACCAACGTGACCCTATTACTAAGCCTTTGCTGTCCATTTGTCTGTCTGTCAGCGTGCTGTATGTCATGATCCGTAATAGGTAGACAGTCGAAATTTTCATATTCCTACTTAATTGGAACTCGCGGCTAAATAAAAACATCCGCTCAGGTCGATTTTTGGGTTAAGCCGTGCTTGCCTAAATTGGTCTGTGGATAGGTGACCACCCTTACATACCGAGTTTCCTCCATGTCTCGGAAAACACGTTAAGCTGTTGGTCTCGGCTGTCATTTGTCGATCTTTGAGAGTCGTTACAGGGAGTCATCAGTGGCCCAAAAAGTCTGACATCTGCCTTAGGGGAGATGTAGGTAATGAGGATCACATGCGAGAATTGAAATAAAACTATAATTATCTATTAATTAACTATTTATTGATTTGCTCTTTTACTAAACCTTACTTATTTAACTATCAATTGAGATCATTTACATTACAATATATATGTCACCGTAAAATTGTCAAATACGTTATGTTGTAATATTTCTAGCGATATTGTAAAAACTCGAAATATTGTCAAATGAACATACTGCTTACAACAAAACGCATGATTTTTCGTGAAATGCATAGGAGGGGTCCCCCTTGCCCAGTGGTACAACTCTCATGAAAAGATATTGTACCATCCCTGAGAAATACCGATTATTATAAAACCTAACCTTAAAACACTTTATATTCCCCTAAAAAGCGCAGTCGACGGAGCCCCGCTTCGCGGGGTATTTCCGAGTGCAGGGTTTAAAGGAACCTAACTAACCTAACGGGGGGGTGCCCCAAGTCCCGATTATGGGGGCAGAGAAACTTCCGTATGTTCAGTTGACAATAATTCGAGATATTACAATATCGCTAGAGAGAAACACGTTATATTGCAATATAACGTTTTTGACAATTTTATGGTGACATATATACACACTAACTCTATATCTATACATATAATAAAATCGTAGGAATGTCTATTTGTCTGTATGTATGTCCGGGATAAAGTCAAAAAGTACTGCATGGATTTACTTCAAATTTTGCATGAATATTACTAAGAGGACGGGTCAACATATAGGCTACATAATTTATCACGCTAACACCTTCGGGGGAGGAGCTGTGAATCTTTATTTTTCTTATGCATTCTCATGTGACAGCGTGTAATCTAACGACGCATATTTAAATGGTGTCTTTGAGTAAGCCATGCTATTATCTAGCTTTACGCAATAAAAACTACGTCATTTAAGTAACTTGGGCAGAGAAACATAGTTAAAGAATGTTAGTAGTATAAAGACAATTTTAAAGCCATCTATGAGATTTCATAAAAATCAAATCAAGTTACATGTTAATGTCACCGTAAAATTGTCAAACACATTAGATTGTAATCTCTCTAGCGATATTGTAATACTGCTTACATTATAAAGCATTATTTTTCTTGAAATGCATGTGATGGTAGTCAACTCATGCGGTGTGGAGGGAAGGAGGGGTCCCCTTACCCAATTTTGGGGTCTCTAATAATGGAGATGAGGTCAAAATGAAAATCCAAAATGGCGACGACGAAAGTTTTGGATTTTCATCATGGGTGTCGTTTCCGTGGTTTTTGGTGTCGCTGATAATGAAAATGAAGTCTAAATTAACGTGGGAAAAAAGTTTACAGAAGCCAAAAAAAAACCATTCTCTTTTTTTTTCTTCGGCTTTCCCTGACAGTATTTTCACCCATCGCCACTGTTAGGTAGAGGTGTATCTAATCCTACACCCATATTTCGCACATTTAGCTTACTTCTATCAACCGGGCACAAATAACTTGATAATAATTTGCCCGTCCCGGAAATCGAACCCAGGACCTCATGCTCAGTAGCGCTTGCGACAACTTGACCAACGATGCAGTCTCACACATGAACCATCAATATTTTCACGCGAACGAAGTCGCGGGCAACAGCTAGTTATAAATAAAACATGTACAAATATCAAGAAAGGTTACAGGGCATCGAAAAATCGTTCACATCGGTGCCAATAGGAAAAGTGCCCAGAAGGCTGGCAGCATTGCCACGTTGAAAGGCAATGCTGATTCTTTGGCCAAAAAATAGGCCCACCCTGGTCACGTGAAAAGGCGACCAACAGTTTGGAGATTTCTCGAAATACTAAGTGGACATTCGGACCCCATGGCCCTAGTGTTTCAATCCCAAACGGCTCAAACACAATTACCTACCAATTAAATTATTGTATTTGCACCGTTTGAAGTTTTCAGCACCTGCAGCAGCCGCTCCAGCGCAGCATACCGGGAAGATGGGAGGGGGCAAGGGTGTCGACGCGAGTTGCGTCCCACACCAAAGGCCTACCAAACTTCCATGGCATTACGGGCATACCATCCGGTCTCTTGCCATCGACGCGTGCAAAGCTAGTAGGTTCTAATACAGCTGGCACCCCGGCGGTGGCAAGAGCACGACGGATAAGATCTTTAATGCTGGTGTGACCCGCTATTCGACCTGCACTCTTAATGCAAGAAAGGCCATGGTGTCCGAGGCAGTCGACTGTATCGCCACATTGACAGCAATGTGGAGCCCACACAAGGAGCGCCCAAACGCAAACATGTAGCGAGCCGGAACTTGAATTGAGATCAACTTTAATACTTTGGCTTATCATCATCATCATCATCATCATCAGCCTATAATGTTCCCACTGCTGGGACACGGCCTCCTCTCAATGAGAGGGAATGGGCTATAATCTACTACGCGGGCGGTTGATGTCACATGCCTTCGATTTTTGGGTTCTAGGACATACCGGTTTCCTCACGATGTTTTCCTTCACCGTTTTGAGAGCAGCGGTGATGAAAATAAATTACACAAAGTAATGCGCCTGCCTGGGTTCGAACCTACGACTTGCTGTTCGTAAGTCGAGGCCGCCACCACTGGTCCACCGCTGCTCTCTCGGCTTATCAATTCAGGAAAAATAAAGATTAACAAAATAGGATCGATCACCATTGTCAGTAGCGGTTGGCAATGGTGATCAGCATGTGGACAAAGGTGATCAATACATATCGCACACATCATTCAAAATCAAAATCAAAGCATTTATTTCAAGTAGGCTACATAGGCAGTTTTGAATTGTCGAATTGCGAGCAGAGTCCCACCCAGTGCAGTCAGCAGCTGTATCTGTCTTCCTAGGTCGTACTTTCTGCATCTACAAACAAAAAATACTTACATTGTTTTATCGAAGTTAGATAATGTGGACAATGAGGGTCACTACGTAGATAATTGGAGTCACCTGACCGCGAATTCACAACGCTTCGACTGAATTTCGATTCGACAAGTCGTATCATCGTATGTCTATCCTTTTTTGGCATAACGAAAACGAGCGGGATAGACATACTACTTCCCGAATCCCGAAGGGGTATATGTATATAGTACCTATGTGTGTTTCGGTCCTCCATACATGAATTACACGTGTGCGTCTCAGGACGCTAGACAGAAGTGATAACTACTAATATAAGTTAAACGGAGCAATAATAAGGATTTCACTTCTCATGCTCTAAAAGTACGCCAATATAGATAGATGATACGATGCGGGATTAAAGTGACCATTTATTCCCTAGGGAGTAAAAAGTAGGTAGTTAAAAAATTGGTACGATCTTTTACTTTGAAACATGATAAGAAAAGAGTAACTCATCAAAGGTTTTATTTAAATTTCGAATTGGTTTGCAAATAGAAAGCGGTTTATTGAAAAAAAAACAAATGAACTCTTCAACGCGAGGAAAATTATTGTTGTTTGTGTGCATCGTTGATTTTTAAAAGTATGTGCAATGCCTCTGTTGCTAGCCGCTGCAGTAATGTAGGTACTAATTATCAGTGGAGTGTGGATCATCTTTATTGCGAAAATGTTGAGAGTTTGTGTTGTGTTTTAAATTGTTAGTCTGTGACTGACCTGATAGAAGAAAAATCTGACCGCTCAGTTCAGAATTTTTGTGGAGTGTAATTTTGTACGGTTTTAAATGACAATTTTTCTCGCACTCGAATTGAAAAGTACAGTTTGCACCTCGAGACTAAACGCCAATTTAATATACCTACCCTCGCTTTCATTGACTCAGACTCGGGATTCAAACCACCTCGGGTAAACAATGACTTCGTTTAGTCCCTCGTTATAAAATATACTATTGTAAATTTCTCGTTAACCAACTCCGCCCGCATTTAAAAAAATGGACAGTCAAATATAAATATGTAACAAAATTAAACTTCTAAGATAAACTAAAATGCTACTTTTAGCTAATAATTTAATTAAACAACAAATCAAACAGATATTTTCACAAGTAAAAGTTTTTAAGTGAGTTCAACCTTTTTTGTTAATAAAATTGGATTGTGTTTTTAGACACATGTGTCAAAATAAAAAGTACTAAATTTAAATCAAGTGCACCGCCAACATAACTTGCTACCCATTTTTAACGCCAATAAGGGATTCATTTCAATAAAATACGAAACACGTCTTCCATCAATTCTGTTAAAAAGATTTATGCAAATTTTGAAGTAGATTGGACCAAGGAATCGTACAAACTTTGCCCCCCTTTTGCAGCTCTTAAGGGTAGAATTTCGGAAAATAGCAATAAAAAAGTCGGTTGCAAAACGATGCTTGCGATAAACGGAAGCCTCTACATCCAAGATGGGTTTCTCGCAAGCATCGTTATTGCAACCCAATGTTTTCGTAAGTTATTAGCGATCGAAAGTTAGCGATTTTGTCGTTATCTATATGTCAAGACTGCCAATGCCGGCCGGCTGGGTGGCTCAGGCACTTAAAGGACTCCTTTTTCTCTATTTTTGTATAACCTGCGGCTTTCGCAGATAGTGTCAGTGGGAGTTGATGAAATCACTAATTAAAAATACTGGTGCAAACGAAACTAGTTAGCTTCATCTGCACCATTGATGGTGCTGGTCAATGGTGCATATCGGTAGGTACGACGGGAAAATGTCACTTACGGGATATCTTTTGTGATTTTTATTTGTATTGATTTGTTTTTGTTTAAAAATACTTGCGTGCATTATCTACATCCACATTTAGTTTTCGATTGATATTTTTCATGAATCTCATGAATCCTTGACGCACGACGCAACTCTGGAAGGGGTGCGATTTGTAAAGGCTATGGATGTGGGATTGCTTCGCTCGCGCTTAGCTCCGCTTACCCTCCTCCACATCCTCCTCCTGTAACATTAAAACCCGTTTATTGGTAAATCTTAAGTACTTACTGTTTATCTATCACTGTTCACAACTAAACTTAAAATGTCACTTTTGACGAGATAATCACGGAGCTATCACGGAAGATATCCCGTAAGTCTTAAGTATAAATCTTCAGTAATTTTTACCTACGAGTATTAGTGAATCTTAAGATTTACCGGTAAGTGATTGGTAAATGTAAGAAGTTTATAGGAAGAGACGTTATTTCGGGATTGTACAACTAATTTGTACAAGCCCGAAAAAATGTCTAAGTAGGTAGGTATGTTTGGAATTTTACGAATGTCATTTGATTATGTTGGTTTTGCGTTTAAAACAATGATAATTATTCATAATATCTGGCAATATACTGTTTCTGATACTAAACCATGTTATACCTAAACATGACCAACTATGTACGAGCCGAGATGGTCGCAGCAACAAAGCTACAGCAGCACCCCGTGACCCCGACCAAAATCAAATCAGGTTAGAACTGCGACAAAACGCTACATCCAAGTTAGATAGGTAGGTATTATCAAGTCGCTGTGTTTACAATTTAGAGTCGCTAATAGTCTGTTTCTGAAGTAAAACGTAAGATTTACCAAGTGTATAGTGGTAAAAGCTCATAATGAATGATGATCTCCGAATGATTCGGACTTCTTTTTACCAAAGAGTGGTTAAATCTTAGGATTTATCTACCGCAGTTCGGGTTAGTAACATATCTGCTCCTATTTTTCAGCATTGAAGATGAGTTTTTGCAAAGTTCTTAGGTACCTACCTACTGTAAAGGAACATTAAAAACTTTCAGCATCCTCTTTTTTCGCGCTTCCGACATGGTAGATACCTAGAGAGGAAAAAATAAGCATAACATCAATACAGAGACAGAAACACGTTAAAAAAACCGTTGAAGGCCCTCGTAATTAATTACGTGTGACATATGAAACGCTACCGGCTGTCGTTCTAACACATTTCTCCATAAATTATACACACAGAAAATCTTTTCTTGAATTAAAAATATCCTTGGGGCCAATGCTTAAAGTATCTTTTGCAGCTCCATCTATTAGTGTGTGAATGATTAGTTATTTGGACGACGTTAGAAGAGCGATGATTTTTTTTGAACATCAAGCGGCAGACTGCCTGTCGCCTACACCGGATGTATGCAGACCTTCGAATTTAAACACTTTAAAAGTGACCAATTTCAGCAGGGGGTCGAGCATGTTGATCTTACAAAAAACGCTTTTACGTTTTTGTAATGTCTTTATGTCCTTCATCATAAGACAGGCGGGACTGTGTCGTTGCGCGTCTTTTTAACAAAATACTTAAAATTATTCGTATGGTTTCAGACTAAGGCCAAGGGAAGAATACATTTCCCTTGGTAAATGAGTACATACCTATATTTATTGTCATAACTAACCATTAATTAGATATTCTAGTCATTTAATTTAAAATTTTCCTCAACGGTTTACGGTATTACAAGTTCTAAAAGCATTGTCACGGGGTGGCTATGGAACGTGGAGGCGACGAGAAACACAATTAATCCATTTGGAATTTATCCGGTGCAGTTACCCTCGAGGTTCAATTAAAATGTAAATGGGTGTCGCCGGGGCGGGCTGTGGGCTGGAAACACGCGCCTTATCGTAACACACCAGGCCACCACACTGTCGCCCTGTGAATAGCTGTTCGTAGAGCGCTGCCTATCAATATCAACCCATTGCAACTACTCCATTTACGTTTGGAATATTCTATTTCTTCAGGTTGGCTGTTTTTGTTTTCTTTGCGTTTGCTTTTCATATTGAAGATCTATAAATTAAGTTTTATTTTCACCTAGAAGAACATATGCTACTTCTAGGTCCTTTGCTAGCTCCTGTTTGGTATTAATTTCGGTGTAACAATGACTCAGGGATGATTTACATGCAGTGTTTCAACCCGGTACACACTGAATGGATACTGACCAATGTTTACAAACACTTGCCTCTTGTTTTTTTTTTAATCCAGTCAATCATTCTATATACCTAACATTGAATTAGAATATGAATGCTTAGGAACTTTAATCTGTGTGTTATAATAAAGCAGTATTATTAAAAATGCCAAAAATACAATTTTCTATGTAAGGTAGGTACCCTTTTTAAAGATGGTGTCGTTTTAGAAACAACTCAACCATCCCAATTATAAAATTATAAATGCGTTGGCAGTTCAGTGGGGTGACTCCTACTTACCTATGCTATGTTCGTTTTTGTGTCATTACTTTGGACTTATACTTACTGTGCAGAATGTCGGAAGTCAGGCCCAAATCGATAATGCTTGCTAGAGAGGGATAGCGCATATGATCGAGTTGAAAAGGGCGCGGTCGCCCCGCCCTCCTCGTCCCCGTAAGTATTTGTATCAACCCCTATAGCCTCGAACAGTCGAACCACAATTTATTGTTCTCAAAAACTCAATTTAAAATATTAACATAAATAAATGTCTACATATTTAAGTACTTACCTACTGTAGAATCAGAGTAGTCTACATTCACCTGAAGTTTGGTAGGTAGTTTTTTGACTTGAAAGAATATTATGGTGACTATCATTACTTAAAACCTAAACCTTAAGACGATTACATGAGCTAAACGCGAGTTTTATAATTACTGAAAGTATATGATTCACTGCTATAAACAAGACCAGAAAAATATATAATATTCTTCAGGATATATTCTAGCATGATACTGTTTTGAAAACATAATACAATTAATTTGGCTCGGTAAAAAGAAATCACGAACTTATCTCTAAAAATATCTTTCAAACAATAAAAAACATACTACTATGCATGTAATCATTCTGATTTGTTGGCAAACAATTCTACAAGCAATATATTAGCATGATACCTACTGTGTCAGATTTTTTAATCCAATCAATAGTTTTTTTGTAATTTGTATTTCGTGCTGCTTGGCCCACAGTGGCTGACGTAACAACCACTTTGTAGTGTAAGCTGATAAGAACTTTATTCTAGGTAACAGCATTTCAAACGAAGTTTGAACCACCACAAATAGAGTTGCTAATTTAGCTCGTCTAAGCGCCTTAAAGGTTAGTTACCTACTTGCTTAGGATCTAGATTAGTTGCAGTCGCTTGATTCGATCATTCGTGTCCAAAATTTCCGGCTTTTAGGTAGGTAACTTACCAGTCTTACCATGGGGTATCGTATTACCCAGTACCGAGTTGTAGAGGTCAGATAGGCAGTTACACCTTATAATCCTGGTATTAAGCTTCATCCAGTTAGACTGGAAGCAAACCCCAACATAGTTGGGAAAAGGCTAGGCACGCAAGTCAATCCGTTGTCGAACAAGCTAGTTGGTACCTATACAGTTTAAGCCACAAATTACGTTGTAAAGTGTAAACCAAATAGCTTGTTCGACCGTACCTACAAGCGGACGTCACGCGATTTCACCCGCATTGTTCTCGTTCCCGAGGGAGTTCGGGGATAAAATATTTATAGCTAACAATTCCTGAAATAATTTTTCAAAACCGCTCCAATAGTTTTTAAAGTTTATTCGTTACATACAAAAATACAATAGGAAGTCTTAGGAGCCTACAAGGCATCCTAATGAAACTAATAAAGATAGGTAAGTACGAGTAGTTAGGTACCCTAGTCATTAGTTACTCTATCCTCCACAAAAAAGTTTCAATTGTGTTAAACGGCCCGTTGTGTGAGGTCGTAGTGGATCATGCATGTTATTTCGACGAAGAGTTTCAGCTGTCCTTTGAAGCTATTCGTATAAATGTATGTAGGTAATATACACGTGTGAAAATAAAAACTACTCACATAATGAAAAACGTTTAGAAAGTAATTATCTGATAACTGTTAATTGCGTATTAAGTATATCTTTGTTACTGGGTAAGTGCAGATAGTGTTTAAAAACATTTTTGAATTAGAAGCCGAATCCAACAATTTCGTTTCAAACTTCACAAAAAGAACAAGGCCTTGATCTTGACCAAACGAATGAGGACCAACGAACATCAAGAAAAAAAATATGCTGAAATTCCATTTGTACAGGGCTCAGGGTTATGACTTTTTCGGCAATATTTGGATTGGGACATAACATAAAGCAATTATGATACTCAAGTGCAATATAATGGTGACAACGCGACGCTGCGACCGATTTTTGGATGCCTGCCCCCTGTGTTCACTAGTTGACCGTTTAAACCGTTTACAAATAAAAACTAAGATCGCTTTTTTAAGTGAATGTACCGTGATTGCTCAGCATTACATTGAGAATGTCATCAGGCCTCATGTGATCCTGAGGTCCTGGGTTAGATTCATTTCATGGGACCCAATCTTTTTTTTTTTTTGGTAGGGCATCACGCAGTTTAGTCTTGAGAGACTGGCTTTTGCTTAACCGGGCAAGTCCTGTGGATGCCTTGAATTTAAAGCATCCATCCAGGGCAACAATAACCGAGCCAACCTCGGCTTAGGGCGTCGCTTGGGGCAGCAAAAGAACAGGCTGGACCTGGTTTTCATTATTTAGGGACTGGTTTATCACTACTGGCTCATCTTTGCGGGCTAGGTCGACCAAGGGTGGGGGGGGGAGGATTGAAGGGGGGGGGGGGTTATGCGCCGGATCTCGACGACGAGGTCGGAATGTTTTCGGTTTGTATTTGTAGATACACTCTACGAACTGTACAGGGACCTAATTCTGCTATTTATATAAATTCGTCACTCCAACACGATTCCATTCTCATCCCATTGTCATTTTGCTTAAAGTTTGTAATTTGCTAAATTCACAATGCATTTTAATGGCATTGTATTGTAATTATTATAAAACCCTTAGTACAAATGGTTTTCGAAATCTACTACTAAATGCAAACATTTATTCATTTCATGTACGAGATTATCATTCTATGACATTTCTTTCAATGAAGTGTAAGTGGTTGATCATTGAAAAGTCATAATGGCGCCATTATGATAGCAGAATTAACAAACTTGTCAAAATTTGACAGAACTTGATCATTATGAAATCAATGATCGACTACTCTGACACTATTGTAATAGCAGAATCGAGGCCCTGTTATCTTTCCTACTCTCTTGCAAAAGAGTGATAGGGGTTGTCGGGGGTGACTATAGGGTGACACGTGGACGTCGGACTGAACTAATACGCGATGGGGCGTACCGGGCGGCAGATGCGATCAGGGGTTCTTATGCTTGATAGCAGTGTCAAAGTAAGGCTTGGAAAGGCGTTTCATGAACTGCTGGACGGTGGGGATCCTAAGGTCTACATGAAGACTCATTTTGAATCATTACAGACATAAAGGGTGATCGGTGATCTTACGGAGGAATTGGTTCTGCAAGGTCTGCATCCTGTGAATGTGACGGACATGGGCGAATACGACACAAGCGTTTGTCATGATAGGTCGGATAACTGCAGTGCAAAGACGCAACTGGCACTTGAGTGACAACTTACTCTTTCTAGTAAGCATAAAGTGGTGTCTGCCCATAGCGAAAGAAGCAAGGGATAGGCTTGCCGAACATGGTGAGGGGGGGGGGCAAACCTGGCGGTCGCTGAAGGCGTGACTTTTTTTGAAGTACTGCCTGGCTCTTTTCAGGGTTTACCTCGATCCTCCACTTACGGAACCAAGCAAAATCAAAATATTTTATTTTACATAAGCCTAGATGGGCACTTATATAACGTCGAAAAGGTGCACGGTTTTCGTTGGTCGATTCCATGGAGAAGAACTGGCAAGAAACTCTATGGTTACTCTTTTCAAGCGCCGCGTGAGTCTGATTGGAGGGCGCGGCGGACTTCAACCTGAGAGTGGCCGGCATAGTAAATTGCTGTGTCGTCGGCAAATAGGGCTACCTGAACTTTGTTGTTCTTGGGGATTTCACTGGTGTACAGCGTGAAAGCCAGAGGGGAGATTACGGAGGCCTGAGGGACTCCAGCACGAACAGTGTGGGGAGAGGATAACGTCTTCCCCACACGATAGCGGAAAGTACGGTTCGACAGAAAGTCTCGTAAGATGAGCATGAGACGGTCAGGCACACCAAGTTTGTATAGCTTATACCTTATACAATAAGCTATTGTGTCAGACCTTGTCAAAGGCTTTCGCTACGTCGAAATACATCACTCCCCGTCATCGCTCCACGCTGGAACCTAGCGCTCAAGTGTTCAACGATGCGGTGGACTTGATGTATACAAGAATGTTCGGTCCTGAAGTCGAACTGTTCTTTGGGGATGAGGGCCTTAGTCTCGGCATAATCTCTGAGTCGCTTATAAATAAGCCTTTCATAGATTTTACCGAGTGCACTCAGGAAACTGATCGGCCTGTAGCTCGAAGGCTGGCTTTCGGTTTCCCAGGTTCGGAAATACCGATGACAATGGCCTCTTTCCACACTTGCGGGAACATATTATTGCTCAGGGCGCCATTGAAGATGGCTGTCAAAAGGACTATGAGCCGAGCGGGGAGGGCTTTGAATACCCTATTGATAAAGCCGTCGGTGCCAGGGCTTTCCGAGGCTGGAGCTTATCTATGATATCCTTGACGTCTTCCGGAGTGATTGAGGGGAATTAGTCGTTGGGAGTCTTCTACTGGGAAAGCGATGTTCTTCGTTCGACTTCTGCATCACCTCATCAAGGTGTTACTTGTCTACTGGTAGAGTGCTAGATTAACATTGGGATTCCAAACTGTCAGCCAGACATTCTGCTTTTGAGTGTCGTCAAAAGCGACGCTCTTGTCGGGACAGATGAGGGGTGGAGAAGAGACCTCTTCCGAGGTCGAGTTCGGTGAGCGTCTTGTCCCATTGGTTTGAACGAAACTCACTAGTACGTTTCTTCACAGCACGCTGCAAGGAACGCATGTGAGTCTTGTTCGCATCGCAGGGCCAAGCGCTGTAGGCACGTATAGCCGCGTTCTTCTCGATGATCAGTTCACGGATCTCGTCAGGAAGTTTCCAGCGGTGATCGCTCATCGCTGGTCCCGAGAACAATCCTTCAGTAACGATTGTACGTGTTTTGTAAACGAGTTGATCGCGGCCTCGGTGTCTGCGACTGAGACAATATAGTCAGGAATACCATCTAGAAGCGGTGACGTGTCGGATTTCAGCATATCGCTTACTTTTCTACAGTCTGTTATAAGGATAGTGGGTGGGGGTTGGCTGGGGCCTATGATACCCGAGCAAGGAATTAAGTGCATGAGCATTGGGCGATGGTCAGAATGAAGCTCGTGTAACGTCTCAATCAAGTGTAACCTTTTTTTTTTAGGATGGGTAGTCATCAAATGACTTCCCTCACTCTGGGCGGAGCGGGAGGGAGTGTCAGACTTATACTGACTAAAATCCATCCATGTTCCTTTCTCGCCCTTTATGTTCCGAGGCCGCGGTATCTCTTTCGAACAGGCCCGCAACCCCAGCAGGCTTCGGCCCTTGCGGGCCCCTCCCCTTAAGCTGACATCTCTTTGAGACGCGCGTGGAACACGAACGCGCCGTCGACACGGCCTGTCGTCATTAGACGGATGGACAGCTAGCTAGCCCATAGCTAACCGTCCACAGACCCGCATCTACGGTGGCCGGTAGCCACCACGTGGCCCCCGACGCCCGGTGCGTCTCACGCGGCGGCTAGGAAGAGAGGCTCTATCCCTCTCTCGTTCCGCCACCTCCTTCGCTAGCATGACTGCTTCGCAGAAGGAGGTGACGGCTTCCCATTTCGTCTCGCCCCAGACCATGGATTGAATCCGGGCCTGACACGAGAGGTCGCTGCCGCCGATCGCCGCTACGAGGACACGGTGGTGCTCCGCCCACGCATGGCAGATTTCCACCGTGTGCTCCACCGTGTCCTCCGGTCGATCCTCCCAGTGGAGACACCCGGGCGTTTCCTCCCGCCCGATTCGGTGCAGGTACCTCCCGAAACATCCGTGTCCGGTGAGAACCTGCGTCAGGTGGAAGGTGAGGACGCCGTGGCGCCTCTCCAGTCACTCCTCAAAGAGGGGACTTACCGCCACTATCGTGGCGTGCTCTGCACGGGGTTGCGAAAGTCGCTCTTTCCATGTCGCCATGAGATCGCGCCGGAGGTCTGTCCGCTGAGCGGCGATTTGCTGCGACAGCGGAGTTTCCCCCGGCGTAGTGCCTCCGCGCGCCACACATGCGCGCGAGGACTATCGCCTCCAGATCCCATGGCGGCAATCCGGCAAGCAGGCCCGCCGCCTCGCGGGAGATCATGCGGTACGGACCATCTTTACGTCCACCACTTTTTGGGGCGCGTTCAGATAATGAGCGGCTCACCGCCTCAAGGAACGCGCCCACACTGGGGCCCCGTAAAGGTGCGGTCGGGTCAAAGTTAATGGACTGTCCTAGATCAAAGAGGTCTCTCCCTCTCGGGTTCGTCATTCTACTGTTCCAGGCAGGATGTTTGGCATTAAGATCGCCCGCGATAATCACAGAACCATTTAAGCCGAAAAGGTGGGTGAGATCATTAACCAGTAGGTTGTGATCCTCCGACATGTATGAGGGGGCCAAATAAGCAGACATTTTATGGATCGGTTTATGAGCGGTCATGACTAGCCGGCAGATTGAGACTTTTTTTTTTTTTTTTTTTTTAAGGATGGGAAATCATCAAATGACCCCCCCACTCTGGGCGGAGCGGGAGGGAGTGTCAGACTCTTACTGACTAAAAACCATCCATGTTCCTTCCTCGCCTTTTACGTTCCGGGGCCGCGGTATCTCTTTCGAACAGGCCCGCAACCCCGGCAGGCTTCGGCCCTCAGATTGAGACCTCAAGTAGGAATTCTAAAGGAGGGGGGTCGATTGGGATGCAGTGCAGTTCATTGCAATAATTTACTAAATGAGCCTGCCACCCTTGTGGCAACGTAACCTATCATTGCGAACTTAATCGAAAGTTGGCAATCTTGGGATCACGGTGGCTGGGCTTGAGAAAAGTCTCTTGAATGAGAAAAATGTCTACATTATGGTCACGGAGGCAGGAAGCGATCTCATCGCGCTGTCCTCTCATGCCATTGGTGTTAAAAAATCTAATCTAAGGGACTGAGGTTGGGTTATTACCAATTTGGACTAAGTATAGGTACAGTTATCTGTGGCAATTTTCATTCTCGCAAACATGTTGGAAAACTGACCAAAAACGCACGTGTGTGAAATTCATGGCATGTTGAACCTAATCGTAGTGCGATAAGAACCAGTTTCCGAGGAAGTTTTATTGAAAAGTAAATTATTTGAATAATGTGAAAAATATAAAGGACTTCATTGTATTTACCTACCTACCTTAGATTTTATCTGTATGAATCAATACAGATAAAATCTAAAAAAAAGATAGTAAATTTAGGTATTTTTTTCCACAAGAGCCGAGTTAAACTGTGGATAGCCGAAGACAAAATGTCGAGAACTAGCACCTCACTAATTTATATAGTGTTATGTGAAAAAATAAGCATGTTTTGTTATCGAATTACTAAACGTGCCGTTTAGTAATTCGTAATTAAATTGCCGTTATTTGTAATAATCATAACTATTTGATAATGGTTCTGTTGCTGCACTGGTTTCTTATTTACTATTTAAGTAAGTAATTACCTGTATTTTCCGTTTAATCATTAGAACACATATTCACTACATTTTTAAATATTCTAGTACAAAACTATGTATATAGCGTGACTGGTAATTAGTGTACGAAACGTTCAGTACTTACAGTACATAACAACTGTTTTTTTTTTGCGATTTCAGTTTTGGTCCCATCGTAAAAGTTGCCTGTTATCATGAGCAGATTGTTAAAGTATAATTACCAGTCACCCTATATGTCGTAGCCAATTTGTATAACACGCCGTATTACATACTGCCGCGCCGGATTGTAAAATGTCGCCGTTATGAAATGCGGCGTCGTCACGTTCAGTCCGATTGTAGTAGCGTTACGTTTGACAAAGCGGCGTCCAACGTTTAGCCGTATTGTAAAACGACCGAATAAAATAATGAAAATTCCGAAAATAAGGCGTAGTAGACGTAGCCCCGGGTTCCTATTTCTGTGTGCAGGGTTTAAAGTAACCTAACATAACCTAACGTCGGGTGCCCTAAGTACCGTGCTCGCTTCGCTCGCTTTCAAAGCGGCCGGCGTGTTGACGGTGCGCCCGTTGTATTTGGGGGGCACGTTTACGCCGCTTTGACTAACGCTAAGTGCTCATTCCGCGCTGTGCTTTATTTCAGCCGAATTGTAATACGGCGTGTTCTACGATTTGGCTGCGACGTATATAAAACATAAAAATAGTAGCCCACCAGCGCTGGGAACAGGGCCCGAGCCGGTGGTCAGGACTCTTGAGAGACGAACCTCCTAATAATACGTGCCTTGTCCAGAAGTAGGTACTGCTTTTTGAATCAAGCGTTAGATCCAGCTGCCGAGCGAGAGTCTCCTAAGATGTTGTTATTATTACTTTATTATCTGTTTATATTACGTTTGTTTTAAATATTTTTTGATACTTAGTTGACCGAACTAAGTATCTCATTTAAAAATGTTATATAAAATCTTGAGGAAAGCTAAAGTTACCGCGTAGCGAGAGCGACACCATTGGTACACTGCCTGATAACCCAAGAAACTATGTAGTTCTCTAGATCCTTTCAGGCCATGTTAATCATGCTCGGGCCAAATCCTCCGACTGGAGCAGTTTATGGATAATCGGTACGTGATACTAGCCAATTACGACATATTAGAGGCTACAGAAGACTGTGAGGGTAACTGAGGGATTAAACAGAGCGAGCCCGAAATTAGCACTACCTCGTATAGGTTGGATGTTTTTGAACATGCGTCTTTAAATTGGGATTGGGGGGGGGGGGGGGCATGTCTGTATTATAGGTGAGTCAGAGTCGTCACACAGTGGCCCGGGTACCAGAAGACGGGTGTCGTCGCCGTAAGAGGCCTAGAAAACACTGGCGTGGCGACCTAGAGGCGTTTATGAGAGATTGGCCTGAGAAAACCACACGGATAGAAGATGCGGCTATCGGAGAGGCCTTTGCCTAGCAGGGGGACAATACAGAGTTATATTTTCAATGACCGGCCAAATTTTCAGAGATGGTTTAGAATCGATATAATTTTCGTTATGACGAAAAAAACAACATATTTTTTAAAATTAAAATTTTATTCCTGTTCACCACTTAAAAGTCAACAACCTAGACGAGTAGTAGTTAACACACCACACACATACATTTTATGCGGTGCATACACGCACACAAATGCATTGATTCTCACAAGGTTTATGATTTAGGACATTTTTAGGACATTTTCAAATGAATGCAATTATTTTATTTAATATTTTTAGACAATAAGATTTTAAATGCACTTTTCGTTTGATAAAAATTAAGATATCTCTAGAGCTTAATTTTTATCAAGATAAATTAATAACATTCATTTTAACTCTGGCTGGTCATTGAAAACTAACCCTGTATAGGCCAAGTAAAAAAAAAACATAAACAAGAGCTATAAAATTTATTTCCCAGCAAATGCTGAAAAGCTTGAGAAAAACACTTTTTTGCAAAAAATAAAACCGACTTAAAAAAAAAAACTAAAAAGTGAAAAATAACTTTAGCTTCTGAAGTCGGTGACATTTGTTTGATTGCTTTAGTTTTTTTGTCACCGACTTCAGAAGCTAAAGTTATTTTTCACTTTTTAGTGGTTCACATGTGCTTGATACATGGAAAGTGCATACCGTTACAATTACAACAAGCCCAAACACGACTATGGTACATTGTCTCATTATGGAGTTCCGTGACTCTTGGCTTCATCATCAGATCTGATGGTAGAATGGGTCTTATCAAACGCAAATGCTTTACTTGTTGTAGAAAATACCAAAATCGCAACACGTTTTCATATAAAATTTGAAGAGTTTCCTCGATTTCGCCAAGATTCCATCATCAGATCCCGACTTGGTGGCTATGGGACCATTTGGAAAAAATACCTTTTCCAACAAAAAAACAATTTTCTAAATCGGTTGTCAAGCGACGGAGTTATGCCCAAATAAACATAAAAAAAAAATTAGAACCTCCTCCTTTTCTAGAAGTCGGTTAAAAACGTTATGAAAACAGTAGTTCTTGTAAATCAAATTCTTCATTTTATTAAAATACAATCTATGGTAAGGAAAACTGTGAAAAAAATTGTGATTAATAAAACAATTTTTTGGAAATCTGTGAATGCAGAAGAATGTTTCACTTTGAGTAAAATTTGCTATCTGCAGTATTCTGAGTAGGTACTTTCCCTCCAGGTGGCAATAAAAAAATCCACCCTGTATATTCCCATACCAACGACTGGACCAGGCAACTTATAACACGCGCACACTCCGGACTGACGAGAAGGTAGGGGAACTCGAAGAAGAATTGAGCAGACTGAGATGGAGTATTGTAGGATTATCTGAAGTCCAAAGAGAGGAGGAGGACACGATAATCCTAAAATCCGGCAACCTGCTTTATTTCTAAGAGGGTGACCGCCAGTCCCAGGATGGTGTTAGGTTTATCGTTCACAAGTCCCTTGTGAACAACGTGGTGAAGATCGAGAGTGTGTCGACCAGGGTGGCGTACCTTATACACAGAATATCCTCAAGATATTCGCTGAAGGTCATACAGGTCTACGCCCCGACCTCGGCACACCCCGACGACGAAGTGGAGACCATGTATGAGGATATCTCTAAAGTCATGCATGGTTTCAAAACTCACTTCACCGTTGTCATGGGGGACTTCAACGCGAAACTGGGCAAACGAGACGGGGATGAGCTGCAGGTGGGGCAATTAGGAATTGGACGCCGGAACCACCGGAGTCACCAACTGGCTAGTTTTATGGAGAAGGAGGGCCTTTATATGATGAAATCCTTCTTCAAAAAGCGTGAGAACAGGAAGTGGACCGGGCAGAGCCCAGATGGTGCAACAAAAAAAAGATTGACTTCATTAAGTCAACCAAGAAGCAAATGTTCAATGAGGTCCCTGTGATCAATTCGGTGAAAACCGGGAGCGATCACCGCATGGTAAGAGGCACAATGAACATCAATATCAAGCTAGAAAGGTCTCGACTGATTAAGTCTACGCTCCGTCCAGCACAGATCCAAATCCAAAACCCCGAGAGCTTACAACTCAAACTCCAGAATCGTTTCGAGTGGCTAGGGACCTCAGTGGACGAATACAACGATGGGTTCGTGGAAACTGTCCATACAACCGGGTCTAAGTTCTTCAAGACACGTCGTACAGATCAGAAAAAGAGGTTCTTCTATCAAACTCACAAGCTCATGAAGGAGTGGCGCGAGATGATCCTGCAGTCTTCAGATGAGGCGTCGAAATACCGGCAGCTCAATAGACAGATCTCTAAATCCTTGAAGAGCGACCTCCGCCGCTTTAATACTGAGCGCTCGAGCGGAACAAAAGCTCCAAAGTATTTTTAAGAGATCTGAGCCAGCTCACGAAACTGAAGATCGACGACGCCAGGATCTTATCCGCCAAACCGGAGCTACTGAGGGTGATCGAGAGCTTTTATAGACAGTTCTACACGTCAACCAGCAAACCCATTGTCGACCTAGGAAACGACCCAAGAGCTAGACCAACCCGACACTATACCGAAGACATTCCGGACGTCAGCCTGTACGAGATTAGAATGGCTCTAAGACAGCTCAAAAACAACAAGGCATCGCGTGATGACGAACTCGAACGATTTCGATTAGAACTCTTTCGGGTAGGTTAAGCTCAGCTGCATATGCAGTTAGGAAAATAAGGCAGTTAACGGATGTACTCGTAGCCACAGCTAGGTTAGTTTACTATGCTTATTTCCACAGTATTATGTCTTCGGCATCCTGCTGTGGGGATCAGCAGCAGAAGTTGATTCCATTTTTATACTACAGAAGAGGGATCTATAAAATGGGTCCTCGCGAGTCACTCAGACAATAATTCAAAGAGATCGATATACTAACTCTGCCTTCACTTTATATCTTTGAATGTATTTTATATGTCCGCAAAAATCGAGGGCTTTTCAAAATTAGAAGCGACTTCCACAATAAAAATACACGCAAGTACACGAGTAAACATGGAATTGTAATACCTAAATTCAGATTAACAAAAACTAGCAAGTCTTTTATTATAAACAGTATACGCTTTTTTAACAAGTTGCCTAAGTCAGTTATAGAACTGATCGATGGAAAGTTCAAAAACTATATTTATTTATTTATTTATTTATTTATTTAGGATCTCCAACAAAGAATATACACAAAACACTAAAAAAAGAATCGGCGACAAAAGTAGCACGTAGGTGTACTCCTTCACTTACAGGAGACCACAGCATGCATAATAAAATGTATAACCAAGCAAATAAAACAAAGTTATAGTAGCACTTAAAAAAATAAATTAACATCAACACACATTAAGTAATACAATTTGAAAATTAAATTAAATTAGATTTGAATTAAAATCATAACACATTTAGTAATAAAATTAGAAACATAAATTAAAATTAAAATGACACAATAATTAACAAAGAGATAATTGTTTGAGGCTTTTTTTGTAATTTGCGAGGGAATCCCAGATGTCAAGATTAGAGGTCTTAGATGAAGTGTTATATTGCCTACAAAGTCTTGGCACAGCGGCGTAATGACCCAAGTTGGTTTTCGAGCCAGGAATGTAGAATAACTCATATGTTTTATGCCTGGGAGTACGAGTTGGAATTTTAATATCTAATGAGATCAAAAGTTCACTGCAATCTATAGTTCCACTAAATATTTTGTGAAGGATGGTGAAGTCCAGTTTCTTCCTACGACTGGCTAGTGTTTCCAAGTGATAATATTTTAACCTATCAGAGTAGCCAGTCAGTTGTTTAGCCAAGTGATCGCCGTAGCACAGATGGTAAAGAAACCGCTTTTGGACACTCTCTAATCGCTTGATATAAACATCGTAATGCGGATTCCATACCACCGAACTATACTCTAAGATTGGACGGACTAGAGTGTTAAAGAGCTTTATTTTTGTGGATGGTTTCTTAAATTCTTTACAGTTTCGCAAAACGAATCCCAGTACCTTATATGACTTAGACACAATATTTAGAATGTGCACATCGAACTTCAGTGCTTGGTTGAGTTGAACTCCTAGGTCGCGAACACTACTCAGTTTCTGTACTTCAACCCCGTCTATGTAGTATTTGTTATCTAGTACCTTTTTGTTACGAGTGAACTGGATGTAGTGACACTTACTGATATTCAATTTCATTTTATTTTGCGTACACCAGTTCGCAAGTCTATTGATGTCGTCTTGTAGCATTATGGAGTCTAGGTTACCCTGTATTGGCTTCATTATCTTTAAGTCATCAGCAAACAAATAAAAACGGGAGTTTTTGAAGCATTCAGTGATGTCGTTAATGAACACGTTAAAAAGGATAGGTCCCAAATGTGATCCTTGTGGAATTCCGGAAGTTGGTTTATAGCTGTCAGAAAAGTGTCCATTAACTACCACTTTTGACTCTCTATCTTCAAGGTAAGATTTAAACCACCCTATTATGGTCCCACCCACACCCAGTTTGGCCAGTTTATTTACAAGAAGACAGTGATCTACCTTATCAAATGCTTTACTAAAGTCTGTGTAAATAGCGTCCACTGGTATACGATTGTCAAGACACTTAGACAAAGCCGATGTAAAACACAATAGATTAGTATCGGTAGATCTAGACTTCACAAAGCCATGTTGATACTCAGTGATGTGTTGTTTAAGGTACCACATCAGATGTCTGCTTACAATTTTTTCGAACACTTTTCCAAATGCACCTAGTATAGAGATTGGTCTATAATTATTAACTAAATGCTTTTTCCCGGATTTAAAAATAGGTATCACGAGAGCTTCCTTCCAAGTATTTGGGAAAATACTATCATGTAGAGATTTATTAAAAATAGTTTGTAGGGGAGACACTAAGGCCTTAGCGCAACGTTTTATGAACATTGGAGGAATGCCGTCACTACCCACACCCTTTGTTTCGTCCAACCTGATTAATTCACGGTATATTTCGTTACCATCAATTTTTAAATTACACAGAGCTGCGGAAGAGAGGGGAAAGGCGGTGTTCTCATGACTTGGATTACTTTCTGTAGGGGCAGTAAAGGTACTTGAAAAATTATCTCCAAACATATTACATATATGTCCTGTCCGCCTGACGCGATTTTATTGTTGTGAGACATTTGTGCGGGGTATGAACTGCTACCTTTTCTTTTAGTTTTAATGAAGGACCAAAATGTTTTAGGGTTTTTTGTTATACTATTTTCTATACTTGAAATATATTTCTTGTAGCATGTCGAACTTAAAGAATTGCATTCGTCCCTTAATCTCTCAAAAAACTGTTGTTCTAATGGATTTTTGTACTTTTTAAAACGATGGTGGTATTTGTACTTCTCTCTGAGACGTGCTATTAGATCACGTGAGTACCAAGGTGGATATTTATTGCTCGCCGTCTTTTTCATTGGGATACATTCTGTAATGACCTGTCCTAATAAGCAATAAAAAACGTCTACCATATCATTAACAGAGGCACAGTTTTTGAACGTGTCATCCCAGTCAATTGCTAATAAGTGATGCAGTACAGTATCGTAATCCGCTCGATGGAAATTCGGTTTTTCTACATTATTAGCTTCTAAAAACAGTTCAGCTTGCACTGGTAAATAAAACTCCAACGGGGGATGTAAAGGGTCCTCTTTTGATAAACTATGGGTACAACGGGTTACGTCAGTAACGGAGGTGTTACATAATATTAAATCCAATATTTTCTGCTTATTATTTAAGATATTATTATATTGATTAAGACCATTTAAGGTCAAGAATTCAGTGATTATCGCATTTGTATCTGTGTTGCTGGGTTCTGGGTACAAGTATATAAGGTCCTTAATTGTAAGCCATGTTATGTTAGAGAGATTAAAGTCCCCCAAAATCAAAATTTGATCATTGTTGTTAATTACATTTTGGACGTTTTTAGTATATAATGCCAGCGTGCTACTTTGAATGGGTGGCGGTAGGTATACGCCACTGATGTACAGTTTATTAATGAAACAATTTTTTGAGCTAATATTGACGCTTATCCATAGATCTTCAATCTCGCTTTCAAAGTGGGATAGTCTACATGATTTCAGAGTTTTCGAAACGGCAATCAAAACACCACCTCCCTCTTTGCGAGTTTTATATTTACTTGACTCACGATCGCGCCTGTAAACTAAATACCTCTCGTCAAACAACTCAGAATCATAGACACCGCTGTTCAACCAAGTTTCTGTTAACACTATAATGTCGTAATTATTCAAGGAAATGTTATTATAAAAGTTAATAGTTTTGGTTTTTAAGCCTCGTACATTTTGATAGTACACACGTAATGGACGATTGAACGTGACTAGATAAAAACAATAGGAACTTGTCACTTAGCTTATATTAAACGTGACCTTATGAAAAAAGCTTATTACAAAATCAAGGACTACGTTGATGACAAAGAAGTTTGGCTATGATTCCTTCTGCGCATGCGGCTTCCCTGCATGGTAGGCTCATAAACGGCACAGATTTGTGGATGTCTCTAACTATTCTCAATGTCATTATTCTTTTTCTTTTGATTCAGATTATTACAGTAGTTTTCAAATCATTTTTCTCATTTTTTGCTCAGAATAGTTACAGCACTGATGACAATATTTGTGACACTTGTTTAATTTAGTTCTTTAATTAAATATTCTTTTTTTTTACCTTTTTATAGATGCTTTTTTACCTATTATTTGTGAATGAGTGAACATTGAAGGCCTTTTAGATTCCCTGATGCTGTTTAACTTTTGTTAAACATTCCTTTTGTTTTACATTGTTTGTATAGCAAGCAACGACCTATGTTGCGGGCCTATTCGAAAAAGATACCGCGGCCCCGGAACATAAAGGGCGAGGAAGGAACATGGATGGGTTTTAGTCAGTAAAAGTCTGACACTCCCTCCCGCTCCGCCCAGAGTGGGAGAAATCATTTGATGATTCCCCATTCTAAAAAATAAAAAAGCAACGACCTATTGTCGGGCCTCCGCTGTCCCCCCATACTTTAGTACTAATGCTGTAATCTATACTAATATTATAAAGCTGAAGAGTTTGTTTGTTTGTTTGTTTGTTTGTTTGTTTGTTTGAACGCGCTAATCTCAGGAACTACTGGTTGGAATTGAAAAAATCTTTTTGTGTTGGATATCTTTTTGTGTTGGATAGTCCATTTATCGAGGAAGGTTATAGGCTATATATCATCACGCTATGACCAATAGGAGCGGAACATAAATGAAAAATGTTGCAAAAACGGGGAAAATTTATTCCTTTGTGAGCTTTTTCTCTCATATATGTGACGCAGACGAAGTTGCGTGGGTCAGCTAGTGAAATATAATAATATTGTAATACCAAATGATTTGAAAAGAGTAACCATGGAGTTTCCTGCCGGTTCTTCTCCATGGAATCGACCAACGCGAACCGTGCAACTTTTTCGACGTTTTATAAGTGCCTATCCAGGCCTATGTGAATTAAAATATTTGAATTAATGATTTTTTTATTTAGACGGCATTACGGCCAAACTCCTGAAGGCGGGTGGAAAACCGATACCTAAGGCCCTTCAGAAGCTGTTTAATTCCGTCATACTCGAGGGGAAAACGCCACAGGCATGATGCAGGGGAGTGGTGGTACTTCTACAAGAAGGGTGACAATGCCCGCTTGAAGAATTACAGGCCCATCTGGCTTCTAAGTCATGTCTACAAGTTGTTTTTCATGCGTCATCACGAATCGTCTCGCGCGCAGGTTTGACGATTTCCAGCCAAACGAACAAGCCGGTTTCCGAAAAGGGTTAAGCACCGTGGACCACATGTATGTATATGCTTCGGCAGGTATACAGAAGACCGAAGAGTACAACTTGCCTCTCTGTTCAGCGTTTGTGGACTACGAGTAAGCCTTCCATTCGATCGGGACCTGGGCTGTACTGCAGTCTCTCCAACGGTGCCAAATTGACTACCGGTACATCGAGGTGTTGTAGAGTTTGTACAAAAACGCCACCATGTCAGTCCGACTTCAGGACCAAGCCTCGGAACTTATCCTTCTGCAGTGAGGTGTAAGGTAGGGAGACGTCATATCTCCGAAACTGTTCACCGCTGCACTGGAGGATGTCTTTAAGGTTCTGGACTGGAGAGGGCTAGGCATCAACGTCAATGGCGATTACATCGCTCACCTTCGGTTTGCCGACGATACTGTGGTCAAGGCTGAGACCATGGAGGACCTTAGTACAATGCTCGATGATCTCAGTACAGCTTCCGAAAGAGTGGGTCTAAAAATAAACATGGACAAGATGAAGTTCACGTTGAATGGCCATGTCACACCCACTCCTGTCAAGATCGGAGACTCGACACTCGAAATTATAGACGATTATATCTAGGTCTAACTTCGAGAAAGAGGTCAATCGTCGAATCCGACTCAGCTGGGCAGCGTTCGGAAAGCTGCGAGGTATCTTCTCGTCCAACTTACCGCAGTGTCTCAAGACGAAAGTCTATGACCGGTGTGTGTGTGTTGCCAGTGATTACATACGAGACTGAAACGTGGTCGCTCACAATGGGCCTTACCAAAAGGCTTAAAGTCACCCAAAGGGCAATGGAGAGGGCTATACTCGGAGTTTCCTTGCGTGATCGAATCAGAAATGAAGGCATCCGCAAGAGAACCAAGGTCAACGATGTAGCCCGAAAAATTGCCAAACTTAAGTGGCAATGGGCAGGGCACATTACTCGCAGAACGGATGGCCGATGGGGCCGAAAAGTTTTAGAGTGGCAACCGCGAACCGGAAGACGATGCGTTGGAAGACCTCACACTAGGTGGACCGATGACCTGGTGAAGGTTGCGGGAATCCGTTGGATGCGAGTCGCAAGGGACCGATTAATGTGGCAACACTTGGGGGAGGCCTATGTCTAGCAGTGGACGTCTTTCGGCTGAAATGATGATTCTCGTATTTTGAACATTTTGTATGTGTTTTAATATGTATTAGTTTATTTCATGTTATCTGTAAGGTTGCGGTAATCCGTTGGATGCGAGTCTAAAGGGACCGGTTAATGTGGCGACACTTGGGGGAGGCCTTTGTCCAGTGGAAGTCTTTCCGCTGAATGATGAACAGTATTGTCTCTGGTGTTCGAAAACCCTAACTTGCGAATGAGCAAAATATTTATGAGACATAGATGACCATCCTTTTTCATTGCGTTGACTAAGAAGCCCATACTTTGTATGTATATATATTTCTACATATGTATTTCTACAATTATAAACGCGTTAAAAACTCTCAACATAAAAATACTGAAGACTTATGGGGCATATCCCTCAAGGTTCTTGAAGTTTTTATTAAATCAATCGCTCCTATCCTAACAGGCATTTTCAGTCAATGTTTGGATAGCGGCAAGTTTTCTAATCTAATGAAACATATTAAAGTGGTACCAATTTTCAAATCGGGTTGTAAGAGTGATCCTTCTAATTACAGACCTATATCTGGGCTTCCCGCATTGAGTAAAATCTATGAAAAAAACATGCTGGACCAGGTCGACAGCGGACGTGGGAGTAAAACTCTTCACTCCCATTTTGGAATTCGGAGGATGACATTGCCATTTTTTGTGAATAACCTAAAGCGTTCGACTACGTCGACCGCAACACACTGATGATGGTTAAATTACACCAATACAGAATTTGTGGTCAAGCTGCTGATCTTGTTCTTTCTTACTTGTCAAACAGGCAGCAAAAAGTAATGTACAAATGGGGCGACGTCCTCCGGGTCTCTAGTCAAGATAGGCATGCCCCAAGGTTTGATTCTGGGTCCTTTACTATTTCCTGTTTACATTAATGATCTCCCTTATATGATGGTCAAATCATCAGATATGATTCTATTTGCTGATGACATCTCACTAATTTTTAAAATAAATAGAATAGATACGAATGTCCTACATGTCAACGAAAGTCTAACTCTTATCTCGAAATGGTTCGCAGCCAATAGTCTTTTACTGAATGCAATCAAAATTAAATGTTTAAAGTTCTCCTTACCGAAGGTACCACAACGTGAACTTAATTTAAATCTTAACGGCAATAAACTTGACGTTATAGCGGAAACTGTATTCTTAGGGATTACTATCAATACAAAATTGCAGTGTAGCGCGAACATTAGAACTCTTTCGGGTAGGCTAAGCTCAGCTGCATATGCAGTAAGGATAATAAATAATGCAGTTAACGGATGTAGTCACAGCTAGGTTAGTATACTATACTTATTTCCACAGTATTATGTCTTATGGTATCCTGCTGTGGGGATTACCAGCAGACGTTGACTCAATTTTTATACTACAAAAGACAGATCGCGCGGTCCGCCCGACCGCGCGATCTGTAAATAAGTCTTCGGGAATCACTCAGAGAAAAATTCAAAGATCGAATACTGACTCTGCCTTCACTTTATAGCTTTGAATGCATTTTATATGTCCGCAAAAATCGAGGGCTTTCAAAATTAGAAGCGACTTCCATAATGAAAATACACGCAATAAACATGTAATTGTAATACCTAAATTCAGATTAACAAAAACTAGTAAGTCTTTTATTATAAACAGTATACGCTTTTATAACAAATTGCCAAAGTCAGATTTTTCCAATAGTTTTCAAATCATTTGCTCAAAATAGTTACAGCACTGATGGAAATATTTGTGTCACTTGTTAGTTTTTTTTTTTTTCTTAATACTTACTTACCTTTGTAGTTATGTAGATACCAACTAAGTAATGTACCTACATAATAGACACCTAATTAACTATTTAATTTGTTTCAGTCATTTGGAAACCTTGTTTTTCTGTGGTTAATGTATACTATATGGGGACTGAGAAAAGAATGAGAGGTAAACTCATTAAATTGATTGAAGAGTTAGTATTGGACGCTACAGCGAAGATAACCAGTGTACAGCAATTTAAGACAGAAATTAGAAATATCAAACAATTTCAATACGGCAATTTAATGTATGCGATAAACAGCAGACACGCCAAAATGGTTCAGTTATATGCAAGAGTTGAAAATTTCATTACTGCGAATCCGTTAAATCCGATACTGGATAAAGACTTAAAATACAACGACTTCAACTACGTATGTTAATAAGAATATTTATGTTATATTTTTAGTACTTATAGATAATCTGTGTATTGACCTCTTACTATTCTAATTGTTTAGCGCACAAAAATTAACAAAGAAAAATATATACAATATTAAAATGAATAGCTTATGTTCAACGGCGAGCTTAACCCAGAAATACCACTACCTACTTATTTTAGTTTTTTGACATCTGCCTATCTGTTAGGGAAAGGATAGGCATCCTTTCCTCAACTTTATTGGCGTCGGCTTCAACACTTACCGGATGCAGATGAATACCAGTATTTTAAATAGAACGACTGCATATCTGACCTTCACAGTTCTCTGGTAAAACTGGTTGTTAGACTTTCGGGCCACTGATTGCCTGTAACGACTGTCAAAGATCTACAAATGACAGCCGGGACGAACGGCTTCACGTGTTTCCCGGGGTATGGAAGAAACTCAGCATATAATAAGTGGTCACCCATCCACGGACCAATCTAGGCAAGCGCCGCTTAACCGGAAGGTCGATCCGAACGGCTGTAATTATTTAGCCCCGAGTTACAGCTAGTCTTATCCTTGAATGATGTCCTCATACAAACTGTGTTTTACCTCTGCCATGTTTTGAGTTTTTAGTCCTATCCAGTTAAAAGCATTTCAGTCATGTACATTTTTTTGTTAATTTCCAGATCGTTTTTGATGCTCTTGAACAAATAGATACCATGGGTCATGAAATTGAAAATTTCGCGGCAATGATATATTTGCGTGAGACGAATCAACACGCGGACAAGTCCAAACCAGGATGGAATTTACATTTCCGTCGAAAAAATAAGGCGCAGCAAAATGGCGCATGGCTGCGGTTGGTAGACAGTTTACCGGACAAGGATAGCAATGATCTCCCAGAGCAGGTGGTTGAGGTGCCTGAAGAGAATAATCAGACCCACATAGTTAAAAGAAAAAATGGCGTATGGCACGAAGCGGTTCCAAAGGAATAACTTTATAATCGTGTTTACAATATAAAAAAAAATACAAATTAGGGGAAATATAGATTAATAATGCACTTATAGTATGGCCACTTTAAGTGTGCAATTTAAAGTTTCTTTAAACCTAAACCTAGTTCAAGGATATATTTTATTCATTGATTTCTTTTATGTGAAGGGTTTCGGACGTATATTTTGCAGAATTATTTAAGGTGACATGTAACCAACCACTAGGTACTGGTAATACTAGGTATATAATTTACAACTACAAAAAAAATATGTTTATAGTTTTTAGGGTCCGTAGTCCTGTTGCACGGGTGTGAATATTAGTTACACCGACAAAATGGTGAAATACAATTCCGGAAAATTTTTTTTTTTTAGGGTAGGTAGCTAAAAATTTTGGGGTATTTAAAGTTTATTTTTCATGTTGATTCTCGCTGAATAGGTCTTTTAAAATGACTTAGGGGTAGCTAATTCTATTTTTCATGTGAAAAAAAGAAATGGACATCATTAATTTTTTTGTTCCGGTAGGGTGCCCCCCCCCCATCCTCATAAGCTAAACTGCTGGCAGAAAATTTAGAAACAATCATGATCATTTTTCTTTAAAGTTCATAAAATGCACATTTTATGACATTTTGTGATATCGGGCTACTATACGGAACCCTACACTGCGCGTGGCCCAACACTCATTTGGCCGGTTAGTCATAGGTCGGATCTGTAATATGTATACCTAGGTGTCTTGTACACACCTAGAAGCTACATTTGGTTGGCGTATTCGAGAAACAATAACTTGTATGAAGGCCTGTTGTGCACATAGAAATTATGGTACTATTTAGTGATAAACTTGCAGCAAATTATTGCTTTCCATTTTCAAAGGAAAAAGGTTTGAAGTTGCGTTGTTATTAAACTATCCACCGATTATGTCAGTTGGATTACAAAAAGAATGCGATGTTTACACAGAGCTCGATTCGAGCACTTCAAGGCTGAAGGAAACAAAAACACTCAAACGGCTTTATGCCATTTTCGCTCACATGCAGCGGACTTACTAAAAACGGAACGCGAGGATACATCGGTTTACTTTTGGTTAAGAATTTGTTATTGTAAGCCATATGGGCGCAGGGCGTCGGCGGGTTTTTTTTCTGTTACGACGAATCTGAGGCCATCGTTAAACAATAGGACACATGCTTGCTTATACGCTCGTACATCTGTGACGTCCGTGTTGGAACAAGCCTTTGTCAGGCGTGGACCAAACCTCACATTGCGAAAGGAAGCAGTTGAGCTAATGTTGGTGATATGGAACCTCGGTTATCTGTAAGTATCTACTTAGTGTGCATACCTACATATATACATAGATTATCAAATGCTATAGGTTAGTCAGGCACATGGGCCTTAGCGTTGCCATGTAAATGGACGAACAAGAAAGTAAATTCTAGCCTGGTTATGATGCCGATTATCACGTTTGTAAAGTTGCACCACAAAGAGGGTGGCTCTTTGTGGTGCTGGGTACATAGGAATATTACCTACCTATGCCATGCATGCTTTAACTAAGTATATTTTAGAAACAACTCTATTATTAAATGCCTCTCCAATTAAGTTTCAGTTACTCCATAACTCCATTAAAGCTATGTTATGGTTGAATCCATCGGGTTTTACTTTATTCATGGAATATTCAGTTCATAATCTTCTTTCAGTGGAAGCAGAGTAGGTATAATCCTTACCGAGCTGTGTAATACCGTCAAGTTATGCGGACGCCGATGAATATCGAATTATGAATATTGAGAATCAAGTTAGCGTGAAAGCCAGGGCCCCGGGGTCATCGCAGCTTAACTGCAACTTCTCCAATCCACTTACCTACTTAACAATCGATAACTAATTATTTCGAGAACTGAATATCCGTTTATGCTCTCACTTTTTTGTGTTGTTGTCTAGTTCGCACAGCACACTGCACAGAGAAGCTTTAAGAAGTTATTCAGGTTTGTTAAATAGGGGTACATTGAAAATCCATGGATTATTTCCTTGAAATTTTGTTTAGTTCCAGAATTTGGTACACCTATACAAGGTGTAAATGGACTCTTAAAGAAGACGTCAACCAAGCAGACTGTACATAAAACTAAGTAACTCAACGCACTTTTTATTTTGCTCGGAAACGATTTCTTTTTGGGGTTAAAAGTCACGTTTTATGGTAGGACTCAATATAATGCACACATATAACATTGTGATGATGCATGGATGCGTTGAATAGTACAGGGGTTGTGGAGTTATTTAAAGGAAAGTTATATTATTCAACTGTGTATTTAAAAAAAAATGACTAAAAGTCGTAACTTTGACCTACCAATATCTCCGTAATTAGAAGGTTCCCAGACATGGTCTAGAACAAAAAATATTTAAATGACGGGGAGAACAAGTGCCTTTTGGCTTCGTGGTGGGTCTTTTTACACCAATTATAAAATGGATGGATTTGTTCCATATCCACTAAACATAGGTACAGGTAGAGTACCGCCACTAATTTACTTCACCCAATTAAAACAACTATTGTGTATTATTCATAACCCTCTGTATATTCATTTTAAGCTTTAAAGTGAAAATAAATCCCATTACTTAAATAAATTCAGACACTACAAAAATGTGAAGGCAGTGTGGGCTGTGCAGTGTGCTGTACACCAGTGACAAAGCTACATTGTGGTCGACGAAAAAGCGACGTTGCAGTAAATGAGCACGGTTGATATTGGTTTGGTAGTGAGCGGTCGGATCCTAAAGCCACTCCACCACAAATGTCACGGATCAAATCGACAATAAATGTTAAGTATTTACTTTACATTTACTCTTTAATTGTACGTCCATAATGACGGGCCGAGTGTTCGCTCGAATTCTGTCGATGACAATGCACGTTCGTCAGTAGGCAGTGTTATTTTATAAAACTAACCGGAGGTGTCATGTGCCAGCGATTTTATATAATATGGCAATAGTGCATAGTCACAACTTCACGTGTTGCCGGTATCTACTAGTTAGTACAACGTAAGTACGACTACTAGCGTTACCGATTACTTCCTTTTCGCTGATTATTTTGAATTCAGAGCTTCTAGTGCCTATAAACTGACTTTAATATAATACTTGTTGTTTTGAGTTGGCAAAGTTTTCATTTTTTCCGGAAATACTCATCTTGTATTTACCCGACTGCAAGGAAAGGGTTATGTGTTTTTATAAAGGTAAAGCTAAACCTACCTACTAGACAATAAGAGCGTTATTGTTCTAATAATGAGTACGTACGGTTTGGTTTGACGTAATCAATTTCAGTTTCAGGGTGGGTATAAAAATACGCCGACAAGGACTAAAAATAGTAAATATGAAAGTTGTTAGATTCTGACTACTAAATTGGGGCTTTAAGATTTTTAAATTAATATATTTATTTACCGTTAAACAATACAAAGGCATACTAAGGAATGGTTTTATAAACTCAGCTAGGTACCTTGGAGAGCTCCCACAAAAATAGAACAAAAATAAAACACTACGACAAAAAGTAGCTCTTTTCTAAAATAAACTGGCCGTAAATACCTGAGTACAATAGATGCTTTTACATAGACATTAAATGGCAGCCAAGATATGAGGTGGGGAAGAGCCGCTCGATAATATAAAGCTGAGGACGCATGCGTCGACTCCTGGCCGGCGCGCGGCGACCTGAAACCGATCGCTATACCGCTGAACTCCGACTCTCCACTCCCTTAGGTACTACATTCATTTACCGCTCCCGCTCCCTATTGTGCACAAATGACATGGGTACTATAGCTATTGCTGCTTTCATACATGGCACACCTTGACGAGTCTTCAACGAGCTCCTTTGATTAATTAAATGTTTAAAGGGCAGCATGAGCTAAACGCGAGTTTTATAAAGATTCACTACTATAAACAAAACCAGTAAAATATATAATATTCTTCAGGATATATGCTAGTATGATAGTGTTTTGAAAACATAATACAATTAATTAGACTCGATAAAAAAATCACGAACTTATCTCTAAAAATATCATTAAAAAAAAATACTAATATACATGCGATCATTCTGTTTTATTTTGGTAAATAATTCAACAAGCAATATATTAGCATTACAGTGTTTTAGTTTTTTTGTCGAATCAATAGATTTTTTGTAAATCAATCGAAACCACTCATTTCGCGCTATTTGGCCCGCAGTTACTGACGTAACAACCATTTTTTAGTGCAAGCTGATTAGAACTTTATTCTAACAGCATTTAGCCCATCTAGTCCTTAACGGGTAGTGGAAAAATACGGCTGGATTTAGACCAAAATAATTCGCTCGCTTCAGTCTGTCTTAGAATTTATGACAATGAATGCCAACATTATTTATTTATTATGTTCCTATTCACATTCATATTGCGGTATTTACTTAAGTACCAGGATTTATCATATTACAATCGTCTCCTAAAATTTGGTTTTGTTAATTTGAGCGCACAAGCGATTCTTTGTTTTTAAATAGAAATGTAAGCTAAGGTAAGCTATTATAAAAATGCACGTTATAATGCTCGTTAAAATGCTTGCAACATTGCAAGCATTTTAACGTGCTAGGCTAATAGGAATCTAATTATAAGGCAACCGGTAAAATGGAATCACACATTTAATTTGATATCCTGTGTAATACTGATGTTCTAGTATTTTCGTTATTCTTGTCCTAAACGGCACCGATTATGGTGTTGTTTTTATTATTGTATGGGGTTAGGTTTGCACATAGCTATACCCGTGGACCCGGTAGCTGACGCTATTGTCGACATCCTGAAAATATTGGGACACTTTAATGTCTGTCAGGTCAGCTAGTACGTACGCGATCTAGATATACAAATAAAGAACGTTTTTAGAACTAAAAACCCGACGTTGATTATTATAGTATCTAAGAATTGTAATACTAAGGCAGTCACAAAATAAAATTGGTTTTTTCATCCAATACATATTTGCTTTAGATCTAAACAATTTTATTAATATCTCGCCGACTGACTGGGGGGTCTGACCACAGACAGAGATGTTATAGTAACACCCCATTTTCACACAAAATCAATTCATACAAAGGGATGACGTCCCTTACTTACAATTGGGAAGCGGAGTCGAACCAATTTAAATCTTATTGCAGTGTAATATGAATTAAAATACACCGTTTGTAATGAAATTCAGACTAGAGGTACTTCAACATATTATTTTTTATTTTTATAAGGAACAACAATAGAGGGTTTTATTGGCCTCTTTGTAGATCAGTAACTGTCACAAAGCGTTTAGTCATCGCCCTATCGGCTGTGTAAACATTAAAAAAAAAAAAACTCGAATTGAGGCATGCCGTCGGAATACGCTATCTGCATTGGATACATAATGCAAAGTAATTTTGATTAAAAAGTCAAGTAACTGCTGGGTTGTATGAGGTGATGTGGTGGTACGGACCCTGTGCAACATTAATTTGAGGTCACAATAAGTTATCTTTTATATCCTTTACTATGAAATGGGCAATTTGTAATCAGGTTTGTAATTCGATAAAAGTCACAATGTAGGGGTTTATGTTATGGGGGTGAAAAAAGATCTGGCTAGGTCTCATAATTGCCAATATGCGTTTTCTCCAGTTTCACTCGAGCAGAGCTCGGTCGCCCAGGTACCTATTACAGTTAAAACAATTCTATATACATGGCAGGCTGAACTAAATTGAACTTTAGCATAAAACTAGCGGCTTCGCCCGCGTACCTACAAATTATATGCCAAAAACGTTCCTCGAGAACCACTGGTGAAAACAGCATGAAAATTCGTGCAGTAGTTTTTGAGTTTATCGCGAACAGAAAGACAGACGTGGCGGAGGACTTTGTTTTATAAAATGTAGTGAAACGAAACTATCGTATTTATGAAAATGGTCTCCTACTAGGTATTCCAAACATACCTTCCAAGTAGTTCATGATCTAAAATAGATTCATCCTTCTAGATAAGTACGTGAGTTTCATTTTCAACATAATTATTTTAGCCTGTCGACAGGTCAGATGGAGGTGATCGGTGAGCTAATCAATGTGAATGAAAAGTTCATAGGTACTTAGGAAAACAGGTGTTGAGTTTTACGTTATATTCAGGTCTTTTTTTTTTTAATGTAATGCAATACCGTAGTTAATGCGAGTTGTGAAGGAACAGAATAATATTGTGTGATATACCTAGGTGACTTAAGTTCACTTTAGGGTCTAAGTTGGCTCTATTAAAAGAAATATTTATAAATAATTAGCACCTAATTGTATTATGTAAAGGCAGGTAAGCCAATTATACAATATTGAAAAGTCACACGAAACAGGATGAGCAAATATAATCTCTTCCCGTCACAATTAGGACCAAAAACTAAAGTCATTTGAACAAATAAAGCTTAATCCGCATTGTGAGGCGCATCGCAATAACATGGAGACGTAAATTCATAATCTTCACAATGGGAATTAGAAGTGTAGACCATTGTGGCAAATTGGGCAGCCCTTCGACCGTAAAATCGTCATGGAAGCATTGACAGCGGGCGTATATAAAAACATGACAACATGTCAAAACTGACCAGATTTGGTAGGCGACAAGTGACGCGCATTGTTACGGGTCCATTGAAATTTGTGTGGGCCATAGTAACACCTACGTGGTGTCGTGAAGATGTCGGGAATGCGGCCTGGCAGTGTTTACACATCGGATTGTTCCGCTGGATAATCGGCGACGCTCAAAATTAAGCACGGCCACCATTCATGAAAAATTATAAATTCATGAACATGGAATTTAATGGTTGAGTAATTACTTGTCCAGTCACGTTTTCAATTATAAGTAAAGTAAGTGCACACAACAGCTTGTTTGAGAATTTAATTATACTCGTGAACTAGCCAACAACGCCACGTACCTAAGTGACCCACGTAAGTACACCTCCATAAAATGAGAGAAGTACTTTAACATCAATAAAGTAATTAGTAACTTATGGTTTTTTTTAAATTTAATCAAAGTAAGAACCGTCAAAAAAAGCACATCTAAGAATTCTTACTTTTGACAGTCACGCAATTACTAAAATACTTAAACAATATGACAATAAGGACTTCTATGGGGGTTGCCATCTTTTTATCACGAAGCTTCTACTAGAGATAATTTGTATAACTATACATAGGTACTAGGTATTATAATGTCTATAAAAGGCACTGAAAACCGAAATGTATTGACTAGTTCGTTTGCAGTGGCTATGGCTACATCCATGTGGTATATTTAACATAAAACTCTTAACACACTAGTACACTACTAAAGTTTCTAAAATAAATAATAATTCGAAAGACAAGTATCGCAATCAATTATCATAAGAACGTTGATGTGGATTTCTTTGGGGACTGAAAATGAAAATCTTTTTGCGGAATGAAACGCAAAAATTCAGAATGATCGGTTTAGTAGTTTACGCGTGAAAAGGTATATCAATCAAACAAACTTACTTTTGCATTTGTAATAATAGTTACTAGTTAGGAAGGATTAATACAAACTATTTTCTGTTAAATATAGGTTAGGTTTATGAGAAACACATTTATTTACTTTCATTTTGATTCAAATATGAATAATAATGATTGAATACATTACAAACGTTACGTTTGTTATGTTACGGCCAGACTTGTAGGCGAAGATTCGCGTTCACGTTGTCGCGATAAAAGTTCGTGTTCGATCTATGGCGAAGTGCTGGCCCACACTTGAAAAAAACTTTCTACTGTCGCGATAATCTAGAACGTCGCGATAATTAATTTGCGGGAAAACATGGAAGAAGCGGTTGCGATGTATCACATGGCGGCTAATAATTATTTATTGCATGTTTCCTTATCCTCTCATTATTCCAATCCGTGATTAACAAGTTCGATCAAACACGTTCAAACCTCTCGGAGTCTCGCAAAATCGTAACAAGTATAAAATAATTAAATTATTGAGGAAACTGAGGCCCCCAAACTAGACTTTTGCAAAAGTCAATAGAAATTTATAAACGGTCAACTTATAACATGTGCTACGAAAATCGAGTGCTACGAATCTTACCATGCTACGAAATGGGAGCGTTGTTAAAATACCTTACTTTTTATTATGAGTTACGAGCGGTTTAATGCCAATAGGTAGGTATTAACTTACCTTACAGGTTTACGTTACGTTAACCAAAAAATCAAATACGTAGGCACAAGGGTACGTAGCGGTAGGTCAGTACTACAACATCAGATTCTCTTAACCTGATTGGCTACAAAGCACACTTTAGAATACGGCAATATAGCGTTACTTAATTTGATTAAACAGTAAAAGAGGCAGTTTCCACTGAGCGGTAGAATTAAGTGTGCATGGTGTAAAGATGAGTGCACAGTACGGCGACGCAGATGACAACTACTAGGGCAGTTCCAAAAGTCGACCCAGCCGAAGCATAAATGGCGGGTCTTGTTTGAAAATATCGTCTTTGTTGAGTAAACCTTATAAAATTGAAATCTAAAGTTTCAACACACCATCATAATAACCCCCGACGCAAAAACGACGGGGTGTTTTAGTAAGTTTGACGTATCTGTGTGTTTGTGTCTGTGTCTATCTGTGGCATCATAGCTCCCGAATGGATGAACCTAAGTCGGGAGTGTGATGCTATGTTTGATGAAAATCGGTCCAAGATGGCCGCCGCCACAAAACGGTGGATTAAGTACATGTTTTTCACAATTCCTTCAATATGGGTACTTTTCAATTGAAAGGGCTTGACTAGTACAACAATGTACACTATATTGAAAGGGAATAAGGAACACTAACTAATGAAATGAGATGAGGAACGTGGAGTGTTGATACCTAATTGTGTGGGTACCTACTTACCTAGGCCCTATCGATTAACGAATTGTTTTCTATAAAACTTGGTACATTATGTGTCGGGGGTTTTTACATTTTTAATTTAATTTTGGTTGTTTATTATTTGTTTTGCGTCCATAGAATAGTTAACACTCTCAATGATTTTTTGAACATTTACAAAATTGGTCACCTCTGTACGTGATATACAACTTGCATTTGAAAAACTTCAAACAACTATGTCGAAGCCGAGTTAAATTCTACTCTAAAGGAGCCTGCTACTAAAAAATATTGGGTGGTCGAGTTTAAACTATAGTTCGAACATCATATGAGCTGGTAGGTCATTAACGATACGTCAGAAGTCCGCACTCGGAGGTCTGTCAGCGAGCAGTGGATCGAAATATGCGCGAAGTCATAATTGCTGACCGTATAAGGAACTAGGAATAAACTTTGTTCCAAAACACAAAAAAACGCAGGCAACACAGCCCCAAAACAAAAATGGAACTGGGTAGGCCAAATACGTGTATACGGTCATGTCGCATCAGCATGAGGCAAAAAATATCTACGGTTTGGGTTCCGAACAACTGGAGTCGTGGACGCGGCAGGCCCAGAAGAAAATGGAGTGATGAGAGAGAAGAAAGAGACGAGAGAGAAGTCTGGAAAAAAGGAAGGCCCTTTGCCCTGCAGTGGGACTCAACAGGCTCATAATAATTAAATAATAATAAGCTGCTAGGAAATCAGGTGACTACACCCGAAAAAATGGAGAAAATACAAAAAACGTCACTGGATGACCATGGATTGAAAGTGCGCGAACTTACAGATAAGGAAAGGATGACAAAAATTGCGTAAATAGGTACGTCGTATCTAGACCGAAAAGGGCATGGACAAACTGCAAACGAAGCAAAATGTAACGAAATAAGATAGTGAAAAGGTTTCAGCCGAGTGATGTAGGTGAAAATTCAGGACAATGTAGGCGAGTCTTTGAAACTGTACATCGAGTTAAAAGGGACCAAAATAGAGGATTTTTTAGCATTTTTTTTAGTCTTCTTAGTTAGACCAGGTATTTATCGTAGTTTGTAGTAACAATGGTGATGTCGTCGTGTTCCTTTGCTCATTTTCCTAAACAAACATCTCGTTTATACTGTCATCAGTTGAATTTCTAGCGTAGTTATCGTTTTTCTACTCGACTACGGCGAAGCCAAGAGGAAGAATTACGATTGTAATACCTACTTGTATAGTTGAACCATGGGGGTTCATGGACGGCCCTGATAAAGTGTGAATGTCACTTTCCATCTAGCGCTGCATGCCCTGACAGCCCACAGTACACTTGCGCATTTGACTATCTTATGACTGCATCCGCGAACGGTGTTCGCATAGCTGAATTTTGGGCCATATTTCAAAAAATTTGCCATCGATACGTCCTAACAAACACCATTACTTATGTGTGTGTGTGTTTTGTGAGAAAGAGTGAACATTCATTAAATTGGTGGTCTGTTTTCAGTTTTAGGTCTACAGCTGCATATTGAGACAGAAGAGTTCATGACACTCAAGTGAGGTTGGTTTGTTTGTGTAAAAAAGTGTTCATAGTGTAATAACAAATTCCGCTGTTTGCCTCAGGCCACAATGTATCCGCTGCTCTTACCCCGCAGTGGACGGCGCGGCCGCGGCGGCGGCGGCGGGCGTAGCGACACACGCGTTTGGCTTATCTAAACAAACGGCACTAAGTTTAACCGCGGCTTAGTCCCGCCGCCACTTTAACTTTCCAGTAACAAATTTTATTAAAACTCCCTTTTATAAATAGCCCTTTATACTGTATTCCTACGCGACACAGGGGATTTATGAAATTTAATTCTATCAAATGGATTTTCAACTGTTGTTACGTCAAGTAAGGGGTTTGCTACGCTACACTTCTAGGTACATATCTATTGTACGAAAAGTACAGTGCTTTCACATTTATGTCTTGTGCTCGGGACTGCAGCTTCTTATTTGATTGAGATCTACTCTGCCACTACATCTATTAAAACATCATACCTGTCGATTTAAAATAAATGCTGTGATTCTGGAAACTCATCTAGTCTAGGATCTACATTAAACCTGACACTAGGTACCAGCAATCTATATCAAAATAGTGGAATACTTACTCGTCTTTGGTTCATTCCTTTCGAAGCAAACTAGGTATTATCTGAATGGAAATCGAGCATATCTTGACTAACGTGCGGGATCTCATGCCTATGCATCTGTCAATATATTGTCAACTGTCAAAGTAGGTACATCACTGTCTTATTTGGTTTGGTGATATAGTTACACCTTATTTGAGTATAAAAGGATGGGTCCACGCACTGAAAGAAGTTAACCTAAACACTAGCGTAGCGGCGGATCACTAATTAATCATTGCTTAAAAAAAACTGGCTCAGAATTTATACCCATAAATGAAAGGCTTCATTTTCAGTGAACAAACTTCCTAATTCTTCAGTAACAGATACTGAAATCGATATCGGCAACAGGCAGAAGTTATTAAATAAACAAAATGTTATTTATCTAAAAAGTAAGACAAATAAATACGATTCGAGTCCCGGCCGAGAGTGTACTGACACCGTTCTGTTTATCTTGTATTTTAACCATACCGCCCGCCGCCACAACAACCCAACTTTTATTACTACATTTACTAGACATTAAAAATATTATTATCTGACATTATTATTTTAAGTCGACTGTAAGATTCGTAAGCTTTTCACATAAAAAAGAACAGCATCGGTCCTCGGCGATGCATATTGTAGCATTTGATGTTATCTGTGACATCAATCGTAATATGTATATTATCTGTGGTTTTTATAATAAGAATATAGACCAAAGACTACAATATATATAATGAGATAGACGGTACTCTCAACAGTATTTCCGTCATCATACAAGCAGCGCTCTCTATCCGTGGTGGTTAAATCAAAAACGAACAAAATAAATACAAAAAGTGTGTCGTGACCGAGGTTTGATCTTACGATCTGCAGCTCCTAAGTCAGTGGTAGTTCTCAACAGGCTACCCGTTCTATTGACAATCTGCCTAAAATAGCTGTTCTATTGCATGCTATGACAGTTGTCAGTTGGTGACAGATGGTTGATAGTGTAACCATGAATAAAATACGTTTCTATCATTGATTGATTTAATTCTTTTAGTTTTTTATATTTACATAGATTGGTGTAGATTAAATACATATGGTTTCTCAATCTAATTTATCAAAATTGTTATTTTCAATTAAATCTTATCACTGTTATAAAGTGGCAACCCAACCAGTAAATAATTTCATCCTCAGGGATAGCTGGCGCTAGTTTCCGTACAAAATTTTCGAGCAGGCTCCAATGTTCTAAGAGAGCACAGCATGATATAGACTATCGTATCTCGGCATCACCACACGCCCGCTCTGTGTTTTAATTAATATTCCCTAATCCTGGAGTCCCACAATCCTCTACATGGTGTCAGAAGTTTATTTGGAACCCAGAAGAACCAAAGAAAATGCCGGAACAGGTACAAAATATCATTCTAGCTAATAACTTAAAGCCGTTAGTTGTAAATGGCGGCAAAGATGGCAAAAATGCTGCCGAGTCATGGAAGCTGTGGAAACAAAAATTCAAAATCTTCTTTGAAGCAAATGATTTACAGAAGGTCTCAAAGTCAAAACAAATTGCTATATTGTTAAATTCTATCGGTGATGAAGGCCTAGATATTTATAATTCTTTCAATATTCAAAATGAAACGGACGAAACGATAACGACTATTATTGAAAAATTTGATGGAAAATTCAATCCATGCAAGAATGTCACTGTAGAGCGATACAATTTCTTTACAAAGTACCAAAATAGCGAATCATTGGACGAATATGTAACAATTTTGAACAATTTAGCATCAGGCTGCAAGTTTGAAAATTTGAAAGAGTCGTTGGTAAAGGACATGTTTATCATAGGAATAAAGAATACTCAAATAAAGGAACAAATATTGCAAAATCAAAAAATAACGAATGTTGACGAAGCTGTTCAATTTGCAAAAAATATGGAATTGTCACAGGAAAGGTCTAGAAAATTACAGAATGGAAATGAAGCTAATAATAATTCTAGTTCACAAGTGCAATCAATTCGTCAAAGCAGAAGTACATATTTCAAGAACCAGCCATCAAAAAGAGAAAATTCAAAGAAAAGGTCAATAACTCCATACAGAAAATCGTCGGAAAATAGAAGTTCTAGTCAAAATCGATATAAGTCCAGTCCAGCACAATCTTTTTCAGCCAATTCCAGGTTCAACAACAATATTAGAAATAATTCTAACTGTAACAGATGTGGTCAGCTGCATCGGTACAAGTGTCCAGCACAAGGCAAAATCTGCAATATATGTAAGAAAATGAACCATTTCGCCAATTACTGTTTCTATAAAAATCAAAATAGCAAGAAGAATGTAAGTACAATTAGTAGTTCTGAATGTATACAAAAATTGCATAGTCATGAATATGATATTCATAGTAATATTATTCGGGATTACCCTCAAAATGATTTTATTATTAATTCAATTAATTGTAATTCAAATTCACAAAATTGGAAATTAGAATTGAATGTTCATGGCAATATTATAAGATGTCAAATTGACACAGGTGCTGATATAAATGTAATTTCACTAAATACTTTAAAAAGTTTAGAAAATATGTGTAAGAAAATTTTTTTCATTGAAAAGTCAAACATAAAAGTATTTTCATTTGCAGGTCAATTGATTGAAAACTTAGGTTCTGTCAGACTTGAATGTTCTTTTGATCACAAACTATTTAAACCAATCAATTTCATAGTTGTTAAATGTGACTGTTCTACAATTTTGGGTTGGAGGACATGTGAAGAATGTGGCATTGTAAAACGTATTTTCGAACTATCCCAAAACACTTCTAAGATAACAACTAGCAAAGAACAAAGGTCATTACAAATGCTTATTAACAAATATTCAGATACTTTTGAAGGATTGGGTTGCTTACCAGGTAGTGTTAATTTACAAGTAGATACAACCGTCACACCAAAGATTTGTCCAGTTAGGAGAATACCATATGCTCTACAACAAAAACTCAAAAATGAATTAGACCGAATGGTGCGACTACAAGTCATAGAAAAAGTTACTAAACCTACTGACTGGGTAAATTCCATAGTGCCTGTAGAAAAACCCAATGGTGACTTACGTATTTGTCTAGATCCTAGGAACTTAAATAAAGCCATAAAAAGACCTCATTTTCCATACCCTACATTTGATGACTTGCGGTCAAGGGTAGTGAATGCGTCAATATTCTCAAAGTTAGATGCTAATTCAGGTTACTGGATGCTAAAATTAGATCCAGAGAGTAGTGATCTTTGCACTTTCAACACACAGTTTGGCAGATATAAATTTTTAAGACTTCCTTACGGAATAAATTCAAGTGGTGAAATTTTTCATAGAGTAATGTCCGAGTTACTTGGGGACCTTCCAGGTGTTATTATATTTGTCGACGATATATTGGTCTATGGTTCTACGCAAAGTGAACATGATGAAAGATTAGAAAATGTTTTAAAAAAAGCTAAAGAAATCAATTTAAAATTTAATAAATCAAAATGTCAGTTCGGACAGTCTGAAGTTTCGTATGTGGGTCATGTTTTTAACAAAAATGGTATTTCACCAGATACGTCAAAAATCGAAGCTATAATAAAAATGCCAAGACCAGAAAACATAAAAGATCTTCAACGATTTCTTGGTATGATAAATTACCTTGGTTCATATGTACCTAACTTAGCTCATGAAACTACTTTACTTAGAGAACTCCTTAAAAAACAAAATATGTGGCAGTGGACTCCTAATCACGAAAAACAATTTACTAAATTAAAATCTCTTATTTGTCAATCACCTGTCCTAGTACATTATGATGTAAACAAACCTGTACGATTGTCAGTAGATGCTTCAAAAAATGCAGTTGGAGCAGTAATTTTTCATGGACAAAATCCTATTGCATATGCATCTAAAACTTTAAATAAGTCTCAGGAAAACTATGCCCAAATAGAGAAAGAATTGTATGCTATAGTTTTTGGTTGCAAGAAATTTCATCAATATATTTATGGAAAAACAACTTATGTTGAAACTGATCATCAACCTCTTGTAACTTTGTTCAAAAAATCACTTTCTGATGTCCCGCCTCGTCTTCAAAGAATGATGATAGCTATACAGTCATATGATCTTAACGTTTCATATACAAAAGGTACTGAAATGTATGTCTCTGATACTTTGTCTCGTGCACCCATATCAAAAACTAATATAGAAAAATTTAATTTTGATGAGTTGGATAGTAATATAGTTTGTCAAGTAAATTTACTAACTTCTAATTTAGCAATTACTAAAGAAAAACAAGAAAAAATCATGTCTCATACAAAATCTGATATGTCACTCCAAAAACTAAAAGAATACTTTATGTCAGGATGGCCTAATTGCAAGCAAAAATGTGATTCAATTGTTTTACCCTATTGGAACATTAGAGATGAGATTCATGTTGTAAATGATCTAGTTTTCAAGAATCAGTCTGTCATTATACCTAAATCTCTACGTTCTGAAATTCTCTCAATTTTACATGAAGGACACATGGGCATAGAAAAAACTAAAAATCATGCCCGTGGAACTGTTTTTTGGCCTAATATTTATCATGATATTGAAATGAAAATAAAACAATGTGAAACTTGCATGACATATAGTTCAAATAAAACAAAGGAAACTTTATTATCTCATGAACAACCTTCTTTACCATGGCAAAAAGTAGCTACAGATTTATTTGATTACAAAAGCAAAAAATATTTAATAGTTGTCGATTATTATTCAAATTACATCGAAATAGCAAAATTAAATCAAGATTCTAGAAGTTATACAGTCATTAATCAAATCAAGTCAATTTTTTCACGACACGGTATTCCATTGCAATTAGTAAGTGATGGTGGCCCTCCATTCAACTCTCATGAATTTCAAAATTTCACAAAAGACTGGGATATTCAACATATCATGTCAAGTCCTCACTTTCCTCGATCAAACGGTCTTGCGGAAGTATCTGTAAAAATTGTCAAAAATATTCTCAGAAAATGTGAACAGTCAGGTACAGACTTTTATATTGGTCTGTTACAATACAGAAATACCCCAAGAGGTAATCTCAAATCACCTTCAGAATTACTTATGTCAAGAAAACTGAGAACAAAATTGCCTACTACAACAAGTAATTTAAAGCCAAAAGTAGTTCAATTTTCAAGTCATTTAAAAAATAAGTCACAAAAGTTGGAAAATAGAAAATTATATTATGATAGAAGTGCTGTATCTCCTCAACAATTTCAGTCAAATGACATAATATTTTTCAAGAGAAATCCCAAGGATGCAACATGGTCTAAAGGTGTTATTTTATCAAAAACTAACTTTCCAAGATCATACTTAGTCAAAGATAGTAATGGGACAATCTATAGAAGAAACTCATATCATATTAAGCTATTTAAGTCAAATCTGTCACAGTCAAGGTCACAAAATAGTTATAAATCGTCACAGTCAAAGGAAAATACCAAAAAAATATTGGAAAATAACAATGATAATGCTAATCATTCTGGTCACAAGTCGTCCAAGTCTTATAATAAATCGTATCAAAAATCATACAAGTCAAGTCTGATAGAAAAGGAGGATACAGAGATGCATCATTATTATATTCCTGAGTATCTATATTGTAGAAGAAAAAGTAATGAGGAACAAATTGTAAATTTAGATGATTCTTATGCATCTGCCGAGTCAAGTCAGTCATCTAATGATGAAAATCCAATACAATTGGATAAGTCTGTCAAGTCAAATGTAATGAATAAAAGTAGGATACAGTCTCCTATATTTGTAGAAGTTAATGATGATGTACAAAATAATGAATATTTGTCAGAAAATGAAATGTTAAGTCAGTCACAGTTTGGTAGTCAAGACTTACCTGAAATGTTAGATATAAGTATAAGTTCAAATACACCGGAGTTAAGATACTCATCCAGAGGGAGATTATTAAAGTCAAGAAAAAGATTAGATTTATAAAAATGAATGTAAATTTATTATGTCAATTTAATGAGTCAATATAATTCAATTTTTAAGGTTAAGTAGTTAGTTTGTCCTAATGTTTTTTTACGTTCTAATAGCAATGTCAAATGTCATTAACGTCAATGTCAAGTCATGTCATAATTAGTCAATGTCAAATTTATGTCAACTAACAAATTCAGTGTTGCCTTTTTATTATAAGAAAGGGCATGTAGCATCCGCCGCGGGAGACGCAACGGGCGTCGGGGGCCACGTGGTGGCTACCGGCCACCGTAGATGCGGGCCTGTGGACGGCTGGCTATGGGCAATAGCTGGCCGTCCGGCCGTCTAACGACGACGACAGGCCGTGTCGACGGCGCGTTCGTGTTCCACGCGCGCCTCAAAGAGATGTCAGCAAAAGGAGAGGGGCCCGCAAGGGCCGAAGCCTGCCGGGGTTGCGGGCCTGTTCGAAAGAGATACCGCGGCCCCGGAACATAAAGGGCGAGGAAGGAACATGGATGGGTTTTAGTCAGTAAGAGTCTGACACTCCCTCCCGCTCCGCCCAGAGTGGGAGAAGTCATTTGATGATTTCCCATCCTAAAAAAAAAAAAAAAAAAAAAAAAAAGGGCATGTAGCATTTGATGTTATCTGTGACATCAATCGTAATATGTATATTATCTGTGGTTTTTATAATAAGAATATAGACTATCGTATCTCGGCATCACCACACGCCCGCTCTGTGTTTTAATTAATATTCCCTAATCCTGGAGTCCCACAATCCTCTACACATATATGAGTATGCATTGCATGTTAGTATTCTTGAAGACTCTTTCGACTTATTTTGTATTATCTCGTAATTTTGCTTTTGATTTAGTAATAATTTCCAAGTAAACAGTAAAGTTGACAACAAAGGCACCTAAAAAACACTTTGTTAGTCTTACAGTGCCTTACTTTTTGTTTTGAAATTGTTTATCCCACAACAAAGACATTTGGGGTAAAGTTAATAAGCTCGTTAATAATCTGGTGAAGAGTTATTACGGCGCGGGCGCACCGCATAGCAGCCGTGAGCCGGCCCGTCTCACCGACGGCGACGTATCGCTGAAGTGCGCGGGCCACCACGTGCGTCGTTCACTCTGGGACAAGTCCTGGTCCTCACAGGGCACCGATGCAGACGATGGATACAGTGTGTGCCTACTCTTGTTTCACATCACAATTATTAAAGAATCAAGCTGCATTCATTTCCGAAATTAAAAATTCCCGGTTGCAAAGTGCATGATGATACATAATGTGTGAGCTTAATTTAATGACTGTACATGTACCTAATTGGTATAGTAAATGATAGAACCAAGAGTATTTCTGTATTTTTAAAGTACAGTCAATAAATCTTAAACTCTGCCTTCTCGAGAGTTTTCATGAACGCTACTATATCCAGAATCCCGGGTGTACTAAGACATCATGGCGACCGTAGAGTACGCCCATGTGTTCGCCACATTGCACGCCGTCCGCGTTAACGGGCAACGTATTGAAAGGTAAAACCAAATACTGTCCGTCATTTGTTTATTAAGATCGGCCTCACGGGAAAGGATTGGGCTTTGAGCACAAAGTAGAGGATAACTTTATCAAGCTCTGCTCCACAGAGCAAACCTCGGCCAACCTCTAACAGATGCATATTGTATTTTCTCTGGTTGTACCTATTGTTTCCTAAACTAAGTTTAATAAGTACTTACATCATATGTATCATAGAAGTTTTTTAGTCTAACATAGCCAATTTGCTTTCATTTTGTTGCAAATTTAGTCTTGTTTAAGGGGACTACAGCTAAATTAGCAACTCTATTTGTGGTGGTACAAATTTCGTTTGAAATGCTGTTAGAATAAAGTTCTAAAAAGCTTGCAAGCACTAAAAAGTGGTTGTTACGTCAGTCACTGCGGGCCGAATAGTGCGAAATTACTGGTTGCGATCGATTTACAAAAAATATTGATTGGACTAAAAAAACGAAACACTATAATGTTAACATGTTGCTTGTAGAAATATTTGCCAAAAAATCAGAATTATCGCATGTAGGTATTTTAGTATGGTTTTGTACTCGTTAAAATATTTTTCTTCCAACTATGCCTTAATTTCATCATAATCACACTAAAAACTCAGTACAAAGCGAGTCTTTAATGCTCTAGGTCTAGAGCAATAAAAATGTATGAAATTTCATTATTGCACAGGTTATTTTTTAATCGCACCAAAAGGTGCCAATCTCAATGGATTAGATCTATTCAGCCAGCCGATATCAATACTTTTTTTTTACGTACCGTACGTATTATTCGTTTCTGTCCTACTTGTTCCAAATTTAAAAAATGATTGCTGCTAAGTCTGATTTAAAATGAAAGAAATTAAAAAAAGTGATTTGGCGGGAGCTTTGTTAATTTAGCTTGACAATATTTTTGGAAACGATAAAGTGTGATACTAGGTATCTGATTTTGAGTGCTTCGGCTTCGAATTAAAATGGGATCATCTAGCGACACATTAACCCCGGAAAACATTCTAAATGAAGCTGACAGTGTTATAGAAACTTCTATTTTAACTGTTTTATTAGTTTCTTTTATATACTATTCCTATAGGTAATAGTTGAAAGAAAAGCAGATTATGCACCTCGCCTTAAGTAATTTATATTGCCCTCGTGCCTGTTAGATTAGAGCCCGAGCGTTAGCGAGGGCTCTAATCAGGAACTCGGTGCAATAATAAATTACTTTGTGCTCGATGCAATAATCTACTATTTTATAGAAATTCGTGATTTTTTTATCGATCAAAATTAATTGTAATACGTTTTCTAGACACTGTCATAGGTACTAAAACATATATCCTGAAGAATATCAAATATTATTCTGGTTTTGTTTTTTTTTGCAGTGAATCATACTTTCAGGCATTATAAACCTCGCGTTTAGATCCTGTAGTCGCCTTTAAAAACTTTCATAGAAACTTTTACAGTAGCAAAGGTCCTTGGTGGAAAAAAATGTCTAAAACTAAAACAGGTACTTACGAAAAAAAATATTTTTTTTCAATAAAATTACAATTATTCAGAGGGTTTTTGAGGTCGAATATTTGGATTTGACATAACAACTTCATCACCTACAAGTACAACAAGTACAAGACGTACAAGTATATATATCAGAACAATATAAATCAGAACTACTTTATTTGATGCAGGGCAAAATGTACCAATTCCATGGTATGTACCATTCCATAACCTACACATCTTCCAAGTTATGTTAGGTTAGTTCATGTGAAAAAAAATTGTGTATTTTTTTTTTTTTTTATTAAGTACAAAAGTTTTTTTTATTTGTAATAGTTGATGTTTTCGTCGTGCACGTCGCTAGAAGGTCGAGCCTGTTCCGGTACCTACCTAGATATTCTTAAGTAAGTAGGTAGCTTAGTATATTATTCCTCTATCTGCAATTCTGCACCAAAAAGAATGCTTGGCTGAGTCCAAGGCGTAAAATCGTTTATTTGTAATGTCGACGTCTTTAGCATTCACAAACTGATATTACGTATTACCAATACGTTGTAATATGTAGTTCTACGATTTATAAATGCTTGCCGTTGATACAACCCTGAACGAAGCAAACCCAGATCGATGCATCTTATCATATTTATTTCGGAGAATATTTTTTTACTTACTGAATTTCAGGTAGCTACACTGATATCCACATTTTCATTATTGTTTGTTTTGATCATTTTTCTTATTTCTACAAATACCAAGCTTTATTAATTGAGAGAATCCACGGTATGTGACTCACCAAATAGATAAATGCCGCTGAAACAGCACATAAATATATCCTTACTGCTATACACTAAAATGAATAAATACTATCTTAGCATAAATACAATAAGAAATTCAAAAACAATTTGTGTTTAAGCTAAATACAAACGACTGTGGCATAAGTACCTGTCTTTTGTAGTTGCAATAAAGACGAAAGTGGCGAAACAACATTAATTGAAGTTAAGCTGTTTCCTTCCTAAGATTCCAATATTAGGGGCGATGTGTTTATACAAGGGATATTTGTGTGTGTATTTAATGTTAAAATAAGTCTACCAACCGAAATTAGGCGTGGAGGCTAAATCCAAATTGCAGCTGTTTGCTTTTTGAGTCGTTTGCGGTTGTTACTCACTCTATCGATAAGTTGGCAAACTTTAACGTGATAATTATAGTTCCGAGTTAAGTCTAAACATTAACTACAGTAAAAATTATGTGGAAATAATAACTAAAAGTAACCAAATAAAATGTTTTGGTTTTGTAGTTATTGGTATACCTACATATTTATCTATGCATTTGTATAATTTACTAAGTACCTACTGCATATAATTAACACAACGTTATTAGAGTATCTAAAAGAAATAAACCTTAAGTTAAGCTCTGCTGTTAAATTTACACAACGAAAACACTCTTCAATCTAAATAACTCATTTCATTTACAAATAAACGATAATTGTGTCGTAATTCGTTCCAGGACAAAGTAACATTCTCTCTCAGACGTGGGATACTGGAAGTTTGAAGCAAATATACTTTACAGAGCTACAGAGGTAACAAAAGCAAAACGCACGTGTCGTTACAAATTGACCGTGGTGACGTCATGACGCATGAAGAGGGCGCTTTGACGCGTTTTTCCCCCTCGACGATTGCTCAATTAATCGCGTCGCCTTTGATGTATATTATAAATCCAGAAACAACTTCGTATGTCAGCGTAACGTAACTCTTATGAAAACGATTATAATTTACCAATATAACCGAGGTATGAATTAAATGCTTAATAGTCGCTGAAAACTGAAATATTTCGGCACATCCGTTCAGGTGCAGATAATTCGCATTAAAAACTCTTTGAAGCACCATCATGATATTGTGTCAGTTGTCATCGGGCCCTGTGACCGGCGCTGATTCGCGACAACCGTTTGATCACGCCGTGAAGATGATAGATTGATGGTCGCCCGGTCCAGAAATCGATCCTCCGCTTCCGTCCGAGATTATTTATGCGTTAAGTTTGGCAGACGGCGAATGCCAATAGCATCCGGAATCCGGATCGGCTGAAAATAAAAACCATAATGACTTCTGGCATCGGTAGTTTTCATATTCATGGCGTACTAGGTACCTACTAGAATGTCTCAAATTGTACGAACTAATTCCAAAAACCCGCTGACATTACCATACACTAGTCGTCGCGGTCGAACAGATAAACGTTTATTATTTTTGTGAGTTAACAAAACCCCATCCCCATCTCATTAATTGATAGCAGATTGAATGGAACTTTATTACAAAAACGCCGCAAGTAAAATATGCTGATCCGCAAACAGTTTCAAATTGAAACCGCATCTAAAATAGAGTTGAAAGGGGTTGTGGACGTGTAGCGGCGTGATAACGCGGCGCCAGCGATGCGTGAGCGCTGAGCGCTGATCCGCAGTTGCATGCGCTGTGTAAACCGTGGCCAGGGAACAATGTGAACAAAAATGAACGACGCGCACTAATCCCGGCATTGTTCGGGCAGCCCGCCCACGACACGTCATCATCTACCTTACCGCTACTACTTGCACGCATCATCATTTTTTAACATTGTATAATTACTACCTGCTGTAATACACAATCCTTTTTTTACATTTCTCTTTTTTTATTTTATTGATTGATAGGTTACTACTTATTTTAGTTTTATTTTTTTAACCTTGATGGTTTTTCAATCGTATCTCTTGATCTGGAATTGAAAACCTAGGTACCTACGATGAATACCTAGGTTAAAGCCACATTATGCCACTATTGCTATTTGTCACCAAGATGTCCGGAAAATATTGACGAGCGGTTATGGTTGAAGTCTTTATTTCCTATCGCTGAAAATTAAATAACTTTTGATAAAGGTCTGTGTTTACTCAGCAATTGACATGAATGGACGCTCAAGGAATTCATTAAGACATATTGCTGCGAAAAAACAAGCTTACGTTGACTTTGTGAGTCCACTGATGTCATTACAGGAATTTGATGCTTACTCGTTTGCAATAAAGATCAGGAGATGGCGTTAACGTTTTAGTATACAAAAAACAGGGTCCGGACAGGCTGAATGAATGATGTCAAAATGACAAGCCATTTTCGAATTTTTTGCGGAGTTTATGATAGACCCGGTGGCTAAACGTTTATCCGCTTGTCAGTGATTTTCCCATCAACTTGTCTAAACGTTTAAAATTACTAGATTGTCGTGGGAAATATAAATAACAATGGCCAAAATGTAAAATAATGACCAAAAATAAGTTAGGTACCTACCTAATACGTTCGCAAGTCCTGAGTTTGGTCATTGCAGTACGTTTTCATAGAAACATTGAAGCACTTGCAAAGCCGGTCTCCTCTGGTAGCTGAAACTCGTCGAGTCTTCGCGTTCGGTTGGACGATTCGTAGCGACACTTGAAAACTTATAAGTAATTATAGGTAGGTACTACGTGGTTCAAGAGCGAAACGCGCATGTATGAGTAATTCATTTAAAGGGCCTTATCGCCAGTTTTAGGCAATGATGGTGATTTACCTACTACATAATATGTTTACATAAATCGCTACTAAAAATTTATAAAATATCTAAGACGTAATTTAACTTCGGAAATATTAACGCCATTAAACTTCCTTTTTGATTTTTGTTACTATCTATTTAGGAAATTAAATACCTGCCTTTTTACATAAACCCGCGCGTCTTTTTGTTAAAGCTTGATGAGATGATCACAGGGTAAACTGTTAGAACGCAAAAAGTATCTATCAATTAAGAAAAAACTTAAATACCTACTCGTGCAAATAATATCAGTACCTATATTTTTTTGCACCACAAAAATGCAAGGAGCCGACCGAAAACTCAAACGCAAGCGAAACCTTTACCAAGTAAGTATAAGCCAAGACCACCAAAGTATAATGGAATAAAAATGGTCGTAGTATTGTTAACAAATTGAATTAAATCGGCCGCGAAAAATGTAGCGTGTCGATGTTGAAGGTACATAAAACGTTTTGTTAAAAAACGATTCTTTCAGAAATATTGTGCTGACACTCATGGGAAACTAGTGCGTTTCGGTAACGTCAGAAGGTCGAAAGTTAACGTTATTTTGGTTTGAAAAATAGTGAAGTTTATTTGGTTATCGGTATACTGTTAGTTTTTGCGGATTATAGCTATCCCGGTATTGTTCGCCCGGGGCACGGTGGCGCACGAGGTGGATTATTCGCCACATTACCCGCGGGTGCGGATTCTATTCTCGATGCGGGCACGATCTCGAAATTGTTGCGCATTTAGATTAGTTTTGTGTGACTGTACAATGAGAATTTTATTGTGTCTCCATTATTTGCTTGTAGCCCATCTTTTGTTATATTTATTTAGTTACCTATTTTTGGGAGAGAGATTTGAAATTAACTTCTCTCCAAATGATATAAACGTGTAGGTACCTACGCATAATTATGAATTCTTGAAGACTATTTTCTGGAAAAGGTTGACACCCAATGGCAAAAAAAAAGAGAGACCGATTATATACTCAGCAGTGGGTGATGTCAGGCTGTGGAGCCTGTGGATGATGATAGTGAAAATGATTAAATAATTATGTATTTTTTTATCGAGGTAATTTTCATGTTATAATTTTACTATCACTTCGAATAAAAATCCTACATTTGGGTTGCAAATTGAGATTAGTATTAAATAATGTTCCATACGTTGATAATATGAATAAAGGAAGGCGTGCAGCCATTCATGTGCACCCCTATTATTATTAAAAGTTAAACCTGAAAACCGAAAACGTGAAAAGGTAACCTCACTCTAGTAGGTAAACGACATAATTTGGTGTTCACGATTTACGACTTCCAGATTGCGTAAAAACACATCTATAACAAACTAAACAAACACAGGCGCGCGCAGCCGTCTATAAAGCGCAAGTTATCCACATTTAATTACATTCTGGTATTTTTGTAAGTACGCCCGGACCGCCGGCGGCGACTCACGCCATGGTGGTCACCTTACTCCACTATCTACGTAACACACATTTTAAATTAATTTAGCTTTATTACTTGTTTGCGACTCTGTTGTTAATTAGTTTTTTTCAAACTTTAGCTATAGGTATGTCTTAGCAAATCATAAGTTTAAATATGTAGGTACGCATACCTTTCATTATATGCCTAGCCTTTTCCCAACTACTTGGGAGTCGGCTTCCAGTCTAACCATAGTACGCATACCTTTCATTTCCATTAAATAGGTACTTCCATGGAAGTAAAAAGTGCTGTTTGAAAATGAAGTTACTTACTGTTCATGTTTGTAGGTAGGTACAGGAATTTCAACGACATTTAACTCGATAAATTAAAGAAGAAGTTTCGCGGTCAAAACTAACGAGATGTTATTTTGAAAGAAATCAAAACAGTGTCGGCATTTAATCTCTTGTAAAACAGCATTAAAATACAACGGGCCAACTCGAATCGCGACTAATCTTTATGTCACAATATCGTGTAAGTAGGTAAATTACGATTTAGAATTAATGTTTTCGTTGTTTTGAACAGCTACGGAATAGCTTTATGCTTTGAAATTGGTTTTTGGATGAACCTAATTATAATCTAAACAGGAATTAAAAGACTAAAATACTATAAAAGATATTTATCGCAAGGAAAAGAAAACGGCTAGGCGTGGACGCTATTTCAGTCTAATAGATGTAGCTTACCTATAGGTACACTGATTACCGCTATCGTTTGTTAGAAACGTAAAACGGTTGCTTAATTCTCCAACGTCAGAATCCAACGAAACTTTTACAACATAAACAAGAAAGTTTCCTGAAAGTAAGCCATATTGAAGTATTATCAAAAAGCATCCAAACTGTATTGATCGGAAATTCTATAACGTGGAGCGGAATGTAAATTATAATCACCGGGGCTGTTAGGAGGGGAAGTTTACCTATAGCTAAGTATATAGGAGGAGAGCGGGCAAACATTTAGCTATAAACCGTTTTCAACGACGCCCGAGGCGGCATTGGCCCAAACGAGGGTTGGCGGGAATAGGCAAATATTTGCCCTGAGGGCTGGGAAGCAGCCGACTAATTGTTCTTTAAATACCTCAGGCCCACCCTTCAGCAAACAATTTCCAAATCGATTTATTGGTGCCGACTCCCTGCTTTTTTATTTTTTTCTAGAAGAACATCTCTGCATATTTGTTCGTGGAGCATCGGATAGGTTACCAGGCAAACATTTTCGGGACTCAATAAATATTTGGTCATTTGAAATTCAACTGACAGTACGATGCACATGGCGGTCATGGCCCATCTTAACACATACTCGTAGGTATACGTAGGTACATATCGTTGACTAACGTGTATCTACTTATCTAGTTGACTGTACGTAGAATTTGATGTACCATGGTACATAATGTCAAGATGTATCACGAATTAATGCTCAACTCTCTCTTCCTGTAACATTTCGAAATAATGCACCTATTATTACACAGTACACACGGACAAAAATATAGTTCCCACTATTTTAAATTTAACATGAAAAATGGAATGTGAAGCCAGCATTAGCACGCGAACAGATCGACGTGTGTTCTACTGTCAGCGTTTCTATTTCCATCACATCTATTTGTCACGTTGTCTAATTTGTGTTAATGTTGAGGTAAAGATTTATTGTCGGGATACAATGTATCGTACCTAAAGAATTTGAACAATATTGTCAAAGTCCGATTCGATTGATCGATGCGATTCGTCGCGAGTAGCAGCTTCTTATCAGACAAAACTTAAAACTTAGGACTCTATCGTTTATGAGCATACGTCACGATCAAGCATAAACTGTAAAATAATTTTATACTCTCTGTTGGAGGGGATCGATAAATCTCGAATTTCGCGGTCGAAAACTGTATTATTAAATAACCACAGTTTTAGGAAATAGAACTGAGACGAAGAATGACACTACCGCGTTCTATAGCCATGAGAAACTGGGCCCACCGTTTACAACCATTGGTTCAATTGAGTCACATCAGAATCATCAGAGACGTGTTTTCTTCGGTTACAGTTTACAGAGAAATTTTCCGCATTCTTCGTCGCTTTTCGCGAGGAATGCGGAATTGAATTGCTTTTGCTCGGGAGGTTGTTTCCTTTCATTTTTACAGCATATCCCGTTTCGACTTGGAAATTTTCCTTTATTTCCTTCTACCACCCCCTAGTTTACCAACCGGGGTGGTAGATGGGAATAACTAGTGGGGTTTATGTGTTTATTCCCATCTACTAACCAGGTGGTGAAGGTGGTCGATGGTCTAATTATATTGATTTTTGATTTTAAGTCAAAAAAGTCATTGGAACGTTGCGGTCGCGCTATCGGTTAAAAACATTCTCCCATCACACATTAAGGCAATGCTTGTATAGTCCCTTATCATCCCCATATTGACTATGGTGATGTGTGCTTCTATGACCTGAATGCAGATCTCCTCAACAAACTTGACCGACTTCTTAATAGCTGCATTCGATTCGTTTTCAATATTGTAAGTATGATCATATACAGGGTGTAAACCACCTCATCACAAAGCCGTTAACCAAGCATTTTGTAATTCAAACTAAGTAACTTTACGCAAAAATTATTGCTGGGAAACAACTTTATATTTTGAGGTTATAAATCATGTTTTGTGGTAGAACTCAACGTAACGCACTTAAAACATTGTGCTGATAGATGGATTGAATAGTATGGGGGTCGTGGAGGTGTTAAAAGTCAAAATCTTACAAAAAAAACTTGTATTAAAAAAAAACTTGGTCAAAAAGTTGTAACTTTGACCCCCCATATCTCCGTAACTAGAAGGTTCCCAGGTATGATGTAGAACAAAAAAATGATCGCAATGATGGGGAGAATAAGTGCCTTTCGGCTTCGTGAAGACGTGTTTTACACCCTTTATATCTCTGCACATCGCTCGATCCTTAAGTGGTTACCTATCCGCCAGCGCAGAGCGTTGAGGGCTTTGATCACCCTGTTTTCTCTTCTTCATAATCTCACTTCTCCTTCTTACCAGACTTCTCTTTGTCAATATTTATGCTTTGCACACAGCAAGAATCTTCGGTCCGTGACTAATCCTCTTCTTCGTTGTCCTTCTCATCGCTCTGATTTTATAAAGTCATCTCTTCGCTCCCTCAGAATATCAGGACGGTAACCACTCGGTTCACTTTTAAAATTAAGGATCGAGAGCACAAACACAAGAAGTTGGCAGATTCGTCTCAGAACTAACTTGTAGTTTTTCTTGTTATCACTCATAACCTTTTTTATGTTTTGTTTAATGTATGTACTAGCTTCTGCCCGCGACTTTGTACGCTGATCCTGTTGCTAAAAAAAGTATCCTATGTTACTTATAATACCTCCAAGAATATGTGCACAAAGTTTCATGATGATCGGTTGAGTAGTTTTCGCGTGAAAGCGTAACAAACAGACTTACATTCACATTTATAATTAACTAGCTGACCCGCGCAACTTCGTCTGCGAGTGAGGGTTAGTTTTTTTTATAAAAATAATCCTATGTTACTTCTAATACCTCCAAGAATATGAGTACAAAGTTTCATGATGATCGGTTGAGTAGTTTTCGCGTGAAAGCGTAACAAACAAACTTACATTCACATTTATGTAATATAGTAGGGAAGGGATTGTAGACTCGTAGAGGCTTGTAGAGGGATAGGATATATAGGATAGGATATGTATAGATTAGTGTATTTTAGTTATAAGTATTAACTATGTATTTGGTTTTCTGTTATTGCACCTACTATGTACTGGTAGAAAATGCCCAAGGCATTAAGTCCACCTTTGTACAGTTTTTACTTGTGCATAAAGTTTTAATAAATAAATAAATATAATTTGACTTTCTATTCGGAGTGCATTGGTGGAAAATCAAAACTAATTAAGTTCAATATTTTTTAATTCTGATGTTCTTTTTACAGGACAGCAGGTCTTTGGAGGAACTAGCTGACCCGCGCAACTTCGTCTGCGACACGTTTCATACCAATCATTCATATTTAAGGATAAGAAAAGGCGACGTTGTAATTTTTCACTCAAGGGTGTTTTACGTTAATAATCGTGACTTTGTCGAATTATTTGTAACTAACCCCCGATTTCTTATTACACTTCCCTTTCCCTGCAGACAGGACCCTGCAAATCGTGTAGTGTAATAAGGGCTTAAGCCAGAGGCCAGAGAGAAGACTTTTGATGAACCACTGTAGTGCCATTGTCTATCTAGAGTAGTTTTATATGGGTTCACCGGTATACCAGTAGATTTAAATTGTCCGTAATTTAAAAAAAATCAGAATGACGCGAATGACACAGGCATGGTAGCACCACGGACAACCGTAGTTCAAAATCAAGAATCCATGAAAATAAAAAATCTACTATAAATATTTATGTTCTTTTGTTGATCATACAATATGTACTTCTCCCCAATATGGCCGACAAATGGTTTTACAAAAACATTAAAGTGAACGTATATAAAGCTTTACGAATTACAATAACTCACAGGTGATCTTTACAAATGCCAGCATTACATTGGTTCACGTTTATGCTGTTCAGCAGCATTAGGCCTTTACTTGGCACTTAAAAGTGCTAAAAAGTGCAAAGGGCACTAAACACAGCCCAAAGCAGTATACCTGATTTACGTGGCATTATAATGGTACAACTTTATGCTATTAAGCGGCCATATATAGGCATTATCTTACTGCTTAAAATGCTATTGTAAACCTTAAGGCACTAAGAACAGCTGAAAGCTGTATGCTGGATTTACGTGGCATTGTAATGGGTCACGTTTATGCTCTTAAACAGTCTGTAGCATTTATTTGACTACTTAAAATGCTATTGTAGTTCAAAATGAAGTAAAAACAGCTGAAAGCAGGACAGCTGCATTGTGGTTTGATGCAGCTTAAAACTAAGGGCTTTACAAAAGCATTTTTTATGCCTTTATCCAACCGTTATACATCGTACAGCATCATAATGGTTTTGAAATGCCAATATAAAGCGTCAAGATGCTCGGTGATCTCTTATAAGAGTTTATACGGGCCTTAAGTTCTACATAAGGATACTAGTAGTTGTTTCAAATGCTTCCTGTGTTACTTGGTCTCCAGTGCCCTGCGCAGGCAAGCAGTAGCCAGACGCTATGCTGGAGGATGGACTGGATGATATTTAAAGGGCGGGATGTGGGCGGTAGTGAGGTGGAATTAGGAGGAGATTGATCCATTGGACGATACCCCCCCACTTCCAGCCCATGCTGGTCCTCGTTCAGTGCCGGTGATGACGAAAGAAGGTGCTCCGCCCCCTTCGATCGTGAGGTCGCCAGCCTCTCTGAGTCGGCATCGGCCATCGCCGTTCTGGCCATCTCCTCTTCCAGCCGAGTCATGGTCAGGTCGATGTCGGTTGTTGCCGGTTTTGTCAGATCAGTGTCGGTGTCTGTCTTGGTGTCAGTCTGGGTGCCGGAGGGGTGGGTATTAGGGAAGAAGTGCACCCTAGAAGGTACGATACTCGTGGCTCCCTGCCCAAGACCTTTTCGGCTTCGTCCGGTGGGACACCCAGGGTCAGATAAGTCCCGAAGTTATCTGCACCGACCGAAGTCGCCCTGTATAGGGACCACCTACCGACAGCGTACCAGGTGTTCTGGCATTTTAAGATCGTCTGCAGCAACTTTACGTCTCCATTATAATCTGGGTACAAACAGCGCCGCTCGAACTCGGGTCGGTACGTCGGACTGTCTCATGACAGTCAATGTCGCGTCAGTGTTCGGCAGTCGAATTTTGGGGACGTTCTGGGTCAGCCAAGTCAGGGCGTTGTCGTCCTCGCACCATATGTGAACCGTGCCTTCCGCTACCCTTGGGTAACCGCAGAAGGCCGGGACTTTGGAGGGGTCGCTACGACACGTCGCCACAATCAAGTCTTCGAGTTCAGTCACAACCTCGCCCTCGGCTGATGTCATGTCTCGGGATGGAGGCGAGAAACAGATCGCTACGGCGAGTCGCGCAGGAAAATCCTTTGTGGCCCGCGCGTAGGTTCTCTGCTCCCCTTGAGCGGCCTGGGTTCTGAAACGCTTGGCGTCCCTCTGGAGTATACTTGGCGAAGCCGTATTGTCCGGGCGCTCCCGCTTCGCCGCTCCCTGGCCACTTGGGTCTGATTGCGGTTCTGTGCTTGGCATTTTGCGCCAGAGACACCCGGTTTAGGAACCCCGCCCGCTTGCCTCGTTTCCTGGTTCGCGTTGGGTTTCCCCATCACGTACTGTTCCCTGCCCGCTCGTTTCCGCGTCCGACTGCTGCTTGCGCTGGGTTTCCCCTTCGCGTGCCTGTAGCCGGTCGCGTACTCCCTTACAACCTCCCGTTTGCGCATCTCGTAGACTATTGCCTTCGTGGGCTTTGCGCAATCGTTTGTTGAGCTCTCTTTCTCTGTTTCGGAGTTTTCAGCTTGCGGACCTCGTCCACAGAGATGAAACCAGAACCACCAGGCTCCGTTTCTATTCCCGTCCCGAGAGAGTCTATGTCCCTCAACTTTCCCTCGATCTTCTCACGCTGGAGTGCCAGCCAGCATGCGGAGTTCGCTGCTAAGGCTGGATACTCGCGGGTTGTCGCCGTCATTGTCGGGATTGTTTGTTACACTGTTCCGAACGATACTCTGTTGCCAAGCTATCGTGGAAGGTGTAGCGTTAGTCACAGTAACCGCTTACTAACCTAATCATTAACGCGCATACTTGTAGCACGTACGCTGACACTGCATGTTCTGGCCCTACTTTAGAAAAAGCTGAGCATTTGAAATGTCTTGGTGTCACAATTGATTCCAATTTAAATTTCCGGAAACTTATCGAGTTACTACGAGTATGTACTAGAATGCGCAAACTATGTTTTTAAGTATTTACGTAATGTAGTCGATTATAATTTAATAAAACAGGTTTATTAAGCATTTTGTCAGTCTATTCTAACCTATTGCATAACGTCCTAGGGTGGCGCAGGAAATTCGATTCCTCTCCCTCTAGCACGTGCACAAAGAGCAATTCTAAGGTTGCTTGCTACCTTTCATCCGTTTAGATTTCCGACACCTGCTCTACAAAACATGTAATGTGCTCACAGTACGGCAATTATTTAATCTTCACATTAAACTACAGCAGCACTCTATCCTTCCCTATGACCCAGTTCCTTCAGAAAGAAGAAGGAAGGACCTAGTTTGCTCAAAGCCTCAAACTGAACAAGTTTTTGCTGGTCGATTCTATTTTCTGTTTATTACACTCAACGAGAAAGAAAACTTCTAAAGCCTCAATTATAGGAAATGTAAAACACTGTTTTAAGCTTTTACGGTTTAAAACTAAACTTATATTGTCACTTACGGGATATTTTACGTGGTGTCTTAGTTTCTCTTAGTTTTGTAATATCAGATTATTTAGCAAAACTTAATTACACGGACACAGAAAAACTTCTAGAAGTCCTAGTTTCATTTTGTTATCCCCACGTGTCTAATTGTACATTTTTACTTAAGTTAGTTTTATGTTTAATGTTTTTATACCAATTTCCTTTTGTTATGCTTAGTTGTTAATAGATTCATTTTATTTTAAAACTTTTACTGTCCTAATTAAATTATGCAATGTAAAGTGATGGCCTGAAGCACAGGTTTAAATAAACCTAGGTCAGGCAGGCCGCAACCTAACATTCAGACTGAGGCTACACTAGGCAGCGATTTGCGATGTGACTGGAAGAGCGAAACGAGAAAAACTTGGTTTGGCTACATTACAAGCGAAATTCCGGCGTATCTTCTATACTTATAATAAATCTGTAGAGAGGTCAATTCTGTACATGAAATATATTTACAAAATAACTATCGGGGGGTGATTAGTGATCGATACTGATGCCAAAAATGCTATCAGTAAAATTTTTGTCTGTCTGTCTGTCTTTCTGTCTGTCTGTCTGTCTGTCTGTATGTTATTTATAGAAAAAAAACTACTCGACGGATTTTAACGAAACTTGGTACAATTATTCTACATACTCCTGAGCAGGTAATAGTATACTTTTCATCACGCTACCATTAATAGGAGCAGAGCAGTGAAAGGAAATGTTGGGAAAACGGGAGAAGTTACTTGGTTTTTTTAGCTTCCGTCGCGTGTGCAGCCTTAATGGTTAAAGCTACATAGAAATCATGTATAACGGAAATATTCCACATAAAATTATATAAAAAATATCCCAAGACAGCATATGTCTATCTTTTATAGTTGACTCACAATAACACGTGTAACTCCCGATAGCTTAGCAGTTCGGAGATTTGTTATTATTATATTTGTTTACTCTTACGTTTATAATATTCTCACTCAACCCCAATTTTGAAACTTCACGCGGGCGAAGCCGCTGGCAGAAGCTAGTTTGCTAATAAATTCGCTTCATTTCGCTATGCTGGTGTAGCCGATGCCGTGATCAATATTGTTGTTCCAAGCGCCTTAAGGAATCAAAGATCGCTAGTAATATTTGATGTACAGTGTAGCCTTATACGTGAGCATTAATTTACTTGTTTTAATCGGTCATGTGTCGCAGGTCGCGTCGCGGCCTAATGTAGCCCCAGCCTTAAATTTGTCATTTTTGTTACTTGCAACTAATTATACAATTGTTTAAGAAATAACACTACTGGACCTAAATGTACACTTTGTAATGTCTACGTTTGAAATAAATTATACTTATTCTTACTTATTATATGTTGTTTTTGTTACCGTTGGTGCATTAATTTTAATTGTTCCACGACAAACGATTAACAATATCACGAGAATGTTGAGAACAGCCGGATTGTTAACAAAAGATCGTGCGAAGTGATCAAAGTGATTGGAATCATAACGTAAACCTGCTGGAGATCGCCCGTAACACACACTTTGTTTAAAAACTTATTCGACAGTTGGTCGACCGACACGTTCCGTATGTAAACCGTATCTAAATTAAATAGCTTTTGACAGAATTCCTTGTTTTGCGCAAGGGTAAGGAATGTAGTCGCACTCGCAGAATATCTTTAGTGTGCATACGGGTGTTTTTCTCTCTGAGAAATCGTGGAAGAAACGAAATTAGTAAGATACGCACGGCATATTCAGATTGCAGTTATTTTATTAACGTGACTGTCAAATAGCGACCATAAATATTGTAGTTATCACAAACAACCTAACAAAGTGTTTCATAAAGCGTTATATAATTAAATGGAGAGCTGAAGTGTGGCAATGAAAGAAGTTAAAATAACTTGCGGCATTGCACTCGGGTCCATATGGGACATGTCTTGGACTACCCTTTCAGGGGCCACTATTTTTGTAATGACAGTTTGCAGGCGGCCGCACGACGGCGACGGGCGCGGGGGGCGGCGGGGCGCCGCGATCGCTTCAGGGAAACACCTAATTGTGTTGTAGCCGCCACACTCATGCATGATGAATGAGCCGATACTTACACTTTATTTTATTTTAGATAGAAAATGTCGAACGTGTTGTAGTTGAGTGTGTGTTACACCTCATTGGGAGCTTATTCCAACTAAACATGGAAATGTCAAACAACATAAGGGCCATGGGGTCCGAGTGCCCGACTAGTATACCTACGTTTCGGTATATCGCCAAGCGGTTGGTCGACTCTTCACGTCACCTTTCCTTTTTTGTTGCCAAAGAATCAGCATTGATATCCAGCGTGGTATTACTGCCAGTCTTCTGGGCACTTTTCCTGTTGACAGATGTGAAGTTTTTGTCGCCCTATAATTCTTTACCCTTTTTTTATACTTGAAGGAATATTCACACTAATTATTGTGAGGAAAAGACTAATCAACTACAAAATTTTTGCGACATAATTTACGGCTGATGATCGGTCTACCACTGTGTTGTGTGTCTGTCTGTCCATACCCATCACCGATCTCACGGTTATGTAAACGTTACTAAGTCAAGGATTAATAGTATAGTTTATTTTAAAACGTCTTTATTTATTTACTCAACAAGTGCTTAGTAATGTAAACGTAAACTAAAACGTGTATACGGCGCGATACCCGACCCGAGAGCCGAACCCGGTGGCATGCAGGCGCGCCCGCCGCACGCTACAGTCGCCGTCGGCGGCGACGGCTGTGCCCTGTCATTTCCGACATGTGTTATACTTTTAACATTCTAAATATCATTTGTACAAAAAATCCCAGCAGTCCATCACATTCGGAACGATTTACACTAATGCGTACAATCCGATTCAATAGTTTTCCTTTTATACGAATAAAATATAATTAGGTACCTAAATTCATAATACCACCTAATAAGTGTGTCTTTTTAACACTAGCTCATTTAATTTTCCATCAGAAACAGATCGTCCGAAAGGGCGGCGATCTGGGGCCAGTTTCGTGCCAAATTAGATTCGATAAAATAAATATTTATTTAGCTTTCGATATAAACGTAGTAGGAGGTGAGATAGCCGTCAAATCAAATTGCTTTTCGACTAGACTGCGGGTGGTTGCGGCCCGCGTTTCTCGGATTTCCAATGTTGAGATTTTAATGCGATTACAAATAGGAAATCTATCGGGAAACTGCCAGGGAGTAAGATTTAATTAAAACTTTAACTTCAAAGATCTTCTGTTTCAGGGAAATTTTAGTTTTCAGTTATTACACTTTTAATGGATCGTTTTCGTATCGATCTATTTTTGTTTTTTTTTGTGGTGCTGTCAAGAGTAAGCACAGTTGAGGATTGAGAAGATAAACGTTTCTGTTGATCTGCCAGAAAAAGAGTTTCGTTTCTCTACATTTGAATTCATTATTTGAATTTATTTATTTTTAGTACTTGCCTGTATGATGAGATAGGTATTCGGACTCCAACATAAATAATATGTATGTTTATGGGATGTCATTTTAAAAACTCTAAAAATGAAATCCAGAGTTTTCTAACAATGACGTTACTACTCCTAGTAGGAAAACATCGAAATATTTAATCTTTCTGGACCGCGATAAGTTATATTTTCGTTTTACATTTTTTCCAGAAGTTAGAGATTGGTAGAGATTTTGTGACTTTTTTCCTCATCAGGGGCCTTTGTTATTCGTGGGCTAATCTATCATTGATACGGCTGATACGGCGGTAGCTACGCCCCTGTTGTCTTTGAGAACATAAACGATGCGACGTACCTAATATCATTTACAATGGACGAAGTGGTTAACAGCATTGCCGTCAATGGACAGGCCGACATGCGACAGTTGTGATAAAGGGGCGTGTTCGAGAGGGGAACCAAGCCAAAGGGCGGGGACGCCATTTTGACAGCGATGTATTTTCTTGAGGGTTGAGTAACATTTCACCGTTCATCGAATTTAAACATTGAAGGGTTTCAGAGCTCCAATTCTACGATTAACAGCATTTTAACTAAACACACTATAAAACCATACGCAAGATAAGCTAGGAAAACATCTAAATTTAGAATTTTATGCTTCACGAACAACGGAGTTTTAGAAGCCATAACTTATTTTCTAATTGAGACTTTCTTGAAACGTCGAAGCTCGTTGTAATATCAACCCCCGGTCGTAATTCAAGCGGGCGGATTATTTTCTTATATGTTGGAGTATGATACATGACTGCGCTCAGATGCTTACCGTTCCGGTGCATCGGGACTATTAGAGGCATTGGATAAACAAAGGATTAAATTATCGCGTTAAGACAGAGATAATCCATACAGATGAGTTGGTTGTTGACCTCCGATCTCCGGGAAAGTAAATCTCTGACTCATTTCGACTTATTTTAAAGTTTGGAATTTTGAAAATTTGTTTCAATGGAAGTTCGATATGTTACACATGTTCAGGTTGCTTTACCTTCCGCTACCCCACCCCCTTTATTCAACTGAAATTGATGTTCGCCAAGCCAAACACATAATTTTTATATTAATATTGGTATAATGTAACAATATCGTAACCGCTTAACACTATTCTTCAGAGCAGCACGGCCTTCCGTGCCATTCTGCCCAAACATGAACAGACCGATAACAGGCAATTTTGGTTTCGTGTTTGGGAATTTCAAGTGGAAGATTGTCCAGATTTTTTTTTTGTTAATTGAAGAGGGTGGCTAAATTAATTGCTGTTTCGTTACTAAGGAGGTTCTCGTTAGTCATGCAGCTGGATCAAGAGCTTGGTTCAGAAAGCGGTACTCCTTGATTCGGCTCGTATAGTTACGAGGTTCCCCTCTCTGGAGCCGATAGCTTGGACCCTGTTCCCGATACCGGTGGGCTACTATTTTTTAATTTCCTTTGTTTCTTTTAGAAATCCAAACTATTCCAAACTAATATTATAAATGCGAAAGTAACTCTGTCTGTCTGTCTTTCTGTCTGTCTGTCTTTGCTTCACGCCTAAACTACTGAACCGATTTGTGTTAAATTTGGTACAGACATAGTTTGGAACTTGAGAAAGGACATAGGATAGTTTTTATTACAAAAAATAAAATAAATATTAAATTTATTCCGGACATACAGTGCCATCTATTGGTCAAGAGTCGGCAATGTGGGTAAAACTAAAAATCTGCCGGAAGTCACTATTCCACGCGAACGAAGTCGCGGGCAAAAGCTAGTGTTTAAATAAGTGTGTTAAATTAAATGTATGGAAACTAATTAACGGAAACCCATAATACCAAAATAAAGATTTGATCGTGATTGAATGTGCAGTGTTGGCATAAATTCAGTTCATGATTCTGGCTGGCCTCACCAGGGGTTCTAAAATGGCCGCTTTAGCAGAATCATAATATGAATCACGGCGAAAATTAAAAATTCTTAAAATGTACTTTATGTTTATGACAATAAATTCCATTTTAAGATTTTTTATTAGGCACTTGATTCATATTCATATCATGCAGATTCTGCTAAAGTGGGCATTTTAGGCCCGCAGAACATAGAGACATACCCAGATCTGGTTAAAATTGTAGGTACAAGTCGCAGTTAAAATAATTCGGTCTTTCTAGTTTAATTAACTTAATTTATGAATAATTATCTCAAGTCTCCTTAGCTGTAGTGGTAGCAACAGCTCAGCCCGTCTTGTTTGAAAAATAAGGTGGCGAGTGTGTTGCTGCCGACGTAGATTACGTCCCGATCTTCAGAGATATACCCATCTTCCAAGACAATAACTTTGTACCATCTGGTCACTTCCTGTAGTCACTTACCTAGCTGGTTTTAAATACCGCTGTTAGCGGTTATCTAAGTATGTCGACGGCGCGGCGCGGCGCTGTAGCGTATTATAAGATGTGGCGCCCCGGGCCTATAAGATTTTCAGCTAAGTTTTACAAAAATAAACGGTTAATCTTCAGATTTTTTTATTAGTTATTGAACTAATAGTCGGTGACCTTTGTTTGATTGATCTGGTTTTTTAGTCACCGTCTTCTGAAGCCAAAGTTATTTTATACTTTTATGTGTCTTCTGCAGTCGGTTTTTATTCCAAAAAGGATTTTTTGTTTTTCCCAAACAAATATATGCCATGAATTTATTTTGCAAATGTAAATTAATGCTACGGGATAAAAGTACGATGCTGAAACCGAATATAATTTTGGTTAAATCCTTTTGTGTTCAGAATGTGGTAAGTAATTAGAGCAATAATTACTTACCACATTTACTCATATTCAGATTCGATTTTTTAACATTCCTTTTCTTGTTGATTTAGAAATTCTGCCACAGATCGGACACTTACTGTAAGCCGTTAAGGAGTTCCATTAATCATAATATTCGAGAAATATTTTCAAAAATAAAGACGTTACGGTAGGTGACTCAAATATCCGGATATTAATATCGCAAATTTTTGCTCATAAGAAAAAAAGAGTTCTGTTACTTCGTCATGGATCCCATATAATGAGATCCTAACCAAACTCTCATCAAACTACTCCTGATGTACATCAGGAATAATGGAACTCCTTAACGGCTTACAGTAAGTGTCCGATCTGTGGCAGAATTTCTAAATCAACAAGAAAAGGAATGTTAAAAAATCGAATCTGAATATGAGTAAATGTGGTAAGTAATTATTGCTCTAATTACTTACCTACCACATTCTGAACACAAAAGGATTTAACCAAAATTATATTCGGTTTCAGCATCGTACTTTTATCCCGTAGCATTAATTTACATTTGCAAAATAAATTCATGGCATATATTTGTTTGGGAAAAACAAAAAATCCTTTTTGGAATAAAAACCGACTGCAGAAGACACATAAAAGTATAAAATAACTTTGGCTTCAGAAGACGGTGACTAAAAAACCAGATCAATCAAACAAAGGTCACCGACTATTAGTTCAATAACTAATAAAAAAATCTGAAGATTAACCGTTTATTTTTGTAAAACTTAGCTGAAAATCTTATAGGCCCGGGGCGCCACATCTTATAATACGCTACAGCGCCGCGCCGCGCCGTCGACATACTTAGATAACCGCTAACAGCGGTATTTAAAACCAGCTAGGTAAGTGACTACAGGAAGTGACCAGATGGTACAAAGTTATTGTCTTGGAAGATGGGTATATCTCTGAAGATCGGGACGTAATCTACGTCGGCAGCAACACACTCGCCACCTTATTTTTCAAACAAGACGGGCTGAGCTGTTGCTACCACTACAGCTAAGGAGACTTGAGATAATTATTCATAAATTAAGTTAATTAAACTAGAAAGACCGAATTATTTTAACTGCGACTTGTACCTACAATTTTAACCAGATCTGGGTATGTCTCTATGTTCTGCGGGCCTAAAATGCCCACTTTAGCAGAATCTGCATGATATGAATATGAATCAAGTGCCTAATAAAAAATCTTAAAATGGAATTTATTGTCATAAACATAAAGTACATTTTAAGAATTTTTAATTTTCGCCGTGATTCATATTATGATTCTGCTAAAGCGGCCATTTTAGAACAGGGATAAATATAATGACCACCATAAAATGCTTTGATACCCTTAGTTTTGTAACCAAAAATATCTACTTAACACTAGAAAAATAAAGTCTAAAAATACAATAGTACCAGCTATTTTAGTCACGACTCCACTTTAAATTGTATTCGACCACCAAATTTAGTAAATGATCACCAAATCTTGACGACCAAATTAATGTATTATTTTTGCCTAAATAATTCACTGTGATTGCCATAAAATGTAGGCATATTATCAAATAAAGTATTATGATAGTTATGTCTCCGGCTTGCAATCCCCTCCCGCACCGCACCGCAAACGCCGCCGCCGCTGCGCTCGCCCGGACACGATCCCCAGGGTATACCGCCGTTTACCCGAATTTTATTTGCCCTAATATCATTTGCCATAATAGTCAACAGCCATAATATCATACGACATAATACTCATTTGCCCTACTCTCATTTGCCATATTAGTCACGTGCCAGAATCATTGTTTCCCATAAAGTCACTTACCATAACATCGTTTGTCATAATAATTGTAAGCCCTAATTATCACATGCCCTAATTATCACATGCCACAATTATGATATGCCATAACATAATTTGCCATCGACATTGGGTGTGTAACGGTTGTTTATATCAAGAGAAATTGGTTGCAATTGGGACTTTAGGGCACCCCGACTCGGACAGGTTAGGTTAGAAGGGGATGGCGGGGTCATGTGAGCGAGCAAAGCGAGCGAATAGACCCCGCCATCTCCTTCGTGGTTATTTTTTTATAAACCACACAGAAGTAGGAGCCCCGCGAAGCGGGGCTCCGTCGACCTAGCCCACCATCAACCATGCACAGAATAAATAAGTTTGTCTAATTAATACTTGTTATGCCATTTAAATATTATTTCTAATAATTATTATGGCACATAAAAATAATGTTTTTTTTTGGAGTCAGTTTACTTAAACAGGATAGCAAGATGTAAAAACTTTGATTATAATTTTATCTTCAAACGCTGGTATAATTTTGGTGATCATTTACTACTTTTGGTGATCATTTACTACTTTTGGGATAAGAATGATTTATTTGGATTCATTTTGCTTAAATAGGATAGCAGAATTTAAAAACTTTGGTTATAATTTTACTTTAAAATGTTGGTTTAATTTTGGTGATCATTTACTATTTTTGGGTTACTCAAGATTTACTTGGAGTCATTTTACTTAAATAGGATAGCAAAGTGTTAAAACTTTGGTTATAATTTTACATTAAAATGCGAGTTTCATTTTGGTGATCATTTACTATTTTTGTCTGCTATTTGTTACTATATCTGGTGGTAAGTTAAACATAAGCCTTTTAGAACCCCTGGTGAGGCCAGCCAGAATCATGAACTGAATTTATGCCAACACTGCACATTCAATCACGATCAAATCTTTATTTTGGTATTATGGGTTTCCGTTAATTAGTTTCCATACATTTAATTTAACACACTTATTTAAACATTTCTAAAAGAAACAAAGGAAATTAAAAAATAGTAGCCCACCGGTATCGGGAACAGGGTCCAAGCTATCGGCGGTCAGGGCTCCAGAGAGAGGAACCTCGTAACAATACGAGCCTAATCAAGGAGTACCGCTTTCTGAACCAAGCTCTTGATCCAGCTGCATGCCTAACGGGAACCTCCTTAGTAACGAAACAGCAATTAAATTAGCCACCCTCTTCAATTAACAAAAAAAAAATCCGGACAATCTTCCACTTGAAATTCCCAAACACGAAACCAAAATTGCCTGTTATCTAGATCGGACACTTACTGTAAGCCGTTAAGGAGTTCCATTAATCATAATATTCGAGAAATATTTTCGAAAATAACGACGTTACGGTAGGTGACTTAAATATCCGGATATTAAGGCGATAACATGAGCTAAACGCGAGTTTTATAATTACTAAATGTATATGATTCACTGCTATAAACAAGACCATAAAAATATATAATATTCTTCAGGATATATGCTAGCATGATACTGTTTTGAAAACATAATACAATTAACTTGGCTCGATAAAAAGAAATCACGAACTTATCTTCGAAAATATCTTTCAAACAATAAAAAACATACTAATATGCATGCGATCATTCTGATTTTTTGGAAAATAATTCTACAAGCAATATATTAGCATGATACTGTTTTAGTTTTTTAATCCAATCAATAGTTTTTTTTGTAAATCGATCGAAACCACTCATTTCGCGCTATTTGGCCCGCAGTGGCTGACGTAACAACCACTTTGTAGTGCAAGCTGATTAGAACTTTATTCTAACAGCATTTCAAACGAAGTTTGAACCACCACAAATAGAGTTGCTAATTTAGCTCGTCTAAGCGCCTTAATATCGCAATTGCTCATAAGAAAAGAAGAGTTCTGTTACTTCGTCATGGATCCCATATAATGAGATCCTAACCAAACTCTCATCAAACTACTCCTGATGAACATCATTTCGTCATTGTTTGATTTTATTTTAGTTTTTCTGTGTATCTAAATGTCTATTTTTTTATTTTAATGAACATGGGTGTAAACCACCTCACATCACGCAGCCGTCAACCAAGCATTCTGTACATCAAACTAAGTTACTTTTCGCAAAAATTATTGCTGGGAAACGACTTTTTTTTGGGGTGAAGAATCATGTTTGCTGGCAAAACTCAATGTATCGAACTTAAAACATTGTGCTGATTGTGCTAATTGAATAGTAACGAAACCTTGTATTAAAGAAAGAACTTGTCAAAAAGTTGAAACTTTGACCCCCAATATATCTCCGCAACCTTCTAGTTGCGGAGATATATGGAGATCAAAGTCAGGTATGATGTTCCCAGGTCTCAAAAAATGATAGCAATGACGGGGACAACAAGTGGTTTTTAGATTCGTTATGAGGTGTCCCTTTATATTTAAAATATTCGATAAACATATATAGTATTTTATATATGTATCTTTGTAGTTTATCGTAGTGTTAGATAAAACAATTCGCAGATTTTCTGAAATGACACCTACACCACTGCTTCTCTCTGTTGACTGGAATAAAAATGCATTAGTGTTAAATAATAAGTATTTATATCAACTTCGAAGAAAATCACCGCCAGAATAACTTTCTACCCCTTTTTAATCCTGTTAGGGGACGAATTTCAATAAAATACGATTTCATCAATTCTTTTAAAAAGGTTTGTGCAAAATTTGAAGTAGATTGGATCAAAGAAACACGTTGACCCAAACAAACTTTGGCCTCAATACTAAAAAAGAAAAGTGGTAACATTTCGGAATATCCTTTCAATTTCGGATGCCTACGTCGGATACGAAGAATGGAAGAAGAAAACGTGTTTCGCCGACCCCCAAGTAACGACGGACAAGGGCAGGAAGACGATGATCGGATGCCTACGTCATACCAAGAACACACCCTCCATGTTTCAGGTCTCAGCGGTGAAGGCTGTGCGTTGTTCCGTCAGTCTCATTCAACAACTACATACTTCGTTCCCGAACTCCTTCGTTAGCAATCCGAATCAAGAAGTTATAATAAGAAGTTTTCACTTCTAAAAGGAATCATCAAAATTGGTTTACCCAGTCGATAGTTCTGAAGAAATATACTCAAAAAAAAATACACTCGGATTGAGAACCTCCTCTTTTTGAAAGTCGGTTAAAAAAAGCGTTTTCGAAATACTAACGTATGTATGTAACTAAGTAAGGTCTTTGTTTGACAGCATTATTTAATTATTAGTTGGTCCTTTTCGGTCTTTTAGAGCTGTACAGTTTGATATTTGATGCAATGCATGGTGGAGGCATATAACAAATTTCCCTTTTGTTTGCAAAATAATGATTATTTTAAAACTGCCCATTTGTTGTCCCGACCGTTTACAGAAACAAATATGACAAAAAAAAGTCAAGATAAAAAAACTTAAAATGCTGATCGTACACACTGTACCTAGTTAGTATACTTACTTATTGACGCATCGTGGCTCGAGTTGTATTGTGTTATTATAAGGTCATGGTTACGTAAATCTACCTGTTTGTACGAGACTTACCATTTTAAACAAATAGAGTTTGTGCCAATATCAACACTGCTGTTGTAGAAAAACAATAAACATCGGTTCATTGACCGTTTCAGTGGATGTTCTGCCAAAACAAGCACCCCTTACCTTCCACAATGTCTACAGACACGAAAATGTTAATTTAATACGTATAGTAGCAGTAGAGAAAAATAATTAAAACGTGTTTCTAAGACAACTCTAGCAATTTAAAGTGTGAACCTGATGGATTTTCATAAAGTTTCGTGACATTTTTTATGTCCCAATACAAAATATATTTAAATAAGTCTTACTTGCAACAAAATGTAGGTAACTTTCATGTAATGACAATTTACAATCTTGATTTTATTTGCCTTTAATAAAAATCAAGATGACATCTTCGCGGGCGGTGGCGTGTCAGATTGAAGACCGCCACTAAATGACGCAGCCTCTCGACTCGGCACACGTTGCTGCTAACCAGTTCCACGAGACACTCTTCCACTCGAAACGTAAGTAAGATAAGCGTGTCATCAAAACTGGTGGGTGTATCCTCATTGTTGTGACCAGCTTCTTGTATCGACACTTGATATTTTTTATTTATCATGGGATGGGAATGTCAGGTGTATATATCGTCCGTTAAGTGCTACACTTGGGACGATATTTTATGAATAATGTTCTTATCCGAAACGTGGTTAGTTGGCTTTGAGATAAGCTTCAGCTCATTATTATAACCATTTCAAACGTTCACAGCTGGACAGAGGGATATAGGCCTCCCCAAAACATTGCCATACCTACCGATGTTGAGCTGCTCTCACCCAGCGGATTCCTACATCCTTCACCAGGTCATCGGTCCACCTAGGTACGCGGTCGCCGCACTGGAACTCTTCGACACATCTGTTCTACAAGCAATGTGCCTCTCCACTGCCACTTTTCTTTAGCTATTCTCTGGGCCGGCAGTCTCGACAGAGATAACGTCAAAATCGCTAACTTTTGAGCGCTGATTACTAACCAATAAAGTTTGTTGCAATAATTATGCTTACGAGAAATGCGTCTAGGATGTAGAGACTTTCATTATTCGCAAGCATCATTATTGCAACCGAAAATTGGTTTAAACGAGATCTAGTAAGTAGTTTTTGTTAACACGTCATAAATCGTAAACAGCAATTTACCTTTCATTCAATATGCTACGGAACCCTTCATTGGCGAGTCCGACTCGCACTTGGCCTCTTTTTCAATGCTCCCTGGAGGGAAGCAAATTCCGATTCGATTCCGGAGTGTGGCAAACGAATTTTCGAAAATCTGTGAATGCAGATTTATTTCTTTGTAAAAATAAACGAATGTTTTCTTTGGATAAAAAGAGATACGTCATATTTTTGTTTTGAGATTAGGCCCCCACATAAATTGTAGCATTTAATAATGAATTAATGTATATTGATTTCTTCCTCATAACCTCTACATCACAGTGGTTATATTAGGTAAGCCACTGTATTTGCCGATTATCCGCATTTATTCCGCTTAGACAACCGGAATAAATGCGGATAATCGGCAAATACAGTTTTACGAAAAGCAAAATAAACGGAAAGACATAATATCAAAATAATGAAGTTGTCTGTCAACCACTAAAAAGCGGATTTACAACGTTCCGTGCCACGTTGATTGTCTAAAGTTTAGACAATCAACGTGGCATGAATTTTTTAGACACTAAACCATCTACGTGAATACGTGAATACGCATAAAAATAGCATTAACTTTAATGCAATTTTTATGCTTTTTACGGGGGCAGGCTTGACACAGCGCAGCAGTTTATTGAAATGTTTATTGAAATGCTTACCTCGCAGGCCCTGTAGAAAATATTTCAAAGTGATAACTTCTAAGGATCGTTGAAACGCAGCAACCGTCTGGAGGCACCATCAGGATAAGTTGTATAGGTAGGTACTTACCTAAAACTATACTTGGATAAAACCAACGATCTGTGTCATATTATGCCTAGCTAGAAAAAAACTGGAAATCATGGGGAAAGGCCTTTGCCCAGCTGTGGGACGACGCAGACTAACGAATATCAGCTGTGTGATTTTGTAAGACCTCATTCTCAACTTCGAATCTGAATCCCCTTTGTTTTCTTAATTGGCATTCCAAAAAGTCGGTTTATAATTCGAATTTACACTAGACTACTTTAAATTGAGGTTGAGATTTTGACAGATAAAGTATGAGATGACTTAAGAAGTGACCTTCTATAAGGTGATTCCCCCTCACTTCCCGTGACTACAATAGGGTCAAGTCATGGTCAAATAAAACATTGTACCATGGGTCAAGTTAATAATAGATCACATTTGACAGCTTCATCAAAATTCTACGTAACCTTGTAACGGCGGGCATAAAATATTATTAATAAGTATTTTCAAAGCTAGAACTGCTCAATAGCATTACTTTTTTCAATTACGATTACATATTTACGATTACAATGACATAAGGTAATTCTTCGATTTACTATCATTAATTAACCATTTAAACATAATAAACAATTTCTGTTCTAAAAAGAACTGAACGTCTTTTGAACCTTATGCGAAGTAAGAGTGAATAGCGATGTGAGATGCGAGTTTTTGTTTGAATTTTATAGAATCGACCGGCAATATCAATAATACTACACACAAGTTGCTTTACTTCGATTATGAATAAACATTTAGGTATTTGAGTTAACATTTTTGCAGATGTCGCTACGTACGCTACACATCATCTCCGGACTGACGAATTCGAAGAGACAATAAAATACATCTTTACAACTGATAAAACTCATTTTAACTTATTTTCAGGTATTTGCCATATCTACCAGTTACTTACATTGCAAAGCTTGTTCAACGTCAATCATGTGGGTGTAGCCTGATGATAATATATTTTTTAATTCTTCTTCTTCGTGTCGATGATTTCCCCTTTTTATTTTTAAATTTTTGCTGACCAGTACCTACCTCGACAGCGTTGGGGGTAGCCTCGGAAAGGTCCCTCAGAGTGCAGGTGGAGCCACACATTTTTTAATTTAAAAAGAGAAGAATAGTGTAAATTTCATCAAAATCGATTGAGTAATTTTTAAGAACTAACTTAAACGAAACATTTTTGGCGGGCACTAGGGTGATTCGGTTACTTTTAAAATATTGGGTCTTAACAGCTAATCGATTTAGTTCATCAACGTCTTTGAAATAACTAAAAACTGAAAAATACAAAGGACTTCCAAAAATCCTCTAAACCAATATTAAACAAAGAAGTAACCAACCCGCCGATATGACACTATTACTCCCCGCCTGCGCCTAAACACACTATGTTACACAATAATTTTATGAATGTTACCAATAAAAATAAATACTTGGAAGAAAGTGGTTTTATTTTTTGCTTGACTGGTCTACTTATTTCATTTGTGTACATGGTACCCTCTGCGAAAAAACATGTCTTCTGTTATTTCAAGCCACCAAACAACTGTCAAAAGAGAAAGCTTTGTGGCAGGTTAGACACACCTTCAAGTTTTGATTCCTAATAGAGCCCCTATAACTTGCTGCACACATACTGACAGGAATTCCCAGATAACCAGTCCTATAAACAAAAAATGTGAGCAGACTTTCAATTATTCAAGTGACGATGGTCCTGCTTAACCTGTTACATTCATTTAACGCCTACTCAAACAACCTACTTGCCTGCCTAATTTTATTGACATGTTTTTTCAATGACTCTGCTTCAACTTCTAAAAAATGTGTGTACCAATGTTTGATTGAGTGATGATTCGATAAAATCAGTCTCGTATCCAATCGGCCGAGTGGCCACTTGTTCGTTTCGTTTCATTCACACTACAAACAAGCTAAAATTATTACTCACTAACGAACGGCCCGAACCTGACACACGTATTTTACTTTTTTCCGAGAACCGAACGTTTAATGAAATACACTTGAGGCCTGAATGGATTAATATTTCGAATTGAACCTATTAATTCTGGTTATGAAATTCTTTGCTTTTCATCTGGAAAAGAAAGAAATGGTATAAATTGTGAAAGGAAAAAAACACACGAAATAATTCGATATGCTAAATACAAATGAACATTTATTATTAAATACATTTATGTACACACGATTACGATAATTATCACAAATTTACCAACTAATAGGTAGGTCATCTAATATTTTTCTATGCGACACAAAAGGTTGTGCGAATGTGAACTATGACCTAATCACTGGTGGCCATACATTAGCTTATGTTTGCAATTTTAAACATGCACAATTATAGGTCTGCCATTTATTTGCAAAAATCTATGTGAACAATATAAAGAATCACAGAAAACAGTATAGAAAAGGCATATTAAATAGCATAGGTACAAATTGTTAGGACACTTGTTTAGGACAACCACTTGTATTAAGAAAAAAGATGTAGTTTGTATGTAAGTAACTTAGTATATTTTAAAAGTGATAATTACACACACACACCGACTAACAAGCTCTTGACTTAAGAGTGTCTGTCCCGTTAGGTTTACTTGCAATATAAATCGCAATTGTAACTTATATTGGCGGTTAACCAACTGCAAAATGTTGCTTTGCTATTCAATTGTCTTGCAGTTGCAACTTTGATTCTGATATGGCCTACACACCTTCGTTTAAAACTGTGCTATTTGGCGGGCTAAATAAAAAAATAACGTAATTTTTCAGTATAGAAATAATAACATGACTGTACCACACACCCAACGATTCAACTGCACTGTCTGACTGTAGAGTTGATCGAGTTTCAAAAAAGGTGACTACGTTAATTCAGTGGTTCTAATGCCCTCCAAATCGCACAATTTTAACTGAAGGTTGCTACGGTGCAGGCAAGTAATAAAATGTGTCTTGCTATTGTACATGTAACGAAACCATAGCGTGATTATTTACTTGTAGGTACTTAGATTATCAAACATTCCTTCTTATTTCATGAACAGCTAAATAGACTCTAATAAATAAATTTGAAATATTCGGTCTCTTTTTATAAGAATGAAATTAAGATACAACTAGACACTTTTCAAAGCCCGTCGGATACGAAGTCAACGTTATTGTTTAATAGTACCAATTGCCATTACAATGCTGGGTAAGTAATTGACTACTTACAAAAGATTTGATGGCAGTTCAGTTGGTCGACTGTGCCCGACGTTTGTTTTTGTGGAGTAAATACCGTAAGAGTACACTTCTATTTACAAAATTTCACTAATCTACGCTATGAAAAATGCACGATTTAATTACTAAAAACTGTATTTTGGTTTTAAAAAGCCAAAATGCTTCAGTGATTACCTCCATATAATAGGTTTAGGTGCTAACTATGTAGAATTTCTTTACCTTATTTCAATTAAACCAGTTGTCGCTTTTCTTTGTGCCTTAATACAACTTTTCTATCGGCTAAGCTTAATTATATTGATTAACGTTCATACATAATTTACTCCATACACTAATACGAACATTTTTCACTTTCATTCTGTCTATTGCGCCTTTAAAACATGTTTTGTGTATATTTGTGCACTGGTGAGGAGTAGAGAGGTAAAACAATTGACTGACTTTATACAACTTGACTTAGTATGCGTAAAATTGACTACAGGCTGACCACTTTAAGTGTGCAGTTCAAAGTGCTTGTTAAGCAAAAATGCACCGATATGTAGGTAAAACTTGGTACAATTATTTCAGTTCTGTGTTTTCCCTCCTGCAGCGATAAGTTGGTTGAAGTTCTTTCATAATTATTTTACCTCTGATAGTAGAAACTATACCACAACTATAATTTAAACAGTCCATAGAACATTGGTATTTTAACAGACTTGTCGAAATAAATACCACTGTGATTATGACAGTCATGCAAATTTATATTTCATAAAATCTACTTAACTTGGTTAAAATGATAGCTGTCTAACTAGTGAAATTAGTGCTGGAAAAGTAGTTTTGATGATATCGTTAAAAATCACTACAAAAGCCTAAATAGGCCGTCGTCAGTACATTATGGAAAGATGGGTATCAATTGCGACCAATAAAATAAAACTATAAAAAACATAGTCATGTATGTCTTTACAAAATTACCTATCGACTTAGTGATGTACTTACATCCCAAGTCAGTATCGCCTTCATCATCAGAATCGAAATTACTTGAAGAATTCTGAAGATTAATTACTTGGAATATTTAATATTGAATCAAAGCAGACATCGCGTTCCCAATCTTCTGTTAAAGCAATAACATTAACACAAAACAATAACTTGTTACTAAATTAACGAAAATAATGAAAACTGGAAAACACGAAGCGCATTCAAAGCTGTCACTCAAAAAACCAGATCAATGCGCTCAGTTGTCAATAAAAAGACGAATTTATGTTTTTTTTTTGTACAGGGAAAAGGTACTCCTTTTTTATGACAACTATTATTGATCGAAGTATGACAAGATCGATTTATATTCACCGATACGTCCAATTCCTAACATTTTGGCAACGTAACTTAATCTTGTATAATAAGGTTTTCGATTGTTTGCATTTTAATGGCTATATATTAATATGATTTGTTTTTGTTTAAAGCTATTTTATACAATATGCTGACTTATATGGGAGGCACAGCATTAAATACATATTATACCAAATACAAGTAATTTTCCGTGAGCAAATGTTGATCATACGGTAGAATTCATACAAAGTTATTTCGTATTGTTTTTTGACAGCTGACATTTTAATCAACAAAGTTTTAAGAACAATAGAAAAAGAGTTTGATTATTATTATTCGTGGTAAAATACTTCGCTTTTTGCCCTCGAAATAGTTAGATGTTTTTTTTTTATGTTTTCATTAGATTCGGTCTAAATAACACAAATATTTTGCTTAAAGTAGCAGACTAGAATAACAGCACATCTCCATATTTATATTTTTATAAAAAACTTTTCTTTTTCCACAGGGGGAAATCTACGTTTCATAGAATAACTAGATATCGGTATATAACTACGTATTTACATTTATCTAAGAATATTTGTTTACAGATCATAGATACGTACGTAAGTACCTTCACGCTTCATGTACACAATTCTGTTTGAGTGGATAATACTGAAATTTAGGTAATATCTTGGCCTACGTACAGCTACAACATTAATTGAATGCTACTTTTTATCGGAATTATCGGATTTCGTCTTATCTATTAATAATATTAAGCTCATAGGTAAACGAATATACATACTAAAATAAGTCTTCGGGCACTATCATTCGACAATATCTCTTGGGGAGATACAATGATAGCGTGAACTTTATAAATAAGTGACGTTTGTTACAATATGTGCACCACGCGAAATATAGTTCTCAACACTATGCGGCCGCCCGCAGATGCGTACATTCGCGTGAGCCCCGCACTCCGCCTCCCGTATTCTGCTTCCGCCATACCTGAGACAAACAAACATTTTTCATTAATTAATTGCGGTTCTTAGAGCAGATCAAGCAGCAGGTCTTCAAATACATAATAATTATAGGTCCTATATCGGACCGACGTATGGCAATCGAATGTAATTTTTTTCCACTGTCTTATTTTCGATCCTTAACTTGTTTTATTGTTTGAACACTACCTATTGACGAGTACAAATTTAAAGGTGGCGATTTTCTTACCCGGGTCTTTTAAGGAGGGTCCACCCGTCATGTTAAACAACTTTCCCAAAGGAAATTATATCAAATTCATGAAAAAAATTAAGCTCATACGAGTACATGCATTGCCACCAGTCTCCTGTTGTATTGGAATTTGATGTTTTCTTCTCACGAATTGGTCATGAATTTACTTAGGAAAATGGTGTGATTTGACGAATAGACTTAGCAGAATGATCCAGGAAATACAATCGCCAACCTGTATATGATAAAAAGTTGATCTGTTAGGCTCGAAAAGAGTGACGAGCTTTGATTGCATCGTTGTTAGAAAACAAAGAACAGTTGCACTTCACAGAACGGGGTGTGGACCGAATTATTGTGTACCGAAAGCTCAGTACCTAAGTATGACAGATTCCTAACGAATAATAATAATCGAGGTTGTCCGGGGAAATTTTAGCACCAGCCTCGCCAGTTAGTATTTCTCATGGGTGTATCTTTAATTGTCTGTTTTGATAAAATCAAGATAAGATCAGAAAATACTCAGGACACAGCTACGATTCCAGAGTTGGAAAAGATAGTGAGCAAACTGAGATTGATTAGTTTAATTTAATTTGCAATAAAGAACAGTTGCACAATAATCATGGTTCTATTCTATGTCATTAAAGAAGCCTAGCAGTGTAACAAATAATAGTTTGATATTATCAAATTCTTCGATAATACCGTTGGCGAGATAATAGATTTATCGCAGATAATGCCGGAAGTCTTTAAGGGATTATATTTGGCCGTTCCGCTCTTTGGAAAATTGACAAATAATATAAGTATTTAATTCGTGGTGAGTACGGATACTTAGTTCTTGCTTACTGTATTGTTTTTAAGCTTAAAGATACCTTATCATGTGATTTACCGTGTGCCGTGTTTTTTTATGCCAACGCAAAGTAAGAAGGTATTTCGTCCAAGCTGCGTTTCTAGTCTCGACATTCGTATTAGTAGCCAAATCTGCTAAGTACTACATCACGCCCCGAAAAGTTTAAGTCTACACATTTCCAGATACCTAATGCGGTAACTGTATGACTCAATGAATGAGGATCGACTGAATCGTCTCTCGCTCTTATAAATGATCTTCTTTTTCCACGCGATGAGACTGCACACGGGGCGCTAAGATTGGTTTCGCATTAAAAATAATAATGAAATGTGGGTATTACATATTTGTTCTTACTCGTTTCATCTAGTATTTTTCTCAAAACTCTTCACTGATGAACTTAATGCTCCAAAATACTACCTGCATGTAGCGTGAAATTTGACAGTTCTTTTTACCGAATATCCGTAAATAAAAGGTGTAAAAAGACTCCTAACAAATCCGAGTGGCACTTGTTCTCCCCGTCATTACAATATTTTTTGGTTCTAGTCTAGACACCTACCCAAAGTTCCAACTTTTTCACAAGTTTTTCTATACCATGTTTTAATATAGGAACTTTAATTTAAACACCTCCATGATTTCCCACACTATTCAATCCATCTACCAACACAATGTTTTGAATGCGTTACATTGAATTTTACCGTAAAACGTGATTTTTTCACAAAAAAATAACCGATCAATTGCGTGTCGGGCCACGCGCATTTTTGGATTCCTTAGTAGCCCGTTATTACAATATAGAACGATTCTGTTGTTCTCAAACTTATGATAATTTAGTATGGATTTTTAGTTGATTTTTTATTATGGATTTTGTTTTTCAATGCAAGTTTTTAACTGTTATAAACAAGCTACGACTTCATCTTAGTTACTTTAAAGGATTTATTCAAAGGATTTTGTATTTGTTACAAAGGAGACAATTTTTTTTGTTCGAGGATCAGGCCACCCACATAAATTGTAGCATTTAATAATGAAACTTACATTGATTTCTTCCTTATAACCTAAAGATTCCAGTGGTTAAATTAGCTAAGCATTGTCTATCCGGAATAAATGCGAAAAATCTGCAAAAATACTTACGAAAACCAAAATAAACAGAAAAAGTAAATATCAAAATAATGAAGTTGTCTGTCAATCACTATAAAAGTGGGTTTATAACGTTCCGTGCCACGTTGATTGTTTAAACCATCTATGCGATTTTAGTGTACAAACCTTTAAAAATAGCATTAAAAATGCGTACAGTTTAATAATATTTATTTTTATATTCTTTCTGATTCTATAATAATTATAGCATATATCCAACGGGTAGGTACCGTACTTTTTTAGTAAACAGAAAAAACCGCCCCTATTCACGTAAGTATTTGCTGTCAAATGACATTGACCACAACAGGAATGATTTGACTCGCAAAAAGATATCATAACATAGCTTATTTATTACGATTTTAAGATTCCGTTTTCATTTCTACGTAATATTTCGTTTAATACCATAGTAAAATGGTTACTTTTTTTTGGAATAATAAATGCAACGACCAGGTGGGCCCAAAAAACTTTTTCTCCTTTATCCAAAACCCAAGTTTAACGACTATTACCACTAAACTAATAAAGTTATCTTAACCGCTATAATTTTCCTTTATACTTTACAAAATATATTACCAACATGAATTTTTTCAGATTTTTCAACACTTTAGCTTTAAGAGGAGGGGGACCTACCAAAACAATTGCACTTTAAAGTTTAATATTTCGTAAATGGAGCATAAAAACGAAAATTGGTTTAGCAACCCCTAAGAACCCCTAAGTCATTTTAAAAGACCTATTCAAGATACCCCATTTCATCTCTACTTCACACGTGGTTCAAAAAATATTGAACCAAATGATTTATTTTTTAATTAATATTCACATCCTCTACAAAATTACAGCTTTCTAGTACTAGCGGTCTCTTAGCAAAACCTCGGACGGACGGCCAGACGGACGTGACGAACCATGGGTTTGTTATCAGGACTATGAAACCCTAAAAAAGTAATTTAGGGTTTCTTAGTTTTATGTACAGAATTATTCGTTAACAGCTTCGTGAAGAGTCTGTTTACACCCTGTATATTATTTTAAGAATTATTCCTGATTTGAAAATTAAAGATAATCAAAAGCTACTCTGAGATTATTTACATACCCACATAATTATAGTTCACAATTTCATTTAATTTATTTCATAAAATTTTTACACTGTGTCAAAAACTCATTTAAGACTTACAGAACACGGATTTTAACGCTTACAATTCAATAATAAAATAATACAATTAAAACGAAACGAACGTTTCGTAACGTTAACAACGCTGTGAACAACGTTGGTGCTACGCCGTAGCATCTTTTGAAATGCATTTCGTTATTATTTTTTGGCTAAGCTTTAGTGCCTTTGCCTAACTTATCACCGTCGAGTTTAATTGTATGGGATGAAAACGATTCCCTTTTTACGGATTCATGGAAACTTTAGTTAACTCTGTCCAGATATCGGAGTAATTTCGGTTGTACGCCAAAATCATAAATTCGTAGCGTTATGCTACGAATTGTTGCTTGGTTAGTTATGGTATTATGGTTTTCTTTTTGTGTTTACAGTATTTGAATTATTTTTGAGGTTTATTAATAAATTAAAGCCACTACTTTATAATAAGACACAGGTTTTATTTAATCACCCAAATAAATTTTAGGTTTATTATATTGATTTGGATTTAATTATTAAGTTCTGAAACGAGTGTTGATTCGATCTCGCTGTTGTACATAGCTACTTGTTATACATAATTGTTGTTTAAATAATTAATTGTAAATAAAAATAACAAAAAATGCTCCCAAAGAAAAAAAATGTTTTAATATGTATGTAGAGTATGTGTGTCGTGCGAGTCGTGGCCATATCGCAGACTTGCTCACTTCATGAAATGCTCGAAAATTTCATGAAATTATCGCATTTCATTAAATGTTTCACTGTCTATTGGCCACATCATAATGTGGTTTGGGCAGATCAATGATAAGATATCCTTTATCGATATGGGCAACTAAACGCGCGGCTTCTTCATGATATGGTAAAGATAATTTTATCGTATCGTAAATTAGTAACATTAATTGCACAAAAACACTATATTTGCTTAAAAACGTAGTCAACGAGACCCCGTTGCACAGGGCCCCCCTATTCTGTCTGCAGTGTTTAACGAAACCTAACTAACCTAATGTCGGAGTGCCATAAACCAATTTTTGTAACCTAACCTCAAAACTCTTTATATTCGCCTAAAAGCGTAGTCGACGGAGGCCTCTACGCGAGGCTCCTATTTCTATCTGCAGGGTTTAAAGGAACCTAACTAACCTAACGTCAAGGCGCCCCATTTATACGGTCGGTCCATTGGTACGCCCTATTTTAAATGTGTCGTGAAATGTTGACGATTTAATGATCTGATCAAATTAAGTTGCCCACATCATGAAATGCGACCATTTCATGAAATTCTCCGAGCATTTCATGAAATGAGCAAATCTACGATATGGCCACGATCTGTATACAGTTTGTATCATCTTTGGCAGCTACACTCAGAGAGAGTTCGACAAATCACCAAGATGAAGCTGAATTTCAGGACTCTGTTTCTTATTTCATTGTTAAATTTCAGCGTACTAAAAGCTCTACGACAAATATTATATACAGTCGCCAGCACAACAAGCCTACCAAAACTAACAAATTTTCCCAATGCCTTGCCTTGAACCTAATGCTTTAGTGATAAAGTTGAAAATCTAATAAAAAACTTTGGCAGATTGTTGTTACTTGTGCTGATATCTGGACTGTACCTATTACAAGCGTAATTGTTGTGATAACAAAATAGTATATTATGATACTGTTGAGCTAAGTTACTCATTATACACGAGGCTGTGGTTTGCAGCCCGACCCGTAGGCGAGGGCGTTAATCAGCCGAGTGTCTATTGAGCATGTTCATACGCACTTTTTCAATCCAGTTGCGAGGGAAAAACAAAGATGTACTGCACAAATCGTTTAATCATTAAAACATTTGGTGAATGTACAATTTGTCGCTCTTCCATTATAGGAAATTATCGTAAGCAGCAGTTAATCTAGAGAAGCGTACCTGACGTTTCTCTAGACTTTGAAGGTACTTTTTAGGCTTTCGGTCGAATTTTGTGCTGCATGTAGTATTACTGGCGGGGTTAAATCTATCAATTGTTCATCTTCTGTACTAAAAAACTTGACATTTTTGACTACCCGTATGGCGCAGCGGTAGTGAGGCTACCTTACGTTCTTAGGGTCCCGGGTTCGAATCCCGGTAGGAGCAAATTATTGTGTGATGAGCATGCGGACATTTGTTTATAATAAGTATTTATTTACAAACAAAAGTATATAAATGTAGTACTTATATCAACCGTCGACACAAGCCTTGTTTAGTGTGGCACTAGATGGCGCTGTGTGTAATGTCCAGCGATATTTATATTTATTTATTTTTACATTTATTTACCCCACAGCAACAAATGCGACACAAACAAAATATGAAAACAATGGGAAAATGGACGCCCGTTTTTTCCTTTTCTTCACGCGCCAAATGTAAGGTAACATATTACCCAGTAAAATTGAGAATGCTCTGTTTACTCGCATATAATTTTGCAGTTAGGTACTAACTATGTTGTAAGATTTCACAGTTTAAAACTAAACTTATATCGTCACTTACGGGATATCTTCATTGTTTCTCCAGTTCTCCAGTCAACCCACGATCATGGCGCTTAGAACAGCGTCGCGGGAGCTCAAAACTTTGAACAATCACGGAACATAGCCCGTAAGTGACAATATAAGTTTAGGTACGAGTACTAATTTAACTTTATAGGGATAATAAATTCTATTATGCACTGGTGTGTAATTTCTATTATGCACTAGTGTGTAATATTATTGTGCACGTGTCTGTTGTAGTTCGGTTTATATATGGCCCTAAGAGCGATGTAATAAGGCTTACTTTACAAGCGTGTTGAAATAAAAAAAATGTTCTTACATTAGTTCGTATAGCCAGATATAGTAAGTACTGTAAACGAGTACTCATAACTAACTTTTATTTTATGTATTTTCCTATCCACATGATATCACATGTCCGGACGAAGTCCTACGGTAGTTTCCTAAGAACTTAAACTTACGAGTCAAAGCGAATAAGATACCTGCTCCTCTATGCTGCGAAGAATAAACCGATATTTTTTATTTTTAGCTAGACTAACCACAATAAAATATGAATTGCTTACAAAATAAACTAGTGTTCGGTCGATAAGTATTGACCGACACCTAATAAATAATACTTTATCTACATATCTATGTTTTATGGAATCTAGTGAGGCGTTAAAATATTTATAGCTTTCAATCGTAAGGTTTTACGACATTGATGTTTTATGAGATACTCAGTTCCTCCTACTGAGGTTCAGGCACTCCGCCCAATGTATTGTTTTAACTTCAGCGTAATAATTGCACCCACACTAAATTATTTACATTATTTGTATAGTCACAATTTTTTTTTATATGACATACATGAAAAACTTTTTGTAAAACTACAATTTTTCTATGTCCATAAGTGCCTCGTTGGTCTAGTGATCGCGACTGCTGACTGAGCATTTGTGATCCCGGGCGGTTCCGAATTCCAGGTCGGGCAAAAGGTTAGGTTAGGTTAGGATTCTCTCTACGAAGTTCGAGTTTGTGCTCCGTTGTTGACTTACTACCTATAACATGAATTTAATCATAATTGGTGAAATTAGGGTGAACAGAATATCCCTTGTGGCGTGATGTTATGTTATGTGTTATGTTATAGCTCAGAAAAGACAATGAATTAGAAAAAGTTATGTTGTTTGTAGAATTTCTCATAGAAAATCTCTCTTCAATGGTGTATATCTTATTGCTATTAGTTACTCAAAAAATGTTATTTTCAGTGTCCAATTAAATACACAACTAGGTCGATTATTCCGCAAATACTTACGAACTAGCAAAAGTGGTGCTAGTAGCAAAAGTTTTCCTTGCAAATCTCTATCCAATAGTGTTTATCTTGTGGCTATTAGTGGCCCGTAGAGTCTTAATTGGTTGTAAATACAATTTTAATTTCAGTAATCAACTAGTTTTGTAAATAACACCGATCGGAATACAAATTGGCGCAAGTCGTTTAATGATAAAGGTTTACCTTCAAAAGCTCTACCTTATGATGTATATCTTATTGTTATTAGTTATCCAGAAAATCTTAACTTTGGTGATCAAATAGTCGCCTATTTAAGCCGTATGGAGTACGAATGAGCGAAAGTCGTGTAAGTAGCAAAGATTCTCCTTAAGAAGCCTGCGGAGCGTGCGTATTTCATACAAACGTAATACCAACATAATTTGTAAATCAAACATATTCTTAAAGTAGTGTGTATTTATTTTGACTGAATATCTAGGTTGAAAATAAATAATTTGGATGGACACTAATTTAAACACGAGCTATGAGAATAATAAGTTTTCTATAGGAATTTTAAATTCTTCATATCTCGTCTTTATATCATTGTCCCTTTCAAAATATATAGTTGGGGACAACGACGCGTGCTCCGAGCTCTAGCTAATTCTCCTTTGTTGGTAAGGTGGCAGATTAATTATCCGCAACCGAGGCGATGTGATTAAACATAACTGCTGAGGGGCCGTTGTAAATTTCAGGACACGCGCTTATGAGAGATTTGAATAAAACATAACCTTTCCATGGGAGTCGGGTAAAACTATGCCTTGAGAATGTTAGCTGTTAGGGGGCGTCCATAAAAAAGATTACCATCACCATTCTCCTGTCCTTACCCCAACGTATTTGGGGCGTTGCTGTATCATGTCTTCTGCTTCTAAATTTCTCCATTACTTGTCGTCTCAGGAGTCACCACTTTTTATAGCCATCCAATACTACAACAATGGATGGACTTACAAAGGATGATACCATCCTTAATCCTCCATGGTCCATCCATTGTTTCTTTGGTCGTCCTCTACTATTAAAGCCATCCACATTCATACTCAAAACTTTCCTCACGACATTGTCGTCGATACGTATCATGTCCATCCTAGATACCAATTTGAAAAAAAACGTTTTTTATTGTGCTATTTGGTGTTTGTACTTACACTAACCTACATTGCGGGCGGTTGCATTCTTTATTAATAATGTATGGTTATTTACTTTGTTTAGTGTTTAGATTAGGGGCTCCAGAAGTGTAGTTTAATATTGCTTCGTTATTAGCAGTAAGTTCCCAAGCACACGCTTTTGTTTCTTTTTTGTGGTTCAGCACTTGGTCACCAGATGGTCAGTTGTTTGACATAATACAATATAAAACAACCAACATTGTTTTGTTTGTAACACTTCCAAGATTTCACATAAAAAAGGGTGTACCAAGCAGACGCGGGTGTTATCATTATTTCGTTGCAAAGTTTGTACTTACCTTTTGATAAAATAATGATATTGTTTAAATAATATCGAAACATAATCTGCAATAGTGCAAACGATCTACGGGAGAGGTGTAAAATAACAGTTGAACAGACCAAGAAACACATATCTGTAATAGATATACGCAACACCCCCGGTAATGCTGCACAACATTCCTTGGATAATGTATGCCCAAAACAAATCAAAACAACCGTAACTGTGAAACTTCCGTGAAGCATCACATATCTCGGGTGCGTGGCGGCTCCGGCGGGCTGCGGACGCACTCACACGGACCTGCGCACGCACACCCTGCCAACGTCACCACTTATTGTTACGTCTAGTATTCTAACACATGTGGACTTTCGACATACCTATAGGTGTGAACGGAGCGGGAGGCGGCAGGGTCGGCCGCCGATCTGTAAACAGTGGTTATCGACGCGCCGCCACTTGCCTCCACGGCATCTCCGGCTACTGCGCTATATTTATCCGCTCTGGAACTGACGCGTGCGGCTAAATCCGTGCGGCGCCGAACGATGCCGGCCTCCTGCAACCACAACCACGTCACGAAGTGTCTCGGTGCACACCGGCGCTTCCTTGCCGGACCAACGGCGCGACCGACCGACAAGCACAGCGGAATTCGCGAACGCTACACTTCGGCGAAAGAAACTTCGCAGGGCAGCCTTTAGCTTTGCAATTACGAAACATGTATGAACACTATGAACTCACCTGAGGGCAGGGTCTCAGTAGGACTTATGTGCTGGCGCAGGACCTGCGGCAACGCAGGCTTGGTGATGGTAGTAGGAAGGTGCAGGCGTGCGGTAATGGTGATGTGGCGGTGGCGACGCTCGGTACGCGTCCGGCACGGGTGAGCCACTGCGGAACCCAGCCAGCTGGCAGCTGGGCGGCTCGAACAGGTCGCGGAATGCCGGCGGGAGTTGCTCCGCTGGAGGCTCAGGTGCTGTATACCACCCGGACGTGGCCGCTCGAAATTCTTCAGCTACCAGCGAGTATGGTTGGGGCGAACAGTAAACGGCTGAAGCTGGAAGCCGCGGTTCACTAAAGTCATCGAGAGAATCGACAGGCTTATCATATCTTGCACAATCTGCTCCCGGTTCTCGTTTTGGCCGACACTCGAAGATGCGCGGCTTCACGTCAGGTTTAACATCTCGTTGCTGTCCTAGTGTGTCTGCCGCGCTCAGCGTCTCTTGAGCGGTGAGCGCCTCTTGGGCTTGCTGCAGTTGCTGTTGTCTTTTCATTGCTTCCTCCTTTTCTCTTAGCGCATCTTTCTTCTTAAAGCGACGCCGCCGACGCAAATAAGAACCGTTATCAAACATATTATACGAATCGGGATCCAGAGTCCAGTAACTTCCCTTGCCAGGTTTCTTATCATCTCTCGCCACTTTCACAAAGCACTCATTGAGGCTAAGATTGTGCCTAATGGAATTTTGCCAGCCTTGTTTGTTTTCTCTATAGTAAGGAAACCGTTCCATTATAAATTGATAAATGCCGTTTAGTGTAATCCGACGTTCGGGGGCGTTCTGTATGGCCATCGCTATCAACGCAATGTATGAGTAGGGTGGTTTGACCATATCTTTAGGAGCACCAACATGCTGTTGATGTGGATGAAGGTAGGGGGCTCCATATCCATAGCGGTATTGTTCGTAGGCATAGGGTGTAACGCCGGCTGAATAGCCAGCGGCGGCTCCTCCGCGGTACGCATACGGGCTCTGTTCACCAAATAACGCGTGCATTTTGCCGGCTACGTTCACTGTCGCAACATGCTCAACCCGAAAGCGCGGAACCTCCGACGCGTTGCTCTGACGGCAACAAAACGACGACTGACCGATTTTGTTTAGATTCACAACAAGGCCGGTTTACATAGCGGAGGCTAAGCGAGAGACGAATGAGCGGTGGTGTGGGCACCGGCGTGCGGCTCGCTGGGGCCCCGCCCTCGAGCGCGCATCCTGCTCTCGCTGCCCACCAGGACCATGTGCGTCTCTGTCGCGCCGCTGACGTGAAGAGATGTACGCCCAGGGCACAGTATGGGCGGCGTTAGCTTCACTATTGCCGTACTGCCCCTGCAGTGACACTCCTCACCCTAGTCCTAAATCCTGACCCATTGTCCATCAGCCAACGATGCTAGCATTTTACTTGTGTTGTTTGACCGGTCAACTAAATTAAAAAAAAAGCCAAATGTAAAAAGTCCCACTCTTCTGGAGTTACTAAGCTACCACCAATCACAGTTTCTGCAAAATTCGGTCGGAATAGAAGTTTTCTGTTTTTTTTATTCTTCTGAGTTAGTTAATGGGCATACAAATATATAACATTTTATTGCATTGGAAGGGGAAAATAAATAAAATCCAATCACCCGGTTTTTTTTTTGCATATATTTGTGAGTTTAAGTTTCGCTCGGTAATTTGGTTCGGTACTTTAGGTTAATTTAATTTGTTCGTCAAATACATTGCATTTTCAGAAATATAATGTTTATTCATTATATTATTTTTATTTATGTAAAACATTATGGACATTCATTGTCAGGCCGACCGTCAGATAATAAAGTAGGTATAAATATTTTTGTAAAATACTGATTGATGTTAATTTGGTGACAAAAATAAAACACTTTGTTTTATTTCAGGATGTATATGTCACTGTAAAATTGTCAAATACGTTATATTGTAATATCTCTTTGTAAAAACTCGAAATATTGTCATATTGTAATATAACGTGTTTGACAATTTTACGGTGACAAGTTATATCAGTATTCATATTATTTGCATAAAAAGCACTTAGCTTGTCAAAAGTAAAATTGCACAACTCCTACAGTATATTTACTTCATCTGTGCGGTACTTTCACGCAATAGAGCGGGAATGCAAAATAAAAAGTACGTTTCAATGCATTGCTTAATGAACCCAAAAGCGATGAAATGAAAGCTACTTTTCGAACATCATGTGTATTTAAATTAAAATGCCCCAATATATTATTGATGCATGTTGATGTAGGTACCTACCTACCTAAGTGTTGAAAGTTGGCTTAAAGTTAATACACATGCACAATGGTATCAAACTACTTTTATAAACACACTTACGATTAAATAAACGACTACTTACTTAAATAATACACAAATCGGTTGTGTTAATAAATAGTCAATTACTTAATAAAACAATTATTACATTTTGTTGACAACACCATATTTGGTCCTGAATTTATTTGGCGGTTGATTGTTTTTGACAAACATTGATTCTTAAAAAAAACTGTGCCTTTTTTATGAAAGTAAGTATTTTTCCTGTAATCTTGAATGTTGCATTTTCTGCCTCAGCAAGTATATCCCGTTGCATCAATTATAAAAATAAACGTACGGTTATTCATGAATAACGGCAACATGTTCGTGTGCAAACCTGTCCTTCAATTTGCTACTTTCCTCGCACGACTTTCCTTTGAAAAATGAAAAGAAAAGGTATGAAGCTGCCATATCTACACCCATGCTCAAAGACCACCTTCAAAATAATCATCAACTGCACGACTACGTTGGATTGTCGGGGAAGGGTTAGGTGCAGTCTAACCATCGATTGCGTGCCCATATATGTATATGTCGCAGTCATCTGGTTGTTCTGCTATTTGATTGATGACTAGCGCGATGACCAGATGACGGCGACATATATAAATTTGTCAATGCCACCTGGAGGAAAAGTACTATAAATATTGGAGAACGCGACTTTTAGTCAGAGGAAACATTCCTTAAGTTTTTTAAAAGAAACAAATCTGCATTCACAGTAATTCGAAAATTCGCTTGCCATAGCCGTGCATCGAAATGGATCGACTAAAATTCTAAAAAGATACATTCTGGACCTTTTTGAAATCAATCGATAGGGTTAATCATAATGACATGGATCAAATCTCTAGAACATGATGAATGAAATGAAAGGAAAACCATGAATAAAAGTGCAACAGCTTATTGTGTTTATCCTATACGAATAATTTTGTTAAATAAAAGGAAAACTTTATTTTAATAGTTTGTTTTATAAATAGAATTTACAATTTGCTAAAATGAACTAAACTAACTAACTTAAACTAAAATCTTAAAAAATGGCGTCAAAAAACTCCTCCTCTACGCTGTCAACTGGTAATGTCCCCAAGAGACTGGCAGCGTTGCCACGCTGAATGGCAACGCTAAGCCTTTGACCAAGGTAAAAGCCAGCCCTAGGGTCACGGGAAGTGTCAACTAAGCGTTATCCTATTGAATTTATAACTATTCTTTAGATTTTATGGTTTTCTTTTCCCTACAGTTTGTAAATAACCTCATCACGAAGCCGTCAACCAAGCATTCTGTACAGCAAACTAAGTAACTTTATGCAAAAAAAATTCTACGAAACGACTTTTTTTTTGGGGTAAAATGGATGGATTGATTAGCACGGGGATCGTAGAGGTGTTGAAGTAAAAATCTTACAATAAAAACTTGTAGTTGTTTAAAATAAAAGTTACCAAAAAGTTGGAACTTTGACCCCCAATATCTCCGTAAGTAAAGGTAGGTATGATGTAGAACAAAAAAAATATCGCAATGACAAGGAGAATAGGTACCTTTTGGCTTCGTTAAGAGGTGTTTTACACCCTTTATATCAAACGACTGATTCCAACACTATAAAAAGAAAACATTGTTTAAATCTCGCAATATTATTGTATAAGTTTAATAGTTCATTACTTAACTTCACTTACAGTTGACTGTCAACCAGCGATCATGGGCTTGCAATAGCGTAAATATCGGGAGCTCAATACAAACAATAATCACGGAAGATATCCCGTAAGTGACATTTCAAGTTAAGTTGTGAACCGTGATAGCCTGAAACACTTACTTACTTACTTTAAATTATTATAATATACAAATGTATTCAGTCATCATAATCATTTCAGCCGAAAGGCCTCACCCAAGTGTTTTCACATTGTCCGGTCTCATGCGAATCGCATTAAGCTCATTCCCGCAACCTTCACCAGGTTATCGGTCAACCTAGTGGAAGGCCTCCCAACGCAATGTCTTCCGGTTTACGGTCGCCACCAAGCACGTATCCAGAGTTTTGGTTCGGGGGGGACAAACATTGAAACAACCACAGTGAACAGTGAAATAAATGCTGTAATCACTGTACTATAATTTACGTACTTTGCAGTGGTTATGATCCCGTTTATTATAAGTCGTATTTCGGGGGGGATAAATCCCATTCCCTCCATTTCCCTCTCATTGAGAGGAGGCCGTGTCTCAGTAGTGGGAACATTATAGGCTGATAATGATAATGAATGATGAAATCCCATTCCCAACTATCCCCGCCCTGGATACGTGCGATACGTGGTCGCCATCATACGCCTCTCGAGCGCATCAACCTGTCATAAATATATAAATTATGATACTTACAGCACACACACAACCACCATTCGAGAGTCCTGGTTGACCACTGAGTAGGCTAGGAAAAGCAAATCCGCGCAGCAAACGGTTTTTCTTTTACAAGAAAGAAAAACCGTTATTACGTTTTCGTGGGCGCCTTTGCGACGTGGGTTATCAGTCTAGGGAATAAATTTAAGTGCCTAGGTAGGTAGGTCTCTAATGTAACAGTTTCATAAGTTTTTCTTGCCTTTTTGCATCAAAAGAACATTTTGACGAGCCTTGTTCATAAATATATATAACGATGTAATTACTACCCTATACTGTGTGCTGTAGAATGCTGTAAACGGGGTAGCGATGTACCCGCCGCGTAGCGATGCAATCAAAATAAAAACACAATACCTTAAAAATATGTTCACCGCCGGAGCCCCGCAGCGCCAGAGCCGTGACAGAACTCATGCCTGCTGCATGTTGCATAGTGCATGCTTGCTTGCATGGTGCATGTTGCATACTGCATGCTTGCTGCATGAATGGTGTGTACTTGTTTGCATTTTACATGTTTTCTGCATAGATGGTGTACTTATACTTGTTTGCATGCTGCATGCATCATGCATGCTTATTAGCCAACTTCTTGCAGTGTAAAAACCCACTTATGTTCACAATGAACTATGTTCAAAACAAATATTTTATGTAAGATTATCGAGTAGTAACATTATTTTATTAATTAATATCCAGAAGGACACTTTCGAATTTATCCAGATTTAATGATTTCAATGTCTCAGTATATGTACAATGACGGTAAGGTAAGGATGTTTAGGCTTTTAAAGAACGGTTGACAACTATCGGTGCTATTTAGGCCACACACAGATCTTATCGATTTTTTTTTACCTCTAAATACACAATCTCTATAGACTGAGTTGCCCCAATACATTATGCCATACCTTTGTGTTGATGTAACATAACCATGATAAGCCGTTGGTACTGATTCTAGATGGTCAATCTTTGACAGATTGTGGAGAACAAAGGCGAATTTATTGCTGGCTCTATTTGAGTCCCTAAATACTGAATTTTGGGAACTTTACTTGGAATTCTCTCGTAGAAATGCACAATTTTAGTTTTATTTAGATTTATAATAAGATTATTGTTGTCAAACCATGATATAGTTGTATTTAATGTCATATTTATTTCATTTATTAATGATCGTCGAAGCAAATCTAATTATGGATAATCTAACATTTTAGAAGTTAATTATTATGCTTCTTTGTTATGCCTTTAAAAAAAATGTTTTAAAATCATTATGCGTAAATAATTCATGCTGAAGAATTGTATGCTTAGAGCAATTATGCGTAAAGCTGTTATTCGTAAATAATATAATGTAAAAAATATAGTAAGGAGTAAAAAATTATGCCAAATTATAAAAAATCGTCTTAAAATTGTATACGAAAGGATAGGGAACTGGATCTAATTTGTTCACACTTGGTGGAAAATTTCATAAAATCGTTGGAGCCGTTTCCGAGATTCAGATTTTATATACTTAAATAAACAAGAATTGTTCGTTTAAAGGTATTATTAAATATGAATTAATGACAAGGCCTTTTTTTTTTTTTTTTAGGATGGGAAATCATTAAATGACTTCTCCCACTCTGGGCGGAGCGGGAGGGAGTGTCAGACTTTTACTGACTAAAACCCATCCATGTTCCTTCCTCGCCCTTTATGTTCTGGGGCCGCGGTATCTCTTTCGAACAGGCCCGCAACCCCGGCAGGCTTCGGCCCTTGCGGGTCCCTCCCCTTATGCTGATATCTCTTTGAGGCGCGCGTGGAACACGAACGCGCCGTCGACACGGCCTGTCGTCGTTAGACGGACGGACGGCTAGCTAGCCCATAGCCAACCGTCCACAGGCCCGCATCTACGGTGGCCGGTAGCCACCACGTGGCCCCCGACGCCCGGTGCGTCTCCCGCGGCGGCCGGGAAGAGAGGCTCTTTCCCTCTCTCGTTCCGCCACCTCCTTCGCTAGCACGACTGCTTCGCAGAAGGAGGTGACGGCTTCCTGCATTCCGTCTCGCTCCGGACCATGGATTGAACCAGGGCCGGACGCGAGAGGTCGCCGCCGCCGATCGCCGCTACGAGGACACGGCGGTGCTCCGCCCACGCAGGGCAGACTTCCACCGTGTGCATCACCGTGTCTTCCGGTCTATCCTCGCAGTGGAAACACCCGGGCATTTCCCCCCCGCCCGATTCGGTGCAGGTACCTCCCGAAACATCCGTGTCCGGTGAGGACCTGCGTCAGGCGGAAGGTGAGGACGCCGTTGCGCCTCTCTAGCCACTCCTCAAAGAGGGGACTTACCGCCACTATCGTGGCGTGCCCTGCACGGGGTTGCGACAGTCGCTCTCTCCATGTCGCCATGAAATCGCGCCGGAGGTCCGTCCGCTGAGCGGCAATTTGCCGCGGCAGCGGAGTTTCCCCCCGGCGTAGTACCTCCGCGCGCCACTCATGCAGGCGCGCGAGGACTATCGCCTCCAGATCCCATGGCGGCAATCCGGCAAGCAGGCCCGCTGCCTCGCGAGAGATCGTGCGGTACCCACGGACCATCTTTACGGCCACCACTTTTTGGGGTGCGTTCAGATAGTGAGCGGCACGCCGCTTCAGGGAACGCGCCCACACTGGGGCCCCGTAAAGGGCCATGGACCGCACGACCCCCGCGTAGAGCCTGCGGCAGGAGGCGTTTGGCCCCCCAAGGTTGGGCAGGAGCCGCCTGAAGGCAGCCCCGGTCCGTTCCAGCCTGGGAGCCAAACGTCGGAAGTGCTCCACGAAGTTCCACCGGCTGTCGAGGACGAGTCCTAGGTACTTCAACGTCGACTCGACGCCGATGGATACCCCTCGACAATCTCACCGTCTGGTGAGTTCAAACTGTTTTAACAATAAGTCAATACATTATAAAACATATGAATACGGGTATTTATCGCGAATTTACCTTTTATTTAATCCCGACGTTTCGACCGGATTCCACCAGGCACCAGCCGTACCCAACCGAAAACCCGAAATACCCGTATTCATATGTTTTATAATGTGTTCTGATCGTGAAAGCTTAAAAAAGACAATAAGTCAATAACTAACATTTACTTAGAATAAATAAATAAATATCGCTGAATATTAAGGCGGGGTGCACTCGAGAGCTGCTGTATGCTTTAGTCGCTTACCCCTGCCCCCGCACTGAGAGACGATACGTATTAACGTAGTGCGCAGGATTCGTGTGCGCTAAGTAGAGCAATGCAGTAAAACAACTTGAATTGATAATTAGCCGTTTATTTTAATTTTTTTTTCAAGAAAGCATTGGATCGAAAAAGATTATTTATTATTTGCTCTCATGTACATAACACATGCACATTACAAGATTATAATTTGTTAAATGGATTTGATAATGGATTAGGTACCAACGCATTGTGTAAACATGAACATGTATTATTACTAATAATTAAAAATAAGTAGGTTTAATTGAAAATAAGTACCTAATTGTGTGAATATGGTACCTACATCTAAAATCTGACTGATAGTAAGATCACGATTCGGGTACAATTAAAAACGGGAAATTATAAGTCTAGCCACAAAATTTTATATTGGACACGTGATTAAACTAGAAAATGACATAGCCTCTAATAAACTAATTCGTCTTTTTCACAACGCTTCTATAGAAAGCGTCTAGTAAAATCATCAATTATTGTGACTTGTCCTTCTTATTTATACATGGCCACTAACTCGGCCACGGATTTTACATCTCGTTACCATTTTACGTTTTACAGCTCCAACGCAATGCCCTCAAAAATATATATTTCAAGCTTCTACAGACAGCATCATTTATTATAACTTAGCATGTAAAATAATACATCATATTCTTTTATCGTGAAAATAGCCTCTGCATGATTTGGCACGAGTACCGTACGCGAGACGACAGCGACCGGCCATTTTTGCGCCAATCAGAGAGCGCCATTCGATTCGTGTAACGACGAGTTGAGTTGATCACGTGCAATTGTTTATTGTAGTTCGTGCGTTATATTACAATATAACGTGTTTCTCCCTAGCGATATTGTAAACTCTCGAATTATTGTCAACTGAACATACAGAAGTATCTCTGCCCCCATAATCGGGACTTGGGGCACCCCCCCGTTAGGTTAGTTAGGTTCCTTTAAACCCTGCACTCGGAAATAGGGGCCCCACGAAGCGGGACTCCGTCGACTACGCTTTTTAGGGGAATATAAAGTGTTTTAATGTTAGGTTATGTTAATCGATATTTCTCAGGAATGGTACAATATCTTTTCATGAGAGTGGTACCACTGTGCGAGGGGAACCCCTCCTTCCCTCAACACCGCGTGAGTTGACTACCATTGCATGCATTTCACGAAAAATAAGGCGGGTTTTAAGGCAATCAATTTTTTCTGGACCAAAAAATAAGCACCAGTTTCCAAATGTCGTCCACCCGAGTTGGACTCTCCTGGAAACCTCATTGTCTGATTGCTCAAATGATAGTAATACTTACCTATACACGTAAAGTCACTTTTTTCAAACTATAACAGTATAGTTTTCCGAATGCCTGACATCAACTTCGTGTTGGACATGTTTATTCTTATGCCCAAGCATCCTAAGTTGTTTCAACATGCTAAGAGTTGGTATACTCGTCGAAGGTGAAGCTTTATGGAACCTTCCTGAGTAGAAGAATAAGAATATGATATCAGTCACGTCTTTAAAATATTAATCTTCTTAGAACAATGTTGTGCAATTAAAGTTATTTTATGTTGTTTATGCCTCTCGTGGTTTTACTTTAATACAATATGCATTGAAGGTGTTCCAGTGATTCGGCGAATAATACCAGGTCATCCGCAAATCGAATGTGTGACAAGTAGACAGCACTTTTGTTCCATTTCAGTGTTTTCATCACATTTTCCTGCGCAACGATGAAAATATTAGACAAAATGCTATCTCCTTGTCACACTCCCCATTAGATTAAATCGATTCGGTGAGATAAATCTTAACTATAGATGTCTCTAGTCACGTGTCACTTCACTTCTGTCAGTTCAAATTATGGCATAAGGCATTGAGGCCACAGCTGTGACAGCTTTAGTTCCAAATGTTCCGTTTTGGCGCTGGCGTAGCATCGCCGCCATGCCGCCATCTTGGTTTTGTTATGTCAGGTAGGCCACGTTCCGAGATAGACTTTAACGCTATGAGCGTCCATAAACCCGTTCCGAGATACCGAGAGCGCGGTCATAAGCGCGATATCGATGTTCCTTGAGTCGTCATAGATGACGTCATGATACGCGCCATGTTGCGATTACACCGACCATGCCCCAAAGAAATATCACCGTGAGCGCTGTCAAATAACCTAATGACAGATTTTAGCTGTCATAATTGTGAAATTTAAAACGGAACGCAAAATATTGCTGTGAGCGCTGTTAGTGATTATATCGTATCTCGAAACGCACGATCAGTGTCTGTCAAACACATAACATTTTATACTCAAGTGTCATAATCAAATGACACTTGAGTATATAATGCGCTCATTGTCAAAAATCTTCAGAGAATTCTTGCCTCTGAGTGTATTTTCCTTAATTTTCCTCGTATTTTACTGAGTTGAGATACACAATTTCCTCTGTAGTTTGAGACAATACTGATTGTGCATGTTATATGTGCGATTATTCGTCATGGGAATCTGAAAGTGCTGTGTAGGTGGTTGCAATGCAACAGTGAGTTTTCCCAAGAACAATGAACTTAGAAATCTGTGGAAGCCTTCCTAGTGCCAACAAATTCCCTCCTCATTGGCCTCAGGAAACGTGTCTATGAAAAACAGAAGAAGTTGCAAAAGGCGTTCCGCTTAGTGTAGCTGGTGAGTTTTGTTGAACTTCTTAGGTTATGTAAAAGTCGTTTTGTGATAAGTACTCAGATCAAGTAAAAAGAGGACTATTTTTGAATACTTGATTTGAGATGTAATAAGTTTTTTTATTAAAACTTCAATCAACTAGAAACCAAAAGAACGTTAAGAACATATAGCGGACATATACAGAATGTACCTATAGGGAAAACATAAAATCAACTTCGAAATACTAAAAAATTACTGTATTAACTGTATCAAATATTATGTTTCCAGGGTGGGATGTAATAGTTGAACATAATTATTTCAAGGAACAAAATGAGGAGGATGACATGTACTACAACTGGTGTGTATGGTTATCTAAATATAGTCCCATTTATCATTATTATTTTACTGTAAGTATGAGTAAAACTCGCCAACCCGTCTTGAGCAAGCATGGTAATCAATGCTCGTGCCTTCTCTGTACAACTTATATGTATTACAGCAATATTTCTCAATTTTTCAGGGTGGTTGGTTGGTTGGTACAGTTGATCATAATTACTTCGAGCAGCAAGATGACAGTGTAATAACATCATCAGTTTTGATTGGAACGGCAGGTATAGTTATACATACATACATATTAAAATTAAAATTAAATTCATTTATTCTCAGGTAAATAACACCCATTGCCAAATAATAATAAACATCAAATAAAGCCAATTATCATCACAATAAAATTAAATTAAAACAAAACTCAATCAATTAGAAATAAATTAAATCAAAAACATAAAAAAATCAAATAAATCATATACAATCCAGAATCTAAGTCAATAAATAAAAAATCAAATCAAATCAAAAACATATTAAATCAAATTAATCATATAAAATCCAGAATCTAAGTCAATAAATATAAATTAAATTAAGTCAAAACAAATTAAATCCAATAAGTCAAAATCTAATTAATTTTACATTTGATTTGATAGATCAACTTTTTCTTTTTTTTCTTTTTACCTGCCCCAGGCCCGATATATGGGTGCATGTAAAGCCTGCCAGTGCTGCATGAAAGGTCAGTCCAAACTGTTAGCAACAACGGTAAGAAGACTCTTGCCGCTGCCCCGCACTCTACTCGCTATCGAGGTTGCCCTCTTGCGCATGCTGGCATAAAAACAGTCAATGCGGACGCTTGCCAACATTCCCGATGCGCTGCAGAAACGAGGCAGCCGCAGCAGCGCCCTCAATGCGTTATTATATTGAACGCGGAGAGCGCTGTAGGATTTCTGCGAATATGACACCCACAGACTACTCGTATAAAAGGATGTGCAGAAGGCTCGAAAAAAGGTGATCTTCACACCCTTGGAGCTACGAGCAAACTTGCGGACAATCATATTCGCCCTCACCGACAATGCCCTCCTTTCTCGCTCAATATCAGCGTCGTCCTTCAGGTCGGACGTCACAATATGGCCCAGATACTTAAAAGTATGTACCCGCTCCAAGGACGCCCCACATAGCCTTACTGGTGGGACCTCTGCCGGACACTTAGAACCCGCTTTGAAAACCATAAGCTCGCTCTTTCTGACGTTATATCTTAGGCCATGTGACCGAGCGTATGCTTCGCAAATGCTTATTAGTTCTCTGAGTCCACCTATTGAAGCGCTCAGCAGCACCATATCATATCAGCGTAGCTTATGTTGTTAAAACAAACATCATCAATATGGCATCCAACATGGCGGCTGCTGAGTTCCTCAACAAGTCCATCAATATACAGATTGAAGAGCATTGGTGACCTCAACCCCCTGCCTCACTCCGCACTCTAACCTGTACGAGTCCGACAAAGCTCCCGACCATCTAACATTATTGACCTGGTTTCCGTACCAGTGCTGGAAGATTTTGACAACTTCAGGCGCAACTCGCCTATCGAGCAACTTTATCCACAGCACTTTGTACGAGACCAGGTCAAAAGCCCTGGACAGATCGAGGAAGCAGGCGTAAACAGGCGTGCTCCGGTCTGTGTAATATCTGACAGCATGCTTTAAGCTCAGTATAGCACTATCTGTAGACAGTTTGGGCCTGAACCCGAACTGGTTATCATGTAAAGTTATTGTATTGTTCAACTGAGCATTAAGCATGCTGTCAAATACCTTCGCGATGACTGTCGCTAATTAGATCGGTCTGTAATTGTTCTTATCGGAAATATCACCCGTCTTATTTTTGACAATTGGTACTACGACCGTCTTCATCAGCTCGTCCGGCAAGTACGAATGGCGAAGACAAAACGTGAACAACAAGGCCAAAGCACGTGGCAGGTGGGGACCAGCATGCTTTAGGTGCTCGATGCTGAGTCCATCATGTCCTGGAGACTTACCCCTGGTCATACACCCTATGGTCTTAGCTATGTCCGCAGCTGAGAACTTAACTCTTGGTTCCAGGACAGGGCTTTGTAATTCAGCACCGACCACCTCAGAGGATGGAATACTGCTTGGCTCGACACAAAACTGGGATTTAAAAACATTGGCAATATCCCTTTCAACAGACACGCCATCGACGCTCACTGGCAAACCAGGCATAAGGTTGTGCTTTTTTGTAGACTTCCAGAAGTCTCGAAAGTATTTTTTAGTGTGCGACTCGGCTAGGATGTCCATTTGAATTGGGTCTTGGTGATTTTGGCACCACCTTAATTTTGATTTAGAGATCTTTCGAGAGTCACACATTTCCTCTTAAATCACGCCTGATGTAGGCTTGCCACAGTTAAGCCACTTATTAAACCTAAGCCTGGCGTACGAGTGAGCTTCGCTGACATGCTTATTCCAACCCACCACGCGCTTCCTCCTACCAGTGACCCGCGACTCTCTGGTAATAATGGCGGCTTCCCTAAAAGCGGATACCAGCGGATACCTGATACAAGCAATCAATAATTGATTGCCTGTATCAGGATGTGGTATCAATATAATGGACAACAATATTGGACAATACGCGAGGAAAGTCAACATTTCGCAATCGCCGATGACATTCTTGCCTGAAGGTTTTAATAGCATCCGAGCTTTTTTCTCCCCACACAACTCGGTTGTCGTGGGAAATACCCCGCTTTGCTTTCGGCATATCTTCTAATGTTTTATTTTTTTACAAAGTGTCTCCATTTCTCCAAAACTGGTATTTGTTTACTAATGTGTTCATTCTTCTTATTTTCAGATAAATTACATGGTCTAGATTCTGGAGCTACAATCGCCACAACAGCTGAAGTTGTTGAAGTTTTTGTTGAACTGTTTGACAGTGTTAATGGCTATCCTGGTGGTGGAAAAAGGAGAAAATTAAGACGGGCTGTAAAGAAGACTCAATACATCATTCTTTTTGAATTGACGCGATCAATTTTTTTTATTAAAAATATTTTTTCAAAATAGGAGAACTTCAAAAACGGGCTCAATTAAGAGCCCGTTCAAAAAAAAATGTTTATACAAATACAAACCTATAAATTATCATTTTTATTTTATTTTGAGGTTCAGGTAGAACCTCAAAAATAAATCAACTATATGAATCGCCATTAAAGTATCGATATCAATGAAAAAGCCGATATAAAAGAACATCAATAGTTATCGATAACAAGATTCCTGCAATCACTATTACACCTAATTATCTATAACTATATACTTTTTTAAACGTGACATTGGCTAGTGCGCAAACCGTGCGAAGCCATTAAAAAAAAAAAAAACTATATACTTCTGTCAAAACCCCGATGGCTACAACAGCGCCAAAACGGACCTTTGGGAAACTCTCTACCGAAAAGTTACTGTCGTATCTGTAGCTCTAATCTATGATTGAGGTAGGAAAAATAAGTCAGTGGCGACAGTGGCATAAGGTCAAACACGTAAAACGTAGACGTAGTAATAGTGATAATATACTCTGTGAAACACATTCGAGTTTCGAACATTTTGAACCAAAGACAATATTTGAAGTTTGAAGTAGGGATGTTACATTGTACGTAATAAATCAATTTTTGATTAATCGGTTTTTTCTTTGTCATGAAAAATCGATTAATATTAATTGATATTTCTGAAGAAAATAATCGATTTTGTTATATTAATCGATTCTTTCCTTAATTTCAAAATAAACATCTAAAATAATATATTCTTAGATTTATTCATTATAAATTAAATAGAAATAGTAAGTTCTTATATAATCAACACAAATTAAAGTTTTAGAACAATCAAATAACAAAAGGTTCAAATTAAAATGTTTTTCACCTCTTCGGAGTATGTTGGGCCAACATAAATAGAATAGAATAGAAAATATTTATTCGGAGTGAAAACCATACGTTAACATTAAGTATAGTATAATTATGTACATATACTATATGTATAGTATGTATAGGATATGTGAAGTTATGTATTTTTTTACCCGAAACGGTCTCCAGCTCAGCATAAATGCCTCAACCGGACCTGAGACGCTGATTTTCAGCTGGAGCCTGTTTTGATAAGCCGAGATAGCAATATAACAAAAAGTATTTAGTTACTTTATAATAGTTAAACTAAAACAGGACATAGAAGGTATTTATAATTTGAAATAAAAGTTAACAAAAAATATCAACATTTAATTATCTAAGTCAGTCTGTGCCACTTAAGTTTTTGTAAACAGAGTGAGAAAACTGGCAAGTAGTTATGAAATTTACTATATTGTACATATGAAAAATCAGTAAAAATTGTACGAATTATTATAAAAAAAAAACGATTATTAATCGATTATTCATAAAAATAAATGACGTAAAAGATCAGTTTTTAAATAATCGATTTTTAATCGTTTATTTCTGTAATCGATTATTTTTTCACAAGCCTAGTTTGAAGTTTCGAATTGCTCTTTTGGCGGGGTCGCTAATTTTGTTTGTGATAAATCCATTGATTTTTCATTTTGTATTTTTCTTTGTCCTTCTGCTGACGGGAGCTGAAAACCACGGCAACCAATTCATACTATATTCGATGTGGTGGATAAATAGCATTAACTGCTTAAATGGTGAGCAAAATTGTGCGTGCGTGTTGTGTGAAATTATAGATCTACGAAGTTACTTACAAGAAGTTTACGTGCATCGTGGTCTAAGTCTAAATAAACAACAGAACTTATTGCAGAAGAGAACCTATCTAATTGAAATAAAAGTACGAAAGTCTATCATAGCAACAGAATTATATATGGGCGTATTGGTTTATATATTCCATTCATTGAATTAGTGTCCAGTTCATTGTAAGGATGCTTCCTAATCGGCTCATGAGTTTTCATTGACTATTTTCAGTGATCAGCGCCAGCTTCAGGTTTCACCAGATTCTGCCGTTACAGAATTGCAGCTTGTAACAGTCTACAACCACAATTGGTTTAAGTAATTACAATGACGATTTTGATTATGGAATATCAAGCAACATTTTTATTACACTGGTGTTGTGATCATACAAAGGTAAAGCATGTGTTTGTGGCTCTTTTTCCGATGTGACTGCTTGGGGTCATATTCTACACAGGAGGTTCAGGTTACAGCATACTGTAATGGTTTCTTCGATTGTTTTACTGACAAAGTAACTGGAAATTTGTATATTATTGCACTCACCCTAAGCATAACATAGGTGTTACTTAGTTTACTTTATTTATGACTATTTACTTTAAATTTTCCTTTCAGTTTTCTTAATTGTGAAGGTTTTATGTCCTTTTTATTACTATTGGTATCAATAGGAATAAAAAAAAGAATCGACTTGAAATTAGTTCTTTTTCACATTTTTCGTTTTAAGAAGTCAGTTTTATTTTTTATTGTGGACTTTTTGAATTTTATTTTCTTCAATATTAAGTTGTTCTCAAACAAATATTTGCCATGAATTTATTTTACATTAAATATAAATAAATATGAAATGTAAATTAATATTATGGGGTCAAGGTATGACGCTGAAAGCGAATATTAACATGGTTAAATCATTTCTGTAAGAATTGAAGAGTTACTTTATCATGGATCCCATAATCAGTACCTAACCAAACTACCCTTGAAGTAGGTACATATTTTCTTTAATAGGCTTATACCCAATTAATGGAACTTAACATACATACATCTGCATACCGCCTTAGAGCATACAGCCTTGATGTAATGTCATGATGTTGTATAAACAATACACATCCAATTGATTGCAGTTGCAGTGCTATTTAGTGTTTTTCTTGTGTCTGGGTGTACCAGGCTTAGGCTCAACCTAATTATTCTTTCATTTCTTGAGAACTAGATGTCAAAATATAATTATCATAAATGTTGATATTATTGTCTGTTATAAAAATCATCATCATTCTCTTGCCCGTATCCCAATTCATTTGTCTTTTGTACAAAAAGATAATGTTAATTTTTTTCACGTTTCAGATTGCCTGTTTGTTAGCTGTGTTTGAAAATGGCTGAACAAAACACAAGAACACACAATGAGAGAATATGAACAGAATATGAGAGAATATGATGGCAGAGGAGCATAGCACACTACCCTTCTTAAAAATTGTTGCTTTTCCTTATTTTCCTATTGGAGTCCTGTTTGAAAATACTGATCTTTAGGGCTAGATCAAAGTATGTACGTTTGTAATATTTCTGAGAGTTTGAAATCGTGTCTACTTGGTCATCATCTTGATTTGGAATTCAGAATGTTGATTTTTTGTCATAGTTTGGTTTAGTGCCATTTATTGTTGAAATTAGTCACTGAAGTAGTAGTAATCTTGGTTTCATCTGTAATGTACTTAGGGCAGATGGTGGTAGTGATAAGGTCATTCTGCAATGGAATTATATCAAAGTGGTACTTGCGGCTTGATCTTCAGGTGAAACCGCAATTGCCTGGGTGGTTCCATTACATACCGAGTTTCCTCTGTAGTTTCTGCTCTTGTAATAGATCCCTTTTTCAACCAAGCCTTGAAGCAGGTAGTCATCGTCATTCTAACTGGGTTGTGGAGATCAGTAAAAACTCTTGTTCAGGTGTATCCGGTTGGACTAGAAGCCGACGCCAACATGGTTGGGCAAAGGCTATGCAGATGATGAATAGAATTATGTCAAAGCATTTTTTTTTTGTTACCCTATTCTGTCCCACTGCTGAGAGATGGAAAGAAATGAGGCAGGCCTTTGCTCCCCCATTTCTTTCCATCTCTCACGGTGTTTTGCCTCTTCCAAATCGTCACACGACGACCGTCTTCAGGCATCCACTGTGTGACGATTCTTGCCCATCTGTTCTGACCCATTCTGGAAATGTGACCCGCCCAGGTCAAGCTCCTTGTCCTGTCTGTTGTTAAAGTAAACTAGCTGGCCCAGGTAGATATATTCGTCGATATACTCGTAGTGTAGTTCCTGCCCATCGACATCGACTTTATATTTAACGAAATTGGTCATGACTTCAGTCTTCAACTGATTCATCGTCAATCCAACCTCACGACTTGCAGTGCTCAGGTCAAAATCAAAATCAAAATCAAAATCAAAACGAAGGTTCTGTACTTATCGCCTTTCTTATAAAGAAGAACAATGTTTGAGTGGCACTTTTGGTAGGTAAACTCCCATAGTTTACCTACCTGTAAGATTGCATTGGATAGGTTAGTTAGTGAGGGAGCAGTGTGGCAGATCCTAATTTTAGGGCTTCGGTGGTAACGCCATCTTAGCCAGGGCTCTCCTGGTCAAAATATTAAATAGAAATATGTTTTAGAATTGTTTAAAAGCGCACTGTTGTGCTCGTGCTCCTACACGTACTTGGCTTAAGTACGTGTACAGTACGATTTTGTTTATTAAAAAAGTCAGCACCTGTAGCATGTTTTTCTCGTTGTTTAAAATGGGGCACAGAAATTCTAGTTTTTAAGACACTGCAGTTCTTAAGGCTTGATCTACCAAGGTAGCCCGTGAAAATCAAATTTGAATTTCGTGGGCCACCTTGACGCCTTGTTTTTTCTTGTTAGTATTTTTTTTCGCTTTTCTTACATTTTAATCTGCTATTTACATTTTAAAATATTTTTATTAGGCAAAAAAAATTAATGAAAAACATTTTGTTTATGTAGTATTATATGCATATTTTGAAAACAGCTGAAAATGATAACAGATTACAAAAAGTGACCTAAGGAGTTGAGTAGGGATATCTGTGTACTTATTCGCTGAATTTGTGTTGGTATTGTAAATTAAATTTTAAGATTTATTTGCAGAGATTTGCTCAAGATAATCTTAAAATTGAAACAATTCTTAAAATCCATTAATTGGTTGTAATTCTGACATTTTTAACCTATTTTTGTTATCTAAAATTCGGAATTTAAATCAGTTTGGTCTTCATCCTTTTTTAAGGCGTAGGAACCAAGAAAGCTCGTAAACTATTGTCTAAAAAGGAGCTATTCGGTCATAATGAAGAAGAATGAAAACATATATCCAATATGTTTTCATTCTTTTGTAACATAAATCTATGAGTTGCGACTTGTGCTGACATTACCTTGGTCTATGTTATATTTGTCCGAGTCCGACCCAGAGGCTATTTTGAGGTAGCAGAGCTAGACATGCTTGCTTTTCATGTGAGTCTCACCGTTTAGTTCTTCTAAAATGCAAACCGAGTGTTGTTATTTAGAAAAATTATTGTATAATATTTGTGTACCTATAGTAATTATATATTGTAAAATAGACGATTATTTAACAAGTGAACTTATATTAAAAAAAAAAAACTCAATGAGTAAAATTAATTAGTTGACAAAAAATGTGGAGGATTTTAGTTAGTAACCATATTTTATGTATTTACACTGAATATATTTTTGTAAAGTATTTCTAAACTCCTCTTAAAGTACGTAGTAGTAATGTATTCCCGCGATCATGATGCTTGCAACAGTGTCGAAACATCGGGTGCTCGAAAAACCACTAGAAAATAACGGATATAATCCCGTAAGTACTTGTGTAGTGAAAAACCGTGAAAGTCTAAAATATTGCATTTCTAAACTCCGTATTGCATACTTGACCATACGTGAAAATTAAATTAAAATATAAATATAAGCCTATTTTGACATAGTTTATTATATTCACAAAATTATGAGACAAAAATGGAATGAAGAACTGTCTAATTAGCTAGTTGGATTCGTGGAAATACGTCTTAAAAATATGCAGTTTTGACTGAGAGACTTGACAAAGCTTGATCCAATGTGACAAACTCGGCACAGCTTGGTTACTGTTACTGTTGCTGCTAGCCTGCATCATCCCACTGCTGGGCAAACGCCTCTCCCCATGATTTCCAGTTGACTCGATCTAGGGTTAATATTGGCCACTGGTCATTGGTTTTGCCAGTAGTTTGGTGTATGTGTCACCGTAAAATTGTCAAATACGTTATATTGTAATATCTCTAGCGATATTGTAAATTCTCGAATTATTGTCAAATTAACATATTGCTTACAACAAAACGCATTATTTTTCGTGAAATGCATGCGATGGTAGTCAACTTACGCGGTGTGGAGGGAAGGAGGGGTCCCCCTTGCCCAGTGGCACAACTCTCATGAAAAGATAATGCACCATTCCTGAGAAATACCGATTAATATAACATTAGCTTAAAACACTTTATATTCCCTCTAAAAAGCGTAGTCGACGGAGCCCCGCTTCGCGGGGCCCCTATTTCCGAGTGCAGGGTTTAAAGGAACCTAACTAACCTGCCGGGGGTTGCCGCAAGTCCCGATTATGGGGGCAGAGATACTTCCGTATGTTCAGTTGACAATAATTCGAGACATTACAATATCGCGAGAAAAAACACGTTATATTATATTGTAATATAACGTGTTTGACAATTTTACGGTGACATAATTATGTATTAATTTGAATATCATTTTTGATGCTTATTGTTGACCTGAGATGCACTATGGTGCATCTATTCGATGTCACGGCGAAGTATATTATTGTACCATGGATGTCACTTGGCTTCTGTCACTTGGCTTCTGTCACTTGGCTGGCACTGGCCACTTACATGCTGGAAGTAGACTAAAAGCACTGATTCCGATACAGATTTGACGCCCTTTGTAGTTTTCCACTTGTATAAATCGTCGTAGACGAAAGATTCCAATAATCCCAATGGCTTCGGATTTAATGTACTCCGGAGTAATTTCTCAATGGCTTCGGATTCAATGTACACCGAAGTCAAATCACTATCGTCACTCGACTTTTTTGTGAGAATTTACAATATTTTGAGTATTTTGTTGTATAACAATGAACAAAGCAAAGCAATTTTGTGTGTGTTACCCTGGCAAAATGTTGTATATTTGAGATGTGAGACTTTAACAAATAATTAGAGTATCATGAGGAGCAATTTGCTTACTAATAGCAAAATTTGCTTGAATAATATTTTTAAAGTTGAGAAAAACACATTTTGCTGGAGTAACGTTTGAAACGTTATATTGGCAAAATAGATTTTCAAAAATTATTTTAGCCCGGAACCAAATACATGAATAGATAGCTTTTGTTGCGTAGTAAATGTTAGAAATAGCAAAATTTGTGTGTGACATGGTTCTCGAGTTATTTAACATTTTATTGCTGTAACATTTTGGGATACCCCAGATCTCGAAAACGGCTCAACGCAGAAGAATGAAAAAAATACCAACAAGAAACCTTTTTTGCTTAAATTAGTTTAAACATTAGTTTTTGATTTGGTTGTCGTAAACCAATGGAATTACGAGTATATGGTTTCAAAAATCAGATAAAACGGATTTGCAAGTAAATCAAAACACTTAAAACCAAATAAACAGCTGTAAAAGATACCCATGGTAGACGCTTATAACGTTAGGAAAAATAGATTTTGTAACTTTACACGATATGAAGATAAATAGTAGATTGTATCATAAGGGAGCAAAATAATATTTTTACGGCGAGGGCGCTTTTTTGAATCCAGAGCGAAGTGAGGGATTCTAGAGTAGAATCCCGAGCGTAGCGAGGGATTCTTTAGTAGAATCCTGAACGTAGCGAGGGATTCAAAGTACGTCGCCCGAGCCAAAAATATATTTTGCGCCCGAGTGATACACTCTACTTTTCATCACCCACTATGAGAAAATAAAAGGCGCCTCATATTTTATTGTAATATTGATATTTAATGAAACAGAGTAACAACTAAATTGAAATTAAGTAGTATCTAATAATAAAACAACTAAAAACTTATATTTACATTTGAGACATTTTCACAATTTTGAAAATTAATTGTTACAGTTTTATTAGGAATAGAGATTGTTGTAGATTTAATTTTATTCTGCGTGTTTGAAATAATGTCAGAATGTGGCTCATTTTGAGGAAAATGTGACGGTGAATCTCTTTGTTTGGATGTAGATGGGCGCGGCGACAGTGGCATGGATGGATTAACTGAAGGTTGCAATTTAATGTTTTCCACGATGCGTTCACATGTTTTCGCCTTGTTCTCAATGGAATCTTCTATATATCCCTCTGCTACAGCACTCGACTTCCATCCTCCATGTCGCTTGAGAACAGTTAAGTCCGCTCCAGAATCTGCCAACAGGGTAGCAGAAGTGCGACGAAAACAATGTCTTGTATATAGCTTGATATCTGGTAACTTCAAATAAGTAGCGATTTCTTGTGGCATGTAAGAAATTTTATTTTTTCCCATAACTTGTTTGAAGCACTTGCCATTTTGATAACGGATGAAAAACCGATTGGTCTTTATATCAGCAGGACGCAGGTCCAGGTATTTCTGTACAATAGTTTTGTATTCTCCTCGGATTACGAAGGATCGGTCAATTTTTGTTTTTGTGTCTGTCAGCTTTACTAACAGTAAATTATCCGAGTGATTTTCGACATCATCAACAGTTATTTTTAAAAGTTCATTGCCACGACAAGCTCCATGTACTCCGAAAATTAAAGCCACCTGTAACAAAACCGAATGTGAATAAGACAAGTACCTATCTATCGAAGTACAGGTTACAATAAAATGCGCATTTTAAAACACTGGTTATACTTTACTAATCCACCATATATACATACATAGTTACTTACTTTTACGGCAAGAAAGATGTTGTCGGGTGCCTCATTAAGGAAAGTCTCCACGTTTTTGACTGAGAACACTTTGGATTTTTTAGGTTTAAATACATCAGACATCCTCTTCAGATACGCTATTAATTTCGAATATGTGTCCAGTTTTACGTCGTTATTAGAACTGACTGTTGATTTTAGCATTGAGTAGGTACTCCAAAGTGTGGAAGGTTGTTTAGTTTTGGCTAAGTACTGGAAGTAGGCCAAAAACACAGATTCTGAAAAATTCTTGGCGCCTCTTGAATTTCTCCATTCAATAAAATTACCATAAGCTTTCATATATTTCTCCCGGGATTTTGCAGGTAGTAGATTATCCATCACATTTCTTGCGTCAGTTCTAATACTATCAGGAGTTAATTCTATACTTTCACTGTCACTTGAAGAACTCATTTTTCAAAACAAAATCATGAATTTCTATCAATCCGTGAAAATTGACGAAAACGCGGGCTATAGTTCGCGCGTTTTTAATTTTATTTCTTTTTTTTTTGTATTCAGTTGGCGCGCGGCGCTACTATGGGCCGTCGCACCAGCCAGTCTTTATTCAAACAATATTTGCGTTCGATTTCTTGGGCGCTGAACACAAGATGTTCCAAATTCAAAAAGTGCGCGGCAAAGATAATTGCGGCGCACTTATAAAGAGGATTAAAAACTCATTACTGCCCGCTAAAAGTTTCTTATAGAAAACACCACCTTTGGGTGCACTTAAAGGCGAACCAAGTCGTCTTTTTCGAATAGATGGGATGAAAACAAATTTTATTAATTTTAGACTGGTCGTACTTTAGTGATGAAATACGCAATTCCTAAAACATTAAGAAACGTGGCATACTTTAAGCAAATTAAAATGATTCATGAACATTAATTCCTGTTAATTTCTATTAATTTGTGTTTAATTTGAGGGCGGCACTGAAAATTTCGGGAATCAAGGAAGTGACACAACGTTACTATTTAAAAATGTATTATTGCTTTTCGAAGTATTCTCCGCGAAATTTGACACATTTTTCCATACGATGGAACCAATCATTGAAGCAACCATTCCATTCGGAAGTTGGGGTCTCCAAAATGGCCGTTTTGCAGCTTCTTCAGGTGATGAAAATCTCTGTCCACGCAATTTATTCTTTATTTTAGGGAAAGTATAGAAATCATTAGGGCTTAGGTCGGGGCTGTACGGCGGATGGTCTAATAATTCTGTTTTGTTGCTCTAAAAACTCTTTTGTTCTATGCGCGGTGTGAGAACTCGCATTGTCGTGATGGAGGATGATGCGGCGGATGCTGTTCTCTTTACGGAGTTCAGAAACGACCTGTGGCAAACAAATGCTAGCATACCATTGTGCATTAACCGTTCTTTGTCCCTCAAGAGGAATAGTCGTAACATGGCCGGTTTTGGAGACAAACGTGGCCACCATATTTTTGCTACACCGTGAACGAACAATTTTTGTTGGCTTTAATTCATTTTCGAACACCGAAACTTGTGACTGGTTTTTTGTTTCGGGTTCGTACGCATTTGAGGATCATGCGTGGAATCTTCTGAGAGTTCTGACGCACCAAGTAACGCGAGCCGCTTTTTGCTCTTCACAGAGCGAATGCGGTATCGATCGGGAAAACAACTTTTTGACGTGACAACTTCTTAAATTAGGTTGCGGCTGGGAGTCACTTATGAAAAAGTGTAACGCCCGGTAACGTTACGATGAGTCACCGAACGAGAGAGAGGCCCGCCGAATGCCTTGCGTCTCTCTCCCACTCAACTATGACGTTGTCACGTAAAATCTTCGCCCGTAAAACCGACTTTACAGGCAACCATTTGTTACACCTAATTTTTCATGCAAGATTATTTGTATTTGACTCATGCCAATGTCTAAAGTTGCCTGAATTTCGCGGTATGTCACATGTCGATCTTCCTCAATCAGCTTACGCACAGCATCAACGTTTTCTTGGGTGACTGCAGTTTTTGGCCGACCTTGACGGGGATCATCACTGGTCTGGTCAGATGTTTGCGGTCTGTTAGGACTGACTCCTATAATGTACTGATCTCATAATGAACAAAAATCAAAATACCCTTTTTCAAAATGTCTGATTTTCCAAATGGCTTTGTTTCGGAATGTCGGAAATAAAACTGTCAAATTCATGTACAGTCAGAAACACTTTATTTTTTAAATTAAGGGTGCGTTTACAAATCTGACCAAAATAAGCAGTTTTTCGGTACATTTGTACCACAGATAGACTACTCCTTCATCTTCAAATTATGGCAATTTTTTATTAGAAAGTTTTTATTTACAATATTGTAAAAAATCATTTCCGGAATCTCTCCACACAAAATTAATATTTCGTGTTGAGTTTAGGATCATTTTTCTTCTATTTAATGACATAAATTTAAATATTAAAAAATATTTTACGTAAGCATAATGTTCAACTTAAAATTGTGGTAAAAAAAACTATCAAAATGTTACAATCGAAGACAGAAAAAAAAATCGCATCTATACTTTCAACAAATTTTGCTTAATCTGGTGAATCTTAAGGGCTTGAGTTAAGGGTTATTTTGCTTGTCACTGTCTTAATTTATTGCACAAGTCATCGTTGCGCGTTAACGTTTCCTGAAATAACGAAAATTCTATTCTCTTCTAAAAACAAAACAATATTATTATTAAATATTATAGATAGGATTAGTGCATTCTATTTACAAAAATATTGCAACTATAAAAAAGAGAATGCACTAATCCTTAGTGCATTCTTTTTTTTATAGTTAGGTATAGCAATATTTTTTAGAAACTGAATTTCTGTTATATCATTCAACTGTTTTTTGTAGCAGTTGTCGAATTAATGTCACGCCTGTGCCTAGTAGCACCGCTAAACGAATTATTTTTTAATTCGGGTGTCCTGATATTTTGCCTCTTTCCTTAATTTGTACAAAAAACGCATCAGGGTTGGTTTGTGCGGCAAACGTGTGTTTAATCTTCTATGCCAACCTCTATCGCATTGTTTGTGCGGTGCTTATCATTCGCGCAACTAATAAAAGACGCACACAAAGACATCCACTGTTTATTAAAGTATTCTTGAAATTTGATATTTTCTTTAGTTTGTGGGAAAAGGGCTTGCAAAGAAGACCGTGCACTAGGAATACTTTGTTGTGGAAGTAAAGAAAAATTAGCACACATGCTTACTAATTCTCTTTGCTCTGTTGTGGTCGTAGCTTTTAATTTTTTTGCCTGCTTCCACACGGCCTTGTTATAATGATAATAACAGCCTCTTACCTCTGTAGACGGAAAAACCTCTTTTATAGCATTGATTAAAGCGATTTCATAGTCGCACTTAAACTCTTTAGCCCATTTTGTTATTCAACAACTTAAACATACTGGTGTACGTCTCTTGAGACTTGTTAGGCTAAAGCACATACACAAGAGGCACCACGTTCGTCGATTTATTGTTTCTGCTAATATCAGCGAGCATTGTGAAGATTTGATAAAATGGATTGGGGGTTCTTTTAAAAGTGCCATCGCCATAAAAATATGTGTTTTTGTTGTCATGACTGAGTATTTTTCTGCCAACTAATTTCGAAAAAACTAGGATCTTCTCATCCTCACCATCTTCAATCACAAGAAAACTATCGGATAATAGTTTTGGCATTTTTATATCCGCCAATCGATTAAATTCAATATTATTTTGATCCAAAATTGTATGTCTCTTTCTATAAAGGGAACTTCTTTTTTCTTCAAACGTTATTGTCTGACTTGAACATTATTGTCTGACTTGAAACTTGAACCTTTGTAATACAATTTTCAAAAACCTTAATAGGTGTAATTTTGGCAGATACTTACTGCCTTTTTACAAATATCAATAAATATAAGTTCATCATTTTGGTTAAAATATGCGATCGGCACGCGTGAGTACTTTGTCTAATGATACTACTTTTTTCAGTATTCAGTGTGACCGATGCTGAGCATTCAGTACGATTGATACACCTCCACATGTTAGAGCCTGATTTATTATTATTAGAAAAATTATACCTGTGTCCGTCATGCACTAAACACGGTTTCCCTTTTTAAATTTCAGGCTATTATTATCCATTTTAAAGCACAACAGATGGTTATTTTACAAAAAATAACAATACAGGTACACAAAGAAGTGATAAAATACTGGTAATGACTAGGACATGATATTATTGTTTTTCAGTGACATTAGTCATTATTAGTGGCCAGTACAACATGTACGATACTATCCTAACAGACCAGAAGGTAAAGGAGTATGTATACCTATACACAAGGATAGAGGAGATAGATATTTAACAAATCGAACGCCGGTGGCGCGGTAGTTCGTGCTCCGCCTAAGGTCGCGGTTTCGAGTCCCACCTGTCCCACAGGCTTTTTCTAAAGTATATGTGCACTTTACTGATATATTCAAACGCAAACGTATCAGCGGTTCTTGTCAAGGCGCGGCCCGGTGAGTAGGATTTATTCGGATAACGGGACATAGGTGCTAAACGTAAACTTTCGGAACTTCACGAATTTCTTAGCTCGAAATACCATAATACCGAATTTGGTAACATGCTTGCTGAGTGTCGCATAGATTGGTCACTCAATGTTCCGACTGTTTGTCACTTTGGGGGGAAGGAAAACATCGTGAAAAAACAGGTAGGTTTTTTGCTTAAACAAATTATTTTTGATTTAATATATGTACCTTTTCTGTCAGACGGTAAGAGTTTCCGACATTCTAAAACAAAGACAATTAGAAAATCAGTCATTTTGGGAAAAGGTGATTTTGATTTTTGTTCATTATGAGATCAGTACATTATAGGAATCAGTCCTAACAGACCGCAAAGAGCTTGACACGTCCACGTTGTGGTTTTGGATGGGGCTTCATCACCAAATGCAGAAATCATCCGGTCAACACACTGTTTTTGTGTTAAACCACTTCGAAAGTCATAATAAATCATCGCTCTTGAATTTTCTCGAGTCAATTCCATTTTCTCAACGACTGAACAAGTTTGACAAAACCTTGTGACAAGTCCGAGAATCTTTTTAATAAATGGTATTCGATTTTAAAACCAAAGAGTTTTCAATTAAAAAGATTTTAACATGACAGGAACAGTGGAAATATTCCATTCCCGATACTTTTAGTGTAGCCCTCGTATACAAACTCAATGGTGTAAACACAGATGTAGTTCAGTATAAATTTCGGTAAGTATTCCAAACTTAAATCACATTCTCCCCCTAGAGGATTAATGAAATTCAGTACAATTCTCTTTCCCTGTTTTTAACAGATTAGACTATTGTTATGTTCGCTTTTTGTGGCATAGAATGTCATTTTTTGAGCAAGTGGTACGAAATAGTACATAAGTTGAAAATTAAATCCGAGGCGATATTGCTTGCCCGAGTCGTAGGCGAGGGCTAAAAGAAAGCAGAGGCTGTAATTATCAAAGCGCACTTATGTCATACGACGTTTTATAACATATTTGCGAGGAAATAAATAAAACAATACACAAAGGAGACAATTTTTTTTTGTTCGGAGAACAGGCACCCACATATATGAAGCATATATTAATTAAACATACGAGTATATTAATTTCTTCCCTATAGTCTCTACATTACAGTGGTAATATTCACTAAGCCTTGTCTTACCGGAATGCTGAGAAAATCGATAATGAAAACGTGAATCTTACAATAACCTCAAACGTATATGTTACTGTAAAAGCCCGAAGTGCAGTAAATCTTAAAATTTCCCAGTAAAACCTAAGTTTTACCAGCTTCAGTGGTAAATGTCCGAAATGTTCTATGATCATCGTTAATTTCGGACATGTACCAGAAACACTCGGTAAATCTTAAGATTTACCCCAGAGAAGCGGTAAATGTAAAAAAAATGACAAATCGAAACGTGTCAGATCACTGTGGCGTACTCGCGAGCACTCTGCAGCCCCCCACAAAAGCGCGCTCGCCTCCACGCGCTTCATTCGATCGTTTTGCTCGTTTAAATACGAAATTGAATATAATAAAAGAAAAAAATGGTGAAATCAGGCATTACGTTTGTTACGAAGACTTGTTTAACGTTCTCGAAGAAATACACGTTACTTTTGGACACGGTGGGAGGACAAGGATGATTATGGAATGTAACCGCAAGTATAAAAAAATAACAGTGGAGGCTATTAGGACCTATTTGAGACTTTGCCAACGTTGCCTAAAGAAACAGAAGTCAAATTATAATGATGCGACTGATTATTAATAATAAATAAATGGTTAAGAAACACACATGATAATAAAAGTAATAAAAAATAATAACATTAAAACTGTATCATCATAAATATAATTAAAACTATGTAAAGCTTTGACTTGCCGATAATTAAAATAAACGATTAAGAAATAGTCATTATTTTATTCCCATAACCAACATTAACTAACCATCATTGGTAAATCAGCATTTCCCAAACTCTGCTGGTAAAAGCCCGAAATATTATCTCTTTTTTTTTTAAATTCGGACATTTACCAACTCATGCTGGTAAATCTTAGAATTTACTGGGAAATCTTAAGATTTACCGTACTTCGGGGTTTTACAGTAACATATATACCAACTAGCTGACCCGCGCAACTTCGTCTGCGTCACATAAGAGAAAGAGAGGGTTACAGAGAGTGGGTCGTAAGCACCTATAATACAATTTTCATAGAGCACATCACACACATCCTTCCGCATAATGAAAATGCGCGCCCGGTACATGATCATTATTTTGCTGCGGAGTTACTTAAAACGGTGTATCTCCTAAGATATGCATTGAAGTCAATTTACGTAACCAAGGGCAATTTTGTTCAAAATCAAATACTTGTGATTAACAACGTATTTATTTGAATAAGAATAAATTACCATGTTTACAAAAACAGCTTTAAAGGCTTCTATTGACAGCTTTACATCTTCATACTTAGACACTCGATGACATTCATACTCCAGCTAGGTCTGCAGTTCTCATCAAGGTGCATTAAATGAGCCGCAACACGATACAACTGCTGTAAACCGTTGCGGACCTCTAACAACTGCTTACCATTTAAAATTTCAAACTCTACGTCCCTACGCTATGACGCCGTGTCTTAAAGTGCACAACCTCTTCAAAGCTTGGAAACCTTCAAATGCGGTATTAATATTTTACGGTGACTTTCGAGACATTCCAATTTTAAAGAGTAGTAGCAATTTTGCACCAAATTTTTATGAGAGTTCAACCTTTTTGGAATAAAATCGGATTGGGTTTTGAAACATGTATCAAAATAACTTATAGTTTGTATCAAAATCTCGAAGGAGTATTGATATCAAATTTGAAACAAATCACCGGCAAAGTAACTTTCTACCCCTTTTTAACCCCGTTAGGGGATAAATTTCAATGCAATATGAAACGCGTCCATCAATTCTGTTAATATTGTTGATGGCAAAGTTTGAAATAGATTGGACCAAGGAATCACATTTTCCCATACATTCTTTGCCCCCCATTTTCACCCCCTTAGGGGTATAATTTCAAAATTCTTTCTTATCGTATGCCTACGTTATATGGAAAATACACCCTCCAAGTTTCAGGTTTCTACAATCTGCGGTTTAGGCTGTGCGTTGATCCATCAGATAGTCCTTCAGGACAAAGCATTTTTTATTTGTAGATAGTAGGATTTGTACTCGTTTGTAATGTATTTGTAACTTTTGCGGCTGTATGTCTTATATAAAATAAAAAATAATGATTGCCATCAAAAAAATGTTTTGTGTAAAATAGCAATTTTCTGGCTATTTTCCCTACACTGCCCCGCTAAAAGTTATTTTTTTTGCGATTTCTGACTTTTTGAGTACTCTAACATGGGTTAGTTTGGAAGAACTTCTTGATTAGTGTTGGAAAGATGATCGATTGGCATTAAAAAACTTGTATTATGTAAAATGGCAATTTTCTTGCTAACTGTCAGGGCTGCCAGGTGCAAAAAACGTGTGATCGTACGCCAACTACAAAGAAATCGTATGCCAAGGAAATTTTGAATGAAAAGATCGTACAACCTAGAAGTACTAGGTTTTTTATTAAAAATAACTAAAATTTGTTCAATAATAGAAAATTTTCTGTGGTCCTATTGTTTAATATTTCTTTTGTTGGCTTCGTGCAATTTTCGTTTTTTTTTTCTTTGGCTATTAATGTTCCCTTCAGTATTTCATTTTATAAACAGTTTCTAAGTTTTTGTTGGATTACTGACGAGAAAAGCAGGTTTTTGACAAGTTACAATTATTACCGAAAAAAAAATAAGTTTTGTAAAAATGCAAGCAAATACTGCCTGTAAATAAATTTACAAAGAGTCTTCATTCAAGTTAATGATCTAGGTATGCGTTAGGTTGTTGGAGAATTGCCCGAAGCTCATACTTGCCAGTGGAGCACATTCGTTTATTATGAAATGATGCCGGACTTGTAAGGTAATAAAAATCGTACATTTTCCGTACGATCGTGGTCTAGCGATCGTACATGAGTAAAAATGCCAAAAAATCGTAGGAGTACGATTAAAATCGTACAACTGGCAGCCCTGCTAACTGTACTTTATTTTTTAATTAAATCTGTGAATGGGGATAAACATTTTGTGAAAAAATTACGGATTGTTACCTAAGACCATTTTTGTGTAGCTGCAGCTCCCCTTACTGCCCCGTTTACCGTTTCCACCCTGTATTACCAACTACTTATACTGAGTAAAACCGATTTTCTTGAATTCCGCTATATTGGGCGTATTTACTTCAAAAATCAAATTTCAAGAAAATTGAGAAATTACATTTATCTGTATTAGATTTGAAGTATTTACAGCAACTTTTAAAGGTTTCCACCTAAATGGATTTTATTGTTTTAGTGTATGAAGTTAATTAATTTTAAACACAAAACCCTCTTTTTTACGTCTCTGGATGATTTAAAAAAAAATGCGGAAGCAGGTATTTCTTTATTTTTAATAATAAGTATTTACTCTGAGTTTCATGAATCTAGAACAATATATATTTTTTTTTTATACAAACTTTACCCCCCCCTTTCACCCCCCTTTTCCAAAATTTTCCATAATTTCTATAGCCTAAGTGTTATTTTGAGTTTATTTTAATAGATTAGTGAAGTTTTCATCAAAATCCGTCCAGCAGTTTTATCGTGATGTGCGGTCAAACAAACAAACAAACAAACACGAATTTTAAAAATGGTTTTAATTTGTTCAGTTACTTATTTTAAGTCACCCTGATCGGATTTTTTTTTTAAATTTTCAATGTACAGATTTTTTGGTCTCAACGATTTTATTATATGTATAGATATTGCCCAATTAGATATATTTTTTATTTAACGTAGTATAATTAGTTAACGTATATTTAGTATTTTTAGTTAACGTAGTTCACTGTTTAATAATAAAAATAGTATAAAACAAAGTCACTCGTCCTTGACTGTACTACTTTAAAGTTTTTGATACGATTTTAATGATTTGATAGACTGAATTCGAGAAATGATTTATAATTAGTGAAACGATTCTCGTGAATCAATTTTTTTCATCATCATCATCATCAGCCTACAGCAATCTACTGCTGGACATAGGCCCCTTCAATTACACGCCACTCAACTCGATTCTCAGCAACTCTCATCCTGTTATGATGTTGGTCATCATTTAAATAAAACATAATAATATAAGGTCTTCACGTAGGTACGAGTATATTAATAATTAACACCATGACTCCAAGTCTATCCATGAACAAGTGTGCTCTATGTCTAGTGATGTAGTCCTCACTACCATAGACTATTATTAATCTACTCGACTATCTATACTTATAAGTTATAACACATCCAGTTGCTCCCAGCCACCTTGCGACACTTTAACGATCCTGAGGGTGACCCACCTTACGTTTACCGATTCGTGGTCTTCCGGTTAGACTTCAATGTAATATGTCGTTTATTTACTATAATAAAATGGTTACTATTTTCTGGTGTAATATGAATAATAAATGCAACAATCGAGTGGGCCCAAAAAAAATGTCTCCTTTGCGATGCGCGCGTATCAGCGCTTTTTTTTAAGGCAAATGCACAAAAAACAGCCAATATTACTATACAATAACATTGTTTTGATACAGATAAATGTTATATGGAAATACAAAAACATTTATTCTAAAATGAATCTTAAGTCGTAAGTGTTTAGGTTAAAAACATTTTGTTTCTAATTTCGTGCGTGTTCTTTTGTGGAACTGAACGTAATTCTTGGTGTCACATTTCAATATTCAGAACACAGTAAGTATTGAAAGACGTAGAGTTGCAGAATATATCTTTTAAGTTTCGTATGTATGGTGGCATAATTATATTATTTACCGATTCGAAAAAGGTAAAGATAGTTTAGTTCTTTCTGCATGTCTGCTTGATGAGGTAAACAATCCCTAAAGAAGTTTAGCATTCCAAGAAATCGACGCAGCTCAATGATAGTCTTCGGTTGTGGGTATTTTGAAATATCTTGCGTGCGCTCTGGTGTTGGTTTTATTCCATTCGTTGTTACTTCATACCCGAGAAAGTTGACCGTCGACTTTACAAACTTGCATTTTTCAACTTTGAGCGTAACACCACATTTGTTCAGGCACTCGAGTAGGTATTTGATGCAAAAGAATTTTATGTTGGTCTTCGTCTTCTGTATATGAGAGGATGTCGTCAACAAAGGAGTAGCAACCTTCTATGCCGCGTAGTACTTCATGCATGAATCGCTGGAAAGTCTGACTTCATGCATGAATCGCTGGAAAGTCTGACTTGCGTTGCGTCATCCGAAGGTCATGCAATTGGATTCAAAAAGGCCGAAGGGTGTTATGATTGCTGTCTTCTTGGCGTCTTCTTTACTAACGGGTATTCTGTAGTAAGCCATTCTCAGGTCCAGTTTTGAAAAAATCTTGCTATGCAGCTGATAAGTGTAATCTAGTAAGCGTGGGATTAACCCTTAAATTGTCACCCTTAGATTTTTTGTGTGTATAATGTTGAAACGCAATTTCAACATTATACACACAAAAAATGTAAGGGTTGGAATTACGGTGGAAAAGAGAATAAAAAAAAAAATTTTTTTTTGTATATATTTATTATTGTTTTTATAATGTCACGTAAAACGGCCATTGTCCATTATATGTGCAATTGTGGAACATGAATCTACGTCACATAAAACGGACATAGCATATTATACCTATGTGAAGTGATGGTATTTACATGAATTTGAAATTTTCAACTGTGTAATTAAAAAATGAATATCAAATTATAGTTAGGAACATTCTAGAATCAATACTAGATTTTGCGTGGTGCGCGAGCTACGCAGCTCGCAGTTTCTTTTTCATGATTTTGAGAAGTAGGTATTCACCCTTATAAAATTTTAAGAATGTTTTAGAATCGTTAAAAGATTTCTTAAATCCATTAAAGCACTTTAAAGATTTTGAAAACCCCTTAAAAACCCCTAATACAATCTAACACGTTATTCATAAACTCAGACCTTTTCTCATTTATTAAAAATACTCTAAATATTGTACAAGTTTCGAAGCCTACTATTATATTTGTTCAAACCGATTAGGAATCTCTAATACATTATGAAAACACTCTAGAGCCCTTTAAACAGTCTAAGAAACCTTAAGATAAAACAATCTAAATCCGTATTTAAAAACTCAGACCTTATCCCATTAAAAAAACATTTAGTACCCTAAAGATTGCTTGTCATCGCCCCTTAGTTACGCTTCACCCACTCAACCTTCGTTACGCTACGGAGGTCGGCGCGGCGGCTCGCTTCGCTCGCCACATCACCCCTTTGCTCCACTCGATCTCGCAAGTTCACTCTATTCAGGACCTACCTACCACCGGAAAGCTATCGTGACCAAATTCCAACGCTACGGGGTCGCCGGCTCGCTCCGCTCGCCATCTCCCCTTTGCTTTACCGGTTTCGACACCTACTAATAATATTTGATCAAACACCTAATGGCTATCTGTAACCGTTTTGAAGTTGCAGCCCTTTCAAATTTAGGGGAGATTGGGGAGGGGAGGCTATACAAATATCAATGCCCCTCAATAAAAAGTATAAATATTCAAATCAAAAAGCCTCTCGTGTTCCAGTTTCCGAGATACGATGGGAGGGGGGGGAGGTTGAAGAGGGGAGAGTGGGGAGTTTCAAAAAATGATTGTGACAAATTCATCTCGCGCACCACGCTAAATCTAGTCACTGAGATCAGCTAATATGTCGTACAATGACGGAGATATGGTATGGTACTACTTATGTCACGTCGCTCAAAGTTGCCTCAGCCATCAGACTTAATGTCAGACTGTTCAGATTCCACCGTAGGTAATAGTGAGCACATTTTCTTTGAACGCCAAGCCATGTTAATATACAATAGGACAAAAAAATAAATATTATTAAAATTTAAACCATGAAGTTGAAAGTGACAATTAATTGGCGTCGTCCGTTTTATAGGACAAAAAAAAGAATACTTAGAAGTAGGCCTAAATGACAATGTCCGTTACATGGGTCAATCAAAGAATACACTAGTTTATACTTCAAGCTGGCAAGGTCCGTTTTGTGGGACACTTTAAATAAACGAAGTTTTTTATTCTAAATACAGTAGTATTTGTAAAAGTTGTACCAAAATACTACACCTATAATCATATTCTAACTAATAATTTATCATTAAAAACAAAACAACCAAAATACAAACAGTTGTTATCAATTAGAACAGGAGCGTAAACAAATCTGACCGTTGCACTTTTTCAAATGATCACTTCTCGCGACCGTTCATCGCTTCGTTAATGGAACATGCATCCGCGCGAAAGAGATAGCTAGTACCCTGCCCTTCCACCCGCTCCCAGAGGTTAGGAGTGTTAAGACAGCGTCTGTATGCGTGGAAATACTGTGTCCTTTATAACGGACAAAAACAAATATCTGTCTGGTAACGTTACAGCGTTGAGGCGTCTGTAATCACCACAAACTCGCAGGCTTCCATCTTTTTTCTTCACCATGTGGAGACACTGGACTGGCCCATGGGCTTTTTGAAGGTTGGCAAATTCCCATTTCCATCATTCGCTCGAACTCTTCTTTAGCCGCATTGTATTTATCGGGAGGGAAGGGACGCGCCCTTGCAGAAATGGGCGCTCCCGTCGTCTCAATGTGATGCACGACGTCATGCTTTGCGGGAGTTTTCAGTGACATTGGGCGGAGGAGATCTGGATACTGATTCAAAATATCTTGATAGATCTGATTCCGTCCGCATGGTGCCGGACGTAAAGAATAGCACCATCCCATATCTTCCCGTGGGTGTCGTAAGAGGCGACTAAGGGACTTACCAGAGAATGGGCAGCAGCGTTCTCTGTGCTTTTGTAACAACCATACTGCGATCGCCAACCCGCCTGCCAAGCGTGGCGATTATGGCAAAACCCCCCAATATGAACACCGCATTGAATAAATGGCCCCTAGTGCCCGGCAGCCCGTCTACCCTCGACTACGGCAGCGGTCGAGGTTATGGCGTGGCAAGGGGTGCTAAGAATCCCCGGATGGGATCCGGCTGCCAACACCAACGACTGGACCTGGCAACGTATAACACGCGCACACTCCGGACCGACGAGAAGATAGCGGAGCTCGAAGAGGAATTGAGCAGGCTGCGATGGAGTATTGTGGGATTATCTGAAGTCCGAAGAGAGGGGGAGGACACGATAATCCTAAGATCCGGCAACCTGCTTTATTTCCGAGAGGGTGACCGCCAGTCCCAGGGTGGTGTTGGGTTTATCGTCCACAAGTCCCTTGTGAACAACGTGGTGAAGTTCGAGAGTGTGTCGACCAGGGTGGCGTACCTTATACTCAGAATATCCTCAAGATATTCGCTGAAGGTCATACAGGTCTACGCCCCGACCTCGGCACACCCCGACGACGAAGTGGAGACCATGTATGAGGATATCTCTAAAGCCATGCATGGTTTCAAAACTCACTTCACCGTTGTCATGGGGGACTTCAACGCGAAACTGGGCAAACGAGACGGGGATGAGCTGCAGGTGGGGCAATTTGGAGTTGGACGTCGGAACCACCGGGGCCACCAACTGGCTAGTTTTATGGAGAAGGAGGGCCTCTATATGATGAACTCCTTCTTCAAAAAGCGTGAGCACAGGAAGTGGACCTGGCAGAGCCCAGATGGTGCAACAAAAAACGAGATCGACTTCATCATGTCAACCAAGAAGCAAATGTTCAATGATGTCTCTGTGATCAATTCGGTGAAAACCGGGAGCGATCACCGCATGGTAAGAGGCACATTGAACATCAATATCAAGCTAGAAAGGTCTCGACTGATGAAGTCTACGCTCCGTCCAGCACAGATCCAAATTCAAAACCCCGAGAGCTTTCAGCTCGAACTCCAGAATCGTTTCGAGTGCCTAGGCGGCTCAGTGGGCGAATATAACGATGGGTTCGTGGAAACTGTCCATACGACCGGGTCTAAGTTCTTCAAGACACGTCGTACAGATCAGAAAAAGAGGTTCTCCGATCAAACTCTCGAGCTCATGAAGGAGCGGCGTGAGTTGATCCTGCAGTCTTCAGATGAGGCGTCGAAATACCGGCAGCTCAATAGACGGATCTCTAAATCCTTAAAGAGCGACCTCCGCCGCTTTAATACAGAGCGTATTAAAGACGCGATCGAGCGGAACAAAGGCTCAAAAGTATTTTCAAGAGATCTGGCTATTGGGCAGAGCCAGCTCACGAAACTGAAGACCGACGATGGCAGGATCTTATCCGCCAAACCGGAGCTACTGAGGGAGATCGAGAGCTTCTATGGACAGTTGTACACGTCAACCAGCAAACCCATTGTCGATCTAGCAAACGACCCAAGAGCTAGACTAACCCGACACTATACCGAAGATATCCCGGACGTCAGCCTGTACGAGATTAGGATGGCTCTGAAACAACTCAAAAACAACAAGGCACCGGGGGATGACGGAATTACTGCCGAACTCCTGAAGGCGGGTGGAAAACCGGTACTTAAGGCCCTTCAAAAGCTATTCAATTCCGTCATACTCGAGGGGAAAACGCCACAGGCATGGTGCAGGGGTGTGGTGGTGCTCTTCTTCAAGAAGGGTGACAATGCCCGGTTGAAGAATTACAGGCCCATCTCACTTCTAAGCCATGTTTACAAGTTGTTTTCACGAGTCATCACGAATCGTCTCGCGCGCAGGTTTGACGATTTCCAGCCACCCGAACAAGCCGGTTTCCGAAAAGGTTTTAGCACCGTGGACCACATACATACGCTTCGGCAGGTTATACAGAAGACCGAAGAGTATAACTTGCCTCTCTGCTTAGCGTTTGTGGACTACGAAAAAGCCTTTGATTCGATCGAAACCTGGGCTGTACTGCAGTCTCTCCAACGGTGCCAAATTGACTATCGGTACATCGAGGTGTTGAAGTGTTTGTACAAAAACGCCACCATGTCAGTCCGACTTCAGGACCAAGCCTCGGAACCTATCCTTCTGCAGCGAGGTGTAAGACAGGGAGACGTCATATCTCCGAAACTGTTCACCGCTGCACTGGAGGATGTCTTCAAGGTTCTGGACTGGAGAGGGCTAGGCATCAACGTCAATGGCGAGTACATCACTCACCTTCGGTTTGCCGACGATATTGTGGTCATGGCTGAGACCATGGAGGACGTCAGTACAATGCTCGATGACCTCAGTAGAGCCTCCAAAAGAGTGGGTCTAAAAATGAACATGGACAAGACGAAGGTCATGTTGAATGCCCATGTCACACCTATTCCTATCAAGATCGGAGACTCTTCACTCGAAATTGTAGACGATTATGTATACCTAGGACAAACGGTCCAGTTAGGTAGGTCTAACTTCGAGAAAGAGGTCAATCGTCGAATCCGACTCGGCTGGGCAGCGTTCGGGAAGCTGCGCGGTATCTTCTCGTCCAACTTACCGCAGTGTCTCAAGACGAAAGTCTATGACCAGTGTGTGTTGCCAGTGATTACATACGGGACCGAAACGTGGTCGCTCACAATGGGCCTTATCAAAAGGCTTAAAGTAACACAAAGGGCAATGGAGAGGGCTATGCTCGGAGTTTCCTTGCGTGATCGAATCAGAAATGAAGACATCCGCAAGAGAACCAAGGTCACCGACGTAGCCCGAAGAATTGCTAAACTTAAGTGGCAGTGGGCAGGGCACATTGCTCGCAGAACGGATGGCCGATGGGGCCGAAAAGTTCTGGAGTGGCGACTGCGAACCGGAAGACGATGCGTTGGAAGACCTCCCACTAGGTGGACCGATGACCTGGTGAAGGTTGCGGGAATCCGGTGGATGCGAGTAGCAAGGGACCGGTCAATGTGGCGACACTTGGGGGAGGCCTATGTCCAGCAGTGGACGTCTTTCGGCTGAGATGATGATGATGATGATGATCTGATTCTTACCGAGAATGTAAACGGCGTCCTGCGTTGATGAAACTTCCACGGCGTTTACTGACAGGTCGGTAACTTGGTCGATGAGCTTCTTGTGTTGCAGGTTGACCAGCAGTTTATAGTGTCGGAGAAAGTCTGCACCGAAAATGGATGTTTTCACGTCAGCGATCACGAATTTCCAACGATATCGTCTTCGGAGGAAAAAATCCAGTTGTAAATCTTTCTCACCATAAATTTCGATCGTGGAGCTGTTTGCGGCGTAAAGTTTGTAGGCGCGTGGTGTATATTTTTTCTTGTGAATCGGAGTGGCGGCTAGAACGGAGATATCAGCACCGGTGTCTACGAGGAAACGATGTGAACTGTTGCGTTCGTAAACACACAGGCGATTACTTGCCGTTGTAACACCGACGTCTGCCACCGTAGGCGTTTTCTTAGTTTTCCTGTTTCTGTTGGTGCCTTTTTGCACATGGTGACACACAACGTCGTGCTCAGTCACCAAACCTGTAGTGATATATACAGACTCGGTTTGCATCGTTCTGGTACCTCGCTGACTTCGATCTTGAACGGGAACGAAAAGGACGACGATAACGTGGTCTCCCGCGGTCTCGGAGTTCGGATATTTCCAGTGACAGGTTTTCTATTTGCTTCGATAGTAGGTACTTGTATTTGAGCTGACATGACTTGCTGATGGACTGCTGCAGTGTCCGGTTGAGACGAAGATGTCACTACTGGTTGAGACGATGAAACTGCTGCGATGCGCCTAACATATTAAGTGGTGAATCAGTGTTCACCGACAGTACTACACGCATTTGCGCTGGTAGGTAATTGATCCATTCAATTTTAATTACGTCTTCCGTGATCATGTTTCCACCAAGTTCACGCATGCGCCTGAGAAGTTGCGATGGCTTCTGGTTTCCTACTTCCAGTCCACTGCTGAGGTTCTTGAAGTTATTCACCTCGGAATCTTCGTAAACGGAGATCAGGCGCTGTTTTAGTGCTGCATATTTTCCACTTTCTGGTGGTTTAACCAAGATGTCGCAGATCTGTCGTTTGTAATTGCCCAAGAACGTAACGCGCGCGCGTTATTTATTTTCATTGGTTTTCTGCGGGTCCACTGTTGCTTCAAACTGTATGAACCACATGCGGGGATAGTCACGCCAGAATGGAAATAGCCGCGACTGCTGGAGATAGCTGCTAGGTCAGAAGGTGCACTAGCACTTGTTTCTGGCTTCGTGTCCATTTTCCAATCTTCACTGTAAGTCGGGGTCACCAAATGTAGCAGTGTTGGGGTCAGTAAATGAAAACGAAATGAAAAGTGATGTAGGAATATACGAATATATGAGCGAAAAGGATGCGCGTAAATATGTCGCGTCTCTAGCGCGCGAGCGCCAGTTGCATAGAGTATAGTAATATAGATTGGGAATAGAGAACCCACTTCGGTTTTTTTTTGCAGCTGCAAACGATATTTGAAGCGCTGTCTGGTATCGTCCGCCTAAACCAATCGTTTGCATGTAGGGTATACACCTACCTCACACATACACCTGTATATCAGTATTCTGTATAGATATTCTATTTAAACCTGGGGGTATTCGTTCATGCCTACAAAGTACTTTACAAAATGTATACTTGTTATTAGTACTTAGTAGGCAACCTGGAATGAAATAAAAACCATGTTTATTTATGTTTGTTTATTGAAATACGTTTGTGCTGAAAGTTTAATTTCATCATCCTCATCACGGTATTGGATTTTACCAGATAAAATATGATCAATTGAGCGGCACCAACTGTATACTAAAACATTTATTGTCGTGTTTTAAAAAACATTTTTCGTCTCTGTCTAGTGGATCTCGCAGGTGAAAGGATAATCCACAAATATGTCCAAAAACATTTTAATTTTTTTTAAGTTTGTTTTTTGGCACATTATTCTTTAAAATTTCTAAGGAAATATTTTGGATTTGTTTAAAAACCTTTTCTGCCTCTTGATTAGGATACAACAGAGAACAACTACCTTTTTTATATTCTTTTGCTCTTATAATTATAATCATTTGATTGTAATTGACTGTCGCCATTTATTTCATTTCTGCAGTGCCTGCATGATTTGGAGACTTTTATCAAACATTTAGCCAGCACCCACCCACCCACATACATAATTAGCCCGCCCAGCATCAGCAGTCTCAGTGTTTAAATTGATAAAAGGCACCACAATTTCTTCATTTTCATCATCCTGAAATGGTAGTGCCTCATTACTGGGCACATTAGAAGTATTTCCTAGGGTGTCTTCCAAAAAAAAACTGAGTGTCTGAAGACAGTCATTCTCATCATTTTCACAGTTAGCTTTTAGAGAATGGGGTGAGTTATAATTATTTAAAAGAAGTGATTTAAAGGCACCCTCAAAGCTTATAGTGTTAGGTGCCGTATTCCTCACCCCGAAACTTCTAATGTTCCCAAAAAAAAATTCAAGTGGGTCCCGGTTAAAGTTTCTAGTCAACATAGAATCAAATAAATATTTTTGGGATAATACTTTCCACAACTGTTGCATGCCCTCAATAGTGCGAATAAAATTCTTTATTGAAGGTATGGAACTCGTTTCAATTAATCTTATTTTATTATCCTTTTCTTTTTTAACTTTAATAAATTTAACAGATCTTAAAACCTTTTTGGCATTTACCCATAATTCGTGATGAAGAGAATTGTTTCTTAAACCACATTTATAATTTTTTCCATCAATCATATTAAATGTGCTTGCATTCAACGAATCAAATAGATTATTCATCATTTTGGTAAATTGAATTACTTGACGGCACTCATTTGGTAGATCACCTCTTCCTGTTAAATTTTCTGCAGCTACAGCAACACTGTGGCTAAAACTTCGCTTACGCAATTGATTCATTTCGGTTTTCATGTTCTTAATATGGAATCTTGAAACCTTTAATTGATTCTCCAGCGATGAAGTAACTTGAAGCTTTTCTGGAAAAATTAAAAATATCATTACTATATGGTACTTTACATACCTACATCTATTATTTTGCACAGGTGGAATTTAGAAGTGAAGGTGGTAGGTCTCCTGTTCACTACACATTTACACAATTTCTTAGCAGCAACCTAACAAGGTTAACGTAAGTTAAGTTACCCAACAAACAGCTCTCGGCTAGGTTTTGTGATTCTGAAAGATTTTTTTCTATGTACCTTATGGAATAAACTACATTGGTACTCACTTTGGTCGCCTTTAAGTTTCTGTCTTTTTTGTTTACCATTTTTGCTGCAATAATTATGTTCTGCTGCTATAGCACCAGCATTGGGAGGCATAGCTGAAAATAAAATAAAAATAATTAACCTTGTGTTAGTGTTGTAAGCTAAATAAACCTTATTAGTGTGAGTTACCTGAGGATTATTAACCTACATTATCATTACAATAAGTCAATAAATCAAGATATCTGAGTATCTATTTGTTATGACACAATAATAACAGCTACTTAGTATTACTAAATGCAAATGAAAGTTGAATTTAAGGTACTTAGTTATGGTAGCTAGTTAAACATAGTTTGAAAATGTATGTAGCCATGCATTAACGTAACAGTGACTATTTGTTTTGATGTAGAAGGCAGATTCCACATTTGTTCAGGCATAGAAGATTGAGTTGGTATTACAGGAGGCATACAAGTAGCTTGTGTTGGACAGCCTGGAAATAGTAAAAACAAATAATTTTATAATTTATTTTATAATAAGTTATTTCGGCAGTAGGTAGGACAAATGATTTATTCTCAAACATATTATGAAACATAATTAAGCACTCAATAGATGAACTACGGTATAATTTCCTTCTAAACGGCAATTTGGAGTCGGTAGGTGGCACTGCGATCTAGGCAAGGATAAAGTTAAACGTCTGTTTGGTGCTGACCAAACAGACGTTTTACCTTTATTTACTGTACTACTAGCTGAGTGGTACAGTAAATAGCAAATCTTACCATGAAGATGTAGAGTAGGAACAGCTAGTGAATTTAAACGGTTGTTGCGATTCTTAAATTGGCTGGCAAAATGTATGTCACAGATGACTCTCTTTCTATAAAATTTGATGTCATCATCAGTCTCCAGTTTCCCACCAACAATATTAACCCAGGCTTTGAATCCATCAGGATTCCTTTCTGAGTGTGGAAATTGATGGTGTGTAACACCTGAAAATTAAATACAAAAACATGAAGTTTGTATGTTCATATTCACTAAGTTATCATAGTAGTAAAAAAGGGAGAGAAGTATTGACCCAGAAGAGAACACACAATACTAGCACAAACATAAACATATATATAGTTTTTCTCTGACTCGCCTGTCGTTTTTTATTAAATTTATTTCATTTGATTGACTAAAATGATAATCGTTAGTGTTTTTTAGCAGTAAGATTTATAAAGTGGAAAAAAAAATAGATGCTCCCAGTGGAGGGTGACTCAAAATGAAAAGTTGACTTCTCAGGCTCTTCTCTCAACAGAAAGAACTTGTGAAAAAGTTTGAAATTGCTGGCTAGCATAGCTTTTCAATCACAGCATGTTAAAGTGAGCGATAAATTTATACTTGAAGCACTATTATGGTACTATGATCTTGCTACAGCACTTACCCGGGTTGTGTGAACATCCCAATTCGCACCGCCTTGGCATGTTTTTATGCACACACACAAGCGTCTATAATTGCAAATAGCACAATAACAGCGTCTTTTTCGCAAATATCACAAAAATAAAGCGTCTTTATCGCAAATAATACTAAATAATAGCGTCTTTTCGCAAGTTAGGTGAACACATGAAACAGAAGAGCAAAGCTCGACTCACTCACTAATTCACCGAAAACAGTTCACTGAGGATGAGTAAAAACTCAAATCAACACAAATCAACAGCAGAAAACACATAAACTGGACGAAAACTAGTAACTACAAAACTCGCGCCATTGTGAAAAATCGAATTCGAAGTTCTTTGAGTGTTGGCACCGTTATTGCCAGACTAAACAATAATTTAATTCAAATAAATAATCTTTGTTGATCATTAAATTATATATTTCTTTTATTATTAAAATGTTGATAATTAACACTCATCAATTAGCATGAAACTAATTTATAGTTTTCGATTATTCTAATGATGTTTGTCAAAATTGTGTTATTGTTAAAAGAAACATCTATTGTCAATTAAATGTACTAAACATTTAGCGCAGACGATAGCAGATGGCGCTTTTCTTAAGTTTTTACCTAAATCTGGTAAAGTATGGCAGTGACCAGCCCCTGGCCAGCCAGTTGAAAACGAGTGTTCGTGCGGCGTGCTTGTGAATGCGCGGGCACTCACATGGGTGTTGAGCGTTATTCATGATTTCAGTAATTATTTCAGCATCTTCTTTTGTGGCTGCGCCCTATCACGTCAATTATGTAACCATCCGATGTAACAAGCAGAAATGGCTTTAAAAGGTTTTGATATTGGTGTAGGCTATAAGATAGCCTTTAAAAAAGAAAGTTGCTGCTTTTATGGATGTAAATATATGTTCCATCACAAATGACTATGGCTCTTGTATTTTCATTGTTTCCAAAAGGTGTTTTGGGATTCTGAGATTCTATTCAAAATTTAAATGTCGTTTCTGTTTAAATGTTGAAACCCCAAATGATGTTCCATATAATCATTGCTGAGACACTCTCGAGCGATGGCCAAAATGTGTTCCAGTTTTTTCGCGACATAGAAGACTGTGTTGCAAGCCTCTCGTCGGGTTCGCCTGTTAGTAGTTTTGTAAGAAGAATACCCAAAGCTGTTCGTTCAATGATCTGCACACCTTTGATTTAATGATCAGATAAATCTTCCCAATTATTCTCGTACATTAAAGTTTTGGCAAAATCATTCTCTTGACACAGTCTAAAAACGCCAGCAGTGTGGTCTGCCGAGGGTTTTCCAGACGATCCCTAACTTTTTCGGGTTTAAAGTAAATCCTCTGACCGTTTTCTAAATGTAAGACGGAAGGGTGCCGCTCGTGAATAGGAAAGGCCAGAATTGGCCACACCGCTTCAAAGGTACAAATATACCGGCCGGACTGGTAAGTGGTAACGGTACAAAGATATTTAGTAGAGGCAACACTTGCACATGAGTCAACGTTGATTTGAGTCTCTCGACTTGCAATGATCGACCAAGCGAGTTTATTTTCATCTGTAATTTTGCCGTTTTGGGGTGATCGACGTCTATAACTTGGGTATCCGTTCTCACCAGTGACTTTTTTTTTTGGCAGGAGTGGGAAATCGCCGCGGACTTCTCGACTGCCTCACAGGTTGTGAAACGGTCGAGGTAGTGCCGCGGACTCGAACCGGCTAAAAACACACTCCTGTCCCACCAGTGGGAATCAGAGCCCTTCTTTACTTTTTCTTAGACTTAATTTGGCGACTGATTTTGAGGAGGAAGTGGGTGCACCGACAACTTTAACAATACCCTATGGTTGCTCGCGCGAATGTGTCCCATTTCCTACGTATCGGGCAATCGTTACTGAATGCATTGTGCTGGTGCTCCCCAAGCTTGGCTCTAGTGCAGTTAACGCACCGCGCTGCTTCGCCGATCTGGTTGCTAGGGCTGTTCACCCTGAGGTGTGGTCCGCCGCAGTGGCTACACAGATCGGCTGGCTCCGTGCACAGACGCTTTCCGTGCCCGTATGCCAAGCAACGGGTGGACTGCACCAGAGGTCTGATCTTCGACGCGCACTCTCTGGAGGTCAATCCGAAGCTTGCCTCCTTCGAGTGCCCTCCTCCAGATTACTGGGGTGACACTCAGCACAATTCAATTCACATGCGGGTTACGTGATCCTTACGAAATTTTATTGACATTTTGAGTTCCCCGTCCCCGAGGCCGTCAGAGATCTCCCGGTTCTGGTTCTTAAGGGCTCTCAGTACTTCCTTGTCACTGTGCACTGATAGCACGTTCCTAAGAACCAGAAGCAGGTCCCGATTTTTCACCGCGTCGACGGCGAGGTTTTCCCCGGCCGATTCAAGTCGCTTTTTAAGTTTCTCTCTCTTCTCCTTCGTCGCGCACCCCATGATGACTTTTTGGTCTTTTGACTTACGGACCCTCTGTAATGGTCGGAAACCTTTTAGAGCAGCGCCCGTTGTTCATACACGGTGAATTTTGCTACAGGGTCCGTGGATCATATGCGCCTTAATGATATTGTGCAGGCGTGGGTCAATGTTTGGGTCCGGGAGCTCTGCGCTGATGACTTAGACGAGATCATTGGGCCTGATCTTATTATCAAGCCACAAAAGTATATGCGAATGTGGCAGACCGCGTTTCTGCCACTCAATGGAATACATAAAACAGAGAACACTGCCAAACAGTTTACCTTTTGTATGAAGATCCATTAAGTGCTTCTGTTTGAGGTGGAAAACTCGAGTGACTATATCATGCCTGTCGGCAAGTGTTTAACCGGGAAGAAACATTGATGTAATTTCAGGCCATTTTGGGTTGGTGGTAAATGTGACGAACAGGTCGGCTCCGCTGTACTTACATACGTAGCGCAATGCGTCTTGCGTACGCGCGAACATGTAACGCGGTCCACCGACGAAAGTGGAGAGGAGTATGTATGACCATCCGGCCCATGTTTTCCACTTTCGAATCATACTGCATGGCATCACGTAGAGTAATTTAGTTCTCTGCTCTGAGCTGCCTCTGACTTGTGCGGATTAACACCAACCGCTCCGTTTAAATTTTTGCGTAAACTTCAACTATAAACTAATTAAATAATTCTTTGAAGCGGTGTAGATACACGTGTTCATCCTGTCGCAGCTGCAAATGAAAACTGTAAAACTGCAGAGCAGACTTTTTTTATTGTAGTTCGTCGCGCCGGTCTTCAGGTCCACGTTATGAATAGCGAAGTTGTAGCCATCCCCTCCGCGACAGTGGATAAGCGGGTACTGTAGCGCGTCGTAAGCGCGGTTCGTCTCCTTTGTGCGTTGCAGATGATTATCACGTGTGTGCAATACAATGTCCCGCCTATCACATTCTTGGTCTACCTAGATGACAGCCTCTTCATTTGTCGTAGGAGCGTTGTAGCGACCTGCATGTGTTGCAGCTGCTCTGCGATCGGCACTAATAACGAACATATAGTTGCTATTGTTGTCATCTGGCATAGATTCTAGTGCAGCTTTAAAACTTCTGACATAAGAGTTTACACCATGCAGCATGTTTTGCAGTTCAGTTATGAGGTTTGGATTTAAGTACGGAATGTGCTGCTGTCGGACATTAGCCTGCTCTAAATAATCTGTAATAAAATATATTTGCAGGAATTTCGGGGAATTAGTCGGCAACAAAGATCCGATGAGGTGGTACACTTGATCTTGTATTTTAAAAGTCGTCATGACACCGGGCTCAGTTTATTTTGTTTTCAAATGAGGTAATTTGAACGCATTTGGTCTATTGTACGCTCGTATAAAATAAAATCTAGAAAATGCTTAGACTGTGGGTGGTCTCGTTACAATAGTGATTTGAATTGCTGGGGCGGCTCAGCGAACGGTTCCAAACGTACTTTCCCGGCGGAGCAGCACATTCCATTAGGTTCTCGTTTCCACTTTAACGCCTTACAATGGCAACACACTTCGGACTTGGAACTAATATGTGCGTCGCTGCTGTATAAAATATTATTGTATACACGTATTAAAGTATTCTATGGTGTAAGCACAAAAACAAAAAAAAACACACAGCTTTAATATAAGTGAGAAAATCTTATAAAAACCAAAACAAACAATATAACCTACGGCTTGAAAAATCCAATCTAAACCCTGATCTCTCTTTATTTGTCCACGGAACTTCATTAGTTTCGTAAACTAAATAGATTCCTCGCTGATCGACAGCCTGTAAACACTATGGCGCTGGCGGTCTAAATTGAGTCGTCCATCATGCTGTTGGGTAGACTGAGACTGGCGTAATTGTGCGACACGGTCACGATCTTGAGATCTAAGAGTCGTGGGATTGTTTTGCGTCTGCCGATAACTCTCCCTCGTCGACTGTAAGTGCAGAATATGTTGAGTGAGTGGAGGTTTCAGACGCGTGGGACTCGGCGCGGCGTTCACGCTCGGCAGTTAACCGATCCTGGGTTTGCGTGAACGTTTCCGAGGCGCTGGACTCGGCGCGGCGTTCACGCTCTGCGATTAACCAATCCTGGCTTTGCGTGAACGTTTCCAAAGCGCGGGACGGGACTCTGCGCGACGTGTACAGGTACCCTCTGCAGTTAACCGATCCTGGATACGCGTGAACGTTTCCGAGGCGTGGGACTCTACGCGATGTTCACGCTCGGCAGTTAACCGATCTTGGGTTTGCATGAACGTTTCCGAGGTGCGGGACTCTGCGCGACGTACACACTCGGCAGTGAATAGATCTTGGGTTTGCGTGAACGTTTCCGAGGCGCGGGACTCTGCCTCTGACTCTGACAATCAACATCGGCTTTTTGAGACTTAACTTTTAAGCGTTTCTCGAAATCTGGGAAAGATAAGTCTTCTTCCTTGCTGGCTTAGTTCCTTTTCACTTTTGCAATTATGTAAATTCTGGGTCCCACGGTTTTTTTTTTTGAATAAAAGTCTCATGTCGCAAAGGCGCAGCTCATTTTACAAATCAGGGAAGAAGAAAATGAAATGATTGAAAATAAAATAAACTAAGTAATATTTAAATGACGTGTGTTTCTTTATTATTTTATTCTTAATGCAGAACATGGCTTATTTTAGAACTCGAACGACAATTATTAGTGTTTACATGTTAAAATAGGTAATAAAAGACTTATTACAGTTAAAAAAAAAATATTTATTCGTCACTACTACGAGTACATATACATTTTCATTGGTCAGGTCACTCTCAGTAAGCAGATTTAATACGTCGCCATACAATGTCTTTCTTTTTTTCTTAAAATATAAATTGCTTCTCATGCTTGTTAATAGGGGGTCCGAGGTTAACAAAAGCCTATTTAAAACGTCCATATTGCACTCTGCGAGCGAAAACTTTCTGGAATAGTTAAGTCTATATTGCCTTATGTGTTTGTTGCGAGCTTCCTTCCGCAGCTTCTTCAGAAAGTTGTCCCGTCCCATAGGAAGCATTGCGTGTTTTATCACTTCAGCTCCGTGAAGAAGTACTTTATGCAGTGTCGGAGACATGGGGTAAAACCCATATAAAGCCACATACATCTTAGCAGTTTTATCGCAGTATCTCTGGAAGGTTTCAAAATTAATTTTATACCCGCAGCACATTGTGTCCAATATAACCTTAAGTCGGTAGATAAGTTCTTTATTAATTTTGGTTATTTCCGCGGTTTTACGAGCTGCTAACCATTTTTGCTTGAAATTGTGTTGTATATTAGCGATCTTTTGCTTTATATCATGATTTCTTATATCATCATCAGAGTAGGAACTTGGCAGTTGCTGCTTCAAAAACGTAAATTTTCCTTCAAATGTTGATTCATTAGAACCTTGCATAATAGCATACAACTTATTCCGCGTCATAAACCTCAATCCTGAAGTCCCTGTAACAAATAAGACCAAATCTTAGGAATGAATATTTATACAAGATTGTAAAGTACTAACGAAATTATAAATTTGTTCTGGACTGTCTACTCTACAAGAAACAATAGTATTTGTATTTAAAGAATGCTAAATAATGTAAAAAAGCCTCTTAAACATAGAAAAGTAAGAATTTTTGTAATAGTTTATGACAACTTACTTTTGGACTTATGGATTAAAATTGATTGAAACTTTTGTAGAAAAAGAACATGATCCATGTAGTTACATACCTGGCTGAGAGGAATCCATCACAAAAACCACCACAAAAACGTTTGTTCCTAAAATATCACGTTCTAAAAACAAGTAAAATTTTAGCGTATCGAACAATCACATGACCACTGTAAGCGAACGGCAACTTCCGTCCGACTGACCGCGCGGCACATGTTGGCGAGCTGGCACCGAGTTCTTCGGCCATTTATATGACCAAATACTTAACTTTTAAAGGATCGGTATTAGGGAATAGTTTACCAATAAAAAAAAAAACATTTTTGGCCAATTGTTAGGGCCTAATACCACATCGTGCGCTGTTTGCTTGTTTTTTTCTGTCATATTTTATCGACGGGACATTGCTAAGATCGTTGCCATACAATATCTATTTAAGCAGAGAAGCACAGTTCGTATTTGCACGCTGCTTGCAAACTAACAAACCAGGAAGCAGTGAAGAGTTTACGCCACTTAGAGCTTGCACTTTGCAAGACGGTGATTATTTCTAAATTATTTCTCTCTTCTTTAGAGAGTGCTAAGGCTTTTAAAAAGTCTTATTTTCTTTCATGGTATGTCAATGCGTCCGTGTCAGGTTTCTGACAATTAACACCATAATGGGCGTCTTTCGCAGAAACATGTTTAAGGGTCCTTTTCTTTTTAATGTTCCTACTCCTATAATTATGCCTTTTACGCTTATCTTCTAGTCGAATTATTTGTTCGTTTGCATTGGTCTCAAAAATAAATTTATGCACATACGATTCTAGTGTGCCGCCGGTATTGAAAAAAATGACTGCAGCCGCGCATCTTCCGCCATATGACCCTTTTAAGGAGTAATGTCAGGCGCGCGCGTTCAACACCGCCGCCGGCACTCAATGTACCGTGCGTGCACTCGTGGACATTGGGGCGCAGGATTGTTTTATCACCGCTGCGTGCGCGCGAACACTCGGGTTTAAACTCCGCCGGTGTAATCTTCGTATAGCCGGACTAGGACAAAACTCAGTCACACAAGTAAAGGGGGTGACGGAATGCTTTATACGACCTGTACATGGCGATGCTCCACAGTTTAATATCAAGCCAGTCGTATTAGATAACATTACTGTGCTAATACCTAGCGTTAAAGTACCATCAGTGTTGCAACCATCTAGTGTAAGCCGATCGCGACTATGATGTTCCCGCCAAAATCGATTTGTTAATTGGGGCGGAGCTATTCCATGAAATTTATGATGGTCAACGTATCAATCTGGGGCCCGGTTTACCTACCGCTCTGCATAGCGTTTTTGGGTGGATTCTGTCTAACCTAACGGACGATACGTCGTACCTATCCTCTTAAAGGATGGCGAGCGTTCTTTGGGTGAATCTTACAATAGTACCTTGTCGCGTTTGACTCATCTTGAAAAGAGACTTAATCGTCAGACTCAACTTAAATCCGATTATGTCAATTTTATACGCGAGTATGAGAATTTAAATCATATGTATTCCGTACCTAACTCTGCGGTACCTACTCTCAATCGTTATCTTATCCCTCACAGTTGCGTCATTCGCCCGGAGAGCACGACCACTAAATTGAGTGTAGTTTTCGATGCTAGTTCTAAAACTACTAACGGTCTATCTTTAAATGACATTGTGCTCACTGGCCCTAAGTTTCAAGTGGATATTGTACATATCATCACCGCTTTCAGATTACACACAGTAGTTTTAACTTGTGACATCTCAAAGATGTATAGAGGAATCTTGATTAGACCGGAGGATCGGAACTTACAACACATACTATGGTGAGAATCTCCTAGTGATCCAGTTAAAGAGTACGAACTCGCGACTGTCACCTACGGAGTTAGTAGTTCACCTTATCTGGCCATCCGCACCCTCCACCAATTAGCAGCCGATCATGGCGCCGCGTATCCACGCGCAGCTGAAGCTCTTCTTCACTACACATATGTCGATGAGTATTACGACCGGCGCGCCCTCTGTACGCGAAGCCATAGAACTAAAAAATCAACTACGTTTATTAGGCTGTGCTCAACTTGAGCTCCGAAAATGGAGTAGGAATTCACAATCCTTTCTTAAAACTTTGCCTGTAGATCATTGTCAAACTTTTCTCTGAGGAGTCCAATATGATCCTGTCAATGAATTTCAGTTACTCACAGTCCCCAAACGAGGACAATAAATGTACCAAGCGTTCCATCTTATCTAGCATCGCGCGTATTTGCGATCCTCTTTGATGGATTGAAACTTATTTTATCTTAAAAGCCAAATAGCTCCTTCAAGATTTGTGGCGTCTTAATCTTTCATGGGACGAACTTGTGCCCAGAGATGTAGCTCTAGAATGGCAAGGTTTTATAGCGGATCTTCATAACTTAAAACTAATAGAAATCCCTCATAAGATTATACCTTGTCAGTTTAAGGAATTTCAACTCATTGGTTTCTGTGATGGATCCACTCAAGCATATGGATGGTGTGTTTATCTTTGCGTCGTTACCACTCACGACGTACAAGTTTACCTTGTAATCGCTAAGTCCAAAGTAGCACCTCTAAAAGTGTTGACTGTCAACCGCTTAGAGCTTTGCTGTGCTGTATTACTGTCCAAAGTAATAAATCGCATTCATTCTTTGCTTAGTCCAAAATTCATCTTGAATAAATCTATCTTGTTCACAGACAGCTCGACTGTATTGTCATGGTTGAATACCGAACCACACAAGCTTAAGACCTTCGTTGCCCACAGAGTGGTCCTTATTGTGCCAAATGAGTGGCGACATGTGTCCACTCATGACAACCCAGCCGACATCTGTTTGTCTTTATCTTCTTCTCACCTCTGGTGGTCTGCTCCTCAGTGGCTGTCCAACGAACTCTACAACTGGCCTGTTTCAGCAGTTGAAGTGTCCGATAACGTGGCAGAACTTAAGCCCACATCACGCTCGTGTCACACTGGTGTGACACGTGAAGCACGTGGCACGTGATTTGCTTGATTCCATCATGGAACGCCACTCCTCTCTTTCTCGAGTGGAAAGAGTGGTTGCTTGGATCTATCGTTTTATCAACAACGCGAAAGCAAAACGTTCTGAGCGTAACTTATTACCTTATCTGACAGCCACTGAATTAACCCAATCTTTAGATTATTTAACAAAACATGTTCAACATCAAAGTTTTAATGATGTCATATAGATATACAACATTATTTTTTGTTTATACTAAACCCGAAAAGGTGTCATTGTACTCATCATTTTGAACAACTTTTTCTATGGGACGAACCTTGAAATCGCGAAAAAAAAATCTGCTGTTCCCTACATTTTGACGAGTTATGCGAACATAAATGTAGGGAACAGCTGATTTTTTTTTCGCGATTTCAAGGTTCGTTAGTTTGTACTTACTTTTTAGCAACTTTTTTTAGACGAAATGATACTAACCCGATTAGGTAGGTCTCCTTACTGCCCCGTGTATCGTTTCCGCCCTATGAATAATATAATATTATCTGAGTATGAAACTAAAAGTAAGTACTGAATGACCAGTTGTTTTTGTTGCCGTCTCAACTAGTATCCATAACCCCTGTCAATTAATGCATCCCATTGTGTCAACCTGTAAACATAATTACGAACAAACGGTCAGTAGATTTGATACTCGTATGAAGATTTGACTATAAAAAACCGCTTCAACTGGTTAGTGGTTTCCTCGGATCATTTTACACTCAACTCGTGTTAAGTAGGTAAAGTTTACGCTTCGTCGTGATTTATTCTTCGCGCGAGACTCACACTGACATATCAGATATTCGTCCTTCATGATTCCAAATATGATTAACCCACTTATGGTGCGGCTGTGCGGGTGCGTCGCCGTCGGTATAAAATGTACCTATCGTTGTAAACAGTTATAGAATTGGTTGTAGAAGTATGACAAAGTTTTTCAAATTAAGAATTTAAAAAAGGTCAAGTGTCAGTCGGACTCAAGCATGAAGAACACAATACAAATTCTGAGAGAAGTAATTAATTATCAAATATACACAAATTAATAAATAAATATAATTAAATGAGAATTAATAAAATAATAATTAATACAAGCTAAAAAAAAAAATATATAACTTAAAAGGTATATGTAGGTAGGTATTAGGTATCTACATCTACACTAATATTATAAAGAGGAAAACTTTGTTTGTTTGTTTGTTTGGTTGTAATGAATAGGCTTAAAAACTACTGGACCGTTTTTAAAAATTCTTCCACCATTCGAAAGCTACATTATCCACGAGTAACATAGGATATATTTTATCCCCGTACTCCCACGGGAACGGGAATTACGCGTGTGAAACCGCGTGACGTCCGCTAGTTATTTATATGATTAAAATATTTTTTATATTTTAATCATATAAGTACCTACCTACATCATACAAATTGTTAAAATGCAATAATAAATACACGTAAACATTAAAATAACGACATAAACCTAATTCCAGTAGTATAACTGTTTAACAAACTTGCAATCCAGCGTACCTACTCACTGGATGCTTGATTTGTTCAATCTATTATATTGCCGTGCCCTAACCGGGTTTCATGTTGGAACTTATTAACATATATTATGTAACAAATAAATATACAGCCAAAAACCACGACTCGAATGGCGCAGCGGTAGTGAGGCTGCCTTACGTTCTCAGGATCCTGGGTTCGAATCCCGGTAGGAGCAAATGTTTGTGTGACGAGCATGGACATTTGTTTTCGAGTCATGGATGTTAATATGTATCGCGCCGAAAGGGCTGTCCGCTGAGTGGCGATTTGCCGCGGCGGCGGAGTTTCCCCCCGGGCGGCGTAGTGCCTCGGCGCGCCATTCATGCAGGCGCGCCGCCTCGCGAGAGATCGTGCGGTACCCACGGACCATCTTCACAGCTACCACCTTTTGTGGCGCGTTCAGATAATGGGCGGCTCTCCGCCTCAAGGAATGCGGCCACAACGGGGCCCCGTAAAGGGCCATGGACCGCACGACGCCCGCGTAGAGCCTGCGGTAGGAGGCGTTTGCCCCCCCATCGTATTGTAGCCGTGTAATGCAAATCGAGTTCTGTCGGTTATATTCGTACATAGTACAGAGTGACTACCCAAAGTCGACTAATTGCAGATTAATCAACCGTAGCTTAGTGACAATTGTTTAGTCGTCGCCATGGTAACATTGACGTACGAAGAAGTTATGATTGGTATAATTCCGACATCGGAAAAACTGAAACCCAGGATTTTAACCGAACGCGTAGCTTCCAAGATGACGTCGTGATAATTACTCACGATTACTTTTGCACATTTCTTTATATCTTGCACAAAATATGTTTTTTTTTAACATTTTCTGTTATTATAAAAGTCATGGAATGTGAAAGGCTAAAATGTTGATAACACAGCAGTCGTAATTGTTTGGAGTTAACAAATCTAGTGCCAAAATCAGTCCCTTGCATGTTTTGCCATACTTCTTGGCAATGTTGAGCCAGATCTTCTTTTATTATTATTTATTTATTTATTTAACACTTCAAGCACATAGTACAGAGGCGGACTTAATGCTTAATGCTTTTCTTCGTTCATTGCAGTGATCCCGTCCCTGCAGCATTAAACCCCACAGATTTCCTGTGAAATTAGGGTTCGATAATTTAGCTGGCCTTGTATCACCATTATGTCTGGATGTGCTTCAAACCAGATGCTATCAAACAATCCTTGAACGATGTAAGGCACAATTATCATACACAAAATAAATATTTGCCATTTCGTCCTTTGTATACGCAATTCTTACAGAGGGAAGCAAATTATCTTCCAAAATGCTGATTTACATGAGAGTTGACGGCATTTGTGAGAGGCGGTAGTTAAACCAGCTCACCTACACTTTCGGACCACATCTCCACGCCGCGCTCGAATGATCGAACCCTGCTAATACAATGTAAGTTCTCAATGGCGAATTTCCTCAAAAATTGCAGCTAGCATTATCGCCTAAATAACGGTACGATTTACTAAAATTCGAAATTATCGTCTATGACATCGACATTTCAATAGTCACTGTCTTCTGATAGGTTTTCAGAAATAACGAGCATTTTTAATGGAGCTCATTAAAAAAAGAGGCCAGCATCAATTGGATCAACGTATGCAACATCATTGTATTGATTAAACATTGACAACCTTTTAGTCATTCTTCCACCTCTATGGATAAGACTATTAACGATTAAATTATTAGTCATTGGTATTTTTGGGTCCGAGCAATAGGTGCGACTTCGTGTTTAATCATGTAATGTCGTGACAGGGGCGTAGCTACCGCCGTATCTGCCGTATCAATTATACGGGGCCCCTGGGCCACGGGGGCCCCGAAATTGCAAAATAAAAAAAAAGCAAATTCTTTGGTTCGTTTCGTTTGCCGAAAAAAAGGATAGTGTATGCTTTTTGTAAAAAAAAATGGAGAAAGTAATGATGAATAAATATTTCTTTAAATTTTATGCAAATATTGTTTTGTCCGTTGTGAGGAATCCTTACCACTGATAAGGGCCCCCAAACAAATTTGTATACGGGGCCCCGCCAAGGCACGCTACGCCACTGTGTCGTGAATATATAAAACTGCAAAATTGTAAAGTAGGACGGACGGACAGCGAAGGTTTAGTAACAGGATCCCGGTGGTAACCCTTCGGGTACGGAACTCTAAAAAAAAATCTTGAATAGTTGGGCATAGGTATATAAAAATGCCTGCAGCTAGGATTGATTTCGTAAAAACATGTAGAGCCAAGCCAACTCACAGGCACAATTAACCGCCCACCTATAACATTCGTCACCCTGTTTGTTTACGTTAACTATGGCTTATCAACTGTTTTGTTTTTTGTTAAGTGGGTACTCTAGCAATAAATTAAACACTTATACCCTTATTGCGTTTTCTAAATTTGTGTCACCGAAGGGTTTTTGGAATTTAGTCGTCGTTTTACATTGATGCAGTTGTGTTACCGTGTTAAAATTTCCTGTTCTGTTCTGCCATAGAGTGTGAATATTGTTTATTTTGAGATTGTAGTGTTTGCTCATTGATTGTGACCGTAAAAAATGCCACTGGATGCAACTGGTGCAGCTAGGGCAGTGGCTTTAGCTGACGCTGGGTACAGCCAACGTCGCATCGCTCGCACACTCGGTGTACCTCGAACTACGGTACGAGATGCCATCAGACGATTTCGGGAGACAGGCTTATACACCCGCAGGCCAGGTCAAGGCCGACAACGATGCACTTCAACTCGAGATGACCGCTTCGTTGTCAGCAACGTGTTGAGAAATCGCTTTTCGACCGCTACTGAAGCTCGTACGCGTCTTTTTGAGGTGAGAAATGTCAGTGTAAGTGAACGTACCATTAGAAGAAGACTGGCAGAAAGAAATCTGAGGGCTTTTCGTCCAGCTCGCGCCCCACAACTGCTCCCACAACATCGTAGAGCTAGACTTGGTTTTGCGCGAGAATATGCTGACTGGACTGTAGAGGAATGGAAGGACGTACTGTTCTCAGATGAGAGCAGAATAGCCTTAAGAGGTCCAGATGGACGTCAACGTGTCTACAGGCGTCAAAATGAAAGGTTTGCTCCATGCGCTATAACCGAAACAGTGGGGTACCAAGGAGGGTCCATAATGGTTGGGGGAGGTATCTCTTACGAGGCTCGTACTGATCTTGTTGTATTCGATAGAGGCAGTGTGAACGCTCAAAGGTATGTGGAAGAAGTTCTTCAAGACCATGTCATACCTTTCGCACTGTTCATTGGTGAAAACTTTAGATTAATGCATGACAATGCGCGTTGCCATACCGCAAGATCCGTCAGTGAGAACCTTAATGAGGTCGGGATTCAAGTTTTACCATGGCCGGCACGCAGTCCCGATCTTAACCCAATAGAACACATTTGGGACAACCTCAAAAGACGTGTCCGAGCAAGAGTATCAGCCCCTACGACCTTAGGAGAGCTCAAAAGGGCTGCGGTAGAGGAGTGGCACAATATCCCCCAATCGGATATCCAAGATATCATGGATGGATTACCAAACCGGCTCCAAGAAGTCATAAGAGCCAGAGGCGGCAACACCCATTATTAATTTTAATTTTTTCTTGTAATTGGACCACTATTTATGAAATCAAAACTTTTAAATTTTCATCGAAGATTTTCAGAAAATCGATTTTTAGTAAGCATACAAACAACTTTTTTTCCAAAACTTTTGTTGTTTCTTTTTCCTTAAAGGTAGTTTTTAACATACCTCTCCTAAAAAGTGACCTAAGTTTGACAATTTTTGCAAATTGAAAAAAATACAAGGTGGGCGGTTAATTGTGCCTGTGAGTGTACAAGCGATCAAGCGGACTTTATCATGAAAGTTCAATATTAATATTTAGCATGCTGTCATTCACTTAAACCTCTCGGAAAACATTATCTTTGTTGGTCGAAACCGCATACAAATCCGTGACGTAGATAAGACGAACAGATAGACTAAAAATTATCTGTTATCCTCAACGATTTAACAAAGGTTTGTCGAGTAGTTTCCTTGTTTTAGAACTCGTACTTTCTACCTATTGAGCGGGAGTTCTGCATACCTATTTCATCATAATTCTAAAGTATTGCACAAAACATCGCTAACCGCTACTGTTACTACAAATACACACTAAAACACAAAATGACTCAATTATGCAAAGCTGCTCAAACTAAACCGGTTACAACCAGTTTGGGCAAGGAAAGGCAGTGAATTAGGTTTAGGTCATAATACTATGCGGAATGAAACAGGGCATTTAATTTGATACTATGAACCCATTGAGTTCGGAGTTTATCGGCTAATAAAGTCTTAATTTTTAGGATGTGACCTGGTCATTTGTTTTCTACCTGTAGAGCCAATATAATAGATCACATTTGACACTTCATCAAAATACAACAATGTAACTTAGTAAAATATTATTGATTTATTCGAAGTGAGAAATGCACAATTGCTTAATATTTTTCAATTGGCGACGACCCGAATGGCGCAGCGGTAGTGAAGCTGCCTTACGTTCTTAGGGTCTCGGTTCGAATCCCGGTAGGAACAAATGTTTGTGTGATGAGCATGGACATTTGTTTCCGAGTCATGGATGTTTATATGTATAACAAGTGTGTATTTACAAACAAAAAAGTATATTTATGTAGTCAACTGTCTGGTGACCAGCAAGGCTTGCCTTGCTTAGTGTGGCATTAGATGGCGCTGTGTGTAATGTCCAGTGATATTTAGTTATTTATTTATTTTAATTATGATTACATATTTATTGTAGTAATAATATAATATGGCTAAAACAGGTACCCTTTACTTAGAACTGACAGTTGGCAAATATCATCTATTAAATTGGCCCTACTATAACCCAATAATTAACTCTTATTACGACTGCGATATCCTTGTTGTTTTATTCGCGTTAGTTCATCAATATTTTGTCTTTCTAAATTGACGTTCAATATCATAATTGATGTGTAGAATGCTGTTATAGAGTTCGTCTTCTGGGTTAACTAATGTTTTACCAAAAGTCCATTGACAAATCTTCATTTTACAACCAACGTTTCGTTTACTATTTATTTCGCAAACATTTAAACTCAAACTCAAACTCATCATTTATTTCAACTAGACCATTACGGCACTTTTGAATGTCAAAAAATTGAAAGAAAAATCTAAGCTACAGTCACAGACACAAGGCATAATAACTTGCGAAAGTACTGTAGTTGCCCATTCCCTAGCGTAGATCTCTATGGAGAAGAACGGGCAAGAAACTCCATGGACACTCTTTTCAATCAAAAATGTTGTTACAAAATCTTGGTTACATCTTTCATGTTGAGATTATAGATATATGTGAGAACGATGTAGAAAGACGTGCACAATAAGAGCGTCCAGAGTAAAAAAATAAATCAACAATTTAAAATAAAGCAATTCAAATGATTCATGGCAGCTAAGAGATGACCAGTCCCGACTGACAGCGCCCGTTCACGAACATGACGCATGGATCAGCGCCATTCAATTCTACCATATTGAAGGGAACTAAATGACCCGACTCACCCGCCACCATCAGCAAGACATTTAAGCGAGCATGACATTCTCTCAGCCACCAAGGCATATTCAAGTCAATGAAAGATAACTAAATGCAAATGGAAGCTTTACAGTACATGGTACTCACACATGTGCTATGCAATTATACAATACTAAGAGATGGACTCTATACAATGCAAGAATACTTTTACAATCTTCTGCAGCTACCACAATAGTTGTCCAATAAGGTTGCACCTATGGTTGCGGAGCAGGACCAGCATTTAGCCAAGCATTTTTATCCTCAATGTAATCCCCCAGCTTATAATATGCTTGCCTACATAGTGTGCGTTTTACACAAGATTTAAATTTCGTCTCATTCAGTTGTAGAATGTGGGGAGGTATTTTATTATAACATTTTAAACAGTACCCCATGAAAGATGAATCCACTTTAGCAAGCCTGAAACCTGGCTGAACTAGTTGGTCCCTATTTCTAGTATTATAGTGGTGTCTGTCACCTCTTTTACTGAATAAATGCAGATTTTTCCTAACGTACATAATGTTTTCATAGATGTATTGACAAGGTACTGTCATGATATTAATTTCCTTAAACAGTTCTTTTAGAGAATCGCGTCTACGTAATTCATATATGGCTCTGATGGCTCTTTTCTGCAGAATAAAAATAGACTCGATGTCTGCAGCCCGTCCCCATAGTAAAATACCGTATGACATAATACTATGAAAATAACTAAAATAGACTATTCTCGCCGTATCAACATCAGTATATTGACGGATTTTTCTAACAGCATACGCTGCTGAGCTCAGTCGGCCTGCAAGAGATGTTAAATGAGGACCCCATTGTAGCCTGTGGTCGAGCGTAATTCCCAAGAAAACCGTTTTATTGACAAATTCAAGTTTCTCTTGATTCAATACTATGTCACAATCACTACTTTTGACATTTGGTAAAGCAAATCTTATGCACTTAGTTTTTTTCCCATTTAGTACTAAATTATTAGCGGTAAACCAGTTATGAACCTGCAGTAGGGCGCTATTTACGTCGTCAAGATTTGTGGCACGTCTGTTTATCCTAAATATTAAAGAAGTATCATCAGCAAACAACACCATTTGCGGATGGTTGTTAAATAAATGGGGTAGGTCATTAATGTATACTAAAAAGAGGAAGGGACCCAATATCGAACCTTGTGGTACACCCATTTTTACTTTTAAACCCATCGAATTTACACCCTTTACTTGTACATGCTGCTGTCTATCATTAAGATATGAATTTACTAAACTAAGCGCAAGTTTACCTAAACCGTAATGCTCAAGCTTCAAAATCAGGGTTTCGTGATTTACCCAATCAAATGCCTTCGAGAGGTCACAGAAGATTCCTATGGCATCTTGTGCCTCTTCCCACGCAGTAAAAATGTGTTTTAATAAAGTGACACCGGCGTCAGTCGTACAACGTCCTTTGGTGAAACCATACTGATGTTCGTGTAAGATTTTATTGGTGTTAAAATGGTTAAGCATCTGATTGAGCATTATCTTTTCAAACACCTTGCTAAAAACCGGCAACACGGATACGGGCCTATAATTGTTGGTGTCTTTAGTGTCCCCGGATTTAAAAAGTGGTATTACCTTACTGAATTTCATTAGATCCGGGAAGACCCCTTGATCCACGCACAAATTAAATATTGAGGCTAAATACGGCGCTACAGTCTCAACAATTGAGGTACAAGCTTTGATAGACATACCCCATAGATCTTCGGTTAATTTGATCTTGATTTGCTTAAAAGCTTTTATTATTGTCATGGGGTTTACATGATGAAATTTAAATTCATTTGAACAGGCTGAAACGTTCGCCTTCAATAAATCCATAGAGAGCAAGGGAGAGGAATTTAAGGTTTCAGTAGTTTTAAGTGGGATACTGGTAAAGAAATTTACAAATTCTTGAGCGATTTCATTATTAGAGCTCACGAGACCATGTGAGGTCTCTAGTGTTATGTCATTACTTGGTTTTTTAGATCTATTAGTCTCACTGTTGATAATTTTCCAAACCGTCTTGATTTTGTTATCGGCTGATTTTATTTTATTGCTAATGAAAAGAGACTTGGCTATCTTGCAAGAGTTTTTAAAAATTTTCGAGTAAGTAGCCACATATTTACTAAAAGTTTCTGTGTTGATATAAGGCTTAAGGCCGTACAGCTCAAACAATCGTTCCCTACTTTTCCTAATACCCTGTGTTGCCCAGTCACTGAAAATAAACTTTGGGCCAATAGTCTTAGTTTTCTGTTTTAAAGTATTATTGAACTCGGTGTGCACTACCGAAAAGAATTCTTCATACAATTCATTTACGTTGTTTCCAATATGGCCTGGTATATTTAACTTGCTAATTAAATTATTATTAAACTTTTCTAAATTGCTGGGTGTTATTTGTCTAGTTTGAATCTGGATTCTTTGTAAATGTTTATTATACGCGAAAGCAACAGTCTTTTTTATTTGGCAAATACTTCTTTTATCAAATTCATCAGATGATATTTATTCATTTATACATTTTTCATGTTTTACTTAGATACATTTGGGCAAATCACGTTTTAACAAAATAACTTAAAGGCTAGTCTTTTTTTAAATTCTTTTTTTAAGAAAAAAATAAGGAAATGCATAGTTTTTTCATAACATGCAAAAAGGCATACTCCATGCATGCAGCAAGCAAGCAGCAGGCATTCAGAAAGCATGCAGCAAGCGAGCAGCAAGCATGCAGCAAGGCCAGCAAGCATGCAGTAAGCATGCATGCACCCAACAAGCAGCAAGCATGCAGTATGCAAACATGCAGCATGCAACATGCAGCATGCAACATGCAGCATGCAACATGCAGCAGGCATGGTTTCTGTCACGGCTCCGGCGTTGCGGGGCTCCGGCGGTCACACGCGAGGTTATCGTCGCAGAGGGTTTTAATGCTCACCATCGCCAAGAAGCCACTTGCTCCTCAGCTCGCGGCCCGCCTCGCCCCTCCGCGCCTACGCGGGCTTAAATTACACTGTAGGGGTAGGGCAGAAAAGACTATACGTGGAGTCGGTTCTGCAGCGATTGTATTCTGTCACAAATTTGTACTTATAGAAAACCAAGTTCATGTATTTTCTTTTTTTTTTAAAGGCACAATCAATTTGTGTAACGTATTTATTTCAAATGTTGTTTTATGAGATACAACGAAAAGATAATGAATTGTTTGTCAAATAATACGAGTACTTACGTTATGAAATAAAAGTTTATCCGATGATTATTTTGCGAAGTGAATTATTTGTTAAACTTGTAGTTATATACTGATGAAATGACAAATAATGTGTTTTATATTATAAAGAGGAAAACTTCATTCTTGATTGTATATTAAATACGTGGTTTTGTGTTCATGACGGATGAAGAGGACGTTCAATTTGATACAAATCAAAGAGGGAATATAACACTTATGTGTGGTGAACATATACACAATAAAAAGAAGACCAATTTAAAAAGGACTACTTTGTGGACATTTGTAAACGGGAAACATTGCAATGGTTTACTTACCTATGATGAAACAAGGAAAATTGTTATGAGACAATCTGCACGTACTGTGACGGGCAAGACAATACTACAAATAAAATACGTAATCATATGTCGTTTTTAAATGATTTTAAGCCTGTCCAAAAAATATTTGAGGAGAGTGATATAAAGTTACGCTGAATTGTTGAAAAAAATAAACATATTTTACTACCATCATTTCATTCCGTCAAGGACACATTATTCAGAGCACGCAAAAAATATCTAAACACATGCCTATTACACCATAGTTCTCCTGCGGATGTACATCTACCTAACGCTTTAGGTAAATTTTTTTTTGTGTGTGAGGACGGTGAAGAGAAAAAAAATATCATATGCGCTTTCATTAGTCTTCTTGCTGTGCGAGTGGCAATACTCGCACAGCAAGAAGACTAATGAAAGCGCCTGGATCGTATAACGCAGATAACTTTTCAATCAGCTCCACGTTCATTTTATCGGGTATACACTATTCATCTGTATGTGAACTCAATCGAATTGGTTACTGGTATAATACCTAAAATGTATGATTTACTACCTAACAAAATACAACAAACATAAACACGGCTCTTTTTAATATTTAAGGAAAAACTCGGTATAAATACGAGGGCTGATGTCCGTAAGGATTGAAGAGCCACTATTTTGTAGCGTAATGAATTATTGCACTAAAAGTATCGGGAATGGAATATTTCCACTGTTCCTGTCATATTAAAATCTTTTAATTGAAAATTCCTTGGTTTTAACAATCGAATACCATTAATTTATTTAAAAAAAGATTCCCGGTCTTGTCACAAGGTTTTGTCAATCTTGTTTAGTCGTTGAGACAATGGAATTGACTCGAGAAAATTCAAGAGCGATTATTTATTATGACTTTCGAAGTGGTTTAACACAAAAACAGTGTGTTGACCGGATGATTTCTGCATTTGGTGATGCAGCCCCATCCAAAACCACAATTTATCGCTGTTTTGCTGAATTTCAACGTGGACGTGTCAAGCTCAGTGATGATCCCCGTCAAGGTCGTCCAAAAACTGCTGTCACCCAAGAAAACGTTGATGCTGTGCGTAAGCTGATTGAGGAAGATCTACATGTGACATACCGCGAAATTCAGGCAATACAAATAATCTTGCATGAACAATTAGGTGTAAAAAAGTTGTTTTCCCGATCGATACCGCATTCGCTCTGTGAAGAGCAAAAAGCGGCTCGCGTTACTTGGTGCGTCAGAACTCTCGAAAGATTCCACGTAGGATTCTCAAATGCTGTATACAACATCGTATCAGGTGACGAATCCTGGATATACGCGTACGAACCCGAAACAAAAAACCAGTCACGAGTTGGGTGTTCGAAAATGAGTTCAAGCCAACAGAAATTGTTCGTTCACGGAGTGTTGCAAAAAAAATGGTTGCTACGTTTGTCTCAGAAACCGGCCATATTACGACTATTCCTCTTGAGAGACAAATAACGGTTAATGCAGAATGGTATGCTAGCATTTGTTTGCCATAGGTCGTTTCTGAACTCCGTAAAGAGAACTGCAACCGCCGCATCATCCTCCATCACGACAATGCGAGTTCTCACACCGCGCACAGAACAAAAGAGTTTTTAGAGCAAGAAAACATAGAATTATTATACCATCCGCCGTACAGCCCCGACCTAAGCCCTAATGATTTCTATACTTTCCCTAAAATAAAGAATAAATTGCGTCGACAGAGATTTTCATCACCTGAAAAAGTTGTGGACGCCTACAAAAGGTCCATTTTGGAGACCCCAACTTCCGAATGGAATGGTTGCTTCAATGATTGGTTCCATCGTATGGATTTCTTTTTATCAAATTTCGCGGAGAATACTTCGAAAAGCAATGAATACATTTTTGATCATTTAATGTTGTGTCACTTCCTTGATTCCCGAAATTTTCAGTGCCGCCCTCGTACTTAGCAAAAAATCTATTCACAAAAAATTGTAACGCAAACCTAATGTTTGGAAAATGAACGTTTGAATTATAAGTAACTTGTTCACCAACTAGTACTTTTAACATTTTTTATTCGGTCAAATATTTCAGTTGGAATAATAGTTTTTACGCAAAATCAAATATATTTTTTATCGTCAGTTTTCCATTTTTTTTTTCTATATAATGTAGGTCACAGTTTTAACTTAACCTATCCATTTTGTTTAAAGACGAATTAAACCTAATCTAGTACGAGGTCACAGTTTTAACCTAACCGAACCATTTTTTATATAAGTAATTATCCTAATCTAAATAGGATAGTTCCAGGTTGGTACTAAAAACAATCTCTTTTTTCTACTGAATATTTTTTGTCTTTACAATTCACCATTTTTATATAAGTAATTATCCTAATCTAAATAGGATAGTTCCAGGTTGGTACTAAAAACAATCTCTTTTTTCTACTGAATGTTTTTTGTCTTTACAATTCATTTCACCAAACGTTTATTGTCTGAAGATTGTTTGCTGTAATAAATCATTTGATTAAAGACCAAATGCCATAATGACATTATACTTGGTAATATTTTGCCAAGTTATAATTTGAACAAATAAAATATGCGTACTAAAATCATTCGAAATGGTAATGGTTTCAATGGCATAAAAAAAAGGTTGCTAAAATTTGTTTGGGTAATGAAATTTTGACAATTTTTTTTCGGCAAAACTGCAGGATTCCACATTTCATGAACTTCAAAGAGAAATGATTGCAGTTAAGATAACGTTATTGATTTAGTTATTTTGTACAAAACACAAAATTGTGATAATGGGCTACTACGGAACCCTATACTGCGCGTGCCTCGACACACCCCTGGCCGGTTTTATTTTAAGGCGAGGAATCGGTAAACAATAATTCTGGGATTTGTTGTGTTAAGGAATTGTAACTATTGTAAATTTAAATGTCGTTAAACGTACTTCTAATTGATGCTAATATTGATTGGTTTTAATTTATAAATCGATGGCGGGACATGCTTGAAACTTACTTTCGGTGAGGTGCGATTTCTGTGACGCCGAAAGTGTAATTGAATTGTCCAATTGTTCGTTTGTATCTGGCTCAGTCTTTTTATTGTTATGATCAATCACGTAACCCTGATTACGAATTGGATTATTCCTGTGGTGTGCCTTGGGTCGACAAGTTCGAGATGACGACAGTCGTAATAGAATTTTAACACCTAAAGTCCATTTTGACACTAACTTGTTAGCGTAATAGTAATAAAGTTCAATTTACGATACTGGTGCCAATTTACTATGGATTTGACGGCTGTCAAAACGGACTTCTTAGATTTCTTCGACTCTAGTAACAAAAACTTACGCGGGCAATACATTATGTAATTCTGCATAAATCGGTAAGGTGTTGCCTTGATTTATAGAAGATACAAAGTAAAGTGTTTTAGTGATATAATATAACTTTTGCAAAACGTCATATTTAACGTCGTACTTTTTTTGATTTAAACGCATCCACAAATCCATCCACCAGAACAATATTTGAAAGAGTAAGTCCCTCGACCTTTATGAACTTTGAGGGTTGTATTGATGATTTTGATGATTATAGTTCTGAAACTACATATGTCTTAGGCGCAAATTACACAGAAGCGGCGTAAAGCGAAGGCGCGGTGCAGGCATCTTGCCGTTTCAATACAAAATGTAGGAAGGCGGCACGTTTTGAATCACACTCAAGCGGTGCGGCGAAAAAAACGATAAAAAGGAAAACGATCAGGATATTCGCATAATTTTTCCATTGTTTTAAAATATTTATGCTCTTTAACATTTTTCAAACAGGGTGCACCCAATATCTTCGGTGACTCTGCACTTACTCAAATAAGCAAGCGCATCTTCGTCGTCTGAAGAGAAAGACATGCTATCACAATAAAGTCAGCCTGTATAATGACTAGTTGCGGCGTCTTTTTGCCTCTTTTATAAAATTGCACCTTACGCCGCTTCTTTATAATTCACGCCTTACAGTGCAATACGATGTACCCGTCGGAGCCTGATGAGTTTGCACTTAAAATTAAACACAAACGTCTTTGTTTGGCGTTGAGCTGAGTCTAGAGGTATGGTGTTCGATACGGACCTCGGTCCCATGAATCGACAGTGATCGTTCGGGCGTAGTCGCGACACATACTGGTCTAGGCACTGCTCCGTGTTCCTTTTAAGTTCAGAGTATTTAGTTAGTACAGAGTACCTAGTGTTAGTAACGATTTTTCACCCCAAAAAACTCGTTTCCTATCAATAATGATTGCATAAAGTTACTTAGTTTGGTGTTCAGAATGCTTGGTTGACGGATTCGTGATGAGTAGAATACCTATAGGGTGACTGGTAATTAGTGACCGATACTTCACGTGATTGTACTCATGATAACAAACAGCTTTTACTATGAATGCAGAGATTATCCCACCGCGTATCTGTAAAAGAAAACAAACACAAGTAAAATACTTTTAGTAAATATGCACTTGTGGAGTAAATAAAACTGAATGAAAATAGTTTTACTTAATCGGTGTATTCCAATAAAAATTGGTGGGATCATTTAAAAAAATATTTTATTTAATAACCAAAATCCAGTCCCTGTAATTTCAAACGATCACAACTTTTTACTTGTTAAAGCTACAAGGTGGACATTGAAAGACGTGAGGGTAGCAATTATTGAAGTTAAAATAAAGACACGAACTTGAATAGTTTACTCAAACGTAGAGTTGACCAGCCCTCCTGATATCAGAATGGCTGGCATTTTGAAGTCCCTTTATAATACTAAAACTATATTTTTTTCTAAATTAGTTAGCAATTAACTGATAATGTTTGATCAACAGCTTAACGCGGTCTGGTACAGATAACCAGCCATCCTGACGTTCACGAATTCAGTGTAATGACCGCGACCAAAAATTGTTGACGCTGACTTTCGAAACACTTTTACTTTTCTAATTTCAAAAATGGGGAAATACTCGTACCATTCAAACTCTCATCTGTACAAGGTTACTCTACAAGGTGTTGCTTTTTATCCTAGTCAAATTCAAGGGTGTCCTACAGATCCTCGAACTGAACAACTTTCTCTATGGGACTACCGTCGTATTCGTAAAACAATTTTAAAGGTTTTTTTTTTACGGAAACCTAACAAACGAACGAACTTTAAAGAAGGTCAAATTGACGGTCATGACGTTCGTCCGCGTGAAATTATTTAGTTTTATAACCCTACTAGAGAATTAAGCAAAAGGCTTCCTTGTTGCTCACTTTGTCAATAGTCATTTAAATAATTCTTGGCCACATGCTTGAGGCGCTGGAGTTTAGTCTGCACGTTTGAAACTATCTGAATAAATGAGTTTAATATTTTTAATAAGTAGATACATTGAAACAGCCGTGACGGTGTCACGTTTAATATATGGTATTACATTCATTGAACAGTTATGTGATCACGCTACAAGGACATCACCAAACGTAAATCCTTCGTACTAAAATTGACGCTCGCCGTCCGCATTGTACAGTTGCGTTTCGGTTGCCGAGTAGGCCGCCAGTGGATATTTATACCACACGCGTATTATACACTGCTCACTGTAAAAATAACGATCTTTAAAAATGATCCCTACGTTTCTACTACTGTTCATGGTCGCATTGATTTTGTATGCGTTTATCTCGACTATTAAGCCACGGAAGTTTCCTCCGGGTAAGTTATTGTATTTAAGTTCAATTAAAAATAGTTTTATGTTGATAGATTAAAAGAAAAAATGGTATTATATTGTGCCACATTTTGCTCCTTTATTTATATAATATGTTATAATTACAAATTGTCACAATCGTGTATTTTTAAGGTAAGCATTTGCGATATTACTAGTGTTATGTATATGTTAAGAAAAGTTTTAGTTAATTTTTATCCTTATAATTCGATACTTGATAAAACGCACATGCGTTACGGTACGTACCTAACCATCACTCACGATTATGTCTATCGTTTTATCAAAATACACTGTGATCAGCAAACTTTGAATACTGGGAAGTAGATATTCCAAGGCATGGCCACAAAACGTATCAAGCCTTAGTGATAACATGCCGTGATTTTGTTTCATCGGTGTTCTATTGTAGTTTTTATTATGATAAATGTAAATTTGTATTGGTATGATGTCGATGCATAAAATTCTTTTTTACCCCGGTTATTATGCAACGTGTAACAGAAAGGGTATGGTAAGGTCACATGAAAAGCTGTGTAACAGACCATCAAACTGAACCACACCATGGGACCACCATCGTAAGCGCGATAAAATTTTCAACGGCCCCATACTAAATTCCAATACCTACTCGACCAAATGTATGATTATTTTTTTACGATTTCGATGGTGGTCCCATAGAGAAAGTTGTTCAGTTTAATGGTCTATAGCATACCCGTTGTATATAAAATAACCTGTAGTGCGAGGATTTTATATAAGATTATTTTATATTATTATTATTTATATTATTTATAACCTAAAAAAACTAGTATTGGGTAGGGAAAAGCAAAGGAAAGTAAGGTCCAATATATAGTAAACGACCCTGTATATATATACACTGCACGGCACTGTTTTCGCAAAACGGTATTTTTGGAGTAGGTAAAGATTTTGGAATTTCGGTGAAAGTTTATATATAATACAAAGAATAAATTAAGCACCAGTTAGCATTTACTTTTTCGTATCAAGTTTCTTTATGTTAATTTGATATTAATAGTCTCAATAGTGGACTAAACCGTTAAAATAATTAATGAATCCGTCCGTCGCTCAGTTTGTTACCTTTTCGAATTCTTGACGTTTGGACGAATTACGATAATGCACATAGTGTCCACGGTTACGGTGAGGCATAACTTGGGTCCGAATTTTTTTTTTTAGGACGAGGCTAGTTTTTCAGCCCAGGATAGGTAGCTAGTTTTCTACTAAGCTGTCCAGGCATGCTGACCTGGCTTGGAACATGCTAGTTCTGTTTACATGGGGCTAGATTATTTTAAGCTTTAACTATTGGAGTGACTGAGGTGACCATACGTCCAAAATAAAACACTATTCGATTGTTTTTTTTCGCATGCGTTGCATTTTGCACTCCTGGTAATAGATTATCTTATCTAATAAAGTTTTATACCTCGAGAACCTGCGAACCTGAGACTGGGTTGATTAATCATATTTTTTTTATATCTTGAGAATACTTTTTTTATTTTTTTATTTTACTTTAAATGTAGTATGTTATGTAGGTAGTTTGGGAATCTTAAAATCCCAATGTGAAAAAAAAGATCCCCGATATGACAAAAAAAATGAAACGTGTAGTCCCTGCTTACTAGGAAACTAGCTTTGCCGGCCACCTTAAGTTAGTAAACAAGCCAGGATAGTAAAATCAGTATTGGGGCCGCTACATGCCTAAACATGGAGTTATCCTGGCTTGTAAACTGGGTTACTATGTTACTAGCTTAGAAATGAAGCTAGCTTTATATGTACGAAGCAAGAAGTAGTACGAGTAGCTGGCCAGCTTACTGTCACGCCAGCTTACTGTCACTAGCTTAAAAACTAGCCTCGTGATGTTTCCCGGGCATGAGGGCGGATCGTGCCCTATCTTGTTGGTTTCTTGTCCTGGGCCTCAATTCTGTTATTAGAATAGTGTCAGAATAGTCGATCATTGATTTAGAGAGTTACCGGATGTGTTGAAAAGAAGAAGAATAAATGTGGCATGTTTGCAATAAACCATGGAGAGGGAGAGGAAGGCCAAAGAAAAGATGGATGGATTGTGTAAAGACTGATATGAAAGAGAAAGGAGTGAAGAGAAGTGACGTCTGACAGGGGAGAATGGAAGAAGAAAACGTGTTGCGCCGACCCCAAATAAAATGGGACAAGGGCAGGAAGATGATGAGTCGATCATTGATTTCATTATGATCAAGTTCTGCCAAATTTTGTCAAGTTTGTTAATCTACTAATAAAATGCCGCCATTATGACTTCTCAATGAACAACCCCTGACATTCCATTGAAAAAAATGTCAAAGAATAGTAATCTAGTACATGAGATTTCATGTACGAGATTACTATTCTGGCATGAATAAATATTTGCATTTAGTAGTAGATTTCGAAAACCATTTGTATTAAGGGTTTTATAATAATGGCAATACGAAAATGCCATTAAAACACAATTTAATTACGAGATCATCGACCGACCAATGATCGACCATTGTGAATTTAGCAGATTACGAACTTTAAGCAAAATGACAATGGGATGGAAATGGAATCGTGTTAGAGTGACGGATTTATAAAATAGCAGAATAAGGCCCCTGGTATGGCGCCAGATATGTCGGTCCTGCCCGCGTAGCATGATCACCGTAGACACGACACAGTCGACAAATCTTTTGTTCATCCGTCATTTTATCGATTCAATGACAGATAAACAAAAGATTGGTTGAGTTTGTCTCGTTTCTCCCGTGGTCATGCTAAGCGGGCTGGTCTTTTGAGGTCTCCTAAAAAGAAAACTTCAAAGACTTTTTACTAATTTGGTTGAGAACTGTGGTGGAGAGGCGTTGACCGATAAACGGACATGACTATATCATAGGGGTTGCTAATTACACATTTGCCAATTGATGACAAATAACTACAGAACCCTAAATATAACAATAACACTTTAACAGATAAATAGCGAGCCGTCTTCATTAACTTCGCAGAATTCAAATGGTGTTCGTGTCACCTATACCTGGCCAATCGCTCATTGTGTTTGCCATACTTTCTGTTTATGCACAGAATAAGCTATTTTTAAACCCTTAGTGGAAGATTTTAGGCAATGACATTAGAGATGGGCAACTTAGACCTACGTATCTAAGAGGCCATTTCAGCGTTGCTTCTCTGGTGTAAGTGGTTCAGCGATATTATTGAGAAATTAGTAGATAAGTCTTTCATAAGCATCTCATAGCATTGCAGCAGCCTATTATCCACCCCATTGTGCGCCAAAATGTAGGTAGTTAAAGTAATCTTAACACTGAGATGACGTGGAAGTGATGATCATGAGTTTGCATTTTTATAAGTCGGTCGTGCTAGCGACACAGTACAAGAAAAACCACACCAGCATTATTTAAGAGGGCCCTTTCCGGCGCGTCTATCGATAACGCGAGCATGGTCGAAACGCTTGTTGGTTCATCCAGAGCCATAGCGGCGGTATTAGCCCCAAACCCGCACTACTCGTCTCCCGCCCACCTCATACAGCCTAACGCGAGGACATTTAACGAAAAATTGTGTTCGAAAATGTATAAACTTCTTCCAGGAAATACGTGTTTTAGAAATAAGTCTTCAAAGTTTGTATAGTAAATATTTGTCATTTAGTATCTAGCACTACATTTGCAAAGATTCTATCACGATTTTTTTTTACTTTTACAATTTATGAGTCATTATGTAGGTAAGGCCAAAGTTGAGGTGAAATTTGTGCAAAACAACATTTTTAGGCACATCTTGAATTTGTTTGTATTTAAAAAAAATGGTTTAATAGAAGTCTAGATATAGTGTACAAGATACCTATAAGTTCAAAAAAATCAAAGATGTACGGCATAATCACGCACGAGCGTTTGTCAAAATTCTCGCGAAAATTATGGTGACTTGGCCGCTCTTGAATACTCAGACGGACACACAGACGAACAGACAAACGGACAGACAGACGGACCGACAGATGGACAGACGGACAGCCAGACAAACAGAAAGACGGACAGACAGACGGATAGACAGACAGATGGACAAACGGACAGACAGAGGTTGGTTTTTGTGAAATACCACTAAAAAACTTTATTTTCGTCAATAATTCACCAAACGTTAAGAGAAATAGTAACTTTTATTGAATCGCTAAAGTTGACAGCGTTTCAGTCGAGCTGCTCTAAGGACGTCATGGTACCAAACAAGTACAAAATTGAATGAATAAAACCAAAACTTCCGACTCAGTTGTGGTCAATTGCTGTCAGATGAAATCTAAAATTGAATCGTTAAACTGACGTCATGGTACGAATTAGAAGAACAGCAGCACAAGTACGTAGGACTCGATAAGATCAATTTGACAGTTATTCTCGATAAAATGAGTTTTTATGAAGTCAAAAACTGATTTTATCGACTTTCAAATTTATCTTATCGAATCCTACGTACTTGCACTGCAGTTCAGATAAGGTCCTAAAATGGACCGCGCTAAAAGCTCGTGGTAGGCCTCTAGGAATCTGCCGAGGCTGCATGATTGTTCGAAAGACATACCGCGGCCCCGGAACGTAAAGGGCGAAGAAGGAACATGGATGGTTTTTAGTCAGTAAAAGTCTTATCACTCCCTCCCGCTGCGCCCAGAGTGGAAGGGGGTCATTTGATGATTTCCCATCCGAAAAAATTAAGAAAATGCCTGTAGGAATGAATAAATTAGTGTTTGATTATCAAGGAAGGCTATAGATAGGCAACATCAGGATACAGTATTTTGTCGCGGGCAACAGTCACGTAAGGCCTCTTTACATTTGCAGAAATTACAAATGCAGCAACAGTGTAGCATATTTATGAAGATGTCAGTTTATTCATCGTATGCAGCTCTGGCCATACTTGAGACGAATCCCGCTTGGGAGGGATGTGGGACGCGACTGCGTGCATCGATTGTTTTAATGATTTGAAGGCCACGCGGTCACGCGATTCCTTCTTGATTGAACACCTCCTTACAAGTTAGTTGCCACAATCAGCGTGTGTCGACAAACTTGACCTGGAATTGCCTTGAGCTTTAGTTCGTTTTAAAAAGAAACACTTGTAAATCAAATTGCGAATTGTCACAGTTTAGTCGAGACCCAAGTCAAAGATCGTTATTTAAAATGGTAAACTGATTAATCGGTTTTGCCAACAGGGCTTGGCAGTTAATTTACCTAATCTTGGGGCTTCGAAATAAAAATCAACTACATTCGATGACAGTAGCAATTTATCTTACGTTTTACGTACCTAATGATGTCACCATAAGAAATATAAATCATAGAACATTATTTTATTATTTACAGGGTCAACTTAAGGCTAAAGTCTGGGTGTGCAAAACTAGAAAATACACTGCAAAAACAATCTTGTTGGCGGGATGCTCGTCTCCTTTGACATTCTGCCTGGTCGAATTATCTGATATGATGATAAAGATGCTCTCTCTACGTTGTTACCCGTATAAACTATTCGCACTCGCTAGTACATTACTGCAGCGGTCAGCAACAGAGGCTTTGATTGACGGACGTGTAAACACATTCGTAAGTCCATCAATACTTAGTCGAGGCCAAGGCTTTGTATACTCGTAGTACCTACTTTTCTCAAATAATGCGAGGAAATTAAAGCTAAGTAGTACCTAGGCAGAACTTTTTATTTACAAATACAGTCATTGAACGTACAATTTTTGAAATTTAGAGTGAACTTCCGGGATTATGTTGGTTTAGGATAATTGTAACGAGGTGGAAATTTGTTGAATTGCAGTATGTGAATCTGTGTTTCAAAGCTTTGATGGGAGGTCGATGATCTAGATTGGATATTTTCCTTGATTTTACGCTTAAAGCTACTTTAATTTTCAATTGACTCTTCTATGTAGCTTTCAGCTACCCGGTCAGATCTCCATCCGCCATGTCTTTTAAGTGTTATTAAATTTGCACCTGTATCAGCATGAAGAGTCGCTGAGACAAAACCAATGCCCAGTATAATATTTCGGATTTGGCAAGTTAAGTAGTAAATAGGTAGCAATTGCCTTTGACATTGCGGCAATTTTGTGTCTTTCAATTACTTGCTTCGTGCATTTGTTATTTATTGTAATTTAGAAATATCGGTCTCATCTTACATCAGTGTGACGTAGCGCTGTGTACTTTTGTACGATTTCAGTTGTTCATCTCTGATAGCAAATGTGCGGTCGGTCTTAGTTTTAGTATCAAGTAGAGTTACAATACCACACCGACTTGATTTTTTACGTATTTTATAGTGATATTTGTAATTTCGTTACATCAGCATGCATCAAAAATGCCGAAAATAAAAACAACCTGCAACAACAACAAAGTACCTACTTTATAGCTTACCTTCACATAGGTAATTTTCATAAAATAAGAGGGTTAACATTTGTATTCATCCGACTATCTTTTGTGCATTGAAGTCAGGTTTGCATATTGTTTTGAACTCACGTTATGTTTTGTTAAAACTGTGCGTTTTAGCATTGAACAGATGACTCATAACCTTGTCGGCTTAAATTTTTGGCGAGCTCGCCGAATTAAGCCAAAAACACGTTTTCAGATAAAGATTTAGATTTTCTTTCATTTAAAAAAAAAAACTTCATTTTAAAATATTTTTCTTTTGATTTTGGCGGTAACTAGTTTTCTATTAAATTACGGCTCCTGCTGCCTCCTGAATTTCAGGTGGCGTTAAAGTAAGTTCACCACACTCATTGTCTCCACTTGAACTCGTTGTGTCAAATACAAATTATAATTACTTTTCAAAATCAATGAAGCACACAAACAACAATATTTTTTCACTTCTCACGCTCTAAAAGTATGGCAATCTAGCCCTACGAAGCGGGACTAAAGTGTCCCTTTTAGTCTCTAGGGAGTAACAACAATAAAATTATTTTTCTAATTTCCTTCATGTGACATAGACAAACTCCAACGGGTAAAATCAAAATCAGAATCAAAGCATTTATTTCAAGTAGGCCAGTTCCAGGCACTTTTGAACTGTCGAATCAAAGATGAACATTAAATAAAGCTACAGTCCCAGTCACAAGACATAAAAACTGTGAAAGTACTGAAGTTGCCCATTACACTTTTAAATCAAAATTTTGTTACAAAATCTTGGTTACATCATTCACATTGAGATGGTATTATATGTATTATGTGAGAACATTGTGGTAAGATGTGCACGTTAAAAGTGTTCATATCAAAACAAAAATCAAATACCAAAATAAAATACTTAATTACTTCAAATAAGCCATGGCGACTAAGAGATGACCAGTCACAACTGACAGCGCCCGTTCACGAACATGACGCATGGATCAGCACCATTCAGCTCAGCCATTTTGAAGGGAACTGAATGATCCGACACACCCGCCACCATGAGAGAGACATTTAAGTGAGCATGACATATATTCCCAACTGCAGGGATACATTCAGGCCAAGAAAAGACGTAGGTATTCCAGTGAACGATAGCTTTCTAGTACATAGTACTCACACAATATGGGCTATGCGATTATATAATACTGAAGCAATTGAATCTATATCTATATTTTATGCGCCCCTGTTTTTGTGGAGCAGGACCAGCATAGAGCCAAGCATTTCTATCAGCAATATAATCGCTCAACCTGTAAGTAATAAGCTTGCTTACAAAGTGTGCGTTTAATGCATGTTTTAAATTTCGTCTCATTCAGTTCAAGAATAGTTTGTGGAATTTTATTATGAGAGATGAGAGCCCCATGAAAGATGAGTCTACTTTAGCAAGTCTGAAGCCTGGCTGAACTAGTTGGTCCCTATTTCGGCTTATTGGACGATTCGCACGAATTTAACTCGCACAAAACGTCCGAATCGACTCCTTTAAAACATATTATTTTTTCTGTAGTCGATTCGCACGAATGTCATTTATTGGCGTGCGAATCGACACCCTCACAAATATGTAGTAGACTATTCGCACACATTTCATTTTAAGGTTTAAAAAAAATAAAGTACAGTCGTATTTAGCCATCACTGATATAAAAATAAAAAATAATCGAAGTTTAAACAGCAGATATTTACTTGAAAGTAAGAAAGATCTGTATGGAATAAGTGATAATAATAATTACTTAAAACGTGGCATGGTGTTATAATTATGAGAACTGTGTATTTTAGGTACACTTCTGAAAAACATTAAAACATGTTTTTGTTGTACCAAATGTTCGTCAATAATAAATATAAGAAAAAGTTGTTAATTATATATATACCTTATTAAAAAAGTAAATGTTTTTGTACAATTTTTGGTACTTTTATTTTTTATTACGCGGTTAGTGTAGTAGTAGTTTGTTAGTGACACTTATTTATTATTCTGTGATCGATATTTGCTCATTATTAATGCTCAAACCATGAGCTTAGAAGATGTTTAGTACTTAGTTTTAATTTTATACAGATATTGTTGATTATAGATTGTGTTTTTACTTTCTATCTATTACGAGTAAAACATATTTGACCTTACTACTTCTGTGCTCAAGTGTACTTTATCTTAACTGCATTTCATAAAAAAACAATATGTGTGCGAATAGCTTACTACATATTTGTGAGGGTGTCGATTCGCACGCCAATAAATGAAATTCGTGCGAATCGACTACAGAAAAAATAATATGTTTTAAAGGAGTCGATTCGCAGTTTTGTGCGAGTTAAATTCGTGCGAATCGTCCAATAAGCCCCTATTTCTAGTACTGTAATAGTGTCTGTCACCCCTTTAATCGAAAAGATGCAGATTTATTAATTATGTAGATGTATTAGCAATGAACAGTCATGATGCCAATATCCTTAAACAGCTCCCTTAGAGAATCGCGCCTACAAAGATTAAAAATGGCTCTAATGGCTCTTTTCTGCAGAATAAATATATACTCAATATCTGCAGCCCGTCCCCATAGCAAAATGCCATAAGACATTATACTATGAAAGTAACTAAAATAGACCAGTCTAGCGGTAAGTATCTACATCAGTAAATTGACGGATTTTTCTAATGGCATATGCTGCTGAACTTAAGCGCCACCAAAAAATGTTAAATGAGAACTCCATCGTAGCCTTGGATCAACCGTAATTCCCAGGATTCACTACTTCTTACATTCGGTAAAGCAAATCTTATGCATTTAGTTTATTTTTCATTTAGTACCAGATTGCCGTGAACCAATTTTGGACCTGGCATTATTCACGTCATCTAAATTATGGTCCCGTCTATTTATCTTAAAAATTAGGGAAGTGTCATCAGCAAATAACACCATATTTTATGGTGGGTTTTTTAATATTAGGGTAGATCATTTATGTATACTAGATAATGGAAGGGACCCAATATGAAGCCTTGCGAAACCCTCATTTTTACTTTTAAACCCTGTGAATTAACACCATTTATTTAAAAAAACCCCTAAGACCCTATTACTATGACTCCGCAGTCCATGTCTGTCTGTCTGTCCATCTGTCCATCTGCCTCTCTATCCGTCTGTATGTGCGTGTGTCTGTCCGTCTGTCTGTTTGACTGTCTGTCCGTCTGTCTGTCTGTCTGTCTGTTTGTTCGTCTGTCTGTCTGTCTGTCTGTCTGATTATCCGTCACAGCGAACATTGTCAATTCATACACACATCTTTTTTTGTTTGAAAGCAAAAGAAATGTATTAGCCTGGGGCTCTATATCTTTCACGTCGGGTCTACGACAGTTTTGGTGGACCTTCTTTATTCAAAAAAACTAAACCAGCGAGAATATCTTGAAGGAATGTATTTTTTCGTAGACTGGGATATAATAAATAATGATTACAAAAACTTCTTCAATGTATGTGTGTTTACAACTTAAAGTTGACACTGATTAATTCAAGATTCCACAGCAAAATGCGGTCCGCAATAATGAAATTATCTTGAATATTATCTAGACACTGGACTTCGTGGAAGGACGTTTTGAAAGGTCTTGTACGTATCTACTTAGAGCTCTGTGATATGTAACACTACCTTAATGTACCATTGTGATTTTCAATGACGTTGGTAGTTTCATTGCGAATCACTTTCTGGAGTAACTTTTTGTAAAGAGTCAATGATTTGATGCAATATTACTATAAAAATCAGTCCTTTAATACTTTCGTTCTGTTTCATTTATTATACTTATAGTTAACATTTCTCGCAAATCATATCACCGATTTTTGATCAAAACCATGTTGGTTTAGATTCTAAACATCTGTCATCTGTTGATCATTAACATGAACTACGTTAGAAGGGCAGGTTGATCCGGGCCTCTGTAGTACCGATGCATGTAGAAAGGTGTCGCTAGGATCCCCTGAAACTTGTGATGCCTTTATATCCGTCACAGATGCCGCTAAGCAACCTATCAACTATAAAATTTTGCACACGTTTACAACACGTGAATTTGCCCTTGACTGCCATGTTTTCGCCGCTCTTTGCCTATTAGATATTATTTGCACATCATGCTTTGTTTTAATCGAACTCAATTGGTCTCCTTCGTAATGTTGTTTTAATATTGTATGTTTTACTAGCGGCCTGCGCCGACTTGTGCGAAGTCGGGACGCTTTATTTAAATGAGTGCAATTTTCTAATTGGGTAGGTATTTGAAGGGCCGGATTATCCCTAGGCCCCTAGGCAATGTAATTCTCGGGGCCGCTTTTCAACTCACATGCCTACCATTTAAATATGATTGCTCGGTAGGTACAATGTTGTCTGTCCACGAATCCTCTAATTGTAAGATGAAGGTCTTAGAATGCACCATTTCGTTTGTTAACTCGGGCTCAATGTCTTCGGAATAATGTTCACAAAATTTTGTACCAGCCTTTTTCATTTTATTTTTGTATTTAGAAATCTGTTAGAAATCCAAACACAGAATTAATATCTCGTTAAACTTCTAGTCGCCGCGACAATTCTGCATGCAGGTTAGGTCACTTACAGGCATTTATGTTTCAATTTTTAACTAATCTTTTCCCCTGAACACAACTTCTGCATATCCGTCATCGTAATTCCTTTTCCTTCTTCGCACACGCTGATTTTCAACACTTCATCCAGGAAACGGTAAACGGGACAGTAAGGAGAGCAAAATCTTAACCGTTGTAGCTACACGAAAATGGTCTTGGGAATCAGTCCTTTATTTTTTTGTGAAACTTTGATCCCTATTTACAGATTTTTTCGATTACCGTGAAAATGCCTATTTTAGACAGTACATTTTTTTGAACACCAATCGCTCAAGTTTCTTGTACTGATCAAAAAGTTTTATGATACTCGTACCAACCTAGGCTGGCGTAAATGCGAAAAAATATTCCCATACATTTTGTTTAAAAGTTTTAACCGTTTTTTTTCATGTTAATCAATCCTGCCTTAATTTCGTAGTCGTCAAATAATTCTCGCTCTCTTCAGTTCAATACTTGGATTTTGTAAAGATATGCTGATTTTATTGATTCAATCCGATGTGGCGACCCATAATATTACCATTACGGCATTTACTTTTCTTTCGGAATTCTGTAATAGACATCCAGCATCATCTATTCAGTGAGTACGCTGCACATGGATCGTAGGAGATAGCGATTTATTTTCTTTAGGCACGGGTCAAATACAAGTGGCGTATGGCGGTGGCGCGGGGGCGCAGGGCTTCCTCGCCTTGCGCACCCGCGCCACCGCCATACGCCATACGCCACTTGTAAATGACCCGTGCCTTAAATGCGCCTGTAGACAATTGTCAACCTGACATATTTAAATCATTTATCGTAGGACTGACCTCTAGCATTTTTAACATCAATGATAAACTGATTAAAAAAAAATTGTAGCAGCCAGTTCTTCTCCTTAGTAACTTACGATAGGCATAAATGTGAGAAAACGTTCTGTTGTTCCATTTGTTGAAACGCACCGTAGCACTACAGTCAAATGATCGGTATGTCGAATCGACGCGACGCGACGTTTATTGTGAAATAGCCAAATATTTTATGATAAACGTCTATTCAATAAATATCATTAACAATTAAAAAAGCGGCCAAGTGTCATTTATTTATTTACTCGCCCATGAAGGGTTGCGTATCAAAATTGTATAAATTGCGGTTTACGATCTATGAAGTATTAAAAATAAACTAATTACTAGATCTCGTTCAAACCAATTTTATGCACCTAATATGGTAATAATGGTAACCACATAATAATGGTACCTAATGCACATCATATATTTTTTTAGTTTTATCGGTCTCTTTTAGAAGTTACGGGGGGGGGGGGGGAGGACACTCATTTTTCCACTTTGGAAGTGTCTCTCGCGCAAAGTTATGTTGGACCAAAATGGCTAGAAAAAAATCGTCGGTTCAAAGGTAAAACTCATTAAGTGGCATAATTGACTAATGGAGAAAATTAAGATTTCGCGTTTTTTTAGTCTGAAAAATCAATAGAATGTCAACAGGTACATAAACTTTCTGTGAACATGTGGAAATATGTATTTTAAAATAGTATTTTTATATTTTTGTCTAAAATCAATTAGATTTTAAGTAAATAAGAAAAATGTGTGTAGTGATTTTTTCCTCTTTCTTTTTAGGTGAAATAGTGTATTTAATGAAAAACTTGGTTAAAATTCTATAGAAATATGATTGAAAAAAAAATGGCTTCAGATTTATATTTCATCTCTACTTTCATTTCATTTTCATCTGGTTCAGGGAAGCGCTCCAGACCATTAAGTTCTATTGCAGGTAAGTTGTTATACCAAGGATGAAGTTGTTCTTCTAGTGTGTGGCCAGCATTCACAAGTTTAACTAAGTCTGCTTTCTTTGCATTAGATATTGGCAGTAGGCCAGAATATGCAGGGTTCAAAACTGGAATTGGAGCTGTTCTTCTGCGACCTCTACCAACTACGTTTACCTTCTTGTATTCTAAATAATGATCATATTTACAGAACAGTATCTCTGGTGACCCTTTTTCGACTTTTATAGATTTGGTCTTCAACCATGAGATTGTATTTCCATCTTTATCTTTATTTCTATTTTTTATCGAAGATGACGCTATAGACTGTAAATCATAGAAATCCGAATACTTTAAATGGTGCACTATGTACTCGTCATTAAGGTTATTAACCATTTTCGCAGATGCATACCGTAGCAGCTTTATTGGCACTCATTTCTAGTTTTTTAAGTCGTTCACCTGGTCGCCAGATTGTTTTTGACTACTCGAGAGTACGAGGACGGCTTGGGTGGTTGGTGCGTGGTGGTTCTTTTCATTCGTTTCTTTGGTAGTTGATGATTTGGTATGCTCTTTGGTTGGGATGCAGATTGCTTTTTAGTGCATTCACTTTTTCATACTTGCATCTCCTTTGCTACTATACACCCTCTATAGTTAGCTGGATTTGGCTCATGACAGTGAAAACCTTTTGGTCTTTCTTGTGCTGGTTTGGCGCAATCTCTTGTGAGGTGGTTGCCCGTGTACTTGACGCACCTTGGATCTTTTGAACAGTATTTCTTGGTGTGTCCAAAGGCTTTGCATCTTTTACACTGATTAACTAGCTTTGATGCTCTTAGTGGGTGAATTTTAACTTAGCACCCTAGAATATAATACAATTCAATTTTTCTACGGAAAAGTCGAGAGTTAAGCTGGCCAGGCCTATTTTTTCGTAAACAGATCTCCAAACTAATCCGACTTTCAGTTTCTATTTTGTTGCTGACTCTTTGTACTCAGACTAGTTGCAGTATGAGCAGCAACTACTTAATTTATATAATAGTTTTTCTACGGAATAGTCGAAAGTTAAGCTGGCCTGGCCTGTTTTTTTCGTAAACTGATCTCCAAACTAATACGACTTTCGGTTTCTATTTCTTTGCTGACTCTTTGTACTCAGACTAGCTGCAGCACGAGCAGCAACAAATTTTCACTATAGTTTTAGTACGGAAAAGTCTAGTGAACCTGGCGTAGCCGGTTTTTTTGTAAACCGATCTCCAAACCAAACTAGCAACTAGAGCAACTAGTTATTTACCGAAAACCGACTTTCATGTGAAATCGAAACAAACTGCAATATTGTGTCTCCCGCCAACATTCAATTTAAACCTTCAAACTCAATGTCAATTCACAAGTGACAAATGTCACAATAAATTTGCCAGGTTTAGTTCATTAGCAACTTAGTGAGTTTTACATGCTAAATATAACTTTAAGACTGACCTACACGATTTCAGGTAAAATTAATTAAGTGCCAAATGAGTTTTATCTGCAAACGGATTACAGAGGATTTGGAGATAAAGACTTTTATCACTTCACAGTTTTGTTAGAGAGCACAATACGCACTTAGTGATTTTTTCCTATCGTAGATTTTCTCTTTAAGCAAAAGTAGCAAAATCTCATTTTGGGTCAAAATGTCACTTAGTAAGTTTTACCTTTGAACCGACGAAATGCACCCCTTATTACACTGTCACGCTCAGTTTCATTCATGGTAGTGACAGGTATATCATTATTATTAGTATGTGTGTGTCCGACTCTGGATTCTGGCGTGCGGATTTCTTCATTTAGCATGATAGAAACACACATATACACACACAGGCACTAATGATATTCAAGGTGTTTTGTAATTTGTTTTGTAATTTTCTACTGAGACATGCAAATCGCCTTTTCCAGACCCCATTGAATCGCTACATTACGTTTCTTGTTTTTATGTGAGCCCTATTGTATTGTAACTCAGCTGGAGTCTGTGGATGAAGCATAGGCGTGAACATATACACGATGTTTGGGCATAGCCGCTGTCCCCGATCAGTATGCAGTAGCTGGATTGCTGTCAGAATTGATAGGCCACGATCAGAGCTACTGCTAGCACTTTCAAATACCAAGGGTAACAAAATATTCTGTACGGTTTCCTTCTGAAACCGAAATCGTCTTTGGAACTGTTCGTTGTTGTAAAATTCAAATGGGTTATCGGCATCGCGTAGATATCGTCGCGATAAATAATTATATGACGTATCGTACGCATAATCGACATACCTACTCCTCAAAAGTCATCTTACTTTCGCTATTTCTAGACTATCTCAAGAAAATAATTATACAACGTCAAACTTTAATTTCATAGGTACATATATCACCCACAACGTAAGTTTCTCGGTTTCAAGAATCTTCGGGCGTGGGGCAAACATCGATACTAATGCTGCCATCTCTTTTTTTTTCTTAATATTTCTCACAAAACAATTAACAAAAGGTCATCATTCAAGTTTTAAAATATTCTTGTAATACTGTACGTTGAATTTGACAGAAAAGTGGGTGGATATGTCAAAACCAGCCCAGTATGGTCGGGCCACGCGCAGTGTAGGGTTCAGTAGTAGCCCGTTATTACAATGATAATTTATTATGGTCTTTGTTCTTTTTTTCTTAGATTTTGTATTTCAATGCAAACTTAAACCGTTATAAACAAGAAACTACTTCATCTTAGTCACTTATATTCAAATATTTTGTATTTGTTACAAAATTATCTAACACACAAGTTCAGCGACTATAACTGCTAAACTAATAAAGTTATCTTAACCGCTAACATTTTCTTTTAAAGTTCGTGAAACGTACTATCATCATGAATTTTTCCGGATTTTTCAAGCTTTTTTAGCTTTTAGAGAACGGGAGGACGCTGGAACAAATGTTTGCACTTTGAAGTTTCGTAAATGGAGCCTTTACCCATTTTAAAAGACCAATTCAATGATGCTCCACACGATGGGATAGATGACGATAAAAAAAATAATCTCCACTTCACATGACCTTAAAAAATATTTTCCAATATTTTATTGTACCATTTTGCCGGCGTAATTGATATACACACCTCTACAAAGTTACAGTTTAGTACTAACAGTCGCTGAACAAAACCTCGGACGGACGGACAGACAGACATGACGAAACTATAAGGGTTCCTTGTCAGGACTACAGAACCCTAAAAAGCGGGAAAACGTTAACTTTTTGAATGTGGAAAAAGAGCCAAGAATAATTAAAAAATATGGACAAATTTTTATTTCAGGTCCAGTTTGGTATCCATTCATCGGAAGTAGCGGTATTTTACAAAAGATGTCAAAAAAATATGGATCAGAATGGAGAGCATGTTTAGAATTATCCAGACAATATTCTACTAATGTGCTGGGCATGAAAACGAGCACAGAACTGTTAGTAGTTGTGTTTGGTGAGAAGAATGTTCGTCAAGTATTTAATGACAAAGAATTTGATGCTAGACCACACAACTTCTTCTCACAATTAAGATGTCTTGGAAATAAGAACACGGGTAAGAAGAAAAAAAATCGACAAGCAAATATATAAAGATACAGATATTTTAAAGATTTTTTTTTTATGTTTTAGGCATAACTTTTGCGAATGGTGAAATATGGAAGATACATAGACAGTTTGCTGTGAAGAACTTAAAGCACGTCGGCTATGGTAAAACTGCAATGGAAACAGAAATACAAATTGAATTGTCTCGATTATTGAACTGTATCAAAGAAAGTAATAGCAAACCAATTAATTTTGTTAATTTACTGAGCGAATCTGTTATTAATGTGCTATGGAAGTACGTGGCTGGTAAGTGTACACATACTTGTTTAGTGACAACAGCTAATATTAGTAGAATTTCACTTAAATTGCTTAACACGCTTTCAATCACAATCCGAAGAATTTGAAGAGAGTTCCAATTCCATTCCTTAAAAGGAAATGAAATAACGCAATGAATTTCCTCGAATTGTCAAAATAAAACGCATTGCGATTAAAATTAACGTGTGTGTACGAAATAAATTACTGAATATTGGTTATAATTCGTTCATCATTCAATAAAGTGTATCTCGACTCACTTGATTATTATTTTTCGGTATATCGTATTTCAATGTACTTATGAAAATTACTTTTTCATTGCATAATAATTCGATTTCCACGTTTTCGTTTTGGGCTTTATCAATCACCAAAAGCATTTTCAATTATAGGAATGGACTTGCGAAACATTTTCATATTCATATTCATTTTATATTTTATTTTTTCCCTGTATTCATGGCAGTATGGAACCTGGAAAATGTTTTATGTTGAAAACCGAAAGATAAAATAAGGAAGTTGAAAAAAGGAAATATTTCGTATTAATCTGTGTTTCTTAATTAATAATTCATTTCCAAAAGTAAAATAAGTGGTTAAAATCTCCAAATCGTGTTGGGGTCGGTATAACAGCGTCGGTTTATTGACAAATACTTTTTGTCTTTATAATCAATTCACAACTGACAGTGCTGGGCATTTGCAACAAGCAGAGGACGACCTTTACAGTAACGTTAACGTAAAAGTAGCAGTTACAGAAAAAAATCAGGGAACTTTTTGAGTAAAAGCATTTAAAAATATTTGGTGACTTCATATATAACTAATGTAATCAATAAATAATCAATGCTTAAACTTGGTTAGTTTAAAACTCAGTGCATGTACTTTGATTATAACATAAAATACTAATTGGAGTGTCTGAGGGTGTACGCTCAAATCAAATTCAGCTAAGATTTCGCCATTGTCCTTTGAAATCTATACAACATATCAAAAATATTAATGTTAATGTCTCTATTCTGCAAAAGATTTTTTTTTTTCAGTTTGTTAAGATTGTGAGTGGACCAATATTCTCACAGACTTTTTTGTTGCTTCCATGAAACTGAATTAAATGTACTACGACTTTTGATTGATGACTTTCCTCATAAAACTAGCAATTTGCCAACATTTTGTTTTGGAACGGAGCAAAACTTGAAATTGTCAATTGTCGATAAAAATGGACTATCTGTATGGGTCATTATCTTTTACCCTATTAGGTTTTTACAACTGCGATTAGGCTTAATTTTTTTTTGCAAATGTAGTTAACTTTAAATAATTATCATTTACTCAAAAAGCTAAGTCTCCTGACATATTTTTCTGTTACTACCACTGTTAAGGTAAAGGCTCTCCCCTGCTTGCAACTGACTATGACTGGCTGTTGTGAATTGAATTATTCGGACTATTTCAGATGGTATAGTATTGGCTTAACAAATAATTATCCGGGCTTTATAGGTAAAGCCTGACATTGATTTTAATGATTTTAGAATGGTATTGGAAGCTAGACTGATAATAAAATAAAGATTGAAACTGATTGCCTATTTGAATTTTTTGAATAACTTAGTATTGTAACCTAATTTATTTTTATATTCTGTACTTATAGGGGAACGGATAAAAGAAGATAAACTGAAACATTTAATGGATCTTTTTAGGCAACGAGGAAAGGCTTTCTCGGTTGCTGGAGGCATGTTAAATCAAATGCCCTGGTGTAGATTCATCATACCCAAGTTAAGTGGGTATTCACTGATAATCAAACTGAATCGAGAAATCTCCAAAGTTATTGAGGTAGGTAATAACTTTTATATTTCCAATAAGACTGGTTTACGTATAGCAGCGCACGTCAACGGTAACCTTTAAAACGTTTAGGCGCAGAATGTCCAATTCGCAAAATGCCCATTTCGCACAATGTCCAATTCACAAAATGTCTATTTCGCAAAATGTCCAATCCGAAAAATTAGGGCTTTATCACACTAGCGGATTCAAAGCGGAGCGGTGGCGCAACAAATTCACCGCGGAGGCGCAACGAATTCGTCGCGAATAGCAGCGTGGACTTCATTTGTACTGTCTCGTACAAACGCCACTCGCCAGTCAAAAGTTTAAATGCAACATATTTTGTAAACTTTGCAATCCCATTTTAAATATAAACTTTTACTATTTATTTATTTTATTTATTAATTTTTTAACAATTTGAATATTTGCTTAAAATATTCAAATTGTGCTTATAAATTCAATATCATAGGTAAACATGATTAAATGTAGGGCTTGACAATCGTAGGTAAGATCGTCATTGTTGTGGATTATTCTTTTTTCGTTTGCAAAGCACAAAGTAGTCGCTCTCCTCCATTCGATTGATTGATAATGGATCTTCCCAAATTCTTCGATGCTTTCGCTTTCGTCTCCAACGTCTTCGAAGTAACAAACCCAACAGCAGTGTTTCCTCTTCGGAATCCATTTGGTTACCGAGTGTATTGTACGTTTTCAATTCGCGGCGAATTCGTTGCGCCACCGCTCCGCTTTGTATCCGCTGGCAATCCGCTAGTGTGATAAGGCTCTAACAGTGCTAACCAGGACGAAAACCAGATTGAAAAGTATTAAGGAAGTCATAGGGTTCAGAAAGTTTTTTATAAACCATATGGTCTAAAATATGTTTAAAATCGGTGTTGGAAGTTGTAGGAATTTTGGGTGAGAAGATGATGTCTATAAGTTAGTAACCCAATTTGAAGTCTGTTAACACACTTATGAATATCTTAAAAATTTTGATTCTCCTTAAAGAATTGTATAACGTTGTTTTTTAATTAGACATACTGCATTAATTTATAAATGTATAATTAGGATTTTTGTTTTTAATTAGTACTATAAGACAACAATTCGTTTCAGGAAGCTATTGAAAAGCATAAAAATAAAGAAGTGGAAGGAAATGATTTTATTTATTTGTTCTTGGAAGAGATTTATGCGAATAAAAACCCTACCTTTACTGGTAAGTGACTTGATTTGCGTACCTACTGATTTTTTTAAGATTGCGTCGTGGAATCAGGATCTAGGAATTTCTCCTGTATTGTAGGTGCGTTTACAAATATTTAGGCCGGTTTTAGTGCTTGACGGATCGTCGGTGCGTACGTCGGTCGCGCTTGTCATTTGTATGAAAATTCACAAATCGTTACAGTGCTGGACTGACCGTACGCACGCGTAGGTATATTGCTACGATCGTACGCACCGACGGTCAGTCAAGCACTAAAACCGACCTTAAACTCACATACACAAGCAACCAGCCAGACAACCCAGTCAGGCGCTTTAGCGGGTACCGTCTGATTCTATTATTATTATTTTCTTTTTGTATTTTGTTAAACGCTAACGATTATGCTACATTATTTTCAGAGGAGCAGTTGAAAATGGTATGTTTAGATTTTCTGATTGCGGGTTCTCAAACAAGTAGCAGTTTACTCGGCTTCGCTTTCCTCAAGGCATTAAAATGTCAAGAAATACAACAGAAAATATATCAGGAAATAGATACAGTCATTGGGGATAGATCCCCTTGTTGGAATGATAGTGACAAGTAAGTGTACACATCATTTGTAAATACAGGAACATGGAAATACCACGTAAATTAAATCCATGTTAGGATAGAAATCAAGCTCGAGTTGTTCGATTCAACCAAGCTGCATTTGCCTGATGCAAATTTTAATTTACTGCTATATTGTCAATTTCGGCAGCTCTGCGAGTCTGTCTGACTGTATGAATTTCAATGAAAAGTTTACAATTTTAAACGCTACTTTTGTGTTTTGTTCGCCGAAATTCAAATTTTCTGACGTTTTTTGCAATTTGCAGGCCAGCAGCAGGTTGTATGAAGTTAAAAAGATCGTTCGCGACTGTAAAATGTATATAAATACAGAATTATAACCATCAAAATCTGATGATTTTGATGGTTATAATTAATAGGGTTGTACTGATGTACAACCCTCTAAGTTCATATAAGTCGATGAACGATTTTTGCAAGTTCAAAGTCGTCCTCGTGTCGTTCTACACGACGTAAGAAAATTTGAATTTCGCGGGCTACCCTGACGCTTTCACCTTAACGGGTGTGTGGATCATAGTTGGTTAGCCTTGGGTGAAATCGTACTACTGGTACTTCCTTTTTTCAGGCTGGTCTACACTTCAGCGTTCATACAAGAAGTGCACCGATATTATCCTATAGTTCCCATGGCGGGACCGAGAATGCTGCAAAGTGATTCTTCGATTGACGGGTACTTAATTCCAAAAGGTGCTACTATTCTTATGTCTGTGGGCGACATATACTTCGATCCTGAATTATGGGACGAGCCTCATGTATTTAAACCTGAAAGATTCATCGATGACAATGGAATGTTGAAAAATTCAGAACACCTGTACCATTTCGGATTAGGTAAGAGGAAATAGGTTTATTTTTGCTCAATCTAGCTAAAAAAAACTCAAAGTCAATATACTCACAATTCTTTACGCGAAATGCATGAAATGACAGACAAACGGAAACACATGAATCAAAAATCAGTGTCGAAAAGAAAAGAAGCTATAGGTCATGTATAGCTCCGTCTTTTTCATACAGTGAAGTGACATTAAGGGACTACGCACACTTATTCAGCTCTATTCAGCTTATGCCCATAGAAAACAACGATTTTGTTCGCGACGCGTACGCGCGCGTTCAGTGCGTACGCGTCTCATAGCCAAGGTAGGCCACAAAGCATCGCTATTTTTTTTGTTAAACCGCGATGTCAGTAATGACCACTTAGAAAAGTACATATAATTCAAAACGGCACATTGGTACTTGCCCGGATTTGAACTATGTGCGACAGAAAAGAGACTAATCACTATGTAATCATTTACGCACCTGTTAAATGATGTTAGTGTCCGCTACAACGCGGGTGCAGATGCATACTCACGTATCTATATTGAAAAATTGTATGAACATTTAAAGGCGAGGGTATGTGCTTGGGTGATTAGTCGACTGGCGACAGTGAAACTCGCGACTCCCCGCGAGATGGCAACTTTTAGTTTTTACATTTTTTTTTGTTGACATCTCGCGCTGTACCTACAGTCAAATGAAAACAGATTGAAACCACTTTCTATAAATAACTAACTATAGCCTGGGTCCGGTTCAGTTATAAGGTTATTTATTAATTTAAAGCGGCGCGGGCGTAGGGAGAGAAAGGCTGGTGGCAGTAGGGGGCCGGTGGGGATTTTTTTCAACCGACTTCCAAAAAGAGGAGGTTCTCAATTCATCTTTTTTTTTTTAAGTAATAATATTAATGTATTGCAATGTTTTTTTTTACTTATAAAATAAATGTATTTGGGTTCTGTTTTTGTATTAATAATATTAAAGTATTGCATTGTTTTTTTTTCTATTCTGATTATAACATAAATGGATTGGGTCTTTTTTGTGTTAATAATATAAGTGTATAATGTACTAGCTGACCCACGCAACTTCGTCTGCGTCACATAAGAGTGAAAAACGAAAGGAAAAAAAACCCAGTTATTGCAACATTTTTCATTCCTGCTCTGCTCCTAATGGTCGTAGCGTGATGTTATTTAAAAGAAGTTCACGTAGTTGACTGTACAACTGACGTAATTTACGTCACTTTTACAAGGTCGCGCGAGATGACGACAAAAAATAATAAGTATTAAAATTGAAAGCTGCCATCTCGCGACAGCCCGCGAGTTTCACTGTCGCCAGTTGACGAATGACTCGTGTGCTTTTGTTTTTTTTTTTGTGGATATTTTGACAGTTTTATCCCGCGCGAGTTTTAGCGGATGGCCCTAAAGCCTCCCACAATCGATTAAAGCTATCCAATTAATAATCGCCCGTCGATTCCAAGCAACGCGATTTTTGATTCTACTTATTATTTGCGAATGTGCCATGTTCAATTGCTGGAATATGTCTTAGTTCATCAATTGTAAAAAGTGACTAAGGCTTTCTTTTTATTTAAAATTGTTGGGTTTTCTTCACACACAAAACAGTTTCTGTTGAAGGCACGCAAAACGAGTTCTATGTTTGACTGAGTTCTCGCCAGCTATGTGAACGATTAGCTATCAAATATTTACTATTTTCTTTTGTACGTTTCTTGAGCGAAAAATGGTTGATTACTGTTCGCAACTTCGTCGGTGGTAGTGGGACAGTTGCCTAACTGTCACAGTTTCTGTAAGTGTGTGTCCACACTGCGAGCCTAGCGACTACAGATAAAGCGCGCGCGACTGGCGGCCGGCGGGCCACGCTGACAAGCTTGCTGCTAAAGTGCTTAGATGTATTCCAGGTGTTGCAAATTATGGGCGATGATTTATGAATTTAACTAGACAGTCCGTTTCAGAGATGGGAGGTGTAGGTGTGCACGAAATAAATAAAAACAAAGAGAAAAAAAAATCGATTTTTTACTTTGTACAGTCACGTCTAATAATATGTAAACTTTCCCTAATATTATAGCTATTTTCGCGAGAAATAAAGATTGTAACTAGGAGATTGGATCTTTTTCATAAAAATATGAGTTCCAGAATATTATGTACGTAATACATTAAAGGAGATTGCCAGAAATCTATACATCGTTGGGCCAAATGTGAACGGTAATCATTTATGTGTTATTTAATAGATAAAACTCATACATATTAACATCAGAAAGATTTTTTTTTATTCTATGGGAATTAGGAAGAAAATAAGTTGTTGGGTCACTAGGTTAGGTTATGCGGCAGATGGAAAGAATTGTCTCTAAAATGCCAAAATGTATTGCAAAATAATAACCATAAATAGACAAATTGATTTTATTGTTTGAAAACATATTGGTATGTTACTTTAAGCATATTATTACATATCATAAAAAAGGAATTAGGTAGGTAACATAAAAACAAGTTATTTTTTTTCAATACTTTAAGCATCTTCATTTTCATACTCAAAATCGGTGTCCAACAAAATACACAATATCAAGTATCCAAGTCCGTAAAATCAATCCAAAGTCGTCAGAAAAACAGCAGAAATCGACGCACGAGTACGAAAATGAATTAGGGATGGGCAAAAATATCGAAATATCGATATTCTTCCATGCAATTATCAATTTATATCTTCGATATTTTTATTCGCGTAAAATCGATATTTGATCTTTATTTTAGAGTATCAAATTCGTTTCGTGTCCATATCTGATGACTACTGGTTTAATTAAATGGTGTATAATTATTTAGGCTCAAGCACCAATAAAATTACTGTTTTCTTTTATTCTTTTTTACGAAGTTTGAATGCTTTGGGAGTATGTCTGAATAATCATCCGAAAAATGACGATATATCGAAATATAGAAGGGTTTCACTATATCGATACAGTTTAAGAATAACGATACGATAAATATCGATATATTGTTTTCACTTGCCCATCCCTAAAACGATTGACGGGTGTTGACGAGCGTGACGTGACATTGACATTTTGACAACCATTGATATTTTTTCGTTTTGAAACAGTCATCCGATGTACAGATTTTGATCGATGTTATTGTTAAATAAATAAATAAATATTACTATAACAACAATAATTTCATTAAATGTCTTTTTTCTTTTATAAATGATTATAGTGTTCATGACTAATGCTTCAACAAAATTGAAATCGTTTTTTAATAACTTCTTTAGAACTACTAGTTTCAGAACGAACTTAAAATGAGCTGACAGCTTGTTTACGGAGCTAGTTTTAGAATTACGTAAAATTAAAAATTATTTTTCAAATTATAATTTTTAGCTCTCCGGTAGACAGTTATTATTGCTACATGTTAATTTTTATCAGCACAAATCTAGTTTTTTTCATATACTTATCGTTTCTGTACATACTTTAGCCCAATACTGGCTATCTCCTTTTAATCAGTACATTAGGAGAAACACAATTTAAATATACCTTAAGTGCTTACATATTATTAGACGTGACTGTACGTTGAATTGAGATTGTACCTAGAAAATTTAAAATTCACTCCATAATTTTGTTGTTATTGTGAGATCACAGTAGTTGGGATGTTTACTGGTTTAGATTGAATCGCACATGCAAGGTGTAAACCACCTCATCGCGAAGCCGTCAACCAAGCATTCTGTACATCAAACTAAGTAACTTTACGAAAATATATTGCAGCGAAAATCATGTTTAGTGGTAGTATTCAAGGTAACGCACTGAAAACAAAGTGCTGATGGATGGATTGAATAGAAAGGGGTTCGTGGCGGTCTTTAAAGCAAAAATCTTACAATAAAAACTTATTGATGAAGTTAAAAAAACTTATCTAAAAGTTGTAACTTTGACCCCCAATGTTGTCGATTCTGTTGTGCACAAACTAAACTTAATTTAGCCTATTGCTATCTTTTACTAAAAGACAGTGTGGACGGCTATAGCTATGAACTAATTAAGAGATGTCAAACTAGTTTACGCCTTGCGCTTCACCGTGTTTTTACGTGCGCCTTTCATTTGTATGGAAGTATTAGTTCAAATTAAATTTGACAGCTCTAAGTTACGCCCGTCTAACACCTAAATTAAGTTTAGTTTGTGCACAACAGAATCGACACCATTATCTCAGTAACTAGAAGGTTCCCAGGTATGGTGTAGAACAAAAAAACCCTTTATAAACCCATCAGTATTTATTTTAATTTTAAAAACAAAAAAATCTAAGGCTCGCATAAGTCGAGCGACAAGATCAAATTTGGTTTGATGTCACGGCATCCGCGCATAAAGTCGCTTGGTTTCTAGGCCCGTAATGGGGCCTTAACGCGCGGATATAGTGAACAGGAAAAGTAAAAGTACGCTCGCTTAGTCGCTCAAGCCCGCCGCGCTAGTCATCCGCCTTAGTAACTTCAATATGGCCGTAAACGGCGGTTTCATACGTTTTCATACCATCCTTAGACTCGCAATGTGGACTACGTCTTAGAGTATGGAAGGAATACATAATGTCAAACATGTGTGGGAAACTTAAACTGGAAAATAACTTGCTTAGTCTGCGTGCTGTGTGTGAATTGACGGTTGCCTTCATATTCAAGTTGGCTTTTATGCATTAAGGCGTGCTTGTTTACAAATACCATTAGTGATACAATAGGCACTTGCAATGCTATCAACTGCGATGGTATTAACATCTGTAAAGCATAATCGGTCTATACTGTTACCACTGCTGGGACACAGGCCTCCTCTTAATGAGGAGTGGGCTCTAATCCACCGCGCGGGCATAGTACGGTTTGGTAGATGTCACATGACTTCGAATATTTTGGTGGTTTTGGTGAAGTAGAGCTAGATTGTGGGACTTTTCCATCAACTTAAATTTATTTATTTAAAATACCCGTACAAAAGTAGTACACAGGCGGACACGAGACACTAACTACCTACCATCCTTTGGGTTAAAAAGATTAGCTTTTAAAATTCAGTGATGCTTTTATCAATACTCGCAAACATAAATCAAAGTTTTCATGGTTTTTGGTTTTCACTGTTGTTAATATTATCTAAATATATCTTTCAGGTCGCAGACGCTGCCCGGGTGACTCTTTAGCGAAGTCGTTTATATTCATCACATTCGTGGGTATACTCCAAAAGTATAGGATCCACGTCAACAACGGTACAGTGCCGTCTGATGTGCCAGTAATAGGTATATTGTCAACACCAAGACCTTACACAGCTGAGTTTACATTAAGAAAATAATGATCACACTTAGAATGATGTGACTTAAGTTGATTAAAGATTGAAGAATTCGTGACAATATGATTTATTTATGTCCTATGAAAAAATGGTTTTTAGTCCGTCACAGGTGCTACGGATACTCAAGAATAATTTATGCGCAGATAATGCAGAATACAGGTGTAACCAGATAAAAAATTGAAAGGATATACATATAATGCAGATTAATTTTAAGTTATTTTAGTGAAGCTGCAAAATACAATACAACAATAGATATTTTAAATGATCTAACTACTAATTAATTGAAGTTAATTACAAAATTAACACGCTTTCCAATATTATTGGGTTACATACCTTCTTGGGGCCCATTGTGAGCGACCACGTTTCGATTTCGCGTGTAATCACTGGCAACACACACTGGTCATAATAGACTTTCGTCTTGAGATACTGGGGAAAGTCAGAAGGTTTAAAATCACCCAAAGGGCAATGGAGAGGACTATGTTTTGAGTTTCTTTGCGTGATCGAATTAGAAATAAAGACATTCGCAAGAGAACCTAGGTTACCGACGTAGCCCAAAGAATTGCCAAACTTTAGTGGCAGTAGGCAGGGCACATTGCTCGTAGAACGGATAGCCGAAAGTTCTGAAGTGGCGACCGCGAAACGGAAGACGTTGCACTAGTTGGAACGATGACCTGGTGACGGTTGCGGGAAGCTGCTGGATGCGACTCGCACGGAGCCGCTAAATGTGGCAACACTTTGGGGAAGCCTGTTTAGCCTGTGTCCAGCAGTTCGGCTAAAATGATGATGATATTACATTCCTGCAATGGAATTAAATAGAAGCAATTGTATCTACTGCCAATGGAGTTTTTTTTTAATAAGAAAACGGGGGCTCTCTTGTATAAAATACACTTAATAATAGCACTCCGCTGGCGTGGATTTCGTGTGTCGACATTAGCTTTGCCTGCTGGGGTCAACTACATTAGCAAAGAAACATCTAAGTGATCCATAATAATAATAAAAAAACAACAGAGTCAGTCATGCCAATTTAAAGAAGAACTACGAGTATGAATAGACGCATGCCATGCCAATTTAAAAAAAAAAAATCTTTCCTTTTATGATATTAGTGTAGAATAAAAAAAATCTAATCATCATTCAAAAGAGCAGTTCAGAAGTTATGTCCGTAAGGATTGAGGAGCCACATCAGATTTTTAAAATCTGATCTCACCATTATTTAGCAGCAATGTAGCTTATTTTGCAGCACGAATTCTAGATTTAGCAGCAAAATATATCACTAGTTATTTTAATGCAAAAGTGGCTCCTCAATCTAAACGTCTGAATTGAGGAGCCACCTGGAACTCGTTAAGTAATAGATGAATATTTATGAAAATTTTGTATCATTTAGTAGCAATTTTGCATATTACCGTCGAAAAATTTAGCTTCTGTAGCGTTGCAATGAAAGAAAATACAATACTTTTAATATGGCTCCTCAATCTAAACTCAAGAGGTGAATTTCTATTGGATGTGAGCGATCAATTAATATATACGACATATTGATCATTTAGCAGGTGTTGTGTTTGTTTTTGCAGTATAGAAGTAAAATAGTAAAACAGAGTAAATTTTGTACTCGTATATGAACGCATTTTCTTTGGCTCCTCAATCCTGACGTTCTAATTATATATGTTTGACTGTAGCCACCTGAGATCTCAACGGAATCTACGAGTAAAGCCAGAGATACTAACATTTAGCAGAAATGTCTGCTAAATATATCTGCACAGTTCAGCAATGTATGTATATATTTTGGATTCTGAAAAAACAATACTTAACTATTGTCTTGTAAATTCAGTGTGTAGGGTGACCATATTTTGGGGGTACCTACAAATTAATATTTCACTTACGTACCCACAATAATATTTATTTAGTAACAAAACTTTCATCAGCGGTGAAGTATTCTCGTTTGTACATCATGAATATGTTCATGTACGAAATAAATAATTAACTTGGATTTCTTATATTATAAAGTTAATCATCATGTTTGTGTCATCATAATTAAGTTGTGGGGATATTAATATGTGCAATATCGTGCAGTGACTGATAATTAAGTGCAGTTTGATATCCTGTTTTCAATGTAAGTACATTTGTGCCAACTATTGTTATTTTTTTACATTTATTTATATAATATACAGTATGTTCGGGTTCGAAGTTTACAAATTAAAATACATACTACGGTCGATTCTTAAAATAGACAAAATTGAAGCACTTTAATGTTCTAAAATATTTGTTAATATTAAGTTATGAAAAAATTCAACGACCAGTCGGGATTTGAACCTGCGACCTTCGGCGTGCCGTGCCATGCTATAAAAATTACTAAAAGTCACTTTGTTCAACGCAATATTGTTGTTTCAGAACCATTATGCTGAAAGGCCGCCAATCGATAGTAGATCTTGAGGATCAACAAAATGTATTTTATAAATATGCTGGGATACTACAAAATCCTAACATTAAAAGTACTGACCCTATTTTCTTAACCATTTCCAAAGAACTAGATTTTAAAATGACCCCGATAGCCTTATATACATCATTGAAATGTAAACGTCATATATTTTTTGAAAACGATGGATCACTTCTTGAGCAACAAACAACTGGCGAAATACATACTATAAAAAGTGCAAGTTGTAGCAGTAGTGACCCAGATACGTCATTAAAAAGCAAAGATTTTGATTTCGAGAATAGTGCACAAAATGATACAGTAACATTTTCATATCAAATGGACTTGTATGACTGGAAAAAAAATCAGCCTATATACGCATATCAACAACGAACAGGCACTTCCACCTATAAGAAATACAGAACCATGCCCAAGTTTAAATGGAGTAATCTATTAAAAGTAAACATTTATAAATATACTAAACTACCTTGTACTTGGACTTTAAAGCGCGAAAAAGTGGTTAAAACAAAATCTTTGTGAAAGGCAATTGTTCGCAATGTACTGCATATGCTAAAATAGAAAGTTATGAAACTACTGATAAAATCCACACAATCTACTGTAAAATAACGAATATAGACCGAACTGTCAAACACAATTCAACAAGGAAATTCAAGTTAACGCCCCACAAAAGACAACAATTAGCAAAAATATTAAGGTACAAGCCTGCAATAGTAGTTCATAATGAAATGGCTTCAGAGATCCTAAGTATTAAGAAAGATGAAAAAGAGGTTGTAAATACACCAGCGTTGCGATCTCTTTCTTGTTTGCGACAAATAAAATCTGAGGCCAGAAGAGAACAGCGGCTTGATCCCAATCCAATTAGTGGTTATGGCCAAAAGTACACATAAAAATGTAATCCGTTCTTTAAGTGTACACCCTAATTTCTTTGTATATTATTGGAACGAGAACCAAATTGATTATTACAATCTGTACCTACGGAAATTTGGAAGGGTAACTATTACAATAGATGCTACTGGCTCATTCTTTGAAACAATGCGGCTCCCTGATGGTACAAAGATGACCAAAAGATTATTTTTATATGCAGGTCTAATAACAGCAAATCTTAAATTAAAATCTGTACCAGTATGACAGATGGTTACCGATGCACACGACAAGAAATCTATATTACATTGGCTAAATCAATGGAAAAAATCAGTTGATAGATCACCTCATGAGATTATTTCAGACGATTCTTCTGCCCTGATCGCAGCTAATACTGAAGCTTTTACAGAATTCAGTAGTACAAAAGAATACATAAAAAACATGTTTTCAATTTTAGAAGAACAGACTTCAATCCTTCAAGAACAAAAGCCCTCTACTTTTATCAGACTTGACACAAGTCATTTTGTAAAAACTTTGCACAACTTAAAATGTTTTAATGATGTAGAACCAGACATAAAATATTTTTATATTCGCTGTATTTTGTTCTTAAAAGAGTGTGAAAATTTTGAAACTGCGAAAGAAGTCATCGGTGATATGATTCAGACTTGTCTTAGTCACTACGATGATGATTGAAGTCCTGCAAGTTCCAATTGTCAAGGTGCCTTAAACCGACTTGCCTTACGAATGAAAAATATTGAATTAGATCATACGGCAGAATTCAGCTTTGTGGATGATGACAAACGGAACGACGACGCAGTTTTCGGAACTGAAGAACATCACACCGCAAACATTGATTTTTTTATTTGGTTGGATGATAAAGTAGCCCCATTTCAAAAACAATTAATGAAAATTCATAAAAATAATAAAAAAAAATATTTTTTACCAAAATTTATGTCAGAATTTAGGAGGATTCTTGGAAAACTTCCATTATGGTCAAATTTATTGTGTTCTTTTTTTAAAGCTGATAATACTGTTCCATCATCATCTGGAATTGAGAGCTACTTCAAAACTTTGAAAAAATTACTCTTTAAAACAAAGTTACAAAAGTATCGAATTGATGAATTTATAAAAATACATTCCCAATATTTAGACGGGGAAATCGCACTGGCGAAAAATGATCTTATTAGTGACTTACAGAATAAAGAAACTAAACGCTCTCGAAAAAGGAAGTTTTCATTCAAAAAATCTCAAACCCAGATGGAAAAATCTCAAAAAGGAGTAAACACATCTCAAACGCAAGTGAAAAAAAGAAAATTAACAAAGTCTGTGAGAGTTAAGAAGATTAATCGGTAATTTGATGCCGAATCAATTTTTTCTGATCGACCTGCTTTTATTGAGAATTGGAGGGGTGAAGCCGATACTGATTCATTAACAAAAATAAAAGTAAAATTTGTAAAAAATGGCAACCTATGCGATGCTGTATCCATCGGTGAAAATTCTATTAGAGTAGATTTGAGGAACACATGTTGCTTTGATTCGGTCATTTATTTGTTGAGCATGACTTTTAATCAAAGCAGACGTTTTCAAGAAATATTAAACACATACTCAGAAGATTTAATCTCACAATATATTAAACTTCTATCAGATTCTGCTTCTGCTGACGGTGATATACACAAAATGAGAACCCAAATTGGCGTGCTGTATTTTGATACTACAGTAAATAGTAGCCACTGTGAATTTGCTTGTAACGTGTCTTACGTTTTTGAACACGTAGCCTTGAAGTATTGCTTTAGTGCCATTTTTACAAAAAAAATTGCTAATGATTCGTGCCATTTTATCCCAGTATCCAGGCAGATCGCATTTTTGCATTTGAATTTGAACATAATTTCTGTTTTTGCCATCCAAGGTTTAGAAGATGCAACTTTAATCGCTGAAGAACAAACCGACTGTACGTTTTGTAACAACCAAACTGTGTGTAAATATACTCTATCAAACACAGTTTCATATGAACTGAATGGTTGTGAAAAGTTTAGAGTGAGAGAAATACCAGAATTTGTAATGTTTTCGAATAAATCATATCAGTTAGTAGGTGCTATAGAATTTATTCCTGCAATTATCGAAACTGGCACGGGCCACTACAAATGTCACTATCTTACACTGAAAGATGAGATGTTCTGTTACGATGATTACGATTCTAAAATTCGTATAAGTACTAATCAGCCAATATTCATTCATTCTATAACTTATAGCGAAATTGATTGCTAAATAACCAAATCGTAGGTACGAGATATATAATCTGTTATGAAAATATAAATTTAATAAATTACGTATCCTGGTTTCATTAATACGAGTATAATATGGTCACCCTACACACTGAATTTACAAGACAATAGTTAAATATTGTTTTTTCAGAATCCAAAATATATACATTGCTGAACTGTGCAGATATATTTAGCAGACATTTCTACTAAATGTTAGTATCTCTGGATTTAGATTCCGTTGAGATCTCAGGTGGCTACAGTCAAACATATATAATTAGAACGTCAGGATTGAGGAGCCAAAGAAAATGCGTTCATATACGAGTACAAAATTTACTCTGATTTACTATTTTACTTCTATACTGCAAAAACAAACACAACACCTGCTAAATGATCAATATGTCGAATATATTAATTGATCGCTCACATCCAATAGAAATTCACCTCTTGAGTTTAGATTGAGGAGCCATATTAAAAGTATTGTATTTTCTTTCATTGCAACGCTACAGAAGCTAAATTTTTCGACGGTAATATGCAAAATTGCTACTAAATGATACAAAATTTTCATAAATATTCATCTATTACTTAACGAGTTCCAGGTGGCTAAAAAGTACTAAAAGTTAAAACAATTGTAATTAAAATTTTAGTATATAAACCATCAAGTCAACCGTCGCAAGTTCATAAAGGTGTTTTTTGAAGGTCAAAATCGTTCGTCGACCTTTATAAACCTAGTGGGTTGTATTGATGATTTTGATACGAAATAATTCTGTAACTATGTATATGTCACCGTAAAATTGTCAAATACGTTATATTGTAAAATCTCTAAATATTGTCTAACGAACTTATTGCTTACAACAAAACGCGTTATTTTTCGTGAAATGCATGCGATGATAGTCAACTCACGCTGTGTGGAAGGAAGGAGGGGGTCCCCCTTGCCCAGTGGTACAACTCTCATAAAAAGATAATGTACCATTCCTGAGAAATACAGATTAATATAACCTAACCTTAAAACACTTTATATTCCCCTAAAAAGCGTAGTCGACGGAGCCCCGCTTCGCGGGGCCCCTATTCCCGAGTGCAGGGTTTAAAGGAACCTAACTAACCTAACGGGGGGTGCCCCAAGTCCCGATTATGGGGGCAGAGATACTTCCGTATGTTCAATTGACAATATTTCGAGAGTTTACAATATCGCTAGAGAGAAACACGTTTTACACAATTACCGACAATTTTATGGTGAGATATATATTCTTACAGTCGTGCACGATATTTTAATCAACATACAACCTAGTAAATAATAGTAGTTTATGCGACTGTGCATAATGCCTAATTATGTATAGTTGCATACACTACTTTATCTACCCAAATATCATAAGGGCTCTATGATGGGTTCAGGAACCATAGGGAAATGACCTGCAATGTTACTTGGCCCTTGATTTTTGTGCCAACAGGTTATTAGTTGCATTCGTCGCTGCATTTACGATATCTGGCGGAGTATTCATGTCAATTTCTGAGTCACTATCACTCATTTTCGACAGAAATAAAGAACTTATCAGAAAATTTGTCTACTCGTTACTGGATTACTGGAAATAAAAAGCTAACGAACAAATGACAGCTCGAAATGGCGGCGTTTCGGATATCTGTCATTTTTTTTTTAATCATAGGCAAACGAACAAAGTCACTATTCTTCTGTCACTCGAGATCAAAATGTCGTGCGATTTATAATTAAAATCATACTGAATTGGGGTTTTTTTTTATCGATATCTGATTTAATGTAGGTGGTACTAGAATAGCACACTCACTTGAATTTGACACCTGTTCCAAATTTAAAACTCATAACCTACTGTTTTCAGTTGCGTTATGAGTTCATTACAGTTCAGTTTATTTCTGCAGGTTGGTAATGCTGGTCATTGCCTATGGTTTTTGAACGCATTAGAGAGGGTTTATGATATTTGGGTAGATAAATAAATAAAAAGCCTTTCATTTCATGCAATAATAGTTTCAAAATAAACATTGATGTAAAGTTGTAATTAACTAACACACTTTTTTTATAATTTATAATTACATTTTTTTTTTAAATATCGCTGGACAGTAACACACAGCTCCACCTAGTGCCACACTAAGCAAAGCTTGTGTCGTGGACACTAGATAGTTGATATACTACATATAATATTTTGCAAATATGGGTAACCTCAAACGCTTACAAAAACAAAAATTTTGGCAATAACAGGAATTAATGATATTGGTCGGTAATACTCCATTAGTTCTCTATTTTTTTTTGATAATTGGCTTTATTATTGATAATTTTAACGCATCGGGGTATATACCTGCGCCAATGCTTAGGTTAATAATGTGACTTAAATTACCGCTTATTTCCTTTGACTCATGTTTTAGAATTTTTCTACACTATTTGAATTATTTATTATTTCGTAATGGTTTTGATGACAACGAAACGAACACACAAACATCTGCAGCAGTAGTTTTACCAGTGGAAAACAATGTATGAGGAAATATTAGAAGATGGCAATTCATTGCAAGACACTTTTAATTATAACAATATATTTTAAACCTTAAATAATTCCAATTATTATAATATTCTACAATCAAATTTCTTTCATCCATTAGTTTCTCTTGTTAGGAAAGTAGTAATAGAGTGTTACCTTTTTTCTAATGATTTTATTTCCAATTTCAGTTTGTTTTATTTGCTATTGTGAGCATTGTTGTACCACTCCTCTTGAGGTGTTGTAGTGCGCCACTGTCCCCTAGCGTTATGCCTGAGAATGCACCAGCCTCAAATTGTTGCTTCGAACGACTCTGTCTAAATAGTCATGACATGAACTCTCCCACGCCACCTAGTACATCTTCCTTTATATCTATGGTAATATTGTGCAAAACAGCACATGCTACAATCGTTGTTTTTGCAGTTTCAATGTTGCAGTAAAGACCTCTTAATAAACAGCGGAACCTTTGCTTCCACAACCCAAAACATCTTTCCACTGTATTCCTGGTGCGAATGTGAGCATTGTTGTACCGCTCCTCTTGAGGTATTGTTGTTCTCAGTAGTGGAGTAAACATATATGGTGTGAAAGCATAGCCACTGTCCCCTAGAATTATGCCTGAGAATGCACCAGTCTCAAATTACTGCTTCAAACGACTCTCTCTAAATATTCAGGACGTGAACTCTCCCACGGCACCTAGTAACAATGCAAATCCTTTAGTTAATATATAGTTGACCACCATAGCTTTTTAGTGAATTCAGCATACAGTCAATTCATCATCATCATCATTTCAGCCGAAGGACGTCCACAGCTGGACATAGACCACCCCCTAGTGTCGCCACATTGACCGGTCCCGTGCGAGTGCGACTCGCATCCAAATTTCATTACTGTAGAAAAATTACTTGTTCTCTCAATGTAGCAGGCATTTTTATTAATCTATGTTATTTCGGGCTAAAGCTTCTGCAATTATTTCCATATCTTGCTTATTAAAGGTTGTGAAACTCCGTGCAAATAATTTGATTAATATTAAGGTACACTACAAAGGTAACTGTAGTTTACCTTAGTATTAATTAAATTAATATAAAATAGTGCTATTGACCAAATTTCCGCTCTAATTCTGATATATAAGATTACCGCGTAAGTCAGTCATTAATTTGTCATTATGTACGATACTACTATTTTAAGCTATTTCTCTCAATGCAATGTCTGTGATTGTTCATTGGATGACGCCATGATGTTAGTAGATCACTAAACTTGTCAAAATGAACAATTATGAGATCAATGAAAGACTATCGTGACATTATTGCAATAAGAGAATCGGGGCCCAGTGCTCAATTCCTGCATCATGAATGGTGGGAAACGCACGGACATTAAAAATAGTTAACGTAATCCTAAACACCAACAGTTCTATCAATAGTAATATGGGCAACTTTGCTATACTCATATTGCTATGAAAAGGTCAAAATTTGTTTTTTTTACCATAAGTTTAAAAAAAAAATTCAAATCAAATTTCAAACACCTTTTTCTCGAAAGTTTTTTTTAGACTTACGACACTATTTAAGCGGGGGAGGGGCGTAATTGCTATGAAAAGTGATAAGCGTTAAAATTAGTTTTCCTGATTTTCTCGTTAATTACTTGTCGCAATATATTTTCAGATTCTATTTTTATGAGGTAACTTGAAGGTACATTCCTCTGGTAAATATTAGGTAACCATATGATATCTATTACATTCATTACCTATCAGATTCCCTCGTCATTCTGACTTCAGGACTGCGGCTCACTTTATTATTTGTAATAACTATTCTTGTTTCATGAAGGTACATTGAATTTCATTAAAGGTTGTTATGTTTGTGTTTGTGTTTTTATACTTACGTTTATGACTATTGCAAGCAGAAATTTTATCATACGTTCTTTCCAAGTAACTGCATGTCTATTATGTGGACGCTTAGCATGCCTTTCGTCTTGTAATTCATATTATTTAAAGCTTTTCTGTACATTTTATCATTGAGATTTTACCCATATATCGACCCATCCGAAGAACAATGTTACATTTGAAATTTACTAGGTTTTCAGGAGAGCCATTCAAAGTTCACCCCATACTTAAATGCTAATAACTTTTTTAATTATTGAAATAAAGTGATGAAAATTCACATATACTTTAATTACTTATTTAGACAACTTTTTAATAGAAAATTGTTGTATTTATGCTATTATTTTCTAAAATAAGGGGTATTATAATCACATGTTACTTTGTTCCACGTGAAGTCAATGTAACTAAGTTAACATAAAACAGTGTTTTAGGGAATTGGGTGTAGATTTTGTGATATATTTGTATATAGTTCACTTTTCTTTGGAGTTCCAGTAATGTGTGACATTCAAGATGTAACATTTGCAAAATCAAAACGAGGAATAATATCGACTTAATGAGTTTTATTATGAAAAATATAAAAATTATTGTAACATAGACTATTTTAAAACTATTTCAGTGTAGGTAATAATTGACTGATAGGCATAAATTTACCTATTTAGGTACCTATACTTAATTATAAAAGTAGTTGGCAAGGAAGTAAATCTAATTAATAAAGTAACATTAAACTTTGTACTTTTATATCACAGTTAATTAACATTAATATTGACCAGTACTAATGGTAAGTATTAAACATAAAATTTTTGGTAAGAATGTAATATGAAATTCTGAATGAAATTAAATTCTCATATAAAAACTTTATATAAACTAAACAAAACTTAAAACAAACAAACAATTTCAATACTTAATTTGAAAATAACATTTCTAATAATCAGTCTTTTTACTCCAAGTGACAAATTAGAAACCAATAAAAAATTATAAGTAATTATGTCATGAAATCAACAAAGAAACTCTAAAAAACAACATAATATTATAAGTTTAAAAGGAAAAATAATCAAAAAAGATATTAAAATTAAAAGGGAAAATAATCAAAAAATTACTGTAATCTCTATGCCTACTAATTTTCTTCATCATCACTTGTGCTGGCATCACCGTTGGGCAACGTTTTGAAATAATCATGATATTCAACAGGTATAATATTTGTATTGCATAAACTAAGAAGATCTTTGTATTTATCCCGCGAAATAGGCAAAAGCTGCTTATAGGCCTTTTTTATTTGCATATTTTGATTGCCTCTTGAGTTTCTAGTTGTATTACCGATAATTATAGCATCATACATTTCAGCGCTTAAATCGTATTTATAGTATAGTTTGTTTGAATCATTGCAATCTACGTGTACTTCTTTAATATTGTTCCAATTAACTTTCTGACCACGACAATTTTTACTCCATAGTTTATCAATAACCCGACTTTTAAAATCGTAAAAATGCTCTTGAGTTATATTTTTTACTTCATACGGATAATCATTATTTTTACTCCATCTCACTAATAATTGCCACTCTTGAGGTGTATAGATTATTTTGGCACGCGAGGCATTTTCAATACATGCATGAACGCTATCACCTTCATTCTGCGTGTGACCTTTCTCCATAAAGCGATGTGTGATGGTCACTTTGTACTTGTTAGAAGCGTAAATGTAGGATGAGTACACGATACGGTTTCTATTTTGACCGGCGCAGTTGTCAGACCAAAACAGGAACTCGCGAACTCCTTTTTGCACGTTACAATCAATAAAATCAATCAAGCAACTGCTTACATCGTTAGCTCCACGCTTAGCTATCGTTTCGTCCCACATATAACACGTTCCATGTTTATTACCCATATCAAAAATTGTAAAATTTAAGCAGCTTAATTTTCTTTTGTAATAAAAAATACTAACTTGTCCGTGAGGACAAGTCAATACCTTTTCAAAATCGAACACCGCACAGACTATCTCACCATTAGAATTTTTGGCCCTCTCTTTATCTGCAGTTTTCATAGCTCTTGCAATCTTTTTTCTATCCTGATGTTTAGCAAAAGTATCTTGTTCTACTTCAGAAGGATTTTTCAAATTTTTAAATATGTGACATTGGTCACATTGATCTTTTTTAGGAACAAAAAATGCCAAGTTAAAGTAGTTATTGACAATATCACGGTATTGCCTTTCTGTCCGTGCTTTGATTGAGTACTGTTCGTCGTTGAACCACTCCTTGTATAAAGTAAACATGCGAGCTATACTTAAACTACCGTCCAGATATAATTTATTACTTTTCTCCCTGAGATAATGGGATTTCACAGGTTGGAAAGACTTGACGTGGTCACAAACACTACGAATCATTTCATCGACAAGTACTAATTTGTGACTCTTGTGACGACCTCGTTGATCCTCTTCCACGACTGCAGTACCATCATACTTTGACCAAGCAGTTTGTAATACTCTGCCACTTATGCCAAGAGTATTTAAAAACATTGTCTTACAGACATCTATTTTAGCGCAAACAGGTTCGGACGTTATAACAGGAAGAAAATATTTATAAGTAAACTTACGATTATTTGGCTCGTCACTATTAATACAGCGTTTTTTTTTAATTTTTAGTGTAAACTGTATTACGTAAGCCCACTGTTTCTGTTTATCAGCCAATGACCAAAATTTCCTGAAAATCTCTAGGCGTTGATCAGGTGTTATTTTGTCACTGCATTTATAACGACATTGACATGCTGGCCTAATTTAACTTCTCATCTACTAATTTTCCTCTTTTCGATATATATGATTTACCCATATTAGTACGACATTTCCGTTTAACATCATACCAGTTTTCCACGTTCCGGGTACGTTTTCTAGATTTTCTATTCGTAGTTGAAGGGTTATCAGCTGAATCTAACCAACGTTCATGTTCCGTACAAAATACATCTTGACATTTAGCCTTGGAGTGATGGTTTAGAGGAGATGGCATTGGTGTAGGGATATTCAAACAGTCTACCAATATACTATTAATATGATTTACTGGCATCGGGGAATTTTCAAAACTTGTTGTGGTTTCGATATTAAATGGAGATGCATCTATCAAAGTGGCACTGGAAATATTATCATATATTATCATCAGAGCTGGTTTTGGGCTTACATTTTTGGGGACTGTATTTAATGAGTTAACAGTGTCATTTACAGCATTTTCATCTTCTATGTTCAATAATAATTGATCTTCTTCGATTGTGTTATTACCGACAACTTCGTCCGTATCACTGAAAACGTCGCGTAAAAGGACGTAAGTTTCTTCGACCCCGTCCGGTAAAGGTGATGAAAGCTCCCGATCATCTAAAACAAATTGACTAATAAGTCTCCTGTACCATAATAATTTATGCAACCTGTCCACCGGGCACTGTTATTACCTACTACTTAGATAGTTTATGATTCCTAATGTGAACAGATCTAGCGCAGATCAATAGTAGAAAAATCATATTTTATTTTACATAAATAAATAGTAATTTTGTAAATAATTCATAATAATGCTCTTAAACAATTCTAGTATAAAAAAAATGTAAATATTTAAATACACAAAAAGATTTTATTCGAACAAAGATACATTTGATTTGACTTCCATCGAACAACGTAACATATGCGGATAGTACATTATTTTACTAATGAATCTCCGAAGAACACAGTTACATCTGCACTCATTGTATATAATAATGATGATATTTCCGAAGTATGACGTTACATGTTCACTTGAAATACAAAAATTTATAAAAATACTAATTTATATAAAATTAAATGTAATTACTTTTACCATGACAACAACTATTACTTTTATATTAAAACACAACATTTTAAAACATTGTATAGTTTTCAAAGTAAACTGTTTCACGTGCATATGTATCTATTTTGTTCGGAGGACACAAAATTTTGCGGTTTAACCTTTTTTACGGATATTTTTATTAACAAACAGTAAACAATCATAATTTCATTACATAATTAATAAAAAATAAACACTTACCATTATCTTTTTGGATAAAGTTTCGTTGTAGCTGTTGACTAGAACTTGCATTATCTGTACTTTCATCGGGCAAAATTAAAGACAATATTTTCTTCGAACGTTTCATATTGAATAATAAACTCAAATATCAAAGGAATATGTAAATGCAATTAGAAAAACAAATAAACAACACGTAATTTAACCGTCACCCATGCACAAGCAAACACATACACACCTCCCGCCGACACGACCGCGAATGACGAAGTAACCAGCGCGCGGGCAGCGGTAGCGCGGGGTGGGGCCCGTGTACATCGATCTATCTATTAATGAATTTCTATTCTTCGAAATACTACTACGTATTACGTTCTTGGCACATTATAACTTCGAAAATAGGCTTTATAAAAAGAAAATAAATACACCATTAGATAGCTCTTGTTATTCTAAATTAAATACGATAAACAAAAAAAATTGATACATTTTTACAAGTAACTATGTTCTTAGGATGGGTCGATATGTATATGACATCGTTGCATTTGAGTCATTTCAATCTTTGTTCACTTTTGTAACACAGAGTATAAAAAGTCTATCAATGCTTTCTACAATTTGTGCAGTCTCTAAGATTTCTTTGGCTTTGACACTATATCCGTACTTTTCAGCCAAAAGTTTTAAGACGGCAGCACCAGTATTACTCAGAACTTGAGCAGCCAGCTTGACCTTCATTTTAGTTCTAAATGTACTTTGTTTTTTTTCTAACACATCTAGCAAGTGAGACCACTTTCCTTTTTTTCCATTTATTACAATTTCTCCCCCATTAAGAAATTATTTCGGAGCGATTTAAATAAATGTTTAATGTCAAACATTATACAGACGTTCATATCATTTAATAAGAAATAATTGGAGGTACTTGGGATGCCACACCACTTCTTTAGTAAATTTAAACTGCCAATATTTGTGGGCCCTTGGTCACATTCTGTGGTAATCACGGTAATTCCAACATCAGTAACAGCCTTAATTACATCTTTAATAAGATCAGCTATTTCTGAAGATCTGCGCTGGTTTTCACCCAAGTCTGCAAATTCAATAACTTTGACTCGGATTTAGGATAAGGCGCCTTTCCAAAGCTATCTCATCGAAATGCACGGCCCATAACCTGTCTTTTTCATTTAATTTTGGAACTTTCTTTTTAATATGATCCATAATGTTTTGACTTATACCAGGTTCTAAATCGATGCTTTGAAGAAGATTTTGCAGGGTTCTTACGCTTAGTAATGTCATCAAATGTTGTAGATGTGTGTGTGTACGAGATGACTTCTTATATATAGCAATTGCCAATGCTTTTTCTAAAGAAGTCCATCCTTTTCCTCCAGGTTTTTTGTCATGGTCGGAAATATAATTATATATGCTTTGATCAAAGTTTTAGTGCTAATGATTTAATCCGTGGGATTATAATTATTCCCTTCCCGTAAAACATTTATTTTGCGCTTTTACATTTTTTTATCAGCTTTCGTTTTCGTGGCATCAGGTTTCGTAGCATTCTTTCTGCATATAATATGCATGTCGCATCCTAGGGTGGCCGAGATACGAAGTATCGGGTCTTCTTCTCGATCCGACATAGTTTGGCAATCGAACGAAACATAATTCAAATTAAAATAACTTTATTCAAACCAACGGTTTTACAATACGAGAAACAAACACGTGCGTTGGTACTGAGTGTCTGCCATAGCTGTCGGAGCTCGACTGTCGCAACACTGTCCCTTCTACAGCCTTCACTACATCCCCTCTACCGACGATCGTGTCCAAGCGGTAGGGCGCTTGCGTTTCCGGTATTGTTAGTTCACAATACTAATTGATAGATGGCGCTGCTAGTTGCACTATAGCGCCTTCAATCCATGACAAGCATATTATTATGCAGAAAGAATACTACATCAAAATTGAAAGAACAGTGGCAGATCTCCAAATTAAGAATTGTCTGGCATCAAATTGAAGCGTCCCGTAATGAAAAATATGTTAAAAGATTTGGCGTTAACTCCAGAATCTATAAATGAGACTATTTTCATTCGGGAAAGCCGACAATTTTTTTTTTTAATTTTTAGGTTATGAAACAACAATTATTCATAAAACATCGCAGATTGAAATTAAATCATAAATAAATGTACAATGTGGTGAGGTCAACAGCCTGGTTCCAGCCAAGAGCGGCGCGACGGGCGGCGTGATTTGCAGTTGCTTGTCACAACTAGACTAGTTGCTCTGAGCTGTAGCCGCCTCGATACTCGCTAGTACGTTTATTTCACTCGCGCACCGCGCAACCCATCGCCACCGCTTGCCGCACCGTAATCTGCGCCGCAATTCGCGCCGCTCTTGACTGTGGCCAGGCCGAAAGTGAGGGTAAGAGTATTAATGGATAAAATGAGAAAAACCCAAACAAATTCTAACCCTCGGTGTAGAGTAGTAGTCAATAGAATGTTTGCAAAAGCTGGGCGCGTATTAAAAAAAATACACTAGCCCCGTAAACCTAAAACTTAGGGTTATTAAACCTACTGTTAGGGCAAATAAAACATATTTTGTATAACGTTTTTATTTTATTCCCCATCCTCTTCTCGTATTATAATCTCAATCTCATCAAGAAGACCTGATGGTGCTGAGATATGTTCTTGATGTCTGGCCTATCTTAGATACCACACTAAGTTATAGTGACAATTTTGCTCCTATTCACCTCTATTCTGTATCCGCTTGGAAACGTTCATGTTCACCGTAATAAAACCGAGCTTGTCTTATTTGGTACATCCACAAGGCGAACAGAATTCAATCGCTATATTCCAATATTGGAAAACATGAAATATTATTTTGGTCAGCACATATATTTTAAAAGTGGGCTGATCGTCTATTCAAATTAAGAGCCTCTAGCTCTACCATGTTTGCCAGATTATTTTCTAAGTCAATTCTTTCTCGAATTACATCCAATATTCTGAGGAATATAGGGGAACCCGGGGCAATGTGGGCCCCTTAAGGGAAATCGTGAATAAAATCTGAGAAAAACAAGATAATGAAAAAAATCAACAGCCATTTATTAGTATCGTTATTCCTTATTATCATTAATCTTTAAAAAATAATTCAGGCTACCAGTATTTGGTGCTAACAGAACTTAAAAAAATATATAAGCTGCCTGTTTTGCCCCGTGTCTGGGGTAAAATGGCCACAAACGTACATAATAGGCATGTACGTTTCAAACCGAGCGCAAATAGTACAAATGTGACGGGAGTCGTCATCATTATCCTCTTCACCGGCGCAGGAACAGTGGGCCCATCTCTGACATTCACGGCACGTGACCCACCCTCAGTAGATTCTGAGTACAAATATCCACAGTACAAACATTCTACATCTTCTTCCTCCGATTCGTTTTCATATTTTTTTCCTCGTCTTTTTCTTCCTTCCTTTCTTCTCATTAGCCAATGGTTTCCGTGTCTGGGCTTCTTCTATTTCCTTCATTTATGGTAAACTGGTTATTAATGCCATTTTCCGCGTTTCCTAGTGACTCGTTTTCGGACACGTGCTTTGGGTTTTGGCATGATGTCTACAGGCGACATGACACGGAAAGATTTTCCAGGCAGTGCAGTGGCACATAGCTGCAGTGGCGAACTATAATTATATCTGCAGAAAGAAGATCAACTTAATAGAATTACTCGAGGCAAAACGGGCCCAATAGCAAAGTAGCAAGTAACTCTGATTAAAAACAGTACGTAATACTTAAATAATTCTACAAGCAATAAATTAGCATGATAGTGTTTTAGTTTTTTAATCCAATCAATAGTTTTTTTGTCAATCGATCGTAACCACTCATTTCGCGCTAATTGGCTCGCAGTGACTGAATGACGTAACGACCACTTTGTGGTGCAAGCTGATTAGAACTTTTTCTAATAGCTTTTCAAACGAAGTTTGAACCACCACGAATGGAGTTGCTAATTTATCTCGTATAATCGGCTTAAATGCGGATTTGTACCTATACTTAATTAACGACTGTAAGTAATTCAAAATTTGATTTAAAAAAAATTAAATTGTTCAATTTGCAAACTGGACCATTAACTAATTGGACAAATTGCGAATGCGTTTTGAGAATTGGACATTTTCCCTCTGGACATTTTTCGAATTGAACATAATACGCCCAAACGATAAAGATCTAGTCAGTTTGGCAAAAGTGGTTAAATACTTAGGTTTTATTATTGATTAAAATGGTGGAAGGGGAGATCCAGACAAGGTAATAAGGCTATTGCAAATATGCTTCATCCAAATAATGTTTCTGAATTGAAGGAAGGTGTGCCGCCAATAGCTACACTGCCCTATTAAAAGATAACTCCGCAGGTTAGAGCGGACTCGCCAAAGACGACAATAAATCATAAGACTGCTCACCCATCACCGAAATCTGAGTTGGCAGCTTGAGTTCAACTTTGACTGTATTGGCCAAAAAGAACATTTCCAGTCCCTCAATGTAAGCGGACCAGTTTCCCGTCTTTATGTTGAACTCCCGTAGTTGACCCGCATAAATTTTTGTCGTCGCCAATGTTGAAAGAAAACGAAACCATAGACCCATCCAAGATGGACGGAAACAACTAAAGGCGTGTATATATACACAACAATTACAACCTGAGACTTAGTCTTGCATAGCGCCATCTATCGTTTTTCATTGGGAGCTGGACTAGAAAACACCTTTTTCGAATTTGAACCATTTCAAATATGTATTTTGAATGAAAAATAAAACATTTGGTAAAAAAAAAACTACACCTGCTAACCCGGTAACACTCGGTTTAAAATAAAAAATTGGTTGTCTGTAAAGTCGGTTTACGGACGATAGATTTACGTGATAACGTCATAATCATTATTTTATGTAATACAAAAAACAAAAAAGTGAAAAATAACTTCAGAAAAAACGCTTCAAAAGTCGGTGACCTTTTTTTGATTGATTTAGTTTTTTTGTCTCCGACTTCTGAAGCGTTTTTTCTGAAGTTATTTTTCACTTTTTTGTTTTCTCTGAAGTCGGTTTTATTTTTTGTAAAAAAGTTTTTATTTTTCACTTTTTAGTGGTTCACATATGCTTACCCCTTCACAGCGTACCAGCGTGATTTTATGTTATGAACTGGTGTAAACAATAGACAGATATGAGATTTCGGCAACCCAAGTACATTTGCTATCATTTATTGAGGAGTTCCGCTGCATATCCGAAGTTCTTCATCAGATCTTCATCAAATTGAATTGGGATCACTTCGAGAAAGTACAATTCCTAAAACTACCCAAACCGCTTCTAGTGTGCCTATAAAATGTGAAGAATTCTCTCTATTTCTCCAGAATCCCATCATCAGCTACTGATTTGATGATTATAAGACCACAAAGGAAGCACCAGCTTTCAAATAAAATAAGAACGATCAAAATCGGTTCACCCAGTAGAAAGTACTGAGGTAACAAATATTTTCGAAATCGGGTGTAATTTAAACATGTGCGTACCCCCTCAGAGTGTACAGGCGTGATGTTACGTCATAATATAGTATAAACAATGAACCTACAAGCGATGGCAGCAATCACTGCAGATTTGCTGTGTATTTTTAAAGAGTTCCGTTGTATATCTCCGAAGATCAGCATCAGGTCTTCAGCAAACTAAAATGGGACCAAACGGGAAGCACCAGCTTTCAAACAAAAAAAGAACCATCAAAATCGGTTCACCCAGTCGAGAGTACGGAGGTAACAAACACAAAAAAAAAAAAAAAAAAAAAAAAAAAATACAGACGAATTGATAACCTCCTCTTTTTGGAAGTCGGTTGAAAAAGGAGGTGGAACGTTACTATGGAACGTTACTAGTACTATGGAACGTTACTATTTTTCATGAGTGTTGCTGGTATTATCAATTTATAAGACGTTATCACGTCAAAAACTAAATTTCATCTTTCATTAATAAATAATTTGTGTAGAACATAAAACGTTGTCAATCGGATCTTCTGCGCGAAAACAAAGAAATATACCCCTCCCGTCAAAGGCCTAGGCCGTACTGACATGTTGGTCCTGGCGATGACCGGGTGGCAGAGCGTCCGAGTTGAGGTTACAAAGCTTGAAGTTTCAGAGTAAGGCTTCAGAAATCCGGCTTTTACAATGAAACCAACGGTTTCGAAAAATAAACCGGATACTCCCTGCTCAACTATCCAGCAAAATCTCATGGCCTAATTTTAAGTTCTATTTATAATTCATTTTTTTAGAGGTAACTTTGAAGTATTTTTCTAACGAGTCAATGTCATGAGATCGTGTTTCAACAACGTAGTTCAAGTAGTCCTCAACTATGCTCTACAATTAATTATAAAGTGAAAGCTGCAGTAATAATAAAACGAAAGCCATCCAATTTTCCCCAATTTGGGATTAATAGGGCTTTTAGGTGAAAGCGCCAGGTTAGCCCGCGAAATTCAAATTTTCTTACATTTTACACTTTCCAGGTCATTGTCAGTGTAAACATAGGACATAACATATTACACGTATGTAGTTACAGAATTAAAATTAGTAATATCATCAATACAACCCTCTAAGCTCATTAGCAAAAGAAGTGTCTCCCACGGCATTGTCACAAGTATGAAAAAAATCCTCTAGATTTACAATTGCTATTATGTAGATAGAGAGGTGTGCGTACTCCCAGCGGAAAAAAAGACGAATTTCTTTTATGCAAATAATTTGTGTATGACATCGTGTAAATATGTGTGTATGAGCGATTTAGTGAGAAACAGGGTGTGCTGCCGAACACATCGTCGATGATGCCGCTGTTTCTCGCTCTAGCAAATCTAGCAAATGAGGATTCTGAGCGAAGAGTGATTCTATGCTGAACGTGTGGGGCAAAACAAACATTCTATGAGTAGCAATAGAAATAATGCTCTCGAAAGACAATGTACTACTGACCCCTCTCGTTGAGGTAGAACACGTGAACTTGTCCTATTATAAAGCTGCGTCAGATCCAGACTTGGAGTGATGTTAAACTTGGTCAAGTTCAATGTTACTAGATGCGCTTTTCCGACCACGTTGGCGTCGGGCGACCGGGCACCAGTAGGGTGAGAGGGGCGCGCTGAGATACTACGCATGTAATAATCGTACAGAGCCATTTTGAGTTCTGCTAGTTTACGGCGCACACATGTTCTGTATATTATTTCGAATCGTGAGGAAATCGGTTAATTATCATTCTCCTGTCCTCGTCACAGTTATTGTATTACTCGTCATGTCAGCAGTACTTTCTAGCCATATCATACTTCATACAGTCCATCCTTTTCTTTGGCCTTCCTCTAGTGTAATGTACTCTGTGCCTCTACTCTTAAAACTTAAAAGCAGAAGACAATATATTATAGGTATAGATAATGTAAGTCGCGGTGGGCGACGGCTCTAAATCTGTCATACAACGCCGCTCCCGCTGATCCGTGAATTCAGTTTCATCACATTATAATTCTATCAACAAAACGCAGTAATAGAGTTTTAAAAACCTCCTTCGACTAAAGCTATCATAGAGTGACAATCATTTTATGATAGATGATTGACAATATGTCTTGAGACATGTTTTTGACAGAACCTACGTGGCATCTAGCTGTTTGCAGCAAACATTTTAGAAATTAATAACGATACGTATGAACAAAGATGGTCAAGTTTTAAGTCATCTCTTTATTATGTGCACTTTTAGTCGTAGGCAAAGTGTTATTATAAGAAAATCTATAGTGTTTTTTGATGTTTTCTATTAAAGGAGCAAAGGTGGGTCTTAATTGAATTGATTTGATTTTATTATGACATGGATAAACGTACTAGAGCACACAACACGCCTTGGTCATTACATAGCAAAGATACATACATTATGCGAATTCTTTAAACTATATCTTTATGTTTGTCACATGCGCTGTATACCTTGAAATTGAAAGTTGATTGTTTCATTCCAGGAAACACTTGGTGACGGACACTTTCAATGGCAGAGTATTTTGAAATTTGTATATTTAGCATGCTCATTGTCTTCCTCGGCGTATAATCATGACATATTTTCAAAGGTGTGCGGAAACGGTACCTACCTAGATGCGTTTAAATAAATAAATCGCACTGTTTGCGAGTTATTGTTGAATTTATATACAAAGTACATAGAATGAAATAAGCTTGAGATTGCAAATACTATTTGGTGTTCGACTCCGATTTGCGAGTTTTACTAAAAAGTTCATGAGAGTGTGTCATGCTCACTCAAATGTCTTTCTCGCTGTAGTAGTGGCGCGTGTGTCAGATCATTTAGTTACTATTATAACTGTTTAATTGAATTTTTTATTTTTACTAAGATTATTTTTTTACTTGCACATCTTGCTACTTACATTATTTTCACATAGTGACATCTCGACACGAATGATGCAAACAAGGGTTTGTAACAATACTCTGATTCTAAGGAGTCCATGGAGTTTCTTGCCCGTTCTTACTCATATAGATCTACGATTTGGAATGGGTAACTAAAGTTCTATGGCTGTGACTGGGGTTGTAAGTCCATTTTATTGCTGTCTTTGCTTCGGCAATTTAAAAGCGCCTGTAACTGGCCTGCTTGAAATGAATACCTTTGATTTGATTTCTTAATAATATAATTTTACTCCTTAAAAATCTTAATAACTCAATGATAGGCAACTGACAGCCTAAACCATTGTGTGTAGAAACGAAAATATTGAAATAATTTTATTTGAAAATTCGTCCCCCAAGGGGAAGAAAGATAGTTGTTTTATTCAATAAGAAATCTCATCAGGTTTCATCAATCTCACGGTAAAAATTCCCCCTACTTAAAACTGTTGAATGACCAATTAAAAACCGGCCAGATCACCTTGGTAGCTTTTGTAGGCGCGTATTCCTCTGGTCATCTACAGTTATGTTTAATCTGTCATAATTTCTTTTTCAGTGAGGTTTATTGAATATATCTTATGTGAAGCCACAATCGGCATAACATATGTGTGCATGGATAGTTTCATCAAACAATATACTAGGAGATATGACTGTAATAAATATATGAATCCACTCCTCAGAGGGATATCTTACGGCAGATTTTTACAGACTTCTATGATGATACTTCTTGTGAGTATTCTTCTTCTTAGTCTTAGTTTTAAAATTATTGTAAATGTACCGAGACTTGGAGGCAGTGAACCAAGGACTTCTTTGCGTTCGGCTAAATAATAAGTGCAAGCTAACCAACATGGGCTTGGCACTCGTGATGTAAACAGCTAAAACTGGCGTTACTGTTTTACCGTCAACGTTTTACCGTATAATTAATTTTCAATATATAAAATGAATAATAATAGATACCAGCCTGTTAATGTCCCACTGCTGGGCAAAGGCCCCTTCTCATACTGAGAAGGCACGAGCATTGATCAACACGGTTACAAGACGGGGTGGCGATTTCATACTTATATTAATTATAAGTCCAGGTTTGCTGACGATGATTTCATTCACCGATGTCTGTGATGTCCAAGATAAACTAAGAAAGTACATATAAATAGAAAAAGTCTCATTGGTACCTACTTGCCCGTATTTGAACCCACAACCTTGTGCATGAAAGGCCTTAGCCACTGGCCCATCACGACATATACGTGTGGAATTTTTCAATGCATACTGGAGGGAAAGTACCCTAAATACTGGTGATTGCAAATTTTACTCAGAGAAAAGATTCCTTTAAAAAAAAAACAAATTCTGTATTCACAGATTTTCTAAAATTAGCTTGTCACATATGGGTATCGATCCCGGGATGCTTCGAAAAAATAATATTTTCTACCATTTTGACACCAATCGATCTCACGAACATGATAAATTAAATGAAACAAAAAACCATTAATTAATCTTATTTTTATAACTGTTCTTTAGATTTTATGTTTTTTTTTTTTAAATTTAATTTATCATGTTAGAGAGATTTGATCCATAATATAAAATCTTTCAATCTTTTCTTTCTATCGATTGATATAAAATCTTTAGGGTGTTCTTTTTTCGAACTTTAGTCGGTTCGATTCCTGAGTAAGTGACAAGCGAATCTTCGAAAATCTGGGAATACAGATTGTTTCTTTTTAAAAATGAAGGAATGTTTCCTTTCAGTAAAATTTGCTATCTTTAGTATTTCGAGTACTTTCTGTCCAGGTGGCATTGAAAAAATTCGCCCTGTTTACAAAAGGTGTAATAAAATTTCAGAAGTAATTAAATAAATAAAATAAATAAATAAATATCGCTGGACATAAACACACAGCGCCACACTAAGCAAAGCTTGTGTCGTGGTCACTAGATAGTTGATATACTACATATATACTTTTTTGTTTGTAAATACATACTTATTATACATATAAACATCCATGACTCGGAAACAAATGTCTATGCTCATCACACAAACATTTGCTCCTACCGGGATTCGAACCCAGGTCCCTAAGAACGTAAGGCAGCGTCACTACCACTACGCCATTCGAGTCGTCAAATGGTTTGCGGTTATAACATTTGGTTAGCAACAAAAATCAGCCGAATACACATTTTGTTAGCATATCCAAATACACTCTTGATCTACAAACAATTTTATAATCATCAACATCAGCTTAATAAATGTCACTCTGCAATATAATCACTAGGTCGAGATTTCACAATTGTTCAGCAAAGTATACCCAAACGGCAATGCTGCGACCACAATTACAAATGTTAGTTTGTTTTAGCACGCTGGTTATTTAGCTGACAGCATAGAATTTTTGATGGTAAGTTTTCGAGACGTGAGTCCTTGGTCGAAATGTGAGAGAGATGACGACACTAATTGTGTACCGATCAAGGAAATAATGGTGCTGTGCAATCGGAACATTACGACACATTTTACCAAAACAGCTGCCTTCGTATACTACACGTAAGTGGTCGTGTTGCTAACGCTATCATCATCTGCATACCCTTTTTCCATCTATTACTTTTTTAACATTGTATTTTAATTCTTTTTCTGCGACACAGTTTTATAACTAATATGCCTATATATACGTATATAACCATATTAGTTATCAATTAGTATAATGGCAATCAATTAGTAAAATTTGTTTGTTCCAATAAAGATTACTTGATTTGATCGATCTATGACGGGGTTCGAGCTTCCAGTCTAACCGGATACAGCTAGATAAGAGTATTTTGCATTGAGCAACTGCCTATCAGACCTTCACAGCCAAATTACTGGGTGATATACAGGTTGGATTTTTATTTTCTAAAGGAAATAGCAAAAGATAGATAGCAAATTATACTAAAAGGAAAAACTTCCTTCCTGTCAACGATCTAGAAGTGGCAGCCGAGACTACAGGCTTAACGTGCTTTCCGAGGCACGGAAAATTCAAGATAATGTAATGAGTGGTCGCCCATCCACAGATCGGCCATGGCAAGCGCTGCTTTCACTTAAAGATTGACAACTGCGGCTGTTATTGATCTATTTCTTTGAAATATCATTTTATGAACTTAATTTAATTACTTAGTCAATAAATTTGAATGACTTTTTCATGATATCGTTATTGGATGGGGTTAAATGCAATCAGAGAGTTGTGTTAATGATTATAATTCTGCAATCAAATTACATGATTAACTACATAATAACTACACAACACACAACATCAATACAGTATACCACATTAGTGTTTGTTTATGCGAAACCAGAAACACGTGTCTCGTATTTTTATGTAAAGAATCCATGTACAAAATTTCAAATGTGTATCTTGAATAATCACAACGTTATAAGGTTTTAAAGTTACATGGTTGTCCGTTCAAAAGTATGCTTACCGAGTCACCGCGCGGCGCCTCTATGACGCCGCGGGCCGTCCGCCCAAGCTTCGACAGTCGCACGTTCATTGATAATAATTTGGTAGTAAGTACCTACCTACTAGTACCTAACCTTATGGAAAATGTATTGTAATTAACTGGTGATAACATTTTTCATCACAGTTTCAGGCTTTGTACTGTCGTAATGGTTAAGTGTAGGTAGATATTTTTATTGTTACTTTATTCTTAAATGCAGCCGTAAGGGATAAGATGTAGTCAATGCGATTTGTAACAACTTACGACAACCACATAAAGTCCAAAGTGGATGAAAAACATCGCATTACTAGACCACTTTGCAGGCTCTAGGTACAAAATAATAACTTTCTACAAATAACCATCTTGGCGTGTTTAAAAATGTTAATCATCACTATTTACCACTAGCTGACCCGCGCAACTTCGTCTGCGAGTGAGGGTTACTTTTTTAATAAAAAGTATCCTATGTTACTTGTAATACCTCCAAAATATGTGTATAAAGTTTCATGATGATCGGTTGAGTAGTTTTCGCGTAAAAGCGTAACGAACAAACTTACATTCACATTTATAATTTTATAGGATAATTTACTAAATCACTATTTACAATGTCTTTGAATCACTATTTACACTGGCTTTGAATCACTCAGACGTATGTTAATAACTGTTCGAAATGTCTCCCTCTTTGCCTTATGCACAGACGAGCGCGCTTACGCAATTTTTTATTTAATTTACGTAATACATAGGTATTGTTTTTCGCAAACGCACTTTCAATTTTGTTTTTCAAGTCTGTTTCACTTTGAGGCTCTATTTCATAGACTAGGTCTTAGACCCCAAAGATAAAAATCTAAGGGCGTTAAATCAGGCGATCTCGCTGGCCAATAAACTGGCCCTCCACGACCGATCCATTGCTCACCGTACAAGATATTCCTCAAGATATTCCTGAACTTGTCTTGAAAAGTGTGTGGGAGCTCCGTCGTGCTGATAGAGAATACCCTGACCGCGTAGCAAGTCCAGGGGCAAATTGTCCAAATGTTCGGGTAGCGTATTGGTGAGGAAATTTAAATAGGTGGCACAGTTTAACCTTGGCAAGTTAATCGGTCCTATCACATGGCCCTTTACTAGCCGGCTGGATTGAATCTGCGTGGGCTAGGTGCGGGTTTTCATGAGCCCATTAGTGATTGTTGTGAATGTTGTACAGTCCGCGATGCGTAAAAGTACACTCATAAGTCCAAAGAATGTTGGCGTCGCGATTAGTCAGCCACCACCGGCAAAATGGAATTCGTGGTTCACGATCATTGTCGCACAGTTCTTGGGCACGTCGGAAATGGTAAGGATATTGTCCATCACTGGCACCACAGGCTGACGTTAAATATCCTGGCGACCTTTGTTGTGCTGCTCTCGGGATCGTGAGCCATGTAGTCCAAGATTCCTTCTTGGACTGTGGTACGCGTAGGTATGCGTGCCACTCCTCTATCAACGGCTGTAGGAGGCCGAACGGTACCCTAGTCCTTTGATCGTTGAGTGGCGGAAAGCATAGTGTTCCACGACACTCGGATGCCAAGTTGTTCCTAGTAACGCCGCACTGTCGGTATACGTTATCACCACAGACTGCTAGTGTGCGCACCATTAGAGCAGAGATGTAATTTTCGTGCTCTATTCTGAACCTGTGAATACCGATCGACTTTTCTGATAAAGTTAAAGTTCGTCGTAAGGGATCTCAAAAGTGCTTACTCCATATACAGCAAGTAACGTATACTTTGCACTTGTTACTAGTGATAACGAATTTAATATTAAATTCCATGTTATTTCATACCAATCTTCTTGCTAAGGATTGTTTAAATTTTAATCGGACTATGCAAACATTCTTGATTGCATAGAATCGAACGCAAGTATGCACATTCGCTCGTGCACCAAAATGTGGACCAGCTTGCTTTCAGGTCTCATTAGAGGCACCGTATACTCGGAGTTTCCGAAAGAGTGGGTTTAAAAATGAACATGGACAAGACGAAGGTCATGTTGAATGCCCATGTCACACCTATTCCTATCGAAATCAGAGACTCTACACTCGGAAGGTGTGGACGATTATGTGCACCTGGGACAAATGGTCTAGTTAGGTAGATCTAACTTCGAGAAAGAGGTCAATCGTCGAATCCTACTCGGCTGGGCAGCGTTCCGGAAGCTGTGCGGTATCTTCTCGTTCGACCAGTGTGTGTTGCCGGTGACTACATACGGGACCGAAACGTACGCTCACTATGGGCCTTATCAAAAGGCTTAAAGTCACCGAAAGGGCAATGGAGAGGGCTATGCTCGGAGTTTTCGTGCGTGATCGAATCAGAAATGAAGACATCCGCAAGAGAACCAAGGTCACCGACGTAGCCTGAAGAATTGCCAAACTTAAGTAGCAGTGGGCAGGGCACATTGCTCGCAGAACCGAGTGACCGCGAACCGGAAGACGATGCATTGAAAGACCTGCCGCTAGGTGGACCGATGACCTGCTGAAGGTTGCGGGAATCCGTTGGATGCGAGTCGCACGGGACCGGTCAATGTTACACTTGGGGGAGGTCTATGTCCAGCAGTGGACGTCTTTCGGCTGAAATGATGATGATGATGATACTCCATACCATTACCATTACCATTTCCATTGCCTAATAACTAAGTTTTGTAGTGATTTAAGAGGACTGCACGTGGACTTGCACGTTCAAATCCGAAACTATGGGGAATAGCGACACATACTTTTCTTTACTTTGTGGTATGTCATTACTTCCCAGAATTTGATCCTATTCAGCGACACTATCAAATGGTGTAATAATACAGTAATTGTTTTTTTCCAGAACTAATGGGATCAGTTCCTGGCTAGAAACATTGATTTTTCAAAAATCGAATGGAACAGATTTAGTTTTCATCAAAATAGGGCTCGACACTCGTTTGAGCGTTTTTCGCTATTGCTCATAGTTCCGGATTTAGCCATGCCCGACTTTAATGTCTGAGATAAACCATATCCTATCAATATGAGAAAATAGTGACAGGTGACCATAGAAGCGACGACTACTTTTTACTTGAGAGACGACTACCTTTGTTTTCGAGAGGCACCGAGCCCCCGCTTTTGACTAACTGTTTGAAACATTTCAGGAAAGCGTTTGCTGCATTAGATAGAACTACACTGACCTTCAGGGTTTTCGTTCTTGGCCTGGTGTGGGTGTTAGTATTCATTTTTTCATCGGTAAGCGACGGAACAATTCTAAAGGTAATGTTTTTTTTTACTTTTAAAGTAGAAGAAGAAAATGATAGCTCTGTAAATTAAATAATAGTTGGATAGTTGCTTCGTGTTTATTGCATTGTATGAAAATAGATCCGAGTTGGTGACTACATACTGATCGGATATAATTTGAGTCAATCGATACGCAATGATGAAGAATATGTGATTGACAATGGTATTAGTGGCAGTGTCATCAGCTGTTGTACCATTTTATATTTGTTTGTAATGGGTCGTACTTGAGATACAATGAGACAATATTACAGAATGTAAATAGTGACGCTTGCTATTAAATCATATACAGAGTGGAGAAGACAATACGACAATAAATGAAAACACGCGTAATACTAGTTCATAGGAATAATTCTACACAATTAAAAAACCCCAAAACCGAAATTTAAAAAAAAATAAAACAGACAAAATCTAACTCTAAGGATACTCTTTATGACTCTTATTGGCCTGGTTTAAGGTCTAATTTGCAGCAAATCAAATTTAGCGAAAGTTTTTAAATAGCGAGTTGGCAAGGGGTCGTTAACCTGTTAGTGCTTCCTTAAAATCAGATACATCATGTAGCAAATGTTGAAGGTGAAAAATAATTTCTTGTGACTAAACTACTTGATATTTTCAAACGATTTTTTTGTTGTTTGTTAGGAACGTCTTGAGGTATGCGTAGTTTAATTTATTGTCGTATTGTCATCACCACCCTGTATAAAATGACAGGACTGCTTTTGGGCAAGCGCTACTGGGGGTATAAAATGATGGTCACTGACACAGTTAATATTATGAATTTGCTTTTAAAAATAAAATAAAATTTAAAAAATGGTAATTCTTATTATTTTCCTACAATGATTCTGCTAAAGTAGCCATTTTAGACCCCCTGATGAGCCTATGGTTCTGGGTTCCAAAGCTGGATAACGTTCTTAAGATAACACGAACCGTACTAATCGAGACCGCGAGATTCTGCTTGTAGCGAACTAACTCCTCTTGAACATGTCCAAAGTTGTCCATACTATACTTTTAGGGTACCCAAATGTGGACCGCTTTTCCACTACTTACTATTACGTTGCGAGCTATTACACTTTTGGCACCAACCAGACACAAATCCACCCTCACTCCCGGTTGTTTCTGATAAAGTCTGATTTGTATTATATTTATCCTAATAAGCAGTAAGCCTACTGACAGTCCTTAAATGATCTTGTGGCACTTAGTACGTAGTTACGACCCAAAAATGATTACCAAATCATCGTACTGATTCAAAGTTATATTTCTATTTCAGATTATTAAACTATCGTTCGTATTTAAGTCTATTAATACGCTGATTGTATTGTTATTCATAATCATTTCGACGGAAAATGTTGCTACAGTGGCATTTTCTGAAATAGTCAACATTCCTTATCCAAGTCTTCATGAGTTTGTAAGTAGTATAGTTTAAAAAATCTAATTTGACATGAAATCTTTTCGTATCAAAAATCCTAAAAATAAATGGGCTTGATAGCAGAACGACAAAATGTGAGAAGTAAGTCCTATTTGTAAAATGTTACTTAATGGTCAGGGTATTCAGGAGTTATTATTCTAGACAAATTTATGCTCAAACACAGGTACACTCGCTACCTTCACTCTCAAAGTTCGGTGGGACGACAATTAGAAACGACAAAGAGAGACCATGCCAACTTCCAACTGCAGGCGACTGAGATTTTTTCTAGTGAAAATAACAATTGGCTGGCCGGCCAGTGGCGTTTGCAACCAAGGCCAACAGGGCTGTTAAAGTTAAGTAATGTTGAAAAATCACTTTAGGTTTATCTTCATTGGCTCATTGTAGCATTCATTTATTAGATACTATCTGTTGCCCGCGACTTCGTCCACGTGAACCACCCTTGTCACCTAGGGGTACAAAAATAGGGTACAACTTGTCTGACCTACTAAGGTCCAAGTTCACCGAAGAGATAAAGGTCTAATAATCTAAAACAGCTGTCACTGTGACATGTTCCCATAAAAAAAAATGTTTTAAACAGCCGTTTTTAGATAATCAGACCGTCATCTTTTTGGTGAACATAGACCTAAATATTCACAAAACTTTAATTAAAATCGGTCAAGTTTCGGCTTCGGTTTTTGGACCCCGTTTCAACCCCCTAGGGGGTGAAGTTTAAAAAGCCTTTCTTAGTGCACCTCTAGACCACATAAGCAACCTACTTGCCAAAATAGGAATCTGTAAACCCGCAATCATGGCGCTTGCAACAACATGGAAATATCGGGACGGGACATCAATAAAAATAATAATCACGGAAGATATCCCGTAAGTGACTTTTTAAGTTTAGTTGTGAACCGTAATAGTTTAAATCAGTGTTAGAAATCTGCAGACCCAGAGGTTTTGACCGTACATTGATTTTTAGACTGTTTTTCCCATTTCCCCCTCTTAGGGGTTGAATTCTGCAATAACCTGAAACCCGTTTCTACTCATTTATAAATAGGAGCACTCCTATGAAGTTCTGAAAAAAAAAATTGTCTAACTAATCTTGTTTCCCCATACAAACTATTGAGCTCCGTTTCACCCCCTAAGGGGCTGCGGGAATACCCCGACCCATGAAAATGTCAGGAGGGGTCGGGGGTGCGTCGCAGCACGGTTCGGGGAGATCGTCGTGGTGGGAGTCTACTTCTCCCCGAGCCGAACTCTCGCCGAGTTCCACAACTCTCTCGCAGAGTTGAGTGTCGGCGTCGGAAACCATTCCCTCCCCGTGCTTGTCCTCGGGGACTTCAATGCCAAAAACTTGGCTTGGCTGGATACGTGTGAAACGCGAGCTGTAGTTGAATTTAAGACAATACCAGTTCAATTACCAACGCTAAGACCAAAAATATTTGTATGAAGTTACCTTAGCAGAAATAGCTGGAAGTTGTTCAGATGAATTAGCAAATAAGTCACCTGGAAAAAGGCTCATATCGCCATACCGAGTGATCGACGACGGACGTGTCATAGAATTCCTCGCCTACTAATTAAAGTAAAGATATAATACAGTGTAATTTGTGTCTTAACGTAGCAACCATAGGGTTCACTGTCGAGTGTTAAGTTTGCTTCGACTAAACAGTCAACCACGCAGTTTAACGAGAACCTAAAGCAGCAAAGTGCAGTCATGGTCGGCCCGCAAAGTGCATCCCACTCAAATCCTGACCTTACTACGTGTGGTGAATCACGGGAGCCCGCAATTACGTTGCGCAAAAGAAAACTACCTGATTGCGATTGTACAACGGCAGCCCGGGAGCTTACCAACGCTCTCAAGGAACTGCGCTTGGAGCTGGATACTAAGCTGTCGAAACTCCACGAGAACATTGTGGACACAATCAAAGCTGATCTAAACGCTCTCAGAGATACCTCACTCGAGATTAAAAACGATATCAGTGCTTTGCGCCATGAACATTCTACCTTCAAGCAACAAATATCCAAATTGGAGGAATCTCTTCAATACCATTCTGATCAGCAAGACGATTTGAAGATACAAGTGGACAAAATTGACATGCGTACCTCATCTATTAATCCGATGGGTGATAAACTTTCAAGTCTCGAGCAAAAAATGGAGTCGTTGGAACAGCAGGCAAGGTTAAATAACATTGAAATTTGTAATTTACCCGAAAAACGTGACGAGGACCTGCTTACAGTCATGGAATCTGTTGGTGCTGCTCTGAAATGTCCTATTTCTCGTCAGGAAATCCTATCTATTCATCGTGTGCCTCATGCTCGAAACGAGGAAGGTAGCCGCCCGAAGAACATCATCGCTAAATTCTCATCACGTACACAACGCAATAATATTATAAGTGCCTATCGTTTATCTAAAACTTTAAAATCCAGTGACATCGGCGTAACAGGTACCTCTCAAAATATTTATATCAACGAACATTTAACATTGTACAATAAAAAATTATTTCGCGAATGTCGTGATTTGGCCAAAAAACATAATGTTAAATATGTGTGGATCAAAAATGCCACAATACTGGCTAAAGAAACCGATAGCTCGAAAACTTTTGCTATACGTTGTAACGACGACCTTATTAAAATCACTCAGTGTAAACAAAATAAAAATATGTAGTGTATACACTATACATGCACTTTTCCACACAGATAATGATTACCTACTTCAAGGTGTCACTTTTTGTTCTTGTTTTAATTCTTGTTATGTCGACGTAAGTAAACAAACAATTAAGAAAATAATCGACCAATCTTCTTGTATATTGCTTTTCCGTATAATATGTGTGATTTTGTACGCTGTTTGTGGTTACTATAATTATTCTAACGATATAGGTGGTATTGTACTACATTTTTTTAAGCTGTTTAAAAGTCTCATACTATTTTGTTTAAGTGTAACTTATAATATAATCATGTCAGTAATTACAAATCATAGTTATAACGTAAGTGTGTTATACAGCATACCGGCTCCAATATTTATAAGAATACCCGAACTTTTTATTAATTTTTTACTTGTTTACGTTTTTGTAGTTTAGCTGAGTATTATAATGCATAATAACAGTATATCGTTGTACTATCAGAACTGCAGAGGAATTCGAACCAAATTACATACATTGTTCATGAATATTTTGTCGCATTCTTTTGACGTTATCATACTATCCGAAACCTGGCTTACACCTAGCATTGCTGATAGCGAGTTTGTTGATGATAGATATTTAGTTTTTAGAGATGATCGTAATCGTGTTGCAACAAACAAGCGAGAGGGTGGGGGGGTTCTTATAGCAGTAAGACGTGAGCTCCGACCGATGAGAATAATGACACATCCTGTTCACGCGAGCATCGAGCATGTTATGATCCAGCTGCCTGCGTCGCGGCCCAACACACGCCACATTATAAGTGCTGCGTACATACCACCGCGGTCTCCTGACGACGTGTACTGTTGCCACTTAGATATGTTGCAGGACATTCTTATCGACACGAGTACCGAATCGTTTTATGTAGCTGGTGATTATAACTTGCCGGACATTGAGTGGCAAGACCGCGACATTTCAACACTTCCGAGGCCAGCGAATACCACAAGCCATCATTTATTTAATTTTATGTCCGCCATCAATGCTACTCAATATAACACATTTAAAAATAATCGAGGAAGAACACTTGATTTATTTATTTCTAACGTAGACTGTGAACTACAATCGGATGTGGAATTATTACAGCAGGATAGTTACCATCCGCCATTTTCCGTTTTAAGTTCTCTTGAATCTCAACTTACACCAATGAAGCGTCATTCCACCACGAAATACAATTACTATAAGGCCAACTATGAACGTATTAATTGCGAACTCTCAAAACTAAACTGGGATAAATTACTCTCTCACCTAACGGCCGAACAGGCAGTCTCGACGTTTTATGATTATATATATGGGTTAGTTCGTAACCATGTTCCTCGCATACGAGCGAAAACTTCTCGTTTTCCGTCCTGGTTTAGCCCATCGCTTATTAATATCTTTAAAAAAAAGGAACGTGCTTGGATAAGATGGAAAAAAAATTGTAACTTGTCTGATTATGAAACCTTCTCAAATAATCGTAAACGTTTTAAATCGGGTTGCGAAGAGTGTTATAAACGGTACATAAACTCGGTCGAAGACAGTATACCTCTCAATGTCAAACACTTCTGGTCATTTATATCCAACCGCAAAGGTAGGGCGGGTATTCCGGCTACTATGCACTTCAATAATATACCTTCCAGTAACCCTACAGAAATATGTAATCAATTTTCAACTTTTTTTAAATCTGTTTATGAGTCTTCAGATTTTGTCCCCGAAAATTGGCAACCACCCACAAACTTTGCGAATAAATCTATATCCCTCCCTAATATTTATCTTAGCAAGGATGAAGTACAAATGGCACTTAAAGCTTTAGACCAAACCAAAGGACCTGGACCAGATGGTCTGCCCCCAATTTTCTTTAAAAATACTGCCAACACCATCCACTTGCCACTACATATAATTTATAATAAATGCTTGGCCGAAGGATTTTTCCCCAGTGTATGGAAGAGAGCCTTCATCACACCTATATATAAGAGTGGCGATAAGACCGACGTCAAAAACTATCGACCTATTTCGATACTGTCCACTTTGTCTAAGCTTTTTGAGAGTCTTGTGCATAGCTCGCTATTTCCTTATATAAGAAACCTTATCATTCCAGAACAGCACGGTTTCGTTAAATGTCGATCAACCACTACAAATCTTATGATCTTTACAAATTATTTATTTGAGAAAATGGACAACCGCATCCAAGTGGATGCTGTGTACACGGATTTTCAAAGGGCTTTTGACAAGGTGGACCATAAATTGTTATTGGATAAAATTGCCTTCAATGGCATCAGAGGTAGCTTACTTAGGTGGTTTACGTCCTACATAGTTAATAGAACTCAAAAGGTTGTGATAAACGGTTACGAGTCAGACTACGTTGTCGTGGAATCTGGTGTGCCCCAGGGATCCGTGTTGGGCCCACTCCTCTTTATTCTGTTCATTAATGACATTAAATCCTGTTTTATTAACTCAGCCTTCCTAATGTACGCCGATGATATAAAAATTTATAAATCTTGCTTGAATATTCATGACTGCCTACTGCTTCAAGAGGATCTCTATAGACTTTCTCAATATTGCCTAGATAATAAGTTACAACTCAGTTTACCGAAATGCAACTCTATATCATTTACCAAAAATAAAAATACAATTAATTTCACATATACCCTGCATGGCATTGCTTTGAAAAAAGTTGAGTTCACACGAGACCTTGGAATATTACTGGATTCTAAATTACACTTTGACATTCACATCGATAATGTAATCAGCAAGGCCTTTCGGATGTATGGTTTCGTCATGAGATCTTCCAAGGACTTTAAAAAAAAATCTACTCTCTTATTTTTATACAAGACCCTGATTCGCTCTCAGTTAGAATATGCTGTTCCTATTTGGAGTCCTTTCTACGACAAATATTCATATAGACTTGAAATGGTTCAAAAAAAGTTCCTACGTAATGTGCAGTATAAATTTTATCACTCGAGATTTTCTTATTTAGAACTGCTTAAACAGCACAACCTCTTAAGTCTGGAGTCCAGGCGTACGCTCCTCATGGTCATGATGCTGCATGGCATTTGTAATAATAAGTTTGATTGCAATGAACTTACCAATAAGTTGTGTTATGTAGTACCTAGAAGTATTATACGGCGGGAGGTGCGCGTTCCTCGTCTGTTTCACACTGAGAAGTGCAAAACAAACGCCGGTGAACGGGCACCTATCCGCCGCCTTGTAGTAACTTATAACACACACTTTACTGGCACAGACATTTTTGCGTTTACACCCGCAAGATTTAAAAAAATTGCTATAACTTTACTTACCGACAACCATTCATAACTTACTTTTCTTTTTTTTTTATTGTTAGTAATATAAATGTGACCTTCCGTCCTTTCCTCTTTTAAGTATTTTTTTTAATCCGTGGACAATAGTGTGGGTTGTACGTTTATTAAATGAACCTAATTAGCTCTGATATGTAAATTGTAACGTGTAACTGTTTTTTGTCCCTAAATAAATAAAATAAAATAAAAATAAAAGCTCATTGGTTGACCAAGGCAGAACGGATCTTGCGTCTTTACATTTCTACGCCAACACCATCAACTAATTTAATTATTTTCGCACAATACATTGTAAAAGTATATGCCCCCCCCGTGTGGTTCCAAATAAAGCCACATTCATTATGTGAAGACGGATCACAGCAACAGGATCTATGACTGCTTTTAATGCAGCTTAAACATGTTTTCCTCACCCTGAAAATGCTAATAATGGCGATGTCAACTATGGAGAAAAGCTTATAAGAGAACTTGCAGGTAGAAGAATTCTGAAAGCGCGTAGTTTACCTACAACGGGAAAACTACCGCGCACTTTTGAAGTCCTTTAACTTAATTTTAATGCTAAATTTAACATTGATCTAATAAACTGGCAAGAAACCAACTTTGATCAACCTATTCTAAGAAACCAAACGAATGACGAACTTATTCAGATATTAGATAAAAAAAGGTGACGAAACGATGTTGTTTATCAGGCTGCCTTGCTCTACACAAGCGGTTGAACGAAGTGTAAAGATAGTGACAAAAGCTGCAATGTCGGTCATTTGATAAAATAAAGAGATAGCATCATTTATGCAAAGCTTGCTTCAAAGAAAATTATGCCAAAATTCGATAGTAGGCGGGATTTTTATGTAAATACATTTTATTTTGATATCCTATATGTGTATTTGTTTCAGTTTTTTATTTGAAACTTTAATATATGTCTTTCACTAAATGCTTGTTGTGTTTCATTAGTATTTAAGTAATTTCTAATAAAGAACTAAGCCATTTAGTAAAACGTGTTTTTTTCAAAAACGTATAATTTTGAAGCTCATGTGCCGGGTGCTGGAGATGTGTGTTTAATTAACCGTTTTTAAGCTAATACTACTTTTTATAGTACACTACAACATAATATTACTATTAGAATTTGATTCATCAACTTTTATTTTTTTCCATACTAGAATGACCCACCCTACTGTATACGAGTATTCACTGTTGCGCAGTGAAGTTATCCCTAACTTTTTAATTAAAATTACCCCGAATTCAACGCAAGCGAAGCCGCGGACAAAGCTATCTAATATATAAAAATCTCGTGTCACATTGTTTGTTATCGAAGTCCTCCGAAACAGCTTGATCGATTTTAATTAAAATGAAGTTGTAGGCTATTTCTTTCTGCTCACAAAATGCTCGAGCCTAACGAAATAAATCCTGACAATGTGACATATGTTGAAAAACTTGATGTCCTCGGACAGTTGGTTATTGCATTAAGTCACCGAATAGTATAGTAGTTTATGCGACTGTGCATAATGCCTAATTATGTATAGTTGCATACACTACTTTATCTACCCAAATATCATAAGGGCTCTATGATGGGTTCAAGAACCATAGGGAAATGACCAGCATTGTTACCAGTGTAATGCAATAAAAAAATAATTGAACATAAATACAGAAGCAAATAGTTGCATTCGTCACTGCATTTATGATATCTGCCGGAGTGTTCATGTCAATTTTTGAGTCACTCTCACTCATTTTCGACAGAAATAAAGAAATTATCAGAAAATTTGTCTACTCGTTACTGGAAATAAAAAGCTAACGAACAGATGACAACTCGAAATGGCGGCGTTTCGGATATCTGTATTCTTTTTAAATCATAGGCAAACGAACAAAGTCACTATTGAAAGAAAACACACTAAGACTTGGATAAACACTTTATTTTCACTGTACAGCTCGACGGTTACAAAAATACTAAATCTAAAAACCATATTCGATTTACTCAACAGCTCTGTGTCTACTTTACTAAAGAGAGGGGAAGCGCGCCAATTTTTAAGCCAATAGGAGCCCGAGATTAATTCTTACTCGGAACTATTTCCTGAACATATCGTTCTAATGGTTTTTAAATTTAATTTACGTTATTCTGTAATTATTTCATCATTAAATAATATTTAAACAATTTATCAAGTTTTATTGAACCCAATTGAATACTGTTAATAATCAAATTGCGAACTTATAACACTTTTAAATGCCGGAAGTTACTTAAATTCATTTTGGAATATTATTATTCAAATTATAATTGCTTACATTCGTCCATCCTGACGAACAAGTCGCGCCCTCGCGAAATTTATACATAAAAAAAACAAGCAACTTTTAGAAATACAGTTGTACATAAAAAATAATAAGGTGAAATATCACAACGTAGATAACAACAATATCATAAAATTTTCAAGGATGGTTCATAAAAATAAACATACCATAATCAGCAATCTGTAAGTAACAATCTACCAAGTACATGAACAATTAATTTTGAAAGAGTTATTTTTGACAATTCAAATTCACAATTCACACTCGTTTGATTCTCTATGAATCATACAACTTTACCACAAATCAGATTAACAATTTTTACTTTTCCGATTACAGTTGAATCATGTAACCATATCATAATACTCATTCACTATTTTCAATTTTCTGATTCCCCTAGAATCATAATAATTATAACCATACCACAATATAAATGTACTATATTCACTTTTCTGATTCCCCTTGAATCATTTTATAACCATATCACAAAACGAATAACCAGTTTTCACTTTTCCGATTCCACTTGAATCATAATATTATAACCAATAATTTATTATCACAACACAAATAACCATTTTCACTTGTGATTCCACTTGAATCATATAGTATCTCACCAATTAGTGGTGCCTCGCCTTACTAACCATACTAACCATACGATTCCACTTGAATCATATAGTATCTTACCAACTAGTGGTGCCTCACCTTACTAACCATACTAACCATATGATTCCACTTGAATCATATAGTATCTCACCAACTAGTGGTGCCTCACCTTACTAACCATACTAACCATATGATTCCACTTGAATCATGCAGTATCTCACCAATTAGTGGTGCCTCACCTTACTAACCTTACTAACACTACTAACCTTATTAGCAGGTTCTAGCCTGTCACCGGCATTTTCCTTTTACTACCATACTATCTAAACTATAAGCTTTCTAAGCTAACTAAGAATTCTTCTGTGCTAATCTCTTACTAAACCATTTAGGATCAATACTTAACATAGCTGCGCTACAATAAATCAATTCAATACATTCACAATCTATTGATCTGTATCCATGTCAGAATTATTATTATCGTCATCATTACTCTCGTCCACCGACTGATACACAAGCCAGGGGTAAATTTTATCGACCGAAAATATTCCTACATACTTTTGTTTACCTTTCTTTTTAGTTATAGGCGTATCCTCTACTTCGTACCTGTCATTTTGTAGGACTTTGGTAACGCGATAAGGACCAAGACATTTTGCAACTAATTTCTTACTCTTCCCTTTCTGACTTACTTCTCTTTCAACCCTAACTAGCTGTCCAACTTCAAACTGACGAGGGGGAATTCTGGCTTTATCAAAAATTTGCTTTTGTTTTTCTTGAGTACGTACAATTTTGTCTAATGCTTCGTTTCTTATATCTTGAATATTAGTATCGTCATGTTCCTGAACCGGGCCAGTCCACTCTCAGTCAACCCAGTTAACCGTAACCCAAATAATAATTGAGCTGGGGTTTTACCAACTGCTTTATTGATTGTATTATTTAAACCCCATTGCACTTGTAGTAAGTACTCATCCCATAACCTCTCATCTTTTCCGAAGGTCATGGCCATTAATGAGTCTAATACCGTCCTATTATAACGCTCTACCTGACCGTTAGCGCGAGGAGTAGCGACAGCATTTAAAACATGTTTTACGCTTTTTTCTGACAAAAACTCTTTAATTTTTGAGCTAGTAAAAGTAGTGCCTCTGTCTGTTATTATTCGAGAAGGTACACCGAACAAACTGAAATAGTCTTTAAAAACTGAAATAGTTGTGTGAGTTTTGGTATTTTTAACAGGTTTAAGGATAATAAACTTCGTAAATGCGTCAATAACAGCTAATATATATTTATTCTTCCTTTTGCTCTCATTGAAAGGACCGAGATGGTCCGCATGTAAGGTGTGGAAAGGTTCAGACACCTTTGGTATTGGATGCAAGTACCCGGACCTCTTTCCAGCCGGTATTTTTCCGTGAGCGCATTGAATACACGCTTGACAATATTTTTTAACAAATTTATTTAATTTTGGAAACCAATAATTTGTTTTAATTTTTTCCAAGGTCTTTTCATAAGAAAAATGACCTATGTCATCATGACAAGCACGTAAAACTTGCCATCTGACACCTTTTGGCACATACCATCTAAGTCCTTCGTCCGTTATTTTATAAACTACCCCACGTTTCAAAGTAAAATTTTGTTTAATGTAATTAATTGTTTTTGAATCCTTGTCATCTAAAATACTTTTAATTCTCTGCATTTCATCATCATTCATTTGAACCGTGGCCAACCAATCAACAGTGATATGAAAAACTTGTAAATCAACGGGGTCTATAGTAGTAGTATTTTCTTCGAGAGGGTTCCTACTTAATGCGTCTACGTGCGACATAGAAGTCCCTGGTTTATAAATTATATTAAAATCAAATTCTTGGATCATACTCCACCAGCGAGCAACACGTGGAATCATATCCCTTTTAGTAAAGGTAGCCCGTAAAGAGTTACAGTCAGTGACGATAGTAAATTTTAACCCTATTAAGTAACATCGAAATTTAGTCAAGCTATTTACAACCGCTAGAGTTTCCAACTCGTATGATGAGAAGTGTTGCTCTTCTGGTGAAGTGCGCCTACTAAAGTAAGCGACTGGTTTGATAGCTTGGTCATCTTGTTTCTGTAAAAGCATACCACCCACACCATGTTTACTGGCATCAGTATGCAATTCGGTGACAGCATTTGGATTGAACAATGTTAGAATTGGACGGGATACTAATTTTGCTTTTAACTGAGTGAATGCAGCCTCTTCTTCTTTCCCCCATGTCCAAGTCACATTCTTTCTTAGCAATTGAGTCAATGGTCGAGCTATTATTGCGAAGTTTTTAATAAAGCGCCTAAAAAAACTAGCTAGTCCCAAGAACTGCCTAACATTGTGGACATCTTTAGGTGTAGGGAACTTATCGACAGCATCTATTTTGCACTTTCCCGGTTTTATACCATTCCCCGAAACTTCAAAACCAAGAAATTCAATTTTTGTATGGAAAAAGTTGCATTTCGAGAGTTTTAAGGTAAGACCTGCATTTTTAATTTTGTCAAATACCGACTCTAATTTTTTGAGACCGTCATCAAACGAAACCGCAGGTACTAGGACGTCATCCATATACACGACAACTGTGTCAAATCTCAAGTTATCAAGAACTTAATTGATAGTTCTTTGAAATACCGCTGGTGCATTGGTCAGACCAAAAGGCATCCTATTAAACTCGAATTGCCCCTCTGGGGTTACAAAAGCAGTTTTTTGTTTATCAGGTTCAGCCAATTCTATTTGGTAATACCCTGACGCAAGATCTAAAGTTTCTCACCGTTCTTTTTCTGAACTAGAATTATTGGACTCGCATACGGAGAACAAGATTCTCTTATAATACCACATTGTATTAATTCATCGGTCATACCCCTAACCTCTTGTTTTTCTTTGTGAGACAACCTATAAGGCCTGTAAACTACAGGTTGGGGGTCCACCAAATCAATATTCATTGTCTCTACATTGGTACAGCCTAACTCAGTTAATTTAGTCGCTAAACAAGTTCGATAGCGATTTATAACATCCAAAAGTTGCATTTTCTGAATGTGATTTAAGCTATCATCTAAAGATAAGTCATTTAAATTAAAAGGTTCGAAAGGACTGACAATATCAATTTTGTTTACAGAGGGACAATTTATAATCTTCATATGCAAATATTGTCCTCTGGCTATCAGCTGATTTTTATTAAAAGTTACTGCATTTGTAGAAATATTATCGACTAATAACACGCCTTTGCCATTTTCAATCGAGTAGACCCCTTCTTCTATATTATGTTCAAAATTAGGGATGGGTCTATAACTATCATATACCAATATGGAACCAGTTAAGTTTTGAGAAGAGTAAACTTCTACATAGGAACATCCGGGGAGAACCGTGGAAGACTCTTTTAAAAATAACTTAACCGTGCTAATAGAGTCTGGAAATTCACGTGAAATGATCAGTTCATTATTAGTTTTTAAGACGTTTACCCCCAACGCATCGGTAAATGACTGGCCAACCAATAATGGGTACTTCAGAAAATTGTCTGGTACTACAATAACATCTAGTTGGACAATAACGCCTTGAATTTCCAGAGCTACTGAACAACGACCTATCGCATAAACTACCGCGCCACCAAATCCCGTCATTGCCACCGAATAAGTTCTATCCCAAGTTCCAAATACTTCAACAGCATCTGTATTTCTAATGAGCGTACATTCGCTTCCTGAATCTAAATAGGCCACTTTTTCATGGCCGTTGATCAAAACGGTTTGTTCATATTTATCGTTAGATTTAGGCTCTGTCATCGAAATTTCTAAGACAGCTTTCGCGTCTTCCTTTTTTCGATTACAATCATTAGACTCGTGACCAATTATTGAACAGATTGTACATTTTTTTATTGGTTTCGTACATTTACTAATAATATGACCCTCCTCTTTGCAATTGTAGCACCTTATTGGTATATTATTACCAGGTTGTTTATCCTTGGTTGGAAATTTCTTATTTGATATTCTTTGCACGTTATCGTTCCTTTTGGTACCTATGCTTTTTGCATTCCGCAGGTACGCTAAAAGTTTGTCGGGGTTATCAAATTGAGCTGCCTCCGCTCCTATTCTAATGGCCCTATCATCTATGCCAAAGATTACGCATTCTACTGCCCTTTTGCCTTTTATTTCGCACCTATTGAGTAACGCAATTTTATCGTAATAGTAATCCTCTAAGGATTCCCCAAACTTTGCCCTTTTGTCCAACATATCCGAAAGCATTTGCCCATAGTTTTCATCAGACGGAAAAGCTGCTTTAAGCTTTTCTTGCCACTCAACCCAACTATAATTAACGGTTGCAAGGCCCTCATACCACCGCTTTGCATTGCCAGTAAGTTTAGGTATCGTATTATGTATAATTTGTCGGTCTGTCCAACTGTATATATTTCCTATTTCGTTTACTTTGTGAATCCAATTATTTATGTTCTGGTTTTTCGAGGATGGATCAAACTCAGGAACGACATTAAAGTTACTAATTCGCTCACTACCTCTACTCGAAATTTTATCAAGAACGTCGGTAAGTTTAGAAAACATGTCGGGAAATGACTCACGTGCGCTGGTACTTTTGCTCGGCGAATGGGTATCTCGGTGACGACGTGGATCCTCGCTTCGCCGGGAATTTCGGATGTTACTCCTGCTGCGTCTTGAACGTGATCTGCCAATATTGCTGACCTGCTCCTCCTGCTGAACTCTGGTTGGGCTGCGGCTCAGATGTGTAGCAATCCGCCCCAGCGGCGGCGTCTCGAGGCGTCGCGTTCGATGTAATAAACACATTTTAATATCGAGTTATGAAATCTAACCATCAACATGGGCAACGTTATTATATTTTTTAGCATAGTCACACATTAATAACAATTGAATATAGCAATTGAATTTAAAACAAATAACACTTACGTGAATTTATCCCACTTCTGAACTGAAAGAAAACACACTAAGACTTGGATAAACACTTTATTTTCACTGTACAGCTCGACGGTTACAAAAATACTAAATCTAAAAACCATATTCGATTTACTCAACAGCTCTGTGTCTACTTTACTAAAGAGAGGGGAAGCGCGCCAATTTTTAAGTCAATAGGAGCCAGAGATTAATTCTTACTCGGAACTATTTCCTGAACATATCGTTTTCTAATGGTTTTTAAATTTAATTTACGTTATTCTGTAATTATTTCATCATTAAATAATATTTAAACAATTTATCAAGTTTTATTGAACCCAATTGAATACTGTTAATAATCAAATTGCGAACTTATAACACTTTTAAATGCCGGAAGTTACTTAAATTCATTTTAGAATATTATTATTCAAATTATAATTGCTTACACTATTCTTGTGTCACTCGAGATCAAAATGTCGTGCGATTTATAATTAAAATCATGCTGAATTGGGGTTTCGTATCGATATCTGATTTAATGTAGACACTAGAATAGCACACTCACTTGAATTTGACACCTGTTCCAAATTTAAACTCATAACCTACTGTTTTCAGTAGGTTATGAATTCATTACAGTTCCGTTTATTTCTGCAGGTTGGTAATGCTGGTCATTGCCTATGGTTTTTGAACGCATTAGAGAGGGTTTATGATATTTGGGTAGATAATAGTAGTTTATGCAACTGTGCATAATGAAGGGCATTACAACACGAGTGTGGGTTTAAGAAACGAGCCGAAGGCGAGTTTCTTAATAGCATCACACGAGTGTTGTAATGCCTAATTATGTATAGTTGCATACACTACTTTATCTACCCAAATAACATAAGGGCTCTATGATGGGTTCAGGAACCATAGGGAAATGACCTGCATTGTTACTTGGCCCTTGATTTTTGTGCCAACAGGTTATTAGTTGCATTCGTCGCTGCATTTACGATATCTGGCGGAGTATTCATGTCAATTTCTGAGTCACTATCACTCATTTTCGACAGAAATAAAGAATGGGTTACTGGAAATAAAAAGCTAACGAACAAATGACAGCTCGAAATGGCGGCGTTTCGGATATCTGTCATTTTTTTTTAATCATAGGCAAACGAACAGTCACTATTCTTGTGTCACTCGAGATCGAAAATGTCGTGCGATTTATAATTAGAATCATAGATACTGAATCGGGGTTTTTTTTTTTTTTATCGATATCTGATTTAATGTAGGTGGTACTAGAATAGCACACTCACTTGAATTTGACACCTGTTCCAAATTTAAAACTCATAACGCAACTGTTTACAGTTGCGTTATGAGTTCATAACAGTACCGTTCATTTCTGCAGGTTGGTAATGCTGGTCATTGCCTATGGTTTTTGAACGCATTAGAGAGGGTTTATGATATTTGGGTAGATAAATGTTTTTACATATCTCTTGCTCTGTAAGTACACCCTTACACCCCTGAATGCCGGGGTGTATGACTATCATTACAGCATAGGTTTTGGAATTTGAAAAAAGAACTGTCATACTCATACTGCACGAAGAATATTTTTTAAAAGTTAATTTTTTTTTTCTCGGTATCGATTAATTACTCGAATCGGAATCTAGACAATTTATTTTATAAAGATTTTATTTTAAATATGGAACTATTTGTTTCCACATCGAATGTTAGATGGAATCGATTTAAAAATCAAACTGGCCAGCAAGATTTGACGCGCTTGCGTGCGTGAAAAAAAAAAGGCAGTCTACTAGTAGGCGCGAAAGCATCGCGAAAATAATTAATTTTCTTGTTTGAGTTCTTTTTCAAAAGTTTTAAACATGTCTAGTGACGAAGACATAGATCTAACGCCCGATTTTATTAAAGAAAGGGCAAAAACGGTTGTCGAAAATATATTACCGCCGAACTCGAAAGAAAGATATGTAAAGGCATACGACGAATTTATGAAATGGCGGTCAGAAAAAAAAGTGAAATCTCTTTCTGAAAGTGTTTTTATATCATATTTTGATGAATTATTTCCAGTTTATGGTGCTTTTATTCCATGCTAAAATCTACAATGATGACAAAACATGACGTGAATTTGAAAGATTTTTCTAAACTTACTGCTTTCTTGAAAAGGCAGTCTGACGGCTTTAAAAGCAAGAAATCGAAGGTATTTACTGCAGAAGAAGTACAGAAATTCTTAAATGAAGCTCCGGATGAAATTTATTTAGCAATAAAGGTACCTACGTATTTACTTGCCCTTTTTAATAAGTGACCAAAATATTTCACAAAAATACTATGCGAATTTGGTGCCTTTAATACAACTGTCACACATGTCTTTTTTACAGGTTGTTCTAATTTTTGGGATATCGGGAGCCTGCAGAACCGTGGAATTGACAAACTTGACAATAGAAAATGTAGAAAAACATAACAAATTACTACTCATAAAACTGCCTAACACGAAAACTAAAATTGACCGGTCATTTGTTGTGCATGAAGAATTTGCAAATTATGTTGAAAAATATCAAGCTCTTCGGCCTGAAAACGTGGATACAAATAGTTTTTTTCTTAATTACAGTAAAGGAAAATGCCACAGACAAGTAATAGGAAAAAACAAATTTACAGGCATGCCAAAGCAAATAGCCACATATTTAAAACTGAGTAACGCAGAGTTATACACCGGGCATTGCTTTCGCAGAACATCAGCGACTCTATTGGCTGATTCGGGAGCCAACCTCACTCTGTTAAAAAGGCACGGCGGCTGGAAGTCCAGCAAAGTGGCCGAAGGTTATATCGAAGATTCGATGGCAAACAAAAGCAAAATTACTTCTAAAATAACAGAAAATATAAACTTAAAATCACCACGTCAAAGCACATCATCTGAGCCATTTTTTAATGAAGAAAATAGTACCAGTCAACTGCCGCCATTTACGATGCAAGAACCTCAAGTCACTCAAACTCAAGTCTTATCATCACAAACTCATATTCAAACTATAAATATACCTAAAAAGAACGTGACCATATCTCTTACAAATTGTAATAATTTTACTATTAATTTTAATTAAATACACATTTTTTTCTTCTTGATAAATGTTCATTGAAACCTGCTGTCTTGTTGTTTACTTACCTCACAATCGATATGTAAAGCAGAGTATTTATCTCGGGCGTAAGCATCAATCGCATACTCGTATGCAATTGATGTCATACAGCCCTTGGTTAATAATCTACTATTATATACCCTAACGCAACTGAAAACAGTAGGTTATGAGTTTTAAATTTGGAACAGGTGTCAAATTCAAGTGAGTGTGCTATTCTAGTACCACCTACATTAAATCAGATATCGATAAAAAAAAAACCCAATTCAGTATGATTTTAATTATAAATCGCACGACATTTTGATCTCGAGTGACAGAAGAATAGTGACTTTGTTCGTTTGAATATGTTTTTAAAAAAAATTACAGATATCCGAAACGCCGCCATTTCGAGCTGTCATTTGTTCGTTAGCTTTTTATTTCCAGTAATCCAGTTACGAGTGGACAAATTTTCTAATAAGTTCTTTATTTATGTCGAAAATGAGTGATAGTGACTCAGAAATTGACATGAATACTCCGCCAGATATCGTAAATGCAGCGACGAATGCAACTAATAACCTGTTGGCACAAAACTCAAGGACCAAGTAACAATGCAGGTCATTTCCCTATGGTTCCTGAACCCATCATAGAGCTCTTATGATATTTGGGTAGATAAAGTAGTGTATGCAACTATACATAATTAGGCATTATGCACAGTCGCATAAACTACTATTATGCCTTTAAATAAATCGTTAACGCGACAGTAATAAAAAAAACAAAACCAGTACTGTTCAAAGGTCAATTTGTTCTAGGATTTTTTGATACGGAAGGATATTTGTTCAGAATTGACAAAATAAACATTATTTAATCATTGATTGTAACTGTTTAATTATTAAATGAAAATTCATTGTTGCAGATGTTTTCCATCAAACATGTGTGTTATGCATACGGCATTGGGTTTTTAGGTATTCATGATTTTGGAGCCATGTCTGCGTTTACTATGGTAGATACTGCAACTGTGGTTTTTATGTCAACGTTTACAACTTTAGCTTTCATGAGATCTTGGATTATGAAAATATTGTATTTGGTGATGAAAAATTGTGTAGACGTTGATAGAAAATATGGCACACACGTATTATTTTACGCCATATTCCCGTTAGCTACTGAGTTTATGCATGCTCGTAAGCTCTATGTGATAGTTTTTTATGGAAACTCGTTAACCAGCAGTTTAGTTTATATGGTGAGAAATATATTCACATTTTTAAGGGCAAGGGGACACAGCAAGTACGGTCGGACAAGCTATTTGGTTTACACTTAACAACGTAATTTGTTGGTTAAACTGTCAACCAAATTGCTTGTTCGACCGTACCTAGGACTCGACCCCGACAGCCGGTTTAATTTCGTGGGGCATTTCCAACGTTTGGCCCTCAGACTAAAACGGACCGGGGCTGCCTTCAGGTGGCTCCTGCCCAACTACTTGAACGCGCCCCAAAAGGTGGTAGCTGTAAAGCTAGTCCGTGGGTACCGCACGATCTCATGGGATCTGGAGGGCATAATCCTCGCACGCCTACACGAATGGCGCGCGGAAGCTCTACGCCGCGCCCGGGGGGAAACTCCACTGCCGCGGCGAAGGCCACTCAGCAGACCTCAGGCTTGATCTCATGGCGTCACGGAGACAGCGATTGTCGCAAATAAAAGTTTCAAACTTTTTATCTCGGCAATATGTTTTTTGAACTCCACGTACCAGGCCGCGAGCAATAGCTGGTATCTTAATAAAACCATTATTACGTTACTAATTACTGCTTATGATAAAACCAAATACAATTCCCACCGAATTGTAAGTTACTTTTGTTGCAGACAAATCTAATGGTAATAAGTGCAAAATTCTTGAGTTACGAGTTTCGTTCTGTCAAGCAGAATTATGTTGTTGGTTTTCTGTCTTGCCTAGGTTTTGGCTTATCTATACCTCTGCTTGCGGTGAGTTTCAGATTGTTATACCATTTCCTCCACGCCTTTTAAATCTATCTAAAGGGTGTAAAAAACCTCTTAACGAAGCCGAAAGGCATTTGTTCTCCCCGTCATTGCGATATTTTTTTTGCTCCACACCATACCTGGGAACCTTCTAGATACGGAGATATTGGGGGTCAAAGTTACAACATTTAGACAAGTTTTCTTTTTAAATACAAGTTTTTATTGTAAGATGTTTACCTAAAACAGCTCCATCGCCCCCGTAATATTCAATCCATCCACCAGCACAATGTTTTGAGAGCGTTACATTTAGTTCTACCAAAAAACATGTTTTTATACCCAAATAAAGTCGTTTCCCAGCAATAATTTTTGCGTAAAGTTACTTAGTTTGATGTACATAATGCTTTGTTGACGGCTTCGTGATGAGGCTGTTTACACCCTGTATATCCTAGCGGGCCTGCCCTGCCAAGGCCTGTGTACATATAGTACCAACCGCTATGACAAGGAAAATAAAAATGGGAGCCCCCTTTAATTAACAGACTTCAAAAAGGAGGAGGCTTTCAATTCGTCGGAACCATTTTTTTAAGTATGTTTCCCCATTACTCGAAGATGGCTGGACCGATTTGAATTATTATTTTTTTGTTTGAAAGGGTATACATCGCAGGTGGTCCCATAATCATCAAGTCAGGAGCTGATGATGGGATCCTGGAGAAATAGAGAGTACTCTTCAAATTTTATAGGCACACTTGATGTGATTTGTGTAGTTTTTGGAAGAAACTTACTTTTTTAAATTTGACCCATTTCAATTTGGTGTAAATCTGATGAAGAGCTTCGGAGATAGACACCGGAACTCCTCAATAAATGATAGCAAATGGACTGGGATTGCTGAAATCTTTGTTTGTCTATTGTTTACACCAGTTCATAACATAACATCACGCCGGTACGCTGTGAAGAGGTAAGCACAAGTGAACCACAAAAAAGTGAAAAATAAAAAACTTTTTTGCAAAAAATAAAAACTGACTTAAAAAAACACAAAGTAAGTAGTAATCGGTGACCTTTGTTTGATTGATTTGTTTAGCTTTTTTGGCACCGACTTCTGAAGGTGAAGTTATTTTACACTATTTTGTGATTTTTGAAGTCGGTTTTATTATTTTTCACTTTTTTTTAATTTCGTGCTACGATGGTATGGAACCTTTCATGCGTGAGACCATCGCAGTGTTTTTTTTCTACATAATTACTTCTACTGATGCTACGGTTGAGTCAATACTTTCTATCTCACTGTTTACTATGTCTAAACTATTTAACTTTACATTTTCTCCCATAATTTCTATGGTGGAAGTATTGGCATACACTGACTGCAGCGTCACCTACCGGGCCCATTTGTGAATCCAAGGCTTACACGGATCGACTCAAAACTACACAAATAATATTTTTAATATCGTCTGCCATCTAGATGTCAGTGACATACCGCCAGCAGCGCCACCTACCGGGTCTAATTGTGTTTTCAAACCATCCAAAAACCCTTTGAAATATACTTACACAAAAATCGTCCAAATCGGTCCAGCCGTTGAGGAGGAGTTAGGTGTCAAACACACGTATAGAAGAATTCATACATTAAGAAAAAAACAAAAAAATATGTACATTTTATTTTTAAATTAAAACAAAATCTGTACGCGACATTAACCCTTGAGGTGTTCGTGAGAAGACAATCCTGGCTGTAGGATCAGGTCATGATAGAAATCATGTTTATCTATCAAATATGAACGCGTATAAAAAGTTTCATGACCGCGCTATTAGAGATTGAAGAGTTCTTTCTTGAGGAATGATCCTGGGTGCAGGATTAGGTATTGTCTACAATAAAAAACATTATCACCAGAAGTTCGTAGAGCCGATGAACGAATTTTTCACGTTCAAAGTCCTTCTTCGACTCTTATGAACTTGGAGGGTTGTATTGATGATTTTGATGACTATAATTCTGTAACCTAATACGTCTTACATCGCGACCGATATGTTTATCAACATAAAACTTAGCACTGTCCTGCAAATTGCAAAAAACGTAAGAAAATTTGAATGTCTCGGGTCACCCTGACGCTTTCACCTTTGATGCTGCATTTTATATGGGTACTCTCTATACAAAAAAAATGTCTCTACGATAGAAAATAATAATGGGACAAGAATTCGAATGCTGTTTAAAAAAAATACAGTACAGTAACTGAATAGCAGTTATCGAAAAAGTGCTTATGGGTACTGCAATTTCACTCACATAATGATTGAAGTTCGTATCGATTCATTCAGTTTAGTCGAAGCTTTTAAACAGGTCACCTCACCCCAACATAATTAGGTAAACGCTAGGTATTGATGATTTTTTTCTGGTTGTAATTTTTAGACTTGTACGACCTCTGACTTGTTTACTCGTTGTGCACTAGATTATTCTTATTTTTTGCAGTTATTGACCCAAATTCATCGAGCGAAAGCCTTAACCGCCGGTATTGAAATTGCCGCCTTATACCTTGGTAGTTTTTATGTGGGCGTAGTCATGTGGATGTATGGATTGAAGAATTTCTGTACCGATATTCAATTTTGGCTGGGTTTTAGGCCAACACGGTTCTGGAAGATATGTTGGGCATTTCTCCCTATCGTGCTTTTTGTAAGTATTAACTGTGTAAATAAAGTTCTCGTCGTAACGTAAGTTTCAATGAATTTCTTACAATATGTGCTTTTCTGGTAAACATTTATACAAGATCGAATTTAATTAGGTAGTGATGTCTAAACTAAACGCAAAAAAAAATTGTGTGCCCGCTGAAACCTTACACGCTTTTAACTATTCCAAGACAAAACTTATATTGCCATTTACGGGATATCTTCCGTGATTATTTCTTGTTTTGAGCTCCTGATATTTTGACGCTGTTGCAAGCGCCGTGATCGCGGGTTGACTGGAGAATGCGGGTGGATGGAATAGTATATTTCATTACAAGTGCGGAAAGGCTGTCATTGCAAAGAGTTCCGACAAATGTCTACCCGAGCCGAGGCGCAGCCGAACGCGAGGGTTGACAGGCGGAAGAAGTTTCAATGACGGTTCCGCAGGTGTACTGAACGACTAATTTTAAAACAGTTGCGAAAAAATGAAGCAATTTAACAAAATAATAAAAACACAATAAACTCAACTAACTATTAATCATTTATTTCTTATAAAAGTTATAGTACACAAATGTACATTGAAATTGGTACAGTTTTTCAAACTATCTGGGGAAGTTTTAGGATAGGTATTATTTACTGTTTAGACAATTAATTATTAATTTCGTATGATTGTTCATGTATATTTGTCATACAATGGCGTTTGCTGGTTGATGGAATTGGATCTGATGAATTATTATTATCAACGAAGGTAGGGACGAACGTTCTCTTCAACGTGTGAAGGAGACGGACTGGACCTTAAATTAATGGATTGTGTGTTTTTTTCCCAGTTTCTAGTTTGTTGTTTAATGAATCACCAATATAGCTTTCTGCAACTTTGTCTGATTTCCAACCGCCTAGTCGCTTTAAGGACGTCAAATTGGCACCTGAATCTCCCAATAATGTAGCAGAGGTCCTCCTGAAGCTGTGCCCAGTATAATACTCAGCATCCGGCAGACCAAGAAACGTAGCTATTTCTTTTGGCATATTACCTTTGTTTATCCCGATTGCTTGAGCTGTACACTTCCCTTTTTGGTAATTTTGAAAAAAAACGGTCGGTTTTGTTTTGGGATCGCTGATTCATGTATTTTTGCATTATTCTAAGAAAATCTCCTTCAACAACAAAGCTTCTCGGTATCTTATTTTTTGTGTTCGGAATCTTGATAAGTAGCATTTTCCATGGGCTTCAATATCTTTTAAAGTAATATTGGCTAACTCCTCTCTGCGGCAAGCTCCAAAATAGCCAAAAATTAGAGCAACCTACAAAAAAAGGGATTTGATTAATATTTTTTTAAATAATGTACCTATTGACAGTAGTCCCTCTCATTAAGAGGAGGCCGTGTCCCAGCAGTGGGAACATTATAGGCTGATGATGATGATGATGATGATGATGATTGACTGTATTTTGCGATTTCGTATACTGAATACTGAAGAAAAATATAAGTACTCATTCATAAATTACCTTTGTGGTTAAATAACGATCATCGGGAGCTTCGTTCAAAAACCTTTTCACTTCATTGGATGTTGTTAATATTTTCGACATTTTTCTTGTAAAATCGCCTGATTGCCGTTTTAAGAAAGCATTTAATTTTGGGTATTCACTTATACGAGTATCCACGTTGTTCCTTATTTTCAGCATACTTTTTATCATCGAAAACCTCGACCATAACGTAGACGGTTTTAATTTTGCTGAGAGTTCGGAGAAGTATGCAACATAACATTTTCTGAAAAACTACACTCGAGAGCAATGAATCCGGGTCACTTAAAGAATCCTAAAAATCTCGGAAACTAAAAATGCTAGGTTAATGCAATAAATTGTATTTAATAGACAATGTAATACTCCTTAAATGAAGGTATTAAAACTTCTTAGTTATTGTAAAGTTATATCATAAAAAATCAAATTTGAAAAAGGGCCACTTTCGAAGATGGAACTACGAAATTACAGCATTTGGTTTTGCTTTTGTTTGTAATCTGTCATATATGTGGGTACATAAACCATGTTGATAGTGCTTTATATTCATTATTCAAGCTGAAATTATGTCGCTTACGCCTGCAGAATACTTACAATGCTGGAAACCGGCCGGAGTCAGCGCGATACAGCCAGGACTGTCGGTGTGTCGCTGTCAACAGTACAAAGAGTTCTCCGACGTTACGAAGAAACTGGTTCTAACCTACGCAGACCAGGAACGGGCAGAACCAGGTGTACCACAGCACGAGAAGACCGATACTTGGTGAACACCATGCTTCGAAATCGCTTTCTCACAGGAACTGAACTCACAAATCAGTTTCGACGCCTCGGAGGAAGTAACCCAAGTGCATGGACAGTAAGACGTCGGCTTGCTGAATCTAACTTAAAACCCCTTAGACCTGCAAACGGCCCTAAACTGGAGCGTGGGCATCGTATTTCAAGACTAAGATATGCCCAGAGCCACGTAAATTGGAGTATTGAAGATTGGTCAAAAGTTATGTTCTCCGAAGAATCAAAATTTATGCTCTACAAGCACGATGGAAGACACAGAGTGTATCGAAGACCAGGGGAAAGATTCAAGCAAGCATGCATCGAAGAAAAAGTAGCCTACGGTGGTGGGTCTGTACTTGTGTGGGCCGGAATTTCTTCTGAAAGTCGTACAGAGCTGGTGATCATAGAAAACGGCTCTTTAACTAGCGTAAGATATGTGGAAGAAATCCTCAATGATCACGTTGGTCCATTTATGGTCAATTTAGGTGAGGATGCTATATTTATGCATGACAATGCCCGACCTCATACAGGTAGGATTGTGAATGACTACCTTCAAGAGATGAACATTACTCGTATGGAGTGGCCAGCGCGCAGCCCGGATATCAACCCGATCGAGCATGCTAGGCAGATGCGTAAAACAACGAAACCCTCCCCCAATCACGCTTCGTGAGCTCAAAATTGCTCTCACAGAGGAATGGGAGAATATTCCCCAAAATCGTATAAGGAACTTGGTGTACAGCATGCCAAACCGCGTAAACGCAGTAATGGAAGCACGAGGAGGCAATACGAAGTATTAAAATTCAAGAAAATCGTAATAAAGTTCAAAAATTTAATGTTTCCTATTTTTGTTTTAAGGAGAGATCAGCAGTTTTTTTCTTTATGTAATTTTGTGTTAATAAAATGTATGGTGACTCATATTTTTTTTAGTTTCATTTAAGGAGTAATTACATAGTCTATTAAATACAATTTATTGCATTAACCTATCATTTTTAGTTTCCGAGATTTTTAACATTCTTTAAGTGACCCGGATTCATTGCTCTCGAGTGTATTTGCTTTTTTCTCTTCTCTCCACGAAATAAATTCGTCGTATGTTCTAGATATGTAACGACTTTTTGACTTTTCCAGTAAAATGTTTTCCGAAGTATTTTGTGCAATTCCGAGATCCGGTGGTGTGAACTAAGAAAAAATAGGTTCGAAATTACTCATTTTGTGCAACAAACAACTAAACCCGCAAAGAAAATTTCTGGAAAATGGCGCCAACCGTAGAATATAAGCAGAGTTTTTTTTCACCCATTTTGGTAGACAAAGGGAACTATCCATACAGCTCAGTCTTCAGTAGTTTTTTTTTATTGATTTGAAATGAAAATGAAATTTAATGATATGATATGAAATGAAATGAAACCTAGGTTAGGTTTCAACTCATTCAATTAAATCATTAAATCTGATATTGAAATAAATTAGTAGCTTCTTTTTAGAAATATACGTATTTTTATGAATCACAAAAACTCTGTAGTAAATACTTCATGGTTGGTTTTTCTTTTTAATAGACATTATTTTGACAGTTGGGAAAGAGAACGCACGAGTTCGGGAAAGGCAAAAAGAAGCACTAGTATGTAATAGCCCACATCCCGGACGCTATACGTCCCTGCAATAGGTACACCACTTTTTGAGCAACTGTATTATAAATAAAATAAGTGACAAAATAAGTTCAGTTTTGAACCGTGAAAGCTTAAAACAGTAGGTATTCCAAGACAGTATAATAATATATTATTTTGTTTTCATCTATTTATTCTGGTTTATTTAAACATAACAGTGATATAAAAGACAGAAATTATATACATTTGAGTGTTTTTGAGCTGGGGGGGGGGGGCAAGTATGTTCCTAATGTATTGCAAAAATATAGTGGAACGCTTTTATTTTAAAAATAAAACACATTTTTAAATAAAAAATAAAAAAATATTGTAGGAACTTATAATACAAAATATAATATTTAGCAATATTCAACAAAGCAACTTGGGAAGTATAACATAAATGAACATTACACATACAGCATTTTGGCATTACACATAGAGGAGCACGGTTACAATGCAATCGCCACGAAAAGTTGCAATATAACTTCAGTTGTCTTTTCCGTATTCACAAAGCACACTCTGCAACCTGCGTGGCTCTAAACTAAGTCCTCGTGTTAGACGAAAACAACGCCAGCTTTTCGTAGTTTCCAAACTATAAGCAATCATAAACACCTAATGGTGATTTTGACCTAGGCTTCGTGTTGCTGGTCTGGCAAATTCCAAACATTTAAATTAGAAACAATTCAATTAGAATTCATAGATTGGATTGGATTGGATTGTTTGAATTCTAATTTAAATAAAAACACAGGTTTGAATTTTACGCCATCGCATTCTTAATATTGTAAGAAAGAACATTAAAAATTCATAAGGTGACAAAATATGCAATTTAAAGTAGCTTATCAAAGGTTTTATTTAAATTTCGAATTGGCTTACAAATAGAAAGCGGTATGCTGAAAAAAATAAAACGAATGAACTCTCCAACGCGAGAAAAAATATTGTTGTTTGGGATAATTAGTATGAAGTACACAGTAGTGAAGGTACTTATTATCTGTGGAGTGTGGATCATCTTCATTACGGAAATGTTGACAGTCATTGTTAATCTGTTTTAAATGACTATTCTTCTCGCACTTGAAGTGAAAAGTACAGTTTGCACCACGTGACTAAACGCCAATTTAATATACCCTCGCTTTCATTGACCCCCTTGAAAGCTCGGGAGTCACACCATCTCGGGTATATAATGGCTTCGTTTAGTCACTCGAAAAACTGGGTATAAAATATACTATGTTGATTGGATTAGTCGTTGGCGTAATTGTATCGTTTCTGAAGAAGCATACTTTGAAGGTGATAAAACAATTTTGGATGAACAACAAACACTGTGTATTATTGATATTTTCCCGTTACTTTCTTGATAGACCAGTTAAATAGAATGCCTTGAGGTTGTGACCCTATGTGTCGGAGGTTTTTTAAATTTTTCATTTAATGGAACTTGTCAAAAATATTAAATATGAGGAAGGGCGCCACCTTTTTCTCCCATGGTTTTATTTGGTATCCCTATACTAATGACGAAAATGGTTCTTACTTCTTGATGATTTAAGATCTGCTTATCTGAGATATGCAAAGGAGTTTCGTAAAGGACATGGTAAGTATGCTTTGGTGCCACCACTTTGTCATTAATAGAACGGATGGAGTTCACAATCCCGCCGTCGTCGCCGTTGTTAATACGGCCTGCATTGTGAACCCACAGAGAACGGAATCGCTCCGGAGGTCGCTGCTGGGGTTTTTGTTAACGGCTTTCTACACCACCCATCAACATAGTAACCGTTTACCGTGACATATTGAAACTGACGGCTTTTTTGGCTGTCTGTGACAGAATCTATGCACCAAGCGCAATTACAACGGCGAATTTTACTATCTCGTAACGCTGCTGGCGGCGCAGAGATTCCGGGCATTGTGGTGGTGTGGGCACCACAATGCAAACATACAAATACTGATGAAATACGATTTCGAACAATCCATTTTCTATACATTTTCAGAGTTTCGCAGTAAATGAAGCGTATAAGTTAGCCCAGTGGGACTATTCGTTAATGAAGTGGTCAGCTGTAAGTTGGGCAGCATTCATAATTTTAACTACAGCTGGAATGAATATACATTCAGTAGCTGGTTTTTTAATGAGAAATGTAAGTAATTTAACTCTTTAAATTTAACCACTATGCACGACAAGATTTTGACACAATGACACATCAACTAAATCGGTGGGGTGATGCGAATTTGCCAAGAATTTACAGAATATTTGTGAACTTTCAGTGTTCAATTTTTTAATGAAAAAAATAAGTCAAAGAAGCTGTTTCATACCATACGTTTGTGGTTAATATCTCCAGTTACGTGTTTAGGTCGGTAAAACGGCGTCAGTGTATTTCCAAATATGTATAAAACATATTACTGCACCCTTCCAAAAACTAGGTAACGTAGATACGCTGGTAATGATGTACATAGACAAATTTCTCGTTTGCTAAACAAACTTTAAAAGGCAAAATAAAAACAATAACATTCTATCTGCGGCCTTATTTTTGGTATTATTGATACATCATTTCATAAAAAAAAAACAATGTTTTAAACAACTTATCACCTGACTTATCACTTCGTAGTGCCCACCGTAAAACCGAGTTTCATCATTACGACTCCTAATCGATACTCGACATCAAATTAAGCTTGGAAAAAAAGTTGTGAGACGCAATGAAAACTTCTTATTTCAAATAATAATATTTAAATTTTGAAATTAATCCCTTTACACTACTTTTTTTAATAATAATATCATGTAATTACTATTCGTTGCTTTTGGTTGACTTAAACATTATAAATAATCACAGTAACCTCTAAACCCAAACAAAAAGGAAATTCTTACTTTCAATCGACATTTGATGATTCTCTTTCTTTTAAAAACTACGATTGCCGAACTAGCACCGTGTGGCAAAAAATAAAGTCTCAGTTTAAGCAAACATAAAATCACAAAAATACACTACTCAATAAACAATCAGAGCTTCTTGCCTCTTAAAATCAAAATTTACTTAGTTCAAACTCTGATTCAGCCGATCATTGATTATGCTGATGGCTGCTATTTGGATGCCACTGAGTAAACTAGAGCGTTTGCAAAATCTTGGCATTCGTTTTGTGTTTGGTCTGAGAAAATATGACCATGTCTCCCACTTCCGCAAGGAACTGAAGTGGCTGCCTATCCGTCTTCGCAGAAACACTCGGATTTTATGTCTCCTCTACAACATCCTTCATAATTTGTACATATCCCAGTTACCTACGCGATCGCTTTTCCTTTACCCGTCCGCCTGATGCTCTGTGCAGATCCCACCTCAGACATCATCTTAATTTCCCATCTCATAAAACTGAATTCTATTCTTACTCCTTCTCCGTTCCCGCAGTAAGTTTGTGGAACTCGCTTCCGCCTAACATTCGTGATCCAAAAACTATATATTTTCAAAAAGCAAGTCAAGGAGCACTACCTGTCCTTTTTGCAGGAATATTCTATATGTATTTGTCACCGTAAAATTGTCAAAGACGTTATATTGTAATATCTCTAGCGATATTGTAAACTCTCGAATTATTGTCAAATGAACATACTGCTTACAATAAAACGCATTGTTTTTCGTGAAATGCATGCGATGTTAGTCAACTCACGCGGTGTGGAGAGAAGGAAGGGTCCCCCTTGCCCAGTGATACTACTCTCATGAAAAGATAATGTACCGTTCTTGAGAAATATCGATAAATATAACCTAACCTTAAAACACTTTATATTCCCCTAAAAAGCGTAGTCGACGGAGCCCCGCTTCGCGGGGCCCCTATTTCGGAGTGCAGGGTTTAAAGGAACCTAACTAACCTAACGGGGGGGTGCCCCAAGTCCCGATTATGGGTGCAGAGATACTTCCGTATGTTCAGTTGACAATAATTCGAGATATTACAATATCGCTAGAAAGAAACACGTTATATTGTAATATAACGTGTTTGACAATATTTTACGGTGACATATATATATATATATTATAGGTATGTATTTACTATACCATTATTTATTTTTACGTGTTTATATAAATGTATTCACGTTTATTTTATAATAATAATAATAATAAAATTATATTAACCTATATTTTTCTTTAAGGGTTTTAATTTAAATTTTAATGTTTGTCTTTTCTACACACTGTGTCTACATTTCTAATCCAACTTTCCTCTCGCAGGTCTGCTGGAAGAGATTTCTTATGAAATAAGCAGTACCTTTGTGCCCTTCTATCGTTAATGTAAAACCATTGTTTATCTAAGTATTCAAAATCAAATGAAAAATCATCATTTACGTAGCCTTTTTCCAACTATGATGGGATCGACTTTCAGTCTAACCGCGTACAGGCCGAATACCAGTATTTTACTTGGAGCGACTGCCTATCTGACCTCCACAACCCAGTAGGTACTGAGTAATACGATATCCCTTGGTAATTAAGACTGGTTGTCTAACTTATTGGGTCGCTGACTACCTGTAACGACTGTCAAAGATCTACAAATGACAGCAGGGACCAACTTAACGTGCTTTCCGAGGCACGGAGGAAACTCGGTATATAATAGGTGGTCACCCATACACAGACCAACCTAGGCTAGGCTAGCAAGGCTTAACCTATAGATCGACCCGAGTGGCCGTTATTATTTAGCAAAGAGGTCCTCCCCTTTTGGCCTCTTTCTTTCAAAATTAAATAAAAATTGACAATTTAAATTATTGTTCGGAAAACAATAATAGAGATACAGAAAAGGGTATTAGAAAAGTATTTGAAAATAAAATGGAGTATTCCAATAACTAATCCAACCGAACACAGTAACCTAATCATACTATTCCCAATTTAGTTAGATAAATATATAATTATCATGGTAGGAACCAAACCAATTTTCACCACACCTACAAGATCATGACCAAGAGCTTGCAGGCGCACTTATCCAACTAACGAAAACAAAATCACAACAAATTACCTAGTTTTAAGTACAATGTAATTTTGAACAGCGAGTGCCTTCTTAATTTAAATTCTGAAATGGAAAAAAAATTCGGCGCGAATTTAGCCTTTGATCAATCTGTGCTGTTAATTGTTGGGTTGGTACAATATACGAAAAACTATTACGATTACCTAACTAAAGCTTAAAAAAATATTTTAATCATAAACAAAACTGTTTTACTTTCCATCAATCGATTTGCTAAATTCCGTAATTAAATTACTCGAGTTAGTCGAATTTTACATAAAATAATTATTGGAATAATAGCTTTCACACATCACAAATATTAAAAAAAAGAAAATAAAAATGGTCGTCTATTTTCGAATACAAAATTAAGTAGTGGTAAAAAATATTACGTATTATTGTTCCGAGGTATATTAGTAAATTACAATAAGATCTGGGTATTCCATTTTGTTTATAATATTTGGAATGTCGAATCTAAACGTGTCTGTGTGGTAAAATGTAAACAAACATGATTGGCGCGAAACTTCGACTTTGGGTATCAAAATATATCATTACCACCGCTTATTTAAGTTGAAGTATGGATGAATTCGTCACATAATTAAATGACGAATTACTAACTCTCAACAAAGTGGAGCTTGGATGCCGGAAAACCCCAATTTTTATGATTTTTAGGCTCGGCTAGCACTGGCGTCAAAATGGCGGTGAACTAATTTACGCACTTGGATTTCATTAGGGTAAATTAAGAATATTGTGTGCTAATTGCAGAACTTGATTGCTTAACAGTACATGATTCCCTGACTTTGCCGCGCTTACCACAACTGACAAATGATTTCCTGTTACAAGTGCATGATAAAAATAATAAACTGATACGAAAACTGTAGTACATGTTTGCATGTCTTTGTGAGTTCACGTTTTTTAACCGTCGCGTCGTCGTCTCTTGACTGATCCCTTTCCTTCCCCTATTTTTATGTAGTATTTTTATTTGAAAATTCATTGTATCGCTATCCGCTTACACCGAACAGCAATGTTGATCGGTTCAAAATTGGCGAGCTTTCGAAAATTTTATAAAATGTTGGATTTCATGGCCGTCATTTTATTTATGATGCTATGTGACGAGCCGAATGGTGCAGCGGTAGTGAGGCTGCCAGACGTTGTTAGGGTCCTGAGTTCGAATCCCCGTAGTAGTAAAGGTTCGTGTGAAGAGTAATAAACATTGGTTTCAGAGTCAACAATGAGCAACAAACAAAAAGTATCTATGTAATATATCAACTATCTGGCGTTCACAAAACAAGCTTCGTTGCTTAGTGTGGTGCATAATTTTTTATTTATTTTATGTTATTTAGAAAAAAAACATCTTTACGTCATCCCATTCGACCGTTATCACAAAATATATGTTTTGATTTTTCACATATGGTGGGTTCAGGGCGGCGATTATCCAAGAATCCTTAGATCTTTAATTTGAATAGTTTTTAAAATCAAATTTAAGTCTTTATTCCGTAAAACTTAGTATTTATCATATTTAAGATACCTACTCTCCTTCCGTGTTTCATAACCGTGCGATCTCCTGTCTTTCTTAAATTTGCAAACACCGACTTTCGTCGTATTTTTTTATAGTTTCTTTTTCATAGCATTGTCTTATCTTTCTAGAATTTAGCCGGTGTGTTTACATCAAATAAAAATTATGGTCCTCCCGAGTTTGAAGATCGAAAACGAAGAATGTATTATAATGAATTTAGTCGTTTACGAAAATGCAAACATGCGTACTTAGACATCGATGTAAGTACTTATGTATAGTCTAAGATCCCGCTATACAACGACCTTCACCGAGATGCTTATTTAATGAGACGTATTTTTTATGTTATTAAATATGCCAATAAATATATCCTATATGGGTTGCCTAACAAATTTCAGTCCAGAGTATTTTTAATTAATAATTTAAAAATATTTTTTTTTTAAAGATTGCACCGGTGTGATTATTTAATAAATTTGATACCAATCGAAAGTTTGAAGCCCATAGAATATGCAAACGTTAGGTTGCCTATTTTTTTCCGGTCACAACCCTAGTAGCATTTTTTGTTGGCATTTAGTTGGGCCACATACCTCTGGTTAGTTGGCAAATGCATACAATTGGCGGGCAGTTTGCGGGTTGGGCCCAAAACTGATGGCCTACATGGATTTGCCAACGAAAGCCCAACGTGGATTTGCCTACGAAGGTCCAAAGTAAGTAAGTAAGTACTTGAGTCTGCAACCACTACCAATGTTTATGTTTACTACCGAGCTGGTAGTGTTGAACTAACAACAACCTTTTGTGATCAGTGTTCACAGTGTGAACACTAGTAGGGTTGAAAAAAAATACAGTCCAGTTGAGAACCTCCTCTTCATGGAAATCGGTTGATTAAACTAAATATCGCTCTGATGTAAGCTGGTGATAAATTTTCTAGAATTCACTCGAACCCAACCAAATCGTGGTAACACAACGATAGCGACTTCTAATTGGACTACAATGCCATCTATCGAGGTTGGGTACAACTTTTGAACCTTTACGATACTATCATCACGGAACACAGAAAACAAATGAAGAGCAAAGCACCAAAATTACTGCAGGAACCGTTGTCACCAAACTCACACATTTAAACCGATAATCACATATTGCACTACAAAAAAACTATTCGTTTGATTCGTTGTTCAAAGTTTAGTCAAAATTAGCCTACATCACAGATTTGGAAATAAACCCTGACTTTTTACAAATAAGATGTATTTTGCTTTAGCGGCAAAACGTGTTTACGATCTATAGTCACACTAGATTCGATTGACGAGTCAATTCCGCTACTTGACCATAGATGGCGGTATTCTGAGTATGAACGGTATTGTGAACTTAAACGTGTAAATCATATGGTTGACATTTGCGTGATTGGTCGGTTTCTGCTGCTACTCGGTCAAGGCCGGACCACGTAGCATATTAAATTTATTTATCGATATCGATAGATACCCCATATTATGGTCTTCAATTCTCAAAAATAAGAGTTGTTGGGAGTACATTTATTTATTTGGTACACAAGCAGCTATTCATTTAAATTATAAATAAATAGACACAGACAGACAGGTAAATTAAGAATTAAGTAATAAAAGTGCTGGTATGTATGCATGCATGCCTTTTACAAGTGTTCAAAGGAGACATTTTTTTTTTTGTAAAACCTAAAAGTATTTTAAATGAAGGTTAGAGGACCTGCTGATGTCTATTTAGTGATCAATGCAAGGTCTCAATCATTAATAAATTATAATAATTACCTACGTTACTACTTAAAACATTGATTATACATATTTTTGCTTTAAAGCGTTTATGCAATCTATGAAAAATGAAGGCGACCTTATACTTGTATTGTAATGTAAAACTAAATAAATAATGAATTTAAAAATTGTTTATTCCTTGTATCGATATCAATCTATAAATTCAATATTCGACTTGACCACATCACTACTTGAGTAGCGAAGTGCTTTCGAGGGTGTTCTATTGAATAGAATCAATCCAAAATAAACTTTATCTTAATGGTGTAAGGTTGATTTTGCCCAACCGTTCTATTAAATATTAATAAATATTAACAAAATAAGATTTTTATTAGAAAACAATGAAAATTGTACTAACCAATAATACGAAATACCTCCATTTTTAAGATTTTTCCTCCTACTATCATTTTTACACTCTAAAATGGAACAATACGGCATTGCTAGGGATGTAAGTTGTTATCATAACTTAAATCCCTACAAGGAACTCCCAACAGTAGGAATAGACGCAGCAGGCCCGTCGTTAGTTGGCCCAATGTTGTTATAATAACTGAAATCCCTGCAAAAATCACCCATCAGTAGGAATAGTAACAGAAAGCCCTTCGTTGGCTATTCATTGGGCAAATAGTGCATGTTTATGACAATGGGCCTATTTTAAGTTTAGGTTGGCGGAACAACTAACCGTCTGCCAATACATTCCCAACTGTTGGCATAAGGAAGCCAACGGCAATTGCTACTAGGGAACCACGGGTTGCCAGGTGTAAACAGGTAAATCTATAGGTACTAGCATTTTGCAACGGTCTGATTATTGAATCAAACTTAGATAAAATGAAAGATTATTTCATAAGGAACACGGTGGTATAGGGTTGCCTGCGAAAAATCAGTCCCGAATTAGGGTTGTCGAATTTTAAATAATAAAATATCGCTGCGAGTGAATGTGTGTGAGAGAGAGGTCCCAGACCAACCATCCCACGCGGTAGAAAAGGACGCAGCGTAGCAGCTGTTTAAAGTCCGCCCATTTAAAGAAGGAGAGTGCGCATGCTATTTGTGCTTGGAAATGAAAAGGATAGCGATAGACTCGAATATGCTGTGCATTATTTTGGAGTCATAGATATAGTATTATATAGATGGCGAGAAAGCGTGTCGCTGAAAGGGACAAAAAAAAGTACTAGTACTAGTAGGAAAAATGTACCCCATAATTAGTGATAAAATTAGAAATAGGTACCTACACAAAGCCTGAAGTTTAGACCGATGAAATCTGTGTCATCGAAAGCGACAGAAAGAAAACCGGGGAAGGGCGAGTCGGAGTCGCACACCGAGGGTTCCGTATAAACTTACCAATGAAAACAGTTCCCGCAAAAACATTTTTGTGGAACTACAAATTTTCAGATTTCAGAAATAAAAAACCGATGTGACTTTAATTGATTAAAAAATAAAAAATCAAATAACTATTTCTGTATATTAATAATTAACTACTCCAAAATAATGCACAGCATATACGAGTCTATCGCTATCCTTTTCATTTCCAAGCACAAATAGCATGCGCACTCTCCTTCTTTAAATGGGCGGACTTTAAACAGCTGCTACGCTGCGTCCTTTTCTACCGCGTGGGATGGTTGGTCTGGGACCTCTCTCTCACACACATTCACTCGCAGCGATATTTTTTATTTAAAATTCGACAACCCTAATTCGGGACTGATTTTTCGCAGGCAACCCTATACCACCGTGTTCCTTATGAAATAATCTTTCATTTTATCTAAGTTTGATTCAATAATCAGACCGTTGCAAAATGCTAGTACCTATAGATTTACCTGTTTACACCTGGCAACCCGTGGTTGTGACCGGAAAAAAATAGGCAACCTAACGTTTGCATATTCTATGGGCTTCAAACTTTCGATTGGTATCAAATTTATTTAATAATCACACCGGTGCAATCTTTAAAAAAAAAATATTTTTAAATTATTAATTAAAAATACTCTGGACTGAAATTTGTTAGGCAACCCATATAGGATATATTTATTGGCATATTTAATAACATAAAAAATACGTCTCATTAAATAAGCATCTCGGTGAAGGTCGTTGTATAGCGGGATCCTATACTAGTACCCACCCAATCACTTCACATAAATAAATTTTATAATATAAAACAATTGTTTAAACGTCAAGACTAAATATAACCCTGTCACTTTCTAGCGGTGACATGACATCGTTTGGACTTCTGTGTAATATCAAAAAATGTACGAGAAATGAACAGAATAGTACCTACGCTAAATGAAAAAAAGAGTACTTACTATAAAGAATTCGCTGGAAACAAATCAACATGTTTCCGCCAGGAAATATTCTTTCTAGTGAGCGCTATGAATTTCACTAAGTAGTTTTCCAGTTTTAGACGTTTTTATGCGCCACGAAAAATGTGGACGGAAAGTGTATGTTTAATCCTATGATAGTTTGGGTATATCTATGGTCGTAAGTATATTAATACGGTAGTGCAAGTAGACGTGGCAAAAGGAAAATACGACCATAGATAAATAATCCAAGTGAAATTCATAGAGCCGGGAAAGAATACTTCATGGCGGGTGACACGTTGATTATATTGTTTTCTGCGAACTCTTTGTAGTACTCTTTTTTTATTTAGCGTACAATTCTGTACATTTCTTTGAAACTACACAGAAGTCCATACGATGTCATGTCACCGCTAGAAAGCATGACACAAAATAACCTTTACTATCACTACATATTATAAAACAAAGTCTGTCTGTCCCTATGTATGCTTAGATCTTTAAAAAACGAATGTCAACGGGTTTTGATGCGGTTTTTTTTTTAATATATAAAGTGATTCAAGAAAAAGGTTTTTGTATATATGTTTACGCGGGGGAAGCCGCGGGCATCGGCTAGTATATTATAAGGTTCAAGGCTTGTTGGCTGTCTGTAAAAGTGGTTTTGGTTTTCAGGAATGGTTTGAATGTAATCATCAAAAATTAAGTTACGAGAGCCAATTAATGTTATCAACATCGGCTCAGTCGGACAGCTCGTTATTGAATATATACGCTTCAGAGGTTGAAGTTGATGGAATAGCGCTGGCTCCACCACCATGAAGAGATCAGTATTATTTACTGCTTGTTGTACGAGTATTTAAGAGTTTTTTAAGGCGAAGTTTGCTGTTTAAATATATATTTTACGAGTCTTTATGTATCATTTAACACCCTAAAAAAATGTTTTAATACGAGTAAGTTAGTTTTAGTACGATAAACAATTTTATAAAAAAAATAATCCTGTGGTGTCAGCGTTAGTGAAATACTTGAATTTATAACAGTGAACTATCAACAAAAACATATAAAAACTTAGTATGTACATGTTTCCTGGAAAACTTGAATGAATAAGTCGTTCGAGACGTGGCGCGCCGTTCAAATCACAATGACGCCCGCATCGTAGCGCAAGCAGCACTAATTGGATGAGGAAAGTAATTATGGACGGTAACTCTGTTTAAGTTCAAGAGCAATGTCAGTATCACTAGGTGCTTTTATTCTGCTATTCCAGTCTGCCGACCCTCCTAAGGGCGGTCTCTAACAGGATCATTAGAAATAATCCAAAATTGGATTTTGTACTAAAACAATTTTAATAATTGATACAAATACTTGGTATCGGTACCGGTTGCGGTGCGCAACCCCGGTTCTCCTCGCTCACTGATGTAATGCGTATGTCACTGTAAAATTGCTACAATAACAGGCGAATGCTCCCGAAAAGGGACTGCCATACTGATGATTATGGGCGACAAATTCGGGACCAAACTTGAACGGGTGCTAAATGGCATAAAATATTTGATTACTAGTTCGCACAAACTTAGTTGGTACAAATGCACGAATAAGAGAAGTGCTCCCTTATTGACTTACTAATGCAATCTTTCGTGGAGACAACAACACATCATACCAGGCGAGTCCTAGAAGAGATTTCGGAACTTACAGAAGCGCGGCAGAGAGAGGGCTAGGCTGATGCCTAGCCCTCTCTCTGCCGCGCTTCTGTAAGTCAATGGCGAGTAAATCTCTCACCTTCGGTTTGCCGACGACATTGTGGTCATGGCTGAGACCATGGAGGACCTCAGTACAATGCTCGATGACCTCAGTAGAGCTTCCGAGAGAGTGGGTCTAAAAATGAACATGGACATTTGGACAAGACGAAGGTCATGTTGAATGCCCATGTCACACCCATTCCTATCAAGATCGGGGACTCTACACTCGAAATTGTAAACGATTATGTATACCTAGGACAAACGGTTAGGTAGGTCTTACTTCGAGAAAGAGGTCAATCGTCGAATCCGACTGGGCTGGGCAGCGTTCGGGAAACTGCGCGATATATCTCATCCAACTAACCGCAGTGTCTCAAGAAGAAATTCTATGACCAGTGTGTGTTGCCAGTGATTACATACGGGACCGAAACGTGGTCGCTCACAATGGGCCTTATCAAAAGGCTTAAAGTCACCCAAAGGACAATGGAGAGGGCTATGCTCGGAGTTTCCTTGCGTGATCGAATCAGAAATGAAGACATTCAGAAATGAAGACATCCGCAAGAGAACCAAGGTCACCGACGTAGCCCGAAGAATTGCTAAACTTAAGTGGCAGTGGACAGGGCACATTGCTCGCAGAACGGATGACTGTTGGGGCCGAAAAGTTCTGGAGTGGCGACCGCGAACCGGAAGACGATGTGTTGTAAGACCTCCCACTAGGTAGACCGATGACCTGGTGAAGGTTGCAGGAATCCGGTGGATGCGAGTCGCAGGGGACCGGTCGGAGTGGCGACACTTGGAGGAGGCCTATGTCCAGCTGTGGGCGTCTTTCGGCTGAGATGATGATAATGATGATGTTATTAAATAAAAGTTTATCGGATAATTATTTTGCGAAATAAATTATTTGTTAATCTTGGTGTGTACAGGTGTGCACAGGACTCACATATGGGTTTCAAGTTTTTAAATATACTCGTAACTTAAAGTACTTTAAGCACAACCACAAACAAAACTAGGTACACGAAAACTAAAAAGTAAGAAAAGAAAAAAAATATAACTAAATCTAATTTTTTGCTCTAAGGAATAACACAATCAATGCGTTCATTGTTAACGACACCCCCAAAACGACACCCCTGGGGTGTCGTTAACAAAAAGCATTTGTTGACGACACCACTAACAAATAGTGTTGTTACCCTGCTGTATGTTCGTACCTATACCAAAATAATAAATAAAATAAAAAGAACCTGTAAAGATATTTTTATTTAACTTGATCGAAGCTCAATAATCCTTATTATTTCAAACATTATCTGTCTTCTTTTTACGACAGGTACGTTGTTAAGTTCTTGACCAATCAATTCACCGAATTTACGATTTGCTTCTTGCAGGCTTGCTTCATTAGCCATTTCAGGAGTTTGTGTACTGACATTGTTGTCCTTTCCCCAATTATAATTGTCAGATTGAATGCCAACTTCTTTTTTGTTCTGAACCCTTTGTGAAGTTGAGGGATTAACATCAACAGAACAAACATTTACGTCGTGATATTGCTCATAGAGCATTTGAGTATCTTGAGTATCCCAGGTTTGACTATAGGAAGCGTCAAAATCAGCATTTTTATTTTCAAGCACATGTTTGGATCGTTTCGACATTATTTTGACTATTCAAAAATCAACGATTTCACATTTTTTTCCAAATGGCAAATGTTCGAGAATCGCCTGACACGAGTGACAATTTTCTCTTTTTTCAACGAAGTGTATGAACTTTTTGGGATCCAAAACCAAAAAGTTTTTGCTTACTCGTTATTTATTCACTCATCATAGCAAAGTGAGCGAATGTTAATAAACCAAAACGTAAAATATAATAATAATAGGTTCATTTCCAACTCGACAGATTTTTAAGTCGTTTTTCAGGCTGTCGGTAATTGTACAATTATTGAATACACATTTTATTATTATTTTCCTTATAATATATTTTCTTACAAAGACATTTATTTCTTAATATTTTCACTGTTCTTAGTATCACATAATCCTACTAAGAAACGAAGAAAAGCGGAAGTTGAAAAAAATATGAAAATAGACCGAATTATAGCAGATGGATTGAAGAGCAATAATAATGTGGATAAAATATTATCTACACTATGTAACGCATTAGATTAATAAAATTTTAAATAAGTTTTATTTTTACCCTTTTTATTTTTTTTGTAAATAAACTTCTCTTCTACAATGTACTTTTATTATAATATCATGACATGTCGAGTTGAAAATCTGACGACTTAAAAATCTGTCGAGTTGGAAAAGAGGGTAATAATATTTTATCAGTTGGCAACAAAATAAACTGATAGATACCCTGTGAAGGAAAAGTATCTTTAGTTTCTTAATTGCTCCAAGGCTTGGCCTACTGAGAGACTTCCAGACACTAATCCTATCTGGATTTCCATGATCATATTGTCGTTAGTGATTTGCTTTTTTTTCCTTTGTTTTGTAATGGATCCTGACCCTTGGTATGGCATAATTTTATTCAACAAACGTAACAATGTTTTGTTGCTGGCGTTTATGTTTTTATTCAATTTTGAATGATATCCCTCAAGCACGTTGTTGGTGCGATGCCTTTCTCCGAATACGCTAATCACATCAATCGAATGTTTCTTCAACCAAAAAGTTTCCACGTATTTTGTAAATTGTGACATTTCTATATTGCCTGCACACAACGCCTTTATAAATTGCCACCCTTCCATGATATGTTGTGAAGGCAGCAACGCTAACGCCTTTGTTAACCCTATAATTCTTTTTTCTGCATAAACTTTTGAATGACCTAATTTATCTGCTTTTTTGTTAATGTTTTTGCACCAGTGAAAGTAACAACCTTTCAGGACAATATTGGGGAATAACATTTTTAATGCGTTCATTGATGCCATTTCAAAATCAGAATGTACTTTAATAGGTTTCCAGTTAGCAAGTTGTGACTTAATCATGCTGAACAGTTTAAAATAACTACTCTGCCGCCTGTGGGTCATTAGTGCGAACACTAATGGTACAACATTAGTGTTATCCAATGTGCTGCCAATATCTCCGTGTAGAGAGAAAATCTGAGTAAATGGAGTTGGGCACGTTTTAAAAGTGCCGTCTATAAAAAATTCTGTCACATTTGCTATTGCTTGCCTGCAATTATTAGTACAAAATACTAGAACTTTTTCATCCTTGTCACAATAATCTGCTAAAATCTGATCACGGAATTTCAATGGAATTTCTATTTCACTGACAGATTTGTATACCGTTTTTTTTAAATCCAAACTCTTGTTCCGTGCACCATACAAAAAACTAGTTGAATTATTTAATGAGGGTATAGGTATCACTAATTCTAAGCCAGTCTCTTTGATGGAGTTTGTTGCATCGTTGTAAAGTTTCGGTATGGGTTCATCACTTGTTATAACGGTTTCCCTAAGCTCATGCATTATTTTAAGAGCATCATTTTTGTGCACATTTGGCTCACATGTATGTAATTTGCCAAATGCATGTATTTGTTTATCCTGAAACAAGAGCAAACACACAATTCCTCATTTCAGGAGCAAGAAATATGTAGTAGGAAGTGGCCTCTATCTATAGGATGTAGGCCACAATTCGTCAAGTGTCAATTCGTCAAGCGTTTTTTTTTCCCTCGAATTATCGTTCATTGGTCAAGCAGTTGAATGGTGACGATTCGTCTTGACTTGACGAATCGTCACCATTCAACTGCTTGACCTTGACGAATTGTGGCCTACATCATCTATAGCATACCTACCTTAGTAGTAACTGTTCCATGACATTTCAACTTTTTGTGAGAGGAACATCTCCAATATACTGATCCATCATCTGCATAATTTTTATGTTTATGATATTTATACTTGCCTAAAAGTAAGGCTACTCCGCCATTGGTATTTATTAATCTGAATTCGGACATTGTTATCCTTTTCTTCGAAAGTTATTGAAAATGTTAGAAATGTCAATATATTGATTAACTTCACAAATGACACATAATTTATCTCTTGAACGTCATAAACGTTATCAGCCAGTGCATTAGAGAAAGAGATAAAAAGATACAATTGCATATGTTTATTAACCATTGAGAGTATACTAGCTCGATAAAAAATTCTTAAGCGATAAGTTATCCCAACATTACGGTGGTGTCGTCAACAAATGCTTATTGTTAACGACACCCCAGGGGTGTCGTTTTGGGGGTGTCGTTAACAATGAACGAATCAATGACTATAACTAATATGTAAGTAATTTTTTTGATTTATAGAATCTTTTTGGCGAAGCTTGCTTGTGATAGGGTTATCTGTCCCATGGATCGCGTGATATGGATTCCTAGGCAATCCTTGGCCTCACCTAAATCTTTAATAATGAACGCTTTGGCGATTCTATTTTCGACTTTTTCTATGTCCTCCACTGAACTTCAAATAATACAGAAGTCATCAGGATATTTCTTATCTTTCCCTCTTTTGATGTACATGCACGGCTCATACTTCGATCTTGGAAAACCATTTTGAATGGTGTGATCATGTATTTTGACATTCCAGCAACGTGCAGCTTGATTGAGGCCATCCATATGAAGGCGCACGTGGCGGGCCTCTCAAAATGTAGAAGGTGCCACCGGGGCGATGGTCGTCGGAGAATAGAAATAAAAGTCTAAAATGCACTGTAAATTATTTACACAAAAATGTATGTACAATATCAGAACTTAACAGAAATATTTTAATCTACGAAAATGAACAAGAAATATTTTATTACCGCATGAAAAAACCTTTTACAAACAGTGACAGACAATGTCAAGTTGAAAATAATAAATAGAGTGTCGCAGCACCGGCCAGTTACAAACGAACACCGCCTCCTTGGTCGCGGCCTAGTGATGAGTAGTGGTAGTCACTACATCAGCCCCCCCTTGAGACCGTCAAGGGCGATAATAGTCTGGAAACCTAACTCTACGTCCAGATCTAGTTTTGGAAACGTTTGCTTCGCGATCTGGTGATTTCTGATTCCCTGATTGTGTCACATGTGTTGTTTTGTGTGTGTCCTGTTGTCGATCTTGTGATAAATGAGCGGGATTGGTTGAATGAGTGGGTGTGTGTGGTGTGTATGGAGTGGTGTCTGGGTCACGCAGTATGTAGGCGGGCTTGACTCGGTCTACCGATACTGTGACTTCCTTGCCATTGACCAGAATAGTGAAAACCTTGTCACCACGCTGAAGCACCTCGTATGGTCCAGAATATGCTGGTTTCAAGGCACCACCAACAGTACAATCTCGCAAAAATACGTGAGTGCAAGTGGCTAACTCCTTGAACCTGAAAGTTGGACGCTTTCCGCTATGGTGTGAGGCAGGCGAAGGCCTTAAACTCTGGACAATATTCCGCAGCCTTGATGTGAATTCCATCAAGTCTGGATTACAGACGACTTCTGATTCAAAAAACTCGCCTGGCAGACGTAATGATTCGCCATACACCAATTCAGCTGAGGTGGTTTGCAGATCTTCCTTGAAAGCACTACGGACACCCAACAATACAAGAGGGAGAGATTCTATCCAATTCCCGTTACCGTGGCAGATTATGGCAGACTTCAGCTGCCGATGAAATCTTTCCACGAGACCATTACAGGCTGGATGATAGGCAGTGGTACGGTGGTGATTGAATCCTGCGATGCGCGAAAGATTTCTGAATAACGTGGATTCGAACTGCCTGCCACGATCTGTCACGATATCAACTGGACAACCAAACCGAGAAATCCAGCCACTGAGTAGCGCTTTAGCAACAGTCTCAGCCGTTATGTCTTCTAAGGGTATTGCCTCAGGCCAACGTGTAAAGCGGTCGACAGCGGTGAGACAATACTTGAAACCTTGGGACAGAGGCAATGGTCCTATCAAGTCAATGTGGACAAATTTGAAACGAGCTGCAGGAAGTTTGAAGGTGCCAACTGGAGCACTCGTGTGACGTGTGACCTTGGAACGCTGACACGCTATACACGCTCGTACCCAGTTCCTGCAATCCTTCCTAATTTCAGGCCACACATAGCGCTCAGAGACTAGTTTGATGGTTGCTTTTGCCCCAGGGTGACTAAGGGAATGCAGACTCTCGAACACTCTTCTCCGTAGCGGTTTCGGAACAAACGGCCTTACCGCGCTCGTACTGACGTCACAAAACAGTTCAATGTTGCTGCCTGGGACCTTCAGTTTTTTGAGGCGCAGTGACGTGGAGCCTACCGCGAGTTGGGTGAGCTCTAGATCGGAGTGCTGAGCGGCTGCCAGCCGCTCCAGATCGATTGGCTGAGAAATCTCCTCAACTCGCGAGAGGGTATCAGCTACCACGTTGTCCTTACCGGAAATGTGACGTATGTCAGTGGTAAACTGCGCGATCAGGTCCAGGTGCCGGAACTGTCTTGGCGAGCAGTTTTCTTTCCGATTGTGGAAGGCGAAGGTCAGCGGCTTGTGGTCGGTATAGACAGTGAAGTCCCGGGCTTCGAGCATATGCCTGAATTATTTTATGCTCTCGTAGATAGCGAGGAGCTCTCGATCGTAGGGTGAGTACTTCTGTTGAGAAGAGCTCAGCCCACGAGAGAAAAATGCCAAAGGCTCCCAGGACTCACCACTACCAGTTTGCTGCTGTAAAACTGCACCAATCGCCTTGTCAGACGCATCAGTTACGAGCGCTAACTTTGCATTGCAACTGGGATGAGCAAGCAAGGCGGCCTGACACAGACCATCCTTACAAACTTCAAATGCGTCGAGCAGCTGACCGGTAATATGAACTGGGTGCGATCCTTTCACTGACCCGGTGAGTAGCGCGTTTAAAGGAGCTTGTTGTTTAGCTGCACCTGGAATGAACCTGCGATAAAAGTTCACCATGCCTAAGAACCGACGTAGTTCTTTCACTGTTTTTGGCACGGGAAAGGTCTTGATGGCATCAACTTTGGCTGGGAGTGGAGTGGTACCTTTGGCTGAAATGCGGTAGCCTAAAAAGGTAACCTCAGAAGCACCAAACACGCATTTTGCCGTGTTGACGACCATGCCGTACTGCTTCAGCCTGGCGAAAAGTTTGTGCAGGTGCTTTTCATGTGTTTTTTGGTCCCTGGAAAAGATTAGGATATCATCCAGATAGGCGTAGGTGAAGTCCAGGCCCCGTAGCATCTCATCGACAAAGCGCTGGAACGTCTGTCCGGCATTACGAAGACCGAACGTCATGAATGGAAATTCGTAAAGACCGAACGGCGTTGTGATGGCCGTCTTTGCGATGTCATCTGGGTGCATAGGGATTTGATTGTACGCCTTGACCAGATCAATGGTAGAAAACACGGTACAACCTGACAAACAATGAGCAAAGTCGTGTATGTACTTGATAGGGTACCTGTGGGGTATCGTTCGGGCATTCAGCATACGGTAATCCCCACAAGGACGCCAACCGTTGTCTTTTTTAGGGGCAAGGTGAAGGGGTGAAGCCCATGCTGATTCCGAAGGCTGGCAAGTACCGTTCTGCAACATCGCCTCAAACTCTGACTTTGCTATTTTAAGCTTATCAGGCGCTAGCCTGCGTGGTGTGCAAGAGACCGGTGGCCCAGGTGTGGTGCGGATGTGATGTACGGTGTTGTGATGTATTGTGCGATGAATGCCATGTGGGCGTGTAATGTCAGGGTATTTTGAAAGTATGTTGTGATATACAGAGTCACCAGAAATTACCTTCACCGAAGAAATGTTGTCCTCAGTTCGCGCAAGTGAAGCCGCTGTCGCGAGCGTAGTGCTACCGTCGATGAGGCGTTGGTTTCGGACATCAACAATAATATTATAAAATGAAAGGAAATCCACGCCTATTATCGCCCTAGTAACGTCAGCCACTATAAAATTCCATGGGAAGTCGCGACGCAACCCTAGGTTTAACGCTAAGTGTTTAAAACCGTATGTATTTATAGCTGACCCGTTTGCGGCACACAGTTCATAGTCAGATTTTGCACGATACTCTTTTAAGCACTTACGAGGAAACACGCACAGATCACTACCCGTATCTACGAGAAACTGCATCTTAGTCCGCCTATCCGTGACGAACAAGCGACCGGTACTCGGACAGTCGTCGGCCGCCATTATCGACTGCCCTTCGCGTTTCCCGTGAAATCACAGGGTTTCAGACACTTAAGAGCCTTGTCGCCGAACTTGTGGTGATACCAGCAGGTCGGGAACTTCCTGTAGTTGGAGTGCGGTCTTGCGGATGATGAACGGCCTCGGTGATGTGAAGATGTTCTCGACCTTGACCGCGACATTCGGTCGAGCTTAACGGTCAACGCTTCGACTTGTCGGGTTAACGCAGCAATCTCGCTCGATCCGCCAGAAGTACCTGCTGAGACTCCTGCAACTTGCGAAGTCGGCGACATGGCGTCCAGGACCTGGTCGGCAAGCTCGGCAACGTCATCCAGCTTCATCTTGGCCTGAGACGCTATGATAGGCTGCATGCTGTTGGGTAAACGACTGGCCCAAAGTGTTCTGAGCAGGTCATCCGGTACACCAGATCCAGCTAAGCTTCTCAACCGACGTAGGAAATGTGATGGTTTGCTATCTCCTAATTCTTCGTGATGAAGAAGCTGCTGTACCTGCTTTTCCCTTGAAGCGGACAGCCTCTTAATGAGCTCCGTTTTCAGTGTCTCGTACTTGTCTGAAGCTGCGGGACCAGTAACGATGTCCTCGACGATTTCGATATACTGCGGGTCCAGGTGAGATAAAGCGTGGTGATATTTGGTGGTATCCGTCGTCACTCCTGCCAACTCGAACTGGCTCTCCAGGCAAGAAAACCAAAGGTTCGGTTTAGATGGGTAAAATGGCGGTACCTTTACAGCGACGCGGTTTACGCTTGACATTTCTCCGTTTTCTTTGCTCTCATCCCCAGGCATGATGTTCTACAGGGGTCACCAATGAAGGCGCACGTGGCGGGCCTCTCAAAATGTAGAAGGTGCCACCGGGGCGATGGTCGTCGGAGAATAGACATAAAAGTCTAAAATGCACTGTAAATTATTTACACAAAAATGTATGTACAATATCAGAACTTAACAGAAATATTTTAATCTACGAAAATGAACAAGAAATATTTTATTACCGCATGAAAAAACCTTTTACAAACAGTGACAGACAATGTCAAGTTGAAAATAATAAATAGAGTGTCGCAGCACCGGCCAGTTACAAACGAACACCGCCTCCTTGGTCGCGGCCTAGTGATGAGTAGTGGTAGTCACTACACATATATGGCTTTCTACAGCTTACATAATTTCTTTTCATTTTCCTTCTTTATGAAAGATTCAGGTTGCTGTCGTCAATATGGTGTACATTTTAATCCAATTCTGCTGATAATCCCTGAGCAGAAACCTAATGGAAGATAGCTTTACTACAGAAGCAAAGGTCTCAGTATAATCTTCTCCAAACTTAAGAATAACCCTTGGCAACAAAGCGAGCCATATGCTGTTTAACGTTTCCATCTATCCCGATTTTCAACCTAAAAATCCATTTATTTTTGACGACATTAGCGTCTGTGGGACGATCGACGAGCTCCCAAGTCTGATTCTGCATAAGTTATCTGTAGTCCTTGATAGCTTTCTTCCACAGGTCTTTATCAGAACGCTCCATAGCATCCATAACCGAAATCAGGTCAGTAGGATTCATGACATACTCGTAGAAGTTGTATACAATGTCGTCATCTATACTTCTGACTCTATTTCTTAGAGGATAACGCCGTTCTTCTGACTCCTCTACAGCTTGAACCGGCTCTGTTGACGGTTCTTCGAAAGAGTCGTGAAACTTTTCTGCAATAATAGTGGGTAATGAACTTGGTGACATAACCATGTTACTTTGGCTTGGGCCATCCTCAGGCGTCACAGCCCTACAAGTACCTTGAAAAAAATGGTACCTCTACATATTCTCGCCTCGGTTTCTCTCTCGAAATCGTGCACTGCGCTCAGGGGGTTTAATTTCCTTGATTACTTTTGGCCGCTCGCGGCAAGTATTATGCGGCGCGATTTGACCGGGTCGACAAATCTATACCCCTTTTGTACTTTACTGTACCCAACGAAGACAAGCTCACTTGAGTTGAATTTCCTTCGGCTATTATCTTTCACCAAAACCTGAGCTGTGGGATCCAAAAACTTTTAAATTGGTAAGATCGACCTTATGATTTGTCCAAACTTCTTCAGGAACTCTCCCGGCGATTGCTAATGTGGGTGAGTGATTTTCAAAAGAACGCAGTCCCCACAGCTTCCCCAGTACCGTTTACTTAGGTTACTGTCATGTATACATGCATCTCGCCTTTTCTCGCCAAAAACCTTTCGGCTGAAGTCGTCAATAAATAGGAGGAGATATCTGTTTCCTTCCCATGTCTCCACATCTATTGGACCAGCTACGTCGCTATGTATTAGGTCCAGCATGCCGGAGGCTCTAAGAAAGTTCTTCCGGTTAGGAAACTTTTTTGCTTTCCTTGAGTACAAGGAACACAAGGGGCTCCATCACCCTTTTTGCCGTAATCTAGGCCCTTGTCAATTCTTTTTAAAATATGCGTTTGCGCGGGAGACATATGGCCCAATCTCCGGTGCCATAATTCAAACTTGTCCTGACTGTCTTCCCCTAAGTCTTTTAGGGGAAGACTGTCGCCTGATTACAACCGGGACCTAAAACATGAAGTCCGTTTTGGCGAGGTGCGGTAAACAATGCCTTACCATCTATTTTCACATTATTGTTAAAAACTCTACATTAAGTTTTATCGAAAACAATAATATTGCCTGCATCTGCAAACTTTCCTATAGACATTAAATTGGTAATTAGTTCAGGAATGTGAAGAACATCTTTCATCTTCACTACAGTGTCACGTTCCCCATGATGCAGGTTTAACTCCACAGAACCTTGCGAAGTCGATTCTTCACGCGACAATTTTCTTGTTGTTCGCGCAAGTTCTCGTTTTGGAGCAAGATTTCCCTCTTGAGCCCCACGCTCATGAGGGATTTCACCGTTGTCGTGTGGGACGTGGCTCCTGAATCCAACACCCAGTTATCACTACTACCTACAGATGACAACAAGGCCAAAAAGTCTGAGTTCGCGTTCACACTGGTCACCACGCCCGAATTCACATTTGATTTCTTCTTATCCTGCTGCTTGGCCTTGAACAGCTTGCACTGCCACTTACAATTTTGCCTTTCCGTTTGCAGAAGTGACAAACAATCACTCTGGTGTGGTCTCTTCTTCCACTACCACCAACGCTAGATGCTAGCGCCGAATCATCCTTTGGGGTCTCATTCGACTCTTGACGTTGACCCTCCTTCAGAAGTACTGATATGACCAGTTCTGAGGTAGTCGTCGTGCGGCAATGCTCTATGGCCATTACTTACGGATTGAAGTTGTCCGTCAATCCCGCCAGCATTATTATTCCGACAAATTCATCGTCAAGTCCAATGCTTCGCAGCTGCGGCTGATTTGCTCGAACTTCCGTGACGTAGGCTTTCATATTTGGGTACGCTTCCAGCTTGATACAAAACATTTTTCGCGGCAACGAAAGCCTCTGCATTAGTCAAGCATCCGCATAGGCATTTTTTAGTGCCAGCCAAGTCTCTCGTGCCGTCTTGCCGTTTTTAGAGTTTACGTGTTTTAGATCATTATGGTGAAACAAAACATCATTCTTAATAATAAGTGTCATTTTTATCCACGTAATCAAATTATTTGAAAAAAAAAACAATTTCTTCGCACGAAGGGCGGCCATTCGGTTCATGTTGCGACAAACAAGTGCATGAGTTTATTCAATTTGATTTAAAAAAGTTTTAGTCCCATCAAAGGGGTTTATTTAAACCAAAAAATTCCGTCATTAATTGTAAGTTAAAATATGATATCGATTAAAGTGATTAATTGACATGTCTCGAACTTTGTTTGATAGAACTACTAGAACTATATTTCTGTCCTTTTCATTTCTTGCATGACGTCATTGACGTGTCATTTGTTTTTGGTTGAAGTTGAAATACATATGGCAGTAATGTCCGTATTCTTGAACCGTTTGACTCCTGTCAATTGTCAAAACGTCATAAGAACAGAAGAGCTTTTTTACACTTATTGTCACCGTAATAAAAAAAAAAAAAAAAAAGTATGTCTTGCTCTGCGTGTAATATAGAAAATTAGTCAGATACTCAGATTTGAGATTTTAATAAAATACTGTCCAAATTTCGTCACTGTACTATCTCCTTCGTTTGATGGTCTATCATTAGATGTACGGGATATTGGCAAAATTGTGGTGACTCTTCCACAAAAGCCATTACTTAACTAAGAGTTGAAGTTGAAGTCACCGTAGTGATGAACATCGAGTCGCCGCCGGTTCGAGACTCTCGTAACATATTTTCATTTTGTATTTCGTAAGGTGATTTGAATGCTGTAAGATTTCAAAAATAATAACCATGGTTCGCAAGTTTCATCCCCAGCTGGTTTTTAGTACACAGGTATGTTGATTTCTTAAAGCTTTAAAATGTCCAAATCATTACAAAATAGTAGTAATACTAAAAAGGTTAGAAATTGCAAAAAACTTTTCCAATACATTTTGTTCGAACAAATATGTTTTTTGATGTTACTCGATACTGTTTGTAATACTGATCAAAAACTTCTACGGGACCAACCCGGGTTGGAGTACTAAAAGTCAGAAATCGAAAAAACGTTAAGTTACGTACCACGCGTGTTCGTGATCATTTTCATCACTTATACAACATTATTTTTTGTTTATACTAAACCCAAAAAGGGGTCATTGTACTCATCATTTTGAACAACTTTTTCTATGGGAGGAACCTTGAAATCGCGAAAAAAAAATCTGCTGTTCCCTACATTTTGACGAGTTTTGCGAACATAAATGTCGGATAACTCGTCAAAATGAAGAAAAGAATTTTTCGGTTTAAATAAACCCCGTTGTTGGGACTAAACGTTTTTTTTTAGATCATATTTGAACGTACAATTAGTGACAAAATTATTCGGTTTAAATAAACCCCGTTGATGGGACTAAAAGTTTTTTTTAATCAAATTGAATAAACGCACTTGCTTGTCGCAAGTCGCAACATGTACCGAATGGCCGCCCGTCGTGCGAAGAAATTGTTTTTTGTTTTTTAATAATAAGATTGCGTGGATAAAAACGACACTTATTATGAATAATGTTTTGTTTCACCATAATAATCAAAAACACGTAAACTATAAAAACTTGAATTTTCTTTTGTGGATTTTATAAAGTTTTGTAACAAAAAAAAAGTGAAATATCTATTTTACTGTATTATTATTCATTTCATTGTAATGAAATATAATGAAATAATATTCATTATTATTATAATGAAAGTAAAATTTTCAAATTTTACTAAGCGTTCCTAAAATGACACAAATTAATATAGTAGGTCGGGCAAATGGTCCGGAAACTATATGCAAAAAACAAACAGCTTTAATATTTTTGAAACCTCAAAACCTAGCGCTACTCCGGTAGCAAAAAAAATTGTGACTTAGATGTAAAATTATTTTTTTGACAGTGCCAGTCACTAGTGGGATCACTATTTATGAGATTTAGCTGCTCAAAAAGTTAAAAATGTTGTGTTCTTGTAAATTGTCAAACTTTTTCCACGGTAGTTTACCTAAACAGGTGATTTTTTTGTGATTTAAAATATAATAATTATTATTTTAGTCTACATAGACGACATCCTTACAACGCCGTTTTTCTAGGAAACGGTAAGTCGAAAAATATTGAGGTTTTCATCACAAAAGTTAACTCAAAGCACCCACAGTGTGCTTGAAATAGAATTTCCTAGAATTTCTCTGTAGATATATGTTCGGGATTCAATATAACGCCCAATTCATTTCTTTCGTTCCATTCAGTACACTGCTTTATTGGTAATAATATTTTCAAATTAAGGCATCAATAGCAATTATTTTTTTCTGTTGTATTTGATCTCTTTGTATCAATCACCTAAAGTATGAGCAAATATACTAGCATTCTATAAGTTGCTCCACGAAATAAATAAGTACTCGAAGATGGGCCGGAACTTTAAATATTCTTGCTACGCTCAGGATTCTATTTTATAATCCAGTCCCACTTGCTCTTTGCCCATTTATTCACTTTAAAATTACTTCTATAACAACCTATTATACTGAATAAGTCAATGATACCACTTGCCAAATCCTGGACATGTAAGCGCGAGCAAGTGAATAAGTGGACCGTCAAGTGGACACGCAGAAATAACAGTCATGACGCAGTCCATTCATATAAGTGGTATCTATTTGTGTTTACATCGATGACATTCATAAAACTTCAAATTAAATGTACCCAAAGGAGAAAACTGAAATACTATGAAGCTTGGTACTTTATTCAAATTGAAGGCAACCACAGAAAATGTGGTATTTATCGGTAGAGGAAAAAATATAGTATAACTTAATTATATCCTAATCACGTAAATATCCTGCAAAATAAAGATTTTCATTTTTGAAGTTTTTTATTTTTAGTTCACAGTGCAACACAGGTAAGTTTTGGTAACACCATGTTTTACGTTCCAATGCATATCGCCGCACGAATTTTTAACTATGAGGATGGTCGTACTGAAACACATTTTTAGTAATCAAAGTCCTATGAATGGTTACGCTTACGCTTTAGTTACGCAAATGAAAATAATGCGGAAAATTAAAAAAAAATTAAGGTAAGTTGTACGTACCGACATGTTTGTGCTTTGACCAAATATACTTGAGAATGCATTCAGCGTAATTCAGAACGCGCTGCGTTTAATGACATTTGTCATTGTCACGATGCTACTTACGTCAGTGGAACAGTTACATTTGACTGCGTGCGTTCAGTGTGTTATTTGGTGCATTTCATCTCATCCTATTTTTCCACGACTCGCGACTTGTTTGCTTCATTGTATTCGATTGATTCTGTGAACGATAACTTACCGACTTGCTACACTGGACTACGACTTACTTCAAGAGATGGACTTCGACGATTGGGAAAATCGTGTTTTTGTTTACTGGACTACTACTGAGTAGTACTACCCCAACACGTCTGTAAGGTGTATGATCCCTTTATTCATGGATATATTTATGTTGTGTCAACCCAATTATGACTTTTTTTGGAATTTACATTTCAGATTTTTTACAATGGATTGCTGCGATTGCAATGAACCTCCAGCAGCTAATTAACTCCAACATGTCCTAGACATGTGTCCTGATATTTTCGTATCGTTGAAGAATGGAGAAATGCACCACCAGTTTTGAATTGCAAAGAGGAGAATTTGGTCCGAGTCAACTCTGCTCATACAATGTCATCATGTTGTTATTGCGTGCCTTTTTAATAATTATTAGAAAGTGTGATTGCTTCATAACTGATTATTTTGTCTATAAAAAAAATAACCAGCTAGTCAGCAATGTGGCATGACAATGTGGTACTATGATTTCAGGTTCTTGATGGTGACATTTTGTGTCAAATATGCCTTGATCGTAATCTTCGTGAATTGGACAGACAAAATATGGCTGTAGGCAAGAGGACTATTGGTAGTTGTGCTCATGTTGTTACTGATGTCTGGTATTTGGGATGGGCACGGTATCAAGACAACATTTCCCCACCTGCACGTTTTTTAAATGGAATATTAGTAAAAGAGGCTTGTGATTAATAATAAAAATAATAAAAATTGTTTATTTCTCTTCCACAAATAAAGAACATACAGTACTTTTGCTTTGACATAATTATATATACAGGAAAATAATGTTCTATTTGTGGGAGACTGGCGCCTAAACTAAGCCGAGGCCTGTATTTTAATTACATTAATAAATACATATTTATAAAATACTTGAATATTGTTTTTTTTTAATTCTCATCTCCTACCCATATCAGTCACAGACAAGACAATACAATTTTCCGATTAATGCAACATAATCTGGGGTTGCATTCCATTTGATTAAAGTACCACGGTCAGGCCAGGTCTGCTGGACTGGAGTGCACCACTCGTGTGCTGCTCCCTTACCTTGCCTTCGAGGCCCGTTCCTATGCTACGTCTATGCACTGAAACGCGCCGCGGCCTTAGGGATGTCTCTTTATTCGATAATTTGGCCTGTGCACTGGCCTTAAAATAGAGCGCATCATCTATATTATAGAGATAAGAATATCACAAGCAAATATTTCTACAAATACATTATAACCGGGCAAAAATTCAGCATAGCGCCATCTATTGACATTACTAAAACTACTCTACATCTACCAGAACTATGCAATCTTTAAATATTATTTTCTCGAAAATGCAGGCAATTTCCAGCTTGAAACTTGAGATTAGGCAGTCTATTGTGCCGTATTATCCGTGGTGATTTTCTTTACAGTGGTTAATTTATATCAGAATAAAGTACCAAAATAGACCATGTCCTTTGATTCATATGTATGACAACTGCGTGCAAATTGTTTTGCTCTATGAGCTCAACTCTGATTGCTATTATCTGCCGCTCAATAGCATCACCTATCGTATCTTAAGTTCCTAATGCTGTAAAAAGTGTTTTTTGTTTTAATGAAACAGCAATCAGTCACTTAATAAGGACTTAAAACTAGTTTAAGAAAGTAGCAATTTGGTTACTACAACTTAACCCACAATGCTGTCCACAAGTAAAAGCTTATATTAATAATAAATCTATTATCATTTAATTTTAATTATATGATATAATAACAACTAATAGAAAGTTTGTTTAAAACGAAAGTATTAACTTATTAAGTTTAAAGGAAACAATAGATAACAAAATTATATAACATTATTACGATAATTAGGAGCATTTTTATATTTAATAAGAAACGGTGAATGATGCTTATTCGGCGATTAGGCCACCCACATAAATTTTATTGTAGCATTTAATAATTAAACGTACATTCTAGATTATAGTGCATGTCTAACCGGATTAAATGCGAAAAATCTGCAAAAACACTAACGAAAACCAAAATAAACAGAAAAAGTAAATGTCAAAATAATGAAGTTGTCTGTCAACCACTACAAAAGTGGATTTTTAACGTTCCGTGCCACGTTGATTGTTTAAACCAAACATGCGATTTTAGTTTAAACTGAAAAAATAAAATTGCATTAAAACTGCTTCATCATCATCATTAGCCTATAATGTTTCCACTGCTGGGACACGGCCTCCTCTCAATAAGAGGGAATGGGCTATAATCTACCACGCGGGCCCAGTGCAGATTGGTAGATGTCACATGTCATCGAATTTTTGGTTCTAGGACATGCCGGTTTCCTTACGATGTTTTCCTTTACCGTTTTGAAACACATGCATTAAAACTGCTTACGGTTTATTAATATTTATGTTATGTTCTAGGACAATCATACATATATATTAGTTTTTTAATTGTAGTAGGCGGAGCGCTTTTAAATTGTCTACTGGCAAATTCGGTTTTAGTTGCGGGAATGTTTGCTATACAGTGTTTCTTTCTCTTTTCTTGTATTTTAGGATCATAAGGTGCATTTTGAGGATGATAAGAAGGATGTACAATTTTCTCACTGACAGCAGATACACAATTTCCGAAGATCAGCTTTCGATGTTACCAAGATTTTAACGGGACCACCAAGTAGTTAATATGTAATGTAAATAAAAATAAAAACATCAAAATCAGTTCACAATTGGCGAAAATATCGCTGAACATGCATACAAAAAAAAACCATTCAGACGATTCAATAACCTCCTTTTAAAATTCGGTTAAAAAAAGCATATTTAATTCAGATTAATATCACAAAAGTACAAATCAGTCTTTCAAATAATCACACAAAATCATATGACACTTAAGTTGAATCATTTAGAGGAGAGCATCAGTTACAGTCAGTTTTGGTCTTAAGTTCTTTTTTCCAAGGGAATATCAATAAGCTAGCAATCAAAAATATCTTCTTCTTCTAACTCGGCGAAACTTTTGTGTTCGCTATTTTCCTGGAAATTCGTTTCTAACATATTTTTCTTGTGCCCTACTTATATTTTGAAGTTTTTCATATTATATAAATAAGTCTAATAATAAATCGGGCATAATAATGCTTCCAATAAAAAGGCAAAAACTTAAAAAAAACACAAGAGGAATCGTTACCGGGTAAATAAAATTAAAATTAAAAAAAAATCTTGAAAAAAACAAGCTTTTATTTAAATGGGTATGAATGAAATAAACTTTTCCTTTAAAACGTTAACTATTAACTTAAAATGTCATTACAAAATTTGTATGACTCTAAAGCTTGGGCTTAATTTTAATAACTTGAACTAATTGGCTTGGCGTCAATTAGTTCAAGTTATTAAAATTACTTGATTATCTACACAGATAAATCTCGCGACAAGCTTTTGTCTCATACTCAACAAGAGAATTAAAAAAATACCTCATAGTATAATTCGAAAGAAAACAAAAGTTTCAGATGCTCTGGCTCAATGCAAAAAGCTTAAGTGGCGTTGGGATGGACACAGCCAGACTAACAGATAACAGATGGCCCTCTAGGTTAACATCCTGGAAAGGCCCATCAGGCACTAGAAAGAAAGGCAGACCAGCTGCACGGTGGACTGACGATATTATACAAGCGGCCGGCAATAAGTGGGTGGAGACAGCGAACAACTGAGATACTTGGAAATCTTTAGAGGAGGCCTTCATCTTCGAGAACGAGGGCTTCTTACTTAAATAGTAAATTATTTAAATCTATAAAAATAAGGCATAACTGTAAACGTAAATACTAGCAGAAAGTTAAAAAAAAGTTTATTTTTGTATTAATTAGATATATAAGGCTTTTCTTTTTTTCTTTTTTTTTATAAAACGGGAACGTACCACCCGAAAAAAATGTATCTTGTCCTATGACTTAAATAAGGTCATAGGTTCTCCTATCACCAAATTTCATCTAAATCTATTAACTAACATTCGAAATTGGCCATTAAGTATACTGATAGTTACAAATTACATTTTCATGCCAAATGTGTTCTTTATTTCGCTCTTAAACAGTTCAGTTCAAAAAGGCCCATGGTCCTTCACTGATGATAGAGCAGCATACATCGAAAAGAAAAGCTCTGCATAACATTTGAGTGCCATAAAATAGTCTGTTTAATCAAAATTTAAAATAATGAATTAATTAATTAACTAATTATTTTTCAAAATTATCAACAACAAACAGTTGCCAATCACGTTAATGTCCTCGTTGTACTCTCTCCCTATTCATGACACTAACAATACACAATTTTAATATCGATTAAATATGAAAAAGGTATTACGAAATCAATGGAAAATAATGAATAGTAAATAAAGAAGTGAAATTGAAAATATCAAGGTGTTAATAAAACATGAGCGGTGGCGAGAGTCATATCGTGTCGACGTCAAGATAGAGCGTTTAGAGCGTTTGTCGCTCAATAAGGCTCCCAGTGAAGATTTGAGCGTAGTCGTAGCGAGCGGAAAGAGGCGGCCGGGCCGCGGTCGATAGACGCCGGGGCGCAAGCGCGGGATCTTGCCGCCGGAGGGGCTACAACGAACACGCCAGTCCGCCGGCAAGCTGATACGCGGCTGCCGGCAGCCAGCGTCCGCAAGGACGCACGCGGACGCGCAAAACATGCATACTAGCCGGCCGCGCGGCGTGCACAGCTTCGCGCTTGTGCTGGCTCTCGCGATTGCTTGGTTGCCTCATGCAGACCACGCCGCGTGAGTATCTCCAGTTCTGTCACCAGGTTTCAGCCGTGACCATCGATCACGTTGCGTGACAACGACGCTCAGACCCGCGCATCCCGCACGCACTTGAGAAGCCATAGATAGTGTGCGTGTAAATCTCAAAGCCGAGAGTTCACATTGCTCGACGCGCGTCTGATTTGTTTATAACACGACCTCGATGCTAATCCCTCGCAAATAAGTTAATAAGAAAAAGGGTTGGGGCTCAAGGCTTTCCGAGCTTCGCTCTCTTATTAAAATAATATAGCGAGAAACACCAACACCTCTTTAAGCTCACCTTAATCTATTTGAAGTTTATATCTTAGACAAAAGAATTATGTTATTTACACAGTAAATTATTCCAGTTTTAATTTTTAGCTGTACAATATGATCTAAATGCTCACGTCCACTTAATTTACATGTTCAACGTTGATTTGAACTCATGAGAACAATATCGAAGCATTTGAGACCGCCATTAGACCCACAAGGGCACGATATTTCATCGTTACGCTGATTTATCTTTTCTTGTGTATTCTTTAAAATATCGTGGCCCGTGGGCGAGAAGTGTCTTAGATATATTGTCAAATAAATGAAAACTTATTTACTAAGTAAAAGAAGAATAGTGCAATTTCAAGCAGTGAGACAAACGGATGACCTTTTGCGTTCAAAAAGTATGCAAATTATCCAGTCGTAAATCATCTTCCTCTTTCAGTATATTGATGAGTATGAAAACAAATCAAGGGATACTAAGTTGACTTTAAATATAAAACAATAAATTCCTCGTTACAGTGCAGCAGTGGCATTCCCACTGACGTAAAATCGTGACTCGATATGATAACATTAAACATGGTTACTTTGGAAACATTGTTTCTTCACAGGTATGTTTATAGTTAATGCCAATGTCACGTCATTATAACAATTGTTGCTTCCAAGGGGATTTGGCCACTTATTGTTATTGACATATTTAACGATGAGATAATAGGTAATTGAATTTTACACACCATTGCTGACTGTTCTTATTCTGTCATTTGAAAAATGTTATTAGCAAAAAACATGGATGAAACAAAAACTCTGTTGCCGTAACGTAGGTAAACACAGTTGTTAATTGGTGCTTGCCTGCGGTGGTTACCTGCCACGTAGTTTCCCCCGAGTCGATAGTTCGCAAGTTTCGGTTTTAAATTTCCGCTAGTGGAGTAAATAATTGCGCTGAGTAACCTTGACTCCTGTTAGTTTTTAATTAATAATATAACCTTCACTACACTTTCGCTATCGATAAATGAAAGTGAACGTAGCTCTAGTGTACTAGAATAACTTTATCGAATCAACTTTCACCCGGCCCATCCCGCGTTTAAATAGAAAACGGAACGACGCATTTAATAGATTTAGATGTCTCGCCACTTAATAATATTGCAAGCTTTCACTATCGTTAGATGAAAGTAAAAGCAAACAGGAAGAAAATAGGACAGCAGGCGCTCTTTACCTTCAACGTTACCTTGAATATAAATTGTTCTCTAGATTATTGACATCATATTTATTTTTTAACGCAGTTTGACTTCATCGAATTAATCTAGGCAAAGGTTTTTTGGGATATTATCAGTTCGTTAGTAATAAAGAGGCGTGGGTTGATACTATGTTGATATTCACAAATACGTTGTGTTATGCATGTTAGCTGCTAGAACCTCTTACGACGTTAACTGTTTAGTGCTATTGGAATAAACACGTGTTCTGCCACTAAACAGAACAGTGGTGGACCTGTAGTATGGCCCTCGATTTACGAGGTTTAGGTCGTGAGTTCGAACCTAGGCAAGCGCTCTTGAAACGGTGATCTATAACATGGTGAGGAAATTGGCTTCGAAGTGACATGTAAGGACATTTGTGGCAGCAGAGGAAGAGGAACAATCATATATATACTTAATATTATAAAGCAGAAGAATTTGTTTGTTCGGTTGAACGCACTAATCTCAGGAACTACCGGTTCGAAATGAAAAAATATTGTTGGATAGTCCATTTATCGAGGAAGGCTATGGCTATATAACATCATGCTATGACCAATAAGAGCGGATCAGCAATAAGAAATGTTGCAAGCGGGAAAACAGCTTCCGTTGAGCAGGAGATGCGTTGCGATATCAAAACTTAACGAGAAAGTAGTCGCTGGCAAAAGCTAGTGCCTTAAAGAAATGACGATGAAGAAATGTTTCAAATATGTACGATCAGAAGAATATATAAATTACGTGAGCCTGCTAAGCACTAAGCATTCTTAAAGATTAATAACGAGGTAATAAAGATAACTTATCTTTGCCATAAACGTGCTTGACAACTGAATTATTGCTTATAAAATATAGTTTTCCTGACCTTTTCGGTCATGGCAGCCAATCTCAGCGGAGCTTCATCGGCGCGGGAGTTATTCTGCCGTGCTAATTAGGAAGGATTTTTGGTTTTAAAATTGCTGTATTAATCTTATAGAAAACAGGGTTAGTTCTTACGAAACAATGCATATTCAGCTGTACATGTAACTCAAAATATTTTTACAAAACTTCAAAATCATTCGTAAAAAAAGCAAATAAAAGTAAACATTTTAAGGCGCCATTTACTCGAAACGACTAAAAACCACCTAACTGCACTTCCTATTCACACGGCAGTATTATAGTGCAGAAGTGTGTGCGCAGGCACAAGTGCACTTTCTGTTCCTTTACTGTCAACGGAAATCAGACACGAATGGAGAGAGATGAGGGGTGCTTTCCGAGGCACGGGGGTATCATTCCGCCAACTTCCAAACTCCAAGCTACTACTGAAAAATGCCTAATGAAAATCCAATAGCTTTTTTTTCTCTGACCCGAGTATCAAACCCAGGTCTGTCTAGTGCTCATACTTAGTACATAAACACAAAACATTGTAAGAGACAGGACAGAGTTCGGGACCGAGAATTTAAGGCGTACTACACACTTTGTGTTTATTACCTACATTTAAGAGATTAACCTCATTTTAAAATTAATACCATTGATGTCGGCCGAGTCGGCTATTAAACCAAACATTGATATAATATAAAAAATATATTATAACTACGTTTAATTAATTCAGTTCAGTTTCGGTTCAGGTTTCAATTGCAATTATACGCTCATCGCCTCCCAATTAATATTTATACAAGTAAAATCAGGCGCATAATTAAATTAATTTGAGATTTTAATCATTCATATTACTATTTTCATAATTAATAGTCTGCGCTCAACTTATAAAGAGCATAACATCGTAAACAGCATAAAGAGTTCACGAAATATAGACAATCTGAATTAATGCTGTCAAGGACGGAGAGATTGAAAAGACTGTCTGATGAAATGTGTATGTCCATACTGAACCAAATACCATGATAGGTTAACTTCATTCCTCTCACGTTTCCACTGTCAAAAATCCATATTCCTAGAAAAAGTACCTCTATGTGAATCATCCATATCTATACGAGCTCATGCAGATATAAGTATCACATAATTATGGTATAAGCTACCTAGTGGCAGCCTATTGATATGTTAAAATATAAATCGGTGACTCTTTTGAAGTTACAAACTTTCAAATTAGCTACCCAATTCGCAGTGCAGTAAAATAAATACATAAATAAAATAAACTGTTATGAAATACGCCCTTCGTGTTTTGTTCTTCTCAAGTGATGCATGTCGAGTGATGATTTTATGAGATATTCAACATCATTTAGACAATTTATTCCGAAAGGTTTTCGTCCGTTGTGTACATTGATTTAAAACTTATGATATATTGAAATTATGTGTTATCATAATATCGTATAAAGACGAGTAGCAGGGGCGGACCGCAATTACTTACGAGCTTTTATCAATATAAAACAAATATTCACTTTTATGAACCGTATATCGTTGTTTGAAAGTCTACGGTAATTCATATCGCTGCTGCTAGTGTTCGATGTAATTTAGTTCAATCCGAATCCCAACCTTTATATTATGCTTAATGGCGCAGCTCTGGCAGTGGTGAGCACTTTCAGGTATCTGGGGCACATTGTGACAGACGAATTGCAGGATGACGCTGACATTGAGAGGGAGCGCAGAGCATTAGCAGTCAGGGGGAATATGGTTGCGCGTAGGTTTGCTCGCTGCTCGAGGGAAGTTAAAATAACTCTTTTTAAGGCGTATTGTCAGTCTTTTTACTCGAGCAGTTTGTGGGTAAATTACACTCAGCGGGCTGCTAATGCTCTGCGTGTCCAATACAACAACATTTTCAGGATGCTGATGCGACTGCCTCGCTATTGCAGTGCGTCTGGTATGTTTGCGGAAGCGCGTACGGACGGCTTCCATGCGATTGTGCGCAAAAGGGTAGCTTCCTTGTCACAACGTGTGCGAGGCAGTGGCAACGGCATCCTGCAGATGATTGTGTCTCGCACGGATTGTCCTATCCAGAATAAATGGATGCGTATAGTTTTGGGCGCTTACTAATACAGGACATTGCACACTTTTGTTTTTGCTTTAATTTTGATGTTGTTTTACTAATTGATTTAATTTTTAATTTTATGTAATTCATGTTTTAATTATTATGTAATTTTACTAATTCAATGTTCATTTAATTTTATGTAATTCATGTTTTTATTTTTATATAATTTTACTAATTTAATTTTCATTTAATTTTATGTGATTTATGTTTTAATTTTTACTTAATGATTTTAATAGTTTTCGTTTTTTATGTAACGTGCTTGTATTTTATTTTATGGATTTTAGTGATCTGAAATAAATGAATTATTATTATTTATGTCGTAATATTTATTTTAATCCCTTTTGTTCCTATTGGCTCGAGAATACCTTAGACTTGGTCTTAGAATAGCTGACATTGGCAACGCGGCAGACAGATTCGTATCAATATTTGATGCCTCTACACTGAACCAACTAGGGCCATATAATTCAGTTACTGTTAGCTTTTCTTAGCCGAAATAAAGAGTGTATACAGGGTTATTGGTTAAACCGATTTTTGAAAATTCGCTTGCCACACTCGGGCATCGAACCTTCAAAAAGGTACAGAATGTTATGTTTTGAACTTTAGTTGATCCATTCCGGGTTCGATTACCAAGTGTGACAAGCGATTTTTGAAAGACACATATACCCAACTACATCGAAGCAAAAAGAGTTGTTTTTTTTAATTTTTTTAAGTCAGCTTGCCACACAGCACCTGTACCCTTAAGGCTTTACTGCGAAAGTAATATGGTGAACAGTGGTTTTCACGCTTCGAACCGCTGAACTGGCCGCCTAGATTCTGTGAAATCAAACCTTTACACTTTTTCATTTCTCCAAAGTCTATATGGAAAAGCCGCGTACAATTGAGCAACTGGTAGCCAAAATAACTCGCGTTATTCGACAAATACGATTCGATCAATCCGAGTGCAGATGCTTCATCGCAGTTACGGACAACATTTAAAAAAGTAAAGTTTCACGAATGGTTCTTTTGTAGATAGTAAGGATAACCTGTTAAACTTTCTTTTCATAGTTTTGAATAAAGTATAATATTCTTCGCTCCTGCCGAGCTTTTTCTTATTTCATTTATTTTCTCTGTTATTTAAAATTAAATCCACTAAAGTTCCTGCTGCTACAAATTATTTTTACACGACTGCCCAAAAAAAAGAGTGTCATGTTTTTCATTTATTTCTTCTCACTGTAAACATTCTGGACAGACCTACCGTGCATTTACAAACTGCATTTGTAATGTTTCCATACAAATGGGGTTTCCACCAAGATGGGTATTAATATTGAAATTTAGAAAGTATTGAACGGAGTCATTTCCAAAATTGTGCAATAGTAGTTTATGCGACTGTGCATAATGAAGGGCATTACAACACAAGTGTGGGTTTAAGAAATTTTATAGCATCACACGAGTGTTGTAATGCCTAATTATGTACAGTTGCATACACTACTTTATCTACCCAAATATCATAAGGGCTCTATGATGGGTTCAGGAACCATAGGGAAATGACCTGCATTGTTACTTTTTTTTTTTTTTTTAAGGATTGGAAATCATCAAATGACCCCCCCCCCCCCCGCTCTGGGCGGAGCGGGAGGGAGTGTCAGACTCTTACTGACTAAAAACCATCCATGTTCCTTCCTCGCCTTTTACGTTCCGGGGCCGCGGTATCTCTTTCGAACAGGCCCGCAACCCCGGAACAGGCCCGCAACCCCGGCTGCATTGTTACTTGGCCCTTGATTTTTGTGCCAACAGGTTATTAGTTGCATTCGTCGCTGCATTTACGATATCTGGCGGAGTATTCATGTCAATTTCTGAGTCACTATCACTCATTTTCGACAGAAATAAAGAACTTATCAGAAAATTTGTCTACTCGTAACTGGAAATAAAAAGCTAACGAACAAATGACAGCTCGAAATGGCGGCGTTTCGGATATCTGTAATTTTTTTTAATCATAGGCAAACGAACAAAATCACTATTCTTGTCTCACTCGAGATCAAAATGTCGTGCGGTTTATAATTAAAATCATACTGCATTGGGGTTTCGTATCGATATCTGATTTAATGTAGGTAGGTACTAGAGTAGCACACTCACTTGAATTTGACACCTGTTCCAAATTTAAACTCATAACCTACTGTTTTCAGTAGGTTATAAGTTCATTACAGTTCCGTTTATTTCTGCTGGTTGGTAATGCTGGTCATTGCCTATGGTTTTTGAACGCATTAAAGAGGGTTTATGATATTTGGGTAAATAAAAATATTTAATTCAGAAAATGTCCTTACTATATTATTTTAACGTCATACTTATTTGAAATTTTAGTTTGAGCTACAATGTTACCTGTAGTGTGTTTTGTGTGTCTTTTGCTTCATTGCTAACTGTCTCCGTAACGTAACATCAAAACCATGAACCGACAGTATTCTGGACACGCTGCTAACCATTGTTGATCGCAAAGAAACCATAACTTAGAATTTCATTAATATGTCAAAAATAATAAATTAACATCATAATATCTGGGGCCTAATTCCACTATTTTAATAAATTCGTCACTCCAACACGATTCCATTCTCATCCCATTGTCATTTTGCTTAAAGTTCGTAATTTGCTAAATTCATAATGGTCGGTCAATGGTCTTGAAATAAAATTGTGTTTTAATGGCATTTTTTTTTATGTAGGGCATCTCGCAGTTCAGTTTGGGAAGACTGGCTTCTGCTTAACCGGGCAAGTCCTGTGGATGCCTTGAATTGAAGGCCTCTAGCCAGGGCAATATCTATTGGAAAAACTAGTACAAGCTCATCTGGCAATAAACGAAAAGAAACACCTATAATGCCTACAACGGAGAATTCCATCTTTTGAGCCTTACGAGGTGAACGCATTGATAAAAAAATTAAAAAATAAGTCAAGCTGTGGCGTTGATGAACTTCCACCTACATTACTAAGACAATGTGCAGACGAGTTAACTCTCCCTTTCTACAAACTAATTAACCAATCCTTCGAGGAAGGTACTTTTCCCAACATGTTGAAAAAGGCCCTTGTAAAGCCAATACATAAGAAAAATAACAAAACTGACCCAAATAACTACCGCCCAATCGCTCTTCTACCAACTGCATCAAAATTATTTGAAAAAGCCATGTGCAACCGTGTCTACGCTTTTTGTGAAAAATACAATATATTTAATGACTGTCAGAATGGCTTTAGAAAAAACCGATCCACAACCCTCGCCGTCTATAAATACATACAAGAAGCCCTCGATATTATTAACTCCAAAAAATATGCAATAGGATTACTGCTGGATATGACGAAAGCTTACGACAGAGTACAATTCGACATTTTACTAAATAAATTATATCACATAGGAATCCGTGGTAAATGTCATGAATGGTTTGCGTCGTACTTACAATACATATAGAGAGCAAGTAGTGGAATATTTTAACCAAACTACTCACGAAATAGAACTGTTCCGATCTGAAACCATTCCAATAAACGCTTCAATCCCACAAGGTAGTGTAATAGGCTGTTTCCTATTCTTAGTTTACATCAATGACCTCCCGAAGCATATCATTGAACCTTGTGTTTTATTTGCGGATGATAAATCTATTCTTGCTTCATGTGAAACAGATGTCAACCTTAATGACAAATTAAATTCAATACTTGACGCTACTACTCATTGGATGGCGGAACATAACCTAGAAATAAACTATGATAAGACAAAAATATTGACCTTCCACCCAAAACAAAAAAAACCCATAAATATTAACTTCAGTTTTAAAAATTATAAGTTAGAAACAGTTAATGAATTCACCCTATTAGGATTAAACATAGACACACACATAAATTGGAAGTCGCATATCCAGAAAGTACTTGCAAAATTGACAAAATTCTCATACGCCCTTCGGGAAATCAAAAAAACTACAGATTTTAAAACTGCGTTGGTAGCATATTACGCGTATGCCTATGCATGGCTTAAATACGGTGTCATATTATGGGGAAATAGTACAGACTCGCCCACACTATCCACCCTTCAAAAAAAGCTAATTAGGATACTGGTAAATATTGAACAAACGGATAGCTGTAAGCCTCACTTCCAGGAACAACAAATTTTAACCCTACCGTGCCTCTACATATTTGAGATCTGTAAATTTGTACGTAAATACCCGAATTTCTACACAACAAGAGAAGCAATTCAAAGTAAAATTACTCTAAGACATAAAAATAGATTAAACATCCCTACATCCCGATTAAAAATGCATTCCTCAAGTACATATGTCATGTCAATAAAAATATATAATAAGTTACCAGAGGAAATAAGAAATATAAATAAATACAACATTTTTATTAATAAATTAAAATTATTTCTCTTTAACAAAAGCTACTATAATGTGAATGAATACTTGAATGATAGATTTTATTAATTATATGTTTGTTACGAGTAATTGTATGTTATTGTCTTGTGAGTTTTAAATAATTATTTTGTTATTTTTTTTATGAGTAATTTAATTTTAATTTTGGATGTGTTACTGTTACGACTGACATATTAACTCTAACTTTAAGTATTTTGACATTTATATTTCATACTTTTCGTCTTATTTTTTCTTGTTTTGTTTATCTAATTATGAAATAAATATGTTTGTTAATTGTATGTTATTGTTTTGTGAGTTTTAAATAATATTTTTTTTTATGTGTAATTTAATTTTAATTTTGGCTGTGTTACTATTACGACTGACATTTTATCTTCACACTTTAAGTATTTTGACATTTTATTTCATTATTTTTATCTAATTTTTCTTTTGTTTATCTAATTATTTCGTTTTCATGTACATTTTAATTTTTTGCATGTAAGAATTAGATTTTGCTGTGCCCTGACAGGGTCTACAACGGTTCTTAGCTCTAAGCCTTTTGTTAACACCATGTTTTTACCTTGTGGAATGCAAATAAACGAATATGAATATGCAAAAATGACTAAATACTAAGCGGCAGCGCTCTAAGGGCACTCCCTGTGGGGTACGGACCTCGGCTTAGGGCGTCGCTGGGGGCAGGAAAGGGACAGGCTGGATCTGGTTGTCTTTATTTAGGGACAGTTTTGTTACTACAGGCTCAGCATCGCGGGCTGGCTCGAGCAAGGGTCGGGGAGGGATTGAACTGGGATTACGCGCCGGACCTCTGCGGCGAGGTCGGTATGTTTTCGGCCTGTATTTGTACATTCTACGAACTGTACTGGTATCTTTCCAACTCTCTTGCAAGATAGTGATCGGATCGTCGGAGGCGACTAGGGTGTGACGAGGACGTTGGACTGAGCTAATACGCGATGAGTCGTACCGGGCGGCCGATGCGATTATGGGGTTCCTATGCTTGATAGCAGTGTCGAAGTAACGCTTGGAAAGGCGTTTCATGAACTGCTTAACGGTAGGGATTCTGAGGTCTACGTGTAGACTATCGTTACGGACGTAAGGGCGGTGATTTAACGGAGGAATCGGTTCTGTAGTTTTAATGGCATTGTCGTATTGTTATTATTATAAAACAATTAGTACAAATGATTTTCGAAAACTACTACTGAATGCGAACATTTATTCATGCCAGATTTCATGTACGAGATTATTATTTTATGACATTTCTTTCAATGAAGTTTTTGTTTGTGTTTTGTGTGTGTTTGACCATTGAAAAGTCATAATGGCGCCATTATGATAGTTGAATCAACAAACTTGTCAAAATCTGACAACTTGATCATGATGAAATCAATGATCGACTACTCTGACACTATTGTAATAGCAGAATCGTGGCCCTGAGCCCCAATTCTGCTATTACAATGGTGTCGGAGGTAGTCGATCAATGATTTTATAATTGTTGATGAATGACAATGGGATCTCCATTATCATTTTGCTAAAAGTTCGTAATCTGCTAAATTCATCATAGTGGTTCGATCAATGGTTTTGCAATTGTGTTAGAATGACATTGTTGTATTGCCATTATTATAAAACCTGTTAATAGAAATGATTTTCGAAAATACACTATTAAATTGAAATAGTTATTCTTGCCAGATTTCATTTAAATGTATTTTTACATATTAATGATTTGTGATAAAAGCAATCTGAAGTAGTAAGAAGTTCGTAAATAGCAAAAAACATTAAGTTATGTGTAACGCGGATAAATGTGACATCTATTTATGTACTGAAGTTTTGTTCGTTTTTATTTCTAGCGGCCTTTGTTTTGATTTATTTCCTTACAAGAGTTTTAAATTATCTTTATTAAAGAAGCCGATATTTATTGCATTACAAAATGGTGCTTATTTCGGCTCTAATTCTCTCAAAGGCACTGTCAAAATGTTGGCAGATTACAGCGTAAGTCAGTCATTCATTTGTCGTTATGTACGAGATAACTATTTTAAGCCATTTCTTTTAATTGAGTGTCGGTTGACCATTGAAAAATCATAATGACGCCTTTATATTAGTAGATCACCAAACTTGTCAAAATGAATAATTATTAGATCAATGATAGACCATTGTGACACTATTGCATTAGCAGAATTGGGGCCCAGGTGACAAGTGCACTACTGACACGTCATATACAAGTATACGATGCGGATTAAATAAGAACCAGTCCAGTAAGTTTCTGCATTAGTCATCATCGCAGCATCACATCGTGTCTCTTTTCTCGTTTGGTGCTGCTTTTTCCAATTGTCGTCATGCTTGACGTTGTAGAGTTTTGTCGACTGAAGAATAGAAATATTTCCTAATTATATTTATCTAAATATTTTACTTCGTCATGCTCCCGTCCCATGGTAGTCATGGTAGGCGTGCTGTTTAGCTTCTGCATGCTGCCTATAGACGAATTACTCACTGCATGTGACTGTAAACTGTGACCAAAAGCGCGTGAGCCGAGCATGCGTTGACGTGGCACCGTCCCTCGAGCGCTACATCCAAGTTAGTTGCATCCAACAGCTTACCGAAGTTAGTTGCATCCAATGGCTTACCGAAGTCACTCCGCCATCCCGTCAACTTCGTACTCAACACTCTGCCGACTGATTACTATGTATAGATAGAACGCCAAAGCAAAGTACAGAATCATCTCACCTGCCTGAATATTTAAAATTTTATAGAATACCGGATATAGATTGTTGGTAATATATGCATGAAACACGATTTCGGTCCGCGTACTTATCTAAACGTGGCGATTACTAAAGACGATCTATAATTTTGTTTTTGAGACAGCTCCAAACAAATTGTGTTGATAGAGAATAGTTGTTAAAAGAAACAAGCTGCTGGCTTCTCAAGATACTTGAGGGTTACCTAAGTTACCACAAATAAATCTAAAAGATCTAGGTGTAAGTAGCTTAAAAATAAAAGCGTAACAAAAAGTTAGAACAGCCAAGCGTAAGATCGATGACAAAGAAAGATCACTTTACAAAAGTTACTGTGGCACTTCGATTACAAGCCATTTCTGCGGTCGCTCGCTGGCCGCACCGACAACTTTTTCAATGTTGGCGTTTGAACTTCACTCGGTTCGTCTCGGTAGAAATAAACTAGTTAGAAATAAGTTCCTGCATTGTGAAGTTAACTAATTCGCAATTAGGTATAGTTCGGTGTGAGTTGGAATGCGCTGCCCGATGAATAGCGCATAAAAACTTCAATTTGGATGATGCAATCGGTTGGCAGGCAACTTAGGCATTATTAAATTACGCATTTTTTTGCAACAGACCGATGGAGTAGTGCATATCATTTTTAAACACGTAATATAGCGCTTTCAGGTAGGTAGGTGTTCGAATAGGTACGTCAAACTTATCTGCCTCTATGTTGTTGTTGGTGTGTACTCGTATTTTCAATAGTAATATAAAGCATTCGTAGAATTCGAAGATATTACCATCCCTTATAGTGCTGCTGTATAAAAAAAAACAGGCCAAGTGCAAGTTGGACTCACGCGACGAGTGGGTATTTGGTTATTGAACTACACATAATTATTATTTATAACAATTTCTAGATTTCTTCCTTAAGTTACATTGTGCTGTAGAACATTGCCGTTTAGCAAAGTTCATCTTTCTCGTCAACGGGAGGTACCCTAGAAATTTTGAATTTCCTGAGGTTGTCGATAATTACGTTATTTGCGGCATAAACGACCGCATTTTATTTTACGTTAATTTAGAAGGTTGATAAAAAGACCCTTCATTTGAGTACAAGGTTTTAATTTCAACTCCATACCTCCACGCGTTTCTGAGATACATGATCTTGACTGACAGACAGACAGATGGACGGACAACAAAGTGACCCTATAAAAGTTCGGTTTTTTCTTTTTGAGGTACGGAACCATAAAAAATCTTTTTTGTCAGATCAAAATAACATCCTTGCACAATTTAAGCGTTTTAATAAAAAAAAAAAAATAATAATAATAAACAAAAAAAAAAATTACATGAATAAAACATATAAAAATTAAAAGAAACGAATCTCGTTCTGTACGAGACCAAAAGGCTCCTATCTCAGCAAGGTGCTGTAACATTAAAAAACTTCACAGCGCTGGTATTCTGATAGGTCTCAAAGTGAAGGTGATGCCACGGCCAGGTCAGATACGGATTACAATAAAAATAAAAGTTTAGACGAATAAACAATACATATATGTGAAGTATAATAAATATGAAGAAAATAATAATTACACCTACGCCCCACGTAATGAATGAATACGAAAATGAATACTGTACGCCATTCTGTGCCATGACTTTCACTGGCAACACTGACGAACATAGATGCGGGCGCAGACACATTTGTTTTGTTTTGATTGGATTATTCCGTATGTCAGCTAGCTAGCGAAGAGTACTCAAACAAAACTTTATATAAAAAAAAAACTGTGATCATAATCATAACAGATAGTGTGCAGTGATAGTGTAACATATTCGTATGTACGTGAGTTACCGAAGAAGGAAAATGGTGACTAATTAACGGCAGGAGAAGTACATCTCGGTGTCGAGGTGACGGGAATTCTTAACCAGACACTAGAAAATGATCTATAATGTAACGTATAAAAAAGACGACAAACGTACAAATAAGGTCGGCAAGACGCTCCGGCCGCCTCTATCAGCTGCATGCAGAAGCATTGGTAAGCTACTGGATCGAACTTTTTGATGTTGAAGTAGATATCGTTTGTATTTATTTCTAAAAGTGCCAATGGTTTTTACTGCACAAAAAGGTGGTGGGAGGTCATTCCAGCAGCGACTGGCGGCGAATTTGAAACTACCACGGAATGCAGCAGTTCTGTGGGAGAAAGCCAACCCTCTTCTTCTAGTCGAGGCAGGAAGTTTTTTTTCCACGTAGTAATTCTGGGATTGCTACATAATACCAACAAACATAATCTCAACATTAAAATATTGAACACCATAAGTAATCACAATTAATTTAAACATTAATTTGATTATAAAAACTTTTTAACAAAAAATAAAACCGACTTCAGAGAAAACAAAAAAGTGAAAAATAACTTCAGAAAAAACGCTTCAGAAGTCGGTGATCTTTGTTTGATTGATTTAGTTTTTTTGTCACCGACTTCTGGAGCGTTTTTTCTGAAGTTATTTTTCACTTTTTTGTTTTCTCTGAAGTCGGTTTTATTTTTTGTTAAAAAGTTTTTATTTTTCGCTTTTTAGTGGTTCACATGTGCTTACCCCTTCAAACCGTACCGGCGTGATTTAAAGTTATGAACTGATGTAAACAATAGACAGATATGAGATTTCGGCAATCCCAGTACATTTGCTATCATTTATTGAGGAGTTCCGTTGCATATCTCCGAAGTTCTTCATCAGATTTTCATCAAATTGAAATGGGATCACTTCGAGAAAGTACACTTCCTAAAACTACCCAAATCCCTTCTAGTGTGCCTATAAAATGTGAAGAGTTCTCTCTATTTCTCCAGAATCCCATCATCAGATACTGATTTGATGATTATGAGACCACACAAAAAGTACCAGCTTTCAAATAAAAAAAGAACCATCAAAATCGGTTCACCCAGTCGAAAGTTCTGAGGTAACAAACATTTTCGAAATCTGGGTGTATTTTGCACATGTGCGTACCCCCTCAGAGCATACAGGCGTGATGTTACGTCATGATGTAGTATGAACAATGAACCTATAAGCGATTGCAGCAATTACTGCAGATTTGCCGTCTATTTTTGAAGAGTTCCATTGTGTATCTCGGAAGATCAGCATCAGATCTTCAGCAAATTCAAATGGGACCAAACGACAAGCACCAGCTTTCAAATAAAAAAAGAATCATCAAAATCGGTTCACCCAGTCGAAAGTTCTGAGGTAACAAACACAAAAAAAAAAAAAAAAAAAATACACACGAATTGATAACCTCCTCTTTTTGGAAGTCGGTTGAAAAGTAAGTCATGTTTGTTTAGAAAAATGATAGTGGTTTTTGTCCAAATAAAAAAACTACTTTTCGCAGCCACCATCTTTGATTTGTACCCTATATTCGTTTAGAGAGCCCTTGATTATCATAAAATACACACATCAAAAGTGTCTAGGGATCAACATATATTTTTGCAATAACTTTTCTCCTGATTGATATTATTAAAATTTTCTTTAAGGATTCATCAAATAAAGTGTTTTCGTTTGTCACAGTAACGATAAACCAAGTCACCTTTGCATTAATAAAGAAATTTGCCATTTTCCTAATAAAGGGATTTTTGACATTTGAACCACTAACACAAAAGTTCGAAAAAAAGACTGAAATAACAGTTTTCTTTAAAATTTTATTGGGTAACTTAAACAATTAATAATCCGTGTTTCTACCGCGAACACTAACAACACAAGAACATCGGTTTGGCATACTCAAAATGAGTTCATCCAAATCACGCTGTGGAATGGCCGCCCATGTTCGTTGCAACAACAAAAAAAGGTCTTCTTGCGACTGGATACCCTCCATATTCGGCAGAGCTCTTCTCTGTAGCATATCCCATGCATGCTCAATCGGATTCAAGTCTGGCGACTGAGCAGGCCAGGGCAGGACATTGATGTTAGCTGCGGCGAGAGTCTGTCTTACAACTCTTGCGTGTGCGGTCGTGCATTATCATGCATTAACTGAAATAAGGGACCGATTTGCACTTGTAGAGGAACGATGACGTCTGATACAATCGTCTCAGCATAAATTTGAGCGTTGAGGTTGCCTCTGATCCAAATCAACTCAGTTCTTCCGCCGATCCAAATACCCGCCCATACCATGATGGTTCCACCACTATAAGGATGGACTTCCTGGCAGGATTTTAATCGCTGTTGGCGTCCAGGGGTTCTCCAGTGTCGTATACGTCTTGTATCCGGTCTCATACCAAAACGAGACTCATCAGAAAAGCACACGAAACGCCATTGTTCTTCTGCCCAATTTCTGTGTTCAAGAGCCCATTGATATCGAATCATACGATTGTGCATTACTATAGGTGGTACCCGTAGCGGTCTTCGGGAATGAAGGTTCACTTCATGCAAGCGGTTTCTGACTGTTTGGTCGCTAATTAAGTTCCCTGAAGAGTGATGAAGCCTCACGGCTAACATCATGGCGGTTATTGTTGGAGCTCTTCGAGTTAAGATTTGAATGTATCGGTCTTGTCTCCGTGTGGTGCAGCGATACCGTCCTCCATGGCGCTCAGCCACGGTACCAGTGCTTCGGTAACGTGTCCAAAGTCGACTGATAACACTCTGACTTGTATTCAGAGCTAAAGCCACAGTACGTTGCCGGGAACCAGCTTCTATCATTCCCACGGCTCTGAGCATTTCTTCCCTGCTTAAATGACGTCGCCGCTCCATAATAACGTTGGTTTTAATCAGTAGTAGGGAAACAGTAGCACTAATAATGTCTTCAATGCGTTGTATGTTTTTATAGGGAAAATATTGACAGCTGATTTTCATCTTTTACTCGAATTTGATTCACAGTTCCTGATTCAAATTATGAAATGCACCAAAAAGGATCCATATAAATTTATAAAATCATAAATTTATTACAAAGCCACATCTCAATCTCAAGAAATCCGCATAAAAATGCTTGATCCCTAGACACTTTTGATGTGTGTATGTGTGCGTTCGATACTTATGGGTGACTAGTTCAAAACGCCTCATTAAAAATGCAAATATTTTATACGGACAACTACGTAAAACTTTGATTATTTGAGTAGTTCCAGGATTTCAAACAGGAAGCTCGCCGCGAGCACGCCGGTTTTTGTAGTGCATTTTCTTGTTTTCAAAAGGCACACACTGAGTTCGTGGAACAGCTCTTAAGGCTGGATTTAGCCTTAAGAGCTCCTTGAATATATGAACTCCTAAATGTTCTGGTTTTCCAAGATGCAGCATGCACAAGCGTACCTTAGTAGTAATAGTTCTTCATATCAAGCTAGATTCGATGAAAAACTGACTTTTCATGCCGTTCGTAGAATTCTAAGATTGCATCCAGAATACTTACTGAAGTTTGTCACTCGAACAGAAGCTTATTAAAGTGACGTAGCAAGCCATACCGTCTCGACTTTCAATTCGATGAAAAGCTGTTTCTTCATGCGATTCGTAGAATTCAAAGATTGCACCCAGAGTAATTACCGTCTGAAGTGACGGAGCAAGCTTCACGGTCACGACCTTCTTAGAATTTCCATTCAACATTTTAGTTTGCAATCAATATGTGTTCCGGATACCGGATCAATCATCGCTGTATTTTCAGCGGTTTATTGGCTTTGTTGTGCGTTGGTCATTTTAGTTTGCAACCACGTCATGATGGGAAATGAGAAGTTAGTGATAACTAAATCACAGATTCAGAAAGCGGTACTCCTTCCTGGACAAGGCTCGCATTGTAAGAAGTATCCTTTCTCTGGATCCCTGAATGCCGCGCCGCGCCGGTAGCCCTGTTTCCGATCCCCGATACTGGTAAACGACTTATTATTGTATATTTTGAATATTGATTTCATATTTAAGAAAATAAATAAGCGAATTTAGGCGGATCTCGAAAGCTGAGAGACTTGAAAATTTTTTTTTCAAGTTCGTATAAAGGAGCTCAAAATTAGTCAAAATCAATTTTCAAAACTCCCCCTTCTCCCCCTCTACACTCCTCCCCCATCGTATCTCGGAAACTAGGGCACGTAGTTAGAGTTTTTGTTCTCATCTAAAACTACTGTGGGGTGTTGAAATTTGTATACCCTTCCCTCCACAACCTCCCCTAAAATTGAAAGAGCTTTAACTTCGTAACGGTTAGAGATAGCTGTGAGGTGTTTGAACAAATATCATAGCAGGCGTCGAAACCTATGCGTGGGTGGTACGGTATAGCGAAGGGGGAGGTGGCGAGCACCGTAGCGTAGGGATACGGTCACGATAGCTTTCCGGTTGTAGGTAGGTCCCGAGTGAAGCGAAACTGAAAAAGTAAAAACCATTTTTCAAAGTCGGGCGACTTTACTGTAACGAAGGTGGGTGAAGCGTACCTCAGGGGCGACGACGAGCAAACTTTAGGATAATGTTTTTTTTTAAAGGAAAAGGTATTTTATTGGGGGTTCTTAAAGGGTTTTAAAATCATTAAGAACAATTTTTATTTTTGCCAAGTTTTTAGACCTCTTGTAAAGTGCTCTAATAGATATAGAAACGATTCTAAAAATAAATGAATTCTCAAATTCTACTCAAAACCTAAATCGTGAGCAGCGTGCAGCTCGCGCACCACGCAAAAACTAGTTCCACTGACTCACTAACTGACATAATTGTTCTCCCGGATGGTGGAGGGGAAGGTACGTATATTTTGACAGATTCGTAAACAAGTAAGTATCTCGAGTAAGGGAAAAGGGGCATAACCTCCCTTTTCGCCCCTTCCTCCCCCGCCCTATCGTATCTCGGAAACTAAGGGATAAGTGTTTTGTTTTTTTACGTATTCGTATAGAGGAGGCTCGGAAAAGTAAAAACCATTTTTAAAAGTTGCCCCTTTGCCGAGATTTGGAACATTTTTTTTTCACATTCATACTAAGAGGCTCTAAATTAGTCAAAATAAATTTTCAATACACTTCCATCAAAACTGGTTCTTTTCGCACTACGATTAGGTTCTAAATGCATTGTATTTCACACGCGTGCATTTGCCATGTTTTTTCCATACATGTGCAAAAAATAAAATTGCCGCAGATAATTGATACATAAAAAAACATTCACCTATGACTATAGAGTCAGAGGTGAATGTTTTTCTTTTTATTTCGAAAAGCGATCTACGTCTTTCTTTATAACATTTTTTGAATATTCAAATTGTGTTTATAAATTCAATATCACTGTCATGTTTTTAGTGACACTCGCAAGGTTAAGGCAAATCTATTGACGTAAGAATTATCAAAATTGGCTTACGCATTTGGTCTCTAGAACGCCACGTAGAAACAAACATACCTACACACATATACTGATAAACATATTACCCTGCTTTGCGTCGCGCAGTCAGGTAAAAATAATGAACAATACCTATTTACGTGTTTATTCATTTACTAGCTGACCCGAGAAACTTCGTCTGCGTTACAAAGCGCACGCAACGGAAGTTCTCAAAAAGAATTAATTTTCCCTGTTTTTATAAAATGTTTCATTGATACTCCGTCCTTAGGTATTGGATGTAGCCTGACGTAATACGGCTGTATTACGAGTGATTTAGTGTACTAAAAGATTTCTTCAAATCAAACCAGTAGTTCAACCAAACAAACAAACTGTTGATCTTCATAACATTAGTAAAGATTCAAGTAGAAATAATTTAACTTCAAGTGTTCAACTTATGTTTTCCAAGTAAGGGCTTCCCTCGACAGCCTTAAAACTTCATCCTTAGACTGGATGTCAGCCACATTCTAGCTGGGTCAATCTCATTAAGGTGCATGACACGAGCCGAGACACAATAAAGCTGATGTTTATTTGTTGCGACCCTCTTGCAACTGCCGTTCGCCTCTATCGATAGACAGTCGATGACATTCATACTCCAGGCAGGTCTTAAGCATGTTAGGAAGGGTATTCCTCTTCGTCGAGTCGACGTTGTAGTCGAAGACAAATACTAGGTGTATTCGTCCTCGACAGCCGGTGGAACTTGGGAAGCATTTCTCACGTTTGGCCCCCAAATGACCGGACCGGGGCTGGCTTAAGACGGCTCCTGCCCAACCTGGACGGTAGAAACGCGTTTCTTAAGGCGGCGAGCCACCCATTACTTGAACGCGCACCGAAAGCGGGTAGCCGGAAGGCTAGTCCGTGAGTAACACACGATATCCGGCGAGGCGGCGAGCTTCCGTGCCGGATCGACACCATAGGATAGTCCTCGCTCGCCTGCATGAATGGCCCCCGGAAGAGCTATGCCGAGGGGAAACTCCGTCGCCGCGGCAAAAAGTCGATCAGCGGACAGATCTCATCGTGACATGAAGAGAGCGACGGCGGCAACCTGTCGCGTCTGGCCCTGATGAAATCCGTGGTCCGGACCAGTGAGACGGAATGGGAAGTCGTCACCTGTTTCTGCGAAGCAGTCATGCTATAACTACTGTGAACTGTTGTGACTGCATTCCGTCTCCATCGCCAAACCTTTAATGACAGCCATACCATAGCCAGCTTGGTCTCAAGTTCTCATCAACCAACTTTGATATACGTTATTCGTTTTAAAAAAATCTCTCTGTTTAAATAAAAAGATTTGCGAGGCCATACATAAAAAAAAAAATTAAGCAGCACTAAAGAGCTCACGAACGATGTAGCTCTCTACCAGTGAAAGGTTTTTTTTAATAAATTGTATCATTAGATCCGTACCCCTCTCTACATACAAACTTACAAACAAACCTTTATATTACAGCGATCGGCAACCTGCGGCCCGCGGACGTCTTACTTGCTGCCCGTGAATGTTTGTAAATAAGTTATAAATATCAAAATAAATGCACGAACGAACCGCGATCCAACGTATAGTGTAGATCCAGCCTGAAGAGGCCTGCGGCGCATGCGTAGTTCATACAAACGTAATACCAAAATAATTTGTAAATGAAACATATTCCTAGGGTAGTGTGTATTTATTTCCATTGGATTACAGAATATCTAGGTTCCCAAATATATATTTTAATGGGACACTGATTTAAATAAGAGTTATGAGAAAAATAAGTTTTCTATAGAATTTTTTAATTCTTCATATCTCGTATGGTTCGCACCTTAAGGTGACACTACTCAACATTTTATAGAAAAGTGGGAATTACTACACTGTTTGAAACTGTACATCCAAAGTTTAATATTATATCGTTTTGTCTCATTAATTTAAGCTGTGCGGAAACAGAAGAGTAAAATAAAAAGCCATTAAAAAGTTAGGAGCTACCAAAGATTCGTTTTATTGCCAATTTTGCACAACTTAGTAATAAGTGTTAAAATTCCAAAACAAAGTCGTTACCGACAAAGCACAATTATCGAAGAATTCAATAAATTGTATTATAATTGATTTATGTAGTGGTTTTTTTTTTCATATAAGCTGATTTTTTTTTCGTCTTTAATTTTTTTTATGGGATATGACCAAATATGATACATAGGTACATTGTGCGGCCTACCTTTACATTATTTTGTCACCTTGTGAACCTTGCCTGCCAAAAGGTTGCCGACCGCTGATGTTAGTTTAAGTTTTGTCAAAAAGCAATAAGTATAAAATAACGAACAAGCGTTATGTATTCCGTCAGAAAAAGCTACGCTCAATAACTGCATATTTTTAATGAGCTAGATATACTCGTATGTTTGTATATCCCAAACTGGTTCCCGGGTTATGCGCTACGATGCACTTTCATGATTAGATGTCGACGCTCTCTCCACCTCCCCTTTAATCTTGCAAATGTCACGGGGGTGTTAGCTCGGCTAATTTCTACTCTGCATTATGCACTCATGATTTTGAGAAAATTGGATTTCCCGAAAATAAAAACGTATAACTTACCCCAACATCAATTTTGATAGCTAGTAGCTTAGTTACTATCAATAGCCGATAGAAGAAAAAGGACGGGATGGGTTGTTGAGTGTTTTTATATGCTGGACAAACCAAAAACTAATAGAACATTAGCCCTGTATCGAAGAACTGGAAATCATGGGGAGAGGTCTTTGCCCAGCAGTGAGATGAGACTTACAGTAGCAGTACCAGTCGTAAAACAAACCGGTGGTTGGGGTTTGCATTGTTATGTTTGATACCGCGAGGCTAGTCTATTTTAGTTATTTTCATAGTATTATGTCATACGGTATTTTACTATGGGGACGTGCGGCAGACATCGAGTCTATATTCATTCTGCAGAAAAGAGCAATCAGAGCAATATACGAATTACGTAGACGCGATTCTCTGAGAGAACTGTTTAAGGAAATTAATTTCTTGACAGTACCTTGCCAATACAACTATGAAAACATCATGTACGTTAGGAAAAATCTGCATTTATTCAGTAAGAGAGGCGACAGACACCACTATAACTAGAAATAGGGACCAACTCGTTCAGCCAGGTTTCAGGCTTGCTAAAGTAGATTCCTCTTTCATGGGGTACTGTTTAAAATCTAAATCTAAATATATATAACTCAAAGGTGACTGACTGACTGATATAGTGATCTATCAACGCACAGCCCAAACCACTGGTCGGATCGAGCTGAAATTTGGCATACAGGTAGATGTTATGACGTAGGCATCCGCTAAGAAAGGATTTTGGTCAATTCTACCCCCAAGGGGATAAAATAGGGGATGGAAGTTTATATGAAAGTCCGTCAGTTTCAAAGTTAGAATCTTCAAATTTTGTGTTAAGGCCGACGATTGAAAATTAATTCACACGTTTTTCAGCGTTTTTGATAATTCCACCCCGAAGGCTTAAAAGGGGACGAAATTGTGTTTGAAAAATCCTTAATTTTCGACGTAAAAAGTATAAAATTTGTTATCTGGGCTTTTGATTGGAAGCTAACGCAACGGCTTTATTAGAATTCCAACCCTTGAGGGGTGAAAAAAGAGCAACATTTTGTTTTTGATTAAAGTTTTTATTTCTTGAGTTGCAAAATAGTATCAAAGTTAGTAAGTGGTTGGTTTTTTTTTATTTCGACCCACAAACGGGTAAAGGGGATGAAGTTTTGCATTGTAGTTGTTCATTCGTTCACCAATAACAGCAGAAGGACAGACCTTTTGCGGCAGTGCAAGTTAATAGTATAGGGCGTACACAAGTTAAAGTACAGGTAGGTACCAATCGTATGGACGCGCACACGTGACTTCGCGGCTGGCAGTTCTTACCGTTTTGTAGGGACCTAGGTAAGTCGAAGATTAAGGAGTTACGGCAGGGGCAGAAAAAGAAGTATGTATAGAACGAGATAGAATGAGTAATTGTCGATATCGTATTTGATACCAATTAGATTTTTTTATTTTGTAGATTTCTGTTTTTTTTTCTCTTCTGCATTTCTGATCTTATATTTGGTGAATGAAGATGAAATCAAAAATGGCGGCGACGAAAGCTTTTGGATTTTTAATCATGGGTGTCGTTTCCGTAGTTTTTGGTATCGCTGATAGTGAAAATGAGGTCAAAATTAACACGGAGAAAAAAGTTAACAGAAGCAAAAAAAAACAGTTTTCCTTTTTTTTCTACGGCTTCCCCTGACACTATTTTCACCCTGCGCCACTGTTACGTAGAGGTGTATCTAATCCTACACCCATATTTCGCACATTTAGCTTAATCCCATCAACCGGGCACAAATAATACAATAACACTTTGCCCGTCCCGCAAATCGAACCCAGGACCTCATGCTCAGTAGCGCTTGCGACAACTCGAACAACGATGCAGGCTCACACATGACCCATCAATATTTTCACATGAACGAAGTCGCGGGCAACAGCTAGTGTTACAATAAAATACCTCCTCACATTCTACAACTGAATGAGACGAAATTTAAATCTTGTATAAAACGCACACTATGTAGGCAAGCATATTATAATTTGGGGGATTCTCAGGTTACGTTATTGTGGAAGTTGCAGAAGATTGTAAAATATCCTTGCATTGTATAGATTCCATCTCGTAGTATTATATAATTGCATAACACATTTGTGTGAGTTCTATGTACTGTAAAGCCACCATTTACATTTAGTTATCTCTGTTTTTTTTATCTTGAATATGCCTTGGCGGCTGAGAGATTGTCATGCTCACTCAAATGTCTCGCTGATGGTGGCGTGTGTGTCGGGTCATTTAGCTCCCTTGAATATGGTCGAGTTGAATGGCGCTGATACATGCGTCATGTTCGTGAACGGGCGCTGTCAGTTGGGACTGGTCATCTCTTAGCTGCCATGGTTAATTTTAATTTCTTTATTTTACATTGTTGATTTAATCTTTTCTCTGGACGCTTTTCATGTGCACGTCTTTCAACATCGTTCTCACATATATGTATAATCACACATAAATGATGTAACCAAGATTTTGTAACAATATATTGATTTAAAGAGTGTCCATGGAGTTTCTTGCCCGTTCTTCTCCATAGAGATCTACGCTAGGAAATGGGCAACTACAGCACTTTCTCTTATTATGCCTTGTGACTGTGATTGTAGCTTTGATTTTATTTGTAATTTGACATTCAAAAGTGCCATAGTGGTCTAGTTGTAATAAATGCTTTGAGTTTGAGTATGAGCAGCTCCTTTTACAAATTATTAGATTACGACCAACGTTTGATAAATACTATTAATTTCACATACAATTTATTCTGCAAATGTAAAATTTATAAACAATCAATCTATGCAATCACTATACAAACATTCATTTGACAAATGCGTCTCCTGAAAAATACTTATTCAGGTATATGTCACCGTTAAACTGTCAAACACGTTTTGTAATCTCTCTAGCAAGATTGTAAACTCTCAAAATATTGTCAACTAAACATACTGCTTCCAAAATGACGCATTATTTTTCGGTAGATTGTAATCTATCGAAGAGAAACCGTAATATTGTGGAATGCGGGCGACGGAAGTACCTCTGCCCCCGTAATCGGGCCTTGGGGCACCCACTTAGGTTCCTATAAACCCTGAAGACAGAAATGGGGGCCCCGCGTAGCGTGGCTCCGTCGACTACGCTTTTTAGGGGAAAATAAAGTGTTTTGAAGTTAGGGTATATGAATCGGTATTTCTCAGAAATGGTACATTTTCAACACCACTTCCAAAAAGAGGAGGTTCTCAATTCGTCTGTATTTTTTTTTTGTTATTGTATTTGTTACCTCAGAACTTTCGACTGAGTGAACCGATTTTGATGGTTCTTTTTTTGTTTGAAAGCTGATGCTTCCCGTTTGGTCCCATTTTAATATTTGCTGAACACCTGATGCTGATCTTCGGAGATATAGAACGGAACTCTTCCAAAATACACAGCAAATCTGCAGTGATTGCTGCAATCGCTTGTAAGTTAATTGTTTATATTATATCATAACGTAACATCACGCCTGTATGCTCTGAGGGGGTACGCACATGTGTAAAATACGCCCAGATTTCGATAATGTTTGTTACCTCAGAACTTTCGACTGGGTGAACCGATTTTGATGGCTCTTTTTTTATTTGAAAGTTGGTGCTTCCCGTTTGGTCCCATTTTAATTTACTGAACACTGATGCTGAACTTCGGAGACATAGAACGGAACTCTTCAAAAATACACAGCAAATCTGCAGTGATTGCTGCAATCGCTTGTAGGTTCATTGTTTATACTATATCATGACGTAACATCACGCCTGTATGTGTAGTGAAAAATAACTTAAGAAAAAACGCTTCAAAAGTCGGTGACAAAAAAACTAAATCAATCAAACAAAGGTTACCGACTTCTGAAGCGTTTTTTTTAAGTTATTTTTCACTTTTTTGTTTTCTCTGAAGTCAGTTTTATTTTTTGTAAAAAAGTTTTTTCTTTTCATGAGAGTGGTACCATGGGGCAAGGGGGACGCTTGCTTCCCTCCCCCTCTTCAACACCGCGCGTGTTGTCTTCCTCAGCATACATATATTACGTTTTCACTTCGATAGGTTATAATCTACCGAAAAATAATGTGTTATATAATATTGTAAGCAATATGTTCAGTGGACAATATTTGGAGAGTTTACAATATCTCTAGTTATATTACAATCTATCGTGTTTGACAACTTTACGGGGACATATACATTTTTTCGATGTATTCCCGTTGTCCCCGTAGTCCATGTACCCGTTAAAGGGGACAAAGGGAATTTAATAAAATAAATAAAATTAATTCCCGTTGTCCCCGTACGCTGTCCCCGTTAATTTTTATTCAGTATTTTGATCGTAATGGGAAAATCATGTTTAAAAATAACAATCAGAAAGTGATGAAGTGCCGCTTTCGTAATATGTTTGTTTATGTATTTAGATTGCTTTAAAATATTTTTCGTTGTGTAAGCTGGAAGAGTAAAGGACGGCCTTTAGCGGAATTTTATACAATTTTATACTATACCTATGGATCGATGCGATCACTGATCTTCGTTTTCTGATATAATTAGAAAGTTACTAAGCCTTTACCCACTTGTTTGTAAAAGTGTTTTCAAATGATTAATTAATATTCCGAATATTGAAAAGTTAAATAGAATATAGAGAGGATAAAAATGCCGACACAAGTAATCTTATACATTACACTGTAATGATTACAGTAGGTATACTAGCAAATTGTAAATTAATACGAATGTTTGGAACACCATTACAAATGAAATGTCAAAAGTTCAACCTTTGCAAAAAATGGGTCGCGAAAATGGGGTTTTTGCATTTTTCATCAAACGGTAAGTTTACCGTAAGTTTTAAATAAGTTCCAACAAAATTATAGACCGTGCAACTAAATAAACGTTAAAAATTCTAAATTCTTAAAATGGACTTTTTAGTCATTCGCATATAGATCATTTTAAGAATTTTAATTTTTTAACGTGATTTAAAATGCCTATGTATATCCGTTACTACTTTGTTATTGTATTTAAGGTAACATTTACAACTATGCAAGTACCAACCCTCCCCGACCCTTGCTCGAGCCAGCCCGCGATGCTGACCCTCTAGTAATAAAACTGTCCCTAAATAAGGACAACCAGATCCAGCCTGTCCCTTTGCTGCCCCCAGCGACGCCCTAAGCCGAGGTCCGTACCCCACAGGGGGTGCCCTTAGAGCGCTGTCGCTTAGTTTATAGTAATTTTTGCCCTGGCTGGAGGCCTTAAATTCAAGGCATCCACAGGACTTGCCCGGTTAGGCAGAAGCCAGTCTTCCTAGACTAAACTGCGAGATGCCTAACACAAAAAACTGCAGGTACCTAAAACTACACAAATTAATAAAGTAGGTTGGGCCAAACTATATGCAAAAAAAAACAAAGAACTTAATACTGTTATTGACAAATGTCAAAGTACAAACAATGGCCTGTCGATGTTGGCACAAAAATACAATTTCAAACAGCGTGTTTTATCATGTACAGACATGAACGTTTCAAAATCAAAAATCAAAGCATTTATTTCAAGTAGGCCAATAACAGGCACTTTTGAATTGTCGAAACAAAGATGAAAATTAAATGTAGCTACAGTCCCAGTCACAAGACATAAATGGAGAAGAACGGGCAAGAAACTCCATGGACACTCTTTTAAATCAAATTATTGTTACAAAATCTTGGTTACATCATTCATGTTGAGATGGTAGATTATGTGAGAACAATGTAGCAAGATGTGCACGTTAAAAGTGTCCATAGTAAAAACAAAATATTTTTTTCAAATAATCCATGGCAACTAAGAGATGACCAGTCACAACTGACAGCACCCGTTCACGAACATGACGCACCATTCAGCTCAACCACTTTGAAGGGAGCTAAATGGTCCGACACACGCGCCACCATCAGCGAGACATTTGAGTGAGCATGACATACTCTCAACCGCCAGGGCACATTCAAGTCAAAAACTAAAGTAGGTTTCCAGTGAATGATAGCTTTCAAGTACATAGTACTCACACAATATGGGCTATGCGATTATATAATACTAACAATGAATCTATACAATGCAAAGATAGTTGTACAATCTTCGGCAGCTCCAACAATACCGTTTAATGCTATCAAGTTTTGCGCCCCTGTCCTTGTGGAGCAGGACCAGCATTGAGCCAAGCATTTTTATCAGCGATATAATCGCTCAACTTGTAATATGCTTGCTTACATAGTGTGCGTTTAATACATGTTTTAAATTTCGTCTCATTCAGTTCAAGAATACTTTGTGGAATTGTATTATAGCATCTCAAACAGTACCCCATGAAAGATGAGTCTACTTTAGCGAGTCTAAAGCCTGGCTGAACTAGTTGGTCCCTATTTCTAGTACTGTAAACATATAATGTAAAGAAAACCATTACACTAGTGTATCGTTTTCCTTAAGTATTTAAATTTACCGCGTAAACCACTTTTATAGATGTCACTTTTGACATCTAAGAAAACTTAAAAACTAACGTGGTGAGGGAAATATAATCTAAGAACGATAATTCTGTAAAAATTAACTACATCTGAAATAAAGGCTTTTATCTACTTTCATGTCATAAAATTCTAATTATAAAATTTTGAACGAGTTTATATTGACATACTTTATAAACACAAACCGAAATAGAAAAAAAAAATAATTATTACACTATTTCTCGAACAAAAGAATGTTATACAGTGATTTTTTTTCCATTACGATAAAGGTAAACCAAGAACTTAAATCACGAAAGAGAATGCATAACTTTTCAATCGACTTCCAAAAAGAGAAGGTTCTCAATTCGTCTGTATTATTTTGGTGTTTGTTACCTCAGAACTTTCGACTGGGTGAACCGATTTTGATGGTTCTTTTTTGTTTGGAAGCTGGTGCTTCCCGTGTGGTCCCATTTTAATTTGCTGAAGACCTGATGCTGAGATTCAGTTTTAACCTTTTACTGTCTCACTGCTGGGAAATATTCGGTTCGGAATTTAAGACTTCTATTAATTGCTAGTTATTTATTTAAAGCCCACGATGAGACTTTTGTAAGCAACAATATTGTAATACAATTTCTATTAGGACCCGTTATCGAAATGTAAAAATGTTTGACATTGTCAATCGATAACGTATTTCGGGACAGTACAACTCGTATTTGCAGATAACTACGGGCAGCGGTAGGAAACGAGTCCACAGCGATCGACTTCCTACAACTATGACCTAAATTGGCATCCCGCATCGAGCATGCCAATATCGATGTACAGTCACAAGCACCGGTATGTGTAAACTTAGCAACTTCTAAAAATGGTTCGATGACGATCATAGTATTTTAGGACACATGCTGCTATCATGACATCGGTCATCATCATAAAATCTCAAAGTTGCGATCATTATTCCATGACGAAATTGCTTTTGACATTTGCTAAGTATATGTGTAAAAAACGTCGTACGATATACGTGCGTATTGGATATAACATCATCATCATCATCATTCTCTTGCCCTTATTCATTTGTGGTCGGCGCAGCATGTCTTCTTCCTCTATTTTTCGTCATCTCATCAGACACTTCTTTCTTACCATATCCTTCTTAAAACAGTCCATCTATCGTTTCTTTGGTCTTCCTCTACTCAAATACCCATCTACATTCATACTCAAAACTTAATTCACGACATTTTCCTCATTCCTCCGCATCACATCCCCATACCACGACAACCGATTACCACACAAGTTTTCAGTCACCAGCGCCACTTTCAGACTTCCTCTAATATACTCATTCCTTACTTTATCCATTCGCGTAACACCACACATCCCCTTTAGCATTCTCATCTCCGCGACATGCAGATGCCTTTCATTCATCCCTTTTGTGGCCCAACATTCTGATCCATACAACACAGCAGGTCTAACCATTGTTTTATAAATCTTCCCCTTAAGTTTTAGAGGAATGCGGGAGTCGTAGATCATTCCCGTGACCTGCCGCCATTTCATCCATCCCGTGTTAATTCTGTGCTTTACACTACAATCTGTTTCACCATCGCTTTGCATGAGTAAACCAAGATACCGAAAGTCGGAGCAGACAGGAAGAGACGCGCCATCTAGCGCTATGGCTCCAGAGCTGGAGAAACCGCCAAAATCGCTGAATATGTATTCAGTTTGAACATGTATTGGATATAACATGCTCGGCTCAATTACGCCTCGCCTTCGGCTCGGGCTGAAATTCCGCCTCGCATGTTCTAATCATCTTAACGCACTAATATTGTAATGTACTATTACACCCTTAATTTTAAATAAGCTTTGTTTTAACTTGCCTTGTTGTTACTTGGTTAGTATTTTGCGTTGGTCAAATCATGCAACAGAATTTTCGACCAGTTTTCCAGTTAATTGTTTGGCATGCACTTTTGGTTGTGTGTTTTATCTACACTAATATTATAAAGAGGAAAGCGTTGTAATATTAATATTTGTATAACGAATAAACTCGAAAACTACTGGACTGATTTGAAAAATTCTTTGTTTCACCGTTGGGAAGCTACACTATCCCCGGGTGACATAGGCTACTCTTTATTATTCCCACGAGAACGGGGAACTACGCGGGTGAAACCGCGTGACGTCCGCTAGGGATAGATATGAACCTATCCTACGGCCAGGATCATCTCCTCACCAACATCCTCGATGATTAATAGCACGTACTCCATAATTTGTACTCATTCAATTATCACTGATTAACATAATTTTCATCATGATAAAATCTAACCGACTTTGGCTAAGAACCATCCAAATAAGCTAAAAAAAAAACTTCACAATTTGTTTAAGAGGGGATGAATTACGAGCTTTTGCACGTTAATTCATTCGCGTTAAATTCAAAAGGCATCGACCAGTTTTGGTATCGCTGTTTTTTTTACGGTACCTACCAATTGTATGATAAACTCAAACTTAAATCATTTATTTCAATTACACCATTACGGCACTTTTGAATGTCAATAAAACGAAAAAAAAGCGAAGGTACAGTCACAGACACAAGGCATAATAACTAGAGAAAGGACTGTAGTTGCCCATTCCCTAGCGTAGATCTCTATGGAGAAGAACGAGCAAGCAACTCCATGGACATTCTTTTCAATCAAAATTTTTGTTACAAAATCTTTACATCATTCATGTCGAAATTATACATATATGTGAGACCGATGTAGAAAGACGTACACATAAAAAGCGTCCAGAGTAAATAAATTATTTTATAATTAAATTACGCATCACAATATTGAATTTATACCTGAATAATTAATATCAATAACAGGCTTGTAAATTAAAACTGATCATTATGAAACATCATTTTAGCGCGGTCAACGTATGCACAGTATATTCGACTATCATTGCTTATTTCAATATTTAAACGCTATTTCAATAAAATACATCAAACAGTAGTAATTGAAGAACTGGTATGGGGTACTTATCACGAATATCTGAAGAAGACTGTGTGTTGCTTTACCATTGCTAAAGGAGCATATTATTTTTAGACCCACTTTGTGTTGCGTTTATTATTCATATTACACCAAAAAAATTACCCATTTTATTATTGTTTTAAACGAAGTAATAGAAACGCAGCCGGACTCTTAAAATCATTAAAAATAAGTTATATTATTGATGATATTTATTTTTGCGAGTGAAGCATTCCTGTTGTGGTAAATATCATTTGACAGAAAATATGTGAATTGCAAATTGAAATTTTTCGTTAACAAGAAAAAGTACGGTACCTATCCAGTTATAATCATACGAGTAATTATCTGCTTTAATTATAATAGAAATAGAATAGAATATGAAAATAAATATGATTAAATTGAGCATTTTAATGCAATTTTAAGGTTTACGCTGACTCGGTGGCACAGAACTGACAGAACGTTGTAAATCCGCTTGTAATGGTTGACAGACAACTTCATTATTTTGATGACATTTACACGTTCTGCTTATTTTGATTGTCGTTGAAGTGTTTTTGACAATTTTTCGCATTTATTCCGGTTAGAAAAGGATTAGCTAGTTAATATAACCGCTGTTACCTAGAAGTTTTAAAGAAGAATTCAATGTACTCACGTTTCATTATTCAATGTTACACTAGATTGGGTGGCATATTCTCCAAACTAAAAAAACCAGCCGTACAAACTTTTATTGAACCAACTTATCTTTGCTGTTTGATGTTTGAAACGGCCAATGCACTAATCGCATATAATAGTAAAAACGCTTTTTTTTGTTATTTAACTACATATCATGGTTTTCAGTTTGTGACAGAAAGGGTATTCGTGGGGGGTCACAAATTAAATCCACGAAATATAATTAATAAAATAATATGGGCGTGGGTAGGTTTTTGGTCACTAAAATTTCCCCTAGCCCGCCTGGGGGTTTGCACGGTACTCTCCTGGCCGAGCCTGGTGTGACGAAGACCGTAGCGGTGTGCCACGCTGCAGTTGCCAGGTAGGGTGATGGTCGGCAGATGGTTGCACCGACCCGTAGATACTAGTCGCGGCCACGCAGGTAAGAAGTTCCCGACGCGGAGGCCGCGGTTAACCGGTTGGCCGGAAAATAAAGGGGATGCAATCCGTAGACCGGACTAAGAAATCAGCCGGTGCTTAGGATGTCAGCCGGTACGTAGGATGTCAGCCGGAGCATAGGACCCCAGTATGGGGATTTTCACTGATATTAGGTTAACTAGGTTACTGTTAAATACTTGTAGACGTAAGCTGCCTGATTTAAGCCCGAATGTTCTAGACCACGTGTAGTGTCTCAGGTGAAGAGGTGGCTTTAAGCTTTTAACACACTTCGATGTACCGATACTCGATTTGACACCGTTGGAAAGACTGCAGTACAGCCCAAATCTCCATAAACGCTAAACAGAGAGGCAGGTTATACTTTTCAATCTCTGTATTAAATGTCGCAGCATATGCATGCACTCACAGTGCTAAAACCTTTTCGGGAATCGGCTTTTAACTGAAGGGCCTTAAGTACCGGTTTTCCACCCGCCTTCAGGATTTTGGTCGTAATTCCGTCATAACCCGGTGCCTTGTTGTTTTTAGACATCTTAATCGCGTACAGGCTGACATACGTGATGTCTTCGGTTGTGTCGGGCCAGTCTAGCTCTACTGGTTTACGTGGAAAACTACCCATAGAAACTTTCGATCTTCCTCAGAACCTACGGTTTGGCAAATAAGATCTTCTTACCTCCACAACCTAGTTAGTGCTGGGTAATACCCCTTCGTAAGACTGGTTGTCGGACTTTTTGAGCCGCTGATTACCTGTATTAAATGTCAATGATCTACAAATAACAGCTGGGACCAACTGCTTCACGTGCTTTCCGCTTAAAATCTGTTCGTTTGTAACAATAAGATCAACGAGGAAAAGCCGGTATTAGGGCATCCAGTATCGGAAGGTTTTCAATTCCGGAGTTAATTTACGATATTGGGCTCTCAACTCCGGAATTCCGGAATTCCGGAACTGGATCCGAAATTATTAAAAAAAAAAAAACAAAAATACATTGAGTAACTTTTAATCATTTTTAACATTAGTCTTTAACTCAGTCTTGATACGACATTGCCAGTTAACTTTGAGTAAGCCAGTTAACAATATTATTAAAATTAGGAAAGTCTAAACTTAAAAAAAATTAAAAATTAACAATTTGAGAGCCTTCAAATATTAGTGAAAAATAACATAATTAAATTAACACAAGAAATATCACGCTTTAGAGTAGTTTGGACATTAATAAGTAGTTAAAATCAAAATGTTAAAATGAACATTTAAGTCTCTCCTCAGATTGATCATGTTTAACAACAATCTTGACATGACATAATCAGTTCACAATTCACATCACAATCAATAAAGTTAAACAAGTCTAATTAAACTTTTTAAAACAAATCAACAAATTAAGGGCTCAACAGCAAATATTATAATTAAAATTATCACAAGAAACACTTTAATATATGAGAACTCACTATCAAGAAAAGCGGTCTACTCTATGTGCTACGCTGTTCTCAAGAGAATTAACGAATCTAACATTTTGTCAGAGAGCGAGCTTCGTATTCGGTTACAAAAGTAACCAGCTCTGGAAAATACCCGTTCATTCTCCACACTCGTGGGAAGTATGATTAAATAATTATAAGCTTGTGTCAGATATACACCTCGCTCTCCACCATTATCATACATTGCTTTTTCAAATTTGACAAATCCAGAAAGGTCAAAACACTTGTGGGCAACTAATCGTGCGACTAACTGGCCACTGGGGGGAGGGGGATGCGCGGGGGCGGTACCGGTGCGGTACCACAGGGTAGTCTAGTCACTCGTCTAGTTAGTACATGATACACGCGCAGGAACAATTGCGCGTAAAAGGATGAGTTGAAAAATTAAACACATATTTAAATTAAAAATAATGAATTTCGAAATACGATAAATTGAGCCCAATTCCGGAGTTGAAATATCGGAAAAACTATCCGGAATTCCGGAGTTGCGAAATTCCGGAATTCCGGAATGGATGCCCTAGCCGGTATGTCATCTCATGAAATGTCAACTTTGACGTCTAGCATGGCAAATGGCGTCCTTTTTCCAATTAGTATAGACATTTTAAATATAAGAGTTTAACATGGAAACGCCCTCAATTTATTAGTTATATTTTTTATTTCGAAAACTACAAGTTTTAAAAAAAAAATTTTGAAGCTCAAAATGTTTACCGTTTAGGAGACATAATTTTCTTTCGCAAAAAATTTGGAAATTTTAACACCCCAACCGCCCCCCGCCACCCCCATGGACGAATTCTGCCACTGACCTCTATAATTACCACTCTGCCCATTCACGAACTTAACCTAAGTTTTGACCTTTTCGATTGTTTGCCAAGTTTGAAAAAACAATCGGTTCATAATTGCGACGTGTAGAGTGTGGCTAAATTTTGCTTATCACCCACATACATACGTATACATATACAGCGTGAAATTTTAATGGTTGTTTTCCCGCGGCAGGGCGATTACCCATCAGTAGCACTATCGAAACGCAAAGTTAAACTTATATAAAAAGTGTGGGACGCAACTTGTGTCGATACTCTTGCGCCTTCCCATCTTCCTAGCTCATCGTGCTGTGCAGGGGCTGCCGCTGCGGCTGCTGAGAACCTTATTGGTAACTATATTTTCGAGCCGTTTGGGGTTGAAACTCTAGGACCGTGGGGTCCGAGTGCACACAGCCTTTTTAATGAAATTACTAAACGCTTAGTTGACACTTCCCATGACCCTAGGGCTGGCTTTTACCTTGGCCAAAGGCTTAGTATTGCCATACAGCGCGGTAACGCCGCCAGTCTCCTGGGGACTTTACCAGTTGACAGCCATGAGGAGGAGTTTTTTGACGCCATTTTTTAGGTTTTAAAGTTTAAGTTAGTTTAGTTTATTTTAATTTATAATTGTATTCAAATAAGTAGGTAATTATATATTTTTTTTTAATATAATTTATTATGAGGATTAAACTTATTGGGTTTTGTGTTTTATTAAGTCAGGAGTAGTGATCAGCTGATTTATACGCGAAGTGCAACGACCGCGCGGCTGTTCTGGACACACCCGCACTCGGCCCGCGTTTCACGTAGATATTACTGTTGGTTCAAGTCGGCGTCTACCGTTTATCGAGACTAATATTTTTTATATATTAATCGATTGTATTACCGAAACAAACTCATTTCGCTACGGGAAAACAACCACTAAAATGTAAGCGTGTATATCCCCGTAGGTGAGAGACCAATAGAAAGATTTTTTTTTAAAAGGAAATCTACCTAAAACATACAGTTATGTCAATAATAAGGTTAACAGCGTAATAAAAATCTAATAATATTAAAACTTCCTAATATTGAAACCCAAAGTTAAACTGACAGTATATCAAATATACAGTTTGGACATTAAACTAGTAATTTAATAATAAATAATCGTTAATCACATCACATCAATATTCGAAAACCGTTATTTAATAACGGTTTTCGAATATTTTACATTTTTGGCCTGGTATGAGTTTATTTTCCCCTGTTCTGTTCTTTATTAATATTGTATGGCGACGGTTGGGAGAAAATCTGACTTTTCGAGTTTTCGTTTGTGGGATAATCTGGAATCGTACGTTAATAATTTTCAAAAATTCTTAACTTTTCATATTATAATTATTTGTAATACTTCAATTTTGTTCAGTTGGGGCAGGATTTGGCCATGTCATTTAATGATTTAACGTAGATACTTATTATAATTTTGTACATTAATATTCCATTTATCTGTAAACAACTGACATTTAAATCAAACAAAATGTTTTATTAAGAGAGTATCTGCAATTTTAATTTATCTTTTCAACACACTTGCTCATAAAGTGGCTCTAATTTCACCGCAATTAGGCACATGATGACACCTGTAATCAAACTGTGACTTTTTCATTGCTATTATTCACAAGTGAGTTATAGGGTTTTTTTTTATTGGTTGAATTGCTTTGTTCTTAAAAAAGTTTCGATACAAAAAAGATCGCGTTCAATAGTACAAATAAATTAATTTACCTATTCATGCAACTTCGTATCTACATAGATAATTTCAACTTTCAAGTTTCTAATAAATAAAACTTTCACTCAAATGTAACTTTTGTTTTCTCTGTATTAAATAAAACTTTGAATTCCCCATTTCGTACGTGGATAAAACGCTATCCGCGAAAAGCCAAAAAAAAGAAACCCTTTTTTTTTGTCTATGGCCGTTCGCCATTGTTAGATGCGCGCGCATAGAAAAACTGATTCATTATTCCCGCCATTGCGAAAAAAAATTGACAACTCGTTTTCACTGTTGAAATTATAGTTATTTATTAATTCAAATGTCTACAAATACTAGTTATGAAGAAAATGATTTATTTTGTACACCGCCCGATATAAGATGTGCAGCCCTTAACGTTATGGAAAGTTTACTACCTGAAAACTCGAAGGACAAATATCTATTTTAGTATTATTTTATTCTCAAGTGTGTTGAAAAACGTCGTATGATACACGTGTGTGTTGATGATTACCGTCCTCGGCTCTCTTAAGGTAATCACCAACATTACACACTTGTACCATAATGTACTATTATCAACAGAACTATGTTTTATATTTCATACAGTTAATTTTGTATGTTAATTTTCCATTAATCTGTATGCACACGTCCAATATTATTTTAATTATAACTAAGTATGTTATTAAGAGAGTATCTACAATTTAAATTAATTGAATCGACTGTTTATATTGTAAACAGTTAATATGTTTTGTGTTTTTGACATTTCGTTTTACAAAATGTACAAGATGGCTAAATGTTCGCTGATATGATATTAGTGAATTCTTTATTTAAATACTAACCCATATTGCATCCATATCAACTTAATCGGTCGAAATTTTATTGTAATGAATACGGCCAAAAACTATCTGACTGCCTTACACAGAAAGTGGCTAAGAAATGCGGCTGGAGACCTAGGTTTCGGTAACGAATTATTGTATAATGTACAACGTATCTATTAGTATGGATTACTATACGTTGTACATAACGTCGTACATACAAACAAATATTATGTACGAGTATGTACGGGATAATCTGCGAAACTAATGATCCAAATCTAAACAATGTTTCACTGGGTGTTATTATTGACTTTAAATTATATTCATATCATGTATATTAACCGAGCTATCGCAATTTATACGGAAAATCGCACCGGGCTTTGGGCCGGACGGCCACCGTAGACGCGGGCACAAACCCTGCCAAAGGTAGCCGTTAATACGGTGCCTGAGATAGCCCATTGCTCACCGTCCACAGGGAAAGTGAGCACTTTTGTCACAATATTCCAATGGTTAGAATTTAATGTAGTAACGCTTTAGGTAAGGTAAAGCAAGAGCGGCGGTCGGTCAGTAGTGGCATCTCCGACTGACGAGCGGGGTAAGTCGTGGGTTTTAATTTATTTAACGTATCATGTTTGTTAGAGATATTAGATCCGCAGGTTAGTATAAGGATACGCCACCCACAAACGATAGGATGTCTACATACATACGATGCATTCAGTACGTATTGATTTGTTACATAAGAATTGAAACGCCCACACGTAATATTCACACGATAATGTTATCTGCAAGTTTATAAATACACGACATCTACGGTGACAAGTGCCATGTGCCCGATATCTGTGGCTTTGTTCAATAAAACGACTCGATAAAAACTGCAACGCGCCACGAAGCTTCACATACGGACACACAATCATGTATTTATACTACAGTTACTGCATGAACATGAACTAAATAACATACTGGTTGCATAGTGACGCTGTTTAAGATAATTATAGATAGCAACGGACTTTGAGTTGATTCATTGATTTGTTTCATTGCAACTCTTTAGACTGATGCCGTTTTAAGCAGAAATAGATGGCCATACCAATCTGTTAATAGTCTATTAGGTAAATTCTATTGTTTACGAAAGTAAACTAGAATTTCGTAACTAATTGTTTTGTTATTATTCCTTTTAAAATCTGCTTGCTTTTTAAGGGCAATTTGTGAGAAAACCGAAGGACCCATTTCTAGTGGTCGTATTCATTTGACTGGTATCACTAAGTAGCAGGGTAATGGTATGGTACAATATATCTTGTGTACAAGTTCCGCGTCTTTAATTGCATCCACGACAAAACCCTCTAACAAAACTAGACATGTTATGTAGCTTTGGACTCTCTCTTCTTCAAACATATGGCCACACAATGCTGAGTATAGGTCTAATCCATATCTCCCCAGTTTTGGCGGTTTTTATGTTATAGCGTTGGGGACAAGTGATCATACCATGACCGTGCTAGGAATGTATCAGGCAAAAGAATATTCTTTGTTTGTACTCGCTGAATTTATTGGGTACATTATTATATGTTACAGTAAATTGTTAACCCGTTGGATTGTAATCTATCTAGCGAGATTGTGAACTCTTCGAATGATTGTTAACCGAACATACTGCTTACAATTTATCAAAATTTTTCGGTAGATTATAATCTATCGAAGATGAGAGAGAGAGGGATTCTTTAGTAGAATCCTGAACGTAGCGAGGGATTCAAAGTACGTCGCCCGAGCCAAAATATATTTTGCGCCCGAGTGATACACTCTACTTTTCATCACCCACTATGAGAAAATAAAAGGCGCCTCATATTTTATTGTAATATTGATATTTAATGAAACAGAGTAACAACTAAATTGAAATTAAGTAGTATCTAATAATAAAACAACTAAAAACTTATATTTACATTTGAGACATTTTCACAATTTTGAAAATTAATTGTTACAGTTTTATTAGGAATAGAGATTGTTGTAGATTTAATTTTATTCTGCGTGTTTGAAATAATGTCAGAATGTGGCTCATTTTGAGGAAAATGTGACGGTGAATCTCTTTGTTTGGATGTAGATGGGCGCGGCGACAGTGGCATGGATGGATTAACTGAAGGTTGCAATTTAATGTTTTCCACGATGCGTTCACATGTTTTCGCCTTGTTCTCAATGGAATCTTCTATATATCCCTCTGCTACAGCACTCGACTTCCATCCTCCATGTCGCTTGAGAACAGTTAAGTCCGCTCCAGAATCTGCCAACAGGGTAGCAGAAGTGCGACGAAAACAATGTCCTGTATATAGCTTGATATCTGGTAACTTCAAATAAGTAGCGATTTCTTGTGGCATGTAAGAAATTTTATTTTTTCCCATAACTTGTTTGAAGCACTTGCCATTTTGATAACGGATGAAAAACCGATTGGTCTTTATATCAGCAGGACGCAGGTCCAGGTATTTCTGTACAATAGTTTTGTATTCTCCTCGGATTACGAAGGATCGGTCAATTTTTGTTTTTGTGTCTGTCAGCTTTACTAACAGTAAATTATCCGAGTGATTTTCGACATCATCAACAGTTATTTTTAAAAGTTCATTGCCACGACAAGCTCCATGTACTCCGAAAATTAAAGCCACCTGTAACAAAACCGAATGTGAATAAGACAAGTACCTATCTATCGAAGTACAGGTTACAATAAAATGCGCATTTTAAAACACTGGTTATACTTTACTAATCCACCATATATACATACATAGTTACTTACTTTTACGGCAAGAAAGATGTTGTCGGGTGCCTCATTAAGGAAAGTCTCCACGTTTTTGACTGAGAACACTTTGGATTTTTTAGGTTTAAATCCATCAGACATCCTCTTCAGATACGCTATTAATTTCGAATATGTGTCCAGTTTTACGTCGTTATTAGAACTGACTGTTGATTTTAGCATTGAGTAGGTACTCCAAAGTGTGGAAGGTTGTTTAGTTTTGGCTAAGTACTGGAAGTAGGCCAAAAACACAGATTCTGAAAAATTCTTGGCGCCTCTTGAATTTCTCCATTCAATAAAATTACCATAAGCTTTCATATATTTCTCCCGGGATTTTGCAGGTAGTAGATTATCCATCACATTTCTTGCGTCAGTTCTAATACTATCAGGAGTTAATTCTATACTTTCACTGTCACTTGAAGAACTCATTTTTCAAAACAAAATCATGAATTTCTATCAATCCGTGAAAATTGACGAAAACGCGGGCTATAGTTCGCGCGTTTTTAATTTTATTTCTTTTTTTTTTTGTATTCAGCCGGCGCGCGGCGCTACTATGGGCCGTCGCACCAGCCAGTCTTTATTCAAACAATATTTGCGTTCGATTTCTTGGGCGCTGAACACAAGATGTTCCAAATTCAAAAAGTGCGCGGCAAAGATAATTGCGGCGCACTTATAAAGAGGATTAAAAACTCATTACTGCCCGCTAAAAGTTTCTTATAGAAAACACCACCTTTGGGTGCACTTAAAGGCGAACCAAGTCGTCTTTTTCGAATAGATGGGATGAAAAAGTTATTTTTCACTTTTGTTTCATTTTTTGAAGTCAGTTTTTTTTTTGCAATAAATTTTTTTGTTTTTCACTATTTAGTGGTTCACATGTACTTGGTACACATAGAAAGTGCATACCGTTACAATTATAATTCCCGTTGTAATTGACTCATTTTGAAGTTCCGTGACTCTTGACGTAGAAAGCTTCTTATCAAACGGAAATGCTTCACTTGTTGTCGAAAGTACCAAAATCGGTGACTATGGGACCATTAGGAAAGTATACCCTTTCCAACAAAAAAATATTTTTTAAAACAAAAACAAAAAAAAAAAAATGAAACATCCGAATTGAGAACCTCCTCCTTTTTTAGGAGTCGGTTAAAAAGTAGTAGTTAATAAAGGAATACGTGCGGTTTAGCCGCAATGACATGACATTGTAACAAACACAGTCTAGAAGGTTTTGTAGAATGTTTTTGAGTGGTTTGTTTCTGAGGTGTTTGATCTCAACAAATATTTAGTTTAATTACAACATTGTCAATTAGCAGATATCTTTAACATGCTTTGAAAGTGTACTTTACAATCTTGTTTCAGGGGAGCGGGCGGAGGGGGGATGTTTGGTGACGTCAATATCTCAGCTATTTTGGATTCACTAAGTGTAAGCTACGACAAAAGAGTGAGGCCGAATTATGGAGGTTTGTTCGATGGATTTTTAACACTTATTCTAAAATTGTTACCGTGCTTAGCTTTGCGAATCGTGCATGCAACTGGTTCTGTCCGGTTGTGGTATACCCGGTTCTTTCAAAGTGTGTATAGAACCGTTTAATATTTACGAGTAACAGCGAGAGAGTAGAAAGACATAGTATAGTTGAGTAAGACTGATTTGTTGAGTTTCTGTAATATTTCTGTGATTCTATGATTATACGAGTAATAGATGTCAAATAAGTTTTTAAAAAAAGTAGAAAAAGCAAATAAAAGTTGATTAAATGATATCATCATAATCTTACAGCTTGCTGGACATGGGGCTCTCCAATTGCACCCCACTTACATTAGCTCAATTCTCGGCCACTGACAGCCACCCTACGGAGATTGTCGCCTCACCTAGCCTGAGGGCGTCCCACCGATTGCCAATTCGAGGCTAAAATGGCCGTCCCATTTTCACTCTAGCTTGTTTATTCTGTGAGCAAATATCGACAACTTTGTTTGTCTGTCGGATCACCCATTCCTCAAAGAGACCTGAAGTTTCTCATGTACGTGGATTCATAGCTTTGAGCGACCTTAAAATTTGTAGTGTCCTTGTTTCGACCTCGAAAGTCATAAGAGCTTCTGTATGTTCAAGTCTTTAGGCACTGTAGAGTACGCAACGAGAATACTCTAAGAAGCTTAAGGCCAAACTGGCCCAGCCCAGCTGAATTCTCTTGTTAGCATCCCTCTCAAAGTTGTTCTTACCAAACTGCAGTTTACTCCGGATACATATTCTTAAACAACCTTGAGAGAAGCGCCTTTGACACCAACAGGTCCTGGCGTGACGGCTCCGTTGAACGTTATCCGGGTTTTTTTGGGACAGAATCCCAATTCATAACCGAATTTGCTACAAGTCATGTATTCAGCTAGTATGACGATGACATCTGCAAATCTCAGATGTCTGCTGTACTCGTTGTTGATGTTAATGCCTTGCCCTTCCTAGTTTAGCGTTTTATACACATCCTTCTGAGCGTTGGACTTACGTCTCGACGCAGTCATAAAATAGGTTGGGCTGGCTATAAAATTCTTCTTTGAATCATCATTATACTTCTAGTGTTTACATGCACATCGTCAACTAAAAGTCTCTGAAGTTTTGATCAAAACTTCTACCTCGTCAAACTTCTTCTTCGTTCTTCTACTTAATACTCCTAACTCAGGAGGAGGTTAGGAGTATCAATATAACGAGAATCATCACTATTTGTTCCACAACGCAGCAAGTCATTGTTCATCAACATCTATGACACGATCCGATTTAAATTGTGATTAACGTTCGACTTCTAAGTATTGTTAATTAAGTTAAGTGCCTCTGTTGAGCTAATATTTATGTCGTTAATAAATACTGACGAGCTCCTTCCGACATTTGTACTGATCTTAAATGGTCTATGACATCCTATTCGGCTACATTTTCATATACGGTATAAACATAAGCTCTATTCGTCGGAATGGTGTGCAGGGACCAGAAGGCTGGGTTATATAATATTTTACTCGGCCCCATTAAACATTAAGCTCGTTTACAGCTGCAGCGATGGAAAACGACTCACTTCCCGCATGCCACCAAAGCGCACTGCTACTAGCTGACTAGCTAGCTAATCATAATTGATAAGCACTTCACACTTCGCAACAAAGAATGAGCAATCACTTTCTGCTTATACTACACGCTCATTGTACATCATGCATAATATGAACGAGGCCTTCACACTAGATAACCAAACTTATAAAATAGCGCGGTAATGAAGTATCTTAGCGTTGTTTTGACATTACCCGAGTAATATGCTCTTTACCGATTGTTGACCGCTTCTTCCCGTATCTAAAAAGGTAAAATTCTTTTGATCGGATCTAACTACAAGATGGAACTTTTAGCTACAGTTTATTTTCAGTTGTAAGTTTTTAACAAAATATTAATTTTAAAATAAGCGATGTTGAACTGTTAGAATTACAAATAGATCAAATACTAGAAATCAAACATCTTCGTGTGTGTAATATCTGCATTATCTAACGATTCATTTGAAGAAGTTAACGCAAGTAACAAAAGTATTTAAGCTAAAGACCTAATACAATAAAGTAATAACTTTCTACCTACCATACTATATCTTCTTATAAATAAACCAAACGATGCGTAAACGTGTCACTGAACGTGCGTTGAGAGCGTAATCCTGAATGGTATACGTTTTCAACCTTGTGATAAAGAATTAAGAAAGGGCAAATGTAAGCTTTTTGACAGGATCACCTCAGGTAATGTAACTGATGTACTATTTCAGGACCACCAGTGGATGTGGGAGTCACCATGTACGTGCTCTCCATCAGCTCCTTATCCGAAGTGAAAATGGTATTTAATGCTACACAACTACTTTTAAGTAGCTTGTCATTTTAGGGTCATGAAATGACATGACAGTCAGATTAGCAGACCTCGGTCGAGCTAAGGACATTTTGTACCAATAGTTGCTTAAGTGGTGCGGTTCTCGTTCGATCGAGGGACTCGGAGCGTCACGTCACCGTCCTCTGATTTGGTTTTCACGGCGCGAGGCGCGCGCGCGACTCACGATTGGGCTTGATTGCAGGTCCGCCAGTGGAGGTGGGCGTCACCATGTATGTGCTCTCTATCAGCTCCGTCTCCGAAGTGCTCATGGTACTCGCCACTGTTAGCTCACACTTGTCTTGGTCGCTCCGGCCGCGACAAGCCGCTGCGACGGAGCAGCCCCAGACACGAGGCTGCGAGCATACCACCCGGTTATGGAGCCGACCACCCGGACGGCGACGCACCACTTACAGTAGTTCTTTAAATTTAATCAAATTTAAGGACTTCTACGAACAGCGCGTTGTAAGCGCTTTCGTTTATTGTGGTGGTGTGCCCCTCTGGGTGGGTCCCCAAAAAGGCATACTAAAATGTACCTTGCCATTAAGCATCCACCAAGCTACACACACTTTCGTAAATTGGTTCCATTGTTCTTGTTTAGCTTTTTACGGTCTTGAGTAGGTATTTGTTGTGACTGTGGGTATCGTACTATTGTGTCTCTGAAAGATGTCTATCACCTCGAATAAAAAACCGAGGTGCCTTTCTAGCGTTTCTTACATTAAGTAGTTTTCCTATGAATGTTTTAAATTTTAGTTGTTCCAGTTAGTCCTGATGGAACAAGAATACCCACCCCGAAAAGTAACTGCTATGTTTCGCTGGTTAATTTTGCAGCTTTCAAAGTTTGGAGGTTCCCATTTATGAACAATAAATAGGCAACAATCCCCTGCGGTACAATGGTTTTCCACAAAAACAATATCATGTTGTGAGGTCCAAGATGTGCTTAATGGCTCTTATTATAATTCGACTAAATAAGTATCTTTTCAAGAATAATATAATATTAAAATATAAGATGGATTCTAATTTTGTAAACCAAGCCGTTGAAATACCCTTGACCGAGGTTCCGAAGTGCAGATGTGAGACTAAGACCAGGGTGCATGACCCCTAGTGGAAACCAAATCAAGGGACTCTTAAAGTCACTTTAGGACGTGACCCTACCCGGATATTAAATATAGGCACCTAGTAACATTTCATCAAAAGTACACGTAGCAGTAAATATTCGTTGTATATCATCGCGTAACATTAAATTAAGCAAATATGCAATACGGCTATTTTCGTTTCGAAAAACGATGTGAAACCTTACGGCATAAGTCCAGCTGCCGGATATTTATTTATTTTTCAAATCTTTATGATTTATGAATAACGTACTCTTACGTGTACTTTTAACATGTAAAATATTAATAGTAATTATGTCACATTAACTGTTCTTATTTATAATATTGCATTAATATTTTACATATTATTCTACTATATCATGAACTAAGAGAAGCATCGTCCTTATTCTTATCAACTCAAGTCCAATGTTCTTAAATAAAATGCATACGCTTGCCTATCAGTCGGATTAGTGCTGTATTAAATTGAAATCGTTTTCCAATAACTAATTTACAATTATATTTTCATAATACACTTTAAAGTGTATTATGAAAATACTAATATTGACTTTGCACGGCACATTAATTCAATAGTATGCAATTTATTATACCTTCATGTAATCACCAAATAATTAATATTAATTATGATATTAAATTAATATTAGTGATAATGACGCAACCGATGTAACTGGACTACTTCATGGAAATTTGAATACGAACTTTCAAAATTAATTACTCGTAAAATTAATACACACAACGGTGGTAAATATTGCCCAAAACCAAAGCGTTATTGTTTTTTCAGTTTTTATTACGAACAGTTTTACGTATTATTAAAGTATTCATAATACTTTAATAATACGTAAAACTTATAATCTACGCCTATTTATATATTAGAAGCTCAGAGCAGTGTCAGAGGCTGAAAAGGCTAAAATCGTATTGTAGGCTCCTGATTCTCGTATATTTATATTAAATTGATCTTGAATCGGATATCATCAGCCGGACACACTGCACCGAAGTATGGCAAACGTACTATACTCCTAACTTTGTCCATGCCGATGCAGGTAAGCGCGAATTAAACGGACGAAATAAAACAATTCTATGGGATTTTAAAAGTGAATGTAGCGTCGCATGGTTATAATGAAATACTTCACATAATTATGGCTGGTTAACCTTTGGCCTGTGTAAAAAATATGCCAGAACTTTTTTAAAACAGTTCATAGAAAATAGACGCAACAATTTTTTCTATTGATTATCAGAACACCTATAAGTGTCATACCTTGTCGGATAGTTGAAGAAATGTGGATATTTACAAGCACATCTGCAACATACCTGCCGTAGACGTTTTTTTATTAATATTCCTGTTAGAAGAAAATACTTTTTACGAGTTGATTCCTTTTTCTAACTTTCAATCTACGAGTAAGATCCAGTTTGTTTTGTTTCTTGCGATTTTCGTGTTGAGAATAATAAAACAACTTATCTACTACTAAAAACCCAAAAAATACAAGCAATTACAAAATAATTGGAAAATAGACAAGAACTTCGTAAATTTGCATTTAAAAAACATTAAAGTTCTTTCTTAAAAAGAGGTTCAGTTTGGGGTATGGTGTTTGATAGTCAAATCAGTCAGAAATGATGCACACTACAACCCTTTAACGAATCTAGGTCGACTTAACCAGTAACTCTGTAGATATAGTGAGCACAGTTGTGCTATTGATGCGATACCTTACGAACAGTATTAGGTGTTCATGAAGAAGGTATTTATTACTAAAAGACCGTACCTATATCCAGAATTATTAAAATGATATCAGCTGTTTTCTGCCCTGACCGCACAGCTTGGACCTTGTTCCCGATACCGATTACTAATATTTTTATGATTTTAGACGTTTTTTAATTATTTTTAATTAATATTTAAAACCAAACGTTTGTTGAAACGATAAATAAAGGAATGGAATTAAATAAAACCCGTACATACTGACAAAATCAAAGGACAACTATTCTAAGAAACATACTCGTAATATATGTTTCTTAGAATAGTTTTTCTTTACCACAATTTCACGATTAAATCTTTGGACATATTTACAGCCGATGAGTTTATTAATTAAATCTTATATTAGTTTTATAATATTTAAACTTTTTCTTTCTGTCAGCAACACACTTGGTTGAACCGCGCTATATATTCAGTACAAGAACTTAATTAATAAATAATAAATATAATAATATATACGAGGAAATGTTACCGATACAATTTTATAATGTATTCTGACCATATTTGTTTTCTGACATTTCGCTGACGTTCGAATCGCACAGACAGTGAATGTATGAATGTGGCTCGGCGATAACGTTACGTTTCGTTGCATTCATTAAAACAAATTAACATTTTATGCAGGCGGCAGACAGCCTACAAATGAGCCCGACTATAACATTCATTGTTGTGCCACTCAGTCAATCAAGTACCGCTATTATTTCCTACAACAATAGAAAATGTTTCAGGATTTCACCCTGGATTTCTACTTCAGGCAGTTTTGGACAGACCCCAGACTTGCTTACAAAAAAAGGACGGGTGTGGAGACACTTTCCGTCGGCTCAGAATTTATAAGAAACATATGGGTGCCCGACACCTTCTTTGTTAACGAAAAACAGTCTTATTTCCACATAGCTACTACAAGCAACGAATTTATTCGCATTCATCATTCTGGATCTATTACTAGGAGTATAAGGCAAGTACAATTATTAATAAGTTCTCATTTCTTGTTTGAAACCTTAATTATTCACCCTGTCGTAGGGTCTTAAAATATCGGCCCTGCATGCATACACACAATACGATTGGCAGTGTCCCTGCAGGCAGGGCCCTGCATGCAGTGCTCTGAGTAGGGGACAATGTCTGTCTGTCATGGAGGTTTAATCTCTATCACTGAAACTTGGCTACAGTTCAAATAAATTTATTTGTGATGTCAGCATGGATCGTGCGAAACAGCATACCAAAGTATTGCACAAATTAGTAGATACGCGAATACCACAAAAGCTATTTCAGACGATACAGTATTATCCTACTCTGTCTTGCTGCGATCTCCTCATATGTAATTAAGTAATATACTCTACAATCCAAATCAAAGCATTCTGTGGTTCATTGGCAATACCACAAGTTACCAGTCACCGAGTTATCTACGTAGCTGATGTGTGTTAGCGGTGGAATTTATAGTCACCTTAGAATGTATACCCAATTCCACCAGGAATACACATTGTCTACTATTGCACTCAGCTCAAATAATATGATTGATTGCCATCCTAATACGTCATGACCCAAAGGTACTTTTATTGAGGACATGTTGTAAATAAGTAGTAAATTGAAATAAAAACATAGTTGAAATAGTAGAGCATACAAATACAATGTGCTTTGTTATGTAGGTTTTTGAAGTAATTATAAAACGCTTCTTAATTAAGCCGAAAAGCACTTTTCTCCCCGTCATTGTGATCATTTTTTTGTTCTACACCATACCTGGGAACCTTTTAGATACGGAGATATTGAGGGTCAAAGTTCCTAATTTTCGACAAGTTTTTTTAATTAAATACAAATTTTACTGTAAGATTTTTACTTTAAATACCTCAATGACCCCCACACTATTCAATCCATCCATCAGCACAATGTTTTAAGTGCGTTACACTGAGTTCTACCATGAAAAATGATATTTCACCCCAAAAAAAAAACCACTTCCCAGCAATAATTTTTGCGTAAAGTTACTTAGTTTGATGTACAGAATAAGTTGACGGCTTCGTGATGAGGTGGTTTACACCCTGTATAATGACACATAGTTTGTCTTTGTTTCTTGGTTTATAAGGGTCTGTACACACTGAGACGCGACGCGACAGGAATAAATACTATAGCTAGCAAGAGTCCTAATTGTTTTGCGCTGCGGTGCACTGCTACGCGAAATCCATCGTGAGAAATCATCTTTCGCGAAGCAGGGCCAGCACGGGTTTATCTTGCAAGCCGATATACCTTTTGTGTAGTGTATACAATTCTATATTTTTTCGTTCGGTATCATAAAAAGTGCATGACTCTTCCCGTTGCGGTAAGTCTCGGTGTGACCTGACCCTAGCATATAGATAGTTAGATAGCTAGTTTTTCTTCGTACATTTCTACTAATATGAAACATGTTTTAAACAGGTTGCACTTGTTCACAGACTGACTATCACCGCTTCTTGTCCGATGGATTTGCAGTATTTTCCGATGGACCGTCAATTATGCAATATTGAAATCGAAAGTTGTGAGTTGGATTCACTTAAATACTACTATTGGTTTACAATACTTATAACAATCCAGAAAGAAATGAAGTTTAAGGTTTTTTGCTTTATGAAACAATTGACGTACGTCTATAATATTATAAATAATTTTATTAAGTACTTGAGCTGCAGACTCATGATGCTTTCATGTTCGGTAGATAAAATCTAACAAAAGTATCTAAAACGCTTAAGAACTTGCACTACGATCGCCGTTGTCTGGCGAAGCCGTTATCGTTACATTTCTCACCCTCGGTAGACCGGTAGCCTTAAATTCATCCACCTTATACAAATATTACGAAACCCCCAGTGCAATGGGTGCTTATTTTATCGTTCCATATCTCTGCATGGTACAGTCGGCTACACCATGCGGGACATCCGATACAAGTGGAACGAGGGGCCCAACTCTGTTGGCGTTTCGAGCGAAGTGTCCCTGCCTCAATTCAAGGTGCTGGGCCATCGGCAGCGAGCCATGGAGATTTCTCTTACGACAGGTATACAGCACCGATGAAACATACTACAATATTACGAACACCGATTGTTGGCGCTGTTTGTTTACTTCATCTATCTGAATTAGACACATGCATGCATTCGCTTCCGCCAGAACATTTATTCATCAGCGACTTTCCTATGGTGACCTGGTAAGGCAAAATCGAATTTTGACTTCGATTAAACAAATTAATTTGTATTAGTATATTTCGTCGATCATCATTTTTGTGAAACATAGATTGGTTGTTACAATTGAAACTTTTATTGCAGGAAATTACTCGCGACTGGCATGTGAAATTCAATTCGTGCGTTCGATGGGATACTATTTAATACAGATATACATCCCATCTGGCCTAATTGTCATAATATCTTGGGTGTCATTTTGGTTGAACCGAAATGCGACACCTGCCAGGGTGTCACTAGGTGTCACCACTGTACTGACGATGACGACGCTCATGTCATCAACTAATGCCGCTCTACCCAAGATATCGTACGTCAAGTCCATTGATGTTTACCTGGGAACCTGTTTCGTGATGGTCTTCGCCAGCCTTCTAGGTAACAATGTGTGGAAGGATGCTAAAAACAAACTAATAACTAGGAGCAGTATTTTTTCTATAATACCTACTTGACTAAGAACTTAAAAACTAAAAAAGTAAACTTTAAGTTTCTTATAATAGTTTAGTGGTTATATTTAGAGATTTAAATGTAATAATTGGAACAATATATCGCGTTCATGAGTATTTATATTTGATTACTTTGCTTAGTTTTCGCATTTCTAATTTGCTCCGCCGAAGGTATTGCTCGGCGTTATTTTTAACTGAAAAACAAAATGAGAATTCACTGAACAATTAATATTTCATTGCAGAATATGCTACGGTTGGCTATATGGCTAAAAGAATACAAATGAGGAAACAAAGATTCACTGCTGTTCAAAAAATGGCTGCTGAAAAGAAAATGCAAATAGACGGTCCACCGGGGTCATCTGAGCCTTTGCCCCCGCCAAGAACAAGTACTTTGACAAGGCCGCTACCACAAAGCAGATCATCGGTAAGAGCAAACATATATACCAAACCTCTTTTGTAATAAAAAGAGTCTGCACTCAAAAATAACATCATGCCATTTGTACAGGAGGTTCGATTCAAAGTTCACGATCCTAAAGCTTATTCAAAAGGCGGCACTTTAGAAAACACTATCAATGGATCTCGAGGCCCGGCTCCTGGACCACCGCCTGTACCACAACCTGATGAAGAAGCTGGACCGCCTCTACATCTGATTCATGCTTCCAAGGTATTATCAGTTAATGCTTTAAAACATTCTCATGAAAGCGATTGTTTAGGTGATAGACATGCAATTGCGAATTATATATGCATGCGTTGCGATTGTGGCGCATTAATTGTAGCGAATGGCGAAAATAACTTAATGTGAACATTAATCATCAAAGTGAAGGTGAATGGTGTTTACAGGGTATCAACAAACTGCTCGGCACAACGCCCTCGGACATCGACAAGTACTCGCGCATCGTGTTCCCCGTCTGCTTCGTTTGCTTTAACCTAATGTACTGGATCATTTACCTCCACGTTTCCGACGTTGTGGCAGACGACTTGGTACTACTAGGCGAAGAAAACTAATTTCTCTATAGTAAACTGTACCTACCGGACTTATTCGAACTTAGGGTGCTAATGGTCAACCATCCATCAAGTTTCTGTAAACTGCTTTCAAATCCTAGAGACGCCCGGTTAACTATTAGCGTTCTTTAAACTAAGAAATAAAACAGTAAAGATCACTATACTTGTAATCGATAATTATGTGTCGTGTATATTGGCACTGGTAATATTGAATTCTTTAGAAAATAGAGATAATATAAAGTTCAAAATATACGTCAATCTGTCAAAGACAAAATGAAATGAGACAAAATGTTATATCTTCAATAGTTACCAGTCTTGAAATAATATTTATATATACATCAAACAACTGCAGTTTTATAGTGATTTCTATTTTGTTTTGTTAAACAATTTTTGATTAAGTAGAGTAAAGAATCCAAGTGTCTATAATATACAAAATACTAATTCGAGTTTTACGCGCTTTTATATTAGTAACTTTAAACGATGGCTGTCTTTACTTCTACAAGTGATTAGGTAGCAATTTCATATAGAGTACCAATAACATAAAAGTGCAGATGTTTATTTAATTATATTATTCAACGATGCCCCTAGAATGTCAGTTATCAAAAGCTTGATCACCCTGACGTTGAAAAAAAACTGTTTTTTTAACAATCAATCAATATGGAGTCGAACGAAAACTATTGCAATCACCAGTACCTAAATAGATAAAATAAAATAAAAAAATCGAACTAACTAGACCGATCGTTACCTATAAGTATTTTAGGGTTCAATATCACGCCTTAGCATATGTTCTTTATTTAAATGCAAATATTCTAGACGATAGTAATAGTCCCCAGAATGATTGCAATTACCACTGAAAATTAAAAAAAAAAACAGGACTTCATAAATTTTGATCAAGAGTTTTTTGTAGGACAAGGTGTAAATAAATATATATAATACTGTATTTATACGATTAGGATACACAATAGACTAGTTTAAAAACAAATGTTATTTGTTTCAATTTAACATGTAAACACCGGTAATAATACACTTCAAATTAAATCTAGTGCACAGAACACTTTTTCTACGTAGTTTAAAATTTACATGTATCAATGAATGTACCTAATGTATTAGATCTGAAGACGTGACAAGTCATGATATGTTCTAAATATTAAGATTGGTTATATCGATCTTGAGTTATTACTTCATGGTCTATATAAGTAAAATGCGGGTAAAAAGTTCATAACTACGTTTTAAATTATATTTAGTAAGTAGGTACAGTAATCGATAAGAAAGAATGAGAAAATAAGAAATGAAGAGAGGTCATAGAGTACCGTTATTAGCGCTGTGACTATTCTAAGTTTTGATCTCACAATTAAACGAAAATATACCTAAACTTTATCTACGCACCTGATTCACCATCTTTGAGAAGGTTCCCGTATAACTCCAAGTACTCGGCGATAAATACGTATCAATCCTGTTGAGTTTATTCGGCGAGTAATACTCGTAGCTTAATCAAATATGGTGAATCAGGCCCTAAACGTATACAATTCTTTGTTGTATCCGTCGCTCTATAGGCTTGTAGATATTTGATTCAAATTATTTATACTTATGTGTTCAAATTTAACTGAAGAAACATTTTATAACGTTTCACTACCTATATATATACGATACTTCCTTGTGACTCCATTTTTTAGATGTTTACAATATCATTTTGGAGTATTTTAAGATTTGAGCTACAAGTCATTTCTTGTTAGAGTGATCCCTAATTATTTATTTCTGAATTTGCTCAACGTTTTTCAAAGACACTATTTATATGTATATAAGGGAGTGCAAATAGTTGATTTGACTAGGAATTGTAATAAATAGGATAGGTAGTAATATTGAAAGAAAATATAATTTGCCTCCTATTTTATATCCCCATACTCAGACTGTGCATTAGACTAGCGTTTATAAATTGTATAATTTAGAAGGTATATTTGTGTTGTAAAAATTATAAAATTTGTTTAGTGATACTCGTACAATTAATCCTTACAATTGTATAAAGACTGAGTCAATATAATTTTTTTTTCCCCCTTATTTAGGGTACAGCTATATTGAACATGACAGCCATCAAGTTCCCTTGAATATGTATCTGTGGTCTTTTGTTTATAAATAATGCAAAAACAAAACGATATATATAGATATATATATATATATTTAAATATATATATATGAATAAATAACAGCATTATTATCTCGATAGGGACAAAAATATTCTGTTCTAAAAATATATTTATAAATAAGAATGTTACGTTGTAATAAGTAGATAAAATGCCAAAAATGATTAAATGTATCTTAACGATAAACTATTAGTCGACCTTCAAGATGAACTATGTTTTAAATGTACATGATTATGAAAAAAAAATGTAAGATGTGAAATTCGCATTATATTGCACCTAGCTAGTAAGTAAGTAGCGTAGCTTAGCGTAAGGGGGAACGGGCGAAGCGAGCCAAAGTCACAACCTACCAAACTTTTTGCAGACTCTTGCTAACCGCTCACCATACACGATTCAAACGTGTATGGCCCTACATACCACAATTGCGTCAAGTAAGAAATATGTACTCAGGCTCACGTTGCCCGCAAACCTCTTTCGCGAAACCAAATTCTAAATCACATTTAAATAAAATCTAGCATAATTAAAGAAATTATACTGTGTGAGTAAAATCAAAATCTAGAGAACTAAGGTGATGATGATAATTTATTATGATATAGGTATCAAATAAAGTATTCAATAAAAAAAATATGTTATCACGTTTCCCAGATTAGTATATCTACCCACTTTCTTATTAATGAACACCGATGAAAAAATATAAATATTTTCGTTGCACTAACAAGAACTAATTACTATTGTTGTTGTGGGTACACCTCTTGGTGGAAATCTAGATTCTGGCAAGTGTTCAGACGAAGTAATAAAAGTAGTGAATGAAGGTTTTAAATCATACATACATAACTAAGGCTGTCGAAAGTAAATATTCTAAACTAATACTGATTTTTAAAATATTGTAAGCAACAACCATCACATACCGTCACTTGCGCATTCGGCTTTAGGATCTATTTTGAATAGGTAATCATTTTAAAATTATATTATTTTTATTATGCACGTTCGGGCCTGCAAAAAGCACACGCGATTTAAAATATATATAACATGAACTAGTCATTGTTATCACATTATGTAGATATGACACCCGGTTGCCATTTTTATTTTATTCGAAATTAGTCAAGATTATTTTACAGGGGAGTGTAATGTACTTGATAAAAGATTGAAATAAATAAATGAGAAAATACGGACTTGAATAGTGCCAAATGCGAGGCTTTAAATTTTTATTCGCTTTTATTATGAAATGTATTTCTACCATATCTGTCAAATTAAATATAAAATAACTGTCAGTCTCATTAGATATTTCATACCTATGTTTAAATCTAAATATACCTAGATGATAGATATCAAAAAATGTGATGTATATACTTATAAAATATACAGTTATTTATAAAGCCCTTATACTTGGAGCAATGGTTTGTTGTTGTGCACGAGTAAGTCATGTATACCACTATTGTAAATAAAAATCAAGCGGACCTATCCTGCAATCTTGCATCGAATAGAACATCATTTACAGACAGTGTAATGTATTGCAGATATTTAATATAATATTATCATGTTTTATTTTTGTACGTATTATTAGAGTCGATATGTCTGAGGCATATCGTATAAAACTTCATTAAGCTTTTTTATTGCGCATTACGCATTTTAATTCATTGAAATGGTTGATGTATTAATTTAAATTTACCGCACCAACCTGCTTTGTGGCTCGAGACGGGAGGGTGGGCCACTTTTTGGATTATTGGTCAATACAAACATTTTCACCTATTCTTTTTGATTAATGATGGCAAGTATGTTTGACCTTTTAAAAAACTGTTATCAAAATTCTGTTGCAGTGTATAAAATTAACTCCTAATTTATAGGTTCCAAAATTAATGCGACCAAATATTATGACAATAAATTATTAAACCCTTAATCCTATACAATGCCTGAGTATTAACATCGAATTAAATTTATTGCTGAATAGTCGAAATAGATGCCTGTTGCTGTCATAATTGTCGATTAAAAAGTTATGTTTTCGTAATAAATTCAATCACAGATCTATAAACAAATCATCGGCTATGTCATTCGCCGTTTGCTCTAAATACTTGCCTGAAAATATAACACAAAGCAAATAATAAACGTAGCCCTCCGCAGATTTTAATAGACCATGCAAAGTTTATGATAGGTACTAAGTTTATTCATGTACGTCAGATTTGCGGGTGTATTTTTCGGATCAGCCTATTGCAGTTATTTGGTACCTTCTGTGTACCTGTACGTACCTCTCCTAAAATATCAATGTACGTGTGTAGGTACACAGATTTTCAGGAGAGGTACGTAAAGGTACACAGAAGGTACCAAATAACTGCAATAAACTTAGGCTGAACTGAAAAATACACTTGCGAATCTGACGTACATGTTTATTCTATTAGAAACTTACAGCCAACAACGAAATGATGGTGATTGTTTGTAAAAATAAGGCGAAATACGAGTTTCCACTATTATAAAGATAAATTAATATCAATGGCCTCTATTCTTATAAAGAACTCCGACGACAAGGAAATAATTAAGTTTCCTTGTTTGGCATCAAGCAGGTCTAACTCGTAGATCCTATTATTTACTTTCGTTTAACATTACGGTCATTATAGTGTTATGTTTGGCACCACATGATTTTTTGATTTTGACTTACGTTTTCAATCGTAAATGTATAAGCTTATTAGCCAACCAATGATTACTTCTTTTTCTGCCGAAAGGGTTATAATTATAAGTTTCATGCACACCTTTAAACGACTGAGCAGCTTTACATTACACCGTCCGTTTCTTGATATATCATACTACTATTTGTATTTCAGTGGAATATTATTATGTACCTAACAGCTTTAACTAGTTAATACCTTATAGATGTATCTTTTTGCTCGTTAATGAAACTACCAAAGTTTTAAATTTTAAACACACCTACTACTCATTAAAACGTGTTTTTCAGAAGAAGTTGTGAATACTATTATTTTAATACGTGTGTTTACAACTGCTGTACATGACTGTGTTTCTTGACTTTTAACGGAATAACGTAAACCCTATCAATGCATAATGACATTCAAATAAGCATAAGTTATTAGAGAGTTAGAGTATTCCTTTTTAGTGAATACGTTGATTTCCTAATGTGCTGTTTGCAGTGCTTTGCTTCCTCAAAATAAAACCTATTTATCGAAACTGACGTAACAGATTCTAAATATAATTATATAGTTTGTTATTGTTTGAGGCTGAAAGTTATGTAACACACGAACATGATTGATCGTCAAAAAAGTGTTGTGTCAAAGCAAGTATGTGAAAGCATGTTGTGTAATGTCGTTTTATTGATTGAAATGTCTATTTGATAAGTTGAATTTGTAATTAAATAGTCTTTGTCGATGCAAAACTAAATTTTATGGTATTGGTGTGGTTAATGATGTTGCTCAAACTGAATAACTTTAAAACAAGTAGTTACATTGTACGAAATTTAGTTCTGTGATCCAATAAATTATAATATATGATCTGTATTGTTGTTTCAATATATTCAATTCAATTCAATTCAATTATTTATTGCATATCACATGTGTTTTACAAGATCTTATAGTTAAAATACAGTTCACATGGACCCTGTCGGGCACAACAATTTATGGTATTTTACAGTGAGTAGCATTGAAAAAAATCGTCATTATTAATCAAAAAATTGTAAGTTCAAATTAGTAAATAATGCCAAAGGATAAAATATAAAATAGAGAAATCGAATAAATAAAATTAGAGTCGGAAATATATCAGGTCATTACAATAATAGTCGAAATACCATCATGTCAACAGATAATAATCAAAAACAAAATGTCAATATAATAAAATTAAAGTGAAAATGCCTAATGTCACTAAAATAATAATCAAAATACAGTCATGACATGCACTAATAATCAAAAATAAAATGTCAATAAAATAAAAGTCAAAATTAAATAAATGTCAAAATTAAATTAAAGTCATCATGCCATTAAAATAATAATCAGAATACAATCATGTTAAAAGATAATATGAATCAAATACAAAATGTCAAATACAAAAGCAAAATTCAATAAATAAGTAAAAGGTAGAAAAGGTTAATCTAGTTTGAAATCGTCGTTAAAGAAATCATTTAATGAATAATAGCATTTTTTAATTAATAAGTTTCTGACTCGTTTTATAAATATTTTGTCATTCTCTTCCATTCTGATGACATAAGGAATCTTGTTATATATTTTTATTGATGTAACATAAGGGCTAGTGCTGTGTAATTTTAGTTTTGATTGGGGTAGTACGAGCGTGTTTACGAATCGTGAACGTGGTGCGTATCGACGAGGCTGGTCAGAGATTTTAATAAAAAAGTTTGGATACTGTCTCACAAATTTACAGATTTCTAGAATATAAATGGATGTCAAAGTTAGAATGTCCAGTTTCTTAAAATGTGGTCTACAACTTTCATCGTTTTCAATATGAACTAATATCCTTACACATTTTTTCTGCAAGATAAACAACTCATTTATATCAACACTATTTCCCCAAAGAATTATTCCATACTTAAGCCATGCGTATGCGTAAGCGTAGTAAGTGGCTAAGGCTGTTTTTAAATCTGTTGATTTTTTGAGCTCACGTAGTGCATATATAAAACTAGATAATTTTGATTTGATTTTTTGAATGTGTGCTTTCCACGTCATATGAATATCTAAGTCCAGACCTAATAAGGTAAAAGTATCTACACTTTCCACTTTGACACCTTCAAACGCAAAATTGATATTTAGTGGTTTTTTTTGATAAGGCCTAAATTGCATTATTTTGGTTTTAGAGAAGTTTATTTCTAAATTATGGTCTTTCATCCAATTTACTATATTTAACATAATATCATTTAAAGTGTCAAGTAGGCGTTGAGAGTCATTACAGGAAGTCAATATTGAGATGTCATCGGCGAACAGAACGCACGACTCCGTCATAATTTTGGGGAGATCGTTGACATAAATCAAGAATAATAAGCACCCGGTCACACTACCTTGAGGAATTGAATTTTTAACACTAAGCGCATTTGAACGTATTTGCCTGAGTTCCCCAGTGTCATGATCCCAATAGTCAATTTCCACGAATTGTTCTCGGTTTTGTAGGTAGGACGAGAACCATTTATGAGTTATTCCTCTAACACCGATTCCGTATAGTTTGTCAAGTAGAATATTGTATAGTACCTTATCGTAAGCCTTTGTCATGTCAAGTAAGATTCCAATCGCGTATTTTTTACTATTTAAAATGTCCAATATTTTTTGTGTAAATTTATATGTCGCTAAAATTGTGGATCTATTTTTCCGAAAACCATTTTGAGATTCGTCAAAAATATTAAATTTTTCGCAGAAATTATAAACGCGTTTGCACATTGCTTTCTCAAAGATTTTGGATGATGTCGGTAGTAGTGCAATTGGACGGTAATTATTTGGGTCTGACTTCGAGTTTTTCTTGTGAATAGGCTTTATAATTGATTTTTTTAACGCATTTGGGAACACTCCTTCAGAAAAAGATTGATAGATTAGAAGGTAAAATGGTAATGTCAGTTCATCAGCACATGATTTTATTAATATAGGGGGTAAGTCATCTAATCCGTGGCTATATTTGCCTTTAAGTTGTTTTATTATATTATTTATTTCTTGCGGTGTGGGTGGATGTAAAAACATTGTGTTATCAGTCGGTCGGAGCACAGGCCGGCCGCGTGGTTCTTTGTCCCCACTATGCCGTGTTTGCCCTACTGATGCAAAAAAATCGTTGAACGAGTTAGAAACTTGTTTTGGGTCGGACGTTAGTTTATTATGGATCGACAATTTAATGTTTTGTTGTGTCTTAGTCAGTTTTTTATTCGTACGCTCTTTAACTATTTTCCACATCGATTTTGTTTTATTAGTTGAGTTTCTCATTTCCTTAATAAATTGTAATTTTTTTGATTTATTGACTATCTTTTTTAAAGTTTTTTCATATATCTTATATTGTTTAGTTAATACCGGATTATTCGAGTATGAATTAAGAATTCTTAACAGCCGTTTATTTTTACATGATATTTTTATGCCTCTTGTCAACCAATCCTTTCGTTTGTTTTGATTTAGTTTGATTGTTTTAATGGGTATACATTCATTTAATATTTTTAGTAAAATATATCTTTTATCAGACTCGATTTTGGTACCAAATCCACGGGTGAGGAAGAAGACTCTTTATCATGCAAAGTAATAGGGAACGCGCAGGAACTATAGGTGCCAACACTAAATCGACGAAACAGACGGTAAAGGAACGCATACATTTCTCAGTATTACGGTTCACTTCGATAGATTATAATCTACCGAGAAAAAATGCGTCATATTGTAAGCAATATGTTCGTTTGACAATCTTTCGAGAGTGTAAAATCTCGCTAGTTTTATTACAATCTAGCGGATTTTATAATGTGACGCTGACATATACATTATACACTTTCCTAAAAAAAAACAATTTTGCGAGATTCAACGACTGTAACTTAGAGATGGTATCTATTTCATAATAGTAAGTAGTAAGTTTCGAGAATATTATGTTCGTATCAACATACATTTTGAAAACCACACAAAACACACAACATGCACAAATCTAAGACTCCGTGGATGATACTGAAAAAAACGATACATTTATTTCGAGCAACGTTGCACGTTACCTGTCCGTGCATTACATACGAGTATAATGCATTTTTTGCTGCTGCTGTGACGCCCGTGCTTTATCGATAATGCACGAGCCTATTCTTTTTGAATGGGGTTTTGTAGACTGGACGTGAGAGCTACGTCTATAATATTTTGCAGACGTATGAGCAGTGAATTGGGAATAATAAAACAACAATGTCCCGCCAATTTTTTTTTATTAGTTGGTAGCATGAACTGGTTTATTGAAAAGCATTATTATTTGAATAAAGTCCACTGGCAATTTGTGAGATTCGTTATAACATTGTAAGCAAAATGGTTTTTTACATGGAATGCACTCAGTTGTAACTTGTGAAATCTTCTTCCTTGCATCAGTAGCTGTGAATCCCGATTCTTTCAGCTTTTTGTAGCAACTGGCACAACGTGTTGCCAAATTTTTCCATTAGCTTTCTTGGGTATTTTCGTTAACTTGTGACTTGTAGGACGCAAAGAACTCGCAGAACTGGAACTTGAACAGTTCTCAGTTTCAACCTTAAGTAAATTCTTTATAATGATTTGATGACCATCCAGAACCTTCAATTTTGAATGTGGATGTAATCCACAATGTTCTTGCTACTACGTCTGTGCATTATTTGTAATGCACGGTATTCTAGCTATCACGTCCGTGCATTAAAAATAATGCAATGCTGAAATTTAGTAAATTCGAAAGTTTTATTGATAATCATTTGTAAATTCTTTGTAAGTACATAAAATGAAACAGTTTGGCCGAAAACAATAATTGGACGTCACGACCGAACATACCTGAGGCACTGTAGCCCCAATACTGCCCTGAGCGCGTTGTTGAACTGGACGCGGAGGGCCCCGTATGATGTACGCGTGTAACAGTACCTCTCCCACAGGCTACACGTGTAAAGGGACGTGCAGTACGCCTTGAAGAGCGTTATCTTTACCTCCATCGAGCAACGCGCAAACCAACGTGCTAGCATGTTCGCCCTCACCAACAAGGCCCTCCGTTCCCGCTCCATGTCAACATTGTCGTTGAGGTCGGTCGTAACTACATGCCCTAGGTACTTAAATTGAGCCACCCTTTCGAGTGGAACACCGTTAAGAAAAACGCGTTGACAATTTTGCAAACGTTTCGTACCGGCCTCAAAGACAATGATGAAAATCCCAATAAAACTTTGCCTGACTCGGGAACCGAACCTAAAACCTCATGCTTCGACACGTTTTCAACCTCAAGGCCTGCACTGGTTAGCTCTTGAAGCTTCTCTTCTAGTTCCGCAGCTGATGAGGAGAAAGGGACAATGTCATCAGTGAACCGCAGGTTTGTTAACCTCGCCTCGCCGAGATAAATACAGTACCTCTGTCTCTCCAGGCGGTCGCGGTCGCCAGCTTTCTAAACACTTCTTCTAGGGTACTGGTAAATGGCTTTGCGAGACAGCGGGTCGACCTGTTTAACTCTCTTTAGAATTCCGAAATTTGGATCGATTCATTCTAATTTGTTACTGCTAAAGGGATGGTATAAATATTCTGTAAAAGGCGTATATGTATAAGTTGATCCTACATTTTGTAGACTAAGAGCATTAAAGATGGCATTTTGTGATACTATCAAATCAAACACCAACAGAATCTTACATGAACAACAGTATGGTTTCACAAAGGGGCGTTGTACAACTGACGCCGGTATCACCCTATTAAAGCACATATTTGCTGCGTGGGAAGACGCAGCGTCGTCCCAAGACGCAATAGGAATTGTCTGTGACCGCTCCAATAGATTGCGTAAATCACGACACATTACCTTTGAAACTAAAGCATTACGGACTGCGTAAACTTGTACTTCCTGCTAAGTCTTATTTGAGTGATAGAAAACAACATGTTCAGATAAATGGTGTTAATTCACAGGGTATGAAAGCAAAAATAGGGGTTCCGCAAGGCTCAATATTGGGGTCTTTCCTTTTTCAACTCAACATGAAAGATGTAACCAATATTTTGTAACAACATTTTTGATTGAAAAGAGTGTCCATGGAGTTTCTTGCCCCTTCTAGTCCGATAACCATGTTCGGCAAGCCAATCCCCTGGGAGAAGCATGCCAGATACTTAGGAGTCAATCTCGATAGGCGGTTTAGATTCGGTGAGCACATCAAGACGGTACGTTCGCGTGCCGCCTTCGCTCTCGGTAGCCTCCACTGCTTGCTGAATGCACGTAGCAAATTGTCACTCAAGTGCAAATTGCGTATTTACATCGCGTGCATTCGGCCCATCATGACATACGCGTGCCCCGTGTTCGCGCATGCCAAACCCCATCTCCTCCATAAGATGCAGACCCTCCAAAACCGATTTTTATGTAAGGCCACGGGAGCCCCATGGTACGTTAGGAATGCGCAACTTCATGTTGACCTCAAGATCCCCACCATCCAGCAGTGTATGAAGCGACTCACTAAGGGTTTTTTCGATAGGGCCGAAAAACACCCTAACCCGTTTGTCGTTTCTAGTTATGTCCCCTCCGCGATATCTAGGATTCGCCGCCCAAGGTCCACCCTCCTCCAGCCCGATGACCCCATCACTCTCTTGCAGGAAAGCCGTAGAGATTCGCCTCACACCTATGCTGCCTTATCCAGTGAGCCAGTATGGGCAAGCTGTCGAGGGAAGCCCTTAGTTGGAAAAACATAAGTAGAATATATGAGAGATTAATGCATAGATTTCCGAGATAATAAATTGTTACCTACTTAAATTTACACTAATATTATAAAGCTGAAGAATTTGTTTGTTTGGTTGAACGAGTTAATTTCAGGAACTGGTGGTTCGAGTTAAAAACATATTTTAGTGTTGTACAGTCTGTTTATTAAGGAAAGCTAACATCACCAATAAGAATGGAGCGTCAATGGAAAAATTTCCAAAAAACAAAGATTTTTTCCTTTTTCTTTGCTTTTGCTCCAAGCACTGCATAACGCAGTTAAAGTAACATAGCAATCACGTACGAAGGAATTACTCATCTATTTTTGAAGGTTGACTAACTATTTCTCTAACCCTCACTTGCAGACGAAGTTGCGCGGGTCAGCTAGTCTTGAATATGTTAATAATATGAATCTACTTTAATAGTATTTATTTATTTTATAGCAATTTTTTTTTATAACTCATTCCCTATATATTTGCGCTATTTTTTATTTTACTTTATGAGAATACTAGCTGTTGCCCACGACTTCGTTCGCGTAAAAATATTGATGGGTCATGTGTGAGACTGCATCGTTGTTCGAGTTGTCGCAAGCGCTACTGAGTATGAGGTCCTGGGTTCGATTTGCGGGACGGGCAAAGTGTTATTGTATTATTTATGCCCGGTTGATGGGATTTAGCTAAATGTGCGAAATGTGGGTGTAGGATTAGATACACCTCTACCTAACAGTGGCGCAGGGTGAAAATAGTGTCAGGGGAAGCCGTAGAAAAAAAAGGAAAACTGTTTTTTTTGCTTCTGTTAACTTTTTTCCCCGTGTTAATTTTTACCTCATTTTCACTACCAGCGACACAAAAAACCACAGAAACGACACCCATGATTAAAAATCCAAAAACTTTCGTCGGCGCCATTTTTGATTTTTATTTTGACTTCATCTTCATTCATTAAAAGTAAGATCAGAAATGCAGAAGAGAAAAAAAACAGAAATCTACAAAATAAAAAAATCTAGTTGGTATCAAATATGATATCGACAATTACTCATTCTATCTCGTTCTACTATACATAATTTATTTATTTATTTATTTTATTTATTTATTTAAACAACACATACAACTATTATTACAGGTTTAGGTACCTAATACAATAAAGCAGTTATATTCAAAGTGAAATTATTTATGTTTTGAATAAATTAATTAATTTGACAAACTAAAGTAATTGCGCAAAATGCGGCCCGTGTGAATTCACTGTGTACAATTGAAGCAATCAATCTGTTGTGACACCATATTGAGTGCACGCAGCGCGCGCGTCAGCGGCGCGTGCTGCAGCAAGTTGGTGCGAGCGGGCGGCACCCACAGGAGCGGCGGCTGCCATACTTTCTTTTTGTGTACGGCCTATACTATTAACTTGCACTGCTGCAAAAGGTCTCTCCTGCTGCTGTTATTCGTGAACGAATGAACAACTACAACGCAAAACTTCATCCCCCCTTTTACCCCTTTGTGGGTTGAAATAAAAAAAAACTAACGACTTACTAACTTTGATACTTTTTGGTGACTCAAAAAACAAAAACTTTAATTAAAAACAAAATGTTGCTCTTTTTTCACCCCTCAAGGGTTGAAATTCTAATAAAGCCGTAGCGTCAGCTTCCAATCATAAGCCCAGATAACAAATTTTGTACTTTTTACGTCGAAAATTAAGGATTTTTCACATACAATTTCATCCCCTTTATAAGCCTTCGGGGTGGAGTTATCAAAAACGCTGAAACACGCATAAATTAATTTTCAATCGTCAGCCTAAACACAAAATTATAAGATCCTAACTTTAAAACTGACGGACTTTCATATAAGCTTCCATCCCCTATTTTTTTACCCTTGGGGGTAGAATTGATCAAAATCCTTTCTTAACGGATGCCTACGTCATAACATCTACCTGCATGCCAAAGGAGACAATTTTTTTTGTTCGAGGATTAGTTTCCCACATAAATTCTAGCATATAATAATGAAACTTACATTGATTTCTTCCTTATAACCTCTAGATTCCAGTGGTTTAATTAGCTTAGCATTGTCTAACCGGAATAAATGCGAAATATCTGCAAAAACACTTACGAAAACCAAAATAAACAGAAAAAGTAAATGTCAAAATAATGAAGTTGTCTGTCAATCACAAAAAAAGTGGGTTTATAACGTTTCATGCCACGTTGATTGTTTAAACCACCTATGCGATTTTAGTGTAAACCTATAAAAATGGCATTAAAAATGCTCATAGTTTAATAATATTTATTTTTATATTCTTTCTGATTCTATAATAATTACATAGCACATATGATTTCCAACGGATAGGTACCGTACTTTTTTTAGTAAACAGGAAAACGCCCCTATTCACGTAAGTATTTGCTGTCAAATGACATTGACCACAACAGGAATGATTTGACTCGCAAAAAAATATCATAACATAGCTTATTTATTATGATTTTAAGATTCCGTTTTCATTTCTACGTAATATTTCCTTTAAAACCATAGTAAAATGGTTACTTTTTATTGGTGTAATAATAAATGCAACGACCAGGTGGGCCCAAAAAAAACTATCCCCTTTCAGCCCGATACGTCCAGTGGTTCGGGCTGTGCGTTGATAGATTACTATGTCAGTCAGTCAGTCAGTCACCTTTGAATTATATATATTTAGATTGATGTCGCGCACGCAGTATTGTGCTGTTTTGTTTTTTTTATGAAATCAAATATAGTACCCAACACTAGCACAAAAAGCTGGTCAAAGACTGGACACCAGAATTTTTGAACACTCGAGGCTGTTATTTTTTCTGTACATGGGCTGGATAGCCTGCTACCGCAGCCCTTGTAATTCTGAATTTGTCCCCAAATTAACCAGCCCTGAGCAATACAGTAGCTTGTTAGCAGCTCTTTAGAGCACTGGATGAGCTGGGCAGTGGCTGTACAATGACAGGACTAGCTATCTTCCTAGCCACTGTCCAGCTCCATTAAATCTCTTAGACAGCCAGGAGATGGTTTATGGCTCACTAACGGCTATTGTTAAATCTATAAAGAAATAAAGGAACAAAAAACTTTGACAAGATCATGCAATATTACGTACGTCAAAGTCTCTAAACTTTTTCTGTGCATGACATATGATAAATGTCTCATTTAAGTTAAGAGTTTTATTCACGTTGATTTTGTACCTCTATTGGTTAATTGTACTGCGGGTATTACTTTACTGTTAATATACAGAGTGGAGAAGACAATACGACAATAAATGAAAACACGCGTAATACTAGTTCATAGGAATAATTCTACACTATTAAAAAAACCCAAAACCGAAATTAAAAAAAAAAAAAACAGACAAAATCTAACTCTAAGGATACTCTTTATGACTCTTATTGGCCTGGTTTAAGGTCTAATTTGCAGTAAATCAAATTTAGCGAAGTTTTTAAATAGCGAGTTGGCAAGGGGTCGTTAACCTGTTAGTGCTTCCTTAAAATCAGATACATCATGTAGCAAATGTTGAAGGTGAAAAATAATTTCCTGTGACTAAACTACTTGATATTTTCAAACGATTTTTTTTTGTTTGTTAGGAACGTCTTGAGGTATGCGTAGTTTAATTTATTGTCGTATTGTCATCTTGATATCATCAAATAATACACGCGCCTTCGAAATAATATATTTTTACTAAAATAATTATGTATTATACAAAATAAATACGTTGTATTTATTCATGGATTTTTACTTTTTTTTTCAGGTTAATGACCTTAATATCTATTTGTAACAATGAAATAAAGTGTTTTTAACCGACTTCTAAAAAAGGAGGAGTTTCTCAATTCGGTTCATTCTATTTATTTTTATGTTTGTTCGCGCATAACAAAATCAAAATCAAAATCAAAATATTTTATTTCACATAGGCCTGGATGGGCACTTATAAAACGTCGAAAAAGGTGCACGGTTCGCGTTGGTCGATTCCATGGAGAAGAACCGGCAAGAAACTCCATGGTTACTCTTTTCAAATCATTTGGTATTACAATATTATTGTTTCATTACAGCATTAGTACTAAAGTATGGGGGGACAGCGTAGGCCCGACAATAGGTCGTTGCTTGCTATACAAAAAATGTAAAACAAAAGGAATATTTAACAAAAGTTAAACAGCATCCGGGAATCTAAAAGGCCTTCAATGTTCACTCATTCACAAATAATAGGTAAAAAAGCATCTATACAAAGGTAAGTAAATAAAAAAATAAAAAGAATATTTAATTAAAGAACTAAATTAAACAAGTGACACAAATATTGTCATCAGTGCTGTAACTATTCTGAGCAAAATATGAGAAAAAATGATTTGAAAACTACTGTAATAATCTGAATCAAAAGAAAAAGAATAATGAGATTGAGAATAGTTAGAGACATCCACAAATCTGTGCCGTTTATGAGCTACCAGGGAAGCCGCATGCGCAGAAGGAATCATAGCCAAACTTCTTTGTCATCAACGTAGTCCTTGATTTTGTAATATGCTTTTTTCATAAGGACACGTTTAATATAGTTCTTGAACTTCCCATCGGTCAGTTCTATAACTAACTTTGGCAACTTGTTATAAAAGCGTATACTGTTTATAATAAAAGACTTGCTAGTTTTTGTTAATCTGAATTTAGGTATTACAATTTCATGTTTACTGCGTGTATTTTTATTGTGGAAGTCGCTTCTAATTTTGAAAAGCCCTCGATTTTTGCGGACATATAAAATACATTCAAAGATATAAAGTGAAGGCAGAGTTAGTATATCGATCTCTTTGAATTTTTGTCTGAGTGACTCGCGAGGACCCATTTTATAAATCGCGCGGATTGCCCTTTTTTGTAGTATAAAAATGGAGTCAACGTCTGCTGCTGATCCCCACAGCAGGATGCCGTAAGACATAATACTGTGGAAATAAGCATAGTAAACTAACCTAGCTGTGGCTACATCCGTTAACTGCCTTATTTTCCTAACTGCATATGCAGCTGAGCTTAACCTACCTGAAAGAGTTCTAATGTGCGCGCCCCACTGTAATTTTGAATCTATAGTAATCCCTAAGAATACAGTTTCCGCTATAACATCAAGTTTATTGCCGTCAAGATTTAAATTAAGATCACGTTGTGGTACATTTGGTAAGGAGAATCTTAAACACTTAGTTTTGCTTGCATTCAATAAAAGATTATTAGCAGCGAACCATTTTGAGAGAACGGTTAGACTTTCGTTAACATGTTGGACAAGCGTATCCTTTCTATTTATTTTAAAAATTAGTGAGGTGTCATCAGCAAATAAAATTATATCTGATAATTTGGCCATCATATAAGGGAGATCATTAATGTACACAAGAAATAGGAAAGGACCAAGAATTGAACCTTGGGGCACGCCTATCTTGACTAGAGACCCGGAGGACGTCGCCCCATTTACATTTACTTTTTGCTGCCTGTTTGATAGATAAGAAAGAACCAGATCAGCAGCTTGACCACGAATTCCGTAGTGGTGTAATTTACACATCAGTGTGTTGTGGTCCACGCAGTCAAACGCTTTAGAGAGATCACAGAAAATGCCAATGGCATCTTGGGATTTCTCCCAGGATTCCAAAATGTGAGTGATAAGTTTAACTCCCGCGTCCGTTGTCGATCTGCCCTTCGTGAATCCAAACTGCTGACTGTGGAAAATCCCATTTGAGTTAAAGTGAGATAACATCTGGTCCAGCATGATTTTTTCATATATTTTACTCAACGCTGGAAGCACAGATATAGGTCTATAATTAGAGGGATCACTCTTACAACCAGATTTGAAAATTGGTACTACTTTACTAAGTTTCATTAGATCAGGAAATTTACCGCTATCCAAACATTGATTGAATATGCCTGTTAGGATAGGGGCGATTGATTCGATAATATCTCCAAGAACCTTGACGGATATGCCCCATAAGTCTTCAGTATTCTTTATGTTGAGACTTTTGAACGCGTTTATAATAGTAGCAATACATATTGGTTTAAATTTAAAGTTTGGTATATCCGCAGTAAAATTTTCTTTAAGCAAATCTTCAGCTAATGTAGATGAAGAAGGGAGACATTTTGTAATTTCTAGCGGAATATTAGTGAAGAAACTTTCTAGCGTCTCAGCCACTTCTAGCTTGTCAGAAATGGTCTGATTATCTATTTTCAAGGACAATTCGGTCTGATCACGTTGTTGTGACTTTCCAGTTTCTTTGTTAATAACCTGCCACACTGTTTTTATTTTATTATTAGAAATACCAATTTTGTTAATTATTATCTGTGATTTTGCTTGAGCGCAGACACTTTTGAATATTTTTGAATAATTTCTAACATAAGTATGAAAAACTTGATCTGAGGTTAGAGATTTTTCGTGATATAAATTGTATAAATTATCTCTGCTTTTTCTTATTCCCGTGGTAGCCCATTCACTAAATTTTGATTTAGAATTGACTTTAACTGTTTTCAAAGGACATGTTTTATTGAATTCTTGGCAAACTGTAGAAAATAATGTGCCATAGTTTAAATTGGGGTCTTTTGAATCAAAACTAGCGTTTGAAAGGTTACTTAGAACATTATTATTAAAAGATTTTAATTTATTTTTATTAAGAGGTCTTATTCGAATAGTTTTAGCTAAGTGCAACTTTTTGTCCAAATCAAAAGATACAAGTTGACCAGTATGGTCTGACCTAACGCCACTAATTAAGAACGAATTTTTAACGTTACAATTAGTAAATACATTATCTATGCAGGAAGCTGAAGTTGCCGTTATTCTAGTTGCTTCATTAAATAAATATTTTAAATTGAATGATTTAAACAATGAGATGAGCTTACATTTTTCGGGAGAATCGACTAGCAGATCAATATTTAAGTCACCACAAACAAAAACTAATTTATTATCCCTGAAAAGTTTACTTAATATTTCTTCCATTGTGATTAAAAACAATGACAAGTTAGATGCTGGTGGTCTATAGACACATAAGAAAGTATGACCTTCAACCTCTGCACATGCTACCTCACATAAGCGATCAACAGAGTAAGCAGTGATATCCTTCCTTTCCTTATGTCTGAGAGAACTGTTACAAAGTATCAGGGTACCACCACCCACTGTGGATCTGTTGAACGCGCTGGCAACTGAAAAATTACTAACATTAAACAACATCCTATCTGGTTTTAACCAAGTTTCACTAAAACATAAAATATCCATGTGGTATTTATCTACTAACATTTCCACGTCTAAAATTTTGCCGGAGAAGCGATTTATGTTCTGGTGGTAAAGTAAAATATTACTATCCGTCTTCTCTTTTGTCGGCTCTAATAGTTTAAAGAATCTACAACAGTGTTATCAAATAATACTGATTCATCACTTAACCTAGTCTCAGTTAAATCATCATTAACTGCGTGTATATTAAAAGTTAACAATGTAGCTAGTAAATGTTTACTAATCTTGGGAAGAAACATATAATGGTCCCGAATCAAAACAATACCCTAACAAAATTGTTAGTATCAAAAAACAATAAACGGTCACTATGACGACATGACAAAATATGCATCAAAGTATTTAGGCTAGAAATATAATCATTTTCTTGAGCAAGTAAATTGTCAGAATATGGAAACGCACACAATATTAATTTGCCTAGTCTTAACTTAAGTAGGGTGTCAATACCATTAACTATGTCCTTTTTTGATATACTAAGACTATTTCCAACTAGTAAAACTACAGTACTTTGCTCATTCAATTGTGTATGTTGAATTTTATGAATGAGCTCATTAAAATGCAGGTTATGGTGGCAATGGTTCAGTACTGTATGATTAGAACGGTTATTTAACAAAGATCCAAAACCTGTTCCTAGTCTATCAGAGAACACTAAAATATTACTTTGGGTGGGGTTCAAAGTTGCTTGGCTATTATTATTTATGATGGGTAAGGCAGCGGGGAGAGCATGCTGAGACATGGGAGGTGGCGGAGTGGCAGCACAACCACAGGAGAGATTGTTGGTCAGTGACTCATACCTCTCTGCGTTGTACTTCACCAGGTCCACCAACTCACAAGCCTCCTGCATGCGCTCACTCAACATCTGTTGACTACACTCATATTTACAAAAGATATCCTTAAGTGTATTTTCCCTACTCAATAATTCCCTTTGAAGGTTTTGTATGTCAACATCATACATTTGTGTACAAGATTCTAACTTACTATTACATACATTTAATTGGTTTTTTAAGTTTCTGAGTTCTCTTCTGAGGTTAATATTGTATTTGTACACACTTTGAGTTTTCAGAAGTTTCTTATACTTTTTTATACTTTTGTTTATTTTAATATATTTCTTAATTTTCTTATGGCTACTTAGAACAATTGGACATCTAGTTAAGGTATCATCCCCAGTTAAATCTATGGTGACGGTGGGTTGCTCATACTCCAGTCCGGGTACACTATCAATCAGCTCGCTGAACAGGTTGTTGGTGTTGGCAACCTCTTCGCTGGCTTTCAGAGAACTGATGGAGGTGATGGTGTTGTTTGCTTTGCACAATTCCGCCTCCAGCTCAGATATTCGTTTAAGTGCCTGATCATGAGTGTCATGGCACTGGTGGAAACCCGACACTAGTTGACGGAGATGGTGATGCTGGTCCAGTATATCGATGTGCTGGGTGTGGAGTTCCGCAAGCTGGCTCTTTAATTGAGTGTTTTTGTTTACTATTGCCTCTATTTCCACTTCACTTTCTTCTCGTTCCCGCAGCAGCTTGCTGCACTCATTTCTAGATGAATCTAGTTCCCTCAGGGCCGCTTTCAGTTTGTCAGACATGTCACGAACAGTAGCTCCGCGGGTCATCATATTGCTTGATTAAGCGAAACCTGAAAAGTGACAAGAAACAGCTGAGTATATTAAGAGAATACTCCGTCGCTTGCCAACCAATTTGGCTGTAGTAGAGGCCTTTTTGGCTGTAATTTTTTGCTAATGTGCTAGTTAGGTAGTAGAAGAACTTTCTCTCAATATGTTTAATTTCTATTAGGTAAATAGGTGTAATACCACAATTAACATATGTAACACGTTATGAAGTCCGTACAAAGAAATGCCCGAAGTGGCCGGCGTCCGAGCTCAGCGAGTGGTAGGGCACGCAGCGCCGCTCGCGTTGCCGGGTTCGGTACCCCGAGCCCCGCGCCCTCCCCGCGGTCGTCCACGCATATGTGAGGCGCCGACAGTAACTGTTTTCGTTTTTAAAAGTCCAGATGACATTAAACGCCAAGGCATGTTACAAACACATTAGTGGGTAAAGAGGCTTAACAACGTTTTTTTTAAAATTAAAGTAATAAAAAAGACAATAACATCCCATGGGGATTGCTGCTTATTTTTACTATAATCCCCATTAGGCTGATATAACCTATTTAACTAGTGGCGATTTCTTTTAGTGAGGATTTGTCGTTGGGTATTTATAGTATAATACGATTTTCTGACATTGCCGAATGAATTTCAAGTTACTACACTCATGAAAGTGGTCTCCATTCGTATTTTCCGGTCCAGTTACGAGTATGTGTGAAAAAGCATCAGTTATCAATTTTCAGAGGAATCTTAGAAAATAGGAAATTAAAAAAAACAATTGAAAACGTATTTCATCGACAACAATGAAGAAAGAAATTGACCAAATTAGCGTTTAAAGGATGCACGTAGGTCACACTACGTATGACGCTTCAATTTGAATTCGTAGAATTTCAAGTAATTCATAAGCGAGAAAAAAATATTTACTTTTCTCCCCCTTGGAACTCAATAAAAACAGTCCCATGAATATCTGAGCACTATACTTAAACTTCGTTCCACCTCATTGTCTAATTGCACTCGAAACAAGAAACTCGGCTCTGCGATTTGCACGACAAGAGCATTTATTTTATGGATCCTTCCTCGAAAGGCAAAGGAAGTTTTAAGAAATTTTGTATCACTCATTTAGAGGCCTGCTCCTAATTACCAAACACATAATCATCATCTATCAAAGATATAGGCTATAGCACAGTCCATAGACGAAGAGCACGAGTTTATTGGCATTTTTTATAAAACGCTGAAAATATAAACGTCTACCTACATCGCTCGCCCGAGTTTTATTTTATTTATTTTAGACGTCGACGAGACGAGAAGATAGGAATTCATGATAAAGTATAAAAAGAATTTTTCATTTTACTTTCCATGCCTTTGAAACTAAGCTCAAAGCTTACTTAGGTCATCAACTACTGCTCTACCTAGGTCATAAACTACCAAGCCATTTCCCAACTATGATGGGGTCAGCTTCCAGACTAACCGGATGCAGCTGCATACCGGTAATTTACTTGGAGCGGCTGCCTATCTGACCTCCACAACCCTGTTAGTACCCTGGGGTATATATCAACCAATCAATCAATAATTTTAGTATCGCTTATTCATCATAAGGCCTATAAATAAAATAAGGAAATAACACAACAACATAAAAATATACTTATACGTACAAGATCTAATTTACAAAACTATGAACTTAACACACACAAAGTGGCGGCGTCGTGCATATTACGCTGTGCGGTATCTCGTAGCCATTTTATACCCCTTGATGAAAGGCATTTATGCAGGGCGATTGGTAATTGGGTCCAGGCCTTGAAATGGGGGATACTAGACTTTATTTGCAACAATTTTGACCCGTTTCCTTGGGGTCCAAACTAGGTGGTTTTTGAGAAATTGAACTTTTAAAGATTTCCTTCAAATGCTCCACTTTTACACCATTAAGTGCCGATTGTGAGAAATGTATGCCAACTTTTCTGATAGCACCCTTTAAAATGTACATTTAAAAACCGTTTAGAAACTAAATTGTCAAAACAGTACATCTGCTTTTGGAAAATACATATACAGCTCTAGTCATAACTAAGTATTGTAAAGGCTGCGGATAGATGTTTCTCCGTAAATCAGAAATAATACCCTTTTGCAGTATTGAGACAAAACTAAAATTCAGCTGAACTTCAATTTAATTTCAAATATTTTTCCCAGAAGGATCGGATTTCTGTTAACAATATTAATAGATACGGTGCTTCAAGCAAAGGTTCTGTTAGCCGAATCCAGGAAATTTATTTCTATTTCATGAACTAAAAAAAAACATAGTAGTCATAGAGCTGCGTTGCTCTTAAAATGATTGTTATTGGAAGAAATACTCCACTCGGCGGACTGTGCGATATTTTTTGTTTATTCATTGTTAATTTTTGAATTTTCTCGTTTCCAGTTAGTAGTAAGAGAGAAAGGGGACTTGGTCCAGATGATAACACAAAGAACATGATAAACTATACAGGGTGTATTTCACCTCACAAAGCCGTTAACCAAGCATTCAGTATATCAAACTAAGTACCTTTCCGCAAAAAATATTGCTGGGAAACAACTTTTTTTTTTGAGGTTATAAATCATGTTTTGTGGTATAACTCAATGTAACGCACTCAAAATATTGCGGATGGATGGATTGAATAGTACGGAGGTCGTAGAGAGAGAAATTATAAATCGACTTATTGACCATTAAAATTTTACTTAGCGCGTTTGTATGGCGACATCCACAACAAGTAGTGTTAGGTTATTTGTACCTAGAGTCTGCAAAGTGATCAAGTAATGCGATGTTTTTCATCCACTTTAAACTATAAGTGGTTATCGTAAGTTGCAACAAATCGCATTGACTACATCTTTTCCCTTACGGCTGCCTTTAAGAATAAAGTAACAATAACAATATCTACCTACACTTAACCATTACGACAGTCCAACGCCTGCAAGTGTGATGGAAAATGTTATCACCAGTTAATCACAATAAATTTGCTGTACGGTTAGGTCCTAGTAGGTAGGTACTTAGTAAGAAAGAAAGAAAGAAAGAAAGAAAAGATATTTATTCGGCACATGCCATAAGTGCACACAACAAATAAAAAAATGAAATGAGTGAAAACAACATAAAAACTTAAATGTATTCTGTAAAACTAAAAACTAAAAAAAAGAAAATAAAATTGTGCGTCTCACGGCTGCGCCAAATAGGCCCAGTTCAGCAAAATGCCGAGCAGCTAGCGCCCGACGCTGGTTTTCAACTGGACCTGTCATGGTGACGTAACGGATATAAAACAGTTTTGTACCAACTTTGTGTTACCGTTACTAGGTATGTGTAATTGAGCATGTAGTGCATATATTTATAGATACTTAAATAAAATAAATTGGTGTGCAAAATAATAAACAAATAAAACTACGTGTTAATAAAAATTGGGAGACAATACAAAAAACCAAAGGTACTAAATAAATCAAATGGACTGGGATTGTATACATCACCTAATCTGTGCATCATTAGTCGACAAAGATATTGTGCCGTGTTTAAGATAATTAGATAGGTAGGTAGGATGATTTGTACGTCATATAATCGAGTCATTCTGTGCGACCATATCTAATTTCCGTTGTGATTCAATTAGATACTGCCGTAGACGTCTTCTGAATGTGTCTATTGAGCTGATAATTCTGATTGGTGGTGGCAGGTTATTCCACACTTTGGAAGCCGCATAGCGAAAACTACCCCTGAACGCTGCTGTTTTATAAGGCTGAGAAGAGAGTTGTTGCGAGCATTGTCTTCTCCCACATTCGCGTCTACTAGTTAACCAACTCAGTTTGTTATATAAGTAGTCCGGATTTTTTGTATTTAACCACACCGAACAGGAGGCATGCCAAGTGTAGTTTACGTCGGGACTTCATTTTTAACGACTTGTGCTTGTTTAAAAAAGGTGTTACGTGACCTCGCCGAGGAATATTGTAGCAAAACCGCGCGCAAGCGTTCTGTACTCTTTGAATGAGTCGGTCTGTACGAGCTAGTAGGCGCGGGCCGTACACTGCGTCGGCGTAGTTCAACCTACAAAGTATCAATGTTTCCACAAGCTGTTCCCGTAGTGATTCCGATAAGAAAGACCTCATCTTATATAGAACCTTCAGCCGATAAAAACAGTTTCTGACTGAATCTGCTATGTGGTTCTCAAAACGAAGGGATTTATCCATCACAAGACCTAGATTTCGCGCCTCGTATACTCTCTCAATTGGTTCACCCATTAGTTCCAAGGCAAAAGTCAAAGGCAGTTTAGCCAGCTGTTGTCTCGTGCCAAATACAATATATTTTGTTTTGGAAGGGTTTAGCGACAGGCAATTTTCCTCAGACCAAACGGCGATGCGTTGAAGATCCTCGTTAAGATCTTTAATGGCGCTGTCATACTCGTCTGGTTTGAAGGATATGTACAGTTGTACATCGTCGGCATATATATGGTACTTGCATCGCCGGAGGCACCTTATTATGTCTGCGCAGTACAAAATGAAGAGAATGGGACCTAAAATGGAACCCTGCGGAACTCCTCTCTCTACGGGAACAGGTGCAGATCTAAGAGTAGTGCCGTCACTTAAACGCAGGTCTACTAATTGTTGCCTATTAGTTAAATAGCTACGGAACCATTGTATAGCTTCTTGGTCGAAACCGTAATATTTTAACTTCGACAACAACAATGAGATATTTATAGCGTCAAATGCCCTGGAAAAATCTAATAAAACCAGTATTGTGCACATTCCCTTATCCTGGGCAGATAATATATTGTCAGTGACATCTAGTAAAGCCGTAGATGTACTGCGCTGCTTCCTAAACCCTGATTGTAAATCAGGTAAAATGTTATTTTGTTCCAGAAACAGCGTAAGTTGACGGCTAACGATTTTCTCTAATGTTTTGGATACACATGGTAATACACTAATAGGGCGTAAATCTTTCAAGGTTATTGGGTTTGAATTTTTTGGCAAGGGCCTAATGGAGGCAATTTTCCATTGGTCAGGGAATGTTGACGTTTCGATGGAGCGGTTAATTATGTCTGTTAAAACTTTCAACGTGTGCGGCAAAGTCATATTAATCATGTCCAGGTTAATGTTGTCGCAGCCTTCAGCGTTACTTTTGAGGCTGGCGATAGTGCGTGACACATTGTTCTGGTCCACTGGAGCGATTGTAAAAATTGCCTCACCGTGGGTATGATTGTTATAGTAGTCTATAAGAGATGCGCTTGCCACGGGGTTGCCGGGAACAATCAGGAAATTTCTATTAATTAGGTCAGGATCTGTAAAATGCGACGGAAGGTCTTGTCTAGATTTAAACGGTAATAAGGTCGATTTCAGATTTTTCCAGAGCAATTTGGGATTTTTTATTTTAGTGTTAATACTATGTTTGAAATACGCGGTCTTTTCGTTGTGCAGAGAATTAGTCACCAAATGCTTCAAGTCTTTGTAGTATTTCTTTTTAGAATCTGACTTTGTTTTCCTAAAAGTATTTAGTGCTTCGTCACGCAAACGCATCATAAGTTTGATTGTGTCTGTAATCCACGGATACGATTTTTCTTTTACTATGCATGATTTGATAGGAGCGTGAGCATCAAACAAGGAAGTTATAAGGGTGTTATATACATGTACCATATCATTAACGTTGTCGAGCGTTGAAATAGTACCAATGTTTAATGACAACAAGTCTACGTTAAATGTTTCGATGCATACATTTTTAAGAGGGCGATATTTCACCACAAACGGTTTAAATTTATCACGCTTAATATTAAATTCACTTACTACAATAGAATGGCCGTTTAGTGAACCTAAAGATTCTACCGCAGTGAATCTTGCCCTCAAGTCCGTACATATGAGATCGATAAGTGTTTCACTGGACGCTGTGTAGTGAGTAGGGCTTGTGACCAGCTGCGTAAGATTAACCGAATTAAGAAATTCATTTACATTTTTCGTTTTTACCCCACTTGTATCCTTCATATCTACATTGAAGTCGCCCAGAAGAATGTAGTGATCACAGTTACCCAGAGAACTAATAGAGTCAGTTATGGCATCAAGGAAGAGGGGAAGATTTAACCATGGCGGTCGGTACGCTGTCCCTATAGCAATTTTCCTGCCATTCAATGAGATTGTTAACCACATTTGCTCAACGGATTCGAACCTGGGATCAACCGCGCTAGTCCAAGTACGCACGCTCAGTCCCCGCCGCACATAAAAACCAACACCCCCACCACGGCCAGCGCGCACACTTGCTGGTCGCGGCGTGTGGCGCAGACGATAGCCGGGAACCACCGGAGCGCGCCCCTCCTCGCCCGGCCGAAGCCAAGTTTCGTTGATGGCCATAATGTCAAAGCAATGCCTGTCAAGTGCACCAATCAAGTCATCGTGACCTGTACCCAATGATCCAGCATTCAGAAACCCAACTTTAAAATATTTTTCTCCTTTAGTCGTCATTATAATAGTTTAAAATAAATACAGTCATTAGCAAAGTAAATATTATCAGTGCACATTCCATCGTAATTTGGTATAGTAGTAGTCTAAGTCGAATTATAAATATGTAGACAGCGTAGAATATTAAATTAATCATAGGGTTTGTGAAATGGAATCGAAGTTGCGTGATAAATAGGTGAAGGTAAATAAGTGTAGTGTTATCACAAAACTGGTTTACACCTAGCTTACTGAGGCGCGCTGCGAGACACACACCTGACAATACAAAACAAAGCTTAAAATGTGAAAACAGAGAAATTAATGTTACTTCTGACAGGTTGTCAATTACTTTTAATAACCTTACTTCTAAAGTCCACAAAAATGTATAAATAATTACTTTAACCAGATAAAATGTATACAAAACTGGACAAACAAAACAAACAAGAGAACTTCTGTTAAGTGCCTATGCACTAGTAGCCGGTGGCGCGGGCGGGCCGAATATACGCAGAATGTCAGCCTCACAGCGGATGTGGCAAGTGGCATCACCGGGTTTATAGCGGGCGAGGATACGTCCACGCTTTGACCACACGAACTGCCAACCGAGGCGACTGCCCGCCTCGCGCGCGCTCCGAAACAACTCGCGGTTCACCTTTGTAAGGCGCTCGTTTACATAGAAGCGCGTTGCTGGGCCTGGCAGATCGAGATCCGCTGTGGTCATGCCGCGCCGCACACGCGCACCCTCCAGCAGCTCGTCCCGTAGGTCGCGGCGCGCGAGGCGCACGACTAGGAAGCGGGGGCGGGTCTCCACCGGCGCTGTTGACTGCGTGGCGTTGATACGTCTGCCTCCGACACGCTCGGCGCTCACAATATCGCGCACTTTGAGTTTGACCCCAATCTTACCGGCCACCAACATGGCAGTGTGAGTACCGAATTATTATCAATGTACGTGCGACAAATCAAATCAAATCAAATCAATTTATTTGTGAAACATAGGTCGACTGTAGGGCGACTGTCGAAGCTTGGGCGGACGGCCCGCAGCGGCATATCAAAATCCTTTTTAAGCGGACGTCTTCATCATAGTAGCTCCAATCTTTAATTTCAGTTCAATCAGTCGAAAATCTAAGAAGATTTATACAAACTTTCATCCCCTATTTTATCCCGTTAGGGGTGGAATTTATCAAAATCCTTTCTTAGGGGATGCCTACGTCATAGTACTAGCTTTATGCATGCCAAGTCTCAGCCCGATCGGTTTAAAACTGACAAAGTTTCATACACACTGTCATCCCCTATTTTATCCCCTTCGAGGTTAAATTGATCAAAATCCTGTCTTAGCGGATGCCTACGTCATAATGGTGTCGATTCTGTTGTGCACAAACTAAACTTAATTTAGGCTATTACTATCTTTTTATCACTAATACAACGAGAAAGAGACGGACGTAATATAGAGCTGTCAAATTTAATTCGAACTAATATTTCCATACAAATGAAGGGTGCACGTAAAAACATGTCGACTAAAAACACGGTGAAGCGCAAGGCATAAACTAGTTTGACATCTCTAACTTAGTGCATAGCTATAGCCATCCTTTTCTCGCACTGCCTTTTAGTAAAAGATGGCAATAGTCTAAATTAAGTTTAGTTTGTGCACACCAGAATCGACACCAATATCTACCTGCATGCCAAAGGAGACATTTTTTTTTTGTTCGGGGATTAGGCCACCCACATAAATTGTAGCATTTAATAATGAAACTTACATTGATTTCTTCCTTATAACCTCTAGATTCTAGCGGTTAAATTAGCTTCGCATTGTCTAACCAGAATCAATGCAGAAAATCTGCAAAAACACTTACGAAAACCAAAATAAACCGAAAAAGTAAATGTCAAAATAATGAAGTTGGCTGTCAATCACTAAAAAAGTGGGTTTATAACGTTCCGTGCCACGTTGATTGTTTAAACCATCTATGCGATTTTAGTGTTAACCTTTAAAAACAGCATTAAAAATGCTCACAGTTTAACAATTTTTATTTTTATGTTCCTTCTGATCCTATAATAATTATAGCAGACATGATTGATTACCAACGTGTAGGTAACGTACTTTTTTAGTAAATAGAAAAAAAACGCCCCTATTCACGTAAGTATTTGCTGTCAAATGACATTGACCACAACAGGAATGATTTGACCGTAAAAAAATATCACAACATATCTTATTTATTATTATTTTAAGATTCCGTTTTCATTTCTACGTAAAATTTCGTTTTATACCATCGTAAAATGGTTACTATTTTTTGGTTATATTATGAATAATAAATGCAACGACCGGGTGAGCCCAAAAAAAAATTATCTCCTGTCAGCCCGATCCGTCCCATGGTTTGGGCTGTGCGTTGGTAGATCACTATGTCACCTTTGAGTTTTATATATTTAGTTTTTTTTATTTTTTATCTAGCCTGTACTGTCCCACTGCTGGGCAAAGGCGTCCCCCAAAGTTATGTTTAGATTATTATGTCAAAAATTCAGGTGTTATAGGTTTTTTTACATATTTGGGTTAAGAATCGAATACTGGATACCTTCCCTCAATACGTCCCTCGTTTAACCTAACACGTTGTATACCGCACCTTGTTTTTCATAAGTGAATTGTATCATTTAATCGTACTTCTGTGTTGTGCTGTCTGTTGTGTGCCCTTAATACAATATTTATCTATCTAAATAACATTACACTTATGCGCAAAACAATTATTATAACGAAAGGCCTTATTAAAATGCAAGTAATGCATAGCGTTCACCACAATATACGCTACACTATGCTACGCTACGCTTCCGCGAAAGCAAGATGTCACGGAAATTCCTGCGGTGCAACTGATTAGACCGGAAACGGAAAGGTCATATCCGCAGCCTCGGAGTCCGTGATATTGCAAACAAACTGCGCACCTACGCAGTATGTTTATATGTTGAAGGAGAAGTTAGTTTCCCTTTTTAAACAAATTGTGCCGCGGATGTTGGTGAGATTCGGAATATTTCAACACCCGAGGACTGCATCAAGATGAACAAATAAAAGAAAAAAAAAAAAAACTGTTTAAATTACGGCTCTGTGTCTACACCACTCATTACTCGTGGCCCCGGTGGGTCGACCCATTATCGGAAATGTATTTGCATGACATTAGGAATTATTCCCTGAATTTTTGAGTTCTAACCTTATTGATAGAAAATTAATTACGACACAAAGACTTCGCGCAGTAGGCCTAAGCAGTGCTCGCTCATGCAGACACTGCATTGGCTTTTTAATGTGAGTAGGTAAGTGGAATTATAAAATAAAATAAAACTATATAAGGGACTATCTAGTAAACCTCAGAAGCAAAATAAACATATAATAATGTTTATTTTAGCCGGGACCAACAGCTTAACATACTTTCTTTCCAAGACACAATATAACGTGTTTCTCTCTAGCGATATTGCAAACTCTCGAAATATTGTCTACTGAACACATGGAAGTATCTCTGCCCCCATAATCGGGACTTAGGGCACCCCCCCGTTAGGTTAGATAGGTTCCTTTAAACCCTGCACTCGGAAATAGGGGCCCCGCGAAGCAAGGCTCCGTCGACTACGCTTTTTAGGGGAATTCATAGTGTTTTAAGGTTAGGTTATATTAATCGATATATCTCAGGAATGGTACAGTATCTTTTCATGAGAGTGGTACCACTGGGCAAGACGGACCCCTCCTTCTCTCCACACCGCGTGAGTTGACTACCATCGCATGCATTTCACGAAAAATAATGCGTTTTATTGTAAGCAGTATGTTCATTTGACAATATTTCGAGATTTTACAATATCGCTAGAGATATTACAATATAACGTTTTTGACAATTTTACAGTCACATATACATAATTATATCATTAGTAACATATGTAATATTAAGAGTTCACTGCTGGTACGGCGCGCGGCGGCACAATCTGACGCAAAGAGAGAAATGCATGCATGCAGGTGATTAAAAATATTCTACGTCTTTCTAGTGTACCATTTAAATACAACCAATAGTGATTTTTTGTTGTACCAAATCGTTTTGATTTTTATTGCAAAATGTAGGATGGCAATGAACTAAATTTTTAATTTTCTACATCTAGAAATACAAGATTATGTTGTTTTATAAAGTCGAGATAAAAACGCAATCATCTCGTAATCCTTTGTTCTTACCGCTTCATTTGCTCTCTGACCTATATTGTGAGGTTTACTCATTCACAATACAACATTCAATGGAAAATATTGTAGCTGAATATAGTGAAATGTGAATTCTCTGAACGCTGCGGAATACCTGTGAGTAATTGAAATGTCCGACTGTTCGAACTTGAACTTGTGCATTTGTTTACTAACATATTTCAGCATGTTCGAGAACTAGTTTATCAACTAGTTCAGTTTCAGGTTACTTTCAATTTCAGTTTTTGATTTTCGTCCCTATAGAAAAACAAGCGGAGCTTGGCATTGTATCTACTTCACTTTAAATCAATGTATTTTATGACGGTCATTTAAAGGTATTTAGGAAATTAACTTAGTTCGATGATTTGGGATGAAAAAAGTCAGCGGCCACGAATGAATTATATTTTATTAAAATGGTGGTAGTATTAGAAACACTTTTTTGTATGGCGGGAATGATGAAATTAATTCGGGAACAAAGATATACAATGATCTTTAAATTAAATAAATTATGACCATTCACCATTTTGTGTGAGAATCCATATAATTATTATTCCAATATTTCACAATGATTAGTTCAAAGGAGATTGCCCGTTTTGTAAGGGAAGTTGGGTCCCAGTGGAAAATGCTTGTGCCCTGAAGATTTTTATTGTACCTAATAGTAAAAACATAGCACTTTCATAATCGGAAACGATTTTTCATTTTGTCACCCTGGTTCAGGAGATATCATTATTTTTCTGTTTTAAAAATCTAGGTTATACTATACTAAATACTTATACTTTTACGTATGTGTGTGTAAGCTATATATAGCTGTTCAAAACAATAAAAAAACCAATGAGAACCAAAGTTATATATCTTATGAACTAAAAATAAAACAAGTAACAATTTTAACAGAATTAGCTGAGATAAACTCGGGAAGCGCCTCAACGTCTTACGTCATGGCCCAATGGCCACTATGACTATGAACTCAGTTTGACAGACAAGACGGCTGTCAAGTTTGGTTATCCCACCAAACTCTAGATGTCGCTGTCGTCTATGTAAATTGATGACAGTGCTAATTGTGCCCCCCTGGCTGTGACAAGAGCAAGTAAATGTTGCCAGATCGATTATTTTTAATCGTTACTAAATCGATTTCAGTTTTTTTTATCAATTTATCGATTAAAACTGTTTTGTTAATACGGCGTTTCCAAAATACGTAATGTTTTTTTATTTGTGTAAATCGCTTTTATGAACATCTAATCAACACTATAAACTAATTATGAAAATAAGCAATCTATTGTTGTCATTGTTCCATCGATATTACCGCATAGACTATAATTCTAAAACATTATATTTGAAGTTGCCAAATGTTGAGACCTACATTTAAATGTTGAGAGACCCTAAACTAGTTCTAATAATTAAAAAATTGGTTGCCTGTAAAGTCGGTATACGGGCGAAAGTTTTACGTGACAACGACTTTGAGTGGTAAAAAAATTTTAATGTGAATATTCATTCGTATAGTAGGAAGAAGGATGAAATATGTCTGTCTCTCTCGCTCTTAGGCGGGCTAACCATGCCCGAGTGGAAGGGACGCGTGCCTCTCACTCGCTCTCATTGTGAGCGCATAACGTGAGCGGAGCGTAACGCAGTTTCTTGAAGTGTCACCCGGCAAACCAATTTATAAGACGTTGTCACGTCAAAAAAAATATTTTTTTATTAATAATAGTCGTTTTGTTTTGATATCGATTACTCCATTATTATACGAATTTTCAATATTATTTGATTTCTGGCAACTTTTTTTGTATCTTATCAAACGGATGTCGAGGTAATGTTTAACTATTAATTAACTTTAATTTTATTCCCAAGGTGAAAAAAATTGTATAAAAAATAATTTGCACACAAAAAAATAAATAATATTTTTAGGTTATTATTCCAAACAGGCACACGACAGCACAAAAGGGACCTGCCCCGTGGCATTCTCCTTTATTTTATTTCTGTCGTCTATGGCTACTAACAACATTACTTTAACAACCAGAATTGTAGAGGTACTCGTACAAAGCTGCAAACGCTCTACATGAACAGATTGAGTAATTCTTATGACTATTCCTGATATCCGTGATAGTGAATTTGTTGATGAACGATATGTTGTCTTTAGATGTGACCGTGACCGTGTCGCGACGAATAAAAGAGATGGAGGTGGTGTTCTAATTGCTGTGCTTCGTGAATTGCGGGCGACAATATTGACAACTCAATTATTTAACTCTAAAATTTAACAAGTATTAGTATAATTACCTGCCACGCAGCAGCATACACGTCATATTATTGGTGTTGTGTATATGTCACCGTAAAATTGTCAAACACGTGATATTACAATAAATAAATATCGCTGGACATTAACACACAGCGCCACCTAGTGCCACACTAAGCAAAGCTTGTGTCGTGGACACTAGATAGTTGATATACTACATAAATACTTTTTGTTTGTGTGTGACATACTTATTATACATATAAACATCCATGACTCGGAAACAAATGTCCGTGCTCATCACACAAACATTTGCTCCTACCGGGATTCGAACCCAGGACCTTCTTCTTAGGGTCCTGGGTTCGCAAGTACATTCGGAAGAAGCTGGCAGTTTCGTCACAACGGTAATGTTTTCGTCATTGTTTGTTTTTTAATTGTAGTATATCCATGTAAATGTCCATTTAATTTTATTTTAATATATATTTACCTACCCAAATATCATAAACCCTCTCTAATGCGTTCAAAAACCATAGGCAATGACCAGCATTACCAACCTGCAGAAATAAACGGAACTGTAATGAACTCATAACGCAACTGAAAACAGTTGCGTTATGAGTTTTAAATTTGGAACAGGTGTCAAATTCAAGTGAGTGTGCTATTTTAGTACCACCTACATTAAATCAGATATCGAAAAAAAAAAAAAAAAAATACCCCAATTCAGTATGATTTTAATTATAAATCGCACGACATTTTGATCTCGAGTGACATGACAAGAATAGTGACTTTATCTACCCAAATATCATAAACCCTCTCTAATGCGTTCAAAAACCATAGGCAATGACCAGCATTACCAACCTGCAGAAATAAACGGAACTGTAATGAACTCATAACGCAACTGAAAACAGTTGCGTTATGAGTTTTAAATTTGGAACAGGTGTCAAATTCAAGTGAGTGTGCTATTCTAGTACCACCAACATTAAATCAGATATCGATAAAAAAAAAAAAAAAAAAAAACCAATTCAGTATGATTTTAATTATAAATCGCACGACATTTTGATCGAGTGACACAAGAATAGTGACTTTGTTCGTTTGCCTATGATTTAAAAAAAAATGACAGATATCCGAAACGCCGCCATTTCGAGCTGTCATTTGTTCGTTAGCTTCTTATTTCCAGTAATCCAGTTACGAGTAGACAAATTTTCTGATAAGTTCTTTATTTCTGTCGAAAATGAGTGATAGTGACTCAGAAATTGACATGAATACTCCGCCAGATATCGTAAATGCAGCGACGAATGCAACTAATAACCTGTCGGCACAAAAATCAAGGGCCAAGTAACAATGCAGGTCATTTCCCTATGGTTCCTGAACCCATCATAGAGCCCTTATGATATTTGGGTAGATAAAGTAGTGTATGCAACTATACATAATTAGGCATTACAACACTCGTGTGATGCTATTAAGAAACTCGCCTTCGGCTCGTTTCTTAAACCCACACTCGTGTTGTAATGCCCTTCATTATGCACAGTTGCATAAACTACTATTGTTCGTTCGCCTATGATTTAAAAAAAAATGACAGATATCCGAAACGCCGCCATTTCGAGCTGTCATTTGTTCGTTAGCTTTTTATTTCCAGTAATCCAGTTACAAGTAGACAAATTTTCTGACAAGTTCTTTATTTCTGTCGAAAATGAGTGATAGTGACTCAGAAATTGACATGAATACTCCGCCAGATATCGTAAATGCAGCGACGAATGCAACTAATAACCTGTTGGCACAAAAATCAAGGGCCAAGTAACAATGCAGGTCATTTCCCTATGGTTCCTGAACCCATCATAGAGCCCTTATGATATTTGGGTAGATAAGGTAGTGTATGCAACTATACATAATTAGGCATTACAACACTCGTGTGATGCTATTAAGAAACTCGCCTTCGGCTCGTTTCTTAAACCCACACTCGTGTTGTAATGCCCTTCATTATGCACAGTTGCATAAACTACTATTATAGTATTTGATAAATATGTATAATATTTTATATATCTTTGCAGTGTATCGTAGTATTAAATAAAATTATTCACAGATTTTCAGAAATGACACCTACCACTGCTTGTCTCTGCATCACCTAAAGGTTGACTGGTAGAAAATGCCTATGGCATTAAGTCCGCCTCTGTAATTTTGTGCTTGAAGTGTTACCAAATAATAAAATAAAATAAATAAATAAGGCAGCGTCACTACCACTTCGCCAATCGCTTTGTCCCCTTTAACGGGCACATGGACTACGGGGATAACGGGAATATATCGTCAATATAACGTGTTTCTCTCTAGCGATATTGTAAACTCTCGAATGTCAAATGAATCTCTGCCCCCATAATCGGGACTTAGAGCACCCCCCCCCCCCGTTAGGTTAGTTAGGTTCCTTTAAACCCTGCACTCGGTAATAGGGGCCCGGCGAAGCGAGGCTCCGTCGACTACGCTTTTTAGGGGAATATAAAGTGTTTTAAGGTTAGGTTATATTAATCGGTATTTCTCAGGAATGGTACAATATGTTTTCATGAGAGTTGTACAACTGTGCAAGGGGGACCCCTCCTTACCTCCACACCGCGTAAGTTGACTACCATCGAATGCATATCACGAAAAATAATGTGTTTTGTTGTAAGCAGTATGTTCATTTGACAATATTTCGAGATTTTACAATATCGCTAGAGATATTACAATACAACGTATTTGACAATTTTACGGTGACATATATACCACCAGCGCAGCGTCTCGTTCAGAGGTCTATGAGCAATACTTAAACATTCTGCAAGGCTTAGCTAACAGCCCAATTCATATCATTTCTTTGGTGACTATAACCTGCCTGAGATTGACTGGGTGTAGCAGGGGAACCATGCCACTGCGCGTCACACCGACTCTACGGGACGTATATAATTTAATTTTATAAATAGAATAAATGGTTTACAATTTCATTACACAAAAAATAGTTCAGGTCGTGTGCTAAACTTGCCCCCCCCCCCCCTTTTCAATACTAGCTCACCTAGATGTGCGTTTCAAACCAATGAAATGCCATCCTGTATGCAGGTATAATTTTTACAAAGCTAACTATGATTGTATTAAACACGAATTTGGTAATATAGAGTCACTCTCTCATCTTTCATATTTCTTCTTGTCTATGATGTATACGTACATACGCTAATGGCCTTGATATAGATTCAAACTCTTTAGATAAATTTATGCATCTACTCGTAACATGGGTCCGGATGACAGGATTGAATGGAAGGCATAGCTAAACATTATCTGTACTGTGGACCATGACGTTATGATAATTCGTTTGATTGATGCGTCAAGGTTTATACTATGAGCTATATTATGATGTAGGTAGGATCTTTATTATTAAATAGTTAAAGAAGTATAGAAAATTGCAAAATAACCGTTATTATTTTACTAAAGGTAATGTCGAGGTGATTAAATGTTTTCTCGATTTAATCTCTTTAATTGCTTTAGAACAGTATAATTACTTACCAAATGCTAAATCTAAAACACTGGATCTAGCCCCCTGTAATACCACGTTACATAATCTTAGCCGTTGCACTTGTCATTTGGTTTTAGAAGATCTGTTGCACACATCCTTTGAATTCTCTGTATTCATAACCATTAACTCAAACCATCTTCAAGTTCAAATCAGAATAATAAAAAAAAGAGTACTTACCCAGCAGAAATGTGCCACGAGAACAGGACAGTATCAAGCGGACACGAAATCATTTCATTTCGTCATTTGTCATTTTCGTCATTTGTTTGCCGAGAACTTTGCACAAGTCTATAAAACCGCATCGACTGTTTATGCGTCCAACCACGTTGATAGCTGTCTTGCCCCGTCCAGATTCTGTAGACTGAAATTTGATACTGAGGAAATATTCCGATCCCTGAAAGACTTGGATGAGCGCTGGAAGTGACGGTACGAGTATTAACCCCGTTTTTGTAAAAAGATGTGCAAAAGCACTAACAATACCTCTTAAACTTATTTTTAATAAGTCAATGGTGGACGGCTTATTTTCCGTGAGGTAGAAGGAAGCTTTGGTAGTCCCCATTTTTAAATCTGGAGAAAAGCAACTATCGACAGATTATTTAAAATATGATTATGGAAAAATACTTGAAACGTTAGTCACCAAAAGCCTAAATGCCTATGTTAAACAGAGAATTACAAACTACCAACACGGTTTTATCAATTCAAGGTTAACCTCTGCAAATCTAAATTGAGTGAATTCCTATCTTCTTAATATATATAAATCTCGTGTCACAATGTTTGTCCTCAATGGACTCCTAAACCACTTAACCGATTATAATAAAATTCGCACACCATGTGCAGTTCGATCCAACTTGAGAGATAGGATAGTTTAAATCTCAAATTATGAGACGCAGACGAAGTTGCGCGAGTCAGCTAGTATACTATATGCACAGATTTTAGTAAGGCGTTTGACAAGGTTGACCTTAATAGCAATATTGTACGAGTACTTAATAAACTGAATCAATTCTTAATAGGGGAATCTTGACTTCCTACCTCGTTGGTAGAAATTCAAATGTGGTCATTCAATGGTTGCCATACTGACACCTTTTCAGCAACTTCGGGAGTCCCGTAATGCCCCTCGTGGGTCCTCTTTAACATCTTTATTAAATATAGGGTGTAATTCACCTCATAGCGAAGCCGAAAAGCACTTGTTCTCCCCGTCATTGCGATATTTTTTTTGTTCTACACCATACCTGGGAACCTTCTAGTTACGTAGATATGGGGGTCAAAGTTACAACTTTTTGACAAGTTTTTTTTTAAATACAATTTTTTTTTTGTAAGATTTTTTCTTTGAATACCTCCACGAACCCCGTACTATTTAGTCGATGCATCAGCACAATGTTTTAAGTACGTTACATTGAGTTTTACCACAAAACATGACACATAACCTCAAAATAAAAGTTGTTTCCCAGCAATATTTTTTGCGTAAAGATACTTAGTTTGATGTACAAAATGCTTGGTTAACGGCTTTGAGATGAGGTGGTTTATACCGTGCATATTACGGTATGCTAGTTTCTACCTGTTTGCTGACGATGTCAAAATCATGAGTTCAATAATGACAGACTTACATGCCACACTGTTACAGGCGATCTCGAAAAAATGGCGGATTGGTGTAAACGGAATGTCGCTTAATGTTTCAAAATGTTATTGTATGCAATTCTCTCGCAATAAAACAGTGCAATCCCAAAACTACACACTGCGCCAGAAAACATTACAAAAGGTAGATGAAGATCCTGACCTGTGAAATTGTGTTAAAAAACTGAAATTTGATAGACATACTAAACTTTACCTCAAAAGGGCTCAAAATGCTCGAATTAGTCTTGCGCAGCAAAGAATTTTCTAGCTGACCCACGCAACTTCGTTCTATGTCACATCCCACAAAAGGAATAAATATGTCCCGTTTTAGCAACAATTTTCATTTATGCTCCGCTCCTCTTTCAGCTTCCTCGATAAATGGACTATAAAACGCAAAAAAAACAATTCCAATCAGTAGTTCCTGAGATTAGCGCGTTCAAACAAACAAACAAACTCTTCAGCTTTATTATTATAAAGCTGAAGAGTTTGATGATATTTCATTACAGATTGCTTCGCCGACTCCTTGCATACAACACCACCGTATTTAATGTGCACTATGACATTTACAACAAACGCTTGGAAAGTGTATAAAGACGTTTTCTGTACCATCTGTGCTACATATACCGTCTGGCAAAAAAAATCAGGAGCTACGCCTGGAGAATACAACATTATAAAATGTCGTTCCTCGTTGTCAGATAGAAGACAAGTGTTAGATGTTACATTTCTTCACAAACTGTACAATGGGACTGTTGGCCGTAGGCGAGCTTCTTGGAAGGCTGCAGATAAGTGCACCATCTCTTCTATGTACCAGGATCCAAAACAAATCTTAAGGTTTGTTATGGATCGCCTTGGCAAACGGCGGAGTTTGGCTTTGTATAACGTCGTATCCGTCAGTATAATATTGCTGTCGCCTTCTAAACCTCGATGTGATAATTCTATTGTATTTTATAACAGGCTGGTGTCTGCAACTCCACGTCAAAGCTCTTATTTGGCGTATTTTGTGATAATACTAATGTTATAATAACCGGTAAATTATAATAATTCCAATATGGTCGAGCCCTCACTGGGAATGTAGGAGGAGACAAAGGAAACCTTCTAGTCAAACACATATTTAAAAAATATCGGTTGAGTGCTTAGGTAGTAACTTGGTAATTTTCTTATCTTGGTCCAAAATCAAAGCATTTATTTAAATTAGGCCAGTTAAAAAACTTTTGAACTGCAACAATGACAACAAGAAAATGAAACTACAGTCCCAGTCACAATTCATAATAACTTAGAAAAGACTAGTTGCCCAGTCCAAAGCATAGACCAGTCACATTTAACAGCACCCGTTCACAAAGAGAGTGCACGGGTCAGCACCATTCAATTCAACCGTCTTGAAGGGAGCTCAATGATCCGACACACGCGCCACCATTAGCGATACAGTTGAGTCATCATGACATACTCTCAATCACAGGACACATAGACAAGAAAAGACGTGTCGTGCTCTGCCGCGAAGCCACCATCTAAGAAATCGATCAATTATATTGTAAACTACAATTGAAAATAGGTTGAATACAATTTAATTGCACATTAGAAAAGAAAATAAATCTAATATTATGTAACATACAAAATTTTAGTAAAGTTAAAATAAGAGAGAAAAAAGGAGGGAAAATGAACATGAACAAGACGAAGATCACGTTGAAAGCCAATGTCATACCCACTTCTAACAAGACCGGAGACTCTACAGACAAAGTTGTATACGATTATGTATACCTGGTGTTCGATATTGTTTGATACACCTTACTATTTTCATCGTACTTCATTAGTCAGTGACATGTCCCATCCCTAATCCTTCCCCCGTACCTCACTTCACTTTTTTGCAACCTTACGTCCGGTCGCAATGGCGCGCGCGCATTAGAAGAAAAAATCGATTTTAAATAATTTGTTGGCCAAATCTAACTCTTAACTAGTGATCTCGCTATTGTCGTAATATCGGTGAAGTGGAATTACTGTGGTGGACACTCAAGCAACCCTCAAGGACAATATTTTGTTATTTGTGACCGCGTGCACGCGGAAGAAGATCCGCCATCAAGATAAGAAACTCAAAATAACGGTGAGAGCTGGACAAGCGTAAGTGTTCTGCAATCCCTTTACCGCCCTAACCCTTTTCCTGTTAGTCACTGATCGAAATAAGTACGAAAATATCCATTCAGCAGTCAGCTAGCCCATTATCTCCATATAATATTTAGACGCCATCTTTAAAAAATAACTTCGCATTTTTAAACTACAATACAGTCCATTTTTCAGTTGAATACTACTCCTAGTTTTATTCATCTTTTGAACCACGCGTCTGTTTAATTTAACAGACCTTTGTTTTTCCCTTTCGCTTTTGAAACACCATATTTTTTGGTCCAATCGAACCGGATAATACTAGTTCATATTTTAAAATTCGAATTTCGAACAATCCCGAAAAAATGCGTACTCAAATGGTACTCATTCAAATATTCTGTTGAATTCTATTACTACTAGGTATTCATTGTTGTGCTGGCTGAGCCTATATTCGTAACCGATTATTACATATTTTCGTGTTCAATATCGTAATATTACACACATCTATTAGAAAAATCTATTTAGTCGGTGTTCTAAGTACACTTATTGGTCAACTACCTACTCATAATAATTAATCTACTTAGTTCGTTCGTTGTTCGTAGTCGAAAGCGCGCGCCGATATACGTAGGTATAAACGTAGCTGTGGCTTCTGTGCCGCTATTCGTATATTCGATAATTATCTATATCTTTCGTTTGCATATATTATTATTAGCTAATTGTGTCTTGAACGTCGTTTAATTTCATTTCGTTCGTTCATTCGTAATACTATTAAGTAAGTAGGTACTTACATTAGTGTTTACTCATACATAATATTATTCGTCCTGGTACATACCTATAAGTCGTTAAGGTTGTATTCAGGAGCTCTATTCGGGAGCATCTCGTTGTTTGTAATTGAGTAAGCCTAATACCTACTTATTGGTGGTTTGCATACATACCTACCTAAGGTTATGTGAAAGGCCCATTCGTTGTTGTCGCATACTTATCGTTGTCGTTTACTTTAGTTACGCTCGCGTTGGAAATAGGTAAATTGTTTACTCATTTCATTAACTTATACGGCAAGACACAATTATAACGTATTTCTATACTTACGTCACCTTTTTAGTTTACACATTCGCATTTTTTTACATATTGTTTAGAATCATGTCGAACGACGACAATAAAAATAAATTAGCCTTATTACAAGCTAAACGAAATGCACATTTCGAACGTATGCAGAATATATTCGAGTTATCAAAGCAGGATATGAATGATGAAACTTGTAGGGAGTCATTTTTAAATAATGTCGCAAATCTTCAAAGTTTACGTAATGAATTTCAAAGCGTACTAGACGCCTTCAATACGTGTTCTATTAAAGTGGATCCTAATGCTACTATAAGTTACCAATCATGGATTTCGTTTGAGGAATTATACTGTCGGGTTCAACGTGTCGTAAATTTACTTAAAATAGAAAAATCTGAAATAAAAGAAACTCACAAAAATAATTTCCCAAAATTACCTCGTATCGATTTAGTTTCCTTTGATGGCGATATTCGTAATTGGTCGTTATTTTATAATCAGTTTAAGCGCGTAGTTCATGATAACACGCAACTTTCTGACTCGGAACGCATTCATTTTCTTGTTAGTAAGCTGACTGGCAGCGCCGCGTCTTTGTGTGCAGGGATACCACCTACACCAGAGAATTATAAAATATTATGGAACTCGCTCGTAGATAAGTATGATGATCCGCGTTTTCTTGCCGCGTCATATTTAAATCAACTATTAGAATTTAAACCTATATCTGCTAAATCTACAACCGGTTTAGAGTCATTTATAAACACATTTGATACCGCAGTTAGGGCGCTCAAGCAGGTCGATTTGGGAAATCTTACGGACTTTATTTTGTTACATCTCGCATTGCAAAGATTGGATTCCGAGACAGTTAAGTTGTTCGAAATGAGCAATCGCAAGAAAGCCATGCCTTGTTATGATGATTTAGTTGAATTCGTTAAAGAACAAGATAAAATAGTACGCTCTAGTCCTATAATTTCCAAGCCTCAACAAGATGGCCAAACTAAAAATATATCTAATTCAAAACCGAAATCCACAAAAGCTTTTGTCGCTCAGAAAGCCGATAATTGTATTATGTGTAAGTCAGACAAACATGATAAACTATACTTTTGTTCTGATTTTACAAAGATGACCCCTCAGGAAAGATTTAATTTTGTGAAATCTAATTCGTTGTGCATTAATTGTTTAAATCACGGGCACAAGGTTTTGTCATGTCCTTCAAAAAGTGTTTGTCGTCATTGTAAGTCCAAACATCATTCAATCTTGCATTTTGGTTCATCTGGTTCGCAAAATAATGCATCAAATTTGCCCGCTGTCGCCTCCGCTCCCGCGACCTCTCAACAGGTTGACCGCACCTTAAGCGTAAGCGGAGTGGAATCTAGTTCGCCATCGAATGACAATAGTACATCTGTTTGTGGTGTTGCTCGTGACTTTTTTGATAATAGATGTTTAACTACTTTGTTGAGTACCGCAAAAATAAAGGTTTTCGATAAACATAATCGTGTGCATTTCGTACGATGTTTAATTGATTCCGGATCGCAGAGTGATTATATCACAGCTTCGTGTTGTAAACGTCTATCGTTATTTGTTTCGAATAAAAATCGGTTTGTTGAAGTTCAAGGCATCGGTGGTGCATCTCAACGTATATTGGGCTTGACCAAGGTTCTGTTTACATCTCGTTTTGACGCTAAGACACAGTATAGCTCGCAGTCATTTGTAGTCGACAAGATTACGTCACAGCTACCAGACGCTTTTATTGATGTGAACGCACTTCATTACTTAGATAATTTACCGCTTGCCGATGATGAATATCATTCACCCGGACAAATTGACATGCTTTTGGGTGTCAATTCATATTGCAACATTTTGTTATTTAATAAAATAAATCCTGGTAATAATTTGCCTACAGCAATCGAAACTAGTTTGGGATATATTTTAATGGGAAATGCACCCACCATAATTTCACCTCAGTCAACTCTTTCATTCTGCGCTTTAACACATGAGCAAATTAATGATTCGCTTCAGAGATTTTGGCAATTAGAAGAAGTGCCTTCTACAATCTTTATAAGCCCTGAAGAACAGGTTTGCGAAGATATTTATACATCTACTACTACTCGAAATATCGATGGAAGTTATATTGTTAATCTGCCTTTTAAGGAAAATGTCGATCAGCTTGGCAATTCTTTTATAACTGCAAAGCGTAGATATTTGTTTCTCGAACGTAAATTCGCGCGGTCTCCTGGATTACGTGAGGAGTACAATGCCGTTATCACGGAATATCTCAATAAAAAATATTTGTCGCTCGTCCCGCCAGAGAATTGTCTCGAGTCAGGATTTTATTTGCCTCACCATCCCGTTATACGTCAGGATAAATCAACGACAAAACTTCGTATCGTACTCGACGCTAGTGCTAAAACAGACTCCGGTTTGTCGCTTAATGACGTTTTGCATACAGGCTGCAATTTGCAAAATGATATTTTTCAGATACTTTTAAAGGTTCGTGTATTTGAATTCGCTTTTTTCGCTGACGTTCGTCAAATGTACCTCTGCATCGAGGTCCATCCTTCGCATCGTTCTTATCAAAGAATCTTATATCGTTTCTCGGATGACGCTCCAATCGAGACTTATCAATTTAATCGCGTTACTTTCGGTCTTCGTTCTTCGCCGTTTTTAGCATTGCGTACTATGCGACAACTCGCTCATGACGAGCGTGATAATTTTCCTCACGCTTGCAGCGTGTTAGAAAGTGACATGTACATGGACGATCTAGCTTCCTCCGCTTCTAGCCTGAAGGAAGCGGTCGGAATGGCATCCGATCTAATCCAGCTTCTGAAACGTGGTGGTTTCGAGCTAGTGAAATGGACGAGTAATTCTCTTGACTTGCTCGGTACTATTCCTGATACTCACCGCCAATCGGAATCAGTCTCTTTCGACACGGACACCTCGTTCAAAATTCTCGGCCTTCAGTGGTTGCCATCTTCTGATTCGTTTAAATTCACTGTCACGCCACCTAATCCCGAAGGTACTAAACGTGCGATTTTGTCTGTCACAGCTCGCTTGTATGACATTCTTGGTCTTGTTGGTCCTGTTATTCTATATTCAAAATTGCTTATCAAGGAACTTTGGCTTCTCAAACTCGATTGGGATGACCAACCTCCAGAAGCTGTTCTCCGTTTGTGGAATCAGTTTATTTCGGAATTACCATTAATCTCTAGTCTTTCGTTTTCCCGCCATTTGGGCGTTGATTCGCATTCTCGACTTTATCTCTTGGCGTTTTCCGATGCATCCGAAAAGGCATATGGATGCGTTGTCTATACCTATGTTTTGAATAATAATCAGAAACCCATTGTTCGGCTGTTATGTTCGAAATCTAAAGTCGCTCCTGTTAAAACTGTAACACTTGCTCGGCTTGAACTTTGTGGAATTCTTTTAATGGCTAAATTACTAAGGGTAGCTTATGACACTATTTCAAAACGACATCCTATCGAGGATGTGTATGCTTTTTCGGATTCACAAGTTGCTCTGTGCTGGGTACATTCTTCTCCTCATCGGTTTAACACATTCGTAGCTAACAGAATAGCCCAGTGCCAAACATATTTCTCGTCACACTATTTTCGTTTCATCCCGGGTTCTCAAAATCCCGCGGATTGTCTGTCGCGTGGACTATTACCTTCACAATTAGTTCAACATGAACTTTGGTTAACTGGTCCGCCGTGGGCATCGCTTCCAATCGATGATTGGCCTGTTTCGGAATTTTCTCTTACTTCTACTCCAATGCCTGAGGAGAAGTCAGCCGTATTCGCTTTGAAAAATAAACCTGAACATATCCTTATAACGCTAAGTTTAAAGTTCTCGAACTGGGATAAATTTCTTAGATGTGTAGTTTACATGCTTCGGTTCATAAAAAAGCTCCCACGCAATAATTGCATAACAGCGTCAGACTTGGACTTCGCACAATTGACTATTGTAAAGGCTGTACAACACACGTATTTTTACGAAGATATAGACAAACTTAAAAATTCTAAATTATGTTCTCATGCGTTACGCAAACTTTCCCCCTTCTTAGATCAAGGGATATTGCGTGTAGGGGGTCGCCTCGCTAATTCGTCGTTGGATTACTCGCAAAAACATCCAATTCTTTTGCCTCGAAATGGCCATATTATCGAACTTATTATTGACGCTTACCATGTTAAACACTTTCACACAGGTCCCAATTTGTTATTATCGATACTTAGACAAAGGTTTTGGATTTTATCGGCTCGTCGCATCGTACGTATGCGTACTCATCGTTGTAATATTTGCTTTCGACTCAATCCAAAACCTACATTTCCAGTTATGTCTGATCTTCCGGAATGTCGTGTCGAGCAAAGCAAAGCCTTCTCACACACTGGTGTAGACTTTGCTGGGCCATTCAATGTAACTTTTTCTCGTAAGCGCGGTGTACGCAGCCAAAAGGCGTACCTGTGCCTTTTTATTTGCCTAGTAACCAAGGCAGTTCATCTAGAACTTGCTTCTTCGCTTAGTTCTGCATCATTTTTGGATGCCTTCAAAAGGTTTCTATCTCGTCGTGGTCCTTGTCAATGTGTTTACAGCGACAACGGTACTAACTTTGTTGCATCTAAGGCTTATCTTAGCGAGCTTAATACATTTCTTCGTTCTGAGGAATACTTTAAGACTTTTACTCACGAGTTAACAAACAATCGTATAGCTTGGAAACTTAATCCACCCAGTGCGCCTCACTTTGGGGGCATTTGGGAGTCCAATATTAAATGCGTCAAATCGCATTTATTCAAAGTCATCGGGACTCAGATTCTGACTTATGAGGAATTGAACACAATCCTTATTCAAATTGAGGCGATTCTTAATAGTCGTCCTCTCTATCAGCTAAGTTCCGACCCTTCTGAACCAAGTGCTCTTACGCCCGCGCACTTTCTTTCGCTCGCACCACTTTCTTTATTACCTGCGGCTGACCTCAACAATGAACGAGCTAATTTGCTTACTCGATTTTCGCTGTTAGACTCTCTTGTCCAGTCATTCTGGAATCGTTTCAAGTCTGAGTATCTCCACAATCTCCAATGTCGCGAGAAATGGAATACTTCAGCTAATCCAGTTTTGGTCGGCACAGTAGTGTTACTAAACATGGAGAATGCACCTCCTCTTCAGTGGCCTCTTGGTGTCGTCACTAAGTTGTTCCCTGGAAGGGATGGAGTAACTCGCGTCGTTGAAGTTAGGATCAAGAGCGGTGTACTTAAAAGACCGATCGTAAAGCTGTGTCCATTACCAAATCAATAATCGTTCAGCCAGCATACATAAAGCTTACCTAGTTTGTAGTAATCGTTTGTCTTAATTTTGCCTCATTAACTTTAGCTTTACTTTGTAGTTTAATACTCTATTGTTCTATCTCTATTGAAGGGGTTCCTTCAAGGCGGGGGGGATGTTCGATATTGTTTGATACACCTTACTATTTTCATCGTACTTCATTAGTCAGTGACATGTCCCATCCCTAATCCTTCCCCCGTACCTCACTTCACTTTTTTGCAACCTTACGTCCGGTCGCAATGGCGCGCGCGCATTAGAAGAAAAAATCGATTTTAAATAATTTGTTGGCCAAATCTAACTCTTAACTAGTGATCTCGCTATTGTCGTAATATCGGTGAAGTGGAATTACTGTGGTGGACACTCAAGCAACCCTCAAGGACAATATTTTGTTATTTGTGACCGCGTGCACGCGGAAGAAGATCCGCCATCAAGATAAGAAACTCAAAATAACGGTGAGAGCTGGACAAGCGTAAGTGTTCTGCAATCCCTTTACCGCCCTAACCCTTTTCCTGTTAGTCACTGATCGAAATAAGTACGAAAATATCCATTCAGCAGTCAGCTAGCCCATTATCTCCATATAATATTTAGACGCCATCTTTAAAAAATAACTTCGCATTTTTAAACTACAATACAGTCCATTTTTCAGTTGAATACTACTCCTAGTTTTATTCATCTTTTGAACCACGCGTCTGTTTAATTTAACAGACCTTTGTTTTTCCCTTTCGCTTTTGAAACACCACCTGGGACCAACGGTCAAGTTAGATAGGTCTAACTTCGAGAACTTCGGCTAGGCAGCGTTCGGGAAGCTGTGCGGTATCTTTTCGTCCAACTTACCGCAGTGTCGCAAGACGAACGTCTATGACCAGTGTGTGTTGTTAGTGATTACATTCGGGACCGAAACGTGATCGCTCACAATGGGCCTTATCAAAAGTCGAAAGGGCAATGGAGAGGGCTATGCTCGGAGTTTAAGTGGCAGTGGGCAGGGCACATTGCTCGCAGAACGGATTGCCGATGGGGCCAAAAATTTCTGGAGTGGTGACCGCGAACTTGAAGACGATGCGTTGGAAGACCTATCACTAGGTAGACCGATGACCTGGTGAAGGTTGCGGGAATCCGTTGGATGCGAGTTGCACGGGACCGGTCAATGTGGCGACAATTGGGGGAAGCCTATGTCCAGCAGTTGACGTCTTTCAGCTGAAATGATGATGATAATGACGATGACGCAACAAACACTACTCGTACATTAGTTTTCATGAAAAACCGTAGCGTTTATCTTTCCTGATTACGTGTTTTGTGTGGCTCACTAGCAGAGCCACAATTGATCATTTACAGCGATAAAGATATACGTACATACGTAATGTACGTTTGACGTTTTGAAAAAGTAATGCTTAATCAAATGCTCTATCATTTTAACACCCACAGGATCTTCCATGATCAACAGTATGGTTTCCCCAAGGGACGTTGTACAACTGACGCCGGTGTAACCCTATTAAAGCACATATTTGCTGCGTGGGAAGAGTCCCAAGACTCAATAGGAATTTTCTGTGACCTCTCCAAAGCTTTTGATTGCGTAAACCACGACACATTAATTTTGAAACTGGAGCATTACGGAAACTTGCACTTAGCCTGCTAAAATCTTATTTGAGCGATAGAAAACAACAAGTTCAAATAAATGGTGTTAATCCACAGGGTTTGAATGTAAAAATGGGGGTTCTGCAAGGCTCAATATTGGGTCCTTTCCTTTTTCTAGTCTATATGAATGATCTACCCTATTTGTTGAAACACCAATCTCAAAATATGGTGTTGTTTGCTGCACTTCTCTAATTTTTAAGATAAATAGACGAGCCAAAAATCTAGTTCAAAATTGGTTCACAGCAAACAATTTGGTATTAAATGAAAAAAAACCGGCCAAGTGCGAGTCAGACTCGCGCACCGAGGGTTCCGTACAAACCTGTAGGAAAAAAAATATACTATGTGATCTAACTAAAAATTTAAGATTTTCGGAATTTTTCCTATATGTGTACTTTATAACGTTGCTTCATGCCAAATTTCAAGATTCCAGGTCGTCTGGAAGTATCCTTTAGGTTTTGATTCCCTTGCGAGTAGTTGCGAGTTTCAAAATATGCGGCTTTAATTGCTGTATCTTTTGATTGCGTTGACGTAGAAGTTTGATTTTGTTACAGCTTAAAGATATTATAGACTTGAGTATTTGTTAAGAATTTCAATATAATACCACTACGCGTTCATGAGTAAAGGGGTAATAAGTTTAAAATTATTAAAAATATTTTTATTATATGATGTAACTAAAAATTTATGCTTTTCGCAATTTTTCCTTTATCTGTGTTATAAGACGTTGCTTCGTACCAAATTTCAAGATTCTGAGTTCACGGGAAGTACCCTGTAGGTTTTGATTCCCTTGCGAGTGTCGAAAATTTGCGGCATAAACGGGAGTATCTTTTGATCGCGTTGACTTAGAAGTTTGATTTTTTCACAGCTCCAAGAGACCATAGACTTGAGTATTTGATATGAATTTCAGCTTGATACCTCCACGCGTTCCTGAGAAAAAAGGTCTTGACAGACAGACAGACAGACAGACAGACAGACAGACAGACGGACAACAAAGTGATCCTATAAGGGTTCCGTTTTTACCTTTTGAGGTACGGAACCCTAAAAAAACTAAATGCATAAGATTTTCATTATCGAATGTTAAAAGTAGTGATTGTGAGATAACATTGAATAAAGAGAAACTCGAATTCGTAGATAAAACGGTTTTCCTGGGGCTTACGCTCGATTCAAGGCTACAATGGGGTTCTCATTTAACATCTCTTGCGGGGCGCTTAAGTTCATTAGAAAAATCCGTCAAATCACTGATGTGGTCTATTTTAGTTACTTCCATAGTATAATGTCTTACGGTATTTTGCTATGGGGACAGGCTGCTGATATTGAGTCTATTTATTCTGCAGAAAAGAGCCATCCGAGCCATATACGAGTACAATCTTCGTAGGTGCGATTCTCTAAGGGAACTATTTAAGGATATTGGCATCATGACGGTTCATTGCCAATACATCTACGAAAACATAATGTACGTCAGAAAAAATCTGCATCTTTTCGGTAAAAGAGGCGATAGACACAATTACAGTACTAGAAATAGGGACCATCTAGTTCAGCCAGGCTTTAGACTCGCTAAAGTAGACTCATCTTTCATGGGGTACTGTTTGAGATGCTATAATAAAATTCCACAAAGTACTCTTGAACTGAATGAGACGAAATTTAAAACATGCATTAAACGCACACTATGTAAGCAAACATATTACAAGAAGAGCGATTATATCGCTGATAAAAAGCTGGTCTTGCTCCACAAGGACAGGGGCGCAAAAATTGGTAGCATTAAATGGCATTGTTGGAGCTGCTGAAGATTGTACAACTATCTTTGAATTGTATAGATTCTATGTTAGTATTATATAATCGCATAGCCCATATTGTGTGAGTACTATGTACTAGAAAGCTATCATTCACTGGAAACCTACTTTAGATTTTGACTTGAATGTGCCCTGGCGGTTGAGAGTATGTCATGCTCACTCAAATGTCTCGCTGATGATGGCGCGTGTGTCGGACCATTTAGCTCCCTTCAAAATGGTTGAGCTGAATGGTGCTGATCCATGCATCATGTTCGTGAACGGGCGCTGTCAGTTGTGACTGGTCATCTCTTAGTTGCCATGGTTTATTGAAAGAATTATTTTGTTTTTACTATGGACACTTTTAACGTGCACATCTTGCTACATTGTTCTCACATAATTTACCATCTCAACATGAATGATGTAACCAAGATTTTGTAACAATTTGATTTAAAAGAGTGTCCATGGAGTTTCTTGCCCGTTCTTCTACATAGAGATCTACGTTAGGGAATGGGCAACTACAGTACTTTCCACAGTTTTTATGTCTTGTGACCGGGACTGTAGCTACATTTAATTTTCATCTGTGTTTCGACAATTCAAAAGTGCCTGTTATTGGCCTACTTGAAATAAATGCTTTGATTTTGATTGATTTAGATTTTTGATTTTGTACATCATTTTGAGATATTATTGATACAATTGTAAGATGGTGGCTCCGCGGCAGAGCATGACACGAAAAAACGTAGGTTTCCAGTGAACGGTAGATTTGTATTACTTTTTCTTATACTCACACAATATGGACTATGCAATTATGTATGATTAAAAAGATTGAATTTATACAATGCAAAGAGAGTTGGGCTATAGCGCAACTCTGCTAGAGCTGCTGAGACTGTTAAATGCTATCAATTTATGTGGAGCAGTAGCAGCATTGAACCAAGCGAAATTTTCAGCGATATAATTGTCTAACCTGTAAGATGCGAGCTTAAATTATAATTTTTTTAAGCCTCTAAAATTCCTTAGTAATAATAATATTTTTTTTGCAACATAATTAAACACCTTTCAGTAATAACTTCTCGACGAGTATAGGCCTCCTCCGTCTCACTCCACTTTTTCACTCCAGTTGTTGTTTGCAAATTTTATAAGTTCAGCCAGCTTACATAGTGTGAGTTAAATACATGTTTGAAACCTCTCATTCATGTCAAGAATATTTTGTGGGATTTAATATAGAATTTCAAGCAGTACTCCATGATAGATAGATAGCTGTCTACTTCAGCGAGTCCGAACTGCGAAGGCTGGCTGAACTAAATGGTTAGAACCAATTATTTCTAGTATTTTCATAGTAACCTCTTTCCAGCTCTCTGTCGAACAGAGCAGGTAAGAAATACCATGTTCATTAATTTGGTAACTCAGCAAACGTGATTTGTCTACGTAAAAGCAAGCATCAGAAAAATGCCCTTTATATAATAAAACACTTTGATATCAGTCCCAAATAATATTTATTATTATTCCATGCCTTACACACTATATCGAATACGCTATTAGTTATTGGAAAAATAAATATATATGATTTTGTTCGAGTCACAGCTTTATTCAGCTTTGTTGAGTACTTGCTTTTTGCTGATTAATAATTATATTGTATTTACAAGTCCAAGATTACGTTCACATTACAATGGAGGATTACAATTTATTTTGGTTAGATAATGACAATGCAATCATTTCAATGTATTCATGATGAATAAAAGAAATAATATTTGTACTATGGTAGAAGCATTAACATTCAAATTAAACTAAGATTCGTAATACGTCATGTTTATTGAAAACCTAAATTAATAGTTACATAGTATTTTCGGTTTAAAATAACTATTCAATATAAGGCGGATTTTTATGTTAAAAAATTGTAATAAATATAAAGTAATATACTGTAGAATCGAGATGTTGAGGCTTAAAATCTACTTATATTAAAAGGGCTTTTAGCGCCTTTAGCCAAATATTTTAAAATAAAAACCACACTTTTACAAGGATCTAATTCAATTGTCACTTCCGTGCGAAGACAAGTAATAGATTTTTTAAAATTTCTTTAATTTCAAACTCAATTAAGAATTCGAATGCAGCTGCAAGCAGCCCTGCCTATTTTAAGATTGGTTTCAAGTTATAAAACCTTACAGTACTTATTGCGCCTATTTTCCAATTTCAACTTTAACTATTTTACTTCAAGACTTTTCGGGTGTTCAAATGAATGTTCTTGAACATTTTCAACAATTCTACTCGTATCGTTATAGTTTTACCGAAAAGTTGTGACAGCCGATTTCAACGGCTAACAGCAAAACTGAATATCGTAAACGCTGCTGCTGTATGCTAGACAAACAGTTTGATCTATCTTTATAATGCAGCAGTCGTTTTTAGGTTTATGATGGTTTAAAGATTCCCTATTTGATGACCTTTTTGATTACCAATATTTTCTTAGGCAAATTAATCTCTGCGCAATAAAACAGAGCCAGTATTTAAGTCACGATAACACGTTATTCACAAAAAACGCGAACCCGAATACTCCTTTGATCAATTAATCGAAATAATGATTACTTGAAAAACGTTAGCTCAAAAATCGATTGTCCGATGTATGTTTTACCGTAAAAAGCTTTTGTGTTATTAGTTAAAGAACCAATAAGGTCCTTCTAGGGACTGACTTTATTGGTCAGGTTCTTCATAAAGGTTAGGTGTAGTACTCGCAACTGGCGTCCGTGTATGACCACATGTATGTACGTGGACGACGTTAAAGGAGTTCAAGGATCGTAACAGGTGCCATTTTGTTTCTGCATACCCCTCACGATAAAAAGACGTGATTTTATGTAAGTTCTGAACTCTAATGAAGAGCTCGCGTATTTTTTTTCGATTAAACGTTCTTTCCTCCAAATCATTGGGCAAACGTTTTGAGAATAAGTGAACTGCGGGCAATCGTGACGCACCCCAATGTCAACGCGTCTTCGTTAGAACTACTCACAATTTTTAGCATAGGGCTATAAAACGTGAATGTGTCGATAGCGAATTAATAAGATAACATTGCTTAAGCAATGGCTACTGTCAGAAGGTATCTACGTACCACATAAGAAGTAAATCTTGCTCAAGTGCATCAGATCCTAACCAATAGAAATAGCTACAGACATTATAATTACAATTGCTTAAGCATATTGATAGTAATACTTAGCAGGTACGTACCAATTAGCATCCAATCATACCACCTTCACGAAAGGGCTGACTTTAGATTTTTTTTTTCCTACAGACATAAAAAATCAACTGTTTATATCACAGTGGTTGAGAATAGTTTATAATTAATGATTTTTAATTTTACTTCATTAGTTTTACATTTTTATTGATATGATGAGTATGTATAATTATAATTATGCGTTTTTGTTTGTAAGCAAAATAAACACGGTTTTCAGTGTCAAATAGACCAAATACTAGTCCATTTCGCACTCTATGAGGCGATTTCTTTGTTGAAATAGGTAATCATTATTGTGTTATTGCTTAGGAAGAATTGAATTATTATAATAACTTTTGTCGTTTGTAAAATATCTATCTACGTATCTGTAAATTTGTTAATAGTTATCAGTCGCAATGCAATAAGGAAGAAATAGTAGTTTACAGCGTTTTATACACAAAAACTGGCGGACGTGAACTTTATTCTGCAAAAAAATAATAATTGAAGATTTGTTTTTTTTTGTGTACGGTTGTCTGATCCCTCACTCTTTCTTTGCGTCGTGGTTGGTTGTTCTTTTGATAGAATCCTGTGCTTATAGTTATCTTTTCAACGCTCTTCTAATTCATTATAATTCTAGACAGTGCTCAAGGCAGTAAATCTAACACATTAATGCATGCAGCTCACGTTAACTCTTGAACAGACACAACTTCACTTCCTTGATCCATTTGATTGAGTATTTGATTTAACCCTACTGCGTGTCGTCTTTTTAATAACTTTGGCTACGCATAGTTCGTAAAATACTGAAGGTGTGGAAAGAAGCACAATCATTTATTTAGGTAGGTACGTGGCCTCTTTTCCGTAAATCATTCTAGGGAAGTTGACGCTTTCCTATTCCATTAACAACTTGGAGGTTTGAGTCCGAAAGTTTGTTTTAACTAGTATATTTTTTGTGTATAAAGCGGTAAATTCTCTTTTGTTTTTACACAACGAAACTATGGAAGATACAAACGTATAGCGGTATAGCACAGTTGGTGTGTTGAAGTAAACACACTTGACGCCAAGGCTTGTCGGACTTAAAACTGTGTCTACTGCCTACCTTATTTCATAGTATTATTACTAAAGTATTACTTTAACTGAAGAATTATAGTTCAACATCGGAAGAAAACAACATAATATAGGCTTATAAAGCCACGATCTTACACGTTCTCACTGTGATGATAACAAATACACGATATTATTACGTTACACAAAATATACATTATGTATATTGATTGAGAGCTACAGAATGACTGATTAACTTAAGAGATTAGATAGACAGCTTTCAGATCTTTTTATATAAATAATTATACATTATCTTATTTTACATTAAAACTGTTTTATAAAACGCCATAACCAAGTTGACAGCTCTCAATCTATTATCAGGAGCGATATGCAAACAGCGTTTTACAATGAGTTTAAATGTAATGCATGAATGTATTACAGAAAATAAATAGCCCACTTCATCGATATTACGGAGTAAATCGATAGCCTTAATTTAATTTTTCAGCGCAACATTGAAAATATTTAGAATGCTAGAAACTAGATGCACGTTAAAATCGGATTTTCATTAGGTACATAGCATCCTTCCAATCCTAGATATTTCATTCAACGCTCGTAGCAGAAGTAAGCTAATGTTAGTGTAATACGTTAGTAGTTTTGTTTTAATTTGATTCTAGTATCTATTCTATGTAGATGTCCTCGATTGGGTACGCAGTTTCTATGAATGTTTGGTAGAATCTGTGGAATGCCCTCCTGAAATAGAAAAATACAACAAATAAAAACTTTGACGTAAAGTAATTAAGTATTACTATGCAATGACACTACGTTGATCTGATTTATATGTCTGCTTCATCCGTCAGAGTAGTTTTGTTTCTGGAGGTAGCTCTCCCTAAGAAACAGTAATTACGTTGGCACTTTGTAGTTATTCTGACGTATCCCACATTGGGCACCCACTCTAATGGCACCTTGACGACTAGTACTTGTTTGGTCCAATAAAAGCAGTAAGAGTTAAGTTATTGTGTCTTCTTTGCGAGTGTGTATGTAATAGAATAAGGAAATACGTACCCCACGGCCTCGGCTACGGGTCTCGTGGACTCCTGTCCTCTGAAGACATGGCATGCAAACCGCTGTAGAGTCGGATGCTTCGTAATGAAGCCCAAGTATCTGTGGTCTCGTGGGTGAAACGCACAGAATGAAACATTCTTTAATGAGTAGAAGTAGTCAATGCATGGTCCATTTCGATTTCTCTGGAAAGTAAATATTAAAAAAAATTATTACGTTACTATATATCCCAACACCTACGTTTCTGTTATCTATACTAATATTATAAAGCAGAAGAATTTGTTTGTTTGTTTGTTTGGTTGAACGCGCTAATCTCAGGAACTACCGGCTCGAATTGATAAATTATTTTTGCGTTGGATAGTCCATTTATCGAGAAACTATAGGCTATATAAGATCACGCTATGGTTACTAGGAGCCGAGCAGCAATGATAAATGTTACAAAATCGGGGGAAATTTATTCCCTTTGTGAGCTTTTTCTTTCCTATGTGACGCAGACGAAGTTGCGTGGGCCAGCCAGTTATTACATATAGGGTGTAAACTACCTTATCACGAAGCCGTCAACCAAGCATTTTACGCAAAAAATATTGCTGGGAAACAACTTTTTTTTTGGGTCAAAAATCACTTTATGGGATATAACTCAATAACGCACTCAAAACATTGTGCTGATGAATGGTTTCAATAGTACGGGGTTCGTGGAGGTATTTAAAGTAAATAAGTCTAATAAAGTAAGTCTTGCAATAAAACTCGTATTTAAAAAAAAACTTGACATAAACTTGTAACTTTGACCCCCAATATCTCCGTAACTAGAAAGTATGGTGTAGAACAAAAAATATAATCGCAATGACGGGGAGAACAAGCGCCTTTCGGTTTCGTTAAGAGGTGTTTTATACCCTATATATTATCTCACATCTTGTTTTTCGCAAAATAGTCAAATGTTCCTAAAGTTGCCTATAATAGTTATGTAAAGTAGTTGTGTGTATTGCCTACACCCAACTGTCAATTCATGTATATTAAGCATTCAATTTACATTAATGATAGCTATTCTAAGTATGTATTTACAAACAAAAAAGTATATGTAGTATATCAACTATCTAGTGCCCACGACACAAGCTTTGCTTAGTACGGCACTAGGTGGCACTGTGTGTTAATGTCCAGTGATATTTATTTATTTATTATTCTGGTAAATAAACGTTGAATTGCTAAACCAAAACTAGATAACAACTAATAAATTAAAATAATTTTGCCAAGCTGACATCAAACGCCTACGATTACTCGAGCTCACATACGCCACTCGTCAATTTAAAGTCCGCTGTTAGTGAACAGGCGCTTTCTAGAAATGGTTTCAAATCCAAAATAAACTGACACTCCAAATAACGTAAGTAACGGCCTAAAAGCGTCTGACATGCTAGCTGGTCCTGTTAAAAAAAACAGTCAAATGCATGTCGACGTTTACCAAGGGGTATCGTATTACCCAGTACTAACTGGGTTATAGGTTGTGCAGGTCACATAGGCAGTCAATTCAAGTATAAAGTACTGGTATTCAGCTGCATCTGGTGAGACTGGAATTTTTCTCCTGGCTATCTCAAATAAAAATAATCAAGTTTGTATGGTTTAACTGCAGCATTTGTTTATAGAAATATGAGTTACAATTTGAATGTTTTCAAAAGCTTTGCCAAATATTATTATTTTGCGCTCAACATAAACTATGTAGCACGCAATGCACCTATTATTTATTATGTAAACATATAGTAGTTGATTGATTGTTCGACTGTTAGATAAACTAGAAGTTTCTTTAGCTACTGTCAGCGAACGTCTTAGACTGGTTTATTTCAGGCGATTGTATTAGTGCCTAGTTTTTGTTGTAACGTTGAAGACCTTGGTTGAATTTTCCAGCTCATGCCGATCTCTGGAATACGCATTTTTGTTTTAATTACTTAGTATGGTAGACCAGATTTACATATAAATAACGTAATTATTGCTCTATACTTCTATAGACGAGAGATATTAGTTTTTCAATACTGTACAATCGTGATGTCATGAATTATGAGATCACATAACAAAAAAAAACCTTTTAATTCGAGTTTCAATCAGGGGAAACAGAAAGTCACTGGTTGTAAAAATAAAGTAAAAGTTTATTCACAGTTCACAATATAAAGTAAAATTAAAAGAGTTCGGTATAAATAATTATTCGTGGACAATACAAGATGCGCGGGAGGTTGAGATGCACGTACGTACATGTGCCTTGTGACGTAGATATTCATCCAAAGTGTCGAAATCACTAACGAGTGGCATTACTATAAATCTAAACCTATACATATACCCAAACTTTGGTTACAAGTACTTAAGTAATTCGGAAGCACTTACAGCTGGTTTCGATCGATCGACCATGCGAAGTCCGTGGTCTGATACTTCCAGTATGCAGGGCTGCATTGTAGGTTCTCCATTGCATTCTGACACTATTTTCCTCACCGCCTGGCATACTACTCCCGTGCCTTTGTGAGCTGAAGTTTCTACTGAGCCCATGTACCTGTAAACGAAATGGTTTTTCATTAATATAGTATATTTTGAGCCAAATTAATTCACATATTCTAAAAATTATAACAATGCGAAGATACCAGGCACTTTCATTTTGAGTAGTCGTTTATTTATTATTAGTTTATAGTTATTGCAGATTTTTTTTTCATGTTACTGAATTCTATTATGTTAATTTAGACATTGTAAAAAAACGTGTTTAAACTTACGCTAATAGATATCGTTCTTTTTTGTCCTTAGCGTTTGCTGGATCGAAGTCGTTGTAATCCATGTCAACCGCATAGGCTGACGGGAAAATTCCTTGTTGGCCAGTTCTTAGATTGACTCCTGTAAAATTGATAAAATTGATTAATTATTTATTTGTGAGCGCCGTTACCCAACAATCTATGGTATAAATGTTACGGATATAAATTAAGGTACATTTGACTCTTACGAACGTGTTGCGTTGACCCCAAGTAACAGTAGTAGTAAGTAGTACTCGTATAAGGGCAGGAAGCTGATAATGATGAAAACTTACAGATTACACTTAGATTTTTAATATTATAAAAAAGTAATTTTGTACTAAAACGAATTTGCCGAAAATCAATCTTAAAGGGAGACAAGTATTTTGCTCCCATAATTGTGCATATAAAACTTTTTAAACCGTGTTATGCTTACGTTAGTTCATATAAAACGAAGAAAGATTTTTTTAAGTTCAAAGACGTTCCTATACTTATGTGAGCTTGGAGGGTTGTATAGATGATTTCGATGACCATAATTCTGTAATTACATACGTCTTACAGTCTCGATCGATATTTTCATCGACATCCAACCTAGCACTGGCCTTGAAATTGCATAAAACGGAAGAAAACTTCCCCCTTAATTAAAATTACCTTCACACCACAAATCTTCAGCTTCCTTCTGGACATAAATAGGGTCGCCGATTTCCACTTCAATTTCGTCGTGATGTCGAGGGTTAAACTTATGTAGGCCTCTGTGCGTAGCTTCAAGCATTTCAAGCTGACTGTGGGGAATGTTTGTCATGTTCCCGGCGAAATTTAGTCCGGTAATGCTGCAACTCGAAGCTGGAGACACTGGAAGTTAAGGATGGGATTTAGAATCAAATCAAAATCAAATCAAAAATCATTTATTTTTTAAACATAAGTCTTTTACAACACAAATAGTGATTGGAGCCTCCCTTTAAGCAAGAAATGCCTGTATTGAGAGACTCCGCTCTTTCAAACCAAGTATTTATACTATTATTTTTCTATTATCCTTTAAACATACAGTATTAGTGTGTGTGTGTGTGTATGAGTATGTGTAGTTGTGAGTGTTTGCGAACGTGTGAATGTGTGAGCAGGTTTGTGTGTGTGTTTAATAAGTGTGCACGTAAACTGTTGCACTCCATTGCGTGCATCCATTCAAGAAGACAGAAACAAGCATTATGACACAAGTGTTAATAGAGCTTCTGTTTCATCATAGCTTAACGGTTTTATCCAATTAATCAAAGTATTTTTGCAGTCATAGTATTGTTTTGTATAAATGTATATTTTCCCATTTATCTGAGTGATGAAAAAGAATGTTTTAAGACAATTTATTTTTGCGAGAGAGCAGTCAAATAAGCTGATATCTTGCAGCGCTACGCCATGATCCACAACGTAGGAGGCCTTAAATAGGTGTATCAACCCATTAGCAGTAAGGTATTGTTGACGCGTAATACTACGAGTATGTTACCGTTTTAAGCCTAAAAATTGACTAAACGTTCTCAGTTTCTCATTTATTTCTGTGACTGAGCTTTTTGTAAGTTGAGGATTTTATACCAAACATTTTAAACTGACAAGACAATTATTAAAGGAGTTTTGAACATGCTTCTATGGCATGGTCACTTCAGTACCTTACTGATTTTTAACCCCTGACGCAAAAACGACGGGGTGTCATATGTCTGACGTATGCCTGTGTGTGTGTCTGTCTGTGGAATCATAGCTCCCAAACGGATGAACCAATTTGGATTTCGTTTCTTTTGTTTGTAAGGTGAATTAGTCGGAAGTGTTCTTGGCTATGTTTGATGGAAATCGGTCCAAGATGGCCGCCGGCTTTTTAAGTCTCTCAATATGAGTTGGGAATTGCTTCATCATTTTAAACGTTTTATACATGTTGTTGATATTGTATACAGTCCCGCAGTTCTATAAGTTTAGTAAGCTTAAGTAATGATACAGTTAAAATGTTGATAAAAACGGTTTTTTGAAATACCGTAGAACAACCGTATCCATATCCAACGGGTCTCGTCGGTAATTTATTAAGGTAAAGAACAAATAAATTCACTAACCATTCTGCTGTAGCGGCGTTGGTGATATACTTTTCGGTCCAGCGTCGATCGGCGAGTGAGCAGTACTGTGTCCGCTGTCAACATCGCCTAGGCTTTGGAGTCTCTCAGAGTCAGGGCTAGAGTCCTCGTCTAGAAGGTACCCGCATTTCAGCACAAGGAGTGGTCTTGTATGACATCCCGGCCGGATCAGCAGACCGGTGAGCGCCCCGAGCTCGTCTGCTAACGACGCTGGTTGGTTGCATGCTAGAATTTTTGCTGGAAATATTAAAAACGTCATCAGTGGCTTCGGATTTTAAAATCACTGATGACATCATTCGACATCTGTAGAACTCATCAAACTTGTCATTAAAATTCTATAGAACTCAGTTCAAAGCGATTCAAACGACTTGTGATAAAAGAGAAAAATCGAAAAATTAAAATTACAAATAAGAAGGGGAGCGCTGCTTCAATGGTTATAATAATATAAATTGAACCAAAGGCATTACCGTTAATTTTGATGATGGTCGCTTGGGATGCATAGATATATATCTTACTAGATTAGCAATTACCACGCCAAGGCGTTGCCACGGGACATATGTACAGATACATATGCGTCGCTAACGTCAGTTCAGTGTTCTGTTAGATGCCTACGGAAGTGGCACAGGACAAAAAATGGCTAAATGCGTATTGAAAGAGTGCGATTTAAAATCACAAACACATAATTAATTAACCGAAATTACTTTCCATACTTAATTTTATTGTTTCTGAGTTTTTATAATGGTTTATATCAACGTAAAAACGTAATTTATTAATTTACATTTTGAATTTTGACAATAAGGTTCAGTGTTACCAGTAAAACTTAGTTTTAGTTTCCAACATTTGTGGGAGAATTTTTAATTGATGAAATAAGTGCTTTGTATTTTTTTTTATAAAAACGCTGTAGGGTGTGTTAAGTGGGTGGAAATAATTCAATAGCTGAAAAAAGAGTCTGACTAGCTACCTGCTAAATTTTCCTTTATCTTAATTTTCATTTTTATGTAATCGCATAGCCCATATTGTGAAAATTCAAAAGTGCCTGTAATTGGCCTACTTGAAATAAATGCTTTGATTTTGATTTTAGATTTTTCTCATTTTCGAAGCACTTCCGTGATCAAGGCAAAATAGATCCAAAATTCGAATGTGTATATAAATTAATAAACGAAATAATAATATTATAAAGAGAAAAGGTTTTTATTGTTTGTTTGTGTGTTTGTTACGATTTAACTCGAGAACTTCTCACCTGATTTTAAAAATTCTTTCACACACAGCTACATCTTTAACCAGTAACAAAGGCTTGAATTATTTTCGCGGATGAAGTCACAGGTGAAGTGCTAGATAGTTAAAAACTTCTAATATATCCATAAAGAAATATGTTATTCGAATATTTTAAAGTTAATTTAATTTATAAATGTATTATATATTTTTTAAGGCTTAAAAAAGTTGGGTAAAATTTTGCATGAGTAGGCCACCCCATCCCACCATTGCTAGTTTATATTGCCGTCTTTGTCTAATCAAGGCGACGGTATTGTTCTTGTGACTTGTGTAAGCGAGACAAATATACGTTCACTTTGAAATGTTAGTGGTTTCAAAGCTACGTCGTCGCGTTTAAATGGTGGTTACACTTTTTTTGACAATTTTGTTGAGGTTTGCATCTCTAGTATCAAATAGGAGGGACAACTTTAATTGTAAGCGGTGTAAAGAATGTCACAATAATAGATAGATCGATGAGCTCGATCTAGCAGCATGTACTTGTATCTTGAAGGTCTAATGTGACCACTAATTGTATGCCTTCTGTTCGTCCGTGGCACACCACTAGAAATTCATAATAACGCCTGTCAATGAAGTGTATAAACAAAACTATCAAAATCAATCGACCATTCAAAATCATTGTCACGATTTTATTAGCGGACATTGGGCCCCTGGTTCAAATGAACCTGCATGAGGACGAATTCTCTGTGTGACGTGCATCATGTTTAGACAGTTACAGTTCACACAGCTTATAGTATAAACTAACAAATACATTCATGTAAAACTATCGATTTTAAGCTATCGATGGTTCAGCTTCGTTATCTTTATTCGAAAAAACAACGATCGATTCGATTCGATTTGTTTGAAAAAACATATTCAGGGTAGTAACCCAAATACATCGAGTTACCAGTAACCATGTAAAATAATCATATTAAACTCTACAACCCTACTTCATGCATAATATAACACCTACAATATGTTTAAAGAAAACCCTGTCCGATCCGTGTAGTCGAGTGCAATTAGACAATATGGTGGAACGAAGTTGATATTGGACGGATTTTCATGGGACTTTTTTATTGACAGGAGTGGAGAAGAAAGTTAAAAAAAAATCGCGTGACATTGGCAGAATTGTCGACATTGGCATCGACAGCACTTGCCATAGGTAATTAAAAATAGAATAAAAAAATTTCGCCGACCGCGACTTTTTTTTTCAAATTCCTTTAGTTTCTTTTTCTTTAAGGGGTGGTATCTGCTAACGAGAGGTTTTCTCCATGTAACTCCTCTTTGATGAGTGAATTTAAATGTTTAAAAATTATATTTTGCTATTAGACTTTAAACTTTAATTGGTACGATTGAAATAATTCTAACTTTATTATTACTGAAAAGAATTGTCAAAACAAAGCATTTTTACTTTGAAATTTCGTAACTACTCCTAGACGGCATTAAATTCTAGTTTTTTTTACACACAAATATTTGTCGCTATTTTCTTCATAAATGGTACAATTGGAATTTTGATCTAATGATTTATATTAGATTAAATTATATTATATTTTATTTTTATTTATGTTATTTATTTATATTTTGTCTATTTTTTGTCGTTGCCATTCAGCGTGGTAATTCTGCCAGTCTCTTGGGGACATTACCAGTTGACAGCGTAGAGGAGGAGTTTTTTGACGCCATTTTTTAAGATTTTAGTTTAAGTTAGTTAGTTTAGTTCATTTTAGCAAATTGTAAATAAGAACGCATTTGTAAAATAAATAATTATGTACCAAAAAAATAAAATAAATCATAAGTGTCATGATTTATTAGGCTACAATTAAATAAAAACCACTCATTTCGCACTATTCGGCCCGCAGTGACTGACGTAACAACCACTTTGTAGTGCAAGCAGATTAAAACTTTATTCTAACAGTATTTCAAACGAAGTTTGAACCACCACAAACAGAGTTGCTAATTTAGCAGATACCACAGCCTTAATAAATAACTTCATATTCGATGAATTCATATAGTAGTGTAATAGCGTGACCTGCGTGCATCCATTATTCGCTAATTTGGTCTGTTTCTTTGTTCATTGGTGTCGTTGTTGGTGTAATGCAGAGGGCTTGGAACATTTTTGTATGAAGCGTGACCCGATTTCTTTCCGCCATTTTGATTTTTTTTCTAAGTAGCGGTCACGAATAAGAGCTATATAAATCGATAGCTAATATCAATACTAACAAGTTTTGAATGAGACAAAATGTACTAAAGTGTCACGTTTCCGAGATACAAGCTATCAAGGTAAGTCCATTCACTGATGGCATTTTCAGCACAACTTGCATTTGTTCGGATACTCATATCTCGGAAACGTGACACTTTAGAACATTTTGCCTCGTACAAAAATTGTTTGTATTGATACCAGCTATCGAGTAAAATAGCTTTTAAGCGTGACCACTACTTAAAAAAATAAAAAATATAAAAAGGTTTAAGCCGTGTTGTTTTGTAGTAATTCATTTTTTTTTGTCTAATTTGTTTTCATGCATTTTATCTTGGCCAATATTCATTGATTTACAAAAACAAAATAAATTTAATAATGAATACACTGTCCATAAATAATGATAAAATAATAGGCAGTGGGTAAAAAACAATGAAAATAACGTCGTGCAAGCAAAAATCGCTTTTTTATTAATACTGACAGCCCTGTAGGTGGAATCATACTAGACTGCCAGTACAACACACGATTAATCAAAATCAAACTATTTTATCGATTACGTGTACTGAGTGCTATATTAATTCTGCCATTATGGCCTAAATGAATTTAAGTAATTATGCTCATGTACATGTAACTCAGTAATGTAAAAAAGTAATAGTTTTAGATCTAAAAACTTGTAGTACAAAATTTTAACAAATCGATCTAATAAAAATGAAACAGATTATTAACAAATAAATTGTTATTATTAAATGTCTCTAAGAACACTGTGAGGTAAATGAAAATAGTATATTATGATATAAGTGAGCTAAGTTGATCATTATACACGAGGCTGTGGGTTGCAGCCCACTATATTTTTTATATTATTATATTCTGTACTAAAATTTGACATTTTTACAATTATTTACCACACAGCAACAAATGCAAACAAAATATAAAATATATAGGAAATGGCGCACAGTTTTATTTTTCTAAGCACCAAATATGACGTGATTGATTACATACAGCCTACTTCAAAATTATAAATCTATTGATAAAATACAGCGGCATAATATATCTTTGTTGTTACAAAAAAGAAACTGTATTACCCAGTTAAATTGAATAATAATATGCTATGTTTACTCGCATATTATTTGCAGTTAGGCGCCAACTTAATGTTGTAGGGATAATTCTGTTATGCACTAGTGTGTAACATTAGTTTGCACATATGAGTAATAGTTCGGTTTAAGACGAACGATGTAATAACGCTCACTTTAGCAAGTGTGTTTAAAATATTATTAACCCACAGTGCTCTTACAGCCATTATTTTATTATAGTATGTAATAGTAGTTTATGCAACTGTGCATAATGAAGGGCATTACAACACGAGTGTGGGTTTAAGAAACGAGCCGAAGGCGAGTTTCTTAATAGCATCACACGAGTGTTGTAATGCCTAATTATGTATAGTTGCATACACTACTTTATCTACCCAAATATCATAAGGGCTCTATGATGGGTTCAGGAACCATAGGGAAATGACCTGCATTGTTACTTGGCCCTTGATTTTTGTGCCAACAGGTTATTAGTTGCATTCGTCGCTGCATTTACGATATCTGGCGGAGTATTCATGTCAATTTCTGAGTCACTATCACTCATTTTCGACAGAAATAAAGAATGGGTTACTGGAAATAAAAAGCTAACGAACAAATGACAGCTCGAAATGGCGGCGTTTCGGATATCTGTCATTTTTTTTTTAATCATAGGCAAACGAACAAAGTCACTATTCTTGTGTCACTCGAGATCGAAAATGTCGTGCGATTTATAATTAGAATCATACTGAATTGGGGTTTTTTTTTTTTTTATCGATATCTGATTTAATGTAGGTGGTACTAGAATAGCACACTCTCTTGAATTTGACACCTGTTCCAAATTTAAAACTCATAACGCAACTGTTTACAGTTGCGTTATGAGTTCATTACAGCACCGTTCATTTCTGCAGGTTGGTAATGCTGGTCATTGCCTATGGTTTTTGAACGCATTAGAGAGGGTTTATGATATTTGGGTAGATAAATACTATAATCATTTGATTGTGTACAATATTATGCTGTTATAATTGCGAAACTCAACAAAAAAATTTAATCAAGTCTAAAACGGAAACGGTCCCGGGTTCTTTTTCACGTTATAACCTTTTTTTCTGGTTTAAAACAATATTCTTAAAGCCTGTTCAAAACGTGTACTACGCCAGCAGCAATAACAGTATTTATTATCCTGAATAAATCATACAATTGCAAGGGCGCTGGTGCATTTGATGAAATTTCTCTCGACGCGAGCTTACATTTGTGCATCAACCGTTGACCTTTCCCTATTAAACACAACGTAAACAGTATTGGGTTATGATGATAAAAATAAACTATTTACTCACATTTTCTGTTCTTTGGGATCTCTGGCAGCTTTCTCCTTTTGCGTTCGCCATTCGTGAATGAGTAATGCTGAGGGCTTCGTTGCGTTTCAGTTATGTCAGGCTGCGATGGTGGTGATACGACGTCATCTTTTACTGTTGTGGTGCCTGTATTCCCATCCACCATACATGGATGCATGTCCTCTTTGGTGTCCTCCTCCGGAGAACACTCGCTCTTGGATGACGGGGAATCATCATCCAATCCCACATTTGGCACTAATCTGAAATAGTAAGGCATGATATAAACGTAAAAGTTGATATTTCGCTAGCTTTCTTTTAAGTTAAATTGTAAAAGGTCCATACTTCAAAGTCTTTATTCCGAGCTCACGTGACAAATTAGTCGAATTGGAACACTATTTCTCAAGAAAACTGTAATGTATCGGTTAGAAAAGTATGTGAAAAGGTGTACTTACGAATAAAACGGCGTTGGAGCCTTTATGTGTTGTGGTAATCTATCGAAAACACGGCGAAATTCTTCAAATTCGCTATCAGCCATGTCGCTTTACATCTGATTGTTAGGTAGAGAGAGTGCCGCATGCGCGACCAGCCCCCCGTATCAACTGTATCGACCGTGTACGTGGGACGAGGCTCGTTGTGCGCATGTTCAACCCCAGTGCGCGCACCGCCGCCGTCACCCTTGCAGGGCGCACGCGTGCATTTCTCACCCCTACATAAATATACATCATTGTGTGGGTGTCGCACGACGAATGATGCATCAGCGGGAAATCCGTTCAACACTAAGGGTTGAACGACTAATGACCCAACTGAACTATAAGCGAGTATGAGCTTTACGTATCTACACTTATAATAATATGAACACATGGCAGTCTATTTTTGTGAATGAATAAGACAGAGATGTAACAATGGTACAGCAATATTATACCAGTTTTATTATTTAAGTTTACTATGTTCATAGTGTCGTGGCGGGTGATGCGCGCAATTATCGCCTCGCAAAGAGAAATCATAAGAAAAATAAGAAAGTTTGTTTTATATAAGCTAAGCAAAAAAATGGGTTTCTCACTTAACTTTATATGCCGTCAAGAAATATCTCTCAGGCGTGCTGGTTTCCTAACGATGTTTTTCTTCACCGAAGCAAGTGAAAATTAAACAATACTAGCCGATTGCCGACAGCCGTTGTGTAGTTTTAAAGTTCTAAGCATACATAGGGACAGACAGACGCGGAGGGAGACTTTGTTTCATAGTATGTAGTGACACGCATGAATCCGAAAAATCGCAGAGTTGCATGTCTTGGATGATCTTTTGAAGAAAGAACCATACTAAACAACATAACCATCCAGTGAACCTGTCCAGTCAGTGCAAGCATTTGTCAGTTATCGTGTAGCTCGAAATTTCGATATTCGCAGAGCAAATTTCATTGGATCAGCTTAATCTCAAGCCTTTTCATCATCGAGGTAGTGAGTGCCAATGGCTTGGCAGTCCGGCGGTCACACAACTAGGCTACGATCAATGCTAAAGGATTGAGACCTATTTTACCACAGTGTGCCTACAGTCAGGGTCCGTTTTCTGGATTGGGCTGTGTTTATGTTGCTGAGTTGCATCAACTTGAACGTATCGATACATTTAAGTTATTAATAACTGTGTTGCCAGCCAATAAAGGTAGGAAAAGTATTTATCAGCTTTCTGAATTCGACAGCACAGAGGCTCAAACAAATTACCTTTTCCTACTGCATCGTTTTATACCATTTAACTTGTATCGTGAAGGTCCTTAGCTGCGTTCATTGTCAGTGTCAGTGTCGGGACTTATTATCATACAACGTGATTTTGAAGGTTCAGCCATATAATAGTAGGTCAGGGGAAGCTGCAACTCGATCTGTAATATATTTTTTTATTTTAATTTCGCAATTTTTAAAACAACTCCCTTCTTGTCACTTTTAAAACAACTCCTAACATGAATAGTAGATTATTGCATCAAGCACAAAGTAATTTATTATTGCACCGAGTGTCTTAGCGAGGGCTCTAATCTAACAGGCACGAGGGCAATATAAATTACTTAAGGTGAGGTGCATAATCTGCTTTTCTTTCAACTATTACCTATAGGAATAGTAGATAAAAGAAACTCATATAATAGTTAAAATAGAAGTTTCTATAACACTGTCGGCTTCATTTAGAATGTTTTCCGGAGTTAATGTGTCGCTAGATGATTCCATTTTAATTCGAAGCCGAAGCACTCAAAATGAGATAGTATCACACTTTATCGTTTCCAAAAATATATTATTGTCAAGCAAAATTAACAAAGGTCCCGCCTAATCAGGTTTTTTAATTTTTTAATCAGAGTTAGCAGCAATCATTTTTTTAAATTTGGAACAAGTAGGATAGAAACGAATACTACGGACGTAAAAAAAAAGTATTGATATCGGCTGGCTGAATAGAGCTAATCCATTGAGATTGGCACCTTTAGGTGCTATTAAAAACTAAACTGTGCAATAATGAAATTTCATACATTTTTATTGCTCTAGAGCTTTAAAGACTCGCTTTGTACTGAGTTTTTAGTGTGATTATGATGAAATTAAAGCATAGTTGGAAGAAAAAAAATTGTTAACGTCAAGAAAAGTTTCGAAAAGTTTATGTGGACATGTGAACCAAAGTTTAAAATGCGACGTTGCCAGCTCAGGTAAAGAGTAATTCATCTTCTATCTATATATGTCACCGTAAAATTGTCAAACACGTTATATTACAATATAACGTGTTTTTTCTAGCGATATTGTAAACTCTCGAAATAACGAACATACGGAAGTATCTCTGCCCCCATAATCGGGACTTGGGGCACACCCCCGTTAGGTTAGTTAGGTTCCTTTAAACCATGCACTCGGAAATAGAAGAGAAGAGAGGCTCCATCGACTACGCTTCTTAGGGGAATATAAAGTGTTTTAAGTTGTAAGTAATGTTTCATTAAATTGTAAATTTTTTACTATGGACACTTTTATGTATTCCAATTTCTTAAAAAAATAATTTATACAAACTAAATGCTGTGATGAAATTTATCTAAACTAGCTGACCCACGCAACTTCGTCTGCGTCACATAAGAGGGAAAAAGCTACCTACTACTACCTACCGACTACTCCCTACCTACCTACTACTACCTACCTTCTACTACCTACCTACCTACTACTACCTACTACTACCTACCTACCTACTACTACTACCTACCTACCTACTACTACATTTTTTTTCATAAGAACCTTCTGACAATAACAAACACAACAAAAAAAGAATCAGCCAAATCGGTCAAGCCGTTTTCATGCTATGTCGTGACAACGGAAAACGGGTTTCATTTTTATATATAAGTCACCGTAAAATTGTCAAATACGTAATATTGTAATATCTCTAGCGATATTGTGAACTCTCGAATTATTGTCAAATGAACATACTGCTTACAATAAAACGCATTATTTTTCGTGAAATGCATGCGATGGTAGTCAACTCACACGGTGTGGAGAGAAGGAGGGGTCCCCCTTGCCCAGTGGTACCACTCGCATGAAAAGATACTGTACCATTCCTGAGAAATATCGATTAATATAACTTAACGGATCTGGTTTGTACTTGATCCAAGAATTAGTAACTGCAAGGTGAATGAAGTGGGAAGTAAATCTAACAGTCCACTTTCTTGTTTTTGCTCTTGCTGGACAAACAACCAACAGCCTATCAACTAAATCAACACCTCCCATGTTTCGGTTGTATTCTTTAACGACTTCTAGGCGAGAGACCTCAATATATGCTATTGATTGCCTATTATATCTTCTGCAGTAATCGGTATTTTCAGCAGCATAAGCCGTTAAAAGTAATATTACCGGTTTGTTATCCATCCATTTGGTAATGGATATTTTACCATCATTTCTTACGAGAACGTCGTGGCTCCCTTTCCCTTTTCTCGTTAAAGTCTTGTCATCGATTTTTTTTTCTCTCAGTTCGACAGGCACCCTGTTCTTCATAAGTGTCCCGATACATGTAAAACCTCGGGTATCAAGTTCATTTGCTCTCTATGTATGTTGAAAGCCACCGATAAAGATCACAGCGGAAAACAACAGCCGGAAGAAACCCAAAGGTCTATTTTCAAGTCCAGACATTGGTCAAATCATATGAAGACCATACAGATTATATATTGATTATTGCTTTTGAACAAATACGCACACAGATTTTTGTGGGCCTGTCTAGGCAGTGCAAGCATTTGTCACTTAGCGTGTACTCATAACACAAGGAGCTCAACGACATGACGAACAATACCAAAGAACGGTCATTTTTCGGACGTGATCAAGATCGATAGCACAATGTTTTAAGTGCGCTACATTAAGTTCTACCACAAAACATGATTTATAACCTCAAAAAAAAGTTGCTTGCCGGCAATATTTTTTGCGTAAAGTTACTTAGTTTGATGTACAGAATGCTTCGTTAACGGCTTTGCGATGAGGTGGTTTACAGCCTGTATATTAGTAGTTTGCACTATGCAGTGTCATTAAATAACATATGAAAACGTGTATTTATCGCGAATTTACCTTTAACTTAAGCCCGACGTTTCGACCGGATTGCACCAGCCGTGGTCACGGGGAGGCTGAAGTATTGGAGGTACCGCGACAGCAAAGCGAAGGCGTTGGCAAGGATTTTTGGGTTCTGTAACTCCATCCAGTGGTTGGGTCTATTACATGCTTTTGTTCCTTGACCCTATCAGCGACTGTTCGCTTCGTTCGGCCTATAGCTATGAAGGAACGGTCGCAGCTGCAATTTTATAAACACCAGGAACGACCGTCTGGTGTACGGAGACGCTTAGCCACTTTGTTTAAAGGAGTATTGATCGACTTTATTGAAAACCTCTTGAAAAGTTTCCCAATTCTGTCCGTCACCCCTTTCACATAAGGCAAAACCGACTTCAAAAAAAACAAAAAAGTGAAAAATAACTTTAGCTTCTGAAGTCGGTGACCTTTGTTTGATTGCTTTAGTTATTTTGTCACCGACTTCAGAAGCTAAAGTTATTTTTCACTTTTTTGTTTTTTTTGAAGTCGGTTTTATTTTTTGCAAAAAAGTTTTTATTTTTCACTTTTTAGTGGTTCACAGGTGCTTGATACATGGAAAGTGCATACCGTTACAATTACAACAAGCCCAAACACGACTATGGTACATTGTCTCATTATGGAGTTCCGTGACTCTTGGCTTCATCATCAGATCTGATGGTAGAATGGTTCTTATCAAACGCAAATGCTTCACTTGTTGTAGAAAATACCAAAATCGCAACACGTTTTCAGATAAAATTTGAAGAGTTCCCTCGATTCCGCCAAGATTCCATCATCAGATCCCAATTTGGTGGCTATGGGACCAACTTGGAAGTATACCCTTTCAAACAAAAAAAGAATTTTTCAAATCGGTTCAGGCGTCTTCGAGTAATCGGTGAACATACATAAAAAAAAAAAAATACATACAGTCGAATAGAGAACCTCCTCCTTTTTGGAAGTCGGTTAATAAACGCTGGCAGTCTGCTTACATCAATGAGTCTTTTCTACGTAGTGTCGATCAGATATTTTCATACTACTAGAATTGAAAGTTTTTTTAAATCATTAATTAAATAAAAACTGGGAAAAGGAAGTCAATGTCACACATGACATTGTTACCTGGTATGTCACAGGGAAATTGATGCGATTTAGGTACCAGTATGTGTTTAGCTATTTTAGTAGCTGGTAGTAAGTATAAAAAAACGTTTAGTTCGAGAGGCTCTTGAGGGTTTGAGGTTGGTAGTGACTATTGTGACGGCTGGCGGAGAGGCTTAGCGTGTTGACAAAACTCTTGGGACGTGCCCTCTTCCCGGCTGCTGGGATGAACGATTACGAACCAATGCAAATACTACAGTCACTGGCTTTTCAGTTATTTTTATCTACTACGATCTTGTCTTTTTATAAGGTGCTGAAATGTTTAGGCAGAAGTATAGACCCACATTTCGCATTTATGTTTATGTCGTGTGCGATTAACCGGACGATCATTTATTTTTAAAGACATACAAACCTTTCCAAACAAAATCATTAGGTGTGTAACAACAGATAGTATATTAAGAAAACGTCTCCTACCTTCAATTCATATCTGGGCTCATGAGATTGCGCTACTTGGTTGATAACTCGGACCCATGTCACTGCGAGGTGTGCGTACAGGGTGTTCAGGGGGAAGCTACGCTTGGTTATACTCGGTGCAGGAGCTTGATAATAGTGTTCGTAAGAGGCACTCATGGACAGGTGAGCCACTCTCTCAGCTCTCCTGAGGAGTTCCTTTTCTTCTTTTGAGGCGTCGACCCACCTGTCCAGGTTTGACGCACACCATGAGAGGAACTCTTCTGGGGGCAGCATAGTGACGTCCTCCAGGTCGGACAGCAGGCGTTTGTGGTGGGGTCTAAGGGCGGCGCTGTTTTCTTTGTGAGCAAGGACATATTTTATTTCTGTGAGGGTTATGGCTGAAGCCAGGTGTCTCTCCCGTCTGTAGATGGGAGTTTTTGGTGGCAGCACCTCCTCGACACCTGGCAGGTCTTCGGTGTCCATAGTGGATGGTCAACAACAGATAGTATATTTTCACTTGAAATAACGTTCACATCATATAATGTTCATATGCTATAAAAACAAATAACCTGATTTCATGTGATGTTACAGGTCATATAAACTTCTTTTGCTCAAAAAACATTTATTATAACGTTTCTTTTAAATAATTTTCACTTTTTATAATGCTCTTTATACATAACATTCAGTTGACCTAACTTTCATTTGACCAAATTTTCATATTTACTCATTTTCTGACAAAATTCTGTAATGAATAAGTAAATATCTGGAAACTTCAGACTGTTATAACCTCATCTAACCAAAATGATTCACCAACAATAGAGGGGTTCCGGGTCTGGGGATTTTCGCTAATGGTCACTGTTCTAACCTAACCGACTCTACTACTTAACTCTGGAACATGGCGTGATCAACTCCGCAACACAAGTGTGGCCCGCAATATGTTGACAGCAACTCGGAAACATGTTTATGCAACCATGTTGCTAAACAAATGTGTACCGAGGCTTAATGGTCACTGTTCCATTCTAACCTAACCCAGATGATTCACCAACAATAGAGGGGGTCGTGGGGTACACGAAATGAGCAGGCGTTTACATTCCAATCAGTTTTTGCAATTTAGAACACAAAGTAGATAGTTTTTCAAAATTATATTGAACGTTAATATAGATTTTAAACGATGTACTGTTATTATTAATTAAACCAATTAAAATTAGGTAAACTAAAATTTTAACAATTTATCGTTTCAATTATATCATTTTATCGTTTCACTAAAGTTATATGAAATTAAATTAGGTTATGTGATCGTTAGAACTTTTGTTATTATATTAAATGGTACGCAACCAAAATCATTATATGACCGGCTACCACTTGCATGAATATTGGAGACAAAAAAGAGTTACATATTCTGCTAATCTGTTGCATGAAATTAATTTCAAGCGTATAAACAATTTTTTTAGGATGGGAAATCATCATATAACTATTTCCACTCTGGGCGAAGCGGGAGGGAGTGTCAGACTCCTAAAACCCATCCATGTTCCTTCCTACGGCGGCCGGTAGCCACCACGTGGCTCCCGACTCCCGGTGCGTCTCCCACAACGGCTGGGACGAGAGGCTCTCTCCCTCTCGCGTTCCGCTACCTCCTTCGCTAGCATGACTTCGCAGAAGGACTTCCCATTCCGTCTCGCTCCGCACCATGAATTAAACCAGGGCCGGACGCGAGAGGTCGCCGCCGCCGATCAACATTTTGTTTGCCTTACGGTGTATTATTTCCTTGTGTGGGTGGTTTTTTGTGATATTCTTTCTGATTTTTAGTTGCAGCCAACAGCATTGCGCCTTCAAATATGTAGGTCAGGTAAATATCCCAACTAGTACATTAGCGAAAATTACAGCCAAGGCCTCTACTACAGCCAAAGGCTCTTTTATAGCTGTACAAACGGATAAAATGATTCTCGCTACTTTTGAGGGGTGTTCTCTACACTGTTAAACAGCACCGCAACAGCTAAGGTGTTTTTTTTTCACCATTTTACAGCCATTAGCCAGCTGTGACGATGTCTTCTGATTTGCTTTTTAAAAATGCATGGGCACAAATAATTCAAGACTCTGGTCCTCAACCCAATAGATGAATAGATATAAATCGTATATCGTTAGAAAGGTATATTTTCATAGGGCACGAATAGATATGGCGCTTGAATATTGAACATTAAATCATTTTGTGATGAAATCTGTAAGTATTTTTGATACATTTTTCGAACAACAGAACCAATTTTAATGATTTAGATATTCAATGAAAAGTTTTAATCTTTTCAGTGTTTTTTTTTTCGGATGTGAAATCATCAAATGACCCGAGCGGAAGGAAATGTCCGACTTTTACAGACTAAAACCACAGCATTTTCTTTTTGAAAGAAAAACTTCTACATATAATCGATTAATTCAATCGGTAATATTTTGGAAACTATCTTCCTCATTTCCAGATTGAGAAGTGAGCTTATTTTTCATATTTTGAAATAGAAAAATATGATTAATTGTTTAGACCATATCTCAACTTATTACATTTTGGCCCACCGATTTCCATCTCCTTTGTGTACCCTTCTTATTTCTATTGTAAGGAGAGCGTATTTTTTTATCAACAAATAAAATTTGGTAAAATTTTTAATAAGATTTTTGGAAAGGATTTTTTCGTCAAACTGCAGCAGTAACTTTGATTTTCATTGATATGTTAATGAAAAAACAAAGTTTGGCTGCTCAGTGTAAATTAACCGATAAAAAAGCGTTCATTGATAAATATTATTTTGTTTTGTGCAAAGAAACCATTTGCTCGAGAGTCGGAGTCGCACTTACTTAGATTTTGAATTAACAATTCATCTCTGCACTTCTCAAAAACGGAAAAATATTGTTTCACTCGAGTCGTCTGTAAAATAAACCCTTTTCTTACATATCTTTATTCTTCCGATTCTACAGATAACAAAAGGCTAAAAGTTATAAATGGGTAGGTTTCGTCTTGAGGAATAAATGCGTAGATAGGTATGGAAGACGTAGTGAATGTAATAATGAAATCTTCACGTAAGCAACGCCCGCTTACAATAAGAATATTAATTATTTATCTGACTTTCATGAGGGGTATTTTTGTATCAGCAAACATGCATAGACACTAGATATAAGTGAGCGTTTTATTATAACGCGTACTTACCTTATATTGATAGCCGTAGAGGGATTCGCAGGACTTTGCCCATTAAAAAAAATGTTTTGTATACACCTTGAATACAGTAACACGTTGTCGTGACTTTTTGCCCCAAGTACCTAATATTAGCAATAATTTTGTAAGAAAATTCTGGACGAACATATTATTAGTTTGCGATGTATTAGCAATAATTTTGTAAGAAAATTCTGGACGAAAATATTATTAGTTTGCGATGTCACACCTCTGCTCACAAAACTAGCTGGGCTTGGTTGGCATCGCTCCAAATTATTATCAAACGACTTTAGGACATACCGAATTACGTCCACAAGACATGCATCACATTTTTTCAAATTATTGTATGTATATCCATTCCTTAAGAATTTAGCAATCCTTCAGCTTGTAATTAATACGTAAGTGACTAATAACTCTCACTATCGTAAATCTTAGGATTATCATATTTTTCGAATTGTTGCCTTCTATTAATCTTAGATTTTCCCAGATTTTCCACATAAATTGTAGCATTTAATAATGAAACTTACATTGTTTTCTTCCTTATAACCTCTAGATTCCAGTGGTTGAATTAGCTAAGTATTGTCTTACCGGAAAAAATGCGAAAAATCTGTAAAAACACTTACGAAAACCAAAATAAACAGGAAAAGTAAATGTCAAAATAATGAAGTTGTCTGTCAATCACTAAAAAGTCGGTTTATAACATTCCGTGCCACGTTGATTGTTTAAACAATCTTTGCGATTTTAGTGTAAACCTTTAAAAATAAAATTAAAAATGCTCACAGTTTAATAATATTTATTTTAATATTCTTTCTGATTCTATAATAATTATAGCAGGTATGATTACCAACGGGTAGGTACCGTACTTTTTTTAGTAAACAGAAAAAAACGCCCCTATTCACGTAAGTATTTGCTGTCAAATGACATTGACCACGTCCACAACAGGAATGATTTGACTCGCAAAAATAAACATAGCTTTTTTATCATGATTTTAAGATTCCGTTTTCATTTCTACGTAATATTTCGTTTAGGTACCATAGTAAAATGGTTACATTTTTTTGGTGTTATTATGAATAATAAATGCAACGATCAGGTGGGCCCAAAAAAAATTATCTCCTTTTTGAATATGTTATAATAATTTAAGGATAGGACGGTCGAATAAGCTATTTGGTTTACATTTTACAATGTAATTTGTAGGTTAAACTGTAAACCAAATAGCTTGTTCCACCATACATGTAAAATATTGAGGAGCTCGTGGCAAAATAATAACAGCCGCTCGCTTTAGGTTAAGCCGTGCTTGCCTAGATTGGTCTGTGCATAAGGAACCATCCTTTACATACGGAGTTTCCTCCGTGCCTCGGAAAGCAAACGTTAAGCTGTTTGTCCCGGCTGTCATATGTCCATCTTTGACAGTCGTTACAGGTAAGTAGTCAGTTGCCCAAAAAGTCTGACAGCCAGTTTTACCTGGTGCCATCGTATTTTCTAGTATTAACTGGGTTGTGGAAGACTGGTATTAAGCTGCATCCGGTTAGACTGGAAGCCGAACCCAACATAGTTGGGAAAAGGCTAGGCAGATGATGATGTTGAGTATAATCGGTGTAAAAGTACGCTTTTAACTTTTAATTTGGCAAATAATAAAATTCAGTAATAGCAGATGAGTCTGAAACGGTTTACCAACAGTCGATTCATCTATGAACCATTGGTCAACATTATCTTTAAACCAAACCACTTTTTAACCACTTTTCTTCCTAAGGACTTTTCACCCACGAATATTTTATGACTAGTAACTTTTCACCCGAAAAACAATAAGGCAGATGAAAGTACATAAAAGCTTCTTGAAATAACTAAAAAGATATCATCATCATCATCATCATCAGCCTATAATGTTCCCACTGCTGGGACACGGCCTCCTCTCAATGAGAGGGAATGGGCTATAATCTACCACGCGGGCCCGGTGCGGGTTGGTAGATGTCACATGTCCTCGAATTTTTGGTTCTAGGACATGCCGGTTTCCTCACCATGTTTGCCTTCACCGTTTTGAGAGCAGCGGTGATAAAATAAATTACACAAAGTAATGCGCCTGTCTGGGTTCGAACCCACGACTGACTGCTCGTAAGTCGGGGCCGCCACCAGTGGGCCACCGCTGCTCACGTAAGTCAGCTCTCGCTGTTTCGTAACTAAAAAGATATGATATCTTTTAAATACTTACTACCCAGTTCAAAAATAATAAAAAGTTGTCAATGTATTAAATACTAGTCTGTGGCTGTATGTAAAATGTTCGTTTATCAATAGTTGTTACTACGTATTATAAATTAATTTTATAATAGTACATCAACTGCATAAAACGCACGAGGATTTTATGTACGAGGTGTACACTCTACTTTTCACTTCCAAAACAAACAGCACCATGTAAATATTATAATTAAAAATGAAAGTTACATTAGGGCATTGAGAAATATTTAAAGTAATCGCTTTTCCTGGCATATTTAATGTTGAATTGGATTGTATTTGTGATGCGATATTTGCCATATTGTTCAATTCAGGTGCTTTTGAAGTATCGGGCTTATCATTTAAGTTCTGTTCCAATGTTAAGTTAGCACTAGATGGACCTGCACATTTGGGACCATGTTGATTCCTGCCTTAATGGAGTCGGTGATTTTAGCTTTTTGTTTTATGGATTCTTCAGCATAGCCTTCTGCCACTTGGTCGGACTTCCGCCATGCCGCTTTAGTGTTGTCAGATTTCCTCCTGAATCAGCTATGAGCGTAACTGACGTTCGTCGATAGAAAATGGCTTGTGTACTATTCAGGGTATCTAATTTGAGAGATACTGCCATTTCCTTCGACATTGCAGGGAATTTATTGCATCCTATGGGTTGCTGAGTACATTTCCCGTTTGATAGTTAAGGAAAACCGGTTTATTGTTATATTTTCTGGACGTAGAGCTTTTTTAGTTTTTGTGTCAGGTAAGTTTATAAGCCACCAATTAAGTGTCTGTTTTCACGTCATCCACAGTAATTTCGATAAGTTCTATTCCTCGACGTGTACACTAATTCCAAATATGAGCGCCATTTTCAATAAATAGTAATCATTATTGCAACGTTGCACATGCACCCTAATATACTAGGTAATGAATTATTGTAAAAATAAAATTAGTGTTTAAAAATTATGGGATATGTACTTTTGCTCAGTGGGAAGCAAGCAAGTTGTGAGCTTCACGTAGGCTTTTATATGCTCGTCGTTTTTTTATCTCCACGGTTTTATCTAGAGTACTTATAGATATACACTCCATTATGTAGAAGGCTTATAAGAGACGGAAACGATTACATACATTCTTGGGTCTTGGGTCTGGATGTAACGACACGAAAATCTGGGAGCTGAGTTATTTGATTTGAGGTATAGTAAAAGTGGTATTATGTTTTAGAGTCTATAAAGAAGATCATTACTTATAAGTTCTTAAAGCACAAAACACGAAACGAGTAGAGCAGAAAGAATTGCCAAGTGTCAATGTCGGTCCGCTGTCAATGCTGTCACTGATAAAAGACAGTTGACACTGTTTTTAAAAATATGATTGATTTTAGTCGAAACGACTTCGATTATCATTTATATTTTTAAGTTATAAATAGACATTTTCAATATTAATTAGTTAATGCTCTCTATTGTAAACAAGTAATCAAAGTGCATTTAAATAATTTGAGTTAATTACCTAGTGCTAGTAGTTTATTTTTGTAATTATGTAATCGATTAATTCAATCGCTAATGTTATGAAAACTATCGTTCTCATTTTTGTCCTCTTCCAGATTGAGAATTGAGCAGATTTTTTATATTTTGAAAGATAAACATAAATCTTTTTTTTATACTATATCTCAACTTATTACATTTTGACTTACCGTTTTCCATCTCTTTTTTTAGATAATTAATCATACAATAATCAACATTAGCTTGACGTGATGATTCTACCGGGTTGGCTTGTGGTACACGCTTTGTTTGTGTGAAGTAACGTTTTATACGTCTTCGGTGTGATCTGAGTCTTATTCTAAAGCAGGGATTCCCAGACTATTTTAGGCAAGAGATCCTATTTCTTAAATGAACTGATAAGTCGGACCCCCATAACCAAATTACTTTTTATAAAACGTTTTTTTCTACTTATCTACACTTATCTACACTTATATTATAAAGAGGAAAAATTTTTTTTTTTTGTGTGTGTGTTTGTTTGTAATAAATAAACCCAAAAACTACTTTGCCGATTTCAAAAATTCTTTCACCATTGGAAAGCTACATTAACCCTGAGTAACATAAGCTACAACGACGCGGGTGAAACCGCGTGACGTCCGCCAGTAGTGAGATACTCGTAAGTAGAGCAGTTTGTAAATGAGTTTTGTCTAAAGTAGGACGGAAAGAATCAATTTATGTTAGCTGATAGGATGCGGCTAGCTTAGTTACTTAGAGATAAACTATGTGGTACGCACCACACAAGCACTCTGTATTTCTACTTAATACTTCCGCGTCTTATGCATATAAGAGTATACTTCGGTTAAATGAAAGATTATGTGCTGAATTAAATAACTCTAAATTATAAGGAATTGAGTTTATTTTATAAATAACTACAACAAAACAAAACAGTTAACAGGGCCTTTTCCCAAGAATGGGGCAATAGCGTTATTGGCCTCTAATGTTCCCACTGTTGGGACACCTGCCTAACCCATACTGAACTCACCTGGTGTCTGTCGCCAGTCACATTCACAGAGAAGTACAGTAATTTCCTAAAAGTAGAAGAAATAAACATCTTTGGTTTAGAAAAAGTATTGTATACGAGTTCACGGCTTAATAAAAGCTGAATAAAGATACCGTGTAGTAATAACAAGCGTCAAATCGTTGCAAATCAGAAAGGCGCTTGGGAGGCGTCTCTAAGGAAATTGAATTAAAAGCCCCTTCGTCTGCGATTCAAGTTAAATGTTTATTTATTTGCTTTGAAATATAATGGTTTGGTTTACTTGACTTTATCATCACAGAAAACATTCTAAGGAATATTAATTATTATTTGTAGTATAAAGTGTTTTCAATTATATTTGAAAAATGTTGTCTGTACGTACTCTAATTTACTTAACTTAACTAACTTAACAAATTGAGTGAATATTAGAAAAGACAATAACAAGTCATCATCTTTTGCCTAGCCTTTTCCCAACTATATTGGGGTCGGCTTCCAGTCTTACCGGATGCAGCTGAGGACCAGTATTTTACATGAAGCGACTGAGGAGGAAGGAGAATAATAACTAAGGAATGAATTAACAACCGTATGTCCTATGTGAGTCCAATAAAGGATTATTTTTCAATTAGGTTGGCTGCTGTAGAAATAGTTTGGCCAAAAGGGAGAGCTTAGCCCAAATAGAAAGCCAGTGTGGAGCTGGTCTGCAAGATATTTTGGCGTTTGTTTTCCTTTCTTGAAATTAGTTCAGAATAAGCTATTCTACGCTAGAGACATTATGGAAATTTTTAGAAAAAAGGGGGTAAAAAAATTTTATACAAAAATATTTTTAGATCGTTCTAGAATCATGAAACTCTGAATAAATACTTATTAATAAAAATCAGAAATAGCCGTTTTATCATTTTTTTTAATCACATCCAGATACGCAAAAAAGAGGGTTTTGTGTTTAAAAGAAATTTACTTCATACACCCATACAGTAAAAACTAATTATGTGTAACCTTTTAAAGTTTCTTTTTGAACTTTAATTATAATTATTTATTGTTATTGTCTATACTTCAAATAGAATACAGATAACCATAATTTTAAAGTTTTCTAGAAATTGGATTTTTGAGGTAAATGGTGAATACGCACAAATAGCGATTTAAAGACTGATGATTTAGCTTTCGTGACTGATGGATCAACGCACAGACTAAACCGCTGATCGTAGAGTTCTGAAACTTGGAGGGTGTGCTCATTGTATGATGTGGACATCCGATAATAAGATTTTCCGAAATTCTACCCCTGAGCGCATAAAAAAGCGGGGCAAAGTTTGTATGAGACAACGTGATTTCTTGGTCCAATGTACTTGATATTTTGCATAAATCTTTTTAACAGAATTGATGGAAGACGTGTTTCGTATTTTATTGAAATGCATCACCTAATGGGGTTAAAAATAGTTAGACGATTATTTTGGCTCGGCCGGTGATTTAATTCGTTTTCATTTAATAAAGGTTTAACTCAGTTTGGTGCAAATACTCTAAAATTAAAAATTAAATGTCTCGAAAGACACCGTATTGAATTTGAAGGTTTCTAAGCTTCAGAGAGGTCTTGCAGTTTTCAGACATAGTCTCATAGGGACGTACTGTTAGAAATTTTAAATGGGGGACTAAAACATTTTGGTTATAAAATGGTCACCAAAGGTCTGTCGATGAAGACGGAAGGTATTTGAAACAAGGCCGCAAGAGTTTACAGTACGACTTTCATCGAATATCTGACGGTAGAGATGGAAGACAGTTGCAAGAAGTCCTCAACTGTTTACAGCATAAAGGGTGTAAAACACCTCTTCACGAAGCCGAAAAGCACTTGATCTCCCCATCATTGCATATAAATTTATTTTTTATACATATAATTAGTTTTATTTTATTTTACATATTGCTGATTAATGTACTTAACTAAAATAAAAATAACAGTTTATTTTTTAATTTTTCCCTGCTTCAGTATAAGTCATTGTTTGTTGGCCTTGCAGACTACAGTTGTTAGATTAAATATGATCCTTCAAGTCTTGCGAACTGGCATGAGGAGCGCAGGCCGAAGGCGACAACGACAATTGCGACAGAAAGTGGGTGTGTATTGTAAAATGCGTGCGAAGCGAGCGCGTGTCATGGAGTCCTAGTAGGTGCTTATATCTCGAAAGCGTTGCGGAATATTGCTAAATTAATGAAAAACAATCCCCTTTGACCACTCTGTCGTCGACTACGCTTTTTAGGTGACTATAAAGTGTTTTAAGGTTAGGTTACCATACCTGGTTTTTCTCAAGAACGGTGAACGGTGTTTCCATGCTAAACTCTTACGGGAGAATCGCCTCGCCGAGAAGGCTCGCTTTTACAGGGGAGTGAGCACCTTACCTCTCCCGCTTCCTACCAAACGATACTAAATAATTCCATATTTTCATTCTAATAACTAAATAGCGCAATAACCTCAAAACTTTAACCATGGATATCTCCATAACCATGGAGCTCCGAGATATAGAGTGGTACAGGTGGTATTACGCTCCCCTTCTAATGCCTCCTACTCTCCCCGCCCCTAAAATCATTGTCCTGCAATGGAAAGTTTAAGCAAGAATATAAAAATACAAATGTAAATATGGGTGGAACCTTTTTTCGAAATCTACCTCGTCCTGCGGCTAGCCGAAAGGATTTTTTTTCTCTAATAATAGTCACATATCAACCACAAAAAAAAAACAGACTGAACTGAAACACATACACAGATGGTATCAACATAGCTACGTATAGTAAGTGAATAAGAACGTTACGTTAATTTTACTGTGTAACGAGGCATGAATAAGTCAAGATAATGGGGAACGAGCTTTTGTTATAGTCAACCGACATGAGGGTCGTATCTAATTTTCCTAAGTCCAAGGATGTTTAAATGAGATATGATAGGGTCATGCTCCAATAAAATTAAGTAAAACGTAACAACGAATTTCTAGTAAAATCAATTCATTTAAGTCTGCAGTTTCAGTAAGTCTAGAAAACTGTACAAAATTCACTCACACAAACATGCACAGTCGTGGCTAGGCGCTTGTGGCTCAATAAACAAAGGGTCGAACAAGCCATGCTTGCAAGAATCCGATCCGTGGATGGCGGTGACTATTCATTAACATAAACCGAGACCCCTCTGTACCTGACTATTGGTATCGACTGTAATTTATAAATCTTTGACTACTGTTTCGGGTGAGTGAGAAATCAGAAAATCTGTCTACCAAACTTACCAAGGTGTATTATGCAGTTACTGGGTGACGGAGGCTGGATAGGCAGTCGCTCCATGAAAATTCTGGTATTCAGTTGCTGCTGGTTAAACTGAAACCCGACCCTAACATAGTTACGAAAAGGACTGACAGATGACACAGCCAAGTGAAGACAGGCCAAGTCAAGAGAGATAAATATTGGGAGTCGCCGGTAAAGAATCTTAGTCCCAAGGTTTTTCCAAATTATTTGTTTTTAATGGCCAAGAAAATACACATCGACTGAACTTATACATATTTAAACAGCATGAAGATGTTGTGTTGTTGACTTTGCGAGGAAAAATAATTAAAAACGTTTATTTTTTTTGTCTTTTCCGATAGCGTTTCAAAAATCAGAGTGGAAAAATATATCCTTGTAATATATTTCAAGAACTAACCTACTTTTACAATTCTCATGCTAAGGAAATGGGGTGAATAAATGGTGGGGTCGTTTCTTCGTAATGAATGATACGGGATGCTCTTTTCGCTAAACAATGGTAATAAATACAGTGACTGGATCGCTTACCGCCCGTCAGCCAACGGCTACGAGGTAGCAGGCTTGCGTTCAGATCCACACTTACTAAAGAAACTATCACAGTGTGGGTAGCGACCATATAAACTCGCGTACACGTTAGCGGTAATAACAAAATGTTTTACTACAGTTTGTTAGAGAGTAAAAAATGTGAGCTTAGAAAGTGTAATCTACTCACCTCACGAGCTTCTAAATGTTTCAGGACGCCTTTCTTTTGTTTTGTACTTACCTAGCAATTTTACAAAATTTCGACACGTAATCTAAGTGTCGGAATTTTAAAGAATTTGATAGAACAAGTTATGATAAATGCTTCAAGTCAGTGTTGACTACGACACAACTGTTAGTACTATTAGATCTGTTGAGAAACTTTGAAAACTCTAACAAAGTTTCCGATTTTCTTTAAAGTTTCGGCTTCGAGAAATTTTTGAGAACGTCTGTCCCTAAAAGGAACGTTAACAAAAGTACGACTTAAAAAAAATGATTTATCGGAATATGTTCTGGGTTCCGGTTTTCAGGTTTTAAATGTATGTGATACGATGATATGTGCAATGAGGATGAGTTATAGAAAATTAGGTGCATACATGATGCTAAATTCGAAATATTCGTCTATTGGAGTTGTAAACCGTATAAAGTTAACATTAACACAATTTAAATAAGTAAGATCGAAATTAAAAATGTGTGAATCACCGCAAAATATGTCAAAGCAATATTCCAATTAGTACTGCAAACATTGAACTCAAACAGAACCTATTTATACAGCCGTTATTTAAGCTCCTAAGTTTATATTTTTAATTTTCTGCCCCATTTTCTCGAACGACGCGGAAAAAGTTCCCTCCGCAGTCTAAGATTTGTAAAAGATTAAAAACAAATAGAACGTAGCCAAAGTGTGTCCGTGACTTTACGGTGTGAAAAGAGAACGTTTTCCAAGTTACTCTGAACACTTGATTCAGCCAATCAAATATACCCACCCTCCGTCGAGTCTCCCGCGCCTCTTCTCTTTATAAGCGAACAGATCCCGAGGAAGGGCGCAGTACATCCCAGACATTGCAGCGATACATCCCTCAATTAGTTCCATCTTAGATACATTAAACTTTAAATCACTTCACGTTCAGTAAATTTACGGATATTTTCACCTAACAGTAATTTATTTTCTTTTAGTAGTAGTCTCAGTGCCTTTTTTAAGAAATATTTTGGTTTTAGTCACATAATTAGTTTTAATTTCAGAGAGAAAATGAGTGGTTCTGGAAAAGGTCTCTTAGGCCTTTGGCTCTATAGAAATGGATCGGAATGGGAGGTTAAAAACGAGGCCCACCACCATCCTAAACTTGGTGAACTTAACATGGCAGCCAAACACCAGGCCCAAACTTTAGAGAGCGAGAGGATCTCAGTGATATTTACTTTGAGGAACCAAGTTGGGGGACTAGTTAAAGCTCTAACTGTATTTCAAGATCTTGGCATAAATGTGCTCCATATTGAATCCCGTAAATCAGTTACTGAAGTTTCCTCAGTAAGTTGATTTGAATGATTTTGTGTTTTGCTTATAAAATCTAGTTACTTCTTTGGTACTGGCATGTGTCTAAAATCTTCTAAAACTCAAACAGTTTCTTTTATTCTATTTTTTTATAAGTTTAATTTCCTAATCTACTTTTTTGGCATCAATCAAATCCGCATACCAACTATTTTAGAAGTTTAATTCAGGTTTAAATATTTTGTTATTTAGTCTGACATTTTGGTGGATGTGGAGTGCGACCCTCATCGCATGGAACAATTAAAGAGGATGTTAAAGCGCGAGGTTCAGGACTTTGAAGTGGTGTCATCCCAAACTGGTGAGGAGTTTCCGCCACCTACACCGCTGTCTGCTGCAGCTAGTTTCGGTAAATATATTTTAAAAACTTAACGTTATAATGAATTTAAACTTTAATGGCACACTATTAGGAGTGTTGATAATCATGTGGCTGTATTTTTTTTAATACAACACAGTACTTTTTGGATTATCTACATTTTATGCGGAAATAATTTTAAGTTACTTAACAGCAGGCTGTTCAAAACAGTAATGTTAAAAAAAAATCGATTACTCATGTCCCGGGGTCTCTGAAAATACGCTACCTATTTAGTTTCCAATTTGAATTATAATTTGTGAATTCGTTTTTAAAGTTTTATATTTCGATGTCTCATGTATTTGTTACTCTTGATGAGATTCGAAAATAATATAAAAAAAGGCCCTGTAAAAATAAAGATTGAAATGGATCCAATAAAACTGGCAAGGAACTATCAAGAATCCCGGAATGTACATGTTGTATTTTCAATAATTTCACTATTTGAACCAGTGCTTGCTGATTTAAGCCCTATAATGTGATTTGTTGACATTGAATTAGTGTGCTGAATTATATTTTTCCACGCCGAATTTGAAATCATATCTCAATCTGAATCAACACTATATATATAAACACTATGTATATAGTTTTGTATCTTTAGCAGAGTTGTTTTTTTTGACTTGTGCTGTATAATTCTGTTCTTTTTTTTTATAAAATACCGAAATTTACGGAAATGTATTGGTAACTTCATTCTATTTTCTGTCGATTCTTGCATAAAATTCCAACGAACTTAAATTGAATAACTAAATTGTTTCAATTTCAAATGAAAGTAAGAAAAACTCTTTGATTGAATAATTAACTGTGAACTTTCGAGGACCCGTATAAAAGTGTTGACGATAAAAATGGTTTTTTAGATTTTGGGGAGATGCATTGGTTCCCTCGTAAAATTTCCGACCTGGATCGAGCTCAAAACGTCCTTATGTATGGTTCGGAGCTGGACGCCGACCACCCTGGCTTCAAGGACCCTATTTACCGTAAACGACGGGAACAATTCGCTGCCATTGCAAACAATTACAAATAGTAAGTGCTAAGTTAATAAGTACCGACCTAATTTTTTTTAGCATAGTGGCTCTCCCGGCACTCGTATAGTTATTTTGTTGGGTTTTGCGTCCGTAAAATACAAAAAACGGGTTTTGTTCCAAACAGATCCATAGTATAATTGTTTATGATTATAAGTCTATTCCAATAACCATAAAACATTTACTGTCCTGTTGTTAGGAACCGAGTTTTCTCATTCTCGTCAACGTAAATGTTTTACATGCGCACACCTATTGAACAATGACAAAAAATCCGTAGGTATCTGGCGTAACTGTAGGGAGCTATGTTTACGAACTTGACTTTCATCCACAGTAAAATAAATTCATGAATTCAAGCGCCTTAAGTGATTGGGTGACCGAAATGTCCTGGCACCGATACTGCCTTAATAGCTAGCAGGTTCTATTCTCTTTTTGGATAACATCTGTTTACAAGGGTCCCAGAGACTTTCCTAAGTCAGGAAAGTTAAGATTCATCCTAGCTCAGCGCGTCGGGCTGGCGCTGCTGCGGCAACGCCATACCATTCGTGGTACCATATCATAAGTGGTAAATATAGTTTATTGGTAACTGTACTTAAGAGCCGCTTGGGTTTTAAACCTTCGGACCGTGACACCAGTGCTCACAGCTTTTAAGAAAAACTTTAGTTGATGCTTCCCAAACCCAAGGGCGGGCTTTTACTTCGGCCAGAAGCTAAACATTGCCATATAAAGTGTCAATGTCACCAGTCTCTTGGGCACATTACCAGTTGACAGCGATAATTGTTTTGTTATGCAGGAGTATTTGATATTTTAATGATGCTTTAATTGGAACCAACTTAAATGTATAAAATGTATGTTTGCTGCTGAATAAACAAAGAAATAAATAAATAAATTATAGTTTTAGGTGGCATTGTAAAATTCCACCCTGTATATGAGTATATTAACACAATATCTGTCGGCAAAGAGACCATCACTAAACAGCGGCAGCGCCTCCTAATTGTTCATAACTCTGTTGGAGCGGTCGGTGATCTTATTCCCATAGATCTCACTTATTTACCATAGAAATTCAGTGGGGGTATATCACTGGGCAAGACTTTAAAAAGCAGACAATTAGGAAATAAAAAAACAGGATTAAATCTGGTCACCATAGCAGTAAGCAGACAATTAGGAAACCAAAAAAAAGCAAAATCTGGTCACCATACTGTTATATAGTAAACGTATTATAATTCATTATCAAACAAAAAAATGTGACACTTCTGCACATTTTATGCGTTGTTATTTAAGTAAATAAGGCTTTCTTTTAAGAGTACCTTCTGTTTGAACAATGCTTTTTCTTGGTCGTCCCATAAATAAAATTCACTCATTTCGTGCCTCACACGACTATCGAGCACATTGGAAATTAATCTACGGAATTCGAAATAATATTGTTTTTTTCAAAAAAGTAACCCAACAGGGAAAACCCTTAACCCGATTGTCCTTGTTTTAGGCTTAAATTGTAGCTGACTAAATTGTCCAGCTATTTCGGCCATAACTTTATCGTTTTTAATATTCCCGAATTATTCACTCGCACCTAATAGCTCACGCACGGCCTTTGTGTTCTTTTGAGCCTTTTCTGAATATCATATCACCACAACTCATACGGGGATCGCCCTTTTTCGTAAAATCGGCGCCGATACTGGAGCGAACGAAAAGTCATACCAATGTCAAAACGATTTACTGGTTGTGCGTAGTTTTCTTCAGCTATACTGAAAACGTCAATACTGAGAACGTCTACGAATAGGCCAATATTGTCAATAGGTAAAGACTTCGCGGATGTAGCTACAGAGCCAAAGCAATCATAAGGTCTTGTGTCTAATTTCCTTATGAGAATCAGTGGCGAAGTCAAAAATGCTGCCTAAATGAAAAGGGCTATTGCATTTAAAATAATATCATCAACAAATAAATCAAATCTTGTCTTGTAGTTAGTTTATTATTTCTTTTATTACAAAATGTTCATAAAACTACTAATAGTTAAAATGACAAATGTGTTAATGAAAAAGTATTATTAAAAGAAAGGCTATTACCAAAGTTTCCGTGTCATAAGCTATCGACGATCGGCAGGGCGGTCGGGACCACTCGACCACCTGATTTAGGGACCCTAACTCCCAATTTCTTATTACACTTCCCTTTTCCTGCAGGCAGGGCCCTGCAAATCGTGTAGTGTAATAAGCGTTATAGGTTGGTAGAGGTGGCCTTTTACTTTTTGCCAATCTTAAACCCATTACGATACGTGAGTCGGTTTTATACAAGACTGCAGAAAAAAATGGTGAAATAACGAAATCTTTCACATTGTTAACCTAAAAAGCTAGAAATTAAAACCAGTACCTGTTTACCTGCATGCTTGACGATCTGAAAACAGTCCCGACGCACCGCAGTAAACGAAGTCACTTACTAGGCCCAAACACTTAAAATAAATAAAAATATAGCATTACCATTTTCCTGCACTTGTCCCATTCTATTTGGGGTCGGCACGGTAACACCATTTTTCTTCCATTCTCCCTTATCAGATGCCACGTCATCATTTACTCCTTTTTCTTTCATAACATTCCTCAAACAAACAATCCTTCTTTTCTTTGGCCTTCTTCTCCCATTGAAACGCTCATTCCTTACTTTATACATTCTTCTCACTCCGTACTTCATCCATCTTAACATTCTTATCGCCGCTTATCGTTTTTCATCCATCTTCTTCATAGCCCAGCATTCTGATCCTTAGGTATAGTACGACAGGTCACATAGGACTTTCACATTTTCTCCTTTAACTATATCAAACCTACGGACCCATCCGTAGGTCGATGTAGCATCAACACCAAAACAAAAAGAATAAACTCGTTTTTACATGATTTTTTTCGTATTACAGTGGCAACCCGATTCCCAAAGTGCAATACACTGACGTGGAAATTAAGACGTGGTAAGTGTTTACTAACATATAAATTAGTTCAACACTTTGTTTGAAATCACGTTCTGTTTTAGCATCAATGTACTTTTATTATTTCGAATAGAATTCTCAAAACTGAGTATGTTGCAAAGCAGCGATAATAATTCTTAAATTGCACTTGCGAAATAAAATCATTATTAATTTGAAAGTCTTCTAGTTTATTTTTAATGCTGAATATCGACAGTAAAATAATTTGTTTGCGAACTATATAAAATCTAGCTTGCTTTGCGTAAGAAGATTTGACTCATTCGTGAATTATCGTATCCATAAAGGAGTGAATGAACTACTTCTTGTTCATCCAGTTTACCTAAATATTAATTACCATCAATGACTTGATTTGCCGTAGAAAATAATAATACCATGGCAATCCAACTAATTCTGTCTATAATCTGTACCATAAATATGTGTTTTTCGACGTTCTTGGTTTAGTGTCCCCACTTGCTGCTTATATTTGCTTAGGAAATTCATCTATCAAAGTTAATTTCGTGCGCTGTCGTGTTCCAAGTTTCGGGAGCCCGTCTTGTCAAGTTAGTGTCGCCATTATTACTTCAAACGTAGTTGGTGAAGTTGTGTCTTCGTTACAGGGGCATCGTGTTCCGTGAACTGCACAAACTTTACCAGAAGCACGCTTGCGAGGAGTATCTTGAAAATTGGCCCCAACTGGTCAAGTACTGCGGCTATCGGGAGGACAATTTGCCTCAGGTTATGAACTTTGCCTTCTATTTAGATTAGTATTATCTGCCATGCCTTTTCTCAATTATGTTGGGGTCGGTATCCAGTCTAACCGAATGCAGCTGAATACCATTATTTTACACGGAGCGGCGACTGCCTATCTGACCTCCAAAACCTAGTTAGTACTGGGTAATACGACACGCCTAGGTAAGACTGGTTGTCAGACTTTTTGGGCAACTGACTACCTGCCACAACTGTTACAGATCTACAAATGACATTTTTTTGATGCGGTCGTCATGCCTATTATTGTGTAATTTATAGTCAACAAACAATCCAAGTGTTGTTTCTCATTGAATTAAGACCTAAACTTCTATTCATACACTGGGCTGTTTAATAATGCTGAACCTTTTGGCGCTCTGCCAAATGTCAAAATACGATGACGGCATTTATACTAACCACGTGACTAATTTTCAGTTGGAGGACGTGAGCGCTTTTCTCAAGCGTAAAACTGGATTTCAACTACGACCCGTCGCGGGATACCTATCCCCTAGAGATTTTCTGTCAGGACTTGCTTTCAGAGTGTTCCACTGCACTCAATACATTCGTCATTCCTCGGATCCCTTTTATACTCCTGAACCGTAAGTATGTTACGACCTTCTAAGAAAAAACCTATGATTTTTAAACTACTGGTTACTGGAGCTATATGGGTCAATCAAACTTATTTCTTTGCAGTGACTGCTGTCATGAACTCCTGGGACACATGCCGTTGCTTGCCAACCCTAGCTTTGCACAATTTTCACAAGAACTCGGTCTCGCATCCCTCGGCGCTTCCGACGACGACATCGACAAATTGGCAACGGTAACTACGTTATAGAACACATACATGGATTATGTTTCACTGTTCTAGAAATCTCACATTAGAAACGATTGAACATTAGGGAGATTTAAATAAAGCGAATAAAAGTCAATAATTCAAGATCACGTTCCACGTTCATTTTCATAGTAGCAAAGCTAAACAGCTTTCAATGTTGCGTTGATTGATCGCGTTACTCGAAATTAGGAAGTATAAATCTTTGGATCGATTCCATTACATGAAAACATATAACCACTATAATCTACGTATTACTATGTTTCAGCTTTACTTCTTCACTGTTGAGTTTGGTTTGTGTCGGCAACCCGATGGAACTTTCCGGGTGTATGGGGCCGGCTTGTTATCATCCGTTGCTGAGTTACAACATGCCCTGGTCACACCCGATAAGATCAAGCGCTTTGATCCTGAAGTAACAGTCAACGAAGAATGCATTATAACCTCTTACCAAAACGCTTACTACTACACTGACTCTTTTGAAGAGGCGAAGGAAAAGATGAGGTTGGTGCTTGGTGCTGTTACAAGTAACAATCTAAATTTTAAAAGTTTTGTTTTTTAAGGTTACATTCAACACTTTCCAATGGTTAACTAAACTCATGCTAAAGCGTTCAAAACAGGTGAACAGAAATATTAAGAAAGTAACTGCATCCTAGATCTTTTAAAACAACGATTTAGTTTTTACCGTATTTTTTCCCTGTATTCTTTATATTAGTTTAAGTCAATTAAGCTTTTATTACTCAGGGCTTTCGCGGACAGTATACAACGACCCTTCGGGGTGCGGTACAACCCGTATACTCAAAGTGTTGAGGTTCTCAGCAATGCTCAGAAGATAACAGCTTTAGTTAGAGAACTGCGAGGTGACATCTGCATCGTGTCTTCCGCCATCAAGAAGATTTCTGCCCAAGACGCAACTTTGGACGTTGAGACTATCGCAAACATGCTCCATACAGGACTGCAGGTAAATTTAAATACATACGAAAATAATTAGAGTTCTTAGAACGATCTCATAATTGCCAAATTGGTTACGTTTTCAATTTAATAACTCACATAGCAGTAAATGACTAACCAACGTACGCCACATACGTGCTTTGGACGTGGAGATAAAATACAATAATTACTAACTGAACGATTTATTTAATTCCATATCATAGAGAGGAGGCCTGTGTCCCAGCAGTGGGAACATTTATAGGCTGATGATGACGATGATGAGGAAACGATTTCTAGGCTGTAAACGGACCTTTTACGAAGCACTCAACCTAGCATTCAAACCATGTAACACTACTAAAATTAATGCTGGGAAACGAATTATTTCTTGGTGTGATAGATCACATTTTACGGTCTTGATCAATGTAACGCACTAAAACATTGTACTGATGACTGCATTGAGTAGTACGGGGGTCGTAGAGGTATTTTAAGAAAACTTACAAAACAAGGGTGTTTAATTTGGAACTGTAAATTTTCCTCAAACTTCTCTATGACTTCGCGTTTTTATTTAGTGTCACAGATAAAACAAAAATATAGTTCAGAGTCCCATTACTTTTATTTTTCGCAAATTCATGATTTTTACTTCCTGGATCAAATTATGTCGATCGGCGTACACGAGTGATTGTTATTTACGAAATTTTCGTGTACAGGTAAAAAATATATATAAAACATAATAATAAGTTAGTATGAGTGAATATATTTTGATAAATACCTAATGTACTTAAACGCTAAATAACACCGTCAAGGTAATTTTGTTGCGGGCGACAATTTGCTTAGACAGCGAAAGATCAACAAATGTCTGGCTTGGAGTATGACGCACTAGGTGATAATAATATACATAACATCGACGGAGTTAATACATATATCGGTATTCAGCGTCTCCCGTTTTGTGGTCGCTTGGCTTTTAAAGCGGAAACAAGTCGCGCATCTCGCAATGTCAGTTTTCTTCTCACATTCGGACATCATATGACAAGCGTCACCGCAATGACCGCAAGTAGAAACCATTTCTCTGGAAAATTCGGCTGCATGGGCTTAATGCTGGCATTTATAGCACCTCGTGGCTAACGTGATGTCCCGGACTGGACATGATGTCCAATTTATTAAAATCTTAGATTGAGGCTGTTGAAACTTTTCGTAGGTTGGCCGCAACTTCAATAACGAAATTACAGGCCTCTATCTTCCCAGATTTGTGGCTGAACACCCAGGTCAAAAATGATTGTAGGGACATCGCTGGTAACTTGTCGCCTGCGTTTTGCTCGAAAATAAACTTGAAGACCTCATTTTCAGCCAAGGAAATCAGCACTCCTACAACCACGATCCGAGGTTTGAGCTTGTTGGGTTCGTCGGCGGTAAGACCAGTGTAGAGAGCTGGAATGCGTTCTTCAACTTACCAGCGTCATGTTTCTTCTCAGTATTTATTATTACGCCACCATTTTTCGTCTTTCGGACACCGCGTATTTGTAAGCTTCATTTGCTCGAGCTGTATGATTTTTGCATCAGTTCTCTGGATTCGTCACTGGTTTTCAACTTATCATTTGGTTATGGCGACCGAGCTTAAGTTATTGGGTCGTACGAAATGATTTGATACCCTTTTCACCATATCTAAAGAAGCACTTCCTGCTGTTGTTTAAGGGCATCGATGTGCCATGGCAATAGAGTAAATTTCATCCAATTACTGCTGGATCTGGGTCGTCCATCCTTGGATTTCGGGAAAAGTATAGCACTTAAATTTTATTTATTGTAATTTTATCTATATATTGACAAACGTTGTAATATTATGGACGCTGGCTAAAATTAGATTTTTTTTAGTGAAAACTCAAGGAATTTAAAGAAATTCTAGAACTCCAATAAACAACACGTAAAACATTCAACTTATCTTTAAATAATGTTTAGTTTTTATAAGAATACAATGTTACAATGCGAATTTGAGCGTCAAACTTCCATCGCCGACGGTTTTTCTTGCAAACTAATTTCGTAAAATATTTATATACACAAAAAGAAAAATGTGAATGTGAAACTCCACTTTCAAGAAAGAGAATGGCACTATCGTTATTCATAATCCAATAATTAAAATATCTTACTGCTGCTGAAGATTACAGCGGCAAAAATCATGAATTTGCGAAAAAAAAAATATCGGACTGTTACCCTTTGTTCTGAGGCAACACTAAACACTTCTGACTTAGACCTGAGCCCGGACATGAAGATACCCATAATGCCCCGGGTCAGCTTCCAGCTGATACTGGACTAGATACCCATCTAGTCCAGGTGTGTATATTTCAAATCAACATTCATAAAATTACAATTGGATTTCACTTGGTAAGTTCATCCAATTTTCAATTCTATTTCATGTTGATCTGACAGATGTAAATTGATTTACACTGTGTCCTTCAATATCTCCGTAACAAAAAGTTTCCAAGTATAGTCCAGAACAAATAAAAAATCGCATTGGCGAGAAAAACAGGTAACTCATCGTTGTTAAAGATGTCTTTACACCCCATTATGGTTTTATATTTATGCAAATTAGATTGTTTCAAGTACGTTGTGCCTTAACAAATTGAATGTTAGACCAACCCTCTGTGAGAATTTGTGCGTGACTGTAACTCGTAGACCCGTATATCTTTAGGTACAGGTTACACGTATTGAAATGGTTTTCTTATAGCATCTAGAAGGATTGACGGAAAGGTTAACAACAAATAAATTCCTAGTAAACGTTTCATGTACAATAACCAAAAGATTTTGTGTTCCTAATCGAAATTGAAACCACTTGAGATAGCAAACACAATAAATATGCTGTTGAATCTCTTCCTATTTATATTTTGGTAAGGTATAAAAATGTTATGTCCGTAGTAAGTGTTTTCTTTGACAAAAAATATGCACCAGAATGCTAGCAGTTTCTTTTTATGTATCAAATAAGCCCTAAACAAATAAACGCACTAAAACGTATTTTAGCATTCGTTGTATGTTGTTATAAAATATTTCTTGACACAAATTAAATCCATCTTGCTGATAAATTTCAATGGGGTGTAATCGTAGATCTAAAATATTCCATCCGTGCGTAATCGAAGTTTAATTACTCACGCTACGAGGGATTAAGACGTCTGCTACGTTAATAATAGATTTCAATTATAAATAGCTCATCAACGGCTAGCACAGATGCAGATATTTTTTCGTACAATCATTTAGCTTGTTAATATCTTTTTATTCCTTTGTCTGCACAAGCAACAATGTGCATAAAGTATTCTAGGTCAGAAAAAGAAGCGAGATAAAATCTTTTATTTTTTTAAAATAGTTAGTGTGTAGCTGAAAGCTGCAATTTATTTCAGTGAAAATATTGAAACTTGTAAAATTTCCAGTCTCTTAGACATTATTTTAAAGTGAGTTGCGTTCATTACGAATAAGCGCACACTCGATGTTTGTCCAACGTTTTGGTTACCTTTGATCATAGGATCAAAGGCGCCATAATGATGTATTTTATAGATATTAAACAACTCATTACGCTCGTTCGTTGCAAAAGAACAGATGCTGTTGATTCATGTAATTTAAATGAACATTATGCGCATTGTAGCGAACAAACAGCCAAGACAAAATGTCCACAGGACTTGAACCTTGATTTACTGGTTCGATAATTTTTATGCCATCCCACTACGTTGGTTCATTAATTTATAATAAAAATTTATCAGCTTTAAATAATTTAAAGGTACTTATAAGAGTTATTAGAAAGATTCCATTAAGCGTGTTTACTGTTTTTCCCGGCCCAATATGGAGAAAGTACGTAGTTGGCCTTAAGTCACGTTTAGCCGGTAACAAGTAACATTGTAACACCTCGTAGATTTCGAAATGGAAAAAGCCTGTGGCCTAATAAAATAGGCTACATAAAGGACGCTTGCCGAGGTCTTTCCGTGCGAGTGACTACCCATTACATATATACATAATTGTAGTGGGTGGTCACTCATTCACTGAACGTCTCGTCTACATAGACGAGACCCCTCGCTGGCTTGATGTATAAATTATTTGGATCGATTTTCAACATTTCATTTCCTCCACACACAGCTTGCTTGTATGGCCATAAATCACTTATCCCACAAGTACGCTTGATGAAAAAAGGCAAGTATCGCCGGCTGACACATAATCCGCCCATGCCAAACCGATTAGAGCAAAGTGGGGACGAGAAGATTTTTGGAAATACTTTCACTCTTTTCTAGCGGGACGGAGGGGTATGTACTCAAGTTCCAAGGGAAAAGCATGAAAAGCGGACGAAGCCGCGTGCGAAGAGCTGGTGGTAAATACCTACATTGTGAGCGATTCAACGTAGCGCTTTATCGATCGGTTATAGACTACTGTTGTTTACGTCTTAAAACTAGTACTTTTTCGTATCTGAGGTTTTAGATTATTGAAAAAGTTTTAAGATTTGCAATTTGAAAATAATTTACAACACTTGTTTATAGTCAATGATTTATTCTGTAGATATACGAGTAGATCACAATATTTGTTTAGTTGAATGAACACTGATATTACACAAGCGTTGGATCGAGTTTTAGTCAATCAGTCAGCGATGAATGGCTGGCATTCGATGTATCCATCTTGCGCTCATAAATTTTAATGGCAATTTAAGTAGTATTTTCTGTTTATGGAGCCGTAAAGAAATAAACGTTACTCATACGTTATATGGCGCCAGATTGCAGCAGGTCGCAGGAATCCGTATGAATCACCATCCTACCGACATTAGGCAGGGAGAACGAGTCGCAACATTTGGCGACGGATTTCCGAACGTGCAATGTGGTCCGCGTTGCGGCATCGACCTTTATTAAGGTTTCAGATTTGAAGTTACCGTAATTCAGTTCCTCACGATATGGTTTTCGCCCTGTTAAGAGGGTGCAACCAAAATTTTAACATTGCAAACAGCTGTCAAATTGTTACCTCTTTAAATAATTCTGTATGAAAACATTAAATATGCTTTCATTATTACCGTAAGGCTAGTATAGTGTGAATCCGGCTTTGCATAATATTTAGTCGAACGAATACCTTGTAAATGTTAATGGTGTGGGTAGTATAAGAATATTGTGAGGGCGCATCTGTATGTCCAAAAGTGTGGCGGTTTTCAGGTTCAATTTCGTTGAGTTATTACCTACACTGTCACGTGACGGTCAGAGTAATTGAAAAGTTCACAAACTGTATCAGAAAAAAAATTTGACTGTTGATTTTTGTGGAGGCAAATGGGACTATAAATCGCAGAAAAGAAAATCAGAGTTCAAAGTAAGTTTTATTTACCGACACTAATAAACAGTGTAGATTTAATAGCAATAAAACAGTCGAAACATTCGTTAGATCGGCAGCTGCTATGCAGTTAAATAATTTTTAATTCATTCATACAATTGGAAGTTCTTGTAATAGTCTACACAAGTCAAATGTTTTACTTATTAAGTATTTTTTTAACCTACTTCCAAAAAGAAGAGGTTTTAAATTCGACTGTATTTGTTTGTGTGTTTGTTACCTCAGAATTTTCGCCTGGGTGATCTGAATTGGTTTTCTTTTTTATTTGAAAGCTGGTAATTTCCTTGTGGTTCCATTTCAATTTAGTGAAGATCTGATGCTGCTCTTCGGAGATATACAATGGAACTCTTCAAAACTGGACGGCAAATCTGCAGTGATTACTGCAATCGCTTGGATGTTTATTGTTTATTACAACATCATGACGTAACATCACGCCTGTATGCTATGCTCCTAGGGGGTACGCAGATGTGTACAATATACCCAGACAGTTCGACAGTTAGGTATGTTAAGTTCCATGTATTGGGGATAAGCCTATTACCGTGACATAAAAATGTTTTTTTAAATGGAAAGAATGCACTTCAAGGGTGTTTTGATGAGAGTTTGGTATGGTTCTGATTATGGGATCCACGACAAAGTAACGAAATTCTTCAATTCTTAGGAGTAAATTAACAATACTCGGTCCAACCTAAGGGTATCCGGATATTTGAGTCACCTTTAATTTTTTTTGGATTGGAAATCATCAAATGACTCCCCCTACTCTTAGTGTCAGACTTTTACTGGCTAAAAACCATCCATGTTTCTTCCTCGCCTTTTACATTCCGGGGCCGCGGTATCTCTTTCGAACAGTCCCGCAGCATCGGCCCTTGAGGTTTTCAAATATTTGTGTGTATGTGAAAGAGACATTTAAATAAATTGTAGATACGTTTTGATATAGACCGTAAAGATATAGCTATAGAGGCCGTTCAACATTTTGAAGATGGTTTTTTTTACAAATGTTTTTTTTATTTAATAATTTATCTAGCAGAAAGGTAAAAATCACTCATACTTTTTCGAGCGTAGAAGTGACTGTGATCAGGTTCACCATATTTTCAGCCTCCCCCAAATGTCGCCACATTGGCCGTTGGAATGGATAACACTTGAATATTTTCAAAAACAATTATGCATGGATTGAACCATGAATCACGTTGAGAAACGTGATATGTAGTTACGTTTTTTTATACATAGATAGATGACTAATATGTTGACTTATTCGGCAGGTGCAAGAACGGAGTCCACAGAGCACTTCTGGTGGAAGCACACCCAACTCGGAGCGTGGTGCTTCGCCCCGACCTGAAGCAAAAAAATCTGAACAACCGGACGTCTGAAGACATGACTCACCCTTTTCCATATCTTCGACCGCTAATGCTAGGTCACGCTTGTAGACCAGGTCACTTCGACCAGCTTACTTCATAATATAATAATATTATCTTCTGCCAGTATGTATCGTAGTATATCGTGTATCGTATAATTAACACGTAGGCGGACGCATCTAAATTTAGCTTTATGTACCTAAAGGTATTTCATAGTTTACTGTTACTAACATTGAAAGTTTATGTCGGAATTGTCTGTACTACAGAATATTTATCAAAGTATTAACGAATAATTGTTGCTTGCTACGTAAATGTATCGAATATATAACATGGTAGCAAAATTGAAAGTTGTTTTATTTTTACAAACTTAAAATTTAAATAACTGCTGAATTTAGTTGAAAGTTTCAGGCGATTGTTCTCATACAAAACTTTTGTTTGATCAGCGAATGGTCTTAGGGGCGGATCAAATTTTGTAAATAACTTGTTTAATTGTCTTTCGTCCATTTTGTATAATCGAGAGTTGTACTGGTTTTGTGACAAAGTTTCTTTTTTTATTTCGGATAGTGTGAGTTGACACGCAATCGGAAAAAACTTTCTTGTAAAATATTGATCATTACAGATAATAGACGGCAGCCCAGATAAACCGCAGGGAATTATTTGTTAACTTTGAATGTAATTGAGGTGTTCCCTTTGCCTTATTTTCCTTTTTATCGGTAATTAGATTAAACATAATTAACAAATAATATATAGCTACTCTAGCCTACCAACGATAATCAAAATGATTATTAGGTTAAGCCGCGGTTGTCTGGGAACGTGCATGGATGGATTCCACCACCGCCGCCAATTACATACCGAGTTTCCTACGTGCCTCGGAAAGCATGTTAAGCCATTGGTTCCGACTGTCAGTCGTTACAGGTGTTCAGTGGCGTGGAAGTCCGACTTCCAGCCTTACTAAGGGGTACCGTAGTACCCAACTACCCAGTACTAACTGCTGTGCACGCTGCGGCTGTGGAGGTCAGATAGACAGACAGTCGCTCCACGTAAAATATTGGTAATCAGTTCCATCCGGTTAGACTGGTTCGAACTAACAAAGTTGAGAAAAAGCTAGGCAGATGATGATTCAAAATTATTATTAGCAGTTACCATTTTTGTCTTGCAAGCAATAGATATTACAATTTCGAAATATCTGATCTATATTGGTGTTAGTCCAAACATAAAATTAAAAACACTGATATAGCAGTATCAACATACTATCATGCTATCCGGATCAAACGATCAGTAACTATCAGTCGACACTTACACATAACTGAGAGGTCGGGACTGGCATAAGTTTGGCACGAAGCCAGAATATAAAACCATTATTTTTTTTAAAACATGTGATGCAACTGTTTCAAAATGAGGTCGTGTTCAGAACTCGAATGATTTAAGATAAAAAATTAAAATATATTTTATGTTCCATAAGACATGGTAAATAACCAATTATTATTAATAACTTATCTTTATTACATTCACAATAATTTATCGTTAGTATTATGTTCGTACCAAAAACGCGGAACGTAATATCTTCTGCTATAACAGTATGGAGTCCTTGGCAATGCTTCTTGAATTTAATTATAGCTACTTACGTATCTGTCAAAATCATATGAAAGTTGGCAAGTGAGCGACAAAACTAGTGTTAAAATTAGCTTTTAACATTGAAAATTTTGATGTCACATAATGTTTGGTTATTTCTGCTCTCATCTGGTTATGTCCATTTTTTTTCAACTTGTGAGATATTCTTTGAAAAACGTTTCAGTAATGTTACAATATAGTTAAATCTAGATGTTCCACGTTTGAGATGGTTTTTAAGGCGATACTTATAGTATCCGAATATTATGGACTTTGACAAAAATCTTGTTCCGTAGTCTTCCTTACTTAGTATAAAACAAAGTCGCTCTCTCCCGCTATGTGTACCTACAATTAGATCTTTTAAACTTCAAAACGGATTTTAATGCAGAAAAATATAGAGTGGTTCAAGATGCAGATATATATGTCAAAAGCTTCATTGCACCCTTCGCTAGTATCTAATAACATTTAGTTTGTAGTAGTGTAGAAAATAATCTTTCGCCACTTTCACATAGAAGAAACATATTAGGTAATAACAATTTAGTTTAAATTATTATTAATAGTTTCCTACTTATGATATCCTATTCCCTCTCATTGAGAGGAAGCCGTGTCTCAGCAGTGGGAACAATATAGGCTGATGATGATGGTGATGACTTATGATACACACTTTTATAAATGATAATGATAAATGATATTTATTCAGCAAGTAAGGTTTCTCAAACACTTTTATACAGAAGAACGCAGACTTTGGCAATATAATATAAGAGACAATGCCATTGCGGTTTTAGTTCCAAACGCGACGTCACAGCTTTGACGCTAGCAGCACTTTTCATTTCTAAGTCATTAAGGTCCTTGTTCACCAAAAAAATGGCAGTCTTTTTATCTAAAACAGCTGTTTAAAATGCATTTTTGTATGGGAATATGTCACAGTGACAGCTGGTTTTAGATAATCAGACGGTTATCTTTTTGGTGAACATGGACCTAAGTGTTAGTATGAGTCGGACCCATACAAATAAGTGTCCGAAGCAAACCACACAAAAGTCTGTCGAACGGTCGCAGGCCTGCCGTAATTACTGTATTATTAATAAACCTGCGCTAGCTTCTGAGCCATACCTATATCTAAGTGGGATAATGTCAAGGAAAAAAACTACTATTCGGTTCAAAAGGTCTTCCGTTTTTTTTTTCAACATTATGTTTCACAAATCTTAAAAAATCCTTTAACATAATTATTTATCAATATCTTCATAATAACTAGTTGCAAGGATCTCGAAACAAGACTTTGTGAATAAAGGATAAAGGAAACTTCCAGGACTACGGAAACAGTTGTACTATTAGTGTGCCTTCAACAGGTCGACTGCAGTAGCAGGCAACGAATACGGAAGCATTTTCATCGAGTTAAAATTACTATGGGACCAAACCTGAATTCGCGAAAAGAAAATCAGGTGTTCAGTACATTAGGCATACATGTACTGAACAGCTGATTTTTTCTGGTAAAATTTGCTTGTTATCATGAGCACAATCACGTTTTTAAGTTTCGTACACAAATTACCCGTCACCCTATATAGCTTATAACCTTCCTCGACAAATGGAATATCGAACACAAAAAGATGTTTTCAACACCAATCAGTAGTTCCAGCTCAGTGAGATTAGCGCTTACAACCAAACAAACAAACAAACTTTCACTAACTAATATTAATTTAATTTTGTGAAAAGGTGCAGTATGGATAGCTTGTGTATTTTTAATTGTAAAACCTTACTGGACATGTTTACACAGTGTGTGGATAGTAGGTATACCATTATCCTATAAAGTGGACCGAATTATGTCATGTTTAATTAGCCAAAATAGGTTGGCCTGGTAAGGTTCAACCTATTTCGCTAACTAATATTACTTTATTTCTATGTAAAGGTGCTTTTTTTTAACTAGCATAAAAAATCACCATTATTTATGACGGATGATGTACTCGTATAAATGAGACGCGTAACCTGTACACTTCCAATAATAAATACTTTTATTCGAATTGATATAAGATTATTTCCTTCTTCTCTATGATAGCTGAAAATAGGTTAGTAGAACAAGCCATAACATTCGGAGGGGCGGAATCTTTGTCACTTGACTGAAGCTTTAGCTAGCTTCATAATCAATGTAACACAATTTGAGAATACACTAGTAAGCTTTTTGAAGAAGTATAAAAGTTTTCAGGAACCAATTAAGTGACCGTTGGAATTATTGTGGAGGAGTAGGGTGCCAGCTTCCAGCAAGAAGGCTCACGGCCGCAGTCGCGTTGAGATTCCGTCGCGTCGCCACGCAACCCGCCGCCGCCGTCGCTTGCCGGCTTACTCGCAAATCGATATTACCGTATTTACTGTACCGTCGCTCATGCACGCTTTTTTATATTTCATGTTACGGACGTTAATATATGTTTGGTACGATAATACGAAAAATAGGCACACCGTCTTGTTTGGCTTTTGAAACGGTTTCTGCCTCTGTGACAGATTTCCATTGTAAAGTAAACAATAGATGCTGAAACATACGAGAGCACGTATCAGCTGACTTTTCTGCCAACAGCTGATCGTTCTTAAGAATAACGCGCGGAGTTTTGAATCACGTCTTTGGGCATAACAACGTTTAAGAGTTCAGAGCTATTTAAAAAATCTCTATTTGTAAAAATGTAAAGATAACGTATTTTCAAACCGTCTCAGATTTGATGAAGTCTTCCAGAACGCCGGCGAGAATGTTATATGGAACGAATGATGTTGTAAATATAACGCGACGCCGACTAAATGGCGTGTGCGCATGGTCTTCGTGTCGTTAATAGATCTTGTGATATATGCTCACGATTTGAGTGTATAAACGAGCGGGTAAACGAAGGCCGCGACTTACGTCGACGTAGCGTCGCTCCGGGGAAGTTGGCACGGTGCGCGCGCGCGGCGCGTCGTGCGGCGTGACGTGGCGCGTGGGCCCTGACTCGGCCGTGTCTCCCGTCTGCCCCTGTCAGTACAACCTTGCTCGCGCTGAGGACATGTCCGTGTTATGGATTACCAATGCATCGTCGTCTACACCGTCATCAACATCGCGCCCCCGCGGCTCACCGCTCAGGCGACGGAATTCTCCGAGGGTTGTATCGCCTGGTTTAAAAACAAGATCAAAAGGTAAGTAAGAAGTACTTTATTGTCTGTATTATATATAATAATTTTATATATGTATAAATAAATAATTAGGATTTATAAACTCCAGGCGTCATAATCGTCACTAATACTTATTAAAACTTTAACACACATGCTATGAAACAGGAAGCTACCAGATACATTTCCTGGTTGGTTTTGGTTGAAGACTAAAACTTTTGGATTTAGCTTTGAAAAACCTAGTAGGTGTGTAATACCTTTATTTGTTTATATAAAAGATACGATCACCAGCAATGTGTATACATAATAATTATGCCAGACCAAGCATCATCAATTTCCGCAAGTAATCGTAAGTTTTAGATAAAAACTAACTTTTCCTAGATAAATGTGTATTATGAGCAGAAAGAAACTGAAGTTTTGGTTCTGAAGATATGGTTACGAAGAAGTAAATTTTCTGGAATTGTCCTAAAATTATTACAGTTGAGTTATTAAAAAACTTCTAAAGCATACCGAAATTAATTAAACTAGGTCAATGTTATGCCCTAGAGTCGTTTATTACCCTTGAACTGTTCGCGCTTGTGCCGTACCTAGAAATGGAACAATCAATTAATAAAAATCATAGTGTTTTATCATTTAAAAGCACCTGTTAATGGCCTTAACCTACCTTTAAGCCGAAAAAGCGGAGCGTCTGCGGTCGTTGTTCTAAAATATTTTTAATTCTATCGCGTTCCACTAAACTGAGTCGGTATATTTCGAAATATTCAAACTATGTATAATAAAACTATAACGTCATCTGTTTATTTCAGAGCGGTAGCAGTGTATCTTCATTCATTGAAGTTGACACCAAACAGTGGAGTCGGACATGGAAACTTGGCATGTCTATACTATAAACAGGGCTTCATAGATCTCGCTATAGACACGTACAGACGAGCCATAGAAGTACAGCCCAATTTTCCAGACGCATATTGCAATCTCGCTAATGCACTCAAAGAAAAGGGTCTCGTCTGCGAGGCGGAGGAATGTTACAACAATGCCTTACGACTCTGCCCCTCACACGTTGACACTCTTAACAATCTCGGAAATGTCAAAAGAGAACAAGGAAAAATTTATGAAGCTACCAAACTGTACATGAAAGCTTTAGAAGTATTCCCGGATTTCGCTGCTACTCACAGTAACCTTGCTTCGCTTCTACAACATCAAGGTATGTATTTGCTTTTCAATATATCCTATCAAATGACGAATTCGATAACGTTTACTAGATGCCTGCCTACCTTGCATATCCTAGTACCTATGACCCGTACTACCAGTACCATTAGTCAACAGGTATTGTTTATGTTAATCTATGCCTAATGTTAATGGTACATGCATGTGTAGAAAACTATTATTAGCGTGTATGTAACATGAGGTAATTTATGTTCATTAGTATTAAATTAGAATGTATTACAGAACGAATCTAATACTGCTAAAAGTCAAACGATATGGTCATGAACACAACAAAAACATTTTCGTAACAAGGTACCTATTAATATACGACAATATACATTCCATGACCGAGTACTTTGAGTAATAACAGCTATTTATATTATAATTACAGGCAAACTGAATGAAGCGTTGATGCATTACAGACGAGCTATCAATATTCAGCCAAACTTTGCTGACGCTTATAGCAATATGGGAAATACTCTTAGAGAGTTGCAAGATGTAACAGGCGCTCTTGTTTGCTTCAAGAAAGCAATAGAGATAAATCCAACGTTCGCCGATGCGCATTGCAATTTAGCAAGTATTTATAAAGATATGGGGAGAATTAATGAAGCTATTGAATTTTATAAAAACGCGTTGAAATACAAGCCCAATTTTCCAGATGCTTATTGTAATTTAATACACTGTTTACAAATAATCTGCAACTGGGATGGTTACGAGGAACGAATGCAAAACATCGTATCAATAGTAGAAGATCAATTAAATATGGAGAAATTTACCTCTGTACATCCTCATCATTCCATTTTATATCCATTGAAAAATGAAGTAAGAAAAGAAATAGCCACGCGACATGCCAACTTGTACACAGAGAAAGTGAATATGTTCGGTAATGTAATATTTTTACATAACAAAGAACGGAAAGAGCGGTTACGGATCGGATATGTTAGCAGTGACTTTGGTAACCATCCCACTTCCCACCTAATGCAGTCCATACCAGGTCTTCACGATCACTCAGAAGTAGAAATCTTTTGCTATGCTTTAAGTTTTGATGATGGCACAACATTCCGTAGTAGAATAGTTAAGGATTCCGAACATTTTGTCGATCTATCTTCAGTGTCTTGTTATATTGAAGCTGCAAAGAAAATAAACCGAGATGGTATACATATTCTAGTGAATATGAATGGCTATACTAAAGGCGCTCGGAATGAGATATTTGCTTTAAAACCAGCTCCCATTCAAGTAATGTGGCTAGGTTATCCTGGAACGAGCGGTGCACAATACATGGACTACCTGATAACCGACGAAATATCTTCGCCCATGTCTACTGCAAGAGATTTTAGTGAGAAGTTTGCGTATATGCCATATACATATTTCGTCGGGGACCACAAACAAATGTTTCCTCAATTGAAAACTTGTTATAAAGTTGTAACTAAAAAAAATGATTCTCATCAAAATGTGGCTCTTATAAATTGTGCTGAAAGCATTAATATCAACAAAATATTAGACGTTAGAGAAATAGTTAAAACGATTGAATTTGAAGATTTACCACCGATTGAAATATGTGAAAAAGAAATAAACATTCCAATTTCCGTCATTGAGACTACCATAGACCCTAATGCCACCCAGGTATTTTCTTATTATTACTAACAGTATAAACTTAAGTTACCAGTTGACATAAAATTATTGTTTTTTATTGTTTAAGGTATTGCTCGACGAAATGTTCATACAAAACGGATTATCGGTAAACACATGTAATAAAAAAGTAGCAGCCGCTGAGGAAATACTCGATGATATTATAATTACATCAAGAAAACAATACGGTTTGCCAGATGATGCAATTGTTTTCTGTAATTTCAATCAATTGTACAAAATGGACCCCAGAGTCATGGAAATGTGGGTGAATATACTGAACAAGGTACCGAATAGCGTTCTCTGGCTGTTAAGTTTCCCTGCTGCTGGCGAACCGAATGTACATAAATATGCTCAGAGTTTAGGTACTGACTTCATTTGTTTACTTGTTGTAGACATGATTGATGATTGTGTGTAACTAATTTAATGGTTTGCAGGGTTACCACCTGGCCGCATCATATTCTCTAGCATCGCTTGTAAGGAGGAACACGTGAGGCGTGGACAATTAGCAGACATTTGTTTGGACACACCCTTGTGCAACGGGCATACAACTGCTATGGACGTTTTGTGGGCAGGAACACCGGTCGTAACACTTCCGGGAGAAACCTTAGCTTCCCGGTATGTTTGTACTATACTTTATTCACTCTTCCCCTGCTTGATTGTCAATTATATGTCATACAAACTTGGCAAAAGAAAGTAATCATAGCCCAAGGCTATCTTCTTCTTCTTCTTAGTATCTCATAGTTCACTGCTGGATATATAATAATTGTTGGAGCAAGCAGTATGTAAGGAACTTAAAACTATGGACTGTAGCCATTCTCGGAGTGTGTATGTATGTTTGTGTGCGTGATATACCTCTTGCATGGATCTCCACGAAGCTTGATGCAGCGATTCTGGTCCAGGTCGGCTCTGCTTTATATAAGGCTATATATGGGTTATAATGGCTGGGTTATAATTTTGTTAATCTTAATAGTTTTTCGTACATTGTAGGTACCAAGCCAACAATAAACAACACAGAATGATCTAAGAAAAAATTCGCGCCGATTTTTTTCCCAGATCAAAATTTAAATTAGGAATGCATTACATAATTTATTGTAGTTTTTTCATTCGTTGGTTGGATATTATAGTGCGCCAGAGATCTTGGTAGGGTATGGTAAACATTTGTTTGGTTCTTTCAATGATAATTATATTTAGTAAACAAAACTTGGAATAGTATGGTAAGGTTACTGTGTTCGGTGGGATTAGTTATTTAAAATAATATGGCCACCGCCGGGGTGCCAGCTATATTAGAACCTACTGGCTTGGCACGCGTCGATGGCAAGAGACCAGATGGTAAGACCATAATGCCATGGAAGTTGGGTAGGCCTTTGGTGTGGGACGCAACTTGCGTCGACACCCTTGCACCATCCCATCTTCCCAGCACGATCTGCTACAGGTGCTGAAAACCTCAAACGGCGCAAATACAATAATTTAATTGGTATATGTGTTTGAGCCTACCTACCTGCCTTAACTACCTACCACCCTGTATAAAGAAGAAAGAAAAAATAATGTGTAACATTGTATTAGTGTTGTTATTGTAATTTTTTTTTTCAAGTTTAAAAAGAAATCGAATTAAAATTATAACTTGAAGTTGTACGGGCAGGTTCACAGATTTATGAATTTGCAAGATTGCGGATTTTTGGCGGATATACTTAGGTTCTATTAATCATTACCATATACAAAAAAGACACTCGAGTTAATTCTGTTCAAAAACGAAGGAATTATTTTTTTTCACAAAAAAATTGTATGAAGCTGGTATGAAAAATCTAATTAACTCTCTCTTTAATAGAATTAAAGAGAGAGTTTAACAAAAATATTCTTACAGACGATTATAGTGCTAATTATTATTTTTTGAGTTTTTGGTTGCTATTTTCCGAAACACTTATGCGGTTTTTTTTTTAAATCATCAAAATATTGTTATTTAGGTTTACATATGAAACGGTTCCTTTTAATGTCTAAGTTAAAAATAGATATTATATTAACCCAAATATTAAGAGCTGTGTTTTGGTAAAATTGTATGAGCTTGCTTAAATGGCAATTGAAACAGAAACTCAAACTCAAATCATTTATTTCAACTAGACTTTTGAATGTCCATAAAACGAAAAAAAAGGCTACAGTCACAGACACAAGGCATAATAACTTGAGAAAGTACTGTAGTTGCCCATTCCCTAGCGTAGAAACTAGAAATTTCACGCTGATTATCAGTTATCAGCTGTGCTAAACAAAGAGTGACTCTTCTGCTCTGGGATAAAGGGGTTTTCATCTTACACGAACATAAATACGCTGCCTTCAGGATTCTAACCTTTACAGGAAATCCTTCTTTTCCTTTGTGATTCATTATATTTACCTAGTTCCCGCGAAATTATTCAGTGCTTTATCTTCCCTTCGTGAAAAATCTAGTAGTAAACTAGTCTCAGAGAAGACGAAATGATATGGTTCATAGAATTTTTACTTTTTTATTTTACAGAGTTGCCGCATCGCTGCTAAACGCTCTGGGTTGCCCGGAACTGATCGCCACAAGTGAAACGCAATACGAAGATATCGCTGCTGAATTGGGAACAAATACGAATTAGTAAGTATTTAGTTTCCGTAAACGTTACATTCTACGGTCATCCATGATACTATCGAAAAATAAGACAATAACGGCATTTTTTTGTATTTGACAAAAATATTAACTGTATAGTTAATGTTGATTGATCCTGTTGGTCACTTTCATCCGAGTATCTAACACAACTGTTCAATTGTGTTTTAGAACGTAATAGTGACAAACAGTTTAAACTTTGTCTTTTTTAAACTTTCACGATCAGAACACATTATAAAACTTAAGAAGACGGGTATTTATCGCGAATTTACCTTTAATTTATTCCCGACGTTTCGACCGGATTGCACCAGCCGTGGTCGCGGGGAGACTGAAGTACTGGAGTTAAGTAGTTGAGTTTAAACTTTAACGCCGAATCCCTAGAAGACCTATAATGCATTCTGAAACAACTTTTTGATGCTTCCCTACTAATTGGCTTAAGAATGAATATGTCCAAGACGAAGGTGATGTTAGGCATTCCAAACAATTAACTCTTTCTCAGCTGTTATGGTTGGGAACGAGCGTCTGCAGATGGTTGAGCATCTATATTAATATTCTAAAGCAGAAGAGTTTGTTTGTAAGTTTGGTTGAACGCGCTAATGTCAGGAACTACCGGCTCGAATTAAAAATATTTTTGCGTTGGATGGTCCATTTATCGAGGAAGGCTATAGACTATATAACATCTTGCTCTTACCAATAGGAGCGGACCAGCAAAAAAAATGTTGCGAACGGGAAAAAAGCTTCCGTTAGCAGGCGATGTGTTGTGATAACAAAACTTCACGCGAACGAAGTCGCGGGCAGAAGCTAGTTATGCATATGTTTATCTGGGGCATGTTCTTTCTTTTGACAAGGAGCGTTTCAACCAGGAGATTTCTAGGAGAGTACAACTCGTATGGGCGGCATTTGGTAAAATGGAACATAATTTTCGGTCCAAAAAGATCCCTAAGTGTCTTAATTCCTGCCTTTTCAACCAGCGTGTCATGCCAACCATAACTTACTGTGCCGAGATATGGACGCACACAAAGGAGACTGTGCACCGAATCCGAGTGGCACAAAGAGCCATGGAGTGTGCCATGCTTGGCATAATACACCGAAAAACACCGAATTCCGACGTCGGGGACCGGGCGGTGCGGCTCAAGTGGACCCAGGCAGGACATCTGGCTAGGCTGAAATGGCCGATGGAGCAAGGCTTCGACCGAGTGGTGGCCAACATTAGGCCAAAGATGCCAGGACCGTCCTAGAGCACGCTGGGACGACGATATCGTTAAAGTCGCGAGAATCACCTGGATAAGGGACGCACAGAACCGGAAATTATGGCAGAAAAAGGTAAGGTCTATATCCAGCAGTTGGTGTTTCCAAACTGATATGATGAGGCTGATCATTTTCCCTCCCTTTTACTACTCATCATCGTCATCCACAGCCCGAACTCACCCACTGCTGGGTATAGGCCTCTATTCTTTTGCCAATCTCCACGGTCCCGTGCCAGCCTCATCTGGGTTAATCCCCCGACGGCATCTGTATCGTCTGCTCATGTATTACTACTTGTACGAGTCCTACCTTTTTTTTCGGATGGGAAATCATCAAACGGCTCCTCCCACTCTGGGCGGAGCTAGAGTGTCAGACTTTTACTGATTGAAAACCATATAATATGTTCCTTGCTCGCCCTTGATGTTCCGGGGCCGCGGTATCTCTTTCGAACAGTTCTGCAGCTCCGGCAGAAACGAGTCCTACTTGGGGTCGGACGATTAATTATGATTTTTATTTTACGGCCACTGTCAGTTGGGAACCCGCTCAACTCATTCAACGTTATGTAATAGTCAAATTCAAGAATCATACTTAGAATATAAATGTTTCTTTTACAGTCGAAGATATATCCGGGCTAAGGTTTCAAAAGCACGTTTTGAGAGCACCTTATTCGACTGCCAACACTATGTTCGTGGACTTGAAGCGCTCTATGAGAAAATGTGGAGACGATACGAAAATGGAAAAAAGCCGGACCATATATACGCTATTGGATGAAGTTAGATTTTAACGAGAGAAAAGGTACTACATTCAAAATTTAAAGTTATTAGAATCATCCTGCTGCACCTTTTTTTCGATTCACTTTTATAAACATAAGCTTATTAAAAATTACTTAAATTGAAAAATAGTTCAAAAACTGTTTTTTTTTTTTGGGTTGTGGTTTTGAAATGGACTGTGCATTTGATTTGTGTTTGAAATTCAAACATTGAATCAATCATAATGACTGCTTAGTACGATTTGTTAACGGCCGGGCACAACCGATTGAGTGCAATTATATGGGCTTACGGGTGATTTTGTTTGACGTAGTATTTTGCAATTTGAACATGTCGAGATGAAGTGGTTCGTTCTCGATTTAGAAAGCTTCTCCTATTTATTGCCAAACGTAATGCATATTCTCATCAGGTGTGGGTAAAAATTGACTCAAAATCAGATCCTGATGACCCACAAGGCCACAATAAAAAATGCTGAAAATATTAAGCTTTGCACAGTTATTACATGTTGGTTGGACTTGGGCAGGCGAGTAAAACGCGCCGAGATGCTTCATTTAGGCTTTGCAGTATCTGATTGACGTTGATGCCTTGCATTTTGATATTCATTGGGTTTCGTCCAATACCCCGAGAGCATACAGTAATGCTTTACTTTAAATCAAGTAAGGGCCTAACAGCCTTAAACGTCGTTTTGAAATAAATCTGCATAATCATAAGCGTAATAAACTTTTTCTTTTCAGATTTTAACAATTTTACTATTGAATAATAATGGAAACAAAAACTAGCGGTCCGTCCATATGCTGTCCATACGGAATTCACAGGTTTTTATTATATTATAATTATAATAAATAATTGTTTCATCAGAATTAATCAAATTGAAACTTAACTTACTAATTATGTGTACAATTTGTGCTATAAATTAAATTATTGTATTTTCATTAGTTTTTTATTCCGTCCATTTAAATATAAAATAGAGCTAGCATTACAATACATATGCTATACAGTCATATTTTCACGAAAACATTGCCAAGATGCTTAAGCGTCTCATACCACAGAGACATAATTATTTTAATAGAGCGACTCAAAATACAACTTTATTTACTACACGAAAAGATACACATCCCAGTGCAAGTGTGAGACTTTACTTGAGAATAACAACGTAATACGTATAGTAACCACTAGATGTTACTCTGACGGAGTTAGTAGTAGCCAGTATCCGCTACTTGGAAATAGATGCCGCGGGCCGATTCTTCTGCGGAGCCCGTTTCTTGAGCGGACACTGTCGTTGGTTTTGGGCCATGCGCCCATGTGTGTGGTTGCTATGTTGTTAATTGTAGGCGCGCCACAGCGCTGTTGCACAGCACTGATTTCTACACAGCACCCCGGCGGCGGCGGTCCGTCTCCGACAGAGGTGCTGACTTACAGCGCTAGGTGCGCTGTGGATGTGTGAATCCCGCCCGCCCCACTAACCAGAGCTAGCCAGCAGTGGTACGGGTTAAGGAAACGACGTGTGTGTATTGTATTGTGTAACACCGCCCATGTCTGCGTGTATCGCTGGCCCTCGGGTCGCGACCACGCGTGCGTCTACATGAGTGTAGAGAGATGCATGTGTGGTCTCACTGCGTAACATGCCCATATTAAATTAATTCACGTCACGCAGCTGGGTGTATGTAGTGCGTGTGGAGTCGTTCTGTTCAGGTAAGCTGCGTGTAACAAGGTACTACTTACCTGGGTCAATCCGGTGGTGATGCGGCGGTGGAGGGCGGGCGACCTGGCCTCGCAGGGCCATTGGCGTTCCCTGTCCTAGGCGGCCTAGTCTTGATTCAGTGTGAGTAGCGAGGGCAAGCCGTACAGGACGACAAGCTCCACAGCTGGCGCCGCAGCTATCTTCTTGCAAAGCGCAATCTCTTTTTACCAGGCTGAAGTCAGAGGTTCCAGTTGCCGGTTCTGAACGGACGCAGCCAGATGGTATCTAAAAGCTACAGCAAAACAGTAGTACTAAAGGAAAAGAGGTGTGAATACTCAAAACTACTTTCTGGCTATTATTATGGTTGACACTGCCGAAAAAAAAGTAAACGTCGGATCTGTCAGTTTTTGACAGGTCCAACGTTTACTTATTTTATTTGTAAAACGTCAATTAACAATTTTCCATCAGATATTATTAAAATTATGATTGATACTAAGTTTAAAAAACGTAAAATCGTAAAAATGTAGTCATGTAGGTATGTATCAGTGCTATAATTCTTTAGTATTTGTGGAGATAGAAAGCTTGGGAAAAGTCGTCGTCGTAAAAATCGTATTGGTAGGATCGAATTGCCTGAAAGTTCATAGTATAGGATCCCGCTATACAACGACCTTCACCGAGATGCTTATTTAATGAGACGTATTTTTTATGTTATTAAATATGCCAATAAATATATCCTATATGGGTTGCCTAACAAATTTCAGTCCAGAGTATTTTTAATTAATAATTTAAAAACATTTTTTTTTTAAACATTGCACCGGTGTGATTATTAAATAAATTTGATACCAATCGAAAGTTTGAAGCCCATAGAATATGCAAACGTTAGGTTGCCTATTTTTTTCCGGTCACAACCACGGGTTGCCAGGTGTAAACAGGTAAATCTATAGGTACTAGCATTTTGCAACGGTCTGATTATTGAATCAAACTTAGATAAAATGAAAGATTATTTCATAAGGAACACGGTGGTATAGGGTTGCCTGCGAAAAATCAGTCCCGAATTAGGGTTGTCGAATTTTAAATAATAAAATATCGCTGCGAGTGAATGTGTGTGAGAGAGAGGTCCCAGACCAACCATCCCACGCGGTAGAAAAGGACGCAGCGTAGCAGCTGTTTAAAGTCCACCCATTTAAAGAAGGAGAGTGCGCATGCTATTTGTGCTTGGAAATGAAAAGGTTTTTTATTTCTGAAATCCGAAAACTGAAAATTTGTAGTTCCACAAAAATTATTTTGCGGGAACTGTTTTCTTTGGTAAGTTTATACGGAACCCTCGGTGTGCGACTCCGACTCGCCCTTCCCCGGTTTTCTTTCTGTCGCTTTCGATGACACAGATTTCATCGGTCTAAACTTCAGGCTTTGTGTAGGTACCTATTTCTAATTTTATCACTAATTATGGGGTACATTTTTCCTACTAGTACTAGTACTTTTTTTTTGTCCCTTTCAGTGACACGCTTTCTCGCCATCTATATAATACTATATCTATGACTCCAAAATAATGCACAGCATATACGAGTCCATCGCTATCCTTTTCATTTCCAAGCACAAATAGCATGCGCACTCTCCTTCTTTAAATGGGCGGACTTTAAACAGCTGCTACGCTGCGTCCTTTTCTACCGCGTGGGATGGTTGGTCTGGGACCTCTCTCTCACACACATTCACTCGCAGCGATATTTTATTATTTAAAATTCGACAACCCTAATTCGGGACTGATTTTTCGCAGGCAACCCTATACCACCGTGTTCCTTATGAAATAATCTTTCATTTTATCTAAGTTTGATTCAATAATCAGACCGTTGCAAAATGCTAGTACCTATAGATTTACCTGTTTACACCTGGCAACCCGTGGTTGTGACCGGAAAAAAATAGGCAACCTAACGTTTGCATATTCTATGGGCTTCAAACTTTCGATTGGTATCAAATTTATTTAATAATCACACCGGTGCAATGTTTAAAAAAAAAATGTTTTTAAATTATTAATTAAAAATACTCTGGACTGAAATTTGTTAGGCAACCCATATAGGATATATTTATTGGCATATTTAATAACATAAAAAATACGTCTCATTAAATAAGCATCTCGGTGAAGGTCGTTGTATAGCGGGATCTTAGACTATCAATAGTTTAAAAAAATAATCTAAGTACGGTTGTTTGCTGTCTTGTTGTATCCGAAACGGGCTATCATCAGCATTACAAAAGCTCTTCGTTTTGAAAAATCACACTCGTGATAGTCCGTCGTACATAGCGTATCACTCGTTCGAGTATTGTTTCCCTAAAGTGTGGTTTGCCGCGGCGACGCTCGATTGAAGTGCTAGTATTCTTAAGGTGGAAAAGTAATATCTTAATGTTGAAATGGCTCCCATTTTGATGGAAATGAAGGAATACGATATAACAAAGAGATTTAAGACTTTGTCATATATCTGAATGTCTTTGGATGTTAAATTTTTTTAACAGTGTAAATGAAAATGTAACGATGGTCCAATGAATAGCTCTGAAGTTTTGTAACATTGTTTTACTATATTTTGAATGCAAAATGTTTGGCCTGACAATAGGCATGGCGACAGTATCAAAAAATTGCAAATCTATATAATCTGTCAGTGAGTATTGGAAAATAATGGCCACGTATTTTTTTGTTTTTGTAAATCAATAAATGTGAACAAAGATAAAACGCATCAAAACTCGGGAATTGGGGCTCGTGACGTCAGAACTCGCTAAAACTTATACCAAGGCGTGAAGTATTGAGAATTTTAAAAGAGTCGTATCTTTGTCAATTGTGATTTACGTAACAAAAGAAAAAATATATAATAAATAATCTTATCGTTCATCATCTGTGCCATAGATGGCGATGTAGGTACTTTTTGGTCTATATTGCTGTAGTACTTTTTGTAGTACCTTTGTAAGCCTAACGATTCGACGTCGAGAAAAAGCGCTGGATGGCGAACTTCTTCTTGATGACGTGCTTAGCCCAAAAAAGTCGTCAAACCGTCGTCGTCGTCGTCGTCGTCGTCGTCTGTTGCCTATGTTTCGTATACCGGTATCCCACGTACAGTAATAATGGCAAATGGCATCTCGTCCCTGAGTATCGCAATTGATCACTATGAACATTAAACATGTGTTTGCACGCACGTGACGAAATTGAATGCGACCTCTGAGAAACCAAATAATTCTCTTATCCCGTAAAGTGCAAAGTTAGGGAGTACTTCATTTTCCCTGTAAACTTCTATGAAATATGTCCCTCTCGGACATATTTCACAGAAGTTTATAGAGCACTGTGGTAGCTCCGAGCCAGTTTAATTTGGTACGTAACATGAGCAAACAAAATAGGGTCTTCTGGGATTCAAATGGCGAATTCTGCCAAAAAGGGTCGTTTGATGTTATACTCTTAATAGTTACATGCTGCGTATTTTAGTTGTGATCTGAAACATTCGGATAAAATAATTAATTATTTCGACGGCAGCAAAGAACAAACGGTTATCTACAAAATCACAAGTTTCCAGGAGAGCGTTTTTAATGCAAAAACATGTAATAACTTCTACAAGCTAACTTCTTCAAATTTGCAACAGTTAATTATTATCGTATTTCAAAGAAAATATTTTAGCTCAGTAACCTCATAAAGTGTTCGAAATACGGCAGATGCCTTTATGTACTTCGTACAAAATCAATAACTAATTAAGTCAACTGTCATATGTTCGCTTCTACATAGAACTTTCTAATTACTGATTCTCAAATAATTTTACTAATATAATGAGATATTCCTACTCTGTTTTGAAGTATATCTTTTTTTATTTATTTATTTAGCCTTTATTTGCCATAAGTAACATTTACATTTCTTACAACAAAAATAATAAACCTTACATTTAATAATACCTTCTTATTAACATACAGATTACAATAACATCATTATAGATTACATTTCACGCAGTATACTTACATTTAACATTTCGTTATTTCATTCATTACAAATTCATTACAATTCATCAAATTTATGAACATTTCAATATTAAGTACCTACCTACTTACTTCCTTTTCTTTGCAAAATCAATACGATTCTAAATAAGCTATAATTTGTAATCAGTATTATGACAGCCAAGTTAAACTAAGCTTATTAATTTGTTAAAACTTTACTTATTATCTTTAACAATGAGCGAACTTTTAACAATGTTTAACTATCAAATCAGTACCACCAATATAAATAATCTATATATATAAAAGAGAAGTCAACTCACTGACCACTCATCACGAAATCTCGGACCTTTGTTCTCATATTATTACATTCGCAAAATATTATATTCGCATATTATTATATTCTCAAAATATTAGAAGTACAATCAAACAGTGAAAAATAAAAAAATAAATTATTTAAATCAAAATCTCTTTATTCCAATACCTAGGCATCATGGAAACACTTTCGAACGTAATACAATATTAAAATAAAAATTAATTGCAGTATCATACAGTATTGCAAAATTATTTGCATTTATTATTAATAAAATATAATTAATAATAACTGAAACTAAAAAAAATCCGAGTGATCAAGTGCATACAAATTTTCACAAGTGGCATCTGTTTCCAAACACGACGATTGGTACAGCTGCTCAACAATAAAAATTGCAAAAGTATATACTTCATGGAAAATTTCTGGGAGCTTATTCAACGCGGCTGACATGGTTAAGCATTCTATTGATTGAATTTTGTTGGATAAACAGTCTGTGATAATGCAATTAATTTTCAATGTATTTTAAAGATCTTTTTTTATCAGGGCAGTGGAAAGCACTTATTAGCAATCTTCTATTTTGAATTTGAGCTTCTACTTTTAATGCTACTAAAAATTTGAAAACGTTTTGGTCGAAATGGAATTCGAGAGTTAATTCTTCTGTGCCATCCGTCCACTGCATTCTTATCACCATAACAGCTAAAATTATCTTGGGTAATGGTTTGTATCCATTGGTTATTAAAATATTCTCCGTCTCTGGTGCGATTTCATATATAGCAAGATATGCTTCTGGAATTAGATTGGGTGGTAACAGAGCCAAACTTGTGCACAACTGTGTGATTTTGCGACCTAAGTGAGTTTCGTTGAAATTCAATTTTTTACTCATTCTAAACACAGCATTTTAAAAATGGTAAAAACAGCCTTTTTCTTTTATTTCTGGTTAAACCTCACGTATAGCATTTATTGCAGCAATTTCGTAATCGCATTTGTATGAACTAATATTCATACGAAATTGATTTCTAAGTACAGAAGCTTTTGTATGTATTTGTGTTCTTATTTGGTAATAAGTCATAGACAATAGGTACTAAACTAATTGTTTTTTGGTCTCGTGCGATATCAATATCTAAGGTGTACAATTTATTGGTAAAAAGGTGACGGTGTCACAATGTACCATCTCCGTATACGATATCAATTGTCTGGAATAATTCTCGTAGCTTTTGAGCAGGTAACATCGAAAATATTATAATTCTATCATCCGTTTCACCATCATAATCATCAAATAAAAAAAGTCTTGCACAATGTGGTGTGGCAATCTCACATTACTTGTAGTCTTTGATGTACCGACATTCAAAAAAATATTTCGTTTCCTGTACAGCGTGTCCTATTTGGACGTAAATGATGGGATCAGATTTTTCAAATATTTTTGGAATTGGCTCAAAATTTTCGCACACTTCTTTTTTACACACCTCCATTGCCATATCAATTATATTTCTTTCGAAATCAACGCTGCAGCAACTATGTTTGGGCTGTCTAACGACTTTCTTATCCAAACTTAATGTAATCGAAGTCTTGCACTCCCTTAGGTTGTAACATCTCCAGTTGGTTGTACCATTTTAATTTTTCATGAAGAAGTTGTATTTGTAACCGTTATATAAAAACAGACTTGCCTTTTTGACTCGTTATAAACTTGGCTTCACTATCTTCAGACATTTTTATTTTAATATTTATTTATCAGAATGCTTAATTTATTCCCAATAAATATTTTTAACTATGTCACATTATACATCAAAAACAATTGATAATTAAAAACTGACACTAGTACAAACATAGGTTTTTCATTGTAATCTGACAGGAACTACTAGCAATGAGTTTATCTATTAAAACTTCAATATAAATGAACTTAATATTATATTAATGCATACCTTCAGGATTGCTTACTACTGGGTGATATAAAATCATTCGTTAGATTAGATGATATAAGATAGATAAAAGGGTAGGGTTGTAGGTTTGATTCCCATCCGAGACAAATATATGTGATGATGCCAAATATTTATTATTGTTTCCCTCAAATTGAAAATATTTTTCGCTGTAATTGTTCTTAGTGTAATATTTTGAGACGTTCAGGTTCAAAATGTCCAATTCTCAAAATGTCCAACGGTTTCAAAACGTCCAATTCTCAAAATGTCCAATTCTCAAAACGTCCAATTCCCAAAACGTCCAATTCCCAAAATGTCCAATTCACACAACGTCCAATTTCCAAAATGTCCAAATCTTAAAATGTCCAATTCTCAAAACGTCCAATTCCCAAAATGTCCAATATTTGAGAATGTGGTAAATTTTGTTCAATAACTCATTAAAGCGCTTTTTTAATACTTACGTAAAACAATAAATACAAAATACTGAAAGAATCAAAATATGTTTTATTTAAATTAGAAGTAACAAATTAAGACCAGTACAATAATCAACATCATAATAACTATAATTATAAATTGAAACAAACATTAAACATTGTTTTATATATAACCTAGGTAAAACAAAAAAACTTTATACCTTACCTGCGTAGTATGAACCTGGTGATTTAATTTATTTAAGAATTTCTTCGCCGTATTTGTTGCAAATATTATAATTTTATCTGTGTCTCCATCTTCACAAATCAGAAATGATTTTCCCAAGTTTTCTGGTATTTTAACTGATCTGGTATCACTATGTATTAATAAATTTGTATTCAAATACTTTTTGCGGGATCTATATAAAGTATTTTTAATGGTATGAAATGACGGTATCAAATCTTTATCATTGCGGTATTCCTCCCTTAATTTGTTCAAAGGTTTTTCACAAATTTTCTGAATCGGTCCTAAATCTGTACATACTGTCCTCTTCAAAGATGATTTTACTTTATTAATATGCAATTGGACAAGATTTTGTTCGCAAGTGTGCGTCGATTCTCTCAATACGTTTTTCCTTAACTTATCTATTGTGACTGATGCAGTACACATCCGTCTATTAGTACAACGCCATAAAGTGCTTCCATTTTTATTAGTCACGTTTTTGTTAAACTGGAACCCATTACGAATCAAAGTAAGCTTATCTTTCTGGTTACAAACGAATTCAAATTCTTCAGTCATTGTAGATTTCGAAAATATACGAATTTGAAAAACACAAAAACCTCAACTACAATGTTGTGACTACAGTTCACTATTATTTGAGGCAATAACACGTAGGTACTACATCAACGCGTTTCCTTACATTTAATAAAGTAATGACGTACGGCGTTATGATTTTTTCAAAAATACCCACTTTACAGTTTATGCACATTATTATCATTTTTCCTTTTGTTTTTAAATAACTAATAAAATCAATATTCATATTTTAACATCGTAAGTACTTATTTGAATACAAGTTTTTAAAACACACAGTAACAAAGTAATTTAAATACCAGAAAACTTGGGAACAAAATAGCTCGATAGATGGCGTTGTTAGCGTTAGATCGCGATGTGGTTTTGGTTGCTATGGAAAAATTACAATGACAATGATGTCGGGGAAAATTATTTGTTTGTACACTTTTTAATTCATTTTTTTTAGTCTTGAATTATTTTTCAAATTCGCGACACTTGCGTTAATGTGTATAATATTTAATATATTATGTATATATGTATTTATATATAATATTAAAATATTTATTTTTAATTTAATTTGCTACTTCTAAATAAAACATGTTTTTTGATTCTTTCAGTATTTTGTATTTATTGTTTTACGTAAGTATTAAAAAAGCGCTTTGATGAGTTATTGAACAAAATTTACCACATTCTCAAATATTGGACATTTTGGGAATTGGACGTTTTGAGAATTGGACATTTTAAGATTTGGACATTTTGGAAATTGGACGTTGTGTGAATTGGACATTTCGGGAATTGGACGTTTTGAGAATTGGACATTTTGAGAATTGGACGTTTTGAAACCGTTGGACATTTTGAGAATTGGACATTTTGAACCTGAACGTTTTGACGTTTAATATAATCATTCGAGAATATAATATTTTGCGAATGTAATAATATGAGAACAAAGGATCTCGTAAACTACTGGGCTTTAATAGTACATTACGGTACAAGTGTGTAATGTTGGTGATTACCGCTGAGGCTCCATTGTCGTGAGCCGAGGACGGTAATCATCAACACACGTGTATCAGATACTTGAGAATAAAATAATACTAAAAAAAACATTTTATTTAGTAGATAATAGATATTTGTCCTTGGAGTTTTCAGATAGTAAACTTTCCATAACGTTAAGGGCTGCACATCTAATATCGGGCGGTGTACAAAATAAATCATTTCCTTTATGACTAGTACTTGTAGACATTTGAATTAATAAATTACTATAATTTCAACAGTGAAAACGAGTTGTGAATTTTTTTTCGCAATGGCGGGAATAATTAATCAGTTTTCCTATGCGCTCGCATCTAACAATGGCGATCAGCCATAGACTAAAAGAATATGGTTTCTTTTTTTGGCTTTTCGTGGATAGCGTTTTAGCCACGTACGAAATGGGGAATTCAAAGTTTTATTTAATACAGAGAAAACAAAAGTTACATTTGAGTGAAAGTTAAATTTAACTTTTGTTTTCTCTGTATTAAATACAACTTTAAATAAGTTGCATGAAATGAGCAAGCAATAGGTACTTACATTAATTTATTTTTACTATTGAACAAGATCTTTTTTGTATCGAAACTTTTTAAGAACAAAGCAATTCAACCAATAAAAAAATAAAAAAACTATAACTCACTTAAAGAGTTTTTTTCACGTTTTCCACTCCGATCAACTTAACGAATCAACCAGTTGATCAAAGTGGAAGTCGATTCAGGCATATGTTCCTATCGAATCAACTAGTTGATCCGATACATTTTTTACTAAAGTTTCTTTCCTTTTTGTTCCTATCGAATCAATTTTTATATTAAAATAATAAAACCAAGATAAATTCGTCTCTTCCATTTTATTTTTTAACTGTCAAATGTCAATAAGAAAAAGTGTACATTAAAGAAACAGGGTGTACGGTAATTAATGTATATTACAGCTTTCAAATGCCTTATAGTTAGAACCTATGGACATTCAGAAAAAATACTATATAAAACATGAAAGAAAATTAGCTAAAAAATTATAGTTATTTAAAAATAACTATATTTTTTTAGCTTATTTTACATTATTTAAAACTACGACTACAAATAAATGAAATTCATCGGTTCTGTGCTCAAGTGCATTTTCTTTAATTTCTCTTTATCTTTTTTTCTTAATTTTTCGAGAGCGTGTTCAATTGTGATCTCTTGAGTTAAATGTTGAATCATGGTCTGTCTAATGTAGTCATCTCTGATAATATATTTTTGCTTTCGCTGTTTTGGAATTTGGATATCGATGAATGTCTCATTATCAACAATTACATTTAATAGACGTAACAATTTTACGTTGTTTTTATTTATGCATTTATTAAGACTGGAGTGGAATGATTCCAAGACATTGTTAGTTCGGTGACGTTGCCCAAAGGCACTGATTCTATCAAGACGTTTTTTAAGTAACTTTTGAACATATGCCATAAATTCACACATTTTCAAATTAATAGCTTCATATTCTGATTGTATGTATTGCCACCCATCTGACATTGATTCTTTATGAAGAAGTGGCAAAACTGCACATAGTCCGATAATACGTTTTTCATCCTTGCTGTTGTGTTTTTCTTTTTTTCCCATGCGCCACATGTTTCGAGTCCAGTGATAATAGCAACCAATTATTTGTGCGTTTGGGTAAAATTTTAGTAAACCATTCCATAGGGCAATCACGAAGTCGCAATGCATCGTTTTAATTTCTAAATCGGGCAATGGTTTTTAATCAAGCAGAATACCTTGATGTAAGTTGTCTGTTTTTATTGGGCATCAAAACGGTGTTGTATTAGTCGTACATTCAGTACTGCCGAAGTCACCATGAATACTCAATAGCTGATAAAAAGGGTTAAGACAACTGTAAAAAGTGGCATCCACAAAAAAATCTTTTGTTGTCTTCAGAAGTTCTCTCGACTCCTTTGAGCAAAAAATCAAAATGCAAATTTCCTTATCAACGTAATGACACAATAAAAAATCAGTAAACTTTTTTGGTATTTCAACCTCTTGGAAATTCTTAAAAACAGCTTTTTTAACACCAGCTGCTTTGTTTCTAGCTCTGTACAGTCCACTTTTGACGTGACAACGTCTTATAATTCGATAGAGCCGGCTGCACGCACGAAAAAACATGACTCATACGGCGTTACCTCGCTGATCGCTCTGAGGCGTTCCATGTAAGGCTTGAAGTGCAAGCGAGAGCGCGGAACGAGTGACAAAGAAGCACAATCGGCCTTTGCGATCGGCAGCGTTCGACATCCGTCTCTCTCCTACTTGAGTGAGCGATGCGTCTGCGTGGACAGCTGCTATACTATAGTACATTTACATGTTTTGATCGAGTATCTCAAGTAGGTATATCAAAAAATGCTACCATTCCATCAGTATTTTCTTAAGACGTTGTCACGTTCAACTATCGTCAGTAAACCGACTTTACAGACAACCAGTTTTTTAAACTAGAGAAACTCGGTATATTAGACACAAAGTTAAGACCTTGATTTTTCATTTCAATTTTTGTTGTTTTGTAAATGGTGGGAATCGGAATATCAGTTTCTGTCACTTTACGTTTGAGAGCACTTTTTTCTTTTAGTAAAATATTTATAGAACTATCCAATAAACATTTATGACCTTTCTTGGCTATAACGTTGTTATGCTGTAAGTAAAAAGTCAGCTAATCAGTTTTCTATCGAAATTCTGTATCACTTGGAATAACAAAGGAGCAGCCGCGTTGGCGAAAAAAAATCGTGCGGTAAAATCTGGGATTTGATTTTTCCTATTACTGCTAACAAAACCAGCAGTCTAGATATTATTACATTATAATGGTGTACATTTAACTTACTTTCTCAGTAATGCTACCATTACACTTCGGGTTCCTCTTATGGTTTACACATCTTAAAAACGTAGTACCACTTTTGTACTTTCTTACTTTCGTATATCGATAATTTTCGTACAAAAAAACTTTGCCTTCATTTCTTTCAATGACCTCCATGGCAATACGTAATAATTAAACGATTAATAATGATTCAGCCGACAATATCTTTGCTCGGTTGATCAGAATAGTTTTTTTTTTCATATTGTTAAATTATTTTCTATGAAAATGTCAATGAACATTTTATCTATCATTCACAAGTGGACAGTTCTTAAGAATATAACTCTGATAAGCTTTAATATCACTCGATTTAGTTGTTTAGATAGGAACAAACAAGGAGAATAACAAATGTTCCTATCGGATCAACTAAATGGTTGATTCGTTGGGAACAAAAAATAGTTGATCCGTTCCAGTTGATCGGTTTAGTTGATCGAAGTGGAAAACGTGGTTTTTTTCACAACTCACTTGTGAATAATAGCAATGAAAATGTCACAGTTTGATTACAGATGTCATTATGTGCCTAATTGCGATAAAATTAGCGCCACTTTATGAGCAAGTGTGTTGAAAAGTATAAAATCAAAAAAAGGGTTTTTAATGTTTGTATGTAAATTTTTTAAGATCCAAATTGATTCTTACGGCAACGCGTTATTGCTTACTTTACATTGAAATTAGAATTCGAAAGTCGATAAAGATCCAAATTAAATTTTACGACAACGCGTTAATGCATGTTTTACATTGAAATAAGAATTTGGAAGTTCTTTGAGGTTTATCTTCAGTTTTTAAGCGGAATTTCTAGGTGGCCAGTATGTAGTGATATGGAGGCGTCTACTGAAAGTTATATAGCTATTGAAATGAGGTTCTTCATAGTTTTTATGCCAATTTCTAGGTGGCCAGTATTTTTCAGTACGCAGGTGTCTGCTGAAGGGTAAAATAAAATGTTTCAAAAAACGAACAAGCGAAACACGCTCAAGCTCAAGCTCATTTTTGTTCTGCGATATTTTGCTGTTACTACTAATTTGCTTTGAAATATTTGACATCATCGTGGTTTGGTTGGTCTTTGTTTCGGTATGTTTCACTTAGTAATTTTAAATTGCAGGATAATCATTTTATTGTGTTCTTACCTGTTGCTTGGTTGGAATTTTGTTGTCTATTTTTTCGCGAATTACATATTGTGTATTTCACACTTTGTTATTACTATAATAGGTATTTTAGTATTAGTCGTACTTACTAGAAAAGGTGTCCTTGAATACCTACAATCGTATTTTAATTTTAATGTTGTATCTTGGGTTTAGGCTGGTGTTGCAAAAGAATCTGAGATGGCAGGTCGATTTCTGGATCCACTTCAACAACTCTGGGCAACATGCAGATGTTGCGTGACACGAATGTGGCTATGATGACAGTCTGTGTTGTCTCCGGAACTACACCTTATAGCAGCCCGCGACTTCGTAAGCGTTGGACTTGAACCATCTCAGCGTGTTATATCCTATAGGTATATAGGCTTGAAAACGGATTACACACAACATTTATTTCAAATAGACCTCTCAACACCACTTTTAAATAGTCACAATGCAACCTATTTGTACTCTAGTTGCCTATTCCAAATCGTATAAGATCTTTGATGCTCGACATCTGACCTGGTTTTCTCTAGCTGCAGCAAGTCCTAGTTCGTGATCTCCTTCAGTTTCTGGAGACCGACTGAGCCTGCAGTGCAAGTATGGAGGATTCGAAAGGACTGAAGATGTCATTTATGGTGCCTATTTTCAAAAGGTAGATGTATTGTTTTGATAAATTGGTTTTCGGAAAATACATTCGTTCATGAGCTATCAGAGAACTATCAGTAAATATCCAGAATGGCGTAGTTTTTCCACAATTGGCACTTTATGGGTGTAAAAGTGGAAGATTTTAAGGAAAACTTAGTTCGATTTTTCAAAAACCACCCAGTTTGGACCTCAACACGTACGTTTGCCTGGCTCGGCCCCCCAGAATCTGCCTTTTAGGTGTTTACCAATGCAATGTACTCGCCTCTAGAAGTATATGTACCGGTTTCTTTTTCAATGTACCTCCGTACTTTTGAAGAAATTTGCAAAATAACTGAAAATTTATGTTACCAGTGGAATAATCATAGAAAAACTGGTATTGTTTAAGGTGTATTTAAAAATTCAGAGATCATTCACTAAAACGTAAGTAAGGGTGTGTATGAACACCGAATCTGTTATACTGTTGTTAATTTTCGAGGCCAAATCATCGTAACATAGCCACTGATCAAGGCTAAACCTTTTAAGCTATATAGCCTTTCTCTTTGAAATATTAAGTATATATTTACTCAATATATCAGAGATCAGAGATCACGTAGATTCATGGTCACCCCATTCGTTGTAAAGTATGATATTTTTGATCCAATTTGTCTTCTATAGTACTAATACAGCAGTATCGCAATTTATTTACAACGAATGAACTTCTTTAGCTGATTCAGGAAGTCGAATTTTGTAAGCAAACATGTCACATTTTAAAAGATTTAGGCGTTTAAAGAGGGCCGTTCTGAATGAACTAACATTGGTTTGTTTATCAAAGTTAGCAAGTTTTATGAGAAACCAATGCGGTACATTATGTTACTTGCCACCCATCAATTATGTTTTAATAGTTTTTGGCTAAGGTTATTTGTCTTCTTTAGAGATTTCCTCATTTATTTATTTTTCAGAAAATGATATTAAACGTATATAACAAAAGGCGAAAAGAAATACAGGACATCATGAAATTCGCCCGCTTCGCTGTCGACAGGAAAAGTTCCCAGTAGGCTGGTACATTTAGAACATTCGCTGGCAATGCTCATTCTTTAACCAAACAATAGGCCAGCTCTGACCACGTAAAGAGATGACCAGCTGCTATAGCCAAAGGAACCAACGCATCCGATCTGACCAACCGCTAAAGCTAAAGTAACCAACGCATCCGATTTAGTGAAAATCTTAAGCTCAATGAATTGTGCCTAATGGTTGCAGACTTTGTTTATGATTTCTGTATAGATTTTTGTGTGTCCCTACCAAACGCCAAAAATACTTTTTGCCCTACCGGTTATGTGTAACTGTCCCTGCACCTGAATATACCAGGATGTTTGGTGATTATAATAACTCCATCCTCAGTTTTTTTCCAAAATCTTATTTTCTTTTTATCAATGGCGTCTTCCAATTATGACCTGAATGTAGAAGTTGGACACTTTATTTTGAATATTGCATCTTCTCCCTGTAGAAAAGGAAACTTTTTGTCTATAAAAATCCCACAAGGGACTATTTTAATATTTAATTTTGATGTCCATGTTTAATGCACAGCACGTAACTTAATTTTTTGGATATATCAAATTCTTCACTAAATTTTCACACTTGTATTTTGACTCCTACTGACCACTGTAGAAAACTTGAAGCTGTTAGAAGTTTTCGCCACTCTCTAGAATCTCGTTGAAGAATCGCTGATACTTCAACTTCTCTGCGTTCATCTTCCGGGCTTGGTAAAGTTTTCAAAAATTCTTCTTTGCAGCGATTGTACTCTAAAGTGGTCATATCTGGCTTTTGCCAATTTTCGCTGTAATCTTAGTCATTTGTTTTGGTTAGAAACTTATGTTTCCTGTCTTTTCATATACATTTCAACGCATTTTTTTTCAATCTCTTGGACTCTTAATTTATGTACTTTTGCACTGGGACTTTTTCCCAAAACATGTTTATGTAACGTATAAGGAGGACGCTATTAAATACAACCACAGCAGCGTTATATTTTGATTGATATCCCTGACGCAAAAAAAACTTAATACGTTTCCCTCCAACAAATTGAGCAATAATGTTGTTAAAAGACTCGACTATATTGCTGTCACTATTCTGCATCAAACTTCGAGCTTTAGCTGCTTCAGTTCTCACTATAAACTTGATTCCTTTTTCACTGTGAATTTGACTAGTACAATAATAAGATTGGTAATTGTCGTTATTTCGGAAGGCATGATTGTAAGAATTTGTGATATCTGTGTATAAATTGGTAACTTGAGACTCATGAAATGTGTTCAGTAATGGATGAGCAAGTGACTTTTCGGTTGGATATTTCGTTTCTGTGGTTATGTTCTTTAGCTACGTGCACATGTTGTTTAGCTACTTGCATATGTTTCTAAAAATATGATTTTTACATTCAAATTTTTCGACGGTAACATCTAGATACGGACGAGCTTCTAATATATTTTTATATGTGCTCGATTCACCGTCAGATACTATAACGTTGGTAAATAATTCCATGACGTTGGTAAATAATTCCATGCATTTCAATTGACTGTTTGAATTTTTCTAATAATAATATTTTCGATTCCATAATAGAGGAAGGACCGCAGTATTTAAATAAACAAATGTGAACTCCTGGACCTTTGTTTCCTGCTCGTGCACATACGCAGCAATATTTGTTCCTATAACCTATACTTTACCAAACCTTTTTCCATTTGTTATACTCTTAGAGACCAGAAGCTAAATATATAATAAAATACAAATCAGTAAATAACCTTGAACGTTATGTTTCTTACAAAGTGTTTTTAATCTGTAACAAGCAAATAAGTAAATAACAAGCCCATAAGAATTAAATAACGCAACCCGAATCCAAATTATAATATCCTTCCTAGCCACTGTCAGTTCCTCCTCTGGCATGCTTCTGACCAGTGACCAAAAAAGAATAAAGCGTCGTCCAAAGACGCTGCAGGACCGAGTAGGTTGGAAAGGGAAATATCTAAGAATACTAAATGGAGATAGCCGGTACTCTCAACCGTATTTCCGTCATTGTACAAACAGCGCCATCTTATCGTGGTGGTGGTGAACTAAATCAAAATCTAACAAAATAATTACAAAAAGTGAATCTAGACGGAGGTTTGATCTGACGATCCACTGTTCTAAGGGCAGCCGTTGTCACCGACGGGCTAATTGTTCTATTGACAATCTGTATAAAATAGCTGTTCTATTGCATGTTAGGACAGTTGTAAGTTGGTGACAGATGTCGTTAGTGTAACCATTACTAAAATACGTTTCTATCATTGATTGAATGAATTCTATTTTTTTGTCTATTTACTTAGATTGATGTAAATTAAATAAATATGGGTTCATAACCTAAATTATCTATATTATTGTTTTAAATTAAATTATAACACTGTTATAAAGTGGTAACCTAACCAGTAAATAGTTTTCACCAATGCTGGCGCTAGTTTCTGTACAAAATTTTCGAGGTTTTTCAGGCTCCAATGTTCTAAGAGACCACAGCATGGCCAGACAGTGCTGAAAAAATTGTGTTGAACGATCACTTGCACGATGGCCGATGGGGCCGAAAAGTTCTGGACTGGCGACCGCGAACCGGAAGACGATGTGTTGGAAGACCTGGTGAGAAGGTTACGGGAATCCGTTGGATGCGAGTTGCAAGGGACCGGTCAATGTGGCGACACTTGGGCCTATGTCCAGCAGTGTACGTCTTTCGGCTGAGATGATGATGATGATGATGATAACTTGCACCAGAAAGCATCTGCAACAACATCTATGCAAGCGATTCCATTTTTGGCGCGACCTTCCGCAATCACTTATTTCGCCCCCGTATGGGAACACGGGGGCGAAATGCAGTGACAAAAAGCTGTTTGTCGCCAGTCATCGTATACTTTTGCGAAATGGATGTTTTACGAAATGGACATTTTTGCGAATTGGACATTTTGCGAATTGTACAACTTTCAAACGCTGGACATTTTGCGAATTGGACATTCTGCGCCTAAACGTTTCTGCGTTTAGGGAACCTTAGAGTAATGCTTTTGTGAAAAAATCGGACAATCCATAATGGATCCACACAATTCACCAAACCAATTCCCGACGATATTATACCAGATGTTGCTGCCTTGTTAAGGTCCAGTTTTGATTGGGACTCAGAATCAAGGTAAAATTTAATAATACACTATTGCACGCTAATTTAAATTTGGAAAGTTATCCTGCTCTTTGTGCTGATAAAATGTAAACAATTCAAAAAATCGTCTGTTAAATAAATGTTTTGAGGCCCATCCACAAACACCAAAAAATATTGTAAATTGTCACACTTCACGAACAGCGTTTTATAAAAGTTGCGGGCTGCAAATACCTAGTTTAAAGAATACATTCTAATTTTTTCAGATGTTTTGCGTTTGGAAAAGACGATTCCCTGTGCTCTCCTTAAATTTCGTTTATATCTGGAGACAACACAGGCTGTCATCATAGCGACATCCGTATTACACAACATCTGTATGTTGCACAGAATAACCAAAGTGGATCCAGAAATCGTCCTGCCTGAATCTGAATCCAGTAATTTCGAAGAAGTACAATATAGGCCTGTGGGTTAATATTGCAATCTGTATGTTTGTGTCCATTCTTCAAGCATTTATAACATTGAGCTATGTTATTCAATGTTAGATTCTCATTATTCAAGGTTCTGCAAATTTTAGCAATTTATAAAACAACTCTCTTCTTGCCACTTTTAAAACAACTCCTAACATGAAAAATGTTTCCTAACTGTTTATCTGGCTCAACAGATGTTGTTGGTTTTGATTCTTCATAGTTTTCTAGACTTCTTGCCTCATCTTGAGTTCTAAGATAATTCTTGATGCTAAAGTAGAAATATTTTTCTAGTAGGTTTGATAGGTTTTTTTTTATAAGTCCGAGTTCTGCTATTACAATAGTGTCAGAGTATTCGATCATTGATTTCATAATGATCAAGTTCTGTCAAATTTTGACAAGTTTGTTAATTCTACTATCATAATGGCGCCATTATGACTTCTTAATGAACAACCACTGAAACTCCATTGAAAGAAATGTCATAGAATATTAATCTCGTACATGAAATCTGGCATGAATTCGTGTTCGCATTTAGTAGTAGATTTTGAAAACCATTTGTACTAGGGTTTATTAAAACACAATTTTATCACGAGACCATTGACCGACCATTGTGAATTTAGCAGATTACCAACTTTAAGCAAAATAACAATGGGATGAGAATGCAATCGTGTTGGAGTGACGAATTTATTAAAATAGCAGAATTAGGCCTTAGTGCTCTTACTCTTGTTGCTTTATTTTTAATTTCAGCTATATCTGACATAATATCATTTCCTTTATTCATTATTATACATATTTCTTACATTTTTAAATATTTATTTATAAAACAAAATTTAGAAAAAAAACATTTAAAAATAAAAATTAGTATATACAAATATATATATATATAAAACAGTAGCCCACTAGCGCTGGGGACAGGGTCCGAGCTGCCGGTGGTCAGGGCTCTTGAGAGAGGAACCTCCTAACAATACGTGCCGTGTCGAGAAGTACTGCTTTCTGAATCAAGCCCTTGATCCAGCTGCCAAGCGAGAGCCTCCTAAGATGTTGGTCGAGGCTCTTGGCTAGTAAGCCATTGGCCGACACGACTATCGGCACAATGATTGCTGTACTCACATCCCTCATGTCGACAACCTCGCGAGCCAGATCTAGAACATAATATCATTATTATTACATTTGTATTTAAAAGGTCGAGAAACTTGAGTCTCCTTTTGTCCGAGAAATAACGAATCAAATTTTTCCATTATATTTTTCGAAGTTTGACAATTTATTGCGTAAACAGTATATTTGTCGCTAAGAGATTACATTATTAATAGTTTTGCTTTTGCGTCTTGTCTTGCAAAATCTTTCTTTAAATCTGAACCTTCATCTAAAACAGAATTCAGTTCTTTTGCTGTTAGTAATAAAATTAATTTGTTTCCAAAGCACACATTCAGAATCATTCGTCAGTTTTGACAATCTAGTTTCTTCCATTTTACAATAACTTAATTTTCCTTATAACATGGCGCAGTGCTGCAAAGCGTGCTGGGCCCATAACCTGTTAAAATCCCGATCCTTTTTACCGCTGTTTTATGTATCAATTCCTCCCACTGCGCTGTTCATCCATCTCAATACTATTTAGATAAATGAATGCTCAAAATAACCACCATAACAAATTTAATTTGAAACATTACAAATTCTATAAAACTCCCATAATTACCTCGAATATACCGAACTAAATACTCAATACCCCTCTTTCTTCACTATGACATAATATGTAAAACCTTCTAATTGCCACTACTTTTTAAACTCATAAACTTAAAACCAGCCAGTACATACCATAGACATAAAATTCTATCATTTGTATAATCCAACAACTACAAAACTGTCAATAATGTAAGTCACAAAAAAGTCAAGGACAATACGATTCACATTTTTGCTTTCAATTTCAGCGATTTCAACTATACCACGACTAAAACCTACTTACGCAAAAACCTTTGTGTGTGTGATATTTCTAGTTGAAACATGGAAGTACATGAAAGTTGTGCATGATGATGATGTGCTAAGTACTGGTGTCAGTAGATATGAATTGCACGGATATGCACTATCAGCAATGAGCCACCTGTTGCCAAACATTGTAGTGGAAAAAAATATATTCATCCATACTTTCAATTGTAACACCACACTGCATGAAACTAAAACCACTATTGTTAAGAACCAAATAGATGAAAACATTAAAATGGAAGTTAACTGAAAAATTTTACATGAAAGCATACCTTTCAGCAATGAGTTGTTGAATATAGTGACATCATGCGCAGCCAACCGCCCGGCCAACGAGCTAAAACATTCATGAACATCAAATCTGCATTGCACCTACCGTGCACATTGAAAGAAAATACGCCTTTTCTATTTCTGAATTCTTCTCCTATATTGGAATTTGAAAATGACTGTATTTATTTATTATTTTATTATTTATTTATTTATTTACACCAATTATAACATCCTTACAGACTATTCCAATACGATGCTATAAGACAAACATTATAGAATACATTTTTGAACACATACAATAGAAAAACACATAGTATAAAATAAGTAAAATTACCTGGTAAAAATAAAAACACCAAAATTAATAGGTACAACATGACAATGTTCACAGTTGCACACCTTTTTCAATTATGAATTGAGCCCTCTGCATAAATCTCGGCAGGTGTTGCCCAAATATATCTTCCGATACCGTTATAATATTAATAATGCGTGCAGCTCGCGACATAGGGGCAAACTTGAGTAGGTTAGTCCTAGCGGCTGGCACGTCTAACAGCGCGGGGCGGCGGCGCGCTCCCACGCACCCATCCGGCGCGCGCAACCGCAGCGCAGCCAGCACCTCGGGATGGTGCTTACTGCGAGCCTGGTGTACCCAACCATGCCCAGTACGAACAAACTGGGGTACATAAGGGGATAAAAGGGATAAACTCCATATTCCTTAAGGTAGAGGAATCTACAGAATTTGTTTTGCATTTTCTCCAACATGAGGCTATGTTTTCTTTCATGTGGATTCCAAATGAGTGCACTTGTTTCCAGATGACAAACATTATATCAAATATCATCATTATTATATCACACAAACTATAAGTACATACATCATCATCATCATCATCATCATCGTCATTTCAGCCGAAAGACGTCCACTGCTGGACATAGGCCTCCTCCAAGTGTCGCAACATTGACCGATCTCGTGCGATTCGCATCCAGCGGTTAAACACCTAAGTATAAGGCTAAAAGTGTCTAGGTGTTTTTTGTCTCCGACTAACCGTTTGTCGTAAAAACGATGCCGCGATGTGGAAGGGATCCATAGGTTAGGTTAGGTTAGGTTAGAACTGTGACCAACTAATCGCTTGTAATTGGTCGCGAAATTTTGTCTAAGCATTTTTTTCATAGTGCCCCCAAGACGAAACACTGACCTGGAATTTCATTCATTAAATACAAAAATCTGTGAAACGACCTTTAATCATAAACAAAAAAAAAACTATAAATATCATCTTCTACCCACATATATTTTTTACTACACTTAGTTAATGTATCTTTCTGAGTATGAGTGAAAATATAATGGTAATTATGATTAGGGATAAAAGCGTTATGATAGATACTGTTGAGTTTAAATACATTTACATTATGATATTATTAACCCGTGAGAAGGCGCGCCTCAGTTAGTTACACGGAGAGGCGCGCGCGAGCAAATTACTCACACTACTTTAAATGCTCATATTTCTACTTTTATAGTACCTATTGGGTTATAATGGATTTATATAAATAAAACAAGGTTTTATAAGTAAGAAAATAAATAACTTAATTAAAACTATGAAACATAAATGCAACTTCTAAAACAATTATCAAATCAACTTGTTTTTATTTTCTAATTTTGACATCTTCATATAAATCACAATAAAAATCTTACATAACAAAAAACTTAATAATTAACCAATATAATATAAATAAATAAAATAATATATTCTAGAAAATACAATAATACTTATTTTATTAGAAAAATAAATACTTACACGGAGGCGCGTGATGAGCAAATTACCGCACAATGTTCCACGGGCTCCACAAACACTTCACTGCGCGGTCGCAACGGAACTGACTGGTAAGAGAGTTGCGTCAGGGGGAGGGGATGAATAGTTAGGAAGCTATCTAGGCGCTTGAGACGTAAGGGCGTCAGTGTCACCAAAAGTTTTTGCTTTAAATTTTTGTGTGAGTAAATTGCTCATAGCGCGCCTTCTCACGGGTTAATTACAATTTTCAATATAAATAGTATGAATGGAAACTTTAGGATGAAAAATTTTAGGAAGAGTGATCATTCGTATTACAAATCATTAGGAAGAACAATTTCGGGGAAAGAACTTTAGGTGAGCCAATATGAACCCGTGTTCCCCAGTACCCGCACATACAGCGAATATAATCCAGCTATGGCCCGAGAAACGTCTTTCACAATTATTGGGCTAACTGATGATATCGATAGTCCGACATAGTCTGCCACTGACAAGCATGGTTCCCAGTGCATAAAACCTTAGCGTCAAGAGTAAATGATGTAGTGGAGATATACCAAAAAACCTTGAATAATCTATAACATTAGACTTTAACAGTTACAAATCTAAATCGATACAAATATGTATTTGTTTGTTTGTGGACCGATTTTAACCATTTTTTCATCATTAGCCGCGTACTGACTGAGCGGAGCAGCCTCGGACGTTCGTTCGTAACGTTTGCCGCGCGAGGCAGCCTCGGTCTGTATTTAAATATGCATGAGGCTGCCTCGCGCGGCAAATCCGCGTCGTAGCGAGGCTGAGCCAAAGTCGAACGACTCGAAAGCTAGAACAGAGTCAGACAGTTTATATTTGCAATATAATTGTTTTAATTTGAGACACTGTTCTAAATTCGTGATTCCGTATTCTTCGAACATGCGAGGCAAAACATATATTTGCCATTTAATTGTTTTAATTTGAGACACTGTTCTAAATTCGTGATATATTTGCCATTTAATTGTTTTAATTTGAGACACTGTTCTCAATTCGTGATTCCGTATTCTTCGAACATGCGAGGCAGAATACAACCGTCTTGAGAGCGTGAGGCAAACTTTTGAGCATGGACAAAAACAGACAATGTTTGGCTCGGGCCGCGGCACGCTCGGGCCAGCGCGAGGCAGCGCGTAGTTTTGCTCGTGCCAGGCTCGTCTTGACCGACCGAGGATTTTCTTGACCGAACGAGGATTTTCCACGCGCGGCTGCCTCGCGAGGCTGCTCGCTCAGTCAGTACGCGACTATTAGAAAGCTAAATAATCAGGAAGTACCATAGGCTATAATTTATTTGCAAAATAAATAGGGATCAAAACTAACGCGGGTGAAATCACGGGGCGTAGCTATAATCTCGTTAAAACAGCACTGAATAAACAATGTATACCACGGGTGTGTAATATTTGCTATAATAACACATAGTATATTTTCACTTGAAATAACGTTCACATCATATAATTTTCATATGCTATAAATAACCTAATTTCATGTGATCTATTGCTACATGTAATAATATTAACTTCTTTTACCATAATATCATTTAGTATAAAGTTCATTTCAAATAATTTTTCACATTTACTAATTTTCAGCCAAAATTCTGTAATGTATAAGTAATGCCCGCTAATGGTCACTGACCTTACCTAACCCAGATGATTAACCAGCATTATATAATGTCATTGTTATACTAAACAAAAAGTATATTAAATGAAATTAGGTCACGTGAACGTTAGACTTTCTGTTATTATATCAAATCGCACGCACCCGTATACCACCCACCGGGAGGATATTAACCTTAAAGCTGGAGAAATCTCCAACAATAGAGCATTTACTGTTTCCTTATTTAGTCTAAATCTATATACAAATTTGATTCAGAAATTTGACTGCAATAATATCCTAGGGTTAAATCGACGATTTTTCCGCCAAGATCCAGAAGAATAGCCAGAATCGAAAACCCCGGCTTCATGCATTTCGTTATCGCTGTCATCACTGAACACATCCATGTTTTGATGAGCTCTTGTTGTCTTTAATAACGTTATTGAAAACGGGCTTTAGTTTTTTTTTTGTATTAATTATATTCAATAAAATCAACTATTTAGCACTCAGCTTCACGATAGAAAGTCTGAAATCCTTGAAATCAGTATTGTGGTACCCAATTGATGCGGCCTACCGTAACGGTATGTGTTATTATTGTATTTTTATTCTGGCTTTCCGTGTTTATTGTTACGGATCCTGCGCTTTTAATTTATTTTTAAACTGCTTGCAACGCCACATGCTGGTTCCATTTCCATACAGCACATGTTTGTTATACTGCCGTCCTATTGATAACAACTTTCCACCTTCCCCTTTCAATTATTTGAAATGCACTATTTTTTTTGTAATTCAAAGAGGAGTTGAATGAATTTGATTAGGAATCTCCTTGTGAACGGGTAATTGTTATTTGAGCTCTAACAATACAATTGGCCGATTATCTTTCGAACTTTTGATTTTTTCCACCTCCTCATCCTCCTTTACATACAAAAAAAACATACAGCAACTTTAATCAGGTCATCGGTCCACCTAGTGGGAGGTCTTCCAACGCAACGTTTTCCGGTTCACGGTCGCATCTTATTTTATGTACGGTAGGTACATGAAATGCAGTCAATGTTTATAATACTTTACTTCACATCATCATCATCAGCTTATAATGTTCTCACTGCTGGGATAACGGCCTCCTCTCAATGAGAGGGAATGGGCTACAATCTACCACGCGGGCCCAGTGCGGATTGGTAGATGTCACATGTCTTCGGATTTTTGGTTCTAGGACATGCCGGTTTCCTCACGATGTTTCCCTTCACTGTTTTGAAAGCAGCGTTGATGAAATAAATTACACGAAGTCCTGTCTGGGTTCGAACCCACGACTTACTGTTCGTAAGTCGGGGCCGCCACCACTGCGACACCGCTGCTCTGCGCTCTGCTCTGCTTACTTCACATCAATTAATCAAAAGCTGATTTTATTAAATATAGTTAACACAAAACTATAAAAGTGTTTTACTTCAAGCGTGTTTCCACCTTTAACAAATTTCACAAGTGCTTAAAATCGTGCCTGACCCGTGGTGCAACTGCGATGTCCAACTGGATGTACTAGGGAAAAGTAAATTTACCCATGGTTCAACTCTTTTTTCTGATATTTATGATTATGACCCGTGGTACAACGGTGGAATTATGTCCAACTGGTTGGACCACGGGGATAGGATGATCGTGTAAAACTAATGAACGTCTAAAACAAATGACTATCGTTAAGTGATCTGAGAACGATTGCGATTGTAATAACCTCCTTCTTTTTTAAGTCGGTTAAAAAATGGGTGCAAGTGATTCAATTCAATTCATTTATTTATTCTCTCTTCACAATACTGGTTCTTATAGGTTAACAATGTTTTTTATAAGGTTGTATTCCACCATTGGAAGAGACTGGTGCCTGAAGTAGGCTTTCGAAGAAACCTGTGTTACAGGTCACCAGGCAAAACAATATCGTAAACATCATTCATGGTACCAAAAAGAGCACAAAGAGACAATCAGTATAAAAAGGTTAAAAATAATGACATTATAGTAAACAAAGGCAAAATAAAACTAAAAATTAAAAAAAATATATATCAAAAATGGAGAACATGTAAGAGTATGAATGAATTTAGAAGTGTAAGAATGTATGTTGCGGTGAATGAATGTGTGTTGGAGTGTTACAGGAGCGAGTATGAGATGTAAAACAGCCACGGGAGAAAGAAGGATATACTTTATAAAAGGGGGGAAGAAAATCTACTTAGGAATTGTCAAAAGGTTCTCAGTGTTTTGATAGTCAAGCGTTTTAAGAAATGTTTTAACTGTTTTTTGGCAATAAGAGGTGGTTTTAGGATATAGATTAAGAGTGTCATTTAGTTTGTTGTACAGAAAATGACCAAGAAAGCAAAAAAAAATCTGGGGTAGTGAAGATTTGAACTGCAATGACGGACAGATTCTTCCCTTCCGTCGTTGGTTATTAATTAATTTGGAGTCAAACTGTAGCTGGGAATGCTTTTTAGTTACTGTAAGCAGGATAAAAGTTTGTCTGTTTGTTTGTTGTTACGTTGTTTGTTTTATTATTATTTTTTCTTTCTCTGTATGATTGTAAGTAACTTGTTATTTTCTCCGTAGGGGGGTGGTTGTGGCGTATTGTACAACACCATAAGTGTTGCCAATTAAAATTAGGCCCTTCCGGCCGCCGCCATTGTGAAAATCCTCTCTCTCTCACGACGCGACACGGTGCGTGTGATCTGGCTGTAATATTGATTGCTAAGTGCTATTAAACTTGGTTCCTGTATTCACAAGTTTTATTCAGAAGAGTGGGTCTCCAAGTACGACCCATACCTCTAAAAGTACTTATCCGAAAACGAAACACAGTTTATGACATTTCGCACTTCGTGCCGGCCGATGCCGCATCGACCTACGCATTTTTAAATTGCAATACCGCAATGATATTTCATTGAGAGTGAGACTACGGCCTAGTTAATATTACCTATTGAGCTAAATAAAACAGAAAAATTGCTTCCTAGAAAGTGTACAGTGCCCGTAGACGAATATTGCTGAGCATTGAGTTCAAAAACAAAATTAGTTATTACAATGGAATTTGGAATTACAATGGAAGTGTAAAGCAAAGTGTACACCGTGTAAAGTAAACAGCTGTACGTACGGGTGCGGGCTACATTTGAAAGTGCCATCTCCAAAAAATTCGTCAATGTGGTCAATCATTACTCTTGCTTGGGAGGTACAGTATATAAGTATTATTTTTTCTGTGTCGCAACCCAGCATAAAATCAAGAAACTGGTCAGGCACTTCAACTTCGTCCACAGATGAAAAAGTTGTTCTCGATACTCGCGCTGATTTATGCCTCGCGTTATAAAGGGAGTGCTTTAGAATATCGAAACTCGGTATACTGTCTATTAGATCGTACCCTCTGTCTCTTGTATAATTGTGGCTTCGGGACATCTCGTGCTTGCTGCCTCATTTTTTAAACTTACAACTGTTTCGGCTATTTCGTTTTTTTCGAAGTTAGGTTGGCAAGAGTGCTCTTTTTCTTTAATTATTTGCATGTCCTGATAAAAATAATAAAACAATGATATAAAAAATATTATCAAAGCATACATACAATTTCAATAAATACTTATAAGGGTGAGCTTCCACTGACGTCAAGCTGGGGGAAAGAGTGCAGAGTGCAGCGTGTTTTCATTGAAGCGGGGTGGAGCGGAGCTGAGTTCCACTCTCGCTCTAAAACGCAGGGTATCAGTATATTTAGTTTCATTAATGTGAAACAGAGGGAGATTACGAGCACTATGATTGACCAATTCACGGTCCACTCCTCTGCACTCCACACAGCGCCGCGTCAGTGGAAACGCAATCTAATTCTGATACATACAATCGCACCTTATTAACTGTAACAGATCCACAACATCTGAGTTGTTTATACATAGAGCACCGCCAATATGCGCCACGCGATTCATCTTTAAAAGCTTTCACTTTGTAAAATTGTCGACTTTTTAATAACAAAACATTACCGCCTTTTCTTTCAATTATTCTAACTTCACAATGTTCCGACGTTTTCCTTTGGTATGGTGTGAAAAAGAGAAATATTCACGCGTCAATATCAACGTCTTAATCATCAATAGAATTAATCAAAAGAGGTAGAAATAGCATTGCACTTCAGCATTGATAGATAACCTTTTCCTGTTTATTACCAGTAGTTGTTCCATAGATACATTCAATTCCCAGAAGTACAACTAGTTGGACCAAGGCAAGAACTACCCACTCGAGTTGAACCATTGGTAAAGATATTTCCCCATAGAACAACCAGTTGAACCATGGGTAAATTTACTTCTCCGTGGTACAACCAGTTGGACATTACCGTTGTACCACGGGTCGGGAGTGCTTAAAATGTGCGTGTACTAGTGGTAAAAAAAATCAACATTAGTTCTATTATTTTCAGATTCATTCAAAATGGAACTAGTGATTAACAAAAACAACAATATTTCCATCGTGGCACTGTCATCGTACCAGTGGAACTAGTGATAAAAAAATCAACACTAATTACATATTTTTCAGATTCTTTCAAAATGGAACCAGTGATTATAAAAAACAACAGTAGTTCTATCATGGATCTGTTAATGGTACTAGTGACAATGTAGGATCTGAAGTTGAATTTGGAGGTTTATGTACCTTATCAATATGGCACATTCAGAGATTTAAAAAATCGTACTTGGGGACAAAGCGGGCTTCTCTCCAAGATGTTCAGCAACTAGTTAAAGGTTGTAATTACTACACACCACATCGCTGCTGCTACAACTCATTGAAGAAAAAGGAGATCTTAAGGACGCTGCAACGTTTTCGTTGAACTCAAATTTAGGTATTCAATGCCGCACACAGCAACATCACGCGTACGCACTACGCACACATTCAACAACTCCGAGCGCTCGATTCCTGATTTTATACTTCACCTAAATAATTTAGCTCCTTGGTTTTATTTTGTAATGTTATTGAAATTAACTCCGGAAGAATACTTGGACCTTTGAAAATGCGTTTGGTTACTATTACTTAGTACCGTTGTCGTGATAATAGGTTAGTATTTTCAACCAACTGCAAAAAAAGAAGGTGCTTGACCCTATCAATAGTATCTTTTTCTTCGCGATTTTCATAACATAAAATCACGCCTGTTAAGGGTAACAGAATATGTGTAGTACACCTAATATGGTACCAACATAAAAAAACCTGCCCCGTGTTCAAAAACTAAAACAAAAGTACCGACACCGACTACCGTAAAGAAAATCATCATCTCAGTGTTAACCTCCCGGTCACAAGAATTAAAAGGGGGGGGGGGGGGACACATTTTACCACTCAAGTGTCTCTCGCGCAAACTATTCAGTTTAGAAAAAAAAAATGTATTATTTTTTTTATATTTTTGTGTATAAATCTTAATGCGGTTCACAGAATATATCTACGTACCAAGGTTCAACAGCATAGTTCTTATAGTTGCGGAAAAAAGTGGCTGTGACATACGGATAGACAGACAGACAGACAGTCAGACATGACGTATCTGTAAGGGTTCCGTTTTATGCCATTTGGCAACGGAACCCTAAAGACGAATTGAACATTTTGTTATTAATTATATGGAACATTTAATTGAATCCTTTCCAATCCTATCCTATATAATATATAATATAATCCTAGTGTTACGAGCTGGGTATGAGATAAATTAATTACTACCGATTAAACAACACAACAACTTTATTAATCACAAAACAATTTAAACTTAATCACAAGTACACTACAATACACTACTGTTCACTATTCGCTTAGATATCGCTCTTCAAGTTCACTTCGATTCGCTTCGTTGTGTAGTTAAAACAAGACTGACGGTCGCGGGTCTGAGCGATGTATTTATACTCGCCAACAGACACACCAGAACAATCACGAATATTCTAGAGGGTCATAAAAAACACTAACAAAAGATTACCTACCTACTATAGGTAGGTAAGTAAGTAAGTAAGTATCGCTGGACATTAAACACACAGCGCCATCTAGTGCTACACTAAGCAAGGCTTGTGTCGTGGACACCAGATAGTTGATATACCTACTACATATATACTTTTTTGTTTGTAAATACATACTTATTATACATACAAACAAACAATACAATTATTATTAATAGCTACTTGTACAAACCAATATGAACCGTATGCCTTAGGCGTACGGTCGAAATTACAATGTCTTTTTATAAATAGGTCGCGAGTTTCTACCTACCTAACTTTACAACTAATGATAATAGAATGCTCTCGAACTTCTAACGTACACACACTGCAATCACTTGCTTTCTCGAATGTTCTAGTAGGTCCGTTGTAACACAAGATAATAGATCGTTTTCAGCTCATTATAACTAATGCGACCAATTGTGAAATCCGGCGTACGATGAACATGTCTGCATACACCTCTGAGGATTACAGTCGTGAAGATTTCGTCTCCAAGACTTAGCAAACAGATCGTTTTCAACTCGTAATAACTATTGCGAGCAATTGTGTAATCTGGCGTGCGAAGAACATGTGTGCTTACCCCTCTAAGGATTATAGTCGTGAAGATTTCGTCCCCAGAACTTGGCAAACGGATCGTTTTGAACTCATAATAACTAATACGACCAATTGTGAAATCTGGCGTACGATGAACATGTCTGCTTACCCCTCTAAGGATTATAGTCGTGAAGGTTACGCTTATGTTTATCAGTAAAATCATAACTCTCCTCCCCATCCGCTGACGACACCGCAATTTATTACACCGGCCGTTCTCCGGATAACATCCGCCGCATTCTCCAGAAAGCTGCCGACTCGCTCGGCGCTTGGTTCCGTAAGTGGAGAATAGAAGTTAATCCCGAAAAAAGCCAGGCAGTTTTATACTATAAGGCACGCCTTAAGCGTTCGCCAGGTCCCCCCATCACTATGTTCGGTAAGCCTATCCCTTGGGAAAGGCAAGCCAAGTATCTCGGAGTTATTCTGGACGACCATCTGTCGTTCAAGGCCCACATCAAAGCAGCTCGCGACCGGGCTGCCTTTGCTATGGGCCGGCTCCACTTCATGATCACTAGGAAGAGCAAATTGTCACTCAAGTGCAAATTGCGTCTTTTCACCGCAGTCATCCGCCCCATCATGACCTATGCTTGCATAGTATTCGCGCATGCCCACCCACGTCATATCCACACGATGCAGACCTTGCAGAACCGATATCTCCGTAAGATCACCGGTGCCCCCCCTTACGTCCGTAACGATAGTCTTCACGTAGACCTCAGAATCCCCACCGTTAAGCAGTTCATGAAACGTCTTTCCAAGCGTTACTTCGACTCTGCTATTAAGCATAGGAATCCCCTAATCGCATCGGCCGCCCGGTACGACCCATCGCGTATTAGCTCCGTCCAACGTCCGCGTCACACCCTAGTCACCCCCGACGATCCGATCACTATCTTGCAAGAGAGTAGGAAAGATACCAGTACGGTTCGCAGAGCGTACAATTACAGACCGAAAACATACCGACCTCGCCGCAGAGGTCCGGCGCGAAATCCCCGATCAATCCCTCCCCGACCCTTGCTCGAGCCAGCCCGCGTCGCTGAGCCTGTAGTATTAAATCAGTCCCTAAATAAGGACAATCAGATCCAGCCTGCCCCTTTGCTGCCCCCAGCGACGCCCTAAGCCGAGGTTCGTACCCCACAGGGGGTGCCCTTAGAGCGCTGTCGCTTAGTTTATAGTTATTTTCGCCCTGGCTGGAGGCCTTAGATTCAAGGCATCCACAGGATTAGCCCGGTTAAGCAGAAGCCAGTCTTCTCAGACTGAACTGCGAGATGCCCTATCCAAAAAAAAAAAAAAAAAAAAAAAACTCCTCCCCATCCACTTCCGAACCTCACCGTGAACAGCTTGGCCTTACCCATCCAAACCCTAACCTTACTAAGAGTTGCTTAACACCACCCATCCATTTCACAAATCCCGATCTTACCCAACATATTTTCTAAACCACACTTTAATAATAAAAGTAGGAACTCGTAAGTAAAAAAGTTTCAACTCATTCCGAATACGCTATACAACCGGGGGTACCTACTCACACGCATGCACACTTCAATATTTTTTAGTAATAAAATCGTATTTATTTTTTGCGACAGAGCGATACACCCGTCCGTTGAGGAGCGCGTCTCAGCGCAGATTGACGAACCGCGAGGCGCAAAATGTATGAAGAATTCGCCAAATGTTTATACTTTGGCTAGTAATTGGAAAATGTTGTGATTTTAATACAAAAAAAAATGGATTTCCTGTAAAGAACTATATTTACCGCAATTTCTTATTAATTATTAAGATAAAATATGCTTTAAAATGACCTAAATTGGTACCTATTCTGACCCCTTTTTTAAAATTTTCTGCGATTCTTGTGATGGGAAAAACGTATTTGTGCGAAAATTTTGTATGACGTCATAGATTTTTTCTGATAATTATCTGGAGATTAATATATTATCTTTAAATTAAGACCATGAAATTTTCACATTTGTGACAGCTTGTACATTAAAATGGTACCTGAAAAACACTAATATTCGTGGAAAAAAGTAACAGCGTCCTTAAAAAATAAACTAAACGAAAATAACTTAATTAAACTAAACTAAAAAAAAAGAGACTGAACAGACTATTTCAAAGTTGTGATGAACACACAGGAGCGCTCACACGCACTAGGGACCTGGGGCATCGCGCCGCCGCCGATGAACACTGCCTTTCCGACTTTAAGAAATTAATTGTCAGCCTCTGTGTAGGATAGGGCACGCCACGATAGTGGCGGTAAGTCCCCTCTTTGAGGAGTGGCTGGAGAGGCGCCACGGCGTCCTCACCTTCCGCCTGACGCAGGTCCTCACCGGACACGGATGTTTCGGGAGGTACAGTGCCGACCAAAAGTCGATAGGCAATCTCACAAAGCAATAGCTTGACGTTTAGTTTGACTTACGACCTTCTACTTTCAACAAAATAGATATTGTCAGCAACTAGTTGTAGTTCATAATTTCAATGCCAATATCTAAGACATGATGGCCTAGCGGTTGGGCCCGTCCAGAATTAAGAGTGAATCAGTAAGCCGTGAGTTCAAATCCCGCACAGTTACTTATAGACTTTTTGTAAGTTTTTACTCTACAGAAATATTATATTCTTTAACTTGTTTGCTTTGTTCACACATTTCGTAAAGTTAGGGAGGTAGATAGAAAAATAAGTCAAGAATTTTGTTAGATTTCTGTGAGGTAGACATGAACTTTATGAATATTTTAACTTGATCGGAATGAACTTTGTCGTTTGGTTGTAGTCATACATAATACACAATATAATGTGGTAGTTGATGGTCAGTGACGTGTGGTTTAATAGATAGCGATATTGTTGTTGGTGTGATTCTTAAAATGCGGGCAAATATTAATATTAAGGCGGGGGCGACTATTATCGCGAATTATCCGCGCTTCATAAAAGTGGCCTTAATAGAACTGAATGTGAGTATTATAATTATTTATGAATTGTAACTTAAACATTAAAAATTAAAAACGAATGGGTATTATAAATTGTTCATTTATTTGGTGACCTGTGGTTTACTTAATTCGTTGTTTTTTTTTCAAACTATCATGCAAGATAAATAATTAGTGTTTATTATTGGATTTATAAATGCAGAGTGAATGAAGTCACTTTAGTATTTATTACAGCTGCCTAACATCATTTTTTTTGTTTAGAGAAATGCAGTAAGTCTCTGGATCAAAAGGTATGAGGGAGAAGGGAGCCTTGCAAGTAGACAGCGAAGTGGAAGGTCGTCGCTTATTAGCGAAGCGCAGCGACAACATATCGTGGGCGAGTATGAAACCAATGGTTTCACACCTACGACACACTCGGAGTCACCGCAAACTGTTCGCCGTGCCGTCCACGCTGAAGGCTTGCATCACAGAAGACTAAAATGCCCTTCTTCACAGAAAGACATAAAGAAGAACGATTACGTTTCGCACGGGAATATTTAGACTTTGACTGGATTACTTCCATTTTGTTCCGGTTCGCGGTCGCCACTCCAGAACATTTCGACCCCATCGGCCATCCGTTCTGCGAGCAATGGGCCCAGCCCACTGCCACTTAAGTTTAGCAATTCTTCGGGCTACGTCGGTGACCTTGGTTCTCTTGCGGATGTCTTCATTTCTGATGCGATCACGCAAGTAAACTCCGAGCATAGCCCACTCCATTGCCCTTTGGGTGACTTTAAGCCGCATACGTCTACTTGACTGCATTGAAAATAATGGGGGTTATACAAAATATTAATCCCTAATGTTCTAGTTTTAATTAGACGTGTTACAAAATGTTTAGCGATATTAATAATTCCTAAATTGAGGTTTAGTTTCAATCTTCTTTTCTTCAGGAAAATGAACACTTAATCTATAACCTCAATATGAGTTACATTTATTGTGACGTCACATAAAAAACATATTCACGAAGTATAAATTATGTATTAGTTTTCAGTAAGCAAGCTCTGTTGAATACCGATAGATAGAAGTGGGTATCAACAATTATATTTGTGTGATTAGAATATCCTTGTTATGTTAATAAAAAATGACTTCAAAGATACACAAAAAAATCTTATGAACGGTTACAAGAGAACTTCTTATATCTTGGTAGGAATGTGACGTTACAAATCTTATTAAAGTTGTTAATTATATGAATAAATGAAACGAATAAAACAATTTTTGTTATCTGTCAGCACGACTTTTTTTTCCACCTTCCAACACCGAAAAAATATTACACAATCACATAAATAGTTATGATGGGTTATTAACTTATATTTAAATCTTTATAAAAATAAATAATGAGCATGAACCCATTTCAAAATAAATACCTAAGTAAATAGTTTTTGCATAAAATACAAATATTAATAAAAGTGGTTACAAAAAAAAAAAACCCATATAATGTAAACGGGATTTGAACTCAAGACACGTTGATCGTGAACCCACTGCTTAACCTAAACAGCTATCAACACCTGGTAGATATGGTCGAATTTTAGCTATCCAATGCAAATACGATCATGCGTTTGCTGCGTGTATAACAAAAGAGACGGTAATATATATCTTTTTGTTTCGTGGAGAGCGACGCGACAGCTTGCGACAGTAGGCGACTCTGTAGCTGTGGTGTGCGTAGGTACTGTATTGAGACAGCTTACACATACAGCTGCACGGACGCTCGCCCGTGCGTTCACAGCAATATGATCCTTCGCGTGCCTGTGAACTTATGAACGCTTACTGTACCTGCACCGAATCGGGCGGGAGGAATCGCCCGGGTGTCTCCACTGCGAGGATCGACCGGAGGACACGGTGGAGCACACGGTGGAAGTCTGCCCTGCGTGGGCGGAGCTCCGGCGTGTCCTCGTGGCGGCGATCGGCGGCGGCGACCTCTCGCGTCCGGCCCTGGTTCAATCCATGGTCCGGAGCGAGACGGAATGGGAAGCCGTCGCCTCCTTCTGCGAAGCAGTGATGCTAGCGAAGGAGGTGGCGGAACGAGAGAGGGAGAGATCCTCTCTTCCCGGCCGCCGCGGGAGACGCAACGGGCGTCGGGGGCCACGTGGTGGCTACCGGCCACCGTAGATGCGGGCCTGTGGACGGCTGGCTATGGGCTAGCTAGCCGTCCGGCCGTCTAACGACGACGACAGGCCGTGTCGACGGCGCGTTCGTGTTCCACGCGCGCCTCAAAGTGATGTCAGCAAAAGGAGAGGGGCCCGCCAGGGCCGAAGCCTGCCGGGGTTGCGGGCCTGTTCGAAAGAGATACCGCGGCCCCGGAACGTAAAAGGCGAGGAAGGAACATGGATGGTTTTTAGTCAGTAAGAGTCTGACACTCCCTCCCGCTCCGCCCAGAGTGGGGGGGGAGTCATTTGATGATTTCCCATCCTTAAAAAAAAAAAAAAAAAAAACCTCTGTGTGTAGGATTCTTCCAGTCTTTTGTTAGGTTCCAGCTTAGGGTCTTTTTTTTTTTTTTTTTTTTTTTTTTTTTTTCTACCGCAGACGTGGGGGTCCGCGCTCTTATTTACATTTTATGTTGATTTAGAAATAATTAAAACTACGATCGTGCTCCATCATTGGACACGTTACATTAAACTAAGCTTATTATTAGTAACTTATGATCTACGTGAGTCCATCAAATATATATATATATTTATATTTAATTACTAATTAAAATTAACAAAATTAACAAAAATCTACACCAAGCTGTTTAATTATGGCACTCCAACGACTTATTCACTAATACATTCTTTAGGGTAATGTAACACCTTGCACCAAAGAATTTAGCAAAATGTGTCGCCTCTACCTTAAAACAGATCTTGGACACATTACACATCGGCGTACAGTCTCCATAGTAGTAAACCACAGTCCATTAAACGTGCCAGGATCAATCGAAAAGCAATCAAAGGGACCAAGTCTGACAAAGCAGTCCGCGTAGCATGACCGCTGTGGAAACCATGGAACTAAAACTCTCAAAATTTTCCCAATGAAGATACGAGTAAATGGTCCACACTCCACAGATAATAGTATATTTCCTGGCTGTTGAGTTTGTCTATGTCACATGAAGAAAATTAAAAAACGAATTACTTTTTACCCCTCAGAGACTAAAGTGGTCACTAGTTAGTTCCGCTTTGTAGGGCTATATTGGCGTACTTTTAGAGCAGGGGTTCCCAACGTTTTCTGGGTCAGGGACCACTTTTACATTATTCTTGTTAGCACGGACCACTATCTAGGTGTAATAAAAAAACTGTAATAATCAAACTGAAACATTAATTAAAAACCTAATATGAAATTACATAAAAAGAAATAATAACGTTTTTAGGATAAACTTTTGTAACTTTGTAACTTGTTTGTCTTGTTTTGTTTTGTAACTTTTGTAATCTGATTTCTGAGCTTGAATCTTCTTCACGAGTTCGGCTATCCTAGGACTAATATTGTTACTCAAAGCCACACGCAAATCATCACTTACTTTCAAACGATTTCTCGCCTTGTTTAATTACCAACAAAGCGGAAAATCTTTGTTCACATAAATAAGTTGTTGAGAATATCATAAAATAGCGCAAGGCGATTTCAGATTTCAGAAGTTTAGTATAAGAAATTGCTTTTTTACACCAAAATGACTCAAGTGAATTTAATTCAAAAGTATCCTTGCAGTTTCTGTCATTTTGTAATTCAATGAGTTCTTTCTGGATTCCTTCTGTAACTTCACCAGCGTCCGTGCTAAAAGGGTTACGAATCAGTTTTTGATCAACTTTAGCTTCTTCGGTATATTCTGGGAAGTAACGATTGAATTCATCAATCAACATATGTAAATGAGGCTTGATGTTTCCTTGTATATTTGCTCTAATAGCGTCATAGTTTTTGTCCCTGCACGGCGACCGACGGGTCACCGCCCGCTAAATTTAAAATCGTTCGCGGACCATACTTTGGCTTTCGCGGACCACTGGTTGGGAACCATTGTTTTAGAGCATAGAAGTGAAAAAGAACAAAATATATAGCTAAGTGAGGTTGAATTGCTAATATTTTTTTGAACATAAAGAGGATTCATGAAGTGAAACGCTACCGTGGGTGAGGCAGGGAATGAAAAGATATTTTTGGTAAGTTTATTAGGTGTTGTGGTATTGTCCCAAGGATTGTAGATAAAGAAGAACGGGTCAAGTTATTTGAAAAAGTTTTATTTCTCATTATCATTTTACATATTAATAAATCGTTCATACATACACAAATAACAATAGTCTTTGCAAATCATAACGATACTTGCGGCCTTGATTGCGAAACACACTGCGAGTTTAAAATTCGTCAGTTCGACGACGCGCTATGAATGTTGTTGAATTGTCAAAGCAAATAGCATTGAGAATGCGCGTGTGTTACACAAATACCCCACTGTTTTGCTACCATAAAGTAAGATGTATATACATCTATATATATGACAAAAAAATAAAACGTCACGTTCATAATATTGGCATCAACTAGGTCTCTGGGCGTTTGTATAGCATTTAAGTTGAACATTATAATATCTTCATTAACAAAACATAGTTATAAGTTACAGTCAGTTATCGAAATAGCAGAAATATCGTGAGGTTTTCGTATCCATTTTCTACTTACAGAAATGAAATTCGGTCATAATTCAAGCTTCCAAATCAAACAATCAACGCATCAAACGTTCAGTTTTAATACTTATCAAATCTGTCATTTTCGTTGACAGCTTTCACAATTTTATTATTCTAACTTTGATCTATTTTATTGATTCTACTCGTACGATTATATAATGATCACACTCTATTTCTGTAAGATCATCTATTCGCTCTACCTATATTTCGCTTGTTCTAAGGGTAGTATTACTAGCAACTTGCCAAAACGTGTGTTAAAAATTCGATTCATGGTAATAATCGTTTCATTCACGTAGTTGTTAATTTTACTTTATATTCAGTTTTGTCTTTCAAAGCTAAAGTGCAGCCTTAATTACTATATAATCTGGAAGTAGGTAAGGAGTGTTGGAAATGTGCAATAAGTCTGAGACTAGACGATTTCTCCAACATTATATACTTAGGTTAAGTGTGAGCAATACAGTTAACATTACTTGCTAGATTATAATTTGTCTTTAAATTAACGCAGTTTATAAAACATGCGGAAGTGCCTATGCAATTCACTGGAGGCAATTAAGTTTTGTGAAGAACTTTCAGTAAAATGGAAGAAATTGGAGAGACTTAGTTTTGAGGAGCATGAACTTAATCTATTTTCTAAATATCTGATAGCTAAGTTAAAACGCTAGGAAGGTAACCTCAATGTACACTGGAAGAGATGACAACGCCTATGTCAAGATTTATAAAATAAAATTAGAAGCATCATTATTAACTTTTACATTATTATAATATCAAACGTCCATGTTCATTATTTTGTACATTAAAATAGTAGGTAAGCAAATCATGTCAAAAAAATTGTACATAATTATAAAATAGTTTGTTTTATAGAGCAGTGATGGCGGCCCCGACTTACGGAACAGTAAGTCGTAGATCGAACCCAGGCAAGCGCATTACTTTGTGTAATTTATTTCATCACCACTGCTCTCAAAAACGGTGAAGGAAAACATCGTGAGGAAACCAGCATGTCCTAGAACCATAAATTCGAAGACATGCGACATCTACCAACGCGCACTGGGCCCGCGTGGTGGATTGCCCATACGCAAAATACGCGCTTTGACGTGGAGTTGACGACACCAGCCCGTTGTACAACACAATACAATAGTTTGTTTTAGTCAAGAAAGGAAATGTTACAGGAAGTGTTTTGACTGTAACAAGACAAGATTCGATTTTGTACAGGAACAAGTGTTTCTGATCAATACACTACATGCGCAAGCTTCCGTGGAAGGTGTGCATTTAGTTTACCTTTCAAATTACATATATCTGTTACTATTTTTGTTAATTTCTTAAGACAAATTTGGTTTGTCGACATGTAAATACTGCGTTATTATCTAGTAGTGAAATGCTTTTGATGTCTATATTAGTGTAATACATATAAATTACAAATACCAACTACTTTATTTTATTTTCTTTCTTTGTAAATAAATTCAAAGTTTACGATCAAGGTTATTGTTACGTACTCTAGCTTTAACTAATAAAGATATATAATACATATAAACGAGGTAAATAAGTCCGCTTAGTAAAATTTCAATGCAATATATAACACAGTATATAATATGTATATCTATGCATTTCTATATTGCCATAAAAACAGGTTATGGAACTTTTTGACCATGGCTTCAGAGCTAGGTTAGAGTACCTGTATTTCAGAAGACAGAACAATAAACCTTTGGAATATGCTAGAAAATAATAAAAAAAGCCATTTATTTTTTAGTCTGCTTATTGTTATAACTGGAATTATATTCAATAATTAAATGTAATTTCATTAAGTGCCATTATTTCGAAATAGCGACTGGTCAAAATTCATGTTCTTAAACCTTTCAAACGTCTGATTGGTAGCAAAGGCAAATCAACTTGTTTTTCATCTTGAAATACATATTGTTTGAAATAAAGAACTCAAGGTCATTTATTTCCTCCTTCCTTGAATTTGTGGCAATTTATAGGTATATATAACTATTGTAAATCTATTTATAAAACTCTATAATATCTAAGACACGTGCGTTCAATTTTATCATTCAATTCATTAACATCTTTCAAAGGTAATCTAGCGTCTCTTCAGAATATTTATTTATGTTTAAAATGTTTAGGTTACATTCTATTATTTGTAATATTAATAATAAATGGGCCATGATTATTGCATGTTTTATTATTGTTTATAGTTACCTTATGTTCTACGATTTATAAAATTTATTTTTCATAAAATATTTTCTAATGGTAAGTGGAGTTGGTTGTCTTAGTTTCAAAACGTATTTTTTGTTTTTTCATCATTATTTTACATCGTGTGTAAGAACGGCATGGTAAACAAACAGGTTTCCAAATATTTTCTATTTTATTAGTTTGTTGGCATTCGTTTTATATACTGTAAATGTAAGAAACAATTTTTTTATCAGTATTATAGCAACTATGTATAAAATGGCATTGCTTATATTATTTCTGAGGCCAATGTGACGTCGGTCTCCCATTTTATTATTAACCGGCATTGAAACATTTTTTTTTATTTGCACTTATTTCATGACATCAAACTAACGACATCCAATTTACAATTCGTTGAATACAGGTAATGCACTTCTACATTCGCCTAGTTAGTAGTTAAAATACAAAATGAGTTTTAACTGAACCTTTTTTGACAAATAATAAGAAGCAATTTATAAAGATTAAAAATAAGAAAACTGGTTTAATTTGCGGAATTGTTGTTAAAGCAGTGGCAGGACAAAACCGAGTTACTTTTATTTATTTCTCAAAATTCTGGCTTATCCCTCCAAAACTCACTCTGTATATTAATTAACCTTCAAATTGGTAATATTTATTTTTGTCAGTGGAGGAAGTCCTAATTTAATGTACCCATCTTATACCTAGGCTCATACTATTATACATCTTACGACATTATTAAAAATGTGATTGACAGCTTGGTAGGCCATATTTGGTTTTTTATCATATTTTATTATTTTTTGCAAATTTATTACAAAACTAATTCAATGGTAAACACTCTCTCAAAATACGGTCTATAGATAAAAAGACTTACGGCTGCAATTTTAGTAATTAAGTCTGTAATTTGCATTTTTAGTTTGTATCTTGTATAAATAGATCCCGTTACTACACAGGTCTCTCCAAATTTATTTGCGGTACATACTATTATCATTAAAAAAAAAAGTACCTTTTCTTAACATTCTAATTGTAATATTAGTTTTCGCATAATCGCATAGTGGGACATTTTATAGATTGCAATCACCTATCGTAAGTATATCGAAGGATCAAGAAATCAGGAGTTGATAATATAAATGATATCAAGAGTTCAAATATCTCAATACCGACATATATTGGCGAAGAATCAGCAAAACATAGAGGGAGAGAGAAGTCAGGGTGTGCCAGGGTAGAGTGGTATAGATGTACAGTCATAAGTCTTTTCATCTTTAGTTTGAATGAAGGAGGAAAAGGAAACTAACTGATATAATCATAAAAGTATATAAAAAGAACAGAAAATCTTTAAGATAGTAGAAAGTAAAAGTTTCATAAGACTAGTATAAATTGCCGCTGATGTTTCAATGTTTCTGCACTCGTGTTACGAAAATAGTTCTAGCCGCCGTTTAATTACGGGAGCGCCCAAACAGAGAGATACATCAATTTTAATGTTGGACACTAGTGTTATGATATATACATATATGATAGAGAGTGAATCTGTAGGTAGGGGCAGGTATGTTATAGGTGGTGAAAATCGGGATCTTCAGCGAAGATTGTGCTAATATTGAACTAATTTGACTTATTAGAGTCACGAGCGTGACGGTTCTTTAGTTCTAAGCAATTCTGTTCATCAGGCACTCGATTAATTTAATTTTTGTAGCTAAACCAATGTATACTAGTAAACTTTATTGTTTTTTGATACGACAAAATATCAAATTCCATTTTTTTTTACTTTTTTGTACAATAAATACAGATGAAATTTATTTAATTCACTTCTCTACTGATTCTAACATTCAGAAAAGATTTACTACACAGTAAGTACATACAATTCTTACGTATATCTAAAGATTTCATACATCAGCAAATCATCCGTTTCCATTGTTTTATATTGAATAAACCAACAACAACTAGTTTACTTATGCAACTCAATTTAGATTTCAATTTTGACATTTTGAATGTGTACCGAAGTATGAGTGATTTACTTTTTAAAGTGCATTACTACACATAGTTATATTAATGTATGACAATCATGATCTAAGATGTATTCCTTTAGACCTATCTGTCTTGAACTTAGTTGCTAGTTACTAGACAAATATTTTAGAATTTCGTTTCCGAGAGACGTGTCTGATGTCGCGTCTTAAAATCTACTTTCTATTTTCTTCTACCAGCAGCCTAACTTATTCTAAAATGGTTCTTAAGTAATATAACATACCTTCATAGTCACAATAAATTGCATTCAAATAAAAAAGTGAATACACAGATTATGCGGTGCCTTATATTTTGAGTGCTGTTTATATGAATTAATTAATAAATAATGTTCTTATGTACATTAAGACCTACCATGTACTCGTACCTACACAGTACAATATTATGTCTAAAATTAGTCATCCAAAATGTACAGAGGCTACTTTTAAAATCTACCACAATGTATTAATATATGGAATTAAATAATTATAATAATCAATGAAGCATTGATTTCAATACATTTCAATACAAAGTGAGTTCATTTCATAATTTCCTCCTAAAATGCCAATAGATTTGAATTAGATCACACTTATTCAATAATTTAAAACATAAGATGAATAAAATCTAGCATGAAAGTGTTTTTAATTATGTTTATCGCGCAAATCAGACAAATAAACTTCATTATTTACGAACAGGGTTCCATAAGATTTAAGATATATTAAGGTGGACTGCTGAAATAAATGTGTCGACGCAACCTGGGACGTTTTGGAAATATATGCAAAAAACAGAATTCAGCAGTACGCCTTGTATGTACTAGTCTACCTGGCAATCCTATTGTTGACATCCTCTTTAGTAATACATAATGCTTGACATTCCATTAAAAGTAAAGCTGACAAATTCCATTCATTCATAAATTGATTACTGCTTGATGTTCTATACCGGCTTGATAAGATATATGAATACTTTGAACATGAATTCTTCAGGCTCACCATTACGTCCAAAATGTATATATTTTATGTATTTGCCATTATTCAAACCTTAAGGAACCCTTGACGCACAACCTGACCTGAGTCGTAGCTGAAGACAGGAGCCCTGCTTGTCAGATATTCGAGGGTGGGAAAATTAAATAATATCGTTGTCAAGACAGGAACATTTATTCGGCACTCATCACTTTATTAGTGACTCGCCCACGAATAATATTCCCACGTTAACAACGCATTTCTAATGCTCAATTATGCTTCAACTACTGCTTTAGTAGAATACTAGCGAGCAAAAAAAACTAATTCATCTAAATTGTACTAATTTAGGAAAGCATTGCATGGACTATTGTGCGGCTAGTAAAGAAATAGCAAATATTCTCAGAGGTAAAACTATTTAAATAAAGGAGGACTAAACTATGTCTTTACTTTTCTAGGAAATATGGTTTACAATAAACCAAATATTACTAGTGACACTAAATCTGCATCAACAGGTGGGCTAGTATGTGTACGTTGGCTTTAATGCAGGTCGGTATGACTGTTAGTAAAAGAGATGAAGGTATTCCACAAATATGTAGCTACTGGAATTTCTCTATAAGTAAATTTACATTACTATCGAGTTGTGCCTTTAAACATAGCAATTAGGCTTCAAAAATTGACCGGATATACGGAACCATAGACGAGACAGTTATTCGAATCCATCATTAGGGAAATTTTAGAACAATCGTAAACACTGACCAATGTTTATTGAAACATGAAGTCACGTCTATGTCCTATATTCTAAGTGAAAAAAAAATACAATTTCACTTAGAATGATCATTATATCGGATAAATTGAATGAAATCAAGCTTATTTAATTTTGGGACCTAAATTGGTTATATCGATTGCTATTACATTCAAGTAAGTTATATTGTAGTCTTTCAAATGCTTTTAGATAGTATTACCGATAAATAAGACGCTTGGTATATTTAGTATTTCTCACAGATCGAAATAAATTGTTTTTATACAGTATTGTTACAAGTCATAAAATCAAATTAGTGGTGATGGTATGCCGAAATTAGCAAAATTGATATGAATTAGAATAACTATCATTTCGTTATTAAACCATTATTAGCTGATCTCAAAAAAAAAAAAACAACAAGCTTGACTTGTCAATCAAATCCGATGTATTGAAAAAGTACAATATGACGAATGTGGGAACATACATGCTGGGGTTTAGAATTGTTAACGTTTGGCGACTGCATGCCTCTAATGGAACTGATTTGCGCCGACATAATGATGAAAATAAGAATAGATTTATGGTAATTGGTGAATATTTACCTGTTCCAATTAGCGTAGGGACATGTTCTAAGAATAATTGAATGCTGCAGATTTCTGACGTAAATTATTTGTCAGTAATTACTTGATTTATAATTACCAATGATAGGCATATAACTTTAAGAACATTAATGTCAAAACTCAACACGCATTCGATGATGAAAAGCAAAATCAATTGCTCAAAACATTCATTAATCATTTACAAGTTAGAAAGTAAAACAACGATATTAAACAAAAAAGTTTGTCAAGGACATTGGAATGGTTTGCAACTACAGTTAAAAATAAAATTCCTAATGATATTATTACAACGATTAGCAAAGAATAAACGAATTACTAATTTTATGACATAATTACATCATTTTACTAAAACTAATTAAATAATTCAAGCTGAGAAATTTGAGCATCAGATTCGTATTACTATGAATATTCCATTTTTCCACTCATTTTACCACTAAAATAATAATAATTTGAAACATAACTTTTAGGGAGCTTATAACACACGTTACAGGCGAAGGTACTTTTCCCCACATTTCTTAGGAACTTTAAAATGTAAATGCTTATGTCGTAGGTAGATAGGGGTTACACTGACTATTTTCGTTATTTTTCCCAAAATGAATACGCATTTTGTGGAGGTAATTAGTTTCATAGAGTTATTATGTTATTTTATCATTTATTAGTAAATACTTTGCGTTAAGCTGAAATAAATAAAATACAAGACTATAAAGAAGACGATTCATTCAGTAGCCAAAAGTGCGTCGTTTCACTTGAATATTAAACGACACACGATGACTTCAGTCGTTTGCATTCTACTTCAGATCGACTGTAATTATTCGTATCTTTTGAGTCTTTAAAGTATTTACGAAATTGTCACATTACTTTTTGTATTTATTGTATAGTTAAAATCTACAAATTATTCTCTGTTAACATGTTTCCTATAGACCTACGAACGAGGGGATAATTAATTTAAATTACTTGTTTCAAATTATTATTTCAATTGCATTTGTGGGAAAATAAGTGGATTATGTACAGCGCCCTCTATTTATCCTCTTCCAGTAGAACCAGATCGTCAGCCACGACGTCAGAAACGTGCAGATAAATGATCCAGTACATTAAGTTAAAGCATACGAAGCATACTGGAAACACTATGCGAGAGTACTTGTCGATGTCCGAGGGAGTCATTCCCAGCAATTTGCTTATGTCCTGGAAATTAAAAGACTTCTCTAAGTATGCCACAAATTTAATCAAAGATTGTTCGCACAGACACAAAAAATACAAAATCGAAAACGCTTAGCATGGCTCACAGAACGTTTACCGATTTTTTTTATGAGGCGATTGAACTTATTTCGACGACTTTACAAAAGAAACGGACAGAATCTACACGCTAAGCTGAGCTGAATCTACGCGGGTGAATTTTTTTTTTTTTTTTTTCAACTGCTAACTGTATGTTGATGAAAGTTATAAATATCACAAATTAATCCAATTTATATTAAGATTCCGATTTATTTTATTTTTATGAAACATTATTCAATTCTAGGAACCGAGTAAAAACGATGAAACGTTGTTCTGTAAAATGCAATATTAAAATTACCTGGTCATATACTAGCAAAATATAAAAGAAAATATCACATTTGATATTATTTTTGTGAGTAAAATTTATTTTGATGAAATATGAACCTTCTGAAACGCTGGCGTGACGACCTAGACGCGTTTATGAGAGATTGGCCAGAGAAAACCGCACGGAGAGAAGAGTGGAACGCTATGGGGGAGGCCTTTGCCCAGCAGTGGGACCATATAGGCAAATAAAAAAAAAATAACCTTAATTTTTTAAGCCTACAAATTACGAACGCGTGTTTCCTCCACGGCTCATAAAAGTTTTCACCTGCCTAGATTGCTGAGAATGGTGTTATCTATTGTATCCTGTGACAGTGTCTGCCATTCCTCGACTGCGGCGGTTCGCAGTTCACTCACATTGATAGAAAAGCTGTCATTCTGGATTTTACTCTTCGTTTCAATCAATTGCTCTTGCAATCTCAGTTGGGCTCAAGTAAGTAAAAGTGTTAAAGTGTAAAATGATTTTAAGAGAAAGTGAAAAAATACTGTTTTTAATGATTTCTTTTCGAAATGTTAATCGAAACCGTAAATCGAAATACTCTTAGGTAAGGGAAATTCGCTAGAAATTTTGTAACTCTGATTAAAATTAAAGCAATCGCATTAAAGGTTACGTTCTTTGATTTCTTAATTTGTATTAATAATTAGGTTCTAAAATCAAATTAAATCAAAACCAACCTGCAATGTGTTACGAACCATTTTTTTACGTTTCGCAAAGTATTCCGGTATGTGTAGTTTTTACCAATATAAAATAGATTTTTAACGTGCTGATTGATGAAACATTAGACACCCGCTCAGCTAGCTCACTTACGGAACACTTAGTAAATATTGTAATCGCAAAGCAATCAAAATCGCATGTGAAGTTTTAATCGCTTCTTAAAAATAATAAATGGAATATTTTTACCTTGCCAGGATGCAAAATGTGCGGAGGCGGGCCTGGGTTCTCTTCTTCTGCTCCACTGCGACCTCCATTAATAGTATTCTCTAGGGTTCCGCCCTTGGAATGAGCTTTTGGATCGTGTACTTTGAACCGGACCTCCTGAAAATCACATTTGAAATATTGAAAAACACATACGTACATCCGCAACCAGGTCAAGGAGAATTAATACAAATAGCGTACCGAAGGTCTTCCTGGTGGGCACCTGCTCAACGTGCCCATTTTGGATAGCGTGTGGGGGTCTCCAACGGGAGGACAATCAACAGGTAATTTCTTCTCTGACGCTATTTTCTGAATGGCCACAAATCTCTGTTTTCTCATCTGTATTCTCTTTGCCATGTATCCTACGGTGGCGTATTCTGTAAAGATAAGAGAATTGCATCCATAACGAGGTTATTTTTTTTTGCGCAGCTGCTACATTCGCTTTGGATTAAAAAATTACATTCGACATAGTTTTAGTCAATCGCCTTGCTGCATTGAGTAGGTATACATAATAAAACATAATTATTACCTAGTAGACTAGCGAAGACCATGACGAAGCAGGTTCCCAAATAAACGTCGATTGACTTGACGTACGATATCTTGGGCAGAGCGGCGTTTGTAGATGACATGAGCGTCGTCATCGTCAATACAGTGGTGACACCCAAAGCTACTCGAGCAGGTGTAGCATTTCGATTCAACCAAAATGATACCCAGGAAATGATGACAATCAAACCAGACGGAATGTAAATTTGAATAAGGTAATATCCCATAGATCGAACAAATTGTATTTCACATGCCAATCTTGAGTAATTTCCTGCAAAAGTTTATAAAAAATATTAGGCAGATTCTTAGTTTGTATAATTGGTTTTACAAATCCATTAACTCTATAGAGAATAGTTATTAACTCTTGATAGAATAGTACCAGTAAAGTTTGCATAGAAGTTATCTGAACATAATTATGAATATTAGGAGCTTTATTTGTTGATGACACTAGATAACTTCAATCTAAGTCTATAAAAAAATCTGCTAAGACAAAAGACACAATAGAGATTCGACATACATATAGTAATTTGCTTATCAGAATATTATCTTTTTATTAGAAATTAAACGACATGACATAAAAACTATTTCACACCACTCATAGTGTTTTGTGCAATAATACAAAAGCAGGACGTGATAAGAATCGTGGCTGTTTCTGTCCAGTGTTCCACGTTGTGGTGTTTCAAATATATTCTTTGATCCCTACTCTTAGATTCCCCCGCGAACCCAAGTACCTGTGGTAAGGGAGATCTCCATAGCTCGTTGGCGATGGCCCAGCACCTTGAACTGCGGCAGCGACACCTCGCTGGAAACACCCACAGAGTTGGGCCCCTCGTTCCATTTGTATCTGATGTCCCGCATGGTGTAGCCGACTGTGCGCAGCGGACATTATAAATGAAACAACCCCAGGCCCATCGCAATGGGTTTTACAACACGAATCGTCTTTCGGTTGGGGTAAGAGCGGGGGAGTCGCGATTTCGATTTCGCGCGTCTCGTCGTGCGGTTGTCGTGTCATGTAGTTAGCGTGTGTGCTTGTGTCGCGATTTCGATCGTCTGCACACGGGCTGAGGGAGACGGGGTCGGTGGCGGAGGTATGAACGTGCTGTGCTGGGAGAGCGGCTATTGCGATCGGTTACCTGTCGTCAGTGTAACAACAGTGGCGCGCTGCCGGTGGCCGAGCACCCGGAACTGCGGCAGCTGCACCTCGTTGCTCATACCGACGCTGGTCACCCCATCTTTCCAATGGTACCGAATGTCTCTCATTGTGTACCCGACTCCGGAGACATGCCAAACACACAAAACGCTATCACTTACGCTGCGAAGGATCGCATTTCACTCACGCGGCCGCGCCTGTGTCGAGGATGGGTCTCGCGGCAATAAATTACTAAGGAAGCCGATCCCAGGGATATGTTAAATGCAGGCACGATATTGTACTGGGGTACGGCTTAATATGAATGACAATAAAATATTAAACTACCTTCAAGGATGATTGAGTACCACAAATGACGGTATAGTGATGGCTAATTTAAAATAGATGAAATAATACCACGTTGTGATTAGTAGGCAAGCGTTAGATGTAAGACCATGCACGTGCAGTCGTTGGTGTGCGTTAGATGAGCGTAAGCGGCGGTGGTGCGAGGGTGTGTGGATGTGCGGTGCCTCGTCTGCGGCACGGCCGTCGGTGGTTGTGCAGACCCCGCGGGCGCCACCGTCCCCCGCCTCCTTCGACCCGCTCAGCATATCGCAGCGTCGATGTCTCAGTATCATTTCTTTCGCTAAATGCTCGTGAAAACAAAGGCTTACTATTTACGAGTCTGCCTTCTGCGGGTGCTGTATGCGAGAAGGAGACGTTCCAACTTATGAAAACACGAGGGAAATCACAGCACGTGTCGACGATTATGTAGTACGCTTGTGCTCACAGGGTACCCCTGAGTAGCATCTGTGATACAAGAAAGTGATCACAACACAGTATCTGTAAGCCTAGTGATAGATTTGCATCGTGGTAAAGAATCAAATAAATGATTGCTTTGGTGAGAACAATACACACGTATAGTAATATTGCTTTCGATTTAGAGTTTTTTTTGGGCATCTGTAACTAAAAGTGCATTGATATGCATTTTATTTATTAATTTAAAAAGTAAAATACAACTTAATAGACCCCTTTCGAAAATTACGATTCTTAAAAACAAAATTACGTTTGTTGCAACTGACACACAAAGCGTGCGGTTGTTCAGCAACACTCTCATATTAGCTAAAACATTATAACAGTTAACAACATTATCAAAGTTAGCATTTTGTGATTAATGTACAAGATTATCAACAACACACACACTGGCGGACAAACTAAGTTGAAATAGTTCAGATACTTACAACTTTCGATCTCTATGTGGCACAGCTGTCTATCCATTGGGAAATATTGCAGGTTCATGGGGCACGAAGCTGTAATCGTCAATCTGAAATATAGAGACAAAGTCATTTATATCACTAGAAATTACTATATTTTCTTTATATTTTCTATACCAATACCTAAATAGAATTACCTGATACTCCTAGTGATTGAGCCCGAATAATGTATACGTATGAATTCATTGCTGGTAGTTGCAATATGGAAGTAAGATTGCTTTTCGTTCACAAAGAACGTGTCAGGCACCCATATGTTCTTTATGAATTCTGAGCCCACAGATAATGTCTCAACTCCTGTTCTCTTTTTGTATGCTAATCGGGGATCGGTCCAAAACTGTCTGAAGTAAAAGTCCAATGTGAAATCCTGAGAAAGGAAATCATTAACATTAAATCTTATGTTGCACTTGGAATATGAAAAATAATGATCAGCTTGAAAGCAAACTTGATTATAGGGTAAGGATTTATGATACTGTTCGTTCCCACTAAACAGTTAAAGTTAAATCGCGTTGTCAATGATCCGACTCCGTTGTATTAAATGTGTAGTAGGAACGTCAAAATTCCCGGATACCTTCATATGTATAAGTATTTCACTGTTCTACAATACGTTCAAGGTAAACAGTATTGATTGGTTAACTATATATTAACATCTAACATCTGCATGCGTTGTTCCAAAATTATTTCATCCTACACAATGTCTTAGTATAGATACACTGCGATAGATGTTTACAAGAGGCTAATTAATAATATTATAAAAATTAAAACAATTATTTAAGTCGAAGCTTGGTTCTCGTGACTTCGGACAGAAATAGCACTTGAAAATGAATAGACACAGCACTACATTGAATAGTCAAATTGAGCGATAAGCTTAAAACAGTTATCAAAAGAAACAAAATGTGCGGAGAGTGTGATTGTGACATGAACACAGGTGAGGTCTAAGAATGAATGGGGATATTGTGGGTGCTCTAAATGACAGGAGAGGGCGAGGTGTTAGGGTGGCGGCGACGGCGGACACCCACGGCTCGATAGAGGCAATCCTCTATTGACTCAAGCTAACAAGCCGGCACGTATATAAGTTGCCACCAGTAAAGTTTGGACCAGGTATGTGGAACAAATTAACTTTCATTAATGAGGTCGATTCGAGAGTTTGTGGTTTGTGAATTAGGCAACCTCGCCACCCTGGGCCATGGGTCACGTCTCATTGTGACCTTCCCAACCTTGATTTGGTTTCCACTTCAGGGTCCTTCACCCAAACATACGCCTAGCAAGCTTTCACAGTTTGACATATTGGAAAACCGAATTCGGTTTTATATTCTGACCAACTAACTGCGGTTTTATTCAGTAGCAATCGGTGTCAAAACAGCAAACTCACGAAAGCATTATTTTAACTAAATAAGGTCAGAGAGTATCGATGTTCCAAGTCACTGGCGAGATTAGAAAGTTACAAATTAATTGGCAATATTTCAGTAAATACACATAATACGTACATTCACAACAAACTACAAAATGAGTCACGATAAGAGATATACAGTCGTCGCAAGTCCATAGAGCCTGAACACATTTCATGTACGTTTTAATTAAATGTATTTTAAGATCTTGCCTGTATTAAAAGGCGCCTTCATTGCCATTTAAAACGAAAATGTAATGCTTGTTTTTATTTTGTAATGGTTACTTTTATTTTGTTTCTACGTCAAACCTTAGCGAAGAAAGTGATGATAATCTGTTGGCTGTATTAATACAGATAAATAATACAATTTAAAATGAATACAAATTAGTATGTATATTGATTTTAATCCTTGTATGGCCCCCCCGTCGTTTGGAAGTACTTCAATATACGATCAAAATGTTTTTACGAATGTTTACACATCCAAAGCTATTCGTATCTATGTATTATCATGAATACGCCTATACAGGGTCTCCCAATGCATTATATCATTGTTGGATTTACAAATATTGTTTTGATTTTAAGTTATTAGTTTATTCTTCTTTACCGTACATACAATAATCAAGGAAGTTTATTTTGTGAACATATAGGAAACCAACATTTTATTATAATCTGCACAAACGAAAAAGTAATCAGAGAACAGACGTCATCACTTGATATGGCAGCAACTTTGGAGTTACGAGTACTGCAGGACACACAACTGGGTATTTTAAAGGTTCAACGGGTTGCTTTTCTTATTATGATCTCATTATTAAAGGACAATGCCCACCTGACTTAAAGAGACAATAGGTGCCATTAGAATTATCCCAAACCTACAACAGGTTAAAAACGCCCGCGCCTTTCAGTAATGGAATACAACTAACGATCTGACACGAAAAGCTATTATTTAATGATTCTATAATGCCAATGGCGATGTTCCGCCATGCATGCAACGTTTGACACGTTGTGTTTTTTTTTTTAGAATTAGGTTTGATGTTATTGACGTCGAATATTAAACATTGAAATTTAGTCATAATTGAATAAATCGGTATTCAAAAAAATGCTTATTAAATAAATGATATTATTATATTAAAAGCTGATTTATTCAGATTAACAAAACTGTATGCGTACTCTAGCTCGTTATCCAAATCAATTTCTCTTGGTTTCATGTCTTAAAATATGTGCTTTTGGTTGGTTATGCTGCAAACAGGTGGGCAGAAATGGGCATGGTCCTTTTATTTTTCCAACGTTTTTACAAGGAAACATAATAAGAAAGCAAGTGGGCGGACAAAGGGCGATCTGCTCCACCAAACGCGGACATGCTCGCAGCCTCGTGTCTGGGGCTGCTCGGTCGCAGCGGCGCAGCGCGCGGCCGGAGCGACCGAGACAAGCGTGAGCTGACAGTGGCGAGTACCATGAGCACTTCGGAGACGGAGCTGATAGAGAGCACATACATGGTGACGCCCACCTCCACTGGCGGACCTGCAATCAAGCCCAATCGTGAGTCGCGCGCGCGCCTCGCGCCGTGAAAACCAAACCAGAGGACGGTGACGTGCCCCATCGCCGGGCGAGCGGGGCAAAAGGGTCGCGAAAGGCGCGGGGTGGCTGCGGAAATGAAGTAGTCGCTGCTGGTGCACGTGGAGTGCGGGCGCGGCGCACTCGGCCCTGTTAGCTGCACGTGAAGTGCGGGCGCGGCTCACCCGGCCTGATAGCCGCACGCGTCATGACACTTACGTCAACCGCGTGGCAGTGTGTCGCGCCTACACCCATCAAATACAATCGAACCGTGGACACGGGTGCTACGATGAAACGGTTAATGCTGGTGATAATGCTAAGGGATAAAATCTTGCTATGTATGCGTTGTGTCTTTAAAATTGCTTTGAAAATAAGATACCATTTTCACTTCAGACAGAGAGCTGATGGAGAGCACGTACATGGTAACCCCCACTTCCACGGGTGGTCCTGAAAACGACACAATACACAACACATAACTAGTGTTAGTTATCCGTAGTACCTAATAGCTGTGTTTCTGAGTTGTCGTAGTGGGCTCTCCAGTTAGAATATTTCTTAAGCATTAAATTGTATCAAAGCCACACAGGGACAACGAAGAACGCGTTGAAAACTTTCATGTTCTTATGAAGACGACGACATTATGAAGATGCTATCTAGGTTTTTTGTGGAGGTTTTATGTTTGTAACTGGTATTATTGCATATTAATGACTGTTCCTTCCTCGAAATCATAATTTTATTATAGTATTTCTGTATTATTAAAAAACAAATAATAAGTATCTACAAATTTTGTTAATACTTATTTTTTGTTTGAAGATTATACTTTAAACCGGAGCGTTAGTAGATTTATACCTACACAGCAGCACAGTTTTTAAAATGATATTATTTATCAAATATTTAGAATTAAATTTAAAGTGTTAAATTTATTGTAATATGATATTTTCTTGCTTAGTGTTGGTTATGCAACGTTACAATCGTTTTCGCTATTTTTGGTAGAAATATTTATTTTATTGCATTGCAAGAAGTTTTGTTGGGTAATGCAAAAAAAGTATCATAAAGAAGAAACGTCATTTGTGACCCAAGCCAGACACTAATGAGGACATATCTCTGCTAGTTTTTTATTTTAATTATAATTGAAATATATATTTTTTCTATTCGAAATCAATAGCTAACATAAAAAATATTGCCCCATGTTTTTGTTCAGGAGACTTGTAAAACAATTGATAAAACATTGTAGTTGTATGTCACTCACGATGCAATAATCATGGAATTATCCAGGTGTACCTGGTGATGAAGCTGGGTCATATGTTTTAAATAATTATGTTGTTGGTCTCTTTGAGTTTCCAGTAACCATCTATCATCTAGACACTTTTGATAAGTGTATATCATTACAGAGAAATTTAAAAGATCATACGAAGTTACGATATAAAGATACATTGATATTTTTCGACCAGCATTCCGAAGGATTTTCGTATCATTTACAGAAATACTAATCATCATATAAGCAAATAAATACCCAATGTTACAATTTGCCGCGAAAATGAGATAAGGAAGAAATCATTTCTAAAGAAAAGGTTCAAGATGTGCCCAATATTGGAAACGTCAGACCGCGGAGTCAAATGACGGTTGGTTCTTCGTTTCACGTTGAATGCGTTCGATATACACAAGGTTTAGTAACTGCCAGAGCTAGGCAGGGTTTAATTTGATGCTATGACAAAAATGTTTCTGATTGTACAGTTCCAAGGAAATTATCGTTTATGAATTTTATTCTCGGTTAGTATGCGCCCACAGTGCGAGCTTAGCGACTAGGACCTAATACCACTGGCCACAGTGACGAGCAAACTGTTGTAGTGCTTAGACTTAGACGTGATGTTTCAGGCATTGCATGATTTATTTCATAGGCGAAGATTATTTTTTTACTAGACAGTCCGATTCTGAGATGATGGTGTTGAACATGGAATGCTTATCTGTATGAAAAATTGAGATTGACCCTGGAAAATTAAAGAATGGAGAAATAAATAAAAACAGGGAAATAAATATTTCTGTTTGATAACCCACGTATTGGGTTTGGGTCACATGCTGTCTGGGCCCGTAGTGTGGCCATAACGCGCTGATAGAAACGTTTAAAACTACGCGTGCTATATCGCTCATCCACGCCGCGATAGACGCCCGCCTTAAGCCGCGTTCCCACTTTGTCGTGACGACACATGATCGTGTAGTTTTAAGTGTCGTGACTTGTGTATTCAAATGTAGTTGCAGTTTATATAGAGGACAACTCGATTACTCGTCGCCCACGAATGTTTCCAACTAAAAAACCAACGATGAATTAGTCACGACATAGTGGGAACGCAGCCTTATGACCCATTTACGGAGACGCGGCGTGTTGTGCGGCGCGACACGCTTATAATTAAAACATAATATGATGATGTATGAGAGCGTTTGTTTACAGAGAATCGATTTTACGCGCGTTTGCTTGAAGTGCAGCGATCTCCGTATTCACGCGCAAATACAAACATAGCAAGTGAGACCACCGCGTCACACGCGGCATTAAACGCGGCGGCACACGTGCCCCGCGTCTTCGTAATCAACATCGTACATTGCTATAATTATGTTGTGATTGGGCATGTGATAACACGGGCCGCTGCACGCGCCGCTTCTCCGTAAACGGAAAAATCGACAAGACTACGACTCGCTCGTTTACGACGACCCGGCAGCGGCGCGTCCATTGTGTAGTGACGTAACACGACGACGTATGATATTTCTCGCCCGCCCGTCGCACCGCGCTAGGCTCGCACTATAGACGCGGGCTTAGACATAACAATAACACCACCGGAAACCAATGCTTTGCTTAACCTTGTTGTACCTTTGTACTAATTCGTTGTTAAGATGCCCGCTACACTTGCGTAAAGTTGCATCTTGAATCAACAAAAAATATATTCATTTAGTGATATGGACAAACCTGAAATATTATTGAAATTGTCAGATTTCTGATTTTAACAGCTATTTCAAACTAATAACTTATTTGTTGAATGCTATGACTCAATAAATTTCAATTATTATTAATCGAATAATTCAATAAATACTCAAACCAGAAATATTTTAGTTTTTAAAAATATAGGATAGCCTTTCCCAAAAAAAGTGATGCTAATACTTATATTGTCCTATTTCACGCCAGGTATTTTCATTTTATTTTAATTATCTTTGTGTACTAACCTCCATAGTTTGGCCTTACTCTTTTGTCGTAACTTATACTAAATGAATCCAAAATGGCTGAAATATTGACATCGCCGAACATCCCTCCCCCACCGGCACCCCTGAAATAAAAACAAAAAAACATGTCATTTAAATATAATTTAGTGCCGCCGTTCAATGAATTGCGGCAGCGGGAAGCGGAAAATTGGTATGAATAACGTTGATTGGATTCGGTAACTGAGTTTATTTTTATACTAAAAATGCTTTTTCAGATATATTCGGCCTGTATAAAAGCTCGTCATTGCTAAACATAGAAGGACTTTTGAATTAAACAGTGGAATCGTTTTAGAGGTAATGTATCAACGCACCTGTTTTGTTTAACATTAACAGAGCTACATAGCTGTTTGTTGTTGGGGTATAAATTTGAAATGGTATTGAAAACTCAAGATGGCGGCAATAGTTCAGATTTTGGGCACACGCTAAAAGAGCGCAGCACCGTACACACGGCGAAACATATACGTTTCCGGTTTAACTTGGCCTTGCTTTATATAGATTTCCCGTACAGTGACGGATCCGATTAAACATCAGATCCGTTTTAAATTGCTTGATTGGCATACCCTAGTAATCGTCGTTTCCGTGCCGGTAAGACTGTCAGTCAATTACAAACGATCCTTTATCACAAAACAAAAAAAAGAGACCGTAAAATTGTCAAACACGGTTAGATTGTGAAATAACTAGAGAGATTGTAAACTCTTGAAATATTGTCAAACGAAAATACTGCTTACAAAAAAATAACGCGTTTTAGCGTTATTTTTCGTGAAATGCATGCGATGGTAGTCAACTCACGCTGTGTGGATTGAAGGATATAACCCCCTTGCCCAATTGTACCACTCTCATGAAAAGATAATGTACCATTCCTGAGAAATACCGAGTAATATACACCCCGATTTGCGGGGCCCCTATATCCGAGAGCAGGCTTTAAAGGAACCTAACAAACCTAACGGGGGGCCCCAAGTCCCGATTATGGGGGCCACAAGTCCCGATTATGGGGGCAGAGATACTTCCGTATGTTCACTTGACAATATTTCGAGAGTTTACAATATCGCTAGAGAGATATATAATTTAACGTGTTTGACAATTTTACGGTGACATACGAGTATCTAAATGCTTTTATAAATGTTTACATTTGATCAATATTATTTATTGATCGAATATTTTTGCACTTCAACTAGCGTGCAGTATCTAAAATGAGTTTCAGTTAAGGCTATAAACTCCATTTTGATGATTCAATCAGTTGAGAGAGTGAGTTTCTACTAATGTTTTGTGGGGCACGTCACGCAAGTAATACAATATGTGTTAGTTACGCTAAAGGTGAGCATAAAAGGACGTTTGCTTTTCAGGGAAACAACTCAATTGGTCGTTCTAGACTCAATTATGTTATAAGTATATAAGGTGTAGATAGTTTATAAGCGCTCAACAAGCGGCATGTTAAAATGTGGCTAGTTAGCCAACCTTTACTTCAGTGTCCCTTTGACGTCGGCAACGGACGTTTTAAATGTCTCTTTCGTTCGCGATAATTGAATAATGCCATTCTACTTTGACTTGTAATCGTAATGCAATGTGCTATGACAATATATGGATCGAATTTAGTGTAGGTAACCTATCTACGCCTTAGTCCTATAGGCAATGAATATAATATTTGGATGCAACTTTTTTGACCCCGGCGACCTGTTTTGCCGCATGAGAAAATGTTGGCACGATTTTTCAGCCCAGCGTTGGTCACGATAAGCCAGCGATCAGCTTTCACGAAATAACCATTTAGGTTTACATGACATACAGATGTGATATTAGTTAATCGTTTCGAGTTTATTTGGTCTACAAAAAAACTCGAAACGATTCGACTCGAATCTAAATTAGGCACAACGTACCTAACTAACGACCCCACACAGAATAAACCAAATTAGTTGCTTAGACCCCGTTGCTAGATTTTTATAAGCTAGCTTCAAATGGCCGTGCGATATATATGTCACCGTAAAATTGTCAAACACCTTAGATTATAAAATAACTAGAGAGATTGTAAACTCTCGAAACATTGTCAAACGAACATACTGCTTCGTTAAATACATGCGATGGTAGTCAACTCACGCTGTGTGGAGGGAAGGAGGAGTCCCCCTTGCCCAATGGTACCACTCTCATGAAAAGATAATGTACCATTCCTGAGAAATATCGATTAATATAACCTGCTATTCTTGGGTCCATAACAACCTTGCCGTCGGATGGGGTGTGAAATCCGCCTCGAATGCAATAACGTGAGTTCCGCCACTTATATCAAAATGTACTATTGTAGTGGCTCACTGTAGCGCGCAGTGTCGAAGGCCTATCTCGCCTCGCATGCGTTAACCCGAAGGCTCTATTTGACCACGAACAAATGAAGGTTCCCTATTGTTTAAATCATAGATATAATTAATATTTCTGTGGTTTAAATCAATAAGCCCCTATCTACTACATGCAGTGTCAGAGCACTTGTCATTGCACCTTTTGTGTTCTACAAACCCAATGAGCTTTAAATAAATGATAAGGGATTTTTGTTGTTAAAGTCTCGTAACATATTCAAAGGTAATTTAAATCAGTTAAAATGCAAATTGGTTTTGATTCCGAGATTCGGCTTCTGATGTGAATAAATAATTTGATTACGCCGTATTTTTAACCTTTGCTGAAGCAATGAGTTCATGTTGTTTTTTTTTACCAGTTCCACTCGGCGGGAGGATGTATATTTTCGATTTTCTTGTCTGACTTTGTAATCATTTTCATAATTAATAGACAATACTCAGTTGTTTTTCCTTATCTACTACAAACGGGATAACTAAGTCTGAAAAAAAAACTACAAGGATGCAATAAATACGGTATGTAGTACCTATGTAGTATTGAGTTCGAAATTGTCATGTTTTCAGTTTTCCGCCACAGTTTAAAATGTTCTGATAATTTAGATGCCAATGAGTCAGCAATTCCGCTCAGCTTTATGTAGGAAACTATTTGCTTCAAATATTTATTGAAGTGACCTATTTTAGAATGTCTCGGAGCCATTCCATTTAGCGTTGCACTGAAATGGTGAAATATTATGCACATAGTTAAATGCAGATTCGGAATAGTTTCGAGAGAATAAGGTAATTTGATTTACGGTGTTGGCATTGCATGTTAAGTTCGAGCTCGACTCGACTTCCCACTAATTTATTTTCAGAACTATTTTATAATCAGCAGCCGTGTGTCACGCTGTCATATTCATGCCCAACATAGTAATAGTCTTTTGTAACTTTTATAGGAAAACATGTAATGGGACCACACCAAATGTTGGGACATTATTAGTTTATTTGTCAAAATGACTTTACAAAATAAAATATTTTGGTTGCCACCTCAAACACAACACCAAAACGAACTTTCAAGTAAAATTGATATTTTGGTTTGCCTTCCCGGGTTCAACTCAGATTGGCATGGTGTTTATAAAGTTTCGTGATGTTGCGGTATATTGGCCCATTCTAATAATCACCCATCGAATCGCCATCCCGAAGGTGATTTGTTACTTCACCTGCCGTGATGCCGATTTCGGATCATGGTCGTAACAATAAATTGATGCTCACGAGCCGTAGTACAAGTCGGTCTGCCCGTTTCCTGGTCTTCTTATGTTCTGTTCTGTTTCTCGGAAACATTGAACGACCCGCTACATTGTAGAAAGTGACACGCCTATTGTTCTTGCTGAATTGCACTGACTTCTGCCTTCTTCTAACAAAGTGCTGATACGTGTTCATACTTCTGGTTGACGACGTCGACAATGGCCGGCTTTTAGCATTTTCGTTGACACAACCGTGGATTGAATTTATTCACAAATTCGAGGTGTTTAAAATATTAACTTTTTTAATGACATTGTAGGTAACGTTAGTTTAATTTATGTAATAATTTTTACAATAACCGGACGTTTTTACAATAAAATGTTCCAAAATAAAAAAAAATCTATACATACAAGTTTTGAATTCAGATACTTTCCGACACTAGCGGTGGTTCATATAAAATATCTCTCGAGGTATTTTTATACCTACTGTGTGGAAGTTTGACGTTGCAAGGAGACCGATACGTGGAGGTTACCGGCCAACTTTTACCTTGTCGGCGGAAGTATGGGCGTTTATCGCATAAAATGTTCTACAGAAATGCCGCGGCCGATGGAAAATGTTGCTAAAGCCTTTGGTAGGTACATGTGGTAATTGAATATGGGGAGATGATTTATTTGAAATTAAATTTGTTTCAATTTATTTAAAAAATACTCTAGCTCAATTAAATTGAATCTTGATTTAAAGATGGTTTAAAGTATTAACTTTAGCATATCTTTGCAACGTCATCAATTGCGCTTAGTTTACACATGCTTTATCGCAATTTTCAAAGTATTTTTCATACAGAATTGATTATTGTACATTAAATTATCATCTTCATTAAAGTACTCGTTTATGTGCAGGGTGTAGGTTCCACATTGTTATGCAACGGGCCATATTTTATTCAGCAGAAACTCAAGCTTAAATATTACTACATTCTCAAAATATTCTTCGTTATCGTTGTTGCGTGTAAAAACTAGGGCTGTAGATATCTAAAATTCACTTTTACTGTTACCGACGTTATAAATAAAGAACGTTTGCGAACGCACTGAACTTAAATTTTTAAGGGATTTGACGCCTTTTTTCAGCTGTCTAAAAATAGACGCCGCCGAATCTTGGAGTGAGGGAGAGGCTAACCTGCCCTGCGCGATGCGCGAACTACGTAGAACAGGACATCTTTGCTCTTGTATTTTCGGGAACAGGGTTTAATTTTGTTCACCCCGCCGTCATTGGCTGGCGCTTCTTGTACACCGCGCTTGTACTATCCCCAGGCAATGCATATTCAAACTTTTAGATTTGAAAAAGAGCTTTTGCATGAATGCACTGAAGATCTGTAAATATTTTGTTACTGGCTCGTTAAAGTTACCCAATAAAAAATGTTTCGTAGCTGTGTATGTAATTGAACCTTAGTATTGATCGATGCTGAAACGACCAAAGGGCTTGATGTAAGGAGCGTAGCAAATAAATTCTTTGTTACAAAAGTATCAAGAGAAGCAGTCGCAGTAAACAATGTATCCGTAAATGACAGAATTCTTTCTTTGAAAATTAATTCCCTTACCGGAACTTAAAAAAAAAGCATTCAGATAAAACAGAAATCGAATCAACGCAAAATACCTACTCTTACTTTAAAAAATCATAAACACAGCAAAATGAAATACTTTTTGTTGTGTCGTAACACGAGCACCAATCGCACTATGCATGCCGACGATTTCCTGATATTTGTGAATGATTTTCTTTTCACTTCACTCATAAAACTATACTTATAAATCGAATACCACAACACACACTATGTGTTGTGGTATTCGAAATAAACCGGCAATCCAACTGCACTTCTTGAATATAATCTTCTGAAAATGATATGTCTTCCTTCTTTTCTAGTCTATGACGCTCTGCGCACACAGTGTTGTCACTCAATCATCTTATATTCCTTCATTCAATCAATGTTGCCACTTAACTCACCTTACATTCCCACATTAATATGGTTTTCTTGAACATTTTATGCCCAGTTATCTGTGTAACTGTATCAGTTACCAGTAATAAAATACATAATTGATAACAATTCCACCCTCCTAGTTCATAAAGGTCGAGGTACAGCTTTTTCAAGGTCAAAATCTTTCCTACTACCCGTATCGTACTAATCATCGCATACTACCCGTATTGATGATTTGTACGTAGTATATTTTATATTTTCATCAACATGCAACCTAGCACTGGCCTGCTAATTACATAAAACGTTAAAAAAAAGAATTTCGCGGGCTATCCTTCAGTATCAGCCTTAATTGTTTAAGTTATATTATAGAAATTATTAAAGAAAATAATAACAATTAATTGAAAACTGAATTATGAACAATGGAACAGACCAACTTGGTGTGTGCAATTAGGCAAATACTCAGAGTTTTCTAATGACAAATTGGCAAGATCTTAAAATGGCGATAAGCTAAGTACCCGATGCTACTTAGCTTATCGCCATTTTAAGATCTTGCCAATTTTATGTAACTGTATATTAAACGTTTAAAATTTGTTCAAAATGAAATACTTGCGGTGCGGTAAGCAAGCGGTAAAAATATGTGCGGTGCGGGGAACGATTCAAACGGAATATAGAGATTCCACCGTGATGTTCTCTTGTCAAAAACCGCGACGGAAGTCCACGTCCACCTTTCTCTTTCTGTCGCATGGGGCGTAGTAGGAAGGAAGGAGATAGGTGATTCAAATAAGTGTTGACAACATGAAAAAATATGCGTGTTATGGAAATATAACAATGAGATGTACCACGCTCGTATATACTATAGTAAAAAACTTATACTACAGAAACTTGCGTAAGCATCGGTGGTCGATTTGGCGCTCCAAAAAGAAGAGAGCAGAAGTCAGCATTGTCAATGCTGAATGCGTTCAAGCACCAATACCAGTATGGAGCTATTATCTCGCTTAACAAACATAGGTAGTTACAATAGATATAACATAACGTGTGCACAAAATTGACTTGTACCCTCTTGAGGTGGACTGAGTCTCTGGCACAACTGCTAGATTTTTCCTATTTTCTAGAGGACTATTCTGCGTGAAGTAAACGCCGTAATGGTTGGTGGTAGACTGGTTTAATTAAGGAATACAAAAGATATCAAAAATAAATAACATTGGAAATATAAATAAACACTGTACAAAATACCAAAAAGTATAAAACTGTATAAAAAGGTGCGCGTCGCGCACATTCCTCCCCCCAGAGTTAAGCAATCAGCTTGAGCAGCTTCTTGAAGGGCCTCCTCAATATTCCCGCTGCAGTACTGACGTCCGCCACTCTGATCACCGCATCGCGGCCCGGGTAACTCGCTGAGATTCGCCCTCTCGGCCAGGAGCCCCTCAGTAGGTTGCCGTCAGCCACCAGGACCAGATCGCCCACAGCCAACTCTGGAACATCGCCTAGCCCGGGTCTGGGAATAAGATTCGGCAAGTACTCCTTAACCCAGCGCAGCAAGAAGTGGTCCGCCTACTAGATCTCGGTCCGTCAAGGTGGCGGGAATAGGGCGTCCCGACGAAGCTGCGAGAAGAAAATGATTTGGAGTGAGCGCCTCTTCGCTGCCGGGTTCTACCGAGACGTGCGTCAGGGGACGGGAGTTGATGAGACCTTCTGCTTCTGCCAACACGGTTCGGAAGACTTCTTCGGATGGAGCACGTTCGGTGAAGGTCGCTTGGAGTGCTGTCTTCACACTTCTCACCAGTCGCTCCCATACTCCACCCATAAATGGAGCCGACGGAGGAATGAAGCGCCAACTGATTTTATCCGTCGCAGCATATTCCATAGCTGCGTCCCCGTCGAGTGCTCGGAGTTCTTTTCTTGCCCCGATGAAAGCGCTGCCATTGTCAGACCAGATCTCAGACGGCGTTCCTCTACGAGCCACGAAGCGCCGAAGACTCATTACAGCAGAATCCGTCGACAAGCTTCCTACAACGTCCAAGTGGATGGCGCAGACGACTAGAGGCACGTGTACAAAGCGACCCATCTCTTTTCCCGTCGTCGGCCTATAGTCACCTGAACTGGCCCGAAGTAGTCTAGCCCTGTGAATGTAAAAGGGCCGCTTGTGGTGAGCTAAACGTGCCTCCGGTATGGCGCATTTACATTAAGTCGGTTAGACCGTATTCGGCTGCAGGCCGTATTCGGTCACCGACTAATATAAACAGGTATTCGTTTGGCCGTATTCGGTCGAGCCCGTTGTAGGTGTCGAGTGCGCCGTGCCCCGCCCGTCGCCAATCAAGTCGCCGAATTCGGTTAACCGACCAATGTAAACAACTCAATTTAGGTGAGCGTTTCAGTTAAACCGAATGCGGCCGCCGCCTTTGGTGACCGACCTCAAACCGACCTAATGTAAATGAGCCAGTAGATTCCCAGTAGGCGGCTGGAATTTCACAGCTCTGCGAATGCGGCATAGCTGGCAACGGAACGGACGACGTTTCTTAAGCCAAGCAAGTAGAAGCTCTGGTGAAGCTCGTTGACGATGGTCTCTGTGTTGGCATGGGCGTCTCGGCAGTGGTGGTGATTCACCAGTAGCTGGACGGCAGGGTGCTTCCCGTCGAGGACGATGGGGTTTTTTGTGGCTTCAGGCACTCCCGAAGCTGCGGCGATACGGGCGGATAGGCGTAGGATTGCCTCTTCATCCACAATCAGTGACAGTCTGAACAGCCGACAGGCGCGAGGTATGGGCAGCGGTAGGAGGCTGCTCAGACTCATGAGATCATCGGGGAATGAGTCCAGCTGGGCCTGGCGCAGAATGTGCGTCTCGGCCAGGCGCATATCTGCTGCTGTCTCATGCGTAGTATGTACAGAGCCGAAAGAGGTTGACGGCTGAAAAGAAAACATTAATATCCCCCCTTACATGCGCACTAAATTTTCTACATGGAACCCCTTACGTGATAAGAAATGGATTCTGATCTGAGTTAAATATTTATGTGCTCTAAATGTTGCTCGTACCAATCTCAGCCAAGAACTAAACCGCTTAGGATCAGCTGAGATAGGCTGATGTCTTTCAACGCTACAGTTACAGAGTACATTTGGGTTCTCTGAAGAACTACAAGGCTCACATGGCCAGTCAGAAGAAAGTAAGAATTTTGGACCAGTGATCCAGCGAGACTCTAGGGACAACGTAGTGCGTTTTAACCTGGTTGCGTCGTCAGCGACGTTTAACTCGCTAGGCACCCACCGCCAATCACTGGCACTCGTTAACTCCAGGATCTCGCCGACTCTGTGCGAAACAAAAGGCTTGAATGAGCGGGCCTCGCTTCGTAACCAACTCACCACAGTCATTGAGTCGCACCAAAAATCTTGCCTCACGGGTCTGAAACGATGAGAGTCGCAGATTGTTGAAGCGAGGCGTGCGGCAAGTAACGCTCCCTGTAGCTCCAACCGCGGAATTGACACCGGCTTTAGGGGAGCTACACGGACCTTGCGAATCAATCAGTGCGAGCTTGACTTTTCCATCCTTAAGCACGAACCGCCAGTAAGCCACCGCATCAAAGGCAGACTCACTGGCGTCGGAAAAAACATGAAGCTCGCAGTGACTTACTACATAGTCGGCTATAGGCAGTTCTTCCTTAAGCTTCTTCAAGGCATACTGCAATTGTGTAGGCTCACTTAAAAATTATTGTGTAAAATGCCTTTTCCTAAAACCCGTAAATGATGGCCTTCCAATTGACATAGGGTCAATATTTCCCAGAGATTTTGTAAGAAGAGTTTATGCCATTTTGGATATATACTTAAATGTTACAGGGGAAAACAAGATCTGTTCCTTTTCACCTCTCTTCATGAAAACAGCGTTCACTTCTGTCCTTGTGTGCCACTTAGACTTTGTTGTTATCCTTTCCAAACCCGTAAATGATGGCCTTCCAATTGACATAGGGTCAATATTTCCTAGAGATTTTGTAAGAAGAGCTTATGCCATTTTGGATATATACTTATATGTTAGAGGGGAAAACAAGATCTGCTCCTTTTCACCTCTCTTTATGAAAACAGCGTTCACTTCTGTCCTTGTGTGCCACTTAGACTTTGTTGTTATCCTTTCCAACACATTTAGATTCTCGAGGTATGTACCAAAAATAGCGTGAAATACCACTTCTGAAGTTTTAAGATGATTCAGCACCACTTCTCATTCTAAGTTTTACATTCCTTGTTTCGCAGATATCAGTATAAAACTTTAGGGCTGCAGCACCAGAGAAGCTCTACTGCACGGTTCCTCTGTTTTTCCACATAAGCCAGAACAGTAACAAGGGGAAATAAGCCTTCTGTGTTGAGCGTGCAGTGGTTAGTAGTAATATATCTCCTAACTCTTTTAGGACGCTTGAAACATTTCCAGGATGACTGGCTTCTTTTAATGCCATTATTATTTCAGAAGCCATTGGCAACATTTGCAAGCTATTCCCTAAAGCTGATCGGCTTCGAACGACCACGATGTGGCGGACTGAGTCTATTGTCACCACTGCTGGATTTTTCCTATTTTCTGAGGACTGTTCTGCGTGAAGTAAACGCCGTGATGGTTGGTGATAGACTGGTTAAATCAAGGAAAACAAAAGATATAAAAAATAAATTACATTCGAAATATAAATAAACACTGTACAAAATACCAAAAAGTATAAAACTGTATTAAAAGGTGCGCGTCGCGCACACCACTAACGTGTAAAGAATGTTCAACGGCCAAGTCACACAACATTAACTATAATAATAAAGAAATCGCCGTAAGGAACCTTAGACTTGGCAAGACTTTGTCTTGATTTCATTAGTTTTTTGAGATAAACAAGCAGCTCCATCGAGACTTGGCTAGTTTTTACAGAATGTTTTTGGTGGGTATTATTTAACTAGTACCTGTACGTTTTATTTTCATAAGTATATTAATTATTTTATAAAAAACAATAATAATTTTATTAAAATTATAGTCTCATAGTAAACACATATCAATCATAAATACATTTATTGCAGTCAGTCCTAAAAGCCAGAACAAAATAAAGTATGAAGGGAAGTTTATTAATTGATATAACTGTATAGCCAGCTACAAACACTGAGATAATGATTTAATTTATTTTCGTTTCGTGTGTTACTGTATAGTTGGATGGTATTTACGCAAACAATCACAGTAGCTGGATAAAAATAACTAGTTACAAAAATCACCAGTTTTGAAACAGGTGACACCGACAAACACACTGGTTTCGTTACGTTTCTTGAAAATGAAGTATTTGGGTGTTTTAGTGATACAAGAAAAATTGTGACAGTCGGTGAACTTAATTATATTATGTTCCAAATTCAAAAAGTTCGCGGCTAAGATTATGACGAATTTTCTTTTTCAACTCGTCCTTAGTCGCTGATTAGATGCCGCTGATCGTGATAAGTTACTGCAAGGAACGGAACGTCACATCATTTCACTTGTTTGTAATGGATATTCGGAAGCTTATGCAACCGAAAGTGTCAATCAACGAGCGTATGTGACGTGACCTCAGACCAAATAAAAAACCAAGACACAGCGCTGCGAAATTATTGATCGAAGGCTGCGAACAATAAAGTGAAGCTGGTTTCATAAACATTTGTGTGCATTTTTGAGCTTAGTTTAATTGTAGCTTGATATAAAGGTGTGCGTGTTTGCACAGAGTGGAGCTTAGTTTTGCGCTGGCTTCACTTTATTGGTCGCAGCGCTATGTGTTGGTTTTTTATTTAGTCTGAGGACGTGACGCATTTTTTTTTAATATCCATGCGTTTTGGCTTGGGCAACTAGTAACGTAGTCAGTTCAACGCCATCTAGTGAGTTCTTTGAAACTATTTCTTTTATGATAGGTACTCAAAAAGAAAACCTCTCATTGCGGCGCAATACATATATTATGCCTCGCCGGAAATGGCAATTGCCTGTCTTGTATTAGTGAAGTATTTGCCTGTGGCTCGACACAACCGACATACTTGTACTCGACCTGCAATTGATGGCTTTAGCCATAATGTACCTTTAATAAATACTTTGATTCTAGTACTATTGCTTTTTATTGTCTCGTAGATGCCGTGGGATTCATGGCGCCCGCAACATTACCGACACTTCCTACTGCCCCATTTCAAAATTCCATCCTGCATATAGGTAATATTGAAATAAGTTGGTTGGTGGAGTTAATATCGATTATCGATGTTGTTACCAATAATCGTCTCATATATATTTGCTACAGAGGCGGACTGAACGCACCTAACCGACGCGACGAGCGACAGTAATATAAAGTCCGTCGTAATTGGAACATTTAGTTTCACGTTCGCGATTACACATTGGAACAGGTAAAGTTACGTAGTTATAATAAATGTTATCTCAACATTAAGAAAGGCTTTATATAAGATAAAAGTTTCATACACCACCGTGGGAATTTATTTGTCACTGCAGTTTTAGGCTCTATAACACCCTCGACGGCAAATACAACTTTTACCGACTTTTATCAAAATGTACTATTTCCACTACTAATAAACTTAGTGCGTGTTTGTTAACGCAGATCCACCATTTGTACGTGCGTCCACCACTAAACTTCACAGGTGTGCGCGAACATTGCGGTAAACACGCCCGTGAAATAATAATATGGGCATATTTTGATCATGTTAGTGCCGTACACCGGTGGAATCGCACCTTTATGGAATCAACTACCTGCTCACGTAAAACGATTTACAGAATGGAACAATGTTTATCAACAAACCATGTTTGGTATTTTTTTGTTTTACAACCTAGAATGACTATGCTTAAGTATAAGAAGGACTAATACTCTGCTATTTTGGTTCCACGGCAAAATATTGTCCTCATAATAGTCTATTGAAGTCACGTAACTCATGAATCGACCGATAAAACGGTATGAGGTAGGTACGCAATAAATATCCAGTCTCAGAATGACTATCGAATACTGAACATAGTTGGTACTACAGTATCAAGATAAGATCTTACCTTACGAGTACGCTGATTATTCGAATAGCTGCAGAAACGTTGTCAAGTCAACCTTCATCGTGTAGATGAAAATTTTCATCATATTGTACTTGTGCTATATACTCGGAGCTCGTGGCTAAATAATAACAGCCACTCGGGTCGATCTATAGGTTAAGCCATGCATGACTACGTTGGTGCGTGGATGGGTGATCACTTGATCACCCATTACATACCGAGTTTCCTTCGTTAAGCCGTTGCGCCGGGCTGTTATTTATAGATCTTTGACAGTCATTACTAGTAGTCAGTGGCCCAAAAGATTGGCCTACTTGGGAATTTGAATAAAATGAGACTATCACAATAAATTCTATTTACCTTACAGTATTTAAGACCAATAAGCCATTGCTAATGGTTAGAGAAAACGTGCTATTCCGTGAGTGAAGGAATTTGGCTTGCGCTCAACTATCTTTGTACCTATTTAGAATATCGGAGTACCAACGTTTCATACAAAGCGAGACGATTATGACGATTGTGCTGTTAATGTTGTTGATATATTTTTATTAATAACTAGGGGACGTCACGTTTTACCTGCGTAGTTATACAGGGCTAAAAAGCCTATGTCATCCGGGGATAGTGTAGTTTCCTGACGGTGGAAGAGTTTTCCAAATCAGTTCAGGAGTTTTGAGTTTATTTGTTACAAACATACAATAAACAAAGCTTTCCTTAGTATCCTCCTAATATTATTAGTATAGACGTATAGATGGTGCCAAATAGAAATGGCTATGTACGAAAAATTTACCAACATAGCTTCTTAATGTGGTAAATAAATATACGGGGTGTAAACCACCTCATCACAAAGTCGTCAACCAAGCATTCTCTACATCAAACTAAATAACTTTACGCAAAAAATATTGCTGGGAAACAACATTTCTTTTTAAGGTTATAAAACTTGTTTTGTGGTAGAACTCAATGTAACGCACTTGAAACATTGTGCTGATGGATGTATTGAATAGTACGGGGGTCGTGGAGGTTTTAAAAGTTAAATTTTACAAAGAATCATGTATTTAAAAAAAAACTTGTCAAAAAGTTGTAACTTTGACCCCCCATATCTCCGTAACTAGAAGGTTCCCAGGTATGGTGTAGAACAAAAAAAAATGATCGCAATGATGGGGAAAACCAGTGCCTTTCGGCTTCGTGAAGAGGTGTTTTACACCCTTTAGTATAAGTCCATATAAACTCTTTTTAACTCGTTTTATCGATATTCGAATTACGTACATAAGAACGAATTGCAAAATAACCAAACGAGTTCGTATGCGACGACTATTTTATAGAGGGTTATTTTCATTTCATCAGAAAAAGTATATAACGTAGAAAGGAATTCAACGTATTTTTTCTATCACAAGCAAGCCAATTTTATGAGCATGCGCGGAGTAGCAATGTGCTCGTTGTTACGACGCTACGACTCTACGGGCGGCGCGTTGAGGGAGTGCCGTGACTTGTAAAGTTATAAAAAGGATTTCTGTGAAGTCTTAATGTACATAAGTTAATAATTTGGTATTTAATAATAGATAGATTTTTGATAGTAGCTATAGTCCACTATAGCTACTAACAAAAATCAATCAATAATATTTGTATCACGAGAAAGTGGTTACAAAATTGTGTGATGCTCCAGACTCCTATGCTTGGTGATAGACCTTTGTTATTAGAACCAGTCCGCCTGCCAGAACTGCTAACTAACCGATGTTTCAGTCATCAGTAATATCCTATCAGTGAACAATTATGTGCCTACCTATAGTATAATATTGTTTGATTGTTACATAGCTATTGTCGCCTAGTGCCTCACTAGTGCATAAACGGAAAGTAAAAAGTACATGTGTCACATGTGAACGTAAATGCCATGCATTAAATCACTTTACAGTTTACGAGCATGTTTATTGAACTACTTCTTGGGATGATTTACACGAATATGAAACAGACAAATTTGTCAAAAATAATACTTAATGTAAAATCAAAGGGTTTTGGCAGTCTGAGATCAAAGGGGGTGAGAAAGTTATAAAGATCGTGGGCTGCTCGTTGCTAACGAATATCTCTACTGTATAAGGTTATCGGCGGAATACATCTTAGTCACAAGCATAAAGATACTTCCTAAAACTACTGGAATGATATTCTAATGGGTCAAGGACCCCAAATGTCCTTTTATTTCTTTAGTGGCGTTCTTGCTTGTTTCCACTCGATTTGTCACGAAGGCGCGTGATTAAGCAAAGCTTGACTGTTGTACACCGTATCATGTGAGTTACTTAAAAAATGGTTTAATACCTAAGGTTAGTAAGGCTGACAGTTAAATACGTGTTCGCGTGTAAACCGTCGCGTGAGCACCCGATCGTGTATGCAAATACAAGTTCTGCGCGTTCAAGCAACTTGTGGAGGCAAAAAAATCGGATTTGAATACTTTTCCAGTATTAAAGTATAATTACGTAAACATTGCACGTTATATTTTTTATTAGCGATATAGCACGATAACCTACTTTATAGTTAAAAAGAAATGTTATAATTATAAGAAAACTATCGTTAATAGCATTTTTTGCAGGAATATTTATAATGTACCTCATCAGATATTGTTTCCCTGTTAAACAACAATTAAACCATTACTTCACTATAGGGAAATACATAAAAATAATAAGGTATTCCGTTTAGTAAAATCGAGTAATAACTATAGTTATTAATTTATTCGTTTTTGCTTCCACGGGCAAGATGTACAGTATAAACGTAGTTTCAAGGTTCTACTTACTTACACAATTCGTATTTTACCATAATTATATATTTTAGTCTGTTACGTACTCGTACCTATATATCTATGGACCAAAGTTGTCTGAAAATCGTTATTAATTTGAACTGAACAGAGCGTTGACACTTATGAACGTCTTCGTTCTGAAGCATTCACACATAAATAATTTTCTTTTTCATTAATATAGGTATTAAAAGCCGTTGATGAATGTGTGAACGTAGACGAGGCGATAGGACTATGTAAGAATCGTATCAGGTAGCTGTGGTGGCAGACTGACTAGCCCCATGGGATAGGGCGTGAGTTTATGAATGTATTAAAATTAGCTAAGCGCGTTGTAGGCTAGGCGCAATGTAAGGTTTCGCATTTAGTACGACATTATACATACTTAGATATGAAACCCACTGTAATACACAAACATTTTAAAGTACCAACTTAAATTGCTGGCGTAGTTCGTAAAGCCGCAAAGTTAAAATGGGACTTGGCAGGCCATGTCTGTCTGATGATAAGCTACGGGATCGTGGCAGACCGAAGAGGAGAAGCCGTGACGCCTTGGAATAACTTTTTCATTAATTGACTGGGAGAGGCGCAACAGCGAGAAAAGTGGGTGAAATGAAGGCGGCCCTTGCCTAGAAGTGGGATTGGTCATGCACAAAAATAAAAATAAGTATAAAATGAATTATTATAAATATTTGTTTCTAGCGTGGAAGAATTAGGTATCAATTTTTATCACGGTCGGGCCGACGAGGGATGTTCGTAGCGATCACTGTGCTCCTGCAAAATAAACTTCAAGGCAGATTCATTAGCAATGCACAGGATCAGCATCGGCGGAACATTACGATAAAAGAAAGCAAAGTTAGCCATTGTGCTAGGTCGGAATGTAACACAAGTCGTAGGCGAAGACGTAATAGAGGCGATTCTGTGACTGTTACTGAGAAACTGATGGAAATCCCATTAATTATTTGCCCGAGCTAGGAATCGAACCCAGAACCTCATGCTCAGTAGTCGCGGTTGCAACCACTAGTCTGACATGGCAGTAAAAAGAAGTAAAAGAAAGTTTTGGTGAAAAACTAAAAGGCGATGATAGGTCGTGTTATTCCAACAGAATTATCACGAAATATACACACATCAAAATAACTTTGTGATCATAAGTATAAACAGATATTTTAGAATTAACTTTATCAAGAAAAAAATAATGTCGTGTGTTTTTTCTTTAAATAAAAATAAAAGTATTTTATTAAAAAAAAATGTAATTAATCATAATGTAATTGCAAGCAGAATTTTGATAGAAGCAAGAAGACTGTTTAACAAAACTAAAACAACAATTTATTACTAATAGGTTAATATTCAATACTAGCGGACGTCACGCGGTTTCACCCGCGTAGTTCCCGTTCCCGTGAGACTACGGGGATAAAATATAACCTATGTTTTTCAGGGTGAATGTAGCTTTCCAATGGTGAAAGAATTTTTTAAATCGGCACAGTAGTTTTTGAGTGTATTATTTACAACCAAACGAACAAAGTTTTCCTCTTTATAATATTAGTGAAGATAATATAACTCCTCCCCCTTTTTTTGTATGGGAAATCATCAAACAACTTCTCCCACTGGAGGAAGTGTCAGACTTCTACTGACTAAAACCCGTCCATGTTCCTTCCTCGCGCTTTATGTTCCGGGGCCATGGTATCTCTTTCGAACAGTCCCGCAACCCCGGCTGGCTAACTCCTCCCCTGGCTTGAACACATACAAAGATCCTCTTTGCCATGCTGAGAATAAAGTTATCCAGTATTTCTTGGGGTAACCTGTCCCATTCTTGAACACGGCTCACCTGTGCTCTGGCACTGCCTGGGGAAGTGGTTGACGGTTCCAAACAGCTCGCTTAAGAGCATCCCACGCGTGCTGGGTGCCGGTGTAACCTTATGATGTCGTATTCTCGGAGAGCCGTATTGACTCATTGAGTTCGATGGGTGGGCTCATTATCATCGACCAGTACAAATTGGTGCCCATGGTTTACTCGGAATGGTCTGACCATTCTAACAATAGCGACTGCTCTCTACATGTCTGCTGTCATGAAGCCTCGCTCGATACGGGATCAAAGGCGTTCTAGCTCCAATCATAACACCACTCCAAAAGGACACCTTTCCCGCCTTGCTGAACTGTTCCAGTGACAGTTATTTGCCTTGCACGGTCTCCTGGTCTTCTCCAGACAGGGACACGTCGAATATCTGGATGAGTACTGATTCGCGAGTCGTCAACGAAGAGATAGTTTTGCCAAATGTTTTCTTCTTCATTTGGCTGCAGCCTAGCCTACTACAATCTCTATCGTTGACGTTGCTGGGAATTCAGAGGAGCTCGCCAAGACCTCCGTGCTCGTAATTCAGCCTGGTGCAAGCAATTCCGAATGGTCTGACAGCTAACTTCAAGCCCAGAGGCGCCCCAAACTTCTACTTGCAGCTTCACTGCGGAGTCGGGCAGCTAAATTAGCCCTCCCGTGGTACTTCTGCAACGTGGTCACGCCACAGGATAGGGATAAAGCAACTCTGAGTGCTATTTCTCTTGTGGTGTATCCTTCTTCCCTCAAAGTTTCTATTCTTGCTCGTAACTTCTGATAATCAAAGGATTATAGCATTTTAACAATCACAACTTTCCGCGAAACAGTATTATAAATCATAATTAAAAATTATTATAATATTATAAAAGTATTATAGATTTTCTGATTTCTTCTTTCGTAAGCTAGAACTAACCTTTTTATATGGAAAAACAATCGAACTGTTTTAAATTCTAAATAGATGAAGAATCTAAGAAGAAGAATTACTCGTAATCAAATCTACCGTAACAAAAAGGTTTCGATTTTTCAAAGTGATCGCAAAGTTTTTTGATGTATTTATCTTGAACATGGTCTTTGATGTCTCTTCTGATGACTATTTTTAAGTACAATTCAATGCGCGATGAACTTGTGGTAGCATAAATCTAATATTTCACCATACTGATTTGAAACCTTTCACCGGTACTTTTATTTTTGTTAAGGCACTCGGCAATCCCGGATTTAGTTTTGCAAATATTTCCTTAGCGATTGAATGAGTTTTCATATGTAGTTTAGTTTCAATACTAACTGCATCGTTGCAGTCAATATTGACCACATACACTGCATCGTTGCAGTCAATATTGACTACATACGCCACAACTCTTCGTGAATCGGTGCGAAGTTATGTAATTCAATATCAAAAATAGGTTTAAGTTATGATCGTCATAAACAGGTGTGTGTTACAATATGGTATACAACTAAGTTAACGTTCATATCTACTCTATCTATAGTTGTTTTTTATCAAATCTCTGGAACGAGTACAGTTAAGTAAATAACAGGAGCAGAATGATAATTAGCTGAAAAAAGCGCCGCGGTGTAATGTTTCATTATATTTTAATTAGTCAGTACCTAATGAAAAAAAGAAAGAACATAGTAGGTAGGTTTACAGTCTTCTGAAATTACGTAATTATGTTACTTTGTGCAAATGAGAAAAAAAGCCACAATACAATGTTACTATATGTATAAACAATGAAAACATATGATATGATTATTAATAATTATGCATTTTATAGTAAAATGGTTTTTTGTGAGGTACATTCCCCAAATTATTTTCAAGTTATTCTAACTATTTAGGAACGCCTGAAATTTAATCAATTAACAAATAAAAAGTATTGACACAATAAATAAATCTGTTAACAATTTTTTTGTTTTTTGGTTATAAATTGGATATTTAGTAGGAGATAGATAGATTTAGTAGGTAGGCGTTTCCCACATTCCTAAAAATTGTTTGTGTAAATTGATTATAAAATTTATGAAAAAGAAGCAAATTGTGTACCACAACAATTAAAGTTTTATATTGTATAGTTTTACATTAGAATATATAAAAATGTAAATTGATAAGTGTAGAAATGAATAAACGAAATAGAAATAACACCTTGTGCCCATATTTTTTTCGTAGATTTGTCCTTGTGACCGAAGGCTTTGTACTCAAACATAAAGCCGAATTACAAAGAACGAGAGGCCTGTGACGTCATTCGGTCCCGACATACTGTTATGGAACTAATTATTATATTAGTAAGACCTGGAATTGCGCCTCTAAATGGTTCCGTTACATGTGAATACGTCCTATGAAGATTTGGCGCAAGATGTGCGGAGGTTTTCGCACACATTTACATATTATGACGACGCAATAAAAGAAAATAGTGAGAAGCACACGTCTAGTAGATATTTATGTGTTTGTATTAATTTTATTATTTCTCGCTTTCGTTAAATACATAAAAATAGGATGCGTTATACATTGTTATTTAAATGAGGATTAAACAAATACTTGAATTATAAATGAGGTCTTTTTGATCTGTAAAACATCATTTTATTTTAGGAATCACTTGAAATTAAGAAAAAACCGTGCAGTTTAACTAAATGCTGTGTAATTGGCAGACATTATTTTTTGCTAGTCCTTAGATTTTAATCACATAGGTAAGAAACAAACATTCAATTAATTATCTTAATTACGAAATGTCTGTAATGAAAGTTTTTGATAGTTTCGTCAATTTAATTTGTTTGAAGTGTCTGAATAAACAAGAAAGGTTTAATTCATTGTAAATAATAAAGCATTAATGTGGTCATAGATCGTAAATCTAATGCATGCCGCTTTACTGCTCGCCGAATTTACGATCGTCCCAGCATTTCGGAGACTGTACTCAACTTTTATATTAACCGACACATTGAGTTGGGACAACTTAGTAAATAGAGAGGCTGGGTTGACGTGCATGCTGCTGGTACTCACGCGACATGGTTAGCTTGCGGTAGGAAAGCGGCCGCGAGCGCCAGCAGGAGCGGCGCGGAGCGGGGGCGGGCGCCGCTCATGACGCGGCCGACAGTCGCATGGGAGATCGCGCGTGTGTGCGCGTTGGCGCGCTCGCTCGCTCGCCGCTCGTCGTCGTGTCGCGAGGCGGACTGGCGGACTGCTGCCGCGCGCTGCTCCGTGTCCGGTGGCGTGGCGCGTGGCGCTCAACTGCTCCCGCCGCCGCGCCGCTATCGATCGTGGCAGGCGTGACCCGGGCCGGCACCGCCTGTCGCTCCCGCTATCGACCGTCGCGCCGCCGCAGCCGATGCGACGCGTACTCACCTCCTAATTACTACACGACCGGACTCCTTCGCATTAAAACTTCAAAGCTGCGCGCGACACCACGGAAAATAAATCTCACTTGATTTTTACAGACTTGTAAATTGTACAACTTTAATTCAGATACCGTTTGCGACTCAAAGTAAAACACTGAATCAAGTTTACACAAGAAATCGTTACCAAGCCTTTTCTTAGAAACTATTTACTTGTATTATGTGGATTTAAAATATATGGCTTTGGTAACAAGATTTTAGCTCAATTCAATAGATTTTTACACTCGTGCATTATTGGATGGGGTTCATAAAATATTAAAATGTAAAATGAATTAATACACAGACAATTTTTCTGTGATTTAAGGCCATATTTCTTTGTAACTCTTGGAAGCCTTATCAGCTTGACACATTTTAGCAAATGAGTTATCATTAGATGTGTTGACCTCGTGAATAACAGTCTATATGGTTTTTTTTTAAAATACGCCACAGTACATGATAGCCACCATTACATATACGCAGACGTGTCTAACATGCTGATAGTGAAATAATTTTCAATATTTAAGTGAAACGAAATCTTTATGAAAATGTCTCTTCTAGTCTTACCTATGTATTTATATTTTGAAACATAACATAGAAAATTAAAAAAATATATCTCTAAGAATGTTTATTGGAATAGCTGTATATTCAGATAGCTATTAATTAAGGTGTGTCAATTTCGAGCAATAAATTGCTTTTGTTCGAGGTACACGTAGCTTGTTGTCCGCGCTTGTATGAAAGTAATCTCGACTCGCATACAATGTGAAATAGCCGGAAACACCAAGTTTATTTACGGACCCAATAATTCAACTGCATGAAAATAACCAGAGTAGCTAAATACTAAGATCTTTTCAATACACTTCCTCGAAAACTGGTTCTTTTTGCACTACGATTAGGTTCAAAATACAGTGTTTTTCTCACACGTGCGTTTTTCATGTTTTTTCCTCACATGTGCAGAAAGCAAAATTGCCACAGACAACTATACCTTACTTGGTCCAAATTGGTTCAATGCATAATTAAAAAAAAACATTTACCTTTGACTATAGCATCAAAAGTGAATGTTTTTAGGGTTCCGTAGCCAAATGGAAAAAGCAGAACCCTTATAGATTCGTCATGTCTGTCTGTCTGTCCGTCCGTATGTCACAGCCACTTTTTCCGAAACTATAAGAACTATGTTGTTGAAACTTAGTAAGTAGATGTATTCTGTGAACCGCATTAAGATTTTCACACAAAAATATAAAAAAAAAACAATAAATTTTGACGGTTCCCCATGCTTAGAACTAAAAATCATTTTTTTTTTTTCGTCAAACCCGTACGTGTGGGGTATCTATGGATAGTTCTTTAAAAATGATATTGAGGTTTCCCGCATTATTTTTTTCTAAACTGAATAGTTTGCGCAAGAGACATTTCCAAAGTACTAAAATGTGTCCCCCCCCCTGTAATTTCTAAAATAAGAGAATGATAAAATTAAAAAATATATGATGTACATTACCATGTAAACTACCACCGAAAATTGGTTTGAACGAGATCTAGTTAGTAGCTTTTTTTTAATATGTCTTAAATCGTAAACAGCTATTTACCTTTCATTCAATCTGCTACGGAACCTTCCATGGGCGAGTCCGACTGTCCCGTTTTTTTTATTCGGAAAAGCGATCTACGTCTTTATTTGTAATTTTTTTTGAATATTCAAATTGTTTATAAATTCATTATCATAGATAAACATTCAAAACAAATATTTACATTTATAAACAAATTAACATTTATTTGTGTTCTAAATTCAAAAAGGTATAAAAACAACTTTATATTAGGCGGTATAACAGCTTCATACCTTTGCCTCTCCTTCAACCTGGCAAAAGCAAAGCGCGGAAAAAAATAAAATTTAAATCATAGTCTCGTAATAACTCATGACACAAATAATATTTTACAATTATTTCATTTTATTTCTTCAAAAGTGTATTGAAAAACGTCGTTTGATTCACGTGGACATTTGTTATTGCAGTTCTCGGCTCAAAAACACACTCGCCAACTGCTCGTGTGTTGAGGGGCCGACGGAGCATGCGTATTTCATACAAACGTAATACCAAAATTATTTGCAAATCCAAATTATTCTTAAAGTAGTGTGTATTTATTTCGATTGGGTTACAGAATATCAATATTCCCAAATGTAAATTTTGAAAGGAAAATGATATAAAAACGAGATATGAGGAATTTAAAATTTCTATAGAAAACTTATTTTTCTCATATCTCTTGTTTAAATCAGTGTCCATTCAAAATATATATTTGGGAACCTAGATATTCTGTAATCAAATCGAAATAAATACGCACTACTTTAAGAATACGTTTGATTTACAAATTATTTTGGTATTACGTTTATATGAACTACGCATGCTCCGCAGGCCTCTAAATACCATCTTGAACTACAATAACAAACTTTCTTCACTTGTATCAAAATGTACTATTATAGCACGTAAATTAAAACCAACATGTAACTCAACTTTTTTTTTGCAACTTGCTAGGTACAAAGTTATCTAGTCTAAAACCGATCCTAAAGTAAATAATTATCATCATCATCGTTTCAGCCAAGGGACATCCACGGCTGAGCACATGTCTCACCCAAGTGTCACCACATTGCCCGGTCCCGTGCGACTTGCATCCAGCGGATCCTCGCAACCTGTGACCTGACCTGTGAAAACTGTGTGCCTTTCATCCAAATCTTTAGGTTAGTTGGTAAAGTTAATTTTAATATGTAGTTTTAAATTTACAGAACAGCGAAAACAAAATTGAAACACTCCAATTTGTATTTTCAAGTCGCCGTTATAATCATTTATATTTGCCTGCTCTTTGTCGTCCACGTCCTATTTCAGTAACCCGTATTAATTTATTGACACCTTTACTTTCAATTTATTTTCAAGCTTTTAAATACTGGTTCGCTCGAAGTCAAATGGCAAGTAGACTGTAAACAATGCGCTCGTGGCTAGGGTGCGCGATTACATGTTACATGTGTGCGTGTATTTGTTTAATCTCTATACCCCCAGAGTGTGGTTGACCGCGGAGGTGCCTGTCCTACATTTTGTAGTACCCATATCTCGGCAATATCAGCTTATTTGTGAAGGATGCGTGTGCGAAAACTTACTTGTACTCGTATCTGTGTCTTTTATCCTTCTAGAAATGTCGTTTTGAAAATAAGTGTTTGTATTTTAGTAAATTTAATTCGATACTCATGTCAACGAGAGTGTAACTCGCTGTAAGTTAGTAGAAAAATTTGAATAACAATGTAAAACTTAAATAGGTTTTGGTTTTTCTTCTATAAAAAAGTCATTTAAAATATCGTAGGTTGCAAAAAATACACTGTACATTTTTATGGAATGTGTTAGGATACAAACCAATTCTATAAAACCAAAAAAGAAGTATACTGCGTGGCGTTCGATTCCTATTTTGAACTATTTGGTGCTTGTGTGTTCTGTGTTTGCTTGAGATTGGACATGCTATTTTCTTGAAACTGATTGAAAGATGATGATAACTCGCAGTTCATGGCGCCATCTCACATGTCAGCACGGTCGCCTAATTGCATTTTGCCGTGGAGTCCCAACTTTAAAATTTCTCAGTCATTTTTTAAAAAAGAAAAGAAAATAACCTTTTTAAAAAGAGGAGGTTCTTAATTCGTCGTAACATATTTATTATGTATATTCTCCGATTACTGGAATATAGCTGGACCGGTTTGGATTTATGTAAAGGGTAGATACCCTTTTTTTTCCTGGTGGTTCCATGATCATCAAGTCAGGATCGATTTGGGTGGCTTTTGTAACAATACTTTCTCGGAGTGGTCCCATTTCAATTTGGTGAAGAACTTCGGAGACATGCCACGGAACTCCTCAATAACTGATAGCAAATGGACTGGGATTTCTGAAATCTCTTGTCTGTCTATTGCTTGCACCAATGGAGCTGGCAACTGTGGAACTAATGGCACTAGCACCGCTTGTACCAAACATCGTCATTGGTTTAAACCTCGAGGGTCTAAGCGGTGGACGCGCTATCTACAATAAGCTTTGGGCAGTCTTCCTAATTCAAAACTTAACATCACGCTGGTACCCTGTGAAGGAGTAAGCACATATGAACCACTATATAGTTTTTTTTTTTTAGTAAGGAATAACTTTTTTAAATTATTGATCAAAAAAGATTTGAACCCTTGAAAACCTAAAAATTGGTCAGGTCGTTTTCTACTGCGTTCAAACATTCAGAAAACAAATTTTGCAGATTATATAAAAAAAGGACAACATAGAGACACGGCCAGAACCTTTCTTTTTTTTTATGAAAAATGTGGTTAAGTATATAGTCAAGTTTTGGAGAAGCAATCAGGGGACAACGGAACGTTATTTTGTGTACTTTTAGGTCTATGTTCACCAAAAAGATGAAAGCCTGATTATCTAAAACATCTGTTTAAAACACATTTTTGGATGGTAATATGTAACAGTGACAGCTGTTTTTAGATAATCAGATTGTTATCTTTTCGGTGAAAATGGACCTTAGTTGGGTATTATCTGCTGTTGCCTCTTTCGCGCACTGGCACGGTCGTTGAGGCACTGCGCGACAGCAATACATTTTACAAATACCAATTTTTCAATTTTCATGCCGCTTTTTGTTTCCTCTTAAGAAACTACGTTCCAAAAACAGTGATATTATTAAACATAGCACGTCGTAACAAATTACGTTTTTCAAAACGACATACATGCCATCGAGATTTGCCAGCTATTTATTGTAGTCATTATGAAATTCCTTGGCAGAAAATAAAACACGAGTAGTAAATTACCTGACCAGATGTTATTTCCATTCATCGCAATAAAGACGGAATTGTACTTATACAGTGCCGATTAGATAAAAATAAAATAATAAAAGGAATAAATCGGACTTCTCCGACGTAATCAGATTACAATCAGTTTTTTGGTCGATGTCAGGAAATAAGTGTACTGTGTGTCTGTTAATATACTAGCTGACCCAGCAAACATTGTTTTGATATAATTTATATAATTATATCTAGTTAAAAAAATGTTAGGGGTGGATAACCCCTGGCCGCCACGGGAGACGCACCGGGCGTCGGGGGCCACGTGGTGGCTACCGGCCACCGTAGATGCGGGCCTGTGGACGGTTGGCTATGGGCTAGCTAGCCGTCCGTCTAACGACGACAGGCCGTGTCGACGGCGCGTTCGTGTTCCACGCGCGCCTCAAAGAGATGTCAGCATAAGGGGAGGGGCCCGCAAGGGCCGAAGCCTGCCGGGGTTGCGGGCCTGTTCGAAAGAGATACCGCGGCCCCGGAACAGAAAGGGCGAGGAAGGAACATGGATGGGTTTTTGTCAGTAAGAGTCTGACACTCCCTCCCGCTCCGCCCAGAGTGGGAGAAGTCATTTGATGATTTCCCATCCTTAACCCTTATCACTTAAAAATAGATAGTAGCGGATTCTCAGACCTACTGAATATGCATATAATATTTCATAAAAATCGGTCAAGCCGTTTCAGAGGAGTATGGTA